>FR989959.1:790026-10790026 GCA_905404175.1 Anthocharis cardamines
AAGTGTACTTCGTGTGGTGGAAGCTACTTTGAAAAACAATAAATAGTATTGCTGTACGACAAAACTTTTGCCGTGACCTACGTAATGAAAGTATGCGTGTTTACTTTATGTACAATTCATAATGAAAAAAAATGTAGCTATCTATTTTTAAATATAAATACTATAATATTTGACATTTCATGTAGACGAATTTTCACCGACACACAAAAACATACATTTTCAACACCTAACCTCATAATAGAGATTATATTTTTTTAATAGTTTTTTTGGATCGTGGGCCGCTACTTGCCAAATTAAGTTTATAATTATTTGTCACAAAGACTTTCGAAAATAGAGAAGAAACTTTTGTAATAAAAAAAAAATCTTATTTGTCCATACATACCAAATTCTGTTAAACAAACAAACAAAATCCTGAATGAAAAATTGTTTATTACACTTTCATATTATTTAGAAAACACATAAAGACACAAGCGTCTTGTAATATGCAAATTATAAATAAGCCACTGATTAAAACGATACGCCAATACCTATACCTACTATTTACAGCTAAGTATTTTGGGATTATTTTTGAAAATGTTGATGATAATTCAATACAATTTTGATTTGAAACATCTCCATATTACATGAAGGCTCGAAAACACGTAAATAATATTGAAAAGTCTCGACAAATACATTTTATGAGGAAATAACCTTAAGTTAATCTAATCTTTAAATGCGAATGTCATGAATATGAAACGTTTTAGAGTTTTATCTCAAATCAGAGTGCATATCACAGCAGTAATAATAATTCGACAACGTCAGTTTAATGGTATTTCTTATCATTACGGACATGTGCTTGATAAAAATTATTACAATTTTACTTGTAATAGATTCAAAGTGTTTGTAGAGCGCTATTTGCAAAGTAGGTACGAACTGACTCGACTATTCTTTAAAGGCCGTCTATGCACCTGCAAGCCATCTTATATTGCAGATGCCGAAGTGCGACGGTTTGTTCTAGATTCTATAAAAAATAGTACCTATATGTTTATAAGAAAATTATATACCTACTGTCTTAAATAAATCTGATTTATTTCATACATACATTCCTACTAATATTATAAATGTGAATGTAAGTTTGTTTGTTACGCTATCACGCCAAAACTACTCAACCGATTATCATGAAATTTTGTAAACATATCCTTAGAGGTATTAGAAAGGATATAGGACTTTACAAAGATAATAAAAATACGGAGGGTAAAAAAATATTTTAGCAGAGACGAATTCTCGCGGGCAGAAGCTAGTAGTAGTATGTAGATTGTAGATATTATATTATTTCTTTTTGACATTTGTGCGTCTAAAACATATTCATCATTTGATATTTTTATGTATATGTAGAAGAGATATATACGTATTGCATACCAAGACTTTATCATCTGTAACTACTTTTTCATATTAAATAAAATAAATATTTATATTTGTTCAAAAATGAGGTATGTTTATTAACGTACCTAAGTGGGAAGTGAATTCTCGAGTAAACTGATGGGTTTTGATTGCGGGATTTTTTGGCAAAATGAACTAAACTTGTTGTGTATGAAAGACGACTTATATATAATACATATTCATATACGTCTACCCGAAACAGAATTTATCATAAAGAATACCTATGTGACGTAAAAAATAACACAGACCTATTTTTGTTGATTTGAAACGTATATTCTTATCAGTTACATACAGTAAGTGTAGTAACAAATTTATATATATACTAAGTATACCTACATTTATAAAAAATGGAAAATCTGAATCGCGATAATAGATATCACTGTATCTTAATTTTAGAGCTCATGAAAGATAAGCACTTTTTTTATTGGCGTTTATATTCAGTATGCGGATATATAATTACTGCATTGACCATATTTTATTGATATTATGGTACTATTATCGTGTTTTAGAATTCAGGTAATTGATACTAATGAGGTGTTTGGATGGCATAATAAGAAAACGATATATGATAATATCTGAAGTTGAAAAAACTCTCATAAAGATGAAGTAACCTTTGGAACTCAGAACATGATTGAGTCAAATTGCCTTGAAAAAATATCACATTTACACCTAATTTGGCGACTGTGCGGTATAGATAAACTAAGGGTTATAGTTATACATGTGTACAATGTACATACCAGTGGCGGGACTACCATACAAGCCCAAAAGCCCGGCTTGCCCTATTAATGCAAAAGAGAAAAATAATAATGCCTTAACATAATTATGTTTGTCATAAATAACTAATGATTACGTAATTATATAAGTTATATATAAATTTGAATTTATTAATTAAAATAATATAAGCTTTTGGGCTTGTATGTTGGTCCCACCACTGGTACATACAGAAGTATTTTAGTGTCTATAGTTTTAATCAGATGTTTATTTATATTTTTTCTCAAATAGAGCAATCGATTTTTACTTGTTCCAAATATTTTATCGCAATAACGTTATTAACTAAGTATCATGTAAACTCACGTTAATCTTATCTTGACGTAGCAAAACTGTTCATAGTTTCTCGTAGGTTTATTTATTTATTGTATTTTAAAAATAAAAACAGAAACTTATGTCATATTAGATATATTTGAAGATTGAATATATGTATAATAGGTCTGTGTTCGAAAACGCGAACCAAGACGCACTCTATTGATGATATCTGTCTGTTGGATTAAATAGTTTGGGATTTTGCGACTCTCCACTTTAATAGCATGTTTCGCGATGTAATACTTAGGTAATTTTTATTAAAATACTAGTGGACCCCGCAGACGTTGTTCTGCCACAATTTTGGCTTCGAAATTATATAATTATTCTTAAATTTGAATATGCCCATGTACCCACTATAATTGTCTAATTTGTCACTGATTAGCAGTAGACATCTGTTATTTCAAAAAAGCTAAGAATGCATGACGTGAGCTGTCAAGATGGCGGAGTTTCGAATCTAATTCATTTTATAATTAATTTTATGCATAAGTAAAAGTCCCCATTATGAGAAATTGTCCCTATTTATGATACATAACGTAAATATACTAATTTATAAAAATAATACGAAATTACACTTTTAAAAAAAATTATAAGCTTATTTTTTCATCAATTTTGAAAGCAATTTACAAGTCTTACTGTTGATTCTTTCCCAATAATAATAAAAAAAAAATTATAATAGTACATGGTTTGATATCTGCACTTGAAACAATGACTATAAAGAGTTAAACTGCAATGACCAAGCAATTTTTCAGTCGGGTTAAAATAATTGTGTGTTATATTTATATACATAATTTATATGTTAATTGAAAGCTAATGAGTTTTAGATTTCATTTCTATACGCATTTATGCTTTTTTATGAGAATAATATTTTATATTTGAGTGTCTCATAATACCTACACTTACAAACTTGAACGTACCGGTGTATGAGACACTTTAGTCAGTGTATCTTGTAATACGAACATGTGCGTCCCGATTAGATGAGACAACGTATATTTATAAAGTTTTATATTATTAATGAGTGATATTAATTGTTAAAATATAACATTTGGATTGTATAGAGGATTGGCTTTTATTACATTATTAAATATTTTCATATAAGTAAGTATTTTAAGTTAAATAACGTAAAATTACACTAGTCACAAAAATTAAGGGATATAAAAAAAAAATCCAAATTTTTGGGTGATTTTCAACGAGCTGTAACTCCGAGGAAAATGCCGTACAGAAAAAATAAAAAAAGGAAATTGTAGCTCCATGTGTTTAGTTTTCAGATATGACTATGAAATTTTTTTGTAATGTCCAGGTCCTGGAGAAATCCTAAGAATACTACCGAAAAAAATTTTTACAAATTTTTTCTCGTTTTAAAAAAAGGTCCACGGGCTTCAAAAAATTTTTTTTGATTGTTTCGTTTAAAAGCTCTTTTAGAGAATTTAATACTCTTTAATTTGACGTATTCAAAAAGCCTGTAGGACGATTTGCCGCGATAAAATGGATGAACGAAGGATATCGTCGGTAATTTTTTAACCTCAGTGTCCCCTAAAATCCCTCAAAAATTCAAAGCGCTGCGATTTTTTTTTCATTGTGCCCCGAAGCTTCAAATTCTTTGCTTTTGCAAAAATCACCATTATGAGCAATTTGGTGATTTTTATTCATATTTTCAATGAAAAAATTTTTTTCTCTCTTAAATCTTTATTTTTTTATCAAATGGATTAACTGTTTAAGAAAAATGAAAAAAAAAATTTTTTTTTCAATTTTTTTCGAAATTTTCTCGATTTTTTTAGACTGCTGTTTTACCGCCGGCATTAGCGTTACCCAAAGCGTACCACGTGGAGGTTGCTAGGTCGGATTTACGCTTCTGTGTGTGTGTGTGTGTCTTTGTGTATCTGTGTGTTCGTCTGTGCGTTTGCTGTCTGTCTGTCTGCAGCTGTTGAAGGACCTCTGTACACACGGCAGTAACAGTTCAGAACCGTGTATTGCCACCTCTGTTCCGAATCACAGCTCGTAAGTGATCTTGCATGTTGATGCATCGTCGAATATCACGTTGTCAAACGCACAGACGAACACACAGACACACACACGCACACAGAAGCGTAAATCTAGTAAACTAGACACATGGAGCTACAATTTGCTTTTTTTATTTTTTCTGTACGGCCGTTTTCCTCGGAGTTACAGCTCGTTGAAAATCACCCAAAAATTTGGAATTTTTTTTATATCCCTTAATTTTTGTGACTAGTGTATAAATCTAACCTAAAATTGTGGAATTAAGTATTGACTTTATTGACTTTACGAGAAAATTTATTTATTTTTTCAATTAAATATTTTAATTTTATTTATAATATTTAACTGTATATTTTATTAATTTGTTAAATGTTTCAGATTGTATACCACCAGTAAATAACAGATAAATTAAAATAATAATCTGAGGTAATGGGAAATAAACAGAGATCCAAGAAGATAAAAAAAAATCACTCAAAATCAAACAAACCAAAAGTGTTGTGCGCAAATTCCGATAAAAAACCTATGAAAACAAAGCTTAAAAGAAATAAATATGATTCATCAAATATTTAATTATTATTTTTATGTTTAATAAATTTATATTATTAATGTAATTGTTTTCTTAGAACTCGAGAAAGAAAATTTAAATGGTGTTTCTCAAAAAACTGACGTACATCGTTCTATTGATGAGACTACAACAACAGCTATTGATAAAGGTAACATAGAATAATTACTTATGAACTATTTTTAAAAATAATTGACAAAATTATAAGAGAAACTCTTATTTTTAGATAGGTCGCCGAAAAGACCATTTAAGGAGATATTTACTTTACCGCCAGATTATTTACCAAAAAAAAAAAAAAGATTTAAACTTGAAAAATCAGGCAAGTCAAAGCTACCATCTGTGGGAACCTCCGATGAATGGTACCAGCAACAATTGGAAAAGGAAAAAATGAAAAAAATGAAAGAAGAAAAACAGAAACATAAAAAAAAGTTGCAAGAAGAAAAAAAAAACTAATGGCTCAAGTTAAAGAATTACAAAAAAAATCAAAGAAGAAAAATAAATTTATTTATATAATTTGTGTTGATTAGTCGTTTAATTTCGGCAAAATCTATTATTTGCTGTTTAAAATCTGAAATAATTTCTTATTTTATAATTATAATGATCTCAAATTAATAAATACATAAAATATATTCGATCTTTTTTATTTCTTAAGTGTCTCAAAAATAGGGACCTGTATCATGAGACACTCGGGACATGTGTCTTTAAACTGTCTCATAAATAGGGTCATAGAGGTGCCTCCAAAAAATGCTTATTTTTATTAATTTTTAACTTAAAATTTATTATAAACAAGGAATATTGGCGTAATAATCATAAAATTAACAGATAACACAATAAATATCGGGTTTTTCATTCAAATATATTTTATATTAACGAGAATGTTCGACCTACGTCGAAAAGTGTCTCATAATGGGGACTTTTACCTTATATTTTTTTCCTGATTTTTTCCAATTTTTTAGGAATCCAACAAATAAGATATCGTTAAAATCGGTGCAGGCGTAATAATAACTAACACAACTTTCTTTTATATACATTTATAGATAATATTTTCATTTATCATTTTTTTTCAGATTTTTTTATTGATTTTTTGTGGTCATAACTATTTAAATAATATCTTAGCTAAACTTTTACCGGATTTAAAGCGATTATTAATTAAATTTATAATCTCGACATTTCGAATGCTTTTCAGCCAGCGTGGTCACTGGCAATAATAAGTCATTGGTTTTCTAGAGGATATCTACGCGTTGGTACTCAATGTTCATATTAAATCAATCTGAGTATTCAGATTGTATATTAAAACTTATAAAATTTGTTTAAACTTTAATGAATTGACAATATTGTCCTAATAATATAGTCAGTAATCATTTAATAATTTTTCTTCGTTTCAATGTATATATGTACAATATTTTTGTATTTTATCAAAGTGCTATCAAATCCTGTACTTTATCAATAATATTAATTTATATCAATGGTTTGAGATGACCTTGCGCTAATCTGATAAAGTAATACGAGATTGTTTCGGATTGTTATTAAAATATAAAATGTTGCACAATATGTCATAACTCAAAAGTATTCCAACTAAAACAACTCGTGATATATTTCAAATAGTATCTCCTACAAATATGGGGCTGTTAGAGCTGTATTATTGCCAGCTTACGAGAGAACGTGACAGCAATACATCGTGTATAGCTCTGTCTCTTTTTATCTTTAAGAAGTCCTGCCGGTCTAGCATGACCGCCACGAGATATGTCGCGGACGAGAGAAGACAAACTAATATGTAAGATATCTCGATATATTATATCTCGACATGGACAATTTTGATAGAAAACATATCTCGATCAACAAATATATCTATTTTTCATATTAAAAGTCGAGTTTTAAGTGTAATTATCATGTTAGACCCGAAAGAAATAGAGCGATAATCGATTAAAACACGAGAAAACGGTCGACAAAATTTTGTCGCGGTTGTTATGCTAGGCCGGCTGCAGTTAAATTATTTGAGAGATGATGGACGGTGCACATGCCAGTCTAGTTGGAGTCAAATTATGGTTACTGTGTATTGTTTAATGTTAGAAAGAGATGCATGTAATTAGATAATTCATGCATAAGAATTAGCGACTGTGAGTGCGACGAAAAGTAAGTTGACGCAGAGGAGAAATTTTAACTTGGTGATCAGGATTGATTAATGAGAAAAGTGGCTGGAAAGAGAAGTGTTGGTCGTAGAAAAATATCGTGGTTCCGCAATGGGAATGGACGGGAATCACCAGTGCCGCTGAACTGTTCCGGATAGCCAGGGTGATAAGATAAATTCGATTAGCTCTGCATATTGTATGTAGATAAACTAGCAGACCGAGGATTTATTATCTGTGAAAGATTTATTGCTCCTACGTCTGACACTTATTTATAAAAGGTCCTTTTTTCTGTCTACGAAATTATACGTATCAATTTATATGTATTATATAAATTTTATAAGGGGTTTAATGGACATATACGATTACAAGATACACAAGATAATAAAACCTAATGATTTTCTTGGAAATTATGAAGATATTTTACAGTTACTAACAAGGAAGGATAATAGTTAATACTTTGATGTGAATTACCAACCATAATTTTTTGACCCATGTGGGTGTACAGTAAGATCAATTTCCTTGTAAATCGTGTCGAAAACTGGAATGTGAAAGCTTGAAAAGAGTTTCAGTCGAGGTTTATTAGGTTGTAATTAAAAATATATTTTCATTTTTTAAATAAATTAAAAAAACAATTATCTCAATATTAACAAATTTAATATGTATACTTGACTTATCTCTTTCATGCGAAAAGGCAACAGATTGGATGAATAGTACCTACCTATGACACAAAATTAATAACACCCTCGCAAAATTTCGGTAATTAGTTCTCAGCAGATATTTAACTATCACCTAATCAAAAGCAGTAATTAAGACCCCATTAAGACGTTCTAACAACGATTCTTTTGTAGTTTGTGGGAAGAAAATGAAAATTCCTTATACGTCAACATAAATATATGACGTATGGGAGCATGTATGTTCAGTGGTGTGATCAATCACGGCTATCTCCGGTAATTTATTGATAACAGCATATCTGCTACCGCCACGCCAGCGTGATAAGGATGCGTTCAATTCAATCCGCTGAGCTGCGCATGAACTTCCCTTAAATAAATTTAGTCTCTTACATCTAATAATAAAAGACAATCACCCGAAAATTGTATGATAATTTATTCTTGACTCTTTTCGTCATTCTTAATATTAATAAGTAAAGATCCCTTTCCTACACGGTATGATGAGGGCGAACTCAAGAAGAAAGTGAATAGGTTCTTCAAAGTGTAGCGTGCTCTACCATGTCACTAAAGACTAAAGACCAGGTTTTCAATCATTCATAAATTTTTCATCAAAGTTTAAAAAAATCCCTAGCGGTTCGCATGATGAAGGAGGAGAAGAAACTTGTGCGAAGTGATAGGATGTCGATAAGCCGGCCTAACATGACCGCCACGAGATATCTCGCGGAAGAGTGAAGACAAACTAAAATATAAGATATCTATGAAGATATATTATATCTCAACATCGACAACTTTGATAGACAAATAGACAATATACTCGATAGACTACTTTTGACATTAGAAGTCGAGTTTTGTGTATAATTGTCATGTTAGACCCGGAAGAAACGGTCGACAAAATTTTGTCCTGGTTGTCATGCTAAGCCTGTATGTAAGTATGGAATTTTTAAACGTTTATATGAATTATCTTTTCTTGTATAATGTCCTAGCATCAATGTGTCTAGTTTTGGCTGTAGCGAATAGCGATAGTAATTTAGTGTTTAAAAACATATTTACAAGACGTATAGTATAAAAAACGTAACGTAGTAGAAAACACTAGTTGGGTTTAATGTTCCGATGAAGGAGGCATCGAAGTATCTAAAACATTTTTTTGATCTTAATCTATGAACTGCAATAATAATGTATATTTACTTATATGTTAACAAAATACCGGTATAAAAAGTTGAGTACATCCTGCGCGGTGTTGCTATATTAATAACTAGCTGATGCCCGCGACTTCGTTCGCGTGGGGATCACTTTATGCTGAACTTTTGAGCAAGCTTTCTTCATATTATATATCCTCCATCCTCTGTACTTGGTGATTTCTATTCGGAAAGAGCTATCAGAGTAGTCATTGGCGGTTGCTTTTGCATCATATTATCGACATGTTTAATGGTGGTTGAGGTTGGTTGGTTGGGGTTCAAATGATGATTTGAAATTCAAAAGAAATGGTAATTCAAAAAATGAACCTGACTTTAAAGAAACTCTAGGGAGATGCATATATGCAATCAAATTTTACGTCACCAAAATGCAGATATGTGTCTTTTTTCCACTAATCAGAGTTCAGTCGAAGATTGGATTCAATGCATTTTCCGTCTTAAATATATGCACGAAAATTGTACGGGGGTTTGAAAATACTTGCGACACATGGAAAAAACGCCAAGAAAATGTCTTAATACGAATAAAATGAAGGTATGGAGAAATGCAACGTAAAATGAATAAAAAAAAATAGTATGGCCATATTGGCCAAATACTTACTTTTTTATAAATTAAATTAGTGTGGAAGATACTATATCCACCTCTATCTGGGGGCACGGTAGTGCCCCCGCCAAGTCGAGCAATATTTATTTCATTTAATTGATCACTTTTAATTTCAGATATTTTTGTTTAATTCCCTTGGAAAGGAAAGGATTGATGAAAATGCGAAATAAACAATCTCATAAGAAATACATTTTTATATAATAGAATAGTTCAATAATACATTTTCTATTTTCAATATTAGTTCTTTTAAAAATATAAAAAAATAAATACAAAAAAATATTTCCCTGAGTGATGATTTGAACTCGCATCTGAAATTACGTAGTACGACCGTATATCCACTATGCCACGAACACATATCGAAAACGGCGAAATTATCAAACTATTTCATTTACATATCAAACTGTGATTGACATCTGACAATTCAAAAAAATTCAACGCGAGTCAGTTTTCATTGCAATTTGTTGAAATGATGCCTTTAAAATAATATTTAAATCATGATAACTTTTTTTTCCCACAACCGATTTCGATGAAACAAAGCCTATATGTTGCCCTGGACTTTGCTTAATATAATTGTATAAATTACGCGAAAATCGGTTCAGTATCTTCGGAGATTAGCGTGAACAAACAGACAGACAGACAGACAGACAGACAGACAGACAGACAAGAATCTTAAAAATTGCATTTATGCATTCTGCTACCCTTCTTTTATCACCCCTCTTAATTTCTGGTAAAAATATTTAGTGAAGCGTAATTTCGATCCTACTCTTTTATTATATGTATATAGATAATAATGTTTATGTATTGTAGCGAATGTTAATTAAAAATGGAAGTAGTTTTTGAAAAGATAATTATTGTCATAAAAAATATATACTAATTAGCTTCTAGTAAATTTATAACAAGTGATTACATCTGCAAAAATACGAATGCATAATTTTTAGTTTTTTTTAACACAAGTACCTACCTAGTGGCTGCAATTTAGTGCTGGGAATAATTCAGTTCTTTTATTATCTAAGTATGTAACGGAAAACTTGCGCTGAAATATTCTAATAATTATCGTCGTAGAATTTATAATTATTCGTTATCCCACGTTAATTTCGGTATCAAATGTTAATTATACATTGTATAATGTATGGTTAGGTACCTATTCATCATTTCTGATTATTTAGGTGTCTAAGTAAGTCTAGAATTAATCAGTTAGGTATAGCGGTTAGATTTGAAATAAGTGGTAGAAATAAACTCCGTAAAAGTAGACCGTATTAGTTAAGTTGAATGTAATAGCTGTTTCTGTTAAACGGGTAAAAAAGGTAATTATCGTATTATCAGTGATTAGCGTTGATCGTCTCCATAGCTTAGTAGTACGTGCATTGCGTTTAGCACCGACGCGACGTTCTTGGGTTAGATACCGGGAAAACAAGATAAAAATAAGACGATAAATTTATTTGGTCGGTTAGTAGTCACTTGCTACTTGCCTGTAAAGGAAAACTATCAGTGGAAAAAACTGCTTCACTTCACTTGTAGTCATTTTTTTATTATTAATTTAAATGATATGTTTAAGATACATATTTACGGTAAGTAAACATTTGTTACTAGCTCTTTACTATCATCTAACTAAAATTAAAAAAAAAAGGGAAGACTAGTTCACAATCGTGTTAGATAGTTGAATAAAAAAAAATATTTAGTAAAGTTTACGAAACTTTAAACAACTGTTTAAAAAGCCCTTTAATTCTAAGTAAAAGCAAACAGTAATTGCAGTTATCGTTTTGTGTTTGAGTGTATCTTTATCTCCGAGACTGAGATGTAAAGTTTAATTGATTTATTGAGTGTTGACAGGTTACCTGGCCTGCATCCGGACTTACTCAAAATATAATAAATTACTGAATACTAACACACGATAGTAGGTGATCGATCGAAGGCCCCTAATCGATGTGACAACTGACAGCGCAAGATGGCCGACCAAATGTCAAACGTGATGACTTCATTGTGTTGGTAGCATTGTTAGGGAAAATTTTACCGTTATGTTTAATCATGATGGTACTATTGTACAGGCAAAATGCAAATTATAGTTTTTAGATAACGGACAATTTAACCACTGTCATTGTCACGGATACTATGTGTACCTATTGCAATAGCTACTCTACTACTATTAGTGTCAATGGACAGAAAAAATATATTTAGGGTGACTCCTATTTAGAGCTATATTTAAAGGCTTCTTATTCATTTCATTCATTCATTGCTAAGATCTTGAAATACCGTAGTAGATAGTATGTACTAGGTGAACTACTAGCCTTCTAAGTTCTACGTAAACTTTATGAAAGAAAATTCAGCACATGAAATTTTCCATATTTTGTGTAACAAAGAGACTCATATCTCTTTATGAAAGAATATTCAGCTTTTTTATGGATTAAAAATAATGTATCTATTAAATGTTCATTTTTAGAGGCAAAAGCTTATTTCATTAAAGCTTCCTCACGCTCAATCAACCTCTAGTTTTCTGTTTTTAACTCGTTGACGTTATGTGAAATATTTTATGTTCTTTTCACATAACTGACAATATGATGTAGTAGCTGCATAAAAGCCGTGGTAGTCTGCCGTGACCACGGTTTCTGAAAAGCATCCGAAACCGCGTCGGGATAAATGATATAAATAATAATCGCGTTTTAATTCGGTATAAAGTATTTTATTTAAAAAAAAAATTCAATTATTTCATATAACTGAAAATCAGCGACACACCATTAAATAATTATGTGGCAAATACTGAGTGGCTGTCCTTTTTACGCACATTGATTAATATTTTTTAAAATCCTTTTTTCATATTTCAATTCTTTTATTATAAAGTTAAATTTTCATTTCATTTTAGAGTTATTTCGCATAGCTACAAACTGCAAGTATTATAATATTTAAAATATCTTAAACCTTGCACTCGAAACACCATCCTTCTTGGCAAAGTTCAAAATATCTGATTTGAAATCTAAGTAGGTAAACAAACTGAGTATTTGCAAATAGTGCCATAAAATCGAGATTTGAGGCTCTCGACCGATACGAGTGTTATAAATCTATATGATACGGCTCACTCGAATTGTCAATCATGATAATATTATTATATTCTTAAGCGAGCTTATCAATATTCGAAAAAACTACCCAACTATATTTAAAAGAAATATAAAAACCGCTAACCAATACAACTTAGTTTTAATTTTCCTAAAATATATCTCAAGATACGAGTGTAGTTATGTGTGATAGAGTGTAATAATGTGATTCATTCTAAAATCTAAATAACATCTGATACCTTAAAATAACGGTGTTTTGATTTAGCAAAATTAAAGGTAATTTTAGTGGCATGCCAATGCAAAAGAGGACATTTCACCTTCTCAATAATAAGCTCAAAGAAAGTCAGGTACAATCTATTCTAATATTATAAAGTGGAAAGATTTAAAAACTACTGGACCTATTTTACTACATTATCAGCGAGTAATATAGGCAATTTTTTTCTTTTCTTTTTTTTCATCTACATTGCAACCGTGCGAAGCCGGGCGGATAGTAGGCGGCTAGTAGTTTATAATATAATATAATTTAATGATTCAGATTTATCAACATTTGAGACTTTAAAACAACGATATTTTAAGGTATGAAATGATTCAGAAAAAATAGGCTAATTATTTTGAGGCAAAAAAAAATACAATCTTTGCAATTACTCCATCACTCTACGTTCATGTATGTACATACGTACATTTTATATATGTTTATAAATTTATGTTTACTCAAAGCAAATAGTAAACTTGTTTATTTCTTAAAATAATTTTAATAAAAGTCACTGCGAACTACGAATTTTAAGAGTTTTAAAAATTTTTAAGATAAAATTATCTATTTTTAAATGCTTGTTTGTGTATTGCTAATCACCAGTTACTTTTATTAGATATTACAATCAGTAGTTGTGTAAAGAAACGAAAATCTAGATCAATAAAAATCCTAGTAGATTAGATACGTGTTGATGTAGTACCACTCACCACTCACCACCGATACGCAGAGTTTGTCCAATTTGTCCTAATCGTCGATGTTATCACACTAATCCGTGTGACGCAAATTGATAATTTATTGCTTATTGGATATAGCTCTTAAATATGGACATAATAAACTATATTTAGACCAACTTGTTGGTTCTAATATGTTTATAATATGCTAGCATGTTTATACCTACATATGTCTGAACTCTGAATACTTCGAACGTCGCGTTGGACGTAACAAACTACTGTCGTGATTTGCTATGAATGATGCTCTAAAGATATATGCCAGACATATTCATTAACACAGAACAAAAATTATAAAATTATTTTTGTATTTTACTTAGCAAGCATTCGTGACGTGACTCTGCTCAACCAAATTATAGTGATTTTTGGCTTACTTGCCAACACATCTCAAAGTACTGTATATGTACTAAAAAAGCATACGTGATGTATGAATATCTCCACCTTTCTTGACTCTTGTTAAAAATATATGTCAATTACATTATAAGTAACAAGTACTGAATGAGATCTTTAATAGAAGTTAAAAGACAGATCAATATCCACCGTGTAATTGAGATACGATAATAGACTGAATGTTATAAAAAGTGTTAAGTAAGTTTCGGTCGAAGTCGGTGTAGTTCTAAAGAACTGTTTCATGTGAGTTTTGGAAGTAATAACTATGGTAAAGGCCTTTTTCTGAAAAGATACACATAAGATATTTGAGTAGCGGATGTCCATGGTCGGTGGTGATTACTTACTTGTGATAAGATGTCACTGATGGCAACTGAGTCTAAAGGGTGATTGTGCAAAGAAAGCAAGTGCTTTCAGAATCGTGTCGACTGAATCGAGATGGTGAGGGTTGAACTTGAAAATAATTCATGATATCCAAATACTTGATATAACATTTCATGAATTACTATAAAAAAACGAATAAATATAAAAGTATATAGTATTTTAGGACATTTCTATTAATTTCAAATTTCTAATAATGATGTTTTATTTATGGTCTCCAATTCTTTTAAACAAGTGTCACTATAATATTAATAATAATATTATTTTGAGGCCTTGTTAATGATGCTACTGGATCATAATTATTGAATGCAAAGCAGTGTAAGATTTAGTCGGTCAACCTCTGAGCGATTATAAATATTAGCTGATAATAGACTAATTGACTGTCAAATTTCGAAGCAAAGTGAAGCAAAAGTGAAAAAACTTTATTTGGTTCCGTAGTGTTATGTACACATTTACAACATTTTTCCTGCGTTTTATTTTTAACTAGCAATGCGCCCCGGCTCAACACGGGTGAAGTATAGATATTACTATACACAAAACAATAGCCTATGTTACTCGCTGATAATGTGAAAGATTTTTTAAAATCGGTTCAGTAGTTATTGAGTTTATTCATAACATACAAAAATACAAAATTTCAAAAATATAATCCTCTTTATAATATTAGTATAAGGATAGGTTTCTTGGTAATCAGACGGATCGGTTACAAAAAATGTGGGTAATTCGTACTTAATGCATTTGCTTTACTATTTGCATTTTAATAAAAAAAACGTGTTATGACAAAGCTTGAATTTCGAACGCATCCATAATATTGTTGTCGCGTCCGCATCGTAAGCATCGCTGTTTCTTTTAACTTATATTTCATTTGTTAAAACCATAGACTGTGGTGTTCTGGACCATATTCAGTCTGAGTCAAGGCAATATATGAATAGGGATTTAAATTAGAAAAAAAGTTCCTTCAAGCAAAACACCTCATTCCATATTCATAACCACCCCAAGCTAAAAATATCCGTCCAGCGGGTCCCGTGACAACGATTTCCCGCGGATCCCTAACGAGAGATTAAAATTAATGACTTATTCAGTATTAATATCCAGTGAGCGTCCCACGCCGTCAATGTCGGACGTTCTCGCTATCGTTAGTAACGTGAAACAATGGTTATATCTAGTGGAATGCGACTCTATCTCTCGTTAAAAGTGCCCTAAATGTTTGCTCATACATTTATAACTGTGGGACTATATTGGGTTAGACTTACATGTTTTATAGTCATATTTTTTTATGTCAGATATCGACAGACGAGCATGAGGTTCACTTGATTACACTACTATTTAGAGATATTAATTATTGTTATTAGGAGTATATAATGTATCCTAGAAATTATAAGGGATTCAATGTAATAATCGGCTTAATGAAGTGAGCGTATAAATAGCGTTATTAGAGGTTTCGTTCAACACTCGTAGTCCTAGAAAACACGCGTATTGTTACGAAACAGGGGTCATTACCATGCCGAATAGAACATAGTCTCGGAGATAATGATGTTTTTAAAGTAAATAATATGAGTGTGAAATCAATCATTAAACAGGCAAAATGATTAAAACTGAAAATGAAGAAACTTGAGAACACTTAAAGCAGTATTATTGTCACCTTTTAGTTTAGTTAAGGTTAAAAGAAGTGACAGAATACTGTTAACAGAAATAACAAATAAAACAAAATTCAAATACATTTACAAAGCGACTAGAATATTAAAATGGCGATGGACGAGGCATATTATGTTAAGCGAGACGAAGGATTAGACCAAATTAATTACGGAGTGGTGTCCAAAAGATAGCAATAGAAGTAGGGGTAGGCAGTTTAAACACTGGGAAAAAGAGGGTTCTGAATGGATTCCCATCGCAAGGAATAGGATAAAGTGGAAAACATTAGAGGAGGCCTTTTTCGAAAGGTGTTTCGTTGCCGACATGGATATATGTATGTATATATAATAAGAACTGAAAACGCAATTTATTATTTAAAGGTAGTAATATCATAAGATTATACCATAAATGTTAAAACTACGTAAGAAGCAGCAAATAATGGCTAATTTTATTTATTTATCGTCATTTTACTTTATGAGAGAATGTGACAGGGCGATACATCGGATACATTTGTTGCGTTCTATCGCTAAGCTATAACTAATCTTCTATTGTGTCCGCTATAATTTATGTTGATGAAACTTGATAGTTATATACATTTGTATTACGTCAAACAGTTTATTCGTCGAGATAGACAGTTTATTTAATAAAACTTCGAAATGTACATATTATATTTTAGTCGCATTACTTAGTCATTCATGGAGTATTTATTTCTATATCTTTTCGATTGAAGGCTTGATATAATTATTGGTAACCCATAGGTATAGGTTTTAATGTGTTTTTCACAATCAGTAAGTTTTCTGGATGAATTTGAGGTGATTATCGGAATATCACACTTATATTTATTACAAATTCTGGAGGGCATCCGAAGCGTCGGGATGGATAGTTTGAACAATGTAAGTGGTGATTTGTGTTTTGGTCCGGTATACAGTATTTTATTCAAACATAGATTTATATTTTTCTTATTTTTGCTTTTTTCTTAATTAGATTCTTTGCTATAGTTAATGTTAAGGCTTAAGTTAATGTTCTTGGTTTTATTATTGTACATATATGAGTCTTTTTTTTCTCTTTGTTATTGTTATTTAAGTTTCAATGCATGCCACCTGTACTCTCTTATTGTTGGGTAGGAACTGGCCTCCTTAACACAGGAACTCCCTAGCTAGGAGGCCAGAGCCTCACTTAATTAAGATGAATTGTATATAAGTATAATAGTGGTGAAATAAATAAATTATTATATTACTTTTATTATTACAAATACTTGGATGAAGAAAAATCCTGCCACAAGTGTTCGTTATCTCTTAGAGCAGAATATTTTCGTGCCAGGTTCGCGTGCGAGCGTTTCAGATCGCGCGATACGGACCCTCAGCCTTACCGAGTCCGAGGGTCGAATGGACTCCTAATCGCTTTACTGGGCCTATGAGCCGTGTGTGCCGCAAGTCATAAGAGGTAGCGGGTGAAAAATTAAAAAGGCAAAAGCTAAGTTAGTACTTATGCTAATACTAGATACTGTTATGAATTATATGCCTTGTTTGCCTCAGAATTTATGGCCTGAAGCCACGCAGAATCCTTAGATTTATAGTATCGTATAAAAATAATATTAAAACATTTTTGATTTCCATCTTCTTAAATATTTTTCTTATAAAAGACAGAATCCATTATGGCAATATTATAAATGCGAAGATAATTTTTCTACCTAACATTTTCAGGGTCAAACCGCTGATTTGATTTTCATTAAACTTTTTTATAGCTTAATCCGTGAATGATATGTCTTTATGAGTTATATATAATATCCTGGGAAAACATTCCATTTTTTTCATTCGACTGAAGCCATGAATAAACCATAGTAATAATTAGCTTTATTCAATTTAAAATATATTTGGCAAATTTTCTATTATTGCAAGAAAGATATAATAATAATAAAACCTTTTATTTCATGCAAAAAAAATAGTACATGCATTGTTTACAATAGAATATAAGAAAAAAAAAATCACTAAAATAAATTAAGTAGTTGCACGTATTCCACTCAATTTGGGAACATATATCGATGTGAGTAATAATAGCGGTTGATTGCATGAACCCCTCCTCAAGTGAGGGTGAAGGTCTCCTCTAAAGATTTCCACGTATCTCTGTCCTGAGCCGTTTGAGGCCAGCCGGTACCAGCTATTTTTGACAAATCATCTGCCCATCTCGCGTTGGGTCTGCCTCTGAGACGTTTGCCTGTTGGGCCCTTCCACATTGTTACCCTACTGGTCCACCTGTCGTCCTTTAGGCGCGCTATGTGTCCAGCCCACTTCCATTTATATATAAGTAAGCAAGAAAGATATAAGTAAATATAATGTTTATATTTCTCATTTATGATCTACTAAATATACTTATTTTCGAATGATGAGATCGAATCGCGTTTGCTTATACATCACGCCACCGCCTGATGCAGGTGACTTGCAAGCGTTATTAGCTGTGACCACCACTTAATGATCGCCCAAGATCCGAACCGGCGACCGCGCTTTAAAAGCTTTGAGCTATTATGTAAATATCGTCATAAAATTACGATTGTAATAGGACCTTTTTATCGTGTAATGACCGAGAAATCATTTTACTTTGTTGCCCTCGTATACACCGTTGTATTACGGTGTTACCTTCCATGCCATTACTTAGAATAGAATAGAAATATTTTATTGTCATCAAAATACAATATAATCATAACAAGTACAAAAATACAAAAAAAAAACTTCTTCGGATTTTTCAATTCATTTATATCTACTGACTACTCATATCATTAATGCAACTAACAATAAGTAAGTATGTATATTGACAATGTCGTCAAAGACAGCTGTTCACTATTTAAATAATCTATTCAACGAAGACAAAAGTGCAGAAATGCAAAAATAGTAGCTTAAAAAATATAGCAATTATTTCATTTAATATTTTTTTTATGTTAGATATCGATAGACGAGCATGAGGTTCACTTGATGGTAGGTGATACCACAGTCACAAAAAAATTGGTCGACAGCGCATCATCGACTGTTTCACTGTCGACCTATGTTTTACTTCGAGTATTCGGAAATCCAAAGCCTGAAACCGAAACGCGCAATGTGCACTTCACGGTTTTTCCATCTATGAACGGTGGTTCGTTACCCGGTCGGAATTTCGATGTTCCTTCCACCCGATCAATGCCCGAAGTTACCAGACGTAGGGAAAACATGCTTACAGAAAACTATAAACATGTTGACCCGGTGGGATTCGAACCCATGACCCATCCATGCGCAAAGCAGGTGTTCTACCGAACGCACCAACGAGCCCGTCAAAACTACCCAAGTTAACCTACCTATTGTAAATGTAATTCTAAATATCAATGATTATTTTATGTAAGAATTCACTCGTATGTCTCCGTTTGTTTCTATGCTTCTGAAGCAATATTGTTAAAAAATGATCATGTTTAGGATACAAGCATATTGAGACCAAAAAAAGGATTGTCCGTCGATAACAGTCATAAAAATGTACATTACTATAATCCTTGATCAAGTAAAACAAAGAATAATACGTAAATAGATTTAATACAAGTATGTACGGACGATGTAAAACGACTAGCTTTTTATAATTTAACAAGATTGCACCGTGTAGTAATAGTCATGGGCCGTTAGAAATGTATTAACCACAATGTTTCTATAAAACCAGTAACGATAATAACATATGTATGCATACACAACCTTATCTTGCAAATGTAATAGAATATTAGCTGTTCCATAGTAAATGTCTCACGTCAGCCTGTCTCGGGGGTTTTGAAGGCTGATAGCATCGACGTCCCTACATCATGTGTGGGCCGTTTTTTGCAAGGTTTAGCGTGACTCGCGGAATTATCGCGAACTTTATTTTGACAGTTCTTTGCTTACAAGACACCAGTATTAACTATTACTGGTACTTGTTGCTGAAACTTGCAACACTGAGTTTTGACTGATCAGCGTTTGGAACTTACGTTCTGATGGCTAGCGGGTTCAAAAACATGTTTATTGACGTCTGATCGCTTTGGGTATTAAATTTGTGAGGGGAATATTAAAATTCAGACGGGTCACGAATCAACGTTTATGAATGGAAGTTTCAATGTATGGATTTACGAATGCTCAAAATAAAAACAGGTCGACAGTGCAACATTGACTTATACCTGTCGTCTCTTGATATCTAATATAAATAATCTCTATCTGTGACCTAGCAATATGTATATCCTATCGTTTAAATATACCATGTATGGTAACCTTAGGTTTTAGTCATGCCAATTATTTCCCTACTGGATTAAATTAATTCGATTAAAGCAATAAATTCTGTCAATTTGTCGTGTCATGTGAGGGCGTTGTGACATTGTTAATATCTGAGCGAGTAACGCCGCCGTATGAACGCTAGTCATCGTGATTTGCTACTTAGAATACTTAGTCTAAGAGATCGTGAATATTTTAAAATTAAAAGGATTTAATGACAAAAAAGACGTCATTAATATATAAATATATGTACATATAAATATATATTTTTATAATCTTCTCTCCTGTCTGAGAACTGAGAACCCGAACAAATTATAGAATTAATCAGCAGACATACAAACGATAAAATATTACAATGACTTTTCCATTTCAAATTTTAAGTATGTATATTTTTAGACAAGCGTGAGTTTAAGTGACAGTTTGTTATCGTACTTATAATCAATCGTAGGTTCTGAAATTTATTTGAAAAATAAGTGATGAGCTATTAAAATAATTACTGCAAAGGCAAATATAAAAGAGTTAAGTAGTATCGAACCATGAAAAATATGAATAAAAGCTTATTAAAAAATTAATACAGCCAACTTCATCGTTCGGCACAGATTCCTACGTTAAAAGCGTTGACATCTCCTTGACTATTATGAATTTAGATTCGGGCAAATATTTGCTTTTTGTCATTGAACGCTAATATTTGGTTAGTCTCGGATGAAGGTCCTTTAGAGGAAAGATCCACAGCGATACCGCTTTATTCAATGCCGCTGAGGCTCTATACCGCAGATATTTTATTCAAAAGTTATTTCCGTGCGGGGCCTCATTTAGAGTTCTTGGGGCAACAAAGGAGGACATTATTTTCCAATTTTTTTTTTTTTTTTTTAAATATTTAAGAATAATTTATTATAATGATGTTTGTACAAAGTACAATAGGTAAAGGTAACACAACGAAAAGTTGTTTAAGGAATTTGAAAGTTTTTTTCCGAAGTATGTATTTACTATTATGGCCCGGGCAATAGCGCCGGATGCTCTCCCCTCAATCCGTCCCTGTTTCCGTGACTCAATGATTTTGTGAACAGTGATAAATTTTATAACTGAGACCTGTTCGAAGTCTTCTTCTTTCACTCGCCCTTTTATTCCATTCTCTTCTTTCACTCGCCATATCATCAGTCACATCTCTCAAACACATATCATTCTACACACAGTCAATCCATGTTTTTTTGGCCCCCCTCTACCCCTATACCCATCCACTTTCATAAAAGAATAAATA
This sequence comes from Anthocharis cardamines, assembly GCA_905404175.1. Taxonomy (NCBI): domain Eukaryota; kingdom Metazoa; phylum Arthropoda; class Insecta; order Lepidoptera; family Pieridae; genus Anthocharis; species Anthocharis cardamines. The sequence goes on from FR989959.1 coordinate 811,598, forward strand.
TAATAATATCGAAGTAAAATACTTCAATGCGGCCTAATTTCCAAGGAAACATAACCATTTCAATGACTACAAACTAGCTTAGAGTTCATTTATAATCTTTAATTCTTTTCTATTGGATATTTTCAGCAAAATTATGAAAAATAAAAGCTGAATGAGGTGTTCCATTACACATCCTTTCCTAAAGTTAGTTTTTTTTGTGAATCTTCAAACTCACAAATTAACATTTATAATTTTAAAATTACATTTTATTAGTAGGTTTTTATTTCAATTTTGTTTGTTTATACTTTATTTGTTTATTATTTTAAATTAATAGTGATAGTTTTATTAAACAATAGAGGAATATTTATGTTTTGTAATCAAATTGTAAAATAACGTTTTAGTATGCGTATATAAACTACTGGTTGACTTTAGTCCTCTATTCCAGGACTCTAGATTAAATCTAATTTTCAGACTTGTCAAACCATACGTATTATATTATTTAACAATTACGTTACATAGAATTTTAATGTTAAATGTACGTAAGAGTACAAGCCATACTTTTTTACCAAGATGTAGAGTTTGTAGGGTTAGGATTTTGAAGTAGAGTTATTTGTTATCTAATGTTATATAGTTTAGCTATGGCTATGGAGTATAGTACAGATTATTGGAGTTGGAATAGGCCCCGAAAGCTAGTTACGGTGACGCGCAGTTCACTTCCCTAGCTGTTATAAAACAGGGGCTTAGCTCTACTATTTATATTTATTTTTCTCGTACAACTGATGTCTACGAATACTTTCTCGCAAGTCGTTCGTGACCCTCCTCTGATCTTTTATGGAATATGTTTTACATGACGATAATACTGAGCTAAGTCATAGGTTAGACCTCTAATTAAACAATGTTTCCTTAATTGTGTAATAATGAAACTGCTTATAAGTATCGCATTGGACAGGAGAAGTGGCCCGCACGCAAACACGGCTAATCCGGCGTTACTGTTGCGTACCGTATTTGTTTTATCAACACGCGACGGGCGGACAAGGGTGACAAAACTAGTATAAGTGCACGCGACTATGGTAACAATCAAACTTCACCGGATATCGCTTGAATTCTTTTAATATTATCACTTTATAAGATTTTTAGTTTTATGTTTAAAAAGCATTGACATAGTGTATTGTTGATCGAAGTTAAAAAGTTAAAAAATATTTAAAAATAATACTAATTTCGAAACTTGAATAATTGTAAAATGTAGCTGGAAGAATGTGCATTTTATTATCCGCGTTTTGACTTTATTCGCAACTATTAGTAACATTGGACGGGTTCGTTGGCGCTTTCGGTAGAATACCTGCCGTGCGCATCGATGGGTCGTGGGTTCGAATCCCACCGGGACCACATGTTTATAATTTTCTGTAAGCATGTTTTCCCCATATCTAAATTCCGACCGGGTAAAGGACCACCGTTCATAGATGGAAAAACCGTGAAGTGCACATTGCGCATTTCGGTTTCAGTCTATGGGTTTCTGAATGCTCGAAGTAAAAATAGGTCGACAGCGGATCATTGACTGATGTTTTATGGCTTAGGTATCACCTATCATCAAGTGAACCTCATGCTCGTCTGTCGATATCTAACATAAAAAAAACATAATATAGAAATCTCAATTATTACAGAAATTCTATCTTACAAACTGATGTTAGATTCCTTACCTCAGTTAACATAGAATTGAAATACAAAACGTTCTCTATTAATTCGAAACTTAGAACAAAAACATTTGAAATGTAGAGATGTAAGCGATAATAAAGTGACAGTTGGCTGTTAGCGGTGAGGCCTGGCAACATGCGGTGTCAGGAGTGTCATGCGTCAGAGAGCGCCCGTCAGTGCCCAGGTCGCAACCTCCGACACTGGACCAAATAATTTGATAGATTTCACTTACATAACGTCTCGGATGAAAATATTAATATTCGGTTCAAATTGTTTTAGTCGGACGCAAATTGTTCATCAATCATGCTTGATTATTGCGTAAGAAGCTTAGGTTTTTGATATTTTACCGAATAAGAAGAATGTTGCATAGGTATATACAATATTTTATCTAAGTACTATTTTAAATATCACTATAATTAAGGTAAAAAATGGTTAAATAATATAGATAATAATATCATGTCGATATGTTTATGTTATAAAAGTTTGTAATACAAAACTTTTTGGCAAACCATTGTTTAATGATTTGCCAAATTTAGTTTTTTTTTTAAATATAATCCAATCTTCCAAAATCCAAATCCAATCTTTCAAACCAAATATTTTTATTCGCTTTCGAATCGTCAATTGATTACCTAAAGGTAGATAGGCACCTAGTACCTACCGCTTTGGAATATTGAATCTATTGATAGGAAACGTAGTTATAGGTATTATTTAAAGCAATAATAATAAACAAACGACTGATCTACATAATATATCTACACTAATGTTATAAAGAGGAAAAATTGGTTTGTTACGATTTAATTAAAAAACTACACGACCGATTTTAAAAATTCTTTCACCAATAGAAAGCTACATTATTAGCGAATTTGTGTAGAGTACATCTACATTGCAACCGTGCGAAGCCGGAGCGTGTTACTACTTACTAGTAATAAATACATTAAAATTGGTTTATTATGAATACTATAATGTTTAAATAAACCAATGTTTTTTACGGTTTTTTATATCAATTTCATGAATGAAAGACATACAACATCATATTATGTAATACGTAAATAAATAAAATCAACGCACGCGGCATGCGCGTAGACCAATTCATAGTTGGTAGACTTTAATTAGACGGGTGTAAGTGTCAGTTAGATTTCGATAGAGTCGTCAATACTATAACTAATAAGTTAGTGACATATCTGTATAGACGATCTGATTGTGCGTATTTAGGAATGATTTAATTTATTTGAGAGTTTTATCTCTCTCTAAGTGACAATACAATATTTTTATGTTATATGTAATTAAAAAACGTAAAAACTACAACTAAAGACTGAACTTCAGATCGCATTGCTATTACCTATACAGTAGGTACATATAAAGGTCGGAACACATCTGCAAGCCCTCCGATTTTGCAGATGTCTATTGTCTATGTGTGGCGGTCATCACTTAACATCACGTGACCCACAGCCCTGTATTATAGGTACTCTTTTAAATAAAATACTGTATACCGGATTAAAACGCGATTTATTATTTATATTGTTTAAATTATTTATCCCGACGTTTCGGATGCTTTACAGCAACCGTGGTCGCGGGGAGACAGAAAGATGACAGTTGCCTGATATTTGAAATGTCACAAAGTTGCCATATTTAATTCAATTAAATTCAAAAATAATCTATTAATTTAGGTAACACAATGTACATCTATGAACGTCATTTTACATTTACTGCCAGTTCTCAAATCAAGGGCGTAGAGCGGACGAGAAGAACTGGCAAGAAACTCGCCGCCACTCTTTTTAATCGCCAAGTTTTTGTTTTACAAATGTAATTTAAACAATATAAATAATAAATCGCGTTTTAATCCGGTATACATATTTTATTTAAATGTGTGATACTCGCGTTAATAAAAGACAATATTATAGGTTGTCTAGGTATATACCGCGAGCAGAAAAACCCTAATTTCCTTCTTCCAATTGTCTCTTTATTCAACCTACTTATAAAGAAATGAGAACGTTATTCAATATGGTGACGACAAGATTATTTGATAGAGATGTCAATACTCTAATGATAGAAAGGGTTGCATATCGTCCGTTACAATCGGATAACTTGAATTATTTAACGACAGTTTTTTAACGTATGGTCAAAGTTTATTTTATAAATATTAATATTTTGCTTTTGTTTATAGTTAACTGTAAATTTTGACTAACTTAGACCTAGTATCAAAATTAAAATTTTAGGTTTCTTCTGACGGGTCATACATTTTCGTATTATGATTTTTTTCGGATTAGACATTGCCCATGTCTTTCGTTTGACATTAATATGTTCGTAATATATCTCACTTTATGCGATTTTATTATAGAAACCTATTTTGATTCAGAGAAAAATAAATAATGTTATTGTAAAATTTTAAATAACATACCTTATTTACGAATATATCAAGAAAATATCGCTCTACGTCGTCGATGGAGAAAACGGATAATCTTTTAATAATAGTGCTTCCAATGAGGGTCAAAGTATTTTTTTAATAAACTTTATTACTTCAGAATTACGCTTCCATTAATAGGTTTTATTACAATTTTAGTTAAGAGCAAGAAATTAATTTTACAAAGGTGCAACTAAACTGTGGGAAATTCAAATACCTATTTGAAAAGTTACGCCACTGGTCACAGCAAATATGACGTAAATGTCTATACTAGCAACTGTTAAAATGCTACCGAGTGCGTAGTTATAATATTAGGTGTTTCGGCTTGACGTCATAGTCTATTAACAAAGGCTGCGAATTTGATGAGAGCTTAAAATGCCCGTATCGGTTGGCAATTTTTAACTTTCTTTTAAATACTTTATATCCATTTTTTGGCGTTGAGTATTTTTCTATTAACGGTGTAAGCTACCGAATAAAAAAATACATAAATATTGGGTTTGGTAATATTAAATTATAAAAAATAAATTATGGGTACTAACAATAATTATAGTGGTTATTATCAACCCAAAATTATTGGATATGACTGATATGGAAGTTACCAAACGTAAGGAAAACATATAAAAACATCCCGGCGGGATTCAAACCGCGACCTATCGAACTCCGGGTAGATGTACCTAACCAATGTGCCAACGAGTCCGTTAAAAACACTGACTTCGCAGACAACGTATCCGCTTACAACAAATGGTAAATAAGTAAGTCACGAAATACCCACAAGTAGTTAATGTTGCCTGTCACAAATTAATTGGGCTCTAATTAAGCGATTCTTAAAATTAATTACCGTTTAGTTTAGTTGACTTTAGCCTTGATGATTTTGTAGAGTTAATTTTGGTTTAATATCGTTTAACCTATGTCGGGTTCTATGACGTGAGGTGTCAATATTCCTAATGAAAGAGATAGAAGGATATCCATTATTAATGGAATTAATATTATTTTAATTCATCTTTTCATTCTATTTAGATACTTAAATATTGTTTACTTTGATTTTTAATAATTGAAAGTTGTATGGGCACAATATTTCTAGATCTTCTATCTTATCTATAATTTATATTTCCGTTTGGCGTTGAATTTCCTTTAAGATTTAAATACCTAATAATAAAAATATTTCAAATACTAAATTATTTGCTGAAAATCTTAATTCACTAAAATATCATATTGTATTATTTGTAGCTTACTAATTTCTAAACATTTGTAAAGGAACTAGTTGAGAGTTCCTGTACCTATGTGTTACATGACCGATAATAGCAGCAGATCTACGCAAATCACGCACGGTAATTTGGTCGCACTTTAATAAACCAGACCCGATTCGATTAATAATATATTTTGGTCATTATAATTTAGACAAAAATGCGTCTTATGTACATAATTAGTAAGGGTCAGATAATTTGATTGCAGATTTTTACTCCACAAATATTAAATATTTGTAGACAATTTTTAGAATTAACTTAGAAATTGCAGTCAATGCCTAATTAATACATTTCGTGTATAATAAAAATTTAGCACGAAATGGAAGAATTTAATACATTAACTTTCATTTTGCTTCATTCAATATTTGATACCTACGTAGGTATATAAATACCAAATAATGACTAATCTAACCTAATAGGTACTTAACAACCGTGTAATATGTACGAGTAAGTAGTAAAGGGTGCCTTACCTGCAGGTTTGGGTACGTTCCGCTTGACTTGCATCCATTTATACGTAGGAACAGCATGCTGGGGGTGGGTCTGATGATTCACGTGGTGTTGTATCTCCCCGTCCCTCGGGAACTCCCTCATCCCCCCAAATTCCTCTTTAGGGACGTACGGAACTTCGAATTCTCCACAGGGCAACGGTGATCCATGGCTATACTGCATAGAGTCATCAACAAAATGCATATTATATTTCGTCTCTAAGTAATGATTGTCTATTTTGTGCTCGTGTAACATTTCCTCGTGTCTTGGCACTTCTTCTCTGTGTTTGAACGCATCGGGGTGTGGTAAGGACTGTATGGGATAATTTTGAGGCAATTCGCCGTAGTCCAAGTTCGTGTAACATAGCCCGGTGTCTGTGCTGATAACTGGTGTCGTGTCGTGAGCCGGCTGCCCGTGTAGTATCGGCTCATAGTAGTGTGTTGTCGGCTCATAGTAGCCTTCGTGGTAGCCCTCATATGGAGGCTGGTAAGTCGCTCCTTGTTGGTAATACTCAGCGTTGTAGCCATTTTGGTTGTTATACATCCCGATGTCCATAGTCATCATGTTTGTTATCGATACAGATTTACATCACACACATCACTTTACCGTGGACTAGCGCCGAACTATCGTCCGCTTGCACGTCAGGTGAAACAAACACTGAACGCGACCGATTCTTAGCCGCACCAAAAACTCGAATAGTCCGTCTTTTTCTAACGCTCTGTTAGACGGTAAGAGAAAAGGACGGAGTGAACTAGTGATGCAACTTTGTGATAAGCGGATAAGAAACGTGATTTTTCAAGACGCGTTTCACGGTTGCGGTGTAGCTTGTAGCGTTCTTCGCGTTATGCTTGTGACGTTGACGACCACGTACTGCGGGTATCTGACATGTTTTTGCATTAAATGGGCGGGGCGTGAATATGGGTGGAGCTCGAGGGGATCGCATGAGCCAATCGAATTGGTCGGGTCGTTTCTCCATCTTGGATTGGTTAGAGCGAGATAATAGTCGCGAATCTGGGATGCTGGGAGCGCAAGTTTTTTATTTACCCCTCAGTGAATGGTCCAGCTGACAGTTCAGTGGAAATAGTTCAATTTATTTGTAAGACATAAATCGATGGAAGGTGTGAAATGCTGCCATGTTCGCAGTTTGTTCGACAGTAGCAGATGCTATGTATATTTATTGTTACAGTCTGTGACGAATCTCTTATCTCTAGAGCTTATTCAATTATTGACAATAAAAAATTCCGAATCTTTTGCCTCTTCTTAATGAATAGATGATTGATATTCACATAAAGTGAAGTCTACAATCGTTTGTTATCAATGACTCTACATAGAGTTCTTTATGTGAAGTTATTTTTTAGTGTTGTATTGCAGATAAAGAATAGGTTTTCGTTCAAAACACCTGTTAACAGAAATCATGGCTTAGATAATGGGCTAGATGGTTGGTGTGCCTTTCGTTTCTATGGGTCGCAGATTCAAATTACTATACCTAAGTCTGTCATTTTTAGTATTTTAGAAAACTCATTTTCCTTTCATTCGAAACATTCCGTAAAGATAACAAACCACCGTTCATAACTTGCTTTTCAATTTCAGAAATCCATAGATTTCCGAATACTTGAAGAAAATACCTATAGGTCGCCAGCGCATCACTGATAGATGTTAACTTACACTTTAAGTATAAGCTGGACACTAAGGTGTCATAAGTAAGTTTGAAATATTTGGAAATTTAAATGTTTTGTAAAGTGGATAACCGAATTATTATATTTACGGAAAAATCACATAAACTAGTAGAAATCACAATTAATTTCTTTTAATGACTGTGTAAAAACTATATAATACAAGGAACTACAGTTGTCACCCAGAGGTATGTGCGTTATGTTAAGCACCGAAGATCTTGGATTCGATTTCCATCGGAATCAAAATATTTCAACATATGTACTTACTTAAATAATATAAAGAAAAATCCAAGACGTAGGTATCATCAGGTGAGCCGCTTGCGTTGCCTTCTAATAAAAATAATCTAGTTCTGAGACTTGCCATATCTTTTTCTTGTCAGTTCTCCAATATTAATGCGGATCTAGGATTATATTATAAAGTTAGTTTGTTTGTAGATATCGCTCTTACTGATCTATTTTAGTACTTAATGAAGTCTTCAGAAAATGTGTTTTGTATTGGCGTTTGCTGACTTGTGAAAGTAATGTTTTCTACAAAAATATTTAAATACAGAAAAATCTATATTTTTACGACACGGTATTAGTTAGAAACCAATTAGAGTCAGTAACTACTCCAAATCATCTGCTAAGGTATTAATATTGAGTGACAGCTTGAATAGGTAGCGACTTAACATTACTTACCTCTGCAGCTCTTTTGACAAACAAGAACTACACTATCACAAAAGTTATTCGCAAGATCAATACCTACTAAAGTATAAAAAACAAAAATGGCAGCCATATTTCATTCATTACACACATACATATAGGTACATTACATTAAGTAGCTCCTTCAATAGAAGTCGGTTATAAGACCCTCTTTATATTTTAACATGTAGAACTTTTATAATCTACCATCTCTCTTTTTCAAGAACACGCTGATATTCTATCTCGTTCCATCGGAAGTCCTTGTTATTCAATAACAATCAATTAACTTGGAGTTCGGTGGCAGGTTTAATGACCAATTATTAAAATGTTAGGTTGCGAATTATATTTACCTACCAATTTCTTATTATGTATTCCCAAAGAATATTATATTTTTTTATAAAAAACACTTGATCGGATACCAATGGTTGTTTTTGGATTTCTTGTAGGTACCCGCATGCGTTGTGATGCCACGTAAAGAAAAAGGCCAGATCTTTTTAGACCCAGGAACTTTCGTATGTAGAACAACTCAACAAAGTTTCATCATAATCGGATGAAGAGTTTCGTAGAGGACAAACATTAATTTTTACAACTTTTCGAGTAGGTATACCTATACCTAGTCCGGCCATAAGTTAAATGCATTTTTTATGAAGAAGTGTAATTTTAATGGCTAAATAAATCAATTTTCATTTCATTTCATAAAAAAATGTCTAGTTTTCAATTAGGTATTATCAAAATCTTTTACAGAACTTGACAAGAAACACGCATTCAGTAGGTACCTACCAGAGGCACATTAATATAATTTAAAAATACCTCGCGATAACAGACCCGTTGTTACGCACACTACATAAAACTCAACTCCGTTCCATTATTAATCAAACAACACGTCACAACACTATGATACGATTTCAATAATGACTAATAACCCTTTTTCAAAACCTGTTCTTTGAAAAAACACCTAAATTTTCATAAATTACGGTTCAATTTGCAACGATAGTTCCACGAGTGTATGCGACATTTTATAAGACAAAAATGTTGAGATTATGAAATATGGACTGTTTTAATCGAAATTAAAGCTTTACTTTTCTTTTTCAATTTAATACTACACGCGCTGTACAAAAATAAACACTATTGTGATGGATTTAGAGTTTAGAATATAATGTTGAGAATCATTTTAATGGTTAAGGAGTTTTTGTATGAAGACGTCGACTGTCATGCTGTCCCGGTAAGACGATAATTTTGACTAGATTATAACGAGAAGTGGAAGCAAGATAATCTGAAACGAGCTTTAAGTGCGTTTCAATACATATTTATATTTTATATTTATTATGGGAAACTTTAGAATGACTGCCACTTTGGTCTTTTGGTAGCGTGATAATAAAGCGCAATAAGGACCACAATATAGGTACAATGTGGTCTTTCTCTATTAGAAATGTTTTACAAAAAAAAATCCGTTCGAGGAGACAAAAATTATAGAGCAGTCTATATTCTTTTTCAAAACGTTTTACGACTTTAGGTTTAATGCTTTAATTTTTATTTTTGACGGGCTCAATGGCACGTTTGGTAGATTGACGCCTACCTTGCGCACCTATGGGTCGCGGGTTCGAATCCCTACATATATTTTTTATTTCCGAAAAAATATTCTGAAAACATATTAATTTATATCAGAAACACTGTCTCCAGTCCAATTGAATGCTAGTCGCCATCATACATTTCTAAATCTTTTACGATTAATATGTAGGTAGGTACAATATTATATCTGTGCAAGGAATAATGTCTCAAGGTGATTCCACTAGAAAATTTGCCAGTTTAGATAATATCAGTAGATCCCGTGGGATGCGCTCTTGCATGTCGCAAGTTTGTCCCGTGTCAGGGAAAGATGGATAGCCCTAGTCCCGGGACGGTCCATAGAGACGGGGTAGGTACTATCACTTTTTGGAAACTATCACTATATCATACCGTTAGTTGGTTGATCCATTGATTCAGTTGCGTTTTAATAGTTAGTTATGTGTGTTTAACCTGTTTATTGTTCGGATACAGTACATTTAAAGAGGTTTTGGTCCACAAAATAGATTAAAAAAATATTTATTTGTAAAACTTAGTTTCCAAATAAGACACTATAAGAACATACAATAGCGACTACTAATTATATTGAATAGGTAAATGATAGTTTTCACGTTTGGATATCGTTTTTTTTTTATTATAAAGTATTTTAAATGAGGCGCTTCTTTTTCTTAAAAACATATCTTTTTCGGGGTATAATTAATACTACTTTCTTTAAAAAAATATTTAAACTGAGATAGCTATTTAATGACTGAAAAATCGAGATTACATTATTGTAAATTAAAATATTAAAAATTTTAAAAATTAATTAAATTTATTAGGTTGCATACGTTATTTTTTTATCTTTTGAAATTTTGGTTAAAAATTTAGTTAATTTAATCAATCTGTTCAATTATACATTTTAATAAATAAAATCAATTTTAACAGGTAATTAATATATGTGACACTTGCGTTTGTAAAACACCAACCACATGAACTATGCATAAGGTATCAGAAGTATAATTTTTCACTTTACTATTAGGCGAAAAAACGAATCACTCGTATTTTGTATGATAAAAAATTGCAATTAATAATGTTATCAAATTCACCATACCAAAAAACAAACAAGTCTCAATAGCTGAGTTAGAGCGAGCACGGTGGCATTCCATTATCTGTGATTGTTTTAAAGGAATCAATAGACAAACATTTGCGCTGCTTATCTGTGGTATCTCTGTCGGTGTCTTAGTGCGTTATAAAGTGTACCTTATTAATGGATTACTGTACTTTTGTCGTGGGAAGACTTGTGGGAAAGTTATTGGTATAACTGCGTCATGTGAAAATTCATGGATATCGCGGGGCGCGGCCGGTAGAATTCTCTTATATATAATGTGTCTTAGCAATTACAGCATGAAGTATGTATGACCTACATACTTCAAGCCTACATTTTGGGTATAGTGTGAGACATACCTACTGTATGGTGGGTGAATACTACCTACTGTGATACACTGTCAACCTTTTTTCAAACTTTCTGAAATCTATAGAATAATGCAGATATTATTTAGGTGGGTACTATGGTTCTTTGGTTACATCCCACCCATTGAATGGTGGAAGTAGGTATAGGCATTCGGTCTGAGGTAAAGTACATATAAAGTTGCGGATCCGAAGGGAATCAAAGAGGTTGCGTTTATAGTTATTAAGGAATTAATACAAAAATCGACCAATTACCATTTCGCCCTTCATAAATGTATAGGACACTCATTATTGAAAAGATTTTCAATTACTTGTACTCTTTATTTCAAAGCAATACAATATTCACTTATTCCACAGTTAGCAACACTGAAATAATATTATTATTAAGCATATTATTAATTGCAAAAAAATATTTCGAGAAATTAGAAAAGTAACGTGACATACTGTTTCAGAAATTCGCCCTTAATCCAAAACGTTTTGAACTTTAACTATATTATATTAAAGTTGATAAATCATCTAAATTCTAGCTAAAAAGAGATTAAAGACCGTTAAATCTGTTAATTGGTCTCTAATTAATCATGCGCCATTCTGTCGAGTGAGTGACAGCTGTCAGCCAGTGCTGTCATTTTGACAGCAATCAAGTTTGACGGCTCAAGGTCGGAGAAGTTCAAGGGTACTAAATTAACCATAAAAGTAGTATCCGCTAGAATAACGGAATTAACAAGTGAATGCACGATAATCTACTAAAGATAACCTAATTCTGCGTATCAAAAATATGTGGAAATTTTTAAGAAAAAAGCTATGATAAATTAAAGTAAAAAAATGATTTTTATTTATTTAAAGAGTAAACCTAATAATAATTGTTTTCTCAGAAAATAACTGTGTTTTGTAATTGCCAAAAAATAGGTTAATATAACTATTTTATAGTAGATATAATAGTTAAAACTAATCTTAAGATTAGATTGTCGAAGCAAAGTGTTGTAAAAATAAAAATTGTATATTATATAGACTTAATTTCAATGTTTCATGATATCAGATTTCACTTATCGTTTTTCAGATAAAACATATTTTGTGGACATTTATCGAAATCAAAGTAAAGATACCAAGTTTGTAATTTAATTTCTTAATAATTTGTGTTTTCTTTCATACAAGCTAACTATTTGCGGCTGAAATTAAGTAAAAAAAATCCGTTCATTGCTAAGTAAAGAAACATAAAAAAATCACTATGTTTTACGTTATATACCATAGTTCCTTGACTCAATACCCGCGGGAATCAATAAAAATCAACTGATAGAGAACAAACTTACTTCATAGAACTAAGCTGACTCAAACCGTGTTGATGGGAGATGCATAGAGGCGACTTAACCTTGTTGCTCCCTCTACCATATTAAGCAAAAGTTTCATAGTATATTTTATGGGATTGTAATTACGGTATATTTTTTTACAAAATGTGACTTGAAAATTACTCAATCTAAAATAACTGGCTCAGAACCGCGACAAATAATAATCGACTGCACTTTAGGTACTGTGAGTAACATAAATCTTTTTTTTGAAGTTTTTATAATCTATTAACACCTAATTATTATCTTAAAGTATAATACTAGCCTTGAAAGTAGTCAAGTACTCAAAAAATATTACATACAAACGAGTAATACCATTCATAAATATATTCTGAATATTCTGGTAGCGTCAACCTACTTATATTGCTAACTGTACTATATAGTACAGTGTTCTGTTATGTATACAATAATAACGAAATAAAATTAAATTAGCGAGCCTAAATAGGAATAGAATACAATAATATCTCATTTTACTAAATTTTCATTTATCAAAGTAAAAACTTAAAATTTTCAAAAATTTTTTTTTTACTGTTATTAAATATAGATGTATATTATGGCAATTATCATAGTCATAAGATAAACCGCCATAGCATTGACCCCAGGTGTTTGTTTGATTTACGCGAAATAAATAGTACCATATAAAGCAGTGGCGTAACTAGGACAAGGGCCCCGGAGCAGAGAGAAAAAAAAATCGCAATAACAATTAAATCGTAACAAACAAATGTTTCCTCTTTATAATATTAGTATAGATCCCAGGTATATATAGTACCAATAGTAAGCCCAGGGGGCCCGATAGGGCCCCCTGGGCTTTGAAGCTGAAAAGCTTCAGGGCCCTGGTGCACTGCACCACTTTGCCATATGATAGCTACGCCACTAGTATAAAGGCAATTTCATATTTCTAAATGTATTGGACACTGGTTATTACTTCGTATTAGTGTACAAAACAATCCTGATGTAATACTATATGGAATAATTCTACTATCGTACAGTTACAAACACTGATAAACTCCCGTTCTTCACGTGTAAGGTGATAAGGAGTTAGTGATTACGATAACATTTGGAAACGCTCAAAACGTTTTAATCAGAATATTCCTAACTCGATAATCCGTATTTAATTTATTTTGGTAGCTACTGATCGTCAAGCGTCAATGTCCATTTCGTTACCTAATTTAAAATTTCAAGATGGGATATTGTACTTTATTTTATATACCTACCAGTTCCAGCTCGTCAAGAATTTCCCGACACTAATAATGTATGTTCTCATATGTTACATATATAACAATAAACATTCATATGAATGTATGAAACAAATATATCTATAGGTATACCTATACATATATATTATCTTTATTTTTTAATAATTACAAATTATTTGAGCAACAAAACCGTAGGTTTCTATATTAATCTCTCCTCTTAAAACTAAGAAAATCTGGGGGCACGGTAGTGCCCCCGCCAAGTCGACCAAAAAGCGGCACGGCCGTACTTATACTTTTCTCGAAGTAGTTCGGGCCATTTTCGACCCCCTATAACTTCGTTGTGGATTAAACTAGAATCCTGAATTTTCAGTCACTAAGCAGGCATTGTATAATCTCGGTATATTTCAAATATCATTCTGTTTGAACCAGTAGTTTATTAAGAATTATAACTAGTCAAAATTTGATAATTTGTAACTCACTCACTGACTGACCGATCATCAAAACTCTAAGGCACTTCTAGCAGACATAGAAACTTGAAATTTAGAATACAATTAGTGTTTAGTCTATAAATCAAGGAAAAACTACAATATTTTGTTAGCCATAAAATGTCTTTCATCGCATGTGCTGCGGAATGTATTGATGATAGAACAAAAAAAACGCATACAATATTATAGAACATATCAAAATCTCCAAAAAACTTAACGAGACCATATGTCCAACTATTGTAGTTATGTCACTATAACTACTTTTTTACATTAAAAAGTTGATAAAAATGCCGATCAAAATCAGACTGTAATCCATACCTTTGTATTAATTCTTATCCATATAAACTAAGAAAAGGACTATCTACAAAAAGAAATGAGATGCCATCAAAAACATAAATTGTAAAAAAGGCCAAGTCTTGCAACTCAGTTCTTCTATCGTAAAAAGTTGTGAGATCCATATAGGTAATACCAAGTCGGTCAATTTATTCAGTCTCTACTGAAGGATCCTTCTGTCTTAAGTAATTACATAATAAGCTAACCTAACAATATCTTATAGTGATCATATCAATGCCAATATTAAAAATCTTTGATGTTTAAAATAAAAAGATTGACTTGGCAATCGCACTAAACAATCTAATTTAATATAATATATATTACTTGTGAGATACATTATGTTTTTAATAAAATAAAAAAGATACATTGTGATTTCATGCGATAGCCGAGCCAATCTATTTATTTTAAACATCAAAGATTTTTAATATTGGCATTGATATGATCACTATAAGATATTGTTAGGTTAGCTTATTATGTAATTACTTAAGACAGAAGGATCCTTCAGTAGAGACTGAATAAATTGACCGACTTGGTATTATATGGATCTCACAACTTTTTACGATAGAAGAACTGAGTTGCAAGACTTGGCCTTTTTTACAATTAAAGGTTTTTGATGGCATTAAATTGTCACTTGAGCAGTGCTGTTTGAAAATAAGTTGCAGTTCAAGGGGTTAAGTGGTATAGAATAAAGTTGTTATATGCATTTATCCAGTTACTTCTTCTAAACCAGGCTACAGATTTTGATACGGTGTTTACTGTCATTTAGTTTTTTTTACGGAAGTTTACTAATAATGAACATATTTGACATAAGAGAGACCTTGTGTCTCCTATGTGAGACTGTCTCTGTAGACAGTAGAAATATAACTTTTGTCACTCCTTTATATAACTCCCTTGTAATCATAAAAATCGTTCCTAAGGGGATACCTTCGTTGTAATATAGGTAGGATAAATGCTATTCCCATAGCTTTTGACTTTACGTTTGCCGTTAGTAGAGGAATCAGTTCACTTCTTTTTTTTTAATAAAGTAAATTCATTCCCATCTTATAAATACTCCGATATTCTGTAATCTATGTCAATTACTATGTAATCTATGGTGTGGTAGAGATAATTTTTGACAATGTTATCGGTAGCGGTTCAGCTAGTTTTATATTATTAGTTTACACATGGTTCAATAAAAATATTTTCTAATTGTGCTGGTAATGCGCCCCGGTTCGACCGGACTATGTGTACAAATCGCTTTGGCAATAATTGTTGAAGGACATTTTTGTTAGTTCAATTTAGGAATCATGTACATATTAAGATACATGATTCCTAAATTGTACTATAATGACATAAGTGTCATTATAGTACACTCAGTATTTGTATTCGTAAATAGTGTGTGTTGCATCAACAAACATATGTAGCATATTAGGCTAAACATTAAAGTTCTAACTTTGAGTCCGTAATAATTTATGAATAAATCTATTCTTCAGATCCATTATTATCTGCAGATTTTTAAAATTTTGACGGTTCTCAAAAACAGATGAGTTTTTAGTCAGTCCAGGAATAGACAAAGACACCATGCTATGGATAAAGATGTAAAGCTCGGTGTACACGAGTCACGACGCTTGTTTTACTGCTAGATTGCTCGCTAGATCTTGCCACTGGCGCTGGGCGCGGTTCTGGCTCTTTTGCGAAATTGACAACACGATGCTTGCTCCTGTGGATGTAGATGGGAGCAGAAATAGTTCATCATAGAAGAGAAATTGCTGCCATTATTTTAATAAATGGAAAATTTAATATATTCGCAAATTGTGGAATTTTGTCGAATATTCTGTCTTAATCTTCATACGGTGTCACTCACTCGCTGAAGAGCGGCTGCTCTGTGATTTTTGTTGTGATTATTTGTCGTATTTTTAGCATATAGGGCATAGGTGTAGCTCTTCTTGATATGCTCTGCAGACCACTTTTCGTTACTTTCCGCCATTCTGCAACATACCTACTAACTGATAGTGATCCGACATATCCAGCAAGAAAAATAGCAAGCGTTCTACCAGCGAACCAACACTTCGAAGCCAGTAATAATGTAATTTTCTTGCAGTGCTACCAAGCAACGCAGCCATCTTAGGTCCCCTTAGGGCAAGCAAGCGTCGTCACCAGCGAGTTGGCTGGGGGCAGCGTTGAATGTCAATTGGCTATATAAATAGCTCAGACAAAGTCATGTCACTATCCCAAACAAAAGCAAATGCATCGATTTTCGATAGATAAATAAAACACATAATAAGAGGAACACCTAAATGTAGTTAATAAATCTATATACATACATAGTAATTGTTTAACTATCTCTCTAGATATAAATTACCTATGGAATGAAACTTAACTGATTCTATTGGACTGTGTATTTCCGCTACAAAATTCGCTCTTAATTATTAATATTCGTAATGAAAAAGTGACAAGGTTAGCAGACAATTACGGTCCCATGCCCCATCTCAAATTACAGACCAAACGCCACAACTGATCTGATAAAACTGACATTGCACGTTTTTTGTCAACAGTTTTTTCAAGACCGGAAAATGTCATATTCTTATTTGTTTATCTCCGAGGCTTGTCAACTGCCTCCATCTCGTAATTAGAAAGACAAGAAGATTTTTTTCATATTAATTGACCGCTCACTACCCATCTCGGATATGCTATTATGCACTTTATTGCAAAGTGCTAGAGTTTAAAGTGTTAAAATGATTGGAGTCATCGAGACCTTTTTTGAAATATTGCTTTTCGGTGACGAATGAATTTTTATGATAGTTCCTTTTTTTTTGTTTACGGACTAATGCTTGGAGTGTGTTAGGCGATAAGTATAATTTGTGTGTTGATATGGATCAATGTATTTGTTTTAAATCATATGTCACATTTTTTATAATTCAATATAATAAGATTAATATTGAATTAGATAAATTGGCGTGATGCAGCTTGAATTTTTGGCCATAAATCCTAGACAATAAGATTTCGCTGAAGGAACATTTATTTATTTATTTATTTAAGACTTAATATTGTAATATTAACGCGAGTATCACACGTTTAAAAAAAATACTGTATACCTACCGGATTAAAACGCGATTTATTATTTATATTGTTTAAATTATTTATCCCGACGTTTCGGATGCTTTTCAGCAACCGTGGTCACGGGCAGACAGAAAGATGACAGTTGTCTGATTTTTGAAATGTCACAAAGTTGCCATATTAGCGCCATCTATTCCTACGGAGTTGATATTTACTGTAATTTTCTATATTATGACAATATTGACTAACGGTGTTAGTCAATATTGTCATATTGGAAAACCTCTTGTTTTTCCAGTAATTAAAAATCTATAACCCCAAATCAAACATACTAAACCTTAACACATTTTTTTTGAAGTTGGTAAAATATATACCTACCTATGATATCCGTATTCCTGCCAAAATACAATCTTAGTCTTTTCAAGGCAAATGGGAATAGCTTAGATTATTTATGTTACACATAAATTATGTAAGGGGAATAGATATCTGTTGAAGAACAATCACGCTTCATCCTAGACTGAGTTGCTTGACCATTAGGTGAAACACAATTAAATGGTTGTTCTTTCTAAATACATACACAATAATATAGGAAACTAGCGATCCGCCGCGGCTTCGTATGAATTTAATGTACATACACACAAAAAAACATAGCCTATGTTACTCGCTGATGTAGCTTTCTATTGGTGAAAGATTTTTTTTAAATCGGTCGATTAGTTTTTGAGTTAAATCGTAACAAACAAACAGATCTTTCCTCTTTTTAATAAAAATTTAGATATCCAATAACTGAAGCTAACCCTCAGGAGAGTACTGCTACCCATTGTTACTTTTGTCTTGCTTGTTTTATATTAGCAACATATGTTAATTTAAGGACAATATCTAAGATAAATCTGATGCACATATATACGTATTTATTAAAATAATGTTATATTATAAATGTTTGGGTGCGTGTATTCTTAATTCGTATTTCTTCGATATACAAAGGTCCATTATATATTATTCGTTGTAAATTAAAAGTATTTGCGCTAAATTGCCATTCCAAAGGGGGTAGCGTTGTTGCACGAACAACTATCGAAAAAGTATTCGCATCGTCGAACTGTCATTTGTATGAAATTTCAAATGATTTCTCATACAACTGATAGTATAGTTGTTCGTGCTCGCCCCTCAGATCCCATTCGCAACCGCAGTGCACACTACGATATTATCAATAAGTATACAGTATAAGTCGTTGTCATGTTGCTTTATGTGTAGGCACATAAAGCACACAAAACACTGAATACAAAAAATTGAAAAGTGGAAAATAAAATTGCTGGCTGTCAGTGGTCTAAAAGAATTCCAAAATTGTCTTCCACACAAATTCATTGACTTATAATTTTACAAGGTGATGTTTTTTGTCAGCTTCATTTGTAATCCAATAGTCTACATGTTTTTGTATGTATGTTCGTGGTAAACCACAAAACGCGCGTGCTCATCGCGTATCGGTTACTTGAGATTGATATTTATCTAATTGGGATGGAGAGGTGTAAGAAGAATTATCGATAAATAGATTAGATTTTTTACCCTTTTTTAAATGTTGGAACGACGTCTTGTTTAGTGTTTTTTTTAATGTGTAGGGTTAGACCGTGGCTTCGGTGTCATGAAAATATTGGTAGGTATGGTGAATCTCAGAAGTAATGTACACTTCATTTCTTTTAATAAAATGTTATCTATAATTTTAATGGAAAAATATGCATTTGACTCACGTTCCAAACCTTTTTTACTCCTCTTTACAATAAATGTCCTGTCATTTTTATTTGAACATATCTCTCTTTTCTCATATCTGAACGATAACTAAAATTTAGCGAATCCTCAAGGGAATTGAGTTATTTTAACCGTAACTATACAGGTAAATTCGACTATACACCTATATCAGAGAACACAAAGCAAAATAGACTCTATTTAAAAGAAATAAGTTTGTAACAATGATCATTGAAAGTAAAATAGAGGATGTTAAAGTGAGTATTGAATTAAACACGCGCTGCCGGTTGGTGGTCGACTTTAGTTTTTGTAATATTTGAGATGTTTTTATGTTTGTATGCGTTGTTGTGGTATTAACTTCTTAATACTTTAAATGGCTTTTGTGTTTGCAATACAATACAGGATTAGGAGTTATTTGTTTTGGAAATTGTAGTTGATACATCCTGAGTAGGCAACGATATCTTGAAATGGTTCTAGAGATACGTTTTGTGAATTTCGAAACATAATATTTTATTGCGCAAAATTAAGAAACAAGAAAAAAAATAAAACGCAATAATCACAGATCACACCATCCCATTCAAAACATAGACAGCAACGTTATCAAAGTTCTCTTGGTTTTCCTTATTCCTAAGAAGTTACAGATCCCACCATTTTTGGCCTTTTGTAGCCAGGATCTTTTCAATTTCCAGCCGGCCTAGCATGACCGCCACGAGATATGTCGCGGACGAGAGAAGACAAACTAAGATGTAAGATATCTCGATATATTATATATCGGCATCGACAATTTTGATAGAAAAGATATCTCGATCGACAAATATATCTCTTTTTGATATTAAAAGTCGAGGTTTAACAGTAATTGCCATGTTAGACCCGAAAGAAATAAAGAGATAATCGATTAGAATACGAGAAAACGGTCGACAAAATTTTGTCGCGGTTGACATACTAGGCCGGCTGGACATGCAGTGGTATGGTGACAAGGAAAATTTTGTCATGACCTCTTCCAAGTTATTGAAAAATGTTAATTTTTATTAAAACCTGTAATATCGATACTCATCTTTCTTTTTTTTTTAATTTAAATATATATTTTTTTAATATTAGCTTTCGAACGCTTACACGTGAATTTCTTGAAAGCCTTTAAGTAAGTCTTTTCCAGCCATTTTAGTCTCTCGATTGAAATTATGAGACAATCATAAACTTTCATAAAACTGAAATGCTACTTTCCTTAGTTGATTTATCGTTAAACCATGAATCATTGGAATATTTTATCAGAATTTGATTAGTAGTTCTAGATTCAGTATACAAAGTTGTACATCACAATATAAGTTTAAATTAGCTACTGCTCTTGTCAGCGTTTGCTATTGTATGTACGCTTACAATCAGTATAATATTAATTTTAATATACATATTATATACCTCGGTACTTACTGGTTCGAATCCCGCGGAAACAAATAAAGAAAAATGATCAATCAAACAGATATAGGATTATGTTTGCCTCATGCCTGGGTACCTACTCGAGAATTCACTATGTTAGCTATTATTTTGGTAGGCTATAGTTAGAGACTCTTGGGACTCTTTGGGATAGCTATCTATAGTTTATACAAATAAGAGGAAGCCTTGTTGTGAGGAGTTTTGACAGCTTTATTGTTTGTTTCGAGGATTACAGGGGATTATTTTATTTCGTTTGGCCAGTGAAGTGCTTTGCAATTTTATATTTCACATTGAATTGTTCTCAGTAAAAGCCAATGCATATTATAATGTCATATACCTACCGATATAATCACTAAATTTTTAATGCAAATAAATGCGAGATGTCCGGTTGTAGGGAGTAATCTCTGGATCTATAGAAATGATTTAAAAAATTCTTTCATCAATAGAAACTACATAATCAGCGACTAACATAGGCTATTTTTTTGTGTATAGTACATCTAAATTGCTCACGTGTGATGCCGAGGAATGATACTAGTAGTACATATTGCCCAAAGTATACAAAAATCGCTAAGAAAGCCGGTCTTAATTAGCGTTATGACTTACTTCTAGGAATCAAAATCGCAAGTCCCGGAAATTACCGGATATATTATATTTAAATGCTTTTTAAAAAGGGAATTTTCTTGTTTCCGTTGACATTCAAGGTGTCTTAGTAAAAACTAAACTTAGGAAGTTAGGTAAAACATTTCAAATAATGCCTTTTTTTTTTTTTTTATAGAGGGGGGAAGTTTCATCAAACCTGAGGGCGAGACACTCTTTTAAGAGCATACAGAGGCTCTTTCTCGCCCCCACCTCACCGGCGGGGCTCTTTTGGAATTGCCGGGAGAGTGTGGGGTTGGGTCACTCGCGACTGTCTGCTAGCCAGACAGTCTGGTAACCCGACCCACTAAACCCCCCTCTGGCCCCTCTTTTCGCCGTGTTGAGGCCGCGGGATAACGGTTGTAGACTACCGCGACCTCGGCGACTTGCCACAATGGCACTACTGTGACCTAAAATTAAGACGCATTACGGAGAGCGAAGGAGATGGGCGAACCTTCTCCTACGCTCCCCCCTCCTTCTAGCTCTTATGGTGCCCGCTGGTGCGGCGCACTCTCTTCGTCTCTCGGCAGTCTCCTTCTGCAACATTACTCGTTCGCAGAAGGAGACCACCGCGTTCCATGACTCGGAACTACGCACCATCTCCCCCATCAGTGCTGGGAGACCCAAGTCGGCACCGACCACAGATGACAGGTCGTGCCTTTCCCTTGCCCACCTTGAGCAGACCGCCAGAGTGTGATGGGCCGTGTCTTCTACGCCCTCATCACACTCCTGACACACTGGCGACTGCTCCCTCCTCGCTATCTTATGCAGGTACCGACCGAAACAACCATGTCCGGTCAGTACCTGCACCACCCGGTACGTCAACGCCCCCCTTTTGCGCGTCGCCCACTCCTTAAGGATAGGGCGAATCGCTGCCGCCAGCCTATGGCCCGCCTGAGGCTCCTCCAGCTCTCGCTTCCAGCGGTCCATCACCGCCTCCTCCACCCTCCTGCGAACCGCCCTCAGCTGCTCCACAGTCGCGACTTCGCCCTCCCTTCTCCTCTCCACCCGGAAATGATAGGCGGAGGCCAGGATTTCCGCCTCCTACTCCCAGGGCGGAGTACCCGCCAAAGCACAGGCCGCAGTGAACGACACCGTCCTAAAACATCTTGTCGCCCTCGCCGCAATGATCCTCTGCGGCCTGTGCAGTATCCTCCTATTGTTGCGCGTAAGCGCGCCCGCCCAAACCGGCGCCCCGTATAACGCCATGCTCCTCACCACGCCGCAATATAACCTACGGACCCCCTGGTCCGGCCCACCTAAATTTGGAAGGAGCCTCCCCAACGCGCCAGCCGCCGAAACAAGTCTTGGCTCCAGCGCCCTAAAGTGGTCCCCAAAACCCCATCTACCATCCAGGATGAGCCCCAGATAACGCATACTGGGACTCACCCTCGCGACCTCGCCGTCCACACTCAACGATGACCCCGTAGGAGCCCCCCCCCTCGGACCGTGAAAGACCATGGCCTCCGTCTTGGCCAGAGCCACCTCCAGTCCGAGGGCCCTAATCCTATCCACCACCAGAGTGGCCCCCACCGACGCCAACTGCGAAACCTCCCCGAATGTCCCCCCCTGGGCTACGACCAGAGTGTCGTCGGCGAAACAGAGGACGCGCAATCCGCGAAGAAGCGCGCCCCTGAGCACCCAGTCGTAGCTGATGTTCCAGAGGAGGGGACCCAACACCGACCCCTGCGGAACCCCGCACTCCAGGCGACGACGAATCAGGCCGCCCGTCGCATCCACGTAGCCGATGACCCTGCCTGAAAGGTAATCGGCCACCAGCCTCCTCAAATAAAGCGGCGTCTCGTGCGCCCGCAACGCCTCCGCTATCACCGCAAACGGTAAGCTATTGAAAGCATTGGCGATATCGAGTGATACCGCCAATGCCTTCCCTCCCCTCCCGACGACCTCCTCTGTATGGGCTTTCAGGGTTTCAAATAATGCCTAGAGTAACCTCAATCTACATACATATATATGTTAAAGCTTCAGTATCTTCGAAGAGAAGTGTGTGTGACCGAGAGACCGACAAACACCTTCAAAATTAATTTCTGGTAAAAATTTTTTGATTCTACTGTTTTATTATATGATGTAGGTAAAGATTTATCTTTATACCTATCGATCGCGCAAAAGGAATGAATCTATCTCATTCACCTAATCCTAAAGATAAACAACTATGCAAAAGTCTAGGTTATACGCTGTTCGGTTTTTACGCAAACCATCATATAAACACTATTAATAGGTATAATGACAAAATTACCTAATCGCGATACACATCAATTAGGTATATAAAAATCATTGCATGTTTATCAGCGAGGCCGTTGTCAGCTAATCCTCTAATCGTGGAGATTTTGATCGCGGCTGTCAATGTTATCATAATATATTAGCAATTAATCAATTTTTTGTTAATTTTCTGTAACATTTGTACAAGGTGAGCGCTTACCGCTTATCTTTACACGCTGGTCGATTGTGACTACCTACTCAATAAACTCAAGCAGAAGCCGTAGTGCAATCTCTCACAATAATATTACTGCAGGAGTCATTGATAGAACGAGACAAAGGTACATGTATAGAGTTGTCACGCTCTCTCTTAAAGGAGAGAGAGAGTAACATTTAGTCACTGGTACCCTGATTGTGTGCACAGTGACAATGAAAAGGCAGAGGACTCAACATATTGTGATAAACCATTTACCATGTTGGTTTTCAGTCATTAGCATGAACAAACATATAGAGACAGAAAAGCGTTCAAATGATTTTTTATCTATCCTATTCCCCTTCTTTAACCATCCTCTCTACATTTCTGTTTTTTTATGTACGTAAATGTTTCTACTATTTTATTGTATGAATAGACGTAGATTGTGTTCAATCTTGGTAGAATGAACATGATAGCGCCATCTATTATTTCTGTTGTTCACCCTGTGTTGGGTGAAATCAGCCGCAAGGCAAACCAATATATTGCGTATGGAGGGTAGAGATAAGGAGGAATCTCTCATATGGGCCTTTACTTTCAAAAGTGTCCATGATAAGCTGTTAGATTATAGTTCCAAAACCAACTAAAAACTTAAAAAGGTGCTGATGACCACTGATGGTTCGATGTGAATTTGGCGATTATTAATGAAGTGAAGTATGCCAAACGGAAATAGTAAAGTACAGAAGTAGTTGTACTGAATAGAGTAGTTTCTAAAAATAAAGTAAATGAGTATGCAATTGAAAACGTCATTATTCAAAAGAATTCTGAAATTTTTAAAATTATTGTCATATATTTAATCAATGTATGAAATTACTTTACAACATAATTTTTGAAAGTCGTTACGGACCGGATATATATCTTTCTTCGTTTCATTCTGTCCTACTCTAACAGTTTTAGGCGCTTTCTTTCAAATGCAGTCATCAGCTTACAGCAGCGCCACCATAATATCACATGACTTCTAATATACAGAGAGATTACTCCTTATCTCTACCCTCCATAATTTTGCGCATCCGAGATGGCCGCCATAACTGCGGCTAATATAACTGCGCTAGCGCACCTTTCTTTCTTCATTAACCATCGAAGGTGCTGTCTAAGGGACGTACAATGCAGGTTCAGGCACCTTGGCTAAGTGTTTTATTGTCTAGTGCCGTGCACTGACGAATCCTGGCCTGTAGGAAGAGCAGTTAAAATAGGTGGTGCTTTAATTTACCATTATTTCTACCAGTTAATAAACTACATAAATTCAAATACAGCCCACTATGAATTTCGCACAGATTGTTTGAATTCTCGTGATGTATCCTTAATTATAATGACAAATGTTGAACTGTTATAATTATATATCTAAGTATAAAGCCTTCTCAAAATAATACTCATTCCCATAAGGTTTACAGGTGTGGCAGAGCCTTGTATAAAAGGTTTCTTAAAAACTTCGCCAAATTCCAAAGAATTCTGTTTGTTTATGATTTATTTTCACACGCATGTCAAAATACGACGTAAAGAAGCACTTAATAAGATAAACATCGGTGACCGACTGAGTTATCATGGCCTTCAGACTAACAAATTGCTACTTCTAAACTATTGAACCTTAAAATTCGAGTCGAGAAGCAAAATGTGCCAAAGCGAGTCGATAACCAAATCTGAAGACACCTCAGCTCACCTCATTTCTCCAACGCGTTTGTGGAGGAAGGGAAGTGTGGTCTTCCTCCAACATAAAGGGAGGATCCTCGACCAGTCGAACCACTAACTGGCCGAGAATACCTTCTTCCAGAAAATTGTAAACATGTCATCCCGGCGGGATTCGAACCTGCGACCCATTGGAGCTCAAGGTATTTGTTCTACCAAACACGCCAATGAGCCCGACAAATAAACTCATATGTAGTAGGTACACCCGGTAAATTATGAACATTTTGATCAATGTTATTCGTATAACACTGGTGATTAAAATCGTAAGATTAAAGCTCGATTTTGTCTAAACAAATTATTGTACTTAGGAATAAAAACTGTACAATATGGACGTATATTGATGTTTTTGACGCATGTATCTCGCTCAGTGTTAGACAGTGGTCTCAGCAGTATCGGCAACGAGTATCAGCGGACCAAACTATACAATGCGTATAATCCTTATCACGCAGACGGTAGCTTGAAGACCATTGTACTCCAAATATCGGTGGGTTTATTAAAGCGAGCAAAGGTTAAAAGGACATTTTTAATTCATTTTGTAGAATTAAAATAACATACTAGTGATATTATGTTATGTAATATAAAGGATAATTGTGGAATGTATAAGGTTAAATGTTTTTTTAAAAATTAAGTAAAATATGAAAGATAAAATTAAATATCTCAACAAATAAGAAATTTATTGACCTTTATGGTTCTGCTTCAAGAATTTTTTTTTACGAGGAGTTCGTTTCTTTTTTTTTTTTAATTCTGCTATTTGGTTGACGTTTTTTTACATTTTACTATATTCAATGTCTCTATGCTATGAAGTTTTTATATTGTGCTTGGAAATTATACGAGCAATAAGTTCGTATTGATTTTTTGCCATTTAACTTATTGTAGGAACCTACGTTATATGATACGAATTTGTTTATATCACAGAAAAATTAAAACTATTTGAAACCAGCATTTCGGTTCTTGTAAGACAATAAATTCGATAGTTTGTGTATCTGGGTGTACAGCCACCCAGAGCTACCATTATAAAAATATTGAGTGCAAAAATTGAAAGAAATGAACTACCGAATAGGCACGGAATATCACGGTACGCGATTCCCCGGTACGATTTCGGTTTCTTTTAGAGTGCAAAATAAATACACGTTTTCAAAAAATCATGAAAACTAGTTCCATTGTTTTCTAATTGGGATTCTCTAATTTGAAAATTACTATAATTTTATCTACTTATCGCAATTAATAATGGAAGAATCGGTAAAAATATCCAAAAGGTAAATTTTTCGGAGTTCTTTAGAATTTCATCCCACCATTTTTTTTCACAATGACAATATCGACTCCAGCTTTACATATTTTTATTTCTGAGGCTACAACGAAGTCAATTTCACTACTTACAAATTGAAATGTTTTGGTTGAAACGGGTGATAGAAGCCAAAGAAGTTGTGGGTTCCTGTATACCCAAGATGGACCGAGCCAAGATGTCAGAAAATGGTGACTCTCAGAGGGTTAATGTTAAATATTCTATCGCACAAACAAATCTTTCTTATTAAAAATATACAATCATGTGAATTGGCAGTTAACAAGAAAGTAAAGAGGAGTCACACAGATATAGAGCGACGATATGCACTTTACGGTGGTTCATTAGTCAGTCAATATTTCGATATTTCTCCCATCCATTTAATGGCTAAAGTCTAAAGCTAGCGAGATTCGAACCCACGACTCATCACAACGCATGATAGGTGTGAAGGCGTTGAAACGCTCGTTGTCAATTTACTTAAATCCATAATGGATGCGTTTCGCTTTCACATATTGCTGAAAGTTTGAATTTTATATAAGTACTTTATTTGTCTGAAACAAGAGTGAGTCATATAAAATCGCGTCTGTATGTACAAAAAAACGACATGTCTATTTCATCAGTTTTATTCATTTATTTACATATTTTACAAGTATAATCTCATTAAGTTCTTATTTATACAGAATGCTTACAACTATAAATCTAATTTGGCAACATAAAAGTTATCGTACCGCACACCAATTAAACATTAAAATTAAATGCCAGAGACATATTTCTGGACCTTTATCCGGGATAATATAAATTATCCCCAAATTACAATAATATTACTTTAATTCTATAGAAAGTAGTCAGAATTTATTAAACGATTCTTTTTAGACGAGCATGAGGCATTTTTTGGTGGCCAGCCCGCCTAGCATGACCATCAAGAGATATCTCATGGACGAGTGAAGACAAATTGAGATATATCTCAATATATTATTCTCGACTTTTGACATTAGAAGTCGAGTTTTATGTGTAAGTGTCATGTAAGACCCGGAAGACAAAGAGATAATCGACTTAAACACGAGAAATCGGTCGACAAAATTTAGTCGTGTTTGTCATGCTAGGCCGGCTGGACATAAAGATGCTAACGTATTTAATCTTACTTCAGGAATATCTATATATAATATATCCGAAATGTGCTACCACGACGTTAACATTTAGAAATAATTGGTTGTGCCATAGCACTTGGCACTTTGGCAGAAAATCATGAATTTAATATACTATAATATATGATAAGTAACACCACATGTACTGATTTTCGCAAATAAAGATTGAATTGATTTGGTTCTCGGACTCAATTTCTCTGTTCTTCCCGTTATTACAATGCTCTTTAGGTAATGTAAAAATACATTATATTATACAATTCCTGTCATCAGATCAATACGGTAGGTGTTGACCAGACGTATTGATCTCATGAATTATCATAAATAATAATTGCAGTCATGGACGAATTTAGAGGCCTCAAATTATTTTCCAAATAAAATGTTATTTTTTTTTAAATTCAAGAACAATAAAATAATGTTTGTACAAACAGTAGGTAAAGTCCATAATCTAATTAGATAGGACTTTGTCTAAGGTCAGATGGATTGTGCAAGACAGCATTATCTAGGTGAAGGGATAAATATTATCAGTGTATTTGTTATATTTACACAAGTACTTTAGGAATGTCAACACATCTGCAATTTGCAGATTGGCGGTGATCACATTAGGGCCTTTTTGACAGAACATTTTGTTTTTGTATGTCTAATATTTTACTGGTTATCGATACTAAATAATGTTTTATAGAGTTATTTCAAATCCAGGAAGAGTTACTCGAGACTCGTTTTACGGAGTTTTTTAAATAGGTTTTTAAAAAAAACATTTAAAAATCTTTTATAAGTATCTAAGTTTAGTTAGTCAATTAATTTATGTAACTATTGAATCCTGATGATGGGACTCTCATATTTTAATATTTGAACTTCTTTAAATTTTCGCATTATAATCTAAAGTTATGAAAAATTCTGAATTATGAAGCCAGACTGAAATATCATAAAGAAACCTCAATCTTACAATCATTTGCAATTTCCTGTTATTCTTAGTCTTAAAATTGATCAATAAAATTGAACTATTCATAATTATTTTATACTTGTTTCGTTTCATACTATATATCGCAAATTGAACATTGATACCGATCATATAAATAGTGGTGTAGCTAGGTGGAAAAGGGCAATGTCTATGTGCATAGAGAAAAAAAATTGCACCTTCCCGGCTAAATTTCTTCAGCACTGTTCAAAATTAATTATTTGCAAATTATTACTAATCAAGGACGCCTAGCGCTTGTATTGATATGAATGATCATACTTGTGAGCAGGCTCGAAGTTTTCTTATCTTCAAGAGCTGCTTTCCAGGGGGTCTCAAAACTCTCCGTTTCAGTTCATGATAGCTACCTCACTGCATACAACATGAGTATTAAAAAATATTCTTAAACTTTGTATATAAATTGAATTTCCTAATATACTTTACAAAATTATCCTAGTGGTCTAATTCAGTTTGCTGTTAGTTTCCAATTGATATTTTTGCATTTGGGCCATAAAAGATAATGTTTTCTTGCAGATAAATTACTATCAATATCAGCAAAGTGAAACCGGCCTTAATTTTTCTAAACAATAAATTATTGCGTATTCATATTTGTTCGTTGTACAGTTGCCCTGAAGCCGAACTTGTCGTCCGCGGTGTAGTGCACAGTACGTTGCTTGCCGTCCGGGTCGATAAAAGTATAATATCCCTTTACGGAGCCACCATTTCTACTCTCATGAGCAGATTTGGAATCACCCGTCTTCTTATCCTGAAACAGAGATAAATTTTAGAGGAGGAGATCACCACCGTTTTCCGACATAGCACAAGTAATTATTTTGTTGCAGGATTTTAAAGGTTATTTCTTCTTCAAGGGTTGGTTATTTAACATTCTTAAAGAATGTTTTGCAATTGACTAGGTATAACGGCTCCTGCGGTCCCTAAGGGTTTAAATAAAAATAAAGTAGGATATATGCAGTGGATATGAGAGCATTGAAAAGTATGTGTGGAGTGTTTCTGAAGGATAGAATAAGAAATTGTGGAATTCGAGAGCGTTGTGGTATGAAAAAGGCATGTATGTAGATAGGTTCTTCAAAAGGGCCATGTACTCGAAACCGACGTGCGGGAATGAAAGTGGAAGAAGCGAAAATGGTATACGAGTACCATAGCATATAGAAATCCGTGATCTCTTCCTATCCCAGTGGGAAAGAGGCATGAAATATATGTACGCACTAAAATAGTATAATAAGGATGAAAGTCAAAGGGAAAACGCGGAAAAGAAAGTATTTCCTCGTGATAACTCCGATTACTAAAGACTGCTAATTACGTGAACTAAATATTAATAGATAAATTTATATTAAGATAAAATGATATTATTGATTATCATCACAAGTGCTCATTTTCACAAGTAAGTAATGACTGATTGACTTTGAAACTTTTAAGTTATGACATAAGACGGAACCAAATTTTGTAAACAGCCTAAAAACTTCCATTAATTCTGAAGAGTTTTAATTATGTTTTTACAATTTAAGACCTAATGTTTAAGCATATATAGTATAATATTTTGACGTGTTTTGTTGGTTACATAATATGTGTCCACATCTGTAACGTAATTTCCTCATCTTAACACATACATTTTCGCTAACTGTTTCGGAGATTAAGGCTATGATTACCAAAAACGCGACGGGTTTGATTTATAGGCGTTAGAATTTACTCGACCTTGTTATTACAAAATAGGTTTTGTCGTTTTTGGTTGTTGAAAAACAAACATCTAAGTCTAAGGAATAAGTTAACATATTGTAAGCTAAGATAAGTTAAACTATAAAAGTAATTAACTAAGAAGGGAGGTGCCAGACAAGGGGGCATTATATTATGTTGTAGAGTTCAGCATCCTGAGAAACAGGGTAATAATATTATTTTCCATTTTTCCATTGATACTTTCCTTATTAAAAGTTACATATTATGTAACCTACACCGGTTTTCTACGCATAAACCTTCCGGAAGAGATGTAAATAATGTAGAATTTGCATTACATTCCATTTTTTGGTCTAGAAGATATAATCTGCATTCAAGTAGACGTTCAGAAATAGTGACTTGAATCTATACTATTTAATGATAATGGTGATTATGCTTTAAACTGATCTTTCATAAAACAGAGTAAATTGTCGGCTACTGTAATTGATGGTGTTTCTTGAACTTCAAAAAAAATAAAGTTCAAAAGCTGTGTTAATTGTTTAAGTGTGAATTAATAAAGGTTATTATGTCAGGAAAAGTTAATACTTTTCCTGACATAATACCTTACCAAGACAGAAAGTAACGAAGTCTATCTCCTTAGTATCCATAATAAATAAATAAATAAAAAATAGTGGTTTAGATGAGATTACAATCCGGGATCTATTAGGCCATGGTTCTTAAACCTCGTGCAAAGTATAAATTATCATATTGCATCAAAATCATACTGCTATTATGACCTTAGTTTTAAGGTTAAATGCTACAGTAATAAGTTAATTTGCGTTAGTTGTGCCATAGAAATAAATTAACTTTTATATTCATTAGGATTTGAACTAGGGTCATACTACGATCTTTAGGAGCAGTGTTATTTCCACTCTTCGTTATGAGTCTTATTCCTGCCAAAACAATTATTGTTTTAACTATTTATAGCAGGCTGAACAGACAGCAGATATTCAATAATTTTAAAACATCGAACGCTAAATAAACAATCAAGTAGGTAATTTCTTTTAAGTTTACCAGGCACTCTATGCTTACTGCCATACAAACCGTGGCAGTCACCCTTTTACTATATCACATTACTATATACGCATTCTTAAAAATCAAGCAGTGGAAACCGGTATTTAAAGATCGTCCAGCTTTTTAGCATAGGCCTCCCCAAGAGTTTTCCAAAGTGTTCTATTTCTAGCTATTATATGTCATGTTCCCATCTGCGACGTTGTCACTTGTCTGCCTTTTAATTAGATAGATATAACGTTTATTCACAAACACGGTACAACAAACTAGTACAGCCAAGTCGCAATGTGCACTACGGTTGCGAATAGGAACTGGCTCAGCATATGCTGTGACACTTTCACGCCACAACGCTGTTAATTCTGCCAGTCCTCTTTGAAGCGTAAGGCAGTTGCGCCAATACGTACCTATACGCGTTTTCTTATTCTGTTTTGTCTAGTCTTTTGTTAGTCGCTAATTTTCAATGTCAATTACCGCATTTTAAAATCTTTGGAATGAAAATCTCAAGGTGATGAAAACAACTTATTGTATTATTTTGGCTTCGTCCGATTGCAATAATACGCTAGCCGCACGGGTGGGTAGTAAACATTAAAAACGTGTAAGACTACTACATTGACATTACCGCAGATTACCTAACCGTAACTGTGATACGTACGATACGCCAGTGATCACTTTCCCTCTCGCTTTCACCTTATATCTGTATTCCGGTCGGTAATGACCTTGTTGTTATGAATATCTTATTTATATGTCTTATACAGATATCAACCAGAACCACTTGATGGTATGCAAGACCATAGAAAATCTAAACTAATGTATACATAATACATGCAATTAATCGCGCTTTAATCTGGTAAAGGCTTTTATCATGTAAATAATTAATAATAAATGTAGTGTGAGGTGTAAACCCTGGGTCGATATATCAACTTCAATAATTCCGACTGATCCATGTCTACGAACTTAATATTGATAAGAAAATCTAAATTAAAATTTTAAGACATCCCTTAAAAATTTTAATACATTTTTCAGAACAAGAAATTTTAACCCTTCCAATATGCTTTGCCATATCTATACTAATATTATAAAGAGGAAAGATTTGTTTCATTATAACGATTTAACTCAAAAACTACTCGACCAATATTAAAAATTCTTTCACCAATAGAAAGCTACATTATCAGTTATTTTTTTTTGTGTACACCTGTGCAAAGCCTGGGTGGATCGCCAGTCTATTATAAAAATATCAATCACAAGTAAACTAATATATTTTCCAAGAATGTAACTGCGTTATGCTGTAACGATTCTGTTCAATGGCCTGTTGACTATTTATAGCTTCCGTAAATAATAATCTTAGAACCCAGTAACCTAGTGCGCTAGTTTTAGTGATCGAATTCGCAACGAACTAAAAATTTTAGCGAACAATTTGTCAATGATCTTATGGATGGATTATGCATTGATTAATTCTCAATATATCTATACTATATTATAAAGAGGAAAGATTTGTTTGTTTGTTTGTTACGATTTAACTCAAAAACTACTCGACCGATTTTACAAATTATTTCACCACTAGAAATCTACATTATCATCGAGTAACATTTTATACATCTACATTGCACCCGTGCAAAGCCGGGGCGGGTCGCTAGTTATTCATAAAATCAGTCACAGCACTTCTCAAACACAAGAGGTGTTACGAATTTAAGACTCTTTGTCCCAAATGTAGCCTAAATTTTATCAGTACAGCTTAAAGCTCTAATAGCCGGTTAGTGAATTCCAGCCCTTATATAGGGCTGACATTAATTTGTTAACAAGCATGGATGTTATCAATCTTCTGTGTTCTGCCTGATCGAAGTATCTTATACGTATATTGTTGCCCCTTGATTCGAACTTGGGATCTAAACGCAATGCGTATACCACGATGCTATAGAGCTGTCTACTAGTGGCGGAAACATAAAAGCTAACTAGTGGCAACAGTACAAAGAACATCCAGAATATTCTATCTATTTCTATGAAGAATGGTTCATTTAGTACGCGAACGAAATTTATATAGGTACCTACTTATTTCTCACAATTAGATGTAGAAAAAAATATTTATGTAGAAAAATAACTGTATCTGACATGCATTGCAATGCAAAGTAAAGTAAAAAAGTGTTTGGTTATTTTTTTGAGCAAAGAACTTCGCGTCAAGAAGAACTCGCCAAAGTTTAACCTTGTGACCTTTTACATACATAGAAAGCATATTATACAATATTTTGAATCACCATGACTTTGACAGTCTTATGTGATATCTTAAAAATACTGTCTCTAGTGTTGAGTAGGACGTACAAGAGGCGGTACATTTGTCCCGGACATGACGTCAGAATGTAAGAGCGGCTCGAAATTATAAAATGTACTACTTCAAATTTTATGTC
Organism: Anthocharis cardamines; assembly: GCA_905404175.1. NCBI lineage: Eukaryota > Metazoa > Arthropoda > Insecta > Lepidoptera > Pieridae > Anthocharis > Anthocharis cardamines. The sequence continues at coordinate 845,609 of FR989959.1, forward strand.
GCGCTCGTTTTTTTCTCGATGTATTTGGGTCCGAAATCGTTGAAATAATGTTTTAGAGTTAATCAAATAAAAAATATTTTTATTGTTTCATCACAAAAATAAACATAAAATGTCATATTAATACTCGCTAGTACAAATGACGCTCCGAGCTTCATACGCCTCGCCTCATTTGAAGTGGGACATTGCACTGGCTCAGAGTGAAAAAAAGGCTAAGACACTAACTGTCTCTTTGTCTTCGTTGAGAATCGAACCTCAGACATTTCGGTTGTAACGTAACCACGTTTCCGTTCGACCACGTGTCCGTCGTGTCTGATAGTTGCGGAAATCGAAATCTCCGTTTTGTATATCAAGGTCGATAACACGCTAATTACATTTCCCTATTAATTTTATTTGACATATTTCATTACGTCACGAAATAAACTCTTCCTGATTCTTATTGGAACCTGTTTTTAAATCGTATTCTTCAACCTGCCTTTGGCCTCTTCACATATTAATTTATCCTATTAATATTGTCGGATGTAAAAAACGATTATAATTAATCAGATACGGTTAAAAAAGAGATTTCTGATTTTTAACATATTTACGAAAAATATAAGAGTAATTTCTTACAGTGATATTAAATCTATTCAAAAATGTTTAGTTTTATTAAAAAAAAAGGTGTATTTTAAAAACTATTAGTGAAATAAAAAAAATTACTCAAAATGCACATCCGACAATTAATCCGATAATAGGGATAGGCGGTTTGTGTGCTTATTTCTGAGAGGGAACTGAAATTTGAAATGATGTCTTTCAGAGATGGTTAAGTACCAACATAGCAGATAACACATAAAAAAAATCTTTAACAGTGACATACTTCGATTAAAATTTTTGAAAGCTATTTTCGGGTCAGAATACCGTCCGCTCTCTTTCTTAAATGCACAACCTAAACTGCAGGTTAAGAAACTAAAAATTTTTTAACACTTTTTACAACAAAGGTTTTGTAAAAAAATTAAACTTTGTACGAAAGCTTGCTTTCTATGAAGGGTCCGTGCACCTCCTGACTAAGTTAAGGCCAAAACATTAACTACAGTAGAATCTCACTAATCCGGCACTTCAATAGACCGACACGTCCAATAATTCGGCACCCTCGTATCGCGCTTCCCCTATAATACAAGGTGAACAAAAACAGACTCCTATTAAGGATTTTTTAAATCTATATAATTAGTTGATTGTGAGATATGTTACAGTTATAAAATTTCCCTTTATGAAATACTTTATTTTATTTATTATGATTTTTTCTATACAATCCAGTAATCCGAACATTCCAATAATCCGGCACCCTCTGGTTTTTAATAGTGCCGGATTAGTGAGAGTCTACTGTTATTATATGCGAATTTTAAATAATTAAGATAACTCTTATTAGAAAGTACACACGATTCATCTCATGTATGCGTTTCATAAAATATTCTATTGTTTTGTCCATTTGTTAAACACAGCCATTGTTACATTGTTCCTCTGTTGTTATTGTCCCTGATAATTATTTGCACGTAAATATAATAAACAATAATAATTATTATTATAAAAATATTTAGACTAAGTAGTTTTAATTAGTTTTAATAAAAAAATTATTATATTCCTTCGTAAATCGTAAGTTGCATCCAAGTAAGTTGTACCAAAATAGTTAGTCTTTTACGTTTTGTAAACTATGCTTTCTGTTTTCATTCATATTTTAAATTTTTTAATGACTTTACGTCTATTTATAAATAAATTAAATATATGTTTTCTTTTTAATTACGAACGCACAAAATGAATGAAAACAGGTGGTAGGTATAGTTTAAAAAAAAAGACGTAAGGCACTCATTTTGTTGGTACCATACTTACGTAGTTAGTTTAAAAAATTAAAATATTTCTACTCATGTACTTTTTCAATTGCTGTAAATATCTGAATAATTCTTGAACTTGATAATAAGTATTATGGAGTAGTAAATAGTTTCGAAGGAATGAACATTTAAATTTTATTTTGTACGCAAGTAATTGTGCGTTTACTATTTACTGACCTCGCTACCAGATTATAGCTTTTAATGAATGAAATTCCACTAGTAAGTTTTTATAGACCTCACAGGCACGCGCTGATTGCAAAAATATATTTGTTATCATCTGAAGGTTAGTTTCTGGATCAATTTTTATATTTTTTTATTGAATCATACGGATAAATAAAGAAATAGACAGCTTTACTGACGGTACTTGTACTGTGAGACGTGAGATGTTTTCAGCATTTTATATAACTAAATAACAGCTGTGACTTCGTTCACACCCAATTACCTTTAAATGACTCTCTAAATGACCGTAACCTTTATATTTCGATGAAGAAGACTAAGCTATCACAACTGAAAAAGTCATAAAAACATTCACAACACATTCACACACAGACAAAATCCTCAAGACCCATCAACACACAAGACACCTACCTTCTACCAAACGTGCCAAAGAGTCCGTCTAGGTAGATGCTACTAAAGTAGGAACTATAATTAGTAATTACTTACATGAACTCCGTACGAGTAAGTGTATTGCGGATGATGATCATAATGCCCCTCGTTCAGTCCCAACTCCGGCGTGTATACTCCCTGACTCACAGGAACATTCACGGCCTGAACCCCCTGGGTCCCAAACGACTCCAATTTCTCACTTTGCAATTTCTGTCTTAAGTCTGAGCCACGGAAATCTAGAAACGAGTATTTTGAGCTCGGGTCTTGGAAGAACAGCCTTTCTGGCTTGTATTTGTAGATTGGTTGAAATGAAATCGGTTCTTGTTGGGACAGAATCAGTTGTGGTTGACGCAATATTAGTGGTTGATGTTGAGCTTCTTGCGGTTGTGATATGGGTCGTGGATGCAACGGTTGACCTATTTGTGGTTTTACCGGACGCAGTGTTTGACGTGTAGGTTGTACGAGACCAGTGTATTCTTCTACGGATTTGGGGAGCTCCCGTATTGGCTGACTGAAGTCTGTATTGAGGAATCTTTCTAATTTAGCCCGCTCTTGTTCTGGTAGTTTCGTGTCGGCATCATCGACGTAGGAAACAAGGGCTTCTTCGAGGCTCCTGTAGGTGTTGTAAGCGTATTCGGGACCCTTGGCCCCTGGGCCAGTGTCATCATATCTGTTCTCAATGGCGAACCGTATTTGAGACTCTGACGCTGCTGAGTTAGATCGTTCGTTTTGGGCTATGACGGTTACGGCCAAAGTGATAATAATCTGAAGGAAAAGCTTTTATTAAATATAAACTTTGTTTGATTAGATTTGTTTGAATACTTTAATATTGAACGGTCACAATAGTATTTTTATCAATTAAGTATTTTTTTACAGAATAATATTAACTCATATTTTTGTGTATCAAACAAGATTGCAACAAAAAGTATAAAAAGTCAAAGCTCAATAAGAAAGGCAGCTTTAATTTTCGATTAATGTCGCTACTTTATAAAAGTTTCATTATTAATTTAAAAAAAATGTGTCATCTTACATTATTTATAAATATTTACAAAAAAAAAACTTTATTTGCAACAATGTATTTACAAAATAGTCAGATTTTTTTTCAAGAGATGGATCAAAATTTCTGAATGGTATTTTTTACTTTTATTATTATTCTTTTTTTGGGTACTACCACAAAAAATGTAAATCAAATTAAAAAGTAAAAAAAAAATTTGGAAAATTATTAATAATACACAATATAGGTAATTTTTGTTACTAAAATATTTCTTTTTTAATATAATATTTTTTTAATTATTACGGTACTTACAAAAAGACGCAACATTTTTAAAACTCGTAACACTAACACAAAAGTCAAAATTGGCGCGCTTATTCAAATTTGGAACACTGGCAGCCGCCGCGGCGTCTCAGAACGAGTGACCGTTGTTTAAACAATCTGTCATTAATGAACGCAAAAAGGCTTTAGTTTTATCCGCAATATATCCGGACGTTGCGTAAACAGACGGAAGGAAATACGTAGACATTTCAATAATTGTTAAATCTTAATATTAAAAATTAAAATGTGTGTGAAACATCCAAATAAGACTTGACTATGAAATTATAATATGTTATAATTATGTTCAATTAAGATTATGTAAATAATTTGCAAATAATATGTATTTAAAAATCTTAAATGAGCTACAGATAATACAAGGTAGTAAAAAGTTGAAACACCTACGAAGTATCTACTTAAGTAAATAAATAATATAAGAGCAACAGTAACAAATATTACATTAAAATAAACCTTAAACCTTAAATTATACAATATTAATAATTATTAAAAAATGTTTAGGCAATTTTAAACTTCTTTTGATGAAAGCACAGCATGCAATAATAAGATAAACTATTACATTCACATAGAGTACTTATAATAAAATGAAATGAAAGACATTCATAAATATTAAATATAATTACAATTATTATATACAATTACGTTGGTATTTTATTATTTAGAACATTAACCTCAATTATTATTAAGTAATTTTATAATATTTTTATATTATTTTTCTTTTTATGGAAATATAATGAATTTGTAATGATAATAAAATAGGTACCTACTTACTCGAAAAAATTATATTGGTGTTTTAGTTTTCGGTCTGATAGTTAATTAAAATTGGAAAATATAGAAACTACAGTTACATCATTTGAGGAAATATTTAAATTAGCTTCACCCACGACATCACATAAATAACAAATATTATGTTACTAAGTTACGCAACCGAACACATAGCACTATACAATATTTGTCATTTTTAGAAGAGGCAAGCAGACTAACAGCTCACATGGATATCTACAACACCTTTACTTGCTTTTTCATGAAAACTCCTAGCAGAAATACAGTTGGTGACAATAGGTTCTACAAAAAGTTGTGGATTTCCAAACGGAGGTGGTATAGTGGAAGTTTAAATGAAATCTTCATCCATCTGTCCAATGCCACTATCTTAGATTATTTATATGTCTCAAATAATCAAAGGCCACTATATCAGATGATGTTAAAATATCACCGAATGAATAAAATCGTTCGTATGTTCAAATAAAATTTAGTAGGTATAGCTTCTTTAAGCTTCCGCCTCCGTAGCTCAACAGAATCCTGTTACGAATAGTACCGTAGTTCCGGGTTCGAGTAAGAAAAATAAACAGTGAAACAGATATTATACGAGCGTACTCCTAGCTAAGACCAGCAACACGCCCGCGATTCTTCAGGTTTCGGGGGCTTATGGGCGGTGGTGATTATTTGAAATCGGGTGACAAGCTCGTTTTCATCCATATATATGTATATAGTTTAGTTAAAAAAATGTCTGCCATAAAGCCTACTATATAAATTTAATTTTTTGAAAGACAAATTAAACTTAAATTTTGGTCATAGCCAATAAAATAATATTAGGTAATATAGCTTTATATCATAGAAATCCAGCTGTATGTCGAATAAATTATAGAATGTATTCAGATATTTTCGGAAGTTAAAAGTTGTGTAACAAAGTGTAATATCAACATATTGAGTTCATCGCATCTTGTTCCACCGTACCACATCACTCGACACTTGATCTCGCGTGATTCCATTGTTAATGAGATCTCAAAAAACCTGTCCTAAAGCTGCACTTGCACTCTTGGAATTTCCGCAGATCTTTATTGGTACAGTAATTTTTTTAATTCAGTTCCTTTTGACATAAATAAAATACAGACTGCGCGAATCGCTCATAAGTCGATGAAACAAATAAATGTATTTTTTCTCATATTATGTTGTCTATATACCTACTATCTAGCCCGCGGTCTACAAAATGGGACTGGTTTTTTTTTAATTTGTATTGAATAATGTTGTTATTTTTATTTTATTTTTTGTTTTTACACTGTAATTTTAGTAGTGTCGTTGGTTTTACCGTTCTAGTGAATACAGAATATAACCGCTAATTGTTGTATGAGTCTCTAGATGTTTGGCGAGAGTGTAAATGAGCTATAACATATTATAAGCTTAATATTATGTGTAATTAAATATCAGTTGTACACTTAATGATTCACTGTGTAATTTCTCAACAACATAATACACTTGCATAAGTATATCATATGTCCAGCTGTCAACAACGGTATTTCCGATCGGATTCGACTTGAAGACCTTGAAAAACAGATCCTATTCATTTCTTGAAGGCCATATTAGAATAGAAAAAATATTCACGTAACACCAAATACAATATATGACAGTAAATCAAATAATATTATTGTCTTTTATTAACGCGAGTACCACACATTTAAATAAACGCGACCACGGTTGCTGAAAAGCATCCGAAACGTCGGGATAAATAATTTAAACAATATAAATAATAAATCGCGTTTTAATCCGGTATACAGTATTTTATTTAAACAGTAAATCAAAACTATTTTTTTAAACAAGTTTTTATTACAAAGGAGACAATCGAGCAAGTGGATTACCTGATGATAAGTAATAACCACCGTTCGTGGACCACCGCGATTTAAATGTCTCAGATGCGTTTTGGGCTTTTTAACAGATACATACAGCATTGTTGATACAGCATGCCTAATACTATTTTTCAATTATTCTAGAAAATGTGGTGATTTCAATGGAAAATGTGGTGACTGAAATAAGCGATCATTAAAAATCTATGGAAAATGCTATTGTTAGCAATTATCATGGCTGGTTAAAATTGACTTTCAGTTAAGGTAAGGTAGATATGCGAATTACTTATAATACTACGAAGATAGTTTCTCTAAGTACTAGAATATTTAGATATTGTATTTGGAAGTAGTTGCAGACTGAGGTTCGTACAGGTTTCAAAAGCGTTGTAGCTAGAGAAATTGAAATATATAATACAAACGCAACTGCATTGCAACATAGAATTTTGTAATACAGTGTTGGTAGCTCTTGAAAAACTACCTAAGTCAAGGCTGTAATAAACGAAGTAGGCTTTTTGAATAACTACCGATGTTATCACTATACGTGAAGTGAAAGTATTCATAGCGATAAACAAGCAACGAACGACTCGACACAAGGTCACGTAGTAAATTCCACAAGCACTCGTGATCAATGAAGACACGCCTTTGTTTGAGGTCAACAAATTATACGGATTAAGACCTTCCAGACTCCGTGGTATGGGTATTATGTGTAGCTGGTTCGAAGCCCGGGGAAGAAATATGGAAAATTGTTTCAGCGCATCTGTGAGTGAATTACCGTGTTCCCCAGCAGGCGCTGGCAGAAATGGAACATAATTCTGTGTCTAAAGTGAAATCACTAATTAGATTTCTTTAAAGTGAAGAATGAGTTTTTGTTCTGTTTGCCCGAAAAATTATTCCGCCATTACTCAAACCCAATCAATTTATAGAAAGAGCAACGCGCCCCGGCTTCACACGGGTGCAATGTAGATATTCTCAAAGCATAAAATAGCCTATATTACTCGCTGATAATGTAGCTTTCTAATGATGAAAAATCGGTCCAGTAGTTTATGAATTTATTCATAACATACAAAAATACCAATCTATCCTCTTTATAATATTAGTATATAGATATAGATAAATGTATCTGGACATTGTTTATGGATTATAGCACTACCTAAATCACGTATCACTTTTACGGAAATGCCGATACAGCCGCCAAAAAGCACATTTTCTTCTTACTTACTAATGAAAAATGTCAATGTCATGTTTTAGAATGGAGTTCTAGCTTTTGCTCTAAAGACACACTCTTTATAATATGTATAAGAGATATCAACAACCAGCCCCTAAGACCTCAATGATCAGCTACTAACCTATTTTGATTTTGTAAACGCAGCATGGTAAACCTTTTCGACCATTTCATGATATTTAACCTTTAATATCAAGTGGTGTAATTATCGATAGGATCTGGTTGTACTTAAATAATAACATAGTTATTGACGGATATCACGCTGTAATTATTGCTACACATACCGAGCCGGAACAATATGCGGACCTTAAAATATTATAGTTCAGCAATTACCAAAAATATAGCCATAGCCATAGTGGTACAGTTAGAATAAGGCAGAATTAAATTTAGGTACGTGATAGTAACATTCCTTTGTATCAACGAAAAAGGCGATTAAGCGATGGATTTTAAGTAGCTATTATTTACTACAGATTAAATAAAATCTAATATTTCTATTACATCATTCTACTATACTATTTTAAATATATAGTTGTATGATCAAAGAAAATACGGATGTGTTTAAATAACTCTTCACGTCTACAATTATTAATTATAGTGCTGCGGTAATTAACTATAATTATAGTGCTTTGATAATCTCAAAACCATAGATTAGGTAATCTGTGTATTAAAATATAATACGTAGCTCTAAACGTTGAACTGTGGACTTTGTTCCTCAGAATTAATTTAAATATTTATGTTAGTTTGCAATTAATCATACGCTTGATCTGTGACTATTTCAATAATTCTAATAGTCTCTGAAGAGCGTATTGATTAAATTATTTTTTATTATTATACTTTAAGTAACGTCCGCGAGTGCGACTCCGTGACTAGGCTACGGCTAAAAAGTAAGAAACCAGCGTGTTGACCAAAACTCCATCACACCATGCATAGTCCAGTGGTATTTTCATCAAAGGTGTTTATATCTATACTAATATTATAAAGATGAAAGATTTGTATGTTTGTATGTTACGATTTAACTCAAAAACTACTCACCCGATTTTAAACATTCAATCAACATCGTTAGAAAGCTACATCTTCACCGAGTAACATAGGCTATATTTATTTCTAGAAATAATTTGGATCCCTACTAAAATTTGAATGTTGGTATAAAAAAGGTTGTAGGGTACCTACACAGTTCATCTAGATTGCACCCTTGCGAAGCCGGGGCGTGTTTAGTTAGTTACTTTCACTTCTGGTGAATACCTACGTATTCTATTCTATTTTAATAATTTGCGTAATTACCGAAACCTTGGTCGCCAAAAATTCAATAACAAACAGCATTGATTATCGATTTTATAAAATCATATCTTGGCAATTTCCATCAAGGCCTACCTCGTGAGCTAGTAATTAGCAATTTATCCCACGCAAAATATGTAATGTTGTTTTTATTTCATCAAGTTACACAACACTGAAGCTTTGTCTTTAATTTTTATTTTAATTAAAAACCCATAGAGGAATAGAATAAAGATTTACAAAATACTATTACTATAATATGCTGAATACGTTGTACAAAATAAGGGAATACTACGTAAATACGAAAGACTAGCCTACCCTTTATTAAAAAAACCTTTACTTTACTTTATAATCACCAATTGAGCTTATTTTAGGTCTCCTCTTCAATAGATTTTTCATTCGATTAGATTAAATTATTTAACAATAAGTAGGTAATATGTAGAAAGTTCCCAAATATCATCTGCCTTTCTGTAGTAGGTAATAATTTTTGATTTACAAGTTTGACTATTTCAACTTGATACCTTGATACCTACCAGGAATACACATTCCTGAGAAAAATGGTCTAGACAGACGGACAAAGAAGATCTTATAAGGGTTCCGTTTTTGGTACGGAGTACGGAACCCTAAAAATGAAAAATATATTAAAATACATGCATGATTTTATTGTAACGAAAAGTCTTCAGTTAATAATACAGGTTGCTGGAAGTTGATTGAGAGCTTGGAGTTAACTTTGAATTTTTTCTATTAATTTTTGTATATTCTCACCACTAGGGTCGTATTTTTTCAAGAAGTTATCATAATCCTGCGGCATTTTCTCCTTTAAGCCCTTAAGGAACGTTAAAACCAATTTCTTTTGAGCTGTGCTGCATCTGTTACAACCTTTTGCTATGGATTCGGGGATATGTTCTGAAAAAATCGATATTATAAAGTCAGTAGGTATTGATTTATTTATTTCTCAGGATTATTGCAATAGTAAAAAATCTCTTAATTTATTTTAACGTAAAATATCCAAAAAATGAAAACGTTGTACGCGTAATATTCATATTGGTAGCTTAATTGATATAATACAAATTGAATCAACATTCTAAATATGCCTACCTAGTGCCTATAAACCATTGAATGAATTAATGTAAGCTATCTTTTTACCAATATTCATATTGGTTGCCTAATTGATATAGTACAAATTGAATCAACATTCTACATAATATTATACCTAGTGCCTACTATTGAATGAATGAATGTAAGCTATCTTCTTGCCAATATTCAAAACAAAGATCCACTTATCTTCATAATCTTTCGCATTTTAAATATTATTCCGAAATGTTCATAATCTATACTTCTATACTAATATTATAAAGAGGAGAGATTTGTATTCTTGTATTTTTGTATGTTATGAATAAACTCAAAAACTACTGGACCAATTTTGAAAATTCCTTCACCAATAGAAAGCTACATTATCATATTATTTTGTGTATAGTTCATCTACATTGCACCCGTGTGAAGCCGGGGCGCGTTGCTAGTGTCATAATATAACTGAAAATGTACCCTTGTAACTCGCTGGAACCGGATCACAGGATTTTTTGTCCAAGAAGCAGTCGACAAAGGACTGTAGCCTCTTTGGGTCGTCCACCACGTCTTGCATGTTTAGGTTGTCGTCCTCAGTTTTATAATAATCATTATCATCAGCCAAAGCCGCGCCCACCAAAACAGCGAATAGTACGATAATCTTCATTTTATAAAAGCTGTATCGGGTACAGAATTATAAAGTGATTTTATTAGAGTTTATTAAATATTTGCCTGTGGAAATCACAGTCGTTTTTCCGCAATGAAACACATTTAAGTTACTTTCTTTTTTCTACAAATTTTAAATGAAATTAAATGAATATTAGACTATTCTAAAAATTCGGCAATCCTGCAGAAAAAGATAGAGTCATTTTTATTACTTAAAAATTGTTTAGGTACGTACCCAGAAGATTTCCTTTAGCCTTTTCTTTGCTCTCTATAATCTACTTGTAAATAACTTGCATTTATACCTCGAGACTGTTTATACTACTCACGCAATATGTCTCTCCTCGCATTATTATTTTAACGTAGTAGAAAACGAATACAGTGGATATGATTGTAGTTGTCCTATTTCACCATGCCTAATGCTGATAGAGGACAAATCTTTGTTTTTTTTCTCGTTTATATTTTTTATTATTTTTATAGTTAATTACTTAAATATGTCATGTGGAACATGGTGTAGTGGTTACAGCGCCTTACAAATGTTTTGTAAAGCAAAAACTTGGCGATTAAAAAGAGTGACGGAGAGTTTATTGCCAGTTCTTCTCTTCCGTTCTACGCCCTTGATTTGAGAACTGGCGGTAAATGTAAAATTAGAAGCATTTAATGTGTGTTTTTATTGACGTTCATAAGTGTACATTGTATTACCTAAATGAATAAATGATTTTTGAATTAGAATTTGAATTGAATAATATCAAACAAACTTTTTGCATGTCAAAAAACATCATGAATTCATTGCAGTCGAAAAATGAAATATGAGTACATGCAGTTCATTTTACCAAAAAATAAGGTCGATTGTAATTTGTAACATTATACAGAAATAACTTTATTCTACAGATAGCTCGAAAAGAAAAAAATGAACAGATCGCCTCTCAACAAAAAAGCGAGCATCATTATTTAAATGATCTTAACGGCTTCTTCTTACTGCCCTTATCCTATTAGGTAAGGTTGGCACAAAAGGTATGTTCTTTCAGTCCGTACTGGTGCACATAATATTGTCTTTTATTAACGCGAGTATCACACATTTAAATAAAATACTGTATACCGGATTAAAACGCGATTTATTGTTTAAATTATTTATCCCGACGTTTCGGATGCTTTTCAGCAATCGCTTTTATTTAAATATGTTCTTTCAGTTTTCTTTTATCAGACGTCTTACAGTTCATATTATCATATCGTATTCACACCTACTTCTGTTCATTACATTCAGTTCATGCAATCCATCCTTTCTACATCTTGCTGTCTCCTCTATCCTTTTGATTAATATACGCCTATACAAATATACATAATTTTTTTGTTAAAAAATTTTAGCGCGTAGATTTCCACTAAAACTTTATAATTGTACTGAATGCTATAAACATACCTACATACAAAACCCAGTTAATATTATACTGTGTAGATAATTTTTAAATTATTTTTTAAATCAATTGGACTTGTATCACAATCTTTACGGTTTTTAAATTGAGTGTTGGTTGAATAGAAATAAATTAATAACATTTATCGTTTTATTCGGTCGCCGCATTTATTTATTTTGAAATCATATATAATGTTATTTTCAGTTCAAGTATGCGGAAATCCATAGACTAAATAAAATAAAATAACTATATAATATAATAAATAATAATTATGATGTTATTACTGCACGGAAGGAAAGCGAGAATATTCATAAACGTGAGGGTTTCATCTCGGGCAAAAAGCGGCTAATTCAGCCGGAGCGGACCGGGTCCGATCCATCACGCTGTCACGTGCCATTAGCGAGGACCCCGCCGTATGGCAGCGAGAAATTTCCCGCAGGACTTTGTCCCGACGGCTTAGCATGACCGCCACGAGATATCTCGCGGACGAGAGACGACAAACTAAGATGTAAGATATCTCGATATATTATATCTCGACATCGACAATTTTGAAAAAAATCTCGATCAACAAAAATATCTATTTTTGTTATTAAAAGTCGAGTTTTAAGTGTAATTGTCATGTTAGATCCGGAAGAAATAAAGAGATAATCGATTAAATCACGAGAAAATGGTCGACAAAATTTTGTCGCGGTTGTCATGCTAGGTCGGCTGAGGTACAGAAGTCCGAGCAGGACCTCGCGAGCAAGTATTACCTCTATACATACTCAGTATTATGAGAAATCAGATTGGAAATTGTACTGCATGATGATTGACGAAGTTTCCTTCAAGCTATTTGTGTTTGAGCCTTAAAACTCACCTGTACTTGTCAGTTAAAGTGCGCAATAACGTAAATTTCTGAAATCAGGTGGCTAACCTGTTGATTTGTCAAGTTTTGTAACAAAAAAAAGTGCTAACAACGTATTGTATTTTAAGATTAACAGTTGACAGCCTATTTTAAAGCCAAAACTATTCCAGATATTGTAGCTACCAACAAACTCACAAAGTTTTTATTTCATAATACAAAAATTTAAAGCCAGTGATAAAATTGAGTACCAATATTTTTTCAAAAATAATATTTATTGTGTATGCATATTTGTACATTTTTACCTTCATTTTATTCAAAAAGATTAGAAATAATAATTAATTTTCTTCTACGACATTTTTTTTGACAATATGTTCTCTTTTTTTTTTATTTCTTTTTTCATAAAACCTCATTTAAGAAACTGCTAGTTTTATAAATTAAACATTCCGCCCACCAAGGACTAGTCCTTTAAGAAACAATACACAACTTATCTACTACAACACTTAAATATAATACAACAAAGAAAATGTGACCGCCCACCATGACATTAAACACAAATAAAATGTAAATAAAACTAAAGTAACGTGAAATCCTTAAACTTACAGTAGTACAGATCACCCTTATAACGTTTTACTTTTTATTTAGGAAGAATACTAATTTTACTTAATGGTCTTTTACAATTACCATTCTTACATTTAATAGTTACTACACGGGTTACATTATCTGGTCCAACGTGTTTTCTTACAATTTTGCCTAATATCCATCTAGAAGGTGGAATATTATCATCTCTAACAATACAAATATCATTAACATCAGGTTCTTGTAATTTTGAATTCCATTTATATCTTTGATTAAGATTTAATAAATATTCTTTCGACCACCTACGCCAAAAATCAGAAACCATTTTTTGAATTAATTTCCATCTATCTAATTTATTAAAATTACAATCAACATAGCTTTCATCAATAATATTTTTAATAGGTTCACCAATTAAAAAATGACCTGGTGTAAGAGGGAGAGGGTCATCTGCTTCATTACTAATTAAAGAAATTGGCCTAGAGTTTAAACATGCTTCGATTTGTGACAAGACAGTCGCTAACTCTTCATACGTTAGAGCACTATCACCAATGACCCTTTTCAAATGATTCTTAGCACATCGAACTCCAGCTTCCCAAATACCTCCGAAATTGGGTGCTTGCGGTGGGATAAAGTGCCAATTAGTAGATTCCAGTGTTAGGAGTTCGCCTATTTTGTTTTGCATGTTTGACGTAGCACGGTCAAACATTTCGCGCAATTGTTTGTTTGCACCAACAAAATTTGTGCCATTGTCGCTAAACAGATCTTGGCAATGTCCACGTCTAGCGGTAAAACGTCTAAAGGCGGCAATAAATCCTTTAGAAGTTAAATCTGTGACAGCTTCGATATGGATAGCACGTGTCACCATACAAATGAATAGGCAAATGTAGCCTTTATAAGTTTTTGCACCTCGTCCGGGAGAGAATTTAATATTAATCGGACCTGCATAATCAACGCCAGATGTCGTAAATGGTTTACCTGGCTTTAACCTTGCATCTGGAAGCTGTCCCATCAACTGTATTCTAGCTGCCTTGGAATATCTTAAGCATGTGATACATTTCCGGTAATGCTTTTTTACTTGTTGTCTAGCCCGTATTATCCAGTATTTAGAACGAAGGAAATTTAACATGATCTGAGGTCCACCGTGGAGAGTTTTGTCGTGAGCATCCGATACTAGTAATCGTGTAAGATGAGACTTATCAGGTATAATAATTGGATGACGCGCATCATAGCTTGCGTGGGCCTGATCTATTCGTCCACCAACTCTTAAAATTCCATTTTGATCCAAAATAGGACAAAGTGTTCGGAGTACGCCTTTTTTCGATAGCTGCTTTTCGTTCTGTAGTAACAATATTTCTTCTTCAAAAGCATTCATTTGAACTTGTTTTATGCAGTTCTCTAACGTCTTGTTCATTTCGTTTACTGTGATAAATTTCGGTAAAACTTGTCGTTCTTCTTTTGACATTAAAAATCGTCTACAATATGATATTACTTTCAACATCTTCGTTAAGTTTGAAAACTTCATCCATACAAAATCTTCTTCATTGTATTTTGTTACTTTCATTGACACTATTCTTTCTTCCTCATGTGTATCCTCTATCTCTGGCTTCTGTTCTTCTATATTATTCTTACTTAACCATTCAGGTCCATGCCACCAAAGAGAATGTGAGATTAAGTCTGTTGGACTCAAACCCCTAGACGCACAATCGGATGGGTTTGTCTCAGTAGAAACATGGCCCCATTGATTGTAGTCCATTATGAACAGAATTTCTGACACTCGATTGCTTACAAAAGTTGTCCATTTGCTAGCGCCGCCTTTTAACCAAGCTAGTACAATTGTGGAGTCAGTCCACCCGAATAGATATTCTTTAGGTATTTTCAGTACTTGAGATATTTCACTCAACAGTTTCGCTGCAAGCACTGCGCCACACAGTTCCAGACGCGGAATAGAAACTTCCCTTTCTATAGGAGCAACTTTAGTTTTAGCAGACACTAATGTAACGTTTACAGAATTGTCCTTATTAATGACCCTCATAAAAACTGCTGCTGCATAAGCATTACGAGACGCATCTGAAAAAGCATGTAGTTCAACATGGCTCTCATGTGTGCAACAAATCCACCTAGGAATTTCAATAAGTTGAATTTTAACTAACTCCTTTCGAAAGTTGAGCCACGATTCATTCAATTTTTCAGTTAATGGATCGTCCCAATCTAAGTGTGCTCTCCAAATTTGTTGGATTAAAATCTTTGCTACAATCACTACAGGTGAAATCCAACCCATGGGATCATATAACCTTGCGATGTTTGATAAAACTTGTCTTTTTGTGATTGGATATTTAACTTCCGGCAAGGTAACAGTGTATTCGAAATTATCTGATTCCCTATTCCATTGAACTCCAAGAACTTGGACCATGCTGTCAATTTTTATTGGTACAGCTACTTCTTTTTTATTATTGTCATCTCCGATATATTGCAACAGTTTTTTACTATTACTGCTCCATTTTTGGAGTTGAAATCCACCAGATGTCATTAAAGAGTTCATTTGGTCGTAGATAATTTTAGCTTCTTCGTTTGAGCTACATCCTGTCATGAGATCATCAATATAATAATCTGTCTTTGTAATTTCTGATGCCACAGGAAAGGTGTGCTTCTCATCTTCTGCTAACCTTTGAAGTGTTTTAACAGCAAGATACGGTGCACAAGCTGTTCCGAATGTAAGTGTTAGTAATTTATAATGTTCAATAGGCATATGAGTATTTGGTCTCCAAAGAATTCGTTGAAAATTGGCTTGTGTAGGCTTTATGAGCACTTGCCTATACATTTTAACGAGATCGGCAACGATGCAAATAGGATGCGTGCGCCACCTCATCAATATATGTCTCAAATCCTGTTGAATCTTTGGTCCAACCATGAGTTCATCATTAAGTGATACATCATTAATTCCCTTGCTTGACGCATTGAAAACAACGCGAACTTTTGTTGTTTCCCTATCTTCTTTCACCACAGCGTGATGTGGAAGATAAACAGCTTTAGGATTGTCCACATCAACTTTATCGACTAGAGTCATGTGGCCAAGAGTTAAATACTCCTGCAATACTTTTCCGTATTCTTCATAAAGCTTAGGATCATTCTTAAGTCTTCTTTCTAAAGCTAACAGTTTTTTCATTGCTATATCCCTTGATTTTCCATACTGACATTCTGGATCATCATTTTTAAACGGTAATGTAACAATGAACCTTCCATCCTGATTTCTAACAGTAGTATCGTTATAAAGATTTTCACAACTTTGCTCTTCTGATGAAAATGTCTTCTGAATCCTATCTGGTTCAGCCTCTAATTCCCAAAAACGTTTTAGATAATCATCTTCTTTTCTTACTTGTAAATGTAAGCCCATAATATTTTTATTACCTGAAACTGAATCGGATATTCGTCCTGATAAAACCCATCCAAAGGCCGTGTTCTGCGCAATAAGATTACCTTTGGGTTGTTTTATCATGCCTTCTAATAAAATTTCCGAATAAACTTCAGCACCGAGTAAGAGATCAATCTTACCTGGGGTTGTATAATTCGGATCTGCTAATTCCAAATTCTCGAGTTCTAGCCAATCAGGTGTATCTAATTGGTCACTAGGCAGCATAGATGTAAGTGAATTTAATACGTAAGCATTAACATAAATAGAAATTTCTGGATTATGGCATGACTCTAAACATAAAGTAACTACATTTTTAATATGCATTTGACCATCTCCCAGACCTGACACAAAACCATTAATAGACGTTCGTTTAAGACCTAAAAATTGAGCAGTGGTTTCAGTAACGAACGAGGCTTGTGAACCTTGATCTAATAAAGCACGTATTAATAATCTACTCCCGTTTTTTGACTGAGCCTTAACTAAAGTTGTCGCCAGAAGAACATTGTAAGATTTACCTTCACGCTTTGCAAAATTCGCCACGATTCTCGGTTCTACTGTCGATGTACTTACTGCATTTGTATTCTCAGTCCCTTCTTTATTTTCTCCTTGAATGTTGTTTTCTGTGAATCCTTCCTTCTCAAAATGTAGCATTGTATTGTGTCTTCTACCACACTTTTTGCAACATGTCGACTGTCGACACTTATTAACCACATGCGTTGGTTGCAAACAATTGAAACAAAGCCCCTTTGATAAAACAAAATCTCTTCTTTGCTGAATTGTTTGTAGCCTAAACTGTTTACAAAAATTAACATAATGATTTTCTCCACATAAAAGACATACTATATCACTCTTCTTATTTTCTGGCTGAACGGCTGTGTGAAAAGATTTAGGTACTTGTTTTCTCGGTAGTAGACTTGGCTTAAATGACTGCTTACCAGTATCAACCATCTCCAAGCTTCGAAATCTCGCTTCTAAGAAGTCTACTAATTGCGACCAAGTCGGCAATTCGTCTGTTAATGTACTTATATGATTCTCCCATAGCTTATGAGTTTCTACGTCCAGCTTTGAAACCACCAAATAAATAACGATAACATCCCACGACGTCGTCGGTATTCCCATATTATTTAAGGCCTTTAATGACGAGGTAGTAGTGTCAAGTAATTGCTTAATAGTATGTGAAGATTCATTTATTATTTGTTTTTGTGAAAACAATATTTTTAATACTGCGTTTGTATTGTAGCGTTTGTTATTGTAACGTTTCGTTAACAGTTTCCAAGCCTCTTCATAGTTCTTATCAGTAGTTGAAAAATTACGTAACAGATTTTCTGGTTCTCCCGATACACTGCTCTTTAAATAGTGTAACTTTTGAACTGGTAATAATTTTTCATTTCTATGTATTAGTGAAACAAACATATCATAGAATGTCTGCCACTCCTCATATTTACCAGTGAAAGACGGCAATTGTATTCTTGGAAGTTTAACATCGTCACCCTTTGTGGTATTTGCTACTAATGTGGGTTTATCTAAAAATTCCTCAAACTTCTCCTTTAGTTCGGACATATGTTCTGTATACAACTCTTGAAACTGATCGTAATTATCATCCTTAAAATATGATAGAACTTCTAATTGTTCAGATGTAGCTATTTGAATTAATTCTCTATGATTATTCTTGAATTCCGTATAATAATCTTCTAAAGTCGCAATCCTTGTGGTCACATAGGATTTAGTTATCCTCACTTTTGGACTTTTCTTAAAATTCGATTGCGCCTTTTCTAATCTTAAAGACAATTCTGCTTGAGTTTTAAGTAAGTTCGCAGCCATGCTGGTTTTTATATTATTTTAAAATTCAATTCTTCAAAAAATTCAATATAATTTTAAATATTTGAATTCATTTAAAAAATTCATATGAATAAATCATAGAAAATTCCTGATGATAATTAACGAAATTGTACCTATTATCTTCTTAATTACAGAGTCCAAAGTCCATCCGGGGTTTCGGCACCATGTACATTTTTACCTTCATTTTATTCAAAAAGATTAGAAATAATAATTAATTTTCTTCTACGACATTTTTTTTGACAATATGTTCTCTTTTTTTTTTATTTCTTTTTTCATAAAACCTCATTTAAGAAACTGCTAGTTTTATAAATTAAACAATTGAATTGAATTGAAAAAGCTAGATTAAACAGAATGAAAAAGAAATAGATTTCAAAGAGTACGGAGATAAATTATTCTAAATAGGTACCAAACGAACTAGGCTACGACTACAATTGTAGTTAGATGTAGGTATATACTAAGATAAATGCATAATAATCACCTTCATGTATCAAGTTTAGGAGTGTTTAGCTTCAGGCACTTTAAGAATTATCTACGTACTAGATATCAGGTGTTTCTAAATAAAATACTGTATACCGGATTAAAACGCGATTTATTATTTATATTGTTTAAATTATTTATCCCGACGTTTTGGATGCTTTTCAGCAACCGTGGTCGCGGGGAGACAGAAAGATGACAGTTGTCTGATTTTTGAAATGTTACAAAGTTGCCATATTCAATTCAATTCAATTCAAAATAATTTATTAATTTAGGTAACACAATGTACACTTATAAACGTCAATAAAAAATACATATTAAATGCTTCTACTTTTACATGTACTGTTACTACTTACTTTACGCGTTTTAATCCGGTATACAGTATTTTATTTAAATGTGTGATACTCGCGTTAATAAAAGATAATATTAGATATCAGGTGATTTTAATTTCTTAACATTTATATATATGACATATAACATAAAAAAATATATTTATAATAGACTACGCTAGGCTCTGACTTTCTTGCTGCCATGCCAAAATATGTAACGCACAACCAAACATATGAACAAGGAATACCACTATTCCAGCTATAAGCTTGTAAATTCAAAAGCGAACATCCTATATTTTCCAAAATTATTATAAAAAGGCAGACATTTTCGCATTTGGTTATCACCTGTTATAAAAAACAGAGAATATTTATTAAGCATCGTATAAATAAATACAGAATAATAATAATATGTACACAATGTAACAAAAGTAGGTGTAGGTACTGCTAACTGTTTCATGGCGACCACAATGTAGAGATTATTCAGCCGATGTTAGATATGCCAGATTTTTTGGCATAGCGTTGGTTTACAGGACCAATAATAAAATATCAGTCCAAAATTGGGTTAATTAAACTGTCAACAAACAACAAAAAAAAACTAGTACAATTAGAAAGCACTCTTGAATTATTATTTTCTTAATCTTACGGTTCTGCGTTAGGTACTTTTGCGTTGTTTTTTTTCTTAATATTACGGCACTGGTTCGGAATCTTACATCTATTTTCGTATAAATAAACTAACGTCTTTTATGAAAATATTCTTATGGATAAATGAAAATACTTAGCTCATTATAATTCCGAAATTAAAATATCATTGTTCCGACTTCCGAGGAGTCGAAATCCATGCTTTTAAAAAAAAATTAAAATTTTAAAAAGTATTTATTTAACTTCTTTTCCGCTAAATTAAAATACCCTTCTCAATTACAATAAAATTATGTTGTCTCAAAGCCACGACAGCCACCCCATTGACTTTAAACCCTATTTAAATATTCAAGAGGGGTTCAATTTTATAGAGTGGTGCTTTCAACGCCTCACTGCGACCTAATCCGGGTTTCGGTTACTGATTTATAAATTAATTACAAGCAAGGAGTTTTGTCACTATGTCATGGTTCGGTTTAGCTACATTAATTGATCCAATTAATACAAAGCTTCAGTATAACACAGAGAAAGAGTTGATATATAGATATAGACAATATAGATTTCTGGTAGGTATTTTTCACACGAATATCAAATATTTTGTTGTGTTGTCTTTTGATTTTTATTATTCTTTATTATTTTTAATGTTCAATTTAGAATTAATTAATTTTTTTGCATGTATTAATTCTATTTGTGTTGTATGTCACTGTCGCATTAGGCATGGGTGTAATGGCAGTTGATATATGTGTGTATTAAATAAAAAATAAAATAAATATTTTTTTCATTTCAAGTGTAGTAAGTATTTATGAAACATTAGGCATTAATGACATGTATAATATTAAGATATTGTACTAAGTGCTCGTAAATTAGTTTGGTTTTTGAATACACAGTATACAACTAAAATATTGCTAGAAAAACATCACTTGTTTTAGCAGTTTAGTTGTGAATTACTAAAAGATAAAACACATACAACAAAATTGATGTCAGTAAATATGTTTATGATATCTTATGAGATCGCTAAGAAAATTATGATAATCGCCTTTATTGAGTAAGGGCGAAGAGGGTTTGCATATACGAGTAATAATAGCTACAATACGAGTAAGTATTTTGTTCGCACGTTAAAGTTTCTCCGAGAACCAGAACTGCCAGAAGTTTTGGCAGCTTACAATGTCAGTCTATTGCGAGTTTGCAACGGTGTTGATCGATCACTTGGCCACTGGCTTTTTGTTCAAAAGCGGTCTTCAAAATAGATTGTTACATAATTTTATAGAATACGCGTTTAAATTCTATAAAATAAAATAAAAGATCTAATTTTTCTTATTTCGTGAATTTTAAGCTCCTAAGTCTTGTGGTGTTCTAGCGATTCATTGTACTTAAAAAAACACAGTAAAAGTAGTACTTTAGAGTTGAATCTAACCAGGTTTACCTTATTGTATATTTTGTAATCCACGGAGTACATTAGGCAGGCTAGCTATACATATATTTAAATAATTGTTAGGTATGAAATACCTACTGTGTAGTATTAATTTGTGCTTTATGAAGTATGTACTCTAGGACCTACAAGGTTAATAGTTTCTTGGGAATGTAGATATCAAGTCAGGTATATAATACCTAGCTGTATTATGTGTTTACAATGGGAATAGTCAAGTGATTGCATTTTACAGTAAAAGAGCCGTGGGTGGGATTGGGCCCACTCCCAAAGAAGAAAGTATTTACCTACATATCTATATCTATACTAATATTATAAAGAGGAAAGATTTGTATTTTAAATTTTTTGTATATATACTGGACCGATTTTAAAAATTCTTTCACTAATAGAAGGCTACATTATCAGCGAGTAACATAGGCTTTTTTGTGTATACCTAGTACATCTACATTGCACCCGTGTGAAGTTACTTTAATAAAATATTACTTTTCATATTTACAAAGCAGGTTTTAAAATTTATGATATATCTGGTTCTTATTTTCACATATTATTTTTTGAAACGTTAATACAAAAATTAAGCCAAAATCCATTTGGTATATTAGAAGCGCGTTCGCACGTGCGACTCTCTGAATCAGTCCGATGTCCTTGTTCACTTGATCGATCACCGAATTACCGGCGAAATTCCCCAGAATTACATTTTATTTCTGAACGAAACTCGGGAGATTGACGTTTTCGTTAGCCGTGTATTGTATTTTTTTGTACGTCGCGTCGACACGATTATTTGGGAAATTGAGATGTGTCTAAAAATTACGATTTTTTTCGTTACAAAATCGGGCTTAATTATAGATTATAAAAAGGCATATATTTATTTATTTATTCATTTATATATTTATATAATATATCTATGTGAGCCACGGGCAAACAGTAATACCTACTAAGTAAGCTAACCCAAGCACGTTTCCATTTCCGCCGGGTTTGATAATTTTGTGCGCATCGGCTTCGGGCTATGGATTACAAATTCTGGAAAAAAATCGCCAGCACATTAAATGAGTCTAAGATCTTAAGACATGGTGTAGACCTACCATCAAATGAACTTCGCGCTCCATACAAAAAAACGTACACTTCTAAAAGTTGTCTCCCCAGAACACGCTGTATACTTATATCTTGAGTTTCCATCTTTTATTAGAATAACAAAGCGTGGTAAAAATCAGTAGCGTATAGAATGGTCGATTGAGGTGGCCATTGAGCGAGGCGGCGGGTGTTGCGGGGTGCGCGGGGGTGCGGGGGTGCGCGGGTGAGGGGGTAGCGACGACATTTTGATGGATCGCCCGCTTTGTGTCCGACATGAGATTTTACCTACCATTGTGTACGGGAATATCACTTAATTCTATACATTTTAGGGTATTCCCTAGATTTGTATATAGGGAATTTAATTTTTTTGATACACCTCGGATGTTGTGGGTTTTACCTACCTCAGGTGTCATAGTTTGATTTGTAATATATACAAAAATCAAATGAAATCAAAAATTTAGAAAAAATATGTTTCAGACTAAACAAAATGCATACCTACATTATTTTGTTGGTTCTAATTTTGGGATGAACCACAATACGCACTTAGTAATCTACGATAATACCAAATCTTATCTTACTTTTAAAATAAACAATAATATTTCACCTTTAAACCAACAATTTGCCTATAGATATAACTTACATAATAAACGTCCTTACAAGGTAATCCACTCCGAAAGCAAGATTATATAATAAGCACAATATTGATTTAATTAAATGAATGAATTACTCGCCATAATCGTCTTATAATATATTTTTTTAAATGTTAGATATCGACAGACGAGCATGAGGTTCACTTGATGGTAGGTGATACTTCAGCCACAGAACATCAGTCAATGATGTTCTGTCGACCTACTTTTTATTTCGAGCATTCGGAAATCCATAAACTGAAACCGAAACGCGCAATGTGCACTTAACGATTTTTCCATCTATGAACGGTGGTTCGTCCTGGTCCCGGTCGAAATATCGATATTCCTTCCACCAGTTCAATGCCTGAATTTTTTGGGTATAGTACATCTACATTGCACCCGTGTGAAGCCGGGGCGGATCGCTAGTTATAAATACATATATTACGATATACATTGAAACCCACTTCTACAAATTAATATGGTGATTAGGAAAGCGCTTGCGAGGGCTGTGAATTTTTTCTGGATATAAATTTATTTTACTAAAATGTACTAGTCACTTTTCCTTCTTATTTATTATTCCAAATAGTTCACCACGCTACAATTAAAAATATCTTCAATAAAAACACTAAATATCAGTGATAATATAATAATCCCAGCCAAATTCAAAATATCTCAGCAGCATTTTTGTCTCTTATATATTTGTTCTGTCAAGACCGCGTTAAAATTTTCCAAACCCTAATTTTAGTCCAAGGACTTTAATACAGTAACAAACCTGGCTATTTAGTCTTGGTTTAAAACTCGGTACTAGACTGGGTTTTTGTAATAAGAGTGTATGAGTCCCACTTCACAAGAGAGCAAAGAATGACTATGCCCAAATATGGGCGGTGAACTTGTGTTGCTTACTTTTATAGACTGAACCAGGGACAGAATAGCGGTTAATTTACTATGGGAGTTTAACCGAAATAATAAAGGTATTTGTTAATATTCTTTCGTTTTTATTCATATTTACTGAAAAAAATTACTATGGTAAGTTTAGTGTGTATTATTCTTTAAAACTTATATCACGGTATCTCAGTCAGACACGCATTTTGGAAAAATAAAAATAACCGGTTTCAATTCATACTATGAACCTGGTTTAAAGGATTCAATATTTTTTTCTGAGGATTTCAGGCAATAATTAAATATTTACATGTTATTTAAATAAAACACAATAACTATTAATAATATTAATATATTTCTCCTAATAAATCACACTTCGCTGGTCAACAACATGAAATAAATACTATAGATATTTACAATCGGCCGTCCCTGTAACAGTAATAACTGTAGAGATTCCTTCTTTGTCTAGTTTGCGGCTTCGTTCGCGATTCTGAAACAACACACGGAAACATTTAGAGCTCTCTTTCTTCTTTATTTAAATGTCATAAGAGGGAAAGAGATAACATATAAACATAAGGTTTTTTATACATACATATCGAGGGTTTAGTGCGAAAACCAAATAAGTATGTAATAATTAAAAACTGTTGTAATTCAATTTTAAAAGTTGAGAGACAACATTACCTAAGATACAAAGAATATATCATATCCCAAATCATAATTACGGCGATATTATTTGTATATATTAGCAAAGAAAATAGATGTACATAGAGGAACAGGCCCATACAAACTTTAGCCATAGATAAAGTTATTCTATTTTTGACCTGTAGAGCGCGCAGCACACACACATAAGCAGTCCACTGTCTCCTCCCCTCGCGTTGTCTCGCTTGCTCTTACGAATGAACTGCAATAACGCTCTAAAGGCGGCTGGGTGCGAGAGAGTGCGCGCTATGACTCCACGTCAGAGTGTCGTCCACACGGACACTAGCAGCGCCGCGGTGGCTGGGGGGAGAACTACTCTTATCCCAGAGAAACAGTGCCAAGCGCGGCTATAAAGCCTGTGCTTCTATGTACATCTATATTCTTTGATATTTGATAATTTAAACGGACCTTTGACATTATTTTCATACGGAGTAAGAAGTTCATCATCTATTTCTTTTTTTTTCAAACAATCACAAGGAAATCGTGACGTCAGCACTACTGACGTCATACTTTTTAAAAACACCTTCGCGGTCTATTTTCCTTCATATACTGACCTATTAGCTAGCACGGCTGTGGCCGCCGCGACCACGTCGGGCGGGCGGGGCAGCGCCAGCACCTCGAGCGAGCGCGCATAGGGCATCGGCACATCGGCGCCCGTCACCCGCCACACCGGCGCGTCCAGCTCGAAGAACGCGGGGGACTCCATCACTCGTGCGCAGATTTCCGCGCCGATACCTAAACAGTTATTTATTTGCTTTATAAATAAAAAATCAATTCTAAATATGGCTTTTACCGATAAGAGCCGGCGAAAAACGTTATAGTAATCTTTAAAAAAAAAACAAAATTATACCAAAATGAACAATAATGGAAGAGAGGCACTAAAGTACTGCTGAGATACTCTGATTTTAATGTTCTATATATTTTCTTTATTCAGTTTAAAATTAACAATTTATAATAATAGTATTTTTCGCTATTAAACCTAACAACAATTACATTTTTTTTAATGTTAGATATCGACAGACGAGCAAGAGTTTCACTTGCTCTCTCACTTTCACTCTTTCACTTGAACTACTTTTAAATTCGACATTCGAAAATTCATAGACTGAAACCCAAAACTCGCAATTTGCACTTCACGGTTTTTCCATCTATGAACGGTGGTTCGTTAACCGGTCGGAATTTTGATATTGCTCCCACCCCTTCAATGCCCGAAGTTACCAGACATGGGGAAGACATGCTTACAGAAAATTATAATCATGTCATCCGGGTGGGATTCGAACCCACGATCCATCGATGCGCACGGCAGGAGTTTTATCGAACGCCAATGAGCCTATCAAAATACAATCATATCCACGTCAACGGACAGGTTGCCGTCAAAAGTGTGGACACCCTAGTGTCAATAAACATCACAATAATCTGTCCACCTAGCATGACCATCAAGAGATATCTCGCGGATAAATGAATACAAACTAAGATATAAGATATCTCGACATCGACAACTTTGATAGACAAGATATCTCGATCGACAAATATCTCTACTTTTGAGATTAGAAGTCGTTTTAAGTGTAACTGTCATAAGAATCGGAAGACACAAAGAGCTAATCGATTAAAACACGAGAGTCGATAAATTTTGTCGTGTTTGTCATGCTATTGGCTACTGTCTCCATGAGCCCGTTCCCACTAATCCGACCAGTCTTTTTTCTCGGTCAGTCTAAATAGACGGATGTGCCAGTGGCAGTACAATTTGTATGGAGCTGTTCACATTATGACTGATCCGGGAAAAACGACTGATCCGAGTTTTGCCACTGCGACGATCAGTCAATACTGCCGGATCGGATGAGTGTGAATGAGTTTTCTACTTCGTTTTCGTCTCATTCGTCTCAAATACCACCACAATATAAGAACATCATCGTCGCCGTCCACCGCGTACGAAATACAAACGTAAACTTGCGGCGAGTCGAACCACCGACCTTCCGGCAGAAAAGACTGATCGGATATAATGTGAACACCCACGTCCGGCGTCCGGTTTCAAGGCAAAAAGACTGATCGGATAAGTGGGAACGGGCTTTTGGACGAAGGGGGTATAGTGTGCGCCACGATAGGCGGCTCACACAACAGCGACGCACCGGACTGCGGCCAGCCCTGCTCCACGGTGACCAGGTGGTGCGTCTTGGCGATGGAGCGCGCGATCGTGTCGAAGTCCAGCGGCCGCAGCGAGCGCAGGTTCACCACCTCGCACTCGATACCTGCGGACAGTGTACTGTAGAGAGATCCGGGTGTAGTGCTTACTAGTGATACGGGGGTAATGTGCATGTACTATGTTTTTTTATGTCAGATATCGACAGACGAGCATGAGGTTCACTCGATGGTAGGTGATACCTCAGCCGCAGAACATCAGTCAATGAGACGCTGTCGACAAAATTTACTTTGAGCATTCGAGAATCTATAGATATGCACTTCATGGTTTTTCCATCTATGAACGGTGGTTCGTTACCCAGTCGGAATTTCGATATTCTATACACAAAAGCCTTTATTACTTGCTGATAATCTTTGGCGGGACCACTATAAAAGCGATAGTCACAAAGTCGAAATTTAATTCGCGTCGCGTTCGTAAAATTTCAACCATGTGAATTTTTTCTCCCTCTGGCATGTTGGCTTGTTATGGGGCTTGCCTTTTCTGTTTCTTTCTTCATACAAAACTCATGATGAAAGTTATTTACTAATGCATTTTTTTGCTATTATTTCTTTTTTATTATTTGGCTTTTTCTACTTCATTTGATCTAAATTTAATGGATCTATGACAACCTTTTTGTCATATATTTATATCTTTTTTTTATATTCCGAATTTTAAATTGGAATGCTGGTTAATGCTTTTTGGTTTTAAGGCATCTATATGTTAAATAAGTAATATAGAAATTAAATATAGTATTAATTATACCTTTTCCGGCGAGTTCGTTGGCGGCCTGGAGCGCGGTGTCCGTCGCCCTGCCCGCGCACACCAGCGTTATGTGCGACCCTTCGCGCTCTATCTTGGCCTTGCCTGCGAACGAGACGTTCAAACTGATACAATTCCCCAATATTATATCTAACATATTTCCAATATTATTTGGAGGAATAAAAGTGCCTTTTCCTGCAAGCTAAGGGGAGGATGCTCGACTCCAATAGTCAATGTCAAGATGTTGTATATTCACTCAGCGCTCGGTGAAACTTTGATAGCGCGATTCAGGATTAGTGACTTCTCCATTTCAGATCTTTCCAAAAATATATTTTTTGCGACATTTATTTAAATGGAATGAAATTATATCCACTTTCCTTCCAATAGCATGATAGTTCCAACGCTACATATAAGCGACTGATGTAAGAGTTCGAGGCAGGAGGAAGCTAGCGCAAACCGGTTTATTCCGGTTTTAGACACGTAAAAACTGTTCAAAGGTGTTTTTACTGCACTGTGGTGTGTGAAGCTAGAAATATTAAGTAAATCTTACCAATAGGCAAAACGAAGTCTGAAGACAGCGCCTCGTCGGACATGGGGAAGGGGATGCCGTATAGGATCTCGTCCTCCAGGAACACCACGGGGTCAGGGTCGCGGATGGCCGCTTTGAGAAGACCTGAACAATTGTTCATACATCAGTATACTTGTATATGCCACCTGCTGGCAGTGGCGGGACCACCATATGTACAAGCTCAAAAGCCTGGCTTACCCTATTCATGTAAAGATAAAAGGAAAAATAATAATGCTCCTAACGTAATTTTCCCAAATGAACATATCTATATACATACCTGAATAATTCTTAACTATATTATCTATAATATAAAAATGAATCGCAAAATGTGTTGGTAAGCGCATAACTCAACAACGCCTGGACCAATTTGGCCAATTCTTTTTTTTAAATGTTCGTTGAAGTTCAAAGATGGTTTTTAAAAAATTCGAATAATTGCCGGAAAAAACCCTAAAAACAGCCCTTTTCTTTTTCCCATACAAACATTTTCTAACTAAAATGAGCTTTATTGCTATTGTATAAAGTTCATATTGAATTATAAGCAGTCACCTATATAGTGTTTTGTGCAGTGTTTATTTACCTATGATCGCTAATTATTGCATGTGACAAAAAAAATATGTAGGAAAAAAAATATGTAGGATCATTTTGACAGGCTATATTTGGCAGTACGAAGTCTGCCGGGTCAGCTAGTATGTAATAATAAAGTTAAGAATGTATATGTGTGCCAATATAATGATATATTTTTTTCATTCGTCAACTGTATACTATCTGTGTTAAAAGGTTGGTAAAATTTTAAGTGGCGGATTGTCCCAGTATCAATCAGAAAAAGTAGAATTGTCCATCTGACTCTTACACCGTGAATTATATCTATGCTATTATAAAGAGGAAAGATTTGTTTGTTTGTTTGTTCTGATTTAACTCAAAAACTACTCGACCAATTTTAAAAATTAAAATTCCCCCAAGCAGGTCTTATTTTTGCAACCCCCTTCAACAACTCACCACCACCTCAAGGGTTGTAACCCCTAGATAGATAAACAATGACAGGATAGTGACATTTGTGACTATTATTATAAATAAAAACTTGCTATCCGCCTGTTTATTAACAAACTTATTTTACTGTACAACAGACTTTAACGCAATTTCAATCAAAATGATTTTAAGAGAATTTATTCAATAAAGTATGATTTTACCCACCGTGTGGGCTCATAATTGCATAAATTTGACTACTCACCCTTGGCATCCTCAGAGGAGTAGGGCATAATAACTTTAAGTCCAGGGCAGTGACTGTACCAGGCGCCGAAGCACTGGGAGTGCTGAGCGGCCACACCGGCCGCCGCACCGTTGGGCCCACGGAACACAATCGGAACTGGAACTCCTCCCGCTGACATGTAGAAAGTTTTTGCTGCTGAATTTACTATCTGAAATCAATCGGAGAATATTGTCATTTATTTTTTGTCATTTTTAGAGTAAATTTCATACATTAAAATGATAAAACATTTAATTAAGCACATTTTGTAATTTTATGAGTTACCTCGAAGTTTCGAGTGTCCTACAGCAAACATGTTCAGGTAGAGTTTGCTGTATTAACACCATCTGTTTTTGAGATATTGATACTCACCTGTTATTAAATACAGGACCATATTCTCAAGGCTTTTTTTGCCGCGGCAGCGGCCAACGAGTGCCAGAACCGAATCCTACTCGAAATGAGTATAACTATAACTTCTGATATATATATTTTCAAATCAAAAAAGATCATGCGCCTTCATAATAACACTGGTTTTGGTGTTTAGAAGTCGTAATGCAGCCGAAAAAAAAATCAGCTCAAAATCGCTGGTGGCCCATACGGAATATTAACCAGACTACTAGTTTAGCCTAGACAAAACTAGTTTGTCCTGAAATCAGATTGGGCCGGTAACACATATACTCTTAAACTTTTAGGTTAATTTCTTATAAACTGAGAGTTAAATCATGTCTAACAATTTAACTTAAAATTATATCTCAGAGTTATTAAATGTAATACTTACATGATCAATAGCCTGCATAGAGAAGTTGAATGTCATGAACTCGCAGATAGGTTTAAGACCAGCAAAGGCGGCACCTACTGCTATACCTGCAAAACCTATTTCGGTGATGGGTGTGTCTATTACTCTTCTGTCTCCATATTTCTTCCACAGACCTCTGGAATCATATTATTTTAATCAGTATCATAATTAAAAAGCACCTTTATTTTTCTCATTTTGTGTTGTCACACTGACCACTAACTTTTAATTTATAGTAAAATGATTTTAAATTAATCATAAATCATCATTACTTATTTACAACACTGTATTATAATGCTAAAGCATTTGAGACACATATTAACTATCATTTAACTAACAACATTTATAAATAGATATTGTGTCCATCACAGATTCTAATCAACCTTTTTCATATAGTTCAAAAATATTATATATTAGACCCTTTTTATTAGCTAAAGAAATCATTAAACTGCAATCCCTAGTATGGGCTAATTCAGCTTAATATAGACAAAATTCATATTAGGTAGAAATAATAAAATTCAACAATTTTTCTTTAGTTTTCAGTCAGTTATTTATTTATAAGTGCCTATATTAAAAGTAAATATGGTTATAAAATTAAAAACCCACTAAGTTCCATGTCGAACATCTATGTCATAACCCATCCATGTCAAATTTGAAAAGCATAGTTGAACAGCTAGAACCCTACAATAGTAACTTAACATAATTATGATCTCACATAGAAATGTATTATTTACTATTGTGATGATACAAATTATAGTTATACAAATTAATATACATTCCATATAGCAACTCCTCTATAATTTATATATTATATAATATGTTAGTTATTATTGACATATTAGAAACATTCCACACTTATAAAAAATTATAAGGATACCAAATCCCTAAATTTTATTCACATAAAATTTATTTAATGTCTAGTATTACTACAAAGATAACACAATATGCAATCTGATTATTTGATAAACCTTTAAAAACTGCTTTACACAGAAACAAGAAATCTGTCAATGTCAACAAACATATTATATAACACTGTAGGTTTAAAATTCAGTGTAATGAATATACTAAACTATGACAAAACTTTGATATTATTAAACTGTTAAAATTCTTTTATAAATAAATTGTAATCGAAAGTGGTCTTTGTTAAGGTTATTTTTTCACCTCGTCACTTTGTAAGCACCATCATACTGAGCTACTTCTTCACCCAAAACAAATACTTTATCATCTCTTTCCATCTCTTCGTCAATAGCCTGGTTTAAGGCATCTCGTACAGTCACAGGTTTTGAAGCTAAAGCCTTGGATGTAGAAAAACTACGACGAGAAATATGGGCCAGCAAGCCAGATAGAACCGGTGAGGATTTCAACGCCATTTTCACTTTTTCTTAAGATTATTACACTCAAATACTAAGTTGAACACACTTAATAACCTATGAATACGGTTTTATGTGATAAATTTAGTTATATGTTGTGGGAAAAGATGTTAAAATCTCCACTTCTCGATCACGAAGGATGAATGGAGGTCGACCGTGGTTATTCAAAGTCAACGTCAATTTCATCAACTTTCAACTGTTAATGTCAAATTTGACATTTGTGTAATCCATACGTAACAGACTAAACATGATAAGACCCTTGTAACATCAACAATACATAATCTATAGGTATCATATTTTTAAAATATCGTGTATGGAGGTCTCTACCCTCCATAATATCGTGGCACTCCTCCAAAACAGCTCAACCGATTTTTATGAATTTTTTATGTATATTTGGAAAATAGGTCGTAAAAATATTCCATATTGCTACATGATTTGTCTCATTTTATTCATAAGTATAGCCGTGCGAAGCCAGGTCGGGCAGCTAGTAATAATTTATAATATTAATTACTGATAAATGGATTTATATCAATGTTACTTGGATCCTGTGTTTGGGTCGTTGACAGTTCTTCTTATTCTTATTCGTGTCGCTCTTGACAGAGCGGTCGTGGTCATCATGTATTATCAGGGGCTGATGTTGCTCGCCTCACGATGTCTCGCCATCTCTCTATGTTCGTCGTCATGCGAGAACAATGATGTAAGGGGCCGCCTACGGCAGATTTTATCTGGTCAGTCCATCGCATGGGTGATCGTCCACGTGGCCTAGTGCCTTCCACTCTGCCCTGCACAACCAAGCGTTCTATGGAGTCATTTTCTCGCCTTGAAACGTGTCCAAAGAACTTAAGTATACGAGCTTGCACCAAGGTGGATAAGCGCTGTTTGATTCCGAGCTCTTGGAGTATGGAGATGTTGGTGCGAAATTCAGTCCACGAAACGCGAAGCAATCTTCTCCAGCACCACATCTCTAGAGCATCTATCTTTTTCGTTGACAGTTACTACGTTCCAAATACCTTATAATTATTATTTTTTGAGTGTGTGTTTAACTTTGGTGTGAACTACAAAATATTTTTGTCTGTCCCGGATTGTGGGGGTATAGTAAGGGTGTGTTCGGGGAGTCACTATCCGCGTTATTTAGCGCTAATACTACTCACTATAAGCTATATAGCTTATAGCTTGCTACACAAATGTCATCGACCCGCATTAACCGACGAAATTAGTAAAATGCATAGTCATGGGCGTTGTTGATAATTTCCGTCATCGATGTTCACCGGTGTGGCGCTAGCGGCACCCGATGTTGACATCGTTGTTTTCGACAACGGTGACGGCCACCCGCCAGCGGTCAGTCACCTTTTGTTTCAACGATGCCGGGCGGTTAAAGATGTTTTGTTTCCGTTGACTTTATACATTTTTTATTGTGAGAGTGATATTTAAATATGCTGTTATTGATAACAAAAACTGACTGATGACTATGTTGAAGTTGATTTTTAGATTTATGACCTAATTATACCTATGAAGACATGAATGTATGAAGGGGCCTATGTAACATTTTTTAGAACTCATATTTTTTACGTTGAGTGAAGGTGTTATGTGTGTCCATAACAATATTTATATGTATATTTTATTTGTCAAATTTAGTTACTAAATAAACAATCAAGAAAATTTATAATTTTTAATACATTAATATTTTTTGAGCCTTCAACGGTTGGAGTTGCCGATGCCGTTGCCGATGAAGGTAATCGGGCGGTGTCGGTAACTCTCGGTAATGTTTATACTGAATCAGGTTATCGAGTTTTACCGGTGCCGGTGACATCCGTTGCACATGACTTTGGCATCGGATGACGACATCGTAGACTGTCATCGGTGTTCAACATCGTTGTTAAAAAAAACGGCCACCACTATGCACAATTTCAAAAAATTAACTGTCAGGGCCAGGGGTTAAAACTTAAATGTCAACAATCAACATTGAACATAACCATAAGTCCATAACACAAAATAAAGCCAAAAACGAAAGGACAAATTGTTGACAAATATTAAATCATCCCGACTAAAGGGGAAAACTTTTATCAATCGAAGTGTCCTCATAAATCGAACACTAATATTATGGCATTAGTTTTATACCATCAAAGAAGTTTTAGATGTTGTAATGAGTGAGACCGATGACACGGATGTTCTTCTGTTGATACCTCCAAATTTCTTTCTCGTTCAAAGCTCGGATTCAGAGAATTCCCTGCTGGAGTCTTCACGCACTGTAGTTCATAAACCGGTTTCCTGCACGGCACAAGTTCTTGGTAAACTTGTCAATCAAGTGTATTCTCTCGAATCTAGGTTAGAAAGTTTAGAAATAGACTCAACAAATACTTCAAGCCTCAATTCTCAAAGAAAAAAGACCTGGGACTCTGATAGTTTTGAAAATCAAAGCGTCGACAGGAAGTGTTTCACATTTCCCCGTAGACGTCGGCGAAAATTTATTAAAAAAGACAGGACTAAAGAAAGTTCGCTAACCAGTCTTGATACAATAGGTATATGTGAGAAAACAGTACCTAGCTTAAAACTAGTAGACTATTACAAAAAGTCACCACAAGTAAATGATACTCAAAGTATGGATGGTGACATAAGCAGTATAGTGTCTACACCCAGTAAAAAGAATGACAAGTTGCTTCTCAATGAAATTGATGAATTCCTTACTAAAGTGGAGTCTTATGAAACACCAGAAAAAATGACAAAGTCTGAGGAAACAATAAGTCCACAAAATGTCATAAAAGCTACAACTGATTACATAACAAACAAATATGATGTTAAAAGTAGCGACAATGATGTTCAGTTGCCAAGTGGAAGAACAGTACCTAGCAGTGTTTTAGATAAGTACATATATTTAGTCAATAACAATCCTAATGCTTTACAATCTATGGCAAAAAATAAAGTGCATGATCCTCCAAGTTACTCTGAAAAGCAGGACTCTAAGTCCCCTAGCATACGCAAGCTGAATTTTACCGATAAAGACATTCAGCCAACGTCAACACCCAAACGCATTCAATCAACTAGTTACTCAGAGTTTAAACCATCATCTAACAAAATATATAACAGGGCAACAAGAGTCTTAGAACATTATAAAAGTCAGAATTACAGCAAAGATTATCAAGCATCATTAACAGATACCAGTACAAAGAAAGAAGAGTTTAAAATGCCACAAATGAGACCTTTTGGCTATGACAATAGGGAAGGGTTAAAAATGCACTTAGACTCAATAGACACAGATTTATTAAGCTTAAGTGAACTCTGGGGAGAAAAAATTGAAAGAGGAGAAAGGTCTGACAATATAAAGTTGGAGGAGGAGAGGTTGAAAAGAGAGGTAAATGTCTCTTTATTTTAAGTTTTTCTTTTCTTATATTACAGGCTCTTCTGATGGTAAGTAATTACTACTGCCTACTAAGATTGAATGAAATACTATAAATTAATTTCAGAGGCAACAGTTTATATTCAAGTTTATGTAGTCAATTTTTTTTATATAAACTAAAATCAATGTAGTTAATGTTGAATTTTTATACTTCTTGCTTTGATATACCACATTACTTTTATTATTATTATAAGATGCATTTAGTAAAAAAACTTAAGTATATATTAGAAATGCTTTAATTTTTATTTGATACTTTGTACTAAAGCAATTGTTAGGGTTAGTTTTATGCTTTTCATAGTTACAGTGTTGTCTAACATATATAATTAGTCTTTTGCAAAATTATCATACAACTAATTTTGTTTTACAGCACTGTGAAGGAATGATACAACAGTTACAAAGAAAAATTTTAGAGCAACAAGAAAAGTTGGCAGTTGCCATTAAAGTAGATAAAGCTAAGGATACTGCGATTACCAGGTTAAGAGATGCTTGGGTCAAACTCACGAGTAGTCTAGACAAAGCAGAAGAAAGACATAGAAGTGCTTTGGAAAAGATGACACGAGAAGTTGATAACTTCAAACTTGTTGCTGAAGATGCACAGAAGGTAAGTAATAAACATTGTTTGGTAACTTATATGGTATTAGCTAGTTGCATGCAACTTTGTCCACATGGACTTTCATTTTAGTGTTTGATAATGGAAATTTAAGTAGATTTAGTTCTGTTTATAAAAATTGAAATATGGGAAAATAAATGCGCATAAGCTCCAGCTTTATTTTATCTACTTGTGAAAACTTCATGAAAAATCACGAGAGTAGTTTCAGAAATAAAATGACCATACGGACAAACATATTTTTTTCTAAAACAATTTTTATAATATATGCTGTTATTCTATCATCGCCTCTCAATTTCTAGTTAATATATTGAATGTGTGTTGTTTTTACTTTTTTATTATATGTATAGTTATTTTTTTTATTGTTTGTTACAGAAAACAAATCACTTTGAAGCTGAACTATACAAAGCATTGGACTTAGCACACGATTATCAAGAGAAATGTAAAAAATTAACAGCAGATAAGAATGAAATGCAGGATACGTTGGAAAAAGGTCTTGCAAGCAAAGATGAAGCAGTCCTGAATAAGGATAGAGAGATAGGAGTGTTAAGAGAGAACTATGAGACTGTGATGAGGCTGAACAAACAATCCACAGATTGTGTGAAGAATCTTGAAGATGCATTAGATAAGGTAGTGTTTACATATAGTTTGCTTATCATTTACTAGTGCTGTCAGAACATGCGTCTATACCAAGACTTTATTTATGGAAAGGAAATGTCTGTACCTATTGAGGTATTAATATATTATGATCTGTATGTGTTATCTAAATTAAAAAAAAAATAACCATTCAAACCTAAGCAGAGTTGATACTAGTCTTTATAAGCTATTTCAAGACACGATTAATTGAATATAATAAATAAAAATTCTAAATTTTAAGTCATATTACATTTTGAATATACCAATACTTCAGGATTGCTTCAATCCAAAAATTTCAATAAAAAATATTTATTAGGAAAAACTAGAGCATGAAATGACAAAAAGCAGAGTGAACGAATTGAACTGCAAAATGAAAGCTCTCGAGGAAACCACATCACTAGTTGAGCAAGAGAGGGATGTTTTAAAGGAAAAAGTAAACGAAGAGAGATCCAGATGCAACATGTTGGAGCGGCAGCTGTGTGAAAGTCAGAACCAGCTTAGCGATATGTTGAGGAAGTGTGTAAGTTAGCTTGGAATTATCCATCTTTAATTATAAATATCTTTTCATTAATTATTATCTCTTCACATGTCCTTTAACTGTTTGGGGGAGTAGTATGCGTTGAGTGTTGAATCAAGAATCCCATGGCAAAAAAATAAACAAAAGCATGGCAAAAATATTAACTTTATGTCATAATTGTTGTTAATAAGTTGGAGACGATGTCTTTATAAAAAAGTATATAAATGATCTCATAGCTAAAGTATGTCCGGTGTATGCTGGTTTGCTTTTGCGAAATAATACAACTCTTGCACCATGTAGCGGCATAAAGTTGACCTTTTGAATTTGTTGTTGCATTTTAAAGACGGTCAATAATCCCACAAGATGGCGTTGATAGATCTTTTAGTGACAGTTTGATTTTGACTGTGCTTAATGATTATGAACTAAACCAGGGCTAGATTTAAACGTGTAGAGGCCTCGGGCAACAAAAAAGTGGAGGCCCCTGGCCGCAAATTATTTTCATGCTAACAATATGTTAAAATACAGTAGATAAAAGTAAAAAAGCGAAAAAAAAGTATCAAAGGAAAAGTTGTATACTAGAGAATATTCGTCGGAATTTAAAATATTTTTTTCCGATATACCTATTGTGGGTACCATAATTCATGTCTTAAATCCGTAACCAAACAAAATTAAGCTCTATCAATTTGCTTGAAACATAATGTGTACTGTTTCTGTTTACTGTGTACATAATATGTAAAAACGGGACAGATATATATGTATGTACAATGTACATATGTTTTCTATTAATATTTAATAATATTACAGGACAGTCTGGAGAGTGAGTCAAAATCCCTTCACAAACATCTAGAACTGCAGAAGACAGAACTAAAGAACCACTACCAGCAACAGCTGGAGGAAGCCGTGTTGGGCAAGCTGCAAGAGTTCCAGAGGCAGCTGGACCTGGCCGAGAGGGACCTGGACAGCGCCGCCCGGACCAAGGAGCACGCTATCGTCGATACTTATAACAAGCAGATCGCTCGGATCGAAGAGCAGTGAGTGAATTGAGTAATCGGCTTTTATAGGTTTCTTAGTGCATTTGCTTTGGTTTCGAATAGCCATGAGCTCATATTATGTCGTTGTATAATATTATATTTCATTACATAAAATAACTAGCTACCCGCCCCGGCTTCGCACGGGTATAGATTTTTTGACAAAAAAAGCAGGGGTTGGTAATAGAAGAGTGAAAATGTAGGGTTGTATGTATTTTTAATGCCACATAAAAAAAAAAATTTTTTTTTTTTTTTTGGGGTGGACACTCCTTATCACTTAGGGGTTTGAAAGATAGATAGTAGCCGATTCTCAGACTTACTGAATATGCATAAAAAAATTCATAAGAATCGGTCGACCCGTTTCGGAGGAGAATGGGAACTAACATTGTGACACGAGAGTTTTATATCTTAGATATTTCACAGACATCGCCTCGAAGTCAATCTTTTGGAAGAGAAGCAGCGGGAAGAGATCAAGCTGTGCCGGTTGCAGCTCGCGCAGGCCACGGAGAAGATCGGGTTACTGGAGGTGAGAGGGATTGATTTTATTTTGAATTCTCATAAAGTTGCCATATTAACGCCATCTAGTCCTACTGAGTTGATGTTGTAATTCTTTATATTATGGCAATTTTTATCTGACATAAAAAAAATGGCAATATTGACTAACATTGTCCTCTTGTTGTTTAGTATGTTTGACTTGGGGTTTTTTTAATTTACTATTTTAATTTATTATTTTAATTACTTTATCCCAGGTATTGGAAAGTCTCAATACTTTTTTAATTTTATGTTAGATATCGACAGACAAGCATGAGGTTCACTGATGGGAGGTGATACCTCAGCCACAGATCATCAGTGCGCTGTCGACCTACATTTTACTGCATTCGAAAATACACTGAAACCGAAACGCGCAATATGCACTTCACGGTTTTTCCATATATGAACGGTGGTTCGTTACCCGGTCGGAATTTCGATATTCCTCCCACCTGATCAATGCTCGAAACTACCAGACGTGGAGAAGACACGCTTACAGAAAATTATAAATATTCTCCGAATGCTCGAAGTAAAAAGTAGGTCGACAGCGCATCATTGACTGATGTTCTGTGGCTGAGGTACCTACCATCAAGTGAACCTCATGCTCGTCTGTCGATATCAATACTAATATTATAAAGAGGAAAGATTTGTATTTTTGTATTTTATGAATAAACTCAAAAACTACTGGACAGATTTTCTTTCACCAATAGAAAGCTACATTATCAGCGAGTAACATAGGCTTTGTTTTGTGTATAATACATCTACATTGCACCCGTGTGAAGCCGGGGCGCGTTGCTAGTCCGACATAAAAAAAAATGTCGTCCCGGTGGGATTCGAACCCCCTCGCCATCGATGCGCACGGCAGGTGTCCTACCGAACGGCCTTGTTTCAGAGCAAGCTGGACAACTACCGGCGGCGGCGCGGGCAGATCGCGTCGCAGCTGCACGGCGTGATGGAGGCTCAGTGGCGGCAGGCGCTGCGCATCCTGACCAGCGGGCAGGGCTCCGGCGGGCAGGGCTCCGGCCGGCCAGCCTCCGAGCTCGAGCGGTCCGATGGTGCGTATCGTTGTTGCG
The DNA here is from genome assembly GCA_905404175.1 of Anthocharis cardamines. Lineage (NCBI taxonomy): Eukaryota > Metazoa > Arthropoda > Insecta > Lepidoptera > Pieridae > Anthocharis > Anthocharis cardamines. The sequence goes on from FR989959.1 coordinate 885,141, forward strand.
ACATCTACAATCCTGAATCGCGCTATCAAAGTGTTTCGGAATGCTGAGTATAAAGAACTGTGCCCCATTTTAAGGTGGTTTTGGGCCATGGGCGTGCAGACTAAAATTGTAACAATTTAAGTCTGTTTGGAAACTTGACTTAAGGTCCTATGTCCCCTAAATGGGGCAGAGGGCATCCAGAGTGTTCCGCCAGCCCGCTCGGTCTTGAGCTACCCTCTTCACTTTGCTCCAAGTCTTCCCAATGGCCTTCGCCTCTGCAATGACAGTCCGTCGCCAAGTCTGTTTAGGACGACCACGCTTTCGTTTCCCTTGGGGATTCCAGTCAAGGGCTTGCCTCGGGATATGGTCGGGATCCCTTCGAAGTGTGTGGCCAATCCATTGCCACTTGCGGCGCTTGATCAGGCGGTCAATCGGGACTTCATTACAGCGCTCCCAGAGGCGGTCATTGGAGATTTTGTCGGGCCAGTGTATACCGAGTATTTGGCGAAGGCAACGGTTGATAAAAACTTGGAGCTGGTGGGAAATTTGTTTTGTTACCTTCCACGTCTCGCATCCCTACCATAATATCTGTTTGGAAAACCAAGGTCGAAAACCATGTTTTATAATACTTTACCGAGCTCCGAACTCGCCATACCAAAAAGTAGTTGCATAAGAATTAGAATCGTATTTGCAAGAAAATATTTTTAAGTATCAAATACTATCAAAGCATTGATGAAAAGTAGAAGAAGAAAAAGTGGTATGTAAGTATCGGAGCATATACAATTCCGTGATCTCTGCCTACCCCAATGGGAAAGAGGCGTGATGTATATGTAATATGTATGTATGTATATGTAATATGAACCGTATAACCTTATCCTTGATGTTTGTCCATAATAAAATTTTTGTGTGTGCGTATTTGCTCGGAATAAATTTATATGTATCTATTTATATTTCCAGTGTACACCCCGCACCCTCAAGAGTACGAGGCCCCGAGGGTCCCGCTGGAGGCGCTCCCGCACGCGCGGACCGACCGCTTCGAGGACCTCAGCGACACTGAGCTGCAGCAGTATGTTAAAATGGTAAGTAAGAGCTTGGAAGACAATTTTCTTCCACGCACGTTATTGCTTATTTTTTTATGTCAGATTTCGACAGACGAGCATGAGGTTCACTTGATGGTAGGTCAGTCATCAGTCAATGATGCGCTGTCGACCTAATTTTTACTTCGAGCATTCGGAAATCCATAGACTGAAACCGAAATGCGCAATATGCCCTTCACGGTTTTTCCATCTATGAACGGTGGTTCGTTACCCGGTCGGAATTTAGATATTCCTCCCACCCGATCAATGCTCGAAGTTACCAGACGTGGGGAAAACATGCTTACAGAAAATTATAAAATGTGGTCCCGGTGGGATTCGAACCCACGACCCATCGATGCGCAGGGCAGGTGTTCTACCGAACGCGCCAACGAGCCCATCAAAATCGTCATTGCGGAATGAGTTTCCGCCAGACATTTTTCCGATACGACTTGGGGACCTTCAAGAGGAGACCTTATTCCTCATAATACTGGCGTTCCGGATTTTTATGTGTAGTGAGCCGCAGATTTCATGGTTTAATATCCAGTCCGGAAATCGGTTTAAGCTTACTCAATTATAATATTAATTATCCAACTGTACCAACTTATTACCGAGTATGTCTCGGTAATAAGTTGGTACAGTTGGATAAAAATAAAAACAATAAATATTATTATTTCCTCTTCCAGCTCCTTACAAAACCACCAAATATGGAGGTGAGCGAGCGAGATCGGCAGTGCAGCGAGCCGCCCACCAGCGACCGCGCCGAGCGGTTCGACAGACTCGACAGAAAAGATAAAACTAAACCACATAATTCAAATAAACCTCCTTGGAAGTCATAACGTTCACTCTTTTCTAAGGAATGATATTACAATTTAGTTGCCAGTGATAAATTACAAATTATAATTTTAGAACAAATATGTCAAAAAATAACATGAAATGCCATGGCATACTTTTCATACAATAAAAAAAATTCGTCGATTGTGTTATCTGTGGAAAAAAATGTTTCGTGTTCTGTATTTCGAGTTTTGAAGAAGTGATATTTTGAAGCAATATTTTTATAAAAACCTCGCGTCTCCGCCCTCCGTTAGTAATAAAAAAAAAACAGATTAGTGAATATTTCAATACTGTGCCTTTGTAGTTTTGTCATTTTAATTTTATAATAAGAGAATGTTATATTTTTTATATTTAAGTTTAAAGCATTCCATGTATACCTGATGTTTATAAAATTAATTTGATAATATTTATGATGTTTTATTATAAACAAACTCGGTAATGGTAACATTTTGAAAATCAAAATTTTATAAAAGTATAACAAATATATACAAATCGACGGTACGGACATAAACCGGGTGTCAATAAACCGGACTTAGGAGATGTCCTTATACATAGGGACCGTCGAAATATTCTAAAAACTTAACATTTAATCATAACCGGATTTTTGTACGAACCTTATAAACACCCAAAAAATTTTACACAGACAATAAATCTTGCAATTTAACGTTCTCATTTGCGGGAATTTATAAACGAACAGTTGCAAATGGTGAATTTACAATTTGTTTTATTAAGCCAAGTGAAATGAGTAGGATCTGGTTCTGGCACTCGTTGGCTGTGGCATATAATATATTGAGTGTAACAATAATGAACATGTGTCGCTCCATAGGTGTTAAACTTAAAAGTACTCAAAGGGCTTCCACAATATTTATTTTTGAACACTCATGTTTGTAGATTTAAAGTTGGTCACACTTTTGGCCACAAGTTGGTTGGACATATCTCTGCGCGTTAAATGGGCCAATATCGACGACCATTGTTTTCCATTAATACTTCTATTTTTTCTTTTGAACAATATGAAAGTGCACTCTATGTTGGGTCATTATTACACAGTATCTTTTGAAAGATTATCGATAATGATAAGAATTTTACGATCAATAAATGTCATACTTTTTCAACAATCTCTCTTTACTTAGAAAAGCTATGTTTACCCTTTTAGCATCAAGCCACAGATTTCTATTCTTCATTATGGAGACAAACAGAATAAAAAGAACTTGTTACCCAAATACAATGTATACATTTTATATTAATGAATAATCAACAACTAGCAGTGGCGAAACCACCATACAAGCCCAAAAGCCTGGCTTGCACTAGATTATGCAATCATAAAAAGAATAATAATGCCCTTAACATTATAAGTCATATAAATAGGTAACTATATAATATATATAGTTACCTATTTATATGTTTGGGCTTGTATGGTGGTCGCACCATTGACAACAAAAATATAAAATTTTCCTTAAAATCTAGATTTGTTTTTATTTCAAACGTAAATATTCTTGGACGAGTTTATTGAAATCGTCCGCGTAACGAATGTGGATGTTGTGCTTGCCCTCTGGATACAAATGTATTCTTAAAAAGAACATTGCTTATTAGGAAACATCTCTTTAATAAAAATATTACTAATCTAACTAGGTATAATGATTAATATATGTCAAGAATTCTATTGTAGTTTGACGGGCTTGTTTTTTTTATGTTAAGTATCGACAGACGAGCATGAGGTTCACTTGATGGCAGGTGATAGCTCAGCCACAGAACATCTTTTGACCTACTTTTATTTCGAGCATTCAAAATTTCCCACCTGTTTTATGCCCGAAGTAATCAGACGTGGAAAAGACATACTTAAAGAAAGTTATAAACACGTTCTGGTGGGATTCGAATTCGGGACCCATGGGAGAGCAAGATAGGTATTCTACCAAACGCGGCAATGAGCGTCAAAACGTAACGTAACAGAAATAAAGCATTAACTTTATTGATATCTAAATATCATTATATGTTATATTGAACTCACATTATCATTTAAATAAAATACTGTATACCGGATTAAAACGCGATTTATTATTTATATTGTTTAAACTATTTATCCCGACGTTTCGGATGCTTTTCAGCAACCGTGGTCGCGGGGAGACAGAAAGATGACAGTAGGAATAGAAGGCGTTAATATGTAATGGTTGTAAAACAAAAACTTGGCGATTAAAAAGAGTGGCGGCGAGTTTCCCAGTTTGCCAGTTCTTCTCGTCCGCTCTACGCCCTTGATTTGTGAACTAGTAGTAAATGTAAAATTAGAAGCATTTAATATGTATTATTTTTATTGACGTTCATAAAATAATATACATTGTGTTACCTAAATTAATAAATTATTTTTGAATTTAATTGAATTAAATATGGCAAATTTGTGACATTTCAAATATCAGACAACTGTCATCTTTCTGTCTCCCCGCGACCACGGTTGCCGAAAAGCATCCGAAACGTCGGGATAAATAATTTAAACAATATAAATAATAAATCGCGTTTTAATCCGGTATACAGTATTTTATTTAAATGTGTGATATAACCAGCGGCACGTAAGTCTAGCGCTGGCCGATACGTGGAGGGGATTGCTGCGCATGTGTACTGTCGCGCACGCAATACATTATGAATGACTGAACAAAGTATTTGTAGCTTCGTCAATCTCACTTTGGATTTGTTTCAAAGAATCAATTAATTCGTTAGATTCCCTTTTTAAAAAACAATTCACGTCATAAACCATTTTCCTGGCTTTTCTTTTCAAAACAGTATTTGTTCTAGGCATATTCACTTTAAAGTCACAAACAAACTTAAAACAAATAACAAACAACAAAACACTAACAAATTCAAACGTAACAAAAAAAAACAAAACGTAACAACAGTAACAATAATATTAATGACGCGACTGTACACGGGATGTGCGCGGGGCGTCGTATCGGTGCGGGGGACGGAATGCGACTGGAGAGCCAATCGACGCTACGCGCGCCCGCTCTTCATTCCGCTAGCCCCCCTCAGATACCTTATTTTTTACTTCTGCGCAATAACGGTCAGCGCTAGAGTTTCGTGCCGCTACTTGTACCCGTGTTAATAAAAGACAATATCACATTATCATGTAAATCGTGAAATAATAAAAAACTATGAATGTAGTTTTTGTTTATGTCAAAACCGGCTCCATGACTGCCTTGAGTACTGAAGGCCCAGTTGAAATTTTTTATCTAAATAAATGTAAAATTTTGTTATGTCATCAAAAGAAATCTTATTTACTTTCTCATGTATTAGCTGTATATAGCATATAATATGTGCTATGTATTTGCTATTATATTCTCTGCATATATAATTGCATAAAATAAAGGAAATTTCAGCAACAGAAGGTAGGAAACTCATTTGTTTTGCTACCTACTATAAACAAGGTTCTTTCTTAATTATGGAGTTTCATTCAACACTAAGAACACATACCTTGAACCCATAATATGAGTATGCAAATGAGACACATGTACTCCATCCACTAAGGGATCTTTCTCTCCATGAAGAATGAATGTGGGACATTTTATATTTTTCAGTACTTCAGAACAAATGTTTCCATCTTTAGCTTTAAATAGTTCTTCCATTGTATCCACCCATTTAGTCCAGTACGTTGCAAATCTCTCAGCACCATATACTTCAATCATGGGCTCTTTCATCTTTTTGGACCAAGAATTTACGTCCTTTATTTCTGTAAAAAATATAAATGTCAATGACACATGAATCATCATGAAGTGTCAGTTGTCTTCTGTGATATTTCTGAACTGTTAAGACTTAAAAATAATATAATATCTCTCATACAAGATTTAACTTTCATTTTCTTTTAATAAAAACATATAAGTATAGAGATTATATGTGGTTTTTAAATAGAGGATATGACAAATGATATGACTTAATATCTAAGTAAATCATAATAATTTTCACTGGTATGATAAAAAGCAAATTATAATGTTATCAGATCACAATTCAGGAATCAGAAAAATATTTTTTTTTGAGACAAAACAATATTATGTTGTTTAACTAATATGGGAAAATTGGTTCTTCAGGTTTCACATGCTCAGCACTATCTCAACATCAAATTTTTATCAAAACTAAGTTCAGTACTTTAACCATGAAAAAGCTACTGATAGACAGGTATTTCGAGATCTACAAAAAAAAAAACAATAAATATTAGATTGGATACATACTTTTATAAGCTTCCAATTCTGTTGGTAAAATGAATGAATTAGCTCCCCAAATGACTAATTTGTGCACTGAGTCGGGATACTTTGCAGCAAGAATCATACTGGTGATGCCTCCGTCACTCCATCCCAGTAGTGAATATTTAGGAATTTTCAATACCTTTAAAACAATTTTAATTTAATAAAATTAAATAGAACAAAGGTTTACTTAGACTATTAAGAAATCTAGTGTTATCATAAAAACAGGTTTCATTTAAGTGAAATAATATTACCCTATTCTGCTTCAGAGTTGAGAAGTGTCAAATTGTGTTTTGGTTTTAAAAACCTTGCAGTAAGATCTGTTAATTGATACAAAATTGTATGCAGGGCCTTGCACTACACTCAAAGCTATCAGTCTTCATATCATATAGCTCATTGAAACTCAAGCTAAGTTAACAAAACTTAACATGAAGTACCTATATTATATTAACACAATTATAAGATTACCTTCATAAATTCATAAGCCACATCTGCATCATTTTGATAAAAATCAATTGTAAACTCCCTTTCTGGAGGTCTGCTTTTACCAAATCCTGGTGGGTCCCATACAATCACACTGAACTCGTTCCTATCAATCCCATCTACTTGGTGCTTGAAGTCTGTCCATATTGAACCCAAAGCTCCAGGCGCACAGAGTATCTTGTGTGGACCATTCCCAACTTTAACATAGTTGATAGTATACTTTCCAACTTTTAATGTCTCTTCCTACAAAAACAAAATGACATTTAGCACTTTGATAAAAATAACACTAACTTTGTCTTTCACTTTGACTGTACCTTTGGAGTCGAACACGTTGAAAGAAAAGCTCGACGTAAAGGTTTAATTGATAAAAATAACACATTCTTTAGCCGTACCGGTAACATTTGCAATGGTTAAAAATATAATCTAGATTATTAGATAGTAGAAAAACGAATATTATAACTGTTTTTAAGGAAGTCTATACACAATACACGTCAATTGAATAAAATAATACTTATATATGAAAATATATCTATAAAAATTTTGCACTGATAACGATTATCAGAGAATATGCACTTCGTTAACAATAAGTAAAAAATATAAATACATTTTTATGTTTTGTATAGCTGTTAGTTGTCACTGTCAGGCGTCAGCCCGTCAGCTTGGGCACGTTGTTGTAAAGTGCGCGCCAGATAAGTCTGCGCGCGGCAAAAATTGGAACTAAATTTCTTTCCGTCATATTGTTTTCCGGAATTAGTGTGCAGCAGTGGCGTTTTTATTCGATTTTATTGGTAATCATCATAACTAAGGTTATAAAAAGTGCTGGTAGAGATGTTATATTGAAAGTAAAACGTGCTTATGAAGCAGAACGGCAAAATAAAGGGCCGATTGTACCATTTTCAAAACTTTTTTATTACTTGACAGGTAATTTTTGGGGTGACCAGTACATGGTATTATGTCTTTATGTGGGGTATTTTTATACGATACATATTTTTACTTTGTTGTTGGTTAATGATTTAGTTTGTTTTAAAACCCATTGAAAAAAAAGTCGTATTGTGGAAAAAAATTTAAATCAAGCCACAGGTCTTCAATCTGAAGCGGCATTTAATTCGATAATGTGTGTCAGCATGGTGAAAAAATCGTAGACCAATATTTTGAATCTGACTTTTGGACATAGAACTGGACAAATTTATAATTGATCATGCAAGTGACAGCAAAACTTAAAACTCTTCTAATAACGAGTCAAGTGAATCAGAAACATGTGAAAATAGAATGGAAAGATATACCCACTGATGGACCATAGTTATCCAAAATTTAGAAGTTCTGCTATATTCTCGATAAATGATTTACATTAAATATAAATTATATATATATATATATATATATATATATATATATATATATATATAATTTGGTGTTGTTTTATTTAATTGTAGATTATGTAAATATTTCTTATGGAGCAGGTAAATAAGGAGTTATTCAGTTACAATATGTAACTAATTAAAAATATATATATTTTCACTGAGTTTTAGTATGTAATTATTATTCATCACCCTAAAACTAATTGATATTTACAAATAAAATTGTTACATCACGTCAAATTTAGTAGTTAATTCGACGTGATATCTAAATATTTTGTTTTCTGTTGTATACTAAGTATACCTAATACGAATTAACATTCAGAATGCCGGTGATTTTTTTGGTGTTGCATAGTGGTTGAGAGTTTGCTTTCTATACCTGGCAATATTTGGTACGCCACCCGTCGCGCGCAGACTTATCTGGCAAGCACTTTATCTACCTTTCTTGATAAGTCATATCTTTTAAATTTGAGCGGAATATTGTTTCATTTCTGTACAGAGGTATATTAATAGAAAATCCAATATTTCATACTTTCTAGTTCTGTTTACAAAAAAAATACTAAGTATAACTTTAATATTTATGATGGGTATAAATGATTCTGGAACTTCAAACTGCCACAGTTGAATTCCTTAGGATCTCAGATTTCAGAGTTTAGGATGCTTTTTGTATAAGATTTATTTATTTTGACGGCTAGAGAGACAGGCAATAAAAGGATTTTAAGGTTCATTCTAAGAGTGCCTGGTCTGTATTATTTCACAGACACAAATATGTATCAGTTCTTTAAAAAATAAAATTTTATAGATACTAAAGCTATTGTAATAAAGATTAAAGAATTGAAATAAAATGATCAATAAAATATTAATATATTTATTATGACGCCAAAATAGGCCATAGCGAACTTAAACTAGCATTAAATGTTAAAAGCAAACAATACCATTTTCGGGTAATTAAAGATTACTAAGTTTTTACCATAAACAAGACAGTTCAACTGAATTCGAATGTTTTTGAGAGTTAAAATTAGAAACATTATTTGAAAACAAGGTACTGTTTTAAAAAACAATCAATTATTAATAATGGTTTATAATTAAGTAATAACTAAGAATATTTCATTGTTGAAATTAAAATAATACTAAATAAGTTGTGATACGAAATGAATGGCGATATTTTCTTGAATTTAGAAAAATATATCCATGTGCAAAAGCTCAGCAACATCTAGGTATTTGTAAATAACTGCATAATTTTCATGAATTTGGAATAACAACTGTCAGATAAAAAAAAGAGTATTTCAAGGGATATAATTTAACATCTTTTTATGAAGATTAAACATAACATTTCTCAATGGATTATTTAACTGAACAACATAAAATTATTCTCCTTTAGTAGAAAGTTTGTAAAAAATGCAGTGCGGTACAGACGCGTACAAACTTCACTTCAATAAAATACACACTTGAGGCCGAATAGTGAAACGCTAGCAGAGCTAAAGAATTCCCTTTCTTTCTATTTCATGTTTCCGAAAGGGATAGCTTTAGTTTTCAGCTTTGATAAACGTTTAAATATTGGACCTTAAGTGAGTGTATCGACTGTAAATATATCAGTAATACAATTTTATTAAATCTCTAATCTAATTCTCCAGCGTTGCATGCATCCTCGTAGGTTTTGCCTTTCTGTTCAGGGTCCAATTTGATCATGTCGTCAATACGTAAGATGGTGATCGCTGCTTCAGTGGCGAATTTGAGGGACTTAATCTTGGAAATCGCTGGTTCGAGGACACCGGCGGCAAGGTTGTCTCTAAGTACGCCTTCTGTTAAGTCTAGACCGACCCATTTAAGATTTGCTTGTTCAACCTGCAAGTTAAAATTTATTAGGTATTTCTCAGTTCTGATTCCCAGATTTTAATAGGAAATTGTAATTTCATTCATAAAATAACTATAAAATAATATGGGATCATACAATTAATATATCAATATTACGTGATTAAAAATTAGACGGGTCGTTGGCGCGTTCGGTAGAACACCTGCCGTGCGCATCGATGGGCCGTTGGTTCGAATCCCACTGGGACGACATGTTTATAATTTTCTGTAAGAATGTCTTCCCCACGTCTGGTAACTTCAAAATCAAAAGTTTTTTTATTTCAAATAGGCCTTTGCAGGCTCTTATGAAACGTCTAGTTGCACGGTTCCAAAAAGTGGGTCTCATGGAGACGAACCGGCAAGAAACTCCATGGACACTCTTTTCAACAATGGTTTAGCTTACAAAGACTCGGTTACAATAGTAATAATCGGCTGAGAAGTTTATATAATGCAAGGTATACAGAGATTCTATACAATGCAAAAGAAAATTGAGTTTTTACTATTAGTGTAAAATGAGATACACACACTTGCACAGCGCAAGTTGCCAGGCTTCGGGCATGAGGAATATCTAAATTCCGACCGGGTAACGAACCACCGTTCACAGATGGAAAAATCGTCAAGTGCACATTGCGCGTTTCGGTTTAATTCTATGGATTCCCGAATGCTCGCAGTAAAAATTAGGTCGACAGCGCATCACTGACTGATGTTCTGTGGCTGGGGTATCACCTACCATCAAGTGAACCTCATCGTCTGTCGATATCTAACATAAACAAAACAAACGATGAAAAACTGGTCTACTCCGACAGGCACATTAGTTATAATAAAATAATCAGTTTCTTTTTCTTCAAATACCCACTTTAGTCTGTGAGGAGTTGTGGTAGGCTCGCAGCTTGGCGACGAGGTCCGTGGCGTCCCGCGCCGCGTTCACCGCCAACGTCTTCGGTATCACCAGCAGCGACTGCGCGAACGCAGCTATCGCCAGCTGCTCGCGGGAGCTCTGCAGATGGAAATTATTTACTTAGTATCCACCACTCCCATGAAATTGAGGCAGTAGGTCTGTTAACATTGTACTTTATTTGCTAACTTAGAATAAATACAGTGTAATGTGAAAACAAAAGAAAAACTGAATTACATTTAAACAATTTGATATGGCAAACAACTTCAAGAATAATTATCCTATCTCATAGTTAGAAAATGCTTAACACATATGAGCAAGTCTTTGTGCTTCACATCTATATTAGATTTATCTGCCAGCTAGTTATGTGTGCTACCTTCAGTATACTTGTTATTGAGGAGAAAAAAAGCTAACTTTACACCCTAGACTTCAAAGGATCAAAAACTATTGGTTCTTCGAGTCAGACGTATGCATATGTTACAACACAAGTACATTGAACATTATCTCTCTCTCTCTAAATATCAACGTAGGTTTTTTTATATATTAGAGGAGGACAGGTAGTCCATAGACATAGACACCGCAACATCAGAGGTCTTGAGGATGCGTTGCCGGCTTTAAGGTGAGAATGGGCTCGGTTCTTGAAGGTTCCCAAGTATTATCGGTTCCAAAAAACCACTGGCGAGAGCTGGTTCAAACAGTGATTGTCCGTGGCAAAAGGTGCCTTAGGAATCGCGCATCGAGGTGGTGAGGGTGGAATTTCAAGTTCGATGACTTACGAGTGTAGTAGCGAAGTTGTCCAGATATATGGATAGAGCGGCTTCCACAGCGCCTCCCCCAGGCACCAGGCGGCCGGACTCCAGCACTCTGCGCACCGCACACAACGCGTCGTGCGCCGAGCGCTCCATCTCGTCACAGTAGGCATCAGTTGGTCCACGGAGGATTATGGACGCCGCAGTACGGGCCACGGGACTGAAATAACAATTGATAGTCGAAATTGAATAGAATGACATTGAACCGACCATAATATAACTACGGATGCAATTAGTTGTTATGAGCAATATATAATATATATATAATGAGAATATTATGTAATATGAAAGTATGTATGTGTTAAATTTAAATATATGTTATAAATAGGTATTCAAAATATGGAAATAAAATGTCAAAAAACCTAACAGGCAGAATCAAATAAGTGCAAAACATTTAAAAATTTAGGCAGAGACAGGATACTTTTCGTCGCATTTTTTATCTGTTAAAACCATAATATAACTGCCGAAGCCATAAAATTCTCTATAATTATGCTTCGTCGTTGACCTATGATTATCCAAAACTTAAAATGCCTTTTTCTCAATATGGGACATTTCACGTGAAGCGGACAGGGAAAAAAAAGTGAGGTTCTGAAAATCGACCACATTCGGCCCATTTGTACTTCTAGTAGGTATGAATGTGTACGCAAAATATTTTTTTTGTATAGTGTATATTTACCATGTTATAGGTTTCAAAAGAATTGTCGTTGATTGGTAATACAATTTTTCGAAAGTAATTTTTCGAATATAACAAATCTACTATAAAATATTTTACATAGCGATACATATTAAAAATATACTGTTCTTTTTGACAGTAAAAAAAAATTAAAAAATTAAAAAAAAATTAATGGCCAAAACCGGAAGTAAACTTTTCAAACCAGAATTACAGTCACTTCGACCATTTTTTTTTTATTTTTTTTTCTTTCAAAATATAGCTTAAATGATAATGAAAGTACACTAGAAAATTTAAAATGGGATCTCTATTAGTTTAGGAGATACGTTGAATAATATACACCCGCGTCGCAAGTGGCGTCATATGTAGCGCTTGCAAGGTTGAGCAGTTTGCGCGATATTGCAACTTTATTAATATTTTATATCGTTTTAGCGTATATTTAACCTCATTTAATGATATGAAATAAGTTTTATTAATATAATATAATATAAATATAACTACATAATACAAATATAAGTTAATAATATATTATAAAGAAAAAACGTTTTTGGAGCAGTAGAAAAGTTTTATTATTATTTGCGAAACGTGACTAATAGCGCCATCTGTTAGTAACATGTAGTACTTTTTTGTCTCAGATAGAGTCAAACGGTCAAAAACCTATCTACAAGAAAGAGATTGAAATATGACGCCTAGCGGTTTCGTAACTTAAACTTTAGTGTTGCTTTAACCGCTCAGCGACTTGTGCACGTTTTAATCTTGTGCAAGTTTTTATTAGTTGTTTTGCGAAGGTTCACTAGATGTTTGACTGCATTGCACAATGTCTTCATTAGCTACTGGAGGAGATTCGGTCAAAAGTCGTTTCCTGCAGGAGGCACATACGTAAAGATCTTGTGAAAAACTCTACTTTTGAGCTAAACATTTAGATATTTTCCTTAAATTTTTAAATTTTCGATGAAGTACCAAGTGAAATGGGTTAAAACATCGATCACCGTACGGCGCCATTGATAATAACAACTGTCACAGATTAAAACGTGCACAAGTCGCTGAGCGGTTAAAGCAACACTAAAGTTTAAGTTCCGAAACCGCTAGGCGTCATATTTCTATCTCTTTCTTGTAGATAGGTTTTTGACCGTTTGACTCTATCTGAGACAAAAAAAGTACTACATGTTACTAACAGATGGCGCTATTAGTCACGTTTCGCAAATAATAATAAAACTTTTCTACTGCTCCAAAAACGTTTTTTCTTTATAATATATTATTAACTTATATTTGTATAATGTAGTTATATTTATATTATATTATATTAATAAAACTTATTTCATATCATTAAATGAGGTTAAATATACGCTAAAACGATATAAAATATTAATAAAGTTGCAATATCGCGCAAACTGCTCAACCTTGCAAGCGCTACATATGACGCCCCTTGCGACGCGGGTGTATATTATTCAACGTATCTCCTAAACTAATAGAGATCCCATTTTAAATTTTCTAGTGTACTTTCATTATCATTTAAGCTATATTTTGAAAGAAAAAAAAATAAAAAAAAAATGGTCGAAGTGACTGTAATTCTGGTTTGAAAAGTTTACTTCCGGTTTTGGCCATTAACTTTTTTTTTATTTTTTTATTTTTTTTTACTGTCAAAAAGAACAGTATATTTTTAATATGTATCGCTATGTAAAATATTTTATAGTAGATTTGTTATATTCGAAAAATTACTTTCGAAAAATTGTAGTACCAATCAACGACAATTCTTTTGAAACCTATAACTTGGTAAATATACACTATACAAAAAAAAATATTTTGCGTACACATTCATACCTACTAGAAGTACAAATGGGCCGAATGTGGTCGATTTTCAGAACCTCACTTTTTTTTCCCTGTCCGCTTCACGTGAAATGTCCCATATAACAGTATCGCAACTTATCCGGTTCTCCCAGAATACCCTCGATATTTGGTTTCGACTTCGGAATAAAATGGATTCAAAAAATTTTAGCTAATTATTTGCTAAATTTTGACATAACTTACCCCTTAATTAAAATGAGTTGATCGTCGCAAATCTGTTCCTGTACCACCTCAGCAGCTTCACCAATCATACTAGGCTCAAATACTTCTTCACCTAAAGGCAAAATTACAATGAAATATCGATTTTTTTTCATTTATTTAGTAATTTAATTATTTTAGAAAAGCTACTTTCTTTTACAAAAAAAAAATATCATTACATACCATCCATGTTTGTAAGCGACGTAAGATAAGCAGCCCCAGTAGCCTTGGCAATTCTCTTCAAATCAGCCTTCTTGACTCGTCTCACACCCATAGCGCCTGCCTCCACGAAGTACTTGAGACACAGGTCGTCAATTCCACCACTGCAGAGAATTACGTTTACACCAGTAGAGAGGATCTTATTAAGACGCTCCTTGGTGATATCTAGTTCACGAGCGCGGATGGCTTCTAACTTTTCAGGATCCGATACAAGTACCTAGACAAAAAAAGTTTAAATTATTAAGACAGAACAAAAATAGCCCTTTAAACAGCATTTAATATATTGGAAAGGCACATTTAGCATTAAAAGTATGTAATCAAATAAAAAAAATGGAATATTATATTATGAGATCATTAGAAAGAACACGTTTTTAATAATAATAAATCACAGTTACCTGAACGCCCATTTTCATCTTTGTCTTCTGGAGTGAGAAGTCGAGGCAGGCAATTTTAGCATTCAAAATTTTCTTGGGCATTGCTTGGGAGGCAACTGTGCAATTGAGAGCGTATCCTTTAACGAGTACACTCTCACGGGCGCTCCGCCCATGGGCCTTGAGGATGTTCACAGCTTTAATTGGGTACATAGGATTGCCTTTTGGGTCCATTGTTTTAATTGCCTGTGCAGCATCAACTACCATCTCAGAGAAGAAATCGGCATCACTGATTGTATGTTTAGGAAAATATTAATATGTACTGTAAATTATGGAATATTATGATTAAAAAAAAATTAATAGTTAATTAAATTTCTATCCAAATAAGATTATAATTGCATTTACTACTGTATCATTAAATAGTTTACAAAGATATAACATTACTTTTCAGAAGTTCATATTTATAAGCAACAGTATGGCACAATAATACAGGGTATAACTTTCAAAAATAATAAATGGCAATTTTATGAAAGTTGAATTTTTTCAGTAAAATAATGTGTTTTTTCTAGTGTTTAGGAACAACTTGCTTACTGAATATTATGAATTTATTTACCACTAATTACCAGCAACACACCCGGATTCACATAGGTACTATACTAAAAAAATAACAATAGCCGATGTTACTCGCTGATAATGTAGCGTACTATTGGTAAAATAATTTTTAAAATCGGTTTAGTAGATTCAGAGATTACCCCCTACAACCTCACTAACTTAACTTCTTAATAATATACATATTAACTTTAAGCTGTATCTTATGATCAACTAAAAATAATTATAAAGGATACGCTCCAATAAGTTTGGAAGACATAGTTGTCTTGGCTGCATTGATGAGGGAAGGTCGGCCCAGTGACTCAACAGTAACAGTAAGGTTATCCTGAATATATTTGACTGCTTCCTTGCAAGCCAGACGGTATCCAGATATGATGCTTGTTGGATGGATTTTGTTCTTCACTAGTTCATCTGCATTCTGTGAAATAAGTTAACACAATAAGTCAAAATTAAAAAAGATTTTATAAGAACAATAATAATATAGTAGATTTTTTAAGAATATAATATGGTGAATTTGTACAGTAATAAACATAACAATTAATCCAAAAGTTAGAATATAATAACTTAAAAGTTTTAATCTTGATGTAAGGATAGAAAAAGATCCCTCCTTACAAAACATTTGTAAAACAAAAACTTGGCGATTAAAAAGAGTGGCGGCGAGTTTCTTGCCAGTTCTTCTCGTCCGCTCTACGCCCTTGATTTGAGAACTGGCAGTAAATGTAAAATTAGAAGCATTTAATATGTATTTTTATTGACGTTCATAAGTGTACATTGTGTTACCTAAATTAATAAATGATTTTTGAATTTGATTCAACAATTTTAATAAGCTGTGGATAAAAACTAGGAAATAAATACCTTCAGCAATTCTGCAGCAATAATGACAACTGAGGTTGTGCCATCTCCAACTTCCTCATCTTGCAACTGAGCCAACTCTACAAGTACTCTAGCAGCAGGATGTTCAACTTCCAACATCCTAAATTAAAAAGTTAATGAATACTCTTTGTAACATTTTATGATAAACAATACATGTTTAAGGGGTTTCCCCTCAGTGGCTCAATGGTAAGCGCGATGCGCTTAGCACCTGAGGTCCTGGGTTTGAATCTAGGGGAAACAAGATTAAAAAAATCCATTGGGAAGGCTGATCACCTAATTACCTTTCATGAAAAATGATCTATGAAACATACACAGAAATGGGTCTGTCCTACCAGGGGTTCGGGGAATTTAGTTCTTTATGTTTAAGGGGTTAATTTTTATTATAATTTATGTGAGAATGACTTCATTCCACAAACAACAAATGTGGAATGAAGGTTTCAGTGTTTACAAGTTAGAACCTTGTTTTTATAAGGCCAACAATACATCTGAGACATTAGTCGCAAATGTCCATAGGTGGTGGGGATTACTTACCATCAGGTAGCCTACCTGCTCTGTTGTCTGCTTTGTAATTAAATATTTATTTTCTGTAATTAGTAAATCAAATGCAAATACCAATCTTCTCAAATAATTCTTATTATGTTCTTTATTGTTCAATTTCTATAAGACATTACATGTTTGTTACTACAAGACATCAATTACTTTTCCTAAATTAATATTAGTTTGTGTAATAACTTACTTAAGAATAGTAGCACCATCGTTAGTAACAGTTACGTCTCCAATATCATCCACAAGCATTTTATCCAGTCCAACTGGGCCCAGCGAACTTTTAACTATATTGGCGATAGCTGCTGCTGCCATTACTGAAAAGATTCATTATTGTTATCTAGAGTTTAATAGAATTTATAAGAATTAAGGACCATATTTGGCTGTGTATAATGGTTTTCAGCTTAAGAGGGGGGAGTACGCTACACTAGTAAGATATATACATCAAGGATAAGAATTATCGTTTGTTAATAATGCTGCTCATTAAAAATTATTGAAATACGGACTTTACATTTTGTGACTAAACATATAGGTTATCATATTTTGAGAAGTAAATATATGAAATTTTAATGACCTTTAAGTGAAATTGGTTAATTTTCAACTTTTTATTACGGTATTTGACATAAAAAATACATTTTATTGTGATTTATACATAAAAAACTAGATATTGAAAACCATAAGCAAAGATGCATGTGATCTACCGGGCATTGATCGATTTAAGTTCTAAATTTTATTTACCATTTTGAGTTCGGACTGGTGCTCCTGAGTATCTGGTCCCTGCGACGGATAAAGGTGCAGCTAATGTCGACATTTTTATTGTTTATTAGATATTCTCAAAAGTAAATCTACCACACTTCGTTCTCGAATAAAACGACAAGAGTCAAGACTCATCACTCAAGATTTCAAGAACAATGTCGCGATCTAAGTGACAATTGACAGCAAAAGTCACATTTGAAATGTATTATTACCAGTATAAAATAGTACTTATATTTCTTTTTGATTGAATTATCAATAATGAGTTATCATTGATTCACTAAGGGATATTATTAACTGCACATCAAATAAATGATCACTCATCAATTTATTTTCTTAATTCTTTACATTAAATCAATTATTTCACTACAAATAAATTAATTTGAGCGAGCGAAGCGAGTGGTGCCGTGGCAGCGATCAATTGACAATTAATAAAAAAAGCTTTATAATATAAGATAAATAGCAGTACGCCGCGAAAATAAATTCTTGTTTATTAATTACTAGCGATCTGCCCCGGCTTCGCACGGGTGCAATGTAGATGGTCAAAAATTCTATGCTATCCTATCTCTTAAGCTCACGGTGTGCCAATTTAATTTTAAATCGGTTAATTAGTAGTTTAGGAATTAGGAGTCCATCGCGGACAAACATCGTTACAGGAGATTTATATATATTATTAATTATTAATAATACTTTTTTTTTTAAAGAAATTACATATTTTTTTTTCATTTGAGCCCAATTGGAAACCATATAGTCTAATCCCGGGATAGTCCCGGGATCCCGGGATTACGCAACAAAAATCCCGTAATCCCGGTATTGAAAAATATGCTCGGGATTGTGTTCCCTACTCACGTCACACATATCAAATTTGTAATATAACAGTATAGCGAAAATACGAATAACGAATCATTTGTGGATGTTGTTTCTACATAAGACATAATTTGTCAAAAAAAGTAAACTAAGATGGTCCCGATAACGCTATATCGTAAAATATTATGGAAACATAATACAAAACGGTAAGCTTAAAGATTGATAGAAGTGATTGATACTAATTTATACTGTAGCTGTACAGTGTTATTAAAAATTAGTGATGTACCGAATCGTTTAATATGTATATCCGTGGATACGGATTCGAATACGGATGTTTGTTGTCAAGATCTGCGGATACGGATCTTAATTTTCTTACTCGATCGGTGTCGATGCGTGTGATCTGAAATATATTTATTTATTTAAATTACAGGCACACACTTTCGTAGTTCCCGTTATATCCTATATTTCCTTACCTCCTCTCCTCTCCTCTAATTTCCTCTTTCTTGGAAAAACGCCCATGGCTTTTACCAAAAAATAATGACTCTTCATCCTTTGCCGAATATCGTCCTATACCTATTCTCCCATTCCTGATAATAAATTAATAACGTACACAACAAAAAAAGGACACATATTGTCCTTACATATATCCTTGTACATTTATATGCAATAAAGTTGTCAAATAAAAAATAAAAACAAGTCACTTTTTTTAATCAAAAATTCTTCAGCTTTTAAATTTAAAATAAGTAGCTGACTTAACAAAAAATTTGGTAGTGAAAAGGGAGATTCAGAATAAATCTGTATCATGTAGTAATTGATTTGCATAATTGAATCGTTAAGATTGTGAGCGTAGAGTTTTTGCCTAGAGAAGCAGCGCTCATTATCCTGCAGTATGTCGCATCCGTAGCAACTTCTCTCATTGCCAGCAAAAGTTCACACATAGCAAAACAAATCATTTACACTGCGCATGAACCCAATTGCCGCACGCAAGCGCCCAGCGACTCCTTCTCAATACACTGTCAGTCGCGCGCTGACCACTGCCGCGCAAGTTCTTTACACTTTCTCTCACAACATCCCATCACACGATAAATGGCGCCCAAAGTGGGACTTTGGCATCTCGGGTAAGTCACCACTGTACTCACATAAAATAATTACTCTAAGTTGATGTGGTCCATGCAGCATCTTTGTGGGCGTGGCTTAGCGCGGCGGCATATCGAACTACCTGATAAGACACTGTCAACAAACTCTATCATTGTAATATAAAGTTAACTGGAGAATGGAGAGTCTATTGATTTTCTTTAACGGATTACGTGTTATTATAGATAGATCTTAGCGCGGATATGTGACAGATCAGTTTGCAATTTGTCATTTTATCCAATTAACTACTCTCGGTTATTTTTAGATGAATCAAGGAGGGGTCCGAAGATGTCAATTGTAAATAATTGAATACCATGTTGTTGGATTATAATATTTCTATCCAATTTTATATTGGAGGTCAATAAGATTAGATGTGAGATCACATATTTTTTTTTATTAACTTGCATCGGTCGATGTCGAGAATTAAAGTCTCTCATATAATTCTGATATATTAATAAATTATCTAATTATTATAAATTAAGATTAAGACACAACTAATATAAATTTAATTATGAGTTTCTTATGATTATGATTTACAAAATTATAAGTAATCATAATAGTGTTCTATAAGATACATTACTTATATTAGCACTTTAAATGTAAGTGCTAAGATATAGTCTAGGCATATTAGGCCACTTATTATAAATAATATGTATATTATAACGTTTATAAATAACAACCCATTTATCGTGTCATGGCTGAATTCGGACTCCGTTCGCGTAGCTTTTCTTCGTTGAAGTTGAACCAAAACCACAATACGGATATTTGTGGAGTATTCCAGCATATTGTATAATTATGGTATTTCTGTGAATCAACGTAGCTTCTTCTTTCTTGTTTATGTTAGATATTGAGAGACGAGCATGAGGTTCACTTGATGGTAGGTGATAACTGCCACAGATCATCAATCAATGATGCGCTGTTGACCTATTTTTTACATAGAGGAAGCGTTAAGTCTGCATATGCCCGCACCGATAAAGCCTTTTCTTCGGCTTTATTGTCAAATATAAAACTAGTGAAAATTTTTTACGTACAATACAACTCTAGAAACAATTACAAATAACAATAATTATTCTTCTTTATTACTTTAAATCGAGGAGTTTTTGAGTTAAATAGTAACAAACATATATTTCCTCTTTATAATATAGGTACATGTGTTTATAAATTACTCTAGGTATCTTTGTATAGTGTTCAATGGTTGATTTGGGTTAAGAATGCTTTAGGTATACAGTTAACATTTAATCCTATGCTAGTTAAGCTGATGTCCTAAGGTCTTGCTGTCAAATGTAACATTGATATAATTTCCATACAATTTTTTATATCCGCTAAACTATTTGTCACTTGTCCCCCACTTATTTGTCAATCACTCTGCAGCATGACAACCATTCTAAATAGTTTTCTAAGTGGTTTGCTAATATAAAAGGTAGGTATTACAGCGTTGATGTCCCAGAACAGAAGCAGTAAGGTTGTGTAGTAATATTAAATAGTAATATATTTATTTCAGATAACAATGATGTTTATGTTATCAAAGTCACATAAAATGACCAAAATTATTTATCTAACTATAAAAAAATGAATCGTAGAAATGTATGTACGAGCATAAATTCTGAATGACTGCACCATATTGGATATTTTTTTTGTCAGGATACGATTTGTAAAAAAAAAAAATATCTCTATAGAAAAAAGTGTGTGAAGACAGTAGGTTCTAGGAAGGGAGATCTTAAAACATATTGACGGATTAGTTTTCGTGTATTAGTACTGTAAAGGAAAGATTTAGTCTCATTTTCTTCGTGAGTATAGCCGTGCCCGCACCGGACAGCTAGGGTAGGAAATATTATATTACTTATTATTGCATTATATAAACTTCTCAGCCGATTATTACTACCGAGTCTTTGTAAGCTAAACCATTCTTGAAAAGAGTGTCCATGGAGTTTCTTGCCGGTTCTTCTCCATGAGACCCACTTTTTGGAACCGTGCAACTAGACGTTTCATAAGAGCCTGCAAATGCCTATTTGAAATAAAAAAAAGATTTTGATTTTGATTATAAAAAAATCAGTTTGGCACAGAATGATTAGAAAGGGGTAAGACAGCGAACACGTGTTAAATATCGATATATAGTAGATCAATATTTAACACTAGATTTTGTTTTTCTATGCAATGCAAATCAAATACGTGGGGTGAAAATAATATGTACGTTGAAACTTTACATGTCTGACATACCATCATCCGTCGACATTGCATAAACATATCTTGCAGGCATCAAACCCCCAACCCATTTAAGCTAACCAGGTTATATTTCTTATTGCTCAAATGTGAACGTTATTTTATAACGCTAACAACACACCCTGGCTTCACACGGGTGCAATATAAATGTACTATACACAAACATAATAGCCTATGTTACTCGCTTATAATGTATCTTTCTAGTTTCTATTGGTGAAATAATTTTTAAAATCGGTCCGGTAGTTTTTAGTTTATTCGTTACAAACACACAAAAATATAAATCTTTCCTCTTTATAATTAACCCTTAACCACTGACGTACGTATGTGGTACGTCATCCAAACGGTTTTTCGTTTAAACTTTATTTTGCGCGGGAACTAACCAAAAAAGCAAGTTCCTATTGTAAGAGAATATTTTTGTATTGATTTTTATAAAATGTCTATAAAAATTACATTACCTCAGAGGCAAATATTTTTATGAATATTATAACTACTTTTTTTATAATCCCTATTTCTTTTGAATATGTTTTAACAAACGCATTACAATAATCACTAGAATTACACCCTATTAATGCATCAGAACGTCTTCAATATTATGTACGTATGACATACGTACGTCAGTGTTAGTGTAACAAAATGACACGTCAGTGGTTAAGGGTTAAGTGTGGAAGAGGCAATTCCCAAATGCCATTGTCTCTAATTGGGGCATGGTGCAGACACTTTTCCGTATTTTTTCATTGATCCACTCTTTATTTTGCTCTGATCGACAAAAACTTTTTTTATCTTGTTTACCTGGGATTCCAACCAGGAATAGGTATATGCATACAACTCAGCCACAGAGGCGGTTGGATTATTAAAAACGTTAAGTCTGACTCGTAGGAAAAAGCTATGTAAAATTATGAGGCTTGGTGCTTTCTGCAAATGTATGATGTCAGAGAGAAAGACTGGCAAATTATACTTGTGTTTGCGGTGCTTCTTCATTTCTAAGGGCACGCATTCGTGATACGAGGGTCTAATTAAACTAGGCCTGTGTTTTGTAAAGGAAAAGGCGCTACGAAACACTCATGATGAGGGCTTGTCATAGTTTTCTGTAAACTTTGCTTTGGTTTAAATATGTAGATGATTTTTATAATGTAAAATATTAGTCGTATACAATTTATTTATTTATTTGTTATTATTAAATCAATGCAGTGTGATAGAAGTCAGGTTAGTACTGGAAAAATAATTACCTAATAACTTTAAATTATTTTTCCAGCAGCGATTCTAAATAGTTCAGAAAAATGTTTGATTTGGGTTAAGAAGGGTTCAAGGTTAGTTTAGGATAGAAATAAACTAGGCTAGATTACATTGCTTTTAGTGCTTAGTTAGTAAGTGCTAAGTTACTAAAAAAATGTGACAAAAAAATATGGTCACACCAAGCACTCGAAACGCGGGAATAAATAATTTTATGACTACATTTCAACCCGGTAAAGGTTTTATAATTTAATTTTATGTAACTCTTGTTAATAAAAGAGACTATAAAAAAAGTATTTCACGACACTTGAATGCAAGGTTGTTATAACCCTTGAGTATATTGTATCTTTATTATTGGAGGTTCCGATCAAATAACACGTGGAACTATGCTTCATTTTATAACATTTATTACTTTATGTTATTATCACTTGGTTAGACAGAAAGTAGTTTACAAGACGTAGTATAATACCGAAAGGAATAAAACCGCACTCCAGCCGGACTAGCATGACTGCCACGAGATATATCTCGCGCGAGAGAAGACAAACTAAGATGTTAAATATCTCGATATATTATATCTCGACATCGACAATTTTGATAGAAAAGATATCTCGATCGACAAATGTATCTATTTTTGATATTAAAAGTCGAGTTTTAAGTGTAATTGTCATGTTAGACCCGAAAGAAATAAAGCGATAGTCGATTGAAACACGAGAAAACGGTAGACAACATTTTGTCGCGCTTGTCATGCTAGCCCGGCAGGGTGGAGGCTCTTTTATAGCAAGAGTCAATTGAGTGGCTATATTTATACATAAATAATTGCATTAAATCCTATGAAAATCTATCATTTATAGTATAACTATGGTTCCAATAAATTAATAGATGCTCTAACGCACGCGAATGTATGCGGCTTGGAAAATATTTAAAAGTCCTCTGAGATGATTCCAGAAAGTATCCTCGGTCGGTCTTCGCCTAATATTGCATAATTCGCCATTATACAGTTAGTTCTGTCTGTTCACAAACACTAGCCACTTTACAAAATTCCGGATTCAAATAGTTCGGTGCTATTCCATGAAACTCGATCGCCGATTATTTTCATGATTTAGTTGTATTATTTATCAAATTCTATTTCTTCCCAACGAAATTTGACTTTTTTGGTCAAGTAGAGCTCAGAAAATTAATCACTTATTTTTAGAACTGAATTAACGTTATCAGTGAAACAGACACAGAATGATTTGCACGTAATACGTAAGGGAATTAGATCAGTAAAGTTGGAGAGCTCATCCCATAATTGACGCTGCACTTTCATGCAAGCTACGTGGTTACATTATTGATCAGTATATTTCTTCATATGTCTGCATCACATTAATCGAGGTTGAAAGTTTAAAGCACAGGCAGAAGTCTAGTGGGGGTCATTGCTATAATATAATATAATAATATATTATGTTTATACTGATATCTATATGGTAAATTTTTCATTTACATCTTATATTATAAAGAGGAAATATTTTTATTTTTGTAACGAATAAACTCAAAACTACTGGACCGATTTTAATTTTGGGGGGGCGCTGAGGAGGAGTCTCTTGCCTCCCGTGCTGCATACCGTCAATACCTATGCCTTACGCCCTGACTCCTGTGCTCTTCGCATATCGTAACCTCAGTGGCGGGACCACCATACAAGCCCAAAAGCACGGCTTGCCGGTTTTTAACATAATTATATAAGTTATTAATAACTTTTATGATTACGTAATTATATTTTATACTTATATGACTTATATAAGTTAAGGGCATTATTATTTTTCTTTTTATAGTTGCATTAACAGGGCAAGGCGGGCTTTTGGGCTTGTATGGTGGTCCCGCCACTGCGTAACCTGGCTACTCTTTCTACACTGCCGGAAAATGAGATTTTTTAATTATTTAATCCGAGTATAAAAAAACTGAGCAGAATATTATTATTATTATTGATTTCCTCAAGTGGGCGCCACAATATTCTTGCCCGGGGCTTCAGTGGCCCTAACACCGGCACTGTGGCTGGAGTATCACCTAACATCAAGTGAACCTCATGCTCTTTCTTGCGGTATCTAACTCAAAAATACATTAAGTATTAATTGCAGATGAATATTATTTTTTCCTTTGCAGGTGATCTGTGATGAGCCGTGTACAGCCGCGACGCAAACACATATGCTGACGATATGGTAAGTTATAAAAATATTTACGACTCGCATCAAGATGGAAAATATGTATTGAGGATTCGAAGTAAAATTAGGTTAACAGCGCATCACTGTTTGATGTCCTGTTTAGGTATTACCATAGAGCAACACGGGCCACCGGCGAACCGGAGGGGAGTAGCCATAGCGTTCGTTACCGATACCAAACAATCTGTCATTTTTTGCGGGGGGAAACCTGCGCTATGTGTGCGTACTCAAGTTCGCACACACGAGCAATCGTCTGTCACTACGAAACTCACACCGTGACAATTAAAAAATACACTAACAATTTCACACACACATTTAAACATTCCGTGTCATAACAGTATAATTAAATGGCGCAACTACACTGACAAGTCCTTTTAGCCGTAGTTGCAACAACTGTCGATACGCAGTATCGATAATTTCAAGAACTGGGTTTGGGAAATTAGGTTTATAAGTTCGAATTAATTTATTTATTTTAAAGATGGAGTTAATTTATTACGTACTACAATAATAAAAATGAACTTGTCGGGTAATGCGCACGTAGCAGGTCACGGAGAGTGGACCATGAGTTGGTACATAATAAAATCTTAGAAATAATTTTAAAAATACTTTGTTATTACAAAATATGTATATTCCATGTATCCCTTAACAGAGATGGAAACGATTACATACAACTTTGGGCCCCCAATGTAACAATATGAAATTGGTGAGAATTAATAGATTGAGACTTAACAGTCCTTCGTTGAAAATTCTATTAGTTTTGACAATCTGAGAGCCGAGTTATTAGAGTTTTAAGTAGTAAAAGCAGTGGCGGGACCACATTAAAAAGAAATATAATGATGCCATTAGTCATATATAACTTATACGATAACGTAATTATATAAGTTATATAAATATATATTATGTTAAAATCGGCAAGACGGGCTTTTGGGCTTGTATGGTAGTCCCGCCACTGAGTAAAAGTATGGTTATGTTACAATCAATAACTGACATATATATCATAAATCTGTGATCAATGATATTTGTAGTTGTCAAATCGTAACAATTCCTAAATGACGACAATCGGGAAAGCACTCAGACTCAAAACGTAGAAAACACGAAACGAATTAGCACAGAGTAAACAACTGTCATGCGGCATGCCAACGACAGACTAAAATAAAATATCGATTTTAATCGATAATCATGTATATTCATTTTCTTAAATTAATAATTTATATTTTATTTAATAACATAACTGTAATTATATGCAATATATTGTATTTAAAGTGCGTTTATTTACTTTTGAGTTAATTACCTTGACCAAAGGTTTCTTTTTGTGATTGTGTAATCGATTCAATTAATCGAGAATCTGAGGAAAATTATATTTCCCATATTTCTCCTTTCCCAGACTGAGAATTGAGCTGATTTTTTATATTATAAGATAAAAAAATCTGACATTTTTTTTAGATCATATCGCAACTTATTACATTTGGACCCACAATTTTCCATCTCTTTTAGATTTTTAGGAAATAAAAAAAAAACATTATCGTTGAAGTTTACACTAAGTGATTTTAATAAATGTGCAAACGCGCGTATTGTATTATATTTAAACAATGTATATTAAAATAAAGCTCACAATATAATATTTGAATCAGAAAATTTAATCTCAAAACTGTGTCTGTATAGAAGACTCCTTTGCCATTTTTATCGATAACTTAAAACAATCCGACAACTACACTATCGCTCGGTGACAGCGACTTCTCGGAAATAAACTCGGATCAGTCGCTCGACAGATCCGCGTATTGTATGAGGGCGAGCGGCCTGTGTTGGTAAAAAAATCCGAAACAACACGAACGATAATATTGTAATTTTTTAAGTTTTAAAGAAGTAAATAGTAATAATATGATTAAAAAATACCTACATATGAAAGGTAACGCTATCTTTTTGTAAATTTGACGTGGCAGATATTTTTTGGCAACAAGAAACACAAACAATTCGGCATTTTTTTAGAACGTCGATTCAGTCGCGCATCTGGATTTAGTCTAGTGAAAAGTGCGGCTACAACTAGTTTTATTGTACGTATAGGACCATTTGGACTTGTACCATGACAGAGGGGAACGCCTGCGTATGGCTACTCCCCTCCGGTTCGCCGGTGGACCGTGTTGCTCTATGGGTATTACCTACCATCCAGTGAGCAACACGCATTGCCTGATATAAAAAAACAAAAAAATTGTTCCTTCAAATAAAGCTTTAAGTACTCTGACATTTTATTATAGACTTATAGAGGGTATATTATAGTACAGGGATCTTTCTTCGGTCTTAGTCACATGGATAAATTAAAGTAATTAATATTTTTTAATCGTAAGCTTAAGATTATGCCCAAGTTTCAAAATATTATTTTAGCAAAGTTTATCAAAATTCGTTCAGCGGTTCATTTAGATCATGAAAACATAGACATAATTTCTGCTACACATTTTGTATTAGTATGGACATCCACTCGGCTTTAAGGCCTTTAAGACTTAATTTCTTCAAGTTCTATTGGGCTTTTAGTCTGCTCTGACCTAGAAGATACATAGGAAAAATATATCGTTACTAGTAAATGTATACGATTGTAAAAAAATATATTACTTTCAAAATAATTGAAACTTTAAAATCAGCGCCATCTATCTATCATATAAAATACAATGTGCAAAGTATAGATGGCGCTTTCACTAAATATGTTTTCTTAGTTCTTTCATTAGTCAGTAGATGGCACAGCGTGATTTTGTTTTGTGTAACATTTCACTTAAAATTCTCAGATTAAACTTTGTTATTTAATCTGAGTTAAATATAAATAAAAATGAAATTAAAGATAGGCTAAACAGTGTTCCGTGTCCCGTCCTTACACCTAAAGAACCCAAAGTAAAGTAGGTGTTTTTGTATGAAATGCTGACCTTCTGCAAAATCAAAAGGTAACAACGTTATGTCTTTTTTTAAATGCGAATTTGGTCTTAATATTTTCCATAGCCACAGTTTTGTATGTAGGCCGGACATTAGTCCATTAGGGAAAGTATTGCATCTAACGGAATTGGCACTACTACAGCACTACGCAAATTCAATTTTCTGGTTTTAAATCGATAATAGGAATTAGAAAATGTACTTCATCATGAGTGTAGAAAATGTGTAAAATAAATAATAATATATATAATAATAAATAAGTAATGCGTTTGCTTTCCACCGAAGATTCTGGGTAGTAAGTGGGTGCGCACTTCTGTTATAGAGTTAATTCCTGTAATTTTTGAACAGGATACAGTATGGCCGCGGCACATTGGCTCAACTCGCTCGGATGCCTCTTGCTGTCGCTGCTATGTCTTCTTGCTACTACCCTTCAAGTTACAAGCGGTAAGTCTACTAATTAAACGTTTTCCGCTTTAATTTAACGATATTCTGGTAATAGTTTGGTACGAGGGAAGGCAAACAGAACTATCGTCGGCGAAAATTATGATCATTTCAAAAAAAGTTTATTTTTAAATACTCATAATTATTTAGATCTCATGATATTATTTACTATATCGTTTTGAAAAAGATCGTCAATTTTTCCCAGAAATAAAATCATAGTATCGCAACTGTAAATTTTTGTTAAATGTAAGTTATGTGAAAGAGAAATATAATTTGATTACTTTACTTTATTTATACACTTCCTTATTATTTTACCAGAATATAATATATAATTTAATTTGTACATCAGTTTGAATGTACCTATATTATACATGAAAAGTAAAAATTCTGTCCTATGACAACGCGAAAAATTTTTTTCACTATCTCGATATCGAACACAGGGTGGGTTTTTTACTATTATCGCAATCCACGAGACTCAATAAATACTCATATATTTGATGTTCTGATACATTTTAAACTTTAAATAATAATAATAATATAAAACGAAACTTCCTCATGTTTCATTGAAAAAATATCTTAGAGCAGAAATATTCTTATAAAGATCAATAAACCAAGAAATATAAGTGCGTATATTGAACCCTTAAATTAGCTATATCTTATTAGATATCCTCCTAGGGACCTCGTATCCTTCGGGAAAGTTCCTCTCTTTCTTTTTCACGGGAAGGATTCTCAGCCATCCTTTTCTAACGCAGGCTCGATCGATAAGGGCTCCAATTATAAATTCGAATAAGATGTCGTGATGATTTCATGTAATGGTTTACGGGTCTTTAGAGGGAAGGGGTTTGGGTTCTCTTATATAAGTTTAAATGGCCCATATAGGAAGATATTATAATTCTTTTGGTGACTAATAATTTTTGGTTCTAATAGGTAAAAGTTTTTTTGGAAGTTAGGTTTGAAGAATTTATTTTATCAAAGAACTTATACGTTCCCTCATAAGAGAGGAATAAAATTAACATAAGTACTAAGTATTAACAGAACAACGGAACAATTATTACAATATTATTATTAGTTGGGTGGTTAAACAATACATATATCGTTAGATATGTAAAATGTAGAGATTGTTGGTTCCTTATTTTCTTATAAAATATGTGTAAAAGTTGTAAGGATTTAATTTATGTAGCGTGAACGACGGAATACTTTTCATAATTCAATATATGTATGTTCAAAAGAAGCAATAAATTCTTTCCAACATATTGTAAAAATAAAATTTAATACTCGTGTAGTTTTCGTTTCACTGGGCTCACTGAAATAAGCCACTGACACGGAAAATTCTCTGGTAAGATAATTGTAATTTGTAAATAAAATATCATAACAGTAAAGTACATATTTCAAATCATTATTATAGCAGATGTCCCAAACGACAGAAAGAGATTAAGAAGTATAGCATCTAGTGCGCTATCACTTTCTCTTGTGGAGGAAGGGAGGTGTGCTCTTCCTTCAACCTAAAGGGAGGATCCTCAACCAGTCGAACCTTTGACTGGCTGGTCCTAAAGCCCCAGTGGTTGTCGAGGTGTTGTATCTCTTTCAGCGCTCGGAAACACTTAAATAGCGCGATTCAGGATTAGACGTCTTCGTATTGATTTTAAGAGCAGATTGATGTTGCTACACTCTCTTAAGTAAGTTAAAACTAGTACTGCTCTGAAATAACAGACAGATGAGACAGATACAGGAGACGGCAAACATGAGTCTCTTGTCCAATAGAGACAATAGCTCAGATGCCTTAGCGGCATATCAAGAGCGCTAAAGAGTACATTTAGTTAGAATTGGAAACCATTTTGAGAACTGGTATAAGGGTTCCAAAATTGTATCCATAAAAAGGATTAAAAGGTTATTTCCGCTTTGCGTGGTCACAGGCAGACTGGAGGAGTCTAGCTAAATTAAAATCATCGCCATCTCTTACACGGAGTTGGTACTAGCAGTTTTCTTACGTGTCCATTTTAGTTTTAGGTTTTTAATTAACGTTTCAAATTTCAAGCCTTTCTTCCTATTGATGTAAATTGTTGTTAATTTGCCAAAACCTCGCGTAACATTCCCGATTTTCTTTTACGCTATCATCGACCTAATAGCCTTGATAAAATTAATTTTCTATATTGAAGTTATCACATATTTACTATATAAAACAATAAATACCGTAGCGTTTAATAATTGCAACGATGTGTCAGTTAACTCACAATACAGAAAATGCCAGCTATTAGGTACGGTTAAGCGAGTTTATAAGTTGCTAGGAAAAAATAAAATATGAGAACTTGTAGGAGCTTGACAAAGTGCTCTACTTTATGAATAATACGAGATGTTCTCAGAATTTCTCAGGCAACGCAATAATATCTAGAATTCAGCGCACGAAGTCCACAGACTTGCAGGGGCTGCACGTTTATTACGAGAATCGTATGAAAATACACTGAATGGCCATCTGTTCTCATTACTTTACTATATTGTGCCGGTAAGACAGTGAGAAAAGAGTAGATATTTTTCTTGAAGGTCATTAAATCATTAATCATTCTATATAGTAAAAAAGCTAAAATAGTTACACAAAGTAAACATTTCTTTGCCCAGACGAGTCGCAAAGTTATCTGAAAATACACGTTTTTGTCGCAAATAAGTGATATTTATACAGATAACACACATTTAAATAGAATAATTTTTACCGGATTAAAAAGCGATTTATTATTTATCCCGAATTTCGAATGCTTTCCAGCAATTGTGGTCACGGGCAGACTGGTTTAATCCGGTAAAACTTATTTAATTTAAATGTGTGATTCTCGTTGTTTCATGTTGTGATTAATAAAATACTATATTAGATATCATACATTCACAGAAACAGTATAATTTTGAATACTTCAATAATATTACGAGTGAAATGACAAAAGTGTCGAGCGCTTGTATGTCGCTAGCTAGTTTTATAATTTACCCACATTTCCGAGATGAAAACACAAATTTAAATTTCAAATTACACGCTTCATAGGTGTAAAAATGCTTCAAGGTAAATGTAAATTTTCTAACACATCAGCACTTTTGAAAAATGAAGGCGAAAGTTTTTAGCGACACAATTTTAAAGTGCTGAAATGTTTTGTGTATTTTGTCTTATTTTAGGCATGTTGAATCTTATACTCGGATACTTATATGAATGTATATAAGTATCCGAGTTTAACGTACCTATGTAAATAATTTATCATATTATCGTGTTCCTTCTATTTAAAAAAGATGATACTTAGCATTTTTTTAAAGATATATATTGACATAGGAGCATGAGGTCCACTTGATGGTAGATGATACTTCAGCCACAGAACATCAATGATGCGCTGTCGACCTACTTTATTTTACTTCGCGCATTCGGAAATCCATAGACTGAGACCGAATCGCGCTATGTGCACTTCACGGTTTTCCATTTAAGAACGGTGTTCGACTCCCGGCGGGATTCGAACCCGCGACCCATCGTAGCGCAAGGTAGGTGTTCTATCAAATGCGCCAACCAGCTTTAGTTAGCTTAGTTTTATCATCTGTGGCAAGCTAGTGCTATCGACCTCTTTTTTACTTTGAGTCGGAAATGTTTATAATTTTCTGTAAACATTTCCCAATGGGTCAGTACTGTGAGCTCTAGTAGCAGTAGTAATGCTATCTTACTTTACGAGAGGAATTGAGAGCGCAATACATTTTGTACTCGTATAGCACTGTCTCAATCTATCGACAAGGACTCCGGCAATAATACTCGCTAAGGTTCCTTCACAATATTACGAACAAATAAACACAAAGAGAAGTAGCACGCAAGCCCTGTTGTTGGAAACTCAGGCAAATGTATAAACGTCGAAAAAGCTTTATCTAAGCTATAACTATACGTATATTCAGCAAAGTAGCATTTTAGAACTTAAACAACACACAATATTTATCTATTGTTATGTCAAAAACCTGTTGTTTGAGAGTTGGTTGAATAATTCTAGTGATAATTTCCTTTTTTTTAATGTTAGATATCGACAGACGAGCATGAGGTTTACTTGATGGTAGGTGATAGCTCAGCCACAGAACATCAATCAATGATGCGCCGTCGACCTACTTTTTATTTCGAGCATTCGGAAATCCATAGACTGAAGCCGAAACACGCAACGCATTATATGACTATTTCCTATTCTGAAATATTCATATAATGTTATATTTGATTAGAATTTTATATTTATTGCATAAAATAGGTGGAAGAAATATCGAAATTCCGATCGGGTGGTACGTTCATAGACAGAAAAACCGTGAAGT
Source organism: Anthocharis cardamines (assembly GCA_905404175.1). Taxonomy (NCBI): domain Eukaryota; kingdom Metazoa; phylum Arthropoda; class Insecta; order Lepidoptera; family Pieridae; genus Anthocharis; species Anthocharis cardamines. The sequence goes on from FR989959.1 coordinate 917,960, forward strand.
GCTCATTGCGCGTTTCGGTCTCAGTCTATAGATTTCCAAATGCTCAAACTCGAAGTAAAAAGGTAGGTCGACAGCGCATCATTGACTGATGTTCTGTGGCTGGGGTATCATCACCTACCAAGTAGTACCAAGTAAACCTCATGATCGTCTTTCGACATCTAACATAAAAAAGTCATTTCAATATTTATTAACAACTTAAAAGATTTTTGCAATAATTTCATAGATGAAAAATCTATCTGAAACAATATTTTCTAGGATATGTGCATTTAGTTGGATAAACTTGAATGTAACCCGGAAATCGGACGCGACCGCTTAATCCCGGATTATACAGACTAGCCTGGGATTCGGGCGACTACCACAGATAACATTTCTTTTTTTTTTAATTATCATATTCTGTCGAATATTTTTATCTGATGGCAAATTACTAGGATGAAAACATTTCAATTTTCTTACAATTAAAGATTCCATGTTCTTCGGGATGATAAAATTGATAAAAAGATATTATAACAAAATCAATTAATAATTTATTGAAAATTCATTATTATGTTTGTGTCATAAGCCTACTTACTTGCTGCTCTTTGTATTACGTTTAATAAAGGTCCCAAGTTCCCTAGTGGGGACGGGGCAGACAGATTTCTGTGGCTTTTCCACTAATCATATTTCCTGAAAGACTAGGCTGTACAATATATTGTTTTTACTCAGGATTCGAATCCGGGGCCTCCGGGGCAGTCCGTGGAGGTGATTATTACGATATAATATACCTTAATTTATGAATTTAATTATCGTTAAATATATTTATTTCTATCATATCAACTCTACTAAGCCCTATTGGTACATTATCGGTGGGTGGCGATTTTAAGTACGAAAAATGTATTCTATCCTGCAGAATCTGAGAGAATTAAGGGAACAAATAGGTACACGTCCATACTATTAGGTAACGGTATCTATGATACAATAATATAAGGTATGATTTCGTTACCTACAGATTGTAATAATTTTTGAATTACAAACACCATCGGGATAGCAAGAAACGTGAATAATGAATGATGATTTTAGTTTCTATTTATTGTAAGATAATCTGGTTTATTAACACTACAACTATTCAACGGTTGCCCCTTGACTTACACTCTTTAACTTTGTTAAAATTGATTGGAACATCCAGACTTAATCTAAGTATCAGTTAATATTGTCTTTTATTAACGCGGTACAAATAAAATATATATACATACTACAACAATACATAATAAAATACTGTATACCGGATTAAAACGGAGACAGCTCTCCCCGCGACCACGTTTGCTGAAAAGCACCCGAAACGTCGGGATAAATAATTTAAACAATATAAATAATAAATCGCGTTTTAATCCGGTATACAGTATTTTATTTAAATAAGTATCAGTTTTCTAAATGTGTTCCTCGGTAAAATTATTTTATCGTAACTGGCATACCTTATAATATTGTACCATACCGATATCAATGGTTGTGATTAAGCCTCCGAGCTCCGCCCGCCCTACGGACTACAGCCTCCGAACTGAGATTCAGTGTCGGCGGGATTCTCCGCGACGACGCACATCATTTACCGCGTACAGAAATTAAAATACAGTGTTCCCATATTTTTTGTAGAATCGAAAATTTATCTAGTGTTGCCTGTTGCTAAAATTTTGGTGTTGTCATATAGAATATAGCGATTAATAATTTTTTGGTGATTTTATAGTGAAGTGTGTAGTGTTATTTATATTACGAAGTAGTTATTTGAGTATATCAGGTAATTTGGGTACATAATTTTCAGCGAAATTGATTTAATAATTGACAATATTTTAAGTGAAAAAGTATTTCATATTTTAGATGTGCTCTATTAAAAAATAAATACACTTCTTATATGGTATAAGTAGTTATTGAATTTATGTAAAAATCTTTAACCTGTCTTTAATATATATATTCGCGCGAAGGTGAGACGGGTTTTTTTTTGTTTGGATGGCTGTTTTTTTGCAATTTCATATATTTTTTTAAATTTTACTATGCACAGATACAAAATAATTACACAACTCACAGAGTAATACGGTAACAAGACAGTTGTATTTGTCACAGATAGTAAATATTGTTTGTTTATGACCTTATGTTTCATTACACTATTTTATGCTCAGATTAAGTACCTAATTTTATGAGTGCAGTCTTTTTTTTCTAACAAATTCTAGACATTCTTAAATTAATAATGTTAGTTTATTTGTCTTTCTTATAAGTTTACTTAAGTTTAAAATACAGATAACGTGATAAAAAGTATTTTTTCAGTTTGATGAGATCTTTAGCGCGTTGGGTAACTGTCATTAAATCCGATGGGTCGCGGGTTCGAATTGCGCCGGATTTGATATGTTTAAAATACTGTTATACATGTTTTCCCCTTCGATTGACCTCAATGTCGTATAAAAATCAAAGTTACCTTTTATGAGCACTTTTAAAAATTCAATTTTTAAAGTTAGTACCGGTTCTGGAGGCCACTTTAACGCTGCAAAGAGCTGCTAAAAGCTACCTACTTTATATCACGAAGTGACACTGCTCTTGTCAGCATGAGACGTCAGTTGTTTAAATTTTCCTTAAAAATATACAAACTATAATGAATTTCAAGTAGCGCTTGAATGTTGTTTACGCTTTGAGGCAAAATATGCCCAGTACAAACTAAAAGACTCATGGTCTGATAACTGATAAGTAATATTATGTATGTTATATTTAAATAATTAATCATATTATTACTATATATACTACATTAATATATTAATTGAAATTTTTATTCCTATTTAATTGAATATTTCTTAGATAGTTTAAGTTAGACAAAGGATTTTGATGCGGTTCTTTTAATATTTAACTTACCAAGCAAAATGTAGATTTTAATCCCACCCGATTATTGTCTAAAGTGATGTGAGCAAGAACATTTTTACAGAAAGTTTATTTATTTTTATTTCCTTTCCAGAGTTTCCAAGAGACCGATTATTGCGATGCTGATCTAAATTTTTTGTTTTCATTTTTTTATTATACATATTTGTATGATTTTTTGTGTGATATAAAGTATAAAATAATAATTATTTATTTATTTAGGCAAAAAACCCATACAATTGAACTCGTAGCTACAACATTTCAAATACAAAAATAACAATTTATGCTAAGACTGAAAAAGGTCAATATTATACCTATTCTATTCTATAAACAAACCCGGCGGGTTTTGAAACCGCAATCCATTAGAACGTAAATAAGTGTACATTGTACAACCCAATGCGCCAAAGATCTCCGCTTAAATATTTTTAAATCAATCGATTAAGATCTTCGTCTGTCCATGTTAGAAAAGGTCAAGATATTGGTCCAGTATCATCGACGTTGAGATGAAATGCAGATCTTAATCTCAGATAGACTACCATTCAGCAAATACTATTCCGTAAGTTTCTAGCGAGAAATGGATATACTCGTAATCTGGGTGTTAGAACAACTTTTGAATTCATTCTTGAGTTTATCTATTTATATTAGCGACTAGCAATCCTACGTCCAAACCTAAATATATAAAGCGGCTTCTATATATAGGGATATAAATTAATGCCTATTTCAGGCAAGAATAATATTATAGTTTTGTATTATTAATCCAAAAATGAAATTTTACACCTTTCCATTATTGAATAAATATATAATTGTACCTCTTAAAATTATTAGTGCACAGCTTAAACGCCGGGGGTGATTGAAAAACAGTGAAATCTTGTAAAATGTTGCCTTAAAATCTTTCGTCCTTTACTATTTAAAAATATAGTAATTCTAAAAACTGTCACGTGCGGCATTCCATTTCAATTCCATTACCGTTAGCCAGTAGAGGGATTAAGAGGAATACTTATGAAGAGGAAAAAACCAACTGTAAGATGTTTTAAAGCTTTATGTTTTTTTACAGTTTTGAAAAGACGAGGTTTTGTGAAGTTATTGGCTTGGAAACCAAATAAACAGCAATCGAAACAAATTCTTGTTCGAAAGCGCTCTTTGCTTGTAAACAGGAATATTATATTATTAATATATTAGGTATATATTTCTTTTTTATTATAATAGCTTTACCCGGCATGCGGTACAATGACAAGTAAAGTAAAAAGTTTTTTTGGGCCATAAATCTTCGCGGACGTATGCAGAACAACTCTTATAAGTTTAATCGTAATCGGATGAATAGTTTAGGAGTGTATGGAGGACACATGCTTACATTGATTTTTATTTATATACATATAAGTACCTACCTACGTCGTGATTTTAACTGTTCGCATTTTTTATATTATATATGTTAGTACTTAGTAAATCTCAGGATTTACCAACATGAGTTAGTTTAAGGATTTTTTTAAACAAGGGAATTTTTAATCTTTGAACCATTAACATTATATCTTGCTCGGTATGCCATTAATGGTTGGTTAGGTCAACTTATGCTAAATTTTACCGAGTAGATGTTAAATTCAACTTTAAGGTAAGTTTGACATGTTTTGTGAATGAAATTGGTTATTTTCCTGGATTGTCTATATAAAAATATACCTACATTTTCTTTCGTCAAAAGATAACTACGTATATTATATTTTATATATAGGGATTTTAGCTTCCTATTGAAAGGGGCGTATTATAAACATTTAACTTAAAAAAATATATGAAATATCTTTTGAATGAGTAAATAGCGATCTTTAAATACTTATGTGTTACTCGCGATGACAAAAAACAGTATGAGATAAAAGATGGTTTATTTTCTAAATGTTATATTATGAATTTCTTTGAACTCCACGTAAAAGGCCTTATCTTCAAGCTTCATATCTCCAACACAAAATGACGAGGTTAGGTCGCGGCTCAGTGGAAAGATATTTCCAGAAAATTTCATAACAGATAAAGGCTTTCTAAATTCTGCTCACAAATGTAAAGAAAATTCACGTTTTAAGATTTAACTGACATTTTTATCTTGTGTCATTGACTTCTATACTATAATTATATCTTTAACTAGGCGATACCCCCGACGTCGCCGTCGTAAATAAAGTTCAAAAGCCTTCAAATATAAATAATAAAAATCTTTATTCTAGAAAACTAGTAATTGTAAGTAAACATTGAAATATTAATACTACGTCAATGTAAGTAAACAACTACTTTTGAATGGACAATTTTTAAAGTAAAATTTTACATTTAGCCCTACATTATAAATAAATCATCACTACCCCAATAACTCTATCAAAACGTGTATCCGTAAAACAATATAAATCGAAAACTTTTCGAGATACACAAGTGTTTCTTATAAAGCGTTAAAAAATTAATTGTAATTGGTTGTAAATGGTAAGGTGTACTTTGATATTTTTGAGGAAAGAGAACCTTAACATTTTAACTGTCAAAACGTTGTTTTTTTTAAATTTCGGTACAGATCAGCGTTTGACTACTGTTACTTCAGAGAGTTTGACTGGTTCGTTGGCGCGTTTGGTAGAAATTCTGCCGTGAGCACCGATCGGTCGCGGGTTCGAATCCCACCGGGATATGTTTATAATTTTCTGTAAGCAAATTTTCCCCACGTCTGGTAACTTTGGGCATTGAACGGGTGGGAAGAATATTGAAATTCCGATTTCGTAACTTTAGTAACAAACCACCGTTTATAGATGGAAAAACCGAGAAGTGCATATTGAGTGTTTCGGTAGGTCGTAGTAGGTCGACAGCGCATCATTGACTGATGTTCTGTGGCTGAGGTATCACATACCATTAAGTGAACCTCAAGCTCGTCTGTCGATATCTAACAGTACCTAAATAATATCTATATATTCAGAAGAAGTTGGTGCTACAAACAAAAGAATTAATGTAATTTTTATAATCAAAACACTTTCAAAGGTACGATTCCTGTAATTAATGTCCTATTGATATCAATCTAAAACGAATTAAGAAGTAGAGCAGATTCTTGGATTGAGATCATTTGAAAAGTTGTTATTTTAATTTTCTACAAGGGAGAGCTCCTACCCAAATCAGACGAACGTCAACCCGCGTCAACTCGGGAAAAGGAAATATACTTTAATAATATCTCGGACACTGCAAATGTCCAATGAATAATATTATTGGAAATATATCTAGTCGAGAAGACATAATATAGTCGAAATCGAGATTTTTAGCATATTCGAATAAAACTACAGATCAAAATTGAAATACGTATAGGATTCAGTTATTAAAATTCTCATCAAATGAATTAATTTTAACTTTTAATAGCACTTATTTATGTCTATGTTAGTTGTACTTTTATGGATTAAATTTCTAATTTAAATTATTGCATTCATAAAGTATACAGTCTGTTACGTTTTTGCAGCTGAAATATTTTAATTGCTTTTCGGCATCATCTACCTACCTATAAAAATATATATACGTAGGTTAATACGTATATATATTTTTATAGGTAGTAGTAAAAGTACGCTGGTATTGGGTTCAAGGATTGAAAAATGTTTAAAAATTCGGAAAATACATGTAATCCTTTTTAGATCAGTAACAAGAAGAGAGAGCAAAAATGTAAACTACTATAATAAAAAGTATAAAAATGACATTATGTACAAAAGAGTTTTTAATACCACATACTCATATTAATATTGGTTTTCATTGCAAAGCGAAAAATAAGTAAGTCCACGTAAAAAGTTTACATCCCTCATAAATAACTCTAATTTTCTTCGAGGAAATCATGAATTATGCAACAAGAAACAAATCGTAAATGGCAACACGGGAGCATGTTGCGTGTCGTTATTTTTATGTAGGGACAACATCTTTTTGTGTTATATTGGCTGTTACTTCATTTTACATTTTTCTCTTGGAAAAAGCTAGTACTTCATAAATTGAGGAACTAAGGCTGTACTACGGTGTCTGTGAGTGTGAGGGAGGAGGGTGTGCTCTTCCGCCAACCTAAAGGGAGGATCCTCGACCTGTCAAACCCTAAGGCCCCATATTATATACTGAGTGCTCGGAAACACTTCGATAGCGCGATTCAGGATTATGTCCGCAGATTTTAGATGTCGCTACAAGAGCATTTTTTATTATATAAATTATCACTGAGAGAGAACGTAACAGCATGATACATTTTGTATACCTCTGTCTCGTTCTATCGTTAAGGATTTCTGCAATGATTTCATCCAGATAACATTAAGATCCATTACTTGTCAGTTAAATGAAATAATTATATGTATAACAGACGAGCTTTTCTGAAACGAAGACTTCTTGAGCCTCGAACACGAATCAATAATGCGTTAAATCGGTCAATATTAATCAAATCAAATTATCATTTATTCATTTAGGTAACACAATGTACACTTATGAACGTCAATAAAAAAAACAAATCATAGGCTGAGGCACTATCTGACCTTTTTTTTCTCTAATTTTCAATATGAAATAATCATCTTTATTTTTCACCCATATATTTATTTGACTCTATAGCTTTCATGTTGTGTTTTAAATAAATAAAAATGTTACATAAAAAATATATACAAGTACATATAATATATATTATATGTACTTGAAGTCCTGTGGGAATCGAACCTTCAACCAATCGAAACGCTCGCGCTGGTACGCCAACGTGCCCGTAGAGTTCTTTTGTTTCATTAAAATACTAAAACTAATTTGGTTAAAATACGAAATATTAATTACTGCATGCAAAAGTCTCGGCATCCAAAGTAATGAATTTCTCTCGCGATTTTTAATATTGTAAAGAGGTGCGGTGGGCGATGTTTGCGGTTCTCTGTTCATTCTGTGCTCTTTAAAAATATCTTATTACGTATTCTGTTAAATATAGACGCTGTAATTATTTGATCGGATCGCGGTTGTGTTTACCGTTGTTTTGGCAGTTGGGTGATGGCTTAGTCCTACTAATACGAATATGTTGAATCATGTGTGTTTAACATTGTCTTTTATTAACGCGAACATCACTTAAAATAAATATTTTATAACGACTAAATCGTGGTTTATTATTTATAGATATTATTTATGTCGATGTTTCGAATGAATGAATGAAATGCAGCCTGGTGTAGTTCCACCTTATAGAGCAGTATTTTTGAAGCCTTACGGAAAGGAGGAATATCGAACCACTGTTCATAGATGAAAAAACCATGAAGTGCACATTGCGCGTTTCGGTTTCAGTCTATCGATTTCCTGAATGCTCGAAGTAAAAAGTAGGTCGAAAGCGCATCATTGACTACCTTCAAGTGAACCTCATGCTCGTCTGTCGATATCTAACTTAAAAAAAACACTGGAAAATACGCTGTTCCAAAGGTCAGTGATTACAAATTAAACCTTTTGTTCACTATTTCAATAGAGTAGAATATAAATTGGTCCGAAGGTGTCGACCGCGCGTTTGTATTTTCTATTCGATTTACGTTCTCTCTTCAAAAAAAGACATACATAGTTTGATCTCACCTCGCGAACTGTCTACTTCTTGCTACTAAAATACAACAAAAATTGAAAATTTTGAATTCCTAAATAATTAAATTATAATGTTGTCATTTTTTTTAAATAATGTTATTTTTGCACGTATATTGGGCAGAATGTTTAGAACTCAACCAAACGTGTACATCTGTAGGCACTACATTCTGGCAAATAAATTATTTTGAAATTTGAATTTGAACAAGTTTTAAAATATACAGAATGGATGTAAATACTGGATATCTTTTTAGGGAATATAAAATAATAACTTATCAGTTGTTTAGGCTTTTGTTTGTTGTCGGCTCTTGCATATCTTAATTAATATAATAGTGTAATGAGGAAGGATTTGTATTTTTGTAACGAATAAACTACTGGATAGATTTCAATTCTTTCACGAATAGAAATCTATATTATCAGCGAGTAAGATAGGTATTTTTTTTGTTGCTAGTATGTATTTCATAATATATAGCTATCACATTAGGCTATAACCAAACACGTACTACGATTTTATTCGTTTTTTTTAATTCCTCATGAAAAAATTATTGTAGTTTATTTATTTATTAATCTTGTATTACATAACAAAATCAGACTTACAAATAATTATACATTATGCCAGTTTAGGATTATAACATGATTACAAAACAATAAGAATACATCTACTATTATAATATTTTAGAAACACAAAAAAGTTAACAATGAGAGATTTAAGAGGTGAATGTGTGTTATGTGTAGGTGAGTGTCTGTGTTTAGTAGTGTTTCCAAAAAAAGTGTCAAATAAAAATTATTTTTGTGTGCTTTCTTAACAATTTCTTTAGATTATAGATAAAATATAATAGGAATAAGGCCGGTTATAACAAATATGAATAGTAATAAAATTAGTTATTTACATTGAGTATCTACACTATCTATGACATTTAATTATCTAAATGGAAGGTAAACGTTCACTATTTATCCATTAGCGAAGCGAACCTGTGTAATATTATAGTTTACTTAGTAAAAGTTGCGATAAAGTATACTCATGAGAGGGCCAAGTTTTGTAGTAAATATCTGGAGGCACGTTAGTACCAAAAACGAAACAACGGAAGCGCAGGGCATGGCTTGGACTTTTCGAAAGTGACGTAGACACTCCTATGATCTAAACAGAAAGTAGTTCACTAACTAGGCGTTAATTTTGGGCCAATAGGTCCTTGATTAACGAAATGGTCAACGCACATTTTGACTAAGGTGTAGGGTTTGTAGAGAACTTAAGACTATGATGAGAGAGAGAGAGAGAGAACGTACCTCAATAAGATCGGAGATGCTCTTCAAAAAGACCAGTCAAGGACTAGGAGCTTGGCTCTTCATAAGATCTGATATTTTTTTACAGTGCAAGCAATATGTACCTACTCGTCTTGGCGTTATTTTACGTAAAATAATTTTGGTGGGATTCAAGGCCATCAGACACAAGGTTTGTTATTATAAAAAAGCCATTGCTTCCTTTTTTTTCCAAAAAAGTTTGTTGCTCTTTTATCTGACTTCTTTTCGACCTTTTGTAAAAATTATAAATGTTGTATTTATTCGTGAATAATCTGTTAATTTTATGTTGAGACCTGAACTGACCTTTTAAATGAGGCCAACGGAAGTCTAGCACATTTTTATAAAAGACATATTTCTAGGTATCGGTATAAAACTTTCTATCAAGAATAATATTATTTCTTTTTCATAAATTTGCTTATATCTACAAAAATATAATAAACACAATTTTTAATGTAGCATACTTGAATTAGCGTTCTCAATGGAATTGTACTCATCATAATTATGTTTTGATGTCTTAATATTTCGGTTGATCATACTGATAGGTATTAGGTAGGTAATTACATGACCCTTTACATATCTTCTTATGGAAAGCCTGATCCAAATAAATCTTCACACGAATAAAAAGCACAGCAAATTTGGTTTGTCATAGACAAAAACAAGTGAATTATGTGAAATTCGAGATAGACAATACAAAACCGAGCTGGTGGAAGACAGTGAGTGAGTGAAGGTAATCGATTTGAGACGAGTGACGAATGAACGGATTGCCGCCGTTCAATAGCTGCCATTAATCACAGATTTGATTTGTGCGTTGTAATAATGAAGCTAGTTATTAAATCATCAATCAATATATCGTCATGATCGTAGAACAACGACGGTTCTGATTTTTTACGATTTTAGTTTTATTGTATAAAAATCTTTAAAAATATGTCAATTCTCAACAGAACAAACAAAAAATTGGAGTTTGATAAAAACAATAAAGTCTAGAATACCAGCGGTTCTGTTTTTTTAACACAGTACAAAAACGCGTATTATACCTTCATTGTACTACGTCGTCCCCTCGGCCTCCCCCCACGGTAATCAGTAGGTATAAAATTAATATTAAAAAGACACCAAAAATAATAGTGCCGAGTTCGAACACGAAAAGATTAGCCGTGTTTTAATTATGAATAAAAAACAACTTATCAATCTTTAAAACGCTCTCCTGTAAAGCAGCCGTTTCGCAAGCCGTTGTTCTACGATCATGACGATATGTTAATTTGCTTTTTGATATGTTAATTTGATTAATGTTTTTTACAAGTAAACATCCAAGTAATTCAAATACAGTACCATACGATACCCTATACTAGCTTTCAGTAAATTCTAACTAAAATAGCATTTTGGTGCGATATTCACAATGGCTACAAATCAAAACTGAATTATTTCTTATGCTACAATATGAAAAATTCCCGTTGACCTAACGAAATCTAGTAGTTTTCTAGTCAGTAAGTCCCTATCGAGTTTCCGGTTGATTGGCAAACACATTGATCTGTGATATCGAGTCTCCCAAGCAACCCTCGGGTAAGGACCACCTTCATTGATTTCACTCGGTATTGAAAGGTTTCTTTCAGTTTTGTCACGTTTCTACGCTTTACAATTCCTAATTAGTGGTTTTTTAATCAAAATCTTATATATAAAATTTCCATATCACAATGTTAGTTACCGTACTCCTCCGAAACGGCATTACCGATTTTTAACAAATTTTATATGCGTATTCAGTAGGTCTGAGAATCGGCTACTATCTATTTTTCATACCCCTAAGTGATAAGGGTTGTTCACCCTTAAATATTTTTTTTTATAATGTGGCATTAAAAATACATACAACCAGTTTTTTATGTAAATAAAAATCAATGTAAGTAAGTTTGTGCTCTATGCACTGCTAAACTATTCATCCGATTATGATGAAACTTTGGTGAGTTGTTCTCCAACGGTTATTGGCTCAAAAAATACTTTTTTACTTTAGATGGCATGGTAACATATGCCGACTACAGCTAGATAACTAATATGAAGCAAATTCTCAGTAACTCGTTTACTTCTCCCAAACTAGCTAATGCATGTATATGTATAGGATACATTATTATCTATGAAGTCAGGGAAAGTAAAATAAGTGTAAAATGTATTGTAGTCGCCTCAGTGGCTCAGTGATTTAGAAGTTCCAAAATAAATTTTAATTTATTTTTATTGTTTTAAAAAAAATTGCAGAAATAGTGTTGGGTATCTAAATTATCATTCGTCTTAATCTATGATCACTATAGCCTTATCGATTACAGTCAATAGCAGCCCAGCCCCCCCCTAACGAAAGATATTAGCATAAATCGTGAAAAGAGCATTTCAACTTCAGGTTCAAATTTCTTGAAGCGTGAATGAGGAAAATGGGGTCTTAGTAATCTGCCCACGAAGCCTTTTATACAATTCTTATTGTGCGTTTCTTGAGATAATTAATATCTTATAATCTTAATTATCGTAATATTTGTAATATAGTAAATGTATTTTCCTATTGTAAATATGAAAGACCTAATTCAAAATGTTGTTTTGACAGACGAGCGCGAGACTAACTTGATAGTTAGTTCACCTATTTTTTACCTTGAGCACTCGGAAATCCATAGACTGTAACCAAAACGCGCTTAATGTACTTAATTTTCTAACTTTGCAAGCCTATTCTTAACAACAATGTACACGTAACTTAGCTACGAGCTACGAGACGGAAGGGTCGTCGGAAGTTATGCTACGACGATCTACGCTTTTGCTACGCAAGTTATATTATAGTGATAAGTTACTCCTAGAATTATTAAAGAAAAAATAGAAGTTTGCCCGAGATCAAAAGTAGAGTGACTATAGTTTCCCTATGTCGGCGTTCAATATATAAACTATACAAACAAACTCAGTTATTTTCTCATTAATAAATGTGAGAGTTGTGTAGCTAATTTCGTAGACGGCTGAAGCGTAAATTTATGTTGGCCTGGTATGTTTGGTCTACTTGCATTGATTGTAAAAAATATTCATATTTTAATAAGCCGGGACTACCTTGCCTCGTCAGTTAAAACGATGAAAAAAAATATTTCCCTCTCATGAATTAAGAAAAAATCTCGAATGAATATTCAACATCATTCTTGATGGTTTTGTTGGTCTGTTCGTTTTAATTGAAAGCGGCCATTGAAAAACAGCCTCCGGCGAATAAGTATACAAGTTTTTAGGGAAAAAAATTATTTATTATTTTCTTCCCTATCGTTCTTATTTAAAAACTGTTATGTACCCAATCACTTGATATACTTACATAAATCAATTGAATTCAGAAGTTGCGACAATAAAACCAATAATAAGTGAAAGACATTGAAGACTGATCAAAGGCCTGCAGTTAAATAGATTATTATCGGATAAACTGATGAAATATTTTACACATATTCTGTGAAGTGCAAATTGGTCAACAAAAGAACAAAAGCGTAAATTGTTTGCTCGTTCAATTGTTTTAACTGGCAATACAATGGATATAACGAAGTGAGTGAAAAGGGTTGATAGACGGCACGTTACGGCGCGACTGGTTTCGCTGACGCATAGCGGCCGCGTTTGCGCCGCGAAGGTCGCTGCCAAGCTGGGCGAGCACGCTGCGATGCTCGCAGTCGCGATCTGCTGCATTCTCGTGCTGCTTCTCGTCTTCATCATACTGATCATCGTAGTCGGACAGAACATGGAAGCTAAGACCGGCTCATAGCAGCAGAGAGGTATTTATAGATCAACTCAAAACAGGCTATCGACTGTTTCTTATCATTTCATTTCCTAATATACAGTGTGTGATAATTTTGTACGAGTATATTGCAATCATTAATTTTCTTCCATATTAGTGCTAATGTCTTTCCTTATTATGCTTAAAAGTTTTGGATATGAAAGTCCCATCCACTTTATAGGGGAAGAGGGAGGCCAAAGAAAACATGGATTGACTGTGTGAAGAATGATATGTGTTTGAGAGGTGTGACTGATAATATGGCGAGTGAAAGAAGAGAATGGAAAAAGAGAACATACTGCGCCGACCCCGAATATAAAAAAGGGAACAGGGCAGGAAGAAGAAGAAGAAGATTAGTGCAATGGACTTCCTCCCCGGCTTGCTACTGCATGCGTTTCGGGTTCAAATTGGAATAAAAAAAATGGTTCGGTCTGGTACAGAAGACAGATAGAAAAATATTCAGCAACTTAAGGCTCTAATATCTAATTCGATTAAGACTTGTGTACTTACATTTAAAAAAATGATCAGTGAAATGGACATGAAGATGTATCTGGCCCATACCCCTTCAAGGGACTCGGGTATTTGTCCAAGAATGCTTCATTTTATTTGATATTTTTTTTCAACAATAATATTTTTGAGGGGAATATATTAGATAAAAAATCGTCGGAATATTGAGTACTAAAAACCGGCGGTCAGGCCAAACGGCGCCCCTCCTCGTCCCGCTTGTGCATTCTTCCTATGCTCAACATGGGAGGTGTCCGCGGGTCGAATTTTTGGTCAAACTTGTTGACACACAACTAGTGTTAGTTTTTCCGCCTTACGTGCCCTCTGCACAGGTTTCAAACTCCCACTAATTTTTATGTTATCAACCCTTCCGGGCGTCAAATATCCCTCAAGTTCACAAACTCTGATCACCAACCATTTCCATACTTTTAAAAGCGAGAAACACTTAATGACAAACCTGGGAATCGAACCCGGGACGTATTCTCTAACGGATGAACGTGCGACCGCAAGGCTACATACGCTGTGGAATGTTGAGTACTATCTTATAACATATTATAATATATTAGGTTGTTCATCGGGGGAAATTACGGAAATGTCTAATAGCGAAGTGGTAAAGTGAAGTGGTTTGGCGGAGAGTGGCATGGCTCGAATTGGCGAATGGAGTCGAGCGATTACCAGGTGCTGTGAAGCGCCCTCAGACCCCCAGTCATCGAGTGTTTATCGATTTGTTCCCGATTGCTCCCTGATACTAACAGTTTTAAAAAATCCGGTGAAAAGCTTTTCATAAGGGTACAAAGTACAGTTACAGATTGCACAACGCACGCTAGTTAAGTATGTACTTTAGATATATGTGTACGAGTACAATATTTGAATGTTGCCTTTTTTTAGTTGTGTATTATTTGTTCTTTGTCTAGTATTGTAATTGTCAAATAAACAAACATTTCATTTCACATTCAGTAACGGGTAAATGCAGTGTTTCCCGAGACTTCGGACGAGACATCAGACAAATTAGGTTTTTCGTCTAACTTGAAAATTAAGAGTTGAAAAGTAATTTATGCCTTGGTGATTGGGCTTGTTGTCATCTTTCTGTCTCCCCGCGACCACGGTTGCTGAAAAGCATCCGAAACGTCGGGATAAATAATTTAAACAATATAAATAATAAATCGCGTTTTTATCCGGTATACAGTATTTTATTTAAATACTTTCATAAAGTTGGATTTTAACTTTATAAATACAACTTATATATTAAAAAGTATTATGTTTTATGTTCTCTTATAAAGTTGTCCTTAGAACACTTAAAATATATTGGCAATATACGGGCGATATGCTTCTAAAAAGTAAGGAAATTATGTTCAGTTATAATATTGCAAAAGTTTGTCAGAACAGTTTTTTACAAACGCGGCTTCCTTGTTAAAACATGCCATTAAAACACGAGTTAATTAGTTTCAATTTGTAATTCTTACGCAACAAGCAGTGGGGAAATCATCAATTGTGGCGAATATTATGCAAAAATTGCTCAATTAAAAATAAACGCCATACATATTATAATATATGGATTCAAAAATAATATTTTACTATGATATAGAGTTAGCCTAAACAGAGTCCCAATAGACACTTTGATTTAATGTCTTATGGTTCAAGCATCATTGTAGGAAAACGGTACAGTAATGTTCCTCTCCTGAAAAAAAAACATTATTATAGTCTATGATAGCACAGTGAAGGCTTTACTCGACAGCATTTGTTTATTAAAATTTATTTGTTTGCCGAGTTGTAAGTTTGTCAGACAACAAACATTTGCATAAAATCCTTTTCCCTGAATAATTCGCGGTATTAAGTCGCAAATGAAACGAGGCTTCTTCTGGTACGTGAGATAAGGGAAGCAAACCATTTTCATTTCTTTTTTTCAAGATTAGTTTTTTTCTTTGAAGTTTTTCAATTTACTTTGTTGTCATTTGATTTCATTTTGTTCACAACTTGGGGCTGACATCATTATAAATAAAAAAATATTTTAATAAACATAACTTGCACTGTATTACTTCTGATAGCAATGAGCACTGCTCGCAATTTTTATTTTTATCATCTTTAATTTTAAGTTTGTAGAGTAGAGTGTACATAATATACATATTATCATCCGTTCAAAGGTAAAAATCACTAAGGCCCATATTCCAAGACGTGTCTCAGTTTTGAATCTAGTTATGAGACTTGTCAAACCATTTTTTCTCTAAAGAATTTTGACATCTCAAGAATTGATTACGACTTGAGTAACGTCTTGGAATACGGCCCTAAGTGTCACTTTGTATACAATAAAAAGGGAACTATATTTTCTATCACCAAAATTTATATTTGTCATCAAGTTGTATCACCTAATAAATAGATCTATCGCCACGAAATATTTTCGTTCTCAGATAAACAAAAATTGTTCCCAGGTATGAATTATCATGTTTTAATAACTTGAGCGGTATGAATTTACTAGCCGTGCGACTAAATTACTTAGTGAGCGACGAGTTTTGAAGTTCTAGGTAAGGTTATGTTGGTATGGTGACCACCGCGCACGAGTCGAGCGAGCGAAGCGAGCGGTGCCGCGGCAGCGGCCGATGAGTGCCATCACCGTCACTGCCAGAACCGAATTCTACTTATTTTACTTGGCTTAATAAAATTAGGATTTTAGGTGATTTATTGTGGAACTGATTTTGCATTGTTTGGTGACTACATTTTGGTGACAGATCTACTATTTTGAGGACAAACCCTATTATTTAAGAAACACAAAACTAATTAAATTGGTGATAGCTTAAATGATACCCCAATAAAAATAAATGTTGTCACTATTGCTTATTAAAATAACCTACGATAAGAATAGATCACTAATTACGTATTGTGGTCCATAACAAAACTATGTAGTGCAATACGCACCCAGTAATATGTTATTTTCATAGATGTATGCTTAAAATAAGCAATAGATAGTAGCATTATAGTTATTCAAAATGACAGTGAGTTTAACCTTTGAACTAACGATATATTCCACCTCTCCTACAACGTTTCTGCACTTCGTAGCAACGGTAAAAATATCAGAAGCAGGGACTGAAAGCGTTTAATTTTTATTTTCCAAAATACGTGTCTGACTGAGATACCATGATATTAGTTTTAAAGAGTAATACACACTTAACTTCCCACAGTATTTTTTTTCAGTAAATATGAATAAAAACGAAAGAATTAATATTATTTGTTAATACAAAAACCTTTATTATACCGGTATAACTCCAATAGTAAATTAACCGGTATTCAGTCCTTGATGAGAAGTATGAAGCCAAATTAATAGCGAGCTGCAAAAAACCCTAACAGGCCTTTAAATTACGATAATCTTCAATCTACCATCTCTAATCTTCGATCACTCACGTTCCTTTGACGAAGGGCGCCCTCGCGTCGAGCACTAAACAAAACGAGTTTGCGGTACAATGCTTCAATGCCTCTCGACTTTACTGAGATCTTCTTCATTGACCCACATTCCAGATATACTTTATTACCGATAGTCTAAAATTCTAAAGGAGCAGTACGTTGATAAAACGCTTTCTGCGCTAATTTACGACAGGTACGATCAGGAAAGTTATGAGATTGACAATGAATAAAGTAAGTTGACGGGCTCGTTGACGCGTTCGGTAGAACACTTGTCGAGCGCATCGATGGGTCGTGGGTTCGAAACCCACAGGGATGACATGTTTATAATTTTCTGTGTGCATGTTTACCCCACGTCTGATAACTTTGGGCATTGATCGGGTAGGACTATGTAAATTCGGACCGGGTAACGAACCACCCTTCAGTCTATGTGCAGTCTATGGATTTCCGAATGCTCGAAGTAAAAATTAGGTCGACAGCGCATCATTGACTGATGTTCTGTGGCTGAGGTATCACCTACCATCGAGTGAACCTCATGCTCGTCTGTCGATATCTGACATAAAAAAAAGTATTATTATTCAATTTGGACATGAGAATTATTTAACTTGCCAATTATGTCGGGATTCCAAAGGATCAATATTTTAATCAAATACTGAGAGATTATCATGCATCTACTATTAAATCCCGATTGATTGTTGTTGATTAAACACTGTAATTACAACTGGGGACTGTTATCATATGTCAAGAAAATTCTTTTTTATACCTTCACAGAAAAATAATATGTGTCGTGTCTGTACTAAAGCTACTTGTTATTTTGCATGTCATTGAAATATTTTTTGTTTGTTTATTGATTAAAGGTGTTTGCCCATTACACCGTATCATAATATGACCGTGATATTTGTACGAGTATCAGACGTGTAAAGAAACATTTCACGGACTATTGTGTAGACATGGGTGATAACAGGTCAAACATGATATCTGTTATATATGTTACTGTTACTCAATAATAAGATATGTAAATATCTGTTATTTAATAACAGTCTATTCAATAATTTCCCAACCGCAGGAACAACTGTTATCTGTTATCTTTGAATACCTGTGATTTATATCTGTTACGATAAATACTCCTCACTCCTTTTATTAACGCGAGTATCACATTAATATATATTTAAATGTGTGATACTCGCGTTAATAAAAGACAATATTACTCCTCACTCCTACTACTGTGCCCATTAGAACATACATCAGCACGCATAGCATGACCAATTGACCATCAAGAGATATTTCGCGGATGAGTGAAGACAAACTAAGATATATGGATATCTCGACTTCGACAACTTGAAAACTATGATAGGCAAGATATTTCGATCGACAAATGTCTCTACTTTTGAAATTTGAAGTCTCTCGTGTTTTAATGTAATGAAAATTTAAAAAAAACGGTCGACAAAATTTTGACGTGGTTGTCATGCCGGCTACATTGGCAAAACATTATCGCCGACAATTTTTATGCTTGTGGGCATACTTTTCAATACAAATAATATTTTATTACCTGACACAGTCTGCCACATCCTAGCTCAGTTATGGTGTGATTCTGTGTAGTGGGCAGACTCCTTAATACAAAGTAAAGTAGTCGAATGCATAGACCGAACCTGACCCAACCTACACAGTTGACCCATTATCGGCCCACGCGAGCTTATGTCAAACAAAAGGCAATCGACAATGGACGCCCTTGGCTACTGCGGACCTGGCTTAGCTTTGTGCTATAAATCAATGTGGCTAGTTTTAATTATGGGTTTTTTTAAGGGAATTTTATGAGGGGAAAATGAAAAAGGGGTCTAGGAACTCTCCCATATCACTGTTTCTTTCAATACAATTTCATAGATATGAAAACACGGACTCTGGGGTGTAATGGTATATTTAACTTGGAGCCATGGTTAGTGCGTTTAATTTCTATTAAAGTTAGATATATACATTTAAAAAAAAATTGTAGTGAAGATAATATTTTTCATAAATAAATTAGGTGACTTATGAATAGAATGAATTGA
This sequence comes from Anthocharis cardamines, assembly GCA_905404175.1. Taxonomy (NCBI): domain Eukaryota; kingdom Metazoa; phylum Arthropoda; class Insecta; order Lepidoptera; family Pieridae; genus Anthocharis; species Anthocharis cardamines. Next base: position 937,361 of record FR989959.1, read on the forward strand.
ACACCTCAGGTCTTCACTTAAAATAGTATATTTAAATCATAAACAAGCTCCGTAAATAGTCAAAGGAAATTTGAACGTTACTCTTGGAGAAATCTGGAGTTGAATAGTTTCAACAGGAAAATGGAAACGCTATGAGATTTCCTGAGCAAACTCGAGTAGTGACGCAAACTGAACCCAACTTGACTAAGAGTCAGTTAATGTTTCATATTTTACCAAAAATACATTTAATTCTCGAAATTGGAATGTTTCCTCGGAATAAAAATGACCTCTCGTCTACTTACCTACGTCTCTCTCTCTCGTGATAAAAGTTTTCCTGAAAATATTTTTGTTGGGTTTTGGCGCTTTTTCCGTATATTATGAAAAAAAAAGTAAATTAGGTGTAGAGCAGGGGAGAGGTGGAATTTTCAAAATCCTATGGTATAAATGGATCTTAGCGTTGCATTTTCATTCTATTTTCCAACCTGAGTTGACTAGGCTGTATTGATAATTTTGTCATTGTGTTGTCGTTCTATATATATTTCTACATCGAGAAGTAGAAGTTGGCAGTCCGAAGCTGAAACACACGTCTTTATCATCTGTAAAATAGAAATAAATAGATATTTACTACTGCAACCATGATTATAATTTCAAAAATATGCGAATATTAAGAGTGTTACTACGAGTGTTGAACTAGCTTAAAATGCATGTGTCTTAATTTTATAAGTGTAATAATTTTCTGTAATAATGTTCTATTTTTGTGTAATAATGTTCTAATATGTAAACTTACTAACCCTTAGATTTAAGTTATTAAGCTGTAATTACTAACTATTTATGGAACCATGTTTTCCGAAATAAACAATTTTATTTATAACACCAAAGTAAATAGTAGGTAATTATCGTAGTTACGACAACGAAGTGAAGTGCCTACTCACGCAAATATCTACAATTTGTTCTGCACCAATGTTTGTTGTTCATATTTGCACGAGAGAATTGAAATTGTTACGCCAACACTGAAAACGTGACACCGCCACTTTGTAATGCTGCTTGCAACTATAATAATTGTTATAATATGTCAATCGAACACAACTTGTAAACTTGGAACCAATAAATAAACAGACATATAGACGTTCAAAATTTAAATAAAATACTTTATAACGGATTAAAACGCGATTTATTATTTAAATTGAAATGATTTTTATGTATACTTCTTCAACTGTACTTTCTCCAATTCTGTTAAAAAAATTCAATATAAAGTAATTTTAATTCTACTGTTTTATTATAGTGTATATAGAATATGTATAGATATACAGATGTATATACTGGACGGCCTCGTTAGTGTAATGACTCGTGAATGAAATAAACTTACCTGTTTACACTATTTTACCGGATTAAAACTCGATTTATTATTTATCCCAACGCGACATTTTGGATGATTTCCAGGGCAGTCGGCCCGTGACCATGATAATTATATTTATACCCACTTTGCATAGTATGATCGAATCCCACCGGATTATTTATTTATTTTTATAAACATGACAATGAAATTTTTCGTAACAATACGCGGTTCATAGATAAAAATCCGGGAAAATGGATTTTCGAATATCCTGCTATTTTAATTATTTTAAGTAAATTATTATTTTACATAACAGCATTTATGAGCTGGCAAACAGGTACAGACATGTGACTGTCTCACTAGCAGAATCGGGAATTTTCAGGACGTGTCTAGATCAACATCCAAATAAAGGTCGCACTCAGTCCTTTAACGTTATTTTTTTAATATTGTATTATTTTTTTCCGTAAAATACCACTTTTTTAATGAATGCGTAGATTTCAACTGAAAATGAAACGGTTCAGTAGCTTTCAGGCTTTCGGAATAAATTATCTTTTAAAAAGAGGCCAAATGATTCCCAGGGGATCTATGTCAAGGAAGCAATGGATTTAATAGTATCTAACATCAATTTATGTATCTACAGCAAAGTTATATGTACTGACATATATTCTATTGATTACATAAAGCTTATTTAGGTTTTAATATCTAATATCTTATTTCTATTGTATGAAAATAAACGTATAATAGTGGAGGCTATTAAAGAGTGAGGAAGGCAGAGGGTGAAGACAATAAGACGTATATTATTTGAAAAATATAACAATAGAAGAATCTAAAAGGTGCAATTCATATCTTCATTTCCGGTGTTCACAAATCTGAGATATATTTACTAGGTATTTTGTATGTGTATTGCCGGAAACTATAGTAGCATTGGGATCATTTGCACTAGCTATTTTATCATTATCATAGTGTAGTATGGCATATACATATACCTATTGTTGTTTACAGTGTTAGCCATACCATACCATACACATATGTCTACCGTTTCGAAAAGGTGGCGTAAATAGGTAATGCGAATCTAGATGAAACAATAAATTAAAAAACACAAATATCTAGAAGTATCCAAATTGATTTCAAAATTCAAATGTTTAATCTTGACACATCAAGTTATCCAGTTTCACCTAGTTGAGGTTACTAATTAAACTTAATTAGCACACGATCGTTAAAATGCTGAGTTGTTTCAGAAACGCTGTGAAAGCATTTTGTCGTCAAAGACATTTTGAGGTTTCATTTGCTTACATAATTCTTCTCCATGCGAAAATTTTGGGGTCGGCGCGGGCAAAGTTGACAAATACTTGCCGAATATTAAAGATAGTTTACTAGTCGAAGTATTTATATGATGAAAGTTTGGAGACGTGTCATATAAGTTAGTTATTAAGGCTAATTCCCATGCCAGCTTGAGCGTCCTGCATATACCTACAATAGAGATGAGACCTATTGAATCAAGGCTAAAAATTCGGTACAGTAATAAAAATATATTCATGAGTGTTCGCTGCTTGTGCTTTTCAAAAGAATGTAATGTTGTTATAACCGAATTCTAGGTTGAAAATGTTCACATTTAATATGATATTAAAATACTTGAAGTATATCTAATACTTAGGTATTATTTCTTATATAAAATATACATTATGATACAGATATATTATTTTGGATTGCGCTAGACTTGTAAAATACACATATTTTAGGTTTCATCATTTTTTTAAATTATAACAGAGATAATAATTCTATTACACATTATGCCACTTCTTTAATCTTCATATAATATTTCATTTTTCTGGGAGTAGATGAAATATTGCTACTAAAGCCTAAAGCCGCAGGCAAAGCTAAGTAATAGGTACGACTGCCTTTTTAAAAACAGTTAAATAACTAATCGTGCATACATCATTTAAGTGGCTTTTTCCTGTATGTATTTCTGATCAGAAGCAACCTCGTAGAGTTTGTATAATAAAAGGTCGCATCTGTGACTTTCAAGTCGCGGATGTCCATGGGCGGTGGTGACTACTTAGTACTTAGCATCAGGTAGCCCACCTGCTCGGTTGTCTGCTCTGAAATAAAAAAAAATAGTAAAAATATTCCTTTGAAATAAAGCATTTTTTATATATGTTAACCTTTTTTTCCGATAAATTTCACCAATTTCATTCATTTCATCCTCTCTAAACAAGAAACACCAAACAATATTGTGATTCTGTCCATGGTACACGACCTTTTTCCAGAGCCATACAGGAAATTGAAGCCGTTGTACAAACATCGATCGTCACGCATTCATTGAATTTTATTGGTGTTTTAATTGAGGTTCAATGAATTTATTGTCTGCAATTAATCGCGTCGATCGCTCTCGTCAGTCGTGAGGGAATTAGCAAACAACCGCCGTTGATTAATTAATTAAACTTCTGATTATTTACAAAGTACTCCTTGGATTTGCACACAAAGACGATAGTATTGTCTTTTATTAACGCGTTTCAAATATCAGTCTGCCCGTGACCACGTTTGCTGGAAAGCACTCGAAATGGGGTAAATAATATAATAAGTAAATTATTTTGATGGAAGGATGAAAGTGTGAAAATGGTTTTTATATTTTTTATTTATTTATTAAATCTTTGTAAATTTATTGAATAAACTATGCATATAGATAGTGTATTTATATTTTAATAGATGAAACAATGTTGTGTTAGAAGCTAGTGTAGCTTAATAAGTGAAAAAGTTGTTCATATTGGTTCTACTGTTCCAAATACCCTCTAAATTCAAACAAACCTTTGATATATTAAAGTGTAAAAATTCAATAAAGATGGTCTTAAAATTAAATAAAAAATTAGAATAGCTATTGAGAAATAATGCCATTTTTCAGTTCTCTTCATACGACTCCTATTATAGTCACTTTCAATTCTTCACCAACTGCAGAAGTATTGACGACTGAATAAAAAGTACGTAATAATGAGTGCACCCACTTTACCTATTGTTTATAATAAAAATGCTGAGCGACCAAACAAAGCGATCTCCAACTGTTTCTGCTTAGTTCGCTATATCACTCACGCCCTCAATTATTCTCTGCTCCATTTCGAATGCACCGTAATATTCCGTTAAGCACCATTTACATTCTAGGTGAGTTTCGTGGACTTAAGCGTTCTGCGCGGAACTTAGCAACGCTCCTTTTGTGTTGATTTAACGTCTACAAACTAGAACAGACTTATTGTTATCAAGGCATGACATACATACATACAGCGCATACAGCATTCGACGGTAATATTATAACTTACAGCTATGATGACCAGCTATTATTAAGCGAACTTCAAAAATAAGTGCTTTTTTAGATTTGCGTATTTTCTGCAAGCTTTTTTAATTTTAATGTAGCCAGACTTAGTTATTCGATAATTTATAGGTTTTTATTTCTATTCTTCTCTATCATTCTTCATTTCATCAGTTTACACCCTTCAAATAATCAATTCATCTTTTCTTTGGCCTTTCTTTCATAGTTTCAAACATAAAATAGTTATCTTCTTATTCATAACTTCCTTATAAAAATTGACAACAAAGAAGAAGAAGAAGAAGAAGAAGAAAAATCATTTATTTAAAATACACACACAAATAAAAAGAAATTGAAAACAAAATTAAACAAAAATAAAATAAAAATGTGTGTGTGGTATCAAAAAGGGAGCCACTCAGCATGTGTTCCAACACAGATGTGTTGCAACGCTGATCTTCCGTGGCCCCACGTGACACACGACCTCAAGGGTGACACCTCGCCCAATAGAATTAAAATTATGTTATTAAACTACAACTAAACTAAATTTAAAAATAAGTACAGACATATGGTTTATAAAAAGTGATGATAAAACAAACAATAAAAAAAAATAATAATAAGTAAATAAAAAATAAATAAATAAAACAAACAAAAAGCTCCTAGTCTCCGGTTCAAGGAGTGTGTGTTGTGTTCAACAACTAAGGCTGGAATGGCTGGAATAATGGCTTCGTTGTTCATTAAAAAGATATCCTTTCATTTTTAATTTAAACGTAATTAATGACAAGGAAGCTTTAAAAGGTGGTGGTATATTATTCCAGCACTTAGTTGCGTTATAACTAAAACTACCTCTGAATGCAGCAGTGTGATGGCGACTAAAAGACAGGAGACCGTATAGGGCCGCTCTGGTGTGGTACAAGGTGTTCGTATCGCTCAACCAGTTCAGTTTTTTATATAAATACTTGGGAGCCTTATATGTTACCACATTGAAAAGCAGAGCTGCGAAGTGCAGGCGTCTTCTATTTTCCATATTTAGAACTTTAGATTTAAACAAAAACGGACTGATGTGACCTCGTGGAGGAATGTCCCAACAATATCTCGCGCAAGCATTTTGGACCCGCTGGATTGCGTCCCTCGAGCGAGCCAGAAGTCTAGGCCCGTATACAATATCGCCATAGTTGAATTTGGAGAGTATTAGAGTCTCACAAAGTTTAATACGCAAAATTTCATTTATATAAGGTCTGATCCGGTATAAAACCTTCAGTCTATAAAAACAATTGGATATTGTGGTATTGATATATTTTTCAAATCTGAGATTCTCATCAAAGAGAATACCCAGATTTCGAGCTTCTTGAACCCGTTCAATCACCTCATTATCTATTACAATATCCAGATTGTTATTGAGGACTTTATTCACAAGATTTGGTGTACCTAAGACCATATATTTGGTTTTAGTGGCATTGAGCACCAAAGAGTTACATGAGGACCATTCAAATACACGAGAAAGGTCCGAATTTATCAAGGAAATGGTATCAAGAATATTTAAAGGGTCAAAAGAGATATAAAGTTGAATATCGTCTGCATACATCTGGATATTGCAGTGCTCAATGTTCGTCATGATGTCGGATATATACAAGATAAATAATAAAGGACCAAGGATCGAGCCCTGAGGAACTCCACGCGTGATAGCACAGCAGCTTGATAATTCGGTTGAACCGTCTTCATGCGTCACAGCAACAGTCTGTGTTCGGTTATTTAAATAGCTAGCAAACCATTTCACAGTATGTGCCGTGAAACCATAATAGGTTAGTTTGGCTAGAAGTAGCTCGATGTTGAGAGAATCAAACGCTCGGGAGTAATCAAGCAAGACCAGTATTGTGCTTTTCCCAGAATCCTGAGCACTAAGAATGTTGTCCACAACGTCAGCAAGTGCCGTTGTCGTACCTCTTTTTTTCCTAAAACCAGACTGTAGATCTGGTAATATGCCATGCTCTTCCAAGTATTCTGTGACCTGATTATAAACTACCTTTTCTAGGATCTTTGAGAGACATGGCAATATGCTGATCGGGCGAAGATCTTTTGGAACTACAGGATTATCTACTTTTGACAAAGGTCTGATTAGCGCGTCTTTCCATTTATCCGGGAAAGTGGCTGTACTGAGAGAGGAATTTATTATATGGGTAATTATTGGTAAGGTAATAGAAGAAGTTAACTTAATCATGTCCAAAGATATGTCATCAATACCGTAAGCTTGGGATTTCAACGATTGCAATACTTTAACTATTTCAGTATCACTTACAAGATTAAATTCAAATTGAAAAGAATCATTATATATGTTAGATTCAAAATAGCTTCTCGTAGTCGAGGGAACTGTACCATCTCCCGGTATGTCCAAAAAATGTGAATTTAAAAAAAAAAAAAGAGTTTATTGTACCTACTGCATTGAGGTATTAATATGACGAGAATATATACATAGCTTTACCTCATTTGAAATTTCAATGAAAGGTAAAAACCTCAAAACGGAGCAAACAGTGGCACAATAAACTGTTCTACTGAGGTCGTGAGATATTTTCTGTTTAAAACGTTGAATTGTTTGCGATTCTTATGCGTATCTAGAAACATACGTACAACGTACATGAAAGTATCTCCCTCTAAAAAGGATACAGCCGGCCTAGCATGACCGCCACGAGATATCTCGCGGACGAGTGAAGACAAACTAGGATGTCTCTCGATATATTATTATATCTCGACATCAACAATTTTGATAGAAAAGATATCTCGATCGACAAATATTTATATTTTTGATATTAAAGTCGAGTTTTAAGTGTAATTGTCATGTTAGACCTGGAAGAAATGAAGAGATAATCGATTAAAACACGAGAAAACGGTCGACAAAATTTTGTCGCGGTTGTCATGCTAGGCCGGCCGTACCTAGGCTTGGAGCAAATATACTTATAGGTATTTTAAAGCCAGATATATGATCTTAAGCCTTGAAACTTTTACATCTGGTATATCATCATTCATAATATTCTATTGACATAATTTAATTTAACTTCAAACATTAAATATTCATAAAATGAAGATGAAAGTAACAATCTGCACTTCACGTCTTTCACCAGGTATGGACGGTGGTTCCGGCGGAATTTCGAAATTGTTTCCAACTAAAAATATATAGGGGTCATAAAAATATGTCAACCACTATCTACGAGTTCAAAATATTAACCATTAAGTAATTTTTCAGTTTCATTAAGTAATTTTTCAGTAATATCGTAACAAACAAATATTAGTAGGTATATATCAGGTCTGAAATACAAGAATACATTTATTGTTTATGCAGCACGTTACGAGGTTACAGAAACTTTAGGAGGAAAATAGTGAAGGAGGGTGAAATCTTTCTAAATGTTAGACGATCGCGACGCAGCTAGTAATAGTTCCACCAAAACTTATATGTAATTTATTTCTTTATGGTGTTCATGAGGCGACGGCTTCTCCTCGTACAGCCGTACAAAAATATAGCTTAACGCGACCTTTCGACGTAATGTGTTTACTACTTACAGTTTCTAGCAGGGGCGGATAGGCCGAGAAGTAGGGCCTAGACAAAATTTGTGCGGGGACAGAACTTGGGGTATTTTTTTGTAATGGCACCATCTGAGGGCCTAGCACGAAAGACTATCGACAAAGTATTCGTATCGTCAAACTGCTGACAGCTTACAACTGATTGTATGAGAAATGATTTGAAATTTCATACAAATGACAGTTCGACGATACGAATACTTTTTCGAAAGTTGTTCGTGCTAGCTTCTCTGTGATCTAATACGTCCTCGTTTAGAACGTTACAGTTGCTCGGTCTTTGGATTGAGATGATCTGATAAACAAACTCAATGAGCAGAAGGCCAGGCAAAAGACAATTTGTGAAAAACACTTCAATGTTACCCACAAATAAAACGGTATGCATCAGTATCTTGTATCTAGTACACGGATTGAGATAATTTTATAATTGACAAAACTTTTACTATTTTTAAGTTGGCCATGCTAAGTATCAAATCCGCCCCTGGTTTCTAGAAGAGCCTTTCACACTCGAATTATTATCGTCGAGAAAAACATGTTCACCCAAACACTTGACTCACGTACTTATATATTTCTATATAATAAATAATCTACACGAAAGCCGGTCAAGAATTTCTTATTCACAACTTCAGAATACTGTTATAATATACCTATATATTTTTTCAACTCTTGTTTATAAGAAACGCATGTTTTATCCTTTTAACTTCTTCTTTTTTACTATCTACTAACTTCAAATTGAATTCTATATGATGTCATAACCCCATAATAGATATTTCCAAGGTAAATAACACATAACTCGGCTTTTAACGTAAGTAATATATTTAGAGAATATGGTGCGGTTCACTTAGGCCCGAAAATAATTAATAGAATCAGGTGGCCTCAGGAGATAAGAATTTGTTTCCTCTTCCAGCTTTATTGATGCTTTTAATGTTATTAATTATTCTGAAAATATGAGCACAAATATTGTATAATGGAAGTTGGTTTATTATGTGGCATGCCGATAGACGAAGGTGAGAAGTGACGGTAGATGATAGAAATTCAGCTCCGAAGCGTCAACTTTATTTTTACTTCAAACAATCTAATATATGCATAATAAATCCGCGTTGAGCGTTGATTTACTTGACGGCATTTTGAAAATCGCGATGCCTCCCACATAAAGTGTGATCTCCAATAAAGTTAGTGTTCTACGTTACGTTTTATAAAACACTAGCGCCTTGCCTCGGCTTCAATCCAAACCGCATTAATCGTTGCGTAGTTTAAAAGAACTAAACGTACCTACATAGGGGCAGATGGCGGGAAGTGACTTTGTTTTATACCTACTATGTAAAGATACTGTCCAATTTTTTAAAATATACAAGTTTGTGTCTTGTAAGACATATTATAGAGTTAAAACATCACATCACTACATACTCGTAGTATAAAACAAAGTCGCTTTCTCTGTCCCTTTGTATGCTTAAATATTTGAAACTACGCAATGGATTTTGATGCGGTTTTTTTTAATAGATAGAGTGATTCAAGAGGAAGGTTTATATGTATAATAATAACAGTTTTTCTGTAGTGTATTTAGTATCAGCATTGCACCGGTGCGAAGCCGGGGCGGGTCGCTAGTAATCTATTACTTATTTTATTTATCTATAAAAAGGGCTAGAATGGTAATCACGCGTAATTCGTATGGGAACCAGTAGGTCTATTACCATAATCGAACGCAACGAACGGAACGAAACGAAACGAAAGAACAACCAACTACATACGTATTTTAACTTATTAAGAAAATATTTTCAATTCTATTTACTATTATAATTACTATCATAGTAATGTTAAACGAAATATATAATGTCTAATTGCGAAATTATTTGATATTAGTGCTTACGAAACATATAATTCAATGATTATTTAAAACTTTAACAAGAAGTAAATACAAAGAGACTATAATTTACGAAATACTAGCTACTAGCAGAAATTACATCAAGGTAAAATTGAAAATCAATTCTGTGCTGTGGGAACAATGATCATACATATGCAAATTAATTTTGCAATGAAGGCGGAGGTAAACGAATTAGCTGTTCATTGGTTCGAGAGACCGTCTGGAACATTATAATTACACTGAAACTTGCATGTTGCTAGGCAAATATGCTTTAAGGTATTTTTCAGAATATCATTTCCATTTCCGAGCCAATTTTTCTTAAAAATGTAGTAGTTCGGACTTTTTGTACTATTATTGTTCGGAATAGAACATTATTAATAAAAATATAATGTTGAGGGTAGTATTATATAACCGCGATATACTCTTGACAGTCGAGCCGAGTGACATCTGCATCGTGGTAATTTTCCTATCCTGGTGGGATTGAGGCGTGCTCGTGTGTTCTAATAATTGTGGAAAGCGCTTCTTATGGAAGTTTCGGTCGCTTAATAATTAGTATTCACGCCGCGATATAAATGTTTAATATTGTTATTTAATAATCGAGTGATAGTGCGTGTAATGGACTTATATTCGTATATTATGGAGAAGAATGTTCTGGTTGCTGCTGTGGTGACGTACTTATTTCTAGTTCCCTTTTATGTTTACCTTTAAGTTGTAATAATTAAAATTATCCTTCCTTTTATTATAATAATACTGACTGACATACCACAAGTACGCATATATTCGCCGAACATTTGAGGTATGTACTTAGGTATATTGTACCTAATTATTATTGTTATAGAAAGTGTGTATGGACGCCCACCGATTCGTCCTTTGTCATACAATTATTGTAAAATATTCAACCATTTTCTAGTTAAATATTTGCAAAACTCACCAAACAATAGACTTAAGTAGTGTAATAAATAATATTTATTTAAAGTACAATAGTTTTGATCTATTCTTTAGGTTTACTATCTGTGTCAATACCTAATATTGAATTTTACATTCTCCTATTCTCTTCTATTCATTATATTGAACATGATAGGAACGCAAACAAGACACTTTAAAACAACAAACATTTCTTAGTCTCTCGAGAGTCCCTACAACATTGGATATCGATAAACAAGCGGAGGCAATATCTGTGCAATCACACGCGCGTACCTCCAATATCCTGTGCACAATCAAGATGGCGGCACTTCCGCCGGCCATGTTCTCGTGCTGATGCTATTTGACACCGTTTTACTAGTCTAATGAAAGGATTAATTAGCGTTTGTAATAAAAAGTAGCCAATTACACTAACTCCAGGCTTCTAAACAGACGATTCGATATTATACTACGGATACAACACATAACTGAATAGATGATACTACTGGTACTAGTGATAAACAATAATGCGCTGTCGACCTTTTTTATGGAGGAATTTTGTCAAAATAAACAAAATGTAAGGCACAAGAAAATAGATAATAAATGATGGATCGTTAAAATAAACTTTTATATTTTGACATAATATAAGCTCTTAATACCTACATTTATCTATACCTACAATGCGAGGCATACATTCATTCAAAGTCTGCGTAGCGTCACTATTAAAAAACTTTAATTTGAAAATGCAAAACAAAAAAAAAATAGCTGTATTTCCTCGCTGGCAACGTGCTTAACAAACCCACGCTATAACAATGAAATCGCTATAATATTGCACAGAATACCTCTGGGAGGCGCTTTGGATAGAGAAAGAAATCATTCATAATTATGAATGAAAGATTTATTAAAACTCCTATACAGCAATACAATACAATAGTAGTGAGATTAACATGAAAAGAACTCTTAAAGGAAATACTACTGTTATCTAAACTTCTTTACTTATACTAATTATATCTATACTAATATTATACAGAGGAAAGATTTGTATTTTTGTATGTTATGAATAAACTCAAAAACTACCGGACCGATTTTAAAAATTATTTCACCAATAGAACGTTACATAATCAGCGAGTAACATAGGCTATATTTTGTGTAGGTATAGTACATCTACATTGCACCCGTACGAAGCAGGGGCGCGTTGCTAGTACTTATATGAAAATGAAAAATGATTTATTATTTAACATTAGGTTTTTCATATACAATTATGCCATTGTATATAAAAAACCTAATCCATCTTCAAAAAGGGACATCCTTGTAGATGTGACTCTGTACCATGATTTTCCTTTACATAGAGCATTTCCTTAAAGTTTTACCAACTAATTGCTTTGTATAGGGCTTACATTATTATTAAACATTTCCCTAAAATGTTACAGTAACAGCTGATTTGTCGCGGGAACAATCCCACGCTCATTTTAAATTAAACTCTTGTTTGTTTTATTTGTTTCTGGTAATCCCTTGATCGCTCGCGGGGTCGTCAAATTAAAACTTGTATATAGATTTATTGAGACCGATAGCAAAAGAGTTTTTAATAAGTAAAGCTTCGGAGCCAATGTTCTATCTAGTGAACTAATTTAATTTAAAGTTAAGAGTACAATGGAAAGCTTATCTCTAGATGTAATATCAAGCTTTAGGATATTAACTTGTCCGACTTATTGAGGCTTCAATAAAAGATGTATAGTAGAGATTTCTACAAACAAGCAAAGTACATATGTTATATGTTCATTATATCAGATATTTATAGAACCACGAGCTGTTTTTCACAGAATAAGATATTTTCAAAAAGAAAATTCATTCCGGTTCTGTATTTTTTTGAAATGACTTACCGTACCGTACTTAACAGCACGCACACCCCTCTTTAAACTTTACACACTCACTCACCGCGACACATATATGTATACCTCATGCATAGACCATAGACATTATTTAATTACTGATACACATACATATGTACATCTCTGCGGAGTTGTCGCTGGCTATATACATATATACTGAAAAAAAAATGTAATACGATAAGAAAAGCCTATTCATACATTAATATATTATATAAGGTAATACAACTGCGGCCAGTGATTACTTACTACGAAGCATCAAAACTAGTAGTAGTAGAGTAAAGTATGAGCTTAAATAATGGTTTTCTCACATTGTCAGAAAGACAACAATCTAATGTTCTATCTATCTAATGACCTACTTACTTGAAACACCTACCTATACATGGAAAAAACTTAAATATAATACTAGCGATTTCCCGCGTCTTCACTGAAATCTTTATGTTACTTTAATATAAAAAAAACATAACGTATATAAACAAAAATATGAAATGGAGCCCAGTTCAGCTTTGATTTCAGCTAATGACTACATATTCGCAAACGGAATATTTTCCCTTGTGAATTTTGTAGCATCACACATTAAAATGAAAAACCTTTAACGAGTTTTTAAAATATAAATACTTTTTTTTAAGTGTTTTTAATATCCTTTTACACTACATAATATTAAGATTTTTTATTATTGCATATTTGTTAGTAATAAGGATTTTATCTACACGTTATGTTCTTGATACGTTTCAACATAATATGTATGTCATATTCTAATATATAATATTACATGTATATAATTTCGTAGCTCAAACTTCCTCAAATTGAAAGCTAAAAAGTTAGCGTGAGAATATTATGCCGTATAATATAATTAACACTAAAGATTTCGTTTCTGTAACGCTACGCGGCAAAAAGGAATTTCATACAAACTTAATTTTGACTAAAATTTATAGCACAATATACCTATTTTGAGTCTTTTGTTAATTCGAGTATAATTATAAATTTAAATGATTTTTATTTATTATCAATGATGAAAATTCGGATTCACTACTGAACAAAAACGAGTTTATCTTTCATCATGACACTGTTGGCACTGTATTGCTTAACAGCGTCCAAGTAATGCAATTATTTCTGTACAGTGCGCGCGGGGGAGGCTTCGGGTTCAACCGCTGCGGCGTCGCTAGCCGAACCCACGCCTACTAAATTTCCAAGTACGTGCTGATTATAATCATACGTTAGCCAATTATTACTTTTAGAGTACAATCATATATAAAATTACAGGAAAATCTGAAAAAAAAAAATTCATCTATTTATTAAAACACAATCAAATAAATAAATATTGTTCTTTGATTAAACCTATCGGCCTTTTCTGACGAAGCAACATGATGGTAGTGATTATAAGAATGAACCATTGATGAAAGTGAAAGAAGCGAAAGTGGTATGTAAGGATCGGAGCATATGGTATTCCGTGATCTCTGCTTACCGCAATTGGAAAGAGGCATGATATATATGTATGTATGTATTATAAGAATAAATATTATCAATGATAAATTTTAACTAATCATTTTTGTATTATTACTCATTATTTTACGTTGTAAAACTGTTTAAATTTACATGCACCTTCTTAGTAATTATTGAAAGCCAGTACGGCTTTTCCAATAATACGAGTATTGTATGGAAATTCAACAAGAAAACTTGATTAGAAAAGTCTTAATATTATGGTACCAGGAATGCATACGCTGGTACCATTATTAAGACTACGATACGATACTACACGTTGTTACTATTGTTATTTGTTGTCAATATTTTTGTGCACCATGATAAATTTACTAACTCTAAGTTACTTTGGTGTCAATACGCCAAGAAAAGGCATTAATTAAATAATAAATGGCCAACGTTACTGGTGTTATTTCGCTACAAAGTTGGAGAGTTGATAGCAAGTTAATGAGGCCGCTATAGGTACACTCCACTCACAGCTCCGACAAACTTTGTCCTCAGTAATCTATAAATCAAATATCACTTCAGTCGTTATATTTCAGTAGGAGTTTTCTGCGGCTTAGGCCACAAAAATGAGTAATTATATAAAGTCATTTTTTAGCCAGATACTATATTTTTTAGAAAGACACAAAATTACAAGCCTTCAGCTATCAATACCCTTTTTTACAAGAGAATACGCATGTGATTTTATTCAAAATTGAATATATTTATAAAAAATCGGTACAAAGAGCGTCGTTAACATATTCGTTAAGATTAAAATTTCAAGTATTTTCGCCAGGTGGATTCGTTTGTGATAGACGAAGCGGATCTTGTTTTGCCAAATAATCAAAAAACTATAAAATATATTTCTTTCCTCAAGGCTCCACCACAAAATATAGAAAATTCGGGGAAAATGAGACATAAAAAATCAAAGTAGGTAATTTGTTTCCTATCATATTCTCATGAATAATTCATTTGCCAAATAAGAAGTCAAGTATCATACAAGTAAACCCTGAAGATCCTACCACGTTACAAAAAATATATAGCAGTTTTAATTATGAAAATAAAAATCTAAATAACAAACTGAAAAATTATTTCGCAAGGTAACTTTAATACTTCAGCTAGAACTTTCCTTTTAGCCAACAGCCAGTAAACAAGACGTTTTTGTGGAAAAATTGTACTTATATTGCGTAAATCCGCTGTAATGAAGCTCTTAATCGGACTTGTGGTGAACGGTGAAGGGACGGTAAAAGTTTTAATAGCGTCCTAAAGGCGGGAATAGCGGTGACAAGTTAGCGACTATTTAGACTGTTTTAGACGTAGTTACAGAATGACTGCCTCCGTGGTTGAGTGTTATGTGAGTTGCGTTTAGCACTGGATGTTTCGGTTCAGATCCGGATAAATAAGTTTTAAACACACAATATTGTTTCAACTGGGCATAAAACATTGACTAATGAAATGGAGAAATGTGCCTGCCCTTGCCCCAACAGGGGACGTAGTTAATCCAGTAAACGCAACGACAGGCTAGTGACTTGGCCAAAAATGTTACCGTTACATCGTATAGTTCGGTTGAATGCACTGCTGGATGAACTTTTTTCCAATGTTTGTGATCATTGGTGGCCTTTTACAAGGAAATTGCCCCAATATGACCCGGCCAAATTACACTCAAGAATATCAACTAAAGAACTGCTTAGTATTGCTCTGTTTCTGTTCATTGTACCTACTTCTGAAGAGAAAAAGGTATAGAGATATTATTACCTCAGCTGGTTTTAATAAGTGAGCGATAATAAGTGATTGTGAGTAAGACGAATGTCTATGAGTAGCGGTGATTAGTTACCTATGGGTGACATGTAGGCTCACTACCTCTGAAATATAAAAAAGGTAGTTCCTCCGTAAGGCTATACAGCCATCCTGCTTATTATCACCAAATACTATATAGTAATAGTAATAAAAAAAATTACACACAAAAATTAATAATAAATATTAATTTTTACTTTTGGTCTTATCGCTTAGAAGTGATTTCTTCCAGGCAACCCAGGAAAAAGGCATTATAGGAATACATTATACATAGAGAAAAATGTAGGCGGTGTTAAATATGAGACGAAAAACAAAAATTAAAAAAATAACACATTACACAACATATCATTTTCTGTTCCTACATAACCTAACGTTATGAATATAATATGTATAGCTAATTGTAAGTATCGATTATATTTAGCCATTAATAACACACCCGGCTTCGCACGGGTGCAAATTTTTAAAATCGGTCGAGTAGTTTTTGAGTTAAATCGTAACAAACAAACAAATCTTTCCTCTTTATAATATTAGTATAGATAGGTACCTATAGCCAGCAATGCTCTGCAATGAAGAAGTAGTCAGTAAAACATAACACAAAGGCTCAAAGAACAACTGCATTTTGTCGGCAATACGCTATTTTCCTCATTATCGCAAAGTGAGCGACCTGTAAACACGCTCTACACAAAAGAGCTTACTCAGGCTTATTATGTGCAGATGAAACCTATATTTGTAGTTTGACGTCTACATAATACATATATCTGAAAGCCTAGCTTGCGAGAAAGTATGAATCTGTCTTCTTCTTTTAATTTATGGTAACTTCAAAAGACGTATTCTGCAAATTGCAATGTCCAGTATTTTTGGGAGACTCGACGTCAATTTGTCAATTTCAAATAATAATTTGTCATATAAATGACTGAATGAATATTTTCTCGCAAGTGGTTCGTGCTACGGCCTATATTATGGGTATTACGGGTTTGGTTGGATTGTTGTTCTGTGGTCCTACCATCGAGACTCTCGTATGTCGATATATAACAAGATTATTCAAAAAAATGTTACATATTATGTGTATAATAATAAAATATATTTAAATTATCAACTAAAATATTATATACGTAACTAATAAAGAATCTAAAACTAAAAACGGAGTCCCTTTAGGCAAGGTTCCGAAGATACTGGCAGCGTTTCCCCTTTGAATAGCTGGTATACTAATTATTTTTCCGAGGTAGCTGCCAGCTCTTCGGTCTCCTGTGATGTCGACTAAATTCAAATATATTTTAATTTCTAGACACCAAACATTTATTGAGATGAAGAAATAAAAAAACATTTATTTCACAAAATCACATTAATACATTGAAATAAAATAAAGGTACAAAAAACATAAATATACAACGCAATAAAATAATAATTAACTCAATATTAAAGAGTTCCTGTGCAATGCAGGAAAGGGGTCACCGACTCAGGATTATCTGTGACCCAGCCGTAGCTGTGTCACAACTCACAGCACTGATTTTCAGCGGTGTCCATTTAACCATGACGGTACTGTGTTCTCAACTTAAAATAAATAAATATTAATAAATAATTAATTAAACATATCATACATGTTCGAATAAAAACTATAATAAAATATGTAGGTATATCGAATGTATTGAAACAAAAAGTAGTAGGTACATATTAAATAATTCATATAGCGACAAGTATATTTCAAGAACTACACTCAGTGGCGTAGCTATCGTAGGGCAAAGTGGTGCAGTGCACCAGGGGCTGAGAGGGCCTCCTGAGCTTTGGAAAGAGGGGGAGGCAGCTCTTGAAGCTAGAAAAATTCTCACAAGAATTTTAATTTTTTTCAAGATTTTAAATAAGAATTTATAACGCCGAAAATGGAAGCGCCCTTGATTAGTTATCATTTGCAATTAATTTTGTGTAGTTACTGAAAAAAATTGTCGGAGGGGAGGGGATTGCGATTATTTCTATGCACCGGGGCCCTTGTCCACCTAACTACGCCACTGACTACACTTAGGTATATTTTCATCACCAATGCAACCAGGGCGGATTTTTCGTTGCATTGAGCATACAATAATCCTTAGAATTAGAATACAAGACATAGAACTTAAACTATTTAAAACAGTGCCTTTTAGTAATTAATAAGATTTCCATATCATGAATGTTCATTCACTAACAGCAAAGTTTTGCAAAAAATATTCGACATTGAAACTGCGACTGCTTTATTCTCGTTTCCATTTTGAAACAAAACTCGAGAGTTTGAACCGCGTTTAATTTTTTTTTTTCCACCGCAAATTGAAATAAATGAATATTTAACTGAATCAAAAAAGCATTTGGAGTTGGTCGCAGTTGGTTTTATCATAGTTAGTGCACAAAAAGCGTAAAACAAAAGGCTCGCTTGGGACTTACGAGGATTTGTGTTGCGGTGCATTTTGATGGAAAACTTGTAATCTGGGACAGGAGTTATTATTTATATGAATAAGTTTTTGAATGAATTTTCTGTGACGTCTATATTATCTGTACAATTAACAGAACATCAAGTTTAGTTATAGAAAATATGACTAGTTGACAATACCATTACTAGTACTTAGTAGTATACCTAATAATGGTAAAAAGGTTATTACGATTTTTTTTGTAAAACTCAGAAATGCCATTGCTTTTATTATTAAGTACCGTAACTGAATGTTATAATGTTAATACATACCTCTTTATACACAATTCCTTGACCGACTATAAAAGAGTTCATTTCATTGATAATACATATAAATATTTTGTTTAACTTTAGAATTTAATTGTCCCCAAACTATGATCCCTGTGTCGTGGTTGATTTGACTCTTCCGGGGATCATGTCGTTTATAAAAATGTAGTTATTGTGTTTTATTAACGCGAGTATCACACATTTAAATAAAATACTGTATACCGGATTAAAACGCTTACTTATATTGATTAAATTATTTATCCACCAACCATATTCTAAACAATATAAATAATAAATCGGGTTTTAATCCGGTATACAGTATTTTATTTAAAAATGTAGTAAATTCAATTTCAATTCAATTGATATTGATATATATAGAACATACGACTATACTATCATGATTATGGAACGGTCTTGTGTGAATCGAATCAGATCATGCCCTCATACATTCCTTTACCTCTTGCACTTTACAACAATGGACCACTAGGTAGAGCTATCTGAACTTAACAAGATATGCAAATTCTAACCTAGACTCCTCTTTGTACTTGACCCTTGCTCTTCTTTTAGATTAAACTAAATATAATATTATAGCACAAGTAGATACGTCACTACGTACTGCGGAATCAAACTCTTAACCAGTGTTATTTACGAAGATGAAGATGAATGTTGTATTTATTTCTTTCTACGGCTCAAATTAAAATGTCTTTATTTGCTAGAATAATACATTCTGGTAATAGATGTACATGTTTTAGGTGATCCAGGCAGATTTTATCCCCAAACTTCAGTTTGTTAATACTACTAACACTATACTACTAGCTTAAAACTAAAGTAGGTATATCTAACACTAGCAACGCGCCCCGGCTTCACACGGGTGCAATGTAGATGTACTATACACAAAACATAGACTATGTTACTTGCTGATAATGTAGCTTTCTATTGGAGAAAAAAATTTCAAAATCGGTCCAGTAGTTTTTGAGTTTATTCATAACATACAAAAATACAAATATTTCCTCTTTATAATATTAGTATAGATATAGATTATATGTATTTAAAACAGATAAATCCTTTCTCAGCCTAAGTCGTTTGCTGTAGTAAAATCAACTTGTAAAGTTGTCTTTTATTAACGCGAGTATCACACATTTAAATAAAATACTGTATACCGGATTAAAACGCGATTTATTATTTAAATTATTTATCCCGACGTTTCGGATGCTTTTCAGCAACCGTGGTCGCGGGAGTCTTTTATTTAAACTTGTAAAGTGCTCATAGAAAAGTTATCATGTAATTTCACAAAATATTAGTAAGTGAGTGATTCAATACCGAATTTTTTAATTATCAAATTATTGGAGTTATTTAAATTGCCAATATTGAAATGAATTAGTGTCAGACTCAGGTTCGAACCACTCTTACTAATTCGCAAATGAATTCACCAAAATTAGTGAAGTATAATTACTTTAAAATAAAATTAATAGAAAGAAAGTTTATAAGAAGGTAATACTAGGTCAATGGCTTTACAAAAGGTTTCCACAATCTCGGCTTTTAAATAAAGGATCTTTTCAGCCCTTCTAAACTTTTACTGAAAGGAACAAGAAAGGTTTTGAGTAAACTTCCGAGAGATCGGTCAAAGATAACTGTGTCAACGTGATTTTTTATTGATTAAGACCCTTAAGAGCTGAGATAAAAGGTTTTATTGACCATTTAAAGGCGCAAAGAGCAAAAGAGTTGGATTTCATCTCTTTACAACTGGATTTTATTATAAATATTGAACTTTTCTGAAAGTCAGTTACAATATAAAAGAACATTCAAATATATTTTTACAAATTAACGGAAGTTTGTAGCTCATGTCATTTTCCTAGGAGACTCGCTACTGCATTTATTATTGACTAACATTTTCTAGGTTAAGTTTTGCGATATGAGAGAGAAATACCTTATCATACGGGACTGTCACCATTAAACGGTTCAAGTTAATCCTATATTATCACTATCGGAGGGTCTAGCACGAACTACTATAGAAAAAGTGTTCGAATCGTCCATCTGTCAGTTGTATGAGAAATCATTTCAAATTTCATAGACAGCTCGACGCTACGAATACTTTTTCGCAAGTTGTTCGTGCTGGGCCCTCGGTTCCTAAAAATAACCATGCTTCCCGTCTTCGTATTGTAATTATTCCTCTTTTCTTCTCCTTCTCCCATTACCTAAATCTGCATTGTGTTTCATATGTGGAGGTAGGGAGGTATGGTCTTCCTCGAACCTAAAGGGAGGGTTCTCGACCAGTCGAACCACTGACTGGCCGGCCCTAAGGCCCCCAGTGGTTGATGTCGAGATGTTTTATATATAGGTACTCAACGTTCCGAAAAATTTGTATAGCGCGATTCAGGATTAGACGTATTATTTCTTGTAGCAGATTGTAGATGTCCCTACACATATTCAAGTTCAAATTCAAAATCATTTATTCATTTAGGTAACACAATGTACACTTATGAACGTCAGTAAAAAATACATATTAAATGCTTCTAATTTTACATTTAACGCCAGTTCTCAAATCAAGGGCGTAGAACGGAAGAGAAGAACTGGCAATAAACTCTTTGTCACTCTTTTTAATCGCCAAATTTTCGTTTTACAAAATATTTGTAAGGCGCTGCAACCATTACACCATGTTCCACATGCCATATACACTGTCTGTACACATATTACTTTATTTCCAGAGTGCGACCGCACATTCGTGAGCCGCGGAGGAGCGAGCAACGGCACCTTCACCGCGCCGGAACTCCTCAACCCTTACAACCAGAGTCGGCAGTGTTTGTACACGTTCCTGGCGGCGCCGGGCCAGCGCGTGCTCGTCGAGTTCCGCACCTTCGACCTGAGAGGGAAACCCCCAGAGTATGTATAGTTCGCGCCTAAGCTTCTAGTAAGCTCTGCCGGCCTAGCATGACAACCGCGACAAAATTTTGTCGACCGTTTTCTCGTGTTTTCTATGTATATATCTTATGTCTTCCGGTTCTAACACGACACTCACACTGAAAACTCGACTTCTAATGTCAAAAGCAAAGATATTTGTTCATCGAGATATCTTGTCTATCAATGTTGTCGATGTTGAGATATCTTATATCTTCGTTTGTCTTCACTCGTCCGCGAGATATCACTTGATGGTCTATGGTTGATGCTAGGCGGGCTGAACGTGGCAAGAGTGGTGTCGCAGTAGCAAAATATAGGTGTTATTTATTATTTTTACATAATTTATGAGTGAGAAATGAATGGTAGGACGCTACGCACTAACATTAATAATTATGGTCTAACCAAATAATTTTTCTTATCCTGCTTTTTGCTTATACAAAATTTTGGAAATACCATAAATCAATAAGTACTTAATAATAATCTAGGTCTCATAAATAACTTTAATGGTTTCCGCAACGAAATCATTGCAACTCTAATAGTTTTGTTTTGTTTCAGTGGAGCAGCGCTCGGAGAGCTTCCAGCGTAAGTATTCCATCGCTTTTGGTAGTTGCTAAAACAGGAAAGACAAATATGTTTACTTTCCTCAGTAGCCCTGAGCCCATATAGATAAATTGGGGCGCACTATTTTTGGGAACATAACCTAGTTGGAACTTGATTTATACTGAAATATTTTAGGCTGGCTTGTAGCTTAAATAATTTCTTTATTTTAGTTTGTCTTCAGTTAGTCAATATTTAAAAACACGTTGTTACCTAATTATAAACCTGATCCAAGTAATGAAGCACTGCATATAATTCATAGAAAAGTATGCATTATATTATTTACTTATATTTTTTAACTTATTAACATCGCAGTGTATAAGTCTACCGCTAGTTACCACCGAATCAACGTCACCAGAAAAACTGACGGGCTCTTTGGCGCGTTCGGTAGAACACCTGCCGTGCGCATCGATGGGTCGTGGTTTCGAATCCCATCCACGATATGTTTATAATTTTCTGTAAGCATGTCTTCCCCACGTCTGGTAACTTCGGGCATTGAACGAGTTGGAGGAATATCGAAATTCCGACCGGGTAACGAACCACCGTTCATAGATGGGAAAACCGTGAAGTTCATATTGCGCGTTTCGGTTTCAGTCTATGGATTTCCGAATGCTCGAAGTAAAAAGTAGGTCGACAGCGCATCATTGACTGATGTTCTGTAGCTGAGGTATCATCTACCATCAGGTGAACCTCATGCTCGTCTGTCGATATCTAACATAAAAAAATACATATATTGGCACAGATGCATGCACGAATACATGGACATATACTCGGAGATGGCGTCGCTGGAGACGGGCGAGCTGGTCAACTCGGCGTTCGGCGGGCGCTACTGCGGGCCCATCCCGCCACGCCGCCGCGTCTCGCTCCACCGCGCGGTCGCTCTCGCCTTCTTCACGGACCACACCTACACGCCGCCAACGCTCTTCTACGGCATCTATCGCTTTATCAACGCCTGTGAGTTTTTTCATAGCAATATCCCTAGGTCAAATTGCTGACATTACAGCCAATGGCGTAGCATATCACACGGTCACACGGTGCGGATCCCAAATTTGCCGCCCCCTTATTTTTGCAATTGATTATTAAAAATCGTGACTCTTATTGAATAACACTAACCTTAAGAGAAACTCTTGTTATTACGGTGATGTAGTAACAAAAAAATAAAAATAAAAACGTTGAAGGATATAATTTTTTTACCCTTACCTATGAAATGCCGCCCTCGCCAAAGTGCCGCCCGGAGCGGACCGCAACCTCCGCCCCCCACCCATGCTACGCCACTGATTACAGCTAACACTTAACAGCAGTTTTGTAATGCTTGATCTAAACATCACATAACATGTTCATTTATTGATGTTCCTTCTAAAATTCCAGCGGAATACGAAGTGGGAACTCCCGTGCCGAACACAATGTGCTCGTTCGTGATCGAGGCGAGCAAACGCAAGACGGGCCTGCTGCTGTCGCCGACGTACCCCGGCATCTACCCCAAGGACATCGTGTGCAACTACCAGTTCGTCGGGCAGCCCGGACAACGCATCCGGCTAGAATTTCGCGACTTCGATCTATTTTTCGGCGGGCCACAGTAAGTAAATTGTATTCTCATCGAATAGCGAGGAAACGGGCAACTGGCTCACCTGATAGATATCACCATCATAGACATTTGCAACATCTTTTTACTTTCTGCCTGCACAACCACTGTTTGGCAATCAGCTGTCGCCGATATAACTTAGAAGAAACGAGCCTTTTCTTTCCTAAAATAAAGATGATTTGATTGACTTCAAAGGTTGGCAACGCACCTGCAAACCCTCTGGTATTGCGGATGTCTGATCACTTACCATCACGTGATCCACCATGTTTTCCCCCTATTCTATAAAAAATACCTCAAGACTTGCGGATTATTACCGAATTTTGATTTTTGTTCGTGTTTTACTTGTTTCGTTCTCTTCTTTTATTCAATACAATATACTATTAATACTCTGACAAAAATAATAAACACTATCTAGACTTAAAATAAATTAGTTAAGTTATTTTAATTAGTACTGGCTTCTCTAGTACCTTTTTTGTTTGACCTAAATTCCTAGGTATAGTAATTGTAATTACATATTGCACCTTGAAAATCAAACTGTTATCAAAACTGAAGATTTTTCAACTGTCAACACCATCTAGTAAAATTATTTAGGTACTGAATATTCCCTATGTTTTTGTATTGTATGGAGTGTTTATTCAAGCTGCCCATTCGACTGGGTGCGCGTGTACGACGGGCCCGACAACACATCGGCGATAATCGGCACATACTGCGGGCAACAGCGCAACCTCGTCCTGTACTCGAGCGACGAGCGGCTCCTCGTCACCTTCTACACTCTGCCGCGGGCCGCCAACACGCAGAACCGCGGCTTTAAGGGCATCTTTGAGTTTTCCGAAAGTTTCGTTAAATTAGGTAAAAAGTTTAATAAAAATTTATTATCTACAAATTATATAAACAACCTCACGGGAAAACCGTAATATTGGCCATTCTAAGGCTTCATTTCCGCCCCAGAATTACGAAAATGCTGTGATTTTCGTTCAACATTTCAACTTTTTTATGCAGAGCGCATGTACAATAAGATTTTATTTTAATGTTCTTACGTATAATAAAAATTGAAATATTGAATGTCTTTGGATATAAGTTGTTACTCAAACGAGTGAAACGTATAATTATTATTTTGAGTCAATAAATCTAATCATAACAAAAATTATAGTTCCCTTAACACGCACAATCGTTCTAGAGTTCCTGATGGTTTTCGATGGAAATTCTAGCAATTTACGCTCATCAGAGAATTAAAAAAAACCTTCCGAAATATAGTAGAGGGTATAGTATAGTAGAGGTAAATTAAAAGGATTTTCATAAGAAGGCGGATGAGAACTGCAGTTCCTTATACTTAACTTCAATAGACATTAACAAATTCACAAACTTAGTTAGTTTTCAACCCTCATGCTAGCTTGGTATATTGATATAATGTTTTTTAGTTTTGTCCTGTTCTTAATTAACCTCTCAGTAATAATATGATTAGCCTTCAGTACAGATACCATCAAGTATTTTGTGCTTGTTTCAGATTTTATAAGCAAACATGACGCCGAGCATATTAGAGGCTCGGAGTGTGATCAGAAAATTCTTAGCAAAAAGGAATCGTCAGGATTTGTGTACCATCCAAATTATCCATTCCCCTATATACAAAAAGTTGTTTGTAGGTAAGTGATTACATTCCCTTTTTGAGTATTTATCTAACGATGAAGAGTGGTTCTTTTATAGCATCAATGAATAATGAAAAACATAATACATATTTTTCAGATATTTTATATATGGTATGCAAGACTCACAGAATCTGGAAAGGGTCCGGCTTGAGTTTCAGAATTTCTCAATACCTAAAGGAGAAAACCCGAAACCGGAGTAAGTTGCATAAAATATTACAATATTTTTCATTTATTAATGACATATTAACTTCTTTTAATGTTACGCCTTCTTGAAAACAGGTTATAAAATCAAATACAAGTATGTTGTCCTCAGTTTTATTGGACGACAATAGTGTATACGTTTTATTTCATATATAAACATAAAAAAATTCACGAAGACATATTTCAAACACGCCGTGTTCGCAAATTAGAGGTATTACCACTATATTATTGCAGGAGTCATTGAAGATAGCCCGATACAGAGCTAAATATAATGTATCGCGCTATCACGTTCTCTCGTAAATAAGATGACAGTAGTGTTACTTATTTACTACTTTGAGAGATTGTGGTACAATCCCAGGAATTTCGTATTCGTTGCACCATTGCTCAAACAGTTCAGTGCTTAGGGTTTCCAAGTTTTAAGTATATTGATACTTAATAACCTTATTCAACATATTATTCGCTCATAAGCAACATATTGTTTTCTTTTTAATAAATGCTTTCTGTTAAGTGATGTGAATGTGATGTGATCATAGTTATCATAACACTAGTGGCGGATTTATCAGCAGGCTTTTAGGGGCGACAAATTTGGGGACCAATTTTATTTTTACGTGTCTTATGAAAATCAAAAAGAAATTCAACGAAATATTGTATATCCTATATCAAACCAGTAATCGGAAATGTGTAAATCCGCCACTGCATAACACCATTGTTTCTATCTACGTCTCAAAAATTGATTTATGGCCGAACACAAAAAACCTGAATCTTTTCTATAATTACTTTTATGTTTCAGCACTTGTCCCGACGGCTACCTGAAGGTGTACCTCCGCGGACAGGAGGCCACCGACTCGTACGACAAGCACGACGCGGAGCTGTGCGGCGACGGGGAGGGCGGGGACTTCCCGCCGCCCCTCCTCTCCGACGGGCCCCGGCTGGTGCTGGTCTTCAGTTCCGGCGAGCTGCAAGGCCGCGGTTTCAAGGCGAAGTACACTTTTGAGACGGGTAATTTTGTTGATTTGTAATAGTCTACGTTTTGTTACCGAGTCTTCAAGAAATTCACTTTATAAACTCTTATTAGTTCTTTGTTTATGTCCAGTTATGTAAACAGCCTTTTATGCTCACCGTTTTGGGTCCATTAACTATCAGCGTGGAATCAAAATTCTCATCTGGTTTGTAACATTGATAAAGTTTTATTTATATACTTTATAGTGACAAATAAAGTGATATAGGTATATTATCTATCTATCTATATATTATAATCTTTGCACCAAGTAAGCAGTCGGTGATGAAAGTATTCTTTTTTATTGGCCAGAGACCAACATTTTACCTCAATGTCCCTTGCTGGTGTATGGTTTATTTATTTTTTACATCATTGCATAATAATTGTAAATTTGTGAAATTTGTGGACAAACTAGCCGTGAAAATTAGATCAAAGGAAAAGTATTTTATTTTACTCTATGCACAAGAAAAATCCACACACAACAACAATACATATTTACTAGATGACTACTAATTTACTTAGTGTGTCACGTTAAATAAGGTGTGACTCATGCTAACTCGAGACTTCAAAACAGGATTGATACTCTGTCGCTACCTACACATACATATTTCAATATGACAGCTATATAAGTCTTTGTTGATAATCTTAGAGCTGTGAGGTGGCGTGCTGCTGATGTGCTATTCGCATTAAGCGCCTCCACCACCGCTAGAGCTCGCTATCGACCGCCCTATTTTAATAGGGTGCGACCCCATCTTCCCCTGCCGACCGAACAGGGTGCCGTGTGCCGCCGCAATGGCGCTGCACGCGAAGAAAGCAGTTCCTCCTTCCTTAGAGCTGTGATGTGGTTAGATACTGGACTTGCCTCCCGCAGAGTACCGCGTGCCGGGCACGGCGGCGCCGGGCGGCGAGTGCGCGTTCACGTACCGCTCCGAGGCCAAGAAGAGAGGGGAGTTCAACTCGCCCCGCTACCCCTCCAACTACCCCTCCTACACCAACTGCACCTACACGCTGGTCGCCACGCCCAACGAGCAGGTCACCGTCGTCTTCGACCACTTCAAAGTGAGGGCGGATGCCTGGAATGCCACTGCTGGACTATATGGGTGAGATTTCAGAATGAGAATCATGCACAAATTTTTATCCCTAAGCCTCGACTGCTAATGCCTCCAAATAAGCAACCATTAATGAGCAATAGTTGCGGCATTTAACCCTTTCAACCCTGGCGGGACGTATATGTCCTAGCAGCAAACGTCGTTAAAAAGTAAATTTGTGTTCACCAGTCACCAAGACAAACGTTCCAAATGATAGGTTAAAAATACAATCAAGGTTTTTTTTTATAATAACCATGTGCTGACGAAAATAATGATGATATATATGATATAGGCGTAGTGCACTGAAGCTTGAAGTATCAAGTTAAAAGGGTTAAGCATTTGGGCCTGATCAGCAGCAATATATTTAAATTCAAAATCATTTATTCATTTAGGTAACACAATGTACACTTATGAACGTCAATCTTCTTCTTCTTCCAGCCCTGTTCCCATTTTTTTTATTTGGGGTCGGCGCAGTATGTTTTCTTTTTTCATTCTCTTCTTTTACTCGCCCATCAGTCACACCTCTCGAACATATACAATAATATTATTCTTCACACAGGCAATCCATGTTTTTTTGGCCTCCCTCTTCCCCTATACCCATCCACTTTCATATTAAAATTTTTTTTTAGTTACATGCCCATACCAAGCCAAACGATTACCTTTCAATTTTTCATTCACTGGCGCTACTCGCAAACTTCCCCTTATATAGTCATTTCCTATCTTATTAAAATTAAATCGTTCAAATTTTACATTTACTGCCAGTTCTCAAATCAAGGGCGTAGAACGGACGAGAAGAACTGACAATAAATTCTCCACCACTCTTTTCAATCGCCAAGTTTTTGTTTTACAAAATGTTTGTAAAGAGCTGCAACCATTACACTATGCCCCACATGATATATTGAAGTAATTAATTATAGTAATAAAAAATGGTTTGGTTCTAACGTATATGACGCGATGTTCAGAGGAGCGACATGCAGCGAGGACTGGGTGGAGGCGTGGTGGACGGGGCGCGAGGGCAGCCGCGTGCCGCTGGGCCGCTGGTGCGGGCTGGCCACGCCCGGCCCGCTGCAGTCCCCGCGGGGCGCGCTGGGGCTGCTGATAGCGCTGCACACCGACTCGGAGGCTGTTGCATCCGGATTTAAAGCGAGATATGTGTTTGAGGTAAACAAAAGTATCGACGGGCTCGACGCGTTCAGCCGGCCTAGCATGACCGCCACGAGTTATGTCGCGGACGAGAGAAGACAAACTAAGATGTAAGATATGGAGATACATTATATCTCGATATCGATAATTTTGATAGAAACGATATCTCGATCAACAAATATATAAAACACGAGAAAACGGTCGACAAAATTTTGTCGCGGTTGTTTTGCTAGGCCGGCAGTAGAACACTTGTCGTGTGCATCGATAGGACGACATTTTTAATTTTTTTTTTTTTTTGAAATTAATGTTTCCCCACGCCTTGTGGTATTGAATGGGTGGGAATATCGAAATTCCGACCGTTTAACGAACCACTCTTCATAGATGGAAAAA
Organism: Anthocharis cardamines; assembly: GCA_905404175.1. Taxonomy (NCBI): domain Eukaryota; kingdom Metazoa; phylum Arthropoda; class Insecta; order Lepidoptera; family Pieridae; genus Anthocharis; species Anthocharis cardamines. The sequence goes on from FR989959.1 coordinate 966,668, forward strand.
TCCTGAATGGCATATTGCGCGTATCGGTTTAAGTCTATGAATTTCCGAATGGTCGAAGTAAAAAGTAGGTCGACAGCGCATCATTGACTGATGTTCTGTGGCTGAGATATCACCTACCATCAAATTAACCTCATGCTCGTCTGTCGATATCTATACTAATACTATGAATAAATTCAAAAATTACTGGCCGATTTTAAAAATTCTTTCACCAAAAATCTACACTATCAGCGAGTAACATAGGCTATAATATTTTTAAGCCGGGGCGCGTTGCTAACATAAAAAAATCAAAAACCTCCTGCCTCCTCAAAAACCAACGCGCCAACGAGCCTCTTCGTGTTGCAGCCAGCGAAGTCGATATTCGGCGACTGCGGCGGCAACGTGTCGGGGGCCGCGTGGGGCGCGGTGGCCTCCCCCCGCCACCCGCTGCCGTACGAGCCGCCCGCGCGCGGCGCCGCCTCCCGCGTCTGCAACTGGTTCATCACCGCCAAGCCCGGCCGGCGGCTGCTGCTCAACTTCGATCACTTCGCCGTCGAAGGTCATCTCACTGGTGAGCGAAACGAGCATAGCTGAAGCTAATTGGACGCTGTTAGGCAATACAGTGTCAACCCACAAAATTACATTACATAGATTGGTATCAAAATGTAAATTTTGATACCAATCGCTTCCTTATGAGCTGGAGTACGTATTTCAAAAGAGATATGTAGGTATCATTTAAATCGTCTTAATAGCAAAAATATTGAAAAGACTAGTGAGCGTAAAATCCTAACATGTTTAGAATACATTTAGAATAATGCACTTAATTCTATTACTGTGATTGCTACCAAGAAAAACGATATACATTTAGTTGACACTGTATTGCTTAACAGCGTCCAATTGATATGCTTTTGAAAACAAACCTTAGGAAATTGGAAATACAATAAGTAACATTTTTGGTTTTATTCGGTCGCCGCATTTTTGATTCACTGAATGTTTAAAAAATTATAGGAAATTATTTTTGCCCAATTGGTTGATGATAAATAAGCAAATTAAATCAAATTATCATTTATTCATTTAGGTAACACAATGTACACTTATGATAAAAAAAATAGATAGATAGACTTATAAAAAGATTTAAAAAAATGCTACTTAATTTTACATTTATTGCCACTTTTCAAATCAAGGGCGTAGAACGGGCGAGAAGAACTGGCGATAAACTCGCCGCTACTCTTTTTAATCACGAAGTTTTTTGTTTTGTGTTGTTGTTGTGCGTTGCGTTCAGAAATAGTTGAATGTAACAGTTAATAGATTTAACAGGTTTTGCGGTAAACGAAAAGCAGTTAATTCATTAACATTAGATAAGCGGTTAAAAAAGCTGTTTGTTGAATTAACGCCCACTCCAACATGTCGGTGTCGTGAATGTTCCAGAGCGCGGCTGCCCGGCGGCTGTGCTGCGCCTGTGGTACGAGAGCCCGGGCCCGCCGCTCGAGCTGTGCGGGGAGAAGGCGCCCGGCGACCGCTGGCAGTACCTCTCCTCTTCCAACTCCATCAGACTCTCGTGAGTTCCATTACAGCCCGCTTCACATAATAAAGTGATGGGCTCAGGTCCGGATTTAAACTTAATGCCGCCTCTGGGCACCGGAAAAAAAGCCGCCCCTATACTGAAATTTTACTCAAACCTATAGTTTATATATCTTATTTTTTAAATTAAAATAACTAATTTATTGCAGAAAATTAAAAACAGACTACACTTCTGAATGTTTATTAAATTAAATATATCCTAAGGTTTTTCTTTTAAATTAAAATTAATTGGTGTAATCGATAAATTATTATTTTAAACATTCTAAAATGACCAATAACACAAGTCTGCAAAATAAAAAAAATTGAGAGCTGTTTTGGTTTTTTTGCGTAATTCTTATGATTTTGGGTGTGCTGAATCCGAAAATGACTTTCATTTTGTCATAGAACGTCACGTTTTCTGACAATGTGGGTATCTATGTTAAACAATTTAACATCTTAAAATAAAAGAGAAAAGACTAAATGTTTTTATTAATTTATAATTGCGTAACAAAACTTATTTTTTTATCTAAAATACATTTATCAGTAAGCACTAAACACATATATTTTTCCCAATGAGACTTCTTTTGGTTTTTTTGGTCATCGGTACAGCACAATCTTCGTCAGAACTTTGAACCTCTTCCAAGGTCGCAGGGGCCTTGGGCAATGGTATTTCGGTCCCATAGTACGAATAGTTGATTGCAGATTGGGGTATGAAATTGACTGCTTCCGTTTTGAATTATATCCTTTCCAAGGACTTTATATATATAACAGGACTGAGCACTGCCAAAATTTAAAATTACAAAAACACATCTTAAGGTATAGGTATTAAGACTCAATTTTGGCTTCCAACATTGACAGAGGCAAAACGAGCCGAGCGAGATATCTAGTACGGAGGCTGTTTAGCTCTTTCTAACACATGTCAAGCGATAGAAATTAATCAATGTCAATCAATCATTTGATGACTGATGTGTCATGGCATGTCATTGCATTTATGCGATGTAATGTCATAATAGTTGTTTTTATTTATTTTTCGTAATTTAGTAAGGTTTCTTCGAAGAAATGGTTGTGTACAATTTTGTAAAAGTGAATCCTATGATGTTTGCAGCATAATATTTTACAGTTAAGCCGAAAAAAGGTAATTTTAGATTTATAACAAATAGGGTAACCATATCATGCGGGATTTCGGGATTAGTTGGTCGGAGTGTCTTATGATCCGTTTGTTATACCTACGATTGCTATCATCAGCGTGTAATATTGTTATTAGTTATGTAAACCAAATAAAAAAAATAAGGTGCAAAGCCATTCATTTAATTTGTTTAACCAACTTGAAAAAAGGGTCCGTTATCCCTGGTGTTATCATATGCCATGACGTATTATTATTTTTATTTCTTTGACAGTTTTCCGAAGAATGAAAACCAGAAAAAATATGGCTAAATGTTGTTCTGATGTCATAAAAGATTACTTAAAGCTCCGTTGTATGTAGCCTTCACTTTAGTACAGCTAATTCCCAACAGTTATTGAAAGCCGGAATACCGTCTGTTTTTACGGTAAGCCCATTATTAGCTGATGGACACTTACCTACTTACATATATTAATATAACTTTCTGCACGCAAAACACAGAAAAGTCTACTTTTTGAGCAAATGTATAAAATTCATGAAGTTATATTATTATTTTGTTGCAGGAACAAAATAAGCAGATAAGAGTACTGAGTAAGGCCCCGTTACAACCCGTCGAACAATGTATTCCTGATTCAGAAATACTATCAAAATAAGATTTTGATGATACTAAAGCATTTATTTTTACAAAACTTAAATTATTTTGCCCTCGACATCCTGTTCAATGTAATGAGGAACCCATTAGTTGCAGTTAGTGAAGGCATTAAGTAATTCATATTTCAATTTAAGAATATTCTATCAAAATCAAAATCTAATTACTTAAGAAAAAAATAAATTCAATGAATACAGTTTCTTTTATTTGAATTTGTTATATCATCCATACTTAAAATTAAGGGTCTAGTGGCTAGCCGGTTAAGCACAGGCAATCTGCCCCCAATGGAAAAGTCTATTCATGACTATACCGTCGTTTTGAGGAGTTTATATGTATACTTATTTTGGACTAAAACCAAGTTGTTGTAGAAATATTTAACAAAATATGAAAAAAGTAGACTTTTTTAAAATTGTGAAATGATTCTAGTGATGGTAGACTTACAGGAGAATATATTATTTTTCATACCAAGCTTTGTTATTAATAATAATTATAATGGATATGTTTATATTATATTTTAGACATTTTTATGGGGTTATTATAGAGTGAACACCTCCAAAAAAATAAAATAAATGTGATATAGTAGCCTTTATTAGCATACAAAATGTTATTGAAATCTTGGTTTCTGTAGGTTTGTTCCCGATTTGTGATTACAAATATTATAATAATTACAAGCCCCACGTAACAAAAATATTGTGGTCACCCTATTAGAAAGTGACACACCTCCTCCGTACTAAACGTCCTGCTCGGCTCGTTATCAGGCTGCGAGTACTCAGTCCTGTTATATATATAAAGCAAGGACTTTATATATATAACAGGACTGAGCACTGCCAAAATTTAAAATTACAAAAACACATCTTAAGGTATAGGTATTAAGACTCAATTTTGGCTTCCAACATTGACAGAGGCAAAACGAGCCGAGCGAGATATCTAGTACGGAGGCTGTTTAGCTCTTTCTAACACATGTCAAGCGATAGAAATTAATCAATGTCAATCAATCATTTGATGACTGATGTGTCATGGCATGTCATTGCATTTATGCGATGTAATGTCATAATAGTTGTTTTTATTTATTTTTCGTAATTTAGTAAGGTTTCTTCGAAGAAATGGTTGTGTACAATTGAAAAAGTGTTGTGTACAATTTTGTAAAAGTCAATCCTATGATGTTTGCAGCATAATATTTTACAGGTAAGCCGAAAAAAGGTAATTTTAGATTTATAACAAATAGGGTAACCATATCATGCGGGATTTCGGGATTAGTTGGTCGGAGTGTCTTATGATCCGTTTGTTATACCTACGATTGCTATCATCAGCGTGTAATATTGTTATTAGTTATGTAAACCAAATAAAAAAAATAAGGTGCAAAGCCATTCATTTAATTTGTTTAACCAACTTGAAAAAAGGGTCCGTTATCCCTGGTGTTATCATATGCCATGACGTATTATTATTTTTATTTCTTTGACAGTTTTCCGAAGAATGAAAACCAGAAAAAATATGGCTAAATGTTGTTCTGATGTCATAAAAGATTACTTAAAGCTCCGTTGTATGTAGCCTTCACTTTAGTACAGCTAATTCCCAACAGTTATTGAAAGCCGCAATACCGTCTGTTTTTACAGTAAGCCCATTATTAGCTGATGGACACTTACCTACTTACATATATTAATATAACTTACTGCACGCAAAACACAGAAAAGTCTACTTTTTGAGCAAATGTATAAATTCATGAAGTTATATTATTATTTTGTTGCAGGCACAAAATAAGCAGATAAGAGTACTGAGTAAGGCCCCGTTACAACCCGTCGAACAATGTATTCCTGATTCAGAAATACTATCAAAAATAAGATTTTGATGATACTAAAGCATTTATTTTTACAAAACATAAATTATTTTGCCCTCCACATCCTGTTAAATGTAATGAGGAACCCATAAGTTGCAGTTAGTGAAGGCATTAAGTAATTCATATTTCAATTTAAGAATATTCTATCAAAATCAAAATCTAATTACTTAAGAAAAAAATAAATTCAATGAATACAGTTTCTTTTATTTGAATTTGTTATATCATCCATACTTAAAATTAAGGGTCTAGTGGCTAGCCGGTTAAGCACAGGCAATCTGCCCCCAATGGAAAAGTCTATTCATGACTATACCGTCATTTTGAGGAGTTTATATGTATACTTATTTTGGACTAAAACCAAGTTGTTGTAGAAATATTTAACAAAATATGAAAAAAGTAGACTTTTTTAAAATTGTGAAATGATTCTAGTGATGGTAGACTTACAGGAGAATATATTATTTTTCATACCAAGCTTTGTTATTAATAATAATTATAATGGATATGTTTATATTATATTTTAGGCATTTTTATGGGGTTATTATAGAGTGAACATCTCCAAAAAAATAAAATAAATGTGATATAGTAGCCTTTATTAGCATACAAAATGTTATTGAAATTTTGGTTTCTGTAGGTTTGTTCCCGATTTGTGATTACAAATAATATAATAATTACAAGCCCCACGTAACAAAAATATTGTGGTCACCCTATTAGAAAGTGACACACCTCCTCCGTACTAAACGTCCTGCTCGGCTCGTTATCAGGCTGCGAGTACTCAGTCCTGTTATATATATAAAGTCCTTGATATAAAGTCCTTGATCCTTTCACAATACACGAACAAAAGTAACAATCATCACTATGGTTCTTTTGCTCGCGCTTTACCTAGGAATCGCATATCGGAAGGCTTTTTTTTGACCCTTAAACCAATTTCGAAGGTCTTCAACACATCGTTTTCAGACTTTACGAGGTGTCCAAACTTTATCCTGTTCTCTAAGTTTCAAGCCAAAATACGCGAAGTACCTATACTTTTTTTACAAAGTCCGTAATATTAAGTTGTTGCTTTAATACCATATATTCGTTACAAATATAACAGAAACTGTCAGACGAATTCACACACTTCTGCACAGACGACATTGCACTATATTGAACCAAGATCTATAAAAAAAGCGACGATTTAATTCGTAATTGTACTGCGCCACTACACTATCAGAGCGCGCACGTTCAGGTTACAATATTTTTTATTTTTTTTTAATTTAGCTCACAGAGGACGTTCTTTATTTAGAAATTTTAGAAATTTAGAAAAAGTTATGGCCTGTATACGGTAAAAACAGTAATCAAAATAAAATTATACCTATTATTTATGACTTTAAGTTAGCCCTAAAACAGCTTTTTCATAATATTTTTTTGATTTTTGTAAAATAACCTGACGTTCTGGATTTTTTTTAGTATTTTTTTAGTTTTCAGAATACCTAAATACATAGAAATCAGTTGAAAACATCCAGACAGCATTTTTGTTGCACACCTGTGTAATCCATTAATTGAATTTCTTGAATTATCAATAAAATAAAGAATGATTAATTAAAAGAGTTAATTAATTATATTGACCAATCTTGATGAGACTGGATTTTTATTTTACTTCCCAAATGTTGCCGCCCTGGGTACTAGCCCCGACTGCCCCTAGTGTAAATCCACCGCTGGATAGACTCGTTAGCGCGTTCGGTAGAACATCTACTGTGCGCATCGATGCGTTTATAATGTTTATAATTTTCTGTAAGCATGTTTTCCACACGTCTGGTAACTTCGGGCATTGAACCTGTGGGAGGAATATCTATATCCCGACCGGGTTATAAACCACCGTTCATAGATAGAAAACCCGTGAAGTGCATATTGCGCGTTTCGGTTTCAGTCTATGAATTTCCTAATGCTCGAAGTAAAAAGTAGGTCGACGGCGCATCATTGACTGATGTTCTGTTGCTGAGGTATCATCTACTATGAAGTGAACCTCATACTCGTCGCATGCTAAAAATATGACCAAAATAATAATTATAAATGGTGAGTAAAATGCTATTTCAGATTCATAATAGCAGACAAGTCAGTAGGCGCGGCCGGCTGGCGCGCGATCTGGACGGAAGTGACCGTGGGCGTGGGCGAGGAGTGCCCCGAGGCATGCGCGGGCGCCTGCCTGCCGCCCGGGGCGCTGTGCTCCGGCCTGCCGCACTGCGCGGGACAGTTGAAGTCTCCAAAATGTTAGTATGCACACAAACATACGCACGCATATTCATATAAACACTTTAAAATTGGGCGAAACAATATATACTAAACCTAAAGAAAACATCAAATTATCTCTTTCTACCGGTGGGCATAAAATCAACGAACGGCTAATTTTAACAGAGTTTTTTTTTAGAAACGAATTAACAGCTTCCATTTCTTAAAAATAACAGGTCAATAAAAGTACGTTAGGGCGAACTTGTTTTTTAAAAAAATACAACGATGTACCAGCTATTGACGAATGAATTCATTCATAAAAAAATCAATTTTTTCAACATGATTAAAATTGGCTGTATTGAAACCTGCTGAAAAATAAGTTTTACCAATTTAATAATGAAAAAAAAAAATACATTGCTAGTTAAAATATTAACGACCTACTTCTCTTTCCCATCTAAAATTCCTAAGTACCCTATTAATAGAATATTGGATTTCTCAGTTCTGCTACGACACAAAACGCTTTGCAAGATCTAAGCTTCTCCAGCACTTTAAGCTTTCACAAAGATAAGTCAATGTAGTTACGATTCAATTAATGTAAATATATTTCGTGCTCAATACCTACTTCCAAGATCGAAAACACATTGGTTTCATAATTAGATACAGTGGCGGATTTACCAGAGGCTTGAACCTAGGGCGGCAGATTTTAGGGGCGACAATTTTTTTCTTTTCTTTTAGATATCTTATAGAAATCAAGTCCAAAAGTAAGTCGGTTTTCTGTATCTTACAGAGAGAAGTGTAAAAAACAATCCCTATAATTGTATTTTAGAAAATTTTGATAAATAGAGGCTAGGGCGGCAAAATTTTAACAGCCAATACGCCAGAAATGTGTAAATCCGCAACTGGAACCACATATGAATTAAAACATGTACCAGTAATTCTATAGACTTTAACATAAACACATTTTTAAAACCTAAGTACCTAAATAGGTAATTAATGACATCTTCATCCCTATGTATAACGAATTGTTTGATATAGAAAAGTAAGATAGGTCTTATAAAATTTACAAAAATATTGTACTATTAAAATATAAATTATATTGTTAACCGTTAGATAGTTTATTAATAATGATCTCTCTATGAAGTTTGGATAAGTAGATTATGATATAATATGTATGTGTATTGTTAAAAAATGAGAATGTTAAATTAAACTACTAAATATACTCGGATTATTTTAAAGACAACTAAACGTTGGGTGTCCCCCAATATATTGTTTTAAATAGAAAAATATCTATAAATTGGAAAACTGCTTTAGATGCCTAAATCTCGGGTATGTTCAGTCATCATAATATTATGTACTGTGTTGTAGACTAAAATTATTTTTATTTTCCTTGGATTGCAAAAACTTTGGTAAAAAATCTAAATAATTCATATTACGAGGGCTCCAAAGTAAATCTTTATGCAATTATGCATTAAATACTTAGGTACTGTTAGACCATTTGGTCGATAGGTATACGCTGCGGGCATTGATTTTGAGACCTTTTTAAAATGCATTGAAAAAAGTATACATATAGGTTACTATCTAGGTCCTACTGAACCTCAGATTAACTGAGGAGGTAATAAAACAGTGCATATTATTATGAAGGTAGATCTCTTGATCAGAGTACATAATGGAAAATAAATCAACATCACTTACTAAAGATTGTGACCATAGATCCAATATATGTTTATTCAATAAAGTTACTCAAATAATGAAACTTCACTTTGGAGCCATCTACACAAAAGTTTAGAAATCCTTTGTACACGTAACGTAGATATTATTATTCAGTAGGTATTGTACTGTATTTTAACTATGTATGATTAAATAAAAATAATTTAATAATTGTTTTAAGTAAAAACTACGTGCTCACAATGGGAGTAAGCAGTAAGTACACGCAACATTTCATAAAAACAATCGTTTTCAAATTTAAACGGCTCTGTAATTTACAATAAGTCGATGTCGAGCTGCTTACTTCTGCTTCAATCTGTCTTTCTTAAACTTATTGTATCTAACTGTAGAACTGTTAAACAATTGTTTAAATAATACCATCGAATAACATTATATTCACTTATACTATTTCTTCTTAGTTTTGACGGTTCAATGCAATCTTTGTCTCAGAGGATGTACAATGTATTCTAAAGTTGTTAGGTTTAGAAGTTTACACAACATAATATTATTATCGATCATTGTTGGTGAATTAGTACAATATATTGACGTTGTTGCAATAATATGGATCTTTTTATTTGTATGTACAATCAACGCCCCCTTGTGTATTAAACGTTTTCATACGATTCCATATGTGACATTCATAATAATATTTGCTTAACTTTCTTAGATTTCTAAATTTTTATTACTTTCTTATATTATATTGTGATGACTCAGGAACTTTCAATTAGATATTGTTGTATGTTTGATAGCTTAATAGTCTAAATTCCGATGGGACGAAGCTTGCATTGAGTCATCGCACTATGGAGCCCGGGGTACGCCGAAGAAATACTTGGTTCTATTATTAATTTCTTTGTATTGTATGTATGTATTGAAGACATGTTAAAATTTTCTTTATCTACTGATAGATATAGAACAAGTATTTCTTGATTACTTTCCAAAATAAATCGACATAATCATGTCAACTATAAGATTATCTGTTCAAATTCTGTAATTTTTCACCTTTCCGCAAACGAAATACACGATTCGTTTTGAGGCCCAAGCACAAATAATTTGCGCAAAAATATTCTGATCGACATTTTACCAGTTGTATGAGAAATTGCATACAAATGACTTATTGACGATGCGAATGGTTTTACGCTAGTAGTTCGTGCGAAGTCAGGTGAAAAATACTCAGAATAGATTTTGGGCGGGCGTACCTCTGGGCTGACGCGGCGGTGTGCGTAGGCGTTGCGGCGTCGGGCCAGGCCGCGCCGCGCGCCGCACTCGTCGTCCTATCGCTTGTGCTCGCCGCCCCGCACTGACCGGGCGCTGCACACGTGAGTCTTTATATACCACCCCCTCCACTCTCGCCGAGCACATCCTTACCCGCTTCCATGTGCTTAATCAAACAACATGATCCTCAAAATCATTAGCGAGAAGTGTATGCTAGCTTAACTCATAGTTGATAACCATTATATCAAACTATCTGTGTTTGCTGAAAGAACCAATAGTTTAAGAATTGGTCCTTTGAGCCGGCTTAATCTTTAGAATTCAAATTGTGCTAAACGTACGAACGCTTAAGCTCGCTTAGTTGGCTTTGGCTTTTTAGGGTGCAGCAGACTTCATTGGTCCCTCTTTAAGCTTACCTATCATCAAGATCCCTAAATTACATAAATGTTGCATGTTCTAAACTGAAGTAATAAAATACCCATTTAAAATACATTTAAATAAACCTACAGTATTTAAATAATGAAATAACATATTCGCAAAATTTCAAGGTGATTTATTAATTTAATTTTATACAGTACAATTGGCAATCGGTACACATTTGATGTTTTTAATTCGAATTTGTTAAATACTGTTATACATTAATATATTATGTATTAGATATTGAGTTTATGAACTGTAGAATAGAAAACTGCTCTACAATTCAAAATATTACACACAAATTAAAAAGAATAACTCAGTTTAAACTCTTCTTCTTAACAGAGATGTTCCGAATTCCGACACAAAAACTCTTTCTTATGAAATTGCCCTTTAAATAATATCAATGGCATGAATATGATAGATATTGCATTGTACTACGCCCATTGTGTTCATCGTATCATAAAATTTGATCTCAAGGTACAAGGCTGACTTATCAATCGGTATATTTTATTCAATCTGTAATCATTACTGATTGAATAAAATACAAACAAAATTATCCTTCAGTTTCTGAAATTTGACAGCCTTTTAAAGGATGCATAGCACTGGGCTTAGCAAATATGTATTAATATTCCATTGGTATCAATCACATAAGAAAAAGGGCAAGAAAGAGTTGGTATACAGGCGAGAGTGCGCAAGCGGCGGACGGCGGCGGCGGGGGCGGCGCGGCGTGGTGGGTGGCGGGGTGCGCGGGCGGCGGGGCGCTCTCGCTCGGCGTGTGCTGGCGCCGGCGGCGGAGGGCGCCCCGCGGGCCGCCGCCGCCCCCGCGCCCGCCGCCCCGCCCGCTCGCCGCGCGGCTGGCGGTCCCCACGGACACCGTGTGACGTCGCACAATACAATATTTTAATGATATACGTATTTTATTTCACTCCTTATTGACACATTTGCTGCTTAGTTCAGTACCTACCAGACACAACATGCTTAGTTTGAGTCCAAGAGACAAACGGCTCAATTTGGCACTGGTACCACAAGCCTATGTCTTCACTACTTAAATTAAGTCCAAGACAAGGTTTGCTTAGTTTTGGTGCAAGACATGATTCGTTTAGATCCAAATCTAGGTACTGTGTTAATGCTATCTTTTATTTCATTCCTTATTGACACAAGCTTTGCTGCTTAGTTTAGTACCAGACATAATATGCTTAGTTTGAGTCCTAGAGTCAAACGGCTCAATTTGGTACTGGTACCACAAGCCTGTCTTCACTGCTTAAATTAAATCCAAGACAAGGTTTGCTTAGTTTTGGCTACCTTATAATAAAAAAACTGAACTGGACTAATTATTCCTCATAACATTGTTGGCGTTATGAGGCCCGTGAGAAGAATCTACACTGAACGCTTATCAAGATTTCAAGCTGAAGCTTTGAAACCAAAATTTAAGTTTAAAAAATAGAACAAATTCTAAACTATCAGTTCCCTTTTCTTTCGTTTTTTATGAAGTTCGTAACACAATCTATTCAATATAGGTAGGTACCTAACTGGCAAAAAAGTAAGCAGTGCTTAATATAAAAAAACGCAGAATAAATTACTCTAAACTTATCCGGTGATCATCCAGCCCCGCTATATTGTTTCGAGTCCATTCTCCGCCAATCATTCGGAGTAAGGAATTAAAGTACCTATAAGACTTATAGAATGCTAATGTTTCCCAGCATTGAGAATTTAAAAGGAAGTCACTACACAACTAGTCAGATCCCTCTGTTACCTATGTTATGTATGATGTAGAATGCAGTCATGTGTGCACTGCCAGAGATATTAAGAAAGGAAACAAAAAGATAATAAGGCAAACACAGTTTTGCAAATTTATTCCACATTAAACTGATACAAGATTGATACAAGTCAGAGCTCTAACAGTACGGACATGCTACGCGGTCGAAATACAAAAAATAAACGTCTAGTTAGAGTACATCGATAATAAACATTGCAGAAATCCTGAACTTTACAATAACTACTTCACACTAATGTATTTTAAAGGGAAATATGTAATAAAATAAAGCAAAAAACTAAAGCAGGAACACAGTTGGGAAATGTTATCGTTTAGGTGTTACTATTATAGCCGTAATCGAGTCGTCGGGTTCGATCCATTCGTCTTCAATTCATTCTCGTGTATCCTAAGTTGTAAGTATGTCAAAAAACAACAGTCAAACTCCTTATATAATAATAATTACTGCTAAAATACACATCACATCGCAAAATGCGTTCGCAGGAATAAAATATATTGAATAACATGTATTAAAAAAAACAGACAGTCGACGGGTCGATGACCCCACGCGCGACCGCAAACAGGCAACCGCGGCCGCGCGCCCTTACAAAAAAAATAAAGTATATATTAAATATATACGGCTAATACGACGACGAAAACATAAGCATAACGGGAAACTTACATTCGAAACATTTCATAACGTCCTACTTTAAGATTTTTACGGAATCGTCGCGATACAAAATCGAAAACGTGAAAATCAAATAAAAAACACGATATATAGAAAAAGTGGAACGGCCCTCCGTGCGCTTTAGAATCGGGGGGTTCGGCGTCGTCGGCGGTCGGTGCGTCCGCGAGGGGCTCCCCTGCACAGCTTGTCGTGTCTCCGGGACAGGGGCTCGCGGGCGCGCGGCCGGCGGGCGGGCGCGGGCCCGGGGCGGCGGGCGGCGGGCGGCCGGGGCGCGCGGCCGGGGCGGCGGGCGGCCGGGGCGCGCGGCCCGCTAGCTGCTGGCGCTGCCGGCGCTGCCCCAGCCGCACGCCGCGCCGCCCGCGCCCACCCGCCGCTTGCTCTCCCCCCCATTGTTCTGGTGACCCCCGTCGAATTTACGTTTACCTGCATCATACCGACACGTTATACTACATCTGCACCGACCGATGCATCACTTGCTCGACTCATCTAGATATGCTTAAGGCGCGTATTCCAAGACAGCAAGCGTAAATATAGTTTTAATCTTGTCAAATCAACCCAAATAATCGCTATAGAAATTAGATTTCTATAGCGATTTTATGGGTAATTCTTGGAACTTGGAATAAGGGCCTTAGTTTGCACAGAATAACGAAATTATTGGACAATTTCAGCAAGCGGAAAAATTGTTCCATATACCTACATGTACTAGATTATTTCTTATTCAAAATGTGATTTGAAACAACAGTAATTGTTTCATTTAATTGAATCAAAATATGAGGTGCGATATCACCTTGAAAATCAAACCGTCTCTAGACGAACTAACGATTTTCAACTATCAACGCCATCTGTAGGGCTATTCACGATCATTCGAAATCGATCCGCTCGGAAAGCTATGCTCTCCCACTGAAAGTTGTTTCGTATTTACCGGATATGAAAATGGTATTCACAATTCCCATAGGATTGAGCATCGGCATTCTTCGGGAAATCCCGATTAGAATCTTAGTATAAAATGATAGAAAGCTTGATATATCGGTACGAAATCTTGTAATATCGGAACGGAAAGTTTTCGAATGATCGTGAATAGCCCTACTGGTGAGATTATTGTTAGAAAATGCAAATACAACTCAAAAGTTCAACTTTATACCACTAGACGGCGCAAGCGTCTCTATGTATTAGGTACTCGTACACGTTACGTGAACTTTCAACGGGATTTATCAAAAAATACATTTTTCGATCAATGTCAGTTTGGTTTTCAAGGTGCGATATAATAATATAATATGTTATCCTCAGTAGCATTCTTAAGGCTCCTCACCTTTCCCATACTAAAATATTATTGTAATTAAAAAATATTTTTACAGAAGTAACGTAAATATTGCGATGTCAAAAATTTCGTAAAAATTAATTGGTAAACTTCATATGAGCATTACCTAGTTTTTCAAATTTAATTTAATATTTCTGAATTTTAGGTAATTCTTTGCTTCTTAATTTGCCTCCCGTTGGAGGACGGATAGTACCTAATCTACCTTTGCAATTAATATTGTCCTGGGTTAAAATAGTTGATAGGAAGAGAAAGGAAACTAGCACCCAAACTGCACTTAAGAATGCTACTGAAGAGCCGCTAAATACTCACTAAAACATTCAAAATACTAAATCGATGTGTCCCAAGAACTAGAAAAGTATCTGTGGATTTGTCTTATCACAGTATGAAAACTTAGAAGTTTTGTGAAAATAATAGTGATACCTCAGCCACAGAACATCAGTCAATGATGCGCTGTCGACCTACTTTTTACTTCGACCATTCGGGAATCTATAAACTGAAACCGAAACGCGCAATGTGCACTTCACGGTTTTTCCATCTATGATACAATTATTTTCTTGAGTTTTTCTAGAGTTCTTGGGACTCGTCGAAATAATAACTTTACAATGAATATTGTTTGTATTAGTGATTTTTCTTTAAAGGAAAATGCGAGGAAAGGAATGAGGAAAAGGTAATTACCAATACACAAAATAATCCAGATTACACGCAAACCATCAGACACGCTGAAATTAAAGGCTCTTTGTAGTTCTTCTGATGGTGAAAATCCTTTCTAAGAATTGGTAATATTAATTAAGGTATTAGCAATAGGCAATAAGAAATATTAGTGTTTATTTTGCAAAACTTTGGGTCACATATTTCTTAATTAAAACTGAAATTGTAAAGCAAATAAAATTTGCTTAGTGATTAGTAAGTCAATCTACAAATATCAGGGATGCTTAACACATTTGCTCGTTTCATCGATGAGGGAGGAGTTTTTGCCAACCAAATTTTTTAATCATATCGGTGTTCCTAAACCTAACTACGCTTTCTTTCAATCTCTATCAGCGTTATAATAACTTCATCTCTTATATTATATTAAATCAGCGTTTAATGCCTAATTTGACTTTGAATCGTACCTACATAAGAAACCAACACAGGTTGGAAAGGAACAGGAGCCTTTATAAGGAAAAAGGACGTTTCAACCAACAATTTGAATTGATTGAAAAAATACTAGATTCGTCTTTTTCTACTGATTTTGAATATATGTATACCTATAGATAACGCAATTTAAAAATTTCAGATAAGTTGTTATTTCTTAACAAGGATAGGAGAGGACTTTTAAGCATGTCAGCTGCCGGCCTAGCATGACAACCACGACAACATTTTGCCGACCGTTTTCTTGTGTTTTAATCGATTATCTCACACTCACACTTAAAACGCAACTTCTAATGTCAAAAGTAGAGATATTTGTCGATCGAGATATCTTGTCTATCAAAGTTGTCGATGCCGAGATATTATATATCTCGATAACTATTATCTTAGCTTCACTCGTCCGCGAGATAGAGAGATCGATGGTCATGCTAGGCGGGCAGGCCACGCGACACCGTGTCGACTCACCTGGTAAACTTGGCTTGGCGCGCGGGTTGCCACGCATGGCGCTGGGCGTGCGGCGGCCACGAGCGGCGCGTCGCGCACCACCACGGGCCCCAGCCGCGGCCCCGCGCCGCGCCCAGCGCGCGCCCGTCCCACATGACCCAGCCCCCTGCGCACGGTCACGGCTCGCGTTACACTCGCGCGCACCGCACCCCGACCCCCGCCGCGCCCCATCGCCCTAACCCACGCAACTGCCCTCGGGTGTTTTTTTTTTATGTCAGATATCGACAGACGAGCATGAGGTTCACTTAATGGAAGGTGATACCTCAGCTACAGAAATGTTAATGATGCGCTGTCGACCTTATTTTTACTTCAAGCATTCGGAAATCCATAGACTGAAACTGAAAAGCGCAATGTGCACTTCACGGTTTTTCCCGTCAAAATATCGCGAACAGTTGACAACGGACGAAAGTAATACCAAACATTTGACAATAAACGTTACTGACACTCCTTTTATCTATAAACAAGAAATATCAAGGAAAAGCGCTGGACTTTTCCTATCACTAAACTAAAATTTTGAATATCTGTGCATCTGAGTAGATATTATTTTCGATCAAAATACAAATACATATTTTCTCAGACAGGTCTGCATATCAAAAACGATAAGTAGGATGTATACTCATTATCTACAGCGATAAGACAGTTGCGAGGGTTAAATGCGATAACGACCGGCATTGGAGTGGGGTGAGAGGTGCGAGCGAGAAGCAAACATCCGCAGTTACCAACAAAAGAAAACTAACTACATATACTTAATACGACTACACAGAGGTAACTGGGGATGTTTATATACATACAAAATTTACGCCATGCAGCGTAATAAGTTCCTATATCCTAAAACTATGTAATTATAATCTAAGAAATGTCGCCATATCTAACGTCTTGATATGTCAACACAGCAAACACTACGTGTGTAAATCGCAACATTCTCCATTTTACTCAAAATAATAAAAGAAGCAAAATGTAAGAATGTGCCATGTCATTAGTTGTCATGCATTGTCAAACTGCTTGTTGCACGAGCAACTGAAGAAACAATCAGGTACCTACAAGCTCTACTCACTAACTAGTAACTACCAGTGTAAATAAAGATGAATATGAGCCGAACCAATTTATGACTGGAATTATCCAATAGCCAGTAAGCTATAACGTTTGCCTCGAGTCGGTAAGTCTTCATTAAGCAATATCAGAGGCCCTTGGACGAACGGCTTGCTAGAAAGTATTCTTATCTTTCTCCCTAAAATATAACGAGGGGGCCGATGGCCGGCCATGCGTCGTATTCTCGAACTTGTTGTGACTGGTCGGACTTGAATTCGAGTTTACGGTAATATTAGTTATTTCGACTATTAGTTTGCGTGTTGTTTCCACAATAATTAAGTGCGTGTTCATATTTCACCCTGCCTACTGCTAATAAAGTACACACCTTCGTTTTTTATTCATTTATTTTTATTTATTATAATTAATTAATTCAAGATGTCATGTGGAACATGGTGTAATGGTTGCAGCTTCTTACAAACATTTTGTAAAACAAAAAACTTGGCGACTAAAAGAGTAGCGGAGAGTTTATTGCCCGTTCTTCTCGTCCGTTCTACGCCCTTGATTTGAGAACTGGCAGTAAATGTAAAATTGGGAGCATTTAATTATTTTTAATTAACGTTCATAAGTGTACATTGTGTTACCTAAATGAATAAATGATAATTTGCTTTGATTTGATTCGTATCATCAATCTGTCAGTTTAGTATGAGAAATTATTTGACATTGCGTACAAATGACAGATCGGCGTCTCGAATACTTTCTGGCAAGTTGTTCGTGCTAGACCCTCGGAGCAACCGAGCATTCATCTTGATTGACACGCGTTACGGACATCGATATGAGTTAAGTTCATACTTCTTCTGGTACCTGAATGTCTCCGGCTATATCGTAGTAAAGCGTGTTGTGGCCGATAGCGGCATCGTCGTCCTGAGGTTACCAAGCGTGTCAATATCTTCGATAAATTCGTCTACTCGAGCATTTCGATCTCTATTCAGAGGATGCGGGGGGCCAAGCTCCGAGCGGGTTAACGGGTTAGTAACAAAGCGGGGCGAAGCGCTACATGGGGATAAAGCGCTGGATGATGTTAAGCGAGGCGAGTGTCTAATGGCAACCGAATTGTGGGCTCGAGACGGGCAGCTCGAGACTGACGCATTATAACGTACAGGAAGGTAGAACTGTATTAGACAACATTTTCCTACTTCAAAATTGTACACATATTTCTTTTTTCCCGACGTAAAGTGGCTTTATTATCGTAGCCATATATTTTAAGGTATATAAATAAAATTAATACCAACCAATTTTAATAAAATTTGGTTGCACCAACAATTTATCGCAGTTCAATAGAGCTATACTGCGTAGCTTCCGAGTATCCAACAGAGACATTTATTTTTGAAAATATAATGCGTTAGCCTTCAGTCGGAGTGGCCTCAGCCGTGCAGACCTGATGGTGCGATCGGCCGTTGCCACTCCGGCAATCTCCTCGCCCGGTTTACGTCGCGATCGCGTCGTGGACTCTGCATCAGGTGGGGTAAGTCAACTCGAAACACATTCCGTGTCACACCATTAAAACGAAACCAAATCCACAATCACATTCACAAGAATGATTTGATATCATTCTTCAAATCTGTTTGTGAATTTTTCAATTTCGTTTTAATATATGACGCGAAATGAGCTTCCTCGGTGACAGCTCCACGAGTCCGTATCGCGGTGCGACGCGCTGCGCACGCGCGCCGCCCCGCGCACCGTCGCCAATATCGATCACCACCGTCAGGCCTACACACTACCGTCTTTACCGAGTCACTGACTCCATTCTAGGATGGGATCAACCAAAAAAAAACAAAAGTGAAGAAGATAGATGACAAAAAAAATTTTGCAAATCAAAAACCGAAACGGATGATGAGTACAGCGTCTAGTGACTAGTAAAATAATATATTAGTTAGTGTGTGTGGGACCCACCGGTTGCGCTCTGTTGGGAGGCTGGCGGACGGCGGACGGTTGTGGTGGCCCCGCGTAATCAAAATAGAACTCATCGTACCGGTAAAATGGCTCATTGTAGCCACCTCGGTAATCCCCGTACCCGTAATAGTCGTAATCATAATCTATAAACACACAACACAAGGCCTTTTTTAGAGGCTAAGCTAAACTAACGCTAACTTACAAGCTACCGTGGCGGGCTCGCGCGCCGCCTCTCGGCGCATACGACTCGCCTGGGCTCAAACGGTCTCCGGCTTCCATAGCGACACACTTTTACGCGTCAAGCGTAAATGGACACACGAAAACAACATGCATCATCAAATCTATTAAATCAATCTCGGCTCGATAAATTTTGAATGGAGATGGTATTCATGTTTGTCGTTCCCACCACCAAAAACCTAGACTGAAAGCGATGTAAATAGAATGATCGATTAGATTCAGACGTCGGCCTGGAGGACGCTTACAATGTGGCATGCAATTTGTTAAGTTGTTATTACATAAGAATGTGGAGCCCTCCCTCGTTATGCTTCAGAGACATTTACGGATCGCCTACGAATTTATTCCGAAATCATGCAAGATCCTAATCCTAGCTCTTAATAACTAGCCTATTTAGCGTAGAGTTATCTAAGTTTCGACGATATAGCCATATTTTGTCTCAAAATTTATTGGTTTTTCAGAAAACTAGGATATTTATATCTGAGGCTATATTATCAAAACACTGTTGTTAGTAGAGGATAAGTAGCAGTTTGCAAGTGTACGCGTAACCACACCGTGTACTTATACTTAAAAATGTATGTGTGAGTAAACAAGGGATATTCTATCCTTTCTTCACCCGTGTGCTGACATTTTGTGCTCAGAGGGTAGGTTGATTTTTCTGCAGCTAAGGAATCAACACGTGTATTTTAATTTACCAAAAGTTTTAAAATTACCTACCTCTTGTGAATTTCCAATAAATGCGTATTGTGTGTAATGTTTACCTTATCACGAGATATGTCACCAAGGGTAAAATATGGAACAGCTCACGGTAAAATTATTTTAATGAATGAGAAGGTCACAGCTGCCATTTACTATTATAAGATCCCGTTCTGGATTTATTGACTATTTCGCACCTGTCCAATGCATTTGCTGTAATTTATGTGCTAAGTTCTCAACTTCCAACTGTTCCAACTGTGTGAATGCGTGTAATATTTTCAAAATATTTGACCCCAAAATATGGAATGCAATAGAAGTACCTTTTTGCAAGCAAAAATTTATGATTTGAATGTTTTGACATATCTAAAATAACAACTGAAACTTTACAAAGAAAATTGACATAGATAATAATTTACAACCACACTATTTGGAGATTCATGTTTAGAAAAAATCGTCACTAGATTAGATTATCAAAATCAACCTTCCCTCTTTGTATTGTATATTATACAGACATTTTTTTAGCAATTAAAAGTGTGTAAGTAAATAATATAACCGTTAATAAATTATGTGTATATAAATATGTTGCTTCTTGGTTTAAAGTATGTTCCCTATTGCTTACTTTGATGTGGGACATATTTTGCAACTAAGAAAATATAGGTCCAATGTTCTTATGTACATCAGAAAAGACAACGCTTTTTATAACTTCGTTGACGTCTCCTTGAATACTAAGGGAACATTCTACCATTCAACATTTTTACGACAAATAAGTATGGCAATATTACGGCAATGTTTATTCGTAAAATAATGCGTCTAGTTCAGTATTTAACGGACTGCGGACTGCTAAACCCTCCTACTACATAACAGATTGCTTATAAACACAAAGAACATAAAAATTCGTGAAATTTCGTTGGCCGTGTTACTTTATTTACTTAGATATTAAATGATTGTTTTAATAATTTGCTTAAAAAAAAAGCTCAAAGCTTCACTGTTCTCTTGGACAAAGTGCACTTTGATGACTACTGAATAATTATGTGTACAATCTTATCAAAGCTACTTTGTCAGTAATTAGTTGGGAAAATGAACTTGTGACCCTTAATCTTTCTAAAATTAAACAACATTATATAACGTAAGCTAATTAAGTTTTACGGTCATATATCGGTCGCCGTAAAGAGCACCTTATGGCCCTGAATATAAAGTCGAGTTGTATGTATCGCTGCAGTAACACGCCCCGCCCATTCTTATCGCTATGTAAATGCAGACTGCATAATGCATTTGTTGAGAGTCGTCGAATTGCTATTGGTCGGTTAAAATATCATATCACGCGATTAGCTATCCGACCATTTTTTTTGGGCTCCAAGCCCAGCTTATATATTAATATTGCTATAAATATGTATTTTTAAATGCTGTATTTGACTGTGTAGGTTTTGACAAATTTATAAAATTGATTTTTGAAATTAGATTAATTAAGCAAACATCTAAAATTAATATTATAAAGAGGAAATATTAGTTTGTTTGTTTGTTACGATTTAACTCAAAAACTACTGGACTGGATTTTAATACATTCTTTCACCAACAGAAAGCTACATTATTCACTTTCTACATGGACTTATTTTTTGTATAGAACATCCACATTGTATCCGTGTGAACCCGGGGCGTGTTACTAGTTGAATATACAATATAAATTTAAAGCCTATTTAAATTAAGGCTCAACAAAAAATTGTCCGCTCTACGTTTAATATGTACATATAACTCGAACTGACTGTTGAGTGTGTGTGTGGGGTGTGTGTGGGCGTGCGTGTGCGTGTGCGTGTGGGTGCGCATAGCGAGGTCACTGACCGTAGTCGCCGCGAGCCTGCGGCGGGCGCGGCGCGGGCTGCGGCGTGCGGCCGCGCAGCGCGCCGTGCACGGGCGAGCAGCTGCACCAATCAAATCTGACATTACACGCGACACGTTACACAACGCTACTCTGCGAGGGAGTCACGCGTCGCCGATACAATTACATACAATACAATCAAAACTAAGAGTGGTTAATTCAACAAGCAGCTTTTTTAAGCCGCTTTTCTAATGTAACCAATTAGCTGCTTTTCGTTTACCGAAAAAGCTGTTTCATTCAACAATTTTCGAATTAGCTCAACGAACATTCAACGCGTAGTCGCTAACGTCAACCGAAGCAGCTTGTGTATTATTAACTGTTAATAAAATTAGCTGCTTTTTTAACAGGTTATCAGTTTGTAATTAACAGTTTCATTTCGATAACACAAAAACCGTCAACAACCCAACTCTAATCAAAACAATACAAGTTTTTCCGATACGAATACGAAAGCCTCCTACACGTTCCCGTTGTCTATTTGCGTGTAGAATGGGAATCGAACCCATGAATTCCATGTAAAGTTGACACCTCAAGAGCGAACACAAAAATAAGCTGCCTTAAAAAATATCCTTCACAATTCTGTCCAAAAATATAATTTTAATACAACCGGTGACACACTGCTCTAAAACAAAAAAATAACTAAACGAATTATTTAAATTCATGACTACTATATTCGTAAAATGTACATTATTTATTCTTATTAACAACTTAAAAAAATATATTTGAAAATATAAATAAAGGAAACATATTTTACTGTAACATATAATCTAAATAAAAATAATTAATAAATTTTAAAACAATAACTTCTCGAACCTAATTGTCCGGCTCGAAGGACCAACAGATTAACATAGAATTTTTAAACTATAAACTTTATCTTCTGTTAAAAATTGATTATTCTAACTGGACACAGCCACTCTACGTTGAATGCATTCCAAATAAACGATCCAACGCTTTTTTTACCAAAACAAAATATTTTTGAAGTTATACTTAGACACAAAATACACAGCGAGACAAAATTCTCACGGGTGAAGTTGCCCACTATTTAATTTTTTAAATTGAACTTTATTAACTGTGTTGACAATCCTTTTATTGTAATTAATTATTTGCATGCAATTAAAAACTATTTTTTTAATGATGCCAAAGAAGTATAACTTCTCACGCACGTACATAAGTACACGCACCCATTTTTTTACAACTATTTCTATACACTAGATAACGTAAGAGACTCGCACTGACCCGCCACGGCCGTAGATCATCTGCGTCATGCGCCGCTCGCGAGCGCGCAGTATCTCCTCCTTCTTCTTCTTGTCGGAGGGGGGCTTCGCGAGCGACACCTCCAGCCGCGCCCCACCCATCTCCTTGTTGTCTAACTCTTGCATCGCCTGCAATCAAAGTTTTTTTTATATATAAAAGATTAAGGATCACCTTATCGAATATGATGTTATCCCAAAACCCTTATACCTTACTGATTCTCAAAGCTTCAGTAGTTTTTATTTACTATGTATTTATAAAGCAAATGTGGCGTTTAATTAATTAACCCGTAATTTGTTATTATTTAACCCACAATGGGTATTTTTCACGAATGTTTTAATTAACTAAAATAACTTTTACCGGGTTAAAACGCGATTATTATTTAAACATATCACACAGCTACACCGTGCGACTCACCTTGACTGCGCAGTCCCGGTCCTCAAAATGCACAAACGCGTAATCCTTTATCTTCTTGACCCGCTCGACCGTGCCGTAGCGCTCGAACTCTTCCTTGAGTGCTTCCTCCGTGATATCTTGAGTCAGGTTTCGTACATATAACACTTTAACCTGTAATATTTGTTATTGGTTACATTCGTACACATTATTAAATGTCTAAAATGAACAAAAAGTTATCAATTAAATTATATAGAGAAAAAACTAACTTTGCTCATGGTCTGTTCATCGGGTTCCTCTTGTGGGTCGGCCCAGTCCACTATTATATCACAGCCCCATACCTAAACAAAAAAGGTCGTTAAAACTATTCGAACATTAAGATTTATTCAAAGATTATCGTTGCAGGAGCTCACCTTTATTCTCCCGGTCCCAAGTCGACGCTTGGCTAATGACGCAGCCTTGTGAGACTCGTATTCCAAAAAACAAAATCCTCTATTTTTCTTCTTGTCATCAGGCGAACTATAAATTATTACTTCTACCAGTCCAGCTGCAATCATACAACGCGAATAAACAGATTCGAACGGACAGCGAGCGCGAAATTAAAATTACAAAGCCCCCTCCAACCCTTTGCTTATTTCAAACATCAAAGGCTACAAAATATGAAGCAAATCAAACGATATTTTAGGAGAACATATACTGAAGAAGTCTAGAGACAGCGAGATTCTCCAGTCATTACCAGTGAGCTTTCTCGAGGTTGAGGCCAATTGTCTTCCGTGTGGCACAAACAGTGGGCGCCGTCGGCTCGAGACTCGCGGCCGGTCCGACCGGCCGGATCGTTCGCTAACACATACGCGACTACGCAAGTCGTCACTTAACGACGCCGAACCGACTGATCGCTGCCGACAGCGCCACTTTTGCGACACCATATATTAGAATTTTATTGCAAATCTACTAGTTCAAATGCCGGGCGACATCCTAGGGCGAAGTTGCGCTTCGGCCCAAGATGCGCCCGGCATTCGTTAGCGCTTATTATGAATTCGACAGGACTTACGTGCGTGCCTAGTAAGCTCCTCAAACAAATCGTCCCGACCTCGATTCTTAGGGATATTCCCCACGAATAAACGATGATTGTTAAAGGAAACCGTAACGCCAATCTTTTTCCCCTTTCGAATTTCATAATCATTCAGCTGTAAGAACAATTCGAGGGAGAATAGCCAATGGCCGGGGCCGGCTCGGCTCGGCCGGGCCCCGCGACTGGAGAGGCACAGCGGGGCACAGCGGACGCGCCGGCGGGGCACGGGCAGGGGTAGGGGCATGGGCGGGGGCGGGGGCAGGGGCGGGAGCGGGAGCGGGCAGGGAGCGCTCAGGCACGGGCAGGACAAGCGGGACGCAAGCGGGGCACCCTCAGCGGTCCACACCAAGCCCCACGCACTCAACCCAACAACTATCAACTCTTTAATTCATTCGATTGAAACTTTACCTGTTAATTTACCAAACTCTTCCAGTATCTCCTCTTTGCCTTTAGACTTGGGAATGTTGCCGACGAAAAGTCGAAGATTCGGTACGCTAATCTTAATTCTCAGAGTCTTCCCTGGTTTTATTTCGTGATTATCGAGCTGTGGGAAAATAACAAGGGAAAAATTTTGAAAAATGGATATCAATTTGGAAACGTTCGGGCCGAACGTCGTTCGCGAGCGAGCACGTTTCGTGTCCGTTCCGCACGTCCGTCGCTTGTCCGAATTCGTTCAATCAATGTTCGATGGATCGTTGACCAGACGGTACTCAGTACCGAGTCACGAAAGTCTGATGGTGGATGAATTTTGCGAGATCGCGAGCGCGAGCGTGAGATGAGTCGGTTAGAGCCAATTGTGATGAGTTAACTGTACTTTGATGATTAAAGCCGAAAGTATAACGGAGCAAAGAGGAGAGCCTGAGTCATATTAAACTCTCAGCCGGAGAGAACTTTTGAAGCCAATTGAAAGTTAACCCTGTAAGTGGACCGTTTGATGAAGTGAAAATAAAAAGAAGCGAGTAAAAAAGTGTGATGGTAACAAAAAAATAAAATGAAAGCAACTTAAAATTGAACGAGGTGCAACAGTAAGAACGGGATGATATCTCAGGAGAAGCGAGGCTAGATCAGTTTACAGGTGTTATCATTGCACATTTACACAATCAGTGATTATACAGTTTCTCTACAACGACCACGTGAATTCGTTCATTAATACGAATAAGGCCCAAGTGACCAATTTTGTATGCTTTTGATGTCTATAAAGTATAATTATTAAGAAATTCGCGGTGTTTTCACGACTCTAAAATAGGTGAGTATGCTGCAATCCTTAACATGGAAATTCCTTATTTTGATAGAATGAAAAATGATAATATTTTGAATTTCTTCAAGTGGTCCTTATAGAAGGGATTATTCATGCTGTTTAAATGATATAAGCTTATATCTAAATCTCCCAAATGAGACAGAGTATACATTTGTCAGGGAAATGGTTGCGTCTTGCAAAATTACCGGCGATGATGCTACAATAATTTTGCAAGTGACGCCACATTTTGGGAATTTCGAATGGTGGAATTATCACTTTTTTGAATAATCAGCAAAGTATTATAACCTATGTTTAGCTTACTAAAAAAATATGAACATTGCATATTAAAATATGACAAAAATAAAATTACTATTTCAAATGTTATGATGATGATTCCATGGCAAAAGATAGGCAGAGCCGTTAACAGTTCAACTTGGACTAAATAAATTTGAAATAGAAAACACATCAAGAATAAAACATAAAATATCTATACATATTTAATAAACAGTTACATAAATTATAATAAATAGACTCTTATATATTATTTGTAAATACATAATTATATATAACAAAATATTCAATTTTAACAAAAACCTATTATTTTTCTGGCAACGGCTTTGCAGATAGGAAACTAATATACAGTGAACAAAATTCCCAAAATGCGATTAGCTAAGTGCTGTGATCGAGGGATATAGTTATACTTAAACATTCGGCGAGTCACCTGCAAAGTAGATGTCAAATTAGAATTTTGCATCAAATTTATCACCAATCGGACAAACAGTGGTATTATTAGACACAATTTAGTTACCAATTCAAATGGGCATGATTCTTCTAGACACAAATGTGTGCTTTAACATCAAATTATTTAAATGCGGACGGCAACAAATGTGTGGGAGAAAAAAGAAATGAACTCAATTTAATATCTACAAGTATACATAGTATGTTTAAAGGAACTTTACAAAAGTATCAGAAATAAAATATTCAAACTACAGAGAAACATCTACTTGACTACATATTTGTCACCAACCGCGTGTCTTTTAAACTTAAATATAGGACATAGATTTTCTAAACAGTAGCGCGATAAATTGATTAATCATTTGAAAGGTTAGATTTCTTTAAACTAAGATTTATTGCGCTTTGCTGATAACACCAAATACATGTACGAATATTTTGCATAAAATATAAAAGGCAACATTTTATTAAGTATTTCGTACGATAAAACAATAAATAGATTTAAAAAAATATTAACAATACAATTTAAAGGTGGCCAAAAAATTCGCACATTAAGCGGTGACATCGAGAGCAAAAAATTGGTTTAACAGTTGCACCTGAAATGGTACCAACTGACGTCAGTTTTTTTTAATTAATTTAAACATTTAAGTGATAAAACATGATTATTGTTATAAAAACCCAAACAAATCCCAAACTTATCTCGTATGTACAAGGAGATATGTCTTTTAAAATAAGAAAATGCACAGAAATGTATCACAATAAAATATATATCAAATTGAGATCGATACTTATTTGTTTATAAAACTTCAAAAAATTATTTACTTTTCATGAATCATAATCTAAAAGAACCGTATCCACCCATAGTATTGGCGCTTTTTTATCTAAACAACCCAACACTGACATCAGCTGGTACCATAACTGGTGTAGCTTGTGGCAGTCATCAAGTGTCAAGAGGCCGACATCGAGGCTACTACACTACTGCACCAACCTCTTGCACCGCGCGCTGCGTGGCCTCGCGCGTCGTGAACGTGACGAACGCGTAGCCCCGGTTGGTGCCCGTCATGGGGTCCATCATGAGGCGCAGGTCCCAGATGGTCCCGCACCGCTCGAACAGCGGGATCAGCTCGTCCTCGTACATGTCCTTGGGGATCTTGCCGCAGAACACTTCGCAGCCGGCGCCCGGCGTGCCTCCCTCCCATCCGGGCGGCGGACCGCCGTACTTACGCTGCCCTGCAATGTCGGATGTTGCGTTTGTTTATGGCACAGAAAGTTGGTTACATGTTTGCCTTACATTTTTATTTTTGGGAATCGACCCCGGATTTTTAAAGTTAACGAATGTATATCACAGATCCAAGTAAAAAAGATAAACGACAGAAACGGAGATGCATTGTGAGTCAAGCGACATCACTCGGAAAGACGAAGGTGTGGCTACCTCAGTGTGACATCACTTTAATCAAGATTACTCTGTCTGGAGTGTCCGACTGAGAAGAAGCAACGATTCACAGATATTGTAGCCCCAAGGATTATACCTATTATGATAAAAATAAAATACTAATTAATTCGGGTCGAACCTACTCAATTATAACAAGTTTTTTAAATTTAGCCAAAAGCCGAATCGCAGAAGCAGCATACGAGTATAAGTAGTTTGCTGAAGAATAACTCGCAGTCTTTCCGCGGAGCGCAACGTAAGCAACGGTTTAATTAAAGAACACTCATAATAGCGTTTATTATAATAATAAATTAATTTAATTTTTCTTACGTTTATCTTTATTCTACAGATTTCTCGGAGAAGATATAAAATCGACCTTAAGTATTTTAATTTATGCCCAGCAGTATAAGCGAGTTCTACCCACTAACATTTATTGGAGCCGAGTGAGGTACGTGGTTATTATGTAGGTATGTGTTAATAAACCAGTATTTGTACAAGAAATCGAACTTTAAAATTGCTTCTCCCAATTCCTTATAAACTAAAGAGAACAACAGAGATGGCACTGAAACTTAATATACTAGATCATTCATCCATTGATAAAAAGTACCCTGCGGTAATGCGATATTTTTTTTATGTTAGATATCGACAGATGAGCATGAGGTTCACTCGATGGTTAAGATACCTCAGCCACAGAACATCAGTTAAAGATGCGCTGTCGACCTACTCTTTATTTCGAGCATTCGGAATCCACTGAAACGCAACATCCACTTCACAGTTTTTCCGTCTATGAACGGTGGTTCGTAACCCGGTTGGAATTTCGATATTCCTCCCACCCGTTCAATGCCCGATGTTACCAAACGTGGTCAAGACGTGTTTACAGAAAATTATAAACATGTCGTCCCAATGATTCGAACCCACGACCCATCGACGCGCACGGCAGGTGTTCTACCGAACGCGCCAACGAGCCCGTCGACTGAAATTAGGATAGAATTTCTAATCAATTGAAATTCTTATAAGAATTATCCAATTAGAACGATCAGAGTAGTCGTCGAGCAGATCTAGGTGCACATATCGCCGCACCGCGAATGCATCAAACTGGTTCGGCAATCGGGTTAGCGAGGCCCTTGCATTGCGCGAAGGAATTTCATACCTCGCGTGTTACATTTCAAATCGCTAACGGCTTTACATACGTAATTGAAAGTTTAAAAAGGTTTTCACACAACTCATTATAATAATATAATTTTCACAGTAAAATATTATCATAATAAAAAGAACATCGAAAGCATCCTAATATTCAACAGACAAATTATTTATCGCCATTGTCTGGAATCCTATTACCAAAACAAAATACGAAGTTTCGGCTGACGGATCGTACATTTTCCTATAATGAATCTGATGATCGATCCATCTTTCGCAATAAGACATTATTTCTTTCTTTTGACATTACTATGATCGTAACTATAATCGTAAATAGATTTGAAAATGTTTTCTTTGGTAATAGACCTACTGTAACTTTGAAAACTCCAAAACTTAAGGAATGAAAAACCAAAACTTGTAACAAAAGCGTAATTGTAATGTAATTTAAACCTTACAACTATTACATTTATACGCCAAGGATTTCGAAAGTATTTTTTTAGAATTGTCTTTACATGGCCTTATTCTATATACTTCACAAACAGTATTCAGTTTGCTTACAACTGCGCTGCAGTTTTTAGACATTTAGCTACATTCAAAAGTAGGTTATTTATATACCAATTTTCTAAGCCGAAAACTCATATCAATCTATCGTTCGTCTGCTCGAAAGATTCACTCACATACCTATTCTAATATGACAATACACAACAGTGAAATCATTTTCATCAATCTCAGAAATTTTCTGCCTCACACACTGACTCTGTGAATCCAGTTGTCGCCACCGGTATTTCCGAACTGACACGACTTAGAAACCTTCAAAAAAAGAGCTTAATCATTTATTAAAGGCCGACAACGCATCTGCAAGTCCTTTGATGTTGTCTATGTGACATAGACTATGTCCCTTACAATAAGGTGAGTCGACACAGCCCGTTTGCCTCCTATTCCCTTAAAAAAATATTTTTTAGTACAAGTTAACTTACCCGTGGTCACGTCTAACGTGTACCCGGTCCGGGCAAGTATCTGCTTAATCTTTTCCTCGTCGGGACCCTTCACCGGAGCGGCGGCGGCCAGAGCGGGAGCGCCCTGCACGCCCGCTCTGCTTTTCTGTCTGAAAATATTACATCATGACATTCCCTGTTACTCCAATTTATACAATGGCTTGGGGTCTTTCGTAAACAATATTTCAGGTGATGAATTTAATAAGCGACTATGTAACTGTATGGTAGGCAAGGAAATATTGATGTGTGTGTGAGCTTGGCCGCGGATGAAAATCGGAGGAATGATTAATGTTTATAGTTTTACCCCCTTATTCATAAACGTATTAAACGCTTGATATAGTTAAAATATGATTTGTTTCTTTCGTTCTGTAGTCTTTTTATATTCGATAGAGCGAGACAAAACATATTTTAACTATATCAAGTTTATAATACATTTAATAAGACAGTTACTATATATAAAATGGCGGTTAATGATGTTTGGTTATGGTACAGCAGCCTTATGGATAGATTTTCGGGGAGATTTTAATAAAAAAATAACGCATATCACGTCATACTACATTTCTGTCAGACAAATGAATATCTATATATACATTAGAACGATGCAGATATTATGATTCTACTACTAAAAACAAGTTTTCTTGAATTAATTCTTACAGCGTTTTTTGGTGATCAGGCTATAAACTTACGAAAGTTAGTTATATTACTAGAAACAGGTGTTAATTAATAGTCACTTGATGGAAATTTTATCAAGCTAAAAAGCCTTCCGTACATTTTGTAATACATGCGTCATATTGCAAAGGATAACGACCAAACCTTATCTAATCTCAGGACTAGCACCTGAATACATGGCAATTCTTGCCGATTATAGAAACTTTGAAAACGAAAGCAAAATGCAAACGCCTGTTGAATATTCATAAGACTTAAGAACCTGACTCATACCATTACGATTTATCACGTAAATACAGAAAAAATATCGTTGCAAACTGACTGCTGCAGCCTCTTGAGTGGTTAAGCGAAGGTGAACTAGATGGCAGTATGATGTGAAATAAATTGCCGCATAACGGAGTTAAGTGTCAAATCAATTTTTCAAGATGACCCAGATATACCATCGACAATTTGGCGATCATCCAATATTTTGATTGTGTGGCGGTCTGCGAAAAGTTAATAAAAAAATTTAACTCACCTATAGGTTTTCATAACTCCACATAAATAAGCACTTTTATTTGATACATGCTCAAGATTTGAATCTAAAAATTGTCCAAGAACACTTAAAGCACCGTCGGATGGAAATTCTTTTAAGGCATCTAACGCACGCTCGTCCAACTCTGCGTGCGCTAGCTTTCCAGTCTTATAAATATCATCGAGCTTAGCTGCTACCTGAAAACCAATAAGAGATACTTGATTACAACACATCCTGCTCTAGTGAGTCATTATAGGTATGTAGTTTTTTGTTTACGTATAACTAAGCTTCCAAAACATGCGCTCGAACAATTCGCTTAATAATATTAATAAATCCAAGTATAGACTACTTTGTTGACTCGTTTTGGCATTTTTGATGAAGATGGAAGAATGGAAGATTTCGTGTCGTACCTATCAATAACATATTTTTGGCAAATAAACCAACCTCAACTTAACTAACCTTAAAAATATATGTAATAGCAAATCTAAGATATTCGTGTTTTCTATTAAGATTGTAAGATTCTTAATGTTTAAATCCAATTAGAGTTTATTTTTATGCAAATGAGTTTTAAAATGTTTCGATTCCTAAGCGTTTCTTAACCTCAAAATAATGCAGTTTGTTTAAATGCAAGCAATGTAAATTATACTTCTTATGGAAAATCTCGCATTCTTAAGTCACCCGCACAGGGTGGCGTTTTCGAAGCCATACCAAAAGTTTCGTAGGGCTTCGACAGAGCAGTGACATCACTGGCGGCGGGTACAATTTAAATTTCTGTACTTCAATACGACAAAAGCGGCGCTTAAAGGTCAGAAAACCAGTTCCGAGCGTAAATCAAAAGTGGTGATTATAGAAGCTTGCTTAAAATAATTATAAGTCAAGTTCAATTAGTAACAAGTTGTATGGCACACAAATTTCTACAATACACCTTACTTTTGGTAATAAGGTTTATAAACAAATGCATATTTTTTTATATGGCAATAATAATTGATTGGAATTTTATCCAGGAGTTCTTATGTTATTTTTGTGTTAAAATGTGAAGTTTATATAACCTTGAGTGTGAAAATTCTAGATTTGTATATCAATAATTACCTGTTTTCATATAGCAAAGGTCATTGAAGAGAAAGTTAAAACACCTGTCTTATCTAGTGTTATAAGGTCACACTTTACAATAATATTTTCAAATAACTTATCAACATAGAGATTGGGTAAATTAAAATGCAGCAGCATAGTTTACTTTTTCATACTGAAATAACACTGTATGGCAACACCAATCAATAACAGTAATATACTGTAGGGAAGGGTCTGTGTATGGCTTATTCAACAGATTCAAGTAATTCAGATGTCAATTCTTTGAGTTTACACAAATAATTTATCTTCATATTTTTGAAGATATAAATTCTATATAATAAATAACTGCTTAAAAATATGGTATAATAATCCTCATGAAGAATTTATAATTTAATTTGTGAGGTAACATAAATAAATCTTATAGGACTGGAAATAAATCTAAATGAAATTAAAATAAGGTATAAATGTTGAGAATGTGATGTATTTAAATAAACCATTGATTATCTCACTATATGAGGTATCTAGGCTGAGTATCAGAGATTTTGGCAAAGTATATATTATAATATAAATATTATTAGTTAAGTATTTTGAAATTCTAATAAGAATCTTGTAAGAAACCTAAAACTAATGTTACATCTTTCTAGAAAATAAAGATATTACAAAGATGAACAGAAAAATATAGATGATAAAACAATGTATTTCAGTTTGTATTATCAATTGAAACAAGGTTTATTTAATTTTCATATTATGGATTTTATTTTTTATTTTTAGTAATAATCTTTTATTTGTGTATTTATATTATAGCTTATTTATAGCCATATAGAATGAAATGTTATTTATTAAATGGTATCTAAAATTAGCTTATTGTGACAAAATTAAATGTTCTTATACTAGGCTGCGCTTGAAATTTTTGCAACAATTTTGATATATAAAAAAAGGTGCATATATATAATTTAATTTAGATTTTGCCAAATATAAAGATAATAATATATAGTTAACTGGTCTTATATCTATGTAGAATAAGACACTCACCTTTGGATCCAAGCCATACTCAATGAGTTTGCGGTAATCTGGTGTTCGGCAAACATCTGAGTCCCTTCCGGGGACCTCTTCCATAGATATTTCTCCATTGCCTTCCGCCATTCTGCACAATTATTATACTTTTAACACTCACTACACTCAGTCCTAATTAATAACTTTAATTACACTTATTGAAAACTTTTTGTGACTAATCTTAATTTTGCCCTCTCTCTTCTTGGCCATAGATGTCAAACATCAAGATAGCCACGCTTATATATTTTTTAGATTTATATACATTATGTACTGTCAATATATTAATTTTAAAATAGAATAGACTGAATTATACCATAATATTTACCTTATTTTGTAATTTTTGCAATTTTGGAAGAAATTGAAATCTCTCTAACCGTCCGAAAAACAAAAAAACAAATGATGCTCAAACATATGAAACAGTAAAACAATGTGATTGTGCACTCCTCATTCCATCCAAAATTTGAAAAGCGAACGCGCGGATTATTGCATTCTTTTAGTGATGGAAAGTAAATTTTACCTAAAAATAAAAAATCGGAATTTAAAAAAATAACCCTAACAATGACACTCGAAGATGCGAATCTCCGCGGTCAATGACCGAAATAACAGAGTATAAGTTCCTCCAATTAATAACACACCACTTTTAACAAATAATCACTTTTGAACACATTTCATATCCTCCAGTGTCGAATAACAAACACTAGTAACTTTCCGCGCATAAAACTTTGGCAAATGTGAAACTGCAATAAGTTGAGAGTGCAACTGCATTGCACTCGATAAGAACCGGCCGGCGCGCGCCTTTATTTCCAATAAGATTCCGATTGGATAAACACAGAATTTAAAAAATGTTAATTTCCACTATAACACTTTAAAACTTAACTATCATAATTAGCACCAAACACTGTATGCGAAAATAATTACCTATTAATTTTGCTAGTTGGTGACCGAGACAGATATGGCGGCACCGCGCGACGTCAACGTGACCGCGACTACGGGGTTCTCATAACGACGCGCGCGGGACATGCAACGAGGAGTGCATTCAAACTTTTTAAAGGCACTTAAATTTATTCATATAATAATATGATCTCTCTGTTTCCAAATTGATTGCGACCGAAGACTGAACGGATTTTTTTTTATTGCACAGAGAGTTTTTGCAATGTTGCGAATAATTTTGAATGTGAAGTAGCGCGGCGCGTCGCGCAATGCTGCCGGCCGCGAGGTGAGACAGGCTAGCGGCAAGACGGCGGCGAGCGAGAAGCCGAGAGCGAAGGGGGGAGGGTGTTGCAACTGGCGGTGCAGGCGTGCAGCAGCGTCGCCGCACCGAGCTCGCTTGCATACTTGCATACACACTCACACTCTCAAACCATATGACCTTCATTACTTCCAATAAATTCATTGCAAAAAAATTCCTTATCACAAAATTGCAATCAATAGGTATTATCATTTATCAGTGCTAATTTACTTAAATTTATTTCTACTAATATCTTGATTATAATTATGTAAAAGTAAATATACCTACTTTACTTTTGTGATGACGACGAATAAAAAAAATACTTTAAAATATTGCAAGTTGGAATGAAATTAGAAATATTAGTGAGTTTTATAAATAAATTTTCCAATAAGGTGATCTAATGAGAACCGCAACTTTAACAATAGAAAAAATATAATGGCAATTGCGAAATAATTACAACCGTCAAATGTAAACACAAGGTTTATTCAGCCAAAAAGATCACACGGTTACTGATCGACAACGTCCAATAGTGGAACAAGGTTCATTACTCTTTGATATGGAAACGAAGGGATAAAAGAGTTAATCGCAATAACCCCTTGCTTTAGTTCGCTTCACCTGCTGATTATTGAAGCCGTATGTATTTGCGACACATACACAAAACTGGCTTGCTTACTTCGTTTGTATGTGTAAGAGACTTGGATCTGTATCCGCCGCATAATGCTAGGTATGTGGGTAGATAGGTAGAGCGGCTACTGCGGGCGCCTTGCTTTGTGCGGCCAAAGTTCTAGAGCGAACCTTTCACTGCGAATATGAATCTTACATGCAGCCAGTTTCGCGTCTAAAATCGTTCCATGCCTAACGTCATTTATCTTGCTTTACAAATACTTGTATGCTATATGCATCGGTATGACAGACATACTTCCTTTCTCACATTTTCTTGATATCAATAGCGTTAAAATACGTCTGTAAAACTCCCCAAGTTTCCGGCTGTCGAAACTCGCTATGGTTTTAAACATCTTTAGAAAATAAATAATTTCAACCTCGTGTTAATTAAGTTTAATCAGATTAATAGAAAGTGTATTTTTTTATTAGTTTCATAATAACGGTTTTTAAACACACAACACTATTTATTTGACGCACGTCGCACAATGAATTGACACAAAATAAACAAATAAACACACTATCCAATTTGACAGATCATATTTTTTTTCATGTTTTTAACCAGTAGTATAGAAAGAGGAAAATACTAAAGAGGTTGCTATTGATTTACGTAAATAATACAGGCACATGCAAAATAAGTCCAAACTCTGTTTAGTAGCATCAAATTCTTACTCACCAGTTCTAGTAAGGACCTTAGAAATAGCGCAAAACATCCGTCACGGACACTCAAGTCTATAAATATCCATTTTGCAAACATACATAGCACAGCATACTCGTTCCGTTCTCTGCCGGCCGTGCCGTGTATGACATTCGCGATAAGGCACTTAGTGCGTATTTTAAATACGTCAGCAGTTCATTGACCCGCGCGTTTTGCACACATTGTCGAATTTATTGTGTCTGTAGATTTGTAGGTCGCCTCACTACGTGACGTCAAATTGAGGGCTCCGATGGTGACGTCATCTCAAAATTTTAAACTATTCCGGTGTTTCTAGTTCTACCTAGCTATGACCGGCATTCATAGCGTGTTCCTACTATGAATAATTATAATGCTCTCCCTAACATCACCTGTCGAATTGAATAGTAAAGTTTAAACGCGAATAAAGTGTGTCGAGGTCAACGCTATTTTTTATGATGATTTAGTTCAAGGGCACAAGTGTTTACGTATTAGAATTTAATCACACTCGCACAAAATGTTAATTGGAATGAAATTCGCAATATTAATGTATCAAAGTTTAATGCTTATATAATAATTATCGTAAGTATTCCTTTTATCCGACTACCGAATACAGATTTCTAATTTCCTATTTTCATGTCTACACCAGCTTTATATGCGTGCTTTTTTTTACAAGCCAAGCTTTTTTGAAAGAAAATACCTAGTGGGACATTTAGGGGGACTAGACAAGTGGAAATTTAGTCATTTCCATACAGATTTATTTTCTATATCATAGAAACTTCTTACTTACATCTTCTTGTTTATATATATAGCCGAAACAACCTTTATAATACTTTATATTTTTTTTATATTATAATTTAAATTGGGCGATGAATAACTGTAACCGTCTATGGATCAACTAGTTTAATTCGTCAATATAGGAAGTTTAAACTTGTACAATGTCCATTAGCAATAAATCATATGACAATCGTACAATCAACACCGATAATTAAGTTTCGAGAAATTCGAGAACGCAAACGCAACGTAATGCAAAGTAACATCAAAGATTTCGCGATGTTTCACGGGGTATGAATAAAAATATAAACAAACTAATTGATATCCTCAAAACAACGTATGTATAAAATATTACATTTGTATACACAGAATTAGATCTTAAAACGAGAGAATAGAGTTTACTCTTAGATTATTTACATAATAATCAAAGAGTTTACTCTGTAGGAAGCTTTTTGAAATAAGTTTAAATTATATAATAATTAATTTTATGAAGGCCTTCGATCAACATTATACTATGTCAATGATGAAGGCGTTAATTATTCAGTTGTGGAAGTATGAGAACGGGGAGTAAATGTCTGAAAAAAAAGGGAGGGCTTTGGGACTCTCAAAAATATGTGAGTGAATGAGTAGAAAGTATCTATGCAATATTATTTTATTATATCAAGACCGCTTTGCTTTAATAATAATAAACTGATCATCTCACCTTTTCCTCTATAACAATAATTTCATTTAATTCAGCCCAATTTTGTCCCGTATTTTAAATTAAAATTGAATTATACATTATATAAACTCAAGACAGACCATGAAACTACAGAATTTGTATAAATTTGTAGTTAGTATTACAAAAACAATAATACTCACTTTACGTTCAAATATCATTGAAATAAATAAAGGACTGTTGGAACCGAGAAACGGTTTTCCCTAAACAAAGATAAATAAAAAACTGATTTCAAAACAAGGTACCTACTAAAAATTCAGAAATAAATCCAGGTAAACAAGTTCACAAAGGGTCAAGGATAGGTCGAAATAATGGAAAAAGTAATGTCTGGTTCGGTATGTACCTATTCCATCCATAACGTAACTCAAGTCGGAGAATGCTTCTGAGAATTGTCAAAATAATTGTCCATGGTCTATTGAAA
Organism: Anthocharis cardamines; assembly: GCA_905404175.1. Lineage (NCBI taxonomy): Eukaryota > Metazoa > Arthropoda > Insecta > Lepidoptera > Pieridae > Anthocharis > Anthocharis cardamines. The sequence continues at coordinate 1,004,524 of FR989959.1, forward strand.
AATAACGCTTTAATTATTCAAAACTAGTCGCTCTTATCCTTTATGTCCGATATCATTAGACGAACATGAGGTTCGCTATATGGAAGGTTCTATAGCACTGAAGTCAATCAAAGATGCGCTGTCGACCTTTTCTTTAACTTCAAGTTTTCGGAAATCCAAAGATTGAAATCAAAACGCGCAAGTTTTCTCGACTTTTCCATGAATTTATGGTCGGAATTTCGATACTCCTACCACTCGTTGAGTGCCCAAGCTGACCAGACAGAGAAAATATCGCTAAATTATAATATCGACGTAAATTGTGGCAACAAAGTTGAATCCGGAGGGATTCGAACCCGCGACGAATCGGAACACTGGAACACACTATATTTTATTGACATTAATTGATAAAGAGATTTATTTTTCGTCGTTTAAACAATAATTAAATTAAATGTTTGTAAGGTTGATAATTCCAATCATAGAAACACAACTTTTATTTCGACGGGCTCGTTGGCGCGTTCGGTAGAACACCTGCCGTGCGCATCGATGGGTCATGGGTACGAATCCCACCGGGACGACATGTTTATAATTTTCTGTAAGCATGTTTTCTTCACGTCTGGCAACTTCGGGCATTGTTCGGGTGCGAGGAATATCGAAATTCCGACCGAGTTACGAACCACCGTTCATAGATGGAAAAACCGTGAAGTGCACATTACGCCTTTCGGTTTCAGTCAATGGATTTCCGAATGCTCGAAGTAAAAAGTAGGTCGACACCGCATCATTGACTGATGATCTGTGGCTGAGGTATTATCACCTACTATCAAGTGATCCTCATGCTCGTCTGTCGATATCTAACATAAAAAGATATATTAAGAATATATAATAATAAAATAATATTGTGTGTACGTATTTAACTCAAGTACGCTGTTGTAAAAAAGGGACTCCACTTGGCATACATTGTGACGCTTCAACGTCTCCAGACTGATTTTTAGTGAGCCCCTTTAATACGATATCCACTATATTTTTATAGGGTTTTTATATATTTTAGGAAACCTAGACTATTCCGTTACTAGTTCTACCGATGTACTCTTCGGGTCCCGCATAAAACGCAATTGCTTATACGCCATTCAAAACGATCTGAATTTTAAAATAACGAGTAAACAATAAACACAAAACAATGTTGTGTCCGTGATGATGACAATGGAGGCTATTGACCCCTGGATAATTTGATTTCATCGAGTCGTCCGTATGACGTTTAGAATGGGGCCATTGTCCATTTATTTTCGAGGTTCCTGTAATTTTAAATGATAATTATATTATTTTCATTTTATATTTAGGTATAGAGCTGATAATTCAAAATGTGCATGAAAGAAATTATAATTATTATACGTATTTTACTTAGGTTTTTTGTAATAAAGAAGTTAATATACTGTCTATTGTATGTATCTTATTTTACTTACAACAGATAAATAAGTATGAAGTTCACGTGATGATGTCATCGCATCATTTACAAATATCAGATATATCCTATAGATCCTTTAGATATCTGCAAATGATGCGCTATTTCGGAATGCACATCATAATTATTGCATAATATTAATACGTATAACTATGCGTATTCCGAATGTTATCCGTCGCCATTTCCCTTTGAACTAAATAGATCTAAACTAGAGAATTAACTTTCATTTACCCCATCATTTTTCAATAAAACATATCGGTGGGAATACGGTTAGTCACTGGAATAACGCACGAATACATTCCAAAAATGTGGTAAATATTCTAAATAAAATACTCATCGTCTAGGTAACTTAAGTAACAACATACATAGCATCTACTATATAAGTTATATAAAATATGTTACATCCGTCTAGGGTTAAAAATAGCTACCCCTATTCTAGTGCATACACAATGCTTAAAAACTTAACAATCAATTGAATTGGATCATATGCAATGCGCCCGTTATTTATTCTCACAACTAGGCATTGCGTTATTGCGCTAGGCTTTGTGTTATAGTCTAGACTTTGGGCTAGTGTGAAGTTCTTGGCGCGGTTTCGGTGATCGAAACCGGTTGCGTTATGGTTTAATTCAGATTCACTCATTGTTCGATGTTTAAGAATTATTCTGAATGGATATAAAGGGGATGAATCAAGTTGCACTGTACAGATGCATATTTTTTATGTTTTTATTTTATTTTTAATCTGTTTTTGAGTCGCTTTGAGATTCCGAGACTTATAATTTTATTCAGATTTTATTATTACCAATAAATATTTTTAAATTTATCACAATAGCTATTAGGTGTCGCTATAAAGTAGTTAACTGATTGATATAGTATACATGAAGGTACCCACTTACATACAAAGTACGGTATTCGGACTATCTACTGTAAATAAATGTAAGAAATTAAAATAGAATCTGAATAAGTTTCTGATGATATCAAGGGATTACCGACACATCTTTCTTGAAAAAGTTTTCGAAAAATTTGTAGACAAAGTAATTTTATAATATCGATGAATTTCTGACATGTGGTATTAATTAATAGGTTAATATGTATGAAATTTACTTTTGAAATATTGACATTTATATGTAGGTAATTTGAATTTGATATTTATCTGTAATTGTTGACGGACAATCTTGTAAATCATTGTAAAATAATGTTAATTTTGCACGCCTTGTCTATGGGCAGAATGTTAAGAAATACTTTAGCCAAGAATCCAAACATTTGCATCTATAGCAACTATTCTCTAGAAAATAAATATTTTTAATTTGATATTGACGTGACCGCAAGTAGTAGCCTTTCCTTTTGGAAGCTACAACCGACCTTTCATAATCCTTCAACTATTTCCTATTGGCTCTCGGAAAATCGATCGAGAAGCTATTGGAATAATTCACAATTAGTATAAATTGCGTAACAAAATTAAAAAGTACGTAAAAAGACAAGATGTTCATCTCACGAGATGTATTGAAGCGACAGCCGGCCAAGCGGGCTCAGACCGGATCTTCGACCCTAAAATAAAAACATTTATCGTAATAATAATACCTACAGCGGCCAGAACAAGTACGAAGCGTTGACCCCCCCGTAAATTCCCATGCCGACTGGATCTTTCTTAATGCTAGGGTGTACCACCAAGTGAATAGGCCTTTCAAACTTATTAGCTTTTATTTATAACTAGCTTTCATGGGATTCTTGGGTCAATCGGTCATCTAAAATTGATGGATCGTTTTCTAACACGCCTATGGCGGGTTAATGGGGTGAAGTTATCCTTGATTTTTTGAGAAATTTCATATTATTATGTTTAAAAAGACGTTTGGATGCTTAGATTTATGACACGCTCTTTATGAGTTTTAGTAAGTATCTATCGGAAATCATGACTTTTTTTAGTAAATTGGGGCTAAATGAGTAGAGCAGGTGAGCCACCTGCGATCTGACATTTGCAACAGCATAGGTTATGCATGAATCTTTAAGTTTAATTTCCTCAAGATTCATAAATACGGTCATAATTCGATTGTGGATTTACTTTTATCGAGTACTTAGGTGAAGGCGGTCTTTGAAATAAAGATGTTTTCTATTTTCTAAATATTCAAATACTAGGTAACTACTAAGTATTTCGTAAAAAAAACAAGGATTAACACTAACAGTAGGTATCTTGACTAATGCAAGATCAAACCACCGCATTAACACCGATTTAAATAGCAAGATAACCCACTCATTTATCGTTGGTGCAATTTTTTTTTTCAATCCACCTTGCCAACTGTGGACTACGTATTCGATTTTCCGTTGGATCCAGGTCAATAATTAATTTCATGAAGTTCTCTTCGAGAAATAAAATAGTGAGAGGAAAATTGTGTTGCCATTTATGTCAGAAAAATAAAATAGGTAGTATTTTTCTAAAATATACTTGAAAACAATTGATGAGAGTTAAAACAAGTGAATGCTTATCCGCTAATTTCTAGTCAGTCAGGAGTGGATGGAATGCGGATACGATAGAGATTATTGATAGATTCAATTATTAGTTTAGTATTGTTTGAAGACTTGACGGATGCGAACCAGAACTCGGACTCAGATTTAATTTGATTACATAATTTTTAATTATAGAGGAATGACGAATTGACTTAAAACGTGCACTTAATTTTGATTGTAACATTATTGTAAAATACGTCGTAATTATACCTTTTTTATCAATGAAGCTTTGTTTACGAAGTTTTCTCTGGAAAACAAATGAAATTCACAATTATATACAGGATAGTTATACTAGCACAAAGAGGCAGATAAGAAAAGCGTTCATATTTATTTCTGTACACAGATACTACTTAATCTACTTACTTATTTATACAGAATCTTTCATTATTCATATATAAAATTCCCAATTCCCATTAGGAAAATGTAAGGGTAGTTAAGTAAACATTTTGCAAGCTTTTTACTAACATGTCAATTAATGAACATATTATTTAAAAAAATTACGCTAAATGATCTTAGTTTTGTTTAAAATTTCAGTTAATGTGAATTATAAAATACTGTGCAATATCAATAAAGGTCTAATGTCATCAATTACTGCTGACCTTACTACGGTTTCACCTTTCTTCATCTATACAAATACACGTCTTTTCAAAGCCATTTCTTTCTTCCATTCTCCCTTTGTGCAGAGGGCAGACAAACTCGATGACGGTTTTTAATAAAAAAAATATTAATGGTCGTCCCTACAAAGCGTAGAAATTATGATAGGTGAGAGTAATCTTTATAGTCAGTACTGTGTCTTCATTTTATCTGAACCCGATTGTTGAGGTCAAAAAGGGTCTCTAGTTAAACATATTCCATTTTTGAAATGTAAATGTTTAGTTCTCACTTAATTTTAAAATGAGATTATTGGCATTTAAAAAGAGGTCTGTCATTGTTATTCAAAAAAAGATTGTTGTCTATGCTTTGTTGTTGGTGATCTATGCATAGTATATACTTTATAATGTTCACACTTTACGGTTATTGTGAGGGTTATTCTAATGTGGTCTCGTGGCTAACGTTGAATTCTTTTGTTTTGGCGTAATAGACTTTCGTTGTTCATTCGGCGGGAATCAATAACAAAATCAAAACAATACTTCAAGAACAAAAAGTAGACAAGTATTCGATTTAGAAAACATATTCACTCAGGTTTTTTAATTCGGATATCGACAGACTAGCATGACGGAAATCCATAGACAGAATTCGAAATGCGTATTGTACATTAAAATGCTTTTTTTAGCACCGATGTACATATTTCAATAATATATAATTAGTACTAACATACTTGGTATTATTTCTAACTTTTCCAAAAAAGGAGGTAATTATTTTCTTCCAGATGTTTGTTGCCATTGATTTTTGATCGAGTCGTTTTGTCCCATATCGTTCTTATATATAAAAAAATGTCGTGTCACGTTATTTGTGGTCACACTCCACCGAAACGGCTCGACAGATTTTTATGTTTTTTTTTGTATATTTGATAGGTTTAAGAAGAATAGTTCGCCAAGTACATTTTATACCTCTCCGTCCTATAGGTATCTAAATATTATATCCATATCCAGAATTATTTATTTTAATTTTTTTTAACAATAGGTTTTTTTTATTTGGAATCAAAGAATACATAGTCCAGGAAAGTGGGCAAGGGTCAACTAGTTAAATTATAATAAATAACCGATAGATTCCAATTGTCTCTTTTTTTACTCCTAGTGGAAAGGCAGGTGAAATCTAAAAGAGCAGGGGTTGAACCCGCATCCCTTTGAACGAAAGGTACATTTAGTCACTTCTGTAGGCGGTGGTGATCACTTACCATCAGGTGAACCACCTGCCGCGCTATTCTATAAAAAAAAATACTTAATTATACAAATCAAGAGCGGCTTGGTTTTATGGTCTGAGTCGATAAGTACTGACAATAAATTTTTATAATAATATAATGCTACGTTTTAATATAGAGCATAGACTTTTCCGATATTTATTTTTATACATATTATAAAACAATCTATTTTTTAAGGATAACTACCCTATAAAACATAAATAAATTTTTTTAAACAACACTTTAGAAAAGTGTTTTTTATTTGAGTAAGATTATTCAAACGCTGAGCTTTCATAGCCGGCATTTAGTCTATCATAAGCCGGTAGCCAGATGTCAGACGCGCGCAAAAATCTCTACTATTATTATATGGTAGAAAATAATATGGTATGCAAATTGCGTTTTAGGGCGAAACAGCATTGATAATAACTATTCAGCGTACCATAAAAATATTAAAACATTACCTTGTATCCATACCACAATGTTGATAAGCCTTCGAAGAGCATAAGTATCGTACTAACCCTTAACAGAACTCGATGACTTTTGTAATACTATATCACCAATCATTTCTTTTCATAACGTCTTTCATTTTAATAAAATCATTACATTATTTATATAAACATTAGATATATAGATATTAACTAAGATTTAACCAAAAGAAGGCTTAGTTAATATCATTCTTATAAGATTTAAGGTTGTTTATTTGTAAAAATCAAAAATGTTTGCTTTCTTTGCTTTTTACTGTAATAATCGATATGAAGTTATATACAAATATTTAAGTTATCATACATAGAGCATATTTGTCTGTAATATACAATTAAAATAAGAAATTTACAACTGTCACACCATATATTATTGGACTATGGTCTTTTGAGTATACGTCGTCCGCATCGCCACGCTCCGAGGTCGAAAACCTTGCGACAATAGGATGAGACTCTACCTAGTTGCCTTAGGCTCTAGCTCTAGCGCTTAAACAACATTGTGAAATGAAAAATGCTTTATTGAAAAAAAATATACATAATATCCTCTTTGGTTACTGTTACACTTCAATAATCCCGTGAAGCTTACATCGATACTAATATTATAAAGAGGAAAGATTTGTATTTTTGAATTTTTGTATGTTATGAATAAACTCAAAAACTACTGGACCGATTTTGAAAATTCTTTCACCAATAGAAAGCTACATTATCAGCGAGTAACATAGGCTATATAGTTTTGTGTATAGTACATCTACATTGCACCCGTGTGAAGCCGGGGCATAGCCGCATTGCTAGTAGTAAATATTTTAAAGTCTTTTGAGAGAGCACAATAAGAAGACGGGTGGACCACCTTGCGCCCGATTGTCTTAAAAACTTGGAGACAGGAGTGGTCCATTGACATAATTGAAATATGTATGATAGATTGTGTAGTGTATAATTTTTTAATTTAGTTTATTGTTTGTATTTCAATTGTGTAATGTTAGATTGTATTGTATTTTTGTGTTGTATAAGAAATAATTAATGTAATTGGCTTAATCAGCCGTTTTAAATTATCAAATAAATAAATAAATAAAGAACTAATTGATTGCTATGGACACTACTAGTAATGTACCGAGTATCAATTTTTAAGTATTCGCGTACGCAAATGTGAATATCTGCCACGTATATTATTCGCGAATACGAATGCCGGTACGAATATTCCGTTATTAGTGCCATGCCTTTTTTTTCTTGGAATAGGAGGCAAACGGGCTGTTGGCTCACCTGATGGAAGTGATTACCGGCGCCCATAGATATCTGCAACACCAGAAGACTTGCAGGTGCGTTGCCGGTCTTTAAGAAATGACTAGGCTCTTTTATTGAAGGTCCCTAAGTCTTATCGTTTCGGAATTACCGCTTGCAACAACTGATTCCACAGAGTAAATGTGCGAGGTAGGAAACTAAGAAACGCATGTTTGTGGATTTCCAAGCATCGAGTGGTGAGGATGAAGTTTTGTCGCGATGTCCGATGGTGAAATTTTTTATTTTTTTTTATTTTCTGAACAACACTCCCATGGTCGATATTGTCAGCTAACATACGCACACATTTCACATCGTTTTCGTCTCATTCTGAGCACTGTCGAGCTGATCCAAGTTAGTCAACATTCTGTTTCTGCTGAAATATGGATCTCATAAAAATGATTAGAGAAGTGTTTATTTTTTATTATACTTATATCCGGACATTATTATTCGCATGAAAATAGCAAGAGTGAATACAAATATTCGTTTCATCACTAGAATATACCTTATATTAAGTTTTACGATGAAACTTAACAGCGCAATACACCGTCTATAACTTTGTCTCGTTGACAATTCAAGGACTTGGGCAATAAAGTTGCTTTAAAAGATGGCGATACGGCCTCTATCCTCGCTTCACTTCGGTTTCACAAAACATTCATAATATGTTACGAGAAAATGATCTTCAGTAGTTAAATAAGTTAATCATTTTATATTATTTTCTGAATCACATAACAAAATGATATACTATTTAATGTAATTCTTTTAATATTTGATGCTGCATTCTTTTTTTTTTTGGATGAATATTATAGTGTAGGGTAACTTGTTTTCCTGCCAAAAACGCGCGATACAAATACATATTATGTATCAAAAATCAAATATTTAAAAAAAAATGAAGAAATCATAAACATAACATTACATACGACCGGAATCGAACCGACAACCTATCAAAACGCAACGCAGATAATCACATCGTAATTTAAAGGGCTTTTTTATAAGTCTGAACTTTAAATAAAATGACTTGGTTGTTAATTTGTTACTTTGTTGCTTCAAAAATGGTCTAAGGACAACTAGTCAGGCATATAAACATAATATTATGTAAGTACGAGGGTGAATCAAAAAATTCTTGGAATCAATATTAAAAAATGCAAAGATTTAAATAATAATATTTTATTTTTCTACATAATCTCCCTCCAATGCAATGCATTTAGAATAACGCGTTTCTAACTTCCTTATTCCTTGTGAAAAAAAATTATTTTCTTGACTCTCGAAAAAGTCCTCTACGGCAGCTATAACCGCGTCATTATCGTGAAATTTTGTTCCACGAATTTCCTCTTTTAATTTTGGAAATAAGTGAAAATCACTTGGGGCTAAGTCCGGAGAATATGGTGGGTGGTCAAGGAGATTGAAGCCAGCACAGCGGATTGCGTTGAGCGCAACTTCCGATCGATGAGCAGGAGCGTTATCTTGAAGGAGCAACACGCCCAACGACAGTTTTCCACGACGTTTTTCTTTAATCGCTTCACGCACTTTCGGGATTAAATTTGCATAATAGAGTCCAGTAATCGTCTGGCCTTTTGGCATGTAATCAATAAAAAGGATTCCTTCACTATCCCAGAACACAGAGGCCATAACTTTGCCAGCGGTAGGAGCAACTCGAAATTTCTTGATGGATGGAGAGGATGGTCGTTTCCAAGACATGCTTTGTCTTTTAGTTTCAGGATCAAAATGGTGGACCCACGTTTCATCCATGGTGACAAGACGACGGCAAAAATTATCCGAATCACGCTGGAACATTTTGAGATTACGCTTGGAAATTTCCAAACGTCGCTTTTTGTTTTCGTCGGTTAACATTCGTGGCACCCATCTTGCAGACACTTTTTTGAACCCCAGTGAATCAATTAAAATGGATTGAACGCTACCAAAAGATATCTTTAGGATCTCAGCTATATGTTTTATAGTCATTCTTCTGTCTTCCAAAACCAGATTCTCAACCTTTTTGACATTTTCTTCTGTAACGGAGGTTGAAGGCCGCCCAGAACGTGGGTCATCTTTACAGCTTGATCTACCTCTTTTAAATTCAGCCACCCAGTACGCAACCGTAGAATAGGGTACAGCATCACCCCCTAATGTCTGCTGAATGTCCAAAAAAATTTCCTTCGTAGACATTTTTTTCAAACTGAGATATTTTATCACCGCACTTAACTCACTTTTAACCATAATTTTGACTTTTTAGCAACTCGTTGCACAAAAAAATTTATTACATGCGAACGAACTGACAAAAACAAGTGACAGTCTGCATAAATATAGTGTGATAGACACTCTTTAATTTGAATATCGAACTTGATCCAAAAAGGTTTCATATATATGCACTTCTAAGAACTTTTTGATTCACCCTGGTATTATATTCGTTATGTATGATCGGGCTGGTAAGCCTTGAAATTATATGAAAGATATAAAGAATACTACATATACAGAAATATGATAACAAGCATTTAAAATAATAATCAAAGATACCTTGAAATTTTAAATTTCAATTGATTTCTCATACAACTGACAGTTGACGATTCGAATACTTTCTCGAAAGTCGTTCGTGCTAGGCCCTCTCTACTGTATTTATTTATTTCAAAACTTATTGTACACTTCTTTATTTACGCTTAAGTACGCTTCAAAGCTTAATCTATGGAATAAATTTAAGAAGACAGGAAGTATACTAAGACAACCTTATTGCCTAAAGCAACTACTTCCAGGCAACCTGGAGAGAATGGAATTGATGCCTGAGATATAGATAGGAGGTTTTATTTGTAAATCCGGGAAAAAGGTATAAAAAACATCGTATCACTTATCAGAAAAAAGTATAGCTACGTAGGTCAGAAGCATTACTCAAGAAATATTAGAGCTATAAGTTAAGTATTACGCATCTATTTAATAGTTCGAGACAATGCCATTTAATACAATGACAATAGTTCGAGAGGTTTTTATGCTATAGGCAGTGGCGTAGCTATCATAAGGCAAAGTGGTGCAGTGCACTAGGGCCCTGAAGCTAAGGGGGGCCCCTGAATTTTGGGAAGAGGGGGGACAGCTCTTGAAGCTAGAAATTCGAGAAGATTTTATATGAGCATTTATAAAAATGGAAGCGCCGAACGACTTTGATTAGTAATAATTTGCAAATAATTTACTTTTCGCAGTTGCTGAAGGGTCGGATTGGAGATTGCGATTTTTTTCTCTCGCACTGGGGCCCTTGTACACATAGCTACGCTAGCTGCTATAGGTACAATAAAGCACACAAACTATAATCTTCGTAGTTTTATAGAATTGTGACTTTTCAATGCGACTTCACCACAAATCATACATTCATACAGACACTAGTAATCGATTCTCTAACCACAGTAAGTAATATTTATTGTTAGGTTGGACTATACTGACTATTATAAATGTACTAATTCACGTAATTCATTTTCTCTATTAACAGGCTGATTAGGGCGATATCATTTATGACGGGGTCGTTGGCGCGTTGGGATAGAACACCTAACTTGCACACCGATGGGGCGCGGCTTCGAATCCCGCCGGGACAACATGTTTATAATTTTCAGAAAGCATGTTTTCCCCACGTTTGGTCACTTCGGGCATTGAACGGGTGGGATAAATATCAAAATTCCGACCGTTCATAGATGGAAAAACCGTGAATTGCAGATTGCGCGTTTCGGTCTCAATCTATGAATTTCCGAATGCTAGAAGTAAAAAAAGGTCGTCAGTGCATCGTCGACTATTTTTCTATGACTGGGGTATTCTACCATCAAGTGAACCTCATGCTCGTCTCTCGAAAACAAAATATACTTATGTTTTCTCTTTAAATCGTAAAAAAGCAAGCGTCAAATTGTACTATATTAGAAACATTAATAATAAAATCTTGTCACAGCCGGATGCTAAAGGTCCTAAATAAGTAGAAAACAACACACTTTGTTTAAAAACTACCATAACCCCATATAATTATCGGATATTGCTTAAAAGTAAAAACCCTCAGAGGGGTGAGCACGAACAATTATCGAAATCGTTTCTTTAAGGCATCGATTCATCGATATGATTCCGCTAGTTGGCAGCACGAAGCTAGCTCTGTCGACTATGGAGAGCTCGATATGATTAAGCTAGTGACGTCATATCCTAACGAGCAAAATGATCGGTTTAGAAATAATTTCAAATAGTAATAATTTTTTTATTTTTGTAAAAGATTTTTATTTATTATAAATTATTTATATTTATTTTACAATTAATACAATTAACTAAAAATCAATACATGGGAGATTAAAAACTGACGTTGTCTATAAATAAATGAAATAATTTTGTAGATTACAAAAAATATGTAATGGTTTCGGAACGCAACAAGTCTGACACTTGACAATAATTTACAAGATGGCAGATGCATGGCTATAATATCTATATTCTATTGTAATTTGGAAATTGGAGTTGTTGTTTACATACGAAGATATAATACTAAATGGGATTTTTTATTATAAGTTTATTCATTTTTATTAATTATGTGATGAAATGGACTTTTGTCAAAACCCACTTTCGATCCACGATGCTGCTATTTTATGAAGAAAATAAAGGCTGAAAATAACACTAAAATCAAAAAGTGATGCAATGGGAGACTGGCTTTGAAACAAAATAGTGTAAGCCGAAGGTATGTTATCTCAAGGGCCGCAAGACATTATAGATAAATTAGTATTTCCACTTCGTTTAATATAAATTTTAATGATATTATTTTTTCAGGTGAAGTGAATATAAAAAACAATTATAAAAGATGTGTGCCAGTGCTTCAATTATATCTTAGGGATGGAAGAAGCTGAGTTAATTATTCAAGAAACACCAGTGTCATTTTGTGCCATTTTTCAGGTGAAGTGAATAAAAAAAAACAATTATTAAAGATGTGTGCCAGCGCTTCAATTATCTCTTAGGAATAGAAAAAACAGAGTTAATTATTCAAGAAATACCTGTGTCATTTTTCAGGTGAAGTGAATATAAAAAAACAATTATAAAAGATAAATGCCAGCGCTTCAATTATCTCTTAGGGATGGAAAAAGCTGAGTTAATTGTTCAAGAAACACCTGTGTCATTTTGTACCAATATGAGTCTATACTTAATTCTGCATGTTATTTTTCTATAATAATAAAAACATAAAAATTATCTTGTTATTATTTCCAAATATTATGTTTGTGTAAAGAACCTTAGACATGATACTTTACTCAACTACTTAATTTAATTAATTTTTAGCTAAACTTGCAGCAATATACAAAGTATTCTGACTAGCCTATAACATAATTTTCTTATTTAAAGTTACCATAAAGCCTTATCATGACAACTACAACTATTACTATAATACAATAAAAAGAAATGATGGGTCAAATAAATTATAATTTCAATTAAGATAATAATATACTTCAGTTATAAATTCTTTGATAAGGTAGAAACAGTTTCCTATATGCATATTATATATCTATACCTACCTTCTTGAATAAACAGTGAGCTCCAAACTAGGAAACCCTGTATCTTGGGGCCCTGGATTATATTTGAATTAAATTTGGTATGGCAGAAGAATTGATTTAAACTCATTGAAGTGTATACAAGATATAATAATAATAAGAAATAAAAGTAGACTCATGTATAAGGGTGAAAAAGTGTGTAAGGTATGTTGTATGATTAATATATTTATTCTAGAATGTCTAGGAGTTTTTCTGTTTTCATTAAGTCTAGAGACGAGCCAATCCTTGAGAGTTCTTTTAGCTTCATAGAGGTTCACTGGTGTTCTGATTTCTTTGTTGACCACATTGATCAGAAACGGTTTCATGAATCTCGAAAAATAACGGCAAAATAATGTTCTGGCTCCCCCTGAGCTCACTCTGTGCTGTCTCTTTGCTCTTATTCTTTGGGTCCAGCTCAAAGGTTCTTTATAAGCTTCTATATAATATGTTCCATATATGTACAACTGTGGAACTATGGTCCTTATAGACTTCATCTGTGGGGTTTACATAGGATAGCTTTAAGCACAGCACGTTGTGATGCTGTGATGCACATTGAAGATTTCCCGGCCCCATATACAGCCACAATTTGCCTTACAAATTGATTCAGAGGCACTGCGACGGAGAAGTTTCATAACATACCAACATATTATTAGATTTACTTGAGTTCTATAATAATAATAAATAAATAATTTGCTATAAGGGAAAGCTTTTCCATTCTAGTCAATTTGTTGTTTCAAAAATGAAATAATACTTTTAAATTATATAAAAATAAATTTAAAGTGATTAAAACTAATAAATATTCCAATTAAAGTAAAAATTCTGTAAGTTAATATGTTTTCGATACTTGTTTCACCAAAAAATTATTAGTGAGCAACGTTTCGCCAGTTCTCGATAGCCAACCTCCGAATTTACGTTACGTTGAGGTTCGTGCTGCCAATTTTAGTTCAAATGTATGAGATTCATTTAGGTGACACTACGCATTCGATTCGATAGCCGTTTGATAGTAGTTCGTGCTGCCAAATTTAGTTACATTTACACCCGATAGGGGCGCTTTACAAATCTCATACAAATTCTTCTCGATGGCGATACGAATTCACTTTCGCTATTTGTTCGTGCTCACCCCTCTGAGCGAACCTGATTCACAAGTGGCTTATATTATCGGTGTATAGGGCAGTAGCAAGGGGGGGGGGGGGGGGGGGGGGCTCGGGTGCGATCCGCCCCGGGCGGCACTTTGACGGGGGTGGCATTTCACAGGTAACGGTAAAAAAATTACTTCCTTCAACGTTATTTTTTTAATTTTTTTTGTCAGTATATCACCTTAATAACAGAGTTTCTGTTTAGGTTAGTGTTATTCAATAACAGTACTATTTTCACTACGCCCCAATGTTCTATAATCAATTGCAAAAATAAGGGGCAAATATGGGGCAAATATGGGATCTGTGCTACGCCACTGGTATAGGGCCATCTACTATCATCTCAGACCTCACTATTAGATATTCCGCTTCTTAACAGCACTGTCTTTGCATTCCTATGTTAGTTAGGTTAGGTTAATACTTAGCAAGCCCTAACTACCGCTAAGCAGGACAAAACATGTGCCGTTTCAGTAAAATAGAAGCCTTGGAAGTGAGTTCCGGCGAAACACATGCAATAATACACGTGTGACCGCGCCATATGCACTGCCGGCTTATGGTGTAAGTAGACTGACCCAGGGTCGAATCTTATTGGTCCTAAATAGAGCCCCAATATAAAAGGGAGCCAATGTGAATTTGTAGTTTGAACTTTGAATCAATGTCTATAAGGCGTTATATTGTTATGATTATAATCATAGTTATAGGTTTTAAATAATAATTGCTTTTTAACTCTATTTTGTACCATAAACGTATGCAGGTTTGCCAAAATATACTTTATACTAAAATTAAAATAGATAGAAGCATAAAACAATAAATATTTGTGTTTGAAATTTATCAGTTTACTTATTTTCAAATGTTTACCCTAAATACATACAAATATTATTCTTAATGACAACTTGTATTTAATTGTTGGATCTATAATAAAAAAAAGTAAATAGCTGGGCACTAATATAATACCTACCTAATAGCTACTACTAGATGTTTAGTTTAGTAAAAATACTCTCCAACCATAGTGAAAATAAGTTAACCCATTTATTTTTCCATGTGTCTTTTCATTATACATATTTTTATTCAGGTATTGTATGGTTAATGGTTCGTATTATTTGGACATACAATTTACATTTTAAATACAAATATAATACCTGAATAAAAATACTAATGAAAAGTAACAAGGAAAACTGAATCCGTAATCGTACTAAATATAGACAAAAACTTTATATTTGCGAACGAAAAAATTGTTAAAGTTTTCGGGCCCCAAGTAGGTATTTAATTTACATACAACTACTTAATTTACATAATCTGTCTCTGTACACCGTCTGCGGTTGTGTTCTTATTGCACCCCTTCACTAGTCGACACTGACGAACATGTACTATACATTAATCAACATATTATGGTAAAATAATACGATGTCACGCAAGTTACAAACGAGGTTTAATATAATGGAGCCGATATCCAGGCTTAGTGTACTTGTACTTAACAGGGACAATAAGTAAGTTAGGTTGTAAAATGATAGTTCTAACGTACGAACGTAAAAATGTGATAATTAAGGTGACACTAGTCGACATTTTTTCCATAGAAATTTCGGGGGGGGGGTATTACTCCACTATTTAGCATATACGGATGCAAAGTTATACATGATATCGTTTTGTCTTATTATTAATTTTGTCTGTGCAGAAACAGAATGGTAAAATAAAAAACCATTAAAAAGTTACGAGCTACCAAAGATTCGTTTTTATTGCCATTTTTTAACACAACGTAAAAGTATCAAATTTTCAAAACAAAGTCGCTACAAACAAAGCGCGATTATCGAAGAATACAATAACTTTTATTTGTAATTGATATATGCAGTGGTTTTTTCATAAAACTCGATTTTCCAAAGGCTTTTTCGTATTTTTTTAGACGCCCCTTTTACTATGAATTATCGTGCATCTCACTTAATAATGACTGCCCGGTGCGGTGCGGGAGAACAGCATGCTTTTTGGCGACGCCCACCAGTGAGTTCGAGCTCGCGACTTGTGCAACCTTAATTTCGATTGGAACTTTATAAATGTGGTTGCAATAAACTATGCAAAAGATTTAAAAAAAATTACTTCAAAACGCTAACATTGCATCTATTTATTGTTTAAACATATATAATCAATACTTATCAAATGATTTGTGTAGTCAAAATAAACTATAAAAATTAAAAGAAGTTTATACTGTACTAAAACAAAAACTAGAAACTTCCAAGTTTGAATTATCATAATAAAAAATATTCATATTCATTCATTCATATTTGTGGTATACATATATTACCTGGGCTTCAATGGAAGCTACTCTACACATATCTACTAGGATACTACTAAGAAGTCTTGAAACGCTAGAAATCAATCAGTATTGTAGTGGTTAAGTTTTGTTTAAAAAATATTGACAAACTTGTCAGTGAGACCTTAAAGCTGTAGAAAAACATAACTTTTTGCAGAGTCGTTTTACTTCGACGTAAACATAGATTAGGTCATTAAATTTAAGATTATTTAAATACCACATTTTATATAGAACTAAGTGACATTGAGTTCGCTTTGAAAATAAAAATAGTAAAATAAAATATTTCTAATTAGAAAAATATGCAAAAATAAACATACTCTGTCAATTAAGCCAAAGAAATTCTAATCCGTCTCAACTCAGCATAACGAACGTCCGCAGTGACAATTAGGAATTTAGCACAGACCTTTAGCAACTAACAAGGTGAAAAAGTGGGATAAAAGGCGCGCTCTTCAGTTACCGGCATTGCAGTGTTTCAATGCAGTCTGCAGATGCTGTGTGCAGTGTGCAGTGTGCACTGTGCCTGCCTGTGGTCAGAACTGCGGCGCAGACTGCGTATTTAAATAGCCGCAATTCTATGTATTGAATAAATCTAAAGAACTTTTGCTCTAAGTATATTAATAGATGTTTAACAATATGCATTTGATGAATTAAATTATGTTTTTTGTAATTTAAAATGCCTTGGTATATTATGTGAAATATTATATTTTCTAAAGTTTTATCCAAAGCATATATGTATATAGCATGCATTCTAATAGGTCGTGGGTTCAAAACCCACCAATATATACATAATACATATGTATAAACTGCTAGCGACCCGCCCCGGCTCCGCACGGGCATATTATGTCTCTTTCCAATTAATGCATTGTACGTGACCATTCAAGAAGAAATTAATGTGTATAATAAGGTCTCCTTAAAATATAGATATATGCCATCTGGTACTTTTTTGTAGATCTATAAAAGAGGAATATCAAACCATACATTGTTTTGTTATATCTGAAAGGGATTAGGCAGCGTTTTCAATTAAAGCTCCTAGGCGGCTTGACTTTTTCTGACACTTCCAACTAGAGGTGGCGGTTTTTGTGTTAACGAAATGAAACTGTTAATTACAAACTGATAACCTGTTAAAAAACAGCTAATTTTATTATCTGGTTTGCAGTTAGCGACTACGCATTGAATGTTCGTTGAGCTAATCCGCGCGTTGCGTTCGAAAATCGTTGAATGAAACAGTTAATATATTTAACGGCTTTTGCGGTAAACGAAAAGCAGCTAATTCGTTAACATTAGAAAAGCGGTTAAAAAAAGCTGCTTATTGAATTAACGCCCACTCCTACTTCCAACAATTATCGTTATATTTCAACCAATTTACACAAAACCTTAACAAATTAAATACCTAAACCTTCCTCATGAATCACTATCTGTTGGTGAAAAGCGATTAAAATTCGTTCATTTGTTCAGGAACAGACAAACAGACAGACAGGCGGCGGAGGACTTTGTTTTATAATATATAGTGATATACCTAATAGTATGTTTGTTAGGATATTGGTTAACTTGACTAACGGATGGAATTTATATATCGATACGAGAAAAGACACAAGCTAACTCTAAAAGTATTTTTTAATACATATTTCTATACAAAATAACATTGAAACTAAAAACTTATAATTAAAAATTAACCCTAGAATATTTATATATATGAATATCACAAAAAGAATATGTCATCCAAAATTCCAATATGGGGCATGGTACCCAGAACACTGGCAGCATTTCCTCGCTGAATAGCTAAACTGATTCTCTGCTCGAAATAGCTGCCAGCCCTCTGATCACCCGAAGAGAGAATCAGTCGGTTCGACATATCCTTCATAAACCGCTTCATGTCAGCCGACCACGACCCTAACGTCTCAAAAGCTAACGCCACAAACTCATAATCTTCAGTTATAGACGAGTATTTGCGACGCTTGAGAAACTGAGCACGATCGGCTGAAAAAGTTAATTTTATTAAAGTAGGCATAGGCTAGCTTCTGCCCGCGACTTCGTCTGCGTAGAATTCGTCTGTGCTAAAATATATATTTTTACCCTCCGTAAAAAAAGTTATTTTCTTTTTGAATATAAAAGTATCTTATTACAAAGTTTCATGATAATCGGTTAAGTAGTTTAGGCGTGAAAGCGTAAAACATAGATTCACATTTTATAATATTAGCAAGGATTTTCGTCTTCATTTCGTTCTTTTCGTTTTCTCTTAACACTCTTTCCTATCGATATTCGAACCTATTTCTACCAAAAAGTATTTGACACCTTTGTATTTGAATGTAAGGAAAATTACACCGCTAAATAAATTGAACAATACGAAAAGTCGAAACATTAATTAAGAAAAAATGATTAGGTAAACATAAAAAACAATTTCAAGTTAAAAATTTAAAAGGTGTCTTTTGACACCTTTGGTAGAAATAGTGCTAATAGCACTGATAAGTGAATTCCAAAAGCCCAGCCAGGCATTTCTTGGTTCTCACCACATACCCACATAACTCTAGCTCAAATTGTTATACGCGAGGAATATCAATGCATTATTCTTAAAGTTCCGTTCATTTGTCTCGAGTGCATTGAAAGCGGCTGTGAAATTGTGTTATAAAACCTGATATGTACATCATGCACTGAGCACAAGAGCCGTCTGGCCATCCTGTTATTAATAAAATCCACTCTTATTGCATACTAGGCGGATCCTGCTGCGCTTCGTCTGAGCAATACAATGCAAGCTCTAAATTCCTATCTATATAATACATTTAAAAAGTACGTACGTTAAAACTTAAAAATAGAAAAATCAGCGTAACATAATATGTGTACAGAAGACGGTTTTATATTTATAGGTATGACAGCTGTTTCTTACAGACAACACGTAGAGTAGAGATTGTTTATAACAAACTATGCACTTTTTACCAGTAAAGTACCAGAGTGCATACGTAATACTGGTTTTACTTTTTCAGTTTGATATGTGTACATTTTTTATGTTAGATGTCACAGAACATGAAAAATAATTTCTGTGTTAGACTGTTAGATACCGATAAATGGGTGAGGCTTTTCAATGGTCAAATCAATCAATGAACAGTCGACAGCTTCAATGTCCATGTATGTAAAGTCCATCTTTCATAAGCTTGAACCTGTAAGAAAATACGTTGTTTGACTAATGGGCTTGCGCGGACTGAACAGTTAAGTTTATACGAAAGTGATGTATTCAAACAGTAGATCTATGAACACAAGCAATACTCATCGATTGATCTATAATATAATATATATTTTGTATTGAAGTCGTCATAGAGGTTTAATTAGAGTGCAAGTGGTACCGCGTGGTATTCAACGTGAATGTGCTTAAAATATTTGTGGCAATTTTAAAAATCTTTATCCTTAATAATACTATGTTATTTTAATCAAGGGTACACCATACAGTTTACGCTTAAATTCTAGGTCCATATTATATGAATATGTGCGTGAATGAATAATATTATATAAGGCTATAGGTATAATATTATTCATTCACGCACTTACAGCTTTGATAGACCAGCTTTATTAATATCGACAATAATGTAGACCGGAGGTATTATATTATTACTGAGGGCTGCACTAGGCTAGACTTATTTCTCTGGGCAGCTGCATAAATCGAGTGTGATTGAGCGCATTCAGATCAGAATAATTGTAGTGCAGTTATAAAAACTGTAGACAGAATAATATTTTGCATTCGTAGTATGTTGACAATACATTCTCTCAAACAGGATTATTTTAGGTGTGTTATGTAGGTAGGTAGGTAGATACGTGTATTGTGTTGTTAGTATTTATATTATGTAGGTCATTGCGGATTTATATAAAATGATGATGGAATTCGTATGTATTACAAGTTGCTTATATACACAGAAGGTAAAGTCTCCAAGAAACTAAAATAAAATACTACGCGAGTATCACACACTTAAATAAAATACTGTATGTATTAAAATGCATCCGAAACGTCGGAATAAATAATTTAAAAAATATAAATAATAAATCGCGTTTTAATCCGATATACAGTATTTTATTTAAATACTACCTATCACTTTTATTTAATTTCATATACTGACATATGTATCTTAAAATAATATTACCATTACTACTGATTATAAAAATTAACACCTACTGACTGTTGCATAGATCATCGAAGGTACCTTTGCTTGGTATCGTAAGATATTACCTCACCAAGACGGTATTGTACGCAGATCTTTCACACCCTCTTTTAGTGGGAGATCACAGAGGAAGTTCGAGAATCCATGAGGACGAAATCACTCTTAAAAATGTAACTTCAATAACTATTAGAAATTTTTATTATTGTTTGTCTATCTGTTCTTGATAAAAATATCGAACAACGCATCGAGATAATATAATCGTGAGATCAGAGATTAATGGAAGTTCAATACTTCCACTCGGGTGAATCTACGGACCTCTCTCGCTGTAGTATATTCTTAGCCAAATGCAATAACCGGAATACGAACGTCGGGTAATAAAGATAGTGAACCTTAATCCACTGAATAAATAGGTGTCTCTAAAATAAGATATTGGCGTGTACTTTCTAGTAATTCCGACCCAATCGGATCAGTCTATACCTACTTGGCCCTCTTGATTCTCTGCTAAATGTCTAGGCCAGTGGTCGGCAAACTTATTAGCCAAAGAGCCAAATATGAAAACTAAATAACTACTTATTTAGTGTCTCAGATTAAGTATGAGTTACACTAAATATAACTAAATTTAGTTACACTAAAAATAACTTAAAATAGTATTTTTTAAAAAATAGTATTTTTTTTAAATGAAAATATTACTGCGCTAAAAGAGGATATTTGTGCCAGAGCCGCACTTAAGAAGCCAAAGAGCCACATGCGGCTCCGGAGTTTAGGCCTAAGCACAAACAGCTTGCGAGATAGTGTTGGTATCATCCATCTGTCAGTTTTTAGAGAAATTATTTTAAAATTGCATATTAATTACAGATTGCCGGCTAGGCCCCTAGGCCCTAAGCACTCAGAAACTTTTAGCTCTTTCATCTTTGACTTGTACTTTACTAGATTTAGATTGCTTTTGTTTAAAGTATTTTATTTAAATTTTTGATAGTTTTAAAAAAAATATTATATTCGCTAATTTGAAAAGAAATAATCATATTATTACCTATGTACATAATTTTGGAGAAATGAATGATAGGTAACAATAAATATCTAAAGATTTATTACATCTTAAATTATGTGAAATAATAATATTATTTATTATTATTTTCGCCCATAGGGCAGGCTAAATTCTTTTGACCACATTCTCAGTCTTTCGACATTTATTTCCCGTGAAATAATAATCATGAACTTTGGTCGGTGACAAATATCTTGTTTTTAAACGTATACGCGTACTGTAAAAAAGGCAAATTGTCAATGATTGTCTGTGGTAAGTGACAATGATTTTTTTTCCATTATCAGTCACATAAAAATGGGGATGCTGTCAATTCGCTTAAAGCCCAATTTTTTGGGTTTATTAAAATTTTTAAATAGTATGAATTGGTTTATAGTGTTTTTTAGTTTAATAAATCTGTCAATGTGTATTTATGAAGATCAAATTGGCAAATTCGACTGGTAAATACATATGTTTGAGGTTATAAGTTGTACGACTTCAATAATAAGTATTTCAGTGAATAATTTAAATTAATTAATTACAGGCGTCAAACATACGTGGGCCGAATTAAATTCTCTCATTTCGATACAGTATCTACGGCTAAAAAAATAATAGTAGCCACCGAAGAGAATGTTTTAGCTGCCCTTAATTTGAAGACAGGTAAATTAGTTTTATTGGTCGTATCCGTTTATTGAATGGATTGATGTTCTTACTTGTAAATAAATCATAGCATTTATACTGAGTAATTAATATGCATAAGTAACTACACTTAGTAATTTTATTTCTTTATCAAAACTATTTAAGTAGCTATTTTCTTGATTAGTGAACAGTAAAGCTCTCTTAAAAATCAGGTTATGCTAGTTCCTTATCGAATATATTTCAGGACAGGTTATGTGGCGACATGTATTTGAAAGTGCTAGTTCTGGTGACATACAGTTACTGCACTTTAATGATGGAGACAAGGTGACCACTGTGACAGGCTCTAATCCTTACTTAGTGAGAGGGTGGGATCCCACAACAGGTATACAAATGCATTACATACTCCATAAATAGTGGTGCAAAGGAAAATGTTCAATTATAATTAATATTCAATTTTTGAATTGTATTAATTAATCTCATATCTTACTAGCAACGCAACCTATACACAGAACACAGGTGGAATGTAGATGTACTATACACAGAAATGCCTATGACACTTGCTGATAATGTAGCTTTCTATTGGTGAAATATTTTTTTAAAATCAGTCCGGTAGTTTTGTAATAAAAATACTAATCATTCCTCTTTATAATATTAGTATAGACAAAACTTACTTTTTTTCTTTGGCCCTTGCATAATATGACAATGCAGAATATGTTTAGTTGAAAACGTCAAACAAACCTTGTAGTTTTCAATGTTAGACAGTGAGTAAGCTGACTACATATGAATGTTTCAGGTGTATTACTTTCGGAGTGGCCTATATCCATCCTAGACACCGAAAGAGCACATTTCTCAGAATGGTGGGTACAGAATGGCATGTTGGTACACTTATTGCCTGTGTTTGGGTCTCATTTGGAGGTTACTATGTATAATTTGATGACTGGGGCACATAGAGGTGCATCATCTAAGTTACCTGCCAGTTGGACGAATGATGGGTGAGTTTGAGATATTCTTAGTGTATTTGTGAATTTGTAATCGTACATATATTATAAAAAGTAAACTTAATCCGAATACCTGTGAATAATCTACCAGAACTACTATATTATATCTGTGTAGTAAAATGAATGGATATACTTTGTTATTTTATTCAAAATTAGTACATGTCCTGGCTTGGGTGCAATTTAGATGTATTATATACAAAAAAACATACCTATGTTACTCGCAAATAATGTAGCTTTCTATTGGTGAAAGTAGTTTTATCGTTATACCGTAACAGACAAACAAACAAATCTTTCCTCTTTATAATATTAGCATAGATATTTTATTTATAAATAATTTATATTACAAATCAATATTCATTAAAGAAAGATCAATATTTTATGAAATATCTTCATATTCAGAGAGGCATTTATACTTTTTTCAATTCATTGCACATAAACATAACATTGCATAAACATATCGGTTCCACCTTAATAGAACTGAATATCATTTTAAAGTGATTTTCTCATCCTTTTTTTAAAGCTTTACTACCTTATACTAGCTTAATACCTACTTTTTCTCTGTACAGATGTATTCTAACTCCACCATACTACACATGTATATCAGGCAATATGGGAAGCTATATGCTCCTATCTCTCGATGTCACCTCAAATGCCATTCAAATAATCAGCAAACCACTTGCTAACTTCTTCAGTGAAAAAGATATTATTGAAGGAAATTTAAGACCACTCGATGGAAAGAATGCTGTACCTGGCTTCATTATTGATGATAAGAGAATATTGTTAATTAAGAATAATGAATTTGAGCCATTGAATAAGAATTTAGTAGATCAGTCTGCAAGTGCAACACTTATTGATGCAATGAATGGACAAACACTCATTCAAGCCTGGAGTGATGAGAATAAGGTAAAAACTTAATCAAAGTTTAATGAAAATATTTAGTCAATATTGCATAATATTGTCTTTTATTACTGTGACTATAACACATTTAAATAAAATAACTTTTACCAATTTAAAACGCGATGTGACTGCTCATGACCATGTTTATTGAAAAGCATTCAAAATGTCAAGATAAATAATATAAATTGTGTTTTAATGCAGTAAAACTTATTTTATTTCAATTTTGCATTCTATTTATATGGGATAAGCGCAACATGAGCGATCTTCTGTTCTTTTCGATCTTTTCTCACCTTGTCAGTCATACCCTTCAAATTAATATCTGTGTTCACATTATCATTACTAATCTCGTCCTTGGTGTGGAGACATTACTCTCTAACTTTCTAATTTATTTAATATTTGTCTATACAAGCAAGAAGGTCTCTTGTCAACTGCCAGAATGACATGTTTTATTTTGTTTTTCTGGGAACCAAACCCTAAAAACTAAATCTGATACGAAGTACGCTTGAAACTTTATTTATGCTTATATAGACAAGAGTCCTTGCCCAGTCCCAAAGAGAATACTACTTTTTTTTTATATATTAGATATCAACAGACGAGCATGAAGTTCACTTGATGGTAGATGATACCTCAGCCACCGACCTACTTTTTACTTCGAGCATTCGGAAATCCATAGACTGAAACCGAAACGCGCAATGTGCACTTCACAGTTTTTCCATCTATGAACAGTCGTTACCCAGTCGGAATTTCGATATTCCTCCCACCCGATCAATGCCCGAAGTTACCAGACGTGGGGAAAACATGCTTACAGAAAACTATAAACATAACGTCCCAGTGAGATTGGAACTCACGACCCATCGATGCGAACGGCAGGTGTTCTACCGAACGCGCCAACGAGTCCGTGTGTGTGTACTACTTGTGTGTCGTTTTTCAGGGGTTTTCACTAACAGCACACAATGTAGCCACGGATAAGGAGGTAACAGA
Source organism: Anthocharis cardamines (assembly GCA_905404175.1). Taxonomy (NCBI): domain Eukaryota; kingdom Metazoa; phylum Arthropoda; class Insecta; order Lepidoptera; family Pieridae; genus Anthocharis; species Anthocharis cardamines. Next base: position 1,029,675 of record FR989959.1, read on the forward strand.
GATCCGTATATCAGAGCCGAGCCTGCACATCCCCGAGCCTGAGCTGTTAGGGGTGGTGTGCATGAACACCGCCCGGGAACACCCCGCCTGCAGAATACTCATCAACGGGGCTGATGATGCACTGCATCTGATGCAGCAAGGAGGTATTGTGTTATGAGCCCAATGAAAGAATGTTTAGCACTATCTTGTATCAATAAGTTGGGTTATTACATCACACTTAAAATATGCTCAAAAGTTCTAGACAATTCGAAGTAGTTCATTTATATAATTGTCATCTAAATGGTTGATTTTTCATTATTAATGTATGACATTGTTATTTAAAAAAAAAATCGGTCGTTTTGCTGGCAATGTTGTTAAAAATGCTATAAAAGCAGGTTTAATTTTTTTTAAATCGTAAATTATTATACAAAATTAAATATTTTTTTCATGACATTTACACTTACACACATATGATACATATGATATTATTGACGAAGTAATGTATTTTGGTCTGAAGGTCGCGTGGTGTGGTCGCGCGAGGAGGCGCTGGCCAACGTGGTCGCGGCGGAGTTCGTGGAGCTGCCCGTGTCCGACACCGACGCTGCTCTTGAGTCCGAATTCGACCAGAAGGAAGGTAAGAGATGTCGTATGAGTCACATAAGACCTTCTGACATTAGAGAAAGATGATATTTAGGTAGGTCTATGAGTCATAAAGTTTCACTCGTAGGACAACTTTTAAATAAAAAAGATAGGTACAAAAAGCAAAATTAAGTTTTGAGAGGATTGGGTCATCGACTCAGAATTATCTTTGTCATCCGCGGCTGTGTCACAACATTTATTTTCAGCGGCATTAATTTTAAATTCTTGATACTGAAAAAATCTTTTTTCTTGAAATAAACCTTTTTAATTAAAATTTGTATATCTCAGAGGAAAGTTTATTAAATAAAAAACATTTGTTTCATTTAATCGAAATTAATATCCAGTTAAAATAGAAGCTTACCGGACCGATAAACAAGTATAATTGATTAAAAATTAATTCTTATTTTCTAGCTATCAAAGTGTACAGTAAGTATTGAGTAGCCAGTGTTCGTGTGTTCACAATAACTAGTTCTTTTTTTTAATTTATTAAAACTTCCATGAAAAAAAAATAAGCCTTTGATGGGTTTGCTTTTAGAATTTTGTTAATGTGTGCGGTGTGGCCTAAAATGCCTATAATTTCTCCCTCTAAAGTAATTTGAGTAAGTTTAGACTTAGGGCTAGCCCTTAATTACCCACTGTGCTTTCCACGGCTCAAATATTTCAGAGCCATAATGTTTAGCTTTTAATTATTATAATTTATCACAAAGTAAGATTGAAGGGTTGTTCAGTTGTCCAAATGTATGAAAAATCGAAAAGTTTTATTTTTCAGTAACAAAATAAAACTTTTTCTTTGTTTGGGTAATTAAGGGTTAATTTGACGCTAAGCCTTCCAAGGTTCCCTTTTATAACCCACTGTATATAAATTTGGCTTATGCTCTATTTTGCATTCTTGGCTTCCTTTTTATTTTTTGGGTATTAGTGATGGTGAAATTACTAACATTTATTTGTATATTTTTTAAAATAACCAATTCGGATGGCATGATATATATGTACTTATAAATGATAAATACAGAAAAATAGCAGTTGGTTTTGTGTACAGGTGTAAATGAATCGTGTGACTAAAGGAATAAGGCTTTAAATTGTATATAGGTTCTGTATGGGCCGCGTTCGTGCGTCGCCTGCACACGCAGTACCAGCAGCTGCAGACCCTCCTGCAGAGCTTCCAGGACGAGGGCGCGGAGCTGGCCACGCCCTCGCCGCTCGTGAGGGACTACTTCAACCTGCACAAGATCATCGTGCTCGTCACAGACGTTGGAAAGGTAAGAACGGTTTTTTAAAACTTAATAGCCAGTTGTTTGATATTTAATGGTTGCTCCTTACTAACATTTTGTAAAACAAAAATCTTGGCGATTAAAAAGAGTGGCGGAGAGTTTATTGCCAGTTCTTCTCGTCAGTTCCGCCTTTGATTTGAGAACAAAAAACAATGTAAAATTAGAAAAAATTTTTTTTTGACATTTATAAGTGTACATTGTCTACGTACGTTGTGTTATAAAGTGCCTGTTTACTTTTGTTTTGAAGAGTCGCAAGTTGGCTAAAAACCAACGCTGAGAGGTCTTCTCATCGAAGGTGTAATATATTATTTTTTTTTTATGTCAGATATCGACAGACGTGCATGAGGTTCACTTGATGGTAGGTGACACCCCAGCCACAGAACATCAGTCAATGATGCGCTGTCGACCCAATTTTTACTTCGAGCATTCGGAAATCCATAGACTGAAACCGAAACACGCAATATGCACTTCACGGCTTTTCCATCTACTTTTCTATATACTGGCTTCCTAAGCTTATTCTATTCTATACAAATGAATTGTTGCAGATTTACGGCATGGACAATCTGTCGGGTGAGATTCTGTGGCAGAGGTACGACGGCAACCTGAACACGGAGTCCGTGCAGGTGTTCACGCGGCGCTCGGCGCGGCACCCGCCGCACGACGCGTGCGTCACTGTCGTCGGCAAGCACGAGGTGCGTGGTACCATCGACGAAGAGCATAGATGTACAGTTACCGGCACGAGTCGTGAGCACACTTCATTGGTCGATATTACGTTAACCACGCTGACGTGGAGCGTGATTGGTTCGGCAGTCGATGCTCGTCGGTTATTTTTGTTACCGATTTGATTGAACCTTAAAAACAAAATATGCAGAGCAGAAAGAATTCGATGTTGAATAGACAATCCCGATCAAGTATTTTGTTACATAAAATAAATAAGTATTACGGACCTTTATTAACAAACTGCAGGTGCGTCTAATACAATTTAATCAATTAATTAATGTAATTTTCAATTACCGATTGAAATAATAAAGGTGAAAAATAATTTTGTCCGACAGTGTACTTACGCTGGCTTAATCCCCACCACGGTTCATCTGTGCTCACGACTCGTGCCGCTATCTGTACATTGAAGCACAGGCCTTATAGGCGCGCTTGTCACGGTTTCTCTGGGGTAAGAGTAGTTCTCACCCCAGCCACCGCGGCGCTGCTAGTATCCGTGTGAACGACACTCTGACGCTGGAGTCATAGCGCGCACTCTCTCGCACCCAGCCGCTTGTAGAGCGTTATTGCAGTTCGCTCGTAAGAGCAAGCGAGACAACGCGAGGGGAGGAGTCAGCGGACTGGTTAGATGTGTGTGTCACACCGATTGCCGCGCGCTCTACAGGTCAAAAGTAGAATTAGTTTTTCTGTGCCAAGTTTGTATGGGCGTGTGCTTCTATATTCTTTGCAGACGCATATAGAAATCTATGTTTTGACGCGATTGTACAGCATTATACAGTTCAAATACGAGAAGCTTGTCATAATTTAAAAACAGTAAATTTTGGGTAATAATTAGTAATTGTTTAAAAGTTCCCGGATATAATTAATTAAACTTAGTTTTTGATTGAGGCTGATATATGCAAGTTAAAGTTATTCAAGAAAATCATTTTATTTTAAGTAAAATTAAAGTCATATCTTTCTGTTTTTTCCCTTCTTTCATCCATCCTTTCTACGTGCCCAAACCAACTCAACATTACCATCTCAACTTTTTGATAAATGGTAATTTAATATTCAAAATGTTTTTTCTTCAATAATATGTCTGAACTTCTATCACCTGACCTCGCAGGAAACAGGCAACGGCTACATCATAAGCCTGAACCCGATCCGCGGCACGCCGGTGGGCGAGGGCGTGCTGCGGCTGGATGCGCGGCTGCTGCAGGTGGCCCTGCTGCACACCGCCGACTCGGAGAAACTGCACGCGCTTGTGTTGCTGGACGAAGATGAATCTGTACAGGTACGCTGATACAGTTCCCTGGTGTGACTGACTTGTTGACAGGGACTGAATACCGGTTAATTTACTACGGGAGTTACCGGTATAATAAAGGTTTTTGTTAATATTCTTTCGTTTTTATTCATATTTACTGAAAAAAATCACTGTGGTAAGTTTAGTGGGTATTCTTTAAAATTACTAATATCATGGTATCTCAGTCAGACACGTATTTTGGAAAATAAAAATTAACCGTCTTCAGACCCTGCTTGTTGAGTTGGTCAGTCAATGTTGTCTTTAACGCGAGTATCATAAATTTTAATAAAATACACAAATAAGCAGTATAAAATTACTCAACTTATTGATAACAATTTTTAATGGATTATGTTTTAGCCTTAATGTTATTCAATATTTTATTAAATTACTAATTTAAGCTTAAATATAACTAAAAACTTGACGGTGACTAAAAAATATTTTTTTTTAATTTTAAGATTGATATGTTCGTTTACAGCTTATGTTTTCAATCTATTTGATTAAAAAGTTTAGTGCATTAAGTAGAGACTCATTTTTACTAAAAATAATAAAACAGTTATGTTAAAAAAGGAGCTTAGATGATAATTTTAGCTCAAAATTCGTTTAATGAAATCGTTCATCACTAGTTTATAGATGCGTTCGTTCATTCATTTCTTCTACATTTTATAACTTTATATTCTACTGTCTGTGGTTGCAAGTACGCCATTCAAAATTCAAAAATCTTTTATTCATTTAGGTAACACAATGTACACTTATGAACGTCAATAAAAAAAAACATATTAAATGCTTCTAATTTTACATTTACTGCCAGTTCACAAATCAAGGACGTAGAGCGGACGAGAATATTTGCCATATTTGTTAACACTTTGAGTTCTGAAAACACAACGTATGTGTTTTACGGCCGAATCGAGTATGCGTATTTAACACGAATGCGTATTCGAAATAAATCGAGTCTGCCAGTGCGGTAAATACGTTTACGTGTTATTTATATCGAGTTGCCGGTAGGTGTTTTTAGTCGCATGGCTGTAAAATAGTATTTTGGGTAGCAGTCAAAGTAAGACATATAAAGAAAAACGGACTGTAGGTACTTAGGATTCTTATCGACGTTGGTTGCTTTGAAAAGTACTGGGTATATTGAGAGGTTGACCAGGTGCTGCCGGGGCCGGCGGCGCGGCTCGTGCGGGACCTCTACATGTACGTGGCGGAGCGGGACTCCGGCCGCATGCGGGGGTACGCGCTCAAGTATGATGGCAGCGTGAGTCAATTTCATATAAGTTTAATGAACAGTTGCTTTATATTATAATTGTATTAGAAACTAGTGGAGCCCGCAGACGTTGTTCTGCCACAAATAGAAAAGGGCTGTTTTTAGGGTTTTCCTGGAAATTATTTGATTTTTTCTCGCCTTTTAAACCTTCCCTAGACCTCCACGAACATTTCAAGACTAAAATAAGATATATCCGTTCAGCCGTTCTCGAGTTTTAGTGAGACTAACGAACAGGAATTCATATTTATATATATAGATAGGTATTTAAGAATACTAGACATAAGTCGGCTTTAAGTTTGCTTTTTCTAGCATTTACCCACGTTGAAGATACAAAGCGCCTGCACATTTTTTATTGCAAGAACGTGAATTCATATTTTTCTATTATTTTAATTATTGCTTAATCATTCTTCATTACAACCTTGTGCAATTAACACAATAATTTCAGATATATTGATTTTGATTTTCTTTAGTATTTTTATCTCGATACTTTGCCCTAATAAGCCGTGGTTCTAATAATAACCCAATGGAAACATAGGTGATTTAAGTTATCTTTCATTATTAATACATATAATTGTTTAATACATATGTGCTCATCGCCGATTATAAACATATAATGATATTTGGTCCAAAAACTAAAGGCCAAACTGTTTCTCTGAAAAATTAAAGCTTTATTCACATAACGTTCTTAACCTATTACAAAACATAAGTAACATGAACAGAACATTAACTCACCTGAAAATTTTAACATTAAATTTTTACTAGTTAATAATAAATTAACAGTTAATAAATTCAACAGGTTTTGCGTTAAATAAAAAAGCTGCTTCGGATGATGTTAGCGACTACGCGTTGAATGTTCGTTGAGCTCATCCGCGCGTTGCGTTCGAAAATCGTTGAATTTAACAGTTAATATATTTAACGGCTTTTGCGGTAAACGAAAAGCAGCTAATTCGTTAACATTAGAAAAGCGGCTTAAAAAAGCTGCTTGTTGAATTAACGCCCACTGCTATATATTTGCAGCGCGTGCGGGCGCAGCGCACGTGGTCGCTGCAGCTGGGCGGCGGGGCGGGCGCGCGCGTGGTGGCGCTGGCGGCGCGGGCGCGCGGCGAGCGCGTGCACTCGGCGGGCAAGCCGCTGGCCGACCGCAGCGTGCTCTACAAGTATTCCAACCCCAACCTGCTGCTCGTGCTGCTCGAGAGGCCTGACCCTACGCATAAGGGTGACTTCACTATTATTTTTTAACTTAAATATTAGATTAGCGTTTGACCACTGTTTCACCTGATTGTTTGAATAGAAGTGTTTATTATTTAAATAATTAAAGTATTCATAATTTATCAATCGATTCGTAATAATATAGATCACAATAATGAGGGAATAACTTGCTCGTAAACATTTTATTAGAGATTGTAACGCCCTCTCTGTGTCAGGCTGAGAACTTTCAGCTTATCTTAGTAAGTGGTATTAATAGGTGTATAATTTGTCTTCAGACGTGGTGACAGCGGTGGCTGTGGACGGCGCGAGCGGCGCGGTGGTGGCGGCGACGGCGCACCGGCGGGCGCGCGCGCTGCCGCTGGCCGTGCTCGCGGACAACCGGCTGGCCTACCTCTACCGCAGCGACAAGCACCGCCGGCTGGAGATGGGTGAGTGACGCGGGACGAGGGCTTCCAGAGTGTTCCGCCAGTCCGCTCTGTCTTGACCTACCCTCTTCACTTCGCTCCGAGTCCATGGCCAAGTTTGTTTAGGACGACCACGTTCCAATTCATCCTTGTCTAGATACATAATATTATTGGGCTTGTAGCGACATCTACAATCTGCGTCAAGCATCAATACGAAGACGGCTGATCCTGAAACGCGCTATATTTAGAGCGCTCAGTATATAAACAACATCTCGACATCAACCACTGGGGCCTAAGAGCCAGCCAGTCAGTGATTTGACCTTTAAGTTGGAGGAAGACCACACCTTCCTTCCTCCACATGCTGATAGCTTTTAATAACCGGAATTTTCTTCCGGGAAATGAGGATGCTCGATGCTTGTATTCGTATGTAAGTTGAAATGTTTTAAACATCTTCAAACCTTCATAATTATTAATTTAAAAAGCGCATTTATGTTGGCATTAGTCGTATAGCATCTAAATGATCGTTCGCACCCGCAGCGGTCATGGAGCTGTACGAGGGCCCGGAGCGCTGGGTGCCGGCGGGCGGGCCGCTCAGCTCGTTCGCGTGCGCGCGCGCGCCCAGCGCCGAGCGCCGCGCGTACGTGGTGCCCGCCGAGACCGCCGCGCTCGCCTTCACGCGCACCGAGCGCGCCGTCACCGAGACGCACCTCCTCAGTGAGACACACATTTCTTTATTATAAATTCAAATATAACTATCAAAATAATCATTAATAAGTAATTATAAGCTTTTTGATACATAGTTTTTGATTGATTACATTGGTCCTTCGAGCCGGATATTAGCGATTGGGTTTGGATTTGTACAGTATTAATTACTGTAGTGCATACATTCCGGTATTATAATATTGTTGCAGAAGAGTGAGTGAGTGCCCACTTTCTCCTGTTCCGACAATTCTCGTAGCAAAAAGCAATTAAAAATGTATAATAACTGATCACCAGTGGCTCTATCGACGGGGGTCATAATCGAGCTCCCCTGGGCGTACGTGGAGCCGCGGCTGGGCCCCGCGGGGGAGCCGCGCGAGGAGGGGCTGCCCGCGCCCCCCGCGCCCGCGCCCGAGCTGCCGCTGCCGGCGGAGGCGTCGCTCAACTACAACCGCAGCGTGGCCCGCGTGCGCACGATCTACGCCGCGCCCTCCGGCCTGGAGTCCACCAGCCTGGTGCTCGCGACCGGCCTCGGTGAGTCCCCCCCCCCCTCCCCGCCGGTCTCTGAGGACGGAGCGCGAACGTCTCGCGAGAAGCTATTCGTGTCGTCAATCTGTCAGTTGTTGGTAGACATTTTTCCTTCGGTCAAGCATATGTCACTTACTAACGTCCGTTCATTTTGAGTACGCATTCTGAATACAATCCCAATAGGGATTTTAATGCGATTTATTAGTTATTTATTTATCCGGACGTTCTTTGCTGTTCTGTGTTGTGCTTTGCTTTGTTGTTTGCTTTCCAGCAAACGTAGTCACGGGCAGACTGAAAATAAAAAACATTATTAGGTCCCTTATGCACTAGGCAGGCGGCAGCCAGTTGACCTTATTTTTTCCAATAGGTTATCAAACGATTGCACTGACATTCTTGTGAAGTTAAAAACCCGGTTTGGGTATGTACGAACATCCTTAAAAACCCGGTCTGGGTATGTACGAACATCCTTAAAAAACCAGTCTGGGTATGTACGAACATCCTTAAAAACCCGGTCTGGGTATGTACGAACTTCCTTAAAAACCCGGTCTGGGTATGTACGAATATCCTTAAAAACCCGGTCTGATGTACGAACATCCTTAAAAACCCGGTCTGATGTACGAACATCCTTAAAAACCCGGTCTGGGTATGTACGAACGTCCTTAAAAACCCGGTCTGGGTATGTACGAACGTCCTTAAAAACCCGGTCTGGGTATGTACGAACATCCTTAAAAAGGTATATTAAGCCTTTTGAGTGTCTGCGCAGCCCTGCTGCCTACTGCGAGGGGGACCTTAACATATGACTATTTAAACAATTCCAGACCTATTCTACACGCGAGTGGCGCCGTCCAAAACGTTCGACCTGCTCAAGGACGACTTCGACTACCACCTGATCACGGCGGTGCTGGCCGCGCTGGTGGCGGCCACCTTCGCCGCCAAGTACTTCGCCTCCAGGAAGATGCTGAAGCACGCGTGGAAGTGATGCGGCGCTCGACACGAGGAATTTGAACTGTATCCTATTTGAATAAGCGGTACAAGAACCAGGTGAACGTATCAACAAAAATCTCAAAAATAGTTTTTTTACGTAAATAAATAATTCTTAACTTTTTTAAATAAAATACTGTATACCGGATTAAAACGCGATTTATTGTTTAAATTATTTATTCAGCAACCGTGGTCGCAGTCTCCCGCGACCACGGTTGCTGAAAAGCATCCGAAACGTCGGGATAAATAATTTAAACAATAAATCGCGTTTTAATCCGGTATACAGTATTTTATTTAAATGTGTGATACTCGCGTTAATAAAAGACAATTCTTAACTTTTTTAAACATCTTATATTATGCCAGTATACCGATATAAACTTTTTATTCGATTGTATACTATTAAAAAGCTGGTAAAATTTTAAGTGGCGGATTGTCACAGTATTTCTAATGACCGAATTCTCGAACGCTAATCAACACTGAGGTGTACTTAAAAATATATCTAACCCTTTCATTACGAATGTAAAATGAAAGACAGAAACATTTTAAGAAGCCCTCAAGTTTTGATTATCGTTTCAGTATTCCGCGGTAGTCCTATAAAATTGAGAAAATGTAGATTCGTCCATCTGACTCTGACACCGCGAATTATAATCGTGTATAATGGGCCATGGTCGTGGAAATAATTAGATTTGAGCAGTTTTCGAAGTTTTGTATAAATATTACGTTGAAAATCATCGGCGAAATGGTCTTCCGAATGCGACCAAAATGTCTCGAAATGACATTAAAAAATATTAATCGGTACATATTGTGTTCTTTTTTAAAAAAAATAGCGAAAATACAAATTAATTTACAAGTATAAATTTAAATAAGTATATAATATAAATATATTATTGATTATAATCTTAAATATTTGTATATTTTAAGCTTCGCAACGGTGTACCTGCGTACGTGATAGGTCGAGGAAATATTGTAATGATACAGCGTTTTAAACATGATGAAAAAGTCGTGAAGTGAATATTGCGCGTTTCGTTTTTTTATTACCGAATGCTGGAAGTAAAAATAGGTTGATAGCACATCATGGATTGATATCTACACAGTGATCTTTTGATATCAAATATAAAAAAATTAAAAATATCCTCGACTAAAATACTAAATATCAGTCTAATAATAAATCGGTCCTAAATGTTGTATTTTTACAAAGGGTTATGGCAATATTTGCCGTTGGAGAGGTGATGAATGTTTGTTCCCACGCGGAAAGGGATAGTATTAAATTATTTCAAGTAAGAGCAATAATTTTTAAAATCTTTTATATTTAATAATATAAAACTCCACTGCCAAGCTTTATGGTTCAAATTCCTCTGGTAATTGTGTAGGATTTGTGATTGTGCGTGTGTTATTATGTAAGTTGGACGTAGCTTAGCGAATAGATCCAACCCGACAGTTGGATCCTCCATGCTAAACAACGTACGATATGTTGCGGCTATCTGCCGAAGTATGGTTAGAAATAGTTTTATTTGTTGTGTTGAAAGGGAACTATAAAAAAAAAGTTTCAGGAATATTAGGTGAATGCGTACCAAAAATACTAGCTTATTTTGTAAAACATTTCCGACTACTGGTAACTTGATCCCAGTCGAAGGTTTATGGTCAGAAGACATTTTTATGGATGTTTTTAAATTTTCATATCAAAAAAGCGTAGACATTATTTTCTATCGATGGGTAATGTGTTTTTAAAATTTAATAAAAAAAAATCGATATTGTTCATCAAACGCAGACAATCAATTCAGCAGAAGGCAAATGTAGATAAAGATCGTTCATAATGAATGATTGACATCGATCGATCGTATCGATAACAGTTTAACTATTTTAACGTAAGCTTCAACAAATAGACAAATATATATACAGTAAATTTATTAAAACGAAATATGGCAGAGGATCTAGTACGGGTTAGACAATCGCCGTATCCACCATCATCTATTAAAACAATGTTGCTGTCGAAATCAAAGGTACAACGATATATTACTTGTCTCGTATGATATTTTAGTTCAAAAATTATAGAATTGAAGAAAATTTATCGTTAATCAGATTGGTGGCCAAAAGGATAGCCACGGATTGGTTAGTTAGAAAGGACTCGATACTAAAATTGCTAGACATTCAATGAATACGAGACACGGACAGCCGGCCTAGCATGACAACCGCGACAAAATTTTGTCGACCGTTTTCTTGTGTTTTAATCGATTATCTATTTGGCTTCCGGGTCTAACATGACAATTACACTTAAAACTCGACTTTTAATATCAAAAATAGATATATTTGTCGATCGAGATATCTTTTCTATCAAAATTGTCGATGTCGAGATATAATATATCTCAATATCTTACATCTTAGCTTGTCTTCTCTCGTCCGTGAGATATCTCGTGGCGGTCATGCTAGGCCGGCTGGTCTGCAGAAGGGACAATAATATGCTAGAGGCCTATCATTTTTCTTATTTTTATCTGTCTCGCTTACACAGCGATTTGAGAGAAAGATATCAACATATCTGCATACGAATCCTATAGTTTTAACTCGTACTAGAACTCGAATCAATTTCAGTTGATGCACTCGTTCATCGTTAGTTATGTGAGAAATAATACAAAGATTTTAATATAACATATAATTCGAATATTTTAGTTGCAAAGGGCGAGAAATCTTAAATTTACTTGTATAAAGTACTAGAAAAACGCTAGTGTTGCACCAATAACCAGTTTCCTAGAAAAACGGACCAAGAATGTGTTTTAGATGTTTGCACACATTTGAAAGCTTATTTGCCCACATTTTAGGTCCGACTGATCAAATTAAAATCTCAATATTTTGACCATTTGAGGCGTTAACTTAAAATGAAGATGTTATACAAGTAAAATTCTGATTTGTCACACTTTGCGACTAAGGTAGCGATGTATAGTTAGTGCAATTTAGCTATAATTGAGGGTGGTTTGTATATTGTATTTATTGTTAAGACCATTCCAAAACTACAGTTATTTATTGTCCAATATTTATGAAAACAATTTAATAGCATCGCGAAGTTCGATTTTTATTTCTAGCTTTTAATTCCTACTTTGTTAAGTGTAACTCCTGTCTTGTGCTATAAAAATCTCATATTAATTTCATATTGGCATAACCTAGGAATATTCTGAAATTAAATAAGTTTAAGCAAATAGTACTCGATAATTATTGCTATTCCACAAATGAACTGGATCGGATACCGAAATGGCAATAAGAGGATTCTTAATTGAAAATGAATTTATTTATTAACCTGGATACTTTCGCAAGTATTCTGAAATAGATAATCTCAATTTTGGTAAAAACCGCGTAAATATGAATTCTGTAATCAGACCTATCTATATCTCCACGTAGTTTGCGGAATCGCACCCTAATTATGTATGTGTCTATGGATAACGTTATATTTTATTATTTATTGATATCTTACCACCTTTTTGGTTAGTCATATCGTATATCTGTGTATTTTTTATTTAAATGAAGTAAATATAGTAAAATTGTATGTCTATCCCTTTGGTCTGTTCATGGATTCATTATGTGATAGCATTATGCTAATATGTAAATTAGAATTTAAATTGTCATTGATAATATCATTCTTATAGTGTCCGGAGGTGATAAATAAATAAATGTTTTTACTGTTAAGGTGATAATTAAGTATTGAAACAATAATTGAAAAGGCCAAATTCAGTTTCTATTTCTTTTCACATTTTAAGTATTTTGTCATGTTAAAACTAAAATTTGTGTTTCAAAAGATTCTATTGTACTTATGGACTTGCTATTACCTTTCGCGAGCATTTACTCCCATTTTAATTCCCTCTCTTTAATAAAAATTCGTTTAAAAACTAATACCTTTATGAAGCATCATGATGTCCATTTCGCAGAGTTCATTATACCATATTATAGGTACTACATGTATGGGCTACATTTTATGGAATTTGTTTTGTTCAGATATTTTATAGTCAATTCTTAATACTATTTAGTAGTTGCTTTTTTATATTTAAGGGTAAGGTTGCAGTATTATGGGCTTTCAAACTGTGGTTTACATTCGTTTTTGCGATCTAGGAAAATTGTTACTGTACACGTTTTGTGAAATCATGTAAATTGCGGCTGGTTTATTTGAAATACATTTATTATAATAAGTAATGCTTGTCTATTTCAAATGAGTGTTGTGAAAAGAACAATTTTGTTTTATATTCTTGGATCGGGTTTTTAGTTTTAAGAAAGAATTTCATCCACCCGGGTTAGTGTATACTAAGTTACTACTATTATAGAGATGGTACCATCATATAGACTAAAAAGCATTACGATTGTCGTTTTAAGTGTATTGGACACAACAAAAATGTTAGCTATAAAAAAATGAAACAGACGCATGTACAGTGCAATTGAACGAAACTATACGGCGAATATCGTGATCCTATCCGTTTTCTCGCTAAATATTATGTACATATTATCGTTGGTTCAAAGGTAAACCTCACTAAGGCCCGTATTCCAAGCCGTTACTCAAGTCGTAATCAATTCTTGAGAACTGTCAATATGTCAAAATTCTATAGAAAAAAAATGGTTTGACAAGTCTCAAAACTAGATTTAAAACTGAGACACGTCTTGGCATATGGGCCTAAGTGTAATTTATAATAAAAATAAATTCCCCTGTTATTACTTATTTTAAGCAAACATCTACGATGAGAATCAATTAATAAGTGCGTATTGCGTTTCATAATTTTCTTTGTAGGTTTACGCTTAAAATAAGCAATAGTTAGTAAAGATAATTTTTATTCAATATGAGTGAGTTTTGCTTTTGAACCAACGTAATTTTTGACATGCATTTTGTATTTTTACACACTAGAACGATGGTACCGTCTCGAATATAATTTGCATTTTTTATTGTAGTCAATATCGTTAAACTTAAACAGCATCAATATACAAATGTTGTTGCAAATATAAAGCGTATAAAAGTATATATTGTTTGTTTTTCAGTGACATTGTTTGTATAAAATAAATCTGAATTACCCACTGTTTATTTTTTATTTAGAATTTTATCAACAAAAATTATGTCGATCATACAATTGTGGAGGAAGGGAGGTGTGGTCTTCCTCCAACCTAAAGGGAGGATCCTCGACCAGTCGAACCACTGACTGGCCGGCCCTAAGGCCCCAGTGGTTGATGTCGAGATGTTGTATAATATATACTTAGCGTGCACAGAAACTTTGATAGCGCGATTCAGGATTAGACGGCCTTGTATGGATTCTTGTAGCGGATTATAGATGTCGCTACACAATAATAATAGTCTAGGAAAGTTCTGTCATTTTGTTACAGATAATTAATATTATGACCATGATATAACGACAATGTAACTTGGTTTCTTTATGGTAATAGTGCTTTACAAGCACAATCATTTTTCATTTTAAATTACTAATAATACGCCCAAGGTCATTAGCATGGCGTTGGCTTTTTTATAATTCTATGTAAGATGTGATTTCTTTTGAGCAATAAAACAAAAATATAAATATAAAATCATTTATAACATATCGAATATAGCTTTGACATTCTTCTCGTATTCCTTATGGTCCTCGTGCGGACAGTTGGCGGGGTCGGCGAGCGGGGCCAGCGGGACGGGCGTGTCGGGCGCTAGCGGGGCGAGCGGGGCGGGCGCGGCGCGGGCGGGGCGGAGCCGGCGCAGGTGCAGCCAGCCCGCGCCGTAGTCGTACGCGAGAACCGCTTTGAAGAACTCGATCGCCAGCGTCTACAAATGTCACATTAGTAAGAGAGTGATAGCGATGGAGAGCAATGGGCTGAGCAGACTTAGAGGAATAAAAAAAAGTGCATAATTCTTACTTGAAAGAACGTCTTATCTTTTCCAATATTATAATAGTTCCGACAAAGTCAAATATAAAAACAAAAAGTATATCAAAAAAGAGGTCGACAACATTAGTGTTTATAATTTTTCGTTACTTAGTCGATTTTTGAGTTTCTACGATAATTATGTTAACTATGTAACTTTAACGGGCTCGTTGGCGCGTTTGGTACACCTGCCGTGCGCATCGATGAGTCGTGGGTTCTACGTCCTTCGGGCGGGTCGTTAAAATTTTCTGTAAGCGTCTTCCCCACGTCTGGTAACTTCGGGCATAGATCAGGTTGGAGGAATATCGATTTACCGACCGTTCATAGATGGAAAAACCGTGAAGTGCATATTGCGCGTTTCGGTTTCAGTCTATGGGTTTCCGAATGCTCTAAGTAAAAAGTAGGTCGACAGCACATTATTGACTGATGTTCTGTGGCTGAGGTATCACCTACCATCAAGTGAAACTCATGCTCGTCTGTCGATATCAAACATAAATATAAAAAATTAAGTAAAATGAATTCATTTTAAATTCACACATTATTGTAAATTGTATGTAGGCAAAGTGGTAAATATCAGAAATTCCTTTTTTTATATTTATAATTGTTAAGGGTTAATGTCGATACGTTGATAAGACATGTATACAAAAAAATTACCTCGGCTGGATTCGAATTAGCGACCTATCGAAAGTACACAATACACCCGGCGACTTACCTGGAGCGGCTTGGGCTGCTTGTCGGAGAGGTAGAGGCAGGCGCAACACATGGCGTCACGCAGCTCGTGGGGGCGCAGGCGCAGCTGCGTGGCGAGCGGGGCCAGCGCGGCCAGCGCCGCCAGCTGCAGGTGGAAGCGCGCGGACAGCCGGTAGCTGGCGCCCGCGTCCTGCAGCCGGCTGTCCGCCGCCAGCTGCCGCAGCTGCTCGTACAGCCGCGGCAGGACCTCCCTGCGGCGTTGATGTAGTGTTACGGATATGAAGTGTAGTATTGTTTGTATCTAATACGAAATTTGGCCGCTGTTAAGCAATACAGTGTCAACCCACACTGTTGCCATTTTGAGAAAATGCACTCACTTGACAGTGCGTTGCCTGATGAAGTCCTTGGAGAGCATGGCCAGGGTGACCAGCAGGTCGAGCGCCCTCCGCAGCACCGCAGCGTCCCGGTCTTCAAACCTCGCCACCAGCGGCGCCCAGGTGGAGTGCACCAGCGGCAGCAGCTCGTCTTCATGCTGGCCCAGCACGGGCAGCCCCAGCGTCAGCACCTGCAGCGCTAGGATAGCGTCGTACCGGTTCTTCGTCGGTATGAAGTTGACGCAACGCTGGAGGATTGTTTTTGTGACCTCGATGTGTTTCGGTAATGGCGGTGTCTCGTCTGAAATATAAAAAAAGGTAGTTGGTAGTCAGGTACAGTTGAAGATATAATTGTGTATGTGAGGTTCATGGCAATGACAACGGTGGTCAAATTATCTGAAATCGGTAGTAACCATACAAATTATCATCTACAATCTACATAATATTACCTCAACTCTATGTATGCACACTAAATATGCCAATATACGCATCTTATAATATAAACACGTTTAACTGACATATTGCGTGGCTGGCAGTCAATATGTCAATGAAAATAATTTCAACGAATTCAAATACTTTTTAATCTACACTAATATTATAAAGAGGAAATTTTATATGTATTTTTGTGAGTTCATCGCGAATAAATTCTTTCACCAATAGAAAGCTACATTATCAGCAAATAACATAGCTATTTTTGTGTACATCTCCATTGCATCCGTGCGAAGCCGGGGCGTGTTGCTAGTTGTATATAAGAGAGCGGCTCACCTGATGGAAAACGATAACCCCCACCCTTAAACATCCCTAACAGAGATCTTGAGGATGCGTTACCGACCTTTATTTATTTATGTAGTTTATGATCAAGAAGAAATATATTTAACCCTATTGTCTATTCATTTAAATAAAATAACTCACGTGTCACCATATCATCATATTCTAAAACATCATTCTCCCTTTGTTCCATATCTTCCGTGACCATTTCTTCCACACTCCTGCTGTCCTTTTCACTCGTACTCATCCAACTATCTGCCTCCTTTTCACTCTTGATATATTCTATGACGTCATTTAAAATATCGATTTCTTTCTTTGTGTGCGTGTCAGTGCTCTGTTTGTGTGCGGGGAACCATTTATATATACAAGAGACGAATGTATAAAATACTTGTAAATACGAGTTGAGGTTCTTTTGATAGTATTTATCACAGCTCTGGACTAGTACCTGTGGAAAATGGTCCAATTAATGGTGTCTACCAAAATATAACATGCAAAATTCTTCAAGATAAACAGACAAAACCCAAACCTTCTCTAATAAGGAACAAGATGCCCTGTTTTTTTTTCATTTTGATATAAAAGGTAAATTTTAGTAAAGTGTAATTTTGAATAAAAATATGTATTTTTTACTACTTCTGTTTATTTTAAGTGTCTGGTAAAAATATTTTATTTAAAACAAAAAAAAAATGTTTTTTTAGGATGAGAACTTACGTCTTCCACGATCCCATACATGTACTCCAGTATGGTGCTGTCGCTGTACTCCATGACCACCGACAAGATCTCCAGCGCGGACTGTGTGTTCCAAGCCTGAAATTGATTAATGATCGAATACTCAAACGATAAACAACAAAGAGTGGCAACACTGTAAGGGAAACAGCTGTTTACTTTAGGTCTCTGTAAAAATTATATTTTTAATAATTTTGTGATATATTTCCTTAAAGTAAAGACTGAAATATATTAATTTTACTTTCACTAATATAAATTATGAGAAAAATTTTAAGTGGCTCTCAGCTAAGCTTTAATTATTATTATTATTTATTATTATTTAATTAAATATCAGATTACAAAGATCCATAAGTTGTTAGTAAGAGCTTAATTCTAATGTTAGTACCTAAATCTATTCTAAAATCTATGTAAATATCAAGAGGCAGTCTATGCGTACACACGCCGATTTGCACCGACAAGTATACCCACAAAGTGCCTCATGATAGGAGCCGCATAATTTTCGGCCACCGTCTGTAGGATGCTGTTACGACTGCCTCTTACCCTACCTAAAAGAGATGCTGTTTTTTTGCGCTGAACTGCCCAAAAGTCATCAGTATGGGCTTCAGCGAACATACCTGAGGCACTACAGAAACGTGGCAGTTTTAACATCATCCTAAAAGCATTATTATAAAGGATGCGCAAAGCATTAAGCGATCTGCCCGTATAGCTAACCCATAGACCGCTCGTGTAGAAATTTTGGCAATAAGCTTTAAAAAGCGTGATCTTAGCTTGTTTACTACAACGAGCAAACCTACGAGCCAGCATATTACTTCTGATCGCCAACGCTCTGCGCTCCCTCTCTGTATCTATATTGTCCTTGAGATCATCAGCAAGCATATGCCCTAGGAACTTAAATGTATTAACCCTTTCCACATCGATTCCATTCAGAGTAATAGACGATGTACACTTGGGATGCCCACCGGTTTAAGACATATTAATATGTCTCAAGCGTAGATGACGCGTTGCATTTAGTACGGCCGGTAACGGTACTATAGAAGGCCGGCAACGCATCCTAAAAATAATTACCGGTCCTGAATTTGATTCTTGGTTCATCCAACTATGATTTGTTGGTTGTTCTTCAACAATTATCGGTGAAACAGACAGATGTGTGGTCAATACCCACTAGTTTTTCTACAATTTAAGGAAACAATCAATTGTTCAGTAAAATAATACATGTATGGCGCGTTGAGTGTGCGTTTTAAAGCCATAGCACGACCGGCTTGATAGAAAGTATTCACAAATTGTATGAAAAATTATATTAAATTGAATACAAATAAAATGTTATGATTCAAATCCCGCTGAATCTGACATGAACTACCCTACATTCACTTCGAGAATTTAAGATATGGGAGAAATTATATAATGGCTTAGAATTTAGTCTAGTCTAGCACTGGGATACAGTAATAGGAGGCACCCATACTGTCCTTACATATAGATACATTACCCTCTTCAGCCTCTTAGTGATCTCGTTGGTGAAGTAGTCGGCGTTGCGGGCGATCAGCTGCCCCACACTGTGGCAGCCACACGCGATCTTGATGTCGTTGATGGCCTTCACTCCCGCCAGGTGCAGCATTTCGTATTTGCTGCCTGGAAAGAGAGAAGAAGCCTTTTGACAAATTATCTTCAAATATTAATATACCCTCACCTAATGTACTCAAAAACCAAAGGGGAGAGGGGTTAAGAGCGGAGCGCCCGCTTAAAGAAATCAATATCGAATGCTTATTTTCTGCTGAATTTAATTTAATTTATTTTTGAATTGATTTTCTTCAGTAAAATTTCACTTTTCGGGCTTTTGTGTCAGCAAATATACGAATGAAATTAGAAAAATCTAATTTTACCGCGATTTCATTATATGCGTATCGTTATCGACAGAGCCAGGTCACGATATGCGTAGAGCACAGTACTGAGGATATGCAGCAGAGAAGACGCCCTGGGCCTACGCCCCATATCGCCCTCCTCTAACGCCGGCACCGGTTACGAGAAGCCGAAGGTATCTGTTATTTTTCCTCGGGGATCTCAATAGGAATGCACCAATATCCTCAACAACTTTTCATGATCTCCCGGAGTCAGATGTTGTTGGGAAGAAGATGGCGCAACGATCACATTTAGTCGCCTCTTAAGACAAGCAGGGTATACTATATTCCTTTTCATGGCCCAACACTACAGGGCCGAACTACTGTCACCTACCAACCCTTTCCAGCACCAAGCACAGATTCTTCAGCAGGAAGGGCTGGAAGTCCCCGCGCAGCCGCCGCGCCAGCTGCCCCAGCCCCTCGGTGAGCAGGCAGCACTGCGCCATGTTGCGCTGGGCCTGGCGCAGCGAGCGGCACGTGCCCGGGGCACTAGCCGACGCGCCCGGGGCGCTAGCCACCGCGCGCGGCCGCAGGTAGCTCACGTCCGTGTAGCGCGTCTCAGTGGCGCCCTCGTACAGACCTGCGCAAGGACCTTCTGTTAGGGCGCCGGCGAGACTAGGTTTCAGTCAACTATTTTTTTTAAATTTAAAATACTCTGTCAACGAACAAAACACGACGATAATTTAACCATTATACTCATCCATACATGTCTCTTATGGTGTACATAACATTCCATTGAACCTACTGACTTTTAAAAGACTTGCGGATCTTCCACTTAAACTTGGCTAACCCATCGTGAAAAATATCTATCTCAAAATGATTACTTATTATATCATTATAAGTCCAAGTACCATATTTTGGTAATAGGTGCCTGACATTAGTTATAGTAATAGGAATTGAAAACAGTTATACTTTTTTGTTACGAGAGCTGGTTCTAGCTACAGTTTGTTTTTAACTTTATCTTACAAATAATCGTTTTAACAAAAACGCAATTTTTTAATTTTATTGTCCTGACGCATTGCGGATACTAAGCACAAACATATATAACGGAGCAAACGAGACGGAGAGATTGTCTTAGAACGTTACTGGGCAGTGGCGTAGCATAGGTCATTAGCACCCGGTGCGGATCCCAAACTTGCCGCCCCCTCAATTTTCAATTGATTATATAAAATTTTGGGCATGGTAATAATGGTACTCTTATTAAATAACACTAACCTAAAGATAAACTCTGTCATTACGGTGAACTACTAACAACGAAAAAAAATTAACGAATTTTTTACCGTTACCTGTGAAATGCCGCCCGAGGCGGACCGCACCCCCTCCATGCTACGCCACTGCAGCTGGGGGAAAAATGGGGATAATAAACAATGACTAAATGCTAAACACTCACCGGGCACACTGTCTCTGGTCCAAGCCCTAGGGTTGTACACGGAGACGTCGAGGGTGTCCTCCTCGGAGGGCGGCGCCTCGCCGGAGCCCACCTCCAGCGGCAAGTACCAGATGTCCTCCTCTATGTACGTGTCCAGCACTCTCTGAGCTAGCGACACAGGAGCGTTTGAAGCTAAAAAGACAGAAATCAAAATTTTTTTATATGTGAAAACCATTTATTTAGCTATTTATTAACGCGAGTATCACACATTTAAGTAAAATAGTGTATACCGGATTAAAACTATATAAATAATTATAATTTAAACAAATATAAATAATAAATCGAGTTTTAATCCGGTATACAGTATTTCATATTCTGTTAAATGTAAACAGTAACGTTAGCTGTAGATTTTTCTTCAATAAATAATAAATAAACTGGAAGTACGTTTATGCGTTTGAACGCAATGAGAATGGTAAATCATTTGCTTTATAGTTATAGATAACGCTGTGTTCTTTAAAAACAAGAAAAGTTTAAAGTGGAAAATATTTTGTTTCTTTCTTAATGTGTCTGTCCCGTGACCCGTTGCGGGACTTAGAAATATGCTTCACCAAAAAACAACCGCGATAGTTTCAGTTAACCTGAAATATGAATCACTATTTTTGGTCCTCTAAGCCGGATATTCAACTGTCTATGTTCATTCGAATATGTGTAAAAATAAATGTAAAATTCAAAGTAGTTTCAAAGATAAATTCTTCATGCATTCATTCATTTTAATTTATTAGCAAACATAGATACATACACCATTATATTACAAAATAAATTCGTATCTTACCGTACTGGTATACTGCCTGTAAGGATAGAGTTATCTATGAAATGTATGAAACGAAAACTGTTGTGATCTGTGGCAGAATGACCAGCGCTGTGGAACTCGTCTGCTCCGCAGCATAATGCTATAATAATAATCAATCTTTTATGGTAACTCTTTTACAGTTTCCGCCATAAAGCTATGGAACTCCTTACCCGTTAATATCAGACAAACTCCTTCTTTAACTTCCTTCAAAACTCTCTTACATAAACATTACTTTGCCATTTCCTATCCTACTTCTTGACTTTCCTTTTCTGTTAAAGTTCATTAAAGTTTAATGCATAAATGTAATAAGTAGTACTACCTGCACGAATACTCTCATTTCTTTTTATTGTTTAGGGTTGCCTGGAAGAGATCGCTGAGAGCGATAAGGCCGCCTATTGTACATTTAATTTATTTCTAAGGATTTTATTATTGTTTTAGTTATATTTTAAAGTGCAATAAAGAGTGCTAAATAAATAAATAAAATGCTGAGCCAGGGCCAATTACAACCACAACACTCACACATTACACACTTAAAATACCGTACCGTACCGTATTCCCTTTTTTCCATAATTTTTTGTTATTTTTCTTTTTCAAAGTCAAAGTCAAAAGTTTTTTATTTCAAATAGGCCTTTGCAGGCTCTTATGAAACGTCTAGTTGCACGGTTCCAAAAAGTGGGTCTCATGGATTTTTGATTATTATTATTATTATTTTGTATGTTTCTGTGTGTGTGTTTCGTTAGTAATAAATGTTAATGTCTTAATTCCTATAACAACAAAACTCACACGAAGCCATCCAGTTCATAATATACACCAGCTCGCAGTCCCGCCTCTCCCGGAAGGTCTCCAGCAGCGTGTCCAGCAGCAGCTGCGCGCACTCGGCGCCGCCCAGCAGCAGGCAGATGTGCTGGAACTTGAGCGCGCACTCCGCGGTGTCCAGGTGGCGGAACTTGCACCAGGGCGAGTCCAGAGGCGGAGTCGCTGTCACGTCTGTGGAGGGAAATGAGATGGTCCTTCGGAGACATGTTTTTTTTAAATTAAAGGAACGGACAACCGAGCCGGTGAGTAACTTGATAGTAAGTAATCCCGCCGCCCGTGAACATCCGTGACTCATGTCTTAGGCCCATATTCCAAGACGTGTCTCAGTTTTGAATCTAGTTTTGAGACTTGTCAAACCATTTTTTCTCTATAGAATTTTGACATATTGACGTTCTCAAGAATAGATTACGACCTGAGTAACGTCTTGGAATAAGGGCCTCAGATGTGTTGTCTGCCTTTTTTTTGTATTGAAGTTTTAGTTGAAAAGTATTAGATACTGTAGCACTAATATTTCTTAGTACAGTAATATGCGCAACGGCTTTGCGTTATTGGTGGATGGAGTATAGACATTTCATCCGGGAACTGAACCATCATTACCACCATAAAGAATCATAGATGGAAAAACCGTGAAGTGCACATTGCGCGTTTCGGTTTCAGTCTGTGGATTTCCGAATGCTCGAAGTAAAAATAAGGTCGACAGCGCATCATTGACTGATGTTCTGTGGCTGGGGTATCACCTACTATCTAGTGAACCTCATGCTCGTCTGTCGATATCTGACATAAAAAAAAAAAAAAAAAAGCACCATAACCAAGATATTAAAAACAAGGTTTAGAGCGTACTTGAAGAGTACAACGTTTTGATTTGGAGTTTGAGTCAATCGAGAATTTGTATATTTATACTAATATTATAATGAGAAAAAATTTGATTGTTTGTTACAAATCATCTCAAAAATTACTGGACCGATCTAAAAATTTTTTTAATGTATAATACATCTACATTGCACCCGTGCGAAGCCTGGGCGGATCGCTAGACCTTAATATCCGAATAGCTCACCTCTGCCGGCGTGCCGGGCGAGCAGCACCAGGTCGGTGTGCAGCGCGGCGGCGCACAGCAGCGCGTCGCACAGCTTGCCGCAGCCGCCCGCCGCCAGCCGCGCCCGGCCCTCGCCCAGCACCTGCAGGTAGCCCTCCAGCAGCCGCAGCGACGACAGCTTGCGGCCGGGGTCTGCGGGGGGGGGGATCGAGTATACAAGGCTGGTAATGAATAGTGACCCTTACTATCAGCGAATTCAATCAATATGAAGACAAAGAATTATCACTTTCTTACCACTTGAAAGCGCAAGAATTTTAATAAAATTTCAATGTTTTAGCTTTTCATTGAACATTCCGTGACCCCGATTAATTTCTGAGTGTTTTTGAGTACAATTTACTTCAACGTGGTTTTTTTAGAAAATGTACAATCAAAAAATTATAACACTCTTATCATAATGTAAAAACTATAACAAGCTTATAGCATGTTTATAATTGAGGCCACGAGAGCCAGAGTGGTCTAACTAGTTAAACAAAAGTTTAAAGTAATAAGGAAAAAAGAGGACATAATTTCAAATAATTTTAACTTTTATGAAAAATAATAATTATTTATTTATTTGCACAAATTTTTAGCCATTTTGTCGCTACAAATTAATCGTTTTCAGTAGTTTTATTAAATAAAATCGGAATTAAAAAAATACAGTTAGGCCACTCTGGCTCTCGTGGCCTCAATTGAGACCGTAATAATCTCCAGAACTTGCAAACATAAAACTGTCGATATCCATACTTATATACTAATATTATAAAGAGGAAAGATTTGTATTTTTGAATTTTTATATTATATGAATAAACTCAAAAAGTATAGGACCGATTTTAAAAGATATTTCACCAATAGAAAGCTACATTATGAGCGAATAACAGGCATTTTTTGTGTATATTACATCTACATTGCACCCGTGTGAAGCCGGGACGCGTTGCTAGTGTGACATAAAAATAAAAGAAAAACGCCTCCCATTCTACAAATACAAGGCCGACATGGCGACACACACTCACCGATATTGTTGAGCACCCGGGGCAGCGAGTCCAGCACCGTGAACAGGTTGCGGGCGACCGCGTCCCCGGCGGCGAGCGGGGCGGGCGCGGCGGGCGCGGCGGGCGCGGCGGGCGCGGCGGGCGCGGAGCGGGCGCGCACGCAGTAGGCGGCCACCTGCGGGTACGGGTCGCTCGACAGGCAGATCAGCACGTCCAGGCACGCCGCCGCCGACGGCTGCATCGTGCTGCGACACAGCATTCACACTAAAATCAAATAACTTGCCAGATTGAAAAGCGATTTATTTGTTAAAAAAATAATATTATTTATCCCGATGTTTTGAGTGCTTTTCGGCAAGCGTGGTCACGGGTTGACTGAATGGTGACACACTAACACAATTGTCACCTATCAGTCTGTCCGTGCTCGTGGGTGACCAGCCGCACCGGGCTGTGACACCCGCAGGTAGCAGACCTCACCTGCCGCACTCGGAGAGCACCCTGTAGCAGAGCACGGCCAGCTCCCGGCGCACCCTGTAGTGCTCGTGGGTGACCAGCCGCACCGGGCTGTGACACCCGCAGGTAGCAGACCTCACCTGCCGCACTCGGAGAGCACCCTGTAGCAGAGCACGGCCAGCTCCCGGCGGACCCTGTAGTGCTCGTGGGTGACCAGCCGCACCGGGCTGTGACACCCGCAGGTAGCAGACCTCACCTGCCGCACTCGGAGAGCACCCTGTAGCAGAGCACGGCCAGCTCCCGGCGCACCCTGTAGTGCTCGTGGGTGACCAGCCGCACCGGGCTGTGACACCCGCAGGTAGCAGACCTCACCTGCCGCACTCGGAGAGCACCCTGTAGCAGAGCACGGCCAGCTCCCGGCGCACCCTGTAGTGCTCGTGGGTGACCAGCCGCACCGGGCTGTGACACCCGCAGGTAGCAGACCTCACCTGCCGCACTCGGAGAGCACCCTGTAGCAGAGCACGGCCAGCTCCCGGCGCACCCTGTAGTGCTCGTGGGTGACCAGCCGCACCGGGCTGTGACACCCGCAGGTAGCAGACCTCACCTGCCGCACTCGGAGAGCACCCTGTAGCAGAGCACGGCCAGCTCCCGGCGCACCCTGTAGTGCTCGTGGGTGACCAGCCGCACCGGGCTGTGACACCCGCAGGTAGCAGACCTCACCTGCCGCACTCGGAGAGCACCCTGTAGCAGAGCACGGCCAGCTCCCGGCGCACCCTGTAGTGCTCGTGGGTGACCAGCCGCACCGGGCTGTGACACCCGCAGGTAGCAGACCTCACCTGCCGCACTCGGAGAGCACCCTGTAGCAGAGCACGGCCAGCTCCCGGCGCACCCTGTAGTGCTCGTGGGTGACCAGCCGCACCGGGCTGTGACACCCGCAGGTAGCAGACCTCACCTGCCGCACTCGGAGAGCACCCTGTAGCAGAGCACGGCCAGCTCCCGGCGCACCCTGTAGTGCTCGTGGGTGACCAGCCGCACCAGGCTCCGTATCACCGCCTCCAGCTTCTCGCCGGCCATTTCGAACCATTCCGGACTCAATTTTGGCAACTCGCATGATTTGGCTGTAAAAATAATTTGACCTCAAACTCAAGAATACTTTATTCTTATTTGGATTTGTTTAAAAAAAGCTTCTGAATCATAGTATTGTATTTTATTAACGCAAGTATCACGCACTTGAATACAATTACTTTCTTTGGGTTAGAACACGATTTATGAAACCGCTAAACCCTAGTTCTAAACACTGAATGCGGCTATTTCGACAGAAATAATAATTGCTGTAGTTTTTTGGATTATGGCAATTCTGGCTATTAGTGTCCTCTTGATGTTAATATATTTGAATAAAAAAACAATAGGATGTCGATCGAGAAAGAGTATAGATAATAAAATAAATAAATCGAGTTCTAATCCGATAAATGTTATTCCATTTAAAAGACAACGCTAAAGTTATTAACGAGCAACACGCACATGCAAAACACCAATAAAATGCTCAAACTCAATTACCCTTGCTTACATAATTCGGATTATCTTTCTGCTCGATCACTTTGACGAAGTCCGCGGCGCTCACTGCGGACTTGCCCTTCAGGTGCTTGTCGTTCATTGTCATGCACAGGATGCGATGCGTTGCGTTCAGAGCCAACTAGAAACAGGTGGAATGAAGTGTTATAACAGGATTAAAATATGTAGCGACATCTATAATCTGAATTAACAATCAATACGAAGACGTCAATAATCCTGAATCGTGCTATCAAAGTGTCTCCCGAAGAGTGTCTATCATTGGAAGAAGCGAAAGTGGTATGTAAGGATCGGAGAATATGGAATTCCGTGATCTCTGCCTACCGCAATGGGAAAGAGACGTGATGTATATTATGTGTGTATGTAAAGTGTCTCCGAGTACTGAATATATGCACCATTTCATTTCCAGAGGTTTAGATATCAACAGACAGCATGAGGTTCACTTGATGATACTTCTACATAAAAAGTCCACAAAGCTTTATATCTATGCAGCCTCATATTAGATTTTAATATGGAACAAGTGATACTGGGTGGGAATTCTAGTATAGTATATTCACATCATTTATTCATTTAGGTAACACAATCTACACTTATGAACATTAATAAAAAAAATTAAATGCTTCACATTTTACATGTATTGCCAGTTCTCAAATTAATAGCGTAGAATGGACGAGAAGAACTGGCAATAAACTCTCCGCCACTCTTTTTAATCGCCAGGTTTTTTGTTTTACAATTTTTTTGTAAGGAGCTGCAACCATTACACCATGTTCCACATGACATCTTTAAGTAATTAACTTATAATAATAAAAAAATATAAACGAGAAAAAAAAACAAAGATTTGTCCTCTATCAGCAGTAGGCATGGTGAAATAGGAGCACGTACTTACATTCTCGTGGGAACAACACGCAAATACATAGTCGAAATAACTAATATCACCGCATACACGAATTCAAGTCCGACCTGTCACCACAAGTAGCACCCGTTCATGAGCATGACGCATGGCCAGCCATCTGCTGTGTGGGAATTCTAGTATACTATAATAATGAAATGCCTTACCGTAACAACTGCATGTCCAGGGTTGTCGGGGCACACGGCCACATCCTGCAGCGTGGCCAGCACCCCGGGCAGGATGCAGCTCAGCATGTGCACGACGGCCTCCTCCAACACGGGGTCGGCTAGCATGCACTTGCCGTCCGTGAGCTTCGGGTGCATGCTGGTGTGCGCTAGGAGACTGTCTAATGCAGCAAGTCTGATAAAGGAAATACTTTATCAGGAAACTGCTTCTTAGAAACAGTATACAGCTAAAAATAATTATGATATTTTCTCATGTAAAACAGCGTCATAGTTGCCAAAAGCCTAAATACATTCTTTCATAGATGGAAAAACCGTGAAGTACACATTGCGCGTTTCGGTTTCAGTCTATGGATTTCCGAATGCTCGAAGTAAAAGTAGGTCGACAGCGCATCATTGACTGATATTCTGTGGCTGAAGTAGTATCACCTACCACCAAGTGAACCTCATGCTCGTCTGTCAATATCTAACAAAAAAAAACAAAGTATATCCAGTGTTTCAAGCGATATACAATACAGTATTTATATTTTCAAAATGCTCTGTATATGTTAAAACATATGCATTAGTGTTTCATAAGTAGATTCTTTAATTTGACCAATGACAATTCATGATTTGAACATTGAACTTGATGTGTACTCACTTCAGCATTCTCAGTTTCTCTAGCTTAGCCATATGAACAGAAACAAAAATAGCTTGAGCCAACAGTGGAGCTTGTGTCTTAATAAATTTCAGCCGCAGTGGTGTTTCGAGATTCAATATGAGTGCAGTCATACATTGCATTACTGACAATTTAAGCTCCTCGGGGATATCTGCAACTGTAAAGTTAATTCTTTTATTAACATATCTGCATCCACTATATTTATTTGCTTTCTAAATTAAAACATACACAAAATATGTCAGTTTGAGGTACAGATTTTGGCTAACAACCTCATCGCTGTGAATGTTTAAAGATTCCTTTACTTTGGGTATTTCATGCAAACTTATTTTAAAATACATACATAATAAAAAATATGAACTAATTAGATGAACATATAGTGCAATAATATTTAATAATAAAGAAGTAGAGAAATAGAAAGTATGACTATATATGTACAAGATTATAGGAAATGCAATTTTTACAAGTTCTT
Source organism: Anthocharis cardamines (assembly GCA_905404175.1). NCBI lineage: Eukaryota > Metazoa > Arthropoda > Insecta > Lepidoptera > Pieridae > Anthocharis > Anthocharis cardamines. The sequence goes on from FR989959.1 coordinate 1,058,273, forward strand.
AAACTGTAAATGAGAGCACATTCTTAATGGAATGATGTAAGATGTTCCAGTTTCATAACATGCACTGAACAATTCTGTATAGACATAAAACATAAGTTAACATATAGAAACAGATGGTAATATTTTCAGTTGCATCGGTTTCAATTTTTGTAGTCAAGAGTGATTAATGTTGCAAGATGAAATCCAAAAAATTAAACATACTTACTCATCCCTGGTTTATTTTTATCAAAGGCCAGTTTAGCTAGGCTCATTTCAACTCTGATGCACATTTCAAAACTGGAAACACTGATTCTATCCAGGACCTCTTTCATTGCATTCACTAACAGCCTTTGCAACTCATATCGCCCACTGAAAAGTGATAAAATAGTTATTTAAAGTGAAGGACTATAATTTTATTTTTGTATCAAAGGAGTCATATAAAAAGCAATAACATTATTCTATATAACTAATTGAATTTGACCTTTAACTGCTGTTTGGTAAATAGCTCATAACTATGTCCATTAAAAGATATTTATAATAAAAATTTCAATATACATTTTGAAAAAAGAGACTATGAAACATATTATAGTGAAAAATTGGGTGGGGTAAGAACTTTTATTTTATTTGGACAAGGTTTCTAACAAGGAATAATAATAATCAGAGTAAGTTAGAAGTAATATGGAAAATTCTAGATATTGTACAAGAAGCTAAATGCATCTGTCTCAACCAAGCTAATATTTTGGCATATTATATACTTGTACTACTCTCAGTCTTGTGATTTTATATAACTTCTTATTTCGTGCTAAAATTCAATAAGAATGAAATTTTACGTTATTCAATTTCAAAAGTTTAGGTACAATGGTACCTAAGACTGAACGCCTCTTATGTCACATGGGTGCGTTAAAAAATGTTGTAGCAGGTTCTGCCTCAGAGTGTGCATTCATAGTATATGCAGTACTGCTCAGATATTTGCTTTATTTGTTGAAATATTAAATACCTCTTAGTCATGGAGTAGATGATTAAGAGTAAATCGTTATTAGGTCACCTTTTGTCGTCAAAATTTAGGCCTTTTGTGTTGGCGCTATAGGAGTGGTACCCCTGAATTTTGGGGTAATGGTAAGTTTACTATTTATTTCGCAACTAGGTGAAATGGGAGCTATTTCGACTAATATGAGTTTTACATACTTGATTTCCTTGGACTCTAAATGGGTGATGATAGGAAACAACGTGTATTGTTGTAGTTGTTGCAATGATTCTTTCTTCAGCTCACGAACGAACACTGTGAAGGCTTGAATAGGATCCGGAGAAGGATTTACCATTACCATATCACATATGGGTTTAATTTGTGCAAAAACTCCCTTTAACTCGGCGTTCATCTTGTGTTATTAAATTATACCGATTATCTTGAAACATGTATAATTATTGAATTGTTTCAATTAATAATTATTCACAATTAAGACGGACAAGTACAATACTTTATATTATTAGTTTGTACATATTTAATATTTATTTACAATTACAAGTACCGGCACATAAATTATAAACGTACATCGTAATATACTCTATGGTCCATTTTTACAAGTATGTACATACGTTCACTTCGAGAATGCCGCCGTCAGCCGTTATGATGTCTTGTGACAAACATATAATAGAATAGAGAATAATAAGATAATATAATAATTTTACAGCTTTATCTATCTATCTGAACATTCGAAAAATATTTTTTTAAATTAATTATTATTTACGAAGACGCAATCAAAATATGGTAACACTTCTATTGTATCGGGATTCCATTCTTGAAAGAGTATATTAATATACAGCATTACAGCAATTCTTGTAATGTGTTTCTCATGATGCTGAATAAATATTTCAAGAAGAATTAATAAATACTTCTAAAGAATTACTTTGGGTCAATTCCAGACTATAAATATTTAAGATTAAATCAAAGAGAAATCTGTCATGTGTCAACTGTCAAAAGTCAAAACCAGCTGCTGACTTAAGAAATGTCTGAGATTTATGATTGTGTTAAACAAGTGCTAAATTTAAAACTTAATTATTAATTACTGCACATATGTCACCTTGAGTATCTCTTCATATAATACCGCTTCAAAAATGTTTGCCAGGGGAAACAGTCGTGTTCTGCATAAATGCCTTAAGATTTTGAGGTTATCCATTAAAGATTTCAGTAGCCTCCCAGACTTAAAAAATTTAAATGTCGTTAGGACAGTGGAAAAGATTATCGATACTAACACAAGCATATTTATTGATAGCCCAATTCACGTTAAAGTGCTACCGATCGACGTCAATGATTTAAAGGCTCATAATAAATTAACTATGACACTTTATAGTAAGGGTCAAGATACTAATGATTTCCAAGTCAAACAGACTTCTAAAAGACTAGAACTACTTAATAAGAATACGACACCAGACCGCAATGATGTTTGCCTAGTTCATGTTCCTTATAAACTAAAAGTTCAAGTAACAACAAGTGAAGAAGCTTCAGTGCATTTAAGTAAACTAGAAGCCGAAGAATTCATTGTAAAAACACAGAAAGGTGCTATTAACGTTGCAGATTTGAAAGCTGATAATATCAAAATAGAAAGTGTTTCAGGTAGTATTCAAACAGAAGGAAGGTTGCAAGCTTCTAATATTGAATTGATGACAGGATTGAATGGGGATATTAAGTGTAACAGCATCATGGCTAACTCCTTCCATGTTTCGACACATGCTGGACCAATCTTTGTCAAATCATGTTACAGTGACAATTCACATTTTATAACTTTAATGGGAAATATTACACTAGAACATTTACACCGATCTGTAAAGATTGAAATCATACAAAAAGGCAACTTGCATATACAAGGATTCTCAGGAAACCTTGAAGCCACTCTGAAGAGTGGTGATGTTTTTATGCACGCCTCACAATTGACAGATAAGAGTAGTATCTTCATACATGAGAAAGGCAAAGTTGAATTTCTGGTACATGATATTGAGAAGAATTTACCCAAAACTAATTTGATAGCAGACAAAATAAAAGTTGATGAGAAAATATTAAAGCTAGGCAGGTTTATGGACGACTCTCATCCGATGAGGTTCAGATATGAAAAGGACCGTAAAAATGAATTACATATAGTATGTAAGAATGGCTCTATTGATTTGAAGGAAACAGATGTACCTTTCATTGTGTAATTGCATTTTTTGTGTATACAATATACACAATATTAATGTATATTAATGTACATTTTGTTTATTTATTTTTAGTGATATGTTTATGTTTTATTCATTAAATATGTAATTTGTATAGAACTGTTTAATTGTATTATAATATTGAGGCCAGTTTTTTCATATACTTAGAAAATGATTAGCAAAAGACTTCAATAATTTTTAATAAAGTGTAGATGATCTTAGATTATTCAGTTTCATAGATTCAATATCATATCATAATATGAATCTAATTAACTGAAAAACTGTTTTTATCTCACCTCAGTTTTATAAATAACTCTCCAGTTTTAGTATTATAAAAGCTATTTATTTATTTATTTATTGGTATCCAAACAACTTACATGTATTAAACTTCACAAATTATAATATATTAATAGATATAAAAGCTTTTAATGGTCTTCTATGAAGATTTCGAGACATGGGCTGTGGCAATATTGAAAATATTTTGTTGTTTTTAATATGAAGATCATAAAATATTAATTAATATTAGAATAATAAAATAACATGTCTAGTAGCTAAATTATGTAATTTATGTAGTCATTTACTAATTCGATAGAGCATGTTTGACTAAATTGTATTAAATTATGTAGTATGTAGCTTATTGTTGTATGTGTCCTAGTCTTATTTAGAAAATGTTAAAATATGAAATCTTGTTAACTGTTTTTAATATTACATTATACTCTTAAAATAAGTAATGTCCAGCAAAACAGAACATTGTGGTGATTGGAAGTTGCCAAGTTTATGTTTAAAATAAAATATAAATGTTTTAATTATTTTATTATTATTTCCTTACCCTCCACAATAACATTCTATCATATCTTTATACTATATAATTTACAAATATGGAATATTTAGATTTAAAATTCTTATAGCTAATATGATTATAAAAAATATTCGTATCTGATATTACACATTCTGTATATTTTGAAAGTAATTTTTAATTTTTTTTGAGTCTAGAACCTTAATATTGTTTTACAATGGCTTCATCATATCAATCATATTGATTTAATTGAAAATACGATAATTTATTTTTTCCATAGCTGTAACCCTTAATATTATTATTGTATAAATGCATTATAATTATTTTCTAATGCCCTATTACTTCATTAACTAATTACGGCAGATTTTTTGTTATTTCTTTTAAACTAGGTAACAGTTAATTGGGTACAAAGATGATTCCAGCAGGCGTAGTGTGAAGATAACGAAGCTGTTTATATGCAGTGTCCGATAGCGCGCGCGTCAGTTTGTGTTCGCCGCCCGTCATGCCGGCCTGTGCGCCTGAGTACCGCCTTGCGCGGTCCAACACCGACCTTATCTTCACCTCACCGAGAGCTAAGAGATGTTCGCATCAACCGCCCTTCACCACTCTCAGAAGATCCTTCTCGTCAACGTTTTCACTCATCCCTGAAGAACGAGCCGTGCCACCGGAACATTCAGCGCCTTTGCCTCGTCTTATACGAATCATCACCTGGCTTCCACGACAATTTCTTCGACCGCTGTTTGCGATACTTCACATTATCGCACATCCAGCTTGGAAACAAATTTTAGTTGTGTTACCTACCCTATGGATCGCCGCATCGCTCTTCATCTTCTGGAAATGTGTTCAGTATCCGCTCGGAGTTTTGAAGATGATAGCTAGCGCCATGTCTAGCAGCCCTAATAAACAGCGAACAGTATTAATCAGCGGTGGAAGCTCAATTCAGGCGTTACATCTCGCAAGAAACTTTCACTCCGCTGGCGCGAGAGTGATAGCTTTTGAAATTGAGGGCCAATTTACTTTATTAAAATATTCCGCCGCTGTGAGTAAATTTTATACAGTTCCCCGACCGAATCCTGCTGATCCATTAGCGTATGCTCGTGCTTTAAAGGAGATTGTAGAAAAGGAATCAATAGTATTTTACATACCGGTCAGTTCGTCGACGCCCGCCTATTATGATGCTCTAGCGAAGACACATCTTGAAGTAATGGGCTGCCAGTGTTTCGTGCCTTGTGCTCGCGATGTCGTGGCTTTGGATGATCCACTCGAATTTATTCGCGTATGTCGCGTAGCAGGTTTGTCTACGCCTCAATTTTGGGTGGTCGCTAGCGAAGAAGACGTCAGATCTTGGTATGAAAGCGGCGCTTCGAAGGAAGGTAAACATTTCATTGTAAGTGCAGGCGCAAGAGGAGCTAGAGACCGCTTAAGATTCATTTTACCGGATAACATAACGCATTTTAGATTCCCACGTGAAATAAGCGCAGAAAAGCCTTGGGTAATTATGCGAGAGCCAAAAGGAGAAAAATTAATGACGTGTACCACTTTGAAGGGTTCACGAGCAGTTAATAACGTGACCTGCCGATTAGACTCTGCAAGAAAAGGGCTGATACCACAAAAGGATGACGATGCAGATGTGTGGGTGCAGAAATTTATAGCGTGCGTCACCCCCGCGCGGCCAATGACCGGTCACATTTCCTTCAGATTGGTACGCGAAGAAAATCCTGAGAATGGTAAAGGAAAATTAGTGGCCATCGGTGCACGTGTCGGTGTCTCACTACCTTATTTGTGTCAAGGTCCAAATAGGTGCGGTCACGCAGCAACAGTTGGAAAACTATTGAATACTGTGTTAGATACTCGCGAAGCACTTTTCGCGTTTTGGGACCCATTACCGTACTGTGCGTATTACCAGGCTCGTTCACCGGATGATCGTCGACCGCCGACGCCGGAGCCCTGCAAGACTCCGCCGAACGTGCCCCTCTGAGTCATCGAGAGGCTACGATAGAACACTCTTGTACCTGAAGAGCGCGTGAGTGTATCGCTGTTCGGTGCACGCCTTTTTGACATCACGCTCTCTGTATCTGTTGCCCTCTCGTCCGGACGAAAGTAACAAAGGTCATGCGACCAGGGGACGACCGACATGTGTGTAACTACTAAGTAGATATGAATATGATTATTCAGTAATGATAATTGTAATTGCCAATTTAAAATATTATTTAAGATACCTAGATGTAGTTTATATCGAATATTATGATAACTGTGTACTTGTTACTTATTTAAATACATTTCGTACATTATATTCTTTGTTTTTTTTTTTGTTATTAAGACGATATAAAAGATGAAAATAAAGCATTAAAGATTTTTCTCGTCTGTGGCAAAAATGTATTGTGATGAAAAATTACCTCGTTTTTTTACTACAGAGTATTTTGTCACGCTATTGGACTACTTACTATTCGTGTTTCATAATATGGTATATATGAGTAAGTACTGAACTTACATGTACCTCCAAGTAGAAGTACTTGTAGAACAATAGTACAAAGTGCGCAAATAAATATTATCAGCATGTCTTATAAATAGGTGGTTGGTATCTACTTAATTGATTAACTAAAGAAAACATTTATTATCAAGAGTAGGTGTACAATAATATTTTATTGGTTGGAAGCTTCTTTATGACTTACGTAATAGGCATTTAGCCCAAGGGCTGTCACTGAAATATTCCCAGGAATAACATTACAAAGAGGAAGGTAGTAAAGTAGGAGATATTCATTATACCTACTTAGAATGCGACCGCGATTACATTAATAATTTGAAACACATGATAGCTTATCAGAAGCGAATTTATAGATATGCTAGTGCAATAGTAAATCCATGGGTTTGTCCCACTTGGACTGACAAACGTAGATGATACGAGTATTGTGTATGTATATAAATAAATCAGGATGTTTTTTTAAACTATGAAAATTTGGATTTCAAGAAACACCTTATCAGGCTGGTGTCATAATAGAAAATTATTTTTATTTAGGTATATACAAAACAAAACATATGTAAAAAACAACAAGGCAACCCGAATTAACCAACAAAAACTCGAGAATGGCTGAACAGATTTGCCTAATTTTGGTTTTGAAATATTTGTAGAAAATATAATAATTTGTTTTCTTTGTATAGATTAGTTCAGACAACTTTTATTGGCGATATGAAGTTCGCCGGGTCAGATAGTAGGTTTTATTTAATGTTAGATATCGACACACAAGCATGAGGTTCACTTGATGGTAGACGACACCTCAGCCACAGAACATCAGTCAATGATGCGCTGTCGACCTACTTTTTACTTCGAGCATCCGGAAATCCATGGACTGAAACCGAAACGCGCAATGTGCACTTCACGGTTTTTCCATCTATGAACGGTGGTTCGTTACCCGGAATATCGATATCTCTCCCACCCGTTTAATGCACGAAGAGACCAGACGGGAGGATGACATGCTTAAAGAAAACTAGCAATCCGCCCCGGCTTCGCGGTGCAATGTATCAGATCATGATAATAAAATCGTTCGAGTAGTTTTATATGGATAATTTTCCCCGATTCTGCAACATTTTTCACTGATGCTTCGATCCTATTGGTCGCAGCGTGATGTTATATAGCCTAAAGCCTTCCTCGATAATTGGACTATCCAACACAAAATTCAAAGAATTCGAACCAGATCAAAACAAACTCTTCAGCTTAATATTATCGTATAGATTATATGTATATCGTCCCGGCGGGATTCGAAACCACGACCCATCGGATCCCGTCAAATCTCGTGAAGGGAAGATGTAGCCCTAACTTAATTTATTTTAATTCTGTAAACAATGTTGTAATATTAGCGCAGCCGCATCGATAGTGAGAACCATTAACGTTTATCGTGGTCCAGGTCAGACATCGGGACAAAGATCGACTTTCTTGTGCGCGAATGGAAAAAAATATTTCTATACGTTATCTATGTCCTTTTAATTGATTTGACATTGGGGTGAATCGGCCGGGAAATGTTTTGTTTCTCATAAATTAAAGATAAATAACGGCTCTATACTTAGATTAATTTTAATAATAAGACCTTTATTGACAACAGTAAATATACAATATTAAAATAAGAATAATAAGCTTAAATAAATTAAAATTCGTGACAAAAGGCAGCAGGCTCAGCATAAAACTGATAAACCGGGGTCTGCTCAGCGCTGATTTTCAGCCTGTCCGATAGTACTTTTTAAATCAATTATCACCGCAAATCGTTAAAAAATGAAAAAAAAACATATAACTTATTGTGAAGCTGCAACTCATTAAACATAAAATAAATAACTTTCCGTCCACATTCAATAACTTATGTCTATACCAAGATTATAAAGAGGCAAGATTTCTTTGTTGTTTTTTTTGTACAGTACATCAACATTGTACCCGTGCGAAGCCGGGGGTGTTACTAGTACGTAGTTACGGGGGAGTTGCATCAGTTCAAACAGACGCTTCGTTTTTTCTTTCATAGTTAAATTAATACATTTTCATTGAAACAATTTAACTTTTAAAAATGTAAGTTACTTAATTAGTATTTTTTCTAAATATGCATTATTTTTAATTGAATCGTCCTTATATACCTATTTTATTAATTTTTACCCTTTTTGTAAATTGTATTGTATTATATAATTACAAATATTTGTGTACAGCTAAGTCTGCGATATGTATTGAAAAATCGGAAGGAGGCTTAAATCTATTTCGTTTTTATTTCAAGCAAATAAATATATTATTCATGTCATAAAATAGTAGGTACTTAGGTACATCAATCAAGTCAATACTTTCAATTCAGTGGATATCTTTCCCTTTCTTAAATAAGGACAGAAAAAACAACTTTAAATAAATCTCGTTTTGATTTTTTCAACTTGACTTTACGGCCGTTAGGTCCAAAGTATTGTTCACCTAATGTCTTGGCTGCAATCGATTTCAGAGAGAAAAATAATATGAATAGTAAAGTATGTATAAAGGCTATGAAGATTTATGTATAGATACAGGATAGGTAGGAAAATTTCATATCGGTAAGGATAATAATATATGTATTCTTCAAGCTTATCGATTTAACAGACACGCACAATGTTTATGAAGCGTGCTCACGAAGAGAGCTCACGATAGCTTATTGCTTTAATATTTTTTACGCTTTAATGCGTTTCGATTGCCCTAAATACAACCTGAAGCTTTTTCTGATTATTTAGTTTATATGTACTTATGTTCTGTTTTAACGTATAATCAATAGTTTTATGATCTGGGCACTAGAATGAATGGCAAATGAGTTTTCGCACATGGCGTGTTCCAGACACAGTGACTGTAGCATGTCGCATGCTTAAAACTTAAAATTATTAAATCAAATTCAAGCGACTAATTTGCGTATGGCGTATGCATAGCTTAGTTAAGTTTGTTTCTTTTTTGATTATTCGGGAAATTTTGCGAAGGGCAGTGGCGGCGTAAGGCGTGGGCGACGTGGGCCACCGCCTACGGCCTCGCGCTCCAGAGGGCCTCGCGCCCCGAAATTTTAAGCATAACTTAAAAGCCGCGAACGCGCCAAAACAATTTTATTCCAAAAATGCCATTTTTGCTCTGGCAGAGGGCCCCGCAAAATGAATCTTGCCCACATAAAATTTAGGTCTTACGCCGCCACTGGCGAAGGGCATTATTTAAAAGTAGAAGGGTCAAACGACAATTCACATTTCGAAAAATTAATTAGACTGACTAAAAAGTTTCTACCCACTTTTGAGGTAACTGATTAGCAGAAATGTAACTAGACTTTTAAAGCTTCGGTGCTAAGAGCTTCTATTTATAACTGCACACTTGAAAAACGCTAAACCCACGTATGCTCCTGGTCTGATCATTTCTGCTGATCACCAAGCGATATGAAATATACTTTAAGACCTATTCTCATACCTACCCTACCTGCAGTTTCGGATAAGTGCAACTACACATACCGTGACACCAGATTTTTATATACATATATATAGATCTAGCAGTGAATATAAAATATTAAATACCAATTTGCTTATCACAATTTATATCGTTTGCTACGAAAGATATGATCTATTCACGTGTAAAGATTTAAGATATAGGCGTTAGCACGTGAAGGATTTAGGTAAAATTGATAGCCTTCAGTCGATACTACTACATACTAAGTAGTACTTACTTCGATATCCGGAAATAAATTGGTATGGCACGGGTCAGCAACTAGAGCTATTTATCAGTTAAGAAAAATCATTAGTGTAAATCATTTATGTGTCCGCTTCAGTGATCATTTCTTTGTAGTGGTCTACCTGCGGGACTAATTACCCGTTTAGTTCTTCAGTATTTTATACCCTTGCCCAAATATCGCACACAGTACCAACTATAATAACCTAGCGAGCTGTCGAAAGAGACATGAAGGCAGATAAATCTTTTTCGGAGTAGGTTGAAATTACCCTATAGCTCAATAGCTAATGTGATATATCAATATATCACATTATCAAAGCGTGATTTGAACTAAAAGCAAATACCGATGAATCTAGATATATTACTATAATTCCTATATTCATAATAAAGACATGCTTGATGTTATTGAATTTTCCTATGTCCGGTTTATATCTTGTAACACTTGACCCTACGTTGGACGTTAAAACAAACCTGCAGATAAATAAACATAATATTAAAAGAACTAGACTTTGAGCCCTTACGTAATACAAGGAAATTAAGAATATTATGTTCAAAGGTGTCAGTAGGTCGCGATATGCGAATAAGTTGGATTACGATGCTTATGTATAATAAATCTAAGTCTCTACCTTCTATCTTTTGACAAAAAGTAGAGCAAATCTATATCTATACTAATATTATAAAGAGGAAAGATTTGTAATTTTGTTTGTCATGAATAAACTCAAAAAATACTAGACCTATTTTAAAAATTCTTTCGCCAATAGAAAGCTACATTATCAGCGAGTAACATAGTGTATATAGTACATCTACATTGCACCCGTGTGAAGCCGGGCGTGTTGCTAGTAATAAATATACGTAATACAGAATAGTAAAATTGTAACGATAGAAGATAATAATATCCTAATTCAATAAATATAATAAATATATAAATTACCATAAGTAGTAAATAATAAATAATAATAAAAATACTTTATTGCACATGAAATAAATAGAGACATAAACAATACATTAAAATATACAGTACAAAGGGCGTAAACTGTATTTCCGAAAATTTATGAAGCATTTTCCAACACAAGCAGCTTCCACATTGCTTTATTCAAAGTTGTACCTGTTTTGTACTATAGAATACTTCTGTATTATGAAACTAATAAACAATAGAACATAATATTTTAACTGTTTATCCGTATAGATTAGATGATAATAGTTTTATATCATCGTTCATTGTCCAAGGCTACGGACGGTAGGTCAGACGGGATGTAGACAAGCGTTATTATTATCAAAATAACACGAGGAATATCAATTTCAAGAACTTGTAAAAGTACTGTTTTGTATTAACGCGTTTATGTAAAATACATTTTACTGGATTAAAACGTGATTTATTCATTATCTATTCGTGACAGCCGAATGATATTAATTTCCTTCTATTTCTACGAAGTTGATTGTAATTTAGGTATTATATTATGGCAATATTGTCTAACATTGTCCTTTTGTTTTTTAGTATAATATAATGAATTAATCACCTTTTGTAACTCTACTTGGTACTCTCTATTCTCCTTAGTTAATGTATTGAGTCCATAATCTTAATATTTCTAAGGCTTAAATAATCTTATCACTCACAAACATAACAGAATGATATAATTATTAGATTTTGTAATTATTCTATAAGCGGACCCGACAGACGTTGTCCTGCCTGAACAATGGTTTCAAAAAAAAATTATTTCCGACATTATCTTATCTTATTGCCATGGAGTCCATGGCATGGTAGATCAACCCAATCTTAAACATCCAGAGATCAAAAAAAAACATCAAAATTGCTCCAGCCTTTTTTCCATGACACACACGTACAGAAGAACAGTTCTTAATATATTAAATTATATAGTCTCAGCATTTGCAATTATCCTAAAACAAAAATTATTATTTTTTGCATCACGATCAGTACGCGTGAATAAGCTAAATTCATATCAATGTGAATTTTTACTGTATTTATAATATAATGATATTAATACTGAAAAATGACGACAAATATCTAATGTGTATAATATTGAACGTTTTGTGAATTTCGGAAGCCCCTTATAGGACATGAATCCGATATATAGAATAAATACCTGTTACACTGATAGTATTTATGACGCCAGATTGAAACAATTTATTCTTAATCTTGTTATCTCAAAATTCGAACCCGGAATCACCAGTGCTAAATGCTACTAAACCCACTGAGTCACGGAGGCGGTCAACAATATTGTAAAGTACCTATTAAATATTTCCATTGACAGTCTCGTAGATCATTCTCATTCCAAGATAACTCTATTCTAAAAGTCGGATGCATCGGCAGACGTCCAAAGTCCGTCCAACCAGACGCCACGACCCACATTCGTGTTACTACATTATGTATTACACAACGTAAATTTATTCCACTTGCGGAAAAATTTACTATAATATCTGTCAGTCGTTATCAATTGCCATCATAGAGCAACACGGGCCACCGGCGAACCGGAGGGGAGTAGCCATAGCGTTCGTTACCGATACCAAACAATCTGTCATTTTTTGCGGGGGGAAACCTGCGCTATGTGTGCGTACTCAAGTTCGCACACACAAGCAATCGTCTGTCACTACGAAACTCACACCGTGACAATTAAAAAATACACTAACAATTTCACACACACACTTAAACATTCCGTGTCATAACAGTATAATTAAATGGCGCAACTACACTGACAAGTCCTTTTAGCCGTAGTTGCAACAACTGTCGATACGCAGTATCGATAATTTCAAGAACTGGGTTAGGGAAATTAGGTTTATAAGTTCGACTTAATTTATTTATTTTAAAGATGGAGTTAATTTATTACGTACTACAATAATACAAATGAACTTGTCGGGTAATGCGCACGTAGCAGGTCACGGAGATTGGACCATGAGTTGGTATAGGTATAATAAAATCTTAGAAATAATTTGAAAAATACTTCGTAATTACAAAATATGTTTATTCCATGTATCCCTTAACGATTACAAACAACTTTGGGCCCCCAATGTAACAATATGAAATTGGTGTGAATTAATAGATTGAGACTTAACAGTCCTTCGTTGAAAATTCTATTAGTTTTGACAATCTGAGAGCCGAGTTATTAGAGTTTTAATAAGTAGTAAACTGTAAAAGTAAGGTTATGTTACAATCAATAATTGACATATATATCATAAATCTGTGATCAATGATATTTGTAGTTGTCAAATCGTAACAATTCCTAAATGACGACAATCGGGAAAGCACTCAGACTCAAAACGTAGAAAACACGAAACGAATTAGCACAGAATAAACAACTGTCATGCGGCATGCCAACGACAGACTAAAATAAAAGATCGATTTTAATCGATAAAAAATCGATAATTATGTATATTAATTTTCTTTAATTAATAATTTATATTTTATTTAATAACATAACAGTAATTATATGCAATATATTGTATTTAAAGTGCATTTAATTACTTTTGAGTTAATTACCTTGTCCAAAGGTTTTTTTTTGTGATTGTGTAATCGATTCAATTAATCGAGAATCTCAGGAAAACTATATTTCTCATATTTCCCCTCTCCCAGATTGAGAATTGAGCTGATTTTTTATATTATAAGATTAAAAATATGTAATTTTTCTAGATCATATCGCAATTATTAAATTTGGGTTACACAATTTTCCATATCCTTTGGATTTTTAGGAAATAAAAAAAAACATTATGGTTGAAGTTTACACTAAGTGATTTTAATAAATGTGCTAACGCGCGTAAGTATTATATTATATTTTAACAATATAACTATATTATCACAATATAATATTTGAATCAGAAAATTTAATCTCAAAACTGTCTCTGTATAGAAGACTCCTTTGCCATTTTTTTCGATAACTTAAAACAATCCGACAACAACACTATCGCTCGGTGACAGCGACTTCTCGGAAATAAACTCGGATCAGTCGCTCGACAGATCCGTGTATTGTATGAGGGCTCATACAATACGCGGATCTGTCGAGCGACTGTGTTGGTAAAAAAATCCGAAACAACACCACCGATAATATTGTAATTTTTTAAGTTTTAAAGAAGTAAATAGTAATAATATGATTAAAAAATACCTACATATGAAAGGTAACGCTATCTTTTTGTAAATTTGACGTGGCAGATATTTTTTGGCAACAAGAAACACAAACAATTCGGCATTTTTTTAGGAGGTCGATTCAGTCGCGCATCTGGATTTAGTCTAGTGAAAAGTGCGGCTACAACTAGTTTTATTATACGCATAGGACCATTTGGACTTGTACTTTGACAGAGGGGAACGCCTGCGTATGGCTACTCCCCTCCGGTTCGCCGGTGGCCCGTGTTGCTCTATGATTGCCATGGAAGAATACTCAAAGTAAATGGATGATCCATTGATTGGAAAAGAGGGTTCTGATGAAAAAGAGATTCTTTGGAAGTTTCTATCAAAATATAAAATACTAGTAACATGCTCCGGCTCTGCTCGGCAATGTTGATGTACAAAAAATATGTTACGCGCTGATAATGTAGCATTCTATTGGTGAAAGAATTTTAAAAAATCGGTCCTAGTCTTTGAGTTAATCGTAACAAACAAACAAATATTAGTTTAGATATTATATATTTATTTTTTATATTATCTTTATATGGTATATATTCTGTACTTGTGTATGATTTTTGTAATTTTTCCAAAGTTGCCATACTAACGCTTACTTCTACGTTCTAGTTGATAAGCTGTAATTCTTTATATTATGGTAATACTGGCTATACTGGCCGATAGAAATCGGCTCAAGTTAGAAGTCCACGCCACTGTAAAATACTAAAGTGACTTCTACGACACTGTCGTAGCACTGCTACGAGCTACGAAGTCTGCATGATTTGAGAACTGGCAGTAAATGTAAAATTAGAAGCATTTAATATGTATTTTTATTGACGTTTATAAGTGTACATTGTGTTACCTAAATGAATAAATGATTTTTGAATTTGAATTATTATAGGTGTAAAATATTTTTTCTTTATCAAATCTTAAACACGAATTTCAATTTCAAGATGTGTCTCAGGTTTGAATCAAGTTTTGAAACTTATAGTATCATTATTTAGCTATAAAATCGAGTTAAATCACATAAAAGGGTCTATAATCGTGAAATTGAATATAAAATACACTATAAGATCGCTATTCCTCCTAACCATTCAATAAATCTAATTTCCGAAATTTCACTAATAATTGACCAAATATTATCATGAAAAAATCTAATTATATGTGATTTTGAAATTACTCCTTGTCTGATGCAATACTCAAAAGTTCAGTTCTTTGAGTGATATATCTAGTGTGTACCGGTAAGAGTTCAATGTAATATCGCGCCCAGACATCTCAGGCCATCGCCGTATTTATTGATAAATCGTAATTAGATCCGCTTGACATTAATTAGGGAAATATTTCCATATATGACCACATATTTACTGTGTACATACTGTTACCAGTGTAAACTGCTACTAAATACTTGATATTCCGATTGAGTCACAAATATACAACTCATGTTTGACATCAGTGACGTTTTTAAATTCCAATGGAATAATATTAATGCCATCAAAAACATAAATTGTAAAAAAAGCCAAGTCTTGCAACTCAGTTCTTCTATCGTAAAAAGTTGTGAGATCCATATAATACCAAGTCGATCAATTTATTCAGTCTCTACTGAAGGACCCTTCTGTCTTAAGTTATTACGTAATTAGCTAACCTAAAAACATCTTATAGTGATCATATCGATATCAATATTAAAAATCTTTAATGTTTAAAATAAATAGATTGACTCGGCTATCGCATGAAAACACAATGTATCTTTTTGATTTTATTAAAAACAGAATGTGTATCACAACTAACACATATTATTTTAAATTAGATTGTTTAGTGCGATTGCCAAGTCAATCTTTTTATTTTAAACATTAAAGATTTTTAATATTGATATCGATATGATCACTAGGTATAAGATGTTTTTAGGTTAGCTAATTACGTAATAACTTTTTTTTTAGATTTTCAGGAAACAATTTTTACATTTTACTAACTATAAGGCATAGGCGTGTACAATATTAAACGTTTTACTTCTACATATAATATAATATTAAAATTCCGCCCTAGGGCTAGATATAGCGGTAAAATGTTGTTTAATTTAATATCGCTAAGGTTTGTCCGTGGCGTTGTTTTCGGGACAAATAGACAGTCCATGTCAGTTTCCTAATTTATCCTTATGTACAAAAAAATCCGTCTTTAGTTTTTGAGTGAAAGGACAAACTTATAAACACACATTCGTTTAGTAGGGATGGTTTTGAAAACTGAAAAAAATCAATTTCTTTATCCTCCTAATGTTACTAAATAAAAAGATATAAAACTCGGCAGAAATAACAAGAATTCCTATTGACCTACTTTACTGTAAATCATTAACTATAATGAAAGAATATTCGGCGCTATAATCAGAACACCCACTGCGTACAATTGATAACAATAAAGAGAAAGCTATCCTCTTTCCTTTCAAAGGGAGTAAAAAGGATACACTATGTGCATGTGTGTGATTAGAGTTTCTGATGACTTGCAATTTTAATGGCGATAGGTTTAATCACAAACTTGAGGGCTTAGGATAGAGACATGAGCTTTTAAAGTTTCGTATTTTCATATACATATTATGTAGTACGTTAAATAGTTGGGTGAAAAACACACTAAAATTCTATGCAAGTAGATAGGTTGAGAAGAGAGTAACTGAAATATTTTTACAATAAGAATGGTTGATAAAAACCCATTGTTAGCTGCTAGATCCAGAACACCTATAGACCAAGCTGGTGTGGTCCTGTGGGACCTACAGGAAGACAATTATAACATTCAAGGGAACAATGTAATCATTGAAACCGTTAAAGCAAAAGTCACAAAAGCCACAAATACAGAAAGCAACTTGATAACCAATACACTTATAAAAACAAAACCAAACCCAAAAGATATAGTCCTTCAGAAATGGAGGGCAAAACAATCGAAAGCAAAGCTTGAATTACTAAGAAAAGTATTTATGAATTCGCTTAACCAAAAATTTCGAAACAGAGAGCAATCAGTTATCGCTTCTAATTTAAGAAACAATAAAGAAGAAAATAGAAAAGCAGTCCCTACGATTATAATAACGAATGCGGATATCGAGGAGACATCAAATTTGAATATAGACGATCAACAGCGAAGGAATTTGGACTCTGTCGTTGATGAGTTGAGGGTTGAAGGTTTGGAGGGTGATGGGTTTCGAGTCGGTCACGCGAGCAGGCTTCAGATGGGGCTAGGCGGTGAGCTGGCACAGTGCAGGCAGTCGGTTCGAGACGCTAGGGCGGGCGCGGTGGAAACACGCGGGCTTCCAGACATGCCGGTAAGTTTTGCAAACTTTCTAACGTTTTAATCGAAACTATAATTATTTGATAACGAAGTTAGCTTTGTCTACTAGATGCAGCGGACCGCGGTGTGATTATTAACTGGAAAATTCCACTGCTATTATATTATATTCTTTATTGTACCAAAAATTAAAAAAATGTTACAAACATAACTAATCTAGACAATAACATATTGTTGGCCTTATCGCTAGGCTATTTCTTCCAGGCAAACCATATATAATAGGTTATATTATATTTATTAATCGCGAAGGCAAATCGGGAAATCTTGTCATAGTTTATTCAACATAACGTCTGTTTTTTTACTCAAATATTATAAGCTAAACAAACCATTAAACTGGACATGGAGACTTCTCATTTCCTATGTAATAATGAATCCGTTTGCAAGGACGTCGTGGCTGAGTTGTGTGATAAAATTACATATTTACCGACAACATTAGTAGTGTAACTTGGTAGTGGCATGTTAAATGTATCATCCTTACATATGAGATACACTAATATATTCCTGAGATCTTCACCAAGAAATCCACCGAGTAGCTAAACAATAAATTAGAAGTTGATTCTGATACCTCTGGTATGTGGGGACTGCAATATCGAGTTTCCTTATGTTTACCTCAAAGAGAGGCACTAACACGGCACCATCGATATGTTTTCAATGCTTTATTGCTATTTAGATGCTTATTTGTTTTAGATTTGGGGTCCAAACTAAGCAAAACTTGTATCTTCGATCCCCCAGCAGATTCTTATTTTAAATTCTTAATTATTATCTGTTATAAATTGCAATTAGTATTATTATATTTTCGGAAGTAAATGGGGTCGATATCTTCTTTCCCTGTGAGGATAGCTTAAGAAAGGATTAAACGCCTATAAATACTCGTATTCAGTAAAATAAAATACTTCCTCTGGAAGTGCACAAACAAGAGCTTGTCTATAAGAATAGAATATTATTTGTAAAACTACCGAAAATTTCCTATTGCGTTCTATTTACTACGTAACTATTTTATCTATGACCGTGAACGATATGAACTACGACTACGTGACTACGTGGTTTCTCAGTTGTCGGAACAAAAATATAATTGATGTCAGACGAATTTACTTGGTAAATAGTATGATTGAATCACTACAAGCTAACCGGAATTATTGTAAATAAACTAAGGTCTAGCCGAATAGTTAAATGTTATTATATTTAATTATTATTAATGACTAATTTCCAAGAGTTTTTTGTAACTTTTTTTTTGCAAGACATAATATTAAAATGTCAAATTCAAAGAAATAAACATGCCCGAGTAGGTATCGTAAATTATTTTTTAGAAAAATTATACCTTTTGACTTTATTAAATTTATAACATGTGAAATTATGAGTATGAGAACCAATGAGAACCTTCGTTGAATTATATATTGCAAACATATACATTATATATATAATAGGCCCAACAGGTCTGCTTAAAACTCGAACATACATATTCATATAATGTAACCGAGACTATTAGACAGTAAACATGATACTAGTAAATCTGAAGCCAATAACTTCTATTTGATTATAGTCTCGTGATTAGTAAAACTAACAAGTCACTAATTGGATCGCTCCTATCAATGCATAAATATCATACATAGTGAGCGTGATTTTATGGGACAAAATTACTCGTTAGGCTTCTTATAGGTACACCAGGATTTACGTTCTGCCTCGTCATAGCTTTGCTTCAATTTTAACGAAGTAGAGATAAAAATAAAATTAAAACTAACAATAATTTATTTTAGTAGCATTATAATGTGAAATTATGGATGTTTATGACTGATATATGCTACTAACTAACTACTGATTGGATTTCGTAATATTTACACAACACACAATTGTATAAATGAATATAAAGGATTGTATTCCGAATAAAGATTCTACTCCTCCAACGCAAAAATATTGTCACTTTTATTATGCTACGGTGTTGTTCCGAGTGATTTACCTTTTTTTTTTTTATAGAGGGGGAAGTTTCACAAAACCGAGGGCGAGACGATCTTTTAGAGCATTGCTCTTCCCGCCCTCCCTCACCGGCGGGGCTCTTTTAAATTTGCCGGGAGAGTGTGGGGTTGGGTCACTCGCAACTGTCTGCTAGCCAGACAGCCTGGTGCCCCGACCCACTAAACCCCCTCTGGCCCCACTTTTCGCCATGTTGAGACCGCGGGATAACATAGTAAGCAACCGCGGCCTCGGCGATCCGAGTGATTTACCTACACCAAGCGTGGTCACGATCATGTCACGAGCAGCCTAACAAAGCTACATTATCGCTATTCATTTCTACGGAATCTGGAATTGCTGAAATCAATCAATCTTATACAAATATCGGATGTCCTTACGTATAGTACCTAACATTGTTTTTATTTGTTAAATAAGTCATTTTTTTTAAACAGATCGACAATATTTAAATAAAATAACTTTAAGCAGAGTTTTCCGTGACCACACTTTCTGAAAAGCAATCGAAACGTACTTATAATGAATAATAAAATATATCCGAATGCTCGAAGTAAAAATTAGGTCGATAGCGCATCATTGACTGATGTTCTATGGCTGAGGTATCACCTACCACCAAGTGAACCTGAAAAATATTAATAAACTGCGATTTACTCCGATAAAAGTTATTTTATTATAAAGACAATAATATTATATTGAGAATATAAAAAAAAAACAACAACAACAAATACACCTGACTTATTATTTCAATGTTTTTTAAGTACAATAGACTGGACAGATAAAGTATCTATAGCGATATAAAATTATTTGTAGTCTATTTTGATCTGCTACTTTAGTAAGTCTTTTATCGAGGCAAATAAATAATTTTCATAAAAACAAGCAGTATTTACAAACATCTATATCAACCACTAGTTTATCGCTATAAATACTATAATAATAATAATATTATTATAATTATGCTATTTATCGGTTTAATAGCGAAAAGCTTCAAACACTCATTTGGTTGTTGGTTAAAATGTTAAATACAGAAGGCAGGTCTTATGGATACGGCCCTCATAGTGAGGAAGACCCGAAAGTTTTGAAAAAAGTTGACGGATACATTTCTGTGTCTGTTTCACTGACATATTCTCTTTAAGGACTTTAAAAGATAAATTATAAAAAGAGAGTGGTTCATTAATTTAATTATTACTATTAGCCGAATATTCGAACGCTAATCTCCATTGAGGTGTACTAAAAAGTAATGCTATTCCTATAATTAGCGTACGTAAAATGAAAGATAGCTACATTTTGAGAAGTCCGCAAATGTTATTGATTATTCCACGGTAAGGCGCTTTACCAGTGGCGGATTTACACATTTTCGGCGTATAGGCTAACAAAATTTTGCCGCTCTAGCCTCTATAAATGTAAGTTCCTAAATTTTCTAAAATCTAATATATAAAATTCTCGTGTCACAATGTTCGTTCCCATACTCCTCCGAAACGGCTCGACCGATTCTTATGAAAATTTATACTCATATTCAGTAAGTCTGAGAATCGGCTACTATCTATTTTTCATACCCCTAAGTGATAATGGTTGTTCACCCTTAAAATTTTTTTTTTAATTTTTTGAGGATTTTTTTTGTTTTTATTTTTTTTAAAAGTGGCATTAAAAATACATACAACCCTAATTTTTTACTTTTTTATCACCAACCCCTGCTTTTTAGAAATTATTTACATGGCTATTCAACGTTTGCCAGGTCAGCTAGTACAATTATCTGGGGGCACGGTAGTGCCCTCACCAAGTCGAGCAAAAAGCGGCACGGCCGTACTATCCTTTTCTCGAAGTAGTTCGGGCCATTTTCGACCCGCTATAACTTCGTTGTGGATAAAACTAGAATCCTGAATTTTTAGTCACTAAGCAGGCATTGTATAAACTCGGTATATTTCAAATATCATTCTGTTTGAACCAGTAGTTTAAGAATTATAACTAGTCAAAGTTTGATAATTTGTCACTCACTCACTGACTGACCGATCATCAAAACTCTAAGGCACTTCTAGCAGACATACAAACTTGGAATTTAGAATACAATTAGTGTTTAGTCTATAAATCAAGGAAAAACTACAATATTTTGAAATTTCGGTCCAGTTTTCTAGATATACAATTTTTTTTTGTATTTCTGTATGTAATGAATAACTTAAAATCTACTAGACCGATTTTAAAAATTCTTTTACCGTTAGAAAGCTACATTATCACAGTAACATAGGGTATTTATTACTAGAAAAAAATAGAGATCCTTAGAAATCCCTACTAAAAACAACCCAAGGTGTAAAAAAATTAGCCATAATATGTCTTTCATCGCATGTGCTGCGGAAAGTATTGATGATAGAACAAAAAAACGTTCTACAATATTAAAGAACATATCAAAATCTAAAAAAAACTTCACGAGACCATATGTCCAACTATTGTAGTTATGTCACTATAACGACTTTTTTCAAAATCAGACTGTTATCCATAGCTTTGTATTAATTCTTATCCAAATAAACTAAGAAAAGAACTATCTACAAAAAGAAATGAGATGCCATCAAAAACATAAATTGTAAAAAAAAGCCAAGTCTTGCAACTCAGTTCTTCTATCGTAAAAAGTTGTGAGATCCATAATATAATACCAAGTCGGTCAATTTATTCAGTCTCTACTGAATGATCCTTCTGTCTTAAGTAATTACATAATAAGCTAACCTAACAATATCTTATAGTGATCATATCAATGCCAATATTAAAAATCTTTGATGTTTAAAATAAATAGATTGACTTGGCAATCGCACTAAATAATCTAATTTAATATAATATGTGTTAGTTATGATACACATTGTGTTTTTAATAAAATCAAAAAGATACATTGTGTTTTCATGCGATAGCCGAGTCAATCTATTTATTTAAAACATCAAATATTTTTAATATTGGTATTGATATGATCACTATAAGATGTTGTTAGGTTAGCTAATTACTTAATAACTTAAGACAGAAGGATCCTTCAGTAGAGACTGAATAAATTGACCGACTTGGTATTATATTATGGATCTCACAACTTTTTACGATAGAAGAACTGAGTTGCAAGACTTGGCTTTTTTTACAATTTATGTTTTTGATGGCATAGGAATTGTCTTGTAAGTACAATTCTCAGTAAGTCTTACTTTTAGACTATACTCTGTAAGGTACAGAAGACTGTCTTAAAAGTAAGAAAAGTAAGACTTGATTTCTATAATATAGCTAAAAGTATCCTCAAATTTGCCGCCCCTAATATCTGCCGCCCTAGGCTGAAGCCTACTCAGCCTGCTGGTAAATCCGCCACTGCACTTTACCATTAGGGGATCATAATATATCGCTATGCTGTAAATGCCTATGAAAGAACTACAAGCTATATTCAAATGGGCTGAGTGGGAGCAAAATTGGACGCTGTTAAGCAATACAGTGTCAACCCACAAAATTACAAAAATGTAAATTTTGATACCAATCGCTTCCTTATGAGCTAGAGTACATATTTCAAAAGAGATATGTATTATTTAAATCGTTTTAATAGCAAAAATATTGAAAAAACTAGCGAGCACGAAAACCTAAAATGTTTAAAATATTTAATAACTAGCTGATGCCCGCGACTTCGTTCGCGTTTACTTTGATTGCTACCAAGAAGAACGACATATAAGTATTTATTCTAATAATAATAATTACAAAAAAAAAAGTATTATTTCAGTAATACAATTTGATAACAATACAAAATAACATTCAAACTAAAAACATATGATTAAAAATTAACCCTAAAATATTTATATACTTATTCACAAAAATAATCTGTCATCCAAAATTCCAATTTGGGGCATGGTACCCAGAACACCTCGCTGAATAGCTAAACTGATTCTCTGCTCGAAATAGCTGCCAGCCCACTGATCACCCGAAGAGAGAATCAGTCGGTTCGACATATCCTTCATAAAACGCTTCATGTCAGCCGACCACGACCCTAACGTCTCAAAAGCTAACGCAACAAACTCATAATCTTCAGTTATAGAAGAGTATTTACGACGCTTGAGAAACTGAGCACGATCGGCTGCGGCCCAAACTTTAGTATAAGTTTCATGTATATAAGATGGAGCCAGCGTGTCTACGCAAGTTACATACCACACCAGAGTGCGGCCCAGTCTCCACGGAACAAGCGTAGCACTGTCAGGTCTTTGCCATCATCTCTATATAGACCACATGGTTCTAAAGTTGCCAAATCATTAACTGTACCGTGGCGATATAAGCGACCAGCACTTCTGGAGCAGGACAAGCCATGTCGACCCAACTGATTCACAAACTGCCCACATGAACACAAATGGGGTTCACATACTTTGGCACCAAGTCGGAGACTAACAGAAATTCTTAGCGTTGCAAGATCTAAAATTGTACCAAGATTATGTGAGGGAAGCGCGTACAACCATTGACTTGAGTGTTCGCCGGTGACTGCTAATAGTCTCGCTCTCTCTGTATTGTCCATTACTTGGTCAAGGAGACAAGCAAACGTCATTTTTTGTCCAGGCAAGTCCCATTTTTTTTGTTTTGTTTTGTCAGTTGGCATATTTTCCATCGGAAACATAGCCCTCCAAACAACCAAAGCCTCACCCAAGCCCGTCACTTGAACATCAGCTTGTTTTAAGTTTAAAATATTGCTGATGAGAGTAATCGTACTGTGAGTAGCTAAGAAAGCTGATAGAGTCACGCTTGTTGTGGTACGAATTCCCAACCCACCTAATTTAACAGGAAGGCATGCCTGTCTCCATTATTTCAGTTATTTTTTAAAATAAATTTTATAAAACCTGATTATAACTTCAAACTCAATTTTCTCAAAATGGCAACCATGTGGATTGACACTGTATTGCTTAACAGCGTCCAATTATTCCATAAGATCCAAAGTTCAGGAGTCACGTGGATACCACCTCACTGATTCGTGTATATAGTTATCTTGCAGCAACCTT
The DNA here is from genome assembly GCA_905404175.1 of Anthocharis cardamines. Lineage (NCBI taxonomy): Eukaryota > Metazoa > Arthropoda > Insecta > Lepidoptera > Pieridae > Anthocharis > Anthocharis cardamines. The sequence continues at coordinate 1,082,788 of FR989959.1, forward strand.
CGCTCTACTACACGGAACTGACCTATGATAAACATCGTAATCAATGCTGAAACGTAGTGGGTTCTACCGAGGAATATTGCTTACGTTTTATTATTTTAATGTTAATCGATATTTGTAGTGGAAATCTCAATTATTATATAATAATTACTGCCATCGCACTATGACATCACGTACAACAAATATAGTACAATATAATATTATAGTAAGTAATTTAATTTTTATTTTTTTATAATTTTGACGGGCTCGATGGTGCGTTGGGTAAAAGTGCCTCTTAACCAGGCGCGTAGCAGTATCAGCTGTATCAAAGATACGGGGCCCCCTAGCTACAGGGGCCCCCAATCGGCGAAGCGAAAATTTACTTTTCATTAGGGATTCGCTGCAGATAGAAAGACGAACCCCCACCAAATTTGATACAGGACCTATCAAGGGTAAGCTACGCCTCTGCTATTACCATACATTTCTCGCGGCCCACCAGTAACTCTGGTACTCAGTTTCGCAGCGGAATGAGTGATACGGAATCTATTTTAAGTGAAAAGAATTACACGAGCCTGTGAATTATTTTAATTTTATGTACAGAGACTGAACACGTTGTAACTACAGATACAACGTGTTCAGTCTCTGATGGCCCCGTAGCGGAACCAAAGGAACGCTAAGGGTTAAACAGGTCGGAGGACAGTGGCGGCGTAAGGAGTGGGCGACGTGGGCCGCTGCCTATAGCCTCGCGACCCAGGGGGCCTCGCGCCCCGAAAGTTTATGCATTGCTTAAAAGCCACGAACGCGCCAAAAAAATTGTTTGCCAAAAAAAAGCCATTTTTGCGCTGGCAGAGGGCCGCAAAATGAATCTTGCCCACATAATATTTAGGTCTTACACCGCCACTGTCGGAGGAATATCGAAATTCCGACCGGGTAACGTACCTGTACGTACTGTTGTATATGGAACAGAGGGGCGAGCACGAACAAGTATCGAAAGAGTATTCGTATCGTCGAACTGTCATTTGTATGAAATTTCAAATAATTTTTCATACAACTAACAGTTTGACGATTCGAATACTTTGTCGATAGTCGTTCGTGCTAGGCCCCCAGTAAAGTGCATATTGCACGTGTCGCTTTCATTCTATGGATTTCCGAATACTAGAAGTATAAAATAGGTCGAGAGGGTACAATTGATTGATGTTCTCCGGTTGAAGTCTCACCTACCGGCTACCGTCAAGTGAGCTTCATGCTCGACTATGCAATATGTCCATCAACTGTGCTTCGCTTTATTGTATACGTACCCCAAATGTTTTGCTACAATGCTGCCATAAGACGGATATCTTCTTCGCACATTCCCCAGTAGGGGAATGTGGGGAGCTCTGCGCGCTACTAATACCCTTCAGGGCGTGATCTTAGCGTTCCCTGTACAGGGCGATCTTGGGGGTGGGTTGACATGAGTGAGGAGTCTAGACCCAACTCAGTCCTGTGTCTTGTGTCCTGACAAAAAAAAAAACATTTTGGTTTGTTACGCAGACAGGCTTAAGAAAGTTCGGAAAGCGATACCGAGAGATTAACTTCTGCGATATAAGAGAGTTTCGAGTGCGATAGTTCGAGAGCTAGTACAGCGTAGAGTATCAGAGTCAGTGTTGAGGCAGTGTAATTCAAGTGTTTTCTTTTAGTTTTATAATTTCTCATGTAGTGTAATTTTAGTTTATTCTTTTTAATTCAATTTCTTTTGTTCTTTTTTTTTGTTGTAAATAAATCCTCAGTACAGATGAGCGGCATTTATTTATCCCGAACCCCCATAGCTTGCAACAGGTTGATACTTTTATACATATATTTACCTATATATTTATGTCAGTTATAGTCAGGGATATTTTTACCTATTCTATTATGATAAAATAGTAGAGTTTATTTACAGAAGGCAACATTTCATTTTAATAACATTTATAAGTTTGGAATTGTATAATATTTAGTGACAATCGGCATACAATGACGGTGCAAACTAGGTACTTACAGGAGACTACTCAGCTTATGCAATAAATATATATATATAAATTTTAACACAGATTGAATCTATAAAATTTAGCAATTCAACACACATTGAACCCTATAAATATATAAAATGTTATTTTCTTTTTCAAATGTAGGTATGCTTTAGTATCAGGTTGATAGCGACGTGTCACGAGTGCATCGAACGAGTTTTTAATATATATAAGGTCACGACACCAACAACTTCGCTATCACGAACCAAACATGCAACTACCATGCAGCTATTGAAAGTCGCGTATCCGCTTATAAATAAGGACAGTTGATATACATATCCGTAGTTAATTAATGGCATTTTTTAATAGAAAAGGGAGCAAATGACTATGACGATAAGTGATCACGACCGCCCATAGAGATTATTGCTAGAGAGCTTGTAAGTTTACGTTATCTCAGTATCTAACACGCCAAAAATCCTTTTAAGAGTCAAATGGAATGTCTGAGCCAAACATAAAATTCGGTAGTACCTTTTCGGAAGTGCACCCAAAAACGTTAAGAGATCCGATGTATTATCTACAGAACCTTACTCGCAAACACCTAGGTATCTCTGTGTTTCTAGATATTTAATTAGTCAAAAATCTTTAAGCTTCATTTTAAGTTATATTTAATCAATTTAGTTACACTCTCATGCATTTAGTAAGTAACTTGTTATATAGCTATGCTAGTTCAACTTTAGATTTGGGAAAATTAATAGGTTTATGTCGACGAAATTGTCAATATTTATGTTACATTCTAGGACAGAAATTATGAAAGCTAAAATTCCCAACGATAACATTAATACATTTATTATGGCAATAATGGAAATTGTTAGTGATTTTGATGTGATAAGATATTTTTTTATATCTAAAGAAATGAGGTGAAATTACTTACTTATATATTTGTATTGATAAGACCTTGATATTATTAATATATCCATAAGTAAATATGACAATAATCTATTTTGTCAGTCAACATATATTTTTAGTGACTTCATTCATCCTTGACTTTACCAAACATTGCTTAACTTCATAATAATTAAGTCATGAAATTTTAATATAATATTGTGATTATAATCTAGTTGGTAAGCCTTAAATCAATAAATAAATATATTTATATGACTTCTTTCTTGGGGAAAATTACCTGTTATAGAGGACGTATACCATGCTCTTCAAGGTTAGAGTAATAGGAACCTTCTAGACTTCTGTGATTAACCATCCTGGAGAAGGTTGGAACCATTTAGCATCAGACGAGATAGTCTTGACGCAACTAGTAGGTATTAAGATAAAAAATATATATTTAATCTTAACACACACACTTCATACTAGAAATAACAACTTCAAATTAAACTTTTACAACCCAAATAAAAGTAAGCATGAATCAAACTTCGTAACAAATCATTTGATGCCACAGTTTGAGTTATTGAGAACTCGATTACACGCCGATTACTGACAAATCGAGATTGGAGGTAAGCACGAGTTGGCACAATCGATAAATGACGACTAGGATTTTTATAAAGTTTATATACGCGAAATATTTCAAAAACGTTCAGCAGATTTTCGACTTTACGACGAGGACTCAACGCATGATTTTGATGACGTTTCAATTTTCGGTGGGTAGACGTAAATCTAAGATGGCCGCTTTGACACATAAACGTTGTTTACTGTCGGCAAGTTTGCGAGTAAGACATGCGAGATCGTCACGAACCGCGGAAATATAATTTAAGGAGCAATTTCTATTCATGACTGTTGTATATTGAGGTTTTGGTTTTAGGCTTACCGAATGTATCTATTAGCATTTCTAATTAGAAATTAAAAACTTAAGTATCAAACAAAAAAAACGAAGACATTTTCGTACAAACATGTCATTATCAATGTATCCATATTAAATACGAAAATAATCTATTTTGTTAGCCAACTTTTTTTTAGGAAACTTCACCCATCTTTGTGCTGACATCACCAAACTTTTCTTAACTTCAAGTCATGAAATTTTCATATAATATTGTGATTATAACAGAAAATAAAACGGAATATAACATCTCACTATCGCCGCATGGTTGATAGTCTATCAGAATTTTATAGTTGCATTTAGAAGAGTATTCATCATTACTAGCTGACTTCGGTATTCATATATAAAACGTTACGCTTTCGCTATTTAAAAAAAAACAGAGTTCTCATGTGACCAACATTGGTATGTATAATACATATTATATATATACTTACCAAGTATGCGGTAAAATAACAATAAAAGCAAACTTGATGTAACATATTACTTTGAATTAATTCCCAAAATTGTGGAGCTTCGTCTGTATCCAAACATAGCGTGACGCTTTCCAGAATTTGGGTCACAAAAACCCGTTATCATTAACCAAAATGATAAAATGGAGAAACTATGAACAGAAAACTTTACATGATTTAAGAAATGACTGGCAATATTTCAAGGTGTGATACATAGGTTATGTCATTATTAACGGGAAGCCATTCATCATTAAGCAAATTAAATCGTTAACCACAACTTTTTTATACACTAACTTGTACTTAAGCTACTGCTCTTAAGTACAAGTTAGTTATATTGCATGTTATAATTTACATATATTGAAGTATATAGTACATAACTATCACGTAAATTAAACTATTTAGTTAGTGTACAGTGGAAAAGCCGCCAGCAACGCATTTCCTTCATTTATATGACAACCTATGTTATTAAAGGATAATTATAGCGTTCAATTGTTATTTATTCAAATAGATTCAGTGATATTAGCCTCTAAGAAGAAAACTCTGCCTCTTTCTTTTTTCATTTCATTATTATTAAAGATAACTAATATTATTAATTATTATTAAAAAAATAACTCCCACATTCTTCATTGTCAAGCATTATTCGCAATTTGAAATCAATAACAATGATAAGATATACAAAAGTCAATGACCGCAAGATGTTTTTAACTCTCATATTTTAATCATTTACAATTAGCAACAACATTTGTTTTCTAATACTCTATAATTAATTGTATAAAATTATTTAATTTTATCAACTGTAATCTATGCTAGTATCCTTGTTTGTAATAATGGCATTCTCGTTGACTTACTCACCCAGTGATTACATATTATATATTGGGATATAAATTAAACATAGTTCAAATGTTTGAGACGATACCTTTAAAGCATATATCTGCTCACTATACCGTATACCATGATCTTGCTTGGAAAGTGTCAGGCAAAAAAAATGAGATTACGCCAGTGGCGCTTCTTCCTCTTTGTTAAAAGTTTCTTCGTCTATATTTTTTCTGGCGAAATTGTCAATAATATCAACATAGTCTGAAAGTATATTGTTAGATACCTAGTAACTTTTTTTTTTTAATCTATCCGCGCGCGCCCCTTTGTAATGTCGCGCCCCGTTCCGTGACCGACCAACACCGTCGCGTGCCATGCACGGAGAATCAACAATTGCGAGAATGTTTTGCAAAATTGCTGTTGTACGTTCTAGAGGGCATAGTCCGTGCCTGATATGTTCATAGCTGCACAGTTAGTTATAATATGGTGTGGGCTGTGGGCAGAATCCTAAAAGTTTAATGCGGATAATTAGTAGGATGTTTTTCATGCACTTACATTGCCTTAATTGCCTGTGACATTTTATAACCAATATTGTAGAATTTTCTTGTTGTGTAACAATTGAGACAGAAACTATGATTATAATGTAACAAATTGTGTTTAACATATGATAAGAAATAAAAAATGTAATCACAGTTCAACTTGCAATAGTCCAACGATAACTGAACCTGAATGCACTTATTTTGATAAACAACAATGTTTATCGGAAGTAATGACCTTCGGAAGAATTTGTTCTGATTAAATATTCATAAAACGACCAGCTCCGCTTGTTGTTGCCAACACGGTTAAACATATGTACGTATATCTATGTATGGAAATCTACAAACGCAAGATTCCTTAGACATTTTCATTCCATTGCGCCTCGCACAAGCACTATGTGCAAAGGGTCTCGTGGCCGACGGCGGATATTCCCAACTATTTTTTTTAAGAGATGAGTTAGTCATTCCTTAGGGCGGCAATGCACCTGCAGGCCCCCTGTTATTTCAGAAATCGAAAGGTAGTGGCGATCACTTATCTCCTCGTTTGCCTTTATTCTATAAAAAAAGGATATAAGAAAAAATACTGTATACCGGATTAATACGCGATTTATTATTTATATCGTGGTCACGGGGAGACAGAAACTCCCCGAGACAGCTCCCCGTGACCACGGTTGCTGAAAAGCATCCAAAACGTCGGGATATGTAGTTATTACAAAAATATAAATATTTTCTATTCATGTTTAATGTAGGTCTATCTATCCACTTTCTAGAATTATTAAAATTTGGATTAAATTTTTGATATTTTCATAGATAATAATATATGTGTGTGGTCACTATCTTCTTATCAGGCGGATCGTGATATCGGTCATTGACCTCCTGTCTCGTCTTAAGCGTTTGACGTCACAGAAGTGATTTACTATGATAACAGTGGACAAACATATTTTTATTAGGGTACTTATACATTGAAAATTGGAATCCTTTTTTACGTAGTTATGATTTATAATTATGAAATTGTTATTTTTATTAAACATTTTTCCTGACTCGAAATCATAAATTTTTTATTAAAGATATGTGCTATTTATATACGTCATTTGATATTATAACATAATGATAATTGTTTTATTTGCAGATTATTTAAATTTTTTTTAGAATATAAGTTTTTATATTATACAGAATTATATCCATAATCCCTAATACACAAAATTTTCTTTTTTGTTATCGAACAAATCCTTTCCGATAACAACCATAATTGCACCTGTACTGTGACCCTAAATTTGAAGGGTGTTCATTGAAATGGAACTTTATAAAAAGTATATATATCACGATCAGTCTTGTTACAGCGGTCTAACATGTGACACATTCAGTAGGATATCTATATGGTTAAAAACTATATTGATTAAACTTATGTATTAGGGTTTGTTCCCTGATACTTTGCCGCAATAGTTTTATCAGGCGTCATGTTTCAATGTTGGAAGACGCTTTTCAACGCATATGGAAAGTTATATATACGGTTTAAATTAAATTAGGTAAGAATATGTGTCTTTGTAATATTATCTAAGGTAAAGAATGTGAGAAAGTAAATCAAATAAAAGTTTCAACTTTATATTATTATCCGGCATAAACGAATAGAAAGTAAAATTTTAATGAAGCTACATTTAATAGCTATACATTTAATTAATAAAATATAATGCTGTTTATATGATTATTATAATAAATCACGACAGTTTAATATGTTATACTTAATCAGAGATTGACGTTTATTAAATTATTTAAAGATTTCCACAATAACTTCATTTGTTTGGGTGCTACGTCGCGACGCCATTTACGTTGCTAAGTAACGTAATTAATGTTTACCAATAGTTGGCTGTAATGACACCTCGAAATGTGGCCCCTTTGATTTGATTTGCAAAACATATTAGAATACCTATTCTATATACCTAGTGCTGTTAAGATGACATTCATATATTATATAATATATATCTGTGGTGAAAACAGAGAGAAAAGAAGGTGATATATTATCAAATTACTTTTCAAATAAGGTGTGAAAATAACCTACCCACCCTTCGATCAACAATGTACCTACCTAATAAATTAAATTAAAATATAAATACCTACTTAGTTAAATTTCCAAAATAAAGCTGCGGGGTTAGAACGCAAGACGCAAAACGATTCGACTGATCGTCTCGCTTCATTGTGATTGGTGTAGAGTCTCTACACCAATCACAATGAAGCGAGACGATCAGTCGAATCGTTTTGCGACTTGCGTTCTAACCCCCCTGGGTAGGTTAGTATGTTTAACTAACTTAACTATATACAAAATAAACAGACTATTCGTGGTCAGCTGTTTTACTATCCTTTTTTATGTTTTTATGTCTCCTTTCAGTAATTAATTATTTCAGAATGTTTAGACACCATTTTCTTTAGGAAATGCATAATAAGCATTTTACTTCTACTTAATGATTTTTAAAAAGAGACAACCACACTTTAATAACCTAAACAACAATGAAACACCTAGGTAATTGCAACGGGAACGGGGTGATAATTAGATGTTAAACCGAGATAGTCAGTATTTCAACCCCTTGGAAACAAACACGGCCTGTTTGTGGTTTATTCAGTGCATTTTCTAGAATAAGAAATTCGCTATTTCTTTCAACCTAGTTTATTTACATTTCCGTGGCTCATTAGCAGATAAATAATAACGATAACATCTGCTTCGTGTTGCAATATTTAATGTTGTTTGAAATTTGTAATGGAATTTGAGTTTAAATCAGTCCGACGTGTTTATTTTGAAGTTAAGCATAAAAAGAAAATTAAAAAGAAAAGCGTCAGCTTTCAGGTGGAAAAATGATAGGTAGTTTATAAGTTATTAAATGTATGAAAGCAAGTGATTTAATGGAATATTACATTTATTTCAGTTGCCTTCGCGGGAAGGTTTGACGACACCGAGGAGCGCTCGGGCTCCGGTAGGGCGAAGACCACCAAGTACGCTTCCACATCAGCGTAAGAAGGAGGTGATTGCATCTAAATTATTTTTATACTTATATTCAGAGATTTTTTCTGTGGAGTGCTACATATTATAGAAGCTTTCTCTTAATCTGGGTATTCATATCCTGAGTAGGTACTTGGAGACCGATATGTAGGTACACATCGCATGATGCTGAACTCTATTTTTTAAAATTTTGAATTATAAGTACCTATATTGTGTGCAATAAAGTATTTTTTTAGGTCATAATACGTATTTTATTGATTTAGAAGTCCCCTGACACACCACCGGATATGGATTCTCCCAGCGGAAGTGTGAGCAGTAATTTGCAGCGGCAAAATGAAGAACTCCGTGCTCGTCTTGCTGGAGAGAGCGCTGACCACAAACGAAGACTTGATGCCTATCGTCGTGCCCAGCAAGGGCAAGCTGCATTAGTTTCACGTCTACAAGCAAAGGTAATATTTCTGAACTTGTACATTTGTTATTGATATTAATAACTTTTGAAAATATTTTTAAACGAAACATATGAATGTCAATGTCAAAATGATAATAACAGTTGATATCAGTTGATATTTTAAAAAAAGTTCAAGGTCTATTTTGTTTTTTAAATTGAAAGCCAAAGTTTTATTTATTATAAGAAAAAGTTTAATAAATACTATTTACCAAAATATGTGCAACTGCTTCTGTAAAAGGTGCTCCAATACAAGCAACGATGTGCGGAACTGGAGACCCAAATGCTCGAAACAACACCTCGTAGTGAAACGAGCTACCGACCGACAATTTCTACAGGGAAGGCTATAGCATTACCGTCATCGTCATTGCCTTCATCGTCGTCAGATACGCACAGGGATGAACGTATTAGCGATTTGGAAACCGCCTTGAGGAGACTAGATGAGGAGAAACGCAAGTTAGTCATAAAATAAGATTCATAATTTGATCGCCAATTAAGAGTCATTTTTAATAATATAGAGCTTAAGTGGTATTGCCAGTGGTGGTTTGGAGTTAGGTCGGGCTCTTATAGCATTGATATGTCTGATACATAGGCACCTACACCTCAGGCTTATAAAACTGTGTGTATACTATTTCTTACTCCAAGTCTTGCTTGTACTTTGATAAACAATATTCAAAAATTCACATCTTTCAATATAAGGGTTCAGTCATATTATTACCAACTGTTTAATAAATTACTTCAGCTTACAATTGTTTATCATATTTGAATTCTCAGTACCCTATTATATATTTCTAGATGTGAAAAGCTCGTATCTCAGAACAACTTACTGCGTGACCAACTGGAGGAATCTCATCAATTAAATGAAGCTTTAACAAATGACCTACAGAAGTTAACCAATGATTGGGAGGCATTGCGGGATGAAATGGCTATCAAGGAAGATGAGTGGAAGGATGAAGAGCAGGTATGGAATAATATATAAGTTTAATTTTCTGGAGAATGTTTATTGCTAGTACATTTATTGATTTATATACTACTAGGCTTACTTGAATTGAATTTTTGAATTTGAATAAAATTTATATTCAAAAAAGTTTCATTTTTTACACAACATCAACAGAAGAAGACTATAAATCACAGTAACTAAACAAACACTTGGTATTTATTATTTTATCATCAGTCTTTCATGCTCCCCAGGCTTTCAATGACTACTACTCAAATGAACACAACCGCTTACTAAACCTATGGCGTGAAGTTGTCTCAGTGAAGAGATTCTTCTCTGACCTTCAAACCAGTACTGAGCGGGACCTGTTTAAAGTGAGGAATGACATAGACTCGGCCGCAAGAGATCTCGTGGGAACTTTGAGTGGATATGCTATTACTGCTTATGCTACTCATGACAGTACTAAGGTAAGGCTAAACTTATGACAAGTTTGTAGCCGCGCTGTTGCGCCTATTCGCACAGCGCCGCCACCGAACGCCGGAAGGGCATTGAGCCCGCACCCCATGACCTGATGATAGTCATAGGGTGCGAACCCGAATACCCCCTGAAATCCGCTGATGCGGACACCAGGGTGCCACTCTCGCCTGCACAAGGCGGGGGTGAAGAAAAGCTGAACTGACAAGTTTGTATCTCACCAGGTCTGTTATGATAATGTTTTGTTCATTAAATGGTAGAAAGGAGTATCAAATTTTTGACCAGGTAAACACTCAATAACAAGGATTGGGAAAGCCCGTCAGTTGCAATTTGTATGATCTTAGAATACTCAAAGAAAAATATTTTGTTTGATATAAGTCAGAAAATTTGTTTAAATTTATAACTATAAATAATAATAATCAATTACTTATTTCATTAAATTAAAAAAAAAATTCGTCATCCCACATCTCATAACTGTATTATTGTACTGGGGGTCCAAGTTACAAGCTTGCTTAGTTTGGGCCCCAAATCTATTGTATAAATAACTTGTAATTGTAAATATGATAAATAAATAAATAATAAAAAAAAAATTATAACAATATAAAATAAATATACAGATTGAATCTACTAAAATAGAACTAAGAATTTTTCCAAAATTAGTGGCAGTGACAAAAAAGGTCCTAAATATAGTTTCTTGTCTCATAATTGAAATTAAATATAAATTAATTTCCAGCCTGAGTTTCTACCATCTCAGACATCTTCAAGTCAAGTGCCAACATCAGTGATTGAAAGTCTTCGTTTGGATCTGCACTCAGCGACCACACAGCGAGACAGTGCGCTCTCTGAACTTAGGGAGAGAGACGCGCGGATACAACGGTTGCTGCAGGAGTTGCAGGGATTGGTGAGCTCTTTAAATATCTTCAGGTTTCTCGAACATTTTGTTTGACCGTTTGATCTTCTTTACGGTTTTAGGTCTTCTTTCTTCTTATTTTGATGATGAATCATTTTACATTTCAGAGTAATTAAATGAAATAAAAAAAAATGACTTTTTGATAACCGGTACAGTGATAGTGAATTGTATTCTATATATACTAAAATTCTTTATAATGGATTAAAGTTGCTGGAAAGAACTAAACATCAGCATAAATAATATAAATAATAATTCGCACTTTAATCTGTTGTAAAGTATTTTATTTAAATGTGTGATACTCGCGTTAATAAAAGACAATACTATATAGACTACTTTGAGTATCATGGCTCTAGAGATCAATTATTGTATACTATACTGTATTGCGCTCTATCGATCTTGCCATACATTGTGATATTTTCTATTGTATAATAAAATAAAAAAATATTATGCAGGAAGAGCGTTGCGAATGCGCAGAGGCCTTATGTTCGGAGGCAGGCATCATGCGCTCAGCCCTGGAGGAGGTCGCACGTGCTCTCATACAGGACTCGGAGACAGATGCGCCGCCCACACATATGCACCTCAGTGATAGGTAAGTTTTACATATTATAATTATTACAGCATTTTAATCCGTTTAAGGTTTTTTAAATTTGAAATATGAGAAACTCGTGTAAAGAACAGACATTATTAATTATTATGCATAATGCAGCCTATATGTAGCATTGAGTTTTGTTTTAAAGGTTATGCCTCTGGTACTTTGCCTGCCATCGGGTGTCATAGAAGATTATTAAGCGTTTTATGAATTTTTTTTCGATGATATAAATGGCGATCACGTCACCTCGATCTCGAAAATATCTTTAGGGCGCTTTTTTGATATAAAATTAATTATATAGATCACCAAAACGTGGCATGGCGCAGTCGGCGAACCCAACAGCCTTCGCCGAGAGCACCATATCTGCTCTGCAGGCCGCACTGCACAAGTATCAAATACAGATACATGATTTGCAGGTGACTATTTCTTAGTTAAGAAGTTGATAGTCTGGCGTGAGGTTTACTCAATACTGTCACAGTTGTACTATAAGTGTACTTACTATACTTCTATACTCATATTACCTATTAAGAGGAAAGATTTATTTGTTTGTTACGATTTAACTCAAAAACTACTATACCAATTTTAAAATTCTTCCATTTACAGAAAGCTTCATTATCAGCAAGTAACATAGGGTATTATTTTTATTTATTTTTAATACATGTGTATTGCACCCGTGCGAAGCCAGGGCGTATGTAACTAATGTGTAGTTTAATAAAAAAATGGAAATAAAAATACAGAGATTCCAAACATTTCAATTAATATAAAAATTAAGAACATTTAAAAATTAAACCCTGTCGGTCGGAAGTGCGACACTACGGATTGTAGGGAGAAGCTGGGTGTTGGTGAGACCGAGGGTAGTTAAAGATTGATAACATGTTGATATACAAAAAACGATTTGGGAAGAGACGATCTGGACGCCCTAAAAAAATAAAAATTATATTTCCCTTCAAAATTAAATTATATTTATTTTATTTGTAAAAAAAAGGACATGAAAATGGGCTTTATTATTATTATTATACAAAAACTCTATTGAATGCAGGTAAAACTACAAAACACAAGGGAACAGCTGACGACGTGCCGCAAGCGCTCGGAGGCGGCCGACGGGCACGTCGCCTCGCTCGAGAACAAAGTGCACGACTTGCAAGGTACATTAGGAAATTAAAGAAAGCTACGTCTAGTGTGATCAATTTGTATATAGATGATTAGACCATATTATTTTAAATAAAATCCTGCATACCGGATTAAAACGCCTCCCCGTGACCACGGTTGCTGAAAAGCATCCGAAACGTCGGGATAGATAATTTAAACAATATAAATAATAGATCGCGTTTTAATCCGGTATACAGTATTTTATTTAAATGTGTGATACTCGCGTTAATAAAAGACAATATAAGACCATATTCTTTCCCTGGACAGTCAATATCACATTTGCACCCGTGTCTCGCGCTCCTCCTCATCAACTCGGTGTTTTATTATAAAACATCCGTTTTGTTGAGCGAGTTGACCGCCTCCACATCGCTTTCTTCGCGTTCCTCGCCTCTAGACTCCCGGAAACGGTCGTAGTCGGGGTTTGAGATTCGTAGAATTTAGTACAGTGCATGATATTTGTGTTTTCGTTCGCTTCGTGTATTAATCCGCGAAGTGAGCCGGCGACCGCCTGATGGCGCCACTGCGCCCATGCAAAATTGACCGCCCTATATTTATAGGGCGCGACCCCGCTGCCCCCAGCAAACATTACATTGTCATCTGGGTTCCGTCCGATGCTCGCTGCTTCCGCGCGAGCATCGGACGAAGAATTACTATCAGTCAGTTCTTTCCCTAAATCTAAAAAAAGCAAACTCAGAACGGCTGAGCCGATTTTAATGATCTACTAGAATACTTGTAATACTTGAATCGAAATGTAAACAAAAATATAGGGAATGTTAGGCGGTACGAATTTGTATTTTTTACGCCATATATTCGCAGACGAGCGTAATACCCATTAGGAGGTTCAAAATTCATGTTATAGGAAATAATTATTATATAACAGGAAAGCTGGATCAAACAAACTCAGATCTGAACCAAGTGGTGCAAGAGCGGGAGTCGCTGCAGAAGACTGTGGAAGCGCTGAGGATAGATAAGAATAACCTCGAGAGGAACCGAGTTGAAATTAATGCTATGGTAGGTTTTATAACTTAAATATGAGGCTTTTTAGTTCTTTTCTGTTTGTGTTTATATCACAGTTTTTTATTAGACACTTGCTTCTATCCGCGACTTTGTCCGCGCAGATTTCGATTATTATCTGTTTTTAGGCCTTTTCTACTTATTGCAATGCACTCTTATCACATCACATAGCTCTCAGAGCATGAAATAGCTCTTAGATAGCAGGATTTGTATCGACTTACGTGATACAAATCGTTATAATTAGGCCAATGACCTCAATATCGTTATAAATTAGAGCCTCTATTTTGATGTATAAACAATAATAGTGTAAAGTTTCATCAAAATCCATTCAGTAGTTTTTGCGTGAAAGAGTAACAAACATCCATACATCCTTATAAAAATTCAAATTTATAATCTTATACTAGTAGGATATCAGTAGGATATAATGTTTTTTTTATGTCAGATATCGACAGACGAGCATGAGGTCCACTTGATGGTAGGTGATACCTCAGCTACAGAACATCAGTCAATGCGCTGTCGACCTGAATGGGGAAGTTTGAACTCTGCAGTGGGAATGCTAAATAATTTGCAGATGTTTTTTTACGATTTTAATATGTCAATAATTATATAGGTGGAGTCCCTTACATCCGACTACGAGAAACTTCAGAAGGTCAACAGCCGGTTGGAGAAGAGTATAGAAGCACTAGAGAACGAGAAGAGATCTCTTAACGCCGAAGTGGACCACTTGCATAGGGAGCTCAGCAGCAGGGACTCTGTGCTAAGGTGAACGCTTTGGATAGTAGCTGGTTCTTATTGACCGCCTCTGTGGCTCAGTGGTAATCGTTTAGCAGCGGAGGTCCTGGTTTCGAATCTCGGGGAAACAAGATAAAAAAAATGTTTTGGTCGGGCAGGGCACAGGGAGTCATCGGGTTGACATTTTTCAATCGTTTTTATATTGAATCCGCTATATTGAATTTTGGAAATTTGATTAGACATACATAATCAGCGACTCCAAAAATCCAAGAATATACATTTTTATGATATTTACCCCGTTTCATGATTTTTTATCCGCCATATTGGATCCACCATTTTGAATTTTTAAATTTGGAAATATTCGAATATTAAATATGATTTTTGTTTCTATTGCACTACTTACACACCTCTCCACAAATCCAAGGTTAACTGGCAGAAAATGCCTTTAGGCATTAAGTTCGCCTTTTGTACACTACTTTTTTGTGCAATAAAGAGTTTAAAATAAAATAAATATATAGAACGGAAGAGGAGCGCTCGTCCCGCCTCCGCTCCGAGCTGGTGACCCTCCGCGAGGAGCTCAACAAGACGGCGCTGGCCCGCGACCTGCTGGACCAGCAGAAGGTGGAGGCCGACGCGGTGCTCTCGCAGCTGGAGAACAACAGGAGTGAGTTTTATCCGAATGCTAGAAGTAAAAATAGGCCGACAGTGCATCATTGACTGATGTTCTGTGGCTGAGGTATCACCTACCATCAAGTGAAACTCATGCTCGTCTGTCGATACATACATACATATACATCACGCCTCTTTCCCATTGGGGTAAGCAGAGATCATGGAATTCCATATGCTCCGATCCTTACATACCACTTTCACGTCTTCTACTTTCATCAATGCTTTCATACACACTCGACGGTTACGAGTACTTTGACCTTTCCTTTTTGCAGAACGTCCCCGATCTGATCGAGTTACGTTCGATATATAACATAAAAAAAGAGTTGCGGCAGACTGTCCATAACGGTGTTGTTAAGGTTGTCTTGTCACGAAATCGGCAAAATAGGTAGTTTTATAGGCGGAAGAACAAAATTGCACCGCTGACTAAAAATAGTTGCATGAATTAAGGCGATTTCAAATATTTATTTTTTTATACAAACGGCAAATTTTATACCATCAAAAATATTCAAAATCATATCTTTATTTAGGTAACACAATGTACACTTATGAACGTCAATAAAAAATACATATTAAATGCTTCTAATTTTACATTTACTACCAGTTCACAAATCAAGGGCGTAGAGCGGGCGAGAAGAACTGGCAAGAAACTCGCCGCCACTCTTTTTAATAGTCAAGTTTTTTGTTCTACAAAATGTTTGTAAGGAGCTGCAACCATTACATCATGTTTCACGTGACATTTTGAAGTAATTAAGTATAATAATAAAAAAATAAACGATAAAAATAAAATAATAAAGATTTGTCCTCTATCAGCAGTAGGCATGGTGAAATAGGAGCACGCACTTACATTCTCGTGGGAACAACACGCAAATACATAGTCGAAATAGCTAACATCACCGCATACACGAATTCAAGTCCGACCTGTCACCACAAGTAGTACCTTAACATTTTACTTTTCTATCCTCATTTTCAATAAATTCTACTTATTGTAGATAATAACACTGATATTAAACCAATTTTAGAAGATCTCTAACAAAATAATTGAAATACTCTAGATGAATTGGAAATAGAGCTAGAAAGAACTCTGTTGGAGCGCGGAGACCTGCAGAACTTGGTGGAGAAGCTGCAGGCTCTGGTGAGGACCCTCGAGAGTGACAAGAAGAAACTCATGGAGGATGTTAAACAGGTAAGTGTTTCTAGGAGTGGAGCAGATGAATCGCCGGATGATAATCGTCTTTTATTTATTTATTTATTTTATTGAGCAACACAAACACACATAACAATACATAAACTTAAAATTATCTTACAATAGAAGATTTAACTTATTGTTAGCGCCAGTAGTGATGACAAAGTGTTCTTTGAAAAATTACTGAACGTAACTATGATAATATAAAACTTAAAAAAGAAAAATTATAAAACTAAGACTATACTTTATTGATGGAATTAGCGTCGCGGAGAAGTTTACGAAAACATTGTAAACCACTCCCCACGATGTCCAATTCGGGATGTCCTTCGCATAATCTGTTATATTGAGAGCAGATTCGACTCAAAGTACTAAAATTTACTCTTTGTGTACGATGTACTGGGAGGGTAAAAGTCTAATTATGGCGATTACTTCTGAGTGGAATGGAGTGGATCTGGGCAAAGACAGTTGTCGATAAGTTACCATTAATAATAATTTTATGTATTGACATAGAAGTCCAAATTTTTCAGATGTTTCATTTTCTAAGATCTTTTTATGCTTTAAAACTAATATAATGGTCTGAGAAGTCAGACACGTATTTTGGAAAATAAAAATTAACCGGTTTCAGTCCCTGATATCAAGCTTATAATACGTTTATGAATAAAGCCGTTTACATTTACAGTTGGAAGATGAGAAGTCCTCTGTTACAAATCAGTCATCGGAGCTGCAAGGCGACTTGAACTCGCTCCGCAAGGAGCTGCTCGCGGCGGAGCAGCACCGCATGGAGCTGGAGGCGGACAAGGCGACGCTGCACGAGAAGATCAAGTTCCTGGAGGGGGACCGGGTGAAGGTGGAGATGGAGTTGAGGCAGGTTGCGAGGTGAGTGTGTGTGGGGATCGTATTGGAATCATTTTAAACTTAGCGTGTATCGCTTATCGAATGAATTAATGAAACAATTCCATTCTCAATATACGACTCTTCAAGCTTAAGATT
Organism: Anthocharis cardamines; assembly: GCA_905404175.1. NCBI lineage: Eukaryota > Metazoa > Arthropoda > Insecta > Lepidoptera > Pieridae > Anthocharis > Anthocharis cardamines. Next base: position 1,100,450 of record FR989959.1, read on the forward strand.
TTTTTTTTCAGATCATAAACTTTTATTTTCTATTAGCTTGTTTTTCTTACGTCGAGTAGTGATTTCAACGAACAAAAAGCTAATATTTTGACGCGAGAATTTTTTCGATTAATAATTTTCGATATAAACCTTCAAGCGGTCGCGCCGCATCGAATCAAATGATGTCATGTCAAATGTTAAGATTTTCTTCGAATTTTTATCACAAATATTACGTATATATGTTTTATTTTATTTAAATACTATCCTGACCGAAATATAACTATAAAAAGTAAATGATTTTTTAATTATTTGTTATTTCAAATTCCTAAATTTTGTCCGGACAGCTTTTCGGTTACGCGCGACAGCTTGAAGGTTAAGTCAAAATAAGGTGAAAAAATAAATATTTCAAATCAAATAAATTACAGTGTATTTGGGACATAAAAAGGTAAGCTTTCACCAAATTTCGTGGAAAAAAATTTGTTTTGTAAGAGATAAAAATAAAAAACCAAAACCTTGGTTATTTCAAAATTTTCAAATACATTTTGAGATTATGTGAAAAAAGGGTAAATACAAAAGTTGTAGATCTTTTTATTACCTACAACTTTGCCATTTGACTTTTTTCCATAGGACTTGTAGTTTTGCCGGAAATCGAGATAAACCGTTTTTTACCATTAAGCCATTATACGAAAGAACGTGACAGCGTGATACATTTCGTTCAGCTCTGTCTCGTTCTATCGTTAAGGACTCCGGCAACAGCTGCATTAAGAAATGATGGTTAAGCTTCTGTTTGAATGATAGTTTCATCAAAAATAATTTTCAGAGAGCGAGGCGAGCTGAGTTCTCAACTTACTGCGATGGCGCGGAAGAAGGATACGTTGAATGAGGAAATAATACGTCTACAGCAGAGACTGGAACAAGCCAACGAGACCATCGGCCGCCTGAACAGATCCATTGACGATCATGTTAAGGAAGGGGAGGAGAAACAAGTAAGTGCAAGTCGACAGATTGAAATCTTTGGGAACTGATTCACGTGTATGATTTGTAAAGAATGAGTGATATGAATCTTATTTGTAATTTAAATTGAGATTATTTTTTTAGGTAATATACCTAATAGTTATTATATTCTTACTGATGATTAGTAATTAAATTCAGGCTGAAAACAAGTATTGGTTAGTAATAAATGTTATGTCTATGTATATGGAAATAACAGAGAACTTTCAATAGAATATTAACAAGCGTATTTATTACATCGCGCACTAAAAAAAGCTTTTTAATTTATTTAGTTTATTTTTACTCCGAACAAGCAGTATTGTTCAAGACCAAATCCACGTTTCCATCATTTTTTAATTTTTTTTGTTTCACTTAGCTATAAAATAACACTGCTTACAACTAACTCTAAAAACATTATTCTGACTCTTGCCTATCCACAGTTTATTTTAAACTAGTAAATATGAGAATTGTAATAAACCCCATTTGTCCATTCAATTTTGTACCCTCAATAACAGTGATTGACTAGATTTTGGTAAATTTTAGATATTAATAGACAGTCTAGATAAAGACAAACAGCATCTCCAAGAGCAGCTGGCCAGTGTTCGATCGGAGAAAGACGCGCTCGAGGCGGTCCTGTTTGACACGGCCAATATGTTAGAGGATGCCGAGAACAAGAGGAGCAAACTGGAACATGAGATGCAGGAGACGCTGGTGCAGCAGGAAAATTATAAAGGTACTAGCGGACCCGACAGACGTTGTCCTGTCTACACGTCTTTAATTTGAAAATTTCAAACTTTTTTGTGAATCTAAACCAGGGGTCGGCAACCGGCGGCCCGCGGGCCGCATGCGGCCCGTGCTCTATCTCGTTGCGGCCCGCAAGCCTCAGGTCCTTAAGAAAAAAATACCAAGGCCATATTACTAGAATCACTAGAATTTATACGGCCATGCTGCTGGGCCATGAGAGTATTCTTGAAAGCTCGCTCCCACGCGGGGTGCTAAAAATGTACCTATTTCATTTTTTAAGAACTGTTATGTTATGTATTGTTTCTACCGAAAATAAATATTTGCTGTACTTATTCAATTCTTGGCAATTTTTTTTGCGTTTATACGCTGCACCTGGCCGTCGGTGGCGGGCGGCTCCTTTGAGACAATAGGCGGCGGCAGTCTTTGATTAGACGCAGGTGTGCGGCGGCGAAAAAATTCAAAGCGACCGACTTTAGTTAAAATCACAGCCGCGCGCAGCTATCGCCTCATTCGGTTGTGGAAATTCGCCGGAAACTCACGTCTCATCTGGTTGCTGGCTACGCGTTTCGTTTCACCTTTCTTCCCTTCGATGATAGCTTCTCACGCACGACGTATGAGGTAAGTACGTTGTATGCACTCGCGAGCAATTTGTATTATTTTATTTACTGATTGTTTATGTGAACCTTCAGATTGATGGGTAAATGTTATAAGGACGTGGATAGTAGTTACATGACATGAAGTCAGTTACGAGTATGTCATGTTTTAATTATTTTTTGAATGTGGAGTTGAATTTGTAGGTGCTAACTGGAACATATAATTTTACAACGAATTTAATTTTTTTCATTATTGTTACAGAATATTTATATAAACATGGCTTCAAGAAAAAGGAAGATAGAAGAAGAAAAAAGAGTTTTTAACAAATTATGGACAGAATTATACTTTTTTATCGAGTTTAAAGGAAAACCGTTATGCTTGATTTGTCAAAAGAGTATTTCTGTAGTAAAGGAATATAACCTGAAGCGACATTACGACACTGAGCACAAAGCTAAATTTGACTGTCTTGAAGGAGAAATACGACAAAGGAAAATTTCCACTTTGAAATCGTCATTACAAAATCAACAAAACATATTTAAGGTTGTGGCAGACAACAGCGAATCGAATGTTCGTGCCAGTTACAGGGTAGCAGAGATTCTAGCAAAAAGTGGACGTCCGTTTACCGATAGTGAATTAGTAAAAGAGTGTGTCTTAGCTATCGCAGAAGAAATATGCCCAGAGCAAAAAAAAATGTTTGAAAGTCTTAGTCTCTCTGCGAGAACTTGCACCCGACGTACTGAAGACTTGGGTGCTAATTTGTGTGAACAACTCAGGGATAAGGCGCAGTCTTTTGACTGCTTCTCTTTAGCGATGGATGAAAGTACGGACGTGTCGGATACAGCACAGCTACTCATATTTGTACGCGGCATTGACGAAAACTTTACTGTTTACGAAGAGCTTGTGAAAATGTGCAGTTTGAAAGGTACAACTACGGGAGAAGATTTATTTCACCATGTGGAACAAGCTCTGGATTCATTGCAGTTAAGCTGGGAAAAGTTAACAAGTGTCACTACCGATGGAGGCAAGAACATGAGCGGTCAAAACAAAGGTGTTGTTGGGAGAATCATCAGCAAAGTGAAAGATTCTGGATCTACTGTGCCATTGATTTTTCACTGTATTGTCCATCAAGAGGCATTGTGCTCCAAGGTTATATCCTGGAAAGAAATAATGGATACTGTAACATCCACTGTTAATTTTATAAGAAGAAATGGGCTGACACACCGTCAGTTCCAAAAGTTTTTGGAAGATCTGGAAGCTGATCATGGTGACGTGGTTTACTACTGTGAAGTGAGGTGGCTCAGTCGAGGTGCCGTTTTGGAACGGTTTTTTGATTTGAGGAAAGAAATTGGCAACTTCATGGAGATGAAAGGAAAGCCAGTCGAAGAGCTTACTAACAAACAGTGGATTATCGATCTTGGTTTTTTTACTGATTTGACTAAGGAACTGAATCAGCTCAACAAACGCTTGCAGGGAAAAAATAAATTGATTTGCGATATGTATTCAGATGTTAAGTCATTTGAGATGAAACTGTTTATCGAGCATATTGATGAAAAAAAGCTTGACCATTTTCCTAATTGCAAGAAAGCCGTGGAAGAAGCTGGAGATAATTTTGTGTGGCAAAATATTACAATGAGAAACGTGTTAACACAACTACAAACTGAGTTTGTAAATCGATTCACCGACTTTAAAAAGAGCTCCCTTAACCTGGAAATATTCCAAAACCCTTTTGCAATTGATATTAGTGAGGTACCAAGCAATTTGCAAATGAACATAGTAGATTTGCAAAGTAATAGCACACTTAAAACGGCATTTAAGGAAAGCACTGACTTGATACTGTTCTACGGAGGTTTGAGTTCTGAAAACTTCAAAGAATTGAAAAAGTTTGCTCAGCAGATAATAACTATGTTTGGTAGTACATATTTGTGTGAGCAGACTTTTTCAATTCTCAACTACCGCAAAAATAAGAATTGTTCGCGGTTAACGGATGAACATTTGGACGCGATTCTACGCGTGTCTACTACTAAAATGAAAGCAGACGTTAAAAAACTTGCAAGTCAAATGCAGCCGCAAAAATCTCACTAGTTCTTACTTTTATGTTAGTATAGTAATTCAATTAAAATAGACATGATTGTATTAATATATATGCGTTTTATTTCAAATATTAAAAATACATACCCGAACATATAAATATAAAAATAAGTGCGGCCCGCACTGATACTCTGGCAACATATGTGGCCCTGCTATAGCAAAAGGTTGCCGACCCCTGATCTAAACCATTCCCAAATCCCCTTGAACACACACAAAAAATTTTATCAAAATCGGTCCAGTCGTTTGAGAGAAGTTCAGTGACATACACACTCACAGAAGAATTATATATATAAAGATAGTCTGTTTCATCGAAGATGGCGCATCGGTGAATTTCAAAAAAAAATCGTCAGAGTTTGTTTCATCAAATATGCTCATTAGGATGGCGCTAGAATGTATGATCATTAGATAGAAATAAGTTCCATATCTTACTGTGAGATTTCTTAAGCAGTGCAAACTATAACTAGGTTATGAAAAATTAATTGGATCTACCCGCATTATTTTATATATTATAACTAGCAAAACGCCCCGGCTTCGCACGGGTGCAAATAGATGAAAAAAAGCAAAGCCTATGTTACTCGCTGATAATATAGCTTTCTATTAGTGAAATAATTTTTAAAATCGGTTGAGTAGTTTTTGAGTTAAATCGTAACAAAACCCCACAAATTGAACAAAATGACATAGTACTACCCCTCGCCGTATTGCTCGATGCCCTGCGTGGAGCCACAGCGGTGCGAAGCGGACGGCGTGTATTTTTTGTTTACATTGATATTTTTAATTTCGTAATATCTTTTGAATGGAATGTCCGATTTCAATATTTCCGATTTCAACAGGTATTGAAACAGCCTTAAATATGAAACAATTTATTTGGATAAGAATTAATACAGAGGTATGGATAGCAGGGTCTGATTTTGATCGGCATTTCTATCAACTTTTAAAATGTACAAAAGTAGTTATAGTAACATAACTATAATAGTTAGACATATGAAGTTTTTTGTAGATATTTATATGTTCTATAATATTGTAGAACTTTATTTTGTTCTATCATCAATACTTTTCGCAGCGCATGCGACGAACAACATTTTTTGGCAATTTTTTTTACACCTCGGGTTGGTTTTAGTAGGAAATTCTAAGGATCTCTATTTTTTTCTAGTAATAAATATAGCCTATGTTACTCAGCGATAATGTAGCTTTCTATTGGTGAAAAATTTTTGAAATCGGTCCAGTAGTTTTTAAGTTTATTCAATACATACAAAAATACAAAAATACAAATCTTTCCTCTTTATAATATTAGTATAGATTTGTTAGAAAAAGAGGCATGTAATAGGTTGTCATATATTTCATGAATAAAATTAAACAATTAAAGGCTGTAAGATATGATGAGATTGGAGGAAAAATATTTATTTCTTTTTGTCACAGGTCAAATATCACGTCTAACAAAGGACCTAGAGTCAAGCGAAAAAAAATTGCGCGAAACACGAAATAGTATGCAACAGCAGAGCGGCAAGAAGGAGGCGGAGTACCAGCAGGTCATCTCGAACCTGAACCGAACCACCACCGAGAATATCACTAAGCTTAAAGAGGAAAAGGTAATTGGTGGTTCTACTGTATTATTGAACCCAAATAACATAGTATTGTCCCTTACCTTTTATGACTATTGATTGATGGGTTTCAAATAATGTTGATCAACTTTTTCGTGTTTTTTTATCTTAGATATCGACAGACGAGCCTGAAATTCACTTGGTGGTAGGTGATACCTCAGCCATAGAACATCGTTTAATGATGCGCTGTCGACCTACTTTATACTTCTTCTTCTTCTTCAGCCTGTATTCATCCACTGCTGGACGTAGGCCTCTCCTAAAGCGCGCCATTTTCTTCTGTCCGTTTTTACTTCATATATTCGGAAATCCAAAGACTGAAAACGAAACACTTGCACTCTTTTCACCTTTGAATTGTGGTTCGTTATCCGATTAACGGTCAAAGCCCAAAAAAAAATCAGAGGAAGATACTCTTATAAAAATTATACTATTATGTCGGTATTTGATCCCGGGACCCATTGGAGTGCAAGGTTGGTGGGTAGGTGGTCTACCAAATACGCCAACGAGTGTTAGTAAAATATAACGATAAATAAATTTGAATTTAATATCCAATGTATGCTTCTCGATCCTAAAGAGTATAATATGGTGATGATGCCGACTCATTTAGTTTCTTCCCGCAAATCTTAATAAGTAATCAAAATTACGTTTGCTTTGTCATTTTTGATTGGTTTTTTATATGGTATAATGTCATATAACTTTGGTAGCGATAAACACCGCGCTACCGACTTATAATTTGTCAGAAATAACTATTCTACTTGAGTCCTTTCGTATAACAAAGTTGTTGAAATATTATATTTATTTAGGAGCAACTTCGTCAAGCTCTGGAACAAAAGCTAAACCAGACTATAGCAGCGTTAACGAGCGAGAAAGAAGTATTAGAGGCGACTGCGAGGGAGAGAGAGAAGAAATTACTCATAGCTCGAGATCAGATAATCATGCAGCACGATGAAGCTATGTTGAGGGCGGAGAACGATAAGCAGCAGGCCTTGCTTATGGGTAAATGGGATTTTTTTAACTAGAAACATATATTGCACAAACCTTTCAGTAAGTTATGTTGATAACTGCATTGTTATGCAATGATACAATGGATTTTTATACTATTTAATCAAATATATAAACCTATCCACGTCTATCTAAAACAAGTTATACGGGATAAATAAACAAACAAGTTATACGGGATTTAAAGTCATAAAAGCATATATATTTTTTTCATATAAATATTTGGAGGGTATTTAAAAAAAAATACAAAATGTTGGAAATGCAGCCGGTAAAACCTCTGATTAGGAAAAAAATAAAACACTTGATACATCCGTATAAATAATGTTATATATAAATAACTTTTAAGTTTGTTGAATGTTCATTTTTATTTAAAAGCAATACTAACAAAATTTAAATTATTAATGGAAGTAAGTAAGTAAAGTATTTATACAGTGTTTAAAATATTGGTGCTTTTAAGGAAAAAAAACTGAATCGGTAATCAGAGTTGAGAGCCACCTAAAATTTTCCTGTCTCATAATTATATTAAAATGAAAGTAACAGCAATACTTTCGAGTCTCAATGTTAGCTTTGTAGTATTCGACGATTAATTTACTATTATAAGGTGACGCTTATGCGTCCCTAAGGTGGAGATGGTAAAAGGTCGTGGGTGACAAAGGAAACTACGAATTTTGTACGTAACGCGCATACGCGGCTCGGCGCACGGGGAAGACTACGACGCGTCTAACCACTTGGATGCTTCTCGGCCGACTGTTTTATACTAACTCGCGCCGCGCGGGCGGCGCCGGCATAACGGAAAATTCCAGGCCTGGCGGGGTGTACGGGTGAACGAAAGTGCGCGCTACATCCTCCCCCTCTAACCCTCAAAAGCGCCCCGCACGAGGGTTAGGTCTACCTCTTCCTCGTTTACCCCTAATTGGCGGTTGCAACACACCTACGCATGGGGTCAGTTGGGACGAGTGATAACGGGCCACTTGCCCTTCCTCAATCCTCACTTCGTAACTTGTAGGACTAATAATTGCGTGTATCGGGTAAGGCCCATCTCTTCGGGGTATAAACTTTACTGTTTGACCCCGCCCTACATCGTTCAGACCTTGGGTTTTAACCAACACGAGGTCTCCTACCTTGTAGCTTGGTGCCGGGCTTCATCTGCGTATTTCTTTTGCACTAACTGAGCGTGCTCATGCACGTCACGAGCGTCTGCAAGCGCAGATGCTAACTTACGAAGGTAAGGTGTGATATTAGCCACGAAATTATCGTTGTCCACGATTTTCTTCATATCTCCTACAACGTCTGAAGGTGCGCGGAGCTCTCGAACGAAAGTGAGATACGCTGGCGAAAAACCTGTACCTACCGTTACGGCGGAATTCATTGCAAACCTTATAGCTGCGAGATGTATATCCCAAGATGCGTGATCTTTACCTGCAAGTATCGACAGTTGTGGCTTTAAGTCTCGATTCTTCCGTTCAACGGGGTTCGCCTCCGGATGGTACAATGGGGTCAGTGACTGTTTGATACCCATGACGTGACAGACTTGTTGCATTATTTCAGCGACAAATTGCACGCCGTTAGCACTGATCATTCTGCGCGGGACTCCGAACCTCAAGAATACCTCGCGAATCAATACTTCGGCACATTCCTTACTGGTAGCGGCTTCTAGGGCGAAGAGTTCTATCCACTGTGAACATACATCCTCGGCTATAAGGATCCATTTCTTACCTCCGGTTGTTATTGGCAGGGGTCCGAACAGATCTACAGATAACACTTCGAACCTCCTTGTCGTTGCTGGCGTCTGTAATAATCCTGCAGGTTTCCTGTTATCTACCTTAAATCTCTGGCAAGCTACGCAATTTTTAATATATTCCGTAACGAATGATCTCATACCAGGCCAAAAGTACCTTGACCTGATACGGCTTAGAGTACGTTCTACTCCGAGATGTCCGGCTGTTGGGGCGTCATGTAGCTCTTCTAAGATGCTCTTCCTCTCATGCGCTGGTATCACGAGACATGCGGAGTCTTCATCCGACTCGGGCATGCATCTATATAAAATTCCATCGCAGATCAAATATCCGCGGTCTTACCAACCTCTCCCCCTGAACGAATCGTCGGCTGATTCCAAACCCTCGACGATGTTCTTTAGTTCGGGGTCCTTGAGTTGGTTCTCGCGTACATCGACGGGCGTTCTCTGTGGTATGTCGACAGAGATCAGACATACCTCGCAGCTGCCTACATCGCCTTCGCAGCAAGCGGGACGACTTAGCGAGTCTGCAATGACGTTCACCTTACCTGGTGTCATCCTATAGGGTGGTGAAGCAGTTGGTTCCTGCCTTTCGCCAACCTTGATATAATGTTTAACATAAGTCGTAGTTGGACCTTCAGTGGCGAAGCCCTCAGTTCTATCAACTATGAACTGGTTTAACTGTATTCGCTGAGCCGGAGTAAGTTTCGATCCTTCGTCTCCTCTGAGTGAGAGACTGGTAACGTCCATCTGCATCAGCTCTGTATCGTCTGTTTGTGTCAGGCTGTAGGGGCGTACAAAAGAAAACTTCTGCTCAGGTAAGTCAGAATAATACCAACACCCATGTTGGAGATCGAGCAATATACCTGCTCGTGCTATGAAGTCTCGTCCAAGAAGCGTCTGGCTGTCAGCATTGGGAAACACTAAGAAGGAAACAGGTGAGTGACGTCCATTCAAGTTAACAGCTGTAGTACACGATAGTGCGGTCCTTACCTTTTGCGAACCGTCAGCGAGGGATACGGCGCGCTGTGTTGTCGTGAACTCAACGCCTATGTCCACTAGAAGCTTATATAGATCTCTGCTTGCTATAGAATGGGTTGAACCTGTATCTAGAATCGCTGTTCTATGTTGACCCTCAATCATAATTCGCACTATTGGGCGGGTTTCCGTATCACCTATACGCGCGCTGTGTAACTCTGAGGAAGTTGACGTCTCCCTGCAGTTTAGACATTTAGCCCTAATCACCCCCAACTGACCACATCCGTAGCAACGGAGCTCAGACGTCTCCTTTTTACTTTCATTATTCTTTAGTTTACGACAATCATTCGCGGTGTGACCGAACATTTTACAAAAAGAGCATTTAGGACGAGTGCGCTTAGAATACGAACTTGGCTGTGGAGCTAGTGCAAGCGATGGTGCAACTTGCCCCCCTTCAGTAATAGACATAGTCCCAACTTGCCCCGTCGCGGGACGCTGAGTGTTACTCTGACCCCATACGGCATTTGAAGGGTTAACATTTCTATGAGTTAAAGGAAAGGATGTATCAACGCGGTTACTTAAGTTGGAAGTGTTGTTATTATTAAAACTACTCACCTCCGCCAGCGCCTCTTCCACTAACCTTACTTTTAGAAGTAGTTGTTCTAACCCGTGTACCGTGTCGCGACATATGAGCTTTTTTATTTTTCTATGCAATAAACCATACACTATGTCGAGTTTCATACATTCTTCTATCACATACGGTAACTTCGCGAAACGCGCACAAATTTTATTAACGAAAACGTCCGCACGGTCGGTCTCACTTTGTTCGCACGAAAAAATGTCTCTCCATATTTTATATGGTGGGCGTGGCACTCCGTACATGCCACGTAAGCGTTGTATGGCCTCGTTCCATGTCGCAACGCTGTGCTTAACGCTGCGCCACCACACGCCAGTGTCGTCTACTAGCAGCATCGGCAAACCTCGCAGTGCGTGTGCATCGGTCACGTTCGCACATTCCTTGTAGGTTTGAATTTCATCGATGAAAGCCTCTAGTCGGTCTGCATCTCGGGATAAGCCGTCGAAGCGTGCAGTACACTTAGAAAAGTTTCCAGATCTGGGTTCACAGTAACTTCCCGGTGTAATCCTGTTGATCTCATCACTACTCGCCGGCGAGGTTGGTGCAGGCTGGTTCCTGCTCATCAGGCCCTCGATCAGGAGACGGTTACTTTCTGCCTGTGTCCTGGTTATAGTAGCGATAACGCTTTCGAGTTGATCTTGCGTCATAGTGATGTAAGAAGTCGCGGCGGTTGATGAAGGAGCCGGTCTTTTTTCTGTGACGTCATCTTCGCTGTCAACGGTGTCTACGTCGCTATTCTCGACGTTCTCCATGTCGTCAACGGTCTTCGCGTCCTTGCGTAACCGTCTCGGCATACTCGATACGTACGTGATCGAACTGTGATTTCCCTGGCCACTAAGGTGGGCGCCAATATAAGGTGACGCTTATGCGTCCCTAAGGTGGAGATGGTAAAAGGTCGTGGGTGACAAAGGAAACTACGAAATTGTACGTAACGCGCATACGCGGCTCGGCGCACGGGGAAGACAACGACGCGTCTAACCACTTGGATGCTTCTCGGCCGACTGTTTTATACTAACTCGCGCCGCGCGGGCGGCGCCGGCATAACGGAAAATTCCAGGCCTGGCGGGGTGTACGGGTGAACGAAAGTGCGCGCTACACTATTTATTATTTGTTTTTAACAATTTTAAATTATTATCCAACCAGCTCACCAAGAGCACCAAGCTTTGCTGGAGCGTTTGGAAGAAGCGAAACGAATATTGAACTGCGAACAGAACAAACTGGAGCGCGTGAAGCGGGACGCCCAGGCCAGGGCCGACCAGGACAGGACCCACGTCAACCAGCTGAAGGACGACTTGTCTGCTCTGAAGACTAAGCTTGAAGAAGTCAAGTTAGTATTTATATTGCTTAAGTATTAATACCAGCTCAAAAATTACATACTTAGATGAATATTTCCCCACGTATATTGTGGTTTAATTATCTCCAATAAATTTAGTGCCTTATGTTTTTTTTAAAGCTCCGTCCGTTTATATCTCTTTATAACATTATACGTCTTGAAAGGTCATAAATAATCTTCATACATAAATGTGTATCACAACTTACGGGGATCTTATCGGGATAATTTATTCATAGTAACTGAGATAATAATTTATATCCTCTTAAATTTTGATTGTTTGAGCTGAATAAATACGGACAAAATACCTACTCTGTATATTGTCCATATTTATGTTGAATATTTAAAAAGTACTCGAAACCGACGAGTGTGTATGAAAGCTTTGAAGAAAGTGGAAGAAACGAAAGTGGTATGCAAGAATCGGGAATATATGGAACATATGGAATTCCGTGATCTCTGCCTACCCCAATGGGAAAGAGGCGTGATGTATATGTATGTATGTATTTAAAAATAATGAGTTTTAAATTTTGCTAAAAAAATTCTAACTTTATGTTGTCTACTATTCATTTGACAATAAACATCATAACAAATTCCAGGGCTGCGGCTGAGGACGACTGCGCAAGATTTGAGAACCGTATCAAGGAGTTGCACTCGGAGAAGGAAGCCGTCAACCGCGAGTGCCAGGAGACGCGCGCGCAGCTCTCGCTGGCCGAGGACAAGTACGACGCGGCGTATGCGCAGCTGCAGGACACCATTCGCAAGTTAAAGGAGTGTCAGTATCTTTGATTTTTGACTGTGGCTAATCAATTTTTCTTAATCTCTTTAATCTTAATTCAATAAATGAGTGTGGTATCAAAATGTTAAAAAATCTTAAAGGGTCTTAGGGAAGGTCTATTTATTGATTGCTAGGTTTTGACAAGGAAAAATGCGTCTAAATATATCTACATATGCATTATCCTTTATATAGAATACATTTTTGAAGTAGAATTACATGGCCAAATTCGAAACGGAGGAATAGCGCAAAAGTACTCGAAAGGAGCCCCGAGGCCAACTAAAACTGCATGATTGGATTTGTGAAAAATCAATATTACTATAATAGCTAAGATCGAACCCGTTGATTTAAAAAAAACTAACATATTATAGTGTATTATTACACTATTCGATAGTGCCGCTAATAAGGAACGAATTCAGGCAAATAATGACATACGGTAAATTGTTACCTGTATACTGATATTTTTGATCTTATTTATTCCATTGACTATATTAATGTTCCGAAGATAACCTAACAGGCTTTTCAAAAAATTAATGATTCTCATAATATAATTTTAGTGGAGAACGAATCCGAAAGCCTCCGCAAAGATTTAGCGGACACCCGCCGCCAACTGAGCAACTGTACGGCGGAGCGGGACAAGTACAACAGCGCCTGCAAGGAGCTGCGCGAGCACGTCAAGCGGGCCGAGCTGGAGCGGCGGGAGGCCGCGCGGGACAGGGACGAGGCGTACCATAAAATAGCTGGTGAGTTTTCGTCTTTCGAGTTGGTTCCCATTTGGAACTTTACAAAAATATCAAATATTTTTAAGACAAATATAATTTGAATATAATTATGCTGCTACACAACCTTTGTACATATATCTCAAAAAAATGGCTGCTAATGGGTTAAATCGTTCGACTCGATCGTTATAGATCAATTGAATATTTGGCAAGTATAAAATATGAAAGTATATCAAAAAAGCACATTTGTAATAGACGGTAATTTATGGTCCTTCAAGCCAGATTAAAGACAATAGTAGTCGTTTATTCATCTTTCCAGAAGTAAGAGAGGGAATATTGCGAGTAAATTTTGATTGTTAGAGGTGAATATAATTATTTTTTACATTGTCCATATTTATTCCGAATATAACAAATTAAAAGGGCCAGTTCAAATGTACTCGAAAGCGAGGAGCGCGTATGAAAGCATTGATCAAATTAAAAGAAAAGAAAGTGCTATGCATGGATTGGAGCATATGGAATTCTGTGATCTCTGCCTACCGCAATGGGAATGCGGCGTGATGTATGTGTATAACAAAGTCACAAATTTATTCTAGGCCTGGACTTTTCAATTTTATTTCGGAAAAGAAAGAAATCAGAAACAAATGTTAATTCTACATGGTACATTATGGTGTTCTTAGTGTGTGCTTGTTATTATTACTTTTAAGTTTAAGCAATGTTTTCTCGTTAAGTGAAATACACATATTTCTTTTAGAGAAAATAAAATAATCATAAACCATATAAAGAAAACAATATATCTTAGGAAAATTGCTTTAAATTAGCTTTTTTGTTGTTTGTTAAAAAATATGAAATTAAATTCTCGACAGCGAATCACTGACTATTGTTCTATGGCTGACCTACCTACCGTTAAGTGAGCATCTTGCTCAATATCTAACTAATTTCGTTTTACAGGATTAGAAGAGACCCGCACGTCCCTAGAGTTGGAGCTATCCCGCTCGCAGGCCTCGCTCAAGGAGTGCGAGACGGGCGGGCAGGTCGCGGAGCGGGCGCGGCGGGCGGCGGAGGCGCAGCTCAAGCGGGAGCGGGCCGCCTTGGAGCAGGCTCAACACGATATCAAGGAGTTGCAGTCGAGGTTTGTATTTGGTACTTTGTAAATCGATGTTCTATTGATCTAGATTCTAGAATGATATAATATATTAGATCTTTACCACCCATTTTGTTAAAAATTGCTTGAGCATTTGACTTTTTTATCCCACTTATTAAACTTTATAATTAATGTAAAAAAAATTAATAAACCACATAAATTAAAGTCAGTAGTAATTTAGGTTCTATATAATTAACATGATTCACATAAAATCGTAGTGTTTTCTGTATCAATATGATTGAAAAAATATTTAACTCTCAAAGAAACTAACTGTACATTTTTAAAGCTACTGTTATGTAGTGTTGCCTCTGCCTTTTCTAACGCTCTAAATATACAGATGGATTATGCACGAATATTTCATAAATGCTGTTTATATTTTAAACACTAGCTATCCGCCCCGGCTTCACACGGATGCAATGTAGATTTACCTACACAAAAAATAGTAGCCTATATATATATAAATAATTTTTAAAATTGGTCGAGTATTTTTTTGAGGTAAATCGTAACAAACAAATCTTTCCTCTTTATAATATTAGTATAGAGTACATCATATCGTAGGCTTAATTATCAAACTTCGTATCTCCATTTGGTCAATCTTTAGAGGAGGAGGAAAAATTTACAAACAAGGTCAAACGATGGAGCGCATCGTAACCACACCAAAAAAAACTAAAAACAATTAGTAGATACGAGTGATTCCATCGTATTCGTTACGGTATTACACAAGATGGCATCAAAAAACAAAAATCGGAAATTTTGGAGTTACGAAGTTTGATAATTAGGCCAGCGTTATTTCAACTTTTGTTATTAATATGCAATATACATGTAGGTTACAAAACGAGGGCGAAGAACGCGAGCGTATCTCGAGCGAGGCCTGCACGGCGAAGCGGCACGCGGCGGAGCTGGACGCGATGCTGGGGGCCGCGCGCGCGGACGTCGCGGCGCTGCGGCAGCGGGCCGCCGAGCTGGAGGAGGCCTGTCGGGCGAGGGACCAGGTAATGAGAAACACCTTTCATGTATCCTAATAAATGTGAGGAATATCCCCACAATACATTGTTTTGTTATATCTCAAAGCGTTTTTTATTTATTTATTGCACAAACAAAGTAAACACTAATACACACATAACACAAGTATAAAATACACGCCGAGTGTTATCCCAATTATAGGCACATACGAAATTCTACAGAACAAAGCAACTTACTTATACATAAACGATCAAACTAAAATAAGATAAAAATACATATAACAAAATTAATTTCTCACAAAATCCTGCACATAACACTCTAAGTAACCAAATCTTTACATTTTTTAATTACATACTAATTTTAACTATTTAAATGCCAATAAGCTGGGCCGCCACCTTCTTAAAATGTGGTGATGTCTTCTTTTCGATGAAAGCTCCCAAGCGGCTTGACTTTCCCCGACACTTCCGACAATTATCATTATATTTCAACCAATTTACACAAAACAACAACAAATTAAATACCTAAACCTTCCCAATGAATCACTCTATCCATTTGTGAAAACCGAATGAAAATCTGTTGAGTAGTTTTTAAGTTTATCGCGAGAAGACAGACAGACAGACGTGGCGTAGGAATTTGTTTACCATTATCGTCTGCTAGTTTGAGAGGAGCAACGAATTTAGTGTGTCTTGTCTATTAAACTAAGACGGTCCAGATATTTTTGGATGTCTATAGGAGGTCTTATGCTCTCATTTAATTCAAAAATAACATTAATTGAATATATTACGAGGAACAATATAAATCCTTTTCATGGGGAAACACCGACATACAATCTTTCCATGCTAGTTAAATAAGAAGGAAAAGTTTTATTGGATTTGAATCGCATGTCCTCTTCATTCCATTTTTTTTAAAAGGTAGTAGCAGATGTGATCCCTGGAAAAAACTAATACTTACATTTTCAATAGGAAAAAATGATCTTTCGAGCCGGAAGTATTACATAATATTGTAAATTTTCATTTCTAGGTTGTAAATATTATATAATATGTGGTTGTTTGATAGGAGTTAATACTTCGTCTTGAAGATTGTCGATCAAAGGAGCGTCGTTTGGAAGAACTGAAACACAATTTGGAAGTCTGCCTCGCGGATGCTACACAGCAAATTCAAGAGCTTAAGGTATTTTTATTTCACTTGTTACCAAATAACTTTTAGATTTTATCAAAGTTTTTAAACATTGAAAACGACTAAGGCTGTTTCACGCACACACACACATATATACATCGGAATCGTTTAAAAATTTATTCAATATTTTCAAACAAAAATAAAGAAAAAGTTTGTATTTGTACCAGTAGTGTTTGTGTAGTACAATGCAAGCAAATTTTGTATAATTAATTAATGTTTTTTTTTAAAAAAACATCTCCCTTAGGGATTGAATTCCTGTAGCATATTAACAAAGAACAGATATACATAGAAGCACAGGCCTTATACGCACGCTTGGCACTGTTTCTCTGGGGTAAGAGTAGTTCTCACCCCAGCTACCGCAGCGCTGCTAGTATCCGTGTGATCGTACACTCTGACGCTGGAGTCATAGCGCGCACTCTCTCGCACCCAGCCGCTTTTAGAGCGTTATTGCCGTTCGCTCGTAAGAGCAAGCGAGACGACGGACGCGAGGGGAGGAGACAGTGAAAGACGGGCATTTAGGGCAATATATGTAGGTACACCAAATAAATATCGTATTTACAGAGGGGAGGAAGTTGAATTCAACTGTTAACATGCATTATTCATATGATGTATATAAAGTGAAACACAAATTAGCAACAAAAAAAAAACAGCTCATAAATTATATCATAATACATATGGATACTTTTTTATTTAAACGAAATTGAAAAGCAGTCAAAATGACTTCTTTGGGCAATCTAGTGTTAAATCGATACATTGCGTGTGCCAAAAGTTTGTATGGGCCTGTGCTTCTTTGTTCATCTATGGTCTCGTGCGCAGAGCCGGCTGGGCGGGTGCGAGGGCCGCGGCCGCGCGGTGGAGGCGGCGCTGGCGCAGAGCGAGGCGGCGCGGCGCGAGGCTGAGGCGCGGCTGTCGTCGGTGGCGCTCGCGCTGCGGCGGGTGTGCGGCGTGCAGCCGGACGGCAGCGTGCAGCCCGCCGCGCGCCGCCGGCTGGCCAGCCCGGCCCGCCGGTACAGCCCGCACAGGGGTACGTTCTTATGTTTTATATCGGCAGATAAGCACTCACTTTTTGTATTTTATTATTGGACACGACAGACGTTATCTTGTCCGAACATTCACATCAAAAATATATTTCTGGTCCTGATATCACAGCACCAACTACCGGATCTAATTGTGAATCTAAATTGTCCAAATTTCATCGATATCAGTCCAGCAGTTTATAAAACTATATAATATAGATATTATTAATTTTATCTTTTCATCGCTGTAAAAAACCAGGCTCGCCATCATCATTAGGCTTCAAGCCCAAAGTGGGGCTGATAACTTATTTATTTTTAGTACTTTGCTTCGATTTAAGTTAGTAATATATTGCAGGCTTCACTTATACTCTTAGCATAATTGTATAGTGTTAAGTCTTAGTAATATCTCTCAGGTCGTGAGCACTCTGAAGACCGCAACGAGATTATTGACGTGGATCCGGAGATGATCAAGAAAGGAGTTCGGAACCTCATGCACGAAGTGTGCCAGATTGAGAGGGAGAGGGTATGGCTTATACTTACCTTATGCCGGCTGTACACGCTCGCCGAGACACCCTGAGACAGGCCGGGAGCGAGTGCGAGCGTGTACAAGGTGCTCTCGTCTGGTCTCGGTCTCGGTCTCTGTCGATTTTCGGGTCATTTATTCATTTATATTATAGCCTAAAAATATATAAATCACATTATCACCATGCTATTGTTTCAAATCTTGCTCATATTTTTTTAAAATCATTTATCAATAATTTAATCGATTGGATTGGATTTTGTGAATCTTTATTTTCATTGTTTGTTTTTTTAATTTTGGCAGAACAGAGTATTTATTTGACATAGTATATTATTGACTTAGTATACTAATTTTAGGATGATTACAAAACGCAAGCGAGTGTTCTCAAGAAACAGCTGAAAGAAGCAACGGAGCAACAAGGTATGATATCAAATCAAATATATATATTTTTAAAACAAGCTGTTTTTTCCTTGCATAAAAATGAACATTGAAAATCAAATTAAATTAAAAAGAGGTTGAAGTTTAGTTTGTTGTTTTTTTTTTAATATCACATATCAAACGAGGGTGAGACAAGCACATCAGTACCTCAGCCAAAGGACGTCAATGAGAGATGCGCTGCCAACTTATTTCGGTCTAGGAAATCCATAGACGGCCAATACCCAATAGACGCTTCGTTTCTTTCCCACACTTCTACCCGTATTTACTTTACAGCTGGATAAGGAACCCTCAATATATTCTCTATGTCTATGTATTCATAAGTCAAATGTATAGGCAAAGGCGAGGGTAAACTGCAAAGTGTTGCCAGCAACCTCCGGGGGCTGCAGGAGGAGCGCGGCAAGCTGCAGACTGCCCTCGCTCAGAGAGACGCACAACTTAACGCTTTGGTCAGTACTATTGAGACAGTGTCACATCCATTATTGATATAGTTGTTGTTCGATTTTGTGCTAAAATAATTAATATGAGTGCGCCTATTTTTTTTCTTTTATATTGTTAAATTTTAAGCACATTGCTATATCTTCTTTTATTAGCGCGAGTATCACACATTTAAATAAAATACTGTATACCGGATTAAAACGCGATTAATTGTTTATATTGTTTAAATTATTTATCCCGACGTCATTAAAAAGTAACCAGGCAGTTTCTATAATAAAGCGTATTATTTTAATAACCATTACTTTGTCGCTTCCATTGTAGAACGAGTCCCTGCAAGCGAAGACAGAGGAAATCAGCAATTTACGGGATAAGATCACCAGCTTAGAGGCGACTCTAAGTTCTATCACTGAAGAAAAAGTTCAGAACGAGGTGAGAAAAAACGCGTGAAAAAAATAATAAAAAATATTTTTACCATACATCAAAATTGCAAAATACTTAATAAGTTTTTGTTTGTTCTTTCGTTGCGTTCGTTTTGGTAATAGACCTACACATTCCTTGATGACTTCGACCCATGGAACTAAATAACTCAAATGTTGTAGAACAAGTCGGACAGCCTGCGCGCTCAGCTCGCGGAGCGGGTGCAGGAGGCCGCGCAGCTGCGGGAGGCCCTGGCCGCGGCTGAGGGTAACTTTTGAGCTTTTTGTTTGTAGTTATTGGGGTTTTTCATGAGTTAAGATAAAATAAATATTTCCTTGTCCCCACGTAAGTTGTGGTAACCAATTGGACGTTTTAAATTGAACGATCCAACCCTTAAAGGACTCACTGTGTTGGATGATTTTTGCTAAATTCGAATTATTTATTCATTAGGTAACACAATGTACACTTAAACATCAATAAAAAAAATTAAATGCTTCTATTTTAACATTTACTGCCAGTTCTCAAATCAAGGGCGTAGAACGGGCGACAAGAACTGGCAATAAACTCGCCGCCACTATTTTTAATAGACAAGTTTTTAGTTTTACAAAATGTTTGTAAGAAGCTGCAACCGTTACGCAATGTTCCACATGACATCTAGAAGTAACTAACTATAAAAAAACAAACAATAAAACATGTGTGTCCTCTATCAGCAGTAGGCATGGTGAAATAGGAGCATGCACTTACATTATGCGTAACAACACGCAATCACATAGTCGAAATGACTAATATAACCGTATTTTTTTATGTCATATATCGACAGACGAGCATGAATTTCACTTGATGGTAAGTGATACCTCAGCCACAGAACATCAGTCAATGATGCACTGTCGACCTAATTTTTTACTTCGAGCATTCGGAAATCCATAGACTGAAACCGAAACGCGCAAAATGCACTTCACGGCTTTTCCATCTATGAACAGTGGTACGTTACCCGGTCGGAATTTAGATATTCCTCCCACCCGATCAATGCCCGAAGTTACCAGACGTGGGAAAAACATGCTTACAGAAAATAAGCATGTGGTCCCGGTGGATTTCGAACCCACGACCCATCGATGTGCACGGCAGGTGTTCTACCGAACGCGCCAACGAGCCTGTCATAAATCTATATATATAAGAGATTCCCACCTATATATTGACTCATCACGGTATCTCTGGAACCATAAGGCGTAGCGACTTGAAATATGGTAGGAATATTCCTTTCGCCGAGTAGAGGTCAGCTAAGAACGGATTTTACGAAATTCCACCCACAAGGGGGGTTGCGGGGGCAATTGCTAGTAACGTATAACCATACGTCCACTGTCGGCCAGGTCGCGCGTCCCGGCTGGACGTGCGGCGCGCCCAGCTGGAGGGCGACGTGCAGCGCGGGGCGGTCGCCGCGCGGGACAGGGAGCAGGCTCTCAAGGTGCGTAGCATACATATACGGGTCTTTATAGTGTTCATGTGTTTATGGACGTTATAGAACATGCAAGTTAATATATGTAATTTTCGAAAGCCTTGAAATACGTCTACCAGCTGCCTTCATATATTTTAGTTTTTACACTTTATAGTATTTTGTGTGTGTTTTTTTTAGTCTTTGCTGTATTCTATACTCTATAATAATTTGATAGAAACGTGAAACTAACAAGTTTTCATTCATAGACAGTCATAGACAATATGTTTTGTCTTTTACTATATCAAGCTTATAATACGTTTATGAATAAAATAGTTAGGTCTTAACTTAATCATTAGATTAAAAGAAAAATATTTAAGCACAAATATAATACATTTTTTTTTACATTAACGTTATTTCTGTTGATGTATCCACCTAACCTCAATAACAATAATTATGCCGCGAATTCTGTTTTAAAATACATAGTAGAGTAAAAGCACATGTAGGTACCAATACCTTTTTTCATGCGAATTCTACTTTTATTGACATTTATTTTATCACGACCGTTGAAAATTGACCAGATTTGTGTAAAAATACACCAAATAAACGCAACCACCTAGATGTAGACATTTGTAATTAATAGAAACTTCAAGACCGCTGTGAGGGCTACACGCGCACGATAGCGTCGCTGGAGGACCGCTGCACCTCTCTGAAGGGCACCGTGGAGCAGCTGTCCACGTCGCTGCAGAAGGCCGCCGCGGCTGAGGCTGAGCTGCGGGCGGAGCTCAGCAAGACTCAGAGACTGCTCAACGAAGCTAAGAACAACGAGAACAACGCTATGGACAAATTGAGACAGATGCAGAAGAATATCGGTAAGTTTCAGGAGGAAGGGAGGTGTGGTCTTCCTTCAACCTAAAGGGAGGATCCTCGACCAGTCGACCTTAGGGCCGGCCAGTCAGTGGTTGATGTCGAGATGTTGTATATATACTCAACGCTCGGAAACATTTATATAGCGAGATTCAGGATTAGATGTCTTTGTATTGATTCTTGTAGCGGATTATAGATGTCGCTACATGTCGATATCGAGACATATTCGTTAAAAATAGCAACACCTCTTTGTCGTTACATGTTAGACTCGGAAGACAAAGAGATAATCGATTAAAACACCGCAAAACGGGTCGACAACATTTTGTCGTGGTTGTCATGCTAGGCCATGTAGGAGATTATTAGAACACTATTTCTACTACGATTTTGTCTTTTTTACCTTTTTTCGATCTAAAAGTCTTTGACACCTTTGATTTGAATGTAAGGAAAAGTTAATTTTTGTATCAGCTAATGTAGGTTTTATTTTGAAATAAACTTTCATTTATTTGATGTATAAAAAACTGATTACCAGCAAACTGTGAGAACGAACGTAGAGTCCTGACGGAGAAGCTGGAGAGCGCCAAGGTGGCTGCCGGCGAGTTCAAGCGGCTGAACTGCCAGCTGGAGGACCAGGTGCACCGCCTCACTAACCAGCTCGCTAATCTCGAAGCGCAGAGGTGAGCGACTCATACTGGCTGTCACAATATCGTTTTGTATAATATTACTAGCAACGCGCCCTGGCTTCAACAAATAGCCTATGTTACTCGCTGGCAATGTAGCTTTCTATCGGTGAAAGAATTTTTAAAATCGGTCTAGTAGTTTTTGAGTTATACATCATTATTTTGAACATAAAACACAATTAAATAATCATAAATTCATACGGGTAGAGGTGAAAATATTTTTAAGTTTTTCGTTAATAGTTCATATTTGGCATTTTAACACTTATATGTCTAAGATTTTGAAATGTGACATCTCGAAATTATGGACCCCTCTCACCCCTTGTCACTTAATGTCACACTTCGTCTATTCGCTCTCTCCATTCTTTATGGATGGTCCCTTATGGTCGTCTCTGACATGTATAATTATGATCATCATCATCCTTAGATCATCGTAATAAATCAAGCAATAAAACTGTTGAAAAACTTTCAAGTTTTACTTAACAGAGCTGACCTAGAATCCCAACTGCGCATGAGCACGTGGGACGGCAAGGACAGCGGCAGTGGGGAGCTGGAACGAGAGCTGCACGACCTGCAGCGGGAGCGGGCCGAACTGAAAGCCAAGGTCGATGCGCTGCAGGACACCGTGAGGAAGCTGGAGGCGGAGAGGAGGATGACTCGGCCCTCGGCGCTGAGGAGCAAGAGTCATGATAGGACCGATAAGAGCGTTTTCTATTCAGATTTGGACTCGGGTAAGTTCTTCTATCGTAAGTAAATAGGGTAAATTATATTTTTTAAATTCTTAAGAAAAACAAAAAATAAAAATGATTTTTTTTTTTTGAAAAAACTGTCTGTCGCTTTGCATATATTTTGACATGTTTCTCTTTCTTATTTTATTGAATTGTGAGAATTTTATAAATCACTGATTTAGCGTGATACAATTTATTGTAAAAACGAAAGACAAACGTCGTAAAATATATATTTTGGGTTCAAATAAAAAATGGGATATTGGGATAAAATGGGTACAGTGTCAAAGACAAGTAAATAAATTCGTACTACATATTTTGCTTAATTAAAAATTTTGCAAACAGATGGCTTTACACGATCCAAAATTCTTGATGTCTTCATATATTATATTAGTTTGTAGGCGAAGATTGTAGATATCACTTAAAAACAGAGATTAGCTTTCATTTCGGTTTCAGTCTATGGATTTCCGAATGCTCGAAGTAAAAATTAGGTCGACAGCGCATCATTAACTCATGTTCTGTGGCTGCTCGTCTGTCGATATCTGACATAAAAAAAACCTTTATGTTTTGTCTTTAATTGTATATATCCATGTATTGGAAAACACACGACCGCCATCAATGTGTTCAACACTTTTTCAAAGTAGTTCTGTATTCAGGTGCAGATTCGTCCAAGGATTCTCGGATGTATAAAGACTACAAGGAGATACCGTGTAAGGACAAGGGCCCGTCTTACGGCACTGACCTCAGTTTTCTTGAGTTGGAGAACAGGGAACTGAGGATGAAGATACGCCGCATGGAGAAGGACTTAGCTGACAAGGTAATTTTAATGCATTATAACATATTGAAAAGCCTTAAGGTAGATTGCGCGTTTCTGCTTCAGTCTATAGATTTCTGAATACTCGTAGTAAAAAAAATTGGGAAACGAAAGAGATTTATCAGTCTGGTGTGAGTGAATTCGGGAGTGGTCGAGTTAGGTGCAGGTATCTCGAATGGATCAGGGATGTTCAAAGAGTACTCGAATGGACCAGGAATGTTCAAAGAGTACTCGAATGGACCAGGGATGTTCAAAGAGTACTCGAATACGACGGACGTGTATGAAAGTTGATGCAGTGTAAGTACTAAGTACACTACTTCAGGATCCAGGATCAAAGTACCTACATATATATGGAACTCTGTTATATCTGCTTACCCCGGTGGGAAAGAGGTTTAAAATAAAATTGAATAGGTTTATCATCTGAAGTACGAGTCTTCATCTCGTATATAAAAAACCAGCTGTATCGGGCATGCATTGCAATGTAAAGTAAAAAAAAGTTTCACATTGATGAAACACGCGAATTGTCAAACTCGCAAAGTTAAATAAACTCGTTAAGTTTTCTGAAAATATCCAATTTCTTTTCGTAAGAACCTTCTAAAAATATTAAATATTTTCTCTATAATTATTTTGAATATGTAATAGCAATTTCGTACGCACATATTATGCCACGATACATATCTTTAATATAATAAATCTGTTTTTTAGGAAGCAGAATTATCTATAGCTCGCAACCGTTACCTCTCGGATTTGTCTACGGGCGGCAATAGACAAGACGTAGACCAGTACAAGCAGGCGGCGCTGCAAGCGGAGAGGCTGCTGGAAGCGCGGGAGGCCAGCCATAGACAACAGATCATTCGTCTTGAGAACCAAGTGAGTATACACGCAGTAGTCTCACGCGCGCAAAATATATTTTAACTATATTAAGCTTATAATACGTTAATGAATAAGGCCGTTAGAGCCCGTTCCCACTAATCCGACCAGTCTTTTTTCTCGGTCAGTCTAAATAGACGGATGTGCCAGTGGCAGTACAATTTGTATGGTGCTGTTCACATTATATATTATATTCTTTATTGTACCAAAAAATTAAAAACATGTTAACAAACATAATTAATCTAGACAAGTACATATTGGTGGCCTTATCGCTAGGCAGCGATTTCTTCCAGGCAAACCATATATAATAGGAAACAATCATATATTAGTTAGGCACAAACAAATTAAAAATAAAACATAATTATTATATAAACCAAACTAAACACTACATACTAAAATGTCAACAATGCCAACAAATGAAAAACAATTAAAGACCAAGATAGTGTGACTTTACTAGATTCTTGAAGGTAGCAAGACTTTGAGCTTTTCTAATTGATGCACATTATGACTGATCCGGGAAAAAAGACTGATCCGAGTTATTTGACGGACGTTTTGCTGCGACGATCAGTCAATACTCCCGGATCGGATGAGTGTGAATGAGTTTTCTACTTCTTTTTCGTCTCATTCGTCTCAAATACCACCACAATATAAGAACATCATCGTCGCCGTCCATCGCGTACGAAATACAAACGTCAACTGGCGGCGAGTCGAACCACCGACCTTCCGGCAAAACAGACTGATCGGATATAATGTGAAGACCCATGTCCGGCGTCCGGTTTCAGGGCAAAAATACTGATCGGATAAATGGGAACGGGCACTAAGTCTTTGTATACAATTAATGTAATGTGTAAAGGTTTTTCTTGTTTTATTTAATTTTTGTGTGTCAGATAAGCCAGCTCCGGTCGCAGCTGTCGGCGGAGATCCGCCGCCGCCAGTCGTACGTGGCCCGCAGCGGGCGCGCCGCGCGCGACATGCAGCGCCTGCGCACCGCGCTCGGGGACTCGCTGCGGACTGTCTCGCAGGTACTGCCCTACCGAATGCACTGGAAATGGTGCAATGTATTTGGGTTAAATGGTAGAATGTATTTGGGGTAAATGGTAGAATGTATTTGGGGTAAATGGTAGAATATATTTGGGGTAAATGGTAGAGTGTATTTGGGTTAAATAGTAGAATGTATTTGGATTAAATAGTAGAATGTATTTGGGTTAAATGGTAGAGTGTATTTGGGTTTAATGGTAGAATATAATGTAGAATATATATATATCAAAAGAATCTTTTGAAGTGCATATTGCGCGTTTCGGTTTGAGTCTATGGATTTCCGAATGCTCGAAGTAAAAATTAGATGCGAAGACTGCGCATCATTGACTGTATATGATATGTCAGATATCGACAGACGAGCATGAGTTTCACTTGATGGTAGGTGACACCTCAGCCACAGAACATCAGTCAATGATGCGCCGTCGACGGCTACTTTTTACTACGAGCATTCGGAAATCCATAGACTGAAACCGAAACGCGCAATGCAATTCACGGTTCTTCCATCTACGAACGGTGGTTCGTTACCCGGTCGGAATTTCGATATTCCTCCCACCCAATCAATGCCCGAAGTTAGACGCGGGGAAAACATGCTTACAGAAAATTATAAAATGTCGTCCCGGTGGGATTCGAACCCACGATCCATCGTTGCGAACGGCAGGTGTTCTACCGAACGCGCCAACGAGCACAATTAGTAGCTCAGTAGAGCACAGTAATATATTATATAAGTTATATCTATACTAATACTATAATATTATAAAGAGGAAAGATTTGTATTTTTGAATTTTTATATGTTATGAATAAACTCAAAAACTACTGGACCGATTTTGAAAATTCTTTCACCAATAGAAAGCTACATTATCAGCGTGTAACATAGGCTGTATGGTACATCTACATTGCACCCGTGTGAAGCCGGGGCGCGTTGCTAGTACCACGTATTATGTTAAATTCGGCAAGACGGACTTTTGGGCTTGTATGGTAGTCCCGTCACTGAGTGCAATAATGACACAAGCTATGTCCGAGCAGGACCCCGCGCTGGACTCGTACACGCTGGCGCACGAGGCCCGCAAGCTGGACAGCACGCTGCACAGCTTGCCGCCCAGCATGCCGCCGCTCGGCGATAGCTATGAGTCTTCTAAATAAAAGTAGTTCTTTGGTAAAATATTGTTTAATGTCAATTAAAAATATGTGATTGATGTCGGATTAAATTATATCGACGTGTTCGTAGTACAGTCACTTCTGCATAAATGCTCTTACACTTGATGTTATTCTTTAGCAGGGACTGAATACCGGTTAATTTACTATGGGAGTTATACCGGTGTAATAAAGGTTTTTGTTAATATTGTTTCGTTTTTATTCACTGTAAAAGAAAAGGGGGGTAAGTTTAGTATGTATTACACTTTAAAACTAATATCAGGGTATCTCAGTTACACGTATATTGAAAAATAAAAATTAACCGGTTTCAGTCCCTGTTCTTTAGTGTGTTCATTTAAATATGTGATGTATTAATATTCGACATTGTCTTAGAGATTTATTACAATTGGATGTGGACCCACTATGCACAGTTTGTGATTCAAGGTATCGTAGCAATTAATTTTCAATGAACTTAATTCGAAGTTGGAATATGTATCAAAAAGGGATAAGCAACGTTTTTGGCAAAATAGACTTATTTCCTTTTTTCGACTTTTCTTCCTTTTTCGCTTTTTTACGCTTTACATGAATCTGCGAAAATCTTTTAGTCACATATATATTTTTTATATTTGTTTTATTTTCAACCTTTTTTTATGTTAGATATCGATAGAAGAGCATGAGGTTCAATTGGTAGTAGGTGATACCACTGCCACAGAACATCAGTCAATGATGCGCTGTCGACCTAAACTTTAAATTAACCTTCATGTAAAATTGTGGAATGGCGGTTATCCCTTTTTGCTATATAGTTATAGCCATCGATATAGTCAATACTGGGTGACCTAACTTACATTATTAACGAAGTCAGATAATAGTGGACCGCAATTAACATCCAAAGAACGCCCATGTTTTTCTACGATTTTGGATAGTTTTGTTAGATACAAACGACAAAAAAAAACTCGTCTCGGTTCAACCTTATAAGCTGACAACAACTGTAACTGTAAGACAACATGCACATCAAAGACTGCTAGTTTTTGATGTGCATGTTGTCTTACAGAAGGCCTATAACATGATGGCTATATATTTTGCTAGTTTCTGTCAACATCTCATAATAGTAATAGAAATTTTTCGAAATTTTCACATACTATGCATAAGTTGGTCATCTGTATAGTATAATAGTACTAATGTCATGAATAAATTAATACATAATAGCTTTTTTGCAACGAGACTAATTGTAAGATTATTTACTAGTTATGAGTGAAATAGAGTTCGTCAATAATATCCAAAAAATAGCCATTTTATAATTTTATAGCAAATCGATAATTTCTTCTGACTACATTTATTAAATATATTGAACGTAACTAAATCAAATTAAAATTTAGCCATTAGTAGTAGTAATAAAGAATGTTGTAGTTGATAAGCCAATAAAGTCATATTTTACGTCATTTCACTTTGTGCCTCCAAGCACTATTCCATGTATTGTCAATATTTTACAATAATAATGACAAATCTTACTAGAGTGCTCGCCAGATAAGTCTGCGCGCGGCAAAAATTGGAACTAAATTTCTTTCCGTCATATTGTTTTCCGGAATTAGTGTGCAGCAGTGGCGTTTTTATTCGATTTTATTGGTAATCATCATGCCTAAGGTTATAAAAAGTGCTGGTAGAGATGTTATATTGAAAGTAAAACGTGCTTATGAAGCAGAACGGCAAAATAAAGGGCCAATTTTACCATTTTCAAAACTTTTTTATTACTTGACAGGTAATTTTTGGGGTGACCAGTACATGGTATTATGTCTTTATGTGGGGTATTTTTATACGATACATATTTTTACTTTGTTGTTGGTTAGTGATTTAGTTTGTTTTAGGATTTAAACCCCATTGAAAAAAAAGACGTATTGTGGAAAAAAATTTAAATCAAGCCACAGGTGAAATATCTTCAATCTGAAGCGGCATTTAATTCGATAATGTGTGTCAGCATGTTGAAAAAATCGTAGACCAATATTTTGAATCTGACAGGCTTTTGGACATAGAACTGGACAAATTTATAATTGATCATGCAAGTGACAACAAAACTTCAAACTCTTCTAATAACGAGTCAAGTGAATCAGAAACATGTGAAAATAGAATGGAAAGATTGACCTTCTGATGGACCATAGTTATCCAAAATTTAGAAGTTCTGCTATATTCTCGATAAATGATTTACATTAAATATATTATATATATATATATAAAATTTGGTGTTGTTTTATTTAATTGTAGATTATGTAAATATTTCTTA
Organism: Anthocharis cardamines; assembly: GCA_905404175.1. Lineage (NCBI taxonomy): Eukaryota > Metazoa > Arthropoda > Insecta > Lepidoptera > Pieridae > Anthocharis > Anthocharis cardamines. The sequence continues at coordinate 1,129,539 of FR989959.1, forward strand.
TGGAGTAGGTAAATAAGGAGTTATTCAGTTACAATATGTAACAAATTAAAAATATATATATTTTCACTGAGTTTTAGTATGTAATTATTATTCATCACCCTAAAACTAATTGAAATTTACAAATAAAATTGTTATATCACGTCAAATTTAGTAGTTAATTCGATGTGATATCTAAATATAAATTTGTTTTCTGTTGTATACTAAGTATACCTAATACGAATTAACATTCAGAATGCCGGTGATTTTTTTGGTGTTGCTTAGTGGTTGAGAGTTTGCTTTCTATACCTGGCAATATTTGGTACGCCACCCGTCGCGCGCAGACTTATCTGGCGAGCACTTTACGGTTTAAGTGACTCATGAGTCACGCGGTAAGGTCATAGTAAAACCGGAAACGCGGCGGAAGCGACTTTTTATGAATGACTCAGCTGTGTAAACCTGTAGCAGCCGTCTAGTTTTTTATGCTACTCGTATGAAAACGTCCATAGAAAATAGAAGCCACAACTGTTATTATTTATCGTTACGTATGGATGGTTAATTCGATTGTGATGGTACTTGGCCTAGTCCTAGGGCAGAATATCAGCATCGTGGCTAGCCAGTAATCACAGCATTGACGCTGAGCCGTAATCTTTTCATAGGCTTCATTTTATATAAAGTTATTAGTTGAATATGTTTTATAATCGATAAAGTAAAGTAAGCAATGTAATTCAACTTATTATAAAAGTGAAAGTTTGTGAGGTTGTTACTTTTACATGCAAAAACTACTGAACATATTTTGATGAAACTTTACAGTATTATTGTTTGTATATCTGAATACAATATTTATATAAATAAATAATTTATAACGATGAGTTAATTGGCCAACTTATAACTATATCAAATCCTGCAATCTGAGTTGGGAAAAATATGTTGGGATAGGAGTGTATTGCAGTAAGTAGAAAAGGTCCAAAAACAGAATAATCGAAGCGCGGGCGAAATCGCAGTTAGAAACTAGTTATATACTTAAATATGTATTAAAACTTGAAGATTATATATTATATTCGTTATATATGACACTGGAAATTCGAGTAATATTTTAAATATGACTTCTTCGTCCGTCATTCACGTAGTCATTTTTGAGTCTCGCAAAGTACCTATGTAGACTTTTTTTTTTTTTTTAGAACTTTATTAGGTATATTATGGTCGTATACTGAAACGATTTGGGACTTACTGAAATGTATAACTGTCACTTTCATTAATACATTTTATGAGATAGACAGAAACATTTTAGGTAGATCTGATTACCGTTTCAGTGTTCTACCTTTAGGCACTGATAGAATCTAATCTTTACATTAAAAATGAATTAATATAAAGTAAAGGAAAAGGAAGTACTACCCCAATGAAAAGGGGTGTGAAATAAATCGAGTGTATATAGCGCTAAAACCAATTAGTATGAACTTTTAAGTTAAATTCAATTTTAAAAGTTTAGAGAAATAACTATACTATTAAAATGTGTGTATGTATGTAAGGCAATCTCGGATCGTTGTACACATTTCATCAACAATGTTAAACAATAACGTTGTTGATGAAATACGTATGTAAAAGTGAACAAACGCGTCCGTATCATATCGTCGTGTATCACTTTGTGATACCACGCTCGCTTCCCGTCCTTATCACACGCGTACCGGAAGTATTTGGCTATCGTAATCCTTCTCTTTCACCTAAATTTTGTATCGCTTGGTAGCGCGAAGATTACCTATACCTACCTTATCATGGGGATCATTAGTTTTCGATATAATAATGTATTTTAACGCGAATTTCACTAACTTTTACCGGATTAAAATGTGATTTACGTTGGGACACGATACGAAGATGCTTTTGAATCACATTATCCGGGAATATCACGTTCAATTAACGTATTTACCAATTAATCAATATAGGATAGCCGAGGATAACATTGCTGTGGTGTTAAACAATATGTAGGCGATAGTGGAACCGCCCATACAATATTTACATTTCAACTTTGATATTTAATCGTATCTAGAAACAAGTAGAATGTGGGTTGATTCTTTGACATGCCAATTTAGGGCTTATCCGAATAAAAATCACTTCATATTCTATTCAGAATCTAAATTAACATAATGATGAGTTTAAATATGTTCAGATTATTTAAGAAAAAAAAAAACCCGTACTCAGGACGTATGCAACTTTTTAGATTTTCAATAAATTATATCCGATAATTAAATTTAATATGTAGAAATGCGAGGAAGCATACTATGAGGCTGCTTTTCAGTTATTTTTTTATCAGATTTCGTGAGGTTCACTTTATTTTCAAATGAAAATTATCCATCACTGCTGCGCTGCGCCTTCTTTGCGACAAATATATTTATCTGTTGTTCCTTCCCAGATTAGTTATTAAATTATTACCTAATAACTGTTTAAGTATAATAATTTTCAGTGCAGTGTTTTCCAATTTAGCTTTCTAGAACGAAATTCTTAGCAACCTATCTTGGATTGTACATCAAGTTACGTGTGTATTTTATGTATTTTGAAGGGATTTCAGAGGCGATTTGAATTTGAACTGTGAACCTTATGGCAGTCGTAGTGACTCACTGACCCCCCGAAAGCGAATGATGATACCAAAGCGAACAATATGGCATTTTTTGGGACTATAAAACTGTAACAAGGAGTAACTAACTCATGTGACCTTCACTAACCCCAAGAGTAGCAATAAGTCTTGCTCTGCACTCGTTAATAATGTAAATTGAATAAAACGTGGGTCGAAGTGCGGTGGGTGCCGCTGACGCGTCTAGTCAACTACATGGTATTTTGCAGTCAATGTCCTGTTATCGTTTAAATTTTCCTCCAAATTGTATTATCTAGTATTTTTAACTCTAGTCTAACTCTAGTCATGGTTCACTTATTGGTGAATGTGGAGATTTATTATATTACCTAACATTTTTTATATAAGTTAAAAAACTCTATGAATATTTTGTTAAAATTCATAAAATGTCTACTCAACAGAGTCAAGTAAATGCATGGTATAAATCCCCTGTCTCTATTCATTTAATAAATAATAATTAATAATAACGTCAGCGTGTTACGACCGCAACAGTAGTAAAATGTTTCCAAATTCCTAATACACCATAAATTAACGATAATTACAAATACGGTAGTGATCACTAAATTATGTTGAATTACCTATAAATAAATGAGTCAGACGTTAGGTAATTAATAATAATGTAACAGGAAAACAAGTTTATAACACGTTTACAAATGATATTATTCATAGAGAGAAAATAGCATTGTACTGTTATAAAGTTTAAATTTTTACCTTATCAATTGTGTTATCGTTAAGTACATAGAGCTGATACATATGAAGTTGATTAAAATATCCAATTTCATAATTTTTACCTACTAAAATTATAATATAAATACGGCTTAAACAAATTAATTATAAGAAATATAATTATTATGTACGAGTGTTGTGTATTAGTCTAGCAGTAGTATTGTCACGTTTATCTCTTATTAAAACTTATTTTTGTATGTTTTGATCGATGTGAGACGCGTTTCATGGTGGGCTCGATCTATATATTAGATCTTGTTCCATCTTATGGGATGCGTCATTTCCAGACATTTAGAGTCAAGACCCGTCACTATGTTTGTAATATTATTAGATCGCTTATTTTATAGGTCATAGTCAACAAGGCGTATTGTGTTCATTTCCATTGGACTGTGTCAATTCTTATGTTACTAGAATATCGACATACGCCCGCCACTTACACTGCCATTTTTTTATCAAACATAATTGTAGTTTAGTTTATCACATTTTATAATATTTTTACACATGGTAAGGCAATAAAGTATGTAGAAGACAAATGTTTGTTTCATTAATTCAATTCCATTAAAATTCCAAAGCAATTGTTAGTTGCGAGGATGGAGGACGGCACACGCGTGCGGGCCGTGACTCATCAGTGATGTGTTAACTGCTGTTTGACGAGTGCGAGCGGGATGACAATACATACACCGGCTGAATATTTAAAATTGGTTTTATTGATAAATTTGCAAAAGAAAAGAGAAAATAATTGTACATGTCGATTATTGATTGAAAAGATAAAAATATACATGTTTATAAATTTGCACGATATATATAAAAATATAATTCAACTCAGATCAAGTCATTTACCAATATCCTTGTGCAGTTACTCTTACATTAACAGAAATTAGAACAGAGGAAACATCTAATCCCATAACAATATTTGAACACCTATTATTTATAATTATTACTTTAACAAAGTTTTTAGTAGCAACACATAATATGCCAGTAATTTACATTTTAATGAGCCAGTAATCATAAAAATTTATCCAATTTACAATAACGATATTTTTTAGATTTTTTTTTTACTTTATATCAAGGAATACAGTCTGGCGAGTGCCTATGGAAACAATAGACACTGGACATACTACACAATGGGTGCAATCACCTAAGGCTCACTAATATTTGTTCAATATACAGGGTTATTTCTTACTTGCTTGGCGTGTTTGTTTCTGCCATTATAACAACTATATGCTGTATAAAAAGATTTATATATCTTTTTTTTTCTTATTTACACACTATAACTGTGTCTGAACATAATTTGTTTAGATCACAAAATTGTTCTTATTAATGGTAATAAGCATACATATAGCGTTTTCATAAGCAAGATATACCCCTGTATAGAGATCCAAATGGCATCAACTTTCTATCGATACATTCGTAGAATATAACAAGACAATATATCTGAAAAATTCAATGTATTCTTAATCAATAAACATTTTAAATAGATTCAGGCCCGATGGCAGGAGTTAGGCATCTTTAGAGCCTATTTAACTTTGAAGTTCAGAAGTTTGAATATATTTATAAGCAAATAACATGGAGTTGAGATGTTGGAATCGTAGTTCAATATAATAATTACCACTTAGTTAATAATCTGTTTTGATAGAAAATTATTTAAATTACACTAAGAGCTAAATTTTTTAATCATCCGATTAAAAACATTCTCTTCAACTTAGGAATAATTTTAATTTTTGAACAGTTTTCTAATACAAATTCTGTTCAAACATCAATTTTATTCTTTTGTCAAAAAATATCTAACAGAGAAATTAGACCATAATAAAACAAACCAGTCCATATTTTGTCAAATGAAAATGCATTAGTTTAGGAATAGACCACTAAGGAGCAAAAACACAAACCAGTTAAATGAAGTAAAGTAAATTCTGCTATACATGTGAATTATAAATTTTCCTCTTACATGTCATACTTGAACTTAACACTGACCTTCAATGTAAGATAATATTGTACCTAAATTGTGATTCTAAGCCCACCACTACCATATATGCATATAATTTTATTAATCTAATATAATGCAGCTCAAGTTTAACAATTATAGTGGGCCAGAGATGATGGAATCTTCTGAACTTAGTGTTCTTATAATACACTTGGAATTTTTGAAGAGTGAAATGCACACAGAATCATAAAATGTACTCAAATAACTATATCATACACAGACCAAACTTTGTAATATTTACCAAGCTTGGTGACCTGTAAAAACTTGTGATGTCTGTGCATTTTCCACTCTAAAGCACTGGATCACAATACATCTTGACAGATGTACATGCTAGAAATGCAAGGTATCAATAACCAACCATGCTCACCCATTCTAGTAACTTTTGGAACCATCGAGAGCCAAATCTGGGTAATAGAAGTCTTTCAAATTATTAAATATTTAATACCTAAGTGGGTCGGATGCGCTGCGTACCTTACAGCATACGACATATGGGCTTTTTGTTTCTCTTTTTGTTTTCCTCTTTTGGAGACTTTTTGTTGATTTGTCGCACTAGGTCGTAGAACACTTCGTTCACACTGATTTTAGCCTTCGCGGAGGTCTCCATGAAGACACAATTGAAATGGTTAGCAAGGTTGGCGCCCTGCTGCTTGCCGACCACGCGCTCCGCGTCCAGGTCGCACTTGTTGCCCACCAACACCATCGGTACATCGTTCGTATCTTTCACTCGCAATATCTGTTCCCGTAAGTCCTGCAGATCGTTGAACGTCGATTGTGCGGTTATCGAATACACTAACACGAAACCTTGTCCGTTCTTCATATACAAATCTCTCATAGCTGTAAATTGCTCCGTACCGGCAGTGTCAAGGATTTCGAGCATACATTGTTGTCCGTCCACTTCCACTTGTTTTCGATAGCTGTCCTCGATGGTGGGGTCGTATTTCTCCACAAAGATGCCTTGTACAAACTGTACTGTCAGGGCGGACTTTCCCACGCCCCCACTACCTAACACAACTATTTTGTATTCACGCATTATTAACTATTTAGTGTTGTGTAATTTTTCTGCACAGAAATTAAAGATTAAACAAAATAAAAGCACATTAACTCGCAAGTTATTGCAAAAAACCTTCAACAAGTCAAACCGCCATGACACCGTTAACAGGGCGATGGCTCAGTATATTTTCGGGTTTGCCAGATTAAAATAATTGCAACCTGTTTGTTTATTAATAGTTAACTAATTGTCATAATATAATATAATAAAAATATTAATTCACTCGGGTTTATTTCTTTAAAGCAACCTCTGTGTAGACTTTTATAGGTATTTTGTACTATTGATAGGTCTATATTTTGTGAGTATCATTGAGAAAGCGTAATATTATTAATTAATATATCAAATTTAAAATAAAAAATATATTGTTTGAATTGTACAGTATTTTATTAAATATTAATTTATCATTTAATTATGTTATATTAAATAATATCATAAATTCAGTTTCATATGGCAATTCAATTTTGACGCCCATTATGTCAAATTGACTTTAGTTACTTTCCCGAAATACAGATGGCGTATTTCAAACAATCATATTTAAAAAATTGTTATGTAGGTACTAGAGCCGACTGAAAAATATCACATTATATTATTATTAAACAAGTAAATTAATATGTAATTAAATTTACAATATTAGTACGTGGTTTCTAGTTGGAGTTCGTAACTATTTACAAAATGTTTTATATATAAATACAGTGATAGCAAAATTTGTAGAATTCTCTAAGGAATTTTTGAATCTTGGTATTTCTGATAATAGCCAAACCATCCTATTTACCATAATTATTACGAGTATCAACTATAAATTATGATCCACATACCCAATAAAAAACAGGACTCCTTTATCTTATTGTATTGTAGCGAGGGTGAAAGATAATTTAACATATTCTGGAAGGTGAATGGGTCTAGTCTGGAGTTAGATAAAATTGTATCTAGGTTACTTTATGAATTTTATCCAAAAACTATAGATTTTATTTATGTTCTTTGTTCGTAGCGACATTCATAGCTTTCTAGGCCTTTTTTATCTATTGTGTCCTAGACTAAGCTTAACATATTATATTTGCGTTGGTAAAATAACGTCCGGTACACTACCGTTTATAGTTTTTAGAAAAGCCAACTGCGTATTTGATTTATGTTTTTTTAGAAGGAAGTATATAATTAAAATAACAAAAAAACACTTAAATTACTCCTATAATATAGTAATATTCTTTATTTTCAAAGAAACAATAACCGAAATGTTCCTGATAAGTAAAAGTTGTTCAAAACAATACCTACTATTTATCAAACAATCAATATGAATAATTCATTCATTTTTAAAGTAAAAACGTACTAATAATCTAGTTCTTAAAGTAATTATAAAAACAAAACCTACTAAATAATTTTTGTTTAAAAAAGTAATTAGCATATAAATGGCGCTACGTGTCCTGATTTACATGCAGTGTGATATGGCCCACCTTAATGTAATTTTACTTTATTTCCACCGAAATATGTTGCATATTAAAAATTATCACGATCACGCGAGTCCTATTAGCGTGATTAAAATATGTAAAATGTTTTCGTATATACATACATATATGTATATGTACATCACGGATCTTGGGATAGGCAGATATCACGAAATTTCATAAACTCCGATCCTAGCATAGCACTTTCACATCTTCCACTTTCACACGCTTGTCAGGTTCGTGAAAAACATCTCCGATCTGATCGAGGGACGTTCGCCTAGGTCGAAAACTCTCGAGGTTCGACTCTTCAACTGAAGTGGTTCGCGGTGAGCTATTTCTATATTATTGCAACCATTCTATCTATCTCTTTCTAAAATTAAGGGGACAAAAGCTTAATTTTGTCGATTATGAGTACGGTGGATAGTCTACTAATTAGTTAGCCCTCTTTAGCGAGTATATCCCAATTGCCCTTTTACTAATGTAACAAAGGGTAACTTAGTATTAATTTTAACTTATATTGAAACATAAATTATTCACTAATTTACATAGTTGAAGCCGGAAGCGCAGAAACAGTCTGTGTAACACCTTCGCATCCTTGCATACAATCGTGTATAAGCGTCGAGCGGAATATCTTTTAACTTCCATCCCCTATTTTATCTCCTCAAGGTTCGAATTAAAACTAAACGATTTTCCTTACGATATAAAAGATATAATATAGTAATATAATAATGGACTACATGTTCAAAAGTCTACGTCACGTTGGCAACTGTTTATTTTGAAAAGAGATAGATTATTTGAATAAGAAATATTATAAGAGATTTAACGGGTTCTTTTGGTAGTATTTTACATTACGATGGGTCACGGGTTCGAATCCTTACGGAATGATGATGACGTGGGAGAAAATCCGACCGGTAACAAACTACGGATACATGCATGGAAAATCCGTGAATTGCATATTGCGTATTTACGAATGCTAAAAATAAAAATAAAATTTCGACATCGCATAACTGGTTGTTCATCTACCACCAATAAACCTCACGCACGTCTGTCGAAATCTAATATTAAAATAATTTATATATTTTTAATTCAATTACAAATGAATCGCCTTCATTTATATTATGTACCACTCACATAAGTTTCCAGACGACATCCCATGTCTCATAGTAGTTCTTACAAGTTATCGTATCGACATTACCAGAAGCGTGACGCAAATTATTCTCTCGACGACTGAAATAGCTTCTAAGTCTAACCTAACTTAAGCATAACACATAGTTATATTTAGATAGATAGATAGATAGAGAATTTATTCAGTAACAACACCACTTAATACAATATGACTATTTCTAATTAAATTTAAAAAAAACGAAACAATTACATAAAATAAAAAATAATATAGAAAAAGCAAACAACAGTGGTGCCATCTGAAACGGAATACCACTCCACATACGTTGGGGCTCAACATAAGCCCCAACACTGATTTTCAGTTCCGGTGGAGTGGCGCGCTGGCACAAGCAACATATATTATGTATAAACAGCAAACAAATATAAAACAAAATTTACTCTCAATTGAGTTTTGTTGTCCAAGTTACTGGTAAACCTCCACAAATAGGTATTTTATTAAATTTCTATATTTTATTATAGAAAATATTTCTAGCTATTAGTTAAAAAAAAGTACGGGTAACCTTTGTTTTAAAGGGGCGAATGCATTTGTGCCCGCGTGTTTTTATGCAGGGGAAGTGTGGGACTCAAACTCATCCGGTGAATAACACTCAGAGGACTCTCTCTTTCAGCATTCTCCTTCTGCAGCAAACACGCTCACAGAAGGAGACCACCATGCCTCCTCGGTATCCAGTATCTTGGAGACGACACTCGATAGGTCCACGCCGACTACCGACACTTGGTTTAAAACATGAGGTAACTAATTCAGAAAAAATATCATTTGTCACAACAATAAAGCGTTCGTGCCATATTCCATATGATTTTTCAAAGTCTTTTTGGAAAGCTAAGACTATTATTCCCCTTTAAACCATATTATGTATTAGTAGTATGCGAAATTAACAAAAACATAGTATCAATAAAGAAAAAATTATAACGTACTTCCCGAGTGTTCCTAATTTTCGAGATATTATGAAGATAATTTGCACTAAAAATAAATTAATTCTGTTTGTAATAACTAATGACCTCAAATCCTAAGACCAAAAACTACATTATAATTACAAATTTAATTAGTAATTATAAGGCCCTGGGCTCAAAGTAGTTCACTCGACTAGGTTCTATTTAGTGACAGATTTACCGGCGGATTTAACTGTAGATAGCAAAGGGGATCAAAAAAACCTTTCTCTAAAACGTTTATTCTGATGTCTTACAGAGAGAAGTCTACAAGACCTTGCCAATGACTTTTCCCTCTTCCTTTCTATTGTACATTCAACGGTACAGCAAACTTCTATATTCTGTAGCAAAACACCCAGATCGCCCAAAACCAGGAATTGGCCTCTATATATTATTATATATTACACCGGCACACAAAAAAAAAATTGTCTGTACACCGGGCGCCACCTATCTACGGGCATGTTTTTCGACCCGCTGAATACGAATTTCAAGTCAGTTTAGGCCGTCCAGCCTTCAGTTTCAAGTAAATTGCAAAAAACCCCAAAAAATAGCGAAAATTCGATGTTTTGGCAAGAATATTTACCGGCTTAAACTCCCCACAAACGTTACAAAATAGATCAGGATTCTTATTGCATAGATGGGAATTTGCTTCTTGTAATAGTATACTCTCCAGTAGCCAAGTTTCCCACTACTGAAGAGCTGCAGTCGCTGGATGACGACGCCTGCGGTCCTGCTTTCTCACCCTGACCAGACGCCGATACTGGGTTTACGAATCCCTGCATCGTAAAGTACTCATCACTTGTACCTGCCATGACGGCACACACGCCGTTCATCCAGGGACTCTGACAGATGGTTCTGTTGCCCACCGTCACCCCGAGGAGGTGTCCTGGTTGCAAGTACAAGCGATCATGCAACGAAATGAAGTCTGCACATCGAAGAAGTTGAAATCCCAACACGATGGCAAATTTTTACTAATTAAAGGAAAAGGTGGAAGAAGAGGTATCCACGTCGTAGATCATTTGAGAATGAAACAGTACAATACCGCTAATACAGTAATATTCGCTATTTTTTGGGGTTTTTGCAATTTACTCGAAACTGAAGGCTGGACGGCCTAAACTGACTTGAAATTCGTATTCAGCGGGTCGAAAAACATACCCGTAGATAGGTGGCGCCCGGTGTACAGACAATTTTTTTTTTTGTGTGCCGGTGTTATTAATTTAGGAACATAGAGGCTCGGTACATAATATATACTTGATTATATAAAATTATCACGTATCAACTTAAAAACGAAATTAAGCAGATTTCTAATCTCTATACTTAATTATTATGATTCATCAAAGCTTGAAAAGCCAAAGTTTATTAATATTATAGTTGAAAACTTATAATATGAACGTCTAAAGTTAAATGCACCTACTTAGCTGATTAATGTACTCACTTTGATGAGTTTTTCAATTACTCTTTGTGTTAGTTTTGTTTTAAATGGGATTTTCGAGTTATAATAGAAAATGGCGGATGAGTTACGTGCGGCTGAATCTGTAGAGCGAGAGGTAAAGTTTCACATTTTAGGGAAACGATATTAAGTATTCATAATACTCAAGTTGAAATATTACGTAATTTGACTGTTGAAGTTGTTGAACCTGTTGTTATGAGGGAGTTAATCTTGAAAACGGCAGTCTATCGAAATTAAGCCTGTTTATTTACTTTGAAGAGTGGGATTTTCCTTGTCTATTTAATAGAAGAAGACGTATAAATTTACGCATTTAGCGTATACATATAGATTTAATTCGTTCGTTTCGTTTCGTGTTGTGATGAAAAACGTAACAGTAATATATTGCAAAACTTTTTGTGACCGACAATGCTTTAAAATAATAATAATATAATATAAAACGCAGGGTATTTATTGATTCTATATTTTAGAAACAATAAAAACGCTTTAAGTCCTAAGTCCGATTCTGATTACCACGAAACGGCTACTCATAAAAAGAGCAGTTAAATCGGTCCCTCAATTTTATTATTGGAATTACGGAGGTAATCTCAAGACGTAATTACGAAATTGAAACGATTTCGATAGAAGCTTGCTTTATGCGAAAAGTTTTTGCATTAATTTGAATTTCGAAGGTATTTTGCCGTCATTTGTCCATATTTCTTAAGGTTTGTTATTTGAAAAGGAATTGACGCTTTTGATTTATTTATTTTATATAAATTTAATTGAAAGATTCGTTGGCGCGTTGAGTAGTACCTTACGTTCCGACGGGTTGCCGGTTTGATTTCCATCGGAATGACATGTTTATTGGAGGGAATCGAGTGACGCTCCCATGGAGCCACTCAATTGGCATTATATGGCAGGCTGATTTGAAATTTTACTGTTTCTAAATAAACTTTAGCAATTTACTGAGGTTTTTTCGAGTTTTTATCTTTGGTCCACATATTTTTTTTTAAATGTCGATGGTTTTCTGCAGTAGCTCTATTACCAAAATCGAACGCAACGAACGGAGCGAAACGAAAGAACAACCAACTTCGTATTTTAACTTCTGACTATTTCAGTGTCTGACTGTTATTAGGATATTTTTTTTAAAAGAGGTGCGTGTGTATTGAATAGTATGTCTAATAATTTCAATAGGTTTTTTTTTTAAATTGGTATTAGCTGTGAATTTAGAGTCTTTTTTTCTCTTAGCCGGGGTCAGTCGACGGCGGTCGTTCGGAAAATACGGCAGATCACAGACAAAAGGCGCAATCAAGCGGAGTCACCGCGAAAACAACACTCGTCTTGTTGTTTAAGCTCGTTATCAAATTTGAACTAAATATATACAAAGAAACCGTTAATATTGTATATTATTGACGCGAGTATCACACAGTTAAATAAAATAACTTTTACCATATTCAAACGTGGTTAATTATTATTTATATTATTAATAAATAATATAAAAAACGAGAGGACACTGTGAAGAAGCAGTCGGGTTAGTCGAAAAAAGGGCCCAACCGACCATAAATATTGGTTGTAGGAAAAATTATGGAGACCAAAATTGTTGGTCTTCTTATTTCAAACAACTTTGTTTATATACAATAATACCCTAAAATTAATAATAAACGAGATAATTCCATAACTACCCTTTGCCTTTTTTCCTCGCTTAATTCCGAAAATATTGATCGTACATGAAAATGCGCAGGAAATAAAATGTAGACAATCGCATGAACAACAATAAGTCCTTATTATTTTTGTTAAAAAGTTGAAAATGACCGAGTTATTAACGAAAAATGCTAACCTTTAAATAAAGATGGCGGTTAACGCAGGGGTTGAATTTGGTCGCCATTTTGAATTTAGACTCCCATTGGCCCCCCTCTAAAGGGTAGTGCAATTACATTTCTACCTAGAATTAATGCCAGGTCAAATGCTAACCCGACTGGGGTGGCCATAGTGGTAATCAATCAATGGTACAACATTGCATTTAGCACTAATTGTACAACTAAAGAATTTGTAGTAGAGATGCACACTAATTATTGTGAGTAATACTATGTCTACATTCAGCAAACGTATCGGGCGTGGGCGATATTCCCGGTCGCTCAATCAACACTTTCTTGTTCTCAAACTTAATAACCTTATTAGTAGCGATATTACTTAACATAAATATTCATTCTTTATCAATGAAAATTAAGAAACAATGTAATTTTTTCCTTCCGAAATGAGTACCTACAAATATTGTATTTATGTTTTTGTTTCAACTTGATCCAATCCCCCGATAATTGACTTCCAAAACGTTTTTGTGCCTAATGGGTCTTTGTATGAATTGATTGAAACAATATATCGAGGAAAACAGGCAACGCAAACAAAGGTGTTATTTTGTAAATAAAATGTCATCAGTAACGGGAGTTGAGACAATACGTATGTTATCTGAAAATCACTGCGTATCTGTGGAATGGGGCGTTATTCAATTGTTTTTTTAAATATTATGACAGATTATTCTTTAATTAAAGTATGTTTTCGAAACGCCCGGATTTTCGGATGTACGATGTGGCTGTGTATACATACATATATAGAAAGAACTAGCTGACCCGTCAATCGTTGTTTTGGCATGTAAATAATTTCTAAAAATCAGGGGTTGGTGATAAAAAAGTAAAAATCTAGGGTTGTATGTATTTTTTAAAGCCACATTATAAAAAAATAAAATCAAAAAATTTCGTCCAAAAATTAAAAAAAAAAATTAGGGGTGGATTACCCTTAACATTTAAAAAAAAGAGGTTGATCGAATATCCACCCTGGCCGATATGCACGCTAAGGATCACGAAAATCGGTCGAGCCGTTTCGGAGGAGTTCGGTCCCGCACACCGTGACACGAGAATTTTATATATTAGATGGAACAGTGACTAACTGTTAATTGTCCAACTGTTAATTGCAGGCTATTCTCTAATTAAATGACAAGCCAAATTTCGATCTAAGCTTGAATTCGATTGAATTAACGGCGAGGTTATCAACTGTCTAATTGACTAAGTAAATACCGTATACGACTGATAAACTAACCTATGCTGGGTAGTTGCAGTGTTGCGTGCATACGATAATGTATGTAGTAGGGATGTAACGGAAGTGGTTTTATCGGAACCGAATTCGGAATCGGAGTTTTTAAATATGTTTTGTCGGAACCGAAATCGGAACCGGAACCAGAATCGGAGGCAGAAGCAAAAGAGAGATGTGTAATAAAATAAATCAGTTTCATTCATATCAGTTCAAAAAATAAAAACACCTTACTAGTTGTTGAAAATAAAAATAAACGAATTGACTTAAATTTTAAACCGTAGTAAATTAAATCAAATGGCACTGATCGTTGTCGCCGCCGCCGCTGTGCTTCGACCTCCGATTATAATCTCCGATTGAAATTTATCGGAACCTAAATCGGAATCGGAGGGGCAAAATCAATCGGAAGTTCCGACTTTTCGGAACCGGAATCGAAGCTCCGTAACATCCCTAGTATGTAGGTACAATATATAACTCATCTCTTCCGCAGAGAGAAAAAACTAGTGGGCGCGAAACCCTAACATGTTTAGAATATTTAACAATAATGCACTAAACTCTATTACTCTGATTGCTACCAAGAAAACCGATATACAGTGTAATAATAAAATCGATTATTTCTGTCATTTTTTCAAAGAAATTTAATAAAACCTAGTTAAAACTTCAAACTCAATTTACTCAAAATGGCATGTGGAATGTGAATGGAATGTGGGTGACACTGTTTTGCTTTTCAGTATCCAGATAAAATGTGAAAATGATATCGGAGGTGGCTAATGACAATCTTCTATATTGCTCTCAATTTTGTGAACAATTCGTACTCAAATCCTCTCTAATGCAGGTACCACTAATCAAATACGAATTCTGTCTCGAACGGACCGATTCATTATGTTCCGTCACGACCAATATCACTTCTGGTTGTGTCATCATTGCGACACATTTACATGTGAACTCTATAAAAGGGTTCATCCTTCATTACTATATAATTATATATACATGGTGGAAACAATCAATGGGCCCTGAAGGGAAACCACTTTAAATCCTCAAGATATATTATTTTACTTAAAGGAAACGTTCCTTTATTTTTAAAAAGGAAACAAAACTGCATTCAAAGATATTCTAAAATTAGCTTGTCTCACCCGGAAATCGAACCAACTAAAAATAAAATAGCGAATGTTTAAATTTTGAATTTTTAGCTGGTTTTAAGTAAAATAATCTATCTTAAGGATTTAAAGTGGTTTCCCTCCAGGTCCCATTGATTCTTTCCCCCCTGTATACGTATATTATGCGAGTTACATTTGGCACCGGAAATGCTTTAAAAAAGTTTCAGTTGCGTAGGGTGCAGATAACTAAGGTCGTAAAGTATATTTCATACCGCTCGGTGATTAGGGTCTCCCTAACTACTAATTTTTACATTTTTATAAGATTTTTTTATTTTACATTAAATCCTATAATTCGAAATTTTCACTTCGTCTTTTTTTTTTACGATATAAAAGATATAATATAGTAATATAATAATGGACTACATGTTCAAAAGTCTACGTCACGTTGGCAACTGTTTATTTTGAAAAGAGATAGATTATTTGAATAAGAAATATTATAAGAGATTTAACGGGTTCTTTTGGTAGTATTTTACATTACGATGGGTCACGGGTTCGAATCCTTACGGAATGATGATGACGTGGGAGAAAATCCGACCGGTAACAAACTACGGATACATGCATGGAAAATCCGTGAATTGCATATTGCGTATTTACGAATGCTAAAAATAAAAATAAAATTTCGACATCGCATAACTGGTTGTTCATCTACCACCAATAAACCTCACGCACGTCTGTCGAAATCTAATATTAAAATAATTTATATATTTTTAATTCAATTACAAATGAATCGCCTTCATTTATATTATGTACCACTCACATAAGTTTCCAGACGACATCCCATGTCTCATAGTAGTTCTTACAAGTTATCGTATCGACATTACCAGAAGCGTGACGCAAATTATTCTCTCGACGACTGAAATAGCTTCTAAGTCTAACCTAACTTAAGCATAACACATAGTTATATTTAGATAGATAGATAGATAGAGAATTTATTCAGTAACAACACCACTTAATACAATATGACTATTTCTAATTAAATTTAAAAAAAACGAAACAATTACATAAAATAAAAAATAATATAGAAAAAGCAAACAACAGTGGTGCCATCTGAAACGGAATACCACTCCACATACGTTGGGGCTCAACATAAGCCCCAACACTGATTTTCAGTTCCGGTGGAGTGGCGCGCTGGCACAAGCAACATATATTATGTATAAACAGCAAACAAATATAAAACAAAATTTACTCTCAATTGAGTTTTGTTGTCCAAGTTACTGGTAAACCTCCACAAATAGGTATTTTATTAAATTTCTATATTTTATTATAGAAAATATTTCTAGCTATTAGTTAAAAAAAAGTACGGGTAACCTTTGTTTTAAAGGGGCGAATGCATTTGTGCCCGCGTGTTTTTATGCAGGGGAAGTGTGGGACTCAAACTCATCCGGTGAATAACACTCAGAGGACTCTCTCTTTCAGCATTCTCCTTCTGCAGCAAACACGCTCACAGAAGGAGACCACCATGCCTCCTCGGTATCCAGTATCTTGGAGACGACACTCGATAGGTCCACGCCGACTACCGACACTTGGTTTAAAACATGAGGTAACTAATTCAGAAAAAATATCATTTGTCACAACAATAAAGCGTTCGTGCCATATTCCATATGATTTTTCAAAGTCTTTTTGGAAAGCTAAGACTATTATTCCCCTTTAAACCATATTATGTATTAGTAGTATGCGAAATTAACAAAAACATAGTATCAATAAAGAAAAAATTATAACGTACTTCCCGAGTGTTCCTAATTTTCGAGATATTATGAAGATAATTTGCACTAAAAATAAATTAATTCTGTTTGTAATAACTAATGACCTCAAATCCTAAGACCAAAAACTACATTATAATTACAAATTTAATTAGTAATTATAAGGCCCTGGGCTCAAAGTAGTTCACTCGACTAGGTTCTATTTAGTGACAGATTTACCGGCGGATTTAACTGTAGATAGCAAAGGGGATCAAAAAAACCTTTCTCTAAAACGTTTATTCTGATGTCTTACAGAGAGAAGTCTACAAGACCTTGCCAATGACTTTTCCCTCTTCCTTTCTATTGTACATTCAACGGTACAGCAAACTTCTATATTCTGTAGCAAAACACCCAGATCGCCCAAAACCAGGAATTGGCCTCTATATATTATTATATATTACACCGGCACACAAAAAAAAAATTGTCTGTACACCGGGCGCCACCTATCTACGGGCATGTTTTTCGACCCGCTGAATACGAATTTCAAGTCAGTTTAGGCCGTCCAGCCTTCAGTTTCAAGTAAATTGCAAAAAACCCCAAAAAATAGCGAAAATTCGATGTTTTGGCAAGAATATTTACCGGCTTAAACTCCCCACAAACGTTACAAAATAGATCAGGATTCTTATTGCATAGATGGGAATTTGCTTCTTGTAATAGTATACTCTCCAGTAGCCAAGTTTCCCACTACTGAAGAGCTGCAGTCGCTGGATGACGACGCCTGCGGTCCTGCTTTCTCACCCTGACCAGACGCCGATACTGGGTTTACGAATCCCTGCATCGTAAAGTACTCATCACTTGTACCTGCCATGACGGCACACACGCCGTTCATCCAGGGACTCTGACAGATGGTTCTGTTGCCCACCGTCACCCCGAGGAGGTGTCCTGGTTGCAAGTACAAGCGATCATGCAACGAAATGAAGTCTGCACATCGAAGAAGTTGAAATCCCAACACGATGGCAAATTTTTACTAATTAAAGGAAAAGGTGGAAGAAGAGGTATCCACGTCGTAGATCATTTGAGAATGAAACAGTACAATACCGCTAATACAGTAATATTCGCTATTTTTTGGGGTTTTTGCAATTTACTCGAAACTGAAGGCTGGACGGCCTAAACTGACTTGAAATTCGTATTCAGCGGGTCGAAAAACATACCCGTAGATAGGTGGCGCCCGGTGTACAGACAATTTTTTTTTTTGTGTGCCGGTGTTATTAATTTAGGAACATAGAGGCTCGGTACATAATATATACTTGATTATATAAAATTATCACGTATCAACTTAAAAACGAAATTAAGCAGATTTCTAATCTCTATACTTAATTATTATGATTCATCAAAGCTTGAAAAGCCAAAGTTTATTAATATTATAGTTGAAAACTTATAATATGAACGTCTAAAGTTAAATGCACCTACTTAGCTGATTAATGTACTCACTTTGATGAGTTTTTCAATTACTCTTTGTGTTAGTTTTGTTTTAAATGGGATTTTCGAGTTATAATAGAAAATGGCGGATGAGTTACGTGCGGCTGAATCTGTAGAGCGAGAGGTAAAGTTTCACATTTTAGGGAAACGATATTAAGTATTCATAATACTCAAGTTGAAATATTACGTAATTTGACTGTTGAAGTTGTTGAACCTGTTGTTATGAGGGAGTTAATCTTGAAAACGGCAGTCTATCGAAATTAAGCCTGTTTATTTACTTTGAAGAGTGGGATTTTCCTTGTCTATTTAATAGAAGAAGACGTATAAATTTACGCATTTAGCGTATACATATAGATTTAATTCGTTAAGAAAGAAAGAAAGAAAGAAAAACATTTATTTCACAAAACACTCACAGGATACACTTAATGATAATAAAAATAAAATAAAGGTACAAAAAAAAGAAACAAAACTATACATAGTAATTAAACTATTAATTAACTTAAATTAAGCATTCCTGTGCAGTGCAGGAAATGGGTCACCGACTCAGGATTATCTGTGACACATCCGCGGCTATGCCACAGCACTGATTTTCAGCGGTGCCCGTTTATGTCTGGAGATACAGTGCGCTCTACATAAACTAAATATATAATAATAAATATGTTTAAATAAAATACGTCCATAAAATTTATATATTCTGAGATAAAAATAGTAATAAAAATAAAATATTTAATATATAGATAGAAAACACATTTACTCACACCTATATTTTCACCACCAATGCAACCAAAGCTGACATTTTTTTTGTTGTTCCATTAATTGTGACTTACATTTCCGACGAAAACTTTCGACTGTTTGTAAGCCACGAAGAGGAGGAGGAAGATTGTTCCAGCATTTGGTTGCATTGTAGCGAAAACTTCCCCTGAATGCGGCACTGTGGTGTTTTAAAACAGACAGTCCGTATTGCGAGGCTCTTGTAAAATAAGTGGCATTGAGATCCCCTAGCCAAGTCAATTTACAGTAAAGATAATATGGTGTTTTAGTCTTTATTACACCGAAAAGCATAACTGCGAAGTGAACTTTTCTGCGGCCACTCATGTTAAGAACTCCGGCATTGTTCAAAAACGGAGTTATATGGGAACGGGCAGGTATGTCCCAGCAGTAGCGTGCACACGCGTTTTGTACACGTTGTATTGCCCTCCTAGAGCGAGCAAGTAGTCTATCGCCATACACCACGTCTCCGAAATTTAGTTTCGACAAGACAAGTGAGTCGCACAGTCTTAGACGTAACCGAGTATCAATGTGATTTCTGATACGATAAAGCGTCTTCAGGCGATAGTAGCAGTTAGCGATAGTTTTATTTACATATTTCTCGAATCTCAAATTCTCGTCAAAAATTATCCCTAGATTCCGAGCCTCACAAACCCGTTGTATACTTTTATTCCCAATCTTAATATGAAGATTAAGCCGTTCAGTCTTTTCCAATTGAGAAGGCGTCCCCAGTAGCATGTATTTCGTCTTCTCAGGGTTTCTAACTAAAGCATTTCTTTCTGACCATTCTGCTATACTATTGAGATCGTAATTTAATTGCTCTAAAGCCAAGTGTGAGTGATCTGGATGGAACGATATGTACAACTGAAGGTCATCAGCATACATATGGTAGCGGCAGTGTCTTATAGTATGTACTACATCTGCACTGTACAGAATATACAGCAATGGACCCAAAATTGATCCCTGCGGTATACCTCGAGAAAGTGAACTAAACTGAGAAAACGACGTCGTTCCATCCTCCTGTACGACTGCAACAGCTTGGATCCGTTTTCCTAGATAACTGCTGAACCATTGCACGACTTTGTCACCGAATCCATAGTAGGAAAGTTTTGCTAACAGAAGTTTGACGTTTAAAGTATCAAAAGCTCGTGAATAGTCCAGCAACACCAAGAGAGTAGCCTTTCCCAGATCCTGAGACCCTAAAACGTTATCAACAACATCAATCAAGGCCGTATTTGTTCCTCTATTTTTGCGAAACCCCGATTGAAATTCTGGCAGAATATTATTTACTTCCAGGTATTCAATAAGTTGGTTACATACTATTTTCTCCAATACCTTGGATAGACATGGAAGAATACTAACCGGGCGAAGATCTTTATAGTTTAATACGGTATTATTTTTCTGTATTGGTCGTACTATTGCCTGTTGCCACAGTTCTGGAAAAGTTCCCGTGCTTATTGAGGTGTTAATAATATGAGTTAGTAAGGGAACTATTTTCGATAGTGTTAATTCTACCATGGATAATGAAATACCGTCAACTCCAAAAGCCTGGGATTTATTTAGATTACGAATAGTTCTAGCTACTGTATCTTCGTTCACAATTTTTAGGTTAAAAACAGCAGAACAAAATCGGTTCCCCTCATAGAAGTCGAGGCTTTCTTGATGTACATCATTATTTCCGGGAACATTGAGAAAATGCCTATTTATACTGTCGGGGTCATTTAAATGTGCTGGTAGAACAAAGTTTTTCTCTGGCTTAATGCGTACCTGCTCCTTTATATGCCGCCATAGAAGGCGCGGCTTGTTAATGTTCAAATTAATATATTCATTAAAGTATGCATTTTTTTCGCGAACTAAAGCATTTTTTACGTATTTTTTTAAATCTTCGTAATACTGTCTCGCCCCACCGTGTTGTTTATCACGACGTGCTTTGATTAGAGCCTCATCACGAGTCCTCATCATTAATTTAATATTATACGTAATCCATGGGTAATTTTTGTCCTTGATAAGAACTTTTTTGTTAGGAGCAAAAACGTCAAATAAAGAAACAATAAAGAATGTTAGAGCGGTAACCATATCATTTACATTATTATAATTATATATAAAATCAAGATCAGTTGCTTCAAGATATTTATTGAATTCATTTAAGTTTATTTCTCTAATTGGTCTATACGTTATCCAGTGAGGTGTAAATTTGTCTCTAATAATATTTAATGTGCAGGTTAGAAATGCATGATTACTTAGACCACCAATGTGGTCAACACTCACATGATGTAGAGGAGTATTAGAACACATTATGTCAATAAGTGTTTCACTGTCGTTTATAAAATGTGTTGGTTGTGACACGTATTGTTGCATGTTCATAGTTTGCAAAAATTGACAAAACTTCTTTGTATTAATATGAGTAGGGTTTAAAAAGTTGATATTAAAATCGCCCACCAATACTAAAACGTCACACCATGCAAATGACCCTATAGATTCGACCATAGAATCGAGGAAAGAATCTACTTCCATCCATGGAGGACGATAAGCAGTGCCTACAACTATATCATTTCGTTCGTTTCGTTTCGTGTTGTGATGAAAAACGTAACAGTAATATATTGCAAAACTTTTTGTGACCGACAATGCTTTAAAATAATAATAATATAATATAAAACGCAGGGTATTTATTGATTCTATATTTTAGAAACAATAAAAACGCTTTAAGTCCTAAGTCCGATTCTGATTACCACGAAACGGCTACTCATAAAAAGAGCAGTTAAATCGGTCCCTCAATTTTATTATTGGAATTACGGAGGTAATCTCAAGACGTAATTACGAAATTGAAACGATTTCGATAGAAGCTTGCTTTATGCGAAAAGTTTTTGCATTAATTTGAATTTCGAAGGTATTTTGCCGTCATTTGTCCATATTTCTTAAGGTTTGTTATTTGAAAAGGAATTGACGCTTTTGATTTATTTATTTTATATAAATTTAATTGAAAGATTCGTTGGCGCGTTGAGTAGTACCTTACGTTCCGACGGGTTGCCGGTTTGATTTCCATCGGAATGACATGTTTATTGGAGGGAATCGAGTGACGCTCCCATGGAGCCACTCAATTGGCATTATATGGCAGGCTGATTTGAAATTTTACTGTTTCTAAATAAACTTTAGCAATTTACTGAGGTTTTTTCGAGTTTTTATCTTTGGTCCACATATTTTTTTTTAAATGTCGATGGTTTTCTGCAGTAGCTCTATTACCAAAATCGAACGCAACGAACGGAGCGAAACGAAAGAACAACCAACTTCGTATTTTAACTTCTGACTATTTCAGTGTCTGACTGTTATTAGGATATTTTTTTTAAAAGAGGTGCGTGTGTATTGAATAGTATGTCTAATAATTTCAATAGGTTTTTTTTTTAAATTGGTATTAGCTGTGAATTTAGAGTCTATTTTTCTCTTAGCCGGGGTCAGTCGACGGCGGTCGTTCGGAAAATACGGCAGATCACAGACAAAAGGC
This sequence comes from Anthocharis cardamines, assembly GCA_905404175.1. Classification (NCBI taxonomy): domain Eukaryota; kingdom Metazoa; phylum Arthropoda; class Insecta; order Lepidoptera; family Pieridae; genus Anthocharis; species Anthocharis cardamines. The sequence continues at coordinate 1,152,527 of FR989959.1, forward strand.
GCAATCAAGCGGAGTCACCGCGAAAACAACACTCGTCTTGTTGTTTAAGCTCGTTATCAAATTTGAACTAAATATATACAAAGAAACCGTTAATATTGTATATTATTGACGCGAGTATCACACAGTTAAATAAAATAACTTTTACCATATTCAAACGTGGTTAATTATTATTTATATTATTAATAAATAATATAAAAAACGAGAGGACACTGTGAAGAAGCAGTCGGGTTAGTCGAAAAAAGGGCCCAACCGACCATAAATATTGGTTGTAGGAAAAATTATGGAGACCAAAATTGTTGGTCTTCTTATTTCAAACAACTTTGTTTATATACAATAATACCCTAAAATTAATAATAAACGAGATAATTCCATAACTACCCTTTGCCTTTTTTCCTCGCTTAATTCCGAAAATATTGATCGTACATGAAAATGCGCAGGAAATAAAATGTAGACAATCGCATGAACAACAATAAGTCCTTATTATTTTTGTTAAAAAGTTGAAAATGACCGAGTTATTAACGAAAAATGCTAACCTTTAAATAAAGATGGCGGTTAACGCAGGGGTTGAATTTGGTCGCCATTTTGAATTTAGACTCCCATTGGCCCCCCTCTAAAGGGTAGTGCAATTACATTTCTACCTAGAATTAATGCAAGGTCAAATATTAACCCGACTGGGGTATATTGCCATAGTGGTAATCAGTGGCGTAGCTATCATAGGGCAAAGTAGACATGGGTAACTCAGCGAAATTCCCTGCGCCAACTCAGCAACTCAGGCGCAGTGTAGTGTGTCGGCTCCTTGAGTCAACTCAAAATTGCGCCACGACGCAGTAAAAATGGGACGCGCAAAGCGAGCAGTGAAACCTCCGAAACGCACGCAACCCCACGCTCATAGTTCACTCAGTGAGTGGGTACTGCGCCGTGCGCCGGCACATTATGAATGTGTGAGCTGACTCACCCTGCGCACTGAAGCGTGCCGGCGCAATTGCGCGGCGCAGCGCAGTGTTACCCATGTCTAGGGCAAAGTGGTGCAGTGCACTAGGGCCCTGAAGCTGAGAGGGCCCCGTGAGCTTTGGAAAGAGGGGGAGGCAGCTCTTGAAGCTAGAAAAATTCTTACAAGAATTAATTATTTATTGAATGAATGAATTTAGAATTAAATTAAATTTTTTCAAGATTTTAAATGAGAATTTATAACGCCGAAACTAACTACGCCACTGGTGGTTATCAATCAATGGTACAATATTGCAATAAGCACTAATTATACCATTGACTGTACAACTAAAGAATTTGCAGTAGAGATGCACAGTGCACACTAATTATTATGAGTAATACTTTGTCTACATTCAGCAAACGTATCGGGCGTGGGCGATATTCCCGGTCGCTCAATCAACACTTTCTTGTTCTCAACCTTAATAAAAGCCTTATTAGTAGCGATATTACTTAAATGTTTATAATTTTACATCAATATTCATTATTTATTACTGAAAATGAAGAAACAATGTATTTGTTTCGTTCCGAAATGAGTAGGTAGGTACAAATATTGTATTTATGTTTTTGTTTCAACTTGATCCAATCCCCCGATAATTGACTTCCAAAACGTTTTTGTGCCTAATGGGTCTTTGTATGAATTGATTGAAACAATATATCGAGGAAAACAGGCAACGCAAACAAAGGTGTTATTTTGTAAATAAAATGTCATCAGTAACGGGAGTTGAGACAATACGTATGTTATCTGAAAATCACTGCGTATCTGTGGAATGGGGCGTTATTCAATTGTTTTTTTAAATATTATGACAGATTATTCTTTAATTAAAGTATGTTTTCGAAACGCCCGGATTTTCGGATGTACGATGTGGCTGTGTATACATACATATATAGAAAGAACTAGCTGACCCGGCAATCGTTGTTTTGCCATGTAAATAATTTCTAAAAATCAGGGGTTGGTGATAAAAAAAGTAAAAATTTAGGGTTGTATGTATTTTTTAATGCCACATTATAAAAAAAATAAAAACAAAAAACTTCGTCCAAAAATTTAAAAAAAAAATTAGGGGTGGATTACATTACGGGGGATGAAAAATAGATGTTGATCGAATATCCACCCTGGCCGATATGCACGCTAAGGATCACGAAAATCGGTCGAGCCGTTTCGGAGGAGTTCGGTCCCGCACACCGTGACACGAGAATTTTATATGTTAGATGGAACAGTTAACTAACTGTTAATTGTCCAACTGTTAATTGCAGGCTATTTTCTAATTAGATGAAAAGCCAAATTTCGATCTAAACTTGAATTCGATTGAATTAACTGCGAGGTTATCAACTGTCTAATTTACTAAGTAGGTAAATACCGTATACGACTGATAAACTAACCAGGGTAGTTGCAGTGTTGCGTGCATACGATAATGTATGTAGGATTGTAGGTACAATATGTATATAACTCATCTCTTCCGCAGAGAGAAAAAACTAGAGGGGGCGCGAAACCCTAACATGTTTAGAATATTTAACAATAATGCACTAAACTCTATTACTCTGATTGCTACCCTATAATAATTTAAAAAAAAATCTATTATTTATGATATTTTTTTAAAGAAATTTAATAAAACCTAGTTAAAACTTCATACTCAATTTACTCAAAATGGCATGTGGAATGTGGATGGAATGTGGGTGACACTGTTTTGCTTTTCAGTATCCAGATAAAATGTGAAAATGATATCGGAGCTGGCTAATGACAATCTTCTATATTGCTCTCAATTTTGTGAACAATTCGTACTCAAATCCTCTCTAATGCAGGTATCACTAATCAAATACGAATTCTGTCTCGAACGGACCGTTTCATTATGTTCCGTCACGACCAATAGCACTTCTGTTTGTCATCATTGCGACACTCGTGTTTACATTTACATGTGAACTCTATAAAAGGGTTCATCCTTCATTACTATAATATATAATACTAGCTGATGCCCGCGACTTCGTTCGCGTGGGGATCACTTTATGCTGAACTTTTGAGCAAGCTTTCTTCATATTATATATCCTACATCCTCTGTACTTGGTGATTTCTTTTCGGAAAGAGCTATCAGAGTAGTCATTGACGGTTGCTTTTGCATCATATTATCGACATGTTTAATGGTGGTTGAGGTTGGGGTTCAAATGATGATTTGAAATTCAAAAGAAATACCATAGTAATTGAAAAAATGAACCTGACTTTAGGGAGATGCATATCAATCAAATTTTACATCACCAAAATGCAGATATGTGTCTTTTTTCCACTAATCAGAGTTCAGTCGAAGATTGGATTCAATGCATTTTCCGTCTTAAATATACCTATGCACGAAAATTGTACGGGGGTTTGAAAATACTTGCAACACATGGAAAAAAACGCCAAGATAATGTCTAAATACGAATAAAATGAAGGTATGGAGAAATCCAAAAAAAAAAGAAATCCCTTGGAAAGGAAAGGATTCATGAAAATGCGAAATAAACGATCTCATAAGAAATACATTTTTATATAATAGTATAGTTCAATAATACATTTTCTATTTTCAATATTAGTTCTTTTAAAAATATAAAAAAATAAATACAAAAAAATATTGCCCTTAGTGATGATTCGAACTCGCATCAGAAGTTACGGTAGTACGACCGTATATCCACTATGCCACGAACACATATCGAAATTGGCGAAATTATCAAACTATTTCATTTACATATCAAACTGTGGTTGACATCTGACAATTCGAAAAAATTCAACGCGAGTCAGTTTTCATTGCAATTTGTTGAAATGGTGCCTTTAAAATAATATTTAAATGATGATAACTTTTTTTTCCGACAACCGATTTCGATGAAACAAAGCCTATATGTTGCCCAGGACTTTGCTTAATATATTTGTATAAATTACGCGAAAACCGGTTCAGTATCTTCGGAGATTAGCGTGAACAAACAGACAGACAGACAGACAGACAGACAGACAAGAATCTTAAAAATTGCATTTATGCATTCTGCTACCCTTCTTTTATCACCCCTCTTAATTTCTGGTAAAAATATTTAGTGAAGCGTAATTTCGATCCTACTCTTTTATTATATGTATAGATATATAGTTACGTATATGCAAGTTACATTTGGCACCGGAAATGCTTTAAAAAAAGTTTCGGTTGGTTAGGGTGAAGATGACTTTGATTGTAAAGTATATTTCATACCGCCAGGTGATTAGGGTGTTCCTAACTACAATTTTTTACATTTTTATGAGTTTTTTTTTTTTTTATTTGCAAATCCTATAATTCGAAATTTTCACTTTGTCCAGCGTAGTGGGTATGGATCAACTAGTAACTTGATAAAATTATACACATATTGACTGGAAAGCCTCCACTTTTATAAAAGGCGAATAATCTAAATTACAATTTTAATGAAATATACATAGTTTGCAACGTCGATAAATTCTAGAAAAAATGTAGGTTGTGAATTATTGACACAGATTTGACCTTGATTTGAACGACTCTTGACGATAGTCATTACTGAAAACGGATGTAGGCCAGCATACATACGTTCAGATATTTTTAACGAACATTTTCCTAATTTATATTTTACTACATTCTGCTCGCGACTTCGTCGTAGAATTAGTACTACGGGTAGCTTATTTATTATCCGAGCTGTTTTGTCATCAATCTTCTTACTATTTAAATATTCTAATCGTGGCTAGATAATAAGTATCCACTACATATTAATCTCTCTTCGGTATGAATAGCTATATACTGCGGATACGGTATACAAATTTCATTAAAAATTAAAACATTTTCTAATTAACCTGTTCGACCAATCGAAAATGCAGAATCACATCACTGACACTGACTATCATTATAATTTGGCCAATGAACTCAATATCGTTATAATATAATATGTTATTCTGATGTATAAACAATATTACTGTGAAGTTTAATCAAAATCCGTTCAGTAGTTTTTGCGTAAAATAGTGAAAAACATCCTCACAAACTTTTACTTTTCAAATGACTACAATAATAAATTATTATTATTATAGAACTCTATCTACACACTTATATTGGGTACACAAATTATTAATAAATGTAATTAGAAAGTGTTTGATGGTAGATAACCTTTGAAACTGGTATGCAGAAACTTAACACAATAGGGAATATGCATGTTGTTTAAATTTACTTGATATTTTTTCCCTTGAATCCTTATGGCCCAGATATTATGCCTAAACAATTATTTTCTTATTTAGTTCGTGTTTAATTGCAAAAAATATTAATTAAAATGTGTAAAATAAGGGAGAGAAATTCAAGTTTGCAAAACGCATCACCATTGGTCGAAACAAAACGTGACGTCACCTTACACATTCTGTCATTTATCGGCAGCGATTTATCAATGGCGTCCATTGACATCGAAGATGGCGTCAAACACTGGTTACCATAGTTACCTCACTCTATCCGTCACTGAGCGTGTAATGTGATATCATCCAAAGCCCGCGAAATATGGCCGCGTTTAAACAGATCAAATTTTATCGATGTTTTCAAAGTAATTTTAAAAAATAATTTGGACATTGCCAAGAGTATTTATATTTTTTATTAGGGTAAAATGATGTAACAAGTCGATAAAAAATATAAAAAAAATGCATGCATATTCCCTATTAGAAATTTCGAATAACGTACTGGTCATATTACTTCTTTTTATTTTATCTGTGAGGAAAAGCCAATACTCGGTTGGCAGACGTCAATCATGAAGGATGAATCTACATCAGCCATACTCAACCTTTTTTTTATGTGGGTCACAAACACATATCAGTCATAATTTTAGGTGTTAAAAAACATAATTTATAGTTAACAACAGTAGCGTAGCATAGGTAACTAGCACTCCGTGCGGATCCCTTTGCCGCTCCAAATTATATTTATGATCTGACAACATTGCCTCCCTTCGAGTGGGTCAACTGTCAAACGGAAAATGGCGGGAAAATGGTTTATGAGCTGAGTTTGGTTCGATCGTAGACTAGAGGTGGATAAAAGCGTTATATTGAAATCACCGTGACTGTCGTTCCAGTTCCTAAAAAATCACAGTGAAAAACCGACGTTATTTTGTCACGTCGATCACTCACGCGTCACAAGGAACAATACAAGTTGTTGTATGATCTGAAATAACAGGCTCAGGCAGGACTGAGTTGAACACTATTGACACTGATTCACAAACATTATAATATAATCTGTATGTAGTTACCTATTTCGATCGGTACTCTATATAATATTCTTTATCTACATATTTAAATAAATGAATGATAAGAAAGTGAATGAAGCGAAAGAAGTATGTCAAGATAGTAGCAAATGGAGATCTTTGATCTCTGCCTACCCCTACGGGAAACAGGTGTGATTTTACATAGGTAGTACATATATTAAATAAATATTATTAAGTATGATTTTAGCTGTGATGAAATATGTTATACTTAGGTAGGTAGATTACTTTGATCATAGGCTTTATTTTGTCGTGAAAAATAGGCCTGAAGGAGTAGAATGAAATAGGGGATGAAAGTTTATGTATTAACGATGTATTTTCATTCATAGTAGATATCTAAGTATTAATAGAAAATACACATTATTGTCATATCTTCGAGCCCCTTATCCCAACTAATATGAAATAGATACGATAAAGAGTGTAGGTATAACGTAAAAGTTTGATCAATGTTCTCATATGCCATTTCTAGAAAACAGGTATCTTTAACTATTTGTTCGTAGAGAAAAGTGAAATAGATTGAACACGAACACGGCCGAGCAGGCGCGAAACTAACCGAAGTAATGGCGCGGTCGTGGCGAAGCCGGCCCGCCGCGCTCGCTTCGCTGCGGAACAGCGGAACGATATACGTTACTATACGTAACGTACGTAAGTCGTTTCTTCCTACACCGCCGTGACGAGTCACGGCGAGCGACGGCTCACGGCAGCAAGACAGCGCACGAAAGGAACAACATACGTAACGTTGTTACTTTGAGACAAATAACAGTGATACGATTTAACTTCAGATCACTGTTATTTTTTCACCGTGACGTTATTTATCATCCACCTCTATCGTAGACTTAATATAAGTAGAGAGTTAATAGGATTCTGTGATTATTGTGATGGGATAATATTGATCTTATTAAATGATTAAGCGAAACAAGTGTTTTCTTCAGTGGTTTAACACAAAGGACGGCCGCGGCGGGGCGTAGGTTGAGTATGGTCTACACCATCCATTGCCGCCCGCCCTAGGTTTGTATTGAGGACTAAATAAAAAGCCTGAGTGACTGAGTCCCGACCAATACGGTGCTCTTTGAATTTAGAATTCTATATACTTCGGGTTCAGGTTTATTAGTTCGACGAATGCAACCAACTCTAGCAATGAATGTAAAATACCGAATACTTGCTATAGTAATTGATTTCCAGCAAAACCAGAACCGAACTCTAACGATCATTAGCGTTAGTAACATAATGCTTCCCTGTTAATCGGCTGTCAGTTACTGCTTCTAAACTATGCAGCAAACAGCATCTACATTCTACACGAATTCTAATACAGATTACAGAATAAGTGTTTTTAATTGTTAAGGACCTTTATATCCCTCAGCGAAAGTTTTGCATTCAATACATGATATAACGAAGGCGAGCGCATGTTCAAACAGTAATTGTGGATTATAGACAATATCTAAGAAATTTCGAATAAATTTAAATTCGTCAATAATTCAATATACTCTATAAAAAATACAATATAAAAATTCATAAAAATAGGTCAAGCCGTTTCGGAGGATTTTTATGATTTTTTTATGTATATTTGGTAGGTATGAGAATAGGTCATAAAGTAAATATTTTCATACTGCTAGGTGATTGGGGTTATACAGATTTTTTTTGGACAAAAAATGATTTGATTTCATTTTCTTTATTAGTATAGTGAAGCCGGGTCGAGCAGCTACTATAAGATTTAAATAAATCTTTATCTATTCGAAAGTATGGGAACTCTTATCAATTCAGACATTTCGTAAACTGGTAGCGCCTTAATGCCCCATTCGTTACAGTTTTCCATCTCCGCGAACTTTTGGAAACACGAGGTAATACCACCTGTCTTCGGTGTAAACAGAGTTTAATGACTACCCGCGCTGCGATGGAAATACCGATGACTCTGCCCAACTTCGGATGGTGGAGATAGGGAAGGGTGTTGTGTCAAGCATTTTAGCTAACATTTTAAATTCAGGAGAAAGCTTCTATTTTTTCCGGATCAGTGAATAAACTTCTTTTCGAAAGCAAATTTTAATTTACTTTTGAAGAAAAGTAAAATTTAGTAGCATCATAGTCAAATATCTGTTAATTTTGTATGAAAAAAAGCGTTTGGTAGAGTACGTAGGTGGAGAAAAAGAGAAATGAGGCAGTAATAAGCAATTTGTTGCAAGAGATAAATAAATTTTAAGTTTTAAATAAACATTGTTTAATAAAATAAAAGTTGTTTAGTAATTATTATTAAAAATACCGATAAAAAAATTTGAGCACCCTTTTAAATTATTAAAAATTCTACTCGTATATTACTAAATAATTAACAAAATAACAATTTCGTTTTAAAATATTAAAAAAGAAAATTAGATATAGAGATTTCTTTTCAGTATATTTAATTTTTAATTCGATTTTATACACTTAATAAAATAAGTGTACCGCTAAGCTACTATACTCCTTGTGTTATGTTCTTCCAGGAACAATTTCATTATAAATAAAAATAAACTTTTTTTTTGCCCCTATATAATTACGGCCTTATTAATAAACGTATTGTATAAACGTATAGCTTGATATAGTTAAAATATATATAGTCGCTATCGAATATAAAAAGACTACAGAACGAAAGAAACACAACATATTGTAGCTATATCAAGCTTACTCGTACAATACGTTTATGAGTAAGGCTGTTATCTTCTCTCTTCTATATATATAAAAGAGATTCCCACCTATATAGTCACTCATCACGATATCTCTGGAACCATAAGGCGTAGCGACTTGAAATATGGTAGGAATATTCCTTTCGCCGAGTAGAGGTCAGCTAAGAACGGATTTTACGAAATTCAACCCACAAGGGGGGTTGCGGGGGCAATTGCTAGTTCTACATATAATAGTTGACAATGTTCATGCCTAAATCTTCTACTGTCTGCATCTGCGCTTTGTATGATCGACACGTTTAAGTTCCGTATGTTTCTACTTTCTAGACAATTTGAAAGCATTAGTTAGGTGAGATTTTAATATTAATTTGTACGGTGAAGAGCGTCCTTCTTTTGGAGGTCTGATAAATTGCTCTTAGATTAGGGGCTTCCCATTGATCCTGCCCCGGAAATTGTTTAAGCCCATGTATAATGAGGCTAGTAAATTATATGATGGGTATTACTAATAATAATCTATTCTTGGGTCACTTGTAAGCCTTGTTGAATTGAAAGGATAGGGTAGTGTATTACGTAAAACAAAGTTTCTAAGTAAAACTTATCTGAGGGCTTAGCACGAACGACTATCGAGAAAGTATTCGAATCGTCGATCTGTCAGATGTATGAGAAATCTTTTGAAATTTCATACAAATGACAGCTCAACGATACGAATACTTTTTCGCAAGTTGTTCGTGCTAAGCCCTTTGATGAAGTATTTATATATTTTTGTTAATTTGGATTAATGAATTTATAATTACACAATTGGCGCTGCGAGTTTCTTTAGTTTCAAAGGGCAAAAATGTTTGCTGGTATTCTAATGTGATTGTTATATTTATTTGTTATCTTATATTTTTCACTCAAAAATAATTGGAACAAAAGCTGAATTATTTTATCATAGGGATACTTAACGAGTAGAGGAATGAAGAATGACATAGGCTTGTTTTTATTCTTAGAAACGTCTCAATAATTGTTCCATGCAAGTGAACCCGCTGTTGCCTCATATTTCTATAAATATGGTTTTCCCTACTGATTATTTAGGGTATTAAATAGGTGCTTGGCACAAAACAGAAGGCGTAAGCTAGGAGTATCGAAATTCAACCGCGGTCCACTCATAGATTGGCGTGTTGTGGAGACGGTTTTGGCTTCCGTCTACATAGCCTTCTATATATTTTAGATTTTTCAGTGGTATAATTTGTCGACAGCTTATCATGATAACACTCGTCTTTTGATAACTGATAGTTTAGTTTAGGTTTAACAGAGAATTCAGTAGTTAGACAATATTCCGAATGTTAAAGAAAATAATGATAAATATTTACTCCACAGAATCAATGCTTACACCAAAAGTTAACGAACAAGAAAGTATACAGAAAATATAAAGCTACGATCAAGAATAGTATCTAACGAGGCAGATTCGGCCAATTTTCGATGATCCACATTATCCGCTTCGATGCACACAATTACGGACCCACAATAATTGGACGATGAATGGTAATGAGGCGTGGTTTATCATTATTGCATTTGTTCTTCAGATTGGTATAATAAATATATACCTCTCATTGAAGGAAACAATTTTTCTAATATGCCAGTGAAAGCGGACCGTAATTTTGAAATATTTTCTGTGTAAGGATACAATTTTGCAGGATGTTGCTTCGTTTTAAGAATTAGCAATTAAGATATTATTATAACTTTTATAAATAATAATTATGGTAATTATCAAATTGTCATATATGTGATTTTTTTTGTGACGAATTAAAACGCGATTTATTTAATATATTTAGAAAAACCATTTTTATATATGTAAATGCAAACTAACAGCCGGGAAAATGCTGTTTGCAGGTGACCAGAGTAGCTAAATATTTACCAGAACTGTGTTTAGATGTGCAATGATGTGTAGATAGCCCATTTCAGTCAAAATATCTATGAATATTCGTTAGCTCGTATAGCATTGTAGCATTATTTACTATTGATGGCTTGTAATTGAGGTTTATGAAGTTAACTTTACGTTTGACTGCTAATATCTAAAAAAACTGAAGAATGTTAAATTTTTAATGAGGTAACCATATTGTATATATATCATACTATTAAGCCAGTCCACCAGTGGCGCGCTGTCCTAATAAGCCGATGTTTATATATTTTACTCAATACCTAATCTATAAACTTTGAAACAGTTAAGAAAACAAAATACATTAATTCCTAAAAATAATACAAACAATTTGAATTTAATATAAGAAATTATTTTAAGTTTTAATTAAAATTTTAAATTTAAATAATTTAATATTGTCTTTTATTAACGCGAGTATCACACATTTAAATAAAATACTGTATACCGGATTAAAACGCGATTTATTATTTATATTGTTTAAATTATTTATCCCGACGTTTCGGATGCTTTTCAGCAACCGTGGTCGCGGGAGACAGTCTCCCTCAACACAATTACACCTCAGAATGTCAAAAAAAAAAATATGCTTAAAATTTGCCAGTTCTCAAATCAAGGGCGTAGAACTACTCTCCGCCACTCTTTTCGCCAACTGTTTTACAAAATGTTTGTATGGAGCTGCAACTATTACACCATGCTCCACGTGACATCTTGAAGGAATTATTTATAAAATGGAATTAGTAACTAAATGTTATTTAACCAAGATGCCTTTTAATTTAGGTCTTCCTTACGCTGCCTGTAAGAAAGTACGAATTTCGTTCTATGCTGTGTTTATTGGTCACTTTTCAAAAATTTTCACCATTCGCTACTGCACCCCACCATTGCTCTAATTCTTAATTCATTAAGGGGAAAATATTGGCAGACAAAATACAGGAAAATATAGGACGAAATAAGTCAAGAATAAAAAGATTACAGCAATGATTGCGGAGTCAATTTGTGAGGATTAATGAGAGGTCGCTTATCAAATTCCCGGAGGATAGGAGGACAAGTATTATGTGTTCTAATTACAGAAATTTAAGAGGATTATGTTTGAAAGTAAATTAAATACTTTTTTAATTTAAATATTGACAGACGAGCATGAGGCTGATGATGGGAGGTCACAGCCACAAAAGATCAGTCAATGATGCGTTGTCGACCTACTTTTGAATTCGAGCATTCGGAAATCCAAAGATTAAGACCGAAACACGCAATGTGCACCTTACGGTTTTTCCGTATGAACGTGGTACGTTACCCGGCCGGAATTTCCATATTCCTTCCATCCGTTTAATGCCGGAAGTGACCAGACGTGGAAGAAATGGTTATAGAAAATTATGAACTTTTCATTCCAGCGGGACACGATCCCGCGAACCATCGGTGCGCAAGGTAGGTTTTAGGGTTTTGCGCGTTTGCGCCAACGAGCCCGTCAAAACACAAAATGAACGTCATTTTATGCTTAGTATCTACGCAAGCTGTGTGTTCTACAATAAGTAGTTATAAGAGCAACAATACATTTCTAGGATAATGAGGAAATATTTTTTGTGTTTTCATACTTTTTAGAAGACAAACTGTGAAAATGTATGGAAAAGAATATAAACATAAATTTGTGTAATTATTTAGATGTTAAATACAGTAAATATATAATATTATACTTTCCTTTTCCATTCTCTTACACACATTATAACAGTCACATTCCAAAACATATAATTCTTCATAGAATCAATCCATCTTTTTTTTTTGACCTTCCTCTGACCATAGAAAAATCCACTTTCATATTCATAGCTTTTAAGACATACATAAGTATTCATATTATCATCTCTGCTGGTATCGTGCCCATACCATACAACGATTAACCCAAGGTATCTAAGACATACAAATGTTAATAACGATAGTGATAATAAATTACCTTAAAATCTCCAAAATACCCTAATTTTTTTATAAGTTTATAGATGTTTTCCACTTATTTTCTGTTATTAATAGGCTGAGATTTGGTCTTGACTCAAGGGCGGACGCCGCAAGCCACCGCATTAGTTACCCGTCCGTGCTTAGTTTGACGAATGAAGCCTCTCCGCGAACTAATTGTTGGCTCCGAATATTGTTATTACGCGGTGACTCATGTCGGCAGTTGATTTAGAGAGATCTTAGGACTGTGTTTAACAAGAAAGTTCTTGCTGTATCGCCAGAGAGCGTTCTAGTCCTGTGCAATATCAGTTCAAATGACGAAGTAAATGGTTTGAAGAAGACGAATATGAAGACATTTATTTAACAAAGGTATTCATAATTATAAATAAAAATATAACTTTAAATATTAACTAACTTAAACATTATTTACTAATAAAACTAAAAACTTAACTAATCGACTAAATGAGTTTTTGGGGATTTTCAAGGGATTTACGTTTAAAAGAGGAACTAATTCTATGCGATCAAATCCGGTGGTAAAATGTAGAGACTTTTATACGTTAGATACAATCAGGCGAGCGTGAGGATCAGTTATGGTAAGCTTCATTGTTTAGGAAACTAAAAAATTAAGATAACAATTGTCATATTAAAAAAAAAATGTTAGATATCGACAGATGAGTATGAGGTTCACTTGATGGTAGGTGATACCTCAGTCTCAGAACATCAGTCAATAATGTGCAGTCAACCTACATTTTACTTCGAGCATTCGGAAATCCATAGACTGAAACCGAAAGTCGCAATATGCACTTCACGGTTTTTCCATCTATGACAATATATTATATTACAAATAAAATCAATAAATATGTAATAGGTTTGTTTTATATTGCAGTAAAAGGTACAAAGACAAGGGTTAGCACATAATTTCCTCCTCGTATACGTCAGGCAGTTAAACTACTCAGACCCGATTTAAAGTCATATTATAAGTACAAAATTTCTTCCCAAACTAAGCGAGCAAATCAAACGAAAAATGCTACATTCCGCCAAAGTTCGTGCATATTTTAATCCAGTTTTGGTGCGTTCGCGTTCGGAAGAGGAAAGAACCGGAAAATTCCTTTCTATTTCCACGGACTTTTTATTGCGAAACTTTGTGATTTCCAATACTTTAATGACTTGCTTTCCGATATTGAATTGGAACAAATTTAAGGATCCAAAGACATGGTTCGATGTTTTATCACTTTCAGTAAATATTGTCAAATTCAATCATTTATTAATTTAGGTACTCGTAACACAATGTACACTTATGAACGTCAACAAAAAATACATATTTAATGCTTCTAATTTTAAATTTACTGCCAGTTCTCAAATCAAGGGCGTAGAACGGACGAGAAGAACTGGCAATAAACTAACCGTTCTATTTTCCTCATGTTACATCCATAGATCTTATAGAAAGAAAGAAAGGAAAACATGTTTTTGCAATACAAACCAAATATAAAAAGTATTTAAAGTTATTAGACATGGGTAACACTGCGCTGCGCCGCGCAATTGCGCCGGCACTCTTCAGTGCGCAGTGTGAGTCAGCTCACACATTCATAATGTGTTGGCGCACGGCGCAGTACCCACTCACTGAGTGAACTATGAGCGTGGGGTTGCGTGCGTTTCGGAGGTTTCACTGCTCGCTTTGCGCGTCCCATTTTTACTGCGTCGTGGCGCAATTTTGAGTTGACTCAAGGAGCCGATACACTACACTGCGCCTGAGTTGCTGAGTTGGCGCAGGGAATTTCGCTGAGTTACCCATGTCTAACCTAAATATCAGCAGTGTATTGACAACAGTGTTTAAAAAAACAAGGTAAAATATACCAATATGTGAGACACGCAGTCATCTGTCGTTGTAATTATAAAGAAAACCGTGATTACAATTTCTTAAGAACTAAAATAAGGAACTGAAGACGGAATAGAAAGAAATAAAAGAAATATATTTGTAATAACGGTGATTTATTCAACTTTCAAATAAGAACAGTATTGCTAATGGCAACAGAAGTAAAGGTTGCGGCAGGATCCCATGAAGAATAAAGGTATTATTAATTAGGCAATATTTGTATATTATTATGTTTCCATTTTTGAGTGATCTTTTTTTATAGTATAGGGGGCAAACGCGCAGGTGGCTCACGTGATGGTAAGTGATTATCTCCGCCCATAGATATTCGCAATACCAGAGAGTTGCAGGTGCGTTGCCAACCTTTGCTTATGTTATGTTTTGTAATCAACCTTTTATTCTTATTCTCTTATTATAAGAATAATAATTATTTTTAGAAACTTCAAATTTAACGTTTTCCGAATACGTTTTTAATTTCAAATATTTTACAAATAATATATTTATTTCTTATTTATGGAAATCGTAGTCTTATGTCAAACGAAAAAACAAGCTTACATTTAAAGAATTTGCTACACTTTTTCTTATACTGGAGAGATCAGACAATAGACCTCCGTCGGCTCAACATTACAAAGCCAAAAACTTTTGTATTTGATTTGAATTCAATGCTAAGTTTATTGGAACACGTCCAAATATCAGTCAGCGATGTCCAAACAGTCTGATGGACAAAGTTTTCATCTGAAGACCTACTTTTCTGCTTTTTGGTTTGTCTAAGGCCATTTTGGTTCTCTTTATAGAGTTCTGTGAAAGACCCTGCTAGTTTATGTAGTTCAAATTATCCTAGAAATTTCTTTAATATCTTTAATGTAAATATCACGGACTCTTTGGTAAGAAGCTCAATAAATAACACGTTATACCGTATACACGACCGACGACACTACACGATCGTAGACCTTAAGTTTGATTCTCTGCAGATTTGACGCGTTAATTTATTTATTTACTTAATTCTGTCTTTCCCGTATAAATAAATATAAAGATTCCGTCTGGGTATCGTACCTACTACTTACGATTAGAAAACTTTTAAAGTGAGGCGCCTATAGATATATAGATAAGTAATGTTTGTCCGAATCATTTAAAACAATACTCTATAGATTTTATCGCCGTACAACACTTATTTACTTTAATCATTGTTATTTTTTTTTTTTTTTTTTTATGTCTGATATCGACAGACGAGCATGAGGTTCACTTGATGGTACGAGGTAATACCTCAGCCACAGAACATCAGTCAACGATGCGCTGTCGACCTAATTTTTACTTCGAGCATTCGGAAATCCATAGACTGAAACCGAAACGCGCAATATGCACTTCACGGTTTTTCCATCTATGAACGGTGGTTCGTTACCCGGTCGGAATTTAGATATTCCTCCCACCCGATCAATGAAAATGTTATGCTGGGTAGAGTTAGTTATACATATTTTTTGGCTCACATAGATATATACCTATTTGAGCTGGGACACCCACCTTAAATATTAAATATTTTTTTAAAAGTGCATCAAAATAATTTTAGTACTCCAGGTTTTCGAGAAAATCTTTGGTAGAGTTGTTAAAGCGAAGCAGTTACAAACTCGTTTCGACATTAAATAATTTTACTCAACGATGTCTGTTTTTAATGCATTTTCA
This sequence comes from Anthocharis cardamines, assembly GCA_905404175.1. Lineage (NCBI taxonomy): Eukaryota > Metazoa > Arthropoda > Insecta > Lepidoptera > Pieridae > Anthocharis > Anthocharis cardamines. Next base: position 1,168,794 of record FR989959.1, read on the forward strand.
AATCACCTTTTATTCAAATGCTACGTAATATTGTATTAAAAGCGTTGGAATAATTAATAAATCAATATCTTATCAACTTTTGTCTTAGGAGTGTGGGTGTTTGTACGTCAATTAGTTTTAAACGGCGTAACGGGTTGAGATGAAAGATACCGACCGATTACCGAACATGCATTATCATTTGGATTAAAACAAGTATTTTTAATCCAAATGTTAAAAAAAATACAGTAGCTGTTATTCCGATTGTGGACCTTGAAAAAACGCAGACGTCCGTCCGCGTCATCGCGAAAACGCTGCACAGCCTCCATTTTGTAATAAATCGCTTCAAAAATTATTTTAAATAGTCACTGATATATGTATTAAAATCCCGTTTTTGTCATCTCGATTAATTTTGTAGTATATCTGAGAAAAAAAATCCCCGAAAAGCCTATAATTTTCGGCCTCTACAGTGATCTAATGCCTTAGTTTAAAATACCATCTATTGAAAGGTATTTCATTTAAACAAAGAAAGAACCCTTCCTTCAGGTGATTAAAATAGCCGCGTTCCAAAAAAAAAACACAAATTGCTGCGAAATTTCCAATTTTCACACAGTGCGAGGAAGACCGAAAGGTAATATTGTTATAGCTTATTTACGAAATGTATCATTTTTAGACTTTTGGTACCTAAGATCGCAGTCCTATGTTGTTAATGTTTATTTATATGATTTATAGTTTCCTTAGTAGAATAAAAAATAATAATCTCGTTTATTTAATGTTTTATTAGTTTACAATGCTTATGGAAACATCGGTGGCAACACCACACGCGTTGCGCCCGCGCACCAGATAGTAATACCCGTTGTCACCCCACTCCGTGCCCCATGAGTTCTTAATGATCCAATATGGGGTCACCTTCCCTGTGTTTTGATCCACTGAAAATTAAGTAGGTTCTACTATATTATAAAGATGTATTTAATATCTCTTGCTGATTTTTTTTTAATTAATTCAGACATTCTGTTTTAAAAATAATTTAGGCGCAATCTCTTACTCTTCTTTATTCTACAATAAGACCTTTGTTCATACAACTTAGATAATTAATTATATTTTATGCAAAAGACAGTGCTAAAAATTAGGTTAAATCTGATATTTCCTTGGATATCAAGTTTCTTTAAGTTTTATTTAGCTTTACCATATAAACTATAAATTGATTTCACCTACCACCGGAAATTGGTATTTGAATTTGCAGGGTTCAAATCTCAGAAAAACAAAAATTGAAAAATATAATTTTTCTGTAAAAATCATGATCAATAAAACATACACAGATGTGTTTGCCCCATATCCCGGTTATGGACTGAGAAATACACACTTCAATAGGAACTATGACATACCAAAGGAATTATATCCCACGATTAGGACAGCGTGATCTAGGTTGTCTGGGGGACAAGATTCATTACTCGGATCATCGATTGTTTTCGGCATGTAGTTGTGCATAGATGCTGAGTTTATTGCTGTAAATCAAAATATCTAATATATAAAATTCTCGTGTCACAGTTTTCGTTGCCATACTCCTCCGAAACGGCTTGACCGATTTTTACCAAATTTTATATGCGTATTCAGTAGGTCTGAGAATCGGCCAACATCTATTTTTAATCCCCCTAAATGTTAGGGGTAGTCCACCCCTAATTTTTTTTTTATTTTTTGGACGAATTTTTTTGTTTTTATTTTTTTATAATGTGGCATTAAGAAATACATTCAACCCCTGCTTTTTTTGTCAAAAAATCTAGACCCGTGCGAAGCCGGGGCGGGTCGCTAGTAAAATATAAAAAGCAGCTGTTGAACTACAGTTTCGCGAACGTGTACCTGTATTGAGTATTCGCTGTCATTGCCTGGTGTTATCTAAGTGTTACTTACTTAGTAAGTAAATACTTTATTGCATACAAAATAAAAAGTTACAAATATAAAAATCAGCGTTAGAGAGTGTACAGAAGGCGGTCTTATAGCTATTTCTTCCAGACAACCCGAGATGGAGGAAATGCTGTTATATAGCTGTTCGTATAAGTAGTCTCAGGCTTTAATATGAGAAGCATTCTCTTGACGAATCTCTGGTAATTAATGAGTCACTTAAGTGGCGGCGAGTTTCTTGCCAGTTCTTCTCGTCCGCTCTACGCCCTTGATTTGAGAACTGGCAGTAAATGTAAAATTAGAAGCATTTAATATGTATTATTTTTTATTGACGTTCATAGATGCACATTGTGTTACCTAAATTAATAGATTATTTTTGAATTTAATTGAATTAAATATGGCAACTTTGTGACATTTCAAATATCAGACAACTGTCATCTTTCTGTCTCCCCGCGACCACGGTTGCTGTAAAGCATCCGAAACGTCGGGATAAATAATTTAAACAATATAAATATTAAATCGCGTTTTAATCCGGTATACAGTATTTTATTTAAATGTGTGATACTCGCGTTAATAAAAGACAATATTAACATACCCGCTAGCCCTCTGGTGCTGCAGATGTCTATGGGCGGCGATGATCACTCATTATCACGTGAGCCAGCAACATTGCCCCATTTTTTTTTTAATATCTACTTAGTACCAGTTGAAAGCGGTCCAAACTTGTATAAATAGTCCACCATGATCGCCTCGTCGGGTGGGACTCTTCGAAAGCCCACAACTGGGAAAGGTTGAGGAGTTCTATTCCATCTGCAACTCTCAGCTCGGCCTGTGTAAGGACGGTAGTCAGAGTCAAGGAGTACTCCACCAAATATTGATACGATTTCTCTGGAATTTCCACAGGTATTCTTGATTATATCGCTCTTGTACTTTTGGGATTCACTCCTCATGAATCACATTTTAAAATATTAACTTTACCGTCACAAGTACGTATACAAAATCAAAAGAGGAATGGCAAACTTAAACCAGTGGCAAAAGGCTCAGCATAATGTTGAAAAACCGGGGTATGCTTAGCGCCGATTTTCAACCAGTTCTTACAACACAGTTTTTATATTAATTATCTCATACATATTGTTAAAAAAAGTGAAATATCCAGGGCAGCAAAGAAAGTTAAAAGAAAGGAAACCAATATAATAATTAATCTTAGCGTGTTGTCATTTGCCACGCAAAAACACAACATAGAGTGACGCATAATTACCCTTCGGACGGTAACAGGGGTGACACGTCACCCCATCCAGCGACATAATGGCTAATAACGTCTTAACTATTTTCTTTATCGTTCTGGTATTTCACATATTCTCCTGTCACTACACATGCGCTCAGCTACCGCTGCGCTGTGGCAGCCACATGACGTGGATTAGATATTACAGGTATATGTGGGGTGATGCGTCACCCCTGTTACTGTTTACGTATGTAGTTTTTGGACGGATTACATTTTTTATTTTTGTGTTTTTCAACACAAAATGGCTTTTAGATCAGAAAAAGAACTTGAAGAGTTTATAAGTAATGTGGCAGATGATTTGTCTGATACGGAAGACCCTTTAGAGTTAGAAGAGTTCAGAAAATAAAGATAATTGCTCCTTGCAGTCTGAAGTGAATGATGTTATTTCTGGTGATGATGAAGACGACATTCCGTTATCGCAGTTACGAGGTAATATCTTACGGGGTAAAAACAAGCATCTATGGTCAACAGAGCCACCTTCATGCTGCAGGACACCTCTACGTAGTATTGTAAACATGCAACGAAGACCATAAAATTTTGAATCGGAAAAAGAAGTATTCATGTCACGGTTTTCAGAACCCCTGGAGATACAAGCAAGATGTGCAATATGCCCTCAAAATGACAAAAAAAAATCAAAATTACCTGCATAAAATGCCATCAGCCTGTATGTCCTCAACACAGACAAGAAATTAGTCTAAATTGTCTTTAATTCATTATTTTTCTTATATATTTTTACTATTTTTGCCAAAGACTGATTGCTATGTAAAATTTATTGATACTTAAAATAATTAAAAGTAATTTTCTAATTAAATCTGGTTTTACTTACCTATAAACTTAACTTATAGTAACATTTTGTGCATGCAAAAATCATGTTACCGTCCTAGGGTTAAAACTGAGTTCATTACTTCAACAGCATACAGTAATAAAAAAAATATTTTCAGTTACACCATGCAAGAGTAGTACCTACTAATGTTTTGTAAGATGTTCTCAAAAGGAAAATATTTTATGACATAAATTGAAAGTAATAAATATGTTTCGATGAATAATTAGTTTAATGTCATGTATTTTTGATATACATATATGAAGTTTTTTAAATATTATAGATTTTTTGATAGAGCCATTTGGTAGAAAAGAAAACCCTAAAATTGGATTATTATGGTGTTACCTAATCTACTCAGGCTACATCACTCAAAACCGTTCCTTTATGGTTAAAAATCTAAAAACTTACGCAAATATTTTCAAAACGGTAGTACTTTTGCAACCAGTCCCGGCCACTTCGCAATCAATCAGAAATTGCTCCGATAAAATAACGTTTTTGTTCAGGTATATCTTTATGTAACTTTCGATATTCGCTGAAAATACCAACAAATACAAAACCTTTTTGAAATGAAGTACTTTTATTGAGAACGGTACGATACAAATACGTAAATGTAATAAGTAAATAAGTCCATTTGGAATTTGTAGTATATCTTTCTGTTATTAGAATGTAGTGCTGACACGAAAAGTAGAGATAGTATATTATATATCAGACCAAATATTTGCTTTGACGCTGATGTTCAGTAGTCTCCCGATGTGGCAAAAAACAGTAGTAGGCGAATTTGAATAACGCTATACGTAACCACTGCGTCTAAGCTTGTAGGTAAATTCTTGCTTGGCATTGTGCTTGTCACTCAGAAACCACAAGCTTTAATGCCTTTCAAGCCTTAACATGAAATATTCGCTGAATAAATGAGGAAGAATAATAAATTAATGCTCGTAGCGTAAGTGTAAGCGCTTAAAATATACTGCCTATTTTCGTTTTTGCATGCGTGGTACGTGCGTTGCGTTAAGCAGCGATGATCCTGATTTCAAATCCCAAGAAAAATTGGATTCCCTTGTCCCTCTAGTAGCATGGGGTAGAAAATTTATGTGTATGTTTCACTGATATTCAAATATATTATAAGAGGTGAACAGTCTTGAGCAATTGTTTTAAAATTCTTGTTGGGACTAATTTAGGACCTCCGATGAATAAGTCGTATCTTTTTTATTTCGCGTAAAAGTTATTTTATTTAAATGGTTTTTTGATGTAATTATGTATTATCAATTGTAAAAGTATTTATTAAAGGAAAGATAAAGTGGTATTACCAACAGCACTGAATGCCCAGCAAGCGCCACAACTCAGCTGGTCTTTCACCGGAGAAACAAAACCGCCCTCCCTCCAATCAAAGTAATCAGGCAGTGTACCGTAGTTTATTGGTTTTCGGACGATACTCGAATTGTAAATATCCACTGCGCTTCCTGCTCGGTCCTTTATGAAGTAGCAATGGACATAATTAAACAGAAAAATGTTGACTATCAACTCGCGAAAACGCATTTTGAACAAATAATTTCCGTACCGAAAACTCGCTTTTAAAAGCGTCCCGGAATTCGAACGATGTCGTTGTACATCGTTTTTTATTGGAGTTTTTATTTAAGTGCCGCTGTCTCGCGATTTTGACATAGCTCTCGCAATAAATGGTCATTTTTTTAAGTGGAACGCAGTAAATAACAGTGATGTATGAATGTTGATGGTTTGATTATGATGTTAATAAATTGCGATCGAACGATCAGTTGCTTTTGAAAAATACTATCTGTGATTTTAACGGATCGACGAGCAATCAAATTAATAGCACTGATAAATAATTTGTTTGAAAATACGTATTTTAGCGATTATTTTCATAGCCTTGTTTTGTTGTTGGGCATTCAGGTTTAAAAATTTTATAATAATAATTATTATAAGAGATACTATCGGATTTGTTTTAGTGATTATGTTTATTTAATAACTAGCGATCTGTCTCGGCTTCGCACGGGTGCAATATAGATGTATAATATATATGTACTATACAAAAAATGTACTCGCTGATAATGTAGCTTCCTATTGGTGACATAATTTTTAAATTCGGTCCAATAATTTTTGAGTTAAATCGTAACAAACAAACAAACACATCTTCCCTCTTTATAATATTAGTATAGACAATACAAAGTCACGGATAGATAAATAATGCCGTGATTAGAGGAATGGAAAACTAATTTGAGTGTATTTGTTTTGAAAGAAAACAAACGTTAGCCGGCAACACACTCGCGACTCCTAAGGTTGCGGGTGCCTATGGGCAGCGGTGATTACTTAACATCAGGTTGAATTGCAGGCTCATTTGCCTCCTTATACCATATTATATTTATTTTCAACGTAAATATACAAAGAATCTTTAAAAAACAATGTGAAACTAATTAATGAGAAAATATACCTATTTATTTTATTTTAGATATCCACACACAAGCATCACTTGACGGACGGTTACCTCAGCCATAGAACATCAATGATGCACTGTCAACTTATTTTTGACTTCAAGCATTCGAAAATCTTCAGACTGGGACTGAAACAAGCAATACGGTTACAGTTTTTTTCATCTATAAGCCTGGTATATCTATTACAATGATTCATCGGGTCGGAATTTCGATATTCTTTCCACCCTTATTTGCCTGTAAAGAATTTTTTTTTAATTCATTAGCTTTTTGATTTTATAACTGCTCAAATTAAAAAAAGTAAATAATCACAAAACAGTCGCGCTTGTGCTTACAACTGATATTTCACGTTGCGATGTATTGAACTTTGATACTCCTAAATAGATTCCTCAAAGCCAGCAAGTTCATTTGCCATTGTTTCTATCAAGTATGCCGGATACACATTTACCCTATCTTAGTTTATTAGTTAGTCTTTTAGTTTGTTTTTATAAAAAGCAAAGCGCTCTGTACTAACACGTGGTACCCCACCAAATACGTCCGGTGATGAATCCATTAATGTAGCTGGAATGCACTCACCATTGTAATAGTAGCCATTATATAAGTGAACGATCTTAAAGTTCCAACTCAAAGTGAAATATACATAGAATAACGTGTTACACGTTAATGGCAAGTCAGTAAGTGAGAGCGTATCACTCTCTGCGGCTATCTTAGAAATGCCCAAGTTTTAATTGATCAATTTAACTTGAACTACTCTCATTTGCACTGCCCCTAGGGTTTTCACAAATAACTTTAACTTGATACACCGCTGGGTATTACTATTATAAGTTCAATTGAGAGATGAATGACGCAGTGGCAATTATGTTTAGGGTGATGTATTGAATGTACCTACTATTTTATTAATATTGATGTTTTATATTATTAACCGAAGGTGTTAACACATTGACGGACAGTACCGCCCATAGGCGTCACGGCCTAAAAAGCAATATGACAGTACGTCGGTCGACGTTCACATTTTTATTTACTTAAAATCAGTACGCCATACGACGGTCGATTTCTGTTATATTACATATTACAGCGCAGTAACAAGGCGATATGACACTACGCCCCTGGGCGATGTATGAAAATGAGTACTGTCATAGCAGCTACAACTAGTGCAATGGTACTGTCCGTCAACGTGTTAGGTTAGGTTAAATTAAAAACTCATATTTTTTTTAATATTTTTTATGTAATACGTAATTACCTCCTCAAATTTGATCGGAAATAAACGAAGCCCAGTCAAAAAAAAGATCGAGTATTCGACTTTTTGAGTTTGTGACTGTGGGGGCACTGAACAACTATCGAAAAAGTATTCGTATCACCGAACTTTCATTTGTATGAAATTTAAAATTATTTCTCATACAACTTTGTTCGACGGACTCTTTGGCAATAGGTCACGGATTTGAATAGCGATATACTCGTATTTTTATTTTTTTCTAAACTTTCTTTCTCATGACTGGCCGCTTCGGGCAATAAACAATAATTCAAACAGCAAATTTTTATTTTCAGTATTTTTTCAAGTCAATTGATGTTATGTGACTTCATTCACCAAGTCCATCCTAATGCCATAAAATTACTGCTTAATACAATCTGTCTCACTAATTAAATACTAGTTATGGTTCTTCGAAACAATTTCCGTCTGATTAATATTTATATTACGCAATAAAAGCCCTTCTTAATAATCGCTGGATAGGAAACAAATTAGGGGTAATATGTAATAATTGGCGAAGATTAATTTCCGGCACATATTGGGCGGACGTCTACGAGTTGGCTAATTAAATGTAAGAACTTCGAATGATGTATCGATATATCGACAGGTCCCAATAACTAAATCGTATCTGTGAAATTGTCTCATTACAGTATGAAGCTTAGAAGTTCTGTGAAAAAAATAATGATTAACTATTCACTCAAATGAAGACGAATGATGTAAAATCATTTTAAAATATTTATCTGTACAAGGGGAATGGGCAAGTTTTTATTTAATAGTGTATTTATAATATTTTGCCTACGTTATGTTCTTAGAAATGCTAAGTCCTATATTTTGATAATATTTTATGCAAAACAAATATAAAAAAATCGTTTCGTCAATCTTTCAGTTGTAATTTGATACAAACAAACCGTTTAACTATATTTATGAATATATGAATATTTTCTTGCAAGTTGATTGTTCTTTGGTGTCGTTGGTTATCTCATATAATATATGTATATTTCGTAGTAAAAAAAATTAATTTATATTTTGTTGAAAGTAATTATTCGAAATTCAAATAATGTGTCCTACAACTGACAAATTGACAATACGAATACTTTCTTGCAAGTCATTCGTGTTAGAGCCTCGGTTGTCGAAATACTAATATTATTTGCAAATTACTGATTTTTATCGAAAGAAATAAAAAAAAGTAATATATAATACAAATATATTTGGAATCTATCCTTCCGTGACCCTTATTATATTATAGCAAGTTATTTTTTTTATCAAACAGTGGATTGTGGAAACCCTGGCTGCATACGTTCAATAGTCCCTGAAAGCTCCTCGGGGACTACCTGTTATTATTGCTATCAAGTTAATTCTCTGGCAAATGTCTCTGTAATTGTAATCCATGTGCTCTATGTTAGTACGTATCTCTCGATGGACGGCATTTGTTCTTACGACACGATGTCGTTTGGTGGTTATAAGAAGCGTTCAAATACATAGTTACACCTTTTAAATATGTACATACATACATCGGACCGGTGATATTGTCTAATTACAGTATGAAGCTTAGAAGTTCTGAGAAAATAATAATGTTATTTACTAAAACAAAGACGAATTTTGTAAAATCTTTTATCTGATTATGTTGTTGGGACTCGTCGAAATATCTTGGATGTTCTTCTTGGACCTTGTCGTCGATTTTGAAACTGTCATAAGTTGGATATTATGTGATTATCGTTAATGTACTAACTAACTATGACTTTTCTGGCGCGATCCTCACACACTTACCACACGCGCGATACTCACACACACCGTAACAATATTAGATAATTGTAAACCAATTTCAATTTTAGTTAATCTCTTCTATTGTATTTTATTAAATTTATACCTTTTTTATATTTTGGCATAAAAAATACTTAAAATATATAAGTAGATAAAAATAGGTTTTATGCGTTATATTGTACTCGCTTAACAAATAGCAATAGAACGTGACTAGTCGCTACGAAATTGAACGAATGCGTTCAGGGAGTCGAATTTTTAATTTCACCGATGACTTTTCATATTCGCATACAAATAGTTCGCAATATGCCTCGAGACTTCAAATAATATACAGGACGATAAAACCAATACGCTATTGTAGTAATATTATTAATTAAAAAAAACTATCATTATTGTCTATTCTTTTTTATTACATATTAGGGGTTGCTACCATGGAAGAATTGATGTTTTCCCGAGGAAGAAATGTAAATTTCTATTCTTAGGCTTTAAATAAATCGTAACACAGATTTATTTACATTTATATAGTTAGAAAAAGAATGCATAAAATAGGTAAAGTTTTGTTTTCTTTTTCTTCCTGTCCTTGATTTACAAGAAAGGTTCGATGTAACATGGTATTTCCTTCCCTCTGTTGTTATCTCAATACCTTTGACACATATCATCAGGCCATTCACCAAAATTAAATAATTATTGCGTTCAGACTAGTTTTTATGACCTGCGTCATAAGTTTTGTGAGATATACTTCTGCAAGTCACGAAATGAAACATTAACTATATAAAGCAGTATGAAGCTAAATTAATTATAAACCATTTTAGAGCAAACAGATGACCTACTCTGTATGTGTGCATCCTGTGTTACTGTGACCATAGATTATTTTTATCACGAGATATAATGCTGTTAAAGCTATCTGTTTAATATTGGTTAGCTACTGTAAGCTGCTAATATCTGACCGCCTCCATGACCGTATGTTAAGTGGGTTGCAATTAGCATCGAAGGTCCGAGGTTCGAATCCCCGGAAAACAATAACTAGTACAAACAAAAAATAATTTTGGTTAGGCAAGGCACAAAAGGCTGATCACGTACTTGCCTGTAAAGAAAAATTATAAATGAAATAGATATGGAAATGTGTCTCCCATGTCCCACTAGGAGACTTGGAAATTCACTCAGTTTAGACTTAACCATAAAAATAAATGTAATATTGTTTTGAAACATGTCGTTATCAATAAATGTTACAAATGTTTCCAATTATTTAATAAATACCTTATAGTGAATATTTGTAATATGCAAGTTATTTTAGTGTTGTTTCTAAGAGAGTTTAATTTTTTCGTTATTTATTTTAACTTTTTATTATATAACGTTTAAAATACAGACGAGACTTGTTAATATACAAAGATAATTTCTGATCGTGAAAAAAAAAACTATTTTATCTCCAACAATATCAGTAGCACTATTCTAACCAAAGATGATACAAATCTCAGTGTTCTCAAAATATATCAAAGTTGCATTGTTCGTTAAAAAAACCGACAATCTTCTTGATCTGATAAATGTATAGTAAATCATGGTCATACAATTCCTGCCTCAAATGAAGTACAAGCGCTAAAATAAAATGGGTCGGGCCGGCCATTGTTTGTGTTAATAACGTGATTGGACTAAGCGCATAGGGACGCTCAAATGTGTTGCATAACTTGGCTATTCATAAGGTCTTCATAATGGTTTTTGTCATATTGACCTTTGGGTCTCTTAGTTTTTGTTACATAAGAATACAGTTAATTTGAGTTGGGCATCTGGAAACGATATTACCACCCTGACCTCTGCTGTTGCGGTTTTTTTTTGTATGGGTGACGGTAGTTCCTTTTTTTTAGTGAGCCGCCTGTCCATTTGACGTTACCTCCTCCAAAAAAAACCTTTTCGTAAATTCTTTGTTGAATTGCGTCTTCTGACGGGCACCAACATTACGCACCGATGGGTCACGATCGATATATTTATAATTTTCTATAAGCACGTCTTCCCCATGTCTGGTCACTTCAGGCATTAAACGGTTGGAAGGAATATCGAAATTCTGGCCGGGTAACGTAACCGTTTGTAGATGGAAAAGCCTTAAAGTGCACATTGTGCGTTTCGGTCTCAGTCTATGGATTTCCGAATGTTCGAAGTAAAAAGTAAGTAACACAGCACATCATTGACTGATGTTCTGTGGCTGAAGTATCACCTACCATCAAGTGAACCTCATACTCATCTGACGATGTCTGACATAAAGTAGTACTTTGGATACTAGACAGTGACGTGTTTTAAAATTCACGTAATGCAATATTGTTCTAAGTAAAAAAGTGTTTTTAGGCCATTCCACAGAACAGGGAAAATGTTCTGTGAGCCATTCTATAAAAATAATTATTCTATTATAAAACATAACTTATGGATATGATATTTTTTTGAAAATCATATTTTTATATTTTAAAACTTCTTAACTTATAAATAATCTATATTATTGTAGCTTAAGGCCAATTCACCAAACAATTGATGTAAACAGAAATAACAGCTTTAACCTTAGAAATACGGGGGGATTGTGGATGGGTAATGAAATATAAGTATCTACAATAAAAAGTTATTTTACTTGGAGACTTTTGGTATTAAGATGACATCATAACACGAATCTGGAAACTTGTAATACCATGCGCTGCCTACCCTAGAACATTATATTTTTATATAAAGCCTGACCAGAAAAATAAAAACCCTGGCTTGAGGCGCCACTTTCGCCTCTTCATTGTTGCAAATGTCAAATTCTATAGAAAAAATTAGTTCGTGACATTTCCGCAACATGGCGAGGGTTTTTATTTTTCTGGTCAGGCTTTATCATCTTAATCTATATACAGATGATTCTCAACCATTGTGTGCCACCAAATTCTTTAAGTGTGCTGCCAATAATAGAAATGTATATAGTTAAAATTAAAGAATGTACTTACATATATTATTTAATTTGTACGGCCGCGGCGATTTTGAAATCGTTACAAATGTAATTACTGCGAAAAAAAAATCACGGTTGAGATTCACTGCCAAATTTCTATTCCAAAAAAATTTAAAAAAAATTAGACGGGGCGATTAATTAATTTTGAACGTTTTTAGTCTGTTTGTTCACGCTAATCTCCGAAGATACTGAACTGATTTTCATGTAGCTTGACATACTCGTATATTTTATTGAGCTTAATATGGGGTAACATCAAAACTTTGTTTCATCGAAATTGGATGTTGGAAGAAAAGTTATCTTAATTTAAATAGCTTACTTAAGATAAAGCATTCATCAATTTATATATGTATTATTGTTATATAATGTATGATTAGTTTTATATATCCGACTAGTCTGTTGGTTTATGGACGACGTTGTAAACACTTTATTAAGGTAAATATTAAAATATTCATCACTTAGGTAGAGCAAAAATCTAAGAATGATGGCAATTATATAAATATTACCGAAATGATAATATTTCCTTTGCCATATTAATTAAAATGAGATTCGCAATTAATATTCCGTTTCGTTAGATGTAATTTAACTCTTTGAAGTCTAATGAATGAGAAGTTACCCTCGTTGTAGAATAAAGTATATAAGCATTAGCTTTTTCTAGCCTCAAGGCTGATATATAATGCGTTCTTAGCTCTCATCAACTTGAAACTAGTGTAATTTACTTTGCTAATTCGGAAAGCTAATTTGTAAGCTTCTACTTTGAACGCTCTTGTTCAGATCCTATGGATGTATATTATATTCGGATGTATCGAGGGTACAGTGCTTAAACCCATTAAGAATGAAATTTTCGTATTAAATTAAATTCCCAGCGAGATTCAAATCCGCGACTTATCGGTGCGCAAGGTAGGTATTCTACCAAACGCGCCAATGCACAATGAGCCGTTTTTTATCTATTTTCCTCGGGATCGAACATTTTTCAATTTTGTTCTTCCGGTGCCTAAATAAATGAGATAAATTCCATTAATCCTCATAAATATTTTTATCACATTTATTCAAAAAGAGCTAGTTGGTTCTCTGCAAACAGGGAGAAAAATAGAATTTTAGTCTCTAGGGAGTAAAAGTGATTTGAATTTGGAATGTGGATATTGTTATAATCACAGAACAGAAGAAGTTGTTCTGTGGTTATAATAGTAAATCCAAATAGATCGATCACGACCATTGTTTGAAAATATTTCTGGCTGTCAAAAAATAATCCGCGCGGACCAAATTAAAAAAAAGAAATCGCATTCTTTCTTTTGCTATTATTTGTTCAAATTCGGATTTTAAGATCTTTCATAATTGTTCAAATATATACATTAGCATGTAATTATGTCTGTTATTTATTGTTCCTAACTGTATGTAAATAAATAAACGTAATTCTACTTCATGAGTTGCATTTACTTATTTTCTCATAGATGTTGTAATACATATATGTATTTTAAATACCGAATTCTATAATAACCTACTAAACTTTTCGCTTCGCCTGAACTCTTTGCGTACCATAAACAATGTCGAAATACAACCTTAATATAAGGAGTCTCAAAGAACAGTGAAGTTGCTGAAGTTATCTTTATTTCATGAATAAAACCATTGTTTTTCTTTAAAGTTTGCAGTTGCGATGTTCCCACAAGTTTCTTTTTCATTAGAACAAGCGTCGAAGGTAATTACTCTATCTAGTTCGAGATGAACACCCGACTCTTGAGAGTTCTCTGGGAGAATGTAGGATAGTATTAACATTGCCTTATATAAATTCCTTCGGATTCATATTTATTCAGTGACATTCAGAGTAGAGTTGTTCGAATTCCGAGGGTTCTGAAGGTTCTGCTACTACTACTTACTAGTAGTACTAAGGACTAACGAGAAAGTATTAGGTTGAAAGGTAAAATAAGTAGTTCTTAATTTTTTTATTTTGATTTTTTTATATGAAAAATAATTTAAAAAGTATATTTTTTTTTTTATAATTTTTGTCTGTCTGTCTGTTCAAGTTAATCTCCCCAGTGTTAGATCAAAGAAGAAACACTCGATTCGATCAAAAGTTTATTCAGTTTAATATTATTACTTCACAATAATCACAGTATACTATTTTTCCAAACCCAGGTCAGCTATCGACGATCCAACAAAAACTCAGCGCGCCAATAATTCATGAAAATATTTTCCCGCCCTTTTTCGTTTTAGACAGTTGACTCTCTCGATTGAAGGCAATGTTGTCAGATTATAAATATAATTTAAATATGGTTTAATAATGAGCTAACATTGCTAGTTAACAAAAATATAAATGTACGATATTTTGTAACACCAGTTTCCAATATATTTAATTTTGAACCTTATTTTTAACAAATACAATTATAATTTGTGTTTACTATTGTAGTTTATCTAGTGGGGTTGCAGAATGCGGTGTTAGAGACTTTTTGACAAGATATAAAAATATATTTCTTTTATGTAGGTACTAATGTTCTACAAACATACATAGGACGCTAATCCTTACATTGAACGACAATATGTACATATATACCAATTAAAGCCCCTTGGCGAAAAAGCTTCACGTCTTGCCATATGTCACATATATGTATAAGTCTTAAATACAGTGAAACCTGGTTTAGTGTACTCTGGATATGTGTGAAACCTCTGTTATTGATCATTACAATGAGGCCCCGACACTTTTCTTGAAAAGACCTCTGTAACTGGGAATTTTCAAACCCTTTTAAATGAGATTTGATTTCTTAGATTTTCTATAATTTTATAATACGTTTACTTCTATAATTGGGATTTTCAAACCCTCTTAATGAGACCCTCTATAAAAGAGACAGTGGGTAGTTATTTTAAACCTGCCTATTTGTGAAATTGGGTTCATAAAAAGCCTCTATCTATACTAATATTATAAAGAGGAAAGATTTGTTTGTTTATTACGATTTTACTCAAAACTACTGGACTGATTTTAAAAATTCTTTTACCAATAGAAAGCTAAATTATCAGCGAGTTACATTATACAAATACTATTTGGCTCTTATTTTAGTGTATAGTACATTTACTTTGCACCTGTGCGAAGCCGGGGCGTTTTACTGTAAGTAATAAAAAAATCTAAGTCCCTTGAGATCCCATTTAAACTGGTTTCACTATTAATCGTTAAGCGATTTGCCTATAAAAGATAAATTTCATCGAAATAAACCACTATCTATTGAACTCGAATCTCGAATACCGATACCAAGTTACAAAAAGAGCAAAATAACATGCGGTTATAATAAATATCTGATCGAAATCTACAGGAAACAAGTGCCCAGAGAAAAACAAAAACAAGTTGAAATAAAAACATTTCTCTTCATAGAGATTTGATGAGGTAGAATGAATATCATCGATATCGATAAAAAATATTGATACAGAACAGAAACAAATACTTAGCTACAGTTCAAGTGAATTTCGATAATAGAGCATGGGCCAGAAAATTTTTGTTATCTGTTTTACTGATCTTTACAGGCAACTTCAGTCTTCTGAACCGACCAAAACTGTTTTTAAACTCCGGGATTTGAACCCGTAACGCTAGACGCAATGCGCGATAATGCGCTATGCTAGATATCGACAGACAAGCATACGATTCACTTGCTAGCCTATCCCCCAGCCACAGAACATCAGTCATTGATGCATTGTCGATCTACTTTTTACTTCGAGTATCCATAGATTGAGACCGAAATTTCATGTTATATGTTATTGGTTTTTCATCTATGATCTAAGTATTTATTCTATTTTGCCACTCAAAGTTATAACGAATACTATTTAACTAAAATACCATATACAGTAAAATAATTAATCTAATTGTTAGCGTTGTCGACATAATATTAATTTATTTAATAAACCATAACTATGAGATCCAATCTAGTGCTTTCCTTATTATCTAAAATATACGTATTAATAAATTTCGAACCAGTAGTTGATTGAACTAGCTAACATAGGTGTAGATACTTTTTTGTAGTTCTGTTAATGAATTGATAGCGTGTTTCACTATTATTTTATTAATTAATACATAATAAAGTACATGTTTTAACTTCAATATTTACTTGTAATATCATAATCATTGAAAGTCTTTTGGTATATTATACCCGTAATTAAAATAAGCATAATTACTTATTCATCTGAGACAATTGTAAACTATTATTTTTAAAAGAAAATATTAAATTTTGATAAAAAAAATTAAAATGGAATTAAATTAAAGAAAATTTTTATATCAATTATATCCTTCACTTTCTTCGTTTTAAAATATGTTTTAGTTAATATTGTCTTCTATTAAATTGTCTTCTTTACAAAGTATTTTATTGACATAAGTTATTATTAAAGCTATAACTATCGATAAAATATTGATTATGCGTCACATGTCCCATCACTAGACCTAAATTATAAGTAAAACCAAGTACACAACGATGGGAATAAATAAACCTAAGCTACGTAATTCCGTCGAGCTGAAACCTTCCGCATAGTGAAGTCTACGTTATTTTAAATTTTCAGATAAAAGGGCTCGTATTTCATTCAACTGTGGCTTGGATAAAATCACAGGTACGGTTTGTAATTTATATGTGAGTATGCAGAAACATAGCTTTTACCTCTGTAAATCCTATATTCAATAAACTAGTACATAATGTAGTATTATTCAATACAATATTTAAAGATGTAATGAGATAAACATAAGACGGACCATAAGAAGTGAATAGTTTTTTAGATTTAGTGAAATCTATTAAATCTACGTCTATAATAAAATATTTTATTTCAAAAGATTTCGTTCCTTGCACCATTTTAAGTAACTTTAAAACATATTTATTGACACTCAATAAGTTATCTAAATGTAACAGAAACAGGCGTTCTAAGAGACGATTTGGAAGGCTTCCAAGGGTTGAGAGGAATGATTTAAAAACAAGTTTTCTATTGTAGCAATTCTGTAGCCAAATGCTACGCGTAGAACCACTCTTTCTAACGATAAGTACTGTCAGTAACAGAAGTCACTTAGCGTTTTGGAGTTTTAATAATAATTATTGTAGATCAAAAGGAACAACTTGGCACTGTTTGACGGGCTCGTTGGCGCGATCGGTAGAACACCTGCCGTGCACATCGATGGGTCGTGGCTTCGAATCCTACCGGGACGACAAGTTTATAATTTTCTTGCTCTTGACTGAAGACATGCTTCTTCACTTCTAGTAACCTCGAACATTGATCGGGTGGGTGGAATATCGAAATTCCGACCAGGCAACGAACCACCATTCACAGACAAATAAACCGTGAAGTGGATTTTGGATTTCCGATAGCTCGAAGAAAAAAGTAGGTCGACAGTGCATCACTTGTCTGTTGTTCTGAGGCTGAGGTATCACATACCATCAAGTGAAATTCATGCTCATCTGTCGATTTCTAACATATAAAAATAAAAAAGAAAGAATTAAAATAAATTAAATTAACTTAACATTAAATAAATTAAATTAACAATATTTGGGTACAATTGTGATTTAAATAAAATTAATGCAAAATATATGAAATATAGTATGAAAACAAATAGATTGTAGATGATGTCCCAGTCATAAAACATAACCTTTATTTTTATTTTAAGCTAAAACTGAAAAATAAATAATATCTTAACTTAACGATTTATTCATCGTGACATGCAAGAAATGTCATTATTTCTAACTCCCATTAAATGCGACAGAACCTGACTCTCTTATTCTCTATAGTCTTGATTACTGATTTAACCAAAGCTAGTGCGCCAATGTATAACCAATCTATTGGGAAGCAATAATTTAACAAGATACATTCAACCAAGAAAGTAATCTGTACCGCAATGTATCTTCGCTCGCCATTTTAAGTTATTTGGATATAAACATAGCCAGCGTTGTATTTTACGATTTGATGTCTTGGGCCTGTATTAAGCATTTGAAAAATGGAAAAAGACAAAAGCAATATTGTCTTTTATTAACGTGAGTATCACACATTTAAATAAAATACTGTATACCGGATTAAAACGCGATTTATTGATCTTTCTGTCTCCCCGCGACCACGGTTGCTGAAAAGCATCCGAAACGTCGGGATAAATAATTTAAACAATATAAATAATAAATCGCGTTTTAATCCGGTATTTTATTTAAAAGACAAAAGTATATGATAATTCAGCCTTAAAATCCACTTGCTAAATAATGCACCTGCCCTCTGGTGTTGCGAATGTCTATCGACACCCGACCGTTTGCCCCTATTCTTTAAAAAACGGATTCATTACGCTGAGATGTCTAGTATTTTTTTTAAAGAACGCATTATTTTTCTTAAAATTCTGCAAAATTAATGGAAAATTAGTCAGATAAAGCAATAATTGTGAAATGTGTCCGCCCCATGGACTTCTATAACGAAGTTTTAATATTTAAAGAGCCATTACTTCATGTACATAAACTTAAATTTTTACGAACTCCATAAGTATTATCTTAACAACTCCCCAAAGCAGCATTGAATTTTGCCTTTAAAACTTCCTTTTTATAGCGTAAATTATTAACTCGACTATAAACATACCGGTTAAATAAAATCTTTTAAATATATAGTGTAGAATATCTAAGAACTCAAATAGGCAGATGGAACTAAAATTTAGTTTTAGTTATGGATAACTATGCCATTTTCAATGGGAATCAAACCCACATCCATTGTACGCAGATGACCTTTTTGTAATAGAACAGTGCTAGTGAGACTGTATGATGTACCTCTTAACCTAATTTGAGGTTTAATTCATATTACCTAAATGTGCTGTGTACTTTTCACGCCATTTCATCCTACGTAATATTTTTTATTTGTGGAATCAGCTGGACCATGAATTAAATCAAATAGTTACGACGTTGGAGCCAAAAAAACCTTCATTTTTGTAAAAAAGGTAATGATTCATTTACATCTCTTGATCTTGGTCACATCGTTTACATTTTCGTATAAAAAACCTAACCTGGTTACGTTTGGTAGAAAGCATTCGAATCGTCGGAATAAATAAAAAAAACGCGTTTTAATCCAGTAAAAGCTATCAGTCATATATATTATATTTGAGTATTTGGTATTTACTGATCGTATACTGTAGTTCGAAAAGCGTATTTCCGTTGTTTTTACTACCTATATAAATGCCGATAAGTTTTAGTGTCGAACGAAATCCTTGCGGTCGTTTTGCAGGATTTTATTTTATCGCACAAAAGGGTGTAATTGTATTGAATAGCAATTTTAGTGTACGTAGGCGTGTTAACGATAAGGAAAAGGTTTTATTGTTTAATTGTAAACTATAAGGTACACTACTTACTTTAATTTTATTTTTTATTATTAATTGTTGCTTGTTTTATAGTGGTAACATTAATCAGTGATGTGCCATCACCCTATTTTTAATGCTGAGCATTCGGAAATTTAACGCGCAATCTCCGCATTAGGGTATTTTGACCTTTGAACGGTCCTTTATCTGACAGAATTTCGATATTTCCTCCTTCCAATTCATTGTGTAAAGTGAAGTAACAAAGATGTATGGAAAAATATAATTGGGGATAAACACGATTAGAAATCCGGTGGGATTAGAACCCAGGACTAACTGGAAGTCAGAGCCACCTATCATTAATATTGACTATCATGATTGAACCGATCATGGAGTAATTTCCCGAGTAAATTCCTCCTTCCAAATCTGTGCTCACATATTGCATGAAGAGCTGTAACCAAGACGTGTCGTAATTCTAAAATTGCCTTTCCTATATTTCATAGCTAGTATGCACTGGACACCAGATTATCATACTGTTTGCATATGCATAGACAACGTTTGTTAGCACTAACACCTCGTGAAATAGATAATTGCCCGTATATATTATTGTGAGATGCTTTGCTGACGACGGATACAGCCCAACCACGTGATAAATTAACAACACAAATATGAACTTCGAAAATTAACCTATATTGTTTAGGCAATAAAGGCCATAACGCCATGGTTTGCATTAGTTTACGCGTTCTCAGCAGTCGTTAGGTCGCAATTTCGGAGCGTAATCGTTCCGTAAAATGAAAATGGGCCGTTGAAAAATGTAAAATGTTGAAAGTGTTTCGCGTTTTGTGAAAGGTTCTGAGCGTGAAAGTGTAAAATTCGTTTGAAACAATGAGATAAGTTCATGAAAACTCGTTTAAGCACGGTTAAAGTGTATCAAGTTTGGAGCGTGCTAACTTTGTGATACTTTCAAATATTCCTAGAAGTTGGATGAGATGCAATTGTGAACGCTTTTTCAATTAGTTACGTCAGACTAGGTGCGTATATTTTAACTAAGGAGTCACAGTTAAGACACATATATCTTAGTATTTTGTTATCACAAGTATTATACACACGGCTATACAATGTTTTTTTGTATATGTCAGATATCGTTACCAGATGTGGGGAAAACATTCTTACAGAAAATTATAAACATGTCATCTCGGAGAGATTCGAACCCACGACCCATCGAAGCACACGGCAGGTGTTCCACCGAACGCATTAATGAGCCCGTCAAAATGAATGATGACACAAAAATGAAAAACTATTATCCTATAGGCTAATAATAGCAAGTTCAATATAGTTCAAGTAGTTGGTATACAAATCAAACATAAAACTAAGTATAGTTTTAAGTTTTTAATCGTGGAGGGTGGGAGGTATGCTCTTCCTTCAATCTAAAAGGAGAATCCTCAACCAGTCGAACCACTGATTGGCTGAAAGGCCTTCATGTCAAGGTGTTGTATATAACTTTAAAAGCACGATTCAGGAATTTTTTACATCTTTATACTGATTGTAGATGCAGACTTATGATTTTATAAAATCAGGTGGGATAAATTCCGTAATTTGTTAAATAATTATGATAACAAAATTCTTAAGAAATTGTTATTTCGCTTATCACTAAATAAGCCGCCATTGCTAATCGCTTTTCAGTTGTTTAATTTCGTATGCGAAACATTATGCATGACATAATGTTATTTTACTATTCATTGCTCTAATTCTACCCTCCTGACGGCTTGCTACAGCGCGACTCCTATACTTACCATTAATTCTCATTGATTTCCTGTCTAGCGCTGCATAAACTGCCAATTTGCAAACTAGCTCGTTCAACTTTCATCTAAATCTATTAGTCGTTGAAATATAAGGCGGTAAATAAAGCGAACAGCATCCAACGTACGCCAATGTTTGTAATTGGCCATAAATGTGGTCTCCGATCCAACATTTCACACGTGGTTTTGGCAAAGTTCGCTAAACTTGTACCGCGTCGTATCGATTGTGCACTTATTTTGGATAAAGTAAAAAGTAAAGACGTAAGAGTAGTTACTACTTAATTATTAGTAAGGGATAATTAATTGTTTCTAAAAATTGTACGCGTGACTGTTAAAATAAGAGTTTTCTCAATTTAATAGTCACATTTTATCTTTATTTAATTTCGATTGTTTAACGGAACTGCATAAAATATGAGGCACCTTTAATTATAAAAAAAAACTAGCAACACGCCCCGGCTTCACACGGGTATAATATAGATATATTATACAACAAATCGCCTATATTACTCGCTGATAATGTAGCTATCTATTGAAGAAAAAAAATAAAAAATAAAAAAAGGAAGACAGGTAAAAATATGGGAAGACGATGTACCAAAGGTATAGGGGAAAGGTGCTGGATTGCAATGCGTGGAAGAAAATCAAGGAGGCCTATGTCAACGATCAACCTGACACTAATATGAGTAATTTATAGCAAATATTATATTATATAAAAAGTATTTCCATATGTTGGTGCCAAATTATAACATTTGATAAACCCAAATTTAAATTATAAAGAATATTGGAGTCGAGTGAGTCTTAAGTCATATAAATTAATACAAACATTAAACAAAACGTGTTTGAACCCCCAAACCTTGCTTTAGAAATGAATAAAATGTAACTTGATTGTTCATCTATAAGCTGCCCGTCACCCACAGTTAGGGTGATGTCATTTTCTTATACGGAATAATTATAAGATTATAGTCAAAGAACTGACTTTATTATTTCATATATCTATAAAAAATTATTTATATTATAATTAAAAAACCATCATACCATAATTGGCGCAGGTTACCGATGGATGGGGGTACTTTCTCTGTATCATGTGCAGTAGAACCACTTTATGCATTTAACCTTTGACCCAACAACCAAGCTAGTTTCGATCAAATGTTGATAGTTTAAAGCCGTAACTTGCAATATTTCAAGCTTGTAAACTATGCCAGATGCCTACGGGTGTCAGCTACGAATTTCATATGAGTGCTACGGGCAAACACTACAGACCGGTGTATATATTATGAGCTACGGGTCAAAGCTACAAATAAGTACTACTAAGTTTATATCAGTCCTAGAGACGAAAGCTACGGTCCATTGTTTTATACACATTATATGATACGGGCGACTGCTACGGATCAGCGATTGATATGCGTAGCGTATGTAGGAATATGCTATAGACATCTACGAGGAATAGAGTAAATTGACTTATTTAAATAAATTAAAACTACTAAAATCGAGTATGATAAATGACAAAAAGTAATTTTGTTTTTATATTATTAAATTAATAAATTTATAATGGTGACCGTATTTAGCACAAATACAGAAAAATACCGATAAAATATTTCAAGGCAAGGAAAATATGGTACTATTATATTCTTTTAAATATCAAATACGTTTCTCACAGAAATTTTGACGAATATCCCTGCGTGACATGATAGTTTTAATCCTTTGAGTATTATGTTTAAATTAATTATTTATTTGACATAATGTAATACGTCAACATTTTGATGATTGAGCTCTAAGACTATAAGATCGATATTAAATTTTCGATAAGATTGTTAAGTACTTAGACTGTTTACTGTGAAAATATTTTCGGATGAAATTCTTAAGATATTTGGAAGGGGCGGGAATAAATTGAGCATCTACCGGTAAATTTTATGATACAAAATAACTCCCTAGATAAAAGAACAACATAATTACAATGACAGTCCAAAAACTCCAAATTTACAACCAGTGACGATGTAGTAAACAATAATAATTCCTTTTTCTAACTAGTAGTGGTGAAATTGTTTGCTTATTAATGTTGATCAAAGGAATTTGTATAAGTCGAGAGCAAGACTACGTTATAAAATATTTATCAAGTAATTTTTATAAAAATATTTTTTGAAAGAATTAGAAGCTGTTATAGGGCGTGAGTGTAGTCTGATTATTTAAGGACGTGTTCGGATAAAATCGTTTAATATATATTATAATATAATAATAATTAATAAACAAACATGTTAAGAACTGACAGTGTGAAAAATAAATCGAGGCCTTAAACTGTTTGAAAATAGCGGTTGCTTTTAGATCATTTATAACTTCAGAAAATCTAACTCAAACCAATACTAAATCAAAACTCAGTCGTCAAACTCATTAAAACTCACAGAAGTTATCAAAATAACATATATGTTACGTGCAATTATGACCTACATAGAAATCGACATTGTATCATAGATTATTTGTATATACACAATACAATTCAGTAATAATAAACATGAGTTTTGATTAACCATGTCAAATATTAAAAAAACAATATACAATTAAACTAATATAAATAAGATTTACAAAGTTTACGACTAAATATTGGTCATAAACGTAGTCATAGTAATTATAACTTAACCATGTCAATTCTATCTTATATTTGTTATTGATTGCTTTGTCTGGTATACGTTAACTCACCAACGAATATAAAATAATCATTCAAACCTGTCTCTTGTGACTGATCTATAATACATGCATCTTACATAATAATTTCGCAATAAAAATAATGAGAATTCGGAGTTAATCACTCATCTAATCCGCTGAGGGGAGTAATTTCTCTTCTGATATTTGAACACGTGAGAGCGTCCTGAAATAATGAGAGAATGCTTTAACGAGATTAATTTCGATATACTTCGAAGGAATCGTTTCTTGGTATTAAATTTCCGCGGATACAATTTACTTTAGGTCTGAAATTTTTATAAAATCACAAGAATAGCTAAATAATAAATAGCGTTTTTATCCGTTATAAAGTATTTTATTTAATTATGTGATATTAGCGTTAATAAAAGACAAATAAATCACTAGCGTTAGCCGACCCGGCTTCACACGGCTATGCTCACTATGAATATATTAATATGAATATACACACAAAATTTCATAAGAATCGTAATATTGTCTTTCATTAACGCGAGTATCACACATTTAAATAAAATACTGTATACCGGATTAAAACGCGATTTATTATTTATAAGAATCGGTCAAGCTGTTTCGGAGGAGTTTAGTTACAAACATTGTGACACGAGAATTTTATATATTAGAAACAAAAATCAGAGAGAATACAATACGTACAAGTAACGTGAACTAGTCACAGAAAGTGCATATTGAGAAGCTAATAAAATATTGTCTTTTATTAACGCGAGTATCACACATTTAAATAAAATACTGTATACCGGATTAAAACGCGATTTATTATTTATATTGCTTAAATTATTATTTATCCCGACCACGTTTTTTTGTCTCCCCGTGACCACGGTTGCTGAAAAGCATCCGAAACGTCGGGATAAATAATTTAAACAAAATAAATAATAAATCGCGTTTTAATCCGGTATAAAGTATTTTATTTAAAAGCTAATGAAATTCAATTGTTGTCATACTGTAATTGATCTGTTTAAAACTTTTTGCACCATATTTTTTTATTAATATTTTTCATAATAAAAAATGTGCATCGACTGGTCCATGCTTCAGGGGAGCCCAGAGCTGATACATAATTTGACCAGCGAATCAGCCTCGCCACTAAGCGAGGCAATGGTACCAGTTTCCTGGAAACTATGCCCCAAGGTAGGGATTTTTTAATAATTATTATAAAAAAAATCTTAACTATTTATAGTATACTATAAATATGTACAATAGTTAAGATTTTTTTAGAGTAAATACTCTAGTATATTTGTAAATTATTTTACTGTTAGTATATTTATGTTAAATTTTGATTACAGCTTAATCATAAATGATTAAAAACTTAGTTTATATTTGGGTTGTAATATTTTCATAGGGAGTGAGAGTGATTGTTTTTTATTGTAATTACTATTGTGTTCTTCAAATAAATAAATAACATCCATTCTAGGCTTGTCAATCCCTTCTTCCATTAAGGGCTAGGTGGTTTTAGGTAGACAATTCTTTTACTGACGAAACATTGTTAAAAATAAAAAACTTTTATTATAGAGAATACAGCCTGTAATCAGGTCATTATTACAGGCTGTATTCTCGTCACTTAAAATCCATTCCGTGCCCTAATTTTCTTGTTTAAAACCACATGTCTCCGTAGCAAGTTGTTACATTAAACCCAGGGTAAATAGCTTTCTTCACTTGCATTAATTTCCATCTACTCACTATTGCCACAGATTACTCCGACCAGTTGACATTAAACTCAAGTTTTTAACTTACAAACGACTATTAACAAGATTTTATTATTTCACTAATTATTTTTTACAGCCATTTCACTATTTCTTTTGGTAGTTAGAAGTATTGAACCACTGTTGTGCAATTCTCTATGAGGCTCTAGTGTTTACACTCGATTTCGCCCAGGTAAATCTCTTTAAATATGGAAATTTAACAGTATTTAAATGAAGTTTAACTCTCCTTATACCCTACATTACGTATCTGATGATGATTTTTTACCCACTAAGAACTACCGAACCGCTTATATTGTGAAATAAATCTTATAGCCACATTATAATTAGCTTCAGCGATTTCTGATTGGCGTGGATGAATCAGACAGTCTGTTAGTTAAGGCTTAGTCCTGTCGGAAAATAATATTTTCATTTTTTTGTATAAATAAAATAACAGCGTTATAACAAAAAAAAGGTATGTGTGTACTTATGTGCACGCGTTAGAAGTTATACTTCTTTGGCGTCTGAAGAAAAATTTTAAAAAACAAAACTGCATTAAATATCGAAGAAAATGTTAAAATCAATCAAATTCTATTCTGTAGCCAACTTCATCATGTCGTTTTTTTGGGACATCGCGCGCGCGCAGGTCATGAATTCACTCTCATCCAAACGCGCCAAAAGAAGTATAACTTCAAAAAGTTGCACTCAGGTTGAATAATAATAATCATTTCTTATGTGTCACCATTTTGTAAGAATACATATTAAATATTAACTCGGTTTAGGCGTTTTATGAGCATTTATTCAGAGTGTCCGACTGTTATTATTAGTTTGTGGTACCGTGTCGTGAGTCTTCACTTTGAAAGCGTGAGTATGAAAAGCTTAATACATGATATTTAGCGCGTGCGAGCAGTGAGTGCTTTTGAGGGGAATATTCTATCTATGTTACGACACACTAAAATAGAAAAGAAGGGTGGAGTTTGAACACCTAGCTTTGTCTGTCATATTTTATGATATATTGATCACTATAAGTACAGATACTCGTTATTCTTTTTTGAATTAAATGAAAGACACATAATCTAATATATATATATATATATATATATATGTATATATATAAAAGAGTAGGATCAACATTCTGTGCATAGAAAGAAATTACCAGAAATAGAGAGGGGGCGGTTAAAGAACACTTTATTATATAAAAATATTTTAAATGTTTTTGTCTGCCTGTATGTTTGTTCGCGTTCATCTCCGAAGACACTGAACTGATTTTCATGTAGCTTTGAGCTCAAAACTTGTATCATTGAAATCGGATGTCGGGAAGTAAAGGTATCTTGATTGCGCTCAGATTAAGATGAAACTCACGCGAAGGAAGTTGCGGGCACAAGTTAGTGTTAATATATTTTGTTAAATAAAATATTGTATACGGGATTAAAACGCGATTTATTATTTAAATGTTTGATATTCGCGTTAATAAAAGACAATATTATATTTTGTTTAATCAATTTAACTCAGCATTATTGATATATTATACATATTTAATGGTGTAATAAATGTTATGTGCTAAATTTAGAATAATTAATATTTGTTAATGTTTACGTATTGAGATACATACTAAATTTACTTTATACACTCGGCAGTTATTTTAGAGAGATATATTTTAGTCATTTGTCAAGTAATAAATTGGAAGCTAAACAAACTGCTATAGATCTGGTTCACCAACGTGTGGTAAGGTCCAACTCCCGAGGGAAGAGCATGGCTCAAGGCTTTTTGTGGCTGGCTATCAAAAGGGCGTAGAACTAATTTATCTTAATTAACGAGATACTAGTGTATATTTGAGGATATTCAGTATTCGTTGCTTCTAAATAAGCTATTAGAAAATTAAATAATTGGTAGTTTATTCTGAAAGGTTTTTAATTTTTTTCAATTAATGAAATGAAATGAAATGAAAAACGTTTATTTAGCCAATAACAAAAATAAAATACAAATGAATGAACTCTTATAACTAAAATAATTAAAATTTAACTAAACTAAAATTATAAAACTAAGAATAATAAAACAAAAGAAAAACAAAAGAGTTATATTAATAAATGATTTGGCTAAAAGAGACAGCCACTCAGCATTTGCCACATCATTATTTAATGGTGTGGCGCTGATTTTCAGTGACTGCTCTGATTTGATTTGATTTTCGCTTGGAGCGACATAACAATTGTACTTACAACACAAACAAACATGCAATTAGCATTTCACTTTCATAAATCTACCAACACATGATCTCATTTCAAATAGTACGATGAATTTAAAATCTTTCAAATGACGATAATTTTCTTTTAGACATACGATTTTGCCTATATATTGCTCTTGACTTACTCATGAAATATCGCTCGCTGTATAGCCCCACTCTGGCTCTGATTACACTTATGTAGGTATAAGCCTGTTTGCACATGTACATTAGTTAGCGAAATGATTGTTCTAGAAACCGACCACGCTAAATAGAAATGTTTAGAATTCTATGAATGGAACTTGTTATGTTATGAAAATAGACCCATAACAATATGCTCTCCTTTTACTTATTTCAAATAGACAAAACGTGACAAATTGAAATAATATAAAATAAAAAAGAACGTTTAAATATCAGTTTGGTACATTTTCCAATGAAACAAACCTAATTCTGATGGAATTTCATGGATGGATATTTGTGAGGGGGCCATGCGTCATACTCGAATTTTGCGTAATACTTTGAATTTGAATATGTATGTAGTGAATAAAGCCCAATTCGGCCATACAAGCGAATTCCATCTGGATATCGTAGTTAAAAATAGGATAGAATTAAGATTTTGCTACGTTTGTGTCTACGAGACTGCTACGAGCCTACGAGCAATGTAATAGTAACCAAATTTCCAGTATAAATACCTAACTAACGCTAATTTAGGTTTCCACTATTAAGATTTCTGAAAGTTCGAAAATTAGGTGTACAAGCTTTTTTGTTTCATGTTCTGTAGATATTACACACCGTCAAGTAAAAAAATTCTGTTCGTAAATTTCAAAAATAGAGCTGAAAAATAAATCATCTAAAAAAACTCGGCTAGCCCATTCCACGATTTTGTTCTATATTCAAACCGAGATTAATGTTCGCTATCGGCAGTTAACTGGTCACACAGCGGATTTATTCGATTCTTCACAAAAATTGCCTGAAACTGGGTGCGAGCTCCGATAGGGATTAGTTCAGCGACTAACAATTTTATGCTCCACTCTCCTCGGACACAATCAGGATTGGTGTTTGAACTTAGTTTAGTTTTGTTGCTTTCGAGGAAACAACATTTTAATGAGCTTTTACAAAAAAAGCTCTGAGGGATATAAAAAACCCATATATACATTCTATACTAGCAACGCGCCTCGGTTTCACAGGGGTGCGATGTATTTACTATACACAAAACATAGCCTATGTTACTCGCTGATAATGTAGCTTTCTATTGGTGAAATAATTTTCAAAATCGGTCCAGTAGTTTTTGAGTTTATTCATAATATACAAAAATACAAATCTTTCCTCTTTAAAACGTTATAGTATACAAGTATAGATATAGATTAGTATAGAAGTATAGATATAGATTGTAACCCCTTTTCCTGAAGCTAAATATTAATCTTTAGTCAATGTTGATAGTTAATGTTTATAATAATGTGTAGGTATTTGTTTGTATTTAATTTTGGATGTAAAGATTGTTTTATGTTAGATATCGACAGACGGGCATAAAGTTCACTTGATGGTAGGTGATACCTCAGCCGCAAAACATCAGTCAATGATGCGCTGTCGACCTACTTTTTACTTCGGGCATTCGGAAATCCATAGACTAAAACCAAAACGCGCAATATGCATTTCACGGTTTTTCCATGTATGAACGGTGGTTCGTTACCCGGTCGGAATTTTGATATTCCTTTTACACGTTCAATACCCGAAGTTACCAGACGTGGGGAAGACATGCTTACAGAAAATTATAATCATGTCGTCCCTGAGGGATTCGAACCCACGACCCATCGGTGCGCACGATAGGTGTTCTACCGAACGTGCCAACGAAAATTATTATTGCAATTACAACAATTTTCGATCGAATCAATATCGATTTCACATGTTTTATTTCTGTATACAATTTCAACTTATCGAATCGAAGCTTGTATGAATAATTACTTCCTACAGACGATTTGTTTGTTCCACTATTTATGAGAAAGTTTTGATTTATTAACAGAACTTCGCTAGAACGTTGTTTTTGTCGAACTTTCATTGGTATTTATGATTGTTTTTGATCCGAAGACGAATCGAAAGCACTAAACTAATAAAGTTAATTGTTATTATTTTGCATTTGTTTAATTGTTGATTTAATGATGGATTTCCTCATTTTGTTTGTGATTTTCCAGAAAAAGTATCATAAAAACTTAAATTAGTAATTGGCTGTTGTTAGTTGTTCTCTTATTTTATATGTCGCATCCGGGTCATGAGTACAGATCGTCAACATCACACAAATGTCAAAGTGACGTATACAGAGCCTAGATTTGGAGAGGGAAACGTTAATAAAAGAATGTGCATTCGGTGATCGAGATACTTATCATACGGATCGCTCACAGAGTAACGCTGGCCTAGGAACTGTATTGTGTATTGTAGTACGAGAGTGTATTTCTTGTCCGGATTCCTGATGACGCCCATAATAAGTGACAGTGTAGATAATGAAGCTCCGATATATAGATGTTTGATCAAAAATACAAAAAAGGTCATCTCGAAATTTCAGTTATGTTACCGAACATCTTAAGCCGCGTATTTTATATGTATAACGATAAATGTTCACACACACTTCGCTGGTTTTTAGAACCACACCAATACTGAATTTTCATGTTTTTAATATAAGTATTTTTAAATTTTATCACATTCATTAGCTTGACTAAGCTTAACCTAAATAAATATAGAGAGGTGTTCCGTTTAATCATGAGTGGAGCTTGTAGGTGGGACGCGATACAATTGATATATTATGCGCTGGTGTCGACACATTTTGGGAGTTGGGATTGATTTTCCATTGGTTCATTTATCTCAGTAGAACGTTAGGGAGTCTGGATGTGTTGTGGTATTTTTTATACTTTTTATTTTAGACTATTGGAAATATCCTGGGGCTTATTGAGAATAGGCCTAGCATGCAAGGCCGACGATACTTATACGTAACTAGATTATGTTTTGGTTTCCTTTCACAGCGCTGTCTTACAATATTAGTGATAGGTCTACTAAATTATTATGTAAGGATTAATGAACTTTAAAATACACTTCCGACAAAAATTTAAGAATAAAATTATTTTTAAGCAAAAAACAAAACCCGACTTCAAAACTACATATTATATGTAGTATGTACAAAGTTCAACTAAAAAGCACCGACTTCAAAAATAACTGTTAATAAATAATGCTTTGAATTAATTAAAATATTATTTTTTACTTTTGTATGACAAAGGACGAATCGGTGGGCGTCCATACACACTTTCTATAACAATAATTAGGTACAATATACCTTAGTACATACCTCAAATGTTCGGCGAATATATGCGTCCTTGTGGTATGTCAGTCAGTATTATAATAATAAATTTTAATTATTACAACTTAAAGATAAATATAAAAAGGGAAACTAGAAATAAGTACGTCACCACAGCAGCAACCAGAACATTCTTCTCCATATACAAATATAAGTCCATTACACGCACTATCACACGATTATTAAATAAAAATATTAAACATTTATATCGCGGCGTGAATATTAATTATTAAGCGACCGAAACTTCCATAAGAAGCGCTTTTCACAATTATTAGAACACACGAGCACGCCTCTATCTAACCAGGTTAGGAAAATTACACGATGTCAAACTTGGCTCGACTGTCAAGAGTATATCGCAGTTATATTATACTACCCTCAACATTAGAATTTTATTAATAATGTTCTATTCCGAACAACTTTTTTAGTAACCACTCTTTTGTGGTGACTCAACTTTAGTTGATAAACACAGCGTTGGTTTTCAGTCACCCCCTTCTTAGAGCAAAATATAGATATAATATTTATTTACTCGTAACTAACTTATACTACTTACTTAAGATTACTGGACGAGTTGAGTTTGTCGAACTGCTACAAATACAAAGTCAGCAATCGCCTTTTCCACCCATACATAGTGTTTTTCTCAAAATTTCCATATCCGTTTCTTCCGTTTAATCACTGGACCTAATATTATTATTTTTTGAATTTATTCATTAATTTTATTTACTTTAACAATCAATGTTAAATTAAATATTAATTAAAAATACATAATACGTATTACCTTTTTCCCGCCAGTTTTTTTTAAAATGACATTAATATTCAAATGTCAAATCCACAGATTCAAAATCAAATATATGAAATTTAAAAAAAGAACGGTCTATGAAAATCTTCAGCGAATGATTATATTTAAAAAAAGAGGCGCGTTTTTAGTTCAAAACTGTCGAGCAATGAAATAAAAAAAAAATATTACGTCTTTTTTAAATTTCAGATTCGAAGTCGATAAAAGCGATAGCGTATTCTTTTTTCGAATGTGACGTGCCTGTTTCTGCGTATGTTTGAAAAAAAGTATAATGTGTCATATTTTTAAATATAGAATATGACGAAAGCAAATCCAGCTTTCTACTAATACCAGTTTTATTAAAATAAATATTTATGTATAACATACAACAGAGTAACCAGAATGAGGTGAAATCGTGTACCGGGCGATAGCAGCTAACATCTAGACAAACTTTAATGTGCTCGCTTTAATAGGTGCTACGAGTATAAACAGTGGCCAGTATTCTGCTGATGAATATAGTACAAGGCTTTATACGGCTTTTGAAGGTAATCGATGTGCTACCTTCGATATTGATACTTATTCAATATTTGCTATGTGTTAGGCGTAACAGAATTATATGTATATTCAGTAAAAGGGCATTGAGGTAAAAATTTAGGAGTATACTTACAGATATTTGTTAAATTATTAACTGGCTACAATTTTCTGAAAAAATCATCTAAAATTTAAAATTCAGTCATCATATTTTTTTAACAGATATGAATGAATAGAAATGAATCTAAAATAAGGCATTTGTATCATTATTATGCCAAGGCTAGTCTATATTTCTATAGGAGACTAGCAGAATCGATAGTCGTTGCCCCGTTCGAACGATGGCTTCAAAAATAAAATAAAATGTTTCTGGAACTTTATCGTGGCACCTGGTGGTCTTAATGTGAATCTAAGCCATAAGCTCAAACACATAAAAAAAACAAAAAACGATCTAGCGGTTTAGCAAGAGATCAGTGGTATATGTATATACAGAAGAAATATATTGTACATACAAGCGGTATGTAAGTATCTTTAATTTAAGGAAAGGCCATTAAGCATCATGCTAACGGTTAACTATTTTAATATTACTCTGAGCATTAAGAACTCCTTAGATTAAGCGCACAAAATGCACTCCACGGATTTTCCATCTTTGAACGAACTTCCTTTTAATTTTCTAAATCTTATTCGAATTTTTGCAAGGATCAACTCCTTTATCTGGCTTTAACTTCGCTTGTCACAAATCTATTGGCAATTCACGTGATGTATAATGCTGACTTCTTGTTGTCGCAAGACAGAAAATTGCAAAAGTCTAATGAACGCGTTTTTATGTTAGATATTGACAGGCGAGCATGTGGTTCACTCACATTGGCGCATTTAGTAGAACACATACCTTGCGCTCCGATCCGGGTCATGGGTGGGATTCGAACCCTGAGACGACATGATTATTATTTTCTAAAAGCATGTCTTCCCCACGTCTGGTAACTTCGGGCATTAAACGGGAGGGAGGAATATCGAAATTCCGACCGCGTAACGAACCACCGTTCGAAGATGGAAAAATCGTGAAGTGTACATTGCGCGTTTCGGTTTCAGTCTATGGATTTCCAAATGCTCGAAGTAAAAAAAGTAGGTCAACAGCGCATCATTGACTGATGTTCTGTGGCTAAGGTATCACCTACCATCAAGTCAAACCCATGCTCGTCTGTCGATATCTAACATAAAAAAATACTTTAAATAAATAAATATAATTATGCAATATATCTTATTTGAACATTGAAGCCGCTGTTTAATTTGGGTGCGATAAATACTAAACTGGATTCAGAGCCGGATTTAGGGAAGGGAATCCGAGGCCCTGGGGCCTCCACAAAAGAGGGCTCCACATTAGAGACTGCGGAAAAAGTCATTCCAATTCCGACGAGACGAGAGACGAACTTCTCTCTGTTTTATAATATTGTCTTTTATTAACGCGAGTATCACACATTTAAATAAAATACTGTATACCGGATTAAAACGCGATTTATTGTTTAAATTATTTATCCCGACGTTTCGGATGCTTTTCAGCAACCGTGGTCGCGGGAGACTGCTTTCTCTCTCTGTTTTACCTTTAGAAGAAGATCAATAAAAAAAACATTTATTTCACAAAAGACTCACAGGTTACATTTAATAAAAATAAAATAAGGTACAAAAATAATACCGTATTTAAATAATGAATATATTAAACACAAGAGAGTTCCTGTGCTGTGCAGGAAATGGGTCACCGACTCAGGATTATCTGTGACACAGCCGTGGCTTTATCACAGCACTGATTTTCAGCGGTGCCCATTTAACTCAGGAGATACAGTGCGCTGTACATAAAATAAATACCTAAATAATAATAACGTATATAATATATATACATAAATCTCAAATAATACCTACCTCCTTTACCAACCTTACTTGGTACAAACATGATTATATTGTTCTTAAAATTATAAAAAAAGAAAAAAATTGGGATAAAAATTTGGGGCCACTTCATTGTTGTCCCAAGTCCGGCCTTGGCTGAATTGCTATAATTAAAATATGTATGTAACAATGTAAAATTTATCTGGTTTAATTGAACAAAAGACCCTCCTTCAATATTAAGGAATATTTTCTTACAGCGTGACATTTATAGACCATTATAACTACTATGTTAATGTAAATTGCCGAACAGCCTTAATAGGCTTTAAATCTTAAGCTTAATTCATTTTATCTTACTTGCGTTACCGGCAAGATAATCCGGCGTCTAAGAGCTATGTAAACGCTTACAGTATTTATTGAAGTTTAATAAGAATACTTAGATATAGAATCAAGGTCGATAGATGACGTTAGGCTAAGAACATCGTCAATAATTGTGTATTGTTGGCCTATTTTTTTATTTTAGTATTCGAATATCCATAGGTTATTTGAATTTTCTCTCAACTGTAAGTATATAATGATAATGAAGTACAGTGCTAAACGTCGTGCAATAACAGACAACTTGTCAAAAGTATCGTATACTATTTTATAGCACGTGTGACATACACCTGCAATTACGCACGCTTTTCCGGCGTAAAAATGGCCTATTAAGGTCACGGAAAAGCGTGCGTAAAATGCGAGTTTAGGTCACACAAACAAAATATCATAATCCCATTCGACAGTGCAGTATTTTATTTTGAGTGAACAAGTAGGATCAAAAACATTTCCACTTTCGTTAATGTTTCCTCGTGTTCCATAAAAAAACCTAAATAAATACTAATAATTCAGTACAATTGAAATTGCATTTCCGGAAACAAAGAGAAATAAGTAATAGTTTTATCAAAAGCCAACTTTGTCGTTAAGTCAGCTGTTCGCGTCGCACGGCACAAAATATATTATTGTGCTGGTTTTGTATGAAACAGCTCGACCACGGCACATTGCTGTTATATTCGATATATCGCATGTAATGCAATTAAGGTTTTATAAGTTCAATAAAGAGTTCTATAGTCAGAAAACCTTCCTCATCAATATTATTATAATAACTAGATAATAAAATAAGTTATATTATTTATTTATTCCAATAATTCGAGTGATTTACAGCAAACATGGTCACGGGGATATGTGTTTAATGTGTTATACTCGCGTTGATTAAAAATAATATTAAAGGAATATTGTTTGTGAAAAGTCTATAGCAGCTTTATAGTATTTTGCTATTAACTATATAATATTGTATGACATAAACTATTTCATAATTGAATTTACATTTTAGTGCTTAATTGGAATAATTAGCTTAATTAAAAATAATAATGTACTAATGAGGATAAAACAGCATATTTTGATTTTAGATTTACCTTGGTTTTATGTTAAAAAGTTTATTGTCAATAATTAAAGAAGGTATAAACTGAACTGATTTCAAAGTATATGTATCCATTCCTCTTATCCCAATGGTACTTGAGTCATACAAAGTTCCATACATTTTTTTTTATAAGTAGCGTGCATTACTTTTCATAACCTATTTTTTGTAGAATAAGTTTCTGTGGCTTAAAGCTATTATGTCTATCGTCAGTGTTTGTAGCATGCGAAATATAATTTTATTTAAATAAAAATAGATCGAGCCTATGAATAGTAACCAGCTAGCTACCATATGTCATAAACATTCCAAATTCAAACCACGAAAGCAAAAAACGCAAAGAATGTTACAAATAAAATATTAACTAGATCCTAGTCAGCCAATCAGCTGCGAACATTTCATTCCGTACATTTTCCTTTGTGTTCAGAAAACAGTCGGGTATAATTTGACGCAGCGTCTGGAAGACGTGCCTTGAAGACAATATCGCCTGAAGATGTGACATGAGACTGATGTGCCTTCCACAAACACTCTATGACATCGCAATCTCTAAAAGTTTTCAATTTAAAGCGATAGTTATGATGTTTTGTGTTAGAAAATGTACTTTGTAACACAAAATGCGTTGCCTATAACTTTGGATAATTCTGTTTTTTTTTTATATTGCGTACGACCTTGGAAATAGTCCGTTTACATTTTTAAATCACACAATTCAATAAGCATTGTCTCAAAATACTCAAAACGGTGAAAATGAGGCTTTTCCATCTATGAACAGTGGTCCGCTACCAGGTCGGAATTTCGATATTCCTCCCACCCGATCAATCCCCGAAGTTACCAGACGTGGGGAAAACATACAGAAAATTATAAACATATTATCCCGTTAGGATTCGAACCCACGACCCATCGATGCGCATGGTTTGTGTTTTACCGAACGCACCAACGAACCTGATTGTTTAATTCTAGTAGAAACACGAGCATTATTACATATTATTTTAAATGTATTTTTTTTATGTCACCTTTGACCTCGTTGTTCGAGATAATTTTTACTGAGAAACAAAATAAATAAAGAATAACTTATTTCAGTAGGACTTGGCGTAGAAGAATTATCACCTTCTTGCATGTAAAGAAAAATGTTCAGTGAAGTAAACACGGAAATGTGTTTGCACTGAAAATAGGGAATGCCGTGAAAAATAATAAATCCTATAGCCTGTAGAATTAACGACTATTGTACTACACATTGTCTTTGTTTATGGCATCTCTTTATTTCCTGAATTCTTTAAAAGATTTACATTAAGATATAACATATAACGCTTATGGATATCCGAATGCTTGTAACGTATCGTTTTAATATATGCCGCGCGCAAGCACAGTGAGTGAGTGATCGACCGTTTTACTTGAGCATTCTCACCATTCAGCATTCTCGAGGAGTGAACGCAGCGCTTGGATAGTCGCGAGCGGCCAGCCGTTCTGTGACAATCATCTAAGGCGGACGCATGTTTATCTATTTTTTCTCTACTTAACACGTGGTGTGGTTCACTTAGCTTGAACTTTGAAATTTGTTTTTATATATTATTTTAACATATTAAAGATTCCCATACTGGGTAAGTCCTTTAATTTATTTTACATAAATAATATATTAATAAAAGTAAATGCTTGATTAGCTAAATAGATTAGATATAAGTTTGGTTATAGTTACATATTTTTGTTATAATATTTCTGATTGAAAATGATTCAATGTGTTTAGTTGTAGATTAGTGATTAAGTGATTAACTAAGCTTTTAGTATATATATAAATATAAATAATATATAAATATATTTTAAAATCCTCATCAAGCAGATGGCCAAATGTGTAGCCCGGCCTACCCGACTTCGCTTCTCTGTCTAAATTGATTCTTACTGTGTTCCCTGAATATTACAGGAATCAAGTCTGGATATAAGCAAAACTTAAAACTGTTAACTGGATGACCTTGAAACTGATCTAAGTCAATCAAGCTAGCAGCGCTGTTGGAATGCCAGGACTGGAATGGAACAGGAGAGTGCGGTAGTGCTGGCCCGAACTAGATTGTGAAACTTGTGATCACGGCAGAACTTTGCGTTATTTATATATTTATTTTCTTTTAACTAGATTTTCTTTTAGGTGTTTTTTTTATATAATACATATTATTTATAAGACTATAATATAATTGTTAAATTTAATGTTTTTTTATTTATTTCAAGTAAAATCATTACAGTGGCGCCCATAAACGTGGTTAAGTGATCATAAGTTTTCATTTTCTTGCTTCGGTTTACATGTTGGTCATTGTGTTTGGTGTTGGATTGTTTTGTCCTTGTGTAAGTTTTTTTTATATCACCTGCTTGTTGATTACTAATTTAGCTTATTATTTTATTTCTATTTCTAGCATATAAGTTTTTTTTTATTGTTGTTTTGTTTATATTTTCTTTATTTACCATAAGTTTTTTCTGTATTTTTTTTATTTTTTTTTTGTTTTTATTATTATTATTGTTCTAAAATGTCTTTTATTATTAAGTATTTACTTTTGCAAAAACATGAATTGAGTTATGAAGTAGCTATTCGCGGTGAGTTCCCCTCAGAGAATGTTGATGGTCTGCGGCGGCAAATTAACAAGTTAACGCAGCTCTATCCTGCTGACGAAATAATTGAATCTGTTTTTGACTTCAACGATGATATTAGGGGTTGCCAGGAGTCTCTTGATAAAGTTAAGAAAAATCTAGATACACTTTCACTAACTTATACTGAGTCACTTTTTAAAAGAACGGAATCTCTCATTAATCATTTGCATTTTAGAATACAGAGAATTCAGTCTGAGAAATCAGATGATATTTCTCAATTAAGTAATATTAAAAAATTATTTGATGGTTATAATACAATATTCCTCGAACTTAGTAAACCAGGTACATCAGAGCCCACACCTACTTCTTTACTATCTGATGATGTAGTAACCAGACAAAATATCTCTGGTTTAAATATAAATGTTTCATGTGAACGTAGTATCACCAGTGAATTGTCTAAATTAAAATATGACGGTAAGTCCTGTGTTCGTGCTTTCATTCAGAAGTTAGAAGAATTTAGAGTATCCAAAGTTATTTCTGAAGAAAAGATGTTATTATCGGCTACCGACATCTTTATTGGGGATGCTTTACATTGGTTCCGTAGCAATAAGCATAAGATATTCAAATGGAAGAATTTAATTCAATGCTTAAGGGATGACTTCGATATCCCAGATTATGATTACCGTATGTTATCTGAAATACGGAATCGAACTCAGGGCGATGGTGAGAGCATTACAATTTACCTTTCAATTATGGAAGGCATGTTTTCTAGACTTAGTAAGCCTATGTCTGATTTAGATAAATTAGAAATAATTGTCCATAATATTCGGCCCTGTTATTCTACATTGCTCGCAGCCAGTTCAAACATAACCACTCTTGAGCATTTAAGGACTACTTGTAAGAACTATGAGCGTTTTAAAATTCTTTCAGATAATTTTAAAGAACCACCGCCTTTGAATTCTAATTTACTAGCTCCTGAATTTTGTTACCAGCGTAAACAATTAAATATTAATACTATAAATGTTAAAAATGTAGATCAACCTATTAAAAAGAGTGTTTATTGCTTCCGCTGTCGAGTTAATACTCATACTTTAAGAGATTGTACGGCAGAACGTAAAATATTATGTTTTGGGTGTGGACAAGAAGGTATAAGAAAACCTGAATGTCCAAAATGTTCTCGTTCAAAAAACTAATTAAAGGAAGTTGTGGGAGGTCAACACATAATTATTTTGATATCTCGGACTGGAAGAATTGGCTGTTGACTATTCGAACTTTTTTTAAAAGAAATTCCACTCCTACAACTTTCAATGTTATTCCGAGAGAGGATCCTCGTCCGTATGTAAAGGTAAGTATTCAAATAGGCAAAATGCTAGAATTGTATGGCTTGTTGGATTCTGGGTCTGCTGTAACAATTCTAGGAAATAACTCGCAAAAAGTTCTAACAGAACTTGGTTTAAAAATAGACACTTCTAGCAAAATTATTATTACTGCAGCTGGTGGTCAAAAGATTTTTTCTAAGGGGTTTATTCTCTTACCGATTACATTTGAGAATAAATTCTCAGTAATAAAAGGACATGTTATTCCTGAAATAGAAACATCTCTAATATTAGGCATCGATTTTTGGAATAATTTTAATATTTGTCCCAAATATCTAACTAAACCCGATCATTTATACTTAAATGAACCTACGTGTTATGACATAACAAAATCATCTGATTTATATGTTTTTGCTTATGAGAATCTCACGAGTCTTCAAAAACGTATAGCAGATAATATTGTTAAACAATTCAAAGAAATTTCATTTGCTGAAAGGGGTTTGGGTAGAACACATTTAATAACTCATCGAATTGATACTGGCGATACTGAACCTATTAGACAACGATACTATCGCATGTCTCCTGAAAAACAAAAGATAATAACTGAACAGATTGATGATATGTTAAAGCTAGATGTAATCGAGCCTTGTGAAAGCCCTTGGTCATCTCCAGTATTGGTAGTAGGGAAGAAAGATGGTAATGCTCGTTTTTGTTTGGACAGTCGTAAACTAAATGCTGTAACAAAAAAAGATGCTTATAGTTTACCTTACGTCTCTGAAATCTTGGATAATCTAAAAGATGCGCGATATCTCTCTAGTATCGATTTATCTAAAGCTTTTTGGCAGATTTTAATTCATGAACCAGATCGCGAAAAGACTGCATTTTATGTCCCAGGTCGAGGTACTTTCATGTTTAAAACAACAGCTTTTGGTCTCACAAATGCACCGGCAACACAGCAAAGATTAGTTGATCTATTGTTTGGCCCTGAATTTGAACTAAAGGTATTCGCGTATTTAGATGACATTATTGTCATTAGTAAGTCGTTTGATGAGCATGTCTCTCTTCTTTCCAGGGTATTTCAAAAATTACATAACGCTAATTTAACTATTAATCTTGAAAAATGTCAATTTTTTCGTAACCAACTTCGATATCTCGGCTATGTGATAGATTCAAAGGGCTTAAGGACGGACCCCGATAAGGTTGAGGCTATTCTCAATTATCCTACGCCTACCTGCAAGAAGGACGTTAAACGTTTTTTGGGAACTGCATCCTGGTATAGGAGATTCATTCCTCAATTTAGTACTATTGCTGGACCATTAAATAAATTAACTTCAACAAAAAAGTCAGCACCACCATTCCAATGGACAAAGGAAGCTGACTTAGCTTTTCTAGAATTAAAATCTAGACTTGTTGAAGCACCTGTTTTAGCTTGTCCCGATTTTCGTTATTCATTTGAGGTTCATACAGATGCAAGTAGCTTCGGAGTTGGAGCAATGTTATCACAAACAATAGACGGCAAGGAGCACCCAATTGCATACATGAGTCGTTCTTTATCTAAGCCAGAGCGTAATTACAGCACAACAGAACGAGAGGCTCTCGCTGTGCTAATAGCTCTCGAACATTGGCGCTGTTACGTTGAAAACGGACAAAAAGTCACGGTTTATACCGATCATTCCGCTTTGAAGTGGTTTTTGTCTTTAAACAACCCTACTGGTCGTTTGGCACGCTGGGGTGTACGATTATCAGCCTTCAATTTTGATATAAAACACCGAAAAGGAGTTGATAATGTTATTCCCGACGCATTATCCAGAAACGTTCCCGTTTGCGTAATCAGTACTTCAGATTCGTTTTTAACTACTACAGATAAATGGTATAAAAATATCTACAATGGCTGTTTAAATGATCCTTTAAATTTTCCAAATTTTCTTATAGAGAAAAACTCTTTATTTAGACTATCTAAAAATAAACATGAGCTTACCTCGGAATTTTCTTGGAAAGAGGTTGTCCCAAGTGAACTTCAAGAAAAAATATTTTTAGAAAACCATTCAGAACCAACAGCTGGGCACTTCGGCGTGTTCAAAACTTACAAGCGTTTGGCACTTCGTTTTTACTGGCCTGGTATGTATTCAGACGTGGTTAATTTTGTTTCAAAGTGTGAAATTTGTCTGGCTTACAAATTATCCACTCAAGGAACTTTAGGTAAAATGGGTAGACCCAAGAATGTTAGCAGACCTTTCCAAGTTTTATCAATTGATTTAATTGGTCCATTACCAACTTCAAGAAAACAAAACAGTTATTTATTCGTAGTGACTTGCTGTTTTACTAAATATTGTTTGTTTTTTCCACTTCGAAAGGCTACTGCTCAACTTTTATCAAAACATTTGGAAGATGATGTTTTTATGGTCCATGGTATTCCACAAACAATCATACTTGATAATGGTTGCCAATTTATTAGTAATGAATTGGACACCTTGTTTAAAAGTACAACGTACCTAATACCCACTTTACCCCAAAATATACTCCTCAGATTAATACAGTAGAGCGTTACAACAAAACTATTATAACTGCAATTTCTACTTTTGTTGACAACGATCATAGAACTTGGGATATAAACTTACCTAAAATTATGTTTGCTATGAATTGTTCCGTAAATGAAACCACCGGTTATACACCATCGTTTTTAGTTTACGGAAGGGAACTAGTTTCTTGTGGTTCCCACTATGTTGAAAATGAATCGAAGGATTTAATTTTTATGCCTCGTGATCCTTACGCGGTAAACTTAGGACATTTATCTGTTATCTTTGATAAAGTACAATTAGCAATTTGGCAGGCTCACGCTAAGAATACTGGTTATTATAATTTGCGACGTAAGGAAAAGGAATTTAATGTAGGGGATATTGTATGGAAGCGAACTTATTTCCAAAGTGACAAGGGAGCTTATTTTAGCAAAAAATTAGCACCTAAATTTCTTAAATGTCGCATTGCAAAGAAACGCTCTCCGTTGGTATACGTTCTTGAGGACATGAATGGTAAAGATTTAGGTGTGTGGCATATAAAGGATCTTAAGAGTGTAGGTAAGGAGCGATAGTTTTTTTTTTTTTCTCTCTCTCTTATTTTGTTTGTCTCTTGCTTTGACAAATGTTCTACGGATTTTATCGTAATATAGGTACTCAAAATCCTTTTCTAAGGGAGGGGGTACTGTAACGTATCGTTTTAATATATGCCGCGCGCAAGCACAGTGAGTGAGTGATCGACCGTTTTACTTGAGCATTCTCACCATTCAGCATTCTCGAGGAGTGAACGCAGCGCTTGGATAGTCGCGAGCGGCCAGCCGTTCTGTGACAATCATCTAAGGCGGACGCATGTTTATCTATTTTTTCTCTACTTAACACGTGGTGTGGTTCACTTAGCTTGAACTTTGAAATTTGTTTTTATATATTATTTTAACATATTAAAGATTCCCATACTGGGTAAGTCCTTTAATTTATTTTACATAAATAATATATTAATAAAAGTAAATGCTTGATTAGCTAAATAGATTAGATATAAGTTTGGTTATAGTTACATATTTTTGTTATAATATTTCTGATTGAAAATGATTCAATGTGTTTAGTTGTAGATTAGTGATTAAGTGATTAACTAAGCTTTTAGTATATATATAAATATAAATAATATATAAATATATTTTAAAATCCTCATCAAGCAGATGGCCAAATGTGTAGCCCGGCCTACCCGACTTCGCTTCTCTGTCTAAATTGATTCTTACTGTGTTCCCTGAATATTACAGGAATCAAGTCTGGATATAAGCAAAACTTAAAACTGTTAACTGGATGACCTTGAAACTGATCTAAGTCAATCAAGCTAGCAGCGCTGTTGGAATGCCAGGACTGGAATGGAACAGGAGAGTGCGGTAGTGCTGGCCCGAACTAGATTGTGAAACTTGTGATCACGGCAGAACTTTGCGTTATTTATATATTTATTTTCTTTTAACTAGATTTTCTTTTAGGTGTTTTTTTTATATAATACATATTATTTATAAGACTATAATATAATTGTTAAATTTAATGTTTTTTTATTTATTTCAAGTAAAATCATTACATGCTCGAAGTAAATAGTAGGTTGATAGCGCATCAATCACTGATGTTCTGTGTCTGAGGTACCATC
The DNA here is from genome assembly GCA_905404175.1 of Anthocharis cardamines. NCBI lineage: Eukaryota > Metazoa > Arthropoda > Insecta > Lepidoptera > Pieridae > Anthocharis > Anthocharis cardamines. The sequence goes on from FR989959.1 coordinate 1,212,833, forward strand.
AAGTAAACCATGAAATTAAAGAAGTTAAGAAAGTTAAAGTTAGGTTTTGGAAATCTCTCGTAATAGTCTATAACTAGAGCTACTTAGAAGTGAAATATTTTAAAGCTTTCGGGGTATTGAAGCGTCTATGCATTCAAAAGGGCAGTGCTGAATTGTCGTCCAGACTATTATCCGCTCCAAATAGAGCTTAGAAATTGAAAATTTCATAGATTTTTTTAGTTTAAGAAATATAATCGTTTTGTAAAAACTTCCGAATTCCGTGATCTGTGCCTACTCCAGTGGGAAAGAGGTGTGATGTACATATTTACATATGTAAAAACTAAGGTATTTTGATGGTAGTTAATTTTTAAAATATTCTTCGTAAGAGCGGTTTAAATTTTTATGAAGATAATATAATATACTAGCAATTGCCCCCGCAACCCCCCTTGTGGGTTGAATTTCGTAAAATCCGTTCTTAGCTGACCTCTACTCGGCGAAAGGAATATTCCTACCATATTTCAAGTCGCTACGCCTTATGGTTCCAGAGATATCGTGATGAGTGACTATATAGGTGGAAATCTCTTTTATATATATAGATTATGATACATACATACAATAGATTTGTATGATAGTTTTAAAATAGTCATTAAAATGGCTTCTTTGTTAAAGTTTGCTTAGATTATTTTATGTAAATAACTACTAATTTAAAATTGTCGTATAAATCTATTGTATGTTTGTATAGAAATGTATGTATGTATAAATCTATATCTATGTATAAATATATGAATGAAAGAGTCAGAAATAAGTATTGATTTGTTTTATACCAACACAATAACTAATATTAGGGCCTTCTATCAACAATGTTGATAGTAGATAGTTTAGGGCATAGTAATTCTATACCTAGACACCATATAATGATATTGGAATTTGGATATCTGTTAAACCATTTCCCTTACAATCAGTTCATGCCTACATTCGAATCGTTCATTCTTTCAGCTAGATAACGTTCTAGTCAAGTCGGTCATTTATTTTGATTATTTTAAATAATCAATGACTTGAATCATTTACAATCATCGCATTAAATTTTGGCGCTTTTTTTGGATATCAGCAGACGAAAGTGAGCTCAGCCATATATAGAACATCAATTTATAATACACAATCGACTTGGTTTCCTTCGAGCGTTCGGGAATCCATATACTGAATCCGAAACGTGTAGTATATGTACATTTCTTGGTTTTTCTATCTATGAAGGGTTCATACCTATTCATAGATAGAAAAACTCGAAGGGTGATGAGGGAATTACGTGTTAACAGACAATTTTATTATTTTTTATATATATATTCTTCAAAGAGCCCGTCGATCTTCTAGTAGATATTGAGTAACACACGTAAAAAGTAAGATCAGTATACAGTATATTTTTAGTATATTATTTATTATTGGTGAATAAAGAAGCATATTCACATACTATAATACATTGTAAATTCGTTTTATAAGGTAAGTTTACTCGACACTACCAAATTACAAGGACAAACTAAGTGACCTCACGTTACGGGGACATTTTGACATGATTTATGCTCACAAACCGGGATAGGGTAATGCCTCGCTATATTATTCATGTGGAAACTTAACACATTATCCTTCAAGACGTTACTGGCAACATTGTAATTTCTCAGTTGACGCTCTGACGCTTTTAAATTCATTCTGATAAACGTATGTAAGATTTTTCTTGAAATTATTTGTGGTCAGCGCAGTATGTTCTCTTCTTCCATTCTTCTTTCATTCGTTATAGGTATCATCAGTCATACCTCTCAAACATATATTTTGACAGGCTCGTTGGCGCGTTCGGTAGAACACCTGCCATGCGCATCGATGGATCGTGGGTTCGAATCCCACCGGGACGACATGTTTAAAATTTTCTGAAAGCATGTTTTCCCCACTTCTGGTAACTTCGGGCATTGAACGGGTGGAAGGAATATCGAAATTCTGACCGGGTAATGAACCACCGTTCATAGATGAAAAAACCGTGAAGTGCACATTGCGCGTTTCGGTTTCAGTCTGTGGCTGAGGTATCAACTACCATCAAGTGAACCTCATGCTCGTCTGTCGATATCTAACATTAAAAAATATATATATCATTTACACAATTAATCCATCTCTTTTTGGCATCACTCTCCTTTTACCCATCCACTTTAATATTTATTTTTTTCATACATGGCTCTCAGACTTCCTCTCATATATTTATTTCTTATCTTATTGCGAATGCCAGCCTTAACTTTAAATCTAAATATAATATACAAATATTAAAAAATCTAAAGTTAATCTGTTCAATTGCCTTCGTAGCTCAGTGAATTGCGCGTTAAGTTTAACACAGGGGGTCCCGAGTTCGAATTCGAGGGAATAAAAAACAAAAATTTTAAAAATTATTTCGATCGGGCACAGAGGGTTTATTTCCTACTTGCTTGTATATAAAAATAATCAGTGAAGAGGACACTGAAATGTTATTATTAAAAATCTAAAAAACAGTGTAATTTATATAATAATCTCGTGTCACGATGTTTTTGGTCGCATTCCAATCGCATAAAAATAAGGTAAATATTTATAAATTTAAAGCACAAAGCAACAATTATAGCATGCTAAATAACAATTGCGTTATGAAACCCATTTCACAACAGCGCCAGACTTCCAAATTAGGTTATGTGTGACAGGTTGGAGGATTTTTGTATGTTTGATAGCATTTTTAATATACGACACGACAAAGTAAAAAAGATTTAACCATTATAATACGTAGCAAACTCTTTATAAAAAGGAAAAAAAAAAAATTGCCTTGTTGTAAAATTTGTTCATTTTATTTTGTTAACGTTAACGTAGCGTAAGTTATTACTTACCTCAGATACAGGACAGCTATAAATGATGTGCTGTTGACTTATATTTTATATACCTAATTCCAGCTTTTGAAACAACAAACACTGAAATCGAAACACGCGATATGCACTTCATGGTTTTTCTTTCTATAAACGATCGTTACAATTGAAATTTCAATATGCCTCTCACCCGTTTGACTACCCGAATCTTCTTTATTATATATATAAAAGAGATTCCCACCTATATAGATACTCATCACGATATCTCTGGAACCATAAGGCGTAGCAACTTGAAATACGAGTATGGTAGGAATATTCCTTTCGCCGAGTAGAGGTCAGCTAAGAACGGATTTTACGAAATTCAACCCACAAGGGGGGTTGCGGGGGCAATTGCTAGTTATTATATAAAATCATCCCGACGAGATTCAAACCCAAGACCTACTGGAAGGACAGGAGGGGACTGGAGGGACACATTAGTGTTTTTTAAATAGAAAAATATTCCTTTATTGTCCGAAAATTGATCGCATACTTTGACGTTTGATACGTATACAATCAGACTGATGTTTCCACTTCCATCAATGTGTGTCTACGCACACAGACCTGATGACAAAGTGTCCTCTAATCAACTGAAGCCCAATCTATTGCCGTTGAACGACAACCTAGAAAACTAATTAAGTTTTTTATATTCCTTCCTACTCTATATAAATTTATATGAATACTTCAAAGTAGGATTTAAATAAAGTCCTAAGAATTTATAATATAGGGTGGGCCATAAATTTTTGCACTTTTGAAACATGTGTAAAAATAAAAGTACAAATGCTATTTTGTTTATGATTTATTTACCGTAATTATCATTTATTAAAATTTATTTTTTAAAAATTCTGCTTCTGGGAGGCCATGGGATATCACCTCTGCGAGAAATCAATTTGTTAGGAAACAATTCTTTGACCACTGGTAAAGTCACGTTTGAGGTATGGCATGTTGCACCATCTTGTTGCATCCAAGTCTGGCTGTTGTATCCTTCAAATTCATGCAACTGTGGTGTCAAAAACTCGTAAAAACACGTAAACACGTTGTAATCCGTATTCAACTCTAAAGAGGCGTCGTACAGTAACGTAGGAATCGTTGTTTTTGTAAAATAGTTTTACGCAAAAAGCACGCTGTTGTCCCGTGAAGCGCTCCATCGTGACTAAAATTGCATTAAACTACGCACAATTCCCCGCCACCCGCGCGCCCCTTACTCTCACGGTTTTGGAGAAATCAAGTGTTGCTATTTGCAAAATTTTTTGGCCCACCCTATATTATGCTGATCATAATATTATCATAAGAGAAAACAGTACTACTTAATACTAGTATAGAAATATCACATTTAATAGTAACGCAACTACTTTCGTTAAAAAAAATATTATTTTTTTTATGTTATTTTTTAACTATTTTTTTTACCCACCTAGTGGTAAATGGTGATGCTAAGTAGAAATATTGGACGCGCCAAGTATGTTATTAAAATCTTCAAAAAGAATAAAGTGGACTGTATGCGGGGTGTGTGGAAACAAGGGCGGATAAAGGAAGAAGGACAGGATCGGACTGGGACGGATAGGAAGAAGGGAAACAATACCTGCAACTCTCTTCTCCTGCAGCACTCAGTCCTTGCACTGTCACTTTCGCTTATTTCCACACTCGCGGGGGCGCGCGCCCTTTGTTTGATTATAAACGACTTAATCGTCGGGCTTTAATTAATTTATAGAGAACACGTAGTGTTGCTCGTGCGGAGGTTCGAACAGGGAGCGAAAAACAATATGGCGCCGTAGTCTTCAGTGTTGCTACAGCGGCGGTTGCGGTGTTACAAGGTAAAAAATATTGGAATGGAAATGGGAATGAATTTATATTATTTAAATTAATTTATGTATTTGGCGCTACCATTTCCACCCGCCCTTAAAGGGTCACCTTTAAAGAAACTTATCATAAGGTGTGATAAATAAAATACAATAACTCGTAAAGTTATGGTGATGCGGGAATGTAAAAAACGTACAAAAACAAAGCGGAATTATAACTAATTATAAACTAAACTTAAAGCGGTATAAATGTATAATATATAAAAATAACTTATTGTTTAGGCAGAGGACATAAACGAACGACTGGACGCAGATACGTTCCTTTCGTAGTTCTCACGGTTACAACGCGTATGATGCCATCCTTAGACGGATGCACCTTTTCTACAATAGCAAGTGGCCAGGAAAGAGGCGGTGAATTATCATTAATAACAATTACAACTGTACCTTCAGAGATCGGTACAGAAGGCGAGTTCCATTTCTGTCTAACCTGTAAACCGTGCAGATATTCCATCCTCCAGCGGTCCCAAAAAGATTGAACTAACTTGTCCAATAGCGAATGCCTATGAATCAAACTAGTATTACTGTTGATTTCCGGCGCGGGTAAAGATAATAATGGAGCGGTATATAAAAAATGACTTGGTGTGAGAGCTGTAGGCTCTGCGGGGTCTGAACTTAATACTGTCAGCGGGCGTGAATTTATTAAACATTCTATTTGAGTGAGAATAGTAATAAGTTCTTCATATGAAAGTAATTGTTGTCCGATTACTCGAAACAGATGCGTTTTCACGACCTTGACCATGCTTTCCCAAGCACCTCCAAAGTGGGGGGAGCTAGGACAAATAAATTTCCAAGTTATACGACTTTCGGCATACTCCTGCTCAAGCTTTAGACGATATTCATTATTAAGAAATTTATAAAGATCGCGGAGATAAGAATTAGCCCCTTTGAAATTTGTACCATTATCAGAGTACATGAATTGAACGGGCCCTCGTCTAGACAAAAAACGTTTGAGCGCGGCTAAGAAACAAGGAGTACTGAGATCCGTGGCAAGTTCGATATGAATAGCTCGCGTAGTTAAACACGTGAAAATACATAAATAGGCTTTCTCACTGCGGACGCCGCGGCGGCGCACAGGAGTATAGGCCACGGGGCCTGCGTAGTCGCAACCCGTATGCGTAAATGCCTTAACTACTTGACGTGTGCGACTATCAGGTAAATCTGCCATCAGAGGGTAAGTTGGACGTGGTCTTAGTCGAAAACAAGTGTTACACAAGTGGACTCTTTGTCTCACTAGGCGACGTGCTGACAAGATCCAGAATTTTTGGCGGAGAATTGAAAGTAATAATTCTGGTCCGGCGTGTAAGTTCTTTAAATGATAATAATCAATGATCGTATTTACTATATGATCATTGCGCGGTAATATAACTGGATGTACATTTGCATAGTCCAGTGCGGAGTTAACCAGTCGACCACCTACTCGAATCAGGCCGTGCTTGTCGATGAATAGCTTTAAGCGGTTGAAGACCGCGGAATAAGATTTATTATTTAATACATTATTATATTCCTCTGCAAAATATTTAGTTTGCAGAGCGCGAAGAACTTTAACTTCTGAGAAGTTTAAATCATCAGCAGTCACTGCGGTAGTGCTGCGGCGGGGAAATAACTTTATAAACCTACATACATAAACAATAATACTAAGTAACTTACTCCAAGAGGAGATTTTTTATGAAAGATCATACAAAGCGCAATGTTTTGAAGACGTGCACACAGTGTGCGTTATAACCTTTTGTTCAGGTATGTCTGTAATAGACTGATCGTTCAGAGCACGAAGCGGCCACTGAGATGGATCTTGTGAAGCCCACGGAGGCCCGTGGAGCCACAGAGGGTGTGAAATTAATTTATGTGGCATGATACCACGCGATAATATATCTGCGGGGTTTTCAATACCCGCAACATGATAAAAGTTATCAGCTGAAATATTTTCAGTAATCTGAACAACGCGGTTTGCGACAAAGGTTTGCCACCTGTGAGGCGAACTCTTAATCCAATAAAGAGCGACTTTAGAATCGATAAAGGCGTATACTTTGATTGAGAGATGATGACTATAATTATCATGAACTTTGCGAAGCAATTTCGAAAGCAATAGTGCTCCACAGAGCTCCAGACGAGCGATTGACATCGGCTTGGTCGGCGCGACTTTAGATTTAGCACAAATCAACTCAACGGTATTACCAGTGCGGGTGCTTACGTGCAGGTAAATTACTGCGCCGTACGCCTGCTCACTGGCATCAGAGAAACCGAGAAGGGTAACAGTACAACTATCAGTCACACCCACATGACGTGGGATACGTAAATTATTGAGAGCTGATAACTCGTTGCAGAACTGCTTCCACACTTTTATAATATGTGGCGGCGGTGTATCATCCCAATCTAAGTTAAGATTCCAAAGTTGTTTTATTAACAGCTTGGCAAACAAGACTGTGGGAGCAACAAATCCCATGATGTCCCACAGGCGAGCGACAGTTGACAATATAACGCGCTTAGTGCACGTTACATCGGCGGGAGCGGTAATTTTAAAATAAAATATATCTCTATCTGTAGACCAATGCAAACCCAGTATTTTATGTTGCACGGATTTATCAAATTCTACCTCATTAGATACTTTATACGAAGCTGGAATATCATTTAAAGCGGATTTGTGATTACTGTGCCATTTGACGAGTTCCCACTGTGCACATTTAAACAGATCAATCAGCTGTTGTGACGCGGTGATAGCTTCTGATTCACTGGGAATAGAGAAAGCAATGTCATCCATAAACAACGAAGTAGATGCAATACTACTCGCGAGCGGGTAATTAGCACCATGGTCTGCAATCAGCTGTTTCACTGTGCGAAGCGCATGATATGGACTAGACGACAGTCCGAAACACACGCGATTGAAGTTGTACATCGTGAGAGGATCTTCTGGATGGAAACGATATAAAAAACACTGAAAACGACGGTCTGCTTCTCGCATAATAATTTGTAAAAATTGTTGACAACAATCGGCAGTCATAGCAACAGCGTATAAGCGGAAGTTCAAAATGATTTGAAATAAATCACCTTGCAGATTCGGACCTGAATGCAGAATATCGTTCAATGATCGACCAGAAGAAGTTTTACAACTGGCATCCAGCACAATACGGAAACGAGTAGAAGCTTTATCTTCGCGTATAACCCCATGGTGCGGTATGACGTATAAAGGTGTAGGATCAGTAGGGTCGTATCGCGGTGCAAGAGAGATATAATTTTTAGAAAGATATTCTTTAATGACGTCATCATATGCCGACCTCAACTTAGGTGAAGCTACAAGCTTTCTTTCAAGGCACATAAATCGTCTGCGAGCGGTTTCATAAGAATTTCCAAGTGTATAAACATCATCACTGAATGGCAGGCCGACAACGTATCTACCAGTTACAGGATCGCGGGTTGTGGTATTCTTATAAAATTCTTCACACTCAACATCAGTGGGATGCTGAATGGGCGGTGCGTAGGAAAGCTCTTCGAGCTCCCATAATCTCTTGACTAAGCTGTCAAGGGCGGCAGGCTCTTGTGCTAGGCAGCACATCAAGACCTGTTGCGAATTACGTGTAGGTATCGTAGGTACGGAACCCATAATAACATACCCTAATACGGTATTCAAAGCGGTAGGCGCAAACGAGTCGCGAGATGCGCGGACTACGTCGGGAAGAAGTAAGTGAGGGAAGAGAGATGCACCTATAAGAATGTCAATGTGACCAGGTACACCGAAGTTCTCATCCGCAAGCGGTAAGCCTGATAAATGTGATAAGACTGAAGAGTCAACCACAGCGGTAGGCAGTAAGTCGGTGATTTGATCAACGACCAGCGGTGAAATATTAAAATGAATATTTTTATTAAAGCGGGAATAAAATTTTAAATTAATCTGACTACTATTAATACTTTTTACTAAGCCACCGAATCCTTTTACAATAGTACATTCGGTATTTTGTAGTTTTATATTTAATAAATCACAACATCTTTTAGTAATAAAGTGTGTTTGTGAAGCGGAATCCAATAATACGCGTAAAATATGTTCAGTTCCATGCGCATCGTACACAACAACCTGCGCGGTCGATAACAAAACAGTATTATTAGTGGCTGTTGTACACAAAGCGATGTCGGAACGCGGGACACCTGTGTGAGGTTGTGGAGGTGTGGGGGACGCGGGGAGCGCACGCGTAGGTTCAGTGGCGGACGGCGGCGCAGGCGCAGCCGGCCGGTCAGCGAGTTCAGTGCGCTGGAAATGCAACAACGTGTGGTGTCGTGCATGACAAATGCGACAGTTTGAAATTGACGAACAACGAGACACTTTATGCTTTAAACTGAGACAATTTAAACACCCACCTATATCTTTAATGTAATTAAATCGCTCCTGAGGTGTCGATAATTTATTAAATTTAGGACATTTAAATAAATGTTGATGAATTATATTAGTGCAAAGACACTTGCGGGTTGAATCAACCAAAGTACTCACATAAGTATTGTACTTAGGCGGCGGTTTATTATTATTTGTAGTACGTCGACTATAATGTGAACAGTTATTATTATTATGAACTTGTGTACGTTCGAAAACTTTAGCGCGTATTTTTATAAAATCGACTAGATTATCAAAAGTAGGTATTTGATTAGATTTACAACTTAATTCGAAAGTACGAACAGTATCCGAATCCATTTTCTTTAATGCGATATGAAGTATAATTAAGTCAGTAAGATTGTCTAACTTTAAATTTTTCAACGCGCTCACTGCAGTTGTGAAACTATCGAGAAATGATTCAAAGCTAGATGCGGACGCAGATTGTTATATAAATATATTAAAAAATTAAAAAAAGTCTAATTGCCAGTTTTATATAAATATTACCCATTTTACATTTTTATAAACATTGTTTTTAATATTGTTTCTCCGGGAATAGAATCCTGACCGTCCTGTGCTAAATAAGAAAACAATTTCTAGAAACTCATACAACAGAAACCAAATAAGCTCAAAATAAACATAACACGTATAACCCATTTGCATTTTGACTCTACTGCCGCGCTAAAACAATTCGACTGACGATTGGCTCATATCACCACGCATCTCTTATGTGCAGTAAAAAAAAACAAATTATTTAAAACCATTGATAGTTGATATAAGCAATATTGTTACATCACAAACATGTAATAAAAACACTCGAATTTTACTAGACAATCGCGGCTCCCGGAATATGCTTGGATGCAAATGAGTTAATATAACGTGTCAATTATGTACATAAATCGATATATCTATCAGTCCATACTACACATCTATCTACATGTAATAGTGTAATACTATATTTATCAACAAGTATCGTATACTATACATAAATGAGGACTCTTTGGAGAGACGCAGACTTTTATAGTCCATATTGAAGGGAAGAGTGTGGTCGTTCACCAACACGCTGGACCGACCTTATTAGTAGGGCCACACAGTCTACTTTAGTGCAGTGTGCTCGCAATACAAGTGACCGCGAAAAATGGAGAAGCATTATATGCCAAGCAGCAGACCTTGGAAGACATGACGATGACCACTCTGCCAAGAGTGTCCGACTTAGAAGAAGATCGTATACTATAAATATTTTATATAAAAAGGCGTCACATCAGACATTTTTGACGTTGTACATTTGCACGCACATTATAGGCGTTCACTTACAGCATTTATTATGTGGACAGAATTTAAGGGACTTGTCATATTTTGTAAATCTCACGCAAGGACCCATCCTTTAACACATTAAGGTACTGTTTCGGTAATAAAAATGACGTGATAAGGTAATTATTTTTGAAATCGTCGTTACAGGCAACTTCGTATTAAGAGTGCAAAAAATATATTTTTACATCGAGTTTTATTAATTAAAACCTTAGAGTATGTCGAAACTTGAAAATATTTTAATTAACCCTATTTCAACTGGGAGTTCTACGGTCAGTGATAAGTAACATATTTATCCAATAAATCCAATACTGGTGATGGAATTGATGTAATTCCAGTTTATTAAATGCTCAAAGTAAAAAGTAGGTCGATAGCGCATCATTGACTGATGTAGTGTGGCTGAAATATCACCTACCATCAAGTGAAACTCATGCTTTATCGATAATGCGGTTGAATAAGATTTATAAAGCAAAAAAATATAACAATAGTGTCCAGAAATGACAACTCTAAGTCTGTAAATTCGGAAGTAATAATTTTGATCTGAAAAAAATTTAAGATTTTTTGTTCTGGTGATTATGCTTTCTAGCTTCGATGTTGTTGTTTATGTAAATATATGTTATTTAAATATATATTACAATCCCAAAATTCGCTTTATTATTACCTCTAACTTGAAATTCTAAAATATGTGACATCCACGAAATGGGTGAAACGCCAGTGGGGCATCCCATTCCAGTAATAAGTTAAACAGTTAAATATATAATTATATATTTAAGTTGGAGTATATTATATACAAACATATAGTGTTGGGTGTATTTAAATTGAAAATACTTCAGTTCAGTATACTACTATATTATATTAAACACAAACACTATTTTTATGCGTATAATTTCGCTAAACAAATTAAGCTATAAAGCAAAGTTATTCACTACACAGTAACACGTGTGCGGTGTGCGTTTAAAGCAGCTAGTGGCATGCGCTTCGCGTTAGAATAGAAAAATCCAACTGTCGCAAATTCAATGCTACGATTCGTATGCGCTAGCAAAAAGTGAAAGGCGTCGCGCTCAGCCAATAGATTGCTAGCACACACATCGCACGCGCAAATGCTGCACAAGTTCAAAGTCTATAATTAATACAAATAAATACTTAGCTATTAGACTAACACTACAAACATGTAATATTTCCGTGAGTCTTTTGAAGTAGAATACTCCATGTCAATGACCCTGATAGTCTTAACCCGTATTATTTATGAACAATAGCGTGGGATGGTTAATAAGTAGATTTGTTTGTTACTAAATTTAAACAAAAAGAGCTTACGAAGCATTTGTAAAAGCATCTGTTTATATAAAATGTAAATATCACTTTATTATATTGTCTTTTATTAACGCGAGTATCACACATTTAAATATTATTTATATTGTTTAAATTATTTATCACGACGTTTCGGATGCTTTACAGCAACCGTGGTCGCGGGGAGACAGGAATAATTTAAACAATATAAATAATAAATCGCGTTTTAATCCGGTATACAGTATTTTATTTAAATCACTTTATATTTCTTCACAAACAACACACTGATATATACGTAATATCTTCCATAGTTACCAGACCCCTTAATTCTCCCCGAATTAAATCTTGATCGCTAATTAGCGAACGTTAGAGAATAATACATCTTATATAGAGTATTACTGAATACACAATGTTAAATTTAAAGTATAAAGCGTATCTCACATAAAAACAAAACGTAGCACAATTGGATTCAAAGTTTCCACAGAGTCGGCACATAAAAACGATACGTGTTAAAGTTTTCCTTAATGAAATAATGCTAAGAATTATATGTTTCTTCCTGAATCCTGCCCCCTTTCTCTGACTTCCTGAATCCTAATATTGTCTTTTATTAACGCGAGTATCACACATTTAAATAAAATACTGTATACCGGATTAAAACGCGATTTATTATTTATATTGTTTAAATTATTTATCCCGACGTTAACGCCTACGCCCTTGATTTGTGAACTGGTAGTAAATGTAAAATTAGAAGCACTTAATATTAGTAATATTAGTAATTTAATATGTATTATTTTTTATTCACGTTCATAGGTGTACACTGTGTTACCTAAATTAATAGATTATTTTTGAATTTAATTGAATTAAATATGGCAACTTTGTGACATTTCAAATACCAGACAACTGTCATCTTTCTGTCTCCCCGCGACCACGGTTGCTGTAAAGCATCCGAAACGTCGGGATAAATAATTTAAACAATATAACAATAATAAATTGCGTTTTAATCCGGTATACAGTATTTTATTTAAATTCCTGAATCCTTTTTACAATACTCAATTGGTTGTAACCAAGTTTATCACATTTTTTTTAAATAAATAAGTATATCTTCCCCGCGTCTGGTCGCTTCGGGCATAAAACGGGTGGGAGAAATATAGAAATTCCGACCGGATAACGTACCTCCATTCATAGAGGGAAAAACCGTGAAGTGTATATTGCGTGTTTCGGTCTCAATCTATGGATTTCCGAATGCTCAAAGTAAAAACAATATGGACAACGCATCATATACGGGCTCGTTGGCGCGTTTGGTAGAACACCTGCCGTGCGCATCGATGGGTCGTGGGTTCGAATCCCACCGGGACAACATGTTTGTAGTTTTCTGTAAGCTTGTTTTTCCCACGTCTGGTTACTTCGGAAATTGATCGGGTGGGAGGAATATCGAAATTCCGACCGGGTAACGAACCATCGTTCATAGATGGAAAAGCCGTGTAGTGCACATTATGCGTTTCGGTTTCAGTCTGTGGATTTCCGAATGCACGAAGTAGAAAGCGCATCATTGACTGATGTTCTGTGGCTGAGGTATCACCTACCATCAAGTGAACCTCACGCTCGTCTGTCGATATCTAACATAAAAAAACATGGATTGATGTTAGATAATAAAGGTGGTACCTAGGTCATATCAGTTTATAAATAAGTATATATTTCTACTGACTATACAACTGGACGCTTAAAATTGAAGAAATATATAAATAATCCGTTTGTGTACAGTTCTCTTTCACTAGTTATTCAAAGAATAAATATATTATACTTTAACATTATTTGGCATCTCTGATGACATTGCTTAGTTAGAATTGCCGTCAGTCTTTATTCTTGAGAACTGTCAATATGTCTTCTATTATATAAAATTTCCATGTCACAATGTTAGTTACCGTACTCCTCCGAAACGGCTTTACAGTACGGCGGCAGTAGGTCTGAGAATCAGCTACTACTAGCTATTTTTCATACCCCTAAGTGATAAGGGTTGTTCACCCTTAAAGTTTTTTTTTAATTTTTAGACGAAATTTTTTGTTTGAATTTTTTTATAATGTGGCATTAAAAAATACATACAACCCAAAATTTTTACTTTTTTATCACCAACCCCTGCTTTTTAGAAATTATTTACATGGCAAATCAACGTTTGCCGGGTCAGCTAGTTCTAGATAAAAATGATTCGACAACTCGTCTCGCCAGACATTGGTGAGTTTTCCAGATAACTCTCTTAATTAACTATATATAATTACAATTATTAATAAAAAATATCAAACTGCCCTTGAAGTGAAATTATTGAGAATTTAATCGAAATTACCACACCCAAATTGCGTGTCAACTAAAATGTTAGTGTGTTTTAAGTGATAAACTTAAAAAGGAACAAATATATATTTATTTAATTTGTTCCTTATTTGCCTTAGTGAGGTCTGAGGTAATGAGGTCATAACTCATTCGACCCTTTGTTGCTGTGAATTCTGAAGACCCTTTGAACATAAACACTTTTGTATTCATTTCGCTGATCTTTTTTACAGGTATACAGTAGGTTATCAGTCTTTTGTGTTCCGTTCAACTGAATGTTTTCAAAATCTTTTTTCCTCGGATTCTAAACCGGAACCTTATTTTAACATTCATTTATTTGGCATTCTGATTACATCAAATCAAAATCATTTATTAATTTAGATTACACAATGTACACTTATGAACGTCAATAAAAACCTAACTAAAACTATTGCTGTCCCTGTCATTAACATACGTAAACGGAAAGATATATTTTTATTCATTTTTTATTATTGTTTTAGTATTCTACGGTTAGACATATAGAGAGCTCTGATGCTCAATTTGATGAGTTTAATATTTTATTGGTCTGAAAAAGATGGGCTATTATGATTATGCGTGATCATGAGAAGGAATAAAAAAAAAAAGCTCTTCTCTTATCACTTGTACCATACACACACATTTATTTGATTAAGTATTTTCATTGTGGGTGACCACAAAACACAATGATTTCGTTTTATTTAAAATGATGCAGTCATTATTGAAAATAATTTCAAAATTGTTTAAATTACTTATTACCTCAAATGCAAATTTTAACTTTAACACCAGGTATGAGGTATGATTATGCGATTACAATTAATTAATATCTACAATTAATTATCAAATAACTCAATGTATTCGTATGAAATTATATGTATTGAGGCAATATAAAGTTATAAAAATGTTCCTAGGTGAATAATCATAATTTAGTAACTTATTTTTACCGAATGTTTTAACGCATTTTATGCATTAAAAATATGCTTAAAATCTAGAATAAACTAAAATCTATTCGAAATTTAAATCTATATACATTTAAATGGTATTTACCACGCTATCTCATAAAAATCACAATATCTGGAAGTCAACAACAGCGGGATTCCTAAGACAGCTGTGCCTGCGGCGGTGATAACTTACCATTACATACAGAGGGTCTAGCACGAACAACTTGCGAAAAATTATTCATATCGTCGAGCTGTCTTTTTTATGCTAGATATCGACAGACGAGCATGAGGCTCACTTGATGGTAGGTGATACCTCAGCCACAGAACACCAGTCAATGATGCGCTGTCGACCTACTTTTTACTTCGAGCATTCGGGAATCCAACTGAAACCGAAACGCGCAATGTGCACTTCACGGTTTTTCTATCTATGAACGGTGGTTCGTTACCCGGTCGGAATTTCGATATTCCTCCCACCCGATCAATGCCCGAAGTTACCAGACGTGGGGAAAACACGCTTACAGAAAACTATAAACATGTGTTCCCGGTGGGATTCGAACTCACGACCCATCGATGTGCACGGCAGGTGTTCTACCGAACGCGCCAACGAGCCCGTCATTTGTATGAATTTTTAAATGATTTATCATACAACTGACAGATCAATGATTCCAATATTTTTTCGATAGTCGTTCGTGCTAGGCCCTCAGGTGAGTTTACTGTCCGTTTGCCCCCTCTTTTATCAAAAAATTAAAACATTTTTAAAATGTCATTTATTCTAGTATTTATAATGAAGATTTGAGATACGCTTAGCGTGGTGACAGGCAAACTGAAAGTACCTAAAAAGGAATTTCAAAAAAATGCTTGTTTCTGTCAAGGTTGTTGAATTTCCCCTCAGTGGTTGATGTTGTTGATGAATGTTAGACAGTAATGAGTTAATGAGAGTCCCAAATCCGTCTCTAATTTGATTGTAATCCTAGTGGGGCTTGGGACTCAACCCGCAGTCGGTTTAACCGCACCTACCTATTTCATTATTCGATTTATTCATTATTGAGTGATATGGCAGTGCGAATAGTCTACTCGTTAGAAATGGGTAAGCTTTTTTCCTTTTTTTTTATAAAATGTTAAATAAAATAATCAGAAGAAAAAAATATATAAATTAATAATGACGATTTAATCATTATAGTCTTCGATCAACAATATACATGTCAATGATTATAGTACCTTATAGTAGGGAGTTAAAAAAAAAATATCTATAAAGATGGCCTTTTATTAATTCTGGGTATCACATATTTAAATAAAATACACGATTTAATTATTACGAGAATAGTATTTATCCCGACGGACGTTTCGAGTGCTTTTCAGCAAGAGTAGTCACTGGCAGACTGACATCTGTCTCATTTGAATTTTCATTAAATTTTCCTACTAACGCCATCTTTTGCTACGAAGTTGATACTTGCTGTAATCTATACTTCTATACTCTATACTAATATTATAAAGGGGAAAGATTTGTATTTTTGTATGTTATGAATAAACTCAAAACTACTGGACCGATTTTGAAAATTCTTTCACCAATAGAAAGCTACATTATCAGCGAATAACATAGGCTATGTTTTGTAGTATATCTACATTGCACCCGTGTGAAGCCGGGGCGCATTGTTTTCTATATAGTAATACTAGCTAATAAAGTCCTCTTGTTTTTTTAGTATGACTTGTGGTTTTAGTTTTTAATTACTGGTTGTGTTGGAGATGCTTAAGCCAATCCCATAAATTCACAAGCTAACGGACTTAGCCGACAGACGTGTCAATAGCTAACAACAAAAAAGAAACAAAACATACATACGAATTGGGAACCTCCTCCTTTTTTGAAGTCATTTAAAAAGCAAATAAATTTAAAATAAACAATATAAAAGTAATTTGGAGACATAATGAATGTTTTTACGAAATTACCAACGGGTTTTCGACCGCGCCCCGTTCCGACATGCGACTGGATTTATTCTCGTATTAAAATCAACGTAATGTCATATCATGCAGGCAAATTACTGCCGAGTCCACTTCGCTGATTACACGTCACATTTAACCGATTACGAAGATGTATACCATTACACTTCATGTAACTTTTTAAAATGGGAATAGTGACTCGCACTGGAATATATTTTCTGTAGTTTCTGTAATATATTTTGAAACAAGCTTTAATTTAGCTTAAATTACACTTTAATTATATTTAGTAGTCATTATTTATATCTTTATTAAGCAATGAATAAAGATATAAAGAATAAGCTTTAAGAATAATTGAATAAAATAAATATAAAAATTATTTACAATAGATTTTGAGAGTAGCGTATACACTAACGATGAACTTAAATCATGAATTAGTGTCATGTAATGTCATTTATTTTGATTTATAATTATATATATATATAATAATAACTATTTTTACAGAAGATGAAAAAGCTGTCCCGGTATGTCATAAGGCTGATGGTAAGTTATCTTTTTGTTTTTTCTCTTTTCATTATGTTAGTCATCGACAGACGAGCATGAGGTTCACTTGATGGTAGATGATATTTTAGCCACAGAATATCAGTCAATGATGTGTTGTCGACCTACTTTGTACTTAATTAATAGTATATGGTAGTGGCGTAGCTAGAGTAGGACATAGACAAAAATTGCACAGAATTGATCATTAATGGCAGAAGTTCAGCAAAATAAAAATAAAAAAATGTGTTTGAATCATGATTTAATTGAATAAGCAGTGACGTCCAAGCTACGAAATCCGTACAGATATACTAAACCGCTTAAAAAATAGTAGGTACTTTCTTATTAAAGACGCTTGATGCTTGTGATTAATGTTTTAACTTGGGAAAAATCTTGAATAAATGAAATACTTCAGAGCAGGCTCGATGTTTTCTAACTTCAAGATCTCTCTGCTCCCCTCTTCCCAATGCTTAAGGACTCTCTGAGCTTCGAGGCCCTTGTGTACTGCACCTTGCGCTATGATTGCTACATCTATACTATATTATAAAGAGGAAATATTTGTTTGTATGTTTGTTACGATTTAATACAAAAACATTTGGACTGATTTTAAAAATTCTTGTACTATAAGCTTTCAGCTACGTTATCAGTGAGTAATATAGGCTTTTTGAGTATAGTACATCTACTTTGCATCCGTGCGAAGCCGATATACAGGGTTATTTGTGAAACACCAGCAACCTCGCAGGATCAGATAACTAACATTATAAACAATAACTTTTGTTCTACGACTTTGGATAATTCGTTACTTCGTACTTTCATACAAAAATAAATATTTATTTAATGCACTGTTAGAAATGTGCGAGACTTGAACCTCTGAGGTAATAATTGAGTTGTCGATTATTTAATTATTGTAAATACGCTGTTTGCACTTTTTAAATACGCCTAAATATACTATATAATCGTTTTACTAATAATTAATTTTAATACGCATATAATCGTTTTAGTTTAACATATTGAGTTATTTTAAAAGTCGTAGAACAAAAGTTGTTGCCCACAATGTTCGCTATCTAGTCCTGCGAGGTTGCCGGTGTTTCACAAATAACCCTGTATATACATACAATTTACTGTATAAAACGATATACCGTTTAAGGTTTAATTTTAGAAGTCTAGAGACAAAACTTCCTAATATACAAGGAATATATCACATCACACATATTAATTAAAGCGATATTCTGTGTATATCTTAGGTAATTATGTCCTTAAACTATAAAAATTGAATTTAACTTTCAACTTTTTTTTGAGAGTAGCGCTATAAATGAAACATTGAAAGGTACAGGTTAAGCTTGACATAATATTATGAGGAGAGAAGAAAAATATGTATGTAAAAAAGTTTTGAATATGAAAGTGGATGGATATACGGGAAGAGGGAGGCCAAAAAAAACATGGATTGACTGTGTGAAGAATGATATGTGTTTGAGAGGTGTTAGTGATGATATGGCGAGTGAAAGAAGACAGTTTAAAAAGAGAACATATTGCGCCGACCCCAAATAAAAAAAGGTATGTGTGTACTTATGTATACGCGTTAGAAGTTATACTTCTTTGGCGTCTGAAGAAAAATTTTAAAAAACAAAACTGCAGTAAATATCGAAGCAAAATGTTAAAATCAATCAAATTCTATTCTGTAGCCAACTTCATCATGTCGTTTTTTTGGGACAACGTGCGCGCGCAGGTCATCTGTAGCCAACTTCATCATGTTAATTTTGTGTCACAGATGCGCGCGCATCATAAAATTTCACTCTCATCATTTTTTCATAACGCGCCTAAAGAAGTATAACTTCAAAAAAGGGAACAGGGCAGGAAGAAGAAGATTTAACTTGCAATTTTTATTTTCATACTTATTGGGTTTAAGCATTATACCCCCGATACGGTATATGATATATTATACTCGTATCACGTAGGGATCACGATATTAGGTTGTTTGGTTGTTAGGTATTATACGTAATATGAGTAAATAAAGAATTCAACTGACCGATTAATACACGTTTATATTGGTTAGGCTTTAATATTTGACGAGCTCGTTGGCGCGTTCGGTAGAACACCTGTCGTGCTGATGGATCGTGGATTCGAATCCCACCGGGATGGCATGGTTATAATTTTCTATAAGCATGACTTCACCACTTCTGGTAACTTCGGGCATTGAACGGGTGGGAGGAATATCTAAATGTCGACCAGGTAACGAACCACCGTTCATAGATGGAAAAACGGTGAATTAACCGTATTGTAGTCTCTCGTATTATGATATTTGCTCTCAAATACATAATTATGCTGATATTTATTTTTCTTTATAAATCGTATTTGTAGTTAAAATAATATTGTAAATTTTTATGTGACTATAAATCTTTTAAATATTATTTAGAAAGCTTGTCAAATTCACAAACTCTTTTTAAAATTAGAATGGATTCTAAATACAAAATCAGAAGATAAAATATATAAATTACACATACTAATCAATATAAAACAGTAGTTACCTACATAAATATTTATGAAAACAGTAAACAATAAGGCCATCTCATAATTGAACGAACAAAATAAGAGAATGAATAAAAACAACGAAGTGAACCTTGTTTATTTAGGTTTGAAGTAAAGCTGAAAGCGGTGGAGCGCTTTGACGCATCTTGTTAGATGCTTTCCTGTGTATTCTGGGGATAAATAGTTCCTCCGTACTTCAAATATTTTTGGGTGCAATGTATATGTATACAAAATAGCATATGTTACTCGCTGATAATGTAGCTGTCTATTGGTGAAAGAATTATTAAAATCGGTCGAGTAGTTTTTGAGTTAAATCGTAACAAACAAACAAATCTGTTTCCTTCAAAATTTTAAGCATACTCGTAGATTGTAGGTTCAGTGACCCGAATTTAAGGGCCTATGTCGATGAGGCTCGCAGGCCGACAAATCGCTCTATTGAATGTGAGCGAGCGAGATTGAAATAATTACTTGAGACATGTAAATAAAGAGATATCTGTAGCTTGAACGCGCTCGGAATAAAACAACGTATGTGCCAAAATTAATTCATTTCATAACTTTATAATACTTTATTTGATTAAAAAACGGTTTTGAGGAATCTTAAATACATTTATTCTACACCCTTTGAAATAAATTAAATTAAATAACTCTTTGCCGTTATGCCTTGGGATCCAAAAAAGTGTAAAAATAGACATAACTTCACATTTATTTTCTATCGAGAAAATTTCATTGAAACATGTTTTCCTTTTGAGCGACACTGCTAAATATAGTCAAAAAACAAATTCCAAAATTTCATATCAATAATCCACAGCCTGAACAAGTTACACGTAATAGTAAAACCGCATTTTTCTCAACATATCCTCTTAACACACTCAGCCATATTAAGTTTAAAAAAAACACCAAAATGCCACCAAAGTGTAGAATTACTGAGGCTCGAATTTTCATTTGTGGGCCACATATTTTTAAAACAATGCCAAAATATTTTCTTCGCTCCAATATGCTAGCACTATCCAACTTGGAAGCTTGGTAGACTGAAAGACAACTAAAAGAAATGGAATTACATATTCTTCTACATTCCTTTTTTCGTTTTTTTTTTCATTTATTTAAATGTGTTATACTCGCGTTAGCAAAGAACTAAAATACTTTCATTAACTTAAAACACATAATATAATATATTCGCTGTTCTACATAAACACGCAGCGTTTGAAACGTTCGTTTACAATTCTACAGCTATGTCATAGATTTCCCGAGACGACATTCCATTTCAAGCACATAGCGCGGAGCAGAACGATATATGGAATCGAACTTGTACTTAAACGTGGTATCAAGTGTTTGAACGCTCTAGAATTAGAAATATTTTAGGGTTAAGTAATAGATAAGTATATAATATCTGGCATACAGGATAAATGATCTTTACCTAAAAGGCCGGTAACACATCTACAAGTCCTCTAGTGTTGTAGGTGTTCATGGGCGGCGGTGTTCACTTTTTTTTTAATGTCATATATCGACAGACGAGCATGAGGTTCACATGATGACAACATCAGTCAATGATGCGCTGTCGACTTAATTTTTTACTTCGAGCATTCGGAAATCCATAGACTGAAACGCGCAATGTGCACTTCACGGTTTTTCCATCTTACTTTCCATCAGGTGAGCCACAAACTATAAAAAAATATATTTAAATCATCGTGGACTAATCAAATACGCTAATCGGTTTCTATACTAATATTATGAAGAGGAAAGATATTTTGTTTGTTTTTAGTTTGTAACGATGTAACTCAAAAAGTACACGAGCGATTTTAAAAATTCTTTTACCAATAGAAACCTACATTACCAGCGCGTAACTTTTTTGTATAGTATATCTATATTGTACCCGTGTGAAGGCGGAGCGGATTGCTATAATATAATTAAAAAAATATATATTTTCCACTAAGGAATGATTTTTCGTGGTCCACATAAAAGAAGTTGCGCCTAATGTGTCCTACTTTATACTTCATTTCCTACTTTAGTTAGTGGCTATCGATCAATTATACACTGTCAACCTACATCTTTACTTCGATCATTCAGAATCACACTGAAACCAATACGCGCCATCTGCCTTTAAAAGTTTTTCGATTTCGATATTCCACCAGTGGTCTCGAATCTACCAATTTTTCGGTAGTTCTGATTATGTGATTTTACTGATTAGTGAGTAAAATAACATACCTTGTATAAATTCAAGAGATTTGATCAAATTGATTGTTTTTTTAATTAATTTACCATATTTTTGTCCAAATACCTATTTTACGTGGCAATCCTACCAATTTCGCATTTGACCTTCTAGACCACTGTATTCCTGTATACCCACGCGTTTAATGCTCTACGCAGAACATCTATGGTATTCGAATCCATGACCCATCGGAACAAAACCAACTGTACTAACGCAACAACGAGTTCACGTTTCTTTAGAGCAATTAGCATTTTCTTAAGAAAAAAATCATAATATTTATACATGTAGATGATGGACATTTCTGGATGCGTTGCCGACTTTTATATGTATGTTATTCGATGAAGAGCTTTTTATTGATGAAAAAAAAATTAAAATCGGACCAGTAGTTTTTGAGTTTATTCGATACAAACATATCAAAATATAAATTTTTCCTCATTATAATATTAGTGTAGATATACCTATAGGTATTGACTGGAATCACGTCTTGGAGGGGATTAAAATCTACATTATGTTAATTACTACTTAAAATCTATTGCGATTTTTAATGTTTGAACAGAAAAAAGAACAGTAATCAATTTATATCATAGCGATAATTATGACTAACGTAGGTACCTACTTAAAAAGAAAACATTCAATTATATTATAAAATACGCTCCCTATAAGTCCACTTGGACAAGAATACTTGAGTCGAGAGATCGATTCGAAATATCCGATAGACTGAATATTGTCAAATGAAAAGAAATTCTTTGCACGTAATAGTTAGAAATGACTAGATATTCATTGACATCGCTAACGAACTAGGAAAACCGTGACAGACTACGAAAATTGCAAGTAACTTTATGAAAATTAAGCAGTACACTAACTGCGACTGCTCTACTCCTGGTTTGTATGGGAAATCTGATGCTGTGTTGCTTCAGTACTGCGAAAGCCTCCGTGAAGGGTGGACGACTGTTTTGATTTTAAATAAATCATGTAGCGATGTTTTATATGTGAGGAATATTGAATTATATTAAGTGTTTAGTGTGTGTTCAAAATGAATGAAATGTTCACGATATTTATTCAACTTTTGTTTATATTTGAGGGTGAGTTAACTTTTTTTATTGATTACTTGATATATTTTACATTATTTACATACGATTTAAAAAAGTTTTTTTTGATATTATATCGAGTCTTTAGTAAATTAATTATTTGCCAATAAATAGGGAAAACTGGCTATTAGTAGTTATTTTATCTCCGTTTATAATACAAAATAAAACTATAAACTTCATATTAGTAGATTTTGAACTATATAATACATATCTAATATCTATTATTATAATTCTTTCGTAATAGCGATTGAGTGTGCTTTTTGTATGAAAAAATTTAATTGCAATTTAATGTTTCTATACAAATTAATTTTATAATATTTTGTGTTTTGGCTTTTAAATTTAAATAATTCGGTTAATTTAAAGGTAAATAAGCGTGTAAGGTATTAATAAGATAATTTATGAAAACCTATTATCATCCTCAGATTTTTGTTAAATTCAATTGAATTTTTTTACAGATTTTAATAAGTCATTAATTGCGATTAATTATAATTCATTATTAATTGTAATACAGTATTTATAAGACCTTACTTCCGCTTAGATTAAAAAAATCCTATTTCTTTATTACGCACTCTGCTACTATTATTTTATCTCCCCTCTTAATTTCTGCTAAATAGTTACATTAAGTGACGTAAGTTAAATAGTGACGATTCTACTCTATTATTACTTTATTATAATATCTAATATATAAAATTTCCATGTCACAATGTTAGTTACCGTACTCCTCCGAAACGGCTTTACCGATTTTTACCAAATTTTATATGCGTATTCAGTAGGTCTGAGAATCGGCTACTATCTATTTTTCATACCCCTAAGTGATAAGGGTTGTTCACCCTTAAATTTTATTTTTTTATTTTTGGAGGAAATTTTTTGTTATTTTTTTATAATGTGGCATTAAAAAATACATACAACCCTATATTTTCACTCTTCTATTACTAACCCCTGCTTTTTTTGTCAAAAAATCTAGACCCGTGGGAAGCCGGGCGGGTCTTATAAGTATATACCTGACCAAAAGTTGAAGGTTTTCATACCGAACATTGAAATGAAAAATGGATTAAAATGCGATTTACTGATTATGCTGTATGAATTAATCATATTTTAACTCATCAGGTAGTTTTTCATTTAAATAATGAAATTCTTGATATTTTTTTATTAACTTGAAAAGATAATTTTCGCTTGATCATGTTAGAGTACTACAGTTTAAAAGCATTAAGAAGATACTGTATACCGGATTAAAACGCGATTTATTATTTAAATTATTTATCCCGACGTTTCGGATGCTTTTCAGCAACCGTGGTCGCGGGAGACTCCCGTATACAGTATTTTATTTAAATGTGTGATACTCGCGTTAATAAAAGACAATATTATAGCATTAAGAAGAGCTACGAAAAATCTGCTATAAAATGCGTCATAAATATACTTAGTATATAATTGTAGGTTGTTAAGTTTTTTTTTTTTTTTTAAGTATAACGTAATGTTTATATTTTGTTTTATTATCTGCTTATAAGGAGGCCACGTTAATATTTCTCACTCGGACACTGCTGGGACGAGTCGTTAATATTTTATAATTAGTTACGAATAAGATCCTTGTTACTTCTAGTAAAGGTATTTTTAAAAATCGTACATGATCAAATGAAATTGCTTTTTCGATTTTAAATATATTATGGAATCTGGGGGCACAGCAGTGCCCCCGCCAAGTCGAACAACAATGGGCACGGCCGTACTATCCTTTTCTCGAAGTAGTTCGGGCCATTTTCGACGCCCTATAACTTCGTTGTGGATTAAACTAGAATTAATAGCCGAGTCAATCTATTTATTTAAAACATCAAATATTTTCAATATTGATATTGATATGGTCACTATAAGATGTTGTTAGGTTAGCTAATTACGTAATAACTTCAGACAGAAGGATCCTTCAGTAGAGACTGAATAAATTGACCGACTTGGTATTATATGGATCTCACAACTTAATACGATAGACGAACTGAGTTGCAAGACTTGGTTTTTTTACAATTTATGTTTTTGATGGCATAGATCTTTTCTTGCTTCAAAATTATAAATCAAAACCATGAAGGCTCAACATAATACATATATGTATACAAACTCTTTGGGATAAACCTAACCTTAGATACATGACATAAATAACGTTTTTCATTTTAGTTTTATGTCATATCCATACATCACGTTGCTAGTTTTTTATTCAGCCTCTAAATTGCAGTTTCGTCGGAAATTGAATTGAGGTTTGAATTCTTTTTTTTTTATTTGAAATATACCCGGAATGAAGTGGTTGAAACATATCATATCTATATATATAAAAGAGATTTCCACCTATATAGTCACTCATCACGATATCTCTGGAACCATAAGGCGTAGCGACTTGAAATATGGTAGGAATATTCCTTTCGCCGAGTAGAGGTCAGCTAAGAACGGATTTTACGAAATTCAACCCACAAGGGGGGTTGCGGGAGCAATTGCTAGTATATAATATAATTTGTGGTATGCTTTAGCGTTTGTGTTTTCCGGTAGCTTTCCCTGTTGCTTAATTTAAACTGCAATGAGTTTTATGTCAGTGGTATATTAATAAGTAGCCTTTATCTTGTACTAGCTTTTGCCCGCTACTTCGTCTGCGTAGAATACGTCTCAGCTAAAATATTTTTTTTTACCCTCCGTAAAAATAATTTTTTTTTATAAAACGTATCCTATGTCCTTTCTAATACCTCTAAGAATATGTATACAAAGTTTCATGATAATTGGTCGAGTAGTTTTGTCGTGAAAGCTTAACAAACAAACTTACATTCACATTTATAATATTAGTAGCGATAACACGCCCCGGCTTCGCCTAAAACCTCACAAACTTTACCTCTTTACAATAGAAGTTTAGATAAAACAGCATGTAACTGTGTCCGTCTGTTTCTCCACTTTCTTCAAAATCAATTAACGGATTTTCATGCGGGTTTCACTCTTTAGAGAATTTAGGATTTTAAGATTGAGCGTTTTGAATTTAGGTTATCAAAGAGCATTTAAACTACCGTGCGAAACCGGGGACAAATCTATATCTCACCAAGCTGCTATAAAACAGTCAGTTTATTTCTACATTATAAACTCTATATAAATAAAAATCAATGTATGTTTGTACTCTATGCACTCCTATACCCGTCATCCGATTATGATGAAACTGTAGAGATGTTCTGCATACGCCCGAGATTTCAATTTTATATATTCAGGCTGAAACCACAAACGCTTTCTCAGCGTTGCGTTGGTTCGTTTAGATAGAATTTTGTTAGTGTGACCCGTCATAATGCTTGAATCGGAGGTAGGATATACTATTAGAAATAGTAAGAACTCACAGAGTATACGATCCTACGGTTCATCTCGTGTTTAGTACCGCTTATAAACTCCGTCAATACGAACGCAAATTCAAATTCAAAAATCATTTATTCATTTAGGAAACATAATGTACACTTATGAACTCTAATTTCTAATTTTACATTTAGTGCCAGTTCTCAAAACGTATTGAAGGCGCAGTTCGCAAACGCCTCGCACAACCACTCTGTGGAATTAGCTTTCGCCGGCGGTTTTTCCGAACCGATACGACTTGGAAACCTTCAAGAAGCTAGCCTACATCTTTCTTAAAGGCCGGCAACGCAACTGCAAGCCTTCTGGTGTTGCGGATGTCTATGGGCGGCGATGATCACTTACCATCACGTGAGCCACCTGCCCGTTTGCCCTCTATACTATAAAAAATAAAAAAACGCGAGTGTGACACCAGCTGTTACTAAGTTTTCATTCGTAAATTAAATTATGTATTCTAAAACAATGGATAGTGTAAACTCACTTTTGTTGTTTACTGTACATGTATACTATATCAAGTTTCACAAAGGCTAAAAGCTATATCTCAAATATTGCCCTTAGAAATACTTACTACAGATTTGATAGCTCTGTTCAATCTCCTGTAGGGAAGAATGAGAGTCTAGAGCCGTTATGAAATGATCCATTTCGTAACGTAGCGGTTTTAGTTTTATATTTTATAAATAAAATTACTTATACCGAATTAAATCGCGTTTTATTATTTATCCTGACGTTTCATATGCTGTGACAGCCTGTGAAAGTCGGACTTACTGGAAATTCACAGTCATCAATATAATGACTTTATTTTTTATTATTTTTATTTATTACACCAAAAGTAGACACTAATAGATATGTACATGCATATTGCATACATATAAAACAATCACAAGCAATTTATACATTGAGCTGAGCCGCTAACCGTGGAAATGGAAAAGCCGTGAAGGGTACATTGCGCGTTTCGGTTTGTCTATGGATTTCCGAATGCTCGAAGTAAAAAGGAGGTCGACAGCGCATCATTGACTGATGTACTGTGGCTGACTTATAACCTACCATCAAGTGAACCTCATGCTCGTTTGTCGATATCTAATATAAAAAAAAGGTGCGTAGGATTTACGTAGGATTAAGCACCAAGAATGACATTTGACCATCATGATACGTCCTTGATATTTCTAAACATCCCGTTAGAGATTCATTCTGGGGTGGCTTAACAATGTGTACTGATTATGTGTCTATTATATTTATTCTATAGCTCAGATATTTTGAATTAATCTGTGAATAAGACATACGTTTCTCAATTTTTCCAGCTCTTAGCTATTATACCAGCTTAAGTTACTAAGTTTTCATTCGTAAATTAAACTATTCTAAAACGATGGACAGTGTAAACTCACTTTTGTTGTTGACTGTACATGTATACTATATTAAGCTTCACATAGGTTAAAAGCTATAACTAAAATATTTCCTATATAAACACCACATATTTTTCTAGCTCTTAGACCATAATCCCTCTGGCTCTTAGTCTATAAAAGTTATTGGCATCGTAGGAGCACCGAAGCATAGAACCGGCCAGCTTTGTTTGAACAACTTCCATTGGCATCATACTTATGTTTTGAGCGCTTTCTTGTGTAGTTGGATAGGGAAGGGGATATTTTTTTTGTTTACACAGACGAGTGAGAGTATCAAGTAAGTCGGAAATATCCTTCTATCTATAAATATTCTATCAGAGGTCGGATAGCGCCCAGCGAAGTCAACTAGTAAATATAACAATAATACCACTAATCTATACTAATATTATAAGAGGAAAGTTTTGTATTTTTGAATTTTTATATGTTACTAGCGACCCGCCCCGGCTTTGCACGGGTCTAGATTTTTTGACAAAGAAAGGCAGGGGTTGGTGATAAAAAAGTAAAAATTTAGGGTTGTATGTATTTTTTAATGCCACATTATAAAAAAATAAAAACAAAAAATTTCGTCCAAAAATTAAAACAAAAAATTTAGGGGTGGACTACCCCTAACATTTAGGGGGATGAAAAATAGATGTTGGCCGATTCTCATAGATACCGGATAAGCACAAAAAATTTCATCAAAATCGGTCAACCCCTTTCGGAGGAGTATGGCAACGAAAACTGTGACACGAGAATTTTATATATTAGATGAATAAACTCAAAAACTACTGGACCGATTTTAAGTAACATAGGTACATATTTTTTGTACAGTACAACTAAATTGCACCCGTCTGAAGTCGGGCACATTGCTAGTATTATATAATATGATAAACCTAAGAAGTTCCTTAGAGCACCTATTTGACGGGATCATTGGCGCGTTCGGTAGAACACCTGCCGTGCGCATCGATGATCATGGTTTCGAATCCCACCGGAACGACATGTTTATAATTTTCTGTAAGCATGTCTACTCTAATCTGGTAACTTCGGGCATTGAACGCGTGGGAGGAATATCGAAATTCCGACCGGGTAACGAACCGGTCATAAATGGAAAAACCGTGAAGTGCATATTGCGCGTTTCGGTTTCAGTCTGTGAATTTCCGAATGCTCGAAGTAAAAAGTAGTTCGACAGCGCATCATTTACTGTGTTCTGTGGCTGAGGTATTACCATCAAGTGAACCTCATGCTCGTCTGTCGATATATTTACTTCTTTACTTATTTCACTAATATTATAAAGAGGAAAGATTTGTATTTTTGTATGTTATGAATAAACTCAAAAACTACTGGACTGATTTAAAAAATGAATAATAATTAAAATTAATTAAAACCAATAGAAAGCTACAGCTATCAGCGAGTAACATAGGCTGTTTTTTGTGTATAGTACTTTGCACTCGTATGAAGCCGGGGCGCGTTGCTTGTCTAACATAAAAAAAAAGCTTTTGTTAAAATTTTAGGAGGACTACAACAGTAGAAAGAATGAAGATTTTAAATATTAATTTCGCTTCAATTGAACGTAAAATCATAAGTTTCATCAATAGAATGCAATTCAGCTTAATTCTCGCAAGTCGAAGTATCCCCAGTGAATTCAATAGATCATTTCAACTTACTCGTACTAACAAACTCGCGGACGTCGAGACTCTTCTGGTGAATTGAACTTTTGTGCGAAACGAAAAAACTGAGGTTTAAGTGTAGATTTTCATACTTTTGTTATATTTGGGTCATTTCCTGTTACTCGATAGATTTTTGATTTCTGTTTGAATCGCAAATAATTCGCTATTGTCAAAAATACCGTTTATACATTTTTAAATATAGATATAGACTTAACATTTATTACTTTATATCTACATATACTAATGGTGACTGTTCGGAATTGAATTCGTGTATGCGGTGATATAAGTTATTTCGACTATGTGTTTGCGTATTGTTCCACGATAATGTGTGTGCTCCTATTTCACCATGCCTATTATTGATAGAGGACAAATCATTGTTTTTTATTTTTTTATTATTATACTTAATTACTTCCAGATGCATGGTGTAATGCTCCTTACAAACATTTTGTAAAAAAAAACTAATTTAAGAGTGTAACTTAACGATTAAAAAGAGTGGCGGAGAGTATATTGCCAGTTCTTCTCGTCCGTTCTACGCCCTTGATTTGAGAACTGGCAGTACTCGTACGTCGGAACTCAAAATAAGTGTATAATTTGACGTGCTAACGAGCCGATCTCAATGTCTGGGTGGCACAGCAATAACAGATTTTTTTAAAAACTCTATTGCACAGAAGGCGACCTTAATGTCTTAAGGAATTTTCTGCCAGTTAACCTTGGCTTTGTGGAGAGGTGTGTAGGTAGAGCAATAGAAAATAAAAATAAGTAAATGACATAAAAATTTAAAATTATTTTTCTTACATAAAAAACATAAACCAATAATAATTGTGAAAAACGAAAATGTTTGCCATAATGATATAAACACATTCCTCTCATTTAAAAAACTCTAAGCCAAGGCCATTTAATTTAAGTCGAACTTAATGAGATATTTTAATAGGCAAACAAAGAACCCTATATTATTTTAAGAGTCGCTTGAAAAAATAAATTAAAAGTGAAGTATTTAAGCATTGGTAAACCCATACGTGCCGCTTCGAGTACTTTACACAGTAGTCTGCTAATTGGGCTCTGTATTGCGCACTTTATGCTTCAGTAATTAGGAAAATAGGCAGGCATGAGCTGTGTATAATTTACCTTTTTTCTCCTTGATCAATATTAAAAATATGTACTTCTGTATGCTCAGTGTAAAAAAGTTCGCTGAAAGAATATTATCTCCTAGCAACTTCGCTTCTAGCGGCTTCGCATGGGTGCAATTGAGATGTACTGTTGAAAAAAAAATAGCCTATGTTATTTGCTGATAATAAAGCTTTCTATAATTGGTGAAATCATTTTTAAAATCGGTTCAGATCCAGAGATTACCCCCTACAAACTCATACAATTTACCTCTTTATAATATATATCGGATTTTGGTTAGTTAAAGAGTTTTTAAAAAGATCATGACCGTTGACTCCTTGAGAGCCATCGGTCATGTTGTCTCTATCCATTCTTAATTATCAAAATGAAATAATAAAATCAATTAAATAATTTATTACATTTAAAATTTTCAACATAATTTCACATATTTATTATTTCACCTATTTATTATTTCACTCATTTATTATTTCACTCATTTATTATTTCACTCATTTATTATTTCACTCATTTATTATTTCACTCATTTATTATTTCACTTATTTATTATTTCACTTATTTATTATTTCACTTATTTATTATTTCACATATTTATTATTTATAATTTCACATATTTATAATTTCACATAATTATAATTTATAATTTCACATATTTATAATTTATAATTTCACATATTTATAATTTACAACTTTACATATTTACAACTTTACATATTTATCATAGCATGCGAATATAATTGAGAAGACCTTACCGCTCGAGCGCTCGACCCAAAAGTGTGTCTAGCGCTGTTGCGTTCGGCCTTTTAAATAAATGAGTCGCAAGCAGTTCACCAATCCCCACTCTCGTAACTTGGAGGTGGCAAAGTTGATTCGTTATCGCACTTATTTATTTTCACAATGTTTTCTAAGTAGCTTAATAATTTAAATTACAATGCAATAATTCATTACAAAATACGGAATGATTTTATAAGGGTCTAAAAATAGTTTAGAAATGATATTGAATAAAATGGGAACTCACCCACTTCCCGAGTCAAAATGTCATCCATTAACAATTCACAAATACTATTGTGGGTAGTTGATGTTAGTGGAAACTAGAATTATTCAAATCTAAAACATTGCAACAACATGTTAACCTTAAATCATTTATTGTTATCCAAAGTTATAATGAAAGGTTGAGAATGTAAGGTAATAATAGAGAAGTTATTTTGGATAACAATATTACAATAAAATAATCAAGCCGTACGAGCTAATTTATTTACATCTAGGTGTAAGTTTCACGCCGTGGTATATCCGCGGCGACACGGCCATACTGATGTGCGGTGCGTGCTCTGCACCGTGTGTCTGTAATGAAACCATTTAATTTCAATATAGCTAGGTACTTCCACAGTAAACCCAGATTATATATTCGTTATTAATTTGTTAATTTTTGTAAGTTAATAAATAATATTTCTTACATAGGTGAATTGTTATTCTTATGAGAAATAAATATATCTCGAACCTTTGTTGTTCAAATTGTAAATGCATGAGTTATCGGCTTAGTATTCAAGTATTACAAAAACCAGTACATACGAAATGTAGGTATTTGATTATTATAATACTTGGACTTTTAATTTTGGTTATGGGTCGCCTAAACGAAGCATAACATCTTTTTGGCTTTGGGGCATCACTCGAACACTCATACCATATCTTTGATTTGTCATAGAACGTCTCCACCCGTCTACAACATAATATTTGCCCAACAGTAGGGTTGTTCTTTTAGTAATATTTCATATCTTTGATTTGTCATAGTACGTCTCCACCCGTCTACAACATATTTTTTTTTTTCTTTTTTTTTTGTGGTTATGGGTCGGATCCGCACGCCAAATGCATCTTTTGAAATATAACTATTTACACACCACCATGTGTAAATAGCTTAATAAGCACGATAACTTGCATAGAAATAAAACTATTAGTACACCATGTGTTAAATAGTTAGTAAAGAGCAAATAATATGAAAAGGTTTCACCAGATTAAAATGGTTCGACCACGCAGCTGAAGACAACTAGTCATCTTGAGAAGAATCGTTAGTATCCGCTGGGCGGGTCGATGGTCCAGTGCAGAGACCTGACGGTCTATCTTCCAGTTCGTTTGGTTCAGCTTCTTCCTGTACAGATTCAAGTTTGTTAGATGGCGACATGTGCAGAGACCCGACGGTCCAGCTTCCACTTCGTTTGGTTCAGCTTCTACCTGTACAGATTCAAGTTTGTTAGATGGCGACACGGTCATCAACCTTTCACTACAGAAGCCCAGCTGTGGTGCTCGACGCAGTTGGTCTTGAGCTACTTTTCGAGGACATCCGTGGTGGCCAATAACTTTCTTTTCGATGTTACTTTATGGATTTCATAAGGCATGCTGAACTTGGGAGCAAGTGAAGTTGGGTGCCTTGAGTTATTCTTCATCAGAACACCAAAATTTAGTAGGTTCAGTAGTTTTCAATGTGGTCATCATACGAATAGGTCTATCCCGAGGCAAGCCCTTGACTGGAATCCCCAAGAAAAAGGAAAGCGTGGTTGTCCTAAACTGACTGTCATTGCAAAAGTGAAGTTCATTGGGAAGACTTGGAGTGAAATGAAAAGGGTTGCTCAAGACAGAGCAGGCTGGCGGAACACTCTGGATGCCCTCTGCCCCATTTAGGGGATATAGGACCTTAAGTCAAGTAAGTCACTTGCTTCAGAGCTCCAAGGGCGCTATGCTGGCTTTTATCATTAGCGTAACTAAGCAACACGTGTTTGGTGTATGCATGGACTGTGACCACGACACATTCCCAATCCTGTGGTGTCCCAAGCTTCCCAGCAATGTCCATGTGGATCACCTCAAACGGTACTGTTGGCTTCGGTATAAAATGCAACTGCACCTGCGTTGCCCCAGAAGACCGCTTAGGTGTCGTATCGACGAATTCGCGGACAATTGTGTTCATACTATCAATGGAATAGGTTCCTCCCATCCTATCAAGAGCTTTCTCCCAGCCTGCATGCTTAAGAGCGGTATGAAAGGCGCTTATCAGGCTCCATTGGAAGGATTTAGGGACCATAACAAGCTTCTGTACACCAAATACCTGGTCCGTCCCCTCATACTTAAGAGCGCCATCCTCTAGAATATATCCAGGCACCGCTTCACCGCTTAGAGGGCATCTAAGATTGGTCCAAGCTGAGGGTCTCTCTCTCCATGAAAAGCCTTTCCAAGTTCCCTGTCATCACGCTGACAGCAAAAGAGTTCGGATTACGGCTGAAGAAATCAACATAATGCATTCGCTCGCCCTTCCTGCACTCGATTTGGAACTCAAAACTCTAGGCAAGCCCACCATCTATGAATCGCTGATAGAAGATCCTCCTTGTGCTCTGAAGCTTTTAGGGCACCACAATTTGTAATAACTTTGAAACCACGCCCGCAGAGACAGTGTCTAAGGTGCCCGGATGCTCGCACAACGGCCAGCGTCTCCAGCTCGCAGGAGGGATATCTGCCTTGGATGTCAGTCACCTGCATACAGAAGTAAACCACGGATTGTTGACTGTCGATCACTTGCAAGAGAACCGCTCCGAATCTAAGACAGCTGGCGTCGATGTGACGTTCAATTGGTTTGCCTTCCCTGAATATTGTTAGTACAGGACTAGAAATCAAACAATGAATGACCTCTTGACGTACCCTTTCATGATCATTTGTCCAGGACCACCCAACTCCCTGCTAGGCCAAGTTGTACAAAGTAACCATTGTGCGTGCAAAGTCTGGAATAAATCTCCGGAAACAACTCGCGAGGCCATTAAGTTGCCGAACTTGCCCTATGGGGGCTGGAATGGGAGCCTTTAGAAGGGCCTCAATCCTTTTGGGACTAGGGAAAACCTTACAGTCTTCTTCTTATTCAACATCACCAAGGTACTCAATAGATCGCTCAAAAATGAATATTTTCCAATTCTAATTGAGAATCCCGAAGGAAAGTCATAACTCTTACTAATGACATCATCCTGCGCGATGCCATCTATACCATTGTCAGCACTACCAGGGTTAAGAAGTAGTCCCAACGCACGATCAATACATCTTTGGTACACTGAGGGTGCACTACAAATGACATAGTTAAGTATTCGTATAACCCGTCGGGTGCGATGAATACTGCTCCTTCCATAGATTCAGGGACAACTGGGATTTGGCGGAATCCAGATGCCATATTAAGTGTATGGAAGCCACCACCCGGTAATTGGTCCATTTGGTCTCCTATAAGGGGCAGTGGATAATGGTCACGAATGGTGCTGGAGTTCAACTCTCGGTAATCAACACATTGGACCGGAATAGGATATCTACTTTGCTTCCACCCATGTTGCTCGCGATCAACCCTGAAACGATAGACATAACTTTCCGGCGTTCAATGGGGGTTAATCGGTGTGGTTCACGTATTTGTCCGGATTCTTCAAACGAATTCAATTTAAGCTGTCCAGTATAACAAGGGTTCCTGCGAAACCATTAGTAAAGAGATACGAATATCGGTTAAGTAGTGACAGCAATTGATCAATCGCCGATTGGTCGGATAAGTCATGGTCTAAGGTACTGAAAATGGGACTGTTAGATATGTTGGGCACCGAACCCAAACCATGTAAATAACTTATTACCCGCCACCTACGCCTCGGAATCTTATTAGAGATAGTCTCTCGTATTACCGAATACTCCGCACCGCTGTAAACAAAAACTGTACCAATTTCTAAGCTCCCAACATACGTATGCACAGTACTCAACTTATCTTTGTTACCGTTAGTTATGGAGCCTATGTTGGAGACAACCTGCTTTTCATGACGAAGTATTAAAAATGTGAACAGGTTTAGCACAAAATGAGTAACACTTACTTGCATTGACAGCGTAGATTGGGGCCGCGCTGTTAGATGGAGTAGTTGGCTTGATTTGATGGCTAGATGCCACTGAAATTTATTAATTCTATTCTCAGACGTTGCATCGTCGTTGTCCAACTTATCCTTGGCAATTCGCCTCCACAGCAACCAACCTTTGAACAAAAATTCTGAAATATCCCGACTGGGATCACAGATATGTTCCCTTTTGAGGACATCGCGTGAGCACGCATTTTCTGGTTCAAAAGTCGCCATTATGGTCTCACGGAGCTTCTCCCAAGTAGAGGCAGCGACCAGTTAGCCCACACATGAGCACGTCCTTTGAGTAAGCCACTCACTTTCATCTGGATGTCTCAATCAGTAAGCTGGTAGGTACACACAGGTAACATACAGCCGCGGAGACGTGATTGCACCATACACGGATACCAACAGCGCCATCTGGGACAAAAGACTGAAAAAATATGTCGGTAATCCTTCCCCTCTCACTTGGCATCTGTAGAACACGATCGCCCATGCTCTGCATCATAGTCATCATCTGCATAAAGAACTGGGGAAGTATAACGTTACCAGTCGATGCCAATGTAGGTGAAGTTTGACCGCTTTGTTGAGTCGTAGTTGTTGCAGAAACCTCTGCACCAGAAGGTTCTGGGATGAAGTCAGGATCTGTAACATAATGACCGGCAGAAAGGGATCGCTGGAGCGATCCCACTTCTGATATCGGATTTTGGTTAGTTAAAGAGTTTTTAAAAAGATCATGACCGTTGACTCCTTGAGAGCCATCGGTCATGTTGTCTCTATCCATTCTTAATTATCAAAATGAAATAATAAAATCAATTAAATAATTTATTACATTTAAAATTTTCAACATAATTTCACATATTTATTATTTCACCTATTTATTATTTCACTCATTTATTATTTCACTCATTTATTATTTCACTCATTTATTATTTCACTCATTTATTATTTCACTCATTTATTATTTCACTTATTTATTATTTCACTTATTTATTATTTCACTTATTTATTATTTCACATATTTATTATTTATAATTTCACATATTTATAATTTCACATAATTATAATTTATAATTTCACATATTTATAATTTATAATTTCACATATTTATAATTTACAACTTTACATATTTACAACTTTACATATTTATCATAGCATGCGAATATAATTGAGAAGACCTTACCGCTCGAGCGCTCGACCCAAAAGTGTGTCTAGCGCTGTTGCGTTCGGCCTTTTAAATAAATGAGTCGCAAGCAGTTCACCAATCCCCACTCTCGTAACTTGGAGGTGGCAAAGTTGATTCGTTATCGCACTTATTTATTTTCACAATGTTTTCTAAGTAGCTTAATAATTTAAATTACAATGCAATAATTCATTACAAAATACGGAATGATTTTATAAGGGTCTAAAAATAGTTTAGAAATGATATTGAATAAAATGGGAACTCACCCACTTCCCGAGTCAAAATGTCATCCATTAACAATTCACAAATACTATTGTGGGTAGTTGATGTTAGTGGAAACTAGAATTATTCAAATCTAAAACATTGCAACAACATGTTAACCTTAAATCATTTATTGTTATCCAAAGTTATAATGAAAGGTTGAGAATGTAAGGTAATAATAGAGAAGTTATTTTGGATAACAATATTACAATAAAATAATCAAGCCGTACGAGCTAATTTATTTACATCTAGGTGTAAGTTTCACGCCGTGGTATATCCGCGGCGACATATACATTATTATAGATAATGCTAGTAAAGTTTTTGTTAGATCTTCTTTACTATAAAAAAGTGAATTCCCGAATCCCCTAGCGGAGTATAGGGCAGACCTATTTATGTGTCTGTTTCACTGATCATTTTTCTTTACAGGCTAGTAGGTGATCAGCCTTCTGTGCCCAGCCTGACCGAAACATTTTTTTTCAATCTTGTTTCCCCGAGATTCGATCCCAGGACCTCCGATGCTTAACGTATAGCGCTTACCACTGAGCCGTGGAGGCGGTCATAACTTAATAATTTAATTTGTATATTATAGTGATGTCTCTTTTTGATCCTTCATTCTTTCTCTGATTATTTTGTTAGCAATGTTCTCGAATTTAGACAGGTCTTTTATATTGCCTGAAGAAATAGGCTCTGCTTATCTGCAAGTCTTGGTCTTTTATTTATATTATACTAGTTATTATTTCCGCCTAACAGATTCGTGATCCCCATATATCAGATATATGGGGTTACTTGCAGGCATACTTTAGCTATAGGATCAATAATTCGAAAATGTATAGACATATGTTTGTGTAGTTTAAGGTCAATGGAACATATACCATATATATAATATATATAGTATAGCCAATACTATAAATGTATATATTATAGGCCATTTTCCCTTGTATAATAGTCACATAATATCAATTTTCATTACTCTCGGAATATACGTATATAATTAATTATTACGTTTCGCACTCCCAGTAATTTATTGGAAAATAAATAAAATTTATATTCTAGTCGAGTTTGAACTCAGCCTTTATCACAGCTACAAGTGACGCGAAATTATAATAATTCGTTTAAATACGGTCCAGAAATAGGGTTGTCACTAGATTGAATAAAATACATAACTTTAATCTTGATTTCTTGCAAATAATCGTATTTGTTTTCTATTATAGAAAAATATGTAACTGAAACATTTAACCTTAACAGCCGAGTACGGGCTGTTAAACGACGGAAGCCATTGAAAATCAGTGTTGCATTTGATTTCCACAAAACCATAGCTATATTGAGCGGCCCCTTTTTCTGAAGGAAGTTAGTTTTTATTGATTTATTTTGTAATTTATATAATTAATATTTATTATTATTTAATTTATCATAAAGAAGTAACTACACGAAAACCTCATTGTAGTTACAAGTATTTAGACGTAATGGCTGAAAAAATTTATATACCCTTTATTATTTCCACACACATCACATTTTCAGTGTGTAATCATTTATTTCAATACGAAACCTCCTCAATGACTATCGCCAGGTATAAGCAAAAGTAAGAAAAAATATGAACAGTGACAACATTTAAATAAAGGATTTTTGTTATTTTATATTTATTTTATATTGGGTGTTTTTTAATTTGTAGTGTATAAGTTATTTATAAGTATAGTGTATAGTATGTAGTGTATAAGTTACTTGTCGCATTGGGAAACTGTCAAGACAAGTAACGTTTAATAAATAAATAAAATACTGTATACCGGATTAAAACGCGATTTATTATTTATATTGTTTAAATTATTTATCCCGACGTTTCGGAAGCTTTACAGCAACCGTGGTCGCGGGGAGACAGAAAGATGACAGTTGTCTGATACTTGAAATGTCACAGAGTTGCCATATTTAATTCAATTAAATTCAAAAATAATCTATTAATTTAGGTAACACAATGTACATCTATGAACGTCAATAAAAAATACATATTCAATGCTTCTAATTTTACATTTACTACCAGTTCACAAATCAAGGGCGTAGAGCGGACGAGAAGAACTGGCAAGAAACTCGCCGCCACTCTTTTTAATCGCCAAGTTGTTGTGTGTAAAAGACAATATTAACAGTGACAACCCTAGTTAAGATATTCAATAGACAGTATAGGAATTTTAATTACACTGGAAATTATTTAACGACTGTCCTCTGTAAATACGGGGAACCGTATTCGAATTCCAAATCTCTTTAATTTTGACGTCTCTGTACGTCCGTGGGAGTTAACATTTATCTAATTTTGGAAGGGGGGTTGGAGCAGTGCGGTGGTTTAGTCCCTATGTCTGGTCACTTCGATTATTAAAAAACAATTCCCAAAAAATATTTAGCTTTGTATTTTCATACAAATAATGAATAAAATATAGATTTTTTCTTCTCATATATTTTGCGTGTTTGTTGGTTTGTATATACTCAAAAACGGAGCAATAAATTGACATGATATTTTCCATAGAAATGGCTTAAAAGAGTGACATTGGTTTTTGTAGTCAACAAGTTGGTTTTGTTTTACGAAAGCTCCTTAGATTTATGCATGAGTGAATAAGGTATAGTACTATTTCAAATATAAAGAATCTATCTACTTGATTATACTTCGAGTAACGAATCTTATGGAAGGTATGTTTGTTCTATTATGAACACTATACAATGATTGGCTACTAAGCAAGAGCTTAACATATCCCATAACAACGGTTCATTGTATGTTAATTGTTAATCGATGTTTGGATTCCAAAGCTGTTAATCCGTTCCATATTGAATCCAGCTATAGTGTCATTAATATAATGTAATATAATCTGAGGTTCGACCTGAGATTATTCAATTAACGTAGTTGACTCCATAATATGATAATCAGCATATATTTCAGAATCAAATCGAGTTCTGAATAGCGAAAATTCAAAAAATCGTAATATACATCAAGCAAAGAAGATAAACAATATGGGTATGACAGAATAATTTAATTGCATGTAGAGAAAAAATCTTAATGAAAAGACAGAAAAGTTTTTGTCTTGTGCCCCACTAGACTTTCTTAGTTACTTATGTGGGTGGTAAAGATAATTAAAATTGAACTATTATTATATAAAACTACTAGGAACATGCCCCGGCTTAGAACGGATGCAATGTAGTATACAAAATATATACTCGTTGATAATGTAGCTTTCTTTTGATAAAATAAGTTTTAAAATTCGTTCAGTAGATCCAGAGATTACCCCTTACAACCATTTTTTTACACCATGGGTTACATTATTCAAGTTTTAGTAGGGATTCCTTATTATTTCTGGAAATAAATATAGCATAAGTTACTTGGTGAAGATGTAGGTTTCTAACGGTGAAAGAATTTTTAAAATCATTCGAGTAGATATTGAGTTAAATCATAACAAACAATATTTCCTCGTTATAATATTAGTATAGATATAGATATAAAATACCCCGAATAAAATATATATTTTATATATATTAATAGATACAGTCACCACTGAATATCAGTCAGTGTTACGCTAACGAACTATTTTTTACTTCGGCCGTCCAGTTACCCATACACTAAAATATAACTTCAGCTTGACTTTTTAATAAAAAATAGCGGCTGTAAAATCTAGATATCGAGAAAGCCGCTGAAAATCCGTGTTGCGTTCAATTTCTAAGTCACAACTTTTCTGTCGGAAATATTGCTTTTATTTTATTTTTATAAATCACTAGCTGCCCGACCCGGCTTCGCACGGCTATACTAATGATTAAAATGAGACCAAATAAATGTTTTTGTCAAAAACATGAAAAAAAAAAGAATTCCCTAATCACCTAGCGGTATGAAATACATAATATATACTTTACGACCCATTTCTCACAAATCAAAATTTCATTAAAATCGGTCGAGCCGTTTCGGAGGAGTGCGACCACAAACACTGTGATACAAGATTTTATAAACATGTATAATATGTAGATTATTAATTAAAGTTATTTATTATGTATATAGTTTTTATCAGAATAAAGTTTTAAACATTCATTCATCAATATGCACTTCACGGTTTTCCATCTATGAACGTTACTCGACCCGATTCTATTTATATATCTGTACATACATATGTAAATCGAATCAAAAGATGTTTCTTAGCAGCCTAGATTGTTGGATTCACGTAAATGTTTTACAAAAATGTTTATCTTAAGTGCCTCCACAATCGCCGCGGCGCAATGTTCGTAGAATTTATGTTTAAACCACAATAAAGGCTTTAATACGGGTGAGGATGACGCAGCAATACATTCCCTAGTCTAGATACACTCTGAATATTCATAGGGAAAAGCTCTGGAATGACTAAATCAATTATAATAATTTTATTTCACTAACCAAAAGTTAAGCTTTTTTGTGACTTACATTAGCTATAAATAAGATCCCGCCAAAAGAACATATTGGTTGCACTGTTTAACGATTTATCAGATGTAATGAAAAGCTAATCTCCTAGCTCTACACGTTTTAATCTAACTCTCTCTCATCATAGCGTATAGTGTTCTGCGGGAATCCTAGTCTTAAGTTCTCTACAAACCCTACACCTTAGTTAAAATGTGGCTTGACCCTTTCGTTACCTCTTTAAGCATGTTTAATAAATACTCTATCAACATCATATTTTGAGAATTTGGTCTTTCTGGTACTGTCCAGACAGAATCTACCGAAAGACATCTAAGGGTACAAAGTTACGAAGAAACGCTTCGAGAAAAAGTAGTGTCCTATGCTTCCATTGCCCCATCTCAGCGGAGGCAGTGCCGTGCCCCCTGATTTGTATTTTATGTTTTTTTATAGTATATCATTTGGTTGTTGTTTTTTATATCTCTCCTGATGCTAAGCGATTTCTGCCACACTTGGACATCTACAACCAGTGCGGCAGACATCGGTCCAGAGACCAGAAGTCTTAAGGATGCGTTGCCGGCCTTTCATATTGATACCTCTTTATAGGTTTTAGTTTGAATGCGAGTGTCACAGCGCGCGATTATTAGTATTCCATAAAGTCTGTGTAACAAAATACAACATGCCAAGCAACGATGCGTTTCTAATACGTTTTGAAGTCTACAAATTATTCAGAGAGTGTTTCGAATGAAAAATGGGGTCTAGCATTGTTTCGTCGAAGTGTTTTCGTATGTAAGAATTTATGCTCTAGTAAATGTCAAATAGCTCTTTGTATTCAGCTTACATAAAAATACATTACGAAAAACTTAGTTTTTAATTAGTGTACTTCATGCGACTATGGTACATAGATTTTATTATTTCTGTATACTATTAATTATGGTTAACATAGGTTAGTTGACGCAGGACAATAGCACTAAACGTTGTCCTAAACAAACAGCTTGATAATTAAATCCACTGTCCTAGATAGTCCATCCGTAAGTAGTTTTAAGGGCCATTTATAAAAGTTATGTTGGAATAAATAAATGAGTATCAAAGTTACTTAAAATGTTTTTGTCTCTTATTTTATATAGATCGATGAAAGTGACAGCAATACTTTTAATTCAAACTCAATTTTCGGCCATTGCCGTCAATAATACTATTCTATATTTTTTATTCTC
The DNA here is from genome assembly GCA_905404175.1 of Anthocharis cardamines. Lineage (NCBI taxonomy): Eukaryota > Metazoa > Arthropoda > Insecta > Lepidoptera > Pieridae > Anthocharis > Anthocharis cardamines. Next base: position 1,255,522 of record FR989959.1, read on the forward strand.
TTCCCTTTATTACTCATCTTACCTTCACGATATATTATGTTAAGTGATACTTTCGTAGGTTTTTCTCCTAAGTTTATAAGGCAGACCTTAAGAGAATAGAACATCTCTTAAACGTACATACATAATATAATATGATCAAATAATTTCCCGTAGTGGTAGGCAGAGATCTTTCAGCCGGTCTAGCATGACAACCACGACAAATTTTTGTTGACCGTTTACTCGTGTTTTAATCGATTATCTCTTTCTGTCTTTCGAGTCTAACATGACACACTTAAAAATCGACTTCTAATGTCAAAAGTAGAGACATTTATCGATCGAGAAATCTTGTCTATCAAAGTTATCGATGTCGAGATATTACATATCGCGATATCTTAAATCTATCTATAATATCTCAGTTTGTCTTCGCGAGATATCTCTTGATGGTCATGCTAAGCGGGCTGAACTCTTTCTTGTTCGTGTTTTTTTTTTATGTCAGATATCGACGGACGAGCATGACGTTCACTTGATGGTAGGTGATACCTCAGCCACAGAAAATCAGTCAATGATGCGCTGTCAACCTAATTTTTACTTCGAGCATTCGGAAATCCACAGACTGAAACCGAAACGCGCAATATGCACTTCACGGCTTTTCCATCTATGAACGGTGGTTCGTTACCCGGTTGGAATTTATATATTCCTCCCACCCGATCAATGCCCGAAGTTACCAGACGTGGGGAATACATGCTTACAGAAAATTATAAGCATGTGCTCCCGGTGGGATTCAAACCCACGACCCATCGATGCGCACGGCAGGTGTTCTACCGAACGCGCCAACGAGCCCGCCATAACGATTTAAGGTGCTTTTTTCAAGTCAGTAGGAATTTATATAATATGGTATGTGTTTAATGGATTTGATATAACGAGTGAAAAAAGATAATGGAAAAACATACTGCGCTAACCCCAAATAAAAAAATAAAGAAGTAAGGGAGACGTTATTTATGTATTTTCATAACCAACAGCTCAAAACTGTGACATATTACTTAATTTTGACTCACCTTGTCAACCTCGATTCCATCCATTCACACTAGCCTTTTCTATGTTGACAAATTTGAATAAAACTAACTGCATAAAAGACGATAGCCACAGTATATAAAATGTGATACATTTGTGAGTTTCGCAAGTTGCATGTTTAAATTTCATTTTAACCCCTTCACGAAATCCGTCACTTGCTGAATAGCTAGAATACATAAACAGTAATTATGTAATGAACATCAGCAGCAGCCATCTTGACTTTTCTTTAAAGCCATCGCCTTTTCAGAGATTTCCCTGACCTGATTACTAGTTGAAAATCAGGCGAGTTAACTAGTTTAGTTGCGACTACAAGATGGACTAATATTAACGAAAAAGATCAACATTCGTTTGGCCTTCGCTTAAGTTATAAAGATAATATTTATAATAGACGCTGTGTTATGTACATTGTTGATACGGGTTCTCTCGTTTTATTCGGGTCTGTTTACTTTCTAAATAATATTTCATTAAATCACGTCAAATAGATTTATTGTTAGTTGTTCCAACAAGTAGATTTTTAGATATTATTTATGTGTAATGAGTGTTTCTAGATATAAGCAGATCCGTATCGTATCGTAGCGAGATCCTTTTTAAAATTAACACTAATAAAAAAAAAAATTGAATATTAATCTTTCTTTATAAATAATCTATATTAATTTTATAAAGAGGGAAGATTTGTTTGTTTGTTAATTACGATTTAACTCAAAAACTACTGGACCAATTTTAAAAATTCTTTCATGAATAGGCTACCTATACTTATACCTGGGGCGTGTTACATACATATATATATCATATGTATATTCTAAATAAATGAAAAAAAGTATACCGGATTAAAACGCGATTTATTATTTATATTGGTCGCGGGAGACTGTCTGAATTATTATAATATTGTCTTTTATTAACGCGAGTATCACACATTTAAATAATATACTGTATACCCCCCCCACTGTCTCCACCACGACCCCCCACTGTCGACCACGGTTGCTAAAAAGCATCCGAAACGTCGGGATAAATAATTTAAACAATATAAATAATAAATCGCGTTTTAATACGGTATACAGTATTTTATTTAAATGTGCGATACTCGCGTTAATAAAAGACAATATTAAATGAAAAAAAGTCCAACAAAAACCATTTATAAATTAAGAATGGCTGCCCCGATTTTGATCATCTTTTATTTGTAGAATTCGCCTCCATCCTGAATAGCAGAATAACTATTAAAATATCGGAGCATATTCAAATCGAAGGCGATACGAAGCTTGCCGGGTCAGCTAGTATTTAAATAAATAAATAAGAATTAACAGTAATAATTCTTAAATCTCTATGTTTGTTGTGATTCGAAGATTTTTAATCATTCATTTTACTAGTTAAAGAATATTGTTTGTAAAGTTAACTTGAGAAAAACTGAAGTTTCTTTTATCCAGATAGTTATTTAAAATAACATGGGTAATAACTTGTAACAGGAACAGGATGTAAACGGGGATACAATAAGGTGGGCTGAGATGAAAATAGAGTAACACAATTTTCAGTATTAGGTTCGCCATTATTTACTACTATTTTTATGTAAAAATATGTGGCGATAGAAACCTCCTTTTTAATAAGAATTTGAAAGAACAGAAACAATTAATCGGTGTTTTTCTAGGAGTCAGTACTCAAATGTTGATAAATTAATATTAATACTGATTAATTTAATTACATTGAGCTTCTGCTTTAAAAACAACCTTTCCAATATATATACTTTACTTTATAATATTAATATTATAAAGAGGAAAGATTTGTAATTTTGTATGTTATGAATAAACCCAAAACTACTGGATAGATTTTACATTACATTACTGAGAAAGCTACATTATCACCAAATATCATAGGCTACTTTTTGTGTATAGTACATCTACATTGCACCCGTGTGAAGCCGGGGCGCGTTGCTAGAATTGTGTAAATATAATTCAAAAACAAATGATTTCAATAAACCTGTCCAAAACAGATTCAAGAATAACAGATATGAAGGCTGGTATCTAAAGACTGATGTTAATACATAAAACTCTTAAAGAATCGAAATTGACTTTAACTAAAAAATGTTGCCGATTACAAATGGTATTTCAGTATTCCAATGCTATTTCGATAAAAGGCTAAACTAAATTAAGTCCTAATGAGAACTCGAAACTCTTCAGGACCATAAATTTTGGCAAACACATCGTCCATATTGTAAGCGTCGTTTGGCGTTCCCAACCACTCGTTATTTTATATTCACTTGTGAGTTTCGTAAAAATTGCTTTCGGCCAGGAAATTAAGTGGTTTGGACGCTCACCAACCAACCAAATCGATGATACCGCCTTCCGAACGATTTTAAACATGCGGTTTGCATTTAGGGAAACCGTTTGTATATGTACAATATCGCTGTTCTGGAATTCCTCCGGAATTTTGTTTCATATTCCTAGAATTACCACAATATATAACAATACAATGTACCTACTTTGACGCAGTAGTCATATTATATCAATATAAGATATACCCATAGTATAGCTAACGAGTTAGTTTATCAATTGCTAATCATCAAGCAAAATTCAAATTCAAAATTCAAAAATCATTTATTCATTTAGGTAACACAATGTACACTTATGAACGTCAATAAAAAATACATATTAAATGCTTCTAGTTTTACATTTACTGCCAGTTCTCAAATCAAGGGCGTAGAACGGACGAGAAGAACTGGCAAGAAACTCGCCGCCACTCTTTTTTAATCGCCAAGTTTTTGTTTTACAAATGTTTTGTAAGGAGCTGCAACCATTACACCATGTTCCACGTGACATCTTTAAGTAATTAACTATAATAATCGAAATATATATATATATATATATATAAACGAAAAAATAAAAACAAAGATTTGTCCTCTATCAGCAGAATGTATGGTGAAATAGGAGCACTCACTTACATTCTCGTGGGAACAACACGCAAATACATAGACGAAATAACTAATATCACCGCATACACGAATTCAAGTTCGACCAGTCACCACAAGTAGCACCCGTTCAATCAAGTATTATAGTCAGACGATTAAAAAAATATTATTGTAAGTAATATTTATTTAATAGTAATTATTGTACATGTTATTTTTACTTACATACAGAAAAGGTATAGTTAATTCAAACGACGCCAAATAAAGCAGTGAGAAAGGCTTATAAAATCTTTCAATAGCCCGTTAAATGAACTAGTGTTATTTTATAAAAAACATTAATTTTATTTTAACTATTTATGTATATAAAATCATTAAGTTTGTTTTTAGAAAAGAAAGTAATTTAAGCCTGTAAAATCCCTCAAAGATTCCCGCTACGAATTGCTACGAAAATCGTAGCATCTTTCAATGGCGTAGTTCATAATACCTCTAGTTGAAGAAAATAAACGGAGTTGCCTTTTCAATGCCAAACATAATAGCCAAGCTGCCAAATATAACAGATAAATGAGATATTCGATCAAAAGAACGAAATAAATTATATAAAATTTATTTTAAGCTTGAACTACGTACGCTGGGAGTATGAAAATGTAGCTAGGGTTGCTATGTACAATATGAATATAATATAATAAATATATATAATATAATAAAATATAAATATATGTGTAACTTCTAATGTCATGATGTTAACTGTAAATTGACTCTGGTCTCATTGAGACGTAATTTGAAAAATATATTATGTCAAGTTTTAATAACGCAATAAAATTCATATTATGTCTAAAAAGTTCACATATAATTTGCGATATTATGGCAATATTAGGTAAAAGTGACCTCTAGTTCTTTTTTAGTATTTTGACTAGCATTTTATGAATAGATAATTTTCTTTTTTAATAAATAGTACATTCAAAAAATATTTATTTTAACTGTGACTTCTTTCTTAATCAGTACTATTTATATTTTCAAAATTATTAAAAAAGTACTTTATTCGAATTCACAATATCTGTACGATTGGCAACCCTATTCGGATTTTAGCTGAGAAATTTCTATTAATCTTTTATACTTAATCCTTCTTGTGATGTCAGCGCTTTTCAATTGCTTAATGGATTCCTGATAAATGATTGATGTGGGAGAAACAAAACATTTTTAAACATAAATAATGCTTCGATGCCAATTTCAATCGTGAAATTTCAATTCAAACCTATATTTTATTATTCCTGATATATACAGGGTGCATTTTTCGAATATAAAATTAAATAAAAAAAAGATTTAGTTTTCTTCTTAAAGGTCGTCAACGCACCTGCAAGCCCTCTGGTGCTGCGGATGTCTATGGGCGGCGGTGATCACTTACCATTACGTGAACCACAAGCCCCTTTTGTCAAAATATTTTTTTTTTATTCAATAATAAGTTTTTTAACTCTATTATTTCATTGTGTGATCACACTCAAAACTTCGGAATAAAAAATATAATTAATACGTTGTGTTTCGACCCAGTATGAATTGTTTTATTTTAAATGTCGACTACTCGCGTTAACATAACAACGATTTCAAAGTAAAAGTATCATTGTTTTATAAAATGCTCTCGTATTTTTCTCAATTAATATATCATTAGAATCTATGCTCACGAAAGTGTACAATATATACAATATACATGGACATCATTTGCGATTTTTAATCACGTTAATGAGGATTCGGCGTTTACAAAATCTAAACTAATATTTTAAAGATTTGTTTTGTTTAAATAAAATACTGTATACCGGATTAAAACGCGATTTATTATTTATATTGTTTAAATTATTTATCCCGACGTTTCGGATACTTTTCAGCAACCGTGGCCCAGACAGATAAATGACAGTTGTCTGATTTTTGAAATGTCACAAAGTTGCGTTCACGTTTTAATCCGGTATACAGTATTTTATTTAAATGTGTGATACTCGCGTTAATAAAATACAATATGATATTTTTGTTTGTTTGTTACGATAGAACTCAAAAACTACTCGAACAATTTTAAAATTTATTTCACCAATAGAAAGCTACATTATCAGCGTGTAACATAGGCTATATTTGTGCCTAGTACAAAGTAAGTAATACTTCGACATTGCACCCGTGCGAAGCCAGGGCGTGTTGCTAGTATATGTATATATGTAACTTCTCAATATCAGTCATCGAGACATCACAGCCATTCAGTAGCTGAATTGAGTGAGAATCCTTCCGTTACATAAGGAGAAGAACACACCTTTCGTTTTCCAATAATCCTATTCAATCGATATACAGTCAAATTTGTTAGACTTCCGGTTGCTCGACGCTCGTGGTCTCAACTTTGGTCCCAACCTTCGCTTTTACTGTAATAGAAATGTCAAGTCTCCCAAATCCGCTGGAAGATTAAGGATTCAGTATTAATAATATTAAAAGTGTAATTTTGAGAATGTTTTTGAATAAAGAATTATACTCCTTATTTATCTATACTAATATTATAAAGAGGAAAGATTTGTATGTTATGAATAAATTTAAAAACTATTGGACCGATTTCAAAAATTAATAATAATTAAAAACGGGTGCTAATTAAACAGGCTTCTTTTTAATAGCATTATTCGCCTCTAAAAATTGATGTTGCCTTCTAAATTACTAAGTCAGCCACAATTAACGAGCATCTAAATAATACTATCTTAGCCACTAGTTATCTTCTACGTAATCCACTCTAAATACAACTCAGCATGATGCCAAGTAAAATAAATAGGATTCGGTTCTGGCACTCATCGGCCGCTGCCGCGGCACAGTGACTCGTGCGCGGTGGTCACCATACCAACATAACCTAACCTAGGTGGTCCTTTTTATATGGCGTTGTAAAAAAGACGAATTAGTTATAAGAAGTTATGTCATTTTCCCGATGCTTAGTTATAAAATTAGAAGTTTGATCACGTGGCCAATAAATAATTTTGTGGCTTGACTTATAGTTTCCCATTAAAAACAATAGAAAGCTAAAAAGCTTTTTGTGTATCTACATTAGTTCAGCTATAAACCCATAGTCTTACACTAGAAACAAAAAAAGTGATGAAAATATAAAAAATACAACTAAATTGATTTAGTTCCGTTCCGAGACTGATCCAGTCGTATTGTCGTCAGTAATACAATTAGCCACAGTTGGCAGCGCCTCTTGTTAGTTTAACTATTGTTTAGTACATTTGAAGCATATAAATTACTTTAACAGTGCGTTACTACTAAACCTCTGAATGGCGTCTGTATTTATAGCTACAGATAGTTAAAAACTGGTCAAGTGTGTGTTGGGCTCATGCATTGTGGATGTGCTATTACATAATTATGTAATATTGTAATGTAATGGTGGCTCTTAAACACACAATACAATTGTACTGTGTGTTTAAGAACCACCTCCGTGGTATACGTGTTGTGTTTAGCATTAGAGAGCCAGGGTTAGATTCCCAGTGTAACAAATAATATAAATGATTCGGTCGCGTAGAGCATAGAAGACTGATGATCACCTATTTGCCTGTGATGAGAAATAATGAGTCAGATACTCAGTAATATGTCTGCCCCATGCAACAAGTGGGAGACTCGGTAATTCTATATGTAGCTATTTATGAAACAAATGTGTTTTAATAAGTTAATTCGAGACACATACGAGTAGAACATTCTCTTAGATACATGAACGCCTGATACCACTGGATATCAAATTCAAAAATCATTTATTCATTTAGGTAACACAATGTACACTTATGAACGTCAATAAAAAATACATATTAAATGCTTCTAATATTACATTTACTGCCAGTTCACAAATCAAGGGCGTAGAGCGGACGAGAAGAACTGGCAAGAAACTCGCCGCCACTCTTTTTAATCGCCAAGTTTTTGTTTTACAAATGTTTTATAAGGGGCTGCAACCATTACACCATGTTCCACATGACATCACACAATTAACTATAATTATCAAAAAAAATATATATATAAACGAAAAAATAAATAAAATAAAACAAAGATTTGTCCTCTATCAGCAGTATGTATGGTGAAATAGGAGCACTCACATTCTAGTGGGAACAACACGCAAATACATAGACGAAATAACTAATATCACCGCATGCACGAATTCAAGTTCGACCTGTCATCACAAGTAGCACCCGTTCACGAGCATGACGCATGGCCAGCCATCGGCCCCCTCGCCATATTTTAGGGAGAGAGACAACCCGACGCATGGACGCCGCCACAAGCAATGACATTTAAGCGAGCATGACGATCCTTGAAACGTGAACTTGGCTACATAAGAAAATAATAATAATAGTTATTATTCTGACATAATTTCGTACCACATGGATCACGGTTTGCTCCCACTTTACATTAAATAAAGTCGTGGATGTTGACGATCGCCCCCGAGTCTGGAAATGTAGCCGAGAGATTCAGTCGCGTTACTTCTTTATACTTACTGGAGCAAATCATATCCAAGCACTAGGATCGTTTAAATATTCATTTATATTATAATAAGCCTTAGCAAGTAGCTTTACTATAACGTACGATTTGAATTTATTTAATGACAACACTTGTATCTCACTAGGGATTTTGTTGAAAAAACGTATACAATTGCCTTGGAAAGAATTACTCGTTTTATGCAGCCTTGTGGTTGGTGCACTAATTTTGTCTTTATAACGAGTACTATAATTATGGAAGCTACTATTCTTTTTAAAGATATCTATATTTTTACGCACATATAAGATATTCTCATAAATGTATTGACTTGCCAAAGTCAAAATATGTAATTCTTTAAACTTTCTTCGGACTGACTCCCGTGGGGATAATCCGCAGATTGCTCTTATAGCCCGCTTTTGCATCACAAATATTGATTTAATATCAGCTCCATTACCCCACAAAATAACACCATATGACATAATACTATGAAAATAGCTGAAATAAACGAGCTTTGCTGTATTCTCGTCAGTAAGTTCGCGTATCTTTTTCACTGCGAACGCTGCAGAACTTAGCCTATTCGAAAGACCTTCTATGTGTGGCCCCCACTGGAGTTTACTATCTAAAGTAATTCCCAAGAACACGGTATTATCAACAAAGTCTATTTCCTCATCCTTAATTATTATTTGAGCATTACTACTTTTTACATTTGCAGTTACAAATCTAATACATTTTGTCTTCTTTTCGTTTAACTTAAGGTTACTTGTATTAAACCAGTGAACCACACTGGAGATAGCACTGTTTACAATCTCAAGTGATGGATTTTGTCGTTTCACTTTAAATAAAAGCGAAGTGTCGTCAGCAAACAGTACTATCTCGTGATGCTCCTTTACAAGATATGGTAGGTCATTTATATAGACGAGGAATAAGAAAGGCCCAAGTATGGAGCCTTGAGGTACACCCATAGTAACAAGCGATCCCTGTGATATCGTTCCATTTACATTTACCTTTTGAATTCTACCGCTCAGGTATGAATCCATTAGTTTAAGCGCTTTTTCTCCAATGCCGTAGTGTTGAAGTTTTTTGGTTAGGATTTCGTGATGGACACAGTCAAAAGCCTTTGATAAATCGCAAAAAACTCCAATGGCATCATGACAGTTTTCCCAAGCATTTAAAATCTCGGAAATTAATTTAATACCAGCATCGGTTGTGGAGCGACCTCTTGTAAAACCATACTGCTGGTCATGCATAAGTTTATTATTAGTGAAGTGTATCATTAATTGATCAAGAATAATTTTTTCAAAAATTTTACTCAGTGCAGGCAGCACAGAAATGGGTCTAAAATTTGTGAGGTCAGAAGTGCTGCCCGTTTTGAATATTGGTGTGATTTTACTTAATTTCATCTGGTCTGGAAAGACTCCATAATCTATACATTCATTAAATATTATAGCTAACTCTGAACTGATAACATTAATTACTGATTGTAAAATTAATACAGATACACCCCAAAGATCTTTAGTTTTCTTTAATTTAAGTTGTTTAAATGTTTTTATGATATCACTACCGCTAATGTAGCTAAATATAAACTTATGATTGCACACAGGAATATGCTTTTGCAATAGTAAAATGGCAGCTGATGGTGAAGAATTTAGAACGTTGGTCGTATTCATTGGAAAGAATAGTCAAAAAGAATAGTCACTAAGAGCGGAAATGCCTGTAGTACATAGTATTAAAAATTATAATATAATACTAGGTCAATGCCGCCTTAGATGGAATAAAATAAAATAAATAATAAAAACATTAAGTTTGTTTCACGCTCTATGACGCTCTATCACGCATCTATGACATATTTGCTTCAATATTCATCAAATTTGTTGCTAGATATAGTGACTCACATGTGCGATCTATTGGTAGTTTTAAACGTTTGGAAGCGCTTTTAGTCAGTCAAATATAACTTCCTATAATTCATCAATTTTTAAAGTTACCATTGGTTTGGACTGTTGCTTCTATTTAAAAAAAATTGACAGTTACTATTTTTAAAAAATAGATTTGTTCTGATATAATAGTACAAACATTAATATTAATATAATAGAGTGGTTTTATATAAAAATATGTTTTTTTTTTTATGTTAGATATCGACAGACGAGCATGAGGTTCGCTTGGTGGCAGGTGATACCTCAGCCACAGAACATCAGTCAATGATGCGCTGTTGACCTACTTTTTACATCGAGCATTCAGAAAAAGTTTGTTACAAGTAATTCTTAAAAGAATGTAGAATATAGTATGATAATCTATAACTTATTAAAATTTAACAAACTAAGATATCGCTCTATCTGCATTAATATGTATATACTATAATGAGTGTAATATAAAAAACCAACATACCAATTAAAAAATCCCTGCTAATTTTTAATTATAGTGACAGTATAGGTACTTTTTTTTTAACAGAGCACAAAATAAAAAGCATTGTAATAAACAATGCTTTTTATAACTTTAGTTTGAACACTAAACAAATTAGACACAATCAATGTAAACCGTACTTTACGTAACACAAAGATTTGTTTGAATAAAAAGTTTAATTAATTTTATTTAGCTAAAAGTGAAGCATTGTGTTAAGACAGAAAAGATAAAAGCTGTAAAACATTTTTACAGAACATAAAGCTCTATCAAGCAAGGTGGGTGTACAAATGTTTTTATATGCCAAACCTTTTAACTTATACAGAGAACAGCATTTTTAATTTTATTATATTATATAAAAATAGATTTTTTATATAATATAATAATAACTAGACAGTGTAAGCAAAAAATGTTTGTAGGTTGTGTAGGTTATAAGTGTAGATTTATTATTAATGAGCCGTTTTCTTTGAAAGCGGTTAAAGTCCAGTTTGACAAATAATTAGTTAATAATAAAAATTAATACAATTCACTATGAAATGATATTTATAATTTTTTTCCAAAAAAATCTGTTAAAATTTTCATTGTTTTTACCATTACAAATTCGTAGTTAATATTACTATTTAAACTATTTAGTTCAAAATTGTACTAAAAACTGTACTGTGTGATGTTATTGTAAATGACAAACATTTTTATTTATTTAGTTTCATTACTTTGTTGGAAAGGGAAGAGGGAGGCCAAAAAAACATGGATTGACTGTGTGACTGATGATATAGCGAATGAAAGAAGTGAATGGAAAAAGAGAACATACTGCGCCGCCCCTAAATAAAAAAAGAAGGGAACAGGACAGGAAGAAGAAGAAAACTTTGTTGGAAAGGATCGACGGAGTTTTGATGTTTTTGCCATCTTTTTAATATTCAAAACAACCTGTTGGTTTCGAACCAGTGACCTATCGAAAATTAATATCGGTTGCACTAAATTGCTGTTTATATAACCTTCAATCGTGTGAATGAAATACTGCACATACGAGTATATTACCTATAGCACTATATTCAGTGGATATAAAAGGTAGAGGTTGGACGTTGAAAATAAGTTATTGCGTCCAATATTAACTACCCCGTTCTATAAAGGGCTTTACGGACATATATTGTTTTACTGTACTTTAATAGAACATTGACATTTTTATATGGTAAGGATATGATAGATTTTTTACAACAGCCAGCCAGCTTATTGAAGTAAGCGTCCATATGTGAATTATACTTTTGTACTAGCGTCCGCGTCGGTGCAAAAGTAAAACTCACCAAGTCTCATCTATTATATATATAAAAGAAAGTTGTGTTTATAACTCAAGAACGGCTGTACCGATTTTAACGATATCTTATTTGTTAGATTCCTCTATGTCCGGAATAAGATATAAGCTATTATCAGGAGATATAAATCAGGAAAAAAATAAATGCATAAAATTAATTATAAAATAAATTAGATTCGGAACTCCGCTATCTTGACAGCTCACGTCATGCATTCTTAGCTTTTTTGGAATAACAGATGTCCGCTGCAAATCAGTGACATATTAGACAATTATAGTGGGTAAATGGCTCGGTAAATGGGCATATTCAAATTTAAGAATAATTAAGTATATAATTTCGAAGCCAAAATTGTGGCAGAACAACGTCTGTCCACTAGTTTTGAATAAATATCTTTTTACTACTAATGCATATTTTAATTGTACTAATTGCGTATTGTAGTCCAAAACAAAACTATGAAGCGCAATACGCACTTAGTAATTGTTTCTTATCGTAGATTAACGTTTAAAATAAGCAATAACAGACAAATTTATTTTTACTCTAAATTGAAAATCAGTGAGACCTTTGAACCAACGATATAATATTTATATGCACTTATAATATTTACTTACAAAATTGATACGAAAATTGGTTCTACGAAATGTTTAAGCAATTTTAGAAGAGAACGGACAGTTAAACGGAAGGAAGTTAGCCCAGAATCTATACAAACGCTGAATTGGCGTAATAAACATACAATGTCTCTAAGAAAATGCACCGTCAGACCAAGCGTTTTGTTGAAATAGAATGTTAGTACCGAATAATAGCTACTCAACTGACGTTACGGAAACTTTACTCGCTGAATTAGTCTTGTTTTTCAACTCACTGTATTTATATTTGCTTGTTATTTTATCAAAATGGCTTATTTTGTTTATTTGTCAAGATGATGAGTGTGTATGAAATTGATGAAAATAGAAGAAGCCAAAGTGGTATGTAAGGATCGGAGTATGTGGAATTCCGTGATCTCTGCATACCCCAATGGGAAAGAGTCTTGATGTATATATGTATGTATTGTATGTATATATGTCAAGATGATGCTATTATGATAGAGGCTCTTTGTCTCACGAATAATTTAATCTTAATATCATCTTAACTGACATTTTTCATGTGTAATATTTGTGCAGTGAATTCACGAGACCCTCAATGGGGTGTGTAAGAGACTTTCTTTACTGATCACTTTCCGTTATAAACAAGAAACGGCCGAATACTCAAACGCTGATAAAAATTGAGTTTTATTTAAGTAACATTTTTCGGGAATTTATCGGGTGGGAGTAATATCGAAATTCCGACCGGGTAACGAACCACCGTTCATAGATGGAAAAACTATGAAATGCATATTGCGCGTTTCAGTTTCAGTCTATGGATTTCCGAATGCTCGTAAAAAGTAGGTCGACAACGCATTATTGACTGATGTGGCTGTGGCTGAGGTGTCACCTACCATCAAGTGAACCTCATGCTCGTCTGTATATATCTAATATAAAGAAAACGTAAAACTCAATTTAGCTCAAGAATAAATTTTACTTTACATACATACATAAGAAATGGAAATATTTTAAGTAGTTCACAACTCTATCGCCTTTTCAGTATTAGGTACACCATCTTTTACGCCCTGCCCGACAGAACTTTTTTTATGTATTTTCCCCCAAAGAACCCGGAACCTCCTGACCAATGCACATACTACTGATTCACGGAGGTTATCATCGATCGTATACAATCATGCCTTTACATTCTTTTTTCGCAGAAGGACAGATAAATACATTTTATTTGAAGCAAGGAGCAAGATTTCGATAGACATAAAATACCACGCCATATTGTAATTCGTAGACGTATTATTTTCTTCTCAAGCTAGGCTATATTATCATATTTGTGATATCAAAGTCTTCTTTTGTGATATCAAAGTCTGAATACCGCCATTCAGTAAGGCAATTCCTGTGTGTAGATTTCTTCAAAAAAGGATTTCAAAAGGTCTCTGAAACCGCCTAATCCTCACATTTCGTAATAAGCTTGGAATCTAATTTGAAAAGAACACTGAAAACATAATATATAATGTTAATTGCAAACAGCATTCCTGTTCCTAACAAATATTAATTTTTTGAGTGCATTTGCTTCACCATGGAGTCTCTATTGAATTAAACCTGAATGATATTAACATTCAACTCCATAACATGAGCCGTTTGCTACCCCTTGCTATATGACTGTTACAAAGTCTATATGTTTTAATACTATGATTTCATTAAAAATATGAGGCAGGCTTTTAAATAAAATACTGTATACCGGATTAAAAAGCGATTTATTATTTATATTGTTTAAATTATTTATCCCGACGTTTCGGATGCTTTACAGCAACCGTGGTCGCGGGGAGACAGAAAGATGACAGTTGTCTGGTATTTGAAATGTCACAAAGTTGCCATATTTAATTCAATTAAATTCACAAATAATCTATTAATTTAGGTAACACAATGTACACCTATGAACGTGAATAAAAAATAATACATATTAAATTACTAATATTAAATGCTTCTAATTTTACATTTACTACCAGTTCACAAATCAAGGGCGTAGAGCGCGATTTTAATAATCCGGTATACAGTATTTTATTTAAATGTGTGTTACTCGCGTTAATAAAAGACAATATTATGAGGCAGGCTTTTAGAAATCAAGAAGGCTTCTTAAAATTATTTGCCGTATGTTTTAAATAGTATACATATACACATAATTATGAAGGGCTCATTGGCGCGTTCGTTAAAACACCTGCCATGCGCATTGATGGGTCGTGGGTTCGAATCCCACCGGGAAGACATGTCTATAATTTTCTGTAAGCATGTCTTCCCCACGTGTGGTAACTTCGGGCATTGAACGGTGGGAGGAATATCGAAATTCCGATTGGATAACGAACCACCGTTCATAGTTGGAAAAACCGAATAGTGCATATAGCGAGTTTCGGTTTCAGTCTATGAATTTTCGAATGCTCGAATTAAAAAGGAGGTCGACAGCGCATCATTGACTGATGTTCTGTGGCTGAGGTATTACCTACCCCCAAGTGAACCTCATGCTCATCTGTCGATTTCTAACATTAAAAAAAAACTTAATTATTTTTCAAAAGGATAATTATTCAAAGACATTGGTCTTAATTGAAATTTCACAAAGTTGTTACACGCCAACTATTTCTTCATTGTTGATACTTGCTATAATTCTCCATAGTATTATGGCATCGCTGACTAACCGTATCATCTTATTTTTAGTATTTTTCCATGGGGTTTTAGTTTTATAATTACTGGATTACAGATATAGAATAGACAGAGAAAGATTCATTATTTTCGATACATTTTTATTATCTAATATATAAAATTACCATGTCACAATGTTAGTACCGTACTCCTCCGAAACGGCTTTACCGATTTTTACCAAATTTTATATGCGTATTCAGTAGGTCTGAGAATCGGCTACTATGTATTTTTCATACTCCTAAGTGATAAGGGTTGTTCACCCTTAAAATTTTTTTTTTAATTTTGGACGAAATTCTTTTGTTTTAATTTTTTTAATAATTTGGCATTAAAAATACATACAACCCTATAATTTCACTCTTCTATTACCAACCCCTACTTTTTTTGCCAAAAAATCTAGACCTGTGCGAAGCCGGGGCGGGTCGCTAGTTAAAAATTTAAATAATTAAAAAATACATAAGTTGGTATATTTTAACGATTCTATCAAAAACAAACTATTCACACAAACAACCATTATTTTAAACTCAAAGTTGAAGTAGACGGAATAGCTAGAGTAGATTGAATAACGTGAAAATAAAACGTGGAAGCCTTTCGATTTTACTCTCAATAGAGTCGAGTTAATGAGGAAGTTTCGAGAACTTTCGAAAGATAGATTCGGGTTCGTTTGAAAGGTGAATGCCCTTTACAGAGTTGCGGTGTGTTTGTTTTCTGGTGAAGAAATTTTGATATACTCAAAATTATTTCAAAATTTTTGAGGTTATTTTAAAGTCTATTTACTCGTTTTTCTATACTAGTATTTAGTATTATAGAATAAAGGCCCATTTACACAATGCTATTTTATTGTACATTGTGTAGTGAAATCCCGAGTCCCCTAGTGGGGCATGGAGCAGACCCATTTCTGTGTCTGTTTCACTGATCATTTTTCTTTTACAGGCAAGTAGGTGATCAGCCTTCTGTGCCTTGCCTGACCGAAACAATATTTTTTTTAATCTTGTTTCCCCGGGATTCGAACCCGGGACCTTCGGTGCTAAACACATCGCGCTTACTACTGAGTCACGGTGGCGGTTATTGTCCATACAAGAGCAATAATTGAATACAATAAAAGTATTGAAACAATACTCGTATAACAGATTAAGAATGTTACGTGTTGTTTATATCATGCAAGTCATTTATTAGTACAATTTAATTGCACGCAACAGGCAAGGAACTTGTATCGTGTTAATGGGCCTTAATTGTTTTATATTCCCTAAGCTTTTGTATAAAGGATCTCATTAGGTCTTGGTTAAATGAAAATGGGTTGTGTTGAATTTTACATCTGCTTCATGGAGTTTAAATGAAATATTTTTTTTATGTTATATAATCGTCTATATATAGGCTCGTGCCTGGCGCTCACTAGATGGAAGGCAGCTCAGCCACAGAACATCAGTCAATAATGCGCTGTCGACCTAATTTTACTTCGAACTCGGACGAGTTTCAACGCATTTATTCCTTGTTAAACAACATATCGATGTTTTGAATGTTTAACAGCCAAACGTGGTGGTAATAATCACATCTAAATAAATAAAAATTATTGTATGTTGGTCCACCATGTACTCCTAAAATATTCATCCGATTATGATGAAACTTTAATGAGTTGATTTGCATACGCGAAGGTTCGAAAAACACTTTTTTACTTTACGTAGCATTGAAACCATGTCCAGCTAGTAACGAATAAACAGCACTTTAATTCATAAAAAAAAATATGTGATTCACAAACAAAGGATAAAAATAATGGAATGGTTAAAATCTCCATCTATTATAAAGAGGTAAAATTTGTAAGTTTGTGAGGTTGTAGGGGGTAATCTCTGGATCTACTGAACCGATTTTAAAAATTATTTCACCAATAGAACGCTACAAAATCAGCGAGTAACATAGGTTATTTTTTTGTAACATAGATACATCTTCATTGCATCCGTACGAAGCCGGGGCGTGTTGCTAGTGTTATAATTCAACTGCTTTTCTTCGTCTTATCTTATCTACACTAATATTATAAATAGGAAGGATTGGTATTTTTGTATGTTTGTAACGAATAAACTCAAGAACTACTAGACCTATTTGAAAAATTATTTGACCAATAGAAGCTACATTATCAGCATATCATAGGCATAACATTTGTTCTATCTACATTGCACCCGTGCGAATCCGGAGCGTGTTCTAGTATAATATATAACGAACTCGGAAGCCACAACAAAGGTTTCAATGCGCGGTTGACATCTCAGTGCATGTCTATGTTTTCGAGTGGACGACATGATAAAATCTCTACAACATAAGTTACCGTTATTATTTGCGAAAATCAGTACATATGATGTTACCTATTAAAAACATTGGATCCTTGATTTTCAGTGTTATGCAAATATTAAATTAACTAATTTATAGCTAAACTGATTTACTTATTCCTAGAAAATGACTTAACTGTATTATATTGAGTTTAAATTAATGAAAATCACAAAAAAATAAACATTCATCGGAGAAAAATTCAGTTAGACTATAATAACACTTATCACAAAGTATAATTTTTTTTAACAGTTTTAAAGGTAGGGACTAATTACGCCCGTATTCTAAGTCGTAACTCAAGTCGAAATCTATTCTTGAGAACTGTCTAAATTTCAAAATTCTATAGAAACTCAAAACTAGATTCAAAACAGATACGTCTTGTAATGTAGGCCTTAATGGTAAAAAGTAATTTGTTATAAATAGGGGCTAGAAGAAATATGCTTTTGTGTAGTTTTACAATATGGTAATTCTAATCGGTAATTAATTTCATATACTTTGCGTTGAACGCGTGACATAAATGTCACCTACATAAGAATCACTGCCCTTTGCTCATGTTCATTCATGCGACGTAATGAAATCAAAAGGATGAGGGTCACATTATGGTAATAAGCATTTATCGCTGCCCTCCGCTATTTGACCGACCTTCAAATGGCTATAAGCTACTATTTTATCTATTTACAAATATGTTTTAAATTAGAATTTTTGTTCTTAATGTTTTGACGGGCTCGTTGGTGCGTTCGGTAGATCACCTGCCGTGCGAATCGATGGGTCGTGGGTTCGAATTCCACCGGGAGCACATGCTTATAATTTTCTGTAACCTTGTTTTCCTCACGTCCTGTAACTTCGGGCATTGATCGGGTGGGAGGAATATCTAAATTCCGAACGGGTAACGAACCACCGTTCATAGATGGAAAAACCGTGAAGTGCATATTGCGCGTTTCGGTTTCAGTCTATGGATTTCCGAATGCTCGAAGTAAAAAGTAGGTCGACAGCGCATCACTGACTGGTGTTCTGTGGCTGAGGTGTCACCTACCATCAAGTGAACCTCATGCTCGTCTGTCGATATCTGACATTAAAAAAATTCTAACTTAAAGTTTAAGTTTGTGTACAACTGTACATAGAATAGTTTCTTTTTATTTAATTGTTAAGTGATTATTATATTTTCTTTTTTTTTAATCTTTCCTTAAATCATTACTTTATTGTTACCCTATTTGTATTTTATGTTATTTTTGTATTACACATACATGTACATATATTTACTTTAAAAATAAATGTCATTGTGTTCTATTTCAGCAAGAAAAAGTCATGTATAAGTAATATTTATAGTACAATATTTCTTAAAACTACAGACATAGAACCAAAAAAACATGCGTGTTGTTAGTAGATAACATGATTAAAAAGCCTAATAAAATATAATAACTAAACTATTAAATATTGTCTTTTATTAACGCGAGTATCACATATTTAAATAAAATACTGTATACCGGATTAAAACGCGATTTATTATTATCTCCCCGCGACCACGGTTGCTGAAAAGCATCCGAAACGTCGGGATAAATAATTTAAACAATATAAATAATAAATCGCGTTTAAATCCGGTATACAGTATTTTATTTAAACTAAACTATTAATAATCGTCAAAAAGCCTTTAAACCTTTATCGTTATAATCTTAACTTAAAATTGAATAAATACAATTATAGTATAGAATAGTCTCTCTTATTTTAAACTTACAATTTAAATCTTTAAATAATTTAGTGAATACTTGCTTTGATTTCAATTTTAGACATTTTCGGATTAATTTATAGCATAAGGCTCTTCGCGAGATCAGAAGGAGATTTTAATTAGAAGAAATTATAGGATTAAATACATCTCTAAATATTGAGAGTTATTGCTAAGTGCCTTTTTAAATTGATGGCAAGTTCACATCAAAACCTTATAAAAGAAAACTATAAGTGTGGCGTAACAAATATTCTCATATTTCATGATCCTTTTTTTTTTTTTTATAGTATAGGGGGCAAACGGGCAGACGGCTCACATGATGGTAAGTGATCACCGCCGCCCATAGACATCCGCAACACCAGAAGGCTTGCAGGTGCGTTGCCGGCCTTTAAGAAAGATGTAGGCTCGCTTCTTGAAGGTTTCCAAGTCGTTTTTCCTAAGTCAAAATCATGTGAAAATCAAAGTCTGAATAAATAGCTAAGGTGTAAATAATAATTAAGTATTTATACAAATATTTCTACTGAAACCGAAACGCGCAATATGCACTTCACGGTTTTTCCATCTATGAACGGTGGTTCGTTATCCGGTCGGTATTTCGATATTCCTCCCACCCGATCAACGCCCGCAGTTACCAGACGTGGGGAAGACATGCTTATAGAAAATTATAAACATGTCCTCCTGGCGGAATTCGAACCCATGACCCATCGATGCGCACGGCAGGTGTTCTACCGAACGTACTAACCCGTCGTCATCTAGGAAGTTCCACTACCTATGTATCCCTTTTTAACCGATTTCAAAAAGGAGGAGGTTCTCAATTCATATGTATGTTGCTTATTTTTTTGTATGTTTGTTACACGATAACTCCGCAAGTTATGCATGGATTTGGATGGTTGGTAGGTAATATTTCAGAGGTAGTCCCATATATAAAAATTTAATATGTACTTACGGTTATTTTTGGAGTCGGTGCCAGCCGAGAAGGACAGTTTAATCCTGCTTTTGCAACAAACTTTCGATATATAAGGGTTGTTCACCCTTAAATTATTTTTTTTTAATTTTTGGACGATTTTTTTTATTTTTTTATAATGTGGCATTAAAAAATACATACAACCCCTGCTTTTTTTGTCAAAAAATCTAGACCCGTGCGAAGCCGGGGCGGGTCGCTAGTATAATATAAGTATCAATATTGTTGGCAGTTGCTTTGAAGTAATTAAAATATTATTTTTTACTTTTTAGTTTAAGTTTGTTCATACTATTATATAGTTATAGTTATGAAGTCGGTTTTTGTTTAAAAATAATAGAAAGTTAAACTTTCAAATCCCTACTTGGTTGATGCCATCAGTTTGAGTAAAGTTGTAATGTAAAATAACCTTTCGCTTCGTATTCTGTAACGTAAAAGTAATTTTAAATAAATTAGCAGCGCAAAAGCGTGTCGTGTACTTTCAAACCGCATCCTGTAACCATTATTGTATGAAATACAAAGCATTTACTTAGGCCCTAACAATAAAGAATAGGGTTTCACAGACAATAAGGTTGTTGCTTTGAATAATATACTGTACGTACGAGTTGGAGAGTGTAAAGAATGTCATATGAATCAGAATAGGGTATGGTTTGTATAGAATATTTTCAGTTTTTGTATGTGGATTTTGATTAATAACCAGCACATATTTAAATGAAAAAACTTTTACTCAATTGTTGCGCAAGTTAGACCAAGGGAATCCTGGAAGATTTTGTTGTTTTAGTACTAATGCTATGTTATATTATTATTGGACGTATTCATGGTTTATTTAAATTCTAGCGAACCCGACATACTTTGTTCTGCCAAAATGTTGATGATATGATAGATAGACTAAGTCGAAACACAACATACAACAGAAATGGCTATAAACTTGAAAAAAAAAGACTATATTGGAGGGCAGGTAGTGAGGCGATTGACAAACTGACTTTAACTTATGGAATACCATTTTTCTTGATTTTTTTGATATATTTCTGTCTGTTTCACTGATCGTTTTTCTTTATTTATAATTTTCTTTTCGTATGCGCGGAAATCGAACCCGGCACCTAAAGTGCGAATAAAACGCGCATATCACTGTGCCACGGAGGCAGTCAATCTTACCTATTTTTTTTATTGTATATAAACTACCAAACTATTCAAATGTTATTGAAACTCCGGCCACAGCGTCGGGTTTAACGTTGAGTTACTAAGAAAATAGGACGTATGCTACCCGCGTATTTTCCGTGCCCAAAAAAAATCAGAAATGTATGTAGCTCTCTAGAGAAATCACGTTAAATTTTACTTGGATTTTAAACAACCTTACTGTTTGAAATTCAGGTAAAAACTGCTCATATGTTATGCTACGACTAAAAGTTCTGGTTAGGCGAAGTTTATAACTAATAATACTTAGTTTAATATGTTTTTAATGATAATCATTACTCACTAGGCTTTTAATGTACACTAGTGGTGTATCACAATTGTAAAATTATTGCCAAATAAATAGAATTTATAAATAAAAAAAATAAAATAAATGATAATCATTTGTATGTACAACTTCTATATGCGGAGAATATAGTACTAATTATATATTTCATTATTACATAATTAAGGAAATTATTTGGAAAAATTGTCTACAAGGAATAAGAATAAAAAATATTTATTTGCAAAAAACATGTGATTCGTAAAATAAAGATATAATGTAGCGAACGCATGTTTTACCAGTAATAAAAATGTTTTTTTCTTGTTTTGTGTTTATACTTAACAATGATACAAACATTATTTCTCCCGTATTGGAGTGCGTCTAATAAACTCTTTTAAAATATTGTAATATGCTAGCAACGCGCCCCGGTTTCACACGGGTGCAATGTAGATGTACTATAAAAAAACTGTCTGTGCTACTCGCTGATAATGTAGCTTTCTATTGGTGAATGGGTTTTTCATATGGGTCTAGTAGTTTTTGAGTTTATTCATAACATACAAAAGTTCAAAAATACTACATGTGGCATTTATTTACTATTCGGAAAAGTTCTAAAGATGATACTGGACCATACATATTTTATATACTATATATCGACGGTTCAAAAGTAAAACTCACGAACTGTCATTTTGAATAAAAATATTTTTTGCTACTGTTGCTTATTATAAGCGTAAACCAACGCAATAACAAAGCACTAATTGCGTCCATAACAAAACTACGAAGCGCGGAAATTGGTTCTTATCGTGGATTTACAAAATTTAAATGTCCCGAATAACAGAATAACTATTAAAATAATTGGAAAAAATCAGGAAAAGTTGCAGAAAATTAACTTTAAAATAAATTAGGTTCGGACCTCTGCCATCTTCTACAATGGACTCTTCACGTCTCGCACGCTTATAGATTATTTGTAATAATTGATGTCCAGAAATATAATAGAAAATGAAATTATTTCTATTTTTGAAGCCAACATTCTGGCAGAGCAACGTCTGTCTGGTCCGCTAATATAATATGGACGCTGTTAATCAATACAGTATCAACCCATTAAATGATAAAAATTTAAATTTTAATACCAATCGCATCTTTATGAGCTGGAGTACCTATTTCATAGAGATATAATATATCATTTTAATAGCAAAAATATTGAAAAAATTAGTGGGCACGAAACCCTAACATGTTTAGAATAATTAACAATAATGCACTAAATTCTATTACTTTGATTGCTACCAAGAAAAACGATATACATTTAGTGTAATAAGATTACAACAAAATATATTATTTCTGTTATTTTTTAAAATAAATTTAATATAACCTAATTTACGGTCTTACTTATAAACGTAGAATAAGCTTGATATAATTAAAATATGTTTTTATTCTTTTGTTCTGTAGTCTTTTTGTATTATAGACAAAACATATTTTAACTATATCAAGCTTATACTTATTATACGTTTATAAGTAAGACCGTAAGACTTTAAACTCAATTTTCTCAAAATGGCAACCATGTGGGTTGACACTGTATTGCTTATCTGCGTCCGTATAAAGCTAGCTTCCCACGGTCGGTGATATTGCGGACGGACGCGGACCAGCTCGCACGACACACCGTGGGAAGGGTCTCGTCTGTGGTAGCACAGGTTGTCTGTGGCGGTGCGCCGGTATCCGTCGCGAAGCGGTAACTTCAAAGGTGCGGTGAAAAAATCTGAGTGCAATTGCAAACCGTTCTTGAATGTGAATATATTTTCGCTTTTGGTATTATTCCTTGATATAACTGGACCAATTTTGTTCAGAAGGTATTCGAAATCACTTGAAATCTCTTTCACTTTGCATTTTGAAATGAAGCTATCAAAAGATCTACACAGACCGACACGCGCCGTTGGAAGAGCCCTGTCTGTGTGCGTTGCCGTCCGTGGTCAACGGCTGTCCGTGATCATCCGTAGAATTACGGACCGTGGGAAGCCAGCTTAATAATGACTGTGGATTAGGAAAATATTCGATAAAAATGTTAAAACAAACATCTTTTTCTTAATATACCTTACTCTATAGATCAAAAGATTTATACTTCATATTAATAAAATCTAACGTAATCACTTCCATGTAAACCAATATTACTAAGGATTACGCAAATTCGTCTCCAGCCCATGAATAAAGTGATACGTGTATAATATACTCCATCTAATACATTAAATATTCGATTTTCCTCTGTTTATCTTGCCAGCATATTGAAAGCAATAATTTCCATATCAATGAAATATCTTGGGAGGAAATTAAATCTTTTGGGTATTGCTTTAATAACGTTATTTGGTTTGTTTGACTTACTGAAGGTTATGTGGATTTAGAATATCTATATGTTAATATTATTATTGTATAATTCAGTATATTAACATAGTAGTGAATTCCCGAGTTCCCTAGTAGGGCATGGGGGAGACCCATTTCTTTGTCTGTTTCACTGATCATTTTTCTTTCCAGGCAAGTAGGTGATCTTTTTTTTTAACTCTTGTTTCTCCGGGATTCGAACCCATGACCACCGGCGCTAAACGCATCGCGCTTGCCACTGAACCACGGAGGCGGGCGATATATTAACATATTATATATTCACAAAAATGTTCAAAATTATACTTCATATAATACTAGCTTCTGCCCGCGACTTCGTCTGCGTAGAATTAGTATTAAGGGTAGCTTATTTTTGAACCCAGCTATTTTTTCGTCAATCTCCGCTTAATGTCGCTGACTCAAGTTAATCTTATCGTGATATTTTTAAAACTATTCATCCAAATTACTTAGTGTAAAAGACAAAGTTCATCTATATTAAATAATAATGAAAGCGAAAAATTCGACATCAATTTTGATAAGAATTAGCTAAATACTCTAAAAAGTGCAATTGAAAAAATGGATCAAATTTAAATGTATTAATGGCTCATAGTTTAGGGTAAATTGGTTAAATACGAGATATATGCTATCGCGGACTTTTATTTAGAACTGTTTAAAACAAACAATTCCATCATACATTATATTCTTGTAAATCCAACGGTTTAGGCAGCGCACGCCAAGATAGCTCTCAGAAGGCAGGAATATTTCCGAGTTACTTGATACTTTTCGTAATATTGCCAATATCAAAAACCTGTACTTAAATTGTAGCCTATGTGTTATTCTGATTTATGTATAAGCTATGTTAATGTAAAGTTTCATCAAAATCCGTTCGGTAGTATTTGCGTGAAAGAGTAACAAACATCCATCTATCCATTCTCTCAAACTTTCGTATTTCTGATATTAGTAAGAAGTAAGATAGTAAGATAAGACTAGTAAGATAATATTTGACCCCATTTTTTAGGGATAATCGGTCCAAGGCCATAATCAGCCAATCTACCAGTATGGGGGGCAGAGAGAGGAACCTTCTCACTATGTGGACCGTGTTCAGTAAAACCACCTTCTGCATATGACCCTTGACCCAGCAAACAAGTGAGAGCTTACAAAGCTCTTTGCTACTAAGCCGCGAGCGTAAATTACCCTTTAGGAAATAATTGTTGAGTCATAATTCTACATAGGTACTTCCTGTATATCTCCGGGAAAAAGTAACCCATATCTTTGTCCAGGGTTCATCCGGGAAAATGTGACTGAGTTACTTTAGTATTTATATCTGTGGATATCCAACAAGAAACGTATAGCACGAAAGACACTTGAGAAACTAAAATATTCGTGTGCATGTATGCACAAATGATAGATCGACCACGCGAATTAAAACTTTTTTATTTTAGATATTGACAGACGAGCATGAGGTTTACTTGATTATAGATGATAGCCACAGAACATCAGACAATGATGCGCTGTCGACCTAAATTTTTTTTAATTCGAGTATTCGGAAATCCATAGACTGTGACCGAAACGCGCAATGTGATCTTTACGCTTTTTCCACCTATGAACGTACGTATTCCGGTCGGAATTTCGATATTCGTTCCACCCCTTAAATATTCAAAGGGACCAGACATGGGGAAGACATGCGTATAGAAAATTATAAACTTTTCGTCCCTACGGAATTCCAACACGCGACCCATCGATTCGCAAGGTCAACAAGCCTGTAAAATGATTATATAGTATTTGAAAATAATAAGATTATTTTTTAATATTACGTAATAGAGAAATAACACGCAGGCCTAAGCATAAAATCGGGCTGTCAATCATTTTGGCACAAAATTTAAAAGGGTGGCTTCTTCCTTCACTAAGGGATAATTGAAGTGCTGGCACAATACTTTTATAATTGATTTTATAATCACTTCAGTTGAATATCTAATATATAAAATTCTCGTGTCACAGTTTTCGTTGCCATACTCCTCCGAAACGGCTTGACCGATTTTGATGAAATTTTTTGTGCTTATCCGGTATCTATGAGAATCGGCCAACATCTAATTTTCATCCCCCTAAATGTTAGGTCCACCCCAAAATTTTTTTTTTTTTTTAGTGAAAATTTTTTGTTTTTATTTTTTTATAATGTGGCTATAAAAATTACATACAAACCCTGCTTTTTTGTCAAAAAATCGAGACCCGTGCGAAGCCGGGGCGGGTCGCTAGTAATTTATAAAAAAATCATTAAAATTTAAAATAAATGAAATGGAAATATAAATGTATCTATAATTTCAAGTCGTACAATAAATATTACTACACTATTTAACTTACTCGGAGTTTCCGCTGTTTTAAATTTATAAAATGTCGTGGATCGCCAATATCTTTTCACAAGTGTCCATTTCAAAAATATCCATGATATAAATTATAAATACGAGTATAGCTTACTATGAAAATAATGACTACGAAGAAAGAAAATGCCATTTAAAAATATTTTTAAAGAAAAATGTTTACAGAAAAAATATAATCGAATTAGACTAAGCGGGATTCGAACCTGCTGCACGAAGGTTTACTATTCGACGCGCCCAGCCCGTCAAAAACAAAAAACGAAATCAATTTTTTAAACATAAGTATCTTCATAAAACAAATAAGTACACTTATTGACTTTAAAACAAAGAAACCTGAATTTTCAATCATTAAAAATATTTAAGCCAACTTTAGTTTTTAAAATTAATTCAATTATTATAGAGAGCTATTCAAACTTGTTAAGACATTTTAATTGACAACTTCGAATGTCTCTGCATTTCTTAATTCTCAAATTCTCCCAAATAAATCAGCAAAACTTTAACAAAGACGTTTTAACTTCGAAAACATCTAGAGACTTTGAGTCATCTTGAATACAATTTACTTTATAAGCACTATTGTTGACGTTGGAATTGCGTTCGTCTTTCTGGGTTAAGCAACATTTTGAGACTGACCTTTGAAAGAACTCTTCCGGAAAATACTTCCTCGGTCCAGTAGTTTTAGTGGAACCCTTTGTATAACAACGCTTAAGTTTTTGTATTCTTTAAGGTAGGTATATATGAACCAAAAATTCGGGCTTAAGATTGTTCGTGATTAATTTGATTGCAAGCATTTTTTTGTTTTATTTTTGTTTTTTTTTTTCTATGGTGTCACTGAAAACCAGTGTTGTGTTATCGATAGATAGCATAACAAAAATTGAGCTGACTCCTTTTTCAAAGTTCTCCCTCACATCTCCTTATAATTTGTTTTTATTTTTTTCCTACATAGGTTCAGTTGTAATATTTTAAAATTTGTTTTACGCAAGTTTTTTGTATGGACCTTGAATTAAAAAAAATCATTTCATTTCATTTATTTTAAAAACTGTAATACAAATACAGAAATAAATATGTACTTATAATTAATTTGTATAACAATAATGGAACTGTCCCTCTAAGCCATAGTACACCATAGGTTTTATCCAGTAGTTTTTTTAACTGTTATCTTACGAGGGGACCACGCGTACTCGTCATCGCCGATTTGGGCCAAACTTATCCCACATACAGGGAATGACTGTAAATGAAAGTAGCCAAAGGGAGATTTATAGATGGCCAAGCGTTTAGGAGATATTCAAATATTAATCGGCTCTCGCAAGCGAAGTAACATTTATGTTAGGCTTGTTTCCAAGCAGCCGTTGGTGTAGTAGTTAGTGTTTGGATGATGATGCAATGGTCCCACGTTCGATTATCCGTGTGAGAACTTTCACAAGAATTTTCTATATTTTTTTGTCGCTGTGTCAATTTAATAGTGATCTAAAGTGAATTATAGCTAAAGTTATACTTTTGTATCGTAGTATCTGAGTGGATATAAAGTGTGGTCATGTTACATTAAAGGTGTCTGCATTAATGGTGTTTATTTTCTTCATAATTTATCCAACCATTATAAGGCACTATAGAACTAGTCAGAATTATGGAAATACGTGTTTATAGGATATTTCAGGCATGTCAGATCCATAATATTTAATAGCGCCATATTTTTGATTCTGTAACAAATTATGTTATAAAATCAAACATATTTGTTCATGCAACTGTACCTACATCAACGTGACAACAATTATTTTATTTCACACCAGCAGACCCAACAAACGTTGTCCTGCCAAAATGTTCGCTTCAAAAATAAAAATTCCAGATTTGAATACGCTATTTTTCCACTTCTATGTCACTGATTTGCAGTGGACATCAATAACTGAAAATAAACTATAAGCGTGCGTGACTTGAGCTGTCAATTGAGGAAGATGGCGGAGTTCTGAACCTAACTTATTTTCATCAAACAAAAAAGAGATCATTAAAATCCTTGCAGCCGTTCTTGAGTTATAAATGTTTTATTTTTTAATTTTTAACCGACTTCAAAAAAGGAGGAGGTTCTCAATTCATCTGTATGTTGCTTTTTTTTTGTATGTTTGTTACGCGATAACTCCACAAGTTATGGATGGATTTGGATGATTCTTCTTTTGTTTGGTAGGGGATATTTCAGAGGTGGTCCCATATATTTTTTTATCGAAATTGGGTTGGTGCTTTTTTAGAAAATCAACAATAACAAAAAAAATCTTATACGTGGATGATGTTTTGGTTTGTAGTTCCTTTCACGGCGCTGTCTCCGGCTGCCAGCAAAGAAGGACTGTTTAATCCTGCTTTTGCAACTTTTCGAACGGTACGGAGCTGTTAATAAATAATGCTTTGAAGTAATTAAAATATTATTTTTTACTTTTTAGTTATAGTTTTGAAGTCGGTTTTTGTTTTTTGCTTAAAAATAATTTTTATAGCCTTAAGAATGGGTGATAAAATTATATTAGTTTACGACTTCGTTTTCGAAATATTTTTTGAGTTTATCTGAAACTAGCAACACGACTCGGCTTCGCACGGGTGCAATGTAGATGTACTATACACAAAATGCTATGTTACTCACTGATAATGTAGCTTGCTATTTCAGAAATTATTTTTAAAATCGGTTCAGTAGATCCAGAGATACAATCTCACAAACTTTACCTCTTCGTAATATTACGACTTGTATAATTTCTAAAGCTTTAGATCCAGAGGGGTAAACTTATCTAGAGAGCTAAGACGTTTCAGTTATTTTTTCTTATTTCCTCGAGCTTTCTAGTATTTTAAAAAGCTTCCTGACATACTAAATTCATAAAGAATGTCATTCAATAAGTACGAGAAATGAATACACCCTGGTAATTCTTAACTTCCTTTTTATCCCCACTGAAGTGGGCTTGTGTTTCTATTTCAAGACCTTACAGCTACCATGTTGTTCTATTCCGTCCCAGGTATATTTGTTTCAAGTTAAGGACGAAGATTAATGGAAACTTGGAAATAACTCTTTTCTTGTACGAGTAGACTTGTAGTTCAGTGGCGTTTTAAGTATTTCTCGTGAAACGTGGTTGCTTATAAAAAGTAATTCCAACTTGATCTTTTGTTTGACGGGCTCGTTAGCGCATTTGGTAGAATACCTTCCGTGCGCATCGATGGGTCGTGGGTTCGAATCCCATCGGGACGACATATTTATAGTGTTCTATAAGCATGTCTTCCCCACGTCTAGTAACTTCAGGCATTGAACAGGTAGGAGAAATATCGAAATTCCGACCGGGTAACTAACCACCAGATATAGATGGAAAAACCATCAAGTGCATATTACGCGTTTCGGTTTCACTCCGATTTCCGAATGCACGAAGTAAAAAGTAGGTCGACAGCACATCATTGACTGATGTTCTGTGGCTGAAGTATTACCATGAAGTGAACCTTATGCTATTCTGTCGATATCTAACATAAAAAATGTAATTGTTGCGAATGACCATGGATGGCAGTGATCAGTGGTCACTTAACAACAATACAATTTTTTTTAAATCATCATATTGTATTTTCTATTAACTTAATTACACCTGCTCAGTTCCCATTGTTAAAATTCAACAGATGGAGGCTTACGCATTTTATATGTAAAGACGTCGTTTCAAGATGATAACATAACATCGATCAGACTAATTTCAGAATAGGATACCACGTATTTTATCGCACACGTTCCACACATCACTCTAAAAACGAGTGTCACACATCTTCGAAATTGATAGTATCGGCTTTCTTGCCACACACTTGTTTTCGTTAATACTCCGGAGAGTAACTTAAAGTACCTACTACATATACACTCCCGCTCAAAAGTATGGGTTCAACCATCGAAATTTTCTACCTCTATTTTGGCCTTTGGAAATCGGCTACCCGTCTAGTAGAAAAGCGGGAGTGTACGAGTTCAAAAAATTTAATAGGAAAAGTGCTGCGAACTACTTAGTGTCTACAAAAGTGGAGTTAAGTCAAAGTGGCTACAGCATATTACTGATCTTACGTGAATTTAGCTATCTCTGTGAATTGAAAGTCATTTTTCTATACGGGCAAGTAGATCGGACTTCTGTGCCCAATCCGAATGAATCTTTTTTGACCTTATCTCTTGTTTTCCCGGGATTCAAAACCGGGACCTTCAGTGGTAAACGCAATGCGCATCTAGCCGCGGAAGCAGTCGGTAAGACTATATATGCTATATAAAGGGTATAGTATCAGATCCCACTAAAATGAAATTTGTAGTATTACTGTAAAAATCATCTACTTATCTAATAAATAAGTCAAATTTCATTTTAGTGAAATTCGATACTATATCCCTCATATCGCTGTCCCATTAAAAATACTAACAAAATTACTGTAATCAATATTACGTCTGTGCCCTATTCGCTATTAATGAAAACGATAAACAAGATTTCTTCTCCTTATTCCAAATTAAGTATGAGCGTAATGACGTCGTTTGCGTGATAATTCGGTTGATGACGTCACAATACAGTCTTGACTCTTGATGCGATAACATGCACGCTTCTAGGCTTTAAGTGGGTTGATCCACTATATTATACGACTAATTCTAGTGTAAGAAGGGTACTTGGCGTTATGTTATTGTGTGGAATATCATGTATTATAATAATATGCGTATTAAGTTAGGGTAAATATTTTGTCAGTGATAGGATACTTGGGCTCGTTGGCGCGTTCGGTAGAACACGTGCCGTGCGCATCGATGGGACAACATGTTTATAATTTTTGTAAGCATGTTTTACCCATGTCCCATTACTTTAAAAACTAACATAGTCTAATAATAATAAATAATATTTTATCCAATTGTGAATCTAAACCATCAAACCCACACGAAAAATTTCATTAAAATTGCTCCGTAAATTTAGACGAAATTCAGTGACATACACACGTACAAAAGAATGATATAATGTATTA
Organism: Anthocharis cardamines; assembly: GCA_905404175.1. Classification (NCBI taxonomy): domain Eukaryota; kingdom Metazoa; phylum Arthropoda; class Insecta; order Lepidoptera; family Pieridae; genus Anthocharis; species Anthocharis cardamines. The sequence continues at coordinate 1,287,032 of FR989959.1, forward strand.
TGAAGATAATATTATACCTCAGTCACAGGATGTTAAACATATAACTTTTATTTCATATATTCATGCTTAAGGTCTGAAGCCGAAACGTGCAAACTGAAATTGCAATTTTCCATTTATAAAAGGAGGTTTGAAGTGGCCAGACGTGTAATGTTAGATACGGCGAGAATTGAATACGTGTGCCTAGCAAAGCTGCCAGCTAACGGGTCCATAAACTTATTAGATATATATTTATAAAAAGAAACTTTGTACAAACAATCTGCTTTTTTTCGGGAAAGCTTTTCTGTTATTCTGCTGGAAGTCTTCTACTGTGTGCTTTACAAAAAATCTTCCACGTACAAGAGTTATATAGAATCAGCTGTTTTTTTCCGAACTGATCAAAATAGTAACTTTCAACAAGCGAGTACTCCTATCTGAGAGACTCTTTTGCAACTTTCAAAAAGCGTACTTAGGAGTACTTATCTAAAAGTCAGGCAATACATTCACGATTGATTTTGCAGATGTTTCAGATCAGATGCGCTGATCACTTTACACCTAGTGACCCGCAGAATTCCTCAAACTATAAAAATACTAGCGACCCGCCCCGGCTTCGCACGGGTCTAGATTTTTTGACAAAAAAGCAGGGGTTGTACCTACGTATTTTTCAATGCCTCATTATACAAAAATTAAAAAAAAAATTATAGGTTAACAACCCTTATCACTTAGGGGTATGAAAAATATATAGTAGCCGATTTTCAGACTTACTGAATACGCATATAAAATTTGATAAAAATCGGTAAAGCCGCTTCGGAGGAGTACGGTAACTAACATTGTGACATGGAAATTTTATATATAAGAATATAATATATACTCCTTTCTTAATGATAACATTTATGAAGAAAATCTCATCCAGTCTTTGAAATATCCTTCAACTATAATATAAATGAAACCTCTATATGCGCCACATCGTCCCATTACATTTCAAGTATAGATCTGAACAGCACAGTACACCTGATGGTGTAATTTTCTAGACGATCGGGTTTACGAGCAATTCTGCGATATTGCTGCCTTTGGTCGATACACTCTACATTACCTCTGAGTGGACGGAACGCATAATTTTGACGACGGTCAACTGGTTACGTTAGGCCTATAATATCAAGATCGATTTCAAATTTAAAACATAACAAATTATAAAGATAAGATGTTGAATTAATGAATTGAATACTAATTTAATATTTTTTCCATTCTCTTATTTCACTCTACTACTTACTCTACTATTTTTTATGACTGTTCCTTTACTGTACAGGCTGTAAGATTATGGAATTCATTACCTTCTGTGATGACAAACTTATAATGCGTTTAAAAAATCTGTTAAAAATCATTTCCTTCAAAGTGTGTGAATATTTAAATTTTATTTTGCTTTTCTTTTTTTTTTTATATTTCTTGCTTTCTTGTGATGTATCTGGACTATGTATTTGTGAATAATTTATTGTATATGTATTTGTTGTTTTGACTTTATTGTACTTTATGTTATTTCTGTTAATTTTTAGTATTGATGTTATTATTCTCTATCCATTTTTACAATCAATTTCTTCTCAAATGTCAGGGTTACCTGGAAGAAATCGCCGTTAGGCGATAAGGTCGCCCCTTGCATAATTAATTTTAAGTTTAGTTCAATAAGATTTGTAAAATTTATGTATAATTTTTTGTGCAATAAAGTATTCATTCATTCATTCATTCATTCATTCATTCATTCATTCATTCATTCATTCATTCATTCATTCATTCATTCATTCACTCGTCATATCATCAGTCACACCTCTCAAACATATAATTCTTTCTTCATTCATATATTTCATTAAAACTCGATATAATTATTAATAATACGAATATTATTTGTCTCGACGTGACGAGACGCGACGTTTTGAAAGTTTTTCAGCTAGCGTGGTCACGGGTAGACTGACAGGTCGCGGGTTCGGATTCCTCCAGGATTATGTTTATGATTTTCTGTAAGCATGTTCTTCTTAATGCGTTTGATGATTGATTTGATTGATTCTGATCGAGTAACATTATAAAAAAAATCGTGAAGTTCAAATTGCGCATTTCGGTTTCAGTCTATGGATTTTCTAAGAAAATACTGGCTGAAAGTAAATTTTATTTCCCCAAGGAACACATAGTAGAGACACATTTTTGTACCTGTTTCAATAAGAATCTAACATAAAAAGAATAAGAAAATATCTGCCGCGCCAGGCCGAATATTATTTAACTAGCAATCCTCCCCGGATTCACTGGGTGCAATTTAAGCCTATGTTACTCGTTGATAAATTTTTAAAACCAGCCAGTAGTTTTTGAGTTAAATCGTAACAAACAAATAAACAATATTTCATCTTTAAAATATACTATTGAACTGCCCCGGCTTGGTACGAGTCTAGATTTTTTGACAAAGAATCGTCTCTGCTAAAATATTTTTTTTATCCTCCGTATTTTTTTTTAAATGAAAGATAACCTATGTCCTTTCTAATACCTCTAAGAATATGTGTACAAAGTTTCATGATAATCGGTTGAGTAGTTTTGGAGTGAAAGCGTAACAAAAAAACTTACATTCACGTTTATAATATTAGTAGGGAAGCATAACTCATTTAATATTATATTATATATGGTAGTTTTACACATCTATCAACAAGACAGACACAAAAGAGACATTATTATGTTCAGGTTGACTGTTTAAAAGTACAAAACTTTAGTCTGTATTTTACGTGAATGATTTCATAAAGTATGTAATATTTCAAAGTATATAGTGTTAGCGAGATACGTGATCCGGTTGTAATTGGTTTCATTAGTTAAGTTCGTATTTAGTTCATTTGAATGTACGCTAATTTGCTTTGCAACCACTGCATCATATATCTGCAGAAATTATCCAGTTTTGGTTAGTGTAGTAACAAAATATGATCTAATAAAGATTCATGTTTGCATAAATTATTTGTGCATATGTGGCATAATAATAATTTATTCATGTTTAAAAAACGAAAGTGGAATTAGTTATTTCCGTTTCTAAAACGTTGGTTAACTTTTCTCTACGCGTCAACGAATATCATATTGACAGGTGATCGCTTGAATGAAAATAAATTTTGTGTTAACGATATTTCAGTTCTCTTTTTTTGAACCGACTTCAAAAAAGGAGGAGGTTCTCAATTCGTCTGTATGTTGCTTTTTTTTTTTTTTTTGTATGTTTGTTACGCGATAACTCCGCAAGTTATGGATGGATTTGGATGATTCTTCTTTTGTTTGGTAGGGGATATTTCAGAGGTGGTCCCATATAATGTTTATCGAAATTGGTTTGGTGCTTTTTTAGAAAATCAACAATAACAAAAAAAAACTTATATGTGGATGATGTTTTGGTTTGTAGTTCCTTTCAAGGTGCTGTCTCATTTGAGCAGCACGTTTAGTGGTAGGTCTACTAAATTATTATATAAGGATTAATTAACTTAAAAAATACACTTCCTACAAAAATTTTGAAAAAAAATTATTTTTAAGCAAAAAACAAAAACCGACTTCAAAACTATAACTAAAAAGTAAAAAATAATATTTTAATTACTTCAAAGCATTATTTATTAACAGTTATTTTTGGAGTCGGTGCCAGCAAAGAAGGACTGTTTCATCCTGCTTTTGCAACTTTTCGAAAGGTACGGAGCGGCATCGGCTAGGTGGCACCGACTTCAAAAATAACTGTTAATAATGCTTTGAAGTAATTAAAATATTATTTTTTACTTTTTAGTTATAGTTTTGAAGTCGGTTTTTGTTATGTTAGATATCGACAGACGAGCATGAGGTTCACTTGAAGGTAGGTCCTCAGCCACAGAACATCAGCCAATGATGCGCTGTCGACCTACTTTTTACTTCAACCATTCGGATATCCAAAAACTGAAACCGAAACGCGCAATGTGCACTTCACGGTTTTTCTATCTATGAACGGTGGTTCGTTACCCGGTCGGAATTTCGATATTCCTCCCGTCAGGTCACGTCTGGTAACTTCGGGCATCAATGTCCGAAGTTACCAGACGTGAGGAAAACATGCTTACAGAAAATTATAAACATGTGGTCCCAGTGGGATCCTCGACCCATCGATGCGCACGGCAGGTGTTCTACCGAACGCGCCAACGAGCCCGTCGAGAATGGACAAAATATAGTAATGGAAAATTTTAGAGTGGTCAACCTGGACGAAAGTACCTCGATTCATCGCAGACGATATTCAAAAGGCCCAGGTCAAAAGTACTTGAAACTCACGAGAGTGTATGAAAGCGTTGATGAAAGTGAGAAGCCAATGTGGTGTGCTAGGAACGGAACATATGAAAATTCGTGATCTCTACATACCCTAATGTGAAGAAGAGTCAAGGATATGTATAACTAATACCAACATAATACATTATCAAAAATAATATTTTATTGAGTTCTTTGGTTAAAACTTATTATCAATTACTTTAAATTGCCGATTTCTTATCATAATTTTGTTTAGTATTGTACGCTCATTTGTTTTAATTATTTTACTTGTTTCCCAACGCCCTGTTTTAATTTATACAGCATTCTCTCCATCAAGGTTTGTATGGAAGAGATAATTGTCATAGCAATAAGACCGCCTTCTGTAAACCGTCTAACGCAGACTTTTCTTTTTTAAGTTTTTTTTCTATATTTTTGTGTGCAATTATTTACTACAACTATATAGAAATATATATAACTCTCCCTAGCTTACTTCTTCATTTCGCAATTTAGGTTACCTCGTTTTAAGGTTGTGTGCTAATTTGACTCAAGTACATCCGTAAACCTAAGGCGAAATTAGTTCCGATCAAGATAAGATATTCCAAACCACTTGCTCTCATAATTTCGTTGCTATTGATTAATTAATTATTAAATCCTACATTCAGGACGTATTAAGCGATCTTGCATAATCAAGTGTTTTGCAGGAAGCAATCTGGGTTAGTTAAACAGTAGATTAGCGACGCCGCGAGCGACTTAATTCATTAAAGACAAGTTGTTAGCGAAATAATTACGATTTTGAAGGAAGGAATTACCTGCTAGTTAATAGGTTTTTCAAAGAGATTCAGTTTTTTTAATATATTAATTATATAAGGATAGAAACATAGACTAACGAAAAAACTTTCAATAGATTTTAAAAAATCATTATCATCACTACATAGTATAAAACAAAGTCGCTTTCTCTGTCCCTTTGTATGCTTAAATCTTTGAAACTACGCAACGGATTTTGATGCGGTTTTTTTAAATAGATAGAGTGATTTTATGAGGAAGGTTTATATGTATAATAATAACAGTTTTTCTGTAGTGTATTTAGTATCAGCATTGCACCGGTGCGAAGCCGGGGCGGGTCGCTAGTATTTTATAAAAATACAAGAAGAGCCGACACACATAATTCGCGAACATTGGCAAAAAATTAAAGAAATATTGCCGGAAACCTATCAAATCGTACTACCTTAATCACACAGGGACAACTCGAACATACAAAAATATCATCAAATCAGCAGTTTACATATATAATTATAAGTACAGTTGATTTCCGATTTTACGCAGCTATTATGTGTTAGCGAAAAAACTGGTTTATAAACCGTTGGAAGTTTTTCATAAGACCAGTTATTTCAAACTAAATATATCACAATGGTAACGAATATACAAACGTCATCACTGTCGAGTATTGACTTGTATTTCATAATTACCGTAAATATAAAATAATCAAAAATAATTTAATTTTCAAATTTTTAAAAGGTATTCCTTAAAACCGCAAATGTGCCGTCTTGTAACTTGTATTTACGACACCTTGGATGAATAAATATTATTTCTTTTATATTCTTCGTTTGTCTTTATAAACTAATATCTGATATTCCTACGAATAAGTCCTGAACCTCAAAGGGTATTAATAAATATTTTTTTGTAGATATCATTTCCAAGTTTGCCACAGATAAGGAATCGTGGTACATTTTTCACAAGCTAAAGATGGCACGTTTATCTTCTATGACATCTTTCATTTTGTTCATGAATTCCAGTACCGGGCAATAAAAAATATAGGTAATATTATATAACTTTCACTGTGTTAGTACATGTACCTCAATTTCTATCTCATTTTGAACTGTCAACTTCAGTAAATTGTTTAATTATATCAAAGACAATGGAATTATATCATGTTTAATTAACCTCGCGTATACTCCATAAAGTACAGATGAATACTAAGTAATTATATACTTAACAATTGAATCATATAGCGAGACTAACTAAGCCTAAGGTTACGTACCTAAAACTTTTTTTTTGTTAGATATTAACAGACGAGATTCACTTGATGGTAGGTGATACCTCAGCCACAGAACATCAGTCAATGATGCGCCATCGAACTCCTGTTAACTTCGAGCATTCGGAAATTTCATAGATTGAAACCGAAACGCGCAAAATGCATTTCACGGTTTTTCCATCTATGAACAGTGGGACGTTACCCGGTCGGAATTTCGATATTCCTCCCACCCGTTCAATGTCCGAAGTTACTAGACGTGGGGAAGACAAATTATAATGATGTCGTCCCGGTGGGATTCGAACCCACGAACTACATTAGGTCTTTAGAACTAGACCTGTTTAAAAGATAGTAGAATTAATCAAGTAAGACTCATTTAATTATATTCCGGCAAATATAAAGCAAAATAAATATAATATTAGAATTTAGAACCGAATCATTTTAAACTCCATACACCGCAAATTCTGGTTGAATATTTTGAACTCGTTAAATAGAAATTCGTTGAAATAATTCAAGAAAACATGAATATGTTTGCGAAACGAAATCCCGGCGGTGTACATAATCTGAATAAGCAGAAATAAGCAGAAACAAATTTCAGTGACATAGCGAGGAAAAGCAAAAGTTGCAGTCATTAGAGTTGCTTAACGAATTCCGTTGGTGGGTTGAAATGAGAGACCGGTTTTAACTGGTTCACAACACGTCGTACCGACGCTTTCAGTTTAATTATGCCCATTAGGTCGAATCGAAGCTATTACTCTTGCCGAATTCCGAACTCTAAATCGTGTCAACTGACAACGTAATACTATCGCACTGTAGGTGCTTGTATAGTAAAAAATAATTAGGGCTGCGTCAATGGAAATTGACATGATCTGACATGATTTGTAACATCATCATGTAGTAGCTACAAAAGCCATAAGGCTTTGTAGTATCCGTTTGAGTCACGGGAAAAATTCTAAGAAAAATTGTTTCAGTCGGGCAGAGGTTTTGTGCCCCGATCTTTTAAAGACTACCAGACTAAGAAATTCACTTTAATACATTCATCCATGATTTTAGTGATTTATGAATAAGTTATATTTAAGTAAATGTCGAGTGGAAAAAATTAGATTTAGATTAAATGATGAAATCTTTCGAACATGTATGTATTTTTAAGATTTTATTTATATTACATTACACAGAATACATTATACAGACCTCAATATTCATTTGTAAATATAAAATTACAAATGAATATTTTCAATTATAACTATAAGTAGTAGAAATCAATACTTATAACCATTACAGGTTTTTCATCCGACATAATATCTGTTCGTTATATCGGTGCGACTAAAAGTAAACCAGGTCCAACCCTGTGATCGCCTTCTGTCGTCAGTCGACACTTTAATATAGCGTGCTCAAAGCGTCTAATAAATCCTCAAGATCTTTGATGATATTCTATTTGTAACGTTCTAATGATTTTGAAATGAAAATGAGAATTGATGTGTTACTTCATGCTACAAAACGGACAGTTCAGTCTTCTTCAAATATAATTACACTAGCAACGTGCCCCGGTTTCACACGGGTGTAATGTAGATGTACTATACACAAAGGCATTTTTTGTGTATCGAATTTTTCCAGCTTTTAATGATATTTTTTTTTATTTCAAGTTAAATCCAACCTTAGTTTTCTATACTAGAACATTTAGTATTTATATAAAATACTGTATAACGGATTAAAACGCGACAACGGTTGCTGAAAAGCATCCGAAACGTCGGTATAAATAATTTAAACAATATAAATAATAAATCGCGTTTTAATCCGGTATACAGTATTTTTTTTAAATGTGTGATACTCGCGTTAATAAAAGACAATATAACATTTAATATCTGTCCTAAAATGTAACTACTGAACTAGATAGGTCATGAAAAATATGATACGATCCTTTTACTGTCGTAGACAAAGAAGTTTGTTCCTATAAAAAATGCTTAATTTTCCCAAGATTTAGGAAAAGTTATGGACCTATGCGTAACAACTGGATTAAGGTTATACTGAAGAAAATTACGGAGTGCTTTAAGGAAGTTTTAATATAAAATTTGTTTTCATGTACAATTCTGTTAGTAGAATAAACAATGACTTTTTATTTTAGAGAGAAAATCTTTTTTATTTATATAATAGGTTACATACCTGATAGAAGATAGTAAAATATGTTATTGGTTATGATATAATACATAATGTTTGAGGAGGTACATTTATGAACACACGACACATCGGTGTCGTCTGTTCATACTCGGGGCAGACATATATATAATTTTCTGTAAAAATATTTTTAAGTTTATTAGTTTGTGAGAGGTATTTCAACATTTCATCCGAGCGTTTTTATCCTATTGCGTGTTTTGTTTTAGATTTGAAAAAAATCAATTTTGGTATTCTCTTTTTATATGTTAGATATCGACAGACAAGCATAAGGTTCGCTTGATGGTTATATGAAACCCCAGCCACAGAATATCAGTCAATGATGCGCTGTCGACCTACTTTTTACTTGGAGCATTGGGAAATCATAGACTGTGACCGATACGCGCAATGTGCACCTCACGGATTTTCCATCTATGTACGTATGGCTTGACATAATATGTGGATATCTCACATTTAATTCTGTATACTTTGGAAATCAGTTGAATCTTGACGGGTTGAAGCTTGAATATTAAATTTATTTTATTAATTAAACAGAAACCTATGTGATATATATAGAAAATGCTTCACATGATACAAACTACCCACGCTGAAGTTCTAATACTAAGTGTTCCAAGTAGTTATTATAGTAGGTACCTATTACTTAAAATTATAAACCCGCGAAATTACTCTCACGTCGCGCCGCGGAATTGACTTGCACTGAAATTACCTAAATTATTGCTAAATACCCTCACAAGCATTATTGCAGTTCCAAGATATAAATGGGAGCGGATAAAAATAGCTTATGCGAGTGGAGACCGTTCTTTCAGAACAGTGGAATTTCACATTCTATGTTTCAATCGTTCACTGTCCGAATGTTGAGCCAGAATACAAGGTACTTCTCAACCTTCCAACGAGCCCGTTTAAATTTTATATACATACAACTGAAATGAAATCACCGGTGTACAGTCCAAACGTATATTTCTATTTTTCAATACAGACTTCACTTCTCGTATATGGATATATTCAACTTCCAACACTTCAAACACTTCCAAATATCGACATTCACTTAGTATAGAATATAGAATTTAATATATCAGGGCAACTTTTCAATAATTCTTTACGATAAATAGAACTTGACTGCAGCACGACTGCAGCCAGAATGACCCTTTTCTAATATTTTACTTCAGAGCTAAACATGAGTCGATACAGTTTCTTGACTATGAATCGTGGAAACAAACGAATGACATGAACGAATACAATAAAGAATGAACTGTCGAATGAAATGAATGAATCATATTACTTCCAAAATAATAACAATTGACCATCTGAATTAAATACAAAAACCATAATATTATGTAAACTCATTATAATTAATATAAATTATTTCTGTTTTTAACACTAAATTTGATTACAATTTAATATTTTGCCTTTTAAATTTACGGACCACAACACAACTAATAAAAAAACTTATACATATAGATTCGCCAGCAGTTCGTGTCTTGTGCCAAAAATAAAAAGGAAATATACTAGCGTTTAACTAACCTTTAGCTGCGACTAACTTCGAGACAGTTTTAAACTTAAATTGCCAAGTTACCTACACTGCAGCTATATTGCTAAACTCTTGCTTTATACCGGCTTTGTTTATTATCATTTATTAATTTTTTTTATATGAAGAATAAGTAAACATTTGACCGCAATCCTGCCTGATGGTAAGCGCGGATGCGATCTAAATGGGAGCATGCTTACTTAGAAGAAGCCTATTCACTCTGGCTTTGAAGACGTCAAGATTGTAAGAATCGGGAAAGACAGACCCAGGTAGAGAGTTCCATTCCTTGGCGGTTCGGATGATAAAGGAGGAGGCGTACCGTTTCGTACGAATATAAAGTTCAAGTATTAAAACAAGAAAATCCAAAACAAAATATGAGATATTTTAGTATTTCAGTTTTTCTCTATTTGTCGCCATGTGGATATAATATGGTGCCCTGGGTTTTTGTAATAATTAATTTATATACTATACCGTACATGCAGAGGTTGCAGATTCGATTCTAGCCTAAAAATAAAAACACGCACCTCTTAAACCTCTCATTGTTAATTTTTGTGTTCTAACATATTATAAGTAATAATTTTATAATCCTTTACTGGCATAATGTATAATTATTTATTTGTATTGTAATAAAAGCTGTTGGATGAGTAAATAAATAAATAAAAATAAAATAAAATAGCCGGGACGATTATTTATTTTTGTCAACACACATATGTAATCTCATTTGTGTACAAAATGAATATAATATGAATAAATTAAATAAATAAAATTTCAAAAAGGACACCACTCAGTATACGTCGAGATATAAAATAGGCAAAACAGATTTTAGGTGGCTGGAGTTAATGTGACGCGAGTTATAAATATTACAATCCTTTTATATAAAATGAAATGAAATGAAATATTTATTAGCATGAATCGTCGTATGTACAGCTGCTGTTGTTATTTATAGTCCGATACAATTCGCCAATATTTGGCATGCAAATGTTTAGGTCTTATATACTTAAATTATAAAAAAATATATATCAAATTACATTATTATTAAATACATCATGTTATTATAATAAAATTAAAATGTCATTAGAATTAAAATTCCTAATCGTTTCATATGTATATATAAACTCAAGCTTAGTCCGCGTTATAAGCCAATAAAGCGGAAACAGTTAGGTTAGGTTATTATAGCGCATTTTCTAATAAAAAAGTTGAAAATTATTACTTTATAAAATAAAACACCTTTTGATTCGTGAAAATATAATGCTTCAAATCAGTTCCAATTACATATCTACTCTTTTGTATGAGTTTAGATTGACTTGTAACGTCAAGTGGTAAGTATGCAACAGACAAGAAATTTGCAACAGGCTTTTACAGTGCCAGATCGGCTTACACGGAATAAGATTTGAATTGTCTGCTAACATAAGAAATATTTCCGATTTTATGATCGGCCCAGGACTTGACGTCGTAAATCTTGTTCGAGCCGATGTAGTGGGTTTTTTAGTGCGGCATCGTCATGGACAGCCGGACAGCCAGATGACCGGAGGATTTCATCTACGTGTTACGACTTGGGGTTATTTGCTGTGACTTTTTGTATAATATGTATTTATTTCTTACCAGCTACATACAGTTTCCATTAATATAAGATGAAAAATAGTTGTATGAAATGTTTGTCAGCAGATTTCCTTGTAATGCAATAGTTTTATTCGTACACTAAGGTAACTTCAATACATCACGTTATAAAACAATTATTCTCGAAAAAAATAAAGGTCATAGATGAAAATGTCGTGAATAATTTTAGATTGCGCATTTCAGTCTATGGATTTTGAAATATTGAAAGTAAAAAAATACATAAATTACGCATAATTGTTCATAAATGCCCTGGCTGCTATCAAATAAGACCATAGCGTCGCTGCGCCTGACAAGTTCCATTTGTGATTTTTGTATAGTTTTGGGAAACAACGAAAACGATTATTGATGCACATACGGAGTTTTTCTTAACGGTCTAAACACATATGGAATTAGTTAAACTCGTTTCCAGTTCGAATATCACAAAAAGGATTTTAGTAACACATAGAGAATAAAATGAAGTTTATTTTTTGTGCAAAAACCAAAAATCAAAAAAATGCACATAATATGGAATTTGACAGGCGCAACGACGATAGTCCATATCACATCAAAATACATTGAATATATACACTAATAATATACTATTTATAATATATACGTATACGTACGTGAATTTAACTTCCGGTATATTTCACTGCTCAAAAACTCGAACGCAAAACACATTTGGCAAAAATCCCTACTTCCAAAAACTAAACTTTCATTTTGTTTTTTAACAAACTGTCAACTCGTATTAGCTTTTTTTGATCCTGGCGAGGTTTCCAGAACTTTACCAATGCAACTACAGGTATTTAAAACGAACCGATCCGTGGAACGAGTAATAAAAATTAAGTAGTCTGCTCACAAATTTGAATTTAAAACACGACATTGCCAGTAAAATGAAAGTATTCGAGTAGGCTGAACTACTTTGTACCGACATTATTCACCGAAGCGAAAAAAAAATGAGATGAATATAAATATTGTGGATTTATGAGACAGTTATTTTAAATTGCCCATTTTTTGTACGTGTTTTTATTTTATCCCAACCCTTCGAGAGGTCTTACGGGAATGAATAGTTTTAGTTAATTTTGTTAGATGACTATTTGTCTATTTATTTTTATTTCAATAGCTTACTTATATTAATATAATATTTCATACTAGCTGATGCCCGCAACTTCGTTCGCGTGGACTTCATCATAAGCTGAGCTTTTGAGCAAGCTTTCTTCATATTATGATATATCCTACATCCTCAGTACTTGATGATTTCTATAGGGAAAGAGCTATTAGAGTAGGATCATTGACAGTTTCTTCTACAATCTAATCGGATTGATGAAAAGGCGAAATGCTCATAAAAATACTTTATACACAAATATAATACGTCCATAATACATTTGCTATTGTTATAATATAGTACTTTCAAAAAAATATACAAAGAAAATATTTTTATATTATTAATATTTAATATTGCATAGAGTGAAAGTAAATGAAAGTCAAATGAACTAAAATGAACAAAATTTCATAAAACTACAAAATAAATATATCAGTGAGATTTATATTAATAAATCGGTAAAAGATCGATCGAGATTGTCCACAAACATAATTTATTTTCACTTTTGTGTAAAATCTTCGCCAGTTCTGAGGCAGAAGAAACAACAATAATGTACATGAAGAAACAACAGTAGTCTAGATAATAATATCTGTTAATTTTACAGAAATATCAGATACTAGCCCGGCTTCGCACGGGTGTAATGTACTATACACAAAAAAGCCTATTGTAGCTTTCTATTGGTGAAAGAATTATTAAATTCGTTCGAGTAGTTTTTGAGTTAAACCGTAACAAAAAAACATACAACTCTTTCCTCTTTATATATATAAATAAAATAACCTTGTATTGTTTCAAACTGGTAAGTCTACCTGTTGCACTGTACTATATTTAATTTATATTTCAGTATGCTTGTCCAAAACTAGTGCTAAAATCGCCAATCATTATTTACAAGCTTTTACTTCCAAGCAATATAAATATCGACAAGTATTTCTCAAAGTCAATGTAGTAGCCACTTCCCCACCGGTTAATGTACCAGAAAATGGAATTTCCTTTGTATGTTCACGGCTATGTTGATATAACTCTTACCCCTTTTCAATAACACGTGCTTATTTGAACATATTTACGTAAATTTAGACGAGGTGTCTCAGATGTGAGGATATAAAGGAAGCGTTATGATTTGTTATGCGTTGAAGGAGTTAGAATATCTGGTATTTCATTAAGTATATAGGGTGACAAGCACTTTCGGAACTTAGTATATATTTTGAAGGTATTCAATTTAGGTAAATGTCGAAAGAAAAAATGTATAGTTGTAGAAGGTACCTTGGTGTAACTTTACGCTTATACAATACCTAAAGAAATACTAGTTACACAATCTGCAAAATTCAGAATAGGAATTATTTATTCAATACCACTATTACATAATAACAACATATGACACTAATTAAACAGAAAAATATATATCTTAAATCACTATTTATAAAGACGTTTTAAAGCTCTTGTCTACAAATTGAATTGAAAATTAATATTAATTCAAGTTTTTAAGCATTATGCTTGGTTAACATGATTGACGGGCTCGTTGGCGCGTTTGGTAGAACACTTACCTTGCGCCCCGTTGGGTCGTCGGTTCGAATCCCGCCGGAAAAATCCACCGTGAAGTGCATATTGCGCGTTACGGTCTCAATCTACGAATTTCCAAATGCTCGAAGTAAAAAGTAGGTCGACATCGACGTCGACGACAGGTCGCATCATTGTCTAATGTTCTGTGGCTGGGGTACCACCTACAATCAAGTGAACCTCATGTTTGTCTGTCTATATCTAACATAAAAGAAAAACGTAGCGCAAATTTTCAGTGACACGTTCTCAATCTCATCTTCTCACGTTTGTAAAGCAGTTCTTGGATTTGAGGTAATATAATGATACTATTGGTAATATTTCCCGTTTAATGAGCCGCCTCTATTTTTTCCCCTTTTATTTGAAGTATTTTACCGAAAATTGAGAACTTAAGTCCGAAAAAGATATCGTCTCAAAGGTTGTAAGCTTGTTATAGATAGGGCTACATCCTTTCCATAAAGGATTTGTCTGAGATCCTTTCCAGGATCTGAGTTATGGGGCATTATTCTGAGCTGAGTAAGTTGAAGTGATAAACGGGTGTGATTCGAGAATTAATATGTATTTTCTATTTGGATTTAAGCGTAATAAACCTGTTCTAGACCGGTTTTGGAGATTAACATATCCAGCTAAAAAATCAAAATTTTTAGTTGGAAATTTTAATCTGCAAAATCTAGTTAATATTATATAGCTGAAGAGTTTGTTGGGTTGAACGCGCTAATCTCAGGAACTACTGGTTTGAATTGAATAATTATTGTTGGATAGCTCATTTATCGAGAAAGGATATATAAACATATGATGTGACCAATAGGAGTGAAGCATCAATGAAAAATTTTGCAAAAACGGGAAATATCAAATAATATTTATCCTTTTTAGAGATTCCTTTGCGTGCGCTGCGTAAACGGTTAAAGTTACGCAACAGTGACTTAAGGTTAAGACGGTACAGAATTCGCTGGAAAAGCTAATAGTAAATATAATCAAAGATATATCAGGTCTGATTTGAATAATATAAAGTTTAAATTAAATACTTTATAACGGATTTAAATGCGATTTATTATTTATATTATTTATGCCCACGTTTCGGATGCTTTTCAGCAACCGTGGTCACGAGCAGACTCAGTGAGTCTGCTATTGCAAGTATTTTATTTAAATGTCTGATACTCGCGTTAATAAAAAACAATATTAATATAAAGTTATTTTATATAGCATATAAAACAATTTTATACGTTGTTTCATAATGTTGTGTGACGCTTTCAAGGATTAAATTATGGAAAGTTATTTTAAACGTTTTACTTTCAAGAAAATACTTTTAAGTTATAACTCTTTTATCACTAAAACAATTTTATCCCATTCGTTATCACTGTCCTATTTTTAGAATACTGTATTTGATTTAAAAATGATTTATTATTTTTCTATTGTTTTTAATCAAAATTAATGCACTATTCTTATATTATGACAAAATAAAATTAATGTTGGATTTCATGATCTTTTTTATTTCTAAGACCAAATGTTTATTAGAGAGATTTTATCCTGAACGTTGATTCTATCGATTAGTGGCATAAAATAGGGAATGTTTAAATTTTGAATTTTTAGCTGGTTCGATTTCCGTGTGAGACAATCTAATTTTAGAAAATCTTTGAATGCAGTTTTGTTTCTTTTTAAAAATAAAGGAATGTTTCCTTTAAGTAAAATAATCTATCATAAGGATTTAAAGTAGTTTCCCTCCAGGGCCCATCGATTCTTTCCACCCTGTATATTGTATGTAAAATGTATATCCTATAAAACGAATAACTACTTACTTCAAAGCTCACATGAAAACCTTTATTATATGTTATTACCTTTTATATATTTTTTTCTTAACCCTATAGGTTTTTTTTAAAATAAGAAATATCCAATATTTTTAATGTTTGGGAAGTAATGCGTGACAGTGACATACGCCATTATGAATTTGTAATTCAAAACACCACCGCTAAATCCTAGTATATAATTGGCTTAAAAGTTTTAGTCTCAAAAGACAGTATAATATGAATATAGAAGCGGACCAAGTTTAATAATTCAATAAAGTCCTTTAAAATGTAGCTTTTAAGGTAAAAGTTTTGAGTTTTGATGAAAAGACAATAAAGTGAGGGTAGTTATTGAATGGAGTTAGGTTAATAGCGAAGTTTGTAAGCGTCATTAGAGGTTAAAAACTTTTAATGTATTATTATTTTATTTTGACAACCCTAGATTAAACAGCTTACGATAATGCTAATGGACGTGTTTAGTTTAGGTAAATCTTTAGGTTCAATGAAAAAAACAAAATAAAAATTAAGGCATCATGTTAAAAGTTTTAAATTAAAGCTTAGAAAATCTATTTAATTTATTTTTTGCAGTCACGTTACATAACACAGTTTTAAAATTTTAAGAAACAAAATACCAAAAAACTAATAATAAATGTCATGAGCTTATAATTATTTAAAAAAACTATTTATAAAAGAAAATGATACAAAAAAAAAAAAATATGAATAGATTTTTTTTTAATCTATTAGTTATATTATCATCAAAAGAGCCAGAAAGCACAGACACATGACACGTGTTATGTAAGTATTTTTTTGCGACATACGCTTGGGGTTCGAGGGGTATTTTCTGAGGTAGCGCCCGTTCGATCAATTTGAATGGTATTATACTGCGCCAAGGATTTCCAGATATCGAAATGATGCGTAAAGTATTAATGATATGGTTAGATTATTGGTTTAATAATAATGGGCCTTTAGAAATATTCAGGGAAAATAATTTGCTTTAATTATTTTCACATTGTATAAATAATTAATTAAACGGGCCATACCGCGAATTAGTTATGCTCAGTGAATATCATTGAACACTTCACACACAATATCATAATAATTTTTATATGTAGTATAGGCAAAGGTTTCACTTCTGGATACATAAAAATGAGTTGCAAGATATCTGTGTTATTATATTGTTAATACATACTGAGTGGCTTTCTAATCACGACACATTTTTTTTAATAATTAGTTTTTATTTATGCTATTTGTGTGTGCAAAAAATATATACGTATAGTATAAATAATGTTACTGTAGATACCGACAGCATGAGCATGAGATTCACTTTATGATAGGTGAGCCATATAACATCCATTAGAACAGATAGAATGTTCTTTATTGTCACACAAAATATACAACACAAAAAGTAAGCAAAAAAGGATACAGAGTAGATTTTTATTTATCTATCTCTTCCAAGCCACTGCAAGGGGACGATAGATAGGAATAAGAATTTAGAGTAGTGTAACAAGAAGTAAAAAGTAAGAAACCTATAATATTGGGCTCTTCAAGTCAAGAGTAAATAGGCTTTTCATAGGTAAGCGTGATTTACCACCTTAGTTTGAGGTGTGATCGCAAGCAAACGCTTTCCTATTTCATCAATAAAAAAAAAATAAAAAAATAATAATTTATAGACTAGAGTAGAATAAACAATAAAAAAACAAACAGACAACATTAGTGCGCTGTCGATCTACTTTTGACTTATTTTTCAGTTGTAACCAGCCTGCGTGACGTCAGACTTCTAGTGGAACCAACTACAGTGGTGAGGGGAGGTACCGCAGCTTTAATATGCTCGCGAGACATGCAGGGCACACCTCTCTACTCTGTCAAGTGGTACCGAGGCAACCACGAGTTCTACAGGTTCACGCCTATGGAAGAACCGGACACAAGGGTATTCGGGTTGCCTGGGATATATGTTGATGTAAGTTCTTTGTTTACTTTTGACAGATGATAGCATAAAGCAGATGGGCAGCTTTCACCACTTTTTCCGAACCAATACGAATTGGGACACTTCAAGAAACAAGACCTTAACACATATAATGCCGTATAAATATTCTATCTAACGAAGTCAACTAAGAAATGGCCTAATCGTAGCTTTCTTTTTTGTTTTAAAATTTGTTCACGGCATTTAGGCAAAGTCTAATAAAAATGTTTTTATTACAATTATATATTATAAATAAGAGTAAAATATAATGTCGGTCACAAAATGGCTGACAAGACTCTATTGGTTTGAAAAATGTTAGCCACATGTGAGCTGTCGAGCTGTAACAGCATTATATGTGTTAAAAGTTAAAATTCGGCAATGCCAGGTGCATTGCAGATATCTATAACCGATAATAATAACTTACCAACAGATAAGTTACTGTTAACCCTCTATTAAAAAAAGCCAAATATAGACTAATCCTTATATTGTTTCTACCCATTACTTCGAAATATAACCACAAAACCCAACTTCAATTCACAGTTTCATTTACACGATACACGGGATATGTTTGGTTTTGACAAGGCTTAATGCGAGCACTTATTTCCTCTGTAACCGACGTACGTCAGTAATTCAAATGGTACTTGGTAATTCAAGTTGTGTATTATACATTGATACATATAATATAATAGTATATATGAATAATACCTGGAGGTGGAGATTTCGTGGAGTGGAACCAAAATAAAAGGATAAAGACAAGTTTTTTTAAAGTGAGCGATAGCACTCTCTTCAAGGCCTCCTGTGATACTTCGAATGATTTAAAATGTTGAGCCACTAGCTCCGTAGACCGCTTTAATTACCAAAAATTCCTCTAAGCCAAAATCCTTTACCAAACTCTGAAAGCCCACAAGTTGACGCTATTTGTCACTATGATCGCTACCTCATTCCAGCATTCGGTTTTTTTGCTGAAGTTGTCTGCTTATTACTACAGTATTTACGTGGTTTTATAAGGTACTATTACCATCGATTTCAAACGCATGAATATCCTATCCTTAGATTTTTTATAGGGGCAAACGCGCAAGCGGCTCACGTGATGGTAAGTGATCACCACCGTCCATAAACATCCGCAACACCAGAAGGCTTGCAAGTGAGTTGCCGACCTGAAATGAATTAGACCTTTAAATGAAATTAGAATATTCCAATAGTGTTGGCATTTACAAAAATATAATTGTAAGTCAACAAGAAGAATGATTTTAGATAGCCCTCAGTTCCTTTTATAAAGTCGCAGTATTTTATAAAATACAGATAAAATGAAACGAAGAAAATAAGAAACTTGTTTTACTTTAAAAACTTGAAGTAAATAAAAGTACGAAGCCGTGTGTCTGACATTTATGTCGAGATCAGTCTGAAATAACACCCCGGCTCTCTGGAGTCTTGGAGGGAAACGATTTTATCTTCAGGCATAGTAACGATCAGCTGTAGTCTCACATAAATAAACTCTTACCACCATACAAGCCAAAAGTCCGGCTTGCCGTAAACGTAATACGTGTTTATATATAAAACGCCCCGGCTTCGCACGGATACAATATACATAGATATTTATATGGTGTCAATATTATTTGGATAGTGATCATACAAAAGTAAATCAATCGCGATGAAAAAATAGGGGTTGGTGGTAGAAGAATTAAAATATAGAGTTGTATGTATTTTTTAATACCACATAATAAAAAAATAAAATAAAAAATATCATAAAAAAAATTGGTTTGACGGGTTAGCCGGGGAAGCCGATTCTCAGACTTATTGAATATGCATAAAAAAAATCATAAGTATCGGTCTAGCCGTTTCGGATGAGTATAGGAACGAACATTGTGACACGAGAATTTTATATATTAGATTAGATTACGTTAAGGTCATTAACACTTTTCTTTTTTATAATTGTATTAAGCCGGGCTTTTGGGCTTGTATGATTGTCCGACCAATGCTGGCCGCATCCATAGCTCAGTGATATGAGAGTTGCGTTATACACTGGAGGTCCTAGATTCGAATTCTAGGAGAAGAAAAAGAAAATGATCAGTGCCAGTATGCCCCATCTAATATTGATCTAGCACTAATTGACTCGAATATTCAATTACCGTACAATATAAGTCAATAAATAAAAATTATTGTTACTTTTAAATACAATATGTAATATAAGAACATTATTTGTTTACACAAAATGTATGAAAATAATAAGTTTCATACATTGTGTGTTACTTAATAATAATTATATATTCTAATTATTTTATAATTTATTTTAAAATCGACTTCAAACGTTTTAAATAATCAAATATTGTTCAATACTGCGTTAACAACAGTTCTGATGATACGTGAAAATGTGACATTGGCAAATAATTTATAGACCCTATGTGCTCTTCCAAGTTTGAAGATATCTTTTACCAAATAACATACAAAGTTTAGTCTTGAAAACTATCGCAATAAAATATTAGTTTAGTGAACCAGACAGAGTATAAATAAAAAGAAACATAAGGCGAATTATGAGCGACTTCTGTTTTTGTTTACGAACTACGAAATATTTTTTTCTGCTTTCACAACATCCGTATTTATCGTCTACAGAAATTTACGTTAAAATTAAACATTTTAGCATTAATTAAACTCGTCTATTTATTGTGTAAGTTAAACTTATTCCTTTTTTTGAAAATGAAGCCTTTTTGATATTTACTCCTCGTTTTAATTTGTCAAAAGCACTCCGCCATGATTTTAAAATTCTACGGGGAAATGACGTCGTGAAAATTATATAATTAAAAACTTGAATAATTTAATATTTATGGCATGCCACCTCTGTAGCTCAGTGGTAAGCGCGATCTGTTAAGCACCTGAGATCCTGGGTTCGAATCCTGGTGAAACAATATTTTTAAAAAGTCGGTTAGGGCACAGCAGGCTGATCACCTTAACTATAAAAAAATACCAGTGAAACAGACATAGAAATGGGTCTACCCCATGCCTCACTAGAGCTACTATAATATATACGTATTATTTTTTTAACTCTATCCATACTCCGATACACTTAGTACAAAATTACCCTTACAAGTCTCATAAAGAAACATTTCTTTGAGCAAGTTTTCTTTAGTTTCAGATATACAAATACTTTCATACTTACGACATGAATGAAATGCTTTATTGCACAAAAATAAATATACTATTAAAGAAAAACTTATTAATCTAATCTTTAAATTAACTGTGCAATGGGCGATCCTTAAATTATTTAATAAATATATTTAATAAATAATTTAAGGGGCGGATATTTTTATTTTATCGCCCGGTGGCGATTTCTTCTAGGTAACTCTGATATTTGAAAATAAACTATAAACAATTATTATAGAATAATAAAAATAAAACTAAAGTACAATAAAGTCAATACAATAAATAATTCATAAATACGTAGTCCAGATACATCATAATAAGAGAACATGAAATATAATAGATGAGAATGAAATGATATAATATATTCTCAGAAAAGACTCAGACAACGTTCACTTGTCTTTATTATAACCTAAAAACCAAAGAATAAGATTAATATTGTTCAAAATATAATTACAATGTAATATAGTTAGTATTCAGCTTCTATTATATTGTTTAAATAATTTCCTGTTATACTTGCTGTAATTGAAAATTTAAATTGGAAGTTGGAATTGAATATAATCTACCCAAATAATACTGGAAATCCTAGTGTTGGAGCCTTTTTAATGTTTTATTATATTATTTATTTTGTAAAACAATTAATACAAATTTTATATATTTTTTAAGGATCATTCAAATATAACCCAACCCATATATTATTAAATATCAACCATATAAGTTGGGGTAACCAACACAGTTCGTAATTACGTTGTGTTTTTTAAACTCTACTGTTAGTTACAACTTAATACGTATTATTAGATCATAAAATAAAAATATACCAACCACGGTGTGTTTAGATCCTTCTTTAATAAATCACCTAATAAATGTAATTCCCGCATTCGATAAAAATCAAAGTTTTATAAGTAAACTCAACAAATAGAAAAGTATTAGTAATACGAAAAGTTTCACTAAGCATATAATAAAGTAACCTTTTTATTTTTATTGTGAACATATAACATAAATGAAAACAGAGATGGTATATTTACGTAAAACACAAATTTTGTTGGTGACCAAAACTTACATACATACGATTACATATATCGATATACATTATACAACCAAACTTTTCTAATCGTTGAGTTGATGTTTTGTTAATTGAAATGACGTTAGCTTGTAAAGGAAATTAATCGTTTTTAAAACATTTATAATTAAGGGGGTCCTCTAGTGTGCGCCCGGATTTCAAACAGAGAAGTGAAAAAGGGCCTTGCAGGACTTCTTTGAAGAAGAGGAAGAGATACTTTATGATCCATACATAGCAGATTGATTCTCAGATCATTTTCTTATTATGAATTATATACAAAAACTTTCATTTTTTTTTCAAACTGATTCTTCTCAAAACACGATTTTTACAAACTGCTGCCATGATATCTCAAGAACTAGTTAATTCAAACTACTCAAATTGCTACTGCATCTTTAGTAGATATATATCTACAAGTTGAACTAAAATAATTAATATTGCTTTGTTAGTTTTCTTTTTACCAGTTAAATAAACCTGAAAAAAGTGCGAGAAATTGATTTTAAATATCTAAAACAATATAAAAAAAAAGTTTTTTTGGAATTCTGATTTAATTTTAGTTCCATGTAGAGCCTCAAGTCTCACACTTCAAATGGCGTCTAGTTTTTTGATTTCAAATAAGCAGAACGGCCGGAATCATGGCAGCAGTGGACCATCTCTTTTTTTATATGTGATCATGTATGGCGTTGTATCTCCAATAATATACAATATATTAACTTAAAAAAAATTAAAAAGTTCTTTAAATGTTAATAAAAATGATATACAATTTACAAATTATTTTATTTTAATGGTTTGCCAAAAAATATATTCCCAAAAAAGCATTAAAAAGATAGCCTTTACACTAGACGACTCCCTTAAGTTCGTTATTTGTAGCTTGGTTTAAAATTAAATTTTAGTGAAATTCCGACATGTAACTCAGAAGAAAATTCAAAGGGAAAAAAATATTTTATTTGAAATATCCCCTTTGCCACTTTTATTCTATATCCTTTTGCCACGGTTTGTATCAAATTTCGTTCTGATCAAAGTGTTTCTATACGAGGAGAAATTGACATTTCTGTTGCGACTCGACTTGTCGGGGAATAAAATAATATCGGAGTATTTCGAATATATTGTAAGGAGATTTGAAATATAGTGACTTGTTTTGTTTTCATACTAATTAAGGTATTAAATATTTCTAAAACTTCCATGTTCGGGGTTGGGATAAATTATTAACATATAAAAGGCTTAATTATTTATTAATATCAGATACTACAATAAAGTACCTACTCATGGGGTGAGATGAGATTAGTATATTAGTTAGTAATTTGCGAAAACTCCAAAAATATTCTATTTTAATTTTGTGTTAAAAATTGTAATGTACATGAAATGTTTAAGGTATCTAACTTATTTAAATTGATAAGGATTAATACTGTATCCGTCTAAATAGCATTCCATTTACCGCATTGTATGTGACCATTTTTAGAAGATAGAATGGGTATAGTAGTTTTCATTTAAAGTGAGATAATATATGCCATCTTTGACTTTTTGTAGATCTATAAAAGAGAAATATCGCACAATGCATTGTTTTCAAAGAGATAATGCAGCGTTTTCGATGAAATCTCCCAGGCGGTTTGACTTTTTGAATTAATTAAATAATTTACAATATTATAACAATTTTGACGGGCTCGTTGGCACGTTCGGTAGAACACCTGCCGTGCGCATCGATGGTCGTGGGTTCGAATCCCACCGGGAGCACATGTTTATAATTTTCTGTAAGCATGTTTTCCCCACGTCTGGTAACTTCGGGCATTGATCGGGTGGGAGGAATATCTAAATTCCGACCGGGTAACGAACCACCGTTCATAGATGGAAAAACCGTGAAGTGCATATTGCGCGTTTCGGTTTCAGTCTATGGATTTCCGAATGCTCGAAGTAAAAATTAGGTCGACAGCGCATCATTGACTGATGACTTGTGGCTGAGGTATCACCTATCATCAAGTGAACCTCATGCTCGTCTGTCGATATCTGATATAAAAAAAAAATTATAACAGTATTTTTTTTCTCAAAAACACATATATTATATTAACAGTTTCCTTATATAAAGATAAGCTTAAAAATAATCGTTCAAATAAAACTAATTTCCAGATGAATCGTTCAAACGGCTCCCAAGTTCTCCTCCGACGGATGGATTTGGGCCTAGCTGGAAACTTCAGCTGCGAAGTGACAGCGGAATCACCGTCGTTTGCCACGCAGATCGCCACCAAGTTTATTGATGTTATTGGTAAGTTGTGCCAAATTTAGTATCCAAAACTTAATATTGTTACGGGGACAGGCTCAAGATAGTTCCGAAAGTGATACCAAGAGATAAACTTCTGAGATTTAAGAGAGTTTCGAGTGCGATACTGTGAGTCAGTGTGTAAGTTTTGTCTGCGGTGTAATTTTAGTTAATTAAATTTCTTTTGTGTATTTTTATAAATAAATCTTATTATAAAAAAAAACACAAAATAAATGTATCTTTTATAATAATCTATAATTTTTTACTAAATAAGAGCGGCATCTTTTATCACGAACGCCCATAGCTCGCAACAATATTATCTTCCTATATCGTTATTTAAAACAATTGAATCATAGTTAGTATGGTGACTTTGTGAAAATGTAAATCAGACAGCTGTCACCTTTTAGGCTGGCCGTGACCACGTTTGCTGGAAAGCATTCAAAACGGGATAAATAATAGCGAGGAAAGTATTGGTTTTTTTTTGTTTGTTTGTTACGATTTAACTCAAAAACCAATACATAGAAAGCTACATTATCAACGAGTAACATTGCCTATTTTGCCCGTGCGAAGCCGGGTCGCATCGCTAGTAAATAATAAATTTCGTTTTAATCCAGTAAAGGTTCTTGTAGTAAAATCTGTTATACTCGTGTTAATAAAAGACTATATTAAGTTATTTATCATATTATCCACAAATTGAACTCATACATTATTCACATTGAGAATTCTCATGGTGCTAGTGGGTAAAGTTGAAAAAATTTATAGTCCTTATATAAAAATGGTATTTGCTAAGCAAAAGCAGAGCTCTCGTTGACCGCCTCGCCTCCATTCAATTGAATTCAAAGCTTGACTTGAAGCTTACCATCGAGCACAGCTGTGAATAGTTACGTCAGAGAATAGCTTATTCTGATAGCTTATTCTTTTTTATGTTAGGTATCGACAGACGAACATGAGGTTCACTTGATGTTAGATAATACTTCAGCCATAGAGCATCAGACAATGATGTTCTGGTGAGCTAATTTTTACTTCGAGCATTTTTTTAAATGTTTGATATCGAAGGACGAGCATGAGGTTTATTTGATGGTAGGTAATACCTCAGCCATAGAAAATCAGTCAATGATGCGCTGTTGACCTACTTTTGATTTGGGGAATTTTCTTTAAATGTTTGATATCGAATGATGAGCATGAGGTTCACTTAATGGTAGGTAAGTACCTCAGCCACAGCGCATTTTCCAATTCTGCGCTGTCGATTTATTTTTTACTTCGAGTATTTGGAAATCCATAGACTGAAACCGAAACGCGCAATATACACATCACGGCTTTACCATCTATGAACGGTTATTCGTTATCTGGTTGGAATTTCGAGCTTCCACTTATTCGTTTTATGAAGATTGTAAACTTGTAGTCTCGTCGAGATTCCAATCCGCGACCCATAGGAACGCAAGGCAAGCATATAGCCTATCAAAGCCCCAACGAGCCCTTCAAAGAAAGGGTAAGAAATCTTTAGTAGTTCATTTCTAGACATTGAATTATAATATTATGGACATAATAATGATTATTATACTTTTATGCTTATAATATAAAACAAAATATATACTATCCGAACATACCCTAAAACTATTTTAACTCCAAGCTGTTTACTTGTACTTCCCAAACTGATCTAAGTAAACATCTCTACTACGATGTGTAGTCAGTTGTTAGAACACATTGGAAACACTATTTGAAAACATTGTGTTGGGTTGTGGTGACTGAGTCTGCCAAATAAAGACTTCCTTTGTTTTATCTGTTCGACTCGACTATATGTCAATTCGACTGTATGTTTTTTTGTATGTATGTTACGCGATCATTCCATCTATATGATGGAATGATCGATTTCATACATCAAAATTGATTCCTTGATTCCGAGTTTCTTGAGAACATCAACAAAAAAAACCAAACAAATATAATGTTTATATAAAAATATATAGGGTAGTCTGCCCCGTGACCACGGTTGCTGAAAAAAATCGCGTTTTAATCGGTATAAAGTATTTTATTTAAATGTTTGAGACTAGTGTTAATACAAAATTAAATAAATATTAGATAGATGTAAATTATTCGTAGCAAAGACACGCATACACTACTAATAAATTATTATAATAATTACTTTATAAAACCATTTGCAAATTGTGTGATTTTTCATTTTATCGCCACGAAACTGTAATGATTCGGTTTTAATTCAATAAAATCAAAGGTAGTAGGTACTTGAATATTAATTTGATTGAAACGTTGTATTTTGACCACATGATTTCTATTAATTGTATAAAGGCTATTTTTTAGGTTAGTTTTTAACGTGCTGTTGGTGCGTTGGATAGTACACCTATTTTACGTTCCTTTGGGTCGCGGAATCGAATCCCGTCCAGACATGCTTATAATCTTCACAAAATGGAACTTCTTAATTCGTCGGTAATTTAAAGGTCGGTCGACAGCGTATCATTGACTGATATGAGGTTCTGTTGCTGGGGTATCCCCTGCCATCAAGTGAACCTCATGCTCATCTGTTGAAATCTAACTTAAAAAAATTATAAAAAAATAATTTAAACATAAAATATAATAAATGTGATAGAATATAAATATGTTTATTTATTTAAAATATTTTAGTATATTTAAACACTCAAATCTAAACTCTTCATTGTATAATATTTGCAACTAAGATTAAATGTACTCAGTATACATATATGTAGTTTTTTGTAGGCATATTTAAATCACAATACTTTTTTCGAGTTTTTTACCAGAAAGTGAATTCCGAAGTCTCCATCTGGGGCATGGGGCAGATTAATTTGTGTCTGTTTTACTGATTTTTATTTACTGGTACGAAGGTAAGGTAGGAGTTAAATAATAGAAATAATAAAAAGAAAATTACAATATTATTTTATATTTCTAAATACGTTTTAAAGGCAGCATAAGTAAATATATCTTCGGAAATTTCTCGTTTAAACACGGAGAAGTCCAAACTTATTAGCCTTTCACAAACGACAACGCAATATTTCATTCAGCAAATTCCGCGCACAAGACTCATAACACATTTCTCGGTGTAAAGCAAAAATTAAAAAAGGAAATATTCTCGACAAAGCGACCAAGGAGACCCATGAACAAAGGACAAACCCAGGACATTTTGCATTTCTGTTGGTTCTTCGTTTTTAATTTTTAAGAAAATAACACATTTATTTTTTAACTCATAACAGCCTTAATTTATATAAGAATTCGACGTGTTTGAACATACATACATATACATCACGCCTCTTTCCTATTGGTGTAGATAGAGATCACGGAATTCCATAATATGCTCCGACCTTGCATACCACTATCGCTTCTTCCACTTACATCAATACTGATACACGATCATCGGTTTCGAGTAATCGTATCGAAATAGGTAACTTTGAGAAAATCAAGGTTAAAAATTAAATCGCATTTTTTTCATAATTTTTTTTCACATTTCAAATTTCGTACACGTGTCAAGGACATGGGGACAACATACCCAAATATTACTTCGACTTTTTTACCTGTTCGCTTCGCGTGGAATGCCCCGTATACTAGCAGTGCTAAGGAGTCCTAACTAGCCGGCTTTCCTTTATATATTGAACTTCAATAACTAACACTAATAAACTAAAAAACACCTGGTGTTATATACTTTTCGTTTTACTTTGGGCCTTCCTCGCATTGTATGAAAGTACGAAATTTCGTAGCATGGTGTGGATTTTTAGAACGGCTAACTTTTTGAAAATTTTCACCCTTCGTCACTGCTAACTTCCAATTGCAAAGTCAATTGGACAAAGGGTATCTACCAAGCTGATATCTGGATTACAAAACTAAGTTAAGTAACATTGTTAGCATCAGTATCTACAAATGAACTACGAAGTTCTAACTATCTCGTTAAACAATGATGTACAGACGGACAATTTGCAATATTCTCGGAGTTTAGATTTGAATCATATTTCGCAAATATCTCCCTTGTATATGTCTTGTTTGATCTGGAATTTAGTTGGTATTTTCACTGTAATGCTATATCAAGTAATATTATGAAAGTTACCGTTTGAAGAGATATCATCTCAACGCCCGAATTGCTGTGAACATAGTATTACTGACTCAAATCAAATCAAAAGTTTTTTATTTCAAATAGGCCTTTGCAGGCTCTTATGAAACGTCTAGTTGCACGGTTCCAAAAAGTGGGTCTCATGGAGAAGAACCGGCAAGAAACTCCATGGACACTCTTTTCAACAATAGTTTAGCTTACAACTCAATGGAGTAGATTAGAGTAAGAGGACAGCCTTTACCTTGCCAGCATTTAGAAGTAAGAAAAAGAGAAGAGTAAAAGTAGAAAAGAGTCATTGGAACTTCGAATACTATAGAAGGAATTCAAAAATACGAATCGATTTATAATAGCACTCTGATAACATACAAACTAATACAACTTAAGGATTACATTAACGACCAAAACACATGGGCGTAAACATATCTGTTATTCTTTTAAAATTTATCTATACTTAATATTATAAAGAAGAAAGTTTTGTTTCTTTGTTACGATTTAACTCAAACACTACTCGACCGATTTTAAAAATTCTTTAATAATAATAATAATAAATATATTTATTCTCTCTTCACAAAGGTTACCTAAGAACTAAAACATAACCATAGTAAAACCAGAACCTAAACTTGTGAGAGACTGGTGCCTGATGTAGGTTTTTAGAAAAACCTGTATTACAGGTCACCAGGGCTCCACCCGCAGCTAGAATTAAAGTTATAATAGGTATGCATGTTTTTAAAAAACAGAATAAATAAAACAATTATTGCTAACAAAAAGAAAGTAGAAACTTAACATACATCTTAAAGGGAAACAAAAAAGTAATTGCAAAATTAATTACTGGTCTAAAGTGTAGCTATAAATGAGGAATTTGAGAATCTATTGTAAATGTGTATTTCATCAACGTGTACGTATATTGTATATAATGAGTTAAATGTATTCAAGTGTTAGTGAGATAATGAGTATACAGTATGAATATATGTTAATGTGTGTTGCGAGTCAACTATGCATAGAATGATAGAGAAGCAATCTGACGGTGAAAACATAATAAGAGAAAGAGAAACAATAATTGGGATGAGATAATATATTGGCGTTAACTATATTATAAGGGTAGTCAATAGATTTTCAGTTTTTCACCAATAGCTACATTATTAGAGAGTAACATAATGTATAAAATAATCATATTTTGTAATATTTGACTTATTTTTTGTTTTCATGTTATTTGATGTAATTTTAATTATGAATGAACATAAAAACTTTTTCATTCATTTTCTTTTGTAAGTCGGGTAATTATAAATTCGCTAAACATTTCTTACAATGTTCTTGTCTCTTGGAAATGGTAACTTAATAACGATGATGAAAACGTAATGCGGGAGTTTCAATAATATTTATTTCACTCAGCAAATTATATTTCCAAGAACTGTGGTTTCAACAAAATATCACACTTCGACTCTTGAAAATTTCTAAATTGCTTTCGTTTGTGATGTCATTTACGGCAGGTGTTTCTGTCGCTATATTGAATTTCAGTTTACTTTGTCAATTTTATTAATGAAATGAGTTATGAATGCAATTAAATATTATTATTTAATACTAGTCCGGATAGGCGAACTGCGGTTTGCTGAATGTTCAAATTATTTCAAAACGCGCGTTCATGATTGGAACAGGTTATTACATATGTATATATTTTATGGAAATAAATATATGTATCTTAAAGCTTACCGAAATATTTGCTAAAATGTTGGCTTAGTATTTATGAGGAGGGATGAAAAGCGTGTTACTAAAAAAGTTTTGAATATGAAAGTAGTAATGAAATACCGGTAGGGGTTATTCACAGACTAACTTTTATTAGTATATAATATAGAAATTTAATAGTAGTCATTAAATAAAATATATTGTTATAATAATTTTGCACAAATGAATGAAAACTTTATGTGACAGAAGCAAGAAACACATAACTAATAACTTATTTAATATATAAATATAATAATACAAAAATAAACAACACTTCTGTCAAAAAGGAGGCCGTTAGATATAACATAATATATACAAAGATCATAATATTATGGGACTTATTTTTTTAAAATTATTTCCATAAAAAATATACAGTAGAATGTTTTGATGTTCCAGCATTACCAACATCGATACCAGTCTTGAAAGCTGACAAGGACCGGTACCAGCCTGGGGAGATACTACGAGCTAACTGCTCATCCCCACCAGCTCGACCTTCAGCCAATCTCACCATATTTGTCAATGAAGAACCGGTTAGTTATCTTTTATCATATCTTACAATTTGTTTAGTATAGGGGGACAAACAAGCCGTAAGGTATACCTGATGGAAGCTGAACACTCCCGTTCATAATATCAGATGCGTTAACGGTCTTAGAAACATTGTTGTTTTAAAAATTTATGCTTTATTTATACATCGATGTTATACATATATTATTTTATTTTACATGGTTAACAAACAGCTTATAAATAACAATATAACACAATAGAGGATGTAAACAGATTGAAGCTATTTATAGTTTTCAGTTATAGCAATGAAATCGTGATAAAAAAACATAAGTTGTAAAAAATTGGCGGCAAACCATACAGGCCCAGGGCACTAAAACTTAATTTAGATTACTTTTCTTTATTTATAATCTGTCTATAATACTATAATATAATTTTAATTGAGGTTTTGTTCTGTTCCAACAGTTCTCGAGTCTTATTGTCTACGTGGTTAGATTGATTTTAAATAGTCTCTTACAAACTGAATATGCCTGATTTTTATCTACAAATTCCAGGTCCGTGCATCAGAAACCAGTCTTCACCCTTCGGAAAGTGGTTTATTCACAACTAAAGTGAACATAGAGCTAAAACTCACACCGGGGTTATTCCCTGGCGGAAGGCTGAGGGTTGCGTGCTACGCCAGCGTGTACAATGTGTACAATAAGTCGTCTAAACTGGACTTCTTGACCCCTGAGACTGATCCGAGACCAGAGAGAAGTAAGTACATAGTGTACAGTGTTGAAAGTGTCAAGTCTCTTTAATGATATATAATACAACAATTTCGCTATTTGATTTCAAGTACAAGTGGCGAAAGCTGCAAATATGATGTCTGTAGTTAAAAAAAACCTCAAAACCAAAGATGAAGAAACCATCTAACTTTGGAACTCTAAACATGATTGAGTCTTTTCTCGATAAATATAAATGATTATGAAAATGTTCAATTTGTCGAAATTGAGGCTTGCACTAGTGATAATTAGATCATTAAATTTATATAGATATATAAACCTCGTTTTTTAAAATCTTTTCTGTTTCTTAAAAATGTTTAAAATCTTTTATGTTTCTTAAAACTGAAATAATACATTTAAAATACGGTGAAAATTCGCACGAGATGGTCGCCATCACTATTTATAATAATCGAATAATCGCGCGAGTTAGGAGCAAAACGCATGGTTTTATTCATCATAAAAATAGAGAATAAAATCAACAAAAAATACAAACTTTCGCAAAGAAAAGTATGCAGCAAGCAGAAGAATGTAAAATCCGTGGCATAGTGGGCTAAGAGGGGACGAAATCAAAGTTTCTGGCGAGGTGTTATAGCCCAATGTATGTAATATTATGAATACTAGTAGAAATTCGTTTGGAATGTCTAACATTTTTTTCGAAAAAAAAAGGCTACAAAATTCAATAGATTTTCAGTTAAGATAGATTTAAAGAAGGACCCAATGATGTATGTATAATGTATATTCATAGTAAGTTCATAATTAAAACTTAGCTTACTAAGTGGTTAAGAAAGGATAATGCAATATTTATATGATTATTTTACATAGTATACGCTAAGAAATCGCGTTCTAATCCAGTAAATGTTAATATTGTCTTATAAACACGAGAATCATACATTAAATAAAATACTTTTTACCAGATTAAAAGACTTATGATTTATATTATTTATCCCGACGTCTAGGTTGCTTTACAGCCACCGTGGTCAAGGGCAGACTAGCCCTTTTTTCATTAAATCCTGTGATAATAATGTTAAATTTTCTTTGAGATATTACAAACATTTTTTTGGTTAACTTTTTTCCAAATGATACATTATAAAGTACCATGAAATCCAAATAGATGGCGCTAAAATAAATATTTTTTATTTTAGTGTTTTATTTAAATATATATAAAAAATTAAAAGTAAGTTAGCTAGCTTTTCGAATGGTTAATAATATGGGGATCAAGGACTTTGATGGGGATTTTGACACAAACAACAACGGATTGTGACGGGCTCGTTGGCGCGTTCGGTAGAACACCTGCCGTGCGCATCGATGGGTCGTGGGGTCGAATTCCACCGGGAGTTCGAATTCCACATGCTTATAACTTTCTGTAAGCATGTTTTCCCCACGTCTGGTAACTTCGGGCATTGATCGGGTGGGAGAAATATCTAAATTCCGACCGGGTAACGAACCACCGTTCATAGAAGGAAAAACCGTGAAATGCATATTGCGCGTTTCGGTTTCAGTCTATGGATTTCCGAATGCTCGAAGTAAAAATTGGGTCGACAGTGCATCATTGACTGATGTTCTGTGGCTGAGGTATCATATACCATCAAGTGAACCTCATGCTCGTCTGTCGATATCTGACATAAAAAAAACGAATTTTCTAAAAAATAAGCTTTTTTATTGTTCGTTAACGCTACTAATAATAACAGAAAATTATAAACCAAGTATATTTAATAAAAACTTAGCTAAATTAAAGAAACCTTATATTGTTTAATTTAGTGATAACCTGAAACCAACCATTACTGCAAAAATAACCTCGTATTGAAAATTTCTCTTTTCAGTTACACTCAACGGAAGTGCTTCTAGATCCTTCTTGAACTGGTTCCTTCTATTCCTGCTCTTCTTTCTGCCAATGGTGATGGCTGATGACTACGGGTTCGAAGAAGAATTCTCCAATTATTTTTATAACGATGACGAAAATCAAGGGAACGTAGTATTATCTTTAATCGGCGGTTGAATAGTTTTACTTAAATGTAATTATGGTTAAATATTTTTATTACTGCAATGCATTGGAATCATGAATAGAGAGGCTTTAATCATATTTTTGATG
The DNA here is from genome assembly GCA_905404175.1 of Anthocharis cardamines. Taxonomy (NCBI): domain Eukaryota; kingdom Metazoa; phylum Arthropoda; class Insecta; order Lepidoptera; family Pieridae; genus Anthocharis; species Anthocharis cardamines. The sequence goes on from FR989959.1 coordinate 1,320,557, forward strand.
GTGGAAGGGCAAAAGACGAAACACAATATGCGGCAAATATGTATGTTGTTTTTGGAAATATAATACACTTACATTAATAATAGGTCTTCGCGCGCTACGCCTAGATACCGCGCTATAAAGAAAAAGCAGGTTCCTGAATGCGGCAACTCAATGTTGTAGTGTGTGTAAAACACTGAGATTCGTTATATTATTTTACTGTGAAATTTATGACGATTTATACAATACTTACTGATGGTATGTGATGCCAGTATCTTTCTTGTTTATTGTAGTCTTATTTTTATAGTTTGACTACGCAAAGCATTTTCTCCGGCGGTACGCCGAATACGGCGTAGTATTTGTTGCCGCATTTTTCAAGCCGCAAACGGTATCTAGTCGTAACACGCGGAGACCAATTATTAATCTGTGAAAATATACTTATTATTCTAAGTTTGAACTTACATATAAAATACATGTAAAACTCTTTCCAACAATTTTGAGATTATCAAATGAAATGACAGTTTATATCAAAAGTTACCACACATATAAAAACTAAAGTCTCAATACTATAGGAGCTGAATTTATCTTCGGAATCGTTACAGATAAACTTAATTATTTCAAATATGGCAGCCATCTTCTTGTTAGTCGTCAAAGGTTTTAATTACGTTCGTTAAAAATAAAATAGTTTTGTTATAATTAAAATAAAAAATTAAACTACGCAAAAGGTTGTTACATAAAGAGATATGAGGTTTTAAAAATACGATGCAGTTCTGCATCACTATGCGTTATATTTAATTTTTACTTTAAATGGAGTTATAAAATAAAATGTATCATACTGTCGTCAGCATGATATGCAATGTGGAGACGACAATACGATAGGAACTTAAACTACATAAGTAAGTATCAACGTTGCCATTCTACAAAAATCACAGGATATACATATGTAAAACAATCTACGTATCGACAAAGGCTTTAACCGATACCTATTATATGTTAAATATCGACACACGATTTTGTGGTAGGTGATAACACAGCCAGAGAATACCAGTCAATGATGCGCTGTCGAGCTATTTTTTACTGTGTAATATATTGATTAGACTCAAACCGAATCGCGCAACATGCACTATTCGAGTTAGTGACATGGAGAATTATAATTAAAACCATTCACTTTCTTTACTCGAGGTACCAAAAAAGAGCCTACTCTTTTTTTAAAGGCCGGCAACGCACCTGCAAGTCCTCCGATGTTGCAGATATCTATGGGCTATGGAGTCACTTACCATCGCGTGAATCGACAGCTCGATTATCATCTATTCCATTAAAAATGCGATAGTCTGACTTAAATAAGCTTAATATAATATGTACACTGCCTATACCCTGCCACGGAAGTATCCTCAAAAAATTACTGAATGGCCTAGTCATACTTCTTTGTAAGTAAGCCTAAATAAAATTAATAATTACCTATGTATTTTTAATTTACATTACATAGCTTGTTTAAAGTAATTATTTTTACATTATTAATAAGTTTACAATATACATATATATTTTTAATTATATCTAGAATGCCATTACATTTTACATTTGAATGTAATTCAGTAGTTGACTATTGGCCGAATTCTCGAACGCTAATCAACATTGAGGTATACTTCAAAGTATATCTAACCCTTTCATTACGAAGGTAAAATGAAAGACAGAAACATTTTAGGAAGCCCTCAAGTTTTGATTATCGTTTAAGTATTCCGCTGAATATTTCATTATTTAAGATCATGATTCTTTATTACTTTCAAAAAATATTTGTATGTATATAAACTTTGTAAATAAAAATTCTGTAAGTGCGATTTAGTGGAAAAATGGTTTAAAAATATGGTGGCTTCAGATTTGCTTTGGTCAAAATAATTTACAACACTTATACTGATATTCAGACGAGCATTCAATGATGAAGAAAGCTGCGGTTACGTATGTTAATCCTTCAGAAACTAAGATTCATTCATTCAATTGGTACTTAAAAATACAGTGACTATATTTTTTGTTGGATATCTAAGCTTACTTTACTATACATTGAGATCGAGTTATGTGTTCAATTTGTGTCAATTATGGTATATGATATCTTAACTATAGAACAATGGTTTTTAATTATAAATGATCGGAAGACCGCCCCTGTGGCTCAGTGGTCAGTGCGATGCTCCCGAGATCTTAGGTTCAAATCCCGCTGAAACAAGAGTAAAAAAAAATTAAACAATAATCACTTGCTTGTAAAGAAAAAGTTTTAAGTCCAAATATAGAAACAATAATTAGCAGTTTCTGTGACTTTTACTTAAAATATAATTTTTCCACACGTCCAACTGTACCTATATCGTTTGTAAATACCAAGGCAAATCTAGAATTTAAATGCGGCAAAATTATCTCCAACATTTTGATGAAATATGCTCTATCCAAAAAATATTAATGTCAAACATTATATGAAATCTGTTAACATAAATAAGTAAGTACCAATAAGAAACTCATACCAATAACTATTCGCTCGTTTAAGTCTTATTTAGTAAGGAATATTTTTGTTACGTTTAAGGACTGCTGAAGAAGGTCTGCCCACTACACCGTATGTAGAACACCTGCCGTGCGTTTCGATGGGTCGTGGGTTTGAATCCCACCGGGACAATATACTCATAATTTTCTGTAGGCATGTCTTTCCCACATCTGCTAACTTCGGGCATTAACAACGGGTGTGTATGTATGTAATAAACACTGTTATATATTTTTGTTTGATATGGTCCTTGCACGGTCATGGTATGATACGGTGTAGTTTTTTTTTTTTATGTCAGATATCGACAGACGAGCATGAGGTTCACTTGAACATAAGTCAATGATGCGCTGTCGACCCAATTTTTACTTCGAGCATTCGGAAATCCATAGACTGAAACCGAAACGCGCAATATGCACTTCACGGCTTTTCCATCTATGAACGGTGGTTCGTTACCCGGTCGGAATTTAGATATTCCTCCCACCCGATCAATGCCCGAAGTTACCAGACGTGGGGAAAACATGCTTACAGAAGATTATAAGCATGTGCTCCCGGTGGGATTCGAACCCACGACCCATCGATGCGCACGGCAGGTGTTCTACCGAAGTAGGCGGTCTGCTCTATTGTTCTAATATAATATATTAATTAATCATATTTATGTAAATATTGTTTTTTAAAATGAAAAATTAAGGGTATTAATGAAAATTGTTAAACAATATTATGTTCGTTGTAAGAATTAAGCCCTGATTTCGTTATCGACGTATATATTTCTTCTTTTAGGGCTGAGGTGTTAAAAATTAGCAAAAAGGATAATGTACAAGTCATGTATACCTTTCCAACCAAACACCCTCTTCCTCTCTCTCTTTTTTAGCATTGTTTTTATAAAATCTTGGTATATTCCTAGGATATAAGGACAGTTCCGATGAATTTTACTTAAGCTTGCGTCACTGCCCGACACTTAACCGAGTGAAAAATTTTTTTTTTTTTTTTTTTAACTATTATGAGTAAGTGTTTGGCTACTGTTTCACCTGGTGGAAAGTGATAACGCAGCCTAAGATGGAACACGCTTACTCATTAAAAACCTATGCACACTTGCTTTGAAGCGACCCAGATTATAACTCGGCGGGAAGATGGACGCCGGCAGGGAGTTCCATTCCTTACAGGTCCTTATAATAAAAGACGATGTGAATCGTTTTGTACGACTGTGAGGGATGTCGATTACATAAGGATGGAGGCCCAACCGGTGTCTGGTCGTTCGGTTGTAAAAAGGTGATGCCGGTATAAGTTGGTGTAGTTCTTCAGAACACTCTCCGAAATATACTCTGTAGAGGACTGACAGACTGGCAACAGATCGTCGATGGTCTAAGCTCTGCAACTTTGCTGAGACGAGTGTGTCATCACCAATTAGTCTCTTGGCTCGTTTTTCAATTGAGTCTAAAGCGGACAACTGGTATTGCGCAGCTCCAGCCCAAAGATGAGAGCAGTATTCCACACATGACCGAACTTGAGCTTGATAAAGGTTTAATAACTGTTCTGGTGTGAAATACTGCCTGACCTTAGCTAATATGCCGAGCTTTTTTGCTGCCGTGCCCGCTTTTGACTCGAGAAAGGTTTTAAAATTTAAATCTGAACTGAGCGTAAGACCTAACAAGTCCAGTCGATCAGTAACCTTGACAGGTACATCTCGGAAGGTGGGAGTCAAGTTGAAAGGACTCTTTTTTGCACTAAACAAACACGCCTGTGTTTTTGAAGCGTTAAATTCGACCAGATTAGCACTACCCCATTCGGAGACCGCCTCTAAGGTCAAATTCAACCGCTCCACCATGGCTGTTCTTTCAAGTTGGATATGGTCCTGGCTTGCGCGTGCACCGGGAATATATCTATCTACAACTGTGCTGTCATCTGCATACCCATAGATTCCGGGTCCAAGCAGGTCATTAATGTGCAGCAGAAAAAGAGTTGCAGACAGAACAGATCCCTGAGGAACACCGGCGTTTATCGTCTGTGGGCTTGAAGTACACCCTTCGACAACCACGCGGATAAGACGGTCACTCAGAAAGTCTGATACCCATTGGCACAACTCAGGACTTATTCCATAAGCTGGGAGCTTGCTCTTAAGGCTTTCATGCCAGACTCTATCGAAAGCCTTCGATATGTCAAGTGAAACTGCTAAAGCCTCACCTTGACCATCGATGGCTTCTCCAAAGAGATGTGTGAGATGTACCAGAAGGTCCCCAGTGGATCTGTTACGACGAAAGCCATATTGATGATCACTGAGGAGATCGTTACCTTCTAAGTACATAAGGAGCCGATTGTTCAATACACGCTCCATAATCTTGCAGAGTATGGAGGTGATTGAAATCGGTCGATAGTTAGTTGGTTCAGCACGACTGCCCTTTTTTGGTACAGGTTGTACATTGGCAAGTTTCCAGCACTTAGGAACAATGCCAGTGCTTAAAGATAGGCGATACAGGCGTGTTAGAATTGGAGAAATCTCAGGAGCACATTTCTTCAATACTATCGCTGGTATTTCATCAGGTCCACTCGCTTTGTTCACATCAAGATTGCGCAAGACTTTGAGAACCTCTCGTTGGGTGATGCGAAATGAAGGCATTTCATATCCACAACGAGGTAAAGAAGGTGGAGTGTTGTTAGACGAATCTAGACGTGAGTTACTTGCAAAGAGTTCAGCAAAAAGTTCCGCTTTTTCTCCAGCAGAATGAGCAAGTGAACCGTCAGGTTTGAGTAGAGGAGGAAGTGAACTCCGACAGAAATTGGTTTCTACAGCCTTCGCCAGGGACCAAAAAGCTTTGCTACCAGAAGGGTAAGAAATGAGCTTTGTCCCGATTCGGCGAATATGTTGAAAGCGTGCTAACTTTAAAGCTTTTTTATAGGACTTGGCGGCTAGGTTAAAGGCTTTCTTCTTGTCAGTGATATCGGGAGCTTTATTCGCTCGGGCTTCAGCCCAGTTCTGGTATGCTAATTGCTTTTTTTGCTCTGCAAGAAAGCATTCAGTGCCAAACCAAGGGCGAGCCTTATTCTTAGAGTACACATCAGCAAATGGAATAAAATATTCCATTGCCTGATGTATAACTTTAGCTACAGAATCAGCGCAGCTCGACGGATCTCCTGAAGAAAAGCAGGCCTGCCGCCAAGGAAAGGATGCAAAAAAATGCCGCATCTCATCCCAATCTGCTGACTGGTATCGCCAAATTCTCCTCTTATTCCCAGTACACGTTTCGGGTGGAGAATATGTAGACACAGATCTTACAAGACAGTGATCCGAGGTTCCTAGAGGCGATGACACCGTAACCTCATATCTGTCGGGATCTGTAGTCAGCAAAAGGTCCAGACAATTAGCTGTATGACCAGTAATATCGGGTACTCGAGTTGCTTGACGGACTAGCTGTTTCAGGTTCAAAGAAAGAGCGAAGTTAAACGCTTCTTTGCCAGCGTGATCAGTTTTTTGGTATGGGAATAACCAATCATGATGGATTGCGTTAAAATCTCCCAATAGGACCAGTTGCGCTGAAGGGTATCTTTGTTGAATTGAGTCCGTCGCTCCACTTAGATATTGAAATAAGGCAGACGTGTCCTGATCTCCAGTGTGCGAGCGATACACATTGGCATAGACTATTTGATCTACGCCAATATCAGTAAATATCCAAAGAACTGAGTAATCTGGGTGTTCCAAGTGTCGGAGGCGTTTGCAGCAAATGTTTTCACGGACATACACACATACTCCAGCTTTAGGGCGAAAATTGTGTTCGAGCACATAGCCAGGATAGTTGAGGTATGCCGTGTCGGCTGGGGGTCTTATTTGTGTCTCCGACAGAAAAAAAGTTGCGTTGTGTTTCAAAAAAGTATAAGTACTGAAAAACCTGAACATTTATAGAAAGTAATATATACTTTTAAATAGGGTTAAAGAAATTTATTCTCTAAAAAGATTAACTTGCATGAGAAAGAAATTATACTAAATAATAATAATAATAATATCGTTTATTTCGGGTAAAATGCCCATAATTATACATCACAATTACATTAAATTTATAAATATAACACAAAGAATATTAAATAAGAATATACTTAAATTTAATAACAATTAAAAATTAAAAATAAAAATTAAATTAAATTCTGACACAAAAATAAATTAATTAAAAATCATTTGAGAATAAAAATAAAAAGAATAAGGCCGTCTATCAAGATTGCACCGAGAAATGCAGTTTTGTCCAATGCTTCATATAGGGGGAGCAATATAATCTATCAGCGATAAGTTGTAGGAACTTGTTGGAGCTATCCCGCAGCCTGCGCATCAGCGATGCTGTTCGTTTGCGCAGTATGGCAGTAAAGCCATCAAAAAAATGCATTTTTATTTTTTACCCACCACTCAATACATTCAAAAACCCCCTTTAAACATTAACATTGAAGTATGTGTTGTCTTAGTTGGGCCTTGGTAATTTATTGAGGAAGCTGTGCTTCCTCAAAAGTCATCATATTTTTCCTCCTCTTTTAATTTTTGTGTCTTCTGTATTTTATAGATTAAAACCTGTCTGGAAAGGTTTATCCCAAACGCTTCCCTGAAATATCCGTTTCTTCATAGAAAGGCGATACATATACATTATGCCCCTTTCCCATTGGGGTAGGCAGAGATTACGGAATTCCATATGCTCCGATCCTTGCATACCACCCTCGCTTACTTGTGTCAATGCCATACTTCAGTTTCCTACTACAGGCGATACAGAGACAACAAATTTCTCTTTTCGGCCTTTCGAGCCGCTATGACTAAAATAATGCCTCCTGTGTGTAGGTAACAGTGACATTACTAACAAATCGATTCCGGCTTTCCTTTATATATTTAACCATATGCCTCTCGTAATTAAAAAAGGTCTTGTATTAATCATTTAGAAAACGCAGGGGGTCAAAATATGTCTATAAAACACAATGCAATTTTTTACTAAACTCGGATTTATATATCTTTGTATGATTTGCACTGTTTATAAATAGCAATTTTATATCGATTTTTTATCAAAATATTTGAAGATCTTTAGGTTTATTAATAATATGAATTGTAAATACAGTAAGTGCAAATAAATGAAAATTGACACGATACATTTGTTTTATTCATTTGTTATCCAATTATAGTTTTTACTTTCTACGACAGTAAAAACTTTGTTTGTAAATAGTTCGGACCTTCTTTTCTTTCACCAGTTATTTGATTCGAGGTAATTGTCTATGACTTCCAATGTCTCTTACTGTGGCCCTAACTCTTATTTGGTATTCCACATTTTAGGAACATATTCCAGTCATACAAACTAACTTCTTTTATTGGGTTAATCTAATATATAAAATTTCCATGTCACAATGTTAGTTACCGTACTCCTCCGAAACGGCTTTACCGATTTTTACAAAATTTTATATGCGTATTCAGTAGGTCTGAGAATCGGCTACTATCTATTTTTCATACCCCTAAGTGAGAGTTGTTCACCCTTAAATTTATTTTTTAATTTTTGAACGAAATGTTTTGTTTTTATTTTTTTATAATGTGGCATTAAAAATACATACAACCCTAATTTTTACTTTTTTATCACCAACCCCTGCTTTTTAGAAATTATTTACATGGCAAATCAACGTTTGCCGGGTCAGCTAGTATACATAATATATAGACGAGCGTGAGGGTCACTTGATGGTAGGTGATACCTCAGCCGCAGAACATCGGTCAATGATGCGTTGTCGAACTTTTTTTACAACTTTACAAGTAGACATTCAATACAAGCTTTAACAAAATATGATAATACCTGTTAAATGTCATGGGAATTGCCAGCCAATTAAATGCTATTCTGGCATATTAATTATGAATTTTCAGACATTGAATTTACATACTTCTACGCATAGAGTAAAGTAACTATATAGGGAACTTCTACATCTAATGAAGATAAACTCCCTTTATTTATATCAAAACTTATAAAGAAATAAAATAAGCGCAAATAAAAAATAAATAGAACAAACTAATTGTGCCCCGCGTCTTCGTATAAATGAGCTGCGAATTATAAAAGCAACGCAATTAGGAGCGCGCTAGAAAAATCAAATTAAACCTCTAATGAACAAACATCGTCCATGAGTTGGTTCCCTGTAGGATGTACAGAGTAGCCATGTCACAGAACTTATGATTTAAATCAGGGATGTTATGGAGCTACATAACCGTATCCAAAAATGCTAGCGGATATCCGATATAAAAATCTATCCATCACTGTAACCGAATTCTCTATAAAAGTTTCGAATAATTTCAGATAGGGGCGGATTTAGACTCCGTCCCTAATAATAATACAGGTTTTTTCTTTTTGTACCAAAGCTGATACACTAGTACCTTGCATTATTATTTTTATTGCTTAATCATTACTAGTCAGTCATTGTGGGAGGATAATAAATAAGAGACAAAGTATTTTTTAATCATCATCTCTAAACCTTTTTAAGACTTGTTAAATATGATTATGCTAAAATAAGGCTTTACTAAGCCTCAATAATGTGTGATCCTCATTGCCCTCATTGAGGAATAAAATTTAGTTTTGTGCGATTTTGTAGATTATAAATTTAAAATTACTCCTCGGTTAGCTAAAAGATAATTAACTAAACGACGTTTTGTTAAAAAAAATCTGAAGATTTGAGAAATGTCTCTGTACCGATCTTTCTCTGTATACCATCGAGCGCTCCTTCCGCTGTCGCATAGTTTGTCGCCGCGACTTCCGCACAAGCGGTAAGCCACAAGTTTAGCTAAGAATTTTATTCTGGGTTAACTCTGGGGTCTGGTTCAATGCGCTTTCAAACGCTGAATGCTTTGTTGAGATACGATCATCTCTTTGAATATTAAAATCTTGCATATTTTACATATTCTTCTCGAACACACAGACTTCCAGACTTCCATACTAAAGTATGCGACGTCAGTTCTAAAGATTGATACCTATAACATATAGTTTTTCTGAACCGATACGACTTGGGAAACTTCAAGAAGCGAGCCTACATCTTACAGATCGGCAACGCACCTGCAAGCATTCTTGTGTTGCGAATATCTATGGGCGGAGGTGATTACCATGGTGAAGGTGATACTGGTGATGATGATGAGGTCGCTATACCTATGCATTTGCTCCACATTGTATTAAAAAACTGCACTTTCGTGCGAATAGCGAAAAGCCTTTTTTATTTTATGGAGGGTAAGATTTTAGAAATGTTCTTTTTTTCTATACTAATATTATATATATACATATATATATATATATATATATATATATATATATATATATATATATTTATACTCGTATATATAAAGTGTAAATATTTGTTTGTTTGTTACGAAGTCATTTTGACTGCTTTTCAATTTCGTTCAAATAAAAAATTATCCATATTTATTATCTATTCATATAATAAAAGAGTAGGATCGAAATTATCTATATCTATACATATAATAAAAGAGTAGGATCGAAATTACGCTTCACTAAATATTTTTACCAGAAATTAAGAGGGGTGATAAAAGAAGGGTAGCAGAATGCATAAATGCAATTTTTAAGATTCTTGTCTGTCTGTCTGTCTACAATTATGTTAAGCAAAATCCAGGGTAACATATAGGCTTTGTTTCATCGAAATCGGTTGTCGGAAAAAAAAGTTATCATCATTTAAATATTATTTTAAAGGCATCATTTCAACAAATTGCAATGAAAACTGACTCGCGTTGAATTTTTTCGAATTGTCAGATGTCAATCACAGTTTGATATGTAAATGAAATAGTTTGATAATTTCGCCGTTTCCGATATGTGTTCGTGGCATAGTAGATATACGGTCGTACTACGTAATTTCAGATACGAGTTCGAATTATCACTCAGGGAAATATTTTTTTGTATTTATTTTTTTATATTTTTAAAAGAACTAATATTGAAAATAGAAAATGTATTATTGAACTATTCTATTATATAAAAATGTATTTCTTATAAGATCGTTTATTTCGCATTTTCATCAATCCTTTCCTTTCCAAGGGAATTAAACAAAAATATCTGAAATTAAAAGTGATCAATTAAATGAAATAAATATAGAGAGAGGTGGATATAGTATCTTCCACACTAATTAAATTTATAAAAAAATAAGTATTTGGTCAACATGGCCATACTATTTTTTTCATTCATTTTACGTTGCATTTCTCCATACCTTCATTTTATTCGTATTTAGACATTTTCTTGGCGTTTTTTCCATGTGTCGCAAGTATTTTCAAACCCCCGTACAATTTTCGTGCATATATTTAAGACGGAAAATGCATTGAATCTAATCTTCGACTGAACTCTGATTAGTGGAAAAAAGACACATATCTGCATTTTGGTGACGTAAAATTTGATTGATATGCATCTCCCTAAAGTTTCTTTAAAGTCAGGTTCAGTTTTTCAATTACCATGGTATTTCTTTTGAATTTCAAATCATCATTTGAACCCCAATCTCAACCACCATTAAACATGTCGATAATATGATGCAAAAGCAACCGTCAATGACTACTCTGATAGCTCTTTCCGAAAAGAAATCACCAAGTACAGAGAATGGAGGATATATAATATGAAGAAAGCTTGCTCAAAAGTTCAGCATAAAGTGATCCCCACGCGAACGAAGTCGCGGGCATCAGCTAGTCATACAATATATCAGCTATTTTTTTTGCTAGTTTGTGTTTGACTTTATACACCAAATGAATATTGCATGTTAACAGTTTCATTCATCTTCGTCCCCTCTGTAAATCTGATATGTATTTGGTATACCTATATTGCCCGAAATTTCAGTCTTTCTAGTGTTAAAAATTCTTTCACCAAAGCTACATTAGCGAGTAACATTGGTTTTTCGTGTTTAGTATATCTACATCGCACTCGTGTGAATGGCTATTCGCTTGTCTATAATAATTTAAAGTAAACAATAGAATATAAACTATAGAATGTGGAAAACAATCCGTATTTTCCGAAGGAAACAATTCTAATGCCAATAAGGAAATCTAGGTGTCAACGTGCATTTCGCAAACACCTGGAAAATTTTCTGACATCTTTTCTAGATAAATCTCTTTATTTTAACATACATATAAAATCCGGGGTGAATTTTAGTGCAAACTGTCGAGAATTCAGTTTGTAAGAGTACATTTTTAAGTAAAACTACAACGTAAAATATTTTAGTTATTCATTTTGTTTGGAAAACCAACTTAATGTTAGATTTTCATATGATTTTATGCAAAAATTATTGTATATTGACGTATGATTAATTGAACCGCGTCCGTAGATCACTGGTAAGCCGGATATTTTGGGTTCAATTCGCGGACAAACAAAATTTAAAAAAATATTTTAGTCGGGAAAGCAACAGAAGGCTGATTACCTACTTTCCTGTAAAGAAAAATGATTAGTGAAACATACAGAAATGGGTCTGCCCCATACCCCACTAAGGGACTCGGGAATTCCCTTATATTGACACAATTGAATTTCGATATTACATCCACTCGTTTAATGCCCGAAGTGACCAGACGTGGGGAAGTCATGATTATAGAAAATCATCGGGGCGCCAAACAGCCCCTCAAAATATGTTTTCGATGCACTCTACTTGTAGTTAGTTGTCGGTCTATTCAAGTAATAATTAAGGGAAATTATAAGTCAAGCCACAAAATTATTTATTGGTCAAGTGATCAAACTTCTAATTTTATAACTAAGCAACGGGAAAATGACATAGCTTCTAATAACTAATTCGTCTTATTAACAACGCCATCTAAAAAGGGCTACCGCCTAGGTTAGGTTATGTTACACCGCGCACGAGTCTCGCCGCGGCAGCGCCCGACGAGTGCCAGAACCGAATCCTATTTATTTTACTTGGCATCATGCTGAGTTGTATTTAGAGTGGATTACATAGAAGATAACTAGTGGCTAAGATAGTATTATTTAGATTCTCGTTAATTGTGGCTGACGTAATTTAGAAGGCAACATAAATTTTATTATATATATATCGACTTGTCCGTAGAACAACGTTACATCTGCAAGACGCTCTATTTTACATTTGACCTTCTTTTTTGGTGAAATTAACTTTATGAACCATTATTGACTGTTATTTTCGTAAACAAGTTGTGTGTTTTAAAATTTTGATTTTACTAGTAAATTATATCGGTCAGTTTAGTCGTACAAATACAAAAAGGGGAATTGGTATCATAAACATATCGGACTTTGTTCTTCGGATACGTCGATATTATATATATATATATATATATATATATATATATATATATATATATATATATATACATATATATATATATATATATATATATATATATATATATATAATATATTTAAATAAACTAATAAGTCGTTAAAACGTAAAGCAGAGTTCCGTGTGTTATTTTACCCTTACCTCCTATACCTAGTTAATTTACATAAATTTCTAAAATAGAACACGAAATCCTAGCCTTATATTTCAGATCGAAACAACTAACTTTCAGTTTGAAATTAATTACAATATATAATGAGAAGCAACTTTTGTAACTTTTGGTTGAAAAAACATACATAGTTTGCTTAGGAATTTGGTTTGAAAAGCGTAACGTAATGGAGTAGAGTTACTAAAATGGCTACCGCAACGAGCATGGTTGCGTGGATAAAATTTTTCTTTATTCGTTAATGGTCTATGTGAAATCATATTATCATCTAATATATAAAATTTCCATGTCACAATGTTAGTTACCGTACTCCTCCGAAACGGCTTTACCGATTTTTACCAAATTTTATAAGCGTAATCAGTAGGTCTGAGAATTGGCTACTATCTATTTTTCATACGCCTAAGTGATAAGAGTTGTTCACCCTTGATTTTTTTTTTAATTTTGGGACGAAATTTTTTGTTTTTATTTTTTTATAATGTGGCATTAAAAAATACATACAACCCTAAATTTTCACTCTTCTATTACCAACCTCTGATTTTTTTGTCAAAAATTCTAGACCCATGCGAAGCTGGGGCGGGTCGCTAGTAATCAATAATATAAACAATCACCTTAAAGTTATGACGTCGAATGCGCTGCAAGCTTTCAGCGCCATCTATCGCTTTATTCTCAAAACAGTGTTACAAATATATGGCGCCGTGAGTGACTTTTGACGTGCATCTCCCGGATAACACTTATTATAAAAAAACTCCGTGCTCTCATTGTGATGTGTGAGCATCGGAGGCTTTCCAGCATCAAATAAAGTTATGTGCTTAAAGAAAAGTCGGAATTGCTTTTTCATCGTCGAAACCCCTATGCAGTTCCGGCTGAACATCTATTTGCATATACCATTCGTTTTACTCGATGTTACAATTGCGTCGCGTACCGCGTGCTTTGGTCCTTTTCAAGTTGGATATAGAATTAATTTCGATAAATTCTTTAAATATTTCGTAGTTTTAACATCGAAAGGTGTCGATCGCATCCACACCCCACCACAAATTATATTGACACCACAAATTTTACTTTCATATTATATCGAATTTAATATTGTCTTTTATTAACGCGAGTATCACACATTTAAATAAAATACATAAATATTAACACCGTAGGAATAGATATATTAATAGAGTTAGTATGGCAGCTTTGTGATATTTCAAATCAGACAACTGTCAGTTTCAGTCTGCCCGTGACCACGGTTGCTGAAAAGCATCCGAAACGTCGGAATAAATAATTTAAACAATATAAATAATAAATCGCGTTTTAATCCGGTATACAGTATTTTATTTAAATATATCGAATTTGTTGTTTTAAATCGTTTTTATTTATCGTTTTAGTAAATTATCATAATATACTATACCTATGTATATACAATAATTAGATAAACTTACTTCGCTTACATCGCTATTATAGGTATTATTTCTTTCGTGCCCCATACTAATATTAAATCGCTTTCATTCGTGAAAAAATATATATTATTTAGTTTGTTATTATAATATTTTTTATCGTGTATGTTATTTTTGTATTATGTGTATTTACCTAGAGAAATAAATACTTTATAACGGATAAAAAGGCAAATTTATTATTTATCCCGACGTTTCGGATGCTTTTCAGCAACCGTGGTCACGGCAGACTGAAAGTGACAGTTGTCTGATTTGAAATATCACAAAGCTGCCATACTAACTCTATTAATATATCTATTCCTACGGTGTTGATATTTACTGTAATTTTCTGTATAATATTATACATACAAATCTGATTATTAAACATATGCAGATAAACTCAGTACCCAAACGTAAGTCTCTGAGTTCAGATAGCCAAGCCGCCATTGACAATGCAAATGTTACCACGCTGTTCTGAATTTCATGCCGAATACATATGCTAATTGAGTTTAACCAAAACCTAACTCTTTAGTTCTAAAAGGCTTGGAAGGAATTCTGAGTTAGTGGAAGAATTCTCTTGTTAACTGACTTCAAAAGGGGGTTCGGAAAAAGAATAGAAAAATTCAAAAATGACGAACAAAGTCAATGATATTTATTTTTTAAAGAATGGCAAACGGAGATGTGGCTCACCTGAATGTAAGCGATCAACAACAGATGTCTGGAGTATGCGCTGCCGGCCTTTAAGAAGCTCAGCTTAAGAGCGCTTCTCTGTATACTATTTAAATACATTTCCGATATCCGACGTGAATGAATAAAATAAATATTTCAAAATCCAAAATTAAAAAACTTATTAATACAGATTTGTGATAAAAGAAAATTATAATTTGATATTTAAAAAAAACACAGCAACAATTGTTTTTCTCTACATATGTGTCAAAGCAACATTCAGCCTGTCTACTTTAGTAGTGATGTAAAAAAGAGTCAAAAATGTATTCGAGTCTTTAAGGCAGCTACGTAAGTCACAAATGTACACGGCACCTTATTTCGCGTTCTCGTTAATTTATGACTATACGAAGTTAATTCTCCCGCTTTGTTTAACGAAAACTTTTCCAAAAGTTAGGTTTTGCATATGGGAGAGGGTTCTCTTAATTCTCGTTCGCATGACTATATTATGAGATTTGCTCAAGACACGGCGAACTCGCGAGCGGACTGAATATTGCTTTGTGTAATAACAAATGAAATGGTAGCATTTCGCGTGTATTTGCTCGCCATTTTGAAATTATTTATTAAATGCTAAATTATATTTTTATGTGTTACGATCATAGAACAGGGAAAAATCTTCTGTTCTGTGGTTACGATCACTGTTTTAAAGCACGTGATTGACATTTTTTAATGGCAGACGCATGACGGACGAATGTTGGCGCGTTCGGTAGAACACTTGCCGTGCGCATCGATGGATCGTGTGTTCGAATCCCAACGGGAAGACATGTTTATAATTTTCTGTAAGCTTGTCTTCCCTATGTCTGGTAACTTTGGACACTAAACGAGTGGGAGGAATATCGAAATTCCGACCGGGTAACAAACCACCGTTCGTAGATGGAAAAAACGTGAAGTGCATATTGCGCGTTTCGGTCTCAGTCTACCTATGTATTTCCGAATGCTTGAAGTAAAAAGTAGGTCGACAGCGCATTTATTGACTGATGTTCTGTGGCTGAGGTATTATCTACCATCAAGTGAACCTCATGCTCGTCTGTCGATATCTAACATAAAAAAATACATGAAAACTATATATATTATTATATTATAATTAGACCTAAATCAAAGATATGCAAAACATAATATTTGTCACATCGATACATTGCCACGCGCTCTACTGGTCAAAAGTAGAACTACTTTTTCTGTGCCAAAGGTGTGCTTCTATGTAAGTCTAGGTTCTTTGGTAATTTATGTATTTGTAGTTTCTTACAATTTATTTACCTGCGGATTAACCATTTATTTACGTACGTATTCTTGTATTATTTTAGTACGTAGACTGAAAATAAATTTGTTATATTGAAGGAATAATATACGAGAGCATTTCTTTTATAAAACGACTGAAATTTATTACAAATAATAAAATATTTGATACTCTGGTCATAAAATTGTATTTTCAATCGCACTGTTTTTGCATTGCATTCGATCACGCGATTGAATCCTTTCAATACTCAGAATGCTACGACTATTAACATGTTGTATGTTTATTATCGAAAGTATTTTAGCTCGAAAACCAAAATATCATACATACAAAGAGCCGATAACACGCGCCACACCCTATAGGCCAGAAGGTATGATTTTTAATTACAGAAAAGTACTTCGTATTTATTTTTATCTTATTTATAACGCGCGCTATACCTAATGAACCGAAAGGTAATTTATTTTATTTTCTTTAAAAGGAAAAATATGAAACATACCTAGGTATACAAAAACCCCGACACTAAAAATCAATTACGTTTGTCTATTTTTTTGCTCTGATTTTGTCCATAAAGAGACTCAGAGGATGTATAATAAATAACATTAAAATAGGTTTCGTAACATATTATGTAATTCGATTGTATTGTAACATATTATGTTAAATTTTGTGTTGTTTTCAGTATTAGATAAAACGTGTCTTTTAAAACCGGATGTTGGTCCTTGTAGGGGTGAAATACCGGTGTATTACTATGATCCCTCTATTGGGGACTGCTCAACATTTTATTGGGGCGGTTGTCAAGGAAACGGAAATCGCTTTGACTCGCGATATGAGTGTCTACAATCTTGCCTGAGCTCACCGAATGCGAGACGTATGTACAAACTATAATATACTACCCTAAAGATCCTATGAATATTTTTCAATAAAAAAGTTATTAGGTATTATCCAGACCTATGATTTATAGAATATAGTAACGCGCCTCGCTTCGCACGGGTGCAATGTAGATGTACTATACACGAAATAGCCTATGTTAATGATAATGTAGCTTTCTATTGGTGAAAGAATTTTTGAAATCGGTCGAGTAGTTTTTGAGTTAAATCGTAACAAACAAATCGTTCCTCTTTATAATAGTAGGTAGTTCTTTGTTCGTAAAAATATCAGTTGACTTATTTTAGTATCACTGTTTTCAGTTTAATAGGTATTTATTTATCAAATACTGATCATCTTGCTGAGCAATTTTCTATGCACTGCCCCATTTTTTAATTTTTCCCCTGGATTTGAAGCAGGAGCCTTCGCTACCAAACACAAAATGTATAGCACTGAGTTTCTGTACACGACTTCGATTATATCAATTAGTGTAAAGTATATAAATTATTATCACTTACTACATCCGTTAGTGGCTGTGCGTTCTTAGTTAGTCAGTGTATATAGAAGATTCTTTAAACAGGACAACGACCGAAATGGTGCAGTCTCACATTTGACTTTGGTTTTTGTTTCGGGTCTCTTAAGAGGTGGTACTACGATCCCTTATGGAAGGTTTGCAAGGAGAGAATCTATTCTGGATGTGGGGGAAACAAAAATAACTTCTATAACAAAGAACAGGTTTTTATTTTTTTTAATAAGATAATCGTATCCTAGGCTTGTAGATGAAGTTCGCAAGAGCTTGACCATAGAAACGTAGGCTATTATTTAACAAGCAAATCCGCTATAAAATCCTCAATTAAATAGTGATCATCTATTATATTAAAAAATATCATTAGATTCAAATGAATTTTGCATAGACAACAGAGAAGTCTATATCATTATTTATTATTCAAGGAATGTAACCTTTCTACGCGATGGTGCGAGTTGAATTTGACGGTACCATCTTACATTACCTTCAACTTATAATATTGAACTATGATTTCTATGATTTTAGTGTGAATCAATATGCAACTACAACGCTGGTTCTATAAAATGGTCGACGAGAAAAAGTGGCAGAGTCAAGAAGATTTTAATTATAAACCCAATTGGTGCCACGTCAAAGCGAGGGAAGGTCCAAAAAACTACAATCAAAGGAGTCGGTTCGAAGAATACGACGAATAAAACTTAATTTGAGAATTAGTAGTTTTTACTATTTACTAGCCATACCTGACATGCATTGTAATGCCACGTAAAGTAAAAGGTTTTTACAGCACAATTCAACAAAGTTTCATTATAATCGGATGATTAGTTTAGGAGTGCATAGAGGACAAACATTTTTATAAATTTGAGACCATCTTAATTTCGCTTATACGTTGCTTTAAACACCAAAGATGGTTGAGTTCCAAAATATTATCCTTAAGTTTTCACTAATATTGATTATTTTTCTTCATTTGTCTGTGAGAAAAAAAATGAGTGAAATAAACATAAAAATGTTTCTGATAAATGGAAGTCCACTCCAATTTTTTATATGTATATAAAAAAGTTTAAGCAAGAAAATGCTTTATATTTAAAAAAAAAATTAAATAATATTATTAATTAAAAATCTAGAGCTTCTGGGTCTTTTGTTCACTTGATGGTAGATAAATACCTGTCACAGAACATCAGTCAATGATGCGCCGTCGAAATTGCAATAATTCTTTAATTACTGGTTCAAATTTAATGTAATTTGGAAATATATTTAACTACTAGTGGACCCCGCAGACATTGTTCTGCCACAATTTTGGCTTCGAAATTATATAATTATTCTTAAATTTGAATATGCCCATTTGCCCACTTTTTTATATAATTGTCTAATATGTCACTGATTTGCAGTGGACATCTGTTATTCCAAAAAAGCTAAGAATGCATGACGTGAGCTGTCAAGATGGCGGAGTTCCGAACCTAATTTATTTTAAAATTAATTTTTGCATACATTTTTTTCTTAAATTTTTCCGATATTTTAATAGCTATTCTTTTATTCGGGACATAGAGGAATCCAACAAATAAGATATCGTTAAAATCGGTACAGCCGTTCTTGAGTTATAAACGGTGTAACTAACACAACTTTATTTTATATATAGATAGATGTACTGCCCTTAGTTTGTTTCAGAGCAGGGTCAGTTATAAAATGTTTAGCAAGTATTTTACTATTCATAGATATAGTGATGAATAACGCGTATGTACTCATATAATTTAATAATTATCCGAATGCTGGGAGAAAACAAAATATCGCATCATTGCACTTAATATCTTGTCCATTATTTGAATATTAAAAGAAAAAAAAGTAAAAACCATTTATCAAAATCTTTATTTATAAAATTATCAACAACATTTTATGTAACAATAAATATATTTTTTTCTATATTTTCTAGAGAAGTAATTTGTTGCCGATACCAAATAACATCTTCTATGCCGGGGGCGGCATTTCACAGATATCGATAAAAAAGTTGAATTCTTTCAACATCATGTTTATTTTAGGTGAAGCCTATTCACCCTGAACTTAAAATACCCAAGTTATAATGGTCCGGAAAGATAGAAGCCGGTAGGAAGTTCCATTCTTTTGCAGTTTTAATAAGGAATATCATGTTTTTTAATTCTCATATATTCCGATGCATGAGAGATGCAAGGTCTCTAACTATTATTAAGGATATAAAATCAATTACAAAAAGAAAAGGCTGGCTAATTTTGGACCCGCACCGGGTTGCTACGCTACTGCTTCTTAAGTAGGTATAACCCAACATTTTTTTTAAATTGCTCCAACTAAATAAAACTATTGGCAAACAGTCGCCGACTCTCCCACATTTCTCCTACGTCCAAAAAGTTTCCAAATGTCGTTAATTGAGTACCAAGTACTTTTCTATGTGGACAAACATTACTTCTAATAAAACTAGTCACCATTACCTATACAGAACATGTATAATCATACGGAAGCTCTTTTGATAGTTTCTAACATCCTTTCATATATAATTTCACATCTGAAACAATTAAATATGGATTTGAGAGCACAAATTAAAATTAAAATTTAAAATCATTTATTCATTTTGGTAACACAATGTACACTAATGAACGTCAATAAAAATTAAAAATAAAATTAAATGCTTCTAAATTTACATTTTGCCAGTTCTCAAAGCAAGGGCGTAGAACGGATGAGAAGAACTGGCAATAAACTCTCCGCCACTCTTTTTAATCGCCAAGTTTCTAGTTTTACAAATTGTTTGTAAGGAGCTGCAACCTTTACACCATGTTCCACATGACATCTTGAAGTAATTAACTATAATAATAAAAAATAAACGACAAAATAAAAAAAACAAAGATTTGTCCTCTATCTAAATGTCCATAAGATTTAGAGCATCTCTATGAGTATGATATGAGTGCAACAATGAAGAGAGTTTATTTTAATTGCTATCGTATCTAATAATAGAAATTAACTTACCGTCCATTCGTGACACTTTTCATAAGATTGAATACATAGGACGGGCACACATCTGGATGCATAAAGCGTGTGTGGAAGAGAGTTCCCTGACAGAAGCAATACAAGAGTATTGGCAGGTGAAGTCTTTCTGATAGGATCTTCTTCTCGTATAAAGTTGTTGAATAAATCTGGAAATATATTAAAATCAAATGACATTTTTTTATTACTTAGTTAGTAAGTTTTATTAGTCAGTTTTTTAGTTGCTTTTCTGATTAGTCTAGTTTAGTTTATTTTATTGATGCAATTGGAAGAACGTAGCTACCCACAACATTATGTGAGCATTTCTATATTTTTTTGCCAAAATGCATATTTGCTTGTCCCATAAAGTAGACAGCTAACAACTTTCTTGTATATATGTTTTTTTATAACATTTGTTTTCCTGAAAAATAAGTATATAATTTTATTTCCTTATGACAAAGAATATACATATATTATTAATTGATTTTTTGTTAAAAATATATAAATGTAAAACACTTAAAACGCCAATGTATGAAAACGTACATGTCCCATACTAAAATTTATAAATTCAAACTCAGTTATTTCATATATTTATTAAGTAACAGTCCCAAGATTTTGCACTCAATATATTTTTGCATCGTAGGAGAATATGCAGCATGCATTAAATATATAAAAAAATGATCTATACTATAAAAAAAAACAATTTTAAACTTGTCCCAGTAAAAGTTCCACAAACAAATTTCCCTTTTTGTTATCAATTTTAAGTGTGTTTCAGCAAAATTATTACAATTTAGTATCGGTTTTTCTATATTGGAACTCATTACGTTTCATTTCGTGCCACCACTTTGAATAAATAGTTATTCTGAGGTGGTACAGCGTGTAGTGTAGACATTCATAATTTTTGCTACGCATTTTATTCCCGCATTTGTTACCCTTGATTCTTGGGAAATATATAATATTTAATATATGTTATTTAATTTTAAGGTAGTAAAAACCTTTATCTCAATACAACTGTACAAAAGTAAATGTTACATTAACAACAACCATTTAATTATAAATTTAAAAAAATTTAGCAGCAGAATTGTTACCAAATCTTTTGTTACTTTATTAAGAAAACGTATAAGAGGAAAAAGCTTAGTAACAAAAAAGGAATTATAAGGTTCTGTTTATATTTGACAGTGCAAGAAAATGACAAAGACAGCATATTTTCATAAACGTTTAAAAAAATAAAAAAATTGATAGACCTCAAAGTCGTATCAGGCAGCTAGAAACAGCTAAAGAAACTAAAAAAAAGGCTTACAGGCTGCAGAATAAGTTAATGGAAGAAAAGAAGAAATTGGAAACTGGTTTATTAAAAGTAAAAGTTAGAAATGAAGTTTTAGAAGCATCATTGAAGTCAACTTACAGAGAATGTGAAAATAATAGAGGACGAGATGTAATAAAGAAGATAGCAAGAAATATAGAAGTAATATATATATATATATATATATATATACTATAAACACGTGGAACGCTGTGTTATTATAATAGATGTTGATTCAGCTATAACGTGTTATTTTGCGTTTTCATTAAGAACTTATATTAATTCAGCATGGAAATTACTTTTTTACGCTTAATAAACAATAAATTAAATAAAATCTTACTTTTTGTAACAACTGTCGCCTATATATGCGAATTATAGACACAACTTTATATTTTTATTTTGTTACCAATGCTTCCCTTTTTGATACTGTCCCAAAAAAAAATTATTTCAACGATAAAAAAATATATATTCCTGCTTGAAAGGCTCAACACAGTTCCAAATTTTATGATAAAAAAGCTTAAATGGTCAAATTGTTGATATTTTTAACACAATAAAAACTCTAGAATTATTTTTGCTCTAAAGTAACAAAATAAATAGAGACAGGCTATTTTTAAAATAATTGTAGCACTTTCTTCAACTTTTTTTAATAATTATATAAAATCCGATCAATATATGTAGGTAATTAATAATTTTAGGACGGTTGCCTCAGATTGAAAGTTTTAATTTACACACTAAAAAGCAACAAAATAGGAACGTTCAGAATACCCTGCTGAGGTTTTTAATTTTTATAAAATCAATACAACAAATTCCAACGATTCTACTTTAAAAAAATAAAAGTTAGATAGATAAGCTATAATTATGGCATAAAGATTTTCGCAATATACGAAATTAATTTTTTTAGCATGTTTTAAAAGAGTGGCAAAAAAATATAGAAATGCTCATGTATGTGGGAGCTAGGACTACACCAGTATTTATTATGTAATGTGTTTTTGGGACAAATAAAATTTGTAAAAAAAACGTACGATTTTGTGTAAAAACTTACCTTAAAAGCTCCTGTTATGGCCGCTATCGCAAATCCGAGGCTCGGTTTGAAGAGGAAAGACAATCCAGCTATGTAACCGGCTGGTAACGCGTACATTGCTGAGTCATAACCTCGCTTACGGCAAAGGTAACAGATAACAGCCTGCAATGTATTAAATTATTATTTTATAATGGACTAGCAATTGCCCCCGCAACCCCCTTGTGGGTTGAATTTAGTAAAATCCGTTCTTAGCTGACCTCTACTCGGCGAAAGGAATATTCCTACCTATTCCTATTTCAAGTCGCTACGCCTTATGGTTCCAGAGATATCGTGATGAGTCAATATATAGGTGGGAATCTCTTTTATATATCGACGTAGGAAAGCATATTTGCTGTAAGTAGACAAAATACCTAAAGTGACTTTTTACTATCATTAGAATCAGAAAAAAAAGCCGCATCGAATGACCTGGGTCATGTGTCTCTACGATGAAAAATAAAATATATACGCCGTTGAAAACGCCCGTACTTATATTTTTTTTCGCAAGATTAAATGCTGTATGTAGACAAAAATCTCGTCATTTTAGACATTTTGTACTTACAGCAAAAGAAAGACTGCATTTTTTGCTTTACAAATACTTACTTCTTCCCATTTAAAAACTTAACGCTACTTACAGCATTTCTTTCAGCGTGTGATTTTTACATTCGTTTACTTACAGCAAGTTTAGGGAACCTACAGTTTTAGTTTTTGTTATTTACAGCAAATCATCACGTATTTGCTTTACCTAAAACCGATGAAGATGACTGATAAAAAAATGTGAATGATTCGCGATAGCATAATAATTTTCATGATCACCACCGCCCATTGACATTCGCAACACCAGAGGGCTTGCAGGTGCGTTGCCGGCCTTTAAGGAAGATGTAGGCTCGCTTCTTGAAGGTTTCCAAGTCGTATCGGTTCGGAAAAACCGCCGGCGAAAGCTAATTCCACAGAGTGGTTGTGCGAGGCAAGAAGTGTCTCAGGAATCGCGCAGTTGTGGACTTGCAGACATCAAGATGGTATGCGTGGTCATCGACGATTCGAGCCGCTCTACGTTGGATGGGGTCAAATAGAAGGAGCTGGTACTGGAGAGCCCGCCCAAAGGTGAGAACAATACTCCATGTGTGGCCGAATTTGCGCCTTATAAAGTTGCAGGCGATGGGCCGGCATGAAGTATTGCTTCGCCTTATTGAGCACACCAAGCTTTTTAGAGGCCAATTTGGCCTTCCCTTCCTGATGACCCCGAAACTGAACGTCGCTCGATATGTCCACACCAAGCATTCCGATATTAGCTGCGGCAGTCAGGGGAGTGCTTTCGAAATGAGGAGATACGACGAACTGTGACTTTTTAGAGATAAACGCGCAGACTTGTCTTCTTGAGGTTAAATTGGACTAAATTTAGTCGGCCCCACTCCGAGACTTTGGTTAAAAAAGACTTGATTTCAGACACAAGTCTGTTTCGGCACTCGTCGACGTTTTCTCGAGAAAACTTCTTCTGTTGGCGCGGCCGGAGTATGAGGCATCTCCTGTGCTGTCGTCCGCATAGCAATGAATGCCGCTTATCTTCAGCATATCATTGTTATGCAGAAGAAATAGAGTGGGAGATAGCACACAGCCTTGTGGAACAACAGCATTGACAGATTTGGAGTCCGAGCATGCACCGTCAACAACGACCTTGATGCTCCGATCTGCCAGGAAGCTGGTGACCCAATTGCATAATTTTTTGGGAAGCCCATAGGAAGGGAGCAATTGAAAGAAGTGCTTTGTGCCACACCCGATCAAAGGCCTTCGCTATGTCTAAACTAGCTGCCAACGCCTCCCCCTTGCCTCCGCCCATCGGTCGGTCAGGTAAACCAAAAGATCACCGGCTGAGCCACCCCGACGGAAACCGTATTGGCGGTCGCTGATTAGCTGATGTTCCTATAAGTACCGCAGGAGCTGGCAGTTAATAATGGACTCAATTACTTTGGAGAACAAGGAGGTAATCGCTATAGGTCTCTAGTTGGACGGATCAGAGCGGTCGCCTTTTTTAGGGATCGGATGCACCAAAGCATGTGTCTTCCATGAGTTCGGGACGACGCCTTATGAGTAAGAATGCCGAAAAAGACGCGTTAGAACCGGTGCTAACTCTGGAGCACATGACCGCCACACGACAATCGGAGGGATGCCATCGGGCCCACCCAACTTATGAATGTCCAAGGAAAGAAGTGCTTTACGCACTACACTTTGCCGGAATTTAACCTCCGGCATGTTGGTATCACACCGCAAGATAGCCGGTGGTTGCTTTCCTTGATCATCCAGGGTCGAGTTGGACGCGAAAAGAGAGCCCAGAAGATCGGCTCTCTCTTTCGCGGCATGGGCCAACAAGTCATCGTCCCTGTGCAGGGATGGAAGGGAAGGCTGACAGAAGTTCCCTAAGACAGCCTTAGCGAGCGACCAGAACGCACGTGTTCCCGAAGGAAGGCGGACTAATTTCTCGCCAATTCTGCCGATGTGCTCCGATTTTGCCTTTTCAATAGCTCTTTTGAAGGACCTAGAGGCAAAATAATACTCTTTTTTGAGTGCGCTGGTGTTTAAATCACGAGACGCTAATGCTTTAACCCAGGCTTGATAGCTCTCCCGCTTTCGGCGCGATGCCGTTTTGCAGGGGCGACCAAACCAAAGCTGGGACTTGCCGCCGATAGGCACCGATTTTAATATCATTGGTCTATTTACTTTTCCTTAAATATGTTTTTGATTGAACACAATGTCTTCATGTTAAGTTTCAATTGTAATTGTATTTTGTTACATCTTTCGTTCTTTTTTTTCAACAATTTAAAAGAACATATATATTTTTTGACCATTTACGACATTTTATTCAACCAAACATTACATTACGAACTGACTCACTGCATTTCTAGATCTAATCATAATTATAAATTTAATCTTACATCTTGGATTGCAGTACCCAAATAAATAAATTTACTGCATACAGCATATTTACCGCCTGTAAATTGATAATATTTCCATCTACGCATACATTTTTCTTCCTTAGTTACAGCGTTTTAAAGGTATGTGATTTAAAAAACTGTTTGCTGTAACTAGCCAAACACGTACTTATAGTAACTTTGGATAAAAAGTTTACATTGCAAATGGTGACTGGCAGTTAAATAAACCTATGTTCCAAAAATGGTAGCAATATCATGGATAGGTCAGACATTATTAATTTTTTTCCGAAATTAATAAAGTTTTTTGGCTCTGGTGAACAATTGCAATATGTCTACTTACAGCAAATATGCTTTCCTACGTCGATATATAGATATAGCTGGATTTTGCTCGAATATTAGAATACGTAAATAAAAAATAGGTTATCCTTATTGACGGCAATTATACTCTACATGTTAAATATTTAGAAAATTTATATCTACATAAGTAATAGAATCAGCTGTCGTGTCTGAATAGGGTCCGCCCTAGAGAAGACTTAACCCTCTTTGGGAGAAAAAAATATATATGAGTATTTTAAAACAAAAATAAATCTCGTTTTCTTATTTAAAACAGTTTAATTTCGCCTCACTCCGTGCTAGTTATAAGTAATAAAAATATTATCAAAAATATATTTCAAGAGTCGACCATCGTGAGAATTATATTTATGATGTCTAGAGAGACAGTATATTATAAAGCCACATGTGTTCCAACAGAAAATAATACCGAAGTAAAATTATAGCGGGGAGGACTTTCATATAAAATGTTATGTAGGGGCAATTTTCTTGTTTATAGCATCTTCTCAGTGTTAATAATATTATACAGGATGGCTTTTAAAAAGCGGATATTTTATAAACTCATGTATTTAAACAATCATTCAGTGACCGTCTCCGTGGCTTAGTGGTAAGCTCGATGAGTTTAGCACCGGAGGTCCTGGGTTCGAATCCCGGGGAAACAAGATTTAAAAAAGATTGTTTCGGTCGGGCAGGGCACAGAAAGCTGATCACCTACTTGCTTGTAAAGAAAAAATGATCAGTGAAACAGACACAGAAATGGGTCTACCCCATGCCCCACTAGGTGACTTTTTTTCAGTGGAGCCTTCAGGGAACCCATCAGGGGAGGGGAGGATTCAGGGGATCCCACTAGTGCTTAATTTGCTCAGAAAAAAAGGAGTTCTACGTCCAAAAACCAAAATACGAAGAGTGGGCTGACGGATCGTACATTTTCCTATTATGAAAATCTTTCGATCCCACGTTCGAAATTACACATTATTGTCTTTCGTTGGACATAATTATGATTGTATTTATAATCTTAAATAGAATTGTTAGTAAAAATGTTTTCTTAATAAGTTAAAATACGACTAGCAAACCACACATCTAAACAAACCTATACTGTATCATTTCAGTCTCGGAATAAATTTCCATAAAATGTATCATTATTATTAATTCAGTTTAGATTGTATGTAAGTTCTAATTTTTGAAGGTTTTAAATTCCATGCAAAAACCTATGTATTTTAATCCTTAAAGGTCGGCAACCTTCAAGATGGTATTTTCAAAAAAAATATATAGAGGATTTTTTTTAAATAAATCCTTTTATCTTTAGAAGGTACCTTCTATAGAATTTATATTTAAGCTGTGCTGGACCAGTTAATAAAGAGAATTATTCGTAACAAGGAAAGGATCGTAGGTCCTAGACAAAAGTGCAATTACAAGCTAGATAAAGCCTACAATTAAAGTATGCATCGTACTCTGTAAATACCGATATAGCTGCCGAAAAACAGCGCCATATTAAAATGTCTGCCTCGGATTGTCGACAAAGCCTTCAATGGTGTCCGGAGTTTGGGGAGTAATATCTTCGCAAGTGTAAAGGCTAGTCCGGCACTGAAGTAAATCGATGATCCCTGAAATTTATACGGAGTAATTAGGGCACTTTACAGTTTTTTTTTTAAATTTTAGATATCGACAGACAAGCATGAGGTTCACTTGATAGTAATCCATAGATTGAGATATTGTAATATGTATTTTCTTGTAAGCGGTTTGTTTCATTATGAGAATCTTTAAACCGAAATCGAAATTTATTTCTATAATTTAGTATTATTGGATTGGATTGAAGCTGAGAGAAATTTCCCAATAATAAAAAAGTCATTAAATAAAAATTATGATCTGAACTAACCTTTAAAATATATTTTAAGCACGGCCCGTTGTGTGGACAGACATTATCTGAATCCTCTGTTTTTCTTTTTACTTTTTCGGGTGTAAAGAGCCTGAAAAGTAGAAAAAAAAACACAAATTATAATGACTGCTGACCGAAAGTACTTTTGCTTCTTTTAACTGATTAGAAAACTAACTTCAGACCTGAGGGTCTAGCACGAACGATTTGCAAGAAGGAATTCGTATAAATGGAAAGAATAGCCACCTTCTGTTTTTCTATCTGACTACGACCTCATTAGTTTTAAGAAACGAGCCTACATTTTTAAAAGGTCGACAACGCATCCTAGACTTTAAAATAAAGGATGTCCATGGGCGATGGTAATATCTTGTTATCAGGACACCTACTCGGTTGTGCGCTCTGTAATAATAAAAAATAAATCATTAATCTATCAGCTGCAGGAATATTATTTGAAATTGCATAAAATCCACGATACGAATACGAACTTTCCCGTAATTTTGTGCCCTCTGGCTTGACTACCCTAAGTTAAGCCGAAACAAAACTGTTATCCGCTTTGCATTTATTGACCAAACAAAGCCAATGCCATTAGGATGGCGTTTGACGGCCTTATAAATCCCCACGCCCCAGACAAAGAGGTACACACCGGTTAAATCCGGAAAATTCTTGACTTTTCCATCCATGTCCCAATTCATCTAAATGGCCCTTAATATCGTGAAACGCACTTGATGGTAGGTGATACCTTAGATACAAAACAACAGTCAATTATGTGCAGCCGAATGTTTCCTAGGATTCGGTAATCTGTTCAAAAATTCGTAATTTACAACTTTTCCTTCTTCTTTGTTGCTTGGAATTTCGATAATCCACCCACAAATAAGCTACGAATTAGTCAGAGCAGGTGGCGGGATTCGAACCTGCGACCTATGAGCCCATCATAATAATATGTACTACATACCATAATAACGGCGTCCGTTGCTCTTTCTCTCCCTCTAACCGCATCATATAGAAGAGGAGGGCACTCCCGAACATGAACAAAAGAGTCTGCTTTGATGTTGTCATCGATATGAATCCTGAACGACTGAGAGCATTCAGCCAGTATTCTATAACCTGACAACAAGGAACTAGTAAATAAAAACTATAATAAATATAGTAAGAGTCAATATGAGTATAGTATCTCTGAGATTAGTGACTTTCAAAAGCATCATTCCTAATTTTCAAAAAAGTATATTTATTATCATTTATAATTCAAAATTGAAATATTTTAGAATTACTTAATATTTAATTAGATTAATTAGGCTGGATTTAAATTAAGGGAATGGAGAATTTTAATTATTTTTCATACAAATAACAGATGACAAAATATTCATGATCAAATCTAGGTATCGATTTAGATTTTTTTTTCATTGACCGAGAAGGATTCGGAAATCCATAGACTGAAACCGAAACGCGCAATATGCACTTCACGGTTTTTCCATCTATGAACTGTGGTCTTCCCACCCGATCAATGCACGAAGTTACCAGACGTGGGAAAAACATGCTTACAGAAAAATTATAAACATGTGGTCCCGGTGGGATTCGAACCCACGACCCATCGATGCGCACGGCAGGTGTTCTACTGAACGCGCCAACGAGCCCGTCAAATATATTTTTTGAAGGCTCGTCTATTGAAACCAACGATTTAATCAGTTTGAAACATTGAACACACAGTTGCGTTTCATTTTAGTGTTATAGAAAACATAAACTATGTAATAGTCGACGTAGCCATATCTATCTATATATATATAAATAAAAATGAATTGTTATTCGTTAGTCTGATTAAAACTCGAGAACGGCTGAACGGATTTATCTTATCTTAGTCTTGAAATGTTCGTGGAGGTCTAGGGAAGGTTTAAAAGGCGAGAAAAAAGCGAATAATTTCCGGGAAAATCCTAAAAACAGCCCTTTTCTATTTCCCATACAAACGTTTTAAATTAGGTTCGAAACTCCGCCATCTTGACAGCTCACGTCATGCATTCTTAGCTTTTTTGGAATAACAGATGTCCACTGCAGATCAGTGACTTTAGACAATTATATAACAAAGTGGGCAAATGGGCATATTCAAATCTAAGAATAATTGTATAATTTTGAAGCCAACATTGTGGCAGAACAACGTCTGTCGGGTCCACTAGTAAGAAATAAATTATGAATATGTCTCATCCAGCAAGATTGGAATCCATAGGAGAGCAAGTTTGGTAAATGTATAACCCAACACACCGACCACTAATCTTTATCTCAAATATCAAAGTCGAAGATAACAGTTAATTTACAATATATGATATTAAAAACCTACCAAATTACTAAATAAATTAATGACTAGGCCTCTTCTAGATGGCGGTTCCAGTAAAATAAAGATGCCATTGATCATGTTCGGAATCATTATGTAAGTGTAGTATGTGAACTGCTTTCCAAGTAACAATCTAAAAAAAAAGATTTAAAACTCATTAGAACTTTCAAGCTACACTTAAATTTAAAAAAAAATTGGATGTATTTAAGTACTTTTAACATTGGTGTTGTGATTCGTTAATTTAAAAGGCAAAATTATATATTAATTGAATATCGATATTTTAAGAAATTGTACACGTGTTGGTAGTTGAATATATTCATGTCCGAGAAGTGAAGTCTGTATTGAAGATAGAAATATACGTTTGGATACTGTACACTGGTGATTTTACTACATTGGTTTTTTTCAAATAACAAAGTCACAACATCAACAAAGTAATTTTTTTTTTATTGTACGCTCAAATGAATCATAAAATTTAATTAAGAAACTTGTATCTGTTAATTATTTATCCTGACGTAACAGCGATCGTGGTCACGCGCATTAATTTAAATGTTATAAAATTTAAATGATACTTGCGTTAGCAAAAAGAAATATCATTATAAAATTAATTAAAATCTAATGATACTATTTTCTTAGGATGTCGTTAAGACAATGTCTAGGCTTAAAAACAATGTGAATCCCCTAGTGGGGCATGGGGCAGACACAATTTTATGTCTGTTTCACTGATCATTTTTTTTCACAGACAAGTAGGTGATCAGCTTTCTATGTTTTGCCCTAACGAAACAATTTTTAAATCTCTTTTCCCCAGGATTCGAACTCAGGACCTCCCACCGGAGCATCGCGCTTACCACTGAGCCACGAAAGAGGCTCCTAAAGACTTTAATAAAATATATCTAAACTAAACTTTAACAAAATAAAACTACTCTTACTTAAAAATATCAGTTGGGAAATCGTTCCTTAATCATCTTTGTGGAAACAAAATACAGTATAATACATATATATGGAAATTTATTGTGCCTTTGTATTCCCAACTGAATTTTAACCACCACATATAGTAAGATAAAATACAAGAACGTATAAGGTTTCTTTTAATACAAATAGAGGATTTATTTCTGTTTTACCAATTACAGTACGAAATATGATATTATCTATTTTCCAAAAGAGAGAAAGGTATTTCCGGGAAG
The DNA here is from genome assembly GCA_905404175.1 of Anthocharis cardamines. Lineage (NCBI taxonomy): Eukaryota > Metazoa > Arthropoda > Insecta > Lepidoptera > Pieridae > Anthocharis > Anthocharis cardamines. The sequence goes on from FR989959.1 coordinate 1,352,197, forward strand.
TATTAAAATAATAAAAGCAGGCTTGATATTCACGCGGGCAGAATTTATGTTTTTTAGTCAGTCTATCAATATTTATAGCGGCTTATAAATCTAATATATAAAATTCTCGTGTCACAGTTTTCGTTGCCATACTCCTCCGAAACGGCTTGACCGATTTTGATGAAATTTTTTGTGCTTATCCGGTATCTTTGAGAATCGGCCAATATCCATTTTTCATTCCCCTAAATGTTAGGGGTAGTCCACCCCTAAATTTTTTTTTTAATTTTTGGACGAAATTTTTTGTTTTTATTTTTTTATAATGTGGCATTAAAAAATACATACAACCCTAAATTTTTACTTTTTTATCACCAACCCCTGCTTTTTAGAAATTATTTACATGGCAAAACAACGATTGCCGGGTCAGCTAGTAACATAAAATCGGGTTTATACCTACTTGAAAGTGATATTAATGTCTGTTAATATAATATATTATATAGCGACCAAATAGCGAAGTGTCAGCCGACTTGAAACCAATATTGTTTCACCTTATATAGCCTATAGCAATAGATAGTATATATTTTTTTATGTTAGATATCGACAGACGAGCATGAGGTTCACTTGATGGTAGGTGATACCCCAGCCACAGAACATCAGTCAATGATGCGCTGTCAACCTACTTTTTACTTCGAGCATTCGGTGTAATTTATAAACAGTATTTTATTGGCATATGTAAGTATCACACAAATGGAAAAAAGTTTATTTTCATTTAAAAGCGTAACTGACGGCCCGTAAAAATGTTATTATATAAAAGAGCAAACAGGTTAAGAAAAAATAATAAGTATTAAATATATTAACTTATGTTTGAACCAAAATTCATACAAAAACTTAAAGTAAACGATGGTGCTCATCCATAAAAACTCATAAAAACTATAACGCCCTCGAAATCTAATATAGATGAACAGTTCAAATATTTTTCGTGATTATAAAATACATAATATACTAAGTGTGTTGCAGTGTGTGTATGTAAGAGAGAGAAAGAGATTAGTATTTTCTTAAAAAGATTAATATTCCCAAGGATATACCTTACCTAAGAAAGCAACTGAATGTCACACAAGTGCCACTCACGAGACCGCCCAATAAAGTAGACCTTATGTAATTCTCCACAGCTTTCTTTAACTCTTCTTTTTTCAGTAACTTCTTGCCTCGTAATAGGTTTTGTGCCTAAAAATGTATCCAGGATTAGGTGAATCGTTTGTATTGGAAACCTATTCAAGTGAGAGGCTCACTGGGTGATAGTCGATCAATCAGGACATCGATCAATGATGCGCTGTTGACCTATTTGTTAGTTCAAGCTTTTAGAAATATATAGACAATCCAAAATGTGTAATCTGCACGATTTCATTTTGATATATGCTAAATAATTTATTGAAGTAAGAAAATTACAATCAATTATTTTAGGCCCTACACGACTCGAACAGACGGTATCGTTTCGATTGATACTAACAAGTCCGTCAAACTGTACATTGAACTTGCTGTAAAAATAATGATAACTTATTGTTAGAGATGAACACAAGTACCGAATCATTTTTTTTATATCTGTTTTCCCATGAAACGTCTATGCTAAACGCAACGTACTAGTGAGGGAGGCGATTAAACAAAAGTATAAGTTGTTATATAAAAAAGTGTTTAAATTCCCAAAACGGTCATGGGGCAGATCTATTTTGGTCACTTTCACTGATTATTTTTCTTTACTGACAAGTAGCTCTGCCTGCCGACCGAAACAATATATTTTTTAATCTGATTTTCCCGGAATTCGAAATCAAGACCACCGGAGTTAAACGTATTGCGCCTCTGAACCAAGGAATGGTTTTTTTTATGTCAGATATCGACAGACGAGCATGAGGTTCACTTGATGGTAGGTGATACCTCAGCCACAGAACATCAGTTAATGATGCGCTGTCGACCTACTTTTTACTAGCATTCAGAAATCCATAGATTCAGTCTAAACGCGCAATGTGCACTTCACGGTTTTTCCATCTATGTGGTTCGTTAGCCGGTCGGAATTTAGATATTACTCCCACCCGATCAATGGCCGAAGTTACCATATGTGGGGAAAACATTCTTAGAGAAAATTATAAAGATGTCGTCCCGGTGAGATTCGAACTCACGACCCATCGATGCGTACGGCAGTCTACCGAATGCACCAATAATCCCGTCAGGTTAATTTACAGAAATGTTTCTTATACAAATGGTAACCTAAGATATTACTAACTAAATGTATGATTGCGTAGAACTTAGCGCTGCCAACGAACGAATCTCTGTACGCCAGTTTAGTAGCAGACCAACAGCTTCTAGCCCAAGGGTGAAGGATCTCACTGCAGTGGGCATCACGACAGGTGCTCTCGAATAGGTGTTTGCTTATCTCCGTCATTTTAATTTAACCTGGAATAAGAGATAATACATTATTATTAAGATTTTAATTTCATTTCTCAAAAAAACTGTGTTGTGTATGAAATATGAATAATTATGTGTGACCTCAGAGTGAATAAATGTTTTCTCTCTCTCTCTCTCAAAACAATTTCTTTTTTTATTAATTACCAGCAAAAATGTTTAATTTTTGACACGTGAATACATTAAATAACTACTTAGTATTTGTATCTAAAATTTACCAGGGGCAAAAAAACATCGAAGATTCTGATTTTTCTGGCAGGAGGCTCTTATGTTTTTAATTTTCTGCCTCCTAGACAAGCCGCTCAGAATAAGTAAATATTCGTGCTAAAACAAGGGAGGGAACTTGAGCGTATCCTTAGCATACCAATCAGAAGGAGTAAAGACTCAATGTCTAGATAGATTCAAAGAACGCGTCCATCTAGCTCATCTTGTAGTGATAACTCGAAAAAGCGTTGTGAAAAGAACCGAATTTCGGCTGAAGTTCGGACGAATTTCATATTCGGTTCAAACCACATTCAGCCCATCCCTACTATAAATATTTCTTGAAATATTCCCTACATCTGACTGATTCCGGGTAGCGAACTACTGTTCATATTAAAAAATACTCAAAAATACATAGCGACAAGCTAGTCATTAAAGTAATATAATATAAATTTAAATACATAAATAAGATTTACATCCAAACAATCAATCTTGGTACTGAAGTATTTATTGATATACTGGTTGACTTACCAACTGCGCTTGTTTATAAATGTATTTAAGTACCTACTCAAAGAATGACAAAGTCCATACATTTAATCAAACAATGACAGAAAGAGATAGATCGACAATCCATCATTAACTGATATCTGTGGCTGAGTCATCAAGTGAACTTCACTCTTGTCGATCAGACATAAAAAAACTTGCAACTTAATTGATAATACAACTAAGTTGATATAAATTTAATACAAATATAAATAATTTATCTGTGGAAATCTATCCCTCCAACCTAAAGGGGGGGTCCTCGACCGGTCGAACCACTGACTTCATTCCACTTTGGCCGTAACGTAGAGGTTGATGTCGAGATACGCATCACTCGGAGAAACTTTGATAGCGCGATTCAGGATAAGTGACGCTTTCGTACTGTACGTATATCTACATGATATTATCTTTGTATGTATGTATTTCTTGTTTTAAGACATAATATATTAAATATAAATTATATACCACAATCGACTATGAGAAACACCATATACATTATAGATAATAAAAAACATATATCTAAATCAAGCAAAACGTGAAAAAAAAACTTGAATAAATTCAATATATTAAACCACGAAATAAACAGTATAATTATCGTGATAAACGTCATTCAAATATCTTAAAATAACTTAAATTACATCAAGTTTTGTTTACGCGTAACTTTTATCGTATTAAAACTCGTTAAAGTTTCGGAATGGAATAAATAAAAATATGAATAAATTGCACATTGACCAGGTATTTTTTCATATAAACAGTGAGCAATGCTCAAACTGTTGCTAAAATATTTTATTTTACCCTCCGTAAAAAATATTTTTTTAATAAAAAGTATCCTATGTCCTTTCTAACACCTCTAAATATACAAAATTTCATGATAATCGGTTGAGTAGTTTTGCCATGAAAGCGTAACAAACAAACTGTATTATGTGCCTCTTTATCCTTCAACTATCGATCCGCCCCGGCTTCACACGGGTGAAATGTAGATGAACTATACACAAAATATAGCCTATGTTACTCGCGGATAATGTAGCTTTCTATTGGTGAAAGAATTTTTTAAATCAGCCCTGTAGTTTGAGTTTATTCATAACATACAAAAATACACAAATTCAAAAATACATATCTTTCCTCTTTATAATATTAGTATAGAGTATAGATACAGAATAGATTAGTATAGATATAAATTAGATACGCTTCAATATAATTTTGTAAAATGTGTATATTTGACAAAATTTTATATGTATACTAGCGACCCGCCCCGGCTTCGCACGGGTCAAGATTTTTTGACAAAAAAAGCCGGGGTTGTATGTATTTTTTAATGCCACATTATAAAAAAATAAAAACAAAAAAATCGTCCAAAAATTAAGAAAAAAAAATTGGGGTGGATTACCCTTAACATTAAGGGGGATGAAAAATAGATGTTGGCCGATTCTCAGACCTACCCAATATGCACACAAAATTTCATGAGAATCGGTCAAGCCGTTTCGGAGGAGTATGGCAACGAAAACTGTGACACGAGAATTTTATACATATATTAAGATTGAAGCGCGTAGGCAGTAAAGTGAGTAAAACGGGAACGCAGATGATTGTTCCATCAGAGTAATTGAACTAACGAAGATGTAAGTGCAACTACGTTACAACTTATCAACATTTAGGTCACCGCTAACTTTATACGTATACTTCAGTTCTCTGTGAGATAACAAAACTTTAGGTTATGTGTGCTACCAACATTCAATGAATGCTCGAACTAAAAAGTAGGACGACAGCGCATCATTGACTGATGTTCTGTGGCTGCGATATCAAGTGAACCTCATGCTCATCTGTCGATATCTAACATTCAATGAATACCCCTATAGAGTTTTACGTTTTTATGGTGTTTTTAGTAGAGAAGACAGACATCCTAGCAGGCATATTACTCATTAAACATAAACATACGTATTTATGCTAAATATGTATGTTTATAATACTTTACTAAGAAACAAATTAAATCACTAACTAACATTGTTTGAAATCCAGTTATTCAAAATATTTGGAAGTTGATGAAGTAAAAATAAATATCAATAAAATAAAATATGCATGCATTATACTATAATTAATGACGGGCTCGTCGGCGCGTTCGGTAGAACACCTGCCGTGCACAATGATGGGTCGTGGGTTCGAATCCCAACGGGACGGCATGATTATAATTTTCTGTAAGCATGTCTTCCCCACGTCTGGTAACTTCGGGCATTGATCGGGTGGGAGGAATATCTAAATTCCGACCAGGTAACGAACCGTTCATAGATGGAAAAACCGTGAAATGCATATTACGCGTTTCAATTTCAGTCTATGGATTTCCGAATGCTCGAAGTAAAAAAGAGGTCGATGTTCTGTGGCTGAAGTGTCACCTACCATCAAGTGATCGTCATGCTCATCTGTCGATATCTTACATAAAAAAAAGCTATACTAAAGATGACAACAAAAATCCCATCACACAGCATATTAAAATGTAAAAGTAGTCCGCCTTGACTTCAAATATTTTATTTTTTACAACACTTCCGTCCTTTACGCTTCATTGTAATAAGGTAAATGATAAGTGCGTTAAGTGTACTTGAACTTGCCAATTAAATCACTGGCAAGGTTATAGCCTTAATTCATATGAATTCCTTTTAACAATTGACTGACAGTAATCTACCACACACACCATACACACACGATACCATTAGCGGGGAATTGACTGGGAAAATGATATGCTCGTTTCAAATTCCGGGACGACATCTATATCTATGCTTAATATTATAAAGAGGAAAGATTTGTATTTTTGTATGTTATGAATAAGCTCAAAAACTACAGGATCGATTTTAGAAATTCTTTCACCAATAGAAAGCTACATTATCAGCGAGTAATATATGCTATTTACATCTACATTGCACCCGTGTGAAGCCGGGGCGCGTTGCCGGTGTTATATAATAATTTAAAATCTTTATCAATTTAAATCGTAACTAGCAAGTCCCTTTTATATTAGTATAGCTTATCATTAAACATGTTATTCCTGCGTCTGGTCACTTTGGGCATTAAAGAGACATCAAAAATCCTGAATCGCGCTATCAAAGTTTCTCGGAGCGTTGTGTATTACTACTCAGTGGTTCGACTGGTTGAGGATTCCGCTGCCGCTTCGCGTATCATCCGCGGAGCGTGCCGGTGACCGCCCGAGGGCGCCATTAGCGCCCAATCAAATGACCGCCCTATTTTTATAGGGCGCGACCCCGCAGTCCCCTGCATGCCATTTCCTGGCGCAAACAGGGTTCCGTTTTTCCGCCGCCTCCGGCGGGCGGAAAAACGAAGATATACTCGATTCGATTTGGTTGAGGATTATTCGGATATGGGAATAATAACACGCAACCAGGTTACGGATAACCAATCACCATCTACCACGGTTATAAAATGCAAAAGCTGTGAAGGGCAGATTACGCGTTTCGGTAATGGATTTCTAAATATTTCTATTAGGTATATAATTCAAAGTTCTATTTAATATAATGTAAAGTTAAGCTTAGTTCTGAATATGCAAATTTCATTCTTAGTAGAAACCTACTTCGTTGATCCAACACACGAAGCTTGCATACTGATGCCAGATAGAAAATATTATTTCCAGGATAGGAAAGTTAAAATATTGCATTTATTAATAATTCAATAGGAAATAGCAATTTCCCAAGTATTCAATTCATAAGATTTGCAAATCTTTAAATTAAGATCATGGAATATAAATAATCACCTTTGCTGAATTATTCTGTTGTTCTTTTTGATATCTTAAGTAAAGTTATAACTATACAATTTTATATACTTTGAAGTAATAGATAAAAAGCAAATATTTTAATTCATCGAGAACTTTTCACTCTATTTTTAACCAGTAATAATTGCGAGTATGTAATAAATGTCTTTCAGCCTTATATCGCAGTGAATGTGATAATTCCCTATCTTTACAGGCCATGTCCTTATACGATAGAGTATCATCATCAGCCGGCCTAGCATGACCGCCACGAGATATGTCGCGGACGAGAGAAGACAAACTAAGGTGTAAGATATCTCGATATATTATATCTCGACATCGACAATTTTAATAGAAAAGACATCTCAATCGACAAATATATCTATTTTTGATATTAAAAGTCGAGTTTTAAGTGTAATCGATTAAAACACGAGAAAACGGTCGAGAAAATTTTGTCGCGGTTGTCATGCTAGGCTGGCTGATCATGAAGTATCATATTGTACCTTTTTATGTATATATCCTAGACGAGCATGAGGTTCACTTGATGGTAGGTTTTTCAAGGACTCGTTGGCGCGTTCCGTAGAACATCTGCCGTGCGCATTGATGGATCGTGGGTTTGAATCCCACCGTGACGACGTGTTTATAATTTTCTGTAAGCATGTTTTCCCCACGTCTGATAACTTCGGGCATTGATCGGGTGGGAGGAATATCGTAATTCCGGCCGGGTAACTAACCACCGTTCATAGATGGAAAAATCGTGAAGTGCATATTGCGCGTTTCGGTTTCAGTCTATGGATTTCCGAATGCTCGAAGTAGAAAGTAGGTCGACAGCGCATTATTGACTGATATTCTGTGGCCGAGGTATCACCTACCATCAAGTGAGTGACCTCATGCTCGTCTGTTGATATCTGACATAAAAAAAGGTGATACTATAGCCACAAAACATCAGTCAGTGATGCGCTTTCGTCCTAGTATATAAACTATCACAAACTAACTTTAAAAAAAAGAACAAACTATACTTATAACAAATAATGCTATCCTTGTTTATTAAATCTGAGTATAACAGAATAGATCTGTAACTCACTCACTCGGCAAGTTGGTATGGCCATCAATATTTTATCAAAGTTGTGAGTGAATCTATTATAATCGTTAATTTAGATGTACTATACACAAAAAAAACACTTTCTAACTATGAAAACAATAATATTCTTATATAATAATAATAATATTGTTAATGTGGTGTTTTCCAAAATAAATGTTGTAAGCATTGACATAGTATTAAATGATCGAAGGTTGTAAGACATTAAATGTAAAAAAAAAAAAATGGTTAATATTGTTAATTATAATATTATTAATATTCTTATTGCAGATATTATCTGCTTTACATTCAGTCATGAAAATTGTACCTACTTACTAGTTTGTTTAAAATTATTAAATAGAAATATTACTAAGAATTTTATCTGTTATTAACGCGAGTATCACACATTTTTTGTGATACTCGCGTTAAATAATCGCATTTGAATAAAATACAATTCATTATTTATGATTACACAACACGATTCATTATTTATCCCGAAGTCCTTTTAGTCTACTCGTAAACAGCTGTCACCTTTCAGTAACAAAGTTGCCATATTAACGCAATCTATTCCAACGAACTCCGATATTTAACGTAATATTCTATAATAATATGTATCTGTATTTATTTATAGTAATCTGTATATTATTAAAATATTTAGAATTGTCAAAAACATAAATTATATTTTATATGTTTTGCAAAAATATTTTAAAATGCAAGAATTTTGGTAAACGCAATGGTCATTAAGTATACACTCAACGTATACCAATATTGTCTTCCATCATTATCTACGTTTTTAACTCAGTTTATCTACTCAAAGCGGACTTTAGATAAGTAATCTCAATGATATCTGATAATTAATTAATGAATTACGAAATTAGTAAGATTATTTTTAGGGCAAGAATCGCTCACCTGATTATAAATACAGAACACAGAACATAACTGGCAGGAGTGTAGCCTTTGAGTAGGCTCTTGTAAATCAGAAAAAAGTATAATATTATCTTCAATTCAACAAGGTCTTTGATTTTATAGTGGAAATTATATTAGTAAAAACGATTAATTTCTTATTGAAAAAATTACCTATTTGCGTCCAAAGTACACGATTACAACAAAGGAAATATGAACTTAAACGACCACAATAATAATACATTAAGATCATTAATCCATTGTTATGACACCACGAACACATTGAACTTGACTAACGATATTTAATTATTTGTTAATTATTTACTGACCTTCACCTCTAGAGACGCGCGCGAGCTCCGAATGCAATGAATGTTGTACTTTATACTGAAGTCGTATGCGCAATTCGTATTGTGTATTTGAGCCAATACCTAACTAATAAAAGCGAATGAATGAATGCTGTATCAATTATGACGTTGTTTTTGAAATATGAAACAATGACAATCTTCTGTATCACTATATCGTAATGAGTTCCAAGCAAACGCGAATGTCAATCACAATATGACTAGCGGATTCGATTCCTACCGGATCTACTATGTTGGGAAAATATTACATATGTACAATAGGTACATTCCTTTTGGCTTAGTTTTAATGGTACCTAATAATGTAAAATTTCCGGCAGAGTACAGAATCATCGTTCATATATTGAAATTCAATAGTATTATGAGAAAATTACTTGCGTATTTTGCTAGATTTCGAACACTGGAAGAAAAAAGGCCGACAGTGCATCGTCGATATCTAACCTTAAAATCACCTTCCTCAAACAAAGTAAAACTCTATAAAAGTGTTCGTATTTAATCAAACACAAAACACACTGGAACATTTAGCAATCACTGCGCTATACTATTTACTGTATATTTAACCCTTATAACCTATGAATTAATGAATGTAGGCCGGTTCTATTAGTATCATACAGTTAACCAATATGCTCTCATAAAACACAATAGAAACATTTCCTAAATTACACAGTTCTATAGGATTTGTGCGCAGACTAGTGCTCACACAGACACATCTTTATTTTATGTAGGTAAAGACGAGCATAAGACATTTGATGGTGGGAAACGAAGAAAGTATGATGATTGGACTTGAATTCATGTATGCGGTGATGTTAGTTATTTCGACTATGTATTTGCGTGTTGTTCCCACGAGAATGTAAGTGTGTGCTCCTATTTCACCATGCCTACTGCTGATAGAGGACAAACCTTTGTTTTTTGTACGTTTATTTTTTATTATAATTGTAATATATTGTCTATGTCAATGTTCAATAATCTGTGGTTTGAGCAGGCGTCTGTACTTTTTCAATGAGGGAAATAAAAGAAGTATTGTATAAAACACATGTGTGTAATTTTAATTATCTCTCAGCTTTCAATATTAATTTATTTGGTGTCCTGGAAGGCCTGGGACACAACAAATTGGCGACGAGGACAAGGTAATCATTTTAAAGCATTACGGAGCAAAATTTTATTAATTTGTAACTGCGCATTACACAAAGCGTCATGGCGACGGCTAATTTTCATCTCGAGCCATTTCAAGAGGATGGTGACATTAATTGTTTTCTGGAGAGAATGGAGCAATATTTTACGGCGAACCAAGTACCAGAAGCAAGGCAAGTAGCAGTTTTATTAGTGACACTATCTGAAAAAGTTTACAAAATTTTAAAAAATGTGTGCCAACCACAATTGCCAAAAGAAAAAAGTTATTCGGCATTGGAGGCCGCATTACGAATTAGATTCGAAAAGCGTATCTCACATTTTAGAAAAAGAATAATATTTGAAAAAATTAATCAAGAAGAAGATGAAAGTGTTTCAAAATGGTATGCTCGAGTTAGAGAAGGCGCTGCTGACTGCAATTTTAGTAATCACATGGAGGAACGAGTCAAGGACAAGTTCGTGACGGGGATGCGGCCAGGACCTGTTCAGGAACGGCTGTGTGAGGAGGACACTTCCAAGCAAATTGACCAGTTGTTAGAGATTGCGTTATCAAAGGAATCCGTGCTGAGGGAGCGTTCTCTTACAGTGAACAGAGTCATTAATTCGCGTCCAGTTCAAGGCCAACATACAAAAAAGTCCGGTATAAATAAATTAAAATGTTTCCATTGTGGTCAAACAGATCACATTTTCAATCAATGTCGGTTTAAAAATTTTACTTGTAAAATTTGTAAAAAAGTGGGTCATCTTGCAAAGATTTGTAAGTCAAAATTGGCGAATGCAGTCGAGGTTCAGGAGGAGGATAATGATAGCTTGCAAGAATTGGATATGTTTTCGATTGATAATGTAAATGAGATTAATTATGTCTCACCTATTATGTTAGATTGTGAAATTAACCATCAAGGTATTAAAATGGAGTTAGATACGGGTGCAGCTGTATCGTGCATTACTGAAAAAAGTTACAAAGACCATTTTTCCAATTTGCAGTTAGAACCTTCTCATATTGAATTAAAAACTTATAGTGGGGAAAATATTAAGCCAATAGGTATATTGCATACAAAATTAAAGTTTAAAGACAAAGAATTTCAGGTTAAATTGTTAGTTGTTCAACAAGGGCTTAGATGTTTATTTGGCAGGGATTTGATAAAAATATTTCAGATACAGCTAAAAGATTTTTTATTTTTAAATAGTATTGAGACTACTGATTCAAAATTAAAAGCAATTTTAGATGATTATTGTGAAATTTTTAAGTGTGAATTAGGTACAATAAAGGGGGAAACAGTTAGATTAGAAATTGAAGTGGGTGCAAAACCTATTTTCCACAAACCTAGGCCTGTTCCATATTCATTTAAAGAAAAAGTTGACACAGAGTTAGCAAAGTTAGAGCAGGAGGGTGTTATTCAAAAAGTAGATAATGCAGAGTGGGGTACACCTTTAGTACCAGTTATTAAGGAAGATGGAAAAAAATTACGCCTATGTGCAAATTATAAAATTACTGTAAACAAATATTTAAAGGATTTTAATCATCCAATTCCAAGGATAGAGGATATTTTTACTGCATTACAAGGGGGAGAAAAGTTTACAAAACTTGATTTACGAAATGCTTTTAACCAATTAATCTTAGATTCAGAGACTAGTTTATTATTAGCATGGTCTACACCTAAAGGTATTTACAAAGTAAACAGACTTCCATTTGGTACAAAGCCAGCGAGTCAAATTTTTCAGGCAAAACTTGAAAAAATCTTATTAGGAGCAAAAGGGGTAGTAAATTTCATTGATGATGTGCTCATCACTGGTAGTAATGATGCAGAACACCTAGAAAATTTGAAAGAGGTCCTACATAGGTTTAGAGAGGCAGGCATCAGGTTAAACAGAAACAAATGTTTATTTTTTCAAACAGAGATTCATTACTTAGGTCATGTGATTTCAAAGGAGGGCTTAAAGAAAGACAAAACTAGGTTGGCAGCTATTGTAGATGCACCCCCACCCAAAGATGTAACAGGAGTAAGGTCATGGATAGGTATGGTAAATTATTATGCAAAATTTATGCCTAAACTTTCAGTTAAACTAAAACCTTTATATGATTTACTTAAAAAAAATATTAAATTCTCTTGGTCGTCAGAATGTCAAAAAAGTTTTGACTTAGTAAAAAAAGATATAGTATCAGATAATATCTTAGTTCATTATAACAGGAATTTACCACTGAGATTGGCATGTGATGCATCTCAAAACGGCATAGGTGCTGTTCTCTCTCACATCAGATCTGATGGTTCAGACAGACCAATAACATTTATTTCTAGAGTATATTCAAAAGCAGAAAAGGGCTACTCTATGATTCACAAAGAAGCTTTAGCAATTTATTGGGCAGTCAAAAAATTTTATCAATATTTAATTGGAACAAAATTCGAATTATTATCAGATCATAAACCATTACAGGCTTTATTTGGTGAAAACAAGAGTTTACCCCAGATGGCAGCAGGTAGATTGCAGAGGTGGTCTTTGTACTTAGCTGGTTTCAATTATACTTTTAAACATGTAAAAAGTATTGAAAATATTAAAGCAGATTGTATGTCTAGATTACCATTGAATTGTAACATAGAGAACGAATTTCAGGAAAATAATTGTGATTACATTAACTTTGTAGAAGAACAAAATGTAATTGATTTAAATTTAGTTAGGTCAGAGACAAGAAAGGATAAAAATTTAAGTTTGCTTTTTAACAACATAAGATATGGTTTTCATAAAAATACATGTAATGAAACACTAAGAGCATTTTGGAATATAAAAGAGGAACTGTATATTGATCAAGGGGTTATCATGTGGGGTTATAGAGTAATAATACCATCAAAATTACAAAACTGTTTATTAAAAGAGTTACATGCTACTCATGAAGGTATAGTTAAAATGAAGAACAATGCTAGGTCTTATTTCTGGTGGCCTAATATGGACAAAGCAATAGAAAATTATGTTAAAAGTTGTGACATTTGTATGAGTGCACGTCCAGAGCCTCAGAAAAGTAATATAATTTCATGGCCTAAAACTAACTTGCCATTTGAACGTGTCCATGCTGATTTTTTGGGACCTATTGATAATAAAATGGTGTTAATTATAATTGATTCTTTTTCAAAATGGCCCGAAGCCTATGTAATGAAGTCAATGGACTCAAAAGCTACTGTAGAAAAGTTTAGAGAATGTTTTAGTAGATATGGTTTACCAAAAATTGTAGTAACAGATAATGGCAGGCAGTTTTGTTCATCAGAGTTCTCAGAATTTTTAAATAAAAATGGTATTAAACATGAAACTTCACCACCGTTTCATCCAGCTACTAATGGCTTTGCTGAAAATGCAGTTAAAAGTTTTAAAGCAGGTATATCGAAAGCTCTGAAGGACAAAACAAATTTATGTGTATCATTTGAGACATTAATGAATAGATATTTATTTCATTATAGAAATTCAATTCATTCAATCACTGGTGTTTCACCCTCACAAGCAATGTTTCAGAGAAAATTAAGAACTAGGCTTGATTTATTGTGTTTTAAAAAGGAGAAGAATGTATTTGATTGCAAGGGACAGAGGGAAGAAAAGTTTAAAGAGGGAGATATTGTTTATTGTAGAGATTATAGAAACCCTAATAAAAAGAAATTTGTTAAAGCTTTAATAGATGAAGTTTTGGGGAAAAGAACTTATCTTTGTAAAGTGTTAAATGAAAATCTGATTTGGAAAAGACATCTAAACCAAATAATAAGTTCTCCTCCTCAACCGCATGAAATTGATGTTGATAAAGAAAATGAAGGCATGTCTTTGTATAAAAATAACCATAATTTTCCTTCTGAAAATAATCACACTATGTTACAGCATGATTCTCCAGATGCAAGTGCAAGTATACCATTACCAATAGTTCAGCCTTCTGAAGAATCAGCTGTTAGTTCAGAACAGTCAGTTATACTTGATAATAGTCCAGGGCCTAACAATCAAAATGTAATTCCTATTCAAAATAGTCCAAGAGCTAGCAATATTGTTAATAATCAAAATTTAAGGCGCTCTGGCAGATTGATTAAAGCTCCAGATCGTCTCAATCTTTAGAGGGAGTGATTGTAATATATTGTCTATGTCAATGTTCAATAATCTGTGGTTTGAGCAGGCGTCTGTACTTTTTCAATGAGGGAAATAAAAGAAGTATTGTATAAAACACATGTGTGTAATTTTAATTATCTCTCAGCTTTCAATATTAATTTATTTGGTGTCCTGGAAGGCCTGGGACACAACAATAATAATTAATTACTTCACGTTGTCACGTCAATAATGGTTTAATGGTTGCAGCTCCTTACAAATATTTTGTTAAACAAAAAACTTGACGATTAAAACGAGTGGCGGCGAGTTTATTGCCAGTTCTTCTCGTCCGTTATACGCCCTTGATTTGAGAACTGGTAGTAAATGTAAAATTAGAAGCATTTAATTTTTATTTCATAAGTGTACATTTTTGTTGAACCTAAGAATGCATGATGTGTATATTGTATCCCGTAGGCCACATTATGGTGGAATGAGGACCTATTGAGGAACTCTCAATAGGTACAATGTAGCTTTCTACTGATGAAAGATTTTTTAAAATCGGTTCAGTACATCCAGAGATTTCCCCCTGTAACCTCACAAATTCTACCTCTTTATGTTAATATTGGTATGTAATAGATTAGTTATAGTATAGGTAACAGATTAATTAATAGAAATATAGTCGTAGAAAATCATTTTGTCCTTAAAGTTTATTCATAGCGCGCGGATAAAGTCAAACAGTATTTTTCTTCCATGTTTATTAACAAATATATAAAAACAAAGCAATCCACGTTCTTAAGCATATTATATCTTAATTATATTCAATAATAAAATAATATGTAATATAATAAAATAAATTATCAGTTTTATTAATTAACACTTTTATATTATCATTATTTAAATTGTTAATAATTCTTATATTACTTCCTTATGACGAAACAAGTTTCTATTTTCTCACAGTTATTATTTCATTTAGGTCTTAACAATAGCTTTAGCTCTCGTATTTTCTTATTGTTATGTTTACACATACATAAAATGCTGCAGGGATCATTGTTGACCGGCATTAAAATTCGTTCGCATGGGCTTCATATCAAACAGAGCTTCGAAGCAAGCTCTTTAAATGAAGACTATTGAATACGACGTTTCCTATCAGAACGATGGCTTCAAAAATATTTCTAGTTTTGAATAATATGCTATTTTCCCACTTCTATTCTACTATAATGTCTAGTATGTCACTAATTTGCAGTGAACATCAGTTATTATTATACAAATATTTTATAAGGGTGTGTGACGTGAGCTGTCAATTGCGAAAGATGGCGGAGTTCCGAACCTAATTTATTTTAAAATAAATTTTCTGCGTGTATTTTTTTTGGATATTTTAATAGTTATTCTGTTATTTGGGACATTGACGAATCCAACAAATAAGATATAAATAAAATCAGTGTAGCCGTTCTTGAGTTATAAATGGTGTAACTTGTGTTTACTTTAAACTATTTCCTTAAAATATTCAAGCTGACTCTAAAAGTTCATTACTCTATGCAAATATAAAAAAATATATATTCAACAAATGCGTTCTATACTGTCAACTCACGGTACATTTGTTAGTCATTGTCATTTATATTTTTACTAGGTTTCGCCCGCGGCGTCGCTTGCATGAGGAAAGATTACTCCGAATTCCCAGGGACAAAATTGTTCTCCTAAATCAGAGCTTATCAAATTTTATTATACCTCTTTTTAGCTACAAGTGAATTCCCGAGTACTCTAGAAGAGCAAAGCAGACAGTGCAGTGATTTTTAAGGCTATATATTCAAAGCTAGAAAGGTCTTTTAGTCTTCTATTCAACTGAAACTTCCCCTGAGCCGAGGATTAAGCAACACTTCACGACTTTGCTACTTGGACCATATTATCGACGCAAAATAAATCGCAGGAAATTATTCTTGTAAAGGCCGGCAACGCATCTGCCATCCCTCTGGATCTGGATGCCAGTGCTGGATATTGCGCTAAGGAGCTCAAATTAAAAATACAATAATCTAATATATAAAATTCTCGTGTCACAATGTTCGTTCCCATACTCCTCCGAAACGGCTTTACCGATTTTTACCAAATTTTATACGCGTATTCAGGTCTGAGAATCGGCTACTATCTATTTTTCATACCCCTAAGTGATAAGGGTTGTTCACCTTTAATTTTTTTTTTTTAATTTTGGACGAAAGTTTTTTGTTTTTATTTTTTTATAATGTGGCATTAAAAATACATACAATCCTAAATTTTCACTCTTCTCTTACGAACCCCTGCTTTTTTTTTTAAAAAATCTAGAGCCGTGCGAAGCCGGGGCGGGTCGCTAGTAACAATATATAATTTGCGAATGCATATTAAAAATGCATACATATAGTGACAGAAACAACAAACCTCAGGGTCGTCGTGTTGGCTATATGTACGTAATATTCAGACATGTATTTTAAAAGACTTCGTATAATCTGATTCTTGCGTTTTTGTTTTTATTAACCGACTTTAAAAAAGAGGAAGGTTCTCAATTCGTCTATATGTTTTTTTTGTATGTTTGTTAAGCGATAACTTCGCAAAGTTGTGGATGGATTTGAATATTTTTTATCGAAATTGTTTTGTTACTTTTTTAGAAAATCAACAAAAACAAAAATATACTTATAAACAGATGATGTTTTGGTTTGAGGTTGTTTTCAGCAAGTATCTCTGTTATTTTAACTGTCATCACTAAAAAATTAACAGTATGTATGTTTTCTTTTCTGTATGTTTGTAACGCGATCAATTATATATAGTAAACAATCTTCCTTCTCATCAATATTTTCTGCCAAACGACGCCATCTCATTTGAGCAGCACGTTTAGTGGTAGGCCTACTAAATTATTATGTAAGGATTAATGAACTTAAAAAATACACTTCATACAAAAATTAAATTATTTTTAAGCAAAAAAAAAACCGACTTCAAAACTACAACTACTATACATATAGTATGTACAGACTAAAAAGTAAAAAATAATATTTTAATTATGAAATGAAATGAAATACATTTATTCGGGACGGCACAGAAGTAAGTAAAAGTACATCATAAATAATACAACTTAAAATATAAACTAACAATTAATAAATATAGGAAGAAGTGCCGCCACGAAAAGGGGAGGTACTCAGCATATGTCAGAGCATAAGCTCTGACGCTGATTTTCAGTAGTCCCCAGTGTGGCAGAAGACAGTAGTGGAAGATAGTTAATAAAAAATAAAAAAATACAATATAGTCATAATAAAAGCTATACATATAAACTAATTCGAATTGAAAGACCTGGATTTTTTTTATATATAGAATACAACACAATACCATAAATCAAAATATATAACAATAAATAACTAATGAAAAACACATAAAACACATGAAGAACAGAATAGGGAACAGTGTGAGGGACTAGAAGAGCTGTTTGTCGCTTTGAGGAGTACAAGCTAATAATTACTGCAAAGCAAGAGCCTTAAAGGAGTATCGACAACATTATTATTTATTAACAGTTATTTTTGGAGTCGGTGCCAGCCAAGAAGGACAGTTTAATCCTGCTTTTGCAACAAATTTTCGAACGGTACGGAACGGCATCGGTAGTTTTAAAATAGTTAGATTATTATTTACAATATTATAAATGTGAAAATGTGCGTGGATAAATGGATTCTGATAAAACTTTACAGTATTATTGTTTATACATCAGTTTAATATATATAATAAGTTTATACCTTATTATATTATTTGGTCAAATAATTATAAAGATGAGTGTCAAGTAAGTCGGAAAATATATTGCCATCTTGCTATTCGGATCAGTTCTTACTTCTTTTGTTCTGTGTTCAGTAAGTCTACTGTATTTTTTTATCCACTTAAATCTCCCTCAAGTCTTCTTTACTTACATTATTAATATATACATACATATACATTACGCCACGCTCCCATTGGGGTAGGCAGAGATCGCGGAATTCCATATGCTCCGATCCTTTACTTTCGCTTCTTCCACTTTCATCAATGCTTGCATACATTGTTAAGTACTATTATTATTCTTTTTTTTTGTCGTCTAATAGATGTCTGCACAACAATTAAATGCTGAGCCACGGCATGTTTACAGCCATAACACTCACACATACACACATTTTGAATTTGATTTTTTTTTTCAGTAAAAAATATTTTTATATTTTATTACTATTTAATAGTATTAAATTCGAATCCCTCAGAATAAAAATAAATCACTTACCAATAAAATGGTATTTTATCAAATAACCAACAACAATTAAACACGGCTACATTCGTTGATGGTCAATGTGTAACTGATTGAAAACCTTTATCAGTCGAAGATAATCCATTCTTAATGATAAGGATGAACTATCTAGTAATGCCTCATTAATTAAACTAACTATTCATTCATTCAATGGATTTTATATTCATTTTATGACACAGTATGCAAACGTCATTTATTTCTTTTTTCGTATTACGTTTGTGTGTTCAATCATTTATTTTTACATTAATTGTTCGTTCATTCATTTTATCTACTTACACACTTGTTTGACTAGCTTGTTCATGGGTTGGGTAGTTTTTGCATTCAGATGGGGTAAGGGTTCGAATCCCGTCATAATTTTATGTAAACATGTTTTGCCTGCGTCTGGTCACTTCGGTAAATAAACGGGTGGGAGAAATATCGAAGTTCCGATCGGGTGACGAACCTTCGTTCATAAATGGCGCATTTCGGTGTCATATGGATTACCGAATATTCGAAGTAAAAAAAGTAGGTCGACAGCCCATCATTGACTGATGTTATGTGGCCTTGAGTCCTTATTAATTAAGTAAATACTGTATTTACTCAATTAATAATAATTAATTAGGTATGTTGAAGTGGTTTGGGCATGTAGAAATTAGGGAATTAGGGGATGGATGAAGGAAGAAGGGGATAGGGAAGTAGGAAAATGAAAAAGATTTATGAAACTGGTGTGAGTGGTAGAGTCCCGACTCTCGACCTAGGCGAACGTACCTCGATCAGATCGGGGACGTTCTGCAAAAGGTGGTCAAAAGTACTCGTAACCGACGAGTGTGTATGAAAGCATTGATGAAAGTAGAAGAAGCGAAAGTGGTGGTAAGGATCGGAGCATATGGAATTCGGTGATCTCTGGGAAAAAAGGCGTGATGTATATGTATTTAGGTATGTATATAAGTATTTACTGGAAATGCTTTTTATTAAACAAGAATGATATATTTTCATATATTTGGTTGTTTTTTGGAGTATAAATTAATTAATGTCAGATGTTATATCTTTAATTTTAAACCAGTTATAAAGGTTGCATTTCCGGCGCGAATTGCACTGCGCAACATTGATGATTAATAATAAAAATGCCTATACTATGTATATATATGTATGTATATATATATATATATATATACAGTCAAAATCTGTTATAACGACATCGAAGGGACTACACGTAAAAACCGATAGTCGTAACAATCGGGACCTTTGATTTTGGTCGATATAACCGGTATGTTGTTGTTGTACGGATACGAATGGCGGTGGTGATCACTTACCATCACGTGAGCTACCTGCCCGTTTCTATCCTATAAAATCTTGATTTCTTTTTGAACATACACACATCAACGTATCATATCATGACCGTGCTATGAACGTATCATGCACGGCAAGAAACACGAGATAGAGTACTATGCCCACTAGAACATACATAAACACTGGCAAAATATTCTCTTCGACAATTTTTGACGCTCCGTGCATGGCACGCGACGGTGTTGGTCAGTCATGGAACGGTCTCATACTTTTTATACAATATAGCAACGCGCCCCGGCTTCACACGGGTGCAATATAGATAGATAGATATACTACATATATACATATAGCCTATGTTACTCGCTGATAATGTAGCTTTCTATTGGTCAAAGAATTTTTAAAATCGGTCCAGTAGTTTTTGAGTTTATTCATAACGTACAAAAATACAAATCTTTCCTCTTTATAATATTAGTATAGATATAGACTAGCGATCTGCCCCGGTTTCACACGGGCGCAATATAGATGTACTATACACAAAAAACCCTATAACCTAATAGCCTATGTTACTCGCTGATAACGTAACTTTCTATTGGTGAAAGAATTTTTAAAATCGGTCGAGTTATTTTTGAATTAAATCGTAACAAACCGAAAAACAAACAAATCTTTCCTCTTTATAATATGTATTAGTATAGAGTATAGACAATAATATACTCATGGTATATCTAGTAGGTAAACTCCTTAAGTCAAGTTTATATTACACGAATTTGTACTAGT
Organism: Anthocharis cardamines; assembly: GCA_905404175.1. NCBI lineage: Eukaryota > Metazoa > Arthropoda > Insecta > Lepidoptera > Pieridae > Anthocharis > Anthocharis cardamines. Next base: position 1,372,935 of record FR989959.1, read on the forward strand.
CAATACTTGAGAGTTTTTACTCTTTTGAAGAAAAAATGTTTTTTTTAAAATATCGTATTTCCGCATTTCCACGTTTCAGATTGAGGTAATGATTTTCCAAATGCCAAGGCCAATATCAGTTAATGATGCGCTATGGACCTACTTTTTACATCGAGCATTCGGGAATGTGCACTTGGTTACCTGATCGTAATTTCGATATTCCTCCCGCTCTTTTAATGCCCGAAGTGACCAGACTTGTGGAAGACATGCTTATAGAAAATTATAAACATGTCGTCCTGGCGAGATTCGAACCCGCGACCCATCGGAGCGTAAGGTAGGTTCTACCACACCCGCCAACGAGCCCATCAAACAGGGTTTTCTTGTTTTGTTTTTTGGCTTTTTCTTCATAAGTCAGTTTTCTGTGCTCTCCTTTGTAGGTACATATAGAAATCTAAACTATGACACTTCATAATATTGTATTTTATTAACGCGGGTATCACACATTGAAATATATATTTTACGCGTTTTAATCCGTTCTAAAGTATTTTATGTAAATATATCACTTAATTTTTTATTGAATATCGGGCCAAGGACTTTATATAGTTATATATAAAAAGTCCTTGATAACGGCAAACTTCTTTGACAAGCCATGGCTACACCAAGGAGGTTTTTATATGAGTAATTATATGTATAAAATTCTAAATTAAACGCGAATATCCATTCCAAACACAAACTTGACGTGCCGAACGAATAAAATAAAAATTATATATGCAGCCATTTACAGATGAAACTGTGTACTGGCAACTCGCCAATACAATTATTATGGTTCTATAGTCTAGGAGTCGGTGAATAAGAGCTAGGTCTTACTTGGTTTTTAGTAAAAAAAGGAATATTTCACTCTACAACAAATTATGATAATCTAACCTAAAATAACAGTTATTAATTTAAAAATACAGGAGTGATAGTATTTATTCTTATAAATGCAGTTTATTTACGAAAATTTCGTCAGACTAGCTTGATGCTGAGTGATATCTTAGCTACAGGACATCAATTTATCAGTGATGCGCTATTGACGTAAATTACTTATATTAAGACATATAGAAAAGAGCTGAAAACTGTTATATGTACACAAAAGTTTTTCATTAATTCCGTTTCTTTAAGACGAATAATATTTATACAAAATCATAACAATGGGAGACCTGGAAAGATTTACACATGTTACAATACAGAGAAATTCGCAGGTGGTAGGCACTATCTTTTTACATCGACAAGTGCGTAAATAAATATATTGATTTGTTATAGATATATGTAGTTATTTATATTTAGTTCACAATCTCTTACGCTATTAGTAAGTGGACCGGGCTAAACAACTCCAAAGCTCACGGTAGATTACCTTTGTGGGAGATAAAGTGTGCCAATTTTTGAAGAGCTATTTGTTTTTACTGTGGCAACATTTCCGTAATTTGCTAGTTTTCCCAGACATTAATAGAGTTTGATGTTTTATCACTTTGAATTTATTGTTTTTGGAAATTATAGTTAAAACTCTTTCGAACAGAATACAGTACCTATATTAAAATGAAGAATAAAAATACATTTTTGAAAAGATGACTTACTCTTAAAATTATGTATACTTTTTTACTCTGCTTGTGTTTTTTTTATAACACAGCAGATAACTGAGCAGGCGGGTTACCTGATGGTAAGTAATCACCGCCCATGGACATCCGCGACTTAAAAGTCTCAGATGCGTTGTCGGCCTTTCAAAAATTTATAGGCTCGCTTTTTAAAACCAACGGGTTCGTAGTGTGATCAAACACACAGTTTTCTTTTAAATACACTACTTTTTGTTAGTGTTGTAAAATGATGATACCATAGATGAAACAAATATTAATACTATTTAATATTTTCCTGATTCTTTTGAACTTTTAATCTTGAAGATCTTATCAGCGCTACCGACCTCAACACAGAGTTAAACTTAATAATATAAGATATATAAGACTTATATAAAATTGTCATCGCCTTTTAATATTAGGATCAAGATCTTGGATAATATTCAAAGAACTGTCTATAGTTTAGTAATATATAATTATATTAATTCACATAAGGCAGTGGTTTAACTGCGTATGTAGCCTTGCGGTCGCACGTTCATCCGTAAGAGCATACGTCCCGGGTTCGATTCCCAGGTTGGTCATTAAGTATTTCTCGCTTTTAAAAGTGTGGAAATGATTGGTGATCAGAGTTTGAGAATTTGAGGGATGTTTGACGCCCGGAAGGGTTGATATCATAAAAACTGGTGGAAGTTTGAAACCTGTGCAGAGGGCACGTAAGGCGGAAAACTAACACTAGTGGTGAGTCAACAAGTTTGACAAAAAATCGTCCCGTGGACTCCTCCCATGTTGAGCATGGGAAGGATGCACAAGCGGGACGAGGAGGCAACAACGATGCCGTTTGGCCTGACCGCCGGGTGCTCGCGGCAGTACGCTATCGCGATCCCGTGGGTCCCATTATGGCGGCTTGAGGGGTGAGGGGATTTTTTTTAACCGACTTCAAAAAAGGAGGAGGTTCTCAATTCGTCTGTATGTTGTTTTTTTTTTTTTTGTATGTTTGTTACGCCTTAACTCCGCAAGTTATGGATGGATTTGGATGATTCTTCTTTTGTTTGGTAGGGGATATTTCAGAGGTGGTCCCATATATTTTTTATAGAAATTGGTTTGGTGCTTTTTTAGAAAATCAACAATAACAAAAAAAAATCTTATACGTGGATGATGTTATGGTTTGTAGTTCCTTTCACGGCGCTGTCTCATTTGAGCAGCACGTTTAGTGGTAGGTCTACTAAATTATTATGTAAGGATTAATGAACTTAAAAAATACACTTCCTACAAAAATTTTGAAAAAAAATTATTTTTAAGCAAAAACAAAAACCGACTTTAAAACTGTAACTAAAAAGTAAAAAATAATATTTTAATTACTTCAAAGCATTATTTATTAACAGTTATTTTTGGAGTCGGTGCCAGCAAAGAAGGACTGCTTTTGCAACTTTTCGAACGGTACGGAGCGGCACCGGTTGGGTGGCAACGACTCAGATGCGTTGTCGGCCTTTCAAAAATTTAGAGGCTCTCTTTTTAAAACCAACGGGTTCGTAGTGTGATCAAACACACAGTTTTCTTTTAAATACACTACTTTTTGTTAGTGTTGTAAAATGATGATACCATAGATGAAACAAATATTAATACTATTAAATATTTTCCTGATTCTTTTGAACTTTTAATCTTGAAGATCTTATCAGCGCTACCGACCTCAACACAGAGTTAAACTTAATAATATAAGATATATAAGACTTATATAAAATTGTCATCGCCTTTTAATATTAGGATCAAGATCTTGGATAATATTCAAAGAACTGTCTATAGTTTAGTAATATATAATTATATTAATTCACATAAGGCAGTGGTTTAACTGCGTATGTAGCCTTGCGGTCGCACGTTCATCCGTAAGAGCATACGTCCTGGGTTCGATTCCCAGGTTGGTCATTAAGTATTTCTCGCTTTTAAAAGTGTGGAAATGATTGGTGATCAGAGTTTGAGAATTTGAGGGATGTTTGACGCCCGGAAGGGTTGATATCATAAAAACTGGTGGAAGTTTGAAACCTGTGCAGAGGGCACGTAAGGCGGAAAACTAACACTAGTGGTGAGTCAACAAGTTTGACAAAAAATCGTCCCGTGGACTCCTCCCATGTTGAGCATGGGAAGGATGCACAAGCGGGACGAGGAGGCAACAACGATGCCGTTTGGCCTGACCGCCGGGTGCTCGCGGCAGTACGCTATCGCGATCCCGTGGGTCCCATTATGGCGGCTTGAGGGGTGAGGGGATTTTTTTTAACCGACTTCAAAAAAGGAGGAGGTTCTCAATTCGTCTGTATGTTGTTTTTTTTTTTTTTTGTATGTTTGTTACGCCTTAACTCCGCAAGTTATGGATGGATTTGGATGATTCTTCTTTTGTTTGGTAGGGGATATTTCAGAGGTGGTCCCATATATTTTTTATAGAAATTGGTTTGGTGCTTTTTTAGAAAATCAACAATAACAAAAAAAAATCTTATACGTGGATGATGTTATGGTTTGTAGTTCCTTTCACGGCGCTGTCTCATTTGAGCAGCACGTTTAGTGGTAGGTCTACTAAATTATTATGTAAGGATTAATGAACTTAAAAAATACACTTCCTACAAAAATTTTGAAAAAAAATTATTTTTAAGCAAAAACAAAAACCGACTTTAAAACTGTAACTAAAAAGTAAAAAATAATATTTTAATTACTTCAAAGCATTATTTATTAACAGTTATTTTTGGAGTCGGTGCCAGCAAAGAAGGACTGCTTTTGCAACTTTTCGAACGGTACGGAGCGGCACCGGTTGGGTGGCACCGACTTCAAAAATAACTGTTAATAAATAATGCTTTGAAGTAATTAAAATATTATTTTTTACTTTTTAGTTACAGTTTTAAAGTCGGTTTTTGTTTTTGCTTAAAAATAATTTTTTAGAGGTGCGTTCAACAGACACAGAAGTGTATCTACGTATGATCGAAGTAGAAATAATAACTATCATTCAAAACCGTAATCAAAACGTTAGAATGATAACTATATAAAAGAAATAGGATTCTATATCTTAAGTAATATTTTCTGAGGTGAATTTAATTTTGTCTTTCGCGAGTATCACACATTTAAATAAAATACTGTATACCGGATTAAAACGCGATTTATTATTTATATTGTTTATATTATTTATCCCGACGTTTCGGATGCTTTTCAGCAACCGTGGTCACGGGCAGATTAAACCCCCCGCTTTAATCCGGTTTTTTGCAAGTGCGTTGCCGACTTTTAAGAAATTTGACAATTTGTTCCACGGAGTATGTGAGACAGAAAATTCTTAAGAAAAAGAAAACGTAGTTATTAGTTATAAATGTAAACTAACGAATTTTATTTATAATTTACTTTAGTATTAAACTGTGAGGCACATACGAGGCAGTTGCAACTGTGTTACAATCTATTTGATGTATCGCTTCAGAATCCAAGCGTTCAGCAAACAGCTTAAATGATTTCGGTGTAAACGGAGTCTTCCTTCTCCTAGATGTTCACACTATATACAGATTGTGTTTTATTATCTTCATTAGTTTAGATTAGTTTTTTTTATGCTAGATATCGACAGACGAGCATGAGGTTCAATTGATGGTAGGTGATATCTTAGCCACAGAACATCAGTCAATGATGCGTTGTCGACATATTTTTTACTTCGAGCTTTCGGAAATCCATAGACTGAAACCGAAACGCGCAATGTGCACTTCACGGTTTTTCCATCTATGGACGGTGGTTCGTTACCCAGTCGGAATTTCGATATTCCTCCCACCCGATAAATGCCCGAAGTTACCAGACGTGGGGAATACATGCTTACAGAAAATTATAAATGACATGCATCCCGGTGGGATTCGAACCCACAATCCATCGATGCGCTCGGCAGGTGTGCCGAGCCCGTCAAAAATTAACATTAATTTGGTATTTATGTTTTGTTTTTATTAATTTCCTATTGCTTCTTCTATTTTTTTTTTGCTTTGGTGAGTCTAAATCATGTTCATATTTTGGTAGATTCAAGAGTCGTTTCTATTTGATATTCTGTGTTTATTTTATGTCATTTAAATAGCTACGTTGCATTATACATATGTAGCTCACAGACTCTTCTATGAGATTACAGGTGCCTGCATCTTATCCAATTTTGAAGGAATCTTATTCAGACTTAATTTCCGGTGTTCATCAACGATAAATTCATCTGACCTCATCCAATGCACTTAGCACCAGCTCTCGTGGCGATAAATACATCCTCTATGAGATTATATTGGCCTGAGGCCAATTTTAATTTCGCATAGTGTTGCATACTCCGAACGAGGTATGGGCGTGTTCTTTGGTAAATATACTAAGAGTCTCCTTACATCTAAACGTTGGTAGCCCTTTGAAGTAGTGTTAAACGGTTGAGTAGCGAAAAACCTCCTGATATATAGTGTCTTCCTTAAACAAATCACATTCTGCATAAGCCTGGAGGGTGTTAAAAGCACTGACCTCTCTCAACGCTCTCTTGAATCCCATATATCCCATACGCGGGATAGGAGATAGGGTTCGAATAATCCTACTATCCTATCCTACTTCCTATGGCTTCCTATGGATGATTACTGGCCATGCATCGTACTCGTGAACGGGTGCTACTTGTGGTGACAGGTCGGACTTGAATTCGTGTATGCGGTGATATTCGTTATTTCGACTATAGGTTTGCGTGTTGTTCCCACGAGAATGTAAGTGCGTGCTCTTATTTCACCTATTATTATGCCTACTGTTTTTTATACGTTCAGTTTTTATTATAATAATTAATTACTTCAAGATGTCTTGTGGAGCATGATGTAATGGTTGCAGCTCCTTACAAACATTTTTGTTAAAATTTATTAAAAAAATATTATATATAATACCTATTATTTTTTATAACTTTATTTTAATTTTTTAGTTATAGTTATTGTTGTATATCAGTGATAGTTTGGTTTTTAATTTATTTTTCTTTTAAATAAAAATTCAATTCAATTCGTCAAATAAAATATTCTTATTATCATTCGTCGTCACAAAATTTAATACTGTCTTTTACTAACTTTTTATTTTATTTTTACAGCTATTAGATGTGTGTAGTCCCTAACTCTAGTTCAATTTCACCGTGAATAGATTAAACGTAGAGCCGTTAGGAAATTGAAGTTTGGAATAAATCTTCAGATCTTCGTACTTTATTAAGTAAATACCGTGAAGTAAATATGAATCAGGACTCTCTGCACTCTTTCACAAGTATGTTAGATTTTTTTTTATGGTATACCTACCAATCGTGGTAAACACCGTCACCCATGAACATCTACTACAGAGGATTCGCAGACGTATTACCGGCCTTTGAATTTTAATTTATCATCAATATTTCACTATTTACTATACAGTTTATTTTAGACATAGCTTTACATAGTACAATTAAGTATTACAATAACTTACCACTTCCTACAAGAAATTCAATAAAAATATATTAGTTATCACTTGACGCTACAATTGTATTCAAAGTTAATGGCATTAGAAATTTCTATGAAAATGGTGCAATTTAAATAATTCCGTGTAATTATTAAATAAATACTTTCAATAGATTGAAACACGACATTTATATGCACGATATAATAAAACAGTAACTTCAAAATTTCTGTGATTTTTTACCAGAAAAAAAGAGTGGGCATTATAAAGAAGTATTCATATAAAACACATCATTCTTCACACAATCAATCCATCTTATTTTAGCCTTCCTTCCCTTATCCGCTTTCATATTTTTATATATTAATTATTTGAAATGATATAAGAATAAAGTATTTCATTTATATTTATAAGCTATAAAATGAAATAAGAAAAAGCTATAAAAATATTTTCCTCGAATCCTGTGAATTTTCAACCGTGAAAAAAATTCCTACGATCCCATTCATCGAGCTTCAATAGAGATTGAAAGAGCCGAAATACGCTCGGCTCATTTAAAAAGCCTAAGAGCGAATGTTAGTATTGTTATTATAAATGTTGTCCTGTTAACGAATGTTCTCGAAGGCGAGGCTTTACAATTTGGAGTTTAACGAAAGATTTCGTTGGATGGGACCGTATTTTTTTGATAGATGATCGAGAGACAGAATTTCTTTGGAGGATATGAATGCTAAATGCATCTAGTTTTAATTTCACTTCAAGATTCCGTTATAGGCTTAAAACAAAACGCATAGTTTGTGTCACAAGACTAAGCTTCAATTTTACCACCCGGTCACTGCTCTATAGTATAATGAACATGTTTTTCGGGTTCGAATCCCGAGCAAAAAAAATTAAAAAAGAAAAGGATTGCTCGGACAGGGTATCAGTGTCCGACCGACCGATAAATTATATATACGTATATATCTGTAAAGAAAAAATATAATTGTATAATAGTATAATATAATAAGGAGTACGCAATGCCTAAGCAACGCTTCTTAAATGAAAACTCAATCATGAACTAATGTTCTGTGGCTGAGGTATCACCTACCACCAAGTGAACCTAATGCTCGTCTGTCGATATCTGACATAAATAATAATAATGTTCTGTAACTCTATTTTATAATATAATGTAAAGCTGTTGGATTTTTAATATAATATAAATTAACCGCAGAACAGAAGATTTCTTGTTCCGTGAAATAAACAATATCGTCCATGAAATAGGAACATGAAAAATCTGTTTTAAAGTGATATACCTAGTTAGCATTAAAACCTCCCACGAACAAGAAAATCGCAATAAAACAGCTGAGTTATTACATTATGAAGTATAGTAACACGCCCCGGCTTCGAGTGCAATGTAGATGTACTATACACAAAAATAGCCTATTTTACTCTCTGGTAATGAAGCTTTCTATTGGTGAAATAATGTTTTAAATCAGTCGAGTAGTTTTCGAGTTAAATCGTAATAAACAAATCTTTCCACTTTATAATAGATAAATGAAGAAAGTCCTTGACCACCCAAATTTTATACTATGAAGTCTTAAGCGATAAGGTACAATATGCTGATAATCCTAACACCCGAACTAGGGCCGGCACTTAGCATCTTCAACCACTAAGCAATTAGTCATCTGATTAGACCATAATCTATGACCTATTTACATAGCGGTCACATGTTCACAAGACATTAATGTCAATTGATTGTTCTTTACGATGTGTAAATCATGCTCGCCTCGAATATCGACAATACACAGAATGTTTAAAACAGTTGGGATGTTTAAAAAAACGCTCGATTTGCAAAGGCTTCAAAACGAGTACTAAATACAAGCCTGTATTGTAATTTAAGCTTATATACATTATACATATATCTCGAAAAAATAAATATTGGTGAACCCAATAAATAAACAAATTAAGTGTAAAAAATTGTTTTTCGCCTTTACGAGATTGATTTTATTAAATTTCAGTAATTTAAAGATATAATCATGATTTAGCTAAGTTAACTTACGTTATGTTCTCTTGTCATAAACTTATTTATTTAGGTACTAAACAATAAAAAGCAAGATATCTATACATATAATAAAACTGTAGAGGTCGAATGTTTGTACATAGTAAAAAAATGCTTTAAACCGAGTCACGGGGATGTAAGAAGAGAAAAAGAAACAATCCCATTTTATTAAATTTTTTTGTTTCTCTGTCTGTTTGTACACGTTTATTTCCGAAAGTGGCTGACCGATTTACATGAAATTTTGCATGGTACTCATTATCTTAGATACTTTCATCCCGGAAAATTAAAGAGTTCCCAACATAGGCTTTGTTTCATCGAAATCGGTTGTCGAAAAGATAACATCATTTATGAAACCCACGCCAACGAAGTCGCAGGCATCAGCTAGTTAAAAAATAAAATAAAATTCGTATCCACAGTAAAATAACAAATAAACGCAACGTCAGCAGATGGATGTCCCATCATTCATTAAAAATGCTCCGTCCCAAGGAGACTTATTATTTGCTGTATCCTTGTCCTGGCTTTGTTCACAGCGGTCTCTTGGAGTTTATTGTTTTAATTCAGACTAGTATTTTTCATTAAACTTTTTGCTTTTAAATATTATTTTTTACGTAATTATTTTATGAGAAAAATATTATAGGTTTTATTTATTAGTTACGCTGGATAGGATTTCGCTGGACAAAGTGAAAATTTGAGATTACACGTACTTATTTTTTGATTCAAAGTTCATAAACCAATCCGAAAATTTTCACCAAAGAATCATAAAAATCAGTCGAGCCGTTTCGGAGGAGTGCGATCACAAAGATTTTTATATTGACATAGTATTAAATATATCAAAGTATTTTGGTGTAAATAGATTATATTATATTCGAAGTCACAAATCTTATCTTATCTATATATATAAAAGAGATTTCCACCTATATAGTCACTCATCACGATATCTCTGGAACCATAAGGCGTAGCGACTTGAAATATGGTAGGAATATTCCTTTCGCCGAGTAGAGGTCAGCTAAGAACGGATTTTACGAAATTCAACCCACAAGGGGGGTTGCGGGGGCAATTGCTAGTATTTTATATTGGCAGTTACATAAAATTAATATAATATTTAATGTAATATTAAGAATAAGTATACTTTTCGGTAAGTATGTCTTCCCCATATCTGGTAACTTCGGGTTGAATTGAAATTGAACGGGAGGAAGGAATATCAAAATTCCGACCGGGTAATGAACCACCGTTCATAGATGGAAAACCGGGAAGTTCATATTGCGCGTTTCGGTTTCAGTCTATGGATTTTCGAATGCTCTAAGTAAAAAGAAGACAGCGCATCATTGATTGATGTTCTGTGGCTGAGATATCGCCTACCTTTGAACCTCATGCTCAACTATCAATATCAACCTAATAAAAATACTTGCACTGCCAGATAATGTAACTAAGATGATTATATAGGGCATAAATGTAATTTATTGTTTGTTATAGCAACCTTATACTAGTACTCCTCACCATATTTTTTGAAATTTGGCTCTAAAAATCGTGGTTAAGTTCAGAATTTCATTGTGTTGCCAGCTATAACCCTAAAGCAAGCGAAGTTATTGCATAGTATTTCAGTGTTTTGTGAAATGTGATCTATATAGTACACCTTTCACTGGATCGCTAAAATGTAGGCTGTATTTCGGTTATACCGTTCATATTTCCTTGTAAAAGTTGAGGTCATAACTTCTGTTTTGCATTCGCGTTAAGAATCGCTTCTATGACAAAATGAAAGAATAAAATAACTCTAACCACATTTATTATTTACTAGCGGACCCGACAATTGTTCTGCCAGAAAGTTGGCTTCAAAAATAAAAAAAATATTTCTAGATTTAAATACGCCATTGTTCCACTTCTATTAAATTCAATTATTACAAAAAAAGGCTATAAGCGTGAGTGACGTAAGCTCTCAATTGTGTAAAATGGCGTAACATTTGGAACGTAATTTATTTTAAAATTAATTTTCTACATAATATATTTTTTTCTTTCGGATAAACTTCCGAAAAGCCGAAACAGAATTTTGACTTCAAATTTGGTACACACGTTCCATTTGGGTCCTCAAGAGACCCCGTGAAAGAATTGTTGGCGACTCGCAATCTTTTTGAAAATATTGATTTTGGGCGCCTTACAAACATTTTGTAAAACAAAAACTTGGCGATAAAAAGAGTGGCGGAGAGTTTATTGCCAGTTCTTCTCTTCCGTTCTACGCCTTTGATTTGAGAACTAAACTAATAGGTTACCATAAAGCCTTATCATGACAACTACAACTATTACTACAATACAATAAAAAGAAATGATGGGTCAAATAAATTATAATTTCAATTAAGATAATAATATACTTCAGTTATAAATTCTTTGATAAGGTAGAAACAGTTTCCTATATGCATATTATATATCTATACCTACCTTCTTGAATAAACAGTGAGCTCCAAACTAGGAAACCCTGTATCTTGGGGCCCTGGATTATATTTGAATTAAATTTGGTATGGCAGAAGAATTGATTTAAACTCATTGAAGTGTATACAAGATATAATAATAATAAGAAATAAAAGTAGACTCATGTATAAGGGTGAAAAAGTGTGTAAGGTATGTTGTATGATTAATATATTTATTCTAGAATGTCTAGGAGTTTTTCTGTTTTCATTAAGTCTAGAGACGAGCCAATCCTTGAGAGTTCTTTTAGCTTCATAGAGGTTCACTGGTGTTCTGATTTCTTTGTTGACCACATTGATCAGAAACGGTTTCATGAATCTCGAGAAATAACGGCAAAATAATGTTCTGGCTCAGGGGGTCAGCACTCTGTGCTGTCTCTTTGCTCTTATTCTTTGGGTCCAGCTCAAAGGTTCTTTATAAGCTTCTATATAATATGTTCCATATATGTACAACTGTGGAACTATGGTCTTTATAGACTTCATCTGTGGGGTTTACATAGGATAGCTTTAAGCACAGCACGTTGTGATGCTGTGATGCACATTGAAGATTTCCCGGCCCCATATACAGCCACAATTTGCCTTACAAATTGATTCAGAGGCACTGCGACGGAGAAGTTTCATAACATACCAACATATTATTAGATTTACTTGAGTTCTATAATAATAATTAATAAATAATTTGCTATAAGGGAAGGCTTTTCCATTCTAGTCAATTTGTTGTTTCAAAAATGAAATAATACTTTTAAATTATATAAAAATAAATTTAAAGTGATTAAAACTAATAAATATTCCAATTAAAGTAAAAATTCTGTAAGTTAATATGTTTTCGATACTTGTTTCACCAAAAAATTATTAGTGAGCAACGTTTCGCCAGTTCTCGATAGCCAACCTCCGAATTTACGTTACGTTGAGGTTCGTGCTGCCAATTTTAGTTCAAATGTATGAGATTCATTTAGGTGACACTACGCATTCGATTCGATAGCCGTTTGATAGTAGTTCGTGCTGCCAAAATTAGTTACATTTACACCCGATAGGGGCGCTTTACAAATCTCATACAAATTCTTCTCGATGGCGATACGAATTCACTTTCGCTATTTGTTCGTGCTCACCCCTCAGCTGTTATTATCTAATAAATCCGTAAAAAGAATGCATTTTTTTTAACGATACATGCACATATTTAAATAGGAGTACTGTATTTTGGAATGTTTGGTAGTTCATGATTTTTTTTATAGAACCTTCCAAAATGGTGATAGAACAATATTATTATTATATACATATTCTTTATTGTACCAAAAATTAAATAGTGTTACAAACATAACTAATCTAGACAAGTATATATCGGTGGCCTTATCGCTAGGCAGCGATTTCTGCCTGGCAAACCATATATAATAGGAAACAATCAAATATAAGTTACAATCATATTTCATTAATTCATGGTTCAAAAGTAAAACTCACTAAGTGTAATTTTGAATAAAAATAAACGAATTTACGATAAGAGCAGATTAATAAGTATGTATTGCGCTTCACAGTTTAGTTATGGACCAGAATATCGAATTAGTTCTTGATTCTAACCGTAGGTTTACTTTTAAAATGAGTAATAGCAGCAAACATTATTTTTATTCATAACTAGTGGACCCCGCAGACGTTGTTCTGCCACAATTTTGGCTTCTAAATTTTATAATTAAACTTTCAAGCTAAACGTCACTTTTTTATTAAAATCTTATCAATACTTTTTCGATTTTTTTTTTTTGTACAAACCTTATCCTGACAGTTCTGAATTTAAAACTGTATTTGAAGAATATTAATTTTTTAACAATTAATACCCCCGCACTCTTATGAAGAAAGGGATTTCTTAAGATTTTTCAAAAATTTTTTTACATACAAACCTCCTAAAAATTCTGAAGACAACAAAAAAAAATTTAGCTCAATCGGACCAGCCGTTATCAAGTGATGCGAGTACATACATGCGGCATTTTATTTTTATTTATATAGATGTGAGATTTACTTTTGAACCAACGACATATAACTAACAATAAAGAGGTAATGTTTTTAATAAACATCAGCATTATGTCAAAAAATTCAAGTAGTAGACGTACAGATAGCGGCACGAGTCGTGAGCACAATTTTCATTGGTCGATATGACGTTAACCACGCTGACGTGGAGCGTGATTGGTTCGGCAGTCGATGCTCGTCGTCTATTGGGTCCGCGCGTGTCATTCGACAGTCGTACACTTAAGTGCAATTTTAGTGACAACTTTTTAATTAGTGTATTTTTGTTCTTTTTGTTACCGATTTGATTAAACCTTAAAAATAAAATATGCAGAGCAGAAAGAATTCGATATTAAATAGATAATCCCGACCAATGATCTTCTCAGTGTTTTCTTCCATGAAATAAATACGTATTACGAAAAACATGATGTACCTTTATTAACAAACTGCAGAGGCGACTAATGCAATTTTATCAATTAATTAATGTAATTTTCAATTACCGATTGAAATAATAAAGGTGCCAAATAATTTTGACCGACAGTGTACTCAATCCCCACCACGGTTCATCTGTGCTCACGACTCGTGCCGCTATCTGTACCTACCTACTTACTAAATTGAACGACTGCAGTCCCAAAAAATACAAAGACTTACAACAATTATCTCTTGTCAGTTACAAGAGGTAATTGAAAATTTTCAAGAAAATGTAATGAAAATCAGTATTTTGTGTGTTCTGGAACTTTTGCTGAGTCTGATCCCATTTTCAAATGCATACTGCTTTATTTTTATTTACTTTTGTTCTATTTTCATTTTTGTTTAATGCTTTTCATAATTGTTTGCGCAAATAGACTTTCTTTCTCATTCCTATTACAAGCTTGCGTGCTTACAGCAAGCTTGTAACTGAAAATCAGCGCCACACCATTAAATAATGATGTGGCAAATGCTGAGTGGCTGTCTCTTTTAGCCACATCATTTATTAATATTACTCTTTTGTTTTATTATTTTTAGTTTTATAATTTTAGTTTAGTTAAATTTCAATTATTTTAGTTTTAAGAGTTAATTAATTAAAATAATAGTGGCTAAATAAATGTTTTTCGGTTTTCGTAAATGAACCTGGGAATTAGAAGAGGTTGATTTAAAGACACTTTTAAGTTTTTTAACTTCCAAAAGAAATTGTTTTGTGTTTACAGCTGTGTAGCTCCTAATAAACTCTATCTTTATACATGGATCTTTGCCACAACGATCATTTAAACTGCCCTCTTCACATATAAGTCTCAGGTTCTCAAAGTTATTGCTACTTAAGGCCCACATGTTATGAAGAGATAATAATATCTTTTAAATAAAATACTGTATACTGGATTAAAAAGTAGGCGTGGCACGCGTGTCACAATATTTCACATAAAGTTTAGTTTAGTAAATATATATTAGTTTGTTTAAATATTACAAAACGTTGTATGTACTTTGTGCGCTAAGCAAAAGTAACCGTTATCGCCAAGCACTAAGATATATTATCAATTACAGGACCAGTGTGATTTAGCTAGTTTAGAGTTAAATAACACAACGAATCGAAAAAAATTGTAACTGTGTGCAGTGTTAAATACTCCATTCATTTGTGTGAATTTGGCGACACTCGATCCGGTACAAATTATGACACATTGCACTTCTACTTCTGTTCCGTGTTCATAACATACAAGAATCCAAAAATACAAGTCTTTCCTCTTCACATACATGGATAAAAAAAATAAAAGTAAAACTTTGAGAAACACTATCATAGTCTGTTAAGAGCAATGTAGTGGCGCAAATCATAAAGGCTGTGCCATAAAGAATGGCACATTGAACACGTCTGTGTGGAATCGTGCCAAGGTATTGTGTATCTTGCGCTATCGACGTTCCTAACAAGTTTATAGGCCGGCTCCGGACGGGACGTGAGCAATACAATACAAATACTTGTTAAAATTGATATCTTAGTCTATAATAAGTCTCTATTACTGTGTTTTTTATGTATGATATCAACAGACGAGCATGAGGTTCACTTTATCGTAGGTGCCACAGAACATCAGTCAATGATACGCTGTCGACCTTTTTTATTCGAGCATTCGGAAATCCATTGAATGAGGCCGAAACGCGCTATGTGCATCTCACGGTTTTTCCTTCTATGAACGGTAGTTTGTTACCCGGTCGAAATTTCGATATTCCTTACACCCGTTTAATGCCCGAAGTGACTAAACGTGGGAAAGACATGCGTAAAGAAAATTATAAACATGTCGTTCCTTCGGGATTCGACCAGCGACCTATCGATGCACAAGGTAGGTGTTTTGTGACCTGACTTTAAGTTTTGGCTATGAAACTATGAATAAGTAAACCGCGGAATACTGAAACGATAAGTAATCAAAATTTGAGGGCTTCTTAAAATGTTTCTGTCTTTCATTTTACCTTCGTAATGAAAGAGTTAGAGATACTTTTAAGTACACCTCAATATTGATTAGCGTTCGAGAATTCGGCCGTAAGTTTCTTAATTATTGAGTATGTTACTAAGTAAAATACGTCACAATATACTACACCTTAATACACCTTAATAATATTTCTATTTAAATATAGTTATTGTAATTTTAATTAAATATATTTTTAATTCATTATTATTTATAATATAATACTGGCGGACCCGAAAAAACGTCCTGCCAGAATTTGGCTTCAAAAATGTAAATAAATATTTCTAGATTTCATTATACAATTTTCTCACTTCTATTTTATAATATGTAGTAGGTACGTAACTGATTTGTGTTGTGGACATCAATTATTATTTACTAATCTATACATATAATAAAAGAGTAGGATCGAAATTACGCTTCACTAAATATTTTTACCAGAAATTAAGAGGGGTGATAAAAAAATGGTAGCAGAACGCATAAATGCAATTTGTAAGATTCTTGTAATTTATAAGCGTGTGTGACGTGAGCTATCATTTTCGGAAGATGGCGGTGTTCCAAACCTAACTTATTTTAAAATTAATTTACAGAGATATCAGAAAGCTTTTGTTGACGAAGACCAAGACTCATTTTAGGTCACTACACCGTACTAGTAAGTAAGTTTTACAATGTTAATAAGTATTCAATTTAAATAATATATTAAGAGTGTTACTTTGAAGCGGAAATGAGTTGCGGAGTCCATTGAAAACTCAATGCGGTGTAAACCTCGCTAGCCGACTGACCATTTAGCTACTGTCGAGTGTAACTTGACCTAATTATGTTAAGATACGTTACAGCAGTGAACTCTTTTCAACCACTCTATAGTAAGAGGATATTTATTTACTTATTTTACAACTTTATAGTTTATTGCACACAACATAAACTATATTTACATGAATAAGAGGTACACGCGGTCTTATTGCTAAAGTAGAAATCTCTTCCAGACTATTTTAATAAAATACTGTATACCGGATTAAAACGCGATTTATATTTGGGATAAATAATTTAAACAATATAAATAATAAATCGCGTTTTAATCCGGTATACAGTATTCTATTTAAATGTGTGATACTCGCGTTAATAAAAGACAATATTATGTCCTCTTCCAGACTACTTTGAGGTGACAGAGAGGAATAACTTAAAGCAAGATGGGTACGGTGCAAGCAATACATAAAAAAGGGGATGGTATTATAGTATAATATATTATCTACGTTTGTTACGATTTAACTCAAAAAGTACTCGACCGATTTTCATCATTGAGTAATATATGCTATTTGTGTACAGTACCGACATCTATCTACATTGCACACGTGCAAAGCCGGGACGAATCGCTAGTCATCTAACAAAATGACTTACGACAAAGACTTAATAAGACAGAGAAAAATAATGTTAGTATCTTCGATCAACAATATAATGTCAATGGTTAGTATACATGAATCAATTATTTGAATATTATATAAAATTCGCAATAGTTTATTTAATATTTTTGTGTGTGTACTGCTATTAGCACCGGAAGTTGTATCTTCTATTTCCGGTGTTATAAAATAACATGTTTTGGTTTGTCTATGCGTAAAGTTATTTTAATAAAATGAATTTAATTGAATTTTGTACAAAATCTGTAATATTTTATCTAATAATTTTAGTGTGTGTACTGCTATTAGCACCAGAAGTTGTAGTTTTTATTTTAGGTGATAAAAAATAACATGTTTTGGTTTGTCAATTAAGTTGCCTAAAGTTTTATATTTTATAAATTTAATAAAATTAATTAAAATTTTATTTATTAAAAGTAACATGAACTGTATTGTAACAAGTATACTCAAAATCAAAAATAACAAAGACACCAGGCTCAGCATAAATCTGTCAAACCAGGATCTGCAGAGCACTAATTTTCAGCCAGTCCTTTGGTAGTACGGGAATTCACTCATCAAATGCAAGTGGGTAGACTTTGTTATCTGATAATAATTAAATCTCTAAACACATTTTTGCTTAAAGTAACTAAAATAAAAAACAGCGCAGCCGGCCTAGCATGACAACCACGACAAAATTCTCGTATTTTAATCGATTATCTCTTTATGTCTTCCGGGTCAATGATACTTTAAACTCAACTTCTAATGTCAATTTTTTTTTTATCGAGATATCTTGTATATAAAACAATAACCAAGATCTTAACTAATTATAATATATATAAACCCTCAAGAAAACTGCCATGCGGTATGGTTCCCAGGATACTGGCACTATTTCCTCGCTGAATGGCGAGGCTTATTCGCTGGGCGAAATAGGTACCAGCTCTGGGCTCCCCTGAAGCATGGACCAGCCGCATGGACAAATCCTTCACAAATTTTTTCGTATGCGCCGACCAAGGACCCAAAGTTTCAAATGCTAATGCCGCAAATTCGTAAGACCCCATTAAAGAAGAATATTTGCGGCATTTCAGAATTTGGGCCTGATCGGCAGCAGCACCAGGTCTCTGGCACGTAGTCCCTATATGGGATGGTGCCAACGTATCAACGCAAGTAACATCCCACACAAGGACCCGCCCCAAAGACCAGGGTACCAAGGTCGCGCCATCTGGTCTCTTTCCATCGTCTCTGGACATACCAGCTGGTTCCAGAGACGCAGGGATAGAGGCCGAGACAAGAGCCCTCCTTACCAAATCATTGAGAGCTCCATGGCGATAAATCCGCCCTGCGCTTTTGACGCAAGAAAGTCCATGTCTCCCAAAACTGTCCACACTCCTACCGCAATGACAGCGGTGCGGCTCACAAATTTTAAGTCCTAGACGCAGACAAACGGCAGTACGCAGTGTATCGGCGTCCAGGATCGTCCCTAGATGAAATGAAGGAAGAGCATGAAGCCAATGGCCAGACTCCTTTTCTGGCGATTAATCTAGCTCTATCTGTGGAATCTATATTTATTTATCTATCTATTTTTCTTGTATATCAAAATTGTCGATGTCGTGAAATAATATATCGAGATATCTTATATCTTAGTTTGTCTTCACTCGTCTACGAGATATCTCTTGATGGTCATGCTAGGCGGGCTAAAGAGTAAAGACACTCAGATAAAATCTACTTAATTTAGTGTATATGAAAACCGAAAACCCCCTTTATGTTACAAAAACACTGTAAAAAACAAATGATGAAAGCTTACGACAAAGCAGTTTTTAATTACGGTGTAAACCTATTTAATACCTATATTGAGAGCAAAGAATATATTCTCATTAAATAAAAACAGCGTAAAATATTTTAAAGCAAAAGCAGAACATTATAATGTCTTTAATGATCGTTGAAAATTAAAAATTAATGACGCGAAGCTCGTAATTCGACCGTGTAAATTAGAATGGAATGAAAAAAATAAATATAGAAGCATTTTTCTTACTTGTACATTATGTCAATAATTTAAAGCTCACTTGTAGGAAAGATTAAATGTCACCTTTTTTATGTTAGATATTGACAGATAAGCATGATATTCACTTGATGGTAGGTGATACCTCAGCCACAGACCAATGATGCACTGTCGACCTACTTCGAGAATTTGGAAATCCATAGCCTGAAACCGAAACGCGCAATGTGCACTTCACTACATTACGAGTATCAGCGAGTAACATAGGCTAGTACCTACATCTAAATTTTACCCATTTGAAGCCGGGGCGTGTTACTAGTTTATTGTATATTTTAATGAATAGCAATAAATATTTTTATTCAATTTTAAATTACAACACGATTATGATAACTATATTTAACAATTATGAAATTTTATAAGAGTACTAGCTGACCCGGCAAACGTTGATTTGCCATGTAAATAATTTCTAAAAAGCAGGGGTTGGTGATAAAAGAGTAAAAATTTAGGGTTGTATGTATTTTTTAATGCCACATTATAAAAAAATAAAACCAAAAAAATAATTAAAGGTTAACAACCTTTATTACTTAGGGGTATGAAAAATAGATAGTAGCCGATTCTCAGACCTACTGAATACGCATATAAAATTTGGTAAAAATCGGTAAAACCGTTTCGGAGGAGTACGGTAACTAACATTGTGACATGGAAATTTTATAAATTAGAAGATATTATGTATGTATTTTAGACTATATACATACTAAAGCCCGCAAATAATAAGTTTGGTAGTATTATAATATATTACTTATCAGATTATTGTTATTTTTAAACAGCAATGGAGATTGACGATTAACACCTCACTCCTCAACTTAATAGAGGTGAGTCGTTGACGGTTTTTGTGTTAACGAAATGAAACTGCTAATTACAAACTGATAACCTGTTAAAAAATCAGCAAATTTTATTAACAGTTAATAATACACAAGCTATTGTCTTTTATTAACGCGAGTATCACACATTTAAATAAAATACTGTATACCGGATTAAAACGCGATTTATTGTTTATATTGTTGCTCTACGCCCTTGATTTGAGACGTTCATAAGTGTACATTGTGTTACCTAAATTAATAAATTATTTTTGAATTGAATTGAATTGAATATGGCAACTTTGTGACATTTCAAAAATCAGACAACTGTCATCTTTCTGTCTCCCCGCGACCACGGTTGCTGTAAAGCATCCGAAACGTCGGGATAAATAATTTAAACAATATAAATAATAAATCGCGTTTTAATCCGGTATACAGTATTTTATTTAAATACACAAGCTGCTTCGGTTGACGTTAACGACTACGCGTTGAATGTTCGTTGAGCTAATTCGAAAATATGAAACGGTTAATATATTTAACGGCTTTTTCGGTAAACGAAAAGCAGCTAATTCACATTAGAAAAACGGGCTTAAAAAAGCTGCTTGTTGAATTAACGTCCACTCCTTCAACTTACAAAGTATTACATTTATTATATAAAAGATAATGCAGTCCGTAGCTTTCCATTACAGTCGCCCCTTTTTGTAATCGAAGACAAGTTTAGCTAAGTGCTCGTCGAAGGCTTCGATTACGTGTTAGGCCTGCTACACACTCGCTGCGCGAAAGCCTTGCTATAGGCGGGAGATTTTTTTTTAATTTATTTGGTACGCAACATGAGGCACTTATTACATACATGAAAATTAATCGAAATCAAATAATTTATTCTAGAACCCATTAAATCCATAGATAATATTTATTAATATCTAATCTATTCTAATATTATAAAGAGGAAAGATTTGTTTGTTTGTTTGTTACGATTTAACTCAAAAACTACTCGACTGATTTTAAAAATTCATTTACCAATAGAAAGCTACATTATCAGCCAGTAACATAATTAATTAATGGGATACAAACATTAAAAATTACAATATTAAAATAATTTTACATAATACAGATGTAATAAAGAAAACATGGGAAGATGTGTAACCGTTGATATCGGCACTGCTCGATGAGTGAATGTAACATTTCTTTGACACCAATTAAAATATTTTTAAATACTATAATTTAGTTTTTAGGTAAAAATATTATTTTTGTACACATTTTTGCTAGTCACTGAAGTTTAGACTGTTTTAAGGAGGCCAGTTTCTTTCAAACACTAAGAAAGATTCGAGTAGCATGCTATTTTATTTTAAAAACTTAGTTTACGTCGATAGATATCGTAGACGGTATTTTATTCCATTGAATATTGTTTAATTTTAAGTCACAATCACGAAAAATTTTCCTCAATCTGATTATTGTAGCTAGCTAAAACACAAAACATTTCGGTATGAAACTATGCAAGTTCATGCAATAATGCTCGAATTTTTTATCGCAAGTATGCGATTCACGTGCGTGTAGAACAGGCTTTAGGAAATTCCCTATTCGACATATTGTTTACTCTAAGAAATACCCAATTAAGATATATGCCTCAGTATTTCTAATTTAATTCTAAATAATGATACTTATTTCTATTACTATTTAACACACAAATGTGACCAACTATGACAAGGACGGGGGAGAGGTCAAAAAATCACGATACTAATGTGACACACTTTATGGACCAAGCACCAAGTAAGCCCGTTTGCCCCTATTCCATAAAAAAAATCATTATTTTGATATATTGTACTATACAGTATTTTTCTTCTTCAACTTTGACGTTGAATATAAAAAAGACCGTAGGCTGTTCAAAGAAGAAAAATTTCCCACCATTGCAGGTGTTTCCAATGTATCGAAAGATACTTGATAATACATAATATATTAGAACTTAGAAAATAATATAGAAAATACTTGTTCTATTACCGATCTGACTTTAATAAACTGATGCAACACGTCACAGAGCTTTTTTGTTTACGAGCTTCAGTTTGAATTTGATAAGTTTCAATGATGGGTAGGAGACCTATTTTTTATACATTCATAGAATGCAGTACGACACGCGCAATCTGCTGTACTTAACATCTATGAACGACAACGAACAATTCTATTTCTTTCATTTTATTTTAAAAACACATTAAAACACACAGTCCCAGGAAAAAAAATAAGAGTCGTAAATCGTCTCCCCGCGACCACGGTTGCTGAAAAGCATCCGAAACGTCGGGATAAATAATTTAAACAATATAAATAATAAATCGCGTTTTAATCCGGTATACAGTATTTTATTTAAATGTATGATACTCGCTTTAATAAAAGACAATATTAAAAAATAAGAGGGTAAAATTATTTGCAAAAACAATGATTTGATTGGTATGTTTATAATTATCTAACAACACGACCAGGCTTCGCATGGGTACTTTGTAATGTAGATGTACTATAAATAAAATTATGCCTATGTTACATGCCCATAATAATAATAAGGGACATTATTATTGGCCACGTGATCAAACTTCTAATTTTATAACTAAGCAACGGAAAAAAAATAGCTTCTAATAAACTAATTCGTATTTGTTTACAACGCCATCGAAAAGGACTACCCCCTAGGTTAGGTTATGTTGGTATGGTGACCACCGCGCACGAGTCACTGTGCCGCGGTAGCGGCCGACGAGAGCCAGAACCGAATCCTATTTATTTTACTTGGCATCATGCTGAGTTGTATTTAGAGTGGATTACATAGAAGATAACTAGTGGCTAAGATAGTATTATTTAGATGCTCGTTGATTGTGGCTGACTTAGTAATAAGAAGAAGGCAACATCAATTTTTAGAGGCGAATAATGCTATTAAAAAGAAGCCTGTTTAATTAGCACCCAATTTTTAATATCGTTTCAGTAGATCCAGAGATTACCTCCTACATCCTCACAAACTTAACCTTAGTATATATCTAATATATAAAATTCTCGTGTCACAATGTTCGTTCCCATACTCCTCCGAAACGGCTCCACCGATTCTTATGAATTTTTTTATGCATATTCAGTAAGTCTGAGAATCGGCTACTATCTTTCAAACTCCTAAGTGATAAGGGATGTCCAACCCAAACATTTATTTTTTATTTTTTTGTTATGTGGCATTAAAAATACATAAAACCCAATATTTTCACTCTTCTTTGCACACCAACCCCTGCTTTTTTTGTCAAAGACCCATGCGAAGCCGGGGCTAGTCGCTAGTAACTTTATAATATTAGTATAGATTTAATAATACAATAATAATAAGTATCCACTAGCTTTTCTATAACTAATAATCCCTTAACAAATAACGTCGTAATAACTCTACTTGTATAGAAAAACAAGCTTACTAGAGTGTTGCTTAAAATACAAACGATTTGTCCCCAAATAGTCCAGTGGCTATATCAATTTCTGTCACAAACAGCCCGTAAAGACCCCAGCAATAATATTGATTGATCACGGTCCGTGTCTCATATATTATACTGTTTCAATGGACGCTTTTATGTTCTTTATAATATTTTTATCCTGAAGCTTTATCGCGATAATCCAAAAGATATAGTTGTATTTGCTATCAAAAGATAGTAAATTGTAACTACAGTTAATATACAGTTTTTGACGGGCTCGTTGGCGCGTTCGGTAGAACACCTGCCGTGCGCATCGATGGGTCGTGGGTTCGAATCCCACCGGGAGTACATGCTTATAATTTTCTGTAAGCATGTTTTCCCCACGTCTGGTACCTTCGGGCATTGATTGGGTGGGAGGAATATCTAAATTCCGACCGGGTAACGAACCATCGTTCCTAGATGGAAAAACAGTGAAGTGCATATTTCGCGTTTCGGATTCAGTCTATGGATTTCCGAATGCTCGAAGTAAAAATTAGGTCGACAGTGAACCTCATGCTCGTCTGCCGATATCTGACATTAAAAAAAATACATTTGTTAAGTTTTTTAAATGTGTGGGACGAATATCGACATCGTCATTTATGAACAG
Organism: Anthocharis cardamines; assembly: GCA_905404175.1. Lineage (NCBI taxonomy): Eukaryota > Metazoa > Arthropoda > Insecta > Lepidoptera > Pieridae > Anthocharis > Anthocharis cardamines. The sequence goes on from FR989959.1 coordinate 1,397,130, forward strand.
AAAATTGGTGACGGGCCCGTTGGTGACCCTTGCGAACCGATGGGTTTCGGGTTCGAATCCTGTTCATAATTTTCAGTAAGCACGTCTTTCCCACATCTGGCCACTTATACTTTTAAACGGGAAACTTTTTGTTAATCCTGCCAATGAGACAAGTTACTAGATATGAAACTAAAATATACCTGTATTGTATTATGTATTGTAATTAATAAATATTTAACCAAAATATTTAAAAGTGGTAGAGTCAAATGCTAAAGCATTCTTAATAAGACAAACTTCTCGTAAATATGAGCTTAGATTACAATTTATCAATATACACTATAAGTCACAAAGTCTAATCATAGAGTCATTTTTGTGAAAGAAATTAAAAAAAAATGAATTTTTAAATAGTGTTACTCCCTGTTTTATCGCATCGACATAATCTTTGTAAAAATATTAATCTTAGAAATTAATAATAATGACTAGAACTGCTTATACAATATATTATAAGCGTTTTTAAGAAACAAAATGCGATGTAACCCCTTTCAAAAAAACAGCGCCTGTTTAAATTGTAAGGCAAATATGTTCTACAGAAAAATAGCTATGTGATCGTTTTTACGCTTACCTAAAAAGCAAACTATTTATATACCATAGATTTCCAAAACTCCTTGTAGGATAATTATTATATACCATTTTTTATATCGATAGATAGAGAAACTCTCTCCACAAAGTCATATCAACCTCTTGCTTCGTTGTGACAAACACGATCGCTATTAATTATGTTATCAAATAAATGAACGTGGAATGCGTTGCAATGCCACTTGAATGAACAACTCACCAAAATTTCACCATAATAAGATGAATAGCTTAGGAGGAAATAGAGGAAAAATACTTTCCTTTGATTTTTATTAATATAGATTAACTTAAGACTCTAGCCTTGAAGCAACTTCAAAAATATGTGCCACGCCCATGCCTGCTACACAGGAAAATGTCGTCTTATCCTGAATATTTTCTGAACGAAAATAAGGATTTTTTCGTCAATTTTGTTCTACGCGGCTATATTTCACAAAGAGCGAGACATTAACAGGTTGCCTAATGGTGTGAGTGCGATATTGCTGGGCGAGAATATTTTGAGCTCTCCTAACAAGCGTTGTATTATTTACCGATAGTATGTGTGGAGAAAGGAAGGTCTTTTACTCTCTTCCTGTATTGAGGAAGGAAGGTCTCTTCCTCCAAAATAAAGGGGGGATGCCCGACCAGTCGAACCATTAACGGCTGGCCGGTCCCAGTTGTTTTTTATCCGAGTTGACATATGTAATTGTTTTTGGCCCAAGTGGCCAAACTAAACGGACTTTTTTGGGAGACTTGATGTCGAAGTGGACACACTTTGATAGCGTGATTCAGGATTATTGACGTCTTCTGTCATCGGTCTGATTTGATATATCACAAAGTTGCCATATTAACGACATATATTCCTACGGAGTAATATTAACTGTATTTTTCTATATTATGGAAATATTGACTAACAGTGTTCTCTTGTTTTTAAGTATGTTTGATTTGGGGTTTTAGGTTTTTAATTACTGGATTCCAGGTGTTTGAAAATTTTCAAACAATTCAGTCTGCCCATAACCACGGTTGCTGGACAGAATCCGAAACGTCGGGATAAATAATAAATCACGTTTTAATCCATTATAAAGTATTTTATTTATATGTGTGATATTCGCGTTAATAAAAGACAATATTAGAGTAAATATTTTACACTACAATTACTTACACATTATATTACACACTATACTGCACATTTCCATCATTTTCAAAATTTAATTTAAATCCTTTTACCCTTATACTAGTAAAATTGCACAAAACTAATAAAGCCAGGCTATTTCCGCATCGTCTAACTCTCAAAGCGCTTACTAACCCTCCATTTTAACTTTTATATTTTTACTCTCTACCCGCCGCAATCAATTTTTGATGATAGCAATATCTTGTGTAGTTCGTTTCGAAACTAACCCAACTCATGACAGTCTATATTATGAAATCGGAAGTTGTGAAATATAGGATTTATAAAGTTGTAAATTTCAAATTATTACTTAATATTATAAAGAGGAAATATTTTGTTTCTTTGTTACGATTTAACTCAAAAACTACTCGACCGATTTAAAAAAAATCACAAATAGAAAGCTACATTATCAGTGAGTGACGGTGATAATTTACTATCACGTGAGCCACCTGACTGTTTGCCTATTCTATACATAAAAAAGAAATATAGATATTTAAATAAAATAGTGAATACCGGATTAAAACGCGATTTATTATTCATATTGTTTAAATTATTTATCCCGAGACGTTTCGGATGCTTTTCAGCAACCGTGGTCACGGGCCAGACTAATTTAAACAATATTAATAATAGATCGCGTTTTAATCCGGTATACAGTATTTTATTTAAATGTGCGATATTCGCGTTAATAAAAGACAATATTAAATATAGATATTTTTTAAGTTTCATGAAATAACACGAGTATCTGAGCGTTATTTATGAACTTCGTTGGAAAACTATGAAATCAGTTTAACCACTACATGTTCTATACACTATGTCGCTATCTTGTAATCGGTTTCCCCAATAAACCGAAAAGAGTTTTGAAATGAGTTTCAAATAGCCTTGTGGTTGAAAATCTATATAAATAGTAATCAATGTAAGTATTTAAATAAAATACTGTATACCGGATTAAAACGCGATTTATTATTTATATTGTTTAAATTATTTATCCCGACGTTTCGGATGGTTTTCAGCAACCGTGGTCGCGGGGAGACAAGTATTTTAATAAGGTATACAGTATTTTATTTAAATGTGTGATACTCGCGTTAATAAAAGACAATACAATGTAAGTATGTTTGTCCTCTATGCTTTCTTAAACTATTGAATATAATGAAACTTGCATGAGTTTTTCATACGCCCGCTAAGATTCCTGGCCAAATAAACGTTAACTAAGAAAAGTTCTTACTTTACGTGGTGAGGAGGAAGGTGTGGTCTTCCTCCAACCTAAAGGGAGGATCCTAGACCAGTCGAACCACTAACTGGCCGGCCCTAAGGCCCCAGTAGTTGATGTCGAGATGTTGTATATATTCAGCGCTCGAAAACACATAGCGCGATTCAGGATTAGACGTCTCCGTATTGATTCTAGTCGTAGATTGTAGATGTCGCTACAGTGGCATTACAATGCATTCTGAAAACAGCTAGATGCAATTTAAAAATATATACTGGGACATTTTAAAGCTCGAGGTAAAGAGGCTTCATATAGCTAGACATGATTCTATTTAATATTGTCTTTTATTAATGCGAGTATGACACAATATTTAAAAAAAGTTACATTCATTTTCCTAAGGGGTCATACAGAAGATACGAAGATACATTTCTGTCTGCTTGGTGATAATTTTTCTATACAGGCAATTAGGTGATTATATTCTTATGACTAAAGCAATTATTTTATAATTTTTTTCCCCGGGATTCGACCCCAGAACGCCTGGTGCTACGCATAGGCAATGTAATATAAATGACGTCAACGTATTTATGTCATTTCCTACTCACTAATGTAATCTTTATATTCGGCCACTATCAAAACTAGATAAACACATAAAAATCCCATTACGGCCGCAATAGCCTTTTAATGTATAATAACTAATATCATAAATAACATATTGGCTACTTGGGGTAAACATATTGGATCTTTTATATTTGTTAATATATTTCTTAAAGATATATTCTGGTAAGTGGTAGAGGCTTACTTTGCTGAAATGACATGTACTAATGTTGTTTTGGGCCTTCCGATTTGTTATTTCGACATAAGTTTTGCTTGATTTTACGTTCGGCCAAACACTTGACGTCATTCCTAAGAGCTATAGCGAAAACCAAATTCAATATTGAATTCATAAAGATAATTAGAAATCGAATTATTTACCACTACTATTCTACACACTACTATGCACTAGCTACAGATGAAATTATTTTTACTGTGTACCTCACACCCACACACTCACATTTCTGATCTTAAGTATGGATCAAATTAAGGCGGTGAATGACGCTAGCTATTTAAGTGGGATACTGGCTATTCTATTTTTTTAACAAGCCTAATAATAATGGTAAAATAAAGAGTATTTACTTTTTTTATTAATTTCATAAAATATAAAATCAATTTTTTATTTATTTTCAAAGAAATAAATATATTAAATAATTTACTAAAGACAATATAGCTATCATGTAAATAAAATCGCTCAATTAATCTTTAGAGTACAACAAAACAAACAAATACGTTTCAGGTTAGTGCAGTTCAAGCGATGTCAGCAATTTCACTTACTTTAATTTATACTTACCTTCAAGTGTGATTTGGAAGGTAAGTAGAGGTGACCCATTTACTCCTTATTCTATAAAAAAAAGAATTATTCTTCTAAACCCCATAACTAGTACCTCTATCTTTGATATATCTTCAGTGCAAGGAATATAAACATCACTATCAGCCTCTACTTACCATCAAGTAAGCATTTCATGGTAATGCTACGCTAATTCCATCAATCAAAGAGAAGTCTTGGTTTTATACTTTTTTTTTAAGTTTTGCATTACACTACTGGCGCTAAGAATGAGTTAAATTCTATCATTGTAAGTTAATATTAATTTAATGTATTATTATGTGTCTTTTGTGTTGCTGAATAAAAAAAAGAAAAAGAAAATTAAGAGTTACCCGTTTATCCTTTATTCTATAAAAATAAATACTCTACTTTACCTTTTAAAAATCGTCTCTAGGTAGAGTCTTGTCTTCCATGCAAGCAGTGTAAAACAATATCCTGTCCCTTTAGGTGATTTATTAATTAACCTTGGACGTCCTGTTGAAGCCTTCCCGATTAGCATTTTGTTAAATGTTGGACTGAATCGATAGCTAATATGATCGTGTCGGTTATCCCGAATATTCATGAGAAACCGCAGAACAAACAGAGCAAAGTTTGTAGCTGGATATAAATTCCAATTGAAAATCGGAACGGTGAGCAATCGATTGTAATTACAACGGTTTGTAACTAGTGGTATTTCCAAACTGATATTAACTTGGATATCATTGAAAATAATATTATTAATTAGGTAATTTATTAATGATTTTTGTTTTGGCATTTTAGTAAACATTTATTAAAAACACACACTCATACAATAACACGACTGAACTGATATAATCTTTTGAGATTCTAATCTTAAAAACAGAACTGATCAGGAACGGATCAGGATCAGTTCTGTTTTTATATTATAAACACTGTGACACAGGTTGGATTCTTACTAGCTTTACCCGTCATATTATTACACATGAAGTAAAAAGTGTTTTTTTGGACCAGGAATTTTCGCGGGCTAATTTTTTTTTTTTTTTTTTTTTTTTTTTTATAATATAGGGGGCAAACGAGCCTGCGGGTCACCTGATGGAAAGTGAACACCGCCGCCCATGAACATCTGCAACACCAGAGGACTTGCAGATGCGTTGCCGGCCTTTAAGGTAGGAATAGGCTCTCTTCTTGAAGGTCCCCAAGTCGTACCGGTTCGGAAAAATCGCTGGCGACAACTCATTCCACAATAGCGTTGTGCGTGGAAGAAAATTGCGCATAAAGCGCACAGTGCTAGACTTCCAAGCGTCAAGATGGTACGGGTGGAACTTGGAGTTTTGTCGCGAGGTGCGGTGGTGAAAATTAGCGGCTGGGATTAATCCGAACAATTCCTCTGAGCACTCACCATGATAGATACGATAGAAGATGCAGAGTGATCCGACATCTCTACGTAGCGCCAAAGGGTCAAGCCGATCGGAGAGAGCCTGGTCGTCGACGATTCGAGCCGCTCTACGTTGAATGCGGTCAAAAGGAAGGAGCTGGTATTGGGGAGCTCCCGCCCAAAGATGAGAGCAGTATTCCATGTGGGGCCGAACTTGTGCCTTATAAAGTTGTAGGCAATGGCCCGGTGTGAAATACCGTCTCGCTCTATTGAGCACACCAAGCTTTTTTGAGGCCAATTTGGCCTTCCCTTCCAGATGACCGCGAAACTGAACGTCGCTCGATATGTCGATACCGAGAATTCCGATACTGGCTGTGGCTGAGTGCCCTCAAATTGAGGAGAAACGACAAAGGGATTCTTTTTAGTGGTAAACGCGCAAACCTGTGTCTTTTTAGGGTTAAATTGGACTAGATTAAGTCGTCCCCAGTCCGAAACTTTGGATAAAGAAGTCTCGACTTCAGACACAAGTTTGTTCCGGAACTCGTCGACGTGTTCTCGAGAAATATTTGCACGGCCGGAGTATGAAGCATCTCCAGTACTGTCATCCGCATAGCAATGAATGCCACTGATTTGCAGCATATCATTGATATGCAGAAGAAACAGAGTAGGAGATAGCACACAGCCTTGTGGAACACCAGCATTCACAGGTTTTGGGTCTGAGCATGCACCGTCGACAACGACCTTAATGCTACGGTCCTCAAGAAAGCTGGCTATCCAATTGCACAATTTCTCGGGAAGCCCATAAGAAGGAAGCTTCGAAAGAAGCGCTTTGTGCCACACGCGATCAAAGGCCTTCGCTATATCCAAACTGACAGCCAACGCCTCCCCCTTGGTCTCGATTGCCTCCGCCCATTTGTGCGTTAAGTAGACTAGCAGATCACCAGCCGAGCGACCCCGACGGAAACCGTACTGGTGGTCGCTTAACAGCTGGTGCTCTTCTAAGTACCGCAAGAGCTGGCAGTTGATAATGGATTCCATTATCTTGGAGAACAAGGAAGTTATAGCTATAGGCCTGTAGTTGGATGGGTCTGAGCGGTCGCCTTTTTTCGGGATTGGGTGCACTTTAGCTGTCTTCCAAGAGTTCGGGACAACGCCTAATGAATAGGAGTACCGGAAAAGACGCGTTAGAACCGGAGCCAACTCAGGAGCACATGAGCGCAACACGATCGGAGGGATGCCATCGGGCCCACTCGACTTATGGACGTCCAAAGAAAGAAGTGCTTTTCGCACTGAGCTCTGATGGAATTGAATCTCTAGCATAGAGCTGTCACACCGCGGGATGGTCGGCGGTGGATTTCCCCGGTCATGCAAAGTCGAGTTGGACGCAAAGAGTGTGCCCAGAAGATCGGCCTTCTCTTTTGCGGCATGGGCCAGCGATTCATCTCTCCCGTGCAGAGTTGGAAGAGAGGGCTGACAGAAATTCCCTAAGACAGCCTTAGCGAGAGACCAGAACGCACGAGTTCCCGAAGGAAGGCGCACCAATTTCTCGCCAATTCTGCCAATGTGCTCAGACTTTGCCTTGGCAATAGCTCTTTTGAAGGCCCTTGAGGCAGAGTTGTACTCCTTTTTAAGGACGCTGGTTTTTTCATCCCGAGACGTTGATGCTTCGGCCCAGGCTTGGTAACATTCCTGCTTCCGGCGACACGCCATTTTGCAAGAGCGACCAAACCAAGGCCGGGACTTGCCACCAATGGGCACCGCAGAGAAAGGAATAAAAAGTTCCATTCCCTGAAGCACTACATCGGCGACAGAATCGGCAATAACGTTGGGATCATCCGGCGAGAAACAAATCTGCCCCCATGGGTAAGATGCAAAAAAAGAGCGCATCCCATCCCAGTCGGCTGACCTATAATGCCACACGCGTCGGCAACCAGCAGAACGCGGTCGTTTTATGCGAGCTAGTGGCACCATACTCCGGATCAAACAATGGTCCGATGAACCTAGTGGGGCGTCAACGGAAACTTGATAATGGTCCGGATGAGAGGTCAACATAAGGTCCAACAGGGAAGGCATATGATCTTCAACATCTGGGACACGCGTAGGCGCAGATACCAGTTGAGTCAGATCATATGCCAAAGCAAAGTCATGTACAGATCTCCCCGCATGGTCGGTAGTACGTGAGCCAAGCCATTCGGCATGGTGGGCGTTAAAGTCACCGAGGATCACGATTTCTGCGGAGGGGATCAGCTGTAACACGGAATCTGTAGCCACTTGAACATGTTCCATGAGTCGGTCTGTTTCGGTATTTCCACTATGGGACCTGTACAGGCAAGCATAGACGCGGGGATGGTCATCACAGTCTACTCGCAGCCAGAGAATGGAAAGGTCCCGATCTTCAAGATTGTCGAGGTGACGAGTGCGGATATCTTCTCTTATGTAGGCGCACACCCCGGCCCGTGGCACAAAGGAATGCTTCAACATATACCCAGGGTAAGTGAGGTAACAGGTGTCAGCAGGAGAAGATATCTGCGTCTCAGTCAGGAAGAGCAGAGCCGGCCTCGCCGTTTCCAGATGATTGTGGACGGCGTCAAGGTTAGAGTGTAGACCCCTGATATTACAGTAGTCCACGATGAGGGCGTCAGGGGGTGCCGAAAATGCATTGCTCTTGCCCCGAGTAGATTTAAGCGCGGATTTGCCCTCCCCAGAATACGAAGGGCTGCCTGGGCATTCACGTCCAGGTGATTTACATGGTCCTGGGCATGGACGTCCAGAGGGGGATTCTCCACATCCCATGGTACCCCCCTGGGGTAGTCTAACCTGAATCTGCGCTGCCATAATTTTCCTACCCAGGTTTGGGCTTCCGGGATTCTCACAAACCGTACGAAACGCAACAGCATTGCTGTTACTTCACGCCGGTCTCCAGTGAGAGAGTGGTATTTCCCCGGACGTGCCAGCCCATTCGGCTGTAACCAAAGGTTACAGCGTGGCACTACCACTCACCAGTTTTTGGTCCACGCCAGCAAAAGCCGGTACCCCCCATATCTGGAGGGCATTCCCCAATCCGCCACCCGGGGACGCGCCCGATGGGAGCTCTGGCAACTCACACACGGGAAAATGCTGAATAACTCACTAAAGTTACATAATAATCAGATAAATTGGTTAGGAATGCATAAGGGACTACGCACATATGGCGAAGCGATTCGAAAAATAATTAACTAAACAAATAATCTCTATTAGAGCATTTCGTTGTGGACAGGACGATGTAAGCGCGTAGGAACTTAGATCTTATAGATGACAATAATGTTTTATTTTAAGCACAGCATAATTATGCTGAGTCGCCGCCTGTTCAAGCTGCCACACAATTAGTTATTAAGTTAGGTTATTAGATATAAGTCATAATATGTGGAGCTTGAATAAAGATGTTTGTTTGTTTGTTTTGACAGTGAACGATGCTCTGTGCTGCGCTTCGCCATATCGGTTTCCGCAACAAAGGGCTTAAACCATTTTGGCTAAAATGATTTTTTTATGCAGTATTGTTCAGTTTTCGAAGCTCTATCGTATCTCATATTTAAAATTGCGCTACGGTGAAAAAAAAAAGTTTTTACAAGTATAAGGAAAAAATATATAATAAATGCCGGAGATTTTTTTTATCGTTTTTTGCTCATTGCCAAAAGTATGCTAAATGGAGCGATGGAGGATACGCCCTTTGTTGTGAAAACCATCGATATGTACATTAGCCCCAAAGGGCAAACAAAATCTTTACAAATATATATTAAATCTTTATAATAAAATAATTTTAACGCAATTAGTAAAGCTTCTGAATTCATATGACCTTGAACAGCAGGTTTATAGTCAACCATGGAGTTGGAACATGGAACAAAACATGGAGTATTGTTCTCACCTTTGGGCGGGGGCTCCCCAGTACCAGCTCCTTCCATTTGACCGCATCCAACGTAGAGCGGCTCGAATCGTCGATGATCAGGCTCTTTCCGATCGGCTCGACCCTTTGGCGTTGCGTAGAGATGTAGGCTCGCTCTGCATCTTCTATCGCATTTATCACGGGGAATGCTCGGAGGAATTGTTCGGTTTAATCCCGGCCGCTGAATTTCGCCATCGGACATCGCGTCAAAAATATCACGCATACCATCTTGATGTCTGGAAGTCCACATCTGCGCGATTCCTGAGACACTTCTTACCTCGCACAACCACTCTGTGGAATAAGCTTTCGCCGGCGGTTTTTCCGAACCGATACGACATGGAAACCTTCAAGAAGCGAGCCTACATCTTTCTTAAAGGCCGGCAACGCACCCGCAAGCCCTCTGGTGTTGCGGATGTCTATGGGCGGCGGTGATCACTTACCATCACGTCAGCTGCCTGCCCGTTTGCCCCCTATACTATAATAAAAAATAAAAAAAAAACCAACATATAGTATTTTTAATACGTTTCTCAGACCTAAAAAGGTAGCAGTACAATTACTGCGTTCAGTGGCTTGTAAGGTCTAATAGCCCGTAATAACAGTAACGTATGCGTTACTGCCGCGCTCTCCAATAGTAATATGTATACGAAGTCAGGTAGGACACGAAGATTTTTTTCTATCTTTGTGATAAGTGCTTCTCAACTACAGAACATTTTTTTTTATATTACAGGAGGCAAACGGACAGGCAGCTGACGTGACGTTTTTATGTCAGATCATGAGGTTCACTTGATGGTAGGTGATACTTGAGCCACAGAACATCTGTATAAAATGAAAAACTCAAATAATGTATTATATCACTCGTGTAATGTTTTACTCGTTTTAAAATCTCGTATCAGTTAAAAGCACATAAACTTTTTTACATCTCAAAAATTATCCACTCATTCTGACAAAATGTATAGAACACACCGCCATCTATTGGTGAGTATAGGCAACAGCTCTATTCTTAACACATCAGTCAATTATGCGTTGTCGACCTATTTTTTACTTCCAGTATTACTTATTATTATCTACATAACTGTTAAATTGTTTGTATCTATTGTTTGTTTTATGTGTTTTAGGTGGCAAATAAATTTTACATAAAATTATAAACAACTCCGGTGAATCCATTGAAACGCAACACAACACCTGCTACTACCCAACGGAGATGATAACAAGATATATAAAATTCATTCAAACCTCACTCAGAGGAAACGCGATAGTTTTCAGAAGAAATAGTAACACGAAATCCGTGTGATGAATATGGGTCCCGACACTGACTGATTGAACGGGGTCGCGCCAACCGACGCGCTCAGATTCCACCAAAATATTGTCTTGTACTCAAATTAAGACACTAGTTTGTGTCATACTCCTGTTTTCTTTATGGCTCAATTTCTTTTGACAGTTTGGAATGGAGTAGTTTCTTTCAGGGTAGTGAGTCTGTTATATCTACATGATAATCTAAACATATTTAAAAGAAAGACGTGTATCTATATGCAATTTTGTCATTTTAATGAAGGTGTGGCGCGTAGGCCCACCAACACTTCAGTTCCCGTAGCAATATAGCTACGCATGTGTAAGCTTGCTACGTGGATATAAGATAGTAACTATATATAAGAATGTAATCCGTTGCGACGAGAGTCGTCCATTATACGCCAAGCAAACAACACGCATTTTTATTTGCCGACCTTCTGATCCAATAATAATATAACTCAGTACAACATATCGGCAAATTGGTGACCCCGACGTGATCAAACATTGGCAGAGTACACAACCGACGTGATATTCATTGGCAAAGTACACAACCGACGTGATTTTAAATATTGGCGAAGTACACAACCGACGTGATCATACATTCGCAAAGTATACAACCGACGTGATATTAAATTCGCAAAGTGCACATCCGACGTGATCATTAAATTCCAGTTATTGGAATAGTCAAGACACCCGGACGTGTCCACGCGTATTTAACTCATATATACGCAACCGCGTCGAATTAAAAGAAAAATGGACCCGCACAACCAGGCTTCAACATCGCAACAACCCGAAGCCGCACAACCACTAGCCATACCGCCCACGGTGCAGCCACAGATGACAGCAGCTGTGTCGATCTCGCAAAGGATTCCGGACTTCTGGCGAGACCGACCAAGACTTTGGTTTCACCAGTTCAACGCCATCGTGGAACCACAAAAGGCAAGTGACCTACACAAAAGTCAACTTTTAATAGCTAGGCTAAAACAAGACGAGTTAAGCGACATTAGTGACATTTGAGATAATATGCCTGAACATAATAAATTTGAAACGTTAAAAAATAGGCTAATTTCAGTATATGAGGAGTCTGCGGCTAAACAATTAAATCAGCTATTAAATGAGATAGAACTCGGGAATCAAAAACCCTCTCAACTATTGAGGCGCATGCAAGATCTAGGTAGGAACCGTGTGCCAGACGAGACCCTGAAGTTACTTTGGACGGGCCGTCTTCCACACTCGATTAGAGCAGTAATTACCGCATGCGATACCGGCGAGATAAAACTCGATAGTCTAGCGAGGATGGCAGACAAAATAATAGAAAGTACACACCCATCCGAGCTAGCTCCGGTTTCTAAAGCCACCCCGAGCGCAGACCTAATGTCGGAAAAATTAATTAGTGAACTAAACAAAATGAAAATAGATATCACGGCGTTACACGATAAAATAAATACCCCCAACAGCCCTCAACATCCTGTTTCGCGAAACCGAGATCGTTACAGCCTAAGTACATCTCGATCACATTCAAAAAGCCGCGATTACAAGTTAATAAATAAAAACAGATTCGCGAAACAAACAGCGAAACCGGGTGACTCAAATTATTCGTGTTTTTATCATTTTCAATACGGCGCCAATGCACATAAATGTGGCGATATTTTACAATGTAATAAAAATAATTCAAAACTAATACAGACACCGCGACCGGTACAAACCAATCATTTGGCCGGTGTCGAAAATTCATATCGTCTTAGCATTACAGATAGCTCAACCGGTGTGCGATTCTTAATTGACACCGGCGCTGACGTGTCTGTTTTAGCCGCTAAAAAGCGAAACGGACACACGTCAGATTATATATTATATGCCGCAAACGGCTCAAAAATACCTACTTACGGCGAAAAAACCATTACACTTAATTTAGGGTTACGCCGTCCACTTAAATGGAAGTTTATCTTAGCGGACGTACAACGATCTATTATAGGAGCCGACTTCCTTGCCGCCAACAAACTTATGGTAGATTTACATGGCAAGAAATTAATTGATAAACTTACTTTATTATCACGCACAGCAAGTATCGATAAATCTACTGAACCGATTATTCGCTCAATCGATATTAACGACGAATATCATCAGATCTTACAAAAATTTCCTGACATTACCAAAATTGAAAACTCTAAGCATAATATACAACACCACATATACACAACATGTCCTCCAATATATGAGAAGGTGCGGCCACTCAATCCGGAGAAATACAAAATCGCCAAAGCGGAATTCGAAAGAATGATGCAATTAGGTATTTGTAGACCCTCTAATAGCCCATGGGCCAGCCCACTCGTATGCGTTAACAAAAAAAATGGAGAAATTCGACCTTGTGGTGACTATCGTAGGCTTAACGCACAAACAATCCCTGATCGTTATCCATTACCACGGTTACTCGATTTCACGTATATATTAAAAGGGAAAAATATATTTTCAAAAATCGACGTGCGAAAAGCATTCCAAAATATAAAAATGTCAGAGGAAGATATTCCTAAGACTGCAGTCATAACTCCATTCGGTTTATTTGAATTTACTCGAATGAACTTTGGTTTACGTAACGCAGCGCAAGATTTTCAAAGACTCGTGAACAACGCTCTAAGCGGCTTAGACTTCGCTTTTTCATACTTAGATGATGCAATTATTGCATCCGAGTCAAAAGAAACACACTTAAAACATTTAGAAATAGTTATGGAACGCTTAAATAACTACGGTTTAACAATTAACACAGATAAGTGTGAATTTGGAAAATCCGAATTAAACTTTCTCGGTTATCACATTAGTTCCAACGGCATTCAACCGAGCGAGGAAAAAATACAAGTTATTAAAAATTATCCACAACCTAATACAATTGAGGAACTGCGACGTTTTCTCGGAATGATCAATTTCTACAGACAAAGTATTCCGAACGCCGCAGAAATTCAAGCACCACTAAACGCGTATTTACATAATTCTAAAAAACGCGATAAAACGAAAATTACATGGACCGAAAGTGCAATAGAAGCGTTCAGTCTATGTAAACAAATTATATGTAATACTGTCATGTTATCACACCCTCACACATCCGCACCATTAGTTTTGATGACAGATTCCTCAAACAACTGCGTAGGCGCAGCTTTACATCAGGTGGCTAACGATAAATGTGAACCACTAGGATTTTATTCCAAGAAACTCACAGAAACCCAAACAAGATATAGTACATATGATAGAGAACTTTTAGCGATATACATGTCAATCAAACATTTCCGTCATATCGTAGAAGGTAGGGAACTCACAGTACTTACAGACCACAAACCACTTACCTTCGCTCTATCAAAAAAGGTTTCACCATCCGATTCACCTAGGCGCTTAAGACAATTAGATTTCATTTCACAATTCTGTGATAAAATAAAATACTTAGAAGGCGATAAAAATTCAGTCGCCGACGCCTTAAGTAGGATCGAAGAAATAATCGTACCATCTTTATTCGATTATGAAAAAATATCAGAATCGCAAAAGAATGATTATGAGTTACAAAAATTGTATACAAACGACAGGCTTCAATTTAAATTAATAACAATGCCTAACTCTAATATAAAAATAACTTGCGAGACATCGACGGATAATATTCGACCTTATTTACCTAAACAGTTCCGAGAACTCGCTATCAAAACATTACATAATGTGAGTCACTCGGGCGTCGCAGCTACTAAACGTATGGTAAAAGATAGATATTTTTGGCCAAGTATGAATACAGATATCAAACATTTCGTACAAAATTGTATCCCATGTCAAAAATGTAAAATCCAACGTCACACAGTTACACCTTTAGGTAAATTTAACGACACAGGTAACCGTTTCGAACACGTTCATATTGATATAATAGGACCGTTACCACCTTCCGAGGATTTTAAATATTGCGTTACAATCATAGACAGAGTAACGAAATGGCCCGAGGTTATACCTGTAAAGGACATAACAGCCGAGACTGTTGCTAAAGTGTTCGTTGAGCACTGGATTGCTCGCTTCGGTTGCCCAGTGCGTATAACCTCCGACCAAGGTCGCCAGTTCGAGTCAGACTTATTTCAACAATTACTAAAAAGACTCGGTATCGAACGTATTCGAACTACAGCTTATAATCCAAAGGCGAACGGCATGGTCGAAAGATTACATCGCACTTTAAAAGCCGCCATTATGGCAAAATGTACGAATAATATAAAATGGGTACAAGAGTTGCCTTTAGTACTTTTAGGTATGCGCTCGGCGGTTAAAATAGATCTAGGGTACTGCCCAGCTCAATTCTTATATGGCAGTCATATAAGACTCCCAGGTGACTTATTTAACGCAACACCTAAAAATAACATTAATGAGCGCGACTATATAAAATTCCTATCACATACGTTATCATCCGTTCCTAAACTCTCGCATGCAAGTTCACATAATACAAATAATAATATTTTTATACATCAAGACTTAAAAACTTGTACTCATGTTTTCGTTAGGAACGAAGCAAGACGTTCTCTGGTACCTCCTTATGAGGGCCCCTTTGTAATCATAACTCGACACCCCAAATATTATACTTTAGATTGTAATGGTAGGCATGTCACTGTGTCACTTGACCGTCTTAAGCCGGCCTACCTATTGGAATTTGATAACGTGTCGGTTCCACTTCTAAACAGCTCAAATAATACAATGGCTACTCAGAACACACAGAGCCCGTCATCGCCAGTCATAACAAGATCGGGTCGCACCATTAAAAAGACCGTGAGATTCGACTTGTAGATATCCGGTCATTAATGGAACAAGAGTCATTCATATTTGTATATATTATACTTATCGTTTGTCAACGTCGTACACACTTGAGCTATGAACAACATGAAACAGCCGCCGAACAAAACAACCATTGTCGCTCAAAAGTCAAAACAGCGCAGCAGCGACTAATAAGGCCGATATAGCTGTTGAATGCAGCGCCCACAAGATGCCGCTAGCAGCAGTTGTAATGATTAGCGGGGCTGTCAACTTATGCATACTCTACAGGTGGCGCTATTGTAAATGCCACATCGAGTAAAATTATCATATAGTGCTCGTACAACCATCATCCCTTATGTCGATGCAGCTTTCAAACAGACATACCTGAGTGATGTGTAGTGTTTAAAAATAAGTACTAAGTGCGACGACAAGCAATGTAGTTTTTAAAAAAATTGTATTTCAATAAATGTGACTTTTATATTAAAACATAACAGTTTCTAATATTAAGCAATTACAATTAATTTCTAGATAAGCTTAATTATAATACCTATTGTTTTACACCTACATTTTTACGGATTAATTATTTTTGTCATTTTACTTTCATATTATTGTACTATTTGTATTACTTTTATATTTTTACAGTCCCTCTGTATTGTTTATTTTTATGTATTATCTAAGGGGGGAGGACTGTGGCGCGTAGGCCCACCAACACTTCAGTTCCCGTAGCAATATAGCTACGCATGTGTAAGCTTGCTACGTGGATATAAGATAGTAACTATATATAAGAATGTAATCCGTTGCGACGAGAGTCGTCCATTATACGCCAAGCAAACAACACGCATTTTTATTTGCCGACCTTCTGATCCAATAATAATATAACTCAGTACAACATATCGGCAAAAAGGTTACTTTATTATATTAAATTTGAAATCTGCTAACTAAGTTCTTCTAAATAAAATGCCATTAAGTCACAATTTACGGGATAATTAATGAGAGCGAAAGTTAGTTACATAAAAGACCGTAGTAAATTCAATCTCCCAACTTCTTTTCCGTATACGTGACTAACGGTAATCTATAGTAATCGCGACCTTTGACCCTATAGGGAATTAAGAAGGTAGAAGTAGTGTAAAATATAGCATTACGAAAACGGATAGACACAACACACATACATACAAAAAAAATATTAATTTATAGATTATATCGATTGGTCGTGGGTATTGGTATCGGTTTTCATACCACCGGGACGACATGATGGTAGGCGATACCTCTGCCACAGAACATCAATCAATGATGTGCTGTCGACCTACTTTTTACTTCGGAAATCCATAGACTGAAACCGAAACGCGCAATATGCACTTCACGGTTTTTCCATGTATGAACGGTGCTTCGTTACTCGGGCGGAATTTCCATATTCCTCCTACCCGTTCGATGCCCAAAGTTACTGGTAAGTCATAGTGGCGGTCTTCCCCACGTCTGGACGTGAGGAAGATATGCTTTACAAAAAATTATAAGCATGTCGTCCCGGCGGGATTCGAACCCACGACCCATCGATGCGCACGGTAGGTGTTCTAACTAAACGCGCTAACGAGCCCGTAGTGTTGAAAGAAATAACTCAACAATTAGCCATTAAATGTAAATACTACGCTTATAGTTATCCGCTAACTAATCACGGCCGTGACCGGTCCCATTAAGCCCCACATAGGTCCAATTGGGAACCCGCATTAACCTATCCGACCCCTTATTATAAAGGGAGATATTTCGTCTAACAATACTGGATTAAAGCGATTCGGTTTGATTTGTGTTTGAATTCAAAATGAGAACGTGATTGGCTTAAATGTATTGAGATTTGTTTTTTTTTTAAATTATATTTGTTCAAGACCAAGGACTTGTTCAACACTGAACAATATTATTATATTTAGGTATATGAAATCTCTTTTTTTAGAAACTATTTCAATTTTTTTTTTGATTGTATTTTGTTTTAAAATAAAATATGAATTTGCAACATCCAGCCGTGTTATCCGGTCCTATACAATTTTAAAAGTTATTTTATTTAAATGTTTGTGTTGGTAATATAATTGAATGATTCCTGATCGCGCCAGTCGGTATTATATTTGGATAATCTATGATTTGAAGGTTGGCAACACTGTGCCATCACACTCTTTGTGTGCAATTCGAAATTCAAATGACCGATTTGACAGCGCGCGCGTCACTAACAAATTTTAGAATTATGTCTAAAACAATTAATCTAATATAATTAATTGATGTGTACTAGTGGACATTTTGATGAAAAGTGAAACGTGATCGATCGAAGGGTTCAAGGGTTCTACATAGAACAGTAAGTTTTCCATCTTAAATTATTGTCTTGTTTTGTTGTTGTTGAAGCGATTTACCAAACTAGCAACCATCTTGGTAAGGTCATTCATCAAGCCCAAACATTTGGTATTTTTGGATCCGATTCTTTTTTATCATTCGTAAAGATTCTTCAAAATAGCCGTGAATTTTACGTAAAATTAGGTATTCTTACATTTTTGGACTTAATTTATTATACTCTTAAAGTAGGTATAGGTATTAGATTAGGACGAGCCGATAAGAAGTTCCTACGTTAATAAACCTATTTTGGAATAAAACGGTGGTTTTGTCTTTTAGTCCGTTGGGTTCTCATTGTATTTCTTTATAATATCTTCTTTGAATGTATCTAAACTTATCGAGAAATACTAAAATACGTTAATAGTTTAAACTTAAAAATTCTATTCCAAAAATAGATAATTAATCGAAGTGTACTAGAGGACATTTTATTGAGAAGAAAAGTGAAACGTGGCCGATCATAAGCTTCAAAGGTCTACACAGAACAGTAAGTCTTCCATCTTAAATTAATTATTGTCTGAAGTTCCTTTGTTTAAGCGATTTACCGAACCAGCAACCATCTTGGGAAGGTCATTATAAAATACTAGCAATGCGCCCTGGCTTCACATGGGTGCAATGTAAATGTACTATAAACATATGATACTGTAGCTTTCTATTGGTGAAAGAATTTTTAAAATCGGTCGATTAGTTTTGGAGTTTATTCATAACATACAAAAATACAAATATTTCCTATTTATAATAATAGTATAGAATATAGAAGTATAGATAACTTTTTAGTTGTCCAAGCCCAAAGAATTCATTTAATAGAAAGAAAAGCAAAAAAAGAGCCTATATTGAATCAGTAGTTACCTACCGGATTCACGGGGAATAGAATTCTGATAATACATTTTATAAATGAAAATGATCAATTAAATGGGTTCAGAAATGTGTCTGTTTCATGCCCTACTAAGGGCCACACACACTTAAAATTTATATATATATATTATATTTATAGTAAATCAGCTTACGGAAATTGTTTAAAAAATAAACCCATCTGTAAATAAAGACTGTAAACTTAGTTTTAGGACAAATGATACAAACGCAAATTAATAATTTTGACCAGATCAGGGTTACATGAACGAATTTTTTTTTATCGCGGTCTACGTGACATTTACTATAAGAGTTGTGGGTAATATGACATACTAATCGATAATCGATATATCTTATTAGTATCGATATTAAGTGTAAAATCTTGTAAAAGCGATATTCCGAAGCGCGTCCGTATCGAGGGAGCACTTAACGCCAATCAATCTCGCGTGACATCTTGCTAAGTAAGCTGGTATAGGGAAACGAACGAGATCTATAACACTTAGCTAGTTAAGATTGAGTGTCCAATCGTATTGATTTTTAATAAAAAACTTTGGAATACGAATTTTATTAAGTTGCTACTGTTAGGGTTATTAATTTTAAAGAAAATAATTAGATAATAAATCTAATTTGTTTTAGGGTTATTATATTTAAAACTTATTTAACAGAATCGATCTATTGATACTGTTGGCAATGACGTTAGCCAATCAGAACACGAGAATATTTCCCGCCAAAAATATGATTGGCCGGACGTTGACGCCAACCTGAACCAATCAAATAAAGAGTTATTTGATTAGAGAATTCTCCCGCTTGAGGTGATTTTAAAACAAAAACGTGGCGAGTTGGGGGAGACCAAAAGGAACCTCGAAGTCGACCAGTTGCATTAACAAGTGAATACGGATAAAACAAGTGCTAGCATAATTAGACATAAAAGTATAAGTATTTGTAAAAGTTGCAAAGGAATAAACGATTGTCTAACTAGACTTGTGTTTGATTAAACTACTTCAGACTAGATGATGTTAGGGGTTATTTCTATTCCACAGAACAGAAAAAACAAGTGTTATTCATACAGAGGCATAGCATGAATGACCTGTGAGAAAGTTTCTGGGGGCACGGAAGTCAAGTCGAGAACGGGCGTAACATCCTCTTCTCTGTAATAATAAAATTATACCTGCTTTATTTTGTTTTCCATATCTTCGTTATTTCTTTTCTTTGACTTTTATTATTTTGTGTGATTCTGTGTGTGTGTTTCGTTAGATATAAATGTTATATCTACGTATATTTTCGAAGCCATTTGGGCCATTTTCGACCCACTGAAACTTATTTGTGGAAAAAAATAAAAGCCTAAATTTACAAATAGGTTTTTAATATACGGAAGTAGTCGGATGTTAAATAGGCTCAAATAGATTTTTTAACACAAACATCTTATAACTAATTAGTAAGAGGAATATCTAAATTTGACCGGATAACCATGTTGTTCATGGAAATTTTTGTACCTACTGTATTTTATGAAAATAATCAGCATATTGATTTTCGAATGGTTATATCTTTAGAGTTAAGACACATCATTGAATTATTTCATAAGTGAAGACAAACTAAGATATAAGATATCTCGATCGAAAAATATCTCTAATTTTGACATTAGAAGTCGAGTTTTAAGCGTAAGTGTCATATAAGACCCAGAAGACATAAAGAGATAACCGATTAAAACACGAGAAAATGGTCGACAAAATTTTGTCGCGGTTGTCAAACTAGTCGACTGAAGTAACACGAATATTAAGGGATTGAGTAATAATTCTCAATCGTAAGTATAGCTTTCAATACTGTTCCTACCGTGAGAGGCGGGTGATATTTATGTGAGTGTATGTGACTGCTTTACGATGTGAGTTGGGCTTCCGTACGACAAACATAACAATAATTTTCGTTTTATTCCGCTGTTTACACCCTTTTTTATACAGAATGTTCTGCTACGGCATAACTGGGTAGGAATATCGAAGACTAGGAACACGCTCCGACTTCGCACGGATGCAATGTAGATATACTATACACAAAAATTGTCTGTTACTCGCTTATAATGTAGCTTTCTATTAGTGATATAATAAAATGGGTCAAGTAGTTTTTGATTTTATTTATCACAAACATACAAAAACCCTTTTTTATACAGAATATTCCGTTGAGGCATAACTGGTAGGAATATCGAAGACTATCAACACGCCCCGGATTCGCACGAACGTAATGAATATGAATACACAAAAATAGCCTGTGTTACTCGCTGATAATGTAGCTTTCTATTGGTGAAATAATAAAATCGATCAAGTAGTTTCTGAGTTTATTCGTTACAAACGTACAAAAATCCCTTATAATATTTGTGTACCGTACACATTTGAAATAGTAGAGGCTTGGTTAATCTGAACATATTCTACTTTATTTAAAAAAGGCCTACAATAAATAAATTCAAATTCAAATTCAAAATCATTTATTCATTTAGGTAACACAATGTACACTTATGAACGTCAGTAAAAAATACATATTAAATGCTTCTAATTTTACATTTAACGCCAGTTCTCAAATCAAGGGCGTAGAACGAAAGAGAAGAACTGGCAATAAACTCTTCGTCACTCTTTTTAATCGCCAAATTTTTGTTTTACAAAATATTTGTAAGGCGCAACCATTACACCATGTTCCACATGACATCTTTAAGTAATTAACTATAATAATAAAAAAATAAAACACAAATCACCGAAAATATGTCCCATTATTTCCAAAATAAAATAACTTACGACCGGGACAATATTTCATTACATTAAAAGCTAATACTGATTTCTATCCCTCCGATTACTCCCGATATATTAGCCAATCGTAATTAAGTTTATTTATTTGCTCCGGGGCAGAATATCTAATGTAATTTATTGTATTGATAGAGCTAACTTGAATGGATTTAATTAAACAATGTCTTTCGCAAGGCTACTCATTTCTCAAAGGACGGCAACGCACCTGCAAGTTGTCTGGTGTAGGTGGTCTATGGGCACCGGTAATCACTGACCATTAGGTGAGCCGATAACCCGTTGGGCCCCTAGTCCATATAAAATATAAAAGTATTAAATAATCATAGACAACCAACCGATTAGAGAAAGAGTGATTTTTTTTTATTATCCGCACAATTTTTTTAACAGAAACTACTTAAAAACTAAACTCAAAAAAAAAGCATTTAAAGTTCGGTTTTTAATTTTATTTAAGGTTTTATATATAATTTTGTGTCACAAATAAATAAATAATTTCATTTCATTAATTCAAATATAATTAATTCTCAAAAATACGAAACTTATAATCGACAAAATACCCATTTTTCTTAGCGTGTTGATTCAAAGACAAGGTAATCTTCTTAATTTTTTCCACAACTTCCTGGAGAGTCAAGTTAGTGATGTGCTTAGTCGCTTTCGGCGCCATTTTGTAGCGATTCTTCTGATGTAACGCCCGTTTTATGTAGCTAGGGATGTCTGTAAAGTAAAGATAAAAGTGAAAATTAGTAGTATTTACTAGATTTCAATATACCAACTATTAAAAACACAATTTCATAAAATTGTATTTTATTAAGTATCACACATTTAAATAAAATACTTTATACCATCTAATATATAAAATTCTCGTGTCACAGTTTTCGTTGCCATACTCCTCCGAAACGGCTTGACCGATTCTCATGAAATTTTGTGTGCATATTGGGTAGGTCTGAGAATCGGACAACATCTATTTTTCATCCCCCTAAATGTTAAGGGTAATCCACCCCTATTTTTTTTTTTTAATTTTTGGACGATTTTTTTTGTTTTTATTTTTTTATAATGTGGCATTAAAAATACATACAACCCCGGCTTTTTTTGTCAAAAAATCTTGACCCGTGCGAAGCCGGGGCGGGTCGCTAGTTATTTATATTATTTTTCCCAACGTTTCGAGTGATTTTCAGCAAATGTGTTTACGTTCAGACTGAAAGGTGACAGTTATCTGATTTGAATTTTCATTTAAATCGCGTTTTAATCCATTATAAAGTATTTTATTTAAATGTATAAAAAGTATTTTCGCCTACCAGTTTCCTCTACAAGGTTTTATTTTATGAATAAATAACTTATTTTTATAGGTTAATTATACCTACCATATTATTATTAAGTACAAAGTCCAAATTGATTTTAAGTGTAGTGAATTTATAAACAGTTTATTCGACACTTCACTACTTATATTCTACTATATTAATATCCAGTTTCTATTGCTCGTTTTCCCTATTCCGGTTATGTGGTAAGGGACGAATATTACTTGGAGTTATTGTAAGATAAGAAATATTATCTAATATATTGGATTCACTAATAAAGTTTACGACTTCGTTGCGAATAATAGTGGCTTAGTGGTAACTATTTTTCTACTTTCGTACTTTTTAATCCTGCCAAATTTATTATTTTTTTCTCTAGTACAGGCATTTTTTATATTTTTAAAGGGCTCGTTGGCGCATTTGGTTGAACACCTATCAAGTTTTTAGTTGAAACTTAAGGAATTAAATGGTACAAACCACAAATTAAATAAGAGGTGTTGATTTTTTAATAAAATTGTCTATTGGGACTCATACTATAATAAAGGGCGATAAATTTTATTGTTAAAAGAAATAGGTTGTTAAAAAACATTATTCAGACTATCTCCGTTTTAAAGCCTTTTTTAAACTTTATATTCACTATATTATCATTATCGCGATGAATCGAATAGAATCTCTGTATACCTTGCATTATATAAACTTCTCAGCCGATTATTACTATTGTAACCGAGTCTTTGTAAGCTAAACCATTCTTGAAAAGAGTGTCCATGGAGTTTCTTGCCGGTTCTTCTCCATGAGACCCACTTTTTGGAACCGTGCAACTAGACGTTTTATAAGAGCATGCAAAGGCCTATTTGAAATAAAAAACTTTTGATTTTGATCGTAATTATAATATGTAAGTACCTCGATTGTTATAATACTGGTATTCTGATTCAGCAACACTCGACACAAGTAGCGCCACAGTTAGAATTACTAACATCCTTCGACTCCGAACTACTGTTTAACACGTATCTGTGCCTTTGTTTCGACTAAATTGAACACAGAGTAGACGTTATATAGACGCAAATTATTTTCAATTTTAGAACATTTTTTTTATATTGCAGGGCACAGAAGGCTGCTTACCTGTAAAGAAGAATGATCCGTCAAACAGACACAGAAATTCTCGGGAATTCATTATAAAATTCAAGTGCTACTTTCATACCGGGAAAACTACAATGTTACAATGCATGTATACCAAAATTATTTATGTTATAATAAAACATAAGTATTAATAGTAATGTGTTTTATATACATAATATATCATTATAATTTTTTGAAGTAAAACTTCTTTAGGCGCGACTAGGAGGTAACTGGACGACAATGCAACGGAAGTCCGTTACGGCAATATGGCGTCATGTTTCTGTACCATCCGGTTTTCAAATATTTTTGATTTTGTCAATAGATAGTTTATATTTGTTTCTTTTTTAAGTTTTACTTCAATCGCGTGTGAACGTTAAACGCACTCTTTTTTTTATTTAATAGATATTTTTTAAATAAGGTAATTTATGCACTACACGGGTACTACAAGAGTAAATAAAAACATTTCTTACAATAAACTAATAAAAAATAAATTTTATTGCTCTGTTAATAATTGCTCTGTGATTTTATGCACTTTATACAATAGCCAAAACAATTTGACTTATACTATTAATTCTTGACACGCCAGATTCGACTTTAAACCTATTAGATAGAGTTCAATATTGTCTTCCGCAATGATTAAGTCCTTGCAATTGTCGCCAAGTGTAAGTTTATCCGGAAAGGCGTAAAACTTTTTAAAACAAACGTTTTATTTGCATTCGTGTTCTTACGTTGTGCGACGGATTCTTGTGATTTTCTTTCTTAGACAAAAGTTCTTAGCTTAGCTTTCTTAGCTAAAAGCTAAAAGTGATTTTTTAGAGATTTTCGGAAATATTTACTACCATACATCAAAGGTTGCCTAATTATTTAAATAAAATACTGTATACCGGATTAAAACGCGATTTATTGTTTAAATTATTTATCCCGACGTTTCGGATGCTTTTCAGCAACCGTGGTCGCGGGAGACTGAAAGATGACAGTTGTCTTATATTTGAAATGTCACAAAGTTGCCATATTTAATTCAATTAAATTAAAAAATAATCTATTAATTTAGGTAACACAATGTACATCTATGAACGTCAATAAAAAATAATACATATTAAATTACTAATATTACTAATATTAAATGCTTCTAATTTTACATTTACTACCAGTTCACAAATCAAGGGCGTAGAGCGGACGAGAAGAACTGGCAAGAAACTCGCCGCCACTCTTTTTAATCGCCAAGTTTTTGTTTTACAATTATTACATATTAACGCCATCTATTCCTACGGAGTTGATATTTACTGTAATTTTCTATATTATGACAATATTGACTAACGGTGTCCTCTTGTTTTTTAGTATGTTTGATTTGGGGCTTTAGACCCCAAATCAAACATACTAAAAAACAACTGTAATAATACTTTCCCCTGTTGTCGCTGACATTTTCATGGAGGACTTCGAAGAAAGAGCCCTGGCCACAAGCCCGGTTAAACCGAGGCTTTACAAGCGATATGTAGACGATACCTTTACTATTCTGCCCACGGAACACATATCTGTATTTCTAGACCACCTTAACTCCATACATAGTAACATTAAATTCACTATGGAGAAGGAGAATAATAACTCACTGGCCTTTCTAGACATTTTAGTGGTTCGGGGAGGGGATGGTACACTTGGCCATACTGTGTTTAGAAAAATAACCCATACTGATAAGTACCTCAATGGTGATTCCCACCACCACCCTTGCCAACTCTCTTCTGTCGGTGTATGTTTGTTTCAGAGAGCCCACCGCCTCTGTGATGCTGCCCACCTCAACGGGGAACTGCAGCATGTTAAGCAAGTACTCCGTGACAACAAGCTGCGGGTGCCTCCACAGCATCACAGAAACAGGAATAAACCACAAACAGTACAACGTCAACCAGCCTACCTGCCTTATGTGAAGGGTGTTACAGACAGGATTGGAAGAATCTTAAAACGAGCTTCTATTAATACAGTTTTCAAGCCACACAAGAAGATTCAACAGTTCTTGAGACCAATAAAAAGTAATATTCCTTTGCAAGATTCAGGTGTATATAAACTGGATTGTGACTGTGGTTTATCCTACATTGGGCAAACTAAACGTAGCATTTCAAACCGACTTAAGGAACACATTGCGGATATCAAAAACAGACGTCACTCTAAATCAGCAGTATGTGAACACACTCTGGATAAACCAAACCATTACATACGTTTCGACCAACCAAAAATCCTTGCTAAAGAAAGTAGATTCTTTCCCAGACTAGTACGTGAGGCTATTGAAATTAAAAAACATCCTAACTTCAATAGAGAAGATGGTTTGAGACTTTCCAACACCTGGGATCCAGTTATTAAAAATCTAAAGCCCCAAATCAAACATACTAAAAAACAAGAGGACACCGTTAGTCAATATTGTCATAATATAGAAAATTACAGTAAATATCAACTCCGTAGGAATAGATGGCGTTAATATGTAATAATTGTAAAACAAAAATTTGGCGATTAAAAAGAGTGGCGGCGAGTTTCTTGCCAGTTCTTCTCGTCCGCTCTACGCACTTGATTTGTGAACTGGTAGTAAATGTAAAATTAGAAGCATTTAATATTAGTAA
Source organism: Anthocharis cardamines (assembly GCA_905404175.1). NCBI lineage: Eukaryota > Metazoa > Arthropoda > Insecta > Lepidoptera > Pieridae > Anthocharis > Anthocharis cardamines. Next base: position 1,423,808 of record FR989959.1, read on the forward strand.
TATTAGTAATTTAATATGTATTATTTTTTATTGACGTTCATAGATGTACATTGTGTTACCTAAATTAATAGATTATTTTTTAATTTAATTGAATTAAATATGGCAACTTTGTGACATTTCAAATATAAGACAACTGTCATCTTTCAGTCTCCCGCGACCACGGTTGCTGAAAAGCATCCGAAACGTCGGGATAAATAATTTAAACAATAAATCGCGTTTTAATCCGGTATACAGTATTTTATTTAAATGTGTGATACTCGCGTTAATAAAAGACAATATTGCCTAATTATATTATCTGAGACACCTTTTCTTTCCTTAAAGGTCTGCATCGCATCTGCCAACTCTGGTGTTGCCTTTGGGATGCCTTTGGGCGGCGGAGATCTCTTACCATTACGTGAGCCACCTGCCCGTTTGCCTCCCTTATACTATAAAAACAATACATTAGCTATTATTGTCACTATATCTATTTCATAGTCACGGGCCGATAGACGCTTGCTGAAAAGCATTCGAAATGTTCGAATAATGAATACAATTAATAACAAATCGCGTTTTAATCCGGTAAAAGTTCTTTTATTTAAAGATTAGTAACATGCCCCGGCTTAGCACGGGTGCACTGTAGATATTTTTAAAATCAGTCCAGTAGTTTTTGAGATAAAGCGTAACAAACAAACAAATCTTTCCTCTTAATCATATTAGTAAAGATAAAATTATTGTAATAAAAGACAATAATACGTAAATGTCTTTTTCTTTCAGAAGATAAATAATGAACAGAGATGAAACAATTAAGTATAATTCGATTAATTGAAAATGTATGCGGTCGTAAATGTTCATGAATTTTCTTATGTTGAATTTGTTCATATTGCAATAATATTGAAATAAGTTCTGTTTTATCATAAATACGAAAACAGTTACTTTAGATTTAGATAAGTCGCAGGTTTGAATCTCTCCGGAAAGACGTTAATAATTTTCTGGACCCTTACAACTGCCCACATAAAAAAATCATTTTTTTGTAATTATTTTATCATAATTCAATGTACAAATTATCGTCATCTTTACAAAAAATAAGAAATAAAGTATTTTTTCATTTCATCCTGGTGTTAAAAAAAACCAATAACAATATTCTAGCCTGCATTTCCTATATACGTATTTGCTTAACGCAACACGGAAGCTGTGCGACAGCATCAATCGTTTGAAAACTAATTATCAAGTACTAAACGAAAGACCACAAAAAATCTATTAAGTTCTCAATAAATCAATGTACTATTAAACAAGGATCCATAATAATGACAGCTCCAACTAGCAAGTTGGTACCGAAGTTAAAGCAATGAATCAATATGTTACCGTCTCAACATCTAGAATAACATGATTAATGTGACGTCAATTAGTACGGTCAGCAACGAAAGTGGATTACCGTTGACACCGAGTGGCGGGGCTTAATTAGTCTTAGCTTATTACGAGGGGAGAAGAAGAGCCTATTCCTCCTTTAAAGGCCGGTAACACATCTGCAGATCCACTGGTGTTTCGGATGTTCTCAGGTGGCGCTGTACGTTTGTCTCTAATAGCTGGTATACGAGAGTAGACTTAGCGTGCTACGTGATCTCTTCCAGACATTGGGATAGGAAATAGTTACAAATATTATTTTGGTTCAAATCGGCTTCGCTATATATTTTTAACGTGAAACTCGTGCCCACTTCGCTGGAGAAAGTAAAAATTTGGGGTTATAAGTAATTTTTGATACCAAATAAAATAAGATACAAAAAAATGTCAAAAAATACAAAAAAAATCTGGACACCCCAATAATATATGAAAATATTTTTGATGACCTATTCTCATTCTTATACATACATAAAATTTCATAAAAATAGGTCGAGCCGTTTCGGAAATGTGCGACCACAAAAATGAGATTTGTATATAGTGTAGATTAAAACAAAACATGCAATTTGCATTGATTTTTAATACAATTGACAGATTGATGTTACGAACAATATTGTTTTGCAAATTGTTCGTGTTTGCTTCTGATATAATTGCGGGATGTACTCATAAATAATAAAAAGGAAATTGGATAGATTAAGGTTCACGCCTGAAGTGAATTGGTTTCGTTAACCTTAATAGCCACTTATTGTGGGAAAACATAGTGTTTTAATCTGTAATCCTGTTTGTAATTTAAACGGATTTTGTATCAAAGGTCACGCTATATTTTGACATTGAGTTTCGTTAAAACAAGTCTCGGGAATGTACACTAAAATAATTTTAAATATTAAAAGACCTTTAAATAAAATACTGTATACCGGATTAAAACGCGATTTATTGTTTAAATTATTTATCCCGACGTTTCGGATGCTTTTCAGCAACCGTGGTCGCGGGAGACTGAAAGATGACAGTTGTCTTATATTTGAAATGTCACAAAGTTGCCATATTTAATTCAATTAAATTAAAAAATAATCTATTAATTTAGGTAACACAATGTACATCTATGAACATCAATAAAAAATAATACATATTAAATTACTAATATTAAATGCTTCTAATTTTACATTTACTACCAGTTCACAAATCAAGGGCGTAGAGCGGACGAGAAGAACTGGCAAGACACTCGCCGCCACTCTTTTTAATCGCCAAGTTTTTGTTTTACAATTATTACATATTAACGCCATCTATTCCTACGGAGTTGATATTTACTGTAATTTTCTATATTATGACAATATTGACTAACGGTGTCCTCTTGTTTTTTAGTATGTTTGATTTGGGGCTTTAGATTTTTAATAACTGGATCCCAGGTGTTGGAAAGTCTCAAACCATCTTCTCTATTGAAGTTAGGATGTTTTTTAATTTCAATAACCTCACGTACTAGTCTGGGAAAGAATCTACTTTCTTTTGCAAGGATTTTTGGTTGGTCGAAACGTATGTAGTGGTTTGGTTTATCCAGAGTGTGTTCACTAATCAGCAGTATGTGAATACTGCTGATTAGTGAACACAAAGTGCAAAAGAAAGTAGATTCTTTCCCAGACTAGTACGTGAGGTTATTGAAATTAAAAAACATCCTAACTTCAATAGAGAAGATGGTTTGAGACTTTCCAACACCTGGGATCCAGTTATTAAAAATCTAAAGCCCCAAATCAAACATACTAAAAAACAAGAGGACACCGTTAGTCAATATTGTCATAATATAGAAAATTACAGTAAATATCAACTCCGTAGGAATAGATGGCGTTAATATGTAATAATTGTAAAACAAAAACTTGGCGATTAAAAAGAGTGGCGGCGAGTGTCTTGCCAGTTCTTCTCGTCCGCTCTACGCCCTTGATTTGTGAACTGGTAGTAAATGTAAAATTAGAAGCATTTAATATTAGTAATATTAGTAATTTAATATGTATTATTTTTTATTGATGTTCATAGATGTACATTGTGTTACCTAAATTAATAGATTATTTTTTAATTTAATTGAATTAAATATGGCAACTTTGTGACATTTCAAATATAAGACAACTGTCATATTTCAGTCTCCCGCGACCACGGTTGCTGAAAAGCATCCGAAACGTCGGGATAAATAATTTAAACAATAAATCGCGTTTTAATCCGGTATACAGTATTTTATTTAAATGTGTGATACTCGCGTTAATAAAAGACAATATTATTTAAAGACCTTAAATATAATATATTGTTTTATAATTTTCGTCTTCTTCCCTACGTCTGGTCACTTTGGCATTAAATGGGTGAGAATAATATTTTGACCGAGTACCCAATCATCGTTAATGAATTGTAAAATAGTGAAGCGCAAATTGCTGTTTTGATTTTAGTCTATGGATTTCCAAATGCTCGAAATACGAAAATATAAGTCGACAGCGCATTATTGGCTTATGTTTTGTGGCTGAGGTATTTACTATCAAGAGAGCCTAAGGCTCATCTTTCGATATCCAAATTAATATAGTAAACAGGAAAGATTTGTTTTTTTTTTGTTACGATTTAACTCAACAAAAATTCGACAGATTTTAAAAATTATTTCACCAATAGAAAGCTACATTATCTGCGACTAACATAGTATTTTTTTATTTTTTTTTGGGTGTTAGTATATATGCATTACACCCGTGTGAAGCCGGGGTCGAGTTACTAGTATAACATAAAAAACAAGTCTTGGCATCAACCATTCAAGCCAAACAAATACATTTGAATCTGAATATAAAAATCAGTCTACTGTAGTTAATCTTGAAAATATTCTAGACGTTGTTATTTACGCATAAATAAATAACTTTACATTGACAAGGCAAGATAATAAATAATGAACAACAAGTGTCATGGAAAAAGGTTGAACCCGTCAAAAGTCGTCACAAAGTCTCGGCTTATTTAGCAGACATCAGACGATCTGTCAAAGTCACCCCGCTCATTCACTGTGATAAATACCTTGACGTGATAACAGATGGGGGTGTAAAGGCGTGTTTAGGTCAATTTTTTGTTAGCCTATTCACAAAGGTACATTGAGTTTGATTATATTAAGTCGATGATTTCACATTTCCAAGGTAATGGGCGTTAATTATTTGCATACCAGCCCGGCTTTTTATTTTCGTAGCGTCTAATCTACTGGTGGTGTACTGAGGGCCTAGCACGAACGACTATCGAAAAAGTATTCGAATCGTTCAACTGTCAGTTGTATGAGAAATCATTTGAAATTTCATACAAATGACAGCTCGACGATACGAATACTTTTTCGCAAGTTGTTCGTGCTAGGCCCTCTGCGCTTTATGGTTAAGGAGGCGAATAGGTGAATTTTCGGTAATACTCGAGCGTGGCAGTTTAAGATATGAGAGATTCATTAGACCTAATAGAACAACCTTGTAAAGTATTTAGCTCTATATGTAGTGACGCGCGCCTAGGATAGACGATCAGATTAGTAAAAAAAAATCGATAGTCTGAAATACTCGAGCGCGTCAGATTAAGATATTGGGGGTTGATTTTAGTGTTTTAAGACTAAATTTAACTAATCTGACGATAAGTCCTTGACGCCGCCGAGTTATAGGGTCGCGAACTTGTAAAAAAAAAACGTTAATCCGGCATTCTCGAGCGCGATTTTTTTATTGTTTATTTTGAAGAATATAATCTAAAACTTACTAAAAATACAAAATCTGCCGGTTTCCGCATGACCGGAAGTGTGGAGGAGCCATTTCGTCTTCCGAAAAACGCGTTGCGGCATATAAGTCGCGAACGATACATTTTACAAAAAAAAAGTTTAAATAAACAATAAAGGTAATTTTATTTTAAACAAAAAAGGTCTCTTTACATTTTTGTCCAAAGTTAAAACTTTTTGACTAGAAGCATCATAAAAACTCAAACTCCCGGTTTTTTGAGTATGTCTCGAAAACTGAGGGTGTTAAAAAAATTGATACGAAATAACGATGATTAAATTATGTGACTTTTATTATATCTCAATTTTTTTTCTAAAGATTCTCGACAATTTCGTGGACTCGGAAAAAGTTACGCGTATCTGTATACAAAAGTATTATTAACATGTACAGTTTCATGTATGTATATTAATTCAATAGCCTGTTGATCCTCAAATTGTTTTTTGGACGTACCGTAAGCAAAACGAAGTGAAGAATTGAAGCAAAAAAGAGGAATTTGCCATAAACATGTAATACAGACTGAGCGCTTCGTGGGAATATGCTGTCCTACCAGTATTTTTCCTTAATTATTTCGCAACATTGATGGTGAGGAAAGAAGTGATGTGGATGAGGAGCCACAATATGAGAGTTCCAGTAAAGAAGAAGAAGATGAATTGTATTGAGCAAAAATGTAAAGGTCATACATAACAATACAATTATAATACAATTTTTATATCATTTCATTTTTTTATACAATAAATAATACAATTCGTACTACATTTCATCTACATTTACGTTGGTTGTATCTATCGCTATATATATATTATTGTCATTCTTAAATTCCCCGTTTTATCAAGGAGAAAGAAAGGAAGAGAAGGAAAAGACCCTTTTTCGGTCAGATTAAGAGAACCCACCAACATTTTTGTCAGATTAAGAAAATATGCTTTCAGGATACCGAGATAAACCTTCCCTATAAAAATCTGACGCGCTCGAGTATTTCAAAAATACTTATTTTTTTTGCATTTTCAAAAATTCATCGTAACTTATCGTCACGCCTAAATCGTCAGTTTTTTTAAAGGGAGCTTCCTTGGGGCCTACGTAACACCCCTTCCGAAAATCTGACGCGCTCGAGTAATTTTTTTTTTTTTGCATTTTTGACTACTTTATATGCCTACCCCCACCACGCAAACCGGCAGATTAGTATACCGCTGTTATCAGAGGTACTTGGGGCATACGTAGTATGAATATCTGACGCGCTCGAGAATGCCCAAGTAACTGTTTTTTTTAACATTTTTGAAAAACCGTACACGCCAAACCCACCGCTAAAATGGTTTTTACCATACGAACTTTTCTTTTCGAAATTATTTTATCTTTCGATTTTGATAGGTCTCGACGGCGCCGTTGAATTACGCAATTTAGCTACCTCGCCTCCCTAGCTATTAAGATAGCTACGCTACTGTTAATGAATGACTTAACACTCTGTTACACGCACTATATAAAATATACTACACTTACTATTACTGTGGGACTAAAAGAAAAAAGTACTTTATAATCAATATTAATTACACTACTCAACACTAAAAAAATATCTGAATTGGTTCATATCGTTTCATATTGAGATTGACTAATAATAACTATCTGTAGGCATTTTATTTTGATATCACGTCTAGAAGAGGAGAAATGGTACTTTTAACTTTTTGATCTAAGTTTGGGTTTTGAAGCGCGAGTATTTCGAAAATAGGATTGGTTTACAAACAAAACATACTTTAAAAGTTAGTTTAATTGTTGAACTTCAAAATGTCACGTACGTGTGTTAACAGTCCTAACTTGTTTTGTTATATTTGTGGCGAATTTACGTCAAAATTGAAAAAAAAAAACACTTACTGACCTGATCAAACGATGTTACTTAGCCTATTTTGACCGTGATGTGAGAAATCAAGATAAGGCGTGGGTCCCTAAAGTCTGCTGTCTAAGGTGTTATACGAATCTGAACGGTTGGTGCAATGGAACAGTAAAAGAAATGCCATTTGCTACACCGATGGTATGGACTGAACCAACGAATCATTCCGTGGATTGCTATTTCTGTTTATTTATATGATATTCGTAGGTCCGGAAATAAAGAAGTTGATTAAAGATTCCTCTTTTACACCTACCCTTAACCATACTGAAAAACAAGCATGGAAAGGTTTTATTGACGTGACAAAAAATTTCCTTGGTAACAACAAATCTGCTGACTTTCGCAAAAGAATAAAACTGATGTTGGACTGCTACCATAAAATGGGATGCAATATGTCATTAAAACTACATTTCCTTCATTTACATTTGGACTTTTTCCCCGAAAATATGGGTTCAGTTATCGATGAACACAGGGAACGCTTTCATCAAGATGTAGCTGCAATTGAAAAACGTTTTCAAGGAAGATGGGAGCCTGCTATGCTCGCAGATTACTGTTGGAGCCTTGTTAGAGACACTCCAGGATCTCATTACAAGAGGAAAACCAGCTGCACTCAGAAAGCTTCGCCTTTTTAGTCAAAAAATCAATAAAATATAACGAGAAAGCTTGACTTTGTAAGAAAATCATGGTATTCACTTATTACGTTTATCTTGAAAATGAGATGTGATAGAAAAACCTCATTTACATATTTCTATTAGGTCAATAGCAAGGAATAATAATCACATAGTAGGATCTCAGATAAAATAAAAAGTTTGAAATTTGTTGAGTAGTGTTATTAACAGTTAATAAAACAAAAAGAAAAATATTTCCTATTATCTTTATTTAGGCAATAGCATCTGACTGGGGCAGGCCTGTGCCCCCGCACGTGTAAATAATTTTTAAAAGTTTTTTTTTGTAGAAGGCAATTACAATTAATTTGGGAAGGCACAGACTCTTGAAGCACAGCTTTAACTATAGGTATCAGGGGTCTGTCTTATGTAAAAATGTGTATAAAAAATATGTAAAATATCGATCCGAACCCGGCTTCGCACACTATGTATATTTATGTATTATATTCTATGGGCGGCGGTGATCACTTACCATCACGTGAGCCGCCTGCCAGTTTGCCCCCTATACTATAAAAAAAAAAATATCCAAAAAAATGTTACGATGCGCACAGCAGGTGCTCTACCGAACGCGCCACGAGTGTAGATGATATCCCATATGAAGGGAACTTGCTGATAATCTCAGCTTAGGTAATTAAACAACCTCATACCAGATAGCTTTGGTAGCCTGGACAAAAAAGAAAAACTATTTATTAATAAATATTTTGCTAAAATATTGTCAAGCAACAAAAGTAAGTACTAAATCAAAACCATTCCTGAGCATTTATCTAAAAAATACCTGCATGTTACGACTAGGAGCCGATTTGTCAATGTCACCGTTCATATTTTATCGCGAGGACAATAGTAACTACATTTTGATACCGGTTCAGTTGAATTTGATCGATGGAGAGTCACAATCGCGGTCTCGTTTCCCCTACAAAATGGACTTTTATAGTAACGTGTCTTTGTTAAAGATGTCTGCCCATTACACCGTATCATACCATGGCCGTGCTAGTAACGTGTCAGCCAATAAAAATATTATTTGTATTCAAAAGTATGAGACTATGCACACTAGAATATTCCGTGACCGACCAGCATACAGCAGCAGTCACCTGCCATGTACGAAGCATGATAATATTATATCGTTCGCGTCAGCCGACCGGGGTAACAAGCCACCGTTCGTAGAAAGAAAGAGAAAGAAAGACATTCCGACCGAGTAGTGAACCACCGTAATAGATGGAAAACCCGTGAAGTACATATTGTGCGTTTCAGTTTCAGTCTATGGATTTCCGATTTCCGAACTCGAAGTAAAAAGTAGGTCGACAGCGCATCATTGACTGATGTTCTGTGACTGAGGTATCACCTACCATCAACTGAACCTCACGCTCGTCTGTCGATATCAAACATTGAAGAAAACGTTAATACGCGACAGCTCTTTGCGATAAGCATAATACGAAGATATATCTTGTTAAAAATACCCAAAACTCACAATCTACGCCACTTTTGTTCACTACGATTAATAGTGTCTGGACGAAATCGTATTGTGCTGAATATTCGTCTGACCCTTTTAAGTATGGCCATATGTATGGACATACTATAAACATGTCAAGATGAAAGGTATTGTATTAAAGAGCCTATTAAACCATTTTCATGATTATTATTTTTTTAACTTTCTCTCCTCCTATTGTACATCGCATACATATTTCGAAATATCGCGGTGTAGGAGTCAGATGGTCGTATCTACATTTTCTCAGTTTTACAGGAGAGTAGAAAAATTCTGACAAATTTTAATACAGATAGTATATAAATGACGAATAAAAAATGTATATCAGTATATTGGCATTCTATTAAGGATTTAAAAGGGTTTAATAATTATTTAGTTACATATGAAGAAAAACTATTTTAGATTTTTTTTGTAGATACTTCATCTAGTTCTTATACCGCGATATAAAACCAAAAAAATCAAACAAAGAAGAAATATTTGATTTGTCTTATACAAACTGCATAGCCCACATTCATAACCCTTATGAATTTCAAATTCACCATAAAATTTCAACGTCTGTCGTGGGTCCTGTTGGATATGGCCTCTATCCCTTTACGACGAGAAGTTAATTATCGAGTTTTGAATTTTGTATTACAGAGTACCTATGTTATACTTTTCAAGTCTACGAAATTTACATTATAAAATAAATTACATTTAAATTTAGTTTTTTTATTAGAGAAGGCAAACGTATAGGCGGCTCACCTAATGGTAAACAAATACCGCCGTCCATGGACATACAACACCAGAGATCTCTAGGATGCGTTGCCGGCCTTTAATTTTGTTTTTATTTATTTATATGTTGTGGTATCGCAGAAAAATACCATTCTTATTTCACGTTCATCCCCACCCCTAGTTGTGCATCAGTCTTATTTATTAGTTGAAGTTCAGAAAGAAAGAAAGCATTGATGAAAGTAGAAGAAGCGAAAGTGGTATGTAAGGATCGGAGCATATGGAATTCCGTGATCTCTGCTTACCCCAAAGGAAAAGAGGCGTGACGTATTTGTATGTATGTATGAAGTTCAGCGAGTGATTATCCCACTATACCGAGGGTTAGGGCTCTGCTTTGGGTTGTTTCTCCACGAACAAATCAGGTGGCTTCTTGGCATTTTATAGGTAATGTTCTACTCACTAAGAGCGATTCCTTCAACCAAGGCCATACCCTAAACCATCTTAATGATGTAAATAAGTTAAACAATTTTTTCTTGCAAATACCCGATCGTCAGAAAGTAGACAAACATTACATGGATTATTTTAAAAATACTAGATTCAGCAGCTCAACTTTCAGCATCAAGACCTGTACAATGGAACAAGTAAAAAAAATTATTTACGGTAAAAATACCAATGCTGCCGGCCATGATGCACTAACAGCAAGTATGATAAAAATGACACTATCAATCACACTGCCCATAATCACAACAATGGTCAACACATCTCTCTTTGAGAAAAAATTTCCGGATACTTGGAAAGTGGCAAAAATAAAACCTCTACCAAAAAAAGCAACGGTTGAAGATTACAAAGACCTGCGAGCGATTAGTATACTGCCCATTATTTCGAAAATTATAGAAAAAGTAGTATCTAGTCAACTTACAGCATACATGGAACTGGAAAGAATATTACCCGATATTCAATCAGGCTTTCGAAAGGGTCACGGTACTGCAACTGCCCTTGCTCACGTCACTGATGACATCATATCAGAAAGCGACAAGGGAAATGGGAGTATACTGGTCCTACTTGACTTCAGCCGTGCTTTCGACTGTATTGATGTTGAACTACTGGTAGCTAAATTGATGCACTACGGTGTAGACAACGATGCTTGCACGTGGTTCACATCTTATCTGACATACAGAAAACAGTACGTCGTCACCGAGGCCCAGGGTGAACAAAAACAATCGAGCGTGGAATCTGTAAGCTGTGGTTGTCCCCAAGGTTCAATTTTAAGTCCCCTCCTATTTATTATCTACACAGTCGATCTTGTACAACAAATAAAGAATGGCAAAGTGCATTTGTATGCTGATGATACACAAATATATTACTCAGTTGACCCAAAAAACGTGGATCATACCGTGGTGCAAGTCAACCAAGATCTCGACATTGTATCTTCTTGGGCAAATAAAAACGCACTTGTGCTTAACCCATCTAAATCTAAGTACATGATACTGGGAACGAAAAAACAATGCCAACAGATTCTCAAGTCAAATATAAACATATTTCTCGACAAAAAGAAAGTCGACAGAGCGAAGACAGCCAGGAATCTGGGGCTATTGTTAGACGAGCAACTTCGATACGAGGAACACATTAGCTGCATCATCCGTAATGCTTTCTACAGACTTAAAGTCTTATATGGAATACGCGACTTTTTAACAGTGAAGGTTAGAGAAATAATCACAGAGTCCCTCATTCTTTCCACTTTTAACTACTGCGACACCGTGTATGGGCCCCGCCTGTATGCGAAGACGGAGCGAGCGATTCAACGTGTCCATAATGCGTGCGTTCGTTTCTGTTATGTAATACCGAGAAGGGCTCATATTACGCCGTACCTGAATAGCAGAAGGATACTCAAAATAAAAGGTAGACGAGAACTGCATCTAGCTGGTCTTATGCATAGACTAGTAAATTCCGGCAGACCCAACTATTTGTATAAAAAACTTCAGTGGGTTGAGGATTCTCACACATTAAACACAAGAAGTAAATCACAGCTGTATCTTAAGATTCCGCATCACAAAACGTCTGGTTTCCAAGGAGGTTTCAAGTACGCCGCGTCCAAGGTGTGGAATGATCTACCACCACCTTTGAGATTTAATAATAATTCTAGGACATTCTTAACTTTCAAGAAGAATCTGAAAACATATCTCCTTGGGAATCAGTTGGAAGAATCTAAGAAGGTGTATAAGTCTTATTGCAATCCAAGCTACGGCAATATTATTATTTTATTATAATTATATATTTATTTTTTTTAAATTTTTAGTAATTGTTTTATATTTTATTTATAAATATAGTATATATATATTTGTGTGTATATACATATATAAATATATATTTTTAAAAAACTCAGTTATAATAATCACTGTTACGTACGAATCGCGAAAACCGGGCCAGTCTGAAAACCAGCGCTGATCGAATTTATGGTTCGCCATTTTCGACAGCTAAACGCTGAGACTGGTACCGTTGCCAAAAAATTATAAATGTATCTTTCAGGTTGATTATATAGTATATAAGTTAATTTAAGACTAGAAATAAGTTATAATGTTTGTATTTTTATTTTTTAAGTTCTTTTTGGCAATAAATCATTTTATTATTATTATTATTAAACCCTATTCAACATTTAAAAAAATTGTTGCACTAACAATTGCAAGCTTGACTACGTTCAAACGATTGTACCTACTGTCGTTTTTACGTATACGTATATCTAATAAAAACATCAGTGTATTTTTTTTATTTCAGAGAAGACAAATCGATCGGGTTAATTTATGCCAAGTAACTACCACCGCAAGTTTTTTTTTTTGGTGTCTCTGGAGCTCGAACCCATGACCACCTGTACTTAAAGCAACCCGTATTACTGAGCTATGGAAGCAGTAAAACATACAAATTAAAATAGATACAAGATTTCCACACGCTAATTGTTTAAAATACGACATTATTCGCTCTCCAAATGAGCGAGCACTATTCGTATTGTGTTTAAATTAAAGGACTCAGTGTAATTACTGGGCAATTGAGGCTAAGCAGCTGAGGTACCGGGACTGGGCTAAGAACCGCAGAATAATTGGACAAGGCTTTGCAGTTCGAGCTGTACTACTCCTTTATAGTGCAAACGTAACCATGACCGCCTGTTATTTGATTTGAAGACTTATAGGTAACGATTACAAAACTTACTAATCTTCATAACAATTGATGGTAATTACTTGCCATCAGCTACCCCGATTGCTTGTGTCTCTGAAATAAACTGTTAATAAGTTATTATTGTTTGGGTGGGAGAAGCCACAGTAGGTATCTACTTGCCTGTAAACTAAAAATGATCAGTGAAGCAAACATTTTTGGCACATAATTATGACATATTTTTTTTGTATATGTAAACATGTTGTATGTTTTATATGGATACTTATTTTTAATATTTTATTTTACCTACGCGAGTATCATATCATTTGATGAAATACTTTATACCAGATTAAAACGCGATTTATAATTTATCCCGACCTTTCGAGTGCTTTTCAGCAAACGTGGTCACGGGCAGATTGAAAGATGACAGCTGTTTGATTTTAATTTTCACAAAGTTGCCATATTAACGGAAATGATATTTACTATAATTTTCTACGTTATGTCAATATTGACTAACAGTTGTCATCTTGTTTTTGAGTATATTTGACTTGGGATTTTAGATTTTTAATTATTGGATCCAAGATGTTGGAAAGTCTTAAACCATCTTCTCTATTGAAGTTTAGTTATAGTCTCGGTACCAGTCTGGGAAAGAATCTACTTTCTCTTGCAAGGTTTTTCGATTGGATGAAATATATGTAGTGGTTTGAGTTGTCTTAGGAAATGTAATAATCTCGCTATGGATTCCGAATGCTTGAAATAAAAACTAGTTCAACATCACATTATTTACTTATGTACTGTAGTTGAGTTGTGCTACCATCAAGCGGGCTTAACGCTCGTCTGTCAATATCTAACATGAACATCTTAATTAGAAACATACTTCATATAGGCCTACTAGAAGGCCCTTATTAATCGAAGTATCCTTATCTATTGTAGACGGCATAAAGACCTCAACACCTTAGTGAAATTGGGTCACGCTAATATTATAATCCATTTTGTGAGTTAGTAATTGATGGAAAATTGGTTTAACTTGTGGGCGATAGAATATCCTATTGTCACTTTGCTAGATCATATGTATTAATATTAGAGTTTTTTTATTGGTCGGTGGTTGTAAGATGAGAATTAAATGTAGTGTAGAGAAATAAATGTTTAAATTAATTTTAATACGAGTATTAACAAAATTAATAATTCCATTTCCATATATTGTTTTCTTTAGCTTTAAAATTCTTACAGAATTATATTTAGTTATACAAACATGAGCTGTACAAATATGATAATTGGTTCATTAACCGTTCTGAATTTCGATATTCCTACCCATTTAATGTCAGATATAGTTAAAAATATGTTAACAGACACTTATAAACATGTCAGACTCAACAGGATTCGAACTTGCGACCCCTTAAAATGCAATGCAGGTGTACTAAAGCTTTAACGAACCTATCAAATTGGATCACTCTGTAGGTATACTAGATAAATCCTCGACGGGCTCGTTGGCGCGTTCGGTAGAATACCTGCCGTGCGCATCGATGAGTCGTGGGTTCGCATCCCACCGGGACGACATGTTTATAATTTTTTTGTTCATGTTTTAATTCCCCACATCTGGTAACTTCGGGCATTGAATGGGTGGGAGGAATATAACACAGATAGAAAAACCGTGAAATGCATAGTGCGCGTTTCGGTTTCAGTCTATGGATTTCCGAATGATCTATCACAAAATTGACTGATGGCTGAGATGGGTGGCTGAGACTAACATAAAAAAACCTACCTAATTGTACCTATACCAATAGTATATTTATACTTAGCTACCACGAGGCAAATTCTGTTATAAATTAGGTACATAATATAATGGAACCCAATTTGTTATACATATTACGTATATATTCAACCCAAAATTGTCACCCCATTCAAATCTATGAAACTCTTACCTCAATTGATAGTGTGATTGAAATAACGAAACAAAACAATATAGTAATTCTAAGTTAATGTTAGGACCATAGTAAATTTCAAGGGTCTCTTCCCAAGCCTACCTAACACTACTGGATTCTCAATTCTATTCAAACGTAATTAAGTTCATATTGCTGTGAATAGTGCAGATAAAGTGACACTTTGTGTATTAAGGAATCTAAGTTACTTGACACAGTTGATAAGGGTCGCAGTTCCTAAGGCAACAGTGGCGTATAGAGTTATGTTCGGTACAAAATGGAGACTGGTAGCGTGGAGTGCAATTTTTTAATAATATTTACAGGACTGACCCTTCTTTTTTTTTGGATTACAAGGAGATCCTCAGACGTGTGGGTCGATGATTTCAATGGTTTTTGGTGGGATGGTAGAGAGAATTTGTTATACCCTCAACCAAGAAATATTAGGGTCAACTGGGCCCTCGTTAAAAAGATTAATTGATGCTATTCTTAACGTAACTTTTTAATTTGTACTTTTAAATGGTAATTAAATTAAAAAAGAGTACCAAAATTGGATAGGATTTTTTCTAGTATAATAATGACCCTGTACAATTGTATTTATTCCGTACGTACGTAATATCATGGAACATTTGCTAAAATCGATAATATTTTTGAATTTATAGCCTTTTTAAAAAATATGAAATTCGGGTATTTCATAACATACATAATAAGCATTGAAAGAGCCAAGTTCTTACAAAAGTCCCTAAAATACTAATATTTGTCTCTATGTTATTTCGATATTGATTTCAATTCACCGATGTCATCCATCAATCCAAAACGCTTTTGCCTTACAGATTAAAATAAATTCTCAGTTACAAATTGACTTAATGTTGGGAAAAGCTAAATCAGATTATATTTCGAAAGCCACTTAACGTTTAATATCGCTACGATCTCAAATTATTGAGTTACAATCCATTTATAATATTAAAATGGATAATTAGCAAAATTGACGACACAAAGGGTTAAAAGGTATGAAAATAGTACGGAGTATTGAATTAAAATGAGCTATTAACATTCTGTTATGATTAATTCATGACACACAAAAAAATCATGGGCTCGTTCTCGCTTTTGGTATAATGAATGGAACGAATAGAACGAACGAATGTTCAATATCTACAGACGAGCATGAGGTCTACTTGATGGTAGGTGATATCCTACCTACAGGACATTAGTCAATGATGCACTGTCGACCTTTTTTTTACTTTGAGTATTCGAAAATCCATAGACTGAAATCGAAACGCGCAATGTGCACTTCACGATTCCATCCATGAACGGTGTTTTGTTACCTGGTCAGAGTTTCGATATTCCTCCAACCCATTCAATGCCCAAGTAACCAGACGTGGGAAAGAAATACTTACAGAAAATTATAAACATGTCATCCCGGTGGGATTCGAACACACGACCCATCGGAGCGCATGACAAATGATCTACCAAACGCGCCCACGAACCCTTTAAAATTTATTTTAAACTAGCTGATGCCCGCGACTTCGTTCGCGTGGGGTTCACTTTAAGCTGAGCTTTTGAGCAAGCTTTCTTCAAATGACATATCCTCCTCCACCCTCTGTACTTGGTGATTTCTTTTGGGAAAGAGCTATCAAATTGAAGGTTGCTTTTGCATCATGTTATCGACATGTTTAATAATGGTTGAGATTGAGGTTCGAAGGATGATTTGAAATTCAATAGTTGAAATAATTAACCTGACTTTAAAGAAACTTTAGGGAGATTCATATTAATTAAATTTTACGTGACCAAAATCCAGATATGTGTATTTTTTCTACTTATCAGAGTTCAATCGAAGATTGGATTCAATGCATTTTCTGTCTTAAATCGATGCGTGCGTTCATTTAATTGGTCATCTTCATTTTCGGACATTTTTTTTAAATTCCCGGGATTCCTGCCCGGGTTTCCGGTGCTAAATGCGGAAACCTACGTTCCTAACTTTACGTACCTACTTAAGATACGGAAGCAAAAAAGCAATGTCGAATAATCTTAATTCTGTTTAAGAGAAAGGATTGATGAAAATGTGAAATAAATGATCTCATAAGAAATACTTTCTCATATAATATTTCAATAATACATTTTCTATTTTTGTTATAATATAGTTCTTTCAAAAAATAAATAAAGAAATACAAAAAAAAAAATTCTTTCATTTCAACTTCAGATTCGAACTCGCATCAGAAGCTACGCTATGGGACTGCATATCCACTATTCTACGAATACATATATTGGTAATGGCGAAATAATCAAACTATTTCATTTACATATCAGACTGTGATTGACATCTGACAATTCGAAAAAGTTCAACGCGAGTCAGTTTGCATTGAAATTTGGTGATATGGTGCCTTTAAAATAATATTTAAATGATGATAACTTTTCTTTCCGATAACCGATTTCGATAAAACAAAGCCTATATGTTGCCCCGGGCTTTCCTTAATATATTTGTGTAAATTGCACGATAATCGGTTCAGTATCTTCGGAGATTAGCGTGAACAAACAGACAGACAGACAGACAGACGGACAGACAGACAGACAGACAGACAAGAATCTTAAAAATTGCATTTATGCATTCTGCTACCCTTCTTTTATCACCCCTCTTAATTTCTGGTAAAAATATTTAGTGAAGCGTAATTTCGATCCTACTCTTTTATTATATGTATAGATATCCGTATTTTTGTTACGGTATTTGTTACGGCAGTTTGGTTACGGTTACTCCATAATATCCTTGCATAGTAAAATAGTTTTTTTTTATATTAGAGGAGGCAAACGGGCAGGCGGCTCACCTGATGGTAAGTCACTACCGCCGCCCATGGACATCCGCAACACCAGGGGTCTTGAGGACGCGTTGCCGGCCTTTAAGATAAGTATATTATGCTCGTTTCTTGAAGGTTACCAAGTCGTATCGGTTCGGAAAAACCGCCGGCGAGAGCTGGTTCCAAAAAGTGGTAGTGCGTGGCAAAGAGTGCCTAAGGAAACGCGCAGTTGTGGATCGCCAGACATCGAGGTGGTGAGGATGGAAATTCACCACACATTCGAAGCAAATCTTTCCAAGTATGAACTCAGTATATGGAACTGCAGTAGTATCGATAAATAAATTATCATATTTACATAACAAATAATGATGCATTAATACAAACACTCAATATTGATTAAGTTTATTCAATTAGAGCTTTAATTAAGCTGATACATGGAAGCTCTCGGCAGATTAATGTTTGTTCAGACAATTATTGTGTCGATGAACCTCTGTTGTAGGTCTCGTTAATGTATTCATAAGTATAAGTATGATCTTATTGCATGTTATTCGTTTATCTAAATAGTTCAAAAGGACAATTTGCAAAATATTTGAAAGAAGAGTTATACTGTTATTCCCATGTTTTTCTTTTTACAGTTGTACAATAGGGGTGCCTTTCTAATGTTTTCCTCTTTCCAATACCTCTACTATACAACTACCTTACAGACGTTGTCCAACCCGAAAAATTGGCATTGGCATGTTATAAAATGTGTAAAAGTTTTCGAGGATGATTGTTAGGATTTTTAAGTTATATATTTTTTTTATATATACGTCATTTATTGAACAAAAAAGTACATATAAACATTATTTAAGGCTAATAATGAACGGACATTACAACATATGTATATGTATAAATAAAAAATAACAGTGTTTATCCTACCCAATCATAGCTAACTAGACTTCGGTTTAATTTAGTATATAACAAACATTTCAGTATTTTATTGTTCACAAGTAACATGCCCCATACTATACACAAAAAAAAATACCATAATATGTTACTCGCTGATAATGTAGCTTTATATTGGCGAAATAATTTTTAAAATCAGTCCAGTAGTTTTGAGTTAAATCGTAACAAACCAACAAATCTTTCCTCTTTATAATATTAGTATATAAAAAGCCCAGTTCTGCATGTATGTAACATACAACCGTAAAACCATACCATTGACATAGTCTCAAGTAAAGATTCAAGCTATTTCGTTAGTTGAAAGCATTCACACGTTCGACACGCAGATCAACGATAAGACATTGATGTATGGCTGCAATTGCTTTTTGCAAATTGCTCGCTTCCCGCATGATATTTATGTGTTACAATTATTTTTACTCAATAGCGCTCGCTTGATGGGTTAAAGATGTTTGAAAACGGTTCCCGAATGATTTGTTACCGGAGTATTTTTGTAGAATTGGAACTGAGGTTTTTCTGTCATTCGCTCATTTTCGACAAATCAAATTTTAGCTTAGAGTTACATTTGCCTGTTTCGTCAATGAATGTATCCTTTATAATATGGGCCTGTTAGTTGACTGCAATGCGAATAGCAGCGATGAATGTGCAGTGAATAATGTGGGTCGTTAGGTATCCATTAGCATCATTATGGAAATGATGGCGTTAAAAATAGCTGACTTGCATAGTAGTGCTCATAATATAACAGGGTGTAAACAGTGGCGGTATCACCATACAAGCTCAAAAGCCTGGCTTGACGGTTTAAAGTCATTATAAGTTATATACGTACAATATGTTATATGACTACATTAATTACATCAAGGGCATTATTATTTTTTATAATAATAATTTATTTATTTCACCACTTTTATGTTTACAATTCATCTTAATTAAGTGTGGCTCTGGCCTCCTAGCTAGGGAGTTCCTGTGTTTAGGAGGCCAGTTCCTTCCCAACAATAAGAGAGTACAGGTGGCATGCATTGTAACTTAAATAACAATAACAAAGAAGAAAAAAAACCTTATACAATAATAAAACCAAGAACATCATCATTTTTCTTTTCATAATTGCATTAGTAAGGCAAACTGGGCTTTTGAGCTTGTATTATTTATGGAAATAAATAGGCATAGGCTTTGTTACTCGGTGAAGATGTAGTTTTCTAACGGTGAAAGAATTTTTAAAAATCGGTCGAGTAGTTTTTGAGTTTAATCGTAACAAACAAACAAACCTTTCCTCTTTATAATATTAGTATAGATATATATGCTGAAGATACTATATAAAGTACACGTGATGTTCTAAGAGGTATAGAATATTATTCTTCCAAGTACTGAAAATGTGAATTCTCGAGGTGGGGTAATATAGTCTGGGGCAATAGTGGATGGGGTACATTTAAGTGTCTGTTTCACTGATCATTTTTCTTTACAGGCAAGTGGTGACCAGCTTTCAGTCCTGCCCAACTAAAATAAATATTGAATAATGTTTTAATAAATTAAATCTGGGAGCTCCAAGCTCACGATTACAGTAGCTTTAAAACTGACGATTCAATAGCAATTGTTAAACTTTATATAATAAAGTTTTATTTGACCGTACATCTGTCGGAATCAGATAAAAACATCTAATACAAGTTTTCCACCGTGGCTTTAAAACACACGAGGCTATATCGAAACAAACACATTAGATTGGTTCTCTATCTGGCCATTAGACGCAAAACCTCAACACATATTACCGTTAACGTGTTTGTACTTCAAGTGGACCGCAATGTGCGGTGTAAGCTTGCTTTTTGCTTAGCATGGATTCAGTTTTGCTGGATAAAAGAGAATGCCAAGGAGTACAAAAAAAATATATGGCAAAGTAATATATTTTTTTTAAGGAAATAGCAAAAAGGTTAGTCGACATCACAGGAGACCGAAGAGCTGGCAGCTACCTCGGACAAAGAATTGGTCTTGCTATTCAAAGGGGGAACGCTGCCAGTATCTTCGGAACCTTGCCTAAAGGGACTCCTTTTATTAATATATTTAAGTTTCTATACTATATTTTTAAGGTTTTTAGTATTTGGTTCTTTGTTATTAGTTATGTATATAATATGTTAGCGTATTTTGTAATTAAGTTATTTGGCCAATTAAATTAATTTTATATTAGATGCGGCAAATGGAAAATCGGCTCAACTGATGCAACTACTGCCACACATCCGCGGTACCAGAGGTCATGAGGATGCGTTGCCGGCGTTTAAGGTAAGATAAGTTTCTTGAAGGATTTACATTATTTTGAGTTTAGTGAATATACTCACAGGGGTGTTTTTATCGTGGGTTCAGTCAAAAAACAATATGGTGGTAGGTGGAGGTTGTTGTTTTGTTACTTTAAGTTTGTTTGTTTATTGTGTAAGTAATTACTTATCTCAGTAAAACAAGAGTAAAATTCTAAACAAATCAGTGTTGCCAGATGGGTCTTGTCAAAAGTTACCTAAAATGAATAAAAAAGTAACCTTTTAGTATGAAATATGACCTTTATTTTATTTTTTAATAATATGAATTTACCAGCAATTTTTTTTACATATGACTGTAATTTACAAGTGAAATAAAACTTATAGAAATATACCTAGCCTACCGAAATGCCGATTGAAAATGTCGTCTACAATATCAGAGCGAGAGAGAAAGACTTGTTTTTAAATGTTGAACTTCAGACAATTATTCATCTGAGAGTTGCACTCACTGCCTACGAATGAAGTTTTTCGTTAGCGAACATTGCGTTCCGTTTCAATGTAATTTCATGTAAGAAATTAAAAATGATTTTCCAAATTCAGCAAAATCACCTAAAAGTATCCTTTCTAGTCATGTAACTTAGAAATAACCTAAAGTAACCTGGCAACGCAGAAACCAATATATTTTTAACATATTGTATACATATCTTTTTTTTACGTATAAAAGATGCATTCTAGATCTACATATGTACATGGAAACCAGTACGTTGGTACTGTAGCAATATAGCTACGTCCGTAATTTAAGCTTACAAGGGGAGTGTCAAACTTGGGAATCACAGATTCCCATCACTTACATATATATTGTAGGGCGGGGTTCCCTCAATAAATATATAAAGCGGCAAGGCGCCATTCGTTTTCATTATTGAGAAATTTCAATTCAAAGTTATGTAACTATAAAATAGTAATTTATAAAAATTATAAAAAAAAGTAACTCAACCGGGACTTGAACAACTGTCCGGTCGCTCAGTAAGCAAGAGCCACCACCACTACGCCACGGAACCATTGCTGCCACCGGTAAAAAGTTTCCTTCTAGTTAAGTTACATATAGAACTTTGAGTTGAAATTTCTCAATAATAAAAACGAATAGCGTCTTGCCGTTTTATATATCTATTGAGGGGACCCTGCCCTACAATATATATAAAAGTGATGGGAATCTGTAATTCCCAAGTTTGACACTCTCCTTGAATAAGTTCAATCCAATGTTAAGAAAATACCACATCCATTACGAATTCTCACCACATTCGCTTATTTAGAATAGCCTCAACCACTATTAACATTTTAATCAGTAATTTCCATTATCGAAGCGAAATTAATACAAAATTAGCTGTAGGTTCTCTGGATTCAATTATGTTAATGGAGTCTTGTCCCCTGTAATAGGAAGCTAATTATGTCAGCTTTGAATATTTTGCAATGCATTGCGTTATTTGTTACTTACATTAATTTCCCGCTTGTTGGTTTTTCCAATGAATTTGCTTTTTAACCGACTTCAAAAAAGGATTCTCAATTCGTTTGTATGTTATTTTTTTTTTACGGACCGGCATCGGTTAGGTGGCACCGACTTCAAAACAAAACTGTTAAATAAATATTGATTTAGTTGAAATATGTTTTGTCTTGCTCTATCGAATATAAAAATATTACAGAACGAAAGAAACAAAATATGATTTAACTATATCAAGTTTATAATACGTTTATGAATAAGGCGGTAAATATGTATATAGCATACATATATAATATATATATCAATAATGTGTCCTTTAGTTGTAGTTCCTCGAGAAAACACCTTTCTATCTCTGTTGTACTGATTTTATTATTGAAAAATACATTTGCAACTACCATAACATTCCAAAACAAAATCAAAGTAGTAATTGTACATACTGATGTGCGCTGTAGCATAGTGAACTTCATGATTTCTTGCTGTTTGTTTACATCCCTGCGGTACATATATTATATGCACATATTTTAAAATTCTTTAAATTATAATTAGAATTAAATTGTGTCAAAATATTGGTTTTCTATTAATCGGGTGTTAAATAAATACATCCATTTCATGGGCGATAATGTTGTCTTAAATCGTCGCATCTCTAATTTCTTAACAAAGTATCGTTACCTAGTAAAGGTAACATTTTCACACTTTTCATTGAAATTTCCTGAAATTCTTTCACACTCACGCGTCGTTTCTGTAACCTAATTACGGAATTTTGTAGATTGATGAGAGTACTCGTTATGGAGAGTAGGTATTGTGCCACAGTTTTGTAAAGAACAGCTAGCTCACACCTAATTCATTTGAATAGAATTCAAATTCAAAAATATATTTAAATTTTAGTTACATCTAATGTTTGATGAATAATATAATGTTTGATGTTTAGTATTATGTGTGTGTGAATTCTCGAGTCTCTTTCTAGTGGGGCATGGGGCAGACCCATTTCTCTGTCTATTTCTAATCTGATCATTTTTTAACAGGCAAGTTGCCTTCTAAATAACAATATTTTTTAAATCTTCGTTTCCCCAGGATTGGAAGCACACACCACCACCTTGTATTGCAAAAATATAAAATATACTTTGGCAGGGCTCGGAAACCGGTTAATTTTAACCGAAATAATAAAGGTTTTTGTTTTACAACAAATATGGATTTTAATGTCTGAAATAAATGATTATTATTATTATTTAGTCATATTTACTGAAAAAAAAGTGTGGTTAGATTAGTGTTTATTACTGTTTAAACTTAATATTATGGTATCTCAGTCAGACACGTATTTTGGAGAATAAAAATTAACCTGTTCCGAGCCCTGCCTTGGGATTTATGCACAAAGACAAAGGCAGGCATCGTAGACTAAGGGTAAAAAAATTGAAGGCATATGAATGCTTGGGTAACTTTAAACGCGGTTCTCAAAACCATTTGATGACGGATTATGTGTTTGAAAGAAAATTCGTTCGACAGCGAAAATGGTATTCGCTTAAAGGAAAAAGCCACTGTTTCTACGAAATTGAAAAAGAATCGTATTAAGTATTATAAAAACGTCAATCAAGCGATATTCAAAGAAGTTCGCCACAGAGATGTCACTTTTGATGGAGGCAAAAGAAAATGCAAAGAAATATGGACAGCCTGTCTCGTACTTCGCGAGAATACGAAATTGATCAAATATTACTTATTTCTTATAAAATAATAATTTATTTGCATATTAAGAGATCTTCATAGGCAATGTGCTGAAGGCATGCAATGGACACATCTTGATCGGTTGCGAGGGTCAGAGGTGTGCATTACGTTTAGAATCGGAGTTCCCATTTTCGAATCCCGGAGAATAAATATTAAAAAAATGTATTGTGTAGGAAGCTCGCCTATCTGCTACCTGCCTGTATAAGAAATGATCATTAGAACCAGATATATAATTGTATAATAGACATAGACCGAAATCGAAACGCACAGTATATACTTCACCTGTGGACGATGGTGCGATACCCGGACGGAATTTCGAAATTCCTTTCACCCGACGTGACCAGACGTGTGGAAGATACAGTAAAATATGAATATATCATCTCGCAATGAACCCGCACCTCACCAAACGCCGCGCCCTAATGAGTCCATCACTGGTCAATCGATTTAAATATAAATATTTAAAAAAAAATAAGTGTATAAAGTTTTCGTTGTCTCTGTCTATAATAACAGGATAGCCTTGATCCAATGAAATAACTCCAATCAAACCATTTTCTATTGAGATATTCAAACACCTGGGTTCCGGTAATTAAACCTAAAACACCGTGTCAAACAAACTAAAATCAAGGGGACACACAACCAGTATAATATAGAATACTAGCGACCCGCCCCGGCTTCGCACGGGTCAAGGTTTTTTGACAAAAAAAAAGCAGGGGTTGGATGTATTTTTTAATGCCACATTATAAAAAAATAAAAACAAAAAATTTCGTCCAAAAATTAAAAAAAAAAATTAGGGGTGGATTACCCTTAACATTTAGGGGGATGAAAAATAGATGTTGTCCGATTCTCAGACCTACCCAATATGCACACAAAATTTCATGACAATCCGTCGAGCCGTTTCGGAGGAGTATGGCAACGAAAACTGTGACACGAGAATTTTACATATTAGAGATATAACAATACAGCAATTAGTATCAACTCTGTAATAATAATAGATGGCGTTAGTATGGCAACTTTGTTAAAATTAAAATCTGACAGCTGTCACCTTTCAGTCTACCGTAACGCTTGCTGAAAAGCACTATATATACTTAGGGATAAATAAAAAAAATGAATAAATCCCGTAAAAAATATTTCGTTTAAGTGAACTCGCGTTAATAAAAGACAATATTAATTCGAAAATATTTAATATGCCTACATAAGAATTCATGATGCATTTATAAAATGTGATACGTTTTTAATCTTACACTATAAAGCTTCCTTCGAAAAATGAAGTGGTATGATAAAAGGAACATTCATAACATTATTAAAATAAACCTTTACTGTGAAACTAATTTCATATAACAAATAGCTTCCTCAATTCCTGGGGAAGACGCAATGCTGAGTTTAGATCAAACATTTTAATCTCACGTGGAACTTCTCCGGTATTCTACTAACATGCAAAATGCATACGAGATTATTTACTTCAAGATAACTTATATGTTAAGTTATATAAGAAAGTAGAATAGTTGGATAATATTTAGTTATAGAATTTAAGATCGCCTCCGTGACTCTGTTGTAAAGTCGACGCGTTTAGTACAGAGAGGTTTTGGGGTCGAATCCTGGGGAAAATCTTTAAAAAAATGTTTACTTGTCTATAAGGAAAAATGATCAGTGAACTAGGGGACTTGGAGATTCCTTTTTTTAGGGAATTAATCAAGTATTTGTATTCGGGGTTTGATCACATCGGTGACACAGTGGTAGGGACGTTAGGTCCAGAATTCTAAACCCGGGGAAATAAGAAAAAAATGCTTTGGTCAATGTTAATTAAATAGACACAAAAATGTGACACTTTCAAATATGGTAGGTACGCGACAATAATATGTATTGTATATAATTAAAACAGAAATTTGTTTCTTGAATTTTGTTCTATGTCAGACTTCAGACCGTTTTTGGCCTTGCACATACTAATCATATAAATTGCGTTCTGCCCTATTATTGATATGTCTCTTGTCCATATATCAGTTTTTTTAATGAATTAGGGAGCAGAAGGGCTGTTGTTTCAGATAGTTGTCAGACGGTAAGTGATCACCGGTGCATAGATATAAGTCACCAACAAAGTTTCTGGCCTTTGAACAATAAGTAAGTAAAGTGCAGAAAAATTTAAAACATAGTATTTAAACCAGTGATCTAAAAGGAAATATGTACCTCAATGAGCTTGATAGAGCCAGAACTTATATTAATCAAATTTAAGTTAGTCTATTTTTAAATTTGATATTGTATTACTACCGTACAACCCTAATACAAACAAAAAGACAAAAAGAAATAAAATAAAAGAAAGTCGGAATATAGTAACAATAAGTAAACAGAAAGTTTGGCGGACAAAGAGTCCACTTTCGAAACAGGCGATTATTTCAAAGTCCGCAAAGTTTGTTCTATAACCGGACATGGGCCCTTTGTCATAAGCAAATTTCGAAACAGGGTCTTAATTGGATGTTACAAATGCCAGTTGGGCATTATTTTTTATATTGCTTATAAGAAAATTTACCCTACCCCCAAAACCTAGTTCAAAAATTACGTTTTTCTTACATCAAAGTATAACATCGAGGAAAAAATTAGGGACGGAGATGCATATTTCAGAGGTAATAGCTGAAAGTTTGGTGATTTTTTCTCTTTTTGCTAATACCTTTGAAACTAAAATAGATTTAGTAAATGTTTAAATGGAAAAGTTATTCAGTTTTCTGCGCTCTATAATAATATGTATATTACTAGTTAGAAAATGTAATATAGCGGTGATTTTCTGTGATCAGAACTGCAAGCGAGGCAGCAAGTACCCATAGTATAAAACATTATTTATTCAGCACTTTTTCGCTAATCGCTTACACATTATTTTCATCTTAAGAAAAAAGATGTTTCTGATATTTTTTTCTCTAAGTTGTCTATAGGTACAGAAAACAGAAGAGTAAGCCAACGTACGTTTCTCGCAACAGATGGCTGAAGGTGTGTCATGTAAACTCCTAATGTCAAGGAAAGCTTCATCCCCAGAACCAGTCGCCCGACTTAATTTGTGAAGGCCAATAGGTCTCACAAAATGACATATAAATAAATGATAGTTTTACTCGTAGTATGAATAGTAGTGTGTGTGAGCAAAAAAGGAGCAATAGCCTGAGTTAAGTGTCATTGTAATAGTCAAGGATAAGAGAGTGTAATAGTATGTTTTAAAACAGGATCTCAATTTTACTTCACAAGCGACACCGTGGGCAAACTGTAGTTGTCTTTATAATATAATTATAAGGAATTTTTCAGATATAAATTAAAGGTAATATTAATTTAATTTCCTTCCAAAACCCCACCAATGACCACCATCTAGTAATCGAACTACAACTATCAATACAGTACCCCAGTATTCTAACAAAGAATCGGTCCCTGGACAAACTCTTTCGCCGAGTGAAACAGAGATTTACCAGGACGTGATAAAACACAAAATATGTACACACGTATCGAAAAGCGCAAATAATAAACTCGGAGAGCAAATCGAGTGGCTTGAGTTATGTGGAAACTTGCCCCTAGCAAACGTGCATTTAAAGTTTATGGATATGCGAAGGAGTTCCGATAACTGTATTGATTTTAGATCTGTGGAAAATTTTCTTACATCACCTCTTTGGTTTAGCGTATGTTTAAAGTATTCGTTATTAGCACCGGAAGTCCTAATTTGAATTTTGGTGATCAAAAAATAACTGTTCCGCCTAAATATTAATAAATATTATAATAAGTTTAAGAAACATGCGATATATTTAAATAAAATACTGTATACCGGATTAAAACGCGATTTATTGTTTAAATTATTTATCCCGACGTTTCGGATGCTTTTCAGCAACCGTGGTCGCGGGAGACTGAAAGATGACAGTTGTCTTATATTTGAAATGTCACAAAGTTGCCATATTTAATTCAATTAAATTAAAAAATAATCTATTAATTTAGGTAACACAATGTACATCTATGAACGTCAATAAAAAATAATACATATTAAATTACTAATATTACTAATATTAGTAATTTAATATGTAATATAAATAGTTTATTAATCCTTATATTAATGAGACAATGACGCGCTGCTCTAATGAGACAGGAAGATAGTCTTTGTTAATTATCTCAAAAAGCTCCGAATTAATATCGATAAAATTTATATGAGACCATCATGAGAATCATCAAAATCCATGCATAATTGGTGGAGTTATCACAAACAAACAAACAAACACAAAAAAACAACATACAGTCGATCTCAATTCGTCCTCATTTTTGAAGTCGGCTAAAAATATAAAATTTTGTATGCGAAAAATGCGTTGCCCAATTTATTGTATTTAAACTTTGAATTATATTTTCCATTAAATAAATATTGATTTTTCCTAAAAAAATATACGTAACTATAAGGCGTTATACTCAATTTAGCTCTCATAGTATTCTTAATGTCCTTATTTAAACAACAGTATTTTAATTCAAATATGCACTTTAATAAGTGAATTTGACTTCTCTATGAAATATTAAGAATGCTTTCAGAAGCATATACAAAGAGTCTTAACCCTTTAAATCACTTCCAGGAATAAATTATCCTAACAAAGGTACACTCGCGGCCATAAATAATAAGCGAGCGAGGCGCCGTCGATCTGAACAAAAAGTAACAAACAGATATCTTAAATAAAGAAAACACGGGCATATGTTAACATCTGTCGGTAGGCAGTTGCTTTCACGATTGATTTGTTCCACTTTGTACGTGTTTGCGGATCAAATGGTTATGTATTTGTTTTTGGGAATTTCATTTACTATATAATTTGATAAACTGCATAGAAATGCTTCCTCCATTAAAAACTCTAGCGGAAACGACTGATCGATCAGAAATTATGCAAAATTCCGGTTAGTTTTTAAGGCCATATGTGCTAAAAACAAGTGTCCTTTCGAAAAAAAAAATACAGAAATATAATGTAAAAACGGCCGCGATCTTTCATGACTGTATGAAAATATTAATTCAAATTATTTATTAAAAAATGTTCAAATTTATTTTAGATAAACCGAGTCCCGTACATCAAATCTCGCTCGAAAACTAGGAATAAAATTCAGATATATTCCTTCTATTAATATTATTTCATATAACCATATACATATTTTAGTAACTACTATATTCAGTTCATTCAGCTACTAAAAAAGCATATCAAAAGGATTTCTTTGTGAACATGCTAGAAAGCAAATATAAAGCCGATATTCATTAAATTAGGTCGGAGCTATCTAACGGTTAGCGCACCTAACAATCAGAAGCATCTAATCAGAGGGTTGCGGTTTGAACCCGCAACGAGCAACGCTTGCTAGGATAGTAATGTAGAGAAGACGTTAATAATATGCAAGTACATTGTCACTGGAGCTTCCTTCACCCAAATAATGGTTGAGGTTTAAATGGGCTTATTGGAATATAGGATTGCATTGTTATGGTACATTATATACTATTACTAATGAGGTATATTCATAGGAAGTGTTCAAAATCAAAATCAAAAGTTTTTTACTTCAAATAGGCCTTTGCAGGCTCTTATGAAACGTCTAGTTGCACGGTTCCAAAAAGTGGGTCTTATGGAGAAGAACCGGCAAGAAACTCCATGGACACTCTTTTCAACAATGGTTTAGCTTACAAAGACTCGGTTATAATAGTAATAATCGGCTGAGAAGTTTATATAATGCAATATATGTTGGAGTTGGTAACGCGAATACTGGGTATACTACGAATTCGGAAAATATACGTGAGTATTATCGCTTCTAGATCAGACACAAGAGGAAAATAAAAATCAACTGTAATAAAAAGTTTAAAATTGCAATTAGGTATCAAAAGATTTTTTAATAGAAAGTATTCTCCAAGCTGTTGCTGTTTATCTATTTTATAAAATAAATCTTATAGATGCTGGATTATTGCATTATAGAAAATAATGTTTTATAAATCACTTTGTTATCTTGCGATTTTTTTAATGAATGTCTATTAAAAGATTCAAGAAAGATGGGAAATTTTAATTCTTTTATGTTTAATTAAGAAAGAAATGCTACCCAATATATATCTTGAAAATACATATTTTCGACTCACAGTATAAAATAAATAATAATTAACGAAATTAATTATATTCTTATTTTACAATGAGATTTATTGAAGATTTCAGAATTAAAAATGGTCTTAACATTAAACTACGCTAAAGCCTAACTCCTTTCAGAATAATATTGTCTTTTATTAACGCGAGTATCACACATTTAAATAAAATACTTTTAATAAATATCCAGTCTCCCGCGACCACGGTTGCTGAAAAGCATCCGAAACGTCGGGATAAATAATTTAAACAATAAATCGCGTTTTAATCCGGTATACAGTATTTTATCCTTTCAGAATTTCAAAAGCCTCTTCGAGCATTCACCAAGTGAAGCTCTCGGATTTCTGCCAGTTATTCAAGAAATACATTTTCTATAGATGTAATGCCATTGGGAAGCGTTGGCACAAGCTGAGCAACCTTCTAACAGTGTAATTATTTAAATTTAATATGTGGATTGATATGACCTGGAAACCTTTAGGAAAAGAGTCTATTCATTACTTAAAGTAGGCAACGCACTTGCAGATATCTTGACGGGCTTGTTGGTGCGTTCGGTAGAACACCTGCCGTGCCCATCGATGGATCGTGGATTCGAATCCCACCACGACGACATGTTTATAATTTTCAAATTTAATTGTGTTTTCCTCACGTCTAGTAATTTCGGGCATTGTTCGGGTGGGAAGAATATCGAAATTCCGACCGGGTAACGAACCACCGTTCATCGGTGGTCCTGGTTGTATAAGAAAAAAATGTTCTTATACAACCAGGACAATAGAGAGTAAACCAACAGTAGGACAGACATGCATCGGAGAGTAAAATAAATATCCTCACGATATCCGTTCAAGTTTTTCCTTCACTAACCCGTATTGTTTTTGTAAACAACGACTATATCTTTAGTTGAGTGCGGATATTCTCTTCGCAAACAAACTGACAAGCTTACAATTTGTGTGAATAGAAAGTCCCGAAATAAGATTTCCCGAGTCCCAAAGAGAAACATGGGTCAGATAGATCTGTACCTTGTTTGACCTCAACAATTTATTTTCCTTATTTCCCCGAGATTCAAACCCGAGACTGCTGGTGCTAAACGTGCAGACGAGCATGAGGTTCACTTGGTGATAGGTGACAGCCTCAGCCACAGCTTCCCTGTCTTATTTTTTAAAACTTATAAGCTGTAAGTTATCATAATAAATATAAACCCAGCATAAATCTGATTAAAGCATTCACACTTGCTTAAAACGGAAACAACTCCGTAGAGTTAGCGTTTCTTTGTATTATTCCAATTTATACAATTGCACTCTTCAGTTTATTCGTAACAAACTCCAAAAGTCGAAAATTATTATTTATTTTGGTTAATTATTAAGAATAGTTGTTCTTTTGTTTTTAATTGAAACTGAAATAAAACTAGCTAATTATAAATTCAGCGTATTAAATATCGTCTGCCATTCAATAGTCAACTATAGTCCTTTGTTTCAAAGTCCATTATCTAGTAACAAAGTATTAAAACTCATCTCTACAAATCAAATTGTCGTAAATGTTTTTATAGTTCTTATTTAGGGTTTGTTTCCTTCAATAAACGCTTTCGTTAACTGGCAAACGTATTGTTTAACTCTTTAGTATTTTTGAATGTAACAGAGTTGTCTGTTCGCGTATGTTCTTTGTTTTTTCTTACAATTGGAATGAACAGAGTAATAAATTTTTAACATGTTCCTTTATTGTGCTATGCGTTACTTTTTTATGTCAAAAGACGAGCGCGATGTTCACTTGTTTATCACATCAATCAATGATACACTATAAATATTCTCACGAAGTCCGTTTCGCTACGAATGTTGCCAGCCGTGCACATATATTTTTTTTTAAGTGCGCGTAATCACGGGAGCGCCCACTAAACATTGCACACACTAAAACAGCTCTCCATGACTATCAGTAAAAAAAAGTTTTTGGGGTTTAACATGTTTTTTTAAATTTATACATATATTAATGTAATGTTTTATGATATGTTTGTGCCGAAAATCGTAGTCTTAACTAATGTGCATTTTTTCCTATAATTTATAGTT
This sequence comes from Anthocharis cardamines, assembly GCA_905404175.1. Taxonomy (NCBI): domain Eukaryota; kingdom Metazoa; phylum Arthropoda; class Insecta; order Lepidoptera; family Pieridae; genus Anthocharis; species Anthocharis cardamines. The sequence continues at coordinate 1,456,024 of FR989959.1, forward strand.
TGCCTGGATGAAATCTCTGCCTAGCGATAAGGCCACCAATATGAAATTTTGAAGAGTAGAACTTATGTGTTTGTAACACTTTGTTACAATAAAGAATATTGAATTGAATTAAATGCGTCGTTTTCCGATTATAATTTCGCTATTCCTTCTACATCTTTAAAATTTGAAGTGTCATACGACTGGACACTTCAAATATTAAAGAGAGAGAGAACATTACAGAAAATAATAAACATGTTAAAATCGGGATTCGAACGCGACTATCGAAATTCAAAGAATCCCATACACTAACGAACTCGACAATAGTAATATGTTATATGTATCTCTGTCCATTAGAATCATCACGTCTCGATAGTATTAAATCACCGCTCATAGGTGAAAAGGCTGTAAAGTCCATATTTAATTTGTATATGCCAGTGCTAGAAAGTAAGAATAAAAATAGGTTGACAGCGCATAATTGTATCTCTGTCTATTGCCATCATATAAGCCTCAAGCTTATCTTTTTTTATAAAATAGGAGGCAAACGTAACTGGACACCGTCACCCATAGGCATCCTCATCATAGTGTGTTGACACAAGTGTTTGCAGGTGCGTTGCTGACCTTTAAGAAAGGCTCGTTTCTTGAAGATCTAAAGGCCTATCAGTCGAAGTCTCACGTAAGAAACACCCCACGCTTATTTTCTCTGCTTAATTAAAACAAATCATAACATTAAAAGATGACTTCACAAAAGTTTCCCTTAATTAAAACAAAATTTATGTCACGCAATCAATATTAAGACACTTGAAATGTTAGACAAATTGTACTGTTCTAAGTAAAACTAAAAACAAATTTCGTTTTTGTATTTTCAGGGGCGATCAAAATAGCATATGCGTTGTACCGGGGACATTTTTAAACGTCCCCTTCGTAACGGATTTAACTCCACTTATGTCGCGCATTTGTCAAGATTTATGCTACATTTATTCGTTTGAAATATATTGCGAAGTTCAAATTGGTTTTGACTTTTATTTAATAAACCATGACGCTTCGTTTTGAGTCTACCTACTTAGAGCGTCTTAATATGTTTTTGAACATATCTCTACAATTCTACGCAGTATAAAATGAAATCGCTTCATTTAAATAAAATACTGTATACCGGATTAAAACGCGACTTATTATTTATATTGTTTAAATTATTTATAATAAATCGCGTTTTAATCCGGTATACAGTATGTGTGATACTCGCGTTAATAAAAGACAATATTAAATCGCTTCATATCAATAGATAGAGTGGTTCAAGATTTGATAACGGACGTTCAAAGCTCGAAGTGACCAGACTTGGGTCAGACATGCTTATAGAAAATTATAAACACAAGCCATCGTTGCGCAAGTTAGTTGTTCTACGAAACGCTCCAACGAAATCAAGCCGACTTTCGCGAACCTGAACTTTCATCGATTTTTTTTTCGTTTATCATTTTCTAATCGTGTCCTGCAATAATGTTGCGTCTTGATGTGTTGTTGAATTTTCATGCTATTTTCTAAATCCGGTAAAAATTTGATTAGTCTATTCGAGAGCCCGAAGTGAAAAAATTAATAATTCTATTTATTCATTTCTATTTCCTAATATTATTAACGTGTCAGATATACATATATTTCAGTCGGCAAAGGTATCAAAGTTCCAACCATTTTCTCTCTGGTATTGACATTTAATATAGGTTTCCTTTGATGCACTGATTTCGGTCATCCACATCTCACATCGTATGAATGCCATAAATAAATTAGTTAACCGAACATGCCGACAATACTGGTCATTCAGAGAATCCGTCCGAAGGAAATAACGATGTCATGTGGAAGGTGTAATAGTTGCAGCGCCTTACAAATATTTTGTAAAACAAAAAGTTGACGATTAAAAAGAGTGGCGGATAGTTTATTACCAGTTCTTCTCTTCCATTCTACGCCCTTGATTTGAGAACTGGCGGTAAATGTAAAACTAGAAGCATTTAATATTTATTTTTTATTGACGTTCATAAGTTTACAGTGTGTTACCTAAATGAATAAATGATTTTTGAATTTGAATAAGAAGAAGTAATTATTTAATTTTTACTTTCATTAGAACTTCAACAAAAAAACTGTACTGATTACTTGACTTCTTTGTGTTTTATGTGCGTCTCGTTTAGTGCCGGAGATTTTTTTCGAAAAATGTTTTGGTCAGACACGGTTCAGAAGACTGATCACCTACTTACCTGTAAAGAAAAATAGAGAAACAAACACAGTTGTGGTTTTACCCCATGCCTCAATCCCCTATTGGGAATTCACTTTTTTTTTCAAATACAGGTAATATAATAATATTTTATTTGCGAGAACAACGCGTGTTTTTGACAAATACTGTTATAATCTTCTAATAAAAAATTCTCGTGTCACAGTTTTCGTTGCCATACTCATCCGAAACGGCTTGACCGATTTTTACCAAATTTTATATGCGTATTCAGTAGGTCTGAGAATCGGCCAAGATCTATTTTTCATCCCCCTAAATGTTAGGGGTAGTCCACCCCTAAATTTTATTTTTTATTTTTTGGATGAAATTTTTTGTTTTTATTTTTTTATAATGTGGCATTAAAAAATAAATACAACCCTTGCTTTTTTTGTCAAAAAATCTTGACCCGTGCGAAGCCGGGGCGGGTCGCTAGTATTATATATTATGCTTTCTTTATACAGAAATATCACGATAAAATACCTATAGTTATATAAATATAGTTTGGAAATAAAACATTATTATCACAATTATGCGAACGGTTCTAAAACTTATACAAGATTTAAAAAAATATCGCATTCACAGTTTCACAGTTGAGTTTTTACATTCATTAAAACACATTTTAATTGAAAGACCTATCATTTCTAATTAAAAGAGATCGTGTCTAATAGACGTTCCAACTATTAAGAAATTTTATTTAAGAAAGGCGCTCGAAAGCGACAGTTAATTTCTTGTGACATAAATAAAATTGGAACGAGGGGGAGTGCCTTCCCTTGGCGGAAAAAAATAACAAACATATCTCTCAAAGTAAGAAAACAAACATCGTATGTTAACATCTGTCGCGGCACGAGCCGGTACAGACACGTGATCAAGTGTATTCTTTTAATTTAATTACTGGTTATTTTTCTTGGAGTTTTACCGACACGGAAAGGATGAATATTATCTTTTTTGTCTGAGTCTTTGTCTTCTTATATCTCTGAGGTAAAAAGCCCGAGTAGCACTGAAAGAAAGAACTGAGGGAGAAAATGTTTTTTATAACTTTTTTGACGCATAATCTAATATATCTTAAAAAAATAATATAATAATTTCAATTAAAGCATTCTGTCAAAAGTAATATCAAATTTCGTTGTTCTTAGTTAATTGTTAATTACACCAATTTTAACAAGAAAATCATTGAATCACTAAAAAATAAATATTCTTCTCAACACATAAAATAACAATAATTTTTGATTTTTAATCCCTATGAGCTTTATTCTCTTAAGAAAAAGTAATAAATATAATTCTTTTTTTTTATTTAATCACACAAAAAATACATATATAATTAATCCAAGTGGTGTATCAAAGTCTTAAATTATTGAAGTGAGAAATTATGAGACAAATGTTTTGGAACTTTAATGGCGAACGGCTAATGACTGCTTTAAATTAACGAAGACCTTGCATTGTTTTGAATACCCTTTGTTTACTTAGCAAAGGGTTGATAGGTTATTCATTGATTCATTGTAATAGTATTAGGCCTTAGGGCATTTCATAGTCATATCTTAAATTATATTGTATGGATTTTGAAATGAACTAGAATAATGATGATCAGGCTTAAAATATATTATCGAATTTCTTGCTGGCTCTTCTCGATAGAAGATCGTACCGGTAATAATAGCTTAAAACAATTGACGATCCAAATGTGCTTGTAAAGCTTACTTTTTGAATTAACGAGGCAATTTTATAATAAAAGAGCTATTCAAATTTTTCTACTTGTCGCTGTTTAACTAAACTAAACCAATTTTAATTAATTCAGGAGTATACTTGCTTGTAAAAGTCATTGTAAAACATTTAAAAAATAATAATTAAATTATGATCGCGACTATACCAAATACTCGAAATTCTATACGCCAGTGTTGATTGCAGTTAATTATAAATTCGTCTCCCTCGTATTGTCTCTGTCTATTTTAGTCATTTCTTGTTTACAACCAAATGTACTTTGAGACGTTGGTTTATGGTTGAATTTCCAACGGGTCTGGTCAGAATTCAGTTCTTTTATCCACGAACCTAAATCAAATCGAAATCAGTGCCTGAAGAAGCGCACTTTGAAGGTATTACTTCCGCCAATAAAATGGTTTGCTTTGTCCGCCTCGTGTCATTGAACGTGAAGTGAAGTTGGACTGGTGTATTATTGAAATATCTCTCAGTAATTATTTTTATTGAATGCTAGGATTCGCCTCGACTGCACCTCGTGCGGGTGCAATATAGATGTATTAAAAAATAATAACGATTTTAAAATTCTTTCACCAATATTAACCTACATTACAAGGGAGTAATATAGTCTATTTTTTTCTTTTTTTGTTTGTGTATAGTACATCTTCATTACACCCGTGCGAAGCCGGGGTGGATCGCTAGATTTTTATACAGGCAGGTAAGTGATCAGTGTTCTGTGCCTTGTCCGTCCGAAATACGATTTTTTTATTTCCCCGGGACTCAAACCTGTGGTATCACGAGCCACGGAAGCGGTTGCGTAGTGAAAGATCGAGAAGTAATAATGTTTATATCCTCTAAATCTATCATCAATAATCTCCTTATAAATCTCAAAGCGTGGTCAGCGCTTTAACGAACGCTTGTCTGGCTTTCATCGCCGTCTTAATTGGCGATTCGAGCGCTACTTTTGTCAATTTAATTAGCCTTCTGTCATCGGGCTTCATATTAAAACTGTTGGTATCGACAAACCTTGGAGAACTCTGATCCGGATAATTTGTTTGCCAGACTTGCGAGAAAATCATTTTATATTAGTTTACTACTTACTAGACCATTAGCCACAGATAATGTCGAAACTCTATTTATAACTCTATCTATTTATTAATGGAAATTGTTGTTTATTAAAAAACTTTTTCAAAGATTTTGGACATATTTTCTTTATAGGCAAATACGTGATCATTGGTAGTATATGGGCCCAATCTACCGAAACATTTTTTTTAAATTTGCTCCGAGATTCAAACCGTCAATTCTACTAGTATTCAACAACTGTCAATTCTATTAAATAAAAACAAATGAACGGTACATAGACGCTGATTTATTGAACGTTGTTTTATTTTATTTATTTTAGTTGAAGCGACTTTGACGGGCTCCAATATTTGGTTAAGCCGGCCAATTGTACTACGTTCCATATTGTATAAAGACACTTTTTGATTTATACTGAGCTAGGATATAATAATTGTTTTAGTAATCAGTTTAATAAGCATAATATACACATTTAAACAATGTGTTTGCGTATTGTTCCCACGATAACGTAAGTGCGTTTATTTCACTGTTAGAGGACAAATCTTTGTTTTTTATATTTTACGTTTATTTTTTTATTACGATAGTTAATTTTGTAAAAAACTTGGCGGTTAAAAAGAGTGGCGGAGAGTTTATTGTTAGTTCTTCTCGTTCGTTCTACGACCTTGATTTGAGAACTGGCAGTAAATATAAAATTAGAAGCATTTACTTAATATATATTTTTTATTGCCTGTTGTATATTATTCATTTTAAGCAGCTCTATATATAGCAGCAAGTATTAAATTAAAATTATTTTATACATAGGCTGAACGTTTTAGGCAGTATACAGAAAAGGTACTTTATTACAGAATTTGCCAATAATATAACCTATATACTGGCAATCTATTCGTATATTATAAAGAGGAACGATTTGTATTTTTAAATTTTAAAACCGATTTTAAAAATTCTTACACCAATAGAAATCTACACTGTACCCGTGTGAATCCGGGGCGTGTTGCTAGTATATTATAATCGGATATACATACATATACAGATCAAGTCACGGAAAGAAACTAACTAATTATAAGTCTTCAGATTACTCAACACAATTTAAATTTTCCTTCTGTTCAGTTACTTAAGCTCAAATCAATATTGCTAAGACGACCCAGACATTAAATATTTGTTTCTCATTAGTTAAAATCCTTAATTAATTAAGTATTACAATGGTAAGTAATCGAAGGGCTCACAACCTTGCGTTCTGGGGATTGGGGGATCAAATCCCGTCGTAAACATTAAATTTTGTAACAGCTAATAGCTTCTCCAGCACCGCGTTTGCGTGGATGCCCTAAAATGTATGAAATATCATCCGCAGCTTGTGGCGCAGATCAGTGGCGGGACCACCATACAAGCCGAAACGCATGTTTTGCCTTATTAATGCATTAAAAATAAATATAATAATGTCATTAGTCATAATATATTACTTATACGATTACGTAATTATATAAGTTATATAAATATATAAACACGTATTATATTAGAATCGGTAAGACGGGCTTTTGGGCTTGTATGGTAGTCCCACCACTGGCGCAGACACGGTCACCGGTGGCGACCACAGTATGGTGTTGTCGCCTCAAGTGGCCGTGTCTGCGCGGGCTGATATAGTTCTACTCGATGTGGTGGTGAACTAGAGTTCTACAAGGATGTAGAAAGAAAGGTCGGCCATGTGGCAGATTAAAAAATGGGGACGGTGCGCATGGGTAACTCACTCGCAGATTCCTAGGAATAGGCTTTTACCCAAGGGGGATCCATATAAACCATAAACCTATTAGCTTATTATGAAAGTAACAACATAGGTAAAAAGTGATTCCCGAATCCCTCAGTGGGTTATGGGGCAGACACATTTCTGTGCCCGTTTCAGTGATAATTTTTCTTTTTTTCTGTGCCTTGTCCGTTTCTTCTTTAATTTTTATTTACAAGAAAGTAGATGATGAGCTTTCTGTGCTCCGACCGAAATAGTTTTTTTTTTGTTTCCCCTGGGAGTTGAACCCGGAATCTCTGGTACTAAACACAAAGCTCGTACCACTAGGTTATCGAGACGTTCAACAATTTATTTAAGTCAATATATAACAAATTCTTATTTTTACTAAATTATTGTTATAAATAACAATTAATTAATACAAAAGTACTATGTATCAATATGTAATATTAAAAAGAAATTATTTTCCACTTAAAATGATTTAAATTACACTAAAGAGTACTATAGTGTATCGTGATAGATCCTTTGGGCATCAATAAAATGTGTAATATTAACTTAGAGATTATATATCGAATTAAAAACATTATTGTAACAAAAACAAATGTTAATAAAAGAAAAAATAAACAGTCGTTGTCAATCGAGCCACATCACAAAAGCGAGCCTAATTCCGTCTGATATCAAGGAAAATAAATCATCTCTTTGTACAGATGATAGGCGACAAAAATAATTTTCAATAAGAAGAAAAATGGAGGCCTAATGAGCGTTCCATAATTATAAAGAAAGTATAAGAATAACCTTTATTAAAGCAGTATTATAATATAGTTTCGCTTGCATGAAATAATTTCTTGGAATTCACGAGTTTTCTGTACAAAATTTCAGCAAAAACAGTGGTTTGGTTCCTGAAATTGTAACACATTTATATGTAAGAACTATTCCCGTGGCTTTACATAAGGGAATGATTTGCGTGATTTTAACATCTTTCTAGATTCAACACTAAAGTTCCTAGCGGTTTCCCTTATTAAATTTAACCCAATAACTAATCTACTGACAAACTCAAACAGCGAAGGTGGTTCGTCGTACTCTATGGTAGTTCAAAATTACGCAGCATAGTGTGATTTTTTTCAATACGCCTCCATTTCCGGATCGATGAAATTCATCGAGTGGTTCACTATACCCTAAATGACGAATTGTTTTCGACAAATTGTTCTCGGCGAACTTTCCGCAAATCTACCGCCACCCATGGACTTCCGCAACACCAGAGGTCTTGAGGATGCGTTGCCGGCCCTTAAGGTGAGCTTTTATTATCTCCACGTAAAAATACGCTACATAATACTACATATCATAGTACTATGTGAATAAAATACATAAATGAGTCTTATTATGCATGTTACTATCAACTTCTTTTACATCCTGAAATAACAAACAAATATGACAGTAGATTATTTCGACTATACCTACATATATTATAGTACTACGTATAGCATCTTAAGTTAAATAGCAATTGTTTACTTTCGATAATATACATAGGGACAGAATTATTAACAATTACTGCATTAGGTATTTATCACGAATCGTTAGTTTGTTCGTAGCAAATGTCTACATCGTAGCACTTAATTTTTTAATTTAGCAATCAGCAGTTTTTGTCCAAATTAAAACCTTTACAGCGTATTAATTATAAACTATATATGAGTTCCCTATTATTTTACCGATCTATTTAATTATATTGTTGGATTACAACACTTTAATATAAAACCAAGCGTTAAGTAAGCGTACACTGATTAAGCCCACAACAACTCGACTTCATTTACAAATAATAAAAGCTGAACTGAAAGGAAATATTTCCTGAATAGTCTATGTTAATCAGGGACTGTAGCTTTTTCAAATCAGTAGCAGATATTATTACAAATTTAAAAAAAATATTATATTAGAGGAAAATATTTACTCAAACTGCATTATAACGTCTAAAATAAAAATATTACTAATAGAAATAAATCGTATGTAAAAAAAATACCTTTTTTAATAAATCTTAGATTGATTTACCCCTCACACTTAATCACATAGTGATCAAACAATTGCCCTTTTTATATTGGAAAAAAATATCGTCCCGCAAAAAAGTGGCACAAAAATAATCCAGTCACGTAGTAATGTACGCTGACCAAACGTATTTCTTGCAGCATAATATACATTTTAATTGCTTCTTCACAAGATTTTCACAGTACGTTTTAGTAGACCACAGTCGAATGCGAAAATTCCCTCCATCCTTTTCTATCGGTTGAGAAACCATCGCCCCTCTCTATCTAACATCCCGGTTTGCTGGCACAGGAATGATCCCTTATGTAAGTCAGTGCGATCAAAACGTCCCAGTCGAGTGGACGTACGCGACCAAACAAAAGATACGAATACAATACGAACTCGTGACGAATTTTTAAGAGCGGTGTATAACGAAAGGATGAAAGTGATAAGTGTTTTGTTTAAAAAAATAACGGAAATGAAGTGCCATATTCAGACTTGAAAAGGGAAAGATTAAATGAAATTTATCACGATAAACATCGTATATTTAAAGTTAATTCTGGCTGCATTATGTCAGCTGTAATCCTTACACGCGGTCTCGATAAACTACAAACGATTTATTCGTAATGGCCCTTTAAAAATAGATTATAAATGACATGTCAAGTTTGTATCTGAAATTTGTCATCGCGATAAATACCGAGAGGTTTACTGACAGTCGTCAGAATAAGTTGTGACACGACTTCGGAACTAATTATGGTTTATTAAAAAATAGTGACGATGAAAAGGAAGCGGGTGTGAAAATAATTAATAGTGTTGTTAATTAGTTGATATTAATGATGGCTGATCTAAAGAAAATTAAGTGGCATTCGTGTTTTTTAAATGCGATTATGCTTTTTGTCACCATGATTTATGGTAAGTTTTTTGAGATTTTTACCGAAATTTTGTCAAAATAATATTAAATTACGAATGTTTTAAAGCTGACAAGGAACCAACAGTGTTTTAAAAATAAAATTGGAAGCTCTTAATTTCGAACATTTTAGCGTTGAATACGCTGGTACCGAGTTCAAAGATTGAAAAAATGTTAAGAATTCGGAAAATACGTGTAAATCGTTTTTAGATTAGAACAAGAAGAGACAATAAAATCTAAAGAAATAACCACTTTAATAAAAAGTATAAAAATGACATTATGTACAAAGGAGTTTTTAATAATCAGCATAATTATGTCAAAGTTACGATATCGGAAAGTTGCGATTTTCACTTGTACCAGTATACATAGGACCAGTCGATAATTACCTACAACATATCGCGCTCTTAAAGACAAACAAAATTATGCAGCAGAGCCACACTATTCATAAAATTCATTGTATTTTTTTATTGTCATAAGTCTATTAGGGTTGTGGGCACGATGGGCATGCCCACAATCCTAACAGACTTGTGACGTCACACTTTCACGGTCTATTGAGATTTGAGATCGATAAGCTGATGATATCATATCCAATGCCTTATAATAAAATTAATTTAAATCTATGAATCTTACGTGATTCGGAATGCAAGATATCCTTTGAAGTTGTAAAAATTTCATCAAAATCGGTTGAGTAGTTCAGAGTCTACATGTGACATTGTTATATGCAAAACAAACACATTTACCTACTCTTGTAATTTTCGTGAGCGAACAAACTAACATTTTACAGGTTTATTTACTAGTGTTTGCCTCACGACTATTTATTACTATAAACTGTAGAAAATCTTGGTCATATTTAAATATATTGTGGAATGTTGTGGTTTGTGGAAATGTACTATACCGATCATGAGCGAATAAATACTCCGAATTGCACTTGACCGATTTTTGGATTTTCGGTGACCACAACCTTTTTTGAGAGCTGGATCCGCGTCTGTTGCGTATTAAGACTAATGAGTAATTTACGTCTAACTTACTACAGTATTACTTTACTTAAAACCTAAGATGACCAGGGATTTTTATTCATGTTCAAAATATTGTAGATAATTTATTAATGTGTCCTTATGCAAGTACTTACACTATTTTTCTATGCAATTCACTAATAGACAAGTTCAATTAAAGAAAATTTTAATTGGTACAGCTGCCGGGGTCATTTTATAGCGGCCATTGTAGAAATGTAATTTCGTTATAATTGCTGCATTCAATTATTGTATACTTACACTGTTGCACAAACGTAGCGATAGTGTTGAGAATTGATATCTATCTGCCAGTTTGTTCTGTTATTTCTGAAGTAAACATATCGTCACTTGTCTAACACCGCTTCAGTCATTTTTTCTAACTTTTCAGGAGAGACAAATAAATGTATAATTCTTTAAATTCAAAAGGGGAAATTATAAGTCAAGCCACAAGTTTATTTATTGGCCACGATAAACTTCTAATTTTATAACTAAGTAACGGGAAAATGTCATAGCTTCTAATAAATTAATTTGTCTTTTTTACAAAGCCATCTTAAAAGTACTACCACCTAGGTTAGGTTATGTTGGTATGGTGACCACCGCGCCGGCCGACGAGTGCCAGAACCGAATCCTATTTATTTTACTTGGCATCATGCTGACTTGTATTTAGAGTGGATTACGTAGAAGATAACTAGTGGCTAAGATAGTATTATTTAGATGCTCGTTAATTGTGGCTGACTTAGTAATTTAGAAGGCAACATTTTTAGAGGAGAATAATGCTATTAAAAAGAAGCCTGTTTAATTAGCACCTATTTAAAAGCTGTAATTAAAACAGGTGCTTTAATATGGATAACAGATGATGAGATATCCTTATTATATCATTTACAATGATGTTTATCCAAATTTTTTATCCAATGGCATCAAAATATCTATGTCGCCAAAAATCGGCTTGAGCGATGCTGTTAGATAAGCGACGAAATTTAGTTTTCGAAATAAACGTGGTAGGAAAATCCATATGAGAGTATTCCAAATCAAAAAGCGTAGTTTTTTAATATACTAGCTATTAACGGCAGGCTTTGCAATGGCCACGTAAATTAATAAAGTGGCAGAACCTTTCGGGCGTATGTAAAATAACTCGCCAAAGTTTTATCATTATCAATTTTTGCATAGAGGACATAAATTTATATACATTGATTTTGATTTATATAGAAATTAGAGTATTAATTTACGAAGACCAAAAATCTATAACATGCTCACAAAATGGACAGAAGATACTTAAGTATTACAGTATTATTTTTGCGGTGGTCCTGCGTTCCATTGGGTCGCAGATTCGAATCCCACAGGCATGCTTTATAAAGAGATGTTTTCCCGTTTTTCGGCCAGGTAATAAACACCGTTCACAGCTATGAAAAGCCGTGAAGTGCAGTATGTGCTTTAATGTGCTTAAAAGCTATGTATTTCCCAATGTCAATTTCCAAGATAAAAATGGGCTCACATGATCTTACGTTAGCCCAAATAACGAATACGATGGCTTTCCTTTCATAAAACTGTAAAAAAATTGCATATTGTTACTTTTCTCAACTTAAATGGTAATTCAAAAAATACGCAATTTCTCCAACCAACGTTACGTGTTCTTTCATTATGGTTCAAAGTGCTCTTACATCATATTGAAATCGCGTTCTACGAAAAAACCTCTCTAATAAAAATCCTTTGAAAACTAAGCACGAAGATAAAATAATAATTATGTTATAATTTTTATTCGTATTTACTTAGGAGACTTACACAAAAATAAAATTAATGAAACAGCTCAACGAATCGGCATTATACCTACCCCTCCAAAAGACTGGGGATTTAATATCAAAAAGGTTCTCCTTCACGTAGTAAATTCCACTCCCTTTCTTACTAAAACTATTTAGTTTCCATATCACTTTATCTGGAATAACATTGTCTGCAAGAAATAGCTTATAAGCAATAACGCCGCCATTTTTGCCTTAAGCTTATGTAATTACTTTGGTTTTAAAAATTGTTTTGACTTAATCCTTAAAAATTGAATTTAAAGTTTTCAAAAAATATATTTTTTTAAACAATTTTCTATTCCATCCTGAGTCAAGTTGAAAAGTGAGCGCGTATAACACGAAATGTGAAGGCTCTGAGACACCTTTGGGTCGTATCTAAGAAGCCACTTAAATTTGAGTGCTCGCCAAATCCCTCATGGCCGTCTTGAGATTCTTATAAATACACAAGTAAAAAGTTCTAAACATTTAGTGAAAGTCCGACAAGATAGTTTAGTGAATGGAGCATTCAGGTAATTGATAAGTGTCTGGTGTTAGTGTCACGATTAGGAAAGTTGAGACTATGTTTATTTAAAAAAAAACGTATTTCGAAGTGGATGTAGAGCACATTTACTCGTCAAATATAATTAAAATTGACGGGCTCGTTGGCGCGTTCGGTAGAACACCTGCCGTGCGCATCGATGGGTCTTGAGTTCGAATCCCACCGGAACGACATGTTTATAATTTTCTGTAAGCATGTCGTCTGGTAACTTCGGGCATTGAACGGGTGGGAAGAATATCGAAATTCAGACCGGGTTACGAACCACCGATCATAGATGAAAAAAACGCGAAGTGCATATTGCGCCGTTTGGTTTCAGTCTATGGATTTCGAGTAAAACTTAGGTCAGTGAAAGAGTAACAAACATCCGTACATCCCCACATTTATGATATTAGTAGGATAAATAGGAAGATAGACCTTCAAGTAATTCGATATTGTAAGACCCTTATCATGATAATCCATAACTCTGGCGTTTATGAATCTAATAAAATACCTGAATAACATAATAAAATTATATTGTCTCAGATGTGGTTTGCGATCGCGTGAAGCTTTGAAGTGGACTACTTAACTTAGATTTTAAAGTTAAATAAATTTAAATTTATTTCTCGTTTCTAAATAATATAAAAGAAAGTCCCGATAACAATAGTTTTAAGCATTGCGCATCATTCTGTTGCTGAAGTAACACCTACCATCAAGTAAACCTCATGCTCGTCCGTCGATATCTAACACTAGCAACGCGCCCCGGCTTCACACAGGTGCAATGTAGATGTACTAAACACAAAAAAGTCTATTTTACTCGCTGATAATGTAGCTTTCTAATGGTGAAAGAATTTTTAAAATCAGTTTAGTAGTTATTGAGTTTATTCATAACATACAAAAATACAAATCTTTCCTCTTTAGAATTATAGATATATTATATATGAGGTTGAAGCATCATTATTTCTGCTTCTCCCCTTATTTTTTCTAAGCCGAAGGTCCCTCTAACTTTATTATATATGTACCTCTTTGTCAGTGGCGGAACCACCATACTAGCCCAAAAGCCCGGTTTTCACATAATAAATATTTAAATATAACTTACATAATTACGTTATCATATAAGTTATGTATGACTTACATAATTACGTTAAGTGCATTTTTTTATGGTTGCATTAATGGGCCAAGCCAGGCTTTTGGGCTTGTATGGTGGTCTCGCTACTGTTCTTCACCTACAAGTAATCACAACGAGGGGAGGGGGATATAATGAGATATCACGTGTATTTATTTTTCGTTGAACGCACGATTTCCAAACCAAAGAGTATCGCGTGGTCTTGTATTTAAAGATAATATTCTGAAAATTTCAATATACTTACTTTGTATTAAAAAAATACATGTGACCACGGTTGCTGAACAGCATCCGAAACGTCGGGATAAATAATTTAAACAATATAAATAATAAATTGCCTTTTAATGCTGTGTAAATAAGAATTATAGAAGAAAAAGTATTTTATTCTATAATTAATAATTACACATTTTAAAAAGTTTAATTAGAAATGTTAGACACTAATTTAACTTCGAATTAATTGATTTTAGCTTTCAATGGAAACAAAAAATACCTAAGTGCCTGAATGTCTTAAGTCTTAATGAGAAAAGAGACAAAGTGCATTTAGGAAATTCATTCCAAAGTCTTCGCTTTGGAACTTGAGACCCGTTTTGAACTTTCATAATTACCAAAGAACTGCAAGGGTCTTAAGTGCAAGGAAATTTTGGCACAAATGGGTTTTTGCTTTTGTACTGTAAGATTTTTACCTGAAGTCCTGATTTCTTTTTTTCAGATTTTTTTAAAGTTAGGTATCGACATACGAGCATAAGGTTCACTTGATGGTAGGTGATAACCCAGCCACACATCAATCAATGATGCGCTGTCGACCTTCTTTTTATTTCGAGCATTCGGAAATCCATAGACTGAAGCGCAATGTTATCTATAAATATACTCGGCTGGAATGTCGATATTCCTGCCACCCGATTAATACCGGAAGCGACCAGACTTGGGGAAGACATGCTTACATAATAGTATAAACATGTCGTTCCGGCGGGATTCAAACCCGGAGCGCAAGGTAGGTTTTAACGAAGAATTTAATGACATTCACACGTACAGAAATTATATCTATACGAATATTATAAAGCGGAAAGATTTGTATTTTTATATGTTATGAATAATCGCAAAAACTACTGGAGTGATTTTAAAAATTATTTCACCAATAGAAAGCTACATTACTAGCGTACTTACATTGCACCCTTGTAAAACTGGGGCGCGTTGCTAGTAACTGTAATAGATTAGTATGTTTATTATATAAAAAAAATCATAATAGACTTCAACTCAAATGTACATAGTACCTACATATCCATACATAATAATATATAAACGATGTAGTAATCCTTCTTGGAGATCAAAAAGATGATTAAGATAAACACAATCGACCCCAATTGGTTGTTGATGAGGAAGCGAATATTACATGAAGGGGTTTGCTAATGGAAACTTACGGATTAATAAGAGCAGTATAAATGAGTTTTGTTGTACTCAAATACACTTTGACTTATCTCTGTTTCTAATTTCAAAACTTCTATTTAACTATCGAGTTTCATGCCGGATTCTGAGTAGAGGCAACATTTTAAGCCGGCATAGCATAGCTATAAAAAAATGTTAATTCGAGAGCGCTTGTAAAAGTAAATTTAATCTAACTTATATTAAATGAATCACTTTCTAGGTCCTGTCAGCAGTACAAGGGTGTCGCAAAGGGAGAACCTTGGCGAGAATTATGAAAAAAATAAATTTAAACATATTCGATATGTATTAAATGAAATATTAAATAACTTCATTATTTGAATTATTATTGATTAAAATTAAAAATATTTAATAAAAAAAATAATTTTGGAAAAAATGAGTCGAGTGGACTTGAACTTTAAATTGAAAACATTAATTTTCTCGAAAATGAAAGCGAAGTGCGTCTTACCATTTTACCTAGTTATTGAGGGGAGACTACCCTACAACATACATGTATAAAATTCCCAAGTTTAATCCCCCCCTTGTCAGGCTATGGATTTCCGAATGCTCGAAGTAAAAAGTTGACATCGCATCATCGACTGATGTTCTGTGGCTGGTATCACCTACAAACAAGTGAACCTCGTGCTTGTCTGTCGATAAAAAAAGCTGATTCACTGATATTCTTTCTTTGAGATTGTATAATTGAATATAAGAGACTTCATTACCAGCAAGTTTATTTATTTAATCTCAAGATAATGCTTCAGCGAGATTTTTCTCATCCAGTCACAAACTATCTTCGAAATATCGTGCAGTTTCTAAAGACCTAATCTGCAGGCAATTACGAAAGTTCCTAACGGTTCTGTCGAGTCTCAAAAGCGGAGTCTTGGGAATAAATTTCCTTCATGCATTTTGTCTTTACTCATGGCAACTTCGACGTGATAACTCAAGTTTGGTAATTATTTTTTGAGAACACTCAATGGAATTTTGTTTAGTATTTTTTTATTTCCTGGTCAACTGTGAGCCGGAGTTTTGTTGCGGGTGGGAATTTAGTTTAGTTTGTGTTAACAAAGTTTTAGCTTACACTCAGTTGGATGATTGTTATTTCTAATAATTTAAAAAGTGAGTTCCCGTGTTTGATATTGATATTGCGGCATGGGGCAGACACATTTCTGTGTGTGTTTCTTGATTATTAACGAAGTCAGTTTAGAGTTTCATAATCATTTCAGATTTCTTAATAAATATTTCACGTTGTTATAGGGTAAAATACCCAGTCCCCAGCCCCCAACCGGTAGTCGGCCTTTTACAACTTTGTATCTATGAGAATAACGCTAAAGTGATTTCTCATTCATGGTGATTTTTCACTAGAATCTCTGATATTTCGTTAGTCAGTACACAAGATTTTAATTTACTAATCGTTCAAACAACTGAGATAAAAAATTTAATTCAGAGCGTTGCGATCAACGCCTTCGGAATTGCGTCACGGGCTATTTATTTTTTAACGCGCAATAATTTTATGTCAGGTATGTTATTTATGTTTTTGAGAACCTTGGTAATCTTTAATTGATTTGTCTTATGGAAATAGCGATTTTAATGAGTTTTAGAAAACTTTAGGCTGAAAAAAATTGGCTAAAAACTTACTTTTATTATGGCCGACTACTGGTTTGCATTTTAAAATTATAAAGCCAGTAGTCAGCCTCCCCCGGCCGAGTACTGGTTTTTTAATGTTTTTTTTTTATATTGCTGAAATTTAGACTGAGAGCAAATAAAATATATGGAAACATTTTTACTAAAAAAAAACAGGATTAAATATAATTTTACCAGTAGTCAGCCACATGCAGATATGGCCTGACTGAGACGGCCGCCTTATAGCTCAGATGAATCTAGTCAGATACAAGGGATTCCCTTGATGGTAATAGTTTCTAAAATCGATACCAGCACTGAACACTAATCTAACTTGAAAAAGTATGCCAAAAGTACGCTGGTGCCACGGTGGAACTCGTATTCGAAAATAATGCGATATTTTAAGTTTTCCATATTGTGCTCAGAACGACGTCAAAGCAAAATGAAATAGCGCAAAAACAACTGAATTATCACATTCTAAACACAAATAGACAAGCTTTAAATTGATGTAAATTTGAATATGGAATTACTAACTAAAAGCTGGATTTTTGAGATCAAAGTGGCCAGTTCTTTAAAACACCAACCTAATATTTCAAAGAAAAATTGTGATAACTTTTATATAATTTAAGACTAGCAACGCGCCTCGGCGTCACACGGGCGCAATGTAGAAAATTTCTACACAAAAGCCTACATATGTTACTGGCTGATAATGTAGCTTTCTATCGGTGAAAGAATTTTTAAAATCGATCTAGTAGTAATTTATGAGTTTATTCATAATATACAAAAATATAAATCTTTTCTCTTTATAATATTAGTATAGACATAGACTAGCGACACGCCCCGGCTTCGCACGGGTGCAATATAGATGTACTATAGACAAAAAATAATTTTTGAAATCGGTCCAGTAGTTTATTCGTTACATACAAAAATACAAATCTTTCCTCTTTATAATATAACTTAGTATAAATAAGTTAATAAAAAGTTATCACAATTTTTCTTTATTGCATTGGAATCGTTTCGAAATTTCAATTTAGGGTAGTGTGGGAATCCCAGGGAAACACGATTAAAAAAAGAAATATTTAGGTCGGGTAGGGCACAGAACATCTACTTGTTTGTAAAGAACAAATGATCAGTGAAACAGGCACAGAAATGTGTCTGCCCAATGCCCCACGGGAATTCACTCACTAATTCATCGTTAGAGCCTTGAAAGAAGAAGCAGATTTAAATTTTATGTGCTAAAAGTGCCCCCTGAATGAGTAGGCTGACTACTGGATCCAAGAGGGCCGATTACTGGTTCCGAACGGCTGACCACTGGCGAAAATGACGTATTTCCGAACAAAAATGTTTCCTACATTTTCAGATAAATTTTATCAATTTTTATATTCGTATCATTAAAGTTTAATAAAAAGTGTTCTATTTGAGACTAGTTACGTGTCGTTATCTATTTTTATTTTCGTTAGAATGTATTTCAAAGTTGAAAAATGAGTAAAAAGGCTGACTTCTGGGTACTTTACCCTATAATGCATGATTTCTGTATAAAATAACATTATTTTATTAACTCCGCGCAAAGAACTCCCGGAAAGTAAATAGTTGCACAAATATTCAGTATCGAAACTCTAAACTGACTTCGTTAATAATCATTACTTTTTGTATGGAAAACGAACCACCTTAACAGGCAAGTAGGTGATCAGTCTTCTGTGCCCTACCCGACCAAAACATTTTTTTTATCTCGTTACCCTGGGATTCAAACACAAAACCTCCGCGGTGTTTAGCAGTTTTTTGTATCCTGTCATATCAATGACCTATAAGTAGTTTCATTAAAATTAACCCCGAATAAGGTGCTTATATTTATTTAATATGTTTTTCTCTAAGCTTGCTCACTTTCTCAGATAATAGTTCCCAATACATACTTTATTTTAGCAATAGCACAGTAATATATGTATACATATATTTACTCATTGTACGAATATATTCTCAATCGTATATTTGAACTTATTAAAAATAACGGAAGAAGCACAAAACATTAAAAAATAATTATAATCAATTTAATAGACGTTTCATTATACTGAGGCTATTCAAGTGGCTCACCCTTATGTAACATAAATATAAAATTCGTATTACTTATTGTTAAGTATTTAGTTTTTTGTGATATAACTATAGTAGTGAGACCACAATGTTAATATATACATTCAAACCGCCAGTAATTATTACACAATCAGATTTATATATAATTTTGGGGTGAGGCTATTCAAGTGATTCGGTCTGTATTATATATAGTGGAACCGACTAGTAACACATTTATAAAACGGTGATCGGTAAATGTGCAAACCGCGAATGACGGCTGTTTACAAAATGCCGTGATTTCCGATAAATCTTTTTGATCTAACATCGGCATGTTTATGAACTACATTTCAAATATGATATTCGTTTTGCTGATACTGTGATTTACCGGACTGTTTATTATGACCTTTGTGGTTTGATTATGGTTTATTGCAAGCTTCTATAATTATGTTCTTTTTGACGGGCTCGTTGGCGCGTTTGGTAGAACACCTGCCGTGCGCATCGATGGGTCGTGGGTTCGAATCCCACCGGGAGCACATGCTTATAATTTTCTATAAGCATGTTTTCCCCACGTCTGGTAACTTCGGGCATTGATCTGGTGAGAGGAATATCTAAATTCCGACCGGGTAGCGAACCACCGTTCATAGATGGAAAAGCTGTGAAGTGCATTTTGCGCGTTTCAGCTTCAGTCTATGGATTTCCGAATGCTCGAAGTAAAAATTAGGTCGACAGCGCATCATTGACTGATGTTCTGTGGCTGAGGTATCACCTACTATCAAGTGAACCTCATGCTTGTCTGTCGATATCTGACACTAAAAAAAAAGTCGAATTTATATATTCACTTCGAGTCAGACTTTTATGTGCTCATAATATTGTCTTTTACTAAAATAATTTATACATTTTAATAATACTTGTAGCGCGCACTTTCGGTCACCCGTACACCCCGCCAGGCCTGGAATTTTCCGTTATGCCGGCGCCGCCTGCGCGGCGCGAGTTACTATAAAACAGTCGGCCGAGAGGCATCCAAGTGGTTAGACGCGTCGTAGTCTTCCCCGTGCGCCGAGCCGCGTATGCGCGTTACGTACAAAATTCGTAGTTTCCTTGTCACCCACGACCTTTTACCATCTCCACCTTAGGGACGCATAAGCGTCACCTTATATTGGCGCCCAGCTTAGTGGCCAGGGAAATCACAGTTCAATCACGTACGTATCGAGTATGCCGAGACGGTTACGCAAGGACGCGAAGACCGTTGACGACATGGAGAACGTCGAGAATAGCGACGTAGACACCGTTGACAGCGAAGATGACGTCACAGAAAAAAGACCAGCTCCTTCATCAACCCCCGCGACTTCTTACATCACTATGACGCAAGATCAACTCGAAAACGTTATCGCTACTATAACCAGGACACAGGCAGAAAGTAACCGTCTCCTGATCGAGGGCCTGATGAGCAGGAACCAGCCTGCACCAACCTCGCCGGCGAGTAGTGATGAGACCAACAGGATTACACCGGGAAGTTACTGTGAACCCAGATCTGGAAACTTTTCTAAGTGTACTGCACGCTTCGACGGCTTAACCCGAGATGCAGACCGACTAGAGGCTTTCATCGATGAAATTCAAACCTACAAGGAATGTGCGAACGTGACCGATGCACACGCACTGCGAGGTTTGCCGATGCTGCTAGTGGACGACGCTGGCGTGTGGTGGCGCAGCGTAAAGCACAGCGTTGCGACGTGGAACGAGGCCATACAACGCTTACGTGGCATGTACGGAGTGCCACGCCCACCATATAAAATATGGAGAGACATTTTTTCGTGCGAACAAAGTGAGACCGACCGAGCGGACGTTTTCGTTAATAAAATTTGTGCGCGTTTCGCGAAGTTACCGTATGTGATAGAAGAATGTATGAAACTCGACATAGTGTATGGTTTATTGCATAGAAAAATAAAAAAGCGCATATGTCGCGACACGGTACACGGGTTAGAACAACTACTTCTAAAAGTAAGGTTAGTGGAAGAGGCGCTGGCGGAGGTGAGTAGTTTTAATAATAACAACACTTCCAACTTAAGTAACCGCGTTGATACATCCTTTCCTTTAACTCATAAAAATGTTAACCCTTCAAATGCCGTATGGGGTCAGAGTAACACTCAGCGTCCCGCGACGGGGCAAGTTGGGACTATGTCTATTACTGAAGGGGGGCAAGTTGCACCATCGCATACACTAGCTTCACAGCCAAGTTCGTATTCTAAGCGCACCCGTCCTAAATGCTCTTTTTGTAAAATGTTCGGTCACACCGCGAATGATTGTCGTAAACTAAAGAATAATGAAAGTAAAAAGGAGACGTCTGAGCTCCGTTGCTACGGATGTGGTCAGTTGGGGGTGATTAGGGCTAAATGTCTAAACTGCAGGGAGACGTCAACTTCCTCAGAGTTACACAGCGTGCGTATAGGTGATACGGAAACCCGCCCAATAGTGCGAATTATGATTGAGGGTCAACATAGAACAGCGATTCTAGATACAGGTTCAACCCATTCTATAGCGAGCAGAGATCTATATAAGCTTCTAGTGGACATAGGCGTTGAGTTCACGACAACACAGCGCGCCGTATCCCTCGCTGACGGTTCGCAAAAGGTAAGGACCGCACTATCGTGTACTACAACTGTTAACTTGAATGGACGTCACTCACCTGTTTCCTTCTTAGTGTTTCCCAATGCTGACAGCCAGACGCTTCTTGGACAAGACTTCATAGCACGAGCAGGTATATTGCTCGATCTCCAACATGGGTGTTGGTATTTTTCTGACTTACCTGAGCAGAAGTTTTCTTTTGTACGCCCCTACAGCCTGACACAAACAGACGATACAGAGCTGATGCAGATGGACGTTACCAGTCTCTCACTCAGAGGAGACGAAGGATCGAAACTTACTCCGGCTCAGCGAATACAGTTAAACCAGTTCATAGTTGATAGAACTGAGCGCTTCGCCACTGAAGGTCCAGCTACAACTTATGCTAAACATTATATCAAGGTTGGCGAAAGGCAGGAACCAACTGCTTCACCACCCTATAGGATGACACCAGGTAAGGTGAACGTCATTGCAGACTCGCTAAGTCGTCCCGCTTGCTGCGAAGGCGATGTAGGCAGCTGCGAGGTATGTCTGATCTCTGTCGACATACCACAGAGAACGCCCGTCGATATACGCGAGAACCAACTCAAGGACCCCGAACTAAAGAACATCGTCGAGGGTTTGGAATCAGCCGACGATTCGTTCAGGGGGAGAGGTTGGTCAGACCGCGGATATTTGATCTGCGATGGAATTTTATATAGATGCATGCCCGAGTCGGATGAAGACTCCGCATGTCTCGTGGTACCAGCGCATGAGAGGAAGAGCATCCTAGAAGAGCTACATGACGCTCCAACAGCCGGACATCTCGGAGTAGAACGTACTCTAAGCCGTATCAGGTCAAGGTACTTTTGGCCTGGTATGAGATCATTCGTTACGGAATATATTAAAAATTGCGTAGCTTGCCAGAGATTTAAGGTAGATAACAGGAAACCTGCAGGATTATTACAGACGCCAGCAACGACAAGGAGGTTTGAAGTGTTATCCGTAGATCTGTTCGGACCCCTGCCAAAAACACCAGGAGGTAAGAAATGGATTCTTATAGCCGAGGATGTATGTTCACAGTGGATAGAACTCTTCGCCCTAGAAGCCGCTACCAGCAAGGAATGTGCCGAAGTATTGATTAGCGAGGTATTCTTGAGGTTCGGAGTCCCGCGCAGAATGATCAGTGATAACGGCGTGCAATTTGTCGCTGAAATTATGCAACAAGTCTGTCACGTCATGGGTATCAAACAGTCACTGACCCCATTGTACCATCCAGAGGCGAACCCCGTTGAACGGAAGAATCGAGACCTAAAGCCACAACTGTCGATACTTGTAGGTAAAGATCACGCATCCTGGGATATACATCTCGCAGCTATAAGGTTTGCAATGAATTCCGCCGTAACGGTAGGTACAGGTTTTTCGCCATCGTATCTCACTTTCGGTCGAGAGCTCCGCGCACCTTCAGACGTTGTAGGAGATATGAAGAAAATCGTGGATAACGATAATTTCGTGGCTAATATCACACCTTACCTTCGTAAGTTAGCATCAGCGCTTGCAGACGCTCGAGACGTGCATGAGCACGCTCAGTTAGTGCAAAAGAAATACGCAGATGAAGGCCGACGCCCGGCACCAAGCTACAAGGTAGGAGACCTCGTGTTGGTTAAAACTCAAGGGCTGAACGATGT
This sequence comes from Anthocharis cardamines, assembly GCA_905404175.1. Classification (NCBI taxonomy): domain Eukaryota; kingdom Metazoa; phylum Arthropoda; class Insecta; order Lepidoptera; family Pieridae; genus Anthocharis; species Anthocharis cardamines. Next base: position 1,479,492 of record FR989959.1, read on the forward strand.
AGGGCGGGGTCAAACAGTAAAGTTTATACCCCGAAGAGATGGGCCTTACCCGATACACGCAATTATTAGTCCTACAAGTTACGAAGTGAGGATTGAGGAAGGGCAAGTGGCCCGTTATCACTCGTCCCAACTGACCCCATTCGTAGGTGAGTTGCAACCGCCAATTAGGGGTAAACGAGGAAGAGGTAGACCTAAAAAGTCCTAACCCTCGTGCGGGGCGCTTTTGAGGGTTAGAGGGGGAGGATGTAGCGCGCACTTTCGGTCACCCGTACACCCCGCCAGGCCTGGAATTTTCCGTTATGCCGGCGCCGCCTGCGCGGCGCGAGTTACTATAAAACAGTCGGCCGAGAGGCATCCAAGTGGTTAGACGCGTCGTAGTCTTCCCCGTGCGCCGAGCCGCGTATGCGCGTTACGTACAAAATTCGTAGTTTCCTTGTCACCCACGACCTTTTACCATCTCCACCTTAGGGACGCATAAGCGTCACCTTATATACTTTAAATTAATTTCAAACAACATAAAAATTGATTTCTAAACAAACAAAATAAATAAGCTAAATGGCGGATTGTATCAGCGCTGTTGAAGTTAGCAAACGTGTCCGGCCGCAAATTGTACCTATAGTTCGTTTCTCAGCGCTGGCAAGCGCTGTCAAGATCTTCTTTCTGCCAAACACACGGAGTGATTGTGAATTGTATTGATGGCATTGATATGACATGACACATCTGTGACTCCAAAAACTTTACCAATAAGGAGCAGAACTTCTGTCATCTGATCTTTCTGCAGATTGAATAACTTCTGCCATATTCATAGTGATATATTCGAACATTTATTCTTGTAAAAGAACATGACTACAGAGATTCATATCACCAATCTGTCCATTGTATGACAATGTCAGATTCTAAACGCGCAAGATGGTTTATAATTTCTCCTAAACATAATTTGGTCACTTCGATCATCAAACGCGTAGGAGGAATAAAGTATTAACACATTTAGAAAAAATATATTGTACATATATCGAAACTGCGACCGGGTAACAAATCCCCGTTCATAGATGTATCAACCGTTAAGTTTCAGTATATCTATATGTAACATTATATGTACATAGACTAAGTGTTCCGCGTTCTGTCTCAATATAATATGTATATGTAACAATAAAAAAATTAATAGCATGCAGATTTAAATAAAATACTGTATACCGGATTAAAACGCGATTTATTATTTATATTGTTTACATTATTTATCCCGACGTTCCGGATGCTTTTCAGCAACCGTGGTCGCGGGGAGACTCAGGCGTTTTAATCCAGTTTACAGTATTTTATTTAAATACAGTGTGATACTCGCGTTAATAAAAGACAATATTAGCATGCAGATTGCTATTTAATTTTAGGGTTAAAAATAACGAAATATATCTACTAGAGTTAGTCATTGTAATGTTTCAAGTCCTTTGAAACATTTATTCATCTTAAAAAAATAAATTAGGATGTAGGTATAACGACGAAACCACATCACAACTCGCTCGCTTTTTTACGAAAATTCGTGTTTAAAAACCTTTTGATCGTGTTTTTACTAAGAATTCCAAGCGTTCACACATCGCGGGTCATATCCTAAATATTATTAAGCACTAAAGACGTGCTCAAGTAATTTCTCTCAGAGTTGTTAAACTCAAAGAGAGAATTTGGGTGTTCCGCCGAGTTGAAAACTTGCAACTCATTACCGCTGACTCAATGTGGAACTTTGCTAATTGACATGAAAATGTGTAAGTGTTAGTACAAAAGGAAATATTTGACAAAATAATTTTTCGTCTTATTCTCAACACTACAACGAGCTGTCTGTAATGGCGATTAGAGGAATCGTACCCGAGTGTTTAAGATTGGAATTTACGTCAAAAAGTATTCTCTATGTTCCTGTTTAATATATATAATATTGATGAAATTTTTATTAAAAACACACACACAATTAATAAGAAACAAATGAATAAGAAATAAAATTATACGTGAGGTGTCTAAAAAGGAAGCCACTCAGCATGTATCACAACACAGACGTGTTGCAACGCTGATCTTCTGTGACCTCATGACACACTACCTCTACCAGATTGCAACTAAAAGTATTCTTTAATAACGTTTAATATAAGTTCATCTCGTTCGCGTGGGCTGAACCACGCGAACTAGATGAACTTAAGCTGAGCCTTTGAGCAAAAAAAAAGTGGCGAAATAATCAAACTATTTCATTTCCATATGAATCTGTTATTGACATCTGGTAATTCGAAAAAATTCGACGCGAGTCAGTTTGCATTGCAATTTATTGAAATGGTGCCTTTAAAATAATCTTTAAATGATGATAACTTTTCTCTCCGACAAACGATTTCGATGAAACAAAACAAAAACGTTTTGCTTAATATATTTGTATAAATTGCATGAAAATCGGTTAAGTATCTTCGGAGATTAGCCCGTACAAACAGACGGAGAAAAAAACATTAAAAAAAAATCCGGGTTTGTTCTATTTCTCTTCTTACATCCCCCTGACTCAGTTTTTAAGATTTTTTTTCAGTTTACAGTTACAGTTACAGTTTTATTATATGTACAGATAAGCTTTAATAAAATCTCTTAGAAAATAACCCTAGAGTTATATTTTAATTAATGTGATTAACACAACTTATATTAGTAAATGCTTGAGTCAAACATGTTCTTGGAAACCACAGACACTGATTGCTTTGCGTTGGGTTGGTGTTTACTATTGACAGAACTCCGACCACATTTGATGTTTGCATGACATTAGTACAACCACACTCATTTTTGATTAAGTCCACTTGATAGTAAGTGATTACATACATGCATTATAATTTGAACTAACAGGGCTTGTCTCATTACCAGCTTTTACAGAATCTGTTTTTATCTCCAAGTGCGCTATGATACTGGCCATTGGTTCATTCATTATTTAAAAACTGTAATAATTTCGATATAAACTTCAATTAAAGAGATTTCGTAGGTGTAGTACGAGTATAAAGCAATACAACACTTGGAAGAAAGTGCGATTCGAACCTCGGGTGTTTTAGGTAGTAGGTTTTTTTTTTAATTTTAAGCAAAGGGCTTTATCGCTAAGCGTTATCGCTGTTATCATCGCCCTGTAAAGTATAGAAATGATTATGATATGGATTGCAATTTGAACTATCAACAACTAACAATTGATTCTAAAGGGAGGTACGATGCAAAAAGTTCCTAAAGAATCAGGCGGTTTTTAGAAATTCTGCTCGATATGAGGGTGGAAATTCAGTTAAATCGCAGTGTCCAATGTGGAATTACCTACATTGTGAGAGGAAGAGAGAGAGATTGGAGATCCCGGGGCTCTCTGATATCTTGCGCCGAAGATGGCCACCGTGCGGATTAAGCTCGTGACATAGTGCCTCTTTGGGAGTTCGGTCGCGATATTCCAAAATAAACCGTTGCCCCTGGGTATCATTGATGATTTCCCCAAAAAAAGATGAAATTAACTGGCAGTGTTTAATCTAAAATAATAGTTTGACAAGCTCGTTGGCGTAGAGAAGAACACCAACCTTTTACTCCGATGGGTCAAGAGATCGATGTCTTCCCTGCATCTGGTCACTTCGGGCAATAAACGGGTAGGAGGAATCGACATTCTGACTGGGTTATGAATCAACGTCTATAGATGTACAAAACCGTGAGGTACATACTGCGCAAAGGTTTCTGTTTATAGATTTCCGAATGCTTGAAGTAAACGATAGATCGACAGCGTATCATTCGCGGTGCTTATAAGTATTATAAAATAGTGTTATTTAAGCTAAAAATAAAACGAAGATAAATTTTATTTCAAATATATTACAAAACACGTGATCATTTTGCTCTTTTTTATAAATGAAATTAATGATATAGTATATTTTCAATATAAGAAGTCTTCCGTTTCAGGAATACAAAGTTACTACATATTATGTAGTATATATATTTATTATCATAGGTGCATGTGTGCTAAGCAGGGTTAAACTACCCTGACCCTAAGATTGTATAAGAAGGCTTACATATATTAAACCTAATTCTACAACTTGTAGAGTCATATTCAAATACACAATATCCTGTACATAATAAATAAATAAAATAAAAAGCCTTTTATTTTTTTGCAGTCATACATAATTACACTTTATAATATTAAAGGAAAACAAAATACCAAAAAATAATAATAAATGGAGCAGGTTATAAAATATGTCAAAGGAGATAAAAAAATAAATGTCATGAGCTTACAATAATTAAAAAAAACTATTTATAAAAAAATAATTATACACAGAAAATAAAAATACATTAAAATTAAAAAATATATTTCCAATTAGTATAAAAAATAATGTCACTATTTTTGGTATTTTAGCAATGTCAGGTAATTAATTAGTATGATAATGATAATGTTGTTATTTAATTTCAATTTTAAGTTATTTCTTGCAAAAAGCCCCTCATGTGAGGGTGAAGGCCTCCTCCAGATTTGTCCATTTAACTCTGTCTTTTGCTTCCTCCATCCTGTACATAGAAATTTATATCGTACATATTATTAAAAAGAAATTTATATCGTCTTTTTAAACTATTGTACACCTTAGGAATTTTTCTTCTAATGAGAAGGATTGCGGAATTATTCATTATTAATAGATACGATCTTTAAATTGACAAAGAATAAAAGACAATAGGTATATTGTATTTTATATGTAAAAACTAGCAGGTCACATGCAGTAGGCGTTGATGGCATTTCCATAGATATGGTAAAGATGACACTTTCGAAAACATTGCCCATAATAACACATATTGTTAATACATCATTCAGCACACATGTCTTCCCGGATATGTGGCAGCATGCATTAATAAGACCGACGCCTAAAAATAACAATCCTGTCAATGCCAAAGATTACCGACCTATTAGTATTCTCCCATGCCTGTCCAAAGTGATTGAGAGGTTAGTGCACAGGCAGCTGATGCATTACTTGGAAACAAATAATATATTACCAGAACTCCAATCTGGTTTTAGGCAAAAAAGGAGTACTACTACGGCACTAACAGAAGTCGTCGACAATATACTTAATGCACAGGATGTGGGAATGGGCACAGTTCTCGTTCTTTTGGATTATTCACGTGCCTTCGATGCAATCAATGTACCCCTACTTCTATCGAAGCTCACGTACTATGGAATTGATCCAACAACAATTAGATGGTTCAACAGTTACTTATATAATCGAACGCAAGTAGTAAAAGTGGAGCGTGAAGATGGGATCATTTCATATTCCAACCAAAAGGCTGTTAGCAGAGGTATTCCCCAAGGATCTATTCTGGGACCACTTCTGTTCATTCTGTATACGGCTGATATGATAAACTGTATAGAATACTGTAAATATCACATCTATGCTGATGATATACAACTATATATATCATTTCATCTAACTGATGCAAGTGTTGCCTTAAACAAACTGAACTCAGATCTTAGAAATATAGTAAGTTGGTCCAAAGATCACTCACTTGTACTGAACCCAGAAAAAACAAAGTACATGATTCTAGGAACGCCGAGTTTTGTGAATAGCTTAGAAAAAATTGATTTGAACATATTAGTGCAGGGTATAAATATAGGAAGAGTAAGCGAAGCACGAAACCTAGGCGTTACCATGGATGAAAATCTAAGATTCGAAAAATATATAGGAACAACCATAGCTAATTGTTTCTACCGTTTAAAGACTCTGTATCGGATAAGAAAGCATCTAAATGTTGAATTGCGCCTTAAGTTATGCGAGGCTCTGGTATTATCAAAATTCAATTATGCTGATATCATGTACGGACCAAGATTGCTGTACAGATCAAAGAATGCAATTCAAAAAGTGCAGAACGCTTGTGCGAGATTCTGTTGGGACATACCTCCACGAACCCGTATCACCCCATATCTGAATGATGCAAAAGTACTCAAAATGGAGAGCCGCAGGCGCTTGCACATTGCATCTGCGTTATTTGATATTGTACTAACAAAAGTCCCGACATATTTATATCGTAAATTATCATGGTTGGGGGATGTTAACACTCAATATAAGACCAGAGCCTCTCTTCACACCCTTTTCATACAGAGACATCATACGCAGGCATTTAGAGGGAGCTTTTCCTACAGCGCAACTAAGTGCTGGAATAATTTACCACCACCGTTGAGACTATCAAAAACGTCTTACAGTTTTAAAATTAAGTATAAGAAGTACTTACTGCAAACACAAAGCCAGACTTAGTTGTGCTGGGAGAAAGATGAAAAGAAAGAAAAATAAATAAATAAATGAATACATATATTTTATTATTATTATTTTAAGATAAATGATTACTTTTGTTGTGTATTGCTTTGGTACAATTTGTGTATTATTATTTTCAAAATTATCATGTTCTTATTATAAGTTAATTAAGTTAGGTAGTATAGATGCTCCAAGAGTCACAAGGGGGTGGCTGAAAACCAGCGCTGTGTTTATCAGCTGAAGCTGAGTCACTGCCCTTTGAGCGGCCACACATTCGTTGTTGTCTAATTTATAAATATTTAAGCTGTATATATTTATATAAGTTTTTATTTTTCTATAATAGTTCGTTTATCTTGTGTGGAAGCCCAATAAAAATCTTTCATTCATTCATTCATTTTCATTCAAATCGCCCCGGCTTCACACGGGTGCAATGTAGATGTACTATTCACAAAAATAGCCTATATTCCTCGCTGATAATATAACTTTCTGTTGGTGAAAGAATTTAAAATTGGTCCAGTAGTTTTTGAGTTTATTCATAAAAAATAATAATACAATAATACAAATCTTTTCTCTTTACAATATTAGTATATATATTTGACGGGCTCGTTGGCGCGTTCGGTAGAACGCATGCCGTGCGCATCGATGGGTCTTTCTATAAGCATGTTTTCCCCACGTCTGGTAACTTCGGGCATTGATCGGGTGGGAGGAATATCTAAATTCCGACCGGGTAACGAACCACCGTTCATAGATGGAAAAACCGTGAAGTGCATATTGCGCGTTTCGGTTTCAGTCTATGGATTTCCGAAAGCTCGAAGTAAAAATTGGGTCGACAGCGCATCGTTGACTGATGTTCTGTGGCTGAGGTATCACCTTCCATCAAGTGAACCTCATGCTCGTCTGTCGATATCTGACATAAAAAAAAAAAAAAAAAAGTATAGATATAATTCAGAAAGAAATCAAATAATGAGAAAATTGTATTAAAATAACTATTTTTTATTAGTGTGCTGAATGATAATAATAATTATTGTTAATATTTTAATATCAAAATAATATTTGTTATCATAGATTATACCATGTCATAAAATATGTAGAAATAAGAGTAATTGTCTATGGTATGTTAATATTCTATGATCTCTGGCAAATATACTTTCACGTTTCTGACTAATTTATAAATAAACTAGCAATTGCCCCCGCAACCCCCCTTGTGGGTTGAATTTCGTAAAATCCGTTCTTAGCTGACCTCTACTCGGCGAAAGGAATATTCCTACCATATTTCAAGTCGCTACGCCTTATGGTTCCAGAGATATCGTGATGAGTGACTATATAGGTGGAAATCTCTTTTATATATATAAAAAGATTAAAATCAAGGAAATCTATCTATTTTAAATTTGAATTTAGAATAGCAGACAAAAAAGCTTCAAAAAAAAGCTCGTCGAACAGTTTAAGGAAATGTCTATTAATTTATGACTTAATTTGCCTTGTTAATGAATACGGAGGAAAATTAAGTCATACATTAATAATGGAATTTTTAGACGTTCATTAATACTGACACGTTCGCTCGTTGCGACATCTTCCTCGAAAAGTGTTCGAAATATGTGATAGACATTTTTATTTGAAAATGTTTCTAGGAGAATTTTTTTAAGAATTTTACTGCTCCACTCGCTGTCGCTTAATTATCATAAGTATTCATTATCATGATTTTGACGGGCTCGTTGGCGCGTTCGTTAGAACACCTGCCGTGCGCATCGATGGGTCGTGGGTTCGAATCCCACCGGGACGACCTGTTTATAATTTTATGTAAGCATGTCTTCCCCACGTCTGGTTACTTCGGGTCGGGTGGGAGGAATATCGAAATTCCAACCGGGTAACGAACCACCGTTCATAGATGGAAAAACCGTGCATATTGCGCGTTTCGGTATCAGTCTATGAATTTCCGAATGTTCGAAGTAAAAAGTAGGTCGACAGCGCATCATTCACCGAAATTCTGTTGCTGAGGTATCACCTACTCGTACCATCAAGTGAACCTCCTACTCGTCTGTCGATATCTAACAGGAAAATATTATATAGCCTGAGATTTTTTATATTTGTATATTATTTTGAGATTGGATGCTGTCTACCGCTACTTTTTCCGGCTTTTGACGGATAAAGTATTGATAAAGTTAAAATTAAATAATTAAATCATCAATATTTTATACAATAACTGGTTTTACTTAATTTAATAGTATAAAAAAAAAATTTTCAATCTTAGATTAATAATTGGTCACCGCGCGCTACGACTAGATACCGCGCTATAAAGAAAAAACCGGTTCGTGAATGCGGCAACTTAATATTGCAGTGTGTAAAAAACACTGAGATTTTAGTGTTATATTATTTAGTTATACAATACTTACTGATGGTATGTAATGCCAGTATCTTTCTTTTAGTATTATTTTTATAGTTTGACTACGCAAACCTTCAATATCAATATTAAAGGAAAAAATACCCAAATTGATATTATACAAAGATTATCGTAACCTTAATTAATATTTGGAATGTTATATATTATTTCTACAATAATTTGTCTCATAACTTTTAAAATTTAATAACTTACAACGTATGAAATTATACTTATTGGGTTTTATCATTCTTTAAACTATAATAATTGGTACTTAATTATGTATGAACGGTAGAATGCCATACCTATCGCTTAAATATTCGTAGTATTTACATTGAACTCTATCTCTTTACTCGCTCTTTTACTAACAAATATGGATTAATGAAATCTGTCAATTAATAAAAACAATAAAAAATATCTAGACAACTCCACAACATGAATACGCAAAACTCTCAATTAATGTCGTTAGGATAACCGCATCTTGTATTTAGAATCACTGAACCAAATATTTCTTCAGCGCAATTCTTCAAGGAATTTGAAAATCTGAAGAAAGGAGTAATATAAGAGTCCTTACATCTTAAATGTATAGTCTAGGATTTGCCCGCTTAGCTGTTATAACGATGTTAGCTTAGGAAAGAGGCAGACAATATAATATGTAGTGCGCTTACATGTCCAGTTCATTTTTGGTATTCTTTTTACGTAATTTACGTCGTTTTTGCTTGAACTTTCATTATATACTCTACTAGCTTCTGCCCGCGACTTCGTTTGCGTAGAATTAGTACTAAGAGTAGCTTATTTTTGAACCGAGCTGTTTTTTCATCAATCTCCGCTTAATGGCGCTGCACTCAAGCCAATCTTATCGTGATATTTTTAAAACTATTCATCCAAATTACTTCCACATAAAAGGTAGATATATGCTATCGCGGACTTTTATTTAGAACTATTTAAAACAAAAAATCCCATCATACATATATACTTATATATATTCTTGTTACTCCAACGGCTTAGGCAGCGCACGCCAAGATAGCTCTCAGAAGGCAGGATTTTTTTCGAGTTACTTGATACTTATCGTAATATTATGGCCAATATACAAAAACTGTTTATAAATTGTAGCCTATGTGTTATTCTGATATATAAGCTATATTACTGTAAAGTTTCATCAAAATCCGTTCGGTAGTTTTTGCGTGAAAGAGTAACAAACATCCATCCTGGATGGATGGATGGATGGATCCTCACAAACTTTCTCATTTATAATATTATAAGTATATAAGTATAATTATATGAGTAAGTATATAAATAAGTATAAGTAAGAATTAGTAAGATTAGTAAGAAGATGTTTGACTTGTTTTATTTTTCTACGCATGGTCTAAGATTGACTTGTTTTTCTTTCTAGATCTTTGTCTCGCTTGTGAGGTATGAACTCATTACTCCGTTTACGTATTTTAAGATGTGTCCAAAATAAATACTAAATATAAAATGTATCTACGAGCATACATAACATGGAAGAGACTGGTGTCTAGGGACTAGTATCCTTTCTTTATTGTAACACTAATGTTATTAAACAGTAAAATAAGTAAGCTACAACTACATCTAAAAGAAAAACAATATCGGGCTCAACAGCAAAGCAGCGAAATTTCGTTACCCTGATTTTCAGAGGAGACCTTACATAAAAACACCTAAGCAACAAATATTAAAAGTAAAAATGTGCTTTAAAAAGGAAATATACCATCGAATTTCAAACATCACATAAAGTAGAATCTCTTAAAAAGAATCATCTAGAACAATTCAGTAAAGAAAAACTCAGTGTTTACTGAAGCTTTCGGAGAAATTCGAATTCATTGAATATGGAGTTTTAAAATAGGTGAAGGGAGAGATAGCGCTATTGTAACGCATTGGTGCGAGCGAGATAGCAAACGGAAAGAAGATAATGTAGTTACATTGTATATTCAGTTCTTTTATTTCATTAAAATGTATTTATTTCACGTGAGTTTCTGAGAATTGAACGCTGAAGTTTGCTAAAATTATATTTTGAGTAACTAAGTAAGGATACTTCTCTTTTTTTCCCGTGTAGTATAAAACTAAGTCGATTTCTGCGATTGTATCTATCTCTTCTAACTCATTTTAAAACACGCAACGAATTTTAGTACGGTTTTTACGGTTTGAAGAATTTGTTACTGAAATTGAATAAGTACATTCTAATTATGTTTACGTATAATAGATATAATTTAATGATTGTAATCACATAGTCAAAAAAGTTAGGCGCACTGTCATGGCTTAATCTGGCTAAAACTTAAGAGTAGTTCTACAAAAAACCTAGAGAAATGTATTCGATGTCATTTGTATCTATGTCTGTTCATTCAGGCCTAAGGTTGACTCCAAATCACCATATTATCTAAAGCAAAATAGTTCATTTTCGAAGCTATTTTCTCCAGTTAAAATGTATGTATGTATGTGACCAGATAACAAAAGTTGTTTCTTGATCTAACTTCTAACACTTTTTATAAATATAAACGAACTGAACGAATGTTAATCAAATTGGAGATAGACCCTGGGATAGATATCAAGAAAATCTGAAATATATCTCTTGTATCATCTTATCTATTGTATTTTGCGACATTACGCATTTCATAATCCCAATATTCATAAAAGGGTTTCCTAGGGATTTTAATAACTTGGAAAATTGGTATTTTTACCCGAAAGAAAAAATACTTCCACTAGAATGATGATGAAACTTAGTACAAATGTATCGAAACTACATTTCAGTACCTGATAATTTCGTAAATGAAGCCGCGGGTACCAGCTAGTGAATAATACGCAAGGAATATGGCGTTTATTTTATAATACTGGCCTCCTAAACTAAGCAAACGCCATCATTGTTCTATAATATATGGGCTAGTGTGGGCCGCAGTTCGCATTTCATTGTCTCGAGCAGCGGTGCTAATCTACCCCCGGTTACGTTTTGCATATTTAAAGCTGAAGGGTTAAAGACACGTTGGCTATTTCACGCTTAACCCGCTTTATGTATTTTTAGTATTCCTTACATCTAATGAAAAAACGAAACCATTATAGGAGCACTTGCGTGTCTTTCACTGTCCTTCACAGTGGACTTTCTCTGTCCGTGAAATAAAAGTAACACATTGACATAATATTAGGTATTACGGATGTAAGGGTATGAACTGATGAAAAGGAAAACCTTGTAAATAAAATAAATTTAACCGGATTAAAACGACAATTTTTATCTCAAATCGTCATTATATTATTTTTATATAATACGCTAAAATTGCGAAGCTAGTATTGCCAAAAAACAAGAAATTGCTTGAAAGTGAAAGAAGCGATAGAAGAGATATACGAGCATTATACTTATGTATAACGAATGAATGAATTTCTATTTACAACTAACAACTTTCTAGATATTATTCTAGAAAGTTGTAAGTTATACATGACAGGAAGTTTTTTTTTACAAATGTTTAGCCCAATAACATTCATTCATTTTTAAATATCAAAAAACGAACGTCAGCTTCGGCCAAAGTCTATACGAGTATTATGTAATATGTCCTATGTCATAATATGTCTTATCAAGGTTGTCACATCAATCTATGATCAAATTTTAAATTTGGGCATTCTTCTAATTGCCTGAAACTAAAACACACATTCCATACGTCCTTTTATCCATAACAATTAAATTAACATTGAAAACTAGATTACATGTCTCATATGTTACAGAAAATCAAACACAAAAATATCCAATTAAATGTTTTCTCACGGATAATAGAACGAAGTAACACGGAACCCTCTACTAGATTCCGACACCCACCTGACCGGTTTTAATTATGAAAAAGTTAGCATGGTTATGTACGAGAGTAATTAATATTTTTTAGTCATATATTTGCTTTGTGTTTTAATCCATAAAAGTATAATTAATATACAGGTACAAAATATACATACATACATACAATATACATATACATCACGCCTCTTTCCCATTGGGGTAGGCAGAGATCACGGAATTCCGTATGCTCCAATCCTTACATACCACTTTCGCTTCTTCTACTTTCATCAATGCTTTCATACACACTCGACGGTTACGAGTACTTTTGATCTGGCCCTTTTGCAGAACGTCCCCGATCTGATCGAGGTACGTTCGCCTAGGTCGACCACTCCCGACTCTCCCACTCACACCAGTTTCATAAATCTTTTTCGTTTCCCTACTTTCAAAATATATAATAACAAAATATACAATTATATTAAACTTAAAACTAGATACTTTTATGGAAGGTGGCCACTCAGCTTGTAATACACTTAAGAGCGGTACAACTGCTGCTGTTTGACATCTAAAATGACAGTTGTTGTCAATCAGATCAATGGCTTGTTGAATAATAAAAAAAAAATACAAAACGAAGTATAATTTTTACATTAATTATTAAACCTTTATACTTCCAATAATTCATATTACATTCCATTAAACCCTTCTCTGATCTCTTAATAGTCCATTCGTCTTATAGTCAATATTCTATACATACATAATATATTTCACGCCTCTTCTTCATTGAGGTAGGCAGATATCACGGAATTCCATATTCTTCAATCCTAGCATTCCACTTTCGCTTATTCCACTTTCATCAAAACTTTCATTGCCTTATTAAACCGAAACAAAATCTCTTGTTACTGTAAAATATACGAACTGTTTTGTACAATCTAGAATTACATTGTACAAAACACAAATATAAATAATAGAAGCAAAATGTCCCAACATCATACATTGTAAGCCTGCAGCGCTCACTGGCACTTTGCATATTTAACAACTTCGTGAGGTTAACAAAGGAAATGCCTTATCTTCAGGACTTTCTGTACGAACCGACTTGTTTACTTGTAAATTAGGGTTTAGTGTGAGAATTTGCACGCGATTATTTTTGACTCTTGATGTTTTGACTTTTTTTTTTAATAATTTCGTCAGTGTATTTTTTAATATTATAGAAATCCGTCTCTTATCACCGGAATCTTGAAGTTACGGCTTTGAGGAAAGCTACAGGTACATAACAATAAAATTATTTTTATGTAAGAAAAAATTGTTTAAAACTGGGTTTTATTGGAAAAGAAAAAAATGTATTCAATTTAAGAAATCAATGACTTAAGAAATGAATGACTTGCTACATTACATTTTGGAATGCGTCAACGTAACTTACCAAACTCGCCTAGTTCATGAATTCTTAGATTCATTTTGAATATTTGATTGGATATAAAGTGATATTTACTTCCAAGCTGAAGAAGTTGACTTTAAATTCACTTTTAGGTCACAATTTAATAAAATCAATATTAGGGATAATATGGAAATAAATAATTAAAAGAAAGCAAATATCTGTGTCTAGTAAAAATACCGTCATTTTAAAATACGATTTACCGATTTTTAACTTAGATTTTTTTCTGACAGCTTTTATGATTTAGCCGCATGACGTCGACTTCTGGGACATACAAATACCTGTATATACAAATATGCAAGAGGAACTTAGTGCGTGATGTTATAGCTTTATCATAACTAGTTGTCTAGTTGCGTACACTCGCGCAGCGGTTACTGACGACTGCCTTCGAACAACTTCAGCCAACTTCGACCAAACTTGCCTCTGCAGTTCAACTGCAGTTGAAGTGTAAACATTCGACTTGGAAGTGTTGTGCTTGTGTTAGATGAAAATAGATGTTTGGTTTGTGTTGTGTTTAAAGGAACGCTTACTGTCCTTATATTGTTCAAAGTAGAAGTATTATGACCTTATATAATTTGGATATTCAGAGAGGTTTTATTTAAAATGTGAAGTTTTAGTCATAAATAATATAGGTACCTACGGAATATTGTTAAGGAAAAATATTTTACCCAGAAATACAAAGAATATTGTGATATGTGATAATTAAAATTTGTGATGTGAAATATCATATATTATTTTTATATTAGGTAATTTTGTGAACTTTTAAAATTTAATTTAACTTATAACTTAAATTTTCATATTTACTGGGATTTAGGACTATATCCTCGATATAATTTTCTGTAAATCTTCAGACACCATCACCATTCATAGAGGTGAAAATTGTGCGTTCTGGCTTCGGTCTACGGAATCCTGAATGCTTTAAGTAAAGGTCGACAGCACATCATTGAGTGATGTTCTACGGCTATCATCTACCATCAAATGGGTCTCGTACATGATATCTAACATAAAAAGTAGACAGACAACATCCATGATGGTAAGCGATAAAAGTTTTCATTATAAAATTCACAACATATGGACGATAAAAGCTTTTAAAATAATAATTCTGCCACAATTTTATATAAAACATCCGAAATGTCACGTATTTACGGTTTAATTGAATGCCAGGTAACGATGACTATCGAAAATGGCCAACTGGCCTGTCATACAAGTTTCCATCGACTATTCTGTGTTTGACAATGGCTTTTTCGGCTTGCATTTTACCCTTTGTGGCGAACTTGGCCTATAACGTAAAACCAGGATATTGGATGCAAAATTACTTTTTCTCGGTGAATGGCTGTTGTTATATGTAGATACTAGTAACACACCCCGGCTTCGCATGGGTGCAATGTAGACATACTATACACAAAAATAGCCTAAGTTACTCGCTGATAATGTAGCTTTTTATTGGTGAAAGAATTTTTAAAATCAGTCAAATTGTTTTTGAGTTAAATCGTAACAAACAAACAAATAGTTTCTCTTGATAATATTAATATAGATTACATTTTACTCGTAAATTAAAGGTTTGAAATCTAGTTTACAAAATAAATGGTTTACGGAACTTTTTCTTTTGTAAAAAAGAAAAAAATATATATTTTACCCCAAAGATAAAAGCTCATTCAAGCAATCATATGAAACTAGGTTTGTATACATTTAACACTATTTCTACCACGATTTTGTATATTTACTTTAAACCTATTTCGACCAAAAGATGTTTGACACCTTTGCATTAGAAAGTAAAGAAATTATACAGCTAAATAAATTTTACAATTAATTATTATACGAAAAGTCGAAACATGAATTGAGAAAAAATATTTAACATGGAAAACAATTTTGTGATACAATTTTAAAAAGTGTTTTGTAGAAATGGTGTTAATGAAATAAGTTATAACTGTTTATAGTAATTAATACTGAAGTAGGTAATGTAATGCCTAGTTGGTAAATAAATCTTTTTTTTTTTTTTTTTTTTTTTTTATGTCAGATGTCGACAGACGAGCATGAGGTTCACTTGATGGTAGGTGATACCTCAGCCACAGAGAATCAGTCAATGATGCGCTGTCGACCTAATTTTTACTTCGACCATTCGGAAATTCTTAGACTGAAACCGAAACGCGCAATATGCACTTCACGGTTTTTCCATCTATGTTAAATCTATACATATAATAATAAATCAGTAGAATCATAATGTATGTAGGTTAAAAAAATACCAGAAATGAAGAGATTAAACAAGAGGAACAATATACTTGAAAATCATTCTGAAAGATTTTATGTTTCAGGCTGTTTGTTCACGCTATTGTCTATACTGGACTGGTTTCCATGGTTTCAAGCCTTAGTTTAAAATTACGTGTGTGAGTAATTGCCCAGTCCCGTAGGATTTCAATTTTTTGTCACACACATTTCTGTGTCTTTTTCACTGATCATTTTTCTTCACAGGCAAGGCGTTGCTCGACCGAAACATTTTTTAAATCCCCGGGATTCGAACCCAGGATCTCTGAACACAACACATACCACGCGGGGGCTAACCTAACACCTAAAAGTGCCAATAAATTTGATGTACTCGTACATACGACATCCATAGGTTTTTTTGGGTTGTTGTACATTCGTCACAAAGTAAATTCGTCACGAAAAAAAGTATGTGTAAATTCGCCACAAAGCTAATTTAAGTAGTAAATTTCCAATATATTAATTTTGATAGTTGTAAATTCGTCACATTATTTTTTCGCACGGACAGCAAAAAAAAATTAAACATTATGCAGATTAAAAATGTTGTTTATTTTTCATAATCATAGCAATTTTAATAATTTACCTTACACCTATATAAAAATCTCACTTTTCAAGTGGCTGATGTGCCCATAACATTACAATTATAACAAAAAACAATAGAAAGTTAATTAAATCACAGTAATAATCACATTTTTTAAACTAACCTAACTCCTATGTAAAAATCACAGATCTCAAGTGGCTGATTTGCTCACATTACAATTATTATAAGAAATTCAACAGACATATAATTCAATCACTGTAATAATCACATTTTTTTAATTTAACCTAACTCTCATGTAAAAATCACAGATCTGGCTGATTAACCTACAATTATAAAAACTATGTAAAAAAAATTAAATACTTATTTCAATAGATTGATTGGTTATTAAAGTTTTTTAAGAACTTCGGCCAGGGACATGTTATCGTAATTGTCAAAAATAGTTTTCAATTCAATGTCATATGCAATAGATCGACGTGTTCTCAACTTTAATGGTATATCAAATCTGAAATTCTTTAATTTCCAATCTACTTATGTAATCAGCTTGCTTTTTTAGTGTATCAAGAAACTGAAGCATTTTAGGTTATCTTTTTCCCATCTTACTGTTCAAAAGTTTATGCCATGCTTCTGCTAGATTTATTGTCCTATGACGAGCCCCATGTACATTTCACATAAACTGTATACAAGTGTTCTCTAACCACTGGGCCACAAAATAATCATTGAATTTTGTGACTGTTTCATTCTGTGGAGCATCTTCCATTATGTACAACCAAGCGTCTTCAATATCTTCTTTCTTTATATGAGCCAATGCAGCACACATGGCTAAGTGTCTTTTCTCTTCGATGTTATTCAATTGTAAGGTATGTGCTTTTTTGGTCAAAGCTTAAAACTAACAACTTTGCTTGCTACCACTACTTTAAACAAAGAAATGAGGATTTGTGGCAAATTTACAATAACTTTCACCTACCTGTGATGAATTTACACATATTTTAATGCATGTGACGAATTTACTTTAACAGTATGACGTTTACAAAAATGTGACAAATTTACTTTGTGACGAATGTACAACAACCCGTTTTTTTTTTCCGTCTAGCAATTCCGCGCGCTCTTATTCTTACCCGAATTAAACACTTCTGATAACGGCCGATAGTTCTTTTTCGACAAGCGTCATTCTCACAATGAAATTGACCTCTTTATTAGAGGTATATTATATTACCTATACGTATCATAAAAGGGTAAAATCGACGTCTCTGTGCTTTGAATTTACATAATTTATTTTCGAAAAATAAACAAAGAACCGAGACAAAAACTTTAGCATAATTTGACTTAAACGAAAGTGCGGCGTGATTTTATTTTTAAATACAAAATTATTTTAAATCGATTATATGCTTATCACTTCCCTTTCACTTCACTTCCTTTTACCCCGTTGATTAAACGCAATATATAATATTAATATTTGTATAATATTATTCAAGCAATAAGGAGGAATTTACATTTGATCACAAGAGCCGTAGGTACCTCTATTTGCCCGACTTGATTGTATTTGCTTACTGAATATGTGTTCGCCAAATAGCGTTTCAATGTATATTCAATATTTTTGAATTACAGGCTAAGGGTTTCATAATATCCAAGGATATTACTGTTTGCGTATACGAATTTTATGTATTTTTCCTTATCTTTTAAAATAGGTATTTCTTGAAATAAGTCACATACATATATGACACGTAACACACAAATGAAAATGAACACATAAATGAGTCACGGATTTAAATCCGGTCGTTTTCGATATATTTTTATTTAAATATTTCTTCCTTCGTCTTAGGGCAAAAACAAATGTCGAAAAATCGTACGTAAATCAAAAAAATATTTAAAAATTATTTGAAAAACGATTTACGTATTCAGTCTATTTATTTCTGAACGAAAAATATTAAATTATTCGAAGTAAATATAGGTCATCAGCGCATCATTGATTTATATCCTTTGGCTGAGGTGCCTACCAAGCGATACTCACGCTCGTTAGTCGGTATTCAATAGAATACAACAAAGAGGTTCTATGTCTCAGTCAAGTTAATAATTAACGTTAATTCATCATGTAACATTTATTTATTAGGTACTAAACTAAATAAAAGCCTAAACATCTATATATATAAAAGAAAATTGTGTTAGTTACACCATTTATAACTCAAGAACGGTTGCACCGATTTCAATGATCTCTTTTTTGTTGGATTCGTCTATATCCCGAATAAGATAATATATATATTTAGCTATTAAAATATTGGGAAAAATCAGGAAAAAAATATATGCAGAAAATTTATTATAAAATAAATTAGGTTCGGAACTCCGCCATCTTGACAGCTCACGTCATGCTTAGCTTTTTTGGAATAACAGATGTCCACTGCAAATCAGTGACATATTAGACATTATAATATATATCGGCGCAGCGTCTTTTTAGAGTTACAATATCAATAATATTTATCATTATTCATATTTAAATTGATTAAAAGTTTTGATTATCATTATCATTAACATTACAATTAAAAAAATAATATTATTCACGTTTCAAATGATTAAAAGATGTTGTTTTGTATAAAGACATAGTCATGCCATGATGTCATTCGTTCAATTCAAACTCGATGTCAGCGCAGCGTCTATTTATTAGTAGTTATTGAAATAACTTATTATTATTCATATTTAAATTAATTAAAAGATTTGATTATTATTGTTATTAACGTTATAATTTCAATAACTTATTATTATTCATGTTTTAACTGATTAAAAGATTGTGTTTTGTATAGAGACGTGGTTATACCATAATGTCACTTGTTCACCTCAAACTTGGTATAAATACGGCCATTTGTCAGTTCGAAAGTCAGTCTGGTATAGCCGGTCAGACCAAGCAAACCTCTGTATTTTGCAAATAAATCATTATACGTGGAAACTATAGTTTGAATTACTGTCACTATGGAGAAAGACGATAATTGTGAAGAGAATGACGTCAGCAACACGAACGTCATTACCTCAAAAAACAACGTTACCTCTGGCACTTCGTCATCAGAAGTGGGATCACATGCCACTTCCGCTCAACAACCACCTGATGAAACAACGGAAACAGAACCACACCACGGAAAGAATACCACTGGGAACTTGCAACAAGATCACTCACAACCTGGCTTATTCAATGCTCCGATGAATAGCATACCACCGCATTTCCTTATAAAGATGATGCAAATAATGCAGCAGATGTCAGAACGCTTAAATACACCTACAGAAACTAAAGTACGTATTAACGACATTTATCTACCATCGTATGATCCCGAAAATAATGTGGGAGTACGTGAATGGTGTCAACACATCGACAAAGCTATCGAAACATACAGACTCAATGACTTTGATATACGCATGAAGGTTGGCAGCCTCTTAAAGGGAAGAGCGAAAATGTGGGTTGACAATTGGATGGTCACTACAGCTTCGTGGGCTGAACTGCGAAGCAACCTTATCATGACATTTGAACCAGAAAACCGTTATTCTCGAGACATTGTTCGATTCAGAGAACATTTCTACGACTCTTCAAAGGATATTTCTGAGTTCTTATCACAGGCTTGGGTCTTATGGAAGAGAGTCACCAAGGACAAACTATCAAATGAAGATGCAGTTGAAGCAGTGATTGGTTGCGTAAACAATGAAAGACTTAGGATCGAGCTATTGAACACAAGAGCCACAACAGTACCGGAACTAATATCGGTTGCATCATCATTAAGGACAAACAAGCGATCTCAACCGAGTTCGAACAATATGAGTTTAAATAAGCGACCACGCTTTTCAAACACAACACCTTGCCGTATCTGTAAAAGATCAAATCACACCACTAGTGAATGTTACTACAAGCCTAACGAATCAAATCCAGAACAAACTAACAAAAGAGGACTTGAAGCCAACAACAAGCGAGATATCTCCAACCAGGGCAGTAAAACAACAACATGCTCATTTTGCAAAATACCAGGGCATACTTTTGAAACATGCTTCAAGCGTGAACGTTCATTGACATCAAACGTAAATTACATTGCTGGATCAAAACTAGCCCCGATTCAAGTCAAGATTGGGCCAAAAATTTATCAAGCAATTTTTGATAGTGGTGCGGAATGTTCACTTGTGCGCGAATCCGTAGCATCCCAGTTACCAGGAAAAAGACTAGAAACGGCAAGTTACTTGAAGGGAATTGGACAATTCCCCGTACTTTCAATAGCTACACTAGTTACGATTGGAGTTATTGATAATATTAATGTGGAACTACAGTTTCACATAGTAGCAGACTACGAGATGACGATAGACATCTTAGTTGGTATGAATTTGATAAATAATACGAACCTTATTATGATGATCACTTCAGATGGAACAAGGTTAACACGTCACCAGAACATCCATCATATTCAGTATATAAACCCAATCTTCGATAAATTAGATTGTGATCTCACGAATGATGAAGATATTGCAAGATTACGCGCTCTTCTTAACAAATACGAACACCTGTTTATCAGGGGGTACCCTACAAGCCGTGTCAATACTGGTGAAATGGAAATCCGTCTCAAAAATCCCGACAAGTTCGTAGAGCGAAGACCATATAGGCTCAGTCCTGTGGAACGAGAAAAAGTAAGAGCCATCGTAAAAGAATTGATGGATCATGGCATCGTACGTGAAAGCAAGTCTCCATACTCCAGTCCTATCATCTTGGTGAAAAAGAAGAACGGTGAAGACCGTATGTGCGTGGATTTCAGAGAGCTCAACTCTAACACTTTGCGGGACCATTACCCACTACCACTAATTTCTGACCAAATCGACCAATTGGCCAAAGGACAATTCTTTACAACATTTGATATGGCCTCTGGGTTTCACCAAATACCCATTTCTGAGTCATCTATCGAAAAAACAGCCTTTGTCACACCAGATGGATTGTATGAATATATGACGATGCCATTTGGATTGAGTAATGCAAGTTCAGTCTATCAACGATGCATCAACAGGGCTCTGAGTTCCTTACTAGGGAATGCAGCTCAAGTTTACGTTGATGATGTATTAAGCAAATGCGAAAATATCGCAGAAGGGCTATCAAACATTGAACGTCTTCTCATGGCTTTACAGGATGCTGGTTTCTCCATTAATGCTGACAAATGCAGTTTCTTTAAACGCTCAATCGAGTATCTAGGCAACGTAGTATCAAATGGGGAAGTTCGACCAAGTCCACGAAAAGTAGATGCTTTAATTAAAGCACCAGTACCAACAACACCCAGACAAGTAAGGCAATTCTGCGGATTAGCAGGATACTTTAGAAAATTTATTCCAGATTTTTCACGCATCATGGTACCACTCTATGAGCTTACCAAACAAGGAGCGAAATGGAAGTGGAACGAACGCCATGAGATAGCAAGAGAAAGGGTGATTCAGTGCTTAACATCAACCCCAGTCCTTACACTGTTCCAAGAGGAAGCACCAATTCAATTATACACAGATGCAAGCAGTCTGGGATTTGGAGCAGTACTAGTACAAATAATTGCAGGGAGACAGCATGCAGTCGCCTTCATGAGCATGAGGACTACTGATGCTGAAAGTCGCTACCACTCTTACGAATTAGAGACCTTAGCAGTGGTTCGCGCAATAAAACACTTCCGGCAATATCTTTATGGACGGAAGTTTACGATCATCACAGATTGTAACGCGCTAAAGGCGTCCAAACATAAGAAGGATTTGCTTCCAAGAATCCATCGCTGGTGGGCGTTTCTACAGAATTATAGTTTTGAGGTTGAATACCGCAAAGGTCCACGGCTTCAACACGCTGACTACCTCAGCAGGAATCCAATAGAGCTCACAGTAAATATGATGACTCGGGATCTCGATTGGTTAAAAATTGAACAAAGACGCGACGAACCATTACGATCCATAATGGATGAGATGAGTAACAATAATCCAAGGAATGGATACACACTAGAAAATAATGTGCTTAAACGCATCGTACAGGATCCAGTTTTTGGACAAAAATTCTGCACAGTGGTTCCCAGGTCTTTTCAGTGGAGTTTAATAAACTCATTCCATAATGCATTGAAACACCCGGGTTGGGAAAAGACTCTGCTGAAGATCAAAGACAACTACTGGTTTGACAAAATGAACACGAATGTTCGAAAATTTGTTGAGAATTGTGTGATCTGCAGAACATCTAAAGGAGCATCTGGTGCTGCACAAGTTCAAATGCACCCAATTCAGAAGCCTTCTGCAGCATTTCAAGTTATACATATGGATATAACGGGCAAAATGGGAACATCTGACGATCAACAGTATGTGATTGTCACCATAGATGCTTTCACAAAATATGTCCTATTTTATCATGCAAATAATAAAAATCCACATAGTACGTTGGCTGCTTTAAAACGTACAGTTCACTTATTCGGCACTCCCGTCCAGATCATAGTCGACGGTGGAAGGGAGTTCTTGGGTGAATTCAAGACCTACTGTGACCGTGTAGGAATAGACATCCATGCAATAGCACCAGGAGTCAGCCGAGCAAATGGGCAGGTTGAACGCGTAGTAGCTACTCTCAAAAATACTCTAATCATGATCAAGAATTATGAAACAGAACAGTGGCACACAATGCTGGAAGGACTTCAGCTGGCAATGAATTGCACTCCTCATCGTGTAACAGGCGTAGCCCCGCTTACTTTACTCACTCAACGCAGGCATTGTGTCCCTCCAGAGCTACTCAGTCTCGTAAATATTGACGAGCAGACGGTAGATATTGAAGCACTCACTAGCCATGTTCTACAAAAAATGTCACGAAATGCAGAGCAGGATAGACAACGCTTCAATTCAAGAAAAGCAAAGATCCATCATTTCCAACGTGGTGATTATGTGCTCGTAAAAAATAATCCTCGTAATCAAACTTCATTAGATTTGAAATTCAGCGAGCCATACGAGATATTAAGAATTTTAGATAATGATCGCTATCTTGTGAAGAAGGTTGTTGGTCCAGGGCGTCCAAGAAAAGTTGCTCATGATCAACTCCGTCGAGCACCTCACCCCGGAGAACAGATAACCGTATCGGCGGATGAAGACAGCTCATTAGCATCAGACAATGAACCTCTACCATCAACTTCGCGGGCCATGGTCGAGCAACTTACTGAAGAAACAGCTGATTAAAAAAAAAGGGGTACGTTTTCATTCCTCTATTATGTTACAACGAACAGTCACACATACATCACAATAACCATGTACCACAGAATACATAATGACTTTGTACCACAGTGTACAGCAATAACAATGTACCACAGAGTACGGCAATGACAATGTACCACAGAGTACAGCAACAACATTGTACCACAGAGTACGACAATAACAAAGTACCACAGAGTACGCAATGACAATGTACCACAGAGTACAGTAATAATAATATACCACAGACTACGACAATAACACAGTACCACAGTGTACGCTACAATATAAATCACCACAGAGGTACACAGATACCAATCTCAAAGAGACATTTCATTGTTACAGAAAACATTCAAGAACTCTACGCAGGCGGCAGGTGCAGAGCGCGCACCGCCGGTCAGAACGGCCGTATCGGCGCAGCGTCTTTTTAGAGTTACAATATCAATAATATTTATCATTATTCATATTTAAATTGATTAAAAGTTTTGATTATCATTATCATTAACATTACAATTAAAAAAATAATATTATTCACGTTTCAAATGATTAAAAGATGTTGTTTTGTATAAAGACATAGTCATGCCATGATGTCATTCGTTCAATTCAAACTCGATGTCAGCGCAGCGTCTATTTATTAGTAGTTATTGAAATAACTTATTATTATTCATATTTAAATTAATTAAAAGATTTGATTATTATTGTTATTAACGTTATAATTTCAATAACTTATTATTATTCATGTTTTAACTGATTAAAAGATTGTGTTTTGTATAGAGACGTGGTTATACCATAATGTCACTTGTTCACCTCAAACTTGGTATAAATACGGCCATTTGTCAGTTCGAAAGTCAGTCTGGTATAGCCGGTCAGACCAAGCAAACCTCTGTATTTTGCAAATAAATCATTATACGTGGAAACTATAGTTTGAATTACTGTCACTATGGAGAAAGACGATAATTGTGAAGAGAATGACGTCAGCAACACGAACGTCATTACCTCAAAAAACAACGTTACCTCTGGCACTTCGTCATATATAAAAGTGGGCAAGTGGGCATATTCAAATCTAAGAATAATTGTATAATTTCGAGGCCAACATTGTGGCAGAACAACGTCTGCCGGGGCCACTAGTTTTAAATAAAAACACACTTTTGTTGAAACAACCACTTTATATACAACACTTATTTTTCAGTTATGACAGCAGTCATGTCATGATTATTATTCAGTCATGGCATTTTATCACTCATAACAAGGCAGTTATTTTTATATTAACCCTACAGTGGTCGCGCGGGCTACATATGTAGTCCACCCGTACAAAATCAATAATATCAAAAAATTGGTTAGTGCTAGCCTCTCGTGCCGCCAGGTACTTTCAAATGAATATTTGAGAGACGCCCTCAGAGCAGCACAGGCACAAGTTGTGCGAGGGAGAGTCACAGGAGCTTCGCAAAGTGCCTGGACTACATATGTAGCCCGCGCGACCGATTACGGAAGTATTTTTGACATATCGTTTTTATTGTTTTTATTTGTTTTATGATCAAAATTAACTTCAATACCAGCTATTTTAACTTTATTATTAAGGTGAGATTGTTGTTACATAACTTCACTTTATATTTTTAGAATAAAAATTGATAATCGTCTAATTGTATAGCTTGAGGCATCTCTGGCTGAAGTTACTAATAAAAGCGAAGCTTATGAAGCTGAGTCAAGACTGTCTGAGCTTCTGACGAGGAGGTTGATCATTTAGAAGAGCAGGACCATCAATTTGAACCTGAGCAGGAGCACAAAGGAGCAGATGAACCCTGGTGAGGGGTTTGATGAAAACTTTGAAGCTGAAGAGCCGCCACACTGAAGTCCTCGCACTGACTTACATCGGAGGTGAAGATACATTATGGTCAAAAAAACTCTTCTAAATGAAGTACGAGACAAAAAAATTATGCTGATACAGCAGAAGTTCGAAAACCAGAAATTATACTTAAAATGGAGTCCACCAGCTCACAAGAGTACCTATTGAAAAAAAATCTTTACCAAGAATTCTTACAATCAAGATAAAAGACTTTCTTAGCTATATAGATACAGAAACCCAACCAACTACCTCGGCAGCAACATCTAGTAACGTTATGTGCCGTTGTCATGACTACAGAAGTACGCTCAGTAAAAGCACTCGAAAGATGTGCACCGCGTGCAATAAGTTTGTATGTGGAGACCATTTGAAGATAATGTATCTATCCTGTGCAGCAAATATAATTTAGAAATTAGTTTCTAGCGTAAGTTTTTTTGCAATCACAATTGGAAGCCAACATATGATTTTTGCGCCAATTTAGAGAGGTTTTTTATATTTGTTGGTTATTTGTAACACAAAGGTTGTGATTGGGTTTTGTTGATAATATTTAGTTAAGAATACTCTAAAGATAATATTTTCATATGAATAATAAAAAGATTCTGTTTAAATATTTTTTTATTTCAATTTGAAATTGGACTACGTATGTAGCCCGCGCGACCACTCCTGTTACTTTAAGGTGCGCGACCACTGTAGGGTTAAATAGATATCCGCAACACCAGAGGGCTTGCAGGAGGCTTATTACCAAAACAAAATACGATCTTTTGGCTGACGGATCGTACATTTTCCTATTCTGAATACGATGATTGAACTGTTGTTCGCAATTAGACATTTATGTCTTTCGTTTGACATTACTATGATCGTAAGCGCGGGCATCAGCTAGTCGTAAATATAATTGATTTTTTTTCTTAATAAGTTAAAATACGAAGTTGTTTGTTCTTTCGTTTCATTTCGTTTTATACCTACAGGTTCGTTGCCAAACTTTATTCCACTTTATCTACCACGAATTCCATAATAATCGACTTATACAAAACATTTGGATAAAAACCATCCATAACATGTTTCGGTTATAGCAATAAGTAGGATTTAATGGTATTGCGGCTGTTGAATTTTCAATAATAGGTGTTCGCTTGCATTTTAACAAATGGTAATGATCGCAATTGTTCAGAACTCGCAATTATATCGACTCCGCTGCAATGTGTTCGATTTAATAATTCGATTCCGTGTTGGTTTTTGTAATAATGCCTATTGTTCGCAGTTAAACGTATGTTTATAGTAGAAGAAGAGAGCCAATTCATTTATATATAGGCGGACAACGGATTTGCAATCCGTTTGGCCCCTATAAAAATATAAATGAAACGTAATGTAAAACATAGTAAGAACGAACTTTGGGTCAAGTAGGTATAAAAACATCTGAGTTGACATCTAACAACTGTCAAATGTAAATGAGAATAATCTATTCCTCCATTTCCGCAATAAAAAAAAACCAAAAAATATGACCGATTAAGTCCCAAACAGACTTAAATTTCTGTGAACTAACAACAGACCTCTTTTATCAATATACATATACGGAAGAAGAAGAATTATAAAAATATGCTTGATCTTCATAAAAATGATTGCGTCTTTTCTGTTTGTTTCCTACTGGATTTGATTTATTGTAGGTTGTAGGTTGCGAGTATTGGATTCTGTATCCGATTGCTCGTAGAGATAATGTAGATGGACACCTCGTCATAGTTAATCCTTTATGTCCTGGGGTTGTATGCGTATGGGCTCCGATAAATAGGTGAAAAATCACAATAGAGAGCCTCTCTTTCCAAAGCCTTTTCCCCTCTCAGCTTCGGAGCCCCGGTGCCCTACACTATTTTGCCCTATGATACCTACGCAACTGCTAAGAAAATTTATTAAAAACTGCACTGAAACTACGCAACAGTCAGGCCACTTACTTAATGAGAATTCTTACTCAATGTATGAAAAGAAACTTTATTCAATATAATCACCTCGGGGGCAATGTACGGAAGACTGATCATTTTCATTCAGAAAATAATAATTACTTTTATAGATTAAAGGTCTTATATAGGATTCGCCCTTTTATTAATTTGAGTGTTCGTTTAACGCTATGTGAAAGTTTGATACTCTCCAAACTAAATTATTGCATAAATGTTTACGGGCCTTGTATTTTACAGCGGTCTCAGCGTCTTATTCAGCGTGTTCAAAATGCCTGTGCGAGGTTTAGTTTTAATATAACTCCGCGGTGCCATGTTACCCCTTTTCTTAACTCTTCAAATATACTCAATATGAAAAATCGCCAAAAATTGTTTATGGCATGCTTTCTATTTGATCTAGTTAAAAGCAAGAACCCTGAATATCTATATGCCAAACTCGATTGGAGACATAAAAATAGAAACCCTGTACGTATAGTTACAAAGGTACTCAATATACCACCTCACCGAACTGCAGCATTTCGTGGGAGCTTTAAATATGCTGCCACGAAGTGCTGGAACAATATTCCTCCACCACTTAAAACCTTAGAAAGTAAGTTTAGCTTTAAGAATACTCTTCGCACCATTCTTCTTGATGCTCAGAAAGAAGAATGGGGCAAAGATTTTATGTCTGCGGTAGTTTAGCTTTATTTTAATTGTGTACTTTGCCATTTTATTGCCTATAAATTGTTATTTTAATCGATGCTCATCTTCAATTTCTTCAATAGTTCAATGTAATTTTTTATTTTATTCTTCACTGCATGCCCCTATTGTTATTATTAACCACTCTTTATTATGTTGTACTAAAAAAAAATAATTGTATTCTAATTTTCGTTTTTGTGTTTGTTATTAGCACTGTCTATTTTGTAGTTTTCCTTATTTTTTACTCTATTAATTATTTAATTTCTTGTTGGACCTACTCTGCCTTAGGTGACAGGCAGAATACCAGTGTCTTAGCCCTAGCTGGCTAAGAATTAGTACTGAGCCTGTCACCTTTTCAAACATATTTCACACTGTACATGTACTTATAGCCAGATTTCCTTTTAAATTGTTTTCTTTTTTTTATGATTATAGTCTATAAGTTCATTTTATTTTAAATTGTAATATCTTTTTGTGTGTTTGAATAAATGTTTTCTTATTCTTATTCTTAATAAGCTAAACAGACTATTAGTACTAATTTACGATAGCAATTTCTCCATGCCTTTTAAGAATCCAAAAATGTCAATATAAAATTGTAATAGAATATAAAACAAATTACAAAGTAATTTCCCAAATGTCTTCCTCCAATAAATATTAAATTCTGATTATAATGTGGGATATTGGTTAAATTAAGCCGGAATCAGACGCGACTCAATCGAGATTACTTTCATCCTCAATTGGATTACTGGGAGGCAAGTCTTTCATGTTTCATCATTTCCCTATCGAAGCTAGTATGAGGTTTTAATTAAAAGTCAAACATCTTTAAAATACTTTTTTAGTCAAAGCGGGAATATAGCACTTTACTTTAAAGTAGGTCTTATTTTTTATTATAGTTCTTAAGCTTATTTAAATATGTATACTTTATGTACATACTGCTGATAGAGGACAAATCTTTGTTTTACTTTTTTTAATTTTTTCGTTTATATATATATATATTTTTTTGATAATTATAGTTAATTGTGTGATGTCATGTGGAACATGGTGTAATGGTTGCAGCCCCTTATAAAACATTTGTAAAACAAAAACTTGGCGATTAAAAAGAGTGGCGGCGAGTTTCTTGCCAGTTCTTCTCGTCCGCTCTACGCCCTTGATTTGTGAACTGGCAGTAAATGTAATATTAGAAGCATTTAATATGTATTTTTTATTGACGTTCATAAGTGTACATTGTGTTACCTAAATGAATAAATGATTTTTGAATTTTGAATTTTGAATTTTCAATATAGATGGAAAAACCGTGAAGAGCGCTTTGCGCGATTCGGTTTCAATCTATGGATTTCCGAATGCTCGAAGTAAAAATTAGGTCGACAGCGCATCATTAACTGATGTTCTGTGGCTGAGGTATCACCTTCCATCAAGTGAACTTCATGCTCGTCTATCGATATCTAAAATAAAAAAATGTAAAATAATGGGAAAGAAGAATATACCTACATATAGACTATATATATATACTGTTATACTTTTTATTATTTAACAATTTTTTCTTTTATTACAACTGTGTATGTTTTATAATAAGCGAGTGGGTGAATCTCCCCTG
Source organism: Anthocharis cardamines (assembly GCA_905404175.1). Taxonomy (NCBI): domain Eukaryota; kingdom Metazoa; phylum Arthropoda; class Insecta; order Lepidoptera; family Pieridae; genus Anthocharis; species Anthocharis cardamines. Next base: position 1,509,343 of record FR989959.1, read on the forward strand.
AACGAAAAATATATTTATCTTGTTTCTAGGGTTTCCAAGCTTGGATCTTCAGTTCCAGTTCCTAATACAAAGTACACCATTGGCCTTCGGAGACAGTCATATGTAGATAGCTCAATATTTTATATTTAAATTATATTTTAGGCATTCGACGTACATATTCCATACAAGCAACACGCCCCTCTTCGCACGAGTGCAAAGTAAATGTACTATACAAAAAAAATAACATACTATGTTACTCGCTGATAATGTAGCTTACTAATTGAAAGAATTTGTAAAATCGCTCTAGTAGATTTCAATCGTCATAAAAATGTATGTTTTTAAAAGCTCATATTTAATCTGTTTCCAATCAGAAAACGATAAAATAATTCAATAACCATTATATGATAAACAGAAATTGTCATTATTGAAGTGGCGTTCATAAATTTCCCAACTGAATCACATTTCATATTATAATATAATACCTTCGTAATAAAATATTTGATCGAGAAAGGAAAATGTGCGTGAATACGCGGAGGTAATTTATTTTTGACATCAGAAAGAGATTATGTTTATGAAGTATGAAATCATTTTAGATTGCTCAAATCATGGTGAATAAATATTTCTAAAAGAAAATTAGGAGTTTAAGAACCGAGCTGTCGGTGGAATATGGAAATTACGTCCAATAGAGCGTAGATGAAAAAGTGAAAATATATTCCATATTTCGGGTTCAGTCTATGGATAAAACTCAAAACACAAACATTTTTTTCACATATAAATAAAATAAAAATAAAATACTAAGTTACAAAAAATATTAAAGAAATTAACTTTATTAATATTATGCTTCTTAAAATAAATCTAAACTTAAGGGGAGATGGGAGGCGCAAAAAATCATTTTTGTGTTTTTTTTAGGGTTTCAATAGAAAATTTCGATTTAGGGTTTTGTCTATTTAAAAGTATATACATTAGTTAAATTATTTTTATTAAACCGGTAGTAAAACCGGTATATTTGTACCAAAATACATTAAATCAATAAAAAACAACTAGTAACATTGACATAGTTTTAATACTATGTTTTATTTCTCACTAATCACATTATCAAAACTACCGAAAAATCTGTGTTTGATTGGGCTTGATTTCTTACGACATCATAAACAATTATATAAATATTTCAACAAATATATGAATATACTATACATTTCAAACTTCCTCTTGAATCACTCTATCTATTGGTTAGCATTAAAATCTACGCAACAGATTTTAATGCAAACCAATAGATAGAGTAAAAAAATCTAAGTGATCAGAGTAACAAACGGTGGAAAGCGACTTTGTTTTTTTTTATGTCAGATATCGACAGACGAGCATGAGGTTCACTTGATGGTAGGTGACACCTCAGCCACAGAACATCAGTCAATGATACGCTGTCAACCTACTTTTTACTTAGAGCATTCGGAAATCCATAGACTGAAACCAAAACGCGCAATATGCACTTCACGGTTTTTCCATCTATGATTGTTTTATACTATGTAAACATTGACATAGTATTAAATTGTTGATCGAAGTATGTAAAGATATTTATTTACAAAATTAGGTATGCGATAAACGTAATGATTTAGATCACTGGTTAGTGGTTACGTGTGGTTTTGGTAGCTGAAATTTAATCATAACGATTATCATAAACCAAAATTTGTGTTATTTGTATTTATGGGGTTAGCTAATATATCGACCACATTAGTTGGTGGTCCCACCAACAAACATCGGTTACATTCTAATTTAACATTGAAATCGTTTAACTACTCTTATTTGAATCAGTTTTATTGACCTTAGCTTCAATACTTTATGATTTTTGTCAGATATCGACAGACGAGCATGAAGTTCACTTGATGGCAGGTGATACCCCAGCCACAGGACATCAGTCAATGATGCACTGCTCACTGGCTTTTTAGAAAGCATTCCGAAATAGACCGTAGACTGAAAACCGAAATGCGCAACTTGCACGGATTTTCCATCTAAGAGCAGTGGTTCGTTACTCTGTCGAAATGTCGATATTCTTCCCATCCTTTGAATACTCAAAGTGACCAACTCGAAGAGCCGGACTAACATGACAACCACGACAAAATCTAAATAAAATAAAATGCCGATCGTTTTCTCGTGTTTTTATCGATTATGTCCAACATGACACGCTTAAAACTCGACTTCTAATGTCAGAGATATATTTTGTTGAGATATCTCGTCTATTAAAGTTGTCGATGTCGAGACTATATCGAGATATCTTATATCTTAGTTTGTCTTCTCTCGTCCGCGAGATTTCCCTTGATGGTCATGCTAGGCGGGCAGGCATAGGGAGAGCATTATTACAGAAAATTATAAACGTATCATCCCGTCGGAATTCGAACCCGGGATTCATTGGAATGCAAGATGTAATGTAGTAGTAAAGGTGTATTACTTAACGTTTATCTTGTTTTCTAATACAATAATATAGTGCACCAGTGCTTTGATGTACCCGCTGTATCTGGCATTTTGTATTTCTATAAAACATGTTATTTCTACGTCTATCCATCGAGTATTAAAACGGATACGAAAGATAGCAGAATACAATTGTTATGAAGCGCTTATTGGCCATTACGGATTATGTCAAAAAAATCGGATTAATTCGAACAGTCGGCGTAAAACAAACAGCTTTTATCGGATATTCTATTTATAAAGATAAATCAAATAATACATTGTTTTGTTATTAAGGTATATCGTCACTCTCCAGCTTCACCCGACCAAGTTAATGACACCATAACGTGTGTCAAATTAAACTTGATAACAGGGTGACAGCAGATCGTTTTAAGGAGTGGTCAAAAAGATTTGCGATATGGAAATTCCGTTCCAGAAGTACCAGGTTTTTAATAAGATTATTAGCTCTTTGTTGATATCATGTGTATTTTGTGCTTGTAAAAGGCGACAGTGCATCAATAATTAATTAATAATGTTTTTTTAATAATAATAATAATAATTTATTTATTTCACCACTTTGATTTATACAATTCATCTTAATTAAGTGTGGCTCTGGCCTCCTAGCTAGGGAGTTCCTGTGTTAAGGAGGCCAGTTCCTTCCCAACAATAAGAGAGTACAGGTGGCATGCATTGTAACTTAAATAAACAAAGAAAGAAAATAAAAAAAACTTATACAATAATAAAAAAACCAAGAACATTAACTTATGCCTTAACATTAACTATAGCAAGGAATCTAATTAAGAAAAAAAAAGAAAAGATAATAAAAATATAAATCTATGTATGTATGTAAATATATAAACCTCACAATAGAGTTGCCAAAAACGTTATACTGAAATCCGGATTTTTCGTATTTATCTTTATTTTATTTTGTTTATTTTTTGAGTATTAAATGTGTATGGTGAGTTTTTTCTTCTATCAGTTATCTTATTAATTTTTCAGTGCCGTCGTAATCAATTTTTCCTAGCCAGTCGATTACAGTTTTTTTGAATTGATAGTTATTTAATCTTTTTACTGCTCGTTCTCTATTTAATTTATTGTAGATGTAATGTTAATGTTCAACCTCATCTCAGATAAAGAAAATACTTTCATAGGGTATTTATATGATTTACATACACGTTATCGTTCGTCTACTACTTTGAATATTATAGCTATTTGGTCTTTCTACACTATCCACCAGTCCAGTATGGGAGACGGGTTAATCTATGGGCTTTCTAAGTTCGAAAAATAGTCAAGAAAATAAATTTTATTCTTGATAATAGTCACTTGTATTGACTTGACAATGGACAGCTACAATGCAATGGCAAAATGGAAAGTAATTCCTGTCGCGTTATAATACCTATTTTTTAAAGATGTCAAAAACAAATGGTAGAATATATTATACTCTTTGGAATTTATTAGTAAAATTTATTTGTGGTGTTCTTAAAATGTGTGTTTTTAATGTTTGTTGCATTTTTCTCTCCTTTTAGTTATGTAAGTAATAAGTGTGCTTATTATTATGAATAACTTTTAAGGTTAACAAATTTTTTTCTCGTCAAATGAAATGTAAATTTCTTTTAGAGAATATTATAAATATCATAAACCATTCATTTAAACAAATTTAAGCATAAAAATACCAACAGAGAATAGGTCACAAATCTGTGGTATACGGGCGTGGAGTCCGGCCATTCCTTCGGGACTTATTAACGCATTCCTCTCTCTGTGATTCAGGGGCGTATTTCAAACACGTCCTTTTGTCTTGTGCAATGCAAGCTAAAGAAGGCAGCGAGTTTCACATTTGCAGTCAATATTGAATATGGTTCTAGATTATCTTTCCTAATTTTAATGGATGGTTTTTTACTAACGGAATTAATTAAATAACATGGATTGCTGCTTAGCGACATAGTATCTTGCTTTTGTATTTCTTTATCTTTATATATATAATTCTTCTGTGAGTGTGTATGTCACTGAACTTCTCTCAAACGACTGGACCGATTTTGATGAAATTTTTTGTGTGTGTTCAAGGGGGTCTGGGAATGGTTTAGATTCACAAAAAAGTTTGAAATTTTCAAATTAAAGACGTGTGGACAGGACAACGTCTGTCGGGTCCGCTAGTTTTGATATATTACTCATCCACCTTTATGTATATCTTGGCTTATAACTTCTCTTGGACATAGGTTAAGAACTTTAGTGACAATTTTAGCCAACGGGCATTCAGGATTATTGACATCTTCGTACTGATTATAGCCACAGATGGTAGATGTCATATGCAGTGTATTGTTCAAACATAGCTGTCATATAAGTATTTGTATGAACAGTTGTAAGGTATATTTTAGCGAATTTCTCAGTAATTTACAAAGCCTTGTGGATTCCGCTAGTCACACACTGTTTATTTTTTCTCTTGAAGAGATCCACCTTCTCAAAGCGGGTTAATATGTTTGTATTTACAGTTTAGCCAATGGGCATTAGTTTAAATTATTTTTATGAATAGGTGATTCTCCATAATATGTTTTTTAGGAAGAGCGCTATCTATCGTTTTGAAGCACCAAATTATATATAATATTATTTTTCTCATCGTTAAATAGAAATAATGTCACTATTTATTGCTATTTGAACGCTTATTTCTTTTAAAATACACTACGGATAGAAATGCGACAAAGCCAAAAAGCAAACCTATTTCAATAGCTTTAATTTAATTCCAGATTAATAATTAATAGTCGCTTATAATACACTACACTATTATTGTAAAATATTTCATAAAGCTTATCTTTTGTACCACACGCTGTGGTCTCTCTCTTTTTTCAGTAACGTTTTCGAAATGCTTTTAGGACTTAAAAAGATTTCAGATGATTTGTGATTGTGGATATTTCGGAACAAAGCTCTTTCCATCGACATTAATAAGTGACACTGGGGTGGCGATGGGCTCATTTGCGCGTTGGGTTACGTGTTCATGGGGATTCGTGGGTCACAGGTTCGAATCCCGCCGCGATGATTGTTTATAATTTTCTATAAACATGTTTTCTGGCCTGAAATATCGCAATTCCGGAAGAGTAACGACCCACCGTTCACAAATGGAAGAAGTGCATATTGCATGTCTTTCTAAATGCAATAAGTAAAAACATATTTCTATGAGGTTCTGTGGCTGCAGTGTTACCAACCATCAAGTGAGTCTAACGCTTGTCTATCGATATGTACCTATAAAAAATGTAGGCGGTAACATCAATATCGTATTTTCAATTAAAGTATGACGTTACCATGGTAACAATAGTAGCAAAAAATATTTGTTTTTAATATCGGTTAGCACTGCCCCAAATATTCTCTTCATATACCAAATTATGTATCTCGGCATATTTAATTCCTCTAAATTAATTATAAAGAATTGACACCCTGATATTTATCTTTATTTCTTTCAATAATAAAAAAATAATACCTACTTGATATGTCTGCTGCGAGAAAGATTTACAACACTCTATTCTTACCTAACCTTACTTTTATTACGTAATCTATGTATGAGAACCAGGGATGTTACGGAGCTTCGATTTCGGTTCCGAAAAGTCGGAACTTCCGATTGATTTTGCACCTCCGATTCCGATTTCGGTAAATTTAAATCGGAGGTTATAATCGGAGGTCGAAGCACATCGGCGGTAGTAGCCGCGGTCAGCGCCATTTGATTTAATAGTTAATTAAATGTTATGTTTAAAATTTAAGAAAATTAGTTTATTTTCACCCAGGAAGGTATAAACTTTTTTGAACTGATATGAATGAAATTGATGAATAATTTTTGTAATTTTATTTTGTTACACAATTCTCTTTTGTGTCTGCCTCCGATTCCGGTTTCGGTTCCGATTCCGGTTCCGATAAAACAAATTTAAAAACTCCGATTCCGAATTCGGTTCCGGGAAAACCACTTCCGTAACATCCCTAATGAGAACATATTGTTAACCCATCGCAGTAATAAAAAAATGGCGTGTTACAGACACGCCATTTTTTTTATTAATAGGTACTGGGTAGTTTACTGTGGAGAGAGTAAGGTGTACTTTTCCTCCAACCTAAAGTGAGACTGGTCGAGGCAGTCGGACCACTGGAAAATGGGGAAGGGTTTCGGAAAGAAATCACGAAATATCACAGGGGGGGGGGGGGTTATTTGTACTAAAAAAAATACACGTGACTTTGGGTATGAGTAGTCTAAAACCTCACCACATACCACTAGGGTGTGGGAAGGTGCTTAAAAAGTTGCTTAAAAACATATTTGCATAGGTACCTACTCAGTAGGTACTCGGAGAAACTTTCATAACGCGATTCAGAATTATTGACATCTTCGTACTGATTATAGCCACAGATGGTAGATATCATGTGCAGTGTATTGTTCAAACATAGCTGTCATATAAGTATTTGTATGAACAGTTGTAAGGCATATTTTAGCGAATTTCTCAGTAATTTACAGAGCCTCGTGGATTCCGCGAGTCACACACTGTTTATTTTTTCTCTTGAAGAGATCCACCTTCTCAAAGCGGGTTAATATGTTTGTATTTACAGTCGAGGAAATATTGCGAATACGAGGTATGAATCAGAGCTGTATGTTTTCACAGATAACAGAGATATTATTATTGAAACAGAAATGTTTATTTATTGTATAGTAATACCCCTACTTACGATATCTCGGCTTACACAAATCCAAAGATAAACTATTTTTAGAATAGAATAGGTTTATTCATCATAAGTGAAAGTGACACCTAAATATTTTAAATGTACACACCTTTTTATGTTAGATAACGACTTCACTTGATCGTAGGTGATACCCCAGGTACAGAACATCAGTCAATGATGCGCTGTCGACCTACTTTTTACTTCGAGCATTCGGGCATGAAGGCGTGGTGAAGTTTTCTATAACTATTAGTATACTCTGTTTTTCAGCTACCCTAACATTTTTTTAATTTGTTTCCCCGGAACTCGAACCTGGAACCTTTGGTGTTAACATGGATGTGGTTAAAAGACGTGCCGGTGAAAAGCCATTAATTCATAATTAATCAGGTTAAAGTTTATAATAAAACTTTTATTAGAAATCAAACAAATAAGGATTTTTTGTCGACTTCTGACTTCGAGGGTATGATCTAGGCGATTTCAAGAAAAAGGCAAATAGGCTCTTGTTAGACCAGCTTACTCTATCCTAGTCACCTACACATTGAAAAAAAAAACAAACACCTTCCTAGTAGAACAAACAAACCAAGGAAATACCTACAACCTTACCTATTCGGAACAAAATATAAGATAGGGAAATAAAATTCTTATAATTGAAAATGTAATATTGTCTTTTATTAACGCGAGTATCACACATTTAAATAAAATACTTTATAACGCACTCAAACGCGATTTATTTTTTATATCATTATATTTCGATTGCTCAAAAGCATCCGAAACGTCGCGGTCAGCATATAAAATATATATAACAAAACGCGATTTAATCCGTTATAAAGTATTTTATTTAAAATGTGTGTTGTTAGGTTTAGACCGTGTAGATTGACTCAGCCAAGTTTTAGTTCAAAAATAGCGCTCTTAAAGTAAATATATTTAACGTTGTTAGTGAATGTATTTTTCACGCGAGTGCCACACTCTATATTAGTTTTATCCGGTGACAGCTTTTCCACGCGACAGTACACGACACTTTCACTAAATTTTATCGTAAGTGCACCTTTAGCTTTTATAATATCATTTATGTGCTTTGGAAATACCTTAAGATATCTATTAGCTTATGTTACAAGTAGGAGATTGAAATTTGTGTTCGATTAGGTGATAAAATATGATACGGGACAAGCTATAAATAATAATAATAATAATAAAGCCAATTTATTCCAAACCTCTTTACAAAAATTTAACATTTCAAATGTAGTTAGTATTTGTTAGTATATGATTATTCTAATGATTAGTAGAGTTAGTAATATTTCCTATTTCTGAGATTTGGACCCCTCGATGGGTGAAGGCCTCCTCCAACCCCTTCCACACATTCTTACGGGACAGGCTATAGTATTTTAATATATTTTTTCACGTTAGATATCGACAGACGAGCATGAGGTTCACTTGATGGTAGATGATACCTCAGCCACAGTACATCAGTCAATGATGCGCTGTGGATCTACTTTTTACTTCGAGTGCCTACTCGTAGGAGATCCGAATGCTAAAGAGTATGTAAATAGTAGGTACTTGTGCTTCTTTCTATTTAGTTTTGCGATTGGAAATATATATTTTAAAAAAAATGAAATTCGTTGTGAATGTAATATGCGTACAAAAAATAATGTTTTTTGGTTATTAGTATATTTATGTTTGTTATAGTTATGTTTCTCATGTAAGTGATGACTATCAAACGAAAAAAAAAATGTATCTTAATCTTTCTTGAGCAAAGCAAAGCTGTATTGTTTTATGGGCTCATTGGTAGACACCTCAAACTTGCATCATTGATTTGGATTGGGGGTTCGAATCATTTTTATAAAATTATCCTTTCGAAAAATTTCTCGAAGAAATATGGACTTCTCTGAATACCCAGTTTGTATCATATCTAAACCATTTAGCCTACGCGCAGACTAGAGCCACTAGTGGCGACCACAGCATAGCCACCGGTTTCCGCCACAAGCTACGGGCGTAATTTTTCATATATTTTAGGGCATCCGCGCAAACACGGCGCTCGAGTGGCCGCCACCGAGCTTCTAGCCACCGGTGGCCGCCACAACGTGCGGGCGCGATATTGCATACATTTTACAGTGGCTGAAACGCGGCCACCGGTGGCTCTAGTCTGCGCGTAGGCTTAGTCTACCGATCGGTATAAAACATTCCTACCATCTCAGTAAATAAGCAAGAAGATTCATATGGCCCAAATGGGGCATGGGGCAGACCCATTCTGTATCTATTTCATTGATCATTTTTAATATTGTCTTTTATTAACGCGAGTATCACACATTTAAATAAAATACTGTATACCGGATTAAAACGCGATTTATTGTTTAAATTATTTGAACAATAAATAAAATAAATATATAAATAATAAAATATAAATATTTTTGAAACGTCGGGATAAATAATTTAAACAATAAATCGCGTTTTAATCCGGTATACAGTATTTGATCATTTTTCTTTACAGGCAAGTAGGTGATCAGCCCATACACAGCCGAAACAATCTTTTAAATCTTTTAATTTCTTTTGGTTTCCCCGGGATTTGAACCAAGGACCTCCGGGCTAAACGCATCGTGCTGAGCCACGGCGGTCAGTAAATACTGAGCTAAAACCACATAGTTAAAAACTTTGTCACTGCATTTGTTGCGAAAGACTCTATGTTATTTTATGCTTTTTATTCAAAACAGAAACAAATGCTTAGCTATATTTGCATAGAGTTCACAAATTATATTCCGTATTCCGCGAAAACCTTACAATTTTTCTCTGCATAAAAAGCTGTGGACAAAAACTATAAGATAATATTTTTTTCAATAAGATTGAAAATATTTATAAAGTGAGTTCCCGAACCACCTGGGACACACTTCTGTATCTGTTTCAATTAACATAATTCTTTCCAGTAGGTAATCAGCCCTCTGTGCCCTGTTTTCCTCTACGAGTAAAATTTAAAAGTGGTTTCCGTAATTTCCTAATGAAGCATACAGCAATACACACTTCTGTGTCTATTTCAATTAACATTTTTCTTTACAGTAGGTACTATCCAGAAGGACCAGTCTTGTGCTATTTCCAGTCACCTAATTCACCTCTGTTAAAAAGAACTTGTGTACTAACCCTTATTAGATAATAATATCCTCAATATGACTTAAAATATTTATACTTAGCAATATTTTTGAGCGACGAAGTGTCGATAACATCTGGCTTAGACTTTCCTGTTATGAGAAAATGTGAAAATATACTTGGAAGCTTTTAGCAATATGTTTACAGCGTTAGCTTGCTCCAAGATTTATGACAAGATAATACAGCACAGAGAGCTATCACTGAACATACATATGTATCTATACTAATATTATAAAGAGGAAAGATTTGTTTGTTTGTTACGAATAACTCAAAAACTACTCGACCAATTTTAAAAATTCTTTCACCATTATCAGCGAGTAACATAGGCTTACTGTGCAAAATATGTCTACAATGAATCCGTGCGAAGCCGGGACTTCTTGCTAGTATAGCATAATACGACCTACTACTTGCTTTTATAAGTAATATGATATTATTGTATTTCATACTTTCACTGCCGTTGCTTTCCGATGGATCGCGGTTTCAAATCCCGCCAGGTAAAAGAGTATAATTAATTATAACTGTTTATAATTAATTATAATCTTTTGTAAACATGTTTTCCTTCACGCCTGGGCACGTCTTGCGTAACGAATATATGTTCATATACGTAGATAACAGCCTAGCCTTATAGGACATCGATGGATAGGGGGCTAGGGTATTGTTTCTTAACATCAAGCTCGTAACAGTAACTAGCAAAAAATGACGTATGACCTCTCTGTGGCACCAGCTCTCGCCGACGATATTTCCGAACCGATACGACTTGGGAACCTTCAAGAAACGAGCCTATTCTCACCTTAAAGGCCGGCAACGCATCCTTAAGACCTCTGGTATAGCGGTAGTCGTATACCATCAATAGATCTGCCTGTATTTAAAAAAAAACCTGAGTTTTGAAGATATCCATGAATTTCAGTGATCACTTACTTACCACTACGACTACTACTTATTACACTTACCATCAAATAAATAAATTAATTTTCATTTCATTTCAAATGAGTCACTCTGATATAAATTAGATAATATAACCTAGACAAACCACTTAACTTAACAATTATATTATATATTTAAATAAATTAAAACATAAGTGTTTTGTAGACAATTTTCGCGTAAATTTGTTAGTTGTAGGCTTGAACGTTTTATCTGGAGTGCTTTTGTCTAGGTTTCGGCTTTGATGTCTGATATTACGATTCTACGCCTGAATAATTTGATATTTACTCGTTTATAATTTGAAAGCGTTATTTCTTAATACCTTTAGTGCGAAGTCAATGTTAATTATATCTTTAATTTTTTTTAAATGAATATGTTGAGATGCGATGACGTGCTATTTAAAGTTTATGACTTCAATTGATTCTAAAACATGACATAAACGTATTCCCTAATTGCTTCAATTTATTCTAAAACCGGACTCCCTTATTGTAAGTGTAAACTATATTCCAGTCTCCACAACATTCAGTCTTTATATCAAAGAACGGTGATTTATCATCCGGACGGAATTTCGACATTCCTTGCGCCAAGTCAAAGTAGGCAGAAATAATATGTTTACCGAAATATAGGATCTGGTGTGAATCGAATCTACGAGTATTACTATGAATGCAAGATGTATCAACCCACCACTCTCAATATCTAGTCAATTTTGATGTATATTATTAATATGGTATTTAATAATAGAAATTGTTAACTATTAAAAAACATTAATTGTGAAAAAAATATATAATAAAATACTGATTAAAACGCGATTTATTATTTGTATTCCATAAAATAATTTATCCCGACACTTTGGATGCTTTTGGTCACTGGTTTAAATGTGTGATACTCGCGTTAATAAAATAATATTATACATAATAACTTTATAAGTCGACAACGCATCCGTAACACCAGACGCTGTTCACTTTCCATCAGATGAACTGCAGGGTCGTTTGCCCCTCTATACCTACTATAAAAATATTACTTACTTTCCTTTAAACTCGATAAACCCACTCAGACCGGTGACGGATCAACTAAGAGTCACAATAAAATGAAGAAACCAATAAGAATGGTTGAATTATTCTCGGAAGAGATATAACAATCGAACTCCTTGTGAACAGACGTGGGTAAAGTCATAGGCTGTAGCGGTACTAATTTTACTAAAGGGTTATTTTGGTAATATCAGAATATATAATTATATTTAAGAGATAATATATTCGAGAAGGATATATTTTCATTGAGGAAAATTACGATTATATCAGTATTCTGTATTTTTAAATGAGTAGTTCTATAGTATAGCATACTATAGTAGTATGTAGTATTCGTGTGTTCAGAAATGAAAGCCAAAACGTGCAATCAACATTGAAGTGGAACAACCCGGATGGAATTTAGATATTTCTAAGTATTTTCGAATATATATTAGAGAATGTATCTATTTTCTCCCATTTGTTATTAAAGACCCGTGAAAGTTTTCATCCAAACACGTACAGATACAATTTTTTTTTAAAATTAGCCTATGTTTTTAACAAAAAGCCAGACATATTTGATCAAAAACTAATTTCGTCCTTTGCCGTAAAAGGCAATCAAAGAACGAACTCACTTTTATGTATCAAATATTGACTAAACAATAAATAGATATCGTATTTTGCATTTAAGGCAAATTTAAAATTGCAAGAACATCCGAGTTCTAAAAAGTTTGAAGTACTCATAGAATTGAACTTTTTTAATGTCTTGAAAATTCAAAAAATTCAAACGTAAAGAAAATAAGTTCTTAGATTCGATTTTACAATAAAAATGAAACCTTTTCTATTTTAGTTAAGGGGTTAAATATAACGAATTAGATATAAGAATATTCGAAATTCGAAATTCTGAGCTCATTCTCCGCCTTGATTTTAGTAGGAAAGCTATTTTGTTCCATTATATATAAAACACTAAAACAAATATATTTTGTTTGCACCACTCCCTCATCCGAGCTGCGTCCATACGGTCACTTAACACTTCGACCACACGCCACAAAAACAAGAAAATATAAAATCGAGACAGCCGGAGATATTGCTTGGACGTAGCAGGTGCGCGCAGTAAGAACTGAGTCTATATTGGAATACACTTCGTTTACGAGTTATTGGTCGTCCAGACGGCTTGGTCCGTTAACATTGAATTCATTTATCGGATTATTCTTGGTTATTTTGAGAATAATAGTAATTGTTTTAAACAAAAGTCGACTTCAAAACTATAACTACATATAGAATGTACAAACTTAAACTAAAAAGTAACAAATAAAGTTTTAATTAATTCAAAGCAATAGCCTTAAAGTACAATCGATAACAGTTTTTTTTGAAATATGACCTACCAAACAACAAAAAAAACATCCAAATCTACGCATAACTTACGGAGTTATCGCTTTTCCTTTAATGTGTTTAGTAACCTGTCGTCCCACATTATAAATATCGAAATTCCGACCGCGTAGCTTTCATAGTTTGAATATCCATGAATTGTAGAATGCGCGACTCAATTTTAATCGAAATTCGAATTCTTTATGTAAAAAACATATTTTATGCTTTTCTATTTGATGTCCTGACCTACCAAATGCTCCTTACGCTCGTCTATCGATATAAGACATAAAAAACTATATCTAAAGTCTTTCCTCAGTTCCAAGGTTTAAGATATGGAGGGATGACCGTTATGTTCATTTGATAGTAGGTGATAGTTCAGTCACAGAACATCAAATAGAGAAGTATAAAAATACGTTATTCACTTCGAGAATTCGCAAAAACTATACGCCGAAAAACATTTTATGACTTTAATATGTATTCCGAATGCATTTACTAGAACTTACGTTTTACATAATATTGTTTCGTTAACTAAAACACGCTTTTCAATATGCACTTCAAGGTTTTTCCATATGTATATTAACAGTCATTTGTCCGGATATTTCACCCTCTATTTCATGAGATTCTGAAATAGGGGGTGGAAGTTGCTACATGTGTATGAAGTCCAAGACGCGGGCAAAAGCTAGTCTCTAAAATATACGGCTCTGTATGCGACAAACTGAAGCTTTAAGCTGACCAAAGAATATTTACATCAATATCAGGAATAAAACTTCATCGGAAGCGGAATTAACTTTGCTAATGCATAAAGTTGCGACCTAAATAACTTTGAAGTTGGTAAAATAATTTTATATCGATACATTCAAGTCGGTATTGGCAGAACACCAATATATTGGATAAAAAGTTTTGAAAGACCCTCATCCGTTGCAACTTCCAGTGATATCCCACTCTGCCAAATGTCTAACCTCGGAACTGGATTTTTCAGTTTATTTCAAATGTCAAACATCCCAATTTTTATTGTTGCTTTACGATATATCTCAAGTTCGGTGCTTTTAATTTTTTTTGTTGTCGTAATACTTGTTTCCGTACTACATATTATATTTCTTACAAGTATTTTTGGATTTTGGACTATGACTGTTTGATATTATTGTTTAAGTGGACTGTATTTTATTAGATGTTTTTTGAAAGTATTAAATATATATATCTTAACTTAACCCAAATATGCTAGGCAGAGACGACGGACATTATTAGTAGCGTAAGAAACCTACGGACTTACCGGGAAGCTTATTAAATCTCGCTCGTAGACCGGCGCCGGGCTTCAGTATATTATTGTTCAGGATCAACCAAAACACACACTAAATTATTGATATAATTATATGACACAGCCTGGTGTCTGACTCCAGCTAGGGAGCCTCAAGGTTCACATAAAATGTAAATAGAAATAGAATCCACAAGCGTGTGTGGTGCGATCACTCGATACGTTCTTGATCTTCCCGCGCTCCCGGTGGTAGGCACGCGAACTAATTGTCCATCGAGCCGCCTCGCATAGATAATATTTAATATTTATGGCAATATTAAACAATGACATTTTACTTTCCTTGAGTACCTACTTTAAATTTTTTCTTGTAGCAACACTTGTTTATGTACAAATTATTTTTTGAATAATGGAGTTTGACATATACTCGTATATTAAAAAAAACGGCTGCATCGATTTTAATGATATCTGTTATATTCGTCTATGTCTCGAATAACTATTAAAATATTGAAAAAAGAATTTTAAATTGAGTTCGGAACTCCGCCATCTTCCACAATTGTAAGCTCACGTAACGCACGCTTATAGCTTTTTCATTATAATTGATATCTACTGCAAATCTTTATAATAGAAGTGTGAAAATAGCATATTCAAATCTAGAAAACCTTTTTTATTTATGAATCCAACATTGTGGCAGGACAACGTCTGTAGGGTCCGCTAGTAGCATATAAAGAGGTTATTTGCAATAAATGGCCTAAAACCACTTAACTTCCGGATCACAAAGGTCTTATTTGTATCTGTATATAATTTTAATTGTATTGAAAATGCCCCACAAAAGCAATAAACATTTTCATCAAACAAATATTTCCAGTCTTAGAAATATTTCTCTTCCGTTAAAGAAAACATTACTTTACAAGCGTCTAATTAAATCTTGAATAACCGAAATAATCTCTCCGCTCTACGCCCTTGATTTGTGAACTGGCAGTAAATGTAAAACTAGAAGCATTTAATATGTATTTTTTATTGACGTTCATAAGTGTACATTGTGTTACCTAAATGAATAAATGATTTTTGAATTTTGAATTTGAATTGAATTTTGAATCTTTGTTCACAGAAGCCGGCGGCCTCCGTACCACGGAACTCCACATAAGTCCTCGCGTCGTTCAACGCGGTAGAAACGTAACGATGGCCTGCCTCTACCGATTGCATGAGAGCGAAATCTACTCGGTGAAGTGGTACAAGGGCTCACAGGAGTTCTATAGATATTCTCCCTTAGAGTCTCCTACTACTAGAGTGATGCCTGTAAATGGAATTAAAGTTGATGTAAGTGTTAAGAACCTATCTCGCCTTTCTATGACTGTTTAATAAAGCCTCGTCTTGAAGTGTCAAAACAAAACACGTCTAGTTTAAGCCTGTGTGTCGTAGAAATTGTTTTCGGAATAAAATTTATTCCGAAAACATTTTATTCAATAAATAGAGACAGCCATGCATACTATATAAGTTAGTAATTCTTATTATTTAAAATGACATTAGAGTCGATCATGGCAGGTATGTAAGATAAGCTGACTTTTTACGCATTGTATGAGAAATATTTTAAGATCCAGGGAATCAAGTTAAGGAATGATCTGCCTCTTGCTTTAAAAAAGCTAAGTACATTAATATTTTTAAAAAAATTAATTACAATTTTTTATACAAGAACGTGGGAACACGTTTTTTTATTTCCGATATTTATGATAATCGTGCTTATTTGATGGTACACCAGAACAGAATGTTTTAATTTTTTTTTATTTGAAAATGTCTTACAAAGAAATACCTTAATAACTATAAGTTATAATCTTCATTATTTTAATTATAACTTATAATTTAGGTATCTTCTTAATTATAAGTTATAATCATCATGTCAAACTGAGTGAAAACAAACTTGCGATCCAACTAGCGTTAACTTTTATTTTAAGGAAGGGAAGACAAAATAATTAACCTTAAAAATAAAAGTACCGTGGATTTGACCTTTGAACATTAAGACAAAAGTAGTTATTTTTTTCACTCACATTATTTATCATTATATCTATCACTATCTAAAATTAAGTAACGAAAAGAGAAAAGTCATATTTGAACATAATTTGACAATAGCGACGTCATTCCTTGTATGTCAGTGGAGGATAACTACGTTTACTTGACATAAAACTTGATATTTTTTACCTAAGGATTATAATGATATAAAAATATAATGTTTTGTGTCAATCAAAACTCAACCTTATTTTTTTTGTTTTAGAGGTTGAACTCCAATGAGACACACGTAGTGATAATAAGGGTGACACCAAATCTGAGCGGTAACTACAGCTGTGAAGTCATCCAGAACGCGCACACCTTTCCGCACTACACGGCCACAGCGAGGCTTGATGTTGTTGGTGAGTAATATTGTGGGTATACTAGGTATATATTAGGTACCATACGTATATTATATTTATTTATAATATGGCCATCGCCACAGAAGACAATATAATCTTACAAGGGGACCCCGCTTACTCGTCATCGCCGACTTGGGCAAAACTTATCCCACATGCAGGGCATGACTGTAAATGAAAGTAGCCAAAGGGAGATTTATAGATGGCCAAGCGTTTAGGAGATATTCAAACATTAAGCGGCTCTCGCAAGCGAAGTACCATTTATGTTAGGCTCGTTTCCAAGCAGCCGTTGGTGTAGTAGTTAGTGCTTGGATGATGATGCAATGGTCCCACGTTCGATTCTCCGTGTGATAATTTATTTTTTACGTTTTTTTCGCTTTTTCGTATACTGTTAAAAAAAAAAAAATTGAAAGTAAAAAAAAAAAGTTCTCGCGTCAAAGGTCAAAGGTATTGCCAAAAAAATGTCTTTCTTAACTTCAAATCGGTTTTTTTTTTTTTTTTTTAAATAGAGTCTTCAACAAAGGATACACATAAACATATATTATCTAAACATAATACATTAAGCAAGTCTTTGTGCTCCCTCAATTATAGAAGACTACAGCATTCAATTGTTAAAACCGTGTAAGTACATATTATACATAAATTTATCTAATAGTTAATAATCTAAGTTAAACGATACAGAAAAGGGAAACATACTAATTAAAAATAATTAAATATTTTGGCGTGAAGTGCATCAACTATTAACTTTTTTATATTTTAGTGCATCTTGCACTAAAATTTTGTAGTTCGAGAGTGAATTCGCAAAAATGTCGATGGTATCATTAGCATTCGAGACAATATTGTACTCCTGAGTTATTCGAATGATAGGAGAGTGTTTGCCTAAATTTGTGCGATAGAAAGGTGCTTTAAGTAAGGAACGGGGATGACGAGGGATTCTTGGGGGTACATTGATGCATAATTTATTAAGGAAGTCAGGACAGTCAATGTAATTGTTGAATATTAGGAGTTGGATTAGGAGTTGAGTATTAGGAAAGATGGGATCGCGAATTAGAAATTGTAAAAATTTGCTGTTAGTTCGAACTAGAATTTTGTAATTTCGTGAACTTTCATTCTGTCCGTGACCACGCTTATCGTAAGAAACATCAGGATAACTAGTATAAAATATAGATATTTGCGTTAGTAAAAGACAACAAAGTACTTACCCAAAAAAGTTTTTTTAAGGCTGAAATAAAACCACTGTAATGTAAATATACTGTAATATACATGAATACCATGTCAATAGTATTGGAACTATCCGAATTGTATTTACGAGCGTGTTTTGCGTGCGTAACCTATAAGTTGGGCTATAACTGCTCACTCGTAGCCAGATAACGACGCTAACGATCAAGTCACGCGATTTTCGTCCTTATCTACATAGTGATGTCGCTTTTATTGGTCTAAGATAGAAGTATCGTCTGTAATAATGTTTCAGAGAAAAATCTATTGTATTTCGTTTCCAAGATTCGATTTTATATTTGTTTCGATGGAATTGACGCGATGTCATGCCTGCCATTAAAACAGTATATTTTTACTTTAAAGAAGGAAGAAATTCAATCCAAAAAAAATGTAGTTTCTTCTTTCTTTCAAGTAAAAATATACAGATTTTATTTTACAAATTATTAATAGATTATTTTTTAATTTAATTGAATTAAATATGGCAACTTTGTGACATTTCAAATATCAGACAACTGTCATCTTTCAGTCTCCCGCGACCACGGTTGCTGAAAAGCATCCGAAACGTCGGGATAAATAATTTAAACAATATAAATAATAAATCGCGTTTTAATCCGGTATATAGTATTTTATTTACATTAAGTTCTGAAGTATTTATTCTAACCAGATTTTGTAAAAAAATCAGTCAAGCATTACTCAAACAAACACAATGACGTAAACCGCCTTTCTAACAATAATATAATTCATTCTCTAATTACCATATTCTTTTACTGTACAGTTTTGTCCAGCTAAAAGCCTCTTACGCGATATTCTTTAAATATTTTCTCTTGAAACTCTTCTCAAAGAGACAAAGCATTACTCTGGCGCTAACAAAACCCTCCGGGCGTTTTTCAGTCACTATTCAACACTTTACAAGTCAAGGGTTTTTAGAGAGCTATAGTACTAATGAATGACATTAGAACGCAAGTACATTCTTAATAGTGCAATTTTTGTATTAAGTAATGGCAAATAGGCATAGATTATAATATTATTATTATAATTATTTACATAACATAATTAAGATAATAAATGAAGATAAGATAGATATATTTGACGGGCTCGTTGTTGTGTTTGGTTGATCATGTACCTTGCGCTCCGAAGGTTCGCAGGTTCGAATCCTACCGGGACGACATATTTATAATTTTTCATAATCATGTCTTCTGGTCACTTCGAGCACTAAACGGGGATATAATGGGAGAAGTAGGAATCTAAGTTTTGATCGGGTAACCGTTCATAGAATAAAAAAGCCTGCAAGCCTGCTTAACGGGCTCATTGGCGCGTTCGGTAGAAAACCGGCCGTGCGCATCGATGGGTTCGAATCCCACCGGGAGCACATGCTTATAATTTTCTGTAAGCATGTCTTCCCCACGTCTGGTAACTTTAGGCATTGATCAGGTGGGAGGAATTTTGGAATCCCAACCGGGTAACAAACCACTGTTCATCGATTGAAAAACCGTGAAGTGCACATTGCGCGTTTCGGTTTCAGTCTGTGGATTTCTTGCTCGAAGTAAAAATTAGGTCGACAGCGCATCATTCACTGATGTTCTGTGGCTGAGGTATCACCCACCATCAAGTGAATCTCATGCTCGTATGTCGATATCTGACATAAAAAAAAAACTTAATTTATGTGTAGCGTATCGTAATTTATCACGGAAGTCCATATTTACCACTTCGGGTTTCATTCAATAACTAATTTAAGCATTTAACTGTCCTTGAACGGAAGCCAACTATTGTACAAAAGATTAAAATACCAAATGCAACTTAACCCTTCGAGGAAATTAACTAGAGAACCTCCAAGTGAGGCATTATGTTACAGAGTACGTCCAACTTTTGAGGTCCCCAGTAAAAATAAAATAACATTTCCTTCCATTGTATTAAACGTCGCGAGCTTCCTTGTGGCGCACAAGACCGTTGCCAAACGTTTATGAAAGCAAGTTATATTATTTCGCTTAGTCTCTAGTTTATTTTATTACTCTATATGAATACAATCTTAAATTATTTTTACAATATGAGTATTTGAAATGAAATGCCAACCAACGAATTACAAAACTTAAATTTAATTAATATTAAACAAAGTTACAATAATATATGTACAGAATGTGCAATAAAAAAAATAATTTAAATAAAATATACTGGACTAAATCTCGATTTATTATTTATATTGTTTAAATTATTTATCCCGAAGTTTCGGATGCTTTTCAGCAACCGTGGCTGTTTGATTTGAAAGATCACAAAGTTAACGATTTATGAAAAGATTTTCGTTTGGTCAAAACGTATGTAGTGATTTTGGCTTGTCTAGAGTGTGTTCACATACTGTACTGAAAAATTATGTCAAATATTGACTCCACTCAGTATACTTTGTGACCATCAACGCCACAACAATGATCATGATTTCAATGATCCTATTTGCAAGGTGTAGTAAAATGATTTGGGAAAAGTACCTTGTTAGATAAAATATACATATGTACATTTTAATACTTAGAATAGATTTACTACCATAATATAAGATATTGTAGCGAATTGAAATGTTTAAAGTTTAAATCATGCAGTTTAAGTTATTTTATTTAAATGTGTGTTGATAAAAGACAATATTACAAACTAAGCAGTCAAAGAGAAAAGCGTGTTTTAAATAAAATCATTGACGGTAGTATTCAAAACCACAACCCACTAGAATGCGCAAACGACCGATTTAAATATCTTCTAGACAGCTTGACTGTCATAAAGTCCATTATTTATAAAAAGTAGTCCCCAATATTAAGTTTTTTTTTATTCTCAGGTATTGGTGGTCTTCGAGCAACAGAACTTCGAATATCACCGCCAGTGGTCCAAAGGGGCTCCGACGTCACACTGGCTTGCTTGTACGAGCTGACAGATGCACCACTATACTCAGTCAAGTGGTACAGGGGCCGGCACGAGTTCTACAGATACTCTCCTACGGAAACACCCGCTACCAAGATATTCCCTTTCGCCGGGATCAACGTTGATGTAAGTAGTTCATTGATATTTCATAGAGCAATCAATGGCAATGAGTCGAGAGTATTGTCACTAGATGTCCGTTCTAAAGCACGGCTGTTGCAACTGAAATGGATTATGTATTATGAAACGTATGAACAATGTCCAACACATTGGTCTTAGGGAATTGCTGACTTCCGGATGTCGAGACTGTCAGCACCGAGGTAGTATAGTCAGTACTGCTTAATATGGGCCCATATTTTTTTCATATTTTACCTACTTGAAAGTAATGTTAGAAAGATCAGGCCCTAAAGGTAATTTATATTTTATACGTCAATATTTGACAACACTAAAAAAAAAGAAGCTGTCAACTGCACTTGGTTTCCGTTATAAGTGAGTTTTACTTATTGTAGTTATTTGATTCACGCTTAAAATATTAAACAGTTTTTATGTAGTGTTTTAAGTTTTTTAAAGTTGTTTTTAGATTTTTTCAAACTGTGATATCAGTGTTCAAACAACAGACCAGAAATATCGTTTCAAGTGTTACCTTATCAATTATTTCGATGTTTAAATACATGAATAAAATTATGATTTTGAATACATACATACATATATATCACGCCTCTTTCCCATTGGGGTAGGCAGAGATCACGGAATTCCATATGCTCCGATCCTTACATACCACTTTCGCTTCTTCTACTTTCATCAATGCTTTCATACACACTCGACGGTTACGAGTACTTTTGATCTGGCCCTTTTGCAGAACGTCCCCGATCTGATCGAGGTACGTTCGCCTAGGTCGACCACTCCCGACTCTCCCACTCACACCAGTTTCATAAATCTTTTTCGTTTCCCTACTTTCATCCATCCTTTCTACATGCCCAAACCACCTCAACATACCTTTCTCAATTCTCGTCACTACATCGTCTTTTACTCCACAACGCTCTCGAATTTCGCCATTTCTTAATCTATCTTTCAGAGTTACACCACACATACTTCTCAAGGCCCTCATTTCCAATGATTTTGAATGATTATATATTAAGTGGATCTACAGCTCATCAAGAACGAATAGGCTTATTATCATTAATTGAAATCGTTGACCTAGTTTATTCTCTTAACCCACTAGAAAAATATAAAAGGCCAGCACACTTTAATTACTTCAGTTTTAATACAAATTCTTTAGTGTCGCGACTCGCTCAAGGAGGCTTTCCAGGTCGCCTTTGATACTTTAATTTTGCTAACGGATTTTTACTTTTCCTTTAAAATTAAGTTTAACTTGTTTATGTGGTTTAGGAATAATAATAATACCCCTTTGTCCATTTTGAATGTTATGTTTATAGTTTGAAAGCTTAGATTATTTAAATAATCAAAGTTTGAAAGGTCTCTGGGATAAAAGTATTTACTTCTTAATGTTTGATATCAACAGACGAGCATGAGGTTCACTTGATGGTAGGTGATATCCCAGCCACAGAACATCAGTCAATGATGCGCTGTTGACCTAGTTTTTACCTCGAACATTCGGAAATCGATAGACTGAGACCGAAACGCGCAATGTGTTTCACGGTTTTTCCAACTGTGAACAGTGGTTCGTTACCCGGTCGTAATGTCGATATTCCTCCTATTTATTCCCCCAAGGGAAGACATGCTTATAGAAAATTCCGAGAGATAAGAGCTTTCATCGAAAACGCCGTCTTATTCTTTTCGTGCGAAGCCGGGGCGAGTGGCTAGTATTTTTCTATTTCTTAACAGTGTCCCGCTATCCCGACCCAAATAGATATATGACATTTCATTTCGACTCACATGACACTGAGTAACGGAGTAGGTATCTGGTATGGTAGTAATAAAATCTAAAAACATTTCACATCTTAATAAGATTCTTGCCTACAAAGACACATCACATTATTCTCCTAAAAAAATCAATTCGAATGCCTTCGATGTTCAAACATCAGTTTTTTATGTATGACATGTTATTACCAATATACACTTCACCGAACACAAAAGTCACTAAAGTTCCATACACAAAGCGATCGTTTACGTCTGATATTACCTAGTTCTCCGAGCGAAAAATATGTGAATATCCTCTAAGATCTTCAGAATCAAATATGTCTTCTATTCCCATATTTTACGAGGTATCTGGAAATACCTTAGGACCGGTGAACCTAATCTTTTGGATCCAGCGGAATCTGCTTAGAATTTCTTGATTTTCTCTCGGTGAATGTCTAGTTGATAAATTCGCATTCAGGTATATTTAATGTTATGCTAGTCCGAGAATGTAGCAATGAAACGATAATATTTTATTAAAGCTGAGCTTTTTTTTCACCTTTTCACCTGAGATTTTGTTCACCTTTATTTGTTTTGAATTTTTGGTAGCTAGCTGTTGTTTAGTTATTGAGAATCGGGACTTGTGTTTAGAATACTCTATTTAAAGGCCGTCTTCAGAAAGGCGTTACTTAGTCTACCCCCAAGCAGTGGCGGGACCACCATTCTAGCCCAAAAGCCCGGTTCGCCATATTAATGCAACCTTAAAAAGAAAAATAATAATGCCTTTAACGTAAATAATTCTTTATTGTTCCAAAAAAAATAATAAAAAGAGTATCACACATTTAAATAAAATACTGTATACCGGATTAAAACGCGATTTATTATTTATATTGTTTAAATTATTTATCCCGACGTTTCGGATGCTTTACAGCAACCGTGGTCGCGGGGAGACAGTAAAGCAACGTCGCGAAATAATTTAAACAATATAAATAATAGGTAAATCGCGTTTTAATCCGGTATACAGTATTTTATTTAAATGTGTGATACTCTTTTTATTATTTTTTTTGGAACAATAAAGAATTATTTACGTTAAAGGCATTATTATTTTTCTTTTTAAGGTTATTTATTTATTTATTTGATAATAATTAAAACGGCTGATTAGGCCAATTACATTAATTATTTCTTATACAACACAAAAATACAATACAATTTAACATCATCACAATACACTGAAATACAAACAATAAATTAAAAATACACTACACTGATAGATTATTATCATACACATTTCAATTATATCAAGTCTTATCGCTAGGGAGCGATTTCTTCCAAGGCATTTTATAATAACGTTATTATAAATCTTTGGACTTTTAGGCTTGTATTGTAATCCCGCTACTGTCCCCTAAGCAGCAAATTGTTTCTCTTCCTGGATCATCATAATTTGTATCTTTTTAAGGTTTTCTAGGTCAGCGGGCTTCACTTTAGGTAGCATCATCACTTACCACCAAGTTGTATAGAGGTCGTATGCCTGCCTATAATTCATAAAGAAAAACAACTTCATTGCTACATTTACGTAGCTAACTAATTACTGGCTAATTACATCAGCTCAAAGTGTTGAGAGCCATTCAGTTCTATGTAAAACTGTAATGTTAAAATATTTGATACAGGTAAGCGTAGTAAAAATAATTTAAATGTATTTTAAGTCATGCCACGAATGTGGTAAAATATTTTATATAAATTTATCATTAGCCGCTTTATGATTAATAATATTTTCTCCTGTTTTCCTTTTGAATTAATTAAATTCCAAGATACGCCCTCGTTTGTGGCTCAAGTGAAAATTTAAATATTAAATTATTTCTTTTAAAATATTCTATATTGATTATGAGAGTTAGCTTTGAAGCTTTTTAAATACCTGATCTGTAAAAATGCTAAGGTTATTTTTATTTAAAGTACAGCAAAAATATTCTAAATGCAATAAATGAAACCATATCTGTGTTAGCTGTGTTACATAATATGTATATACAATATACATATATGTAGTCTCCAATTTCTACTCAACAAAGAAGCCCATGTTTTATATGCATATTTTTTTGTTGTGTCCGATACCTGTCTTAATGAAGTCATCCATAATATCCAACGATGAGTAAATGAGTAAATATAATATTGTCCCTTGCTCTGAGAGCAGTATTACTGCCAACTTACTTTAGCGGGATAACAGTGATATCGGTCCACATCTTTTTATTATGAAATACGCCTCATGATATTGCTCAACGAACAACACAAAATCTCTTGTGAAGTACGCTTGACTACTGACTTTTAGGCAAGAAACCTCAATATAAAATGGTCCTACCAAGCCGGAGTAGCTCGGTGAGTATAATATTTATTTATTTATTTAGTAGAACGGCAAAACCAATTACACTACTAAAATTACAATTTCAAATAAAATAAGCATTAAAATACAAAAAAAGAAAAATTACATTAAATTATATTTACCAACATTCATTCAAATCTTTCACAAAACATCAAACATACTGATAATAGTTCCTTCCATCCATCCGCAAATAAATCGCATTCAGGGTATTCATTTAAGAGGGCGTTGAGTGCCGTGAGAGTCCGTGGGATAGGCGAGTTAGCTCGTGCAACAGTGCGGAAACTGGGTATAGCGAAAAGCCTATATTTTCTGGATCGACAGTAATTGTCAGGGACAAATATTTGGAAAATTTCATTATGAAGCTCCGGAGCAACAATGAAATTCCTAAAAATCTTACATAGTGTCCTGACTTGATCATTATTCCTCCTATTATATATTAATATTAATGACTGTAACCCGCCTCCTCTCATCTTCAACACCACACGCCTCTCCACAAAGCCCCTTCGCACCAACGCGCTTAAACAATATCCTCTAATACACCGTAATTGTTATCTTTAAGCTGCTTTGTTGCACTGACAGGTCGAATAATACAATTAATAGAATATTTCGGTATTATTAAGGTCTTTATTCAAAGATGGCGCAACTCACTAGTTTGTTTTCTTATTGTTTATGTTATCTTGAATGTTAAAATCTATTTGGTGACCAGACATGCCATTCTTATAATGATGGTATTTTTGCTGACGGGCTCGTTGGCGCATTTGGTTAAACACCTTTACTGCGCATCGATGGGTCGCAGGTTCAAATCCCGTCGGAACGACATGCTTATAATTTTCTGTAAGCATGTCACCCACGTCTGGTCACTGGTGAGAGGAATGTCAAAATTCCGACCGGATATTAACCATTGTTCATAGATAAAAAAATTGTGAAGTGCACATGGCACATTTCGGTTTTAGTCTATGGATTTCCGAACGCTCGAAGTAAAAAGTAGGTCGATAGCACATCATTGAATGATATTCTGTAACTGAGGTATCAGGTACCATCAACTAAACGTCATGCTCGTCTATCGGTATCTACCTAACATATAATCCATGTAAAAATTCAACCGTCTTCAACGGTAAGGTGGTTTCTTATTACCAGGTAACCTATAAATATTTATTCTTAGACAAAATAAAGTAACAAAGACTTAGACTTTTGAAAACATTATATAATTTAACCCAGAGTTCCCCAAACTTTTTTGTTTCGTAGACCCCTTGCCATGTTTTTCCGTGTTGGGTAGACTACTACCCTGATATTGATTTCCTGTAAATTTCTTCGCCACAATGCGAATACCGACATCATACAACTTACACAATTTTATAAACATATATAATAATTAATAAATTTTTTACTTCATAGGTAGGTTCTTTTATAAAAAATGTATATGTTTTGATATTATAAGACAGTATGATGTAAGTAAATAGGTACTATCAGTGTATGTGTTGAGATCCACTATCGTGGACCCCCATTTTCATTTCATGGACCCCCAAATTTTTTTTCGCTGACGTAGACCCCTTGCAGGTTGTCATAGACCCCTAGGGGTCGATATAAACCACTTTAGGAATCACTGATTTAACCGATAAAAAGGTAGAAGCACAGCATTTTTGTTTAGTTAATGGCTAGCCACAACTCTATTATTCTGCCCTAACCTAGGGGACTAGCTGTTATTAGAAAAGAAACAGTATGTAAATCAGTTAATGTGTTTAAAAAATATATATTTGGTGGTTTAAAAGTTCTGTCCAATAATAAAGAAAAAAGTTTATATGAAATTATCATTTTACATTTTATATTTAACCTTTACCAAGCTGTTGAATTGTCAGAAAGAAATACAGTCCACAATTAAAACTTCACGGACATTGCGTGTTAAATAAACTCTAAGAAACGAAAATAAAGAAACAGTGAAAACAGCTTGCGTGTTCTGCTTCTTATTATTTCTTATATTCCAGAGGTTTTTACAGCGTCCATTCCAGATGTTCATGAATTCCTGCCTTTATCACTGCCTCTTATTTCATAGTCGCGATAATAACGCGATGGGTCATTTTGCTCCCCTTTTGTATTGTACAGCTGAGCTTGAACGGGTTAAGCCGCTATACAGAACGTAAAATGTAGCCTGCAATCCATTGGACTCAAGGCTTTCGCTTTGTTTCGTTACGAGGAAATATGATTGAACGACTTGAGTACAAAAATACGTTCGTGACCTATATAAAAATAGGATAGATTTTCACAACTTTTATCGATTTGTTTCATGAAAAATGAAGCGAGATTTTCATTGAAATCGAAAGCTATAAAATACTAGTGGACCCCGCAGACGTTGTTCTGCCACAATTTTGGCTTCGAAATTATATTTGAATATGCCCATTTGCCCACTTTTTTATATAATTGTCTAATATGTCACTGATTTGCAGTGGACGTCTGTTATTCCAAAAAAGCTAAGAATGCATCTGTCAAGATGGCGGAGTTCCGAACCTAATTTATTTTAAAATTAATTTTTGCATATATTTTTTTCTTGAATTTTTTCGATATTTTAATAGCTATTCTTTTATTCGGGACATAGAGGAATCCAACAAATAAGATATCGTTAAAATCGGTACAGCC
Organism: Anthocharis cardamines; assembly: GCA_905404175.1. NCBI lineage: Eukaryota > Metazoa > Arthropoda > Insecta > Lepidoptera > Pieridae > Anthocharis > Anthocharis cardamines. The sequence goes on from FR989959.1 coordinate 1,537,480, forward strand.
GTTCTTGAGTTATAAACGGTGTAACAAACACAACTTTCTTTTATATAATATATATAGATATAGATATATACAGAGATAACTGAACAAAATCAGCTACCAACACACGGCTGCCCAAACGATTTTTTTTCTTTTTTTTATTATTTTACTTGCTGGTGACCACAACTTCGTTCGAGGCTTTACCTTATAAACAAGCTATTTAAATGAAGATAACATTTATTCCCTACATCCGTTTTGAAGTTTACCCAAAAGCTCAATCTATGTATCAAAGCTACATGATTGGATCAATATCTTCAGATATTAGCAAACACAGCCAGATAAAAACGTTCAAAATTATTTGTATGTACTAGATATTGTTAAAGTTTTGATAATCTGTGTAAAACTTTGCGACTTCTTCATGTTTTGTCTATGTTACTTTCTCTCTCTTTGAACATCGCTGTTAATCGTTGTACATGTCAGTAATATTAATTAAAGTGAATTTACAAACATATCTTTCATTGCATCTTTTAATCTATCCCCTTTCTTTAATCACCCTCACTCTATTTCTGGTAAAAAAATACAATGTACAGAAATGTTGATTATACTGTTTTTTATACCTATAAATTTAAATAAACACCACATATTGTCTAGAATTTAAATTACAATCTGGGGGCACGGCAGTGCCCCCGCCAAGTCCAGCAAAAAGCGGCACAGCGGTACTATCCTTTTCTCGAAGTAGTTCGGGCCATTTTCGACTCCCTATAACTTCGTTGTGGATAAAACTAGAAGCTTGAATTTTCAGTAACCAAGCAGGCCTTGTATAAACTCGGTATATTTAATAATTTCAATAAATTTAAACCAGTAGTTTAAGAATTATAACTAGTCAAAAATTGTTAATTTGTCACTCACTCACTCACTCACTCACTGACTGACCGATCATCAAAACTCTAAGGCACTTCTAGCAGACATAGAAACTTCAAATTTAGAATTTGTTATTCGAAAATATATGACAATTACGGTAAATCGAAAAGTTGCAATATTCTCAAATATAGTTGCTTTATAAGAGAAACAAATAAAATAAAACTAACATGAGAGCTTTTATTCTTTGCTAGGGTATTCAGTTGTATATTTATTTTTGTTAAATTCATTTCAAAAGTAAAATAACGCTTGTTTAACTTTCAACCACTGGCACTGCTTCTGCAGAATATATTATCCTGGAATACTTTTGTGGAAATATTGAAGGAAGTTGTTGTTTTCGTTTAGTTTTTTAAATTGCGTTGGGTTTCCGTTCGTCGACTGATAGTGGCAAAATCATGGCAAATAACTCTTCACAATAGTGTGAATGTGCAATGTATAGAACGATGACCATTTATATGAATAGTCATATAAATGGTCATCGTTCTATACATTGCGATAATATACATATATCAGTATATCATAATATACATATAGTCAGAATTGTTAGTCAGAAAGCCGAGTGAGTAATACCCACTAAACCCCTTGACCCTCAGATATGAGGTTTCTGGGAACGTAGAGCATGCTGCCAAAAACCCCGACGTAAGATTCATGAGAGCCTGGTACATATTCGATCTGAAAAAAATAGACAACTAATATTGCACTCTCTCTCACATAAATATTAATCAAATAAAATATAATTCAGAGCAAAAAATAATCACATATTCAACAGAGTATATTTATTTTAAAGACTACATAGAAGAACAGGTTCAATATCGGAAACTGATAGCAATGCAACAGATAACTAATGAATGAGGCCTATTGTCGATGTTTTGATCCGCTAATCCACCATAATGTTCATAATGGCTAGGAGAAATTAAAATTGGTAATAATGCAACTTTTGTTTTCCTAACTTTATTTTATTTTATATCGTAGTAAAGAGATTTCGTTTATAGCATATTTAGAGCATCAGATATTTAGAGCATTTTATGATAACCTCTTAATTTGTTTCCCAAACCAATAATTTCACTCTGTACTATGTAGTATAGGTCGGTGAACCTTATTTTGTTTTAACGCAAGAGTCACACATTCAATTATTTCAATGTAGTGGACCTTGAATACTTTCTTAAATTAAACAATAGAATGAGTTTTTGTGAATAAATAATAACTAACAATTGTAACGAGGCCAAAATTTCATGAAATATATTTGTGCTAAATGTATTTTACGTGAGTAAAACATTTACTTTAATTGATAAATCATCGCCATCATGTTTTATTGAAGTTTTTTATTCAAATTACCTTAATGTTTCCAAACTTTTGAACGGTAGTGTATACCTACCGTCAAGTAAACCTTTAGTATTAAATTAATACTTATAATTTAGCTCTTCTACTTTTGTTGCAACAAAACTTCATAATTAATTCATTCAGTATTATAAATGAAAACTAATATTACCATATTGTTCCTAGCTTGCCAGATCTAATCAAAGCCAGGTGGTACTCACGCGGGTGAGTTTCGGACTATCTGGGAACTTCAGCTGCGAAGTCACTGCTGATGCTCCATCATTCGCCACCTCTATCGTCTCCAATACCATGGATGTTGTTGGTAAGTTTTTTAAGTAAAACAAAAAAGTCCTCGGAGGTCTTTTAATAGAAAGAATCCTTGACACATTATTGTAGGAGTCCAGAAATATTTTAATCTTAACGTTCTAAAAATATTTTGTTCCTATCGGGTATATTATATATTTACTAATATTCTAAATGTAAATATTTCTGAGAATGTTTGTTACACTACACGCAAAAAACTACTGGACGGATTTTGATAAAACTTTACAGTATTATTGTTTATACATCAAAATAACTAATATATAACGATATTGATTTAATTGGCCACATTATAACGAACGTGTGATCTGATTGTGTGAGCTATTTCGCCAGCAAATAATATAATAGATTTGACATTAAATTCATTTTATCATTCCCGTAATCGTTCATACTAACATTTCAATAAGAATTTCAATCAAAGTAAGTGTACTTGCAATATCTACGTTATTATAACAAAAAACCCCTGTGAATATTTTGTGGTAATATCTAAGATTCTCTTGGAACGTAGAAGGCTCTCACGGGAAATACATATTCCAATATGGAGGGTAAAGGACGTCACAAGGATACTTTAACAATAAACTTTAGTTTTCTTCATACCAAGAATAGACTGATATTTTTCTTTGATTATCGTTAACGAAAATAGGAAAAAGTTAAGATGTGAAAACATTCTACGATAATGTTAGATATCAACAGACGAGCATGAGGTTTACTTGATGGTAGGTGATACCTCAGCAGCAGAACATCAGTCAATGATGCGCTGTCGACCTAATTTTTTACTTCGAGCATTCCGAAATCCATAGACTGAAACTGATACGCTCAATGTGCACTTCACGGTTTTTCCATCTATGAACGGTGGTTCGTTACCTGGTCGGAATTTCGATATTCCTCCCACTCGATTAATACCCAAACTTACCAGACGTGGGGAAAACATACTTACAGAAAATTATAAACATGTCGTCCCGGTAGGATTCGAACCCACGACCCACCGATGTGAACGTCAGGTGTTCTACCGAACGCACCAACGAGCCCCTGTCAAAGTCAAAAAGTTTTTCAGTATTTAGCAAGACATAATTATTATGTTACTAAAATAAAACTGTTATTTTCTTAGGTCCCCCGCTAATTGTGATTTTTGTAGAGAGTAAAAATAGTCAAATTTTCACGCACGGTATGTCAAGTAGAAAACTAAAATGTCTTATAAATATTGTATGTTACAGTGTTACCGCCATCATCACCGATGATCCATACAAGCCAACACTACTATACGCCGGGAGACGTGCTGCGAGCCAACTGCTCGTCTGGCCCAGGTCGCCCCCCAGCTGACCTCACCTTCTACATCAATGATATTCCGGTAAGTAATAGTTCATTAGTTCTATAAAAATAAAACCAAGTGCGAGTCAGACTCACGTACAAAAGGTCCCACCTGCGACTCAGACTCACGCACGTAAGGTTCCGTACCATTATCTATAAAAACGGCAAAAAATCACGTTTGTTGTATGAGAACCCTTAAATATTTGTTTTATTTTAATTTAATTGATTATTTTTAAAATGAATATATAAATAAATATTTCAAGCGTCTACCTGTTGCCGTTATCAATATCGAGCAAAAACTAGCAATTTTTTTTTATTTTATTCAGTTTAGTATTTGTTGTTACAGCGGCAAAAGAAATACATCATCTGTGAGAATTTCAACTGTGTAGAATTTTTTAAATCGAACCAGTAGTTTTTGAGTTAATTCAAAACATACAAAAATACAAACCTTTACTCTTTATAATATTAGTATAGATAAGAAAACTGTATATAAACATTGAAATATGTATATTTTCATTAAATTATGAGGTACATTATTTAAATCTTGTTTCCCGGGTCTCTAACCCGGTGTTAAACGAATATATGCCCTATAGCCCTATAGCGTCCATAATGCTAAACATATACTATAAAAGATAGACGCATGAAATAGCCAAAAGCCAAAATTTCGCAGCCATCATCTTAGTATTCATGTTATTTTCATCTAAAAACCTAAGCTATTAAATAAGCATAATAAATTTAATATTTGTAACGAGTTGAATTCTATTCATATATTTTATTAAATAAATTGAGATTTTCAAATCTAAAGACCTAAATTGGGTTCGTTGATTTATTTGCTTGAAAGGAATAAATAAAATCGCGAATTTGCGAATAAAATAGATTTCGTTACGTATTTTTATTCGGAACGAACTTCTCAATAAAGACTAATCAAAATTCGAAAGTTTTCGAACTAAACTTATTTATGAGCTAGATTCACGATTCGTAAACAACTTGTTTACTAACTATGCCGGGGTGTAATGTGTAACCATAACATAGTTTGTAAACTAGTGATGTTACGAATATTTGCATTAGCATTCTCGAATATTCGCATATTTCTTGATTCATATTCACATTCGCAAAATGTATGCGAAGATTTTGCAAATTTTTCAGAGTCCTAAAGTATATGTTGTAACACATGCTGAGTGGTTTTTAGACAAAATCATTTTTTATTTTTGTTATTTTTACGTGTACTTAATAAATGATTAAGAAATAAAAGAAGAAATATTATAATTATTATTATTTCTTATGTTAAGCTTGCTGCCGCTTTGCTTCTATAATAATAATACCTATCAGTTTTCTTCTACTTTCGAACAATACAAGTCTAAATATGTTATTCTTAAATTGGTCTGTATGTTGCTAATATAAATCAAGACAAGTTGTCTTCATGTAAAAAATGGCAGAAGGGCAAATTTGAATATAAAAACAATAAACTTTAAAATTCACTATTTCTTATCGATGTTACCATAATACTTAAAGTCTAAGAATTCCTATAAAATAGAGATGAGACATATTTACGTTATCAGGTTTAAAAACCAGGGCTTCGCTTGGAAGTACGAGTACGTTGGGCGCCCTGGTACAAGCGGGAAAACCTAAGAAAGTATTAGGGTGCAATTGAAAAATTTATGTACTTGAATAGGTATCCGTATTCACTTACTTTTAAAGTATTTTTTTTTCAAATATATTTATGATCCCTGTTCATATGCAAGTATTTTTCGTATGGCATGTTCGGAGCCCGATGCAATTGCCTGAAGTACCCGAAAAACCAGTACTAACTAGACCATATACTTAATACTGCCAAATACTTTCAAGTATTGAAATAGCCTAGTTTTCGACCCTGGTATTTTATGGACTCGTATTTGGAAGCCCTATTAAATTTGGCAAGTATATCTTATCGCTACTATAAAATGTCATTATGCGGTCCCATAGAATGAGATTAGGTACATTAAGTTTTAGAATATTTAGTTAAAATTTGTCGACCAAATTGCTTATTACGCTACGTCGGTAATCTGATTAAAAATTTAAGAACGGTCCATTGTTGTAGTTGATAAAGAAAATCAAAGCCTTAGAGTTTGTTCGATAATTAATTATTTATAGGGACAAGCACTTAGACTTAATAGGTATCAGTTTGATAATACTCAAGACGTCTGTCTGGATTTATATTTTAGTTAGCAAGTTGATTTGCTTTCTTAACATAATGGCGTAGGACAGTCATTGGAATAAACTATACTAATATTATAAATAGGAAAGATTTGTTTGTTACGATTTAACTCAAAAACTACTAGACCGATTTTTAAAATTCTTTCACCGTTGGAAAGCTACAACCTTACCGAGTAACATACGCATTTATTTTGATAAATAATTAGGTATCCCTACTAAAACTTGAATGACGTAACCCGAGGTGTGAAAAAAAGTTTGTAGGGAATAAGCTGATCCGATTTTAAAAATGTTTTCACCAATAGAAAGCTACATTATCAGCGAGTAACATAGCCTATATTTTTGTGTATAGTACATCTACATAACACCCGTGCGAACCCGAGGCGTGTTACTAGTCATTTTATAAAGTAACGGAAATCGAGGGGATCTCTTCAACCGTCCAATTTTTTTCTCATATTTTATTTCTCCCATTTGGTGATTTTTATGTTAGATATCGACAAGTCGACAAGTCGACGAGTCGAGTCGAGACGAGTCGAAGCTGTCGACCTCTTTTTATTTCGGGCATTCGGAAATCCATAGACTCAGACCGAAACGCGCAGTGTGCATTTCACGGTCCAATCCATCTATGAACGGTGTAGTTCGTTATGTTGAAAATATATAAACTTAGAATAATATTTTTATAAGTAAAATTCAAATATTGTTCTCTTGTTTTCTTCACGCTGCTCTTTTATTATTTTTTTACTGACATTCAATATGTCCTGTGTATTTTCTACAATATAATTTGATTTACAAAACTATAATCGTGTCTCCTTCTATCCCTAAAACCCAACACGTTACTCGGTCAGAGGGCCTAGCACGAACAACTTGCTAAAAAGTATTCGTATCGTCGAGCTGTCTTTAGTATGAAATTGCGAATGATTTCTCGTGCAACTGACAGATGGACGATTCGAATACTTTCTCGATAGTTGTTCGTGCTAGGCCCTCAGATTTAAGATATTCCTTCCTCCGTTCCCGTAATCACCAAACGTATGGAAAACATGATTAAAAACACGAAAAATTGGAGCTCTACCAAACGGGCCAACGAGGCCGTCTCTTTTTTTTTCTCCTATTTCTTCTCCCATTTTTCTCCCCTTTCACCGAAATTTTCTATTATAAACAACATTCAGAAATGGAAATGACGTGAACTAAAACCTTAGTTCACGTCATTTCCATTTCATATCTATTTTAGTCTATAAAGTCGACGACGCCATCATTGATAAACTGCATTATATAACCATTGAAAAAATGCATTATATAAACTTCTCAGCCGATTATTACTATTGTAACCGAGTCTTTGTAAGCTAAACCATTGTTGAAAAGAGTGTCCATGGAGTTTCTTGCCGGTTCTTCTCCATGAGACCCACTTTTTGGAACCGTGCAACTAGACGTTTCATAAGAGCCTGCAAAGGCCTATTTGAAATAAAAAACTTTTGATTTTGATTGATGTCCTATGGATGATGTATCCTACCAGTACAGTCACGTCCTCCGCCGATACGATTACATTCTCATCATTGCCGTATACAAAATTAAAATTCATAAAACTTCATCATAAAGCCAAAGAAAGCATCAACCTGCATAAATTTATTAATTTCCATCAGTTTATATATTTAATTTGCATATTAACGCACTTCGTTAAAACTTGCATAATTAACTTATCCGAAACTTATTCAGCACCAACATTTCATTACTACTTGCGTTCGTTAATGGAAAATCTAAATAGAACTTTTGTACGAGATTCTGTTAAGATTTAGTTTTCTTTGAAAGATTAAATAAATACATGAATTAATTAAGAAATTCTGAGGAGTTGAGTCAGTATCCAGTCTGACTGGTTCATAGCTGTTGTTTCGGCCTGGGGCTGTTACTGTGTTTTACTACCGTGTTACTTTACGAGAGAAAACAGCAGAGGTATACATTTTGTATATATCTCTGACTATCGTTATACTGCTTTAATAGAAGGCGGTAAGGGGTCCTGAATGTTGTAGTATTATTAAGGTATTTTTCACTATTTCCCTCTGAACGGATGAAATGTTCAAATATTACTTTGATTTTCCCTTTGTTACTATTTATTAGATATCTCTATCGATAAGAAACAATTAACATGATCGTTATTGGCGGAAGTTCAAAAAATTTTTTGACGTTTGACGGGCTCGTTGGCGCGTTCGGTAGAACACCTGCCGTGCTCATCGATGGGTTGTGGGTTCAAATCCCACCAGGACGGCATCTTTATAATTTTCTGTAAACATGTCTTCCCCACGTCTGGTAACTTCGGGCGGAACGGGTGGGAGGAATATTGAAATTCCGACCGGGTAACGAACCACCGCTCATAGGTGGAAAAACCGTGAAGTGCAAATTGCACGTTTTTTTTCAGTCTATGAATTTCCGAATGCTCGAAGTAAAAAGTAGGTTGACATCATTGACTAATGTTCTGTGTCTGAGGTATCACATGCCATCAACTAAAATTGTTTACTAATAAACACATTCAAGCGTTTTTTTAAGGAAATCATAGAGGGAGTTATAATCTAAGGCCCATTATGGATGAAAAAACTTCTCAACCGTGCAAGGATTTATTTGTAGATATCGGCAGTAGGAGAAGCTTTCCTTATACCAAAATACATTTATATAGAAAAGATCTTAACCATTTTCTCTTTGTGAAGCATATAATAGTAGTTATACCAGATTTATCAAAAAAATATTTTGTTGTTTTTAGGAAACGGAAAATTTTAGCTTTTACTTTTTATCCCAATAAGTAGGTACAGAAGTAAAAATTAAGAAAAATTGTGGAGAGTCACATGACGGTATGCTTTTACGAAGGACAGTACAATTTTTTTTTTTTTTTAATAATATTAGGTACTACACTATTATTATCAGCTGCTATTAAATAGATCAGACATCCATGTATCACGAGGTAAAAAGTGACTTCCAGTTATCTAAAGAGATTTTAATTTAAACATTTAGTTTTTATTTTGAGCCATATATTTGTTCAAAGCGCTATAAGTCCGACATATCTTATTAACTGTGGCGTTTAAGCGCTACGAGGTGTTAAAAACTTTAAACTTCGGAAACTACTGCAGAGCGTAATTACTTCGTGCTATAATGGTTTCCGTGCGGAAATTAATAGTAAATTAGTGAAAAAAGTGGTATGAAGTGAAATCTCGGAATTACAAAGCGTTGTTTGGTTTCCTAGTTGTTTAGTCTAAATTTAAAAGTACGCTTTGCATTTATATCTGTACTCATTATTTAGAATAAAGAAGGGATGGTCTTAGATTATTTAAATAATCAAAGGGGATGGTATGGATATAATATTTCGCATGTGGATACATATATGGATTTATGAACAATACCATACCGGTATACAAATTATTTCAGATTATCCATTTGTATCGGATATAGGTTACATATCTATATAATACAAGAAAGTTGTGTTAGTTACACCGCTTATAACTCAAGAACGGCTGTACCGATTTTAACGATATCTTATTTGTTGGATTCCTCAATGTCCGGAATAAGATATAAGCTATTAAAATATTGGAAAAAATCAGGAAAAAAATATATGCATAAAATTAATTATAAAATAGATTTGATTCAGAACTCCGCCATCTTGACAGCTCACGTCATGCATTCTTAGCTTTTTTGGGATAACAGATGTCCACTGCAAATCAGTGACATATTAGACAGTTATATAAAAAAGTGGGCAAATGAGCATATTCAAATTTAAGAATAATTATATAATTTCGAAGCCAAAATTGTGGCAGAACAGCGTCTGCCGGGTCCACTAGTATTAAATATTTTAACCTAATCCCACAATGGCTGACTAGTTATGACTAAGCAGTAGAAATAATAAAGCAGGCTACGCGCGGCTAGTGTATCGGCTCGGCTGGGTAAAAACAAAAAACTGTCATATTCGCAACTTTGTAGAGGATTCGGTTACGGTTACGGATAGATGTTTATATTGGATATCCGATAGTTTTGGATACGGGTCCGGAGCTCCATAATTTCCCTGGAATATTGTATTCTACTAATAACTTGACTTGAATAAGGTTTTATATATGTATTTTGAGACGACTTTTGTTTTAACTAGTTGTTTGTCGGTTATCTTCTACAGATGGAATGATTTGGCATTTTCATAGTTCTCAGAAAGAAATAAATAAATATACAGTTCTCGGAAACACAGAAATTTAATTACTATATTTTTCTAACTAAAACTGTCTTTAAACACAATTTTCTTACCCAGAATACGAACCTGAATGTCTTCTATATTCATAAAAAAACAATGTTTGTACTCGATTTACTCCAATTATTCATCCGACTACACTACTTTTTTGTGCAATGAGAGAGTTTAAAATAAATAAAAATAAAATGAAACAGTTGTTTTACCTACGCCCATGTACTAGGTTTCTAGCGCAAACAGAACATTTTTAAGAATTTACCTAGCATTGTAACGCACGCCGGGTACAGTAAATTATAATATACTCAAATATTTATCAACAAAAAAATAAAAACAATATCCTTAACATACGTGTATGTATGTAAAATTACGTGTAATTTTATTTGAACACAAACAATGTCAGCCATTTCGGATACTCAACCTGAATTGCTAACATAACGTCCGTAATGTCCAATTTATTTCACTCCATAAACAGAATATTTGATAAGGGCTAATTCACAAATTTTCATGTAATCATAAATTTATTATTTCTTCAAAGGGCTCAGCTCGGATGAAAGGAGTTATATGTAAATTATTTGCTGATATTTTGATATTATTTCGTTTCGAAGGATATTTTCACTTGTTAACGAATTGATAAATTATGATTATGGTATATTCTGGCGGAGGGTGAAAATTTCTGCTGTGAAATTTCGCTTTCATATTACCAGGCAGACCCCAAGTATAGGTTCACTTTTTTAATTTCTTAGTAGATTTAAATAAATTCCGAGTTCCCTAATGGTGTATGGGCCACATGTCTGTGTAAGTGTCATTGATCATGCATTTTATTTATTATGTAGTAGTGAAGAAAATAATAATGCCTTTAACATAATTATATGTCATATATTACTTTTATGATTACGTTATTATATAAGATACTAGTAATACCCCGGCTTCGCACGGGTGCAATGTAGACGTACTATAAAAAAAACTACATATGTTACTCGCTCATAATGTATGGCCATGCGTCATGCTCGTGAACGGGTGCTACTTGTGGTGACAGGTCGAACTTGAATTCGTGTATGCGGTGATATTAGTTATTTCGTCTATGTATTTGCGTGTTGTTCCCACGAGACTGTAAGTGAGTGCTCCTAATTCACCATACTTACTGCTGATAGAGGACAAATCTTTTTTTTTTTATTTTTTATTTTTTTCGTTTATATATATTTTTTTGATTATTATAGTTAATTACTTAAAGATGTCATGTGGAACATGGTGTAATGGTTGCAGCTCCTTACAAAACATTGTAAAACAAAAACTTGGCGATTAAAAAGAGTGGCGGCGATTTTCTTGCCAGTTCTTCTCGTCCGCTCTACGCCCTTGATTTGAGAACTGGCAGTAAATGTAAAATTAGAAGCATTTAATATGTATTTTTTTATTGACGTTCATAGGTGTACATAAATACATAAATGAATAAATGATATTTGAATTTGAATTTGTAGCGTTCTATTGGTGAAAGAATTTTTAAAATCGGTAAAGTAGTTTTTGAGGTAAATTGTAACAAATATACAAAAAATAAATCTTTCCGCTTTATAATATTAGTGTAGATGTTTAAACACGTTGGCAAGTCTGGCTTTTATGCTTGTATGGTGGTCCCGCTACAGATTTGTAGGTAGGTGATTAGTATTTAAAACATTTTTTTTAAATCTTGTATTCTCAGAATCCGAATCCAGCCAACTTTATATTCATATGATCTCATTTCTAACTCTTTATTGTTGTCAAAACAATGCAAATGAGAAAATAATATATGAAAAACTAGGTGGCCTTATTGCTCATAGAAATATATTTCATATAAAAATAGTGTAGATTGAGATTATATTAGTATAGTAATTAGTAGGTAAATATATATATATATATATATATATATATATATATATATATATATAATTATATACGTATATATGTACATATTAAATAATAAATATTATATTAAAAACACAGGGTCACTATTTTTTTATTATTTTTTTATATTCTAATAATTATTTATAACTAAACTAATATTATAAAGAGGAATTTGTTTGCTTGTTACGATTTAAATCAAAAACAACTGGAACAATAAATAAGAATAAGAAATTAAACAAAATCTATAGGAAAGTGTTCCTATAGATTGTTTGACTTCTTGCCTACCCCTATTAATATTGTTGGATGTGAAAATCGATTACAATTGATTTGGTTCGGAAAAAAGATGTCAGACTTTTAATATAACGGAAACATAAGAGTAATTTATTACCAAGTAAAATGTTTTGAGGCATTCTTAAAAAAGGGTCCTCTAAAAATGGTTGATGTTCACCTCCATGCTTGATGGGTTTTACAGAACTGGCTGAATGAATTTGAAATATAGAATTTTCAGTACCTACGTATACTATATTGTATTTCAAATATAATATTGTTCTAGTTTTGTTTAAATAGAAGTCAGTCGTTTCTACGTCTTTCTTACATGGTTATATTTTCCTATCGCTTTATTGTGTTTGGCTTTTGCTATTTTTCTCCTTACAAAAATACTTCGGATAATTTTAACGGGGCTTAGGCTTGCTAACAGATGGAAGATCACTTTACCCTTCTGCGGTTTATAACAATATTTATCGAAATAAAGTTAAAAAATAATAGTTTTACAATACTATATTTTATCATTCATTACACGAAATGAAAAGTTGAGTGGCTCCCTTTTAGACTCCACATTTAAAAAAAAAAAGTAAAAAACTACTAACAATGCTGGCAATAAAATAACCGCATTGATTAAGATTCAAAGTAATAATATAGATAATTAGAAACACTTGTTCTTCTATTCTCACTCAGTCGCTTATTTACGGGTTTGCCATCTATGAAAGGTCCTTCGTTACCCGGTCGGAATTTATTATTTAGACATTAATGCCCGAAGGTGAGGAAGGCATGCTTACAGAAAATTATGAACAATTCGTCCCGGTGGGATTCGAAACTGCGAAACATCGGAGCGCAGGGTAGGTGGACTACCAAACGCGCCAACAAGCCCTTAAAAACGTAATTTCAATACTAACTCACATAATACTAACTCAATGTATATGTTACCAGGTAACTCCAGGGCTTCATACCGCGCAGCCAGCACCAGAAGGCCTTTTCTTCGCGGAACTCTTCGTACAAGTCCACCTGTGGCCTGCGCACTATGAGCGAGGGGCGCCCATACTCCGTTGTGAGGCCAAAGTTGGAGACTTGTATAGGGAAAACTCCGCCGTAGCTCTGTACTCCGCCAATAGTGATCCTAAAATCGAAAGAGGTGAGTATTTTAATATTATAGACTAGCAACATGCCCCGGCTTCGCATACAAAAATATGTAAAGTCATAATGTTTGCTTTCTATTGGTGAAATAATTTTTAAAATCGGTTGAGTAGATCCAGAGATTATACATAGGATTACATAGGATTATACATAGGAAGCACATGCTTATAATTTTCTGTAAGCATGTTTTCCCCACGTCTGGTAACTTCGGGCATTGATCGGGTGGGAGGAATATCTAAATTCCGACCGGGTAACGAACCACCGTTCATAGATGGAAAAACCGTAAAGTGCATATTGCGCGTTTCAGTTTCAGTCTATGGATTTCCGAATGCTCGAAGTAAAAAGTAGGTCGACAGCGCATCATTGACTGATGTTCTGGGGCTGAGGTATCACCTTCCATCAAGTGAACCTCTTGCTCGTCTGTCGATTTCTGACATAAAAAAAAACCTCACAAACTTCAAGTAGATGATCAGCCTTCTGTGCTATGCCTGAACGAAACAATTTTTTTTTCAATCTTGTTATCCGAGATTCAAACCCAGTACCTCCGATTATAAACGCATCGCGCTAACCACTGAGCCACGGAGGCGGTTAAGATGATACACATATATGTATGTACTTGTACAATGTACATAGGGGTACTTTAACCCACATCACATCCGAATCGCAGCTATACATAAATAAGGCTTTAAAATTTATCATAAATTTAAAATTTATCTTGGCTTAGTCCAAATTTTTTTTCTTGGACAACCTTCATATTTTAATAGTAATAATATTTGCTCTGAAATACCACGTTATTGCATCTGTACTATAATATAATAGAGGTACCTTTTGTAAGTTTGATTGTTTGTAGAAAATAATCTCAGGAACTACTCGTACTTAAGCAATTTTGAACATTCTTTCACCATTAGAAAGATACAATATTCGTGAGTGAGATGGGCTATATTTGATTGTAATTAATAGCACATTGTAAAGAAGTGAATTTTTAATTTGAAATAATAATATTTTTCAATCAATTCCGAGAAAAAAGGGCTAATGTTTTGATTTATTGGCGTGCGCTAACTAAACGATAGCACAGAAAGACTCAAATTCAATTCAAAAATCATTTATTCATTTAGGTAACATAATGTACACTTATGAACGTCAATAAAAAATACATATTAAATGATTCTAATTTTACATTTACCGCCAGTTCTCAAATCAAGGGCGTAGAACGGAAGAGAAGAACTGGCAAGAAACTCTTCGTCACTCTTTTTAATCGCCAAGTTTTTGTTTTACAAAATATTTGTAAGGCGCTGCAACCATTACACCATGTTCCACATGACATCTTTGTGTAATAAAATATAATAATTAAAAAAAAATATAAACCAGAAAAAAAAACAAAGATTTGTCCTCTATCAACTACACGTCAATTTAGAAATAAATAACTTTGTAATCAAGGAAATTTTATTAAGATAAAATTTGTCAAGCGTAGTGAGCGCGTCAGCTAGCTATTATTATAATTCCCAGAAGACAAAACAAGCTACCACATAACATGCGCAGGAAACCAACGCAATTAGATCACTGAGGGGTCATTGAGAGCGTGCATTATGGCCTGAGGGATCATTTGCGAAGACAATTTCCTCTGAGGCACAGAGGAGTGTTGTTATATTGAGTTCCCTACATTGTTAAGAGATATGAGAATGTTTGCTTTATATGCGACGCGCCATATCACTCGCGTCGAAATATTCTTAGACTTTCTTTATTATTCAATACTAGCAAAACGCCACGGCTTCACACATGCACCGCATTGTTGCTAAAATATTTTTTAAATAAAAATTATCCTATGTCCTTTCTAGTACCTCTAAGAATATGTGTACAAAGTTTCATGATTTTTTGTAGTTAGTTTGGCGTGAAAGCGTAACAAACAAAACATTCACATTTATAATATAATTAGTATTAGTAGGGATTATACTAATTTTATAAAGAGGAAAGATTTGTTTGTTACGATTTAAGTCAAAAAATAATCGACCGATTTTAAAAATTCCTTCACCAATAGAAATACATTATCGGCGAGTAATATTGGCTTTTTGTGTAAAGTATAAGTAACTACATTACAGCCGTGCAAAGCCGGGGTGGATCGCTAGATATATTATAAATCTCGTGTCACGGTGATTGTGGTCGCACTCCTCCGAAACGCCTCGACTATTCGATATGAGAATAGGTCGTAAAGTATATTTCATACCGCTAGGTTATTAAGATTATCGTAATCCAGAAATATTTATTCACATATTTTTTACAAAATTTGATTAGGTCTCATTTTCTTTATTAGTTCCTATAGCCATGCGAAACCGAGTCGGGTATAAAATTTTGTTAGTTTGTTTTACCTTCTGGGAATTATAACAATATGAAATAACGTGTTATTTCAGAGCAATAAGTCATATCGCTATAGAGCTTAGTGAAGTTGCACAAAATTTTGGCAAAATTACTTTCCTGCATCTATATATTCTATGTATTATAAAGAGGAAAGATTTTTATTTTTGAATTTTTGTATGTTATGAATAAACTCAAAAACTAATGGATCAATTTTAAAAAATCTTTCACTAATAGAAAGCTACATTATCAGCGAGCATAGGCTATTTTTATGTATAGTATGCCCACATTGCACCCGTTTGAAGCCAGGGGGTTTTACTAGTAAAATATAATATAGTATACAAACTATTTGCTCTGCTAGATAATTTATACTAAGATTTAAGCTGTTAAGCTTCGTTTTCCGACATCTTTAAAAGACGTTAACTTTGTCCTTTTGAACGAATACCCCGAATGTGATTTACTTGCGGATGAATGAAAGGAAATATTATCAATATGATTGATGTTTTGTGCAAGATCTGAATGTTGATAACTATATTTTATTTTTTAATTTATAACTAGATACTACTAGAACTTAGCTATATATAGCTTTTATAGACTAAGCCGAGCAGTAACTTCAAGAAAAATTTAAACCTGAAATTTAACGATTTTTATTAGTTTCAAAAGCAGTTATTTGTCCTCTCGTAGGTTAAGTGCTAATAATCCGCCATTTTGTCGAATCGCTATTTGCAAAAACACTCGTAAACTATATAAAACATTCCAACTTAAGACTTTAAATTTCTGAAAAATGATCCAATGCCAAATATTCAATCTTTAAACTATTATTTCATGAATATAAAATCAATTTGTCTAACATAATGTGTTTTTCAGTAACCTCGCCGGGAGCTGCAGCCAAACTGCAAATGTGCCAAATCTTAATTCTCCTATGCATCATGGTGTGGGCTAACAATACATAGACTTAAGTAGATCTTGTCTTTATATTATCCTGAGAGAATTGTAAGATGACAATTTTAACACATTGACTGTTCTTGCATCATATGTGATACAATCGAAGTTAACGGCATTGTATGTACAGGTGATACAATCGATTTTGATATTTTTTTATTTATCTGGAATGATATGTATAAAAATCAAGGCATAAAATCAAAAGACCTTTAAGAATAATGATTAGGGAAAACAATGAGCCAACGTAATTTTGATTTGAATATCTTAATACACTAAATGTTTAAATTTTGAAAATATATAATAAACGTTAATTATTTGAATTTAATGAATGTAATTATGTTATTAAGAAACATTATATACAATAAAAACTTATTTGGACGTCACATGAACGTGCCGGAATTTTGTTTTAAAGAAAATCTAACTTCCTTATGTTTATTTAAAATTGTCTTAAAGCCTATTACAGGCGTTCTTGATAGAAAGAGATAACGCTATCATAATGAAACGTGCTAACCCTTTCTCTCGTAAATAATGGTGCGAATAATACTCCTATAATAGATCGTGTTATTGCCCTTGACTGACTCTTCAACGAAAACGTTGAAGCTACGTTTCTGAACACGAATTTGAATGCAAGCTCCTAAATACGAAATTGTTTTTCTAAAGGGGTAAAATAGAAAATGAAAGTCACTGAGAAATAATAAACTCAAATATAGGGGGTTACTAGGGAGACAGAACGCGTAAGCTTAATATTTCAAAACGAATGCAAATCTTTTCAAACGAATATTCATTTGACTTGGCATAAGGAAAATCATTCCATGAAGTGATAAATAAAATCGTAGCTATGTATCTAAACGGTCATAGGCAATCATAATTCAAGAATGTTCATCTTTATGTTAGTTTTAGAATTTGGTAATTATTAAAAGTAGTTTGTAATAAAAAACAATTTCATATATGTATACGTACATAAAATGTACCATAAATATAACGATAATTCTCTCAGGATAAAAAATAGACCAATAAAATTGTAATATAAATAAATAATTCATATAGATGTAACATAGGTGTATTCAGTTCGAATGGAATTGTGAATTTAATAGTAAATGTACCTAAACGAGCTGCTAATTATACCAAAGAATGTAAAGACTAAGATATTGTTGATTTAATACAAATTATATGTCGATATGGTGTTTTATTTCTATAATAGCTGTAATATCTGATATCCTAATTAACGTATTTCCGGAAAAGCAAAACAATACAAATTTCTTTCTCTACGAAATATAATGTAATGTTTTTTTTTAAGTCAGATATCGACAGATGAGTATGATGGTAAGTGATACCTCAGCCACAGAACATCAGACAATGATGTGCTGTCGACCTAAGGAAATCCATAGACTGAAACGCGTAATATGCACTTAACGGTTTTTCCATCTATGAACGGTGGATCGTTACCCGGTCGGAATTTCACTATTCCTCCCACCCGTTCAATGCCCGAAGTTACCAGACGTGGGGACGATATGCTTACAGAAAATTATAAACATGTCCTCCCGGTGGAATTCGAACCCACGACCCATCGATGCGCACGGCAGGTGTTGTACCGAACGTGCCAACGAGCCCTTCAAAATGCTTTGTACAATCATACTGTCTCATAAACACATTGCGAGCTGTTGTCAGTAGGTCACAGACGATTGTCCAGAATGAAAGGGCTAGTATGTAGTGGGTATCCAGTTAAATCCTACTGTAATAGTACTGTAGAGACGATTATATCACTTCATAATGGAACAAAAAATTAACCTAATCATATCACTTGGGGACCTTCAACAATAGCGAGGGTAGACAGCTATGCATCTGCAGACTCTGGTGTTAGATAAAGGGAACCTCTGGTCAATTTACCAGCAGGTAAACCAAATAATCAAAGAAGAGGTATCTTTTATAAAATACTTCAAGATCTCTATTAAACTACTCTACTGAAAGAATTTGTAAGTATATCATATTTTATCTCCCATACTCCAGCTGGCGTCCTCACGTGAACCTTCTAAGGAATTACTAGTAAAATACCGTTCCCTAAAACTACGACCACCTTATTGGGCGAAGATTTGCATCACGTTGTCGCTATAAAAACTTCGTGTTCGATCTACGGCGAATTACGTGGATACATATTCGGTATTCGGGTCGGAAAAGTTCGACGAATATTCGATTGTACTTGTCCAGCCTAGGTTATTTTTTATTTTACCATAAAACTAAGCATTATAACGAGGTTATTTCGGCTCCAAATTATCGGCTCAGACTCGTTATTAGAAATAAATTACTATTGACACTCGAAAATACATCATAAATTTTTATTTTGCTATGAACAATGTCTATGGGCTAAGTAAGTGTCGCCCGAGTAAGTAAAGTTCATCCCCATAAAATGCTTTATATGCTAGAATTTACCGACAGGAAGGAAGTCGGGGGGGCGGGGAACTAAATAAATTAATAATTTAGACAAAAATGATGGATAAAATCTTCGATTATAGGTACATATATAATTATATATAATCGCCAAATGTTGATACCAAGAAAGTAGTTGAAAGGCTCAAAGACATTTTTTTCTCCCACAAAATTTCCTCGTAGTATGCTTTTAATTTAGTCAAGTGGTAGCCCTGGTTTTTAAAGCTGGTAGCGTTAATACGTCTCAGCTTTAGCGTAGTCAGTTATTGCTGAGCTGTGGCCGCAAGCAATAGTCTTCATATTTGCACTGGTACTGCTGTTTCCATAACAGTTTCTAACGTCATATTTTAAATTATATTTAAGCATAATTTAAAACGTTGAAGAAATAGCATTAAATTTGAATACTCATTTCTTTATTTTTGACCTTAACCTCATTCATTCAACTTAAAAATTTCAGACTTCAATCCGAAATAGAGAATTTTATTTTTACCCCTTAACAGCATGAATTACTTTATGTCCCTTAGTTCATTTTTATTTACATCTTAATAAAAAGTGTTTGGATTCCATGTTATAAGCTTCAGCGGTTTCTTATATTAATCATATTTTTTATGTTAAATATCGACAGACGAGCATGAGATTCACTTGATGGTAGGTGATACCTTAGCCACAGAACATCAACCAATGATGCGTTGTCGACCTACTGTTTACTTCGAGCATTCGGAAATCTATAGACTGCAACTGAAACGCGCAATATGCACTTCACGGTTTTTCCATCTATAAGGTGTGGTTCGTTACCCGGACGGAATTTCGATATTCCTCCCACCCGTTCAATACCCGAAGTTACCAGACGTGCGGAAGACCTGCTTACAGAAAATTACAATCATGTCGTCCCGGTGGGATTTGAACCCACGACCCATCGATGCGCACGGCAGGTATTCTACCGAACGCGCCAACGAGCCCGTCGAAACATAGATTAACCGAATTTCCTCCAAGTGATAATATTCAACAAAAACATAAAATCCTGTGTTGAAGTAGACGTTAGTTTTTGGTTAGCGATTGAGACTAATTTTAACAGTGTTTCGAATTCACAAAATATTGTATGTTAGATACTCGTACATGCAAGTTGGCCTTAATCGACAAGGTAATTTCCGCATCGTAGACTTTCTTAATTCGTCTCCATTCTATAATAAATCTCTTCAATATAACAGTGTTATATATCAGAAGTAAACAGTCTTTGATTGCACTTTTAGCATTAGGAAAATAACTTTTTCAATAACCGGCACAAACGATCGGAAATCGAGAGGAGTCCCCACCTCAACAATCGCTCGAATGAAAAAACTTGGAGTTCTCAAAACTTGGGACATTGTGAAATTAATTGAAAAGTCACTTTGCTTTCAGCGCTTGAATCAAGCTACGAATTGAAATGTTTTAAATGGATTTTAATTACTGGATGACGTATGAATGGGAACTTTTTAAATTAATTTATTTGAACTAAAATATTGATGACTAACTGGTGCCCGCGACTTCCTTCACGTGGTCTTCATCTTAGCTGAGATTCTAAGATAGACTTCAGAGTCATTCGGAGTCTACTTTCATTTCTAGCTTTAGCTCTGATTTTTTTTTTATAATATAGGGAGCAAACGGGCTGGTGGTTCACGTGATTGTAAGTGATCACAGCCGCCATGCCGCAACACCAGAAGGCTTGTAGCTGCGTTGCCGAACTTAAAGGAAGATGTAGGCTTGCTTCTTAAAGGTTTCCAAGTCGTATCGGTTTTTACAAACCACCGGTGAAAGCTAATTCCACAGAGTGGTTGTGGGAGGCAGGAAGTGTCTCAGGAATCGCGCATTTGTATATGATGTAAATTTGAGCGAAATCTGTGATGAAGAGTAGGCAGTGGAACTTAAGGAATGCATGGAATTTTATTTTGCTATCTGCTGCTGCTCCTAACTCTGAGCTATGACTTACGTATGTAACCACAATATCTCCGTGGTTCTGTGAAACTATCGGGTTCCAAAACCTGGAACCGAATATTTAAATAAAAAAAATAAAAAAATTGGTGACATATACAGAATTATTCTGCCTCATTTCTTCACGAAAATTCAGTACTAGTATATTCCTTTTTAAAATCAATATTGAACTACTCTGCAAAAATGGCCGGGTCAGTAATAAAACTCACACAAACTTCATAAACTTTCACAATACACACTGAAAGCGATCTGCGCGGAAATGTGATTAAAAACTTCTCTATTGCGAGAGATATTTGATCGGCTCTACACTTATGCACCGATGCTCAATATCGTTTCTTGCCAATCTTTACTTATTGTTCTTCTTTCTATTGCCTTTTACATAACCATTTTAGTCTTGCCAATGGAACTAAAGACCCTAACACGAACGACTTGCGAGAAATTAATCGTATCGTTGACGATATAAAATGATATAATAGAGTAGATTACAATAAATATCAACTCCGTAGAAATAAATCGCGTTTTATTGTTACTAATACTAGTAGCCAAGATTCGATTATGAACATTAGTATGTACCTTATATTCAAGTCGATAGTACATTAGTAGTTGTAAATGATTCGATTACCCTGATCATTCGCACTATATAAAATATCGGTAATATCATGTTCGCAGCTTATGGCGGTCATTGGTAGCTATGCGAAAAGTAGCGCATTAGTGCAAAGTGTTTACATTATAAAAAGTACCAGCGTTTATGCGTTGACAATCTGTCATTAGGTTACTCGATACGATCGATGTAAGCTAGGTCACCAGATAAGTGAACGCCTTAAGTACAACATCAAAGGAATTACGGATCTTATAACCTCTTACTTGAGCTGATCTCATTCAGATAAGCGACCTGCGACGCAGTGCTGTTATATGAGATTGGCAAGAGATGCGTTCCCAAGTGAATTTTTTTTTATAATTAACATAAGAGTATTTTCAAATGGAATAAGTTTTCACGACATTTCGTCAACGCTGTGGTAATATCCAACTCAACCCAAAATAACCAGATTTGAGATTCACTCGACTTATAAAAATATAATTTTCGCTATAATCGAATTGTTTTGGCATAGCTATTTTTTATTTTTTTTATAGTATAGGGGGCAAACGGGTAGGCGGCTCACGTGATGGTAAGTGATCACCGCCGCCCATAGACATCCGCAACACCAGAGGGCTTACAGGTGCATTGCCGGCCTTTAAGTAGGCTCGCTTCTTGAAGGTTTTTGCAAGTTGTATCGGTTCGGAAAAACCGCCGGCGAAAGCTGATTCCACAGAGTGGTTGTGCGAGGCAAGAAGTGTCTGAAGAATCGCGCAGTTGTGGACTTCCAGAGATCAAGATGGTTTGCGTGGTATTTTTGACGCGATGTCTGATGGCGAAATTCAGCGGCCGGGATTAAACCGAACAATTCCTCCGAGCATTCCCCGTGATAAATGCGATAGAAGATGCAGAGCGACCCTACATCTCTACGCAGCGCCAAAGGGTCGAGCCGATCGTAAAGAGCCTGATCATTGTCGTATTATATTTTTATCTTTGAATTCTTTTCCACGTAAATTATCGGATATAGAATGAATAGAGTCACTAACGTCTCAAATATATCAATTTCTTTTCGTTCAGTAAATTTAAAAAACATATATAGACTTTGACATACAAACACACCGACATACGAGATATCCTTTAAGATTTTCATTTTTATCCAAACCCTTGAAATTAACATAATATTTTACCCTGTAACGGGCATAAAGAATTTGTAACTTCAAAGTGGAATGAATAAGTTACGAATGCATCCAATCTTATAAAATCTGCCCTCAGGATGCAATACGAAGTTATATAAAGTTTATAGCGGAAAATATTTTATAACTAAACTTGGTAAAGTACAAAATGTGGTTCACAAGTTTAAGAGCAATTCGGGCTCTTTCATAACACCACCGACGAGCCATTTCAGTCTAAATAATAAAAGTGTTCCCAGAAAATGTTTAAGTGCATAGATGATTGTGCTTCCTCGAGGCTGTGATATGAAATACCGGTTGACCTTTATAAATGAAAGTATGAATTTGCTGTGAACTTTTTATAAGAACGGTTTAAACTACATATGATCAACCATCCAAGGATCCATAATTAACCAAAAAATACACCGACACGTTTGGTTGATGATGGATGGTAGGTTTCTAATGTATACTTAATGTTGTAAGCAGTAGAATACAATTGCAAAACCTTCAATTCCTTCCATTCATTCCTTCAAATAAAAATAAAAAATTGTTATTTTTTTGAAAGACGTTCTTTTTAAATAGTACTGCCTATTGATTATTTTAAATGACACTATTTATTTAATTCATATCTGGTTCGACTCGTACATTATCTGAAGGCGTATGGATGATTGAAAATATGAACGAATAATAGTAGTAGAATAGTAAACCGTGACAGTGGGGAAGTTGTTTAAAATATCGATACCCGTCATGTAACGGCCCTTTTAAACTCTTCCCCCAGCATAAATTGAGGAAGATGTCATAGCAAAGACCCACAAATTTCACGACTGAGCCGCAGAGTTCGCCAATAAGCCAATAGGGTCAGCATTCCTTACAGTGAAAATATAAAAATGCGTAAGATCGTTTTGAGCAATAAGCTTAAGGGGAACTATGCGTAAATGTTAACAAATGTGCTGAAATACATCAAGTGGTTAAAGTAGCGTTTTTAACACAGTAACACACATACACTCATTCATACAAACACTCAACAAACACTCGCTATCACTCACCTTGTTTAAATATTTTGTTACTTAGATTTTTCGTTTTTAAGTAAATACTAAATGTTAATATATAGAACATAGCAATTCGCCCCGGCTTCACACGGGTGCTATGTAGATACACAAAACAAACAAAGCCTATATGTTACTCGCTAATAATGTAGCTTTCTATTGGTGAAAGAATTTTCAAAATCGGTCCATTAGTTTTTCAGTTTATTCATAACACAAAAATTCAAAAATACGATAATACAAATATTTCCTCTTTATATGTAATAATTAGTATAGATTAGTAATTAGTATAGATGGAAGAGACTAGTCACACCACAATACCCTTTAGTAACCGTTCTTTACAGTAAAGCTAGGTTATTTAAATAAAATACTGTATACTGTCTCCCCGCGACCACAGTTGCTGAATAGCATCCGAAACGTCGGGATAAATAATTTAAACAATATAAATAATAAATCGCGTTCAGGTATACATTATTTTATTTAAATGTGTGATACTCGAGTTAATAAAAGACAATATTAAAGCTAGGTTAATTATAAATAAACATCATTTAAATTGCTTTCTTACAAAACATTTGTTTCATTATTTTTTAAGGCTATACTTTATTATACTCTTACTTTATTCGAATAAATAAAACCTAAGCACTCGTAAAACGGATCGCCATAAATTAAACTTCCATCACATTTCTACTTCAGTACTTTTTCAATAAAGTTCACTAATAAAATTCTTGAAAATCAAGTTACTGAAGTGCCGCGTCTGAGAATCCCTTATTCGAAAATTACGGCCGAAACGTGCCTCCAAATTCCAAATCAACTTTTCTATACAAAGGGATATTAGCCACCAATAAAGCCATAATAATAAAAGTTTGAATCTGACTCAATATTTGCGTAAGACCTCGGACTTCAAGCACAGATTGATGTTACCAGTTGAAGCTATCTGGAAAAACGGGTGATAAAAATGTAAGTTTTGCTTAGATTGTTACTGAATGAAAAATTATTGTAAAGAAAAAACCTATTTATAGCCAGAAAATAATATATTTAAGGCTGGCATCACACCATTAAAACCTCTGGTGTTATGTCATGTCATCTGTGATGTTTATGCTCATTCATTAAAAAAATATGAAAAAAAAGATATTATTATGAGTCGTAGATTTCAAAACATATTTTTAACTTTAGAATTGGTTTATTTATGTCTCGATTTTATGAAGGAGGTATCCCTTATTTTATTTTATAGTTTTTATGTTAGATATCGACAGACGACTTGATGGGAGGTGGTATCTCAGCCACAGAACATCAGTCAATGATGTGCTGTCGACCTAATTTTTACTTCGAGCATTCGGAAATCCATAGACTGAAACCGAAACGCGCAATATGCACTTTAAAGAATAATTTTTAATAGTATAATCGGTGAGTTGTTAAATTGCTCTGAGCTATGACATATTTATATATTGTAAGCCAAATATCTAACCATAGAAAATGTTTTATAACATGAAAGAAAACCTCTATTAAATACATGAATGATACATAATGAAATGTAAAGCACTATACTAATTCTATTAAATTGTATTCACCAATTCAGTTTACAAACACTACTAAAAATAAATATATTTTTGTATGTATATAATCAAAGGTTTTTATCCTCTTAAAAAATCAACTCACTTTTAATAAATTTTATTGATTATTATTATGTTCTACTGTTTTTTTGCAATCTGTGCTCCTCCGAGGTCGAACAGTTCCTAAGTTAACACCGACACGACAGGTTTAATTAGGGAAGGTAGCTAATTCCCAAGTTTTGATGAATGCGATTTCACGGATACAGCCCTCGTTGTCAGTGGTCTAGATAATTTGAAATTGTGATTTAAAACCTTGTTTAAATTAATTATTATTTTAGCGGGACGTGATTCGAAAATCTTCCTTGAAATAAGTCTGCAAGAAAATTTAAATTAGAATACTCTAAAATAATAATTGATAACAGTGATCAAAATAATAATAATATAGCGTAATATTACTTGTTTTATAAGCGCTACCTATACAATAATCAAAAGTACTTCACACTCAAATATCTATCAATACACTTATTTATAAGGTATTTGAGCGTGGATCACTATCCACATAGATCTATATTGCGTTCTTGTTTCACATTGAAATATCCAATCAGTGATTCCTACTGCTATCGCTTGAAATTAAACATAAACTCGTCTATCACATCCCTTACAAGAATATATTACAATACGGTAGATTTTTTTTAAACTCATCTAAAGTACATCTATGATGTATAATTATGCGCATTATTTTATTTTTACCTCAAACATTTGGACATTCAAAAACTATCCATAAAAGGTAATTTATTTATTATTCGAATGGAATTTCAATGTTCCTTCTAGCCGTTTAATGATTATGTAATTACATAAAATTAATATCGGAACTTCGGGTAGGTTTCCTAACTAACTCCATTAGTTTCTGTTATTTAAATAATCTAGAATGTTCTAACCTCACTAAAGTCCTCAGTAAAGCTAATCAATTCCATTGAATTCTATAAAATAATTCTGCGTAAACAGTGTTTGAATGGTACTTTATCTTCATTGAGTGTTTACACAGTTCGCCGGGTTCGTATAAATTGTTATTCTTCTCTGATGGTATAAAATTATTAATGGATAGTTTTGTTTAATTAAGTTTTAACTGGTCCGCTTGAAACGGTTGCTTAAAGTTTAAGCGGGTAAAACTACAGAGTGAAGTTAAATTTGCGATGAGTTTGAGGAAGTGTGCAGGAGATTTCTAAATTATGATGTTTACAGAACTTGTTAATTCGTATAAGCTTGCCGTTTTTAAGCTGTATAATTATGCAACATGTCAAATGTTGGTATTGTATACTAGTAGTGATGAGGAAATGTTTTCCACAATATATCTTAGAATTTGTCCAAATTGGTGTCATTTTTACACTACTGGAAATGAAGGAAGGAAAGGAATAAGAAAAATTATCTACATTTTTTTCACCAAAGTTTGGAAGTCTGCATCTCGGTGTAAAATAATCATATCGAGATAAAAAAATAACATTTTGAAGGATTTTTTCCTATTATATATCGTCGCTGCGCCTGCCAAGTTCCATTTGTGATTTTTGTATAGTTTTGGGAAGTAACGAAAAACGTATTATTGATTCACATACGGAGTTTTTCTTAACGGTCAAAACACATATATGGAATTAGTTAAACTCGTTTCCTGTTCGAATATAACAAAAAGGATTTTAGTAACACATAGAGAATAAAACGAAGATTATTTTTTGTGCAAAAACCAAAAATCAAAAAAATGCACATATGGAATTTGGCAGGCGCAATATTAGTTTACGAATGGTATTGATTTAATTACCACTGGTGCAAGCTACAATTTCAACAACTCGACTACTTTCATGATTTTTTCTTCTTCGAGTAAATTTTACTCAGTCGTTCCATAGGTTTCTTTATACGTATTTTTATGAGGTTTATTAAGCTAAAACTATGATATCTGAAGTTGAAGACAAACTTCATATACTTCAGATATCATATTTTTAACTTTCCTAAACCAATTTTACTAGAAGTCAAATCGCCAAAATATTATATTCCATCCCGCTTATAATAGTGCTCTGTAGGCTTGTTTAACATTGCTATAGTGACTGTGGTTCTGAAGCTGAGGTCTGACTTACCACCAAGTGAATCTCACGCTTTACTAGTGTGCCGTGTTTTATATACGTAACTAGCAATTGCCCCCCCAACCCCCCTTGTGGTTGAATTTCGTAAAATCCGTTCTTAGCTGACCTCTACTCGGCGAAAGGAATATTCCTACCATATTTCAAGTCGCTACGCCTTATGGTTCCAGAGATATCGTGATGAGTGACTATATAGGTGGGAATCTCTTTTATATATATAGATAACAATGACATCGTCCTGCATCACAGTGCGCGCAATAAATGTTATTAGACATCACATTGCGAATTTTCTAAACTACATTATATTTTATGATATTCTATTTTTGTCTTCAACTTTTTGAAGGTTCCTTTCCTACTTACAGTTCATATATTTCCGTCTACCTATGTCCATTGTTTTCATTTATATTTATTATCTCTTAAAGCAAAGCAAAAAGGCTGTTATTTGGTGAAATATCAGTTAATCACTTTAAAATGTGAATAACCGAATCCATTTTCAGTATAATTGATCCATGTCTATAAGCTTCTAAGTACCCAAAAACCCCACACTCTGAACAATTACCTATTAGGTATCTGATACTAAAAACATACATTTATTTATTAGTTTTTATATAACGAATATTTTATAAATTATACCACTTTTTCACCACTATCCAAACAAATGCAAGACTTTAAACTAGTTGAGGAGAAATATACTGTAACACGTAGTAATACGTTCGTGTTTTGCGTGAAACTTTTAAAAGCATTGCGTGCCTTCGTCGCGTGTCCAGATTTCATTCAGTATAGTAATTAGGATAGCCTCATTGCATCAAGATTACTGTCGAGATGGATCCTTCTGAACACGGAATCCGGAAATTTGATTCAGCTTAATCCCTTTTGTTGGTTTTTCTCAGTCCCGCGTAACCATCATTGATCTATAGGTACCTACTGATTAATTCTCGTCCTTTTTATGCTTATTTATTTGAGGTTGTCGTAACTTTTGGGTTTACAAAACAAAGCAAAATTCGGTAAAACAAAGGGCAGCTACAGTGATAATTTTTCATATTACCCAGGAGATATAACATAGGAAATGTAATTAAAATAAGAAAAAAAAGTAATACAATTTAAAGACACTTACGGCCTTACTTATAAACGTAGTATAAGCTTGATATATTTAAAAATTGTTTTTATTATTTTTGTTCTGTAGTCTTTTTATATTCAATAGAGCGGCACAAAACATATTTTAACTATTTCAAGCTTAAACATCGTTTATAAGTAACGTTAAGCTTGACCTACACCGCACAGTGTGAAATAAGACCTCAAAAACGGACGCCCTTTTTTTTATTTGATTTTCGTGTAGGTTTTACTGAAATACATACTTCAGTAAAAATCCCGCATTTTTATCCACTGAGAAAAATAAGTTCAAAAAATGGGTAAATTTATGACTCCCAAACAAAAAAATATCGATTAAAAGAAATATATCAACTTTTAAAATTATATCTATACAAAAAGCCGCATAATTTGATATATTTGGTTTAATTCTACGACATCGCGAGCCTGAGTAATCGTCTTTTTTAGGATTTTGGTTTTCATTTTTTTTTCTCTAATACCCCATCGTAGTAGCAGCTGATATTTTACGTCGTAATAGAAGAACATCTAATCTATACGTAAAAAAAAAACTAGACGTCCGTTTTTGAGGTCTTATTTCACACTGTGCACCGTCGGGAGACGTATTTATAATTTTACCGATGTATAGTCTCTCCAGTGGCGGCGTAAGGCGTGGGCGACGTGGGTTTTCTTGTAACCGAATGTTCCAAGTAAAAATATAGCTCGATAGCACATCATTGATCGATGTTCTCTAGCTGAGATATCAGTCACTATCAAGCTTATATAAGTATTATCTAAATACAAGTTAAAAAAAGACACGAACTCTTTTTAGTAACTTCTTCAAGACAACCTTTGAAATATACAAGTAAACGTTTTCTTAATAAAATTTACTTTAGTAAATGAAAATATTAAAACACTACTCAGATCCAACAAGATTAAGCTATGATAGATAACATTGAGAACTGGAAAAAAATACAGCAAAAAGCTTCCCTCGGACGTTGGGACTTTCTCGAATAAAAAGTAAATTGCAGCAAAGCATAATTCCTCAGCAATCCCTGTTTGAATAACCTAATAACATATCCAGATCTCGGGGATGAATGAATCCTTCCTCGCATACCCCACGAGCCGTATGTGATTCATTATAAAAATGTGGAAATCTTTCTAGGTAATAACTCAACGAGAAATGAGCACGTTTCCACTACAATCAATTCGTAAATCAATAGAAAACCAAAACCCGAATCTCGCTGTATGCACTTCACGGATTTTCCATGTGTAGACGGTGGTTTTTAACCTAACTATATACCCGAATAGACCAGGCGATGGAAAAACATGCTTTACAGAAAATTAAAAACATATCAAACCTGACAGGATTAAAACCCAAACTCCATCAGAATGCACAATATGATTAAAACTGCGGGAAAACTAGTAGCTCAGGTAATAAAAAACGTCGGGATAATTAATTTAAACAATATAAATAATAAATCGCGTTTTAATTTAAGGTATTTAATAGACTAAAAAAAATAACTAAAACCTAGTCTTTTTTATAGAATAGGGGACGAACGGACGGTTTCACCTGATGGTTTATAATATTTGCAAGTTGCAAAATCAGAGAGCTCGCAAGTTGACATTTAGGAATGTATAGGCTCATTTCTTGAGGGTTCCCAAGTCGTATCGTGATACAATGGAAACAAACGTGACGTTGGCGGAATGCTCCAGGGCATTATTAACACATCGAGGTATCTTGCTAGGACTATATTCATTTTTCAACCGCATGGACCTCGCCGATCGCTATTTATGTGTAAACAAAACAGTTTATACTGTATGAATTATCATTAAATTAATTTATCATTTCCTTTCATAAATCTTATTTATAAAATAACTAATGTCTAATCATATATACTCATAGATTAAGTACTTAACCCTTTAACATCACAAAGACACTTTTCAGAAGTCGGCTTTTCGACTTCATTATTTACCATGAAAATGTCAACAAAATATTCTTAAAGTAACTTATCATCTATTTTTAAGGGTGCTCTTTCGAATGGCGTAACTTAAATTTAAATAAAAAAAAAATATCATATTGCAAAATAAGACACGAGTGTTTGAGTGACATTTTTTTTTATTTAGAATTTTGGATTATCTGATTATTTTCTGACAATAAAGTGCTCTAAAAGTGTCCTCCATAATTGTATTATAGAGTTTATGGAAACAATAAGTGTATTATTCTCATTTTTTTCTTGAAGCGCATTTTAATTATTATGACATAAGGAATTGATCAAAAGATGACGAACTATACAAATACTATAATATAACACATAATATTATATATAACTAGCGACCCGCCCCAGCTTCGCACGGGTCTAGATTTTTTAACATAAAAAAGCAGGGGTTGGTAATAGAAGAGTGAAATTTTAGGGTTGTATGTATTTTTTAATGCCACATTATAAAAAATAAAAACAAAAAATTTCGTCCAAAAATAAAAATTTAAGGGTGAACAACCCTTATCACTTAGGGGTATGAAAAATAGATAGTAGCCGATTCTCAGACCTACTGAATACGCATATGAAATTTGGTAAAAATCGGTAAAGCCGTTTCGGAGGAGTACAGTAACTAACATTGTGACATGGAAATTTTATATATTAGAATAAATTTAATATAAAGAATATGATTTTAGTTGTCATGTTTTCGGTACCTGAATACATTTTTCGTATTCTATTCTAAGTCCCCACAAATAAAGGAGAGAGTACAAACGTTATATACCAAAGTGAGGAGGCACTTGAATTGGTTAGCATTAGAAAGGCCACATGTTGGGCAAAAAGATCTGCTGTCGTACGGACAGCGGAGGGCACTTGACCCCAAAACCTTCCGAGTAAAGGTAATAAAATGCCTTTTCGTTATGAAGTAAAACAACTACTTAACAACTGCTTTGAATATTTTTATTATAAATTTTATATTCATGATATTTCACAAAAAATCCATTAACATAATATCATGTCAAAGTGAATAGAGTCTCATTTCCGAAGGAAAAGGAAATAGCGTTTTTAGAGTTTGGTAAAAAAAATTAAATACCCGACTAGTTGGTTTTGGGGCAGACACATTTCCTGGCGTGTTCAATATTCTTTGCCCTGTGCGACATTTTTTTTTTCTTAAATTTTCTTCCTCAAGACTCAAACCTGGGACATTCAGTGCACTGAGTCACAGAAGATTCGAGTCTAGGGAGCTAGTGGCTCAAATTCAACACTTACAACCAATCGATAGTATCGCCACGGACACAAGACGATATATAAGAAAATATAATTTAAACCGAATATTTTTTTTAATTTGCCCGGAGCTTGAACCCGGTACCTTCGATGTTACGTAATGTGCAGTATGCCAGAGCCATGAAGGCATCGTCAAATTGTTTACATTTTTTATTTATTTATGTTTCTATGCCTACGTCATATGCCGGTCTTCCATACAAGATATGATCTGGATGTATTTAAATAAAATTTAAAGGTGTTAAGGCTCTTCTCCTCAGCGTGCTCCATCGTAGACCACATTGTCACTTAAGACCAGATAAAACAGTGATTAAACGCTGATCATATTGTAAATTAAAAGAAATCTAATTGCGCCTTTAAAAATTGCTAACTACATGACCCTACAAAACTTAACAGCAGCCGGCCTAGCATGACCATCACGAGATATCTCGCGGACGAGTGAAGGCACTTTTCACTTTTTGCCACGCACTACCACTTTGTGGAACCAGCTCTCGCCGGCGGTTTTTCCGAACCGATACGACTTGGTAACCTTCAAGAAACGAGCATATACCCATCTGAAAGGCCGGCAACGCATCCTCAAGACCCCTGGTGTTGCGGATGTCCATGGGTGGTGGTAGTCACTTACCATCAGGTGAGCCGCCTGCCCGTTTGCCTCCTCTAATATAAAAAAAAAAAAGACAAACTAAGATGTAAGATATCTCGATATATTATATCTCGACATCGATAATTTTTATAGAAAAGATAACTTGATCCACAAATGTATCTATTTTTGACATTGGAAGTCGAGTTTTAAATGTCCCGGAAGAAATAAAGAGATAATCGATTAAAATACCAGAAAACGGTTGACAAAATTCTGTCGCGGTTTTCATGCCAGGCCGGCAGGTCATTTATTCCTCCCGGGATGCTCCCTTCACCGGGGCATCGTTTCTTCTTTTTTTTTTTTATATCAGAGCGGACAACAGAGCAGGTGGGTTACCTGATGGTAAGTAATCACCACCGCCCATGGAGAACCGCGACTCAAGGGTCTTAGATGCGTTGTCGGCCTTTTAAAAATTTATAGGCTCGTTTTTTAAAAGTAACGAGGTCGTAATCGGATGGAAACACTGATGCTGGTAGTTCATTCCACAGTTTAGTTGTACGTGGAATGAAGTTGCGCGTGAACCGTATCGTGCTCGACTTCCATTCATCGAGGTGATGAGGGTGATACAACTGTTTGTGACGTGTAGTGCGATGATGGAAGTCGGCAGCTGGGATGATGTGGTTGTTTCTATCTATACTTATATTACACAGAGGAAAGATTTGTTTGTTTGTTACGCTTTAACACAAAATCTACTCGACCGATTTTAAAAACTCTTTCACCAATAGAAAACACACATTGCGCCCGTGTGAAGCTGTGGCGTGTTCCTAGTATATGATACATTTATTGTATACGCATATACACACAGTAAGTAATAAATGTTTTAATTCCATTACATAAAACACGGTTATCCCACGCGGTTTGCATTCTTAATGCTATAAACAGCCAAAATCAGCGCTTTGTGAATACCAACGCGGTATAATATGAAAACTTTGACGAATATTGTTTATTTTTACTTTCCCCGAAGTTTCCAACTCCGATTAAATTCGGTTTAGGTGTCGGAAACATTTTCTAACGGTATGTTTTGTAATTTGACGTGAAATTTACATGTAAACGCTTTCGTCTTAATGTTTTGGGTGGCCATTACCATTCAAGCACCGATAATGTATTATGTTATCCTATATTAAAAATGTAAAACTTTTGAGTTTCAATGTTTTGGAAATATTGTTTAAAAAATATTTGTTCATTTTTATAACACATACCGATTGCTTGCATTACGAGATTGCTGGCTCACCTTCGATCATACAGCGAAAAAAATATAGAATCTATTACATATTTTTTTAAATAAATGTCTTATATACAATTATAACATAGTACTACTGACAATTATACTAAAAATATAAAAGAATTGAAAATGATATAGTAACGGCATATTTTAGTAGTATATGATTGGGTTTAATAAAATTTTATTTTGATGTTTCGAGTGACCAAGCTTGCACGATTTAATACTTTACAAGTTATTACTTTCATATCAGAATATAAATATAATTAATAAAAATATAAATAATAACTAGTGCGTTCTATCTTTTACATAACAAGGGAAAAATACCTAATATATAAAATTCTCGTGTCACAGTTTTCCTTGCCATACTCCTCCGAAACGGCTTGACCGATTTTGATGAAATTTTTTTTGCTTATCCGGTATCTATGAGAATCGGCCCACATCTATTTTTCATCCCCCTAAATGTTAGGGGTAGTCCACCCCTAAATTTTATTTTTTATTTTTTAGACAAAATTTTTAATTTCTATTTTTTTATGATACAACATACAAAAATACATACAACCCCTGCTTTTTTTGTCAAAAAATCTTGACCCGTGCGAAGCCGGGGCGGGTCGCTAGTAAGATATAACTTTTAAATCTTGTAGAAAGCAATAAAATGTCACTTGTAAAATTTAACG
The DNA here is from genome assembly GCA_905404175.1 of Anthocharis cardamines. Lineage (NCBI taxonomy): Eukaryota > Metazoa > Arthropoda > Insecta > Lepidoptera > Pieridae > Anthocharis > Anthocharis cardamines. The sequence goes on from FR989959.1 coordinate 1,572,023, forward strand.
TAACTTACTTCATCAATACTTTAAAAACATCTGCGAATCTTTCAAACTTTGAAATTATTTATCACTTATAGTGTCGGAGCCGGAGATTGGAATTTAATAAAATAAATACGATTTGATAAATGTTTTGGGAAAGTATAAGTGCTCCTTAATAATTAAAAAATATGTTATAGAATTGTCAGTAGAAATAATTATATTTTAATAATACTATGTTTAAAGTTCATTCATGGAAGTTAATGTTTTGGAAGCACTCGGTTTTTTATATCAAAACACAAGAAAAGTATAATTTAACTATATAAAAAATGTTAATAACTATCATGACATAATATATTCGCTATACAGTTAATATAACTTACTTTTCTAAGCTGTGTTCTAAAACTCAACTATCAGATGTCGATAGATAGATAACCAAGTTGTAATTTGTCAAAAGTAGCTACAGAGTCATTTTTTGAAAAAATACGTAAGTGTATTGGGGCATGGGGCAACCCCATTTCTGTGTCTGTTTCACTAATCCCCTTTTCGTTACAGGCAAGAAGGTGCATCAGCCTTCTGTGCCCTGTCCGACCGACTCATTTTTAAGCTGTTACCCCAGAATTCGAACCCAGGGCCTCCAATGCTAGAAGCATCCATCTTACCACTGAGCCATAGAAGTTAATACTATAGCACATAAATTCTAAAAAAAATAAAATTAGAATTCGATTAAAAATATAATTTTATTCCCGATATCAGATCTCGAACTACTTTGACAAAACACAAAGCAGGCAACAAACTTAGTTGCCAAATAGCATCTTAGACGCAAAACATACTCGTACTAAGCTATATCAGCGAGCGGATTCTAGAAGTTTCGTAGAGTGGACACAAGAAAACAGGGGAAAAACAGCGCTTGACGTGTTTCCAATACTAAAGTTTCAGCTCTTAAGCCTTCGACACACGGTGTTCCGATTCCAATTTAAGTGCAATCTTGCAGGATTTACACAGACCACACACCGCATATGGATAATTTCAAAGATAATGGAACAATTTAAAAGATTTAGAAAATAAATTAGTTCAGATTTATAGTATCTTGCGAAATATCAAAATATTCTTTTTTAAGATAAGTAATACTGGGTTCAATATAAATAATAAATATTATATTAAAAAATTAAATATATTGGTTTACTACATATGAGGTATGTAGATGTTAAAAATCTATTGGAAAATGCATAGGTATTACACTATTAATGAATAAGATGACATTATTAAGGACTTTCATTGTAAAATGTCCTCCTCTGTGTTTTTGGGTTTTCTTGTGTATTTTATTTCAATTAAAAGCCGATAACACATCTAAGACATTTGAGTCGTGCGTTAGTAATTATAGTCCGATGCAAACTTATTGGCGGCTGGAAATTAGTAGCAAGTACAAGTGCGCGCAGGTATAATCAAGTCCAAAATTATTTCTATTTGAATTTCTATTAAATTCCGCTCTATTTGAATTTCTATTAAATTACGAAATGTGTTACTTATAGATTAGTATCTGAAGAATTGTTAAAAATACTGAATTAGATGAATATAGTCCTTAAATCAAAGGATGCAAGAAAAAAAACATTTTATGAGATATAAAAACTATTATTAATTATTGTGTTCATTATATTTATACATTCCATAGAATTTCCTTCTTTTTCTTGGCTTGAATCAAATTTGTCTTCTTATTCTCTATCCTTTTTATTAATCAATCAAGCTAACACAACAAAAATGTAACATAAATAAATAACTGATGAAACTAAACATTCAATAACAATAAAAACGAAAAATAACAATATAATTAATAATTAACTCTTAAGAGCTCGACTGTAGTTAGATAGAAATGTGCGCGTGTGTGCAGTATACCGATGTCACTCACACAAAGAATTAAGACGCATGAGGCGACTGCGGGGAAAAGAGAGGGCGCGCGGGGCGATTCCCCCGCAGCGCGTCACTTCCACGTCCCGCTAATACCTTATTATAGCGTTCTGCGCATCGAAACGCACGATGTTCACAGCCGCCAAATAGTTTGAATTCAATTATACTTACCATCAGGTAACCCGTCTGCTCGGTTTTCTACTCTGTTATAAAAAAGCATGGAGTGTCTCAACTGTAATGTAGAGAGAAAATTAACGTAATAACTCTTACTATATTATAATAGAATACTCAGCAGTTTTAATTGTTTATTTAAGTATTTATATCAGAAAATTGTATATTTCTCTTTAGAAAAGCCACTTATAGTCGTCATGGTCGAAATAATACTCCGAACTTATTTTAAAGCACAGCCGAAGCGATCAAAATTGACAATTCAAAAGTAAGTTGAAGTTGTTTACTTCCACAGATAATATTTTTATAGCAATAAATCTGCAGATACAAATATAAAACCGCAAATACATATTTCTTATAATATGTTCTATGGTACTAAATAAAAGCCATTCTCGTGTCTAGGTACATATAATGGACATCTGTTTAACGAAACCTTAAAAATTTACATCTTGGATAAAAAGCGAAGTTTTTAATTTAAGTTATCCGATACGGGATATTGACGGAGTGTTTTATACTTTGCTATAACCTCTTTACAAAGTAAATATTTTATATGAAAAACATCTTGATAATATTGTCTTTTAATATTGTCTTTTATTAACGCGAGTATCACACATTTAAATAAAATACTGTATACCGGATTAAAACGCGATTTATTATTTAAATTATTTATCCCGACGTTTCGGATGCTTTTCAGCAACCGTGGTCGCGGGAGACTGAAAGATGACAGTTGTCTTATATTTGAAATGTCACAAAGTTGCCATATTTAATTCAATTAAATTAAAAAAAATATAATCTATTAATTTAGGTAACACAATGTACACCTATGAACGTGAATAAAAAATAATACATATTAAATTACTAATATTACTAATATTAAATGCTTCTAATTTTACATTTACTACCAGTTCACAAATCAAGGGCGTAGAGCGTACGAGAAGAACTGGCAAGAAACTCGCCGCCACTCTTTTTAATCGCCAAGTTTTTGTTTTACAATCATTACATATTAACATTGATATTAACGCCATCTATTCCTACGGAGTTGAATAGATGGCGATTAAACTCTGATTAGTAGAAATAATTCGATTGAACTCTGATTAGTAGAAAAAAGACACATATCTGGATTTCTCTCCCTAAAGTTTCTTTAAAGTCTATTGAATTTCAAATAATCCTTCGAACCCCAATCTCAACCACCATTAAACATGTCGATAACATGGTGCAAAAGCAACCGTCAATGACTAATTTGATAGCTCTTTCCCAAAAGAAATCACCAAGTACAGAGGATGGAGGATATGGCATTTGAAGAAAGCTTGCTCAAAAGCTCAGCTTAAAGTGAACCCCACGCGAACGAAGTCGCGGGCATCAGCTAGTAATTAAATAAAATAATTGTTACTAAGACTACTATAAGAAATAAATAAATAAATATTTTTGACGGATTAAAACCTAAATTTCGTGGGATTTTTGTTGAGTAAGAAGTGCTTTGTAGCTGCGACGAAAATTTGATTTTGTTTGAAGATTTTTTAACGGAGGAGGGATATTATTCCAACATTTCGTCGCGCTATATTTAAAACTCCCACGAAATGATGCCGTCCGATGCTGGAGAATGGCGAGCTCATGAGTACAACTCCTTACTTCGTTCTTGTTGACATTTCTACACCAGAGGAGCTTTTTGTATAGATATTCAGGTTGCTTAGTATATACCACATCAAATAATAAACATGCCAAATACAATTTTTGTCTACCTTTCATTGATAAAAAGTTTAGGTTGTTCAAGTAGGGGGTGACATGTGACCGAGGTGGTATGGTAACACAAAACCGGGCGCATGCATTTTGTACAAAGCACACCCATGTGTGCTTGTACCAATACCATGTATTAAAAGTTTTGATTAAACTCTCCCTGTCTCTGTTCATTAAATAATTATAGAAAGAGAGGAGTATATAAATAATGGATAATCAAATTACGTGAGCCAAGTTTCAAAATTCGAACCGCAGACACCAAGCTTACACAGGATAAACTGGATGCGGTTAAGCAATACCCCCAAAATGATAAAAATGTTAAATTTGATACAAATCGCTTTCTTATGAACTGGAGTACATATTGTGGAGATATATATCATTTAAATCGTTTTAATAGCAAAAATATTGAAAAAACGAGTGGGCACGAAACCCTAAAATATTATAACAATAATGCATTAAATTCTATTACTTTGATTGTTACCAAGAAAAACGATATATATATATTTAGTCTAATAATAATAATTACAAAAACAAGTATCATTTCTTAAAATAAATAATTTTTTAAAAGAACCTAATTAAAACTTCAAACTCAATTTCTCAAAATGGTAACCGTGTGGGTCGACACTGTATTTTTTAAAAGCGTACAACTAATCAACCATACAATAATAACAGTAAACACCCAACCCCAAGCAAACTTTTCAAATATCGAATTAGATCAGGCAATTTCCTGTCGGCAATCGGAAAATTTCGTACGATTAATTTAATTTCTCGAAAACGAGCGATTAATGGAACCTCCGGGTCCGAACCTGTCACACATAAAAGCCGTTTTACGATCAATTCTGCCGCAAATGCTCGTTAAATACTGAAATTTCTGAATGAAAGATATTCTTTTACGATTTTTAATAAATTGTGAGTCAAATTCATCTAGTCAGTTTGGTAGAGTATATATTTTAAGTCTCTGACCTCGATAATTTAAAAAAATATCAATTCTCTCTTAAAAACATGGCTTTTTTAAAGAAAAAGAGCATCTAGGTTAATACTATAAATAATGAAATAAAGTCACTTAAATGGTAATTAATTTAAAAATATTTTACTAATAGAAAGGGCAAACGAACAGATACGATTCGACAGGCTCGTTGGCGCGTTTCGTAGAACATATGCCGTGCGCATCTATGGGTCGTGGGTTCGATTCCCACCGAGACGACATCTTTATAATTTTCTGTAAGCATGTCTTCCCCACGTCTAGTACGATAACTTTGGGCATTGAACGGATGGAAATAATATCGATATTCCGACCGGGTAACGAACCACCGTTCATAGATGGAAAAACCGTGAAGTGCACATTGCACGTTTCAGTTTCTTTCTATGGATTTCTGAATGCTCAATGTAAAAAGTAGGTCGACAGCGCATCATTGACTGATGTTCTGTGGCTAAGGTATCACCTACCATCAAGTGAACCTCATGCTCGTCTGTCGATTTTTTGACATAAAAAAATACCAAATTTTCATGTGATAATAAAATGATTGTATGCCCACGAACATCATAATATAATCATTAATAATGCAGACTGCGTCATTAATTCTGGCTTTTTGTAGACGTAATGGATAACGCGATAAGGTCCATTAATCCACGATATTACAGCAATTAGCTGGAAAGCTAGCCGCAATATAAGATTTATACATTTATCGAATTAGCTGGTAACATTTCGATTTTATTTTGATGCTAGCTTTTAACCGTGACTTCGTTTGGGTCATGTTATATGGAAAAGTAACAAAAAATATATACGAGTATAGTATTATATTATTGTTATATTCTAAGCAGTGGCGGGACCACCATACAAACCCAGAAGCCCGGCTTTCCCTATTTATGCAACCATAAAAAGAAAAATAATAATGTCCTTCACGCAATTATTTAAGTCGTATATACTCGTACATAATTTATATGATTACATAATTATATATAAGTACGTATTACGTTAAAGTCGGCAAGCCGGGCTTTTGGGCTTGTATGGTGTTCGCACACTGATTGTAAGTAAGGATTGAAATTCTCTACCGGCCTCTGTCTTCCCTACAAGGTATGATCTATGGGAAAAATCTACTTTCTCTTGCAAGGATTTTAGGTTAGATTCTATCCCAGACATTACGCGAGGCTATTGAAATTAAAAAAAACATCCTAACTTCAATAGAGAAGATGGTTTGAGACTTTCCAATACCCGGGATTTTAATTACTGCTAAAAACCTAAAACCCCAAATCAACCATACTATAAAACAAGAAGACATCGTTAGTCAATATTGTCATAATATAGAAAATTACAATAAATATCAACTGCGTAGGAATATATGGCGTTAAATATGGCAACTTTGTGATATTCCAAATCAGACAGCTGTCAGTCTGCCCGTGACCACGTTTATAGATTAACAGTTAAGGAATACACATCAGTTTTGGCCTATATATAGAAAAATATTATACCGTCACATATTTAACAAAAATTGCTGTTGGATTACTAAATGTAAAAAAAATAATTTGATAATATGCTGTAAATTTTATCTAAAAACACGATGGTTGAGAGCTCCTGTTCCTAATTACACAACGACTTATTACGAACTTAGTTGTAACTCAACTTACAAAGGTTATAACTTTTCCTCGAGGTTCTTTTGGGTGGATACAACAAAGTTCTCATTGTTTAACTTATTTCTATTTTTGATTGCAGCGGAATCAACTGGAATTATGGCTCTTATACCAGGATTTAATATAGATTTATTCTCATAGTATCTTTACGCGATATTTTTTTTATTTGTAATCCCATCTATTTTTAACATCATTTATAGCATTATTGTAGTAGTTATTGAGGATAGAATGATACAGAGCTATACAAATTGTATCGCGCCGTCACGTTCTCTCGTCAAGTAGGACGACTATTATACTGTTCTTAGAGACCGTGCTACAGCCTCAACTAAAGTGTTGATGATATTAACTTGATGCACAATGCCTCTGAAAAGCCTATTTTCTTTTGGTTTGAAGAGCCCAATATTCTAACTTTCTGGGATAAACAAACGACAGTCGGAGCCACTTATTAAGTACAAAGAAGCTATCTAATGCGCTATATCTTAGAATAGATGATATTTTATTGAAGATATGATCATTACAATAACAATAGATCATCATTTTGTCTATACATTGAAACTATACAAAGGCAAAAACCACTATAAATTTTGTCACCTCAGCTCAGGGTGACACGCTGGCAGCGGTGATTATACATTTTTTATTAAAATAATAAAATAGATAAATACTATATAACCTTTAAGAAACAAAAACAATCCTTTGGAATTGTAATTTTTATTATTTTTATTATTATAAAATAATAATAAGAATTACAATAACAAAATACCCTTCTTCCATCTACATCTTTATATTTGGTAGCACACAAATACACCCATAATTTTAAACCTACGGGAATATTCACATTATAGTTTAGTTCAAACAATTTAACCATCAAGGTGGAGTATTAATACTAAGTATTTATAATAATCATTCAATATAAACTCTGTATGGGGACACCAGACATCCAATAAATAAAGTATCACCCTGTAAATACATATAAAGTAGTAAAATATAAATATTAATGGAACATTTACGGTGGAGAGCGACGACAATTGCGTGGTAACAATGGCGTAGGAGCTCCGTTTGATTTCGCAGTAAAAGCTCGCTCTTTCTGATTGGTACAGTCGCTAGAAGAGTCCTATTTTAGTTTGTTTTTTTTTTTGGAAATTAACACTAAAATGAATTTGGAGGAATCTGAAAATATTGAATTTTAGCAAAAGAAACATTCAATTTGAAATTTTAGTACGAAGTAAATGCGACGTTTGAGGGTTTCATGGGTATTTGATGTATCTTAGCTTACGTTAAAATAATCTGTATTTTAGGCAAATTTCTCTGTCCTTCCTGTTTGCACAATAATAAAGATATCCTGATAAAAATCACCTATAGAGATATCTCTGTTGTTTTGCTCTCTCTTTTACAAAAATTAAAAAAAATATACATGAAGCGTTTAATTCTCTATAGTCTATAGGTATTATATGAAATGCATTGCATCGAGCAGTATGTGTTTTTTTATTTTGGAACATTTCCTTATATTATATTCTTTTCTCCCTGCTAATAATGTGATTAAATTTAGAATTATTAGGGAAACTTTTAAAGTATAAATAAAATAGATTGAAACCTATGAAAATAGCGTATGCTACAGGTTTATGTATTATTATTAATGTATTATTACATTACTTAAAAATAGTATTATTGCAAATATTGAAAATAAATCAGGATTCTTGTAAAAGCAAATGAATTAATTAAGATGAAACACTTTTTCACGCAATTATACATTTACAAAACCAACAAAGATAGTTTTCATAATATGTATGCAAATTTCATTCGGCTCAATTTTATACTTTATTAATACGATTATCGAAACATCGAATTCGGCTGAAATAAAGTAGATATCAATGTAAATTAAGTAACCAATTACAGGCTCTATATTATTTAACCAATTACAATTACTATAAATAATATTCGTATAGATTGTTCAAGGGTTAAAGTATAGTAATTTGTTAATTATTTCTACAAAGTATTCATAGATGGCGCTCATCCCAATAATGGATAACTAAACTTAAGATTTTTTAGGGTAGGAATAGGCACACCATTATCACATTGTCAATTCAAATTCAATAAGAAATATTGAAATTACAAGGCTGGTGTTTTAGTAAAATACCCTTACCAGTACTTAATACTGTATGTAATACCGAATAATTAGAGAACGTTCAATGTTCTCCCTCATAGATGATAATGTCGATAATAATAGGGTTAAGTTGTAGAAATATTATAAGCAAGCACACGTAGTAATACGAAATATTTGATTCTGAAATTTCAAACTTCACCTCAAATTGTTTTGGCTTTAGTAAGTTACTTACTTACACCAAACCAGCTAGACAAATTTGATTGAAATTTTGTACAGACAGATTAAGTGTTTTTTTTCTTATACCAATCTGTTAGATTATCGTCAAACGCGGGTGAAATGGACGAAAAAAAAAACGTTTTATAAACACTTTTAACGATGTAAAAATATTTCATTTAATTTCTTTCAAGTTGATAATTATTAAGTAGTTACCAACTTATAACAATGGCAGAAATAAGCTATTGTGTTCCGAACGAAGAATTAGGCCTCAATTGAATACCAATTTTGTGAAATTACTAGGTCGAATTCTGATTTGAATCAAGATTTTAACTTATGAATTCAGACTCTAGACTAATTTACTTGTATCTAGATAGTTTCATTTTTTTAAGTTCTTATTTTAAGCATTTTGAAGTTTCTTTACATAATTTTCCTTTGGGCAAAGGTCTTATATAATTCTTGCTTATGTCATTGGTGAAACTGACTCTCTGATCCAATGTTTAAAACCTTGCAACTGCGGGGCCCAATATTGATAAATATTGTATTATATACTAAACCAACTATGTATCTGATACGTATTCACTGCCAAAATGCTGAATAAATTTTGGTAAAATTTACTATAGAAATAATAATAATCAAAAAAGTTATTGCATACAAAGCACTTAAAAAAATACGTAACTTTAATTACAAATAAACAAACTGAAGGTATATAGTCTAAACCCCAGTAGAGGGCCGTGCCTTTAAGTTTTATTAGGCCAAGTCCAAAAATAACCAGCTACCCACAATAACAATAGGAATTCAACTAACCTAATAATCTGTCATAATGCACAGGACATTTCGTTATAAATCCCGTTCGTTTGTTGAACACAGGTGCCTCCCAGGATTACTGCGGTCTGTCGGAAACAATGGCACCCCGAAAGAATAGCATGCTTAAGATTTATTGGGTTCATGAAAGGACAATAAATGGGGTGTGATGTAAAGGGTAAGGTTAATAAATATAAAGCTCTCATACTATATAATAATAATATGAACTTGTGTATTTGCACCTTACAAACACTTTGTAAAACAAAAGCTAGGCGACGGAGAGTTTATTGCCAGTTCTTCTCGTTATACGCCCTTGATTTGAGAACTGGCAGTAAATTTTCGTTCCGGTTCCGTAAATATAATAACAAACCGACCCCATGGCACAATAAAGTAAACCAGATGATGTCACTGGTGACCCCCATTGCATTTAACGTGTTAACTGTTCGTGTGTTTGTTAGTCAAGTAACCTTACAAATATTTTGTAAAACAAAAACTTGGCGATTAAAAAGAGTGGCGGAGAGTTTATTGCCAGTTCTTCTCGTTATACGCCCTTGATTTGAGAACTGGCAGTAAATTTTCGTTCCGGTTCCGTAAATATAATAACAAACCGACCCCATGGCACAATAAAGTAAACCAGATGATGTCACTAGTGACCCCCATTGCATTTAACGTGTTAACTGTTCGTGTGTTTGTTAGTCAAGTAACCTTACAAATATTTTGTAAAACAAAAACTTGGCGATTAAAAAGAGTGGCGGAGAGTTTATTGCCAGTTATTCTCTTCCGTTCTACGCCCTTGATTTAAGAACTGGCAGTAAATGTAAAATTAGAAGCATTTAATATATTTTTTTTTATTGACGTTCATAAGTGTACGAGTACATTGTGTTACCTAAATGAATAAATGATTTTTGAATTTGAATTTCACTGTTTATTCTACTGTGCACTAACTAATTGCGTCTTTTTTATTGTTTTCTCGGGATTTGACCCCAGGAGGTAGAGTAGAGGAGGTTCAGCATGGAGGTAGAATTCGAGACGGTATGAGGAAGACACATTTTTATTTCTAGTTAGCTTGTCATTTTTCTTAATACATAATACAATTATTAATACAATATTTAAACGTACGTTTTTCTTTACGTTTTGTTGTTCGTTCTGATGAGCTACTGCTTATAAGAAACTAGCAATCCGGCTTCGCACGGGTGCAATGTATCAGATCATGATAATAAAATCGGTCGAGTAGTTTTATATGGATAATTTTCCCGGTTTTTGCAACATTTTTCACTGATGCTTCGCTCCTTTTGATCGCAGCGTGATGTTATATAGCCTTCCTCGATAATTGGACTATCCAACACAAAAATAATTTTTCCATTCGTACCAGTAGTTTCTGAGATTAGCGCGCTCAAACAAACTCTTCGGCTTTATAATATTATTATAGTATAGATTAATAAAGTTAAGCTAAGTGTTTCAAAGATGTAACAATGTTCTTTGAAATCTATTAAACTTCACGCACATTACTAACAGAATGCTACATTGTGTAGGCTTCCTGGACATAAACACTGTATAAGATGTTCTTAAGAGTCTGTGACCACAGCGCGTTAACAGTTTCCTTACTGAGCGAACCGTAAATGCTATCCACAGTATATCGTATCTGCAGTAACTCAAAACGTAGATAGATTCAAAGATAAATCAATGAAATTACAATAATTTTTTTCAGATAGATGTAATAATAATATGTAAGTTAACATTTATTTCAATGTTTTATAGGTAAAGTGAAGTATGATATTGATTTTATTTCTCATTTTGGATTTAATTAGTAAAAAAAGTTGTAACCAATTAAAATAAATTTATTGATTACTAGCGACCCGCCCGGCTTCGCACGAGTACAAATTAGATACTAATGTGGTGTCAGTGTGAAGTGATTATAATACATAATATTACTCTAAGTCGACTTGATTTCTTTCGAGTTTCGACACCTTGAAAAATGGTCGACATATTTCAAACAAAAAACATTTGTCTTGAATCACTCTATCTATTGATAAAAACTGCATTAAAATCTGTTGAGTAGTTTTAAAAGATCTAAGAGTACAGCGGAACAGACGGCGGGTAGTGACCTTTTTTTATAATATTTAGATATATTAAAAATTGTATAAGATACCTGATGCAGTATTATTTGTGGACCTTTGAGTGCTCTTGAGCTTGCGTAGTCATGGAATCTGGAAATTAAAAAAAAAAAATTAACGTAACCTGTTTTTAAAGAGTTATACCAGAGCTGTCTTATGACAGTACTAGCTAACTAAGTTAAAATAACAAAGCATGGCTTATCAAATATATGGAATAACAAGAGTTTTCCGTATCTGACATGCTATCTTAGGTGACAGGTCGAACTTGAATTCGTGCATGCGGTGATATTAGTTATTTCGTCTATGTATTTGCGTGTTGTTCCCACTAGAATGTGAGTGCTCCTATTTCACCATACATACTGCTGATAGAGGACAAATCTTTGTTTTTATTTTTTCGTTTATATATATTTTTTGATAATTATAGTTAATTACTTAAAGATGTCATGTGGAACATGGTGTAATGGTTGCAGCTCCTTATAAAACATTTGTAAAACAAAAACTTGGCGATTAAAAAGAGTGGCGGCGAGTTTCTTGCCAGTTCTTCTCGTCCGCTCTACGCCCTTGATTAGTGAACTGGCAGTAAATGTAAAATTAGAAGTATTTAATATGTATTTTTATTGACGTTCATAAGTATACATTGTGTTACCTAAATGAATAAATGATTTTTGAATTTGAATTTGAATTTGAATTGAGAACTGGCAGTAAATGTAAAATTAGAAGCATTTAATATGTATTTTTTATTGACTTAAATAAATAAATAATTTTAATTGAATTACTAAGTCTCGGCGTTGGAATTTCACAAAGCGTCTTCCTTTATTAAGTACGTTACTGAATATGTAATACATACTGTGCCCTGTATAACTTGTATTTTACACTATGCATAAAAATTTACTGCTTCCTTCCACACGTCAGGAAACATGTTTCATTTTACGATATTGCATGTGTTCACTTAAAGTTAGAAATGCGCAAAACTGAACTACTTACTATATGTATACAGTATATCGTCGTTGCGCCTGCCAAATTCCATATGACCGGTGCATTTTATTGATTTTTGGTTTTTGCACAAAAAATAATCTTCGTTTTATTCTCTATGTGTAACTAAAATCCTTTTTGTGATATTCGAACTGGAAACGAGTTTAACTAATTCCATATGTGTTTTGACCGTTAAGAAAAACTCCGTATGTGAATCAATAATACGTTTTTCGTTGTTTCCCAAAACTATACAAAAATCACAAATGGAACTTGTCAGGCGCAACGACGATATGTGAGTTTGTATGTATGTATTTTTTATGTTAGATATCGACAGACGTGCCTGAGGTTCACTTGATGGTAGGTGATATCCCAGCCACAGAACAATGAGTCAATGATGCGCTGTCGACCTATTTTTTACTTTGAACATTCGGAAATCCATAGACAGAAACCGAAACGCGCACTATGCACTTCATGGTTTTTCCATCTTTGAACGGTGATTTTTCGATATTCCTCCCACCCGTTCAAAATCCCGAAGTTACCAAATCCATCCATAACTTGCGGAGTTATCGCGTAACACACATAAAAATGCAACATACAGACGAACTGATTTCTATAAAAAAAATGCAAATTTCTGGCAATAAACGAATAAAATAGTTTAGACCCAGTGGCGTTTTACGCGTTAGTACAATACGAATTCGTCATAAACAGTTATATTAACGTGAACTCAAAACATTAGTAAATTAACATGTTTTGTGAATAGCAAACTTATTTGGACGCTGTTAAGCAATACTGTGACAGCCCACAAAATGATAAAAATTTTAATTTTGATATCATCTCTAGCATCTCTACATGTGCGGCCTGGCAACTTGCGCTGTGCAAGTGTGTGTATCTCATTTTATACTAATAGTAAAGCTCAATTTTCTTTTGCATTGTATAGAATCTCTGTATACCTTGCATTATATAAACTTCTCAGCCGATTATTACTATTGTAACCGAGTCTTTGTAAGCTAAACCATTGTTGAAAAGAGTGTCCATGGAGTTTCTTGCCGGTTCTTCTCCATGAGACCCACTTTTTGGAACCGTGCAACTAGACGTTTCATAAGAGCCTGCAAAGGCCTATTTGAAATAAAAAACTTTTGATTTTGATTTTAATTTGAATCGATTCATTATGAGCTGGAGTACATATTTTAAAAGAGATACGAGTATAATACATCCTTTAAATCGTTTTAATAACAAAAATATTGAAAAAACTAGCGGGCACGAAACCCAAACATTTTGCACTAAATTCTATGTAATACTTTGATTGCTACCAAGAAAAACGATACATATTTAGTCTAATAATAATATTTACAAAAACATCTATAATTTCTGTTATTTTTTAAAAGAAATTTAATAAAACCTAATTAAAACTTCAAACTCAATTTCCTCAAAATGGCAACCATGTGGGTTGGCACTGTATTGTTTAACAGCGTCCATTACCCCAAACAACTGCCAACTGTAATATGTATGTGATATTAATTATAAAAAGTTTTCATACAGCAACAGATTTATGTTATTCTGTAACTTTGTTACATTTAAATTACTGTTTGGACCGTACAAAATGTTGCCATAATCAACTTTGTATTTTTACCAAATAATATGTTTTTCGTTAAATTACCTTTATTATGTTGTAGGGGAAGAACATAATAAATAAATTAGCTTTTTGCTCTTATTAAATAACATGACACATTTCTAGGTCTCTTTCATTGATATAATTTTACTTTACATAAAGTGGGTGATCAGCAGTATTTCGCCTAGTCGAACGCAACATTTTTTATAAACCTGTTTCCCCGGGGTCGAATATTGTACCTTGTAACGGAACGCCCATAACGCGAATACATTTTTACGGGCTCGTTGGTGGGTTTGGTAGATCGCCTACCGTGCGCTCTGATGGGTTGTGGGTTCGAATCCCACTGGGACGACATATTAATAATTTTCTGTAAGCACTTGGTAACACTGTCACGTTTGGTAACATCGGGCATTGAACGGGTGGGGGGAATATCGAAATTCCGACCTGGTAACGAACCTCCGTTCATAGATGGATAAACCGTGATGTGCATATTGTGCGATTCGGTTTCAGTCTATAGATTTCCGAATGCTCAAATGAAAAAGTATATTGACACCGATAGAACAACATCATTTACTGATATTCTATGGCTGTATGTATGAGGTTGTATGATGGGTATCCTACCATCAAGTGAACCTCATGCGCGTCAATATATTTTTATTCAACTAACAAATAAAATAAAATATAACATAAAAACTACGTGCAAAAAACTATGTGCAAATAACACAATTTTCATTATTCTGGCAGAGACAAGATCTACACAGAAGTCCTTATGAAAATCTTATTTTATTGAGTAACTTTATTGTTACTTGTTTTTAAATAATAAAATATTTTATTTTAAATATATATAATTTATTTTATAAATCGACGGGACCCAAGCACAAAATCGTATCTGCAAATACAAGATACGATTTTGTTCTTGGGACCCGTCGAAATACAAAAAAATTACAACTTATTTCTTAGTTCTCTGAATGACACGTTAATAATCCCCAGAGCAGGTTAGACAATGATTCGTCCGTTACCAAAGAAGATTGTAAATATTGTATGTTCTTTGCCGTTACCAACCGATCACATTGACACATGACACCTGTCAAATGTCATTGTGGACAGACTATACTCTATTACGTCCTTCCCTTTTCCCAAACAAAAAAAAAAGTTTATGTAAGAGCGATCGTATTTGCCATAATTTTTATTCTTATTGTACGTAATTGAAAAGTCTAAACCTTCTCAACCTAGGTTTAAACTTAGGTTTAAATTTTTCTTATCATAATTCTATTGTTAATAATTAAACTAGATATATCGCGTGCTTAGAGGTAAAAGGACTTATAACAATTTATGTGCCCTTTTATTTTATTATTAGTAGACACATTCTACGCTTAAAATTGAAAAAAAAATTTTTTTATATGCCCTTTCAGCACAAATCCCTATTAACCCTTAGCTATAAGTCCTTTTACCTTTAAGCACGCGATATGTAAGTTCAACGTATGAAATATTTAAAGGCAATCGTTTAGCTTGGTATGGGCATGTTATGAGGAGAGATTAAACATGTATCTAAAAAATTTTTAATATGAAATGATGGGTATAGGGGAAGAGGGAGACCAAAAAGACATGGATTGACTGCGTGAATAATGAAATGTGTTTGAAAGGTGTGACTGATGACATGGCGAGTGAAAGGAGAGAATGGAAAAAGAGAACATACTGCGCTGACCCCAAATAAAAAAGGGAATAGGGCAGGAAGAAGAAGAAGAGATGTATGTTTATCGTATGACCAAGGTGGCAAAAAAGTCTAATCTATCTTTCTAACAAAATATACAATCTAACTTTCAATTGTATTTAACTTCAATAAATTATTATTCAGACAAAACTTCATAGATTTATTCATTTATATAAAAGATTTTTGTAAATTAATAAAGTAAGGGTTATAGGGTCGTTTAAATGTATATGTTATTTGAAATACCGTAATAAACCTGACGGGAACTGTAAATCTTTTTCGACTCTCATAAAAACAGTTTTACGATGCGTTTGCAACCCTAATATACGTAGAACCTTAACCGTTGGTAATTAAGAAAATATACGTTTATGTTTATAGGAGATTTGTACTTAGTGCTTCTTCAGGGGTGTAGCAATGTCAGAAGTGCTTTTAAATTTATTGCGTGTACTATTCAATTTATAAAATATTTTTATATAAAATTATTATGAATGTTGACAATTCTCCAAGAGATAAAAGGACTTTTTTTTTTTTTTCAGAGTGTAATTATTAAGAATGGAGTTTTTGTGTATGGTATCGAATAAATATTTCTTATTCATATTCTTAAATATATATTAATTCAAGTAAACTTTTACAATTATTTTTAAATCTGGTATTTTTTTATTTTTTTTTTTGTGTAAATATTAAACACAATATTCCATGCATTTTTACTCATTAACTGTGTTTAACACACAAACACAGATTATTAAAGAGTTAACAAAATACTCGTACATTATGTAAATATACTAAGAGGATAAAAAAACAAAGAAATGTATAATCACTATAAAAAAGTAAAAAGGAAGTCAATCTTGCTACTTGATGAAGAAGAGGGTTTTTGTACAGAATCAGCAATCCTAAATCACGAACAAACTGACAAACCGAAACCTCTCTACAGACATTAATTAATTAATTACAGATTTAACTAGCGAGGCTTGAGTCCGGCCCTCGCCATTACCGGTCTTCTCAGTAGCAACGGACTCCCCGGTGATGCTACTGCAACGTGTGTTATATACAGATGTGATGAAAAATCTTTAATAGCGCGATCTAGATCGGCGATAACTATTGGTGGGATTAAAGTGCAAGCGAGCGTAACGGTTACACACGCTAAGCAAGAGAAACTGAGCATTTCATATGAATTATTATGCTATTACAATTGATTCTCACGATCAATACATTAACTGCAGTGTGATTTAACCTAGTTCTATGTAGACTCTTTATCACTACATAGTATAAAACAAAGTCGCTTTCTCTGTCCCTTTGTATGCTTAAATCTTTGAAACTACGCAACGGATTTTGATGCGGATAGAGTGATTCAAGAGGAAGGTTTATATGTATAATAATAACAGTTTTTCTGTAGTGTATTTAGTATCAGCATTGCACCGGTGCGAAGCCGGGGCGGGTCGCTAATGTATCTATAAGTGAATTCCCGAGTCCCCTAATGGGGCATGGGACAGATCCATTTCTGTGTCTGTTTCACTGATCGTTTTTCTTTACAGTCAGGTAGGTGATTAGCCTTCTGTGCTCTGGCTGACCGAAACATTTTTTTAAATCTTGTTACCCCGGGATTCGAACCTAGGACCTTATTCTTAACGCATCGCGCTTACCACTGAGCTACGGAGGCGGTCCGTTATATATCAATGATATAACTTAAACTTCCTCAGAATACCTATGACAGAATCATGGCTTTGACATGAAGTTAAGCCAAAGCTAAGGTATACCTATGAAAATTGTATGTAATAATAATTTAACACTAGACCTGCTATGGATGTACTTTTGCTATGGTATACTTAAACTTTAGAGTCAAATCTATAACTCCTATGTGTTTAAATAAAATACTGTATACCGGATTAAAACGCGATTTATTATTTATATTGTTTAAATTATTTATCCCGACGATTAAAAAGAGTGGCGGCGAGTTTCTTGCCAGTTCTTCTCGTCCGCTCTACGCCCTTGATTTGTGAACTGGTAGTAAATGTAAAATTAGAAGCATTTAATATGTATTATTTTTTATTGACGTTCATAGATGTACATTGTGTTACCTAAATTAATAGATTTATTTTAATTTAATTGAATTAAATATGGCAACTTTGTGACATTTCAAATATAAGACAACTGTCATCTTTCTGTCTCCCGCGACCATGGTTGCTGAAAAGCATCCGAAACTTCGGGATAAATAATTTAAACAATATAAATAATAAATCGCGTTTTAATCCGGTTTACAGTATTTTATTTAAATGTGTGATACTCGCGTTAATAAAAGACAATAGCCTGTGAAGGTGGATAGCATTATGTGCCGGCACCACGGTTGCATGCTAAGCGATCCCGTAAGCCCTGAAAGGAGAACCTGACGGTATTTTTTTGGGGGTCAAATCTATAGCCACATTACATAATAATTATACAAATTATAGAATAATTTCGCTATCGAATTTGCGAAAGAAATTTCAAACTTTAGCTGGTAAGGATTATATTAGCTTATTGCAATACAGCAAAAGCATTTTGTGATAATTTCGAGCAGTATTTCTTTTTTTATGAAGAATAATACATATGACCGCAATCCTTCCGAGTTCCGACAGTATTATGCTATGCTATTATGTATACATGCTTAATTAGAAGAAGCCTATTCATTCTCGCTTTGAAAACATCAACATTGTAGGAATTGGAGAAGCAATAAGTAAGACTTTAGAGTTGAATTTTTATACTATCTTCAACGAAAATCAATGAAAAGCGATACGTCAACCATGTCGGCGCAACAAAATGCTAAGTATCATATTATGTATTTGTAAGAGATACCGTCGGAAAACATGGCGTTAGTATGGCAACTTTGTGAAAATTCAAATAAGAAATATTTCACCTTTCAGACTGCCCATAACCACGTTTGCTGGAAAGCATTCGAAACGTCGCAGGATAAATAATAAATTGCATTTTATACAGTGAAAGTTATTTTATTTAAAGTTAATATTATTTCACTAATACTTCACAAAGTTAAAAAATGATCAAGCGATGAAATCAAATATCTCGACATCAGCCCAGCCGGGGGCAATTTGAATTCGTTTGCGAGCGTTTTGTCAACGCATTCGGCTGTTTGTATGCAATTTGCCGTTTGACAATGATATATGAAAGCGACCAACTATGAATTTCAATTATGTGTGAACCGGTCAATATTGCGTTATCATACTTGATATTTGATTTTCACTGTAGTGTACGGTGGTTTTAATTGATTTGGTTTCTAATTCGATTTTAGAAAAAAAAAATGTGTGATTTTGATTTTAAAAATACTTTTTTGTACTTGTTTGTTCAATAATTATGTGTGTTTAGAAGATTATGGTAGGAGTTAAGATATAACGTGTGAAATAAGAGACTGGAGAAAGAAAATATCCTGAAAACAACTACGTCGATCAGGTATAAAAAGAGAAAAGAAGAAGAAGAAAATGTAATATTGTCTTTTATTAACGCGAGTATCACACATTTAAATAAAATACTGTATACCGGATTAAAACGCGATTTATTATTTAAATTATTTATCCCGACGTTTCGGATGCTTTTCAGCAACCGTGGTCGCGGGAGACTGAAAGATGACAGTTGTCTTATATTTGAAATGTCACAAAGTTGCCATATTTAATTCAATTAAATTAAAAAAAAAAAAAAAAATATCATCTATTAATTTAGGTAACACAATGTACACCTATGAACGTGAATAAAAAATAATACATATTAAATTACTAATATTACTAATATTAAATGCTTCTAATTTTACATTTACTACCAGTTCACAAATCAAGGGCGTAGAGCGTACGAGAAGAACTGGCAAGAAACTCGCCGCCACTCTTTTTAATCGCCAAGTTTTTGTTTTACAATCATTACATATTAACGCCATCTATTCCTACGGAGTTGATATTTACTGTAATTTTCTATATTATGACAATATTGACTAACGGTGTCCTCTTGTTTTTTAGTATGTTTGATTTGGGGCTTTAGATTTTTAATTACTGGATCCCAGGTGTTAGAAAGTCTCAAACCATCTTCTCTATTGAAGTTAGGATGTTTTTTAATTTCAATAGCCTCACGTACTAGTCTGGGAAAGAATCTACTTTCTCTTGCAAGGATTTTCGGTTGGTCGAAACGTATGTAGTGGTTTGGTTTATCCAGAGTGTGTTCACATACTGCTGATTTAGAGTGACGTCTGTGTTTGATATCCGCAATGTGTTCCTTAAGTCGGTTTGAAATGCTACGTTTAGTTTGCCCAATGTAGGATAAACCACAGTCACAATCCAGTTTATATACACCTGGATCTTGCAAAGGAATATTACTTTTTATTGGTCTCAAGAATTGTTGAATCTTCTTGTGCGGCTTGAAAACTGTATTAATAGAAGCTCGTTTTAAGATTCTTCCAATCCTGTCTGTAACACCCTTCACATAAGGCAGGTAGGCTGGTAGACGTTGTACTGTTTGTGGTTTATTCCTGTTTCTGTGATGCTGTGGAGGCACCCGCAGCTTGTTGTCACGGAGTACCCGCTTAACATGCTGCAGTTCCCCGTTGAGGTGGGCAGCATCACAGAGGCGGTGGGCTCTCTGAAACAAACATACACCGACAGAAGAGAGTTGGCAAGGGTGGTGGTGGGAATCACCATTGAGGTACCTATCAGTATGGGTTATTTTTCTAAACACAGTATGGCCAAGTGTACCATCCCCTCCCCGAACCACTAAAATGTCTAGAAAGGCCAGTGAGTTATTATTCTCCTTCTCCATAGTGAATTTAATGTTACTGTGTAGAAATACAGATATGTGTTCCTTTATTTATTTCTAGACCACCTTAACTCCATACACAGTAACATTAAATTCACTATGGAGAAGGAGAATAATAACTCACTGGCCTTTCTAGACATTTTAGTGGTTCGGGGAGGGGATGGTACACTTGGCCATACTGTGTTTAGAAAAATAACCCATACTGATAGGTACCTCAATGGTGATTCCCACCACCACCCTTGCCAACTCTCTTCTGTCGGTGTATGTTTGTTTCAGAGAGCCCACCGCCTCTGTGATGCTGCCCACCTCAACGGGGAACTGCAGCATGTTAAGCGGGTACTCCGTGACAACAAGCTGCGGGTGCCTCCACAGCATCACAGAAACAGGAATAAACCACAAACAGTACAACGTCTACCAGCCTACCTGCCTTATGTGAAGGGTGTTACAGACAGGATTGGAAGAATCTTAAAACGAGCTTCTATTAATACAGTTTTCAAGCCGCACAAGAAGATTCAACAATTCTTGAGACCAATAAAAAGTAATATTCCTTTGCAAGATCCAGGTGTATATAAACTGGATTGTGACTGTGGTTTATCCTACATTGGGCAAACTAAACGTAGCATTTCAAACCGACTTAAGGAACACATTGCGGATATCAAACACAGACGTCACTCTAAATCAGCAGTATGTGAACACACTCTGGATAAACCAAACCACTACATACGTTTCGACCAACCGAAAATCCTTGCAAGAGAAAGTAGATTCTTTCCCAGACTAGTACGTGAGGCTATTGAAATTAAAAAACATCCTAACTTCAATAGAGAAGATGGTTTGAGACTTTCTAACACCTGGGATCCAGTAATTAAAAATCTAAAGCCCCAAATCAAACATACTAAAAAACAAGAGGACACCGTTAGTCAATATTGTCATAATATAGAAAATTACAGTAAATATCAACTCCGTAGGAATAGATGGCGTTAATATGTAATGATTGTAAAACAAAAACTTGGCGATTAAAAAGAGTGGCGGCGAGTTTCTTGCCAGTTCTTCTCGTACGCTCTACGCCCTTGATTTGTGAACTGGTAGTAAATGTAAAATTAGAAGCATTTAATATTAGTAATATTAGTAATTTAATATGTATTATTTTTTATTCACGTTCATAGGTGTACATTGTGTTACCTAAATTAATAGATGATATTTTTTTTTTTTTTTTTAATTTAATTGAATTAAATATGGCAACTTTGTGACATTTCAAATATAAGACAACTGTCATCTTTCAGTCTCCCGCGACCACGGTTGCTGAAAAGCATCCGAAACGTCGGGATAAATAATTTAAATAATAAATCGCGTTTTAATCCGGTATACAGTATTTTATTTAAAGAAGAAAATGTATATACTTTACTTGCAAGCAAGAAGCAAGAATCGCATCACGACCACGACTACTACTAAAAGTTTCAACGCGTCCTAAAAATGATTTACTTAGAAAATGTTTATTTTACGTACATAAGTTAAATATTGTTAATAAAATTTGACAATTTATAAATCGGTAAATATATAATATAAATAAGTTTATTTGTAACGGAGTAATCGTTAATGAATCTTAATTAAAAACGATCCAATTTGTAAATATCGGAAAATTTGAAAATTATCTAAATTTTCTAGGAAAATTCTTGAATTTATTACTTACTGAAATATCTCGAGAATATTAAAGAGTTCGCTTAATTATGATGGGCTTTAATTTTTCCAAGAAATTATTATCTAAGATACTGTATTAATAATATTTGGGTTTTAAAAATCTCGACAAATTTGAAACGATGGCTGCCCTTGACCTAATATAAATGGTACCTAAATTACCTCATAAATTGATTCATATCATAGTAACAATGGATAATTGTTTTTCACGAATAATCTTTTGACTGGTATTTTTGAGTTTCTAAATGTATATCTAATGAAGTATAAGACATTTTGCTGCCCTAGGATTAGGCCTTCATGGCTTATAGAGAAATCCGAACCTGTCACCAAACAAGATATACGAGTATCTACATATCTACTGTACATATGATAAAACAGTCGAATCCGCGAATCTTAAATCTTAATAAATGTCAATATACCTCATTTAACGTGCAGATAAAGCCGATAAATAACCCGTAGAATAAGATAGGATCTCACTCTTTAAAATCGGCTTTATCTACATCTTACAAATATAAAATCCCTAAAGAGCTATACTTTGGCACGTTGGGTAGTACATCTACCTTGCATTCAAATGAATCAAGTAGAATCAATAAAACCTTTTTATGGTTTCCAAACTTTACGGCACGAAAAGTAAGAAATATATGTACTTTTCTTTTTAACAAACAAACATACTAAGCCATTGACAAAAGTGCGGCACAGTGGTTAAGAATCATTGGTCTATGGATTTCAACATGATCGAAAAAAAAGATCAGTAAATCATTGATCATAAGAAGTATGAATACATTTTGGAATAAGGGGTAAATGGACTGACGGCTAACCTAATGGTAAGACGCCGTTGACGCGTTCGGTAGAACACCTGCTGTGGGAACCGATGGGTCGTGGGTTCGAATCCCACCGGGACGACAAGTTTATAATTTTCTGTAAGCATGTCTTAACCACGTCTGATAACTTTGGCCATCGATCGAGTAGGTGGAATATTGAAATTCCGACTGGGTAACCACCGTTCATAGATGGAAAAACCGTGAAGTGCATTTTGTGCGTTTCGGTCTAAGTCTAAAGATTTCCGAATACTCGAAGTAAGTCGACAGCGCATCATTGACTGATGTTCTGTAGCTGAGGTATCACCTACCATCAAGTGAGCCTCAGGCTCGTCTGTCGACATCTAACATAAAAAAGTGATTACGCCCATAGACATCTGCAAAACTATTAGAGTGATTTTTTTCTTTCTCTTCTAACACCCGCTATATCATCAATTACAATCGTATATTAAAAATTAATCATATAAAATATCGTGAGAGCCTTCATAAAATTCAATATCACGTAGCGTGTCCTTCGTTATCTCAAATATTTATCAGGCTGCTTAATTTGTTGAATAAATTCCGATAATTTGTATAGCCAGTCGAGTGTAATGAACGCGAGTCCAATTAAAATATTTAAGTGATTATTTTTATCGAGCCTTTTGTTTATCAAGTTCTTGTCTGAATTCCGAATAGACAAGGTTTTTTTGACAACATGAGATAAGTACGTTCTGTCAGTTTGTATATTTGCGGTTTTATGAAATAAAATTTTATTGCAAAAAAAAACTATTTTAATATTATTTTTTCACAAATAGGTACTATGATGTGCCACTGATTACTTTTCGGATAGAAATACCGCATCTCGAATTAGATTAGATACTGAATGGAAAAATATAGGAAACATTGGTATAAATAAAACCATATTTTGCTGATTGACCAAATAATAAGGGTTCAGCAATATATATAGAAAACGATTCGCCTAGCTCAAAACGGTCAGCTCAAAAGTACTCGAAACCGATGAGCGTGTATGAAAGTGGAAGAAGCGAAAGTGGTATCCAAGGATCATAACATATGGAAATCAATGATCTCTTCCTACACCATGAATGGCGTGAATGAATATGTGTTTATGTATCTATATACTAATATTATAAAGATGAAAGATTTGTTTGTTTGTTACGATTTAACTCAAAAACTACTTGACTGATTTTAAAAATACTTTCACCGATAGAAAGCTACATTATTAGCGAGTAACATAGGCTATAGCATATAATTCTTTGTGCATAGTCTACACTGCACCAGTGCGAATCAGGAGCGGATCGCTAGTAATAAATATTAAAAACTTATTTTTTCAAATATTAGATTGTAATCATTGGTGTAGCCTAGCTCCCACACTTATATAGTTTATAACAGCTTTGGTAAATATTTACAATCGTGGCTTTTCCCAAAAAGCGTCCTAAGTCGCGGGTAACAGGTAGTTATCAATAAAAAACGGTCCCACAAATTATTTTGGAGAGGGGGAAGGCAAAAAATAAAAACAAATACGGCCTTTCCTGTACGCAGCAGTTTAATGGTGGCAATGGGTGGCTGTATTTGGTGGCTGGTGGGTTAGGTTATGTTGGTATGCGCACGAGTCGAGCGAGCGAAGCGAGCGGTGCCGCGGGAGCGGCCGACGAGTGCCAGAACCGAATCCTACTTATTCACTTGGAAAACGTTATTCTAAAAGAAAATTTAATCATATTTTTCCCCCTCTCCGAAGTAAGTAACTTGTGGGACCGTTTTTTATTGATAACCTGTTACCCGCGATATAGAACGCTTTTTGGGAAAAGCCGCGATTGTAAATATTAACCACAGCTTTATGTTCAACACTAACTTTAGTTACTACACTTTACGTGGGAGGCTTCGATATATTAGTTTAATATAGAAGATATAAGTTACATTTCATTCAGTACAATATCGAATACTCTCAAACAAATCAATCACTTTTATTATATTCTATTTGGTACTAAACTGTTTTATGTCATCGTTTCAGAAAATGTCTTCGCGCTTTTAATATAAAATTTTTATTTATTTTCCAACGACTTTTGTGATAGCAAGATATTATAGTTTAAATTGAATAAGTGTTTTAATGATATGGTTTACTGTTTTCATAAGAATGAATTATTACAGAAGCCTGGTAGAAACTAATGTTCGTCACAGCTTTTGAACACAATCCGAATTTGTTATTGAAGGTATTATTGTTGTTTGTAGCGACGCGACTCCTTTACATGTATTTTGAAATTCAGCAGTTTTGACACTTAAACGAATAGCGAGAAAGTCAGTCGTTTACAGCACTCCGCCCTTCCATTCATAATATATTTTATATATTATTATATTATAGGTGTGTTATTGTATTCAACCACAGAACAGAAGAAGTGTTCTGTGTATTCAAAATAAGTATTTTTTTATGTCAGATATCGACAGACGAGCATGAGGTTCACTTGATGGTAGGTGATACCTCAGCCACAGAACATCAGTCAATAATGCGCCGTCAACCTACTTTTCACTTCGAGTATTCGGAAATTCACTGAAATCGAAAAGTGTAATATACACTTCACTGTTTTTCCATCTTTAAACATGTCATCCCGGTGGGATTCGAATCCACGACCCATCGATGCGCACGGCAAGTGTTCTACAGAACACGCCAACGAGACCGTCATCTTAACACACCCTTAAATAATTATTATTTAAGGGCGTGTTAAGATGACGGTCACGGTCGACAATAATTTTTTTTTTCTTTTTAACGTACAAAGAACAATCATTTGACTGTGTTTCACCTGGTGGTAAGTGAGAACGCAGTCTAGGATGGAGCATGATCGTTCCCTAATAAATGCCAATTCTCTCACATAGTTTTTTATTGCATAAGTCATGATTAAAATGTTTAAGTATATACGTATAAAAATATTATAACTAGAGATGCAACGATCGAAGTCTTACAGGTGCGTTGACACTTTCTGCCTTAGACAGCCACTCTTTGGAAAAAGCTGTCACCGTCGGAATTCCAAAACCGATGTGACTTGAGAACCTTCAAGACCTTCCTTTCTCGTTGGCGCGTTCGGTAGAACACCTGCACGTGCGCATCGATGGGTCGTGGATTCGAATCCCACCGGGACATGTTTATAATTTTCTGTAAGCATGTTATCCCCATGTCTGGTAACTTCGGGCATTGATTGGGTGGGAGGAATATCTAAATTCCGACCGGGTAACGAACCACCGTTCATAGATGGAAAAATCGTAAAGTGCAGTGTTTCGGATTCAGTCTATGGATTTCCGAATGCTCGAAGTAAAAAGTACGTGGGCGTACGTAAGTGGGCAGTGGTGATCAGTTACCATCACGTGAGCCACCTAACCGTTTGCCCGTGATTCTATAAAAAAAACAATTATAACAAACAGTTATGCCCACAAAAGGGAATATAATAATAAGTTTCTTGAATCGTGTACATTAATTTCATACTTCCAAACCATTTCCCATACATAACGCGACTAACCGAATATAGCTATATTATTTTAGGTAGAAAATATGTAAAGGGAGAGATGCTACATTTTTACGCATCGAATAACCGAAAGAATGTAACCACTTACATCAAAGTGAATTTGTTATATGTAAAACCCCTCTTCGACCCTGGGAAAGGTCGCAATATGCTCTATGAAAAGTCACTTAAATGGAATCATGAGGAAAATAAATTGAAAGGGTTGACTTGTAGCAGAGACTTAAGCTTTTCTATTCAACAAACTGATGTCTATAGATAATAATCATAGCAACGTTTTTTTTGTGTGAATAAATCCTTTTTTATTTAATGTCAGGCTCATCTTTTTAATTTTTAATTCGAATGTTCCAAAACATAGATTGAAGCGCCTTGAGCATGAGGTTCACTTGATGGTAGGTGATACCTCAGCCACAGAACATCAGTCAATGATGCGCTGTCGACCTACTTTTTACTTCGAGCATTCGAAAATCCATAGACTGAAACCGAAACGCGCAATATGCACTTCACGGCTTTTCCGTCTATGAACGGTGGTTCGTTACCCGGTGGGAATTTCGATATTCCTCCCACCCGTTCAATGCCCGAATGCCCGTTAAAAAATGACCGAAGTTACCAGACATAGGGAAGAAATGTTTACAGGCAATTATAAACATGTCGTCCTGATGAGATTCGAACCCACGACCCAACGATGCGCACGGCAGGTGTAATACCGAACACGCCAACGAGCCCGTCAGAGGTACATACTGAGTTACCTCTCCATTTAGGTCGCTATGCGCTAATATTTTGTATATCTATGCAAAGATACATAAATATCTACAATATCTGGTTTCCCAAAAATAGGTTCTTTACATTCAGGATTTATATTGAAAAACTATATATTCTACTGCAATATGATCACTTAGCTAACGATGATAAAATCAATTAGTACTTGTTAATTTTTAAAAGTGTAACTTCAACTTTAAATAACTAAACGTGGTAAAGATTTTGAAGACCTTATTGACGCGTTGTTGATTCAAATTCGATGAGTGAACATTTTAAAATTATCTGTCACTGTCGTGCAGTTGACATGTTTTGGCTGCAGTCAATTAAAGTAAAAAAAAAAAGTTCTCACACGGAGAATCGAACGTGGGACCCTTGCATCATCATCCAAACACTAACTACTACACCAACGCGAACGGCTGCTTGGAAACGAGCCTAACATAAATGGTACTTCGCTTGCGAGAGCCGCTTAAAATTTGAATATCTCCTAAACGCTTGGCCATCTATAAATCTCCCTTGGCTATTTTCATTTACACTGGCAGGGCATGCCTGCATGTGGGACAAATTTGGCCCAAATCGGCGATGACGACTACGCGGGGTTCCCTTGTGAGTAATGTCCAATGGCTAATCTACACTGATTTGTAGTTTTGTATGTTTGTTATGAATAAACTCAAAAACTACTGGACCGATTATTATTAAAACTCTTCGAGTACAGTACATCTACATTGCACCCGTGTGAAGCCGGGCGTATTGCTAGTTTGTACGTGTACTTGTATCATCAAGTTTACATAAAAAAAATAGATACTACAGAAACTCCATTCATATAGGTATAAATGATATTTAAAATTAAAATACGCACTCTATAATACATTTGATATCCTGGTAATCACTCTCCTCCATCAATATCTGACACATAAAAATCCATTTTCACTAATGCCGTCAAAATGGAATGACCGGAGTCAACAAAACTATAAAAAAATTAATGTCCTATTTGATCGTTCCATATAACAGTAAAACATTTAAAGTAGAACTCACAATAGAATATGAATGAAAGCTTTGTTTCACAATATCAAAGAGCTTACCGAATTGTGAGTCTAAAGCTCATTACTCATTGACAATAATAGCGAATCGCAATGTAATATTATATAAAATATACTGTGATAGTTATCGGTACTCTATGCTTAGCCGGCGATATCTGGGATGTAAGGATATTATTGATATGACTATTATTTTATAAGGAAATTATTGTCAACATAATATATAATAGTATTTCTATAGTAGAGGGGGAAAACCGGCAAGTGTTTTACTTTAACTTAATCCACGATTGAGAACTAATCTCGCCTTATATTACAATAAAATTAAAAATTAAGTTTTCAGATTAAATATAATGTTAGCTCCACTTCGTTTCTAAGAATGTGGTTATACTTTTGATGCGTTTTTTATTAAGGTGATGTACTAAATACAAAATAAAGATTGAGTAATTTGATTACTATAGTAACCTTGTCACTGGAAACCAATTTTTCGTAAATTATTTCTTTTGCCCTAGTCAATAATCTATTAGGGCTCAACATGTCATCCATCCATGTTATATTAGGGCGATAAATAATTATGATTCATCACATTATCCGTCACACTTTATACCTTTGGCATATGCCCCTTCGTATATCAATTATTAAATAGGTATAAATAATAAATTATAGTGTGTGTATTACACATTCAAACAGCGATATCAACAAGGTTCAATTTTTTTTTCAACATAAAGTTCTTGTAAAGGAATGTCCATACAAATCTCTCGTCCAAACACTGTACAAGAGACA
The DNA here is from genome assembly GCA_905404175.1 of Anthocharis cardamines. NCBI lineage: Eukaryota > Metazoa > Arthropoda > Insecta > Lepidoptera > Pieridae > Anthocharis > Anthocharis cardamines. The sequence continues at coordinate 1,601,314 of FR989959.1, forward strand.
AGTGGATCGTTAACGCTGAAAATCGTCGATATTATTGTCTGCAGCCGGATGCAGATGTCGCCCTGAATGTTCACCTCTATATAGACTTTATGTATTAGAAAAATGTACCAAGGAAAATGTGCTGTAGTCATTTTGCCTTGAAGAATTTGTCCCGATTTTAATGTTGTTGGCGCGTTCGGTAGAACACCTGCCGTGCGCATCGATGGGTCGTGAGTCGTGACTCGTGGGATTGAATCCCACCGGGACAACATCTTTATAATTTTCTGTAAGCTTGTTTTCCCCACGTCTGGTTACTTCGGGCCTTGATCGGGTGGGAGGAATATCGAAATTCCGACCGGGTAACGAACCACCGTTCATAGATGGAAGAAAACGTGAATATTGGGCGTTTCGGTTTCAGTCTATGGATTTCTAAATGCTCGAAGTAAAAAGTATTTTCTAAATAATATTCAACTTCAAATGATTGATGGTGGTGGCTTTTACTATTTTTATTATTTTTTTAAATTATAATTCGATATTTAAATGTTTATTTTGTTATAGGGTGCTGTTTGCCTCAGTTTGGGCTGCGGTAGGAGGGGAGGGAGGGAGCCTGAAGGTTCGGTAGCTGACCCGGCTGAAGGATGTGCGGAACAAGCTCCTAGCCTTTTTGATTATTTGTGTAATAAACAACTCAAAAACATGATTTCTTCTTTGTAGCATCCTATATCAAATGCAAAATGCATGCTACAAACTTAGTTTTCGCTGTAGTCACATCAATATTGATGTTTGTATTGCCGTTTTAATGATAAAGTGATAAACAGTTATTTAAATTTTTGTATTAGGATTAAAGGATTGTTTTATTTGAAATAATATTCTATGTAATAAGGCATATTTTGACATACAAAAGATATGAAGATTACAGAAATCTATCGGCAAATCAAACAAATTAATAATATTTTTCCCATTACCAAATTTTTGATACGGAACCCTTAAATAACAAATCTCTAACAATATAGAAGATTGCGATATTGTTTATCGGATAATCTTATATCGTATGAAAATCCGCAACATCTTGAGGCAATTAGCGCGCCCCAGTTAACTTAATGTATTTCTGATTACACTCACCTAGCGGTAATCGTCGCAGGTGAGGGGGTGTCATAAGTGAGGAATTAATTCATCGATAATTAATATCGTACCTGGAATATTCGCCCAAGTGGATTTACGGAGTTCGTAAATAGATTTGTAGTGTATCCTCTAGTGGGGAAGTCGCTGACATTTTTCTTATTCCTTTTCACTAATCATATTTTGTTACAAGCAATATGTTAGCCTTCAGCCGCCCTGGCATGACAACCACGACAAAACTTTAACATGACACACTTAAAACTCGACTTCTAATGACAAAAGGGATATTTGTCTATCTAGATATCTATCAAAGTTGTCGATGTCGAGATATAATATTGAGATATATAATATCTTGACATCGATATATTAGTTTGTCTTCACTCGCCGCGAGATATCTATTGATAGTCATGCTAGGAGGGCTGTGCCCTACCCGACATAAAACAGTTTTTTTTAATCACTTTTTCTCCAGGAATCGAACTCACGGCCTAAGATATTAGCGATACTAGACGACTTGAATGCATTTCCGAACGAAACCGAATGAACAAACAACTTTTACTTATTAAGTATATAACGTATTTTAACTTATTAAGAAAACATTTTCATTTCTTTTTAAGATTATAGGTACTTACTTATGATAAGTATTACAGTAATGTTAATCGAAAGACATAATGTCTAATTGCGAATGACGGATCGATCATCGGATTCGTAATAGGAAAATATACGATCCGTCAGCCGAGGCTTCCGGTTCCACAGTGTGCGACGCATAAAATTCTTAAGAAAGCGCGATTTTATTCTTAGCTAGGAATACATAACAATATTATTTCTTAGTAGCGTCAATTAGCCGAGTCATTTAAAATGATACAAAGCTCTGCGCTTGCCAAATATGCTTCCTCGAACCGGAAGGTGCATTCTGCACTGCAATGTGTTCCGCATTACCATATTTAGACTATTCAAGTATATTTTCGTGTTTATTCGGATATTTTACTGAATTAGCTTACACACTTTTCAGTTTTTTTGTATATATTTCGTGGCATGTTGAAGTTTTTAGGGTATAAGTACAAAATAGTGGTTTCGATTGGAAAAAGAGCAGAAAAATCCCAGGCCATAGTCCATAGCTCATAGTCGACAGAATTAAGGTTCAAAGAACACAATGTAAGGGGACAAAAGATACATTAACAATATAAATAAAAAAGAGAAAAAAATAAGAGTGACAAATTCATTTATTAATTTAGGTAACACAATGTACGTCAATAAAAAAAACATTAAATGCTTCTAATGTTAGATATACCGCCAGTTGTCAAGGGCGTAGAACGGACGAGAAGAACTGGCAAGAAACTCTCCGCCACTCTTTTTAATCGCCAAGTTGACAGCCTCCTCTGTTTCATTGCATTTAATGCTGGAGGTACCGTTTTTTGAATCGCGGACCAATTTAAAAAAAAAAATGAATATGAGATAATACCTATAAACAAAGTTCAAGTCCGTTTAGCGATATCAAATTTCGTATACGAACTCATCATAGCTTTAATGTATGTTTTATGTCAAAACCTGTGTATGCTATAAGTCAAACCTATACACTTCCTACTCTATTTAACTACCAGTTATACCATTTGAAGTCTTCAGATTCATCAATTTATGTTTCCATAACAAAATCTGGTTTCATAATTTATTCTCATAAACTAAAACTTATTGTGGCCCACTATTTTTTTTTTAAATTAAACCTTTCAAAACCTTAAATACCTATCCTCAGAAGGCAACAAAACCTTTTGGTAAAAATGCAGTGGTTTCGGTACTTATTAGTTTTGATGAATACTGCAGTATAAATTAAGCCGAATGCATAAATAACGAACTTAATTGGGGATGAAATCACTATGATTTTTTGATGAAGTACTTCTGCTGTTAGGACAAGGGTTGTCCACTGACTTAAATTATATCGTTTATTTAATTATATATGTATTTATTATATCAATGATAAAATCATTTGTAGTATCAATCTAGTAGAATATAGTATCTCTCTTAGCAGTGTTTATTGATGAAAATCTAGTAAATTATAAGCTTTTATAAAGAAAGTATAAAAATTTAACGGTAAACTTTTTTGTCACCACTATAACTCAGCGGTATGGCGCTTTTTACGGGAAGTTCTGAATTTTAAACCCAGAGAAACAATTCTGATTGGTGGTGATTTGCAAAAAAAACGGATAACATAACCTTCTCCATTAAAAAATACATATAATATTAATGGAGATATATGTTAAAGGCCGTTGGAGATAAACGACTTCATATATATACAAATATCCATTATTATATACAGATAATTCATTAGTAGCTGACATCCCTAGTTAGTACGGTTTTATTGTAACCAATCTTGTTAGTCACTTGTTCCAAAAAAAATTCAGTTCGAGGATTTAAAAACAGAAAATCTTCGGATGAAACCTTCGTTCTGTAGATCTTGTTAAATAAATAGCGTACAATAATTATTAAATGTTTTTATTGAAAACTGTGCCTAGTGCCTGTGAAAGACTATTGATGCTTTAGAACAACTTATCTATCTCGCATTCGATGGTTCAAATCTGAATGGAAATAATTAACTTTTACAATTACAGTTTTTTGTAAACACTTCCTGGCTATTTCACGACGCGACCGCGACGAGAGTAATATGAAAATTTCGATTGGCTATCGAGCTACTGTTCCTAAATGAAAAAGTATTGAAGAGTAGATAGCGCGTTTCGATTTCGTTCTTTGGATTTGCGAAATCAAGAACAAATCGAAAATACATGATCTCTCAGCATTTCTTATTTCGTACGATATACCTACCTCCTTTGATTATTTATATAATCTAAGCCTACCTCATAATAAAAATTTCACAATATTGAAATGTCAAAATATCAGAATAATTACCTTAATAGCATTGTCTTTATTAACGCGAGATATACGCGCGAATACTGAATACCGGATTAAAACGGAAAAATTTTATTATTTATATTGTTTTAAATTACTTATCGGATTTATATTAATTTGATATTATATTTGATATTAATTTAAGCCGGATGCTTTTCAGTAACCGTGGACACGGGCAGACGGGATAAATAATTTAAACAATATATATAATAAATCGCGTTTTAATCCAGTATACAGTATTTTATTTAAATACCTTAATAACTTTAATTCTAATTTATATTTTATGAAATTTTAATATTAAAGGTTCATTCATTTATTTAAAACGCCTTTCCTTTTCTGGCTCATATTTCGGTCAACGGTTAGCCGCAAAGTAATGGTGTGCCTTTATGTATTTATAAGTAGGTATACTTTTCTGTATATAATTTTAGTGAAAAAAGCTTTTACCAAATTAAAACGCAATTAATTTACATCAAGCGTGGTTATTTCGTATTTCCCGTGACCATGCTTAATGTACTCAAAACAGACCATACACTTAAATGCCATTGCTTGTGGTGGCGTCCATTCTTCGGGTTGTCCCTCTCCCTAAAATATGGCGAGGGGACAGATGGCTGGCCATGCGTCATACTCGTGAACCGGTGCTACTTGTGGTGACAGGTCGGACTTGAATTCGTGTATGCGGTGATATTAGTTATTTCGATTATGTATTTGCGTGTTGTTCCCACGAGAATATAATGGTTTGGGCGGCATACGATAAAAAATGATATCTTTAAAAAAAAAGTAAGTTAAATTTTTTGTTGATATATATTCAGATAAAAGGGGATGGCGAGACCCGCACTGGGTAATAGCAACCAGCGGAGTAAGTATAGTAACTTACTATTCGTTGTAGAAAAATATATGTATGTATTAGTTAGTTCCTATACTTACTGAATAAAATTCTGTTCTATTAACCCTTTGCAGTCCAGTGGTGATTTTCAAGTCGCAACTCAATGAAATAAGGCCTGGAGGGCGAAGGGTTAAATATGCATTTTACAGATTTCCTTCAATAATACTCGCGTTAACAAAAGATAAAATAAGGAACATATTTTGTACAAAAATACTTTTATCAACAAAATAGTTCTTTTATCTAATATAACAAAAAGGATACCAGACCTGTTCGGTTTTCCGAAATACCTTTAAAGGCTTCACACTTAATCGCTTTAACACATCAAAGTTGATAAAATACACACTTAATTCATGATACTCCGAATAAACTATCACAGGAAATATTTTCACTACATTTTATGCTATAAGTTTATGTTAATGTGACAAAATCTAAAACCATCAACAACCAAGACAAAACCATTTCAAAATGAATATAATATAACTAGCGACCCGCCCCGGCTTCGCACGGGTCTAGATTTTTTGACAAAAAAAGCAGGGGTTGTATGTATTTTTGTATGTTGTATCATAAAAAAATAGAAATTAAAAATTTTGTCTAAAAAATAAAAAAAAAAATTTGGGGGTGGACTACCCCTAACATTTAGGGGGATGAAAAATAGATGTTGGCCGATTCTCATAGATACCGGATAAGCACAAAAAATTTTCATCAAAATCGGTCAAGCTGTTTCGGAGGAGTATGGCAACGAAAACTGTGACACGAGAATTTTATATGTTAGATATGTTCTTGAAATAGACTAATAATGTACTTAGGCTTTAGAAATCTTCTATGTCCTTGTTCATAAATTAAATAAATAGATTTTTTTGTTTTCAATAATGTATCACTTTTATTATTTTGCCTTTTTTCTATTATTGTTATGAAACGTATGAAGTTCAAATGTGTAAATTGTAAAAGTTTGTTTTTAAATAAATATTTCTTATTTATTTATCTAATCCTATATGATACTTATGAATTAATGTTTAAAATATTCATAAATAAAGAAATAAAAAAATATAATCAAATCTTAGCGTGTATCTTTAGCAGAAGACAGAAACTTATTATGTCGTTTTTCATCTACATACCGCGGAATACTGAAACGATACTCAAAACTTGAGAGCTTCTTAAAATGTTTTTGTCTTTCATTTTACCTTCGTAATGAAAGGGTTTAAGTACACCTCAATGTTGATTAGCGTTCGAGAATTCGGCCAATACATACTTACGTCAAACTTTCAGTCACTTGAAACACAATGTTTGTATTTATTATGAAAACCACTTAAAGATTAAACACGATTGGGATTAATTTAAAACTATTCAGCTTGAAAAAATATATTTATTGTTGATTACCAAAGTCGTTAGAATATTAAAATGCTCAACACAGCTCACCAATTGAATGAAATTGTATTGAAATGTGAAAGTATGTTTTTGGATTTAAAATATATTTTAATAACGCAATAACATTTGTGTGAATTTATTTAGAAGTTTGTTCTAAAAACTACCAGGTTTTTAAATAAAGAATTTGCCTTTAAAATTCGAATTCAATAATTAAAGATTTTTTAATTATTTCTTTATTTAAATTTGGCTTATTAAATCTTTTATCATTAAAACCCCTGCCTAGCTTTTTATAACATAGTCTCCTAAGGAAAAAATAATAGTAGATGAGACTGTGGATTTAGAATGTAGGTGGATATAAAATAGATTGACAGACACCTCTTCGATTCGCTTAGCGCCGAAGATCCCGGGTCGAGTCCCAGGGAATCAAATTAAAGAAAAAATGTTCCGATCAGGCAGGGCCTATTAATCACCTACTTCAGAGAAACAGATAGAGAAACGCGCCTGTCCCATGCTCCACTAGGAAGTTGGGAAATTCATTTGATGGTCTGATGATCACCTTACTATTAGTATAACGCTAGTTTATATCTTATGCTTAAGACACTGTTAATATACAAAAGTGTATGCTTGATCTAATTATTAAAACTCCGGTAATAGTAGCAAGTTCGCTGTTCGAAATTAGTGGGAAGAACTTGGCATCGATAGCACATAATATTGGAGGAGGCTTTTGTCCATTAGCAAGCAGATGACGAGAACGTAGATATAAAAATGCATTTAATTTTTTAAAATTAAATGAAATTGTTACTGTTTTATTTTGTTGTATTAAAGGCTGTTAATATATACCTACTCTGTATTCACAAAAAATATCAGTCACTTATTTTAACATATAAATTAATTAAATATTAAAAATAAATTATATGAATGACATCAATGGCAGCAAGGCTATAATCACCCCCGGCTTCCGGTTAGGTAGAGAGAGGAACCTTCTCATTAATTGGGTCGTGTCTATTATATATGTTTGTCTTCTCGTTTGTTTGATGTTAGATATCGACAGACGAGCATGAGGTTCACTTGATGGTAGGTGATACCTCAGCCACAGAACATCAGTTAAAGATGCGCTGTCGACCTATTTTTTACTTCGAGCATTCGGAAATCCATAGACTGAAACCGAAACGCACAATATGCACTTTTTTCCATAAATGATTATTATTATATCTACTATCCCTTGATTATTATTAATTATTATTAAGTAACGAGAAAGTTGAATGTGAAAAACAACAAGTTCCAAGAAATCATAATGCAACCCATCATTAATCTCAGAATGAGTTCGGTTGAACTGCTTAAATCACTCAACTCAGCTTAAACCGATGACAAGGGATCCCTTAACTTTGTCGATTAACTTCTTTTTTCACTTCAGAGGTTGTGTTTGAGTTTGAATTCGAACCATTGTCCAGAACATTGGTATACGGGAAGGTTTTGAATTTTACTCAACGTATTTTTTAAATAATACTTCTGAAATATATCAAAATAAATTTTAGATGATTGATTAGTAGATCGTAAGTACCGTTTTTTGAACGGGTTTTGTTCTTATAAGAACATTCTCTTAAAACACTTCAAAAAGAACATATTAAAAAGTACTTCAGATCAAGACTTCAAGGCGAGTATCAGAGGAGCTAGAGGAATAATTCAAATTCAAATCATTTATTCATTTAGGTAACATAATGTACACTTATTCAAAACTTCAACAAAAATAAAAAAAAATTAAATGCTTCTAATTTTACATTTAGATACAGTCAGTTCTCAAATCAAGAGCTTTGAACGGACGAGAAGAACTGACAATAAAGTATAAACTCTCTGCCACTCTTTTTGTAAAGAGCTGCAACCATAACTCCATGTTCCATATGACTCTTATTTATTTTATCTTAGATTGTATTTCCAGATAGTTAATGATCTATTTAATCGAAGACGATATCGGAAATCGCTACAAAATCCCATGCATGAATGAGTTCAATAATAACGGAGTAAAGTTCTTCTGAAGACTGAAACATAAGGAATGCTGATTACTTAAACCAAAAAAATTTTTTATAAAGAAATCATAGATTATCTTACAGTACAGAAAGCAAATGGCAATATAAAGGCGAAAAAATCACGGTTTTCCGACACAGATGTATTTAACGGCCTCGCGACAAATTGTTTTATCGAATATTACTTTCAACACCCGCTAGCCAGCTATTGTATACGTGCGACTGAATAAATGACTTATAGTTCTACACAAAGAAAAGTACTCGTCATACGAAAAAGGTCTAAATTCAGACTTAACTACTGCATGTATAAAAATAAAAAAACCTTTTTTATGTTAGATATCGACAGACGAGCATGAAGTTCACTTGATGGTAGGTAGGATCCTCAGCCACAGAACATCAGTCAAAGATGCGCTGTCGACCTACTTTTTACTTCGAGCATTCGGAAATACATAGACTGAAACCGAAACGTGCAATATGCACTTCACGGTTATTCCATCTATGAAAGGTGGTTCGTTACTCGGACGGAATTTCGATATTCCTCCCATCCGATCAATGCCCGAAGTTACCAGACGTGGGGAAGACATGCTTACAGAAAATTTTAATCATATCGTCCCGGTGGGATTTGAACCAACGACCCATCGATGCGCACGGCAGATGTTCTACCGAACGCGCCAACGTGCCCGTGAAACCTAACCCTAATAGCCCAAAATTTATCCTTTATGTTTAAACTGTATTTTTTTATTACTGTTTATTTTTGTTTTGTAAATTTTAAGATCTGCCTTAAACTTAATGTTACTATTGTCAAATGTGGGAAGGAACTGACTTCCCTAACACAAGTATACCCTAGCTGGGAGGTCAGGGCCGATCATTAGTTTTATGATAAAAATGTTTAAGTTCAGAATAAAGATTATTATTATTATTATTATGAATATCTTAAAGCACTTTTTTTGGATAGAAGAGCTCAAAAAGTTAATTTATTTCTAATAGCCGTGACTTTCCGAAAAAATATTAAAATTTGCCTAACGTAGCCGAGACTTATCACGTTCCAATTACTGCATTAGATGTGTGAGAATTTTGCTTGAAACATTATATAATTTTAGGGTGAAGTTCTGATCGAAAATGGCGCAGATTTTATTAAAAGATATTTCCTTTATAAATTATGAAGGTTATTTTAATTTCCCAATGAATCCAGAAGTTTTATTAAAATGTTTTTTTAAATGTCCTATATGAAATAGATGATTGATTAATATTACATTATTTTAACCATAATACAAACATTGAAATGTATAATAATTTGTTTTAATGTACATATAGGAAAATACAACACAGATATAATATTATAAACCGTATTCTTAATCTGAGTTTTTTTTATATGAGTAAGGAAAGCTATCGATATTACTAATTTCTTACTCAAATTTAGTATGAGGCTTTTCAAGCTATTTTCACGAAAAGAAAACTTAAATATACAGTACGGAACCATTATCACGCAAGCTAAGTCGCACTCGACCGGTTTTTATGTCATTTAATTTCTAACCCACATAATTTCTTAAAGCTAGATGGAATGGGTAACCTCATCTGTCTGATCTGTCATCTGACACTTACGGCGTAAACACGTACTTAATTGAGTTCACTAAAAACACCAATTTAAAATTATAAACCTCAAAATATCACTTCAATATTACAGTGCTTTAAGAAAATCAGTGATTGTTAATATATTTAGTGTAAAATAAAGACATTTAAAGTGTGAAATCATCCAAAACAATATTTAACCAAATATTGTTTAACATTTTTTTAAACTGTTGTGAGGGCAGTTCGAGAATAATTATTAGTGACGGACGAAGTTTTACAAACAAGCAACTCACACACCTCCAGGTATCAATTTAAGGATTACTTTCGAATACCATAAGCCTATATTGTGCACATGACGTTTACCTTTAATGTCACAGAGTAAATAGTCACAGAGCAGATTGAAACATTGAACGACATACATTGCCTGGACGATATACATTGCTCGCTTTTATCGTGTCGTCAATTAATAAATATTATCAATTAAATTAATTAGTTTAAAGCCACGCCAGCATACCTGTAAATAATGAGTTTACAGAGGACCCCACCTGGTGGCAGGACAATAAGTTGTAGCGAGACTGCTAGCGGTTCTGTGCCTAACCTATGTAGTTACAGAGATAATGAATCGCAGTTTAACAAAAATTTAAGAAAAAGGAAGGATCGCACCGAGGAATATGACTATAAAAGAGATTTTAACAACTTTCGTACAGATATTATGAAATTCTTTGAGGATTTCGCTAGAATCCAATGCGAAAATATGTCCCAAATAAAAGAACAAATATCTGAGATTAAAAATGAAATAAAAACAATAAAGTCAGCCACTTCTGAATTAAAATGTGAGTTTGATAAAATAAATGCTAATGTAGAATCATTAAAGGCGGATAATACTCAAAATCAAAATAAAATACAAAAACTAGAAGATAAAATATTACAATTACAAAATTCAGAACCAAATACGTCATTAAACCAAAAACCACAATATGAAGAACTCCTTGCAGAGGTTAAAGATCGCAGTGAACGTGAGAAAAACGTAATTATAGTAGGAGTAATAGAAAAAAATGATAAAAACTATTCCATTCGACAAAATTATGATAAGGAGGAAGTTACAAAAGTTTTAGAGACCCTATATAAAGGCTGTCCAAAACCAATAAAATGCATGAGACTTGGAAAGTATAGCCCGGGCAAACACCGACCAATAAAAATCTTCTTCAATGACACGGAAAGTCCAAAACTTCTTCTAAAGAATAGATCAAATCTACCTGGTACATACCAAATCTATGCGGATAAAACACCTTCACAAAAGCAGCACTTACAGAATCTTAAAAAGAACCTACACGAACAACTAGAGAAAGGAGAAAAGGACTTAATTATTAAATATATAAAAGGTGTACCCCGAATTGTAAAAAACAAAAATCATCCAAAAAACTTAGAAAGCTCCTCTCTAAAGATGTAACTAATGATACCATACATAAGACAAGTAGAATAAATTATTATTTAGTTGATAAATATGATGAAATTCAAACAACGCCATCATCTTTAAGGTTTTTTTATGGAAATATGCGAAGTATCAGAAATTCTACTAAATTCGATGAAATTAAATGTATTATCAAGACAATACCGAATACCATACATATAATTATATTTACGGAGACATGGATAACGTCTGAACAGGATGCCCAACTATACAACCTACAAAATTACTCACATATATATAATTTTAGGCGAAACAGTAGAGGGGGAGGTGTTTCAATTTATATACATAATTCTATTAAATATGAAAAAACTGAAGATATAGTTGAAAATGGCAATCACTTCTTATGGATCCACATAGATAAATTGTCACTTAATATCGGAGGAATATACAAGCCAGGAGAGACAGATATTAAACAATTTCTAGACATTTATACGTCACAATTGGAACTACGAAATCGTGCTGTGGTGTTTGGAGATTTTAATATAGATCTACTCAGCCCACAAATTCATGTCAAACAATACTTGGATGTCGTACGAGAATCAGGATTTGAAATAATAAATAAAGTAGAGAAAAAGTATTGTACCCGCGAAACCAGCAAAACACAATCATTACTAGATCACGTATGTACTAATGTAAATAATCATGGATTTAATATATCCCTAATTGAATCGTCGCTTTCGGACCACAAACAAATTTTTACTGAAATAACTCGCCTGGCTCCTGATATAAATAAAAAGATACAGTATGAAGCAATAGATTATACGGGTCTATATAAAAGTGCGTCTGAATCACAATATATAAATTCTGATAATAACTATACCTATCTGGAGAAGTATATTGAAGAAAATGTGTCAAAAAACAAAATATGTAAAACTAAAATACTTAACGCACCTAAGAAGGACTGGATTAATAAAGATATAATCAACGCTATAACATACAGAAATAATATATGGAAACAAACTAAAACAGACCCTAAAGATGAAACCTTAATGAAGTTGTTCTCTGAACAGCAAGAAAAAGTAAATACCATGATAAAATCACACAAAAAAGATTATTATTTTAATATGTTCCAAGAGTGTAAAGCTTGTCCTAAGAAAATGTGGGAGGTTATCAATACTTTAGCTAAAAATAATGTAAATAATAACTGTGTTCCTCCCAAACTAATGTCAAATACAGGTTTTGTTTCTGACGGTACTGAAATATGTAATTTGTTCAATACATTCTTCTCATCAATAGGTGAAGAACTAGCCAAAGATATTGATGCTAAGTACCATGCTATATCACAAACGACTTTAATGTATGACCAAAACTACACACATGCTACACTTTTATCTACACTTACACCATGCAATGTCGGCGAAATAACTAAAATAATAGATGATCTTGATGCTGATACCAGTTCTGGAATAGACGGTATCAGCACAAAAGCTATAAAATGTTTAAAAAATTTGATTGTAGATAAACTAACTAACTGTATTAATAAATGTTTAGAGAATGGTATATTTCCTGACACTCTTAAAGTTGCCAAGGTTAGTCCTATTTATAAATGTGGCAGTAAGACTGATCCTGGTAATTATAGACCTATATCCGTACTTCCGATTACTTCTAAGATTTTTGAAAGAGTTCTATATAAGCGTTTAAATGATTATCTTACAACTAAAAAATTCCTAATACCACAACAATATGGCTTTCGTTCACACTCTAATACTCTCTCAGCGGTTATTGATCTAATTACAAAAATAAAAATCAGTATTGATAATAAAAACATAGTTTTGGGAGTTTTTATCGACTTAAAGAAGGCGTTCGATACAGTCAGTCATTGCAAGCTTCTTCATAAATTAAAAAACATTGGTGTGGTGGACAATGCCCTGGCAATGTTTAACTCATACTTATATAATCGACGTCAAGTAGTAAAAATAAATAATTACATAAGTTCTTATCAAAAAATTAAATACGGTATTCCGCAGGGATCAATTCTAGGACCACTATTATTTCTAATTTACGTTAATGATATCAATTCAATTGGACTAACCGGTAATTTAACACTTTATGCGGATGACACATGTCTGTTTTATTTTGGAAAAAACATACATGATGTTATATCTCAAGCTCAAAATGATTTAGCTCTTCTAAAGGAATGGTTTCTTCGTAATCTTCTTACAATAAATACTTCTAAAACATCATATATGATATTCGCTGCTAAAAACAAAAAAATTATTGACTTCCCACCACTGATTATAAATCATACTTTATTGAAAAGATCCCATAAAGAAAAATATCTTGGCTTATGGATGGATGACAAGCTTACATGGAGCGAGCACATTGAACACGTCAAAAATAAGCTATTTTCACTCTTAGGAGCATTACGAAAAACAAGTAATTGCATACCTCACAACGTACGATATTTGATATATAATTCTTTGGTAAAGTCCCATTTGGAATACTTAATTGAGATATGGGGATCAACATTTAAAATTCATCTTAACTCATTGCAAAGGACTCAAAATAAAATAATTAAAGTTTTATTTCACTATCCATACCTAACACCAACAACAGAAATTTATGAAAAGACAAAAATATTTAACCTATCACAACTATACATTTACAACACTGCTATACTAATAAAAAACATAATTACAAATTCCATTCATTCCGACATAAAATTCAATCAAAACACAAATACGTTTAATTTAAGAAACAAAGACAGACTAAAATTAATCACTCCCCGAACTAATTATGGAAAAAAAACAATATTGTTTGAAGGAGCACAGTTATATAATAGTTTACCAATAGAAATAATAGAATGTGATAATAAGAATATTTACAAAACTAAACTTAAAAATTATATTAGTAGTAATTTTAAATAGTAAGTAAGTCAGAATGTAATTAATAAGGAAAACTTTTGTATCTCATTTTAAGTGAACTGCATGTTCTTATGAGAAATAAATTCTTTAAACCTAACCTTTGGAAGGGTGTAGTTTAATTTAGAAGTCCTTATTTGGAAATAATCCCTATGGATATAACTCCAGACCCTTACTTAAACGATTTTAATTACATTTGGTCTATTTTATTTTTGTTTGGGCCTAAATACGTACCCTTTGTTGACCAGTACCCTTCATTTGAATACGCAGTGAACATAAAATTAGGGATAGAAGACATTGGGAGACTGTGAACAAGCTTTACCGCCATCTCCAGAATGTTATTGTAGTTCTTGACAATAGCCAAAGAGACGAAGCTGAATAAGATTATGCTGTTACGAGCGGGGAGAGGTTTGACGGACGTTGGCGTGTTTGGTAGAACACCTACCTAGCGATGGGTCACGGGTTCGAAGCCCGCCGGATCAACATGATTCTAATTTTCTATAAGCATATCTTCCACACGTTTAGTCACATCGGGCATTTAACGGGTGATAGGAATATCGAGGCCTTCTGACCAAGTGCGTTGACAAATGGAAAAAACGTGAAGTGCAATTTGCGTTTCGGTTTCATTTCCGGATATAAAAAATAGATCGACAGCGCGAAGACGACGCTTGTTTGTCGAGTATAAGGTTCACTTGATGGTAGGTGATACCTCAGCCACAGAACATCAGTCAATGATGCGCTGGCGACCTAACAACAGGTTAATCGCATTTAGAGACGAAAGTTGGTGGTGCGTTAAAAACAATTAATTATATATTAAACGAGAAATCATGAGAAAAAACTCAACCAAAACCTTATTAGAAATTGGAATTCATTGTTTCCCATATCCCAACCCTAAGTTCACAGAAATACCGTCTATTGTAGGTAAGAGGTAATTGATTGTATTAAGTTATTAGGGATACAATGTCAAAGGTAATATGACATCGGGCAAATCACTAGCAAAGACTGGATTAGCAATTATTGCTCCTATTATGTATCAGATCTAAGTACACAACAATTAATACGTTAATTATTACTTTGAAATGTATTACTATGGCAGCTACCAAAGCTCTTTAGCGTAGTATTTAGTCAATGACCGCCTCCGTGGCTCAGTGGCAAGCACGACTCGTTTAGCACTTGAGGTCCTAGGTTCGAATCTCGGGGAAACAAGAAAAAAATGTCAGGCAGGGCATAGAAGGTTGATCACCTACTTGCCTGTAAAGAAAAATGATCATTGAAACAGAAATGGGTCTGCCTCATGCCCCATTAGGAGACTCGAGAATTTACTTTTTTTTTATTTAGTCAATAGTGAATTATCACACTTAAAGTATAGTTTATCAAAGGATATGGCGCCTTCCTGAAGATCTCCTGTGTCTGTACTATCGAATGGGATATAAATGTTGATCCACTAGCTCTCTAGCAGTCTAGACATGGCTAACATTTTAGCCCTAAAGAGGCACACTAAATTGATTTATAAAAACTATAATTGTATTTTTGTTAATATACAGAATTTATGAACAAGCAAACACGCCTCAGCTTCGCACGGGTGAATGTAGATGTACGAGTACTTTACAAAAACGATCTCTTACACCATTCGGTAGTGTCGATAATTATTAACGAATTTTGTAAAGTAAAGACATTCGGCAAACTTAAAAACATGTTGTTTTTCAATAAACTACTTCATATTTAAAAGTAATATCTAAAATAAAATATTATAAAGAGGAAAGACTTGTTTGTACGATTTAACTCAAAAACTATTGGACCGATTTTAAAAATTATATCACTTATTTTATAACAATTAAATATTTAATAGTACTCGTACATCTACATAGAACCCGTGCTAAGCCGGGAGAGGCCGTTTAGTTTTTACTCGTAACTAGTAAATAAATAACACAGTTTTTATTGTTCTTTTTTTTCAGTAGAGGCAACATTCTAAAAACTGATTATATAAATATACTTGTAAAAGAATACTTGAATAAGGTTATATTTGAAAATCAAAGTCAGTTACTTTTTTAAACTTACCTACTTACTTAGAATTTCCAAAGCAATATAAATTAATATATTCATGTGTGCTTACTCAGAATATTCCAAGGAGACAGGTTTACTTAGCTACAAGCGGTCTGCGGCTTGAGGCCAGTCTGAGCCAAACGATTACTGCACTATGTAGAATCAGTCCATAATATTCCTTATGGGAATCTTACAAATGAAGAGAGTTATTAAATACAATTATTACTTTGGTTTGGTGGTTCTTGGTGTGATCAGGTAGGTAACAGTTACAAATTCTCATATTTATGGTTTTAGTAGGGTTTATATAACAAATTCGATTTTCAGAACTGCTTGCGATCAAAAATTCTTTTAGCAAAAAGCAAAAAGACGAATTAACAAACACAGAGTTAATGGTGTGTATTTTTCTAATAAGTAAAAGAATTTTTTTTTTTCGAAAACAGTTTGCTTCAAGGGGATACTTTGGATAACTCTTATCAAATTACTATAATGTCCAACTTATATTTATGAATGGCAAGCCTTGTTATCGTGAAATATTTTTTTATTTCAGAGCAGATTACCGAGCAGGTGGGTTACCTCTTGTTAAGTAATCATCACCGATCTTGGACATCCGTGACTTAAATTTCCTAGATGTGTTGTCGGAAATTTAAAAATTAGATATAAACACTAAAGCTAGAAATTTATTTTACAGCTTGGTTGTACGTGGAACGAAGTTTCAAATTGCGCGTAATTTTTTTTTTGTTAGATATCGACATACGAGCATGAGGTTCACTTGATGGTAGGTGATACCTCAGCCACAGAAAATCAGTCAATGATGTGCTGTCGACCTAATTTTTACATTGGGAATTCAGAAATCTATAGATTGAAACCGAAACGCGCAGTATGCACTTCACCGTTTTTCCTTGGTGGTTCATTACCCGGTCGGAATTTCGATATTCTCCCCACCCGATCAATGCTCGAAGTTACTAGACGTGGGGAGAACATGCTTACGGAAAACTATAAACATGTCGTCCCGGTGGGATTCGAACCCACGACCCATCGATGCGCACGACAAGTGGTTTACCGAACGCGCCAACGAGTCTTTGTGTTATTCTCTAAATATTTAAGTTCATTAATTCTTCAATATAACTGTTTGTTCAATATATATATATATATATATATATAGTTGGCGCGTTCGGTAAACCATATATAATACATACAAACTTACAATACAAACATATATATATATATATATATTTTTGCTACATCAATAAAATGACCTATTGTTTATAAGAAAGCAGTATTATACAACGACAATAAATTACCCCCAGACATCATTATCACCGAAACACATTAATTCGAACTGCCCTTAACAAATTACGACAGACATTATGAGCATTTACTAATAAAAAGAAATGAATGTTCCTAACGACAGTGGTATCAAATAGTTTTACGAGTGTCGCATCTATTCTGTTAGTCTATGGTCGTAACTTCATAAGTGTACCGAATATATAACTTATAATATAATATACTTAATTCGGTTTTTTTATTATAATAGCTAATTACTTTAAGATGTCATGTGGAACATGCAGTAATGGTTGCAGCTTCTTACAAACATTTGCATTTTAAAAAGAGTGGTGGAAAGTTTATTGCCAGTTCTTCCCGTCCATTCTACGCCCATGATTTGAAAACTGGCAATAAATATTAAATTAGAAGCATTATTTTTACTGACGTTCATAAGTGTACATTATATTACCCAAATGAATAAATGATTTGAATTTGAATTAATAAATATTGACTTTTATTAATGCGGGTATCACAAACTCAAATGAAATACTTTTAAGTGATAATAGATATTTCAAGGGCTTTAGTTTGCCTTGACTACATGCATGCATAGATATATGCAATATGCATGTATATTTTCAATTTGTCCATTATAGAGAAATACTAGGTAGGTACATATTATATTTTATTACCCCTGTAGATAGAACATAATTTTGACAACGTCATTATTTTAAAATAAATAAATCAGATAAAAAATATAAGATTTAAAAAAATCTTTAATTCTCATTTTCCACAAGTATCATTTTGACGTTTAAGCAGTTTTGACTTTCCACTGACGATATGTATAGAACTCTAAACGATGGGATAAAAAATATCAATAGACCGCGTTTGAATAAATTCGAAACTCAAACATATTTGAATTGAATAATTGATTTGAATGAACGCTTTGAATAATAGATCGTAAAGAATCAAACTTCTGTATTTATATTTTCCGTCGAAAAAGCTAAATAAATTCGTCATCCAGGGTATGTAATAAGTGAATTTCCGATTCACCTAGTGGGGCATGAAGCAAAAGTGGCATGTAAGGTGCATATTGGAATTGTATTCGTATATTTTTTTTTCATATTATCCAAATATCCCACTGTTGGAACATCATTAACTAGATGTACCTGTGCTAGGATGTTCAGCTCTTTCGTCGGGGTCGGGGATTGAATACGAAAGTTATACCGTGGGCCTCAAGGGCGACGAAAACTGAGGGTCTAGAGGGGTTTAGTGGGTATTGAGGTTGAGTCCTACACTCCTCCCGCATAATATTTCGCTAGCGAGACCCAGGGGAGGTTACCCAGTGCGCAAACGCATTCACCTCGAAAAAAAAAGGATGTTCCGCTCTTCCAAAGAAATTTTGAAAGTTTTACATCGTTTGTAATACAATAATAGAAAATGTTAGTTTGGCTCCGCAATTGCTTGAAAGTAAAACAATTGGCCGTCTTTTGTTATGTTTTACAGAGTATTAGGTCAGTAAGTCATATGGGTTCAGAGGAGAAGCCAAGTAGATGACAAAATCAAGGTATTTTATATATTTTTTATTCATCGAAAAAATGTAAATCTGTCATGGCGCTACGCTACAGAATGAAATGGAAAATAAGGTATAATATACAAGTATAAGAATCTTAGGTTTCATATTAGAACAGCAGTATGGTGTCAAAGGTCCACGAAATGTTGTTTTTTTCGAGATAACAGACTTAAGATGTTGAACGACAAAACTACTACACAAAAATGAATGAACAATTTTGAGTTATCAAGGAGTGACATTCGTTTCAGCTGTTTACCGCATTCTAAAAAGCACCCGGAATAGCTTCTGTCTATCAAAAGTGACTAGACAGTTTGTTTCTGTACCACACCGCTTCAGAAAATAGCCTCTTTGAAAGCCTAGACCAGGCTTCGCAAACCTTTTTCTAACTTTAGACGATCATCACTACGTGTGTACGTAAAAAAAAATCATACATACATAACAAAAGGTACATTATATATTTTATTTTATTTATGTGATTTTAAAAACTTTTCTTTTCGCTTTTCGATATCATATTATAGAGTTAAATAAATAAGAGGGGAAAAATATCCGACAACAGTTTATTATAATATTATAACTTTAATTTAGTTAGTAATATTTTTTAAATTAATGAATATTTATAAAAAATCTTAATTATATATTGAAAAGTTACTAAACTAAGAGCCGATTAAATAATCTACACCAATATTATAAAGTATTAGTGATTAGTAGTATTTTTGTATGTTTGTAACGAATAAACTTAAAAACTACTGGACCGATTTTCCGCCAATAGAAAGCTACATTATCAGCGAGTACATTCGTGCGATGTCAATCGTTAAAAATTATGATTTTAGTATTTAAGACATCTAAAAAAGAGATATAACTCAAACTTACAACAATTAAATGAAAATCTAGAAGCATAAACCTACAAAAGGTTGCTGATACCAGGTATTCAGCAAAACCAAAACTAGAAATGCACCACAGCTGGGCATTTTGAACTCTACTGCACTCGCAATAAGGGAAAGTAATGTGCAAAGAATTGTCATTTTTCTTTCAAACTACTGTTTCAGTTGGCACGACGTTTACAAAGTGGACTTGATATTCAATTGGGTTAGGAATAGTAATTGGTTTAATAATGGAAACTCGATAGTTTAGGTTTGACTTTTGGGTGCTTATGGAACGACATTTTGGTCCTACGCTTAGACCTTTTGGTTGAATCAGATCCCAATCACGAACTTCCCAGATTGACTTGATTTAGATTATTTTAATGTTTACAATAATATTTCTCATTATAATACATACATAAACATTAGACCTCTTTCTCAAGTAGGAAGAGATCATTAAATTCCATAAGCTCCGATCCTTACATACCACTTTTGCTTCTTCTACTTTCATCAATTATTTCATACACACTCGTCGGTTACGAGTACTTTTGACCTGGCCCTTTTGAATAACGTCCCCGATCTGATCGAGGTACGTTCGCCTAGGTCGATCACACCCGATTTTTCCACTTACACCAGATTCTCAGATATTTTGAGCTCGTTTATAAATAAGGCAATTAGATTTTAATAAAATTGACTTTGAAATCAGTCATTATTAGCTTATATCGTGGTATTATGTAAAGACAATAGACTAGGAGAACCTTAAATACATGATTAATTAATATACATAGGTAATATAACATTATTATAATGTGTCAACTGCGGTAATTAATCGATGATATTATCGTTATATTATCCTACTTTTAGCTCTTCTATAAGTAGTATATTTTATTTAGTACATAAAAGTTACGCACTTGACACAAGAGTATTTGAATATTGTTCTACATATAGACTCTCGCAAAAGAAATCTAAAAAAATCCAACTGATTTCTGAGCGTTTATTTTTTGAGATCGAGCCGAAAAAAATAATATAAATTGTTTGTACCTTTTTGCACTTTAACGTAGTAAAATATTACGCTTTCCCGTAATCCCCTGCCCTTATATCACACACGGTCGAGGAACAAACATGGCGACCGTCATTAAATTGTTTGCTTAGGTTATGTTAGCCATTATTAGCGGGTTATTTTTGTTGGCATGTATGTTAAATTGGCTGATCCGGTTAGCTACGTCAGTTAGATTAAAAACAGCAAGCATAATATAAATAAATTTTTAAATAAAATAACTTTATTATTTATGATTCGAGGACTTTTCAGCAAACGTGGTCACCGGCAGACTGAAAGGTGACCACTGTCTAATTTGAGATATCACAAAGTTGCCATATTAACACAATCTAATACTACGGAGTTGTTGCTGTAATTTTCTATATTATGGCAATATTGAATAACAGTGTCCTCTTGTTTTTTACTATGTTAGTCTTGCTATATACATATGTTGTGAAATGTATAATATTGTCTTTTATTAACGCGAGTATCACACATTTCAATAAAATACTGTATACCGGATTAAAACGTGATTTATTATTTATATTGTTTAAATTATTTATCCCGACGTTTCGGATGCTTTACAGCAACCGTGGTCAAAATCAAACATACTAAAAAACAAGAGGACACCGTTAGTCAATATTGTCATAATATAGAAAATTACAGTAAATATCAACTCCGTAGGAATAGATGGCGTTAATATGTAAAGATTGTAAAACAAAAACTTGGCGATTAAAAAGAGTGGCGGCGAGTTTCCTGCCAGTTCTTCTCGTCCGCTCTATGCCCTTGATTTGTGAACTGGTAGTAAATGTAAAATTAGAAGCATTTAATATTAGTAATATTAGTAATTTAATATGTATTATTTTTTATTCACGTTCATAGGTGTACATTGTGTTACCTAAATTAATAGATTATTTTTGAATTTAATTGAAAAATATGGCAACTTTGTGACATTTCAAATACCAGACAACTGTCATCTTTCTGTCTCCCCGCGACCACGGTTGCTGTAAAGCATCCGAAACGTCGGGATAAATTTTAATATTAGTAATATTAGTAATTTAATATGTATTATCTGGGGGCACGGTAGTGCCCCCGCCAAGTCGAGCAAAAAGTGGCACGGCCGTACTATCCTTTTCTCGAAGTAGTTCGGGCCATTTTCGACCCCCTATAACTTCGTTGTGGATAAAACTAGAATCCTGAATTTTCAGTCACTAAGCAGACATTGTATAAACTCGGTATATTTCAAATATCATTCTGTTTGAACCAGTAGTTTAAGAATTATAACTAGTCAAAGTTTGATAATTTGTCACTCACTCACTGACTGACCGATCATCAAAACTCTAGCACTTCTAGCAGACATAGAAACTTGAAATTTAGAATACAATTAGTGTTTAGTCTATAAATCAAGGAAAAACTACAATATTTTGAAATTTCGGTCCAGTTTTCTAGATATACAATTTTATTTTGTATTTCTGTATGTAATGAATAAAACTACTGGACCGATTTTAAAAATTCTTTTTCCGTTAGAAAGCTACATTATCACTGAGTAACATAGGGTATTTATTACTAGAAAAAATAGAGATCCTTAGAAATCCCTACTAAAAACAACCCAAGGTGTAAAAAAATTAGCCATAAAATGTCTTTCACCGCATGTGCTGCGGAAAGTATTGATGATAGAACAAAAAAACGTTCTACAATATTATAGAACATATCAAAATCTACAAAAAACTTCCCGAGATCATATGTCCAACTATTGTAGTTATGTCACTATAACTACTTTTTTACATTAAAAAGTTGATAAAAATGCCGATCAAAATCAGACTATGTTATCCATAGCTTTGTATTAATTCTTATCGAAATAAACTAAGAAAAGGACTATCTACAAAAAGAAATGAGATGCCATCAAAAACATAAATTGTAAAAAAAGCCAAGTCTTGCAACTCAGTTCTTCTATCGTAAAAAGTTGTGAGATCCATATAATACCAAGTCGGTCAATTTATTCAGTCTCTACTGAAGGATCTCTCTGTCTTAAGTAATTACATGATAAGCTAACCTAACAATATCTTATAGTGATCGTATCAATGCCAATATTAAAAATCTTTGATGTTTAAAATAAATAGATTGACTTGGCAATCGCACTAAACAATCTAATTTAATATAATATGTATTACTTGTGAGATACATTATGTTTTTAATAAAATAAAAAAAGATACATTGTGATTTCATGCGATAGCCGAGCCAATCTATTTATTTTAAACATCACATATTTTTAATATTGGCATTGATACGATCACTATAAGATATTGTTAGGTTAGCTTATCATGTAATTACTTAAGACAGAGACATCCTTCAGTAGAGACTGAATAAATTGACCGACTTGGTATTATATGGATCTCACAACTTTTTACGATAGAAGAACTGAGTTGGAAGACTTGGCTTTTTTTACAATTTATGTTTTTGATGGCATTTTTTATTCACGTTCATAGGTGTACATTGTGTTACCTAAATTAATAGATTATTTTTGAATTTAATTGAAAAATATGGCAACTTTGTGACATTTCAAATACCAGACAACTGTCATCTTTCTGTCTCCCCGCGACCACGGTTGCTGTAAAGCATCCGAAACGTCGGGATAAATAATTTAAACAATATAAATAATAAATCGCGTTTTAATCCGGTATACAGTATTTTATTTAAATTAATTGTATATTGTAATCAAATTTAGTGTTAAAAATAGAAATCTACTATATAAAAATAAGTCGGGTTTTCCTTCCTGACGCTATAACTCCAGAACGCACGAACCGATTTCCTCGGTTTTGCATTTGTTGGAAAGGTCTCGGGCTTCGTGAGGTTTATAGCAAAGAAAATTCAGGAAAAATTTCAACAGAAAAGCGGGAAAATCTTTTTTCTTTAAGAATAATTATATAATTTCGAAGCCAAAATTGTGGCAGAACAACGTCTGCGGGGTCCACTAGTAATTTATATTAATTATAATGAGTTTACATATTGTTTCGATACTTTTAAGTGTATTTAATTTAGATGTTCAATTGTTATTATTGTGGAAGTAATATCAGTCATTCAAATTATTCGACAGTTTACTCGTCCTTTTTTTTTTTCCTTTTCATTCATTCAATATTGAGAAAGTGTCGTCTAATGTCTAGCTGTTAAGCAAAATTATTAGAAAACGGGCATTCTGTCTACAATTGTGCTCCAGTTAAGTCCTAGTTATACTGTTCGTCGTTCGTCTATATTGTGAATATTGATATTTTAAGAAATTAAGAAATTGTACACGTGTTGGTAGTTGAATATGTCCGAGAAGTGAAGTCTGTATTGAAGATAGAAATATACGTTTGGATACACTGGTGATTTTACTATACATATATTTTTAATTACTGGACCCCAGGCGTTGGAAAGTCTAAAACCATATTTTCTATCGTGATTTTTATTTTCAATTGCCTCGCGTACTTGTCTGGGAAATAATCTTCTTTTTCTTGCAAAGTTTTTCGGTTGGTCGAAACGTAAGTAGTGGTCTATCGAGTCCGCCATTAGAATTATATATTCAAATGCTTAAATGTATATATATAGTTACTATAACACTGTGACTATTTTAATATTTTAATGAAAGTAGAGTTTTATATAAATGTGTAAGAAAAAGCTCTTACATATTATTATGTTGAACTAATTGTAAATTGCACAGGGGATTCAATATTCAATAAACAAGTTTTTTGCGAATTAAATTAATTGAGATCTAGACAACAGAAAATAAAAATAATTCTGACACTCGACTAGGACAAGGAAAAATATTAGCGTAATTTCAAAGACCGAGCGACCACTGTAACTTCATCAATGATATTACGTGAAGCTGCCTACTTCTAACGTGTACTCACTGTGTTAGATCGATATTTGAAATGTTATTAATGTAATTTACTGGGGATACAACAGAGTACATAGAGCAAAAAAGTATAATACGATCTTCAAAATATCTCAATGATTGTATTAAGTATTTATTTTTCTTAATTAAATTAATAAAAATAAACATTTACAATGTTATAGTATTAGAATTGAAGTGAAAATGTACTGTTCCGAACAACCACACATTCAATACAAAATAGGTACTTACCTACTAAATACACAATCCTGCTCTATTTTGTTCTTTGTAAATGATTTAGGTAATTTATGCGGAAAAAGAAGAAAAAGGAATGAACTATTGAACCAAAATATTTTGATCTATACAATTGACGTTTATTTTCCGATTTACAAAATGTTTTATGATCTGTCAAAATGAGAATAGCCTCGTATAGTTTCGATATCGCTTGCACAGTGAGTACTACCGCTATGAGTTCGGGCACAGAACTCAATTTAGCAATTACTTAGAGAGGAGACCGTCTCCCTCGTAACGAGATTACATGACGAAGAATCGCATTGTGACTATCAAAGGTTATATTTCGGACTAATCTCACAATTCGATATCGCCATTTTTGTTACGTGGTTCACTGTTTTCGTAGTTTTATTAGATGTATTATTTACTATTTTTTTTTCTATCAATATACTTACCTACCATTTATTAATATTTCGTTTATGTGATTTATTTTATTACACCACAACCAGTATTGATATAGAATAAATAATTAAATCAAGCTTACTTTTTATATTTACTTAAATTTATTCATATAATTATTACCTATATGTATTGTAACAGTGTCTGCTTCAAGTATCACGTTATCTATTTTTTTTTCATATACTGCAATCGCTACGCACTATATGCAATACATCCATTCTTTTTTCTCATCTATAAACCGTTCATTACCCAGTATTTCGATATTCTTCCCACTCAGTTAATGCCCAATGTGACCAGATATAGAGAAAATATTTTTGCAGAGAATTATAAAAATCCAGACGGAATTTATGACCCAGTCGAACGCAAGGTACACAAGGAAAGGTAAGGTATGTTTTTTATGTTAGTTATCGATAGATAGATATGAGGGGAGGTAATACCTCAGCCACAAAATATAAATCAATGATGCACTGTCGAACTCCTTTTTACTTTTGAATAGAAAACCGAAACGCGCAATGCTTGTGAAGCATGTTTCCACAAAATGTGCTTAACGCGCCATCAAGACCGTCAAAAACATAGAACACAAGTATCAAATAATAATATATCTAGTATATCCCGTAGGGAAATGCAATAGCGCTAATTTGAAATGTCTAGACATTGTAGACACAAACGTCTGCCTGCGAATAAGTTAGATTGTTAGTATTATAACGGTGTCTATACTATAGTATAATTCTTCTGTATGAATATTTTGACAGGCTCGTTAGTTATTTGTTTTAATGCTATGTAAATTCAAATTTAAAAACCATTTATTGATTTAGGTAACGCAATGTACTACACTTATGTACGTCAATAAAAATAAAAATTAAATCCTTCTAATTTTACATATACTGCCAGTTCTCAAATCAAGGGCGTAGAACGGACGAGAAGAACTAGCAATAAACTCTCCGCAACTCTTTTTAATCGCCAAGTTTTTGGTTTTACAAAATGTTTGTAAGGAGCTGCAACCATTACACTATAATAAAAAAATAAACGAAGGTTTGTCCTCTATCAGCAGTAGGCATGGTGAAATAAGAGCACGCACTTACATTCTCATGGGAACAACACGCAAACACAGTCAAAATAACTAATATCACCGCATACACGAATTCAAGTCCGACCAGTCACCACAAGTAGCACCCGTTCACGAGCACGACGCATGCAGTTTGATATACGCCTGTGAGTTACCATATTCATACTCGACTCGCGAATTTACAAATCATACCGAATTATTCAGATTACCCTCATTCTGTAACAAAACGCAGCATTTTAAGCCTCAATAATAATCGTTATATTCTCGCATCATCATGGTTCATATTAAGCTTTAGGGTCTCAATCCATTACAACTAATATGGGCTTATGAGTTGTGTAGTGATGTGCCCAAACATGATTTTCAGATAAATAATATTTACTATTAAATTAGGTGCAATTATTGAAGTGAAACTTCTTAATCGACGTATGGGAGAAATTTTGTAGCAGTATCGTCACGTTTTTCGGTTACGCGCCATGTTGCTTTTTTTATCAAAGTTTAGTATATTGACGTAAAGAATATAATGTAATATATTATATTATATATTAATAACAACAATATATTAGTTTTGAAGTTTAATAAATATGACTGTTAATCTAGTGAAGATTATTAATTCTAAAAACAATAAAAAATATAAATTAAATAATAATTTAAAAATAAAACAAAACACGATTAGAAAATAAAAATATATATACGTACATCTTTTTCTTAAGGCTTAAGCCTTATCTACCCCATTTTCGTGAAGTTGAAAATAGTACAAAAATGATATGTCGTAAAGAAGTTTCACTTCTTACCTGTGTACTCTGGTACACACACACAATTTTTTTATTTCTATACCTGCCGGCCTAGCATGATAACCACGATAAAATTTCGTCGACCGTTTTCTCGTATTTTAATCGATTATCTCTTTATGTCTTCTGAGTCTAACGTGACACTTACACTTAAAACTCGAGTTCTAATGCTAAAAGTAGAGATATTTGTCGATCGAGATATCTTGTCTATCAAAGTTCTCGATGTCGAGATATCTTATATCTTAGTTTGTCTTCACTCGTCCGCAAGGTATCACTTGTTGGGAATGCATGCTAGGCGGGAAGATGTGTTTTTAATGATATTTGATGTTTGATATACCTTTTTTATAACAGTTAAAATATATCTAACGCCTGAAAATTTTACTTTTGGAAGTAAAATGCTCCTCCTTTTTGAGGAAGCATGAAAATAGGTACAATAAGTGTTGAAAAATAATCAAGACATGTTTCTCAAATCATATACTAGAACACACTACAAACATTATGTCACATGAACATTCTAAATTATACAGTAACTAGCGACCCGCCCCGGCTTCGCACGGGTGCAATGTAGATGAAAAAAAAAGCAAAGCCTATGTTACTCACTGATTTTATTAGCTTTCTATTGGTGAAATATTTTTTAAAATCGTTCGAGAGCCCGCTGCGCTACGTGGAGCCACACCGGCGCGACGGCGTGTATTTTTGTTAGTATTGACATTTTTAATTTCGTAATATCTTTTGAATGGAATGTCCGATTTCAATAATTCAAAAAGTAATCAATAGGTATTGAAACAGTCTTAAATACGAAATAATTTATGTGGATAAGAATTAATACAAAGGTATGGATAACATGGTCTGATTTTGATCGGAATTTCTTTCAATTTTTTAAATGTTAAAATGTAGTTATAGTAACATAACTACAATAGTTACACATATGATCTCCCGAAGTTTTTTGTCGATATTGATATGTTCTATAATATTATAGAACTTTTTTTTGTTCTATCGTCAATACTTTCCGCAGCGTATGCGATGAAAGAAACATTTTGGCTAATTTTTTCACACCTTGGGTTGGTTTTAGTAGAAATTTCTAAGGATCTCTATTTTTTTCTAGTAATAAATATAGCCTATGTTACTCAGCGATAATGTAGCTTTCTATTGGTGAAAGAATTTTTGAAATCGGTCCAGTAGTTTTTAAGTTTATTCGATACATACAAAAATACAAAAATACAAATCTTTCCTCTTTATAATATTAGTATAGATTATTTCTGCCCCATGCCCCACTAGAGGACTCGGTAATTTACTTACAAACATTGAAGTGAATCCATACATAGCCCTCTAATAAGATATCTATAACAATATATTTAAAAAAAACGCATCTTTAAGTGTAAAAATAACGTTATTAATATAAACGTAATAGTACATCACTAGTCTGAACGTAATGTAAGGGAGATTCAAAATATCCACTTTGTTATGAGACGTGAGGGACGTGCGAAAGATTTTAATATACTTACGTTTTAGATTAGGCTAGCAGTTTTTAACATTATGGTAATGATATGGAGTCCCTTGTGATAGCAGAAGTATTTCAAAAAGTACGCTTATAATTTATTATAACTTGCTGCTTACTTGCTGTATGTTAAGTTTTTTTTTTATGTTAGATATCATAAAAAAAACTTAATACTTAAATTTTTGAGAAACGAGCATGAAGTTCACTTGATGGTGACACCTCCGCCACATAACATCAGTCAATGATGCGCTGTTGACCTACTTTTTA
This sequence comes from Anthocharis cardamines, assembly GCA_905404175.1. Lineage (NCBI taxonomy): Eukaryota > Metazoa > Arthropoda > Insecta > Lepidoptera > Pieridae > Anthocharis > Anthocharis cardamines. Next base: position 1,630,426 of record FR989959.1, read on the forward strand.
CTTCGAGCATTTAAAAAGCCTGAAACCGCGCAATATTCAACGGTGGTTCGATACCCGGTCCGAATTTCGATATTATAACTATATCGTCCCGGTGGGATTCATACCCACGACCCATCGAAGTGCACGGCAGGTGTTCTACCGAACGCGCCAACGAGTCCGTCAAAAAGAAAGTAAAATTATAATAGACTTTAATCTTTACTAATATTATAAAGAGGAAAGATTTGTTTATTTGTTTGTTACGATTTAACTCTAAAACTACTGGACTGATTTTAAAAATTCTTTCACCAATAGAAAGCTACATTATCAGCAAATTACATAGGCTATGATATTTTTGTATAGTACATCTACATTGCACACGTGCGAAGCCGGAGCGTGTTGCTAGTATGTATACACAGATGTTAAAGGGACCATAAATTCTTAACGTATCCTCAAGGTGGGTACTGACCAACGTTACGAGGTGTAATGTAACATGTTACACAGCGAGCATTCGTGCAGTCAGTACGTCGTGTTACGGGGAAACCAGCGACCAACGAGCCGCTCGTTGCTCGCTTTGAGTGCTCCACCCGGCTGTCGGTGTTTTGGCGAATCCTTTGAGTGTTACGCGGTGCGGTCGGTACGCTCTTGCAAGTCGTCGCGACTTTTGACGAGCATGTTATGTCGATTTTAAAACACAGCGTAAAGGGCGTAGAGCGGACGAGAAGAACTGGCAAGAAACTCGCCGCCACTCTTTTTAATCGCCAAGTTTTTGTTTTACAATCATTACATATTAACGCCATCTATTCCTACGGAGTTGATATTTACTGTAATTTTCTATTTTATGACAATATTGACTAACGGTGTCCTCTTGTTTTTTAGTATGTTTGATTTGGGGCTTTAGATTTTTAATTACTGGATCCCAGGTGTTGGAAAGTCTCAAACCACCTTGATTTGTGAACTGGTAGTAAATGTAAAATTAGAAGCATTTAATATTAGTAATATTAGTAATTTAATATGTATTATTTTTTATTGACGTTCATAGATGTACATTGTGTTACCTAAATTAATAGATTATTATTTTTTTTTTAATTCAATTGAATTAAATATGGCAACTTTGTGACATTTCAAATATAAGACAACTGTCATCTTTCAGTCTCCCGCGACCACGGTTGCTGAAAAGCATTCGAAACGTCGGGATAAATAATTTAAACATTAAATCGCGTTTTAATCCGGTATACAGTATTTTATTTAAATGTGTGATACTCGCGTTAATAAAAGACAATATTACAGCGTAACATGCTCGATGCGTAACACGCTCTATGCGAATGTTACATTACACCTCGTAACGTTGGTCAGTACCCACCTTAAGATCTAAATAATCACTCGCTTACAATTTTATTACCTATTTTATGGAAGTTTAAAAGACCCCTTTCAGATTTGTTGATGACCCTTTAATGAATAATCAAGTTAATTATTGAACTGGGATCGCTTTAATTAGCTATTATCAAATTAATTAATATGAAAATGAATTCAATCTGCCGGCCTAGCATGACAAGCGCGACAAAATTTTGTCTACAGTTTTCTCGTGTTTTAATCGACTAACGCTTTATTTCTTTCGGGTCTAACATGACAATTACACTTAAATCTCGACTTTTAATATCAAAAATAGATATATTTATCGTTAGAGATATCTTTTCTATCAAAATTGTCGATATCGAGATATAAGATATTAGTTTGTCTTCTCTCGTCCGCGTCATATCTCGTGTTGGTCATGCTAGCCCGGCAGGTCTGGTCAAGGTCTCTTTTCAGTCGGTTGTTTACTCATTCAGTATGTCTGTTCTTTTGTTTTAATATTATTTATCTTTCTGTCTGTGTTCAACTGCCTATTTTTTATTTTTAAGCGACTTCAAAAAAGGAGGCGGTTCTCAATTCGACCTCCTCCTTTTTTGATTGAGGCCATCAGGCAAGGGAAAAACATGTTAAATGTCAAGAAACATGTCAAACCTGGGATTCGAACCCGTAAACCATCGGAACCTCGCTCGCCAACAAGTCCGCTCTGTACAAAATCCATAATTTCCGTTGGACTTTTTTTATATTAGACATTGACAGACGAGCATGAGGTTCACTTGATGGTCAAAGTCAAATAGCCACAGAAAATCAGTGAATGATGCGCTGTCGACCTACTTTTTACTTCGAGCATTCGGAAATCCATGGACTGAAACCTTTCCCACAAAATTATAAACATGTCGTCCCGGTGGGATTCGAACCCACGACCCAATGATGCGCACGGCAGATGTTCTACCTAACGCGCCAACGAGCCCGTCAAAATGGAGTATGGAGCTTGATTGATGGCGTAGAACAGTAATTTATGGTAGTAATACACAACGTGAAATCTGTCTCTAATATTCGCATAATCACCTAGAACATTCTAATTCAAATCCACAAAATTTCGTTATACTTCAAATAAACCAATTACTTAGGGAAATGTCACTTAATATTTATATGGAAATATCTGGGATCAAAGTGAAGTTAAGTGATTACGTGAGCTCCGAATTCATCGGGCTTAATTTATTGCTTACCATTTTAAGTTTTTAGTATATTTTAACATTATGACATAAAATCGAATTTTATAAGCAAATAGTCCCGGTTTCACGCGGGTGCAATGTAGATGAACTCTATACAAAAAAACAACTCTCTGATAATGTAGTTTTCTATTAGTGAAAGAGTTTTCAAAATCGGTTCAGTATATTCAAATATTACCCCCAACAACCTCACAAGGTAAAAAGTAAACCCTTATTATAGACTAGCTGATGCCCGCGACTTCGTTCGCGTGGGGCACTTTAAGCTTAGCTTTTGAGCAAGCTTTCTTCAAATGACATATCCTCCATCCTCTGTACTTGGTGATTTCTTTTGGGAGAGAGCTATCAAATTAGTCATTGACGGTTGCTTTTGCATCATATTATCGACACGTTTAATGGTGGTTGAGATTGGGGTTCGAAGTATGATTTGAAATTCAATAGAAATACCATTGTTGAAAAAATTAACCTGACTTTAAATTACTTATTATTTTTATAAATTTAATTAGTGGTGAAGATACTGTATCCACCTCGAAATTTATTTCATTTAATTGATCATTTTCATTTTGAGACATTTTTTTTAAATTCCCTTTTCCCGGGATTCCTACTCGGGTTTCCGGTGCTAAATGCGGAAACCTCTAAGATACGAAGACAGTCCTTAAGAAGCAATAAAAGCAATGTCGAATAATCGTAATTCTGTAGAGAAAGGATGGATGAAAAGGTGAAATAAACGATCTCATAAGAAATACTTTTTCATATAATATTTCAATAATACATTTTCTATTGTTATAAAATAGTTCTTTAAAAAAAAAAAATATTTCCGTTCAAGTTCAGATTCGAACTCGCATCTGAAGTTACGCAATGGGCCTGCATATCCACTATTCTACGATTACATATCGGAAATGGCGAAATAATCAAAGTATTTCATTTACATATCAAACTGTGATTGACATCTGACAATTCGAAAAAGTTCAACGCGAGTCAGTTTGCATTGCAATTTGGTGATATGGTGCCTTTATAATTATTTTTAAATGATGATAACTTTTCTTTCCGATAACCGATTTCGATGAAACAAAGCCTATATGTTGCCCCGGGCTTTACTTAATATATTTGTGTAAATTGCATGAAAATCCGTTCAATATCTTCGGAGATTAGCGTGAACAAACAGACAGACAGACAGACAGACGGACAGACAGACAGACAGACAGACAAGAATCTTAAAAATTGCATTTATGCATTCTGCTACCCTTCTTTTATCACCCCTCTTAATTTCTGGTAAAAATATTTAGTGAAGCGTAATTTCGATCCTACTCTTTTATTATATGTATAGATATATAGATTTACGAAAATGACATCAAATACATATAGCGCAATTATAATATTAGTAAAAATGGGAATCACGTCTCTTCGGTCTATGGATTTCTAAATGATCTAAGTAAATCTGGACGACATCATTGACTATTGTTTTGACGGCCTAACATGACAACCACGACAAAATTCCGCTCGTCCGCGATATCTCTTGATGGTCATGCTAGGCGGGCAGCTCAGCTTAAGAAGTTACGCGAACGAAGACACGGGCACCAGCTACATGTTTTTTTTATTTTTTTTATGAAGAATAAGTAAACATTTGACCGCAATCCTGCCTGATGGTAAGCGCGGATGCAATTTAAATGGGAGCATGCTTATTAGATGAAGCCTATTCACTCTAGTTATATTATAATGGCGCTTAGCATTTTATTCTTCTGTTTGGAATGAGAAAATACCCATTCCATTGATTACAATACTAAAACAGAGTACAATTTATATCACAGTAATATCAGCACATAAAACTGAAAAATACGATTCGATCGGAGAAAATAAATAAATACAGATTTTTACTGGCACCGCCTCCCCACAACGCTTTATGATTCGCACGTAGTATAAATTCGTGTGGTTACTTAACCAGGGCTTGTATGTAGTAAATGTCAATCGCAAAGTACATCCATGTTGCAATGGAGCAGACACATTTCTATGTCTGTTTCACTGACATTTTTCTTTACAAGCAAGAAGGCCGTCTGAATTCTACACGACCGAAGTTTCTCTTTTAATCGTGTTTCACCAGGGATTCGAACCCAGAACTTACCACTGAGCTATGGAGGCGGTCGCATTTTTAACTTAATTCTCATATAAGTATGTGTTAATACCATATCCTGGAGATAACGTAACCGTAGATCGTAAAGCGCTAACTTAGAAGTGCTCAGGGGTTATGATACAGGGTGTTATTTATGTTCCAGATATCATATCGCAGTACACGCTTAAATCAACCCCTCTACAATATACTTAAACCCCACATTTAGGCGGGATTTATAACTATGGACAATTGTTAAGTTATATACGTAGTTTGGTCTATTTCGCCTTCATATTTCGTTTAGGACTGGGGTTTGAATTCGGGGAAGATTTTGACAAAAATGTTTAGTTAGTTTATTTAAGTTAAGAGGTAAGATTTGTTTGTTTGTTACGACTTAACTCAAAAACTACTTGACCGATTTTAAAAATTCGTTCACCAGTAGAAAGCTATATTTTCAGCGACATTTTGTGTATAGTTCATCTATATTGCAACTGTGCGAGCCGGGGCGTGTTGGTAGTTTGATATTAAGAAACATGATCAGTCAAAACAGACGCAGAAATGTGTCTGAACGACATGACTCACTTGTCTCTTGGACTAGAAATATGGGTAATCCTAAATAAACCAATGTTATTTCCTCCGGGTCTTTCCGATAAAATTCTTCGAGATAAATTTCATTAATTTTATGGATGTTCTTCCGAAATACAAGACCTGTTTTTAAAAACTGAAATTAGATTAAAAGTATATTTGACTGTCTGTATATTTTTCACGTTAGTACACGAAGCTGGGAAACTAAAATAAATGTTGAGATTGAGATTTTGCATAGATACGTAAAGAGGGACTTAAAAAGTGATCACTCTAAAAATTTCAACCGCAGTAAATCTATACATAATATAATAAAAGAGTAGGATCGAAATTACGCTTCACTAAATATTTTTACCAGAAATTAAGAGGGGTGATAAAAGAAGGGTAGCAGAATGCGTAAATGCAATTTTTAAGATTCTTGTCTGTCTGTCTGTCTGTCTGTCTGTCTGTTTGTTCACGCTAATCTCCGAAGATACTGAACCGATTTTAAGGCAATTTACACAAATATATTAAGGAAAGCCCGGGGCATATAGGCTTTGTTTCATCGAAATTGGTTATCGGAAAGAAAAGTTATCATCATTTAAATATTATTTTAAAGGCACCATATCACCAAATTTCAATGCAAACTGACTCGCGTTGAACTTTTTCGAATTGTCAGATGTCAATCACAGTCTGATATGTAAATGAAATAGTTTGATTATTTCGCCATTTGCAATATGTATTCGTAGAATAGTGGATAGAATAGTGGATATGCAGTTCCATAGCGTAGCTTTTGATGCTTGTTCGAATCTGAAGTTGAAATGAAAGAAATATTTTTTTGTATTTATTTATTTATTTTTTGAAAGAACTATATTATAAAAAAAATAGAAAATGTATTATTGAAATAATATATGAAAAAGTATTTCTTATGAGATCATTTATTTCACCTTTTCATCAATCCTTTCTCTTAAACAGAATTACGATTATTCGACATTGCTTTTTTGCTTCCGTATCTTAGAGGTTTCCGCATTTAGCACCGGAAACCCGGGCAGGAATCCCGGGAATTTAAAAAAATGTCCGAAAATGAGAATAACCAATTAAATGAACGCACGCATCTATTTAAGACAGAAAATGTATTGAAAATTTAATTAATATGAATTTCCCTAATGTTTCTTTAAAGTCAGGTTAATTATTTCAACTATTGAATATCAAATCATCCTTCGAACCCCAATCTCAACCACCATTAAACATGTCGATAACATGATGCAAAAGCAACCGTCAATGACTAATTTGATAGCTCTTTCCCAAAAGAAATCACCAAGTACAGAGGGTGGAGGAGGATATGTCATTTGAAGAAAGCTTGCTCAAAAGCTCAGCTTAAAGTGAACCCCACGCGAACGAAGTCGCGGGCATCAGCTAGTATATAATAAGTTATGTTGGTATGGTGAACTTAGGGCACGAGTCAACCGAGCGAAGCGAGCGGTGCCGCTGCAGCGGCCAAAATCCCGGCATGCCCTAAGAAGATAAATTATAATACCCTTAACGTTATATACTTCATATTATATAACTTATATGATTAGATACTTAATTGTATAGATTATAAAGAGGTATGAAAACCAGATGAACGTATCTACAAAAATATCCAAAATAGTTTTTCTTCATAAGTAACTAAATAATTCTTAATCCTTTTAAACGTCTAATACCTATTATGTCAATATACCTGTATACATTTTTTATTTGTCAATTGTACACTATCTGTATTAAAAAAATGAAAATAGTTCTGTTCTAGAAATAGATGTGACAAATCAAACTGATTTTTCTTAGCTGGTAGACTTCCAATGTCTATAAAACCAATAAAATAGTGAGTTGGCCACGCCTCTCATACTTCCTCTAGCGACGTCTCTAAAGAAAAGCTGTGAATACATTTCCCTTACTATAAACTTTAATACTAGAACTCGTATTTTATCTCGAGATGTATAAAAGGCTCGAAACAATGGAGAGGTGTGAACAGTGGCGTAGCTATCATAGGGCAAAGTGGTGCAGTACACCAGGGCCCCGAAGCGGATAGGGCCCTTTTTTATCGACAGACAAGCATGAGGTTCACTTGATGGTAGGTGATACCTCAGCCTCAGAACATTAGTCAATGATGCACTGTCAACCTACTTTTTACTTCGGAAATCCATAGACTGAAACCGAAATGTGCACTTCATTTTTCCATCTATGAACGGTGGTTCGTTACCCGGTCAGAATTTCGATATTCCTCCCACCCGATCAATGCCCAAAGATACCAGACGTGAGGAAAACATGCTTTTTTTTTATTATACTATGAAAACAAAAAAACAAATTATTTAAGTTATTAGTAGTTTTTTTTTATTTTTTTTTTAGTAGTATATTAGTTTTAGTTTTTGAGGCTCCCCAATCTATTTAGTCATTATTATTGGAACTAGATCCCATCCAGTTTAGACAGCCCTGAACTAGATTAAACAAGTATAAGCTTAGATTATATTATTAAACTTTAAAAAGTCTGCCCACTACACTGTATGACTACCCAGTACCCATGACCTCGCTGGGAATATGTCAGGCAAAAAACTATTCTCTGTATCGAAAAGTATGAGATTATGTTTTTTTTTAAGTAAAAAAACGAGAATCTACAGTCTCGACTATTACCAACCATTATGAGGCTGTTTTTTTTCTATTTCAAACATAAGAAATGCACCTCGCGATATACTGAAAAATAAGTCTCTTAGAACTCGAAAGCTATCATCGAAACCCATGTTTGGGGTGGGTTGAATATATACCGACCGTTATGGATATCAGGCAAAAAAATTCTTTAGTATTATTTCAAAGAATCCATCCTCTGGCAAGGATTTTCAAGGAAACTTGTATAGTAAGTAGTCGTCCAATTTATTACATCTACTACATTAATTTCACTAGACACGAGTACATTACTATCGACTTTTCGAGGTTTTAGATACTGGTGAGATTTTTATGTTAGATATCGTCAGATGAGCCTGACGTGTATTTGATGGTAAGTAATACCCTAGTCATAGAATATTAAATGATGCGCCGTCGACCTATTATTTACTTCGAGCATTCGGAAATCAATAGACTGAAACTGAAACGCGCAATATACACTTCACGGTTTTTCCATCTTTGATCGTTAGTTTGTTACCCAGGCGGAATATTAATATTTCTCACATACGTTTAATGTCCAAAATGACCAGACCTAAGGAAAACATGCGTACAGAAAATAGTCATCGTCGTAATGGCTACAAAGACGTAGAGAAAACGCGGTTTCACCAACCCAGCGAGATTTGGACTTATCGGAACATAGCGACAATACTATTTCCAACGTGCCAATCGCAACTAAATTGAGAGAGAATGAGAGAGAGATATATATTTATTCGTCGTAATATATAACATATTATTATAATTAAATATTTAAACTAGTTATATACAAAACGACTAATCGGTAATGGACTCAGCATAAAGTGGATAATCAAAAAATAAAAAAATAAATTGGAGTGTATACTATAAATTAATGCAAAAACATCAGCTAAATCTTGACACATTTCTGTATAGTTTATTTATTTAACATCAAAGAATGTTCTGAAGACCTCTTAAATACATACATACATATACATCACACCTCTTCCCCATTGGGGTAGGCAGAGATCACGGAATTCCATATGCTCCGATTCTTACATACCTCTTTTGCTTCTTCTCCTCTTAAATACATAACTCAAACGTTAAATTGGCAAAAGTATTTCCTTCCGATAAATATTAAAATTTCGATCTCAAAACTAAATGCCATCAAAATAAAATACAAACAATGATTGATAGTGAATATTGTGGCATCTCAAGACTGAGATAGATAAAATATACTTCTGTATTGAAGGTGCTATTCAAATTTTAATTTTGACTTAAATAACTCAAGATTTTCTGTGGATCATTACTTCACGTATAACACAAGAGCTGCGGAAATGCCTTCACATATTCTAGAAACTCCAATTTATCAGTTGAATAACGTTAGTATGAACATTATATCAATATCGGAGTCACGGCCATATTTTATTGAAATACAGGTCCATCGTCGGGAAATGTCCGATTGAATTTACTGACCAAACGTGAGAAACTCTAGCTAATTTATATTCATCCCAAACCGATCTTAAACTCGTTGTAACATGAGCTAAATTTGCTTGCAAGTTCAATTGGATATAAATCTAGGTACTGTACGACATGTGTTAGACCTAGTGATATATGTACGTCTTATCTCTGCAAGTGATGAGAACATAAGTGCTATATTATGAGGTGACATGGCTTGACTAATACGGTCTATGGAGACGGGTTTGATTTTTATACAGTACTAGTGGACCCCGCAGACGTTGTTCTGCCACAATTTTGGCTTCGAAATTGTATTATTATTCTTAAATATGAATATGCCCATTTACCCACTATAATTGTCTAATATGTCACTGATTTGCAGTGGACATCTGTTATTCCTACAGAACAGGGAAAACTTCTGTTCTGTGGTTATTCCAAAAAGCTAAGAATGCATGACGTGAGCTGTCAAGATGGCGGAGTTCCGAATCTAATTTATTTTATAATTAATTTTATGCATATATTTTTTTCTTGATTTTTTCCAATATTTTAATAGCATATGTCTTATTCCGGACATAGAGGAATCCAACAAATAAGATATCGTTAAAATCGGTACAGCCGTTCTTGAGTTATACACCGTGTAACTAACACAACTTTCTTTTATATATATAGATTTATGAGTAACATCGCCTTCCCATGGGTGCAATGTAGATGTACTTATAAACTTGGAGTGTTTTCCTTTGTTTATTTATTGAATACAAGCGATCCGCCCTGGCTAGGCACGGGTGCAATGTAGATGAAAGATAGCCTATGTTACTTGCTCATAATGTAGCTCAGTTTTTGAGTTAAATCGTAACAAACATTCATACACACATTAATAGACATAGTTTAAATCACATGGCTGACTGTTGGTGACTTGCTAGTTAGGACTCCCATACTGTTTTGAATTATTCAGTGTACTAAGCATTTTTCAATATAATTTTCTAAACTTATTAGTTAAAATTTATTTGAAATAGATTATGGAGAATTTTAATTCTTGACCTTTTAAATAAGGCATAATTTGCAAATTGCATAATCCACCGTAGCTCTTCGTAGCTCTGTCGTAGCTCATTGGTTTTAGCATCGGAGATCCCAGATTCGATTCCCAAGATTCGAAAATAAGATTAAAAAATCGTTTCAAATGGGCAGGAACTAAACCTCCTCCCGCCCTTCTTTCTCTGTAAAGAGAAAAACAGACACAAAAATATGACTGTTTTATTTGCGAATTCATCTTAATTTTGAAACTAGCAACGCGCTCCGGCTTCACACGGGTACAATATAGATGTAATTTACACCATTTATATTTTACTCGTTGATAATGTAGCTTTCTATTCGTGAAAAAAATTTTTTTAATCAATCCAGTAGTTTTTGTGTTTATTCATAACATACAAAAATACAAATATTTCCTCTTTATAATATTAAGTATAGAGTATAGATACAGGTAGTTCGTACTTATTATTATAAATACCCTGTTTTGCTTTTCCGTTAGTAAATAATACAAAATTATACTATTATGAATAATTTTGTATTATACATATAAAATATTTCACAAGAAAAAATTAAAAAATATATATATTTATAACATTTCATATATAAATCTAAAACAAAATACACGCAATAACAAGGGTCCTATCAAGTAGATAGTCGACATAGTCATAAGAAATAAAAGTGTCCGTGATATTCAGACTCGCGGCACAGAGTAAGAAGAACAGTTGGGATTGAATAAAAATATTTTCTTAATGAGTAATATATTGAAAAATGTAATCTGAATATTTTGCAATAAGCGTTAACCTTTAGGAATAACTGAACTACCTAAAAAAACTTTCTTAATATCATTCTCATGATTCAGTGTATAAACAATGGTCGTGAAATTTGCGCCCAAGCGTAGCGAGGGTGCTAAACACCGTGCATTAATAGAAACCTAAGTCACGAATATCGTCTACTATGTTATAGCACGTGTGACATAAACCCACATTTTACGCACGCTTTTTCGGTGTGATAATGGCCTATTTAAGTCACGGAAAACCGTGTGTAAAATGCGAGTTTATTCAGTTTCAAATTATGTCTAGTACTCTTTGTCAATAACTCCCACTTGTCTTTATTCGATTGCTCCTACTGTTCTCATCTATTCTGTGGTCGAGGCGTGCGTGCGGAATTCCTATTAGATACGTAAAGAGGGCGTTTTGCTTTATTCGTGTACGTCTAATACATACGGATGCCGGGAAAATGTGTGAAGTTACAATTCTGCGGTAGGGTTTTACGAGTGTATAAATATTATTTTGTATTTTGTTTTTTTTTATAATACCTTTGTACTGTGGAGTATTTCACATATGTTTATACTCTTGAAACAAATGTGTAAATGGATAAATTTGAATCAGGCATTCATTCAAGTTTAGTATAAAAACCCCAACTTTTCGAAATCGAACTAATTTAGGTTTTCAAAATTTGGACAAAAATTATTTCGAACATCTAGCAACATATTAAAGACATTAATTTCAAAAAAATATGCCACAGAAATTGGCCGATTCTCTTGCCTAATATAGATAATGGTAATGCCTAGTACATATATTTTAAGCCAAAATCGCCATTGATCATAATCATCGTCAACCAAACAACTTTCAAATAACATTCTGACTAAAAACACTTTTGACCTGACTGAAACATACTCGTATGTATATGTTTTTTGTGTAAGCGCATAAAATTCATAGGATACTTTTACGATTCCTGAATTTATTTCGTGACTTGAACTCACGACGTGTTGCGGGTTCTATGACTGATTAAGACACAACTTTTACGACTGCTTAGAAAAGTCTTTTTGAACTTTTTATTAGCGGCTTTTATTACTTGGTCTTGTTTGCTTTTACGGCTAATGGATCAATTCGGAATTACAAAAGGTATTTTACGGACATAACAATGAATAGACTGGGAATGCTGATATTGCGATTGTTTTTTATTAGGCTCCTTCTTTGAAATTGACGAGGTCGTAATCAGTTTTTTTATAGTATAGGGGGCAAACGGGCAGGTGGCTCAAGTGATGGTAAGTGATCACCGCCGCCAATAGACATCCGCAAGACCAGAGGGCCTGCAGGTGCGTTGCCGGCCTTTAAAACAACTTTAAGTTGGAAACACTTAAGGTAATCATTCCTTCGAGTTTTTTTGTACGTTCCGTTTTAAAACTAAACTGTTTGTTTTCATCTGTTTTTATAATGATACAACTTAATGTCTTGTAAGAAAAAAGTCAGTGTGTTTTAGCCACACAACTAAAGTAAAACTTATTCGCAACAGATATTTTTTTATTCATTATTTTCATTATGTTGAAATGAAAATAACAAAATACGAAATTGTTTTCGTTTTGTACAAATCGTAAATTGTTGTCACAAATATTAACGTATCAGATGAATAAAGGAAATAACAACTTCCGTTCGCCTCGCCGATCACACTTTTCGTAACGCCCCTTCACGCTTTCGTCAGTTTACTCCCCAAGCGCTGTGTGCATAAGTATAGAAGTTTTACGTCAAAAATTAAATAAGTTTGATTTCTTGTACTGCGAACATAGAAACAAATCAAAATTCAAAAAACGTAAATCACTATATTAGTTACCATTTACGCTGGACTCATCGATAAACAATATTTATCTTATATAGCTATTTAGTTTAAGACATTCAATATTCGTATTCCTATTCTAGAACAGAACGAATGCCGCCATTACGTAGACAAATACCCGCGATCGTTCCCTGCAATTCGTATGTTTCTACATCGTTCGCGAATTAGCGGTAACGAGTATAGTTCGCACGTGATGGATGACGTCATTTGGTGCCAGCTGACGTGGGACGGCGTGCGCTACCAACTTGTGATGACTTTTACGTGTGCTTTGAGAATATTATACGCCTCAAGACATACTTTACGTTTACGATATTATGTAGACTTAGTACGAAAAAAGTGGTAAATTTCAGGGGTCAACTACGATACACAGCAGAAAATTAAAAAAAAAAAACTATGAGAAAATTCAAATTTAAAATCTTTATTTGCCGAAATGTAGTTATAATAGTTGTACATGTTTTTTTTAGTTTTCTTTGCCTGTAGAAGTCATGGAAATATTTTGGTAGTTATAATGTTGTCCCATTTTTGAACAACTAAACCTAACACCAATGTCAAAAAATATTTCAATCAGTCGATTTAATAATAACAATGTTAAAAACAATTATTTAGTTCATGTCATAAATTCATCGATGTAATAAAAATGCTTAGTCATGAGCCATTTCATTAATATATTTTATAAGCAAGGTATCTTGAGGTATCTCAACAAAGGTATCTTGAGTTTATACAGCAAAAATTCAATATTTGCTTTCCTATAAAATTAAAAAGAATCTAAAAGATAAAACAGTTTGAGTTTTGTTGTGGAACAAAGGATAGTGGAAAGTGGAACAACTAATAATTATTTTCTTCAATATTAAGTTGTAGGAAAAATCCCAAAACTATGTTGAGTTGAGATGTGAGAGGTCACCAGTTTGATGCCCGAAATGACGTAGAACAAAAAATGTTAAACGATACAGAAACCAATATGTATACTCAGTTCGGTATACTCAGTTCGGTGGGGTTCGAACCCATGACGATACTCAAAGTAGTAAATGAAATGGTGGATTTAATTTTTTAACATATTCAGTAGTGCCTATTTCATCAGACCTACCATCAAGTCAGCTACTTCCGTCTATTCATAGTTTCGTCCGTATTCTCATAGTTTTTAAGTCAATAACGGATGAAGGAAACAAAATAATTATTCTAAAAATACTCGAAGAACGGTAAAATTCTCGATAGTAGTTCACTGAGTGCTCAAGTGGAGCGAACATTGGAATATTGAAGTTTTCATTTAGTTATCTCTTTTATTGATAAACTTTTAACTCCTAACAATTGCTTTTACGGAATATAATAGAGTGAGTTTACAGTTGCGAAGTCAAAGTGTAACTTGTGAATGATTTTTTTAGATTTTATACGAGTACACAAATTTACCATAAAAAAAATTCTGGTGGTGTCCATGTGTCTCTTACCATCAGATGAGCATCCATTTAAATTCTAAACTAGACATATGTTGTGATTCGTAAATTTAAAAGGCAAAATTTTATATTGTAATCAAATTTAGTGTTAAAAATAGAAATAATTTATATTAATTATAATAAGTTTACATATTGTTTCGATGCTTTTCAGTGTATTTAATTCAGATGTTCAATTGTTATTATTGTGGAGGTTGTTCATTAAATTCATTCATCGTTGTATTCGTTCGTTTCAATCTTTCATAGTCTAGAAACTGTATCGGCTATAGTCTGGCTGTTAAGCAAAGTATAAGAAAAAGGGCATTCTGAGTCGGGCTTCAGTAAGGTTCTAGTTATTACAAAGAAATATTGTCAAGTTGTCATGATATATTAACGTCTATACAAAGTGAATACCTATCGATATTTTAAGAAAGTGTACACAAATTAGTTGAATATATTCATGTCCGAGAAGTGAAGTCTGTATTGAAGATAGAAATATACGTTTGGACTGTACACCGTTGATTTCATTATACATAAAATGGTCTACCGTTATAGGTATTGGACGAACTAGACTTTGATATTTAAATCCGATGGGATTTAAGGCGATGCGGTCAATGAACAGGCTGATTTTGCTTAACGACTACCGTTTTTCAATTTAGTGTCAAACTAACTTTGGATAATTCTTGTGGTGCTAGCGATAACTGTATCTCGCTGAAGTGACAAGCTGCGGACCGTATTGCTTTGCGAATATCACTTCTGACCATCACTGCCCTGTCCCTGAACTATATAAATATATGCACTCAGTCATATGCATGAATATTTTATGAGATAAACGATATGTGATATGTGCATTGTAAGCAGACATCAACTACTTATGAGTATTTATGAATGATTAACTCCGATGCGATTGAGTCAATATTTGAATTAATGAATGAAAGCTTTATTTGAAAGAAGAAAAATCACATAATAAATAACTTATAACACTAACTAAAATACAATAAAGAAGACATCGCTTAACAATAAATAACACTTCTGTCAAAAAGGAGGCTGCTCAGCATAAGTTGGGCCGTGGAAATCGAACGCAACAGTGACTTCCTCTATTTATATAAACTACTAGAGGACCTCGAATTCCCTGCTAGAATGTTAACTTCAAAAATAAAAAAATAAATTATAAGTTTGAATATGCTATTTTCCCACTTATAAATATGCAGTGGACATCAATTTTCTGCATATTTTCCTTTCTTTTTCATTATTTTAATAGTTATTCGTGACATAGATGAATCCAATAAATAACATATCGTTAAAATCGGTACAGCCGTTACTTCCACTTTTTATATATAGATTTTATCAACACATGTGTCTTTAAACTATTTACAACCCGAAACAATAAATTCATCCAAAAACAGTATTTCATATTACATCCTCGTGAAAATATTATCAATTGTGCTGGATATATTTCAGGCTGAAGCCACCGGAGACACAATATTGATTGCATGGAATTGGATTTTATAAATTGTTAACAAAATTCAGATATCAATTCTCTCGGTTTCAGCTAACTAAATTTTCCACTCTAACAACTTTAACAAAAAACAGTTTTATTTTGCCAACACGGAATAGATATATGTGATACTAGCAATTGCCCCCGCGGTTGAATTTCGTAAAATCCGTTCTTAGCTGACCTCTACTCGGCGAAAGGAATATTCCTACCATATTTCAAGTTGCTACGCCTTATGGTTCCAGAGATATCGTGATGAGTATATATATAGGTGGGAATCTCTTTTATATATATAGATAGATTCCGTTTGTTGTCCTCTACCGGCCTAGCATGACCGCCACGAGATATCTCGCGGACGAGAGAAGACAAACCAAGATGTAAGATATCTCGATATATTATATCTCGACATCGACAATTTTGATAGAAATTATATCTCGATCGACAAATATATCTATTTTTGATATTAAAAGTCGAGTTTTAAGTGTAATTGTCTTGTTAGACCCGGAAGAAATGGATAATCGATTAAAACACGAGAAAACGGTCGACAAATTTTTGTCGCGGTTGTCATGTTAGGCCGGCTAGGCACCAATATAAGGTTATTTTAATATGTTTGTGATGGGAGGAAGGTGTGCTTTTCCTCCAACTAAATGAATCTTTGATCAATGGAACACTCACCGATCGGCCGAAAGACCCCAGTGGTTGTTTTTCATTCAGAGACACGTACCTCGGTTTGAGCTATCGTAGGGAGGGAGGGAGCCTAAAGAGCTGGACGATAGTTCACTTGGGTGAGGGATGCACGGAATAATGGTCTATGCCCGAGGAAGGCGCTGTACGTGTTTCGGAGCTTAGGATATGAGTCTACCAGGAACCCAGTGGTTGATTTCCAGGTGTTGTATATTGTATACTTAGCACTTGCAGAATCTTGAAAGCGCGATTCAGAATTTTTGAAGTCTTCATACAGATTGAAGACGTATGTTGCTATGTTTTTAGTAAGTATAACAAGGAGTAAAAGTTTTTAATAACTCACTTCCTAGTATTTTAGACTTCAGAGCCTCAAACCATTCCTTACATAATATTAAAGTTTGATTGTTTTTAAATTTTGAATTCGCGTAATAATTAGGAAAATAATCTATTTCTTCCAAAGTTTTTGGTTGATCGAATTGTATCAGCTACCTACAATCTACCCTAATCCATCGTTTTCTCGCCGACTCATATACCATAACGATAATGTTCTTAGCACGTATGGCCTCATTATTATGTACATAAACCTCTGCAATATTTTAATTGGCAATCCCAGTTATATCGCCAACAAGAATTCTAACTCGATCTTCATACTGCAACCGGCAAATGTAAGCTTTTAGCTGCAAGTTGCAACTAAATTTAGCGGCTAAACTTTACACAAGTTTGTTCGCTCGCAGATGGCCAGTTAAAATTTGCCTACTCAATCTAGACTTGTTCATTGTTTAACTTTTAGTGGTCAACTTTGGAGCATGCTTGCGGTTTAATCGTTTTAGGTAACACTAGCGACCCGCACCGGCTTCGCACGTGTGCAATGCTGATACTAAATACACTACAGAAAAACTGTTATTATTATACATATAAACCTTCCTCTTCAATCACTCTATCTATAAAAAAAAACCGCATCAAAATCCGTTGCGTAGTTTTCAAGATTTAAGCATACATAGGGACAGAGAAAGCGACTTTATTTTATACTATGTAGTGATTTATATGTTACTATGAGTAACTGTCTATATTACTGATTAGTAACACACCCCGGCTTCGAACGGGTGCAATGTAGATATACTATACACAAAAAAATCAAAAACAACTGGATCGATTTTTAAAATTATTTCACCAATAGAAAACGACATTATCAGCGAGTAACATAGGCTATTTTTTTTTGTGTATACATTGGACCCATATGAAGCCAGGACGGGTTGCTAGTATTATATAATATAATCGGAATACATATGTTCACGTAGCTATATATGTATATAATGGAAGTATTTGTTGACTTAGGTCTGAATAACAAATATGTTAACATATGAAAATTATATGCTTTGCGGTCGCTTTCTCAGCGAAAATATAAATTTTCCACGGGTCAAAGTATGTTGAATTCATCTGCTCTTTTATGGAACCCTTGCTCGTGATATATACATAGTGAAAGATCTGTGAAGCTTAGTGGCTATGAATTTTAAGAGTTTATTATGAAACAAAATAAATTATATTTTAAATCATTCTTCTTGTATTATTAAGCAATAATTAATGCGCAAATCCTCAAAGTTTTTGATATAAAAAGTAACTGTATTTGACCATTAAAAAATCAAATTAAATCATCTTTATTACCGAAACTTGATACATTAGTGTAAGTTACTTAGTAGGTACATTGAAATATAATATAGTAACAATTGTATTTTCTTTTACTATATTAAATCAGTTCCATTCCTGATTTCGTTTAGCAGTCTAGGATAAAAAAAATATATTAATTTCATAAATCACCATAAATAAGCAATACTACGATTAAAATTTTGACAGCTCTTCGCCGGGGGTTTTTCCGAACTGATACAACTTGGGAACCTTCAAGAAACCTTAAAGGCTGGCAACACATCCTCATGACCTCTGGTGTTGCGGATGTCCACGGGAGGTGGTAGTCACTTACCATCAGGAGAGCGGCCTGTCTATTTGCCTCCTCTAATCTTAAAAAAAGTGTGTAAAGTGTGTGTTCATAGATGGAAAAACCTTGAATTGCATTCAGTCTATGGATTTCCGAATGCTCGAAGTAAAAATTAGGTTGACAGCGCATCATTGACTGATGTTCTGTGGCTGAGGTATCACCTACCCTCAAGTGAACCTCATGCTCGTCTGTCAATATCTGACATAAAAAAAAATAAGACATTAGCTGAAGGCAATAGCCTTTACTCTGTCCTGTGCTCTATAGTCAGCATTGGAAAGTTTCGGATAATTCAATCAGAAATATTCCGGGACGATCGCGATAGAAATATGTATGTATGTACTTGGCTAAAGGGATCGCATATGTTTGGCCAGAGATAGACGTCATAAATTTTACTGTCTAGGGACTGCAAGATATAGAAGAATATAAAGTTATTCTGTATCTATTGATGCTAAGTTCATGTAATGTAAATTGTATGGATTTTTTATACAATAGTGGCGTTAAATATATTATTTATTACGGTTATAAGTTGACTGTGAAGAGTAAACACATCTCGGATCGGAATGCGTGGGTTCGATTCTTGGCAATAATTTTTATTTTAGCGAATGAATGTGTAGCGCCTAAAAATCATATCTAGTGATGGAATGATTCTGTGATGTTATGTCATCTGTTGTAACAGCCAAAATATTATATAAATAAATTGAGGGATATTAATTTTCCTTTAAGTTTAGTTATTTATTTATTTTTTGTTAGTTAACTGAACACATCAAAGATAGTTTTTGTTCATGGTTTTCCAAATACACACTTAATCCGGTGTGTCTCAATTGCAATAAAGCATCTGATCGTTCAAAATTTGTAATGTAATATGACCCAATAATACACATATGAATTTGAATTTAAATGAATATATTATACGAATTTTACAGTTATTGAGAGAAGAAGAATAGATAAGATGGGTAACAGAATACATTAAAATTATAAAAAAATAATACTTTTTTTGTTGGAAATAACTGCACATTGATAACTTATAATAAATATATGTTTTCTTGATTTTTTATAAAAAAAATAAATACAAAACAATATGTAATTTATACAGAAACCTAGATAAATCTAGAGAACATTTCAAAACGTGTTAAATATCATTTTATTTAAATCTAAAATGAATCGTCCTTCCTAAGATCTGGTCAGACGATTACGGCAGATCTGTATTGCCATGAGTTGGAAACCATGATGGAAAAGCTAGAGGTTAAACAACCGAGACTGGACGATTCATTTTAGGTATTCATAATCTCCATATATCTTTCAGTAGCTATTAGGAAAACTAAGCACTACACATCACATCCATAGCAGCTATCTCAAAATAAATTAGGACAACATTTGTAGGAAACAAGTCGTATATTTCAATTCAGGGCACGCTTCTTGCTCCATGTCCCAGAGTGTCAACGATAGCCTATGATAACGTCATTATTAATCTCATACATTTTTATTACTCCATTCGAAACAATTTATACAGGCTTTATAGAGGAATCAGGCTAAATGGAAATTGGAGATACGGTTATTGGTCGTTGATCTTTTTGACACTAGCGGAAATAAAGAAGATACATATTGGGGTTTAAAGAGCTCCCTAAATCTTATTAATGTTTTTTTTTTTACTTAATAGGCAGTTGTTTGACCATTAACCCAACGTTGTAAGTGGTGTTGCGGTCAGGGTGGTAAATCACAACTGCCTAGAAGGTGCCTATTTACTCTTGTTTTGAAGAGGCCCATATTATATTGTTCGGGGAATACAGACGCAGGGAGAGAGTTCCAATCCTTAGCGGTTCGCATGATGAAGGAGGAGGTGAAACGACTTGTGCGGAGTGAAGGGATGTCGACTAGGTAAGGATGGAAGCCCGCCGTGCGCCTGGATGTCCGAAGCTGAAAGGGTAAAGGAGGGATCAGGCTATGCAATGCAGGCTATATATTACCTTTCAGTAATATATAGTTTCGTACAAACTTTAGTTAAGTAAGGATTTTCCAAATAATTTTTTTTCGTTTACTTGTGCTACATGACATTGTTTCATGATTCTAGATCCACGGGAAGTATCCTATAGGTTTTGATTTCCTTGCGGGTGTCAAAATATGCATAAACGGAGCATAAAAGGCGGTATCTTTTGATTGCGTCGACTTAGAAGTTTTTTCACTAGTGCAAGAGATTGCAGACCTGTGTATTTGATATTAATTTCAACTTTATACCTCCACAGATTACTGAGAATAAGGGTACTGGCATATAGATAAACAGACAGACAGAACGAAGTGATACTATAATGGTTCCGTTTTTGGAATGGAGTACGGAACCCTAAAAACGAAACTTTTACATTGAAACGTGAACGACTTTGCTTAGATTTTGCGAAGTCCATAGTTCTGTATCAATAACATTATAGAAATGAGTGTTATCACTTCAACAGAGCCTATAAAATTATAAATCTATATTATGAAAGTAAAATAAAATAAAAACTTGAAAATAATATCACGAAAAATACATACAATATACACTTTTTTACATAACAGCTAACACCTAAAGAGCAACCTTTAAGAAAAATGTCATAAAACAAATAAAAGATTTTAAAATGTCATATCATGGTGTTTATTTCAACCGTCAGAGTAAGGAAGTTACAAACATAACAAAGGAGCTTTTCAATAAAATTTCATTTATAGCAAAAATTAAATATTGGCAATAAGAATTTTATCGGGAAAGTGTCGGAATTGCAAATTATGTTTACACTCGGAATTTTGTCAAGTGACTGTCAACAACCAAAATTCTGATAAGGTTTGGCGTTCAGTACTTCAGTTGTTGAGAGATAAACAGTTGTAAATATCCTTTTGAAGTGCTTGTATAAAGTCGAGACTTTTTCAAAAGGGCCAGATGAAAAGTACACGAAACCGATGATGTATGAAAGCATTGATGAAACTGGAAGGAGCGAATGTGGTATGCAAGGATCGAAGCATATGGAATTCCGTGATCTCTGCCGTTTTTTTTTTTAGACGTTCAAAAATGCTTTTACGCACCCCTGCGTTGGGAGTTAACTATGACGCAGGGAGTGTGGGACTCGACTCGGGAGTGCAATGAGCCCATACCCATTAAAAATCAACGCACCCCTTCGGCTTCAGTAACAACCCCCATCAAAAAGCGACTGCCGCGCAATAAACACTGGTGACCCATCTCAGGTGTCTCCACCACATCCTCATTCATGAACTATTGGACCTCCAGGTCTTCTCCGTCTTTGTGGGTCAGCTTCGGGGTAATTTTCACGAAACCCCAATGGGAAAGAGGTATTATGTAGGTATGTATAAAGTAGTTGGGAGTATTGGACGCCTTACCATCTCTCGCATACTTCATTCTCATTTCTAGATGAGAACATCCTATTTGATTCTATATTGTGGGTTAATACCTAGTTGGTTCACATTAATGTCCCCTCCTCCTCTCTTTTCTTTTATTTCATTCATTTTGATCTAATAGCGATAAACACTTGTTCATTTCCATTCCAAGTCATATAACTAAATAAACATGGCCTCTGTGAATATAATTCATCTAAAAATTTAAAATATTTATATTTATAGGGCAGAGCCAACACAATAGAGCGACAGGAAAATATATTCATGGAAGTAGCAAAGGTGTCCACAGACAGAACTATAAAACATAATATTAACAATATGATATAACTACAATATTTAGTCAGTTCTATAAAACATCAAGCATTAAGTGAATATCAAGTTATTTTTAATTATTATTATATATTTTGTTATTATTATTATGGTATACAGTATTTTATTTAAATGTGTGATACTCGCGTTAATAAAAGACAATATTATTATTATATTGAAATAAATCGGAAAGGTTATGTGTATGCCGATCTTTATGTCAAGTAAAAATGCTGATAGAATTTGAACTAAATGAAAATCGTTGACCCTGACACTTAAAAATTAGGGCATCTATTATTTGATTTTAAACATTTCCATAACGACAACCGAATAATAAAGAAATATTTAAGTACTCGTGTATTCTATAATTATCATAACAGATGTCGATTCCAGCAACGTTTTTGTTTTTGTTGACAAGAACCGAATAATAAAAGCATATTTCAAATTATTTTATTAATTACATCAAATAATTAGTGTATTTTCCGAGATTCTTAGTGGGCATGGAACTATTTTTATTTAATTTTTTACCGGAACTTATAGTCTAATATTATAAAGAGGAAAAATTTGTTTGCTTTTAAATAAAATACTGTATACCGGATTAAAACGCGATTTATTATTTACAGACAGTTTGTCCTGTCTTCCCGCGACCACGGTTGCTGTAAAGCATCCGAAACGCCGGGATAAATAATTTAAACAATATAAATAATAAATCGCGTTTTAATCCGGTATACAGTATTTTATTTAAATGTGTGATACTCGCGTTAATAAAAGACAATATAATTTGTTTGCTTCTTTGTTACGATTTAACTCAAAATAACTAGCTCGATTTTAAAATTTATTTCACGCGTAAAAAGCTATTCTTTTTGTATATAATATGTATATCTACATTGCACCCGTGTGAAGCCGGGTGTGTTATTATTATAAATATATAATAATATGTTACCGAATTAAAAAAATGTTATTTCTTTTTTTTGTTTCTCAAGTAAGTATTCTAAGTTTCTTCTTAAAAATTAAGAAGTACCACTAGTATATACATATAAATATATACATATGTACATATATTTATATGTATATACTAGTGGACCCGACAGCGGTTGTTCTGTCAGAATGTTGGGCTCAAAAAATATATTTCTAGCTAAACATAATATGCTATTTTCCCACTCCTATTATATAGATTTGCAGTGGACATCAATTATTATTATGCGTGACTTGAGCTGTCAATTGCGTAAGATGGCATAGTTCTGAACCAAATTTATTTTAATAGTTATTCTGTTATTCGAGACATAAATAAATCCGACAAATAAGAGATCAATTAAATCGGTTTAGCCGTTCTTGAGTTATACATGGTGTAACTAACACAACTTTCTTTTATATATGTATGTATTATTTTTGAGAAATAAATTAAGCCGGTGTACAGAACTAGATCCGGATATCACCGGTATCAGGCTACACCACTGAGCGACGAAGGTAGACACAAATTTCTTAAAATAAAATATATAATTATTTTTTAGCATATTGTAATCAGTCTAGCAGATTTTTTATTTAAAGGACACCTCAGGTCTCCATTTTTTTAATCACGGCTTAGAGGTCGAGAGTCTAATATCATTAAAGATAATTTCTCAACTTTAAATATGCCTTTATTCGCTTTAACTTTTAAAAAGGTAAGAAACTCTTATAAAAAGTTGAAGCCGTATCTTAGCTTGAGGAAAATTTAATTTAATCTTTTTACTTACGAAAATTATTTATTGTAGAAAATGATGTTAAGTTTTCCTTAATCTGTATATATTTTAATTTTTTAGAGAGGCTGTAGTGTAATGAATCATTCATTCATTCACTCACTCACTCGCGATGGTAAATTACATGGTAATATTGTCTTTTATTAACGCGAGTATCACACATTTAAATAAAATACTTTATAATTGATTAAAATAAGATTTTTATTTATTTTATTTATGCCGACGTTTCAGATCCTTTTCAGCAACCGTGGTCATGACAGACTGAAAGATGTCATCTTTAAGTAATAAATCCCGTTTAAATCCGTTATCCGACACTTGATAAAACTGCCCCTAATCTACGAACCCCTTCACGTGGATATTAGAAATATCATAGTAGAATTAACTAGAAAAGCCAGCAACCCATCCTCGAGACCTCTGGTGTTGCGAATATCCATGAGCGGTGGTAGTCGCTTACCACCACGCCACCTGTCCGTTTGCCCCTCTTATATATGAAAAAAGGGATATATTCGGTCCATAATTTTAGTGTACTTAAAATAATTGTTAAGTATTTTTAAATTAAATAATTTACTGTATTTTATTGCGAATGTATCCTAACGTATATTTTCAACATCAGAATACAGTAGCATATACCAGTCTACCTATTCGCTGGAGATTCTTCAAGAGTAATCCACGGGCATGTGCTTGGAATGGTCAGTAAGATAAGGCGCCTAATTTATAACGCCTCAATACCTTGTTACATTGATATAGAGGTCACGGAAGGGATCATGACATAAGACTCACTCATATAATCTATTTCTGAGTGTTTATTTACTTAAGATTCCTTACAGCTTACAAATAAAATATTTTAAGAATACAATTTTTAGGAATGCTATTAATGATTCTATATTGTTTGACAAAGTCTGAAGGATTATTTAACCGGGATTTGAACCAAATGCGTAATGATACGTATTGTAAATATTTGTTTCATTCCAACAGAATTACAAATGTGATTTTCTCTAGAAATAATAAAATAAATTCAAGTATACTTATAAATAAAAATCAATGTAGTAGTATGTAAGTATGCTTGTCCTCTTTGCTCCCAAACTATTCATCTGATTACAATGAAACTTTGATGAGTTATTCAGAATACGTCCACGCAGGTTCCTTTTTTTTTTACATTTGCAACGCATGCCAAGAACAGCTAGAGTTATATAATAATGAACTAAAAAAAACAGAGATGATCAGTGGCGTAGCTATCATAGGGCAGAGTGGTGCAGTGCACCAGGGCCCTGAAGCTGAGAGGGCCCCCTGGGCTTTCGAATGAGGGGCAGGCAGCTCTTGAAGCTAGAAAAATTCGAGCTTACTCGCAAGATTTTTATTTTTTTTCAAAATTTTAAATGAGCATGTTTAACAATAATTTGCAAATAATTAATGTTGTGAAGTTGCTGAAGAAATATATTTTTTTCGATTTGGGGATTGCGATTTATTTCTCTTTGCACCGGGGGCCTTGTCCACCTAGCTACGCCACTGGAGATGATGTTTTAAAGCTGATGTTTCATAACGATTTTTACGAATAATTAATGCACATTCATATATTTCTTCTCAACGTTACTTTATGAGAAATAAATCATTCAATATATCTGTTCTAGTAACTCTACATCTGTTTAGAAAGATTCGAAGCAAGCATACGACGAGAGTTGAGTTGGACTCATGTGTAATTCTTTCTTCACTTATTTGTTTCGGGTATCGGATAGACATTCAGATATTTCCTATATGATGTATTTTATAAGGAGTTGTGTATTTTATGTAGAATTGTACATTTGCTGACAAAATATGACATACATATTTTTGCAAAAAAAGAAATATTGGACGTAATAATGTATACCTACTTAGTAAAAAAACAAAATTTTATTTTTAAACTTTGTTCTAGAATAAAAGTTAATCATTTAAATGAAGTAAAGTCAATTAAACATGTGAAACTTTTGTTAACAAAATTCAATAACGCCTTTATCTCACAAATGTTTGTCCGTTGCGGGAATCGAACAAGCAACATCCTTAACGGCTGATTTAATCAGTGAATTCCAATAGAAATTCACTAAAGCAATAGCTTTAGTCGACTACAGGATAGAATCTGTTTTAATCAGTGGCAGATTTACCAACAAAGCGTGTAGGCTTGAGCTTAGAGCAGAGGGGTGAGCACGAACCACTATCAACAAAGTATTCGAATCGTCAAACTGTCAGTTATATGAAAAATCTCATACAAATGACAGTTCGACGATACGAATACTCTTTCGATACTTGTTCGTGTTCACCCCTCTGTAGATTTTAGGGCAGCAAATTTGGTGATAGGACAGTTTTCTTTATAATCTATACTAATACTATAAAGCTGAAGAGTTTGTTTGTTTAAACGCGCTAATCTCAGGAACCAGTAGGGTTCGAATTCAAGAAATATTTTTGTGTTGGATAGTCCAATTATCAAGGAAGGCTAACATCACACTGCAACCAATAGGAGCTAAGCATCAGTGAAAAATATTGCAAAAACGGGGAAAATTATCTATATAAAACTACTCGACCGATTTTATTATCATGATCTGATACATTGCACCCGTGCGAAGCCGGGCGGATTGGTAGTATACTCGTATTATAGAAATCAAAAAAAATTGCTGTTTAATGTTTTCTGATGTCTTACAGAGAGCAGTCTAAAGGACATCTTGCCCATCACTTTCCCATCTTCCCTCTCATTGCATAACAAACTTCTATATTATACTAACACGCCCATCTTCGCACGGGTACACAAGAACAATGATAATGTAGCTATCTATTGGTGAAAGAATTTTTAAAATCGGTCCAGTAGTTTTTGAGTTAAATCGTAACAAACAAAAAATCTTTCCTCTTTATAATATTAGTATAGGTGTAGCAAAATACCCAGTTCGCCGCCTCAAGCCAGTAATTGGCCTCAGTATAATATATTAATTTAGGAACTTACAACTGTATGAGGCAAAAATTATTTATTTATTTTATTATATGTATATTTAGCAATGAATCACAAAGGCGATGAAACAATAAATCTAAATATTCCATTAAAATAAAATTCCGACTACGTCTATAGAAATGACAAGTAAATAAAAATAACATATACTATATATACATCACGCCTCTTTCTCATTGGGTTAGGCAGAAATCACGGATTTCCATATGCGATCCTTGCATACAACTTTCGCTTCTTCCACTTTCAACAATTTCATACACGCTCGTCGGTTTCGAGTACTTTTGTCCTAGCCCTTCTGAAGAAAATCTCCGATCTGATCGAGGTCCGTGCGCGTAAGTCGACCACTCGCGACTTTTTCCACTCACACTAGCTTGAAAAAAAGGGGAAATTATAAGCCACAAAATTATTCATTGGCCACGTGATCAAACTTCTAATTTTATAACTGAGCAACGGGCAAATTACATAGCTTTTAATAAACTAATTCGTCTTTTTTACAACGCCATCTAAAAAGGACTACCACCTATGTTAGGTTATGTTGGTATGGTGACCACCGCACACGAGTCACTGTGCCAGAACCGAATGTAGAAGAAGAAGTTGTATTTAGAGGGATTACATAGAAGATAACTAGTGGCTAAGAGTATTATTTAGATGCTCGTTAATTGTGGCTGACTTAGTAATTTAGAAGGCAACATAAATTTTTAGAGGCGAATAATACTATTCAAAAGAAGCCTGTTTAATTAGCACCCGAATAAAAGGTCTAAATAAAAAAAAGATACAATCTTTTAGAAACTAAAATTATCTCTGAGAAAATATTATTTGTTGGAATAAACCTGTCGACTTTAAAGTTTACAAGCTTTCTTAATAGAGTAGAAAATTTACGTGAGCAACATCAAGAAAAGTTCCAAGCAGTGCTTTTAAGAAGCTTACGTTAGTTTCAAGCTGTTCTCATCCTTTTTCCGGGTCTTCAACACTTGTTTTTTTTTATATTAAACGAGTTTTCCCATGGCTTTTAGCCAGTCAAGTTCATTTATGGAGGAAAAATTATTAGAATAACAAAGAGCCGCGACTTATACAAATACATCTTTTTTCATTCGTCTTACATCCGGTACACTATCGGACTTAGATGACATAGATGCGTTGCTGGACTTTTTTAAAGAGGCAGCGAAAGGAATATCTACATATAACATTTTCATACTACACAAGAAAATTAATTTATTGATGAAGCTGGTATATTTTATTCGTTCGCCGGATGCAGAACGTACTAAGATTCAACATGACTGTATAGGATGAATTTCTCCAGACTCCAACCTTTCTTGGTGTAACCCCGGTAAAAGGCTATTGCACCATTCGATCGATCCAGAAATGCAAAGTAGAAGCGTCTGTTGTAAATGAGTTTAATTTACATTACAGGGCCACAAAGAGAATACTTAAAGTTATATTAATGTGCATCCATTACACCGACAGTGTACTGTAAATAATTTCAATTGTTAGTTTAAAAAATCTTGCACTTTGTTAACATTTATTTCAACATTATTCTACCTAGATTGTAATCAGACTGCTTCTTAGGTTGCTTTCTTTTACATTTTCAAAAAGCTACTATATTTTCTTTTTTTTCATTTTGTCAATATTAATATGGGTTTAGTTATTTCCGTAGATTTTCCCGCTGGGGTCTTGTGGCATATTTTATTTATCGACAGACGAGCATGAGGCTCACTTGATGGTAAGTGATAACTCAGCCACAGAACATCAGTCAATGATGCGCTGTCGACCTACTTTTTACTTCGAGCATTCGGATATCTATAGACTAAAACCAAAACGTGCAATGTGCATTTCAAGGGTTTTACATCTATGAAAGGTGGTTCGTTACCCGGTTGGAATTTCGATATTCTTCCCACCCGATCAAAGCCGGAAATTACTAGACGTGGGGAAAATATGCTTACAGAAAATTATAAGCATGTTGTCCCGGTGGGATTCGAACCCACGACCCATCGATGTGCACGGCAGGTATTCTACCGAACACGCCAACGAGCCCGTTACCATTTGAAACTTCTATTTGGTATTAATTACGCGCTTAGATACTAATGTAAAAATATTAAAATCACTGAAACACTAAAAAACATTCACATAATACTTTAATCGTAAAAATCTCCAAATTTATTACCTATACACACCGGCACAATTAGCGGAACAGAAAAAAAAGTGAGACTATGAGATAATAACGCATATATTTGACGAAAATGTAATTAAACACAAAATAACAAATTGATTAACATCTTTTAACAACGACTTTGAAAAGTCTTTAATATTTTTTATTGAAAAATAAAGAAATTTGAAATAAGTGAAATTTTGAGATGATTATGAACCATCACAAAAAATAAAAAAAAGTAAGCATTAAATGATTTAACAATAAAATTAAAGCAAAATTAATAACGAGTGTTTCCCCCTCTTGCTCTGATTACGGTTTCCATTCGTCTGGGCATGCTACAGATTATGTTATCGATGATTTCTTGAGGCAACCGCTCCCACTCCTCAAGTAATGCGTTTCCAAGTTCATTCAGATTGATGGGGGGTGGCATTCTGGATTTAACCCTTCTTTTTAGCAAGTCCCAGACATGCTCTATCGGATTCATATCGGGGGAATTTGCTGGCCACTGCATCACCGGTATACCTACGTGGCTCAGATATGCCTGTACCGATTGTGCACTATGAGCACGAGCATTATCTTGCATTAGAATAAAGTCGTCACCAATAAATGGGGCAAATGGTACAACATGTTCTTCTAAAATGTCTCTGATGTATCGATCTGCTGTCATGGTCCCTCCTGTGACTATCACTAACTCTGTGCGAGCTCCCAAACATATCCCTCCCCAATCCATAATCGAGCCGCCACCATAAGCCACTGTGTGTTAAAAATTAGACTGTATGTGGCGTTCTCCTTTGCGTCTCCATATTCGCTGTCTCCCATCGATCTGTTTTAAAAGAACTCTGCACTCATCAGTAAAGAGAACCTGCTGCCATTCGTTCAAATCCCAATGACGATGTTCTCGCGCTTTTTTTGTGTTCCGCTAATTGTGCCGGTGTGTATATTTATCACGTACAAAGTTTAGAGCTAAAAATTAAACAAAAACCACACCTAACTTTGATCCCAACAATTAGTTGGTAAGCCTAGTTGGACAATTGTCGCTCTCCAAATAAAGTTTTCATTCCAATACTTCCTATTTACATTAGAACCACCTTATTTCTATTATTTTAGAGTCGTTTTTTGTAAATCAAAGCAGCCACGTTTATCCCACATTTATGTATAACAAAATAACCCTTATTTCCAAAACGTAAAAGTCACATTAGTTCAATGAAAACAGTCGGTATCTAATACAGCTTAAAGGATTTTGGACCACTTTGATACTAGCAGAAACATTCCGAGTTTGCCGAACAAAAGTTTATACTCAAAACTATCAAATGAATAATTTCCACGGCATTTAGCTTTGATACCGTTCTGCGATTGGTTATTCCTTAACAAAGTTCTGTAAGCTGATTTGATTAAGCAGTTGGATTATATTTCCATGTTTTAGAACAGTTTGCTAAATGTTGTTTATGTTAGATAGCTTCTGCTCGCGACTTCGTCTGCGTAGAATTAGTACAACGGGTAACTTATTTTTTAACCGAGCTATTTTTTCATCAATCTCCGCTTAATCGTGCTCCACTCGAGTCAATCTTATCGTGATATTTTTTAAACTAGTCGTCCGAATTACTTAGTGTAAAAGACAAAGTTTATCTAGATTAAATACTGAAAGCGAAAAATGTATTAATTTTCATAAGAATTAACTAAATACTCTAAAATGTGCATTGTAAAAAAAGTATTCAATTTAAATGTATTTATGGCTTATAATTTCGGATATATTGTCCTCCACATAAAAGTTCGATATATGCTGTCGCGAACTTTTATTTAGAACTATTTAAGATAAACAATACCATCATACATTATATCTTTGTGTAACTCCAACAGCTTAGGCAGCGCACGCCAAGATAGCCCTCAGAAGGCAGGAATTTTTCCGAGATACTGGATAGTTATCGTCATATTATGGCCAATATATAAAAAATCTATTAAAATTGTTAAAAAGTTTCATCAAAATCCGTTCGGTAGATTTTGCGTGAAAGAGTAACAAACATCCATCCATCCATCCATCCTCACAAACTTTCGCATTTATAATATTATTAGGATATCATTTATAGATTGGTCTTGAAGGAAATTCACTCTGGAAATTCATTTTTACATTTAACAGTAGGTAACTCGTGTACAGTTTCTAACATAAACCTATGGAACTCTGTTACTATCAGACTAGAAAGTAGGTACTAGTTTCTTAGACGGGCTCGTTGGCGCGTTCGGTAGTAGAACACCTTCCGTGCGCATCGATGGGTCGTGGGTTCGAATCTCACCCGGGCGACATCGGTTATCGGGAAGGAGAAATATCGAAATTCTGACCGGGTAACGAACCACCGTTCATAGATGGAAAAAACGTGAAGTGCATATTGCGCGTTTCGGTTTCAGTCTATGGATTTCCGAATCCTCGAAGTAAACAATAGGTCGACAGCGCATCATTGAGTGATGTTCTATGGCTGATATATGACCTACCATCAAATTAACCTTATGCTTGTCTGTCGATATCTGACATAAAAAACTATATTCTGTCTTTATGGATTAAAATGCGATTTATTATTTATATTATGATTTTTAGCAACCGTGGTCACGGGCCAGATGAAATATAATACTTACCGACCGGGTAACGAACCAACGTAAACCGTAAAGTGCATATTGCGCGTTTCGGTTTCAGTCTTTGGATTTCCGAATCCTCGAAGTAAACAATAGGTCGACAGCGTATCATTGAGTGATGTTCTATGGCTGATATATGACCTACCATCAAGTGAACCTTATGCTCATCTGTCGATATCTGACATAAAAAACTAGATTATTTATTTACCTACATTACTTTTTTTTCTATCAAACTTCGTAACTATACCTTTATATTCGATTAAAATACGATTTATTATTTATATTATTTATCCCGACGCGTTCGAATGCTTTTCAGCAACCGTGGTCACGGGCCAGATCAAATACTTAAGATACAAAGAATATATTCCTTATATATTTTAGGTAATATTATTTTCATACTTATTAGGTTTTAGCTTAGCTTAGCTATACCTTGATTTATTCATCACTTAATAACATAGAAAAGGAAAAACGAATTTGGAACACGACCAAATGAAACTCCAAAGAAGTTGATATGAAATATTATAACTTA
The DNA here is from genome assembly GCA_905404175.1 of Anthocharis cardamines. Classification (NCBI taxonomy): domain Eukaryota; kingdom Metazoa; phylum Arthropoda; class Insecta; order Lepidoptera; family Pieridae; genus Anthocharis; species Anthocharis cardamines. The sequence goes on from FR989959.1 coordinate 1,662,661, forward strand.
TAACTTCCACGTTAGGATCATATAGAGGCTCTAATTTCGAATGAGACCACTCAATCGGAAAGTACAAACAAGTTTATAAATTAAATCGAGAACTTTCTTTGCGGAATCAGAGAGCTCTTGTACTGTTAACGTTGAAATTGGCGTTCCGTAGCAGTTACTTTGACTCGCTTATATACGATATTTATATTGCTCTTATAATTGGAACTGTATGCTAATTGAATTGAAAATGATTTCATAATATACAGAGATCGAAATGAATTTTAGTTTTTAAGATTTATTTTAAATAAAAACTCTATGAAGTTGACTTTTGTGTTTTTGTATTGCGTATCTCAATAAGATTACACTACTTATTTGATTCTTTTTTTTTTAAATTATACATAGGTACCATTAGGCTAAGTATACACAATGTACTTATTTTTGTTTCCTAATTTTACGAGTAATTTATATTTATCTAATTGTGATAACTGTTTTGACTTATGTACCTATATGTAATGATTTTTATGTATTTCAATCAAAATTGATATTTGTTTTTCTTAATAATAAAAATGTAATTAATGTGTAACTTTCAATTATTGTCTAAAACAATCTAGTTTAAGAAGTATTCGAAGTCTTTATGCTTAGTATTTCTTATATCTTTAACTTACTGTTTACTTATTTTGACGTTAAATATACGAATTTTGTACAGAACGACACTTAAATTCAGCTGAATCAGCCCTGAATGTGTACAATCAAGTCATATTCACATCAGAGTCTTGGGACACGCGTGGAAGTTGCAAATTCAGTTGAGAACCGCGGGTATAACTTTATTTCAAAGCCCTTTGACGTTAACACTGTAACTCAAATTGGTAAAGAAATTAAATTTTTTTTAAATAAAGAATCGTGAAATACTTTCAATGTATAAATAACGGAAAACAGAGAATTATTTATTTTAAATTAAGAACACTGAACATAGCATGGGAGAAGCCAGATTATACCAACTCGTAATACGTATGAAATTCGAAGGGCGAGAGGAGCATCATAATAAAATTGACGGGCTCTTTGGCGCGTTCGGTCAAACACCTGCTATGCGCATCGATGGGTCGTGGGTTCGAATCCCACCGGGACGACATGTTTATAATTTTCTCTAAGCATGTCTTCCACACGTCTCGTAACTTCATAAAACAGGTAATGAACCACCATTCATAGATGGAAAAACCGTGAAGCGAACGCGTTTCGGTTTCAGTCTATGTATTTCCGAATGCTCGAAGTAATAAATAGGTCGACGGCGCATCATTAACTGATGTTCTGTGGCTGAGGTATTACCTACCATTAAGTGAACCTCATGCTCGTCTGTCGATATCTAACATAAAAAAAATGTTATTAAAATTACAGTATTACCAAAAATATGTCATAATCAAGAAGAAATGACAATTTTCCCTCAATCATTCTTATTTTTAAGCATTTGTTCTATAAAACTGTATACATATAATAACCTAAAAATATTCAATAATATAATAAATCATTTGATTTTCGCCTAATTACACTATATTATGTTTGATCACTATTAATTAAGGAATATTATCTAACTTAATTACAACGCTAATTAGTTCGGACATACGCTGTATCGTCGTAACGTTATATTATCCGCTAATATTTCTGGTCATATTCTCTTCGTATATCAAAAAAGATTAATGTTATATGTGTTCCTACAAATATATTAAACTAGTATGGTTCTAAGTCATAATCCCTACTAATATTATAAATACAAAAGTAACTCTGTCTGTCTGTCTGTCTGTCTGTTACGCTTTCACGCCTAAACCGCTGAACCGATTTTGTTGAAATTTGGTACAGAAGTAGACTAGAGCTTGGGAAAGGACTTTTATCTTTAAAATTTTAACTTTTTATCGCGAAATATAGGGTTGGAGGGGTTGAAATAGGGGATGAAAAATTATATGGAAGTTCGTTAAATATCGAAGATGACACCATGAAACTTTGTATTTAGGGACTTGATAAGACATACATAAATATTTGTTCTTGCGTTTTTGAAATTACGACCTAAGTTGAGATGAAATAGGGGATGAAAGTTCGCAGGGAAGTCCAACCAAATCTATTAATATATTTACTATACGTATATTTATTGGAATCATTTATACATATGATTAGTAAAAATGCCGTACAATCAAAGATATCAAAGTAACCAGGGTATCATGAGAGGGATGCTGGTACATAGTTTTAGAAACAAAAAACGTAGTTTATCAAAATGTATTAAGAGAGATTAATATGTTGATGATATATTATATAGCCGCGATCAGAATATTAAAATAGCAAGGAGATTGATGAAAAAATAGTTCGGTTAATAAATAAGCTACCCGTAGTACTAATTCTACGCAGACGAAGTCGCGGGCAGAAGCTAGTATCTGATAATTACAGTCTAAGTTATAATCTCTGAGATAGCTTCAGACAATTTATAAAAGCGAACTTCCAGCCCCCTAATGGGGTATGGGGCAGACCCACATCTGTGAGTTTTATGCAAGTAGGTGATCAGTTTTCTATGCCCAACCCAGCCAAGATTTGTGTGATGTTTGTTTTATTTTTATATTGTTTCCATATGTGGGACCTTAAAATTCCACTGAGGTATAGAAGTGGTTTGTTCTATTCTTAGCTGAATTATATAATGCCATCAAAAACATAAATTGTAAAAAAAGCCAAGTCTTGCAACTCAGTTCTTCTATCGTAAAAAGTTGTGAGATCAATAATATAATACCAAGTCGGTCAATTTATTCAGTCTCTACTGAAGGATCCTTCTGTCTTAAGTTATTACGTAATTAGCTAACCTAACAACATCTTATAGTGATCATATCAATACCAATATTAAAAATATTTGATGTTTTAAATAAATAGATTGACTCGGCTATCGCATGAAAACACAATGTATATTTTTGATTTTATTAAAAACACAATGTGTATCACAACTAACACATATTATATTAAATTAGATTATTAAGTGCGATTGCCAAGTCAATCTATTTTTTTTAAACATCAAAGATTTTTAATATTGGCATTGATATGATCACTATAAGATATTGTTAGGTTAGCTTATTATGTAATTACTTAAGACAGAAGGATCCTTCAGTAGAGACTGAATAAATTGACCGACTTGGTATTATATTATTGATCTCACAACTTTTTACGATAGAAGAACTGAGTTGCAAGACTTGGCTTTTTTTACAATTTATGTTTTTGATGGCATCTCATTTCTTTTTGTAGATAGTCCTTTTCTTAGTTTATTTGGATAAGAATTAATACAAAGCTATGGATAACAGTCTGATTTTGAAAAAAGTCGTTATAGTGACATAACTACAATAGTTGGACATATGGTCTCATGAAGTTTTTTTTAGATTTTGATATGTTCTATAATATTGTGGAATGTTTTTTTGTTCTATCATCAATACTTTCCGCATCACATGCGATGAAAGACATTTTATGGCATTTTTTTTTACACCTTGGGTTGTTTTTAGTAGGGCCTCTAAGGATCTCTATTTTTTTTTATAAATAAATACCCTATGTTACTGTGATAATGTAGCTTTAAAATCGGTCCAGTAGTTTTTAAGTTATTCATTACATACAGAAATACAAAAAAAAATTGTATATCTAGAAAACTGGACCGAAATTTCAAAATATTGTAGTTTTTCCTTGATTTATAGACTAAACACTAATTGTATTCTAAATTTCAAGTTTCTATGTCTGCTAGAAGTGCCTTAGAGTTTTGATGATCGGTCAGTCAGTGAGTGAGTGACAAATTATCAAACTTTGACTAGTTATAATTCTTAAACTACTGGTTCAAACAGAATGATATTTGAAATATACTGAGTTTATACAATGCCTGCTTAGTGACCTAAAATTCAGGATTCTAGTTTTATCCACAACGAAGTTATAGGGGGTCGAAAATGGCCCGAACTACTTCGAGAAAAGGATAGTACGGCCGTGCCGCTTTTTGCTCGACTTGGTGGGGGCACTACCGTGCCCCCAGATTTTTTATATATAATACATACATATACATCACGCATCTTTCCCACTGGGTTAGGCGGAGATCACGGAATTTCATAGGTAATATATATTATGCTATGAACAAAACATTCTTGGGAATTCTCTTTTTAAAAGGCAAAATAAACAAATAAATATTTTCCCACTCAGGTTACAATGCACCCTGCAAAAGTAAAGCCTGAGCGATTGCCCTGATGCAACTGATGGCCGCCACTGGTCATTTGACAGTCCCTACATAGGTATATACGTAGGGTCATAGTATCGAAAGTACAAAATAGCAACCGTTTACTTTCGATACTTTTTTTATGTCAGACGAGCGTAAGGTTCACTTAATGGTAGGTCATACCTCAGCCACAGAACATCAGTCAGTGATGCGCTGTCGACCTATTGTTTACTTCGAGCATTCGGAAATCCATAGACTGAAACCGAAACGCGCAACATGCACTATGAACGGTGCAGCGGTGGTTCATTACTTGGTAGGAATTTCTTGCCCGAAGTTCTGGTATCTAAGGAAGACATGCATACGGAAAATTATAAACATGTCGTCCCGTTGGGATTCGAACCCACAACCCATCGATTCGCACGGCAGGTGTTCTACCGAACGCGCCAACGAGCCCGTCAAAAAGGCCAGTTTACGTAGACAGTCGAATTGGTTGTTTCCAGCTCAAAAAAGGCTTCTTTCACACAACTTTTCACTGTTTGTAAACGTTTGTCACACTCCATAAGCCGAGTTTAGGTGTTGGGTCAAAGCATTGTTACATCCAGGTATCATAAATTTAAGGCTAATCCTAGACGCCGGCGGTTAGGTCAAAGATTACTGCGGACATGAGTTATTGGACTGTGGTTAACTTTTTACGCGTTGTGATGAATTTGTAATATATTGAGAAAGATTAGCGCGATTTATTATGTAGAGTATATTGAAAACCATGTGAGTTATAGTTTTGAATATTTTATACTGGTAATCCCGTGTGCCATTCGTTTTCTAATTAAATTTTTAGTGACTTTATAATTAACTAGAAGCACGCCCCGGCTTCACACGGGTGCAGTATAGATGTACTATACACATGCATATGTTACTCGCTGATAATGTAGCTTTCTATTGGTGAAAGAATTTTTAAAATTGGTCCGGTAGTTTTTGAGTTTATTCATAACATACATAAAAAAATCTTTACTCTATATAATATTAGTATAAAAAAAAAGTTTTTTTATAAATAAACATTTATTCCTCTTCAGTTTACATAATAGGTAATAAAAGCTGTCAGCATTTTTGTTAAAAAGCATTATTGATAAGACAATCAAAAAAACAAAGTCAAAGACTTTACAGATACATCTGTATGTACATTAAAAAAAACTACAAAAGACCGGTTCAGCACATTTTTATTGTTTATACAAAAATACCATTTAAAATATCGGCGCAGTGTAACGCGTCAGTACCTACTATCTACCCACGACCTATATAATCTCTTCCAAAGTTACCTAACAGTGAGATCGAAATGCAAATTTTATGTAAAGAGAGTGTTGGGGCAAACGGGCCCGATTGGAGTCATGAATCTTAATAATGTGTATAGAATGTCTTATTTTAAACAAAATGATGGTTACTATTTCGTAAAGGTAATTTTGTTATGCAAATCTGTGTGTATGAAATTTCGTAAGTACTTGATCATTTTTCAAATTGATAATGAGATTATATAACCTTAAAAATTAATGGAGAATTAGAGAGATTTAATATCCCAAATTCCCATGAAATATTAAACAATGGGTTCAGTGTAAGTACAAAATACGCAGACAAAAATGTGTCTTCTTCATACTCTACTGGGGTGGGTCGCGCTAACCAAAAACAATTTACTGGATAACATTAAAAAGAGCCTGAAACCATTTTTAATCCCTATATTTTCTCTACTTGATACCTTCACTTATTTTTAAACACCTTAATTCTTACAGTGTCAATCTAATTAAATTAGTTTATATCTTTATAATAACATTTCCAATCTCCATATTAAAAATCCATCGGCCATTTAGTTTTGCCTTTATGTATAAGAAGGAATGGTATTATTTCCGAACATATAGAATCTATCATCAACTACTCTAACCAACCGATGATCATATCGACAAATATACATATATTATATTCAACGATTTATGAAACTTCGTTACCGTCTATGACGTCATTATCAAATAACCTAGTCTGTCAACTTCACACATATTTTTTTACAAAGATTCCAATTTAAGCGCGAGAGACCGGACGAGCAATATCTAGCATATCTGGACAGTAATAACCATTTCCTTCTAAACAACTAGTCATTAACCTATATCCGATAGCATAGAAACAGCGATTGGATCTATCAATTAAAATAATTTATCAAAATGATTTATCAAAATTTCCACTGTTAACGTGTCAAATGCGTAAAGTTGTTCACTGGAAAGTAAATGATACAATTGGCTATGGATTGGCTATACGTTATACTGACAGGCCGTTTCAGAGAGCATGGATGAAACAGCAAATGAATGGTGTTATGTGGAGAGAGCCAAGCGGGCTTATTTATGGGTAAAGGCATTGAGTGCGAATCCGATTCGTGAAGCAATGAAATGAAACTCTTTACAAAGAGTAGACAGTGTTTTCAAGCGTGAAGCAAACTTTTTTATTCGTATAATCCTGTGGAATGTGGATTACATCGAATGCAGTCTGCAACGTCATCTTATGAACAAGTGCAGTAATTGATTTCTTAACTTTTAATTTAGCCGTCGAATGCTAGCCTGTCTCTAGCTGTTAATTATACTTTATATTGCACTTTGAATATAATATTGAGAAGCGATTTATTATTTATCCCGTCGTTTCGTTTGCTTTGCAGCAAGCGTAGTCATGTATAAAGCTAGGGATGTAACGGAAGTGATTTTATCGGAACCGAAATCGGAACCGGAACCAGAATCGGAGGCAGAAGCAAAAGAGAGATGTGTAATAAAATAAATCAGTTTCATTTATATCAGTTCAAAAAATGAAACACCTTCCTAGTTGTTGAAAATAAAAATAAACGAATTGACTTAAATTTTATACCGTAGTAAATTAAATCAAATGGCGCTGATCGCGGCCGCCGCTGCCGCTTTGCTTCGACCTCCGATTGAAATTTATCGGAACCGAAATCGGAATCGGAGGTGCAAAATCAATCGAAAGTTCCGACCTTTCGGAACCGGAATCGAAGCTCCGTAACATCCCTAGTATAGACCAATAGACACATGCCCTTCATCTCTCCTCATAACATGCCCATACCAAGCCAAACGATTACCTTTCGATTTTTCATTCACTGGAGCTACTCTCAAAATTCCTTTTAGTTATTGCTTATCTTATAACGTAACTTTAATAAATTATGTATTTCTAAGTTTTTTTTTAAGTTAGATATCGAGAGAACCCATGACCCATCGATGGGCACGGCAGTTGTTCTACCGAACGCGCCAGCGAGTCCGTATTTCTAAGTCTGGAATAACAATGCTTCGACATAATATTCCGAAGATATCCGACTTCACAAACATGAATATTTGCATAAAATATCAAGAGCATTGTTTAGCTTGTAATAAAATTATTTAAATTTCATTTTCTTTTAAAACAACGTAGGTATGCCACGAACATCATATTTAAAATAGAACTTAGATTAGCGTGTTTTATTTAGGCGAAAACACTTTTTCATAATATGAAAAATATATTATATTTTTTATCAATATACAATTACCAGCTTTTCCCGGAAGGGTTTAGGAAGTAACTTTATAGGAGTTTAGTAGGAATTTCATAAAACATTCTATTGTATAATTAAATATACTCATTTTAATAGATACCTACTATCTTTGACATAGTATTAATGTCAATGCCTACCATATACTGTATATATGTTACAGCCAAAGTAATTAATCTGGATATTATGTATATTATCTAGCCATTATTTATAATGTCTACTCAATTTAGATAAAGTGATAATTGACACGGAATTAATCACATTAACTAGCAATTTTATATAATATTTTCAAAGACTTGGATAATGTAATAAAAATAAAATAATAATAAATATTAATTTACTTGGATATTAATATTATTTTACTTGGATAATGTAAAAAATAGTAGATCTGTCACCAAAATGTAGTCACCAAACAATGCAAAATCAGTTCCACAATAAATCACCTAAAATCCTGAGATATAAGTACCAAATAAATGATTTTATTAAGCCAAGTAAAATAAGTAGAATTCGGTTCTGGCACTCGTCGGCCGCTGCCGCGGCACCGCTCGCTTCGCTCGCTTGACTCGTGCGCGGTGGTCACCATACCAACATAACCTAACCTAGAACTTCAAAACTAGTCGTTATTATAAGAACGAAGTTTATATTCATGTAATGCAATATAATTTTATTGGTTATCGATCTCTTATTTTACACATATATGTATTAACATTAATTTGATAATTCATACCTGGGAACAATTTTTGTTTATCTGAGAACGAAAATATTTCGTGGCGATAGATCTATTTATTATGTCTAGTCAATTTTGTTATTATATATAATGACCAGTCATTATGTATAATATCTATTTAATCACTGTGACTGTAACATATACAATTATACATATATAATTGCTGCTGGCTTCATATATACGTTGTAAAAACTTAAAAGAATTAAGTTACTTCATTGTTGTAATGAAATGTTGTAACTATACAATTACGTAAGATTATAACAAAAATAAATAGCTGAAATTATTGTCGGTGCTTAAATTACGACATACCCGGAGAAAAACCTTTTTTGGTATATTTTGGTGTCAAAAGTGATATTAAATTGAATGTATGAAGTATGATTATATTTGTGCAAATATATTACTTAATTTACTTATTCCGCTGGCTCAGTGACCCAAAATTATACGTAGCCTTAAACTCTGATACGAGAGCCCTCCACTGTATATCTTGCGCTTTCCTACCACCTCCTTTACATTACTAATAATTAATTTATTAATGAGAAAAAAGACAAGATTAATAATAAAAAGATAGTTTAGTAATTTGTAAGTAGTAAATAGATTCAAACAGTAAATATCATTTAAGTTTAATAAAAAAAACCAAATAGTACAAAACTGCATAATATCGTCCATTTGATTGGTCGATAAAATTCTGTGTAGCGTAGTCTGCTATAATTGGACCCTATTTAGTATATTACAGAGGTTATTATGGATTAACAATAATTCTAAATCCGAATGGATTTAGGGACTGGGTTAATTAACCCCCAATCTAATAGAGTTTCATTGGATTAGACGTGAGGGTATTGTGAGGATTTTAGTGGCTATACTAATAACTATGTGGTCGGTAATCCAATGAATATAATTAAAAAGGTACAATTTAGCTTTGCTTCAATACTGCTCTATGCTACAAATTTTATTCATTTTTTTAACTCTATTATTCACCGCAGAAATATTTACTGATAATAATTAGCAAACTATAAACTAAACTACATCGAGACATAAAAGGTGACTTTATTGCTTATTAGCAGTTTCTTACTCACCTATCTGTTTATCTATAATTTTTAATGTTCAATAAAAAACTAATAACGCCTCATATTATAAAGCTATGATTTTAGCCTGAATTCTTTGCCATATTATGACAGAGCTTTAAAAAAATATATGATAAATTATTTTGTCTAAGAACACAATAGTTCTTAGGCAAAAGGATGTTTTATTTATTTATTACTAGTGGACCCCGCAGACGTTGTTCTGCCACAATTTTGGCTTCGAAATTATATAATTATTCTTTAATTTTAATATGCCCATTTACCCACTATAATTGTCTAATATGTCACTGATTTACAGTGGACATCTGTTATTTCAAAAAAGCTAAGAATGCATGACGTGAGCTGTCAAGATGGCGGAGTTCCGAATCTAATTTATTTTATAATGAAGAAAGGGATTTCGTAAGATTTTTCAAAAATTTTTTTACATACAAACCTACTCCTAAAAATTCTGAAGACAACAAAAAAAAATTTAGCTCAATCTGTCCAGCCGTTCTCAAGTGATGCGAGTACATACATAGGGCATTTTATTTTTATTTATATAGATAGATTTAGGAACAAAATTCTATAAAGCGTCATTAATTCTGACCACATTTACCGCGATTACATTATCTGTTAATGTGGGTCTATGTATACATAATTAATTAATATAAACAAAGTCTATTAGTGATTACGATTCATTGGTGTCGGCGGAATTAACTATATTTGATTAAACCGATGACATCGGGTCATTGAAGTTTAGCCTTAATTTACATGAATGTCTGTTAATATTGTCTATACTTCTACACTAATATTATAAAGAGGAAAGATTTGTATTTTTGTATGTTATTTTGTAGTTTTGTATGTTATGAATAAACTCGAAAACTACTGGACCGATTTTAAAAATTCTTTCACCAATAGAAAGCTCCATTATCAGCGAGTATCATAGGCTATTTTTGTGTATAGTACATCAAAATGCACCCGTGTGCAGCCGGGGCGCGTTGCTAGTCTTTTATAAATGCGAATTTAATTATTAACGAAATCAAAGACAATGAAAAAAATGTTTTTGATAGGTTTTGATAAAGCCTCGTGACTATCATCTTTTGATCGACAACACAGCCGTAACGACTTCAGTTTTTTATTTTAACGTAACAGCTCGTTTGCAAATTTATAAAAAAAAGAACAAATGAAATTCATGTATGAAATCCCCTAGTTTCCGTTTCAAACATTACCAAAACTCGCCAAATTAAAATTCCTAAAAGCAGTTGATATTCTGCAAAATAAATTTAAAAAACACTCTCGTGCTTTAAAATGCTCATCACAAGAGAACACTAAACTCATTTTTTGTTACTCAGTATTCATTTTGACGTGGTCAAATGTAGACGGTTTGCAATAAGCGGGGAAAATATACATTTATTTTCTACATACTGCAGCTGTTATGAAATATTTCTCGAAATTTTAGGATATATTTCATTTAATGTAAAAATAGGTATTACGTTTTTTTAAATGTTATAGCGCATTACGGATAGTGTAAATTGTGGTCAGGTATGCAAAACTTAACAAATCCGTAAATATAATCTCTCAACTTTTGACTGATGTTCTATGGCTGAGGTATCCGGTAGGATGGTAATCAAGTGAACTCATGCTCGTCTGTCGATTTCTAACATAGAAAAACTATTTGAGAGAGTTCTCCGTAAGTGAATACAATACTTCAAAATTTGAAATTTTTATGTTAATACTATTTTTTGTAGATATAAATATTAATGAATATAAAATCACTTTTTTACGCCAGACCATTCCATCTTTTGAATCTCTATCGAATGCAAAAACTCTCATCTGTATACGACGTTTCAATCGTATTTTATATACCAGTTTCAAAATATCCTATCTGCTTGCTAACTAACTTATTAACTAACTTGCTAACTTTATTTTACAATGATACTATTTTTGCTTTCAGTTAATAATAGCAAAGTAAAAAGCAGGATATCATGTGGCTGATACCTGTATTTTTATTGTAGTTGGTTTCAATATATTTTTTTCAGTAGACGGTTTTTATCGATTTTCTTATAATATTGTTTTCTACACATAAGAGGTCTTAAAGTAACAACGACGATATTAAGTATATCATAATTATTAGAGGCAGAAAAGTGGCATAAACTTATCTTAATTTTATTTTCACGCAATCGAAACTACAGGTATGCAACTTAACCAAAATATTTTTTACAAAGCTAGTATGACAGAGTGAAAGGTATTAATTGTCCTTATAGTAGGACTAGCCGTCCCCGCCCGCCCGCTTCGCTAGGCGAATTGTAAAGGATAGACGAATATGAACTATCCACATAAATTTGAAAAAAAATGGTAAAGGGTTGATGAAATTCAAAAAATGAATAGCCTAAAACCTTCTACAATTAATTCCGCGTCGAATGGTCATGGTATCATGCCGATCGGTCCAGTACTTTTCAAGTTTATCGATAACAAAGAAAAAAAAATTGCTTATATATATATATTATAGATATAGATTAGACCTTGATCAAGAAATATACGCTCTATAAAAAAAAATCAAATTTTTCATGCGGTTATAACCGGGGGAAATCCTTTACGATGTATCTACCCTATGTGCCTACAATGTAATCACTACCGCAGTAAAGTTATGCAAATTGGATCTCAGTCGTTACTCGCAAATGAATGCTTAGTGATTACTTAGCTTTAGTTTGGTTAGTTCCGGAATACACGTTTAGTAGATTTGAAGGCTCAAAGGGAAATCATGCTATTTTACGGATAAAACTAAGGCTCCGAAACGATAGATATCTATATAGGTATATAAAAGAAAGTTGTGTTAGTAACACCATTTATAACTCAAGAACGGCTGTACCGATTTTAACGATATCATATTTGTTGGATTCCTCTATGTCGGGAATAAGATATAGGCTATTAAAATATTGGAAAAAATCAGGAAAAAATATATGCATAAAATTAATTATAAAATAAATTAGATTCGAAACTCCGCCATCTTGACAGCTCACGTCATGAATTCTTAGCTTTTTTGGAATAACAGATGTCCACTGCAAATCAGTGACAATATATTAGACAATTATAGTGGGTAAATGGGCTATTCAAATTTAAGAATAATTATATAATTTCGAAGCCAAAATTGTGGCAGAACAATGTCTGCGGGGTCCACTAGTTATTGATAAAACTCAAATTTCAAATACATATTATATTAATTGAATATATTTTTTGATACAATTAAAAGTTTTCGAATAATGTTTCACATTACTGTTTAGTTGTATCTATACAAGATTCTTGATCGGGTGTGAGGAATATCGAAATTCCGACCGGGTAACGAACTACCGTTCATAGATGGAAAAACCGTGGAGTGCACATTGCGCGTTTCGGTTTCAGTCTATGGATTTCCGAATGCTCGAAGTAAAAAGTATGTCAACAGCTCATCATTTACTGATGTTCTGTGGCTGGGGTATCACATTCCATCAAGTGAACCTCATGCTCATCTGTCGATATCTGACATAAAAAAAAACTAATAAAACTCGAAGTAAAAAGTAGGTCGACAGCGCATCATTTACTGATGTTCTGTGGCTGGGGTATCACCTCCCATCAAGTAAACCTCATGCTCGTCTGTCGATATCTGACATAAAAAAAACCTAATAATGCCTCTCTATAATATAACGTTTTGATATCGAAAATCGCATACAAAAAATAGAGCTCAAAGCGCGCTGGCGAGAATCTGAATAGCCATTTCTATTCCATTCACAATTGGTCTGTGCCACGGCAATGCAACACCCCGGGGTAAACAGTGCAGAATTAAATAAACACCCTTTTAGAGTTTCGTTCGTGGCTCACTGGACTTTTATAACCGAGAATCAGAATTTTAGACTACTTCTTACTAGTTTTTCTGTCTACAATAGTATTTTCAATGATACACCATTGTTATAATCAATAAAATATTATGTTACACACCCAGAGTGATAATAGTGAAATTTTTGAAGCATATAAATTCGTAACTCGTACTCCTTATCTTGGTATTTTGTACTCAGGCTGATGAGCTCTGGTCTCTAAGCTGCAAGCTTTTTTTATGTTAGACAGACGAGCATGAGGTTCACTTGATGGTAGGTGACACCTCAGCCACAGAACATCAGTCAATGATGCGCTGTCGATCTACTTTTTACTTCGAGCATTCGGAATCCATAGGCTGGCATCAAAACGCGCAATATGCACTTCACGGTTTTTCCATCTATGAACGATGGTACATTACCCGGTCGGAATTTCGATATTCCTTCCACACGTTTAATGTCCGAAGTGACTAGACGTGGGGAAGACATGCTTATATAAACTTGTCGTCTGGGCGGGATACGAACCCGTGTCCCATCGGTGCACTAGGGAGGTGTTCTACCAAAGGAGCCTGTTGATCGAGCTGATATTATCTCCTCTTGTATATCATTATAAATAAATTACCACTATTAAAACATATAAATCACGCCTCTTTCCCATTGGGGTAGGCAGATATCACGGAATTCCATATGCGATCCTTGCCTATCCCTTTCGCTTCTTCCACTTTCATTAATTCTCGTCGGTAAAACAAAAGAATAGTTTTATTTATAATCGAATATCAAATATGATTCTTAATTCCCGAAATAAAAAATAGTTCCACAGATAATATTGTCTTTTATTAACGCGAGTATCACACATTTAAATAAAATACTGTGATACTCGCGACCACTCAACTTCAAGGATCGTCATGCTCGCTTAAATGTCATTGCTTGTGGCGGCGTCCATGCGTCGGGTTGTCTCTCTCCCTAAAATATGGCGAGGGGGTCGATGGCTGGCCATGCGTCATACTCGTGAACGGGTGCTACTTGTGGTGACTGGTCGAACTTGAATTCGTGTATGCGGTGATATTAGTTATTTCGTCTATGTATTTGCGTGTTGTTCCCACTAGAATGTAAGTGAGTGCTCCTACTTCACCATACATTCTGCTGATAGAGGACAAATCTTTGTTTTTATTTATTTTTATTTTTTTCGTTTATATATACTCGTATATTTTTTCGATTATTATAGTTAATTACTTAAAGATGTCATGTGGAACATGGTGTAATGGTTGCAGCTCCTTACAAAACATTTGTAAAACAAAAACTTGGCGATTAAAAAAGAGTGGCGGCGAGTTTCTTGCCAGTTCTTCTCGTCCGCTCTACGCCCTTGATTTGTGAACTGGCAGTAAATGTAAAACTAGAAGCATTTAATATGTATTTTTTATTGACGTTCATAAGTGTACATTGTGTTACCTAAATGAATAAATGATTTTTGAATTTTTTGAATTTGAACTACCTGTCTCCCCGCGACCACGGTTGCTGAAAAGCATCCGAAACGTCGGGATAAATAATTTAAACAATATAAATAATAAATCGCGTTTTAATCCGGTATACAGTATTTTATTTAAAAGTTCCACAGATACCAAGTAAATTAATTTGCCACAAAAAAACTATTATAATTTAGACGTTTAGATATCCATACAAAAGCCACATATTGCTATAGTTTCAAACAGTCTATTCTCCCGACGTAAAAGGATAATACAGCGTCTAGATGGAAGGTCTCTTTCGAGGTCATTAGGACTCGCTTCCATAACAGCCAAAACTAGGTAAAGCATTAATAGCACTTTTTTTGGAATACGCCCTTAACGTAACAGTTTAATATTAAATCATATTTGTTAATAATTAGTGATTCGGCTCTCGATAAGATCATCTATACAGTATACTATCTATACTAATATTATAAAGGGGAAAGATTTGCTTGTTTGTTACGATTTAAGTCAAAAACTACTCGACCGATATTAAAAATTCTTTCACCAATACAAAGCTACATTATCAGCGAGTAGCATAGGCTTGTGTAGGGCATCTACAATGCACCCGTGCGAAGCCGGGGCGTGTAGCTAGTAAGGAATAAAAAATACTGCTATGAGAGATTATTGTAAAGTCCCCTCATAAGGGTTCCCGGGGTGACATTTGAAAAATAAATCACAGCGGTGATTTATTACAATATTTAAGTTTCACAAGCATCATATTATGTATCATAACAAATAATATCTTTGTTTTTAAAAGATTTAATATTCCAAATTGCTTAATTTTTCATGCAAATATCAGTATTATTTAGAGGTAGTCTTTATGTTTAACTCGGACCTTCTCCATGGCTTATTGGTAAATGTAATACGTTTAGAGCCGGAGTTCGAATTCAGGGGAAACAAGGTTTAAAAAATATTTAGGTCGGGCACAGCTGATCGCTTATAAAAATGATCAGCGAAACATGCAAATATGTCTGCCCCTTGCCCCTCTAGGGGACATAAAAAAGCTGACCCAACGAGATCGTCATAAAATCTTTTTTCACTACCATCAAGATCAATAAAATAATTTCTCAGTTCTAAAACATCTCTCAACTTGCAATGGATAAAAATCTTAAGTATATCTCACGAGATCTTAATGAAGATAATATCCCTAACCTAGTTTTACCTTTTGTCAAACACATAATAGACTGCTATATTATACTCTCTATACAAGAACCTTATTATCTATGTTACTTAATAGACGTAATGTGTTTCAATATGAGACTATTGATAAGGATCACATGAGTGAGCTATTTTGAAAATATAATTATATATTTAATATCGTAAAGGGAAAATTTGGTTTTAAGTAGGTAAACTCTTACTCTAATTCAATGTGTGAGTAAAAAATGTACGCTAACATTAAATATTACACATATTGTAACCTAGTCACAAAACAATTCAAAATACATTTTCCAGTTAATATAAAAAAGCCGTGTTAACCACAAACACACTTCAGAAGTCGACTTTTCGACTTGATTATTTACCATGAAAATATCAGCGAAAAAATTTCTAAAGTATCTTGTCAACTATTTTCAAAGGTGTTGTTACGAATAGCGTAACTTTTCTAATCTTTTATATTTTGATATTAATAATTTCATTTAAGTTTAATTTGATTTAGCAATTTTTAAATATTATTGACAATATTTTGCAGTCTCGTTTAATGGAGCATGTTGTATGTAGGTACAATACATATACTGAGGTGATACTGTTTTTAAATAATAAGAAATTTTCTGTTTTTGTAGCAATCAATAAATACTACAATGTAGGAAATATGCAAAATACAGACATACGTACCACAAGATTTTCCTCTCGTAGTTATTTCGCAAAGTTCTTTGTTATAGTACACTCACAACATTTTTTAATAGAACAACACTTTTTATCGACTTTGAATCCCAAATAGAAGCCTCGAACATAAATGTGCAGGCAGCGAGAAGCCATTTTGATTTTTACTAAGTTTGAAATACGAACGAATTGTCATATCAAGGCTGCACACGCGGTAACCGTGTTCACTTAATCTATACATATAATAAAAGAGTAGGATCGAAATTACGCTTCACTAAATATTTTTAACAGAAATTAAGAGGGGTGATAAAAGAAGGGTAACAGAATGCATAAATGCAATTTTTAAGATTCTTGTCAGTAATAAGTTTATAGCAACGTTTACCATAGACAATATTATGATGAATTTAAAAAAAATAACATTTTTAATAGCAACAGCGAGTCAATTGGCGATTTAGATTTCAATTTATAAAAAAAATTGAATAAAAATAAATATAGTTTCATATAAAAATTATGTAATATTAAAAAAATGCTACAAAATCTTATATATAATATGCAATAAGCAGCTATCTGTAAAAAAGTGGGCTGGTTTTACAACTGTTAGACTATTGTTGTTACGAAATAATATCTATCTTGTACACATTTTTGTCCTCGGCCACAGTAGTTGTTATAATTCTTAAATAACCGACGTAATCCCTTATGTTTAATGGCAACATCAATCGATTTATGACTTTAAGATGTCAATGTGATAACTTTATTCCTCACCGGCCTCACAATTTTTGTGTAATTAGTTCTAACACCGCTGATTATCGGCCTGTATTTGCCCGCTGAGGGAGACTTCGTCGTGAACATGATCTTTTGTTTCTGTGTCGAAGGCAAATCACTCTCCATCCGCTGTTGTTTCTTCTCTATATCCCCCATCCGCTTCCGTAATATTATCTCAAAGTTTGACAATTTCATATTTTGTTTCTTCAATGGTATGTTATACTTTTTCGATATTCCTTTCTTCAGTGACTTCTTTTTTTGATGTTTTGGTTTTGAGTTGATGACGTCAACTTTTACCCTATAAATTACTGTAACATTGTCTCTTTTCGCTAGTTGTTGAATATTTGTTATATATTTGTTGAATTGGAAGATTGCATTATCACCTTTTACCTCGAATTTGCTGGGTATTTTGTTAAGAGGCACCATTTGCGCTCGGTATTGATATTTATGCCGCTCTGAAACAGAAATGGGAGAGTTAGACGCATTTTTCTTATCTTAATTACACACTTTGAATATTATCAGACTCGTAATTCTGCTACTTTTTTCTGTTTTATTTACAATAATAAAATGATTATAAACAATTACAAAACATCAAATGTGAAAAGATTAATTTTAATATCTTATAAAAAACAATCAAAGGATTCTTTAAAAAAGTTCAAAGAAATATATGTTTATAGATGGTTGTAAATACGACCTATTTAAATTAAAAAAAGTTACACCACTTGTACCAACTTACCATTTTTTTTTGTAATAAAAATAATGGAAATTAAATATAACAAACCTTCATAATAATCTTGTCCAATAATACACCCGAAAAGAGATATAAAAACAACTTTGCTAAACATAATTAGACTGAGTGCAATCAGTCTTCTAACATTGATTTATTCGCGACAGGTGGCTTATATCGGCCGGAATGAAAAGGGAATAAAACCTAAACAATATCGTTTGTCCATTGAACTGATATTAACCGGACAATGGAGTACGTTTTGTATTCACGGGTTGAAAATTGAAATTGTATCTACGTTTTTATTAATATTGATTTTTTATAACAAAGCCCTCTTCGAAGTTGTCTGCAATATATATTTATAGGGGAAATGGAGACGACACAGAGGTAATTGGAATTTCAGAATACTGTACATAGATTTCAATAATTCTAAGTCTCTTTTTTGTTTTGTTACTAGCTATTTTGTCCGTGTGAAAATAAATATTTTTTTATTAAATGTAGCTAAAAATATTAAATTGAAAAAGTGGTTTCATTGGAACACGGGTTAATACATGAAATTCGCTTTCTTTTTTTATGTTAGGATGATATTGATCAGATGGTAGGTCAGCCTCAGTACATCAGTCAATGATACGCTGTCAACCTACCACCTACTATTTACTTCGAGAATTCGAAAACCATAGAGACCGAAACGCGCAATGTGCACCTCTCGGTATTTTCATCTATGAAATGTACATATCGCACATCGGCAACAAGAGAGTCACAACACAAAAAATGTAGTTTTTGGGAAATCACGATTTTATCTTACTAATATCTTATCTTACTAATATTATAAATGCGAAAGTTTGTGAGGATGGATGGATGGATGGATGTTTGTTACTCTTTCACGCAAAAACTACCGTTTCTTGGTTAGCGATCTCACTCTATCAAAAGATATACTGCGTAATATCCAACACAGCTAGTGTTTATTTTACATTAAAAAAAACCACGTAGACTAAATGAAATAATCATTGATTACTCTCTACTCACGCACGTATTATTGCGTTCGGTGCTAATGAACCAGCATTGTATGGTTATTTCTGCGATAATAGGTAATCAGATCATCCTTGCTACGGCAGGTGTTCGATAATTTTTGCTCACATACAATTTTTAACTATTTTCAATTTTAGTAAATGAAAATCCTGAATCTTTGTTTTAATTTTAATGGCCGGACTAGATATTTAATCGTACTCAGAAGGACATATTTAATTGTTGATTATTTATATGGCTAGTTCTTTAATGAATAATTCAAAAATAGACAAACTTAAATATTTGACGTCTAAACGAACGGACGGACTAAAAAATTCAAACTACGTCCCATTAATTAATGTAGGTACATAAACGTTATAAGTACATATTATATAACAAACAAATATTAAAAAATACTATATTCCTTTAAAAAACCTCAGGATACATTCATTTTATTTATTAAAAACGTGCGAATATCCCAAATCCCAATCACCCGATTAGGTATTAATTAACATTTTATGTTTCAGTTATTTCTACTAAAATATCATCCTTTATTTCAAACCAGTCCTAAATCCACTTCAGATACTCAATTAAATAGTTAATTGAACTTTTCGAACTTTGTTTTTCTTTGCAAAATCAAAAACATTATACAAAATAATATAATGAAGAGATTTGTTATTAATTTTTTATTTGCGTCGCATTGGCATAAATATTATCTATATCTATACTAATATTATAAGGAGGAAAGATTTATATTTTTGTATGTTATGCATAAACTCAAAAACTACAGGACCGATTTTAAAAATTCTTTCACCAATAGAAATCTAAATTATTAGCGTGAAACATAGGTTATTTTTGTGTATAGTACATTGTCATTGCACCCATGTGAAGCCGGGTTGCTAGTAATTAATAAATCGCATTTTAATCAGGTAGAAGTTATTTTATTTAGATTTGTTGTTATAATATGAGGTATCACACTACAATTACGAAGTTGTGACATATCATATTGTCTTTTATTAACGCGAGTATCACACATTTAAATAATATATAGATATACTATCATAACTGTCAGTTATATAATATATAGATTTATATAATATACTAGCGACCCGCCCCGGCTTCGCACGGGTCTATATTTTTTGACAAAAAAAGCAGGCGTTGTATGTATTTTTGTATGTTGTATCATAAAAAAATAGAAATTAAAAATTTTGTCTAAAAAATAAAAAATAAATTTAGGGGTGGACTACCCCTAACATTTAGGGGGATGAAAAATAGATGTTGGCCGATCCTCATAGATACCGGATAAGCACAAAAAATTTCATCAAAATCGGTCAAGCCGTTTCGGAGGAGTATGGCAACGAAAACTGTGACACGAGAATTTTATATATTAGATATAATATAACAATATAAATAATAAATCGGTTTTAATCCGGTATACAGTATATACCGGATACAGTATATAGTTAAATAAGTTGTGACATATCGATTTTCCATCACCTTATACGCCATGATATGTACTCTACGTAAATCGAATTGTCTGAAAAATAATTAAACTAATTAATACACGAGATTACACGTTCCCGAGTCTGCCCACTAATTAGCTGACATCCATTAATTAAAAGTTGAATCGTTTTTCAATTAACACTAGACCTTTGTGTACCTTGCCTGATGTCACTTTTGTCAGACCACAGATTGTATGAAGCCAGTTTAGTCATAATAAAACTTTTGTTTATCTACTATATAAAAATAAGTCGGGTTTTCCTTAAAACTATATCAAAATAACTCCAGAACGCACGAACCGATTTCCACGGTTTTGCATTCGTTGGAAAGGTCTCGGGCTCCGTGAGGTTTATAGCAAAGAAAATTCAGGAAAAAGTTCAACAGAAAAGCGGGAAAATCTTTTTTCTTTAAGAATAATTATATAATTTCGAAGCCAGAATTGTGGCAGAACAACGTCTGCGGGGTCGACTAGTTTAAAATAAAAACGTTTTTATAAAGTGGAAAGATTTGTTTGTTTGCTATGATTTAACTCAAAAACTACTCGACCGATTTTAAAAATTGTTTCACCAATAGATAGCTGCATTATCAGCGAGTAACATAGCCTAAGTACATCTACATTACATCCGTACGGATCGCTAGTGTAAAATAAATCAGCCTTTCATTAATAGGCGGCAACGCATCCAAGACCTCTGGTATTGTGTTTTTATGTTAGGTATCGACAAACGAGCATGAGGTTCACTTGATGGTAGGTGATACCTCAGCCACAGAACGTCAATGATGCGCTATCGATCCACTTTTTACTTCTGTATTTCCGAATATCCATAGACTAAAACCGAAACGCGCAATATGCTTCACGGTTTTTCCATCTATGAACGGTGGTTCGTTACCATGCTTACAGAAATATATAAACATGTCGTCCCGGTGGGATTCGCACCCACGGAGGATCGATGCGCACGGCAGGTGTTCTACCGAACGTGCCAACGAGCCCGTTAATCGTCAAAGGACATGCATCCTCCACCTCCTCTAATTTTTTTTTTATCGAGAGTATTATTGATGTGGCTGAGGTACATACTTTACATTCTTATTTAAAACCGCTCGCGCTATCAAAGACGAGGAATTATTAAAACTATGGAATATCTTAAATATTAACATATAAAAAATCAGGAATCTTTGTCATTAGGAACATGTCATGAATATTACGAATCAATCAAGACTTTTAAGCACTTCATAAGAATTTAAGCACAGGAAGCACCTACTCCAAAGGAATAGCAATGTCCCTCCCTGATAGGCTCTCTTTAATCAAAGAATATTGTTACTTGGTCACAAAGTAATCAGTCAGCGTAGCGTAGCCAACCCTCAATTGTGAAAGGGTTAAAATAGACGCAAAAAACTGCAGTGCGCTGAAAAAGTTGAAAAGTAACCCTTTACCAGCGCGCTCTCTTTTTATCCTTTTCTGAAATTTAATTTAACAGCGCGTATAGATATTTAGATAGTAGCACTATTATATATTTTATGTTAGATATCGACAGACGAGCATGAGGTTCACTTGATGGTAGGTAGGCCACAGAAGATCAGTCAATGATGCGCTGTCGACCTACTTTTTACTTCGAGCAATCGGAAATCCATAGACTGAAACCGAAACGCGCAATGTGCACCTCACAGTTTTTCCATTATTGTCTTCCCCGGTGGGATTCGAACCCACGACCCGTCGATGCACACGACAGCTGTTCTACCGAACGCACCAACGAGCCCGTCTACTATTATATATACATTATACATGTAATAGTTAAAAAAAAAATCAAAATCATATTTTTGTCACAAGTATTCGTCAATATATAAAATAAAAAGAAGTAGAGCATCGATACAGAAAAAAGCAAATTATGTAGATATTTGCGGCTCCCAAGAAACCAAGGGGAACAATTCTATATAGAAGTTTCGGACCCGATAATGTTCGCAAATAAACACTTCGAATAACAAAAGTATTATCAAAGTTTCAAGAATCACTGTGCTTTCTAAGTTCTGACTTTCTGACTATAAAGTTCGATCAGTATTAAAGCCTTTATCTAACAGTATCATTAAGTTTATTATATATTTATAATAAACTATAGAAATTTATATATTTATAATAAACTCATTATTATGAGTGCCTAATGATTACGCATCGATATCGATAAAATAATTGCATGGCACTAAGATAAATACATAATTTTAACACATCTTTCTATTCGCATTAGGGCACAGTAAATAATTAATCATGTTGAAAATATTTACTGCGCCCTAATGGGAATAAAATAATAACTTTTTTTAATATCAAGTATCGGTAAAATAGCGTGAGGTTTATTAGATGGTACTTCAGTCACATTATATAATTAACAATGCGCTGTTGACTTACTTCGAGTATTCGGAAATCCATGGCCTGAAATTAAAACGTTCTATACGCACTGCTTTGTCCAGTCGGAATTCATTTATTCCTCGTGGCTCAAAATAAGGAAAAAATGTTATTTTTTTAAATTTCAGTAGAACAGCAAAATCACTACTTACTAAAATATCTGCATATTAAAAAAAATATAAGAAAAAAAAATCAACATTCACACAACATCTTTCACAAAACATCAAACATGTATTAGTAATATTTCCTTCCGCAAATAAATCATATTCAGGGTATTCATTCAAAAATGCCATTAGGCTTAGGCATAAGGTAATATACTAGATACTTGATAAACGAAAATAAAACGAAATGATTGTGACACTCCATGAAAACGATTTATTTATATATAGGTTGAGGAGGCATATATATTTATTAAAATAATATACAAATTCGTGAAGCATTTGGCTGTACAACGCGATACATTACATATTGCAGCGCCAAATATTCTGTATCAAAGCCAAGTATTGTAAAATAAAAATTGTTTTCATCAGGTCTGTTTAACACCAGCTTAACGGTTGTCATCAGCTGAATGATAAAGTGTAAAGTTAGTTTTGTGTATAAAAAGCAACAATGTTTTTTGTCAATAAAACTTGTAGAAGACAAATACTTAGTATTTTGTATCCTTGTCAAATAAAGAACCTCAGTTGGCCACACGACATTATTGTGTGAATATTTAATAATTCCTTTTTTATGACAACTGTCGATGAAAGCGAGGCTCACATGATATAAGGTTCATACATTTTAATACTATGTCAATGGGTTCATAAGATTTCAGCCTATTTTACTTACAAAAAACCAATTCTTTATTTTAGATAGAAGATAAATTTATCGGTTCTGAATAAATCTATCTATCGATAGATACAACACAAATTAAGTCATTTACAGTATGTGACTATTTCTAATTTAATTTCATAACGAAACAATTACATAAAATAAAAAATATAAAGAAAAAACAAACAACAGTGGTGCCACCTGAAATGGAAAACCACTCAGCATATGTTGGGCCTTAGGTTGGGTTAAGCCCCATCACTGATTTTCAGTGGTTTCGGCGGAGTTACGCGCTGGCACAAGCAACAGAAATAAAAAACAAAAGTAAGTATAATGCAAACCTAAATAAACGTAATGTGTACCAAAAATAATTTTCTCTCGAGCCATAATATTAATTCGGATTATAACAGACCTTGCTGAAATATGACTTTATTTGTATAAAGCTATTCATTGTTATTTGCCCCAAGCCTATTAACTAGCTGTAAACAAACACTATTTGCTGAGACGACGAGAAATGTTTGATTATTACTAAAGTTTCATTGCTATTTGATCCAAAGATTGTGTATATTATTGGTTTCTGAGAACACAGAACGATCCATTCTTCCTTATTCAAAAGCAAATGTTCTGTAAGATCATGGCATAGAGAAATAGATGGAAAGCTTTATTTACATATTTTTTTTATTTTATTTATTTATTCAAGTTCACCTGCCTTTACAGTGCAGAAAAACCAATGTGATAGGCTACTTATATACTTATAATTACAATACAATCAAAAACACCTAAGTATCAATACAAATAAAGAGCCTTTTAAGCCATCTTATCTAGTGTATTGCTAAAAATAATTATATTATAAATAAAACAAATCTTACGAGGTTAGATAGAGTGGATACTCTATCGCAAACTTCATTATGACAGAAATATATCACTTTGTGGGTGCTTTTCCGAAGAAATTCGTTCTATGAAGCTTCCACACATACCTTTCAGGCACATACAAACTTATAAATCCCAACATGTTGTGAAAATTTCCACGCAAAACCTTCAACATGTACAATAAATTAACAATGTAAAGTCCCTACGCACTTTTAGCTCAGTATTGCCATATCCAGCACAAACAGTACTTTGTATATAAGTCGCTAAAAGGGGTTCAATCCGCATAATTTTAGGTAGAAGTGTCGCAAAAAATGGTTTTTGACACTGTCCAGCATGATCCTACAATAAATCTGTTCGTAAGGAGCCTAAATAGTTAGACCATGTAACTACTATATAAATAAATAATGAAAAATATATAAATAAATAAGTTATATGTAAATAAATTAAAATAGTGTATTGGCAGGCCCTCGAACAAAATCATTCAAAAGATTTTACATAATTCGTCTTTATTTGAGAAAATAATTGATCATTATTATTTTCACAGAACTTCTAAGCTTCATACTATTTTACAAATATGATTTTATCCTGTCGATATTATATATTATTTACTTGAAAATAACAGAACAAATAATACAAGTTAAATAGATTTTTAAAAGACGCTAACTTTTGCATTACACAACCTAGTTTCCACAGCAGTTCTGTTCAGCAAAAGTAATGGGGCAACAATATTTTTGTTTCAATAATGTTCACGTATGTGATCCAGTATCTAAGGATATTGTTTCACCAGGGCCGGAACTTGGAAGCTAAGGTAGTTAGCCTAAGAGTTTGAGAGGAACGCAGAATTCTAAATTATTAATCAATACCCACTATATGGAAAATTTTAATTGCTATTTGTTTAGGAAATTAATAATTGTTCATGCTCACTATTGTGTTGAATCAAATTCACGGCTTAAATTCTAAAGTTAACTTCAGAACAACAAAATATACCAAATCAATTTTTGTTAGGTATATTGGCGTTGGATTACGTACAGTTGGAGTACACTAACCTTGCGTTTCGATAGCTCGCGGTTCCAATCCCATCAGGATGATATGTTTTTTTTTGTTAGACAGACGAGTAAATGAAATGAAATGAAATGAAAAAAAATATTTCAAGGTACATACAAAAACTTACGTACTAAACAAATTATAAAATATTACAACTGAATTTATATTCAGTTTTTTATAGATCAAAAAAAAAAACAAATCTATTAGAAGGTGTGAGGGAGTACTTTGAAAAGGGAGTCAGCTCAGTTTTTGTTTTGCTATCTATCGATAACACAACACTGGTTGGGGTTTTCAGTGACACCATATAAAAGAAGAAACAAAAAAAACAAAAAACAAAAAAAAACGTATGTAGGTATGTATGTATATGTAATATGAGTATGAGGTTCACTTGATGGTGAAACCTGAAACGCTGAAACCTCAGCCACAGGACTTCATTCAATGATGCGCTATTGATCTACTTTTTCCTTCGGGCATTCGGAAATCCATAGACTGAGACCGAAACGCGCAATCACGGTTTTTCACGGTTCGGTTTCTGTCTATAGATGTTCGACTGCTCATGATAAAAAAATGCATATTGTTCTCCCCAATTTAGCCGCTACAATAAAACACTAAAATCATTTAAGCTTTATTGATTGGAAACGCTTAACCAGTAGTAGCAAAAGGTTGATCACAGTAACCATTCTGACCTATATACAGGACGCATGATAATTATATATGTAAATCCACAAAACACCTCTCGTCATAATATGCACTAACCCTTGGCTAAACAGAGATGCGAAAACAATACGAAATTCGCTTCGACGCGACAATCAACCGGCTATTCACGTGAGTCCATTGTGCTTTAGAAAACAACGCTCAGATTTTGGAAGTCAATTTGTTTGTGTAATTGAGTTGTCGCCTGTCGTAATGTAGTGAAAATAATATTATCACTGCACTTGTATTTAGATAGGAGAAAGATCTATTCATGATGACAAAACAAGTGGGGGCTAAGTCGATTGGCTTGTGGCTTACCATTGCGGCACCAAATAATACATCATGAAGATATAATATTGTCTTTTAGTAACGCGAGTATCACACATTTAAATAAAATACTGTATACCGGATTAAAACGCGATTTATTATTTATATTGTTTAAATTATTTACGGGTCAGAGTGACCACGATTGCTTAAAAGTATCCGAAACGTTGGGATAAATAATTTAAACAATATAAATAATAAATCGCGTTTTAATCCGATAAAAAGGATTTTATTTAAATCATAAAGATATTTCATTTATAACTTCATTTTTTAAATAAATCATATTTAAAACAAATATGAAGATTACTAAGAGAGAGACAATGGTTTGTATGTGCACAATAGTATTATATAATTATAGTATATTACAGATTTATAAATTTACTTTACATGTTTGGTTGATTTTTTGTATATTTTTTATTGGAAAGTGTTAAGAACCTACATGTTAATATAAATAATCAAGTAAAACAGACAAAGAAATGAGTCTGCTCCATGACCTACTAGATGACTCGGGAATCCACTTTATCAACAACCATTTGGATATTACTACAAAAGGCACGGTCATCTCTTTCTCGCGATCCAAAATGTCGTAAAATCATATGGGCAGTACAATGAATGAACCTTGTAAATGTCTGCATTGTATTGTAGCATACTCAGTGCTTCAGTAGCCCATTAATAGCATTTACGAAAGGAATTGCAGCCAGCAATGGGATCGCATCCGACATATTGTATTCTGTCGCACTAGATGGTCTGATCCATACCGTTCAACATTGCTACATACGAATGTTACTGTCTGGTATGGGACAAGGGATAGGATTGTAACTGTTTACTGGTTGAATAGTTCTAAACCCAACGAGGTTGAATAATTCTATTTTTTAAATTGTTTCTCCTTATGCCTGGTTACTTAGGGGCTGTTAACAGGAGAATGGGTAGGAGTTGTAAGCTAAACCATTGTTGAAAAGAGTGTCCATGGAGTTTCTTGCCGGTTCTTCTCCATGAGACCCACTTTTTGGAACCGTGCAACTAGACGTTTCATAAGAGCCTGCAAAGGCCTATTTGAAATAAAAAACTTTAGATTTTGATTTTGATAACTGTTTACTGGTTGAATAGTTCAAAACCAGACGAGGTTGAATAATTTTATTTATTTTCTTAATTGTTGTTACTATGCTTGGTTATTTAGGGGCTAACGGGAGTCCGTCGGGGTTTTTGGCAACATGCTCTGCGATCCCAGAAACCTCATATCGGCGGACCTGAGGGTCAAGAGGGGTTTAGTGGGTATTACTCACCCGGCTTTCTGACTAGCAGCGAGATTCACCGGGTGAGCTCGAGTCCTACACTCCCCCCGCATAACATCTCGCGGGGGAGGTACCCAGTGCGCAAATGCATTCCCCAATATTAAAATAAAAAAAAATGCTTGCATGCGCTCTGTATAAAAATAGTTGAAATGTTATTGAAAATATATTATTTTGATCGAAAATCACAGTAAGACCAAAGTTTGGCATCCCACAGTTGATATTAACTGTAGTTTTTTTTTTCTTATATATATATATTTTCACAATATATAAAGATCACATAAAATCGTATAAAACATTTTTTTTTTCGTTATACTGGAGCGAAATTGAGGCCTCAACGTCCCCTTTTCTTTTGTTGTTTGAGTTGAGTTGAGAGATAGCTACTTTTCAAGAGAGATACAATCTTGACTGTACATGTTTGTGTGACTTCGAGTATCAGCTTGTACATCAATTAACTAGCGATCCACCCCGGCTTCGCACGATTGAAATGTATGTAGATGTACTATACACAATAAATGTTACTCGCTGATAATGTAGCTTTCTTTTGGTGAAATAATTTTTAAAATCGTTCTTGTAGTTTTTGAGTTAAATCCTAACAATCAAACAAATCTTTCCTCTTTATAATCTATATATATAAACGAAAGTTGTGTTAGTTACACCGTTTATAACTCAAGAACGGCTGTACCGATTTTAACGATATCTTATTTGTTGGATTCCTCTATGTCCGGAATAAGATATAAGCTATTAAAATATTGGAAAATATCAGGAAAAAAATATATGCATAAAATTAATTATAAAATAAATTAGATTCGGAACTCCGCCATCTTGACAGATCACGTCATGCATTCTTAGCTTTTTTGGAATAACAGATGTCCACTGCAAATCAGTGACATAATAGACAATTACAGTGGGTAAATGGGCATATTCAAATTTAAGAATAATTATATAATTTCGAAGCCAAAATTGTGGTAGAACAACGTCTGCGGGGTCCACTAGTATTAGTATAGATTTCCCGCTTAAGCGTTTAAATTGAACCGCTTCCCACGTGCACTGCAACCTAAATCGGCGTGCATTTGTCCGCGTAATACCACTATTTATTTTAGAAAGGCCAGTTGAGGCGTTAGAATGCTTGTTCGAATTGAAGAGTTCTCTCCAATTGTTGAATTTACTCAAGTTCGACTATTTTGCTAATATCTGTCTTTAAGCTAATGGTACAGTTTACTAACAGTTAGTAAAGAAATAAAGAAAATGGACTACCAATATTGTCTAACGCGAGTATTACACATTTAAATAAAATAATTTATAGTCAAGACTCATTTTAGGTCACTGCGCCCTTACTAGTAAGAAATAAAGTATAAATTTCAATTTTATTTTTTAATGTTATATATCGACAGACGAGGTTCACTTGATGGCGATCAGTAAATGATGTGCTGTCGACTTACTTTTTACTTCGAGCATTCGGAAATTCATAGACTGAAACAGACACGCGCTATTTGCACTTCACGGTTTTTCTATCTATGAACGGTGGTCCGTTACCCGATCGGAATTTAGATATCCTCCCGCCCGGTGAATGCCCCTTAGTTACCAGACGTGCGGTAAACATGCTTACAGAAAATTATAAACATGTGGTCCCGATGGGATTCGAACCCACAACTAATCCACTGGCCCAGAATCGAACATCAGAACCCCAAAACCTCAATACCCCTGCCCCCTGAGGTGACTGACCAAACCAAGGCCAAGACCAAGCCGTGGCCAAGAGTGTACCGTTACAAACTGGTCCCCCCTGTCCCTCAACAATCTCATCTTACCCCTTGAAACCAAATCCCCCTCCCGCACCCTCGCTCCTCATACACTTGTAAAAACCAAACAAAACCAATAATGCTGTCCTCGGAATCAGAATGGCACTCGGACTCGTCCATATACAGGAATACCATGCCCAACCCGGTATTACACAACGAAAACATGGAAATCTCCTTAGCGGAACTTCCACACCACTCTTCACACACACCAAATAACCAACCAAAGAGGAACAAATACATCCAACAACTCACTAACTACACCAATAATATCATAGAAGCAATAAAAGAATCAAAAAACCTCAAAAAAGATATTAAAAACCAAATTACAGAAAATACTAAAAAACTCGAAACAACAATAAAAGAACTAGAAACGCAAATTGAACTAAACAAAATATACAATAAAACATCTATACCAACAAAGACCAAAATAAACACTAAATTAAACCATAGTAAATCTTCAAACATTCAAAAACTTATAAAAACAAACAATATCCTAATTAAAGAAAACACCAAGAAACTAGAAACACTAACAAAAGAAATCAACAAAAATAAAAATACCTTACCAACTACAGAAGAAATTACACAAGAGCTGACCATAAATGATATACAAACAATTAAAAACAATACCATCACAATACAGCAAAAAATAAACAACTTGGACAACAAAATTAATAACATCAACCTCTCCAATAACACCACCACTTATGCCGATATAACTAAAAGAAATTCCTCAGAAAATAAAAATAAACATTCAATAATAATTACAAGTAACAACCAAGCCGACTCAGGTGACCAAATAATTGAAAAATTCAGGAATACTATCAATACAACAGAAACTCAAATAAGAATCGATAAAATCAGAAAAGCCAAAAATCAAAAAATAGTAATTACATGCGACAACAATGAAGAAATCAACAAAATTCATAATCAAATAAAAACAAACAACAACTTAAACGCAACACCAGCTAAAATGAAAAACCCCACGATCATCATTAAAGACGTGCTCAACATAATAAAAGACCAAGACATTCCAGAAATAATATTCAAACAAAATAGATATATTACCGATGAACTGACAGACGCAGAAAAAGATTTACAAATTAAATTCATTAAAAAATGTAGGAACCCCCACCTTAAACACGTAGTAGCAAGAGTTTCACCTAAACTCTACAGCAAACTCACTACAACAGGATACATATACATCGACATCAAAAAGTCAAAAGTTGAAGACTACTCCCCCGTGGTCCAATGCTCACAGTGTCTGGAGTTCGGACACACAAAGAAATTCTGTACCCAGCTGGACATGGTATGCAGTCACTGCGGAGAGAACCATCACTACAAAGATTGCCACAACATTCACAACCAACCTTCTCAGTGCTCAAATTGTATAAAAGCCAAAATGAACAATCACAATCACAACGCCTTTAGTACAAATTGTCCAATTAGACAAAAATGGGACTATATAGCTCGACAATCAGTCCAATACAATTGTTAAGGGCGTCCATAACAAAACAGCTAACAACAATAATATAACTACACACAACAATGCACAAACTCAATCACAAAACACAACAAACACAAACAATAACACTCACACACATCCCAACATAACGAACAATAACTTACTCAACACCAAAAATAGAACCCCACCAAATTTAAAAATAAAAGTAGCACAAATAAATCTACAAAGAAGTAAAAAAGCAACAGAAGAACTAATTAACGACGCACACAAACAAAAAATAGATATAGCATTAGTACAAGAACCTTACGTAGGTAATACAGGTAAACTTAAAAATTATAAAGGAACTAGAACATACCAAAAAGAAGATATAAACACCCACAATAAAACAGCTATAATAGTTTTCAACCAAAGAATAACAGTCAGCTCCAACCCTGATTTAACCAACCCGAACATCACAACAATTAATATTAAATACGGTAAACTAACAATCAACCTCATATCATTCTACTTTGAACCCAAACCCATAGACATTAATACACACCTAATCAACTTCACCAAAACCACCCAAACTCTAAACAACAATACAATAGTCGGTGGTGACGCAAACGCCAAACACTTACTATGGGGAAGTAAAATATGCGACCAAAGAGGTAAAGAAATATCAGACATACTAGCACAAGAAGATTTACACATTATAAATGAAGGAACCACACCTACCTACGAATACATAAGAGGAGGAAATACCATAACCAGCCACATTGATATAACAGCAGTATCCACAGACTTACTGGGTCTAGCCATAAATTGGAAAGTTATTCCACATACTATACATTCAGACCACAACCTCATCACATTTGAAATAACATCACATAATAACTACACACACAATACAAAAAACAACAACACTAGAAAATACAACACTAAAAAAGCAGACTGGATAAAATTCAATGAACTACTAGAAAACAAAATTACTGAACACAAACTAGAAGAACACACAAATAAAGTTACTACCCAGAAAGAAATGGAACTAATCGTTCAAACATACACCAATGTAATAACAGAAACAGCGGAAATAACTATACCTAAATACAAATACAACCCTAAATACAAATTCCCCTGGTGGACTATTGAAATAGATAAGCTAAGGAAAGAAAAAATCAAAAGTAGGAAAAGAATCAATTACACACTGAATAACCACAGAAAACAATTACTTATACAGGAATACACAAAAATCACTGAAACTTACGAACAAAAAATTAAAGACTGCCAAACTCAAAGCTGGAAACAATTCTGCGAAAATATCAACAAAGACAACGCATGGAACCAAATCGGAAAAATAATCAACACCACAAAAACAAACACAAACGAAACTCTACTCAAACATAACAACATAACACTAAACTCCGAACAATCAGCCACACTACTTACAGACACGCTTTTTCCTGAGGATGACCTCACAAACGAAACAGACCTACAAACAAACATTCGAACAAACAACACCAACTACAAGCCTCCTAAACAAAAAGAAGTAGACATTACCAAGGCAGAAATACTTAACATCATTAGTACTTTTAACTCTAAGAAAGCTCCCGGCCACGACGGATTCACATCAGATATTTGTACACACGCAATACACACTAACCAGGAACTTTTCACCAAAATCGTCAACAAGTGCTACAATCTAAACACATTCCCAACAATATGGAAAACTGCACACATCATAATAATTAAAAAACCAAATAAAGAAGACTACACATCACCCAATTCTTATAGACCCATAGGTCTTTTACCTATCATGGGAAAAATATTCGAAAAGATAATTATTAACAGACTTAAATATTATATAATACCAAAACTCAACAACAAACAATATGGTTTCCTGCCGCAAAAAAGTACCACCGACGCACTTTACAGACTAACAAATAATATTAAGAACAACCTACAAGCTAAACACACAACTATACTAATATCTCTCGACATCCAAGGGGCATTTGATAACGCATTGTGGCCAGCCATAATCAAGCAACTGCAACAATACGACCTCCCTGGAAACCTATATTATACAATACTTGACTACTTCAACAACCGAAGAGTTCAACTCACATACGCCAACACAACTAAAACCAAATACACTAACAAAGGATGCATACAGGGCTCAGTTGGAGGCCCCATATTCTGGAACATCCTACTTGATACCCTACTATCCAAACTAGAAGAACTAGAAGTAGAAACACAAGCATTCGCCGACGACATACTCATTTCATTCAAAGGTACAGACATAGTCAACCAACAAACCAAAATAAATGAAACAATGGATTTCATACACAAATGGGGAACCTCTAATAAACTTACATTCTCACCAAGTAAAACCAAAGCCATCGCCATCACCAACAAGATAAAAACCACTCTTCCAAAAATCTACTTAAACAAGAAAATAATAGAATACACGAATAAATTAAAAATACTAGGCATTACAATAGACAATAAACTTAAATACAACCAACATATCAAGAATATTATACAAAAAGCAATAAATATATACAAGCCTTTAAGCAGAGCAACAAAAGTCACATGGGGACTAAACCAATACACAACTAAAACTATTTATAAATCCATTATAGAGCCTATCATGACCTACGGTGCCCCCATTTGGGCAGACGCCACCAAAACAAAAATCAACCGCAATAAACTCTTAAGCATTCAAAGATGCTTCACGCTTAAAACAATCAAAGCCTATAGAACAGTTAGCACTGAAGCTGCACTAATACTATCAGGCATCACACCAATAGACCTAAAAATTATTGAAATAGCTTCAGTTTATTATTACAAAAAAGGACATCACAATGAATTAATCAAAGACAGAGAAATAGAAACAATCATTCCTTATACTCACCTACCACACCCGTCTGTACACACTCTAATAAAGCACACCATACAGGACATCAACACCCCAAAAGATGACACAATACACATTTTCACAGACGGAAGCAGGATTAACAACAAAACTGGAGCGGCAATAGTTACCTACAAAAATAATAAGGAAATTCACAATAAGAAAATCAAACTAGCAGACCACTGCAGCGTCTTTCAAGCTGAACTTATGGCCATCCTCAAAGCAACCGAGATAATATATAAACAGAAAGAACACACCATAATCATTCACACAGACTCCTACTCATCACTTGCACTACTTAAAAACAACACAAATACACACCCCATTGCATTCAACATACAAAACAATATCACAGAACTCACCAACACACACAACAAAGAAATACACATACAATGGATCAAAGCACACAACAATAACACAGGCAACGAGAGAGCCGACTTTCTTGCTAAAGAAGCAGCATTAAAACTAAAATCCAAACCAACTTATGACAAAATACCCACATCATTTCTAAAAAAGCTACTAAAACAAAAAACTCTCGAGGACTGGCAAAACAGATGGCACCAATCCACCACCGGCAGCAACACCAAACTATTCTTACCTAATATAATAAAAAATTATCAAGCTATTAATAAACTAACACTAAGCCCCACAGTTATCCAATTTATCACAGGACACGGCCCATTCCTTTACTATCTACATAAATTTAAAATAAAAGACAATCCTTTATGCAACCTATGTGATGCCGGTACTCCACAAACATCTATACACCTCATAACAGAGTGTGATCGATTTACCACGAGCAGGTATAACTTAGAATGCAAAATAAACACTAAAGTAAACCTTGACAACCTCTACCACATAATCGAGGACGAAACTTTCCTAAAAAGCTTCGATCAGCTATGCCAAATCATAGGTAAAATAGTAAAAGAAAAGAACAAATAATTATCTGCAACAAATAGTTATTTGTTCTTTTCTTTTACTAATCACAAAAATTGTTAACATAATTAAATGTATGTGCTGTATTTATAAAAAAGAAAATTAAGATCCGTTATCCAAAACGGAGACCAATTAGTAGTCACACGACCCCGGAACAATGTTGCCGAGGGAGTAGGACTAGAGAAAAAAAAAAAAAAAAAAAAAAAAAAAAAACCCACGAACTATCGAAGCGCACGGCAGGTGTTTTACCGAACGTGCTAACGAGCCATTACTATGTGTATGTAGTTACTTCACTACAATTCTATATACTGCTCAAACAGTTTACTGTAAGTGTTCTGTAATTACTGTAACTATTGTTAGCTCTTGGTGTCTCTTAATTAGTTGAGCGACTAAAGGATTGTTACTAGTCTAGGATGAACCCTGGACCTACAATAGTTCCAGTTAACCAAGGCTGAAACTTAATATACTCGTACATACGAACATAGATTCGTATGTTTGTCAAATACCTACGTCATTCCTTTTATATTATTTAAAACTAGCAACGCGCTCCGGCTTCACACGGGTGTAATGTAGATGTACTATACATAAAAAATATATCTATGTCACTCGCTAGTCGCTGATAATGTAGCTTTCTATTGGTGAAATATTTTTTAAAATCGGTCCAGTAGTTTTTGAGTTTATTCATAACATACAAACATTCAAAATACAAATCTTTCCTCTTTGTACTATTAGTATAGATAGAGTAGACATACATTCAGGAAAACGAATATATATTTCAAACAAAAATTATATCTTATATATTAAATTAATGGCAATATCTTCAAAGAAAACAATGTCAATTTTTTTTATATTGAGCCTATATTGTAAAGGTAAACGGAAATTGGCTATGCTCTAGTTTTTTGCAAGAATATTCGATAATATCGAATAATTTGTTTATATGTAGTTCCAAAAGTATTTTTTTCTAAATCTAATGTAAGGTAAAGGCACCTAATTCCGAGGGGTTCTAAAAATGGCACCTTATTCCGAGGTATTTAGAAAATCGACGATTTCTAGCAATTTACAAATTCTTTGTGTCTGCAAGATACTTTTTTCAATTAGAAATTTATCTATTCGTGTTTATATGGGGAAAACAGTACTTTAGCGTGTGTACTTTTTAAAATAATCTGTGAGTTTTACGCTAGCAGCTGACTCGAATGTACGCTTCATATATTTCGGACCTTCTGCACGTGATAACTACGATTTTCTGAATAGTGTTTTAGATGATATTTTTATATTGAGTGAGATTTTGTTTAGATTGAAATAGTGAAAGGGTTATATTTTTTATCGAAAACACTTAACATTTGTGTATTTTCTTCACAAATTAAGGAGAAAATAAGTATTTAAAATACCGCGGCATTAGGTGCCAAATATTTGAGTTGGTTCCTAAATACCGATGTATGCCACGGAATTGCAATTTCATAGATATTAACTTTCTTTTTAATTTTGAAGGCAGTTTTATGATTACGAACTTATTGTTTTGGTTTTGATCACTTAAAAAACAAATAAATAAGAAAATCTATTTCCGCGGAATACTTTGGCGTCGCATTTACTAATTATAGCAGATCAAAGATGATCTATTTAGGTATTTCATTAATTCGTTGTATGGAAAAGCTAAGTACAGAAAATTAAGATATAAATGTATTTCGAAATAATGTTGAATGGGTTTTATACATTATTTCCAAGATATCGCAATTAAGCAGTAGTTTATGTATATAATATTCAAAAATCTTTTATTTTTTAATACTCGGAATTAGAAAATGTGATTTAGTATTATAAAACGCTATTCCGATGTATGTAAGTCGGAATAATGTTATATAAGTCCCTTAATTCGTGGTATTTATATAAGTAAAATACATAATGTTCATTATCTTGCGCAGAGTATGATTTAAGTAATGGAAATTATATATTAACTTATTTGACCTTTAAAAAAAACTTTCATAAAACGATAAACTTAGATATTTTGTAACATACGTTTGTGAATAAAACATGAATAGAGACTATAATTTTACACAATATCAGTTTCGATTATACCAACAAAGAAGATAAATTCATTCTCTAATTATTACGTACATAAATAATAGTAACTATAATGCTACTTGTAAATGATACTGAAAAGTCATATCATTTATTTTTTATTAAAAAAAAACAGAACCTACGTTAATAATAATTGATGATTGGAAATTTAATTATCTAACAGCAACTTTCTGTTATTGACAATTAAATATATCTATTTAATTTCTATGAAGAAAGTAAAAAAATAACTCAATTAAAAAGTTTAATTAACTATGTTTTATTTTCCATATATTATATTTAACATAACGTTATTGAGTATCTAAGAAAATTATATATTGTGGTGCCATTTTATTTATCATATATTATATATCGCGCCTTCGATACTGTCAATGTGGAATTGCTACTGTCTAAGCTTATCTATTATGGGTTCAGCGAACAGGTCGTATTGTGGTTTAGAAGTTATTTCAGAAATAGGTTCCAGGCTGTTGTTGTAACAAACGATGATGGTAAAAAATCTTATTCACAATTTAAGCCACTATCAAGAGGTGTACCGCAAGGGTCCATTCTAGGCCCGTTACTTTTTATCATCTATACTGCTGACATCATAAAAAACATACAACATTGCAAGTATCATATATATGCGGACGATATACAATTATATATTTCGTTTCCAGTGGCACAAGCTCACACAGCCATAAATAAATTGAACGCTGACCTGCAGCGTATTGCTGAGTGGTCGGAACAAAGTGCCTTGGCTTTGAATCCTGACAAGTCTAAATTTATGCTTCTTGGTACACCTACACTTCTTGCACAGTTTGAAAGGCTTAATCCGCTCATACACGTCAAGGGAACTTCGCTTGAACGCGTGAAGGAAGCTCGGAACCTTGGCATTGTTTTTGATGAAAGCCTAAGATTTCAGAAATATATAGATGAAGTTATCTCCAATTGTTTATATCGCCTCAAATTGTTATACCGCATTAGATGTCATATCGTTCCTACACTACGACTGAAACTATGCGAAGCACTGGTCCTTTCGAAACTAAATTACGGTGACACTGTTTATGGCGACCGCATCCTGGTTCGCAGAAAAAATGCTATCCAACGCATCCAGAATGCGTGTGCTCGGTATTGCTGGGATATTGCACCAAGGTCGCACATAACACCATATTTGAACGATGCCAAGGTTCCCAATATGGAAAGTCGTAGGCGAACACATTTTGCTGTCTTACTTTTTGGTATAGTAAAATATCATACGCCTCCTTACCTATACAAAAAACTCTCATGGCTAGGTGACAAAAATAGGGCCTATGGTACCAGAGCGTCAAACTGGATGTTAGATGTGCCTAAGCATCACACAGCTGCCTTTAGAGGTAGCTTTCGCTACAACGCAACCAAATGTTGGAATAACTTACCTCCACCATTACGCGACCTAAAAACTATTTCAAACTTTCGGTTGAAAATAAAGGAGTATGTAATGTCAAAACAAGTTAACCAACTTTGGTTGCACAAAAATAACTGAGCACATATTAATAACAGTTAATCCTTTTTTATTGTCTATTTTTTTTTTTATTTATTACTATTGTTTTTCTTCATTTTCCTTATATATTATGTAAAAATAATTATGTTATTTGTAAGCACCGCGACGTCAAGCGTCAAATAATAGGAGCTACTGAAAATCAGTGCTGTGGCATTACGTCACAGATATCCTGAGTAGCATCCTATTTCACGCACACTGCCACACAGCTACTGCGCAGATATTTATAGAATGCATGTTTATATAATGTTTGTTTTAAATGATTATTTTGGTGAATGATTGATAATTAATTGTTTTTTTTTTTCTCTGTATGCTGTGTTTTGTGTGTGTGAATAAAGTTTTTATTATTATTATTATATAGTAAGACTGACTGAAAAGCAAAAATAAATAAATATACTTAATTTTTTTTACATCATGTATCATGTACGAGGTGGGGCGTTTTCTTTGTATTCTGTACACTCGGAATTTGGATACAAATGCCTCGGAATTAGGATTTTTACATCGGAATAAGGTGCTTCGGACTTTTTCATATTTTTACATAATTTAACAAATAAGCAAATTTTTAATTGCCAAATGGTGAGTATATATCAAGAGTCAGATAAATAACAACTCTGATAAATATAGCCAATTCTACAGAAAGATATAGATAATACTTAATTTACTTTTAATAATAATACTTGTTCATTTGAGTTATGGTGAAAATACCGCGGAATTAGGTGCCTTTACCTTAATTACAATGTATTAAAAAGCTGTAGGCTATGGTCACTTTCGTAGTATGTTTTTCAATCTTAAGAATAATATTTGTCGAAAAGGTTAATATTTGTAAATTCAAATTCTCTTACCTTTCAATTTATCAAATTACAATAATGCCCCGTGTTCTCCAAATCATAAGATTACTCCGAAAATGAGCGAGAGACAACAAAATAAAAGTAATTCGAAAGCGAACTCAAATAAAATCCTACCTTTTCTTGTGAAGGCAACGCTTTTCGCAACTGCAAAGGAAGAGCACTTTAAATATTTAACTTTTATGGAAGCGTATTTCCATAATATTATATTAATATTCGAAAATGCTGCGTTTACACAGTACTCTAATTTTTAGGTTTCCATTTGAAGTGATTTGAAAACGCTCTTTAGTTATTTTGATCGTAGCGCTCTCAAATAAATCATTCATTTCAGACCAGATTAAATCAATTGATTACGTTGATTATAAACATATATTAAACTAGCAACGTGCCCCGGCTTCACACGGGTGCAATGTAGATGTACTATAGACAACAAAATAGAATATGTTACGCTGATAATGTAGCTTTCTAATGGTAAAATAATTTTTAAAATCGGTTCAGTAGTTTGAGTTTATTCATAACATACAGAAATACAAAAATTCAAAAATACAAATGTTTCTTCTTCATAATATTATATTAGTATAGATAAAGAAGTATAGATTAATTAATTAAATTAGGTACACTCAAAATTATTAAATTAAAATAACATATCAAATTAAATTCCATTTAAAGGAAATGCTATGTATGTAAACAAATATTGAGTTTTTATCAATATATTATGGTGATAGTGTGACAACTTTTTGAAATTTTAATTCAGACAGGTGTTACTTATCTGCCCATGACTATATAATCGAATATTAAAATGAATAAATTGCGTTTTCATATTGCTATGAATCTTAAATATTTGAATTGAAATATTTCAAGTGAACTTTCCGCTTCGTTTCAACCGTCTTAAACTATAATATAAGACTATTGATTGCCTTAAAGCCTGTCTGCAGTAGTCGGTCATTGATCTCCAAGTGTTGCTTTTTACAACAATTTAGCAGATCGTGTTCAGACACAATAAAATAAAACAAAGGATTTCTTTAAGCATAGCAGAATGATATAAGGTCTTACCAATCCGCTTTTGAGTCAAGCTGACATATATTTAGTGTGATAAGGATAAGAAAAGGGAATATTATGGTACTCATATGTAATCTTAAACCACTGATAATCGCTGGTCCCAAGTTATTACTGGATGGTATCCCCTTGATAAAACCCGGAAGCGAGGAAGACCGCCTAAAAGATGGATCGATGATTTGAAGAAAACTGCAGGTGTAGCTTGGGAAAGGAAAGCCAAAAATAGAGACCGATGGCACATTCTGGAGGAGGCTTTACATAAAATAGTTCTTTTACTTTTCTACATTTTCTTTATCTTTTTATTTTATAGTTTTTTTATATTTTACTAACAATAGAATTAAGATAAAAAAAACAACAAAACAACAAAAAAAAACAAAAAACATTGTTTTTTTTTAAAACAATACTAACAAAAACTGTAATAACTCTGTAAGGAATTAAAAAGCTTTTTTATTTTATTTTATTATATTGTAATCTTAAAAGCTTAATAGTATTGTTTAGCTAGAACCATATTAAAACTGGCTGGATGCTTTCAGCCATGACCCCAGCTGGTAGTATGAGAATATTATCAAACAATAAGTACTTTAAGGCAAATAGATAAATTCGGTTATACTGAGATTTTTGGAATCGCGCTAACAAAACTTCACCGATCACTTCTTGATATCTACTACTAATTGTCAGTAGTTAGGATGATCGAATATCCTTTCTTTATTTGCAGCACTATGTAGACTGAACATATAAGCTCTTGAGGTTGAAGGAAGAACACACCTTTCTTCCTCACTATGAAGAACAGCATAGAACGAATACAGTACATCGAATGCACTTAAAGAAAATATCAGTAATATGTAGTTCTGAATGATATATCCAGGTCGAGGACTTCCTTCCATCCTTCTGTCAAACTCAACATAGAATTCACAGCAGAATTTAATTTACTTCCTCGTTTCTTTTCATCGAGATTTCATGACAAATTAAAACTTTTTTTACATAAGTACAAACATATACATCATGCCTCTTTTCCATTGGGGTAGGCAGAGATCACGGAATTCCATATGCTCCGATCCTTACATACCACTTTCGCTTCTTCTACTTTCATCAATGCTTTCATACACACTCGTCGGTTACGAGTACTTTTCACCTGGCCCTAAAAAAAATTA
The DNA here is from genome assembly GCA_905404175.1 of Anthocharis cardamines. Lineage (NCBI taxonomy): Eukaryota > Metazoa > Arthropoda > Insecta > Lepidoptera > Pieridae > Anthocharis > Anthocharis cardamines. The sequence continues at coordinate 1,704,494 of FR989959.1, forward strand.
CTTTTTTTAATTCATAATTTCTACTTTTCCGGACCGATTCTTTTTGCTTTAAAAGAGGCATCCCTGAAATGATTGCGCCATGTGTTAGAGTAAACAAAGAAGGATAAATAAGATGTTATCGTAACAGACTGATTCGGTTTACGCCCGAGGGTCAGTCCCGTCTAATAATGTCAGTTTCCTAGCAGGTTATATTAGTTCATTAGGTGCTTTTTTGTATCATTTTACCAATGGTTGTTTGTATTGTACATTATAATCATTTTTGCGAAAATATGAATTCTTAAAATATCTAGTCTCGTATTATTTTATATCGTGTCGATGGTTCAGTGGTCAGCGTGAAGCGTTCAGCACCGTAGGTCCTGGGTTTGAATCCCCGAAAAAAATATATGAGAGAATGCAGTGGACCACCATAAGAGCCCAAAAGCCCGGCTTGTGCAACCATAAAAAAATATATAATAATGCCCTTAACTTAATTAATTAATAAAAAATATAAGATATAGGATTACGTAAATACGAGTATAATATAAGTACTATAATATATAAACTTTAACGTCACAAAGACATTTTTCTTATATACAATTTACACTTTTCTATTATAAAATAAGACGGAGAAAATTTGTTAGTAATTGTAGTAATTTTCTATAGGTATTATAACAATAATATATTATTGAAATAATCCGTAACTGATATAATAATAAGCCATTCATATATATCCTGTTGGCGGAAAACGAAAGTTTCCCCCAAAAGGGACCGCAAATGTTGTGTATTCGCTTCAATGGGTTGTTAGTTATTAATATTATATCTTTCTTATGATTCTTTAACTAGCTTACGTACCTCGCTATTCACTACATCACTATAGTAGAGAAGTATAATTTATGGAACTACTGAACAATTCCTTGGTTAAATAAAATAACTATTCATTTTATGCTCATTATAAGTTGTCTGTTTATTTGTATTAGGTAAGTTTTTGTATTGTTCATTCTATTTTAGTCTGTTTATTAATTTCTCATATTTTACTTCTTGTTATATCTTCTCCTCTCTATCCTTTCCATGCGGTTGCTTGGAAAAGATAGCTAAATATCTATAAAGCCGCCGTTTGTCCTCTTTCTTTCTTTTATTCAAAGATATGCTTGTAAGTCACTTGATGGTAGGTGATACCTACCTAAGCTACACAACAACAGTCAAAGATGCGCTGTAAACCTACCTTTCCCTTCGAGCATTCTGAAATCCATAGACTGAAACCGAAACGTACAATGTGCACTTCATGGTTTTTTCATCTATTTTATCATGAATGTTGGTTCATTACCTGATTGGAATTTTTCTATTCTTCCAACCCGTTTAATGCCCGACGTGGGGAAGACATGCTTACAGAAAATTATAAACATATCGTCCCGATGGGATTAGAACTTGCGACCCGTCGGAGGGCAAGGTCCGAGCCACAAAAATACTGGCTTTGCTCAACTGAAAGATACACGAAATCACTTTGTCATAATCAGCTTATTGCCTTCCATCTTTTATTGAATATTATCAAATAAATATGGAAAAGGGCTTCAAGATAAAAACTTCGTTTAAATATTCATATTCCATTAAGAGTAGCAAGCCTTAGAAACAAAAGCTAACCGCATAAATTCGAGGCGTTGTTACAATTCACCAACAAACGTTCATAAGTGGAAATGTGTCATAAGCGTAAGTGGATTAGAATACGTACAGATTTTGCAAACAGAAACAGCCATTATTATCATATAGGTAGGCAATCAGTTCAATTCAAATGTAACTTTATTTATGTACATACTTTTGTAGCATTTTTTTAAGGGGTCTTACCTAATTGAACGGACAAAAATAAAGCTATTTTCACGAATTTTTTTGACCGGTATAAATTAGTATTAGGCCTATAATACGCTTTTAAAATACATATTTTTTTAAATATTTATTAGACTCAGTTTACATACAGAAAAATTGCGGAAGACAAAATTGACGGTTTTTTCATCGTTTTTTTTTTCTTCAAAAAAATATAGTTAGGATCAAAAATTCAAAATTCGTATTAAATGCGTTATAGATAGCTATAGCGAATATATAGTATAGTATAGACTATAGTAGTCCTAAAGAACATGTGGTAAAATTTTGGTAAGGATTGGTTGAATAGTTTCGGAGGTTTTATCATTAAGCCGTCATTATGAGAAAAACGCGTTTTAAGTTTTTTTTTAACGAAAAATCTTACTTACGTCTAATAAGTTAACGCGTTAGTTAAGTCGTAGTTAAAAATGAGTTACTCCATAGTGCTGTTCCTAAACCAATATCACCTAATATTAATCGAAAAATCCTTATTTAATTATGAAAATAATTCGGTATTGACTCCAATTGCCAAAGTATTTAAATCAAAACACAGAAGTTAGTCAATTTGTCGTATTTCTGACTTATCTGGCAACAAATTGTACACCACAAGACACCCGATATCTCGGTTAAGTGACAACTGTAACAAGATTTATACTCCAATTTATTGTGTCTCGGCTCTTAGATTTATAATTAAAATGAGCAACATTCTTGCAGATATCAAGCAATTAACCCTCAACTCCCTTCTCTTATTTTGGGAATGAAATTACCTACCCCGGTTTGTGAGACACATGCTCTCCAAAAAAATTAAGGACAACAATATGAAATAAAAATGTTTTCGTTGAAATTTTTAATTAATTTACAAATTATGAATACCTAAATAATCAGATCCCGACGAGCTCTATGGTCAGTGAGACCGAGGGTAGGTCGCGATTTAGATCCCGCCTAGCTACATAATATGTTATTTGCTAAATTTGCCAATTTCAAGCATTAAATGGATATCAACATTCCGTCAAGGTTACCATCATTTATGGAAAAGCCGTGAAGTGCAGATTGTACATTTTGGTGCTAAATAGTGGAGTAATACCCCCCCCCCCCCCCAAATTTGTATGGAAAAAATGTCGACTAGTGTCACCTTAATCTATGAACTTACTAGAAATAAACACTGCATCCATTAGCGCCCTGAGGACACAATTTTGACATCTGAGTTTGAGCTGTTGCCATGTGATGAATTTGAACAAAAAAATCAGGAATCACTGTTCATCAAGTATGCTCTTTCGAATGGTGATGGAGATTAAAATGTCGTTTCGTTTCGTTTCGATTTTTTTCATACTAAAAATAGATGAGGCTTTATTTTTGAACGTTATGATTAGCCAAAATGGCGGTCTGAATGAAAATATGTTTTCCGAATGTAAATCTTGTATCCCATTTTTATACCTAAATTGAATACATAAACCACACGTTTTGTTATTTTCTTACATAAAGTGTGTTCCAAAATTATATGCAAGAGGAAGGACGAATTTCTTGAATTTAAGAATTTTCGATTTTAAGCTTTTTTTTTCCTGTTTTTGGCAAATCAAAATTTTCGCCCAAAATCTAAAGTTTATATCAACTATAGTATTTCTTAAAGTCGATTAACCAACGCTTCAATACTAGTTGTCTGCAACAGATAAGCTCCAAGTCATAATTCAACCAAACCAGTGACATTTAAATATCATAACATTAACAAACAAACAAGCTACAGAACTCATATCCATTGTACTTTGTTTTCCAACAAACACGTATTATTTTAAGCTAAAGAACGCACGAAATAGAATGTAAACGATATTTCGACAAAACTCCGAATGTTTCACGCGAGACTGCGGTTATTCACGACGCCTGTATCCGGTAGAGCGCAGTTTCCGAGGTAGGACGTGCCCCTACATACAATATGATACTCAATGTTTTTTGGAGCAGAAGGAAATTTTACACTTATGATGCTCTGTTTTAACTTTAAGAGCAAAATAAAGGAATGTGAAATGTCTTTGTAATGGTAGAAATATATTACTTAACAAGATGCTTTTCTTACAAAGGGGAATTAAATAAATTAACATCAGAAGAAGCATTTGCAATTGTAAATGGCTATCAAGGACATTCTAGACACTCTCTTTCTTATTTAAATAAAATATTTTATGCCGGTGTTCTACCAAATGCGTCAACGAAACGGCAAAAATAATTATGTATTTGTTGCGAATTCACAAAATTAACTCACACGTAACGTCACGTACGTTGGTTTATATATGAATTTACAGAGTATTTTGTTTTTATTCTCATTTAATATGTTAAGTCTGATTAATAAAATGCTACTAGAAATAGATATTTACTTTACCATATTTTTATTATAATTCCTTTTTTATAGAAACTACGTGTAGTAGACGACTTTACCACGACAAGCATATTATATCGTATTTGTAATCCGAGTTAATGTGTCACAGAGCATTATAATTTCACCTAGCGAGAATACGGTTCCTACAATTGTCTCTTAAATTTTGATCCCGTCAGGATGATAAGCAGTGTAATTTGCTAACTAAATTTACTATCCTAAATTTGTGCAAGACACCGCTCTCTCTAACGTTGAATTCTTGTGAGAGTCTTCGTTAAGGGTTAGCACCGAAGCAGGGTAAATGATTTATGTTGACGAGCTTCTCGGTACGTTAGGTAGTATCTATCTTGCATTCACAGTCGTGGGTTTGAATCCTGACTAGTTTGACATATGGATAATTTTATGTTGGATGATGGTGTGCAGTGGAAAATCGAAAGTACAAATGGATAACAAACCACCGTTCATAGGTGAAAAGCCTTGAATTGCAAATTGCGTGTCCAGTTTTAATGTAAGGATTTCCATACTATCGACCTAATAATAGGTAGACAACGCATCATTAATTGCATCAAGCGAACCTCATGTTTAATATCTAACAATAAAACATAGAAGATTGCTCAATAAAATTTTTAAAACACATAAAATGAAAGATTTAATGTATTTTAGATACCTAAGCATTAAGCCACTGCAAGTATCCACCATTGTCAATAGAAAAGTTTTTAAATTGTCTCTTTGATTTGGACACCTGTATCACCAATAAGTCTCTCATAAGGGGCTATTATTGCCCGACTAGTTCAACCCTTCTAGGAGTCAAGTGTTCTGAAACCTTCAGAGTCCTCATGTAGATTGTAATCTTCGTCATTTCTTTATATTCCAGGATTACATAGCTGTATGTTGCCTTTACATTTGAACAAAATGGGTTCGTAGTGTGCATCAAAATCATTTGTATAATTATATTATAAATGTATTGCTGTCGCCTTTGTTATATCCAAGGCTCTCTACTGTTTATGTGTACGTATATCCAATAAAGTATTAACTTTGTCGAACCAATACCAGAAAGAATAGTAAAGATATGAACATCAATCTATTTAAGTATGGTTTTGTAATATGAGCTCATTGGTATGTAAGCTCCAAATGTATTATATATAATATATATGGAGGTCACTGAAAAACAATGTTATGTTATCGATAGGTCTACAAAACTAAGTTCGCTCTTTTATCAACGTGCTACTTCCAAAAATCTCTTCTAAATATACTTAAATTTGTTTCTTATGTATATTCAATTTTGACGGGCTCGTTGGCGCGTTCGGTAGAACACCTGCCGTGCGCATCGATGGGTCGTGGGTTCGATTCCCACCGGGAGCACATGCTTATAATTTTCTGTAAGCATGTTTTCCCCACGTCTGGTAACTTCGGGCATTGATCGGGTGGGAGAAATATCTAAATTCCGACCGGGTAACGAACCACCGTTCATAGATGGAAAAACCGTGAAGTGCATATTGCGCGTTTCGGTTTCAGTCTATGAATTTCCGAATGCTCGAAGTAAAAATTAGGTCGACAGCGCATCATTGACTGATGTTCTGTGGCTGAGGTATCACCTACCATCAAGTGAACCTCATGCTCGTCTGTCGATATCTGACATAAAAAAAAAAAAAAAAAAAATGTAATTTTTGTTTTATCATGACTATTGGTCTTTTGATTGTGTTTTATTTTCGATTTTTTTTTCATTAAATACGTTGTCGCTGTATTTTTATCGAGCTTACGAATATACCAAGGTACGTATACTAATACCGAAAACGCACTATTTCATGGCTTTTCAATTCAAGAATCTAGCAAACAGTGTACACTAAGTCTTATAGCATGAACAATAGCTTGTCAGTCGCAGGATATTCAGTACATGGTTTAATTATTTGAAGTCGTGAGTGTTCAGGAACTATGTGGTAGTACTCTTGCGTTACGCTCGATACGGGGGTACGGGCAAAGGAAACTTGGTATTATTAGTATCTACAAATTGGATTGTGAACTAATAGTATCACTTAAATATAAGTTAATAGTCGATGCACCACGCTAAATTATTAAATAATTTTTAAATTAGTATGGTTTCCCTTTTCTGTATCGTTTAAATTTTAACTTTAAGATAGATTTATGTATAATATGTACTTACACGGATTTAACTTTATTGAATGCTGTAGTCTTCTTGAGGGAGCACAAAGACTTGCTTAATGTATTGTTAATATTAGATAATATATGTTTATGTGTATCCTTTGTTGAAGACTCAATTAAATAAATACTTATTTATTTTAAATCAAAAGAATTTACTGCCTCGCACACTCTATCGTATCAATTATATCAGTTGTATTTCCGAACCGATACGACTTAGCCACATTCATTAAAAAGGCCGGCAACGCACCTGCAAGTCCTCAGGAGTTGAAGATGTCTAGCGTCGCCTATGATCATTAACCATCAGGTAAACGTACCTGCAAGTCATCAGGAGTTGAGGATGTCTAGCGTCGCCTATGATCATTTAATCAAGTGAATCGTCAGCCTATTAGCCCCCTATTCCATAATTAATAATAAACCATATTAATTAATTAACCATATTATTATAACGTCCTCGAACAGATCGGGGACCTTCTTCAAAAGGGCCAGGTCAAAAGTACTCGTAACCGACGAGTGTGTATGAAAGCATTGATGAATGTAGAAGAAGCGAGAGTGGTATGTAAGGATCGTAGCATATGGAATTCCGTGATCTCTGCCTACCCCAATGGGAAAGAGGCGTGATGTATATGTATGTATATAATTATCGATTATTATTATGATTATCGATACAAACATGTGATAACTGAATAATGAAAACTTTGTATTTATTACACCCGAATATGAAACAAAGATAAATGGGTATTGTTTTCCAAATAACCCTATTTCCACAATTTAATTGATAAATCAATGAAATTAAAACGATCCCACGTAAACAGGCCAAATGTAACCCTTTAATGCGGGTGCCCGTTTCTATCACGTTTCGGTCTCTCGGGTCGCTGCGGCCAACCACTATTTTTGCAGTAGGCTTTATTAGGTCCCTTCGTATATAGAGAATTTACTCGAATTTAAATGGGGTTGTATGGTTTTAAAATTGAATTAAAACCAAGATAATTGATTAAATCTACTAATAATATTATAAGTGTGAAAGTTTATGAGGATGTCACTCTTTCAACCAAAAATTACTGAACGTATATTGATGAAGTATTATTGTTTATACATATATTTAGCTTAATTTATAACAAATTTGAATTAAATTGGCCAAATTATAACGATAAGTATATAAACCGTTAGAGTTACACAAAAATTAAATATGGTGGGATTGGAGTGCATTGCAGTAAGTAGAAAAGGTCCAAAAACATAATAAGGGAATTTTCCCGGATGAAGTCACGGGTAGAAGCTAGTGAATACTAAAGTTAATGTACGATTTCCGTGACATAGTGGTATGATACTTGTAGCGTTCAGCATAGGTAGAGATTGCTTGGAAAGAAGATAACCGTGGAGGAAGGAAAGTGTGATCTTCCACCAACCTAAAGGAACTGGAAAGGAAGGAAGGACTAGGGTGAAATAAAAGAAATCTTAAATTAATTAATGAAATTGCAACTCTTTTAAAAGACTAAAAAAAATCTTACATTTTTGCTTTTTTATTAACAGTGTCAAAAAAATTGATGTTATATTATTATTATGTACATACATCGAGTACTTGAAGACACGAATGATATAAGAATAATATACAAAAATAGTAACCGATTCCAAAAACGATTAGTTAGTATCTACTGAGAAGTCAAAAATAATTCTAAACCAAAAATAAACTCTGCTACTATCTGAACAACGTGACAACGTGGGATATACGACCGTATTTAAAAAAAAACATAACAAAAGAAATTCTTAAAAACATATACAGCGACAACAAACCTTACGTTAACTAAACCAATATTCGCCCGAGATATAAAAATAAGGTAAAAAAAAATTCCGAACATATCTTCAAAGACATCTCACCTCATTCACTAAAGCACCTTAAATATTGCGAGGCGTAGATTGTCGTTCAGTATTCACGGGAGGCAACACCAATAAAAATTCCGTTCATTCACAATACTCCCTTAGTTCGCATAAAGTGAAGGTTTATGGATCAACCCGACACCTAATACAAAGTACCGAAACTTCGGGTATGGAAAAAATATGGAGTCGTACAAAATTTACGGAGAGATCATGTCGGGGTTGCGTTTCGATAATATTAGAAAATATTGTGACAAAGGGTCATGAAATCTCGCGCGGTGTCATTCACTCAGACTCATTTTTTTTGACAGGCTCGTTGGCGCGTTCGGTAGAACACCTGCCGTGCGCATCGATGGGTCGTGGTGCGCAACGAACCCCCATTCATAGATGGAAAAACCGTAAAGTGCATATTGCGCGTTTCGGTTTCAGTCTCTGGATTTCCGAATGCTCGAATTAAAAAAAAATGAGGTCGATAGCGCATCATTGACTGATGTTCTGTGGCTGAGGTGAGGCACCTACCATCAAGTGAACCTCATGCTCGTCTGTCGATATCTGACATAAAAAAAAAATAGGAAATATTGCGACAAAAGGCCATGTCATCTCGCGCGGTGTCATTCGCTCAGTTTTTTTTTTGACGGGCTCGTTGGCGCGTTCGGTAGAACGCCTGCCGTGCGCATCGATGGGTCGTGGGTTCGAATTCCACCGGGACGACATGTTTATAATTTTCTGTAAGCATATCTTCCCCACGTCTGTTAATTTTGGGGGTGGGAGGAATATCCAATTTCCGACCGGGTAACGAACCACCGTTCATAGATGGAAAAACCGTAAAGTGCATATTGCGCGTTTCGGTTTAAGTCTATCGATCGCCGTTTACCACTTTCTGCACTCCGCAGGTGGCTCACGTAATGGTAAATAACAGACATTTACCATCATCTGCAACACCTGAGGGCTTGCAGATGCATTGCCGACCTTTAAACCCTTTTGATTATCTCTTTAACCTAAAAATATCTGCTTAAAAATAAATTGTATTTTTACTCACAACAACCTTAGTACGAAACACAATTCTAATATAAACATATGACACTCCTTCCTCTCGAGTGCGTTTACATAATCCATATAGATTGCTTGTTTTTGAAGGGTGAAAGAAAAACAAAAAAAAATGGTAAACATATTGTTTGTTCTACTAATAATTAAATTAATTAATTTATTGATTGAATGTGTGATACTTAAATGCCTTTTATCGGATTAAAAATTTATATATTCATTATATTATTTATCCTGTCTTTTCGAGCAAGCAAGCACTGTAAATAATAAATAACTTTTTATTCCAGTAAAAGTTATTTTATTTAAATTCTTTATTGAATAAAAATATATACAAAAAAAATAGAAAAATCAGCGTGAGATGCATGACGCGTTCCTATAACAATGGCAACTATTTCCTCTAGATGGAGCAAATATAATAACATAACAAAATATATAAAAAAGAATAAGGCCTATATATAACGCTAGCAATTGCCCCCGCAACCCCCCTTGTGGGTTGAATTTCGTAAAATCCGTTCTTAGCTGACCTCTACTCGGCGAAAGGAATATTCCTACCATATTTCAAGTCGCTACGCCTTATGGTTCCAGAGATATCGTGATGAGTCAATATATAGGTGGGAATCTCTTTTATATATATAGATAACAATGATTATGTTTTGTAAATCCCTATTAGCTCTTCTTGTCATAATGCATGCTAACTCGATGCCCGAACATTCGTATCATCTAATTGGCTAACATATAAGGTAGTTGCAATTAATAACAAGACCATTACGTAAACATGGGCTCAAGACATCATATATCACTGTCCATCATACACCACTGTGAACTAGCCACAAGAGTCAACAAACTAAGGCCTCTGTCTCAAAATAACTAAATACGGAAGTTTGTTAGTAGGGTTCATCTTCTAATATATAAAATTTCCATGTCACAATGTTAGTTACCGTACTCCTCCGAAACGGCTTTACCGGTTATTACCAAATTTTATATGCGTATTCAGTAGGTCTGAGAATCGGCTACTATCTATTTTTCATACCCCTAAGTGATAAGGGTTGTTCACCCTTTAAATTTTTATTTTTTTATTTTTTGACGATTTTTTTTGGTTTTATTTTTTTATAATGTGGCATTAAAAAATACATACAACCCTAAATTTTTACTTTTTTATCACCATGTTACCTCTTTTCTTTTTTTTGCCTATTGGTACTATTATTTTTGTACTAACATCGAGTGGACTTCCAGTGCTTGGCGAGAAATGAAAGTACCCAAAGTGGTAACTCCAAATAAAAAAACGTTTTTAAAATATAATTTAAAACACGGCTCTCACACCATAAAAGCCATTTATGATAGCATGTTTAGCAAACAGCGTAAAATATCACAAAACTTTAGGATCACACCTTGTACAATTTATTTCAAGTGTCAATGTATAGCATTGTAGCAACATCTGTAATATGCGGCTATAATCAGTAGCAAGATGTCCATTTTTCTGAATCGCGCTATCTAAGTGTTTCGGAGCGTTGACTATACAATATATAAATGTATACAATACCTCGACATCAACTAATAGGGCCTTTGTGCCGGCCAGTCTATGGTTCGACTGGTCGAGGATCCTCCCTTTAGGTTGGAGGAAGAGCACACCTAACTTCCCCCACAAACTACACAGTTTATCATTTATCTTCCAACAAAAATATAAAACCAATGTTCACGAAGAAGTAGAGGGATTTTACCACAACCTCTTAAAACTTTATTATTATCAAATCAAATCAAAATTGCTTTATTTAGCCACAACAAAATAAAAAATAAAATACATAGAAAAAATACACTTGTCCTTAAAACTAACACATTTAAAATTTAACTTAGCTAAAAATAACGCTCTAAGAGCAAATAAAAGTAAAAATAAAAAATTATAAAAATTCTAAAATATTAATAATAGCAATAAAAAAAGAACAAAATAGAATAAAAATGTGGCTAAAAAAGACAGCCACTCAGCATTTGCCACATCATTTTTCAATGGTGTGGCGCTGATTTTCAGTGGCTGCTCAGTTTCGCTTGGAGTGACATAACAACTGAACACAAAATCCATCATACATAAAAAAAAAATGAAGAAACTGATATCATCAAACGGAAAATATTAAAATAAAAAATATAAAAAACTTAAATGTGTAACAGAAATGGGTTTATAAGAAACATTATAGCAAAAACATAATAAAAGTAACGAGATATAAAACAGTTAATGGGTGTGAAAAAAGAAAGAAAAAGAAAATCTTACAACCTTTAATTTACAAAAGAAGGTGACAGCGCGATTTAAGTCTATCTGTCTCGTTTTATCGTCAGACTTCCACAGAAATAATGCTTTAGCGATGGCAAAACAGCTCCAATTCAGTGCAAGTGTCCTACTGTTGGCAACTTTGTTAATGTTAATGGCCAAAGTTACTTGACCTCAGTTCTCTTTTCATATAAATGAAAGACGAGGTCAAATTAAATTTGTTAGTAACATTTCTAGAATCAAATTAAATGTACCTTTACTGTTATTCCTAGATAGTGTCTAGCATTAAACTGGAATAGATATCTGGACTTTATTGTACCCAATTTTAACTTGATGCGATCTACTTTCTCTTAATAATTTTCCGGCGCTTTTACAATCGCTCTCATAAGCTGAATCTGTCTCTTTCTGTCGATATTCAATGGACAAAGACAGTATATTGTATTTACTAAATTTGCTAATAAAGACTAGCACTATATAAGGTTCCGTGTCAAATCATGTAATACAATATGTTATTATCTTCGCGAAAATTTAGCTTAAGAAAGCCTTTAAAATTTCCAAATTATATGTAAAGAAGGAACGCATAGGTATGTGAATTATGTGATACAATAAATACTCATCTTCAAAAACTATTAAAGATATTATTATACCGAGATAGATCTTTTGTTTATTTGTATGTTGGCTTAATCTCGGGAACTACTGAACCAATGTTAAAGATTTATTGTATACATTTTATTGTATTATAAAGCTACATAATTTATACCTAATATACTGCTCCTAAAAACAATTCCTTAATACTGGTTACAGTAATTATTTGGTTGTTCAGTATTTTATAATCACGTGAGTCATATATTACGTAGGCGAAAATGATTTGTTATGAATTTGGAATCACTACCTACAATGTGAGCTATATACAGTCAGATCATAACTTTAACGGCAATAAACTGACTTCAGGAATAACAGTAATAAAATTTATTGCTATTGTATCGTAAAAGACAATTTTTATGTAATTTTAAGCGCAAGAACTTCTTTATTTTACGACTCGAGTCGTCGCGCGATTTAAGTTCGATCGATTTTGGACTCCTTGTACTTTGTAATTGTCTAACTTTGTTTTTAGAATCCCTCCACCTACTCGCCGAAGACTTGCTAAGCAATGCTTGGAGTCATCACTGATGATAAAATGTAGGTAGCCTAATTACCTTTTTCCTACACTATCTGACAATACGTAAATATATGAAAGTAACACACCCCGACTTAGCACGTGTGTAGATGTAAGTACTATACGTATGTTCCTCGCTAATAATAGACATTTCTATTGGTGTAATAATTTTTAAAATCGATCCAGTAGTTTTTGAGTTAAACCGTAACAAACAAACAAATCTTTCCTCTTTATAATATGAGTATAGATAATTGCGTTATTAAAGAGGAAAATCATGATATTAGGTACTATAGAAATAACCACTCTTCGTTCATGGAAATTCACAGATATGCAAGATTAATGAAGCGTCATTGATTATATCACCTAGGGAGTCACGCTCATCAGTCGAAATTTTGAAACATTTGAAAAGAAATTTTATGAAGCCACAGGGCAGCATTAATTCAGAACCACTTTCGGAAAATAGGAAAAGAGCATCACAACAAAAAGCACTCTACGATAGCATAAGTTTGTGGATGTCAATCATTTCCTATCAAATGAAATAAAAAATGATAAAAATGAATAGTACTCGTATAAGCTATTTTAGATTATAGTTCTCTTCTATTCTTTTTTTTCTGTTAGATATCACTTGATGGTAGGTACCTCAGCCACAGAACATCAGTCAATGATGCGCTGTCGACCTAATGTTTACTTTGAGCATTCGGAAATCCATAGACTGAAACCGAAACGCGCAATGAATGGTCTTCATGTAACTCTCTTGTGCTCAATGCCACTAAAACCAAATATATGGTCTTAGGTACACCAAATCTTGTCAATAAAGTCCTTAATAACAATTTGGATATTGTAATAGATAATGAGGTGATTGAACGTGTTCAAGAAGCTCGAAATCTGGGTATTCTCTTTGATGAGAATCTCAGATTTGAAAAATATATCAATACCACAATATCCAATTGTTTTTATAGACTTAAGGTTTTATACCGGATCAGACCTTATATAAATGAAACTCTGCGTATTAAACTTTGTGAGACTCTCATACAGTGGCGGGACCACCATACAAGCCCAAACGCCTGTTTTGCCTCATTAATGCATTAAAAAGAAATATAATAATGTCATTAGTCATATATAACTTATACGATTACGTAATTATATAAGTTATATAAATATATTAACACGTATTATGTTAAAATCGGCAAGTCGGGCTTTTGGGCTTGTATGGTAGTCCCGCCACTGCTCTCATACTCTCCAAATTCAACTATGGCGATATTGTTTACGGGCCTAGACTTCTGGCTCGCTCGAGGGACGCAATCCAGCGGGTCCAAAATGCTTGCGCGAGGTATTGTTGGGACATTCCTCCACGAGGTCACATCAGTCCGTTTTTGTTTAAATTTAAAGTTTTAAATATGGAAAATAGAAGACGCCTGCACTTCGCAGCTCTGCTTTTCAATGTGGTCACATCTAAGGCTCCCACGTATTTATATAAAAAACTGAACTGGTTGAGCGATACGAACACCTTGTACCACACCAGAGCGGCCCTATACGGTCTCCTGTCTTTTAGTCGGCATCACACTGCTGCCTTCAGGGGCAGTTTTAGTTATAACGCAACTAAGTGCTGGAATAATATACCACCACCTTTTAAAGCTTCCTTGTCATTAATTTCGTTTAAATTAAAAATGAAAGGATATCTTTTTAATGAACAACGAAGCCAGTGTTCCAGCCATTCCAGCCTTAGTTGTTGAACACAACACACTCTCTTTGAACAGGAGACTAGGAGCCTTTTGTTTGTTTTATTTTTATTTTTTTGTTTTTTGTTTGTTTTATCATCTCATTTTATAAACCGTATGTCTGTACTTGTTTTAAATTTAGTTTATTTGTAGTTGTAATAACATAATTTTAATTCTATTAGGCGAGGTGTCACCCTTCAGGTCGTGTGTCACGTGGGGCCACGGAAGATCAGCGTTGCAACACATCTGTGTTGGAACTCATGCTGAGTGGCTCCCTTTTTAGATACCACACATACATTTTTTTTTTATTTTATTTTGTTTTCAATTTCTTTTTATTTGTGTGTGTATTTTAAATAAATGATTTTTCTTCTTTCTTCAATGTACACTTCACAGTCTTTCCATCTATGAACGGTGGTTCGTTACCCCGTCGGAATTTCGATATTCCTCCCACCCGATCAATGCTCGAAGTTACCAAACGTAGGAAAAACATGCTTACAGAAAATTATAAACATGTGGTCCCAGTGGGATTTGACACCCGACCCATCGATGCGCACGGCAGGTGTTCTACCGAACGCGCCAACGAGCCCGCATAAATTCTATTATTTTGGCACGGTTCGGTAATGCTTTCGGTAGATAATAAAGCCCATTTCCATTGAGCTATCATTTGAAAACAATAATATCTCGCAAACAAACTACTTTGTAATTCACAAGGCAACCTCGAACGATACAAATTACGAGCGACCAAGCTTAACCCGTCAGTTAACTCAATGAAATTGTTCACGTAAATTGTACGTGTGCTGCAGTTATAACCCCGCTGTAGGCGCACCTAAGGATCCGCTGAGGTATGGCTTTCATTCAACCATTTAGCCATTCAATCGGTCCCGTATTGAACGAATGAATTCATACAGGTCAGAATAAAACTCGTTAGACGTTTGCACAAAATTTGGTTGTTTTTACTTCTAAGCTTCTATTCGAGAGGATATTGAATATATGAATTTATAATTATATACTTAATTATAAAATTTTAAATACCTTACTTAGAATTTGATTCATTTGATTATTCTGGCGTCGGTTTGAAAGGCTTCAGGAGAAAACTGTTCAGTTAAATTAATAATATACTGGGTCAATATTTAGAAAAAGTAAATGCCCACGATGCAAGTTTCTTGCCCATTGCATACAATAAAATTGAATTCTTCATCTATTATACAATTTTTTATACTTTTCTTTAGTCACAGTTGCTTACATTTATTTTTATTTCAATTATTGCGCTTAAATTATTGCTATTGTATGTACAAGAATATTATATATTATGAATTAGGTATGTATTAATTTAATACTTGACCTCTAACTGTCCTAAATCCCTTAGATGGGGCAGAGGGCGTCCACAGTGCTCCGCCATCGCGCTACGCGCTTCATCTCAGGACAACCCTATTTCATTTGCTTCAGCCATCACGGAGCGTCTCAAGGATTGCCTAGGACGTCTACGCTTCCTCTTTCCTTGGGCAGTTCATCCCAAGGATAGCCTAAGTGAATACTGAATATGGATCCCTTCCAAGTGTGTGACCTATCCATATTCACTTGCGACACTAAATCTGGTTACCAATTTACTATATGCATCATAAAAGTTTTAAGTGCTCTATATAATTTACATCGAAGAAAAATTCAAGTAGAAAATGATGATCGGAAGTGAACTGAAGAATAGTCCTACACATAATGTGGTTTGTGGAAAATGCATCCAAAAAGCAGAATATATTTACGATATTGCTTGTACATGACACAATGAAGTCGTCACTTCGCAATCCGTGGTCTCAAAGGCGATGGGCCAGCCCAAACTACGAGTAGCTATAAAGCATTCACTTTACGATGCAAACGCCGTTCTGTTTTGTTGATTGGTTAAATCATAAGCGACAGCGGGAATATATTTGTACTAACTCAGTTATATTTACATAAGATCCTTTTTTACTGATAATTTATTGAGCTGGTGCTTGACGCATATGACATAAGTAAATAGTATTCGTATCGACGAATAATTACAAATGATTAAATTCAAATTCAAAAATCATTTATTCATTTAGGTAACACAATGTACACTTATGAACGACAATAAAAAATACATATTAAATGCTTCTAATTTTACATTTACTGCCAGTTCTCAAATCAAGGGCGTAGAGCGGACGAGAAGAACTGGCAAGAAACTCGCCGCCACTCTTTTTAATCGCCAAGTTTTTGTTTTACAAATGTTTTGTAAGGAGCTGCAACCATTACACCATGTTCCACATGACATTAAATTAACATATATCCTTAAAACATAATCAGTTCTGATTCGACTGGATAAATATTTGTATACGCACCTGTAATACGGACTCGTTAGTGTGTTGGCGGGTTTTAGATCGGGACATCACAAGTTTCATGTTACCAGATCATATCTGTTAAATGCTCATTATAAGTATATAATATTTCAGTGAGAACCAATAAGTTGAAGAAAGAGAAAGAAACACTTTATAAGAAACAAAATAATAGTAGGAGAGCCCGTGGGAGATCGTCCTTCACCGATCTGATAACCAGATGAGACGTATTTTTTATTAAATATTTTTTATAAACAAATATGCCTATAATTGCTTGCCTATCGAAAAGTGGTCATGGCTATTTTTAATTAAATTAACTTTTATCGATTTTTTTTTCATCACCTTCATACTTTTGATAACCAAATGAAATTTATTTGACTGATAGTTTTTGATACACAGAATATGCCTAGGTATGCTTGCCTACTCATTTCAGTGTATAACTACCTGGCAAGCAGGTGTAAACAGGTAAGTCAAAATAATAAAAAAAAAAATTAAATAAATAAATAAATAAAATTAAAAATTAAAAAAAAAAAAATTCAAATAAAGAATTAAAAATTAAATTAAATTAAAAAAAAAATTAATTAATTTTTTTTTATTTTTTTTATTAAAAATAGCCAGTACCACTTTTCGATAGGCAAGCAATTATAGGCATATTTGTTTATAAAAAATATTTAATAAAAAATACGTCTCATCTGGTTATCAGATCGGTGAAGGACGATCTCCCACGGGCTCTTAGACCATAATAAATATTATATGGAAGACGTCTATATTGGAGAGAAAAATAATGTGTTACTGCTGCTTACATACTGTATACATTTAAGGAATGTGTATTTCAATTTCAGTCGTCAGTGTTGACCCTTAAGAAGTTTTAAACAATTATTTGCCATTTTGAAGTTTTTTTTTTATATTTCAATCGTTATAACGACTTTTTACTTTATAGCCAAAGCAAAGTAAATCGTATAAATAAAATAAAATAAAATAAAAAAGCCTTTTATTTCCTACTAGATAATTTTAACAATAATAATAAGTGTTAATAACTAATTAAAACTAAATAAAATTACTTAACTAATTTAACTATTGTCTTTTTAATTTACTAACAATTTTTCTTGCTTATTTATATTTTTATACACCTAATAATTTACTTTAAATTTACTACACTTAATAATTTACTAATAATTTACTATAATATATATTATAGTAAATCGTATAAATAATTAAAATTGCTACAATAATCTACGACGTCTATCCATTAGTTAAGTCCCAGCGTAAGTATATAATTTGCACCATACTTAAATTTAAGCTGTAGCAGTCGCAACACACATTGCAATTGACCGCTGGCGTTTACATCGATATTGCGAGTGAATATAGCTGGTTTTCAGACTACTTGTAATGAAATACAGTCAGATATTACGATTTATCTCTAAAAATCTTATCATGTTCTTTCTATGTAGTACTGCATCAGTGGCGGATTTACCAGCAGGCTGAGTAGGCTTCAGCCTAGGGCGGCAGATTTTAGGGTCGGCAAATTTGAGGATACTTTTAGCTATCTTATAGAAATCAAGTGTTACTTTTCTTACTTTTAAGACAGTCTTCTGGACCTTACAGAGCTATACTCTGTAAGGTCTAAAAGTAAGACTTACTGAGACTTGCACTTATAAGACAATTCCTATCATTGTATTTTAGAAAATTTAGGAACTTACATTTATAGAGGCTAGGGCGGCAAAATTTTGATAGCCTATACGCCGAAAATGTGTAAATCCGCCACTGTACTGCATACTATTTGACCCAAGAACACCTTCCTATTTAAAAGATTATTTTGAGTACCTTTCCGATAAAGGATTGAACTTGCGGACTGATGAAAATTTATCTTTACGCGTTCCGTCACGTAGCACTAAGTTTTTTAATTCGTCATTCGCAGTAAAAGCAGTAAAACTTTGGAATGTATTACCTGTACATATTAGAAAGGCGCAAACGTTAGCGTCTTTTAAAAACCTTGTTAAGTCTCATTATTTGTTGTCTGTTTAGTTTAGGTAGATAAGTCTTTGTATTGTGCATTCTACTTTAGTCTGTGTATTAATTTCCTATATATTTACTTCTCTTTACACTCTACTCTTAATTCTTATTATTTTCCTCTCTATTATTTCCATGCGGTTGCTGGGAAGAGATAGCTAAATAGCTATATATATAGCCGCCGCGGCCGTTTGTCCACTTTATTTTTCCTATTTTGTTTGATTAATTTTGTGTTGTTTTTATGTGTGACAATAAAGAATATTCTATCTATCTATCTATCTAATTTAATTGAAATATATGCAGACAAAAAAAAGAGGAATTGTTAATAACATAATAAGTTCTTTTTCCCGATCATAAATAATGTTTTACTTCCATGCTTAAAAATCTTTTAAAATGTTGCATTTGGATAAAAAACAATAATTTCAAACGTATAGACAGTTATTTAAAAGGATACCATACTATAAAAATTCATTGTAAATCGATCAAATTTGTAAGAAAATAAAGAGATGACGTATAGGTACTTTACAGCATGTGTTCTGAAACGCACTACCGCTTAATTTTGCGCTAAATTTTTCACGATTCATTATGGTGTAAAATATTTTTATTCAGATAATCTTAAGTGTGTATGTAGTTGGAAGAATATGTATGTCAGCAATATAAAAATATAATGTATTCCTTACTAAAGTCAACTTTTTAACCTTGTGACTGACCACTAGTTTCCTACGGTACCAATGTAGCACGCGAAAATGATCCTAATATGCAGGACACATTTAGAATATTACTCTATACCAAGATACTGAAAATACAAAATATACATTAGTCATCCAGCATACGATTATGTCGATCCATTTTTTTTATATTCTCATTCGATATTCATGGCTGATACATTATAATCAGACCGTGACATTAAGGGCAACGCACATTATGTATGAAGTTACATTATAACCTGAATATGCTTAAGTGGCTTGTCATCATGTTTCTGTTTTATGATAAAATTGAAACAGCAAATATGCTTTTATGTGATGAATTGTATCTATAAAAATAATAATAATTTTATAAGCTACCTTAAACATTAAGATTAAATAGAAGTCGTATCCCGTCAGGTATTGAAACCGGTTAATTTTAATTTTCCAAAATACGTGTCTGACTGAGATACCATGATATTAGTTTTAAAGGCACACTAAACTTACCACGGTAATTTTTTCAGTAAATATGACTAAAAACGAAAGAATATTTAACAAAAACCTTATTATATCGGTTAAACTCCTATAGTAAATTAACCGGTATTTAATCAATGTTTCCCATGTCATATATCTGTGTAATTTTTCAATATACTGCTAGCACTAGGTTCGAACGTTCGGGATGAAATGCAATGTGTACATGACGTTATATTCAGTGGCATAGCATAGGTAACTAGCACTTAGTGTGGATCCCATATTTGCCGCCCCCTTATTTTTGTAATTGATTATAAAAGATTGGGACGTGATGTAAATGGTACTCTTATTAAATAACACTAAACTAAAGAGAAACTCGGTTATTAAGGTGTTATACCTACTGACAAAAAAAAGGTATGTGTGTACTTATGTATACGCGTTTGAAGTTATACTTCTTTGGCGTCTGAAGAAAAATTTTAAAAAACAAAACTGCAGTAAATATCGAAGATTAATGTTAAAATCAATCAAATTCTATTCTGTAGCCAACTTCATCATGTCGTTTTTTTGGGACATCGTGCGCGCGCAGGTCATGAATTCACTCTCATCCAAATGCGCCAAAAGAAGTATAACTTCTATTCTGTAGCCAACTTCATCATGTCGTTTTTTTGGGACATCGTGCGCGCGCAGGTCATGAATTCACTCTCATCCAAATGCGCCAAAAGAAGTATAACTTCTATTCTGTAGCCAACTTCATCATGACGTTTTTTTGGGACATCGTGCGCGCACAGGTCATGAATTCACTCTCATCCAAACGCACCAAAAGAAGTATAACTTCAAAAATAAAATAAGAGTACGTTGAAGGAAGTCATTTTTTACCGTCACCTGTGACATGCCGCCCGCCAATGTGCCGACTTTCAATCTTTTGTCGACTTAGAAGGTTGTTTTTTTTTTGACTGCTGACAGGTATTGCTTGGACATGAGTATTTGATATAAATTTCAACTTGAGACGTTCCTGAGAAAAGGGGTCTTGACAAATAGACAGACGGACGTATAGACAAACAACGATTACCCTATAAGGGTTCCATTTTTGATACGAAGTACGGAACCCTTAAAACATGTTTTTCTGCTACATACATTAAGTTCATGTATTATTTACTTAGTACATTCATTTAGAAACCTGAACGGTACAGTAATTAGAATTGAAACGTTTAATAGAATGGCATTGTGGCGAATAAATACTTCGCCCTATAAATAATATAACTGGAAAAAGCATTGATTGCCGCCTTTTAATACAATCAATGGGAAAAAGTATTAAAATGGACAAGCTATATAATAGTTTCATTTATAAATATTAAAATGGAAGCCAATAATTAGCAATATACGCGCTGACTTCCATAGCATGTAAAAAAAGTAAGTTTTAATAATAAAGGACAATATAAAAAAAAATTATATATATTTTACAGTTTTATTTAACTCCACAGAGCTACAGGAACCAAACGTTCAATCAACGTCACGACGTCATAGTCAGCTGTCAAATGTTGACTGTCATTGTCATTTGTCATATACTTTCAAACAAATTCATTATTCAATTTTTTTTAGAATAATACGCAAATAAAACATACTATTTACGTAGTGAAATGAATAGATAAGTTATCCTTAAGTTGTAAATAACATAATAAATAATAATATAGGTCACGTGAATTTCGAATTTGTATTAATACTGGTGAACATTATTTTACGACGTTCTATTTTGAGGATCCGTCTGGGAGATTTTCTGTAATATAAAACTATTTTTATTTATTTATCACATTATGGATTGTGTTACTACGTTAAAGATTCTAGTTATTGGTGAAAGTGGTGTGGGTAAATCTAGGTAAGTTTTATCCTTTGTTCTTTATTCCAATTTATGACTCAGCTTTTCAAGGATAATCATGTATGCTCATCTTTGGTCAAAAGTCACGCTATAAGTTACCTACCTGTATTTCAAATGTTGTAAAAACAACGCCATATATTAAGTATCAGAATTGCAAACATAAATAGCTGGGATGTATCATCAATGTCAGTTTTTAAGTCTTAAGCTGTTATCAGAAAATATAAATCCATAGGAATCAAAGTAAACGGCAAACTATTTGCAGATCTTTGTTCAGAATATTTTGGAAGTTCTACTGGACAACAGTTACTATTGTTGTTATTCATGAGCAACTAAAAATTCAAGAAATTATTTTCCAAATGCTTTAAAACAGGGATTGAAACTGGTTAATTTTATTTTCCTAAATGCATGTCTGACTGGATACCATGATACTAGTTTTAAAGAGTAATACCAACTAAACTTACTCTTATTTTTTTAGTTAATACTAGCTAAAAAACCCGGCTTCGCCCGGGAGTTGATATGAGATGACGTGGTAGAGTCGAAATAAAAAAATAAACTATGACGTAAAAAGTAAAAAAAAAGTTTATTGAAAACGTTTTCTCATTATTTACAATACTTGTTTATAAACAACATTTTTCATTTTATTGTCCGGAGTATATATAACATAAATTTTTCGGATTTCCTACTCTTGAGCAAGCTACATATAGCTGACCGTGAGAGAAGCAGGATTCTTTGAGCTTAATGCCACAATATTTTAAAGTTTGTCCTTGCGCTTTGTTAATTGTAAAACTAAAGGCTAATTTTATTGGAAACTGCAGTCTTTTAAATTGAAATGGCAATTCCGAAGAGATCAGAGGTATTCTAGGTATAAATACTGTCTGTCCTTTGGTCTTTCCAGAAATAAGTTCAGCTTCAATGATATTATTCGATAGCTGTTTTACGATCATTCTAGTTCCATTACATAATTTTGGGGAGTTGAGATTTCTGAGTAGTATGATTGGAGTTCCAATTTTCAGACGAAGGCAGTGTAATGGCATTCCTTTCGAGAAAATTTGAAAATATTTTCTCTCTCACACCTTCTATTCTGGTCATTATCGTCCGCCATAATAAAAGGTTCTATAGCGGCATTTGTAGTAAAAGCGCGAAATTTAAAAACCTAAATTTTTTAATGTTTTGAGAACTAATTTGGATAACTAAAATTATGTCGCTTTAACTCCAAAATATAAGTTAGCTAATGACGTATAAATACACAAAATTTAATAACTTTATTATAGCAACAAATTAAATTTAAGACTTTATTGAAATTCGAATTTTAAATTTCGTGTCACTACTACACATGCGACAATTGCTCGCAACGCTTTTGGAAATGCAACCCAAACAATCGTTGTCTCCTGAATGAAGTTCAAATATTCGATAACAGATGGCGCCACTATACTTAATTTCCAAGTTGTAGGGTTGGAAAGTTCCTTATATCTTTAGAAACACGCCCTTTAGATTAAAACGGGAACTTTCTAGCTTCTGTAGCGGTAGCGTATGTAGTAAAGGCGCGAAATTTAAAAACCTAAATTTTTAAATATTTTGAGAACTAATTTGGATAACTAAAATTATGTCGCTTTAACTCCAAAATATACGTTAAATAATGGCGTATAAATACACAAAATTTAACAACTTTATTATAGTAACAAATGAAATTTAAGATTTTATTGAAATTGGAATTTTAAATTTCGCGCCACTACTACACATGCTGCAATGGCTCACAACTATGGAGACTATACACTATGACTATTGGAGTGTATAGTCTCCATAGTTGTCTTGAACGAAGTTCAAATATTCGATAACAGATGGCGCCACTGCACTTAATTTCCAAGTTGAAGGGTCGGAAAGTCCCTTATATCTTTAAAAACATGCCCTTTAGATTAAAACGGGAACTTTCTTGTTCGAGGGGGGATAAAGGGCTATCACACCACATAAGTCCCTTTATCGTGTCGGGACTCCTTTTTAAGTTTTATCGGCACGCACATTTTATCGACTTAGTTTTATTATATATATAGATGATTACAAACGAAAGAATATTAAAAAAAACTTTATTATTTCGGTTACACTATCATAGTAAATTAACTGGTATTCAGTCCCTGCTTTAAAATATTCCTGATGTAAAATAAAAAGTATGAATTGTCTGGTATATGCAAGATGGCAGTATCTTCCAGAACCTATATATTATATACATTGAGAATATTGAGAAGTTTGTTGTAAACAATAAATTATTTTTTATATTTTATCTTTTTGAAGTCCAAAAAGTTTGCCTGATGTTATGGGTTCATTCATAAAATTTGTGTTTTATTCTATTCAAACCTTATATGAAGAATATATGAGTCGTATAGAATCAAAGGCGGCTATCTAACTTTTTTGGTCCGGCAATCTACCAAAATAAAATAAGTTCTTGTCGTTTAGACTTTTATGTTTTTTTATATATTTGGTTTTATCTTTAATTATTAATATTAATAGATACCTTAAACATTCAATGAATGATACCTAATACAAAAATAAAGGAGAAAACCGTTTTCTTTTTTAAATTGCTAACAATCAACCATAAGTCAGATAGCCGCCTTTGATTCTATACGACTCATTGTATGTACTAGTCTTATCAAATGGATGGGTTGTTACATTAAGTTGATATTTTATAATTTTACTACCTATAATATTAAACAACCCAAAACACAATATTATGCTGCTACACAAAAGAAGTATTTCTATATTACAATATATTAAATGAGTTTATGATAGTTGATACTGGTGTTTGTTTAAGATTTTGTGTCAGTTTCACTTATAATACTCCTTATAAGGAAACAGATGATTTATCACCTAATAAATTTAAATCTCTTTCTTGAATAATAAGTGCAACTATTGTCTAACTTATAAATATATTTGAAGTTCAGCTTCTAATATTGTACTCAAATATTTCAATCCTTTTAGTATCATCTTGGCATTCACAACAGGAGATTACAATGCATCATTCCCTGCAACCATCGGAGTTGATTACAAATGCAAGGTTATGGAAGTGAATGGTTTAAAGGTTAAACTGGGCATTTGGGACACTGCTGGACAAGAAAGATATAGAACGCTTACAAATAGCTTTTATAGGTATTATACATAAGCTTTTCTTTATTTTATTTTGAAGGAGATTGCTTGTCTAAAGTATTTAAGCCATCTCAATTTAGTCCGATAGTTAAACAAACATAGGTAAATATACATTGATATTATAATTGAGAATTACTTGCGATTTGTATTTAAGTAACCAGTTAAGGTAAGTAAGGTGAAAAAACAGTTTAAAAACTAAAAAATTCACTCAAAGCATTTGCTTTCCATCTTTATCCAAACAAATTGGTGTTGAAGTTTTAGTTTAGTTTCTTAACTATTATTTTACAGAAATTGTGAAAAGAATTCCTGCTTCTTTCTCGAATTATCAATTCAATAACCGTTCGATAATAGTGACCATATTTACTGTAAATATAACAGAACATTGTATCCGTATAACAATAATAGACTACTTTGACTCCATTGAAAATATCTGACAATATAATGTTTGATACATAATAATATTACATAGAATAAATATTATTAATAATAATATTAAAAATATCATTTATTTGACATTATTAATATATTATTTGACATTATTAATACATTATTTGTTATAATAGTTCCTTAAAAATTAAACATTCATTGTTTTCTAGAGATGCCCATGGAGCAATATTAGTATATGATGTTGCAGAACCAAAGTCCTTAGCAAAACTCAATGAGTGGGTGGAAGAGTTACAGGTGTATTCAACGAAGAAAAACATTGTATGTCTTGTTGTAGGGAACAAAATAGATAAGGTATGTGTTTATTTTTTTAATTAAATACTATCAATTAAATAGGATATTCACCCAAAATATTTTCCAAGTCAGAAGTAAAGTTTAATGAGTACTCTAAGAACATAGATTTACATGAAAGCACAGAACTTATGGGCGCGCTTAGCTCGGTTTCTCTGGGGTAAGAGTAGATCTTAAATTCAAATTCAAAATCATTTATTCATTTAGGTAACATAATGTACACTTATGAACGTCAATAAAAAATACATAATTAATGCTTCTAATTTTACATTTACCGCCAGTTCTCAAATCAAGGGCGTAGAACGGAAGAGAAGAACTGGCAAGAAACTCTTCGTCACTCTTTTTAATCGCCAAGTTTTTGTTTTACAAAATATTTGTAAGGCGCTGCAACCATTACACCATGTTCCACATGACATCTTTGTGTAATTAAATATAATAATTAAAAAAAATATAAACCAGAAAAAAAACAAAGATTTGTCCTCTATCAGCAGTAGGCATGGTGAAATAGGAGCACGCACTTACATTCTCGTGGGAACAACACGCAAACATATAGTCGAAGTAACTAATATCACCGCATACACGAATTCAAGTTCGACCTGTCACCACAAGTAGCACCCGTTCACGAGCATGACGCATGGCCAGCCATACGCTGCTATTTACTGCGGAGTGTTGCTTCAAACGGATATATATCTGTGTAACATATCTGTGTGATGCTGTTGCATTACGCTGTTGCTTCACACAGATACATATCCGTCTGACTCTGTTGTAATAGCGCGCACTCCCTCGCACCAAGCGAGAGTGAGCGAGACGAGCGCGAGGGGAGGGGTCAGCTGACTGCTCAGATGTGTGTGGCATATCGATACATTGCCGCGCGCTCTACAGTTCTTTTGAACTACTTTTTCTGTGCCAAAAGTTAACATGGGCCCTTTGCTTCCATGTAATCTAACTTCTTTGGTACTATGCAGTCATATTTAGTTTATGAAACAATTCTGTGATAGGATCGTGCTGTAACGCGCGAGGCTGGACAGGCATTCGCACAGAAACACAGAATGTTGTTCATTGAGAGCAGTGCGAAGACACATGAGGGTATCAACTTAGCATTTGAAGAGCTAGTTCAAAAGGTAAGAGTTACAAATCATAGACTATACAGTGATTCTGGTAGAGTTGGAGAAATTGTTTATGGTAGGCAGGTTTAAGGGTCGAATTTAAGAAATCGTTAAAAGCATAAATAGATATATTTTTGAATTTATAGATAAGAATAATAAGAAATAAATAGAGGTCTTATGAATTTCGTTTACCACTGAAATTCTAATTTTTATCAGAAAATATAAATTGCTAAAAATCAATAACAAACCACAGATTATTTCTTTCATTTACTTTTTTTTCTGTAATAAAACGTGGAATCAAATCAGTTTGTTTATTACAACGTCTATGAATTTCTAACATCCCTAAATAAAATAAGTGAGCATCGCGACATGATAGTATTGCACATGCGATGCTTAGTTAAGATTTTTCATTATTTTAATCCAGGCGTAATCTTAAATTATTGGCAGTTTTGTATACATGTGTCCAATATCAGTTTTGTTCCTCGGTAAGGAGTTATCTGACGATGAAATGTTCAATGTTCTAGATAATCGAGACCCCTGGTTTGTGGGAGTCAACCGGGTCATCGTCAAATATTCGCATCTCTAACGAAGAGAGGAGACAGCAAGAGCAAGGCTCCTGTTATGATTATACGTGTTCTATATAATTGTATGTAAATATGGTTGGCTATGTGGGACGATTAGATTTCTTTTTACAGTATATTTTTTACCCATGTCTCGTCGCGATCATTGGAAGGTGTCAAAAGAATCGAGAATTAGTAGAACGTTATTGTATGAAGCATTGGTCGAAATGTAAGATTGGAATCCCCGTATTCACTTGCGATTATTAGAATTGAATGGCTTTAAAATCATCAAAGAATTAAAGCGTTGCGGACTTTATAGATCCATTTAAAAGTGAATCTGCCATAATATGTTTGCATATTCTTCAACGACGATGCTTAATCTCCAAAACCAAATACTTTTTAGAAGCACATTTTCTTCTGCCTTCCCTTGATCAGGTGTTAGGTCGCTCCAATATTGATATCATTTTTCAAATTGGATAATACTTCGTTGGTTTCAAATATAAAGCTAATAAAAAATTTAAAGGCCGTCCGCCGTCCGTTTAAACAACACATCTGAAACATTTGAGTCACGGATGTCCACGGTCGTTGGTAATTAATTATCATCAGGTAACCCATGGACTTAACACTTACACTAATGTACATATCATACAAAAATGAACAGCTAATCAATAATTTTGTAGGGAAAAGGTGACGTCTCTCTCATATTCAAGTGATCGCGATGGGAGTTTCTTTATAAATAATATATAGGGTTCAAATTACCTATCATTAAACAGTACATGGCTTTTACGTGGCTATTAATAAAGTATAGTGTCTTTTGTTTAATTTTTTCGTAGTGTAGGATTGTAGGGTAATATAATAAACTATTTCAGTTAATTATATAAAATGAATTCGGGACTCAATTTTATGTCTTTTAAACCTAGGGTTGATGGGCACGAACACGAAAACTAACGATGTAGCCAACCCTATGTGATATTTTTAACTATTTTGTAAATAAATTGTAATATTTTAATTAC
Source organism: Anthocharis cardamines (assembly GCA_905404175.1). Taxonomy (NCBI): domain Eukaryota; kingdom Metazoa; phylum Arthropoda; class Insecta; order Lepidoptera; family Pieridae; genus Anthocharis; species Anthocharis cardamines. Next base: position 1,732,818 of record FR989959.1, read on the forward strand.
AGTCTTATAAAACTGTAATTTACTAGCTGAAATCATTAAATTTGAATGCTATTTATATGCATGACTTTTTTTACACATTTCCCTTAGACCTAAGCCATACCGTGACTAAGTTTGCACGATGCGTTTAGCATCTGTGGTCCTGGGTTCAAATCCTAGGGATACAATATTTAAAAAAATATATTTCGGTCGGGCAGAGAATACGACTGAATACCTACTTGGCGTGACTGAGAAGCTGTAGCTGAAAATCAGCGTGGTAAGTTTCTGCCGTAAGACTGAAGCTGAGACTTCGGCCTCTTGACTGGTAAACATAAATTTTTAAGTATGAAGTTTAGTCAAGTAATATCTGTTAAATGGTTTTGTACATAGTTTGAATTAAAATAAAATACATTAAAACGCGATTTATTACTTATTTCAAAATCAAAATCAAAAGTTTTTTATTTCAAATAGGCCTTTGCAGGCTCTTATGAAACGTCTAGTTGCACGGTTCCAAAAAGTGGGTCTCATGGAGAAGAACCGGCAAGAAACTCCATTTATGACGACGTTTCGGATGCTTTTCAGCAACCTTGGTCACGGCAAACTGTGTTTTAGTCCGTTATTATTTTATTTAAATGTGTGATACTCGCGTTAATAAAAGACAATATTGTAGTTCGAAATGTTAAGGTTAACAAAATTGATGCAATCTTTACTTGACCTTTAAAATAGACTATTAAGATTTAAAAGATATTTAACTTTATTCTAATGAGCCGTCTGTTTGCTCGTTCATCCTTACTAAAAATATACAGTAACAAATAAATAGGCTTTTATTTGGACTTGAACGAAAGGTGATAGGAATAAATTGCTTTGACATTTTTCTTATGACGTTCTTGTATAATAATAAATGTGATTGCTTTTCAATTGATCCTTCGCTTAAAGTTGATATGGTCTTTATAAATTGTGCTGGGAGAGTAATTCGTTAGTCCCCTAGTGGGGCATGGGGTAGACCCATTTCCGTGTTTTACTGATAATTTTTCCTTACAGGCAAGTAATTGATCAGCCTTCTGTGCCCTACCTGACCGAAAACATTTTCTTTTTTAATCTTATTTCCTCGGAATTCGAACCCAAAACCTCCGGTGCTAAACGCATCACGCTGACCACTAGGTCACTAGGTTTAGGTGTTTCTAAACATATGCTATTTTTCATCTCTGTAACATCCTGTTTTTATTATAAGACTACTAGGTGTCGCTACAATCTGCCTATAAAATATGAAGATGGCATAAATTCTGAATCGCGCTAACATAGTTTTGCAGAAAACTTGTACTGGCTTACGGCCTGCCAGTCAATGGTTAGATCGGTCGAGGATCCTGCCTTTATGTGGTTGGAGGAAGACTATACCATCCTCTACAACATGACATATGCTAGCAAAGGAACATTCAGCTAACATATGACCCTTTTAGACATACATCGATCTTCAGTCAACAAATTATTTGTCCTATTAATCTCCAAGATGGTCGTTATTTGCGGTGTTCTTAAGGAAGTCTATATAAATCACGTCGCGTTTACATTTGTCAACGCTTACCCCAGTTACTTGAGTGATAGCGACTCATTAGCGAGGGCAGCCCATCGGGGTCGTTTAGACCTATTTGTAGTGGACAAGTGATAAATCGTAACTACTGGAATTAACTTAGACGGACCCATTAGAACGGTTTACTGATAATAAAACGTTTATGGTGGACGCGTAAAATGTGTAACTTGATAACATTCTTCGCATACTTTGTCCGCCATTTCAGACAAGAATTTTCACTTAAGGTTGCACAAGTCGCGGGCTCGAACTCACTGGTCGGCGTCACCAAAAAGCATGCTATTCTCCCGCACCGCACTGGGGCAGTCATTATTAAGTGAGATGCACGATAATTCATAGTAAAAGGGGCGTCTAAAAAATACGAAAAAGCCTTTGGAAAATCGAGTTTTATGAAAAAACCACTGCATAAATAAATTACCAATAAAAGTTATTGTATTCTTCGATAATCGTGCTTTATTTGTAGCGACTTTGTTTTGAAAATTTGATACTTCTTTTATTACTAATTTAAGCCCAAAGTTGTGTTAAAAAATGGCAATAAAAACGAATATTTGGTAGCTCGTAACTTTTTAATGGTTTTTTATTTTACCATTCTGTTTCTGCACAGACAAAATTAATAATGAGACAAAACGATATCATGTATAACTTTGCATATACGGTGCTAAATAGTGGAGTAATACCCCCCCGAAATTTCTATGGAAAAAATGTCGACTAGTGTCACCTTAAACTAACTTTTCACGGGCTCGTTGGCGCGTACGGTAGAACAACTGCCGTTCGCATCGATGGGTCGTGGGTTCGAATCCCACAGGGACAACATGTTTATAATATTATGTAAGCATGTTTTCCCCACGTCTGGTAACTTCGGGCATTGATCGGGTGGGAGGAATATCGAAATTCCAACCGGGTAACGAACCATCGTTCATAGATGGAAAAATCGGGAAGTGCACATTGCGCGTTTCGGTTTCAGTCTATGGAACAATAGAATCAGTTGTCGCCAGCGGTATTTCCGTAAAGAGCCTACTCATTTCTTAAAGGCCGGCAACGCACCTGCAAGTCCTCTGGTGTTGCAGATCTCCATGGGCGCCGGTAATCACTTACCATCAGGTGAACCAACTGCCCGTTTGCCTCCTTCCCTCTTCCCTTTTATTATTTGGGATCGGCGCAGTATGTTCTCTTTTTCCACTATCTTTCACTCGCCATATCATCAGTCACACTTCTCAAATACATATCATTCATGTATTTTTGGCCTCCCTCTTCCCTATACCTATCCACTTTCATATTCAAAACTTTTTTAGATACATGTTTTTCATCTTTCCTCATAACATGCTGATACCAAGCTAAACGACTACCTTTCAATTTTTCATTCACTGGCGCTACTCTCAAACTTCCTCTTATATATGTAATCATGTCACTCCACACATCCACCTCACCATTCTCATCTCAGCTACATGCAAACGTAGCCTGCTCGTTTGCCCCCCATTACATAAAAAATGCCCTCCTCCAGTACATGTTAATTAAATATATATCAGTGTATCACTCGACTGACAGACTGCTCGACATCGGAATTGGATATCGGGACAGAACCAGCGTTTATCTTATCCGACATCCTGATTCGAGACATTTCCGAATTAATATACTCCGACTACTCATGTCATTTCATTTAATTAATGTGTAAAGAAAATACGATGATACTCTAGTCTCGTATCGACACTGATAAACATTACAGATGTACTGAAGTTGATATTGCTAATGCATATTTAGATTTGTTTCTAACGGTTATTATTTTTAGCAGCATATCTTTTTCGATTACGCCGCTAAATAATAGATCTTATGGACTAAAATATCAATTATGGTATTACTCCAATATCAGTCAAAATTCTACCGATGTTTAAAAATCCACAACCGCTCTATTCCTTGGGAACTTTATGCCTCACACAACAGTGTAGAGCTATTTGTCGAAATGGTATCTACTAAAGTACTAACTGACACGATTTAGGTGCCTTTAAAAATGCCCTCTCCAAACAACACAAGTCCAGGTTTTGTAGATTTCCATGGTTGTCTCCCCTTCTAATATAAGAAATCGTCCTTCAGACTTGTAGATATTTTCAACTGTCTCGTCAAAATCGTTATTATTGCAAATAACATATAGAAGTCGACGCCACAATTGAAGTCCCACGGCGAAGTCTGGAATTAAACTTGTTAGCTCCGTCATCTTGTTGTTTGTCGGGAATGCGCGATACGAGTTTATTACGCGCAATACATTATTAGGAAGTCGAGAAATATCAAGTTGAGAGGATGTAAGGCAAACTTACACTTCTTACTAACCACATTTTCATACGCGACAGAGACATAGCGAATACTAGGAAGGAACGCATCCGTTACACTAGTGAAAACTCCGCCTTATAAAGCTAAACGATAAGAACCGCGTTACCTACTTGAATTTATTTAAAATCCGAAGCGGAAGAAAGAAAATTCTACGTTACGTTTCACTGTAATCAGTTGTAAATGCTATAATGTATTTTGCAAGAATGTAGGAAGTAGTTAGCATGATGTCAAGTATTTGCAATGCAAATTGCCGCGATAACTCAAGATAGCTGACGTCGTAAAACTGCGAAACTGTCGGGACGTGAAGTTTTTCTTATCGTTCTGCCTCGGACTTTGGCCTGTCCGGTTTTAGCTGAGCCAGTTGGAGCTATCAGTATCCTATTTTCTTTAAATACTGGTGTTATAGGAATATTTATGATTTATGGGGATGAAAATATCGAACCCTAATAGGATCACTCACGTGTCTGTTACAAGTAATTTTCTCCGAATCAGTTGAAGTAAAAACTGATTTTCTTTAAATACTGGTGTTATAGGGATATTTATATCCGATGAAAATTTCGAACCCTTCATAGGATCACTCACGTGTCTGTTACAAGTAATTTTCTCCGAATCAGTTGAAGTAAAATTATTTAAATTTTGGTTGTCCCGGATATAACATAAAATTTAAAAATATTTTAATGATGGGTAATTTTACATCAAAAGGGGTGATATGATTTTAAAAAAATATATCAAAAAGTATCTTGAAACAATTTTATGTTAGCTTTTCCTCCATCGCGAATCTTATACATATATGTTTTTCGAACAATCATAGAAAAACAAACGGGGTGAGCTAAATAAAACCGTTTAAAAACAGTGAAGGGAAAGTTGCGCGAATATATATATTGTATACGGAATGTTCGAAATAAAAAATACATCGACAACACATCATTGACTGATGTTGTGTGGCTGAGGTTTTTACCATTAAATTAACCCTGACGATATCTAATATAAAAAGGGTAAGGCCCTGTAAAGAATTTCTTTTTTGTTCTTATATAACAGTATTTTTGGTGATTTTCTAAATAAAGCATTTCTGTCATATTCTATTCAATATAAAAATGTACTTCAATTTAGAATTAAATGGTAAAACAAACACACTTTCACAATTATTTATAAGGATTACGATATTTTGTTTCAGATATATATATTTTTTTTTAATATGAAGCATTCCGTGTTTCGACTGAAGCTTCAATTTGATTGATAGCCGTTATCTAAACAGTACTCAATGTTCAAGTATTTTTTATTTCCAATTTGTCCTCGTAAATCACAGAATAAATTTAACAGTATAAATCTGAACGCAGTAGTATTGTCACATGTAAATAGTGTTTCAAATCTGAGGTTTCAAAATTAAAATAAAATGTGTATGTAAGGATTACGTTTCGGAGGAGTGCGACCCATAAACACCGTGACAAGAGATATTTCTATAAAACTATTAATTTGTGACGAGCTTGTCGGCGTGTTGAGTAGTACGTAAATCTTACCTTCTGAGGTGCGGGTTCTAATCCCATCGAGTTTTATATATTTATCGTTTTCTGTAAACATTATTTTTTTCTACATTAATAAAGCTTTATTTGAAGAATTAAATTTAAAACTTCTGCTCTAACAGATGCTTTCACATAATATTTTATTCACAAACTGAATCGTTTTGCAAATAATCCTTTCATATGTTTCATAATATACTATATTTTCTGGACGAGTGAATTAGAATCAGTCCAAACGTCCGTATTTACACAAAATTAAAAGCGTATTTAGTACAAATTTGCGACTAAAATGCAAAAAACCGCCAACTTAAGCTGGTTACATAGTAGCGATTATTCCTGGGCGTTTGGTAAAATTAGCAATTATAGTTACTTATATCTTTCTCAGACATTCACTTGTTTTTTTAGGTTTTTTTTATTAGTCTTATATTAATTGAATTATGCAGAAATCAATTATTTTATTATAAGTGCAGGGTGCATTGTATTGCTAACCACTTGGCCACAATGTGTTTAGTCTGACTTGGCCGGCCGTTATATTATATCGTTCATACAAATATTATTATATTCCATGTTTTTTTATAGTCATGGTTATGACCCACTGATGAAAAATGATCAGCGATTGATAAATAAAGGTTCTCTGCTTTTAGTTTATCATATAGTAATTACATACTCTCACCGCAATTTCTCAGTTTGATTTAGGTTGGTGGTAGTATACCATTTCTCAAGTATTTTCAATGTATAGTCGTACTATAATATTGAAACATCAGTTAGTTTACTCTTGTGTACCCACTGAATGCTTGAAAAATAGATGAAGAATGCTTGTTTCGGTCATCTCAGTTAAACAATGATTATGTAGTACCATAAAAGATTGTCCTAATAAATTGTGTAAATATTAACTTCATAGATGGAAAAACAGTGTTCATAAATTTCACGTATCGGTCTCAGTATGTAGATGCCTGAATGCTCGAAGTAAAACAATTGGTCGACAGCGTATCATTTACTAATGTTCTATAGCTGAGAGCTACTATCAAGTGAGGGTAACACCCTGGATTTATCTCTATGTCTAAGTAAGTGAGGGTAAGACACCCTGGAGTTATCTCTACATATATCTCACATTTAAGTATTACAGGGTAAAAAAGGTCTTTGAAAAACAGCGCGTTTATTTTAACCGCACTGTGCATTTCAAGCCTAACTGATTGTAAGAGCTGGCTCAGATGTTGCTAATTAATCTGCAACGTCCCGCTTAGTCATTTTTAAATTCCCGACTGCATTTCATTTGATAAAATATTAAAAAAGCCTTATTCACTTGTTTTGAGCCGGGAAAAAATTTAGTGACGTTAATTCCCTAAATGCGGGGTGTCTGTTTTTATTTAATTTTTTACAACATACTCTTTACTAATATTGTCTTTTATTAACGCGAGTATCACACATTTAAATAAAATACTGTATACCGGATTAAAACGCGATTTATTATTTAATTTATTTATCCCGACGTTTCGGATGCTTTTCAGCAACCGTGGTCGCCCGTACTCTACTCTTTACTATTAACTTCGGTGACGATGATGTTTTTTTTTCATTCGACTACTGTTTCACGTGGTCTTACACCACCTTATTGTGTTTATTTATACAGCATTTCCTCCATCATGGATTGTCTGGAGAAATAGCTGTCTTAGCTATAAGACCGCATTCTGTAGACAATAGACATATCTAACGATTATTATTCTATGTTTATTTTAGGTCTACTTTTATTATTTAATTTATTTGCATATTTTTGTGTATGTATGTACATATTTACTAGGTCAAAGGGCAATAACTGATATCCTGAGCCTAACGTATCACCTATCACCAAGTTTCGATATTAGCTATTTAAAAAATATATATTAGTATTTACAACCTTCAAGCGACAAAATCCTCTATTTTTCGGGCTTATCCGGCTTCTTAGTGTTGTTTCGACCTTTTCCGGGTACAACAGGAAAACGGACGAAAAGTCACCCCGGTCCCAACCTCCGGACCTTAAATTCAGCAAATAGAAAAATATATGAAGAGTCAAAATAGAACAATTAAATAAAAATAGAAAACATTTTCACATTTAGAATAATGCTATTACTGTTTTAAAAAGCTAAGTTAAAGTCTTTTATTTAGCGGGATTAATTGCTAGTTGGTTTATACTTATAGTTCAAAAATATATGAAATCTACGAGAACAGGTTCTGATACGAGTACCTATAAGTATTTCTCGACTTCGCCTACGACGCGCTCAGAAAAACTTTATTCTTATTAAAAATTTAATTATTATATTGTCTATATATATAGACATTTAATAAATATATTATACAAGTAATAATAATAAATAATTATTTTCTAGTACAAAAATATATGTATCAATACAAATATTATAAAGAGGAAAGATTTGTATTTTTGGATTTTGAAGCTATATTATTATCATCGAGTAACATACTTTTTGTGTATAGTAGGTACATTCTATATTACGCCCGTATGAAGCCGGGCGCATTGCTAGTAATAAATAATAATACATAAGCTGTGAAGGAATTAATTTAGATAATTAATTCAATTTGTATTGTATTTTGTTGACTGTAGGTGTTAGTTAATTGAACAAAGGTTAATTTTATTTGAAATTCGGGTAATTTAGATTCAGAAGCAGTCCCTCAGATGTGTACCTAATAAATTAGATTTGACAAGATTTACCAATAATAAAACGGAGTTTTTGAAGAAGTTAGGGAACAATAATTGTTTTTCTACACTAAACACGTGTGAAAAACAAATTAAAGATTCCAACCTGGGTCACATTATTGGGCTCTTCAAGTCAAGAACTCAGCCACAGAACAGGAGTCAATGATGCGCTGTCGACTTAATTTTTACTTCGAGCATTCGGAAATCCATAGACTGAAAACTATACGCGCAATATTATTATAATTCACAGTTTTTCCATCTATGAACAGTGGTTCGTTAACCGGTCGGAATTTCGATATTCCTCCCACCCGATGAATGCCCATTGCCCAAAGTAACTAGACGTAAAGAAGACATGCTTACAGAAAATTATAAACATGTCGTCCCGGTGAGATTCGAACTCACGACCCATCGGTGCACACGGCAGTTGTTCTACCGAACGCGCCAACGACCTCATCATGTATGCCCTTTCTGTTCTATGTAACGATATATAGACAAGAAATCATACTTTAGCCTTTATCTTATCAATAAAAAAATACTGCCTATTTTCAAGTTAACGTAAGAATGTGATTGAAAGTTATGTTATCGGAGAACAATTTATAGAGGGTGTTCAATTGATATGGTGCTAACCGGGCAGAGGCCCGATAAGGATTATAGGCTTAGGTTTGCCGCACCCAGCTACTTTGAGTGATAAGCTTCACGATTGATTGTTTACGATAGCTTTGATTCCATAAGTTCACCCTTGTTGACTTTGACCGGATAATAATGCCTTTTACAGATGATTTAACCGCTTTCCATAAAATAAATCAATATTGTTAGACTAGTGAATTCCCGAGACCTCTAGTGGGGCATGGGGCAGACACATTTCTTTGTCTGTGTTACTGATCGTTTTTTCTTTACAGGCAAGTAGGTGATCAGATTTCAATACTCCATCCGACCATAAAAAAATTTAAAGCAGTTTTCCCGGAATTCGAACCCGGTATTAACAAAAAATATTATACCTTATAAAAATGTAGATAATGAGAGTTAAGTCGATATTGCCTCAGAACTCAACATTAAAGTTAAAATTAACGATACTCCGAACATACTTCACGAATAATTGAATAAACAAATAATTTAACGACGGAAAGTATGAAAAGGAACAACCAATTAAAACCTGAATTTTACCCTATCAGTTCATCCACGTTTTATCAACAGTATCAGAGTCCATTACAACGAGATAATTACGTCACCGGTGAAATTCAACACGGAATAATAAGCATAACAATCGATCAATGACAGTTGTAATGACATTTAGGCGGAAAAATGGCTCAGGTCAGACCGGTATCAAATTGTTTGGAGCGGGACACGCCTGGATTCATTAAGGCTCTGTTTTTCTCAAACCGACATCAATAGGTAAAAGATGCAATAGACATACTTAACATCATCTTCGCATGGAAAAAACATAGAATATTATGCTTTTTAACACACAAGTCACAAACACAAAAGTTTAGGGACAAAATTACCTAAGATATATAAAGAATTTCATCAACTTTTAAAATTGAATGTTACAAGGACTTTTTCTTAAAAGCTATATAAAGTGGTAAAAAGTAAATATTTATTTCTCCAGACGAAAGTAAGAATCTTCAACTAGTTTAACCACTAACTGGCCAGTCATAAGGTCCTAATGGGTTAACTATTTATTTTTATTTTTTTTTACCTGTCGATAGACAGTTGTTTGACCACTATCCCACCTGATGTTAAGTGGAGATGCAGTCAGGATGATAAATCACAACTGTCTAGAAGATGCCTATTTACTCTAGCTTTGAAGAGACCCATGTTATAATTTTCGGGGAATACAGACGCAGGGAGAGTGTTCCAGATTTTTGCGGTTCGCATAATAAAAGATGAGGCGAAACGATTTGTGCGGAGTGCTGGTATTTCAACCAAGTACGGATGGAAACCGGCCGTGCGCCTGGATGTCCGAAGGTGGAAGGGAGATGGGGGAATCAAATTGTGAAGTTCAGTCGCACACTCACCGAAATGAAGCCGATAGAATACCGAGAGACTTGCCACTTTGCGACGATGGTCGAGGCTAAGTAATCGGCGATTGATCAAGGTTGGGTCACCAATAAGCCTTTTGGCACGGCCTTCCATCGAGTCCAGAGCCCCAAGATGACATTTGGCCGAATCTCCCCAAAGATGAGAACAATATTCCACACACGATCGGACTTGTGCTTGATAAAGATTCAAAAGCTGCCCCGGTGTAAAATATTGCCGCACCTTGGCTAAGATACCAAGCTTCCTGGCGGCCAGTTGGGCCTTAGACTCGATGTACCCACCGAAGTTGAGGCTTTGCGATAACGTTACGCCCAGCAACTCCAGATGATCGGTGAGTTCTATTTGCTCATTGCGGAAAGTTGGAGTTAGTTGAAAGGGACTCCGTTTAGCTGTAAAAAGACACGCTTGGGTCTTGGCGGCGTTGAATTTGACCAGGTTGGAATCGCCCCGAAACTACCGATAACTAGTTATACGTAAGTCCTTTGGTAGGTAGCTATAATAAGATTGTCAACTGTTTATTTACATGTTTTGTGTTAGAATACAATGTTTCTAAGGTAATCTACTGACATAGGTCAGTTGTATATAAAAACTCAACAGAATTAATCAAAGAATCGTTAAATCTTTTTATTAATTTCATGGCGGGTTTCTGTCTATACAGAAATAAACTAATCAATCAGTATTGATAATATAAATATTAAACATAAAACAAATTATTACATAACTAGAGATTGACATTGAGTCGAATTCTATATTTAAATATTTTTCTATCCACGCAATACAATACACATTTATCAATCTCGTAATATGTATAATAAGCTAGTACTGGTTCGCTCTTATTTTATGGAAACATGGCGGCTCAGGCACAGCATTATATGTATTATGCTATTATATTTCATTAGTTTATATATTATGCTTGCTTAATCAACCTTTACGGAGCATGATTAGAGAGTCAAGGTCGTAAAACCTAAATACGCATTTTTATATTCTACTTTGCTTTAATATTAGCTAATTACATCCTAAAAAACTATTGGTTACTGTGTAGTTACGTGTTACATGTAGTTTTTATATTCGTACTTAATGTAAACCTCCCCTTAAAAAAGCAATCAATCTGAATCAAAAATAACTCTCGTATTTTTGAAAACATTCTGCGATGTGCTACGGGCCGATAGCGGTGTTGTATCATTTGTAATTATTTTAATTATTTTTTTAATAGGCCTCTTAATAACACGAATTTATTTCGAGTCTCTGACATAATAACGGGATTTGATTACAACTTTTCCATTTTTATTTTATCGGGGTTTTCCACTGATTTGTTTACGTTGACATATTGAGGTAATTTCCGGGTTATAAAAGGTCAAAGTCTAGATTCCATATTCATAAGACTTAGGTTTGAATCTACTTTTGACAGTTATTGAATATTTTTTAAAAAAAACTTTTACAGGATTAAATATCAACTGCGTAGGAATAGATGGCGTTAATATGGCAACTTTGTGATTTTTCAATTCAGACAGTCACCTTTCAGTCTACCCGTGACCACACTGAAAAGCAATAGAAACGTCGGGATAAATACTATAAATAAAATTCGCGATTTAATCCAGTAACAGTTATTTTATTTAAATGTGTGATACTCGCATTAATAAAATGCAATATTAAACACAATTTTCTATATTGAAATTTTACATATTAATAGTTCTCAAGTATAGAATTCGACTGCAGTTACTTGGAATGAGCCTTAATCATCCACAAAATTTATCTGTATTTTCTTTGAATTCATGAATCGTGGGTTTTATTCCCGTGACATGGATATTTTTTTTTTATATTTATATAAACATATCTCACTACAGTGAGATTGGGAGGATAATGACACTGAGTAACAAACCTCTTTTCCTATGCGGAAAAGCCATTAAGTGCAGATTACGTTTTTCGGGTTCAGTGTTTGACCTGGGGTTGTGCCACAATCTCTTAGAGCAGAATTATTGCCACCTTACTTTACGAGAGAAGGGGATAGCGTGATAAATTGTATGTTGTTTTATCTCGTTCTGTCGTCAAATATCATCGCTAAGCGAGTTAGGCTTGACTGTAATGTTGATATCTATACTAATATTATAAAAAGGAAAGACTTGTTTGTTACGATTTAACTCAATAACTACTGGACCCATTTTGAAAATTCTTTCACCAATAGAAAGCTACATTATCAGCGTATAGTACAGCTACATTGCACCCGTGCGAATACGGGGTGGATCGCTAGTCTAGCATAAACGGACTCTATTTCTAAAAAAACAATGAGTGGATGGGTTTTAAGAAATCGCTACTCAGCGATAAGGCCACCCTTTGTAAAGTATTAATATAATGTATTTAATATAGTAATTTCTTGTGTGCAATAATTAGTGATTTATTATTATGATGTATTATACTATACATTTTACATTTTATTTGTAGCAATAATTATTTGACCGCTTCTATGGCTCAGTGTTAAGCACGATGGGGGCCGGAGGTCCTAGGTATTTATCCCGGGGAAGTAAGATTTAAAAAAAATGGGCACAGATGGCTGATCACCTAATTGGCTGCTGAGAAAAATTATCAGTGAAACTGACACAGAAAAGGGTCTGGTCCATGCCCCACTAGGGAACTTGGGACATAACAATTTATTGCACAAACAATGAATAATACAGTAAAATCCAAATAACTAAAAAAAATAACTAAACGAAAAGAATGTGTGTGTACCTACTTTCATGTTTGGGTGTGTGTCAAATAAAATATAATTCTTATAACTATACTCGAAATAAGCAGTCGTCTAAAAATCAATTTATATTCAAACCACAATCGAATACATCTGTTAAAATCAATATTAGAATTCATACCGGATCGTAAAGTGCTCTTATTTTTCGCTCAGTTGCTGCAGTTACGAATACAGTTATAACCGACGAATTATTATTTATACCTATCCCTTTCCTCAGTGAAAAAGGTATGTTTATATTATGTAATATCTTACTAATATTATAACTATGAAAGAAATGGCTGTTCGTTACGCTGAACCTGTACCTAAGCTTTTTTATGTTAGAAATTGGCAGACGAGCGTGAGGGTCACTTGATGGTAGGTGATATCCTCAGCCACACCACAATAGCCAATGATGCGCTGGCGACCTATTTTTATATTCTTGCCTTCGAAAATCTAAAGTCTGAAATAGAAACGCATGAATGGTAATTTAATGAACAAGTGACCCGATAGGAAAATCGATAATCCTCCTTCACATTCAATATCCTAAGTGCCCAAACTTTGGAAAACATGTTTAAGAATTTTTAAATTACGTCCGGCAAGATTCGAACCTGCGACCCATTAGCATGGTATGAGCCAATGAGCCCAAGTAATGTCAAACGTGCCGCCCACATTTTTTCCTAGGGCTAAGCCAATTTACATTATTACTTTTAATTAGTGTTTGTCCATAGCTATATTGGTGTTGTGTATTCAACATCTAAAAGGTAAGTATAATGTACTCTGAAACAAAATACTGTTCAATATTTAATTACACAATCCTTTGATGTTGGCTCCTGAATATTAAATGTTGGACGTAAAAGGTCGTTTGTGCTCTTCTTAATTTCTAAATGTAAAAATTGTTCAGATTTTATGGATGGCACTGAGAAGGAATACTAACTAGTTGGAGGAGACCGTTACCCAAACAGGGGTTCTTACAGAATAATTATAAGAGTGTTAAACTGAAAAAATAGTAATAAGGGAAATTTTGAAAAAAAAAATATTTTTAAGCAATAAACAAAAACCGACTTCAAAACTATAACTAAAAAGAAAAAAATAATATTTTAATTACTTCAAAGCATTATTTATTAACAGTTATTTTTGAAGTCGGCGCCACCCAACCGATGCCGCTCCGTATCGTTCGAAAAGTTGCAAAAGCAGGATTAAACAGTCCTTCTTTGCTGGTACCGACTCCAAAAATACTCTGAAATATCCCCTACCAAACAAAAGAAGAATCATCCAAATCCATCCATAACTTGCGAAGTTATCGCGTAACAAACATACAAAAAAAAAAGCAACATACAGACGAATTGAGAACCTCCTCCTTTTTTGAAGTCGGTTAAAAATGAAAGAATTATAAAGTCTTTTTATTTTACTTTTAACTACAACGAAGATATTTACTATATTAGATAAATGGATAGATAAAGCTTTTATTTACCACCTACGTAAAATCTGTATCTAGTTTAGAGGTTAGTTTTATATAACACTAGCGATCCGCCCCGGCTTCACACGGGTACAATGTAATGTACTATACACAAAAAATCAGTTTAGTAGTTTTTGAGTTAAATCGTAACAAACAAACAAACACAACTTTCTTCTTTAAAATATTAGTATAGAAGAATAAAAAGTCATGCCAAATAGGATCAATCATCAGCAAAGCAGTGATTGATGTCGTATACTAGAAATTATCTATATATATATATAAGCAACTTTTTTTTTTCTTTGTTATCGATAAACTTGAAAACTACTGGACCGATCGGCATGATACCATGACCATTCGACGCGGAATTAATTGTAGAAGGTTTTAGGCTATTCATTTTTTGAATTCCATCAACCCTTTACCATTTTTTTTTCAAATTTATGTGGATAGTTCATATTCGTCTATCCTTTACAATTCGCCCAGCAAAGCGGGCGGGCGGGGACGGCTAGTAAGTTATATACTTAGGGATATAGTAATCATAATGATAGAAAAATGAATATAATAAAGAATAGAAATAATATAATAGCGTAAGAATATAAGAGTTTAAAGGTCGGCAACGCACTGCTAGAGCCCTTTGGTGTTGTAAATAGGTTTTTGAGTATGTAATGCGCTCTGATATAAAAAAGTAGGCTGTTCTCTTGTGGTGAATGGAAACTGCTTTTGGTGGTTTTTGAAAAATAATTTTAAGTTTCCTTCTAAAAGTCACAAAGATGGTGGCATATTGTTCGAACATTTAGAAGTAGAAACTATCACAGAACTCCGAATAAAAATATCTATGTTATATGTAACACTAATTGTATGTTATGTGTATAATTCTTCTGTTATTCGAAAGTTAATCCATACTAGGATTTGAAAAAATAACAAAATCTTTTTTGCATATAGTAACCTAACCAGCTATCGCTGACTGTTTTTATCAATACGACTTGGAAAGCTTCAAGAAAAGATCCCACACTTTTCTTGAGAAAATAAACGTTTATTTAATTTTATTTAAATTCAATAAATATGAAAAATCTAGAATACTGAGTATATAACGCTTCCGTATTATATTGAGTCAATATTTTCATTTTTAAACTTGAGGTCTACCTAATATCCTACCCTTTAATAATATCCTACCCCAATTTTCATTTCAATAACTTCGATTTCAAATAAAAACGTCATTGCATTCATCCGAAAAAGCCACCAATTCCGGACGTATCATCATAAAATTTCTCATGAAATTGCACGAAAGAATAAAATACGAATCTTGGCTTAAAACCTCTTAAATTTCACCTCAAGATGTAATAAAAACGTATAACCTCTAAACAGACTTGAAAAAATGCTCAACCGTATCAAAATCACCATCAAACAACATTGAGCTTTAACACTGTTGAATAGGTTTCAAAATAGTTTGTATTAGATGATCATACGCAGATCGCAACGAGGAAATCCAATGGGTGAATGTTGAATACGGATTTTATAGAGGAATTTAAAAGGAACCAGTCTAAAGTGACGTTTCTGATGTGTAGCTTTTTGTGAGATTTTTTTGCAGGAAAAACAAATGAACGACGGATTGATCTATCGCTATTCAAGCTAGGAAGTGGTATTAATCGGCTCGATGGGTCTTGCATAAAAGATCATTTGAAAATAGATTTGAGTAGAGATATCCTCTGAGGGTGAGGCCGAGTGTTATTTTTTTGAGTTGGGAGACGCGTAATTTACGTTGCATTCGGTTTCATACAAAATTTTGACGGGCTCGTTGGCGCGTTCGGTAGAACACCTGCCGTGCGCATCGATGGGTAGTGGGTTCGAATCCCACCGGGACCACATGTTTATAATTTTCTGTTAGCATGTTTTCCCCACGTCTGGTAACTTCGGGCATTGATCGAGTGGGAGGAATATCTAAATTCCGACCAGGTAACGAACCACCGTTCATAGATGGAAAAACCGTGAAGTGCATATTGCGCGTTTCGGTTTCAGTCTATGGATTTCCGAATGCTCCAAGTAAAAATTAGGTCGACAGCGCATCATTGACTGATGTTCTGTGGCTGAGGTATCATCTACCATCAAGTGAACCTCATGCTCGTCTGTCGATATCTAACATAACATAAAAAGCCTTGTTATGCTACACGGCGACGCAAAATGAATCAGGACTATTGTATCAAACCTAATACTCAACTTAAAATACGCGACTCACGACACTCATTATAATCTATGTCTATTGTATATTTATTTATACAGCAACCAGTGTTTCCAGCTGTGTCTTGTAAAAAGTTACCTAAAATAGATAAAAAGTAACCTTTAAGTATGAAAAATAAACTTTCGGTTTTTATTTAATACAGACGAATTGAGAACTTCCTCCTTTTTGAAGTCGGTTAAAAATTAGATAAAAATACATTTTTTTCGACCGATAATTACACCCAAACTTTGTAAGACTGATATCGTTTTTTATTATCACACATTTAAATAAAATACTGTATACCGGATTAAATATGGCAACTTTGTGACATTTCAAATATCAGACAACTGTCATCTTTCTGTCTCCCCGCGACCACGGTTGCTGAAAAGCATCCAAAACGTCGGGATAAATAATTTAAACAATATAAATAATAAATCGCGTTTTAATCCGGTATACAGTATTTTATTTAAAAGACTGATATCCTTGGTTCAGGGTAAACACAAGATTTGTCCTTCAAAAAAAGAAAATGTTTATAAATCAATAATTCCGACTTCCATACAATCACCCTGTATTCCCCCAACATTAGTAAACAACTAATTTTCTTGAAAACAGTCTCCGTGACGTTCTAAGCATTTAAACTTTTCTCATTATAAGGTCGTTAAAAGAAGGTAAGGTAAGGTGAGAAGACGAATAAAAAATATAAACAACGCTACAAAGAATCTAATTAAAAGAAGTTTTGCGTTTACATTTTTTTTCCCCGACAATCCGACTTCTCTTTGGATTTTATTTCGGGCTAATCGGAATTATCCGTTGTAATCTCGTTACGGACTTTCTTAAGGTTATTTTTTCCTATTTGATTTGTAAATAATAAATAGCCTTTTTATGGTGAATTGAGGTTATTAATCAAAAAGATAAATTTCTGTAGATAAAAATGATTTGACAAGCCCTAAAAATCCTAGATTATACGAAGTTTGTACTTCCTTATTTACTTTTCATACACTAATTTACTAATCAAATTTTATAATCTTTCTCATAAACAAACCTACCTTATTACCATAACTAAAATATTAGTTTATAGACGTAACATGTGTATTTACTTTCTAGGTATTGAAAATATATTTTTAAATATACTCTAGTAATTTGATGGAAATACAAAGAAAAGAAAGGATTTTTTGAGGATGCCATTTTCATAAATAAATATATTTTCTTTTAAAATACTAACTTTTTAAAACGTCTATATCAGTTTTAAAAAGTACGCAATATAGATAAATTAATTGCAAAATATTCATACGATGATCTATAATTTGATAAAAATCATCATAAAATTCGATGAAATCACGAAAAGCGCACAAAGAACCGTGATGCCATATATCACTATTGATGTCTCAGAGTTAGCAGAGCGACGCTAAAATGTTATTATTTATTGCTAATATACAGAGTTGAGTCTCTTAATTAAAGTTAATTACTCCAATTACACGCTGACTTGCTAATGTCGAAATATGTAGTGGTATTATAGTGTGAGAGTTGGAGATATTTAAAAATAATTTTATTGGAATACTGTCAGATTCTTAGATTTGTAATATTATAATATATTCTATACTCACAGTATATTAATTTAAATTATTAGCTATGAAGAATGTTAAAGAAATGGCGTAGTAGACTGTTCCCAAGCTGATTATAAAGTAATTATGAGTTAGTTAAAAAATAATAATAACTATATTACACACTTACACACTTTGTAATTGTAATATACATATAATATACATTTTTTCTATATTTATGGTGTTTTTTTTAATATATAATATTCGACAGCTCGTCTGTAGCTCAGTTGGTAGGAACCTCAGGCGTATGACACCATTCCGAACTTCAGACTGATACCGAAACGCGCTATCTATACTTCACGGCTTTTCCATTTGTGAACAATATTTCGTGACTCAAATATTCTCCTAGCCCATTTAATGCCCGAAATAACATGTTTATAGAATTTAGAAAAAATATATAAACATGAAACATCAGTAATAACATAAGTGTTAAACCATTGTCAGTACATTAACTAATTTAGATAAAATGTTAAAACAAGGTTAGCAGACTATATAAAAATATAGTTATACATTACGTTACGTATAACGTTTTTGTTATGTATGTTTAGTTAATCTCCGAAACTATTGAACTTTTTTTTGCAGTTTAGATAGATTAAGCTAAATCTAGAGTAACGTATAAGCTTAGTCACTACATAGTATAAAACAAAGTCGCTTTCTCTGTCCCTATGTATGCTTAAATATTTAAAACTACGCAACGGATTTTGATGCGGTTTTTTTTAATAGATAGAGTGATTGAAGAGGAATGTTTATATGTATAATAATAACAGTTTTTCTGTAGTGTATTTAGTATCAGCATTGCACCCGTGCGAAGCCAGGGCGGGTTGCTAGTTTAAAATAATTCCATGTGATCAAAGTCACGGGCACCAGCTAGTGATGAATAAATCTGTTGAATTTTGACGTGTGTTTTTATTACTTCTCCTTTTAAGCAGACGTTTGCAGCTCTTTAACTATAAAGCTGTTACAAAATACGAATCGTAAGCTATTTAAATTGTAAGTAGAAATTATTCATGTATGGATTAATACAAAATATACATGAATAACTCGTGTCTTAGCTGAGGGACTTAAATAAGACAGATTTTTTTTCTCAAACTTTTTATTGAGTTTATTCCAAAGCAACTGTTAATTTAATGCCTATTATAATGGTTTTTTTATGAAGAATAAGTAAGCATTTGACCGCAATCCTGCCTGATGGTAAGCGCGGATGCGATCTAAATGGGAGCATGCTTACTTAGAAGAAGCCTATTCACTCTGGCTTTGAAGACATCAAGATTGTAGGAATGGGGAAAGACAGACCCAGGTAGTGAATTCCATTCCTTGGCGGTACGGAGGATAAAAGAGGAAGCGTACCGTTTCGTACGAATATAAGGTACAATGGTATTAAAAATATAATATAATAAATATTAAACTGTTGATGTTTTAGAATCACATTTTCTTTTAAATGGCACGATATTTTTTATTATTTATTTCACGTCTTGATATCAGTGTAATGTTGTCCTAGGTTCAATTTATGCCCGAAATAAAATATTTATTTTGATATATTTTTTCAGTGGTTTATATATTTATGTTTGCGTTATCACATAAAACCCATTTTTTGGAGCTCTAAAACATACCTAACTAATCTTCGCTTATAAAATAATTCAAAGACAACGCACGGTAAAAACAGGAATCATCATCAAGAAAGTACCAGCGGAAGTTTCAAAGTTTTATTTACAGCCGAGAAAATATAGAGGCAAAGAAACGAGGGCTATAAACCGGCTAATAATTCTGCCTTACTTTGATAAAATTGCAAAAAAACCTCCTGGCCCCGAGCACGTTGTTATGGAGTGTTCTTGAATAAAAATTTGTTTTTACATTTCTTTTTTACTAGGCCTCTCTAACACGGTTTCCTTCAAAATATTTCGTCATGATCGTAGAACAACGACGGTTCCGATTTTTTACGGTTTTATTTTTTGTTGCATAAAACTATCTGACTAATTATTATCAAACTCCATTTTTTTATTTGTTCTGTTGATTAAGGGTTTTAGACAGTTCTAAATAATACAATATAGAACTGTCAAAGAGTTTCATGTTATAACTAATACAATAGAACTAAAATCGTAAAAAAATCAGAACCGTCGTTGTTCTACGATCACGACGATTTGATGGGCTCCTTGGCGCATTTGATAGAACACCTTGCGCTTCGACATGTATATAATTTTATGTCTTCACCATATCTTGTCACTTCGAGCATTGAACTGGTGGGAGGAATATCGAAATTCCGACCGGGTAACGAACCACCGTTTATAAATGGAAAATCCATGAAGTGCACATTGCGCGTTTTATCTCAGTCTTATGGATTTCCGAATGCTTGAAATAAAAAGTATGTCAACAGCGCATCACTGACTGATTCTCTGTGGCGATCACGTACTATCAAGTGAACCTCATGTTTTTATTTTTTTATTTAGTTCGAAACATTTGTATTACTAGTGTGAGTTATAGTCTTATCTTCTTGTCTTATAGTCTTATTGACCCTCGCCCTTTAATGTGTGTGAGAATAATCAAAATCACCAGAATTCTACATAATAGTTTCATCAATTGTTTACATTAATCATAAGCCAGCCCTGTTCCGCTGTAGGGGTTGTTCCATTATCGGAGATTATCTGTTATTATAAGGATATGTGTTAATTAATACTATTATCGAGTAAATGGTCCATTAATTAATATTACTAATCACCTAATTATGTACACTGAATAGAGCGGTGAAGAGTTATAGTAAAACTAAATTATGTTTTTTTAATGTACCAAAAAACATTACATGACAATAAATTGTAAGTGTATCCGTAATTGTCGCCAATTGATGTTTTCTTCTAAGCAACCAAATGCACCAAATAGTGATTTCTCGAGTCCCCCTAACGGGACACGGAACAGACACATTTTTGTGTCCGTTTAACACTTAATGATCTTTTGCTCCCCTTAATACTCGTTTTTATAACAGTTTTGAGAATAATCTTTAATCTGTAAATAAGATCGTTTGTGCATTTGGTAGAACACCTATCTTGCGTTCCGATGGGTCGTGAGTTCGAATTTTCTATAAGCATGTCTTCCTCGCGTCTGGTCACTTCGGGGATTAACTGGGTGGGGGAATATCTAAATTGCGACCGGGTAATGAACCACCGTTCATAGATGAACATACCGTGCATATTGCCCGTTTCTGTCTCAGTCTATGGATTTTTGAATGCTCCAAGTAAAAAGTAGGTCGACAGCGCATCACTGACTGATGCTCTGTGGACCTCATGCTTGTCTACTGATATCTAACATAAAAAATACGTAACCACACTCATATTGGAAAATTTGTCTTCGTTCATTGCTTAATTTTAGAAAGAAGTAAATATATCCGTAATTAATGCTTAAGATGTGACACTGAGGGCAACCGTATATTGTTAAAAATAAAATATATTCGAAGAAAGTATTTTCTAATATCGCCAACAAAGCATAAAACGTGAAAATTACGAAACAAATAATGTTATAGCCTTGATGTTTCGTGGAATTTCGTATTAAAAATGTAACGTGAAATAAATTAAAACACCCGATATTTCAGTGAAAAATAAAACGTAGCGTCGACAATTGAAAAGTACCGCAAAGAGCCGAAACCAGGTTTGCTTGAGATCATTTTAAATCAAGCAGGAAAAATTACTCGGAGCACTTTTGAGTTCGAAACTTTCCTCTTTGCAATCCTCATTATATTGTGTTCACGTCTGGACTAAGGTGGCTCTAAGTTAAAGGATTTAGCTTGTAAAACATTATTGGATCTAATTTTTGACTAATTGGAAGCGGTTAAGCAATACAGTGCCAACCCACATGGTTGCCATTTTGAGAAAATTAAGTTTGAAGTTTTAATTAGGTTTTGTTAAATTTATTTTAAAAAATAACATAAATAACAGATTTTTTGTAATTATTATTATTACACTAAATATATATCGTTTTGCTTGGTAGCAATCAAAGTAATATAATTTAGTGCCAAAAAAGTTGCCATATTAACGCCATCTATTCCTACGGAGTTGATATTTACTGTAATTTTCTATATTATGACAATATTGACTAACGGTGTCCTCTTGTTTTTAGTTTAATTTGGGGAAACGTCGGGATAGATAATTTAAACAATATAAATAATAAATCGCGTTTTTATCCTGTATACAGTATTTTATTTAAAGATTTTACGTCAGTTCAGTCGGAGGCTAAAAACCAGCGTGGTAAATACAGTTAAAAATATTTGCCACAATATGTTGAGTTCTCTGCCTTTTCACTGTTAGTTGTAAAAGAAAGGTTTGGTTTAAAAAAAATCCCTATCGCTCATACTTTAAGGATGGGATTCTGGCCTATTTTTTTCAGTTAGCGTAAAAAAACTTTTTTTTAAAATTCTTTTTAAAAGTATTGATCCAATTTATTCAAACCTTTTGTACATTATTAATTATACTTTTAACAATACTCTGTATTTTTTTCATACGGAAATATTGAAAAACAAACCGGTGATAGAGCTTCCCTCAATCTGAAATTCCATTTTTGTGATAAAGAAAGACAAAAAAAAATACTCACACAATTTATATGTTGTTTATTCCGCTAATCCTATGAACTTGGGGCACACAGTGAAAGGTTCCAGCTTCCAAACAGACAGCCCGTCGCTGCTTCAATCTTATTTTTACAATCCACGTTTCACTATAGAGACGTCAAGTTTTTATTACTTTGAGTTGAGACTTCTTGGCCCGCAAGAGTACTGTCAATTATTTTGTGAGAAAAGCGAACAAGCAGTCGATATTTAAAATTCATGATGACTTTTCATATTCGCACACGAAACATTTTCACACGTGAATTTCGTAGCTAGTAGTCACATTTTCTTGTATTTTTGGCAACTATTCGAAACTGGGTTAACTGTTGAATATTGAAAATTAGTTTTATTAATTTCTCGTATATAAAACCTGTCAATTGGTTGACAATGAATCGTAGTGAGCAAAATATAATGAATTAATTAATCTGTTTTTCGACATAGTTATTTGACACATTCCATTATTTGAAATTAGAATTCGAGGATTCTCTTTTTAAAATCATCAATCAACATTATTTTGTTTTACTTAAGATATAATAATAAGGCTGAGAGCGGACATATAACCGCAAATTTAATTTATTAAATAATACTAGCTGACGCAGCAAACGTTGATTTGCCATGTAAATAATTTCTATTTTCGTCAAAATTCGTCCAAAAATTAAAAAAAATTGGTTTCAGTGTATTGATTTCCGAATGCTCGAAGTAAAAAGTAGGTCGAAAGCGTATCATTAACTAATGTTCTGTATCTGAGGTATCACCTACCATCAAGTGAACCTCATGCTCGTCAGTCGATATCTAACATAAAAAAAATATATAATAAAAGAATAATAAAATTGTACATAATATGAACATTGGTATATACCACAAGAATGAACACTGAGATCATTGTAAAACAAAACACTATTATAAATGAGTCTTCTGAGCATAACAATCCTTTTAAGAGACTAAAGACTATATAACTCGTATACCTAGATAAGAAAGGAAAAACATCATATTCTTCGCTTTGTTAATTAATTATTTTCTTTGTGGAGGAAAGAAAGAAATGGTTAATGAATGTCGACTTCCCTTTTATTTTTACCATTTTAATTTTGCATATTCATTCAAAAACAAATGCGTAAGCGTATTTCAGATGAATTTTTAACGGCGGCACATTTCTGCAATCAATTAATTCTGACTTTCTAAATGGAATCAATGTATTTTTTTCTTTATTATAAAAATACTCAATCTTTAATTAATTATAAATTTGATTCTGTCCTTTGGATGGATATAGAATGAGGAATGAAAATGCAAACTAGCAATATTCTCTGGATAGCGGAAGCCGTGTTTGATTGGTCAAGATAGACTGACTGACACCCCAACTGACCAACCCTCCTTCCAACCAGTCCTTTTAAACTGTCAATTATTGGTATTTCGCGTTCAAAAAGTGATGCCAGCGAAGCACCCATTTTAATAGTAAATTAAGTGCTACTACGCCAGTGACGCTCATCAGTATCCACTCCTTTCACATTTAGCTTCAAGAAAAAGGTTAGTATTCCCAGACTGGTCAACTCGTGGAATGATTTGTCGCCAGCGATTTTTCCGAATCGACTTGGGGACCTTCAAAAAGACAGCATATTCCTACCTTAAAGGCCGGCAACGCATCTGCAAGTCCTCTGGTGCGGATTTTTATGGGCGGTGAGCGGTGTTCACTTTCCTTTAGGTAATCCGCAAGCTCGTTTGCCCCCTATACTATAAAAAGGGAAATCTGGAATCAAGTGGCATATTAAACATTAACTGGATTCGTAGATATTATCAATAAAAACCATCTCAGGGTTTATGCAGTTACAAAGCTGCGATAACAATATTAATAACTATTTCATCTTTGCCTACTTCGCTGGACAAAGTAAAAATTTGGGATACCTATAGGTACTTTTATATGCCAAATCAAAAAAAAACAAATAAATCTGGATATGAACCCTAGCGGTATGAAATATTTTCTAAGACATATTCTCATAATCAGTCGAGCCGTTTCGGAGGAGCGCGACCACAATCACCATAACACCGTGATAAAAATTAGATTTTTTATCAAATTTCAAATTCTAAAAAAACTAAGAACTATCTGCATAGAGAGTTATTCGGAACTAAGCCACACAATCGTACTTAATCGATTAAAACAAAAGTTAGTATCAAAACACAACCCTAATGGCCAAGCGTGTGTCTACGCTAAGCTAAAGTGTAGAAAGGCATCAACATGGGTCTGATTCTAAGAGCTCAGTCACATATAACTCGCGGATGCGAACAGAAGAATCGATTTATTTTCTCGGAAAAAAATATATATTAGCTCAAAATCATCAATCTATACATTAAAATCAATTCAATTTTATATATCTGATATCGATCGCGCAAGACTCACTTGGCTTTATGTGATACCTCTTTTCTACTTGATTGAGCATAGATAAACAAAATCTAAATGCGCAATGTGCAATTCACGAGTATTCCATCTATTCAGCCTCCATTTTATGTCTCCTACTCGTTTAATAGTCGAAGTAACTAGAGAACAAAAAATATGATTACTGATAATGTTCACGAAAACGTTATTAATTGTGGAAGTGAACGGACCAGAGAGGGGCAGGCGGCGCGGGCGGCGCGGCCAGGGCGAGGAGGACTCCACACCGACTAACACTCTCGACTGGTCGACAATCAAAGCCACACGCTCTCTATTAAAACTGTAATACTGTTCTAACAATACATAAGTTTCTATATAAACTTTCTTTTAATTTAATTTAAAGTATCCATCTAATATTGGAACAGATAATAATAAACATGTTAGCACGGCAACAACTATCAAAACTCGCCAACGAGCCTTGTCGCTTACTAATATAATATGACATATTTATAGTGCAATGAATTTCTGCAATTAACGTATAATCTGATTGTCTAGAAGAGTATGGATATTTCCTTTATTTAAATATTTATCTATATATATAAAAGAGATTCCCACCTATATAGATACTCATCACGATATCTCTGGAACCATAAGGCGTAGCAACTTGAAATATGGTAGGAATATTCCTTTCGGCGAGTAGAGGTCAGCTAAGAACGGATTTTACGAAATTCAACCCACAAGGGGGGTTGCGGGGGCAATCGCTAGTATTATTATAATATTACAACAAACAATGATTTTTTTCAGTATAATGCATATGCTTTATACATATTTTTCTCATTTTGTTACTTATTTATTTGTAGAAAGCCTCTATTAAATACTCGATAATACTCATAAAAAGTTAAGTTTTTATGAGTTCGCCCGCCATCGCGTCCGCTAGTGAATATGCTTAACCACTATAGATTAAAATTCTGGAACCACGCGCCCCCAGACTTGACGAAACAAGCAAATTGAATTGAAGCTCTAAGTGATTTTACAGTGCTGTAGTTATGAAATGGGGAGTTTCCAGAATACACCTTGCGAAACTTTCATAATTTAATTAAAAGTTTACAAATATTTTCAAACAAATTTACCTCTAGTTCTGAAGTTATTTTAATCACTTGATTTTGGTGGCATGTTAACACTCATTCATAGCTTCAATCCCCATTGAAAACGTAGAAAATTTACTACGCTACATACTACACTGTAGACCCGTAGATGCAGCTACGGAATGTAGACGGTAATGCGTCTACAGGTCTACAGCGTAGTGCATACCGTAGCTCTACCTACGAAACTTTATGCAAGAATAGAGTAAGCTCTACAGCGTTTGGAACTTCGAATACCTTGGATATTTTTTAAGATAACACATTAAAACTGGAGTGCACCCACGGACTTCAGGGAGTTTTTTTTTTAATACAAACTTAAAATCGAAAATATATTCAAATGATTTGTCAATTTTGTAACTTAATTTTAACCAACATAGTTTTAAAAACCTTCAGCAATAATAATAATGAATTGTTTTAAATTGTGGAGCATGATTTTATTATATATTGTAATGTAATAGTTTATAATTACTGGTAAAATTGGTAAGAGACTGACTCCTGAAACACTGAAACTATATCGGAAGTCTGAGTTTAGCAAAATTATGTAATTATTTAAGTATGTAAAGTATGTTAATTATAATACTTCGTATAATATTCAATCCGGTCCGAGACTAATTCAATTATTTGATGGACAATGCGTTCAACGTTGTAAAAGTCGACTAGCATTGTACGTCAGTGTCGATTCAAATACAATAACTCAGTCGAGCATGTAAGCCTCTTATAGAACTGACTACGATTAAAAGGGGCCACATTACACTTAAATAATAAAATCCACTCCGTAAAAATAGTGTTAACGCATCTAGTTTAGGTATGGGATACATATGCGTTTACACTTTCAATGTTACTAAATTGTCATTAGATTGTACTTGTTCTTTTCTCGACTACATAATATATTATAAATAAAATAATTCATGTCTTAATTGCAAAAGATAGTGTTTACACTTTTCGATATCAATAACGGCTTTTTTTAAATATCTATTGTAATGCATGATATTAATAGCAATTCTTTTAACAAAGCTAGCACTAAACTTAGAACATTACTGTTTTTTTTTTGTGTATTTTGTAACAACATGTCAACATCGATTGCGTTGCCATTAGCTGGATAAAATGATTTTGTAAGTCTGTCGCTAATATTGTCTTTTATTAACGCGAGTATCACACATTTAAATAAAATACTGTATACCGGATTAAAACGCGATTTATTATTTATATTGTTTAAATTATTTATCCCGACGTTTCGGATGCTTTTCAGCAACCGTGGTCGCAGGGAGACTGTCTAATATATAAATAATAAATCGCGTTTTAATCCGGTATACAGTATTTTATTTAAAAGTCTTTCGCTAACCAACATGGTCGCAATTTTTAGTTTACTCTGTAAATAACGAGGATTTTACCATTTCTTAAGCTGCCGTGGGCTGATTATAGGGTATATAGTTCAAAAGTAACTGCTTTCATGCAGATAAATAACCATTTCGATAACTCTGTGTGCGATGAGCTTATTTCATCACTTATACTGCCGTAGGCTGATAACATGCTCAACACAGGTTTCACACAAACTAAAACCTAAAATAGCAATAGCTAAAACATTTTACAATACTCCCACATAACGATTGTTACTAGCATACGTGAAAACATTGAAAAATAATAATATGATCAAATGAATTTATTATACGTGCTTTCTCCCGCGCTATAGTTCTTTTAAAACTATAGCTTTTTATTTAAATTCAATAATTTATATATTTTGTTTATAAGAATAAGAATTTGTCAAAAAAAAAATTATCTAGTAAGAAGTCGAGTTGTCTTTCCAGATCTAATGATATTTATAAAACAGTTCTGAAACTAAAGCCACTACTTTGAAATTGTATCAAATCCATTTTGTAGTTATTGTACAATTATAAAACTTGTTCGTCATGTTCATCAATGTTAAGTGAATTATCTAGTCAGACCCATTTCTGTTTTCACGGATAATTTTTCTTAACAGGTCAGTAGGTACTCACCTTTTTTATGTTAACATAACATTGTACAAAGAGTATAAATGTCAAAAAAAATATAAACTGCTGCATCAATCCCAGATAACCAATCACAATAAATATTCCCCTATCACATAACTCTAATACGGAAATTGAGACCTCAAAGGTTCTAAAGCTACATTAGTGATATGGAGTTTAAGATTCTACTCCAATGCATTTAACAATAATAGTAATACTTTAAACTGCTTTAAAGCGCTTCTTCAACGCTTTTGTGCTGTAAACTATTGTTGAAGACCTCTTAACAAAATTGTACGATATTATATTATGAAAGCGCTTTACGATTAGAATTATTTTTAGAAAGATTTTATTTCTTGCGTTCAGAAATATACGAGTTTTAAAGACTGGCCTCTATGTGAAGTTACGTAGAGGGACCGCATATCCACTATTCCACGAATACATATCGAAAGTGGCGAAATAATCAAACTATTTAATTTACATATCAAACTGTGATTGACATCTGACAATTCGAAAAAGTTCAACGGGAGTCAGTTTGCATTGCAATTTGTTGAAATGGTGCCTTTAAAATAATATATAAATGATGATAACTTTTCTTTTCGACAACCGATTTCAAAAGCCTATATGTTGCCCTGGACTTTGCTTAATATATGTGTGTAAATTGCATGAAAATTGATTTAGTATCTTCGGAGATTAGCGTGAACAAACAGACAAAAAGACAAAAAATTTAAAAATTGTATTTCCACAGACAAGAACACTTTAATCATGCCTTTACAACAAACTTTCGAACGGTACGGTAGTTATAGTTTTGAAGTCGGTTTTTGTTTTTTCTTTTAAAATATTTTTTTACATAGATCGTTTTCCTATCTTTTGACTTTTGACCTTTATCATTTCATTCACTTCTCTGCCTTAAATTCATCATGTCCTGTCTATTTCTATTGCATATACATTGCATACACAACTGCAAAGCTTCTTTTAGTAAGTTGGATAATATATAATAATACGCCTCTTCAAGCTACGCGGCATTTCAACACCAATGAAAGAGAATATAAATCCGAGCTCCTTCGTAAATCTATATTAAAGTTCACAACTCAGGCTGTCGAGGACAAATTCACTTTTCCTGTTGTCGCGAAGCGCCTTGTGACGTAATGTTATTGCTTTTTAAACGCCCCAAAAGGCGTTATTCAGTCACAGTTTTAGGGTTCTTTAAGAAAAACTTATTCTACATCTAACCTATATCCTCCGTATAACTTATCCGGTATAGGCGTAAATCCTACAAATATTCTTAGAGGAAATCATTGACATAGTATTGTATTTCAATGGCCGAAATAATATTTTTTTACTAACGCTTATCCACCTCATTTGATATAATAATATATGAGTCACAAAATGTTGAAAAATATATGGCTGGCTTGTATCTTTTCTTATCTCTTGAAATGGTTTTTCTCAAATGCCGCCCAATATTTAGCACACAGGTTATGTACCCAGGTTTGCCCCTGCTCGCATAATTGCATTAGGATTCTACGATAATAATTAAAAAACGATGCAGGATTGAATAAATCAAGATATTAAACAAAAATATATGAATACAGAACCCGCACCCTTCCAATCAATTTCGCACTTGAACCCCTTTTTTATTTGGCTGCCGTGAATGGTACTGAAGTTCTACATACATCACGAAGCAATTTCCGCGTGATTTGCCTGATGTCTTTGACGTTGAACTGCTTAACCCCACATTTCTCACATATACCTTTCGATTATTTTAATATGTGGTGATAACGTAGATACGTTAGTTGGAAAAACCGTGAAATGCATATTGCGCGTTTCGGTTTCAGTCTATGGATTTCGGAGTGCTCGAAAAAAGTAGGTCAACAGCGCAACATTGACTGATGTTCTGTGGCTGAGGTATCATACCATCAAGTGAACCTCATGCTCGTCTGTCGATATCTAACATTAAAAAAATACGGATCATTCTACTTATTGTTAGTAGCGAGTTGTCTTTCAGTTGTTCAATAAGTCTTACCTGTATCTATTGTAATATATGTATGACCGAAAATAAAGACCATAATCTGTCTTATATAAGTTCTTGGTATTACTATAAATGCGAAAATATCTTAATTTAATAAATATATTGTTACGGAGACAGGCTTAAAACAGTTCAAGAAACATTTTTGGTATTTTTCAGTCACTTAGAGATGTTTTCAGTAAGCTGAAATATGATTTCAGGCCGTTTTAAGGCAGTATCTACCACATAGTAAAAGTTTTTTTTTCTTCTTTTTTTCCGGAAAACATTATTATTATTATTCTTTTAGTTCACTTATTATGACTTGTTTCTTATCTATTGTACTTAATCTCTTTTCTTATTTGTATGTTTTCCTTTTAAAGCACTACCCTAATCTAATCTATGTTATGTTTATTCAATATTTTAATTTCTCTGGTTGCCTGGAAGAGCTTCTCAGCGATAAGGCCGCCTTTTGTACTTTTGTATCTTTTTATTATTTTCACGTGTGGTGTTCAATAAAGGGTTTTTTAATTTTTTTTTTTATTTGATTAGTAAAAGTTGTTCGAAAATCGATACCGAGGGATTAACTGCAAAGATATACAAGAGTTTTGAGTACTCTACTAGCTCTAGTAGAGTCAGTGTTTTGTGTGCTGTGTAATACAAGTGTTTTTTTTTTTATTATTTTTAATTTAATTCCTGTTTTCTGTTAAATAAATCTTAAATTAAGAAGACCGGCATTTATTTATCCCGAACCCCCATAGTTCACAACAATATATATGTAATTAATTAGAATAGTTGTAAATATTACTCTCCGACATATTTCCTACAGAAAATTTAATTAAGTAGTTTTAGTTTTAGTTAACAATAAATATATAAATTTTATGATGATCTTCAATAACATATGTGTAATTAAAGACAACATTTAGACCACCAGAACATAGAAGCTATCCGGTTCAAGCAACAAATGAATATCCGGTTCATCTGAAAAAACCTATTAAAATATATTTTTCCCGGTAACACAATGGAGTAACGCGAATCGTTATCACGTAGACCATTATTCTTTTCAACGCTGTACTTTATTAAATTCTAACCGCAGCGCAGTAAAGATTTATGAAAATGCATTTAAACTTTACAAAGAATATATTATTTTTAGTGCAACATATAATTATCATTTTTCTTATAGAATTTCATATGATAATATTTTTTTATAAAGAATTAGTCACACGCCCCTGCTTTGCATGGATGCAATGTAAATAGATGAGCTGTATTAAAAACTCTTTTGTACATAATGTCATTTTTATATGTCTATGTCAATGATTATAGTAGTTCTTTGTTTAGATTTTTGCTTTCTCTTCTTGTCACTGATCTGAAAAGGGTTACTCGTATTTTCCGAATTCTTAATATTTTTTCAATCCTCGAACCAAATACCAGCGTATTGAACGCCAACATCCTGTATAAAAAACATAGCTTATGTTACTCGCTGATAATGTAGTTTTCTATTGGTGAAATAATTTTTAAATCGGTCCAGTAGTTTTGGAGTTGAATCGTAACAAACAAACAAATCTTTCCTCTTTATAATATTAGTAAAAACTGACAGGTGGCTTCCGTGATGGCAAGTTATCACTGCCGCGCCGCCCATAAATATCTGCAACGCCACAGGGTTAGCAGGTGTGTTGCCAACCAACCAACAAAAGTGTGGGTGCGTATCTTGATAGTTCCCAAGTCGTATCGATTCGGAAAAACAACTGGTTGTAGTTGTGAGATGAATCTCAAATTTGTGAACTTCAGCTCTTTATTTCCAAAGATACCCTTGTACTCGGAATAATTTATAATTTCTTTTATAGATATCGGTCAATATTTGGCCGGAAAAAAGAATTTTGTTTCATAAAAAATTATTGATCCGCTTATGTTTGACATCTAACCAAACAAACAAATATAAACAATCCCACCAGTTTTTTTTTTAAATCTTGCTTCCCCAGGATTCAATCCCAAGATCTCCGGTAATAAACGCATCGGGCTTGCCACTGAGCTACGGAGATGGTCTAAACATATACAAAGCCGTAAATGAAATTGCAATAGAGATTTTAAATTAAAAAATACCACAATGTTTAAAAGCATCAAATAGCGCAGAGACTACTCAGATCATGTTAAAGCGAGGCGCAGTAACGGTTTAATTGCTTTGGTGATAGTCCAAAAGTGGGAACTACCGTAGATACATAAAAACTGGATGGATCTATACTGACAGTGCTTGGTACGTTAACCCAAATAAGTCGGGCTTGGTGTTTTTATTTTTTTATATAACATTTATTCATTTAGGTAACACAATATACACTTATGAACGTCAATAAAAAATTACATATTAAATGCTTTTAATTTTACATTTACCAACAATTCTCAATCTCTTCAAATCAAGAGAACAGAACAACACGTAGAACAGACGAGAAAACTGGCAATACACTCTCCGCCACTCTTTTTAATCGCAGTACAAACATATTATTGTTATTTTCATACAAAAATAAACAGCTGTTCAGCCTCCGGCCCAAAGAAGTCTGAAAGATTAACATAACTCCGTGAATTTCCATTTGATTTTTTTTTATGTCAGATAATTTAAAGGCTGACGCATCTGGTGTTACAGATATCTAAAAGCATCGGAATCACTTACCATCAGGTGAGTCGTCAGCTCACTCAGTCACTATTTATAAAATCTATATCTAAAAACATCGGAATCACTTACCATCAGGTGAGTCGTCAGCTCACTCAGTCACTATTTATAAAATCTACGCATGAATCTTCAGGATAAACTTCATTGTTGTTATGGATCCTTCATTCTTCATTGTTGGATGGACTTCACTGTTGTTATGGATCCGTCAAAATCAAAAACGTCCAATACCGTATCCAGTACTACAATCTATATTTGTGTTGCATTTAGACGTGACCGCTAAACGACCAGTTAACGGCGAACGAAGTACATTGCCGTGCGTCTGAATAGTATTTATGGAGATATCGTACGGACAGAATGACCGAGAATACACTGCGCTGTTACTATCGCGAGCTAATTGTTTTCTATCATTGAGCTCGCTGGCTTTGTAGTGAAGTTCTATTTAAAAAATATACAATCAGAATATCTAGATTACTGGTTTTTTTACCTTTATTATTATAAATAGTTACGATTAATTTTATTTCTGAGTAATATTGTTAGTAAGATTATTTTCAATTATTGTAGATGTATAGATATAAAATATTAGTTTGTTAGTGATTTATTTTAATTATGAGTTTCAATTAAAAATATTTAATACAGGAACCCCTTAACTTATAACAAATCTCCTACACAGATTTCTGTTTTATTTAGTATATTATTCACTAAGACAATTATGCATTAAAAACTTTATTAAAGTGAACAGAAAAGGATTTATGATTATAAAGACTAACTAAGACAGTAGATGTAGTTTTATAAGAATATATAATATTATTATAAATACATTATACAGTCAGCAACGAAAGTAGTTTAAAACAATCCAAATTTTCATACATGAATGAGTACGTGATAACTTTCAAATTCAATACTTAAAAAAAAAAACAAAATATTAAAAATTATTTATACCCAAATGACGCTGTCTCTGACTGTACCTGACCAAAAGTGATCCTTCCCACTGCACCTTGTAAGCAAAATGGAATTCTCGAGATATATCGATGTCGGATCGTCTAGTTACTCGACTCTCGTAGGCATAAAGCGTAAGATTTCCACTGTATGACTACATGAATATCTGAATATATTTCGGACAATATCTAGGTTTCTGGCTCAGTGTTGTTATTAAGTACTGTTTCAATTACTGAAGAAGCAAAAAATATATATGTTATATATGACTTACATTAATAATATTAAGGGCATTTGTATATTTCTTTTAGGTTTTCCTAATCTATTTCATATCCTTAACTGGAGATTTCCAATCTCTACATAACACAGTATAGGTTTAATTTTCTTCGTCAGATATGGACAGACGAGCAGTAGAAGTAACTGTAGACTTATTCTAGCATTCGGATATCAAAAGATTGAAATCGAAACTTTTATTACGCTTTTATTCATTTTTATTAAATTCTTTTTTTTTTAAATCTACCAACGTACTTGGTAGTTGTGTCGTCAAGAAGCACGATAAATGAAAACACGAGTATAACTTATATCGTAGTTAATTAATAATAATGTGAGTAGGAGTAAGTTTCAAAAAATCTCGTCAACGTTTTCAAGCACTTACAATGAATATTTTAACAAAAGATTTCTTTTGTCAGCTGATACTTTTAATAGAGAGATAAAATTGTCGTTTGACAGGTTCCGTTTAGAAACTGGTAAAAATTAAAAACCCGAGTTGGAAAAAAATGATTAAAAATCCAGCGCTAAGTGTCGTTCGATGCTTCTTAAAACTTGAGGCGACTTTTTTTGCTGTTAGACATCGACAGACGAGCATGAGGGTCACTTGATGGTAGGTGATACCTCAGCCACAGAACATCAGTTAATGATGCGCTGTCGTCCTACTTTTTATTTCGAGCATTCGGCAATCCATAGACTGAAACCGAAATGCGCAACGTGCACTTCATGGTTTTTCCATCTATGAATGATGATGGTTCGTTACCCGGCCGGAATTTCGATATTCCTCCCACCCGATCAATGCCCGAAGTTACAGCTTACACAAACATGCTTACAGAAAATTATGAACATGTTATCCCGGTGGAATTCGAACACACGACCCATCGATGCGCACGGCAGGTGTTCTACCGAACGCGCCAACGAGCCCTTCAAATTCCATTCTAAATTCGAATCTATTCTTTAATACTAACTATGTCTTATATTATGTAGCTGTAGAAAAAAAACGCAGAAAAAGAAGGCCGTATATCTTATATTTTAATGAACGTTCTACTGGTATTTAAACTTCTTTAGAAAAATATGGTAAATAAGCCAAAAAAGGGATGCAGATTAAATCAGCGTGGTAGGATTTGGTTCTGGCACTCGTCGGTCGCTGCCGCGGCACCGCTAACTTCGCTCGGCCGACTAGTGCGCTGTAGTCATAATATAACCCTAAACTTATTAATTTTTTTAAGTGCTCCAAAGCCATGTACCTCCTTAATATTACTTGGGATACACACTAGTGGTAAATAATGATAGAACAAAAATTGGAGGACTTTTGAGCTGCACCCCTGATTCGGCATATTAACCAAAAATATAAATGTATAATTTACCATATTAATATTCGAGTTTAACAATATCTCATCTGCAGTGAGAAACGAATACTAAGTGCATAACTAAATTTCTCATCGTCAATGTAATTTTAGAGCACAGCGAGTTTGCTTTTATATTAAAATCTACAGTTCGTGGAAGTAATATTTAAATGTCATCACTTCTGAACGGTTTTTCACACTTCACAATTAATTACGTCTCTACATATAATATTTAATGCAATAATTATTATTTTAGCAGTTGTATAAGAGTTAAAGCTAAATAAATTCAAGTTCAATATTATTCAATTCAATTCAATATTCTTTATTGTACCAAAAAAAAAAATAAACAATATAACAAACATAACTAATTTGGAGAAGTACATATTGGTGGCCTTATCGCTAGGCAGCGATTTCTTCCAGGCAAACCATAAATTTTAGGACAAAATCATATTATATTAGCTAGGTAGACCTGCGATTTTAGGCACAAACAATTTAAAAAAAAAACAAGACAATATTATTATACCTATAAACTAAATACTACATTATAACATGTCAACAATTCAATAGAAAAACAGTTAAAGACTAAGATAGTGAGATTATGTGATTTTGATTAAAAGTTTACAATATCATATCACATAATAGATAATATCAAATATTAAGAATAAAACAATAGCCTAGATCTTAACTAATTATAACATGTATAGTGTATACACCCTCAAGAAAAGTACCACGCGGCATGATTATTGTTAAGGTTATTGTTTTATTTTTATAATATTTGTAAAGTTAGTCTTAATAAAACTGCATAAAGTTTTAGGTATTTTGATTTTAGAAATTACTGACAATATTAAGAAAATGTCAAACATTGCAATTATGTCAAATATTACAAAAAACGTAGTTTCCCAGGAAATGACAGTCCTAGAGTAGAGGACAAGACAGCTAAGGACCGGAATTCAATCGCAATTCATTCATTGCAGGCAAATATGCATAGGTTTTACCACATACCGTCCAGTAGCCGTTTATATACTAAAAACATTTTCATGTAAAATAACGCCAAGATGAGTAGATACGTATTGCTTGCATTGTTATCAAGTTATCAGATCTTATGGAGAGCCAAGCTCTTAAACAGGGACTGAATACCGGTTAATTTACTATGGGAGTTATACCGGTATAATTTTTTTTTTTAGTTTTGTTAATATTCTTTCGTTTTCATTCATATTTACTGAAAAAAAATACTTTGGTACTAAAGTTAGTATGTATTACTCTTTACAACTAATATCATGGTATCTCAGTCAGACACGTTTTTTGGAAAATAAAAATTAGCCGGATTCGGTCTCTGCTCTTCAGTATTCAACAAAACCGTATCAAAACCTTATCAAAATCCGTGTCTTGGCCATTTCGTTACTCAAAGACCTATTGACATAAATATAACGCCTAGATACTTAATTACTTACTGTTCAGAAAAAAAAATTGATATATTCCATAAATTATGGTTATAGATTTCTAATGTATAGGCAAATGCCTATGCGGTGAGGTATGCGGTGATGTTAGTTATTTCGACTATGTATTTGCGTGTTGTTCGCACGAGAATGCATACTGCTGATTTTTTTCATTTATATATTTTTTTTATTATTATAATAGTTAATTACTTAAAGATGTCATGTGGAACATGGTGTGATGGTTGCAGCTCCTTACAAACAATTTGTAAAACGAAAAACTAGACGATTAAAAAGAGTGGCGGAGAGTTTATTGCCAGTTCTTCTCGTCCGTTCTATGCCCTTGATTTGAGAACTGGCAGTAAATGTAAAATTAGAAGCATTTAATATGTATTTTTTATTGACGTTTATAAGTGTACATTGTGTTACCTAAATGAATAAATGATTTTGAATTTGCAAAGTGTATTTTCTTGTATAACCTCAGAGTGCAGACTACGCTATTTTACAATTGTATAGGACTTTTCTATGCAAAAGGGTGACTCAAAACTTGACAAATAACGTCTACAGACATAGCTCAGGGAGGAGACGTGTCAGGGCGTAATCGAGTTGACAGTAAAAGTTATGAAGAGAGCGGCGTCACGGTGGCGCCCGGATATCAGCCACCACTTTCTGCAGAAACACTCTGCTCCAGGCCGGATGAAGTACAGCTCGCAAAAAAATCATTCTTCAAAAATAAATTGAAGTTCTGAAAGAAACTAGTGAACTCCTTTCTGAAAACTGCAACATACTCGAGATTTTCTTGATTATTTGTCTTCAAAAGCATCCAACACCTAAATAATGCAAAATCTATTTATTGTGTTTCAGAGGTCCATCCAGAAGCTCGTTTGCCTTTGAATAATGATAATAAATATAATTTATTTTTATATTTAAATATCTTTAACTTCGCCATAGCTTTATAATCATTAGGTTCAGTTTGAATCCTATTGAAGACAGGAAAATAAGAAAATAAAAAAAATCGAAGCACAGAAGACTAATGCAGAAGAAAATGATGAAGAAGCAGGTATAGAGCCTGACCCGAGTTCGATTATTTAGTAATTTATTTTTCTTAACACTTAGCGTGCCAGTATACATGTTAATCAATAAATGTAAAGACTCGTGGAAAAAAAACAATGGAACTCATTGCTCAGCAACTCAATCCACACATATGACACCAAACGTATTTATAGAATACCCGAAATGTAGCACAAATCTTCATCATAACCTAAAGTTCCAATACTTGTAAAACATTCTGTTATAATATTGTCTTTTATTAACGCGAGTATCACACATTTAAATAAAATACTGTATACCGGATTAAAACGCGATTTATTGTTTAAATTATTTATCCCGACGTTTCGGATGCTTTTCAGCAACCGTGGTCGCGGGAGACTGAAAGATGACAGTTGTCTTATATTTGAAATGTCACAAAGTTGCCATATTTAATTCAATTAAATTAAAAAATAATCTATTAATTTAGGTAACACAATGTACATCTATAAACATTCTGTTGCACAACATCTCTGCAAGACAGCCCAGAGAGTTACGCCTAGATATTCAGGAGCTCACATTGAAAGCGACCGTCTGTAAGTACACTGTATACATAAAATAACAATATAACTTATATAACTACAAAGATAAATAAATATATTTTATCATTAAAACAATATAAAACTTGTTCTGCTGACGCTACTGAACGCGTTCTAAAGATCTTCCGATGAACTCACACAAAAAGTTATTCGTCGAAAGTCGAACTCATTTATTTTTATACGCAACTATATTGTTTAGTCATTTCTCATTTAGACCAGCTCGTTAAGCCGCCCCCGATAATAGGACGGGAGAATAAGGACAAATGTGGGGAGATTTTGATCCTCAAACGACAACAGGAATATAATAGAATTTTATATATAAAGCCACTACTTATAACAATGATCTATTACGATATTCTTTCTACACACACTACTATTAATTCATATATATTATAAAACAAGTAATTCCTGAATCGGAAACCACACAGCATAGGTTGGTTCTGACGGGCTCGCTAGCGCGTTGGGTAGAATCACCTTGCGTTCCGATGGGTCACGGGTTCGAATCCCGCTGGAACGACACATTTATAAATTCCAGTAAACCGATGGAAGGAATATTGAAATTCCAACCGAATTGCGAACCACTGTTCGTAGATGGAAATCTCTGATGGGTTTCTGAATGCTTAAAGTAAAAAATTAGTCGACAGCCAATAATTTACCGATGTTTTGCGAGGTATAACCACAAAATGAACCCCATACTCGTCTGTCGAAATCTAACAGAAAAACCATTGATTTTCACTGGCTCCGAAAATATGATACTTTACTTCTAAATAAAAAAAAGTAATATATTTCTCCCATACAGGTTTGTGATTTTCATTTTCGCTCATGTTTGGAGGATATTAATTCAATTTTCACCTCCAGGAAGTAGCAGAAAGGCGTTATATTACAAGAATTTAATAACGTGTTAAAAGCGCGAATATCACACGATACTTCAAACATATTTTACAATTCAGCGAAGGAAAAAACACTGTCCCCGAACTGCGGATCGGAATAGGGCTCGGAAAATAGAGGTAAAAGAATCAAGATTGGCATTAAAAATCGAATTACTGAAACAATTTATCTTGCAACGACATCTACAAGCTACGGCAACAGTCAGTACGAAAACGCCAATAATGCTGAATCGCGCTATCAAAGTCTACCTCGACTCAGCCGGCCTAGCATGACCGCCACGAGATATGTCGCGGACGAGAGAAGACAAATTAAAATGTAAGATATCTCGATATATTAGATCTCGACATCGACAATTTTGATAAAAAAGATATCTCGATTGACAAATACATCTATTTTTGATATTAAAAGTCGAGTTTTAAGTGTTTATTTTGTTTCACACGGGTGCAATGAACTAAAAACAAAATAGCCCATATTACTCGCTGATAATGTAGAAAGAATTTTTAAAATCGGTCTAGTAGTTTATGAGTATATTCATAACATACAAAAATACAAAGCTGTCCTCTTTATAATATTAGAATAGATAAACATATTATTTATCCCGATGTTTCGAATGCTGTCTAGCATATGTGATCACGGGAAAACTCAGACTTTAATCTAGTAAAAGTAACTTTATTTTAAATAGATCATAAATTATATTTAACAAAAAGAGGTAAAATATGCAATATAAAGCTTAAAATCACGATACTCTCATAGACAACTTTTTAAAAGCCTCTTATGACGGTCGCTTCACAGTATTATTTTGCCAACGTTGTGTTATTGTCAACTTCCTTTATCTAAATTTAACAGCTAGTTAAAAAATATCTATTAGATAAGACCTATTATACAGTTAACGAGTATCTGGAAGATAAAAACGCATGGAGTACTGTAGTTTAGCGGGGCAGACTCATTACGAAATAGTTCTTATAACTATAATTTTTGTACAGTACAGAAGCGATGCAAATTAATATTATATTAGCTTATGTGAGTTCGCTCTTCGCTGTTCTAACCGGCCTATTTCAAGGCCCCATTCTGCAGTGAAATGCACTGTAAGCAAACACGTCCTACTTGAATCTGCAAACGGTAGGCACGTACCGAACGTATGTACCAAGCATCCAGACGAGAATGTTCTACATTGGATACCTAGCTTAATCTTACACTTAATATATCCGTGACGTCTGAAACACGCTTTGAAGTTAACACATATTTCAATAATGTCTTCTTCTTGTCCTGTTCCCTTTTTTTATTTGGGATCGGCGCAGTATGTTCTCTTTTTCTATTCAAGTTAACACATAACGTCAATGATGTAGGTATATATCTAAATTATGGCATTTGTTGATCATTATACCCAATTGTGAGTGGTTCGACGTTTGTTCGTAAATTTAGGTATCTAGAAGTGTGATTCTTAAAGATTCTTAGTTAGGTAGTTATATGCACTGGGTATGAACACAGGAACATTGTATTATTGTAGAAAAATAAATAATATTTTAACTGTTGGAAACTAATTCTCCTGATGCAAATTTAAGAGAATTGAAAATGGTTTCGATGTAGTGATTTGTGAACTGATATACGTAATTTCTTAACTCAGGTCAAACTTTTAGGAATACATATCATCACAATATTATTAACATTATTGTAAACCTAGAAAAATATACATAATATATATGTTTTTATTTAAATGTGTGATAATCGCGTTAATAAAAGACAATAACTAGTTAATTTAAATATAATAGTAGATTGCATTCTTTTATAGGAGAAGACCTCGAATCGGGCAAAGGAACGTAAGACAGGCTCCTACTAGATGGACACAACGCACAAGCTTAGTCATTTATCAAGAAACTCCTTAATCTCCAGTGGTGTTGATCAAAGAAGTCGTAAAGTTCAGTTCAGGTACATTATTATTACGAAATTCTGTCCGATTAACATATCACCATTTCTAGATGGAATCGTAAACTGCTGACTTCAGCATGAACGTTGCCGAAATTGCCTGTAATATATCCTGTGGATGCTTCACTACCTAGGAAATGATCCTAACGCCCGTTTGTCGACACTTAATATATAAAATTATATGAAAAACTTACAATGCCCATTAATTGTAATAAAAGTTTCAGGAAGTTAATTTAATCCAGCGCTAATGTAAGAAGTACAACAGTTCTCCAAGTTTTAGCGGAAATACGAAGAAAAAATTTACTACAGTTACAAACCGGAAGTGGAGCAAGAAACCAAACTTATTTTCTTTCGGAATCATCGGAAAGAAGTGTACAACTTTTGTAAATAGTTTTTGTTAGTGGATAAGATGTTAGATATAGCATTTATTTATTTAAGATCACAATAAAGCCTTGTTTGGGCATGGCAACATAATAATAATTGTATAAAATTAAATACACACTACAATCCAATTTATAATCATAAATTTATTTAATTAATATTCACAGAACAGGGATACTTCTTCTGTTCTGTGTTAATATTAATTTTCAATTCAGCTCGGCAATTTTAAAGTACCTATCCTTGTTATTTATAGACACGACTGTTTTTAAGAGCAGTTCTTGATTTCAAAAAGAATTGCATAAGAAATATTTAATCATTGTCGGTCGATTGATGTCACACTATCGGTATAATCCGAAGTGAAACAAGATTTTGATTTATTTACGGTTTAGTTAAAATTCAAATTCAAAAATCATTTATTCATTTAGGTAACACAATATACACTTATGAACGTCAATAAAAAATACATATTAAATGCTTCTTATTTTACATTAATGCCAGTTCTCAAAACAAGGGCGTAGAACGGACGAGAAGAACTGGCAATAAACTCGCCGCTACTCTTTTTAATCGCCAAGTTTTGTTTTACAAATGTTTTGTAAGGAGCTGCAAACATTAGGACACCATGTTCCACATGACATCTTTAAGTAATTAACTATAATAATTAAAAAAAAAAAAAAACAAAGATTTTTCCTCTATCAGTAGTAGTAGTAGTAGGCATGGTGAAATAGGAGCGCGCACTTACATTCTCGTGGGAACAACACGCAAATACATAGTCGAAATAACTAATATCACCGAATACACCAATTCAAGTCTGACCTGCACAAGTAGCACCGGTTCATGAGCATGACGCATGGCCAGCCATCGGCCCCCTCGCCATATTTTAGGGAGAGAGACAACCCAACGCATGGACGCCGACACAAGCAATGACATTTAAGCGAGCATGACGATCCTTGAAATGTGAACTTGGCTACATAAGAAAAGAAAAATAATATTAACTATTCTGAAATAATTTGATACTACATGGATCAGGGTTTGCTCCCACTTTACATTAAAAAAAGTCGTGGATGTTGACGATAGCCCCGAGTCTGGAAGTGCAGCCGAGGGATTCACTCGCGTTACTTCTTTATACTGGAGCAAATCATATCCAAGCACTAGGATCGTTTAAATAATCATTTATGTTATTATAGACCTTAGCAAGTAGTACTTACTTACTTACTTTTTAGTCATAATGTCTTAGTAATGGAGTGATAAGCACGCTGTAGTACTACAAATGTAATTGTATGTCTTAGATACCATCAGATGAACGATATGCTTACTTTTTGGGATTTCCTGTACTAAAGCTTAAGTTGAAATATGGGATTTATGATATCCAAGCAATTTCAGATGTAATACTAAGTTAATAACATGTTTAATTATTTACGTTGAAACGTAAAGAAGGATTCAGCAACGTAAATTAGCTATCAGTTGACGAATTATATGAATAGAGTGGAAAAGTTATGTTTTCTTTGAGGGAAATGAGGGAACTTCGATTGGAAACCATCGAAATTTGTACAATTCATCAAAATTCATCGAATGCTTACTTTCACTCAGTACAGGGTTGTCAGCCTATCATATTTTATATTGAGGTATACAGTAAGTAAGTTTAAATAAACAAATAGGTATATAATTTATCATAACGGTTCGTTGTATGAAAATATTGTTATTTTATTTGTTGTTCAAGTGTCCTGGCCTTAAACCATTGAATCAGCGCTAACAGCTTCAGTATGTAGACTTAAAGATACAAACAAAAACTAAATATTTATTTTTTAAGTTACATACACTCAACTGGTTTTCAAATTAAGCTATTTTGGTCGATCTTGTACCACCATCCAACTAGTCTCAGTAATTTTTCAGGTCATCAACCCAGATATCCACTAACCTTCCTTTTTTATGTTTTTCTCTTGTTCTCCCTCTCCCTATCCGACCAGCGCTGATAGCTAATACTATAAAAAAAAACTTTCGACAAAGGCCTCCTCTAATGTAAGCTATTATAATCTTATAATAAATATAATCTTATAATAAAATAAAAATATATAATACGTAATAATTAATAAATATTTAAATGATGAAATAATATAAAAATACACAAAAAATGCCAGCCCTGTTCAGAATGATACTCGAAACTTTCTCGTCCCAATGTCTCAGAGGAATACCGAATAATATTTTGATACAAAGTGTGTTTTGAAACTCAATATTTGCGTCACGTAGATTTAAATGGAATCCAATCTTCTATATTTTTTGCACAAAATGCCCATAAAGATCTGCAGCGTCAAAGGATTTGCAGGTGCGCCTGGGAATATTTAATAGATTGGGCATATTAAAACACCAGAGAGCCTCAGATTATGAATAAAAATGAAAATATATCCTATTCCAGCCTAACATGGCGTATAAGATGACTGTATTCTTTTAGTCTATGGCCATGTAATGTCGATGGCTAAAGGAGCATTTGGCTCACCCGATGAAAATGA
Organism: Anthocharis cardamines; assembly: GCA_905404175.1. NCBI lineage: Eukaryota > Metazoa > Arthropoda > Insecta > Lepidoptera > Pieridae > Anthocharis > Anthocharis cardamines. The sequence continues at coordinate 1,776,958 of FR989959.1, forward strand.
TGATGCAAACGCCACCGCCTATAAATTTCTGCGATTATGAAAATGGATGCATATATTCACACAAGAGGATATAATTATTTACAATTTTTTGTGCTGTATTAAACTGACAGTTATTGAACATAACACTAAACAGTGTATTTATGTTGAAAGCCCTCATAATATCATCACCCTAAAAAAGAAGATCAAATTTTTGAGTATACCTCATTAGTCATGGAGAGATGATGCAATCTCAAGCTAATTAAATGCAAGAAATAGCCTAGTTTAATTTTTTTATAGGAACACTTTGGTTAAAATCAATACTCTAGCAATACAAAATCTTAATATATTAATATATTTCACGCCTCTTTCCCATTGGGGTAGGTAGCGAACAGCAATGGGAATCCCCCATATGCTTCAATCATTTCATAACACTTTCACTTCTTACTCTTCTTTCTAAATTCTTAAGACAGACAATTGTTATACCTATTGTTAAAAACAAGACCGCCGATTTAACTAATGTCTCCAACTATAGACCCATCTCTCTAGGAACTATAATAGGTAAAATCTTTGAAAGACTTTTGCATCCCGAACTTCTTAACAATATTAAGTTGAGTGATGCTCAATTTGGTTTCCGTTCCGGTGTCTCCACCGATTCTGCAATACTGACAATCAAACATGCTGTCAAGTATTATAAAAGTAGGGGCACATCTGTCTACGCCTGTTTTCTGGACCTTAGTCGTGCATTTGATCTCGTTAATTATGACATATTATGGAGAAAAATGCTCGACTCTAAGGTCCCCGATAGTGTTGTGGAGTTGATGAGATACTGGTACGAGAACCAGACGAATACCGTAAGATGGGGCGACACAACTTCTAGTAGTTACAAACTAGAATGTGGAGTACGTCAGGGAGGGCTAACCTCTCCGGACCTTTTTAATTTGTATGTTAATGGTTTGATTGAGGAGCTGAGAAGCGCCAAAATCGGCTGCTATATCAATGGAATAGCGTTCAATAATCTTAACTATGCAGATGACATGGTGCTTCTTAGCCCCTCAATCAATGGACTTCGAAAGCTTATATCCATTTGCGAAAATTATGCTCGTCAACATGGATTAAAATATAATGAAGCCAAAACAGAGCTATTGATCTTCCGTGCAGGTAAAGGTCCGGAGAGAGTTCCGCCAGTGTATCTGAATGGAAAGCGGGTTCGGGCTGTCAAGTCTTTCAAGTATTTGGGACACATTTTGTCGGAGGATCTGAGAGACGACTTGGATCTAGAACGCGAGCGTAGAGCCTTGGCTATACGTTGCAACATGCTTGCACGTCGCTTCGGTAGATGCTCTGAGGATGTTAAGAGGACACTCTTTACAGCTTATTGCATCAACTTTTACACAGGGCAGCTGTGGATTAATTACACCAAACGGTCCTATAACATTCTCAGAGTACAGTATAACGATGCATTACGTATTATCCTAAGAAGACCACGATACTGCAGCGCATCAGCGATGTTTGCGGAGGTCGCTGTTCCAGACTTTTACGCGGCGCTTCGTTGTAGAATCGCCAGTTTTTGGGAAACTGTACGGAGCTCAGAGAACGAATTGGTCCGAGTCGTCGCTCAGATATGTCCCGACAACGTGTTCTTTAAGCACTGGATGGGGGTGCATCGGTCTCGGAATGTAAAATAAATTAACCTAGATTTATTATAATGTCTCTGTCATATTTTTATCATTTTGTCACTTTTCAATATTGTATGACTATGGGTTTATACCTGAATAAATAAATATTATTATTATTATTATGATTTTCTTTTGTTTTCTCAGCTTCTTCAAACTGGAACTAATAATATACACGGGCGTATACCAAGTGTACATTATATATCTAATAACCAAGACGCAGTTGCGTCTTGTTCGTCATCTTCTGTCTGGAGAAATTTACGGACAATTCGACAAGTATTTAAAATTGTAGTCTTTTGTAAGGATATGTAAATGTATGGTGGTAGATTTAATAATTGTAGAGATTTATGTAGTTGGATTGGTATAACACCTGTACTGGAAAGGACTATAGGTATTATGGAGACTTTTTGTAATTTCCACATTTTTGTTATTTCCTGTTTAAGCTCTAAATATTTAGATAATTTTTCGGATATTGTATTTTGGAGATTGTGTGTATTAGGTATTGCTATATCAATGATCATTGCTGTTTGGTTATTTTTATCAATCAAAGTTATATCAGGTCTATTGAAGTGTATAGTTTTATCCGTAAGTATTGTCCTATCGTAATATAGTTTGTGAGTGTCGTTTTCTATAACTGTTTCCGGCGTATATTTATAATATGGTAAATCAACGTTACTTAATTTATATTTTTGTGCTAAGTTTTGATGAATTATTTTGGCTACCTGGTCATGTCTAAATTTATAATCTGTTTGGGTTATTGCCTTACATGCCCCTGTTATGTGTTGGATAGTTTCTGGTGCACTATTGCATTTTCTACAGATGTCAGAAGGTAAATTTTTTATGATATACTTCTGGTAATTTCGTGTCTCAATGACCTGATCTTGTATGGCTAACATGAACCCTTCAGTTTCAGGAAAGAGTTCCCCTCTTCTGAGCCATGCGTTCGATGCTTTCTTATCGACGTTAGGTAGGTTCAGGTGTTGGAGATGTCTTCCATGAAGTGATTTTTGGGCCCACGCTGCAATTTTATCGGATTTACTGGTTAGTTTTTCGTTAGATTGGGTTGTATGGTCAGCGAGATTAAGAGGTGTGTATTTTATATCGTTTTGTACTATGCTACTGTGTAAATTAACGGTAAGTGCTTTATTATGAAAGTAATTTCTAAGTGTGGTGATCTGTTTATTGTGAAGATTTATGATGTCTATGAGTCCTCGGCCTCCATCTATCCTCGGCAATGTTAGTCGTTGTATACATGATCTTGGGTGATGTTTCCTATTTTTACTCATATTTACATTAATGATGCGTTGGATGTTTTTCAATTCTGTTTTTGACCAGTGTATAATTCCAAAAGAGTACGTAAGGATAGGTATGGCATAAGTGTTAATAGCTTTAATTAAATTGCGTCCGTTTAACTGAGATTTTAGAAGAAGAATCAATCTAGTCTTAAATTGTTTTGTCAAATCGGTTTTAGTTTCTTTATTCAAAATCTGTTTGGTTTGATTATACCCTAAGTATTTATATGCGGTATTTTCTTCTAATGGGTCTATGGTTTCTCCTGTTGTTAAAGTATAGTGATGCTCATAGTTGCGTCCACCTTTAATGGAATTTATTTTGCACTTATCTATGCCAAATTCCATACAAATATCATTTGAAAAAATTTCAGTTAGTTGTGCCAATGTGTTCATATCACTTTGTGTTGATGTATACAGTTTTATATCGTCCATGTAAAGTAGGTGAGTAATTTTAATACTATTTATATTTTGATGAGGGGATGTTTGAGAATATGTGTTATTGAGATTATATTTAAGGGAATAGCCAATGTCACTAGAGTTTAAAATATTTGATAAAGGATTTAGAGCGAGGCAAAACCAAAGAGGACTAAGAGCATCGCCCTGGAATATACCACGCTGTATTTTAATGTTGTCTGTCAGCTCAAACCCATTACTTGTATTAATTTTTAATCGGGTTGTCCAGTTTTGGGATGTAATAGATAGAAAATGTATAATTGTAGGGTTTACTTTATATATATTTAAAACTTTAAATAACCATGAATGAGGTACAGAATCATAAGCTTTTTTGTAATCTATATACATTGTGAATAAATCTTTCTTTTCTTTGAAAACTTTATTTAATATAACTGAATCAATAGTCAATTGTTCTTTGCATCCTTGGCTGAACTTTATGCATCCTTTCTGTTCTTCATTAATTAAATTATTATTTTTTACATGTTCATATAAGGTTTCAGATATGCAGGAAGTGATTATCTTATATATTATTTGTAAACAAGTGATGGGTCGGTATTTAGCTGGGTTGAGGGGATCGCTTAAGTCTTTTTGTATCATATGTGTTATTCCTTCTGAAACGTATTTGGGCATTGTTTCAGGGTGATTCATGAAGTTATTTATGTGGTTAAATAAATAGGGTTGGATGTATGAGAATTTTTTGTACCAGTAACTGTGAATATTGTCAGATCCGGGGGATTTCCAGTTTTGTAATTTACGAAGTGCATTATGGAATGTTTCAAGGCTAAAATGTTCGAAGGGCATTGTTTCTATTGTTGAATGTTTATTTTCTTCGTTTCTTATCCAATCGGCGTTATCATTGTGTACTAGTGGTCTTTCCCATATATGCGCCCAAAACCTCTGAATCTCGTCTGGTAAGGGGCTTGATTTTTCTTGTTGCTCAACTATTTTATTTTTTAGTTTTCGGTAGAATACTTTTTCATTATTGGAGAATTGATTATTTTGAGATTTACGAAGTGTACAGTCTAAGTATCTTTTCAGTCTGCGTGTTAGAACTGATAACTTTTGTTTAAGTGTATCTAATACATGTATTGGTTGTGAGTTTTCTGATTCGTACGTGGCGTGAGTTTTATAGTTTTCTATTATTTTTTCTACTTGATTTATTATTTTCCTGCTTCTATTACCATCTATGTACTGTGTGAGTCTACCTATTTTAGCTCTTAAGTCTTCTTTTCTCTTTTCTAATCTTAATTGCCACGCTGGCTTATGTATATTATTTCTAAACGCTGAGTTATTAATTGTTAAGGTTTTGATTTTTGATCCGTTACATTTAGCTGCTGTTACAGCAGCACAATAAATTACTGTTTGTAGGCTTATAAAATCTGTATCTTTATCTACATGTTTGGGAAGAACGACTTGATTTATGTATTGCACAGCTATGGCTAACTTTCTAGAAGTTCTCTGTTTAGGAATATATGCTCGATTTGTAGGTAGGGTTTGTGAATAATATGTTAAAGTTTCGTTAAATATTTTATCTATTTCAGTATTAGGTTCGGGATTACTTTGTGTTGGTAGAGTTTGATCGACTAATAATTCTTGGTTAATACTATTCATAAACGAAAGATTTTGTTCATCCAGTGTATTTTCACAAGCCAGTGTAGTTGTATTATTGGTAATGCCCTCTACCCCTATATTTTTATTGCTTTCAAAATTATTATTTATTGTGTTATTTTGACTCAATACTGTTTGTCCCATACTTTGGTTTGATGGATTTGTCTGTACAAGTGAAGTATTATTATGGTCAGCACTCTTGCCAATATGGCTAGTGATACGTAATTCAGCAGCAACTTCTTCTTTAATCTCAGCAATTCTTTCTTGAGTTAAATATCCATTGTCTATTATTATCCGTCGTTGGTCAGCTATTCTCTGTTCCGATATGTTTTCTAAGAATGGAAATATTGAAATAAACTCACGATGCATTTGTTTTCTATAGGCAGTTTTATTAGTTTCTAACTGAGTGACTTTAAAATAGCTTCTAATGATGGCTTCATTATATTCATTCGTCCATTTCATGCGCTGGGAATGTTGGTGTGGAATCATGCCAGTGTTATTTGTATTTTGTATTGTAGTGTTTGTGTTCTGTGTTAAATTCAATTGTATTTGTACTTCTTTAGTTATTTCGTTTATCCTTTGATTTGTCAGTAATTTATTTCGTATAATTGCCCGTCTTTGGTCTCCAATGCGTTGTTTGCTAACTTGAATATGAGGGAATCTATTTATAAATTTAACGTATAACGGTTCTAGGTAAGTTCTATTATTTGTTCCTAATTTTGTGATTTCAAGATAAGTGCGCAGGATAAACTCATTCATTTCTGTTGACCATTTTCTGCGCATTTTTTTCTCACTCGTGGTGGGCACAGTATCACCAGCACTATCTGCTGTCTGTGCAACATCCATGAATGTTGAAGAGGTTTTTTGTAAAAGGTTTGAGGTAATTGGTTCCCGGCTAGTCAAAATATTTTTACGTGCATTTTTTTGATTATACACTTTGCGTTGTTTTCGCGAACTATGTTTGTTTAATGAAGTTATGGATTGAAATGAGCTTGTTGATGATGGTGATGTTATTTGTAGTGAACTTGGTGATCTACTGGAGCTATCATTTGTTGAAGTTGATGATAAATCGTGGTGTGATGGTGATTTGGATGGATGAGGTGATGGTTGTTCGGCTGTAGTCGTTTTATCGAGGGGAACCCGCCTGTTCAGTCCCCCGTCGCCAACGGTTCGCATACTGTAGCATCCAGCGTTGGCTCCAGATGCGCCCCGGCGACCCCCGGGCAGCGGCCGAAGGTTATATCTTTTAGGTTTACTTTCCATAGAATACATCTTTCTCTAACTTCACTCATTAGGTTTGGGATCGTTAGTAAGGGTAGGTTGCCTAGGTGTAGTTGGCAATATATGTGTGTATGTTTTATAAGTATCAGATGTTATGACCTTCGTTCAGTACCTATACCCGTAAGCCCCCCCACCACGACAAGGTGATCCCTTGGGGGGGTTATTATTATTATTATTAATGTTTCGCCTTAAAGCCGTATGCACTTTCGAGTTAAAGGAATCAGTTGAAAGCACTCTTTGATCGTGAAGAGCGTTAGAAAGAGGGTTTATTCTCGGGAAAACCTTTAGCGATGGTAGTTTTAGAATGAAAAGAAGAGTGGTTTCATTTAAATTTTATAAAAAAAAATATCTGATGAGTATTTATTTAGTGAATAGCTTATCTCTTGTATGCCTATGGAGTCTCCATGGTACAATAATAATACAAGATTTTTTCAATTCATAATGCCAGGTTGGTTCGTAACCAAAATTGGTTAAACATGGCCGTGCAATATTGGCAATAATTAAACAAAGCATAACATACTGATTTTCATTCGGGTATCTACTCACAGTTATATCGCAAAATTTTATAATATTACTAGCGACTATTAGATATCGATAGAGCATTAGGTTCACTTGATAGTAGGTGACACCCCAGTCACAGAACATCAGTCAATGATGCGCTGTCGACATATATTTACCTCGAGCATTCGGAAATCCATAGACCGATACGCACTTCACTGTTTATCCATCTATGAACGGTGGTTCATTACCCGGTCGATATTTCTGGCACCCGATTAATGCCCGAAGAAAACAAACGTGAGGAAGATATGCTTATAAAATACTATAAACATGGCATCGAAATTGCGACCCATCGGAATGCAAGAAAGGTGTTCTACAAAACAAACTCGACAAAAAGTGAGTCACTTCAATCCAGGTGTAATATAGCGTGGCCCGTAATACTTACATTCATGGTTAATCAAATTATTTTCATAACTATCCTGACATAATATTATGGATAGCTTTTCTATCTACTCCAGACAAACAGTATAGTTAATTATAAGGAATATCTAAGCAGAGCCACGAGAGGTAATGGGCATTCCAAGTTGGAACAAGGCAAGTTTGTATATAAATCACCCCATCGGCGGCTTCCTACGCGAGAAATAGTTAAACTTCGACGATGTTTTATCGACTGTAAGAAATCGCTGAAACGTATCTGGAGCCTTCGTAAAAGATCGTTCACACGATATCGATACGATAACTTGAAGATTTTGTCGTATCGTTGTAATGTTTTGTTGCTGTCCCACTAAAACAAAATTTTATAGATTAAAATGTTTTGATTCAATTAAAATGTGTTATTGTATTTAAAATTTAAGTTTTGTTTGTTGTATTAAAAACACAATTAATGTTTGTTTTTGGATCTCCACTATCTTTTACTATATTATGCAATTTTAACTTTTCCGTCGTTGTAAAAATTACTGTTAAAATATTGTATTACAATGTTTTACTATGGATCCCGTAGGTTCCTTGAACTATAGAAAACATTAAAACGATTAGACAAGTGTCGTTGACGTTTCATTTCATTTCATTGAATAAATTAGTCACTTGCTACAACGTTCTAGCTTATTACCTAATAACGTATCCTTATGTCAAAGATACATATTTTTTCTCTGCTAAGAATTTACACTTTTGCAAATCTTAAATGCTGTAGAAACGAGAATTCAAACTCCCTGAAGTTATTTATGTAATGATTTTAGTAATATTAAGTAAGTAATATTAAGTAAGTAATATTATATTATTTGGTTTTCACCTTCTCGACACAAATGTCGGCTTTCATAGATACCCCGTCCTGTAACCCACAAGAAAAAAGGTATTTATGACCCCCTAATTGAGTAAATGTGTTTTATGTTATAATATATATGTGTAGCTAGTATTAGTATCAAAGAAAGAAACCCTTATTTATATAAATTATCTTTTTCTCCTTCTTCTGCAACTATTCTGATTGTTTGATTGTTCCTGTATATTTTGTGAATGTGTTGTATGAGTTGTATTTTGTGTGTTTGTTAGATTCTCAGAGATGGAAGTTTGTTGTGTGTGTGATGTGAAAGTGATGTTCGATACCTGTGTTCTGTCTGATGATTGATCTATAATTTGTGTGTCATGATTTTGTGGATTGTTAACAAACACAGTATCTCCAAGTACTTTACTCAGAATGATTGATGTGTGTATGGCTGCTTGTTTTTGTAAAATACTAATGTCAATAAAGGTATCTAATTGATCAATATACTTTTTAATATTTTTAGCAACTATCCCTGTAGCTCCAATTACTATGGGAATGACAGTCGTTTGCGTGTTCCATAAACGACTGATTTCAGTTTTTAAGAGGTGATATTTACTTAACTTTTCAATCTCTTTTGCTCCTATGTTGTAATCAGATGGTACTGTTATGTCAATTAAGTATGTTTTATTATTCGTTTTATCTACGTAAATTAAATCTGGTCTATTATGTGTAACAGTGACATCAGTTTGAACGGGAATTTCCCAAAGTATTTTAGTCGTCTCATTTTCTTTCACCTGTAATTGTGTGAGATGTTCCTTCCACCAAATTTTGGAAACTTCTATGTTATGTTTTTTAGCCAAGCACCAGTATATATATTGCACTAGATTATTATGTCGTTTAATGTAATAAGTTCCTGCCAGTTTTTCGCATCCTGATATAATATGTTGTGTTGTCTCATCTTTACTGCCGCATAGGCGACATTTTCCGTCTATTGATTCTTTCAATATATCACGCCGATGTTGACGTGTCATAACAGCTTGATCCTGAATAGCGAATATTGACGATTCTATGCTTGGAGATATTTTTTGCTTTTTAATCCACATAAACGAGAGTTCTACATCTATGTTGGCCTGATCTAATACTTTTTTAGGGAATTGTCCATGTAGCTGCTTGCTTCGCCAGATTTCATTGTTTCTAATTATTATAGATTCCTTAATTTCTTTGTTTGTGTGTATTTTTCCCTGTACTAAGTGAAGCTGGTTTTCTATTGTTCGTGCTTCGTTTATTATTGAATATTTTTCTTTTTGCATATCATGTTTTATTATTACTTTTATCAAATCATCACTTTCAGCTTTTAGGTATTGTTTATATTTAACTATCTGCGTTTTGTACATGAACTCTATGTTTAATAGCCCTCTGCCTCCTTGTGGTATCGGTAAGTATAATCTTTCTACTTCTGCTTTTTGTTGATGCACCTTCTTTATTGCTAATAATTTTCTTGTTTTGATGTCTATATTTTTTAAATCACTATTTTTGTAATTTATAACACCAAATGAGTATAACAGAACTGGAATAGCATATGTATTTATACCTTTTATTAAATTTCGTGAGTTAAGATGAGTGTTTAATAGTTTTTTTATTCTTTTAAAGTATTCTTTAGTTATCTGATCTCTTATTACGCTATGTTCAATTTTTCCTGATTCATGTACACCTAAATATTTATATTTTTCTCCAATGGCAAGTTGCTTAATTTCATCCCCACTTAACAAAATATGCCCTTCCCCTATTGCACTGCTTCTGTGTCCTGAGCTAATGTGTATCGTATTGCATTTATCTAAACCAAATCTCATCCCTATGTCATTTGTGAATATTTCTACACTGTCTAATAAAACTTTCAAATTGTATTTATTGTTTGCATACACCTTAAGGTCGTCCATATATAACAAGTGATTAATCCAAAAACTGTCCTTTAGTTTATAACCTTTCATTTCATATTTGTTTAATATAAATGAGAGGGGGTTGATTGCTAAGCAAAATAATAATGGTGAAAGGGAATCTCCCTGAAATATTCCGCGTTTTACAAAAATCGGTTCAGTAGTTAATGAAGTTTGAGTTCCACGAGCTGTCATGATCACCTTCCATGATGGCATAACAGTTGCCAGAAATCTTTTAATGAGGGGTGGACATTTGTAAATATCTAACATTTTAAGAAGCCATTCGTGTGATACACTGTCAAACGCTTTTTGATAGTCTATCCACGCCATGCTTAAGTTCTTCTGACATTGATGTGCATCCTCTAATATAGCTTTGTTAACCATGAGATGATCTTTACAGCCCCTAGCACCCCGACGACAGCCTCTCTGTTCTATTGCCATTATATTATTCTCGTGACAGTGGTTGTATAAAATGTTGGCAAGGACTGATGTTAATAATTTATACATTGTAGGCAAACATGCGATTGGTCTCCAATTTTTGGGATCTTCTGTATGTTCATTTTTTGGTATCAGTATAACCTGCCCAGTGGTGAACCATTCTTCTAAACATTCAGTATGTGTAACTATTTTCGTAAACAATTTAGCGAGATAACTGTGAGTACTGGTCAAATATTTTATGTAATAATTTTGTATTTTATCTATTCCTGGTGATTTCCAATTTATTAGTTTTCTTACTGCAATTTTTATTTGTTCTTCTGTTATTTCTTCTATGTTTGTTGTATTAACCTGATTTAATGAAATGTCCACTTCTTTAATCCACTTAGCTTCATGATTATACTGTATTGGGTTCGATAATATAGACGACCAAAACTCTTCCAGTTTATCTTTGTTAGGTAATTTAATTTCTTTAAAACTATTGCCTCCTAAACTTCTGTATAATCTGTGTTCATTTTCAGTAAATAAGCTGTTTTGTTCTTTTCTAATATTAATATCTTCGTATCTTTTAATCCTGCCAGCTAAAGCTTTAATCTTTTGTTTGAGTATTTCTTCTGTGTTTTTGTGATCGTTTTCATTATTAATATTATATTTTTTATATAATTTCTCTTTGATTTTTATCATCCTGCGTGTGTTGATTCCTCTGCTTAATTCTATTAACTGTCCAAGTTCTTTTCTAAATCTCTCTATTTTAACTTGTATCCTTCTTTTCCACGGGGGATCAGATTTAGATTTAAATACACTCCTAGGTTCGTATGGTGATTGATTATTAGTTATTATTAAAGTTTTTGCTACTGCGTAAATGATATTATTAATGTCTCTTAAAGTGTTATTAGTAATTAAAATATTAGGTAGGTATCTATTTAATATGTGGAGATTTTCTAAGAAATGTCTATTTATTTTAGCTTTCGGTAAGAATGGGCGTTGTGAGATTAAAGTTTCTTTTGTTTCAGCTAATATCTGTAGGAAATTTAAAATAAGTGGATCCTGTTCCTCGTTTACTTCTATATTTTGTGTAAGTTGATCTATTGTTTCCACTTGTTCTGTCGTGTATTCTATGTGTTGAGTATTCTGTAGTGTGTTGTGGGTTGTGTTGTAATTTCTTCTTCTACAATTAAATTTTGTTCAGTGTTTTCAATTACATCTGTTATTCCCTCTGCTTGTTTACGAATTCGGTCTAGTAGTTCTTGAGATAAAACATTATGTTTAAGTACCCTACGAGCTTGGTTTGACAAAGTGTTACCATTAAATTTGTGTATTTTAGGTTGATAAGGGTTCCTCTCCCTAAAAAGTTCCTGTAATCTTCCTATGTATCCCGGTCCACCTGCTCTCGCCTTGAAATAGCAAAACATTAATTCCTGAAGTTCTTCTGTTGACCACTTTCTTCTTCTGTCATCACTTATTGCATTATTCGTGGTCGATGCAGATGAGCCGACAGAGTCTGTGGGCGAAGCCCTACTCTGCAAAGCACCATCTGTCCCCTCCCCAAACAAGTCGGCTGTAATATTTTCGGGTCCCCCGGCTCTCGCCCGCCTGTTCGGCAGAGAGCCGCTGACGGTTTGCATGCTGTCACGCCCAGCGTTAGCTCCAGACGTGCCCCGGCGCTCACCCCCGGGAAGCGGCCCAGTACGTAAATCATTAAATTGTCTCTTCATATATATTACTAAATAATATCCATTGAAGGTAATGCTAGAGCTCCGTTAGCCATCATTTTGTAATCGCCTATGGCTATGATGTTCCACCCCTCACGTGGCATAGGTGTTGTAGCCGGACGTGGAGTTAGACTTATGAGGGGCTTAAGTAAGTAATATTAAGTAAGTTATTCTGAGTAAAGAATTAATATTTTTATATAATTATAAGTAAATAATAATAATAATATTTTAAAGTAAAAAATTGTCAAATAATTTACAGAATATTTTTCTAAGAATACAGTACGATTGTTTATCGTATCATATAAACGGACCTAAATTTCACATAACACACAGCCATTTACATATATATTTGTTTTCTTTGTTTTTGTGTAGTTGAGATTCATGTTGTAAGTTATTTTTTATTGACTTTCACTATTTTTAGGGGAAACATCGAATATATTTTTGTTTGGGAAGTGTTATAATTGTATCTGCAATTAAACGATACTCTAGGAATTAAAAGGCTGTTTTGTGACTCTATAATAAGAATAATAATAATAATACTTTATTGCACACAAAATAAAAACAGACATAAAAAAATACATTATAATATACAATGGAAGGTAACTGAGGTATGTAAATTACTTACGTGATAAGCATTCGCATACTTACATAAATTACGGGGTTCATTTTTTAAATATCACTCAGAATATAACCTTTTACTTTAGTGAAATGACGAGAAGTTTTAAAATAAAACAACTAAAATTTTTAATTGTTTTGACCACCATGATGGTAAGTCTTGATAAGCTCTAAACTATCATCACCACCTATTTAAACTTTGAAGATGTTTTATTTTTATCTTTGAAACGATAAATTTTTTTTCTATATATTTCTTATTCTGTCAAAACCCATAAATGGGTGATGTCAGTTTATTTGTTTATGTTAGATATCATATAAAAATTAAAGATATAAAATAAATACACATATAATTACAGACGAGCATGAGGTTCACTTGATGGTAGGTCATTCCTCAGCCACAGTACATCAGTCAATGATGCGCTATCGTTAAGTGCACATTACGCGTTTCGGTGTCAGTCTCTGGTTTCCTCATGCCTGAAGTAAAAACTAGGTCGACAGTGCAATATTGGCTGATGTTCTGTGGTTGGGGTACACCTACCATCAAGTGAACTTCATGCTCGTCTATCGATACCTAATATAAAACAAAAATCAATGTATTCTCCTGTTTTACTCTGACCAATTCAAGTATATATAGATTTTTTTTACCACAACCACACACAAAAAAGCTACGGTAAACGACGGTAATGAAGGACACGGTTATGAAAAAAAAGCTCTTTTAGGCTATAATACTTTTTTGTAAAGATACTAAATGGTATTTACTCATTAAATAAGTAAGCTTGCAACAAACTGAATCAATTATTCTCACACGAATACATTCGAATGAATTCAAGTACATTCAGGCTAAAACTAAACAGCTCAAAGTCAATATTGTCTTTTACTAACGCAAGTATCACACATTTAAATAAAATACTGTATACCGGATTAAAACGCGATTTATTATTTATATTCACGGACAGACAGTCTCCCCGTGACCACGGTTGCTGAAAAGCATCCGAAACGTCGGGTAATATCCCGATAAATAATTTAAACAATATAAATAATAAATCGCGTTTTAATCCGGTATACAGTATTTTATTTAAACAGCTCAAAGTTTTTACATCTATGATAACCACCCACTTTAAACTACCATCGGGTTTTAAATAACTTGACAATATCCTACACTATACTAACACTGTCAACTGGAAACTATTACTTGCTAATACTGGATCTTAGTAAAGCGCTCGTGACTGCGCATAACTTACTTGTGTACACACTGTGCTTGTCCGCTGACATACGTAAGAGAAGTTTATTGTTACATACCAGATACACATTATATACATTGTTTTTGTATAGTAGGTATATCTAATCTACACATAATAAAAATAGTAGAATAGAAAGATTATCTAAATATTGAACAACAATACAACCAAATATTATGTTTAGAAAAAGATTTAATACTATTGTGTTTTATTAACGCGAATATCACACATTTAAATAAAATATATTTTTACTGGATTGAAACAATTTAGAGACGATTTTGAGCGAACGTGGTCACAGGTAAGTATACAACACCTCGACATCAACCACTGGGGCCTTAGGGCCGGCCAGTCAGTGGTTCGACTGGTCGAGGATCCTCCCTTTAGGTTGCTGGAAGAGCACACCTTCTTGCCTCCACCATTAATAGCTGAAGTACCTCTCGTTTTCCTACTGATTTATTTTCTGCCAGCCTCGTTTCCTATTTTTATTATTTATTCCATTCTCTTCTTGCACTCGTTATGTCACCCCATCAATCCATATTTTTCTGGTCTTCCTCTTCCCTTCCCTTACACCCATCCACTTCCATATTCATCCTCGCCTATTCGTCTGTCGATATCTAAAAAAATTGGATCTTCAGTCCGATTAAGTAATAAAATAAGAATAAAATTAAAATAATTTCGGGACGTTTCATTCGCTCACAAGAGGCACGTAGTGGACGCCAATGTAATCAGCTTCGTGTATGGAACAAGATATAGAGTTTTGTCAACTTTTATTCTTAGGGCTACCTTGGTGGAAGCAGCAATTCAGTTCAGTATGAAGACACAGGTTTCAGTTTTATTAATTGATTTAAGGTCATAATAAAACCTTGCTTAGGCATGACAACACAATAATTCTATAAAATTAAATACACACTACAATCCAATTTATAATCATATTTTACTGATTATTTAATAAATTTCAATTCATCTCGTCAATTTTAAAGTAGCCTTGTTATTTATAGACACGACTATTCTTAAGAGCAGTTCTTGTAGCATACATATTTCCAGTACTGTTCATATAATATAGGCGTATATCTCTTTGATGGTATTATATACGAGAAAACAGGATCACTGATGATTTTTGATTATGCTTCAATACCAGAGCTACAGTGGAGCAGGATATTCTGAGCAAAACTTGGCTACAAAATAAGTAATATTATACTACGAACCCTGTATTCATTATACAGTATATTATTGCATAGTATTTTGTCTATAACTTGGACCAACAATAACTTCTTTGGAAATCTTCCAAGAGCAATGCTACCGGAGGTTAAGCGTGTATAAAATGGCTGTGTACTTTACTGATTGCGACTTGTATTGCTAACATGATAAAACGCTCACAGCTCAAGCTTATTCTTAATAGTTTCAACGTGCTTTTCGTACTATTTTGAAAGGCATTTTAGGTTGGGACTAAAAACTTTATACCATAAATAGTATATATAGCGTAGATAGTAAAATCTTTCAGTAAGAGCAGTAGGGGACGATCAACATTAAAGTCAGGGACCTTACCACCATATTTTAAAGGAATTGTTGGAGAGTAAAATTGAGAAAGGCATGTTGAGTTGGCTTGGGCTCGTAGAAAGGAATGAATGTAGGGAAACGAAATAGATTTATGAATCTGGTGTGAGTGGAAGTAACACCGAAGGTAACTCGATCAGATTGGGGACGTTCTTTAATAGGGCCAGGTCCAAAGTATGAAAGAAAGTGGAAGAAGCGAAAGTGGATCGGAGTATATGAAATTCTGAGATATCTGCTTACTTATTATATATTATATGCCATTGGAGGTATGTATTTATGAGTATTATTGCCTTAAAGATAGACCGAGACAGAGTTAAAGTATGACTACAATAATACTGCTCTCAGAGAACATTATATATCATGACATAACACAAGGGCATGACATGGCAAAAATGTAATAGCTCTTGTCTTTTATTAACGCGAGTATCACACATTTAAATAAAATACTGTATACCGGATTAAAATGTCATCTTCCAGTCTGCCGTGACAACGGTTGCTGAAAAGCAAAGCGAAACGTCAGCATAAATATTATAAACTAGTGGACCCCGCAGACGTTGTTCTACCACAATTTTGGCTTCGAAATTATATAATTGTTCTTAAAGAAAAAAGATTTTCCCGCTTTTCTGTTTCCTGAATTTTCCTTGCTATAAACCTCACGGAGCCCGAGACCTTAGACCAACGAATGCAAAACCGTGGAAATCGGTTCGTGCGTCAGGAAGGAAAACCCGACTTATTTTTATATAGTAAAGATAATAAACCGCATTTTAACCCGTTATAAAGTACTTTATTTAAATGTAATAGCTCTAGGTTACAGGCAGATACCAATGCCCTAGCTCACGTAAAACTGAGCCAGTCACCTTTTATTTAGCATACATTAGCATGTACTTATTATTTGTACATATTAGTAACAATGTATAGTTTATAAGTTTGATTTAAATATGTGCGTTTTTATTTCAAGTTAATTTCAGAAACGGATTCTTTCGTAAAATATTAAAAAATATGAGAAATTGTGATACGAAGTCGGGTCTTCACAAAATTGGTTTATCAAATTTGAATGACAATTGTCAGAAGGACCTACCTTGTAAGCCCGGCTTACCATTTCTTAAATATTCATCAAGCTTATATCTCGAACTAAGTTTCAAGTGCGATTCGCGCACAAAGTAACGCAGAATAAAATTACACAATCTTTGCATAGTAACAGAGCTTTTAAAGTCACAAAGCCTACTTTGAAACAATGAAAGTAGAAGATTCGTAGCTATCATGTACTTCAGTGCTATTATACGAAAGAAATATCAAAGTGTTCTATTTCTTTGAAGAAGACTATCATGCCATAGAAAGAAATACGTTTCGTATTAGCTTTTGCGCTTTATGTAAAGTAAAGATAATGGGTGTTCTGAAAATGTAGTGCTCAGTAGTGACCAACTGATAAATAATGTATTAAAAATTGACTGATCTCCTTTTTTTGTCGTAGATATCGACAGACGAGCATGAGGTTTACTTGATGGTAGGTGATACCTCAGCCACAGAACATCAGTCAATGATGCGCAGTCGACCAATGAGCATTGAGAAATCCATAGACTGAAACCGAAACGCGCAATATGCACTACAAGGTTTTTCCATCTATGAACGATGGTTCGTTACCCGGTCAGAATTTATATACGTAGGTATATTGCTCCCACGCGTTCAATGCCTGAGGTTACCAGACTGCTTACAGAAAATTATAATCATGTCGTCCCGATGGGATTAGAACCCACGACCCATCGATACGCACGGCAGGTGTTCTACCGAATGCGCCAACAAGCCCCTCAAAGTATTTATGTAAGACTCTCTTACTGCACGGAGCATAACTTAAAAAGGACATACCAGGTACTGTGTTTGGTTATATAATATTATTATTTGTAGGGATACTCTAGCGAACATGAGGCTCTCTTGATGGCAAATGATACCTCGGGTATAGAACCTTCATCAATATGTTATTGACCTATATTATTTGGAATATTCGGAAATACGCCTCATCCATCTATGAATGTTATCGTTACCTGAACTTTACATATTCATTTATTGCACGAAGAAA
The DNA here is from genome assembly GCA_905404175.1 of Anthocharis cardamines. Taxonomy (NCBI): domain Eukaryota; kingdom Metazoa; phylum Arthropoda; class Insecta; order Lepidoptera; family Pieridae; genus Anthocharis; species Anthocharis cardamines. Next base: position 1,794,562 of record FR989959.1, read on the forward strand.
TAAACGTAGGCAAAATATATGAATGGAAATTTATTGAGGTTTCAGTCGTAGCACGAAGCAAAATTAAGCATTTATGAATATGATCCATATCCTAATACCGATAAAATCGAATGTTATTTAACCGTGTAAAATAATTAAAATCTATACTAATATTATAGTCACGATAATATTCAGTACCACTCGCGATGTTGTAGCGATTAATATTTTTGATAATAAGCGATAAACTTATAAATAATTAATGTATGGCTCATAGTTTAGGGTATATTGACTTCCACATAAAAGGTAGATATATGCTTTCGCGGTCTCTTATTTAGAACTTTTTAAGATAAACAATCCCAAAATACATTATATTCTTGTAACTCCAACGGTTTTGGCAGCGCACGCCAAGATAGATCTCAGAGGGCAGGACTTTTCCTGACTTACTTGATACTTATCGTGACCAAATTACAAAAAATCTTTATAAACTATAGCTGTACTATTACTGTAAAGTTTCATCAAAATCCGTTTAGTAGTTTTTGTGTGAAAGAGTAACAAACATCCATCCATCCTCACAATCTTTCGTATTTATAATATTTGTAGGATAATTTTTCAGTTAAAAACATTGCAGTCGCAGGTGACACCGCGGGGCACTGCTAGTCTTTAATATATAGCAAAATATTAAAAGCATACATTCTAATGAAACAAGAACAATTCTATAGAAGGGATTCGTTTCATAAAAACCTTTCCTTTGTTATATTTATAGGCCTTTGTTTTCTATGCACAAACATTAACAGCGATAACAGCAACATGCTTCAGGCTGTTAGGAAGTCATCCACTAAAGTACTTAAGCTGTAAGCCATACTAAGGGCTTTCTAAGGAAAGAACGAGCCTAGCTTTTAAATTCTGTTTAGAAATGAATAAGCGCATAGCTTTCATTTCGAATTCCAAGAGCAGACTTAAAGTATGATAGATACTTGGAGTATTTTAAGTTTGATCTTTAGAACGGAATTAGCGTTTATATAATGTATATAAATAGAACAGACGTATCTAGAAATTATACCCATGGCACCTAAAGCTATATCCAGCTTCCATAATCTTTTCTGATTTATATAAGTATAGAATAGATGGTTCAACTCATTTGTGCGCGCGGCTTTATGTGTGGGTAAACCTTGTAAATATACAGTGACTATATGTGCTTGTCAAGAGGTACAGTTTAGTACAAAATAGAAATACAGTTATTTAAATATTGTAAATTAGTTTAGATTATTTTTGTGGTTTAGTTCAGAATGATATGATGGCAGTCGAAGAACGTGTATGCCATACGATATCATCAATCTTATAACAAGTATGATTTTCTTTATTTTTTTTAATCAAATCATGCAGTTCTATTTTTTCATATCTAGATTATATTTTTTTAACGACTGTACCCGTTCAAAAAAAGCGATAAAGACACGCGATGCTCGGAGGAAGACTGCCTCATCACTGCCACACAAACCAAAGCTGTATAATTACAAACGCACGCACACATGATGCCACACGCAAAGATGAGTTGAACTCTGTATATGTATTTCTATAGCCTAAAAGATTTGATGGATATCGACATATCACATGTTAGTCTCGTCCCACTCGTAGTAGTGTCATAGGTCACTTAGATCTATTATTTGTCTCAAACGTACTTCATGGTAGGTTAGATGAACTCTCAAGACCTTTATTCGCTTAAATTTTTCTTTTTATTTATTAATGCGAATTATATCGTATTTTATTAATGCGAGTAACACACATTTAAATGAAATAACTTTTACAAGTTTTTCCTTACATTTCACGAGCAGATAGACAGCTATTTGATTTGCATTTTCACATACTTACATCATCTTTTTATTCGGAGTTGATACTTGATTATATAAGTTATCATAGTTGCATTAATTCTACTACAAAAGCATGTGATGTATCTTAAGAAATAGATTTGTATGTCGATTGACTCACAGCAGTCTGTCATTAGTTGTAAAATTCAATACGTTTGATCATCAACTAATCATGAACTTTGCAAATGTCACACAATGGGGTCACTGAAAATCAGTGTTGTGCTTGTTAAAGTATGAGCACAACTGTAACTGAGTAGACTCCAGTTTTGGAAGACCAGTGCCACACAGCTCATTTAGTTATTAAGATTTTGGTTTTGTATTTAATATTAAGCTATCTTACAATTATTTTCATTTATTTATTTTTTGTATGTATGGTAAAGTTTTCTTCCAAATAAATTAATTTTCATTTCATTTCATTTTCAAATTGTTGTATAGCAACATTGCTTTAATAGGAAGGCAAGACTAACATAACCCCGCGGGCAATAACTACACAATGTAACTAGACTCCAGAGAATATGATAGCGTTTGTTCAACCGTCTTCGGGCGCCTTTAGCGGTGGTTTCTTTAAGAACACTCGTTTACTTGTAAAGGTTTCCAAAGAGTGAACTAGTTGTCGATAAAATAAGGAAACTTCAAAATACTGGCTATAGTTGAACATTATCGGGCTTCCCTCGTCTTATCATAGTTATTATGTCTTTTATATATGAAGTTTTAGGTTTTAACAAAAAAAACTGTTTACAACTGCGTAGACCTTTAGGCCCGTATTTCAAAATGCTATTAAAGTCAATAACAGTAAACTTCGTGTCGTCCTCATGTACATATCAGCTTTCATTTGTAACTTTACTACTTATTGTGTAACTCAATGTTAATATAATGAATCAGTCAGTCAATCAATCAATAAGGTACTGATATTAGTATTTTTAATTGTGACAGTATTGATTCATTCTCATAAAAACAAATGCTTTTTGTCATTTATTAAAAGATGATCATGAAGCTCATTCGAAGATATGGTAAGATTTAGTTACACTGCCGCTTTGTAAGTGATTAATCATTTAAAATATATTGGGCCAATCGCCGCTTAAAAACACTTAATAAATTAAAAATTTTAGTGTTGCGTTGTTCCATTACTCGAAAGTAATATTGATATTCCTGAATTTAAAAATTAAACACTTGACTCCGGTAAAAGAGTTTTTTAAATATAAGCTATCACAATGTTAGCTATCTGAGTAACGTAACGATGTATCTGTGAGAGCTAGTGCTTAGTTACAGAGAGGGGATGCTTAAAACCCCGTGTCACGTACTCAGAATATTATTAAAGTCATCTCATACAAGACACGATTTTCTTACTGCAAATTGCATTTCGAGCGATGAATGCATCAGCTGAGACTCTAACGAAATTACTTCCGCTTCAGTGAAAAGAAATTTTACATCAAATTCTAGTATCAATGTATTCAACTCATCAGCCTTAAAGAATAATAAAATCTTCATTCATATTAATAGGGACTATTTTTTTAATACTAAAAAAAGGAGTAATATCGTTTTAGTCTATGATTTCTACAATTATGCTGCAGTTAATTGTATATGTTTGTTCTTACTTATTGTTAATGGTTTAGACTAAATGATAAAAGTCAGCCTGACTTTTCAAAATCTTTACCGCTAATGTAAAATCAAACTTGTTTCTTTAAATATATGATGATAAAAATGTCTAATTCTACGAAAGATATTATTATCATATGAATTGAAGATGAAGTGGACGATTTTGCTGAACGAATACCTTTTATTAATTAGTGTTTCGAGTTTTTCTTTTTTAATTAAAATTTCAAAACAAGATACTTATGAGGTTTTATTTCATAAACAATCTTCCTACCTACTCCAAATAATTTTTAAGTTGTGATGTTATTATTATAATATCCCTAGACATTGTTGAAGTATGTACCTGTATTTAAATAAAATACTGTATACCGGATTAAAACGCGATTTATTATTTATATTGTTTAAATTATTTATCCCGACGTTTCGGATGCTTTTCAGCAACCGTGGTCGCGGGGAGACAGTTTATTTAAATGTGTGATACTCGCGTTAATAAAAGACAATATTATATGTACCTGTAATCTGTATGTATGTAACTCGCTACTGCCGCAGCGTCGAGCCGGTCGTGAAGCTTAGAGGATACCAATAGGTACTAAACGCACCCCGTCTGAAGCACCACTACACGTCTGAGCTTATAATACGTGCAAACAACTATTTGTAGTGGAAATTGAGACGCTACCCTCACTGTAATAACGTAAATAAACCCCACTTACATCCAGCTACAAACTGGAATTAATGATGTCTCCGATATTTAAATAATATAGAGTTAATTTCAAATTCTCCTAGCGGGGATATGAGTACCTACACTTATCTTTCTGTGGCTATTTTTAAAATAAATAAATTTATGGGCAAGAAGGTGATCAGATTTACTTTCTCTATCAGACCGATTTTTAAGTTTTAAGAATCAGTTCAAACCACTGATCGTCAACCATCAAACATAATTAGTAACACGCCCCGGCTTCGCTCGGGTGCAATGTAGATGTACTATACACTAAAACAAATGAAAAAAAAAAAACAAAAATGCTATATTACTCGCTGAAAATGTAGCTTTCTATTGGTGAAATAATTTTTAAAATCGGTCCGGTAGTTTTTGAGTTAAATCGTAACAAGCAAACAAACACAAACAAACAAAATTTTCATCTTTATAATATTAGTATATACGTATATAGGATAATGTTATTGTAATTCATCTGATACCTTTTATCTCCAGAAAACTCACCTTTTCCGATAACATTTTCTAGTAAAGCTTAAATACCTTATAGTATTTCCTACCTTGCCTTTTAATGTTTCCACGATCGATCTAACCATTTGTTTGACTACATCATGTTTATATAATATAATAAACTCAACGAATACAAAAACTCAAAAGGCTTCCTTCTAATCTCGCTCTCGGAATTACAGCTGTAATTAAATAAATCACTCCTAATTAACGCGAGAAAAGATCTCAAGCACAATTTACACAATTTTCTCTTTGATCTTTTTAAAGCGCTGTAATGTTTAGCTAAATTGATGCGGTCTGAATGTATAATGAACGTTGCTGAAATATTAAAATTTCCCTGTAAACTAGAAGATGAAATAGAAGACAAAAGACCTCGTGTGTAAAGTATTAGAACCTGGGACTTACGGTGTTAAATGTATTGTTATCATTGAACCACGGAGGTGATCTGTTAAGTACATATATCTCTTTTTTTTTTTTTTTTTTTATTTCAGAGCAGACAACCGAGCAGGTGGGTTACCTGATGGTAAGTAATCACCACCGCCCATGGACATCTACGACACGAAAGTCTCAGATGCGTTGTCGGCCTTTTAAAAATCTGTAGGCTCGTTTTTTGAAACCAGCGAACAACTTGTATACCTTGCATTATATAAACTTCTCAGCCGATTATTACTATTGTAACCGAGTCCTTGTAAGCTAAACCATTGTTGAAAAGAGTGTCCATGGAGTTTCTTGCCGGTTCTTCTCCATGAGACCCACTTTTTGGAACCGTGCAACTAGACGTTTCATAAGAGCCTGCAAAGGCCTATTTGAAATAAAAAACTTTTGATTTTGATTTTTTGATTTGATTTTGATTTTGACTTGATTTTTTAGTCGTTTTGGAACGAGAGCGTGGTAACTTAAAATAATTTGTAGAATCCATTAAACCTATTATATCGTTTGTACATTTTATAATAAAAAAGTTGGAATTTCACTATTTTTTTCTCGTTCTTAGTAACGAACTAACATTTCATTCACAAGATCACTAGTGTCAATGACCGCGGCAGCCACGCGTAGGAATATTTTGTCGCTTTGTAGCATTGACATAGTAGTGTATTGTTGATCGAAGCTTTGTAGGCATGATTTTTTAAATATAATTCGATAAGTGTACCATTATATTACCTAAATGAATTAATGATTTGAATTTGATGAAACTGTTGTGAGTAAACAGTAGTACCTACGCGAAATTGAATGGCCTTACCACGGGTTCTCATTTATTCTTCGTAAACGAAGTTGATATTAATAGTTATGAAAAAAAATGTTTAATTTTTTGAAACTGATATCATACAGATTTATAACTGATATAGAAGTAAAAGTTTCATTTCTAAAACGGTGACAAAATCACGGTGTAGGTATCAGTGGCGGGACAACCCCAAAAGCCCGGTTTACCGACTCTAACGTAATACGTGTTTGTATATAGCTTATAATTACGTAATTATATAAGTTATATGTGACTTATATAATACCGTTAAGCATTATTATTTTTCTTTTTTTGTTGCATTAAAAGGGCAAGCCGAGCTTTTAGGCTTGTATGGAGGTCCCGCCACCGATAGGTATAATATGTTTATGAAAGTCCCGCTCAGTCCCGCGACCAATGAATGCCTTTGAAATAGCTCCAAGAAGTTTGCCAAAGAAGTGATCAGTTAATATTGTCTTTTATTAACGCGAGTATCACACATTTAAATAAAATACTGTATACCGGATTAAAACGCGATTTATTGTTTAAATTATTTATCCCGACGTTTCGGATGCTTTTCAGCAACCGTGGTCGCGGGAGACTGAAAGATGACAGTTGTCTTATATTTGAAATGTCACAAAGTTGCCATATTTAATTCAATTAAATTAAAAAATAATCTATTAATTTAGGTAACACAATGTACATCTATGAACGTCAATAAAAAATAATACATATTAAATTACTAATATTACTAATATTAAATGCTTCTAATTTTACATTTACTACCAGTTCACAAATCAAGGGCGTAGAGCGGACGAGAAGAACTGGCAAGAAACTCGCCGCCACTCTTTTTAATCGCCAAGTTTTTGTTTTACAATTATTACATATTAACGCCATCTATTCCTACGGAGTTGATATTTACTGTAATTTTCTATATTATGACAATATTGACTAACGGTGTCCTCTTGTTTTTTAGTATGTTTGATTTGGGGCTTTAGATTTTTAATAACTGGATCCCAGGTGTTGGAAAGTCTCAAACCATCTTCTCTATTGAAGTTAGGATGTTTTTTAATTTCAATAGCCTCACGTACTAGTCTGGGAAAGAATCTACTTTCTTTAGCAAGGATTTTTGGTTGGTCGAAACGTATGTAATGGTTTGGTTTATCCAGAGTGTGTTCACATACTGCTGATTTAGAGTGACGTCTGTTTTTGATATCCGCAATGTGTTCCTTAAGTCGGTTTGAAATGCTACGTTTAGTTTGCCCAATGTAGGATAAACCACAGTCACAATCCAGTTTATATACACCTGAATCTTGCAAAGGAATATTACTTTTTATTGGTCTCAAGAACTGTTGAATCTTCTTGTGTGGCTTGAAAACTGTATTAATAGAAGCTCGTTTTAAGATTCTTCCAATCCTGTCTGTAACACCCTTCACATAAGGCAGGTAGGCTGGTTGACGTTGTACTGTTTGTGGTTTATTCCTGTTTCTGTGATGCTGTGGAGGCACCCGCAGCTTGTTGTCACGGAGTACTTGCTTAACATGCTGCAGTTCCCCGTTGAGGTGGGCAGCATCACAGAGGCGGTGGGCTCTCTGAAACAAACATACACCGACAGAAGAGAGTTGGCAAGGGTGGTGGTGGGAATCACCATTGAGGTACTTATCAGTATGGGTTATTTTTCTAAACACAGTATGGCCAAGTGTACCATCCCCTCCCCGAACCACTAAAATGTCTAGAAAGGCCAGTGAGTTATTATTCTCCTTCTCCATAGTGAATTTAATGTTACTATGTATGGAGTTAAGGTGGTCTAGAAATACAGATATGTGTTCCGTGGGCAGAATAGTAAAGGTATCGTCTACATATCGCTTGTAAAGCCTCGGTTTAACCGGGCTTGTGGCCAGGGCTCTTTCTTCAAAGTCCTCCATGAAAATGTCAGCGACAACAGGGGAGACTGGAGAGCCCATAGCCACCCCATCAACCTGTATATAGAATTCACTATTCCACATTAGGTAGCCAGATGTTAAACAATGTTCTAAAATATCTGCATATTCTGGTGACATGTTGTGTTCTGATAACCTTTTCTTAACAATATTTAGACAGTCCGATACAGGAATATTAGTAAAAAGAGACTCAATGTCAAAGCTTACCATGGTTTCATTGTTGGAGAGTTTGAGATCTTTAATAGTTTCAACAAAATGGTATGAGTCTTTAACATGAGCACTACTGTTCCCTCTGAGGGGAGAAAGTACTTTAGCCATGTGTTGAGCTAGTTTATGTGTGGGTGTGTCGATCTGGCTCACTATAGGTCTTAAAGGTGTGTTTATTTTGTGAATTTTAGGTAACCCATACATTTTTGGAGGCTTTGCACATGCAGGTGTGAGGAATTTACTGTCAAGATTAAGTGTCTTTTTGTGTTTATTGATCAATTCAGATGTCTTTTTTATTACCTTGTTTGTTGGGTCTTTTTCAACTTTCTTGTAGGTGGAAACATCTGCAAGGATCTGGGACATTTTGTGTTCATAATCTGACGTATCCATCACGACCGTCGCGTTTCCCTTGTCCGCTCGGAGTACTATGATATCTTTATTGGCCCGTAGTTGTTTTAGAGCCATTGATTCCGCACGAGAGATGTTAGGTTTTGGCGGCTTGCTAGTTCGTAATATGCACGAAATATCTTGCCGGATTGCCTCCGCATCGTCTTTAGGAATCGTGTTCTTATGGATACATTCCTCAACGTAGCTGACTATTTCTTCACAGGGTATTTTTCGCGGCGCAGGAGCAAAATTAAGGCCTTTATTTAGTACCTCAATGGTTGATTTATCTAATGTTTGTTTTGACAGATTGACAACTGTTTTTGGACATTGACTGTCAACGTCATTGGTGTTCGGAAACTTGTATGATGTTTTATTATATTTGTCGGTTAATTTTTCAAACTTTTTTATTTGTTTTTCTTTATAGATGTTAAATTTGTTATGAGCACGACTATTTAATATATTTATGCACTGTTGCCAATCTGTTACCGATAAGATTTCCCGTAAGTTATTTGTTTCATTTTGGATTTCAAAATTTTGCCGTTGTATTTCCGATCTGTGGTTGGCAATTAGTTTTAATAGCAACTTGTGACTTGCATTTTTGAGAATACCGGCGCTCCCAGCTATGTCCTTTTTCGGCGCGATTTGTACACAAACTGGGATGATGTTATTGTCTCGACATTTCTTGAGGAAGTTCAACGATGTCAGGAGACGTGCCGCCTTTGTCTTCTTGTATTCTAACCGTCGAATTTTATTAGCATTTTCCAGTCCGTACTGGTGCACATAATATTGTCTTTTATTAACGCGAGTATCACACATTTAAATAAAATACTGTATACCGGATTAAAACGCGATTTATTGTTTAAATTATTTATCCCGACGTTTCGGATGCTTTTCAGCAACCGTGGTCGCGGGAGACTGAAAGATGACAGTTGTCTTATATTTGAAATGTCACAAAGTTGCCATATTTAATTCAATTAAATTAAAAAATAATCTATTAATTTAGGTAACACAATGTACATCTATGAACGTCAATAAAAAATAATACATATTAAATTACTAATATTACTAATATTAAATGCTTCTAATTTTACATTTACTACCAGTTCACAAATCAAGGGCGTAGAGCGGACGAGAAGAACTGGCAAGAAACTCGCCGCCACTCTTTTTAATCGCCAAGTTTTTGTTTTACAATTATTACATATTAACGCCATCTATTCCTACGGAGTTGATATTTACTGTAATTTTCTATATTATGACAATATTGACTAACGGTGTCCTCTTGTTTTTTAGTATGTTTGATTTGGGGCTTTAGATTTTTAATAACTGGATCCCAGGTGTTGGAAAGTCTCAAACCATCTTCTCTATTGAAGTTAGGATGTTTTTTAATTTCAATAGCCTCACGTACTAGTCTGGGAAAGAATCTACTTTCTTTAGCAAGGATTTTTGGTTGGTCGAAACGTATGTAATGGTTTGGTTTATCCAGAGTGTGTTCACATACTGCTGATTTAGAGTGACGTCTGTTTTTGATATCCGCAATGTGTTCCTTAAGTCGGTTTGAAATGCTACGTTTAGTTTGCCCAATGTAGGATAAACCACAGTCACAATCCAGTTTATATACACCTGAATCTTGCAAAGGAATATTACTTTTTATTGGTCTCAAGAACTGTTGAATCTTCTTGTGTGGCTTGAAAACTGTATTAATAGAAGCTCGTTTTAAGATTCTTCCAATCCTGTCTGTAACACCCTTCACATAAGGCAGGTAGGCTGGTTGACGTTGTACTGTTTGTGGTTTATTCCTGTTTCTGTGATGCTGTGGAGGCACCCGCAGCTTGTTGTCACGGAGTACTTGCTTAACATGCTGCAGTTCCCCGTTGAGGTGGGCAGCATCACAGAGGCGGTGGGCTCTCTGAAACAAACATACACCGACAGAAGAGAGTTGGCAAGGGTGGTGGTGGGAATCACCATTGAGGTACTTATCAGTATGGGTTATTTTTCTAAACACAGTATGGCCAAGTGTACCATCCCCTCCCCGAACCACTAAAATGTCTAGAAAGGCCAGTGAGTTATTATTCTCCTTCTCCATAGTGAATTTAATGTTACTATGTATGGAGTTAAGGTGGTCTAGAAATACAGATATGTGTTCCGTGGGCAGAATAGTAAAGGTATCGTCTACATATCGCTTGTAAAGCCTCGGTTTAACCGGGCTTGTGGCCAGGGCTCTTTCTTCGAAGTCCTCCATGAAAATGTCAGCGACAACAGGGGAGACTGGAGAGCCCATAGCCACCCCATCAACCTGTATATAGAATTCACTATTCCACATTAGGTAGCCAGATGTTAAACAATGTTCTAAAATATCTGCATATTCTGGTGACATGTTGTGTTCTGATAACCTTTTCTTAACAATATTTAGACAGTCCGATACAGGAATATTAGTAAAAAGAGACTCAATGTCAAAGCTTACCATGGTTTCATTGTTGGAGAGTTTGAGATCTTTAATAGTTTCAACAAAATGGTATGAGTCTTTAACATGAGCACTACTGTTCCCTCTGAGGGGAGAAAGTACTTTAGCCATGTGTTGAGCTAGTTTATGTGTGGGTGTGTCGATCTGGCTCACTATAGGTCTTAAAGGTGTGTTTATTTTGTGAATTTTAGGTAACCCATACATTTTTGGAGGCTTTGCACATGCAGGTGTGAGGAATTTACTGTCAAGATTAAGTGTCTTTTTGTGTTTATTGATCAATTCAGATGTCTTTTTTATTACCTTGTTTGTTGGGTCTTTTTCAACTTTCTTGTAGGTGGAAACATCTGCAAGGATCTGGGACATTTTGTGTTCATAATCTGACGTATCCATCACGACCGTCGCGTTTCCCTTGTCCGCTCGGAGTACTATGATATCTTTATTGGCCCGTAGTTGTTTTAGAGCCATTGATTCCGCACGAGAGATGTTAGGTTTTGGCGGCTTGCTAGTTCGTAATATGCACGAAATATCTTGCCGGATTGCCTCCGCATCGTCTTTAGGAATCGTGTTCTTATGGATACATTCCTCAACGTAGCTGACTATTTCTTCACAGGGTATTTTTCGCGGCGCAGGAGCAAAATTAAGGCCTTTATTTAGTACCTCAATGGTTGATTTATCTAATGTTTGTTTTGACAGATTGACAACTGTTTTTGGACATTGACTGTCAACGTCATTGGTGTTCGGAAACTTGTATGATGTTTTATTATATTTGTCGGTTAATTTTTCAAACTTTTTTATTTGTTTTTCTTTATAGATGTTAAATTTGTTATGAGCACGACTATTTAATATATTTATGCACTGTTGCCAATCTGTTACCGATAAGATTTCCCGTAAGTTATTTGTTTCATTTTGGATTTCAAAATTTTGCCGTTGTATTTCCGATCTGTGGTTGGCAATTAGTTTTAATAGCAACTTGTGACTTGCATTTTTGAGAATACCGGCGCTCCCAGCTATGTCCTTTTTCGGCGCGATTTGTACACAAACTGGGATGATGTTATTGTCTCGACATTTCTTGAGGAAGTTCAACGATGTCAGGAGACGTGCCGCCTTTGTCTTCTTGTATTCTAACCGTCGAATTTTATTAGCATTTTCCAGTCCGTACTGGTGCACATAATATTGTCTTTTATTAACGCGAGTATCACACATTTAAATAAAATACTGTATACCGGATTAAAACGCGATTTATTGTTTAAATTATTTATCCCGACGTTTCGGATGCTTTTCAGCAACCGTGGTCGCGGGAGACTGAAAGATGACAGTTGTCTTATATTTGAAATGTCACAAAGTTGCCATATTTAATTCAATTAAATTAAAAAATAATCTATTAATTTAGGTAACACAATGTACATCTATGAACGTCAATAAAAAATAATACATATTAAATTACTAATATTACTAATATTAAATGCTTCTAATTTTACATTTACTACCAGTTCACAAATCAAGGGCGTAGAGCGGACGAGAAGAACTGGCAAGAAACTCGCCGCCACTCTTTTTAATCGCCAAGTTTTTGTTTTACAATTATTACATATTAACGCCATCTATTCCTACGGAGTTGATATTTACTGTAATTTTCTATATTATGACAATATTGACTAACGGTGTCCTCTTGTTTTTTAGTATGTTTGATTTGGGGCTTTAGATTTTTAATAACTGGATCCCAGGTGTTGGAAAGTCTCAAACCATCTTCTCTATTGAAGTTAGGATGTTTTTTAATTTCAATAGCCTCACGTACTAGTCTGGGAAAGAATCTACTTTCTTTAGCAAGGATTTTTGGTTGGTCGAAACGTATGTAATGGTTTGGTTTATCCAGAGTGTGTTCACATACTGCTGATTTAGAGTGACGTCTGTTTTTGATATCCGCAATGTGTTCCTTAAGTCGGTTTGAAATGCTACGTTTAGTTTGCCCAATGTAGGATAAACCACAGTCACAATCCAGTTTATATACACCTGAATCTTGCAAAGGAATATTACTTTTTATTGGTCTCAAGAACTGTTGAATCTTCTTGTGTGGCTTGAAAACTGTATTAATAGAAGCTCGTTTTAAGATTCTTCCAATCCTGTCTGTAACACCCTTCACATAAGGCAGGTAGGCTGGTTGACGTTGTACTGTTTGTGGTTTATTCCTGTTTCTGTGATGCTGTGGAGGCACCCGCAGCTTGTTGTCACGGAGTACTTGCTTAACATGCTGCAGTTCCCCGTTGAGGTGGGCAGCATCACAGAGGCGGTGGGCTCTCTGAAACAAACATACACCGACAGAAGAGAGTTGGCAAGGGTGGTGGTGGGAATCACCATTGAGGTACTTATCAGTATGGGTTATTTTTCTAAACACAGTATGGCCAAGTGTACCATCCCCTCCCCGAACCACTAAAATGTCTAGAAAGGCCAGTGAGTTATTATTCTCCTTCTCCATAGTGAATTTAATGTTACTATGTATGGAGTTAAGGTGGTCTAGAAATACAGATATGTGTTCCGTGGGCAGAATAGTAAAGGTATCGTCTACATATCGCTTGTAAAGCCTCGGTTTAACCGGGCTTGTGGCCAGGGCTCTTTCTTCGAAGTCCTCCATGAAAATGTCAGCGACAACAGGGGAGACTGGAGAGCCCATAGCCACCCCATCAACCTGTATATAGAATTCACTATTCCACATTAGGTAGCCAGATGTTAAACAATGTTCTAAAATATCTGCATATTCTGGTGACATGTTGTGTTCTGATAACCTTTTCTTAACAATATTTAGACAGTCCGATACAGGAATATTAGTAAAAAGAGACTCAATGTCAAAGCTTACCATGGTTTCATTGTTGGAGAGTTTGAGATCTTTAATAGTTTCAACAAAATGGTATGAGTCTTTAACATGAGCACTACTGTTCCCTCTGAGGGGAGAAAGTACTTTAGCCATGTGTTGAGCTAGTTTATGTGTGGGTGTGTCGATCTGGCTCACTATAGGTCTTAAAGGTGTGTTTATTTTGTGAATTTTAGGTAACCCATACATTTTTGGAGGCTTTGCACATGCAGGTGTGAGGAATTTACTGTCAAGATTAAGTGTCTTTTTGTGTTTATTGATCAATTCAGATGTCTTTTTTATTACCTTGTTTGTTGGGTCTTTTTCAACTTTCTTGTAGGTGGAAACATCTGCAAGGATCTGGGACATTTTGTGTTCATAATCTGACGTATCCATCACGACCGTCGCGTTTCCCTTGTCCGCTCGGAGTACTATGATATCTTTATTGGCCCGTAGTTGTTTTAGAGCCATTGATTCCGCACGAGAGATGTTAGGTTTTGGCGGCTTGCTAGTTCGTAATATGCACGAAATATCTTGCCGGATTGCCTCCGCATCGTCTTTAGGAATCGTGTTCTTATGGATACATTCCTCAACGTAGCTGACTATTTCTTCACAGGGTATTTTTCGCGGCGCAGGAGCAAAATTAAGGCCTTTATTTAGTACCTCAATGGTTGATTTATCTAATGTTTGTTTTGACAGATTGACAACTGTTTTTGGACATTGACTGTCAACGTCATTGGTGTTCGGAAACTTGTATGATGTTTTATTATATTTGTCGGTTAATTTTTCAAACTTTTTTATTTGTTTTTCTTTATAGATGTTAAATTTGTTATGAGCACGACTATTTAATATATTTATGCACTGTTGCCAATCTGTTACCGATAAGATTTCCCGTAAGTTATTTGTTTCATTTTGGATTTCAAAATTTTGCCGTTGTATTTCCGATCTGTGGTTGGCAATTAGTTTTAATAGCAACTTGTGACTTGCATTTTTGAGAATACCGGCGCTCCCAGCTATGTCCTTTTTCGGCGCGATTTGTACACAAACTGGGATGATGTTATTGTCTCGACATTTCTTGAGGAAGTTCAACGATGTCAGGAGACGTGCCGCCTTTGTCTTCTTGTATTCTAACCGTCGAATTTTATTAGCATTTTCCAGTCCGTACTGGTGCACATAATATTGTCTTTTATTAACGCGAGTATCACACATTTAAATAAAATACTGTATACCGGATTAAAACGCGATTTATTGTTTAAATTATTTATCCCGACGTTTCGGATGCTTTTCAGCAACCGTGGTCGCGGGAGACTGAAAGATGACAGTTGTCTTATATTTGAAATGTCACAAAGTTGCCATATTTAATTCAATTAAATTAAAAAATAATCTATTAATTTAGGTAACACAATGTACATCTATGAACGTCAATAAAAAATAATACATATTAAATTACTAATATTACTAATATTAAATGCTTCTAATTTTACATTTACTTTTTACATTTACGAAAAATACCCTGTGAAGAAATAGTCAGCTACGTTGAGGAATGTATCCATAAGAACACGATTCCTAAAGACGATGCGGAGGCAATCCGGCAAGATATTTCGTGCATATTACGAACTAGCAAGCCGCCAAAACCTAACATCTCTCGTGCGGAATCAATGGCTCTAAAACAACTACGGGCCAATAAAGATATCATAGTACTCCGAGCGGACAAGGGAAACGCGACGGTCGTGATGGATACGTCAGATTATGAACACAAAATGTCCCAGATCCTTGCAGATGTTTCCACCTACAAGAAAGTTGAAAAAGACCCAACAAACAAGGTAATAAAAAAGACATCTGAATTGATCAATAAACACAAAAAGACACTTAATCTTGACAGTAAATTCCTCACACCTGCATGTGCAAAGCCTCCAAAAATGTATGGGTTACCTAAAATTCACAAAATAAACACACCTTTAAGACCTATAGTGAGCCAGATCGACACACCCACACATAAACTAGCTCAACACATGGCTAAAGTACTTTCTCCCCTCAGAGGGAACAGTAGTGCTCATGTTAAAGACTCATACCATTTTGTTGAAACTATTAAAGATCTCAAACTCTCCAACAATGAAACCATGGTAAGCTTTGACATTGAGTCTCTTTTTACTAATATTCCTGTATCGGACTGTCTAAATATTGTTAAGAAAAGGTTATCAGAACACAACATGTCACCAGAATATGCAGATATTTTAGAACATTGTTTAACATCTGGCTACCTAATGTGGAATAGTGAATTCTATATACAGGTTGATGGGGTGGCTATGGGCTCTCCAGTCTCCCCTGTTGTCGCTGACATTTTCATGGAGGACTTCGAAGAAAGAGCCCTGGCCACAAGCCCGGTTAAACCGAGGCTTTACAAGCGATATGTAGACGATACCTTTACTATTCTGCCCACGGAACACATATCTGTATTTCTAGACCACCTTAACTCCATACATAGTAACATTAAATTCACTATGGAGAAGGAGAATAATAACTCACTGGCCTTTCTAGACATTTTAGTGGTTCGGGGAGGGGATGGTACACTTGGCCATACTGTGTTTAGAAAAATAACCCATACTGATAAGTACCTCAATGGTGATTCCCACCACCACCCTTGCCAACTCTCTTCTGTCGGTGTATGTTTGTTTCAGAGAGCCCACCGCCTCTGTGATGCTGCCCACCTCAACGGGGAACTGCAGCATGTTAAGCAAGTACTCCGTGACAACAAGCTGCGGGTGCCTCCACAGCATCACAGAAACAGGAATAAACCACAAACAGTACAACGTCAACCAGCCTACCTGCCTTATGTGAAGGGTGTTACAGACAGGATTGGAAGAATCTTAAAACGAGCTTCTATTAATACAGTTTTCAAGCCACACAAGAAGATTCAACAGTTCTTGAGACCAATAAAAAGTAATATTCCTTTGCAAGATTCAGGTGTATATAAACTGGATTGTGACTGTGGTTTATCCTACATTGGGCAAACTAAACGTAGCATTTCAAACCGACTTAAGGAACACATTGCGGATATCAAAAACAGACGTCACTCTAAATCAGCAGTATGTGAACACACTCTGGATAAACCAAACCATTACATACGTTTCGACCAACCAAAAATCCTTGCTAAAGAAAGTAGATTCTTTCCCAGACTAGTACGTGAGGCTATTGAAATTAAAAAACATCCTAACTTCAATAGAGAAGATGGTTTGAGACTTTCCAACACCTGGGATCCAGTTATTAAAAATCTAAAGCCCCAAATCAAACATACTAAAAAACAAGAGGACACCGTTAGTCAATATTGTCATAATATAGAAAATTACAGTAAATATCAACTCCGTAGGAATAGATGGCGTTAATATGTAATAATTGTAAAACAAAAACTTGGCGATTAAAAAGAGTGGCGGCGAGTTTCTTGCCAGTTCTTCTCGTCCGCTCTACGCCCTTGATTTGTGAACTGGTAGTAAATGTAAAATTAGAAGCATTTAATATTAGTAATATTAGTAATTTAATATGTATTATTTTTTATTGACGTTCATAGATGTACATTGTGTTACCTAAATTAATAGATTATTTTTTAATTTAATTGAATTAAATATGGCAACTTTGTGACATTTCAAATATAAGACAACTGTCATCTTTCAGTCTCCCGCGACCACGGTTGCTGAAAAGCATCCGAAACGTCGGGATAAATAATTTAAACAATAAATCGCGTTTTAATCCGGTATACAGTATTTTATTTAAAAGTGATCAGTTATCTGTCTATCTAATTAGAACAATCTATAACAATTAGTCAAACAGTCAGCTAGCTCCTAGACTAGGTTAGAATAAACTGGCTGTGTCTTCATACATTTGGCTAACCTCTTGCCTCCTGGCCCGCCTCCAAAATAATTAAACGTCTTACTTTATTACCACTATAAAGCAAATAAGGATTATTATTAGAAGAGACTTTTAAACACTTAACTCTGAAATACTTTTAGTGTACTTGAAGCTTATTTCACACACAATTATATGAAACTCCATATCTCTCAAAGCCTCTGGGAACGATTACTCACATCCATCCAGTAGAGGTGGGTCGTTGACGGTTTTTGTGTTAACGAAATGAAACTGTTAATTACAGACTGATAACCTGTTAAAAAATCAGCTAATTTTATTAGCTGGTTTGCAGTAATGTCAACAGATTTAACGTAGAAATTATTAATGAATAAATTAATTAACAGTTAATAAATTCAACAGATTTTACGTTAAATAAAAAAGCTGCTTTGGATGCTGTTAGCGACTACTCGTTGAATGTTCGTTGAGCTAATCCGCGTGTTGCGATCGGAAATCGTTGAATTTAACAGTTAATATATTTAACGGCTTTTGCGGTAAACGAAAAGATAAATTTAAACGGTAAATTCGTTAACATTAGAAAAGCAGCTAAAAAAACTGCTTGTTGAATTAACGCCCACTCCTACCATCCAGCCAGTCTCTCAGTAGAACATGGCTTTAGTATAGAGATTTTAAAAGGTCTTATCTATAGTTCTGTTATCAATTAATATTATAAAAAGGAAAGACTTGTATTTTTGTATGTTATGAATAAACTCAAAAACGACTGGACCGATTTTAAAAAATCTTTCATTAATAGAAAACTACATTTTAAGCGAATTGCATAAGCTATTTTTTGTGTATAGTAAATTTATTTACATTGCACCCGTGTGAAGCCGGGGCGTGTTGCTAGTAAACAATACATTCATTCTTAATTTTAAAAATACATTCGAAAAAAGACACAAATGCGAACTCTTTCTATTGCGGGTTTCAGAAAAACATTTTGACAATAGAAATTAAATTAGTTTACTTATTCCAAAAGAAGGATTATCTCATAAGAACCATTATATTATGCAGTAAAATAGCTCAGAACTGTTAGAAGACAGGTAAAATACTTTTAGAAATATGCGTCCGACGGAACCACACGAATAACTTCAGAATTCCGCGCACAGACTGTAACCGGCTCTCGGGAAAGTTAAAAATTCTTTATGAAAGGATTTTATTTATTATTTTTACTACAATAATGCTAGCTATCTGCTATAACAATTGAAGATGGACACGTATAATAATAAAATAATATCGAATTGTATGGATTAATCTTAGAAGAAGAAAAAGGCGGATTTCACGCGTACCACCTCGATGTCTAGAAGTCCACTAAGTTTTTTTTAAAATGTTTTAAATCGAATCAAGTTAAGTCGGGTGTATAAAGCTACTTACTTGTAGAGAAAAATTATCAGTGAAACAGAAAATGACCCACTAGGGGAATTCACTATCTAAATAATATATATATAGTAGTCGAAGTCGCTATCTCCATATGTCTGTTTGTCCGCATCCTTCTTCTCAACAACTTCAGTGTCTTAAGAGAAATTTTCGGAAGGTAAGTAGGTACCACAATAGTTAGTATATACAATAATTTTTATACGTAATTAAGTATGAATTAATACTTCTATATTAATATTATAAAGAGGAAAGATTTGTATTTTTGTAAGTTCTGAATAATCTCAAAAACTACTGGATTGAATTTAAAAATTATTTCACAAATAGAAAGCTACATTATCAGCGAGTAATTTATATAGTTTGCACTCGTGTGAAGCCGGGACGGATCGCCAGTACTCAAGAACTGTAAGATTCATTATAATAAAAACGCTTTGCAAGATACCTTTTTAGTCACATTCTGTTTCTGGAGCAAAATGTTTTCACATTCCATTTATGAAACAAGAAATGAAATTGTTCCCAAGAATACAAATCAAAACAAACATCCATTATTCAGTCTTTTTGAGTCTGGAGTCCCATAGCAATCATATTTGCGGAATCCACAGGTCGGCTTACTGATGTCGGAGCGCTCAGACGGAAGCTAAATCGCTGGATTAATAAGAAATCGGGAACATTACGTAATGGCTGCATAATGAGACGCAAGCGAGATAATGGATTAACTTGACGCACTGTGTTCATTTAATATTAAACCAGATGAAATGAAATTATATATTTGTGACAAAAAAGCATACGGAAATACATGTTATATTATTATAGTAAGTTTCAATGTAAAACTATTAATATATTAGATAGATTAAATACATAATCTCCTATTTCAAGGAAAGCGCGTTTTAATCTGGTAAAAGTTATTTCATTTAAATGTGTGATACTCGTTGTAGCAACGCGACATCTATGTACACTCGTGTCAATAAACTCGTTAACTATTCAAAGTTGTGAAACATTAAAATTATGTCATAACGATATGAAATATTAAATTACAATTGGAGGCACTATAAGCGAGAGCTATAGTAGACTTATTTTACAATATTAATAGAATAGATAACTGATCACTTTTTTGTACTGTTGGTCAGTCTCCTTTGCCGGAGCTAATCAATTTTTTTTTATTTTTAAAAATAAAATAATAAAAAGTAAGATTAGAACATAACTGTGGGGCTCTCCTATACTGGCAAACTTAATAAAACCCATTTGCAAAACTTGTCACTGAGCGGTAACTGGTTGGCCATGAATTCCGAACATAATCAGGTACACCAACATTATAATATAACGTGTAAATGTAAACTTTAAAAAGTTAATATTTCCATCGATAGCAAGTTTATAACGAGAGGGCTATGACTAGCCAAAGCGGTTGACAGAAACGAATGTTTCCGCCAATTCTCCGCTAAATGCAAGCTCATATTCAAAGCTCTGCACGCGACGGCTAAGCTCGCGAGAACACATAAATTATATCGTGTATAGTCGGACCAGAAGTCAAGAACGTATTAGCTTTAAATCACTATATACTCCTACTAGCGTTTCGCCCCGGCTTCGCACGGGTGCAACGTAAATGTACGATACAAAAAAAATGATATGTTACTCGCTGATAATGTAGCTTTCCATTGGTAAAAGACATTTTAAATTTGGTCGAATAGTTTTTTAGTTAAATCCTTACAAACTAACAAATCTCTTTATTTTATTGGTATAGATTACTTTCTTTAAAAAAATATACACAACAAATATTTTTTAATCAAATCTCCTGTCACGATGTTTGTCCGCGATGGACTCCTAAACTACTTAACCGATTTTAAATTAAATTTTTCCTTGCGAACGATGGTACTGGTAGACCCTAGTTGATTTGTTCGTTCTTTTGAGTATATATATTAATATTTATAGCTATCAAAATAGGGAAGTTGCTGAAAATCAGTATTGCGTGCGATTTCCATGCCCCAGTATATACTCCGATAACTTTAATTGATATTTTTCTCATAAATCTGTTGTAAATTTTGGAATTTTACAAAGACTTTAGTAAGAAGAATTTTAATATTAAGTTATTATAATGTAGTATTTTTTACTTAAGTATTATTTATTTATTTGATAATAATTAAAACGTCTGATTAGGCCAATTACATTAATTATTTCTTATACAATACAATTTAACATCATTACAATACACTGAAATATAAACAATAAATTAAAAATACACTACACTGATAGATTATCATACACATTTCAATTATATCAATGGACCACTCCTGTCTCCAAGTGTTTAAGACACTCAGAGCGCAAAGTGGTCCACCCGTCAGAATAGATAAAAAATAGAAGAGGTCCTAAGATAGACCCCTGACTCACACCGGAACGCGTGTGGTAGGGTTTAGACTCATACAGGTCTAGCCTTACAAACTGTTGGCGATCGCGAAGGTAATTCGCAAAAAGTTGGAGAAGAACCGGGGCAAAACCTATAGCACTAAGCTTCGTCAACAGGATGTCATTATCAATCCTGTCAAATGCTTTCCGGAGGTCAAAGTAGAGCACATCGACTTGACAACCGTGATCTATTCGGGTGGAAATGTAGTCTACCAGAGTCAACAAAGTGTTAACAGATCTTTTGCGTCTGAAACCATGCTGCTCATTACACAAATACTTATTTACCTGTGCATATATGTATATAGAATTTTCATTCAAACAATACGAACTCACACACTTCTATTATATTGATATCTAAACACTCACCTGCTAGGAACATTATTAATAAGTTAATTATTATTTTTAATTAGTCAG
Organism: Anthocharis cardamines; assembly: GCA_905404175.1. Classification (NCBI taxonomy): domain Eukaryota; kingdom Metazoa; phylum Arthropoda; class Insecta; order Lepidoptera; family Pieridae; genus Anthocharis; species Anthocharis cardamines. The sequence continues at coordinate 1,816,341 of FR989959.1, forward strand.
TATATATTATTTTACAAATGTATAGCCCCCATAAGAGTCTGGTCACCCACAACACAGGGTATCCTAGTGTGGGGACCAATGATTGTAATAAGTTAAGCAAATTTTTTAAGGTTAAATAAGCCTTAATAATAAACATATGTATAATATTGGAAGCCAATACTTAGTAATGATGACAATAAATTCAGTTTTAAATTGTTATTTTGATGTTGTTGTCTGTCTTATTATAATATATTTTAATTTACAAATATAACAATTTAAATAAAAGTAGTTTTTTTATTATTACTTTTTTTTTCTTTTTGTAATTAAGTGTATACATGCATTAATTTAATACTGTTATCGTTTTACAAAATATTGTTTTTAAGTTATGTGGTTTATTTATACATAAATTGTATTTTTGATTTTTAATAGAAATTGTGTAATCGCTTCTGCCAGCGCACCACTCTCACTGGAGCCACTGAAAGCCAGTGTTGGGGTTTTGGCCCCAACGTATACTGAGTGGTTATCCATTTCAGGGATCATCATTCATTTATTTTAAGTATAGTTTTAATGAAATTATGTATTCAAAACTGTATATGATGATTTCATGAATAAATATATTCTATTCTATTCTATTCTATATTATTATTAAAAAAATAAAACATAATACATATGTCAGTGTGTTCTATACCGCGCGCCAGATAAGTCTGCGCGCGGCAAAAATTGGAACTAAATTTCTTTCCGTCATATTGTTTTCCGGAATTAGTGTGCAGCAGTGGCGTTTTTATTCGATTTTATTAGTAATCATCATGCCTAAGGTTATAAAAAGTGCTGGTAGAGATGTTATATTGAAAGTAAAACGTGCTTATGAAGCAGAACGGCAAAATAAAGGGCCGATTGTACCATTTTCAAAACTTTTTTATTACTTGACAGGTAATTTTTGGGGTGACCAGTACATGGTATTATGTCTTTATGTGGGGTATTTTTATGCGATACATATTTTTACTTTGTTGTTGGTTAATGATTTAGTTTGTTTTAGGATTAAAACCCCATTGAAAAAAATACGTATTGTGGAAAAAAATTTAAATCAAGCCACAGGTGAAATATCTTCAATCTGAAGCGGCATTTAATTCGATAATTTGTGTCAGCATGTTGAAAAAATCGTAGACCAATATTTTGAATCTGACAGGCTTTTGGACATAGAACTGGACAAATTTATAATTGATCATGCAAGTGACAGCAAAACTTTAAACTCTTCTAATAACGAGTCAAGTGAATCTGAAACATGTGAAAATAGAATGGAAAGATTGACCCACTGATGGACCATAGTTATCCAAAATTTAGAAGTTCTGCTATATTCTCGATAAATGATTTACATTAAATATATATATATATATATATAAAATTTGGTGTTGTTTTATTTAATTGTAGATTATGTAAATATTTCTTATGGAGCAGGTAAATAAGGAGTTATTCAGTTACAATATGTAACAAATTAAAAATATATATATTTTCACTGAGTATTAGTATGTAATTATTATTCATCACCCTAAAACTAATTGAAATTTACAAATAAAATTGTTACATCACGTCAAATTTAGTAGTTAATTCGACGTGATATCTAAATATAAATTTGTTTTCTGTTGTATACTAAATATACCTAATACGAATTAACATTCAGAATGCCGGTGATTTTTTTGGTGTTGCATAGTGGTTGAGAGTTTGCTTTCTATACCTGGCAATATTTGGTACGCCACCCGTCGCGCGCAGACTTATCTGACGAGCACTTTATATATCAACTCTTCAAATTCATTGTAACCTTTTGATTTAAGACTAACTGAATTAACACAATCTCTCTCACAAAACCGATTTTTGAATTAATATTACACAAAACTTATATCTATCTATACATATAATAAAAGAGTAGGATCGAAATTACGCTTCACTAAATATTTTTACCAGAAATTAAGAGGGGTGATAAAAGAAAGGTAGCAGAATGCATAAATGCAATTTTTAAGATTCTTGTCTGTCTGTCTGTCTGTCCGTCTGTCTGTATGTCTGTCTGTTTGTTCACGCTAATCTCCGAAGATACTGAACCGATTATCGTGCAATTTACACAAATATATTAAGGAAAGCCCGGGGCAACATATAGGCTTTGTTTTATCGAAATCGGTTATCGGAAAGAAAAGTTATCATCATTTAAATATTATTTTAAAGGCATCATATCACCAAATTTCAATGCAAACTGACTCGCGTTGAACTTTTTCGAATTGTCAGATGTCAATCACAGTCTGATATGTAAATGAAATAGTTTGATTATTTCGCCATTTCCAATATATGTATTCGTAGAATAGTGGATATGCAGTCCCATAGCGTAGCTTCTGATGCGAGTTCGAATCTGAAGTTGAAATGGAAGAAATTTTTTTTTGTATTTCTTTATTTATTTTTTGAAAGAACTATATTATAACAAAAATAGAAAATGTATTATTGAAATATTATATGAAAAAGTATTTCTTATGAGATCATTTATTTCACATTTTCATCAATCCTTTCTCTTAAACAGAATTACGATTATTCGACATTGCTTTTTTGCTTCCGTATCTTAGAGGTTTCCGCATTTAGCACCGGAAACCCGGGCAGGAATCCCGGGAATTTAAAAAAAATGTCCGAAAATAAAAATGACCAATTAAATGAACGCACGCATCTATTTAAGACAGAAAATGCATTGAATCCAATCTTCGATTAAACTCTGATAAGTAGAAAAAAGACACATATCTGGATTTTGGTCACGTAAAATTTCATTAATATGAATCTCCCTAAAGTTTCTTTAAAGTCAGGTTAATTATTTCAAATATTGAATTTCAAATCATCCTTCGAACCCCAATCTCAACCACCATTAAACATGTCGATAACATGATGCAAAAGCAACCGTCAATGTAGACATGGGTAACTCAGCGAAATTCCCTGCGCCAACCCAGCAACTCAGGCGCAGTGTAGTGTGTCAGCTCCTTGAGTCAACTCAAAATTGCGCCATGACGCAGTAAAAATGGTACGCGCAAAGCGAGCAGTGAAACCTCCGAAAAGCACGCAACCCCACGCTCATAGTTCACTCAGTGAGTGGGTACTGCGCCGTGCGCCGACACATTATGAATGTGTGAGCTGACTCACCCTGCGCATTGAAGCGTGCCGGCGCAATTGCGCGGCGCAGCGCAGTGTTACCCATGTCTACGTCAATAACTAATTTGATAGCTCTTTCCCAAAAGAAATCACCAAGTACAGAGGGTGGAGGAGGATATGTCATTTGAAGAAAGCTTGCTCAAAAGCTCAGCTTAAAGTGAACCCCACGCGAACGAAGTCGCGGGCATCAGCTAGTACATAATATGTTATATTTTGGCTTGATATTTAAACTCACCTACTAGCATTGTTCAGGTGTATTGTTGTATTTACAACTTACAAGGCACTTGCCTATTATTTGAAAAATACTTTATGCATTAGTCTAACAAATTACTCGGTATAAGAAGACAAATGGAACAATATATTTTGAGCATTATAGATATACGTAATAAAAATAATAACGAAGCCCTGTTTGATTGGCGAAATCTCATTTCCTCTGGCTACGTTTTATGTCTTTACGGCTCCTGGATTCGAACGATTGAAATATATTGGAAAAAGCTGTATAGATCATCAGATTTCTAATATTATTTATATATTATATCTATGTTCAAAGAAATTGAATTAAATATATATATTTTTTATGTCTTCGCCTTTTTAGCATCGTTTAAACTTTAATGTAATCTATTGAGTATTTCGGAGTTTTTATTTTGGTTTTTCGCTCGATAGACTAAAAAAAATACCAATACCAAAAATATGAATGTAAGTTTGTTTGTTACGCTTTCACGCCAAAACTACTCAACCGATTATCATGAAACTTTGTACACATATTCTTAGAGGTTATAGAAAGGACAAAGGATACTTATTACGGAGGGTAAAAAAAAAATAATTTAGCGGAGACGAATTCTACGCAGACGAAGTCGCGGGTAGAAGCTAGTATAATATAAAATGCTATATAACCTATAATGCCCAGCGAATCAGCTTAACGAGGGCAATGGTGCCAGCATCCTGGATACCATGCCGAATGGTACTATTCTTGAGGATGTAAATTTAAAATATATTTTTTATCCTAGGTAAATATTTGCAGTCTCTCAAGTCAAGGATAAATAGACTTCTCACAAGCAAGTGTAATTCACTACCTTAGTTTGCATCAACACCCAAGATTCGGTGCATGCAAACACGTGCCTACAACATTTTAAAAAAAAAATTTAATATCACATTTTTTTTCGAAATATGTATTTTAATTTATTAGAGTAGTAGATAGACTATATTATTTTTATTACTGTTATGGTGGTAGTAATGTGAAAACAATAAAATTTGTTTTTATTTATTTTAATTACGATTATTTCGAGCACAATAAATCTGCCTTCAACACTTCTAATGCCTCTTTGCAATAATAAATCCACGTGCCACGATTTATTTGAATATTTTGCTAGTAGCTAGAAATAATATAATACTCCATGACGCAGAAACATTCCACTAATAACACGAATTCCAAATTTTATTGGAATATTTAATATAAATGGAAAAGATACGAAATATTACTAGAAGTCTTTTACACTCCATGTTTTGTAATATTGTTTATTGTATTTCATACGATGTTTTATAATATAATATTTATTAATATTGTTTTCATCTATATTAATTTACACCAAGTCTTCGCAGATTTACGTGAGTATTTTTAAGAATTATATATGGCTGCTCATTATATTTAAAAACGTACCCGTTTGATAGACAGGGTTTTATGTGAAGTATTTTAATTTTTAAAATAAGGTTTTAATGTCAAAGAACTCACCGTTACTTCACTTCACTTCACTCAACCGTCTCAGCCGGGCTAGCATGACCGCCACGAGATAGTATATCTCGCGCGAGAGAAGACAAACTAAGATGTTAAATATCTCGATATATTATAACTCGACATCGACAATTTTGATAGAAAAGATATCTCGATCGACAAATGTATCTATTTTTGATATTAAAAGTCGAGTTTTAAGTGTAATTGTCATGTTAGACCCGAAAGAAATAAAGCGATAGTCGATTGAAACACGAGAAAACGGTAGACAAAATTTTGTCGCGCTTGTCATGCTAGGCCGGCATGACACATAAGTATCCAAAACAAATGTTTATGTTGTTGTGAGATACATATAACGTTTTTTTACATTGAAATATTATTTGCACTAGAAAAGTGACAGTTTCTATTTATGTTTAAAACGTTAATTCATACCATTTGCATTGTAATTTCATATCTCATTCATACCTCAATGTAAATATTGAGATATTATTTTTCTTTCAATCTCGGTGAATACGAATACGAATATAATTTTTGAAATATGAAATTCTTATTTAAAACATTTTTGTAGCTGGTGAGGTTTATCCCAGGATTTTATATGGGGATCAAGCAAAGATAGAAGACCATCCATACTTCGCAGGTCTTGTTAACTGTGGGGCTGTCATCATTTCCGATAGACACCTACTTACCGCTGCACATTGCTTTGATGATAAAAGGTCTTTTTTATGATAATAATATATTTATTTGTATGAAGCGTGGTTTACAATAAAATATTAGGTAATAAAATCTAGGACGAACTACTTGTGACAAAGTATTTGTATCGTTTAAGTATCTATGAGTTATACATATGAGAAATTATTTAAAATTATAGATATAAATGCGATCTAGATGTACTTATAATATAGGTAACAATAGAATCTTTTTTTTTACAATGAATAATTTTACCAGAAATGGAGAGGGGAGGATAAAAGCAGAGGAGCAGTGTACATAAAATCATTTTGTACACTTTTGAGTGTATATTGGTTTAATATTAAAATAGATTTTCACGAAGTTTTCTAAAACAGAAAAAAATATATATCTATTTTGATACATACTAGGGAGACATGGGAATCTATTTTAAAATGCTTTTAGTTCTCAAAATAACTAATTTACTATATAGTATTTATCACTTCCAAAATACTTGCATTGAACTATTAAGCTATTGTACTACACACGATATACGAGACTGAAGTATTTGACAACATTAGATAGTTGTAGATAGTAACATAAGACAATCTTTATACAGGGTCCGTATGCGAATAAGACACGCTTATGTTGGTGGTGAAGCTATATTGAACAGTCGGATAATAGAGTATGAAAATGTTATAATTCATCATGACTACCTAGTATTTGAAGGTATACCGTTTAACGATATTGCTGTTATACGGTTGAAGGAGCCGTTAAAATTCTCTAACAAAGTACAGCCAATAAAGCTGCCCACGCGCATCTTGAATGCTAGCTCTCCCTTGGTGTTTATTGGAAGAGGGACTGACGAGGTAATATTCAATGCAATTTTTTGCTAATAACGCGACAACTTAAGGAAAATAATGATTCCTCAGCCACAGAACACTACTTTTTACTTCGACCATTCGGAAATCCAGGCAAAGTTATAGTTTTAGAATATTTTAGTTAGTATATTGATAACATTGAAATTAATTGAATTTGAAACATAATGTGAACTTAGACTTACATTTTTGTCTCAATAAGTGATTTTTTTGTAAATATTCTTCTTAAATATATAATATTATTTAGCAACATTAACTTATTTAGTAAATATAAACTTACAGAGTGGAAATCTTTCTAACGAATTGCGTCAGATGGACGTAGAGAGCCTGACTGTCACCGAGTGTGTATCACTAATACCAAAACATTACCAACATTATGTGAAAAGGTACAAAGACGCACTATCAAAAATCAACATCTGTGGGAAGAGAACCACTGACAAACCCGGGATATGTTTTGTAAGGAGTATAATATTTTTTAAATTCATTTTAGATTCAAGAAACACATAAATATTATAGATTTTTGCCATTGTTTCTTCTTCTGATTAATAATACTTAATATAGCTTAAATTATTATAATAATATAAACTGACATATATTTGGACGCTGTTAAGCAATACAGTGTCAACCCACACGGTTGCCATTTTGAGAAAATTGAGTTTGTAGTTTTAATCAGGTTTATAAAATTTCTTTAAAAAAATAACAGAAATAATATATATTTTTGTAATAATTATTATTAAATTAAATGTATATCGTTTTCTTGGTAGCAATAAAAGTAATTGAATTTAGTGCATTATTGTTAAATATTTTAAACATTTTAGGTTTTCGTGCCCGTTCAATATTTTTACTATTAAAACGATTTAAATGATATGTATCTCTATTGAAATATGTACTCCAGCTCATAAGGAAGCGATTGGTATCAGAATTTAAATTTTTGTCATTTTGTGGGTTGACGCTGTATTGCTTAACAGCGTCCATTTATGGTGGGGTATTTCAAGGCTCTACAATTGGTTAATTACATTAACTTATCTGCTAGTTACACTACACACATTTATCATTACACTTTAATCCAACAATCGAGTGAAGTAATTAAAATAAATGAAAAAATAAAAACAGTTTATACTCCTATGAAAAGTATTTTTATATGACAGTGTATTTTGTTTTTATGTCTTATTCAAGAGTTTTTTGCACCATAATCAACCGTTATGTTTATATTACAGGGTGATTCAGGTAGCCCATTAGTTCAAGATGGAACGATTGTCGGCTTGGCTTCCTATGGCGGAGATTCTTGCGAGAAAGGTCGATTAGGTTTTTATGTTAACGTTGCTCATTTTGCGGACTGGATCAAGAAAGTTACTGGTTTAAGTTAATTTTAAGAATATATATTAAATTCCATGTATTGGAAATTAATCTAATAAGTTTAATAAAATGAATACATGATTAGTATCTATTATATTAAATAATATCTAATTAAAATTTCTACAAAAATTTTGTAAGTTAGTTTCCTTTCTGCAAGAAATAGTCAATAGATATAATATTGTAAATAATTATACATAAGATTTTTGAAACAAAATATGGAAAGTAATCAGTAAATAATGAAGAATTTAAAGGAAAATGTCAAAAAGTAATTTGATGTCAAGTAGATCACGTTGCTTTATATAATACGACTCATGCGGGCTCGTAACGTTTTCAATCATTTAAATATTCATATGTATGTTCTTATAAGTTTTTTTTTTGTTTAAATTAGGAAAAAAATCAGAAACTTTTTTGTAACAATAGCAATATACTATTTGGATTCAAATAATGATTGTATGTATTACCATAGCTAATTTTGTTACTTGTAAGATTAATACATTGTTGAATGTCTAAACGTTTTTCATTTAACCAATTCGTAATATTGAAGCTAAGTTGGTAGTTGACATATTACAAATTATCTACTTATATTATTATAAAAAATATTAAACAGTTTTCATCATTTTGAAGGTTGCAAAAGCGTTTGATGCATTCAAACAATATTCTATAGAACATTGCGTGGAACAAGATGTAAAGCAGGACAAGTCATAAGAAAAAGCGTTATAACACAAAAATAAAGAAATAGCAACTTATATAAAACATCCATTATTAAAGTATTATTGTGTGAGAAAAGGGTATCTCATATTAAAAATATGGAACCATATATTCATTGTTGTAAAGTGATTTTTGTATTCCACTTACTAACTTTTAGTATTTAAGTATTTATTCTAACTTTACGTTGATGTACCAGTCTTTAATTATCTGAATATCTAACAGTGTATAATCCTGTGGTATAGAAGATAAGTGTTTGTTTACGTTGTACACGTTCTATATCTTATGTCTTTCTCTTATGCTTTCAAGCTAACTCCCTATAAAATTTTATCAAAATCGATTAATCCATGAAATGTAACAGAATTTCAGAGTGGACTAATTTATACTATTTATTTTAATAATTTCAATGCACATAGTGGAAGGAAGTGGAAGAATGGATAGATAGACGGGAATGAGGCTCACATGATGGTCAAAGACATCAATGATACGCTCTGAACCTCATTTTTAAAATTGGAATTGAAATTAATAAGCTGGTACTCAATCTGCTCTTAAAACAAAATGGCCAAATCTTTATTGTATCAGTGAATTCTCGTGTCCTCTTTCCTTGTCCCTTCTTTCTCTTCTCGTGAATTGGGGTATGGGCCATACACTCTGTGCCTGTTTCACTTATCATTTTTCTTTACAGGCAAGTAGATGATCAGCCTTCTGTGCCCTGCCTGAAATATTTTTTAAATCTTGTTTCCACGGGATTAGAACCTAGGAACTCCGTTGCTAAACCATCGTGCTTTGAGCCACGGAGGCAGTCTTTATTGCATATAGCATGTTATATCCCGCTCTCTCCAGGACTGTGCGCCAACCCTGAACCTCTACTTAACCTTATTCCATTCTGTAAATGGAAATGAATGCCGGATAAAGTTTGATGAAGCCCCGGAGCGCGCGCAAGTACAAAAGGGGAACTTTTATTTTTGTTTAAATTAACAACAAATTCTTTTCAAATAGAAATCATCTGCTTCTGAGTGGAGGTGCTTAAATTACTTACGACTGAGGAGTTTTTGCATTTGCCTTCGAACAGGGAGTGTTTTCGATATTTGTTATCAATTATTTATTAATTGCTTTGATTTTAGCCGAATGAACCGTAAAATCTTGTAGAATTCGTTTTCATTTCATTGTTATCGATATTTGATATTTAAATAAAAGAAGCATAGGCTTATGTAATATTACCACTATTGCTTTGAATATTTACATTTAATTTGTTGCTTTTGTATATTTATTATTTGGTTAGTTGTTTCGACTATGTGTTTGCGTGGCGTTCTCACGATAATATAAGCGTGTGCTCTTATTGTACCATGCCTACTGCTGATAAAAGACAAGTCTTTGCTTTTTTCGTTTATTGTTTATGATTACAGCTAATTACTTCAAGATGTCATGTGGAAATCCTTACAAACATTTTGTAAAACGAAAAACTTGGCTATTAAAAAGTTTAGCAGAGAGTTTATTGCCAGTACTTCTCGTCCGTTCTACGCCCATGATTTGAAAACTGGCAGTGAATGTAAAATTAGAAGCATTAAAATTAAGTGTACATTATGTTAGCTTTAGTGAATAAATGATTTGAATTTGAATTTATATTTCAGTGACGTATAATTGGTTCTTCTATTACGTATCGTATATGAGAATAAAGTAGATCTTGTAGGTTTTAGTAAAAGCCCAATAAAACATGATAGATTTTTTTATTATATCCACATTGATGAAGGCGCTAAGAAAACTTATCTCAAAAAGATTCTAAAAATCGCGAATATACTAAAAAGCTTTTATACATTGTAATTTCGCCGAAATATGAGCGTAATGGGAATTTATATCTTAGTATTCCACTCGTCTTAGTATACCCTTTTCAATTACCCTCATACTAACTACGTCACACATTATATTTCGAAATGGAGCTCTAAAATGTACCTAAAGGCGATTATTGTTGTACTTATACAATATTACAAGACTACGGCCATTATTGTCCCTGTAGCGTTAATTTCTAAGCGCCGAACTAACTAATATTATTATATCTAATTCAAAATTATTTAATAAACAGAGCATAAAAAAAATATTGTATTTTATTAACGCGGATTAAAATGTGATTCATCCCGACGATTTGAACGCTTTCCATTTCCAACAGCCTGAAACTTGACAGCTGTCTGATGTTTTTTTTTTTTTATTTCAGAGCAGACAACCGAGCAGGTGGGTTACCTGATGGTAAGTAATCACCACCGCCCATGGACATCTATGACTTGAAGGTCTCAGGTGCGTTGTCGGCCTTTTAAAAATCTGTAGGCTCGTTTTTTGAAGCCAGCGATGATTGATGTGCATTTTTCTCAAAGTTGCCAATCTAACGCCATTTTTTCGAGTATATAAATGGCGTTTTAATCCGGTAAAAGTTCTTTTATTTAAAGGTAAAACAAAATAAAGTTATTTGACTTTGACAACCATGAGTGTAGTTTTATTCACATTTTTTATATTTTTTTATGTAATAATATGATGGTAATAATCACCACCGCCCGAGGACATCCTTGACTCAATCGTCTTAGATGCGTTGTTGGTCTTTATAAAAAATATAATATGTTCGTTTTTCAAAACAAACGAGGTCGTAATCAGATGGAAACACTGCAGGCGGTAATTCATTCCACAGTTTTGTTGTACGTGGAATGAAGTTGCGCGTGAATCTTACCGTGCTCGACTTCCATTCATCGAGGTGATGAGGGTGATATGACTACGCTGTTCGTCTTAGGATACCACAAGTTAGAGACAAGGACTTAGGGTTAGCTTCTTACGTATATAAAATAAGAAAGGGTAAAATAAGCATTCCTGTAGTGCTGCAGTCTGTATATGTATCTAACAGTTATGTGTGCGTTTCAAGACTTCACGATATTCTTTTTTTTTATGTCAGATATCGACAGACGAGCATGAGGTGCACTTGATGGTAGGTGATACCTCAGCCACAGAACATCAGTCAATGATGCGCTGTCGACCTAATTTTTACTTCAAGCATTCGGAACTCCATAGACTGAAACCGAAACGCGCACTATGCACTTCACGGTTTTTCCATCTATGAACGGTGGTTCGTTACCCGGTCGGAATTTAGATATTCCTCCCACCCGATCAATTACCGAAGTTACCAGACGTGGGGAAAACATGCTTACAGAAATTTATAAACATGTGGTCCCGGTGCGATTCGAACCCACGACCCATTGATGCGCACGGCGGGTGTTTTAGCGAACGTGCCAACGAGCCCGTCAAAATAAAATATTAGTATAGTTATACATAAATACATAGTATTGTAGTCCGCTGGTCGAAGCCATAAATGAGTTATGACGAAGCCGGCGCCCAGCGTCACTTCCTTCTTATCGCCGCCCGCGCACATTACCGCGCTGCACCTCGGTGCCCCGATGAATACCGAAGATGGCCGATGTTCAAGATTCAAACAACCTTAATATTGAGTTTACAGACAGTTAACAATTGCCTTATTAAAAAACTAATTATTTTTGATAATGTTTATTCAAGTTGTTAGACTTAATTAATTTAAAGTTAATTAGAATTTTATTTAGTACTAAATGTTATTCCGTGGAGGACATATTGTAATAACCTTATTCCAATAATAAATATATCATTATGGATAACAGCATTCGGAGAAGCTATCAGCAGCTTCAAATTGATGAAAACACAAATACAAATTTGGATTCTGCGAACTGGACATTTTTAAAACGGCAGGTAAACCATGTAATGTAAGTTTTTAAGTTAGATTATATTAGATTGGAGATGAATTAACCGAGCTGACGGTCAACCTAAGCTAGCATTAGATATAAACCTCTGTGGTTTAAAATTTTCTATTTAAATTAAATGTCTTTTATATAGATAAATAAATTTAAAAAAAAGTGTTTCTTTTTATAACTTACTAGCAACGCGCCCCAGCTTCACACGGGTGCAATGTAGATGCACTATACACAAAACATAGCCTATGTTACTCGCTGATAATGTAGCATTCTATTGTACAGGACATCTACATTGCATACGTGCGAAGCCAGGGCATGTTACTAGTTAAAATAAACTAATTTATGGTTTCCGTGTATAAAACAATATTTTGTCAAAATCAGATACCGCCTTCTCGGTTGTCTGTTCTGTAATAACAAATATCAAATTATGTTTATAACATACATTCTAGCTTCTAGTGTCAAGTGGGGTGTGGACAAACTTCTTTATGTTTGGACTGTGCCTAGGAACACCTACCATATACATTGCCCAAGTACGGCGAGAGGCGAACTCAACAGAGGCTATCTCTAACGAAATGTCTTCATGGATAGGTTTGTCTTTTATTTTACCTCGTATTTTTATTATCCATATAAGTTGACGGGCTCGTTGGCTCGTTCGATAGAACATCTGCCGTGCGCATCGGTGGGTCGTGGGTTCGAATCCCAGCGGGACGACATGCTTATGATTTTCTTCTTTTACGCCGAACGTCCACCGCCGGCTAAACTAAATGAAAACTAAACTCAGTGAACTAAGCTAAGCTAAATTAGAACTACGTTGTCTGTCCACCAATAAATAAGCTAAAACTACGTTAGTGATGGCCAGTTTGTGCTAGAACGTCGAGTTAACCGGACGTGATATGGAAGACGACACGAGCAATGAGGAGACTTTAGAGAAGGACTATCGTCATAGCAGAAGAAGATTGATTATTGCTTATTTCTTTCTATCTATCCATTATCCTCTTCCATAAACCGTCTTTTTTATTTGTGTCACGGTAGTCTTTATCCTCTGGATTATTACAACGCAGGATACTGCAAGCAGTATCAATCAAGTATGTCAAGACATATTCAATAAACACCTCCGTGCTGCTAAATACGTGTTTTACCAACCGCGCACGAACACTCACTGTACAAACACGTTCGAACAACACTATCGACAGGCGTCAGAGGGGTAAGGCAAGGGGGTGAGAGGCGCTTAGTTTAGCTCAGTTAGTTACGGATCGGCCGCACAACTAAGATAGTTCCACTTAGCTGGGGCATTTCACGTAGCTTAGCTGGTATAGTTTGCGGTGGACGCACATGTATGAAAAACTAAACGCCGGCTAAACTAACTTAGTTTAGCCGGCGGTGGACGTTCGGCTTTAATGTCAGATATCGACAGACAAGCATGAGGTTCACTTGATGGTAGGTGATACCTCAGCCACAGAACATCAGTCAATGATGCGCTGTCGATCTACTAATATCTAAGATAAAAAAAGAGTTCTTCTTAGGCAGTTATATTATGTTAAGTGTTTGAGATCCTTACCTTTATAAAAATCTTCAAATTATTTTTACTAATCTTTGTAACTACTGAACTTGTTATAATATAACAGTCATGTAATAAACAGTCAAGTAAGCTTAACTGAAATATTTAGAGATATAAAATGTATAACTGTATACTATTATTTTATACAGGTTCTACGCCTGGCTACAGCGCAATACCAAACATATTCATCCTGGCATGTATTTCAACATATTTTGGACAGAAAACATCGTTTTTAGTGTCCTCCGTAATATCAGCAACAGCGTTTATTGTTCTTTACTTAAGCACCTCCGTGTTAATGGTATTAATAAGTGAAGTTATGCAAGGCACTTTAATAGCTTGCGATCTTGCGATTTCTTTAAAAGCATTAGCAGAATACACGTCACCACGCTATAGAGGTGTTATTTTTACAATAAAATCCGCTACTTTTGCCTGGGGTGTACTGGTTGCAAATGCAATGGGCACATTCTTCCATTGGAAAAGTATTTCTATATTGGGTTTAGCTTGTTCAGTGTATTCTTTATTGACTGGTCTGTTATGGCCAGAATCTCCGCACTGGCTAGCACATAAACAAAATTATGACGCCTGCACACAATCACATTGCTGGTTGAAAGGTACTAGCGATGAGTCAATGAGAGAACTCCAAATTCTTTTAACAACTCAACGAGATTTGATCCAGACAAAACTAGATTCTCCACCACAGAATAAGGTATCAAAATTCATAAAAATTTGTTTATCTAAAACATTTTATAGACCATTAGTATGTGCAGTCTTATTGAAATGTTTATATAACTTTTCGGGTAAGTTATCGTGTAATGTGTACGCATTACAATTAATTAAACATATAACTAACAACGAATCCACCGCCTATACAGGTATGTTTATTATTGATTTTGTCACGGTTTGTAGTATGTATGCTATGAGCGTAGTTGTTCGGTATTGTAGACGAAAGATGCTGCTATATTTTACAACATTAGTTGGTATAATATTTTTAATACTGATGTCTTCTTATTTGTACTGTAATAAATTGGGAGTTATCAATGAAAATAATTATGTTTTTCTGGCATTCTTGACAGGATATATGATAGCTATAAGTTGTGGTCCAATAGCTCTCTCTCATACTTTAATTGCTGAACTTTGCCCTTTACGTTTTAGTGGACTTTATTTTATTTTAGTATCACTAATAGGTTTCCCAATTATGGGAACAATTATAAAAATATTGCCCTTTCTAATAAAAGTCCTAGGATCTCATGGATTATTTTTATTCTATGGATCGAGTTCACTCTTTTTAATTATACTTATATACTATTATGTTCCCGAAACTAAAGATACAACTGTTTTTGATATTGATAAACTGATGCGTCGCTAATTTTATAATATTTTTAGTATAATAATAATTAATTAATATTAGTTAATTTAGGATTTGTAATTAGAAACGCCAAAGACTTTAGAAACACGTCCACAATAAAAATACTTTTCAATAGCTCTGTGAGATCTAAGTTGGAATACTGTTCCCGGTGCCCGGTGATTCGACTGAATTTAAAATAAACCCTTTGCCTTGATGAAAGAGCGACAGTATTAAAAAAAAAGGTAATTGTATCGATTCACTTTGATGCCTCAAAACAATATATCTATCAAACCTCAGATAATCGAAATACCAGAAATAATCTGACGTTATAACTCATGGCTCTCGGTAAAAAGTTTAACTAGCTGATTACAAAGCTTCAAATGCTGATTAAGCTTAATCAAAGTTTATAAAAATCTTCTGAGTTCGTCAACTCGATCTTTCTGCGCCCTGAATTCCTCGTAATTCCGAGTCGAGACACGTCTCTCGCGAATTTACGGTCGATTCATCCGATATTCGATTATTAGGCATTGATCTTTTTAAAATTTCGCTTTTTATTCTGCTTCGGACAGCGTTGCTCAATTGACTTGAACGAGAAATAATTTTCTGATTACACGCGCTACGAATGTTTAATTCCTTAATTTATAATTTGAGATATTATTCCCGAACGTGCCGAATACTGTAGATTAGAATAAAAATAACTTATCTGTATTTTTTACATTTTAAAGAGAATTGAACGTATAAAAAATAATTGTACTTTACTATTTATGTATGTATGTAATGTATGTATGTAAATATTGTGTTGACATTTTTTTTAATGATGGACTAGTGCTTTTTTTGTGACTGGTTTTGTATTTTTTTCTTGTTGTTTGTTTGTACCTAATAAATTAATTCTTTATCTTTCTACTTAATAAATAAACCTTGAAGATCAATTAATCCTTTTTATGCAGATTAAGTATGTATTCACAATCTATACTATATTTTAAATCACCACCTCAAATAGTGCAACTCCCGCCTTACCTTCATAATATCCTTTAATTAAAACTTGTCGGTATAGAGCTGCCCGGGGTTCGTCCAAGTTACAGTAGCTCACTGTTTACAATGTATTAACTGGTATTAGTTGAGGGTAAGCCGTCCAACGTCCGCCAGACTGGTCAGTGGAAACTACCCTTTGTCACAAGAATTTTGAAGAGTTCTATTTACCTAATATAATATTTGCTTATAAATTACATGAGATGAGAAATTGTATTCTTTTAATTTGTAACGCAAAAACGGAGCAAAGGTCCCTTCTCGAGTCCCCTAGTGGAGGCTGAAACATTTTTGTCAACTGATCATTTTTTTAAAGCATTATTTGCCCTGACGTAAACATTTTAAAATCTAATTTCCCGGGAAATGAACCTACTGTGCTTAACGCAATACGCAAACCACTGAGTCACAGAGGCGTTCAGACAAATGATATAGAGCGAAGCCGTAGGTCAAGCCCTAGTATAAGATTAAATTAAACTAATCTGTATTATTTGTAAATAAAGTATGATTTGAAGAATTTTAATTGTTTTTTTTATTCTGAAAAATTAGTTACAAAATAACTCCGGTCAATGAGAAGGTTATACTTTCCAAACAATTTCCCTTAAGTTTTAATACAGTAGTATTTTTAAAATTCAAGAATACATAATATGTATATTCAAAAATAAACTTTTATTATTTTGTAAACTTTGGATCGCCATTTTCGATAACCAAACATTTTACATTTACGTAGGTATGTACTTGGTTCGTAACGCAACTACTGAGTACTGATTAGCTATAAAAAAACTTGCCAATGGCAGCCATAAGCAACCATATTGACCATATAATAGTTAGATAGTTATAGTGTTAGTAAAATAGCAATATGCTTACATCCATGCTACGATCGTAATAAACCGAGAATAAATAAATAAAAATCACATTTGGCAAACAGTATCGAGGTTCAAGCTATCCAGATAGTCGTAAAACGAGATATAAAATGTATTTTAAGAATTAGTATTTAAAGAGATGCGAAGGTACAATGGCGTTATCTGGTCCGACTTGGCAGACTTGGCTATTGCCTTCTGTTGTGAGAAAATTAAATTACCCCATTAAGTGCCTGCCTCTTATGTCTGTTTCATATCGATAGCGTTCACAAGACGGAAAAAATTAACAATACATAGGATTACTTAGGTCATTCAAAAACTATCTTCCATATTATGGCATGGTGCAGACACATTTGTATGTCTGTTTAACTGATGTTTTTACAGGTCACAAGGTAATAGCTCTTCCCAACTGAAACAATCAATCAGTATCAATCGCTCTCTTACTCTTCCTTCGAAGCCAAACGTATAGAAAAAATATATTTCCAGTAAACATGCTAAACCTGTCGGGATTCGAACCCGCTGTATTCAGCTATAGCTACCTACTCAAGGCACCAATGAAACCTTCACATCACTTAAAGCTAATGTATTTCTACACCTCTAATGACAGTGATTCCGCCAATCAGTAAAATGTTCTTATTTGGGACTCGTTGGCGCGTTCGGTAGAACACCTGCCTGCGCATCGATGGGTTTCGAATCCCACCGGGAACACATGTTTATAATTTTCTGTAAGCATGTTTTCCCCACGTCTGGTAACTTCGGGCATTGATCGGATGGGAGGAATATCCAAATTCCGACCGAGTAACGAACCACCGTTCATAGATGGAAAAAAGTGCACATTGCACGTTTCGGTTTCAGTCTATGGATTTCCGAATTCTCGAAGTAAAAAGTAGATCGAGAGCGCATCATTGACTGATGTTCTGTATCTGGGGTATCACCTACCATCAAGTGAACCTCATGCTCGTCTGTCGATATTTGACATTAAAAAAAACGTCGGTATAAAAAAAGCGTGTAAAATCGAGTCGTGTGACACTCCTTAACCCATTTCGTAGCGATTGAGCGGACTGAGTAATGTTTTCTTAACTCGCTGCGTACATTAGAGCATCTTGCATTTGTTGTTATGTCTTGAAGAGCGCACTGAATTTCGTTATAAATTTAGTTAATGTCCTGAGAGAATTTCGACGTTAACGCCGATCATTCGGACTTAATGAATTTCTTAAATCACCTTATAAAAGCCGCGCTGGAGGATTTCGCTCCGAGTCGATTATGCTAGCTTTAGTTAAATCAATCTAATTCCCGGGAATATATTAAAATTTGTCGAAGAATTCATCAATAACGTATAGCGTTAAAGGTTTCGAAAGCTGTCCCTGTGAACTTTGAACCGCCTAATATTGATTTTCTATAACAATTTTGTTTACATTACATTTTTTATATAGCCTATCCAACACTAAAATAATTTTTCAATTCGAAGCAGTAATTCCTGAGATTAAAGCGTTCAACAAACTCTTCAGCTTTATAATATTCCTATAGATTCAAGCCACTTAATACCTACAACGGAACAGCAAAAACATATCGATATTCATATTATATCGAACCTTCAAGAAACGAACCTATACTCACCTTAAAGGCCGGCAAAACATCCTCAAGACCTCTGGTGTTGCGGATGTCTATGGGCTTTCGTAGTCACTTACCATCAGGTGACACGCCTGTGCGTTTGCCTCCTCTAATATAAAGAAAACATCTTTCGCTTCCATGACCGTATATAGTGTCTATCTCGAGTTTGCTACTTCATATTTTCTATCAAAAAAAACATTGGATATACAAAAGAATTTGTTTTGCTTTAAAAAGATTACCACAGACGAAACAACACTGACGCACGTATTCAATAAATAAACAAATGAAAACACTCCAAGAAGTCTACTTGGTATTCTCTCTCGATACCTGTTTACATGCTTGACACGCAGTCTCAACTCGAACTTGGCAAATTAATTAAATCATATTAATTTCCCAAAGTTTACGAATACAGTGTCAGAACAATTTACACTCGGGTATTATTTCTCGATCTGACTTCTTAACCACACAATACGCTGATAATTGTTCTCAAAGTTTATTGACACTTTATCCACTAGTGGATTCAGGGGGCTAGAAAGCTGAAGCCCCTTCGCAAAGACATGTATTATTTCTTTCAAAATAAGTAATAAAACAGATTTATCACTATAAAGTAAATTGTATTGTTCTGTCCCATTCTCACTCGGGGTCAAAATGGGGCAGACCCATTTATGTATGTGTCTGTTTCAATGTTCATTTGTTTTTACAGGCAAGCATGTGATCAGCTTTCTGTATCCTGTCCGACTGAAATATTTCTTTAAAATCTTATTTCCTCGGGATTCAAACCCAGGACTTCCACCTCCTACCTGATGTAAAGTGGTAATCTAAAAAGGGACACGTTAATCTACGTCTAGAAGAAATATTATAGTTTTATAAATGTACCTAATAGTATATGTATATCTCGCGTATCACACTTTAAATGTTTTTGGTTTCCCCGTTGATTGTTCAACTACTTCTTTAGCGTGTAACTCCAAAAAAATCCCCGTATAGGTTTTTGATGTAGTATGAGAAATATTAATTTAAAAAATATGTCGTCGGAGGCTGGTGGTTTGCTCACTGAACCTCGCAGTCACCGTTCTCGACACATTCTATTGAAAACTAAATTAGTTGGTGAAAAGCAGCTTAGGCTTGTGCCATATCCGTATCAATTATGCAGTGCATGTGCCTTAAAGGAAATTTATGTTTAAATTATGAACCTATTAAATGACGTTATCACTTTATTATAATAAACATTTAATACACTTTTTCTGACTATATTTGAATGATTTAATCTTAATAAATTTCATAATAAGAGATTATTCATATTCGTGAAGAGAGTTTTATCTTCTTCCCTTTTTTATTAATCAACAGTCGCCATTATAATGAAATAATACAATCTATTCTGTATATAATAAACAAAGAAAATTTGAACACTTAAATTTTATCGAAACAAAACTGAATAAATTAACATTGACTATAATTTTAAATGACAAAGGACTAATATTCCTAAAAAAATACTGTTATGCAAGATGTTTATTATTATTTTATCTCCAAAAAGATCACCTCTTAATTAACTTACAAGTTACCAATTATAAATGTTTATTTAGATATCTAAGTCAAGAGTGTCACCTTGTTCAACGTATTTAAAGTTTGAGAAGCGGGTGTTCGCCGCCGGCTCGGTTTAATTAATAAATTCGCTGGCGTATAATTTCTAAGAGAAAATAAAGCGATTTTGTTATCGTGTTTGTGAAGTCAGACATTCCGCGCCGCAATTTGAGTTGCTGACGCCTCTGTTTCCAATTAATGTTATTTACTTATTTGTAACTAGCTGCCCGACTCTGCTTCACACGGCTATAATAAGGAAAATCAGACCAAATCTTAGAAATGAAAGTAAATATAATATTGTCTTTTATTAAAATACATACATTTAAATAAACTACTTTATAACTTATTAAAACGCGATTTATTCCCGACGTTTCGGATGCTTTTCAGCAACCGTGGTCACGGGCAGACTGAAAGGTGACAGCTGTCCGGTTTGAAATATCGCAAAGTTGCCATATTAATTTCGTAGGAGATATTAAGCAGGAAAAGCGGGAGGAATTATGGTTAATTAGAAAAATATCATCTTACATAAAAAATGAATATGAAATGTAGAGTTATGATTTTTCTCGAAAATTTAAAAATAGCCGAGTTTTAACGAGTCTCTTAAAATCAAGATGGCGTCTAAAGTCGGGGTCGAGGTTGGTTGCCATTTTGGATTTAGACTCCCACTAACATGGACGTAAAGGCTGATGCAATCATTATCGGGATGGGAATTAATGCAAAATGGACGTCTTCTGACATCTAACCCAACTGGGATATGATGGAAAGCCAACACCGTCACCCATGAACATCCGCAATAACAGAGGCTCTGCAGATGCGTTGCCGGGCTTTGAGTTAGCCTCCCTTCTTGAAGGTCCCCGAATCGTGTCGGTTAGGAAAATCGATTTGTTTCTTGAAAACTGTTAAGAATTATTCAATACGGCTTGCAGACCTTTAAATAAAGTGTAGCTAAATACACAATAAATATTATTTTAAAATTATATTACATACAATTGTTTCATAAATAAATATATTTTTACATGAAACTGATAAGAATGCGACGAAAACTAATTACATGAAATGCTCTGTTAAAAATAAAAGATATTTTTTTTAATTTGAGTTCAATTTGAACTCGATGAAAAGATAATATATAAATTCACTGTGTAACTTTCCCGAGCAAAAACATTGCGAAAAGGTCAAACCTTTTAATGTCTCTCATACAGGTATGTTCAACCTTTTGGTCATATTTTCAAATTATGAATGAGTATTTTTTTTATTAAATTAATGAATAAAAAAATATTCATAAATTAAATATGAAATACGAACAAGGTATGATTTTTTATTTCTTTTTAATTAGTGTTTATTTTTTTAAATAATTTAATAAATGTAATTGTTACTTTATATATCTAGATTGAGATAAAACTATATTAATTGTTACGACGGAAATTATTTTTTTATGAAAAGAAATATTGTATTATGTATCCAGAATATTATATCGACAAAATACAAATAAGTCATCCATATTGGTGCAAACTCAAAAGATTAAACAGGCTTTAATTTATTTGAAACTAGCTGAACCGGTAAACTTCATATCGCCAATAATCGCTTTTAAACCTTCCTTGGACTTCTACAAACATTTCAAAGCCCAAAATTAGGCAAATCGGTTCATGATACACAAAGTTTCACAACCCCTGACAATAGAGGGAAGTCAGAGTCGTTTTGTTTTGACCACGATTAATCATTCGGCGGTAAATTCAGTTGAACGGGTATGAAAACCAGCCCCGATACATCATATCGCTCTCTTCACTTTACAAGGAAAATGTTACTTTATAAAGAAACTAAAAATTATGTTTTTGTTACATAACATTCAAGTTCCTGTCACTATTATATGAGTAGATGTTTGTAATGTGGAGGCAAGAAGGTGTGCTTTTCCTCCAACCTAAAGAAAGGATTCTCGACCAGTCGAACCACTGACTGGCCGGCCCTAAGTGCCCAATGATTGATGTGGAGATGTTGTGTATATACTCAGCGTTCGGACACAGTTCGATAGCGCGATTCAGGAAGCCTATTACCAAAACAAAATACGAAGTTTCAGATGCCGGATCGTACATTTTCCTATTATGAATCCGATGATCGATACGTCTTTCGCAATAAAACATTATGTCATTCGTTTGACATTACTATGATAGTAAGAATAATCGTAAATAGAATTAAAAATGTTTTCTTAGTAATTTAAAATACGAAGTTGTTTGTTCTTTCGTTTCGTTCCGTTCGTTGCGTTCGATTTTCGTAATAGATCTACAGGATTATTGACGTCTTTGCACTGATTTGAGCCGCTAATTGTAGATGTCGCTACAAAAGAAGAATATAACCCACTCTAAAACTACTATACAACGTTACGGTTGTTTATAGTATCAGACATGATAAATATATTCGTCTTCAGTAGATTCAACTTGTAAGTGAAATGTCTAGTCAAACTTTGCACTAACTGTAACTTTCGACAGCTTTACAGTTTAATTGCTATAACATTAGCCAGTTATAGTGATATCATCACCTAGAGCATAAGAACTTAATCTAGTAATTAATTAACTTGTAGAAATAGTTTATTTTTAATACTAAAAATATTAAAACGGCGAAAGAATGGAACGCCTTGCCGGATTCCATCCTTCAGGACCATCTTAAAGATGGTACTAGGGCGAATAGGCTTTTTCTATATAGCCCTTACTTTTTTTAATTTTTTTTACCTGTCGATAGACAGTTATTTGACTACTATCCCATCTGATGTTAAGTGGTGATGCAGTCAGGGTGGTAAATCACAACTGCCTAGAAGATACCTATTTACTCTTACTTTGAAGAGACCCATGTTGTGGTGACAGGCAAAACTGATCAGTAAAATGGACACAGAAATGTATTAGTCACATGACAGACTGAGACACACAATAAGACTGGTAATTTTTATCTTATACAAACCTTAGCAGTTCTTACTATCTAACTCTATGACACCTGTCGTGCTGATGAGTGCGTGCTCACTGAACGGTACCTTAGTCACAGAATAATAAGGCTACAGGTGTTTCCATCTATAAAATTATCTTAGTAATAACAGTAGTTTATAGAGCACTATCCTTATTAGTGTTATGTTTTTAATTTCTCTGGTTGCCTGAAAGAGATCACTTCTCAGCGATAAGGCCGCTTTTTGTAGGCTACTCGTTTATGCTTTTGAATTTTTATTATTATTTCATGTGTGGTGTTTAATAAAGTGTTTTTATTTGTTTGTTTGTTACTAACTCTACCATAAAAAATACTGTTTTATTTGAATTCTATTTAATATCATATATGATCCTCAACATTGCATGCTCGGCTCATTTTTGTAAGTAGCCATGAGTTCCGCAACTGAATTATAAAACAATAGCATGGTCTCGTCGAGTTTCGAGCACAATAATAAGTTTTAATGGGCCCTCGAGGCTGCCACAGAGGCAAAGCTTCATGCAGACGCGCCCCGGCACCTAAATTGCTCAGTGAAATCTTAATTTTTTGAAAAGTTGAAATACATTAGTTTTCGAAGCCAAAAACAAATCAACCATTGGGTACCTATTATGTCCAGAAATAGTAGCCTAGAATTGTCGAATTTTTATTAGGTAAAAACAGTAATATGATGCACCCAAATAGATAGATAAAAATATATGTTAAAAATTAAGTATAAATAAAACTATTTTTTTAGTTATTACTAGCAACACGGCTTCGCACGGGTGCAATATTGATGTACTATACACAATAATAGCTGATAATGTAGCTATCTATTGGTGTAATAATTTTGAAAATCGGTCGAGTAGTTTTTGACTTAAATCGTAACAAACCAACAAACTTCTCTAATATTAGTATAGATAACACTAGTTTAGTATAAAATATTTTTATCTTTCGACATCCGCATGACCATTTTTCAGATGTATTTGAGCCTTTTTTCTTAGTCATTGCGAGATTATTATCAAAATCACACTCGTTTTTAATAAACCTTCAATTAAATTACAGTTGCACAATTAATGGACGCACGGAAACCAACAAAGCCAAAATAAAAATATTTCATTTTCTATACGAATACTTATCTAACAATAAATTTGTCAGATCGTCGATAAGTTGAAATTTTTTTTTCGTCGACCCAAAAATAACTTTTTCATTGTCAAAGTGAAGATTATTTTCTTATTTTCAAATAAGTAATAATCACTGAGGGCCAAGTCCAGTCCCTATTATTCACTATTCATATAAACTTAATTCCACTAAAAACAAAACTGTGGATAAAATACCACCTTCAAACCACGAGCCTATAATTTTTTTAAAGGCCAACAACGCATCTGAGACACTTAAGTCGCGGATGTCCAAGGGCGGTGGTTATAAGTTACCCACCTGCTCGGTTGTCCAATAAAATGTTGCTGTAACAAAAATACCTAAGGTTTATTTTCGCTTTTGAATATAATATCATGTTAGATTATGAAAACTGAATTATTTGCATGTTTGTGATGTACTCTGGTGAATTGGACCGGCTCCAACCGAAAAACTGAACTCGTCTAACTTACGTTTGCGAAGTGAAAGTGCTTTTAAGAGATTTAAAATGAATAGCATTATAGCTATTTAAAAATTACAAATTTCACATTGATTTCGAATCACAATTAGAACAATTAATTATATCAGTTATTTTTAAGGTTCCGATCATCAGATGATATATATTTATATTATAGGTTTCTCCCCTGTCGACCCTCTGTCTGCTTTATTTTCATAGCCTATTTTCCCTGAATCTACTAAAAGAAAAAAGAAAGAGCTCAGAGTAACACTAACTCAGTATTTGTGTTTAGTAACGACGTTAATTATCTATATGTATAAAAGAAAGTTGTGTTAGTTACACCACTTATAACTCAAGAACGCCGATTTTATCGATATCTTATTTGTTGGATTCCTCTATGTCGGGAATAAGATATAGGCTATTAAAATATTGGAAAAAAAATCAGGAAAAAAATATATGCATAAAATTAATTATAAAATAAATTAGATTCGAAACTCTGACATCTTGACAGCTCACATCTTGCATTCTTAGCTTTTTTTAAATAACAGATGTCTACTGCAAATCAGTGACATATTAGACAATTAAAGTGGGTAAATGGGCATATTCAAATTTAAGAATAATTATATAATTTCGAAGCCAAAATTGTGGCAGAACAACGTCTGCGGGGTCCACTAGCAAATTATAAATTACTTGGAATCTGGCTTGCTTGCTTCGTTTAAAACGTATTTTCGAATGACTTTTTGAAATAAAAAGATGGCGGCAGATGGAACGTCACAGACACAAAACTCTTGCTCACGCTTGTGGTTGTCTTGATGAGTGTCTTGTGTCAATGACGATAGATGGCGTTAACAATTTGTTAAGCCGAAACCAAGGCAAGAAGTATGGGGAAGAAAAGAAGGTCAAATTAATCAAAAAAATACGGAAATTAATTTAGATGTAAGTAAATTTTCCACGTATTTACGGTTCCGATCTTTAAAGGGTTCACAGTGGTTAATATACATAAGTTTTGTTTTGTTTTGTTTAAGATGGAAGAAGCACTTGCGTCAAAATGCACAAATTATCTTAAATTTATTTAATCGATTGATTGTCATACAACTAGATACCTATATTCCTAAAATATAAAGAAGGTGTTATACATATTTTGCCCTAAATTATCACACTTTTACCTAAAATGTATTTAAACTTATTGTAACAATTCCATAGACGCATCCGTAGCGAACTATGACAATATTTCAAACAAGTTCCATTAAACTAAGTTCGAACAATTAGTTCATCGGAAACTAGTCGTATTATAGCTAATTGAATCACTTCAAGTTACCACGGTTAGCCTCTTGTCTTGAACATCCTTGAGGTATGCTAGAACTTGATTACGAGTTTCGGCTTTTGTATACGAATTTTCGATACTTTGTATGGGTGAATCAGCGAAATTCCTTGCGTTAACTCAGTAACTCAGGCGCAGAGTACTGCGTCGGTTCTTTGCGTTAACTAGCGCCATGACGCAACAAAATGGGACGCGTGAAGTGAGCAGCGAAACTTCCGAAACGCATGCCATGTTACGCTCATAGTTCACTCAGTGAGTGATGACCTGCCAACATATTTTGAATGTGTGAATTGACTCACCCGGCGCAGTGAACTGTGTTGAAGCAATTGCACACATGCAAGTGCAAGTGCAAGTGTTACACATGACTTATACTAAGAGTAAGAAAAATACGATACGAATTAGGGCCATATTGCTGAACGTCCCAGGACTCCGAGATATCTTATCAACAGGTGAATCTATTATTGTGTCCGTGTCTTCCAGATAAAAAAGACACAAGTTTAGATAATAGTCGTCGTGTATAGGTACAAGTATATTGATATTTGAAGAGAGACTACATACTTTGATACTTTTTTTTATGTTAAATATCGACAGACGATTAATGGTAGATAATAATACCTCATCCACAGAACATCAGTCAATGATGCGCTGTCGACCTACTTTTTACTTCGAGCATTCGGAAATTCATAGATTGAAACCGAAACGCGCAATATGCACTTCACGGGTTTTCCATCTATGAACGGTACCTACTACATATTTTACTTAATAGATTTGAGATTTATAGTCGCGACAAATTGTTTTTAGTTGTTTTCTAGTAAAAATTTTTAAAAAGAGCGTTTCAAAAATTGCCATCTTCCAGCATAAAATAATAAAGCGTAACTAAAAGGTAAAATAGAAAATTCGTTCACATTTTACGAGCGAACCTTGATGAGTTGACAATCTTCCTGCAATATAAAACTAAACTTGTAGAAATAAGAACCGTTTTTATGACTACACTAAACTGTTGCCTTAATAAAACCTAATAGAGTTTAAAAAAGTGCTACTTAGCATTTATGTTTCCTGAAAGGATTAAAGATCTAGTTGAACTGCTTCGCTTAACTATTTATCCGTAGCTTAAATAAACTCAAGGAAACTATCCATTTTTTTATGAATGACTAGCAATACGCCCCGGTTTCACACGGGTGCAATGTAGATGTACTGTATACACTAAGTTACTCGCTGATAATCTAGCTTTCTATTGGCGAAAGAATTTTTAAAATCGTTGCAGTAGTTTTTGAGTTTATTCATAACAAACAAAAATCTAAAAATACAAATCTTTCCTCTTTATAACATTAATATAGATATAGATAGGCAGGCATTTGGCAAGTAGGTACTACCGTTCTATAAAAAACCTATTCACCCGCGCCTTAAAAAGGTCCAAATCATAGTGATAGTATTATACGGTTACGGTTAAAGACATTTATTTTCTCAAAAGATTTACATTAAATCAATTACAGAGAAAAAACAAACAATTTTAACTTAATATAATTAGCGCAGCGAATTGACGGTATATTTGTAAAATTTATTTTGTGTTAATTATTGATAGCGAGTAAGCGTATATTTTGGTAGGTAGATTGAAAAAGTTAACAATTATAAGGCTTATCCATAGTGAATGAAGATAGCGGAATTTATATTTATAAAATTATATAGAGTGTATGAATGTGTGTATTAGCGAATAAATGTTTTTTATGTATTTTATATTAATATTACTGTTGTAAGATTAATTATTATTTTTATTTATTATATTGAAGACACTATAATTTGTTAACAAAACAATTCGTCCTAGTCACTCATTTTCTCTGAATCTCGTTCTCAGCCATTAGCAAGGTAAACTAAAACAAATAGTCACTCCAGTAATTAGTGGAGATGTCTGTGAAGCCCAAATTAGTTGAAATTAAAATTTTCTTACGGATTTCTGGGGTGAAAGCTAGGGGAAAATAGGCATGTACCTACAAAAACCTTTTTTTTTAAATATATATATTTCTATATAAGTCACCTAAATCCGCGGTATTTTCACCATAACTCAAAAGAACACTGAAAATTACGTATTTCTGTAGAATTGGCTATTTTTATTAGAGTTGTTATTAATCTTACTCTTGATATATACTAACACTTTGGCAATAACAAATTTAACCAACAACCCCTTGCATAATGTACCCCTATATTTCTCTCCTCTTTGAGGTACAAACGATTTAAAAAGCAGTACAATCCTGTAAAAGCCGGGTACAATCGAATAGAATTGATAAAAACTAACTATCGTTAAGTCAATTGCTTACTTCACATAGGTGTGATAATAATAATGTCTTTTATTAACGCGAGTATCACACATTTAAACTCAGACAACTGTCATCTTTCTGTCTCCCCGCGACCACGGTTGCTGTAAAGCATCCGAAACGTCGGGATAAATAAAATTTAAACAATATAAATAATAAATCGCGTTTTAATCCGGTATACAGTATTTTATTTATAGGTGTGATAATGTATCTTTTAGATTGTTTCAGCTATACCACTTTTGTATAAAACTACAATGCAATTTATTGATTGTATTATTATATATCTCGACAGTGTCTTATGGCGTGGTCACGTGCAGTGAGTGCAAGGTGACAGCTGTCTAAATTGGAACTCTGCTAGGTTAGACCACTGACGCCATCTTTCTCTACAGAGTTCGTACGTGCTCTAATTCTCTGAACAATACTGGAGAACCAAATCTTCTTGTTTTTTAATATATTTTATTAACATAGGATTTTCAGTTTTTTATGAAATATTCTTTATCAACTATTGATCTCATGTGAAGCTCTATAATGGAGACAATCTTTTAAGCAATATTTTTGGTCTCTTTTAGCTTTTAGCAATATTTCAGGTACTGTTTCATACGTATGTAACGATTAACATAGTGATACAAGTATGAAAGTTGAAAAGAAAATATATCGTCATTTAACGAATCAACGAAGTCGCGGGCATCAGCTAGTCTTAAAAATCACTGTATATCCGTCTTTGTGTATTTATAAATATGATCTGTTAGCGTCACATCTCATCTTTATATTCCGAACATATTCAGAAAGGTCGCATTTGGCTGTCACAGGCACGCGTGCGGCCAGTCGGACTTGTAATTTCCCACGAGACACCGCCTTACCACTATGTAATTATAGTGTGAAAACTAAAACTGTCCTGCGTTATGTTGGCATTGTGTGGAGGGATGCGATAATTGCGGCCTAGTTTGTTTAATTGTCACATTACTACATACACGTTACCACTATATAACATAGGTTCTCCAAGTGGAAAATAGCGTACCCTTATGGGCCTTCAGGGCTGGCCTGAGCAAAAGGCCATTGAAGCGGTCTAGAAAGCGAGTAGCTCAACATTTTCAATCTACAGAATACCTTCAGAGGAACACTGTCGGCCACTTTGAAAAACTATAATATAGAAAACTAATACCTAACGTATCACGAATTTCCTTTGATTCAAATTCAAGATTATATATTCATTTAGGTAACATAATGTACACTTATGAATGTCAGTAAAAAAATACATATTAAATGCTTCTAATTTTACATTTACTGCCAGTTTTCTAATCAAGGGCGTAGAACGGACAAGAAGAACTGGCAATAAACTCGCCGCCACTCTTTTTAATCGCCAAGTTTTTTGTTTTACAAAATGTTTGTAAGGAGCTGCAACCATTACACCATGTTCCACATGACATCTTTAAGTAATTAACTATAACAATTAAAGATATATATATATAAACGAAAAAATAAAATTAAAAACAAAGATTTGTCCTCTATCAGCAGTACGCATGGTGAAATAGGAGCACGCACTTACATTCTCGTGGGAACAACACGCATAGTCGAAATAACTAACATCACCGCATACACGAATTCAAGTCCGACCACAAGTAGCACCCGTTCACGAGTACGACGCATGGCCAGCCATGATGTTACATGAAGCAAATGGCTACTTGATCGCCTGAAGTTGAGTTTAACACTATTTCTACCAATGCAATGGTGTCAAAAGACACCTTTTAACTTGAATATATGTATATTGCTATTTCTAATAATTGTTTCTTAATTCATGCTTCGTATAAGTAATAATTGTTAAAATTATTCAGTGGTATAATTTTCCTTACATTCAAGTACAAAGGTATCAAACACCGTTTGGTCGAAATAGGTATACACAAAATCGTATAAATATAATAAAATCATTAATCTTAATATAAAATCAGTGTTTTATCAAGGCAAGTTTTAAAAGATATCTATAGTAAGTATATGTCTATACTTATATATAAAAGAATAAGTAAAAAATAATTATGAAGATATTGTATTGTATTTAATTCTCAGTAATATCTGCATATTCATGTCCATAATTTGAGTACTTCGTGCTATGTGTTACCTACACTTATGTTTTATACTTAACCATAGATTTAAAAAAATCCAGAATGCAAAACTATCCTTCAATAAATTAGTCTCAATTTCGAAACGACTCACGAAACATTTAGAGAGGTGTGATATATGTGAGACTTATCTACTCCTGGTCATTAAAATAATAGTTAATTTAAAAAAAACACAAGGTTCGTAAATCGGTAGACAGTACAAATACGAATAGGTACCGTTGCTAGATCACATAGTTCAATTTCATGGATCACTCCCTCACTCGCTCAGGTAAAACTCTGTAGCGTGTTCTTTAAATGCAGTGCTCACTAGATTACACTGAGTCACATTTGAAGATAAAAAGAGATTATTGAAATAAACTAGCAATGTTTATCCACATACATATATATAAACATAATATTTTCACAATAATCTAAGCACTGTACATTTTTCATCATAAATCAGAATAAAACGTGACCTTCAATATCTCATTTCTCCTCGTATTATAGATCTTAAATCAATATTTTGTATCGTATTATTGTGCGGCTCGGAAGGCGCGACAAAACTATAGCAAGGATATTTTTTTTTGTATTAATTACTTACTCCTTTATTTATGAGAACTTCTACGTTCAGAAGTTTATCAATTCATCTTTCGTTTATGTATTTGTTAGTTTAAAGTGTCACTAATAGCAAATGTTCAAATAAATCTAGGAGAACGGTCAAGAGTCAGGCGGGCAAAAACAACAAAAAAACTAGTTGACATTTGACTAAAATCATGCAATAGAAAAAAAGTAAGAAATTCTAGTAATAAACAAAATAAATAAAACTAAAAACACTAGTTTTATTTTTTAAATTTGAACGTAACCTAGGCGCTTTTCTTGCGCCACATAGCACATTTAGATTAAGTTAGTATTAACAATATAATTATTTAAAATTTATGTATGTGTGCGACATTGAATATTTTTTCTTATTATTATGTTGCCTTCGCAAACCACCAGAACCACCAGGGCCCCCTGGTTCAAGGCAGGGCAGTGTTGCACGGACTAAGGAGTAAGAACCACTGTCCTAGACGATGCTTACAAAATGAGTTAACGCCTAGTTACATAGCTATGAATAAAATTACATCGATTATTCTCTTCTCTACCACAAAACACCGAAACTTTGCACCCCAAAGTGGCGAACAAAGTACAACATCGTTTTGAAAAATCCGACATTTTCACTTATTTCAATAGCTGGGCGTTATAATACACTGAAACAAGACTTTCCAATTACGTCCCACAAACACGAATACACAATGTCGAAGCAAAAAACGTGGTAGCAAACCCGTCCCTTAGGGGGATTTGTTCTAGGGCTGACATAAAATAAATATATTTCTAGCAAATTAAATATTTAAAATAATTTGTGAAATTTCAATTTAAGCTCAGATCAGCTCAGAATTTAAGATCAATTAACGTAACAACGTTTAAGTCTGATCCGGTGTGAAGTGTAAAACAATTCCCACCGGGAGCACATGCTTATAATTTTCTGTAAGCATGTTTTCCACACGTCTGGTAACTTCGGGCATTGATCGGGTGGGAGGAATATCTAAATTCCGACCGGGTAACGAACCACCGTTCATAGATGGAAAAACCGTGAAGTGCATATTATTTGCGCGTTTCGGTTTCAGTCTATGGATTTCCGAATGCTCGAAGTAAAAATTAGGTTGACAGCGCATCATTGACTGATGTTCTGTGGCTGAGGTATCACCTACAATCAAGTGAACCTCATGCTCGTCTGTCGATAACTGACATAAAAAAAAAAATCCTGTTTCAAAAATGTTGCCAGAAATGTTTTTTTTTGTTGTGGTTTATCACGCTGATACTCAGTTTTGAGAATTCAAAATGCTAAGAATTCGGAAAATAGTATTATCGTTTCTGGATCAAACTAGTGATAAGCCGAAGTAAAAAACCAAAAACCAAGTAGGTAAACAAATGTATTAAAAAAGTAAAAAATTACAAAATAGTTTTTAATAGTTTGAATTGAAGTAAAGCCATTAGCCCTTAAAAAGCAGCCCTAACAAAATACAAAATGAAATAAAGAGGGTTGAAATTCAATCGTTTGTTGCATTTTCTATGTTATTGGTTGGTTCAATTCGCTGCTCAGTTGATTCCTTAAAGCCCCTGTTTCGTGTTTAAAACAATTCTATTTGCTTTACGACTCCACACAGTATGATACTAGAAATATACTTATTATTTTAAACTATTGTAGTCTAAAAAGCAGAATAGACAGAAGACGATATCAGCGTTATTATTTATCAAAAAAAGTATATTATTTGACAAAAAATGTTGTAATGTTGACGCGATAACATAAAATGTGTTTCCGCCTTCGAAAATAATTGTATATATATCTTTCGAGTCTCTTTGTTAGGCAGAGATCATGAAATTCCAGACTAAATAAATTAAAAAAGTACTACAATGTTCATATTATTATTACAAATTAGACGATTATTAAATTTTTTGAGCAATTTTCACATCCTTAATGTGATGAATGTGGTTTGTACTTATTTAGTAGTCATCATGAGTAATTTGGTTCTAAGTTTTTATAGCCTAATTTCATACATAGTTAGTGCCGATATAATGAGTTATGATTCATATTAAAGCTATAACAATTAAAATAAGTATATATATATTTTTAAGCTTACTTTTTTCATGTTTTTCAAAATAAAATGTGATCATTTTTTTACGCTAGTTGTAAAAAAACTGATTATCTATAGTACTAATATTCTAAAGAGGAAAGATTTGTTTGTTTGTTACGATTTAACTCAAAAACTACTGGACCGGTTTTAAAAATTATTTCACGAATAGAAAGCTTCATTATCTGGGAGTAACATAGGCTTTTGTGTATAGTACATCTAAAATGCACTCGTGCGGAGCCGTGTTACTAGTATTTTAATAAATAAAAATGTTTGTCCTCTACGCACCTCTAAACTATTCATTCGATTATAATAACTTTGGTTTGTTGTTCTGCATACGCCTATGAAGGTTCCTAGACTTGCATTGCAATATTTTTTTATAAAAATAATGTAATATTGTTGCAAGTTCTACCTTCTTATATATTCAAAATAGAAAGCCATATTTCATCCAAAATATCTCCAGTCCATATAGAAGGCGAGTACACTCAAATCTGTGATACATATTGGCACTATTATCAAGTAATACGGAGTTCGTGCCGTCAACTCAATTTCACGGCTCTGAGCGCCTTCGGACAAAGTCTTTGAAGCTGAGGGCGAATGTTTTCCAATATCAAATAGGTTAGGTGACCCGTGTGTATGGAGAATTGTGATATAATGCAGGAGGCCTTTGTCAGCACATGGCAACAATAAGGATTTAATCTGTGGACAAACACAGCAACTGACCGTTTATATTTTAGGTAGAACATTAGGCTTATTTACAGCTGTTGTAGTCTATGTAAATATTCACGTATTTTGCCATAAGACATGTAAGTAAGAAAACTGAACTGTTTAGTGTTTTAGCGTCAAGTGTATGTTTGTTTGCTTGAATTTCTATCCCCGCCTATTTTATTAAAAACTACCCTATCTAATTTCTACTATTCTAAAGTAGTTGAAATTTAAACTATCTATAGAGGGTCCAAAAAATATTCCATAAGTAGGTTTGAATACTTTTATCGAAAATTTAATATTTCAAATCATACGTATGACCACTTTGAGCAATAACCGGGCGGGAATAAATATCAAATTCAGCACGGGTAATGAACACCGTTCATAGATGGAAAAGCTGTGAAATACATAGCGTGTGTTTCGGTTTCCGTCTATAAAAACCCACATTACAAATGTAGTCACAACCTTTTGTTATAAAAGTATTTAGAAAAAGAGATAGAGTTCATTATCTGCAAAAACTCACTTGACGATAAAAAAATAAATAAAAATGTTTGGCAGTCAAAAACCCATATTTTAATTGAAAATATTTTCCTTTACTCAGCACACATTGAGAAAGCAGCCGTAATGATTTTGCTAACATAAAATAGCTTTTATTGTAACTGAAATATCCCAATCGTCCTTGATACATTTTCAGACACTCGAAAGGACGCGATAACAATTGTTTTCACCACAATAACTCACTTTAACCGCGCGTCATACGGTTAATATTTACTTTAGTTATTATCAAACGATATCTAGACGATATCGCGGACAGTCATAGCGAAAAGATAATTTTCATAATATTCCTAACTAATAAACACAATATTTTTAAAGCGACTTGTGGAAATGTATATCTGGATAAAATAGGGATCTTGCATAATTATATATTCCTTAGAAAAAAAATCATTCAAATATAGAAAAGGTAAGGGCAGTGGCATAGCTATCATAGGGCAAAGTGGTGCAGTGCACCAGGGCCCTGAAGCTGAGAGGGCCCCCTGTGCTTTGGAAAGAGGGGGCTCCAGGCAGCTCTTAAAACTGGAAAAAATCTCGCAAGAATTTTATTTGTTCAAGATTTTAAATTAGCATTTATAACGCCGAAAATGGACGCAGTTGCTGAAAAAATGTTGCATGGGATTTTTTTATCTGCACCGGTAAGGGCTAAAATTCCCTGTATTGTCGGCAGTTAATTTCTACTAATTACAATTAAGTTCCATAGGTGTAATATGATTATGAATCGTAATAATTAAATAGGTTGATTCCGATATATTGGCAAGATTTTCACTTCAATGCATTCAAAAATTTAATGTCGCTCAGGATAAAATTTAAGCTAATCGGCCGGTAAGAACTTG
Organism: Anthocharis cardamines; assembly: GCA_905404175.1. Taxonomy (NCBI): domain Eukaryota; kingdom Metazoa; phylum Arthropoda; class Insecta; order Lepidoptera; family Pieridae; genus Anthocharis; species Anthocharis cardamines. The sequence goes on from FR989959.1 coordinate 1,851,565, forward strand.
GCAGAGTATTTTGTGGTGACGTCATATAATTGTATATACATATTAAGTGAACAGTTACAAGCCAGTTGGAACGAAGCCATTGCTTTTTGTATCCTTTTAACTTACATTTAACTAAATTGCTTATTTAACCATGCAGATGTTGAACTGTTTTAATCCTTATTTGTTCTGATTTCAAATAATTTTTTTGATGAATTTTTACTTGTAACTTAGTATTATATATTCTAATGTAGGGCAAAGTCGAATTTATTTATATAAAGAAAGAAAATGAAATGAAATTTGAAATAAATTTATTAGATTCGACAACAGCATATGATTGTAGAGAACAACGCGTTTCAACTAGTCTTTGTGTTCTATTATTTTATGTCTGACATTCAAAGCTAATAAAAATGAATTAGGATACCTGTTAGTTCCACATATTTCAATTCAACATTTTTCTTAATTGAATTTTCTTTGCGACTGTACGTCAATTCCCCTTATCTCAATTATCTACAAAGTCAAATTCTTTAGTTAGTAAAAACACGCGTCACAGAATTTTACAGACATGAAATCGGTATTGCTAATATTTTTAATAATTAGTTTTAATAGTACAGTGAGTGGTGAAAATAGCAGACAAAATAATTCAGTAAAACGAAAACTATTAAGTTATATGGGAAAAGATGCCAATGTGACTTGGAGTGAATTGCTAGCAACAGTTTTCATAAACAATGTCAATATATTCAAAGGTAAAACAAATGAAATTGAAATCGAAACACTTCCCACAGAAAATTTCCTTACAAAAGTCTTCAGTAGTGTCTTTCAAATATTCAAAACATACGTCTACGATAAACTGAAGAGGAATGTCAACGTCCTGAGTAGTGAAAATATAAATACAGATTTAAAAGAAGATAAAAGGGTATATAAAGCTAGTAATAACCCTAAAGAAGATGTAGAGATTATTGAACCACAATATCATGGCAAGCTATGTACTAATTGTGATACAACAGATGTAGAAGTCGGATCAGCTTGTCCAGAGAATTATATAAAAGATGCTAATGGTGACTGCATTGAAGTTAAACCTTCAAAATTCATTTTGTCAGTTCCAAATCAATGCCCTTTTGGCTATAAACCAGACTGGCTTGGATACTGTAGAAAAAGTTTTTGATTTTAATAAGAAACATCAATAATGACCAATTACATTACATCTCCAATGATTCTCAGAATAAGAGCTCGAATCAATGAATACGTTTAAGACTGACGATTAAAGGTATTGAAAGTATTGATTTTCATTTCACAATATATTATATACTAGCTGATGCCCGCGACTTCGTTCGCGTGGGGTTCACTTTAAGCTGAGCTTTTGAGCAAGCTTTCTTCAAATGACATATCCTCCTCCACCCTCTGTACTTGGTGATTTCTTTTGGGAAAGAGCTATCAAATTAGCCATTGACGGTTTCTTTTGCATCATGTTATCGACATGTTTAATGGTGGTTGAGATTGGGGTTCGAAGGATTATTTGAAATTCAATAGTTGAAATAATTAACCTGACTTTAGGAAGATTCATATTAATTAAATTTTACGTGACCAAAATCCAGATATGTGTCTTTTTTCTAATAATCATAGTTCAATCGAAGATTGGATTCAATGCATTTTCTGTCTTAAATAGATGCGTGCGTTCATTTAATTGGTCATTTTCATTTTCGGACATTTTTTTAAAATTCCCGGGATTCCTGCCCGAGTTTCCGGTGCTAAATGCGGAAACCTTATAGGATACGGAAGCAAAAAAGCAATGTCGAATAATCGTAATTCTGTTTAATAGAAAGGATTGATGAAAAGATGAAATAAATTATCTCATAAGAAATCCTTTTTCATATAATATAATATTTCAATAATACGTTTTCTATTTTTGTTATAATATAGTTCTTTCAAAAAATAAATAAATAAATACAAAAAAATATTTCTCTCATTTCAACTTCAGATTCGAACTCGCATCAAAAGCTACGCTATAGGACTGCATATCCACTATTCTATCCACTATTCTACGAATACATATTGAAAATGGCGAAATAATCAAACTATTTCATTTACATATCAGACTGTGATTGACATCTGACAATTCGAAAAAGTTCAACGCGAGTCAGTTTGCATTGAAATTTGGTGATATAGTGCCTTTAAAATAATATTCAAATGATGATAACTTTTCTTTCCGACAACCGATTTCGATGAAACAAAGCCTATATGTTGCCCCGGGCTTTCCTTAATATATTTGTGTAAATTGCATTAAAATCGGTTCAGTATCTTCGGAGATTAGCGTGAACAAACAGACAGACAGACAGACGGACAGACAGACAGACAGACAGACAAGAATCTTAAAAATTGCATTTATGCATTCTGCTACCCTTCTTTTATCACCCCTCTTAATTTCTGGTAAAAATATTTAGTGAAGCGTAATTTCGATCCTACTCTTTTATTATATGTATAGAAGAGATTAATTAATTGTAAAACTCATACTATCAGCATCTCAAATTGATACTGGATGAAATAGAGGTCAGGAATAAACCCTTGGTGAAACCAATTGCAACGCCATTTATTTTTTATTTATTTATTATTAGCCATTACGCCATTAGTTAAGTATAACAAGGGACGCCACAAGGAACACACATTAAAAAATTATTTTTGACATAGTAATTATTATACTGAAAATGATAATAGCATATTACAAAATCGTAAACTCTTTGCTTTTGTACTTTTTATCTAACGAAGGCTGCTGTTTTTTATAGGATAGTAGGTACATAAAACAGACACATTTTTAATAAATTTGTATGCAAATAATCCGTCTATGAGATTTTTTATTAAAATTAAGTTTTGTAAAGTTTTACTCCGTGGTTCAAATAAATTTTAGCGCTTGTTATACAGTTGTTTGTTACAATCGTGAATTGCAATACAGGAAATTGTTAGTTGGAGCAAACATTCTTTGTACAAACATTGTTAATATTGCACCGATTGGATCGTTCTATAACCATGGAGCGAGCAGGTATTTACAAGCCAATAGCGAGGGAAGTAATTTCGATCAGGTCAGACAATACGCTACTCAATTTCACGCTCTGTTCGCCGCAAAGAAGCTACCTGCGATCAAGCGACCACAAAGACGATCATGAATTGACTGGTCGTATTGTATCCGTTAGTGTTTACGTAAATAAATGTATACTGAATTTTCGATATAGAAACCGGTATGACCTGGTTAGTGCCTTTTTTTAGTTTTATGACTTGTAATGAGTAAATGTAAAATTAGAAGCATTTAATATGTATTTTTTTATTGACGTTCATAAGTGTACATTGTGTTACCTAAATGAATAAATGATTTTTGAATTTGAATTTGATTGTCTCATATCTGTATGACAGTAGTAAAAAATATGTAAAGATAATCCTAACATTACCAAGCAACCCTCGCGGAAAATCTAACTTTTGAATTTCTTAAAAAAAAGCTTATATATTTTTTAATTATTTACTAAAATACACTACGTTAAATAAACACACACTTATCTTCGCGTCAAATAGTTCTATAGCCCATAGATAAACGTATAGTCCAAAAGTATAGTCTTTAGGGGTACCCACAAATTCTGATAATTACAAATTTAGTTAGCTTGTTTTGTCATACTATTTTTTTCTTCAATTTTATACATACCTAGCAACGCGCCTATGTTACTCGCTGATAATGTAGCTTTCTATTGGTGAAATAATTTTTAAAATCGGTCCAGTAGTTTTTGAGTTTATTCATAACATACAAAAATACAGATCTTTAGTACTAATTTCCTTTGTCCAGGGAAATTTTATAGACGAAGAGGCTATTCCGCATTTATAACAGCATGAGCTCTGTATATGTGTATGTAGTAGCATTTTATTTAATTGATTTTTATAGCAATTCATGTGTCTTATATAATATATGAATGATATTATATTCTTATATCGTGTATTGAAATCATTTCAGAAGTTCTCAAATCATTTCAATACACTTCACTATATATACAGATAAATACATGCACATAAGTATCTCATTACAGTAAATACGAATATGATAATAGTAGCAGACACATTTCTGTCTATTTCGCTGATATTTTTTTTTACAAGCAGGTAAAGCAGAAATTCAAGCTAATAATTTGGTAATCCGATATCTCGGCTCCACCCGATCACAACGAAATTTTGAAATCTTGTTTCCCCGGGACTCGAAAAATTGACTCCGCTGCTAAATGTAACGCGCATACCAAAGCCTCAAAAGCGGCCTTACCTACTCTTGTTTATTAAAACCGGAATGAAAATTTAAGATGGCAACCCTACTCACTACACTTGTCTCATTAAAAGTTGTGTCGGTGTGATTAATTACGTCGCGTGCGATCGTCGCTTATTACAAGTTGCACATGAGTCGTGAGGATATATGAAACTGCTTCTGCTAGTTTTAGTCCTCTAACGATCACTTATTTTACAAGAAAAGAAATGTATATTTTTAGGGTTCTGTTGGCAACACCAACACAATATCATGAATTTTGAGTAATGTCAACACTGGCTGAGCTCTCCTCCTTCTTGCTACGGTTGTGTACGGACGATTTCCTTGTCACTTTCTTAATGTAAACTCATATATTATACTAGCGACCCGCCCCGGCTTCACACGGGTCTAGATTTTTTGACCAAAAAAAGCAGGGGTTGTATGTATTTTTTAATGCCACATTATAAAAATTTAAAAACAAAAAAAATCGTCCAAAAATTAAAAAAAAAAATTAGGGGTGGATTACCCTTAACATTTAGAGAGATGAAAAATAGATGTTGTCCGATTCTCAGACCTACTGAATACGCATATAAAATTTGGTAAGAATCGGTCGAGCCGTTTCGGAGGAGTATGGCAACGAAAACTGTGACACGAGAATTTTATATATTAGATAGATGTATTTCATTGTTGGTACGTTCGGTAGAACACATGCTGTGTGCATCGATGGGTCGTGGGTTCGAATCTCACCGGGACCACAGTTTATAATTTTCTGCATGTTTTCCCCATATCTGGTAATTTCGAGCATTGGGTGGGAGAAATATCTAAATTCCGACCGGGTAACGAACCACCGTACATAGATGGAAAAACCGTGAAGTACATATGGCGCGTTTCGATTTCAGTCTATGGATTTCCGAATGCTCGAAGTAAAAAATACGTTGACAGCGCATCATTTATTGATGTTCTGTGGCTGAAGTACCATCCTACCTCCATCAAGTGAACCTCATACTCGTCTGTCTATCTAACATAAAAAAAACATTATTAAGAGCCGATTAGTATAGATAAATGAGAAGAGAAAAGAGCTAAAGATGTCATGTTTAATATTATACAAAAACAACAGAATAGATGGAATGATCTTCGATCAACATTTAATACTATGTCAATGGGAATGATAAGCTCGAAAGATTAAAAGTTTCAATATCAAGGAATTATTTATTATATGTAGGTGTTAAATGATCGAAACAATACTATACGAGTGTATGAATCTAAGCGAATGAGGTACAAATGTACTTATAATTTGTGAGTGGCAAACGAGACATACTGATACATTTAAAAACGTTAATCACTAATTTTGTTAGCTACAACAATTTACGTGGGATGTATCGAATATTCCTTTGCCTCCGATACTATTATTAGCCTCCAAATACCATTAATAGATACCTATCACCAGTTCTGTTGACCCTCATTATTATCGCCATACTGGACATTTCCTGAAGCCGGCGCGGGACACGATAGGTCTTTCCAAACTGGTAGGAAACTTGGAAGTCATAATTAGCACCTGCGCTTCAAAGTTTACTGTAACTTGCAGGCTTATAAACGACGTGTTGCGATATAAACGAATATTTATATCGCAACACGTCGACCTATTATTAAAAGTTTTGCTAAGAGGTAGGAGTTTTTTCGCTTTCGTATACATTTTTCTTTTTTGGGTGGAGGGATGGAAAATAACAGTTGCGCTACTAATTGCGAAATGAAAAGAATAAAGGTAACAGAGCCAGGTAAATGTACTCGAAACCGACGAGCAATAATGATAGTGTTGATGTAAATGGAAGAAACGAAAGTGGTATCGGGGAATATGGAATTGATGTGATCTCTGCCTACGCCAACGGGAAAAAGACATGAAATTAATAAATACTGACATAATATAATATGTTAAATGTCAGTGTTTATTAATAATAATCATCTCAATATTATTATATAATAACTAGTATATTATACACATATCTATCTAGCCGAAAGCTAAATCTGCACTTAACAGCTTTTGATTCTATAAGCGGAAGTTCGTTACCCGGAGAATAATTAACTCTAAATCGTTTTAATACTTAGATATACTATAATATAACTCAAGTTGCAGTTAGCTATGATAGCTTTGAGTCATTTACGTAAAACGAAAATCAAAAACCTCAGTAAAAATCTTATTATATTCAAACGTTTTAAAGTAGGCACTCCGTGAGTCAAAGACTCGTCTATTATTTGTGAATTGGCAAATGATTTTGATTCAAGTGATATTCTCTGGAGCGCCCTTTAACGATGAGATAATGAATATTTAATACAAGAACCGTATTGGTAGCTCACCTTCAGTTAGTAATGGGAATGAATGAGGCATTTGTACCTTCACTAATATATCAATAAAATATTGTAGACAATGTGGCCTCAGCCAAATCTAATGAATATCATATTCCTAAGTAGATTATCCATTCACATTATTATTTATGTAGTTTTACCCTCTCTTACTGTCATTGGATGAACTTGAAATTGAAAGAGTATTTAATTTTTTTAATTTGTTTTGTATTTTTATGGAATAAATATGTTTGAGGTATATATTTTTTCAGCTCTTAATTTCCGTCGTGGTTAGAGTTAAAATATACCCCAGATATACATATTATGCAGTGCTATGGTATTCTACCCAAGTCTTACTTTCTATTCAAGTGGGTATATGATAATCTAGCGATACACCCCGGCTTCACACGGGTGCAATGTCGATGTACACTTGGTGGTACATTGTTTAAAATCGGTCGAATAGTTTTTGAATTAAATCCTAACAAACAAAAACACAAATCTTTCCTTTTTATAATATTAGTATAGATATAGATAATTCGTTGTAGTTAGATAGTTTAAATTAAAGAATAATTAATCTTTTAAATAAATCCCTATATTGTATTTATGTAATGACCAAATAATTTTAAAGATAAAATATACCACCTCCAACAATACGAAATCCCCACTTTTTCACGGATCGGGTAAAGTAATTATTTTGGCAGATCGCCAAGTAACACGCGATCTGTGAGGCGCGGTGTTGGCAGCACGCTCGATTGCCGTATCCTTTTCATATCTATATTCTATACAGTACTGATATTATTCGATCCACCTTTCAATAAATAAGTGTATGTTCTTGGTTATTTAAACTCCATTTTTGAACTTTATACCTATGTGATGTTCGTTCAAATAAATCTGCTAAATAGCTCGACCGAAAGTTAAAGAGGCGAAAGGAGTTATTTTTTATATAAGTTATATATTCGGTATTGGTCGAGGAAGATATGATATTTTAATTTTGGGTTGCCAGCTGTTAAAAAAAAACGGAATCCCGCCTAAAAATAAATCAAGAGCTTTCTTAGAAATATGCAAGTACGCTTTATAAGTATCACTCAGTCTCAATTATTTGATATTCTAAAACTTCACCTTATACTATATAATTTTATACATGGTTTATTGAGAAAAATCTAATAGAATACTTCAGAGAGACTGTCTAGGTTTTTTTTATGTCAGATATCGACAGACTAGCATGAGGTTCACTTGATGGTAGGTGATACTTCAGTCACAGAACATAAATAATGTTGCGCTGTCGACCTACTTTTTACTTCGAACATTCGGAAATCCATAGACTGAAACCGAAACGCGCAATGTGCACTTCACGGTTTTTCCATCTATGAACTGTGGTTCGTTACGCGGTCGGAATTTCGATATTCCTCCCACCTGTTAAATGCCTGAAGTTACCAGACGTGGGGAAGACATGCTTACAGAAAATTATAAGCATGTCGTCCAGGTGGGATTCGAACCATCGATGCGCACGGCAGGTGTTCTATCGATCGCGCCAACGATCTCGAGTACTTTTCAAGTCTTCCAATCTATTGCAGTCCCCTTAATTATAGTTGTTCATACAATAAGACGCTAAAGATCCTGACTAATTATATTTTCTTAAGGAAAGCGTGACCAGGATTACTGCTTCTAATCTGAGTCAGCAGAGCCTCTAAAACGCGATTTTACGACATTTTCCTCAACGGGAATCAAACCCGGGTCGTAACTCAGCATTACCATTAAGCCAAAGTGGCGGTCAATACTTATCGGCACAGTAAACGTGCTGGATGACGTCACAACGGGTATAATCATAAAACTCAACCCGTGTTCGTTTTTAACTGGTTTCGTGAAAATATTACGACAGTAGGTTTTTTTTTTATCTTATATATCGACAAACGAGCATGAGGTTCACTTGATGGTAGGTGATACCTCAGCCACAGAACATCAGTTAATGATGCGCTGTCGACCTACTTTTTACTTCGAGCATTCGGAAATTCATGGACTGAAACCGAAACGCGCAATGTGCACTTCACGGTTTTTCCATCTATGAACGGTAGTTCCTTACCCGGTCGGAATTTCGATATCCCTCCCACCCGATCAATGCCCGAAGTCCCGGTGGGATTCGAACCCACGACCCATCGATGCGCACAGCAGATGTTCTTCCGAACCCGCCAACGAGCCCGTCATATTTTTCGTCGTTTTTTGCCCTTGAAATTCAAAAGCACTTGTTGTCTTTTATTAACGCGTGTATCACACATTTAAATTAAATAACTCCCATCGCATTAAAAACCGATTCTGTTTGCCCGTGACCACGCTTGCACACGTTCGAAACGTTGGAATAAATAAATAACATTTAAATCCGGTGAAAGTTATTTTACTTAGGGTCATTTTTGTAATAAAAAATTTTTAAGTCTCCTTTGTACAGATTTCTTCGGTGAACGTCGGAATTCCTACTCCATATTTAATCCGTTTCTAATCAAAAGTCTAATTTATACGAAACACTTCAAAAGTGACAAAATGCCAATCAAACTTCTATGTACCTCTGTTTTACCCCTGAAGTATTAAATTTTAAATTATTTTTAGAAAACTTATAAAAACCTTGTGTTTGAAGTTACATTCCACCGAAACGGCTCGATCGATTTTTTATTAACGTTTTTATGTATATTTATAGTAGTACGTATGAGAATAGAGAATTCATCCCGCAAGGTGATTGGGGTATTTCTCTGTTCTTCTATAAAAAAATGTATTTTTTATTATCTGATAAACTTTTTTCTTAATAATTTATTTTAAATTGACTATCTAATATTTTTCAACATATTTTGAGCTTCGAAATCGCTGCTAGATATTATTAATTATTCTAGGTAAGAAATTTAACTACAAGACTTAATTTAATATAAATAAAATTGTTTCAAATGTGTTCAAGGGAACAAGTTCACACGAAGTAATATTCGTAAGTAGTGATGCGAGCCTCATTCAAGTTATTCCTCTCTCTGACTACACATATTTTGTTACCTTTGGGAGCGCGTGCGTGAATTTAATATTATGAATATATCGTGCAATTTGTCCAGAAGATGATAAAAAGTTTAAGACCATATAATAACAATTAAAAACAAAAATATTCAATAAGCTGTTTTTTTATTTCATTCATTTATTACATTCAATAACAATAAAGGTTTACAGAAAAATGTCTAGCACATCAATGTCTTACTCATTTCATTTCAATAAAACAGAAAAAATTGTATTTACAAAAAAAATACTAATCAAAAACAAAACTTTTCATAATACCCTAACAGAAATTTTCAGGTTCGAATTCCGGAGTAAAAATATAAAAAAGTATATTTCGGCTATTAATTTAAATTTAATTTCTTTATAGAGCTACAAATTATTATCAAAAAAAGAGCTTACTCATTTATTAATGGCCGGCAAAGCACCTACAAGTTCTCTAGTGATGCAGATCTCTAATCACTCATAATCAGGTGAGCCAACAACCCGTTTGCCACCTATTCGAATTATAAAAACACTAGCCGTCCCCGCCCGCCCGCTTTGCTGGGCGAATTGTAAAGGATAGACGAATATGAACTATCCACATAAATTTGAAAAAAAATGGTAAAGGGTTGATGGAATTCAAAAAATGAATAGCCTAAAACCTTCTACAATTAATTCCGCGTCGAATGGTCATGGTATCATGCCGATCGGTCCAGTAGTTTTCAAGTTTATCGATAACAAAGAAAAAAAAAGTTGCTTATATATATAGATACCATTATAGACAACACAGTCTAGCGCTTTGAAAATGCTCACTAAAGACATTTGCATTCTACAGAAAATATTCTAATTATTCTCACATAACGATTATTTAAGATCTCCGCAGGTCCCGTCATCGGAACCAATTTATCTTATTCAGGCGATGACTCAGCAGTTTTAAAGCTCTCCTCGGGCACTCTACTATTCTTGACGACACTTTATATTCTATTCGATAGCTTTGTGATAATAGCATCTAGAAACCATTAGTTTCTGGTGAATCTCCAATCTTTCAATTATTAGTCTATTGAATATAATGTTATCTACTTATTGAGCTGACAGAGACAATGATATATACGTATAAAACTGGGTGAATTAAGGAGTAACGGTTACTTTTTATAAAAAACACTCCAGGCATAAAAATTACTATAAAACAAAGTGTCACTTGACGTAACAGTTAAATGGGCATTTTTAACCAACTTCAAAAAAGAAGGAGGTTCTGTATGTTGTTTTTTTGTATGTTTGTTACGCGATAACTCCGCCAATTATGGATGGATTTTGATGATTATTTTTTTGTTTGGTATGTCATATTTCAGAGGTGGTCTCATAGATTATTGAAATTGAATCGGAGCTTTTTGAGACAATCAACAAAAACGATTAACTTTAAAAGATCTTCCCTCTCGTCAATTATTTCTGCCAAACGATGCTGTCTCATTTGAGCAGAGCGTTTAGTTGGCCACCTATTTTTTTTTTTGGAGTCAGTGCCAGCCGAGAAGGACAGTTTAATTCTGGCTTTGCAAAAAACTTTTGAACGGTACGGAGCTGCCGCGGCGGGGGTTGGCTGGTTGGTTGCAACGACTTCAAAAAAAACTGTTAATAAATATTATAAGTATCAATAATTTTGTCGATTGTCCTTTAAAGCTCTTGCTTTGAAGTAATTAAAATATTATTTTATACTTTTAAGTTTAAGTTTGTAAATACATACTATATGTAGGTAGTAGGTATACCTGAGGAGCAGTCCAAGTTAGTTTTAGTTATAATTGTTTGTATTTTTAATCATTTTCTTTTCCTATGCTGTGTTTTATGTGTCAAATCAATTATTATTATGAATTAAACAACCCGCAGTGCGACAATGGGCCCAATTTTTGTAGATAAACGTATCCGCAACATCAGTCAGGTTTAATTGCTTGGAGGCGAGCCAGGTGGAACATTTTGTTAGCTATTCGTTAAGCTGCTGAATTTCTACTTCATTAGTGGCGCCTTCCCATCGTTAGCACCGACTTTAATCATGTGGGAACTGTTATGTTCCATTTTTACAATGAAACTTGCGCTTTTATGAGGACAAGTGAAGTTAAAGAAACTACGGGAGCTATCCCACGAATATTAATGTTTGTAAATTTGTATGAATGTTTGTTACTTTGGAATTTCCGAGCACTTTGACATTTGCTTGGGATTACCGTAGCTAAGCTCCATCACCGATTAATGATCCGAATAAGGCGAATTGCTGGCCTTGCCTTACCACACAATGCAGCAATCGCAATCATTTGCGAGGCAAAAACAAAAAGTATGTAAATAATCGCTGTTGTAAATTTTCATTTACATGTGCTTTATATTTCTTAAATGATATCCAATAGCTTATCTTAAGCCTTACACAGCCTTACACGGTTAGCCAGTAATGCCATTATACATATCAAAAATTACAAGTACCAATTCTGTAGAAATGAATGTATTATGTAGCAAACTCAGCCTTAGGGAGGCCACACACCAGGCATACATTTGTTATTTACGTCGCCACAATCGTTGCGAAGTCGTTGCGCTACAATTGTATGCGCTACAAATGTATTGAAAATGCGCACATCGGAAGCACAGTTGTAGCGTGGCACCGCTTTGAGAATGTCGACATCATCGTCTGATGACGAAGATTTCTTGATGTGGCGATTAATGAGAAAAAAAAGACGTTATTGGGTTCATCCGTTTAATCAAGATTGCACAAAGTACGGGAATTTTTAGCCAATCTTAGTCCAAATTATTTCTGTAATCCGTCTGTTACTATAATCATTGAGCGTGTGATTGTATAATACAGGGTTTTTTTCAAACTCTACAATAAACTCAACGTAAAATTCAATGTTGCCTTCATTTTTGCAAACATCGCGACACAAAAAACGAACGTGTTCGATGTTGAATTTGTGTGGCGCGGACACCGTCTCGCTACAAAGTGCGCCCGCCACAAATGTTTCTTCGGTGTGCGTGCTCACGTACAAATGTATGGGGGCGTTAAATGTGTCGCGTTTCAAATGTGGCGCTACAATTATCGAGTTACAAATGTATGCCTGGTGTGCGGCCTGGCTAACACGGTTAGCTAGGTATTGTCATTATATAGAAAATTAGAAGGACCAATTCTGTACAAATTAATGTAGCAAATTTACGAAACTTTCAGTCTACTCGTGCCTTAGGTACGTTACCTGTGAGCAGAAGTAAATTAGGTATGACTTCATACTGAGTAAACCTCGCTATAATTTGACAGAATCTGTTTTTCATTTTCGCTATAATGTTCTTGACAAAATATGTATATTTTTTTCTCACATTGTAAATTGTCATTCATCCATCCATATAATTATTTCGAAACGGGATCTGATTGAAAAATGAAACAAAACAATATACATTATGATAGAAAGCTTCTTAATCCATATCCAGTACAGCTATTGCGATTTGATAGAACGAGACTAAACGTCCAACCGTGGTCATTGAATGGTACAAACGAACAGCGACTGGCGATTTGTATCATTAATAATTTCATCAATTAACCGGAAGTTGTTTGTTCGAATACCGGGAAAACAAAATTAGGATCGGTCATGCAGGGCACAGAATTCTGTTCAACTTCTATTTTTAAATTATTAAGCTTATTAATTTAGAATAGAATAGAATATTATGTTTATTGATAAGAAGTGAACTTAACCAACTTAGTTCGAATACCGGGAAAACAAAATTAGAATCGGTCATGCAGGGCACAGAATTCTGTTCAACTTCTATTTTTAAATTATTAAGCTTATTAATTTAGAATAGAATAGAATATTATATACTAAAAAAAATTAAATCACGTCTGATGAAAAGGCACCAGGCTGAGTTCAAAGACCTTGCACATAATGCATTAAATGTACTTATCTCAATCTATACTGATATTATAAAGAGGAAAGTTTGTTTGTTTGTTACGATTTCACTCAAAAACTACTAACTTTAAAAATTATTTCACCAATAGAAAGATACATTATCAGCGAGTAATATAGGCTGTTTTTTTGTGTATAGTACATCTACATTGTACCCGTGCGAAGCAGGGGCGGATCGCTAGTAAATAATAAGAATCAACGAAACGAATGAGCTATAGGTAAATAATCTATTGGAGAATAGGACAGACATATATGAATGTCTGTCCTTTTCTCCAATTAGTTACGTAGATAATTCACTTTAATCGACATTCAAAATATTGTCAGTTTGTATCAATTATGAATTGTATTAATCTAAAATTGTACGAAAATAGAAATATACGTAGAGTCGTAAAGTATATACAAATTTGAAATTATCTTTAAATGACGATAACTTTATTACCAACATTTCGATGAAACAAAGCCATTGCTCCAAGCTCAGCTAAATCTACCTAAAACAAGGATTGTGTACAGCTCCGGTCCAAATTCAATTCCTTCCCCGAGATTTAAGCTATCTAAACAATATTTTATCAATTTTGATTCATCGGTTTGGCTTTAAAAAACAAATTCATATTTACATTCACATTTTTGATGGTATACGAGTATATTCCAATTCTCTCAATAAAATCCGTTTCTCCACAGACTCGTCAAAAATTGTGACATTAAAAAATCGTCAGCGCAAAATTTTAAGGCACACGGCCGAACCTGGCTTACCCGGGATTTTTTCCCGCTAAGCTGGACATAATTGGATCCTAAATTGACCGTGGGACCGTTTTGGCATTCGCTACCTAAAGGATTGTAATTTGCCCCTCTGTTTTTGCAATGTACGCTGCTATTTGTTTTTAAAATAACCTCACAGAGCTATTTGAATAGAATCACTTTTTAATTTGCATTATTACAGAACATAAATCTATCGTCAATACCTATAACTTCGTTATTATTTCCAAATTTCGAAGAACAAAACTAAGGAATGAACTTTTCCAATAGAAAGCTACATTATCAGCGAGTAACATAGTGTGAATAGTACATCTACATTGCACCCGTGTGAAGCCGGGGCGCGTTGCTAGTAAATTATATAGCCTGTGTGTGACTCGCTAGGCATTTTATGAGGGGGGAATACTTTCTTTGAAACATACTCATAATAATTAAAAGAAAATGAAAAAAAAAAATTATCGCTTGTAAATAAAAAAGTAATTTACATTTTTTTAACAATTTAGTACTTAACAAAAGATAATTAACTTTTTGTTCTTTTACAAGATTGGCAGTGACAGTAAGAATACGTATGTATATATTGGTAATTACTGATTATCGTATATCTATTCTCAAGTTAGGTAATAAATTTCGAGTAATTCCTGCCAGCAGTTGGACATTTCTGGTAGGTACTGTTTCATGGATTTTTGATTATTTTTTACAGGTAAGTAGAGTGCTAGTATTGAGCTCTCATATAACATTTACCCTTTGAATTAAACGAATGTTCTTGATTTTTATAGCCTATCTAGTCTAAAGATTTATTACGTAACGTGCAAATGGTATTTATTGAAATAAATAAACTTGCTTATTTATATTACGCTGTCAGTATGCAATGAGCCGGAATAAAGCAATATTTAATCATATAGCATTTTTAGTTAGCAACTTTCGCGCTTGTATCTAAATATATAGTTCAAACGTATCTTGGTTACTGGCGAATTATTTGAATAATATTCTGAATGAGATAAAAGCACTCTGCAAGCTGTGTAAAGTACCTTTAAAATTGTATGCTCCGGCATGTATCACGCATTATTCTTACAAAATATTCTCGAAACACAAACGCTCGCTTATTCTTTATTATTTTTCAGAGCTTGGCCAGCGTATAGTTTCATTTAAACCAGGCATACTGTTGGTGTAATTAATACCTTGTATTCGCGGATCAAGGCTTCCATTCCTGCCAAGTCAGACACATTTCACGCTATTCTTTTTCTGTTTTAAACGGGTGGAAAGAATAATGAAATTCCGTCCAGGTGGAATACATAGATGGTATTTGGAAAAAACTTACTTCTACGACTTCATCAGATTATTGATTGATCAAGTGAGTCCCAAGTTCATTAATATTACATAAAAAATCTATAGGTATTCTTAGAATATATAAGCCTCCATTTTGGATTCTCTTTATTAAGTGATTTGAAACTATATTTTTTATGTTAGATATCGACTGACGAGCGTGAGATTCACTTGATGGTTGGTGATACTTCAGCCACAAAACATCGGTCAGTGATGCAGTGCCAACCTACTTAAAACCTCTACCTTGACATTCACTGATGTTCTGTGGCTGGGCTACCTACACATCAAGAAAACCTCATACTCGTCTATCAATATCTAATCTAAAAAAAGCTATTTATTTGTTTACATTAGGCGAACTATGCAGCTATGCGAGTATGCACTCGATTACCCCCTCTATAATAAAGAACTAAGTGCTATTTAAACTTTGAACACAACATTTCCATATAACAAAGTAGGTTCTCCAAAGCAAGTTTATTTGACAGAATATTTCATACACAAGGTTTTCTAAATTAAACGAATGTCGGAAAGGCGGTACTGTGTTCAAATAAAAGTCAAGATTGCAATGTACACACGATGAAACCTTTCTCATATTTTTGTCATATTAGTTGTCCGGGTCCAGTGGTTTAACCACTTTGAAGATAGGACTTTTAGTTTAATATAGATTAAATTGTTGTTGCAAGTTTTATTTACTGAATGCATGAAAAGTTGAGTGGATTTATTTAGTAGGAATGCCTTATATCATGACGATTGTTTACTAGGGACAAGAACATATTATATGAAGTTTAAGTTAGCTGTTTAAAACGCTTGCTTTTTCTGGAGTAATGTAGAGATTAGCTTCTTTAAGAATATTGTTAAGTTACGCTTTAACTAGATAATTCGTTCAACATCGCACATCGCGACAGAACATTAACTTATACCGATATAACCGAACCGGTACAACTGGAGAATGTTCAAGAAATAAGTTCTTGCCTTTAAATGATGGCAACGTATCTACAAGGCAGAGGCCTATGGGCGGCGGTAGTCGCTTACCATCAAGTGAGCGCTGCCTATCTGCATCCTCTAATATAAAAAAAAACCTTCTTATAAGTAAATTTTGATGCATTAGTTATAGCAGTTAATGTCTAAAATTCTCATAATTTCCTACAGCCACCATTCGGGAGTATGATTCCCAGTGCTTGAGACTTTAAAACAAGCATTCAAACGAAATAATTCATTAGCATAAACAATGTGGTGCGAAGAGGTTAACGATAAACACCTGTGTTGCACATCTATACTTTCATAAGAAATTTTACAAGTAGTACGTATTGCTATTAGTGGGCCTATGTTCATAGACGTATGAAACTGCACCTGCCGCTATGGAATGTAATCACAGCGGAGTGCGAGCCAAATTACTTAGCATCCAAAGGAATAAACAGAAAAGGTTTATGTCCCGCCTTATTAGCTCTCCGACCCACAATTACGTTTACCTTGTTAGGATTACATGTAATTTTGTACACTTTATGAATACGCTGCTACTTTATTGGACAGGTTCCTTAAAGAGTTTCCTTCGTTACGTGGAAAGTTGCTTTACCTTTTCGGTACTTTGTTTGTTTTTTTTTAATAATGTAATTGCACTATGCGAAACATAGATTGCGAACACACAAAAAAAAGGAAAATATAACATACACATTACACATAGAAAAAATATAATTAGTGGCCCTATTGCTAAACAGCGATTTCTTCAGGTATATGGTGTAAATGAAAATTAATAATACTTGGCATCTGCAATTTGCAGAGCTATTTTTAAGGAAAAAGGGGGTGAAAATATAATTAAATCGAAATTATAGGCTTAGCTACAACACCTGCCAAATGAACGTCACGCTCGGCTTTCAAGAAAGAGAAAATAAACAAGAAATAATTTAATTCATATAACCAAGTATTTGTAGCTCTTATAACTAAAACTCCGTATCAAAATAAACGACAAAGTTCGTGAACAAAGCCAGCTGTACCGAGATAATTGGAAAAATCCCTGTAATCTCGGATCATTTTCAGCAATTAAACCCTATTGCCCGACTTTTGCTACACCTGAGACATCGCGCTCAAGGGCTTTATATTTATATAACAGGGCTTTTATTATCAGCCCGTATCATAGTGTGAAGGGATTGAATTTACAGAATAAAATATTGTAAAAATAATTTATTTTGGCACTAATTTTTATTTAGTTTATATAATAAAATAGGTAGGAACGGCTATGCGGCCCACCTGATCGTGACGACCGCTGCCCATATACAGTTGCAATACCAGAGGGCATCCAGGTGCATTGCTGATCTTGGAAAGTTTCTTGAAGGTTCCCAAGTCAAAAATCGCCGGCGTTACTTCTGCCAGAAAATCCTGATACATAATTATTAATGAAACAAATAAATAATAACTTAAACTAACATAATTCTTATTATATAAAAATAAAATGATACCAAATATATTAATACAAATAATATGAAACTAATACGTAAATTTTATAGAAATATATCATATCACCCTCTCTCCTATACGTATACCTACCGCGTATGCTGAACGTCTCAACCCCACAGAGAGTTATATACCTCAACGCTTTCCTGGACGCTTATCCAGAATGTGATTTGGTTGCTGGGTAATTCTGTTAAAATTATATATAATTTTAAAATGAAATGAAAAATTTTGATTTAAAGATACACACAAAAAAATATAAAAGAAAAAAACAAAAAACAAATTTAACAGTAGTATTTTGAAAAAGGAATCAGCTCAGTTTTTGTTGTGTCGAAAACACAACACTGGTTTTCAGTGACACCATAGAAAAAAAAACATTTGAAGCTTACAGACGACGTATTTTTTTTCATAGATTCACTTATTTTATCTTAATTTTTTTCTTTAATTAATATAATTGGTATTTTATTTTCCGTTTTAATTCAATATATTCATATCAAAAACGGTGGCATAACATGCCATAGCCAAGAGCCCGTTTACTTTAAAGAGTTCCCTCCCATAAGAGTGCCATTGTTATTCCTCAAGGCATTCCCGTAAAAAACATCCTGTAGCCAACTAGGGGGAAAGGATCTCGTTTACGTAACACTGTAATGACTTTTGCATTAAAAATTAACTGCCTTTGAAAACATACTGGAGTTAAATTCGTGCAGGCAAGACTATACATATAAGCTCTATTTCATCAAATACGAGTAACTCTTTTAGTCTACCAGGATCGCATAAACACCGTTAAATTGAATTAAAGGTAAATAAATAGAACGTTTTCTTTAGCCTTTTATTTTCCTATACCGGGTGTTGCTGATGTTTTATTTATCATCATATGAAAAAGAACGTTTTTGCGTACAATATGAAACGGAGAAAAAATAGTGGTAGGTTTGTCTATTTCTACTGATTCTGCATGTATGATATGGAACTCATTTGCGATTAAAACCTTCTGAAACGCCTGTTTTCCTGATTCTATGATGATGAATATCAATAAGCTGGATGCAATTAACTTTCTATAATATATCAAATTTACATTTACTTATTTTATTATTTAGATATTGTTAAAGCAAAATAGCCATTGTAATATCGAATTTATTGTTTCTTGCTTTAATATAAAAATATTCTGTAAATTATGTCAATAAAATATAGTAATAACATACAACTTTACCTGCTTCACATCGAACTCTGCACCTCATTTCAATTTGGTTATGAGCTCAGTACCATAAAAAACGCAGCGTATTTAAAATTACAGTATGTTTTCGAATCCACTCCGCGCCTTCAGATTTTTGTCGCGACGCTTAAAAATTAACACTTTTCTTGACTCTCAACACTTTCCGCAAAAATCTTGGGAGCGTCGTGAATAATGAAGGCGCGGTTCTCTGGGGCTCGAGTTTAATAATGTTTTAATCATATCGTTGCTCTTTTGAGCTTTCCACGGGAGCTTGGATTAGCTCTTTTAAAACTGGAATTATGTTGACATAGTAAAACTTGTATGTAGCGTGTGGACGGGAAGCTTTATGTTGAAAATGAGTTATTTTTGTTTGAGACTTATAGAAACTGAACCTTATCATGGATTCGTTGGCGTGTTGGGATGGGACCAATGGGTCGAAATCGCAGTTTATAATTTTCTGTATTTTTTCCACAAAGTAGACAAGTAAGCAGGTGGCTTACTTGACGGTAAGTTATCACCACCACCCATAAACATCCGCGACCTGAATGACTCAGATGCGTTGACGCCTTTAACAATTTATCGGCTCGTTTGTAAGGTTCCGCACTCCGTACCAAGAACAGAACGGACTGTCTGTCTGTCAGATCCTTTTTCTCAGAAACGCGTGGAGGCTACATTGTAGAAACAAAAAAAAACTACAACGTTAAGAATTATATAACATCGAAGACATATTTCTTGAGTTTACACAAACTCCCAGGCTATAAAAAAGCATTTACTTCAAACTATAGATGTTACTTTGTAAGACAGTAATGTAACAGTTCAAGCTATCTTAACACGTTATAAATTCAAGAAACTTTAAAACTCAACTCAGAACATATTATTCAAAGTTATCATGACACAACAATGTGGAAAGTTCCATTTGGTTCCACGTAGTTAAGGTAAAGTCGCTTGCATGTAGAGATAGATAAATAACCTTTTGTTTAGTCGTTCCTTACGTCTGGAGATAGGAGATGGAAATTGAGTTCGTTCATAAGTTTTTCGTTTGAGTTCTTTGGCAGAACTTATCGCATATTAGAAATTAGTAATGTACATAACTGTACATTATTTTATTATATTAAACCTCTTTTTTATAAACTATTTGTATTTGTATTTGCATTGTATCTTGTTACGGGAGCTTCTTTCTACACATCTTTTGGTAAATACTCGTACATCTGAAAAGGCCTTTTTAAAATTTTATTCTAATTTCAAATTTATTGGATTTTAAGTGTAAATCATTTTATTACTTTTTTTAATGCCTTTTTTATTTAGTAAATCTATATATATATAAGCAACTTTTTTTTCTTTGTTATCGATAAACTTGAAAACTACTGGACCGATCGGCATGATACCATGACCATTCGACGCGGAATTAATTGTAGAAAGGCTATTCATTTTTTGAATTCCATCAACCCTTTACCATTTTTTTTTAAATTTATGTGGATAGTTCATATTCGTCTATCCTTTACAATTCGCCTAGCGAAGCGGGCGGGCGGGGACAGCTAGTATTATATATTACATCCTTATATAGTATGTGAATTTACTGTTTTATGTAAATATCATTAGTATCATATTTTCCTTGGTACCTCAAAAAACCAATGTAGGTCTCCTCTTTTTGTTTCCATATATAATAATAATAATGTTTTAATTAAACATCAGAAGCTTCTCGTAATAGGAAATCAGGAGTTTGAGATTCTACGCAAGGCCAGACGCGGAAACTCTAAGCAAAAGTAAAAGTTATTCAATTAACACTCGGAATTAAATTTAAAATAAAACAAAATGTGTGCGTTATACAAAGTTTAAAATGTTTTGTAGAAGAAAACCGTAACGTCCTAGTGAGGTGGAAACTTATTTGAGTTACTTTAGAATCGAGTTTACCAACTTACTACGAGTACAACCAACTTGAATATAGTTTAATACAGTTTCAGTTTTTACTTTTGAGCAGAATCAAAATACCATTATCGTGTGGTGTAATTTATAGGCGTAAGAGATTATTATGTTGACAATAATCGCTTATCTAGCAAGAATAGAACTGATTTCAATATACATATTTGAATCAAATAAACTAAAATTTAAATATCACATTAAAAATCCTCTCAAGTCTTCTGCGTCGTTTTGTAATTTTAATTATTATTATTATTCTTGTCCTTTTTTAATTATTATTTTATTTATTAGAAGATGTTTGTGTTATGTATTCAATTTGTAAGAGCCAATTAATTTAAAAACGAATGTAATCATGTAGTTATATAACCTGTGTTCCGGGACACCTCAATTTAGATTATGTATATCAATTATATTGTCTTCTGTGGCGATGGTTTATATAGTATTAACAGACCCGATAGTCGTTGTCCTGCCAGAATGTTAGTTTTCTAAAAAAAAAATATCTATGTCACTGAATTTCTGTGGGCAACACATATAACAAAAAACCTATAAGCGTTTGTGGCGTGAGCTGTCAATTGCGGAAGATGGCGGAGTTCCGAATCTAATTTATTTTAAATTTAATTTAATATGATTTTTTCAACATTTTAATAGTTATTCTGTTATTTGGGACGTAGACGTACTTAAGAGTTCATTATAATCGATGCAGCCGTTCTTGAGTTATACTTGGTGTAACTAACACAACTTTGTTTTATTTTTTATATAGTATTTTTATTTCCGCGACTATAGGTATATTATGTTATATAATCCATATGTTATTCATTAAAACGTGAAAAAGTCTGGAGCTTTAGCTCAACTCATAAATAAACAGACTGCCTTTTTACGGCGAAAGTTCTCCAAAACTTGGCATAATTTTTATATTTCTTTTTATTATGGGGTAGTCTCAGCGTGCTAATTGAGCTGAATTTTGAGCATACCATCTGCACTGAGATCAAAATAAAATAATGTTTTGAATTCAATTTGATTTGAAGTTACAATATCGGAACTTCTTTAATCTGATTTTTGAATTTCTTCTTTATCAATATAACTTATTGTTTAAATATATTATAATAATTACCACAGAATATTATAATAAAAAAATATCTAATAGTTAATAGATATAGTTTAAATTCGTGAAGTGGATGAAACTATATATTATATTTTTGTTAAAAAAGTGTTTATTTTATTTTTTATATTAAAATTATAGTTAATCGTATAATACCAGATTCACATAACTACGCAAGACAAGTAGACATTTCAAAAGAATTCGTAGAAAATATTATTATAAATAGTTTGAATAATAATATCAAGCATTCTGTACTCACAATTGAGATGTTTGTACATAACAGATGGTCTATGTTACTTTTCTACCCAAAACTATCTATCAAATCCGTCCATTGTATTTTTTGCGAAAAAAAAAGACCCAGGATCTGTCGCATTTATACGTATAATACAACAAATAATAGGTTTTCTTACCATTCCAAGTTGGTTTAACTTTAAGTTACCTAGCGAGTACACATTTATATCAAAAACTTAAATATATCATTAAAATGCGATTTATTAATTAAATTATTTATCCTAACGTTTCGGAGACTTTTCAGTAACTGTGATCATAGACAAACGTTAAGGTAACAGTTATATGAATTGAAAGTTACGGAGTTAATATTTGCTATAATTCTCTTCATTGTGGCAATAGTAGCTAACCATATCCTCTTGTTTTATTAATACGTGATTATAGAAACTTATTTAGAAATGTCATAGTCACAATTAAGGTACATATTATATAGGTAATGTGTAATTATTTTGCATAAACTTAAGGTCGTTGCCACTTAGCTTTCAATCAAGCCTTCTTCGACATAATTAATGAACTGAGTAATTTACGTGTCAAGTAGAAGCTTTACGAAGCTTAAATTTTTTGTGTACGGCGAAGCTCAAACCCCTTACCTTTTGTAATGCAAATGCACCTTCTAGACCTGTTTTTTTAAATGTCAGATATCAACAGACGAGCATGAGGTTCACTTGATGGTAGGTGATACCTCAGCCACAGAACATCAGTCAATGATGCGCTGTCGACCTAATTTTACTTCGAGCATTCGGAAATCCATAGACTGAAACCGAAACGAGCAATGTGCACTTCACGGTTTTTCCATCTATGAACGGTGGTTCGTTGCCCGGTCGGAATTTCGATATTCCTCCCACCCGATCAACCCGAAGTTACCAGACGTGGAGAAAACATGTTTACAGAAAACTATAAACATGTTGTCCCGGGTGGGATTCGAACTCACGACCCATCGATGCGAACGGGAGGTGTTCTACCGAACGCTCAGACCTAGACACTGTATCCAGTTTTTTCGTGTTCAGAAAGTATAGGTTACCTACCTATTCGATTATTGCACCAGTAAATGCAATAACAGTGATGTTTGCGTTGAAACCGAATTGTAATTGACGCCTGTGGCCTCTGGCGATTTTCACAACGTCGAGAACGCCAATTAATATCCGATACCATTCGATGTTTATCGGACTGTATATTTTTTTATGTATAATATATGCATGTAACTATTTGTCTGGACATTATCTCCTCTCCTTATCCCTTTATTCATTCTAAATGAAGTTTTTTTTTTTACTTTTTGACTTGAATTTCGACGGAACATAATTATATTAGTTTTTAAAACGTATTTTTGCCTATAAAAGTTAGACTAGTGAACAAATATCGAAATTTC
The DNA here is from genome assembly GCA_905404175.1 of Anthocharis cardamines. Lineage (NCBI taxonomy): Eukaryota > Metazoa > Arthropoda > Insecta > Lepidoptera > Pieridae > Anthocharis > Anthocharis cardamines. The sequence continues at coordinate 1,875,451 of FR989959.1, forward strand.
TTCAGGGTAAGAAACCATCATTCATAACAGGATCGATATAGATATATATCTAAATACCAGTGGCGAAGGGTGCAAATTTTCAATAGGTATGCTTTTCCAAAAGAAACACATCGAACTTTCATACAGTGCACACAAGACACAAAGTAAAGCGAAAGATATCAACCAAGTTCACTTTTTTTAGTTTGTTAATAGCTTAAGCTTTACCTTTAACTGGAATAAGTGTTTCCGAATGCTCGAAGTATGTCGACAACGCATCATTGACTGATGTTCTGTGGCTGTGGTATCACCTACAATCAAGTGAACCTCATGCTCGTCTGTTGATATCTAACATATACAAAAATGGAAATTGATAGGAATCGGCTTGTTATGACTCGACTCCACTGCTTAATACTAATAAATTATTGATAGATAGTAAATTTCCGTAGACCAGTAGGGCTATTCACGATCATTCGAAATCGATTCGCCCGGAAAGCTACGCTCTCCCACTGAAAGTTGTTTCGTATTTACCGGATATGAAAATGGTATTCACAATTCCCATAGGATTGAGCATCGGCATTCTTCGGGAGTTTCCGATTAGATTCTTAGTATAAAATGATAGAAAGCTTGATATATCGGTACGAAATCTTGTAATATCGGAACGGAAAGTTTTAGAATGATCGTGAATAACCCTACAGTTCAAAGTTTGGCTAACTAGAATCCCTTAACCAAGAAGCTAAATTTAAATGGCAAATGGCAGTGCGTATCTTAGTATTTGTAACAACTTCACTCAAATAACACCGACCCCAAGAAGCAAGCATAAGCAAACAACTTAAACAAACTAAAGCCGGCACCTGGATCAGAATTAGAACCATTTACTGCAGTCGTGGAAATCATTTTAATAGGGATGTTACTTTAAATATTATTACTTTTGGTACATAATTATTTATTTTGTATTCTCTATATCGTTAGATCAAGCTATTGTTGCGAGTATCGATATATTTTCACATAATGATATCTGTATTATTTTTATACTTATAGAGTATACCACAATAGAGTTCAATAAAATACTATACTGTCACGGTTACTGAAAAGCATCCGAAACATCGGGCTAAATAATTTAAACAATATAAATAATAAATCGCGTTTTAATCGGGTATACAGTATTTTATTTAAATGTGTGATACTCGCGTTAATAAAAGACAATATTATACAGGTACTATAGAGTATTGGTTAAAAAAACTAAATCTAAAAATGTTAAATCCTAAAATTAGACGTTTCTTACCTTACCAATTTTAATTATTACAATTCCACTTTTTTTACATAATCTAGATAGATACAGATTAAAATATACTTTGGAACAAATTGATGTTCAATATTAAAAAAATAAATAAATAGAAGTGACATCAAAAATAGGGTAATTCCATGTCAAATCGACCAATAGTTGGAATCGACCCCTTTCGATTTGGATGAATTTTGGTCAGAAGTTTTCTTTTATCATAAAACGAAGTTCTGACAAAGGAAAAAAAATAAAAATTTTTTTTTCGAAAGATATACAAATTCAAAATTTCGCGATTTTTCCAGTTTTTCAATTTTGTTTTTGCAATATCTCGAATGCTATTATAGATACAGGAATGGGCTTTTGTTTGTTTAAAAGGGGACATTTGGGGCTATTGAAAAAAAAATATTTTGAAAAAAAAAATCGAAAAATGCCAAATTTTTCAAATTTTGAATTTTTGAAAATCGTCATAAATGAAGACCGCCATTAAAATTTTGGCTCAATTTTTTTTGTATGATACCTTGTAATGATCTTAAAAGATCCTAAAATTTTTGGATAGGGGTTTTTTTTTTCTTCAAAGATATGAATTTTTGAATTTCAAAAAAAATTTTTGAATTTCAGAAAAAAAATTATTTTTGTTTTTTGCAACTTCTATACAAGTTAAAGTTATGCAGATACATAATATTGTAATTTTGAGTATTTAGAAATCAAATGCACGACGAGAACATATTAAATAATAAATTAATTTCAACTTTTATTCATTTTTTAGAGATAATTTAAAAGTCAGGCTTAACGCATGATATAATTTTTTATTTTCTTAATGCATGATATATTTTGTGCGTTTTTTCACTTCAATTACAATTTTTAATCTCAAATAATTCAAACAGATATTAATTTTCTATAAAAATTAGAAATGATTTCATGAGAATATCAATTTTTTTTCGTTCTTTCGAATACTTATTTACTTACGAATTTCTGCACATACATAGTTCTCAATCTCAAATTACAAATTATTCCCATGTTAATAAGACGTCAAGTGGCATCAACAACTTTAAATGAAGTAAAAAATGGACAATTAACAAATTCTATCATGCGTTAAGGATGACTTATTTTAAGGATGCAAGATTATGGCTAAAAAATGAATAAAAGTTGAAATTAATTTATTATTTAATATTTTCATGTCGTGCATTTGATTTCTAAATACTCAAAATTACAATATTATGTATCTGTATTACTTTGACTTGTATAGAAGTTGCAAAAAACAAAAATATTTTTTTTTCTGAAATTCAAAAAATCTTTTTTGAAATTTAAAAATTCATATCTTTGAAAAAAAAAAAACCCCTATCCAAAAATTTCAGGATCTTTTAAGACCATTACAAGGTATCATACAATAAAAATTGAGCCAAAATTTTAATGGCGGTCTTCATTTTTGGCGATTTTCAAAAATTCAAAATTTGACAAATTTGGCATTTTTCGAAATTTTTTTTCAAAATATTTTTTTTTTCAATAGCCCCAATAGTCCCCTTTTAAACAAACAAAAGCCCATTCCTGTATCTATAATAGCATTCAAGATATTGCAAAAACCAAATTGAAAAACTGGAAAAATCGCGAAATTTTGAATTTGTATATCTTTCGAAAAAAAAAAAAAAATTTTTTTTCCTTTGGCAGAACTTCGTTTTATGATAAAAGAAAACTTCTGACCAAAATTCATCCAAATCGAAAGGGGTCGATTCCAACTATTGGTCGATTTGACATGGAATGACCCAATATTCGAATTAAGTAATAATTCTTCATCTTTTTCCTGCCCTGTTCCCTTTTTTTATATTTGGGGTCAGCGCAGTATGTTCTCTTTTTCCATTCACTCCTTTCATTCGCCATAAAGTCGCACTTCTCAAACACAGTCAATCCACGTTTGTTTTTTGGCCTCTCTCTTCCCCTATATCCATCGACTTTCATATTCAAAATTTTTTTATATAAATGCCCTTCATCTCTCCTTAAGCCAAACGATTACCTAAGTAATAATTATAAAATAAAAATATTTCACACATTAACTTATTACAATAAAATTGAATATTATTTAAATTAAAATTGTGAGGAGGCATCCCTAGTTTGGAGCAGTATAAGGTAATTTGTGAGATTTGCCGTCTCCGGGAACGTCAATTCCTTCGATTTTCATAGCCAACTTAAACTGACAGTGATTATATAAATCAATGTTCCACCAAATGATCAGAACTTAGGAAGAAGACAAAGTTTCCTTAGCGCCAAAATATACAATATTTAAAATAATTTATAAATTCACAAATTCTTACCATTTTAATACCTTGCAACACTTATCCATTCCCGTCCGATCTTGTCCATCATCCTTGTATCCGCCCTTGTTTTCTACACAAGTAGAACATCTGCCGTGCACATCGACGGGTCGTGGGTTCGAATCCCACAAGGGAAAACATGTTTATAGTTTTCTGTAAGCATGTTTTTCCCACGTCTGGTATCTTCGGGCATTGATCAGATGGGAAGAATATAATAATAATATATTTATTTGACACACCTTCATAAAAAAAAATTACAAACATAACTTACAAATTAAAATAAAATGAAAATAACTGCTAAAATATTAATTAAAGTATAAAAGTTTTTTTAAATGCTGCAGTGCAGTGTCAAATAGGACTCCACTCAGCATAAGTTGTGGTCATGATGGACACAATATCGAAATTCCGACTGGGTAACGAACCAGCGTTCATAGATGGAAAACCCATTCACGGTTGAAGCACACATTGCGCGTTTCAGTTTCAGTATATGGATTACCGAATGCTTGAAGTAATAAGTAGGTCGACAGCGCATCATTGACTGATGTTCTGTGGCTGAGGTATGACCTACCATCAAGTGAACCTCATGCTCGTCTGTCGATATCTGACATAAAAAACACAATCCGTATACGGTCCACTTATTTAAAATTGAAGATTTAATAATACTTGACGCGACCAAAAACTAGGCATCTAATAGGTAGGTGTGATTCACCATCGCAGCCCACATCTGCACTTTCCACCAAGTGGGATAGTGGGCAAACGCCTAATTATTCATTAATAAAAAATAAAAAAAACAATTAAAATGAAATCTGTGGGACGAATTATAGGAAAACATTATTTAAATAATTGTTTTGTAAAAAGGTAGTATTCTAAAGAGTGTTGAAAGAGACATCCCTTTATTCACGGCAGTTAAATCTTAAAGGAAGTAGTACAAAGCTAGAAGACAAGAGGTTTTTGCCTGCATATTGTGTTACGTGAAGACTTCTACGAACACCTGGATAATAACGTGTACTATACGTATTACCAAGGTACGTAAACACATCTTTGTTTACAAAAAGGGAAGATTTTTAACTGCATTTTTTGCTGACATGTTCTCGTATAAAACATATGATATTGATACCTCGTTTACTTACCTACGTTCTTAAAACTAATATCGTCTGTTTTTATTTATTTTATTAATTTTTTGAAGTTTGAAATAAATCAATATTTTTATATGTACGAGTACGTGCAAGACAAATGATTTTGCATTTTTATGAAAATACTAGCGACCCGCCCCGGCTTCGAAAAGGCTTGGTTTTTTCGACAAAAAAAAGTAGGGGTTGGTAATAGAAGAATGAAAATATAGGGTTGTATGTATTTTTTAATGCCACATTATAAAAAATAAAAACAAAAAATTTCGTTCAAAAAATAAAAATTATTTAAATAGGTGTTAATAAAAAATAAGTCATTAACGAAATCTTAGTACATATAAAGTATTTTACTAATTCTTTTGTTTATTCAATGATTTATTTCCAATCTACTCCCTGTAATATCGTAAATCTAAAGCTAAAAAATGTTTATTTTTAGAAAAGTCAAGTGTCAAATACTCCATTGTGTTTGAAAACTTTTTCAACGAAAAATGTACACAGACTAAAATTCGGTTATAGAATATTAAAATTCAGCAGTGATTGCCCCTGTGGCCGAAAAAACCTATTTCGTTGTTACCGATACAAAGCCGTGGCTCGAACAAAAGATTTTTTTTCCCAAAACTTTTACCTAAAAGCTTTTGGGTAATGAGGGAAAATGCGTTTCTGCATTTATCTTAAACCTTCCGCTTAAATTACAAAAGTTTTCTGTTTAAACGGTGCTATATTGAATAAAATGTGGGGTCTTTAATATCTATGGGAAAATCAAAGATGAAGTACCATTCCGGTTACGTAATTTCTTTTGAAAATTAATGAAAGAATTTTAAGACTTTTGGATAATGTTGTTCAGACTCCCGAAAAAGACTTGTATAATTTTTGTTATGATTCTAAATAGTATTTTTTTAAACTATAAACCTTTCCAAGCTCATTGACTGTCCTCAAATAACTTGTCCGTCGATCACTTAGAGCTGTTGAAAAATTACGTTACCTTTAGTATACGTCACTTAATATTCAGAGATGAACAATTTGTTGTTCAGTAACTCAGTAACACACATAGAAACCTTCAAACAAGGGCGGATCCAGCTTTGGCGCCAGGAGGGGGTCACATAGTCGTGGTCAAGTCAAGAACTTATAATTTAATTTTGATAACAATAGATACAAGTAAAAAGTAGGTACTTTACTAATAAAGTACACTAATGTACGTAAGTACTGTACTTAAAAATATTTATTCTTTATTGTACACTTGAAAAAATTAACACATAAATTTAATTCTACGCAACGTAGAGAATGACCTTTCTGCTGTCGCTACACTGACAGGTAGTGTAGGCATAAAACATAAATTTCGAAATTTCGATGCGTTCGTTCCCAAACGTTTGCCATCATACAAAGTTATTATATTATTTTAAATAAATTAAATATTGAAGGTATGTAGTTATATAAAATCTGTATGGTGACAAAATATATAAATAAAATCATTATGTTCAATTAGTGGTTCACCTAAGTCCTGGAACCAGCTCAGGGAGGGGGGTCATGACCCCATGCCCCCCCCCCCCTGGATCCGCCGTTGCCTTCAAATAAAAGTATAGAAAATAATATGATAAAATTAATATAGGAAACGGCATGACAAAACAAGAAAGAGAATTCTTCTTTTATATAAATGTCTTGGGGTGTATCAACCTAAATATCACATGAATGCAACATTTTTATTAATGTATTTCATGACCATGGATACATTCTTCAGTCGGCTTACAACATTACCAATGGGTGCCAGTGAGGTCCAATAAAATTTACTAACGTCGCCGGTCTAGCTCAGACAGAATATAGTGTAAACTAGCTTTGCATTTCTAATCAGGAAACTAAATTAGTATTAGTATATCTAGAGTAATTAGGGTTGTCACGAGGCATATAAAAATAAATCAAATAAATTTTTAAATGTAAGAAACTATAATATTGTATAACAATACACGTCAATCAATCCCAATGGATATTGATTTAATTTGAGACCTTAATCACTTATGTATATTCAAATAATAAATAAAAATTATGTACATGAAAAGACTTTGCTGGTTTTAGAGATAAAAACGATATAGCAAATACTTACAAATATTGATTTATACTCGGTCCATTGATATTATGAGACAAAAACAAAAGAAAAAGACTATTACTTAAAGAATAATAATAACCAAATGAAGTGTAAAAATTTAAATAATTAATAAGTTTGGATGCATGGAACATATATAAATTCGAACGAAAATTCACATACGTCGCTGCTTTGCCGTTGAGAGGTCCTCTTTGCCATCACTTTTATTATTGCTTTATATACAATTTGTGTATTCCAAATAGTTAAACTATATAAGTTATAACGGTAAAGGTAACGATACGGTACGATTATATTGTTATCTATCTAAAATATTACTGATTTTGTTAACCCTAGCTACAATGTTTATTGACAGATTAAATGTGATTGCAAAATCACCGCAGCGCAGTCGCTAGTTAGTTTTAATTCCCTTTATTATACTCTTCGTCGTTTTACGATACTATCCACAACGATACCATTTTAAAACTAGTTGTATTAAAGCCTCACAGACAAGTATATAATGAAGTTAGGGGCAGTCACGGGACCACCTAGAAGCCCAAAAGCCCGGCTTGCCGGCTTACTAATCATATAAGGGCATTATTATTAATATATTAGTTTTCCCTAGTAGTACTGGTGAAGGGTGGCTCTTAATTGTGTTAGATAAATTATTCTCAATTTGAGTTGTGCACGTATTATTTCGACTCCATAATATTTATCAGTTATTTCCAAAATCTTGGACATTACAACAAGTTTTCTTAATATAATGTCGAACGATCGAAAACTCAATTTAAATTATATTTTTTTCTTTAATTTTCCTTTGTTGTCTTATGAATCAAAACACAACTGAAATAAACGAAAGGAAATCTTGCTTAAAAAATTGTCAACACATATTGACCAAGTTTACACCTTAATCGAATAGATAAAAACGAAATTACCATCGTTATTTCGAATTTAAAAAATAAATGATTACCAAATTTTATTAATTTGCAATCTAAAGCTGAAATCCAGTTATTCTTCTGTCTATATTTCGATCTGAGATTCGTCGTCTCGATCAGAATGACATCCGCTGGGAGATAACTCGTCGTAATTGTATTCGCAATAGACTAGGGAGGAATTTCTAGTGGTTTTTTACTGAAGACAAATTGTTTTTACCATTTACAGTACTAATGCTTGAAGTAGCGTTGTCGGATTTCAAAATTGAAGTATTATATGTATATCATTATATTGGATCTATAGTAAAGTTCCTTTTCTAAAATACGTACATGTAGGTATATGTAATATCGGGATATCAGAAAATTTCCAAATTTTACGCAAAAGCTTTTCTCACCTCAAATAATTTAGAACGTCAAATAAAACTACCAAATTCGGAATTTTTACACTGAGTTAATGTTTTCTAAATTAGTTTATCTTTCCTAATATAAAAAATGCGAAAGTCAGTTAAAATACAGAACTGATTATGATAAAATTTAGCAGGTAAACGTTCATTCAATGAAATTACATAGGAGTCTTTTCATCAAACATCTCATGTTTTCCACGTGATTGAAGCCATAGCCAACCCCTACATAAATAAAACACTGTATACCGGATTAAAACGCGATTTATTATTTATATTGTTTAAATTATTTATCCCGACGTTTCGGATGCTTTTCAGCAACCGTGGCCACGGGGAGACAGTAGGGATAAATAATTTAAACAATATAAATATTAAATCGCGTTTTAATCCGGTATACAGTATTTTATTTAAATGTGTGATACTCGCGTTAACAAAAGACAACTCCTATTTATTTTTTATAAAACATAATATTTTCAGTAATTTTTTACAAATTCTATAATAATTTAAATGTTTCATGAAACAAGATTTCTTTAAAGGTAATGAGAACAATTTTTTTTATTCACACAAATTTTAAACTATCGTATATTACCTAATTATTGTATTATCAGTAACAAATCAAGATTCTTATTTGAAAACTTGCACCTGACCTAACACATTTAATCTATTTGTCAGCACTATACAAGAATATTGTAAAATCATAAACAGAAAACTGAATTAAAGTTACTTCTGCGCCATTTGCGCAAATTTATTACGAAAGAACAAAGACAGAACGAACGTTAATGGCGATTCAACCGCGGAAATCGAAAAGCCTCGTAGTCGACAACTCGAGGTGACGACAGTAATTGCAACGTTCGATTATAAGTCCTTGTGTTATCACTTTTTTCAATATGTATCTTACAGCTGTTTTATTTTAGAAATTTACTGGGTTTGCAATATTTAAAAATGGATAGTGGCTTTTCCACTTGGCAAACCCACTAAAATTATTTAATTGAATAAGAATAAAATTAGGTACAAAACAAACAAACAATAAGAAGAAAAAAATATAAAATCAGTTAAATTTGCACACCAATGAAATTGTAAATAATGTAAAATTCAAATAACTAACAAGAAAAGTTTATGCTACAATAAGTCAACAGGCTCACCATAAAGGCGTATTAACTGAGCGCTGGTTTTCACTATTTCTTAACTTTATTAATAATTATAATAAAGATTAAAAAAGTGCTATATGCAATTTTTTTACATGCGAGTACATTCAAAAGGATTGTTTACGACGTAGATCTTAGATGCTTTGCTACAACGTATCATGTCGCTACGCGCCTACGTCGCTACGTAGCAATATAATACGCTACGTCAGCGTCGTAGGCGAATTATGAGGCAGAGTACGAGAAATCATTTTACTACCGGATTAAATCGCGATTTATTATTTATACGAGTATATACGTATTTATCCCGAGGTTTCGAGTACTTTACAGCACGTAATAGACTGAAGTAAAGTAAAAAACTGAAGAAAAATTAAGTTTATTTCAAAAGAAATATAAAAATAACTCTACATAATAATCCTAAGGGACCGTCTCCACAAGGGAAAGAGGCGGCACGACGGTAACATCGCCGTGATTCTCTAGCTTGTGGAGACGAGCCCTAAATATACTTACTACTAAAGAAGCTGTGTGCTGGTTTATTGAGCACACCACTGGTTAAAGTTACCAACTCTGACTAATAAATGTATGTAAGAAAGAAAAAAAATATAGGTAATTATACAATATCATTTTTTAAGAAATATGTAATGGTTTAAAGGAAAAGCTCACTAAAGCTACGGATGCTGGTTTTCATTAACTAATATATAAAATGTCTGTACTGTACACTGTTTTTAGTATACATTTTCAAGCAGAGTCAGAAATTAGAAATTCATACTAATAGGGAGCACTAAATCATACAACCCAGGGGACTGTTGATACAAAACCATAATTGCCCAGCTTTAATGTTTAAACTCATTGCAATATATTTATCCGTGCGGTGCTTTATATTGTTTGTTAATTAATACCTGTATATTATTATAAATTTAGCTTTAAAAACTAGCAGACCACTAATTCGAGTTCATTAACCATTATTTACTATTAATAGTTTTACTTAGGTAAATTATATTATATTCCTTAGACTGTATTTAATTTTTTATAGGTATTATTGCACCTTCCTAGTTTATTTATCTAAGTTGTTATAAGAATATACCTTAATAAATAAATGGGAATAGAAAAAAAACCTCACTTAAATTAGTTAAGTATAACATATATATATACGCAATACGAGTATATATCGGCGTGTTGTGTTGGACTAAGTGGATCTCTGGAATGGAGATTAATTACTGTTTTTTTTTTTAAATAAAAGCTGAATATGGAACTAACACAATAATATAGTGACTTCAGCAATGCTAATGTTATGACTCCTCGGCTGCACAAATTAAAAACACAGAATCAACCATTTTCTTACTTTTACAGTAGAGCGTGTTTTGTAAAATTGCAAAAACAAGTGACTATATACAAATATTTTTAAAATGTCTGTAAATTAAAATGTGATAAATAGGCTCTACTATTATGGTAGATATGTATCGTCAGCAAAGTGTAAGAATAATCTAATAAAAATACAACTGTTCATAAAGCAATGGTAATTAAGAAATTTTTTATTGCATAAAACAGTTTAAAAACACAGAATAGTACTATTCAGTGTTTTAAAATGGTTTTGGTAAGTTAAATGTTTAGAATTAACTTAATTAGACCACATCAAATTAAACGATTATCCAGTTTTATTTTAAAAAACACAATCTTAAAGAAATTTATAAAAAAATATTATCTTCATCTTGATTTACTTGACCAACAGTCACCAAATCGAAGACATTATTACTTTCCACCATAGTACCTATGTCGAAATGTGGTTCTGTTATTACGCATCAATTTGCAAAGCTTATTGATAATTTTTTGTTTTTTTTTATAAGATTAATACCCCGTCGTCTAATACTAATATCATATTATAAAGATATGGCGTCTTAGTAAAAAAGGAACTAATTGTATTCTACGTCGGAAAATCTTTCATTGAATTTAAGTTGTCGTAAACAGCTTTCAAATTTTACACGACAACATTTTTTAAAGTGAAGTCTTTCAAATCGTCGTTATCTTTAAGCGGTTTCTTCTGCCAATTAAGAAATTCCTAAAAAGGGACAATTTTGATGTTCTTTCTATAATTTCAATTAAATCACGGATATCATATACAACACTTTTCTTTATAATATATTCCGCGTATTCCATCTGAGCAATCGTTAACAGCAATTAAGTAACTAACAAAAAAAAGCTTTTTTGACTTTAGGCATGTGTGGAATCAATAAGTCCATAGAAAATATTATTCTGATTATTTTCTTCAGCTTTAGAATAATCCTTATATTCATCGATTACGTAGGATACATTTGCTTTATGTGTCTCATTCTTTTCAGTTATATCATCTGCGATAACTTCTCCTTTTTCTCCATAGTCGGATTTAATTTTTTCATACACTGCACAATCAGCACATTTCGGTGTTTTTAACGAAATCTCAAGATCTTTAACACCTTTCTATAGGTTTATTTTGAGGTCGCCTGTGGGTGCTTTTGAAATAAACTAGCATAAAACACTGAATATCCAAGTATATTCAGTGTTTTCATTTTGTCAGCGTGATAATCATTGTTTTTATTTGGTTTATTTGAATGATGTTTGGATATTCTGTGTTTTCCACTATTGAAAACATTACAATAAATGTTCGTAAAAAAATAAGAGTCTTTGAGTAAGATAACAAATTACACGGAATGTCCAAAAATGCAAAAACCTATTTTTTATTGATATGGCATATTCAGTGTTTTTAATTTGTGCAGCCGTCCTTCCTTCAAGACTCATGTTTTGTCATATAAATACATACAGTTAATCCCTTCATAGCTTTAGAAATATATCTGCCGTCTGCCCATATAAATCGCGCTTATATATTTCCCAAATATCAAATCACAGTGGCAAATACTAATGTAACCACATTTATATTACAGGTATATTTAGTTCCTCTTCTGACGGCCACAAGACAACGCTCCAAGGGGATTGGCTTTTCACTGCAAATGACAGTATGGAGCGTCTGTTTCAAATATATAACATTCCTTACACAACAACCAGGGCCAGATTTAAAGGTGCGGACGCCTCGGGGCAACAAAGGAATGGAGGCCCTCTGGCCCCAAATTATTTGCCATTTTTTTTAATATCTAAGAGCAATATAAACATGTACATAACACAGTGGGTAAAAGAAAAAGAATATCTGAGGAAGAGTTGTTTACTAGTGTTTACTTGTCGGAATTTAAAGGCTCTATTGTGGGGCCCCTCTTTTGTGGAAACCCCAGGCTGTAGCCCCGGATGCCCTCCCCTATTTCCGGCCTTGACAGCCACAAAACAACGCTATTAATACAATTTGACGCCGCGGCCGTGACGCTAATAACTGTTCTGAGATATCTGAATAGCGTAGCCTAGGCATTATATTATAATGCTTGACTGAAGCAATTTTCCAGTTCTTTAATGAAACTAATTTACAAATGTCAATAAAGCATCAAGAGAAATGGATGGATAATAGCAGTTTAACCACAGAAGTCGAACGCAACCCATGGGACAGGTTGTATTGCCGTGCGAACCAGAAATCGAACAGATCACTTAAATGTCATTTAACTATACTTAATTGTATTTGCTTGTCGAATGAATTTTGGAACATCTACTTTAGGACGGATGATACGTAACGATAATAATTCATTTCTCGTACCCAGACCTATAGTGTAAAAGACCTGCTATCAAACTTTCACTTTTTTTAAGATTAAGCAGTGCGTCAGTTATCTCCTCTTGTTATATTAAATATGAAAAGCATTTCAAAATAGTTAATAAATATACTTAATATTTATTTAATAATAGTAAATTGAACAGAGGAACTCAGCATAATGTGGTTTACCACGCAGGTTTTCAAACGACTAAAATACTATTAATTTTAAATATACGTAATAAATAAAAAATAAACGACACAACAATTTCATTGAAATCACCCAGTTCAAGCCCTAACGTAAACTAAATAAAAGTTATAAAACGTTACTAGATCAATGTTATAATTTCAAAAAAATTACAGAATGTAAAAAATGGGATATCCTTTATTAATTACATTCGTTTGAAGGCTAAAAAATACAATTAATGATGAATATAACGAAACATTCGTTAGATAAATTCAAATTCAATTCAATTCAAAAATCATTTATTCATTTAGGTAACACAATGTACACTTATGAACGTCAATAAAAAATACATATTAAATGCTTCTAATATTACATTTACTGCCAGTTCACAAATCAAGGGCGTAGAGCGGACGAGAAGAACTGGCAAGAAACTCGCCGCCACTCTTTTTAATCGCCAAGTTTTTGTTTTACAAATGTTTTATAAGGGGCTGCAACCATTACACCATGTTCCACATGACATCACACAATTAACTATAATTATCAAAAAAAAAAAAAATATATATATAAACGAAAAAATAAAAAAAAGTAAAACAAAGATTTGTCCTCTATCAGTAGTATGTATGGTGAAATAGGAGCACTCACATTCTAGTGGGAACAACACGCAAATACATAGACGAAATAACTAATATCACCGCATGCACGAATTCAAGTTCGACCTTGACGTCATGCTCGTGAACGGGTGCTACTTGTGATGACTCACAAGTAGCACCCGTTCACGAGCATGACGCATGGCCAGCCATCGGCCCCCTCGCCATATTTTAGGGAGAGAGACAACCCGACGCATGGACGCCGCCACAAGCAATGACATTTAAGCGAGCATGACGATCCTTGAAACGTGAACTTGGCTACATAAGAAAATAATAATAATAGTTATTATTCTGACATAATTTCGTACCACATGGATCACGGTTTGCTCCCACTTTACATTAAAAAAGTCGTGGATGTTGACGATCGCCCCCGAGTCTGGAAATGTAGCCGAGAGATTCAGTCGCGTTACTTCTTTATACTTACTGGAGCAAATCATATCCAAGCACTAGGATCGTTTAAATATTCATTTATATTATAATAAGACTTAGCAAGTAGCTTTACTTTAACGTACGATTTGAATTTATTTAATGACAACATTTGTATCTCACTAGGGATTTTGTTGAAAAAACGTATACAATTGCCTTGGAAAGAATTACTCGTTTTATGCAGCCTTGTGGTTGGTGCACTAATTTTGTCTTTATTACGAGTACTATAATTATGGAAGCTACTATTCTTTTTAAAGATATCTATATTTTTACGCACATATAAGATATTCTCATAAATGTATTGACTTGCCAAAGTCAAAATATGTAATTCTTTAAATTTTCTTCGGACTGACTCCCGTGGGGATAATCCGCAGATTGCTCTTATAGCCCGCTTTTGCATCACAAATATTGATTTAATATCAGCTCCATTACCCCACAAAATAACACCATATGACATAATACTATGAAAATAGCTGAAATAAACGAGCTTTGCTGTATTCTCGTCAGTAAGTTCGCGTATCTTTTTCACTGCGAACGCTGCAGAACTTAGCCTATTCGAAAGACCTTCTATGTGTGGCCCCCACTGGAGTTTACTATCTAAAGTAATTCCCAAGAACACGGTATTATCAACAAAGTCTATTTCCTCATCCTTAATTATTATTTGAGCATTACTACTTTTTACATTTGCAGTTACAAATCTAATACATTTTGTCTTCTTTTCGTTTAACTTAAGGTTATTTGTATTAAACCAGTGAACCACACTGGAGATAGCACTGTTTACAATCTCAAGTGATGGATTTTGTCGTTTCACTTTAAATAAAAGCGAAGTGTCGTCAGCAAACAGTACTATCTCGTGATGCTCCTTTACAAGATATGGTAGGTCATTTATATAGACGAGGAATAAGAAAGGCCCAAGTATGGAGCCTTGAGGTACACCCATAGTAACAGGCGATCCCTGTGATATCGTTCCATTTACATTTACCTTTTGAATTCTACCGCTCAGGTATGAATCCATTAGTTTAAGCGCTTTTTCTCCAATGCCGTAGTGTTGAAGTTTTTTGGTTAGGATTTCGTGATGGACACAGTCAAAAGCCTTTGATAAATCGCAAAAAACTCCAATGGCATCATGACAGTTTTCCCAAGCATTTAAAATCTCGGAAATTAATTTAATACCAGCATCGGTTGTGGAGCGACCTCTTGTAAAACCATACTGCTGGTCATGCATAAGTTTATTATTAGTGAAGTGTATCATTAATTGATCAAGAATAATTTTTTCAAAAATTTTACTCAGTGCAGGCAGCACAGAAATGGGTCTAAAATTTGTGAGGTCAGAAGTGCTGCCCGTTTTGAATATTGGTGTGATTTTACTTAATTTCATCTGGTCCGGAAAGACTCCATAATCTATACATTCATTAAATATTATAGCTAACTCTGAGCTGATAACATTAATTACTGATTGTAAAATTAATACAGATACACCCCAAAGATCTTTAGTTTTCTTTAATTTAAGTTGTTTAAATGTTTTTATGATATCACTACCGCTAATGTAGCTAAATATAAACTTATGATTGCACACAGGAATATGCTTTTGCAATAGTAAAATGGCAGCTGATGGTGAAGAATTTAGAACGATTCTATTCAGTCATAGAACAACCTAATAGAAATTGACGGACATCGTTAGCAAGTATTGAAGCGAGAAGCCTCGGGGACCGGCGGCTTAATTGATCGGACGGACACATAGCAGATAAGCTCGCCTGCTTCTGTTACTAGAACATATAATTAGGTGTTAAGGTTTCATTGAATCATAATGAGGTTATTTTGACTCCCCTATTTGCACATATTAGTAAATTAAAGAAGATAGTTGAAAATGTTTTTTTATGATTAAGTGAGACGAGCGTGTGGCCGAGCGTGATGCGCTGTCAATCGTTTTATTTTTCATCTATAAATTAATAAATTAAATAAAATTAACGGTAGTTCATTGCGAGGTTGAAATTTCAATATGAAAAATATTTGCCACTGCCAAATTTTTTCGTCTTATATTCTTCTTGATGTCAGAGCTGAACAGGAACAGATAACTACGTCAATAAGCACTTCAATCAGCAGATAAATTTGAAAATGAATGAGCTAATAAAGACATTGGAGCATCCATTTTTAGCCGCGTAGTTTCTACAGTAGAGTAATATTATTCGTTTGACTCTAGGCATATCAACACTTAATTACCTACTAATCTCCTCCAACAAGGTATCGGACCATTATATTATAATAATATCCGTTTGTTTACTCCACCACATGGTCACAGAAGACCATTGAAAAGGATGAATTACAACACTAAATATACTGTGACTAAACAACATCTCGTCAGAACAAAATAAATATATAAAAATCTGGCACTTCTCTACAAAAAAGCACCTATGGTGTTTCGTTACGCGTATTGCATATATTCATAACCGAAAACCCCTTTTTTGTAATAAAATAAAAGTTAGTTGCATGAAACTAGCCAGCAAAATTTCAAGCACAATTTTATTTCGCAAAATGGAGACCCGGTTAAAAAATTTTTCGCCGCGAACTAGAAATATTCTCCGCCGCATCCGCGTGTCGTGTCGTCCAATAGTTGACAGAAAAAAAAATAGCATTTGACGTGTGTTTCCCGCCATTTCAGCCATGTCGCAATAAACTCGATGAAGGCAAAGGTCATAATGACATTTTTCCTAAATTTATGGCAACATTGATTGATTAGTAACCTAGTCCGAATCCATGATCACGCAATATTTAAAAAAAATTGCCTGTAATAAATAAATTGTACCTAAAAAATTTTTTATTTATTGAAATAGACCACATCATAATATATTATAATACAAGTTTTTACATTTAAGTTACAGTTTATTGTCATCATAAAATATATGACCATAAAAATTACAAGTGTTTTAAAATAATAATATCTATTTTGAATACTACTGTTAGATTAACACTGTATCCAAATACCTAGACTAGTTAATAGAACATTACTAATTGCTTGTTAGCCAGGGAACCGAGAAACTTTGTCGATTTATACGTCCAGTTGAATAATTGCCTACTCTTAACAACGTAGAAAGCAAATGATTCCCGATTAGGGAATTCAATCCCGGTCCTAATTTCTAATATTAATAAGCTGTGTACACTCTCTTTATAAATAATAATATAGGTATACATAATATGTATATGTATAAAGCTATTTGCTATATTTTATTGACAAAATAAGATAAAATTTGCAACTAACGCTTATCATCTTGACTTAATTTTAAACATAAAATATAGGTACCTAACGGTGCTACGGCAGCGGCCGACGAGTGCCAGAACCGAATGCTACTCATTTCACTTGGAAAACTTTTTTCTTGAAAATTTATTGATTAAAAAAATGTATGACGCTTTTTGGAGAAAGCCGCGATTGTAAATATTTACCTAAAACCAATGCCTAAAACGTAGGTATAACTATTACCCTCAGGTATTACGTATCTGAATATTTTTTTTTTTTCTTTTTTAAAAACTATGGCAAATGTCACCAATTAACTAAAGTGGATTAAATGTATCTGATCATTAAAGTTCTCTTTTTTAATTTCAACACGTTTTTTATCCAAAATAATAGTAAAATGTCGATTTTGACGAAAAATTTGATGTTTGGCTAAATTAAAGAAAACCAAACGATTCGAAAGAAGTTTAGTGAATTAAAAAAATATCAATGTATAATATTTAAAGTAAAATAATATATAAGATAAAAATGGAATTCATTAATGATCGGCAAATATTCATTTATAACTATAGTTAATTACTCTAAAAACTATCCTGTAATCTTGCTTCCCAGGAAATAACTCGCGATGCACAGAGCCTATTAAGAAGTTACCATTATATTCGACTTTACGAAAAGTTTTTTTTTTCACATATTAACTGAATTTTAAAAACATATTATACATTCAGCATGCAGTATTTGCAATAAATAAAACTATAACATTCAAAGAATAAAACGCGCTATTTCACTTCATTCATTAAAATTTCCTAAACGAGTTATCAAAGTCCTATCTATGAAATTTGTCAGAACAATGATTGGAAATAACGGGAATTCTTCCATTGCGAATCCAAAGTCGTCGCAATCCCGTTGACAAAAGATAGATTAGCGAAGACAAGCTCGGTCCGCGTGATTTTAATAATTCAACAGGGCGCACTACGCACGGGAAACGGCCGCCATCTTGTTTCACTTCGTTCAGTAATAGTTAAAAGCTTATGTAGACCATACAATTGTACGCTAGATTTATATCATTACTATTAATTTAAAAAAAAAATCAATCGATATATAATTATATTAATCAAGATTCACAATATTACGATGATACAATCCATTATTGTATAATACTTTGGCAATAATTTAATACATATCCTTCTATTAACGGACATTACATTTTTGGGACTTCGCTTGTAGTTTAACATAAATTACCTTAATTCGTACATTTCAATCCACATACATATTTTGTTGTCCACACGCTTTGTAATTTGTAAGAAAATATTTAATTTAATTCTTGAAGCATATATTATTACTAAAATTTGGATAAATCGTCTTTTGTCACTCTGTTATTTCCCACACTTATTTTGTCTACTGCCCACTTTGAGAATAAATTATTTTTAGCGCCCCCATTTTTTCACCTACTTAAAAACCACTATAATTTCAAATTAAATTAATAATCATTGTGAGCTATTAATTATCTTAGCGGAGATTAAACATTAATTCTAAACGAGACTTTTACTATAACCCGACCGATTGCCACGTTTTTTTTTATTTATTGAATAAAACAGGACAGATATATGAACTTCGCGGAGAGAAATATCGAACCGAGTTTGAGCAATCTCTTAATTAATATTAGTTGATGTTCACAAGTTGTATTCGAAAGTCGAGAACTCAGTCGGTGCCTAAGAGTCCTCCTTGGTAGATGAAATTACAAATCGCCCCCCAAGCCTCTGCACAACGCCTTAATTTTTTTTGTGTCTCTTCCCGCCCCCCTTTAGACCTGCAGTGCCCACAAGGGGGCGTTATCGCCCACTTTGGGAAAGCCTGTTTTAAACCATGATTCGAGTGTGATAAAAAAATTAAAATCGTCGCACTCGACCTCAAGGTATATACAATGTAGGTAAACCTTTAAAAGGTATAGGTAAACAAAATTTCAAAAAAAGAAAAAGTCTTACAATTAAACATAAATTAATAAGATTTATCACTATAACATAAGAATAAATTATAAGATATAACCAACTTTAATTACATCTATTAAAATTTTGGACTCATCATTTCGTACACACTAAACAGAATATCTGAAGAATTATATTCATTTAAATTTAAACGTCAAAATGTATACTATAATATATAGTATACTTATTTTCAGTATCGCGATTTCTTAAGCATCCGAATATAAATCGTGAAGATAAACGCGGAACAATAAGTCAGCTGTGTTCGTAATGGGTATATTTGCGTCACGAATCGCCAGTAAAAAGCAATGGCACAATAATATCAGGTATACCTATATGATTTATTGTGGGTTCCACTTTTGATAATTAATTATATTACCTATTGTATGAAATTAAATCAAAATACGATCGAATATCGATCGATAGAACAACGTGTCGACGCATCAACTACAATTGCAAGACACTTACGCGTCGGTCAATATCCGACCAAACAAACGATAGTTTTACAAAATAACTAGAATATAGTACATTGATTCGGTTTAATATAATGAAAGCTTTATTTGCTAATTGTTTGGGCTTGGCCAATTAAAAAGTAATATCTTATGATGACCTTCCCAAGATGGTTGCTGGTTCAGTAAATCGCTGCAATAAAGGAAACCCAGACAATAATTAAAGATGGAGACTTACTGTGTCATGTAGTTCCTTGCAGCTTGTGGTCGACCACGTTTCACTTTCTTCTTGAATTGATTTAGAACACATTAATTTATAATTTTTAACAGTTCAATATTTGTGACCGTGCGCGCGCGCTTCCATCCGTCATTCGAATCACACACAAGAAAAAAATTGTTTATGTTGTTAGGAAATGGAGCGATGGTACAAGTGTCGCCAACCATCAAAAACTACGCCTGAGTATTCCAATACCACAGCGATTGGCGCGAACACTATTTTTGTTGATGCCTTTTTAAACTACTAATAAAGGCATTATAGAGACTGGACAATAAATACTATGACAATGTTAAATAATAATTATATATCTTTATTTAAAACAAACAAAACACAGCATACAGGAAATAAACATAATTGCTTGATTATTGATTAATTTTAGAAGATGATTGATAATTTAATCATCTTAATTAATTATAGAAAATATTGAAATTTCAATCATCTTCTAAAATTAATCAGTCTTATATATGAAACAAAAATCAAACATCATCTTCATCTAAATATTTGAGTAGCAGCTGTGTGGCAGTGTGCGTGAAGTTGGAGAATACTCAGGGTACCTTTGACGTAATGCCACAGCACTGATTTTCAGTAGCTCCTGTTTGACACTTGATAATATATAAGCAGTAAGCACCGCAACGTCAAGTATGGCATGAGTAATAAATAGTGAATAGTAGCACATATTTTGATCATACCATGTCTTATTCTACTATGGTAAGTAGAGTCGTAAGTCGTGTCGTGGCCCGGACGGAGTCGTCCCGGCGCCGTGCCGGAAGCGACCCGAACACTCTCACTTGACATTCAATCGAGTGTGAACGCGAGAACTATCTTTACTAGGGTTGTCTGCTAAGGATAATATATTAATCTGTATTTTTTTATGTCACCGATGGCTTTTTCGATCTGAAATGATCTGGGGCATAGTCTGGTAGTCTAGACAGGACCCACAACTACCTGTACCGCTTTATATTTGTATATAAACATTACGTTACCTTTTCATAGAAAAGTATAATTCTTTATTTTAATAAAATTAAAATCAAATAAAATAGTTTCATTGATAAAGTCGGAATATCTTTATACTCATAATTATACTTAACTTACTAATAGAAGGAAATAGGTATGTATATACCTAACTAAAATTTAAATTAGTGTTAGCGCCACCTAAATGCTTCACTTTAAATTATTGGCTCTCCAGTGAAGTTAATAGTCCCGGGACAGAAAGACTTTTCCTAGACCACTAACAACTGTGGAGAAAATCTGATCAATTGCAAAATTTTGCAAACCAAGAAACCCCGGTACCATTGGGACATTATTAATCAAAACAGTAATTATAATCATATTATTTAAGTCACGGTACAACCCCGAGGGCGATGTTTCGATAGCCAAAACTAATATTACTGTTAGTTTACTACCTTCTCTTCGGCTGTGAAATGGGCAGTTATCGTCTTTCAAGCGATTTACTTCGCAATGGGGTCACACAATTTCTGTCACAATTCTGTGACAGTTAAAATGCGTAATATAATACAACTTGGCGTGACCCTTATGAAACATCAGAATACTAAGTAAAGCGTAAGTTAAAAGCATAAGAGACACATAGACACTTCTACGGGCTTATGCACAAAAAGTTCTTCACTAACTAACGTTAATTTTGCTAATAGGTCCTTGAGTAACGAAACGGCCAAACACATTTTGACTAAGGTAGGGTTTGTAGAGAAGTTAAAACTAGGGTCTACGCCGAACACCATGCGCTATGATGAGAGAGTGTAAGGTTAGGTCGTGTAGAGCTAGGAGCTTGGCTCTCCATAAGTTATGATATGATAACTTTTTTATAGTGCAAGCACCTTAGAACGCGAGTCAGTTTGCGTTACAATTTGTTCGTATGGTGCCTTTAAAATAATCTTTAAATTCTGATAACTTTTCTATCCGACAACCGATTTCGATGAAACAAAGCCTATATGTACCTACTCGTCTTGGTGTATTTTAATATTATTTTTCCTTATATTTAATCCTGGGGCACAGAAGGCTGATCACTGATCAGCTTCTTGCCTAAATAATCATGATCTGTGAAACAGATACAGAAATGAGTCTGTCCCATGTACCACTCGGGAATTCACTTTTTTTATAAAAAATCTGTCAAACATCAACGGATCGGAGGGGCGGAAAAATCAGTACTCTAAGGGCGTTATTTATGTTACATAGAATTGCGGAATAATTCATTGCACAAGAAAAACAAAGTTCGCTTTTCATTCCGGAAAAATATCTCAATTTTTCCTCATAGGAAAAATAAACAATACTAACATATTCTACGGCCAATGACTGAACATTACCTATTTATTTAAACAGTCCACATTCGCCGTGTTTTGTGACGGAAATGCCTATATTTCATTGGACGTGATAAAGCATCCCTTTCCTCCAACTTTTTTCACTAAATGTTCCGTCGTGAGTCGTGACGTCTTATTCCGCTGTTTGCGCTCGAATAAGTTTCATATATTGTTGAATACGTTATATTTTTATCTAGTTGTACAAACTGTCCCTTCTTATTCAGATTCCCGTCAATAGACGAAGTCGAAATACGAAAATACAAATAAGAAGAAAGATCCGTATCCGTTATTTTTTTTGGTGGATCTTTTACCTTATTAATTTTCAATACATAAATGAAATCTACTCGTATATGTAGGTGATAACGTAGCAACGAAAAACTATATGTATCTAGTCGTAGCGCGCGGAGACCAATTATTAATCTAAGGAAAAACTATTAAATTCCCTTCAAATTATTTTTTATTAAGTAAATTCTTTGATATTTGGCACATTTATAATATTGCAAACTAAATAAGTAATTAGTAAATGTATTCAAGGTCATGAGTATCAACACCGATTAAGAAATGTTAGATTTGTATCCGTATCCGTGGATCTTGTCACCACATATCCGTCTCCGCGGATATATGTAGGTATATTCGCGGAGCGCACTAGTAAAAACTTATTAACCGATTTTTCTGAAACTTTACAGTATACCTGTTTAAAAGAATAACATATAGGCTATAATTTATTACTATATTAATTGGCCAGATTAGTGAACGATGAGTGTCATGTAAGTCAGAAAAAATCCTGCTATCTGAGAGCTATTACTTTAATTCAGAAAATCAAAGAAAAATAATATTGTACCTAATTTTCATGTATTTTTCATAAATTAAAAAAAAAACTAATTTAAATTGTCTACAATTTTATTTCAAATAATATAAACAATTGAACACAAAATAAATATACATAACAGATCAACAATAGAGTATAATTCGATACAATACACTATAAATTTTCAAAAAATATAACTTTGTACATACCAGCACTAATAACATTTCGGCCGCAACGAGTCACAACACTATTAACATATCTTTACGCCAACATGGGCCAATGGTGGGTGTTGTCTGGCAAGGTTATAACTAATCTGTACATATTTTACCACCAACATATTCACGTGTTAGATATCGTTAATGCTTATTATTCGCCTACCAATAACCAAGATACTATCTCTCTCATATTTTAAATATGATTTCAAAAAAGGAACGACAGCATTTATAAAACCTAATTATCTTTCGTCTGCAATTACGTCACCTCTATTTAATAATAGAAAATTATAAACATGTCATCCCGGTGGGTTTCGAACCCACGATCGATCAATGCGCAAGGCAGGTGTTCTACCGAACGCGTCAACGAGCCCGTCGATTATTTCATCGCATTTCGTTATTTTTTTAAGAGTTCTAGATAATCTATCTCACGAAGTCCGTTTGGCTATGAATGTGGTCAAGCGTGCACGTATACATTGTTTTAGTGTGCGCTCCCGAGATTACGCACTTTGAAAAAGGTATGTGAGTACTTATGTACACGCGTTATGTGGGAAAGATTCATTTGCGGGGCCCAGCCAGCGCAAAAAATATTTTTTTTGCCGCGTTCTTTTAAGTAATGCATACATTTTCGGGGCGCGAGGCCCCCTGGGCCGCGAGGCCGTAGGCGGTGGCCCACGTCGCCCACGCCTTACGCCGCCACTGTTAGAAGTTATACTTCTTTGGCGTCTGAAGAAAATTTTTAAAAAACAAAACTGCAGTAAATATCGAAGGAAAATGTTAAAATCAATGAAATTCTATTCTGTAGCCAACTTCATCATGTCGTTTTTTTGGGACATCGTGCGCGCGCAGGTCATGAATTCACTCTCATCCAAACGCGCCAAAAGAAGTATAACTTCAAAAAAATGTAAATGTGCAATAGTACCTGACAACATTCATAGGCAAACGGACTTCGTGAAATAGAATATTTATAATAGATTTGTGCAAGGCACAAGTGTACACACCTAAGGTATCTTTAACAAAAGTGTTTATATCATTATGTTCCTTTTTGTAAGATTTTCATAGAAAGTTGTACGGTAGAATAAAGTAAATTGTACGTCATATAAATTGGCACAAACTACACACAGCCATTATTTTGTTACTGGTTATTAATATGTTTTACAAAAAAAGGTATGAGATGGAACTTAAAGTTGATAATGCGTAACTGAAAAACACTCACTCAACGACACTTTTAGTTCATACAATTTATTAATAGACTATATAATTTAAAAATTACTAGTATAAAATTTTCATGTCATTGCATCACAAGAGACGTGAATTTGCATTAAGAAAAATAAACAATTCTTACTTCTATTGGTTTTTCAACAGTGGGGTGTTTTTAACTAAGTAATAAGTTTGATTTTTCAGTGTTATAGTGAAATAACACATTTTATTCCTCGATTTAATATCAAATAGTTATTATTTATTTTGATTCCAATCATTGAACTATTGTATTTGGTCTAGCAATCTCTTCGCATGGTTGCATGGGAAAAATGCCTAATTGTAATAAGGCCTATTTTTGTATGAGGTTCACTTGATGGGAGATGACACCTCAACCACAGAACATCAGTCAATGATGCGCTATCGACCTACTTTATACTTCGAACATTCAGAAATCCATAACGCCCAATATGGTTCATGGTTTTTCCACCTGTGAACGGTGGTTCGTTACCCGGTTGGAATTTCGATATTCCTCCCACCAGTTCAATGTCCGAAGTTACCTCTGGAAGATATGCTTACAGAAACTTATAATCATGTCGGTAGGAACACGGTTCGAACCCACGACCCATTGATGCGCACGGCAGGTGATCTACCGAACGCGCCAACGAGCCCGTCATAATTGTAATAAACCTTACATAAAAATGAAATAAATCCTTTCCGAGTGATGTTGAGTGATTCTCAAGTGCGCATTAAAACTATGAATTCCTCCCTTCAATCATTATCATTATACACTTGACTAAAACGTTACACTTAATGTATGTGGTTGTCCTTATAATCTGCATTATACCATTATATATTTAAAGGAATCCCATCCAGTCATTATATTTTAGTTATTTAAATATTATATACTAAATAACTGATATGTTTT
Source organism: Anthocharis cardamines (assembly GCA_905404175.1). Lineage (NCBI taxonomy): Eukaryota > Metazoa > Arthropoda > Insecta > Lepidoptera > Pieridae > Anthocharis > Anthocharis cardamines. Next base: position 1,900,994 of record FR989959.1, read on the forward strand.
AAGGATAGTAAGCATATTATACTGATTTAAGATTGATAATCTATCTCCGTTAAAATACTAATGGTCTTATTCATAAACGTAGAAAGGGCATGATATATTTAAAGTATGTTTTGTCTCGATCTATCAAATATGAAAAGACTACAGAGCGAAAGAGACAAAACATTAACTATATCAAGCATACTACGTTTATAATTAAGACAATTAGTTCTTTCTTTTCTATTTCGATTCTAGGTTCTTCATAGGAATTATATCCATAATATTCTACCCCTGGTGATACGAAGCCAAAGTCGTCGATATCCTTTAAAAGTCGATAAACATATTATTTTCATATAATTATTATTACGCACCTTGCCCTTATTCCTGAAACTTAGGGCAAATACAAAAACAATCATCAACACTTAAGATTAACTTTAAAGTATATGGTAACACTTTCATTAACATATTGTCGGTTCAAAGATAAAATTCACTAAGTGTAATTTTGAAAAAAAATAAAATTTGCTACTGTTGCTTATACCTATGTTAAGAACAAAACACTAATTGCGTATTGTCCATAACAAAACTATGAACCGTAATATGCACTTAGTAATTTGTTCTAACCTTCTCTTAAAATAGGCAATAGTTGCAAAATTTATTTTAATACAAAATTACACTTAGTTTTAACTTATTGTTGTATGTATCACATGTATACATTTAAGGGGCCGTCCATTAATCACGTGAGGCTCAAAAGGGGGGGAGGGGGTACGGAAAACATCACGAAACATCACGAGGGGGGGGGGGGGGGGGGGTCTCGTTAGACATCACGTGTATTAATTTTATTTATTTTTTCTCAAAAAGCGCTATTTATGAACCGAAATTTTGAACGGCGCGAAAATTTACTAATTAATTTTATTGCAAATACATATAAAAGTTTTTCGAATCAAAACGCCATTTGTTAAATATTTTTTCCCAGTCAAAAATAGCCTTTACATAGACTTCCAAAAAAATACACGTGATCCAGGGGGAGGGGGGGGGAGTGGTCCCAAACCTCACCAAATATCATCAGGGGGAGGGGGGGGGTCAAAAAATGAGAAAAACGACCTCACGTGATTAATGGACGGCCCCTAAGTCAATTTTGACAACTGATATTAAAACAGTATTCTGCATTTAAACTTAACTACTCAATCTTAAATCATAGTTTGTCACTGGTCAAATCCACTTATATTAAACACCTTTTAGAAAGGTACAAAGGAAAACGGTCCTTATTGGGACTAATCTACGTTGCAGCCGAAATAAATAATATTTTACTAAATTCATCTACATTTTCTACTAGTGTTGCAGTCGCAAACTTTAATACGGCTTTGAAACATGCGCGAAAGGTTTGTTGCACACGCAAAACTGATTGTCTTCTTACAATGAAATGTTTAAAGGGACACTAACCCAATTCATGTAACAATAGTACTACTGTTATCAAGTAAACTATACATATTATGTAATATGAGTTTTTTCGACAGAGCCAATGGCTATGATTGGCTAATGCGATGTTAAATTACCAATTCTTAGTCAACACCGTAAGTAAACTTTTACATATAAACAGAGCCATAGTTCTGAAAATATTTAATTAACGAAATTATAACTTTGAAGTTCGAAACACCCTGAGTATTTTAACTCGTACAAACAATAAGTTTCATGTAAATATAATCGCCTTTACATCTTCAATGAACCAATGATAGACAATATTTAGCCCAGTAAAACAGTGTATCCATAAGAATAGTTGGGTTCCATAAATTATTGGTTCTGTCCCGCTCGACATATTTCCAATAAACAAGTTATTCTCTATGTCTGTAAAAATTTTTACATATCGAAATTCCTTTTCTCGTTGGTCCAATATTAATTAAAGGTCATTAACCAGTGGCGGACTACCATACAAACCCAAAAACCCGTCTTGCCGATTTTAACATAATACGTGTTTATCTATATATATAAAAGAGATTCCCACCTATATATTGACTCATCACAATATCTCTGGAACCATAAGGCGTAGCGACTTGAAATATGGTAGGAATATTCCTTTCGCCGAGTAGAGGTCAGCTAAGAACGGATTTTACGAAATTCCACCCCCAAGGGGATTGGGGGGGCAATTGCTAGTATATTTATATAACTTATATAATTACGTAATCGTATAAGTTATATCTGACTAATGGCATTATTATATTTCTATTTAATACATTATTAAGGCAAAACAGGCGTTTGGGCTTGTATGGTGGTCCCGCCACTGTCATTAACACATCATTAACAGACCAAAACCAAATACCTTAACACAATTAACTACCCGAACCTTTCGCACAAGCATCCAAAGCGCATCAAATCTTGGTCACTGTAACTACTTTTCAGTTTTCTCCGCAGGTCCCTGTATATAGTGATAGTTGATGAATCTCGCTCCCTGTGTGAGTTGAGCGCACTCGTTGGTGAAGTGGCAGGCAAACAGAAGCATGTTCCGTGGCTGCACTTTCCAAGCGAAACGCATGAACATCAGCGAATATAGCGTTAGTGCTGAAACAATAAACAAAGGATTAAATATAAAATGGTTGATAAAAGTGATCATTGTTTCCCTTCTGCATTACAACATTACAACATATTCTATAAGACCTTGACCATCTTGTGTATTTATTACTAGGTATATATTTAGTAAATAAAACAGGTGCTGCAGATGTGCATGAGTTCTGGCATATTATATTGTATTAAAAACATTAAAATTATGTTGCTTTTAGAATTCAAGAAAAATGATACTCTATAATCAATATTACCATTTTTTATATAATGTAGAATGTAGATTCATAGATTAGTTCTTTCCAAAGATTAGTAACACATCCTGAATTATACTAATTTAGGATATCACTCTTGCTTACCATCTGCTTGGTTGTATTACTTTCACACCTTGTATATTTCACCATAGCTCTTACATAAAACCAGAAAAATTGTCTTGGTATATGTACATTGTACATTGTACCTATTTATAACTATTTCCTTAACACGTTGAACGCCAATGCGGTCAGTGCAGTAAACTATCCCTTTAGGCCAAGCAAAAATCACTGTTCTATCCAAATGTACACTATATGCTTTTTCTTTTAGATACATATATCAAATGTCCAAAATGTTTTATCAACAAAATTCAACTTGAGTCATTATTTATTTACTAAAGTTGACTTGTAAACGTCACTGCAATGACCAACGTGGCCTAAATGGGAAAATGTATATTTTTTTGGCGTTCAATGTGTTAAAAAAGTATACACAATCAGTACAGCAATTTAGTTAAAACAAGAATCCTACATATAAAAACACTGACTTCAGTATTTATGATTATTATGCATATCAGAGCAACAACAGTAAATAAATCAGTCTTAGATAAAGGTTCTCCTATATTTCGTACTTGTAATCAATTGATAAGGATATTTTATAACAGATAAGCATGAGTTTAGATATAACCAGATTCATGATTTTTATTACATAATAACCAAGATTTATTATTCTTACATTTACAATCAAATAAAGTTTAAATTATATTATCATAACTTTGTGAATTGTGAAAGAAAACCTTTAATAAAATAGGAACTTTATTGTTAAAGTTTTAAGTTTATTTACTTCACAGTGGTCTACGTTTTTTAATTTCTTAGTGATACACACAGACATTTATAGTTTTAAAGTTGCTTACCAAAAGTATATAAAATACAAACCAAATGTCATTTTGCCACTGATGAACCTAGGGTCTTTCCGTGTGTCTGCAATGGCAGCTAATGGTATGCCCCAATTTGCTACTGGACCCCAAAAGTGTGTACTGAAAATATTAAGGATATAATTAAGCAACTATAGTCATAATAAAATAATCTGTTATATAATATGCAGTTACATGCAGACTATATTATACACTGTAACAACAGTGGTAGTGCCGATTCAATGTAGAAATATGAGAATAAAACTTACCTCATTAAATATTCCCGGAATTCTTTGCTTCTAAGCTGTTCTACTAATTTCCTTACCAGCGACATCGTGACTAAAATGTAAAAAAATCCTATGAGGCTTTATAATACAACAAATATTTCAAGGATATACAAAATATTGTAGACTTAAAATTAAATCTTAATAATTAATAAAGTGTTAGAGTTTTATGTGAGTACGTATAACTAAGATAACGCACTTATGCAAACGATAAATAATTTGTAATTTTTATTATCATTTATTATGATAATTTTGCTCGTGTATTATGTCCGCAATCAGCTCAAGGTTAGGAGCTAGATTTAAAATTTTCAAATGTTTAAAAAATTAAATATATAGCTTTACCTGATTATAATTTTTGAGCAAATAGTTAAACTTTTGATCTTAAAACTTACTTTTTAATTTAATTTTCTTTAAAATATTATTATTTTCGTTACGTTACGTTTTCCTGGTTTTTTTTTTACCAGACAACTGTCAGTCTGTCAACTCAAGTGTCAATTGTATAATGGTATAATGTCACTGATAACGATAAGGACACGTTTAGTAATTAGTTACATACTAAAAATCTTAAGCGATATGTACTTAATTTTAGAATTGTATTTATACCGGGTTGTATTTCATTTTTCACTTATAATAATAAGATAATTAATAATTCAGAGGAATATCTATTAAACCCGTGTGGTAACATGATGCTATTGATATTGCCATAATGACATAAATGACTAAATATTTGAAATTAAAATATGGCATAATGGCTGGTATACACTTTGATTAGTGATTAGTGCGAGTGGCTTGTTTAGTGTTAAGTGTTTAGCAAAAAACACGTTCGGACAGTTTCTGTTAAGTGTTAAGTGTATAGTGTTTAGCGAAGTACAGTATTTACAAGTGATGGCTGGTATACACTTTGATTAGTCAAGTGTCAAGTGTTTAGTGTTTAGTATGTAGAGTGATTAGTGTTAAGTGATTAGTAATGTCCTATACTGTTTATTAGGCAGTGTTTAGTTCATTTAAAAAATAGACAATATTTTGCCTGTATACACACTGATAGTATAATTAACAAAAAGAAACCAGTGAATATGTATGATCCCATTCGCAATGTAGTTAATGAAATATTGAATGTGCTTGCGTTACACATTCGAGAAGAAATCGAGTTGGAATTGAGGAGACCACCTCGATTATGGATAGCTAGGAGAGAAGGTGTAAGCCTCCTTCGCCCCAAAATTTTCTAAAAGTATTTCAGCAGCTATGGTTTGCAGAGCTGCGTCTCTGGCTTGTTTATATAAAGATTTACATTATATAAACACGCATGTTGAACATATAACTCCACAAATTTGTGGGTTACGGATTCGATCCACCTAATATTTCATTCACAACAACAGAAGAAAAGAACACGACACTGTTGACTTAACAGGCACGCACGTCCCGACGTGTTAAGTTCGTGTTTAGTGCAAGCGAGGGGTGAAGGCGGGACGCGCGGGAGGAGCTACTCGCAGAAAAAATAGAACACACTTGTAAATACTGTACTTCGCTAAGCACTATACACTTAACACTTAACAGAAACTGTCCGAACGTGTTTTTTGCTAAACACTTAACACTAAACAAGCCACTTGCACTAATCACTAATCAAAGTGTATACCAGCCATGAGTTCTATTTTTTCTGCGAGTAGCTCCTCCCGCGCGTCCCGCCTTCACCCCTCGCTTGCTCTTAATACGAACTTAACACGTCGGGACGTGTGTGACTGTTAAGTCAACAGTGTCGTGTTCGTTTCTTCTGTTGTTGTGAATGATAAAAATATAAAAAAAAAATCTACTAGGTGGATCGAATCCGTAACCCACAAATTTGTGGAGTTATATGTTCAACATGCGTGTTTATATAATGTAAATGTTTATATAAACAAGCCAGAGACGCAGCTCTGCAAACCATAGCTACTGAAATGCATTTAGAAAATTTTGGGGCGAAGGAGGCTTACACCTTATCTCCTAGCTATCCATAAACGAGGTGGTCTCCTCAATTCCACCTCAATTTCTTCTCGAATGTGTAACGCAAGCACATTCAATATTTCATTAACTACATTGCGAATGGGCTCATACATATTCACTGGTTTTTTTTTGTTAATTATTACTATCAGTGTGTATACAGGCAAAATATTGTCTATTTTTTAAATGAACTAAACACTGCCTAATAAACAGTATAGGACATTACTAATCACTTAACACTAATCACTCTACATACTAAACACTAAACACTTGACACTTGACTAATCAAAGTGTATACCAGCCATAACGAACATAAAATGCTTCGCTAAGTAATAAATTTAATAAATATATCAAAAAAGACATTACAATCACCAAAAGCAAATAATGTATCAATAATTAATTTAGCCCTACCATGGGCTTTTTACGAACGCTTGTCATTCTTTATATGCTAGTATATATAATTTTATATCTTGGCCTTGTTGGAGCGCTTGTCTACGTTCGTGGTGTTATAATAGCTCGCAATAAGTATGGATTTTCAATAATAATACAGTAGAACCTCGATCATCCGAACACTCAATTATCCGTATGACTTAGTTTATCCGAACGGTCAGTGGCGGCGTAAGGCGTGGGCGACGTGGGCCACCGTCTACGGCCTCGCGACCCAGGGGGTCTCTCGCCCTGAAAATTTATGCAATACTTAAAAAGTCGCGAAGGCGCCAAAAAAATTTTGCCATTAAAGCCATTTCTTGCGCTGGCAGAGGCACCCGCAAAATGAATCTTGCCCACATTAAATTTAGGTCTATTACACACACACATTAAATTTACGTATTAAACGCCGCCACTGCGAACGTTGCGCGTTGGCGTGAAAGATACATAGTTGTTCCCTGCCATCGCCGTGAGCAACAATATATCTTTGAAACGCGTTTTATTTCACAGAACGTTGTTACTTGTTACTTTGTTAGTCTGCTTACAAGAATCTCACTTAAAACGTGCCATGGCATCAACGTCGAGTCCTTCAACTTTTATATATAATATGTATGTACTGTTTTTATGAAGAAAGGTGTAGTCTATGATCTCGTTCCAAAAAACCCACGTTTCGATTATCCGAACTAGTCTCTCTCCCATTAGGTTCGGATAATCGGGGATTCTACTGTACTAATAAGTATTTAATTCGCCATGATTATTGTACATTTCATTGTTTTAGGCTACTTAGTAAAATAAACTCAAAACTGCAAGACATTCAGAAATTATTCATTTTACATATTCTACACCAGAAGCTTACGCCTGGAGAGGGGAATGGTGAATTGTAGAAAGATATTATAGTTATAGTTTTATTTACAGCATACCAGAGGACTATGTTGACAGAATGATAAGATGTGGACAATAAAACACCACTTTTGTAAAATATTTATTGTAAAAGGCACTAATTTGGACGGAATAACTAAGTCTTTATCCTTACATAACTTGGAATGTACAACTATTAAACAATAGCTGCTTGTAAACTTTATTGTTTAGTAAAAATATGATATAAATTCATTGGTAATTTTTTAAAAGTAAATACAAATAGTTTATAATGAATAAAAAGACTCACTGAACAGTGAACATCAACTTTACATAAAATATAAAACAAGCCATTAAAATAGTTGCATAAAAATAAGGTACACAATTATAGCTTTAATAAATATTTAGTAATCTTATAACTAGGCATAAGATTCACTTTACAATAATGAGATTCTAAAATGTAGATATCTTTTGATATGAAAAACAAAAAATCAGTCTGGGGTTTCAATAATAATAAAGTTGCCAGCATAATTTCCCAAAAGTATACTCTTGGATAATCGAAATTAATATATAAAAAGTTGCCTATAATGACTACCGACGTAGTTATAGGTAGGACGTAGGACCTATAAAATATTAATGCAAAATTGAGTTTGTTTTGTCCTATCACACATAGGAAAACATCTCAATTAATACATGAAAGCGAAACTTTGCAAGGAATAAAGTATATCTAACACTTTTATATACCTTCAAATTACCATATTTCGTTAGTTCAAAGGTATAACTCACAAAGAGTAATTTAGAATAAAAAAGGTATGTGTGTACTTATACGCGTTAGAAGTTATACTTCTTTGGCGTCTGAAGAAAAATTTTAAAAAACAAAACTGCAGTAAATATCGAAGCAAAATGTTAAAATCAATCTGTTTACGCGCCGCGCCTATTCTTATAGTAATGTTAATAATTAGTTGTGTACAATTGCTTGTGTTTTTTGGTAAGGAGTAAGTTAAGTTTAAAAAGATGACTGTCCATTTTTCTGTATCTTTTTGTCTCTCGCATAATACACACTGTAATCTGATCTTATTATTTTATTTCTATAATCTAAATTGCAACACAATCAAATTCTATTCTGTAGCCAACTTCATCATGTCGTTTTTTTGGGACATCGTGCGCGCGCAGGTCATCTGTAGCCAACTTCATACTGTTAATTTTGTGTCACAGATGCGCGCGCATCTTAAAATTTCACTCTCATCATTTTTTCATAACGCGCCTAAAGAAGTAAAACTTCAAAAATAAATTTGTCTGTTATTGCTTATTTTAAGCATACATCTACAATAGTACGTACCAATTACTAAGTGCGTTTTGCGCTTCAGTCTTGTTATGGACGACAATACGCTATCAGTGCTTTGTTCTTGCAAAAGTTTTACACTTAAAATAGCAGTAAATCCTATTTTTATTCAAAATGGCACTTAGTGAGTTTTAATTCTGAACCGACGATTTGTTCATTCAAAATTGTAATATGATTTAAGTACGTAAAACTAAATATATTTATCTCAACTTCACGAGGGCAATTAGAACAGTCAAAATGATAACAAAACTACTTTGCATAGCGCTCGCTCCGGCCAACCTACACTTAAACATATCGATACGAGTTTGTTTGTCCTGAATAATGTTCTGGAACTCTGCTTCTACGATCTGGCCGTCGTAGTACGTGATCTGGTCTTCAAAGGGATATTCGTAGCCCTGGAGGCATTCACATTTGTACCCGCCGGCTTCGAACCCACGACCTTGGATGGGTACACACTAAAGATTCAAAAGAAACAGATTATACTTTCAGTTAATTGTATAAAAACTATACTGTATCTAAGTCATTTAAAATTTTTATTTGATAGATGTAGACAGACGAGCATGAGGTTCACTTGATGGTAGGTCAGCCTCAGCCACAGAACATCAGTCAATGATGCGCTGTCGACCTACTTTTCACTTCAAGCCTTCGGATATCCATAGACTGAAACCGAAACGCGCAATGTGCACTTCACGGTTTTTCCATCTATGAACGGTGGTTCGTTGCCCGGTCGGAATTAAGATATTCCTCCCACCCGATCAATGCCCGAAGTTACCAGACGTGAGGAAAATATGCTTATAGAAAATTATAAACATGTTGTCCCGGTGGGATTCGAACCCACGACCCATCGATGCGCACGGCAGGTGTTCTACCGAACGAGCCCGCCAAATTTTAGTCAAGTTGCCTTAGTGCCTAAACTTTATACTTACAAATGAAGAAGTCCTGTCACATTTGTCGGTGCCCTTAAACGCGTTGGGCGTGTAGGATTTGTCCGGACACTGGTTGATATCTAACGCCATTAGAGACATTGTCACTGCGACCACTCCTCTGAAAATTAATTCAAAAATTAACATCCGGCTCGAAGGACCATGCTTTTTGTGTAATGTCATTTTAAAATATAAAATCGGAACTAAATGGTCTTATAGTCTGATACTAAAGACTTGAGAGGGAAGATTTTTTCACCATATACCATATCAAATAAATTATCTTCTATTTAATTATAAAAAAGCCTAGGCCTATTATAAAAAAACGAAAATTGTTTTATTGCAAAATTATGTAAAGCTACTTTTATACTATATACTATATTTTACTTTTTGTTGAAGACACCCGTCATTTTAATGCCAAAATGACCAACCGCCTTTTTTGCACTGGGCTGACTTACGCGCCAACTTCAACCAAAGCGATCACAGCGGTCAATATTTTAAAAGATAGTGCAAAAAATTTAGTTTAGAACATGATTTTTGAAAATAATATTTTTTTTGGCTCTTCTGTAAAAAGTGAGGTTTTTGGTTTGTGGCCGTTTTGTATTCAATATATTGTGTATTTTTCCATACTTACTTGAATTCCAGTTTAACTTTAACACTGTCCCATCCAAAGAAGGGTGACGCGTATGTGATCACCCACTGCTTGACGGGCCCCGTGCAGTCGTAGTAGGGTTGAGTCCAATGCCCGTGCTTCAGGTTTGCCGCTCGGTAGAATGTTGGATATCTAAAATACCAAAATACCATTAATTACCTCTATAAGACCAAAGCCCATACAAACTTTTGGCACAAAAAAAGTAGTTTTACTTTTGACCTGTAGAGCGCGCGGCAATGTATCGGTGTGACACACACATCAAAGCAGTCCGCTGACTCCTCCCCTCGCGTTGTCTCGCTTGCTCTTACGAGCGAACGGCAATAACGCTCTAACAGCAGCTGGGTGCGAGAGAGTGCGCGCTATGACTCCAGCGTCAGAGTGTGCGTTCACACGGATACTATCAGCACCGCGGTGGCTGGGGTAAGAACTATTAATACCCCAGAGAAACCGTGCCAAGCGCGATTATAAGACTTGTGCTTCTATGTGTATGTATACTATATGTATATTAAAGCAAGAATTAAATATACAATGAAAAGTCCATCTTTAACCTCACCAATTTAAAAATAAACACTGTACCTTTCATACTGCTTCAAGTAGTGTCCATTCTCATCATCACGAATCTTCATCTTGAGGAAGAACTTCTCAAGTCCATCGAAGTTGGTGGACCAGCTCTGTTTTAAGAACTGGAACCATGGCTTGTTTGTATACATTTCCTCTGAAAATACAGATGATAATAATTAAGGTATACAAACATAATATGATACATAGGTATTCCTCAAGTAGGTATAGAAAAAGAATGCTATATTTTCCTAAACAGGTACTTGTATCCACATATACCAAGGTATTATGTTCAGTGTTGTCGATAATTGGACTATCCAACACAAAATTTTTCAATTCGAATCAGTAGTTTCTGAGATTAGCGCGTTCAAACAAACAAACTCTTCAGCTTTATAATATTATATAGTATAGATTAAAACGCGATTTATTATTTTCAACAACCGTGGTCGCGGCAAACTGAGATTTTAATCCGTTATAGAGCATTTTATTTAAATGTGTGATACTCGCGTTAATAAAAGACAATACTGTATTATTTTTTTCAACAACGTCAGGGTAAGTCTGATACAGTTATACAAATATCTTACGACCGCGACGGCCCAAACTGAGGTAGGTGTCTCGCAGAGGACGTTAGGCATATCGTGGCAAAACCCAAATTTTAAGACTGTGCCACAGTACTCGCTACTCACGACCATGCTGTAAAAAGGCCAAGAGCTAACAGTGAGATACCATACAAAAAAGGGGCACTTTCAGTCTGACTTCGGCCCGATGCACAAACAATACACACGTTAACCCTTCATATCCTTGCAAGCAAGAAACAAATTCTTCATATCCTTGATATTTATGAAATATGATGTTAATTAGCAATACAAATACACTTACCTGTCGTATTCAATCGAGCGAGGTCTTCAACCTTATACTTCCTCGTGTTCAATTCAGTCTTGTAAGCGAACGGCGCAAACATTGTGCGGTTCGTGAACTTGTTACGGTCCCAGTATGTACCTGCAATGACAAACCAAGTTAATTCCACTTCTGGTAGTAATAGTAGGACAAGGAGCTACCATATTTCTGAATTTCTTCTGATGATCTTATTTTGTTTCGTTTTTTTTTTATTTTAGATATCGACAATCGAGCATGAGGATCACTTGTTGGTAGGTGATACCTCAGCCACAACATGAGTCAATGATGCGCTGTCAACCTATTTTTTACTTCAAGCATTCGGAAATCCGTAGACTGAAACCGAAACGCGCAATTCACTTCACGGTTTTTCCATCTATGAATGCCCGAATTTACCAGACGTGGGGAAAACACGCTTACAGAAAATTATAATACTGTGGTCTCGGTGGGATTCGAACCCACGACCAATCGTTGCGCACGGCAGGTGTTCTACTGAAAGCGCAAACGAGCCCGTCAAAATCTTATTTCAAACTAACTTTTTATTTGCTGTTATAAGTCTTATTATAATTAAAAATCTTAAAACAATGTATGTAATCCTAAATACAAACCTGCAGACCAAATTTTGGAGTCACCCAATATAATGGCTAGAGTTTCTCCAATCATCTGATCTTCTGTAAGGGCCTTATCGGCCACGCGAGTACCACTGAATACCTCTTTTGGATCTGATACCTTCAAAATAAATAAATAAATCATACATTATATGTATATTAGACTAAACATCAGTGCTGTATCAATAATCGCCACAGCTTAACGGGTGGAGACCCATTTGACACGATATTCACATGTTTTAACAAAATAATGTTAATTTATTACTTTAATTACATTTTAACATTTTTGTTATACTATTTAATAATTATATATTTTTTATTTCTTTTAATTGTTTATGTATCAAATAAATATTCTTAATTTTAAATAATAATATTATAACAATAAAGAGAATTAACAACAAACAGAACGGAAGAGATAAATAAATATTCCTATGTTCAAATTTTTTTACCTGTAAGAAAGCACTGATGAAGTTCGAGAGACGAACTGCCATCTTGGCTTGATTTTCAAATTGTTCTTCAGCTCCATATGCTATGTCACCATTGAGATATAAATCAGATGGGTTGTACCTAAAAAAATTAATTAAGTAAATTTTGAGCAAGCATCGCATGTAGCATGTAATGTCAATGGTATTATTATTTATTAAAACCAAATGTATACATAACAGGTATATTTTACTGAACAATTCTTCACTCAGACTATTACAACTGAAAGAATATTAACATTATATAACAGACAAACACTTAGGACGGTTGCACATTGGACACGAATTTGTATCGTACGTAAACGTACGTTATTGGACGTACGAATGGCACGCGCACACTAGTTCCGTTTTTCTTTTGAAATGCCAGTAGTGACTGTGAACTGTAGGCCGTAATATCGTATTTCATGGCACATGTATAAATATAGGTATATTTGATTATATTTTAGTCACAATCAGCTTTAAGTTTTCCAAGACCAGACTATATACTTTTTCTATATCCATATCGAATTTAACATACGAACGCCTAAAGACAACGAGAAAGTTGAGACTCATTTCGTATATCGAAACTATACGCGCGTACACGCATGACTAGTACGCATACAGTGTGTAAGGCAATATAATACTCGGAGTGTTGGGATCGTTCGTGCGTATTCGTACGAGTAAAATTCGTACAAAAACGCATTCAAAGAGCGACCACCCTTAGCCCATGCTAGCAGTAAGGAATTCAAATCATGTTTTTATACTAACAGTACTGGTATTCAGTGGCGTGCCTAGGGTTTGAATGCAGGGCAAGCCCAAAAACTGGACTCCTATTTATATTTTATTTTACCTTTTTTGTGGTGAACTCCCAAGCCTTGTTGTATTAATAAACGATTTTAATAAAACACACAGAAGGTATTACTACTAGACAAATAATACACATTTAAGCTCTATTTCAATTTATGATTGAAATAGTGAATGAGGCTACTGAATGAATTATGTTATTTAGAATTTTATTTGATAAATAACTAGGTGCCGATTTGCCACTTTGTTGATGTTGCATATTATGTTGTTCTAAAACAATGTCATACTTTGAAAGTAATGAAACCAATTCCAAAAAAATATCCCTGTTAAATGAATTTTTACATTCATCGTGGCCTCTAAAGGGCAATTGTTGTTGAGCTAGGTGACACAATATCTACTAACCTTCGAAAAATACTGCGATTATGGTCAACACGTGCGTTATGATTAGTAATTTCAATTAATAGCTGACGATATGAAGATTATGCTGAGATAATGTAGTTTCAATTCGTTTTTTACCAAAATTACAAAAATAAATTACAGAATTCAAATGTTTTTGAGAATTCTGATGTTTTTTAAAGCTCCAGAAAAATTAATTAAAACGTAATAACCAGATGTATTCAAAACGTTTTTGTCATAAGAAAAAAATATGCAACACCAACAATATAGTTTATTTGTATCTGAACAACCAACAATCCATTTATTATTATAAACTGACCTGAAATTCCTTTTATGACCTTTAATCGTTTGTGAAATACACAAGTTGGGCGTTGGGTTTGACGAAGTAAGTAGCTTTAATATTTGTTGAAAAGTTAAAGATTTTACTATATCTTGCTGCTTTAAAACTTGCACACACTTCAAATCCTCACACGGAACACATTCCACTACGTTATTACTCATAATAAATAATAATAAAAACAAAACTAAAATGCACCGCGTACGTTATCACTCACTCAACTAAAGCAAAAAACAATCATAACAAACTTGAAATAACACTCAACTCTTTCAATTTGGCACTAACTTCACACCGAAAGCCTGGGTTACGTTCTCCATAGAATCGCTAGATTTGTTTATATAATTTTATAGCTTTTTATCTTGAGTTTTGTATGAAAAATTTGTCAGAAAGGCATTTCAATTCACAAGCCAATATGCCAGAAAGAGAAAGAAAACAACCGAACACGACGACGCGACGAGTTGAAGCGAAACGTTTCCGCTTGAGCTCGTCGCAATTCGCAAGATATGTAGTATCGCGTGATGCATATTGAATATTGTGGGAGTCGATTCAACGCTTCTCGTAAGATGGCGCAAATATAAATATAATTTCGATATAGTTGTGCATAAAATTATTAATTCAAATTTTTTTTTGTTTCAATTGATATGTTATATAATTACTATAAGGGAATTCTTTTTTTCTTTCAATTGTTGAATTAATAGGGCAAGCCGGGCTTTTGGGCTTGTATGGTAGGCCCGCCACTGCTGGTATTCTATTTTATTCAAAAGGTCTGAAAAATACTAACTTAGAACAGTTATGCGGTTGGACTCCTCTAATAAAGTTAAGTACTTCATACACATTAACCCTTTCCGTGTGTAAGGCAGCAGGACCGCTTGTAGCATTCACATATTCATAGTATCGATCTGCATAGATAGCTCGGAGAAAAGGGTGTGCTTTCTCCCATTGCACTGGTAAACGTTGTATCCCTGGCAATCATACAAAATTCTAATGAAACATTTGACTTGCTGCATCAGAGTGCATTATTACTAAGAATTTGATGATATATTTATTCATACTACTTTTAAATAAAAATGTATGAATTCCTAATTCAGTTTTAACAAAGTTCTCATCTGTTATCTTGAAGATTAAATTAATTTCCTCTTTTCGTTAATTATAAGATGGAACCCTGGAAGAAACTTAAATACTACTTTTTCTGTTTGTTTCTTTTCTTGAATGAATATTATTGCAATTCTGAACACCTATACAAATTATAATAAAAAGTTGAAAATTCACCAAAAATTAAGATTTAGGATTATTTAAAATTTGAATTAAAGTACACAATAAAAATGAAATACATACATCCTATAGGCATACAGTCAAAGTTATTGTAATACTGATCAGAAGTGGCTCTCTCAATGATCTCCCCAAGATATGGTCTTCTTACAATGCTGGGTAGTCTAAAGTTGGGCCTACACCTGCACTGGTAGCCGCCACGACGGTAACCCCACCCGTGTAGAGGTTCACACTGCATTACAATATATAATAAGTCTTGTGAATATTCTACTACTAATAGTAAACTTTGAAAATAGAATAGTTTATTACAATAAACGGTTTCTATTATATTTACAAAAGCTTAAAGGAGATTAATATGTTAAGATTCACATAGTCTTCAGATATATATACAAAAGTGCTTACCTCTGTAGTTTCTTCTTTACACCTGGCTGTTGAAGCAAATCTATTTGGTTTATCATTCCCCTGACTTGGAGGACACTGATTTATATCTATCCTGTCATAGTCTAGCTCCATCACTACTGCTGCTGTGTATCTATAAATTTCAATAAACTATATTATGGTCATGATGTTTAATATATTTGTATGAATGATTCAATTCCTTATTATTAATACTCTAATGTGTAGAGGGAGATTATTCTTATTATTCTTCAATTAAATGAGTCAAATTTTCAAAAACATTTTAAAGGGTTAACCCTGTTTTTATAAGAACATGTAACATTTTTATTTTGATTTGTGAATAATATGCTAAAAATTAGACATATTTATGCACTTACGTTGGATACTCGATATGTCTAAATTGTGTGTGCCTAGGGTAAATATCAGCTACAGGGGATACCGCAGCAACCAACCACTTATTTAACCTTCCACAATCAAAGTATGGTCTTGTCCAATTCACAGGTCCAGGAACTTCATCATTACCAGGTGGACCATGGAAAGTAAATGTCTCGTTGGTATTATTAGCATATCTGATCTCAACTTGATATGTTGTCTTTGTATCATGTCTTTTATCCACCTTGTCAGGTAACCACTTCTGATACCACTCATTGATCCGATAGAAATCAGATGTATAATCCTTGGAGAGACTACCAGAGTCAAAGGCCCCTAAATCTTCAACGTAAAATGTGTTTAATGTGGAGATCTTTTGTAGATGTACAGGGTCATTGAAATCATCAGCTCGGAATGCTCTAGGCGCAAACCTCGGCATTGTTTTATTGAAGAATCCTCTGTATGACGATGTGTAGGACATGTTTGGTGAAAAATATATTGAACTGGCGTTTATATAAGGATTCGAAGAAACGTCTGCAGCTGATGATAAGAAGTAGTACATCATTCCAGGATCATAAGTGTCGTTGATAGCTGGCCGAATAAACCTCGATTGGAGGATATAACTCCAGAAGAATGCTCGATTCATAGCAAGGTTGTGTAAATGCAACAATGCTGTACGGTTTGGGAATACCGGATTAATGTTTATTTCTTTTACATCAGGATGGTGAGACACAGAGTCATCGGGTAGAAAAAGGTCATCTAAATGTGTGATGTAACAATTATCCGGGTTAACTTTGTCCATTTTACCTCGAATTTCGTCAAAACTGTCTCGAATTTGCCATTCATATTGACCGGCCACACCCCACAGCAACGCACAAAGTGATATCAACAACAATGTACTATTAAACCTTTCCATGGTTTTCCTTTTCACTTCAATCAATTAGACCACATAAAATAATGCATCTAGTACGTCTGTAATTTCAATTTTCATTTAAAAATAAAACAAAAAAATATTAAGCGTACATCAATACATCAAGTTTGTTTGAATCGGTTTGGTTTTGAAGATTATGTTTTACCTGTCTTCTGTCAGATTGATATGTTTTTCTTTGTTTAAAATTAATCGCAGTAGATACGTGTCTTTTTGAATTAATTTTTTTTTATTTAGATGAGTAAATCACTAGCTTTCCTCTTATTATTATTAGAACAAAC
Organism: Anthocharis cardamines; assembly: GCA_905404175.1. Classification (NCBI taxonomy): domain Eukaryota; kingdom Metazoa; phylum Arthropoda; class Insecta; order Lepidoptera; family Pieridae; genus Anthocharis; species Anthocharis cardamines. The sequence continues at coordinate 1,918,436 of FR989959.1, forward strand.
TAAATTATTTTGATGAAATAAATATCATAGAATGATGCCAATGACATAAATTGATTAAGTGGCATTTCAAACGATTACCGTTATACAGGGTGGAAAGAATCAATGGGCCCTGGAGGGAAACCACTTTAAATCCTTAAGATAGATTATTTTACTTAAAGGAAACATTCCTTTATTTTTAAAAAGAAACTAATCTGCATTCAAAGATTTTCTAAAATTAGCTTGTCTCACCCGGAAATCGAACCAGCTAAAAATTCAAAATTTAAACATTCGCTATTTTATTCCACTAATCGATAGAATCAACGTTCAGGATAAAATATCTCTAAAAAACATTGGGTCTAAGAAATAAAACAGATCATGAAATCTAACATTTAATTTATTTTATCATTAGTTCTAATACGAAGGATACGTAAACTAACAGAAAATTATTACCTAGCTAGTTAGACATTGATAGTTGATACTCAAACTATTTTAAATCACATTATTGTAATCTAACTAATAAGCTGTTGTTTGAAAACACTAATAATTTAATTAATAAGTTGTTCGAAAAAAAATCCCTTGTTCCAGATACACTAAAGTCTTTTTTGAAATTCACTTCGTGTAGCTTTCTGCAAAGTGTTGTGGTGAATGCTCCTAATAACATTTTCTAGATCAACCCTTAGCTCTTCTAAGGTTTCATAAGACTTTTTGTAAATAACATTTTAACATGGCCCTATAAAAAATAGTTCAGAAGCGTCAGGTCTTCTTGCAGGCCCGGTTGTACCTATCCAGGAATTGAATTTTTCGCCTTATTTGTTCGCCCTGGAAATTCTACTTGTCTTGTTGAAAAATTATGTTATTACAATAGAAGGTTTAATTTATTTTGGTAAAAGATCTAATATTTCAATGTATTTTGCAGTATTTAGATATCCTTCGAAAATATGCACCAAAACAACCAGTCAGGCCAGGAACTCTGGCTTATTTTTACTGGGGCCATGTATAAATTTTATTTACAAAAGTCTTATTAGAGAGAAGAGCTAAGGGTTGAAAATGGTATAAAATGTTATCAGGAGAACACACCACAACTCTTTGTAGAAGGCTACACAAGGTGAATTTCAAAAAAGACTAAATTTGTACATCCGGAACGAGGGACATTTAAAAAAACTTATTTCGAACAAATTTACTATCAGTTTAATTATTTATTAAAGTATAACACGTAGTAATTTTAAATAATTCAAATATCAATGTCCTGATAAGTAATAATTTTCTTTCATGTTTAAATGTCCTTCATATTAGAACTGATGATAAAATAAAATACTTAAATGTTAGATTTCATGATCTTTTTTAATTCTAAGCCCCAATGTTTATTAGAGAGATTTTATCCTCGTTATTGATTCTATCAATTAGTGGATTAAAATAGCGAATGTTTAAATTTTTAATTTTTAGCTGGTTCGATTTCCGGGTGAGACAAGCTTATTTTAGAAAACCTTTGAATGCAGTTTTGTTTCTTTTTAAAAATAAAGGAATGTTTCCTTTAAGTAAAATAATCTATCTCAAGGATTTAAAGTGGTTTCCCTCCAGGGCCCATTGATTCTTTCCACCCTGTATACCGTCATTCTGTGTCGTTATTTTTATTTCGAATTAAGGTAAAATATCCAATTATTTAACACTACCTTGTATTATTATTATTTAGATAGATAGATAGATAAATCGAAATCTGATGTCGGGAAGAAACTTAACTTTTACTTTATTAACAAAATCGCGGGCATTAGTTAGTGATTAATAAAATATTATTTAAGTGTCTTATTTTGCTTTTATTTCCTAATATTGTACTTACCCAAAATATTTTTTTTTTCAGAACGGAAAAAGGATTATCGAGAGTGTTTAAACTTTAATAATTGGGTCACGCCTGTTCAATATTAGGAGCATAGGCATTTTCAGTGTTCAATAATTAAGTCATTTGCATGCTTCACATTTAATTCCTTTTGTAATTTGAAAACATTTAAAAATAATTCAAAGTATCATTTGAACTTGAAAGCGATGGTTTTTTTCTTGAATTTATATTTTTTCTCACCGAATTTAATCCTCCAGATCATCTGTTCAATAATTGGGTCTTTTACGTTAAAAATTTCAAAATGTCAACAGTTTTAGTTTTAGTTTTATTTTACTCTAGCCAAATTTTAGGATGACTTGATGATGACAGTGACATTAAATAAGTTTTTTATGTTCTTTTTGTCTAACCTATAAAGTAAAAATAAATATTCAAAAGTGGAATATTTGAAAGTTAAAAACTGATTAGCCATGTCTGGAGCACTATTCCGTAGGTTCCTTTACTGATTTCCTTAATTATTTGATCGTATTTATCTCAAGATTACCAAGAATTTTCTGTTTATGTTTCAGGATCATTATTCAATACTTTGTCACAATATAAATCGAATCCTACAATAAATGTAAGTATGTTTAGCTTTAAAATAATTTACTCAATAGCAGCAACAATACATTTCCATACTCTTAAATAAAAAAATGTTAAACAATATAATATTTATGTATTAAAATATTTTTAATTTACAGCGCTCTGTGCATACAGCAACAGTATATTATGCAGCGCGTAAAGGCACAAGAGCAAAAGCTCGCGCTAAGAAAGTCAAAGTTGAAATAACTAAAGTCGGCTTCATTCCACACAACCAGAGAGGGAAAGATAGGTTAGTTATGAGTGTGTGTATATTACCAATGTCTTGTGAAGTAAAAGTAAAATTTAAGTGTAAACTACTTTTAATACAAGAACAAAAATTATATTTTATGGTCTGTAGCTTTATAATTCTTATTATAAGTTTAAGAGTTGGAGAGTGATACCTCACAATTATCTCAGATCAGGGTACTTATGATCCCAAAATAGGTTTAGGTAGTTACATGCCAAAAATAGGGCTATGTAGTTAAGTCTTAAACAAGATAGCTACATATTTTAATTTAATCTTTATTAACAACATATTTGAAAACATTATCACAATTACAAAGTTAATAAACTAAAATTACAGATTAGCAAAGATGGTCATTAACAAACATCTTGATGATTCATTCAAGCATGCATCACTGGATGATGTTTATCCTATGAAGTATTATCGCTGGCCTGTTTATACTGCTGAAGAAGCTATCAGGGCACATCAAGAGACACACCATCCAACTATGTACAATGATCCAGAAGCTCTTGTATATGCGAAAATTGAAATTAACATGGAGGGTGTAAAAAAGGTGACCTATATTGTTGTTGTAGGAACTTTCTTGCAAAAAAACACTAAATTATTGGGAAAATCCATCTAATAGTATAGAACTAATTATTTTATCTACAAACAAATCTAAAGATAATGAATAATGTAGCTCATTTTACAGATGTCCACGAGACCCATTGTTTGTTGCCATTATATGGACCTGCTTGTTTGTATGTTCTAACTTACTAGAGAAAATATTCAGTCTTGGCTTATACAAGAACAATCATCCACTTTTCTCTATTCTGCACCATATTCTGAAACTTATTGGTTTATAGTCAGTAATAATGTGGTGCCTTATCTAACAATAATCTCTATTTATAAGAAATACATTTTAATCTGTTAATTTTAATTAAAACTTACAGAACCGTTACCTAGACAGCTTCACAAGACTAACACTTCTGCCAAACAACTTCCCACGTGATGAGGAGAGGACGATCCTGGCATTCTGTAAAGGACCTGAGCTTATTAAGCAAGTGGCTGAGTCTGGAGCAAGTATTGTGGGCAGCACTGAGCTAATTAAGAAGATTCAGGTAACTATTTTCAACAGAGATAGTATTGAAACATTGATATACCTATCATTGATTACAACATTAAATATTGATTTCCTTATTGCAGGAAGGTGTAACCAAACTTGGTGATTATGACTACATAATTGCCCATCCAAATATCATCACAGACCTAGTGCCAATCCGAGGTTTGATGAAGAAAAGGTTTCCCAATGTCAGATCTGGAACCATAGATGCCAACATTTGTGACTTGGTAAAGAAATTTGCAGCTGGCATTCAGTACAGAGTAGTGAAGGATGAGAACCAACAGAATTATGGTTCTGTTGAAGTACCAGTTGGACGGGTAAAGATATTCATTTTAATTACTAAACTGTATTATGACAACATACTTATTATTAATCTTTAACATATGAAATAGAGTTTATTTTATATATAATATTATCATTTATCTGTTTATAAAAATATATCAAGATTTTACATATTATACTACTCTTGTATCCCAAAAATCTTCTTTTTATAATTTATTCGAAAGTTTATTATACTGTTCATTGCATATATTATTTTTTTATATTACAGTTAAACATGGATCCAAAGAATGTTGCAGAAAATATTTCCACCTTACTAAAAGATATTCAGACTGTGAGACCTAAGAGGGATGGTCTTTTTATAACAAGGTAATGATGTTTTTAAAATTGGGAATGAATAGGGAATTTTTAAAAATAGATATATTATTTTATTAGTTATTATAATAGCGCTGAATTAATTACATGATATAATTCTTTACAGATGCTTAATTGTAAGTCCACCATCTACTGAAAAGCTAAAAATAGATCCATTTGTGTATGTAGATCGCACTTTATCTAAAGAGGTGCAAGAAGACAGTGATGATGAAGACAATGCTATTGCTGCCACGGCATAATTAGACTAGTCAAGAAGAGCTAAATATTAATAAGAGCATTTACTATTAAAGAAATATCAATATCAAGAAGGACTTTTTCTTCAATGTAGTGTTTTGGAAATTTATTCGCAGATGAATTACTTTGTAACCGATTGTAAACTAGTAAAAAAGATTACTCTTATATCGTTTTATTAAGGCCTTTATCAATAGTGATATTAAATATATATTATATTTTTGAAGAAAAAAGTTAATATGTCGGCACCGGTTTTTTCTTAATTTTATGATAAGGCAATTTTATTTGATTGTCTATGGTTCGATGGGGCGTCAACATGATGTCAGCCAAAGATCGGAATGACGACTGACGTTTCCTACAATACCAATAGGGGCGTAAATTAATCCGCCATTTTGTCTCGGAGACATTTAAATATTTTTATTTAATTCAACCCGTTATTATTTAAATAATCCGTTAACAAAAGTTATATTGGTAAAGGTGTGCAGTGTTTTACAAGTCTGTGATATTTTTGGGTACAACTATTTTTGTTTACGTTACTACGATCTTGACGTTATTAGTTGACCGATTTTGACGTCGAACGGACAACTAGAATATCAAAATGGGTACAAGAGAGGACGAATATGATTATTTGTTCAAAGGTGAGCTTAAAACGATGCTATCGATCATGAAAAATCATTGATAAACAGCAAAGAAGATCAAGATTAATCTTCATAAAGAATATCTGCTATTGTTGCTCTTGAAATGACGTATAAAATTACTAACGGTACAAGAACCCTAAGAAAGATCTACGAATTATATGTTTATTAAGATTTCAGTTAAGAAACATCTAATATTATTCCAGGACTTAGTAGATTTCTTTTGTTTTCCATCAGCTGTTTGTGTTACAAATCGATTAAAGTGTTGAGTTGTGAGTCACCTTGCTACTCATCTGCGATCTAATCTATATAACTATAATTTCGTAAAAAAAAACCAAATAATTAAATCTATAATATGTAGAATGAATTAGTCAACTCAAAAGTTACATTTTATTTGATAGTTGTAAAAGTAATTTTTCTTTGTTCTAGTGGTGTTGATAGGTGACTCAGGGGTGGGGAAAAGCAGTCTTCTTTCACGTTTCACTAGAAATGAATTCAACTTAGAGTCAAAATCAACAATAGGAGTGGAGTTTGCAACAAGAAGTATAGAGGTAAAAATTATTTACACTTTACATTAACAGACAAGACCAATCTTTGTCTTTGCACTTATGATGAAACATGAACATGATATAAAATAATTGAATCCATTATCAGATAACAATTATTATGAAATCTTTATAATTGATGTCATAATCAGCACTGACTGAATATATTTTTTTGTTAATAGAACAGAAAATAAACACACACAAGGTTACATTCCTAACTTGGTTAACAATATAATTTAAATTTTGCTGTATTATACTATGTATCAAGTTTGGAAGTTCAAATTAACATTAAAAGACATTTTCTTAGGGAGGAGACCGTAAAATAATTTAGAATTTAGATTATAGAATTCTTATTTAATTTATTAATTTAATGATAATCAAACTTGTGATCTATTAATAGCTTAACATGTTTAATTTATATTGTAATTTATTTTTATGGAATTCCAAGGTAATGTGTGAACATTTACTTTCCATACAATATAATAATTTCTATATGAGAAAAAATTTAAAATTGAAGTTACTATGTTATATTAACTGTAAATATCTTTTTAGTGCAGGTCATGGTCCCATAAAAAGTAAATAGCATGTTTGGCTCAGGGCCAACTGAAGCAGTATTGATGATAACAGTAAATATTTAAATTGATTCTAGAACTTTAAACTTTTATTATTGTACCTTTTGATAACTGATATTCAACATGTTTGCAGTTTTGCCTGTACAGGGAATAAATCTTTTTTTCTGTGATATTATTGAAACAAAGGCACAAAGTGTAATTTTGAATAAAAATAATTTTGTCTGTTATTGCTTATTTTAAGCGTACATCTATGATAAAAACCAAATAATAAAATAAATAAATAAAAAAGCCTTTATTTCCAAATTTCCCAAATTATTTTACATTAGAAGTTTTTGGTTAGTAAGTTTCAAATAGTTAGTAGTTAGTGTTAAGTTTATGTTTGTTATGTACTATTTATTTATTTAATTTGGACCCCTCTTCGGGTGTAGGCCTCCTCCAAATCTCTCCATTTTTGCCTGTCTTCCGCTTTGTTTAGCCAGTCTTTTCCTGCAATTTCTTTTATATCATCTAGCCATCGTTTATATGGCTTTCCCACTTTCCTTGTGCCAATAGGGCCTCTCCATTTTGTTGCCAATATTGTCCATCTTTTTATCTTTATATCGTGCGATATGGCCAGTCCATCGCCATTTTAATTTGAGGGCTTGAGTTAGTGCGTCTTGTAGGTTTGTTTTTTCTCTTATAGACGTACTCTTTATTTTTTGTAGCTTTTTTATGTTGAGCATGCTCCTTTCTATGGCTCTTTGGGTGGTTCTTATCTTTCTCTTTATCTGTAAAGGTCCATGTTTGGCACCCATAGAGCAGGCTCGGTAGAAGGCATGTATCCGCCACTATCTTTTTTAGGTTTAGGCTGTATTTGCCTTTTAGGATTTCCTGCAGTAACCAGAATTTCCTCCAGGTTATGTTAGCTCTTCTTTCTACCTCTTCTTTGTTGTCATAAAAACCAAATACTAAGTGCATATTGCGCTTTATGGACCACAATACATAATAAGTGCTTTGTTCTTTAGGTTAGTAGGTTTACGCTTAAAATAAGCAATAGTAGTAAAAATATTTTTATTCAAAATGACACTTCGTGAGTTTTACTTTTGAAGCTATGATAAAGTCTTATGTGTATTTAATCTTCAACTATATTCAAAATATCTATATTGTTTGAATCCAGTCATTGCATTAAAAAGAAAACAAACCCACTTACTATAAAGAGATTCTCTATTTTTTTCTTTCTATTGTTCAAATGTCCTTTGGTATTTGAATGAAAAGTGTTAAACAGTGTGAATTTATTAGTTACATCGTTTCTTAATTTTATAATTGGGAATATGTGTTGTCTATTAAAAGTATCATTATGTGTAGATTAGAATAATGGTAACATTTAAATAAACATTTTTGTGGTATAAGAACCAGATGAATGTATTGACAAAAATCCCAAAAATAGTTTTTCTTCATATGTAACTAAATAATTATTCTTAACTTTTTAAACCTCTAATATTATCCCAATATACCCATTTTTTTATTTGTCAATTGTATCCTATCTGAATTAAAAATCAGGTGTAATTTTAAGTGGTGGATTGTCAACGTATTTCTAAGTCACCTGTAAAATTGAGAAAATGTAGATACCTCCATCTGACTCTTACTCCACGATTTACTATAAAGCTTTTCTTCTTTCCTTAATATTTACATTAAAAATGAACCAACAAAAATTTCTTACATCACCATGATGTAATGTACAAAATGTGAATGTACAACGACCTTATTGACTAGTTATTTGATACATTGCATCTGTATAGATTGTTAAATTCAATATCAAAAGATCCTTCCTCCTGGTTCCAAATAACCTTTTTGTCTTTTGATAACACAGATATGTATTATAAAGTATACTACTTATTTAGAAGTATTCTTCCCCCTCTGCTTTAAAAAAGGAACAGGATGATAATCTGTCTGGAACTATTTTGTATTTCCAATTCTCGTATAGGTGTTTGTGTTCATAGGTCTTTATGCCATGTATTAGTTGACGAACTTCTTTTTTTATGTTAGATATCGACAGACGAGCATGAGGTTCACTTGATGGTAGGTGATACCTCAGCCACAGAACATCAGTCAATGTCGAACTACTTTTTACTTCGAGCACTTCAATGAAAGCTCAATTTTTGATTTGTTTTCGAATCAGAATACGTAAAGCTATAGTTATGGCATAATATATGGGTTAATTAGACAATAATAATTTAATATAGATTAGACTTGCATGTATTTTATGGTTTTTAATTCGTAATCCATAACAAAAACAAATGTGAAGTCTTTTCTAATGACACAGGAAGCATACAATGGTAGTGAATTACATTCCTATGAGGTCAGTTTTTTGTAACAAAATAATATGTGGGAAGATCTAATCACAAAGCTTTGCAAAGAAAACTCGTTTAGTATGATGTCATTCGTCTATCGCGTAGTAAAATGTCCTTATAAAATACGATGTAACATTTTTTATGAATTTATTATTTATCCCGATATTTTAATCCGTTAAAAATTATTTAAATAGTGATACTCGCGTCAATAAAAGACAATGTTAAAAAATACAAAACAAAAAAAAAGATCAATAAACGACGACATGGAAAGTATGAACAATTGAATTATATGTATGTTTATAACTTTGTATTTTAAATTCATGAAGGGATCTTCGCATCCAATAGTGGGGGCGCATATTTACAGTATGTCATGGCAAATTATATTATATAAAACTATTCTGGTCAACAACTATTAAAATAAAACAATTACTAAATTAATGGAAAATGAACTATTCGGTTTTTTAGCCATACAAACTATAAGTATAGTGGCTCGCCACATATGAAGGCTTGAATATTTTGTTATAGAAACTTCATTGAGCATAATTTTGTAAGAATAATTTATTTTCTTTTTTGGCTACTTCCTGTACAAATTATTTTACTTACTCGCAGTTATCACAAAAGGACATTCATTTCTTCCTGTATGCTACCGTTATGTTCAAATATATATTCCATAAGTGGTATCTACATCCTCTATTATAAAAAATGAAAGTACGATAAGAGGAAGTGTCGGCGACCCTCTAATTATATTCACTTGACCTCACGCTACCGTCTTCAATATCTTTCAATGATATTTGATTTAATGAGAACATATTTTACGTAAGAAATATTAAGTTTCATATTAAAATTACTTTTATTGCTGGAATCTGTTGATAAATGCTTTTGGAAATGATTTATTATGATTGTGTCCTTAACTTACTAAAACTGTTAATGACTACGGCCGCGTCGAAGGGATAAAATGTAGAGATAGGTGTTATGGATATAGGTTATTGCTTGACTTAGGAAAATAAATCTTTCAAATTCATTATAATCTGCGAGTGACGCTTTACTATTATATCTCAAAATATGTTGTCGATTCATGTTTGTACAGCTGCGACATTGAATTAATTTATAAGTTTACTCCTTAACATCAATTCTGACTTTGATATTATTATAAATAATAGTTTACGTTATTAAACGATTATATAGAATAATCTAATATGGATTGACTTATATTTATTCAAATATCAATGCTACACTTAACATTATACAGGAACCCCTAAATGAACCTTAACACTTAAAAAAATATAGAACGGATTAAAATCAACTTGATTTGACTCTCTCGTTGAAAATGAGACCAAATCAAGTTGTCATGTCAAAAAAATAAAAAATTGTGGATAGGGACCATATCAGCTAGTGGTATTAAATATACTTTACAACATATTCTCATACCTAATAAATACCACACAGATAAATAACATCCTAAAAATCGGTCGAGCCGTTTGGAGGATTAATCGACCAATAACCACAAGAATAGATGTAACAAAACTACGTAAATGTTGCAGGTGGACGGTAAAACCATAAAGGCTCAGATATGGGACACGGCTGGCCAGGAGCGGTACCGTGCTATCACGTCCGCGTACTACCGCGGCGCGGTGGGCGCTCTCCTCGTCTACGACATAGCTAAGCATCTCTCCTACGAGAACGTGGAGCGGTGGCTGCGCGAGCTGCGCGACCACGCCGACCAGAACATTCTGATCATGCTCGTGGGCAACAAGAGTGATCTTAGACATCTCAGGTGAGTTTCTACAGCCAAATATCTCGACTGCTGTGTTAGAGGCGCAATACATATAAGCTTTTAGCCTAGAATTAGATCAACGTTTGACCATTGTTATTGATATTCTATCTCACGAAGTCCATTTGGCAATGAATGTGGTAAAGCGTGCACATATATATGGCTTTAGTGTGGGCATGTTTTGCGTACACTCCCAAAATTACGCACACTCAAAAAAAATTAATGTCGCCTGACAAACGAACTTCGTGAAATAGAATATTTGTACATGTGGTCTTAAGTTGTGTAACAATGTAGATTCAGCACTGATTTATCGGTTATAGATTTGTCTCAATATATCGTCAAAGAAATAATCTATCCGCCACTATCTAAAGTCTATGTTGTATTATATATATGAATGGTTAAAAGGTAGTAGGAAGGAAGAAAGCAACATTTTGGTCTTACTTAAAATTTTCTGCCCTTTCCAATGGCTCTACAACGACTTTTTTGTCACTTATACCCAAACAAAAAACTATGTTTTCGAATTGCCCTTTAAACTAAGTGAACTTTAAACTGCTCTCCTGAACAATTTGGTTATTGTCGGTTATACCCTATTATTATTATCTTTTAACCGTCTATATGTTGATTTGAACAACATAGACATAAAGTATATAAATACAATTTTGAATTGAAACTAAAATAAGGATAATGAATAAAAGGTTGTGTAATATAAAAATAAATCTTGCAATTTCAGGTCAATCCCAACGGAAGAGGCGAAGGCATTTGCGGAAACGAACGGTCTTAGTTTTATAGAAACGTCGGCCCTGGACTCCACAAACGTTGAGCCGGCATTCCAGAATATTCTTACAGGTAATGATTATGTTAACTTTTCATAAGGATCCCTAAAAAACGTAAAATATTAACTATTTTGGGTACCATAACTTACGTCTCTTTCCCATTGGGGTGGGCAGAGACCACGGAATAAATAATACATTCAGAGACACTCAATTTATAAACAACTATTTTGTTATTATAAACTACACAGGCTTCTGGGATATTTTCAACTCTACCCACACGAATATAAGGTTTAAATTGTTTTGTTGGCGAGCTCTACTAGTGTTAAACGCTAGACGCCTAAGCTTTGTAAATGTAAATAAAACTAATTTTGGAACTGCTGTTTTAATTGAATAATTTCTAGATGTAAAATTGAAAAATATGTGAGGTCACACTAGGGAGGGGGGCCAGACAAATGTGACCAACTCTGACAAGGATGGGAGAGGGGTCAAAAAATCACGAAATTAGTGTGACGTACTTTATGGATGACCCCTTATATTTATACTTATATACACTTAGGCCCTTCTCCCATTACGATACGCCCAGGCGATTCTAGTATCTTGCAAGTCTCGGAGACTAATCGCCGCGGAGTATCGCACATACATTTATATCGGTATCGGTGCTCGCACACTACGCTACCGGTATCGTACGCGTCCGCTACTAGTCGCGCGCGACCCGACATGCTGGTATCGACAAAAAATTGGTGCAAATAGGTTTCTTTAGTCATAAGATAAAAAGCTAGGAATTTTTAATCATCATTTTGTAGTTCTCGTGCTGCCAACAAAGGCTCTGCAACTTACGTTCTTCTCAAGATAGGGATGAATCCAGTCATTTTGTTATTTTTCAGTAGCGTAATGTGCGAACGTCGAGTTGCCAACAAATATTCAACCAGTATGCGATTTGAGTATCGTTCCCTACGTGTTTTGTAATGGGAGAAGGGCCCTTGAGGGAGTAAAGAATATTTAATTTATTAACTGATTATTTGCAGAGATATACAGGATCGTGTCGCAGAAACAGATGCGCGACCCGCCCGAGGGCGACGTGATCCGGCCCGACGCCGAGCCGACCGACGTGCGCCCCTCCGCCGCGGACTCCGTGCGCAAGCAGTGTTGCCAGTAGATACGGTAAATGTGCCCTCCTACCGTATTAGCCTAACGCAAGCAGTGTTGCCAGTAGATACGGTAAATGTGCCCTCCTACCGTATTAGAATAACGCAAGCAGTGTTGCCAGTAGATACGGTAAATGTGCCCTCCTACCGTATTAGCCTAACGCAAGCAGTGTTGCCAGTATATACGGTAAATGTGACCTCCTACCGTATTAGCATAACGCAAGCAGTGTTGCCAGTAGATACGGTAAATGTGCCCTCCTACCGTATTAGCCTAACGTAAGCAGTGTTGCCAATAGATACGGTAAATGTGCCCACCTACCGTGTTAGCCTAACGCAAGCAGTGTTGCCAGTAGATACGGTAAATGTGCCCTCCTACCGTATTAGCATAACGCAAGCAGTGTTGCCAGTAGATACGGTAAATGTGCCCTCCTACCGTATTAGCCTAACGTAAGCAGTGTTGCCAATAGATACGGTAAATGTGCCCACCTACCGTGTTAGCCTAACGCAAGCAGTGTTGCCAGTAGATACGGTAAATGTGCCCACCTACCGTGTTAGCCTAACGCAAGCAGTGTTGCCAGTAGATACGGTAAATGTGCCCACCTACCGTGTTAGCCTAACGCAAGCAGTGTTGCCAGTAGATACGGTAAATGTGCCCACCTACCGTGTTAGCCTAACGCAAGCAGTGTTGCCAGTAGATACGGTAAATGTGCCCACCTACCGTGTTAGCCTAACGCAAGCAGTGTTGCCAGTAGATACGGTAAATGTGCCCTCCTTCCTTTGGTATATTAACCTAACGGAATAAGCGTGTGTTAAACTGTAAGCAATCTAAACGAAGTGACGCCGCACGTCACGCCGTATATGCGTACCTCAGTTCGATATCCAGGTTAATGGTTAAGTTGGAAATTTTCTAAACATTTAGCAGTTTGAGAAATTTGTGGATGTTTGAAGCCTTGCACAGGTCAGCACGTAAAGCCTTGAATCCATTTGAGCATACTCAAGCGAATGAGCCGCTCATTCGCCTGAGCATGCTCAAGTGGATGCAATGCTTATGATGGATAGCATCCTTGGTAGTCCAGTCGTGGTTATCCGACATAACCAGTATTTTGGTTTCCTTATCAAAAAACAGAATGCTTTAGAAAGATGTAAAAAAATGAGTCGTATAGAATCAAAGGCGGCTATCTGACATTTTTGGTCCGGCAATCTACCAAAATAAAATAAGTTCTTGTCGTTACGACTGTTATGTTTTTTTTTTTTTATATTTGGTTTTATCTTTAATTGTTAATATTCATAGATAACTTAAACATGCAATGAATGATACCTAATACAAAAATAAAGGAGAAAAACGTTTTCTTTTTTAAATTGCTAACAATTAGCCATAAGTCAGATTGCCGCTTTTGATTCTATACGACTCAAATAATGCTTTGAAAGCTCTCTCATCTCTAGATAAAAATGTAAAACACTGATGTATTCATTCAGTGTCGGTAAGGTAGAGATATGCTGTAAATAATATGCTATAAATAATTTATATCTTATATTATAATCTTAAAAATATGGATTAAATACTTAAGCAATTTATGTCTGATCGTAAATACTTGTACTTACTGAATAATCCTATTTGGTTCATTCATTTGGTAATCCTACTTGTAAATAAATGTCTATGGTTATTCCTATTAGTTTGTAATTCGATCGTTATGTTTTACCTTTCAGAACTTGTCCAGTTAATTATGTGGAAGAGAATGAAAGGAAACAACGCCAGACAATCATTCCCAACAATGTTGCCAGCGCCACGACGCCATTACCCGTGGACACCGAGAGTCCGCTTAGCTGGCAACCCAGTGCGAGCTCATGTAGATAGCTTTCTGTAATCTAGTGTCGGAATATTCAATTTTAAAATGAGAAGTGAAACTTTATACAAATAATTTCTTATGAAAATTCTTTAAAGTTACGTCGATCGGTTAGAGTTTCACTTCGCAACGTGATTTAAACACGTAGTTTTCAATGCAAAATGCACTCAATTCGATATTTTATTTTCGCTTTAAAAGTTAAAACCGATTATCATTTTTATTTAAGTTTCCTTTATTTGGCGTTTTTGCGAGTGAGTTTATTGCAGTTGTTTTAATGTATCTATGAACATTCTTTAAATATCAATGATTTCAAAAATCAAATTCGCATACAATGAAATACTAAATATGGTTTTATAAGTGTTAACAATATAAATATATTGTTGTCTTTTATAACCGCGAGTATCACACATTTAAATAAAATACTTTATACCGGATTAAAACGCGATTTATTATTTATGCCGACGTTTTTTATGCTTTTTTGCTGTCTGCCAACACGGTTGCTGAAAAGTAATATAAATAATAAGTCGCGTTTTAATCTGTTATAAAGTATTTTATTTAAAAAAATAATAATATTATTGTCGGCAAAATTACATAGTATATGTACCATAGTAGTGGCAAATGGTGAAGTTTCTACAATATAGTGCTAGGGTTGTCGCAAAAAACTTACTCCTAAAAACGTCTGTGTAGTAGATAATTGATATTGTATTTATTTAGTTAATAAAATCTCTATGTAACATCGGAGTTTCAGTTGTGTACGGAAATACTTGAGCAATAATTTGTACTGAATATAAATATATAGCACACAATAGCTTCATAATCTGATTGTTTCGCTCGGTTCTGTGTAAATTATAAATAAATAGTATTTGTTAAGTTAATCGTTTAATGAAAAAGTTATGTATATCGGGATATGTATAATAAACCGCGATTTCAATTTACTTTGTTTTATTTCTATGAGTATATTCCAATACGGATTGAAACAGATAACGAAATTTGGTTTGAAGGTTTGTTGATATTGACTATTTATAGTAAAATGTCATTTTGGCAGCCCTAGAAAAAATTCAGTTGGACAATGGGTGCAATTAATCATTTTGAACTGTATCATACTTTCAAGAGTATGTTTTTTGCAGCGACTATTAAAATTTGTAACTAAGTTACGGTCTTATAATATACACACAACCGATGTTAGGTAGTAAAGATAGTTCGACTCATCTGTGCGCGCGGCTTTATGTGTGGGTAAACCTTGTATATGTACAGTGACTATGTGTGATTGACAGGTACAGTCAAGTACCAAATACAGTTATTTAAATTGAAATAATGAAGAACAACTCTGTGACGAATAGTAACTATTGTAAATTAGATTATTTTGTTTATAAAGTTTCAAATTTCCATACATTTTCAACAGGGTGTAGTTCAGAATGATATGGTGGCAGCCGATGAACTTTTATGCCATATGGAGAAGAATACCATAAATCTTATACAAAACTGTTTTTTTTTTAATCAAACATACAGTTCAATTTTTTTCATATCTAGATTATATCATTAACGACGTACCCGTGCCAAAAAAAAATGATAAAGACACGTGTTCCTCGGAAGACGACTGCCGCGTCACTGCCACACAAATTAAAGCTGTGTAATTACAAACGCACGCACATGGTGCCACGCGCAAAGATGAGTTGAACTGTATAGGTATTGTATTAAGTGAAGTTAGCTTTTTTAATGATCATTTTAGTTATGGATATGTGCCTTTTGTGGATTTAGTGAGACTTATTGGCTTTTGTTAATTTTTCATGTTGTTGACAGCACGTTCAATTCAGTTGTTTTATTGACTATTGGAGTAGTACGTACGTTAGAAGTTTTTGAAAATTTAAAGTATTTGTACCCATAATCGTTTTTATGGCTAGTGTATTCGTCTTATACAATTTGCTACGAATATTGTAAAAATAAAAAAAATCGTTAATGTAATTATTTCCGTACTGCGGCCGTTATTTAGTGAAAATAGTTGGATGCGGAGGTTGTATCATAGATTCCTAAAAAAATGTTTTTTTTTGTAATCTATGCTAAGTGTGACGTCACGCGATACGTGCTATCCACACTACTGTATAGAAAATAAAGCTAGCCTAAAGGCAGGCGAGATTTCAGCACCGAATGTGATCTTGAAAGTACTATTCCTAAGTTTGAATAACATTTATGCCATACTTCAGGGTGTTGCAATATAAAATGTCGTTGCGTTGCCATCTCAATATTTGGCGTATGGGGTTGCCATACGTCAGTATTAGTAGCAACGGCACTACTAGCTTTGAAGATGTATTAATATATAATGGTCTTACATGTGCATGGTTATTTTTTTAGTGCCTATCTGTAATTACTTTATTAAAGACAAATATATAATAATGTAAATGTTTGAGTTTTCTTTAAAGCATCCGTTTCCTTCATAAAGTATGACCCATTTCCTTCATAAGGAAGATATTACCCATTTCGTATGCTCAGAAAGTGTATGAGGGTGCTAAGTGTGTTTTTTTTTTATTACTGAGTAGACAACCGAGCAGGTGGGTTATCTGATGATAATTAAGTAATCACCAACGCCCACGGACATCCGCGACTTAAACGCCTTAGATTAAAACCTTAGTTTAAAACTATCGAGGTCGTATTCAGATGGTATATAAAGCGAGAGTGATTGGTCGGACTTGAATTCGTGTATGGGGTGATGTTAGTTATTCCGGATATAGTTAATTACTTAAAGATGTCGTGTGGAACATGGTGTAATGGTTGCAGCTTCTTACAAACATTTTGTAAAACAAAAAACTGGGCGATTAAAAAGAGTGGCGGAGAGTTTATTGCCAGTTCTTGTCATACATTCTACGCCCTTGATTTGAGAACTGGCAGTAAATGTAAAATTAGAAGCATTTAATATGTATTTTTTTATTGACGTTCATAAGTGTACACTGTGTTACCTAAATTAAAAAATGATTTTGAATTTTTGAGATTAGCATTATGAAATGAAACAAACGAATAAATTCAATTCATTTATTGTGACTTAATACTATTCTTATATCACAAAATCTTAATGCAAACGTGTTAAGGATAGATAAAGGTGAATGAGATAAATATTGGTCGAGAGAACTGCAACTTGGGGTTACCAGCTTTACGTAACATTTTTAGTACACAGTACTTCTGCATCTATGAAAATATAGCTATATTACAAGCACTTAAAGCACATTAGTGACTGCTAATTTAGTGTCAATCAATATATTGAAATTTCAATACGACATTTGTGTTTATCTTGTTAGCTGGAAACCCCGTTCACGATAGTCTTGTTACTTCTTCAGCATGCTGTTGACAAGAGCCTTGAACGCCTCTAGTCCTTTCTCGTTGGCTTCCTGATAGCCTGGAGCTGTCGTCTTCACGGTTTCGTACCACCTGATAAAAAATAACGTATATAGCAACACTAGAACATACTTATCATAGTACAAACAAACCTCATTACATAATTAAGGTTTATGGTTTTGTTTTCCTTGTAATCTACACATATGTAAAAGATAAGAATTAAATAGTGATTTATTTTTATCCAATGTATTTGTACATGATAGTTTATATTAGGTTTCGTACCTATCTTATAGCAATATAATATATATATATATATATAGACCCGGGGGCGATATAATATGCCGGTCGCGATCTTTCGATGTTTGGAAATCCAATCCGTGCAATTTCTTAGGAATTTTCTGCCTAGCACACTTACTCTGTGGAGTTGTTATCAGCGCTATTTCCGAACCGATACGACTTAGGGACCTCAAAAAAACCCTACTTTCTTATAGGCCAGATATCAGCCGAAACGACAGGCAGTTTGTCCTTAATCCAAAAAAAGAAAAGAAATCGAATTGATAGATACTACAGTCTACACCTCTTATATCACACAGCATATTAGGCTTTGATATCTTGCTTCAGTTCTTAATTTGCCAAATGATTAATGTGATATATAATAATTTATGATATAGGCAATAATTAAGAAAACGTTTATTTTAAAACGTTAGACTCGTAAAGAATAAATAATTAAAATTAAAGGTAAAACAGCGAAAAAAATCAAAGGATAAGTTGTTTACTAGTGTTTACTCGTCGAAAATCGGCCGTGCGCATCGATGGGTCGTGGGTTCGAATCCCATCGGAACGACATGTTTATATTTTCTGTAAGCATATCTTCCCCTCGGTAACTTCGGTAACCATGGTAACTTCGGGCATTGAACGGGTGGGAGGAATATCGAAATTCCGACCGGTTAACGAAACACTGTTCATAGATGGAAAAACCGTGATGTGCATATTGCGCGTTTCGGTTTCAGTCTATGGATTTTCGAATGCTCGAAGTAAAAATTAGATCGACAGCGAATCATTGACTAATGTTCTGTGGCTGAGCTGAGGTATCACCTACTATCAAATGTACCTCATGCTCGTCTGTCGATATTTGACATAAAAAAAATTGTAAAATAAATAGATAAATATATTTTTTAAATAAGTGTCTACCTACTTGTTTTTCAAGACTGAAAAACATTGATCGACAATCACTCTAGAATTATTTTAACATGAATATATTTAACAAGCATGTAAAGTATTATCAATTAAATGATATTGACACCGGCTTAGTAATTGCTTTATAAAAGTTGAAGTGTTATTTCAATTTGTAAGAATTCTTGTATTGTTATCATACTATCAACATTGTTATAACATACTTGTTATTTGAGTGCATGAGTACCTACTCTGATAAAATTATTTGTTTATAAAGATGTACTTTATAGCGCTAATATTATTCCAGACGAGTTCCAATACTTTCATAATCGGTGTCATATAATTTTATCTGACTTCTTTCTTTCATAATAAACAAATCCATTATAAAAAAAATCAAGGCCTTCAATAAACGTTTTGGAAGCTAAGAGTACTCAAAATATGTTAAACTCTTTTTCCAATTTCTTCCTATAATATTTTGTAGGTATTAAAGGGAACGTGGAATCAGTACCAATTGATTACTCACCTCTTGACATTAGCGTATTTCTTGAAGTCGATATCAGACGCTTCAAAGCTGGAGACACCAGCGATGATGCTCAGGTCAGCCACAGTGAGGTTGGGGCCGGCCACGAATTTCTGGCCTTCCAAGAACGTGTCTAAGAGCTTGAGTGCATCCTCCACCTTCGCTAGCTTGTCTTTGTCGGCTGGGGCACAGCCGAATACTTGTGGATACTGTAAAGGTTCGTTAGTAAGTTTTTGTAAGAGATACCATTGCAGGATTGTATATCCTCCTGACACCAGAGCATTTACTGAAATCACTTGCAACTACGGCCGAATGTACTTTACAAAGCATTAAACTGTTTTTGGAGCAAAGGCCGAGACCTTGTCACGTGACCAATACTTTTTTAGCGGGAGAAAACAAAAACTCGGGATCGGGAATTGATGCTACATGAAGGACGATCGTCCGTTGTCAAAATAAGAAGTTCAAAAATATTCGGCCTTTAAAGTACGGTTTACTTAGCTCTTTGTAAAGTACGCCAGGTGTTAGAAGATGTGACCCTTTAAAGGTTGATTGTGTGCAAAATCTACCTTTAAAGGGAGGAAGATATCGCTTGATATTTATTATCATTAATACCGAGAGACAAGCATCAGACACTTGTTGGTACCCCGATACACTGTCGAATTAATTTTTACTTAAGGCATTCGGAATTTCGCGACAACGATTTCTGGTTATAAACACAGTGCACTACCGCATTATCATTATAAAATAACCTCTGTTTTTCAATAAAGTGATAACAGATAAAAACAAGTTTCTTTAAAATATCAAAATATATAAACACTTATCATTTGAGTTATGGTAAGTGAGAATCTCGAACTCTGGCCTCTAGTCTGCCATATCTCAATCTATAAACATATCATATTATAAATCTAAAAAGATAATATTGGTAATAGATACTTACGAAATAATCACTAAATCTTTGGTAAAGTGTTCCAATGTCGAAGTAGAGTCGCATGTCGACGAGAGCCCTCGCCTTGGGGTCTTCTGGGTAGAGGTTACTGCCCTTTCCATACTTGTTGACGAGGTAGGTGATGATCGCGCGTGATTCGTAGATAGATAGGCCGTCATCCACCAGGGTAGGGACTGTGTGTTGCGGGTTCAGCTGGAGGATTTTCAATTATTCATTATAGAAGTCCAAAACTGGGATTATTGATGGTAGTGTTATGTCAGGCATCGACAAATTAGCTTAAAGCTCACTTGAGTAAAGATCCTACAGCAATTAGTAATACATCGAGGTATTGGAAATCCATAGAATGCAACCGAAGCGTGCAATAAATGGTATTCCATTGCATTATATTTCCACATCTATACTCGTATTATGGGTCAAATGGCTTGTATCATGACCCAATCATCAACGGCCCCCTGTTTGCAAAAAGGGCACTGATATTATTTACATTACTTGCTATTTTTTATCAGAATATATCTTTGATTAATTAGTCATTTATGAGAAAAACATTTATGATAACATCTGATCTATCAATAGGAGGTATGTAAATATGAATCATTATAAATAAGTACGAGTAAGCATTACCTATCAAAATCAACTGCACACACCCAGTGAATATTTTACGTATAATACTTATAAGGTAGAATTTTAATCATTGTTACTAACACGATTGTGGAAATATCGTATGATACGCCGACAAAAGATATATAGAATTCATGTGTCCGAAGGCTTTGACGCATTCCGATGATTATCAAAAGCTCGATTAGAGTCGAGCTAGCTACAGGCAGTTGTATCCGAGGCCGAGACCCACTTTGGGTTCCTGTGTCAGCGAAGTACAAACGGTTAGAACGGAATGTCTTGTGTAAGGTGTAGGTAACTGGTTTTATTTACTATATAATGTATTTGTTTCATTGAATTTATCAAGTAAAGTAACTGTAGGTATATGTAGTACCAACATGTAAATGATATTGAGAGTCTCTGAGCTGTATAAACTTATTTATTTATTTATTTAACACTTTATTATTCACCAAAAAATAAAATTAAAATACAAAAGTAACTTATGAATAAAGTTTAAGGCATAAATGGCGGCCTTATTGCTTATAAGCAATTTCTTCCAGGCAACCTTATGTCGGATAAAGCGATATGGAAACGGGAGTTTGAAGAGGGTGGTGAATATATAATATATAAAGATATTTAAATATAATACTACAATATAAATTTAAACGTACTATGATATATTTAATCGAGGAGAGAAAATGTATAACCTATTGTATATACTTAAAAAATAATGAAATGCAACTATGACCAGTTAAGTAGGGCCGTACTCTATTGAAAGATAATGTTCATATATAAGCTTTTTAAATGTAGCCAGACTCTGAGCCAACCGAATATTATCGGGTAGAGAGTTCCAAAGCCGAATCGCAGTAGCAGCATACGAATCTCCATAGTAAGTTGTTTGCTGAGGAACAACACGCAAAGTAAGTCTTTCCGCTGAGCGCAACGAATGCGCATCACATTTAAGAAATTCAAATCTTTCTCTTAAATAAGGAGGAGTCTTGGGATCAAAAAGGATTTTATAGAGGAGATGGAGGAGATGAGAATTCCGGCGAAGTCGAATAGGAAGCCACTTGAGATGTTTGCGAAATTCGGAAACATGATCGTATTTTCGGAGACCAAATACGAACCTTATACAGAAATTTTGGAGACGCTCAAGTTTATTTAACTGCTCTTCTGAAAGATCTGGAAAGGAAACATCAGCGTAATCTAGGAGAGGAAGTAAAAGAGATTGGGCAAGCATAATTTTTGTTGGAATTGGCAGGAAGTTAGAGAGACGCCTTAGTGAACTAGATGCAGCGTAAATTTTACAGCTAACCTCTTGTATTTGTTTCGTCCAAGACAACGTTGAGTCTAAATACACACCCAGGTTTTTAACAAAGTTACTATAAGGAATCACAACGCCATCTATAGTGATAGGATTCAAGCACGTCAAATCAATTCTGGAGATAAAATGCGGGCTACCAATTATTATAACCTGACTTTTTTTGGGATTGATAGCAAGACCATAATACTTACTCCAATTTACTATGTCAACCAAATCTGCATTTGTGTTGGATATAGCAGTAGGGAGGTCATCCAGAGTTGATCGAGAGTAAATTTGTAAATCGTCGGCATACAGGTGGTAGAGCGAAGAAAGGGAATTAGTAATAGAATTAATAAAAAGGGCAAAAAGAAGAGGAGACAAGACACCACCCTGAGGAACGCCGGCAGCGACAGAGCACCATGACGAGTGTTTATCATCAACCACAATGCGCTGTCGACGTCCATACAGGTAACTATGAAACTTATTTTAATTATTAGAAAAATAAACTTATTTTTTTTTTATATTTACAATTTTTATCAATAATTTTTGTAGTCGGTATATACGTATGTGACCCTGACGGTGAGTCCAACTTAATATTTTTTTTATTCAAAATTGACGGAGATATCGCGTAATATACAATCAAATTGAGATACTGTTCCTTTTTTGAAGTCGGTTAAAAAGTGGCTATATTTAAAAATTATACAGCATCCTATTTGGGGTTCAACGTCCTCAAAACACACAGTTATAATTACAACACTCATGCAATGGACGGCCTTCGGATAAAGTTTAAGTTAAAATAGACATTAACTGTTGCAAGTTGAGGCTATATTCGTGTAAAACTGTTCAGCAATAAGCCTTAATAGTATTAAGAAGTCTGGAACTACTGCCAAATGCCTTCGCGTAACTTTGTAATATGTGAAGCATTTCATAGAGCAACACGGGCCACCGGCGAACCGGAGGGGAGTAGCCATACGCAGGCGTTCCCCTCTGTCAAAGTACAAGTCCAAATGGTCCTATGCGTACAATAAAACTAGTTGTAGCCACACTTTTCACTAGACTAAATCCAGATGCGCGACTGAATCGACCTCCTAAAAAAATGCCGAATTGTTTGTGTTTCTTGTTGCCAAAAAATATCTGCCACGTCAAATTTACAAAAAGATAGCGTTATCTTTCATATGTAGGTATTTTTTAATCATATTATTACTATTTACTTCTTTAAAACTTAAAAAATTACAATATTATCAGTCGTGTTGTTTCGGATTTTTTTACCAACACAGTCGCTCGACAGATCCGCGTATTGTATGAGCCCTCATACAATACACGGATCTGTCGAGCGACTGATCCGAGTTTATTTCCGAGAAGTCGCTGTCACCGAGCGATAGTGTTGTTGTCGGATTGTTTTAAGTTATCGAAAAAAAATCGCAAAGGAGTCTTCTATACAGAGACAGTTTTGAGATTAAATTTTCTGATTCAAATATTATATTGTGATAATATAGTTATATTGTTAAAATATAATATAATACTTACGCGCGTTAGCACATTTATTAAAATCACTTAGTGTAAACTTCAACCGTAATGTTTTTTTTATTTCCTAAAAATCCAAAGGATATGGAAAATTGTGTAACCCAAGTTTAATAATTGCGATATGATCTAGAAAAATGACATATTTTTAATCTTATAATATAAAAAATCAGCTCAATTCTCAATCTGGGAGAGGAGAAATTTGAGAAATATAGTTTTCCTGAGATTCTCGATTAATTGAATCGATTACAGAATCACAAAAAAAAACCTTTGGACAAGGTAACTAACTCAAAAGTAATTAAATGCACTTTAAATACAATATGTATATTGCATATAATTACAGTTATGTTATTAAATAAAATATAAATTATTAATTAAAGAAAATTAATATACATAATTATCGATTTTTTATCGATTAAAATCGATCTTTTATTTTAGTCTGTCATTGGCATGCCGCATGACAGTTGTTTACTCTGTGCTAATTCGTTTCGTGTTTTCAACGTTTTGAGTCTGAGTGCTTTCCCGATTGTCGTCATTTAGGAATTGTTACGATTTGACAACTACAAATATCATTGGTCACAGATTTATGATATATTTATGTCAGTTATTGATTGTAACATAACCTTACTTTTACTACTTAAAACTCTAATAACTCGGCTCTCAGATTGTCAAAACTAATAGAATTTTCATCGAAGGACTGTTAAGTCTCAATCTATTAATTCACATCAATTTCATATTGTAACATTGGGGGCCCAAAGTTTTATGTAATCGTTTCCATCTCCTTTAAGGGATAAATGAAATATATATAATAACGAAGTATTTTTCAAATTATTTCGAAGATTTTATTATGTACCAACTCATGGTCCACTCTCCGTGACCTGCTACGTGCGCATTACCCGACAAGTTCATTTTGTATTATTGTAGTACGTAATAAATTAAGTCCTTTGTATCACTTATAAACCTAATTTCCCTAACCCAGTTCTTGAAATTATCGATACTGCGTATCGACAGTTGTTGCAACTACGGCTAAAAGGACTTGTCAGTGTAGTTGCGCCATTTATTTATACTGTTATGACACGGAATGTTTAAATGTGTGTGTGAAATTGTTAGTGTATTTTTTAATTGTCACGGTGTGAGTTTCGTAGTGACAGACGATTGCTTGTGTGTGCGAACTTGAGTACGCACACATAGCGCAGGTTTCCCCCCGCAAAAAATGGCAGATTGTTTGGTATCGGTAACGAACGCTATGGCTACTCCCCTCCGGTTCGCCGGTGGCCCGTGTTGCTCTATGGAAGCATTTGCGGGTAAAATAAACGTACAATAAATCGTATTTTAGATAGATACTCGTAGGTAGGAATATGAAAAAAGATATTGATTCAACGTACGTATATACTATTTAAATTAACTAAACAGTTAGGTGTTTGTAGCATTGTAGTTTGAGTACCTATTAGCTATCTTAAACAATATTCAGAATGGTAAAGATTAAATAAAAATTCAAAATAAAATATTTCATTACTGAATTTTTGGTTAAAAAATTATTTCATCATTTCATTCCGTCATACATGTATACTACTCAAATTATCTATAACAATGTATTTCATATATACATTAATATTTCATACATTGATACAGTGGCGGACAAATTTTCAAAGTACCTGTAGTCTGCAATTTTTTTGCCACCCTTGCCTCTACAACTGTCAGTTTCTAAATTTTCTAAAATACGAGTACAATGAATTGGAAAAGTGAAATCTCTTCAGCAAGATTTCTGAAAGATATCAGAAAACCGTCTTGTAGAAATCTTTTTGATTTCCATAAAACAGCTATAAAAAAATCGCTCTCCTTTGCCAGCCTAGGCTGAAACCTACTCAGCCTGCTGGTAAATCCGTCACTGCATCTATAATACGCTAAGGAATAACAATTATATTATATTAATTGTATATCTACATTAAAAAAAAGCTTTTTTTAAAGATTTTCTAACGTATGATGATGCGTATTCTGGGGCTAAATCGTCCAGATTTTTATTTGATTTGTTGCGAGAAATCTAATCTACAAATAGCTTTTAAGCTTATTATCTTATCTTTTTCTAGGCATATCAACATAAAAATAAGCCAACTTAATAAAACTTATCGTTAATTATCTATAATAGGCTATTATTTACAGAATGTTTCGTTTCCCACGAGGATACGTAATAATGTTTGTTTCATAGCCCGTCTAACTATTCTAAATATACATAAGTAATGACTAATGAGGTACTTAATTATTAATTGTTCTTTATTATTATTTTATCTTATACACACTTCAATGAGTTTAAAACAATTCTTCTGCTAAGCCAAGCTTAATTCCAAGATAATACTTTACTGTATTATGATTTGTTTGGCCCATCATTTTTTTAATGTATTTGTATACCAAGGTTTTATTGTAAGTTATTGTAACTTGAAATCAATAAATAAATAATTAGTGTTGCAGCCGACGAAGAACAAGTATTATAAACATTATTATAATTTAAAATAATTTTATGATCGGGCTCATTCAGAGAACAGTAATTTTTAGACACAGCTTTCAGTTATACTAAACTACTGGATCGTACTTATTAAATTATTAATCGTGTTAATCGATACTTTACGATCTCCATTTAGAGAATTCTGCAGACAGCTTGATGGTAGTCCAGATCTAAAATGATGTTAACCTCCCGTCTGCCACCCACAGGAAAACTGTACTACTTTTGAACTCCTTAATCTCTACACAATGGCTCACGAATACTTTACTATTTTCTAAATAATGGTTCTAACCTTCAAGTACTCAGGTTTGAGGTGTTCTCCATGGTGCAAGTCGACGAGCTTCAGGTTCAAGTTGAGGTTGAGAGCGCGTGCTGTCAATAGCACAGCCCGGCATGGAGCCGAGCCTGGCACGTAGTAAAGATCCACTGGCATTCTGCAAATAAACACTCTATAAAGGAGATACCGTGATCGTGCTATAAACGTTTCAAGCACGGAAAATACATGGCACCGATTGGTATGCTCATTAGAACGTACATCAGCATTCAGCACCGGCGAATTGCGAAATATCCGCGGCGATAATTATTGTTGACGCATGGCTCGCGAAGGTGTTGATCGGCCACGGAGCAGTCTAGTGGGCATAGCCTTATATTTTTCAATAAAAATAATATTATTTTGCCTGACACGTTCTTACTTCTGCGATACGGAGTAGAGGGCAGATTCAATTAATGTGACGGCGAGACGTTTATTGAGTAAAAAAAATATTTCATACTTCGTATAGCTTACAGGTTTCTACTTTGTTCCTCACTGCGTTTACCGGCAAGTTCCCAGGGTCTGGGGTCAATGACTTATTTTAGGTTTTGGCAGCAGGTAGACAGGAAATGTGCTGTCTAACTTACCTTAACTTGCCTCTTTTTTATTACAGAACAAAAGTTTTAAAATAAAATACTATGTTTTTCTATATAATTCATTATTTTTAATAGTAAAATATCTAAACATAATATCATAGTAAATAATATAACTAACGCAATATTTTTTGTTAAACGACACGCTATAGAAGTTACGTTGGTTATTTGAACACTGAAGAATGAAATAGAATAGGCTCTATTTAATGAGGCGGAGTCATCAATATAATAGGACTCTTGAGAGAGTCTTTCAATGAATTGCTTGCATTATTTTTTACTACAAATATTTTTATAAATATTTACGCATTATTTAGTATCATTGGATCTAACTCTTACTGTATTTATTAAATGAAAAAAGTAATGGAAAGTTTAATCATATTATATTTAATTGAATATGACGTCTCCGCATACAGCTATTAAATATTTCAGTTCCAATCACCTTTGCTATCGAAGTATTACAGCGGTTCGTGTCATCGATCAATAATATTATTTTCCAAATGTTAGCCTAAATTCATGGTCACGCAATCGATTGGGAAAGTATCGGTCACTCCAAGTTGTGGTTTCCAGTGATAGCGGAATTTATCAGAGTACTGAATAATGCGGAAATTAAGCTTTGTTACTTAATAGACCTTATTGAAAAACAATCAAGGCCGTTCGGTTGTTTCTTGCCGATAATAGTACCTACTACGTTAATAAAAAATAAACGACAAATCAACAACACTGCAAAAACGAGTACCAGTGTACTTGTAGTAGACAACTAGACACGACCATTATCCATTGAAGCGTGATTTAATTAATTATTTAGCACTTAGGCTCAGAAAAACCTTCTATTTACGTACCTAGGAGTTTAGCTTTCGTTTTGGATGATTTAAAGAGACTTGTTAATACGAATAGAATTCTAGCTTTTGGTTTAAGAAAAAAATGTTTCAATAATTAAGAGCTTTTAAAATAATGAACTCAAGCATTGACATAGTACCTATAATATGTCAATGGATTCAAGTAATAACTTAAATAAATTATCTATTTGGTACAGTTGTTATCTATTTGCATGTAGAAGTTTCACGTCTCATAGAGCCTTGAAAAACTGACTAGATACTTGCGTGGGACCGGAAAACAGTATTTTATTTGATTAATTGATAGAACATTTATAAAAAATATATACCTTTCACTCTGGTGAATAGTAGAGCGGTTCGCTTGATTATTGAGGTCGTTTAGTGAGCCATGTGATTAAAAATACATTATAAGAAAATAATGTAGTTTGCCCGCTATCCCATTGATGTATTTATATACTTACAGAAGATATACTATATAATAACATAAACATAGCATAAGAAACAGGAAGTTAGACAATATTTAAGTATGTACTGTAAATTATGTTACTTAGTGGACACTTGACATGACAACTCAAGTGCATACGAAATAACTTTTGGTATTACGTGATATTATTATCCTTAAAACTCGGTAAAGCTCCGACTATTTTGAGTACCTACACAAATTCATACGGAATGTAGTAATGAGTTATTTGTTGTAGGTAGGTTTTTTAAATATTGTATTTCCCTGTATCCTAAAACTTTTAACAAAAAAAAATTAGGACAAATTTTTTAAGGGATATCTTTTAATTCCGATTAAATCAAATATATTCCCTCATCACTGTAAGCTACTATAGAACCTTTTTGTCCTTGACATACTGGGAACATATTATTTAAAAACATGTTTAATTATAATTGTTGCGAGCAAACAACAAAATTGCAGCAATTTATCGTCATAATTTTCCTCAAGGGCGCCACTACAAGTCTTTTATTACCTGTTATAATCCAAAAATCCAGTTAGTTTACAAAAATCACATTAAAACACAAAAAGGATAACTTACTTTTGTAATGTTTTGGCCGACGTGTTAACACTATGAAAATCGGACTGAATGTAAAAGGTGTTGGTGGGAGGGAGGCAGATTTATACCAGCTTGTCGGGTATGACGCATTATGTTCCTCACCACACAAGTTTTCCCCATTACTGATATTGTCAATACCTACAATTGAGATACGGTTGTATATTAGTATAAATGACTATACTTCGGAGACACACCTATAGTTCTAATACCTAATAGAAAATGCCTTGACTGACGGTATATCTATAAAGAGTAAATTGCTGAAGATGGTTGCTAATTAGATGGATTGTATATATTTATGGACCATATTTTATAGTCAGATTTAAACCCCGGGAAAGTAAGACACTGAAATTTGTCCGTTCCAGTAGATGACTGGACTTTATGATTTAAAATCATAGGGCAAACACATTTTGGGACCGGCTCACTGTTCTCGCTCTGCCCAATCAAAACTTTTTTTTTAAATATTGTTTCCCCGGGATTCGAACTCCAGACCTCCGGTGCTAAACAGGACGCACGTACCTCCGAGGTATGGAGATATTCAATGATTCATTATGATTAAAATACCTACCCAGTAAAGTTTTACGAAATGTGTAACAAAAACATATTACTTAATACTTTACCAATCTATATATATAAAAGAGATTTCCACCTATATAGTCATTCATCACGATATCTCTGGAACCATAAGGCGTAGCGACTTGAAATATGGTAGGAATATTCCTTTCGCCGAGTAGAGGTCAGCTAAGAACGGATTTTACGAAATTCAACCCACAAGGGGGGTTGCGGGGGCAATTGCTAGTATTAAATAAGTCTATAGTTTTCCCTCTAACGACTTAAATAGGAGACGAAGTTTTATTTTAGAATTTAAGCTGAAAATTATAAAAAGGGCGTATTTAAATTTTTCCAAATAGATGCATCATAAATTAATAACAGTGAAGTGCATTGCGTTTCGGTTTCAAAAGTGAAAAATAGCTCGACAGCGCATCATTGATTGATGTTCAATGCCTGGCCTGGGTATATCATATTCGCAGCCACGCTCATCTGTTTATACTTATGCGACATTAAAAAAAATATCGTTAGAGATGACATGATCTATGATGGCGTAAGATAGTTTCCTAATGACTTTTAAGTATGACAAGGGTTAGGCTTATGCAATATTTAAAAAATAGATGTGTGTCCCTCTTTGCTTAATATCGAAACGAAAGTGGATAGCCGAGCATTTGACAAGATGTCGAATAGAAAAATAATAATAAAATAAAATAATAATTTGTAAAACATTCGTTCCAGAGGTTCCCAGTTCCTAGAGGTCGTTTAATATTTCATAGCGATAATATAATCTCTTTATCGTTTATACGTACAGAGTGTAATCGCTAAGTGACTCCGCAGTTTTTTTGATAAATACGATAAGAATTATTATACAAAAATGAACTGGTGCTAAAACAACGTCATCCACTGCCACTGTGACACACATAAAGAAGATAACACCTCCTCATTTTGCGCCCAAATGCTTCTAGTTCTAGCAAATAAAATGATCGGACAAGACGTCGAGTAGGTATCTAAGTGCGCCTAATGTTATAATAGTCATAGCTATAATCTATACAAAAAAGTACAGAAAATGAGAAATTATTTGAAATTTCATACAAATGACAGTTCGACGATACGAACACTTTTTCGATAGTTGTTCGTGCTCATCCCTCAGTTTGCAATTATCTTTTTAGATGGAAGAGAACGAAAACTATAATACCAGAATGACGGACTCGTTGGTGCATTTGGGTCGTGGATTCAATCCCACCGAGACGACATTTATATACTTATCTTATTCTTTAACACTTTATTATTCATCAAAAATAAAATTGTAATACATAAAATAACTTATGAGTTATTTTAAAGCTTAAATGGTGGCGTTATTGCTTATAAGCAATTTCTTCCAGGCAACCTTATTCTGGAAAAAGCTATATCGAAACAGAAGTTTGAAGAGGGTGGTGAATATATAATATATATATAATTATAAAAATACAAGAAATATGTAGATGTCTACGGATTTCCGAATGCTCGAAGTAAAAAGTAGGTCGACAGCGCATCATTGACTGATGTTCTGCTAAGGTTAGGTAACCTACTATCAAGTGAACCTCATGCTCGTCTGTCGATATCGAAAATAAATAAAAATTGAAAGTAGGTATATAAGTATCTACTTATTAAAAGTATCGTACTTGGTTAGATTTTTTTTTCGTAGAGCTGGGCAACAGAATAATGGAATATAATGGGACGATTTTTTTTAGTTTTTTTGTTGATAGGTGAAACAGACGAGCTTAAGGACGAGGTAAGAGACACCTCAGTCATACATCATTATGAGCTATCAACTTTTTTAAAATTCCAATTATAAGTATTCGGAAATGCATAAAACAAGCCAAGACACGCAATATGCACTTTACGACTTTTACACCTATAAATGTTATATTATTATTGTTTTTAGTGCGTTATGTGGACTTAATTATGTTTCAGAAAAAACTCGTCGTTGGCGCCTTACGTGGTATCCAACAGACCAATGGTCATCCTACTCTATTGTTTTGCGAAATTGATCCTCGGTCAGCGCCTGCTCGCTGCCAGACTGAGCCATATCACATAACGTACATTCAAAAGATTCATGTCCGTGACGATACACAATAGTAATAATGAGGATATTTATTTTAGACTTTATTTTGTTGAAATAAGTGCGAAATTGTATTCATAACGAATTCCTTTTTCTAAAATATAACGTTTTGTTGGTCTTTAAAGCTATTGTTTAGAGAGAGTCTTTCTCTTGTTTCGTTATAAACAATAAGATATAGTGTTAAACTGAAAAATAAAATAATAAACATATTTTTTTAAATTTATTAAATTCTACCAGTTCGTATCGTTTTACTACTTCATTATTGAACCTAGAGTGGAATTCTCTTCTGGTATCAAAATACCCACCCTCAACAGTATTAAAATCTCGCATTGACTGTGGTTACTTCATCTGGACGGTTGCCCCCCTAGACACAAACCCTAACTACGCCAATGACTACCTCATCATGCCTTGTGAATAGACAGACCAGTTTCATCCTACATTGCATCACCACATCAATGACCAAGACAGTATATAATATATAAATGCTCTTAAATTGTCCTGTCTAGTTAAAATTTAAACTTGATGAACTTAGATTTTCCTCAATCCAAACATTTTAAATAACGCGCGGTATTTAAAAAAAATGTATAAAAAATGTGTTAAATATTATTTCAAACTAGATTTATTATAAAATATTTATAATTTTCCTAAGTTAATTAAAATCAAAATTTGATGACTAAAAGGTTTTTGGTCGTAGTGTTAGTTGATTTTGACGTGATTTGTATCTGTCAATTGTCAAAACTCACAATTGCCAAATGCTGATTTTTACAATGAATGAGTAGTTGGGATAAAACTTAAAACATTAATTTTTTATTGAAAAGTGATACAATAAATAATGATTTCAAGAAAATAAGTAAATTATCCGTGATTTGTGTATGTTATTAAATGTATAAGCCTCGATATGGGCGACAGCAGTGATTCTGAAGAGTTCTATGATGCGGAAGATTTCACTCCCGCAAGAGGATCAAAGTAAGTGGTTTAAAAGTATATGTTATTGCCCTAATATGAACAGTTTTGTTGTTGATCAACACACATAGTCTATATAGCAACTGTGTAGTTTGACATTTACCATATAGAAGGCTTATTTATTATTAATTTTGTAACATGTTTGACAAGGTATCAATAGGTTTAAAAAACAGTCTTACTAACAGATGTTGCACCTGCTTTGAACGTCCTTGCTGTAAATTGGACATGAATAAAGGGCATTATTTAGTTATAATGGTCTTGTAAATAGCTCAAGAGTATAATTTCATGGAAGGTGCTCTCATTTTAGAAGGTGTACGAGTAATGTATAGTTCTGTTTATTTTCTGTAATAATTATTATTCTCAACATGTTTAAAAGTACACTAAAGTAACTATGTTAAATTATCTTGCTAATAAGTGAGTGAAATAAATAAAGTGAAATATTCAATAATATTTACATTACAGGTTAAATAATTGAATTTGATATAATTTGATTGACAGATTTTGTATGGGCGTGCTTTCATAACTTCAAAATTATCTTCTGCTTTTTGATATCAGATAAAAATTAGTCTGAAGTAGTATTATATAGTTTGTTAAAAACCCGTGGATACTTGTAGTAATGGACATGCTACTAGGCTATTCATTTTTTTTCTAATCATCATTTATATCAGATACCTTAATTTTTCATAATTAATAATTATATTTCTAAGCACATATTTATTTTATTAAGATCAATTTATTTTTCAGAAGATCATCTCTATGCAAAAGTATAAGTGTGACAGATAACAGCAGCAGTTCTGATAAGGAGAAACCATCAACTGCAAAGACAGAAGAAGTGCAGACTCCACCTTTTGGTACTACCAGCACACCAGCCAAAGAGACACCGGTAGATGAACGGTCTACTGTTAAACATGTAAGATATTAAAGGATTATATAATTATTGTCTATTTTAAATTTCATGTAGATAATTATTTTATCATTTTTGTTACCATTTCTTGTGGTATCATTTTCTTTGTGTTTAATTAAAATTGTAATCTTATATATAAAATTTCCATGTCACAATGTTAGTTACCGTACTCCTCCGAAACCGCTTTACCGATTTTTACCAAATTTTATATGCATATTCAGTAGGTCTGAGAATCGGCTACTATCTATTTTTCATACCCCTAAGTGTTCACATTTAAAAATTTTTGTTTATATTTTTTTATAATGTGGCATTAATTTTGAATTAAAAAATACATACAATCCTATATTTTCACTCTTCTATTACCAACCCTTGCTTTTTTGTCAAAAAATCTAGACCCGTGCGAAGCCGGGGCGGGTCGCTAATATAATATATAAATCTTTTCACCTATTTGTACTGATATTACTTTGGTTTTTACTAGTAGACCTCAAGTTGAATTTCTTTTTTTCCTTTTTCCATAATCTGAATATTCTAGCAAATTAATTCTTCTTTTCTGTTCTTTTTGGATATTTTCTATTCAATTATGATTACTGTATTCTTGCAGGTAGTGCAAGGTCGTCGGAGGTTTCAAGAGCTACGGCGATGCATGCAGACAGAAGAAGAGGATGAACCGGAGGTGCCACAATCCTCAGAACATGCCTTTGCACTTGAACATCCATTTAAGTGAGTTATAAATCTTGTCAAATGTCTGTCAAACCCCCTGTTTGATAGATTGAGAATATTTTATATATCCGCATAGTAAGAGAAAACATGCTTATCCTAGGCAATCTAGGGTTCGTCATAATGTCTGAAGCTAAGGAAATAAGGTTGAATAATTAAAAACAAAAACGAATGAATTTAAATAAAATACTGTATACCGGATTAAAACGCGATTTATTATTTAAATTATTTATCCCGACGTTTCGGATGCTTTTCAGCAACCGTGGTCGCGGGAGACTGAAAGATGACAGTTGTCTTATATTTGAAATGTCACAAAGTTGCCATATTTAATTCAATTAAATTAAAAAATAATCTATTAATTTAGGTAACACAATGTACATCTATGAACGTCATTAAAAAAAAAAAAAAAAAATAATAATACTTATTAAATTACTAATATTACTAATATTAAATGCTTCTAATTTTACATTTACTACCAGTTCACAAATCAAGGGCGTAGAGCGGACGAGAAGAACTGGCAAGAAACTCGCCGCCACTCTTTTTAATCGCCAAGTTTTTGTTTTACAATCATTACATATTAACGCCATCTATTCCTACGGAGTTGATATTTACTGTAATTTTCTATATTATGACAATATTGACTAACGGTGTCCTCTTGTTTTTTAGTATGTTGGATTTGACAAGAGGACACCGTTAGTCAATATTGTCATAATATAGAAAATTACAGTAAATATCAACTCCGTAGGAATAGATGGCGTTAATATGTAATGATTGTAAAACAAAAACTTGGCGATTAAAAAGAGTGGCGGCGAGTTTCTTGCCAGTTCTTCTCGTCCGCTCTACGCCCTTGATTTGTGAACTGGTAGTAAATGTAAAATTAGAAGCATTTAATATTAGTAATATTAGTAATTTAATAAGTATTATTTTTTTTTTTTTAATGACGTTCATAGATGTACATTGTGTTACCTAAATTAATAGATTATTTTTTAATTTAATTGAATTAAATATGGCAACTTTGTGACATTTCAAATATAAGACAACTGTCATCTTTCAGTCTCCCGCGACCACGGTTGCTGAAAAGCATCCGAAACGTCGGGATAAATAATTTAAATAATAAATCGCGTTTTAATCCGGTATACAGTATTTTATTTAAATGTGTGATACTCGCGTTAATAAAAGACAATATTAAAAACGAATGAAATTGATGGTTGCATACTATTACTACTCTTATATATTATACAGCAGTTAATAATTGAAATGCTCTGTCTGTCTGTTTGTGTCTGTTTTTAAGACAGTATATCTGTGTTCTTTAAGAGTAATTACTAACATACCTATGTTATCTAAGCTAATGAGATTTTTAATATTAAGTAATTTCCAATAAACTATAGAAGGAGGTAACTCAAAAAAAAAAACAGATCACAAATGAAAGAAAGCACTTATGTTTTTATTTATGAAAACAAATACTAAAAACAGTATTCTTGTAACATTATACAATATTAAATAAGTTTAAAAATTTGATATCTGAATAATAAAAAATATTACTGTTATAGAAATAAATGTCATTGTTTTCATTAAAAAAAATGAAAACAATGACATTTAGGTGACACCTCAGCCACAGAACATCAGTCAATGATGCGCTGTCAACTTACTTTTTACTTCGTACACACGGAAATCCATAGACTGAAACCGAAGCGCGCAATATGCACTTCACGGTTTTTCCATCTATGAACGGTGTTTCATTACCCGGTCGGAATTTCGATATTCCTCCCTCCCGATCAATGCTCGAAGTTACCAGACATGCTTACAGAAAACTATAAACATGTGTTCCCGGTGGGATTCGAACCCACGACCCATCGATGCGCACGGCAGGTGTTCTACCGAATGCACCAACGAGCCCGTTAATAGTAATAAATACATCAAGAACTGAAGGTTTGATCAGCAGTAATTAGTTAAAGTAATAAATTAATAAATTTTTAAATGATCTTGATTAACTTGCGTAATTATTCCCGATTTTCGTAGTAAGTCGCATGAGTCAGGATGGCCGAGCGGTCTAAGGCGCTGCGTTCAGGTCGCAGTCCACTTCTGTGGGCGTGGGTTCGAATCCCACTTCTGACAAACTATTTTGTTATCCAAAAGTTAATAAATTTTATTTTATTTAATAATAATTCAATTCATATTTTTTTGATAGCGTACATTATACGTTCATATTAAATTAGGTGATTAATCGCGTCGTTCGGTTTTAGTTGTAATTAACTGTAGTTACTCAATATATTTTAGCAAGTGATCTTCCTCAGTGGTATATTAACCTTTTCTCTTTTTATTCTCGAATTATCTGAAACAGCGTCAGCGTCCTTTGACGACATTACTTCATTAAGCATTCAACAATGTCTAGGTATTGTTACCGTACCGTCTTCAATGGTTAAAATTAATTATGTTTAACTGGCACAGGCCGAGCACGCGATATCCATAAACACCGATTATATAATAACTAGTATTCGTAATTTTTCGCTCGATGACAAGCCGGTGCAGTGGTATTATTAGTAACGAGTTCAATTTACTATCACTTGTCTCAATAATTTTTCCTGTATTAACTTTTATAGATTTCGAGGTAAAAAGTTTTTTTATATAATTCGAGGTTTTTTTTAAGAACAGTAGATATTTTTTGCAAATCGTTCATATTTCGATGAAATTTATATAATAAAAATAACCAGTAAGCATGAGCAAAGCCATGAATCGCTATGTTTTACTTGATAAATTTTTTGTGCACATAGTTTAGCAAAGAAAATCCAACCCACAGTGAGATCTTAAAGGGTTCCGTCCTGCTAAACTACCTCGTAATTATATTAGAATCAATTAATTATTATCACGTTATCCTATATCAGTAATAAAAACAATATTATAAAAGTAATTCACATTCAACTACATTTCAGAATCATATCCCACGACACGATGAGCTTGCAAAGTATGACGTCATTGGGAAGAATTGGCAGAATACTAAGCGGCGCTGCTGAATCACACCGTAAGTGAAACAAT
Organism: Anthocharis cardamines; assembly: GCA_905404175.1. NCBI lineage: Eukaryota > Metazoa > Arthropoda > Insecta > Lepidoptera > Pieridae > Anthocharis > Anthocharis cardamines. Next base: position 1,955,643 of record FR989959.1, read on the forward strand.
AATATACTTATTCATTATAAATATATTTGGCTTATATGGCATCATGACTGCCCCATTCAAGGGTTTTCCCTTATTTCATTATTTTGTAGGGACCGTATAAGTATGAATGAGTTAGAGATCAGCAGTTTTGTGTGTGTGAGCGAGATGTATTAAAGAGCAGCGATCGGTAGTTGCTGAGTACCGGCCCATCCGTGTACATGTGTAATAGATTTGGTTTGGCAATAATAATAATAAATTCAGTTTTTTGTATATTTATTTCATTCAGTAACTCCCAATGCAGACTCGACCTTAAGCTAGGATACAGTGATTCTACAATTTTATAAACATCTGTTTACAGTTTACTAGTGTTGGGTAGTACAGGACTTCAAAAAGAGTTTGTAAGAGTAGCCTCTTTTTCACTCTGAGCCAGCACAATGTCCCACTTCAAATGAGGCGAGGCGTATGAAGCTCGAAGCATAATTTGTACTAGCGAGTATTTATATGACCTTTTATTGTTTTTTTTAATGGTTATTTAGGACCCAAATACATCGAGAAAAAAACGAGCGTGACATAAAATTTGAAGTAGTACATTTTATAATTTCGAGCCGCTCTTACATTTTGACGTCATGTCCGGGACAAATGTACCGCCTCTTGTATGTCCTGCTCAACACTAGTTTACTTTGAAATTCGGCCAAGATGGTTATTATTTACTAGTGCCGCCACGACAAGCGTTTAAGGTCTACCCCTTACACTTTAAATGCACCTATTCTATTGTATATAATGTTTCTGTTGATTGTCAATAAAGTAAATAGTAATAATTACTGAACAATTTACATCTGAAAATCAGTGTTGCCGTAAATAAATGCTACAAATTCTAATTTGACAACACATGTTACAAACATACGTTAAGTGAAACAGAACCTCCAAAATATTGTGTTTACCCCTTGACTAAAAAAACCGACACTAAACTTCAGTATTTTTTGTTTTTAGCGAATATTCGAGAAAATATTCAGGCGTCTTCTGCATCTTCTAGAGAGCCGTTAACGATATCTGATGATACTGTAGCTTCAGATCGAAACCAAAATGGTTAGTACTTTCGCTATGAATCAAAATATATATTTAATGTTTATTCATATCCCATACATTTTGTATATATATTATTATTATTAAAACATAGACTATTTTTGCAACTCTTTTGGTTGTATAGTGACTAGTGTGAACTTAGAGGCGTATGTGCATATAGATATTGGTGGATTGAGTTCCTAAACTAGTTAGACAATTAGTATATACAACCAGTCTATGAACTAAATCAACTTTTAAATGAAATACTGTATACCGGATTAAAACGCGATTTTTTTATCGCGCTTTTTTATCAAATTTGTGATGGAAAGACCAATGACTGTTAATAATGTGAATATATCGATGGGTTACGGCCCATATGTTGTAACCGCCATATTTAGCGAAAATTAGTTAAATAAACAGTTCAATCCAACATTTTCAACTCATTTTCGCTAAAAATGGCGGTAAAATTTCGCTCATTTTCGGTTACGACATATAGGCCGTTACCCATCGATATTAACTTTGAATAATGTGAATACACTTTGATAAATATGTGAGAGAGTGCAATTGTATTTTGGAACTATCAGTTCTAGCGATGGCGGAACCGGATGTAATAGCAAGCACAAAAGCGAACAGTTTGAAGCAAAACCGCAGTTCGTCCGCCGCCATCGTGGCTGTCTCTCACACCGCCAGCCTGCCCACACCTGTGGCACCTCCTAGAAAGAAGAAACGCAGTAAGTTAAAATCACTTCGAGTAGTAGTAGTATTCAGTGTGCCAAAAATCAAGGAAATTAAGAAAAAAAAAACATTTTTGAGTGTGTGAGAAAATTGTGGCTGTAAGAGAATTTAACCAGTGGGACGTCAAAAATCAAAGAAATTAAAAAAAAGTAAATATTTTATCTTTCTTTTAGCGTTTGAAGTTTTAATAGATAAAAATCGCAGACAAGTATAGAATTTTACTGATTTGAACCTTAGCACTATCCATTTAAAGCGCTATTTGGGCTAAAAAAATGTTTTTTTTTATTTGGGCTAAAGAAATTTTTTTTTTAGCCCAAACTTAAACTAATTGACGTGACGTTGTACGTTCTCCTAGACCTAGACCAACACAATTTTTGACATAAATAACCTTAAAATTAAGCAGAAACTAATATTTAGGTGACAATATATCCCCTGATGTTACCCTGTACAATGTTTTGTAGACAAACTCTACGGGTCGCAATCTCTATCCACCACTGACGGGGACAACTTGAGCGTGTGCACCACCGACACGGACGAGCTGCGCTATGTGCGCCGCGATAAGCCGCATCTCGATTCGCTCAGAGTTGAGGTAACTTCAAGCGTTCGCTCTTTAAATATAAATTGCGCCTATGCCCTATTCCTATAGCAGCTCCTTATTTTGTCAAAAAAATAATGGCTTCTTGTGATAACAATGATGCTATGGTATGGAACTGGTCTTGTTGACGAAAACTTGCAGTTAAATTATATAAATTAAAGTAAAAGTTGATAGTGCTCTAACAACTATCTATAATTAGTATAAAAAATAAATAATGTTATCAGGCTCGAAGGACCAATTGGCTATTATTAAAGTGGTACAAAGTCATAACTAATCGCACAAACATACTAATATATGAGTCGTATAGAAACAAAGGCGGCTATCTGACTTATGGCCGATTGTTAGCGATTTAAAAAAGAAAACGTTTTTCTCCTTTATTTTTGTATTAGGTATCATTCATTGCATGTTTAAGGTATCTATTAATATTAACAATTAAAGATAAAACCAAATATTTAAAAAAACATAACAGTCTAAACGACAAGAATTTATTTTATTTTTGTAGATTGCCGCCTTTGATTCTATACGACTCATATGGAACTACGTCTCACTCAATTAGTTTTAGTTAGTTAGTAGGCAGACGTTTAACCGTGACATGATAGTAAGTGGTGATGCGATCTATAAAGGGTCGATCATGTCTGTCTAGAAGGAGGCTATTCACCCTGGCCTTATAATACCCAAGCTATAGCAGCTGGCAGGGAACTCCCTTCTTGGAATGAAACTTCATTCTTAGGAGTAAGCAGAGATCGCGTAAATATTGTATCAATAACATACCTAGTATCCGTTAAATTGTATTGCGCTGATATTTTTTAAACATATTTATAAAGTTCAATGAAATTTTGACTGTAGGCAGCTCAGCCTAACCCAGCGAGTCACAGCATGGCGCTGCCGAGCCCCGCCAGCACTATTGAATCTCTGACCAGAGAGTTCCAGGATTCACTTGAATTGTCCCATTCTAAATACGGTGAGTTATGAAAATTATTTTATAGGTAGGAATATTATTTTAAACAAATTCAAGATTAATCTTTTAAAAAAAATGCACCAGCATCAGACCATTGAAAATTATGAAGGTAGCAGTATGGTCCTTTGTTTTTTTAAAGATTTTCGCGCGATTAAAACGATAGTGTAACTAAAAGCTGTTAGTAATGTTTAAGAGTTTAGTTGTTTTTTATAATATAATGCATTATAGAGTTAATAAATGCTCAAACATTATTATTTAACTCTTCACAAAGAGATTAATATATATACCTTCAAAAAGAGATTAATACAAATGGTATTTTGTAAAAAACTTATACTACATATTTCACATACACATACTCACTAGGTACTAAGCTACTAGCTAAGGTATTTTTTCCTATTGTTTATGATTTGCCTGGAAGAAATCGCTGCCTAGCGATAAGACCACCGATATGTACTTATCTAGATTAGTTATGTTTGTTTTAGGAGCAATAATTAACATCGAATACATATAAAGCTACTCTATAATAATAATAGTATTTTTCAAAATATCTTACCTTTTATCACCTTATGTTCCCTTCCAGCGAGTGACATGTCTCTAACAGAGACGTGGTCATCGCCCGCGCCGGCGCCCGCGCGCCCCGCCCACCCCGCGCACCCCGCGCACCCCACCGCGCTCGTCGCGCCGCTTGCGCACGCGCAGCCACACGCTAGTGACGTCACTACTGCGCTCAATGGTAGGTACAACTATATGAGTCGTATAGAATCAAAAGCGGCTATCGACATTTAAGGTTTCTTTTCACAAAGTCGACTAGGACTTCATAAACGAAAAATAATAATTTAAATTATTATTTGAATTATATAGGAACTTATGTACTTTAACGTGGAGTACAAAATATACAACTGTACTGTACTGTAGATTTTTTGTAAACTTTAGAAAAACCAAATTTAGTAAATACAAAAATTATTTCTAAGCCTTTTTTCTTCATAATATAGTGTTGAGCATATAAAACATACAAAAAACATAAATAATCGACCATACCAGTGTGGTTTAGTCCCGGCCTGAAAAATGTACATTTTGAAGTCGGTTGGAACTACACCTGCCGGCCTAGCATAACCGCCACGAGATATGTCGCGGACGAGAGAAGACAAACTAAGATGTAAGATATCTCGATATATTATATCTCGACATCGACAATTTTGATAGAAAAGATATCTCGATTGACAAATATATCTATTTTTGATATTAAAAGTCGAGTTATAAGACCCGGAAGAAATAAAGAGATAATAGATTAAAACACGAGAAAACGGTCGACAAAATTTTGTCGCGGTTGTCATGCTAGACCGGCTGGTCAAAAAATCCAGGATAAGGTCGTTCCTTATTTAATAATGATGCTAATAAGACACTGTGTTCAATAGGTTATGAAAATAAAAAACGTGTGTCGCCTTGTCAAGTTCGAACAAAAAGGAACGATAAAATTTTATTTTCTAATGAGCACAGTATATCGATAAAAATGACATAATTACTGATTATCAAAATTTTGTAGATATTATTAGCGCCACCTAGCGGTGAGCCTCAAAGCAATATAATATGGATTAAACACACTGTGTGCAGGCGAGTACGCGCGTAAGGAGGGGGAGGGCCGCGCGGCGCGCACGCACAGCGAGGGCCGCCCGCTCACCGCCAGCCTCGGCTCCACGGGCAGGTAGGGCTGCTGCGGCTAGTGTAGCCACATCTATATTAAAACTGTAGAGGTCGAATGTCTGTACATAAAAAAATGCTAAAAACCAAGTCAGTGGGATGTAAGAAGAGAAATAAACCCAGATTCTTTTTTTAATTTTTTTTTCTCTGTTTGTTTATCTGTTTGTCTCAAGCTCAGATGAAGCCCACGCAAAAGAAGTCGCGGGCATCAGCTAGTCACTACATAGTATAAAATAAAGTCGCTTTCTCTGTCCCTTTTCCCCATGCTTAAATCTTTAAAACTACGCAACGGATTTTGATGCGGTTTTTTTTAATAGATAGAGTGATTGAAGAGGAAGGTTTATATGTATAATAAAAACAAATTTTCTGTAGTGTATTTAGTATCAGCATTGCACCCGTGCGAGGCCGGGGCGGGTCGCTAGTCTACTATAATACAAATACATATATAGAAGTAACTTAAAAACTAATCTTAACGGTATTAAAGGTGACCTTAGTGCTTATTAGCAATTTCTACCACGCAACGCTTATCCGGATAAAGCGATATAGAAAATAAATGTGTACAAGAGTAGGTATTGAATATAAGATAAACCTTACTTCTTCTGTTCTGTGAGATAAACAAAGATAAAATTATGAAAAATAATAAAATATAAACGTCATAACGTAGAGCAGAGTTCCGTGAGCTATTTTATCTATATCTATATTCTATACTAATATTATAAAGAGGAAAGATTTGTATTTTTGTATGTTATGAATAAACTCAAAAACTACTGAACCAATTTTAAAAATTCTTTCACCAATAGAACGCTACATTATCAGTGAGTAACATAGTCCCCTGTGAAAAAGAGTGAACCCAGACTGCAAATATCCAACTTACTATAGGAATAGCAACGCAAACACAAAGATATGTTAGCCTATGTTACTCGCTGATAATGTTTAAAAACGGTCCAGTAAAGCTCAAAAACGAGTTTATTCATAACATCATCATAATCCAAAAATAAAAATCTTATTTATAATGTTAGTATAACTTAAAAAAAAATTATCTACCGTCGCAGCAGGCGTTCGGAAGGGCCCCGGGCGCGGCGCCGCTCGGCCGGGGACTCGCCCGCGGAGGGCGAGGGCGGCGCGGGCGCGGCGGGCGGGGCGGGCGGGCTGCGCGCGCGCTGCGCGTCGGGCCGGCAGCTGTCCGACATAGAGATACTGGAGCAGGTCACCGTGCTCAACCTTGATACTGGTAAACATCGCCTCTACCTTACCTTATGATAAAAAAAGGAGCCTCCATATTTAAATATAATACTTCATACCGGATTAAAATGCAATTAATTATTTATGCCCATGACCACAAAAAATGTCGGTGCTGAAAATCATTCGAAACATCGGAATAAATAATATAAATTATAAATCGTCTTTTTATCTGGTATAAAGTATTTTATTTAAATATGTGATACTCGCGTTAATAAAAGACAATATTAAACTTGCCTCCATATTCATTTTGTCGCAATCGGTTCAGCGTATCGCCCTGAAAACGTAAGAGATGGGCAGCGTAACTTTTGCATTATTATTGATAAAGATTTTACTGGATAATATAGGTACATAAATTTTTTTTAATGTTAGATATCGACAGACGAGCATGAGGTTCACTTGATGGTAGGTGAATACATTTATTAAGGTTGCACAAGTCGCGGGCTCGAACTCACTGGTGGGCGAGGCCAAAAAGCATGCTGTTCTCCCGCACCGCACAGAGGCAGTCATTATTAAGTGAGATGCACGATAATTCATAGTAAAAGGGGCGTCTAAAAAAATATGAAAAAGCCTTTGGAAAATCGAGTTTTATGAAAAAACCACTGCATAAATCAATTACAAATAAAAGTTATTATATTCTTCGATAATCGTGCTTTGTCGGTACCGACTTTGTTTTGAAAATTTGATACTTCTTTTATTACTAATTTAAGCCCAAAGTTGTGTTAAAAAATGGCAATAAAAACGAATCTTTGGTAGCTCGTAACTTTTTAATTTTTTTTTTATTTTACCATTCTGTTTCCGTACAGACAAAATTAATAATGAGACAAAACGATATCATGTTTAACTTTGCATGTACGGTGCTAAATAGTGGAGTAATACCCCTCCGAAATTTCTATGGGAAAAATGTCGACTAGTGTCACCTTAATTACGCGTCGTCGAAAGTTGTAGCAAAAATGGCGTCGCTAACAAAAATTTTCAGTGCCGGATTTATATGTGTGGAGTCCTTAGGGCAACAAAGGAGTGGAGGCCCCCTGGCCCCACATTATTTTCATGTTAACAACATAATCATGTTTGTACCAAGAACAGTTATAGGTTCATACAACAGCGAATAAAAATATCAAAGGAAAAGTTGTTTACTATAAGTGTCTACTCGTCGGAATTTGAAAGTTTTTTCCCATTTTTTTACTGTGGAGGCCCCGGGGCTATTGCCCCGTATGCCCTCAATCCGGCCCTGTGCATTTTTGAAGTGAAAACTTTTTTGACGGCCCCGACATACTAGCGTACATAATTTCTAAGTTTTCACTTCTTTCGGCAGTCCCCATGACTGCCTGTTATTTTTGTTTTTGTTTTAAGCGTTAATGATGTACATAAAAAATAAGATTATCATGTCAGGCCTGTAAGATCTACTGAGCTCTTACGTCTTGAATTGCCAAAGCACCAGACTAAATATTATGAGCAGTCATTTACGGTCCAGGCAATCAAGCTTTGGAATGCCACTTGCCCTGAAGAAAGCTAAAACTTAGTTATATTTAAGAATATATGCTTTCGGATTATCTTTTCTCCACAAGTAATACGTAATAGTATGTGGATAATATGCGTGTATGAACATAATCCACATATCCTTATTAGTATTACTTTTTTTTGCACTACCCATTTCTTCTCTTTTGTCTCACTTGTACCATATGGTTACCTGGAAGAAATCGCTGCTTAGCAATAAGGCCGCCAGTTGTACTTTTCATGTGTACTATGTTTGTGTATTTCTAGGGCAATTTTTTTTTTTAATAATATAGGTATGGCATATTGATGGTTCAGTTAGTAAGGGGTAACACATACCCACAGTGTGGCATGTTCCAGGAGAACGCGTGCCGCTGAGCGTGGCGGAGCACAAGCTGCCGCAGTGCATCAACCCGCTCAGCCTGCACATCATGCGGCTCACCTCGGAGTACATCGGCCGGGCTAATGATGACGAGAATAACAGGTATTTACCACCCTACCCCCCCCCCAGTGGCGTAGCATAGGTAACTAGCACCCGGTGCGGATCCCAAATTTGCCGCCCCCTTATTTTTGCAATTGAATATAACAAATTGGGGCTGTTATTGAATGACACTTACCTAAAAAGATATTTATTTATTTAAGTTAATTGAATGACGTCACATACCCTTTAATAACAGGTTTTCCGAAATATTGGAAAATATCTCATTATTAGAGTCTGTTAAGAAGAATCAGTGAAACAAGTTGACGGGATCGTTGGCGCGTTGGCGAACACCTACCTTGCGCTCCGATGGGGTTCGAATCCCGCCTGGACGACATGTTTATAATTTGTAAGCATGTCTTCCCCACATTTGGTCACTTCGGCCATAAACGAGTGGGAGGAATATCAAAATTCCGACCGGGTAACGAACCACCGATTGTAGACTGAAAAATCGTGATGTTCACATTTCGCATTTCGGTCTCATGACCTATGGATATCTAAATGCTCAAAGGAAGATGTAGGTCGACAGCGCATCATTGGCTGATGTTCTGTGGCTGAGGTATCACCTACCATCAAATGATGAAAACATATACAGAAGTTTGTCTGTTTTATTATTCATTCAGATAACGGGATTTTCATATGGTATTGAAAACTTTTTAACACTAACATTTGATGATGAGGTCTGGGTTTTAAAAAAGTGTCTAGAAAGTGCCTATTTACTCTCACCTTGAAGTCCCAAAACATAATTTTCAGGGAAGACTGACGCAGAGAGAGTATTCCACTATTTTAACTTAATCTTAATAAGTTATGATAAATTGTTTTGGTTTGTATAGTGCACGATTTGTAATGTATCGCTAACATATTATATTTTTGAATAACAGTATCGGAAACTGGCTATTAATACTGTTTCTGTTTGAGCATGTTGAATGAATGCACTATGTTACTAATATTTCTTTACGACTCGAATTTGTAGACTAAAAATGGGTCTCATCTCTATTCTACTGGACATCACGTCCTATACTTTAAATTGTATTTTAAAATATCGGTTTTAAATGGCATAATAATGTTTCACACCCCAATATCTGCTTATAATAAATAGTACCAAAACTACTTTGTACAGACAACCTATACAGTTTTAGTCTTACAAAACTCGATATTAAGTTTAACATGCACAAGTGATGGGCACAAACTCTAAGCGCAGTATTATTGGGGTCTTTAGTAGAGAACGTAGCAGTCCAATTCAAATTCAAAAATCCTTTATACATTTAGTTAACACAATGTCAATAAAAAATACATATTAAATGCTTCTAATTTTACATTTACTGCCAGTTCATCAAGGGCGTAGAGCGGACGAGAAGAACTGGCAATAAATTTGGATATTTATTTTATTAAGCTCAGTATTGTTCCATCTACAAGATCCCCTGCAATAATACTTCTCTAAGAGATTGTGTCATAGTCCCTGGACTTCTCGTATATATAAAAGGTTTTTGACAGCCTCGTTGTCGCATTTGGTAGAACACCTACCTTGCGCACCGATGGGTCGTGGGTTCGAAACACACCGGGATGACATGTTTATAATTTTCTGTAAGCATGTCTTCCCCACGTCCGGTCAATTCGGCCCTTAAACGGGTGGGAGGAATATCAAAATTCTGCGCGTGCCGAAAAATCGGTCGTAGATGGAAAACCCTGAAGGGCACATAGCGCGTTTGGGTCTCAGTCGATGGATGACCGAATGCTCGAAGTAAAAAGTAGGTCGATAGCGCATCGTTCACTGATGTTCTGTGGCTGGGGTATCACTTACCATCAAGTGAAACTAATGCTCGTCTGTCGATATCTAACATAAAAAAAGGTATTTCTTGAAGTAGTCAACTCGTCCACAGCCTGAAGAGAAAGTCAGGTGTATGGCGAAAGCGCTGGTCGATAAGTTACAGCGCGGGCGTTCTGCGACGTTCGCCCTCCGCGCCCCTTCAGGCGGCACTCTCTAGCCTCTCCATCGACACTAGGTTCTTATCACATCGTAGAAGTAAAACCGTTTGACGGTTGTTGTATTGTGGGTTTTCTATACCAAAAAATTCTTGAATCACTGAGAGGTGGGTTACTTAGTGTTTGGTGATTCGATACTTCAATGGCGCTGGGCAAAGCACCTCTTAGTGCGGGCTAGATTGTACGAAGTTAGAAATCATTTTGAAAGGCCCAATTGGACGCTGTCATTGAATTGAATTCCAAGCACAGTGTTTTGCGGTCAAAGCTTTGTTCCAATATTTTTACCCTTTAGACGCTTGGTCAAATATTATATGTATAGTTGTATCGCGATTTAAAAACGGTTTTATTTCCCATATTTCGTGCTTTGAACTTCTCACGAGTCCATCCAAATTTTTTAATGTTTGTTGCCTTTGTTGTGATTAATTGTCGTTTTGTCTATTGTTTTAAACATTATTTGTAGCTTGGATTGTAGTGGTATAAGCATTCCTCCCCCATCACAGTCGTTTAATTATTTTAAACAGTCTATTTCCTAAAACTATGTGATAAAGAGACATACCTTTGTAGTGAAACTTAATTTGACGACTATGTTTGTGGCCGCATGTATAGTTTGCGCACTTATTTTTGTAGTAATGGTAGTGTATTAGTTAAATTAACATAAAAAAGTATTCTGTTTGTATATTTAGTACATCATATTCCGAAATATTCGGTTATCTAATATCGATAAGCTTCTTAAAGTTTTGAGTATTTTTTTTTTTTCAATTTAGTAGTTGTACCTTCTTTTAAATAAATCCTAAAAATATTATTTTCGTACAGAATCTCAAGTACATTGGGCGATTTTCCATCCATCACAGCTTTTTGGTGTACAGCTTTATTATCATCTGTCTATGCCTTCGTTAAGCTATTCACTCTTTTCAGGGAAACGGATGAAGAGAGTGAGAGTGTGTGTACCGGCGGCGTGGAAGATGAGGCAAAAGAAGCCAAGAGAGAGTCGGCGGACCGACAGACAACTGCCATCAAACGGAAGACTGAAAAGTATGTACATACTCTATATGTTATAATATAATGTTTATTTATTCTGCTCCTACTCACTTCTACTCCATGGTATTTTGGTATTTTCAAACATTTCGTAAAATATTAGTGAACTCAGAAATATAACTTTCTTATCGTCTTAATTTCATATGATTCTATTTAATAAAAACCATATATTATATTATGTATTTGAGCGAACGCTCCAATTGGAATATTTTGTTGAGGGTAGTAAGATAACTCTTTAATTATAGGCTATAGTGTGCTTTAGCTATAGCCAAAGAAAGCCTAAAAAAAGCCAGCCAAAGAAGCCAGAAAGAGCGCCCCTGGAGGAGGCTTTCAGGGAGGCGCTGTCGAATGGGTTGGTAGTGTCGAACAACTAGCTGTCTATACTATACACTTAATGGCCCAAATTTTCTCTGGTCTAACATTATATTTAATATTCAGTTTGATTCGCGCTGAACTAGTGAAGTGTCACTCCCACGACAACATTAATATCAGGTGACAGTTTTACGCACGGTCGATACACCCGAAACCATGCTTAGTGTTGCTAATATGATATTTTAACAAATTCTTTGCATACTTTCAAACAGTGTTTCAACAGTTTTAGTTTTATTTATTTTATTGGCAGTTGAGAGTTATGGAAGACGCAAATGAATCGCGTCTTGGATTGTCTAAACGTAGCTACACTATATCTATGGAGATTTGACAAAATCCAATTCTGAAAAAATCTCAATTGATTGGAATAAAATTTAATAACACTAAATTGTTTAAATATAGATTTTATAACGAAGAGATAGAAATAAAACACTTTTAAGTGAGAATATAGTATTTGATATGTTTTGTTTCTTTGCACCAAGTTATTAAGTACCTTAATACAAAATACATTTATTTATTTATTTTATAAAAACATAAATTTACAGCCATTTGCTGCTTACTTCAGAAACGCTGACTTACGTTGTTTCTATGATGAACTAATCACATTTGTCGAATTTCATTAATTTTTTTTTATTTTCTTGTATCTAACGATTAAATTCAATATTTGTACTAATACTTGTTTAAACATCAAGTAATTTAAGCTTCCAGTGCTTTGAAAGTGTTGATTCTAATTTTATTTTGCAGTGTATTACCCTTTTTGCCAAAGATTGTCATAATTGCTTATGAAGTTACAAAATGTGATTGATGGTATGGTTTGATTTGCCAAAGTTAAGGATCCTAATATAACACAGTATTTTTATGATGCTTTGCGAGCTTTACTTTAATTCTAAAAACTTTAAACTGTTTCAATAGTGTGTAAGATATTTATTGCAACGGGTGCAATCAGTTATTGAATGAAAATATTTTAAAAGGTGGTCGCAATTTTATTTTATTGATATAAAACTTATTTATTAACTTGGAATGAAAAAGGAAAATATGACTTTTGTCCAAAAATTGCTTTATTTCTTTTATTTTGATGTGTACATTTCCGGTCTCCATTAATGTTCCATACATGTAAAATGTACATGTGTAAAATAGACGATTTTAACAAATCAAACTCCGGTGTCAATCTAATAAAAAAAATTCTATATTTGTTCGGAACAAATTAGTCGACGGGTTAACTATGTAAACATATAACGCGATTTAAAACGAATTCCCCTTGAATTTGAAACAGTTTAAGTTGTCATCCCTTATCGTTGTCACAGCTTTGCCTTCTGCCAATAGGTTGAAGCGTTTCTTCGGCAGCACTGTTAAAAAGACAGTGGACGCAGCGAAGTCTCTCGCGCAGGAAGTGTCGCACGCGCGTCACAAGGAGGACGTGGCGGAGATCGCGGACGATGTGCGGGGGGAACATAATATCAAACTGAAGGCCTCTAACTCACACAAGGGGCCTTATGACTTCGACGGTAGTGTGAGATATGTGCAGGTGTGTTGTAGTTGGAGAATTTTCACGTGATTCTAGTTTTATTTTATGCATACGGCAGGTATTTTCAATCGAGGCATGACTCCGAACGAAGCGCAGGTGGACTTCTTTAAACTGAAATTTTGGGGTGTCTAACGGTCGTTTGAAGTGCAAAAACTGTAGACGGAAGAAGGTCCCCAAACTTTTATTTACTTCTCTTATAGACCCCTTTGCCCTGTTTTTCACTTTATAAACATGTCGTCCCAGTGGGATTGGATGCTCCAACTTCACTTTATTTATAATAACTTATAAGAACTTCGAAAACTTTGGTGAGGTCTGAAAGGCATCGATGAGTTTATTCAGTCAAAACCCCCATCTTTCTTCCGCGAAGGAATTCGCGAATTATCCAAACGATAGAACAAAGTCATTAACAGCAATAGTGATTACTAGGAGTATTAGATATGTCTTCATTTTTATACAAATAAATTTGGAATTCCATTAAAAAAGGCACCTTTTTAATTTTTATCCTAATGTTATAGGTTTAAAAAAGTTAAGAATTATTTAGTTACGTATTCAGAAAAACTATTTTTGGTATTTTTATATATATATGTTATTCTAGTTCTTATACCGCGATATCTTCTTCTTCCTGCCCTGTTCCCTTTTTTTTATTTGGAGTCGGCGCAGTATGTTCTCTTTTTCCATTATCTCCTTTCACTCGCCATATCATCAGTCACACCTTTCAAACACATATCATTCTTCACACAGTCAATCCATGTTTTTTTGGCCTCCCTCTCCCCCTATACCCATCCACTTTCATATTCAAAACTTTTACATAGATACATGCCCTTCATCTCTCCTCATAACATGCCCATACCAAGCCAAACGATTACCTTTCAATTTTTCATTCACTGGCGCTACTCTCAGACTTCCTCTTATACCGCGATATACGATGTCAAAAAGTGAATGCAGACAGGGCCTGTTAATAATTTTTGACGGGCTCGTTCGGTAGAACACCTGCCGCTCGCATCAATGGGTCGTGGGTTCGAATCCCACCTGGGACAACATGATTATAGTTTTCTGTAAACATGTTTCCCTTTCTGGTAACTTCGGACATTGATCGCGCCGGGTGGGAGGAATATCGAAATTCCGACCGGGTAACGAACCACCGTTCATAGATGGAAAAGCCGTGAAGTGCTGCGCGTTTCGGTTTCAGTCTATGGATTTCCGAATGCTCGAAGTAAAAATTAGGTCGACAGCGCATCATTGACTGATGTTCTGTGGCTGAGGTATCACCTACCATCAAGTGAACCTCATGCTCGTGCGTCGATATTAATGTAAGTTGTGTACGGTGGGCAGGAGCTGGGGTCGGCGCACAGCGGGCACAGCGGCGCGGTGTGGTGCTGCAAGTTCAGCGTGTGCGGGCGGCTGCTGGCCACGGCCGGCCAGGACCGCCTGCTGCGGATCTGGGTCACCAGGGACGCGCACCACATGTTCCAGGTACCTACTGTTACAGTTGCCGAGACGAAACTTGGCAACAACTTCGACGGGCTCGTTGGCGCGTTCGGTAGAACAACTGCCGTGCGCATCGATGGCGAGTGGGTTCGAATCCCACCGGGAAGACATGTTTATAATTTTCTGTAAGCATGTCTTCCCCACGTCTGGTAAGTTCGGGCATTGATTGGGTGGGAGGAAAATCAAAATTCCGACCGGGGAACCACTGTTCATAAATGTATGATGACTCTGAAGTGCATATTGCGCATTTCGGTGTCAGTCTATGGATTTCCGAATGCGAAGTAAAAAGTAGGTCGACAGCGCATCATTGACTGCTGTTTTGTGGCTGAGGTGTCACCTACCATCAAGTGAAACTCATGCTCATCTGTCGATATCTAACACTCACGTTTAAAATAACTCACATTCATACATCGCATTCACAAAGCTTCAGACATTTTGACATAATGGCCAGGCATCCATCCACAAACATATCGCATTCCAGATAAGCGTCCAGGAGAGCATTGAGAGCGGTATGGCTATTTTTTTGTATGAGTATATTATTTAAAATAAAAAATTCTTTTAAATAAAATATGGTATACCGGATTAAAACGCGATTTATTATTTATATTGTTTAAATTATTTCCCGACGTTTCTGGCTTGCTTGGATTGCTGGCTTTTCAGCGTTTTAATCCGATATACAGTATTTTATTTAAATGTGTGATACTCGCGTTAATAAAAGTCAATAAAAAAAAACTATTATTTATTTAATGAGATTAAATCGACCATTTGCTCCAGGACATGCGCACGAAATACAACGCGGAACAGAAGTCTTCCCCGACCCCCTCGCAGGAGTCGCTCGCGTCCCTCGCGCCGCCCCCGTCCCCCGACCGGCTGCCCCCGCTCGGGCCCGGCGCGCCCTTCTCCCCGCGCCCCTTCTGCGTCTACTCCGGCCACAACTCCGACCTCCTGGACGTGTCCTGGTCGAAGAACTACTTCATACTGTCCAGCTCGATGGACAAGACGGTTCGCCTGTGGCACATATCGCGCGGCGAGTGCCTGTGCTGCTTCCAGCACATCGACTTTGTGACGGCGATCGTGTTCCACCCGCGGGACGACAGGTACTTCCTGTCCGGCAGTCTGGACGGCAAGCTGCGGCTGTGGAACATTCCGGATAAAAAGGTACGTTGTGGTAGTTCTCTTCCTCTCGTCAAGTGATTTTATATTGCTTTTATTAAGAAAAATGTATATTTTTACTATGCGAGCTAAGTGAAATCCCGATAGTGACAGAGTTTAATTTATCATTCCAGCAAAGATATTTTTAATTAGATTTTTGTAAACCTTTCAAAATTATCCCGCATTGACAGTGTTAGAGTTCTTATATATACATATATAATCATATTTAGATAATAATCCACCAAAATTGGAGTTAAACCATACCGCAGGCGGGCAAAGACTGATTATTTGTATAATATGTTACTGACTGTATGAAACTAAATTTAGTATATGAATGCATAGTACGCTCTCGATGATGCACTGCAAACTGTTGAATTAATCAAGTCAAATAAATAAAAAATTAAATATTTAAGTGAATAATCTTAAAAATATGAATATTTAATATTTTTTGTGTGTTAATAATATAATAACATAACTAAATTATTCATATATACGTTTTTAATCCTAAACAATAGTTCAATTTAACTCTAAAAAAAATAAGAAAGTATTCGTATCTGTCATTTCACGTCCGTCGCACGAACAACAATATTTTCTCGCAAATCGTTCGTGCTTGGGCCTCTATTTTTCAAATGACACTCGTTCCCACATAGGTCGCCGTATGGAACGAAGTGGACGGCAAAACGAAACTTATAACCGCCGCGAACTTCTGCCAAAACGGCAAATTCGCCGTCGTGGGCACGTACGACGGCCGCTGCATATTCTACACCACGGACCAGCTGAAGTACCACACGCAGATCGACGTGCGCTCCACGAGGGGCAAGAACTCCACGGGCCGCAAGATCAGCGGGATAGAGCCGATGCCCAACGACGACAAGATACTGGTCACCTCCAACGACAGCCGGGTTCGCTTGTACGACTTGCGTGACTTGAATTTGTCGTGCAAGTATAAAGGTAAAGGTGAATATTGATCCGGTCTGTCTCTTTCTTCGTTTGGGGTCGTGTTTTTGGGATCTGTGGTGGTGGTTCTGCAGATTTGTTCTTGCTTTGAGATTGCGCTTGGAGCACGAGTTTTGGAATGTTTTAAACATTGTCACACTCACTCACTTTCAGTTTATTTATTACTTTTTATGGCATCAAAAAGGTTGGATGATAACGATGAGTTTAAGTTTCCTTAGTTTTCGTGGTCTAGTTGTATGCTCGGTATGTTCAGCAAAGTTCTTGGTAAGAGTTAACAAAAAGTATATTATGGTTAGGAACGCTAGGGCTCAGAAGATTGGTCAGCTTGTAAAGAAAAAATAATATCAATGGTAAAGACACAAAAATTTAAATATATAGATACAAATTAATATTAGCCACAGACATGTATGTATGTAGCCTATATATTTATCATCATCATTTTACAATATTTGTAGTTACAGTCAAGACGTACAAAAATTATACAATTCATGCAACACATAACTGAATTTACATTTTAGGAAGATTTAAGAAACCTCAAAAATTGTTTCAAAAATCTAGGTTTGCCACACACAGGAAATTCTATTTATAAACTTTGTTTTATTATTCCATTTCTTTTCTAATTTTAGGAGAGAATATTAACTCAAATCTTAAGAACTTAAAAATAGTAGTAGAACTCAAAGTAATGGAATTTAGTGCATTATTATTAAATATTTTAAACATTTTAGGTTTTCGTGCCCGTTAGTTTTTTCAATATATTTGCCGTTAAAACGATTTAAATGATATGTATCTCTTTTGAAATATGTAGTCCAGCTCATAAGGAAGCGATTGGTATAATTTTTTTTTAAATATTCTCATTTTAAGGTTTCATGTCCACTGCTTTTTTCAATATTTTTGCTATTAAATCGATTTAAATGATATATATCTCTTTTGAAATATGTACTCCAGCTCATAAGGAAGCGATTGGTATAATTTTTTTTTAAATATTCTCATTTTAAGGTTTCATGTCCACTGCTTTTTTCAATATTTTTGCTATTAAATCGATTTAAATGATATATATCTCTTTTGAAATATGTACTCCAGCTCATAAGGAAGCGATTGGTATAATTTTTTTTTAAATATTCTCATTTTAAGGTTTCATGTCCACTGCTTTTTTCAATATTTTTGCTATTAAATCGATTTAAATGATATATATCTCTTTTGAAATATGTACTCCAGCTCATAAGGAAGCGATTGGTATCAAAATTTAAATTTTTGTAATTTTGTGGCTTGACACTGTATTGCTTAACAGCGTCCATATATTAATGGATACATTTATTTTCTATATAATTACAGTATATTTCGTATTAAAAATTGGGATTTATAGATAAGCCATGATTTAAATTAAAATTTTGATACTAATCGCATCAAAATTTTAATTTAAATCATTTTGTGGGTTGACACCGTGTTGCTTAACAGCGTCCAAATGTTACTTGAAGGTTACGTGAACGTCTCGAGCCAAATAAAGGCGTCGTTCTCGCACGACGGCAAGTACATAGTGAGCGGCTCCGAGAACCAGTGCATCTACATCTGGAAGACCTGCCACGACTACTCCAAGTTCACGTCGGTGCGCCGCGACCGGAACGACTTCTGGGAGGGCATCAAGGCGCACAACGCGGTGGTCACGTGCGCCGTGTTCGCGCCCAACCCGGACCACGTGATCCGGACCATCGGCGAGCGGGAGCAGGCGCTGCTGGGCCGGGAGCAGGCAGGCGAGCGGGACGAGGTGGTGAGTTTTTTTTTTATAGTATAGGTGCAAACGGGCATAGACATCCGCAACACCAGAGGGCTTGCAGGTGCGTTGCCGGCCTTTAAGAAAGATGTAGGTATGGTCTTGAAGGTTTCCAAGTCGTATCGGTTCGGAAAAACCGCCGGCGATAACTGGTTCCGCGGAGTGGTTGTGCGAGGCAAGAAGTGTCAGGAATCGCGCAGTTGTGGACTTTCAGACATCGAGATGGTATGCGTGGTGTTTTTGACGCGATGTCCGATGGCGAAATTCAGCGGCCGGGATTAAACCGAACAATTCCTCCGAGCATTCCCCGTGATAAATGCGATAGGGCGAGCCTACATCTCTACAAAGTAGCGACATCTACAATTTATCTCCATGGGAAACGGTCATATTTAATTCTTCTGTACGTGGTTTTTAATTTAACTAATTTTTACAATCATCTCCCACCACTTAGAAAAAAATAATTAATCCTAGTGGGTCCAATTATGTATCTAAATCAGCTCAAACAGTGGTTAAGGAAATGTCCATTGACATTGACACGTACCTAAGAATTATATATTACTATATATACTGAAAGTTGAATAAGGCTGCAAACATGAATAAGTCATTCTCGGAATCGAACATTTCAACAGATGTACTTGATAAATCGGACTCACCGTCAAATTTTATCTCGATCCGAAACAAAAGAAAGAGGGAAAATGAAGACCTTAGTGTGGAATTCTCTGCTTTTAAAGAAGAAATGAAAAGTTTACTTAACTCGATGATGGCCACTAATAGTGAAGAAATTAAGAAAATTGCACCTACATTAGCAGACATTCAGCAGTCAAATCGAAATATAGAAAATTCTATTGCATTTCTCACTACTCAAAATGAAGAATATAGAAAGAAAATTGAAAAATTGGAATTGCAAGCACACGAAGACAGGAAATATATTACTATCTTGGAAGATAAAATTGAAGACATTCAGAAAGGGATGAGAAAAACGAGTTTTGAAGTTAAAAATGTACCAAGGAAGGATAATGAAACCAAGGAGGATTTACTCGACATGATAACATGCCTCTCTAAAAACATTAATTGCGAAATAAATAGGTCAGAAATACGAGACATATATAGAGTGCGTTCAAGAAAAGAAGGACAAAGAAGTACACCTATAATAGTAGAAACAATGTCAACAATTACTAAAAATAACTTCCTTAAAATGAGTAAGTCCTTCAATATCAAATATAAGTCGAAAATCTGTGCAAAACATTTAGGACTACGCAATGAGGTAGACACACCTGTTTTTATTGCTGAAAATCTAACCGCTAAGTCCTCCCGCCTGTATTTTCTTGGAAGAGAACTAACAAAGTCTAAGTCATACAAATACTGCTGGACGTCTTATGGGAAAGTGTATGTCAGAAAAGATGACAACTCACGAGTGATTCTAATTAGTAACGAGGCACAAATCCAAAAACTTCTACAAGGAGACTGACTATGCCTAGTGATTACAGTGTTAAATACTCTTGTTTTCTTAAATCGCTATTTTAACTGTTTTACTGTATATAATACTATTACATACATAACATACAATCACACACTTCTACGAAAACTCACACTATTTAAATTATTACACACGCCACTCTTGAGAATACAAAAGCAATTCTGGACTAGCATAGTTGTAAGCCATGAAAGGCTGCTAAATATAAACTTATTCTTTTCTGTTCTGCACCAAAAAAATTGTCACCAAATGTACAATAATTATACCGTAGCCACGAATATATGCCAAATATACGTACCTCTCAAAACATTTCAAAATGGATAATACAGTATCAACATTGAAAGAAATAGACAAAACTGAAATAGCTACTTCAATCAACTGCGACATTGAAAACCTAAACAACCATATACATATCAATAAAAGAGATTTAACTATTATTACACAAAACATAAGAAGTATATACAAAAATATTAATGACTTACAGGTAACACTAACAAATTTAAAGCATGAAATAGACATATTAATACTAACAGAATGTAGACTTGTTGACAGGAAAAACATACCTCAATTAAATAATTACACATCTTTTGCTACAGCTAACCAGCTTAATCAAAACGATGGGGTAGTTGTATTTGTTAAAAGTAATCTCAAGCCTAAAATAAAAGAAATTAATCTAGATCAAGCGTCATGTTTACAGATTGAGGTATTAAACCATATCATATTAGGTATTTATAGGTCACCCTCAAATGCTAATACTGATAGGTTTACTGAATCACTTAGAAGACACCTAGAAACAATTGAATCTTTTAAAAACATTGTACTAACTGGTGATATAAACATAAATCTTATACAGAAATGTAACGAAACTTCTGTTGATCATAAAAATCGACATAACTACCTAAATATGTTATCTACGTTTGGACTACTACCTGGACATATGATCCCAACCAGAGGCAATAGCTGCTTAGATCACTGCATGTTAAAATTACACAGGCAAAAGATTATCGCTAAAGTAGCCGTATTGAATACAACCGTAACAGACCATCTTATGGTATTATGTATTTTGGCTAAAATAAAATTCACTAGAGAGATTATCAAGCAGAAAACTTATATTGACTTTGACAAAGCTCTAAATACTCTTGCAAATAAAAACCTGTCTTCTCTACTCCATTGTGAAGACCCAAACAGATTACTTGAGATGCTTACTATTAAAATCACTGAATCTCTACAAGAAAATACACAAATAATGAGCTTACCTAAAAATCAACGTACAATAAAACCTTGGATAACACAAGGAATTTTGCGCTGTATACGTAATAGGAATAAAATGCAAAAACAACTAAAATGTAATCCTGACGATGAAATACTTATTATAACATATAAACGATACCGCAACTACTGTAATAATTTGATAAAAAAACTTAAACGTGCATATGATAGGAAGCAATTACTAACTAAGAATCCTAAAGTGCTGTGGAACAATATTAAAAACATAACTAATTTAAAACATACTAAAACAACAAATATTGAGCTCCTACACATTGATCCGTGTCCTGATAAGGCCGTTAACTTAGTAAACAGTTTTTTTGCTAACGTTGGACGAAATCTTGCCAACGAAATTGAAACTAGGAACCAATTACTACAACATAACCAACCAAGACATAATCTTAATAATCAAGTGTCATCCTTTGTAATTTTAAATACTGATCATCAAGAGGTCAGTTCAATCCTCATGAACCTAAAAGCATCTAGTGCTTCTGGTTTTGACAATATCCCCACTAAATTTCTAAAACTTTCTAAAGACTTAATAGTTCCAATACTCACTTATTTGTCAAACCTTTGTTTTTCTAAAGGCGTCTTTCCTTCGCTAATGAAGCAGTCAATTATTACTCCTGTATATAAAAATGGGGATAGAGCTCAAATTAATAATTACAGACCAATTTCAGTCCTGACGGGTATCTCTAAAGTAATGGAAAAACTAATTAATAACAGACTAATTAAATACCTTAATAGATTCAATATTTTATCAGCCTCGCAATATGGCTTTAGGCAAGGAAAATGTACGCAAGACGCCATTTTAGATTTAACATCGCGTATTGTTAACCATCTTGATCGTAAGAGCAAATGTTTGACTGTCTTTTTGGACCTACAAAAAGCTTTTGACACAGTATCTATCCCCATCCTTATAAAAAAGCTAGAAAATATTGGTATTAGAGGAAATCCGCTTAATCTAATGAAGGACTATTTAAAGGAACGGACCCAACGTGTAAAAATAGGACACTATACCAGTAATGACCTTGAAATTACCTTCGGTGTTCCACAAGGTAGTGTCTTAGGACCAACCTTGTTTTTAATATATATAAATGACCTATGTGACTTTAAAATAGATAATGGGCATATTTATTCATATGCAGATGACACTGCTATAGTGTTTTATGGGAAAACATGGGAAGAAGTTCATAGTACTGCTGAAGTAGGCTTAAGAAAAATATCTAATTGGCTTAAATCTAACGTTCTTACACTAAACACGAATAAAACAAATTATATATGTTTCTCAATAAACCAAAAATCTCAACCTAAAACATCAAATCTAAAAATACACCACTGTAAAGACCAGAGTATAAATTGCACGTGTCCTACCATTAATAAAATAGATTCAACTAAATATTTGGGTATCATTATTGATCAAAGATTATCCTGGCACTCCCACCTAGAACTACTATCTATCAGAATTCGGAAACTTATTTGGATTTTTAAAACCTTAAGATATGTTGCAACGAATAAAGTTCTAAATCAAGTTTATACAGCTCTTGCTGAATCAATTTTATCTTACTGTATTCCAGTGTGGGGAGGTGCATCAAAAATGAAATTCCTTGAGTTAGAACGTAGTCAACGCGCCTTGCTAAAAGTTATGCACTGTAAACCTTTTCGATTTCCTACAGAAGAGCTATACTCTATAAACAGCCTGTTGAGTGTGAGAAAGCTATATATATTACAACTAATATTAAAAAGACATAAAACAGTAACTATAGATATAAACGCTAAGACGAAAAGAAGAGTAAAAATTAGGGTAGAAACAAATGTTGAAAGAACTAAATTTGCTAGTCATCAGTTTAATAGGCAATCAGCTTACATATACAATAAGGTGAATAATTTAATAAAAATATATACACTAAATACACACGAACTAAAAACTCTCCTAACTGATTGGCTTTTTACATTACCTTACAACGAGACAGAGGCTTTATTCGACCGTATCACATAAATACCATTCCAATATTGCACACAACCACACACACATATACACGTACACAAATACACACATGCACACACGCGCACAAATACACATATACACTAACACACACACACACATATTACATAAACCAACACACTTTGTTATTTGTTTAATTTTTAAGTTTTTCTTTAAACTTCTATAATAATTTGTTGTAGTTATAATAAATATAAATTTTGTATGGAAGAGCGGGACATCCTGGCACAGGTATAAATTTACTTAAAAGGATGTCCCAACAACGGTCAACCTTTTTGTAAAAACTTATTGGTTAATAATAAATAATTTTTCATTTTTTTTTTTTTTTCATATTATGTAATGATTGTTAAATCAAAAACTACTTTACCGATTTTTTTTTACTTTTTATCTACATTGTACCCGTGCAAAGCCAGGTCGGATCGCTAGTATAAGATATAAAGATATTCATATCCTGTTACCTGTAGAAGGCGCCAGAGGGCGGCATGGTGTCGTCGTCGCAGACGGGCCACGTGCTGGTGAGCGCGGACTTCAACGGCTGCATCAAGGTGTTCGTGCACAAGGCTAAGCCCAAGCACTCCTCGCTGCCCGCCTCCGCGCTCGCCTAACTTTACTGTGACGTCATCACTAGACATCGTAATCGCGCGGGCACGAACGAACATTTCAAAGAATATGTATCTAGAATAGACAATTAGTATGTACTACCTCGTTTTACGCGTCCTCTGAGAGTATTTATGTTTATGTTTGCAAGTCGTGTTCTATTCAAAAAGATCTACATAGGTATTTTAAAATGAATAAACTATTGAGTTTTAAATAAAATACTTTATAACGGATTAAAACGCAATTTATTATTTATTTTATAAGCATCCGAAACGTCAGGATAAATCGCGTTTTAATCTGTTATTAAGTATTTTATTTAAATGTGCGATACTCGCGTTAATAAAAGACAATATTAAACCATTGACTTGTCGATTTTGTACAATTTGTCAGATTGATCTGGTTTATTCTCTTAGAGATGTTAATTCATTGGCTTCCTCCTATTGGTATTTAACCTCCTTTGCCTTGTTACTGAAATGATATGAATTGATGCAGAAACGATGCAAAAGTCCCAATGTAGATATAGGTTACATACTCTCAAAAGACTTTATGTAGTTTGTCCACTCTGTTTACAAAATTTCCAAATTATTCGTGCCCGCGCGATAACGACGTCTAGTCATCATACATACGTCGATTACAAGCTTAAAGTTTACTTTACGTAAAGCCTTTAAAACTGAAACGGGAAAGAGGATATTTTATTGCTTAATCAATTTCAAACTAGGAACAAAATATAAAAAAATGCTTCATTTGTATGCAGTTTCAAATGATTTATCATACAACTGATGGATTTACGACATACTTCCTTGCAAGTTGTTCGTGCTTGTGCCTCTGAGCTATTTGGATTTGTATTCATCAATAAGTGTGATTGGCACATAATTCGAAATTAAAAATTTATTGGATTTTAAATAATTTTACTGACGATTTAGGCTCTGCTCCGCGCGGGTGGAATTTAGAAAATAATACCTAAATCAATTTTAACAACAAACTATTTGCTTCTGTATAATTAAATATGGCGTTATTGATATAGAAGACTTAAAACTCTATGGAAGATTTGGGAAATGTTGTTTCAATAACTGGCTTTAATTTTGTTGTGAGAGTAAATATGAAAAATTCTTAAAATTAAAAAAAAAAATCATTAAATGTCTTCATATTATTAAATGCGTAAACTCGAAAAGACTTGTTAAAATAAATACAAACATCACTTATTACACGTGGTCGTAACTGGGTTATTAAAATGTATAGTGTCATAGACTAACAATAGAACGAATAGATCACAATATGGTTGTCTCGCTCTAGTAATTTGACGACTGTTTTATTTAATACATTCTGCTAATGTTATCTTAATGTATCGAAACCCAAGTATATCTTAACGGTCATATTCATAAAAGTATTATAAGCTTTATATAGTTAAAATATATTTTGTCTCACTCTATCTATACTAACATAATAAAGAGGAAAGATTTGTATTTTTGTATGTTTTAAAAAATTCTGGACCGATTTTAATAATTCTTTCACCAATAGAAAGCTGCATTATCAGCCAGTAACATAGGCATATCTTTGTGTATAGTACACTATAATGCACCCGTGTGAAGCCGGGGCGCGTTGCTAGTCGAATATAAAAAGACTACAGCCGGACTAGCATGACCGTCACGAGATATGTCGCGGACGAGAGAAGACAAACTAAGATGTAAGATATCTCGATATATTATATCTCGACATCGACAATTTTGATAGAAAATATACATTTGTCGAACGATATATCGTAAATATATATTTTTTTGATATTAAAAGTCGAGTTTTAAGTGTAATTGTCATGTTAGACCCGAAAGAAATAAAGCGATAGTCGATTAAAACACGAGAAAACGGTAGACAAAATTTTGTCGCGCTTGTCATGCAGGCCGGCTGAACGAAAGAAACAAAACATTTTAACTATATCAAGCTTATAATACGTTTATGAATAATGCCGTATGTATTTATTTGAATACTATTTTGACTAAAAGTTCTATCAAATAAAAGCTTGACCAAATATTATGTAACGATTCACAATATTATGCATGATTGAATCATAACTCAGATGTTTATATAACATTTAACTAAACACATTTAAAATGTATTCGCAATGCAATATAAAGCGAAATCGTGTAAATTATTTATTTATCTAAAATCTATATTGAAAGTATTTTTTGTACATTTGTTAAGAATTTATAACTCATTTATTTTGTATAAGTTCTTGCCTCTGAATATTGTGATTAATAAAAATAAGTGTACATTTCATAGTTGTATAGTTCGTGATGCCATTGTATTGTTTAATTTGTATAAACTGGCATTTCTTTGAAAATAAATGGGTATATAACATGTTAATCGGGCATTTATTTCATGTGTTACGACAGTCACCTCACACGCCTGGCTTCTTCGGGCACAAACCGGTGGGCAGATATTCGGGTAGCGAACTTCCGTCCATACATGGAAAAGCCGAATAATCATTTTTTCTTCGGCATTGCCAATGCTAAAATTATTTAGGACATGGTTTACCTGAAACATCTAATATAACCACTGAACTGGACTTGGTAATGTATGTTTGGGTAATAAATATATCATATTTTCCAGACTTGCAACATTTGAAAAAACAGGCTTCATTGCGTTTAGCAAAGCGTCCTGGGTAAATTCAAGGAAAAAGACATATTTCTTTTGCCACAACACAAACTGACCCCTGGGAATACCCACCCAAACCTTAAAGAGAAAACTTGTTACGAATCATCGTAATGATCTCTTCGTAGCTCACGAGTTTATGAAAAACGGTAACAACCTTAAATTATTATTAAAACCGAATTAGCTCCCGCATCTGGGTAACTGTGATATCCAGCCATTGGCGTTTTTAGAGATGTTTTGAATGATTAATCCGAGCTGAATTCTAAGCTTATGTCATGGTCCTTCAAGCCAGATTTTAAATTTATTTAATATCTGAATAAAAATCTGTCTATGATTATAAAAAGTATAAGTTATCATTTCGATAAACATTGCTACTATCCGAAAATTACTTAGAGATTTAAAGCTCCGTACTCACATACGGTTTTGCTCGATCGAGCTATCATGTCGAGTAAAAACCATGGCATGGGCTTTCGTCCACACATTCAGCATTAATCTATCGAGTGACGCGCACCGTTCAGTATTCACCGAACCGTTCGAGCCAAAACATGTCTGTTCAACAAAGGAGACGGTGGCTACATTTAGCAAGTCTCGCAATTCCTAAATAAATTCTTCTATAACACCTTTGGAATAAACTCGTAAATACATTTTTTTTATTCTATAAGCGTTTTCACGACGATTAACAATGTCGGACTGACGCTCGACTCGCGCCACTCGCGGCCACGTACACACGCTTGAGTCAAGCTCGTCGGCTCGCCTCGAGTAGGTGCGAAGGAAATTACTTTCATTTAATTCCATCGAGCCGGCTCGGTGCGAGCCTTCGAGCTGTGAGTTTTGCGGTCCACACGTTGATTTTTACTCGACTTCGAGTAAAACTATCGAGTAATACCGTATGTGAGTACTGACCTTAACATTCAATTGGGATAAAACTCAAAACAACAAAATTCCCATATTTTATTTTTCATTTACTTCTTATAAGCATGTTTCATTTTAAAATAAAACAATGTACACAATAACACATAATTTAAAAGTTGAAGTGACTCGTTTTCTGTACAAATGGATACTTGTGAAAACCACATTATCATTTTAGCTGCTAGTCAAACACTCTTTTGTTCTACTCTGTTATTTTGCAACTACATACAATTTAATGTTAGTGAAAAAATAAGTTGCTAAAATTATAACATTATTTGACTCATATAAATATTATGAATAGTCTGGTGTCAGTTACAAATATTGAATAACTAAATCGACATTCGTCTCTCGATCTCCTGTGAACTTTACAACAATAGAGCAAGATGAGAGCTTTGAGATTCATCTTCATTCACAATTCCATATAAAAATAAGCCAATTTCAACATCAAATTAAGCAACAATGAAATATGAGTTTCGTTTTTGGGTTAATAAATATTTATTGCACGAAAAAGTGCCCTGTTCAAAACTGATCTACATTTTAGTACGTCTACTTTGAAATATCCTAAATAAGAGTAAAAAACGTTTACACTGAATAAGGCGGTGTAATTCTAGTAGTTCTCTTGAAGTTATATTGAGACTGAAGTTTTGCTATTTACTGTGTAAGCATATAATCTATACATATACTAAAACAGTAAAATCAAAATATCTGTACATTGAACGTTTTTTACCAGAAATAGAGACATAAAAATCATTTTGAACTCTTTTGTCCGTCTGTTTGCTTATTCACTATCTCAATCTGCGAAGATACTGAACTGATATAGCAACACCAAAACTTTGTTTCATCGAAATCGGATGTCGGTAAGAAAAGTTATCTTCATTCAAATAGCTTATTTAGAAGCTCTAAATTATTATTCTTAAGATAATTCTAAACAAGCTATAGTTACTGTTTGAAAGTTTGGTCGAAAATGAATTCAAAACTCATGAAAATTTATTATCATAGAAACATATTTATCTTGAATTTGTTATATTATTGTTCCTAGCTCTTAAGAATAATTGTGACTCCTCCTAGTGATTCATTTAAACAATAATTATGAATTACCGTTATTTATTTACCGGTACCCACAATAGTATATGTAAGTTGGCTATAGCTATCCAGACACAGACAGAGCAAGTGATGTGACATCAACTTGCAAACTCCAATGACACATTGACCTAATAGAAGTGTTAACTTCAATAGAACTACTTGGACTACACCAAATAAGGCACACAGTATGAGCTATTCTTGTAGACAATGGAAGCACAAATGTATGCCTAACATTGACAGCTATATTAATGACTTCATAAGTTAATTTACGGCCCATGGTCTAATAAGATAAGGTCAATCATTTTCGTTTGGTGCAAGTGCGTGTTGCCAATATGCTTTGCTATCAAATATGCAGTTCATATATCTGGACAGCCTTAATTGATCACATAAACTTGCATCTGCGTAAGTGGCAAACCTTATTTTTTTGTACCATGTCGCGGCCATGATAAGTGTGTAATTTTGACAGCTGTTCATACACACACACATTCACGCCATTCCTGTTTTGTATATTTGAATCACAGTGATAATAAGGGCCTATTTACACGATGCAAGTTTCTTGTATGTTGCATACAATTAAATTGAAGCAATAAACAACTTGCATGGTCTAAATTAGACGTAACATTTTTGATCTGTTAAAGTTTTGTTTGAATAATATCCTCGTGTAAACAGTTGCTTACAATTCTTGGATGACAATTATTGCGCTTCAATAATAGCATTCAAAGATTGCTTTTGTATGTACAAGAAAATGGCATCGTGTATATGGGCCTTATATAATAAAATAAATTTGTTATTGTTGATTACTGTGACGAACTCAGACTTATGAATATTGTACTAAAAATATTAAGCTTTCAAAGGTATTTTAATACATAATACTTAGTTAAAACAGCTTTAAAATACTTCACTTTACCCAAACAATAATTATTAGGGCAAAATAAGTAAAATGTGCCTAAATCTCGATTGAAAATGTCGATAAAATAACTAAGGTCCATTTTATCGATAACCTTGAAACCGCACACCGCACTAGCTGCCACAATTACACCCTCATACTGTCCGGAGAATATTATAAACAAACACACAAGCGACCTAGTTTCATAAATACATAAGAAAATATAGTGAAACATATTTCACATAAGCTTGTTCTTATCTCATAAATAATTTCTCTAGTTACAAAAATAGTATACAAAGAATGGAGCTGGACCCAGACCGTTACACACACAAATATTATTGACAGAAACGAGAAATGTTGGCAACATTTTCTATCAATTTTGTAGCTTCATCAATTTTCTTTTCAATCTCGGCTTTCTGGGGCCGGACTATGGATGCAAAGCCGGTTATTAACGATTTTAGCCAAACGGTCAAAAGTGGCATTTTTCGTTATTAACGGTTAATTAACCGCATTTTATGCTTGTTTTACGTTAAATATCTTTTGTAACTCCCAATGTTTCATAACACGATTGCCCTACCAAAAAACTTTATCTTTAACTTAACTTATAACTTTATTTAAATCTTTTCAGGCATTTAGAAGTTATAGTTGTTTAAATAAACTCACATACATACATATATTCATCTTAAAAATATGACACTCTTTTTTACACAATACCAACTTTATAGATCGCAGTCGGATATATAACCGTTAATAACTGCATTTTATGGATTATTAACCCAATATTTGATTAAATAATAGTAGCTAACGGGTTTTTTTACAACTATAGGCCGGACCAAGATCTCAGAGCAGTATAATTGCCGTCTTACTTTATGAAAGAACGTGATAGCACGATATGTTTTGTATAGTTCTCTCCTCGACTCGCAATAGTGCTGCTGTAAGATGGCATCAAGGCGACTAGCCTTTGGTTAGTCAACGCATGAAAATAGCCAGTCCCAAATCGGATTTTCGTTCATTCATAATCAGCTAACATATTTGATTTTGAAAAAAAAAACACATCGATAGTGTCGCTAATAAGGAATGAATTTTGGGAAGTTGTGACATATGGCAAACTTTTCACTATTTAATAGAATAAATAATGCATCTATCCCGGTCTACGTCCAGCCATCCCGTAGAACGCTAACAGCACCATAGTTACTCTATGTACTACTGTGATCCATCCGTTACATATATTACAATACAATAAGATTACTCTTACAAATACATAACGATACAATATTACAACATTATCACCGGGATTATTAACAATACGGTTTTAAAATTATTTCTCATTAAATACGTTATGTTTACAAGTACAGGCGCGACCAGTCAACAGTCCCCAAATGTGTCGTGACGGTTTTCATTCATATCTTGTCCATGAACTACCTCAAAGTTAATTAAAACTAAACGTCAACGTCATTTGGCCGACCAGGGAGGTCGATTCGAACAAAACCGATAAGCATTTTCGACTCGACTGTACTCAATAGAGAGTCAAAGGCACATTGTCTCTTTCACTAAACATACACAGGCCCCTGGTTGTCGTTGTCGTCGAGATTTATTTTGTTTGTATATCCATCATCGAAGAACCTCCTGAACGTGAACTCGAAGAAACCATGGAAGGTCTTTCCGTTATCCAGTATTTCACTGTCGGACTTATTGGAGTCCGAGCTACCAGAGTTCCGTAACTTATCCGGGTCGATAGGATCAAAGTTTGATGTGTCCGTGGGGTAGTCTATCCTAGGGATGTAGGGTGCCACTTGCCGTCTCAGTCCCTTGTCGAAGTCGATTCCCTTGAGGAAGGGATGGTTTTTCACCTCAGTGGCATCCTTGCCGAGCCTCTTTTCTTGTCCTGAACACAGCTTGAGGATGAGATCCTTGCTTTCGCGAGAGAGATTCGCAGCGTCCGGTATGTGTAGCGTGCTCTCCCAGTTTATAACCTGGAATAGATAATGGAGTATTTAGATAGACAGATAGACAATTTATTCAAAAACAACACCACTTAAGTCTATCACAATGTGTGATTTAAAAAAGAATCTAAAAATTCGTAATCAAATTCCATATAGAAAAAATCATCGATTCGTCTATGTCCCGAATAGCAGAATAACTATTAAAATATCGGAAATATTCAGGAAAAAAATAGACACGTAAAATTAAAATACATTAAGTTCGGACCTCTGTAATCTTCCACAATTCACGTCACGCAAATTTATAGATTTTTTTGTATTAATTAGATGTCCACTGCAAATCTATATTATAATAAAATATTTTTTGCATTTAACTTTAATTTTGCAACTAAGCTTAATAAAGGTGTCAGTACCTTGAGCTGTGTCTCAGCGGGCGTGGCGGCGAGGAAGGGCGGCGAGCCGACCAGCATCTCGTACAGGATGACGCCCACGGACCACCAGTCGCACAGCTGCGTGTAGCCCGTGCGCTGCAGCACCTCGGGCGCGATGTAGTTGGGCGTGCCCACCAGCGAGTGCGCCAGGCAGCGCTGGTGCTCGCGCTTGCGGCGGCGCTCCAGCGGCTTGAGCTGGTGGCAGCGGCACTCGCCCAGCGCGCCCCACTCGCCCTCCACCGGGTCCATCGAGTCCTGCCGGCCGTGCTCTGCGCGGACAATGTTCACAGTGTTAACCCTTAACCACTGACGTGTCATTTTGTTACACTAACACTGACGTACGTATGTCATACGTACATCATTTTGAAGACCTTCTGATGCATCAATAGAGTGTAATTCTAGTTTGATTATTGTAATGGGTTTGTTAAAACATATTTAATTGAAATAGGGATTATAAAAAAGTAGTCATAATATTCATAAAAATATTTGCCTTTGAGGTAATGTAATTTTTATAGACATTTTTTAAAAATCAATACAAAAATATTCTCTTATAATAGGAACTTGCTTTTTTGGTTAGTTCCCGCGCAAAATAAAGTTTTAAACGAAAACCCGTTTGGATGACGTACCACATACGTACGTCAGTGGTTAAGGGTTAAATCAGGGTTTCTTAAAGTGAAACTTCATGGCATTTGTGAAATTCTGAAAGTGGTTCGTGCCTATCAAAAGTATAAGAACCCCTGCGTGTTGAATGTGAAAAGAGGAACCTCAAAAGAGGAACAATCGAGCGTAATCGAGGTATATCGAGAAAATTATCTAGTTATGATTTATGCTTTTGAGGAGTATAAATAATTTATTCAAACAGAATACTCAAGATATTTACTTTAATATAAAGAGTCAGAAATGAGCTTGATTCGTTTGTTAAAATGGCGAAAAAAGGATAAATAATAATGGAATATAAATTTCAATATTTTATGAATAAATAACATTTCTTACCATTTCTTTGATAATATTTGGAATTATGCGTCCACCGGAACCCCGTACACAGGCCGAAATCCGTAAGCTTGATGTGTCCGTCGCGATCAATAAGAATATTATCTGGTTTTATATCCCGATGGATGAAACCCATCTTATGAACACTTTCCACTGCACAAGTCAGTTCAGCTATATAAAACCTCGCTAGATTCTCCTCAAATATACCCAGTTTTATTAATAGCGACATCAAATCACCGCCCGGGATGTAATCCATTACAAAATACAGATTATCTTTGTCCTGAAAACTATAGTAAAGTTTCACGACCCACTCGTTATCAGCTTCAGCTAATATATCTCGTTCAGCTTTCACGTGCGCGACTTGATTCCGTTTCAAGACATCGGCTTTCCGTAGAGTCTTCATGGCATACAGATGACTAGTATCAATCTTCCTTACCAGCGTCACTTCCCCGAATGCACCCACACCGATCGGCTTTATCTTCGTGAACATGGACTTATCCATTTTCGCACGCTTTAACCGAATGTAATTTGATTCTTTTTGCGATAGCATTTTTCTCATTTGATCCTGGGCTTCGGAACTAAGACCTATTTTCGTCATTTCTTTTTCTAACTGCATTCGACGATAGGTTCTTTGCTTGTATGACTTGAGAATATTTTCAACATGTTGCTCCATGAAGAATTTGAATGCTTGTGGTGAATAATTTCTGACTTTACAATCTCTTCTCTCATCTTCCTTTTCTTTACTGATGTTCTTTCTTTCCGGGATCGGTGAGTGATGACGTATCTTTTCTGGGTCTTTTGATCGACGATTTGAGGAACCATTCGAGCTCTTATCTGATCCACAGGCGCTGTCTTTTAATAGATTACAGGTTTGATTGGGGCATTTGAGTTCCATTTGCATTTCATTATTTGAGAATTTTTTATGTAATGGTGAGTGATGGGAGTTGACAGTTGTCGTATTGTCGATTTGGTTGCCGTAGGGTGGTGGAGGGACCGGGTTCATGCCCCGCTGTACAGCTAGGGCTTGCATCGTTATGGCGTAGCTGGGCGGCTCCGTCGTGGGGATAGTGGGAGTGGTCGCCGTCGGTATGGGCGGAGTCGAGCCGGGTGACGACGGTTTCGGAGCTAGCGGGTAACTTGGGGGTGTTTGCGATTGTTTCTGCTGTATAGAACTAGCGTACGACGGCGGTGGGGGTTGGACAACTGAACTCGCGACAGGCGGAGGAGCGACCGGCGCTATTGCAGTCTGCAAAACGGGTTTCTGCACTTGCGTACTTTTGACGGATTGCATAATTATAGGAGGTTGGACGGCTTGTCTCGCTGTCCACGCCTGAATAGGCGTAGGGCGAGTCATGCCCGACGCTGAGCCGGTCGATTGCGTCACCGTAATCGGACTTGGCGACCCAGCTGACGTGCCTCCGGAATAGATACCTGATGAAGGGCTCTTTCTGTAATCTTGAGATTGGGTAGGGCTTTGTCGGTTTTGCATGGATACTGAGTAAGGTGGCGGCGGAGGAACGCTCGATAAAGGGTATGGGGGTGGCAGTTCTGTGGTAGTTTGGTAAATGCTTAAAGCTTGGATTTGTTGAGACAACTGTTGCTGGACTTGTGGACCATTTTGAACTATCATTGGTTGTCGCGCAGAGGGCGCCGGCGCCCCAGAAGCTACGGGGCTTGTGCCTCTGGCGGGGGGCAAAGGTGGGGCGGGTGATATTCGTTTCATATACTGGTGTACCGCAGGCGGTACAGGCGGCGTCGACGGACATCTCGGCGGCGGGGGTGGAGGAGGCTCAGAAAATCCTGACGGCGAATATTGCCTACTTAATTTTTCGTGAGGTAGTGGTGGCCCGTCTGACTGCCGAGGACTATCGGACCGTGAACTCCCCGCTCCTGAATCTAACGCGGGACTACCTCTATGAAGATTGATTTCTCTCTCCAAACTAGGTTTTCTAATGAGTTTCGTACTCAAAGCGCTCAAATTCGACGACTTGAGGACTCCATTGAGTGGCTCTTGCTTCTTCGATAAAAAATCTAGCGCGGCGTCAAATCGACCACCGGCATATTTTAATGCTTTTACGGCTGGATCCTGAAATAGAGAAAATTTTGAATTTGCAATAAATTCAAATAATTTAATTTAATTTAACTTAAAAAATCAATAAAAAAAAATTTAATGCTCCTATTTAACATTTACTGCCAGTTCTCAAATCAAGGGCGTAGAACGGATGAGAAAAAATATTCGCCACTCTTTTGAATAGCTAAGTTTTTGATTTACAAAATATTTGTAAGGTGTTGCAACCATTACAACATATTCCACATGACATCTTGAAGTAATAAGCTATAATAATAATAAATAAAGGAAAAAAAAAAATATAAAGATTTGTCCTCTATCAGCAGCAGGCATGGTGAAATAGGAGCACACACTTACATTATCATGGGAACAACATACAAACACATAGTTGAAATAACTATTATCATGC
This sequence comes from Anthocharis cardamines, assembly GCA_905404175.1. NCBI lineage: Eukaryota > Metazoa > Arthropoda > Insecta > Lepidoptera > Pieridae > Anthocharis > Anthocharis cardamines. The sequence goes on from FR989959.1 coordinate 1,990,859, forward strand.
ATACACAAATTCAATTCTGACCAGTCACCACAAGTAGCACCCATTCATGAGTACAACCCATGATAAAAAGTTTTAATTTAAAAAAGATTAAGCTTACCAATAATATGCTTGTTTATTACTTATTCAATTAATATAGTTAATATCTATTTACTTAAGTTTAATACATAAATCAACAAGTTATTAATTAATAATCCATTACTTTATCACTTCCAAGACAGGTATTTATCTAATACTTACAAGGAAACCCTCAGATGTGTGGGTTGAGGATTTCATTGGTTTTTGGTGGGGTGGTAGAACCCCCCAGGTAATTTATATACTAAAAAAAGTCCCATTCAAACCGCTAGCTGGCTGTAGCCAACTACAAATAATAACATAATATGATTATGAAAAAAAAAATCATTTTACATAAAATGTGTAATTACCTATCCAACTTTGGTCCTTAATATCTTTTTAATGACCATTTGATTCTAATATTAGGTGGTAGTGATTCCCTTGGGTAGTTCTACCACCACTCCAGCAAATACCATTGAAATCCCCAACCCACATGTACGTCTGAGGGTCTCCTTGATAATATTGAAATTTTATTTAAATCAAATAAAAAACATACCTCATCATAACCCAAAGCTATGAGCTGATTTAGTGACTGTGGCAGCACATTCAAATCCTTATCAAGCCCATTCCCTGAAGATGAACTAAATCCAGAGCTGACACCCGAACTGACTGTGCTAGCAGCAGATGAGCCAGGTGGCTCTGAGCTTCCAATATTAGCAAATGGAAGTAATGAGTTTCTGATCTCGGCGAGCGCTTTTTGATTGTACCCTGAGGTGCGCGTAGCCGGCTTGCCGGGCGCCGGCGGGTTCATGGCGCCCGCGCCCGAGCGCCTCACCTCTCACCCCACCCCTCCCATCACACAAACCCCTCTCGCACATAAACACTCACTGTTCGCATTCTAACTTGTACTATTGATAAGATTGTTATGATATATGGTCCCAACACAATGTCACACTTCCTTTTCAATGTTACACTAATTTAACATTGTAAAGTGCTTCATAGATGATATCTGTAAACAAAAACACAAACACTGAGACCTAAGTGGTATCATAACACAAGTTGGGTAAAATACATTCAAGGGATTTGATTAACAGCATGCTTATGATATAAGAGAAGTGAAGATTAAACAATCAATTATTACATTAAGAGTTTAACAGCTGCAATTCAAAAATTACGAGTATTTGTCATTATCCTTGTGAATACATGACAAATTGAACATATAATCTATTTATAAATGGATAAGGATTAAGAAACCAAGTGCATTTCACATCAAATAACTTTTAGTTATCAGGCAAAAGGACAATTTTTAGAATATTTAATACGATTTGACTGACAGAACGCTTTAGAATGCCAAAAATAAGTCAGCTTACTTTAACATATTTAGCTAAATAAACATTGGTAAGAAAACAGACGAGTGTGTACCTGTCTTTTTCTTAGTCCTTGTAAATCCGAATAGGAATCCTAGACGTCATAATCCCGTAAAATAAAAATGATATTATAGTGCTCTCACATTACGGATGACATCTTTCCTGCACAACACAAATATTGATTTCAGTCAGTGTTCACATGTACATACAAAGTTAGTGGGTCAAACACTTTATCGTCGTAATATCGTTCTGAATTAATCTAATAATGAAAACAAAGAACTCTAAAACACAGACATGCAAGTTGGCAAACCATACAAAGCGACCATTTTGAAGAATTACCACATTCCATAGTGTTTTCCTAGTTACGCCAAAGTGACATTAACGATTCAAAAAAAATTCCGATTATTTCGTTAAATTAATATTTTGTTTTATGATTACTATAAATAAATATTTATTTGATGTATGGTACTGCAGTTGAAAAGGGCGTCAGACAGGGGGACCCCTTATCGCCAAAACTTTTCTCAGCCGTCCTAGAATCAATCTTTAGAAAACTAAACTTCGAACAACTTGGAATCAATATCGATGGCGTACTGTTGTCGCACTTGAGATTCGCTGACGACATAGTGCTACTGGCGAAAACCTCAGAAGACCTTAACAAAATGCTAAAAGAACTTGCCACGGAAAGTGAGAAAGTAGGGCTGACACTAAATCCAGGAAAAACTAGAGTGATGACAAATGGCAACAAGGATATCATAGAATTGGGAAATACTAAAATAGAGCACACTGATGAGTACGTTTACCTGGGACAGCTTATAACACAAAAGGAGGCAATGCGAAAGGAAGTGGAAAGAAGAATTGCGAATGGCTGGAAGAGGTACTGGAGCTTGAAGGAGGCTATGAAGGATAAAAATCTACACATAAACCTGAAAAGCAAACTGTTTAACTCCTGTGTATTACCTGTCCTAATCTACGGCTGCCAGTCATGGACATTAAGTCAGGAAATGCTGAAAAAACTAGCTACTTGCCAATTTGCAATGGAGAGGAGTATGCTTAGCATCAAGAGGTCTGACAGATTGAAAAACTCCACAATAAGATGTAAAACAAAGACTATCGACGTGACATCTAAAATAAGACGGTTAAAATGGAGATGGGCTGGACACGTAGTTAGAGGACATGATAAATGGAGCAAAAGAGTAACTCAGTGGTATCCCAGAGAAGGGAAAAGGAAGAGAGGGAGACCGGCGATGAGGTGGGATGACGACATACGACGAGTGGCTGGAGTCACGTGGAACAGAGTGGCCCAAGAAAGATCTGAATGGAAAAGATTGGAGGAGGCCTTTGCCGATTGGCAAACAGATCTAGGAAAGATTACAAAACAGCAAATATTAGAATAGAATAGAATTATTGTTCATTTGCATATAAGTGTAAATAGTTTATTAGTTTAAGAGTCCAGTTTCTGTTTTGAACACTTGTAATTTTGTATGTAATGTTATTTATTAAGATCTGAATAAAAGGCTTTATTATTTATTATTATGGTACTACATATATATGTTATGTTATGTATCTATGTTATAATACTCTAATAGTTAGTACTATTAAAAATTCTAAGGAATAACAATATTGTTAAGTTTGTACGTAATACAAATGCGTATCACACGTAAACTTAACAAATAAACTGTTAGTTATACACAGAAGTCAGTGTAAGTTGTAATAACTATCAGCCTAAAAAATAGGATAAACTATTATACTGAAAAAGCAATAGTTGGTATTTCAAATAAATGATACCTTTTTCAAGGGTTATATTATAAACTTGATAAACTTTACGAAGCAAAAACGCACTATTCTTACGGAATTTGTAGAATTAATTTTTAATTTCTTATATGAAACTACCTTGGAACGGAACGCAATGTTAGGACACAGCTGGCAGCAAATTTTCTTTATATTCCATTAACTTTGTATTTCTCGACTTCCTAATATTTTTTTGTTAAACAAACTCTCCTGCTATCCAACTAATATGCGAAATGTATTTGTGAGGAGGGATTGATGTTTGTCACTCTTTCACTTAAAAACTACTAAACAGATTTTGATGAAACTTTATAGTATTATTTTTTTATACATCAGAATATCATATGGGCTAATTTATAATGATATTGAGTTTATTGGAAAAAATCTTGCTTTCTGAGAGTTATTTCGGCGTGCGGTGCATAAACCATTAAGATTCACAAAAAAAGGTACATTAAAAAAAAACATATTATATAATCATTTTTTGTTAAATTTTTATTCAGTATGTTAGCGTCAAAACGGTAATAAATAATCGTATGACGTAGAGTAATAGTGGCTATGTCAAGTCCCAAGCAAAAGTTTTCTTGGAGCAATCTAATTGTTTCAAATTTCTTCGTATAGTTGTATAACTCCCTTGAGAATATATATTTTCTTATAAATCCAAACCCATTTATTAACAGTTGGTAATTCTTTCTGCACAATATAAAAAATATATTTTTTAGCGTATAGCGCATTAATCAATATTATCCAAAATAACTATTTTGCTTGTTTGCGACTTTTCCCAAAAATAACAATTTTCTCACAGCTATTTCTCCTTCTTCGATACCTTTTGGCAGAAAATCCTAAAATTATAAAAAAGTGATTTCAATAGGAACACTATTTTTATTTTTTTATTGATAAATACTAAATCAGTCATACATAATACACAATATGATTATAGGAAAATTAAGTAAAACGAAATTTAATAAATATTAAACCATAATAAAAAAAGCAAAATAGGTATATATTTTTTCATACTTTACATATAAATAAATATATAAAAACACGGACAAAATAAAAAAAAAGTACCGATTAAGGCAAAAATCAAAATCCATGCAACCCTAAAGTTTACCTGTCGGCTGTCATAAATCTAGAGGTGTAAAAGTAACGAAAAAAATACGTACCCGTATGTATTCGTTACTATACATTCAGTACTCGTTACTATCGTATCGTTACTCGTTACTCCTAATACCTCATAACTTGCTATGTTATGCTAGAGAAATAAATTTACAGAACTAGTTTAAGTTGCGCGCGCAAGCGTGCGATTTAATTAATTGTTTAAAAATTAAGTTACAGTGAAATAATTTTAGAATTTCATGAGAGACTAAAACTTTCACTTTCGTTTATTTCATACTATTACAAAAAAATTATGAAATTTTATAGTGGCAAAAATTTTATGAAAACACTTTTTCACAAGTATATACTTTTTTTACTGCATACTCTGTTAAAGAAAACTTTGTTTTGAATATTTGAAGTTACATTGCGTCATTGAAACAGCGTATGTAACCATGATACGAAACATGCGAGTAACGAAAAGATTTCGTGAGTAACGTTTCGTTACTCGGTACTAGATGGCGTACCCGTTACTCAGTAACGAATACATACGGTTTGCTACAGCTCTACATAAATCATAATGCAACTCTTTGAATGCAACTAGCATTTTTGAACATTTTATAAAGTGATCAATACATTTATTTATCTTCACCAGTTTACAAAACTCTTGCACATAAAGAATCCGCACCATTTACTACTCTACGCAGTACGCTCCATAATCAATCTGATTAGTGATTTAAGATTTTATCAAAAAATAATAACAATATAATTTGACAATGACAAACAAGATGACGGAACTGTCATGTTTAGTTCTAGACTTCGCCGTAAGACTTGATTAATCGTGGCGCGGACTCTAGTATATTTATATGTATAATTTGTAGACTGTAGAGTGTAGACTTTAGAAGATAAGAAATAAAAATACATAGTGGATATTTACTTAAGAATTGATCTCATATTATTGAATACTTACCTATTACCTAGTAAAGAGTACCATATAGAGATTTCAAAATGAGTCCCTGGATATTGATATTAGTTTCATTCCTTATAATAAGTTTACCTGAAAACCTCGCTCCGGTTGCGGGCTCCGTTTATGAATATGATACAGACCTTTTTAAATTTCAAATAAAAGAGATGGACGGGAATTTTATAATGTTTTACGCGCCCTGGTGAGTGTTATATAAAATAGGTACAATGTATAACTATTCTGCTCAGCTTCTTTTAAGAAATTTAAGTGTTTTTTCAGGTGTCGTCATTGCACGGAATTTGAGCCTATCTGGACGGAGTTGGGAGAACTTATTAACACTAAAGACTCCAAATTTGTAATTGCTCAGGTGGATTGCACAAAATATTCAAAACTATGTCATGATAATGAAATAACAGGTCTGTATTTTTTCTGATCCAAATGGTGAGTGTTTAAAATAAATCCAAGAGGTGATCCTTACTCACAGGACAAAGTTCGTATATGTAATTAAAATACTATAGTATAGCATCTTAGTAAAAAAATAATAACTATAAAGCAAATTAAAATATTTATAATGTATATATTATATAATGAGTAAATTTTATATTAAACTAGCAACCCGCCCCGGCTTCGCACAGGTCTAGGTTATTGACAAAAAAAGCAGGGGTTGGTTATAGAAGAGTGAAAATATAGGGTTGTATGTATTTTTTAATGCCACATTATAAAAAAATAAAAACAAAACATTTCGTCCAAAAATTAAAATGTAAGGGTGAACAACCCTTATCACTTAGGGGTATGAAAAATAGATAGTAACCGATTCTCAGACCTACTGAATACGCATATAAAATTTGGTAAAAATCGGTAAAGCTGTTTCGGAGAAGTACAGTAACTAACATTGTGACATGGAAATTTTATATATTAGATTTGTAAAAAGTGTACCAACTCAAAAATATCTTATAATTATGTGACTACATCTTACCATAATTTTTCAGGATATCCTACATTGCTATATTTCCATAAAAACTCTTTGACACCCATTGAATATAAAGGGACTAGAGATCTTCCTTCTCTTACTCTATTTTTAAGTGAAGTTTTCACTATGAGAGAAGAGGTATGTATTTAAGTTTTTGTTTTATTCTTTCATCCTCTACAACTGCTTATAGACCAGTTAGCAATTTGATTAGTATAAAAAATAGATGTTACTAATATCTCTAAGTAGTATAAAAAAACTGAGCAAACAGATACACATCTGTCTATGTTTCTATTCTCTTAGTTCTAAAATAAAATAATATAGAAACATTCTTTAGGAATACTTTTCTTCTTATATATCTTAGTTGAGTAAAAACAAACATTGAGTGTTACATACTAATGCTGCTGTCTGATATTTACAGGGCATTAATGAAAAGCTAGAAAAGGAGACATCAGAAGTAAAAATATATAGTGGAATGGCACACTTGAATGATCATAACATAGAAAAATTTATATCTAATGGGCAACACTTTATAATGTTTTATGCTCCTTGGTGTATGGCTTCACAGGTAAGTGAAGGTTGCATTATGTATTGATTGAGACTAAAGCAAAATGTACTATCTTATTTAAACATTAAAATTATTGTCAAGGTAAACTTCCTTTTGAGAATAATTAAAAAATGATAGAATTGCCATCCACCTAATTTATGCATATCGTTAAAACAAGGGTTAATTTTGTAGGACAGTGTAATATTTTCAATGTCAACAGACATTAATAACATATTTCTTACAGAAATTAGCACCAATATGGGCAGAACTGGCTATAGTATATTCTCACAATGAATACCTACAAATCGGTCAGGTCAATTGTATGCTTAATGAGATGACATGCAAAAACTTTGACATAAAACAGTATCCTTACTTGTTGTGGATAGTAAATGGACGAATTGTAAGTGTATTTTTTATTATCAATTATTGATACTTTATTCGGAGCTGTATCACCTTACTTTGTACCACTGTGTTTAGCTTTGATTTGTGTTATCATTTATGACACCTGCAATATTACTGGTGCACCTGGTAATATGCATATTTGTTACAGATGGGTGTAGCGGTAGAAATGTATACCTTAGAAGACCTCACAGAGTATATTCAGAAAATGTTGCTAGCTGAAAATCATGACCCTGAGAAGTTCATGAAGAAAAATAAATATTTACCTGTGGCAAGAATAACTGAGGAGACATTTGAGACATTTTTACAGAAGGATCTAGTCTTTGTTAACTATTTTGCACCTTGGTAAGACATTTTGTTAATATTACTTTAAGAACACTTGAAAATTATTCCATTCAAAAAGGGATTTGGTAGACTTATAGTCAAAATTATATTAGTATTAAAACTATGTTATGTGCCAATGAATATCTATAAGATAGAGAGATTTCAAGAGAGAAAATCTTACAAAAATCTCATATATTGATTAAACCAAAAATAATATTCTATGTGAGATTGATTAAACAAACTCTTATAATCATTAGTACAGATAAAACATTTTTAGTTTCGTAATAGTATAGATGAATATGGTTTAAAAAAATTATAGAGGTGCATGTTTTAGGTGCGCACATTGTATGCAGTTTAGCCCTCTCTGGTTGAAATTGGGTGAAAAATATCAAAATGAGTCCAGAGTATTGATTGCAGATGTTGATTGTGTCAGATCGAGAACTGTTTGTGAAATGGAAAAGGTTATATAATTAAGTTTTTTATTTGTCATGGTACACAATACATATTATATCCTTTTTTTTATTTATAATTATTTTGACCATTTTATCCTAAGGTTGACGAGATTATTAGCTTTAATTATATTACATAATATATACATTCATTTTGCAATATAATTTTAAAAATTTTAAAATTGAATTAGAAATTAATTTATAATTTGTTTAAGTTGTTTTTGTAAGTACCAAATAATTCTCCACTCCACTCCTATGGAGTCACTGAAAACCAGTGTTGTTATCAATAGTAAATACTACAAAGATGAAATTCATTCATTTTTCAAGATGTTTTTACCACACATGGAAATGTTTGTCTAAATATACCTAAATTTGCTTCTTTTTAAAATTCATTAGTAATTTTTCTTTATTTCTCTTTTCTAGTAAGTTTTTTATTTGTATGGTTATTCTTGAAACAAAATTAATATTATTCCATAAATGCTAGGCAAGCCCTTGACATGAACACTCAAGGATAACTTATTGTCTATAATCTTACTGAGCAGTTCATTTCAGTAGACTTTTTCTCAAGTTATAAAATAAAATTAATTAATTTTTCAGATCAATGGTTTACCAACATTAATACTATACAAGAATAAAGAAATCGTCACTTTGGAAAATGGAGGTAGACCTATTGAGAGCCTCATTACATTAGTTAATGAACATTTACAAGAAGAGTCTGCAGACACCTCAGATACTACACAACAAACCACAACAGAATCACAGGATGAGTCTTCAGATTCACTTCAAAGCAAAAGAGATTTAGAAGACAAATCTTCAGGTGTTTCTGAAATTCAAAATAATTCAGAAGTTAAATCTTCAGATTCTAAAAAAGAAGACCAAAGTGAAGATTCAGATGAAATTTTAATACAAAGTGTGAAGACAGGAGCTGATTTAGAGGAGGATGGAATAAAAGTGGATTTAGATGAAGAGAAAACCAAAGATGAACTGTAACTAGTATGTTTATAGGTAGAAAAATAAATATTTATTATCGCAGTAATTTTTATTCAACAACTGATTAATGTAAGAATCACTATATCCAACAAACTTGGTTAAAAGTAATCAAGTTTGTTATGAGTTATTTTGGCATATTGCATCATCTATAATATAAATAAATAAATAATAATATTATAAAGAGTAAATTATATCTCATATCAGGTACTGTTTTCACCACTGGATGCCCCACTACTTTTCATATAGCCTCCAATGGGCACCACCAACCAATCTGCATAGGTCATAGAGAAAAGAATTTAGACATCACGTCATACTCTAATTTTATAAAAACAAATTATCAATATGGCTTAAATATTAAAGAATCCACTCATACCTTATAACAAGATTACTTTGAAAATTTAGAGAGCAGTTTGAAACCTAAGCATCAAATATATAACATAAATGAGGAAGTTCTGTAGTTACTGAGATACATTAAATATAATACAATAGATATACATTATATTATAGTAATAATCTTAGACATATAAATAATCTAAGGTAATAATATCAATATTAACCATAAAATGGAAATGAAAGCATAGTAATAATTTTTTCATTTATTTGTTTTATCTTTTGTGCAACAAACAAACCTTTTATTATGCTATATATACAAGGATAGTATTTAAGTCAACTATATTAGACTTAGAATAGACTTAGAACCAATCTTTTCATTTTTCTGAGGAGTTATTTATTTTGTGTACACAAAGAGTAGATATATTTAGCAAGAAAATTGCAGTAAAATCATTGGGTTTCCTATCATAATTATGAGGTACATTCTATAAATATAATGGCATAGAAAATCATGTGGACATTAAATTAGGAAAAATTATATGTGCCCAGGCGATCTGGTCTTAATCTATTATTTGTGACTTGTAGCCTAATGGAAGTAAAAGTTGTTATAAATACTTTTTTTTTAAACTTAATAAGTTGATTCAACAGCCCTTCATAAATGATCTATGAAGGCAGAATGCATCTAGCTTTCTAAAATCTATAATGTTTTTTTTCAATAAATTGGAAGACTATTTAAAGCGTTGTTTCTCAATAGTTTGCATCTGAAAGAAGTTTCCATCAGCTATGGTAGCTTCCCGATTAATCTGCTTGTGTCTGTCTCTTGATACAATCTCTTCTATCACCTCGCCATCTCCTTTAATTAATCTGGAAGCAAGAGAGAACTGAGAGACAGGAACATGGACTCTATGCAACTTGGCTACTCATTAAACAAATCAGTTCCACTAAAAACAACTATTGTCATAAAAATCATGACATTCTTTAAGAAAAATATAAAGTAGAATTGTAACTAAAGTAATATTTCTATAACTTAAATGTTCTTTGACAATACAAATATTTTATTTTCATAATAGCATTAATTAACACGCATAAAACATTTATATTCTGAAACAGATAAGAAAGATAGAATAACCTGTATCTTCCTGACTCTTCATCAAGCACTCTTCTAACAACACTTTGTTTTTTCTCCCATTCTTCCTTAGTCATTGGTGCCATAGCTTTAGATTTCTCCATTAGGTCTGAAATATTTTATTATCATATAATACCAACATAATAGCATAGTGAACTGATTTTAACAATCAATGAAGTTGCACAGTATTTCAAATATTTTTTTCCCATGGTTTCATATTCATTAAGAATATTTTGCCTAGGATAAACAACCATTTGTTCCAGGTCTTCTAAATGATTAGAAATTCGGTCTCAATTGTACTGCTCCACAGATCTGGGAGTGAATATTTACGCCTCCTAACCCAAAATCAGTATTTAATAAATACTTAAAAAATACCAATAGGAATATCGGTGGATACTAATTCTTCTTTACTGCCATCAACGCTACGACTAGAGCTGCGTCGAGACTTTTTTAATTTCTTTATTTCTTCCTTCAACTTCTTTCTTAAAGCTTTCTCCGTTCGTTTCTTCTCTCTTTTCAACTTCTTTTTCAGTTTACGAAGCTTTTTCTTTTCCCGGCTTGAATCGGAGCTGCTGGAACTCTCATCAGAAGAACTCTGTCTCTTTTTAGATTTTTCTTTACCCATTGTTTTTAATTTTACTGTAAAAATGTATACACAACACTTATACCGATTAAGGTATTTAAATTTCTTTCAATAATAATTAATAAAAAAAATTGAAGACTCGAAGCTCGATAAGTAACCTTTTTTTTTTTAATAAACGTCCGACTCCGCGATTCCGGTTCGTCGCCGTGAACCACAGATCCTACTACCGAAAGACTAAAGAGTAATATTATATTATATTATGTATGGCTACTTGACAGTTTTCGGAAAAGTATTTAAACACGTGTAAATGTTCATTTTATACCTTCCACAATCATCCTTTTCTTAAAATAAGCGATATTTAATTTTTAAAAAATATTTTATTTTCATTAATTTGAATTACGCGCGAAAGCTGCCGGTCACGTGACATTTTCGGCAATGATGTCACAACTCACATTTTATATAAACAAAACGAGCTAAGAATTATTATACAACGCTCTAAGCGCATTTGAGAGGAAAGATTAAAAATATTTTTATTAATAGAATTAAAATACTTGGAAAATTTACAACGTACAAGACGTGTGCCGTGTCAATGTGTGGAAATACTACCGTTAAATCTCCTGAAAATTAATTTATACACGTACTTAAATGTTTAAACGTCGAAAGCAGTGGATAAAGTTAGCATTAAATTGTTTAGAACTTGGCGTCTACATTGCAGACAGAGGATTTAAACATATAGAAGAACAATTACTGCAAAAAAGGAAACTAACTAACTAACTCTACTCTAACTGTAAATTATCAAAACAAACCAGGTAGCAAGTTTAAGGATTCATATTGATATAGATTTTTACAAATTTGCAAGAATCTTCTGTTAAAATCTCATACTATACTTAATAAGAAACTATTAAAATATCTAAATTACTGTGTTGTTATTGCATGTGCAATGATTCCTGTAGTTAATCAGTGATGGTAAATGGAAATTAAAAATACATTATTTATTATGATTCAATTGTTTTTATTTGGTACTGATATGGAAAAATTTATTCCAAAAAGCCACTAATTCAGACAATAAGTCTTCTATGTATTTAGCCAAATCTTCAATCAATACTTGGCAATAAATATGTTCGTTATATCATCAATTCGATAATTTATTTTTATTACCGTATCACCATTAAAAATTTCATTAGGAAATGCTGCTATAATATGAACAGGCAGACATACAGATTTTCAGTATTAAATCTGGAGCTCAAATAATTCAATAAGAGCAATTGCGTTGTTTTGTCTTCATAACCATGTTAATGTTTTAGAATTTAGCACTTCTACAATTTTTTATTCATTTCTATGTTATAAAGTATATAATCTCCGTCTTGTATAAGGAATTATTTCTGTTTCCTTTACGGTGTACCCATTTATTTAATAATATGCACTTCAGAGTATTAGTGCTTGTAGTTTTTATTTTTTCCAATAACATTCAGTGGCAGTGCAACTTGGCTCCTTACTTGTATGAGTGCACATTTAAAAAGCCGCTGCATGTTTGCAGCATCATTGTGAAGATCTAAAATTATAAAAACACTTTGTATGTAAGTAAGCATTTCCTTAATCTTATAACTATTTACACTTTTTATAGCCTAAGAATTATTAATATTATCTGCTTAATAATCTTATCACTATTTATAAATGGTGTATTACTTTGTTTATTCAAGTACTTACATGGAAGTTTTTGTTTTCCATAACTCTGCAGAGCAAAGGCTAGGATAACACTAAGAAATTTGCGACTATAAATTCACTACAATTATACTTTGGATATATTTGCACTAACAGATTTTATATATCCTGGCTCCATTTAATGAAACTTTTCATAAGTTAGCTTCAATAAAAATAATAAAATAACACGATATTAATTATCAGATGTTTTGTTTACATGTAATATGAGTGCTATGACATCATACGATGTTCAATCATGGCAGGGCTGCCATTTCATTACTTTTAGTCGACAGATAAAAAATTGCAAAATTATTTTGCAAATATAAAATATTTATAATTTAATTTAATGCAAAAAACATATTGAATAATTATCCTTAACATATAAACTACCATATCCAGTAGATTACATATTTTATTGTTATAACTGTCAAGTAGCCAATTGTAAAGTTCTTATAGGTACTATTTATTTACTCAAGAACCGTGGACTTTGGATAATAGGGAATATGCATGTATTTCAATATATTATTATTCGGTAGCTTACATTATTAAAAATCACTTAAGTATATAGAAAAAAAAAAGTTAAGAATTGCCAACCGATACAGGCATTTTAAACGCCCGCCAGATTCGTGGGCTTTTTTATAATAATAGCAAAGCTCGTACATATTGAATAATAGATTATGACGTCCAGGCTCAAGCAGAAACACCTCAACTACGCACTATTCTAGAAAATAAATTAATAAAAGTTGCTGACATAGTATTTACTTCATATTCGTTCTAACCAATAGCGTGGCTTTTCAAATATTTGAATTTCCCAAACATTATTTGCACTTTTTAAAAATTAATTTCTTGTTCAAAACTGAAATTGTAATAAAAATACTGATGGAAGCGTAATTCTGAAGCTATAAAGTTTATTAAAAAAATTGGAATGGAATTATTCCCTATGCCAATGATATTATCGACATTTGTATGGAATTGGAAATGCCATTTTTTGTCATACCTACGTGTAATGCATAATTTATTTATGTTATTGAAATTATACAATAATTATGGTCTTATATAATTTCCAAAACAATTTATATACCCGCAGCCTGAAAACCATAACCAAAATATTATATATTTATTGAGAAAATTATCTAGTTAGAACAAACTTGCTGCTAAAGTAACGACACAGAGTTGAGTTAAAGTCAAAGTGTACGACAAAATTATGAAAATTAAATGGAATATATCGTTATTGCACACCACAATCCACATAATTTTAAAATGTAGGACAGCAAAAAACATAATATAATATGCAAAATACAGGTTGTCTGGAAGAAATCTCTAAGAAGCGATTTCTTCCAGACAACCTATAAATTATAATATTAGCTTACCTGAAAAAAACGATTGTAAAATAATATTCTTAATGAATTAGCATCTTATTTTTCAGCAATTCACCAGTGATGGTATTTATTTTTATAACTGAAGGCCATCGTGGAAAATAAAATAAAAACCATATTAACTATTATTATTTATGTGAAAGTACAATGACAGTAAAAACAAAACTTCCAATATTTATAATAGTACAAAATATATAGTGAGGCCTGACACTCCTATCTTGAAGGCTACTTCAAGCAATATGCGTATTAAGTAATAATGCAAAGCAATGTTCTCTAGCGGATATTGGCACACGTAAAAAAAAGGCAATAAGAGACACCATACCAGAGTATATTCTTCTGCAAAGTCTGCATCAGCGTATCCTCCGATTACTTTAAATTAAGATGTTGTTGTAACTTTAAATTATAAAAAAATACTATGGGTTCTGGTACCCATCAAGAAATAATATAATATTCCTTTTATATATCTATAAGAAAATCCCTTATTATTATAATTATCTATACTCTTTTTTATGTCAGATATCGTCAGACGAGCATGAGATTCACTTGATGGTAGGTGATACCTCAGCCTCAAAACATAAGTCAATGATGCGCTGTCAACCTAATGTTTACTTCGAGCATTCGGAAGTCCATAGACTGAAACCAAACGCGTAATATGCACTTCACGGTTTTTCCATCTGTGAACGGTGGTTCGTTACCCAGGTGTTCTACCGAACGCTCCAACGAGCCCGTCAAAACTCAACCGAATTTAAAAATAATTTCAGCAATAGAAAGCTACATAATCAGCGAGAAGCATTGGATTTATGTCTATAGTACATCTACATTGCCGTGCGAAGCCGGGGCGGATCGGTATTAGCAAATAAACTATAACCGCGAGACCAACTGAGTCACTTCTGCTATTATACATTATTATTATTTTCCTCAATTAAGAAATCTATTATTATATACATATACTAGCGACCCGCCTCGGCTTCGCACGGCTCTAGATTTTTTGACAAAAACAGCAGGGGTTGGTGATAAAAATGTTAAAATTTAGGGTTATATGTATTTTTTAAATCAATCAAATCAATCAAATCAAAAACACTTTATTGAACACCACACGTGAAAATAATAAAAATATACAAAAAGTCAAAGTGAGTAGCATACAAAAGGCGGCCTTATCGCTGAGAAGCGATCTCTTCCAGGCAACCAGAGAAATTAAAATATTAAATAAACATAACATAGATTAGGGTAGTGCTCTAAAAAGAAAACATACAAATAAGAAAAGAGATAAAGTACAAGAGATAAGAAACAAGTCATAATAAGTGAACTAAAAGAATAATAATAATAATGTTTTCCGAAAAATCATAACAATATGTTTTAACAAATAATAATAATAACCCACAACAATGAAAAATATGTATATATATATTCACATGTGTGTGTGTACACACAACATACATATATACACAATACTCCATAAAAGTAAGACTACTTCAGAGACTGAAGGAAATGTACCTTGAGCAAGCTTTTAAACTGTAATTGAGTCTGAGCTTTCCTAATGTGAAGAGGTAAATTATTCCACAACTTAATCGAATATATAGAGAACGAAGAAGAATACATTTTGGTGTTGTGAAGAGGCATAAAAAGGAGTAAGTTATCAATTGAGCGTAAGTCTAGTTCGTGAGAGGCGCCCAGAAAGATAAAACGTTTTTTAAGAAAAGATGGAGTTGTAGGATCGAAGAGAATACGATATAGAAGAGAAAGTATATGTATTTTTTAATGCCACATTATAAAAAAAAAAAAAATTAAGGGTGAACAACCCTTATCACTTAGGGGTATGAAAAATAGATAGTAGCCGATTCTCAGACCTACTGAATACGCATATATCAAATTTGTTAAAAGCCGTTTCGGAGGAGTACGGTAACTAACATTGTGACATGGAAATTTTATATATAAGATTATTATTTCCCTCAATTAAGAAATCTATTATTATATACATATAAGTATATCTAGGGCAACTAAAAATTGCACTTGGAAAGCTACAAGAGAAATATTAATCTTTGTGATTTTTATCTATTTTACATCATTTATTTGTGGCAATTTATATTATTTAAATTAATCACAACGTCCGATATAATAATTAGAAGCAAGATTAAAATATTGGCAATCGTCTGAGGGTTTTTTCTTTCCCAATTTAGACTTTGAGGTGGATAGGTAACCAGTAGATATTAAACAAAAATAAAATATATTTTATCATATAAGTACTTTTCTAATAGTATAGCTATATTAATATGCACAGTGCAAACGAAAGTCGCGGTTGCGATTTCCCAAACGCCAGATGAATAGGTAATAGTTTGACGGTTTGCAGTGTCGCTAAGAGGTATGCGGCATCATACATATCTACTCATATTCTACATAACGTCGCATTGAGCGGTTCACGACACGGGAGTCCCGATGAATAATTGAGGGAGGAACGCGCATGCGCGCAGCTGTCGTGCCTTTATACAACTCAATTGTCTTCGAAAAACACGTCTCAAATGTCTTTATTATTTAAAAGTTGTATATAATGTGTGTACGTTCGTGAATTGTGTGTAACGTACAATGCAAGCGGGGGGCCCGGATAGTACCGCGGTCTCAGAGGCCCCCAGCAGTGGGAGCGAGGATTCTGATTGTGAATTTGGTCCAGAAACTGAAGCAGAGGCTTCTTTGACTGATGAATGGGCGCGAGAGCTGCTGCTTGACTCGGGCGTGGTCGAACCACAAGAGGTAATTTAATCTTATTCGCTTTAAGTAATTAATAGCATTCCTTAAATTACCTCATTTTTATAAATATAAATATGCTTTCTTTTTAAAGTAAGTTGATATAATTCATACTCATGGTTTCCACCTTTTCAGATTCGAGTAGAATCCAGGGCAGGTGTTGCTGGAGCGCTTAGTAGAGTATTAGCCGTAACAGTTCGCTACGAGAGTGAAGGTGAGAGACATTCTCTACCTCTCGTCGTGAAGCTCCCCCCAAGAGACCCGTTCGGCAGACTCTTTGTTGCTGAGGCACAGTTTGACACGAGAGAGATATTGTTCTACACGGAGTTAGCCCCTGCTCTAAATAAATTGGCTCAAGAGGCTTTAGGCCCAGATGAAGGATTGCCTGTGCCGCGGTGTGTGAAGGCGAGATTGCCAGGTAAGCGCCTTACAAAAACTAATGCTAATTTGTATCCTTGTATAAAATAATAATTACTTACTTTGAATTATAAAAAAATTAAAAAAAAAAATCAAATTCAGAAGTTCTATTTTCTGTTTATATTATGGATTATTACCACATTAATTTAAAAATAAGAGTACGACACAAACTAATTTCATTCAATTATAATAATGTGTCAATATTTTTATGAAGATAGGGATATAAAGTACAGTTGTTAAAAACAAATAATATACATTTATTATTATATTTGCGAATCTTGTAGATAAAACTATTAATATGTCAGTTTACACACGTTATTAAAGTAATGGAGGTGACTTATTTTCATTTCCTCAATGCTATGAGTCAACAATATTAAATTAGTCTCATGATCTCGACGCGTTTATTCAATTAACTCTAACTAACAATAAATTATTATTGCAACCACTATATAATATTATAAATGTTAATGTAAGTTTGTTTGTTACGCTTTCACGCCAAAACTACTCAACCGATTATCATGAACTTTGAACACATATTCTTAGAGGTATTATAAAGAACATAGGATAGGATGGATTTTTATTAAAAAATCTATTTTTTACGGTGGTTAAAAAACAATATTTTAGCAACAATGCACCCGTGCGAAGCCGGGACGTTTTGCTAGTTATTAATAATTGTTGAAAATATTTTATCGGCCTCACTTCCACTGCATATTATTTTGCTAAACATAATTAACCAATTCCAGATGAAATCGGTGGAGACAGCGAGCTTGTTTTAGAAGACGTGACGGCGGTAGGTTTCGAATCAGCTGACTTCGCTGAAGGTTTGACAGTCGATCGAGCCAGAGCGGCCTTATTTGCTGCGGCCAGACTTCATGCACTATCACTTGCACTCCGTGATAGGGAAGGACCGCTCGATCAAAGATTCGACTTCTTGTTCCCATGTGAAAGAGCTGCCGCTGGGTATCTACGCCTAGTTCGAAGAGGTTTACCTCAACTAGAAGCATTTCTCCGAGGGAGAACTGACTGTGTTAGCGAAGCCGCGGCTATAACCGCTTTAAGTGCCCGCGCGCCTTCACTTCTCGGCACTTTGCTAAGACCGGCGGAACCCGCCCCACTTGCACATGCGGATTTCTGGAGCGGAAACCTTCTTTTCCGAGAAAGAGACGGCATAAGTGAATGCGTTGCCCTAGATTGGCAAATGGTATCGCTCGGCAGACCAATGGATGACGTAGCTCTTTTGTTACTTTCCTCTTTGACGCCAGAATTGAGAAAAGCGGTGGGCGATACATTGATTGAGGACTATGGTGATCGATTGGAAGCTGAGTGTGCCAGATTAGGTGCTGCCTCCGCTGGAGCTATTGTGAGACGAAGTTTGAAACAAGACTGGCCCCGTGCAGCGCTTAGAGCGCTTTTGCTCTGCGCTGGTAGTGTTGACGTAGCCCTGGGAGAGCCTCGGGCGGAGCAGCGGCTTCTAGAAGCTGTTAAAGATCTTTATGTTCAAGGAGTTCTAGATTTGAAAGCAGACTCGGAGTCGTGAGTGTATAAGTGCCAATAGAATGTAACATGTTATGTAGGTAGGTATATTCAGTCGCATAGTAAGTATATATTGATTTCGGTATACTTGATAATTAATATCTATGAGTTTATTGCTTATTAATTAATTATTATTATTGGTGTATTTATACTTATACACTCGTGAAGGACAACGATACCTATTGTGGCGTTTGTAACAAAAGTGTGAAGCCTAAACAAAGACTGAATTTAACTAATCAGAGAGCCGTTATTTTAGCAGTAATTGGTGTCTCATCTTATGTAAAGTACACTCGATATCAGTCTTCTAACTATTATTTAATATTTATTTTAATAAACGTATCTAATTTAAATGAAATGGTTTTGATTTTTGTGTAAATTTTGAAATAATTCATAACTTAGCAAGTGTTTTTATGTCTTTGTTGAAAATACCTACGAACTATCACTCTATCTCTATTTATATTAAAAAGAAAGAAGGAAAGGAAAACCAAATTATTAAACGGCATAAAAATCTACATTATTATTAATATTTATCTAGTTTATTTGGCGACCTATATGGTGGGCTTCCTCAGCGTGTTATGTATATTGTATAGGTATATAATATTTTAATTTACTGTCTTTTAAATCAATAATTCACTGTCTTTATAAGTTGCAATCGATTTAAACCGGACGACGCGTCCGAATCCGATCCGATCGATCTTTTCGTCATCGCGACCAAAGAGTATGGTCGCGACGAAGAGATCAGAATCTAGACAAGTTATAAAAGAAAAGTCCACTACGGGAAGTCAAGTGACTTTCGCAAATGATTCCGGTACTAAATGTCCCGGGAGTCCCGGGTTCGAATCAAGATAAAAAACATATTTCGGTTCGAACGGTTACAAATACAAAATAATTTATTCATGTAGGTAATGTACACTTATGAACGTCAATTAGAACGGCCGAGCAATAAGCTCTCCGCCACTCTTTTTAATCGCCAAGTCTTTTGTTTTACAAATTGTTTGTAAGGATCAACCATTACACCATGTTCCACATGACATCTTGAAGTAATTATCTATAATAATAAAAAAAACAGAATAGCCTAGATAAATTGCCTTTATCTAACTTTTATTACTCTAACTTTCCTTTGCTTGGGTTTCTAATAAAAAACAAATTATAATAATTAAAAGTTTTAGTTTAACATATCAATGCAATCGGTTTTTCGGTAAATCGTTTGTTTACCTAGACTCGGATATCAATTTAGTCAAACTATTTTCTCTCTGAAGGAATATAACATCTTTGTTAGTTTTCAAAAGCAGGTTATACTTGAGACTTGAGTCACATCTTATGCTGGATACCACTATGTTTGCGAACCTCTTGCGCTCCGTGCTCCTACAATTGCTCCACATAGTGGATACAGGATACGTTCGTACGTGGAACGGTGCTCGCTCCGCGCTCAGCGCTCCAACCGGTATTTGGGCGAGCACAAAGGGGAGCTCAGTCTGTTCGTGGAAGCGAGCAAAATAAAATATACGTGCATTTATGTTAAGTGTATCACGCTCCACGCTCGGATAAATGGAGTGGTCGGATAAAAAATGTTTAACACTAATTGAGACGTTCATAAGTGGAGCATGCATGTTTCTTATGGAGATGTGCCTACCGTCTCCATCAGAGTGGTTGTAGATGCGCGCAAGAGGTTCGAGAATATAGTGGAATTAGAATTAGGCATTAGAATAGGGGCCATAAAATCATGGACGAACGCAGAGAAACTTATAAACTTGTGCTATCAGTATTGATATTGGTATATTTTTACTCATTGTTGGCATATTACAATGACCACGCCAAAAAGAACGCATCTGATAAAAGTAACGGATTCGTATACAATGGCAACACTATCAAATCATCAAGTGTCAGGCGACTGAAGGATAAGTAGGTATCCATAGTCATGCAATAAATAAAAAAAATCAAATGTCAGTTCATGACAGATACTGATTGCCAATGGTGGTTCGATTTTGGTACCTATTTGACCTTTGTTAGATTGTGAATGTTTAATAATATTTAGTGTTCATTGCATGGAAATGAGTTATCCAAAGTAATTTTTAGTGTGAATTACTCTTATGTAACAATGGCTCAAAGCAATCAAGTGAACCTCGATATAGAGGAGGAGGAAATGGAAGGGAATCCTCCTCGAGTTAATGCACTTAATCAGATGGACTCAGTTACTAGACCATCGGCTATTAACAGGAGTAATATTGGTCTAGGAGACAGGCTCAATAGCATGTTTAGAGAAATTCGGCCCCTAGTGGAACATGCGCGAATGGTAATTACATTTCATTGGATTACGATTTGATTAGTTATTCGATTGCTGATTGGATGTCTCTTACCAACATTTGTAGATTTATTAGTACCAGTAATAAACTTAAAATATTATACAGCACATAGCGGAACATCATTAAATTCTTATGGTTGTTTGCTTATCCACATTGATTTTATGCAAGATATATATTGTATTTTAGGGTAATAATGCTAGACTGTCCTTGCCGACTTGGTTGCCACGGAATCCACCCATTACACACCAACTCGGAGAAGGTCCACAAAGACCCCAAAGCTCTATAGCACATGTCAACCTGGGCCCTGTGGCTCAAACATACACTGTCACAGATAGAGGAACAGCATCTGAAACAGCTCTAAGAGGTCAAACTAACAATGGTTTGAATGCCAGTGCTTCTATTGACTCGCATATATCTGAACAAAATGGTGATGTCATTAATATTTCTGTCAATCCTTCTAACAATAACAATATAAATGATAATGCAGATGATGATCAAAGTGATGATGGGGCACAGCAGGTATGTTTAAAATCAAAATGGATTTTTTTGTGATTAGGTTTTAAAATATATAGATAAAAATATACATTGGTAAAATTGACTGCCTTGTACAAAATATGAAGATGATTGGTTTTCCTGTTTATATAACAATTCAAATATTTTCAGGTTCTAGATGTGCGTGAAACACTGAAACTGCTTTTACGTTATGCTCCATTCTACTTAATTTTGTTTATAAAGTACTTATATGACAGCCGGGAGGCCATCTTTACTTTTTTTATATTATTCTGCACTTTTTCGCACTGCGATAGTCTTGTCAAAAGGTAGGCAATGTTTAATTTTAACCGTGAAATAATGTTTTTATTAGTATGTTTGTTTTAAATTAAAAACTGCAATCAATGGGTAATTAAGAATTATTTAAAAGTTTTCTTGATTAGGAATGTATTATTTCTCATATTCTGTCTTTACCTATGAAATTGCCAATTTTTTATATTGACTTAAAAAATGCGCGTTATTTTTGAATACTGGTGACGCCGCGCCGTGTTTTTCACGCAGCACAGATGTCACTAAATTTATTATTTTGATTCAATTCTGGAATTTTTGATTTCAATAACTAGCACTGTTCAGTCAATGTCAGCAGCAAATTGATGATCATACTGGATGCAAAAACAATTCGGAAAATGTGTATTCCATATCACAACAAAATTGCAGTGAAACTTTTATTTTTTATGTTAGATATCAACAAACAAGCATGAGGTCACTTAATGGTAAGTGATACTCCAGCCACAGAACATCAGTCAATGATGCACTATCGACCTACGGACCTGTTAACTATAGGAAATCCATTAACTGAAACCGAAACACGCAATATGAATGTCATGGTTTTTCCATCTATGCACGGTGGTTTGTTATCCAGTTGATTTTTATTTCTAAACAAAACGGCAATTTTTTAGTTAAGGACCTAATATATATTATATGTTTTAAGGTTTTAAGATAAGATATTTACAATATATAAAATTTTGGGTTTACCCATATATTAGATTGACAAACTTGGACTTAGTCTAAATGCTTTGTAACATTATCGTAAATAATTTCAGAGAACACGGAAAACAAATGAATCGAAGTTTCCTTGCACTACTATGTGAACTACTGTTCTCGTCAAGTTGTATAGTAATTGTACACTTCTTATTTGGCCATGGTAGGCTCCTGCCCAATGTGATCATGTTCCCGGGTTACACTGAGCCCATAGATGTGTGGGAGCTCCTGTGGTTGGTCATACTCACAGACCTTATTGTTAAAATTATCACTGTGGATATAAAAATCATAATCACAATGATGCCGTCATTCATTTTGCCTTATCAGAAACGGGTGAGTCATTAATAATCAAGGTATTACTCAATATAATGTTATGTTTAATATTCATAAGAGCGATATTCTAATGACTTCATGAGTTTTGAATTTTTGTTGTGGTCTAGGAAAATGGACAATTATTTTTTTATGTTAACTGAAGAATACGGTAATTGCATGATGATGATGATGATATTTTTGAAATGAGTTTCAATTGCCCCAAGGGCATATTTCATCAAATTACCATTACTTCTTAACACAGTACTATTGCAAGTATCAATATTGATACTTATAACTACTTGCATATCTGACTTGTGCACACCTAGGCACAACATTACTAATTCTGAATATAACCGAAAGGAAAAAAACTAATCAAACTTACTTAAAAATTTAAAATCTTTTTTTTAAATCCTTAACCCTTTCCACTCCAAGGCTGTTTTTGTTTTTTATCCACCAGCTCCACGCTAAAATTACGTTTTTTTTTACTTTTAGTGTATTTTGTAAAAAAAAACCAATTTTTCTTATTTAATAAACTTTATTTTATGAGTACTATATTAAAATCCTAAATTTTAATCTTTATATTCCCTTTTGGTATGGTATTTTTCGAAACAAATCCCAGGATGAAGCGAAGGTTTTGTCTCACATGTTTTGCAGACATAGCATGTTTCTTTTCTCCCCCCTTATATTTTTCGGTTGGAACACACAGCACAATCCTTGTGCTTCCCCCCAGGTTGTAAATAAATAAGGTGAGGGGTTCTATAGAGACGTTGTTCTGTATCTGCCGCAACCTCAGTTCTGCGACTTGTTTCGGGTGCCCTAACGGTGCGATAACAACTAGTTTTATTATGTAGCATTGATAAAATTTAATTGAATTATAGTATCTTACGATTCTAGAGTATGTTTCATTCATTTGTGATTCAAACATTTTAGTAAGAAAATCCCTCCTGTTTAAAAAAGAGGTATTACACCATGTCGTGGAACAAAATCAGTGTCGAGTGACACTCGACATTGGAGTGGAAAGGGTTAAATCTAACAAAATGATCATAGTGTTATCTAATTAAAAATCTTTACATGAGTTCAGACCAACATTATTCTCGTCGTAGAACGTCGTTCTCACTTTTAAATAAAACAGCAATAATATTACTCTCAGAGATCATGGTACATCCTGATTTTTTTTAAACAAATTTAATACAAATTCGCAAATATGTATGTATATTATTACTTATGACATTGAACTGTTTATATTTATATCGTAACAAACACTTTTTTCTTGTTATTTACCAGCTAAATAAATTTCAGGGTAAAGTTTACTTATTCACCGAGTCAGTGTCACAGCTGTACCGTGCACTGATCACCATCCAACCTTGGATCTTCTTCCTGATGCAGTCGTATGAGGGCTCGGAGAAGATGGTTGGCATGTTCCTCACCTCCATGTATGTGATTGCTAAGGTGGTAGAGATTCTTGTGAGGCTGCGACTTTTTAAGAATGCTACTTGGACGCTGCTGCAAAGTGTGGTAAGTGCTTTTATATATTAGGGACTTTATTTTAAATAGTTTGTATTCAATAATTTGTAAATTTAATTTTAAGTAACTATAAGATGGTGGCTTTCAATATTAACAATTCTGCTTTCGATTTCGGGTTTTTTTTTGCAATATGGTCCGTGACTCCTACGATTCCCTATACATAAGAATGATCCTGATCTGAATGTAAAATATACCACGTATATAATGTTTGAATAATAATATAATATTTTTTCTTATTAGTCAAAATATAAAGGTCATTGTAACATAAAATCAAATGTTCATTTAAATATGAATTTAATATTGAAATCTGGAAAAACACTACTCAGTAACTTTTTTTTATTACTAAACAGTATATGAATCCTGGAACTTTTATTGTAATTACGTGTTTAAATCTTATTACTGCCCGGAATCCCACAGCTGTGCTTATGATGAAAATGAGACCAAATCAAATAAATGTCAAAGAAATAGAAAAAACATTCTGAATAGAATACTCTAATCACTTAGCGGTATGAAATATACTTAAATTTCCAATTTTCATACCTATCAAATATACATAATAAATTCATAAAAAACGGTTGAGCCGTTTCAGAGGAGTGTGACCAAACACCAAACAAAAACCGTGTCACGTTATTTTTATATACAGTTAAAACCGTTATGACGACATCGTTTAGAACAACATACCGGTTATATCGATCAAAATCAAAGGACCCGGCTGTACGATGTACCTCGAAACCATCACCGGTTTTTACGACTATCGGTTTTTACTAGGGTTGATGAAGATTCTTCTTCCTCATCCTCTTCCTCATACCACATCCTCATTCGCATCCTCTAAAAAAATCCTCATCCTCCTCCTCACAACTACTTCCTCATCAACCCAAATTTTTATGACCAAATATGAGTGGTCCCTTCGATGTCGTTATAACAGATTTTGACTGTATAGAGGCTGAGGTCGTTTTTATTTGCTATAAACGGTGTCAAAGAGCAACTCCCCCCGCAGAACCTGGGCACGAAGCCGACCGGCGAGCAGCTGGTGTCGGCGGGCGACGCGTGCCCGATCTGCCACGACGACTACAGCACGCCCGTGCGGCTCGGCTGCAGCCACATCTTCTGCGAGCTGTGCATCGCGGCGTGGCTGGACCGCGAGCACACCTGCCCGCTGTGCCGCGCCAAGGTCGCCGACGAGCCCACCTGGAGGGACGGCTCCACCACGTACGAGCATCAGCTGTTCTGATTTGATACTAACTTGTTTTTGACGGGCTGCGCGTGCGGTAGAACACCTTCCGTGCGTTCACCTGTCGACAGTGGTGGCGTAAGACCTAAATTTTATGTGGGCAAGATTCATTTTGCGGGGCTCTGTGAAAAAAATGGCATTTTTGGAATATATTTTTATTGGCGCGTTCGCGGCTTTTAAGTTATGCTTAAATTTTCGAGGCGCGAGGCCGTAGACGGTGGCTCACGTCGCCTACACCTTAGGGGGCGTCCATAAATTACGTGAGGTGTTTAAGGGGCGGGGGGGGGGGGGGGGGGGTCGAGTCAAATCTCATCTAATCTTACGTTGGAGAGAGGGGGGGTCTCGGCAAATATCACGCATTTTTTCTGATTGAAACAAAAAAAAAATACTATTTTGGTCCATTTAATCCAGATTGTATACATGTAATTTTTTTTTCTTTTTACAATAGCAATCCAACGCGTTTACGTAAGAAACCCACATTTTGAAAATCTCACGTGAGATTGGGGCTTGGGGGAGGTGGTTGAATAAAATCTCACGACATCTCACCGGGGGGGGGGAAGGAGGGACAGAAAATTTAAAAAAACACCTCACGTAATTTATGAAGGGGGTTACGCCGCCACTGCCTGTCGATGGGGCGTTTCGAATCCCATCGGGACGACGTTATTGTAATTTTCTATAATGTCTGCCCCACGCCTGGTAACGGTGGGCATTGAATGGGTGGGAGGAATATCGACATTCCGACCGGGTAACGAACCACCGTTCATAGATGGAAAAACGTTTCAGTCTATGGGTTTTCAAACGCTCGAAGTAAAAAGTAGGTCGACAGCGCATCGTTGACTGTGGCTGAGGTATCACCTACCATCTAGTGAACCTCATGCTCGTCCGTCGATATTTAACATAAAAAAAAACTTTTCAGCACTTGTCTGATACTACGTGTTCGTGCTATGAGCGTATTGAAATAAAATACTTTATACCGGATTAAAACGCGATTTATTGTTTATCCCGATGTTTCGGATGTTTTTCAGCAACCGTGGTCACGGGCACACAGAAAGGTGACATCTGTCCGATTTAAAATGTCACAGACTTGCCATATTAGGAGTTGATATGGCAACTGTAACTTTCTGTGTTATGACAATATTGATATAAATAATAAATCGCGTTTTAATAGCTTAAATAGTTCTTTCTATATTTACACAAAAACAGCTTTTAATGTATTAGAACACCGATTTTGTCTTATTCCATAGGCAGGCGCGCGTAATTTATTTACATAAAAAACAGCTTTTAGTGAGTTTGTCTTATTATATAGACAGTTGCGTGTCATACGTTTATATAAAAACAGCTTTCAGTGTATTAGAACATATTTTGTCTTATTACATAGGCCGGCGCGTGTCATACGTTTACATATAAACAGTTTTTAATGTATTTCTAATATCTTTTTTTGTCTTATTATATGTATAGACAGGAGCGTGTAATACGTTTACATAAAAACAGCTTTTAGTGTATTAGAACATCGATTTTGTCTTATTCTGTTGTTACGACATAGATAAATAAATTTCGAAAGTGACTTTATGTTACTTGACCTGAGGTAACTTCTACTATGTTGTGATATAGACAACTTTTTTTAAGTTGACGTTAGAAAATAATTTGTTGAAAAAATAGTATATATGTGCAGATTTACAAATATTACGATGTTGTAAGGAGTTAAATGTGAATTAAATAAGTATTAGAATGTCCTATTTCCATTCCTAGTCTTATATACTATCTCATATTCTATCAAAATATGAGTTTTCCTTTTCAGAACATGTAATTTGTCTATTTAGAAGATAGTACATGTACTAAGCACATAGTTCATTACTTATATTGTAAAGACATAGTAATGCTTTCTCATTCTATAATGTACTATTTGTAGTGCTAGAGTGAGATAGTTAGATATTTTTTATTGTTGATTTACAATATTTTGAATTGTGTTAACCGGCTTCTTAAATTTATTTCGAACGATTTTATTTTAAAAGAATATCAAAGAGTCAACTTGATGAATTTATATGATTAGAAATGTTTAAAAAATATGTGTTTTTTTAAGTTATTGCATTTTTAATAGATTCACACAATATTTTGTAAGCAATATATTTTAATTTTCGTTGATAAGTTAACTGTTTTTTATAAGTTGTATGTTTTAAAACATGTATATAATATGTAAATAATAATTAAATCAAAATAAATATTCCTTGAATTATTTTATGAAAATAAATGATACTTTAATTTTGTTATATAATAAATATTAATGGATTGTATCTAAAATATTTTTTTACATACAAATGACTAGATAAAAATAGAAAAAAATATTCCGGTTGTTGTGAACTAAGGTTAAGAAAAATCAAGTTTAAGACAACTAGTATAGCTGTCTCGCTCGTTGCGATACAAAATGAAGAGTGCGACAATACTGTTGTACGAATATTATTGGTTCAATTGAGTCTCGTTGTATATAGCTTTGTTGATGATATATAGGTTTATACCATTATAATATGATGGTGTTACTACGAGTATGTTCCAAATATATATTTTCGTAATGCAATTATTATTAAATAATTTCCTTGACATATTCCGTTTTACACTAAGGCTCGTATTCCAAGATGTTACTCAAGTCGTAATCTATTCTTGAGAACTGTCAATATGTCAAAATTCTATAGAGAAAAAATGATTTGACAAGTCTCAAAACTAGATTCAAAACTGAGACAGGTCTTGGTATATTGGTGTAGTTCTTTAAATAAAATCAATTTCCACTTAAACAAATGTATCATAGTAAATATATTTTGTTATTTGTACTTAGTGATTTTAGATTCGGAAATGAAATGAAATTTATTTTAACGCTAAATTAGGTATACAGTATGGGACTAGACCTCACACCAGCCGACCTAGCATGGCAACCACGACAAAATTATGTCAATCGTTTTCTCGTGTTTTAATCGATTATCTCTTTATGTCCTCCGAGTCTAACATGAAACTTATACTTAAAACTCGACTTCTAATGTCAAAAGTAGAGATATTTGGCGATCGAGATTTCTTGTCTATAAAAGTTGTCGATGTCGAGATATCTTATATCTTAGTTTGTCTTCACTTGTCCGCGAGATATCTTGATGGTCATGCTAGGCGGGCTGGATACACTGTGGGTGACTGGTCTCTTCCATGTTTCTATATACAAGGTATTAATATTTATTTGAATTTATCTAACTTTAATATTATATGACGTGATAACTTTAATTACAAGCTAATTTTATATTTATAAGTATTGATTTAAGGTATTAATCACGAGGAAATCACAGAGCCAACAGCGTAGTTATACTTCAATTATTGAGCTATAAGCGATAATAATTGTCCTATTTGTATCTTGAATTCGGCCTCTTTCTATAGTCATTAGTAGAATTAGGATAGGACTTGCAAAGTGTGTCTAATAGTATTTTGAAATATCAAATATTATATGTTTAGAATCAAAATAAGTACCTATATTCACTAATAAAATATTGATTGATTAAAATAGCAATTCCCTAATACCAGCTAATTAAGATGCCAAATACATACTAATAATATTGTGAAAAAAATGTATATCTGATGTTAGATTATAAAATATTATGATTCCACTCAATCTGTATATTCTTATGTGTACTGTTAGAGTATAAGTGAGATGTGATAAAACAATGAAACAGGTTATATTTAAATATTTGTTGTTTTTATGTAAATATCCTTATGTAGTAAACAGTTTTAGAAATTCTTAATTCTGACTTCAAAGACTTATGCGAATTAAAAACCGGTTGATTGAGTTTTTTTTTAAATTGCATACAAATGACAGATCGACTATCCTTAATCCTGACTTCAGAAACTTATTCGAATTACTTACAAAATACCAGTTGTCTGAGTATTTTTTTAAATTGCATACAAATGACAGATCGACTATCCTTAATCCTGACTTCAGAAACTTATTCGAATTACTTACAAAATACCAGTTGTCTGAGTATTTTTTTAAATTGCATACAAATGACAGATCGACTATCCTTAATCCTGACTTCAGAAACTTATTCGAATTACTTACAAAATACCAGTTGTCTGAGTATTTTTTTAAATTGCATACAAATGACAGATCGACTATCCTTAATCCTGACTTCAGAAACTTATTCGAATTACTTACAAAATACCAGTTGTCTGAGTATTTTTTTAAATTGCATACAAATGACAGATCGACTATCCTTAATCCTGACTTCAGAAACTTATTCGAATTACTTACAAAATACCAGTTGTCTGAGTATTTTTTTAAATTGCATACAAATGACAGATCGACGATACAGATAATCGGTTTCCAGTGGTCTCAACGTCCAAATTTACAGGGCTTGTGGCTGAACAGAATTGATGGGGTCCCACATATCGCATTATTTTGACTCGGACCGTGTGGTATTTCTTTGGAAATATCTTTTGTTTTGTTGATAAAATGATCTGCCTGCGTTTTATCAAATAATGGCCATTTACAAGATGCAAGTTTCTTGCATACAATTAAATTGAAGCAATAAATGACTTGCATGGTCTAAATCAGGGATCCCTCCCACTCAATAAAAATAAAAAAATTGATTGGGAGGCCGCAAAATCTTTACAATTTACAAAAAAAAAATATTAAAATTGTACAAAGTTTGTTATTCAAACAATACAAAAATAAATAAGAAACAATAATGATTTTGCCTGCGGGCCTATGGTTTGGACAGCTCTGGTCTAAATAACACGTACCTAACATTCTTGAACTGTCATACAAGTTATGTTTCAATACTTTTCTTGATGTAAACAGCACAATATCCGCGTATAAACAGTTGCTAATGTCAATTACTGCTCTTGTATGTACAGGAAAATGGCATGTAGATGAGCCTATCTCTTGCTTACTAACTCTCTACATAGCTATTGCATTCGTTTCAAAAAAAAAAAATCAATTTTAACTTGTTTTACCAAGCATGACAATATTGTCCTATAAATGCCAATATATCAGACTGCTTTATAAGAACCTTAGAGAGAGTTAAGTAAGATCTAAGTAATAAAACAAGTGAAGATATTTAATTACATTTTTAATCATACTTTACACTTATGACTTAACGTAATATCGATTATCATTCTCTTGTCTACAAACGTGAAAAATTCAATAACTTAGATCATTAATAGTAGTTATTATTCAAAGTATCACAAATATCAGATAGAACTGCACTGAAAGCGCGAAGCATCTACCGGTGGCCGCCATCTTGTTACTTAGCGGCCGAATAATAATACGTTTGGCGATTTTATAATTAGCTTTTTCTTAGGGGTCATCTCTAAGAGTGTCTGGAGTGTGTAATTTCTAACATCATATACGCAATTATTTTTAAAATGCGCCAATGAATGAATGAAGGTCGTTACTAATGTTGATACGATTTTTTCCCTTAGCAATCGTAAAATTTAAACCTGAAAATCTAAAAAATTGAGTAACATATATTTTGGATACATATTAATAGTAATAAGTAATCTCATGCTTTTAATGATAACGCGGTAACAAGGCTTAACTGTAGTATGGTGTTTTAAAACAGGGTTGTCCAAACTAGATGGGATCTAGAGCCAATAACAATGACTAAATAGATTGCGGGCCACAAAATATTAACAATAGGTATACAAAAAATGTAAAACGCAAATTTTCTAAATTTTGTTATTTAACAATACAAAAAGAAATAAGAATCAGAAAGATTTTGGGGCCCACATAAATTCAAGATCTTGATTCGGACATCGCTGTTTTAAAACAAAACCGTGTTAAAAAGAAAGAAAAATACAAAATAGTAATAGCGTATCTTTTGGTCATGTAATTTATCTATAAACTGCACGAACATTTTAAAAACCACAGTTGACTGTTAAATTTATGATAGGAATAAACCATAAAAAATGTGCCAATTATTCATTTATCTTTACAACTCACTCATAGAGATGACCCTAATTGTATTGAAATATATTTACAGGAGGAAAACATACTACACAGAATCAGTTCTTAATGATTTAATGAGATGTCAAGATTACAATCATCGTTTCATTCGTTTATACAAGTGATATGAGAAAATGATATTTCTCGGGAAACTGTTATCGTATCATTTCAATCGCAATCAAATGAATCAGATAATCTATAATTATTCACATACAAAGTACTCCTTTATATTCAAATCATAGAATCATACAACAGAAGTTCCAGAGTGACTATTATCGCATATTTGCCGATGTATTCAATTGTGAGCCTTATTATATACTCTATAAACGACACATTAGAGTACGGTGGAAATAAGCGAGGTATCTTATTTTTAAGGACGGTAACACACGTTGTAACCGAAATCTATTATTGTCTATGAAAGCCCGTATTTAATCAACATAAGGGAATGTGTCCTTGCGTATCGGTTTTTGCCAAAAAAAAATATACAATTAATAATATTTTACAACAAAAGTAATAGACAATATGTAATTTGTAATAGAAAAAAAATCGATATAATACTTTCATATAAATTATTATCAATGAACTCCCATACTATAACTGCCTCAAAAATCAATTACATACGGGCCACATTAAACAATCTATCGAAGACATACAGTCCGACATATTAAGTTTCATTCATGATATATATATAAAAATTGTTTTCTAGTTAACACAAGCAACCAACAACCACAACAGTATTCAACTTCTATAGGTTGTCTATAGGTTCATAGTGCACGTTGGTACTGCCTCAATTTAGCCGGTGCCATAGTAATTGTCTTTTCGGATGGCTTGCTGATACACACTTCACTTCAACATTGCACGAACTGCCGATTCGAAGACAGTTGTAACACTCCATCGCCTAAATCTTTAAAGGCAAGGTAAAACGTTCTGTTCAGACACCGGAGCCAGCGAATCCGTTCCACTTTCACTGGTCTGCGTGTAGGTCATGAGGGCACGGGGAGCCACAGCGGCTATACGCTATTCGTTACGAGTCGTCGTTGGGTTTCGTCTCACACGCGGTCGTCACCTCCACACTAACCGGTTGCGTGTCAGGGGTCGAAATGCCCGCTTCTAAGTCGGGGGGCCCGGCGGACCCGTAGAGGAAGAGGCTGCGCAGCCGGGCCGCGGAGCGCGTGGAGGTGGACGGCAGGTCGTCGGGCCAGCTGGCGGCCTCGTCGGGCACGGCCACGTCGGCGGTCACCTCGAGGCGGCGCGCGGCGGGCGGCGGCGTGTCGCGCGACGCGAGCGACCCGGCGAGGCCCGCCAGCGACGGCGCGCGCAGCTCCGCGTGCTGCGACCCAGCTGATAGGGACGCGTCACCTGCGCGTTTAGAATCAAATTAATTGGCTTTCAGGTTAAGTTAAATTACAATATACATATATATTCTGACCATAAGGACAGTTTTGTTAACCTTAGATTCATTTATGTCGTGAGAGTAACACAAGACAACCTATTACATCATTTTGATTGTCAATTTGATAGTCACACTATTATATTAAGTCATCCATGTTATTGAAATATATGTAAATCTACCTTAAGTTATGTTATTATCACTATATAAATATTGTTTGAAAACCAATAATAAATAAGTAGGAGGTAAATAAATTTACAAAACAAACCACTTTAATTCGTCAAAAACAGCTCAAAGCGCTCCCTATCAAATCATTGCGCGCGCTTCTATTCGAGCTATGTAAGCCGTGTCAGTGTTGGAATCCACAAGGAACACAAAATCATTGTCATCAATCAAGCGGTTTATATATAACTAGATCTATTACATGTAATGTTTTTATGTCTTTTGTTTTCTATACTAATATTATAAAGAGGAAAGATTTGTATTTTTGTATGTTATGAATAAACTCAAAAACTACTGGACCGATTTTGAAAATTCTTTCATCAATAGAAAGCTACTTTATCAGCGAGTAACATAATATTTTGTGTATAGTACATCTACATTGCACCCATGGGGCGCGTTGCTAGTATTCAATATATTGTACTAGAGTGAACCTATTTAAATAAAATACTGTATACCGTATTAAAACGCGATTTATTATTTATATTGTTTAAATTATTTATACCGACGTTTCGGATGCTTTTCAGCAACCGTGGTCGCGGGGAGGCAGAGCATCCGAAACGTCGGGATAAATAATTTAAACAATATAAATAATAAATCGCGTTTTAAACCGATATACAGTATTTTATTTAAATGTGTGATACTCGCGTTAATAAAAGACAATATTAGTGAACCTATTGTCAAACCTCTACAAAGTGGCGGCGTAAGACCTAAATTTTATGTGGGCAAGATTTTTTGCGAGGCCCTCTGCCAGCGCAAAAAAACGGCTTTTTTTGGCAAAACTTTTTGGTGCGTTCGCGGCTTTTAAGTACCTAATCCATAAATTTTCGGGGCGCAAGGCACCCTGGGCCGCGAGGTCGTCGGCGGTGGCCCACGTCGCCCGCGCCTTACGCCGCCACTGCCTCTACATAAACAATCCGGCTCGAAGAACCAAGAGCTCACCGATGCTGGGCTCCAGCCGGCGCGAGTACGCGTCTATGTCCAGCGCGTGCTCCCGCTCGTCGTGCGGCGGCGCGGCGGCGCAGCCCCCCGCGCGGCACAGCGACACCGGCACCACGCCGTACACGTAGAACAGCAGGATGGGCACGCCGATGCCCACCGCCAGCCCCGCCACCAGCGGCGACACCACCAGCTGGGGAGCGGAACTGTTAGAGCGGACTGTGCCATGCCTTCGTTATGGATTGCTCAAATGGTATATAAAAAATGAAATGAAGGCACGAAGGACCAACATTATTTTTATTATATCATGTTAGTAGGCTTTTAAAGAGCTTTAGTATTAGTTAATATTATTTCAAATACCTATTTAGAGACATTTTTGACGTTTTTTACTTATTATATACATTTTTTTCAATAAAAGATTAGGTGATATTGACCTGGAAGTGTACCTGTGTCCGTCAAGGGTTTTAGTCGGTATTTTATATTTTTGGTTTGGTGTGGTGGTGTGGTTCGAAATAAAGTATATAATATTCATGGAACCCTATTGAAGCATCACTAACGGGTCCAATTGCAAATCTAAACCATCCATAATTCCATCCATCGAAACCCACTCAAACACATTCAAAATATTCCAGTGGTTAAGTAGGGATTCAGTGAAAGTGATTTTTATGTTTAGTCAGATTTTACGTCTGACATTCCGTGACGTGACTCTTAAGGCAAAGGCTGAAAACCAACGTGGTAAATGTTGTTAAAAATGTTTACCACAATATGTTGAGTCCTTTGCCTTTTCGCTGTCAGTTGCTCAAAAAAAAAAAAAAAAACTGTTGTGTATGAAATTATGTATTTTTATGTGTGACAGTGAATAAATGTTTTCTCTCTCTCTCTCTCTCTCTCTGAAATACACGTACAAAAGTAATATATATAGCGATATTTCTCTGTGATATGTCTTACCGCAGCGGCGACAGCGGCGGCGACGGCGGCCCGCCGCCGGGCCGGCTTGGCCCGCCGCAGCCGGCGGTGCGCCCGGCGGCCCGCCCACAGCGGCAGGCCCACCAGCAGCGCGGGCAGCGCCACGCCCGCCACCACCGCGATGCCCAGCGGCGCGCCCGCCAGCGTGCCCAGCTGCCACAGGAGCTTCTTCTTGCGCGACCACGGCTTCTTGCCCCAAAACGTGCAACCGCTCGGACTGTAATCGAATTGTTTTTTTTTATAAGGCACTATACATATCCTAGAAAATATTAAAAAATAAGTAAAATTTATAAAAAGTAGACATGGGTAACACAGCGAAATTCCTTGTATTAACTCAAGCGCAGCTCTGCATCTTTGCGTTAACTCAAAATTGCGCTATGACGCAATAAGAGGGGACGCACGAAATGAGCAGCGAAACATCTACAACGCACGTCACGCCACGCTCACAGTTCACTCAGTGAGTGAGGTACTGCGCCGTGCGCCAACACATTTTGAATGTGTGAGTTGACTCACCCTGCGCAGTGAAGCGTGTGGACGCAATTGCGCGGCGTAGCGCAGTGTCTAATAAAAAGTTTTCTTCGCATATTCATATTGTGATTCACTAACTAGATATCTGCTTACTTAATTAGCACTAACGGTGTTATTCATGAACGTGGTATAAGCTTGCAATAGTTTTAAGTTAAGTATGTTTTGTCTCGCTCTTTCGAATACTAAATGACTTTAGAACCAAAGAAACAAAACAGATGACGTTTATGAATAAAGGTCTTATTCTATTTTGTAAAACTATTTTCTAGCCTCATTAACTTTTATAACTAGAATTTAATCAATAGTGATACTCGCTTTAATAAAAGACAATATTAATATCAAGACTTATTAATTCATTTGATTGTTGTTTTTGGATACCGCAATCAAAGTAGGTACATCAATTAATGATGCGCTGTCCACATATTTATACAATTACTTGGAGCATTCGCAAACGAAAATTCAAGGACTGAAGAATCTAAGACGAAAGTTTTTTCCGATATTCTCTCAACACGTTTAATTCTCTATGTTTAATCCACGTCCAATTAGGCAGTTTTACCATCACACCTAGAAACCCATACAAAACATACATAATATGAAATACGAGGCGGCATAACAAAAGTAAAAACGCTTATTAACAATTTTCATAAACCTCGAGGGAGGGCAAATTTAAATAGCTTACCGCGAAATACTGAAACGATAATCAAAACTTGAGGGCTTCTTAAAATGTTTCTGTCTTTCATTTTACGTAATGAAAGGGTTAGATATACTTTTAAGCAGGGACTGAATACCGGTTAATTTACGGGAGTTATACCGGTATAATAAAGGTTTTTGTTAATATTCTTTCGTTTTTATTCATATTTACTGAAAAAATTACTGTGGTAAGTTTAGTGCTCTTTAAAACTAATATCATGGTATCTCAGACAGACACGTATTTTGGAAAATAAAAAATAACCGGTTTCAGTAAACCTCAATGTTGATTAGCGTTCGAGAATTCGGCCATTAGTCTCACCTAAGATAGTGTAAGTCTGAGACCTCCTTCATACAGAGCCAGCAGAACTCGGCGCCGCACACGCAGCACACCATGTGGTTGCACGAGCCGTCCTCCACCTTCACTATTAGCACGGAGCAGCGCGGACACGGCTTCACTTCGCCTGCAATAACATACAAACATTTTTTTAAAATATATAATAGATATTAACAGACGAGCATGAGGTTGGTTGAGGCATTGATGACGCGACGTCAACGTTGCGTTTATTGACATTATCGACGCTGCGCAGACGTTGGAGAAACGCCAACGCTCGCATAACGCCAGTGGAATAGAGGCCTTACTTGATGGTAGGTGATACCTCAGCCACATGATGTTAGATGATGTCTGATTATGGAGCTCCGTAACATTACGTTACAATATCTAATATCCGTAACCGTATCTAAAACCGGTAATCATTGTTAGGAGTAATCTATTATTTAAAACTCAATCTCGTCTATATTTATTTTTAAAGGCCATTACATGATGCCATTTTCTTATACATATAAGATCTGTTCACGAAAACGTCATTTGTGGAAGTGAACGGGCCAGAGAGGGGCAGGCGGCGCGGACGGCGCGGCCAGAGCGAGGAGGACACCACACTGAAGAACACTCTCGACTGGTCGACTATCATAGCCACACGCAATTATGTATCTTCTATAAATTTTGTAATAATAGACATTATAAGTTTCTATATAAACTTTCTTTTAATTTAAAGTTATCCAACTAATATTGGATCAGATCAATAATAATTTATGCGTAATAATTGACATCAAAGAATTGTAAGCAACTGTTTACATGCGGATATTATGTGCTGTTTACACCAAGAAAAGTATTGAAACTAAATTTGAATAAGAATTTTACATGGTGTTGAGACCATGCCAGTCATTTAAGGTTGAACAAGTCGCGGGCTCGAACTCACTGGTGGGCGTCGCCAAAAAGCATGCTGTTCTCCCGCACCGCACCGGGGCAGTCATTATTAAGTGAGATGCACGATAATTCATAGTATAAGGGGCGTCTAAAAAAAATACGAAAAATCCTTTGGAAAATCGAGTTTTATGAAAAAACCACTGCATAAATCAATTACAAATAAAAGTTATTGTATTCTTCGATAATCGTGCTTTGTTTGTAGCGACTTTGTTTTGAAAATTTGATACTTCTTTTATTACTAATTTAAGCCCAAAGTTGTGTTAAAAAATGGCAATAAAAACGAATCTTTGGTAGCTCGTAACTTTTTAATGGTTTTTTATTTTACCATTCTGTTTCTGCACAGACAAAATTAATACTGAGACAAAACGATATCATGTATAACTTTGCATATACGGTGCTAAATAGTGGAGTAATACCCCCCCGAAATTTGTATGGAAAAAATGTCGACTAGAGTCACCTTAATGCAAGAAACTGGCATCTTGTAATTAGGCCTTAATAGTATTAGATAGACATATTATGTCATTCATTCGATCGCAAAGAACTGAATCAATACTGAGCCATTGACAAAATGATCTGGTTCGTTCGACTCGTTCAATCAAATATTAGTAAATATTAATTGACATTCGGAAGCTCCGTTCGTTCCTTTCTCCCGCTCTACGAACGAACGAATCATTTTCAACAAAATGACCCATTCGATCGCGCAGATTTGAAGATCTCATTCTTTTGGATCTCAATCGCGAACGACACATGCTTATAGTATGTCTTTCCTTTTCATGAATGCACTCACCGTGCTCCATGTCGTTGTGCGAGGGTTGCGGCGCCCTGGGCGGGGGCTGGCGACTCCTCCGCGCCGCGTCGCAGGTCTGCGTGGGGTGCCAGGCCGCCTTGCAGTGATAGCAGAACGATGCGCCGCACCCCGGCGCCAAACACGTCAGCTTCGGACAGGAGGCGCAGCCCGTCGCCACCACAGCAAAACTAAAGGGAAACCATAGACTTGAGATACACATCAACTTGATCTTAAAAACACAACCAGAGGGCTGACTTCCTTTCTTAAAGCAGTACTATAGCAGGAGTCCTTGGTGATAGACAGAGCTATACAAAATGTATCGAT
This sequence comes from Anthocharis cardamines, assembly GCA_905404175.1. Taxonomy (NCBI): domain Eukaryota; kingdom Metazoa; phylum Arthropoda; class Insecta; order Lepidoptera; family Pieridae; genus Anthocharis; species Anthocharis cardamines. The sequence continues at coordinate 2,029,571 of FR989959.1, forward strand.
GTTACACTCTCGTCATATCGTTGGTATAAAGGTAAAACTCACTAAGTGTATCTTAATATATATTCTCGATTCACAGTTTTCGTTGCCATACTCCTCCGAAACGGCTTGACGGATTTTGATGAAATTTTTTGTGCTTATCCGGTATCTATGAGAATCGGCCAACATCTATTTTTCATCCCCCTAAATGTTAGGGGTAGTCCACCCCTAAATTTTTTTTTTTAATTTTTGGACGAATTTTTTTGTTTTTATTTTTTTATAATGTGGCATTAAAAAATACATACAACCCCTGCTTTTTTTTTCAAAAAATCTTGACCCGTGCGAAGCCGGGGCGGGTCGCTAGTTTTGTATAAAAATAAATGTTGCTACTATTCCTTGTTTTAAGGGTACATTTACGATAACAACAAAATAATAAGTGTGTATTGCGCTTCATAGTTTAGTTATGGACTACGTAATTAGTTCTTCATTCTCACCGTAGGTTAACTCTTAAAATGAGTTGTAGCAAAATTTATTTTTATACAAAATGTCACTTATTGGGTTTTGCTTTTGAACGATATATATTTATTCAGGCAAAAAACCAATACTATTGTCGCTACAACATTTCAATACAAAAATAACAATTTACGCTAAAACTGTAAAAGGTCAGTATAAAAAAACAAGGGTTTCAATTCAATAAAATACTTACAACACAAGAGATTAAGTAAAGTTGCTACACGATTTACAATTATCTAACATTGTTAAGGTAAAGAGTTTAAGAATCGGGCCAGAATTTCTGCATTAGAGACAGCATGTAAGACGGCAATAATACTGAGATACTAAGAATATCTGAGATCGTGGTACAGCCCCAGTGCGGGGAATACAAAATCAAATAAAATAAATTTCGTGACATAAAACTAAATAAATAAAAAAAAAACAAAATCAATAAATAAACAAGTTCCGCCACGAAAGGGCGAGGTATTCAGTATATGTCAGAGCAATGCCACGACGCTGATTTTCAGTATTTAATCCCCCAAAATAGCGTGTTATTAGTAAATCGCAGTTATAGTGGATGGAAGCTAAATTACTCTTATTTCGTTAAAGTCCGAACTCTCCAGTGGCTGCTAAGCACGCTACACTGATCAGCTGTTACTGAAAGGTAAGGATACTAATTACTTTGACAAAGTTTAATTTGTCCACTTATAAAGGTCAACGATAAAGTTAAGGAGAGAAGACATTTCCCAAAGGACCTATGATTATTACACAGTAATTATCCTTTGCCTCGTTGTCTTGATTTCTTGAAAAAAGTTAAGCTAGCATTCTAATAGTAGAATTATGCGAGTAATAATCTACAACGTAGCAAAAGGTAGATCTTTTGACCCTTGGGCCTTGTAATAACCTAAATCGAACCAATATAAATAATTCACAATACCTTCGTATTAACAAGTTAATTCCGCCCTAAGAACGTATAAGCCCTATCCTGAACACCGTACAAACTGAATGCTTACAAGGATAAGTCCAGCGATGCGTCATGTTTTAATTGTCCGAATAAACGAGAGAGCAGTTAACGAGGATTATTAGATTAATGGTGTAAGCGCGCCGATGCCATAGTAATAAATGGGGGAAAGGGTGACAGGTCAAATGAGTGTTCGCCTATGATGTTACTAATAGTTATTACAGAATCAATTTATATTCTAGAAGAAAGCGTGATATATTCAGTCATAAGTCAAAGAACAATCAACTAAATAAAAACCAATTCGTAGGTTGTAAAAGAACCGTTATAACTGATTTGTTCCTAATTATTATTTCATTATTAAGTCACAAAAAACATTCAAAAGGCGAAGTTAACTCTCTAATATTTAAGACCTATAACGCGGAATACTGAAACGATAATCAAAATTTGAAGGCTTCTTAAAATGTTTCTTCCTTCATTTTACCTTCGTAATGAAAGGGTTAGAGATACTTTTAAGTACACCTCAATGTTGATTAGCGTTCGAAAATTCGGACAATAGGCTGAGATGAGATCTTCTACTAAATCTTGGTTTTGCAGAGAGCAGTAAAATGAAACAATATGTTTGAGGATTGTAATGTTGATTGACAGCGATGACACAACCCGTTTGTGATAGTTAAATGTGGTTTCTGTTATCACCGGTTTTTTATCTTTGAAATACACATGAACTGAAATGAACATGCTTTACATGTTTTTAATCAAACAATTGTACGTGATAATATTGTTTATTAAGGCCACTAATTTAATAACAATTCGCATTTTTAAGTCAGCCACACCGCTATAAGTCGGTAGGTAACAACAGATAAGTATCCATACTATATCAGCAAAATATATTGACTAATGAATCCCAACCGGTAAAGATAAGTGAATTTATTTTGTATTTTATCAAAATTATCTTTGACATGGTATTAATATCAGATTTATTTATTATGTTGGCACCATTAAATATTAATACGACATATTATGTATAAGTATATTTCCCGATATTTAAAGTTCAAGCCATAATTATATTTGACATATTAGACTTGTATATCATTATCGTATTCATATATCGTAAGGTTACTCTATGTTAATCTTTAATATTTGAATTAAAAAAATAAACAAAACTTTTTAACTCTAGGCTCCGAATATGATTTTATCCGATTCGGTGTCGAGACCCTTGGTCCGTGGGGTCCTAGCGTTATAAGGCTTATTAAGGAAATAGCAAAAAGGTTAGTCGACATCACAGGAGACCGAAGAGGTGGCAGCTACCTCGGACAAAGATAATTCTTGACTAATGTCTAGCTATTCAAAGGGGGAACGCTGCCAGTTCGGAACCTTGCCTAAAGGGACTTAATAATATATTTTAATTATTTTTAAGGTTATTAGTTTGAGGTTCATTGTTCTAGTAAATATTTTATTATTTCTGTATAAATAAATATATATCAAACTTTAGAGTATTATAAATATATAATAATCGAACCTGCAGTCAGGTGCTGGACACCACCTCGTGTCGGGATCCGCCGCGAGAGCCCTTCTCACTGAGAACTCTTCATATTTGTCATATAGGGCTTGGTTGTCCACTATACGCCGCACATCTGAAATAACAATAACAGCACTTTAGATAGGAGAAGTGTGGTGTGAATGATGATACAGTAAAAAAAGCAATGCTTGAATTGTTTGTAGAGAGAATTAATGAAAGACCACGACCCAGTCACTCCATCCATTTGTTGCGGATATTCCCCAAATCCGCACAGTTCGCTTCGCATCCTCATTCCTAATTAAAACTGCGAAAGAATGGAACTCCCTACCGGCTTCTGTCTTTCCGGACCACTATAACTTGGGTATCTTTAAGGCTAGGGTGAATAGGCTTCTTCTAGACAGACGTGCCCTTCCTTAGATCGCATCACCACTTACCATCAGGTGGGATCGCGGTCGAACGTTTATCAATAGTTAGACGTCTATCAATGCATAATAATGCATACAAAAAACAGCTTTACCAGACGAGTGTGAATAGGATAGTAGGACCGACTTAGACAAACGTACCAAAACAAAATTGAGGATATCTTTACAAAGACCAGGTCAAAAGCTCCCCTAAACGGACGAGCGTGCATGGAAGTATTAATGATAGTAGAGGAAGGGAACAGTGTTGGTCAAGATTATAGTAAATGGAAAGTCTCTGTCTATTCCTATGGAAAAAGCGTGATTGTGTGTATGTACATTTGAATGCAGTGGAAGCTAAAACCTAGATAATTTATATGATAAAAAAATATGTTAAATGAAAACTGAACTCATCGATGACCTACATCGCCTGTTGCATCAATTTCATTTGAAGAAAATTATCGCTTGAATAAAGAGTGTAGCATCATCAGCGGTAATTAATGCGGCGGCACTTTTAAAAATGAAACAATTTAATTAACACTTCGACGGAGCAATAATTATTGCAAATAGTTATTTCTCCGTCGAAGGAGAAATACAAAGATGCGAAAGAGGTTATGACCTGTTTGTACTTAATTATGCTGCTGTGTACGACGACTCCGATTAATATTAATTTTAATGATTACATAAGTATATTAAGATAAAGATTTGATTAACTGTTCTATATTGTTTAGAAGGATTGCAATGCATTTTTACCTACTATTTTACCATATAAAATATTATATCATTTATTGTGACGCGGATGCCTCGCAACTGGTAACTAACAAAGTTAAGTGTTCCAAGTCTTTTTTTTAAGTATACCGCCTGTTTTCATTTATTTCCTGTGTTCGCAATATTTTTTTTACATACAAGATGTTTAAAGTTCTATCAATTAACAGATAGATGAAAACGTACAGTAAAGTTAACAGTAAAATGCTGTAAGTTTAATAAAATAAATAAACAATATTTAAATACGTCAAAACGTACGTAACGAATACATTTAGCGCTAGAATTAATGTTGCATAAAATCGATTACACCACTGACATCATTTAACCCTATTTCAAATAATATCGACAGCATTGTATGTTTGATATTAAGATAAACATAATATTCTGTGAAAATTATAATTTCATGCTACTAAATCATATATTTGTTGCGGATTTTGCCTGATTATGTGGAAATGAAACAAGTATCATATAATTATTTGTATAATACAAATGATCTTTGATATACATATTTAGATATTACTAGCGGCCCGCCCCGGGTCTAGATTTTTTGACAAAAAAGCAGAGTTTGTATGTATTTTTTAATACCACATTATAAAAAAATAAAAACAAAAATTTCGTCCAAAAATTAAAAAAAAAAATAAGGGTGAACAACCCTTATCACTTAGGGTATGAAAAATAGATAGTAGCCGATTCTCAGACCTACTGAATACGCATATAAAATTTGGTAGGAGTAGGTACGGTAACTCACATTGTGACATGGAAATTTTATATAGGTATATAAAATAATTCAGGTTATATACCGTATTATTTATACATATAATAAAATATCTTTGTTATACATATTTCTATATTATAATTAAGGGTTTATATACCGAAGTTTGAAGTCACATGAGATAATTCACACAATTCAATACAGGTGTTCAATGAAAACTAGACATTGTTCTTAGTAAATTACAATAGTACAATGCGTACAATATTTATAATCTGATCAGAGGAAAGGCATCGAGTTAGACAAACTAATTGTAACTAAACCTGATGACCATGAGTTGTCTGCAGAATGGTATCTAGAGTAAGAACGTACAGGAAATTTAAATTCCGAGCGGGTAACGAACCAGCGATCGTAGAGAGATTGTGCCTTTCAGTCTGTGGATACTGGATACACGAATTAAACATATGGCTGAGCTAAGACCTTCTAACAAGTGAATTTCAGGCTATTGAAACTAAGATTAAACTAATGATGCGAACTCCTACAAAATTTTCCCCCTAAAACCAACCTTTAATACCCCTAAATATCGATTTAAAACCCCTAAAGTTCTTGTTGTACACTCGGTTTGAGAGGTAATTTCAAATATGAATTAAATAAACATACATTGAAGTAATATAAAATAGATGTTGTATTTATGTGGGTGCATTTTACACATTTACATACATTAATTGAAATTAGAGGTTCGAGACTTAATATAAATTTTATAGAATTGTGAGTTTCTTCTAAAAATTCTTGAATAAAGTACCCCCTTAAAATATCCTGACATTTTGATTTCCCCTAGATTTGGGGGGAATACTTCCAAGTTGGCAACACTACATTAAACAAATCTGGCACGACAGGCCTTTTAAAAAGTAGAAAGACGATAGCAAAACTTTCCTAAGAAAAATTATTGCGTCAACAACGATTAATCAACAATGTGCCAATGGCATCAGACGCTTTATTGATATTGAAATTATTGACTAAATAAAAGCACTTTGTTCTCGTCCCGTACGTCATTGAGAATCAATGTTCCAAGATTTATGCTTAGAGGACATTAGGAGCCAATAATGTATTCAGCACAACGCAAATATTATCGCCGATATATTCGGCCTGATTTTACATTCTAATATCATTTTCTATACTTTGACTTGTCCAACTTGATATTATTTTTGAACAGCTTTTAAGAATTTGTTAAAACATTTTTGCCCCACAAAGGTGATACTGAACCTCTTTAGGGTCGAAATATTTAAAGTGAAAATACATTGATTGTTTTTATTGCGAGTTATCTGGCCGTGTAGGGTTAATGTTCATTAATTATAAATGAAGATTTCATTCAAAACTAAACGTACTTATGTATACTGTGGCAATGACCATCGAGAGGTTAATAGGAGAAGGTCCTTATCGGATCGGGTCAGCTTGGAAATTATTATTATACTTATTCATAATATTTCATAAACAAACCAGCAGGTCATAGGTGGTTGCCTCTTGGGTTTGTAAACTACATATAACTACGTCGGTAATTGAATTGTGGATATCGCGATATCAGCAGGAATAGTTAGTCTTACAATACTGATATTTATATTAAATAAATTTTACCGGATTAATCCGACTGTCCATGATCACGTCTGCTGATATTTTCTAGAAACGGGATTAATAATATAAGGAACTGGATATACCCGGCACGGATATTCAATGCTACGTAAAGTAAAAAAAATGGTTTTTGGCCAGTAAACTTCGCGGGCGTATGCAGATCAACTCACCAAAGTTTCATCATAATCGAATGAATATTTTCGGAGTGCATAGAGGACAAACACACATTGATTTTTATTTATTGGTACAGAAACCTCAATATGGCTACAAATGCTCAAGAATGGAAGTCGCGCTATAATTCATACGAAAGTCACAAAATCAAAATCCCAACGGTGAACAAACAATACATAAAACATTATCTTCCTTCATAAATCATGTATCCGAATGCTAAACTGTTTGCTAAGTCCAAGACGCTAACCGCATCGGCTGTCTGAAGTTGGGGTATTAGGGAGCCAAGTATATGTAACTCAAAGTTATTGCTCTTTCCCGGTTAAGTATGATGGAGTACGTAGTAATTTAGTCACAATATTCTTAGCCTTAGCTGAAGTTATGAAACTTCGAGTATTATAGCAAAAAGCTACTTCCAAACTAAGATACATCTAACAATATTGCAGTTTCGCTCACAAAGTTATAAGTATGACATCAAATAATAGTTTAATATTATAGTTTAGTATCAATTCAATAAAATTGGCACTGAGGTGTTAATGTTTTCAACTATTTGTTGCACATGTATAAAAACAGCTTAAGAGAACTTACATCGACAAGAGTCAATACTGCTAACATATACATTTATGCCCTAAATAATAAACAACATATTGATTATAATAAACAAAATACCCAATAAGTAAAATAGAAATTAGAAAATAATTTTTACTAAGAATAATTTAACAGTAGGTTAGCTTTAAGCGGAAAAAATTAGATATGCGTTTCCAATAAAATATAAAGTATAGATGCGTGATTAATTCTGCCTTAAACATGTTCAGCTTGACGAAACTAATCAATTTTGACAAAATTTTGTATGGTTTTGAAACCTGCCGGCCTAACATAACCAATAACCATCACGAGATATCTCGCGGACGAGTAAAGACAAACTAAAATATGTATAAGATATCTAGATATATTATATCTCTACATCGACATCTTTGATAGAAAAGATATCTCAACCGACAAATATGTCTACTTTTGACATTAGAAGTCGAGTTTTATGTGTAAGTGTTATGTGTTAGACCCGAAAGAAATAAAGCGATAATAATCGATTAAAACACGAGAAAACGGTCGACGAAATTTTTTCCCGGTTGTCATGCTAGGCCGGCTGGTGGATAAAAATACATAATTTTATTCCTCTCGTTATTCATACACGCGTAGTACAATCGCGTGGAACAGCTGAACTTACCGGACGGGTGCATGCTCTCGTGGCACACGGGGCAGTTGACCGGCACCCTGGCCTCGAAGATCTCTATCGCTAAGTACTGACGCAGGCACGACTCGCAGCACCGGTGCATACACCACGCCAGGCGGACCATCGTGGACGCGCTGAACGTGGACAGACATAGCGGGCAGTCTAGCACGTCACCCTGGAAATAAAGGAAGCTTCTTTAGTCACTTTCCAACACAGAGCTTGATAAAGAAAAAATACTCTAGGAAAAGGATATGAAAATCTGGAGTAAGGAAGGTGTACTCTTCCTCCAACCTAAAGGCAGAATCCTCGACCAGTCTAACCACTGACTGGTAGTCCGTAAGGCCCAGTACTTGATGGAGTGTTATTATACTCAGAGAAACATTGACAGCGCGATTCAGGATGATTGACGTCATCGTACTAATTGTAGGTTTTTTTTTATTACAGAGCTGACAACCGAGCAGTTGGGTTACCTGATGATAAGTAATCACTACCGCCCAAGGACATCAGACACATGGAGGTCTTAGATGCGTTGACGGCCTTTCAGTACAAAAGTACTGGCAGGTACAGTTTATTAGAGAGGCCCACAGACAATTTGCGCGAAAGTCTTAGTAAATATTATAATTCAGTAAAAAGTAAGTGTGCACGCCTATACCTCTTCAAAAGATTAAAAATCTTCTTAACACGTCAAAATTTGTTAATTGCCTTTTTCTAGATTATTGAATGTTTTCTAAATGTTTAATATTACCTACTTATGCTGCAATAAGTAATCATTTGATCTTTGAAATATTCCAGCCAATATCGACATAATATCTCCCAAACTTCAAACACAAATACTTGTTTGTCAGCGCCGCAATTTCACTTTTTACAACATACCTAAAACGAACAATAATGCTCTACCATGAACACCACCCCACAATAAACTGTAAAAGCCCTGCGACGCAATAACTTTTACCAAAAGAAATTTTGATTTAGTGATGCTACTATTACCACTCAGTCAAAAGAATAAGAAAGTCGCATATGTTTATGGATACACCGAACAAGCCATCGTTTAACTGCCAACGAGCGCTTACTTCACTGTTAATTAGATAAAGTTATAAGAATTATATTAAGTTGCCCTACACAACATATTTTTCAAGAATAAAGAACGTAGAATTATTTATGCTTTCCGATAATACGGTATGTAGAAACATGCGATTTATAGTTTAAACAGTATTCGCCCAGAATAATATAATCCATTTACCGCTCCAGATTTACTGAAACATGTCAAATGCTCTTATCGATTACATACAATCCGATTTAAAAGGAAATAAAACAAAAGAGTGACGCGACCTTACTAATTATTGTATAATTCGTACGAGTTACAATGAGTTCTACGAACTGAGAAAACATTTTTATCGTGAAATTCGACACGTGGGTCATTTTCTTTTTTATGTTAGATATCGACAGCAGAGCATGTGGTTCACTTGATTTTAGGTGATACCTCAACAACAGAACATCAGTCAATGATGCACTGTCGACCTACTTTTTTCGGAAATCCATAGACTGAAACCGAAACGCGCAATATGCAATGGCGTAGCTATCATAGGGCAAAGTGGTGCAGTGCACCGGGGCCCTGAAGTAGAGAGGGCCCTCTGGGCTTTAGAAAGAGGGGGAGGCAGCACTTGAAGCTAGAAAAAAATATAACAAGGAAGCGCCAAGCGTCCTTGATTAGTAATTATTTGCAAATAAATAATTTTGGGCTAGGGGGTGGGGGACGTTGCGATTTTATTCTCTCTGCACCGGGTCCCTTCTCCACCTGGCTACGCCACTGGCAATATGAACTTCACGAGTTTTCCATCTATGAAAGGTGAATCGTTACCCGGTCGGAATTTCAACATTCCTCCCACTCGCCCAATGCCCAAAGACACCAGACGTGGGGAAGACATGCTTATAGAAAATTATAAACATATCGTCCCGAACCCACGACCCATCGATGCGCAAGGCAGGTTTTCTACCGAACACGCCAACGAGCCCGTCAAAACACGTTTTCTTGCATTTATGCAATAAAGTCGTTGTGCAAACTCAGGAATTTGAGGAAAAGGTCAGATTCTTTAAAAACGACGAACAATTAACAATATCTGATGCAAAATGAACTCGATAGATGATTTATAATCTCAATAGTTCGAAATAAACTATACAAAGCTCTCACCTGGCAATCGTTTCCTCACAAACAGATGTTAACAACTGGTTGCCAGGTGGAGGATGCCAATGTCATGTTCTTGAACCTACGCCTCAATACCGCGACGTGGGCGATAGACACAGATAAATTTATTCATATTATTTAGGTATATGAAAAGTAAAGAACACGTTTCCCCTTTTTCTGTATCAAAAAGATAAACTCGGTAAAAAGCTACGATGAGAGTTCAAAGCAAAACAACGTAATATATTTCAAAGCATTTTTATTTACATAGCAATGCAGTGAATTTATTATTGTTAAAAAACAAATTGCATTTGCACTGATAACCCTTGTTTTTGTTGACAAATATCGTGAAGGTGAGCTTCTAGGTACTACGCAAACGAACAGCTTACTCCTTGCTTAGGACATATTTCCGGTACAAGATTCCTCAACTCATATAATTAACGCGCTGCCAACATCTTTTATTATTTATGCTAAACGAACAGTGAGAACTCAGAATTCCACAGACTAAACACGGAATTTGCTTTCCGATCGACGTTGATTCTTTACATGAAAAATGTTTATAACAACCCTATTTAACTGTCAAATTCTACCATATTTGGAAAAAAGCTTATCTGAAATTGCATATTTAATCAATTAACAATCAAAACATGTTTGTATTAGACATGTTTGTCAAAACCCCTGATTGCGGAAACCTGTGATTTATTTATAGCAAACGACCCTGCGGTTCATCTGTTGTACTAGACCAGAACACCAGAAGATTTGCAGGATTTAGGTAGGAATAGGTTTTTGAAAGTTTCTAAGTCGTATCGGTACGGAAAAATCGCTGGTTACATAAACGTTATGTAAAAGCGACTTACCTTAGAGCGAGGTATATAATCGTTATATGTTATAATATATTTAGAACGCTTTCCAAGCCTTGATATAAGACCGGTACCCGCCAACGCTGTTCTAGGCATTGTAACCACGTAAATCACTTAAAAATCAACTAACAAAACTCGGGTCTTTTGAAGAGAATTTGTTAACTCTCCTTCTACTATACAGTCGTATTCTAGAGTTTTTAAAAAAAAATCAGTTTTATATGTAGCACTATGCACACCACAGTAGCAAAAACAATAAAAGTAAATAATGTAATTCTCCACGTTATTTATAGTAATAATCTTTGAAAAGCATTTGCTATAATCATCTTTATCGATACAAAAACAAGATTACCATTATCATTGGTTTTTCAGAAACAAACAAAAGATTACGTGTACTCAATTATGGCAAAAAAGTATTTTGTTTACGATCGGCCGCTCTCTTATCGAAATTTCAACCTTGTCTGGAAATTGTAATCTAAACTTATATAATAAAGCGCTAGTTTTTTGTTTATTTATGGACCTAATAATTAATCTTTAGATTTACCGAACAGATATGAAATTAGAATAGAAAACTACACACATACATTTATTTTGAAATTTGAAGAAAATGCAGTGTTTGGGATGAGATGGATGTATCTAAAAAAAAATTGATTATATGAATGTAGGTGGGTATAGGGGAAGAGGGAGGCCAAAAAAGACATGGATTGACTGTGTGAAGAATGATATGTGTTTGAAAGGTGTGACTGAAAATATGGCGAGTGAAAGGAGAGAATGGAAAAAGAGAACATACTGCGCCGACCCCAAATAAAAAAAAAAGGGAACAGGGCAGGAAGACGAAGAAGCAGTGTTTGGGCGTGCCTGTGCACTGCATCATTATTTTTGAAATTGGGATGGAGCTTTCCCTTTCTGCATGGTATCGGATAATTATTAACTTTAATGTATATTTTGTACTCTCTTCTCTTCTCCATCGCAACACTCTTGACAAAGTGGTCGTGGTTTACGTTTGGAGTGGTGACACGCCTGTACTTGTGGTGCCAATAAATGCTTGGATAGTCAAGAAAATTAAAGATGCACTAAATGTCTTGCGATGGTTCATTTAGTGGTCTAAACCGAAACTAAATTTAATACCAAATCTTCGGTTGCAAAAATAATAGGAAAATACTTTATCAGTCTGATATCTTAATCAAACGATAACCGATTAGTCTCTTAAACATGTTACTGTAATTATGAGCGTTATTTTTGTTTTCATGTAAGCTTGATAAAACAATTATCTATATCTAATGAGTCACAAAGCACGTATCAAGGTGTCATTAGCAGGAACTCCGTGTTGCTTACTCATTTAACATTAAAAAAGGGATTGATAATTCTGTTTTTGATTTAAGTTCGAATTTCCGCAAAGGTACCTCTTTTCACGTTGTTTCTGGTTCCGTTTCAATTCCCACTTCTCAGATCCCCACGGGGCGCCCTTGGTCTAGTCTAGTCAGACACACGGCGAGCGCTAAAGCGCTCGATCAAAGAAGTCCAGTTAGTTTTAAAGGCCATAAATGCCAAAAACAATAGTGTCCTTTCAAAATAAAAACACTTCTCAGATACCGGTTTGGTATTTGGGTTTCTAAAATACAGATTCGTTATCATCCGATTTAAAGATAATTTATTAAAAATAATATTTGTCTAAGCTTTTATAACAAATATTTAAAATTGATAAGTAATCTAGTATCGCGCATTGCATATTCAAATAATATTTCATTAAAATTTAAAACGTTACCTAACTAATCCGGTATTTTCGGCGCTTTTCAATCTTTGAGTAGAAATAGTGCTTGATGATCAAACGTCATTGCTCTGTAAAGTTGAACAATCCCTAAGCTTTGGATCTTTTAGTAAAGGGTGTCTCAGAATGATTTTCGTTTTAGATGTTAAATAAAAAACAAATTATCAATTAAATCTAATGTTAATTTAAAGAGCAATTCTTGAAGTTTATTTATGACAAACAACCGTTTGCAAATGCGCACCATTCATTTGTTCACACTCATTTACTTCATTCACTGTAGGTACACGTGATTTACTTTATAAAAGTTAACATATAACTAATCTCCTTTTTGGTTGCACGTGATTACTAGATAATAACATTATGTAAACCAGGATGTGGATATTTGCCACAGTCTAAATATTATGTCATTTTATCGATAAAGCAAATAATAATGACAGAATATCGATTTCGACGATATCGAAAAATTTAATTATGATGAATCAAATAACTATTTATGACACCTACTTTCAAAACTTCAGCAGGTCCCTTCCGCAGAGATCGTGTTTCTTGGCGACTTTAACGCCCACCACGCCGAATGGCTTGGATCACGCACCACCGATCATGCGGGGAGATCTGTTCACGATTTTGCCTTGGCATATGACCTGACTCAACTGGTTACCTCGCCAACGCGAATCCCAGATGTAGAGGGTCATAGTCCTTCCTTGTTGGACCTTCTGCTTACCTCTCACCCGGACGGCTACTTTGTCTCTGTCGATCCGCCTCTCGGATCGTCGGACCACTGTCTGATCCGGTGTACAGTGCCAGTTATGCGCTCAACACGGCCTCGCTTTGCGGGTTGCCGCCGCGTGTGGCACTATAGGTCAGCGGATTGGGACGGGATGCGTTCTTTCTTTGCGTCCTACCCATGGGGGCGGATTTGCTTCTCGCCGGATGATCCAGACGTCGTTGCCGACTCTGTTGCTGATGTGGTGCTTCAGGGTATGGAACTTTTCATTCCGTACTCTGCAGTGCCTATCGGTGGCAGATCCCAGCCTTGGTTTGGTCGCCCCTGCAAAACGGCCTCGCGCCAAAAGCGGGAGTGCTACCAGGCCTGGGCTGATGCAACAGCGTCTCGTGATCTAAACACCAGCGCACTCAAAAAGAAGTATAATTTTGCCTCTAGGTTCTTCAAGAGAACTATTGCCAAGGCAAAGTCGGAGCACATCGGCAGAATTGGCGAGAAGTTGGTTCGCCTTCCTTCGGGAACTCGTGCGTTCTGGTCTCTCGCTAAGGCTGTCTTAGGGAATTTCTGTCAGCCCTCGGAACGGATTACATACTCTGGAGTATGCTGTGGGACATTGCTTCTTGCCAAATTTCATGATTCCAGAACGGGAAGAATATTTTTTTATCTATTCCGTTATTACGAACGTAGACTATTTGATATTTTAAATTGATATTATATTTCGTCTATGTATTTGCGTGTTGTTCCCACTAGAATGTGAGTGCTCCTATTTCACCATACATACTGCTGATAGAGGACAAATCTTTGTTTTATTTTTTATTTTTTTCTTTTATATAGTACCTACCTATATTTTTTTGATAATTATAGTTAATTGTGTGATGTCATGTGGAACATGGTGTAATGGTTGCAGCCCCTTATAAAACATTTGTAAAACAAAAACTTGGCGATTAAAAAGAGTGGCGGCGAGTTTCTTGCCAGTTCTTCTCGTCAGCTCTACGCCCTTGATTTGTCAACTGGCAGTAAATGTAAAATTAGAAGTATTTATATGTATTTTTTATTGACGTTCATAAGTGTACATTGTGTTACCTAAATGAATAAATGATTTTTGAATTTGAATTTGATACGTTCACGTATTCAGTTCACGTTGGAGATTAAAGGTATTGACGAATAGATGGACAGTATGAAATAAGCGTTCTTATTTCTTTTTGATGTACCGAACCTTAAAATCATTCGGCTTACTAAATGTCAAGCTACTAAATGTCTAAATGTCAAATGTAAGCAACATTCACATTGAATATCATCGATATCAAAAGTTATGCAGACGTGTTTCCAACCTTGATTTATATTAATCCTCGTACATATATACATGTCTTCTGCACATGTATACTTGTAGTAGTTAATATAGACGTACCCGCCATGCGTTACAATGCCACGAAAAGTGAAAAAATGATTTGGGTTAGGAACCTTCGCAGGCGTATGCAGAGCTCACTAATTCATCAAAATCGGATTAATAGTTTAGGGGTGCATAAAGGACAGTATGTTACTTACATTGATTTTAATTTATATAGAATATAACAATATTTAATCCTTTCATGTAATTCCAATATGTAAAATTAGTCACTCCACATATACATACTGCTTTCTAATTACATAATACCGAATCGTAATGGGCACATAACGATTTGAATAACGTCTCTATTGTGATTAAAATAGTTCAACCGTAAGGTGAAGGTTAAGAAATAGAGGTTAGTGTTACTGTTAGAGTTAGTATTGAATCACAACGGTAAACGTTTTTATACCAAGTTAAACGCAGACAGACAGTGAAAATAATTCATAAACATAAACCGACCAAAAATACTATGCATATCATCAGGAACATGCGATTCTTATGACACTTTCTGCCTCGCGCAATGACTCTGCTGTCGCTTGCGGATTTTATAATATTAATAAAATTAACTGTATTATTTAAACTAATATTATAAAGTGGAAAGATTTGTTTGATTTTTGTTACGATTTAACTCAAATCTGCTGGACAGATTTTAAAAAATATTTCATATTTTTTTGTGTATAGTACATTTACATTGCACCCGTGTGAAACCGGGCGTGTTATTCTATACACTATGTTGTGATATACACATACGCAAAATATTAACAAAAATAACAGACTCAAAACAATTGTTTATTTTTACAGCAAAAGGCAGAAGGCTAAACAGAGTGCTGGAAAACCAGAGTTTGCAAAGCGCTGATTATTTATTAACCGCATAGCTATTTGTTAAAAAAATAATGAAAACAGGGCAACAAAGAATCTAATCGTTCTTTCCCCAAAGAGATCACAAAGTAGGTACAGAGGATGGAGGATATATCATATGAAGAAAGCTTGCTCAAAAGCTCAGCTTATGATGAAGCCCACGCGAACGAAGTCGCGAAGTAGTAGGAGATTATACATCTTGTAACGAAATCTGTAGTTTTTGTATATTCCCACTGAAAATAAAAAGATTACATTATGATATAACAATTCGCGGGCCATAAACCAGCGAGCGAAAGGAATTGTATTACGAAACGCGGTTAAAGGTAATCCGGTTGTAAGTACGTGTGCACACTTACACGCCGCGATGTTGCTTCAGCGTTACGAAATATCGCTGAACAGCCAACAATTAATCACATATTACATATATATTGCAACACTTAAATGTCATGGAACCTTTGAGACGCCAAGACAAATTGCGAATGTTTTCCGAGACGTCACGCCACAAATATGCTATCGGTCATAATATGTTATACATAGAATGCGTGAATTGAGTCTGGAAGTCATGAAGCATGATCCATAATCACATATTCTGTTTTGAAATTGTTTTTATTTTGCCAATAAAGTATTTCAATTGGGATACACTAGCACCTTAATAAGGTTAAAATAAAAGGAGAAGACGTAATTTTTAACTAGTTAATACTATTTAGCAAAATAATTTTAAGATTTCATAATAATATTTCTGTAAAATTGTTACAAACATTTATTTGTACGCGCACATTGTTTAACCAAGTTGTAAACGCGCAACAAGCGCTCTCTGGCTGTTTTTATAATCAAATTAACAATTGAAGACAGAAAACTCTGCTCAGTGAACATGTTCGTACACAAGTGTATACTGCACTGTGCGCTTACAAAAGTTACGCACAGACTTGACGGTGGAGACAGAGGCTAAACGCGATACAGCTTAGTACGTGCACTGCTGGAGTTCGGCACAAAATGTCTGTAAACAAATGTTCTGCACACTATTTTGGTGGAATCGTACCAGAAGCGTCGAGAGTGGTCGACCTAGGCGAACGTACCTCTATCTCTCGAAACCTACGAATGTTTATGAAAGTATTGATGAAAGTGAAAGAAGCGAAAGTGGTATGCAAGGATCGGAGCATATGCAATTCCGTGATCTCTGCCTAGCCCA
This sequence comes from Anthocharis cardamines, assembly GCA_905404175.1. Lineage (NCBI taxonomy): Eukaryota > Metazoa > Arthropoda > Insecta > Lepidoptera > Pieridae > Anthocharis > Anthocharis cardamines. The sequence goes on from FR989959.1 coordinate 2,046,375, forward strand.
ATGGGAAAGATGCTTGTTATATGAAAGAGTCATTGTTATAACACCTGAAATTGTATTCATTAGAGGCAGTCAATTAGTACTATCATATAGAATTTATCAAAATGTCTTGGTGTCGAAAGGGCTCTGAAAATACCTAGGCTAAGGCTTGAGTAGATCCAACTGTTCAATCGGACCACAAATATTTAAGTATATAAAATTTTTAGGCACGTAAAAACAAGGCGCAGTTTACTTCAAAACAACGTTTATTGCGTTTCACCTATTTTCGAGAGATTTATGACTGGTACATTCGACGTAGTTCGAGACGCAACGCTGTTTTCTATTAACTATATTATTCTATAATAGGTAATTAATTAATAGCATCTAAGTAAGCTATTTAAATGAAGATAGATTTTCTTCCCGACATCCGATTTTGATTAAACAAAGTTTAAGTGTTGTCCCAGACTAAGCTCAATCTATGCGTCTCAGGGACATCAGCTCAGTAGTTTTATTACCGCGAACAAACAGACAGACACAAAATTTCAAAATTATATTATGTATACTGTTCCCCTTCTTTAATCATCGCCTCTCCATAATTCTCTCCGAACAACCTACAGAAATTTTGATTACACTGTTTTATTTTCCATATGCATAGATATTAATTTTTTTAGCTCCGACAACACAAGACGTAGTTAACTTCAAAACATCGCTTATTGCGTTTCACCAATTTTTGAGAGCTTTTTAATACATTCGGCGTAGTTCAAGATGCGACGCGGGCTTTCTAATATATTATATGTATTAGGTATAATTAATTGTTGATTCTTAACAAATTCTACTAATTTACAACTACACTGTAGTTTTCTATTGTACTCTTTATTTTATTCGTTTTTTTTTTCATTTTAGGTGTATACAATCTCCTTCCACAACACCAAAGTTAACAACGAAACCTGGATATTCGCAATAAATTCGCCTTCAGTATTTATTTATAGTCTAAATAATTATTCAGAAACGCTAGATTTCCAATTAAACACTTAACACTTGCGATGCATTTAACGAGTATTTAATAACAACCTATTTCCATCAATAATTCCAAATAACACTTAGAGGCTACTAATGTACTTAACCTACAATGCCATTGTAGTAATTGCATCCTATGTATTAGTCTGTTATTATGAATGGGAAAGTAACTTTGTTTTCACGGCTAAACACCTGCCGGCCTAGCATGCCGCCACGAGATATGTCGCGGACGAGAGAAGACAAACTAAGATGTAAGATATCTCGATGTATTATATCTGGACATCGACAATTTTGATAGAAAAGATATCTCGGTCGACAAATATATCTATTTTTTGATATTAAAAGCTATTGTTGTTATGCTAAGCCGGCTGGATCGAGGTTGATAAAAATGTCTATGGAGACAAAGCTACTTTATCGCAGGAAAATGTCATATTTTAATTATTGTATGTGACACAAAAGCCACAATATCCTCTTTTTAATTTTTATATTATACATCGAAGGGCACTATCGACATCGGCTACGTGATACCTTAGCCTCAAAACTACAGGCAATGCTATCGATCTATTATATTTTATCGAGCATTCGGAAAACGTAACTCGCAATATGAACTTAATGGTTTTCCAACTATTAATGACAATAAACTTATAACTTAGTTAACGTGTACATTTGATATGATCATTAAAAAATTATGTTCCATAATAGTTAACTTTGCCACTTACCATTTAAAGGTGAAGCGCGGTCAAATGATTGTTAATTTAAGATTTAAAACCATATTCCTGCAGCTATCCGATTCGAGTACATTTTCGTATTTCTAAAGTTTTAAAAAAAACACGCAAATTAATGTGTCACATAATTAAAACTTTAAACAAAAGATAATATCACGAACCTTCAATGCAAAGGAAATAATAATTACTGTATGTTTTCCGGAATTTAAACAATAGAGGAACCTTGGAATATTTGCTTCATATAAATTCGATCGTAATTTCGATTGAATACACGTCGTCGTTAATTCAAGACTATTTCTATTTTGACATTGGATATATTATTTCAATACGCAACCGGATTTTTATTCGATTTTGTTTTATATATACTTTTTATACATATTATAAAACAATCGACGAATCTGAGCACTGAATGAATATACTTACATACAAGAAATTGAGAGGGGACGATTAAGAAAGGGTAAATAATAACACATAAAATTGCTTTTAACTTTTTGTCTGTCTTTCCTTAATGTCCGAAACAACTGAAAGGATTTTTATACTTTCGCAGGTAGAATAGCCTAGTCACGGAAAATCGGAACTCGGGAAGAAAATAATCGTCACTTAAAAATCGCGGTATAAGAACGAGATGAACGTATCTATTATACAAAAATCCCATAAATAGGTTTTCTTCATACGTACCTAAATAATTCTTAACTTTTTTAAACCTTTAATATTATGCCAATGCACCGATAAACATTTTTAATTCGTCAATTGTATACTATCTGTATTTTATGTGGCTGATTTTCACAGTATTTCTAAGTTGTCTGTAAAATTGAGAAAATCTAGATACGTAGATTACACCGCGAAATAAGCATGCAAAGTCGCGGACATCAAGGAGACTAAGAATATTTTATTTAAATAAATATCACGTATTTAATATAAACCACCTGCATATGTTACTACTATGGATACTGATTAACTGCAAGTCCTGTGCAAAAACAATACCTGCTTTAGAATTAATCGTATTATTGCGAATAATTAACTTTGAATCGGAATCAGAGCTGACCTCAATGAACGTTGGTCATTAGATCCGGGTGAGACCGGGTGACGCGACGGTCTAGAAAAAACTGAGACAGTGGTTGTCGGTTCATTCCCATATACGGCAACGACCCGATTACTCAGTTCTTACTTACATAAACTTTGAAGTTTATATGATTTTGAAAAGAGTTTCCTCATATATTTTTTAAGACACAAGTGCATAAAATGCCTTAAATTATCAACACAGTGCGTAAATCAGTGAGATGGGAAACTTGGAAATATAACCATAAATACCTTCCAGAATTTTCTTTTCCATTCGTGTTAAAGTCCGCCTTTTTATAATATGGGTAACTTATGTTTGTTTTAAATTAAGAAATATGATTAAGACATATTATGAACATTTGCGCAAACCATACTTCTGACTATAGAATAAGTCTATAACTACAGATCATATGCATGTCTCTATTACATAATATTTAAGTGAATTCCTATGTCCCCTTTTGGGGCATGACCCATTTCTGTGTCTGTTTCACTGATCATTTTTCTTTACAGGCAAGTAGATGATCAGCCTTATGTGCTCTGCCCGACCGAAACATTTATTAACTTGTTTCCCCGGGATTCGAACCCAAGACCTCCGGTGCTAAACGCGTTGCGCTTACCATTAAGCCACGGTCCAATGAGCGGTCTATATAAGCCTTTACTATACTACAGACTATCACTATCAATCAGATTGGGAACGTTCTTCAAAATGGCCAGGTCAAAAGTACTCAAAACCGACAAGCGTGTACGAAGGCGTTGACGGAAGTGGTATGCAAGTATCGAAGCATATGGAAATCCATGGACTCTGCCTACTCCAATGGAAAGGAAGCGTTAAATCTATGTATCTACATATATAAGTCAATACTACAGACGAATAGCATCTCAATGTATATGTTCACCCAACACGCCGATTCACGCTTTGCTGACGATATTGCGGTAACAATATATCGTTGAAATCATCGCCCGAGAAAAGATTCCAATTCTTATATCATTCGCTTACAACATAATGTTTCATAACAAACAAATGGACACGATGCTCACGTAAACCCATCACGTAATATTCAAACAACAATCGAAGATAACAAATGCTACGCACTTCAATAGACAGGCAAAAAACTACTGTAGCTTTCGTAATGACTATCTATGTACATTGTACATACTATTATTGTTTGTACGATGAAGTAGTCTATGTAGAAAGTCGCAGATGAAGTTCAACATACAAGTCATGTAGTGAACGTGACTTGGGCGATATTACAAGGATATTATTACGCAAATGAAGCCGCACCTTTTCTTTAGAGTTTAGTAGAGCTGTAGCAAACCGTATGTATTCGTTACTGAGTAACGGGTACGCCATCTAGTACCGAGTAACGAAACGTTACTCACGAATACTTTTCGTTACTCGCATGTTTCGTATCATGGTTACATACGCTGTTTCAATGACGCAATGTAACTTCAAATATTCAAAACAAAGTTTTCTTTAACAGAGTATGCAGCAAAAAAAAGTATATACTGGTGAAAAAGTGTTTTCATAAAATTTTGCCACTAAAATTTCATAGATTTTATGTATACGTATGAAATAAACGAAAGTGAAAGTTTTAGTCTCTCATAAAATTCTAAAATTATTTCACTGTAACTTAATTTCCAAACAATTAATTAAATCGCACGCCCGCGCGCAACTTAAACTAGTTCTGTAAATTTGTTACTCTAGCATAACATAGCATGTTATGAGGTATTAGGAGTAACGAGTAACGATACGATAGTAACGAGTACTGAATGTATAGTAACGAATACATACGGGTACGTTTTTTTTTCGTTACTTTTACACCTCTAGAGTTTAGAATACATTTACGTAAATATTAGAAATGAAAGTTAAAGTCTTTGAAATAAAATGTTACCTAGTAACTTCGTTCGAGTGGGCTTCATCTTAAGCTGAGCTTGCAAGCTAATTAAATGAAGATAACTTTTCTTCCCGACATCCGATTTCAATGAAATTATGATGATTATATGATGATTAAGTAAGCTACGAGTATATATCTATAATAATAATAATAATAGATGTTAATCGGCGATGGTGGCTGTCTCCGTAGCTTATTAGTATGCGCGTTGTTTTAGTACCGAGTTCGAATCCTAAGTAACTACTACTTGCCGATAAAGAAAAACATTCAATCAATTTCAATGAAAAATATACACTGAAATCTGTCTGCCCCATACCCCAAAAATCAAAAGTTCAAGTAAACATTATGTTCGTCAATAAATAAATAAATAAAATGAAATTTCCCTATTACACGATTAAATTAAATACCAATGATGTGATGCAATTGAAAGCATTCTGCAATAATAAATTTCCTTCCTACGAACATAATTGGTGACCGCGTGATATTGAAATTCTACTAATTGCGTGTTCATTGCCTCTATATTACCGACAAATTCAACGTCACTCGTATCACAGACATTTAATTTTATGGTGAATCATACATGAACTCTTTAATCGGCTCTCAATAATGGAGGAAATTATAATATTAATTGTTAATGTGTCCTGTGGCACTCCGTGTGGCAGAGATATTACGCAGCGCGAACGTGAAGTGGGCTCAACGCTTGTCTGTCGATTTGTGATTTTATTTTTTATTTGGCACTTCTGACTTTGACCACCTCAGAGGCTGAGTGGTAAGCGCGATGCGTTTAACACCGGAGGTCCTGGATTCGAATCCCGCAGACACAAGATTTTAAAATATCGGTCGGACAGGTCACATAAGGCTGATCACCTACTTGCCTGTAAAGAAAAACGATTAATGAAACAGACACAGCAATGGGTCTGCCCCATGCCTAGGGAATACAATCCCGGGATCCCGAATCCCGGGATCCCGGCTGTTTTCTGGTCCCGTAAATCCCGGGATTGTAATTGGCCAATCTCGGGATTTTCGGGATTGCCACAAACAGGTTTATTTTGCATTCCGTAGACAGTTGCACCTTGACAATATTCTTGCCTAGATTATATTAATAGCATTTATTACATAACGACAAAACAACCCTTAGATACGCCGTACGATACATACATACTACACAGGTACTTAAGCCCTAATAATATGTTTGTCGTAGAACTGAAAAGGGACTTTCCATCTCGGAATACTTCAAAATGATACTCTTTAGGTCACCTCATATCATAATTTTTTATTACATTATATACCGGCAACGCAACTGCAAGTCCTCTGATGTTGCAGATGTTCATGGGCTGCGGTGTTCACTTTCCATCAGGTGAGCCGCAGGCTCGTTTGCCCCCTATACTATAAAAAAAATATATTTTATAAACTACGAAGCATGCTTGGAAGTCAAACATTGGATGCTTTGATATTTCTGCGATTTTATTTTATGTATTTTAAAATTCTAAATAGTTTTTTGTGTTGTATGTTTGATTTCTTGCAAAAGTATAGTTTTTATTATTTGGTAAATTTTATTTTCTTACTCATATTTTTTTTTTTTTTTAAGAAATTACACATTTTTTTTCATGTTGAAACCACCAGTCTAATCCCGGGATAGCCCCGGGATCCCGTGATTACGCATCAAAAATCCTGTAATCCCGGGATTGTGTTCCCTACCCATGCCCCACTCCCGGGAATTTTTAACATACAAACTTTCTGACTTTACTGTCTGTCAACCACTGGGCGGAACCAGCTGTCGCCGATTTTACAGAATCGATAATTTGGGAACCTTCAAGAAACGACTTTTTGATTGGATCGTTGGCGCGTTCGGTAGAACACCTGCCGTGCGCACCGATGTGTCGTGGGTTCGAATTCCACCGGGACGGCAAGTTTTTAATTTTCTGTAAGCATGTGAAGTGCATATTGCGCGTTTCGGTTTCAGTCTATGGATTTCCGAATGTTCGAAGTAAAAAGTAGGTAGACAGCGCATCATTGACTGATGTTCTGTGGCTGAGGTATCACCTACCATCAAGTGAACCTCATGCTCGTCTGTCGATATCTAACACAAAAAGAAACGAGATCGTTCCTTAAAGGTCGAGATCGCACCAGCGAACCCTCTGTTGTTCCAGATGTAGCGACGTTGATTACTTCCCATCAGGGGAACTCATTTGCCCCTATTCTATATCTCAGTTGTGCGTGAGCTTCCGAAAAGTATAGTTATCTCAAATTTTACGCTATATAACATTTTCTTAACACTGATATAATCGAGAACAAGGTCATTGTTCAACAAGGCCGATCGACGAGACGGTTTCGGCGACGCCTATTTTCGCCTAATTGATCCGTCGCGCTCCATTATCAATGAAATGCATTTTATTTCACACAAGGTAATCAATTGATATTTAATTGTTCAAGAAGAAAAAGCCGTTTATGTGATTATCGATCAGTATCATATATTTTTTTAATGCCAATGTAAATTTATTTATCGTATAGGGACCATCCATAAAGTACGTCACACGTTAAGGGGGGGAGAGGATCGACGAAGTGTGACATTGTGTGACAAGGAGGGGGAAGGGAAGGAGTAAGAAGTGTTAAAATGCCAAATTTGAACTATTAACCCTTCAAGTGTCATTCGCTAGAAACTAGTGTTATTTATATTAAACCATTTTTCACTAGGGTTCGGCCGCGGCTTCGATTGCATAGAAAATTTGGTTTCCCAGATTAAAAAGTAGACTGTGTTTTTGGGTGGTTTTATTGATAAATGTGAGTTATATTTTACAGTACTTCAATTCGAAATATAATTTTGCACAAGAAATCGGAAGAAAATGCGCTGTTCGACAGCTTTATGGACGTGCTCTGACTAAACGATCGACTTTAGTGAAAGTGATAATGAAAGTGAAACAACTATATTTGAGTATTTAAATATAAAGTCCCGAAGTTTGGTCTATACCAATATACATATATATCTCTTATATTGAAGTCACTATAATGATTTAATTGGGATACTGTAATTTTCTGTAAGCATGTCTTCCCCACGTCTGGTTACTTCGGGCATTAAACGGGTGGTAGGAATATAGAAATTCCGACCGGGAACCACCGTTCATAGATGGAAAACCGTGAAGTACATATTGCGCGTTTCGGTATCAGTCAATGGATTTCCGGATGCTCGAAGTAGGTCGACAGCGCAAAAGTAGATTGACTGATGTTCTGCAGCTGAGGTATCACCTACTATCACGTGAACCTCATGCTCGTCTGTCGATATCTAACATAAAAAAATGACCATAATAATCATTGTCATCAGTGAATATTTATTAAAGCTATAATATAATAGTATACCTCTTCGTCCTCAGCTATGTATTGCACTGCAGCCTGCTTCGCTTGCGTTTCAACACCACTCAGCTTCACGGGCCTGCCGTCTGCTTGATCTAAAACTGAAACAAAAAAAACATTATGAATTCTCCTTCGATATCATTTAACAGAAACTTCTTTCCATACAACTTTTTCTATCTGCAGCGCAACAACTCTAACCAAATTGTCACTTGTCTAAATTCGCGAGTACCTATCTTAATCAATAAATTATAAGTCGACCGCGTATCTCTGATTGATGTCCTATGGCTAAGGTAATCCGATGATTACCGTAGCCATGGTACGATTACCTTCAGGTAAACTTCATGCTCGTCTATGGTTATCGAACATCACAATTTAAATTATATAAATTATTATTATTTTCATTAATTTCTCGAGTGCATGAAAATTGCGAGAAATGTCTTGAAATTTATTAATTACATTGAAATAATCCTGTTCAAAATAAAACATTCCAAAATTAAAAAGTATTTATAAATATCATGTAATGTTCACGCAGTATTATGTAATATAAATATTTTTAATTATATAAATTATTATTATTATTATTTTTATTTCTCAAGTGCTATCTTACGAGAAGCCTTGATAATATTAATTACATTTAAATAATACCTGTCCGATAAAACATTCCAAAATTATAAAGTATTTACTTAGATATCATGTAATGTAATATTTACGCAGTATTATGTAATTATGTAATATAAATATTTTTAATTCCGGTATTGATCTAAAATGTCATGTATATTAAAGACTAGGATTTTGTTGTTATTTCGCAGAAAAACGGGATTTTTGCGTATAATTCGAGATGTAATTAGTGAAAATTACAGAGATATAATTTCGATACGTACCTACCTACTTCAGATGTCACAAAACAGAAGGAAAATAATAAATATTGATAAAGGTAAAAGGAGCAGCGATTATGACTTTATTTGGTCAAACAATGTTGTCATCTTAGCGTTAACACACACGTAGCACACGTTATTGCCATTTCTAATAATAGACTAGTTATGTATTGATTAGAAAAACTTAAGCCTGTCCTTGTTCTAGCTAATAACATAATACATATAAAATGCAACAGTTATTTGCATGTTTTATAATCTATGCGATTCGAGTCATGCATTGTGTAAAAAGTTTTTAAAATAAGATTTCGAAAAGAGAATCGATGAGTTTGAAACATACTTTACATAGTTTGATACATCTATACATATAAAACAAAGTCGTGTTAGTTACACTATTTATAACTCAAGAACGGCTGCTCCTATTTTAATGATATATTATTTGTTGGATTTGTCTATGTCCTGAATAACAGAATAACTATTAAAATATCAGAAAAAATCAGGAGATAAAATATATTCAGAAAATTAACTTTAAAATAAATTAGGTTTAAAACTCCGCCATCTTCCATAACTGCCATTTGACGTCACTTACGCTTATAGATTTTTTGTAATAATTGATGTCCACTGCATGTAACAGAAGTGGGAAAATAGTATTTAATTAAGAATTTTTTTTTAAGCCATACCATCATTCTGGCAGGACAACGTCTATCCGGTCCGCTAGTTTGATATATTTATAAGAAATTCGAGGGGACGATTGAATAAATAAACATTTTTATTTGTCTCTTGATGCACAAACTATTCTCCGAAATAACTGAAAGAATTATCTGGAGTCACGGTAGTGCTCACGCCAAGTAGAGAACGGCCGTGCCGTTTTCTCGGTACAGTTTTCACAGGTACAAGTTTAGCCTGGAATATTATAAAAGTTTTATTAAAAAATCGGATGTCTTAAAGAAAAGTCATCATAATTTAAATATAATTTCATATAACTATGTATGAATTTAACGACCCTACGTAAGTTTCTATACATTAGATTCTAAATTCACAGGCAACAGCTACTTTAATATAATGTGGAATAGTTTATGAAAAATAATTGAGAGGAATGCAATTTCAACTGAATTCTCAAATTCTCAAAAAAAAAAAACAAATCGACACGCAACTTGTTCATGTTTGGGCCTCCGAAGACACACCACTTTCCATTTTATGTATTGGCATTTACGACAAATATGTACATAATATAATATGTTTTTCTGTATATATAGAAGTACTATGATAGACGAACACTCTATTTCATTAAAACAGCGCGCCAGATTATCAATAGCTATTTCCATATTAACACGACTGCCGTCGATCGACACTATGTGCTGCTGCACATAAGGCCACCGGTAGCATCCACTTGTCGCGGCCACTATTTACATTTGTGTTCGGTAGCATCCACTAGTCGCGGCCGCTAATTACATTTGTTTCCGGTAGGATCAAATAGACGCAGCTACTAATTACAATTGTGTCCGGTAGTATCCACTTGTCGCGGCCACAATTTACATTTGTGTCCGGTAGCATCCACTAGTTGCGGCCACTAATTACATTTGTTTCCGGTAGGATCAACTAGTCGCGGCCACTAATTACATTTGTTTCCGGTAGGATCAACTAGACGCGGCCACTAATTACAATTGTGTCCGGTAGTATCCACTTGTCGCGGCCACTATTTACATTTGTGTTCGGTAGCATCCACTTGTCGCGGCCACTATTTACATTTGTGTTCGGTAGCATCCACTAGTCGCGGCCGCTAATTACATTTGTTTCCGGTAGGATCAACTAGACGCGGCCACTAATTACATTTGTTTCCGGTAGGATCAACTAGACGCAGCTACTAATTACAATTGTGTCCGGTAGTATCCACTTGTCGCGGCCACTATTTACATTTGTGTTCGGTAGCATCCACTAGTCGCGGCCGCTAATTACATTTTATTTCCGGTAGGATCAACTAGTTGCGGCCACTTATTACATTTGTTTCCGGTAGGATCAACTAGTCGCGGCCACTAATTACAATTGTGTCCAGTAGTATCCACTTGTCGCGGCCACTATTTACATTTGTGTTCGGTAGCATCCACTAGTCGCGGCCGCTAATTACATTTTATTTCCGGTAGGATCAACTAGTTGCGGCCACTTATTACATTTGTTTCCGGTAGGATCAACTAGTCGCGGCCACTAATTACAATTGTGTCCAGTAGTATCCACTTGTCGCGGCCACTATTTACATTTGTGTTCGGTAGCATCCACTAGTCGCGGCCGCTAATTACATTTTATTTCCGGTAGGATCAACTAGTTGCGGCCACTTATTACATTTGTTTCCGGTAGGATCAACTAGTCGCGGCCACTAATTACAATTGTGTCCGGTAGTATCCACTTGTCGCGGCCACTATTTACATTTGTGTTCGGTAGCATCCACTAGTCGCGGCCGCTAATTACATTTTATTTCCGGTAGGATCAACTAGACGCGGCCACTAATTACAATTGTGTCCGGTAGTATCCACTTGTCGCGGCCACTATTTACATTTGTGTTCGGTAGCATCCACTAGTCGCGGCCGCTAATTACATTTTATTTCCGGTAGGATCAACTAGTTGCGGCCACTTATTACATTTGTTTCCGGTAGGATCAACTAGTCGCGGCCACTAATTACAATTGTGTCCAGTAGTATCCACTTGTCGCGGCCACTATTTACATTTGTGTTCGGTAGCATCCACTAGTCGCGGCCGCTAATTACATTTTATTTCCGGTAGGATCAACTAGACGCGGCCACTAATTACAATTGTGTCCGGTAGTATCCACTTGTCGCGGCCACTATTTAAACAAACAAACAAACAAACAAACAAACAAACTTCTTTATTCAAGCTCCACATAAGTATCTAATAACCTAACTTAATAACTAATTGTGTGGCAGCTTGAACAGGCGGCGACTCAGCATATGCTGTGCTGCCAACGAAACAACACAGCGCTGATATTCTGTCGCTGCACATTTGTGTTCGGTAGCATCCACTAGTCGCGGCCGCTAATTACATTTTATTTCCGGTAGGATCAACTAGTTGCGGCCACTTATTACATTTGTTTCCGGTAGGATCAACTAGTCGCGGCCACTAATTACAATTGTGTCCAGTAGTATCCACTTGTCGCGGCCACTATTTACATTTGTGTTCGGTAGCATCCACTAGTCGCGGCCGCTAATTACATTTTATTTCCGGTAGGATCAACTAGTTGCGGCCACTTATTACATTTGTTTCCGGTAGGATCAACTAGTCGCGGCCACTAATTACAATTGTGTCCAGTAGTATCCACTTGTCGCGGCCACTATTTACATTTGTGTTCGGTAGCATCCACTAGTCGCGGCCGCTAATTACATTTTATTTCCGGTAGGATCAACTAGTTGCGGCCACTAATTACAATTGTGTCCAGTAGTATCCACTTGTCGCGGCCACTATTTACATTTGTGTTCGGTAGCATCCACTAGTCGCGGCCGCTAATTACATTTTATTTCCGGTAGGATCAACTAGTCGCGGCCACTAATTACAATTGTGTCCAGTAGTATCCACTTGTCGCGGCCACTATTTACATTTGTGTTCGGTAGCATCCACTAGTCGCGGCCGCTAATTACATTTTATTTCCGGTAGGATCAACTAGTTGCGGCCACTTATTACATTTGTTTCCGGTAGGATCAACTAGTCGCGGCCACTAATTACAATTGTGTCCAGTAGTATCCACTTGTCGCGGCCACTATTTACATTTGTGTTCGGTAGCATCCACTAGTCGCGGCCGCTAATTACATTTGTTTCCGGTAGGATCAACTAGTCGCGGCCACTAATTACAATTGTGTCCAGTAGTATCCACTTGTCGCGGCCACTATTTACATTTGTGTTCGGTAGCATCCACTAGTCGCGGCCGCTAATTACATTTGTTTCCGGTAGGATCAACTAGACGCGGCCACTAATTACAATTGTGTTCGGTAGCATCCACTTGTCGCGGCCACTATTTACGTTTGTTTACTGAAGCCGGCGACTGTGGCCATGTTTGCACGGAAAGCGAGCGAACCTCGGCCACTTATGACTAGCAGCTTGTTCTTTGTTCGCAGCCTCTCGAGCACACAGTGTGAGCAATTTCTTAAAAATATATGAAAAATCATGTTAGGTTCGCAACTTGTGGCGGCCCTGGTGGCCTAGTGTGCGACAGTGCTACAGCTATGTTATCTTTGGAGTGCACTGATAACCGATAAGCAAATGAGATTTGATCACAGTTTCTTATCAAAGCTGATAGTGAAAAAAAAATTTACAATCGTAACATGATTTATTGTTTTTTTTATGTTTAATATCGACAGCCAAGGATGAGGTTCACTTGATGGTAGGTGATACCTCAGCCACAGAACATCAGTCAATGATGCGCTGTCGACCTACATTTTACTTCAAGCATTCGGAAATCCATAGACTGAGACCGAAACACCGTTTTTCCATTTATGAACGGTGATTCATTACCGGAATTTCAATATTCCTCTCCCGTTCAATGCCCGAAGTTACCAGACGTGAGAAAAACATGCTAACAGAAAATTATAAACATGTCGTCCCGGTGGGATTCGAACCCACGACACATCGGTGCGCACGACAGGTGTTCTACCAAACGCGCCAACGAGCCCGTTGGGTATTTTTAAATATTGTAGACAGTTTTAAGGTCAAGTAATTCGATTTGTAGAAAAAATTACGCAACGGATTCACTGGATTTATTTGCATAGGAACAGTTCAGGAGATTGGCGTACACTACCTATTATACAATAACGGGAAAACGTCCTATTTTTCCTATGCGATAGAATCGACGGGGAATACCTAGTTTCTAATAAGTGCAGCTAATTCGCACATTTATGCGAAGTACGTTGCGTTGTAAACAATTCAATTACTGTTATCTGATCGATAATACTTTTCTATTGGCTCGAGATATCATGTCACGAACATTCTTATTTCTGGTTATTTTTATATGATACATCTCAATTGGGCATTCCCAAATATGTAAAACAGCCGTTTATAGACATTTTGTTTGTACTCTGAATATACGGTGACGCAACTTACCCGTATCAAACAAAGTCAAATTAGTTATTTTTTATGTAAGGTATCGAGCATGTGGTTCACTTGATGGAAGGTGATACCTCAGCCACAGAACATCAATTAACTAGCAGACATAAGTTCCAACAAGATTCCTACGCAAAGCGGGGAATAAGCATATTTTGATGTTATGGAGCTTTTTTTTTTTTTTTAAACTTAATAGGCAGTTGTTTGACCACTAACCCACCTGATGGTAAGTGGTGTTGCGGTCAAGGTGGTAAATCACAACTGCCTAGAAGATGCCTATTTACTCTTGTTTTGAAGAGGCCCAAGTTATATTGATCGGGGAATACAGACGCAGGGAGGGAGTTCCAATCCTTAGCGGTTCGCATGATGAAGGAGGAGGCGAAACGACTTGTGCGGAGTGAAGGGATGTCGACTAGGTAAGGATGGAAGCCCACCGCAAAACAAGTCGCGAATATCTGCGTATTACATTCTACATAACGAATAGATAGAGTAATATTTATTTACAATGTATATAACATAAAATTATACAGACAATGGCAGGTTAGAGAGGAAAATAGAGTAGTGCATACCAAGAGGAAATAGATAAGGAATTAACAGTTAATATAAAGATATAATAAAAAAATAACAAACAGAAAGTAATTTAAACCACACAGACAACAAATAATGCAACTATGCTTACTTTGTTTGTATGTTTGTTTGTTTGTTACGATTTAACTCCAAAACTACTGGACCGATTTTAAAATTCTTTCGCCAATAGAAAGCTACATTATCAGCGAGTCACATAGGCTATAGGTATATTTTTTTTTTTATATTAGAGGAGGTAAACGGGCAGGCGGCTCACCTGATGGTAAGTGACTACCGCCGCCCATGGACACCAGGGGTCTTGAGGACGCGTTGCCGGCCTTTATGATAAGTATATTATTGTGTATAGTATATCTATATATCTATATTGCACCCATGCGAAGCCGGGGCGTGATACTAGTATAGTATAAAGTGATGCAAAACAATGTCACATTAACAGTAATCTGATACAGATGTCACAATTATCATTAAATACGATACCAAAAGTTAAATTTCAATTGGATATTGAAATACGAGGGCGTCAGCACAAACCAGGCTACGCATCAGAATAACAGAGTTACGGTCGCTCTGAGAGATTATAAAAATACTTTGAAACTATTATATATATGTAACAACAAAAACAGTTGATTCCTTTTTCATTTTATTTTAATCAAAGGTTTTAGAAAAAAAGAATATATAGAAGACCGATTACTTGACTCGTCTGTTAAGTAAAATGATCAGTGAAACAGACACAGTAATATGTCTGTATTAATGTCAATCCCGAATCTCGGGATACCGGGATCCCGGCCGTTTTCTGGTCTCGTAAATTCGGACTGTAGTTGGCTAATCTCAGGATTTTCAGAATTGCCACAAACGGGTCTAGTTAGCATTCCATAGTCCGTTGTGACTTGACAATAACCTTGCCTAGACTATATTTTATTACATAACGACAAAAACAAACCTTAGATATGCCGTACGATACATACTACGCAGGTACAGCCCTAATAATATGTTTATAATAGAACTTAGACAGGACTTCCCCGCTCGGAATACTTCAATACCATACCTACTCCTAAGGTAACAACGGGCCACCAGGGGAATCACCCGATCATCTCATATCATAATATTGTATATAAACTACGAAACATTCGTGGAAGTCAAACATTGGATGCTTTGATATTTCTGCGAATGTATTTTAAAAGTCTCAATGGTTTTTTGTGTTGTCATTTTGATTTCATGCAAAAGTATAGATTTTTTTTGTTTTGTCTATATTATTTTCTTATTATATTGTGATTTTTGTTGTGGTATATATATAAAAATATTAATAACGAATTAACGATTTTTAAGAAATTCCATTTTTTTTTCATTTGAGCCTAATTAGAAACCACATCGACTAATCCCGGGATAGGTCGGGATCTCGGGATTACGCATCAAAAAACCCGTAATCCCGGGATTGAAAAACATGCTCGGGGTTCTATTCCCTACATACCTCTCTGCAATTACAATCACGGCTGGGAAGATCAAGGACCAAGATTGCACCACCTCTCCCTCTACTATAATGCAAATCTCATTCAACTTTGTCTACAAAGGTAATATATGAAATGAAATGAAATTTATTTATTTCAGAGGAATCTTTGCCACACGTACAAAAAAAAAACAAATAAAAACAAATATTAGGTAAAATACTTAATCCTAAACACAATACAAATGAAAATAAAAATCCTAATACAAAATGAGCTGTGTGGCACTGGTCTTCTGAAACTGGAGTTAACTCAGTTACAGTTGTGCTCATATTTTTATGAGCACAACACTGATTTTCAGTAACCCCTTAGTGTGACGTTTGGAGTTGAGTTTACATTAAAAGAGTAAAATAATAAAAAATAAAAAAAAACAATTGTGGCATTAAAATGAATATTATTATATTATAATATAATATAAAAAATATATAAAGCTGAAATTGAAAAATAAAATAAAAGTGTCATACGTTTAATATAACAACATTTTGAATAATATATATTATGTTACTAAAAATTAACAGCAACAATAAAAAAACTAAAAATATACATAAAATTGTTGTTTAGAATAACATAAATAAAATTAATTGAAACAATGCTCACCAAGGCTGGGGATCCGAATGTGTATTAATTATCAATATAAAATTTTTATATTTTTTTCGAATATCGTGACTGAATGTAAACCTCGTAGCGGTGGTGGTAAATTATTCCAGCACTTGGTGGCATTGTATTTAAAACTACCCCTGAAAGCCGTAGTGTGATGCATTGGGGGACATAGCCTAGCTTGTGTGATGTTTCTTGTAATGAGATTCAACATCCTGCCCTCATTTGCCCATAATAGTTTCGTATACAGATATTCTGGCTTTTTTGTCTTTATTATACCAAAAAGCATATATAGCAATATAACAAATGCTTTTTATAGTTTAATCGAGAAGGTTACAAAACTGTACATTGTTTAGTTTTTCTAAGATCAATGAACTGCGACCTAGAATGTCTAAATTATTTTTTGTTTGTTTTATCTAAATTACTATATTTGGGTTAAAGTTTATAAACATGTGGTCTCTACAATTTTAAGAGACAATTCTTAATAAGTTATTTTAAAGAAAAATCCAGGGGTTGTCAATTGCTTTGGTGGGCTACATAAAGTGCACATTACGATAGCTAACACTTAAATGCATTAGTTTTAAATGATTTCAATTTTTATCCTTTATTGTACAAATTCTGTACCCTTTTTAGGTGTGGTGGGCAGTGGTGTTTCCAAAATAAACTACAGTAGAATCCGTTTATTATGACTCCGCCTATATTGTCCAACCGGTTATTATGACGTAATTACATTACGAAGTTTGGTTTTCATATACAATTCTTTATAAAAAAGTCGGATATAATGACTTAATGACTTCGCTTACAGTGACATGTCGCTTATTATGACCCATTTTTTTATAGATTACGTCCGGTTATAACGACCGACACGATTCTTTACACCTTCGGTAATGTTCGTTGATTCCCGACAACGTTCGGCACGTGGCTCGTTTTTGTTTTGAATCTCAGTGAGTAATTGACGTTTGAAGGTCACGCATTGTTTTCGTTTGTTACTGTGAAAAAATGTCATCTCAACGACGTAAAGCATTTACAATTGAGGAGAAAGGTGCAATAATATGCAGACTCAATTTTGATTTTAATTTAATATGTATGTTTGTTTCTGTGTTATAATACTTAAGTATATTTACATAAAAAAGGTTTTTTATTTCACAAAACGCTTTGTATGACGTCCGCATATTATGACGTGTTTGTTCATTCCTTTCGATGTCATTATAAACGGACTCTACTGTACTTTTGATTTAAATTGCTCCCATACAAAATTCTTTTTCCGAATCCTTGAATTAATTAATTCGTTGTTACGAACAAATACAATTTCATGTCAATACAAGCTTAAGGTTTCGTGTATAACCGTCCTTAAAATTTTTGACGGGCTCGTTGCGCGTTCGGTAGAACACCTGCCGTGCGCATCGATGGGTCGTGGGTTCGAATCATTGACTGATGTTCTGTGGCTGAAGTGTCACACCATCAAATGAACCTCGTGGTTGCCTGTTGATATCTAACATAAAAACAATTCACGCAAGCACAAGACATCATTAACCTGCCCGCTGAGTCATTTTCATTTCAAGCGTTTCGAAATTCATAAAATAAAGCTGAAAAATTCACTTCACTTAGAACGTTCACTCTTTTGGTTCATTACCCGGACCCGGACCCGGTTAGAACTCGAATTAACCAGACGAAGGGGTGAACAATCTTATAGAACACTAATCTAAATTCCCTTCAAGTTAGTGTATAGTGATGGTGAAAAAGTTTAGTGCTTTGCAAGGAACACAACAAATATGTTTCCCCTATGATATGGACAATAAGAAAAGTGTTAAAGGACACTATCTTATCAAGAAGATATTTTCTAGTTACTTTAGGATAAAAATAAACTGGTTATTAGCCTAAGGCTAAATTGCATATATGCTTTTAGTGCTTACTTGGTAAGTGCTAATTATTATTAAATAAAAAAATAAACTAATCTAAATTGTCCGCAGTGAGAATGTCCCCACGATGCTAATGATCTCAACATAATACATTTAGGAATGAGTCATTTTTTAAAGAGAACCGGATCAAAACTTGTATATTTAGGCATATTTATTCACACTTGACTCTACATAGTAATCATGCATTATAGAGTATATTGAGACTATAAAAATATTTTCACGAGAAAAAGACAAAAATCACAAGGCTAATTGGTTAGCATCACTTATGACGATCATAATTGCGATACAAGCTTCATTAGATGCTGACTGAATAATTAATTACTCGACCAGCTGACCTCAAAGCTATTTGTCACGTCATGATATACGATAAAAGTGTCTTCCGCCTACGGATAGCAAAATGTTATTTATACGCTTTCTGAGGACATCACCAACTGCGGTGGGCGAGGACAATTCCAAATGTGATTCTTGAGATTGAAATTATCCTCAACTGAGAGAGAGTTAGACAAGTTATTTATGAACTGCATAAAAACATTTAACAAAAAAAAAATGGCCGCCGTCTCAGCGAAAATGAATAAAATGAAACTGAGTATTTGAGATATTTTTCTGTGACTTTTTAGGTTCAACATGACAGTTTATCGGAGAAGACGCGGAAGTACGGCGCGAGAAAGCTACAAAAGAGTGACCTTTGTACTTTTCTTGAGCCGTGTTTGATTTGAAAATTGTACCGGAATAAATGAAGTGAAAGTACCAAATATTTGCTTAAGCTTGAAAAACAACCATTTCACGCGTAAAGATTAAAATCTTTGGAGTAAATAAAAAGGTGAATTATGGAAATTTCGGAGGCGGCAGAACTCGGTGAACTTATTTGTGAGTTTCTAAACGATGAAGTTTAAAACGGTATGCATCAGTATCTAACAACACTGATTGATTTAACTTTATCATATACAGACTTTCCTTATATTTTACTTTAATTTAATTTCTTATGATATTTATATCATTAAAATTTTCTGTCTTCAAACTCCTTCAAACAACGAGGCAGAAC
The DNA here is from genome assembly GCA_905404175.1 of Anthocharis cardamines. Taxonomy (NCBI): domain Eukaryota; kingdom Metazoa; phylum Arthropoda; class Insecta; order Lepidoptera; family Pieridae; genus Anthocharis; species Anthocharis cardamines. The sequence goes on from FR989959.1 coordinate 2,066,003, forward strand.
AAACGTCATCATTGTCACAAATATGTACATATCAAGGTAATGTGCTGAGTGAGCAGAAAGTTTATACGATAATCATTTGAAAAGTTGTTTTTTAATCATCACCTAATAAAATGTGAAAATCAAAAGAATTTTACTTTTTTAGTTTCGAAAAATGAATACCATTCATTGTAGATAAAAAAATAGTACTTGAGCGCGAGATTCTATACTGAAAGCTATGAATGTATAATTGAATAAATATATTATAATATATAATGCATGAAGTTCACTACACAATAAACTAAATAATTATATATTTTGAAATGGAGTACGATTCCAAACGCCTGTCATTATTCAGGTGTACTTAACATCCATATTTTTTTCAAATTCAAGTATTTATTACTTTTTTGTTAATTATATAGGACTAGCAACGCGCCCCGGCCTCACACGGGTGCAATGTAGATGTACTGAAGTTCACTACACAATAAACTAAATAATTATATATTTTGAAATGGAGTACGATTCCAAACGCCTGTCATTATTCAGGTGTACTTAACATCCATATTTTTTTCAAATTCAAGTATACACAAAACATAGCCTATGTTACTCGCTGATAATGTAGCTTTCTATTGGTGAAAGAATTTTCAAAACCGGTCTAGTAGTTTTTGAGTTTATTCATAACATACAAAAATTCAAAAATACATATCTTTCCTTTTTATAATATTAGTATAGAAATGCATAGATTTAAAAACTGTATGTAATTATATATTTGACTTTAATACAAATAAATCGGAACAATAAAGTCAATTTTAAAAAGGCCAGCCAAGTCAATAAAGGTTTAAAAATAAAGCCCATACTTTGGACGTGATAAATTAAAGGTTGTTCATCTCACTTGTGTATCGATTGAAACTTTAAAAATAATACTGATTATTCAGTTAGTACACTGACGTATATGAGGTCACGTACCTAATTATTAATTAGTGGTTTATCCACCCTTTAACTGTCAGGTTTAAAAAAAAAATCTCGAGTCACCTGCTATAGCAAGTAACCGAATCATTTTTTATTCTTTATGAATTTCTCGAGACTCAAACCCGAGACCACTAGAGGGTGCTAGACGAAACTTAACCACTTAGGCGAAAAGTATAAGGCGTAATTTTAAACCTTTAAACAAGATCGTGACAAAAACCCACGAAGTTAATTATTTTCACTGTCCTTTAAATCCAAAGTTTTTTTTAGTATAAGAACAAGTCAGAAACAACTACCTCTACACCTTTTTTTTTAATAATTTGAAATACCCAGTTGATGACATCAGATCGAAACCATTTTCTCTCCCGCAGATGCAAATTATCGCCATAATATATCTGCTGAATGAGTCTAAATTATACACTCTATATCAAGACGATAACTTAGACCAATTATAGATAAATAACTTAGTCGCTATTAAGAAACGGTCCTGTTGGTTAATGGACACCTTGTTATATTTGAATTAACTGAATTATCTCAAAGTTGGGAAACAGGTAAATAGCTTAAACATTTAATACGTATTCATAATAACATTATTGATGTAACTCTGTCTTATACAATGTATTTGATATGGCCGAATCAGCCGATTTTGATAAAATTTGTTATAGATATCAAATGAACCCTGAAGAAGGAAACACGCTACTTATAGCGAAGCCGCAGGCGAACCCTAGTTTACTATATTCAAAAACTCAATTAATTTTTTTTTTATTAACAATATTAATGTTTCCTAATGCATTTAGGATATCATTCTCATTAATTTTTTCATGAATAATTTCATAGCAATACAAAAGGCAAACTAATTATATCACAAACTAATACCAGCAGACATTTTAAGTAAATAAAATGTACACTTCATTTGCCAACGACAATTAGTCTTAATTGAGAATGTCGATTGCTTTGATTTTACTGTTTATTTAAAGCTTTGGTAGGTAACAATGTTGGTTCAGGAAAATTATTATTATTAATTGAAAATCAGTGAAATTCAAAGTCGTGTTGAATTACAATACTGACAGAAAGATACCTAAGTCATAATAGAGAAATTATAATAATTATATTTAATATAAAAAGATATTATCAGTTAGTGATGCACTGTCAACTTATTATTTACTTCGAGCATTCGGATTTTCACGGATATCCGGACTGAAACCGAAAGGGGCAATATGCACTTCACGGTTTTTCGTTACCCACGTTTAATGCCTGAAGCGACTATAAATTATAAACTTATGATAAATTATAAATAAGTTATTCCAGAGGTCGTAATAATCAACACGTCAATGAGCCCATCATAATTTTACGAAAAGACAACATAAATATTTGGCAGATTTCATGATATAAAAAAGCGAGTACAATTTAGTTTATCTTATACCTTACAGTTAAGGTTAATCACCCCACTGCAGCCGATACGTAAGAAAAGATATTAGGTTTACCCTCGAGGAGGGTCAAGCGTCTCAGCCATAGCCCCACGATCTAGGGTGCCTCGACCCTTTGTGTTCACTCCATACAGAGGCGTCTTGTGAAAATATATTTGCTCACACTTGGCAACTTTGTGGTTAATATCTTGGACGAGTCCGCAGTAGATTCCGACTCCTGTGCTCAAATCCAACCTGACGTCAGAAATATTTGAAATTGCATACAAATGACAGATTGATGAGCTGAACGGGTAACATGCCCACAAGTCAGTGCCGGCGTTAGGGTGGAGCGCGATGGGGCGATGGCCTAGGGCGCCAAATTTAGGCGGGTGCCGAGGTTGGACTCTGGAGTCGCCTGCCTCCCTCCTCCTGCATACCCTTAATACTGTCTCCTACGCATATTGTAACCTCGTACTCTGTCGCTTGAAAATGAAATCACTGGCAAATTAGATTTTTCTAATTTTCTAATAAATAAATATTGGCCCTAACGGCGGCACTGCCACACCTTCTTTTTCTTTAAAGTAATTTGTATTCGTTTTTTTTTAAGATATAACTTAACGTCATCATAAATGTATCCATATAAATGACGTATATGTTTATCGTGATTTACCTTAAGTATTGTTAGTTTGTAAAGTTTAATACATGCATGTTGTTTGGATACCAATAAATAAATATAAAGTTGCATCATTTTAATATACTAATACCTCGCCTTATAAAATATGTATATAGAGGTAGTTCGCCGTACATTAACGACCCTTCAAAGCGTAAACTCTTAATGCATTAAGTTTAATAGAACGTGAGATTGAAGTTGGCACACTTACACATCTGCGATATCGATTAGTCTCGTTTCGGCTCGGGTCAAACACCGAACCATTATCAGCTCGAGGGCACTGATTGCCATTTTCATCTATTGGAAACTTTAATCGGCCTTATTAAATAAAATTTAATATTGTCTTTTATTAACGCGAGTATCACACATTTAAATAAAATACTGTATACCGGATTAAAACGCGATTTATTATTTAAATTATTTATCCCGACGTTTCGGATGCTTTTCAGCAACCGTGGTCGCGGCAGTCTCCCGTAAATATAATAAATCGCGTTTTAATCCGGTATACAGTATTTTATTTAAATAAAATTTAAGTGATTGGCAATAAAGCTGATGCTGCTTAACTTAATCTCTTGATGTTTCGCCGCAAAAAGTTGCCATTTGTCATATTATTATTTATAACTATTGTGCTTTATTATAATTTATTGCTAAAAGCATGTGATAGTTTTAATACAAAAAGCATTCTGTAACAAAACGGCCTTTACAGAATCTAATCCCAAAGGAAAACATAGTTATACGCGATTGCGCAAGGTTTCAATCATAAACCCCATAAAATTTTACTAGCACGTGAGTAAATAAACAGGTGTACGAGAGATGAGTGACGTCATCATATCATATCAGTTAGGAAGCCCGCAGACATGACGTCACCGTTGATTGAGCTTTTCTGAAAATGGACGATGTGTAAGCTGCATACATACATACATAATATTATATTCGTTTTATAGTATTATTTTAATGTATGTATACTATTAGTTAAACAGCTTCCGTGGCCCGAATCCCGCTTCCGTTCCCGGTTTCGAGTTCCAGGGAGAAAATACTTCATTCAGGCAGGGCTACTAGATCCTAATTTTTTTTAAATGTACGTGCTTAAATTATAACCTGCCAAGTTTAACTAAATTAGGATAAAGTGAACTCACATTGTTCGTTTATTGAATGTTTTAAATGTATTTCTGTAATAAATTAGTGGTGCTAAAAGCAAGTCTTCGATAAATCTCGATCCTCAGCAGGAGCTGTGTGAGCATCTTAGTCGTGTCTGAGTTATCTCAAGGGTATACTTGGGCGGAATAGTAATCGTATCGGTTTGCTATTGCGCGCTGTTGTATTGACTTTGTAGTTACATAAAATAAACACAAAGTAACATTTTACTGCGCTTAGGTTCGGTACACACATAGATGGAAAAACCGTGATGTGCACATTGCGCGTTTCGGTTTCAGTCTATGGATTTCCGAATGCTCGAAGTAAAAATTAGGTCGACAGCGCATTGCGCATCATTGATTTATGTTCTGTGGCTGAGGTATCACCTTCCATCAAGTGAACCTCATGCTCGTTTGTCGATATCTGACATAAAAAAACACAGCCATAGAGCATCACTAATTGTATCTTCGTGGTTGAGGTGCCACCAACCATCAAGTGGGCCTTACGTTCGTCTGTCGATATCATACATAAAAAAACCGGCCAAGTGCGAGTCTAACTCGCGCACGAAGGGTTCCGTACCATTATCTATGAAAACGGCAAAAAAATCATGTCTGTTATAAGTCTCTTAAATTTTTTTTTTTTTAGTATTTGTTGTTATAGCGGCAACAGAAATACATCATCTGTGAAAACTTCAACTGCCTATTACGGTTCATGAGATACCTGGTGTCAGATGGATGGACGTTTTTTTCTTTGGGTACGGTACCCTAAAAAGGGATCACCAAGTAAGCGGCTAATGTGATTTCTAAATCGGTTTTACTACTCTATTATTAGACCTAAGATCTTACTTTTCGCCGATACTTACACCCACAACGGTTACGACGAAACAGTCCTGGGCTCATAGTAAATCGTTTTATGTAAAATCCATACATAAAAGGTTACTATTTTTATCTATCTCTATTCACTCGTAAGAGCCGGCAAAAAATAATATTATAGTTAAGTGACTTTATTCTTATGAAAGAGCAATCCGCTTCTAGGAAATGGATTTAAGATTTCCCCGAGGACTATGTTCAACGTCTACGTTCAGATACATCAGATTACTCTGTGAAATCATAGATACACTTTATAATAGGGATGTTGACTATTTTTTGGAATTGCTTTTATTTTATAGATACATCCTTTATAAACACGAAAAAAAAATCTTATCAAAAAATATTACATATTTCAATAAAAAATACGTAAATAAAAATACTTTTCAAAAATTCCCGCTAAAACGCTCCAAAATGTCACGTGACGTCACAGACCGAATTTTTATTGAATTTATTCGTGAGAAGTGAAAAGATTTGTTAAGATCTAACTTTGATCGAACGCGAGCGAGATTGTTTATCGGTCTGTGACGTCACGTGACGTTTTGAGCGTTTTAGCGGGAATCTTTGAAAAGTATTTTTATTTACGTATTTTTTATTAAAATATGTAATATTTTTTTATAAGATTTTTTTTCGTGTTTATAAAGGATGTATCTATACAATAAAAGCAATTCCAAAAAATAGTCAACATCCCTATTATATAGACAGAATTAGCAAGTTTCATTGTCAATATTCTTCAAAGAGTTAAGATTATACAACTTTCCTTTTCTGTGAGCTGAAGGATATTCTGGTAGATTTAAGTCGGACTATATATGTATATTTATTGTTAATATTACCAAATGACTACCATTTGAACAAATAATGTTATTTATTATGTGTTGATCTCAATGGTGCAAATGTGTTTAAACTTTAAAGTTAGTAAATCGAAGGCACCGCAATGTGAGCACCCTTTTTGAGAATTAGTAAAGTATTGGCGTATTGAGTAATATCCGTATCCCACAATACTATGTAATAGTTTAGTATATAAATAAAATTTCCACAAAGTAACAAAATCCCATGAATTATATAAATGTTAAAAGGTTTCATTATCGAGCCGATGAAAGGGTTGGGGCTGAGTTTAATTCTCTGTTGTGGTTTCTAGCTAGCCACAACGCTGTTATTCTGCCCTAGCCTATCTACATTACTTTAAAATCTGAATCTTATTGTTTACTTGCAAATTGACATAAATATCACACGTTTAGGCATATTGATCTACGCAGTTATCGTTATATTATATCTTCTGGATTTTACGTATTTTCCTACTTATTAAGTCGTTTCAAAAATCGTGTATATCAAAAAAATCTCTTAAAATGTACCAATTTATATTCACTACGTGACCAGAACAAACAATAGTATTTACTTCGTCGTTATCAGCTGCTACGCCTTACAAGGTATGCGCTTTGCATAATAATTTCTATTTAGAACACTCGGCGTTACAATTATTAGGTTTGGCAACAAATACCTACAGTTATTAATGATTCAATCTATGAAATGTTTACGAGGCGGTCTATCGTATCGGCCGCGGCGCCCACGATCCGCCCCGCTTACCACAGGACGCAACGCAACGCAACGGTTTTTGAGGTTCAGTTACGCTATATTGATAATAGCCCGATTCCTTTATTTGACTTACGAATGTAATAGATTACCAGGTTACCATGGCAACGTTTTTATCACTCAAAAGAGGGCTTACTTTTTTGACTAAATAATTTGTTATGGTAACTCCATGCATCCATTAGTTCAGTGTTTTTCTAAAACGCTAGGGAGGTAGCGGGCAAAGAAAAGACTAGGTAGCTTATTTTTTTTTTAATCAATATAAATGTATTTTAATCTCAAGAGAGAGAAAATTAGAAACGTAGTCTTTCTTATCTTCTTATCACTAACAATTTGATTTGTTTTGCTCATGGGGGGTCAGGATTTTTTAACTTTAAAAAAAAAAACTGCATTAGATCAATATACCAAATAAAGCAGAGGATAAATTAGAACGCATGTCAAATTGCGAATTCATAACAACTACAAGAATATTATATTCAATGTTGCACAGCGTGATATTAACCTTTTGAAGCTAAGTGTTAGTGAAAAACTAGGTTACCTATCACCTCAATCTCACGCGAGAGTACCTCTTGAGTGGTTCCAAGTACGTAGTAAGTAGAGTTACGTATGAATATATAAGCTCTACAAACTTAAATTTAAAGTTCAATCTAAAATATCAAGTAAATATATATTGTATGCTAATATGTAGTTCCAATTCTGCAGTGTCAAGGATTTTATATCTGTATCGTAATTTGTACAATGATATTCCTTTATCTGTGATATTTTTTTCTACTTGTATTTTTCTCTAGCTGACCCTCTTCATTGGGCGTCAAAGATTTTTACTTTTGATGAAATTATCTTATGTGGTTCTTAATACTATGTGGAACATTATATTCAGTTGCTAGCTGATGCCAGCGACTTCGTTCGCGTGGGCTTCATCTTAAGCTGAGCTTTTGAGCAAGGTTTCTTCACATGATATATTCATATCCACTATTCCACGAATACATATTGAAAGTGGCGAAATAATCAAACTTTTTCATTTACATATCAAACTGTTATTGACAATTCGAAAAAGTTCAAAAAAATCAGTTTTCATTGCAATTTGTTGATATGGTGTCTTTAAAATAATATTTAAATGATGATAACTGTTCTTTCTGACAACCGATTTCGATGCCATATGTTACCCCGAGAACATATGGCATCGAATATATATAAAACAGAGAAAGTTCAGTATCTTTGGAGATTAGCCCGTAAAAACAGACAAACAGACGGAGAAACAAAAAATTAAAAAAAACTGGGATTGATCCATTTCTCTTCTTACACCCCTCTGACTCGGTTTTTAGCATTTTTTTTCTATGTACAGACATTTGACCTCTACAGTTTTATTTTTATGTATAGATATCAAACTGTTTAGTCAGCGCCCGCCGATAAATCAACGCATTTTTCTCGGAATTTATTGACAAATATTATTTCACAATAAAAATATTATAAATCACAATCAAATATAGCCTATATCAATCTGGAATAATGTAGGATACTACTGGTGAAAGATTTCAAAATCGGTTCAGTAGTTGCAGAGATAACTTCCTCCAAACACAAACTTACAAAATTTACCTCTTTATAATATTAGTGAATAAACAAAGCGAAATAAGACAACAGAATCCTTCCAGCATATTTATATATTATTCATAGAATTACGAATATAACCATTAAGATATACCTAAAACATGCAACGCATGGAATAAAATAATTGTATATATTTTATGAGGAAAAAAAGGATAATGTTCATATGCAATTCCACTATCTTAACTCTTAGTAATGATACAAAGGTGGTGAATCACTGTGCTTATAAATGCCTATTTACTCAATGTCGGTCAGGACTTAGTACAATGATTTTTAAAATGAAAACCGAACGACAAAAGGGAATTCAAATCCTAAACGAGGAGTCAAGCGACCTAGGTCAGTACCGCCATCGCTCTTTGACTATGTAACGAGACAAAGAGACAAAGAGTTGCTCTAAGAGTTCGTGCTACCCTCGAGCTTCAGTATATTGATCGAGAACATCTTTTTTTATTACAGAGCGAACAACGAAGCAGGCGGGACTATTACCTGATAGTATGTAATACATTCCCCTTTAAGAAAATAAAATGGAGGGATGATTGACGTACAATTACTGAAGTAACCGACTAGATAAAATAATCACCGTTTGACCTCCTTGGCTCAGTGGTAAGCGCGATGCATTTAGCACCGGAGGTCCTAGGGGAAAAAAATAAAAAAAATGTTGCGGTCAGGCAGATCACAGGTGATCACCTACTTATTTGTACAGAAAGATTATCAGTGAAACAGACACAGAAATGGGTCTGCCCCATGCCCCATTTTGGGACTGGGTAATTCAATTTTACTATAATTAAACTGAAATCTATGACACAATAGTATGTATTTAAAGTTAGCAACAAAATAAGGAGGATAACAAATTTAAAAAAAAATGACTTCGAATAAAACCGGTACAATGCATTAAAAGAAAGACAGCTGTTCACCTGTTTCTGTTCTTCGAAAGTAAACACAATTTGTGGAAATTTTCATAAAACTGTCACACTTTCGAGTAATTTTAAGACTTTCAAAACCGATTGAGCATCAATGAGGATCCGTAACGTTTTTAGTTGAGAATGCAGATTTAAAGAACTAAGAAATCCTTAACATACAGTGCAAATTTTTTTGTTCTACGATTATAATTGACGAAGTTATGACCAAATTACTAGCGAAGTTCACTGAGTGGCCGCCGCGGTTGCTATGACGTCACTGTGACGGTCGCCGCCTGTAAGCCGTATGGCGCGCAGTATTTTCTTTGGTTATTTGTGACTAAAACATTAAGTTTGTGTCCGATTTGTGTTTATTTCACCTTTAAACTATGTGTAAATATTGTATAGTTCCGAAATGTACAAACACTTCTATTAAAACGCCAGAAAAACTACTTTTGAACGTGCCGAAAAACCCAAAACTTCGTAAAAATGGTATTCCGTTGTAAGAAGATATGATAAAACTCTACCCTCTGCCCAGGCTACAAGACATTGGTGTAAAGATAGTTTCGATTTACGTACCTATGTAGGTACAGTTATGTAACTATAACTATTTAATTGATACCTACTATTACGTGTAGTATACCTAAGTATTATCTTATTTTAAGCCTGCTGTATTAATAAAAACCAATAAAAATATAACTACTTAATTTTTCTGATTTTTCTGGATAAACTTACGTTCGTACTATTCCAGAGTCTAAACAAATGACACAGGGACGTACTCGAGTAAAAAGCAAAGAGTGAATAAAAATATTTTATAAGCATTTAATATATATTTCAGTTGGAAGAAGATATGGAAAATTACGTAAAGTTTAATTTGCATGGAAGGAAGCTTAAACTTAAGATTTAATGACATTTCTCAAACAATTAAGTTGACAGAAGTGTACATAAAGAACAAAATATTATATATTTTTTGCTTTATATTGAAGCACCTACCTAAATATATTATACTGAACGGAATATTTGTAAAAATGAAAAAAAAAACCATTGCAAACAATATTAAGGTTTCTGTCATAGATCAGCTAGTGTAGGGAACTATACACTAAATAAAGCGCAAGTAGGTTAAAAAGCCATTCACGTAATAATCTACATATGAATTCATAAGTTCTGAATACGTCCCTGTACACTTACATTCATTATTTCTTACACCTACATACGTCCACTTAGACCTAAATATACTAATAAGTATCTACGTTCGTAAATAATAAGCAGCACCCTAACCTTTGAGGTTTCCAACCACGGATTTCACTAGAACTTAGAAATCATTGTAGGTAGTCAAATATCATGAAAGAATCCACTTTTGGAAGGTTATCTGATTGAGCTTGCACAAAACTAGCGTCTAATTTATTAGTACTCATATTATTTAAGTATGTTTTATACTTAAAATATCATAAAATTACATTCTAACAGCTTCGTTAAATCGAGAAATAAGAGCGCCGGTACTAGGCCGCGCTCGGTTCCGTCACAGTGACGTCACACGCTCCCGCGTACATTTACTTTTCGCGACAGGAACGGCACACGTTTATCACGTAATATCTTCGTAAGTAATGGTCCGATTTGGATAATTCAAAAAGATATGTCATTCTTATGTCATAAAGAATAACGTGGATACTAAATTCATTGACTTTGCTATAACTTTACTGATCCTCATTGGACGCGACAGATATACTTTTATAATATGTAACCGTAGATTGTAACCTTATTATGCGCAAGTTGAGTGTGTCATACATAAGAATCGGGGACAATCGTTCTCTTAATAGGACTGGAGTATAGGAGAGAAATGAAGCTTAAAGCTTTATAGCGTACTAGCGACCCGCCCCGGCTTCGCACGGGTCTAGATTTTTTGACAAAAAAGGCAGGGGTTGGTGATAAAAAAAGTAAAAATTTAGGGTTGTATGTAATTTTTAATGCCACATTATAAAAAAATAAAAACAAAAAATGTTGTCCAAAAATAAAATAAAAAAATTAAGGGTGAACAACCCTTATCACTTAGGGGTATGAAAAATATATAGTAGCCGATTCTCAGACCTACTGAATACGCATATAAAATAGAAATCGGTAAAGCCGTTTCGGAGGAGTACGGTAACCAACATTGTGGACATGGAAATTTTATATATTAGAAGAAAGGAGATTATACTTTTTGTACACAAATATATTTTGATTCTGAATTGCTAATTCTAATGATTTAGCATTGAAAGCTGCAAAGGAAAATTAACTCACCAGCAAAGAGAAATCTTATGTACCCTTTTCTTTCAGAGATGAAGATGAAGCTGAGATAATGTGAAAGTGACAGTAACCGCGGAATACTGAAACGATAATCAAAATTTGAGGGCTTCTTAAAATGTTTCTGTCTTTCATTTTACCTTCGTAATGAAAGAGTTAGAGATACTTTTAAGTACACCTCAATGTTGATCATCATTGACAATGATCTTCCAACCACTTTATGATTTATCCATTTGTTAGTCTAATATTAAATTAATTAATTGATTTCAAGCTAATTACAATAAATATTAGACTGGAAATCAATGTTGGGATTAGTATCAAATGTTTAGCTACAAACGCCGGTCATCGACGTGGCCAATGTCAAGGTGTAACGTGTAACGGCTTACATTATAAACCTCAGAATGCAGTTAACAAGAAAGCCCACAACTGTGGACTGGCACCGATTAGTTTAATACTAAGCTACACTGCTGACCTTTACTCTGATACAACATAAACGTTCACGGTCATAAAGGTACTCCACGACTTCTCGGCTTAACTTATATATGCAATCAATAATGTACAGAATAAACATAACATAAAAATCTAAGCTCTAAGGAAACTAAACACTTCACTAGAGTTAAACATCAATTAGTACAACAAATACTATTTAAGTGCCTCTCCATACTATACTAATATTATAAATTCGAAATATTTGTTACACGTTGTAATTGCGAAATTTCATAACAGATAATATATAATTACGTAACCAATTGTGTAGATATTTGGTATGAAAGATTTCAATCTACCATTCAATTTTCCATACGATTTCAATAAGAAATTTAAATTCAAATCAGATGATTAATTCAAGTGTTAATCCGAATGTTTAAGTTGTAGTTTCACACAACACAATGACAATGCCATCAAAAACATAAATTGTAAAAAAAGCCAAGTCTTGCAACTCAGTTCTTCTATCGTAAAAAGTTGTGAGATCCATATAATACCAAGTCGGTCAATTTATTCAGTCTCTACTGAAGGATCCTTCTGTCTTAAGTAATTACATGATAAGCTAACCTAACAATATCTTATAGTGATCGTATCAATGCCAATATTAAAAATCTTTGATGTTTAAAATAAATAGATTGGCTTTAGATTGTGAGATACATTATGATTTTATTAAAAACATAATGTATCTCACAAGTAATACATATTATATTAAATTAGATTGTTTAGTGCGATTGCCAAGTCAATCTATTTATTTTTAACATGAAGAAGGATCCTTCAGTAGAGACTGAATAAATTGACCGACTTGGTATTATATGGATCTCACAACTTTTTACGATAGAAGAACTGAGTTGCAAGACTTGGCTTTTTTTACAATTTATGTTTTTGATGGCATCTCATTTCTTTTTGTAGATAGTCCTTTTCTTAGTTTATTTGGATAAGAATTAATACAAAGCTATGGATAACATAGTCTCATTTTGATCGGCATTTTTATCAACTTTTAAATGTAAAAAAGTAGTTATAGTGACATAACTACAATAGTTGGACATATGGTCTCGTGAAGTTTTTTGTAGATTTTGATATGTTCTATAATATTGTAGAACGTTTTTTTGTTCTATCATCAATACTTTCCGCAGCACATGCGGTGAAAGACATTTTATGGCTAATTTTTTTACACCTTGGGTTGTTTTTAGTAGGGATTTCTAAGGATCTCTATTTTTTCTAGTAATAAACCCTATGTTACTCAGTGATAATGTAGCTTTCTAACGGTAAAAGAATTTTTAAAATCGGTCCAGTAGTTTTTAAGTTATTCATTACATACAGAAATACAAAAAAAAAATGTATATCTAGAAAACTGGACCGAAATTTCAAAATATTGTAGTTTTTCCTTGAGTTATAGACTAAACACTAATTGTATTCTAAATTTCAAGTTTCTATGTCTGCTAGAAGTGCCTTAGAGTTTTGATGATCGGTCAGTCAGTGAGTGAGTGACAAATTATCAAACTTTGACTAGTTATAATTCTTAAACTACTGGTTCAAACAGAATGATATTTGAAATATACCGAGTTTATACAATGTCTGCTTAGTGACTGAAAATTCAGGATTCTAGTTTTATCCACACCGAAGTTATAGGGGGTCGAAAATGGCCCGAACTACTTCGAGAAAAGGATAGTACGGCCGTGCCACTTTTTGCTCGACTTGGCGGGGGCACTACCGTGCCCCCAGATATAGGGCCTGTGGTAATATTAGAATTTAGGACATTCCACTTTTTCGTTGCGGTTTTTTTAAAACATTTATGAGGGCCCTCCTCGAAAAAGTATTAATAATGGTATCGTCTGTAGCCAGCCGGGGCTCCGTTGAATCAGCGGGCCCCATGCAATCGCATTAGCTGCATTGGCATAGCTACGCCACTGACGCATGGAACCTCCAATGATAAACAGATCCAAAGAGGCCTCATTATCATAATCACAGAATATTATTGTGAAAATAAACAATTCAGCACGCAGTTTCGCTATAAATTAAACGTAAAATATGATGTTGCCGTTTGATATTTATAGACGATGTATTTTTATTCATTAATAGGCACAGAGCGCATGAGATGATCGCATTCTTGCACGCGCGGCATGTTTAATGAAACAAAGTCAATAAAAAGTCACGAGCTCCCGAGGAAAATCAACTTACCTTAACTTAGGACCTTCGAGAAAGATTTAAAGCTCATACTTCATATACTTGAAGACATTACTACAAGAAGGCATATTTCGAACCGAAGCCGCAATTATTTTTATATTTATTTAAACAAATAGGAATGATAATACTCGCAGATTGATGGTTGTGGATTTCTTTTTTTCGTAGCGCCTATCACTCTAGCAAATCAAATTTCTCTCATAAGCCGGTCGATCTTGTGTGATGAGTGTTCAGTACTATGTCAATATTTTTTCAAGCAAGAAGGATATTTATTTTATCTATCGATTAATTTATATTGTAGTGTATACAGGTGATTGCCCAACCGACTTTTATATTATACCGAGCTGTGTATTTTTTCACGTCAAGTATATTTGAATAAAATAGGCTGTAAAAATGGACAGGTAGACAAACCCGCGAAAAATGGACTTGCATTAGATAAGCAGAACCCTGATTTATTGTCTAAAATGAACAAATACTGACTCACGACTTTATGACTTTTTAGGTGACCACATACCTATACGTGCAATATACGTAGTTGGTATAAGAAATTAAAACGATCATTTTATGGTGATAATTTAGTATTATATAAACGGATAATAATACTGGAAATTCCAAGCATAAAAGCAATTAACACAGCACAGCGAACTTTGTATCAAAAACATCAAATTGTTGCTAAAAATACTGAGTTTCAGTTTAATATTTTCCTAACAAAATATTTACCTATTTAAAAGTGATCTGTTTAAAATCGCATATATTAATTAAAGCCTAGATTTTCGTTTACGTCTTTTGACAAATAATAATTCACACATCATAAAGTTTAAAATTTTAAAATTATTTAGAGTACCTATAGTTTTTTGTATATATAAGTAAAATAAAATCTTTGTCTCTGGTATAGAATTTTAAAGAAATAACTTTTTAAATCATTTATATACGCGGGAAATAGAATTGGGCTTTCAAAATGTTAGTTTTTATTTATTAGAAGTTAGTTATTTATCATACACGTGGATATTTAACAAGAGAAGAAATGATTAGAGCGGTAGGTAGTTAGTTATATATTGGCGACTGGTGTCCAACGTGTGGTTGCTGACTCACTACGAACCAACGAAAACGTAATTTCCAGGTTGTAGTCACGCTGTGTACAAGCGTTTGACTACTAATTTGATAACCAGGTCTAAAACTCCATCGGCCATTTCTACTCCCTTTCCTTACTACGTACTCTAGACAAAACTTTACCTAATAAAGTGACGTGTCCTTTTCGGTCCAGGGTTTCAGTAAAATACGTGTATCTTAAGAAATTCAAGGTAAATACCAACAATAATGACATAGTCTCAACCTCCTACAAGATCAATTATGCTATTCATAAAGACATGATTGAAATCTGCCTTTCCTCTTCCGTATGTCCTACACGATAATCCGGCCTTACCGGAGAAGAACGATCAAAATCGCATATTCAATTGTTAGCAATCTCGTATAATTAACTCTTTAAATAATACCAACGGTTAGCTTCTCGGATATAATGCAAAACTATATACCGCGCGATGTCTCGACCAAATATAAACTTTGATAACCACCAAGCCCGGTTTGCCAGCTAACTTACGTAAACGAAATTATATAAGTCATAATTACGTAATTATATGACTTATAATATTGTCTTTTATTAACGCGAGTATCATATATAAGTCATATATTTAAATAAAATACTGTATACCGGATTAAAACGCGATTTATGCTGAAAAGCATCCGAACGCGTCGGGATAAATAATTTAAACAATATAAATAATAAATCGCGTTTTAATCCGGTATACAGTATTTTATTTAAATATATGACTTATATTTACTCATATGACGTTAAGGGAATTATTTTTTATGGTTGCAGGAACAGAGCAAGCCGGGCTTGTATGGTATGGCTTTTAGGTCTATTAGGTGAAAGTACTTCAATATTTTTAATAAGCCTCCAGATAGTAGGTATATTCTTTGGATCTCAAGAATATTATGCCAACCCTACAAAGTCATTTTAGTTATATTTCTTAGTTATTTATTAAAAAAGAGAAGCAAATTCCCGTTTCGATTCATGTTTTAGACAAATCTCCTAAATTAAAATAGCATATTGTTTTATAGAAGTTGTCTTTGTTTAAAATAGCATTTTATGGTTCTTTTTTTCTTTTCCACAAAACTGATAACGAGTTTCCAGCCCGGCAACAATCTATCATCTCAAAGGCACAAGGTTCAACACGTCAATATTTAACGAGACGCTCCATAAACGATACGTGAATACACAATAACGATGTTTTCCGCAATTCAGCAATATATTTAGAACGCTCAATATAAACAGCACTAAATATTCATGTGCATTATTTCTATAGTATAATTAATTATATATAATATTTGATTTTCGCTATATATAATAAACTAGCAACACCCCCCGGCTTCGCACGGGTGCTAGAAGATGTAATATACACCAAAAATAGCCTATGTTACTCGCTGATAAAGTAGCTGTTCTATTGGTTGTATTAAAATCGGTCCAGTAATTTTGCGGTTTATTCTTTACAAACATACAATTTTTTCTTCTTTATAATATTAGTATAGAATAGAGTTTTGATACAACAGGTGTTAAGTCAGATATCCTTTACGCTGCATTATTGCATTGAAATGAAGTTCATTTACATTAAGATAACCTTTAAAAGGTAAAAATGTCCCATCGGTTACCCGTTTAAAAAATACTTACAAAAAAGTCAATACACTTACAATAATTGTTTCATTACAATCATAAATAAAATGTTCGTATCGTATGTAGTTCCGGTATGACTAACTTACAATTAGACTCAGTATTTACTCAAAAACAATATTTTCTTAGGTTAACAAGGACGTGATTCATATTTGAGTCTAGTTCTTGGTACTTTTCAAACTGTTTCTCTTTATAGAAATCATGTAAACAGTTCTCATGAAAAGACTTAAGTGATGTCTTAGAATACGGCCGCTAGATCCTTTAGCCTCGATTGACTGGTAATAATTATTCTCTCAGCTCAATCAATAGGTATTGAAAAGTCGTTATTAAATGTTATTAAATAAAATATTGTGTTTTCTTATCTTATAAAAACAATAAAGAGAAAATGTTGAATTTAATTTTAATGATGCGATACAATATGCATAATATATTTAAATAATTCAAAGACGGGAATTAAAATGATAGTGTAATTTATGCATAACGTAATGCAGCTTAATGTTAGGTATAGACTACAGTTATGATTAATAATTCCCTAATTTTTGAGTGTATTTTTTTTTACTTTTGTGAGACTCCTTTAACCCTTTAATGAGTAGCCACTTGCTGTCATAAAACGCACGGTTAGTGGTGCATAAGGCCTCTTTTCCATTACACGGTTTCTCGCCGTGAAAATCTACGGTTAATTCGCCGCGTGTAGGCACGGTCGTCAGTGTGGTATGGATCACTATATGAGCTTGTCGACATGCACGGTGGCGCCAAGGCACGGCGCCGCGGCCGCGTGCGCCGTGACTGCCCCTCGGCGCGCCGCGTCTACGCACGGCGTGATTTTCACCAGTGTTGTATGGCAGTCTATCGGGGTGTGTCGACGGTGCCGGACGTACGCACGGATTCGTGACCGCTTATATACGCTGTTTCGCGATTTTATTATAAAATGAACATAAATCAAGAATTATTAATTACGTTGATTCAAGAAAGGCCTGTAATATGGGATAAGACCATCGACGATTATAAAAATAAGCGGCTTAAATATGATTCCTGGAAAGAAATATTTATTCATTTCCAGCCCACATTTGAAGATTTAAGTGGTGATGAGAAAAACAAGTTTGGTAAGTTACAGATATTTAATTATTAACTTTTTACTTATGCATAGTTGTTTTGATAGGAGAGGCGACCTTCGTTAGATACAAAATATTGTGCAAATCTGTTGCGAACTTCATTAGCCGCCAAACTTCCGCGAACTGCATTCGTGATAGGTAACTGGATTAGTTCCGATTCTGAATCAAGGGTGGACTCATTTTCACTCGCATTGTGAAACTGAAAGTTTTCCTGCTTATGTATAAAATTTTGCAAAACACAACATGTTTTCACAATATCAACTGCCAAATCGATGGACACATTCATTGGCCGGTGAAAAATTCGCCATTTATTGGATAAAATGCCAAACGCACATTCAACAAATCTTCGCGCTCTTGTGAGTCTGTAGTTAAATGTACGTTTTAATTGATCAAGCTGATGACCACCAAATGGACGAAGCAAGTGATAATGCAAAGCAAAGGCTTCGTCCGCAACGAACACATATGGCAAATCGTAGTCAATTCCAGGCAAACGTGTTGCATCGGGTAGATTTAATCCGTTGTTTGTTAAATTTTTCCAAAATGGGGTCTCTTTAAACACACTGGAATCACACTCCTTTCCGTAGGCGCCAACGTCAACAAATATAAAGTTGTAATCGCTATCTACTACTGCCATCAAAACTATAGAAAAAAAATGTTTGTAATTTAAAAACATCGAGCCACTATCAATTGGCTTAATAAGTCTGATGTGTTTTCCATCGACCGCTCCTAAGCACAGCGGGAAGTTGGAAGATTCTTGAAATTTGCTTGCAATGTGTAGCCAGTCTTCTTTAGATGGCATTTTCATATATTCTTTATACAGTTCTAACCAAATGTAGTGGCATACTTCACGTACGATGCAACTTATGGTTTTTATTCCAATTCTATAGCTGTAGTATAGGTCAGTAAAGGTATCTCCTGTTGCTAGATACCTGAAATATAAAACAAAACGGTTCAGGTTCAAATACTAAAACCCCATTTTAGGTCGGGGTCGATTCAGTTTAGGTCGGGGGTTTTCATAAATTTTGAATTTAATAATTATTATTTATTTATTTTCAGGGCAAATGGTGATGAAGAAGTGGACCAATATGAAAGATAGCTGGATAAAATATGACAAAAAAATTAATGAATGTAAGTCTGGTTCTTCAGCAAAAAAAATAAGAAAATATATGTTCTATGATGAAATGATGTTCCTAAAAAAAAATGTTGAGCATCGCAAGACCGATTCTAACATGACTGAACATGTTCATGATTCTAGCCTCAGTAATGAAAATTTTGATAGTGCAGTCCCGAATCAATCAAGCTCGGGATACACTGAACGGAGTGAGACGCAAAGGGCTAAAAAAAAAAGAAAAAATGAACTAAGTGAAGTTGACATTAGGTTTATGAAGTTTATGGATTCAGCAGAACGAGATGAGAAAAAGAAAAGCCGTAGTATGAACTTTTTTATGGGAATCGCTGATACAGTTGACAAGTTCAGTGATGAAAATATGATAGACTTTCAGTTTCAAGTAATTTCAATAATTAAAAATATTCAACAAAGACAGTGTACTCAGTATATACCTACATCAAGAAACCAATGGGATCAAGGCCATCAAGGATATTTAAGTGGTACAGCATCCTCAAATGCGCAATCGTCAACATATGGATATTCTACAGCTGCTAGATCGAGCTATGGAATAAGTCGTCCACAGACGTCTTCTCATGATTTTGGACACGGTTCTGGTTTAGAGCCAATCCACTACCGACCCGAATCACAATTATCTGTACATAGTGTAAATGCGGAAAGTATCTCGGCAGATTCTCAAGTTTCTATTGAAGACGAATTCGATTTTAGTACCGAACTTGAGTAGCATTTTCAGCGTAGTGTATTTTTTGATTTACTTGTTCTTAAATTAATAATTATTAAAATTCAATTACATGTAATAATTTTGTTTGTGTGCAATAAACAATTTTAAACTAAAATATGTCATTTAATTTTGTACCTACTTACCTCAGAGTTACAGCCAATCTTTCTGCGGGCGATATACTCTCTCGCATAAAAGTATCTTGATGTTTTAGTTCCTGGGATAATTTTTGGAGCAAGTTGTCGAATGTAGTTTTCTGCATTCTAAAATAATTGTAAAACTTGTCTTCATCTTCTCTCAATTGATTCTTGACAAGTGTATGAAACGCGCCATATTCCTCCCTTTTTTCTAAAATCGGATGTATCCAAAACCTTACTTCCCTTTTTTTTTCTATTTCCTTTTTCCTATATATGTAATAAGCAACTATAATCTTTTTTTTCGTAAGAAAATTCATGACGCAGCACGTCCTACACAGCCCGAGTAAAAAGCGCTACTAGCCAGTACTTACCAATGTCTCGCGCGGTGATTTTGCCGTATCATGTACAAGCTAGCACGTTTTTTCAACCGTACGGCTTACACACCGTACGTTTGAACAACCGTGTAATGGAAAAGAGGCCTAAGGGTAAGGGTAAGCTTGATTTACGGAAGTGAATGTTGGATATGGCAGAAGAAACGAAAGTATGATAAATGCTGTGGAGTTGAGAGCTTTGAGAAGCATCATGTGTTGTGTGACTCAAAGAAATAATAAGAAATAGCGAATTCGAGATCGTTGTACGGTAAAACACGATGTAGCGACAAAAATTAAGAAAGGAATGTTGTGTTCGTTTGGACACGTAGGAAGGATGGATGAAAGCAGGGAAACGAAAGAGATTTATAAAGCTGGTGTGAGTGGAAGAGCCGACCTAAGCGAACGTACCTCAAAAGTACTCGAAACCGACGAGCGTGTATGAAAGCATTGATGAAAGTGGAAGAAGCGAAAGTGGTATGTAAGGATCGGATCATATGGAATTCCGTGATCTCTGCCAAACCCAATAGGAAAGAGGCGTGATGTATGTATGTATATGTGAGATATCGACAGATGAGCGTGAAGCTGTTCTGATGGTAGGTGGTACCTCAGTCTCAGAATTTCAGTCAAACAGCTACTACTACTACAATACTACCCAACGCGCCAATAAGCCCGTCTAAAAGTTATCTTTAGTAATAGTAATAATGACTTAAGAAAAAGTAAGTACATACAATTTAACAGAATCTAGAGTCAAATAAAAATACAGCTAAATAACCCTTCCTTTCTATAACTTTATTTAGGTTAAGTTATATTTAAAGTGAGCACTATTTATTTTTAGGACCAAAATCTTTTAAATATTCTCAACAGTAAGCGTTAAATTATCTTTTCATCTCATAATAACACGTTGAACAGAAACTTCTTGTCTAAAAAAAATAACTAGTTCCTAATCTAATCCATTTCCTGTTTACAAGTCATCATTCGACAGTTTCATTTTTAAACTCGCTTCTCCGTGAGATGTTGGTGAAAGCATCGTGCTGCGTGTGCCAGTTATCTAGTAACCTTAATTGGGCTTAAAATATAATTAAAGATATATATCAAAATTTATCAATTAAATCAAAAATACGCGGCACTGCAATTATATTTCATCATAAAGTTACATACAATTTAAAAAAACATTTCAATTACAATAATCAGTTTTGAATAATATTTCAGAAATTGATGTAACTATTTATATTTTGAAAATCAGTAAAAACGCCTACCCATTGACTTAGTATTAAAATGCATCACCAGTATTATTTTTCACCGTTTCAAATTGTACACCGAAATGTCCTCGCTTCTTATGACGGCGGAATTGTTACAGGTATTTTTTGTAAAATAAACTTACTCATAGCTTCTGTAAAATCATTTTCGCAGCTCTTTTGCAAATAGAGAAATTTCTTTTTATTTCAAAAAAAGGAGAAGCGTAATATATGAAGGAAAACTCCTATTACATAATAATAATCAAGTCAATGAAATTTATTTCATTCGTGAACTATTTTTGCAAAACTAGTTTTAAATTATATTATTTAATAACCCAAAAATACAGGTTCCTGAATCCACTTGGGTATAAGGACATTATTCTGAATGCATTGAAACACGTATTTTCTAATAAATTACGAAACATGTTTTAAAAAAAGATAAAGATATTTATTCGTAGAATAAAATTATATCGATTTCTGTAATTTTATATTAGTTTACTATACTATAATTCACTAAATCTTTTTTAGTTATTTTACAGATAAAGTTTCAGAAAACTACATAATATATAGGTACTTAAAAATTGAAAGGGAGCGATAAAAAAGTTAAAAATAAAATAAATTAAATACATAAAAATCATGTTTGTTCACGCTAATCTCCAAAAATACTAAACTAGTGTTCATCCAGGCTTAAAGTGGACTACAGTTAAAAAAAAACTTCATCGAAATCGGATCTCGGGAAGAAAAGTTAGCGCCTTTTAAAAACATAAAAAAATAAGCCATTTCCATATTTCATCACATGAATTACAGCTAAAGTCCGAAGGTTTTATACAAAATAAAACGTGCAGGTAAATGACCTTCACGGTCTAATTCTCGTTGAAGATGGAGACAAGAGCTACAGTGGACATCCCACGCATCTGTTTTATATAATACTAGCATCGCAAGGGTGTAATGTATCTAGGGAACACAATCCCGAGCATGTTTTTCAATCCCGGGATTACGGGATTTTTTTTGCGTAATCCCGGGATCCCGGGGCTATCCCGGGATTAGACTATATGGTTTCTAAATGGGCTCAAATGAAATAAATGTGTAATTTCTTTAAAAAAAAAGTATAACTAAGAAAATAAAATAGATCAAATAATAAAAACTATACTTTTGTAAGAAATCAAAACGACATCACAAAAAAAACTATTAAGAAATTTTAAAATACATAAAATAAAATCGCAGAAATATCAAAGCATCCATTGTTTAACTTTCAAGCCTACTTTTTAGTATAAATAAAATATTATAATATGATATGAGGTGATCGGGTGATGCCGCTCTTGGCCAGTTGGGTAATGAACTAAAGAGTATCATATGGAAGTATTCCGAGATGGAACGTCCCTTTTAAGGTCTACGACAAACGTATCTAAGGGTTGTTTTTGTCGTTATTTTTACATTTATTACAATAAATGCTATTAATATAATATAGGCAAGGTTATTGTCAAGGCGCAACGGACTACGTAATGCAAAATAAACCTGTTTGTGGCAATCCCGAAAATCCCGGGATTAGCCAGGTACAGTCCCGGGATTTACGGGACCAGAAAACGGCCGGGATCCCGGGATTCGGGAAGTCGGGATTGTATTCCCTAAATGTATCAGATCATGATAATAATATCGGTCGAGTATTTTTATATGGATAATTTTCCCCATTTTTGCAACATTTTTCACTGATGCTTCGCTCCTTTTGGTCGCAGCGTGATGTTATATAGATTAAAGCCTTCCTCGATAATTGGACTATCCAACACAATAATTCAATTCGAATCAGTAGTTCCTGAGATTAGCGCGTTCAAACAAACAAACTCTTCAGCTTTATAATATTAAGTATAGATGCAAGGCAAGGCTTTCTTATTTTAAGAAAAACCAATCTATATAATATGTAGTTCAGAATGTTCGATGTAAAAACTAGCTTGAAAGCGAAGCGAAAAAAATATTTAAGAATAATTATATAATTTCGAAGCCAAAATTGTGGCAGAACAACGTCTGCGGGGTCCACTAGTATACGATAAAGCCGGCTGAGGGCATTACTCAGGTACCACTTACTTTTAAGGCCTATTTATGAGAAGGCAAGGACTTGAATGCACAATAACTGACCTTGTATAAAACAAGTAGGTATGACTATTAAATATTATGTGGTCAATATGCGTAAGCCATTACACATTCCAATACACGATTCAAGTCGAATTCTGTTCAAAAAGAAGATAAAATGCATATATAAAAATACATTGAAACCTTAGCCGTAGATTAAAGCAGAAATATCAGTGCAAAAAATAACGATTCGCGTTTTTCTCTAGCTGACTGTTTATTATTCCACAGTTATTGCAAACGAAAGTTGTTGATTGAGTCTCATTACATATTCATTGTACGCACATAGGTACATCGCGCACGTAAAGCGGTAGAATCTCACGCTTTTATTACCAAAAATAACATATTTTATAAAAAACATTTATTATGTTAAAATCAACTGACATTATCAATATCTCTCTATATAAATTAATTAATATGCGATAAATAAATCCTAGTGCAATGCGTTTCAGTATGGCTTTTTATTTTTATTCATTTGACGTGTTTTAGTGGTTTTCATTAAAACGTCTTTGAAACAACGACGTATTTTGATGATCATAAAAAATTCCTACGTCTTATATTATTCGCTTGTACTTACGTTTTTTAAACAAAATAAACTTTATGTTATTTAGCAATATATCTACTTAAAATTATTTAAAAAACAAAATGTATTTTTAAAAGTAATTTTTTAAATAAATTTAAATACGTTTACAGATAATAAAATATATAATTAACAATATATATATACGTTATTTAACGAACTACGTAGTAATATTTCATTGCAACATAATACATTACACAGATTGAAGTTATGTATTTGATTACGACATAACTCTATCAGCACTAAAAATGTAATTCGGTTAAATGAGAGATTCAACTGAGCTACGTGTTGCGTGTTCTTTCCAGTTTATTTTGCTTGAATAATTATTTGAACTTCGAATTTATTAGCACTAAATACTTTCTAGTTTCTACAAAAACTAGTATAACACAAGTCTATTGATTAATTTTCTTAGACATACTTTTTATAAAAATCTCGCTAAAGAAACATTGTCAAGGTAAACTAAGTCTGTCTGGATCCTCTTTCTTAATCCTAAATCGAAAGTAAGGATTCTCGACCAGCCGAACCGCTCACTGGCCGGCCGTAAGCACAGAATACTATGCCATAAAACCCCAGTGGTTTATGTCGAGGTGTAAACTGGGGGCCTAGCACGAACGACTATCGACATCGAATTCGAATCGTCAAATGTCAATTGTATGAGAAATTTCATACAAATGACAGTCGACGATACGAATACTCTTTCGATACTTGTTCGTGCTCACCCCTCTGATAGCGCGATTTGGGATTATTGACACCTTCGTACTGATTGTAGAAGTCGCTACACGTATCCTCGATAGACGACGCGGACGTGAGCCAGCCTTTAATACAAGAATATCTATAATCTATATCCTTACTTGCTTTCCAGACAAATTGTTGGGACCATGAAAGTTCAATATTGAAAGGCTCACAGTATTAACAACTATTGCAGTACCTACTGAATTCAATTTATTTATTATAACAATCTAATTTTGTTAACATGAGATTTAACAACGGATAATATGATTTTTTAGAGATAGGATCATGTTATGTATAATATATTAATATCACCTTAGTTAACATAACAATGGCACGCTCAATTTCATCGTAACAAATTGTACAAGACGGTAACGTGGTATGAACAGTTATAGTTTACGGTTAATAGGCATCTTAATGTTATTATAAGCTAAATGATTACGGTATCCGCTATACCGTAACCCAGCTGCTTGGCCAAATTATTAATGTAAGTAGGTGTATGTCGTAGAATCAATTACTCAGCACGCAAACGTAGTTCACCTTCTCTTTAATGTATTTTTTTTTACCAAGTCACAGTTAATATTATAACTAAACAATTGCGCTGGTATTCAGAGATTGTAAGGTCCTGTGTAGCACGTGTTTTTGTAATTGCTCTGTATTAACATTAGCTCTACCTAAATATTAGCTGTCATTATTTAAAACCACACATTTCGTATCGGCGTGTCGATGTGTCGAACATATTTTCTCGGATGTTTCAGCATTGAACTGATGAGACATCGCAATCCGGATAAAGAACCACCACATGCAGAAAATCGTCTTGCGGCTTGAATGGATGTTTCAACCTATGGATTTTCGAGGGCTCTAAGTAAATAACCAGTATATATATATTATTATGCGATTTCATAAAAAAATATTCACCATGGTAAACCATTATTCTATTCATTGCTGTAAAAGAAATGAGACCGCCTGTGGCTCAGTAGTTTGAGCTTAACACCGGAGATTTCGGTTCCAACGCTGAGGAAGGAAAAGAAAAAAATAATTCAGTCGCATAGAGCGCAGATCACTACTTGAACATTTAATAATGACTAGTGAAACAGACGCAGAAATTTCAGCCTCATGCTCTAATTAAGGACTGGGAATTAACTTCACTTTAAAAGAAAAACTGTTGCTTTCCATCATCTACTTAACCAATATGTATCATAAGCGTAATGCCCGTAATTTAGAGACTAATGTTAATAATCATGATCCATTCAGCTACAACATAGCTAATAAATTGTCTTCCTATCTTTATTACCTAATAAGTATGCCATTGTGTTGAAACTTTAAATTAATCATACAATTAAGGTCAAACAGTGTCGACTTTTCAATTTCTTACATAACAGTATCAGCTGTTTTAAATAAACCTTATGTGTGAGAACTTAATGAGAATAGTGAGAATTTATGAGTAAATATGTAGTTAATGCTAATGGTGCTGATCAAAGATTAAAAAGGAAATAATATATTTATGTATTAACCAGATCCAATTCATAAATTATGATGCATTATTATCAAACAGAATGAAAAAAAATTTGTTAAGTATTGTAAGTGCCATAGTACAGTTCAAATTGAACAATGTGTCTAGACTCTAGACTCCAGACGGAATTATTACCTAGACATCTGAGATTATGCACAGACTACCTATGTCATAAGAAATAGGAATACTAAAACTTAAGTACCTATCCAATCTTTGCACACTCTCTTGTGAGTAGGACCTAAATTCTTCCAACTGAATTAATGGCATGCCTGGCATGGCTAATTAAATAAAAATTAGTTAGCCACGCCGGGCGGGCATAGTCAGGGCATTAAAAAACACTTAAATAGCCTCTGTATGCAAACTGTGCGCATAATTGTTGGAACTTTGTTTAATGACAATGTCATAAAGTTTATTGTTCATAAAATCTTCAGTATGTTCAAACAATGTTCAATGTCACATTGCATTCTGCTTCATAATATTCTAATTTCTATACATATATGTTTTGGACCCTATTGAATATATTATAAATGACATCGTAGTACTTGTTATTCATACAATATAATCTTAAAGATTGTTATCAGTATATTGCATAGATATAATAGATAAAACTATCAGAATTATCAAGAAGCATTGGAAAAATTCACATTACATTGACATACAATAATTAATTATTTAACTTGGCATTTCAAATGTTAGTATTGGCCTGAAACGTTGCACATTGAACCAACTGTTTAAAATCTTTTTTTTTTTATAAATAATTGACACATTGTAATGTGTATAATTCATTTAAGTGTCTTTTAAAGTTTCTACAATAATAATGTAGACCCATATTGCAAGACTTTACAGTTAATATCTTGTTTATCTTGGTCACACCTTGGAATAGACAATCTTAAACTTATTTTTATTCACAGCTAGTGGCCTCAAACAAGCAAATATAATATAAATTCGTAGCAACCTTGACTCATAGTAATTTTAAGTAAGTGGGTTAAGGTTTAAAAGAGATTAAAATGATGTTTTTTTTTTACAATTCAAAACATATTTGAATAAGAAACTTGAATTTAAATTAACCATCAAGCTCATTTTTCAAACTACAATTTCATAAAAAATTAAAACTCTTTAATGAAGGAATGTTTAGTTAATTTTGATAGAAAATGTTTTATCTTTTTAATTAATATTATATATACCTACATTATCTTTTAGATGTTTTTGTAATCGATAGGTCCTGTCAATGATCATATTTTTCAAATGTAGATTACTAAAGAATATTCTGATTGGGGTTTTTTATGAGAGTTATAATAAATACCAGGAAAAGTGTTAGTCATTCAGTAATTCCATTCATGAATCTTATATGACTCAGTATGGGGATACTATGATGCAGTGTGTTTAAAATAAAATAAATTAATGAATTTAAAAGATTGAAGGTAATAAGAGGATTACAATTTATGAAAAATGTTTTCTTTACACATTATAGGATTTTCTGATGATAAACTAACAATATCTAAAATAATATTAATTAAGAAGTGACAATGTCAATCTTATTTAGTAAATAAAGGTCACAGCTATGTGGAATGACCCGAGTGACAATGACCCATTTGATTGCTATTACTTCTTCAACATTAAGTAATTTAAAGAAACAAGAAAAGTTTATTTATTTAATTAAATAATATTTAAATATCTGCAATATAAAATATTTAGAAATATATATCACAAGAATAAACAAGTTTTATTTCGGAGCATAACATTGAATAATCTTTATGTTTATTCAGCCTCATAACAAATGAAAATAAATAATTAATTACCTGAGTGGGCAAGTCTTCGGCCAACTAAAGGGCTATCCAGTAGCAATCGGCGTAAAGACCATCGGCCGAAGACTCCGCTTCCCCAACCACATCCTCCACCACGGCGCATACCTTCGCGTTCCACCATCACTAACTCTTGCACATAACACTTACACTAAAATAATTATTTTTCACACTGTTTGTGAATTATCATTAGAAGTGTTTCGAATCGTCTTGCCACCTTTACACAATTGTGTTAAGTAACAACCCACTCTCAACGCATCAGAGAGAAAGTACCGACGTTCAGACGATCGTACACGGTTGCGAACTCAGATGCTGTTGCAGCTTACATAGACTATTTCATTATTCTTAAGCGTTCAGGAGGGTATCAAGCCGCGTGCAAGGATCAACTAACATTCTCATGAATTTTTGTTTTATTCTGGATTTCATAATAGGACACAATCACGAAAAGAGGGACGTTGCAAATAATGCATTTCTGTGCTACAGATTTCACACAACAAGCTCAGCACAACACGACTGATTGTAATCAACTGTCAGTTGTCACTGTGAGTTGTGACTTATGAGTTTATGACATATAATTAGGTATGTACCTTCATTTACGATTTCGTCCGCAGAAGATGTCTGTGGACAGCACTAATTGTTAAACTCAAAACTATGTAGGGTAGAGTCAAGGAGGAATTTCTCATATGGGGCTTTACTTTCAAAAGTGTCAGATTGTGTTTTTACTTTGATCAGATGATTAAGAATTGACAACGACCTAACCAAAGAGGTTGATACTGGCGAAGTATTTATTCGCCACATCTCCATGATAAGCTGTTAGATTATAGTTCCAAAACCAACTAAAAACTTTAGAGGGCGCTGATGACCACGATGTGATTGGCGATTATTAATGAAGTGAAGTATGCCAAACGGAAACAGTAAAGTACAGAAGTAGTTGTACTGAATAGAGTAGTTTATAAAAATAAAGTAAATGAGTATGCAATTGAAAACGTCATTATTCAAAAGAATTCTGAAATTTTTAAAATTATTGTTCTATATTTAATCAATGTAAGAAATTACTTTACTTTACAACTAAATTTTTGAAAGTCGTTACGGACCGGATATATATCTTTCTTCGTTTCATTCTGTCCTACTCTAACAGTTTTAGGCGCTTTCTTTCAAATGCAGTCATTAGCTTACAGCAGCGCCACCTTAATTTCACATGACTTTATGGACACTTCTAATATACAGAGAAATTCCTCCTTGTCTCTACCCTCCATACTCAAAACTGTCAGATGTGTCATGTCCATGTGTGATTTGCAGTATTGCCAACTCAGTGGATTTTCTACTAGATTAGGGTGGTTTAGACTTGTCTTTAAGCGGACAAAAATTGGTTTTAGTGGCTAGTGGATTAGATTGTTTCAATTAGTGGTAAGGTGCTATATTCAACCACTAGTACGATTTACATGAATACTCTAGTTAGGAAAGAACATTTTAAATAAACTATCTTCTCGGATAATTTCGCAGATATATTATAATTAAATAATTTTTGGTTCCCGACATTTCGAATTTAGTACTTAGTTGTTTATTACATGATCTCATGATGATGATGATAGTATAGTAGTATCTTCCCTATTGAAGTTTGGATTCCCTAAGAAAGTATTATAGGAAAGCACAATTGAAACATCTGTGTATTAATTTAAAACACTACTGTGAGTTGTGACTCTGGATTAGCTGTTTTCTGGTGGGTCATGAGGCCACATTTGGTGGATTCGTAAAAATAAAGTTGGCAAGACTGGTGATTTGCAGTCTGGATGATGTACATATTTATTATTTTGTTAACATTAAAAATTTAACACTGCACAATTACAAATTGTACTTTTATTTTATATGTGCAGAGTACAGACATCTCGTGGGATAATTTGGTTTTTTATAATAGATAATTGTTTAGATTATATGAACAAATGAATATACATATAAAATAGTGTACCTTTTCAGTTCTAATAGCATTAAAATGACATTCAAAAAGTTATTCGGCTTTATAGCCGCAGTGATGCTGATCCACTGTGTTTTTTGTGAAAATAAATATTCTCGAACAGCAAACTCCAAAGGGGAGAAAGATATTAATTTCAGAATACTGGAGAAACCTTTCAGGATGAATAAAATTAACCTTCTGTGGACTAAAGCTCAACAGGTATAAACTGTTTATATTTTTTAATGTTCAACTGCATTTATTTATTAAGATAAAATTATTTATAAAATGCTACCCCAAAATCTATTTTGTATAAAAATATTCTTATCAAATGAAAAATTAATTAAAAAAACATTTGTGTTATTTACAGCGTTTAACAGTACCTAAATTAAAGTCACTGTACAGTGACTTAATGATCCAAGACAAACAAGAAATTACATATAAAAGGGTGAAGAGTGAAGGAGGAGATAAGGAAGGGTTAAAAGAAGCAGATTTGAGGCGGAAACTCACAACCATCATGGATAACTATGGGCTGCGTGTACACTTTGAAGATAATTCTATGGGCAAGAGGAAACAGGATGGGGTATATCTTTATAATTTTTATCTAAATAGTATAATATAATATGCCAGTAGGTAGCAATTATTTCAAAATTAACATTGACCGATTTATGATAAAATCGAATTATAATATTCATATACATAATAAACTGTAATTTTACACTAGTTTTGGTTATTATGGAGATGTTATTATAAATTTCCCTTTAAGTCTTAATTGAATTGTATAATAAGGTTATATCCTCCTGATAATAGGAGGTGAATTCATAACTTACTTCTCTGATTGATTGGATTTGATGAAATTGTGCTATAGGTGGTTCTGTAATACAAAAAGGGAATTATGTAGAACACAAAGCTATCATACATAGCTCTATGTTGTATCATAAATCTGTTAACATTACAATAATATAATAAACTTACAGTTCAATGAACATATAATTTTATGATAATGTTTGTGACCTCTATTAATTTGTTTGTTAATTGACATAAATTGATAAAAAGTTATAAGATAACAAAAATATCAATAAAATTTTGAATAGCAAGTTATTGAAATTATATAAGTGTTAACTGATTTTAGAAAATATGAACAGCAACATTGTTAGTGTCTGAAGTTATATAAATTATATTATTATATTCTTATTATGTTTCAGTTAGAATTGTTTATTGGTAATATTGAAACATGTACCTCCTTTTTACAGACATATAATGATGCATCTGATAAATATATAAACAGAAGCCTTTTTAAAGACAAGAAACTGAATATGTTGTGGGCAAAGGCAGAAGCATCTGGCTTCACTAGTGAAGAGCTAGCAGCTCTAAAGGAAGAGTTCACTCATCATCAAGAGAAAATCGACCAGTACTATGATTTGTTAGTCAATATGGAAGCAGGAGAGACTGATGGTTATAAGAGTGAGGATACTATTCATCTAAACAAATAAGTTGTTATAACAATCAAAATATTATCATAATTAGTTATGTAGTATAGTAGTTATTTTTCGTATTACATACATAGAAACAATGAACATAAATGCTTATTTAAAATAATATGTAAAAACTTTGTTTATTTGGTACAAGTACTTTATAAGGGTAAATAAGGGTACTCAATAACGATAAAAATCTAATCATATGGCATCATTTGACAATGTTCCACAATACTATTAATTTTATTGAGATGTCATTAATATTCACATCTAAAGTGTATATTTTCTCGCATCCAGATGCTGTTAACGATGAGGAGATAGATAAATTTAATGAAATCAACTATGTTAACGACAATGGTGAAAATTTGACCAAAGACTTCATAGATAAGGCCAACTTAGTGCGAGAGAAGCACAGAGGTCTACGAGACGGCTACGACAGGCTCGACAGGATTGCTGCTAGAGGTAATTTTACCTACAGGTGATATGGCCACCTCACAAATAATACTTTTTATTTAATAGTCACAATCCAAGTATAAATAGACTGTATATTATACTATTAGGAATAGTAGTATTTATCTAGGAGTCAAAATTGTATAATCTAAAGAAGAACGGGCTCGTTGGCGCGTTCCATAGAACACCTGCCGTTCGCATGGATTTCCGAATGCTCGAAGTTAAAAATATGTCGACAGCGCGTCATTGACTGATGTTCTGTGGCTACCATCAAGTGAACCTCATGCTCGTCTGTCGATATCTGACATAAAAAAAATAAAAAATATAACCTTTCAAATTACTTATGTACTTGCAGGACCAGCAAATAAAGAGTTCATTGAACCCAAGGTGCAGGGTCTCTGGAAGTTGGCAGCAGCAGCTAATTTTACTGTTGATGAGTTAGCCTCCTTGAAGGTATGCATTTTAAAGCATTGTTTTTACGGTTTACCACTCTTTTTAAGTCACTTTTCTTGGTTGAATGACACTTATTTTTTTTCTATATGAATTTAAAAATAAGTAATAACCCTTTGCTCTGTTTTTTGCGTAAAAGAAGCATTTAACATTTACTTTCATATTTTTAAATTAATAACCAATTTTCATGTCATTTGTAATTCCTGTGCGAACAATATTTTTAATTTGGATTTCGGATCCTCATTTTAAAATGTTCTCAAGGCTCGGAAACCGGTTAATTTACTGTGGGAGCTTAACCGAAATAATAAAGGTTTTTATTAATATTCTTATTGTTTTAGTTATATTTACTTAAAAAATTTAGTGTGGTTAGTTTAGTGTTTTTAACTCTAAAAAATTAATATCATGGTATCTCAGTCAGACACGTATTTTGGTAAATAAAAATTAACCGGTTCCGAGCTGTGAATTTTCTAGTTATCTTCAGATAATATAAGTCTCAATTGCCCAGAATAATTGGCAATAACAACTGATATTAACAAAACGAAGCAATGACCACCGAATCGTTGAGCTTACCATGTAATGATAAATTGCTAAATTAAATCATTAAAAAAAAGACAAAAACAAGTTGTACTTATTACTTACTACTTCCCAGGTGGAGTTGCAGCACTACGAGTCGCGGCTGCTGAAGCTGCGGACGCTGCACGCGGACCACGTAAGCAAACTCGACAAACACCATTCTAAGGTTATTGCTTTTTACATTTTATTTGCCGGTTCTCGATAAGTTATTTTATTTAAATTTCATTTGACAATTAAACTTAAATTGATACAAAGCATTACCGTATATATGTATATAGTACCAAAGAAAATATATGTACATAGAAAAACAGGCCCATATTTGTATGGTAACTTTTGGCACAGAAAAAGTAGTTCTATTTGTGACCTGTAGAGCGCGCGGCAATGTATCGGTGTGACACACACATCTAAGCAGTCCGCTGACTCCTCCCCTCGTGTTGTCTCGCTTGCTCTTACGAGCGAACGTCAATAACGCTCTAAAAGCGGCTGGGTGCGAGAGTGCGCGCTATGACTCAAGCGTCAGAGTGTCGTTCACACGGATACTAGCAGCGCCGCGGTGGCTGGGGGGAGAACTACTCTTACCCCAGAGAAACCGTGCATATAAAGCCTGTTCTTCTACTATGTACATCTATGTTCTTTGATACTACGTATGTAGTACAGGGGCCGTATCTCTTATTGCCACCTTTACGAGACCGCGACAGCGTGATATTTTGTTTAATGTTAGATATAGATAGACAAGCATGAAGTTTACTAGATGGTCCCCAGAACCAGTTACAGAACATCAGTTATTGATGCGTTATCAGCTTATTTTTGACTTCGAGTATTCAGAAATACATACACGCAATATCACGGTTTTTACATCTACGGACGGTGGTTCGTTACGCGGTAGGAATTTGGATATTCCTTCTACACGTTTAATGCTCGAAGTGATCAAATGTGCTTACAGACAATTGTAAACAGGTCCCGGCGGGATTCGAACCCGCGAGGCTCTGCCGAACGCGCCAACGAGTCCATCGAAGTATATCATGTACAGCTATTATCAAGGGCTCTTGCAATAATTATATGGCGATACAGCCTCTGAGGGCGCTTATTATTTGTATTTTATTTTTCGTAATTTTGATATTGTAAATGTATTATGGTTATAAAAAAAATAGTGGCCTAATTCGCTTGTTTAGTGAATTTTGATTATCATAAAAAAAACGTACACTCTATTTATTTATATGTGTACAAGGATCATTTTTATTCGAAATATTCCAATTATATGATTTTAAGACCTCACTTTTATTGGTAACCGTTAATAAAAAAAAATAGTTAGGTCTCTGGTTATGATGGTTGTATTTTATTTTATTTTATTTTATTTTATTGAGCAACACAAACACACATAACAATACATACACTTTAAAATATCTTACAATAAAATAATTTAACTTATTGTTAGCGCCAGTAGTGTTGACAAAGTGGTCTTTTAAAAAATAACTGAACGTATAATGATACTATGATAATATAAAAATTAAAAAAAGAAATAATTATAAAACTAAGATTATACTTGATTGATGGAATTAGCGTCGCGGAGTTGTTTACGAAAACGTTGTAAACTACTCCCCACGATGTCCAATTCGGGGTGTCCTTCGCATAATCTGTTATATTGAGAGCAGATTCGACTCAAAGTACTAAAATTTGCTCTTTGTGTACGATGTACTGGGAGGGTAAAAGTCTGATTATGACGATTGCTTCTCAGTGGAATATAAAAGGAGATCCGGGCAAGGACAGTTGTCGATAAGTTACCGTTAATCATTTTATGTAGTACCATATGCCCAAGAAATTCGCGGCGTTCCTTAAGTGGTAGTTGTTTAAAGTGGTCAAGTCGTTGGTCATAGGTTTGAAGTGACTTTTTGAATCCAAATCGATAGCTGAGTGACCGTATGAATTTAATCTGTACTTGTTCAATATTTTGAATATGTACGGAGTAAAATGGCGACCAAATCACGCTTGCATATTCTAACTTACTACGAATTAAACTATTAAATAAACACAAATATGATTTAGGGTTGTAAAACCCTTTACATGATCGTAAAATAAATCCTAACAATTTGGTGGCACTATTACAGATGTAGTTGTAATGTTCTGTAAAAGAAAGTTTGCTGTCTAATATTATTCCCAAATCTCTAGTTGAAGTTTTCCAAGCAAGATTTTGACCACCGATGGTATATTGATATTGTATACAAGTTCTAGCACTGCTAAAATTCATAACAAAACATTTACTAATATTAAGGGTCATTAAGTTTTGATTGCACCAAAATTTTAATCTATCTATATCGTTTTGAAGTTCAATACAGTCACTCAAAGTACAAATTTTTCGGAATATTTTCAAGTCGTCAGCGTAAAGTAAGTAGTCTGAACTAATATTTGTACACAGATCGTTAATAAATATTATAAATAGCAACGGTCCTAAGTTCGAGCCCTGCGGTACGCCAGATAGAACCTTCTTGGGATAGGAATAACAGCCGCCTAGTCGTACTATTTGAGTTCTATTAAATATGTATGATGTCAGCCAACGTAATAGATTTCCTTGAATACCAATGCTGACTAATTTTTGGATTAAAATTCCATGATTAACCTTATCAAACGCTTTCTTAAAGTCTGTGTATACTGAGTGCACTTGCATCTGATCATTTAATGCGCAATGTATAAATTCTGTGTATTCAATAAGATTCGTGATTGTTGACTTTTGCTTCACAAAACCGTGTTGCTTAGGATTTAACACTGGCTTACAATAAAAGAAAATATGATCGTAGATCAATGCTTCAAATAGTTTAGAAAAACATGAGAGAATACTGATAGGCCTGTAGTTTTCACAGTTTGATTTATCACCTGATTTATGTATTGGTACGATATGTGCAGTTTTCCATAGAGTAGGAAACTTTCCAGTACTAAAGGAAAAGTTAAAAATTAAATACAGTGGATCTATTAGCTCATTCATACAATTTTTAATGATATTGTAAATGTATATATATTACTAGCAACGCGCCCCGGCTTCACACGGGTGCAATGTAGACATAGTATACACAAAATATAGCCTATGTCACTCGCTGATAATGTAGCTTTCTACGTGTGTAAGAATTTTTAAAATTGATGCAGTAGTTTTGGAGTTTATTCATAACATACAAAAATATATATTTCCTCTTTATAACCTCACTTTTATTGGTAACCGTTAATAAAATTGTTAGGCCTCTGGTTATGATGGCTGTAGTGTAAATGTATATTATATACTCCTTGTTTATAGAGTTCTTATAAATATTTGCAGATAGCAGCGGCCGGTGACAAGATGGATCACTTCGCAGACCACCAGCAAACGATCAAGAAGCACACGCGCAAGGTGGAGAAGATGCACGCAGACATCGAGGGCAGGATAATGGCGAGACACTCGGAGCTGTAGATTACTTCGTGTATAGGCAGCTATTGCATTCAGTTTAAGCATAATATTCAGCCTTGTTCAATTGAAGATATGAATGAATGATGTAACATTTTCTAGAACTCCTATTTTTTACGTTGAGTGAAGGTGTTATGTGTCTCCATAACAATATATCGTCGTGATCGTAGAACAACGACGGTTCTGATTTTTTACGGTTTTAATTTTATTGCATAAAACTGTCTGACTAATTATCAAACTCCATTTTTATATTTTTTCTGTTGATAAAGGGTTTTTAGACAGTTCTAAATTATACTATATAGCACTGTCAAGGAGTTTCATGTTATGACTAATACAGTAGAACTAAAAACGTAAAAAAAATCAGAACTGTCGTTGTTCTAAGATCATGACGATATACATGTATAATTCTTTTATTTGTCAAATTTAGTTATTTAATAAACAATCAAGAAAGTTAATAATTACCTAAATAATATGCAACGAAACTATTTTGTCCATTTTCTCGATCAATTACAAAATGTATCATACCCCCTTCATCCACTCATGTCTTCAATTACCGATTGCGTATACCTATAATCTTATAGAGGTGTGTCAAATCAATACATGGCTGGTTATAAATGTAACTTCCAATAACTAATGTTGCTTTGGTGTCTGGTAAATGTCTAAGTAGATTAGTACTATTATAACAGTAATATTAATCAATAATAATGTTATATTGAGTTCTAATACAACCGGGTTTCTAATATTTATTGTATTAGAATGATTCTTTTAATTACTACAGGATCGGATTTAGGGCATCCGAGGCTACAGCCCCGGGGCCTCCTAAAAAAGGCCCCACAATAAACTTCGGAAAGAAATATTTCAATTTATTTGGAAAATAATTTGGAGCCTTTGTTGCCCTAAATTATTTGTCTACTAATTTATTGCCCCAACGCCTCCAACCCTCTAAATCCGGCCCTGAATAGTTATGTAAAGTTATATTATAGTTAGTAATTACATAATATAAATTACTAATCAGATTAGTTCATGAATGCCAAATATGTTTATATCAATATCAGGTGCATTTATTCAGTTTATTTTGTGATAAAAATATATTAATTATTATTTTTCTGAATCTCTTAATATATAAAAATATTTTGTTTCAAATTGTTTTACTTTCTATCCAATATTCTTTCAACCAACTATCACTTTATAATTGGTTGGAAAGCAAACAGATACGGTCCTTAAAGAATTATATAAAATCATAGCGATTTTGAATGAAATTTGGTACTG
This sequence comes from Anthocharis cardamines, assembly GCA_905404175.1. Classification (NCBI taxonomy): domain Eukaryota; kingdom Metazoa; phylum Arthropoda; class Insecta; order Lepidoptera; family Pieridae; genus Anthocharis; species Anthocharis cardamines. The sequence goes on from FR989959.1 coordinate 2,103,811, forward strand.
AAAAAGCATAGAAATTATAAAAGTCACTTATATCATTATCAAGTGATTTATATTGCTCATAAATGTCTATCTATACAAATAAATATTATAGTATGCTGCAACGCTTGATGGATTCAAAATGTATATCTCAAATTAAAAACGGTATCAATTAACTACAAATAACTAAACAAAGAGTTATAATTTAAACAGTGCTCTTTCTTAATATATTTTTATTATTTATAACTAGAAAATGATGAGTTTGCATAACTATAGACAAGGCAACATGAGGCGATATTTTTTTTGTTATCAAGTCAGTGAAAAATCATCTAGGCCAGGATTCTACAATCCAATGGCTATACAATAGAACTGCTCAAATTTGATTTGATATAAAACACGCGAGCCAATTCTATTTTTAAATAAGCTACTTTCATTGGCCACAACAGATACGACTGCAGAGCCATCTACCCGAGCTTCGCGTAACCTTTCCTAATACAAAGCCCTATTCAAGAAGACACTCAAATTATTTGACAACGGTTTATTTGCCTAGAACTTACCGCAATTCCTGCTATATAACCATATTCGAGACACGGTAGTCCTCAGTATAATAATTTACTTATAAATATACATTTACCCAAATAAACCTAAATAGAAAATATTGAAAAGAAATCATTTAGGTGGCATTAAAAACAGCAGTGGTTACAGTGCATCAATATATGATATTTAATCTTCATGTACAAGCAAATTTATTAATACACGTTTAAAAATCCTCGTCGGACGCGTGTCGTTCGTCCGAATGTTATTATGCCATAATATAGTAAAACATAGATGGCGCTGGCGAGGCTGGGCCGGAGTGCGGAATTAGATTCCGGGCCGGCGAGCGCCGCGCAGCCGCTGGCTAGTCGATAGACATGGGTAACTCAGCTCCTTGCGTTAACTCAGTAACTCAGGCGTAGTGTACTGCGAAGGCTCTTAGCGTTAACTCAAAATTGCGCTATGACGCAATACAATGGGACACGCAAAGTGAGCAGCGAGACTTTCGAAACGCACGCCACTCTCACAGTTCACTCAGTGAGCGAGGTCCTGCGCCGTGCGTCAACACATTTTGAATGTGAGTTGACTCACCCGGCGCAGCGAAGCGTGTTGACGCAATTGCGCGGCGCAGCGCAGTGTTACACATGTCTACTAGTCGCTATGGGGCGCCGGTTAACAACTATAATAATAATTTGTCTAAATGTACGAGCTCCCGCGCGGGGCCCCACATATAATCTGTATATAATAATCTTTCTCGCTAATATCTACACCGGTTCCGAGTAACGTTCACTCGCAGCCGAGTGGGGGCGGGCTCGGCGCCTTAGTGACTCCATTTGCTCCAGGTTTGCTGTAACAGACATAAGGTTAGGTCAGAGGGGGTGTCCAGACAAAGACAATAAACCTTATTTTATTTATAAATATGACGGGCTCGTTGGCGCTTTTGGTAGACCGTGCCGTGCTCTTCGATGGGTCGTGGGTTCGAATCCCAACGGGACGACATGATTATAGTTTTTTGTAGGCATGTCTTCCCCACGTCTGGTAACTTCCGGCATTCAACGGGTAAGAGGAATATTGAAATTCCGACCGGGTAAAGAACCACCGAAAAGCCGTCAAGTCTACATTGCGCGTTTCAGTTTCAGTCTATGAATTTCCGAATGCTCGAAGTAAAAAGTAGGTCGACAGCGCATGATGATGCCCAGCCACAGCTAGGTAGCGACAGAACATCAGCGCTGTGTTGTATCATTGGCAGCACAGTATATTATGCTGAGTCGCCGCCTGTTTAAGCTGCCACACAATTAGTTAATAAGTTAATATTAATATTATGTGGAGTTTAAATAAAGAGATTTTGTTCGTTTGTTTGTTTGTCATCAAGTGAACCTTATGCAACAACATTTTGACAGTTCTCAAGAACTAATCTCGACTTGAGTCATGTTTTGAAATACGGGCCTAACGGGGTTTACATGTCCGAGCGGTACCTGTTTGTCGTTGTTGTGGTGCGGCGGGCGGTCCCACTGCTGGTGGTCCGGCGCGGGCGGCATGTAGTGCAGCGGCAGCGCGTGCATCAGCGACAGCGCCGCCGCCGTCGCCGCGCCCGCGCCGCCCGCCCCGCCCGCGCCCGCCGCGCCGCCCCCGTACCCCTCCGCGCCGCCGCCCACGCCCACGCCGCTCATGCCGCTCACTCCTTGCTGCGATTCACATATTTATCATTTAACATCACTTCACATCAGATGGTATTTACAGAATGACAAACTAAATCGAACTGTATATTTAACTCATTTTCGCTAAAACTATCTGTAACGTGTAGTGAATTGCTTTCTGTCCATAAGCCCGTAAGAGTGTCTACGTCACTCTTTCGAAACGGTCAAGCAACCATTTCTCTAGGATCGTAATTATAAAGGTACAAAAATACTACGAAACGCTTCGAGAAAAGGTAGGTAGCGGTTCCGTTGTCTCGTCTCGACGGTAACACAGGCGTGCTCCCCCATGTATGTACGTTGCGTCGTCAACCTTTATATACATAATAAAATATGTATATATAAAGGTAAACAACGCATCTGCAAGCCTTCTGGTGTTGTAGATGTCTATAGGGGCGGTGATCACTTGCGATCATCGTCATCAATCGGGTACATATGCCACATGTCCGTTTGCCCCCTATCCTAAAAAAAGCACCTCAAAAATATTGGGTTAGAAATCCGCATTACTCTGTGGGGGACGGGAGGTGTGGTCTTCCCCCAACCTAAAGGGAGGATCCTCGACCAGTCGAACCACTGACTGGCCGACCCTAAGGCCCCAGTCGTTGATATCGAGATGTTGTATATATACTCAGCGCTCGGAAACATTTATATAGCGTGATTCAGGATAAGACGTCTTTGTATTGATTCTTGTAGCAGATAGATGTCGCTACAACTCGAAGGATTCGTAAGGTAGGTACCTGGTATCTGTCGTGGTCGGTGCGGTGGTGCCAGTCCTCGTTGGCGTTGAGCTTCCAGGCGCGCTCGGTGCCGATGGGGCGCGGCTTCCTCTCCTCCTCCTCGCCGCCCCACGACACGCCCATGCCCACGCCCACCGAGTTCACGTTCACGCCCACGCCGCGCTCTAGGAGCGACTGTCGGGAATCACAAACAATTAATTATTTTGCATACAAAATTAACTTATTCCAGAGCGTCTGTGAACAATACAAAAAAGAATGCTGAAATGCGTATTAAAAAGTATGAACCGTAGACATTAAAACTAACCACAGACAGTACCATACCATACCGTCACTCTATATGACCGTTATTTATGTGTATGTCTGCATTATGTCCCACCGGAAGGTCCCATGTTGGACCCTGGAAACCCAGATATGAAAACCATTATTCCATTCAGACAGGGCACAGAAAAAAGCCAGAAAAGAAAAATGATCCAAATCCAATGTCTGCCTGAACTATGTTCCACAAGCGGCATGGGAATTCACTTTCAGACATTGTATTCCCGACAGCATTGTAGCAGGTCAACGACTGTAAATAAAAAGTTAACCATTTCTGTATTCTTTACCTGGTAGGGGTGCTGGGGTTGCGGTTGCGGCTGCGGCTGAGGTTGCGGCTGTTGCTGCGGATGCTGCTGGTACGACATCAGCAGCGAGCTCAGATTGTTGGCGTTGCCCGCGCCCGCAAATAGTTGCTGCACACACATCATAGAATTAAATCAATTCATTATTGCCTTTTCAACTCAAACAAGGGTTTTGCTGCAGTTTCATTCTCTTTACCAAATGGGAAATTAATATGTATATATATATTTTTTAACTTAGATCGGCGTTTGAACACTAATCTTAAATTTTAAAAAAGGCAAGAATATAAGAATGACGGATGCGCGTTGTTTTTTTTTATGTCGACAGACGAGCATGAAGTTCACTTGATAGTAGGTGATACCTCAGCCACAGAACATCAGTCAATCTACTTTTTACGTCAACCACCCAGAAATCCATACACTGAAACCAAAACAATAAGCACTTCACGGTTTTTCCATCTATGAACGGCGGTTCGTTACCCGGTCGGAATTTCGATATTCCTCGCACCCGTTCAATGCCCGAAGTTAACTGCCGGCCTAGCATGACAACCACGACTTTGTCGACCCTTTTCTCGTGTTTTAATCGATTATCTCTGTATGTCTTCCGGGTCTAACATGACACTTAGACTTAAAACTCGACTTCTATTGTCAAAAGTAGTATTTGTCGATCGAGATATCTTGTCTATCAAAGTTGTCGATGTGGAGATATATCTCATTATCTTAGTTTGTTTTCGCTCGTTCGCGAGATATCTCTTCATTCTAGGCGGGCAGACGTGGGGGAGACAATTTAACAGAAAATTATAAACATGTAAAAGCCACGTGTATCGGTGTACCTGTGCCGCGTGTTTGTGCTGATGCTGCAGCAGGGGGTGCCGCTGCGCGAAGTCGGGCGCGCGCGGGTTGAGCCGCGACACGCTCTCCACGCCCACGCAGCCGCCGCTGCCCACGTTCACGTAGCCCAGGTTCACGCCGCTCGACATCGATACCTTAGTACAACAATAAATACTTTAGAGAAAAAAAAACTAGTGAAGAACATAATTCTGACAGAAAAACAAGGCAACTGCTAAGATTAGAACATTCCTACACTGAACTTCTATGATGAAAACTAGATAAATTTCCAAATCGCGAGATACTCGAATCGAATCTACCGATTTTTCGGTAGTTTTAATAGTGTCATTAGTGAGTAAAATAAGATTCCTAATTTAAAATAGGATATTTTGTCATTTGAGCTCGCTTTTCAGACCGTTGGCTGCTAGTGCGTCTTTCTGTATAAAGTGAAACTTCGCGTCCCTTAGTAAGGTAGACACTTGTCTGTTTCACTGATCATTTTTTGCAGGCATGTGGGTGATCAGCCTTCTATTTTTTTTAATCTTGTTGCCCCGAGATTTGAACCTCCGGTGTTAAACGCAATGCCCTTACCATTGAGCCACGGCGGTTTTACTGTATAATGATAAAATTGACTCCCACCATTGAGACGATTCTACACAACACAACACGCTCGAAATTTCTTTACAGCATTCTTTTGCAGCTTTGAACAATGTATGAAAGGGGATTAAGAGTATTAAGTAAATTATAAACTGCATACCATGATGTTGTGTCCATTTCGTGAGTTATCTTGATAGATAGGTCCATTCCGGGATAGTCCACTCATATCCATTGTGTTCATATTGTTACCTAAAAAAAATTAAGAATGCAATTTATTCTCCAATATGTAAAGCTCTCATATCTATTTAAAAATATGGTCTTAATAAATCTGGTATCTGTTAGGTGCATCTCAGTTTTGAAGGTATTCAATTTTCGCACGACCGATAGAGTGAGAGAGAGACTTTACGCAGATTAATTTCTGTTATAATATTAAATACGCACTCCTTTTGAGACTTATGTGCCGAGTACTATACTAACGGCTTTATTCATAAAAGTATTATAAGCTGGATATAGTTAAAATATGTTTTGTTTATTTCTTTCTGTAGTCTTTTTATATTCGATAGAGCGAGACAAAACATTTTAATGTATTAGTTTATGAATAAGGCCGATAGTGTGTGTGTGTGTGTACTGACCGATAGGATTCTGCTGATGGTAGGGCTGGTGGTAGGGCGGTGGAGTGGAGCCGTGCGAGGAGGTGCGCGAGCACGGGGAACACCCGCCGCCTCCGCCGCCGCCCGCGCCGCGGTAACCGGGCGCTTTGCTCGCGTCCACCTGACAACAACAGTGTAAATTATAATATCAATTTTCTTTGCAATAGTTGTATTGCCTCCAAGGCAACGAGGAGACGGTCGGAGAGGTGCATAGGGCTCCCACTTCGCGTGCTTAGAGTGTTGGTTGTTAAACCAACCAAACCCTAAAATCGTAGGTGCCAACTCGACTTCGTTGTTGAGAGCCGGTCAAACTTGTGAATTGTACCGTAAATATTAATTTTTGTGTTGGATAGTCCAACTATCGAGGAAGGCTTTAGGCTATATAACATCACGCTGCGACCAACAGGAGCGAAGAATCAGTGAAAAATGTTGCAAAAACGGGGAAAATTATCCATATTAAAGTACTCGACCGATTTTATTATCATGATCTGATAAATGTATGCAATGGCACCCGTGCGAAGCCGGGGAGGATTGCTAGTTGATATCAAAGCGGCATCCAATATCATAAGAGTGCGTACCTGCGGCTGCGGCGGGTCGTGGTGCGGGTCGCTGGCCCACACGGCGGCGCCGGCGCCGGCCGACAGGTCCTTGAACAGCGAGTACTCTTGCGTACCCGCGCTGCTGCCGCTCGCGCTGCCCGTCGACTGAACGCACGTATTAATCAAGGTTTAATGACTTTTATTTCAGTTAATACCATAATCACACATAAATATAGGTGTCTGTCATCAATATAATAAATAAAAAAACGTTTTTTAGTGTTTTATAATTACGGCCTTATTCATAAACGTATTAAGCTTGATATAGTTAAAGTATGTTTTGTTTCTTTCGTTCTGCAGCCTTTTTATTCTATAGAGCGAGACAAAACATACTTTAACAATATCAAGCTTATGTTTATGAATAAGGCCGTAATTATAAAACACTAAAAAAAGTATATCAAGCCTATACTACGATTATGAGTAAGACCGTTAGTATACAAGTGTACGATGCCAGTCCGCGCTTACACATAAAATGCATTAACATTTCATACTGTTGTGGGTAGTTGGTACAATCACGTTTTTTTTATTAAACAGTATGTCGATGTTTCATAGGATACTAAAAAGATCAATTTAGGGTATACTTTTTACAGTTTATTAAAAAAATGATTTAATCTAATACATTTTAATATAGCATTAAATTCTCATTTATTACAAAAACATACTTTGGCTTTTTAATATTGTTAACATAAATACGTTTTTCCCTCATACATATTATATATCATGCCTCTCCTATTTTGATAGGCAGAGATAACAGAATTCTTTCCATCAAAGCATTATAGCAAAGATAATTCATGATCTAATCTGTATTACAATGAAAATACATACTTGTGGTGTTGTGTTAATGTGTAGAGCTGAAGTGGATGTGTTCACTGGGTTGTCTTCGTTGCTCCATGTACTTGAGTTGTCCGGGCTTAGCTGTAAATTAAAAAATATATATATTATAGGCATTTATTATTATTATTAGATAAATTAAAATTAACTATCCAACTGCATATAAATTTGGTTTTGTATTTTTTACATGACTGCCCCAAAAAAGGAGTGTCACATTTTTAAACGACTATAACTTCTAAATGCCTGAAAAGATTTAGATGTATGAGATGTCGTTGTAATCCTTACACTACATTAGATAAACGTTTTTTGTTAAGGAAATCGTGATATAATAAAAGTTAAAGTAATTTAACGTAAACGTAACAAGCATAAAATGCGGGTAATTACCCGTTAATAACGAAAAATGCATTTTACACCAAACTGGTTAAAATCGTTAATAACCGGCTTGGCATCTATACCCCTGGAGATCGATATAGACCAATTTGGGTATCATAGAGCTAGTGCTCATCGTACCTGCAGTCGCTCGTGCACCCGGGCCTCCTCCTGCCTGTGCGGGGGCGTGGCCTGCGGCGGGCGCGGGGCGGGCGGCGCGGGCGGGGGCGGCGGCGAGCGGCACTTGAGCGGCGACGACGAGCTAGCAGCGCTGCTCGCCGCACTAGACGACGGACTTGGGCACACCTGCTAAGCATAGAACGACCTTTCATTTAATACAAAAGAAACACACACATAATCATAAAAAAATATATATTTTTTCAGCTCTAGAGCTCAATTTCTAATAAATCAACCAATAATTATATACAGATTTTTAAATGTAACTTATAAAACACGTCTTTTTTTAATCCTAATATTCGTACATGTCACTGCTATAATAAAATTAATGATAAAAATAAAACTAGAATTTAAGAGACAATAACAACTCCTATTCCGATTTTTACAAATTGAGTTAAATCCGAAATTTTACAAATTGCTTTTTTTAAACTATAGGGGGCAAACGGGCAGGTGGTTCACTTGATGGTAATTGATTACCGCTGCCCATAGACATCTGCAACACCAGAAGGCTTGCAGGTGCGTTGCCGGCCTTTAATTGTATTATTTTTATTATTTAGTAATTTCTATAATATTTAAGTTTGATTAATTTTCAGCTTAGCTTTGTTCAGGCACATTTTTATTTCAATATAGCTCTCTAATTATCGTATCTATTATGTATATTTACGTTAATAACGTATAAAAACGCGATATATTATATATTAATCATTTTATTTAAATAAATAACTCTCAATCACAGTCATAGTACATACCGGGGCGGTAGGTCTCGGTTTGGTGTCGACGGGCGGCGTGGCGGTGAGCTTAGCGGCGAACGTGTGGCTCCTCGCGCCGACTATAGCGCCCGTGTACGACAGCGCGCCGGTCTTGGACGCACTGGTGGTGCTCACTGCAGTGGTGCTGGATGCGCCCGGGGCGCTCGGCGCTCGCTTTTCACTTGGGGTAGTTGTGATGGCTGGAGGTATAAATACATTAAATACAACGATTATATAATATCACTAACCCTTATTATAAAATCAAAATTGAACTGTCAATTTGTTTAACCTAAATTCTCAGAATACTATTGGTGCTGTGCGAAACACGAGACATAGGTATAATAAGCGTGGAAGCCATCAGTCTGCGCCTCTACAACATATAGGTCATAGATGTAAAAACTGTAAAGTGCATGCTGCGAATTTCGGTTCCAGTCTACGGATTTTCGAATGCTCTAAATGAAACCACCGTCAGCGTATCAATGACTGATGTTTTGTGGCTGAGGTTTCAGCCTCACGCTCAACTGTCGATATTTGATAATAATTATGTTATTTTGGTAGCTGTAGATAGATGACTACTAAGATGTTGATTGAAAGACAGAAGGCTAGTTAATGATACATATTTATAAAATGCGCTCTATTTAATACACAATAAACTGAAAAGTTCTAAGATTTCAAAGATAATATTACATTTATTTTATTATCGAATATAGCATTATTAGACACTTTGATATTTTTAAACTGCCAGCTTGTAGCGCATTATCGCTACATTTTAATGAATCTATAGCCGTCCATATAACCGATTCACATGTCACTCTAGGTTGGTTGGAAGTACTCACGGTGTGTATGCGTCCTGGTGGGCGGCCGGGCGGGCGCGTGCTGCTTGGCGGGCGTGCGCGCGGGCGCGGGCGTCACAGCGCTCGCCAGCGCGGCCGCGCTCGCCGCCGGGCCCGCTCGGCTCGTCGCCGTCACGCTGCTCGAGTGGCCGGTCTGACGTGAACATAATATTATAGATATCAGTATGCATTTCTTCTTGTTTTTTCAAAAAATCACTCTAAAGTTTAACAGTAAAAGAACATAAGATAGGCTTGACTTGGAATGGATAAATTGCTGTTTTTTAAGGCACAACAATGTTATAGCTTATAGAGATGGCCAATGAATTAGGAAATCATTATTGCCCCAAAAATACATTAGCGGACAAACTACAGCTATAACTTTAATTTTGATGACAGATTCTTTCATATCCTTTTGTTTTCTTGTTTTCTTAAGATTGTATTTAAATAAATAATTTAAAATATATAATATATATTTATATATTAAAAAGAGCGTGCTAAACTATAATAGTATCTAAGTGCTCATAGAATATAGCAGGGAATGAATACCGGTTAATTTACTATGGGAGTTATACCGGTATAATAAAGGTTTTGTTTAATATTATTTCGTTTTTATTCATATTTACTTAAAATAATTACTATGATAAGTTTAGTGTGTATTACTCTTTAAAACTAATATCGTAGTATCTCAGTCAGACACGTATACTGGAAAATAAAAATTAACCGGTTTCAGTCCCTGGAATATAGTTATCTAATTTTATAGGAAATATCGCAAAGCGCTTGTCCGCTTAGCAAGCGATTCAACTATGTGCGATGTCAGACTAGAGGTCAGTGTTGTGATGTGATGAGTGAACATAACTTTAAACTCACCTTAGGTGCGGGTTGTTTGGTGGGTTTAGCGACGGCTGGCAGCGGCGCGGGCGCGGGCAGCTTAGCGCGCGGCAACAGCTGCGCGATGTCCGCCTCGGGGTCGCGGATCATCGCCGCGATCAAACTAGCCGCTTGCTTTGTGGCCTCCGTCGAGCCTCTGGATGACAGAATAACTATTAATTAATCACATAACATTATGAAAGAAACTTTGATGTCAGAGATATCAGTTTAATTCACTTGCTATAATGTCTAGATAAAAAATTTCGCCGTCATTTTATCTATTTCATGTGTATCAAAGAGGTATACAGATTGAGAATAACAATTAGTTTTGGTTATTAATCCCGACGTATACGATGCTTTCCAGCATCCGTATTCATGGGCAGATTGAAAGGTGACAGCTGTCTGATATGAAATGTCACGAAGTTGCCATAATTATTTTATTTAAAGTGTGATACTCGCGTTAATAAAAGACAATATAATGTACAATAATATAAAAACCGTTGAAGTTGAAGACTTATATAAAAATGTCCAGAAGACCACTGCGCTTGTGACTGGGTTAACAATCTAACACTTCGTTCGCGTGGGCTATGAATGATGATAACTTTTCTTTTTGACAACCGATTTCGATGAAACAAAGCCTATATGTTGGGAACTTTATCATTTTACGGGATGAAAATCTGTATCTAAGATGTTGACCGGGGATATAAGGCACCACCATGCAACATTTCATTTAAATCGGTCCACCAGTTTCGGAGATCAGCCTGTACAAACAGACAGAGAAAAAAAAATGATTTGTTCTATTTCTCTTCTTACATCCCCCTGTCTAGGTTTGAAGCATTTTATTTCTGTGTACAGACATTCGACCTCTACAGTTTTATTATATGTATAGCATTGACATAGTATTAAATAGACTTCAGGTCGCATACAAAATTCACGAAAAAAGTGTACCGATTATTTAAGCCTCGTTCCTTGTCAAATTTTGAAAAAATGACACTGCTCAATGGGAACAAAGAAAAGAGTGAAGTCGAAATATGATTTTATTAGTTACCAATATATACATATCTATGTATTATACATACACACTTGACTAACTTCGAAGACTTTGGTATTATTAGTATAGTTTATGAAACACCAATGTGTAAATTATCATGTATCTAGTAGGGTACAAAAACTATAATATATTTGATAAACAATAATGTAATGTTTTATATAAATAGTAATTCGTATGTTAAATAATAATATCCGCAAAATGTTTCGAATATATACAGATTGTAATATTTTCTTTTCCGTTTTAGCGTGAAAGATCAAAAAAAATCACTTTCGCATTTATAATATTACTAAGGATGCTTAATGCTTATCCTTAGATAGTAAGAATTATTTTAGTACTAATCTACTCCATGCATCCACTATTCTGTTACACAATATTTTGCATGCGTGTTGGCCAACCTTGGCCAAACATTTGTAGCGTTCATTTAAAAGAGATAATTTTGTTCAAATTTTCAATTATTTGTTAGTTTGAAAGCTTAAAATATATCTTTTTTATATGTACTAACCAAAAATAAGACTCCGTCCGTAAAATTGTTTTTTCGGGAATTATTTTCGCAATTTTTGAAGACAAACTGTGTCATTGTAAAACGTCTTAACATTGGCCGTGCTTGAAGAGAACTAAACAAAATAGCCTCTCACATTTCAAGTGAGCCGATATTTACCGGCACGGATTTTTTGCGTCGACCCGATATCTAGTATATTGTTGATCGAAGATGTATAGACTACATACTTGATGGTGATGATCCGCTCGCCCTGTCCCTTGGTCTGCTTGTCGACCTCGATGTGCGCGCCGGTCGCCGAGCGGATGGCGTTGATGTTGGAGCCCGCGCGGCCGATCACCCGCGATATCGCGTGCGACGCCACCGACACCTTCTTACATCTATAAATATAAGAATAAGGAATATTTATTCCATGCCACACACAAATTTACATTACATTCTTAATATTTACACTACATTCTTAATAATTACACTCTTAATTCTAACTTAAATATGCTGTGTGGCGAAAGAAAAGGCCGATGCTCAGCTTGTGCTGTAAATCAGTACTGGCTACAGCGCTGATTTTCAGCATCTGCCTAGGTAACTGTTTGTGTGCCATCATCATAGAATCCAACAATACATGTTTCCATAGATATTTACAGTTGACTTCATGTAGTTATGTAGTTAGACGAATCAATTGGAATCAATAAACAGAGTGAGAAAATTTGGTATTACATTGCCCTAAGAAACACTTATTTTAATTAGCACTATCACTAAGAATGAAGTATAACATAGATAAATGAACAAAGGCAATAAAAGGAAGGAGATAGAAATTGACATTTATAATATTTTATTGTTTCAGCTATGTAGTTGTCTAAGAAATTATTATAATCTTTTTGTAAATACTTTTAATGAAACCTTACCCAGGTTCTAGAGTAGAGGGCGGTTGTACGCTCGATTTTCTCACAACCTCTTTCCAGCCTTCCTCGCGACGGGACGCGCTCGCTGTAGTGGCGCTCTTTGGGGACGTGTTTTTTCCTTCCGTCTCCCATCTATTACGAAAATTTAAAAACATATTTAAATCATTCTTCCTCTCTCGGTTTTTCATCATGGATGCGTAGTATAACAGCCCGACATTTACAGTATAAATATTTTTGCGATCCTTATTCAATATACAGAGACATTTTCCGTTTTCTATTACTTAACGTACAAAAAAAAAAGCAAATAAAATGTCAACTATAAAAAAATATCATGCAAAACTATAAAAACAACATGCAATAACATCAAAATATATTTATAACTTTCTCAGGAAGATAGAACAACTTTGACATCGATTTTACAGTTGACTTTTATCTGTGTCCTCATGTGCGATATAATCTGTGCTCGTGTCGTGTCAACTTACTGATGGCTGAATATTTTTTTATTTTTCTCGATCGTGTCAACGTCGTCTTTCTCCACGTTAAGCCTAGTCGATTCGAAAACTTGGCTCTTTCTAGAGCTGTTCCCGTATTTGTTAATATTCTGTACTGCGATGCTTTTAGCATCTTCTTCTGGTTTTCTGTAACAACATTTACTTTATAGACACGAAAATGAGAGATCCATTTTCGTGTCTTTAAATAAAACCTGACAAATAATGAAAAATATGACTGATAACAACAAACCACCTCTGTTTAATTAAAAATTACTAAGATAATACTGAAAAAAGCACATCGAATAACAACGAAACACATGCTCGCAGACATATTATACACAACAATAACAATCACTTTATGCTCCATTAAAATCAGGCAGTAAGTATATATAGAGCTAATTTTCATTCAAATATTTTTTTAAGTACAGTTTCACGATTTCCGCTGAACTTTATTAACAAAATTGGCTTGAGATACCAAGTTCATCAGCGTATGGCAGACAAATAGCACTAACTTGTCTTTTTTTTCTCGTCGCTCGTGCTTGGGCGGCGTGACGGGCGCGGCCGTCGACGCGGGCGCAACGTTCTCTTTCTCTTGTTTCTTTTCACACTTTAAGCTGCTTTCTTTCTCTTTTATCTCTAATTTTGGTTTTATCTAGAAAGGTAAACATTCTTATTATCTATACTAATATTATAAAGAAGTTTTTTTTTTAAAAACTACTCTTCCGATTTTAAAAATTCTTTCACCAATAGAAAGTTACAAAATATCTAAATATCATTTCATAAGTGGTATGTGTTAATTCGATTGATCATTATGAATAGCAATAAGAAGGAGGCACCCACGCTCTTCACTAATTTATATTTATAAAACTGATTATATTAAAAATATTCTACTGTCCAGGTGAGATAGGTATAATAATTTAAATTCACCGTCAGTTAAGTTTGTTATGGTTGACTACATCAAACAAAACAAGTTAAAATCTTACCTTGTCAGGTTGTTTTTTGGAAGGTGCTGGCGTAGTAGGAGAAGGCGTCTTCTCTTCTTTTTTCTTTTTCTTACTTTTGCTTGAAGCGGGTGGAGCTTTCACATCCGATGATGAACAGGAACCCTATTAACAAGAAAAACGTTTGTTTTTTTATTTATTGTAAATACATAATTAAATACAATATCATATTATTTAATATACCTTTGGAAGTAACTAACAAAATTTTCCACAAGTATATAAGGTATGTTGAGGTGGTTTGGGCATGTAGAAAGGATGGATGAAAGTAGGGAAACGAAAAACGAACTTACCTCGATCACATCGGGGACGTTCTTTAAAAGGGCCAGGTCAAAAGTACTCGAAACCGACGAGTGTGTATGAAAGCATTGATGAAAGTAAAAGAAGTGAAAGTGGTATGTAAGGATCGTAAGGAATTCCGTGATCCCTGCCTATCCCAATGGGAATGAGACGTGATGTATATGTATGTATGTATATAACGTCCTACCTGTGAGTTGGCATCAATGCCGGAGTCGCCCTCCTCCTTAGGAACAGGCTCGTCGTCGGGCTCACCGCTTTCCGACAATTCTCCCGAGGCCTTTTCGCAGTACAGGGTGTTCTTTTCGTTCTCCGCTTGCAGTTTACGACGTTCCTCCTGTTGAGCATGTTGAGATTAACATCATAACAATAATTACACTTCATACAATAATTTATAATGAAAATTGTATGTAAAGCATGTGAATAAAAGGAGCAATTTAAGTTTAAACATATGACGGTTTATGACTAGTGCCAATGAGAACTTATTTTTAAAATTTATTTATTGTTTAAAAAAATACATTAACATTATGAATTTAAAGACATTGCAAAAAAACACTTAGTTTTACAATAAAACGGTATCGAGAATCTTCACGTAAACAGATTGAATAATTAAATATTATATATTTATAATTATAAAATCGTATCTAGGTAATCATCCTTAAAAAATATTTAAATTAATTAATAAGTAGGACTTCAGTTAATGACTGATATCAGACGAGCCGTATACATTATTTGCGCGTGCCGTGCCAAGCTTGTTTTGAGCTATTGCTCTCGTATGTACTATATGAGTCGTATAGAATCAAAGGCGGCTATCTGACATTTTTGGTAAAAATTAGCTGTTAATGTAGGAATACTCAAAACTTTGAATACTTTTTACCACTATTTACTTTTCGTATTAAATACAACTATTTCTCATACAAAAATCACTACAAAGTTTCAGGTTGGGATCAAATCCGGCAATCTTTACAAAGTCATTATCAAAGACGGCAATCTGCTCTTTCGGCCAATCGCAGGCATCTAAATGGCGTCCATCTTGTCTTACTTTCCATAGTAAATTACGAAATTGTTTTCGCACATTTTGCCTATTTATTAAATATCCAGTTGCTAAAGTTGAGTTAATTCGGTAAAATTATAATAATGGATAATCATCCGAACCCCGTGAACAGTCGTTTTGGTCGAAAGTGCTAAACAGATTCTACAAAATGGAAAAGAAATATTGCTAAAAACTAATGTTACTACTGCATATTGTTATACCTAGGGCTGTCACTATCATGTCTCTAATTTATATATTTTCTTATACATATATAGCTAAGGTACATACCCTACGTAACCTACTGCTATAACATAGAAGTGCAACATTTTTCTTTGTTTATTATGATTAATATTTTTTGTTATATTTTATTATAACAAGATCAAGCCAAAACT
Source organism: Anthocharis cardamines (assembly GCA_905404175.1). Classification (NCBI taxonomy): domain Eukaryota; kingdom Metazoa; phylum Arthropoda; class Insecta; order Lepidoptera; family Pieridae; genus Anthocharis; species Anthocharis cardamines. Next base: position 2,119,520 of record FR989959.1, read on the forward strand.
TTGTATTGTAAGGTACGTTACTAACAAAATATCAGTATAGTAGGTTTACCAATGGAATCAATAATGTAAAATTACATTTTTTGCCATCAACCCTACTTATTAACCTATTTTATTTAAATACGTTTTTAAAATATCGAAATCTACGCCAGAAAGCGTTTCCTAATATGATACAAAATCTTTGCAATGTTGTAATATAAATATACAAAAATTACATGACAAGTTCGGAGTCACAATATTGTCGCAAGTCTTTTTTTTACTACCTGAACTACAACTGGACAGTTAGTGACTAAAAATATTTATTACTATTACCTACTTAGTTTATATTTGTGTTTTTGACAGCCCTTGATATATCAGGATATATCTTTGATAGTTTAGAATCAAAAACGGCAATCTGCCCTAGGCTTAGAATCAAATACGGCTATCTTCAATGTTCAGTATCAAATCCGGCAATCTACAAAATAAAATAAGTTTTTGTCGTTTAGACTGTTATGTTACTTTATATATTTGGTGTTATCTTTAATTGTTAACATTAATAGATACCATAAACATGCAGTGAATAATACCTAATACAAAAATAAAGGAGAAAAACGATTTTTTTATATTGCCAACAATCAGCCATAAGTCAGATTGCCGCCTTTGATTCTATACGACTCATATGTTCCTATATACTATATGTTCATACCTTCTTCTCCATCTTCTTCTTCTTCTTCCTCTCGCGCCGGCGCGCGGCGGCCTGGCGGCGGTTCTCCTCCCGACACCGCTCCGCGTCCAGCTCCTCCAGCAGTATCGTCGCGTTCTGATTGGCGCGCGCCGCCTGCGTCTCCTTCGCCGCGCGGATAACTCTAACGCACTCCTGACACTTCTCTAGTAGTTCCTTATCCGATATTGTACATATGTACCTGATAAAATTAAAAAAAAATCTTATTAAAACTCGTGAACTATTTGTTATGATCTAGTGGACGAAGTTAAATCTAATATATAAAATTCTCGTGTCACAGTTTTCGTTGCATACTCCTCCGAAACGGCTTGACCGATTTTGATGAAATTTTTTGTGCTTATCCGGTATCTATGAGAATCGGCCAACATCTATTTTTCATCCCCCTAAATGTTAGGGGTAGTCCAACCCTAAATTTTTATTTTTATTTTTTAGACAACATTTTTAATTTCTATTTTTTTTTTGATAGAACATACAAAAATACATACAACCCCTGCTTTTTTTGTCAAAAAATATTGACCCGTGCGAAGCCGGGGCGGGTCGCTAGTTTTACATAAAAATCAACAAATTCAAAATTGTTTCTAAATCATTAAAATTTCAGTTCTCTAAAAAACTTTTTTTTAAACTTCGTTCATACCTAGTCATTTCCTGGTCTGAAGGAAACTGCGTGACGACGCCAACCATCCACTTAACCACTTTGGTGTGACCTTTGCGGAAGGCTGCCATCAGGCAAGATACCTGCAATTGATTTAATAATTTCAGTCGGGATCTATTTATTTGATACTTTAGCGATTAAGATATTGCCATGCCATAAGATTGACAAAAACTTAAAGTATTGGGAAAACACAATTATTTTCGAATCTTGAGCATAATGCACATACCGTATTCCTCTCTGTCTCCCAGTTCTTAAGATGGTTTACCTGTAGTAGTTTCTGTCAGCTCAATACAATAAATACCTTTCTATTGTCCTGCGAGTCGATGTCCGCGCCGGCCGCGTACAGCATCTCGACGACGGCGAGGTGGCCGCCGTTCGCCGCCAGCCACAGCGGCGAGTTGCCTTTCTTGTTTTTCACCTCCACTGCCGCTCGCCTGATAATATATCATACTTTAATATTGTATTTAGCATAACATATTTTTTCTTTTTACTCAAGTCAAGAAATGTATTTTTATAAAGTGTAGTTTTCTGTGGGAGATATTATTTCTTGTTTAATCATTCTTTTTTACACATAATTACAAATTCCTTAAAATTGACATACTAAAAATAATCTTATATATTTAATAATACTGTAAATTAAATATATAAGAAAACACATGTTGCATATGTGTTTGTTTTATAATGTTTCAAAAGTGTTAACCTCAATATGTGGACCAAATAAATTAAAGCTGGAAGCTGGAAGAGATCGCTGAGAGCGATTAGGCCGCCTATTGTATTGTTTATATTTTAGTTATATTTTCTAAGAATTTTATTATTGTTATATATTTATATATTGAAGTACAATAAAGAGTTATAAATAAAATAAAAAATAAATAAAAAAACAATGATTAATTTGCGTGTCACCCACCTCTGCAGCAGCAGCTCCACGAACTTGGTGTGTCCCTTGTCCGCGGCGATGGTGAGGGCGGTGTCCCTGGAGGAGGGCACAGGAGGGGCGTTCACGTCGGCCCCCTTGTCCAGCAGCACGCGGCCCACCTCCACGTAGCCCCCGCTGGCTGCCTCCATGAGGGGAGTGAGACCGGTCTTCGCTCGATGCTCCACGTTGGCTTTGCGGTCTAACAGCAAACTGACGACTTCGTGACGACCTGTAATTGCAAGTCGTATTAAAGCTATCATATATTTTTTTAAGTTTTAGACATCGACAGACGAGCATGAGGTTCACTTGATGGTAGGTTAGAAGAACACTGTCGACCTACTTTTTTCTTATTTTTACTTCGATCATTCGGAAATACATAGACTGAAACCAAAACACGCAATGTGCACTTCACGGTTTTTCCATTTATGAATGGTGGTTCGTTAGAATTTCGATATTCTTCCCACCCGTTCAATGCCCGACGTAACCAGACGTGGGGAAGACATCCTTACAGAAAATTATAAACATGTTGTCCCGGTGGGATTCGAACCCATGACTCACGACCCACGAGCTCGTCAAAATTAATAAAATTACATGTATGTTTAAACGTTAGTCCAATAATAATCAGAACTCTGTCTTTGAGAAAAATATTTTTATATGATATTTAGCTAGAAATCACCAAGGAAGTAAGCATGCAACTAATACAACATGTTAACTAAATAATAAGAAGGCCTTCGGCCGTTTTAAGAAGTCGTTGATGTCGATATAATAGTCATTTAGCGATTCAACGACGTGAAAACAGGTATATGAGGTTTTCATTCATTCACTGCGAATCAGACAAATTAATGTATGTTAAGGTTGTAGAGCGCGCGGCAATGTATCGGTACACCGATGTTACAACACACACATCTAAGCAGTCCGCTGACTCACCTCGCGTTGTCTCGCTTGCTCTTACGAGCGAACGGCAAGACTCCAGCGTTAAGAGTGTGCGTTCACACGGATACTAGCAGCGCCACGGTGGCTGGGATAAGAACTACTCTTTCCTCAGCGAAACTGCCAAGCACGCCTATAAGGCCTGTTCTTCTATGTTCTTTGGTTATAGGCATGTGATAGTGTACCTTGGAAGCAGGCGAGCGTGAGCGCGGTGTTGCGGTTGGTCTCGATCTGCGCGTTGATGTCGGAGCCGCAGTCGAGCAGCAGCCGCACCGCCGCCGTGTGACCGTTCATCGCAGCCAACATCAGCGGTGATATGCCCAGCTTCGACCCGGTACGGGAGTTGATCTCCGCCTGTTTAATGTAGTAGTTTTAGTTATCTGTTCCCTTAGTTCTCCCATAAGGCAGACAATTACACAACTTGGGAGAGAATATTCATTATGATACGTATACTTTCGCGCAAGTTGTTTGTGATAACTCATAAGTGATCAAATATGTGGCAAAATCATTTAGGAGTTGTATTATTTTAGTATTCATGTTACATCACCAAATCGCACCTTTGGGAACGAATGGTCATTTCTGCAATTTAATTTTTTGCAAAAACGACTTAAATATGCAGAAAAACAGTAGCAATCGCATGAATAATATCGTTTTGATTGGTCACGTCAAAAAAAATATTATTCCTGCCGGTCTAGCATGACCGCCACGAGATATCTCGCGGACGAGAGAAGACAAACTAAGTTGTAAGATATCTCGATATATTATATCTCGACATCGACAATTTTGAAAGAAAACATAATATCTCGATCGAGAAATATATATATATTTCGGCGGTATATTGCGGTTGTCACGCTAGGCCGGCTGTAATGTTGTGACACTTTAGTCCCAAATGTGCGAAATATCTCTCACTATAACCTTATTCGTTATATTTAATCCCGAACTGAGTTGCTTTACATTCTATTCCTTACCTGGTGGTGTAACAGCAGCCGGATGATATTGACGTATCCCCCGGAGGCGGCGAGCGACAAAGGTGTATAGTCGGAGACATTCCTGTGCTCCTTGTTGGCGCCCCGGCTGAGGATCAGCTCGACCACGTCGTACCGGCCGCCGCTGCACGCGAGCGACAGCGGCGTGTCCTTCGTCCGCTCCGACTGCGCCTCGATGTCCGCGCCGTGGTTCAGGAGGATCTCCACAATTTTCTCATGGCCCGCCGTCGCTGCTAGGATTAGAGGTGTAAAGCCCTAGAAAAAAGTTTAAATTATGAAATGAAACAAACATTTTAATGTTTGACATTTATAAAAAATATCTTTATACAGTGGTGAAATTTTTAATCTATGTTACGTACCTCTAGAAATCAGAGTGAATAAAATGAAAAACTCAAATAATGTATTATATCACTTGTGTAATGTTTTCCTCGTTTTACAATCTCGTATCACTTAGAAGCACATTAACATTTTTTACATCTCAAAAATTGTCCACTTATTCTGATAAAATGTATGGAACACACCGCCATCTATTGATAAGTTTAGACAACAGCTCTATTCTTAACACAGAGGACAAATATTATTTAAAAAAAAACACGATTTGATCAGGATTTTTAAAATAAAATATTTTAATCGCCTTAACAACATACAATATGAATTAGGAAGCATATCTAAAAAACGCTAAAGAGAAGCTAATATTGCGTAGTAGCTTACAATGTTCTCCTCTAACTACCTAATGGCTCTCGGTACATTGGTACACTCACCTTCTTGTCCCGGTGCTCGATGTCGGCGCCGCGCGAGAGCAGCAGCTCAACGAGCTCCTCGTGTCCGCCGGCGCAGGCGAGCGTGAGCGCCGTGTCGTGGTTCGAGTCGGTCTCCGCGTCCACGTCCATCGCCGAGTACGCGGCGGGCGCGGGCTGCGGCGGCGCCGCGCCGTACGTCTCCGCGCGGCAGCCGCGACCGCCGAAACGACCCTGATGGAACCATGGACGCAAAGGGTGTATTAACTCAAAACTCAAACATTTATTCCACATCTTACATTAAATTATAATGCTAAAATATTAAATACACTAGCCATGTGGAAGGGAAACACAATCAGGATATGCTCCGACAACAATTTTTTGTCGACGGAGCGCCGATTTTCAGTTTGCACTCTGAGCGACCTCTGGACTACCAGCTATTCCACAAAATAACAAAAGAAAATAAAAAAATAATAAAACAATAAATACAATCTTATTATGTAGTAACATCTAAATCTAAGCAATATCCAAATATAAGTTGTATCTACATATATATGCCAATCACCTCAGACAAGAAATAATAATATAGACCAGTCTAATAACACATCATAATATGCTCTGGATATATTATCTAATAGTTATATATGCTGTTGCAGCAATATTTTAAAAATAAATCTAGACAGCTGTGTGTTAATCTGTTTATACAATAATATATTTTTTTCTGTAAGCATGTCCTTCCCCACGTCTGGTAACTTCGGGAATTGATCGACTGGGGGGATCGATAATCCGAACGGGTCAAGAACCACCGTTCATAGATGGAAAATCCGTGATGTGCATATTGCGCGTTTCGGCTTCACTCTATGGATTTCCAAATGCTCGATGTAAAAATTAGGTCGACAGCGCATCGTTGACTGATGTTCTGTGTCGCAATAAAATATTGTGATACATAATTTTAAATGAAATACAGACATGCATCCTAACTATTATAGCAGCTCACCTTCTTCTTAAGCGCAGGTGTGTTGGTAGACTGGTGGTGATGGTCCCTCTTAGTTGGGTGCGGCAGAGGCGGTGTGTAAGAGGTCGGCGGCGGGGCGGGCGCGGCGGCCGGCATCGGCGCTGTCATGCCGGGCGCCATGCCGGGAGCCATGCCGGCCGTCATGCCAGGCGCCATGCCGGCCTTCATCGCTGCGGACAGGCCGGCGTTGATGCCCGCGGTGAGCGCGGCGGACATGCTGGGCGCCATGCCGGCCGGCATGCCCGCGCTGATCCCGGCTGTCATGCCGGCCACCGCGCCGCTCGCCACTCCCACCGGGGCGAATGATGACGTTCTATAATTGAAATCACTCATCAGTTAAATTCATCAACATGGGGGATAAGAAACTTTATAATATACTTAGGAGAATAATTTAATGAATAAATAAATATGGGCATATCGGCTTTACGCTAACTTGAAAAAAAAAAAACCATTTGTATCAACTTGAAAAGAAGGAAAGAAAATGTCCAACTCTTATCATAAAATTATCTTCTCGTTCAATGAATTTTTGATTGTGAAGTTGATAAGCTAATATAATCGACACTTCGTTTTAAATATGAACAATTGATTACAAAGAATGAAAGAAATCGCTACTTAGCAATAAGCCCGCCAGTTGTACTTTTCCTGTGTTTCTATGTTTGTATATTTCTGTATTTTTAGTGCAATAAAGTTTTAAATAAATAAATAAATACATAATTGGTTTTCATATAAACTACATTATACTTTGTTTCATTAGGTCGCTGTTAGTTGACGAGCAAATGACTTAAATAAATATTGCGTATTTCATCATTCATAACATTCGTCCAACAATGAATACTACTACAAAATTGTATTAGCATACTCACCGATAGTCCTCATAGGTCATGGCAGGCGGTGGCAACGCGAAGTGATGGTGATGGTCGGCAGGCACCTCGTGGTCTCTGGGCTCGCCCGCGCCCGCGACCACGCCGCCCGCCTGCACGGGCGCGCCCACCTCGGGGAACCGCCGCGGAGCCGGCTGACCCCCAACAGCGGATTGCATGCCCTGTATCCATTATTTGATTTATGAAAAACTATAATCAAAGAACACAGATGTACATAGAAGCACAGGCCTTATAGACGCGACAGACGAGCATGAGGTTCACTTGATGGTAGGTGATACCTCAGCCACAGAACATCAGTCAATGATGCGCTTACTTCGAGCATTTGGAAATCCATAGACTGAAACCGAAATGCGCAATGTGCACTTCAAGGTTTTTCCATCAATGAACGGTCGTTCGTTATCCGGTCGGAATTTCGATATTCCTCCCATCCGATCAATGCCCGATGTTACCAGACGTGGTGAAAACATGCTTACAGAAAATTATAAACATGTCGTCCCGGTGGGATTCGAACCCACGATCCATCGATGCGCACGGCAGGGTTCTACCGATGGCGCCAACGAGCTCGTCAAACCCGGTGACAGGGGTAAGAGTAGTTCTTAACCCAGCCACCGCGCGGCTGCTAGTATCCGTGTGAACGTACACTCTGACGCTGGAGTCATAGCGCGCACTCTCTCGCACCCAGCCGGTTTTAGAGCGTTATTGCCATTCGTTCGTCAGAGCCAACGAGACCAGATGATGCAAAGATGTGTCACACCGGTACATTGCCACGCGCTCTCCAGGCCAAAAGTAGAACTACTTTTTCTGTGCCAAGTTTGTATGGGCCTGTGCTGCTATATATAGACTTTCTCTTGTATAAAATATTTTAAAAATAACACAAAACAGTGATGCGCTGGGCAAACTGTGTTTGTAAGTTACAATTTATTATAATAAAAAAAATAGTACAGATTACTTATCATATCTAAATCATTTTAATTTTACTCAAAGAAGGCATGTTCAAGCAATTGTTTAACATACACACAGATGTATTAAAAATGTATTTATGTGTGTCTTTAAAGTGGATATAGAAGAACTAATCTCATATAAACTTTCCCAGCCATTTGTTGTTTCGACCTGGCTTGAGAATCCTTTTGCCGATATAGTTTATTCATATGTTTAATCTTTCAAGGCATATATGACAGACCTGCATGTCGCAGTCGGCGGAGAGCGCCTCCTCGGCGGCGGCGAGCAGGCGGCGCGCGTGCCGCTCGTCCCCCTCCTCGCCGCTCCCGTCGCCCTCACCCCCGCACTTGCCCAGCAGAATCTCGTGAGACTTCTGCTGCATCACCTGTTGATATCGAAGTCACAATTTCTTATAGCAATAATTATTATGATATACTATTACAGATTATATCAGAAAACGAGAAGTATAAATGAAAGGGGCAAAGGGCCATAATCAGATGCTGCTGTAATTCAAAGCGTCCGAGATTGCATCTAGAGTAGAATATTCAAGTGATATACTTCTAGATACAATTATTTGGAATCCATAGAAGCAACAACTGAATATAGAATATGGTATCGCAAAGTGGGCCGATGGGGCCACCACTATATATGACTTCTCCGCCTGAGTGACGAGTTCCTTGCTCCCCAGACAGCTTCGATGTCTCTGAATTTCCGAACCCTGGGACGACAAGGGGTCGCTGTATCCAACTTTGAGAAACTACGGTTTTTTTAAATGTTAGATGTCAACAAATGAGCATGAGTTTCACTTGATACCTCAGCCACAGAACATCAGTCAATAATGCGCTGTCGACTTTCTTTTTACTTCGAGCATTCGGAAATCCATGTGCAGCCGAAGGATTTCACGATTTTCCATCTATGAACAGTGGTATATTCCCACTCGTTACCACAGAAAATTACAAACATGTCGTCTCGGTTCGATTCGAACTCACGACCCATCGGAGCACACGGCAGGTGTTCTACCGAGCGCGCCAACGAGCCCGTATGTATAAGAGGAGTACCTGCAGGACGAGGGTCCGCAGCTCGTTGGGCGGCAGCGCGACCAGCGAGGGCACCTCCCGCTGCAAATACGCGAGCACGGCGCCCAGCTCGCGCGCCTCCACGGTCCCGCCGTCGCCCGCGCTCGCCTCCTCGCCCGCCTACATAACAATACAGACATGCCAATTATGTCAAAATGTCTGACTTTGTGAATGTGATACTTGTGTGAATGTGAAAATACCACGCGAAGCGAGTCTACATCTTTTATAAACGTCGGCAATGCACCTGCAAGCCTTCTGGAGTTGCGTATGTCTATGGGCGGCGGTGATCTCTTACCATCATGTGAGACATACTGCCCGTTTGCCCTCTATACTATAAAAACTTAGTATTATTATATTTCAAATTATTTTACTTTATTGTGATTGTATGTGATAATTTTTAGAATATAATTGGAAGTAAGTCCGTTTTAATTGAATAAATAAATAATAATAGCAACATCCTAAACATACAACCTTCAAACAGTGGTGGGACCACCATACAAGCCCGAAAGCCCGGCAATCTATAGATGCAGACGCAATGCAATAACATTGTTATATAAGTTTTATATGACTTTTGGGTTTGTATGGTGCAGCCGCCACTGACTTCAAAACTACTAAACTTTTTCTTAAGCGAGAAATATAAAAACTTCGTTGTAAATAAATTGACTTACACTTAAAAATGACACCATACACACACACAGCTAAAAAAAGGTTATTAGGCATGCACCTAATAATCAAACTATTTGAGCGTGACGTAAATGACTTTATTCATTGATATATGCGCATTCTATCATGAGGTGTTATTTTTCATTAAAAAAAGTAGCATTTTTCTGTATTTTACTCACTTGCGGCGCATACATTTCTGGCCTCTGTTGCATATCCTGTACATATTGCTGCTGCTGTTGTTGTAACTGTTGGTGTTGTTGTTGTTGCTGCTGTTGCTGTTTCTTTTGTTGCTGTTGTTGTTGCACTGTCAGTTGCTGAAGCTGCTGTTGTTGGAGTTCTTGCAATTGTAGCTGGAGCATTTGAACAAATGAGGTTTCAATATAGAATTATTATATAATATTGCTGTGAATACATACAATACTTGTAATGAAATCGATCAACAATGCTAATGCTTATGTATCGGCTCGATAACACGAAATACAAAAGTCTACACACATTTAAGAAGGAACTCTTCTGATCCTCAAGATAAAGCGAAAAAAAACATTTTCGTCCATTTATACATGTTCAAAGAAAAAGGCAATATCTAATGTAAATCTTATTTCTATTTTTTTATTGTTGAAATAGGAAAGCGTTTGTTTGCCATCTGATCGTAAGTATTGATGCAAATTAAGGTGGTAAATCACGCTTGCCTATGAAAATCTTATGAATCTAAAGTCTTTGTAATACGATGATATATGATTGTACGATAGCTACGGGTGATCGTAAAACTTTCGAAAGTAAACTACCGCCATTAGTAATCTAAATACCTAATATTATTTCGAGTTACCGTGACGTCACCCACTTCATTAATATGTTCCCCGAGACGTTGCAACGCATCTAGAAGGAGGAATTTGCAACCGAACTTAGCGCATTTACGTGTCGCCTTAGCGCGGGGGCGGTCTTGTATTGGAGTGTTCTAATAAAAATATTTTTTGATGTACTTGATGAAATTCTATATAACTAAATTTTCTCCTTTTTCTTAATAAAAGCAGACGCAAATAAAAAGAGGGTCTATAAGAAACGTACAATACTGACAAAACTACCTAATAGTTTACCAAACAAAGACACCACCCAATTATATAGTCAAGGCTAGATTAGTTCAGATAGACTATATATTAGTCTTCTCAGTTTCTTCAAGATGTCATGTGGAAGATGGTGTAATGAATGCAGCTCCTTACAAATATTTTGTAAAACAAAAAACTTGGCGAATAAAAACAGTGGCGGAGAGTTTATTGCCAGTTCTTCTCGTCCGTTCTACGCCCTTGATTTGAAAACTGGCAGTCAATGTAAAAAGCATTTAATATTTTTTTATTGACGTTCATGAGTGTACATTGTGTTACCAGAATAAATAAATGTTTCTTTTTTCAGTTTACATACCTGGTTTAAGTTAGTCGCTAGTTGCTGCACTGGGAATAGGTGTTTCGGAGGGGGATACGGCGGAGTGACGGGCGGATGAATCTTTGTCACACCTGTGTAACACAAATCTTATATTCAATTGCAACATTTATACGTTTTGGGGTGGCAAATATTGAAATGTCAAATGACTTTGAAAAAAATATCAGAAAAATTGAATATATTACAGGAAAAACTTGCCTTGAGCACAGAATTGTAGATCAAGCGCGTGCAAAGCCGACGTGGCGAGCGTCGGTGGACCTTTACAGAAATAATCAAAATTAATTCAATAAAAGTTTATTAGTTTTTCAGGAACAAATAAAATATTTTTAATTTATAATTACAATATATTTCTTTATCTCAGTCAAAATCCACCCTTAGGTTTAATTAATTTATTTTACACTTTTCGATTCAAGAAATAATAAATTGCTCACAATATTTTCCATATATAAATGTTTATACTTCAGATCTAATTCAATTTCCAATCGAATTTTTACAACCCTAAACATTTTTTCTACTATAAATACTCTCCAATTAGAGTTCCACTCACCGGAGGCATCTGTTAGCTCAAGCATGCTTCTCTCAGTCTCTGGCAGTGATTCGTTGCGCACTTGACCCGCGAGGACATCGCCTCTCTGTACATAAAATCACAATATTACTACCGACTACTAAAACGCTAGTTAAATTCTTACTGTCTTAAGATGGAAATGTTTCCGACTTGACGAAATTTGAATAGTGTACCAAAGTCTTTCTTAACCTGTGGTCGGCAGACCGCCGGGAGTATACGTACGGGGGTCCCCAGTCTTATCTATAGACCACTTAACAATAATAAATAAATGCCACGAAAAGCGCCAGCGGGCCGCAAATTGTAGCACCAACTTCTTATTGACGTGTTTTTATGAAAAAGTATTGTTTTTTTTATGTATTTGTAGTTCTATAATAAATAGTCCGAAAATTTTTTTTTTTTATTAAGGGCTTCCTTGAAATTGTATAGAATATGTTAAATACTTTTTATAGAATGGCTTTAAAGAGTTGCATATCTTCTCAAATATAAGCTAGTTTCACATATTTAAATCAAATAACTTTTACCGGATTGAAACGCGATTTATTATATATCCCGACGCGACACTTTGAATGCTGTCCAGTAAATGCGTTTATTAAGTTATTTTATTTAAATAATCTATAAATTAAATTATGTTAACGAATTATACAAGTTTTAGAGCTACAGTGCATATTCTAGTGTTTGGATAAAAGGATAACTAAACTTTTACAATTCTAAAAATATATTAATTTTAGTTCAAATAGTTTTCTTTAAGTTTTTAACAAATGGACATCAGATAAAAGAACCCCAGAGATGCTTTATCAAAATACCTATATTGTTATGCATTTGAAATTGACTCAAAACAGTGTAGCTGCTACTGAAAACCACAACCCAACTACACTCTAACTAATCCCCTTACTTATAAACGGTAAACGAATAGCAGTATGAAATAAAAATTAAGGAGTGGCCATCGCCATATTCGTAACTGCAAATCAACACAACATTTGTTAATATAAAACAGTGGGATGTTTCCACAACTTTTTATATTATTAGAACTATGGAGGATGGTATATTCCACCGTCACACCTGTATTTCAAGATGTGATTCAACTGAGAATGTTTTGAATTATTTTTTTTAGAACTGTCAAAAAGTAACATGGAGAAAAATGTTTGGACATCTCTCAAAACTTTATTGAAACATGCATTGAAGGCATGAATCTCAATGTCATTGTTGTAGTTAGCTTTGTCCAAATAATAAAAAAACGTCATTTCGATAGCTTTCCAGAATATTTTTTCTAATCAGGCATGTCTCATTTCAAAATGAATCATATCATTCCGCTTATAAGCAAGGGAGCAAACACCCAAACGTAATGGATCTACGTAGTATTGAGCCACTCACATTTAACTCCTTATTAACATTATTTTTTAATTTCTTGTAAACATCCTTCCAGGTCAAGCCGGGCGCTAGGGTTACCTTAGCCATGCTGTTGGGGTCTAGCTACACCATGGAAAGCAAGCAGAGTAATAGAATGATCAAATTGTACATATACAAATATGTATAGTTAAGTGAGATATTAAACTAAATGATACATCAGTTCACGTAGATTTAGATCCGACATTGAACACTCTTATATTTTAGTATCATAAAAAAGAAATCCATGTTTATTTATATTAGTACACAAGTATTTTCTGAACACTTTTGCGACTTGTGTGGACCACTTGTGTAGAAAACGCCTAATGATGGCTGGTTTAAAAGTGAAGTGATATAGCATAGGCCTAATTATGTGCTTTGTGCCAAATGAATTTTAATACATATAGTGGAAGTAAGGGCTATTATTTAAAGAAAAGCATGATCGATTTCGCAGAGTAACAATGCATAACAAGTGAAAATAAGAAATATTACAAAATTAGAATTTAACGCAATCGATAAAATACGTTTCAATTAATGATGAAAAGCTTCAAAATTATTTAGAAATTTAAAATGTTACTAATTAGGAAAGTTAAGACATATCAACTGGAACAAAAACAGCAGTGTGAATAGCAAATGATATCGCTAGCGACAAGTTTATACTCGTTCAATTCGGTGGTAGGTGTGCTTGTTCAAACACCGGACGCTAGTACGCAGTAAGCATTGAATATGGAACCTCTTCGTTGAATATATTAATTGTTTAGAATATGAGTCCAAATGCAAGCTAACAAGCGACAATAATTGTACTCTTACACGACAAACAGTTTGAATAGTTTAGTTCAAGTAATGTCACATTTTAATTTTTAGTACAAAAGTGTATACAAATACAGTAGAATCTCACTAATCCGGCACTATTAAAATCCAGATGGTGCCGGATTATTGGAATGTTTGGATAACTGGATTGTATAGAAAATTCATAATAAATAAAATGAAGCATTTCATGAAGGGAATACAGTATATAAGAGTTCTTGTTCTACACGTTTTTTTATAACTGTAACATATCTCACAATCCTTAATTGAGGTCTCTTTTGTGTAAATTATATAGAAGAGTGCCGGATTATTGGCCGTGTCGGTCTATTGAAGTGCCGGATTAGTGAGATTCTACTGTATTTGTGTACACTTTTGTGTGATGATGATGAAAGAATATGTTATTGAGGGAGTTCAATTTTTTTATCCATGTTAACTGTCCACTAATAAAAGCTCCGCAAAAATAATCTAAAGCAATGTCATATTAAAAAAGTTATGATATCAATTGCATATTTTAGAATGTCATAAATCATACAGATAGCGGCACGAGTCTTGAGCAAAGATGAATCGTGGTGGAGATTGAGTCAGCGTAAGTACACTGTCGGGCAGAATTATTTGGCACCTTTATTATTTCAATCGGTAATTGAAAATTACATTAATTAATTGATTAAATTGTATTAGTCGCACCTGCAGTTTGTTTATAAAGGTCCATCATGTTTTTCGTAATACCTATTTATTTCATATAACAAAACACTGAGTAGACCATTGGTCAGGATTGTCAATTTAACATCGAATTCTTTCTGCTCCTTGAACCTTAAAAACAAAATATGCTGCATTGTGTTTTTAAGGTTCAAGGAAATCGGTAACAAAAGCAACAAAAATACACTAGTTAAAGGTTGTCACTAAAATTGCACTCAAGTGTACGATAGTCGAATGATACGCGCGGAGCCAATAGATGACGATCATCGACTGCCGAACCAATCACGTGGAGCGTCAGCGTGGTTAACGTCATATCGACCAATAGTGTGCTCACGTCTCGTGCTGGTAACTGTACTTATAATAAAGCATTTGGTACAGATTACCTATTCCATACAATAATCAAAAGGAACACAGCATTATTAATACGAACCAGGTCTTCAATGATATCCGGCGGTGGTGGTAAATGGTGATCTGAATGTGGTGGCGCGGGTCGCTGTTTTCGGGAACATTTGTGTTTGGCGACGGGCGCGGTCATCCCGCTCCCGGCGCCCATGAGCGGTGCACCGGTGCCCATGAGCGGCGCACCAGTGCCCATGAGCGGTACTCCCGTGCCTAAAAGCGGCGCGCCCTGTGGGCCTGCAGCCATGGGCAGGGGGCCCGCGGACAAGGGTAGGGGGCCCGTGGCCATGGTCAGGGGCCCCGAAGCCATGGGCAGGGGGCCCGAGGTCATGGGCAGGGTGCCTGGTACGCTCGCGTTAATGGGACAATTCGCCACTGGTGTTCCATTGTTCCCTGCAGTGGTTTGTTTTTTCCTTCCTGGAATACATTTTAAACATAAAAATAATTCAGTAGAAGTTAAATACATGTGATTGCCTTATTAATTTGATAAAATGCGATTTTCCTTGGATTTATTTCTCCAAATAACATACTACTGCGAATACTGTTAAATATTAACAACTACTTAAAGACATACCATTTATATCGCTGCTGTGGGTATACATTAGTAAAATATAGAAACCGTGCATTCATCGATCCGTGCTAACTTCCCAAAGTACAACAGCAAGTTCAAAGAATAAATTTTGTAAGGACAGAACTATTAGATATCAGCACTGACCGTCCAAGTACACCTTGGTGAAGTTCGGTGGTAGGTCGGCGGGGGCGGGTGCGGGGGCGGGCGCGGGGGCGGGGGCGGGCGCGGCGACGGGCGCGAGGGGCGGCGGGTGCGGGTGCGCGGGCAGCAGCGCGCGCTGGTTGAAGCCCGGCGCCGGCGCGTGCGACAGCCCTAGCGCGGCGGCCTGCGCTGAGCTTAGACCGGTGTTGTCTTCCGATGTTACACCGCCTGAGATTATTTAAACATATCATTATATGAAACAACATCGATATATTGGACGACACGCTTACAATGTAACTCAAGAATCAAAAACACGTTACCAATTTTTTTAAAGGGCTTCTTATAAATGACATCACGCCATTTATTTCTAAATTATGATTTTTATTTTCTCGTAATTTTTAGGCACAACAATTTCTCAACTTGAGTGTTAACACATACACATCGTTTCTATCCTAGAATGATAAAGAATTGACTTTGCAAAAATTTGTTTCATGTTTTTGTTCAATGTCCGACAAACAGACTTCAGAAACATCCTTTTTTCACTTTTATATACTCTACTTCAAAAGTGTCAAACTCGCAGCCATACGAAGCACAACTTCCTAACAAATACGTTGTAAAATAAAGATGGAAATACTACTACATGCAGAAATCAATTTAAAAGATATCAATTTTTTTACTTAAACCACTTTTAACGTAGTTTTCCTTTATCCTTCGAGTTGAACATCCTTTAAGTGTAATTAAACTTCAAAAATGCTTCAGTAATGAGAATCAAGGAATCTTACCCTCACCTCTGGGCAACATGACGGAATGCGGGTAGTCTAACAGCAGCTGCACCACAGCGGTGTGCCCCCCCTTCGCGGCCTCGATGAGCGTGCTGGAGTTGTCCTTCAGCTTGCGGAACGGGTCCGCGTCGCACGCCAGCAGGAACTTGACCACGTCCGCGTGCCCGCCCGCGCACGCGAGCGACAGCGGCGTGTGGTCCGTGTTGGCGGTCATACGGTTTACGTCCGCGCCCTGATAGCAATGGATACAGAATTAAAGAAAGTACAAAAACTCTTTCGTATATACAGTGTAGTTATTTTAAAAATCTTTTAAGACGAGAATATCTTTTAAATTATTACCTAACATTTAAAAAAAAATAATCGTTTTATTCCAGTGTCAAGTATTTTATATTTTCATAAGTGTACATTATGTTACCTAAATGAATAAATGATTTTGAATTTATTTAAATCCATTGTTGGTAACTCTCAAATGTTGCTGCTTTCATATTTTCAGGCATGTCTATTGAGACAGAAGCAACATTACTTATTATCCCAGCCACCGCGGCGCTGCTAGTATCCGTGTGATCGAACACACTGACGGGTCATAGCACGGGCTCACTCGCAACCAGCTCTATTAGTGTTATTGCCGTTCGCCCGTAAGAGCAAGCGAGACAACGCGAGGGGAGGAGTCAGTGAACTGCTTAGATGTGTGTGTCACACCGATACAATGCCGCGCGCTCTACAGTCGGCCTAGCATGACAACCGCGACAAAATTTTGTCAAAAATTAAACGGTAAAATTAAAAAGAAAACGGTTTCTCGTGTTTTAATCGATTATCTCTTTATTTCTTCCGGGTTTAACATGACAATTACACTTAAAACTCGACTAAATAATATCAAAAATATTGTCGATCGAGATATCTTTTCTATCAAAATCGTCGATGTCGAGATATGTCTTCTCTCGTCCGCGAGATATCTCGTGGCGGTCATGCTAGGCCGGCTGGTCAAAAGCAGAACCATTGGGTTTTATGTACTACCGAGCTCACCTTCCCGACGAGGAACTGCACGGTGCACAGATGCCCCGCCCGACAGGCCTTCATGAGCGGCGTGCGGCCGCCCTCGCTCTCGTGCTCGAGCACGGCGCCGGCGCGCAGCAGCACGTCCGCCACGTCCGTGTGCCCGTTCTCGCACGCGTACGTGAGCGCCGTGTCGCCCGTCTGCGTCTGCGCGTGCACGTCCGCACCCGCGTTCAAAAGGTACCTAGCAAATATAATATGAAATTAAAAGATATTTTATGAGTCGATAAAATTAAAGTACATAAATGTAAAGAACGAAGTTAACAATGTAAATCCTCAATTGAATGTTATTCAGATTGTAAGCACCTCCAAACATCCTACACTAAAAGAAGGTTTATGACTTTAGATTTTTTTTGGTTAGAACTTATCCGCAAAATGTCTAATGCCTAACGAATAGGAATTCGCATATCACAGTTATATTATTTACATCTTCAAAGAGACTCATATATAATAAAAATAAATAAAAATAGTTTATTTGGAATATAAAACATGTGTCAAAATATCAATCTGTAACGATGACACTCGCAAAAGCATAACACTGTGCCGCGAGTATCAACGCCCACCACCGGAACATAAGACAAAGTTCGATTTATTACAAAGAATACTTATTTACTAGTAGTGTGTACAGTGTATGCTGTGTGTGTGTGTGAGTGTGTGTATGTGTGCGTCTGCGCGTGAGTTTGTGTGTGTGTGTGTGCGTGTGTGTGCGCGTGTGTTTTAACTAGGAATCTACTTCTAACTAACAGCTTGAAGCAATTCTTCGGTTTCATCATATCTCAATGTAAGTAACTAAGCGAGACATTTAGCTTTACATTGCTATAGAGTTAAAGGGTAAATATTTAAATGTCTATTTGCACTATTATATAGCTTAGGACTGAGATAATATACAGCTATGACTGTAGTCACTTACCTCACAAGCTCCAAGTGCCCCTCTTGGCTGGCTTCCATGAGCGGAGTGGAGGCGCCCAGCTCCGCGTCGGCGCCGGCCTTGATGAGGAAGTCGGCCACCTCGAGGAAGCCGCCGCAGCAGGCGAGGGTGAGGGCGGTCTCCTGCGTCTCGTCCGTCTGCGCGTTGATCGCCGCGCCCTGACCGAGCAACAGAGCCACCATCTCCTCGTGACCTAGTGGTAAGAGTAATTTATGTAATCGTCGTTATACATAATTACAATATTTATGTAAAGCTTGAAGAGTCAATACAACGTATATTCAAATTCAAAATCATTTATTCATTTAGGTAACATAATGTACACTTATGAACGTCAATAAAAAATACATATTAAATTTTACATTTACCGCCAGTTCTCAAATCAAGGGCGTAGAACGGAAGAGAAGAACTGGCAAGAAACTCTTCGTCACTCTTTTTAATAGCCAAGTTTTTGTTTTACAAAATATTTGTAAGGCGCTGCAACCATTACACCATGTTCCACATGACATCTTTGTGTAATTAAATATAATATTTAAAAAATATATAAACCAGAAAAAAAAACAAAGATTTGTCCTTTATCAGCAGTAGGCATGGTGAAATAGGAGCACGTACATCTACATTGCACCCGTGCGAAGACGGGGCAAATTGCTAGTGATAAATAAAATTGAGGACAAAAGGTGGACTAAGGATTCTTGAAAACTGTCTTAATGTCAAAACTCAATAAAAGATTTTTTTGAGGGTTATTCAAAATTAGATTCACATAGATCTGGCAGAGGCATTATTATAGAGTATCGCAAGGGTACCTTCTCTGGCGGCCTCCATGAGCGGCGTATACCCCTCATCGTTGACCTCCTCGATGTTAGCCCCCCGCTCCAGCAGCAACATGGCCAGCTCCACGTGGCCGCCGCACGCAGCCAGTGTCAGCGGAGACTCGAAGCTGTCCGTGGGCATGTTGACCTGGAATAAAAGAATATATTAAATTGGACGTCCAATCGACTGACACCTTAAGGTCCTTCGCCATATCAACAGACGTGTTCATTCAACTATAGTTTGAAATATGAGAGTATGTCCTTCATTCAAACAAAAAATGGAGCAATGTTTATTTAAAAGATAATATAAAAATACACGTTTTATTACAGATATGCATAGACTAATTTTTGTCCTGGGTAAACCGCGACTTTCGATGTCAGGCCGAAATCCTTAAAAGCATCCTATAGAAATTTTTTGACATAATAAATCACACTAATTGAGATTATCACAGCAAGTTCATAAGAATGGGAAAATACAATATTAAAATGATCAGGTGACCAGTTAATTAAATCCTTTGTAGATCTCGCGAGAAATGTCTAGTTAAGAGTCTCTTCTAGCTGATGAGGGTTGGCTACCTGTGCTCCAGAGTCCAGCAGCAGCCTGGCCACCTCCACGTGGCCGTCCATGCTGGCCTCCATGAGCGCGGTGTGCATCTCGTCGGTCTTGTGCTCCCGGTCCGCCCCCGCGGCCAGCAGGAAGCGCACCATGTCCAGGTGTCCCTTGTAGCAGGCGAGCGTGAGGGCGGACTCCTTGAACTCGTTGGAGTGGGTGTTGATGCCGGCGCCGTGCTCCAGGAGGATCTTGGCGACGCCAACGTGGCCCGCTGACGCAGCCTGGCATTGAGGACAATATGAGTCAAATATATTTCCGATATGGAATAATCTACCTGAAGATACCCTCTTATGAGGCGTATTATATGTTATTTATTTCGTAAAGCACTATCATTTTAAATAAGGAAGTAACGCAGTTAAACACCTGCCTATGAAGATGCTCACTTTCTATTCAACTGAATTTGTCTGTATTTTTGTAAAGAGGGCAAACGGGCATACAGCTCATATGATGGGAAGCAACCACCATGAACATCTGTGCAATCTGAGGTCGTTACAGATACTTTTTCACCCTTGAAAAATATATTAATCTTCTTCCTCCTAATTCAATATAACAACTACTAAAAGGCCGGCAATCTACCTGCAAGTACTCTGTTGTTGCAGATGTCTATGGGCGCCGGTAATCACTTACAATCAGGCGAGTACACAGCCCGTTTGCCCGCTATTCCATAAAAAAAACATATATAACTATGTTATGTATTTATGAAGGGGATTCTTCCATATTCAGTAAAACAGCTACGAATAGCACATACATATGTATATTAGCTATGTGTAACGTAAATTATAAATAACTAGCAACGCGCCCCGGCTTCACACGGGTGCAATGTAGATGTACTATACACAAAACATAGCCTATGTTACTCGCTGATAATGTAGCTTTCTATTGGTGAAAGAATTTTCAAAATCGGTCCAGTAGTTTTTGAGTTTATTCATAACATACAAAAATACAAATCTTTCCTCTTTATAATATTAGTATAGAAGTATAGATAAGTTACCTCCATAAGCGGTGTGTGCCCGTTTTCGTTGTGGTCCTCGACGTTGGCGCCGTTCTCGAGCAGCGCGCGCACGCACTCCTCGTGTCCGCCCGCGCACGCGTACATGAGCGGCGTGTTCCCGGAGCCGGACACCGCGTTCACGTCCGCGCCGTGCGCTATCAGCAGCCGGACGATGTCCACGTGGCCCGCGCTCGCCGCTTCCATTAGAGGTGTACAGTCGCCCTGCGGAACAACATATGAGAGTTATTAATTCGAATTAACAGCTAGCAGCTATTCCAATGGTAAGCGATACTCGCTGGCTATTGGTGCACTTTTCAATATCAGAGAACTAACAGAGACGTTCCTGCCCTAACGGACGCGAAAGCGAAATATTATGTTATATGACAAAACCCATTTCGTAAATCTTCTTGTTTTATGACAGACGAGATAGATGGTATGGTTCACTTGATGGTAGGTGATACCTCAGCCGCAGAACCTCAGTCAATGATGTGCTGTCGACCTACTATTTACTTCGAGCATTCGGAAATATATAGACTGAAACCGAAACGCGTAATATGCATTTCACGGTTTTTCCATCTATGAGATCCATATATCCATATAATGCCCCGTTAAGTTAACAGACGTGAATTATAAACATATCATGTCCCGGTGGGATTCGAACCCACGACCCATCGATGCGCACTGCAGGTGTTCTACCGAATGCGCCAACGAGCCCGTCAAAAATCTTCAAATAAAACGTGTTACAGCAACACAATATCTAATATAGGAGAAATTATAGCAATTAATGAAATTAAAAATATGTTTATATGTTATAAATAAATTTAAAAAAAAACAAAGATAGGTGGTCCATTATCTCTATTTAATTCTGAGAATATTTAAAGTAAAATACACTATTTAAAGCATCAGTGTAAATATAACATTCAGGAGCATTTCAGATATTTAAAGATCAAGGCAGTAAATAATTACATCAATTATGTGTCTCACCTTGATGCCCCGGTCTTCGACGCTCGCGTGCATCGCGAGTAGCACCTGCGCGAGTTCGTAATAACCCGCGGAGCAGGCAAGGGAAAGGAGGGACTCCCCTTCTTCAGTTGTCTCGTGGACGGAACGGCCCTCGGTGAGGAGTTTCCGGACCGTCCCGACGTCCCCGTCCGAACACGCCTCGGCCAAGGAAGGGGCCCCGTCCGCACCAACGGACGACGGGACCGTTTGCGTTGTCCCCGTCGCCGTAGACCCACATTGCGTGCTGTTAAAAAAAGTCATTGGTAAAGAACAAAAATAATGAAAATCAACGGTGGATTCGGACGATAATGCAATCAGATAAGATCAAAGCTTAAAAATCATAGTAACGATGCCTCGATCGGACCGAAACGAGAGTCGCTGACTCGACCGAAATCGATCCGAGAGACGATACGTTTTACAACTCAATCTCGGATTATCATCACCTTGCAAATACTACACATAAATGAGCTTAATTTTAAAGATATCACAGGTATACCAAAAGGTTGTATGTGCTTAGATGTTATTATGTAATACAAATGTTAAATATTTTACAAATTACATATATTATTGTAGTATAACGTCAGGATTTGCTTAGAGTAAATAGATATACAATTACACAATTTAAAAAAAACGGAATGGTAACATTAATAACACACTTGATTCTTTAAATGAAATTGCAACACATTGGTCAACAACACTACAAAAATTTAAGCACGTAGTTTTGTATATTTTTTGAAATGTTTTAAGAATAAATTTTGCTCGAAAGATTCTATCTTGATTCCTAGAAAGTTACTGTTACAGATTTGAATACCATTCATTTATCAACTTTAGGCAATAATAAATTATTTAGGAACACATTATCATAATATTCCAGTCTTTAACGGTGCATGTACCACATTTAATATTGAATTTAAAATAGATATCAATGAAGAACATCACAGTTGAAAGTCCAACTTAATTCAGTTTTAAGGCATACCATTCGTAGAAAAATAGATAATTCTACAGAGTGGAACAATACGATTCAGATCACTAAATATTTATTTCAATCGTTTTTATTAGTACATTTTAGAAATCTTGAATATGGTGTTTTGCATGAAGGCCTTTGGAAAGTCAAGAATGTGTTGACGTCATGTATATGGAAAATAGGTAATGACTTTGACGTTATATTATGACAACAAATAATTTACCATTTTTAAACAAAAAATACCCTATTGCCTGCACCTTGCAGTTTTATGAATAATTAATATTCTATTATGTCCTCTAATAATTCTTATATTGCTAAGACAGCTTTATTATAGAATTTAACTCTAATTCACTTTTATAAAACGACATAAAATAGTATCAAATACTTATGAGTCGTATATAATCAAAGGCGGCTATCTGACATTTTTGGTCCGGCAATCTACCAAAAACAAATAAGTTCTTGTCGTTACTGTTATGTTTTATTATATATTTGGTTTTATCTTTAATTGTTAATATTAATAGATACTTTAAACATGCAATGAATGATACCTAATACAAAAGTAAAGGAGGAAAACGTTTTCTTTTTTAAATTGCTAACAATATATACGATTCATATGTAGGTTGTAGATCTGGAAAGTAACAATCATATGCCTGGAAAACAATATTTCCAGTCAAGCAAAGCCGAGGACGAAACCTAGTAACATGAAGGTTGTATTTAAACTATCTACTCAGCACTCACTAGAAATGGGCGATTTCGTTTTTATTTACAAACGGTTATGTACCGATATACAGTTTTCATATCGATATCGAAAACCGTTTTCAGATATCGATATAAATAAGTATGGTTTGCAAACGTTAACATGATATAGGCAAACTAAAAAAGAACTCAAAATTGTCTTTT
This sequence comes from Anthocharis cardamines, assembly GCA_905404175.1. Classification (NCBI taxonomy): domain Eukaryota; kingdom Metazoa; phylum Arthropoda; class Insecta; order Lepidoptera; family Pieridae; genus Anthocharis; species Anthocharis cardamines. The sequence continues at coordinate 2,143,068 of FR989959.1, forward strand.
ACTCCACCTATCGATCACCTGACAAACTATTTAGATTTTTGTCTTTATTACTATAAATAAATTTGACACAATTGAATTTATTAATTTGTAATTATTTAGTCAAAAACAATTTTATCAAAAAAATTTAAAGTAGTAAAATAATAATGATAATATTTTAAACGTGGCAAACTTTGCTTAAATGTCAAAGAAACTAAACATTATTCATAACTTCGTAAGTTACGCCATATTCGCTTCATCTCTTTTACACCAGTACACTAATATGTAATTAGAAAGAGAAGTAGTGAATATGGAAGTTTTATAACGTTTGCGTTTTGTTCGTTATGGTGGTTTTTGAGTTTTAATATTACTTATTATCATGTTTTCGTGATAACGGTTATGTTAATAAGTATATCGATATGGTGTGGTATGTAACACATAACCGTTATAAGTTACGTTTTGATATATCGAACTCATGTATAGCACTCACGGTTTATCTTGGTGGTGGTGCCTGTGGTGCGCGGGTGGTTGATCGCTCCGCATCCTCGTTAGGGCCGCGGCAGCCTCGTCCAGTGCACACGAAACCGACGACGTCAACCGACGGAGCACTTCGGGGTCGGCCAGGTGCTTGCCCTCGCCGGATAACTTGCTTATACCTGCCACGATAGTATATCATATTATTAGTTATTTCGTCTATGTATTTGCGTGTTGTTCCCACGAGAATGTAAGTGAGTGCTCCTATTTCACCATACATTCTGCTGATAGAGGACAAATCTTTGTTTTTATTTATTTTTATTTTTTCGTTTATATATATATTTTTCGATTATTATAGTTAATTACTTAAAGATGTCATGTGGAACATGGTGTAATGGTTGCAGCTCCTTACAAAACATTTGTAAAACAAAAACTTGGCGATTAAAAAAGAGTGTCGGCGAGTTTCTTGCCAGTTCTTCTCGTCCGCTCTACGCCCTTGATTTGAGAACTGGCAGTAAATGTAAAACTAGAAGCATTTAATATGTATTTTTTATTGACGTTCATAAGTGTACATTGTGTTACCTAAATGAATAAATGATTTTTGAATTTTTTTTGAATTAGAAATCTCGCTGCAAACAATCACATTATTTATCTATACTAATATTGTAAAGAGGTTTTTTTTATGTTAGATATCGACAGACGAGCATGAGGCTCACTTGATGGTAAGTGACACCTCAGCCACAGAACATCAGTCAATGATGCGCTGTCGACCTACTTTTACTTCGAGCATTCGGAAATCCATAGACTGAAACCGAAACGCGTAATGTGCACTTCACGGTTTTTCCATCTATGAACGGTGTTTCGTTACCCGGTCGGAATTTCGATATTCCTCCAACCTGATCAATGCCCGAAGTTACCAGACGTGAGGAAAACATGCTTAGAGAAAACTATAAACTTGTTTTCCCGGTGGGATTCGAACCCACGACCCATCGATGCGCACGGTAGGTGTTCTACCGAACGCGCCAACGAGCCCGTCCCTTTTGTTTGTTTATTACAATTTAACTAAATAACTACTCGAGCTTTTAAAAAAATATTTCACCAAAAGAAAGTTACATTATCAGCGTGTCACATAGGCTATTTTTTGTGTATAGTACATCTACATTGCACCCGTGCGAAGCCGGGGCGGATCGCTAGTACAGTATGAGTTAAGTATATATTAGTAATTTAGTATATAAGTTTGGTTCTACTCTCGACAGTTTCTTTGAAAACTGATATGAAATATCCATTTGCAATTCTATAATAATGACTCGATGATGCTTAGGTCAATCAAACAGACGGCTTAGCGCGGCCTGATTGCGAAAGGTCATCCATAAAGGCGTTTGGATTATGACATTTCATTTCGATGAACTTTTTCTTTCAGTTTAGATATAGTTGAACGCTACAGAATGCATTTCGATAGTTTTACTATCGCCCTCTAAATAATTTTATAGGAAGTACGCAAGGACAAACGTCAGGAGTAAAACAAGTAATTACATATTTTCCGTGTAAGCTAAGTCGTAAAAAAAGAGATATCGCTCCCGTACTTGTGATTCGGGGATATTTTTTCTTCTCGTGTTGAGTTGAATAGAATTAAAACGCGATTTATTCATTATAATATTATTTATCCCGATGTTTCGTGAGCTTGGTTAAAGGTAAAGGAAGGGAACAGCTGATTGAAATGTTATTTCTCGGTTTATCATCTAAATGGACAAATATGTAATAAAACTGTTATCTTACTATTAGACATGTTTTCTATATACCTCATTTGTTATGGTCAACCGATACATTAATTTTAAAAATCTAGACTAATTTATTGTTAAAAAACCCCTCACAACAAAAGCATTGTTGTAAGCGTAAATTTTTATGTTGAATTCTAATGAATAGAGACGATGAATGATTTTAGTTCAGGATTCTAAGCCGACACTTGATTTATTCCGTGGCGTCAAATTGAAGCCGAGACGTAGTTACGGTAGAGATAAAAGTAAACTACATTCGTATTTGACCTCTAAAATCAAACAAAGAATCGTCTGTGGTTTTAAGACAGAAATGTTTAAAAAAGTGAATATTTAGCAGAACCAAAAACCGCCTTGACACGTTTCTATTCTATCTTGCTGGGTGTTTTGTAGTCAGATAATGTATTTGCAATTGAGAGAAGATACATTCAACTTTATAATTAAAGTGTTGTGTTATAAATACGACGCCATGTTAGTGTCACGAGATTAAAAGATATATTCGTGAGCTCATCTTCAGGAACTTAATCAACCAACTTGGTCTCACTTCGGAGACAGAGGCTAGTGTGTATTTATAGCGAATTCGAGACAAACATAGAAATGCCCTAATTTAGAGAGACGCTATAAATGTATAATGTTTATAAGTAGTTATGATGACCGGTAATTTTACCTAAAAAAAAATGAAGACCAATATTATTATGATTTACCTAACAAATACATCTTGTACTAGTGAACTGAAGTGATTTATACTCAAACCGGCTGTGCCCTGCGGTGTCAATCGCGACCGCACTGTGGCTTAAATATAGGAAGTGTAGTATCAAAAAAATCTCAGTATACCCAAAGGTTCATATCTCCAGGTCGATTATTTTTAATTAGATTGAGCGTTGTCTGTCACATTGCTATTGATAGGCGTACATAAACAACCGATACGGAAGCAATCAGAAACATAAATTCATCTGAAGATAATACAGTCGTAAACATCGTTACTTTAGCTTAATTACACACAAAATATGTTATCATAGAGAGCATCCAGTAGATCGCGCTATACTGAAAATGTGTTGATTGTATATCGTGGTATGTTGTTGTAGGCGAGCGCTCTCTTACGACGAATGATAAGTCTTTAAGAACTGTTAGTAATTAAAAATTTTGTATCGGCCGTCTCTAAGGCACCACGTGTGAAACTCACAGATATGGCTGCACGTTCAAGTGCCACGGTATTCAGTCCATATGCATACACATAGCGTTCAATACGCATATGACGTAATAACTGTTCCAGTTACCGCTAAAATAAAGAGCCTGTGTCAATAAGGTCCATCTTTATTTTTAATAACAACATTGATTTACAGGGAGCGAATCTTAATGCATCTCTTATGATACATTAATAAATCCGTTGACAAGTTATCTGGATGATTATGAAATTGTTACTGTAAGATTATACATTTCTTGACTATATCTTATGTAGCGGTTTAAATAGCCATCATTGATGACATACTAGTTGGAACAATGGTTAATGAAACACCCGTACATTCTAGGCTCGCGGGTTCAATCTCGCCGAGTCTAAGACATTAAATCTATGAAAAATATTTTCCCTTAGTCAGGGCATTTGATCAGGTCTTACAGAGTAAAATTAAGGATCGCTAGGATCGGAAAATTATCATTCTGAATTAGGTCAATGTCAAAACAATATTTCCTTAATTTTATTCAGCTTTATTACATAAGAAGAAGTTAAGGAATTTCTCATTTGAATATCGTTTCTGGTTTTGTTAAATGATGAAGGAAAATTATTTAGGTATATAATTCCGCCACGGAAGCGTGCACAGTAGCACTGCAATTTTTTCAGCGGACACCTCGACACGACATGGAATATGCAATCGATACCAGTAGCAATGAGTTTCTTCTTCGCCGGTTCTAATTACATGATTGTGTAGCGGCTATGAATTTTTATCTCTTTAAGTGTGGACAGTGAATTGAATGCAATTTCGGATCTACTTTACATTACAACAACGTCCATTTTTAAATGGATTACGCAATAACATAAGTAGATAGGATATAATAAAGAAACACGTAGTATCCATTCGCCCCGTAACGTATATTCAAAATATTTATAAACTTTACCAACGACAACAGAATTCATTTCGTCATTTTAAAACAAAGTCGTAAGTAATTTGAATATTACTATTAGATCTAGACAAAGTATTATAAGATCATCTATAAGACTATTAATTGAACTAAATTAATATGGAGAATATTTTCTCCGCACAACTGTTATAAAAATATTCTGAGACAATAAATATAATCAAATTCGACTGCATGGAACTGGTAACTTCCTAGGTAAAATGAACCTTGTTATTAAACAGACAAGTTCTCTTATTCATATTCATATACTATACTAACAACGAGCTTACGAAGCCAAGTATAAAAAATAATTTTTATTTAAAAAAAATGTTATCATATAGTCTCGTATAAGAGCATTGTATGCAACAGCGGCAAGCGAAGGACGCGTAGATACGGCCCTCATGAATAAATAACAGTTTGTATAGTTTAATACGAATATCGATATGTTGTGACGCGTCCACCAAAATTGGAAGAGAACAGTTATACCTGTTTTTGAACTATGATTTAAGTAGGAAATATATTCATTTGAGTGAAAATGCAACTGTCGTGTCGTTATGAACAGCTGAATACAGTTGCTGAAGGACACTATTACATACATACATATTCTACAAAACATGAAGGTAATCAAGAAGTAAGTATATATATTGAAGTCTATAGTGACTTTTATAATTTTTACAAGCTGAACATATTTTGAAGAACTTTGGTAGGCGCAGAGATGATCCTCTCCTCAGCTGTTTTCTTAGATTTTTTTTAAAATGTTCGTAGTTTGTTCTCATGAGTTTAGTATCGTTCAAAGCTTTCAATAGGAGTATTTATTAAACCATCTTTAGGATAAGTTAGGCAATCCAGAGTTTACAAGTAGATATGTATATATGAGTCACTGATCATTTAGATCCTACTATTACATTATATAAGCGACATGTGTTCGACCGTCATAGTAAGCGCCACAACCACGCATGACAGTCGCACAGCTTTAAAATGCTAAATTCTGTGTCCTCCGACAATAACAACTGCTTGTCTGTTTTTTTATATAGCCGCTATTGCGTCTTAAATGTTTGTATGTGGACTAAAGCAATTGATTTTAGTTAATAGGTGTATGAACGTAGCGTTCACAATACGAAAAGGTCAAGGCAGGTGGCTGTCCTATATCATTGTTCCAACAATGACTGTCACCTTACATTTAGATTTTCAAGTAATTATAAAAATTATAAACATGAACAAAGAATAAATAACGATACTAAAGTAAAGTAATATAAAAGGATATAATAATATTGATATTTTAACACTCTAAGGGGGCGTCCATAAATTACGTGAGGTGTTTTTTTAAATTTTCTGTACCTCCCTCCACCCTGGTGAGATGTCGTGAGATTTTATTTAACCCTCTCCCCCATCGCCCAAATTCTCGTGAGATTTTTCAAAATGTGGGTTTCTTACGTAAACGCGTTGGATTGTTATTGTAAAAAAAAAAAAAAAATTATAACGTCGAAGTATGAATGAAATTATTTTCTTTCGAACGAATTAGTGAATGATCTTAATCGTATTACGCGATTACGCTCAAGATGAAATCTTAAGATGTACAATCTGGATTAAATGGACCAAAATAGTGTAATGTTTTTTTTGAGACCCCCCCTCTCTCCAACGAAAAATTAGATGAGATTTGACTCGACCCCCTCCCCCCCTTAAACACCACACGTAATTTATGGACGCCCCCTAATCGGATTTCTAAGAATATTTTTATCTCAAGAAATAAAAGATGGTAAACAGTAAGAGTATAGCTAAAAAATATGTATAAAAACTAGTTATAAAAATATATGTGCTACCGCTAAACTAATCGCAACTACACTGGCTTAGCAAAAACATCCATAATATACTTTTTTATCGACTCACGCACGTAAGCATACTAGAAAACATTTGGCCGACGCGTCTTAGTGGAGTTCACTTTAAACGTGTAAGGCCCAGCACACATGGTGAAACGCAACTGCAACGAAACTGCAACTACTAGTTACTTTTGAGTTTCATTTGAGTTTATGCCATAGATACCTTTGAGAGACAACACACGTCGCAACTAGTTTGAAACCATTTTGAAACGCGTTGCAGATCAGTTGCTTTGAAATCAGCGTGCAGGAAACTCGTGTCGAATTTGGCGTCTTTTCTGTTCTTTTCTGTTATTTCAACAAGCTCAAGGTATGTCTTTTTGCTCATACGATAACAATCCATGAATTTTCTGTCAGTTTGTTGAAATTCTTTAGCAGCCACAAACATACGGCAGTTGATATTCTTCTCAATGTAGGGATGTAACCACATACTTCTTCTTTTACGCCTCCTTCTTTGTCGAAGATACAAATACAGAACCACAACTTCTTCATCACTTGAACTAGACATTTTGGAGACGTGTCTGGTCTCAAAATCGGAATGATTGTGACTAATTTCATCATATTTAGGTTGCGGCGTGTGTGGAAAACATTTGAAACTGGTTTCAAACCTATAATTTCAAAAGGGTTTCGTTGCAGTTGCGTTTCACCATGTGTGCTGGGCCTAATGTAGCCCCATCGCTGATCAATCGCTGTAATTATCGGTTTAAATTATGAGCGCTAGCGGACACGTTGCTTTTTTAATGTTTTTGACTATGTTCTTTCTACAAAGAAACCAATACATATCATATCATGAACACTTTTTAGATATAAAGCATATTTTATAGTTTCGCCGCCAGAGAAATTAACGTCACTTTGTAGACGACGAAATTTTTAAAACCTAGTTTTATCTTCTATTTATCTTTTATCTTATCTATATAATAATCTATCAAATTAGTTAACTATTTTTCGGTGTGAAAACATAATCAGATTTAGCTGTGGTGAATATTAGGCTTAAAAATATTAAGAACCATATTGCAACACTAAACTATCGTGCCAGGATCATGTCAGTTTAAAAAAAAAATTACCTTTTCATAGTTTTTCCTAATAGCAGATAACGACTAGAATAATTATGAATTACCATGAGAAAGGAATTGTGACGAATCATATGTGATGATAATAGAAAGGTAGAGTTTCTAAGTAAAAAGTAATCTGTGGAAGTTTGAACCGATTAAAAATATATTCTCCCTATATTTAAGTTAATATAAGTACGCGGGGTTGTTATCGCTGACCAATTTAAAGCTCGGACGAATATTATTGAAATAAAATACTGTATACCGGATTAAAACGCGATTTATTATTTATATTGTTTAAATTATTTATCCCGACGTTTCGGATGCTTTTCAGCAACCGTGGTCGCGGGGAGACAGGTTGCTGAAAAGCATCCGAAACGTCGGGATAAATAATTTAAACAATATAAATAATAAATTGCGTTTTAATCCGGTATACAGTATTTTATTTAAATGTGTGATACTCGCGTTAATAAAAGACAATACGAATATTACTGTTTATTAAAAAGTTCTTACTACTGGCAGGTTTAAAGAAATACATATCTGTTAAGGGCCAGTGATAGTTTTCAGACATTAATTTGATTACATTATTTTTCATAATCACAAAGACTCTACATATTATATACCCGTTCAATGCGTACTACTCTATTCCGTCTTCAAAATGTATTTAATAGTGTAATCTCGTAACTTGTACCCGTTTGCCCTCGAGTCTCGGCTGCGCCGTCTGCATGGCAGTGACGTTGCATTGTCGACGTCATATTTCTAACCTAAGCCCACATACCGAACAAGATAAAAACAAACACGACTTTAATGATTTACATATTATCTCTAGTATTCAATAGAACTCTCTTTAAACTATTATTTATTGGTATATCCCATAAAATGTTTAAGAGAAGTATTAGTCTAGCGCGTCAGCGTTCCTAAGATAAGTTTCCCGTGAGAATTTGAAGATTGTCGTGCTAACTTGCGGTATTCTAAAAATTTAAATATTTTGGCCAAAGACGGGCTCTAATTTTTTTTAAATACTGCATTAATTAACCAAACTATAAAGCGTAATACGCACTTAGTAATTTGCTATTATCAAAGCGAGCAATAGTAGCAAATTTTATTTTTATTTAAAATAACACTGTGAGAGTTTTTACCTTTGATTTGACGATTTGAAAATTATAGTGTTTATTTATATAATACTACATTTATATAATTAAACGATCGCTTCTCTTTTAATTGGTTATCAAAGTGTACAATTATTTTTTTCTAGCAGTCAGGATAATAGGTTGTGCCAGACAGAAAAGCGAGTGATCGTAAAAATGAGTCTTAGGTCTTAGTTCTTAAATATATAACTTAGTTATAACGTTGAATTTTGTATAATGTTATCAAAATAAGATTTAGTTTAGTTTTATGATTTATTAATTAACTAATTTTTCAATCGATTGTATATCTCCATTCTTTTCTCTCGTTACAAACTTTATTACTAGGGTATACTAGTGTTTCTCAATATAAGTGAATAATTGTATTATTTTATCCTTTTTTACTTAATCCTTTTTTAACTTTTTACCTTTTTTAACTTTTTACCTTTTTTGTAAGTAAAGGTGTAAGATTATATGTGCATATGCATGATTTATTATCTATTTAGTATTTATGCATTATGTATTCATACAAAGCTAGTAAGAATAGATAATAGGTTAGGTTCTGGTATATGAATAAGATATGTTTTAATACATTGAAAGTTTTCCATTTAAAAACTAATATATCCATATAATAATTTAAATTCACTACATTTAGTTAACTTTGCATATTTTATTATGATATTGGTAAGTAATTAAACACACATACACTTTGTATTTAAACATTTCTTAATACTGAATCATAATTTTTGAGTTTGCAAAAGAATGAAACATAAAAACCTAGGTCTGAATAAAACAAACCAGATTTTCAATAAAAGTTAATATAGAATTACAATTGTGTAAGATTCTTCAGAAATCATTTAAGTGAAAATAAACTAATTTGCATACGCATAAGGTTGTTAGGTTTTAAATATTCATTAAAATAACTCGGCTTAACTCGGCAATCAAGACATTTGGCAAACAAAACCAGGAAACATAAAGAACTGAAAAAGTAAGATAATAAGAGTACATTTAAAAACAGAAGAAAGACCCACATTCTGGCTTATTAAATTTTCTAATTTAATCTATTACAGTAAAATAGTATCTAAGGCAGGATAATAATGCATCAACAGTTACATTGCATTCGATATATAGAGTAGTTGATAATAATATCAATTGCAATCAGTTTTTTTAAGTAAAATCTGAACAATAATAACTAAACGAAAGGAATAATGAATCAAAAATAATAAGTTGTCTTCCACCAAAAATAATAGGATTTTCAGTATTTCTTATTTGTATTATTAAGTTTTGATTTCTCCTACTGATTATTCTAAGACACTCTATAAAAGCATTACTCTAATAAGACCTACAAAATGATTTTTATGATTTTGAACAATATTTAAACTGAACTGTTAGTGTATTATTGTACCAAATGTTTGGTTAGATTTAATGGTTTTATAACTCACCAGCTACTTCTAACAGGGTTTCGAGTCTGGCCTGCATCTCTGCATCAACAGTTGGTTCAGGCTCATCGTGGGAGAGTAGGAACTTGGAAGTTTCTGCACCACCAGCTTCTTCATCCATCTCCGCCTGAATTAAATACATTATTTTTATTTTCAAATGAGATGTTTTAATATTGTGAGCTTTTTAATAAATTTTATCTAAATATAATATAGAATGATTAGGCACATGTTTTTGTAGTTTCCCATCCAGACATTACAGAAAGTCGAATACATTCTAAAATTGCCAATGTATTACGAGAATAATATATTCATGACTAGCAACGCGCCCCGGCTTCACACGGGTGCAATGTAGATGTGCTATACATAGCCTATGTTACTTGCCGATCATGTAGCTTTTAGAATTTTTAAAATCAGTCCAGAAGTTTTTGAGTTTGTTCATAACATATAAAAATATTTCCTCTTTATAATATTAGTATAGATTTATATAAAAATTATTTGCTACATCGAAAAGGTTTCTTCATTGTTTAAATTTATTTATTTATAAAGAAAAATGAGTTGTCCCCAAGTTTCTTTCATGATTCACATAAATTGATTAATATGCTCATTATGGTTTAGTTTACTTACAAATTACAACTTCAAACACAAAAACAAATGTTATTTTGGTTATTAATCATTATTAAAGTGTTATCAATGAATATGAATTATGCAAATATTTTCACTACACTGGTCACTGATGACTAACAATAATTCATTGTTTATATAGTTAGGGCAACACAACACATACACAATCCCAAGCTGAAAATTGCAAAAATTAGTTGTTTGTTTATTCAGCAGAAATAAAAATAGACAGTAAGTTATTTTTCAAACAGGTAAAGGTTAAAATAAAAAGTTGTGTATGTTACTATCACAATTAATAAAAATAAACAGTATGTTAGAATCACAAGGACCATTCAACATATAAAAAATACATTAATATGACAACCAAACTGTCCATTGCACACACAATATGCATGTTAACTGTAACAACCACTCAAGACTGCAACAGCAATTAATGGTGAAGCTTTCTGCACCCAGTAAAGTTGAAGACTTACCAACAGGTCTGGCCTGCTAAGGCACAAACAAGCCAGCAAGATCTATAACACCAATGAGAAAATTATGAGACACAATAGCAATGGGGTTCTTGGTAAGAAGCTTAGCCCTAATCATTTCTGTTAATGGTCCTTGTAATTCATCACCAACTAATATTTTTGCGCGAATCGTAGACAGCGATAAGTGGGATTTGTGTACGCGTGACGACACACAACACAACATCGTATACGACTATTTGCAACAGATTCGCAAAATAATTATATAATACACACAATCGTATCAAAATAACGTCAAGAGAATACAGTTTTCAGTAGTTCACACTGACTTGATGCATGTGATTCAAGTAACATGGCCACCTTATGTCGAGCTCTTTTCAAAACACAAATAGACAATGAAATCCCTTACGACAGACTGACCCGTATCGTAGATTTACAAAGAATCAATTTAATTCTATTTAGGAGTGGCATAAATAAATTCATGCACCACTCAGTGGAACGTATGTACCTATGACTTTCTGACGTTTTACGGAATATTTGGCAACCAACTTAAACCGTATAGAGGGATTTTTTTAGTTTTCACTTGTTACACCCTATTTCAAGAAACCACTGTTAATGTAATAGGGATTTCTTAAAAAATAAATTGTAAGAATAGACATGTACAAGATGTCCCTTGCAGCATTTAGCGGTACAGATAATCACAATCCCTCACTGCCACCGCCTCTGCGAAAACAAAACACGTTTTTACCTCGGATACGGAGTCATCTTCGCTTTCCGAAGAATCCGTCATGTATTTGGCAGGTGCTCCAGAATATGTTTCGGTTTCAGATTTAGCTGGACTCGAAGCCGAACTCTGAGGAGTGGACGATTTTACCACATCAAGTTGCACATTCACCTTATCGATATTTCGATTTTCAGACTGTCCGACATTCTGCATTTTTGTCCTAATCCAATAAAACTAAATTAGTCTTTTAATATCAACACTTGTTCTACGAAATTAACACGTTCCTATATTAGCAAACAAAAATTATTTCATCATTTAGCTAGGCTGATACCCGCCATGTCTTCTACACTTACACTATGGCGAGGTTCCCGGATGCTTCAAGTAGGCTAACCAATTATCTCCCTCTGGTGGGTCCAATCAGTACTTCTTTGTGCTGCCATCTATACACAAAAATGCTATTAAAAACATAGATAAAAGAATAACTACAGATAAGAGGTAAATTGTTATCACAGGTAACTTATATAGGATAAACAGTTTATTAATTAACACAATAAACATATTTAAAAGACATTCAACGATACAATACAGTTCGGGAACCGTTAACCGGGACAAGTCACAAGACGGTTTCGTTAATGTTGATTTGCCATCAACCTTTTGAACTTCGTTCTTTCTGCAAATTCAAATTAAAATAGAAGGACGTTTATCGTTTTTTACGATTATTGTAGATTTTATCTGTATAGTACATCCTATCTAATGTTCCAGTGTTCCCTCGTGTAATGAAACGTTACCTCTAACCGTTCATTTCAAAATTGCCGTCACCTCCCGCTCTGCTTCCTCATACCGCTCTTCAAGCGACGTGACGCCCGGTTATTATGGATAGCAACGCTACCGCGTTTCGATGTTGTTGTTAATATTGTTGTGATTTTTGTTTTCGTTAAGTTTTTGTTTCTGTTGGTTTGTTATTACTACGAACGTACGTACGGACATATTTGTGTTTCTATGATGGCGCTACACAATGGCGAACGTAACTTGTTATATAAGCTAATGACATTATTTGAACATGAAAAAAAATAAACTAATTATTTTCATTAGGCACTGAAAGTGATTATCTAGCTACACAATATGGAGTGATGATAGTGATACAGAAATTAGTGATTTCGATGACCACGGTTGCTAAACAGTATCCGAAACGTCGGGATAAATAATAAATCGCGTTTTAATCCGGTATAAAGTATGTTATTTAAATTATTTCGATTAAATAGCTGGTATTGCAGTTATGGATACATAAATAAACCTTTTGTATGTTGTTTTCGCCTTCGTAAACAATTAATTATAAACAATATTTTTATGTTCACACAGTAGAATAAAACAGTAAATTTTTTAGATTATTTTATTTTTCTCTATTCTATTTTATTTTTATTTACAGTACCATTACAAGGACATCATAACGGTCGACGACGGATATTTTTTTCTTTGCCCGTCTAGCTACACTACTAAAATAATATATATTATTTATTATTAATAAATAAATTTTATACATTGTTCATTCATCTTGATGGCAGTGAGTGAGTGTTAATGAATTAGCTTAAAGGTATGAACATTTTAACAATAAAAATATACTTTTGTTAGGTACTGTAGGTGCATACATATTATACTTACCATCGTAAATAGTCAAGTTACCATCATACCAACTAAAACTAAACTAAAGACCAACGAAAACCAACTAAAACTAAACTAAAATCTAAAGACTCAGCGAGCGTAGGCTGCAGGAGGTATAAAGGTAATCTGGTATGTAGTGCAAGGTAAAGGTATGATGGTAACTTGACTATTTACGATGGTAAGTATAATATGTATGCACCTACAGTACCTATATAGTTTCAAAAATTCCTGGAAAAAGACGTGAGACAATTTCTGAAAAACACCTAATTGTTAATCGCAAATAAAAACGGTATGTATTTACAGATTTTCCTTATATTTTTAGGGGGACGGCAATTTTCCATAGTAATGGTCAATGGATGTCAAATACATAGCGTTTTCTGAATGTTTCGCCTCCCTAGTTCATAGAGCTATGTTTTGTTATACTCTGTTTACAGAGCTTATTTGTATATAATAACTCTGTGGCTTGATTATTCAAATTCAATTTCAGCGAGACTATGGTTTCAGATTTTATTTGGGAGGAAAATATCAAGATGGAAATTCTATGGGAAAATAGGGAAAGCTTTCGGCGAAATATGTTTTTATTTGTCAAGTATTGAGAACTGACTGTTGTTATATAAATAAATAGTGAAAATAATATTGTTTTAAATAATTACTTATAGTTTTCAATGTAATGATGGAAGGAGTAAATATGTTCTTAATTATTTTGCGATACACTATATACCGTTGTATAAATTAAGTGAACATTGGATATACGATGGATGAAATAATCGAGATGTTTTAAATAAAAACAATATGGCAAGGGATGGAGACGTCCCAACAATTTTTAATCCAAAAAGAGTGCGTGCACCGTCAGTTATAATTACTACCGAGGAAGTAGTGGAGGCTGATAGTAGTATTGATGTGGAAAGGGAGAGGCCAAATGGGCCTCCAACGCCGTTAAATCCGCGAGCGCCTCTGACGCCTCAAACTTCTGTTTCATCAGCGCCTCCTCTCACTACCCAGCCCTCTCTGCAGCAAACCTTTAGTGAATCGGCGGCCAGCAGTCAGGATGAAGAAAGACAGCTCAGAGACAAAGGTTGCCCGCACTCCTGTTGCTCAAAGATCGCCAAAAAGGTATATTCTTACTAAAATTGCTAGTTCTAAAATAATAATATTTTTGCTCAAGTATTATATTAAATTTTAACTTCAAAACCTTCACATTAAAAGATTTAAATATTCTTGACATCATATTGTTTATTAAAAGACCACAAGTGAACATGTCTAGTATAATATTAATGTTTATATTATATTAATAGGTACCATACCAACCCATAGTTTTATTTAAGTTATATAAATTATGAGTACAATGTAGATAGATATGACATCAAATTTAAACAAAACAGCCATTAACTCAGCTTTTCATACCTGATGCATAAGGGATGTTTCCAGTCCAGTGTTTTAATGAAAACATTCTTTACCCACCCACAACAGTATTAGAATCTCGCATTAAATGACTGGTTAGTTCAACTGGATGTCTCCACTATACAAAATCCCTAGTTATGCCAATGATTGTCAGAAGAGATCTAAGCTAATAATTTTATTTAACTAATTTGCAAGATTTAAATACAATTTTACAAAGCTCTAATTTTAAGCATCACCCTGATCAGGAAGCTTTTATTACAGTCATATTCAAACTCACCATACCATATTCAGCCGAGCTAATATGTCATCATTCATCAATTAATGAAAATCATAATCCTGGAATATTTAGGAATATAGTATGGTATATATATTTCTCTTTTTGTCACCAGATCTACTATGGAGTCTGTGTTACATTTACACTCGTTGCATCCTGGGTGACGGTGACCCACTGTATCAAATATCTATACTTACAAGACTACTCCCCTATACATAGTGCTGATTTTTCTATGTTCAATAATTATACATCAAGATTTCGCACACATGTAAGTACACTAGCTTTAGTTTACATTAAAAAAACTCACAGTTGATTATTCTGTATTCTTAGTATGTTAAAAAAAGGATAATTAACTATTTATACAGGAACATACTTAAATATCTTTATTACATTGAATGTACACATTTTTTTTTATTTGAAATCTCATTGTCAACTGTCATCATATAAGCTCCATTATTAGTGAGCTTCTCCAGGCCAGTGTTATGGTGCAATCAATGATACAATACAGTCTGTGTTCTGGGACTGTTGAATATTTTTTGTGTATAGTACATCTATATTGCACCCATGTGAAACAGGGGTTTGTTGCTTTTTCGATGAAAGCTCTCAGACGTCTTGACTTTTTCCGACACTTCCAACAATTATCATTATATTTCAATTAATTTACACAAAACCTTCCCACATTATATACCTAGAACTTCCCTACACTCTATCTATTGCTGAAAACTCGAATAATTTATCGCAAACAGACAGACAGACATATATTATTATAATATGCAGTGATTGTGCCTTTTTTTATTGTTTCAGCACTTATACAATGCACCATTCTTCACAGCATGGTTTTGTACCAACTGGCTGATACTTGTCTATCCCATATATCTGATTGTAATGCTCATACATAACAAGTGCAAGTCAGCTAATGCCATTGCTTGCGACGCGTTTAACGACTTTAAAGAAAAGGGCTTCACATTTGGTAAGTTTTTGCTATCTTTCAGCGCAAATATGTGACTCATAGAATTGATAAAATAAGAATTACGTAAGTGCTGTGCTCATCCAAAGAAATATTAACCTTTTGTTAATGCATAATATGCTCAATATAAGTATAGAATAAGTTCAATGTGTGCTTACTGCATTGATGCAACTGTTTGGAGATCTGTTGTTTTGAAACACTGGTGATTTGTGACTACATGGTAAATGCTTACTACATACTTACTTGGCAATTATCGTCTTCTACTTGTCTCCTATAGGGCCATACTGCAATTTCTTAAAGCAGTATAATTATAGGAATACTCAATGTTAGAACCAGACCAAGACTTATACAATATATTGCGCTGTCACTATAAGGGATTGTGGTGCGGCTTATGATGCGATAGTAGCTTCAAAATATGTTAATTTTGCATCTGGAAATCTTTAAGGATTTGTATAGATCCAAAATTTTAAAGGAGATTGGAGAAGGGTGGGCGCTAATGTTGAAGGATAATAGTAGATGATAAAAAAAAATACAAACAAGAACTTAATTAAATAGCAGCTAAAGAAATTGAAATGAATAGAATTTAAGAAGATTTTTTTTATAACTTCAATAGCTTTAACATAAGATGTTTTCGACCGCCTCCGTGGCTCAGTGGTGAGCGCGATGCGTTCAGTCTTAAGTTCGGATTCTGGGGAAACAAAAAAAAAATTGTTTCGGTCGGGCAGGGCATAGAAGGGCTGATCACCTACTTGCCTGTAAAGAATAATTATCAGTGAAACAGACAAAGAAATGTGTCTGCTCCATGCCCCACTAGGTGACTCGGGAATTCACTTTTATTAATATAAGGTTTTTCGACCACCAGCCCGTTTCCTCAGTCGCTGCGGGTTGTTCTGCCTCCTGTGGGTGGTGACCATCTACATGTACACGTACTCTCTCAAGATCCTGCTGTCCACGGACGTGGTGGCGCTGTTCGCGACTAACGTGTCTTGCATCTACCTGCTCTCCTGGGTCATTCTGCATGAACAGTTTGTGGGAGTTCGGGTGAGGAAGTTTTACTTGTAATAATTATTCATAGCTAAATTGAAAGAGGTTGAATTTATTTTTATAATCAAATCTACATTTCAGTTATATGTATCATTTTTATTTTATGTGATATAAAATTAGATATACAGTTAAAACTGTTTATATCAGAATAAAATAAATTATATCGACCAAAATCAAAGGTAAAACTAGAAGCATTTAATATGTATTTTTTATTGACGTTCATAAGTGTACATTGTGTTACCTAAATGAATAAATGATTTTTGAATTTGAATTTTTGGTCCCGACTGTACTTTGTACTTCGAAAATATCACCGGTTGTTACGACTATCGGTTTTACGACAAAATATGAGTAGTCCCTTTGATGTCGTAATAACAGATTTTGACTGTATATGTATGTAGTACCAGTGGCGTTGCCACAGAGTACATTCTATATAACTGAAATAGAGACCTATCTTTGGCTAAAAATTAGATACAAGGAAAGTGACGCCATCTGTATTTTTGTGATGGAACTATAATTTCTATATATACATATAAAATATAGGTATAGGCGCCTATACTGCCTTTTCATAATATTGTAGCGATACTATTTTTTTGTAAAATAAAAGAAATGATTACTTTAATGATTTATTTTTCTTTTCACACAATTTTATAATTTTTGCTTTTACTTTAAATAAATCCACATCTTCATGAAACTCCCTCAATCTCTCTCAGCATCTTTACTTCAGCAAGTGCTTGTGTATGTTGACCTGAAACATAACATTTTTATTAATAATTTGGATATAATATTCAAATACTTTTTTTATATAATGAAAGCATGTTTACCTGGCAAAAACAATATTAGAAATCCTATTGTTTCTGCAACATTACTTGACTTCAAAGTGAGCATGGCACATTGTTTATAAATTATAATCGTGTTCAAGACTTGTAACTTCTCCACCAATCGCACAAATCCAAGAATTAAATCTGTGATGCTTCTTATCAGGATTTGGAAACACATGTAACACTTCATGGGAATCTATAAAGAAAATTTTAAACGCAAATTTAAATTTTATATCTTTGTGCATAGACAGACAGGTTTGAAACGGGTGAAATATCGATATTACTGATTTAAGAGGTATATTGTTTAGTAAATTAACGCCTGTCTATATTTAAATCTTAAAAATACACTTACCTCTAGTTCGGAGACATTCACACAATATCGTAAACGGTTAACATAACCACAAAAAGCACTTAAAATAGTCTTAAAACTTCAAATCACTTAAATATTAATTACTAAGCCTCAGTTTCAGGACTCAATTCGACGAATTAGCCGAAAAAACAAAATTATTTAAAAATAATTACACAAATTAACTCCATAACAGTATTTCAAATTTCAGACATCTGTCACTTTAATTTTTTTTTTCGCCCACGGGTCAGGCTAAGGTCTTTCGACCATACCGCTATGTCTTATAATATATTTTCCTTTTATATATCCTTATTTAAGTTTAACTTTCACTATTCTTTATATTATATATCGTAATATACTTATTAAAAGATCTTTATTAAATATAAATTTAATTTGTCACTTTAATATAGCAAGATGTCAATGTCATCTTATTAAACGTTACATTTTACCTGTATTTTACCGGTAAAATAGAGAATTATTTTCTGATCACTATAAAATAACACAAAAAATATCTCGAAAAAAATGGGATAATCATTTAGACTTGCCTATAATATAATTAATAATATTTTTTTCTAATGATTATTTTGTAGTAGCAATACATAATTCTTAAGCAGCAACACCCATACAATAATGAGAATAGCCACATCTGTATATTTGTGATGGTACTAAGCGCCCTTTAGTACCTCGATAATTTGTTCTAAGTTTGTATACCCTGGGCGTTGCATAGGTCAGTAGCACCCGGTGCGGATCCCAAATTTGCCGCCCCCTTATTTTTGCAATTGAATATATAAAATATAGGGGCTTGGTAAAAATGTTACTCTTATTGAATAACACTAACCTAAAGAGAAACTCTGTCGGAGAAATTACGGTGAAGTACAAACAATAACAAAAAAAACGTTGAAGGATGTAATTTTTTTACCATTACCTGTGAAATGCCGCCCCCGCCAAAGTACCGCCCAGGGCGGACCGCACCCTCCGACCCTTCCCCATGCTACATCACTGTGTAGTACACCATTATCAAACGTGAGCGGATCAGCGATTGCCTATATTTCGTACTAGCAACGCGCCCCGGCTTCACACGGTTGCAATGTAGATGTACTATACACAAAACATAGCCTATGTTACTCGGTGATAATGTAGCTTTCTATTGGTGAAAGCAGTGGCGGCGTAAGGCGTGGGCGACATGGGCTAACGCCTACGGCCTCGCGACCCAGGCGGCCTCGCCCCTCGAAAATTTATGAATTACTTAAGAGCCGCGAGCGCGCCAAAAAAATTTTTTTCCAAAAAAAAAAAACATCTTTTGCGCTGGCAGAGGGCCCCGCTAAATGTATATTTCCCACATAAAATTTAGGTCTTACGCCGCCACTGGGTGAAAGAATATTCATAACATACAAAAATACAAATCTTTCCTCTTTATAATATTAGTATAGAGTATAGTATTTATCAATATTTTCAATATTGTGTGAAAAAAATACATGGTGGTATCTGAAGATCGTGGCCGCGATCCTCTGCGACACGGGCATCGCGCTGCTCGCGTACATGGACGGCATCACGGGCAACTCCACGCTGGGCGGGGTGGTGCTCGCCGCCTGCGCCGCCGCCGGCTTCGCTATATTCAAGGTATTTATTTAGTAGTGGCGTGGCTCAGTGGTAAGCGCGATGCGTTTAGGACCGGAGGTCTCGGGTTCGAATCCCGGGGTTTTTTTTTTAGTCGGATATCGACAGAAGAGCATGATGGTAGGTGATACCTCAGCCATAGAGAATCAGTCAATGATACGCTGTCGACCTAATTTTTACTCCGAGCATTCGGAAATCCATAGACTGAAACCGAAACGCGCAATACATAATGCCATCAAAAACATAAATTGTAAAAAAAGCCAAGTCTTGCAACTCAGTTCTTCTATCGTAAAAAGTTGTGAGATCTATATAATACCAAGTCGGTCAATTTATTCAGTCTCTACTGAAGGATCCTTCTGTCTTAAGTAATTACATAATAAGCTAACCTAACAATATCTTATAGTGATCATATCAATGCCAATATTAAAAATCTTTGATGTTTAAAATAAATAGATTGGCTCGGCTATCGCATGAAATCACAATGTATCTTTTTTTATTTTATTAAAAACATAATATATCTCACAAGTAATACATATTATATTAAATTAGATTGTTTAGTGCGATTGCCAAGTCAATCTATTTATTTTAAACATCAAAGATTTTTAATATTGGCATTGATATGATCACTATAAGATATTGTTAGGTTAGCTTATTATGTAATTACTTAAGACAGAAGGATCCTTCAGTAGAGACTGAATAAATTGACCGACTTGGTATTATATAGATCTCACAACTTTTTACGATAGAAGAACTGAGTTGCAAGACTTGGCTTTTTTTACAATTTATGTTTTTGATGGCATCTCATTTCTTTTTGTAGATAGTCCTTTTCTTAGTTTATTTGGATAAGAATTAATACAAAGGTATGGATAAGTCTGATTTTGATCGGCATTTTTATCAACCTTTTAATGTAAAAAAGTAGTTATAGTG
Organism: Anthocharis cardamines; assembly: GCA_905404175.1. Classification (NCBI taxonomy): domain Eukaryota; kingdom Metazoa; phylum Arthropoda; class Insecta; order Lepidoptera; family Pieridae; genus Anthocharis; species Anthocharis cardamines. The sequence goes on from FR989959.1 coordinate 2,163,750, forward strand.
ACATAACTACAATAGTTGGATATATGATCTCGTGAAGTTTTTTGTAGATTTTGATATGTTCAATAATATTGTAGAACGTTTTTTTGTTCTATCATCAATACTTTCCGCAGCACATGCGATGAAAGACATTTTATGGCTAATTTTTTTACACCTTGGGTTGTTTTTAGTAGGGATTTCTAAGGATCTCTATTTTTTTCTAGTAATAAATACCCTATGTTACTCAGTGATAATGTAGCTTTCTAACGGTAAAAGAATTTGTAAATCGGTCCAGTAGTTTTTAAGTTATTCATTACATACAGAAATACAAAAAAAAATTGTATATCTAGAAAACTGGACCGAAATTTCAAAATATTGTAGTTTTTCCTTGATTTATAGACTAAACACTAATTGTATTCTAAATTTCAAGTTTCTATGTCTGCTAGAAGTGCCTTAGAGTTTTGATGATCGGTCAGTCAGTGAGTGAGTGAGTGAGTGACAAATTATCAAACTTTGACTAGTTATAATTCTTAAACTACTGGTTCAAACAGAATGATATTTGAAATATACCGAGTCTATACAATGCCTGCTTAGTGACTGAAAATTCAGGATTCTAGTTTAATCCACAACGAAGTTATAGGGGGTCGAAAATGGCCCGAACTACTTCGAGAAAAGGATAGTACGGCCGTGCCGCTTTTTGCTCGACTTGGCGGGGGCACTACCGTGCCCCCAGATATGTACTTCACAGTTTTTCCATCTATGAATGGTGGTTCGTTATTCGGTCGTAATTTCGAACCACCCGATCATTGCCCGAAGTTATCAGACGTGGGGAAGACATGCTTACAGAAAATTATAAACATGTCCCAGTGGGATTCGAACGCGCCAACGAGCCTGTTTTATTTTGAAGTTGTTATATTAGAATTTAGGTCATTGCACTTTTTCGTTGCGGTTTTTTTAAAACTTTTTTGAGGTAAGGTTCTTTGAAAAAGTACGTGTTTTGAAATAAATGTATCTTGTATCTTTTGTGGTACGCCGGGCCCGGGTTTTTTTAGCTTTCAAATTAACTAAGACAATATTTCAATATAATGTATGATTCTTTCATCAACAAAAGCTCATACTATTTATGCAAACTTTGATACTTACGTAACACGTAATTACTACTGTACATAAATAACAGGGTCAAATATAACCATATTTTCTAAATCTTATATTTAATTTCAAACTGAAACAAAGATTGCGTGCTTCGAGCATTTCGTAATTGACCAAATATTTGAATCACGCGATCGCAGGACAAGGGTCCTTTTCTGATATTTATGTGCAATTGTGTTACAGGCGAGGTCGATCGTGATTGTAGTATGAGTGTTCCGTAACTTATTGTTAGCTGATTGTTCAAATCGCCGCTACGTACATGTACGTACAGAAAACTTTAAGCTGCGCTTTTCCGCCCTAATATACAAATATTGAGATTAAGAGAGAGGGAATAAAACGCGATTTATTGTTTTTGTTATTTATGCCGACGGATTGCTTTTCAGCACTCGTGGTTGACCTACAATGCTTTTTTTAAATGTGTGATACTCGCGTTAATAAAAGAAAATATTGAGATTTCAAATCGAATGAGATTTCTAAAGATTATAAAAATCTTTTGAAATCTCACTATATACTCAACATATTATGTTAATTAGGGATAGTGTAGCTAGATAGAGAGTAAAAAGGGGCGTCCCTATTGTATATAATTTAATATTTTTCTTAAATAATAAATATAAAACACTACACATGATGGATAATTTAATTTGTGCCTATCTGCTTATTATCATTGTATGTACTATATTCGATTAGTTAGGGCGCTGTGACAAAATACTAAACCTGTTAACACACCATGGACTGAAAAAGATTGGGAAATCCTGGTGTGATTATTTCAGAAGACAACAAATAACACAGTCACACACATAAGTTCAACAACGAAACAATATTATTAATCCAATAAAGAAAATGGCTGTTTTCATTCATACACTGTCTATAAACAAGACTATGAATGACAGCCATTAATAAGTATAGCCTTATAGCCTAGTGTATATTGTGCTAAGCGTATATTTATTTACACGGGCTTCACGCGGGTGCAAAAGATGTACCATACACAAAAACTATGTTATATACTGATAAAGTAGCTTTCTATTGGTGAAAGAATTTTTAAAATCGGTCCAATAGTTTTTGAGTTTATTCGTTATAAACATACAAAAATACATTGTAAAATTACTTTATTGCATTAAAATACAGACAATCGACGGGCACGGTGCTAAACCCAATAAGTATGCAATTTTAGATTTAAGTTAAATTCTGTTTTAAAAGTTTAGGGAATAAAATACCTACCTAAGATATACTTACAAAGAATATCGTCGTAATTAATATTTGTGATGTGATATTCTTTATCCTTTTTTTCTTTTTCTTTATTAACCTGTTAAACTTGAATAATTTCAAAATCAAAATGTTATACTTATTGGGTTTTAGCAAAAATATTTTCTGGAATCAAATTACATTAAGAAAACGTCCACAAAAACCTTAACTCTTCAGGGGAAAATATATATGGTTACCCAAACATAATATATGTATATTTTTTAAAATATTTATTTCTATCTAATCGTATGTTGCAATATATGTGTTTCAATTTTCGCACTAAGCACATATTTTTGTGACACATAAGTATTTCTCTAGACATAGTCTCATACTTATCAGTACAAAGAATTCTTTATTTTCCTGACACGTTCATAGCAAGGTCACGATATGGATTGAACGGACTCCATAATGTGGGGTTTTTCTTTAAAAATAACTAAGTATTTATCGATAAACTTAATGTTGAAGTATTATCGCATGTCATATCACGATTAAACTAACCCACTAATATTAGCTTCAGCGATAAACTCGGTAATGTTTAACTTTCATTTAATTAATATTATAATACTGATTCCATACCAATTTTTAATAATGCTTAATATTATGAATTTTTAAAATCGGTTCATAAGATCCAGAGATTACTCCCTCTTATTTTATTACACCAAGGGTTACATTATTCAAGTTTTCTTAGGGATCGATAATTATTTCTGGAAATAAATATAGCCTATGTTACTCGGTGAAGATGCAGCTTTCTAACGGTGAAATTTTAAAATCGGTCGAGTAGTTTTTGAGTTAAATCGTAACAAACAAACATAAAAATCTTTCTATTTTAGTTAATGTGTTTAATTATTGTGTGTGTTTTCTTCTTAACACTAGATTTCCTCAAGAAGTCATTGTCCGAAATTTCAGTATTTCTACTGTCAAAAAATAAACTGCAAGCTACCATACATTCGGCAGGTCCTATTCAGGAAAGTGATGGGCGAAGTGAACACGGGCCAGCGCGCGCTGTTCTTCTCTATCCTGGGCGTGGTGAACGCGACGCTGCTGTGGCCGGTGTGCCTGGCGCTCTACCTCACGGGCACGGAGCTGCTGCCCGCGCACAGGATGCCGTGGGTGCACCTGCTCATAGCCAGCGTCGCCTTGTTGGGTGAGCTCTCGTTGTAGCTCTTAGTCTACGCGCAGACTAGAGCCACCGGTGGCCGCCACTAGAAGCGGCCTCTAGACCCGGCCACCGGTGGCCGCGTTTCAGCCACTGTAAAATGTATGAATGAATGTATTGTGGCGGCCACCGGTGGCTAGAAGCTCGGTGGCGGCCTCTCGAGCGCCGTGTTTGCGCGGATGCCCTAAAATGTATGAAATACTAGTGGACCCCGCAGACGTTGTTCTGCCACAATTTTGGCTTCGAAATTATATAATTATTCTTAAAGAAAAAAGATTTTCCCGCTTTTCTGTTGAAATTTTTCCCGAAATTTGCTATAAACCTCACGGAGCCCGAGACCTTTCCAACGAATGCAAAACCGTGGAAATCGGTTCGTGCGTTCTGGAGTTATAGCGTCAGGAAGGAAAGCCCGACTTATTTTTATATAGTAGATTACGCCCGTAGCTTGTGGTGGCCACCGGTGGCTATGCTGTGGTCGCCACTAGTGGCTCTAGTCTGCGCGTGGGCTTAGTTTTGTGTTCGTATTTTCGTTCTAAACAGGAGGCCTATTACGAAAACAAAATACGAAGTTTCAGGTGACGGATCGTACATTTTCCTATTACGAATCTGATGATCGATTCGTCGCTCATAATTAGACATTATGTCTTTCGTTTCACATTACTATGATAGTAATTATAATCGTAATTGGAATTGAAAATATTTTATTAATAAGTTAAAATACGAAGTTGGTTGTTCTTTCGTTCCGTTCGATTTTGGTACTTCAAAAGACGACGACGAGACTTGCACAGGATAAGGACGAGTGAAACAGAATGGACGAACAAATAGCAATAACAAGCATGCAACATAACTTCGTATAAAAATATAGTATACTAGCAACAAGCCCCGGCTTCGCATGGGTGCAATAAAAAAAAATAATCTCGCTGATAATTTAGCTTTCTATTGGAGAAAGAATTTCAAAATCGGTTCAGTAGTTTTTAAGTTTATTCATAACATACAAAAATACATAAATTAAAAAAAAAAACAAATCTTTCCTTTTTATAATATTAGTATAGATATAGTTACCGCCTCCGTAGCTCAGTGGTATACGCTTAGCGTTTCGCACTGGAGCTTCCGGGTTCAATTCCAGGGAAATAAGATCGGTCGGGTACGGCATATAAGATACATCATACTCGCCTATAAAGCAATATGACCAATGAAAAATACACAGAAATGTATCTGCCCCATATACCAATAACTCGAGAAAACATTTTTATTTTTCAGTATTTATCATCGTATTTACCTTAAAGTACAAGTGAGAACTTATTAACTGTTTTCTAGAATTTTAAATCTATGAATAAAATGATTCAAATTTATTGTTTCTAAACTATGCTGATAGTGCTGAAATATTGAGTCATCGTAATATAAATGTATTTATAGAAACACAAATCGTGTCTATTTCAGTGTTCCACATGGGTTTTCAATTCGGCAACCTGGTGACGTACAATATATTCGTCTCGCTCGCACTCATCACCGCTGTACCTGTATCAGCCGGTAAAGTATTTTTTTTAAATATGTCATATATATGCCGCCTAAGGTACTAACGTAATTCTTTGTAGAAATTGGATACATCTATTGCTTTGTCTAACTAAAAATAATTAAAACATTTCTTTCCTTTTTTATGTTAGATATCGACAGACGAGCATGCGGCTCATGATGATATGTTACTAATTAAGTATAAAGTCTATTCACGCTTTATTTAATTTGATAATCACTGATTACCAATTTACCAACCAATCACGACAGCGCATCATTGACTGATGTTCTGTGGCTGAGGTATCACCTACCATCAAGTGAACCTCATGCTCGTCTGTCGATATCTGACATAAAAAAAAATACAACTGGCCAGGGACTGAAACCAGTTAATTTTTATTTTCCAAAATACGTGTCTGACTGAGATACCATGATATTAGTTTTAATGATTAATACATTTTTTAATACATTTAATGAGTAATACACACTAAACTTATCTCGTAAGATCTATAAGATCCGGTGATCGATCCATCGTTCGCAATTAGATAAAATGTCTTTCGTTTGAAATTACTATTTTCATAATTATAATCGTAGGTAGAATTCAAATGTTTTATTAAGGGGTTAGGGGTAGTCAGGATTTTCAAAAAATCGATTTTTTTTATTTTTGCATTTTCTTTAATTAGTATAATATCTTAAAAATATTCTCTGAAAATTTTAAGTTAATCCGATCATTACTTTTCGAGTTATTCGACAAATAACAAAGAGCGTATCACGGTACATCGAACTAGGTCAACACAAACAGCTATAACTTTGGAAATTATTAATTTTTTTTTCCAAAGACCATAGCCGGGTAAGAAGGGGTGAGCGGCCCCCGCGCGTATTCGTTCCAAATTTTGGTCAAAAGTTGCACCTGATCTACTAACATCTAGCCAAAGGCTTAGCGAATATGCCGAAGTCACGAGGAAAAGCATCATGTTCGAAGGGTTTTATTACCGATGCCGAAATGTCTGAAACCGACTGTTCTCTTTCTAGTGGTAGGACAGATGTGATTAATTTGTTAAAATTCCACGTCCGGAGTATGAATAAAAATACGAGTTCTTGAGTTACTGTACGTGTGGATTTGCCTCGTATTGAAGGCAACATATTGTCTCATATGCCAGTTGAGTTTGCTGCAGCGTTTGAACATTTATGAATTTGTCACGTGAATCGTTTGTTAACAGCATGCTCTTGTACGTATGACACGTATGAAACCGTCACCAGATGATGCCAAATGGCCGAAAACATCATGACATCCAGGACAAAGTATATGCAAAAAAATGAATTTAATTTTTTTTAACTATCGTCCACCTCTTCGATCGATTTGAAAAAAATATATGTTGTAGAAAATAATCTGACTGTCTAATAGAAAAAATCTGGTAATTGTATCTCGTGAGTAAGTGACCGAAAAAAAAAAAAAAAAAACTTTAAAAATAAAATTCGGGTAGTTCCATTCGTGATTTTGAGTTCTCAATTTTTTCTATGAATTGTCTTCAATATATTTACAAAATACATTTTGGTTTATAAAAATCGGTCCAGTAGATCCTGAGAAAAAAAATCTTCTCCAAAAGTACTATTTGTATGTTTATCTTTGTACCTAGAGCAGCTACAGGGTTAAAATTTGGCGTGAGCTTGTAACCCATCAGGTGCAACTTTTGACCAAAATTTGGAACGAATACGCGCGGGGGCCGCTCACCCCTTCTTACCCGGCTATGGCCTTTTCGTGACTTCAAGTCAAAACATTGTGTAATAATGCCATATTATTACTTTTGTAAAATAACATAATTTAGGAAAAAAATACTGAAAATTTTCATTTTTTCGTGTCTCTGACTACCCCTAACCCCTTAATAAGTTAAAATACGAAGTTGTTTGTTCTTTCGTTTCGATCCGTTCGTTTCGTTCGATTTTGGTAATAGACCTACTGTACTCGTGGTAGGTCTGGACGTGGTCCTGTACGGCGTGTGCTTCGAGGGCATGAAGCTGTCCGGCATCGTGCTGATCGCGGTGGGGTTCGCGCTGGTGATGCTGCCGGACAACTGGCCCGACTACATCATGAGGTTGCTCAGGTTTGGCGCCTTGCTAGATTCATTAACAGCTATATTCCGCCGTGCTATACCCTTTGGAGTCGAATGGCGAACCTATTGTCCGGTCAGTTATTGCTTATAGAGTCGAAGACTGTTATAACGACATCGAAGGGACTACTCATATTTGGTCGTAAAACCGATAGTCGTAACAACCGGTGATGTTTTTGAAGTACAAAGTACAGTCGGGGCCTTTGATTTTGGTCGATGTAACTGGTATGTTGTTCTAAACGATGTCGTTATAAACGGTTTTAACTGTATTTGTATATATAGCAGTCTATAGAAAAATGTCTTAAGTGTTTCTAAAATTGGTATTCTTGTGTCTTAGCAAGTTTATTTGATTGGATGGAATATTATGAAGTGAATATCTTTTATAACTAAATAGTAGTAATAGAATAGAAGAAGGCGTTATTCAATTCTTGGTATGATATCATGAAGTTGAAGAAATTGATACTATATTTATGAAGTTGTCTTGTCAACAATCACAGAGTGTTGCTCAAGCGCATTACAAAATTTCCAAATGAAGGACTTCTGTAATTGGTTATTCGACAAAACATCTAAAACTTTCCTGTTTTCCATCTTTTGTAGCTAAATAGCATCTATAAGATGGCATCGCCAATGATTTCTTATCAAAATTGTATGAATGTAATTTGTTAGGGAACACTACATATTCCGAAAGGACAGACTGCACCCACAACACAAAACAGACTACATGGCAGATTTGGTTTACGTTTCCACAGGTATTCTCTCACCCCGTAGCGTTGTGTGTTAACATCTGTCCGTTCCCTATAGCTAAACTAGTTTCAGTTGGGTGTTTATCCAACAGTGAGTAAGATCACGAATTCGACTTATTCTATGGGTGTTCCTCTAGGCTGCAATATACATGTAGAAAAATGCATATAATACGTATATAGTCTGAGTGATTTTGACGTGATTGTAAATATATTCATTTTCACAATAATTTTAGACGTCATTATGTGCAGTTATAATAACTGCGTGTATATTTCAAGGTATATTATCACACAGTTTTCTGAGTAGGTCTTAACTGTATAGTTCTATCAGCGTGCATAATGTAAAGTTGTAACTTCTGCTAATATTAAGCTAGTTGATTAGGTTAATAGTTCTTTTTAGTTATAAAACAGTGCTTTACTTTTTGATTACTTTTCTAATTTTATATATCTGGTGTGTTAATTAAAAAACTTAAGATTTCAAAACCTCTTTCGGCCCAAACGCCCATCAATTTGAAGACTGCTTAAATTGCGTTTTTAGATAACTGAATCATGTTTTATGTTATTGAATTCGATAGTAATTATTTTGAGCAGTCTATGATTAGCGTTTGAGACGGCAATTACGAGTATATATTGAAGAACGGTTTGCTGGCTTTATAGACGAAAGTTCATTTTGTAAGAGAGAAAAATATTATTATAGAAGAATTAGACATGAAGGGTAGTTCACATTTCGATTGAGTCACAAGCACCGCGGGCTGCGTTCATTTGTGTACAATTTCAACTGATTTCTCATACAATTGACATATTGTCGATACAAATACGAGAATTTATAAGAGGCCCATACGTTATTTGTATTTGGGCTTCGTGCAGTATACTTTATATACAGTATTCTTTAAATTTCACCTAAAATAATTTCGCTGAAGAAAACGTTTGTGGAATTCCAAGTTATGATTAGCTAAAATCTAAGGCCCATATTCAAAGACGTGTCTCAGTTTTGAATCTAGTTTTAAAACTTGTCAAATAATTTTTTCTCTATAGAATTTTGACATCTTGATAGTTTTCAAGAATAGATTACGACTTGAGTGACGTCTTGGAATACGGGCCTAAGATTTTCTGTTTCGTTACACGCTACTCACGCTTACATGTGTCTCTACTTTAAGCGACCTTCTGTTCTCGTTCTTCTATACTAATGCTCTTATTGTAGTGAAGCTTTGATGTAGAGCTAACTGGTTCTTCACGATGTTTATATCCGTGAAATAAGTGGCCTTTTATCGCCGCGGACAGATGGAGCCGTCGTCGTCAACGCGGGAATGACGGTACCGGCCGAAACCGAGACACCGTGGACTACCGCACCGGATACATTCGTTCGCATCTGAGGTCGCCCTCGGGCCGCGTCCGGTGACCGACACGACACTAACACGACTACACTTGGGGATTGCCGTTGTACACTCGTTTTGTAGTGTGGGTAGATTCAGCCGCCATAAGAAAGAATATATAAAAGTCGTAGATATTCTAGTGTCAGGAACAATGATATATCCGATGTTTTTTTAGATTGAGATACCTATTTCGTTGGCGAAGGTAGAGAACTAAATGACTCAGATTTCATTATTTTCGTAAAACAGGTAAAATATGCTTGAAGTTTTTAGCTTCTTGAAATATTGTCCCGATTCAGAAATATGGCTAATTTTATATTCCAATATGAAAAGTAAATATATTTTAAATTAACACTAAACAGTAGAAGATAACAAGTCCTACTCAATGAATGATTTGTTAATAAATCAGTTTAAAGACTAGAAAAGAATTTTTTTCTCAGTTTAAAAGTTAACGTAGAAATGTCCTTTTCCTTATGACGGCTGTATTGTGGTCTATAATAGAATAACTGAGAAATAAGATCTGTGTGAACTTGTCGGATTGTTGACTACATTTTTCTTTTTTTGAGCAAGAACCGCAAAATCGAGTGTACAACGAGACTGAATGGAATTAAATGCTATGGTCGGTTCAAACTGCCAAGATATTTGCAAATTTCGTTATTTTTAAATTTCGTTTATTTTAATTAAAACTAAGTGTTTAAGTTATAATTCAAATCAAGTGTTTATTTTTTAATTTAAAAAACACAATAGTGTAAAGGGCAATAAAACGTATTTAGTTACATTATACAGAATCCTTTTTAAAATTTCCATTTTATTTGAGTCATAACTTCTTGCACTGTAAAGTTAGAAGATAATATGGTGTGTTGAATCAATCGATTGTCAAAGGTTGTGTTTAAAAAAATTAGTACCTAGTTATTCTATGTTAACGAAATTATAATTTAATAAAGGTTCTTGGAGATCCTTTTGTTTATGGACATAGCAGTTGAAACGTTCGTGAGCTACGTTTCTTTTGGCAATATATTTCAAAGGTAAAATTCACTGTCATTTTGATTAAAAATAAATTTTAAAAACTAATTGCGTATGTCGTCCATTACAAAACTATGAAGCGCAATACGTACTCAGTAATTTGTTCTTATCGTTGTATAATTAAAATAAGCAAAAGTAGCGAAATTTATTTTTATTCAAAATTTAAATAAAATTAATAACCGGATTAAGACGCGATTTATTGTTTAAATTATTTATCCCGACGTTTCGGATCCATTTCAGCAACCTAAGTGAGTAATCACCAACTAAGTGTTGTTTTACCTTTGAAATGACGATATACAGTAAGCGTGAAACATTAAGATTCATTTAATTGGTTACAATAATCATTGTGATTATTAAGAGTGCAATTTTGAACGAAAATAATATTCTCTAGTTTCTATCTCAACCAAATTCCATCTTAACCTTCTTAGGGGATCAATTACAGAACTTTTTTGTGCACAACAAATGATAGTTTTGATATTTAATAATCACGTAGTTTTTGCGGAAAATAATACTTCATTCAATTCATCTCAATATTATATTTAATCGATGCCTAGAAATTGGGGGAAGATAGAAATTATTTATTGTAGACGTGTTTATAAATACGTATATGTAATAAAATTAGAGGATATTTAAGAGTCTAGAAGTATCTCAAAATTATATGATAAATGGTGCATGTTCTACAGAATCGCACATTGTAGTATGTGAAGTGTTATGGTATAAATCCATGTGAGTTGGTATAATTTTTAGAGCAATGTGTTTTGTATTGGATGTTTAACCTGAATTGTCTTTTATTAACGCGAGTATCACACATTTAAATAAAATACTGTATACCGGATTAAAACGCGATTTATTGTTTAAATTATTTATCCCGACGTTTCGGATGCTTTTCAGCAACCGTGGTCGCGAATCAAACATACTAAAAAACAAGAGGACACCGTTAGTCAATATTGTCATAATATAGAAAATTACAGTAAATATCAACTCCGTAGGAATAGATGGCGTTAATATGTAATTATTGTAAAACAAAAACTTGGCGATTAAAAAGAGTGGCGGCGAGTTTCTTGCCAGTTCTTCTCGTCCGCTCTACGCCCTTGATTTGTGAACTGGTAGTAAATGTAAAATTAGAAGCATTTAATATTAGTAATATTAGTAATTTAATATGTATTATTTTTTATTGACGTTCATAGATGTACATTGTGTTACCTAAATTAATAGATTATTTTTTAATTTAATTGAATTAAATATGGCAACTTTGTGACATTTCAAATATAAGACAACTGTCATCTTTCAGTCTCCCGCGACCACGGTTGCTGAAAAGCATCCGAAACGTCGGGATAAATAATTTAAACAATAAATCGCGTTTTAATCCGGTATACAGTATTTTATTTAAATGTTTAACCTGAAACTTCACGAATGTTTTTCAAGGCCGATTAAGGGACCATTTCAATGTAACCAGCCGAAAAATCGTTAATTTTCGCGATATGTATTTTGATTGTATGTGAGGGGATGATGGGGATGATTTTTTTTACAAACAAGTTCACTCATGAACACTACAAAAATATTTTTTTATTGAGATTTGTTAACATTATCTAGTTGTTATTATTTATTAAAAAATGGGGGAAATATGAAAATTAAAAAAAAAAGCTTCCATATGGACAAAGAATATTCAGTAAAAATTTCAAGTTGATAGTTTGAAAACTCTTCCTCTTTGGGCACCGTTTTTAAAAACGGCGTTGTGGAGGAATGGAGGTGTGGTCTTCCTCCAACCTAAAGGGAGGATCCTCGACCAGTCGAACCACTAAGTGGCCGGCCCTAAGGCCCAAGTGGTTGATGTCGAGATGTTGTATATCAACGCTCCGAAATATTTGTATAGCACGATGCAGGACTAGACGTCTTCGTATTGATTCTTATAGCGAATTATATATGTCGCTACAGGCGATTCGAGAAAACCGCGTTTAAAATGTGGAGGAGGATTTTTTTCATATAATTTGTCTACTAACCTACAAACGGCGACCCCAGGTCGATACAAAATCCCTTCAGCTATTATGGTCTGGTGATTTTTCCAAAATTTTGCACTGAGATGGTCCCTTAATTACTGGAATGTAATTTTCAAGGAAAAATAATTTCTGTCATTTTTTTAACATATAAAATGTTTGGCTGTATGTTCATGCTTGGCACAACGCGTCGTAGTGCGAAATTGTGTGTGTATTCGGTAAATTCTTATTGGAAGTGTTCCTTGAAGGAATTAGGAATGCTTTCAAATATTGACCCAATATATAAGTGTTTCTAGGTTTTTAATATAAAACATACGATATTAAGTGCTCACTCCACAAGTCAACTTTCGGTTTTGAAAATAAGAAGTTAAAGCACTTTATTCTGAATGATAATAGGATATGTTGTTGAAAAATTGATGTTGTGATACCCGCCCTTAGTGTGTAGTGTAGGTGTTATCTTTTAAAAGTACGAGATGCAACCAAAGCCCTATTCATTATGACTAACGCATTTGTTATATTTTCCATGACTTCTATACTAGTAGCATGTGCGTTATCGGTAAATATTAATACTAACGGCCTTATTCATAAACGTTATAAGCTCGATATAGTTAAAATATGTTTTGTTTCTTTCGTTCTATAGTTTTTTTATATTCAACTAGTGGACCCCGCAGACGTTGTTCTGCCACAATTTTGGCTTCGAAATTACCCACTATAATTGTCTAATATGTCCACTGATTTGCAGTGGACATCGGTTATTCCAAAAAAGCTAAGAATGCATGACGTGAGCTGTCAAGATGGCGGAGTTCCGAATCTAATTTATTTTATAATGAAGAAAGGGATTTAGTAATATTTTTCAAAAATTTTTTTACATACAAACCTTCTCCTAAAAATTCTGAAGACAACAAAAAAAATTTTAGCTCAATCGGTCCAGCCGTTCTCAAGTGATGCGAGTACATACATGCGGCATTTTATTTTTATTTATATAGAAAGAGCGAGACAAAACATATTTTAACTATATCAAGCTTATAATACGTTTATGAATAAGGCCGTTAATATACAATAATATATAAAATACTTTCGTACTTTTAAAGGTGTAACGGTTGGCTTCCGTTAGAAGTACATACGAATTTAATATTTACATTTCTAGTCAAAATAGGTTAAAAATGTTTTAGTTTTGTTCATATATTTCATAATTTCTAAGTTTAGCTTGCAGTATTAAGTTTGTAGTTGTATTAAATGATTTTATTTTTATAATAATATTCATTCATCGAATTCTCGTATAATAAGTGTGGTAAAATCTCATTTTAGGTCTTTCAAAGACTGTCTATTTAAAAAGCGAATAGTTTTATTTAATTGCGATATTTTCATAATAGTTTATTTTTCTATTACCATTTAAAAGATAAATACAGATCAGTTAAATCACTTTTATGAATGAATGAAATGAATTTTCATTTTAAGTGTAATGAATGAAATGAATTTTCATTCATTCATTGTAATCGAACAATTATTGCTATTTTTAATTTAAGTAACAAGTTTTAATATTGAAACTTTAATCAAGTGTAAAAAATGTTGCCGTCTCTTAATACTTACACACAAATTACAGAAATATTCAAAGTGGGATACTGAATACTCTTGGTTGGCATTCTGGCTTCGGTCATAAGCAACAAGTGAAAATCAAAAATTCAACACTCGTGTTTATGAAATGTTATTTACCCCGTTGATGGATGCTTCATAACATTTGAAAGTTGATTTAAATGAAAAAAGAAGAAAAGATTCAACAGATTAAAACGTATATTCATATTTTCATCGTTATTTCTATTTTTTAACAAGATACATTATTAACTGAATAGTTAATTATTGCGTTTTTAAACCATTCAGATACCAAGGTTAATATTAAAATTATTGTTTGTTCGTCCATTTATAAGAATTCAAAGGCATGTTTCGGTTCAAATGTGAATTTAATTAATTCGGATTACATAATATTCTAAGCTCGTGAGGAGTGTGTACGTTCTTAAGAATCTTACACTTGCATATATAAATATATTAAAATAAAAGGGAAAACATTTAGGAATTACACTCAGTATTTTAATTTTAAAAGTTACCTACTCAAAATAGACTAACGTAAAAGTTATATGTTTTGTATAATCTACTTTAAGTTACATTGTACAATATAATCGTAATTCGTCATTGTTGAATATTGAAAACACAAGTACATTTTGTCACCATCTTTAAATACTAACACTAGTGAAATAAACTATTATTTTGTTTTAATCACTGTTTTTTCTTATTTCTATTTTATATATATATATATCTAGGTTTATTTACACTTCTCTAACTTACATTACGAAATGCCCCAATTAAGACGTAACGTGCTAGAATACCATACATAAATATATAGTATTTACCATATTGAATCATTTAAGGCCGAAAAAATACTGAACCGCTAATCAAAATTGTTGTTTTCTTAACGTATTCTTTCTTGCGTTGTTTTTTTGATTAACCTTTCAGTATAAAAGGTTTAGATTGTTGTTTGATTATACATAATATAAAAACCTTAACATATATAGTAGGTACTGTAGTGTTTGCCAGTATAGACATTTTTCACTAATTTACAACTTAAAGTAGAAATATTAGTTACGAATAACTAGTAAACGTCGACTGTAATTGTTATTAATTCTTTTATTTCTGGTTAACGCTAATCATATTATTAATTTGTCTAGAGACAATGTAACTTTGGAGACGAATCCACGATTATGTAGCGGAGAATTAGAAATTTCAATTTGAGATACAGACATGCAAAGTTAACGTTTGGACGAAGTTTAGCAAAAAGGATCCAACCCCCAATGAGTTCTTTGCTAACTATGTCCAATTATTCTAGTTCCGTAATCCGCTAAGCAGTTAGTATCCAGAGCGGTGGTCAATGCGATCATGAATTGATTGGTTGTTATTATTGCGAGCCACCAATTACAATCGTTCTCGTGGAATTTAACCAATCAAATAAATTAACGAAACTTAGGTCAGTTTAAAACTCTAGTATGTCATTGCTTTTATGATATATTTTTGAGTTTTTAATAATATTTTTATTTGCTATGTTCAACTTCTTTCCTTTGCTTGAAAGTTGTTCCGAATTTATTGGAATAAGGTTACTATACCTATAGTATTTATGTGATGAAATAACCTCATTATATTTTAGTCATATCATGTCCGCCTATTTTTCATCTTTGTTGCTGTTTAAAGATGTCTTGGAATAGGTTTTTCAACTAAAATTACATTGGCTTAGTTTAAATAGTGATCTAATATATCAATTACTTTGATATATTTTTGAGTTACTAACTGTTCTAAGCTTTTCAGAGATACATCTCATTTGTTCTGGTTAAAATATTAAATATACAGATTAAATAGTAATCACCTTAGTTAAGAGGAGGTCGTTGCGATGTTATATGAAATAATCGTAGCGAATAACCTTTAGCGTGCGGGTAGATAGTTCGACGTCAGGCATGTTGACTTTCATTCACGTTTTAGTAGTTTTTAATGTATAAATCCTTACAATATTTTGCTTATAATAATCTAAATAGCGTCATAATTTTTGTTTCTTCGAATTTCGTCAGATTATATATAAATATATATTTTGAATTTATTTTTTAAAGTTAGAAGTCGCGTTATTACAACTGAATTATATTATTAGTAGTTGATGTTTACAGTGTACATTGGTTAGAAATTTAAAAAAATACGTATAAAGAATGATGATTGAATGGAATTTTACATTTAATTTATACATTGGTTATGTTGAAGTGTAGTAGGGCATTTAATTGGAGAATTTTTAAAGACTGAATTTTATTGGAATGGACTAAAATCAATTATGGCGTCATTTAAGAGTAGTTTAGCAGTTTGTCTCATGTAGTTGATAATGTTAAGATATTTAGATCGTGTAGCGCGATTTGGTTTGAGAGATAGATGCATTATGAATATCCTTATCTTATTAAACTTAGATTATGCTACTATATTTACTCTGGGCATGGTGGAATATTGAAGCCATAGTTAACATTGAGGACTATTAGTATTTGTTTTATGTGTACATGCGAATTGCAAGGTACAGCAGGATACTTGAAAATTTCTTCAATGTTGATTCTCGTTTCTTTATTCGACTTCGGCTAGAATTTCCTAAGCTAGTCTTTACAGAATCATTTCCTCCATTATGTGTTAAAATAGATTTTACTTACCTACATAATATACCATAAGTTTAGAAGTCAGTTCGATATAAATAAATAAATCATTGGTCAGTTTTTTCAATAGTTATGAATATGCATTTTACTTCTCACTTTTCACTTTATGTCATGTACTTCTCAGACCAAATTAATATAAAACACGAAATTAGAGAAACAGCGTATCGAGTAGGACACGAGACGACACCTTTGCCCCTGTGATTCATTTGTTAATACGTAGACGTAATTCGTTGTTCAATAAATGAGTTTTGTATATCGTCTTTTATTTCTCATTTTCCAGTAAGCTAAGTCGCTAAGTGAACCAGTAATATCCGGCTCGAAGGACTTAAATCCTAAAGTTGAAAAACCGTTTCAGTTTTGATTAAGATCGCGTCTTTTGCTTTTTTAGTCTGTACAAACATAATTAAATGGCAAATAACAGCACGTGAATTACTGTGCGGAATGAACCAGGTGGTAAGTTTTTATTTCAATAAATTATTAATTATAAATAATAAAACTTCAAAAATATTAGACTAAAACCAGTCTTTAATAGTGGATTTCACATCATTCGAAATTAATATTTCATACACAATTCAATGCCTAGCAATCTAATTATCCTAAATCGTACAAAATACGACTCAATTGTCTCTTTGTACTATATGATATTCATCGAACATGAGCACCGTCTGGCAGTATTAATATCACACATGTTTAAAAAATAAAAATAACATATCGCTAGTACTTAAGTATTAAAATATTGAACTCTTCTAATAGACAAGTTTGTTTAGAAGTGTGAGACAACCTTTAGTTGCTAAATTGTGTCTAGTTGCTACTCACTTTATCCCATCTCCAAATGGTGCCGTCGTCGCAACAAGTTACAAGTATTCTGCCATTTTTTGAAAATGTTACCTGTGAAAACACCGCAGAGTCTAACATTAGAATAAATATTATATTACAAATGGACCTAGTTCTGCAGAAAACAGCCATGTGCGAAAAAGTAACAACGGAGTTATAAGCATTTTTCTGTCGATAGTTGCACTTGGGTTATGTTTCATTTTTCTGGTTATCTCAAAATTGAAAAATATTAAAAAATTAAAAATGCTTATAACTCTGTTGTTACTTTTTCGCACATGGCTGTTTTCTGCAGAACTAGGTCCAAATATGGGTCAATGTAATCTGGAATCTAAATACAAACCACAAAATTACTTGAAGTCCAGGGCATTTCTTATAGTGTTCCATAAAACCCTAAATTTCAATGATTTAAGATTCTTGATTTTTTGGTATTAATAAATATTTTAATATTATTTTTGGATATGGCATCATTTAATTTGAGCCTACTTGATTTGATCATGTTTAACTTATGGTACAACTTCGTATAATGATTATCTATGGTCGACAGCGCATCACTGACAGATGTTCTGTGGCTGGCTCACCTACCATCAAGTGAACCTCATGCTCGTCTGTAGATAACTAACATAAAAGAGGCACAGAAATGGATCTGCCCCATGCCCTACTAGCCACCAGGGCAGCCGGTATGCCCACCTGCCGCACGGCCGCGGCGCAGCGCGGGTGCGCCAGCTGCGAGGCGCGCGAGCCGCCCGCCACGGCGGCCAGCTCCCACACCATGGTCTTGCCGCACTGGTTGCCGAGCGCGATCACCTGCGCGCACAAATATCATGCAATCCAGGGACTGAATACCGGTTAATTTACTATGCGAGTTATACCGGTATAATAAAGGTTTTTGTTAATATTCTTTCGTTTTTATTCATATTTACTGAAAAAGAAATACTGTGGTAAGTTTAGTGTGTATTACTCTTTAAAACTAATATCATGGTATCTCCGTCAGACTCGTATATTGAAAAATAAAAATTAACCGGTTTCAGTCCCTGATGCAATCTATACATATAATAAAACTGTAGAGGTCAAATGTCTGTATAGAGAAGAAAATGCTAAAAACCGAGTCAGGATGATGTAAGAAGAGAAATAGAATATACCCAGATTATTTTTATTTTTTTTGTTTCTCTATCTTTTTGTCTGTTTGTACGGGCTAATCTCCGAAGATACTGAACCGATTTTCATGCAATTTTCAAGCAAAGCCTGGGGCAACAGATACGGTTTAATTCATCAAAATCGTTTGTCGGAAAGAAAAGTTACCATCATTTAAAGATTGTTTTAAAGGCACGATATCAACAAATTGCAATGCAAACTGACTAGCGTCGAACTTTTTCGAATTATCAGATGTAAATAACAGTTTGATATGGAAATGAAATAGTTTATTTCGCCACTTTCAATTGAATATATCATATGAAGAAACCTTGCTCAAAAGCTCAGCTTAAAGTGAAGCCTACGCGAACGAAGTCGCTGACATCAGCTAGTACTAAATAACATGTTCAACAAATACTAGTAACAGTCAAGCCATTACATAACAACTGTGATACCTGTCTCACTGTTAACCCTTTCGGACCGTATGTTGCTTCAGCGATACACGCACTTCGAGGCCCCATAAAATTGTATCGGTTGGAAAAGTCAGGATTTTAACTTCATAGTTTCATGAAGCAAGGTCCGATTGCACTATATATACTCCTAAACCCTGAGGTGAACTGCTTTTACCCATCAAAATTTCAATGTGGCGAAATCGTCTCGTGACGAGTTCGAGTGTTCGCGTGTTGTATTTTAGTAATCGCCAAAAAAAGGAAGTAAAAATAATATACTGAAGCTTATAATATGATGATATTTACGGTATTAGTTGTTAGATTGCACAACTAGGGGCCTTATCGCTAAATAGCGATTTCTTCCAGGCAACCATATGGTACAAGTGAAACAAAAGAAATGGGTAGTTGCTACATCAAATTTTTTACGACATATACTTTGACGTAATATACTTAATATTACTTATATGATTACGTTATTATATAAGATTATATAAACGGGCTCGTTGGCGTGTTCGGTAGAACACCTGCCATGCGCATCGATGAGTAGTGGGTTCGAATCCCACCAGATAAGTTTCTCAAAAAAAAAAAACAAAAACACTCACCCTTTGGCTATAATCAACTGCGAACCGAATAAACCATATCTCACACTCTTTATAGTCGAACCTGTGAACAATAGTCACAGAGTTGTCTCCCGGACGAAGCTCCGAGTCTTCCAGGCGACCCGGCTTCCAACATATTATGGTATTCTCACATGACTGAAAAGTAAATACCAAAATTCATAGAAATATCGTAATAAAACATTTGGCAGTAGCCTCTAAAAAAGAATGTGTGCATAGATGGAAAAACCGTGATGGAGAACCGTGCACATTGCGCGTTTCGGTTTCAGTCTATGGATTTCCGAATGTTCGAAGTAAAAATTAGGTCGACAGCGCATCATTGACTGATGTTCTGTGGCTGAGAATATCACCTACCATCAAGTGAACCTCATGCACGTCTGTCGTGATCTGACATAAAAAAAAAATTGTTTCTTTTTGTATTCAGTCTAAATTTATTATTTAAATATTTTTTGTAGTAAGGTGTGTTCTTGACTTAAATTTTCATCTATGTATTTATAGAAGTAAACGTCTTACAACATAATATGTTTAAAATAGATGGAGATTTAAAGATCAGCAATAACTAATGTAATTCAGGCGGGACCCATTCCACAACTTATAGAAGTTGACGGATAAGGCGCCAAGAAAAACTGCCCCGAATTAGGCATGTAACACGGCGCTGCGCCACGCAATTGCGTCACCACTGCGCCGGGTGAGTTAACTCACACATTCATAATGTGTTGGCGCACGGCGCAGTACCTCACTTACTGATTCACTCAGTATGAACTATGAACGTGGCGTGCGTGTCGGAAGTTTCGCTGCTAACTTTGCGCGTCCCATTTTGTTGCGTCATAGCGTAATTTTGAGTTAACGCAAAGAGCCGACGCAGTGCACTACGTAGGCCCAAGTTACTGAGTTAACACAAGGAATTTCGCTGAGTTACCCATGTCTACCCCGAGTAACACGAAACACCGACCTAAAACCCAGCTTCACACGGGTGTGTAATGTAGATGTACTATACAAAAAACATAAATAGCCGCTGACAATGTAGCTTTCTATTGGTGAAAGAATTTTTAAAATCGTTTGAGTACTTATGTGTTAAATCGTAACAAACAAATCTGTTCTCTTTAAAATATTTTTAAAGCATAAGTGATTCTTACCTTAGATAAAAGGAGATCACCCATCCATCGCACACAGTCTACATAATTCCTATGTATATCACGCGTTGAGAAATCAGGAAAATGTTCCTTCAACGAGTTGAATGGCCTCAGTGCTCTGTGCGGGTTGAAACTATAACTCTGCTTGATCGCTTCGTGCATGGACGGCTTGTCCAATCTCCACAGTTTCAATGAATGGTCCATGCCGCAGGACATAATTCGTTCCCCTTTCAAATCAAAATCAGCGCTCAGTACTTCATCTCTATGCCCTTCTACACCCCCAAAGATAGCTATGCAAACATCGGTCATGATGTTCCAAAGACGCAGGGCATGGTCTTTGCTAGCTGATAACAGTAAGTTGGGATCTCGTGGATGGAATTTGACTTCATTAATCGCATGTCCGTGGCCTATGTAGTGCTTGATGCAAGTCTGTGATGCCGGATGGAATACTCGCACGATGCCGCGCGATCCCGCTACGGCGAGTAAGGGAAGGTTGGTTTCCTCTTCATATGACCAGGCACAAGTGTAGAATGTCTCATCAACCTGTGTGATGAATATAATATAAATATAAATAATATGAACTTTGCAATTGAGAAAACGAAACGAAATTCAAATAAAATTACTAAGCTTGGATGAGTTCTTTATAGAAAAATATTAGTCATAGTAAATCCAGAAATCAAACAAAGTATAATTCAGTTACACTTTATGTTTGATTTTTGGTGACGGCATTCACAGAGGCAAACGTTACATTTTGATGGCTAATATGCTGAAATTTGGTATGATAGCTTTAATGTAGATAAAAATAGGCTTCTTAAGCAAAAGTACTACCCAAATAAGTAATACCCAAGCCAAGTCAGAGCCAACAGCTGGCATTGGATAGCTGGTAATATTAGTTTGGCGGGCCTAGCTTTGTTACCCAAGTATCAGGGTCACAAAAAGTTTGTCTTTGCCATAAACTGTCTTAGTTTATGAATGAAAACTGCATAGATTTTGAGCTTTTAATAGGGACAAGCTTAGCCCACTGGTGTTGTTTTTATTGTATATACTAAGTTAGCCTAGTTGTCTTACATCAGGATCAGCATAGCACTGGAGAAATTTAAAACCGCCTGACTCTGGACACTCATATATAGAGACTCTGTTGCTGCCTACAACAGCAAACACCTGGGGCTCTCCCTCACCCAAATGGTGGTTAAATTGACATCCAAATAAAGGCTGCCCATGATCTTCTTTTGCACTGCAACTGTAACATTATTATTTATTACAAATTGTACTGAAATTTCACGTTAGGATAATACCAAGATTTTAGATTCTAAGATGATGTATGTTTTAGTTAACTATGGAAGAATATCTTCAAGATAAACATATTTTATATAGAACACATTTCACAACCAGATTTCTTTAACAGAATAAGAAAATATCATGAAAAGTTATTTTAGTATATAAGCACAGCATTTCAAAAGACCATATAGGTGTGCTATAATCATCTCTGACATTGAAAAATATGGTTATTGAGATAAATATGAATCAAAATAAAGGAAAGTATTTAAGCTTCACACAAAAGTTGGAAATGTGATTGTTAATCCATAATAATATGTAATTTTAATGTGGTTAACCATTATAGAGAGGTTGATATACAGTACTTACACTTTTATTTATATAAAAATAATTGTTACAACTTGGAATTTAATGATGACTTACTTGAATCTATAAGGAGGTTTGATGGGTTTTATTGTTTTTTTCTTTCCTCGTCTTCGTTTCTTAACGCGAGAGTTGGTAGGTGTCTCACTTCGAGAGGTGTTGTCTGTGTTTGAAGTACTTTCAACGCTTGAAGTATCGTCCTAAACAAATTATTAAACCAAAGCTCGTTTCAATATATACATATTTTTGGACCGAAATACGACGTAAACACTTATAGGTGGTTATCGTATATACGTGAATTTAAGTTACTATATAAGAATATCTGATTAATTTTTAATGCTAATTTATATCAGAACTTGAAGAATTACAATAGCCAATAGGTGTCAATAACCTTGTACTTACTGCTTCATTGTCAGAAAAGTTCATACTACTTATTACTTAATGTACAAACACAATTTTGTAATTGAGCCTATGTGTTTTTTAATTAGAAATAAACTTAAAATTACGTAAAAAGTCTTAAAAATTATCGCACATTTTCACAAAGAAGTAATGAAATCAGCTGGCCACAGCGTCCTAAACGTCAATAGGGAAATGTCAAATTTTGGCGGGAAAAGTATTAAAATAAATATAAAAGTTGCGTTGAAATAAAAATTTTCTCTTCTATTATTATCGTTAACTAATTAATTTTTACATATCAAATCTATTGGATTTTTATATTTTGAGGGTTCAAGTGAGAGAATTAGGCGAAAAAATAATAAGACATTTCATATAGTTGAAATTTATTTCCTAATATACAACTTAAGTTTTAACATTTTTAGTGTACATCAGTTGTAAAGAACAGATTTTATTTTGTATTTAATAAATTATCGTATATTATCATCACCGACATACTTTTAATAATTTATCAGGGTTCATAATCTTCTTTGAAGTTTATGTCTAACTGTAGTTGTGTGGTTAAAATAATTAAAAATACTTAATAAATTCTCTATTTATATTAACTACTAATTCACAGCCATTGAAAACTAATTATAATCTAGGGAAACCACCATTATAAAAAGAATACATTGTGATTATTATTTACATTAACATTTTAAATATTTATAATAAGAAAATGAAATACCCAAAAAATACATATTATTCTGAATGTATCATCATACAACGTAACATTTAAAACCTATAAAATATTGAATGCCGTAATACTAATGTAAAATATGTATCTATCTTAACATAATTTCTTTTATATTTGTTTAATAGCACGTGCTTTTAAACTTTGGTTCATATGGTAATATTACTTTGGATAGGTACATTATACAAAAGTCTACGAACATCATTAATAGTAAATAACTTTTTAAAGCTCCTTGGTGGCATTATGTAGCCTCATAGGTTTATAAATCTCCTGAGACTTGAAAATTCTTACCTACCGTTTTCATAATCGTAACTTAACGGATTTTTATGATATTTCACATACATTTTTTTTATTATTATGTATACGTTTATAATTACAAAAATGTCTTAGGAATGTTTCAAATTTGTCGTTTTCTCTATAGAATTTCTCAACAATACGAAAAAAATATCCTGGAATATAAATTAATTTAAAATGAACAAATCAAAAGAAAAAATACATTTTTCACATTAAAAAATGAATCCCTAAAGAGGCTTAAAGTTTTGGCTACAGGAGACCTTTTGTGGTTATTTTTTTTTAAATTTCAATGGAATGACGGTGGTTGACAAAGACACGCGTGACGTAATGCAACCTTCAGCCAGGGCGTGAATCGACCGACACGTGCATAAACACCAGGGTAACCTTGTCTTGCGCAGCCACGTCCCCACGAAACGATGCCTTTAAAATAAAGTGGTCATTAATAGATAGATAAATATGTATAGATAGATAATAGTTATATTTGCTCTCATACAGAAGACTTATATTTAGTTTAACAACTAAAAACTATAACAAATTAGATGAAAGATCCGCGAAGAATTGGATTTTTCACTAGCAAATTGTATAATGCAGTGCTATGTCGCAGGTGTCAGTATTATGTTTCATGTTTACATAAGATGAGAATATAAATTTTAAATCTTATTTGAACATACCAACAAGAGTAAAGTGTGGTTGAGTTATTAGGAGTGGTCCACCTGAGTCTTCGGTGCAAGAATCGCGCTCTGGTGTTTATATAAGATGAGAATATAAATTTTAAATCTTATTTGAACATACCAACAAGAGTAAAGTGTGGTTGAGCCATTAGGAGTGGTCCACCTGAGTCTCCGGTACAAGAATCGCGCTCTGGTGCGTTTGCGCATATCATACGCGGTGTGACTTTTCTGCGTCCGTAACCAGCATTCGTGCATTCTTCTTGCGTCCAAATTTGTACTTCAGCCTGCGAGAAAATTGGAATAAAATTCAATGATTTCTTCCGACGACTTTGAATGCAGAAGTGGAATAACATAAAACCAAAAAAACCTTATTAAAACAAACAATGTTGAGAAATTACTAAATTATTCTTCTTATTGGGTATTCGATAAATTATGCAATAAATCCATGTTTTAAAATGAAAGTGAAAGAGAATATTCATAGTAACTTACTTTCATGGGAATATTAGAAGGTGGTCCTTTTTCAACAGTACTGCCCCAACCAGAAACTATGGCATCACCTCCATCAAGTAAGTCGTCATCATCTGAAAATATAAACGTTTTCGGCCTTTTTTTTATTTTGTCATAATTTATAATAAATACTATGTCAATGACTTATATAATATAATATTTTTTTTATAATTTACGGAATTTGTAGGTATTGTAAATCTACATGGGACTCACATTTTTTTTATATTACACAGAGTAGATAAAAATCACAGACAGGCCAAAATTTTATTACGTGAAACGTACCAGGTAAGCAGGCAGGCCGATAAAGGTTGTCTGGTAGCGGTTCAGCAAGTCTCAGGACAGCGATGTCATTGTCATACGTGTATCTGTTGAAGTCTGGGTGCTGGAACACGTGGGACACTTGAAAGCCGTCCGATCGCGAATTGTTTACATCGTACTCTCCGACTAGCACTGTAAGCCGAGATGCTTCCACTCTGAAATAAATAGTAACTATTATTCATAAAGTTAGGGAATAGGAGGCAAGGGGGCTGTTCACCTACAGGTAAGTGATTACCGGCGCCTATAGACTTCAAATTAACTTTTTTTTGTGTATGGCAGGCGGTTGACCTGACCTGACTTGACGCCTGATGGTAAGTTGTGATGTGATCTAAGGGGAAGAACGCCGCCTTAGAAGATACCTAAACAATCGCAGCTTTACAATATACAATATAATGATCTAGGAAGACAGTCTCCGGGAGATAGGTAATTCCATTTTTTTGCCGTTTTGATGAGAAGAAGCGAATTGAGAGGTGCGAACGGTGGAATATCCACGATGTAGGGGTGAAGTAACTGTTATAAAACTGTGTATCTTATCTATCAACATCTAATTAAACAAATCTGATCAATCAGAGCGCATTAAATAAAGGCCAGTGAAAGTTATTTTTAAAGATTTACTAGGTATTTTAATAAGAAGACAAGTTCGCACTGTTTGCTTTCCTTTCATATTTTAAGTTTGCAAGTCGAGAAGATAATTATTTCTTCACATGTTTAATTATTTATTCAGGACACGTTGTGAAATAACGAGACAATCGATTGTGGCATAACGAAGCGAAGAAAGGTGTGCGAGCGCATCCATCTTTGACCTAGACCCCAATTATACCATGACCTTGTTAATAAATACAATAGCGTTTAATTCATCTAGATACCTATTATATTATTTGTATTTAAAAAATAATTATATGTATATATGTTAGGTAAATACTTTGGAATAAATAATGTTGGAGATACAATATAATATGTATATTATGTTAAGTATGTTTTCAAAAATTATGACATTTTCCTCTTATAAATTTTCCACGTAAAGCAAATACAGTGCTAAACTGAACATAAATTACGTAAACCGTTTAAATGAAGCAAATAAAGATGTCCACAGTACATCTACATTTGTAAAAGATGACAGGCAAGGTCCATGCAAATACTTGCATGCATAATATGTATGCAAATGAGGCTTCTATTATGCAAGTTGCTTGAAAATGACACCAGCCCTACGGAGGTCAGACATAAGTGTGTCATCTCTCTTAAAAATAAAGACGTTAATTTAAAAATTTGGAATAATTTTGATTGTAATTGTGTTTTCATTGCTGTTGAAGTAGAAATTTAATTAGATACTTGCTTTTATGCAGACATCGTTAAACTGGATTAGCGGAAATTGGGGAAATGTTACGTATAATGATAAATAAGTGTTCTCAAAATACATATCAAATTAATATACGTTTATGGTTTGAATTTTGATTGTAAGTCTTATTTGTTCATCCCTTTTCACTGTAAATTTCATACTTAACGCCATCAAATTGGATCTCGTAAAAAATTTAATCGTTTACAGTTATTGGTGAATAAATAACATGTCAAGTGATTTAATTGTGTTAAAGAAATACAGTGCATGCTTGTTTTATTGGTACCTACTGCTGTTATCTCGCCCTGTGTCAAAATAAAAAGAGCAGTTTGTGTAATGTAATTATTATGGGCGTTATCTAAATCGTAACATTTGTTGCGTATTTTCTGAACACGACTTAAAATATCTGTTTTAATTATTTCATATCGAATAACTGTACTTTTTTCTTTGAACATTGTTTTTTATGCAAAAAAGGCAGACATTTGACCGCGATCCTATCTGATGGGAAGTTGTGATGAGATCTAATAGGGGGCACGTCTGTTTAGTAGAAGCCTATTCACACTGGCTTTAAAGATAGGAGTGTGTGCTATATCAATGTAGGCAAGTATACATTTTCTATCTAGTTACTAAGTTGTTTAAAAGTAGTTTATTTTTCATATTGATTAACCCGTTATTTTTAATTTAAGCAACACGCTCCGGCTTCGCACGGGTGCAATATACTAACTTTAATGTTGTATATATTTATTTATATATAATTACATACATTTAAGGCATTATTATTTTTCTTATTATGGTTGCATTAATATGGCAAGCCGGGCTTAGGGCTTGTATGGTGGACCCGCTACTGGTTACCTACTCGCTGAATGTGAATGTAGCTTTCTATTGGTGAAATAATTTTTAAAATCGGTCCAGTAGTTTTTGAGTTTATTCATTACAAACAAACATATAGGGGAAGCCCGGGCAACAAGCATAGTGTGGGTAAGAAGAATAATCGATTTTTCCAAAAATCTATTATATATGGAGTTATTTTTAATTTCTCAAATCATGACTCGTGTGGCCGGCTATGCCATGACAGTTCAAACAAAACATTACTCGAGTGCATCTATTCTGGAGATTAAAAAAAACCATTTTCATAGTTTTCTTACGATTTTTGTGAAGGTTTGTATACCAACTTTTTATATAACCAACCAGTTATCTATGAATAAGTTTTATTTATTCAATTATATGTTTAGTTAAGTATACATTGTGATTGTTACTTTTGATTTACCTACTAATAACAATTCACGCCTTGACTTGTTACTAATTTTGAAGTTTTGGGCAAAACGGATATGGGCAAAATGAATAGGTATCCGTTTAGCCCGATTTGAGTCTAACAGATATATACTTTGTTTTAGAGGGTGTTAAATTATAAACACAAAAGTAAATCATTAAAAAGAGAAGTAAGCGCTGTAAAAGATGATGGACAATCAATATGACCGCAAAGAAGTTTGGAATTTCGTTTACAACTTTGCAGAGACACGTGAAGTTGACTTCGGGAGGAAATCAGTGCAAAAGTTAGTCGCATGAAGACTGCACATCTTATATAAGAGTTGGCAGCTATTTCTGTGTCCAATGTGAAGACTGATCTTAACATATCAACATATCCTTTTTGCCCGGGGGGGTCGGGCAAAACGGATAATTGATACTTTTTGTTAATGCTCATAATTAATATAGAAATTGATTAAGTTTTATAATTTTAAATATTATTTTTTAAAGATTATTAAACATAGTACGAAATAAAAGTACAAGACAGTTCTATTTGTTATCGGATTGTAGTTTTATTTAACATTTTTCCTTAACATATGCGTCTTGCCCGGGCTTCCCCTAAATCTTCTCTCTTTGTAATTATGTTACACCTAGGTTTACATTATTGAAGTTTAAGTAGTGATCCCTTACTTTTTCTAGTAATAAATATAGCCTATGTTACTCCGGGATATGTAATGTAGCATTCTAATGGTAAATTTTTGAAATCACAAACATACAAATCTTTCCTCTTTGTAATCTAATCATAGACTAACTTGTATAGATAAGATATTTTATCTATAGGTTTGCGAAAGTTAACTTTTTAAATTGGAATTTGAAACGATGACTAATAAACTGGAAATCGTTGAAAGTGATTCATTTTTAATGAAATCCTAAAGTCATTGTTTGACGACTTAGTAAGTTGACATAATGTCGTCGTATTTCAATAATTATCGACTTTCACCAATTGGCTACTTGACAGTTATAACAATAAAATATGTAATCTACTGGATATGGTAGTTTATATGTTAAGGATAATTATTCAATATGTTTTTTGCATTAAATTAAATTATAAATATTTTATTTTTGCAAAATAAATTTGCAATTTTTTATCTGTCGACTAAAAGTAATGAAACGGCAGCCCTGCCATGATTGAACATCGTATGATGTCATAGCACTCATATTACATGTAAACAAAACATCTGATAATTAATATCGTGTTATTTTATTATTTTTATTGAAGCTAACTTATGAAAAGTTTCATTAAATGGAGCCAGGATATATAAAATCTGTTAGTGCAAATATATCCAAAGTATAATTGTAGTGAATTTATAGTCGCAAATTTCTTAGTGTTATACTAGCCTTTGCTCTGCAGAGTTATGGAAAACAAAAACTTCCATGTAAGTACTTGAATAAACAAAGTAATACACCATTTATAAATAGTGATAAGATTATTAAGCAGATAATATTAATAATTCTTAGGCTATAAAATGTGTAAATAGTTATAAGATTAAGGAAATGCTTACTTACATACAAAGTGTTTTTATAATTTTAGATCTTCACAATGATGCTGCAAACATGCAGCGGCTTTGTAAATGTGCACTCATACAAGTAAGGAGCCAAGTTGCACTGCCACAGAATGTTATTGGAAAAAATAAAAACTACAAGCACTAATACTCTGAAGTGCATATTATTAAAAAAATGGGTACACCGTAAAGGAAACAGAAATAATTCCTTATACAAGACGGAGATTATATACTTTATAACATAGAAATGAATAAAAAATTGTAGAAGTGCTAAATTCTAAAACATTAACATGGTTATGAAGACAAAACAACGCAATTGCTCTTATTGAATTATTTGAGCTCCAGATTTAATACTGAAAATCTGTATGTCTGCCTGTTCATATTATAGCAGCATTTCCTAATGAGATTTTTAATGGTGATACGGTAATAAAAATAAATTATCGAATTGATGATATAACAAACATATTTATTGCCAAGTATTGATTGAAGATTTGGCTAAATACATAGAAGACTTATTGTCTGAATTAGTGGCTTTTTGGAATAAATTTGTCCATATCAGTACCAAATAAAAACAATTGAATCATAATAAATAATGTATTTTTAATTTCCATTTACCATCACTGATTAACTACAGGAATCATTGCACATGCAATAACAACACAGTAATTTAGATATTTTAATAGTTTCTTATTAAGTATAGTATGAGATTTTAACAGAAGATTCTTGCAAATTTGTAAAAATCTATATCAATATGAATCCTTAAACTTGCTACCTGGTTTGTTTTGATAATTTACAGTTAGAGTAGAGTTAGTTAGTTAGTTTCCTTTTTTGCAGTAATAGTTCTTCTATATGTTTAAATCCTCTGTCTGCAATGTAGACGCCAAGTTCTAAACAATTTAATGCTAACTTTATCCACTGCTTTCGACGTTTAAACATTTAAGTACATGTATAAATTAATTTTCAGGAGATTTAACGGTAGTATTTCCACACATTGACACGGCACACGTCTTGTACGTTGTAAATTTTCCAAGTATTTTAATTCTATTAATAAAAATATTTTTAATCTTTCCTCTCAAATGCGCTTAGAGCGTTGTATAATAATTCTTAGCTCGTTTTGTTTATATAAAATGTGAGTTGAGTTGTGAGTTGTGACATCATTGCCGAAAATGTCACGTGACCGGCAGCTTTCGCGCGAAATTCAAATTAATGAAAATAAAATATTTTTTAAAAATTAAATATCGCTTATTTTAAGAAAAGGATGATCGTGGAAGGTATAAAATGAACATTTACACATGTTTAAATACTTTTCCGAAAACTGTCAAGTAGCCAATTTGACCTCACCCACGTGTATGAGATTTTTAATGAAGAGTATTTGTACGCCTTTCTATGATTCATATAAAAGTAATTTAGCATACATTCTAAAACATTTGCTACGAAATGATTTGTAAACCCGTCCGTATCTGCAAAATCTATATTTTCAAGCATCTTGAGAAAGGAAATATTCACAAAAGTTATAATATAAATCTAATATTATGTATCAAGATTCCTGACTAATAAATATGGTCGAGCTTAGTGTAGTTTAACTCGATCGATGTTTGTATGTATGTTCAACGTCAACTTGTGTATGATGATGATATGAATAAATTTGGTATAATAGTGTTATTGAGGCATAGAGACGGAGATCGCAGATCGTAATATTTAAAATGTACCTAAATCGCTAGAACTTGTGAGATTACTCATAATATCTATGCTTATAAAAGCCACCAGAATCCATTTAAATAAAATACTGTATACCGGATTAAAACGCGATTTATTATTTATATTGTTTAAATTATTTATCCCGACGTTCGACGTCTCCCGCGACCACGGTTGCTGAAAAGCATCCGAAACGTCGGGATAAATAATTTAAACAATATCTTATACCTTTAAACGAGCAATTCTTGTATATATATATATATATATATATAATTGGAATCTCGGAATCGGCTCCAACGATTTTCATGAAATTTCGTATACGGGGGGTTTCGGGGGCAAAAAATCGACCTAGCTAGGAATCATTTCTAGAAAATGTCATTTTATTCGTGTTTTATCAACTTTAACCACAGAACACTTCTGTTCTGTGACTTAAACGAAATATGACTCTTCCTGACATCTATCGGTGAATAGTAATACTATTTTTTAAAACTAGGTATCATTTCTAGAAAATTTCATTTTATTCGTGTTCTATCAACTTAAACATAAACTTACTTTTTTTTTATTCGAAGAATAATAACAAAAAGGTGGCGTTTGATTTTTTTAAATTGCTTTAGCTAAAGCTATTCCAGCAGATGGCGTTGTTAAGTAACACGAAGTCAATGAGTGTTTGCTTTGAGGTTAGACTTGATTTTATTACTATATAATTCGTACTTAAATTTTCCAAAAAACACAATTTATAAAAAAAAAATACCGAGCAAAGCTCGGTCATCCAGGTACTAAATAATAAATCGCGTTTTAATCCGGTATACAGTATTTTATTTAAATGTGTGATACTCGCGTTAATAAAAGACAATATTATGTCCACCAGAATCCCTTAAATATTATTTGTGTACATGTATGTATTATGTATATTTTTAAAAACCAGTTTAAATTCAGTTGAGACGTGGACTGGTCAAACGTTGGATTAACTTACCTACCTAATGTTATAAAAAAACCGAAGTAGTTTATGGTTTATTGAAATTCAAAAAATAATAAAGGTTGTATAGGTGAAGCCGCAGCGTACATCTACTCATATTGTAATAAATAAAATAATAACGAGATTTGATTTCTTTTTTTATAAAAAGTCGGTCATTCTCCTTATAGACAAAGTCGTTACCTACTTTCTGACTAACAGTATAATTTTGGCTTAAATATCTAACGTTGTTTTATGTCATTACAAATATAGTATTAGTGAAAATGATTGTCATTTTTTTATCATTAATCAAAACTTTACAACCATGATTTTTGGCCCGTCGCGTTGGCGTGTTTGTTAGTAGCTTTACATTCCGATGGATCGCGGGTTTGAATCCCATTTTGTTACATTTCTGTAAACATGTTTTGAGTTTTCCATACTTTTGGTCATGTCTGGCAACGAGTTATCGTTGATATATGGATAAACTGTAAATTGCAAAAAGTAAATTGACCTTAATTATTGAAATTATTATTACTTAATTCAGGATTATTTTCTATAATGTATTTTTATCTTTATTTTAAACACCGCGCCGCGCCTTTTATTTATAATTTCTCACGCATTTCGTACTATAGTATGGCACATATGCGAAACAGAGATCAAAGCTAAGACGGAAAAAGACTAACACACGAATCAAATATTATATGGTCAAAAATGTAAACATCCAAAGATCTTATTTTTTTAAATCAGTCACTGGGTCAGACATTAATTAATAAGTAATAAATGTCCTTTAGTCAGGATGCACCTCGCCACGCATACTTTACGGCATTTATATGGGTAATCTGTTGTGCGGTCTCAGGTTTCGGCAAAAACATTGACACACATTCCGTAAGCGCAGACACCTTCGAATAATCATATTTTTTTATTGAAAACGAATTAGGTCAAATGTTTTTTGGTAAAAAGTGATCATATTTCTGTAGTTCTACTTTGCTTAAGGTGTTAAGTATGAGATGTTATAGCATGTAACCTACTGGTACCAAACATATTTATATTACAAATTACTGTTTATTTATCTGTAGCTGTACATTAGCAAACATATTTGCGTCGTTGCACAATTGCATTACGTTATGGTTCTCCGGTTGATCAGTGAAATAGATTTGCATTGCGACCAGTCTCATATGGCTTATCTAATAATTTAGTTCGTAAAGGCTATATAGATTAAATTAGCCTCTCAGCCAGGTAAAATCATCAAACAGTCAATAAGAACTATGTGATTGATATGTATGGGATTCTTAACCTTTGAATTATTGGTGAAATGCATTCATTATCTTTGCCTACCATTACTCACTACATAAATGTTGCGGTCAAATAAGTTTGTATCTTCTTGTGCGACACGCGTTAAGCTAATGTTATTTCAAAAAAAACACCTTCCACAGTTTTTTTTTTCATTTTAAGGCCCTCTAAAAACGCGATCTACGCGACAGAATACTTCAGGTATCTATTGTGAGCCGTGGTCAGAAATGGGCAGAATCAATATGATGAACAGTAGAACTCACTCATATATACAATGTGTAGCGGTGATGAGATGGTCCCGGGCGACAACAGTGGCTCCACATATAAGTTTCCCGTCTCTCTTCAGTGCGGCCAGCCAGGGAAATTCTCCAGGAGTTATTGCGCCTCCTCCGACCACACGTGCGCCTCGGACAACGCCACATGCTGTAATAATAATTGACATAAAATAATATGTAGTTGACTTATGTATGACTACGAGAGAACAATAAATTGAATAGACATTCGATGAAGACACAGAATGCTATAGGTACATCTACTATGTCAATGAAGTACATAATATACAAGATTATTGTTCAAGTTTAAATAAAATACTGTATAGAGTATTTTATTTAAATGTGTGATACTCCCTTTAATAAAAGACAATATTATTGTTTAAATGTTCATCTCGAACAAAACTATACCTACCTAAGATGTAAAAAAAATATATGTTTTTAGTTTGATGATGTAATAAATATAATACGATTATTTCATTATGTATATGCACAGTTTGAAAAATTAACATATGAAAACCAGTTTGTCCTTATCTCCAAAATTAAAAACGGTCCAGTAGTTTTTGAGTTAAATCGTAACAAACAAACAAAAAAATCTTTTCTGTATAATATTAGTATAGAATATATAATTAGGTAACTATAGTGCGGAACCCCCCGCCACGTTTAACATGCAAAACCGACTCTCTCTTGACCGGATAATTTCTTAAAAACACTTGGCGCATAAGTGCAAGTTGCAAGTGCTTGCAGAAGTTAAATTAAATAAACAAGATTTTCTGTTTTTATTAATAATAATTTTGAACAACAGAGATTTCCTTAGTACATTTGATTTTACCCTGTATGGTATGTTCTTAATTATTACTTTGTTATGACTAGTAAGTACTAACTAGCCGAAATCTTTTGTACGTGGAAAAGATTTTAAAAATTTATAACCACGAAAAGTGGGCCAACGGTAATTGATAACGGAAACGAAGACATAACCTTATCTACATACTGAAAATATTGACTACAGACAAAACGCATAAATATTACCCGAATGCAGTGTAATTTAAATTTTAAGGTACCGCGTGAGTTGTTATTTTTTACGTATAAAGGAGGTTCAGTAGTTTACGGGATAGTTATTATATACTATTGGGTTTTCTTGTCAAATAATAGTGCAATATATTTAAGACTACGGGTCTCGTGTGCATGGAACTATTCGAATATTTCCTTGAGATAAAAGTAGCCTATATGGTTCAACCAGTATCTGAAATTTGTACAAAAAAGCATTAAACCCAGTTCATTTCTTAGTAGACGAAAACGTAAGGGACAGATTTACTTTTTAATATTAATTTTAGTATGAAAACCCTCATGTTCATCATTGAACATTACTATAATCATGACAATTTTAACAATTAGAAAAAACGTATTAATTTTTTTTTTTTTTTACCTGCGAAGTTAAATATTTTTTTCATATAGAGTGAGTTTATAACTTTTTTAACAGTTAGAGTAAGCTGTTATGATCACAATAATTCCAGTGTGATGCGTTCTGTTACCGTTGCATTTTGATATATGGCAGCACCTTTAAATAACACTTTAACTTGTATGACGTATCTTTTATGTAATTCGAGGACACAATTTCTTACGAGATGTAGTATTAAATAAAAAATATCATAAAAATGCCGAAGACGTTACTCACATTCTCAAAGTACTATAAAAGAACTTTATTGAATTAAATATTTTATGTATAATGATAAGTTTTATTGAATGAGTTTATTTATAAGGGCATTTCTTATTGAAATTTACGAAAAAAACCGCAATAGATTTACTGATTCCTTAAGTTGTATACATATGGAAGTCCTGTGTAAATGTTTAGTAATTTATATTATTATTTTTGAACAAATGTCCACCGCTTTCAAAGGTACTTGCCACATACTGAAATTATCACGTAACTTTTAAACATTGTTATATGTGCGACATTAAAAATTTCGACACAGATTGGGGCCCATAATGCACTTAAAGTGAAGAGCTCTCTAAAGCTACTATTAGCAAATGATGCATGACATAATACAAGGAATCGAATGTCTGATCTAGTGGTAGGAATGAAAATATTGATCAGTCGCGTATTGCGGTAGCGCTCTTTCCTTTCGATTTTCGATCGATTGTGTTTTGGTAAATCGTGTCGTTAATCGTTTTTTGCAGCCGCATGCCTTTAAAATATATTTATGTTTAATTAATTTACACGTCTTCGTTAAAGCGATAGAGAAATCTAATGAAAATTTTGTTATCACACACACAAATGTCTATCATATTTTTGGTATTAGACAACAATTAAAATATTGTTTTTCGAATAGACCGTAAACCGCTCATCACCAGACATATCGTAAATAAACATCGCTTGTCCTAATTTACGCGTTGATTAACGTAACATCCAACTACTATAATATAGTTATGGAATGTTAACTGTAGGTGCTAACTTACCCACGTCCACATAATGTAAACAAACACAAAACACATTTCCTATCCAAAGTATGCGATACTCATACACTAATACCCCTATACACAATTGGCATGATGTTAAATTAGGCTAACAATTGACACTCACTGCAGGTTTTGCAGGCACGGACGGTCGCGAGCACAGCTAGGAGGCACAAAGCACGAAACATGTCTGCCGAAGTCACAGGCCACTCTGGAGGCAAAGGGAGACGCCGGCCCAGCTATTATAGGCCGCGGGCGGCGCCTCTGATAAGGCCTCGGGGCCAGGGTGATCGGACCAGGCCAAGTTCACGGGTACGCGACGACTGAGCGAGTGTCACTGCTGCCCGCTGCGTCACCCCACTGCTCACGCGTTTGGGGATTGTGCCATAGCGTGGTAGAATCGTTGGAAGGATAGACAGTGACCTTCATGACTATTCAATGGATGAGTTACGCCCCAAATCATTAGGTCAACGATGTCTACGTCGGACGTGGAAAACTTTCGCCAGTTTAATTCTTTTAGGGCACAACCCATGCGCAATGTTTGCAGATTGCGTGCACCGTTTATTGCAGTGTTAATGCTTTTGACTCGATTGACAGATTTATATGTTACATCGTTCCTGTTCTTACGCATTATTATAAGTGCAACCTTCGTCATATCACCTCTTGCATTGGTGTGATGTGAAAATAAAACTCTAAAAGGATGGTCATTCACGAGCGACGCGTGTTTATGTCTCCGCTATAACGGAACTACTTTACGATGTGTCTTAGCCTGTCTTGGCGATCTTTTCTTCGTCTGAAATAGAGTCTTCGTTGAGATCTTATTTTAAATCAGTGTTTTTAGGTATTTCTATTTTTTTATTAATTTATTTTGAATTTATATTTTTAGTTAAAATTAGCTAGTTTTAAAAGTAGGAGTGCCATATTATATTAGGTTTAAGTAAATTCGAAACTTTGCAGCGGTAGCTTAATTATGCGTCTTCGGTAAAAAAAACTTTTTTTTTACTCAATAAACTTAGTTTGTATTTCAGAGGCTAATACTTCCCATACTTAAAAGTAAATATTATCACTTCTTGAAAACACCTGACAAATCGAATCAGAATTTCGTGTAAATTTCGTATCGTATATTAGTAGTAGGTACTATATACAGTTAAGACCAGAGTCCGTAAAGTATCTAAATGTTTTTCGGTACTTACTGGAAGAAATAATTTTGATATCACGTATCAGTGTTGCTAATAAAAATTTAAACGAAAACTCGTGTCAAGTGCCGGATAAGTTTTAATATAGCGTTCATAAAAAGAATAGTTTCATGTATTACCAAACGGGAGACACGGAAATACTTAAATGCGGATTTTTTATACTTAAAATCGGATTATCAGCGAATTCGGAATAATTTTAAATCATAAAAAGCATTAGTAATAATAAAAGCATGCTTCGTTTTCGAGAACATCATGTACATTACTGTAATTGTTTATTTTACTGTATTGTAAATTAATTAAATGCAATTTCACTAATTTGGTTTTAAGAATAGAATATAATATATTTTTTATCCATGTTACATGCGTGATAGTTATCCTGTTACATTTTTACGGCTAAACTAGTGAACCGATTGTAATGAAATTTGGCATGGAGCAATCTTAGAAAAAGAGTTTAAAAAGGGTACATGGAAGATAAATGAGTTTTTAACATTTGTATCATTTTAACTAATAACAGTTTTTAATAATCTTGAAGAGCTCATTATTATAAAACATCTAAATGGTTAATAGCCATAAATTACGAAGACATTACAAAAAGTCTCCGATTTTCCTACAAAGTTGGTCGTTCTGTTGCATTTGAATGTAATTTGCATTAGACTTTAGAGCTTATCAGCACAATCAATTAGGTAAGTATTGATTGATGGTCCGTTGTCCGTGGTTAGGATGCCTATAGGTTTGAATCCTCGGTGGAAGCTCTCTTACGTAATTTCATCAACGTAATTTAACACGATGCCGGATGGACGAGCGGTTCACTTTAATTC
Organism: Anthocharis cardamines; assembly: GCA_905404175.1. Taxonomy (NCBI): domain Eukaryota; kingdom Metazoa; phylum Arthropoda; class Insecta; order Lepidoptera; family Pieridae; genus Anthocharis; species Anthocharis cardamines. The sequence continues at coordinate 2,201,769 of FR989959.1, forward strand.
TTTTATATTTGGACAATCTTACTCAACTCAACTGTTTACGTAATTCCAGGACTAAAGAGACGTTCAACGTTTTGCAATTTTGTGATATTTCGTTGCAGTTTTTTTGCGCAGTTCCACCGACCTACCATAAATAAAAGTTTAAAAACTGGAGTCGCTTTCGGAATCGTTAATCGAGTGGCACTAATTTTGTTTGCTTTTCTGTCTCTCGCTAATTAAAGAGAAAGCGCTCCAAATGTAAGCATTCTGTGACGTATTCAATTTATCGAAATTTCATAATTTTATTGGATGTAATCATTTATCTTCAATGTAAATGTGCCTATACTTATGAGTTATGACTCTATCTGGCTTACAGATGCGGAAAATGAAATGTTGTTGATAGTACTTAGGCAATAGGTGCTAAGCTATGCGACAGAGTAATAAAAGTCATTAAGTACTGATTTTTAATTCTTAAATATTACATGCCTGCGCAGTACATTGGCGCCATCCTACTTTCTTGTTACCTTCCGCTATGATATATCTCTGTTTACGGTCTTACTGTATAATTGGTTATCATAAACATTAAATACCTTTTCAATGTTAAATGCTATTAAGGTCAGAATAAATCTTTAAACACATATGTATTTTAAGGGCGATATTAGTACGGTTGTTGTTTAGACAGGAAGGTTATTTAAGGTTAAAGAGTTTAAATATGGCCTTCGTGTGGTAAAGTGGGTGTGTACGGTGTGTAGTACAGTGGGTACTATGGAAAGAGCCATAGATGTGATTTAATGAAGATCAGAACTGGGCCAAGGCGACACCCGTATGGAGATAACGATGCAACCTCTACGCATGATATGCACTAAAGTGCGTCTGTCCATTCTATATTTTTCAGAATATATTTTTAATTCAAATATTGAGTAGTTTCAAATTTAGTTGATCAAAATCAACTCTTAGTAGGTATGTGAACACACTTTAGAAAAGTAGAACCAGTGTTGTCAAACAAACTCAATAAAAGGACACGAATTGTCAGTATGTCCATAATATTGAGATTTACAATAAGTACCAATTCCAGAGCAATAGATTGCGTTTTTGTAGTATTTTTATATACCTAATTATTTTATTGAACCCTATGCTCAGATAAACCATAACACGCGACTTTTTTGTAAGATTTTAATATAATAAATTAATGTTCTTGTACGTTGATAAAGTATAATCTATACAAATATTATAAAGAGGAAAAATTTGTTGCTTCGGTCGAGTTGTTTTTGAGTTAAATCGTAACAAACACTTTTAAAATTTCTATCGTTTCTATCGTATCGTTCTTGTATCTTTGCATCCATGCGAAGCCGGGGCTGATCGCTAGTATAAAATAAAAATTGTTGTGAATTTGCAATTCAGAATTCACGTACCGTACCTGAGGCCAAACGTCCAAATTACTGTTTAATCCGTCGAAAGCTTTTTTTAAATAAAAACACTGTAATCTAGAATACGTCAATTTTATCATATCTACTACATAAATAATGCATAGAAAGCATTTAGCATAAAGCAGCATTAGTCCTAACTCCTGATGTAACGCCTGCATATTTGTTGACCGTGTGCATACTGCACTAATTTCAAAACAATATAATTAATACCGGGTATATATTTAAAATATATTAAGGCTCAGATAAACAATTTCCAAACCAAGATTTCCAAAGATGAAATGTTAAACAATTACATCAAGAATTCCGTTATTAAATATATAATAAGAAGAAACATTTCTATATTGTAAAATAGCTGTCAATTGCATTAGGAATTATTATAAGGAAAATCATTTAATATTTCACACGAGTTTTCTCGTAATCAATTTCAAATGCTTATACCAAAATAATATCATCAGTAAATGCGATTGCGAACCTATGTACCTGTTAGAATATATTTGTACCTAAGGCTTTGACTGACGACTTGATTAAGACACTTTAATATGGGGTCAATAGGATCTACCTATAAAATAGTATGAATATTATCCGCATCAGGCGCGGAACAATCCATTGATTTCTCAAACCATGCGAGTTGGAAATACGAGGAAAATATTCACTCTTAACAGTTTTTAATAATGAACTAACACTTGATTAGTAATAAAATAAAATAAATAAATAAATATATTTTAATTCTTATGTTATATTTTATTATCGAATTTAATTTTAGATATGTTTACTAACTTTAGCGTGTTAGAAATGGATTTTCATAAATTTTTTAGGCCCGTATATTTGTATGACGTATTTTCCGATTTTGAAGAAGAATGAATGTATTTTCCGAGCATGTTTAGTATAAAATTAATTTATAATGCGTTTAAAAAATATTTTTTGACATAGAAGAGTGTTTAACTAAATGCTCGATAAATACAGAATATTTTAAAAGTGTACTTAGTCTTACAAGAGCAAAGTTATTATGAATAATTGAATGAGTTGAAGAAACTTGAGGTGATATGTGACATGATTTTGACACTTTTTGGACTAATAACAAAATATTATAATATGTATCGTAAAATCTTTGGTTTAGACTCAGATTAAACAACAAAGGTATTATAAAGGTTTAAGTTGTAAAATAAAATAAAACAAAGTTCTAAATTGTAACTTAACTTCTAAATTAAAATGATGTTCGTGTCTTGAGATGATTTTTATGAAATTTCACTTGTATTCAAATTAATAAATAAATGTTTATGGATAAATTGGTCACGAGACCTTAAAGTTAAAGCGCTTTAAATATATGTAATATTAATCCTATAAGGATATTTTATGTTATAAGGTTTTTTGAAGGTAAGCCTGACTCTTGTCGGTAACCAAGAAAATGGTTCACAGTAGGTATAGCTATTTTAAAAATTATACTAAAATTGTTTTAACTCTTTGAATTTATATTTGTTTAAAAGCAGTTAAATCTATATATTTAAAAGAGATTTCCACCTATATAGTCACTCATCACGATATCTCTGGAACCATAAGGCGTAGCGACTTGAAATTTGGTAGGAATATTCCTTTCGCCGAGTAGAGGTCAGCTAAGAACGGATTTTACGAAATTCAACCCACAAGGGGGGTTGCGGGGGCAATTGCTAGTTGACTATATATTTCTAAATTTTCTAGAGTAAAGAAAATCAGGGTGAAACAATAATAATGTATTAACATAATATTGACCGTGGTCTGATTTGTGAGCCATGGGACGATGTATGAAGCCTTGTACCTGAATGCAGTCCTATCAACATCGATTGTGCTACATTTTTCAGTTTGACCGTGGTTTCATATAGTTTTGTGTCAAGGTTTCTTTTGTTGTATCTATGATATATTTTTTTTAAAAGGAGGTTTATTATGTTATATGATATTTATACAACTTCTCAACATCACCCGTGATTATTAGATAGGTCGAGGTTGGATTGATCCTTCCTTCCTTCCTCCGCAGAATCATAGCTGCTATAAGTAGTACATACAAAATATATTTTTATTTAAATTTTTTATTACCATTACGTATTTTTTAAGTAATATTCAGGAACTCCAAAACTATTTTTTTTTTAGAAACTGAAACAATGTTGCTATTTATGTTCAGTTAACAGTTTTTTAGCCTAAAAAATGTGTAATAAAATAAAGAGTAAACGACTCGATGACTCAAAATCGAATAATGATGGTTTATTATAATATGGGCTTGACGCGTAACTGTTTACCGAAATATTAAGAACTTCGGAAAGATCGTAAAAACTGTACACTTAATTTTCATGTTTCATGACCAATTTAGAGAAATAAGAGGTCGACATATAAACGTTTATTACTATAATAATATAAGGAAATGTATTTTAGTTAAATATGTCTAAGTTAATGTATGTTTTTTGAATAAAGAATACCTACTATGTCATGAAAAAAATTTATAAGCCACTAGGCCATCTCCCATATTTCTGTTAAATATAATGTGATAATTTAAATAAAATGTGACGTCACGATTCACGAAGCATTGATTTGCAATAGTTATTAAAAAAACTTTGCTTTCCAACGCCAATTATGAAGAAAGTCTATAATAAATAAGAAAGTCTCTAGCGGTAAAAACTAAAAAGCATTTGTATTTTATAATTCCTGGCACTACGTATTAGCAATTTTACAATGCACTTCTTTCAGGCGTTTTAAAATATTTTCTTTTTTTTCGGAACCTAGTATAGTTGGTATATTTCAACAACAGACCACATCACATTAATGGTGCGCTGTCTATTACTGTTCTTTCGATTATTCAAAAATCCCGAAGGTCAAAATTCATGATTTTTTTTAAAGTTGACTACAGATGCTTCAATTTATAAGAAATTAACGAACCGCCCGGTTTCGCACGTCTATAATAATAAATAAAATGAGACCAAATCTCCCTTTTACAGTACTAATAAATTAAAATCAATCTGTAATTATGTTTAAGATATATTTTTTTCCATAGAGTTGTTTAATCTCAAATTTTTCACAATTCCGTAAGATTTTTTAAATATTTCGGAAGTTATGCCTGCACGTACATACATTTCGGCGACTTTGTTTTATACTATATGTAAAGATTTCGGGTCACAATTAATTACATACACAATTCTAAAGTTAATTAGCGAGTAACAAATCACAGGTATTATTGAAATTGTCTCGTGTTCAAATCCCACATAAAGGTATAAACAGCAATAATTGTAGAACCATTAACTGATAATGATTTACCTGAAATTACCTCGTAACTGTTGTGGTATTTGTTACAGCGATTCTAGGTGCCTTATAACCGAGCTACGGGCTTGTGCTGATGCATTAAGGCTCCAGGATTAAGTGGAGCAGAGTGAAAGTGGAGATAGCTCTCTCTCTTTCTATCCCTGTCGCGAGCTTCACGGATTTGCGAGTGGTCACTCGATTTCCTTTAACGCGACAGTCTTGCCGTCCAGTTTAATTAAATTAATTATTTTTATAAGTGTTGTGTATAGTGAAAAAAATAAGGTAAAGTTTTAGTCAGGCTATTTCAATTTTTGTGTCAAAATTATGATTTGTATTTTAGATACAAGAATATTAATTATTATCTAATTTTATATACATAAATAAGGTTTTAATAAATATATGTAGTTTATTTACTAACATTACGTTAAAGATATCAATTGAATTTTAATTTAATAATTCTAATAAATATCTCGTTTTACAGATTAATGTTAAACCGGAGCATCGTGCTTATTTTTTAATTTCACTAGTTTCATTAACAATTTTGTTTTACAAAACCCTCGGTTTTTAAGAGAAAGCTCGCTAATGTTAGTTGCCAGGAGAACAGGAAAACGAGTAGCTCACTAGCTAGAACGGGTCTGGAGGCAAAATGCATGTGGCATAATAAAAGGGAAATTTCATTACTATTTTAGTCACATCGAGCAGTCCCTACGATAGTAAAATCGAGTCAAGAATATTGTGATGGCGCGGCGTGCCATTTATATGAAAATACGAATGAAAAGTTAACATTGTTTTGCAAATGGTTGCACTGGAATTAGACCGTCTCTCAAAACAATATATTTCCCATATAAGTGAATTGTTATTCTTATGACAAAATAAAGATATCTCGACCCTAAAAAACATATAATCACGGAATAAGTCTTGATTTAGTTAGGTACTTAAAAAACCTCATGCGAAAGTTTCCAAACAACACAGCGAGAAAGAAATATTAATTCGACCTAAATAAATTTCACTCGGAATGTTTTGAGATCTAAATACCGGTAATCGGTATCTCGTTAATTCATGTGTAATATGGATAATAACGCTAATTTATCATGTCCATGCACAATCAAGGCCAAACATATGCAAAAAGCATACATTCCGTTATAGGACCTGAATCACTTGATTGATTTTGTTTTAAGAATTTAATCACGTTTTCATTTTATTACTTCAATATAATATTTTTAAAAAATATTCTTATCATCTATATAGGTATTAACAAATATGTACCTACTCTCAATAGGTAGAATAATTACTATGAATCAGTGTTGTTATCATATTTTTACTCCCTGGACTTTAAAAATATGTATTTATATTCCTATCAAAAGAAGAAGGTATCTAGGTGCCATTATTTTAAAGATGGTCAAACGATTTTTTTTAAATTTTGAATACACTACTTATTCTCTAAAGAAAATTTAAAAAGTTATATTCTGTTAATTTCCTGAACTTTTGAGGTCAATTTCGCGGACGATAAAATTCTTGTATGTAATGTTGAGTGTTATTGAGAGGATGAGTGATCGCGTAGCGGTATAATACAATATATTATAGGCTCTGCTTCAAACCAGGTTTGACCAGCGCGCCTACTATAAACCGGTGTCCTTTTTTATTTGCTAATATCTCTTACTCTCATAAGTAGTTTCTATTCTAAGGACTGAGGTTTGAGACATATACCTACTGATTAAACGCGCTCACTGGAAATGAACTAAGTAGAAATCCTTATCACAGATGTTATGAATTTGTTATAACATAGATTGGTTACGCATTTTATTCTCGTTAACCCTAGAGTGCCTATTCTAAATGATTCAATATTAAGTATAGGTATTCATTTTTATAGTGAATGTCTATATAAAACGAAACAATGACTGGCTCGTTCTGTCTGTGAATTTATTTTTTATATCACTCCTGGCTGAATATAATCTAGAAGGCTTCTCGTCTCTTTGTGTAAAGATTTCGTTATTTTTGTTCATGTGCCTTTTCAACTATTTCGTCTAGTTTAGATATTTAAATATTGGTTGATCGTGTTTGGGAATTCTGATCCTACGTTTTAATCCAGGCTTAAACGATGCGTTTGACACTCCTCTTGGTATGCGTTATTGGCGTTGGCTGTCACACTCAGGAGATGAAGACTGAAGATACCAAGGAGAAGGGGCTTATAGACTGGATTAACAACTGGATTGGGTCGACGACTCAAATACCGTCGCTGCCTTCAAATGATCCACCAGAAGACTGCCCAGCTTGCCGTAAGTATATACCTCCACTCCTGCCAAATAATAGTTTAGGCCCTAGCACAAAAAGGATTAAAAAACTGAATTCTAATTGAAAGTGAATCTGATGTGTTTATAATGAGTACAGGGGATCCAAAATTAGTTTGTCATGTTTCTTATGTGACTGAGGTAGGATTAAACGCCGACAACGCATCTAAGATATTTGAGTCATGGATGTCCATGTAATTTAATAAGATAACTCGTATGCTCATAAAAATAGGTAATCGACATAAGGTGATAGAGGACTTTTACATGCTTCTCGTTATTGGACCTTTTCTCTATGGTATATTAAATACTAGTAACACGTTGTGTAGGTACACCTACTACTGTATATAAAAACAAAAAAAAAATTCAAATCGGTTCAGTAGGTTCAGAGATTGCTCCCTACAAACTTTTTTACACCTTGGGTTACATTATTCAAGTTTCCGTAGGGATCCCTAATTATTTCTGGAAATAAATATAGCATATGTTACTCGGTGAAGATGTAGTTTTCTAACGGTGAAATAATTTCGTAACAAACAAACAAACACAAATCTTTCCTCTTTATAATATTAGTATAGATGTGATATAAGAGGATTATCTCGGTTCGGTTTTTTCTTCGTAGTAAAAAAAAAAATATATTATCAACAGAATGCGGTATCGCTCGTACAAGGAGACGTATAGTAGGTGGATCTGAGACCAAGAGACTAGAGCTGCCATGGATGGTCGCGCTGTTGTATGGTGGAAGGTTCTATTGCGGTGGTTCTCTTATAAGTGACTTGTACGTGATGACGGCCGCGCATTGCACATCTGGGTTTGTATTCAAATTCAAACTTCATTTACACATAGACATATACATAACATTTATTACGAACGAAACACACACACAGAATCACAAAATAATAACAAAAAAATTTGGAACATAAAATCAAGGTACATTTTTTTAAATTGTGTAAATGTGTGTGTGCTGTGGTTGTTATTGGCCCTGGCTCAGCATAATGCTGTGAAGCAGACGAGTTCCACAGCGCTGGTCATGCCAGAGACCACAATTGTTTAGGTAACACAATGTAGATACACTTATGAACGTCAATAAAAAATGCTTCAAATTTTACATTTACCGCCAGTTCTCAAATTAAGGGCTTAGAACGGAAGAGAAGAACAGACAATAAACTTCTTAATCGCCAAGTTTTTGTTTTACAAAATATTTGTAAGGCGCTGCCACCGTTACACCATGTTCCACATGACATCTTTAAGTAATTAACTATAATAATAAAAGAATATAAACGAGAAAAAAAACAAAGATTTGTATTCTTATGAAGTAGCTTTTTAGAGCATAGTATTGTTATTATCGTAACATGAAATAATTTCCCGAGTCTCTTTGTTTTTAAAACTCTTGACAAATAAAGACCTAGAACATTTTTTCCAATATTTGTCGCAGTTTTCGCAAAGAGAAGATGACGGTTCGCCTGCTTGAACACGACCGGACCATGGCCAACGAGACCAAGACTGTAGACAGGAAGGTGGCCAGCATCATCAGGCATCTACGATACAACCCCAGCACTTATGATAATGATATCGCCTTACTTAAACTGGACCAGAGGGTAAGTCGGACATTATAATTTTCATTCGCCACCTGTCGGCCTAGCACGACAACCAGTACAAAATTTTGTTCGACCGTTTTTTCGTGTTTTCATCGATTATCTCTTTATGTCTTTCGGGTCTAACATGACACTTACACTTAAAACTTGACTTCTTATGTCAAAAGTAGAGATATATTTTGTCGATGTCGAGATATCTTAAATCTTAGTTTCAAATGATTATGCTTATTACTCGTTTACTATCGTAGCAGGTTATTAGATGAAATAAATTATATTATATCGGTTTGTTATGTATTATGTAGGATGAAGATTAACCTAATTATTAAACGCTGATTAAAGTTCTTGCTTTCAATTTTACACTACACTCGTTTACATACCTATTTACACATCGTTCGTAGCTGAAAGTCATCAAATAAATTTTAGGTTGCCATTAGTCTTGTGTAACTGTGTAACTAATTCAGTATTTCCCCAACAATCTCATTTTCTGATGTTATTGCTCTTAAGTTTTAACTTTACTTTGCAGATCGATCTCAGCAATGCTCTGAAGAAACGAGCCGGCGCAGAAGCAGAGGAGTCAGATGAAAGTGATGTCGGAGCTCGGCCAGTTTGCCTGCCTCCTGCTAGTTTATCCTATAACAATCACACGGCTATGGTATCTGGTTGGGGAACAACTGAAGAAGGTGGATCTGTGTCGAGCACTCTCCAAGAGGTACTGTTTAGTGGATATACATATATGTTCACAACTCGGTATGGAAAAAAAAACAACATAAAGACAGAAAGATAATTTAAACAGATATAGAATACCAAGATTCTCAGAACTTATTCATCCTACTGAATTCTGATGTTGCATTATACTCCAAAAATAAATTATTTTCGGTATTCCATTCCTCGTATACGAATTACTCATACATCTTTCCAGGTACATGTGCCAATACTATCGAACTCTGCGTGTCGTGATACAACATACGGAAACAGAATCACAGAGAATATGATTTGCGCGGGCTACGACGAGGGAGGTCGCGACGCTTGTCAGGGAGACTCTGGCGGTCCCTTACATGTATTGAATGTTACCACAGCGGCTTATGAAATTGTTGGTAAGTGCTAAAAGTTTGTTGAAGGAAGGATATTACCATATTCGTTCTGCAGTACCATACATTGACATTTCTGTATGAATCCTACTAATACACAGGTACTAATTTTCATTACATGATTAACAGATGTTATTATTTAAATAAAATACTGTATACTGGATTAAAACGCGATTTATTATTTATATTGTTTAAATTATTTATACCGACGTTTCGGATGCTTGTCACAAAGTTGCCATATTAACGCCATCTATTCCTACGGAGTTGATATTTACTATAATTTTCTATATTATGACAATATTGACTAATTAAAACAATATAAATAATAAATCGCGTTTTAATCCGGTATACAGTATTTTATTTAAATGTGTGATACTCGGGATAAGAAAAGACAATTTTAGATGTTATTATTTTTAACAAAAAAAAATATTCTCAGGTGTTGTATCATGGGGTGAAGGATGCGCTCGACCAGGCCGACCAGGCGTTTATGCAAGAGTAAACAGATACCTGACTTGGATAAAAAGCAATACTAAAGATGCATGCTACTGCCAGTAAACGAGACTGAACCTTGAAATACCTATAATATATTGAAATGAAGAAAAATCTTTAAGGTTTCAAAACAGATTCTCAGTTAGGAAATGACAATTATAATTGTATTCTGATATTGCTCTCTATAAAAAAATATATTTATAATGCTTATCTTATGTTTAATTCTCATAGCGCAAACTTTAATTTGACAATAGAATCATATATTATTTATTTAGAATATGAACAAAGGTTTAAATTAATTTAAATTATTGTTTGCCACTTATGAGGAAGAAATACAAATATTTAAGAAACAGTTATTTTTAATTTATTGAATACACATGTTATCATAGATTTAAGATAATTATATAAATTATTTTTCAAAGTTGTGTTATTAATTATATACCCAAGTATTATTAAAAAAGCATGAACGAGAATGGCCAATTGTGTGAAAATTATGTTGTACAAAGGATTTTAGCATGGATAAAATAAAAGAACAATTTAGTTCAGAACTTTATTGATTTAATGAGAAAGGCTAAATTGAAACTTCAGAATTTTCACTGAATTAGTAATTGAAAACTATGAAGATTAGACAAGTAATATTAAAAAGGGCCTTACTAATTGCTATAGGTATCCACACCATATGTATCTACATCTTTTAAATATTTTATATAACTAAAATGCAACTGAGCTGCATTTATCCTAATGGTAAAGTGTATTTTAGTTTTATTTTCACGAAACATTAAGGAATTATGATTATTTTTCATATTTGATTTAATTGAGCACATCTAAAATATAATAATAAATTTAATAAAAATTTCTCAACAATGAAGAAAGTTGAGAAAGCATTATTTGTGTAGCTGCAATAGGGTTAAGCCCAGGATTTGGTCCTCTTTGAGTTGGTTCTGTTGATGTCATTGTTTCTTCAATAACTTCATTGCCATTTTTAACAATCCTCTTTGTCTCTATAGTACCATCGGGCTTAGTGATACTAGTAGTTATTATAGTTTGACAAAAAGACCTACCTGGCACCATATTACCATTAAAAGGTATTGTAGGATTTATGTGGCTATCTGATTTCTGCCTAAATAAGTCCGAAATATCATTTTGCGAAATTTTGCCATCCAAATCCACATCTTCCTTGGGATAATCGTGTTTATGGTGGTAGCCTGGTTTCAGGTAATAATCTCGTATGCGGTTACTGTCAAAATTGTCAGTCTGTGATTCAGAATCAAAAGATTTGGGTATCTCCGTCATAGGATTAAAATTATCCTCATCGAAAAATGATTTCATGTCACCGAACATATTACCAAAAGATTTAAACATTTCCTGCATATGTTTGGCGAAGTCTTGATGTAATTCCAAAGGATCCTTGTATATATCTAGTTGATGTCTCGAATAGAGTTCGTCCCCATCGTCGTCATCGTCTGAACCCCAGATTGGGTTTCTGAAATCATTCCTCGGTGGTTCCGGCCTCAATCCAAAAAATGACTTAAATTTGTCCATAAAAGTGTCCATTTCTGCATCTACTTACAATTTGCTAAATGATAATTTATTTAAATAATGTGGAGTTCGGTTTGGTATTTCAGTGTATTGTTTTCAATATTGCGCAACAAACAAATTATTTCTGAATATCAACTTCTAGTCACGAAAAGCTGACATTGACAGCTCTCGCAATCGGTAATCGGTTATCGGCAGTTCGTTCCACAGAGTAGTTACAATATTTGTTTGATCGGCACTCGCGGATAATAACTAGATATCGTTATCGTGGGGGCACGAATCATTTGTAGATTATGTAAACAGAGTGGACAAACCATCTTAAGTCTTTTGAGAGTACCTAACCTATATCTACATTGAGACTTTTTACAGCGTTTCTGCATCAATTTATATCCTTTCAGTAACAAGTCCAAGGAAGTTAAACACCAATAGGAGAAGGCCATGGAATTAACATCTCAGAGAATAAACCAGGTCATTCTGACAAATTGTCAAAATCGACAAATCATTAGTTTAATAGTCTTTTATTACCGCGAGTATCGTACATTTAAATAAAATACTTTATAACGGATTATAATGCGATTTAATATATATATCCCGATATTTCGGATGCTTATAATATAAATAATAAATCGCGTTTTAATCCGTTATAAAGTATTTTATTTTTAAGTCAATAGTTTATTAATTTTAAAATACGTATGTACTCTCTGTAAAATCTCTCAGAGGACGCGTAAAATGAGGTATTACATACTAATTGTCTATTCTAGATAGATATTCTTCGACATGTTCGTTCGTGCCCGCGCGATAACGATGTATACTAATAACAGATAACAATTATTATTATTAGAGATATATAAATATATAATATTATATTATATGTTTTTCAATCTCGAGATGAGCTATTAATTAGATGTTTTACAGTTTACCTATTCAAAACATAATTCGTGGATCATTTTTATATCCCATTTCCAAAAATTTAACCCATTCACTCCACAGATCCACGGAGGAAGGTAAAATATTATATAAATACTAATTATTAATCACAAGGTTTTTTCTTGCTATTTTGCTCGCGTAGAAAATATGCGATGTTGTCTCGAGATGAAAAATAGTTTATACTACTCATCTACTCATAAATTAAAATATATGTATTTAAGTAGATACTAAATTCCTGTAACTATTAATATTTTTTATCGTTTCTTAAATTTACCGGTAAAATAGTCTAATGGACCGCGTGACTATTTGAATTTTGAAATGTCAAGTTGGAATTGGAAATACGAAATGTCAATGAGATACATTTCTTGTGTAAATATACCTACGTATCTATTATCTGCATTGGTTTCGATTTTTGTATTACGGATCTAGTATGTAAAATATTCGAAAATTGAAATAAAATAAAAAACTATCGAAAAAGTCACTTATTATATACCTTGTTGTATTAAATTCATGGTTAACATAAAACAGTAGTTTGTGAATGAATGAGTTATCGGAAACAATAATTGCATTAATAAGGTATGTGTTTACAATATAAAATGAGAAATAATTATTAGTTATATTATTATGTATTGCAACCATCAACCAAGAATTGGAAATACAGTAAGGACCTAATTACATAAATTCGTATCTATCCACATGGTAGAAAAATTCTTCACCAAAAAAATAATCGTTATTTCTTGTTACAATGAAATTATATTGTTAAATATTTTCTGGACAAGAGGTCTTTCATACGAGTGGTTTGGTTAAAGCTGCAGGTGTTATAAATTTTATATAGGTACATACCTGAAATTAATATTATCAAATCGATTTGATAAGTCGTGGTCGTAATAAATTTTATATACAAAGCTCAACTTTAATTTTAATGTTGCATATTCGTCAATCGGCTGCCATACGCCTATCGATTGCTAAATAACGTGTCTAAAAAAAATATTTTGTTAACGGCCTACAAACTTCTACAGTCTACACGACATCGTTGGCCTTTACAAGTGGTCTTAATTTCAAACAGTTTAACATGCGAAACGACAATTCAGACAATTGTTCGTCGCTACTTCGCAATCGAGGTTCGTCTTTTATGAAATTTTCGAACTTTGGTTGATTATTGTATGAGGTTTTGGCAGAAGAAAACTTACGGTTAAAATTAATATAAATTCATAGGTATTTATAGGTATTACATGTGTGTTAGTTTCAATTAATTCCTGCATATGCAAGTAAACGTAATGAAAATTGTATTTTGAAGTACAATTATTGTTATACATTACCAGCTGGCATTCTTCATCGATTAAAATATTAGGCAGTAGGCACTATTGAGAGTGGAGACAACACGTATGTCCACGTGTTATAGCTTCGTAGGTTTTTTTTTGTCAACTGCGCCCAGAAAGCAGTTGATTCTTCCATATTTTTCCAGTTTCTCAGAAAAAAGATCAAAATGTATGCAGTTACTTTAAAACCTTTTATCTTACCTTCCCCTCTAAGGTTACTGTTACAAATATGTAACTATTCTTAGGATATATTATGTACGTAATTATATAAGTTATATAAATATATAAACACGTATTATGTTAAAATCGGCAAGACGGGCTTTTGGGCTTGTATGGTAGTCCCGCCACTGCCGGATTAAGAGTCAGCGTTAAACGACGGTTAATAATTTCAAGGTTCTAGAACAATTAAATTATTATAGTTATGTATATGCACACGCACGTTAAGACTGCATTATAATTATGCAGACACAGAATGAATGTCAATACGTATTTACTTAAGTATCTTGAAGAAAGATCAAAATCATTACTTAAGTTGACATTTTTAAAAAATAAGAAAAAAAATACTATAATTTTTATATACATATAGGTATATAATATACAGATCCAATATCTGATAGCAGAAAATTAAATTCTTTCCCCCACAATAGGTTAGATGCGCATTGCATGTGAAATAGGCGGGCAGGTATCTGTTATTGGAATTTATTGAAATCGATTTGCTGTGGCTTTCTCCATTTTAAGTACATATATATAGTATACGATTAAGTTTTTTAATATATAAAATGACATCGGTCTTTTTAGTTAGTGAATAAGTCAGCGAGTTACGATATTCAGCCCGTTGTCGGTTCAGGTTGGTGTAAGATTAGCTTTCTTTATTTATTTTATTTAGAACTCTTTATTGCACATGAAAATAAAAATAAAACAACAATATTTTTTAGAAATAACTTAAGTAAAAATAGTGCAATATTAGGCGGCCTTATCGCTCTCTTCCAGGCCACCATAAACGATAAAAAGAAATTTCTTAATATTGTCTTTTATTAACGCGAGTAACACACATTTAAATAAAATACTGTGTACCGGATTAAAACGCGATTTATTATTTATATTGTTTAAATTACTTATCCCGACGTTTCGGATGCTTTATGGTCCGGGAGCCTGCAACGTTTGGAAAGTAAGAATTTTAGGTCAGCTGATTTTGTGATATGTCGTTCATCTTGCTTTTTCGGTTAGAGTCTGGGCTGTCTGGCAGTCGGTAGTGGTTGCGTTCGTTTGTGCGCATCCTACCTGTCAGGTGATAATCCTGGATTTTAAAAGCATTTTAAGACGCGTAATTTTTAATTTTTTGTTTTTAAATAAGTCTACCTGACATACTTTTTTTATTGCCAGACATTTCTGACGTTGCTAATTATGTGCCATACGCGATTTTTTATTTATTTTTTATAAAAATTTCAAAGTATTTTAGAATGTCTGTAATTTTAATATTATGTTATTTAAAGATAATAAAAGCTTGAAATTAATTTGCCAGACATTAATTCGATTGTTAAACCTTGAAAATAAAATAAAAAAATCATGAAAAGTATTGCAGTTCGAGAGAGACAGTTGGAGAATAAGACAGAGAACCATTGAAATTTTAAGTTTAAATTATAGTAGGTATAATATATATATTATATATATAAAAGATAAAATTAAATATATAAATTTGTACTAAGTGATGGTAAGAAACACCTCCGTTACTAAGACTTTTCCTTCTGCTATCATTCTTACACTCCAAAATAGAACAGTACGGCATAGTTACGAAAAAAAGTAATTTTATGACTCGACCGACTCAACGCAGTGTTATGACTAGATATGAGTTCGATATATCAAAACGTAACTTATAACGGTTATGTGTTACATACCATACCATATCGATATATATCAAAACTTGTCAAAACCATAACTAGCGCGCGAAAACATGATAATAAGTTATATTAAAACTCAATAACCACCATAACGAACAAAACACAAACGATATAAAACTTCCATATTCGTTATATCTCTTTCTAATTACATATTAGTGTACTGGTGTAAAAGAGATGAAGCGAATATGTCATAACTTACAAGGTTATGAATAAGGTTTAGTTTCTTTGACATTTAAGCAAAGTTTGCCAAGTTTAAAATATTATCAGGAAATATTATATTAAATTATTATTTTTAATCAAGATACTAAAAAATATGCTTAACAATTTTTTTCTGATAAAATTGTTTTTGACTAAATAATTACAAATAATTTCAATTGTGTCAAATTGATTTATAGTAACAATTAATAGTAACAAAGACAAAATTCTAAATAGTTGGTCAGGCGATCGACAGGTGGAGTGAAAGACAATTTGAGTTCGTTTCTAGTTTGCCCAAATCATGTTAACGTTTGCAAACCTTACTAATTTATATCGATATCTGAAAACGGTTTTCGATATCGATATGAAAACTGTATATCGGTTACATAACCTTTGTGAATAAAAACGAAAACGTCCATATCTAGTTATGACGCGACTGTGATGGTTTTAGCCTCAGATTAAATAACAAAGGCAGATGGAACGTACGGAACAAATCTATGACGCCGCTTGTCATTTCATGTTTGCGTGACAACTGTCAGCGGCACTGTAGGGACACGTGCATTTTTTGTGCGTGTAATGATACCACAAATAGTTAAAAATCCCTATATTTTTGAAATATTATTTTTTATTAAAGTAGTATCTTTGGATAGACAAATAACAAAATAAACATTTAAATGTTTTATGTTTGTTTTTATATTTATAAGTTAATTGTATAAATTACAACTTATAAAACTGTCACAAATACAAAACAATAAGATAATACCATTAATTCGATTTAAATAAAAAAAATCATGATTATTATTTATTATATTGTATGCATAATAAATAATAATTTATTTCCGTATAAATGGTATATTTAACCCTTAACCACCCACAAGTGTCTCGCGGGCACTATTTTACGTTCTGTTACTCATAAAACCTAATAGGGCTCACTAAATAAATCAAGGGTATTTAAAAGAAAAGAGAGATAATTCTTAAAAAAAGTTTAAGTATTTTTATTTTACATATAAATTAATTTTATATATAAATTTCTAACCGTCTTTTAACAATTATAGGGTTAGATTAGATAAAACGGTTTTTCATAAAAATAAATACTTTTAGGTTTTATGAGTAACAGAACGTAAAATAGTGCCCACGAGACACTTGTGAGTGGTTAAGGGTTAAATAGGGGTTGAGTCGGTCGAGTCATAAACCCCCCCACCGCGGATGTCCATCCCCGCGGACCCAAGGCTTGTCGTGCCGGGGGGGCCCGAATCGCCGGGTTTCAGGACTTTACTAGGGGCGGCACAACGTCGTCACTAGTTCTGTCTTATGACCCGGTGGTCGCGAATTGGAGGGCGGGTGTTGCCGGTTCATCCTGTTGGATGGCTCGGTAAGACTCGTCTATTGAGGCTGCTCCTGGTTCTTCTTTCTACAAAGAAGATCCGGTGATGCGGTCCAGTAGGGGGCCATTTCATATGGCCCAGTGGCGCTTCATGCGCGTGGTATGGCTGGCCTTCAAGGCCGGCGAGGTCCGTCGAATTGACGGCGGGCCCCTAACCCTACGTTTCAGGTGTCCGGCAATAGGGTGAGTGGCCGGAGGGAGTCCGGTCCCTAGGGCACTACAGGGGGAGCGACCCCCTGTATAAAATCCAAAGCAAGAATGGAGTCGATTACCAGTAAAACTACCCCAGGCGGGTCAAATCCCGCCGGCCGCTCGGAAGAGCCGCCGCAAAAGCCCCACCGTACTCTGGGGGGGGGCAAACTCCATAAAGACGATGTGGGAGTGAGTAAGGAAGGAGATAACATTGCAGAAGATCTAAGCATGGACGCGAGAGTGGTGCTTGAGCGCCTCCCGTGTATCCCGGTTATTCAGCACTGGGCCAAGGATGATAGTAGGAAAGTCACTGAGCCAACGATAGACAGTGACGACCTCTCCGATGGTGATGACCCCATCGAAGAGATGTTCGCTAAACACCTGCGAAAGAGACAGAGAGAGACAGAAGGCAGTGAGGTTGAGGGGGAGGGTATCTCAAACCCCCCTAAGGTAACAACTGCAAGAAGGGGACGACCGCCGACCCATGGCAAGTACATCGGCCTGGGTAAGGCGAGAGCCGAAATGCGCGCCGCTCTTGAAGAGTCAGCGCAGCGTAAAGAGGCAGGGAGCAGCTCCGCACCACAGCGGAGGCCTTCCCCAATCCGAAGATCATCACCAAGCGCGCCACCAGCCCCGATTCGTCTGCCGGCCCAGATGTCGGCGCACGAGCTCGGTGAGCTTATAAACAACGAGGCGGCAAAGATCTTGCGGATTGGCCTGAAGAGTAAGAACCTCAAGGGCACTTACGTAAGAGACCTCAAGGACTCCAGTGCCGCGATAATGGACGCGGCCAGCAGCCTTTTAGACCGCACCGCCAACTTCGAGACGGCGAAGCTGCAGTCTGAGAATCAGACGCTCAGGGCGGAGATCATAGCCCTTTAAACACAGGTTGAGCAAATGAGGCGCGAGATCGTGCAGAACAGGGTGGCTGCTATTGCCCCCCCGATGCCGGTCGCGCCACCGCCACAAACACTAGGGATGACAGACGAGTTGCGCTCGGTTCTGAGCAGAGTGGAGACTCGCTTAGACCACATCGAGACGCGGCTCCAGAAAGAGCGCACCAGGCCGCCCCTTCGTGGTGACCTGACTAACGCCAGTGTGCAGCGCGACAACACCAGCGCCACCAACTCTGAGAGGACGACGAGGTCTGGCCCCGCTTCCAAGGCCGGGCGGGCAGTGAGCGAGAAGCCGACGGCTCAAACCCAGCCCGCAGTGGAGGCCAAACAGCCCAAAGCCAGGAAGGCCAGGGACAAGAGGAGTAAGATAGCAAAGGACGGGGAGACCAGCACAACCGGTCCCCGACCCCTACCGCCCGCCCCATCGGCTCTCGATGAGCCATGTAGTGTTGTGGCGAGGAGAGGCGCAAAAGGAAAGGGGAAGCAGAGGCAGGCTCAAGGGCCTAAACAACCGAAGCTGCGTCCGCCCAAGTCGGCGGCTGTGGTGTATAAGCTGCAGCCGGGCGGCGTAGCGAAAGGATGCACCTACGCCTCGCTGATGCAAAAAGCCAAGGAGAAGATCGACATAAGGGCCTTAGGCATAACGTCGATCAGTATTCGGCAGACGCTATCGGGGTCCAGGATCCTCGAAATTCCCGGCGAGGATGCCGGCGTGTTGGCCGACACTCTGGCCGGGAAATTCCGAGAGATATTCGATCCCGAAGACGTCCTCGTCTCCCGGCCCGTGAAGTGCGCAAACCTGCGCATCATCGGGCTGGATGAGACGATAACTTGGGAGGAGGTTACGACGGCTGTGGGCAAAGCAGGAGGCTGCTCGCCCGCAGAAGTCGTTGTGGGGACCATCCGTCGCGGCCGCTCCGGCATTGGAACAGTCTGGGCCAATTGCCCGGTGGCGGCCGTCAATAAAATTGCTGCAGCAAATTGGGCGGCAAAATTCAGCTTGGCTGGACTGAGGCACGCGTGCGCGTGCTGGAACAAAGGCCGTTGCGCTGCTTCCGTTGCCTAGAGGAGGGGCATGTACGGGAGCAGTGCCGATCTACCGTTGATCGAACCGGCCTTTGTTATCGCTGCGGGCAGGCTGGACACAAGTCCAACGACTGCTCTGCGGCGCCGCACTGCGCAGTCTGTGCTGCGGCCGGGAAGCCGGCGGATCACCGGGTGGGAGCCAAGTCGTGCTCGACTGCCCGGTCTTCTGGCCGGCAAAAGAGGGGTAGGAGAAGAGGGAAACGTCGGAGGCGTCGTCCCGCTTCGGCGGTTGCTGGGCCTTCTGGCCCGGTTGTGACGGTTGGTGAAGACGTGGTCGTGCCGATGTCCACTTCTTAGTGGGCATCGGCTCGTTCTAAAAGGGGAGCGTGGCGGGGGCTTTTGCCTCTGCCGCGTCGGACGGGAATGAACATCTCTTCCCGTCCAGAGCCGAGAGCGGGGTGCGCGGGGGCTAGCGACCTGCTCCACGAATGGCTCCAGTGTGAGTGTTTGGTGTTTCGACACCACACTGAGGGGGGGACTAACGTCCGTTAAGAGGGCAGGGTCGTCGTCGGGGAAGCGGAGTTTACGAAAGTCCACGCGACCTCGACGCTACAAGACGACGAGAGGAACACCATGGAGTTTAGTCGGTAGGCACGGGGCCCGCTTTGACTCTTCGGAGTCCAGGGCTCTGTGAGTCCGGCATCGCCTGACGTCTCCCCCCGGAGACCCAGGGATCATTAGATGATTCTCCATGTAAAAAAAAAAAAAAAAAGGTCGAGTCATAAAATTACTTTTTTTCGTAACTATGCCTATTTTAGAGTGTAAGAATGATAGCAGAAGGAAAAGTCTTAGTAACGGAGGTGTTTCTTACCATCACTTAGTACTAATTTATATATTTAATTTTATCTTTTATATATATAATATAAATATTATACCTACTATAATTTAATCTTAAAATTTCAATGGTTCTCTGTCTTATTCTCCAACTGCCTCTCTCGAACTGCAATACTTTTCATGATTTTTTTATTTTATTTTCAAGGTTTAACAATCGAATTAATGTCTGGCAAATTAATTTCAAGCTTTTATTATCTTTAAATAACATAATATTAAAATAACAGACATTCTAAAATACTTTGAAATTTTTATAAAAAATAAATAAAAAATCGCGTATGGCACATAATTAGCAACGTCAGAAATGTCTGGCAATAAAAAAAGTATGTCAGGTAGACTTATTTAAAAACAAAAAATTAAAAATTACGCGTCTTAAAATGCTTTTAAAATCCAGGATTATCACCTGACAAGTAGGATGCGCACAAACGAACGCAACCGCTACCGACTGCCAGACAGCCTAGACTCTAACCGAAAAAGCAAGATGGACGACATATCACAAAATCAGCTGACCTAAAATTCTTTCTCGAAAACGTTGGTACCTCCTATACTATTACAGCAACCGTGGTCGCGGGGAGACAGAAAGATGACAGTTGTCTGATATTTGAAATGTCACAAAGTTGCCATATTTAATTCAATTAAATTAAAAAATAATCTATTCATTTAGGTATCACAATGTACATCTATGAACGTCAATAAAAAATAATACATATTAAATGCTTCTAATTTTACATTTACTACCAGTTCACAAATCAAGGGCGTAGAGCTGACGAGAAGAACTGGCAAGAAACTCGCCGCCACTCTTAAAGCATCCGAAACGTCGGGATAAGTAATTTAAACAATATAAATAATAAATCGCGTTTTAATCCGGTATACAGTATTTTAAGAAATTTCTTCCTATATATTCCTTCCTTTTCTTTCTTCTGTACAATACAGATTAATCACGTATTCCGTTGTATATTTACGCCTACTTATGCGAGATGGTTTCATGTTTCATAGCTTGGCGCCACCCTGTCGTTGTGTATTTTATCGTATGCCATAATATGTTGAGGCTTTTAGGGACAACATGAATGAAGCCAAGGTTTTCTTTTAAGTAGGGTTAAAATAAATATTGATAAAGTATACAAACTTATAAGATAACCTAAATTGAACAGAGTTATAACATAAATCATGATTTATCTTAAAAGTGACCTGCTTAGAAAGTTATAATTCAATTAATTATTATTGGTCATAAAAAATATAATAAATTATTATGAAAGTTTGTTGCTTTGCTGCTACAAAGCATACAAATGAATAACCGCACAACTCAAACTCTTTGAATTATTAGTTTTAATTATCTTGTGATCCAATATAGTCCAATTTGAGGTTATTTATATGTAAATAATACATAAGGCAAAACAATGTTACTCGCTGATAGCTAGTAAAATCGGTCCAGTAGTTTTGCGTTAAAACGTAACAAACAAATAATTTTTTCCATTCTATAATATTAGTACTAGTATAGACTACACTAATAAGGCATTTACATCAGCTGTTGTGACTTTTGTCCTGTAATTTATACAACATTTGCATGTCTTATTGCGTCGGACTCCGTGAAACTAATTTTTCATGCTAAGTACGGTTGAAGTCAATCTGTCTGAAACTTTAAGAAATATTAATTATTGATATTATTATAAGTATATAATATTTAATATTTTATAAGTATATTCATTATATAATAAATGGCTGAACGAAGTCGATGATCGAATAGAAAAATGAAATTTCCTTAAAGCATTGAGGTGAGAGAAATTATTATATTATTACTTACTTGTTATGACAGACGTCGAGAGAAGAGCGTGAGACTAATTTCATAGTGGGATTGTATCAACCATCAATCATCCACCTTCGACCCATTCCTAACTTGTAATCTTTTGACTGAAACCGAAACGCGCAATCGTGATAAATAAGCTATTAAAGATAGTTCGAAACTGACTAGATGCAGGGAAATATAACACTTAAGGTGACTCTAGTCGACATTTTTTCCATAGGAATTTCGGGGGGGTATTACTCCACTATTTAGCACTGTACATGCAAAGTTAAACATGATATCGTTTTGTCTCATTATTAATTTTGTTTGTTGAGAACCAGAATAGTAAAATAAAAAACCATTAAAAAGTTACGAGCTACCAAAGATTCGTTTTCATTGCCATTTTTAACAACAACTTTGGGCTTAAATTAGTAATAAAAGAAGTATCAAATTTTCAAAACAAAGTCTTTACCGACAAAGCACGATTATCGAAGAATACAATTACTTTTATTTGTGATTGATTTATGCAGTGGTTTTTTCATAAAACTCGATTTTCCAAAGGCTTTTTCGTAACTTTTTACGCTCCGCTTTTACTATGAATTATCGTGCATCTCACTCAATAATGATTCCCCCGGTGCGGTGCGGGAGGACGACGCACAGCGCGGCACCCGCGCGCGCGCGTATACGTTTCAGTGACTGAAAATTGAAATTCAGTCTGCTGCGGCCTATGTTGTTTGTATGACGTGTATGTTGATTGTTGACTATCTATACCTGCGCTCTAAGTTACCACACTACATTGACCCCTGGCTTGAACTTTGGATTTTGATACTACCAACTTTTAAATATTTGACTTCGTACTGTTAATTGGACTCCGAATTTTTGTTACTAATTGGAATTGTTGATTTGAGTGGAAGCTGTGCCAGTGACATTGGGCTGGTTCATTGAAGAACATTATACAAATAAACAATGGGTAAGTCATGTAATTTGTTACACCTAATCTATTTAGTATTCTTTTCTTTTTCGCCGACGACGCGTGGACTTTGCTCCCATATATTATACTAATAATATTATAAATGAGAAAGTGTGTGTTTGTATGTTCCGTTTTCAAGTCAAAACGGCTGAACCGATTTTGATGGGACCCTAGAAATGGTCATAGGCGGCAAAAAATATGTATCTATACTGTGCGTCTGGCACTATTGATAACGTATGACATAAAAAAATATAAATATATACCTAGTTTTATATCGTATGAGATTCATACAGGTATGTTTGTACTAGGATTTCTAAGACTCGCGTTCCCGTAGGAACCTATTTACTGCTCCGCTTCCATGAGTCCACGTGTTATGCTTTTAGCTTTTTTTATGTTAGATATCGACAGACGAGCATAAGGTTCACTTGATGGTAGGTGATACCTCAGCCACTGAACATCAGTCAGTGATGCGCTGTCGACCTACTTTTTACTTCGAGCATTCGGAAATCCATAGACTGATACCGAAACGCACAATGCAATGTGCATTTCACGATTTTCATTCGATTTTCCATCAATGAACGGTGGTCCATGGAAAAATGGAAATATCGTTGCCCGGTCGGAATTTCGATATTCCTTCCATCCGATCAATGCCCGAAGTTACCAGACGTTGGGAAAATATGCTTACAGAAAATTATAAAAAGCTTATAGGGTGATTTAGCCGGTTTTCGTCCACTTAGTGGACTTGCCAGCTTATGGGCTTAAAACTAATATGTTCTACTGGCCCAACTCTAACAAACCGATTTTTTATTGAAAGCTGATATAGTCTATTTTAGGCTTACATTAAGTAGCAAATAATTATAATTAACGTTGTTTTTATATAAAATGTTTTAGTGAAAAGTACCGATTTCGTTAGTTTTCGTCCAAAAATGTTAGTTTTCGACCTTGTGTAGGCTAGTTTCCGTCCACGGTATATAAAGCATATCCATTGCACATTTTCTTTTACATACATTTCTAATTATCACGGATCTCTGCAAGACCTTTTCTAAGGCATCCTCAGAGTATCATGGTGCCTTTTTCTAGTTTTTTAGACGACGACGTCATCTATAAAAATGGGATTTATTAAAAATTAAAATAATAAAATAGGTCCAAACAATATACGCGATTACGTACATCATAAGTGGGTTATATCGCGTATATTCTACACGTATGTAGAAAAAAAGCTAAACGAAAAGTAACATAACGCTGTTTGTGATGGACGGAAACTAAATACTTAACCAGTATTAGTTTTCGTCCACTCATGGACGGATACTAAAGCAATTTTTAACGTATTTTTTATTTTTCGTCCACAATATTTGAATATATATTTATACTTGCAATACTGCTAAATTGGTGGACGGAAACTAAATATCAGACTAACTAACCATCGAAGATCATTCCATAATGATTTCAACAGAATTTTTTCGCATTCCTTATTTTAAACGACTAATCAAACTTTACTTGTATTTTTGTGTTTTCGTCCACGCGGACGAGAACTGAATATTTTACGAAATAGCTACTTCAGTTTTTGTCCGCCTCGATTTTTAAAGTAATTCTTTAAATGAATACGAAACACACATTTTAATATGTTCTTCATGTCTTTACTTAGTCATGAATACCCAAAACATAAGAAATACATGCTAAAACAATAAAAAAAACTGACTGCAAAGTTAAGTCGTACCACTATTTTTTTTACATTTATGATGACATGTTTGTAGCTCGGAAACAAGCCTCAGATAGAAGTAGCTTTTGTTCGAGTCTCAACTAGTTAATAAATATTTTGATTTAATAGACATGCAGATTTGACTTTAGGGTCCGTAACGAGTCCAAATTTGCGCGGTTGACTATTTTGATAATGTTATTCTACGTAAATGTTTTACAAGATCCGCGTTAGTGGACGAAAACAGGCACTGGACGGGAAACCGGCTAAATTACCCTACTATAACATAACCTTTCTCAATAAATAGGCTATCTAAGAAAAACTAAAAAGATTAATCTGGTAGGTATCTATTTGGCGTTCAAACTAACAACCTATTCAGCTTTATAATATTAGTAAATACGAGTAGGTACATACTTATTCATAAACGTATTGATTGATATAGTTAAAGTAATATGTTTTGTTTCTTTCGTTCTGTAGTCTTTTTATATTCTACTAGCAAAACGCCCCGGCTTCGCACGGGTGCAATGTAGATGAAAATAAAGCAAAGCCTATGTTACTCGCTGATAATATAGCTTTCTATTGGTGAAATCATTTTAAAAATCGTTCGAGTAGTTACCCCTTGCCGCATTGCTCGCTGCGCTGCGTGCAGCCACACCGGCGCGATGGCATGTATTTTTGTTTGTATTGACATTTTTAATTTCGTAATATCTTTTGAATGGAATGTCCGATTTCAATAATTCAAAAAGTAATCAATAGGTATTGAAACAGTCTTGAATACGAAATAATTTATTTGGATAAGAATTAATACAAAGGTAAGGATAACATGGTCCGATTTTCATCGACATTTTTTACAATTTTTTAAATGTTCAAAAGTAGTTATAGTAACATAACTACAATAGTTAGACATAATATGGTCTCGCAAAGTTTTTTGTCGATATTGATATGTTCTATTATATTGTAGAACTTTTTTTTGTCTATCGTCAATACTTTCCGCAGCGCATACGATGAAAGACATTTTTTGGCTAATTTCTTTACACCTTGGTTGGTTTTAGTAGGAATTTCTAAGGATCTCTATTTTTTCTATTAATAAATATAGCCTATGTTACTCAGCGATAATGTAGCTTTCTATATTCGTGAAATAATTTTTGAAATCGGTCCAGTAGTTTTTAAGTTTATTCGATACTTACAAAAATACAAAAATACTAATCTTTCCTCTTTATATTTATAATATTATATAGTATAGTATATAATAGTATAGATATAGATAGAGCGAGACAAAACATATGTACTATATCAATCAGGCTTATAATACGTTTATGAATAAGGTCGATATAATATAGTGCTTACCTAAAAATTAATAGATTACTAAATCAAGGAATTAGCATCAGCTGATAATCATGAGGTATAAAACGCCGGGTCGTGTTGTACCTACTCGCGACGCGCTTCGTACTCGCGTCCGAGGTCGTTATTTTAGGGTTGTCACAAATTATTATAATATTGTCTTTTATTAACGCGAGTATCACACATTTAAATAAAATACTGTATACCGGATTAAAACGCGATTTATTATTTAAATTATTTATCCCGACGTTTCGGATGCTTTTCAGCAACCGTGGTCGCGGGAGACTGAAAGATGACAGTTGTCTTATATTTGAAATGTCACAAAGTTGCCATATTTAATTCAATTAAATTAAAAATAATCTATTAATTTAGGTAACACAATGTACATCTATGAACGTCAATAAAAAATAATACATATTAAATTACTAATATTACTAATATTAAATGCTTCTAATTTTACATTTACTACCAGTTCACAAATCAAGGGCGTAGAGCGGACGAGAAGAACTGGCAAGAAACTCGCCGCCACTCTTTTTTAATCGCCAAGTTTTTGTTTTACAATCTTTACATATTAACGCCATCTATTCCTACGGAGTTGATATTTACTGTAATTTTCTATATTATGACAATATTGACTAACGGTGTCCTCTTGTTTTTTAGTATGTTTGATTTGGGGCTTTAGATTTTTAATTACTGGATCCCAGGTGTTAGAAAGTCTCAAACCATCTTCTCTATTGAAGTTAGGATGTTTTTTAATTTCAATAGCCTCACGTACTAGTCTGGGAAAGAATCTACTTTCTTTTGCAAGGATTTTCGGTTGGTCGAAACGTATGTAGTGGTTTGGTTTATCCAGAGTGTGTTCACATACTGCTGATTTAGAGTGACGTCTGTGTTTGATATCCGCAATGTGTTCCTTAAGTCGGTTTGAAATGCTACGTTTAGTTTGCCCAATGTAGGATAAACCACAGTCACAATCCAGTTTATATACACCTGGATCTTGCAAAGGAATATTACTTTTTATTGGTCTCAAGAATTGCACAAGAAGATTCAGCAATTCTTGAGACCAATAAAAAGTAATATTCCTTTGCAAGATCCAGGTGTATATAAACTGGATTGTGACTGTGGTTTATCCTACATTGGGCAAACTAAACGTAGCATTTCAAACCGACTTAAGGAACACATTGCGGATATCAAACACAGACGTCACTCTAAATCAGCAGTATGTGAACACACTCTGGATAAACCAAACCACTACATACGTTTCGACCAACCGAAAATCCTTGCAAAAGAAAGTAGATTCTTTCCCAGACTAGTACGTGAGGCTATTGAAATTAAAAAACATCCTAACTTCAATAGAGAAGATGGTTTGAGACTTTCTAACACCTGGGATCCAGTAATTAAAAATCTAAAGCCCCAAATCAAACATACTAAAAAACAAGAGGACACCGTTAGTCAATATTGTCATAATATAGAAAATTACAGTAAATATCAACTCCGTAGGAATAGATGGCGTTAATATGTAAAGATTGTAAAACAAAAACTTGGCGATTAAAAAAGAGTGGCGGCGAGTTTCTTGCCAGTTCTTCTCGTCCGCTCTACGCCCTTGATTTGTGAACTGGTAGTAAATGTAAAATTAGAAGCATTTAATATTAGTAATATTAGTAATTTAATATGTATTATTTTTTATTGACGTTCATAGATGTACATTGTGTTACCTAAATTAATAGATTATTTTTAATTTAATTGAATTAAATATGGCAACTTTGTGACATTTCAAATATAAGACAACTGTCATCTTTCAGTCTCCCGCGACCACGGTTGCTGAAAAGCATCCGAAACGTCGGGATAAATAATTTAAATAATAAATCGCGTTTTAATCCGGTATACAGTATTTTATTTAAACAAATTATTATGTTATTACTTCAATGAAATACTTTTATCTAAATTTTTAGAAGTCTTACACATCGCTAGAATAGCCTACAAAAATTAATTAATAAATTCATATTATATAGTTGACAAATAAATAACGGCATACTTATGAATAACATTGCTTTCATAAAATAAGTTTACTATAGTGTTTAGGTATTTAATTATGCTATTATTTTTATGGAACAGATACAAAAAAATGGCGAATGGGAAAAAAGGGCGCCTAAAACTAAGTGCCCCTCGCAAAAAGAAGCTCAAAAGAACATTGAAAGGATGGATCATGAATAAAGAAAATATTCCTCCTGTACTGGATATGTCCCAAACGTAAGGATTATTTTGAGTGTTATGATCGATGACCCAAAAAAAACGAATCTTTTTACTTTTGTTTGCAGTTTCGTTAACTTATTCCATTGTACCCAGTATAATCCATGTTTTTTTTTAGATCAACACGTGATTTATTCGAGCAAGATACCTGTGCCGAAAAAGTACATAAAGCAATGTCTGCACAGTGTGAAAATGTACCTGTAGTAAATGACTCTACTGAACAGATTAGTTCCGATATTCCTCATGTACTGATCACACCTCAATCGTAAGTACTTTCATATGTACCGGAATTATTACAATTCTAGGACAATTCGGCTGCAATTTTTGTTAGATTTTGCATATTCTAATTGAGTTATGCGTTTACAGGACGACACAGGAAGAATCGATGTCAGCCACACAATCTGAATATAACAAATCTAGTGACTCCGAATCCGATTCAGATAACTACAATTTCTCTTTTGAATCCGACAATTGTTATAAGAGTGATTGTGCGACTTTAGAAGGAAATAGAATAGTGAATATTGCTCATCTATTTGAATAATTGAAAAATATTAAGTATGATCCATTTGCATGTAATTTTCAGCCGACAACCTTCTAGGTAGTGGACCCCGCAGACGTTGTTCTGCCACAATTTTGGCTTGGAAATTATATAATTATTCTTAAATTTGAATATGCCCATTTACCCACTATAATTGTCTAATATGTCACTGATTTGCAGTGGACATCTGTTATTCCAAAAAAGCTAAGAATACATGACGTGAGCTGTCAAGATGGCGGAGTTCCGAATCTAATTTATTTTATAATTAATTTTATGCATATATTTTTTTCCTGATTTTTTCCAATATTTTAATAGCTTATATCTTATTCCGGACATAGAGGAATCCAACAAATAAGATATCGTTAAAATTGGTACAGCCGTTCTTGAGTTATAAACGGTGTAACTAACACAACTTTCTTTTATATACATATATAGATAGTACTGTGCTGAAAAACTTGCTTTATATTCATTCATCTACTCGTTTATAAAAACCAACTTTCCACACTAGTTTCATGAATACGTAACTATATTTCAGTTTATTAGGAATAATTACACACCGCAGACGTAAAAAGAAAGAATGTCAGTAAGTTTTCATACTAAAAATGTTTAAAAATATATTTAATACATATAGAAAATGAATAAAGAATAATGCCCAACAAATAGATTTTTTTTAGTTATAAAATGTGATGACTATGTATAAATATGTATGAAAGTTATAAAGAAAATAAAAAATCAATAATGATTTACAAAACAGTTTTTTTTTTCGATAAATAAAAATAAATAATTGAAGCACCCTTATAATAATTGAGTAAGCAACCTACAACCCTTGTAGTAATCTGCCGTTACTCGCTCTACGCTTCATACACATGACTATAAAATCATGCTGTATGTTACTTGGTTTATTCTATAATAGTTGCTTGCGAAATAATTTATTTCAATTGAAAACCCTAATTTTTCGTTGGTATCTATTTGATGTATGGACTTGACGACTTAGGCGGCGGAAAAGGTAGGTAGGTATATATGGGATTATCGTAGGTACCTACTGTTATAATTAGCTAGGTACCTACAATACAACAAAAATGTCACAAACCGTCCGCGTCGCCACGTCCGTCGTTGAATCGTCGTATGTCGTCGAAAAGAAAACTATCTTGATGTGTCACTAGTCTTGATAAAAAAATCTGTTTATATGTATTACTATCAAAACGTCCCGGCTTAGCACGGGTGCAATTTAGATGAAAAAAAGTTACACGCTGATAATATAGCTTTCTGTTCGTGAAAGAATTTTTAAAATCGGTCAAGTATTTTTTGAGTTAAATCGTAACAAAACCGCAAAAATTGAACAAAATGACAAAGTAGGTACAATACAACCCCTTGCCGCATTGCTCGCTGAGCTGCGTAGAACCCACACCGGCGGCGCGGGCGCGACGGCTGTATTTTTTTTTGTTTATATTGATATTTTTAATTTCGTAATATCTTTTGAATGGAATGTCCGATTTCAATATTTCAAAAAGTAATCAACAGGTATTGAAACAGTCTTAAATATGAAACAATTTATTTGGATAAGAATTAATACACAGGTATGGATAGCAAGGTCTGATTTTGATCGGCATTTATATCAACTTTTAAAAAGTAAAAAAGTAGTTATAGTAACATAACTACAATAGTAATAACTCGCGAAGTTTTTTGTAGATATTTATATTATGTTCTATAATATTGTAGAACTTTTTTTTGTTCTATCATCAATAATTTCCGCAGCGCATGCGACGAACAATATTTTTTGGGTAATTTTTTTACACCTCGGGTTGGTTTTAGTAGGAAATTCTAAGGATCTTTATTTTTTTCTAGTAATTAATATAGCCTCTGTTACTCAGCGATAATGTGGTGAAAGAATTTTTGAAATCGGTCCAGTAGTTTTTAAGTTTATTCGTTACATACAAAAATACAAATCTTTCCTCTTTATAATATTAGTATAGATATAGATATTGTGTATATAAATATCTAAAAAAAGTAAAAAGACAGGTAATTGGTAATTTTGAAAACAAATTATATAGGTAGGTATTTCAAGTAAGCATGCGTTGGCGCGGTGCGGCGTTGTGAAGTCTTGAGCGGCATAAAATATAATATGTGAGCTTCGTGTAATTTCGTATTTATTCGGGACTCTGTGTTTATGCGTATGAACTAGACGTGAATGAAGACTAGCGTCTAACTGCTCATCACTGATACTATCTCTGTCGGGCATGATGCCAGGTGAGATAGCGTGCTTTTTGGCGACGCCCACCAGTGAGTTCGAGCCCGCGACTTGTTCAACCTTAATATCAAAAAAACACACGTCGAACTGAATGACAATAATATCTGGATGGATATTCATTGTAAAATTATGAAATATACCCACATTCTAACCACAGTTCATAGATGGAAAAACCGTGACGTGCATATTGCGCGTTTCGGTGTCAGTCTATGGATTTCCGAATGCTCGAAATAAAAAGTAGGTCGACAGCGAATCATTGAATGATGTTCTGTGGCTGAGGTATCACCTACCATTAAGTGACCTCATGCTCGTCTGTCGATTTCTAACATAAAAATAAAACATATATTTTGTGTAGCCCTCAAATATAGTTTCAGTATTTGTTTTGATTCTTATAAGGCTGCATAATTGCTCCTTTTTTATTCTCCTTTGATGGGAGATTAATGTATAGTTGTACTTATAAATAGGAGTTGGCGTTAATTTAACAAGCAGCTTTTTTAAACCGCTTTTCTAATGTTAACGAATTAGCTGCTTTTCGTTTATCGAAAAAGCCGTTAAATATATTATCTGTTTCATTCAACGATTTTCGAACGCAACGCGCGGGTTACCTCAACGAACATACGCGTAGTTGCTAACAGTATCCGAAGCAGCTTCTTTATTTAACGCAAAACCAGTTGAATTTATTAACTGTTAATTTATTTACTAATAATTACTACGTAAAATCATAACTGGTATTTAACATTAAATTGGCTGTTTCTTTAACAGGTTATCAGTTTGTAATTACCAGTTTTATTTCGTTAACACCAAAACCGTCAACGACCCACCTCTACTAATAAAAATCTTATTTTTATGTGCTGTAACTTAGAGGTAGACTAGACTTTTGTCACTGCTATTGTGTAAAATATTTCACATTGTCTGAATTTGTATAGGTTCTTGCAATTCAATGGCATTATTTAAAGTCACACCAATTGTATTACGTTCAGACATAACAATTTGCATTTAGGTACTGCTCTGAACGGTGTGAAAAATAAAATTGTATAGAATATTAACTATTGAATTATTATAACTGAAACTGTAGATACAAAGGTCTTTATTTGAGTATAGGTATCGTCCATTAATCACGTGAGACTCGAGAGGGTAGGGGTTCGAAAAAATCACGAAATATCACCAGGAGGGGGGGAGGTATAATGAGATATCACATGTATTTATTTTTCCATGAATTTATGATTCTGAAAATTTCAATATATTTTGTGCTAAAAAATTAGGTATTAGGGGTTCTTAAAACCATGGTCTATTGAGTTTCAGTATGTTTTTGAAATGAATTCAGAATTGAAACCGATGCGGTCGACAGTTTGAATTTGCTTAACACAGTTTTTTATAAATATAGAAGAACTGTCAAAGCATTCAACATCGGGTCATTGTAGTGTTGCGTGAGCAAAATTATATTTAAATACGAAAGTGTTTTCCGCACAGAACAGGAAAAATATGTTCTATTCGGTGGTTTTCCGTTAATGCCGCAACATCGAATTCGGAGGTTGCATTTTTGCTTAGTGACCTTAATACATTATTGACCTGTGTTGAAGGAAAATAATTTTGTCAGTGCGAACATTGTATATGAAACAGGTATTTATTAACTTACAAAAAATCTGCCATATTGTATATGTTTTCCACCCAATTTGTAGAGAAAGCGAAAAAATAGGTTGATAATATTTTTTCCAGTGAAAATGATATACCCTGTCAAGGACACTCTAATTTCTAGCCAAGTCCTGCATATTATTCTGCAAAGAGCTAAATCAGTGATGGCGAGTAGGCGTCCTCGCCTAGTAAGACGCGTTGCAACTGTCTTTGCCCTCAGAGCCATCCAGTAGTTGTCTGATAGTGAAAGTAGCGTTAAAAACCCCATTAGAACTTGATAAGAGTATGTTAATTACATCCTTAAGAAAGGCGAGCTGGGCGTTACCCGCGTAACAAATATGTTGTTTACTTTGATAAAAATATAGAGCGTCGTAAAAATGTGTTTAAATTTGCCTCATAGCTTTGTAATTTGCAATCGAGTCTCACCTCAAGTTATCAACAAAACCAGTTGGTTTCGCTCCGTTGACAGCGTTGCATAGCAGAAGTGTTTTCGTTTCGTTCTGAGTAGTTATCATTTAATTTTATTTACTCAACCGACCCAAAGCGAATATTTTGATGTAATTTATCTTTTATTTACATTTAACTATCTTAAAGTGGGCTCATTGTGGTGAAAATTATAGTAGAAGTGATGTTGAGCGACAATTGTGGGTCAAGATTTTCTATTTTCCTTTAAGGTTTGTGTTTTTTATTTTATATTATTATGCAATTTACATAGATTAATCTAAAAGTGAGGAAATCGAGGTCAAAGTTTTCGTAGGAGTAGAACGACAATTGTTGATCAAGATTTCTGCAAGGATTGTTGTTTTTATTTTTATGTTTTATTATTTCATAATTAGGAGAAATTAAAAAAAATATATATTAGGCCTTACTTACGAATTTCGAAATAACGATATTGTATGTACATGTAGGTGTACATATTAAAAAAGAAGATAAAAATAAACGCTGTTATATTAGTACGTAATCGAACTTCGAGAAAATTGTATCAATACATTATTATTACTTGAATAACCGGTTAATGGAATAACTTGCGCAATTCTTATTGTACCTATGGCAATGTGATACCAACGGTTGACCTTCAGTTTTTTTTAATTATCATTATTTAACTTTAAGATGTCCTGCATATAATTGCTATTTTCTAGTTTGCAAGTCACTAACACTACCTATTACCTAAATTACTAGATGAGCTCAGCGTTATCGACTGACTGTTTGACTGTGGAGCCACTAGCTCCGTATGGTTCTTTAATATTTCTTGTATAATACGTACATTAATATTTTTTTATTATACATGTAAATGTTTGGTACAAGGTTACAAGGTTTAGTATAATATTATGTTCTCTTACTGCCCAAAATTCTCAAAATTATAATATGCACATTCTTTCTTTTATGCATAGCCCTCTATGAAAACAATTTTCAGTGACGAGGC
The DNA here is from genome assembly GCA_905404175.1 of Anthocharis cardamines. Classification (NCBI taxonomy): domain Eukaryota; kingdom Metazoa; phylum Arthropoda; class Insecta; order Lepidoptera; family Pieridae; genus Anthocharis; species Anthocharis cardamines. The sequence continues at coordinate 2,236,029 of FR989959.1, forward strand.
GGATCATAATATCGAAAAACTGTCTAATAAATGTCGATTACTTTATCCTTTCCAACAGAGCATTTTCAAGAGTAAAAGACTGTTAAATCGAAGAAATGTATAATAGAATATTTTTTTTCGTTATTATTAAAAATAACCGCAACCTGGTGATACTGGTTATTTATCTGAGTCTGCATACGTAGATATTACCTAGTGGTAACAATAAAAAATAATAAAAAAGTGAATTCCCGGTTCCCCTAATGGGGCATGGGGCAGACCCAATTCTGTGTCTGTTTTACTGATCATTTTTCTTTACAGGCAAGTAAGTGATCAGTCTTCTGTGTTCTGCTCTTATTGGTAACAATATCAGGCCTTAAAGATCAGCAGAATTTCTAATAAATATAAGCAAGATATGGCGCTATTTTTTAATTGATCCTCAATTTAATCATATTTACCTTGAATTATTGATTGTTATTTATCAAACTATAGATCATTATCTAGAATGGTCGTATCTTGAATGATATAATAGTCTCATTTCTTCCGATTCTCTTAACAGTGACATACGTTATACTTGTGCAAAGTAAGTAGGTACATTAATTTTTAGTCAGTTTAAGTTGAAAGTTTCATTTTACATTTTATAAGCTTTTCATCGTATCTAAAATAATTTTAGGAATAACAATAATGATAATAATCACTGTCAATATCTATTATTATTTTTTGTAATGTATCGGATTTAATGATTCAGCCAATTTTATTTTGTTTTATATAGAACTTAACAACAATTTATATATAAGAAAAATAATTCATCTTTTTTTTAGATTCTGTTGTTTTATATTTTTTCTTCTTAAACTTCAATAAAAAGAAATATTTAATTAATTCTACTATATATGTTTATTATTCTATGTATAAAATATAATATCGCTTAAATAAAATAATGATAAATGATATTATACAAGTAATTTTATACCAAAATTTATCTAAGAAATCTAGTTTATGTAATATTGTGGGGTTACTTTGAACGTTTATCACGCTTAATCCTACTCAATGTTGACATTATCTGAGCACAGCAGCAGTCACGTTAATCTTAATTTTTTTCATTTCAGAGACTTTATCGCTGAGCAAAATGTCAAGTGGTGGAGCGACGGGTCCGCTCCTGTACGCCGTGTGCGCGGCTGTACTAGGAATGCTTCAGTTTGGGTTCAACACCGGCGTCATAAATGCTCCCCGCACATTCATAGAGAACTTCATCAAAGAAAACTATGACGTCAACGCTGGAGTTATATTCAGTGTCATTGTTAGTATATTTGCCGTGGGCGGCATGATAGGATGCCCATTAGCCAGTTGGGTCGCTGATACACGTGGTCGGAAATTCGCTTTACTCGTCAACGCAGCTTTTGGAGTAGTGGGAGCTATCTTAATGGCTCTGAGCAAGACGTCAACATCGCTGGCTATGCTCATTATCGGCAGATTTCTCATTGGCATCAATTGTGGATTTGCAACGACGGCATCACCGACTTATGTATCAGAAATGGCTCCAGTACGATTGCGTGGAGCTTTCGGAACTGTTAATCAATTAGCCGTTGCGTTGGGACTTGTCGGTGGACAAATCCTCGGTATCGACGTTATTCTTGGCAGCGATGAAGGTTGGCCATGGCTCCTTGGATTAGCTATCATTCCCTCGGCTGTTCAATGTATTATGTTACCTTTTGCACCAGAAACACCCCGATATCTTTTACTATCACAGCGTGATGAGGAACAAGCCAGGAGGGTTCTCACTAAAATTCGGGGAACTGATGAAATTGATGACGAAATCAAAGACATGCACGACGAGGACCACGCGATGAAGCAGGAGCAAAAGTTTACAATTGGCGATTTATTGCGCATTGAGGCCTTGAGAACGCCGCTCATCATCGGTATTGTTATGCATCTATCGCAACAGTTAGGAGGAATTAATGCTGTTTTATACTTCTCTTCTTCGATCTTCGTCAAGACAGGTCTCAGTGAGGGAGATGCTAGGTTGGCGTCTATTGGTGTCGGTAGTATGTTGTTTATTATGGCGCTAGTTTCGATACCATTAATAGACCGTCTCGGTAGAAGAACCTTGCAACTGTGCGGTCTGGGAGGTATGGCTGTCTTCTCCGTGCTCATGACTATAGCATTTTTCACATATGAAAACAATAGAACTATGAGCGTTTTCGCTGTTATATTTACCCTAATGTACGTAGCCTTCTTTGGAGTCGGTCCTAGTTCCATTCCTTGGATGATTTTGTCAGAACTGTTTGGTCAAGGTGCCCGAAGTGCCGCGGTGAGTGTGGGAGCACTAGTGAATTGGTTAGCCAACTTTTTAGTGGGATTGACTTTCATTCCTATGTCTGAACTATTGGGCAACTATGTATTCATACCGTATACTATACTATTATTGCTGTTCTATGTATTTACTTACTTCAAACTACCTGAGACCAAGAACCGGACGATTGAAGAAGTTACGGCACTGTTCAAAAAATAGTCTCGACTAAACGTCTGATGAACCTGGTATTCTTATAGTGGCCATTTACGACTGCTTCAACAGGTATCTATCGAATAAACATGATAATATAAAACTTGAGCAGTAGTTTGCGACTGGTATGAAAATACCTGTGAAATTTTTTTGTAACCGCTGTTTGGAGCGGTCGGTACTTGGCCAGCGGTAACTACCATTAGCGATACATAATATACATTCCCTAGTTTTAAAGCAATAAGTTAACATTACCAATTGTGATAGTTACTGTATTATGCTATTTTATAGATTTTGAAGGCATTTTTTTAAATCCAGTGTTTATTCTTGAAGTCGTTTGACTTTTAAAGTTAGGAAGACTGAAACCTCACTTACTTATCTTGACATTTTAGCGAAGTACTTATTCGGATACTGTTTGAAATATCCAAATTTATAAGGATAAAGTGTAGTTAGTTCCACTGTCTATGCACATTATACAATCTTGCCGACAGTGTTTTTTGTTTGTGAAGTATACCTCCACGGTTAGAGGACCAAGAAATGATTTGGTTTCTAATATCAATTATATTAAGCACAATTTATGTTAACGGTGATTTATAGATTTTATATATTTTTATGCTTGTGTTACGAATTACGATCACAGTGCCTTAGCTATGTTTGTTGTTTTCTTAACATTCCATTTAAAGCTGTTATTATTGTTAAGTTTAATCGTTCGATTGTTTAGTTTCTATTGCATTGACTTCAATAAGATATTTTTTATGTAAGTTACTGTATACATTTCTAGATGTTGCAAACTTTCTCTTTTCACGTATGCCCACGATTCGTACTGTAGGTATTGAATTATCATTTATTTAACAATTGTTTAAAGTATGCGTTAATATAGTGTTACAGTACGTATATTTAATATAACACCAACTTTTTCCATTTACCTCTCAAGATTATATACTTTGAATTCTATGCAGTTAGCAGATGTTGCAAGTCAGAGCCTCGGAACTAGTGAACTATAAGTCATGATTACAAATAAGACTTTTATAAGTAAAATATAACACTATGTATTCGTAAGCTATTTATATATATTAAGTATTATATATACACACAGCTACATTTATTCGACATGTTTATGATGACGCTGTATTTTGCCTAATAATTTCGCAACCATTCATGATTATTGAAAACTTAACCGTCTAAATTGTAAAATCAATCTGGAAAGTATAAAGGTTGGGCGTTTTCTAATTTATTTAAACGCAGCTAGACTTGGTTAAAAGTTACCCTCATATTTTCATCTAATACTTTAGCAGACTGCAGACGTCTAAATTAAATAATTTGTATATTTGGGCACATCAGCCGGCCTAGCATGACAACCGCGACAAAATTTTGTCGACCGTTTTCTCGTGTTTTAATCGATTATCTCTTTATTTCTTCCGGGTCTAATATGACAATTACACTTAAAATTCGACTATTAATATCAAAAATAGATATATTTGTCGATCGAGATATCTTTTCTATCAAAATTGTCGATGTTGAGATATAATATATCTAGATATCTTATATTTTAGTTTGTCTTCTCTCGTCCGCGAGATATTCGTGGCGGTCATGCTAGACCGGCAGAGGTATCTCGTATTACATTAGTCGATCACCGTCCTAGAGTAATCTAGTGCCAAGTAAGGACACGTTAGTCGAGGTTGAATATCGTCGCTGCGCCTGACAAGTTCCATATGTGATTTTTGTATAGTTTTGGGAGACTACGAAAAACGTATTATTGATTCACATACGGAGCTTTTCTTACCGGTCAAAACATATATGGAATTAGTTAAACTCATATCCAGTTCGAATATCACAAAAATGATTTTAGTAACACATAGAGAATAAAACGAAGAGTATTTTTTGTGCGAAAACCAAAATTCAAAAAAAATCACATGGAATTTGGCAGGCGCAACGACGATATATCGAATTAAAACTTATTTATTATTATAGTGATGTGTTTAAGTATTTTCTGTATAAGGTTATAAACTATAAGCTGTAACTGATATTGATTTATATTTCATGATCACGCTGTAAGAAAGGGTTAGGATAAGAAAATACTAAGAAGGATCCGAACAGTTTTTCGGACAAGAGAAAGAGAGTTACGCATTTTGTGAATAATATGATACAATAACCTCATACTATTTTGAAATAAAAAGAATAAAATATTAATACTTACTCTTTGCAAAGTTTGTAGCTCAATCTATTTATACAATTATTGGTAGAGACACTATATTTATAAATAAATTATTATAAAGATATATTACTTTTTAGTCTATTTTGTTCTCGAACTCGTTCGTAATTTTTAAACCATTTTGTAAATCTGTCCACTACCGTACCATAACCTTTATAGGAACGTGTCAGGCAAAAAATATTATTTGCATTGAAAATAATGAAATTACCCTAGACGTCCCGAGACCGACCAACACCGTCGCGTGCCATGCACGGAGCGTCAACAATTGTCGGTGAGAATATTTTGCCGGTGCTAGTGGCTATTACGAAAACTATACGAAGTTTCAGCAGACGGATCGTACATTTTTCCTATTACGAATATCTTACGGATCCGATGATCGATCCGTCGTTCGAAATTTGTAATTTGACAATTGTCTTTCGTTTGACATTACTATGATCGTATTTATAATCGTAAGTAGAATTGAAAATGGTTCCTTAATAAGTTAAAATAAGAAGTTGGTTGTTCTTTCGTTTAGTTCCGTTCGATTTTGGTAATAGACCTACTAATACATTCATAGTAAGGGTTATGATACGATGTAGAGGGCGGACTTGTAAAATTAAATACTGGATCATTGAATTAAAATTAAACGCTATTTAAAATGTAAGTCCTTTTAGTTATTAAATAATATATTCATTAAACAGATCAGGAATAAGTTTGAGTAGATTTTAATTTTAATTAATTTGTCTATTTAGGGAATAATTATGTAAACTGTTATTTAAAGCAAGAGAAGTTATAAAAAAATCTTTAAAAAAATATACGAATTTATTCGCACGATATTGAACATAGGTTTTTATTTGGTATCTCCTTTCTCCTTTAGTTGATAAATTTGAGAAAAAAAAAATACTTTGTACCATATATTCAGAAAACAGGTATGTAAGATAAGAACAACTCAAATATAATTAACATTTTTTAATATACAGTGATAATATTATTAGATATAAAGTTATCTATGCTATGATGGTCGCCGACAACGTTGTAGGTGACTTAATTCCAAATAATGCCCTATAAAACTAACTGGATATGAAAATATATCTATTGTAAACTATTAATAATGTTTGTATACAGAGTGCGTTTAAGAAATAATAAAAACACACTTATTATGCTTACGCGAACGTTTGTTTATAAACAGTTTAATAAACTCATCGCTGAAGTAATTAGTAATAAATAATCATGGTTTATCTACTCGGATATATTATAATGATCCGCACTTTTAAATAACAATCTATGTAGTAAAAAAGTGAATTCCTTAGCCCTAGTGGGGCATGGGATAGACATTTATGTCTGTTTCACTAATCTTCACAAATTTTGTCTTTCCAGGCAAGTAGGTGATAAGGTTTTTGCCCAAACGAAACTTTTTTATTTGCTTCCCTGGGACTCGAAGTCGTGTCTTCTGGTGGTAAACACATACCACTGAGCTGCGGAGGCGGGGTTCGAACCTGGCACCTTAGGTGTTAAATGAATAGAGTCACGGAGGCGATCATTACATAATTGTTACCGCGCGTTCAAACCTAGTGGGTGTTAAAGGAAAATGTGATCTCAATGAGATGAAATATACTCTCACAAAGATGATGTTCTTATTGGTAACTTTAAATTATAGCATATTCAGATAAAGAATGCTATTTTTCCATTATTTATTTATTTATTTATTTATTATATCACTTATACGAAGTTCTAATGAACATAATGGTCACTAAACTCACAGTAGACTGTATTTTGTACATACACACACATTGACCCACGCGCACAATAAACTGAGTGATTTTGAGTATTTGCTAATCGTCGCCACATAATTTAGAAAATAATTGTAGTGCTTCGTCCTGTTCATCTTCTTCTATCTCGCCTTCAAGCCAAAATGTTTCCATCATGCCCTTACCCTGAAACACAAATAGTTGGATCACATTTGTATGTGGTTTGGTAGCATTAATCGGGTAAAAGTCGATTATGTTAATGGAATTTAGATCTACAAAGATGGCTCGGAGAAATTTTGATTATTTGAATAGATTGTGTTATTCGGATGTGAGAACATGTGTTTTCATTGTAGTGGTCAAACAACTGCCTAATAAGTTATAAAAAGTATCTGGGATGTACATTTACATAGCATTACCAAGAAAATACTCGCATAATATTTGTTTCTAAATAATAATATTGTTGGATCACTGTGAACGCAAGAAATAAAGTGCCACTATACTTTATTTATTGTTTTTCTACCCTCTTCTTGTGTGAGGTGAAAGTCGCGGGGGCTCAACGACTGTGCCGCGCGCACCGAAGAGGTTTAATAACTAAAACTGTTCTCCTGAAATATTTTAAATTGGCTTAGTGGAAGTGCCGTGAATCGAAGCTGAAGGACTGGTCCAAGCCAGGAATGGAGGAGAAGAATTAAGGTTAGTGGAAACGGTTTCTTTGTTCTACTGTTCACACTACTTTCAACGTGTTTCACTTCGATATTTGTTTATATTATATCTTCTATTTTTTTTATACAGTCCACTATTCAAACGGAAAATATGTTTTATCAGCGATAGTTGTTTTTACAACAAAACAATTATAAGTATATTGGATGGTCGGTTATTTTCAACCTTCAAAAAATAATAGAATAAAAGAATTTTGGGATTTATCTCTTAAAATGGTAATTTAACTTTATTATGAATCGTTCAGCGAGGCATTTTCCCACAAGTTGAATCTTACGACATTCATTCCTGATCTAAATCGCTCGTCTGATGAAAATGAATACGCCTGCATTTTTAAACTAGCAATGTCGCGAGATGTAACTTGTGCCTATAATGATTAAAACATTTATAGAGGCATAAAATATCTATTAAAAAGTCTTTGTAAACTCGACCAATTACAGTTAGCGCATGCTTATAAAGATTAAAGTCATTCAATAATTAACTTAGTATTATCTAAATAAAGCGATTTTTTTAATCATGGGTAGTGTATTTTTTTATTATTTATTCTACTTTTTATTAAGATCATCCAGTGATAATCGTCCTCTATAAATATTATATATTTATTACGTCTATATTAGTATAGATGTTAGGAGAAAAAACTATAATAAAGCTAGTAGGTACCTTAACTTTGATAAGTCCCCTTCGGCGCAGTCTGAACCTGCCTGCTGGTAACTCATCAGCAGTTTGAGCTGACACCTGTATGCGACCTGGCTGTAATATAAAAAAATAACTTAAAATATTTTGCATAGGTAAATTAGATGCGTAGGATGTGAAGAAAAACTTGATCAAAAAGGAAGGACTTTGCCTCCGCAACGGTTTCATTGCGTTTCTTACTTTGAAAAATAGAATGATTGGTTTTAATAACAATTATTCCTTTGTTTCTGATATTTTATTTATTGTTTTATTTTTTAGTAAAAAGACTGGCTCTTAAATGTGATTTGTATTCTTTACGAAACTTATTTTATAACGAGATAGCTTGATACTCTATCAACAAAAGTACTTACAAAAAATATTTAAGATAAACCACATACCTCGCTAGTAGTCTGCATTCTACTAGCTGTATTGACCGTATCGCCAACGAGACAGTACCGAGGCTGCCTGAGCCCAAGTACACCGGCGCGACATGGCCCAGAATGAATACCTGTACAATGGTAAAGTCAGAAACTAATGTTGGCAATTTGATTCCCATCGGTATATAAGTATATACCTAACTGAATTTATAAACTGCTTCAGCGGTAAGCTCATAAGACTCAAATAATTTACTAATCTACCGATACACACCACAAGCCACCTTCCAGTCGGAAGGTATCTAAGGGAAATATTTGCGTTTGGGTTTTAGATCCATTTATTATTAAAAAAAATCATTTATTACACAAAATATGGCTAATAAAATAAAAAGATTTTTCTATGGGCTAATCATTACAACAATTAAAAAGAGCAAATACAATTCGCCGTCACCATCAAATAGCAAGGTAAAAACAAGCTTAGTTTTGGGCGGTGATGTACTCGTTTAGTCGTATAAGAAAGCAGAACCTAGGTACTTTAGTATCTCGTATGATCACACTCTCTAGTAAGAAATGGAGTATATGTAGTAGAAGCAATTAGTAGAATATATAGAATCTTATATATATCTCTATCAAGCTACAGTACCGATGGTGAGTATCGGCAGCGCTCTGGAGACGGCTAGCGCAGCACTGGCGGCGCACTCGGCGTGCGCAGGTCGCTTGCGTCGCTCAGGCGCGCCCGCGACAACCATGTACACGGTGCCTACTGTCTCCACCTATAACACGGTTAGCCATTGAATCGGGACAGATTTTTTTTTATTAGCGACAATTTTAAAACTAATTCCATAAGATAGGTGAATACAGGGCTAAGGGCCGTGGGTATGAACAGGTGCCGTATCTGCCCGTCTTGAATACGCTTTTAGTTTACACAGTATAAAGAACTCTGAAACTACATATAAGATATAGATTAATTTGTTTTAAAGAGCAAGGTCATTTTCTAAAAAAAATAAGTATATACTTATTTTTTACATATATATGTACATATAATGTTGCTATAATGTTGGCTGATGCTGTTTAAAATAACAGTAATTTTCATTATTTTACATTTTTTTTATAATTAATGTTTTTCATTATTAGCAAAATAATTGTTGAAAACCAGTAAAACTCAGATTATTGTTGAAATAGGTAAGCGATTGTTGGCCATTACACCTGATCTAAGTGAGGATTGTTGCAAACTAAAGCCTATTTACGATTGTCTTGAACAACCCAGCATTAATACTACTAGTACTGAAAAGTAAAATAGTTTATCTTAAAATCTGAAATAAAAAAAACCTTATAAACTTGATGTGAGTCCAGCAAGCGATCGATCCTAGAGTAGACATCGTTCATGTAGCTGACGGTGGCCATCACATCCTCTCGGGTGCCCGTTTCTGTCAGCTGAACACCACAGAACATCACCGTTACGCAGTCGAAGTTCTGTAACATATATTCTCCGGTTAACTTAATCTTTATAAACATACTAGTGGACCCCGCAGACATTGTTCTGCCACAATTTTGGCTTCGAAATTATATAATTAAATTGACTATAGAAAACGTTTGTATGGGAAATAGAAAAGGGCTGTTTTTAGGGTTTTCCCGGAAATTATTCGATTTTTTCTCGCCTTTTAAACCTTCCCTAGACCTCCACGAACATTTCAAGACTAAGATAAGATAAATCCGTTCAGCCGTTCTCGAGTTTTAGTGAGGCTAACGAACAGCAATTCATTTTTATATATATAGATTATGAATATCAACATACGGTCGTGCAGCTCAATTGTAAATTCAGGAAATATAATTAACATTTTTTTTTATCTACACATAAGCAGTTGTTTGAAAACTATCCTGGTGGTTTTCAATTGCCTAGAAGGCTTAATCATGATTCGTCAAACACAAAATTACTCTGTTTTTGTTCTTTAATAAATATCTAATATGCATTGATCCCATTATTCCAATACCTACCTCAGCCACAGGCGATTTCCCAGCCCTCAACTGATAAGCAATAGTTTTCGGTATCATCGAGTATAAAAGGTGATCTCCTTTCTTCTTCCACTCGTCCAGGAGTCTACACGACTTTTCCAGTGTTAAACTCCGGCTTTCAGCCTTTTCGAACAACAACTCCAACCTTGATAGATGTTGCCATCCTTGGAGAAGCATCTCCTTAGAGAGACCATGGCCATTCATATCGGCTAAGTATAAGCCTGCTAGGCGGAGTTCATCTAGATTGTTGAATCTGGAATTGACGAAATTAAATGATCTTACCAGGATCAAGCGCGGATCCACAGTTGTGGGCACGATGGGCATGCCCTTGTGGGCACAAGTCATGAGTCTATAAGGATTGTCCCTAATAGATTTGTGACGTCAAACTTTCACGGTCTATTGAGATCGATATGCTGATTATATCATATCCTAAATATGACATTGACATGTGCAAACATACACACATTTATAATTGATTGAACAAACTAACATTTTATAGGTTTTATTAATTTACTAGTGTTTGTCCCACGTGGAACTATAGGGAAAAAATCTTGGTCAGGGTGTCATATATTATTTTGCAAACATCTCCTTTGTAGGAATGCACTATATCGAGCAAGCAATCGGACTTGGTCGATTTTCGGTGACCACAGCCTTTTTTGATGTCTGGATCCGCGCCTGGCCAGGATGCCAGAAAAACTCAGTGAAATGGATACCAGCGCGGCGTCATAAATTATATTACTCGTATATCATTTCCTATTTAGCAGGAACATACATTCATTTATCGAACAATTTCATCTATGATACTTATTTAAATAAAATACTGTATACCGGATTAAAACGCGATTTATTGTTTAAATTATTTATCCCGACGTTTCGGATGCTTTTCAGCAACCGTGGTCGCGGGAGACTGGAGCATCCGAAACGTCGGGATAAATAATTTAAACAATAAATCGCGTTTTAATCCGGTGTACAGTATTTTATTTAAATGTGTGATACTCGCGTTAATAAAAGACAATATTATGATACTTATTTACTTACGGTAATAACGAACTGATATTCACTTACGGTAATAACAGTTCGTATTCAATACCAACCAATGAATGAAAAAATTATAGCGGACTAATATTTATTTTGTCCGCTATAATTTTTTCAAAACTTCCGTTAACAAAAGATATTTTAAAATAAAAACCAACATCAACCCTTCCTTTCCAACAATAGTTATTGCAGCGGCGCACTATGGAAAATGGTAGAACAAGAGCATATCATAAATGGTTTTTACGAATACCACAATCTCGGTGATAGTTTGATTTAAATTGATACTCAAATAGTTAAGTTATAATATTCAATAGGATTTTTTTACCTAATACGCAAAATAATATAATTTTTCATGGTTAGAAGTACATTGAAGTTAGAGGCGCCAAACTCAAGACTTTGGGTGTTCATGTTTCAAAACAATATTGTGAAAAAAATATATAGCACAGATATGCAGTGTACTACATTTTTAGGAAGGTAATTTTATGTACTTTACGAAACAGCTTTTTTATTTTCATTTTATTTTGAGAATTTTGGGAAAGTACTTAAAAAGAAACATTATCAAATTTTTCACAAAAAAGAAATTCATTGAAAGTTCTGACTGTTACCAACGTCTCCCTATCCGCAAATTTTTGTATCAGTTCATAGTCTAACTATTCATAAACAAGATACAAAAAAAATCTGCTGCGGATATTTGCGGTTTAAGAAGATATGGGAACAACATTGATAAAAGTCGGAGTAGGAAAATTCGGTATATTTTGCGGTTTACGACAGGAACTGTTAGTGTGAACTTTAATTGATATTGTTTTTAATTATTTTGTAATAACAAATGGTTTTATCAGATTTGCACCCGTTTCGCGTGAGAAAATAACAGATAATAATTTTGTAAGTACCGATAAATATTGATATTGCAAATAGTATATAAAGGGAGGTAATTTTGATGCCAGCCATTCAGTTCAGTGTAACTTCAAGTGAAATATAGTTAATTTACGGCTGTAATTATTGTAGTTATACAATGTCTTCCTTCAACTGTACCAAACGTGATATCATACTTCCCTATATCGAGGGAGGTAGAACCGTGGAATCATTGTCCAAAGTTTTACTGGAAAAATTAAATGTTTCTGAAAACGACATATGTTTTATAATAAGTGACATACAAAGGCGTATTCTTCCATCGTTTAATAAGCGCTGGGCCCTGGCATCTCGGAAAAAAGGAACATTTTTAGAGAAGAATAATACTTGGTTGGACACAGGATATTCGGTGAATTTACCGGACTCTGATCGATATTCTACACCATCAACATCTGGCCAACGAGGAAGACCATGCGTGGCTTATTTAGACTACTCAGAATCTACCAAGAAGAGGATAAATACTCTTCTACTCGCAGAATATGGCTTTGAGCACATCAGTAAAATACTGAATACTGCCGAAATTACAGGTGTAGATGAAACTTTAATTAAACGTCTCTACATCATTTTACAAGTTTTATCTTCAGGAATGATGATCGATCCCGAAAAATTTGGCGAATACGCAACAGAAACTGCAAGAGTCTACGTAAGCAAATACAATTGGTATTACATGCCATCATCTATACACAAAATGCTTATACATGGAGACAATATTATAAAACATTTCGCAGTGCTTCCAATAGACAGCTATCGGAAGACGCACAAGAGTCGCGCAACAAAGACTACCGAAACATGCGACTACATCATGCCAGAAATTGTAGCCGAAAAGCTGCAAATGAAGATGTTTTCAAAACTCTATTGTACACATCCGATCCGTATATAACAAGTTGAAGAAAACCATACACAAAGAATGTAAAAGACCTTGAGGAAGAAGCACTTACTCTTCTAAAACATGGCACCACTTGAAACTGAAATGTGTATAGATCCTAAGTAGATAAGGATTTTATTTTTCCAGTGTATTTACTCACTTTTAAATTAAATCTGTTAAGTGAAAAATTACCCACATTATTGAGTAGATGTCAAAAAATATAAGTTAAGTAATATAAGTGCAGTAGACGAAAGCGATAAGTTTAAAAATATTGTTTATATATTTTTTATTGACATGGCTTGTTCTTTATGTTTAATGTTAATTTTTATAAAAACTATTACTTTTTATTTCACTTTTATTAAATAAATTACCTCGTTTTTCGTGCTTATCCCAATTTTTGTCTCTTTATGCTATTTGCATTTAAACATATGAAGAGAAATCACTATAAATTCTATATCATTTAAATCTACATACATTACTGCATATGTATACCAAATTTCATAACGATATAACAAAAATTCACGGAGTAACAGATTTTTGATCCGAAACTGACTCATATTTTCCATAGTGCGGCGGTATACTAGGGTATAACAGGTGTTTTGGTGTTTTTTTAATCATTTTGAAATCACTTACATAGGGCTACACAGGAAGATGAGGGAATCTATCTCTTCAAGTAAGTAGATGGGTCCCTTCAAGAGTATGGACCTTGCTCCCTGAGACCCTCGACGTGAATCTGTGATGTTCCTCGATCGCCAGCGCATGAGTTCCAGTTCAAACATCATATTTTGCATGCACACCACCTTAAAGAAGGGTTACATTATGCTCGGCTTTTGTCGTAAAAGAAGGACAAATAAAAATAGACGCTAAGAGTGTATGGGGAAAAATTCATTTACGATAGTAGTAGGTAAAATCCAGCAAGATCTAGGAAGCCATCAAAGAAGTTCTATATTGATATTACATTTGTAATATAATAAAACAAAATTGAATGAGGTTGTATGCCACAGAATCTAGGATACCTACTACAGTTCTTTTATAACAACTGTACCTTACCTTGTCCCACGTGAAGGATACTTTCGGCTTCCTGAGTCTTAGAATTTCACAGACGGGAGTTTTGTAAATGCGGTTGTAAGGCCCTCCCCACGCTTCAACAAGCTGTAAATATAGGTACAAATTAAGTTTTTAACAAAATTTCCTTAAGATATCAAAACCAAAAACGTCATAGTTGTACTTCGCAATGTCTTAATTGACTCACGATATAGTAAGCTATCTAGTACTACGAATCATATTTTACGAATGCTTTGAAAAAATTCAAAGATGTAATGAATATTCTGTATCGAAATGTTATAATTACTCATGGCATACAGAATCTTATAAGACCAAGTGAACCTGCGCTATACTATGTATAATAAAATATCAGGAATTTCGATAATGGCCTATATGCGATTCTAGTTTAACCTGACCTTGTCAAGTAGTAGTATATTTCGTCGCCTCTGTCCCGATAGGATAGGCAGATATCAATGTTTTTTTCCATTTGCTCCGATCCTTTCATATCACTTTCGCTTCTTCCACTTTCATCAACGCTATCATATACTTTTGGTCTTATAATAAAGCATATAATATTAATTACCTTTTCACCAGCTACGAGTATCTTCATTTTTCTGTCCAGGAGTACTCCGAATGGGAAGAGCTGTATCAACAGAGAAGCCGGTACGGGCGGCAAAAGACAAGGTAGGGATTTCTTCGCCATTAGTGATTGTACCTGTTAAAGTTTATTAAAAAAAAGATTTAAATAGGGGTCGTCTAATTTATTTGACTTCTATAATCATCGTTCAAATAAGTTGACTTGCAATAAAAACATAGTTTTTAAGTCATTACAATGTTACTAACTAATCGATATTTTAAAAATCCGATTTGTAAATACATTATAATTGTAACTGATTTATCATACAAAAGACATAAAAGTCTTCCAAGAAGAAAATCTCTGTGTAGACAGACACGTAGGTAGGTACCTAAATCTTCTAAATTATCTAAAACTCAAACTTTAAGATTGATGTGAATAGATGCATTCTTAGTCTACATAAGATTTGCCTGCTTTGGGAATTGTCCATTTTTGTAAATACAATTTAGTTGTTCCATTTTACTTTCAAATTGCTTTACCGCAATTTAAAGGAGTGCGGCGTTTGAATTTTGTTTATTATGTTTAGAATGGGCTTAGAGAAAATTACTACAATTTATACTTAAGTAAATTTAGGGATGTGAAATGTTAGAATTTTTTCTACGGTGTACGGTACAATAAAAGCAGACAGATTTAGAATAAAGTTTTATGATTTTAGGAGTAACAATAACCTAGATAACCAACGGGTTGGCCGTAGCTAAGCTATAATAATAAGAATAATGCTAATTTTGGCTCACGGATTAATAGCGAAGAGCGTCGATCAACACCTTTAGCTCTCGCTTGGTAGCCCGGTCATGGGTCAGATGCATGAGATAATTTTACTGTACACGCCCGTAACCTCTAGCCATTGGTGACCCGGGGCTATATGACGGGCTCGTTTGCGCGTTTGGTAGAACACCATGCGCGAAGATGGGTCGTGGGTTCGAATCCGGGACGACATTTTTATAATTTTCTGTAAGCATGTCTTCTGTTAATCTCGGGTATTGAGCAGGTGTGAGGAATATCGAAATTCGGTAAACGAACCACTCTTTATAGGTGGAAAAATCGTATAACTAGTGCATTTTGCGTGTTCCGGCTTCAGTCTATGTTGTATTTCCGAATGCTCAAAGAAAATAGTAGGTCGACAGCACATCATTGACTGATGTTCTGTGGCTGAGGTATCACCTACCATCAAGTAAACCTCATGCTCCTCTGTCGACATCTAATATAAAAAACAAACTTAAACTAGAAACTTATAAAAAGTAATATTAAAAAACCAATAGAATTATATCTACTTACTTGTTATGTTCTGGTAGAGGGGTAAAAAAATTATTGTTAAAATCTGTAAAATCCCGAGATTATACGCTATATTGGATGTCGGCTGCACAAAATATAATATGACTCACATAATCACTATTATCGAACTCGAGTCGAAGCACCGCAACGTAGTGGTTGTTCCCCTCCATATAGCTCTCCTTCACAATCGACACTTTCAGCTTCAGCGAGAAGATATCTTCCGCGATTTCATACAGTTGACCTGATGGGTTAGATTCGTGGAAGATAATATTATAACATCATTATTTATTTATTTTTTTATATGTCAGGACATAAATCTTATTTTTTCTAGAGATAACAGCTTGGTGGACGTAAAAAGTTAAAATACTAATAATATTAATAAAAATAAATTAATAAATATTGACTTTCCTTTGTTGTAAAGGAATTTTCTTTAAGCAATAAAGAGTTCTAGATGATATAAAAATACGAAGCACGTTCTCTCAAGTAAGGTGGCTCTAATTATTATTTCAATGTCAACTGATTTCACGTACCCATAAGATAATGTGTATACCCCGTCCTGCCGCTGCTGTAAACCAGTTCAGCTCCATGCCTGTGAGCTCTCGTTAGCTGCATCCTTGGTGATCTCATCTGCGGGAAGGTGAACCTCATGCGTTGATGAATACTGTCCACTGATTGCAGGAACGTGCAGAAGTAGCGCCCAGTTGCACGGATCATTGTGTCGTAGCTACAATTATTTTTATTTTTTATCGACATTGGGAATGTAACTGCTTTTTTCAACAAAAAACGATACTTGATGTTTACGAGCGCATTACAACGTAAATTTTGTCAAATATAATTTGTGTAATATTTTAATCGTTATTCGAATAGTACAATAATTGCTTACTGCGAGTCAACGTATTAAACACACCATAATAAAAATGTACAATTTATTTGCAGCATATATAGGAAGTTTACCCTTTAAGAAGAGATAACATTATTAGACTAATAAACTGGACAAATTAATCAAGAAATTTGATACATTTTACGGTAAATTAACTCACCCATAATTTGAAAAGAATTTCACAAAACATCTCCCAAAGAAGTGCATGATTTTCTCTGGTGAACTGAATTTCTCTCTGAGTTCATTTAATCGGTCAGCATTGACTAAACTAAGACTATTTACCCTCTGTCTATTGGTTGCTCCAGAACCTCTTCGTTTATACACTTCCATAGCTATAGTATTACTGACTTTCCTAGGCTTCATAGAACTTTTCTTTGACCCCCCTGCTACTGGAGCAATGGGTTCAGAGTCATGAGCTGAGTCATCTTTTACTTCTGTAACAGTCATTCCAGGTTCCTCTTCACTTCTAAACTTCTCCAAATGTACTCCGAGGCTTCTTCTATCTCTGATATTTGTGAGACGTGACGGCGTGATGTTCAGTTCTACCAATTCAATTATCTTCTCTGTTGATATCGGGCTTTGAGTATTGGTTTTTATTTCTTCAGAGGAATTGTATTCTTCTATTTCTTTTTTTGTCACAGCTGTCAATGCATTCGTTGCAGTGAAGGGGCACTTAAATGTTTGATTTCTGTTGTCTGAGTGGACTGAAGCGCTTCTCCAAGCTGGTTTGGATTTGAGTGAGAGTTTCCGTGGTGCTGGGCTTACTGGTGTTGACGGCGTTGGGCTGTTTGGGTCTTTGGTTAGCAATCGAGATAAAGCGCAGGCCAGTCGCAACATAAGAGCATCCGGATATTGCTAGAAAATATTAATAAATAAGTATTGTAATGTATGTACTCGCATATATTCATAAGTGTATCCATATAATTGATGTATGTGTTTATCATGATTTACCTTAAGTATTTTGTTTGGATACCAATAAATAAATAAATAAATAAATATTATTATGTAAGTACAAGGTTATAAAATAAAGGTTATTTTATATCTCATCTACAAGTTGATAAACAATAACGCTTTGTCAAACTATTTTACACTGACTTCGAACATTCTGAAATCCAAAACTGAATCTGATACAATCTGCATGTCACAGCGAAATTATCTATATTTCTTCCACCCCCGGTTGTATTGTTGGCAGATGATATGCACAACATATTTATAGAAAAACTAGCTGACCCGGCAAACGTTGATTTGCCATGTAAATAATTTCTAAAAAGCAGGGGTTGGTGATAGAAAAGTAAAAATTTAGGGTTGTATGTATTTTTTAATGCCACATTATAAAAAAATAAAAACCAAAAATTTTGTCCAATAATTAAAAAAAAAAATTTAAGGGTGAACAACCCTTAACATTTAGGGGGATGAAAAATAGATGTTAGCCGATTCTCAGACCTACCCAATATGCTTACCAAATTTCAGAGGAATCGGTCAAGCCGTTTCGGAGGAGTATGCAGACTAACATTGTGACACGAGAATTTTATATATAAGATAAAAATATATTGCAAAATCCAGATCAATACATCGAGTCCGACCAAAGATAAAGTAATTAAATATTTTGTTACCTGTCGAGTCATAAAAACTGTATTTCTTGCACCCGCTTCCCGAAGAATGGTCTCCCATATTTCTTCTCCACATTCTTGCTGAAATATTATTTTATACACCTATATAATAGTATTTAATAATATGTTTCGTAAATCAATAAAAAATATAAGAGGTCGGCATCATTCACTGAGATTTTAGAAAGCCACTCCACTCCAGGGTCAAACTTTTTAAAATTATTATTAGAAAAGTAAATAATTCGAATTTTTAAATGAAAGAGCTTTACGTACGTTACGTTACTTGAAACGTAACGTACGTAAAAAAACTACGTTGTTTGAAAAAAAAATTTCTTCGAAATATTAAGTTCTCTGTATATAATATAAGAAATAAATAAGAATACAATATGTTTTAGGATATTCTCTTAATTCTGGCATATGTAGTCGCATATACTTTGAAGAAGTAGGTAGTACTAAAGTAGCGTTACTAAAGTTTATTTATAGGTATGTACATATTTACACCGAGTAGTGTTGGGTAGTACAGGACTTCAAAAAGAGTTAGTAAGAGTAGCCTCTTTTTCACTCTGAGCCAGTACAATGTCCCACTTCAAATGAGGCGAGGCGTATGAAGCTCGAAGCATAATTTGTACTAGCGAGTATTAATATTATGACATTTGATGGTTTTTCTTATGGTTAATTAGGACCCAAATACATCGAGAAAAAACGAGCGCGACATAAAATTTGAAGTAGTACATTTTATAATTTCGAGCCGCTCTTACATTTTGACGTCATGTCCGGGACAAATGTACCGCCTCTTGTATGTCCTACTCAACACTAACACCGAGTATTTTTAACGTATCAACCGCCATTAACACCGCCATCAACATTATTTCCATTGGGCCCAGTTTATTTTCATTAAGTAACCGTACGTGACATCTAAAACATTGACCTTGGCGATGTCCACACCAATGTCAGAGTCACCTGTCCGTAATAACACGTCGACAGTCAACAATGCGAATTAGTTCCTATTGCTATTTAATTGTTTCTTCAGCCAATTCAATTTGGCTTAATGGAAGTAGAAATCTCGATAGGAATGTAAAATGCTTTATGGCTAAGTAATGGTCTAGTCTTTATGAAATAGTTAAATGAAATACGATTAAATTAATTATCATAGAGGGCTATTTGAAAAGACACAATATTATTAACTGAATTATAAAATATTATAATATAAATAAATATTGTATACAGTAGCGGATTTACATATTTCCAAGGTGTAAGGCTATTAACTACAACCCCCCCCCCCGTCTACAATTGACTTTTCTTAAATTAATATAATATATGGAGTCCGATTACTGGTTCGGGGCGGCGAACTGGGTGTTTTTCTATAGGATACTAGTGGACCCCGCAGACGTTGTTCTGCCACAATTTTGGCTTCGAAATTATATAATTATTCACAAAGAAAAAAGATTTTCCCGCTATTCTGTTGAAATTTTTCCTGAATTTTCCTTGCTATAAACGAATCCAACGAATGCAAAACCGTGGAAATCGGTTCGTGCGTTCTGGAGATCA
The DNA here is from genome assembly GCA_905404175.1 of Anthocharis cardamines. Lineage (NCBI taxonomy): Eukaryota > Metazoa > Arthropoda > Insecta > Lepidoptera > Pieridae > Anthocharis > Anthocharis cardamines. Next base: position 2,256,011 of record FR989959.1, read on the forward strand.
GCGTCAGGAAGGAAAACCCGACTTATTTTTATATAGTAGATAAGTACAAGTTTGATATTAAGGTAAAGGCACCTAATTCCGCGGTATTTTCACCATAACTCAAATGAACATTGAAAATTAAGTATTATCTATATCTTTCTGTAGAATTGGCTATACTTATCAGAATTGTTATTTATCTGACTCTTGATATATACTCACAACTTGGCAATTAAAAATTTACTTATTTATTAAATTATGTAAAAATAAGAAAAAGTCCGAAGCACTTAATTCCGATGTAAAAATCCTAATTCCGAGGCATTTGTATCCCAATTCCGAGTGTACAGAATACAAAGAAAACGCCCCACCCCGTACATGATACATGATGTAAAAAAATAATTATATTTATTTATTTTTGCTGTTCAGTCAGTCTTACTATATAATATATGATAAATAAAATGGCACCACAATATATACATTACTTAGATGGTCAATAACCTTATTTTAAATAATATACTCGTAATATATGGAAAATAAAACATAGTTAATTAAACTTTTTAATCGAGTTATTTTTTTGCTTTCTTCATAGAAATTAAATAGACGTATTTAATTGTCAATAACAGAAAGTTGCTGTTAGATAATTAATTTTTCTATTCATCAATTATTATTAACGTAGGTTCTGTTTTTTTAATAAGAAATAAATGATGTGACTTCCTTAAGAATTGTCAATTTTTCAGTATCATTTACAAGTAGCATTATAGTTACAATTATTTATGTACGTAATAATTAGAGAATGAATTTATCTTTTTTGTTGGTATAAGTAATTGAAACTGATATTGTGTAAAATTTGAGTCTCTATTAATGTTTTATTCACAAACGTATGTTAAAAAATATCTAAGTTTATCGTTTTATGAAAGTTTTGTTTTTTTTTTAGGTCAAATAGGTTAATATATAACTTCCATTACTTAAATCATACTCTGCGCAAGATAATGAACACTTTGTATTTTACTTGTATAAATACCACGAATTAAGGGACTTATATAACATTATTCCGAGTTACATACATCGGAATAGCGTTTTGTAATACTAAATCACATTTTCTAATTCCGAGTATTAAAAAATAAAAGATTTTTGAATATTATATACATAAACTACTGCTTAATTGCGATATCTTCGAAAGAATATATAAAACCCATTCCACATTATTCGAAATACATTAATATCTTAATTTTCTGTACTTAGCTTTTCCATACAACGAATTAATGAAATACCTAAATAGATCATCTTTGATCTGCTATAATTAGTAAATGCGATGCCAAAGTATACCACGGAAATAGATTTTCTTATTTATTGGCTTTTTAAGTGATCAAAACCGAAACAATAAGTTTGTAATCATAAAACTGCCTTCAAAATTGAAAAGAAAGTTAATGTCTATGAAATTGCAATTCCGTGGTATACATCGGTATTTAGGAACCAACTCAAATATTTGGCACCTAATACCGCGGTATTTTAAACACTTATTTTCTCCTTAATTTGTGAAGAAAATACACAAATCTTAAGAGTTTTCGATAAAAAATATAACCCTTTCACTGTTTCAATCTAAACAAAATCTCACTCAATATAAAAATATCATCTAAAACACTATTTAGAAAATCGTAGTTATCACGTGCAAAAGGTCCGAAATGTATGAAGCGTACGTTCGAGTCAGCTGCTAGCGTAAAACTCACAGATTATTTTAAAAAGTACACACGCTAAAGTACTGTTTTCCTCATATAAACACGAATAGATAAATTTCTAATTGATAAAAGTATCTTGCAGACACAAAGAATTTGTAAATTGCTAGAAATCGTCGATTTTCTAAATACCTCGGAATAAGGTGCCATTTTTAGAACCCCTCGGAATTAGGTGCCTTTACCTTACATTATTCTTTTTGATTTCCATAAGACACGTAAGAATAAAATTGGTGCCCAAAGCCGCCCCTAAAATCTGCCGCCCTAGGCGAGAAAGTTGTGTGTAAAGTTCCGAGGCGACTTCAAGTCTTTGACTTCAAGACTTCGGTGATTCAAGAGAAAAGGCTATTCCTGTTTCGGAAAACAATTTGACAATAGGTCTCTAAATTATGCTCAATGCCCGGACGATTTGATTATTTCAGTAGTTTTTTTCAATCTGCGCGGTAATTTTTTACAATGTTTAATCATTTGGTCCATAATATATACATACCTAATAACATTCAATAAATAAATCTGTAATGTTATTTGTTGATACTGTCAATCGATAAAGAGCTTAAAATTGGTTTCTTAATATTGGCCGAACGGGAAATAAATATTTATTTCTGGAAAATTGTTTGATCCTGTGAAGGTTAAGAACTGCATTATTTAGCTTTCCACAAGTGACGAGACGTATTTATAAATTTGCTAAATGTAATTGAGAATGTGAAAATTCAAATCAAACAGTCTCTGTTAACTTTCAGTCTGCCCGTGACTACGTTTGCTGGAAAGCATTCGAAACGTCCGTTATAAATTATAAATCGCGTTATATCCGGCAAAATATTTTTTTGAAAATGTGATACTCGCGTTAATAAAAGACAATATTATATGAATAAGAGGTTTATCGCCGTACCGTGACTTGGTGGATGCGCGTTGCAATTAGCGATGGACGTTCCAGATTCGAAACCCGGGAAAAAAATAAAAAAATACGGTCGGGTACGGCAAAGAAGACTGATCACCACCTTGCCGTGAAATGATCAGTGAAACGGATACATAAATGTGTCTACCCCATAACCTACTACAGGGCTCGTGAATTAACTTAAAAATATGAATGTGTAAAGTTCGTGACAATCAAGTGGATTGGTCAAACTGATCATTCAATTAAAATACATAAAAAGAAAACATATGTTTCCAATAAAAACTATACCAGCCGTATGCCATATCGAGTGATATGGGTAAAATGTAACAACTTATATTTAGAATACCATATTTATCATAAAAAACTCACCACGATGAAGTGTTGAACGCTCTCAAGTAGCATACCATACATGACTATATGATGTTGAATAAAATTGTTTTTTTTTTTAAATAACGCCACTTGAGGACATGTATCCTGTAAGGCTTTCGCGCGTAAACTAATCGTAAAAGGGGATGCTATTGTCTAGCGTACACAATAATATGTATATAAATTTTTATATGATCATTGTTTTCCTTATAAACTGCGGCAGCAATTTGAAATAGGGATTATGGTTTACAATGAACGTTTTATTGATATTAGATTCATATCTTTGCCAAAATGATGAAAAATTAGCAGTGCAATTTTGTTGTAATTAAGAAGGTTCATTTTTTCCAATACATATTTGGAAAGCATTCGAACGTTCCGGGAAAAAATCGAGAAAACGTCTCGGTCTCGAAATTTCCAGGAAAAATGAAACTTTGGAGAATATTTCAAAAATAGATTTCATACTCATAGGCTAGGCATTTACTAATAAACTACTATGTACGAGTATATATCATACTGTTACAAACTCCAATACAAGTAAAATAAACAATATTATTTTTTATTTTTTTACTGGGTAAGTATTTTTTACTTACCAAAGAGCATTTATACGGTCAGAGAGGATCTGTTTTTATTACTTGAGTAATCCACGTTAGAAAAAGCCCCCTGCTTCTACGCTAGCTAGTATCGTTGATGGATATTTGCAAATATTAGATACTTAGTTATAGAAATGGTTTGACTATTTCCCTCTTTCGCTAGTTTAGGTTCCATAGATTTTCCTAATTTCTACTTACTTTAAATTGTTGCCACGTCACCAAATATTGATAGTTTAGTATTTTAATACTTAATAATTAATTATTATTAATTAACTTACATAAGAATATAGAATTATATACGAAAATATAATATTAACAATAAAAAAGGTTTTTTTTAGTTGAGTTGTTTACATTCATTTTTTATCTAAAATTAATTGACGTAAAACTTACAATTTTAAAGAACTTGTTTATTTTCTATTGATTAATGAGTAGTTTAATAACAATTTGTAACTTTCGAAAATTATTACAAGCTATAGGCCTATAAAGCCTTTTTTAGTTTTATATAATTCTGAACCGGTGGCCTGGAAGAGATCGCTGAATTGTAGCGATAAGGCCACCTTTTGCTCTATTTATTCTGTTATGTAAGTCCTTATATATTTATAATGCAATAAAGTTGTTAAATAAATGTTAAATAAAAAATACAAGCTATCGGATTTTGCAATGAACCGTTAAAATTATTTTCAATATATTTAGCACGCGTCCCGCGGCTACTCGCAATTCAAGACAGGTGACTATTTAGCGATTGTTTGGTTTCATCCTCTTACTCTGAACTTATTTATATTCAACTTTGTCGCAGTTTTCATTTTGTCACCAGTGTTTTATTTAGACACTTCGAATTCAATAATAGTTATACACACGCAACGTATATGAGCTTTTATTGCACCATATATGAATTCATTGACAACAATAGATAAAGCGTCTATTGCACTATGTTTGAAATTTAAGTGTAGGTACATATTTACAAAAAAACTATTGTATATACTGAAGAGAGATTAAGAAATGAGTTTATATTTGAATGTTGTGCGTCAAAACAGATAGGTATTTAATAATTAAATACCTATGTATTTGTACGTTGGGATCAAAATTTAAAATATTAATCCTTATTCATCTTCCTAACCACTGTTTTGATTCTCTTGTTAAAGATTATTATTTATCGCTTTAAATTGCCTATTTTTTATTTCATTTTATGTTTCCATTATTATGTTTGTAGTGTTGTTCGTTAATATGTTTTGACAAACAAACTTGTTTAAATATTTAAATTTAATTTTAATTTGTAATTATTGTACTTGTTCTGCACCGCCTTATTTTTTATGTATACAGCATTTCCTCCATCTCGGGTTGTCTGGAAGAAATAGCTGTCTTAGCTATAAGACCGCCTTCTGTACACTCTCTAACGCTGATTTTTATATTTGTAACTTTTTATTTTGTGTGCAATAAAGTATTTACTTAGTTACTTACTTACTTAACCACATAGCTATAGGTACCTAATATATTTTTATGGTTCGCTAATAGTGACAGTTACTATATATATGATTTATTAATGTAATTTAGTAGGTACCTACATTGTTTAGTTAATATCTGGTTTCCATCTACCTATAACAATAAATAAATGCTATATAAATATTTTTTTAATTGGTAAAATATTTACTCACGTAGAAAGGCAATCGCATGTGTATTAATCAACGTTCTGAATCGTTTAAATTGGTTATTTGATTCCGTCAAGAGATAATGATTGTATGCCCTTTGAAGGACGGCCATTAAAAATAAATATGGGTTAATGTCAATATAAGGACATTCAGTTTCTCTCTGTATCCACGCTAATATTATAAATACCATATAAAAGGCCGGCATCACACTCGCGATTCCACAGATTGTGTTTGCTTATGGGCAGCAATGTTCACTTTACACCAGATGACACGTAGGTTCGTTTGCCTCGCTATACTATAGAATGTAGCGTACTACAATAGTTGCCGACAATAGCAGCCGACAATTGCAACCAAGGTCATAAACCTCAACTCACTATTCCTCATCAACACCTGCAGGAACAATAGGCTCGCGACGAACACAGCGACCAACCAGGTAGCAGACTCACTGAGTCCTCGCTAACACTTAGCGTTTATTGCTACCCAATACTTTTTGTTATATATATTTATTTTAGTAAATATATTATGCTTCGATAACAGTCTGAGTTTTACTTCTGCGAGAGCAACATCTATCAGTGACTTATATACTTCAGTACCAGTACGCGAAATCTATGCCCTTCTGGCAACAATTCTATTAGAGACACGCAATCTCTAAAAGAAAAAAAAAATTAATTGTAACTGTTACATTTTTATGGTTAAACCACTGAACCGATTTAGATGATATTTAGTATAGAGAGCTTTAACCCTAGGAAAGGACAAAGACTATGTTTTTGTTACATATATTTTATGTATATAAATGGGAATGTCTGCCCATTACGTTTTATCTGATAGGGTCACTCTGCTGTCAATGGAACCATTGACCACACTTGCATTGTACTTGCTTGTTAACATAAAGCATAGTTTCTGAAAGTGAGCGATATCGCACACCAGCCGGCCTAGCATGATAACCACGACAAAATTTTGTCGATCGTTTTCTCGTATTTTAATCGATTATCTCTTTATTTCTTCCGGGTCTAACATGACAATTACACTTAAAACTTGACTTTTAGTGTCAAAAGTAGAGACATTTGTCGATCGAGATATCTAGTCTATCAAAGTTGTCAATATCAAGATATAATATATCGAAATATCGTACACGAGATATCTCTTGATGATCATGCTAGGCGGGCAGCTCGCCCGGAAGACATAAAGGGATACTCGATTAAAACACGAGAAAACGGTAGGCCGGCTGAAGGTCCTGTGCTAGTTGAAAGAGAATTTAACATACAGCCATACAGCTTCAGTGACCAAAATTTCTTTTGGGACCTTCACCGAACTTTTTAGTTCCTTACACTTTTTTTCCAAAGGGAAATGTATTTACACACCCGCTGCATCAGCCGTAGTACAAGGACGCAGTGAGTTTGTAACTCATTCTACCTCAGACTGCCTGCTATGAGTACTCTGCTCCAGGCAGCTGGGTCACTTGCAGCTACCCACTAAAACCTTTGATCCCTCAATTTTATGCCACCGTGGGACCCCCAGTTATTCAACTCTGTCTCGTCGGTATTGTAGCGTCAAAGTATAGAATAGAATCTATTACTGGCGAAACCGGTCTAAAATATTAAAAATATTCAATTGAATTTTCGTCTATTCTATGATATTAAAATGCTCACAAATCTTCATTAGATGTTCTAGCAAATATGCTTCTACGTCATATGACACAGTGTAGAATTAAATCTCTACGAAGACATTTCTCTCAATAAAGAATCCGAATGTTATGCGCGAGTATAGATTAAAATAAAACAGAGAAACCAAAAACTAATTGAGTTTCGATGGGTTACAGGATCGATTTCCACTGTGTGTGATATGTAATTTCATATGTTACAATTGTTTTTTATAATGAACTATCTAATATTGGAAAAGTTGTGATATTCAGACTAAGGAAAGAAATTGGTCTGTATCTTTGTTCATTATTGACGTACTGTGATATTAAAGATACATCAACCATAATCTACCAAGTAAGAACGAGCAAGTACGGAGACTTGTTTAAATATTCGGCATTTTCCATATCCACTTCCTAGCTGACAATGTTAACTACCAAATTAAATATAAGATAAAGACATTTATCTATAACATCATTACTCTGCGTGTACCTAATAGGGAGGCGCGTGTCACGTTGACCCGCAAATTAAAAAGTTTGCTCTAAGAATTTGTGCGTTATGATCGCGACTATTGTATTGCGCTCGATACACATTACTACTTAGTTTGCGGCCTAGATTTGGAATGAAAGGGATTGTCAACCTTTTATGAAAGCTGAAATCTCATGAATGGGCTTTTGGCAGGGTATAGAAAAATGTTAATAAAGAACTATTCGCAAGGGACCTTTTTTTTTTTTTTTTATAGAGGGGGAAGTTTCAACAAACCTAACCTCACCGGCGGGGCTCTTTTGAAACTGCCGGGAGAGTGTGGGGTTGAGTCACTCGCGACTGTCTGCTAGCCAGACAGCCTGGTGACCCGACCCACTAAACCCCCTCTGGCCCCTCTTTTCGCCTTGTTGAGGCCGCGGGATAACAGTTGTAAACTACCGCGACCTCGGCGACTTGCCACGATGGCACTACCGTGTCCCGCAAACAGAACACATTATGGAGAGCGAAGGAGATGGGCGAACCTTCTCCTACGCTCCCCTCTCCTCCTCGCTCTTATAGTGCCCGCTGGGGCGGCGCACTCTCTTCGCCTCTCGGCGGTCTCCTTCTGCAACATTACTCGTTCGCAGAAGGAGACCACCGCGTTCCACGACTCGGAACTCCGCACCATCTCCCCCATCAGTACGGGGAGATCCAAGTTGGCACCGACCACAGATCTTAGGTCGTGCCTCTCCCTTGACCATCTTGAGCAGACCGCCAGAGTGTGATGGGCCGTGTCTATTCGCACGGGACCTAAGCGTAGACCTTGTGACCTTTTGTTACTGTGATGCCTATTTTTATATTCTAGGAAAAAATCTTAAATAGATTACGAAAAGCCTAATTATACTAAAAATTACAATCAAGTAATTATATTATTTTAGAAATTCCTGTAGCTGAAAAATAATATTTCGTTACTGTATTTTTTCAGCATTTTATCTTACTATTACTACTTTTACTTTTACTTACTATTAATACAATTAATGTATAATATATTTGAAAATTAATAATTTAAACTAGTACTATAGACCCCTAGAAATACTAGTACCTTAAATTTCATAAACACAACTCAGTTATATAGATTTTAACGTCTAAATATGTACGTAGATTAAAAACCTACCCCACTTCCTATCTTAGAAAGTTCAAATTTGAATATGACCTAGAAAGTTCAAATTTACCATCCAGCTAGGTAATTATGTGTAAGCAAAGGAAAAAATAAAAATAAAACATTGAATTTCTAAGATTTGAAATGTTTACAATCTATAGATTTTATTAGGTAACACTATGCGCCTTTCAAAATTTTAAGAGCAATAACTGCTTCTTCGCAGGAGAATAAATACCATGATGAATGTTTGTTCGTTTTTATATGTACTTTTTAATTATTTATAAAACTTAGACTCATACTAGTCACCTTATATTTGGATAACTAGCAAAACGCCCCGGCTTCGCACGGGTGCAATTTAGATGAAAATAAGTTACACGCTGATAATGTAGCTTTCTAATGGTGAAAGAATTTTTAAAATCGGTCAAGTATTTTTTGTATTAAATCGTAACAAAACCGCAAAAATTGAAGAAAATGACAAAGTATATACAATACTATCCCTCGCAGCATTGCTCGCTGCGCTGCGCTGCTTGAAGCCGCACCGGCCGCGGCGCGACGGCCGCGGCGTGTATTTTTGTTTGTATTGATATTTTTAATTTCGTAATATCTTTTGAATGGAATGTCCGATTTCAATAATTCAAAAAGTAGTCAATAGGTATTGAAACAGTCTTGGATATGAAATAATTTATTTGGATAAGAATTAATATAAAGGTATGGATAACATGGTCTGATTTTGAACGGCATTTCTTTCAATTTTTTAAATGTTAAAAAGTAGTTATAGTAACATAACTACAATAGCTAGATATATGATCTCGCGAAGTTTTTTGTTGATATTGATATGTTCTATAATATTGTAGAACATTTTTTTGTTCTATCGTTAATACTTTCCGCAGCGCATGCGATGAAAGACATATTTTGGCTAATTTTTTTACATCTTGAGTTGGTTTTAGTAGGAATTTCTAAGGATCTCTATTTTTTTCTAGTAATAAATATAGCCTATGTTACTCAGCGATAATGTAGCTTTCTATTGGTGAAAGAATTTTTGAAATCGGTCCAGTAGTTTCGGAGCCTATTCAATTCATACAAACAAACAAAAAATCAAACCTTTCCTCTTTATAATATTATAGTATAGATATAGATTAACTATGTTATATGTGAGATACGAGTATTTATATACATATTGATAGATCTCTATTCTGCTAAATATTTGATTTGCTTTCAAAAACTAGCCAAGCCATTGTTGAGGTTCAATAGATCATACACACACACTTATAAAGAAATTTCGGGAATTTCTACAGAACTTGGCACCCATATAGATCTCAATTATTTTGTCGGTGAAGTTCACAGTCTCACCATAATATCATAATATTGAACTTGGGTCTTGGCTTCCATTTTCAAATTTATGTTTTTGGTGGGATAATACAAGTACATATCGTGCACTTTTTTTTCGTGAATGTTTTCATGGATGGACTCACAGGTTTTGAATATATTATTATGTACGAAATCTCAAAAAGATAATCAAAGTTAATAGTATCAAAGTTAATATATAAATAAAATCACTTAAATATGGGCTTCCTTCAAAAGTAACGATATGATCACATCCCAAAGGTTGACAAACCCCGTATTCCCGAACGCGTTGCGTGTAGGTCATGCGTTCACGCATATTTATTTGCTATCCCGACGGCTAGGCTTCTATTCCACGCGGCGCGGGCGGGCCGCGCATCCCCTCGTGTAGTTTACAAGTAAGGTAAGATATAAGTACAATAGTTATTTTATACCTCGTGTAATAAGAAGTTTTAAAACAACATTAAATACTCATTTTAGAAATGGAATAGAGCTGGCAATCTAATCATAACTTTTTAAATATGGAATGTTACGAATAAGGAAAATTATATTCTATAGGTATTAATTCTTTGTAAAATTGGCGCCAAACTTTTGTTATGAAAACATTGACGTGCGTATTTGAAAGTGGGAAATTACCAATGAAGATATTTAATCAAATCCGAAGTTTTGTTTACTGTGTAATAAAAGGAAAACCAGCTCTAAGACCGTGCAAAATGTTGTCCATAAGGACTGCCGCTAATATTTAATTGAATTGAGAGCAAATTCGTCGAATCCCTTTTGGACTCAAAAGGGATCGGCTCTCCATAAACCAACATATCCCGAATATCGATGAACAGCATACAAGGAAGTCGAAGAAAGTGCACTACTTAAACGGGCGTTTTCGTGAATTCTGATTAAAAGGATTTTGGCATCTTTTGAAGGGAAAGGATCCAAAAAAATATTATATTCACTTATGAGAAGATATTCACCCTGGAAAAATATATCGGCAGAACTATAAACTTCTGTGCCCAACGTATTCGTCGTGTGAATGTCCACATCAAAAATTTCTGTTTTAAACGCAGTTTATTTTTTAATTCTTGGTTTATATTATATTAATTATATGGTTGACTTTTTAGCTTGCTAGTAATAGGTATTTTGATAATAAATCACGTCACGGAGAAAATAATAAAACCATCTGAAATGAAGTTTAGGAATAACCGAAATCTAAATTCAATCTCATGTGTACATTGACGTAGATCGATCTTATTTGAAAATTCTTGAAAATCATTAGTTATTGCATAACAACGTTGCACGTCCTCACTAGGTATTATACGTTTAATCGTTGCAAATTGTCTAATGGTAATAATGTATGAGTAAAATGATGAAAAAGTTTATTTTTAATTTAGGTATCGGGTTTGTTTTAACCATAATATTTTTAATGGTAGGTGATCCTCATCCGCAGGACCTTAATCAATGATGTCTGTCGAATATAAGTAATATTAATCAGTAGGTCTATTAAAAACGAAAACGAATCAGTAGGTCTAGGAAAAACGAAAGCAACGAACGGATCGAATCGAAAGAACAAACAACTTCGTATTTTAACTTATTAAGAAAACATTTTTAATTCTATTTACGATTATTCTTACTATCATATTAATGTCGAACAAAAGACATAATGTCTTATTGCGAAAGACGTGTCGATCATCGGATTCGTAATAGGAAAATGTACGATCCGTCAGACGAAACTTCGTATTTTGTTTTGGTAATAGGCCTCCAGGGCCGGATTTAGAAGTTAGTTGGGGCAACAAAGGAGTTGAGGCTCCTTGGCCCCACATTATTCTCCAAATACAATTAATATTTAAGAACAATATAGCCATGTTTGTACAAAGTACAGTAGGTATAGGGTAAAAATAGCGAAAGAAATATCAAAGAAAAAGTTGTTTAGTAGTGTTCCCATCGGAATTTGAAAAAAATTTTTCGAAATCTATTCTGGGGCCACTTTTGAAAGCCTTGGGGCTAATAATATTGTCTTTTATTAACGCGAGTATCACACATTTAAATAAAATACTGTATACCGGATTAAAACGCGATTTATTGTTTAAATTATTTATCCCGACGTTTCGGATGCTTTTCAGCAACCGTGGTCGCGGGAGACTGCGATAAATAATTTAAACAATAAATCGCGTTTTAATCCGGTATACAGTATTTTATTTAAAAGCCTTGGGGCTGTAGTTCCGGATGCCCTCACCTAAATTCGGCCCTGATATTTAATCCATTGACTGAAACTGAAATATGCACTACTTAAACCATCTATGAATCCTAGTAACACTGGCGATCATTCCACAACACCACATTCCTAAGATGGCAGTTCACGGTCGTTCAATTTCGTTAAGTGAAAGTGTGAAAACAAGCTAATAACTCCATTGCTCAAACACATCGAAGCGTCTCAAAATTAATTACAATAGGCGCCAATTATTCAGCTGTCATCTCTATAGAAACATATATTCATTCTGTCCCCCCAAGAAATGTCACTAGGCCATATTCATATAACGGCGAATCGTTATTAATAAGGAAATATAGAACGGTGCGATCTTGATTCTGATGTCCTATTTAACTGCAAACTAATAGGATGTCATTACGTCATCTATATATTTTATTTAAAAGCCCTATTACCTCGGCATTATACGGGCTATGTGGCTCGGTATACTACGGGTTGCCTTTAGCACCAGAGGTTTTGGGTTCGATTGGGCAAGGCATATAAGATTAATCACCCGCTATCCTAAATAATAATCAAATTACCGTGGTCACGCACCTTGCTGAAAAGCATCCGAAACATCGGGATAAATAATATAAATAATGAATCCGATATAAAGTATTTTATTTAAACTCGCGTTAATAAAAGACAATATTAATTTACCAATGACAAATAAGCATGTACACACACCGAATTTGTAATGGAGATCAGGCTAGAACATATCCGCCAATGTCTTGTTTAAGAAGCTCACAGTTTAAAAACCAAATATATATATAATACATAAATATTTTAACGTCCAGGCATTATGTGGAGAGCGGGAGTGGCCTGCTTGGCTCTGATAGTGGTTCCAGCCCTGAGTAAGGAGCTAGCTGACGGGAGAGATGACTTCGATCTGCCCCAGGCGCAAGAGCCCGACCTTATCAATTATGACGATTATAACCCCTTCGGGGAAGATGAAAATGGTTTGTAAATTGTTAAATTATTATTAGTCGATAATGATTTGTATAATTCATTCGGTTCTCTCATATCATAGAGAAACTAGTAGTTTAGTAATATTATTTCACCCTTAATCAAACAAGGGTAACTATATAACTACTTCGCTATATTTTTTAATTATCTTTCCTATCAATTTTCTGTCATCTCACAATTTTTCAACGTCATTTGTTAGCGTGAGGCCCATGCAAACTTTTGGACAGAAAATTAGTGCTATTTTTGACATGTAGAGCACGCGGCAATGTATCGGTGTGCCACACACATCTAAGCAGTCCACTGACTCCTCCCCTCGCGATGTCTCGCTTACTCTTACGGGCAAACGGCAATAATGCTCTTAAAGTGTCTGGGTGCGATAGAGTGCGCGCTATGACTCCAGCGTCAGAGTGTGCGTTCACACGGATACTAACAGCGCCGCGGTGGCTGGAGTGAGAACTACTCTTACCCTAAAGAAACCGTGTCGAGCGCGCCTATAAGGCCTGTTCTTCTATGTCCTTTGGTAATGTCAAAGATATTAAAATTCAAGTTTTTCTCGCTCATAGGTCTTGTTTAATTTGAAATATATTTTATTAATTTTCAAATCAAATACAACATTATATTATGAATAAAGTTCTTTTGTATTTTTAGCTGTGATAGCTGAGCGAGATTTCAGAGGTTCTACAGCAAGTGAGTATTTTTTTTACGTTTCAAAGTATCATCATCTCACAGTATTTTGAATTCATAAAAATCTAACATGTTTTAAAAAAAGTTTATTCATAGTTATTATATTACTATCCTATAATTCATTAAAAATAATAAATTCAATCATAGATCAGCATGGACTTAGAAGACCTCAACAGCAAGTAAATCGAGGTGATTTTATGTTTTTTTATCACTTTCGATAACTGACTGCACTAATTATTCATTACTATCATAATAAAGTATCCTGCATCTAGCTTTATTTTATAAATTAAGATAATTATTATAAATAACGTTAATTGAGAAGCGCTCTGGAAAATTATAGATAAAATAACGCCCTTTTCATAGACTAATAACACCTATTTCGATGGCCCTTATATATATGCCTAATTAATTAAAATTTATTAGTTTCTGTTCTCTTTTTCTTTAATTTATACATATTATATAAATCAGCAAACCATTTTCAGTTCCACAAGTGAAATGTATAGACATCGGGAGATCGTGGTCGGACGGAGACACTTGGAAAAGGGATAACTGTACCCTTTGCCAATGCTTCAGTGGACGAGTCAATTGTTCTGTACTGCCTTCTTGTCTCTCCGGTAAGTTTAAATAATTTTTTTTTTCATCTTACATGTTCTTTCGTAATTTGTGTAGGCAGAGGTCAGTCTATATTCTCCTATTTTTGCAGACCTCTTTCACTTCCTCTATTTTTATCAATTTTTTTATACAAGCTCGCTGGTCTCGAGTATTGGTATATAGTAACGAATAATGGACGCCCCTGAAGGGCCCCATGCCCTAGCAACAAATTATTGCTACCTAAAAGCTCTTTTTGTCGTGAAGTCGACCACTTCCTCCTCCGATTATATAATTCATATACATACGAGTATATGATTTTTGTATCAATGCTAATAATTTAATCTTTTATTTAATTAGATTGTTATTCCATGCTTGTGTTATAAATATGTTATATTCATAAAATTATTATTTTTACTAAAGTAAAATATGAATGAAGAATTTAGTTTGATTTTCTACATTCTTAAATTTTGTTATTACAAGATTAAAAAAAATACTGAAGATTTATGATAATGTATTTTCCTAGTTATGTATAAGCATTTTTAATAATATGTAAATGTCGACTGCTATTGACTGCCTTCAAATAAGTAGATACTTGAAGCTATCTTGTATCAATCAAGGCCGCTTCTTTAACGTATATTTTTTTTAATTTTGTAGCTCCAACTACAGTCCGCCCCCCACCTGTATTCACTGCAGCTCAACCAACCGTGCCAGTGCGAGGGGTTGCCGGTATTCCAGGGGACGAGGGTCCACCTGGTCCCCCCGGTTCACCTGGGGGCAGCGGTATACCTGGTGCGCCTGGTATCCCAGGACCAGTCGGACCAATGCCAGATGTGAGTTTATAGTACATTTTTAATTTAAATATTTAAGGTTTGATGATTATTTATTTTAAATAAAAATATATTTTGTATGCAATAACATATAATATATACCAATTCATTCATAGTGTTGCCATCATATTTTGTCCTCGTTATTTTTAGTCTTGGTTTGTTGAAAAGTTACTTGGCTTTAGTAAAAAATAAATATATAAATTTATTTTAGGTTAACGCGTATTTAGCACAGTTAGCGGCTACAGCTGGCGGAGATAAAGGACCTGCTTTCGATCCGTACCACTACATGCAGGCCTCTGTAGGTGCACCGGGAATACGAGGAATACCAGGTACAGAACGGTATTACCTTATTTTTTTATGTTAGATATCGACAGACGAGCATGAGGTTCACTTGTGATACCTCAGCTACAGAATATCAGTCAATGATGCGCTGTCGACCTACATTTTACTTCGAGTATTCGGATATCCATAGACTGAACCCAAAACGCACAATATGCACTTCACGGTTTTTCCATCTACGAACTGTGGTTCGTTAACCGGTCGGAATTTCGATATTCCTCCCACCCGATCAATCCCCGAATTACCAGACGTGGGGAACACAACTTATAAAAAATTATAAACAGTCGTCCCGGTGGGATTCGAACCCACGACCCATTGATGCGCAAGACAGGTTTTCTACCGAACGCGTCAACGAGTCTGCCATTATTACCATATTCACTAAAGGTTTTCTTTTTTTTGTTTATTTCAGGTAATCTGAGAGGGTTTGTTTTGCAATTTGATTATAATACGTAATTTGAATTTTACTCAGGTCCACAAGGCCCGCCCGGGCCGCAAGGTTTTCAGGGTCCTCGCGGAGAGCCTGGTGAATCTGGTCTGCCTGGACCCATGGGACCACCTGGAGAAAGAGGACCAATAGGATTACCCGGAAAAGATGTAGGTTATAGAGTGTTCAATATGTATTACTTTGTCCTAAGAATAGTCTTCATTTAAATTTGCATTTAAATTTTGGTTTTTACACGTTAGTTTAGGTTTTAGACTTCGCTGATTCTATTCCTCCTTACATACGTCAGCGCTTAGATGTGACCTTAAGTGTTGGCGTTCTAACAAAATGTTTCATATTTAACTATAGGTATTGTAAATAAATTGCTACTTTTGTTGAAAGTTTTTAGAATATTCGTCTATTGGTGTATATCAAAGAAGTCAACAAAATTCATACGCGTTAATGTTATCATTTGACAATAGGTAGAGATTTGTAAATATATTAAATAGGTTATCTAAGGTCTCCATTTTGAAGGTTAATCAAAAGCCAAGTGAATTTTTCACCAGTGGGAATTTTATTCCAGGGTTCATCAGGAGAAGACGGTGAACCAGGCCCAGTCGGTGCTACAGGTCCATCAGGTCCTAGGGGATCTCCCGGAGTTCCTGGAATCCAAGGTCTAAAAGGACATAGAGGATTTGATGGAAAAAACGGCGCTAAAGGGGAACAGGGACTTTCGGGTGAAAAGGGACCAACCGGATTACCGGGACAGATGGGGCCGCCTGGACCTGTGGTGGGTCCAGATATAATATATAAATATTTAATAAAATTATAAATACTTTTAATAAAGTTTAAGAAAATGTTACTCAAAGAAGATATTTCAAATTTTGAGAATTGACATAATGTAACACATTTTAATTAAATTTAGTACTAAATAAAACAATTTTTCTCAAGGGTCCATTTGGTCCACGTGGGGAGCGTGGTCGAGAAGGTCCACCTGGAGTTCCAGGTATGAGAGGATCTGACGGTGCACCTGGAACTCCTGGAATTATTGTGAGTACATGTTTTAGATTTCGTAATTTTCTCTAGGTACAGTACATATAAATAATTTTAATTTCTTATTCAGGGAAACGTTGGTAAACCTGGATCACCTGGATTTCCTGGTTCTCCAGGAATAAAAGGAGAATTAGGTATTCAAGGTCCAAAAGGTAGTCAAGGAATGCAAGGACCAAGAGGTGAACCAGGTCGACCGGGTCAGCCTGGAGATGCGGGATCCCCAGGGCTTGCAGGGAGGGATGGAGTTCCTGGAGAGAAGGGGGTTCAAGGACAGGCTGGTGCTGCGGGACCGCAGGGCTTCCCAGGACCAAGGGGAACACCTGGAATCACTGGTGACCATGGGATTCCGGGAGTGAAGGGAATGACCGTAAGTTGGTAGTCAAAATATCGCATGTTTGCGACAAAAATATGTTAAAACTTACAAATCGTTATGTTATCTTTATATTTTATGTCTTATTTGTACTGCTCAGTACTTTTGTATGTTGTATAATTAAATCTATTCTAGTAAAATATATTTGTTAAAACAATGCTTATAAATTTCGGACATATGAAATTAATGTTGTCTTTTATTAAAATGCGTATCAAACATTCAACTGAAAGTGCTTTCATCAAATTAAAACTTATTTTATTATAAATACAAATTGTCTGCCCGTGGATTTAATCATTAGAAACATCGATAAAATACAATTAATAAATCACTATTTAATGTGTCGAAACTTGATATTATATTTTCAATAAAAATAATATTATTAGGGCGCATACTCCGAGAGGATACCTACTCCGTACCAAAAACGACACCCTTATAGAATCACTTCGTAGTTTGTCTGTCAAAACCCTTTTGTTTAGTTATGTATGGAGGTATCAAATTGAAATTAATACCAAACTTTGTATTTAACCCTTGGTGCGCGAGTCCGACTCGCAGTTGGCCATTTAATTTTTTTTTTCTGAACGTTAATGATAAATATTTTACTAGGGTCAACCTGGTGATAGAGGTCCAAAAGGTGAAATAGGCATCAGGGGTGAATCTGGAGCATCTGGACCACGCGGTTTACCTGGAGTGGTCGGGCCTGAAGGAAAACGTGGCAAAAGAGGTTTAAGGGGACCAGCTGGAAATACAGGACCACAAGGCGAAAGAGGCCTTCAAGGCATGCGGGGGTTACCAGGAGCTGATGGCCCGATGGGTTTAAAAGGGCAACCTGGAGACCGCGGAAATGTTGGATTACCTGGGTCTAAAGGGAGTTCTGGTGATCCCGGAAAGCCTGGACCACAGGGTATTCCTGGTCAAAGAGGAATAATGGGAAGACCCGGTATGACTGGGAAGTCAGGCCCACATGGAGAGAGAGGTATACCTGGGGCTGATGGACGGCCTGGAGAACAAGGCTCCCAAGGGTTACAAGGACCCCCTGGTTTGATAGGAAGTCCAGGAGAAAGAGGGTTACAGGTAATAATTATACTATCATTTCAATTTTGTTATTACTATTAAGTATTCAGTCCACTTATATTATTCGGTGCAAACTGTCTGGAATTCTGAACGTTGTGAACAAATCATGATAAGTATAGGTACTTGCATATATTTTTTAATAAATATCATTAAAATTTAAACTAACAGTCTTCGTCCGACTGCAGCCATCATCGAGAACAATAAAAATATATTTTAATATGATAATTTATTACTTAGCCATACTGAACATTTGTTTCAGTCAATCAAAGTCATCAAGTACAAATGTACAAAATTGGTTGTGTACATTTGACTGAAACAAATTTTATAATACTTAAATCTAATTTTCAAGTAAGTGATGAAAGTCTATAAACCTATGCTTAAAATAGTATATTACCTTTACGATAGGACCTTATAACGTCATCTAGTCTTGAAAATAATAGTAGTTATGCAATAATTATATACAAAAAAATATATAAAAATAATAGATATTATAGTATTTGTATTTAGTAAGTACACAAGATTTACCTTGCTTTAAAATAACCTATCCGCTTTCAGGGTTCAGCTGGTAAAGACGGCGAAATGGGTCCGCTAGGACCCCAAGGTCCAAAAGGAGATGCAGGTCGCGAAGGAAGTCCAGGTGTACAGGGACCGTCAGGACCTATGGGTCCATCTGGTGAACGAGGACAGGCTGGGCCTACCGGTCCTACAGGCTTTCCTGTAAGATTTCAATCCTCATTAAATTATTATTTATTTAAAAGTCAGATACATAAATATTCAATTGGTTACTTACATTACTACTTAAGAAACTATTAGCAAATTTTGGTACTGTTCCATTTACAAAACTACATTGATTCAGTGACTCAGAACTCTACTGTCAATTCCTTTTGCCAAAAAGCTTAGAATGCCTCTGATGCTGGTCATAACATGAGACCTCAGAGAAGCTCCACAAACATACATGACGTACTACAATTTCTAAATATGAAAGATTTATCCTTTTTCCAATAGCATTAAATGATTATTTCTCTCCAGGGTATGCCAGGCGCCGCGGGATTACCAGGGACTCCTGGAAAGGAAGGTGAGCCTGGAGTTGCTGGCCCCGTAGGCCCCACTGGACAGGCAGGTCCCCGGGGCGAGAGGGGGTTCCCCGGTGAGCGGGGACAACAAGGGGTGCCGGGAACTTCCGGAGAAAAGGGAGAAGGTGGAGCACAGGGACCTGATGGGTTACCGGTAGGTATTCTATATAATAAACCTACCATGTGAAGGTTAACCTCCTCGTCCTAGGCAATAAGGACCTTCTCCCTCTATAAAAAAGGTATTCTACATAAATGTATAAAATAAAGTTCTGTGAATCCACCCAGTCCCCTTGTAGGGTATGGACCACACACTTTATGTCTGTTTCATTGTTTTTTTGTAAAAGAAAGAGAGTAATAAATACAATGTACAAAAAAAAATGTGTTTTCTATGCCTTGTCCGAGCGAAATAAGTTTTTCTTGTTTTCCTGAATCGAACTTGGGAATTCCAGTAGTAAATGCAACAGCCACTTGGCACTCAAAATATATCAATAATGTAAGTTATAACAGGTACATATTTCATGTCATATCTTAATTGTGTAGGGTCCAGAAGGACCTAGAGGCAGCAAGGGTCATCAAGGACCAATGGGCTCTATGGGACTACCAGGACCCCGAGGATTAACTGGTTTAGCTGGAGAAAAGGGAGAAAGAGGATCAGTTGGGCCACAAGGAAATGAAGGACTACCTGGTTAGCATAAAATCTCTTCCAACTAAGTATTTGAGTTTATTAGCAGAATAATCAATACAAATAAAAAGACCTTGCAATGTTTTAAATGAAAATTCATTTTTTGAATCCATAAATATCAAATACTAGTGATTCGCCTTGGCTTCGCACGGGTGCAATGTAGATGAAAAAAATATCGTTCGAGTAGTTTTTAAATTAAATCATAATAAACAAACAAACAAATAAATCTTTCCTCTTTATTATATTAGTATAGATACGTAAATAATTTCTGCATATAAATACTTCAAATGGCTTCAATAGTTCGAATGTTACCCGAGCGTGGGTTGAGATTGACCTAAAACAATTTGTATTTGTTTTTATTTTAAATTTTAATTAAATAATTATTTTTATCAGGACGTCAAGGAGAACAAGGACCTCAAGGTCCGGTTGGTCCATCTGGGCCACCCGGTGAACCAGCTGAGAGAGGAGAGCCAGGTGCTCCAGGTGTACCTGGTGAGCTCGGAGCCCCCGGATCTACAGGAGAACGGGGTCAGCCAGGAATGCAAGGAATCCCCGGATTGCCAGGACCCCCGGGACTCACGGGAATGCCAGGCTTGAAAGGCGATAGAGGTTATGCTGGGGCAAAGGGACAGCAGGGAGCACAGGGAAACCCAGGTATTTGGACACTAATTTCCCAATTTTAAACAAACCATCAGACGTGTAGGTCGGGGATTTCAATGGTTTTTGGTGGAGTGGTAGAGGGGTGTAAGGGTATAACAACCACCAAATATTAGGGTCAACTGGGCCCTCGTTAAAAATATATTAAGGACAAAGTAGGATAGGTAATTTATATACTAGAAAAATTCGAATAGCTAGCCAACAACGAAAAATTACATAATATTGCGTAAAACTATGAAAAAAAAATATAATTTTACGTAAAATTCGTATACGCAATTTATACATATCCAAAATTATGATGTTTTTAAAAAATCTAATTAAAATATCAATCTTAGCATGACCGAATGCCATTTTCGACTTGATAAAACAGCAAGATTTCTCTAATATATTTTTAAACTTAACTACTCCAGGTCAACACGGAGAGTCTGGTCAGAGAGGTCCACCTGGACAGGCGGGGGCGAAAGGTGCTCGAGGTGAAACAGGACTCAAAGGAGATATCGGACGTGCTGGACTCCCTGGCAGGCCTGGGGATTTGGGACCACCGGTATATGTTTAATTATCTATATCTATACTAATATTATAAAGAGGAAATATTTGTATTTTTGTATTGTGTTTTGTGTATAGTACATCTACATTGCACCCGTATGAAGCCGGGGCGCGTTGCTAGTTATTGATAAATTCCATTCGGACGAAATCATTGATCATTTCGTCATACCTCTTTAAGAATGATTCCAGCCCGCCTAACATGACCATCAAGAGATATCTTGCAGACAAAACTCGATATATTATCGACAACTTTGATATACAAGAAATCTCGATTGACAAATATTTCACTACTGTTGACATTAGAAGTCGAGTTTTAAGTATTTAAGTGTCATGTTAGACCCGGAAGACATAAAGAGATGATCGATTAAAACACGAGAAAACGTCTACAAAATTTTGTCGTGGTTGTCAAGCTAGGCCGGCTATTCCCATCTCTAGGTTTTACCTGTTAAACTTTATTTTTATTTTACCAGGGTCCTCAAGGTAGTACTGGTCCAGCCGGAGTTCCAGGTAATCCAGGGACTAAGGGATCTATTGGGGACTCGGGTAGACCAGGTCCACCAGGACCTATAGGACTTACAGGACCTCAAGGTGCTGACGGTGTGAAAGGAGAAAGGGGTAATGAGGGTGAACCTGGATTCCAAGGTCCAGTTGGACCACCAGGTCCTAGTGGAGAAAGGGGTCCGACTGGATTACCAGGACTGACAGGATCGCCAGGACCTCAAGGGCTGCGAGGAGTTCAGGTATATTACTGATTTTTATTTTTATGTTAGATACACCAGTAGCACCATTTGCAATAATATCTTTATACGAACATAGAGCACATAATATGCGCGATCAGGGAACAGGACTAATGTGCGAAATGTGCCAAATTCAAATCATTTAACCCATTACTGTACCACTTTACATTTGATGGTAGATGTATCTTAGCTATAGTAAAGATTGCTTTAAAGGTAGATAATAATCATTGGATTATTATCTACCTTTATTTTAGCTTCAAGCACACGGTCATGCTATGTAGCATTTTTGTATCTAGACTAAAGCATAATATTTTCAACTATGTATGTATTTTTTTTTTTCATAATTTTTTAAGTATTCTGAATTGATTTTCCATATAACCATTTAGGGCCGGTCTCACCGCTTGCTGATAAAGTCCCGAATAGCTTATTCGGAACTTATCCGCAAGATAAACTACAAATTTCGGTTTCACAAGTCTTGAATAGAAATATCTGGCAGATAAAGTTGCTGGTAACTTAACAGCCGATTCAAGTGGATGTTAAAGTTTTTAACTGGAAGATAACATATAAATGGCGGGAATAGAAATAGTTTTGGAATATTTTTCAGTATAATAAATTCTACTAGAATTTTCAAATTAACCAGTGTAGACTGTAGTCACGAGATAGATTTATTTGAATTTCTATTTGATGTACGTTTCGAATAATTTGCCGTAGACCAAATTATTTTGAATCACTCACCGATAAAGATTTTAGAATTCAATTCCTTACCAAAATGACTGTTTATAATATTCTACAATTAATAGAAAGTGATATAAAGATTACAACTGATTGGTAAGTAAATAATAATAATAATATAATAATAATAATAATAATTCTTTAATTCAGACATACATCCATAAATTGTTTTACACTATACAACTATACAATAAAAATAAAATAAAATAGGTAAATAGGCAATAATTGCGTAAGAAATTAAAAAAAAAAAAAAAAAAAAATGTTAAAACTATGTGTAGCCTAAATACTATTTGCGGTTCCCGCTGCGGTGAACACTTGTCCAGTGTTTGAAAAATGGACAGTCCAAGCATTCGGAAAGGGTGCTAAGAATCTCATTCTTAGATGAGCGAATTCGCGACCAGAATGCGGCAGTTCTCATTCTGATAATCGCAAAGAAATCGCGCACACCAGCAGATGCAAACATGCTCGAGGCGCTACAGTATCGAGGAAACTTCATTAGGATGCGATATGCATCATTATACTGCACCCTAATGGTGCTATAAACTTTTCTGGTGAAATTTGCCCATAGGTGACACGTATAAAAAATTTGACAGTATGCCTTAAACAATGTCTTTTTCACATCATTGTCACATTTGGAGAATCTGCGAGCGAGCATGTTGCATCTGACGGCGAGCGCTCGGCGCTCACGCTCAATATCAGCATCATCGATAAGATTCTGTGTAAGAATATGCCCCAAATACTTGAACCGTTCAACTTTCCTAATTGGTATACTATTTAAGTATACAGGCGGAACACTTTCTGGACCACGACCCGACTGAAAAACCATCATCTCCGATTTGTTCACATTATACTTAAGACCGTGCTCTCGCGCATATCGTTCACATATTGATAACAAACGTCTGAGACCATTAACAGATGGACTGAGAAGGACCATATCGTCTGCGTAACTCAAATTGTTAACGCATGTAGTACCGATATGACAACCTACTCTGGTCTTTTTCAGCTCCACAATCAAATCGTTCATGTATAAATTGAACAAATCGGGTGATGTTAACCCACCTTGACGAACTCCACAGTTTAACCTATATTCGTTAGACATGTAGTCGCCCCATCTCACGCAGTTAGTTTGATTCTCGTACCAGTATTTCAACAGACTTATAACTTTTGGTGGAACTGAACACTTAGTGAGTTTTTCCCATAGTAAACTATAGTTTACCAGGTCAAAAGCCCGACTAAGGTCCAAAAAACATGCATAAACTGATGTGTTGCGGCATTTGTAGTAATTTACTACCTGTTTTAGGCTAAAAATTGCTGAGTCTGTTGAAAGACCAGGACGAAAACCAAACTGAGCGTCATCAATTACAACATTCTGACTCAATTCGGGATAAATTAATCTCTCAAGTATTTTACCCATAATTGAGCCTAGAGAAATTGGCCTGTAGTTGTTTAAACTAGAAAGGTCACCCGTTTTATTTTTGGGAACTGGAACCACTACTGTTTTCATTAAGTCATGGGGAAGATGGGAAAATTTCAAGAATACGTTATACATATTTGCTAGCACACGGTATATTTCAGGTCCAGCGTATATAATGTGCTCAATACTAAGACCATCTAAACCGGGGGACCTACCCCGAGACATACTTTTTACAACCTTCACCAGATCTTCAGGAAAAAATTCGATAACTTCGGAAGTTACTTCTTTAACTAAATGTATACAGCCATTACATGGATTGTTATTATTAACAGGGTCTATTTTGAAGTGATTGGCAAATAAATTAGGAATATCCTGAGGCTTCTCTGCCTTTCCTACATTAATAGGAGCACTCGGTTTTCCCTGTAGTCTTTTCGTCGCTTCCCAAAATTTTATAAAATTCTTATTCTTTCTATGAAGGGCTAAGACGTTCATTTTAATTTTATCTTGATTCTCTTGGCACCATTTTAATTTATTTTTAAAACATTTTTTACTACTGACCATATTTGAGAATATGTCTCCAATCGTAGGCTTCCCAGCCTCAACCCAAAGTTTAAAATACAACCTTGCATTTTGATGACTTTCCCTAACATGGTAGTTCCATCCAATTATTTTTTTCTTTTTAGACACGCAGCGGGAATCCGCACTGATAGATGCAGCATCTTGCAAGATTCGTACAACATTATAATAAAACTTATCAACTAAATGTAAATTTTTACTATTAAATACATCACAATTTGAAAATTGACTAGACAATATCTTTAAGTTATCACAGCAGGTTTTTGTATACATATCGACTTGAGTAAGATCTCGATTCCCCCATATTATCTTCTTGTTACTATTGTTGTTGGTAAAGTTTGTTTTGTTGGAAATGACATCCATGTCACATATAATGGTTAGGGGAAAATGGTCCGACCAGTATACATCATGCAAAACTTTAACAGATCGAACGCCAGAAAAGGCAGCTTTAGTAACTACACAGTGATCCAACCAGGACTGAGTGTGATATACATCACTTATGTAAGTATATTCACCGGAGTCCTCACCCAATATTTCAACGTCAGCACACACAAATTCTTGCTCACTACAAAAGGAAAGCAATTCGCGTCCAAACCGACCACTAGGATGAGCATTAAAGTCACCGAGGCAGTACGCTACTTCAACATCACTATCCTCTATAACTGCAGATATCTGGGCTAATGTCGAAGTGAAATCAATCATGTTCTCCTCTTTATCCGTCGGTAAATAGGCGCTCATCACTACAAATTGACGTCCGTCGTGTTGTGATACGAACAGCAGCTAGCCTATCACTCGAACATTCAACAATATCTATATTCCGGAATAAAGATTTCCTCCAAAGGATGGCAACACCACCATAGTAAAGTATTAGATATATGACATTTCAATTATCTTTATTATTTTTTGTCTAGATTGCACCCGTGCGAATCCGGGCGGATCCCTAGTAGTTAATCAATATTAACAATTTGAATATTTAAGGAAAACCTGTTAAAATAAAGAAAGTTCTTATTACAATATGTCATTTATTTTCCAAGTGAAAAATCTATACTATATTGTACTACTGTGCACTACTTACAGAATCCTGATACAAAAGTTTATGACTAAATACTAAAATTTGCACAAAAAATAAAACACTGTAAGTTTGACTCTCGAACTTATGATTTTTTTTTTCACTTTTGTCCCAAATTCTTATTTGATAACTCTAGTTTGAGAAGATGTTGTTTTTGTAATTCGTGTATAATATCCTTGTTATCTCTTATAACACCCTCATATTTTAACTTGAGGTGTTTGTAATTGCGATATATAGACCCAGATGATGCTTTAAATACCGTCCCAAGATCCTTCCAGGCTTTTTCTTTACCAAGTCACAGTCGCATCACGTTTTTTTGCGTCTGTAAGCGTTACTAGATCCGTTTCATCTTAACTAAAATTAAAGCTTCTTTCACGCTTATGTTTTTCCATTTCAAATAAACAATATCTTTAAGTTATCACAGCAGGTTTTTGTATACATATCGACTTGAGTAAGATCTCGATTCCCCCATATTATCTTCTTGTTACTATTGTTGTTGGTAAAGTTTGTTTTGTTGGAAATGACATCCATGTCACATATAATGGTTAGGGGAAAATGGTCCGACCAGTATACATCATGCAAAACTTTAACAGATCGAACGCCAGAAAAGGCAGCTTTAGTAACTACACAGTGATCCAACCAGGACTGAGTGTGATATACATCACTTATGTAAGTATATTCACCGGAGTCCTCACCCAATATTTCAACGTCAGCACACACAAATTCTTGCTCACTACAAAAGGAAAGCAATTCGCGTCCAAACCGACCACTAGGATGAGCATTAAAGTCACCGAGGCAGTACGCTACTTCAACATCACTATCCTCTATAACTGCAGATATCTGGGCTAATGTCGAAGTGAAATCAATCATGTTCTCCTCTTTATCCGTCGGTAAATAGGCGCTCATCACTACAAATTGACGTCCGTCGTGTTGTGATACGAACAGCAGCTAGCCTATCACTCGAACATTCAACAATATCTATATTCCGGAATAAAGATTTCCTCCAAAGGATGGCAACACCACCATAGTAAAGTATTAGATATATGACATTTCAATTATCTTTATTATTTTTTGTCTAGATTGCACCCGTGCGAATCCGGGCGGATCCCTAGTAGTTAATCAATATTAACAATTTGAATATTTAAGGAAAACCTGTTAAAATAAAGAAAGTTCTTATTACAATATGTCATTTATTTTCCAAGTGAAAAATCTATACTATATTGTACTACTGTGCACTACTTACAGAATCCTGATACAAAAGTTTATGACTAAATACTAAAATTTGCACAAAAAATAAAACACTGTAAGTTTGACTCTCGAACTTATGATTTTTTTTTTCACTTTTGTCCCAAATTCTTATTTGATAACTCTAGTTTGAGAAGATGTTGTTTTTGTAATTCGTGTATAATATCCTTGTTATCTCTTATAACACCCTCATATTTTAACTTGAGGTGTTTGTAATTGCGATATATAGACCCAGATGATGCTTTAAATACCGTCCCAAGATCCTTCCAGGCTTTTTCTTTACCAAGTCACAGTCGCATCACGTTTTTTTGCGTCTGTAAGCGTTACTAGATCCGTTTCATCTTAACTAAAATTAAAGCTTCTTTCACGCTTATGTTTTTCCATTTCAAATAAACATAAAATAACAATATAGTCAATAAATCGAACAAGTCAGATTCCTTGTCACAAATGACATCTGCGTTTCCATTTGACGTAAATACATTTGGTACACAAACTTGTAAGTTGTAATCATACTAATATTTATTATTTATATTACATACACTGTCTATTATCATCATAATATAATAAAATCATATTTGAGAACACTAAAAAAGTAAACGTATCTCATTTTAAATAAAAAATTATATACAATTTAAGTTTTCAAAATAGATTTTAAATAGCAATAATTTGCTCGTCGTATCGAAACGTAAAAATGCGATGTTGCCGTTCCGTCAAATAATAAGTGGCGGATAAATTTATTTGCCAGTTAATTTATCTATTAGTTAGCTGGTGAAACAGAAAAAATATATCAGCAACCTTTAACTGTGAGATAGTGTTAAATGGCAAATAACTAACTGAAACTTTATTTAGAACCGGTGAGACTGGCCCTTAATATTTTTAATTGTCAGACATTGTCAATCAACGTAAGAAATACATAACACTTAAATAAATTACAGTACATAAACTTCGAAAAAAATTGGACTATTAAACTAAGTTATGATTTTCGACAGGGTGAAAGTGGTTCACCCGGAAAGTCAGGAGCAGACGGTTCTCCTGGACCTGTTGGTAGTCCTGGACAACAGGGACCGCCTGGACCTATGGGTGAGCCCGGACCAGAAGGACGACCTGGTAAACTGGGACAGCCTGGTATACCTGGCCGACCGGGAGATAAGGGTCCGATTGGCCAACCTGGTCAATCCGGTCCTGCTGGACCACCTGGATTACAGGTTAGTAAGTTTGAGATAATAATATGTTAAGGACTATATCTTGAATTATCATTTATGACGTCTGTCATGTCGAGCGAAGTCCGGCAACGTCGCGCCACTTCTATCGACGTCGTTGGCGATATGTGTCGCAGGACATTATTTTGTCCCCTAGTGTATCCGTGGCTGAAATTATATATATATATATATATATATATATATATATATATGTATCTAACTATTTTCAGGGTCCTCCAGGTTCAGGGGGTCCACCAGGTCCAAGCGGAGAACGAGGACCGAGAGGAGAATCAGGTTCTCCTGGAATCGAAGGGCCACAAGGTCCCGTTGGGAAACAGGGACTGTCGGGCTCAGATGGGGCTAAAGGTGAAAGAGGTGAAACTGGGGCGGAAGGACCTAAGGGCCATGCTGGTTTGCCGGGACTACCAGGTCTTTTGGGAGCTCCGGGCAGGGCGGGAGATAGAGGGCTACCTGGACCAATGGGTCCTCCAGGCAAAGACGGAGATATTGGATCAAGAGGTAATTTATTTAGTGGGCAAAATTAAAAAATGCAAAATGTATTTTACTTCATATAATTTAATATTTTTTATTTAAATGTGATTGTTGCCAAAATTAACTTGTAGTCGTTGTTATTGAAAAATAGTACGAGCAACGCATTGCCGTATTACGCAGCGTATTATTGCATAAACAGTCGGAACTCTCTATATTTTCCCTCCTAGAATTATTTAAAAACATTCATATTATAAATTAGAGTCTAGGAGAAGCTTCTTCGAAGACAGATACTTTTATTATTTATTTATATATATACTATTTATACTTTTATTATTATTACATTGTGTTGCCTAAATGAATAAATGATTTTTTTTTTATTAAACGTAGTAGATGTTGTAACAACCATACTAAATATTCTTTAATGGAAAATATTTTGTTATTAAATAAGAGATTATAACATCAGGTCCACCTGGCCGCGATGGAAGCCCCGGTCCGCAGGGACCACTCGGTCCCTCTGGTGCGCGGGGACCACCCGGGGAGCCGGGCAGACACGGCGCTACGGGACCAGCGGGGCCGCCCGGTCCACCCGGGTCACCGGGAGAGGGGATCGCCTATGATGCTGCTGCTATTGCTGCTATGTTACAACAAGGTATTATACACTATGACTATTGACAAAGAAGATAGATGTACGTAGAAGCACAAGCGTATAGGTGCGCTTAGCACGGTTTCTCTGGGGTAAGAGTAGTTCTCACCCCAGCCACCGCGGCGCTGCTAGTATCCGTGTGAACGCACACACTGACGCTGGAGTCATAGCGCGCATTCTCTCGCACCCAGCCGCTTGTAGAGCGTTATTGCCGTTCGCTCGTAAGAGCAAGCGAGACAACGCGAGGGGAGGAGTCAGTGGACTGCTTAGATGTGTGTGGCACACCGATACAATGCCGCGCGCTCTACATGTCAAAAATAGCACTACTTTTTCTGGGCCAACAGTTTGTATGGGCCTGTGCTTCTATGTACATCTTTTTCTACACTGTTCGCTTTGGAAGCCATTTGTGCCATACTATTTTATTTCCATTTTATTGTAGGAAATTAATATAAGGTCATACTTAAAAAATATATACATATATATACGTATATTTCTTAAAATCTTTGATGAGAAACCTTAATCGTTTATTTTATAAAAATCAAATAAATTGGTTTTGTGATAATCGCGTTAGTGTAAAAGACAATATTTTGTTCTGGCCCATTTACACGATACAACGTTCTTGCCTGTTGCATACAATAAAATTGCAGCAATAAATGACTTGCATGGTCTAAACAACACGTAACATTCTTAATCTGTCATAACAGTTTTGATTCAATATTTTTCTAAGTGTAAACTAACCGCGTGTAAACATTTGCTTACAATTCTTGGATGTCAATTATTGTTCTTGTATGTAGAAGAAAATGGCATTACGGAATCCGCCTTTAGTTTTAAGGTTGACTCATACTAACCCGATATTGTTTATTCCATAAATTGTACGAGATTTTTATATCATGGTAATTAACCATTAATTTCTCATATATCGTAGGTTCAATAAAAGGTCCAGATCCACTAGGAGACGATCCGAACATACCGCCCCGGTTCTTCAAGGATGATATGCCTCTAGCTGAAAGGAAGCAGATAGTGATGAAAGCATACGAGAGACTAAAAGTATCTCTGGACAAGTTCTTGAAACCGGACGGATCTAAGGAAGCGCCGGCCAAGACTTGCGGAGACATCAAGTATCATCATCCGACATTTGCAAACGGTAAGCATGGATACACGAAAGGGGGTTGGGAATATTCTCTAAACAATTAATACATTTTAATGAAAACATAGTCATAAATAATTTTGAGAAATAGTAATAGGTACAATTATTAACAACATACATTTCACAATAATTACTTAAAAATTAAACGTTAAATTACTGACACAAGTGAGTTTGTTTATGTAATATGAAAGAACGTAGATGTATATAGAAGCACAAGCCTTATAGCCAGCGTTGCCATTCTGTGGGGAATTCCCCAAATTGCGGGGATTTTCAGTCGGATTAGGTAATTTGTAGAGCGGTCTTGTGGGGAAAATGCGGGGAAATTAGATATTTACAGTAGAAATTAACTAAGAAGTAATAAAAGTAGTGAATTAGGTACAATTTATATATTATCTATATTTAATTAAACTTTTTATCCGGTAGGTAGGTTTTAGAGTTTATTTTATGACAATAATAATTATTATGTCCGTCAAACTTTATAGTCTATACAGAGTATTGGAGAAAAAAAGATTGAGCTAGGTAGTGTTTTCTTTCATATTTCTAATATAATTTATAATACA
The DNA here is from genome assembly GCA_905404175.1 of Anthocharis cardamines. NCBI lineage: Eukaryota > Metazoa > Arthropoda > Insecta > Lepidoptera > Pieridae > Anthocharis > Anthocharis cardamines. The sequence goes on from FR989959.1 coordinate 2,287,146, forward strand.
AAGTTACAATGGACACGTGGTTGTTAAAATGTAAAGAAAAGCAGAAAGTTATTAAGGATGACGATAATTCTAAAATTATAAAAGATAGACTGATTATTTAATCTATTAAAATGAATTTTCATACAGTGAACTTTATTTCTTGTTTCTTTTCTACTTTTATTCTACTGTATAACTGATTCGTTGGTATAGTCATTAGCGTTTTGGTTTCTACGCCATCAATCGTACGTTCAATATCGGATAAAATTAAAATCAGCATCAAAGGCTTGCCTAAATTTATCTAGGTATTTGGAATATTTGTTACGCTGTATTGGGGCTCATTTCAGCAGAAATTCACATCGACAGATGGAATTCAAAAAAATTTTTAAAGACATTCATTAAATACTAGCGCAAACTTGATTGCTCTCGTTGAAAGCATGCATAGAGTCTGTTTTTTCTGACCCTTCAAAAACGACTGAAGAAATGCTAACCACAATGAATAACCACCTCACTTTAGTGTATTTAGAGTTCATGTCCTATTCTCTCACTGGTGTCAGATTTTAATACGCTGTTTCAATTAGAAACACCACTTCTTTATAAACTTATGGCCATTAGAGAAGGCATTAAGAAGAAAGGAGGAAGCCTAAAATTTGATCCGTCAAATGATATGTTATAATATCATATATCATATAATTAACAAATATGTGTAATTTATATTAATAGTACTTTAATTTCCTTGTGGGTAAAAATGTGGGGAATGTCGATTTTATTTTCCCCAACATTGGGGATTTTCAGTTAGGTTTTTGGGTAATCCAGACCGTGGACGTTGGCAACACTGCTTATAGCGCGCTTGGTAAGAGTAGTTATGACCCCAGCCACCGCGGCGCTGCTAGTATCCGTGTGAACGCGCAATCTGACGCTAAAGTCATAGCGCGCACTCTCTCGCACCCAGCCGCTTTTAGAGCGTTATTGCCGTTCGCTCGTAAGAGCAAGCGAGACAACACGAGGGGAGGAGTCAGCGGACTGCTTGGATATGTGTGTCACATCGATACATTGCCGCGTGCTCTACTGGTCAAAAATAGAACTACTTTTTTGTCCCAGAGGATTTTTAGCAGGAACTGAAACCGGTTAATTTTTATTTTCCAAAATAAGTGTCTGACTGATATACCATGTTATGAGTTTTAAGGAGTAATACACACTAAACTTACCACTTATTAATAAATATGATTAAAAACGAAAGAATATTAACAAAAACCTGTATTATACCGGTATAACTCCCATAGTAAATTAACAGGTATTCAGTTCTTGTTTTTTAGGCCTGTGCTTCAGTGCACATCTATGTTCTTTGGTATAAGTGTGTGTTTGTGTGCAATCTTGGAGTGTTATAAACGTTTTATCCATCTATATATCTATCTTGGCCATCAGGCCAGTACTGGATCGACCCCAACGGCGGCGACACCAACGACGCCATTCTCGTGCACTGCGACATGTCGCGCGGCGCCAGCTGCGTGTTCCCGAGGCCGATGCAGTCTCAGGACATCTCACGTCACAGCAAAAACGAGGCTTGGCTGAGTGAAATGGAAGACGGGTTTACTGTGAGTTATTAAATAATATTAATATGACCATGTCTCAGTTTCAGAAATCACTCAAGTGGCTTCCTATCCAGTGGCGTAGCATAGGTCACTAGCACCCGGTGCGGATAATTACAAACAATTATTAATTAATATTAATTTGCCGCCCCCTTATTTTTGAAATTGATTATATATATAAAATTTTGGGCATGGTAAAAATGGTACTCTTATTGAATAGTACGAACCTAAAGAGAAATTCTGTAATTACGGTGAAGTACTAACAACAACAAAAAATTAATTAAAAAAAAAGTCTTGAACGGATGTAAATTGTTTTTCATTAATTCTATAGGTTAAGTTTTTAATGTAAAAGTGTAAAATAAATAAATAATAAATTTTGAAAATGAAAATTGTGAAATGCCACTCGGGGCGGACCGCACCCTAAAATTTTTCTTGACTTTACTGCACGAATTCTTTAATATATAGCTAGAAAACGAAAACCAGCAATTTAAAATTTTTATTAATCTCGATATCGGTAATTTAACCACTCGGTAGATAAAGTGTTAAAAATCTAATTCCTTGTACAGATTTCCTACAAAGCGGACACCAGCCAGCTCACCTACCTCCAGCTGCTGTCGACCCACGCCGTACAGAACGTAACACTCCACTGTCGGAACACCATTGGCTACTTCGACCCCGCCTCCAAGAACTACAGACGCGGTCTTAAACTACTTGCGTTCAACGATGCTGAGATACTGCCCAAAGCGAACAACCGGTTGCGGTACACGGCGCTGGTCGATGAGTGTCAGGTACATTACTTGCATATTTTGAAAACCGATTTTAACCCTTAACACTTTCATAGACAACGGTCTGATAATTTCTGGTGATACACATTTTTTATGAATATATATTTTTTTTTATGTCAGATGTCGACAGACGAGTATGAGGTTCACTTGATGGTAGGTAATACCTCAGCAACAGAACATCAGTCAATGATGCGCTGTCGACCTAATTTTTTACTTTGAACATCTTATCATATCTTATTTTCTAGGATTCAAACATTTTGAGATACAGCTAAACAATAAGTTCAATTCTTTCAATGAATCCCATCGGGACGATATGTTTATAATTTAACTGTAGGTATTGGACGGGTGGGAGGAATGTCGAAATTCTGGTCGGGTTTATAGGTGAAAAACAGTGAAGTGCACATTGCTGGTTTCGGTTTCAGTATGGATTTCCGAATAAAAGTAAAAATTAGGTCAACAGCGCATTATTGACTTATTTTCTATGGCTGTGGCTCACCTACCATCAAGTGAACCTCATGCTTGTCGGTCGATATCTAACATAAAAAAAGATAAAAGTATTTACACAATTCTTGACATTGACTTACATAGGTTTTACTTTGACAGTACAAACGACAAGACTGGGCAAAAACAATAGTCCAATACGAGACCGACAAGCCCAGCCGGCTGCCGGTCCTAGACGTGGCGGTGCGGGACGCGGGGCGGGACGCGGGGGGCGCGCACCAGGTGTTCAGGGTCGAGATGGGACTTGCCTGCTTTAGTTAAGACTGAAAAACTTCAAATATCTGCTAGGTAAGCTAAAGCTAATACTCTACTACACTTAACTACAAGTTTTTCGCAGGCTAAAGGCGAATTAAGCATTATCAAAGAACATAGATTGACATAAAAGCACAGGCCTTATAGGTGCGCTCGGCACGGTTTCTCTGGGGTAAGAGTAGTTCTCACCCCAGCCACCGCGGCGCTGCTCGTATCCGTGTGAACTCACACTCTGACGCTGGAGTCATAGCGCGCACTCTCTCGCACCCAGCCGCTTTTAGAGCGTTATTGCCGTTCGCTCGTAAGAGCAAGCGAGACAACGCGAGGGGAGGAGTCAGTGGACTGCTTAGATGTGTGTGGCAAACTGATACATTTCCGTGCGCTCTACAGTTCAAAAATAGATCTACTTTTTATGTGCCAAAAGTTTGTATGTACCTGTGCTTCTACGTAAATCTATGGAATATTTCAAGTATTCGTTACTCGTTCGATATTATGTTAAGCCGATTATTTATTGTATAATCATGATTTGAACGGAGTGTGCGAAGCTCTCATGGAGTGATTCAAATGGCATTTGTGTTTGTGAGCAGATCTCGGCAACTGCTTAACCGATATGAATTGTGTAAAAATAAACTTTAGCAAATTACTGCGGTGGCGGTCTTATCGAAGTCAGAATTTGTAATTTTGGCCCACAGATTTTTTTTAATGTCAAAACTTTGGTAATATTCTGCTTCAAATTTCAATATGCCGCTGCGAAGCGTTATGGCATTTTAATGAAAAAATAATCATTTTTCATAAAATCTGTAAACGCATATGCAACCCCTTCGGTGCTAGAGATAACCACTGTTAAGGATTTCGTTTCGTATACGTATTAAAAATATAATTTGTAATTGTACTCAAATAGCATTTAATAGATCATAGTTCAAGTAATTTTTGTATCCTATTAGTATGATAAGTAATTTTATTCCAAAAATAAAATAAGGGAATCCTATTATAAAGTATCTTAACTATAAGAGTATTTTTTATTATTGTTTCATATTAATATAATAAATATTAAGTCTTTATTGTAAATAATAATTGTTACAACGTTATATTTTAATTTATAATTTACAAAGGTCCAAATACTATAGGCTGTGTACATAATTGTAAATAGATCCTTATTCTAACATGAGTTGAGATTTTCTACTTATAAACGTACTTATATTAAGATTTACCTTTATAATAATAAGAAAGTGATTACATTAAATAGATTTACTTAAAGTTATACTTAAAATATTTAATTAAAGATATATTTACATTTTTACTTTTATATTCAATCAAACAAATATATAAATGATTATTGAGAGATTTCTTTGATTTTAACATCATATTATTAAACACATATTTATAAGATTTTGACTTCATCAAACAATAATAAAATAACCATGGTTATATACATGGCTGCAGTATGTGTATATGGTAATATACACATACTGCAGCTTGTTATACTATAGTTTATTGTGTAATAATGGGTTCTATCACAATAATCCTATCCAAAAATTTGTTGAGAATTGACAGCTTGAAAATTTGAGGACCGATTTTTTTCTTTTAGCTGTCTTATAGAAATCAAAAATATATAAATACGTAAGACAAATTACAGATGTGAGAAAAGTCTACAACGCATCTTGCAGGTGACTTCCCTCTTCCCCTTCATTGTACATTGAACGGTAGAGAAAACGTCTATATTCTATAGTGAAACACCCAGTGCACCGCCTCCAACCAGTAATCGGCCTCTGTATATCATAATTTAGAAAGTGACATTTGTAGAAGGGCTTTATAAATCCACCATTGCCTCAAATAACATTCTGAAAGCCATGAATTACAATAAAACCACATAGGACATACAACTGCATGTTGTTGTAATAAGCGGCATATAAGTTGAACAAAAATGGCATTCGTCCGTGCAGGTCCGCCCCTCATTCGCACTTCACTTGAGACCCAAATATTTGTTACTGCGCGTTTAACGTTATTGTTTAAGTTTAGTGTTAGGATAACATCTAAGCATCAATTTTGCATTGTTGTGGTTTTAAGGAGTACATTTGATTGGACATAACCATAATCAGTACATAGTATATTAATTAACAACTAGTTTTCCTAGAACAAGCCACAAAAGGCGGCACGTCACAGGTGCACGTCGTACACTTCTCGTCAACAGTCACTTCGTCGCCCACAGATAGAGTTACATTGCCGAAGGTGCACTGCGAGCTGACGCTTCGGAGATTCAACCCTCGAACCACTTTAGATGTAGATGAAGCTGTGAATCGATTTGAAATTATGTCAATCATTCTTAGGTAGTTAGTACTTTAAAACAGAAAAGATTATTGGGTACTGTTATATAGCTACTATAGTATGAATAGCATATATTATGGGTTATATATTATCTTATGGCCTATAGTAAATTATTTAAGTATTACTTTATTTAAGTAACAACTAACATATAGGTAGATCAGTACTGCCGTCATTAGAGAAAACGACGGTTCTACGTAAAATTTTAAAAGGATTTTACTGATTCTGAAAACATGTATATAAATTACTTTCGAAATTAATGTCAGATACCTTTGACATTAATTTCGAATTAATATACTTATTATATAATATCTGACATTTATAAATATTTTTAATATGGAAGATTAGCGAAGCAACTTTATTTGTAATAAATTATTTTAGTTTTGAGTATTTCCGAGAGGAATCATTTGACCACCGTAAAAATTTAGGTATACTTACGACATTGAAAAGCAATTGGGCAACTCCTCATATTCCCAGCGAATACTGGCGCGCAATTATCGAAAATTTTATCCTGGTAATGTATTTCGAGGCCACAGTTGATGTCTCTGCAATAGGCGGGGTTGTCGGTCGATCCGTTCCACAGTGCGGTGCAGATGCAGCTTTTTCTTGTGTTTTTTGGCTCGAAAGCTTGCCCTTCTAAGTACGTTTGACCGTCCACTTCGCAAGTTTTCAATTTCGCAATTTCGTCTTTACCTGAATTTCAAAAAAAATATGTAATGGTAAAGTTAATAAAAACTGATATTCTGTCTTCGGTAACTACCAGCTTCTGCATAAAAAATAACTAAAATAGCGGTTTAAAAGCCCCCGAACATTTTGGCATTGAAACATTTTTTTTATGTTATCGACAGACCAGCATGAGGTTCACTTAATGGTAGGTGATATCTCAGTCACAGAACATCATTGATTCAATGATGCGCTGTCGAACTACTTTTTACTTCGAGCATTCGGGAATCAGTCTATGAAACCGAAACGCGCAATATGCAAAAACTTTTGTTTCTTCTTTCCAAGATTTGCATATACAGAATATGCTTCACCAGCTGCATAAGCAACAATGAGGTCAATAGGTCGAAATTATGTGAGACTTATATTTTAGGCTTAGGCTGTTGTTATTTCTATATTAGTCGTATGTAGTGTTTCTTTGAAACAATGGATCGTCTAAGTGTTTACATTTCCGTTTTAGACTACTTGCTATTCTACAAGTGAACTTGTTATTGTTTAATGTCATCTTTAAAATAGTAATAGGTATTTGATGCTTTTACTATTCTTAGACAGTAAGAAGTTAAATACACAGGTTTTATATTACATGGACTTAAACATATTTATTCAAGTTAAATACTAATTAATAATAAAAAACTTTTAAACGGGTTCCTTGTAAGCTGAGCATATCAGTATCAAGTAATCTTTTTGTAAAAGAATATTATATTTGTCAATTACTAAATGGCAACATGTTTGCAAATGCAAAACTTTAATAGCCATACCTAAATTTTAAATTGATCAATTTTACTGTTATTAAAAAAAAATGCGATATTATCTTATACAATGTAATAATTAAGTCGAATGATGCTTTGAAATCCTTACTACATTCAGAATCTCATTCATTAGGTAAATACATAGAAAATAACTACGGGTATTGTTAATTAATTGAGGATCTGGTCACGATGTACAACCTATTTATGTATGCAAAATAAGTCCTTCATCATCGGCTTACATATCTTTAAAGATGCAGTTTTATAATATTGTTTATATTGAAGTAAAACTTATTGCATTTATCATAGTCCATATAATAAAATAAAACGAAAGATATATTATGAAGAGTAAAACAACAACTACTTAACTGCAAGGCAAATAAAATAATTAGGTATTCATGAGTTAATCCACGAAGCGAAAGTTAATCCACACCATTTTGTTATCTAAGAGCAAAAGTGATCGTGGTGATTCTTTATATATGTAGTTGTAAGTCATCAAACTACTCACCGCAAACAGTTCCAGTACTACAACACGAGTCTAACTCATAAGTGCTAATACATTGCTGCTGTATATCCGTATCGAAGATCTCCACGCAGTCTACTGCCGCGCAATCGAACTGTGGCTCTCCGGAAGCACTGCAGCTACAGGCTTGGGAACATGGGTTGTTGATGAGGTTCTGAGGAATGGTAGAGCGGTCTTCGTACGGATTACCTCTGGAATTATGAGACTTGATTAGAGTGAAATTCGTTAGTGATACGTTAAATCTATACGACTGAGCTAATATTTACCAAATTAACAATATAACCTCATAGAAGCATTACTCACCATCAAGTGACCTGTAAGCTCGCCTTAATAATATATTGATAAACGAGTTAGGAAATATTACTAAAGACAACAACGAAATACAGTTTGAGGAAGATTTTGGACGTTGACAAAATGTCATGAGCAAAAAGCCTTTTTAAAAGCAATCGAAGGTAACGGAATTTCCGAATGATTGCTCAAGAGGCCACGCAGTTTTTGCATATTGTGTTTACTTTTGTATTTATAACTCTACAAAACATCATTTCTCAGTAGTTATAATGTTATTTCTTTCATTTATGAGGTCATTACCAAGGTTTTTAGCGTTTACCTTATCCGCTGACTGCGTCACCCGTATTAAAGATACGTAGAGACACAGCTTTTGAATTATTATTTTTTTAAATAATACTCACGTTTATTACTTATTTATGACAAATTATTCACCTATATATATGAAATAATATAACAATATTTTAAATAATATACATGTATAACACGATGTATTCTCTCACTATCAGGCTCTAAATATTGGTTTTGTTATACATACTGGGTGCAGCCTGCAGGGTGGTTAATCATTAACTTAAAGATAATAAATAAAGAAAATCCACATTATCTAATTTTGTTAAATCAATTTCATACAGGATAAGCTATTATCAACTCCGTGCCCTATTTAACGGTTTCAGTACGAAATTCTTTTTTCAAAAGGAAGGAAAAAATCCTTTCTTCCCAGTTTAGCTGTGCGGTTGATAGATCCATCAGTCAGTAAAACAGTCACAAATACATACATAATGTTTATCATCTTCAATGCTAATAGCGAGGCTATTATATATTTGACCAGCTCTATGTTCCATTGGTATGTGAGTTATGTTTAGCACTCGAGATAACAGGATCGAATCCCGGTAAAAAAAAACATGGGCAGGGCGCAATAGATGATACAACGCCTATAAAAATAATTATTGTATGTGTGTTGTGTGATTTAAAAATGGTCACAGATCATTATATCATTACCAGAAGAAAGAGAAAGTGCTAGGTTATTGACATTGTGCGTTATCTTTTGTCGTGCTTAAGTTTAGTTTTACTGTAATGTTATTTCATATATAGTCAAGTATTGTAATCCAGTTTATTTTTGTATGGTGAGGTGTAATTTCACAGTTTTGGAGTTTTCCTTTTCCAGTTCTATACTGGTATACTTGGAAGACCAGAAGATATCGCAGAATCATAGCTATTTATATTTATTTATTTTCGTAAATACAGAATTCCTGAGTCTTGGTGCAATTATATTTTTAAATGAACAATAAAAACCTAAAGGCCATTTTTCACTGAAAATATTCGTGTCGATTAATAATAATTAAATAGTGGTACCTGTAGTAGCATAACTTAGGATCGGGATGTAAGTCTGGGCAGATAAAAGCTTCCGGGCAGATTGTGGAGTTATCAGCTGCAGGCACAGGAGTACAGCCCAGCTCCAGGTAGAAACCGGCCATATTACATTCACCGGCTGTGTCTGTCCGGGCCCTATGCACCACTGGAAATAAGATGCAGTCATGTAGATATGGCTGAGGAGAGGATCTTTGGGGATGCAAGGTCCTCTGACTTCCTGCGCACAAGATGGCCGTCGTGGTGTTTTAGTCGGTAGGCTCTTTGAGGTCCGGTTGCGAGAGTTCGATATATCCCGTCGCCGCCCTCGAAGTGGCGGGTATCATGGATCATTTTCCCCACGAAAAAAAAAGATCTTTATGGATAATATTTGACTAATATAGAAAATATGTAATGCACTACGGAGTATTCTGTCCGGCATAGAAAGCTATTTTTCTATATCTTGATGATATTTTGCCTCGATTTCCAAAAGTAACGGACAGATACCTACATATGATTATACACGAGATACCACTCAAAGCCTCGTTAGTTTAAGTTATTGGTTTATATTTGATATCTATGTCTAATGCTTCTAGAATATCTAGTTGTTATCCTTCGTATGATATATACTTACACATATATAATACTTACAGTTCGATAAATTAATAAACACTTCTAATTCCTGACAAACTAGTAGTTGAATCGCCGCGACCGGAAACTTGGCGACAACGATTCGAACATCGGCCATAAACTTTAAAAAAGTGTTAAAAGCATCAACGCATTTAGTTCAAATCGTGAAACTTGTGAAGTTTGGTACAAAAATTGTATTGAAGTTGCAGAGATATCATAATGTATTAAAATCATTAGGTACGTTATCGTTAAGGTGGTAACTACTGTATATTTTTAAAAGTTATTAATTATACTGTATATTTTAAATTTTTGATCCTCCTATGTACATTTCATTAGTGAAAAAATACAGAATATCGTTATATAATATAATATTTAAGACTAGTGTACCCCGCAGACGTTGTTCTGCCACAATTTTGGCAATTAAATTGACTCTAGAAAACGTTTGTATGGGAAATAGAAAAGGGCAGTTTTTAGGGTTTTCCCGGAAATTAGTCGATTTTTTCTCGATTTCTTCCCTAGACCTCCACGAACATTTCAAGACTAAGATAAGATAAATCCGTTTAGCCGTTCTCGAGTTTTAGTGAGACTAACGAACAGCAATTCATTTTTATATATATAGATTGCATGAAAGAGTCTATCAATTACAAAACTTAATTCTATTTTTAATCTCACTTTGACTAAACTAAATAATAAATCTCTTAAACACCGGTAAATTATCAATAACTTGAATGTCCATATTTAACAGACAACTAATAAAATTAAATGCAAGTTCAATTAACCGTAAGTGATCAAGCAATAATCAAAATAAAAACTAAATAATTATTAGGTATGACTTACCGAATGTTATAAACAAAAGTACGTATTTTATCATAGTAGAGTATTATTACGAACAACTTTTCAATATTATTAACAGTTCCTAATCAGTAAACTGAACGTGCAACTCAAAACAACACCAGTGTCTTAATGCAGTGAGTATTATACTCTGTACTTGCCTTGAATTTTAATGACGACTCGTTACACCTTAGCGCCTACTTCATCTCTATTCATTAATGTGTCGATATTCTTGTTTGCTGTTAAAAAATGAGCGATGATCAAGTCAAGTATAGTGCAGTGGTTAATGCCTAATGGGTTCAGCTATATAATAGACAGGTTTTTTGCGCCTAGTAGATTATTGTAAAATTTATTAATCGTAAAAAGTATTGATTTATAATAAACGAACATTACCTTTTTATGTCATTTAATTCTAAACTGTATATTATTTTATTTAACCTCTATTAAATACCAATTAAATGTTATTTTGAGAATTTTTAATGGTTCAACTCAATATCCCTGTTATAATATTAGGCATAATATCTAATATAATTGCTATAATCTAGAGATCATAAGCAATAAATTCGCATGTTTCAATAATATTCGCTTCAGTTTCCCCATACAAATAGACATTATCTCCTCTATTGTCTTGCTTATCTATAAGCGATAGAATTCGCATTGTATTTCAGTAGCAATAAAACAAGGGTTTCATATGTAAAAATATATTTTCATACAAAGAGCATGTTCTATGAAAGCTATACTTACGCTATTGGAAAGAATACTGCTAACACATTATATATATATTTTAATAAATACTTCCACAATTCTCAAATACCTTGTACATAAATGACAGTTAAAACATCTGAACTAAATCTACAAGAGGACGAGGACTTCGTATTCTGGAGAGCTCCTCTCTTCTCCGTCGAAGGGGTAGTAGCATAAGCCATGGCTGCTTTGGATCTGAAATATATTTATTTATGATTTAAAATCTGTTTGATTCATCGGTTAGGTTATGCATAATATTATAAAATATGATAGTATGTGAGACACTATAGGAAAATCAGAATCTATTTGAGATACAAATGTCTGGAAATATTTATGTTAACACAGTTTTTAATAGTTCTTTTTTCTCAAGAGTTTGTTGTCCATTAAAATTAAATTAGGTTTATTGACATTTTTTTTGCTTAGTTTAATATAAGAATCATTAATTACATAGAAGAAAACCCAAACAGTAGTAGTTCATTTTTTATAATCAAGGAAAACAACGTATTTGAAGCAATTTTCAGTAGGTAAATCAAACCTGTCAGTAATCTAATTTGCAACTCTTGAAGCAGTTCTGGATTAATGACGTAATCAATTTTCAATTTCGAACCATTTTTTACTACCAGCCTATCTAAGTTCACTTCATTGCTCGGCCTCTCCATTCTCAGCTATGATTCTCACCTTGCCTGGAGTGGTGCAACCGTCATGAGTGACGCGGCCGAAGTAGAGTTTCTCTCCATCAGCTGTGACGCCGGCTTCCACCGCGCCAGGGGGAACATTGCCTTCCGTCGCGAATTGCCAGGAGAACATTGATGGTACTAGCACCTAAGAAATATTAAATGGAGTGAGATTTTTACATTTTTCTATAAAACTTTTATTGAGCGTTAGCCAACGAGCACCATATCAGCATATAATACTAGCAAAATCAATTATAGAGCTTACGTAGCAGTTGCCATTTTATTATCATCGTCTACCTGTTGTAAGTATTGATGATTAAATACCATATTTGATTAAAAATTCATAAACTATAATTAGTTAAGAAACCTAGCCTTACGAGAGCTAAGAAAAATCATATACATATATGTTATATAATATACTAGTTTAAATAACAGTTAAAACTGGTACCTACCATAACAACTGAGTAGTTGACTAAATGTGGGACAAGCGTAGGACGTACATTATTTTGAATGCACCATCGTATTATAAATATTTTTATCAGACTTCAAAAAAGGAGGAGGTTCTAAATTCGTCTGTATGTTGCTTTTTTTATGTTGAGCGATCAGAAATACACAGACTGAGACAAAACGCTCAATGCACTTCACGGTTACTCGGATGGAGTTTTAATATTCCACAAATCTGTTCAATGCAAGAAGTGGCTCAAAAATTATTTACAGAAATATATGAATATATGCGGCCCAGCCGAAACCGAACTATTGGAAGGATTTCACCATTTTTCTAACGAAAGCATGCATTCGTATTTACCTCAAATTGATCGACAAGGATTTCTTCGCCGTTGTAGCAGACATAAGTCGCGTTCTTTGTGGGTATGACCTTGGCTGGTAACAGGTCACCGTTGTGGTGCGCTCTGCCCGCGTAGATGACATCTCCGTCAACATCTACACCCACTCGGAGAGCGCCCATGGGCACACTCCTCTGGCTCAAACATGCTGGTACCCAACGGTATGTGCCTGTAATATGATTACATACTGGTTGTAGAAAATGATTACTCTTCTACCCTTGTATTTATTGGATTATAGAAGGAATACACCAGATATAATTATTAGAAAATTGTAATATAAATATGTATATTAAATATTAATAGATACGGTACGTTAACAACACAAAAAGCAATGGCCAAAACTCAGTATGGTAGCATCAAATTGTCAAAATATGTATTGCTTAAATTATATTTTATATGTTTTACAATAAATTTTATAATGAATAAGGACTGATGGGAATCATAGCGAGGATTGGCCCAACATTGGCAGACAATTGCGAAAAGCGTAAGAGACAGCACCTTTTATATTAATTTTCTTTTCTACATTTATGATAATCTATACTAATATTATAAAGAAGAAAGATGTGTATTTTTTAATTTTTGTATGTTATGAATAAACTCAAAAACTACTGAACGGATTTTAAAAATTCTTTCACCAATAGAAAGCTACATTATCAGCGAGTAACATAGGCTATTTTTGTATATAGTACATATACTATAATGCACCCGTGTGAAGCTGGGGTGCGTTGCTAGTAATTAATAATTCTATGACTAAAGCTTTATTCTCAAATGGATGGTCGGCGGACATCTTTTTTTAGATCTTCCATTTTAAACCGTTTTCCATTTGTGTATGGAACACGTTTGACGAACTTAATGTTTCTTAAATAGGGAATTCATTTATGCTACACAATTTTTTATAAGAGTATCAATGCATTACACTTTTTAACAAATAGTTAGGTATAAACAAATATAATATTGTCAATTACTATTACAGATTGAAAAATAATCAAAATTCACAATTAAAAGCTATTCACTAATCATAATTACTTTTGTGAAAAACCACTAATTGCAACTTGCCTCTTTATTGAGGGTTTAATTTGCAAAACACATCAAAACCGCACTACTACAAGCTTGACCTGATTAGAAACATTTAAATGATAGTTATTTTTTTTTATTTATAATGAATGTTATGAAAACAAATGCTTAAAGCGGTACCATTGATTGCCAATGCCAGAACGTAATCCACACGCTATATTCAGAGTAGAGTCATAATAGCTCCCCTTGTGCTAGACATTATTCTAGGACACAACTCCGGAAGAAAGGTAATTCAGACTTACTGTAGGGTAATTGAACGGTTTCTCCAGGCATCGTAGGCCCGTCATCAACGACGGCAACTTCAAACCCTGGGCCACCCGATCCCGGCATACCACCGGGTACCGGCATACCACCGGGCGGGGGAGGATAGAAATACGCGGGATGGACCGGGTAAAACGACATATTAGGCCCTTGGGGAAAGCCCATAGGAGGATATCCGGAGCCGGGAGGACCCGGGGGATACCCGAACGGAGGCTGTCCGTAGCCGTAATATCTGTCTATGTGAAATGTTCGTTGTTATTAACATAATTTGAGTAATTTGTTACTACTATACTGACTCGACCTAAAGTCCGCTATTTAGTTATGCCATATTTTAAGGAATGCCTGCTTTGATAGATTTATTGTATATCTTAAAAATATGTAGATATTCGATTAAGCTAAGAATATTAAACAGTAAATTCTGTTTGACTAAGTGACTGTCTGTTTTAAAATAAAATCTCATAGCCTAATAGTTTTTAGTACTTGATAAATTTCAAATGATTTCGCATACTAGTAGGAGAGCCCGTGGGAGATCGTCCTTCACCGATCTGATAACCAGATGAGACGTATTTTTTATTAAATATTTTTTATAAACAAATATGCCTATAATTGCTTGCCTATCGAAAAGTGGTCATGGCTATTTTTAATTAAATTAACTTTTATCGATTTTTTTTTCATCACCTTCATACTTTTGATAACCAAATGAAATTTATTTGACTGATAGTTTTTGATACACAGAATATGCCTAGGTATGCTTGCCTACTCATTTCAGTGTATAACTACCTGGCAAGCAGGTGTAAACAGGTAAGTCAAAATAATTTAAAAAAAATTAAATAAATAAATAAATAAAATTAAAAATTAAAAAAAATAAAAAAAAAATTCAAATAAAAAATTAAATTAAATTAAAAAAAAAATTAATTATTTTTTTTTTATTTTTTTTATTAAAAATAGCCAGTACCACTTTTCGATAGGCAAGCAATTATAGGCATATTTGTTTATAAAAAATATTTAATAAAAAATACGTCTCATCTGGTTATCAGATCGGTGAAGGACGATCTCCCACGGGCTCTTAGACCATACCTACAACTGACAGTTGGACGATTCGAATACTTTTGCTAAGCCCTCTGTATGCAATCTGTTATTGCAACACAACTCGACTATGTATTACTTTATATTAATGGTGCCCAATTGAGTGTATATAAAACAGTTACGGTCAGATAATATGATTATGCTTATCTACTTATTTGAAAAAATCGATTTGATAAGGAAAACGGATGCGTTGTCGCTTACCAAGAAAATTGATAAAATATTTTTCTTTAAAAATAATGTGTAGTTTTGGCGATAAAAGATAAGAATAGTGACCGTCCTGTGATAAGACTTAGCCTTTATTTGATGATTATTTTTAATCCGAATATATTGATAAAATATACATAATTATTGAAAATTATAACAATATTAAATGTAACGTTAACCATAACTTTGAATATATTCCTAATATGAAACATCATATCTAAAATTCTGAAGAAGTTTTTTTCTGTTACATGTTGATGCTTACAATTGACTTATTACGATAAAACTTTATAGTGAAAACATTCTGAATTTACCTTTATTTATTCAATAATATTAATATCACAAAAGATAATGCAAGCATCGATGCCTGTTGAATGATAACGATAAGCCAGGTGTTCTAGAAGTACTACACAAAAGAATTATTTTACACGTATGTCATAGTGGGCTCAAAAGAGAACCTACAAGGTAATTTAAACAATATTTCATTATAATACGAAGGATATTGCTGTGTAATACAGCACAATAGTATGGATTATATACATAATCCGTGCAGAACATTGACATGCAAAATATTGACGCTTGGTTCTAGAGAAATGGCTCATAAAGCCTGGACCTGGCGACTTCGCCAACAAAATCAACATCCAAAATTTCACTAAAATAAAATTATCATTGTTTGGAGTCGATTTAATAACCCTTTAAGACTTTAATGAAACTTAATGTATGTTTATAGCGTTCGTTACCTTTATGGAGGTTTCAAACGCTAAAGATTCTTTTAACGAATTTTGTCTGGATAAGCTACCATATAGATAATTAAATCAGGCCATTGCTTTGAGTGTTAGTGTATGGAGCTCATAGTATGTTATCAAACTCACCTGCCATTCTGTCCGAAGTGTAAGAACAAACTGATATCAACTCCGGCCTTGTTACGTTTATGTACGCTACCTGACTCATTAGTACAGATAATGCATGAAACTGATAAATTTATATAATTAACTTGCCTGAAATTCGGCTAAAGATAAAGTTATTACTAACATAATATTTAAAGGTGTGCCTTACACCTTAACTTAACCAAATGGTCGCATAGAAGGGTTTTATCAGTAGATTCTGATCGGTAAATAGTTAAATATAATTATGATTATTAAAAATATTTTCTGTTGACTCTACTGAATAGTTGCGATTTACGACAGTTATAATTCACATGATTCCAAATCCTAAATATTTTTAGTAAATAAATCTCTAGATGCCTTAGGACCTAAGGCTTAGGTAAAAGAGCGCAGTTTCAGTGTTATGGCTCACTATCAGGTATAATTTGATAATATTGCTGATTTTGTAGTTTTTTACCGTTACCATATTACACAATAGCTAAAAGAGAGTGAGAGAGAAACTGTTAGACAAGATTCCACTATCATCGGGGTGTGTCTGTCTCGCTAATCAAATTATAGTTGGGTAGGCAACACAAACTTCTATCTCATCTACCACTCAAATTCAATGTTGAACAATGAATTCTAAGAAAGCATAATAATTTAAATGAGGTACATTTTATTGGTTATTTATAATGAATCCAGTATGTGATTGTACTCAGATTAATTGCTATCAGATACAGGTATTGTTATCAAATTTAATCGATAAATAGCTAAAAACGAAATGCAGTGCGATATTGTGCGAAATATTTTGTGTTTTTTTACGAATACCATGTATCATATTTTATCTACGCTAAGATTAGCCATTATTTCGTCGAATTGAGTATGCGGGTAGACTTTCAATCTACTGTCGCATATTGTATTTTCGTGGTTTCTTTGTCGTACGATTATGTACGAAACCACGTAATCCATACCGGTATAATTTTAAATTAGTAAACACTAAAATGCTCTCGTTTCCCTTCCTTAATGAAAAACATCCGAGGCCAAACACAACGTTCGATTGATCTTCATGAAACAGAGGTCCTCCAGAAGGAACTCCAGGAAGGTTCTCATCATTAGTTATACATATAAAATGTCCCCATTCCCGAGGAAACCATTCGTCGCAATCTGTCAAGGCACCAGCAAGATTCGTAACTTCTAGTATTGTATTGCTCTGTATATGTTCTAAGTCGCTGTAGCCAAACCCGACCACAATCCATCCAGTGGTCGGTATAGGTTCTTCAAAAAATTTGTCGGAGAAAGGAAATTTTGCGAAACCAGGACCTCTGGCCTTGGTCGCTTTGATATCACTGTTTAAAATAATTAGTACTATATCGTGAATCGGAGAATTTCCGCGGTCCAGTCCAATTTGCACCCAAACGCTTTATTTTAACTTGATTGCCTTCAATTTTTTTAATAGATAGAGTTCTGGAATTGTTATATCTTTGTCTCACTGCGTGCACTTTAATGGAGCCTTTATCCTTAATATATGAATTCAGTGGGTTTGCGGAAGTGATGATGGTGCGAACTGTGACAATGATTCCCTGACTGATTGGAACTTTCTTTTTTGTTGATATTCCGACGATGCAGTCGAATGTAGTATCATCCTGAAGCCATGTATAATTTTGAGTTCCTATGTGTGTTGTGATGGACAGCCAACATATTACAAAACCTAGAATAAATTATCCGTAGTATATTAAAGAATAGGCATCCTTATAATATTACTTCTAATCGTAGATAAAAAATTACTTACATATAAAAATACTGTTAAGCGATGATATCATTACAATAAATAGATACTATGTATTCGCTAGTGAGTCTTAAAATAAAAGATGAGTTTAAACGTTATGTTTACAACAACAAACTTTGTTTATATTAACAAATATTCAACAGGATGGACGTTAACTAAGATTTGTTAATGGATATTCTTTGCTCAATAAATAAGAGGAAAATTCAATCTTTTTACTATATAACTCTTGTGGCTAGTACGTTAAGCTACCCACGAGAATTTATGAAACTTGTATTCATAATTGAAAAGAAAGTAAATAAATAAGTAAAATTCAGAGCCACACGGCTCAGACATATGCATAGCTATGTATTTGTTTCAATACGTTTTTTTTCTTTATAGGCAAGTACGTGAGTCTTTAAATAGTCTCAGGTTCCACATTTTTTATAAGAAAAAAGCCAGTCGTCTACCTACAGTTGTGAGGAGAACGCCAGTTACCAAAAAGTATATATACCTAACAGTGTTTTTCAGATGATAAAAAACACATTTTTCCTATTACAGTCTCTAGGAAAACGGGTGGTAATATCGATATAACATCTGGGTTAAGGACTACATACACAGATTGAAAAACCGTGAAGTGCATAACGCACTAGCGTTCGATCAGTCTATGGATTTCCGAATTCTAGAAATTAGCGCATCGCTGATATAGTCCTGTGGTTGAAATGTCACTTACCATCAAGTGATCCACATGCTCGTGTATGGATATCTTAAGAAAAAAAAACCCACTAAATTTCTTAATGTTTTTTATTTGCCACATGAACGTACAGCTTCTTGGACACTTCGAGCGATACGGGTAAAGTCTTGTAAGGCGTAATTATTGTCCTTTCGTCTGTATTCCTCCACGGAGCCGTAGGTCAGTACGAGATCTCGAAGCACGTCTTTAACAATATCTCTTATAATTCTTGGTGTCGGTTTTCCGGCCTTTTCAGCGACTTTCAGTGTATTAATAACCTGTTCTTGTTAATAACATGTTATAATAAGCAATTATATACGACTGTGGCTTAGTTATTATATTTTTTATGACATTAACGAATTTCTAAATTATAAACTAAGGGTAAATTTCAAACGTCCCTATTAATAGACAAATTTTGCATAGCATAGCATTAGCAAAACATACACACTGTATCAAGTATATTTTTAACAACAGCTGAATACAGTATATTTGTTTTAAAACAACAAATGAATTTATTATTATTAAATTAAAAAAAATGTTTTGTTCTTATCGCAAAGTAATAGGCAAATAGGTACATATAGATCGCGGAAATATAATTGAGCATTAAGGAGTCAGCCCTTTTTTCTTTACCATTTTTTTAAGGTATAGGCTTTATTTGGCTTTTTTATGTAACGGCTAAACACATTATCATGCGTTTTATATTATATTTTTACCTTTGTCTTCCAAGTGGAGAGGATCTCACCCATAGCAGTACCTTTTTGTTTCAATCCAACATCTTGTACTTTAAGTCGTAAGATGGTTATGTGGTGACTCCGACAGACTTCTGTATTGTCGATACGTAGAAACATATTTAAGCAAGTATTGTTCCACCAAAATTAATATTATAATATAGTTTTTTATTTATTAAGAAAAGAGGTAAGTTATAAACAGATCACTGAGTGATATGTATCACTGTTACATGAGAATTATTTAATTTTTGATCGGTTTTGTTTATTAATTGCATGACCACCGTTTTTTCTGTGAGGGTTTATACTGGATGATGTATACAGGTTGCGGTGTATGGTAAGGGAAGCTTAAGGTAGGTGTTTAGCACTTGGTCCCGGATTGAATACGAAAGTTATCCCGTGGGCCCCAAGACGGCGAGACCTGAGGGTGTAGAGGGGTTTAGTGGGTATTGCTCACCCGGCACCGGGTGAGGTTGAGTCCCACACTCCTCCCGCATAATATCTCGCGGGGGGGTACCCAGTGCGCAAACGCATTCCCCTCGGAAAAAAAAAAAAAAAAAAAAAAAAAGGTGTTTAGCACTTAAGGTCCCAGGTTCGAGACCGGGGGTAAAAGTTAAAAAAAAATTTGACAGACTGGGCTTGTAAATAAAAACTATCAGTGAAACGGAAACTGAAATGATACATTTCAGTTTACCCATGCCCCACTATTAGACGCAGGGGCATGAGTCATTTTTTATCGGTACCATAATAACAGTTTATATTTAAATAGGATTTGCCTATTTGCTTAGAACAAAATAAGCTTTGTATTAATCAATATGTACGAGAAATATGTAACAAGTTTTCATATTTACCATTATATAATATTTGTAAAAAATATTAGATTTTTACCTTTGTTGCAATCACGCTCATCGTCTTTCAGAAGACAATCGTAAATTCCATCGCAAATGTTATCGATTTGAATAGATTTATTACTTTTACCTTCACAATAATATCTAGTTAGTTTAAGTTCAACGGCACAAGCTTTCTCACATTTTCTTGTGCAAAAGGAAGCTGCACATTTTCCTGCTTTACAGAAACATCCATCTGATATAATTTTCTTATTTCCTGTACCTATACGTTTTAAAATATTCCCGAGTTGTTGGTTTATGGATAATAGAAAGAGGTACAAATCTTCTGCTTCGTAGGCATACGACGTATGTTTCAACAACTCCGAATAAACCAATGTTATTAATGAAAAACACTCATCTCTGTGATGTTTAAGTAATGCTGGGTTAGGATTGGTGTTTAAGCTAAGTTTTTCTAAATTCGATAAAGCATTGATCAGAGTCCAAACTTTATTTCTTCCAGCTTTGTAGTCTTTACTTAGTTTCACTTTTAAAGAATCCATTATTTCATTAAACATTTTGTGAGCCTCGAATTTTCCAAGCGCATTATCTAAAATGTTAAACAAAAACTGAGATTAATCAAACCTACAGGACATGTAAGTCATAATTTTCTTAAGTTTTTTTAATCAACCTGAAAAACATCCTTTTTCATCAGACTCATCCATACAGTCAATTTTACCATCACAGATTACATTTAAGGGTACCATGGATGTTTCGTTAACAGAATCACAATTCCAATGCGATAAACTACTTTTGTGCCAGCAGATCCTTTTGCAGGGATATGTACAGTTCAAGCAACTTTCATTGGGACAAGAACAAGTCTTGGGCGGCCATGTATCGGTAGGCCATGGGTCATCTTCATTCTCTTCGAGCACTTCATTAAATCGTCGTAGAGCATGGTTACCCGATTGTCGTGAACATAAAGCTTTATCCAGAGCGATTGACAGTGTACGAATAACGTCAGTAATCTCTTTTATCGCTGATTTTGTTCGTTCTTCGTTTGATTCAAGTTTTAATTCAGAAATATGTTTTGGATCATATTTTTCAATAAAGTCTAATTGAGCTTTAAGTACATCTCGTAAAATAAGGTTTTGCCTTGACAGGACACTTGCATTGATATCAGTTGTAAAACAGTCGTTTTCTAAAGAGATATCTATCGTGGTCATAACATCGCGTGAATAACGGAGTTTTTCAATAGCTGAAATATTATAACGGTAAATATAAATTAATTCTAATAGCACCTAGGTATACTAGGTGGTCCCAGTGCTAGTCGGAGCGTATTGGAGTGGAGTTAATATTAAAAAAGATTCAGCATTAATTAAAAATATCTGGGTACCAAAAAATTCGGGCTTTGACAAAACCTTAGTAATTTGCTAAAGTTTTTTAGACACAAAATTTTTTGTTGGCGAATTTGGCGAAGCTGTTGCTGAGATCAGCTCATAAACACAAATGCCATTGATGTCTTTCCAAGGGAGCTTGACTCCTTGCGCTCCAATTAGAACGTAAAATACAACAATGGTTTCACAAGCTAGATAAGTTGAACATACCCTTCTCAATGCAATACTTTTCGTCAGATCTATCGGCACAATCTGCTTTGCCATCGCATAGTTTATTGATTGAAATAGTTTCACTAGTATAGGAGCATTTAAAAGACTTCATGTTTCTAATACTCGTACAAGTACTGTTAACAGAGCCCTTGCATCGTTTGATTTGACTAGGTAGGTATTTTGTGGTTTTTCTTTGATATATTATTTCAGTATCAAAATAATTTCTATTTTTTCTATTATTCCGTCTTTTTGTGTTAAGGTTGATCAGTGCCGCATTTATTCCGTCTACGATAAGGTCACTTAATGATCTAATATCACTATCATTGTTTATAATGTTGTAACGCTTCATCGATTCAAACGTTTTCATTTTGATTTCTTCAATACATTCCTCATCACGCACAGTTTTCTGATATTTTCCAACAAGTTGTTCAATGGCACTTGCTATATCTTTTACAGCTTGTTTTCTTATGTCAACATTATTTATCTCCATTTTAATAACGTTATTTAATTTTACGGCATTTTCAACGACATCATCAACATCTTGAGATATAGTTTCTTTATTTTTGAGTCTTATGTTATTATTTCTACTAAGACGTACTGCTCGCATAATCAAACCTATATATTTATCTCCCTTCTTCCCTAATGGTTGCGCCGCCGTTCTTAATTTATTTTCGAGCAATGCCAATTTTTTTTCCAATTCATCATCATTTGAAATATTACTTAACGATTCTAGAGATAATTTACCAATTCTTTCGAGTATATAATTTAACATTGTTTTTCGTGATTTTTCTGTACTGACTTTATCTAAAAATTAAATGTATATAATGAAATATATTTTATTTTGTATAAAATATTTTGCTTATGTTTATATACTTACTATCATATCTTCTTTTATCTTCAGATATAACATTACGATTTATCTTAATGTTCTTATTGTTGTTACGGATTCCCCGCATTATGAAATTTACGTACTTTTCGCCCTTGTCTCCCAAAGGTATTGCCGCTGTCCTCAATTTATTTTCAATTGAACTTAGTATGTCCTCCATTTTATAATTTGAAACGTTTTGTACCGAATCCAATGATATTTTATTAATTCGCTCTAATATTAAATCCATCTTTGAATTACGCGTGCTATTGTCATGTTTAGATTGCCCTTTTTATATTCATGGTGTTAGAATTGTTACTTAATAAAAATTATATTATAATAATATTTCTAATAAAATAACAAGTTCTAAATTATAATGTACTTACCATTGTTTTTTGGTTCAGATGTTGTTATTGTTTTATTATCTTTATTAGTCATCAATTTATTTTTATCAGAACGAATTCCTCGCATAATCAGCTTAACATATTTTTCACCCTTTTCTCCTAATGGTTCCGCAGCTTTCTTCAGCTTAATCTCGATTGCATTCAATTCCTCGTCACCATCGTCATTTGTTATATTTTGGATTGATTCTGACGATATTTTATTAATTTTCTTCACAATTGCATCTATTAGGGCACTATTTGAGTGTAATTTGTTAGAGTCGTCGGTATTTTGACCTAGAGACAAGAAACGAAAATATCAATATAATATTATTATTTAACAGCATTGATTACTATTGACTATTGATTGAAATATCAGCATTCTAGTTTTTGTATATTATAAGTAGATATTTAATAAGCTCAATATTTAGATTATTTCTGTTCACTGCTATTGATATCCCTGATCTAATATTGTCTTTTATTAATTGTCCGCTCTACGCCCTTGATTTGTGAACTGGTAGTAAATGTAAAATTAGAAGCATTTAATATGTATTATTTTTTATTGACGTTCATAGTGACGCACATTGTGTTACCTAAATTAATAGATTATTTTTTAATTTAATTGAATTAAATATGGCAACTTTGTGACATTTCAAATATCAGACAACTGTCATCTTTCTGTCTTCCCATCGACCACGGTTGCGGTAAAGCATCCGAAACGTCGGGATAAATAATTTAAACAATATAAATAATAAATCGCGTTTTAATCCGGTATACAGTATTTTATTTAAATCCCTGATCTAAATAAATATTAACCCTAAATTCAGATGCTGTAATTGTAGATTGCAGTTTGAATCAAGAATATCAGTAATATCGACCAAATAACGATACTTAAAAAGGAACCTATCATAAACAAAGACTACTCTTACCGTGACTTTGGGATATAGTTGATAATGCTATGATTAAAAAAATCGATGGCTGCATTTCGTAAAAAAAAACATTAAAAAATTACTGCTATTTGAATAATGATGTTATAAGAATTTTGTAAAATAATGTTTAATGACTGTACATTATCGATTTTATAGCTACCTAGTTTTAATTAGAAACCATTATATGCCTGGATACAATATTACAATTAAACGTTTTAATCTCTATAAACCTTAAATAAGAATTACCCTACTTGTATCTTCAGTAATAAGTATGTAATTATTATTAGTATGTCGGTAATATGTATAGTAAGTATTTATTATATATTTTATATTCGTTTCCATTAGAAGTATTATTTTTCTCTCATATCATAATTTTACACTAAAAAATTTATCTGCGGCAGTGCAGTTTCAATGGCAATTTCCATTGGTAAACAGACATTTATTTTTAATTGTTTGACTATGAAATCTCTATTAATATAATTATTGTCGTTTGCAGGGCTGAAATCCAATATCCATGGACTGATCTACCGATATTTCTACCGATTTGGCGCTTGTCCTACCGAACTACCGATATTATAATTTTTTTACCGATTTTCAACAAACCAAGTTGCCAGTTTAGTACAAGTAAATAAATATATCTTTTCTCATCAGCACGTCATCGTCAGCTTGTACTCTTAGGCCCGTATTCCAAACCGTTACTCAAGTCGTAATCTATTCTTGAGAACTGTCAATATGTCAAAATTCTATAGAGAAAAAATGGTTTGACAAGTCTCAAAACTAGATTCAAAACTGAGACACGTCTTGGAATATGGGCCTTAGTTCTTAGTTTTAATATTAGGCACGTCAGTTTGTACGATTTTGAGTGAGTTGAGCGCGTATCAGATCGAGTGCTCAGCAGGGCTATTGCGTATCTCAGTTGACAACAGATAATGATGATCACTTTGTATAGTGCTTAACTACCAACTGTCAAACTATGATTTTCGTATTATCTATCTTCGGTGTCCAACTAAGGTGACGTCATGAGCACCGAATTATCTTGATAGTCACCGTTACGGTTTTTGACAGGTGTTTTCGTATCGATAAAAATAATTGGTATTCTCTAAGCATAGTGAACAACAAATTCATAATCATTTAAATTGTCAATTAATTCGTGATGAACACTAGCTTTTAGTAGTTTCTTATGAATTATTACTGAATAATCAAAGACTACAATTAACCTAAAAGGAATAGTTGTGTTAGAAATACTTTTTTTTGACAGTGTTAAGTAGATATCAAAAGCAAAAAGCTCAATCTCAGTTCTTAAAATTTAGCTTTAACTGTGAAGAGTTTTTAAAGTGTGTGGTTTTAAATAATTGTTTTAAATAATTAATAGTAAATTATGGCTCGTGCTATTTTACTTCAATTTGCGGAAGAAGAAAGGAAACGTAATTTATTAAGAATAAAACGACCACTGAAAGATTAATATATAGATGTATTATATTATTATCTAGCCGCGAGCAGAATATTAAAATAGTAAGGAGATTGATGAAAAATCATCTCGGATAATAAATAAGCTACCCGTAGTACTAATTCTACGCAGACGAAGTTGCGGGCAGAAGCTAGTTAATCTTAATATTTATAAAAAAAACAAGAGTAAATGAAAGCTTTAGCTATTATAGCTTACAACTTAATCATATTATTATTTACTAAAATTATAGTATGTATATAAAAACACCTTACAATTAAAAAATAATAAATTAATTTAGATCAATTAATAAATTTTAGTGTGACACACCTTGGAGAGCATTTTTTACAACGATTGATTCATACATATGAAAATAAAAATGTACATAAATAACTTCTTATAATATAAATATATTTTCTAACAGCATCTGCCTTAATAATTTTACTGTAATTGCATACAAATTTGAACATGCTTTATATTATACGTAGGTATATACTAAATAAGATTACAATATTGGATTAAAAAGTAACTAAAATGATCGCCTTATTGCCTTTAAAGAAAATAGATAACGTAAACGCAGTATTGCACATCTATTCAACTCATTTTTTATTTAAAAAAGTACTTATATCACTATGTATTCGAAGCAGCTATTGATTCCATAGCATTTGCTTGACGTTTTTCCTCTACAATAGGTCTTGTTTCGATGTCGTATGCCCAACGGGGTACTCTCTCATCACGGCGGCAGGCTGAAAAATAAGAAAGCAGTAACTGTAAAATAATATCAAATAACTATCCATTTTACTGTTGTAGTTGGTTCAACTATTTACTACTAGCAACACGCCACGGATGCAATGTAGATGTGCAACACAAAAATCTTGCTGATAATGTAGCTTTCTCATTAGAATTTTTTAAATCGGTGGATCCAGAGATTACCCCTCACAAACTTTATTTCTTTATAATATTAGTATAGATTATTTTTATCTTTAGTTTGTATGTATGTTACTTTTTTTAAATTAGAATATATATTATAATTCGTCAAAATACCTAATTTAAATACTTATTAAACTACTAACCTGTCTTTGGTGTTTTATTTTTGCTACTTGTGGTAGCAGGTGGTTGATTCATCTGTTGCTGTTGGTTTATAATATATTAAATTATAATAAATCGAATGAATTATATATTACAAAACAATACAATTACATATGACTATAATTTATGTTAAAAATGTTTATGTATGCATTATAAGAGAGGTCTTGAAAATTATGTCCCAGAACTCAAGTGGTTTGACATTGATTTATGTTAAGTATGCAAGAGTATACGTACAAACACAGTCTTAGTAATTTAATATAGGTATGAAATGATTTTATATTAGATATGTATGTGAGGGAAGTGATGAATAGATTAAAAATACATATTATACCTACAGAAGGCAAATATTAACTTACTCTGCGCCATTGATCATTAGCGTGTTTTGGTAGCCCCCTCAGCAACGGCATTTAGCTGCAGTGCTACACTTTCCCAAGCTTTCTTTGTTTTCTGGCTAGCAAGTGGCCCGCCAGAGAAACGGCCTAACGCTATATCACGGTGACTCTCCGCAAACTCCACCAGCTAATTGTCGCGGAGAAAGTTTCTTCTTAGGAGCCATCTATATGATAAATAATACCAAAAATTCAAATAATTTATCATGTTTTCTGTTTGGTAGATTATATTATTTACTATAAGTAAGTAAAATTTTAATTTTAATAATTAAAATGTTTACGTGTGAGCCTCAAACTTAGATTATATACGTACTAATTATTATTATAAATGTGAGGCTGATTATTTATTGGAATTTGTAATATGAAAACAAACACGAACAAAATAAGATTCAATTACTTACGTTATTCGTTTTTACGTAATATTGTTAACTCTTATCACCACTGAAAACGCGTCGTTACTCGAATCAATTGACACAAACACTCACAATTCACAAAACAAATAACAAAATACTCCGATTTTTAAAATGTATCTGGCGCCAAATGTGTTAACAATAAACATGTCAACTATTAAGTGCTCCATCGAACTATAAGACGAAAAAAAAAGAGGTCTAAGATTTGTATACATTATACGCTCCAACATCACACTTCATTTTAGCCGTATAATGTCGATAAAAAATAGTGATGAATACGGCGTAAGCGATAGACACCGTAACATGATGTCCACTCAATAAGATAGACAATACGATTTTTTTCAATTTTCAGTTGACATCAAATCTCGGTGTACAACCAAACTCAGTTGATCACTATAAGTGTCAAATTTACGCAATAGCCCTGCTGAACAACGAAATATTGCCGTCTAAAGGAATAACGAATAATACCGATTACGCATTTTGATTTTTTTTTTTTTTTTTTTTTGCCCATAGGGCAGGCTAAAGTCTTTCGACCATACCGCCTTGTCTTATGTTATTTTTTCCCTTTTATCTCTCCTTATTTAATGTCTTACGTTTCTTATCTTTTATATGTATCGTAATATAGTACTTCTTCTTTTAATTAATGACGACCCCCATCAAAGACGGAATGTTCCAATATCCAGTATTTTTCGTAATATAGTTATTATCATATCTTTATTTCCACGCGGCCATAAGTCTGACGTATTACCGTAAAATGGGGCAAATAGGGACGATTTCAAGTTTTGAGTTGTGCTCATATCAATTCCCTGCTAGTTATCGCTGTGAAACTAAATTCAAAACATTGATCTTGATGATATCTCTGCGATACAAATATGAAAAATGCGAATGCGAATGAAAAATACTCTTAAATATATTTTTTTATATAAAAAAACACCAAAATATGGGTCGTCCCAATTTACCCATTACCTGGAGTAAATAGGAACGGAGCAAGGCTAAATTGGGAAATCTGTCAGGGTTATCACCTTGTAGTAATAAACTAGGTATATACTTACCTGCTAAAAAAGAATCAAGGGCAGCAGGAAAACGGGATATTAAAATACACCTATTGTTGCACCTACATAATATTTTTAATCAAGAATTGAACAATTAGTTTTTGCTTATTAATGACTATTACAAAAACCATGATAATGGTGAGATCGACAATGAAATACAGTTCACATACAATAACATGACAAAAACTCTCATTACACGTGTTATATGCCTGTGTAATACAGATTTACTTATATTATATTTTTTTCCTATTTCTTTTAATGATGTGTTTGTATTGCTTTCATATTCTGCAATCGCAGCCTTAATATGTCCAGGATCATATTTTTTATAAGGTGTTTTACTTGGTAAGTATGTCCGCGGCATTTCTGTAAAAGAAATCGCATATTTTCACATAAAATCTACATTAAGGTATATAGGTAAAATCTAACATAGGTAAAAATACATAAAAGATCAAAATATGCAACAGAAACTACATAAATCTGAGTAACTGAAGATAATCAGTCAGTAGGAACATATCAGTGACAACCCTAAGAAGCTATCCCAACTTACACATTTCTCGTCTCTATTTTACCGGTTCTCGTCCCAATTTTTCCAATTCCCGTAACAATTTACACAGTTTACGTCCCTATTTCCCCCAAAAAATAATGCAAATTGATACATTTTTTAATATTGCCTAAATAAGATATTAAAATGAGAAATTACTAACCTTATTGTTTATTGTGGTGTTCATAAAACACCAAAATATATAATTAACGCGAAGTCTTGTTAGAAATACACCAAAATAACAAGTTTTAGCGAAGTTTCTACAGCACACAAATATTCTCTCTTCCAAGCGCCACATTCAACTGAGACCAACAGCTTTTAGCGGATTAATTCACTATTATTCAGTATTGCTATAGTTTCTTTTACTTTTTTACTACATATTTAAAGAACACTTAAACAAAAATAAAACGAAGAGTCTATAGTTTAGACACTTTAAAAATCTTCCAGCCATTTGTCCCAATTTACACCTGGATCCCTATTTCCCCCATTTTACGGTACGCATTTTGATTTTCGAGACCACTGAATGACATGACATTGACATTAGACATATGAATTTATCAGATTAAAATTTTATTATTGAAATTTCTGTCATCTTCTAGTGTGAGGTTATTTTTAAAATATTTTATATATATTGATATATTGAAGTAATTAGTAAACTATGAATTCCTGTATTATTAAATTAGCTCAGGTATGTAAATTTTAATTTCATTATTCTTATAAGGGATATTTTTACGAGATAACATACAACTCCTGTCTTGATATAAACTTTAATCATTTACGTAAATCGTTTGTTCATAATACAGTCAAACTTTTGTTATTATTCTAAATGATAGCCGATGCCTAATGCTTAGTTTGAATTCAATCGATTTTTCGTATAAAATGGCATTAAATACATTTAATTTTAATTACAGAATGCATCTACTATAGTCCAGAGTTCTCCCATGCTGGCTTCCCAGTTTCATACTTCTGCAGCATTATGCAGAGTTGTATCAGGCAAATACAGAATAACCAAAAAGAGAGACAAACCACTCACATATGAAATGGCAAACCCACCACATTATATTGCACATCGAAAAACTTGGAATTCTTGGAATACCTGTAAGTTATTTATGAAATAAGTAAACAAAAACATTTCAAGTAGTAGTAACATAAAAAACGTTTCATAAGACCTATTTGTTTTTGAACAGCCAATTTGAAAGATGGACTGCGTAGATCAGAGACAGCATTAGAAGATGAATTTATCAGAAGATTTATGAATGGAACCTGGCATGGGCTACTCTGTAGCGAAGTAAGTACCTACAGTACATTACATCACTAATATAATATTATAATAATTGCTATTTAATAGTAGGCATTATTATTTTTTATTAAATATATCAAATAAAACTACTATACTTTATCTCAAAATAAATTTATTTTAGATTGTGTAGCACTTATTGTGTTTTTTGTAGCATTTTTCTTGTATAATTGCAAAGGCACTCCTGAAATACAGTTTAACTATATTGGGTAGGCAGAGATTACGGAATTCCATATGCTCTGATCCTTGCATACCACTTTAGTTTCTTCCACTTTCATGAATACTTATGAAAGTACTTATCTTAATGACGAGTAATAAAGATAATATTGTATTTTATTAACGCGAGTATCACACATTTAAATAAAATACTGTATACCGGATTAAAACGCGTTTTATTATTATTAATTACCTACAAAAGGTTATAAAATATACTACTAAAATTGCAATATTTATTTAACATACATACATGTAATACAATAATAAAAAAATTACTGATAAAACAATCAAATAATAAATTAAGTTGTGATATTATTAGTAGCACTGTGATTCATAAAATGCTTGCCTGCTTCTCTCGTCTTCAAAAAAAGCTATAATTTAAGCTGCAACTGCGTCTTTATTCTAATATAAGATAATAATTTGTGTGGATAGAAGCTGTTTTATAGTATCTAGATGATAACAATATAAGTCCACATTGATGTTAATTATAATGTTTAATATATTTCCAGATAATCATAAAGCGGCAGTTTAATCATATTAGAGTGGCAGGGATCATACGTAGAGCTGTATCTCCAACTAAGATGTACTTCCTGTTAGGTTACTCGGAAGAGCTCATGGCAAACTGGTTGCAATGCCCAGTTACATTGGAAATTCAGACAGTAGACAGCTTTAAAGATGTTGTGTTTAAATATATTTAAATTAGTTTGTATCTTAGTGTAAATAGATTGATAAACTTTAGTATTTTAATTTCTGGCATATTTTTTATATCATCAATAATTGGAAATAATCCTGTTTGGTCAACAATGCCATAAGGAATAATGTGATAAGATTCCTTTGTAAGGTTGAATCCAAGGCTTGCATGTGGATATGGCATTACAGAACCCAAGGCATATTTATATAATGGTGATCATAAATATACACAACATTTTGGTTGATAAGTTTGTATATTACTGCTACAAGGTTGATTTTGAGGCAACGGCAGAACATGATTTCTGTGAGTGCTTTGCATCAAACTCAGTCATCTATAAAATCTATTGTTTTAATTTATATATCATAGAGGACAACCAATCAGGTGTGCTACCATCGGGCAGTGGCAGGATCAAGCCCAAAAGCTTTTATTTATTAGGTAATTAATAATGATATCGGTAATAAATAATTATATAAGTTGTCTTATATAATTACGTTGAGGGCATTTTTATATTTATACTCGTACTATATAGCTGACCTGGCAAACGTTGATTTGCCATGTAAATAATTTCTTAAAAGCAGGGGTTGGTGATAAAAAAGTAAACATTTTGAGATCACCAGCTTTTAATTAGCCTTATAATATGTCATATCATCAAAATGTTTTATTACACCATTTGATAGTACTTTTCGCTATTCCTCATAGTTTCGAATTTGGCTATGAACACCAGGTCTTGAGGATGTGTTGCCGGTATTTAAGGTTAGGCTCGTTTCTTGAAGGTTCCCAAGTCGTATCGGTTTGTTGTTACTCACCACCATTCAGTTAATAAATTATAAAATTATAGGGGATCCGTATTTGTATTGCAAGCTGGCAAGTTATGCCAGTATAAAATAAAATTCAAGTTAAAATTCATATTCTCTTATAATTTGATTCATTCAAATATACATAATGTGTCAACAAACAGAGCAGCGAGACGCGAGACACACGCACGCACACACGCGCGCACACACCCACACCCCCACACCGCGGTCACTCGAACACTCGAGCCGCGAAACTTCTGCACATACGCTTTGTACTTTTAATTATTGCTGACGGTACTCTACTTTGAACTATCTAAGACCAAATATGAACAATCCACACCAAAGTGCCAAGTGCTTTTTGAGATAACTCGGTCTTTAAGATTTAATCACACAAACATCATTTATATTTTTAGGAGGAAATGAGTTTAAAAATATTCTGAATCTAAATAATTTATTGTAATAAGCGGAAAATCTACTGAAATCTGTTAAATAAAGCATCAATGTTATATAAAAAAGTTCTTAATATTGCAAAAACCTGTGTGGATACACCAACACAAAAATAAAAAGCACACAACGTTCAAGCTAGAGTACCGTCAGCATCACAACTGAGAGTAGATACATAACATTCCATTGTTCATAAGACAATTAATAAATTCACATAAATGCCTATGGTGTTTTCTCTCAGGTATATTTGTATTGTCTATCACAGTGACGTAAAGCATTTGTCCTTACATACTAGTGAGTTAAACATTGCGATCTTATCATTAAATCACCATAAACATGTTTTGTAAAGACGTTAAGGTGCTTCAGAAAATATTTTTTTTACTCATTATTATGATATTCCTCTTGTTAAAGTCTCATACAGTCTTTTGTATTGAGCTAATTCGATAGGGCCTGTGGAATGTCTGGAGGTACACCATACTTTCGAGGCTGACGACGTAAAAACGCAGGCTCATTGTGACATGAGGGCCTAGCACGAACGACTATCGACAAAGTATTCGAATCGTCCATCTGTCAGTTGTATGAGGAATCATTTGAAATTTCATACAAATGACAGTTCGACGATACGAATACTTTTTCGATAGTTGTTCGTGCTCACCCCTCTGCTTTGGCTACTCCATATTCAATATAAGTAACGAGGTTTTGTCTTCGCAAATAGGTTTTTTACTAAATATCACTAAATACAATTTAAAAAATACTAATGCTGCTGATTTAAAATTTTTAAGGTTACAACTCAAAACTTACGCTAAAAATACATAATGAATACCACAATTATAATTTGCGAAGAAATAATCTATCACTACTAATATGTATCATTTTAAAAGACATAAACAAAAATCACAGAAAATAATCTCAATATAAAGGAAAACCTAGTTACTTTAATTGGACATAAAGCTGCCGGGATACTCTTACACATTAACTTCTGTAAAGACGTGAAATGCCAAAATTGTAACGCCAATGCATCGCAAAATCAATGGCTACAACGCATATGCAGACGTCTGACAAGAGATTTCATTTAGGCGAATTTAAATACTTAACCAGCTGTTTAACAGTCAAAATTTCTTAATCAGTGGAATCAAATGTAAAAACATTATAAGAAGTAGTAGACTAATTTTCAAGTAATTTAGAGAAAGTGAGGGTAGTCATCTATTATCTATATACGCCGTAGCCAACGTGATATTCTTGTGCTGAGTAACAACTGTCAGTGTGCGCAGAAGTCCAAACGGCTGACATATGCAACGGCTCGCTCGTTGTCTAGCATTAATTGTATCGAAATTACATATTTACAAAATAAATACACAGACTTTTAAAGGCTCCTTGCGGCTTCGAACTGATATTGCATCATTAAAACCCCGTTCACAGCAAATCGGAATACAGTGTCGACTGATACAGAATTCAATACACAAAATATTTACATAAATTAAACATTATAATACAAATATGTACACAAAAAGTGTTCTTCCAAACGGAAAGTTACAAATAAAAAAGACGCGAGTTTCAATGATGCGTGTCAAAATTTTTTTGGAGGGCATCAGTTTTTCATGACAAATTATACACAGTGAAAATAGAATAAAATGTGCGATACATCCCTATTTCAAATTCTAAACACCGCTAGATCTATTAAGTAAAATTGTCCATCAAAATTCTATTAAAAATAAAGAGATCACATGTCTTACTACAAATAAGATATCTAAAGCTCTCGTTATGCATCGCGGGGTCGCGGATCTATTGGTTCGTTTCAATACTGCGTCGTAAGAAGCTAACTGCTAACTGATGTGTACTTTCTGCTTAACACTTTAAAATGCTATGTAATATAAGGACATTGCTATAACAAAACGAAGATTATAATCATTTAAACTTTAAAGGTATGAAGGTCGAAAACTAACTCCAAAGCGTCATTCCAAGAAACAGTTGAGCTGGCTCGTTGAACTTATTTTACTGTAAATAATAGTAAAGTTACTTTTGTCTATTATTCAAATATATTCGGACATTTTTTTTCTGTAATTTGTCATATTGTGGAAAATAAAATAGGAAATTTATACTAAAATCGAAAAAAGTTTGTCAATTAAGATCAAAAAAATTTAGGACTGTTTTAGAATGGAAGTTATGCACAACGAGCACCAACTGCAAACTAGACTTTTGTTTGGAAAAATCAAATCTGTGTTTAGCCTCAAAGTGATTGTATTAACGCAATCGTGATACTATTATACTGTTAACATTTACTTATATTTTAGAGTTGTCATAAAATTTACACTATAATTCAAGCCAAATCTCAACAGGTACAATGAAGCAGATAATTCTTTTTAAGGCCTTCGTCCCTCGTCAGCGACAGATTATGCTTAACAATTACAACATCTGGCAACACAATAAATGCAAAAAAATACTCAAGATATATAACTCAATATTCGAACACCAGGAAACTATATTAAAACAGTGTATATTCTGTGTTGATTGCACCTGCGGCGAGCGCAGTGAAAGGCCGTTTTCAAAACCCTCCTACGAGCGATAAACCGGGATACATACTATCGCAATAAACCGGGATACACACTATCGCAACGCGTAACTATATTCATACTTTGTGCTTCAAATTGCGTAGAACAATTTCAAAAACGGACTCGACAATAATTCTTAACGATCTACAATAATTTACAAGTCGCAGAACGAGACAACCATGATATGATTTTATAATTTAACGGTACTTAGAAAAATTATACAGCGTCAGTAGTAATATTTTTATGATATAAAATTTCATTTCGATACGATTAGTCTAAAGTAATAATTCAAATATACCCTTTTACATGATTTGGCTCATATGTAATACAATTCATTCGAGAGAGTCGAATCCCTATCACAATCGCGTCAGTAACATTAAAATTAAATACAACAGCACCTATCGTTTGATATACATAATAATAATATATAATGAATAAAAAAATATTTAAAAATTACATAATTATAATTCCGATGCAGAGGACAAAAATAAGCGTAGATACAACTATGCAGTGGTCCAAATTTTTCTTGTAATATAAAAAGTATCAGTAAATATCACTTGTTATTCCGATGTGACAACTAACGCTCTACAACGACGACACGAGATCGAACGACGCTCTAACATCTATTAACAAAACAGAGAACTACAATATAATCAATAGATACGGGCAGTACAAGTGTCTTCAAATGGACGCTGTTAAGTGTCAACCCATATGGTTGCCATTTTGAGAAAATTGAGTTTGAAGTTTTAATTAAATTTCTTTTATAAAATAATAGATTTTTTGTAATTATTATTATTATTACACTAAATGTATATCGTTTTTCTTGGTAGCAATCAAAGTAATAGAGTTTAGTGAATTATTGAAATTATTATTAAATAGATTTCGTGCCCACTAGTTTTTTCAATATTTTTGCTATTAAAACGATTTAAACGATATATATCTCTTTTGAAATATGTACTTCAGCTCATAAGGAAGCGATTGGCATCAAAATTTACATTTTTGTCATTTTGTGGGTTGACACTTATTAGCGTCCAAATAATATTCACTTTCCCTGAGCAAAATCGGTATCAACCTCTGTCGATGACTAGTTTACAATGCATACTTCGACAATATCCCA
Organism: Anthocharis cardamines; assembly: GCA_905404175.1. NCBI lineage: Eukaryota > Metazoa > Arthropoda > Insecta > Lepidoptera > Pieridae > Anthocharis > Anthocharis cardamines. The sequence continues at coordinate 2,323,256 of FR989959.1, forward strand.
TAACGAGCCCGATAAGATCACAACCGCACAGTCAGCATACACGACAGATGCACACATACATATGACAATTTAACTGATTTACACAAAAGAGAACGAGTTAAAATGCCAATGTCCTTTCAAAGATGGCAGCAGTGTTCGAATGTCAAAAGTGACAGCCAACCAATCAGAGGCGGTCCCGAGGACGCACACGCTCACAGCACCGCACCCACACATTCACACGTTCGTTTGTACTACGCCAGTATGCTACCCGCTATTCTAAGTTACCGTTCACTGTCGCCCACCTCCCGTGAAGACAATTAAAAAAAAACAACTAAACTAAAAAAAAATGCATCTACAGTAATAGAATTTGGGATCGAAGCAGTCTGCAAAGCGACGCAAATACTGAACCGTACGATATTATAAACTAACATCTCGTCATGATCGTAGAACAACGGCGGATCTGCAAAACGGCTACTTTACAGGAGAGCGTTTAAAAGATTGATAAGTCGTATGATAAGTTTTTATGCATAATTAAAACACGGCTAATCTATTCGGGTTCAAACTCGGCAATATTGTTTGGTGTCTTTTTAATACTAATTTTATAGTGATTACCGTGAGGGAAGGCCGAGGGGACGACGTAGTACAATGAAGGTATAATACGCGTTTTTGTACTGCGTTGAAAAAGCAGAACCGCTGGTATTCTAGGCAATAACTTGATTGTTTTTATCAAACTCCAATTTTTTGTTTGTTCTGTTGAGAATTGACATTTTTTTAAAGATTTTTATACAATAAAACTAAAATCGTAAAAAATCAGAACCGTCGTTGTTCTACGATCATGACGATCTATATAATATTCAATTCGTGAAATAATCATGGGATTCCGATCGTCACATATTTTAAAACCTACTTATAGCTAAGGAGGGAGATGGGTGGCAGCGAGCGGCTACATTGTAATGAAAAACATCGAGACAATACAAAACTCCACTTACAAGAGATTATAAAAATACTAAAAGTGGGGGGAGTCGGAGAAAGGGGGTAATAAGGGCCTTAAGTCTCGCTGAGTCGTTTGTTGGGACACATAATGCGACATTAACCTAAGTTTCGCCGCCATCGGACGCGCGACTTTGTTCTAAACGCCAAAACCACCACAGTTAACCGAAACACTGTCTAATTCACCTTCCACAGAACTACCGACACGCATTACACATCACACCTGTCCGTGAGACAATGTTCTACGCAAAATTAAAACGATTTAAACTATAAAATAGTATAATGTCATAATTGGTAAAAAAACGCTGTAGTAACAATGTCTCACAGATATCTATTACTGTACACTTTACGCACACACACAGCGAAGTATTCACAGATTATCCTACAATATACAGTGGAGGAATCACTCTATCACTCATTGGTAAATGGACGTCTGATGTTCATTCATTTCTATTTCCTTCATTAATTAATTTTATACCCGACATGAACAGAGATGTCAATAAAAAAAACACTAGATTTTTGTTTAATTTCGATAAATAAAATGTAAAAACAAGAAAAGCTTTTTATATTTTGATAATTTTTACAAAGTTATATAGAAAACAGATGACAGTTCGATTCAGGTCGGTTACATCTCTCAAATACATTCCTCAACTGTACAGACATTGTCCAAACTACAATTTCACATACGACAGACATCACTAATGAAGATAATTTTTACTATAATTTAAAAACAGGAAGCGACGTCAGTAAAATCGATTTTGTGAACATATTTAAAATTTCTTTTCCTAATTGAAAACTATAATTGCACAGACAATAGTCTTAAAGCTAAATATTGATTTTCCATCACTGTACTTTACTGAGCATAACAGTACCGCAAATAGTTCTAGTTGCCATGGTAACGAGTCTTAAATATGACAAAATATTGTTGGGTTAATTTTATTAAAAATATTATTTCTATACGTTTAAAATAAACAGAAAAATTTCTCATTTTGAATAATCTAGTAAAAAAAATTATTATTAAATTTTACCATGACTAAAAAAGGGGACCTTTCCAACTAGAACATTCGAAGATGTATACATATTGTATCCAAGCTGTTAACTATACAGAATACTCGATGTACTAAATCGAGAAGGTTAAGATAATCTGTAACAACAGTCATAGACAACTTATTAAAAAAAAATTATCCTGTCATAAATTAATATTAGACGTAACTGGAAATATTATATTGTAATTTTAACAAAAACATTACTAAGGCAGTAGTAATTATATTCGTGGTACAAGAATTAAGTACTACATATATTAAAACTATTTTCTTTACAATTTTGCTAATATTACACACAACATCACAATAACGTACTTCGACCAGTAATAACAACATACACTCAATAAAGCATTAAACAGTGATTTTTAAATTCCATTCAAATAATTCCAAAAAATAAAAGTTACAAAGTAGCGTGTTAGAAATTGCACTTAAACCGGTTAATTTATAAAAAAAAATCACTTAGGGGGCGTCCATAAATTACGTGAGGTGTTTTTTTTAAATTTTCTGTATGGTGAGATGTCGTGAGATTTTATTCAACCCCCTCCCCCATTCCCCAATCTCACGTGAGATTTTTCAAAATGTGGGTTTCTTACGTAAACGCGTTGGATTGTTATTGTAAAAAGAAAAAAAAATACATGTACAATCTGGATTAAATGGACCAAAATAGTATAATTTTTTTTGTTTCAACCAGATAAGTTTAGATGAGATTTGACTCGACCCCCTCCCCCCCCCCTTAAACACCTCACGTAATTTATGGACGCCCCCTTAGGAAATGTTAAAATTTGCACCAAATAATATTAGTTAGGGTATCCCGCTATGGTAGAACCTATTCCCATGAGAAATCGAAATAAAGAAATATGTACATTAATTCTCTTAGTCTGAGTTATTATAAGTTTTTGCAAATTCCTGAAACTGAATTCGAACTTGAGTAACGTTTTAGAATACGGGCCAAAATGGTCAATCTGTTCACAATTTTCCATCACATATCACAGGGATAGTTGTTCTATCTAATACCCTCGAAATAAATAAGGGTTGCAACAGGATAACATACACAAGAGATGCGAAATAACTCATTTTTGTTCTATTCCCTCCTACGTCCATATTACCAGCTGTTACATACACACTTTTTGTTATATTAGTATATTAATTATAACCGCGTTATGTTATATTGTTCCAGTCGCGGGATATTTGAAGTTATTTATTCGCATTGAGTATTATATTAACTATTTTTCAAAGTTTCTGAGAACCAAAGTAAAGAGAAGATCGTTCTTAATAAAATTGTCATATTAATGCAGTCATACAAAATTAACTCTTATTTCAATGTATTAAAGTAGTTTTACTGTTGACGTCGTTGCGCTGCTGTCGGCGGCAGTCGGGCCGGTTGTGGTCGTCGGCCGGTTGTATGTCGGTTGTCGGCCGGTTGCGGTTGCTGGCCGGCTGCTTGTGGTGGCAGTTCGTGACGGATGCGCGGGCGGCTGATGGCGGCGCGCGGTCGCGTGCTACCTGCGCCCTATCAGTCCGTTCGAATTGCTACTCGACGTTGGACACATCTCCAATTCAACTAGTAGCGGGAAATGATCTGAAATTTTTTAAGTGTTATTAAATATTTTTTATTATTAAAATAGAACTTAGTATAATTGAATGAAATTAAATATCACAATATAATATGATTTGAATGAATGAATGAATGAATGAAAACTTTATTTGACAGAAAAAACAATAGCACAAACAAATAACTTATTAAAATAATTAAAATATAAATACAAAAAGACAATACTAAAAACAATGAACAACACTTCTGTCAAAAAGGAGGCCGCTCAGCATACGTTGTGCCGTCGTGGGAAACGGACGCAACACTGATTTTCAGCGACTTCCTCAGACGGTTTGGCATTTAAAGCGAACAGTCTGCTCTCAATCCGTTTAACATTAAAATTATATAAACGTATATGTATATTTTAACTATTAATATTACCATCATGAAGACATAAGCTGAAAGATGTGCCAGGTTAGGAAATAAAAGGTTATACGTACAATAAAATAATAATAGCAAAAATTGATAAATAAATTAATTAATTTTTGATTTTGAGAATAACATGAAGCTACGGGAAAATTAAAATTTTTAGTCTGTTTTAATAATTACCAATAGTCAAATTATTAAAAATGTAATAGAATATAGGCTTATTTTGCAGTGTGCAAACATAGTGCATACCAAAGAACATAGATATACAATGTACATAGAAGCACGGCCTTATAGGCGCACTTGGTATGGTTTCTCTGGGGTAAGAGTAGTTCTTAACCCAGCCACCGCGGCGCTGCTAGTGTCCGTGTGAACGCACACTGACGCTGGAGTCATAGCGCGCACTCTCTCGCACCCAAACGTTTTCAGAGTTATTGCCGTTCGATCATAAGAGCAAGCGAGACAACGCGAGGGGAGGAGTCAGCGGACTGCTTAGATGTGTGTGTCACACCGATACAATGCCGCGCGCTCTACAGTTCAAAAGCAGAACTACTCTTTCTGTGCCAAAAATTAACATGGGCCCTGTGCTTCTATGTTCTTTGTACCAACGTTAGTGAACAAGTTAACAAAGACAGTGAATATTAATTATAATGTATATTATAATAATAATATAAACACACCATACAGAAAAATTAAAAAAAAACAGATAATTATAGATTATAAAAAAACTAAACTAGAATATAATATGTTACAAAAATAAATATGTAGTATATCTAAGTTTTCTAAAGTAAATAGCAGCTGTGTGGCAGTGTGCGTCAAAAGGGATGCTACTCAGTTTACCTGTGACAATTGGTCACAACACTTAAGCAGCTCTCATTTGACGCTTGACGTCGCGGTGCTCAACAAATAAAAGTCATAATTGTATACCGAAATATGTTATAAATAATAATAATACAATGCCAAACGAAGTAAATTAAGTAAGAAAACCCCAAACTATGTTATGAAGACCTGTTATTTTGGCGTCCAATCTGACCCGTCATTAAATTAGAAAACAAGATACCATAGACAATAATTCTAGTCTCGTGTACCTGAGGGTATGTGCGGGTGCGGACAGCCGACCACCTTGTGCTCGCGGAACCAGTCCTGCGAGAGCGGCCCCAGCAGGCCCAGCGGCGTCATCGACTGCTTGCTGTAGAATATATAGTCGATGATGCCTTTGAAGTCGAACCTGAAATTAAAATATCATAGATTAGTAATCATTTCACTGCCACATTACTTACTTTTAAACAAAAAAAAACCCGTGAAGTTCTTATGGCGCATTTCGGTTTCCGTATATGGATTTGCGAATGCTCAAAGTAAAAAGTAGGTCGACATAGCATCATTGACTGATGAAAACGAAATAAAAAATTATTGATTATCAAACAATAAGCTTTTACAAAAATGTTGAACGTTGTTGGGACATCCTTTTAAGTAAATTTATACCTTTGTCAGGATATCCCGCTCTTCCATACAAAATATATATTTTATTATAACTAAAAATATTTAAAGAAATTTTAAGAAAAACTTAAAAAATAAAAATGAACGAAAAAGTGTGTTATATTACATGAATGTGTGTGTGTGCAATATTGGAATGGTTTTTATGTAATTAGGTCGAATAAAGCCTCTGTCTCTTTGTAAGGTAATGTAAAAAGCCTAAGTTACTAGAGTTTTTAGTTGGTAAGTGTATATATTTTATCAAATTATTCAGCTATGTAACCTAATTCCCTATTACTACTGATGTTCTGTGGCTGAGGTATGACCTACCATCAAGTGAACCCCACGCTCGTCTGTCGATATATAGCACTTCAGTCGGATACTCACGTGTAGTTCGTGTAGGGCATGATGTCCTCGCTGTAGGCGGAGGCCAGTTTGAAGTTGTGCGTGAACTCGTGCTCGGAGCCGGCCATGCGCCGCAGCGAGGTCGCGTAGCCGAGCGCCTTGAAGTCGCGGTGCTCGGACGACACGCGGCCCGACGACAGAAACTCCACCACGCCTGCATTCGATTTTATATAATGTATACTAATACAAATATTATAAAGCTGAAGAGTTTGTTTGTTTAAACGCGCTAATCTCAGGAACTACTGGTTCAAATTGAAAAATTCCAAAAAAAAATTGTTGGATAGTCCAATTATCGAGGAAGGCTTTAGGCTATATAACATTACGCTGCGATCAATAGGAGCGAAGCATCCGTGAAAAGGGCTTTGAGGGCCGGAAATTTGAGGGCTTCCGTTGCGTGCGCTGCGTAAACGGTTAAAGTTACCCAAAAAATATGTATGAATGAATTATTCCTCTTTAAATGATCTAAAAAAATTTGCGCGACAGTATATTATGTCTAGCTTTTAAGATTGACTCATTATAACCTTTTTTATGGTAATCAAATTTGGTCGAAATTAATGCATTATTGCCAATTATTTGCCAAAGAGTTTTATCAACATAACATTATTATTAATCCATATCCAAAATTATTTTAAAAACTTTATATATCTTTTTTGAAATATGTACTCCAGCTCCAGGAAGCGATTGGTACCAAAATTTTAATTTTTAATCATTTTGCGAGTTGACACTGTATTGCTTAACAGCGTCCAATTTATCTTTACATACAAGATAGATCAGTCTTTTATCACATTTTTTTAAATAAATTCTTAATTAATTCATACATTAAATATTGAAACTTACCGCTGTCCGGGAGTGAATTGAAATCTCCACACAGCAACAACTGCACATTGTCCTTCTGTCCGGTGAGACGCAGTGTCCGCGCCGAGTCGTCCAGTATCGACCGCAACTCGTTGCTGAGCATCATCGTCTGTATCAGTTTCACGTCGCAAAACTCGGGGTCCCAGTGTATGTGCGCAGTGCACACTAAAATCGGTTGCGTAAGCGATGATGACTCTGCTGGTAGACCTGCAAATCGCATTTACTATCTGATGAAGACGAAAATCGGACACCAAAGTAAAAAAATGTAAAGCAATATCCTCGTATCGAACCATAACATTTCTTTAAATTTTAAAACTAAAAAATTATAGTCCAGCAACAAATTAACAAATAATTAAAGAAACTTGGATAGGAGAATAGTTTTAAGCACACTTAACATAGCATAACATGGCGTAGCTAGGATTTTATCTATGAGAGATCATAAATGACGCCTATTAAATTATAACAAGACTGTTTCAATACCTGTTGATTACTTTGTGAATTATTGAAATCGGACATTCGATTCAAAAGATATTACGAAATTAAAAATGTCAATATAAACAAAACTATTTAACTCAAAAACTACTCGACCGATTTTAAAAATTATTTCACCAATAGAAAGCTGATAACTTATGCATTTGTTATTATTATATGATTTTGTTATTATTAATATTTTTAATTTTTTTTAAGTACTTCTACATTGCAACCGTGCGAAGCCGGGGCGGATCGCTAGTAAATAATAATGTAGTTCGTTCACTCTCCTTTTTACATTTATACGAGTATAGATTGAGTCTTCAATTAAAAAGCGATTAGATATTACTTTTTTAATACTGTCGAGGGTGTGCAAAGAAGTTTCTAGGGTGAGCATTTCCCACCCTTACCTCCCCCCTAGTTCCGCCTATGACATTTAAGGTAACTTAAAAAGAGAGGAAAGGTACAACTGAAGGAGAATAAGCATCATGATAATAAATAAAAGACAACATTACAATTTTCACCATTCTCCCACGCCGCTTCCTTCGTCTTCAACAAGGCAGCCAGTCCGATGTTGTCTTTCGGCATCACTCTGTTCAGCATGTTATCTGAACCTTCACTGTTGGCCATCGCCAGCTGATTAAATTCGATTAAGTGCTCTTTCACTAACGCAAACCTAGAGGACAAATAATATTTATTACTTTCAAATCGTCTACACGGGATGCTTCATACGAATTAGAGTAAAGAAACAAATGATGGCTCGTTGGCACGTTCGGCAGAACCCCTGCCGATCGCATCGATGGGTCGTAGGTTCGAATCCCACCGGGACGACATGTTTATAATCATATTGTAGTGTTTGTAGAATTACACATTGACACAGTCATATAATACTCATATATAGAGTTACCACAAAGTCTATATATACACTGTCTCTGGCGCACCACGTCAGTATCACGAGAGCCGTGAGCGAGAGTGGACGTGTTGTGTGCGTGCCGAGCCTGTGACACCATGCTGTTGGATACCATGCTGTTGGACACAAACAGCAAACACTACAAATGGCGACGAGGATAAAGGCCAGTAAAACAAATTCATTAATTTTTAAAAAGGAAAGGATAAAAAGTGGTTTTTTTATAAAACTCATACAAGTTATTTCCATATTCACTCATTCTGTTAGTTAGAGCTTAGTATTATAATTTGCTAGATCGAAAGGCATTGCTTTGCTAAGAAAAGTCGTTCAAGAGAGGCAAAACTCAAATCTACCCTCTTTTTAATAACATTGAGGTTAATAGAATAGTAATTGATATCGACTGTCAGTATTATTGTTTCATAGCAACTAATTAAATTATTTGTCGTGTTTATGCAATAAAATATATTGGGGCGCCGGATCGGACGCGTTTACGTTACGGATCTTAATGGTTCTATTCAGTTGTTGTCGGTGCATTAGTAACACGACCTTTTGACCTACATGGCAAAAAATAATAATAATAATAATATGTTTCTTATAGTTGAGGTGTTATCTTATTATAACAATGGTTAGATAGTTTAATTAGCTAACATCAGATAGTAATTCACATACATGCGCTGCGTAATTGAATCTCAATTATGCAAGAAATCCGTTCCGATTTTTACTATTAAATCACATCAGGATTGCATTCGACAATATATTTTGTACAGTTTCTTCCTTGTAACCTTTTAATACTATGTTGTTTGTTGGTTATGCCACTTGTAAAACAAGAAAGGCTACACCGATAGTTTAGTGATACTTATTTGTTGGATTGGTATACGTCGCGAATAATGGAATAACTATTAAAATGTCGAAAAATTCAGGAAGAATATATGCAGAAAAAGTTAGTTTCGGAATGGATTGGATTCGGAATTCCGCCATCTTGCACAATAATTGACGGCTCGCGTGCTTGTAGCTTATTTGTAATAATTGATGTCCACTCCAAATCAGTGTCAGTGTCACATACTAGACAAAGAAAAGAATAAGGAAAATGGTATATTCAAATCTAGAAATATTTTCACAAAATATAGTCAATATTCTAGCAGGAAAACGTATACCGCTAGTATTTAGACATGAGTCTGACATCAGTCGAGCGTAATATCTGTTATACCTGTTACTGTGCTAAAAAAATAACAAGATATAAATGTCTATTAATAATAAGTGTGTTAGTGATATACTAAAAGAATTACAGATAATACGATCCAATTTAGTAGTGACTTTTCAAGGTTAGTTCCTTCCTGTGAAACGTCAAATTGTGTTCTGTTGGATAATAAATACGTGCAACCCGTTTAGCACGCGACAAACGTAGATTGAGTCTGGTAACAATCACAGTTGTTTGGAAATGGCTTGGCTGTTAATAGTAGTTGGTAAACAGTTGTTTAAATGAAATGAAGTATATCTTTGTTGCAAAAAATTCAACATGAATAGAAATTAGACATGAGTTTGATATATCAAAGCGTGGCTTATGGCGGTTATGTGTTACATGCCATACCGTATCGATATACTTATAATAACCGCTATCACGAAAACTTGTCAAAGCCGTAACTGGCGCGCGAAAACATGATAATGGGTTGTATTAGAACTCAAAGACCGCCATAACGAACAAAACACAAACGATATAAGGCTTCCATATTCGTTATATATCTTTCTAATTGCGTATTTGTGTACTGGCGTACAAGAGATGAAGCGAATATGTCATGGCTTGCAAGGTTGTGAAAAAGGTTTAGTTTCTTTGACAAGTTTGCCACGTTTAAAAATATTATCAGGAAATATATTAAATTGTTATTTTACTGATAATGATTGGGATGCTAAAGAGTGCGCTTAACAATTTTTTTATGATAAAATTGTTTATTGACTAACAAATAATTTCAATTGTGTCAAATTGATTTATGGTAGCAGGGACAGAGTTCTAAATGGTTGGTCAGGCGATCGATAGGTGGAGTGAAAGACGATTTGAGTTCGTTTCTGGTTTGCCCATATCATGTTAACGTTTGCAAACCTTAGTAATTTATATGGATATCTGAAAACGGTTTTCGATATCAATATGAAAACTGTGTATCGGTTACATGGCCGTTTGTGAATAAAAGCGAAAACGCCCATATCTAATAGAAATAAATATATGGGGCAGGCAACCTGTACAGGCTAATCTGAAATAGGTTTGGCCGATAGGGTAACAGTAGGTGGTGCTATTGACATACATATTATTTTCACAAAACATACAGTAAATAATTGATAAATACAAGAAAATAACTAATGGATTTATCACAGTGATAAATTATACTTAGGAACGTAGTTTTGAAAGATTGAAGAGTTTGATTGAGAGGTTGTTGCTTAGTAGTGCAATAACGGATGTGTCGCGGCCAACTTCTATCTGTTGTCTTTGAGTACCTGTGATTTATATATGGTACAATTGGTACGCCTCACTCACAAGTATTCATATAAAATGTGAAATGTTGTTTTAATCATTTATTAATGATTTGTTTTCAGATTCGATTGTATTTTCTACAGGTATTATACTTATATGCAACAAGTGTTTGAATCCAATACAGTTTAGTGATGTTTATATACATTTTGTTTAACGAAATATTGCTAAACTGTGACACAGTGAGTGAAATGGAATTTGCAACGGAAGTTCACCAAATGGAATTTACAACGGAAGTTCATTAAATTGAATTTACAACGGAAGTTAATGAAATTGAATTTGCTACGGAAGTTCATTAAATTGAATTTGCTACGGAAGTTCCTTAAATTGAATTTACAACGGAAGTTCATTAAATTGAATTTGCTACGGAAGTTCATTAAATTGAATTTGCTACGGAAGTTCATTAAATTGAATTTGCTACGGAAGTTCATTAAATTGAATTTACAACGGAAGTTCATTAAATTGAATTTGCTACGGAAGTTCATTAAATTGAATTTACAACGGAAGTTCATTAAATTGAATTTGCTACGGAAGTTCATTAAATTGAATTTGCTTCGGAAGTTCACTAAGTTAAATTTGCTACGGAAGTTCATTAAATTGAATTTGCTACGGAAGTTCATTAAATTGAATTTGCATCGGAAGTTCATTAAATTGAATTTGCAACGAAGTAGGGAGGAATATCGAAATAAATTTATTTCGTAATTAAAACTTTACCACACATACAAAAAAATAAAATAGATAGTGAATGAAAACAAAATGTAGTTAACTTATGATTTCTGTGGTTTGGTCTTCCGGAACTGAATGATGAGACCGTGATGAGAACAAAATTGATTTTCAGTGACCCCATTGTGTCATTGACTTATGGAGTTAAACTGACATTCAGTAGTAAAATAATAATAGAAATTGAGACATAAAAGAAATGTACCTAAAAATCAACAATTGTAATAGTAAATATAGTGAAATATATAAGAAATAAAATATTGTTTTGTTTAATAAGTTGACTCGTTGCTTACCAAAGCTGTACAGAGTTGGAAATTCATTAAATTGAATTTAAAACAGGAATTCATTAAATTGAATTTAAAACGGAAATTGATTAAATTGAATTTAAAACGGAAATTCATTAAATTGAATTTAAAATGGAAGTTCATTAAATTGAAAAAAAAAAGAGAGAAGAAAATCATTAAATTGATAACTACAATTATAGAGTACTTATATAAAAAAAGGGGTCTAGCACGATACTGCAGCATTAGAAATGTCTAATATAGAAGTAGAAAATACCTCTATTGCTATAGGTGAAAAGATGGAAGCTCAGGGGTGCAAGAAATTTTCATTAATTTACCTGGTGCCAATGTTAAACAATCAGAATCCAATGATATTTTTAAAAATATCGATAGAAAGCTTGATGAATATTTTAAACATAAGCTGAGTAAAGTTTATGAGAGTCCTGTATTTCGATTACTGAATCGGAAGTAGAAAAAGTTTGAAGATTTTTGAAAAGAAAAAATGGACAGTATCGCATATATGCACAACCGTAAAGACACCAGAAGCAAAATAAATATGGAACATTCATTGAAAGAATAAAATTATGGTAAATAGTAATCACATAAGTGGATGTTTCCAGTGGGAAACAAATAGAGAAAGAAATATAGATTTCATTGGAACAGAGGAAACATGGAAATATTAAGAAACAAAAGTGTAAATGCTTTCAATCAAATCAAAAGACCAAATAAGACTTTATTACCTTATGGTAGTAAGGTCCCCAGAAAGTAGAGGGTTTAATTGAAACCATATTTAGAATTTTTGGAAGGAAGGACTTTTGTACTATATATGAAACGAATTGGAATGAATTTATTTGGCATCCCAGCAAAAAACAAAAAAATAATACTTAATTAGAAAATTTACAATTAATATTACAAAAACATATATCCTATGTGTAAATACAGATAAGGATGCCAAATAGGGCATTCAGAAAAAGAGACTCAATGTCAACATTTTAAGTCTGGAAGTAAAATTGTAATTTGATGGTTATATTCGAAAGAGCACAGTTACTTATACAATACCGTACCCGAAAAAAAAAACTGGTAATGTATTAAATGTTTTAAGCGGCGATTGGTCAAATAGTATTTTAAAACAGTTTGTAATTCGGTGACGAACTTATGTTTGTTATAATTGTTTCTAATGTAACTGATTAAGTATTTAAACCTTTCTTGAGCAACTTCGCAAAGCTGTATTATATGCAGCACACAAATTTAGTGGCCGCGTATTAACAAAGCTGTAAAAAGAAAAAAAAAAAAAAAAAATGGTAAAAACCTGTAAGATTTGTAGGGTTAGTGAATTTACCGAACTCTGATACCAAAAAGAAAAGACGGGAGTTGACGACTGTTAAAAGATGGACAGATGGATTCATTAGGACTACTGCCAAGTAACGAATATATTTGTAACGAATATAGAACTACGAAATCCATCACTAGCTTACAAATAGTAAAAATCCCATCAATTAGAGAGATACATACATATATCATGAATCAAACGATGTCAAATAATGATAAATCAAAATCCAAAAACGAAAAGGAAGAAAGTGTGGAGATAAGAAGCGTAAAGTGATAGTGGTGATTCCACAGTTCATAACAGAGAAACAGATGAAAGATCTAGAATGTTATCATCTTAAGAAAGTATGAAGAGGGTGAATGGAAAGCCATATCGCCAGATCAGATAAACAGAGTTTTATTCTGGAACACAATATACAAGACATAATAACTTAAGCTAATTTCTGAAATATGGAATTTATATTATAAAAATCAATGGATCTCATAACTACGAAAACAATAATAAATTTAAATAAAATTTAAAATAAGAAAGGGATGTAGTGTTTGTAGAATTACACATTGACACAGTCATATAATACTCATATATAGAGTTACCACAAAGTCTATATATACACTGTCTCTGGCGCACCACGTCAGTATCACGAGAGCCGTGAGCGAGAGTGGACGTGTTGTGTGCGTGCCGAGCCTGTGACACCATGCTGTTGGATACCATGCTGTTGGACACAAACAGCAAACACTACACATATTATATTATATCAAAATTCCGACCGGGTAACGAAGCACCGTTCATAGATGGAAAAACCGTGAAGTGCACGTTGCGCGTTTCGGTTTCAGTGTATGGTTTTCTGAATGCTCGAAGTGAAAAGTAGGTCAACAGCGCATCATTGACTGATGTTCTGTGGCTGAGGTATCACCTACCATCAAGTGAACCTGTCGATATCTAACATAAAAAAAATGAAAATACAGTTTTAATGTTAAGCTAGCATTGGAATCGTCAACATTTCCATACTTTTTTTTACTTTATGAATGTCCTTAAAAGGAAATATATAAATATTAAAGTGACGATAACCAAATTAGGCAACTAATTTGCTGACTTTTAATTCCGGTGCTTAATAAATACATACTTAGCAGATCTAAAGAATATCGCGCATCCGTCGACATATTTCCTCTCCGACTCCGCCATGGTCTTGGCGCGGGACTTTGGCGAGAATATCCCATCGTAGCCGTCCTGTTTCAATTCTGGTAGGAAAAAATTGTAGAACTGATCCGTCTCCACCTCCTGGAAAATGTATTCATAAATATTATTATATACTAATTTAAATGTTAAATATAAATTACAGATCATTTGGGTAATCTTATCTTGATTCAAAGCTAGAAATTGATTTAGCTACTATTCTTAGTTTCACTGGAATTTACACCAGAGGGTATTTTATAGAGCAGAATAGAGAGAATTTAAGAGAAATCTTTCTCAAAAATACAAATACATAGAATGTAACCGTTTGTTTAAACCTAACCCGCCTGTAGCGACATCTACAATCTGCTACAAGAATCAATACACAGACGTCTAATCCTGAATCGCGTTATATAAATGTTTCCGAACGTTGAGTATATATTATACAACATCTCGACATCAACCACTGGGGACTTAGGGCCGGCCAGTCAGTGGTTCGACTGGTCGAGGATCCTCCCTTTGGGTTGGAGGAAGAGCACACCTTCCTCCCTCCACACCGCCCATTCCAACGTATCCATCTTTTGTCACTATGAATTAGTAACTCACTAATTCGGCCCGCCTAGCATGACCATCTAGAGATATCTCGCGGACGAGTGAAGACAAAAATAAGATATCAAGACATATATCTCGACATCGACCACTTTGATAGACAAGATATCTCTATCGACAAATATCTCTAGTTTGACATTAGAAGTCGAGTTTTAAGCGTATCATGTAAGACCCGGAAGACAAAGAGATAAATGATTAAAACACGAGAAAACTGTCGACAAATTTTTGTCGTAGTTGTCATGCTAGGCCGGCAGCGATGTCGAGTGTATAAATAGGCAAAATTTCTAAGTAGTTATAAATTACTACGTCTATAGGTGGGGCTGTTTACGGCCATGACATTGACGTATTATATAATAGCAAACAATTGCTAGCGCAACGACCTTTATACAATGTTGCGCGGCGGAAGAAAATCACTATTTGTGAATACTGATCATCACTTAAGGTGACACTAGTCGACATTTTTTCCATACAAATTTCGGGGGGGTATTACTCCACTATTTAGCACTGTACATGCAAAGTTAAACATGATATCGTTTTGTCTCATTGTTAATTTTGTCTGTGCGGAAACAGAATGGTAAAATAAAAAACCATTAAAAAGTTACGAGCTACCAAAGATTCGTTTTTATTGCCATTTTTAACACAACTTTGGGCTTAAATTAGTAATAAAAGAAGTATCAAATTTTCAAAACAAAGTCGCTACAAACAAAGCACGATTATCGAAGAATACAATAACTTTTATTTGTAATTGATTTATGCAGTGGTTTTTTCATAAAACTCGATTTTCCAAAGGCTTTTTCGTATTTTTTAGACGCCTCTTTTACTATGAATTATCGTGCATCTCACTTAATAATGAGTGCCCCAGTGCGGTGCGGGAGAACAACATGCTTTTTGGCAACGCCCACCAGCGAGTTCGAGCCCGCGACTTGTGCAACCTTAATGCAATAGAAATTGAATTAGCTAATAATAGCTGGTTGTACATGAAATAGGAATTAATAACGGCATTAAATGAAACGTTTTATATTCATTTTAGCGCTAACTTCATAGTGTATTCCAATGTTCTATGTATTTTTTTTATTGATTTGTTATTTTAATTTCAGTACCAATTGTTTCGGTAAGCAATTCAACAGTTTTACAAACGTGTAGTGTTCTTTTTACGTTTATTGCGTGCTAAGTAACTACAGTAAACTTTATTAGCCTTTTTAACGTGAGACATCGCCAAATGATCATACGATCATTCATGATAATTTGATGGTAGGTGATAGATAGCTTAGGCACAGAACAAAAATCTACCGATAGATTTTCATGTATTCGAAATCATCAATGAGAAATCTGACTGAGGTATCTTAAGAACAACTGAGCATCATGTGTCATCGATCAATATTCTAAAACAAGAGCATTTATGCAAATACTAAATTATAAAACAAATTTCAACTAAGTACCTTAAAATTTCAGCACGTTCAATTTAATTCAGTATATAAGTCTGTTGGATGAATGAGGAATTTTGCATTTAATATTAAGTAGACATTTAATTTCTATAATAAATAAATGATTATAGCTAGTATGAAAACTTGCATCTACTAGCTCACCAAACCGTCAACCAACCGGTTACCATCAAATAATCACAAACACGAATCTTATAACATTTTGAAAGAAAATTCTGAGAACAATCACGACGGATATAATCATACAAAAAGTCGCATTGAAATTGAGCCATTCATTGTAAATAGTAACGTGTTCGCCAAAACGTTGTGTGCGTTATCATACACCCTTCATCCACTCATGTCTTCAATTATGATCTAAAAAAAATGGCCCACGGTATGTGTTACGAAATATTCTGATAAATAATGAGGTCATAGTAAAGCAATGCATTAATCTTTATCCAATTCAATATGATCGAAACTGTGGTAAACAAATTACAATTTAAATTGATGTCTCTGAAGTAATGAACAATCTCTTGCAAGAACTAAACTAATACATCGTATCAATGCATTTACCAACCGCATAACCATTCCTAGCACAGCTAGTAGGTACATTAAATTCTAAATCGTTAATAAAACAATTACATTGGGTATATGTATACCAAAAAATATCATATTAAATGTCATATTTGTCGTCGCCGAGAAGACGCTAAGAATTTCATTACTTTTAATTTATTCATATAAAAATTCTTCTTAAGGCCTTTTTATTATACTTAATACTGTATCTGTATGCTGTAGCTTAATGAAACGTGTTATTGCTAAATATTTAAAAATAACTTGATGGTTATCACTTGCCTGTAAGCTGATGATATCGGCGGAATAGTGTCGAATCTCGTCCAGAATGCCCTTTTTCCGGTAATCCCACTCGAGCGCCCAACTCGGACAGTAGCCGTACATCTGTCGCGTTGCGTATTTGTCACACAGCACATTGTAGCACATCACCGTGAATATACCTAAAATCAAAAATAATAACAAAGTTCTAACTTAGATTCTTTAAAATTCAAATCTATTTGGTGCTGGCGGTATAATAATATGTATAAGAGGAAGTTGAGAGTAGCGCCAGTGAACGAAATTGAAAGGTGTGACTGATGATATGGCGAGTGAAAGGAGAGAATGGCAAAAGAGAACATATTCCGCCGACCCCAAATAAAAAAAGGGAAAAGGGCGGGAAGAAAAAGATGTAGTTTTTCTCTACCACAAGCGTTTCACTTTGCGTTGAGCGAAATAAAGATGTAACGTTATCATTTGTTTGAAAATTACCATAGAAAATGAGGAATTCTATAAACGGCCCGTACTAAAAGCCCGGCGGCCGTTCGTGCAAAGTGTATTAGAATTTGCTGACGAGGGGAAGATTAGCTAAACGGTTACGACTTGCGGGTGCAAATAGGTGACTTGGCTGAATTGCCTCTTATAGAAACAACAAATAGAGTTATCCAGGAAATGTGAGCCTATTAGTTACCAGACGAAAATGTACTATCATCGCCTTTAGCAAGTGTTCAGAAGTTGTAGTAGGATTAGAGTAACACGCTTATGACCTATTTCATATGGAAAAGGAAATTGTTTCTGCGTAGCTGTTGTTGTTGCAAACAGGAATTATGCATAATATACCATCTGTAACATGTCAATTTAATGTATTTCCATATTGCGCAAACCAAAGCCACGACTGTGATCTCTCACGATCCGTCCATTTCAGATTTACACTTTAGCGTTCACATTCATCTCATTACTGAAACCAAAAGGTTCGATAATCAGAGATCGATGGACCTTTGTCCAAATGTCAACATCGTGGAAGATTACGCATTGTATTTAACTACTATCATTGGACTACTTTCTAATTAGTGAAATACGGTAACGGTATCGGTAGTACATACAGCTTGATACAAGAGCGAGTCTACTATTAGAGATCTCCCTCTACTTTGAGCTGGCAACACTAGGTGTAAGTGATAAGCGTTCGGGATACTTGATAGTGCCTCGAACGCACCCGCACCCATGCTAATCAGCACAGAGCGAACTTCACCTGGCGACACCACTCCGATCAATACGACCGCAGCACGTGCTTTGACCACGTCCATTGTATGCCCAATGCGTTGGCACGAGACGTGGCGCACATGCCAAACGCGGCGAAACAATACTCGCATCGATAATCGCCCGTTGTATAAGGAACTACGAAGCGAAACGAAAGCTCCGAGCCGACATAATAATAAATGGTAATGTTAAACATGTAGACGCGTGTCTTCATTTCAAACAAATCGTTGATGATGAAATAATACGTGCACGATCCACAAACAATGGTAAAGGTGACACTGAATCACAAAAATACGCAGGTCTGCAAACAAAAACGCTACACCTACGCTAAGGTTGTTTCGATTAATTGAAATTAAATTCACACCTGAACGGCATTAACACTCGAGTGCAAATTACATTATAGCATCTATTAAACTATATTCCCGTTCGCTTAGTCATGTTCCGATAATTACGGTAATATCAATACAATTCGTAACCATTTAAAATATAATCAAATCTTATTCAAATTGTTATATAAGACTGCATTACCTTGCTATAGTGAATTGACAATATAAATAGTTCCTTAGACTTTGTTAGATCTTAGATCGAGAAATACATGTTCTCGATAAATAGGTGCGAATAAGACGCTTGTCGTTAAAACTGAGAGGAATTTTTAGCATCTTACAAAAATCAAAATCAAAAGTTTTTTATTTCAAATAGGCCTTTGCAGGCTCTTATGAAACGTCAAGTTGCACGGTTCCAAAAAGTGGGTCTCATGGAGAAGAACCGGCATGAAACTCCATGGACACTCTTTTCAACAATGGTTTAGCTTACAGAATCCTTGGCTATTACTATATTAATTATATCAACAAATAACTATACCTACCTTATATTCGTGATTAATTCAGTTCTTATTATATTATAAATTATAAATTTCTGGTGATTACATCACCAAAATCTAAGTTTCTCAAGCAAAACAATTTTATTATGAAACACAGCAGGATATTTATAAAAGTTTTTGTTACTATAATGAATTATTAGTTAACAAAAAGTATTGATTCTAGAAGGTCGTTCTAACTGCATAGATATATTAAAACAATTGGTGGTGCAGAATCGAGTGTAAATTATGAAGAGCACTGCTATAATTTGCATAATAGCGTCTGTAATTTCTGTAAGGCCTATATTGCCGGTCACAGCTAACATATGGCTAAAGTTGTATGAGAGCGTCCATGTGTTTTATTTAATGCAACAGTTCTGTGGTATACTTTCCTTGAAGACTTTAATTATATTCTGTGTATCGATTTTAAAATTAGTTCAAAGAAATTCTATAAAGACCGTATTGTATACAGTGACTGAAGGAAACATATTTTCATAGCATTTGAAACAAAAATCAATATGGTTTCTTCGCGGAAAGAATGCATAAAAACAAACATATTTTGATAATTTCAGAAGATGCAGCAAGTTGTTAAGAAATCATAATATAAATTATTTTTCTCCATGAAATATTGTATTCTTATCAATAAATTAAGACTCATTTGACAAGCCTTTAATAAGGGCTGTAAAAGAGAAAAATAAATTTTTTATAACAGTATTATTACATTAAAATATACCTGCAATTCTTCCATATTTCAAGGAAAATATAAAATATCTGGTGAATCTTGGAGGTGTTGTTATTTGAGGCGTATAGTTGCAAAATACTCTAAAACGATTCTAGGAAAAAGATGAGGAAGTACTTTTTTTATTTTATTATTTACTATTCCAGAATACAATTTGTATCTGTTAACATTTTTACTGTAGAAAGCACGGCAACACTAAAGAAAAAAATAAAATCGTCAATATAGTCATAAAAAATAAATAAATAAATAAAAAAGTTTGATTATAGCGGATTTTGAAACTCATCGTTCATTATAGTGGGATTTGATATTGACTCGTTACGTTTTAGGGGACTTTGCAAGCAACATAAAATTAAACTTGGATGGGTTTATACATCGTTCATTGTGTATAATCAAGTTAATGGTATAGGTAACAGTGGTTAGTGCTAGCATTATATTTAATAAAACAAGTGTGTACATAAGAAATTAACACTTTTTATTAAAATTAATTTGACAAGACAAACAGGTAGATACAGCAAAGTATAAAAAATTATTTTTTTAACAAAATGCTTAAAATAGAGTAATAAACTTATTATATCACCGAAATGCGTTTTTAATAATTTCAAAACATCGTGTAATTTGGCAGCATTCGGGATTATTTTATTAGGTTGAATGATATCAGGTTATCTTTTCTCTAGGTCATTCAATATTTTTTGAATTGCGCACGCTTGTATTACACCATCCCAAGCCAAAAAAAGGTGCATTTCTAGTAACCATTTTTCACGTGCTACTTCTCGTTTCCACTTAGATTTTATAACAGGACGTTTCCTAGACTTGCCAAGTTCAGATTTTTTAACAAATTGTACTAATTCATCCATTATTTAACACTAAAAACACAATATTAACGTACGTTATTCTCCACAACCACAACAGAATCGCCATATTGCGAATGAATGAATGAAGTGCTCTGATTGGTCACTTTGATTTTGGGGCCTTTTGAAAGTGAAACATATCGTTATAGCGGTTTTTGCAACTAAACACGAATTAGCCTTTGTAAATTGGTACGGTTATAGTGGGATTTGCTAGGAAGTTTTCTTTTTATTTCAAAGAGAATTTAAAATACTAGCCGTTGATGTAAAAAAGCCAATCTATTAAAAATGTTGTTTTAGGGGGTTTTGCAACTATACGCTTCATTTGTGATATAATTAACAATAATCAAGTATTTTGACTCAACGGGCGTTTCATAAATATAAAATAAAACGATTTTAAAATGTGCCAACAGTATCGATAACTTTGAAGAAGTCTTTCGTTTCTCATTTCAGCTGCTACAGAAATTATATAATTTTGAAGCAATTTTAAGCAGACTTCTTTTAAAAATACATTAATATCAATATTCGCAATTTGCTAATCTTCCATTCTTCTTGACAAATATTTTTCCGCCACAGATAGTAAGTAGTAGACGCTATCTCCTAACTGTCACCCGATAATCGTACCGCCCTGAGCCTTTGTATGCTCTCACCTTGTGATCGGCGATTAAAATTAATGGCGCTTTTGTGTTGTTACACTCATCTTATCTACTCATATATGTATAATATATAATAATAGAGCCTAGATACATTAAACCACGAAGCGGAATGTTGATATATTGATTTACCGAAGTTTATTTTCTGAATTCATTATTAAGAGGACCTGTTAAATTATACTGAAATAGCTTGTTGAAACCTTTTTAAACAACTTTATTTATATTTTTTAAAGATTATTATCAGAATGTTATAAATATTTGGTCGATTAAATGATTCACAGAAATATAGTCGCAAAATTTTTGATAATATATTTAATACATAGCCAGGTAGTAAAAAGGTTAGAAATATTTCAAAGGTAAATAATGGGAATGGAAAATATATTCTCACCAAACAACTCCCCTTAACAAAAATGGCATACGAATTTCCTCACACATTGGAAAATTTACCGCTCTTTAATTAGCAGATAATACTCTTCTTGAACTGAGATCGGGATATCTAACTTTAAAATCGTTTGTATTTCCGTTTCGAAATCAGAGAACCCATTGAAATGTAATTAAAGCTATAGCAAAATTAGAAAAGGCGAGGCACGAATTGGTTGTCACGGCGGGTTCACGGATGTGCAGAGGCCGCTGCCAATGTCTCGCATTGTGCATTGTTTGTGCACGAACGACCGTACGAAGGGCACTTCCTCTCTCCCGGTGTCAATTGACCGTGCATTCAATTATTTGTTGATTAAAAAAAACAAGTAGGAAGTAAGTGCATTTATAATATGAAACAATCAATCCTGAATCAATCTTTGAAACTTAGACTCCTATTTGTGGTAACCTTTGTATCATTCAAGACACGTTTCAAAATATTAATACACTAATTTTTCAAAATTTTGCAATTTAAATAATCCCAAAGTAGACTTTGTATGGATATACGAGGGTGAATCAAAAAATTCTTGGAATCAATATTAAAAAATGCAAAGATTTAAATAATAATATTTTATTTTTCTACATAATCTCCCTCCAATGCAATGCATTTAGAATAACGCGTTTCTAACTTCCTTATTCATTGTGAAAAAAAATTATTTTCTTGACTCTCGAAAAAGTCCTCTACGGCAGCTATAACCGCGTCATTATCGTGAAATTTTGTTCCACGAATTTCCTCTTTTAATTTTGGAAATAAGTGAAAATCACTTGGGGCTAAGTCCGGAGAATATGGTGGGTGGTCAAGGAGATTGAAGCCAGCACAGCGGATTGCGTTGAGCGCAACTTCCGATCGATGAGCAGGAGCGTTATCTTGAAGGAACAACACGCCCAACGACAGTTTTCCACGACGTTTTTCTTTAATCGCTTCACGCACTTTCGGGATTAAATTTGCATAATAGGGTCCAGTAATCGTCTGGCCTTTTGGCATGTAATCAATAAAAAGGATTCCCTCACTATCCCAGAACACAGAGGCCATAACTTTGCCAGCGGTAGGAGCAACTCGAAATTTCTTGATGGATGGAGAGGATGGTCGTTTCCAAGACATGCTTTGTCTTTTAGTTTCAGGATCAAAATGGTGGACCCACGTTTCATCCATGGTGACAAGACGACGGCAAAAATTATCCGAATCACGCTGGAACATTTCGAGATTACGCTTGGAAATTTCCAAACGTCGCTTTTTGTTTTCGTCGGTTAACATTCGTGGCACCCATCTTGCAGACACTTTTTTGAACCCCAGTGAATCAATTAAAATGGATTGAACGCTACCAAAAGATATCTTTAGGATCTCAGCTATATGTTTTATAGTCATTCTTCTGTCTTCCAAAACCAGATTCTCAACCTTTTTGACATTTTCTTCTGTAACGGAGGTTGAAGGCCGCCCAGAACGCGGGTCATCTTTACAGCTTGATCTACCTCTTTTAAATTCAGCCACCCAGTACGCAACCGTAGAATAGGGTACAGCATCACCCTCTAATGTCTGCTGAATGTCCAAAAAAAATTCCTTCGTAGACATTTTTTTCAAACTGAGATATTTTATCACCGCACGTAACTCACTTTTATCCATAATTTTGACTTTTAAGCAACTCATTGCACAAAAAAAGTTATTACATGCGAACGAACTGACAAAAACAAGTGACAGTCTGCATAAATATAGTGTGATAGACACTCTTTAATTTGAATATCGAACTTGATCCAAAAAGGTTTCATATATATGCACTTCTAAGAACTTTTTGATTCACCCTGGTACATCAAAACAGATTCCCAATTTTCAACCGTGGCATTATTAATGACAAACAAATGAAATCGATTATTATCATTACTAAACATCTGCTGTACCTTATCATTGTAATAAACATAACATAATGATGTCATAAATAATTTCGCATCCAATATTTCGATTGCATCGTTTCGACATTGTCCTCGACTTTTTCATTATCTTTCACACAGCAATTGTGCATTTTACATAAATAGTTTAAAGTAATAATTATGTAGATGGAAAATATAAAAATAAAATGAATAATAAGTGTATTCTTCAACGATAATACCTTATAAGCTCGACAGGCGCTCATAAATTGAAAGTTACCTACAACTTACTATAAAAGCAAAGGCAATGGCACACATATCGAAGGATGACCACAGAGTGATGAATGCATATTGTATGAAGTGTACTTACAAGTAGGACGACTCCTATTTGGTCTCGTCAAGGGTATCCAAGGTCTTTGTGGTGGAAGAGTGGCAGTAACTGAAACAAAGAAAAAATCAATTAACATTTATCAAGCCGAAATTAAACACGATTAAACACGATGAAGACAAACTAAACGACTTAAAAGAAAATAATAAAGGAAATCATTTACACCAAGACGAATCGCTTCTTCGTGATATGATTTAATACTTATCTATCTAATAGATTTTCCTAGAAACATTACAATATAGTCAAAATTGATTTAAAAGAAATTCCTAATTCGTGCTATATAATTTTACGCTTCTTTTTATCTTTTGGAAATCAATCAAATATCTAGCACAAGTCAATATTTCGTATTACAAACATAAAAAAAAAACATTTGCAGACCGTTAAATTCGAAGATTATTGTTATCAAATCGATTGTCTCGCTGATGGAACTAGTTTCCAATCAACGGGCCCGCAATCATTGCGGAAGCTCACATTTTGGCATGGACTGCAAAAACTTAGCTAAACCGCTCCTCTTGACGTCGATGTTCCATTCAGTTCGTAGTTGTACGAGTCAATAAAAAGCGTATAGTATTGTTCTCTACGGCATTATGAGCCGTCGTGAAATCGAGCGGGAAATCGTAATACGTCCGGGTATATAAAGTAAGTTCTCTCAGAGCATTTCGCTATCTGCTATAGAAAATTGATTATGACCATAAATAAAAATTGTATTAATTTTTTTGTGGATGTTAATTATTTGGCAGTAACACCAGCGGTATAAGCATTTAAGTACATATTACGGTCCAGCGTGCGAATCCTGAGAAACAAGATAAGAAGATAGTTTAGGTCAGGCAGCGCACAAAATACTGATCTACTAGAAGTCAATAACAATAATAAACAATGAAACAAACACAGAAATGTTTCTGTTCCATGTACCATTGAATATCGGGACTAGCCTTTTAAGTAATGTATCACAATGACGGTAAAACGTGTCGATCGGTCTCCATGCAGGCAAGTCAGAAAAAACAGCAAAATGAAGTCATTAATAACGTCTCAACAATACTCGAACTGTCAATGTGACTGAGGAATAAGACATGCGATGCAAAAAATAAACAATCCAGAGCCACTCGATCTTGGGCACGTATTGTCGAATTAATCAACTGACAGTGCGGTCTCTTACGGCTAAGTTAAATATTCCGGTATTCATTTTGCTTGATGAATATTCTTTTAAATGTAAACGATGACTGGCTACCCATAATATTTATCGAAATCGAATTGAAAAAAACTTGATAATCATCTTTAAACATCGATCGTATAACGAATTAAAATTAATTTATTGCTTCGTTTTAATGTTCTAAGATGTGATTATACTAATTTATTGGACATCCTTGTAAGTATTAGTAATAGGGATGATCAACATAGTTGTACAACTGTCACTATTTCCTAATTAATTCACGTAAAGTTGAATTTACTCATATTAGTCGTATTGCTAAGTTTCATATATCGTCGTTGCGCCTGCCAAATTCCATGTGATTTTTTTTTGATTTTTGGTTTTTGCACAAAAAATAATTTTCGTTTTATTCTCTATGTGTTACTAAAATCCTTTTTGTGATATTCGAACGGGAAAGGAGTTTAACTAATTCTATATGTGTTTTGACCGTTAAGAAAAACTCCGTATGTGAGACAATAATACGATTTTCGTTGTTTCCCAAAACTATACAAAAATGCACATATGGAATTTGGCAGGCGCAACGACGATAAGTCAACAGAAAATTAGCAAGTTAAGAATTACTAGAGTCAGTTATACCGTCAACTCCAGTTTTTGACATTGATTTTATCGAATTTAGTATCTTCAAGCATTGATGAAAGTAGAAGAAGCGAAAGTGGTATGTAAGGATCGGAGCATATGGAATTCCGTGATCTCTGCCTACCCCAATGGGAAAGAGGCGTGATGTATATGTATGTATTTATGCAGTATCTTCAGGTGCAAAACGCAGACTGATAATATGATCACATATATAGTTTTATGATTTCAGTCAATACAAAAAATAGCCAAGTCCAAAAATCAAAACGAAGATAAGGCAAAATATAGCCAAAATATGAACAACCTTAAACATGATGATATAGTAAAATTATTGTGAGGATAATAGTGAGAACAAAGCAATAAAATCTGCTCAGCATAATTTTTAATAAACATAAATTATTTAGATGTCATCGCAAGGACTGCAGATAGCGGTTCACTTTGTTGCTACGCGCACAGCTCTGATCTCCTTCAAGATCTTTTTAGGTTTTCTTCTAGAAAAAGGTTAAATCGAATGACAGAAAATGCTACTGATGAAAAATACTCTTTGTATCATTCTTTATTTTTAGTTAATCAGCCGACTGTCAATATATTTCAAGACAGCAAAAAAAAAAAATATTTTAACAAGTAACTCGTTCGCACAATAATTCAATTTACACGTATTAAGAATGTGGAAAATTAAACATACCTATGAATCTAGAAAAAGTATAAAACAGATATGAAAATAATTAAATTATATTATAAGAGGCGCTTTATGGACTTCAGAAGGCAAACTTAAATATATTTCATAATTATCTTATAAAAGACCTCATACAAGTTTTATATTTGATTTTTTATTAAAGTTTTTTTTTTGATACGATAAATTTTTATTCCCGCCTTTTTAAATTTAGTAATGCAAGTACCTACCTTTCAAACTATAATTAACATAAATAATTTATTTGTGTTAATTATAAAACTGTTTCAAATTCATTTTTATGCCAAAGTTAAGAGTATCAAACTTAATTTATTGTTGTATTATGTACTGTCATCGTCCAATATTATGATTTATAATCGTATTTAAAGTAATCTGTATTACCATAAGAAAGGACAATGCGCCTATTATATCGCTAGGCCCATTCTAAATGTATCGCAAGAGCGCGGGCGTCATGATTACACTTTGTAATTAGAACCGTGGGTTGCACCCGGCCCAGCACTATATCACAAGAGAGAGAGCGTGTACGACCGTCTTCCGAACACACAGGACCATACAATACCCGTTTACGGGGTGTGTTATTGAATATTAAACGCAATAAACGCCTCGTCTTATGAACGTCCTTTAAACATGATGAGACGAATACGAAACACATCTTTAGAGCGCGTTTAGTGTTTCAGATGTTCATTTTAGTATGATCAAAGTGCAAACAGAAATTGCTTCTGATAATTTTCTAAGAGTGAATTCTTTAGTTATGCATGGGGAATACACACACTCAGTTTCGGGACCACCATACAAGCCCAAACGCCTGTTTTGCCTTTTTAATGCATTAAAAATAAATATAATAATATCATTAGTCATATATAACTTATACGATTACGTAATTATATAAGTTATATTAATATACTGTGTTTGTTTTATTAATAACACTGCAAGTAGGTGATCAGTTTTGTGTGCCGTGCTCGATCAAACAAATTATTTAAATTTTGTTATATCAGGGACCACCGCAATGCGAACCACTCAGCCACGAAAGCGGTCAAATTTATAGGAACAGATCAAGAATAACATAAAATAGAAACAACAATTAGACCCGGTGTGTCTGTTAAGGTTATGAGAGGCGTAAAAAGAAACAGCTTTTAATGAAATTTGTGCTACTGCAAACTGTGCTAACAAGAGCGTAAACAAGGTGGTATTATTGTAAGAAGACGAGTGAAAGTCGGATGAACACTAGATTGGCTGAAGGTGATAAGCAACGGCACGCTCTTCACATTGTTCGCCCCGATATGTAAGATAAGGCTTTCTCCGTCCTCTCTTGAGAGCTACCGTGAGAATAATACGATGTCAACATTTGTTCAAAAAGTTTCATTTGTCAGTAACTAAAAACACCCAACTTTTACTTATACGTGTTGAAGCAAACATAAAAGAATCGACGATAAGACGGATGATGTCGAAGAATAATTTGATTACGTTCGTAGAAGTCTTGACATAACATATAAACCCCTTAGCACGCTCGCTGCGGCAAACATCGTTGTTGCCGAAATTCGTTACTAGTTCAAAAATACTTGGATCTAAACCATTACATGACGGCGTTAATAAGTCCAATATTGTCATTCATCGAGAATTTTTCACTATATTTTGCTCCCGGAATATTGCGAGTACCTACATACTTAAGGTCTTTTAGCCTTGTATCGCAGCGAATGTGTTAAACGAATACATAAACAGACAATTACTGGAACCATTGATAATGATGGGTCGGGCCGGTGCTACGGAGCTAATCAATTCCACGCAAACAGTCCAAACCGTTTGAAAGTAACAGACCAGAGGGGTGAGCACGAACAAGTATCGAAAGAGTATTCGTATCGTCGACTGTCATTTGTATGAAATTTCTCATACAATTGACATTTGACGATTCGAATTCGATGTCGATAGTCGTTCGTGCTAGGCCCCCAGACGTTGGGGAGCCGACCGCGGCGCAAACCGGTATAGTGTTGCATCACACGCTATCGCAAAAAACGTACCTTAACGCACTGACAGGACTTAATTAATCTAACGGGATTATCAGACATCATAATTGAATAACAGCATGATTGATATCATCGTTTAAACAAAATCACGGTCGTGATAAGTTCCTCGATAACTTAGATATAAAAAATAACTTTACGTTACCGGAGAATTAAATTGAATGTATTTTTGAAGTATGAAGTTCTACCACAAATAATGTACAATAATCAAAATTTAATTAAAAAATACATATTAAGTAAAACAAAGTCGTGTTAGTTACTTGTTGTAAGTGTGCTTATTAAGTGTTTTTGTAGTGTAAGAACGGCTGCACCAATTTAAATGATAACTTATTTATTGGAGTCTATGTCCCGAATTACAGAATAACTATAAAAATACCAACATTCTGGCAGCCAGTAGAGAGCGATTAATGAGAAGGAATTGAAAAAGATTTTTGCTATTATGGAAGACTCTATGTCTACTCTGGCGACTCTAGGAAAAGCCATAATAACAATAATAGCTGATCTTTAACTTTGTTGTAACTGTATCTATACTTACGTAATAATTTTTCTTCAAGGTATAGGGTATATTATAAATATAGGTTATATTTAAAAAAAAACACATAGTGAGAATACTTTTAAGGTTTAAATCTCAAAAATTGTTATAATATCTAACTAAATATTTAAAACCTCATAACATATTTGAAATATTTCAATATTCATGCAAATCATAATAGGCTCTCTTATAGACCTAACCAAATACAGAATACTCCAGAATGGTCCTAAAATATATATAAAATGGAACGCAATCGAAGCTGAATACCGTGTGTATTTCAGAACGAAAATGTGATTCTATCATGACTCTTTCAACGACGCTCGTATTCAATCGTACGCGTATTGAATAATGAATCATTTTTATATTTACACGCCATAATACCTCCTTCTCATAAACATTAGCCGCGTATTTTTTTAAAGTAACGACCAGATTTTAAATGGAATCAATCGGTTTTATAAAGTTATTGAATACCATTTTCCCTTCGAAACAAATATGGGCATACTGAATACAAATGATCACTTTACATTTTTATTTCAATGTCTGCAACTTTTTACGTTGTAAATAAACCGAATGCTACGTGACTACAAATAATATATAAAAGCTACATTTAAACTTGTCGTCGATCAACAGGATGCAGAATTAAAACCAATATCCATAGTAAAGCTCACAAAATTTATGTTTTCATATTGTGCAATATAATAGTATTTTTATTTTTATTTTGGATATCGACAGACGAGCACGAGGTTCACTTGATGGTAGGTGATACCTCAGCCACAGTCAATGATGCGCTGGGCTTACTTTTTACTTCGAGCATCCGGAAATCCGTAACGCGCAATATGCACTTCATTGTTTACAGAAAATTATTAACATGTCGTCCCGGTGGGATTCGAACCCACGACCCATCGATGCGCACGGCAGGTGTTCTACCTAACGCGCCAACGACGGGGTCAAAATATGACGTATACACGATTTTTTATAAAGAAAATATCACGTCAATGACCGTAAGTGTTAATTTATGAAGCCTCGCTCTTTTAAGAACATTATGCGATTATGTTCACCACCATTGTAGTCACAAACCAGATTAATGTATCTATTTAAATACAATGCTTCTTTTCATTTAACAGCCGGAGCTAGTACCTACTTATATTTTGTAGTTATTTTTTTATATGATTACAGTCTTCAGTACAAAGACCTTGCCCGCTGATCTTATCAATTCGAGAGTCGTCGACACCGTAAAGAAGTTATTTTCGCTAAAGAAATAAGCATGATGTAAGCCTATAATCGTTTTACATAACAAGACACAATAACCGCCAGTGTAAACGGACAGCTGAATGCATCGAGAAATAAAAGGACACTTGAAAGTATTCCGGCGGTCACACAAAAATGAATCGGCGACCTTTAAACATACTAAATAATTATACTTTTGTATGCAGCTGTTATTTTTATCAAGCTATACCATTGCAGATGAAAACCATATCCTAGCTTTCATATTACAGTTATTTAATGTTATACATACTTAAGACTTAACTATAACTGTCATACTTATTTGACCGCTTTCTGTACAAAAATCTGACGCAGATTATTCTAAAGTTTTTTGTGCATTTTAGTGTGTAATAGAGTATTTACTTACTTCTTGAACAATTTAAGAAATGTATTAAACGAGCTGACAGACTTGATTGACAGACGATTAAAACAACTGCAGCTTAATGATACTATTATGACACCAATCTTGTAATTTTTGCATTTTATATCAAATACTGGTGAATTACATTTATAGTTGTCAAAGAGAGTTTAGTATTTACTTAGTTGTTGACTGACGAGATTGACCTAAATATCGTAACCCGATTAATAGACTCAAACATGTGTTTACCTACGGATTGTGTGAAAATAATACACACATCTGACGATGCTGAGATTAAATAGATACCTACGCACGGCTAGCTTTAACATAAAGTGACTTAAAAATATCCTCACGAATAAACAAAGCGAGGCTATTTCCGAGAAGACAAATCGTATCGTAATTGTAATCTCGCAGTTCATAAGGAATATGAGTGCTGACAGCATTTGCCTACCGTAGAATGAGCTTGGCATGAAGTCGGTGGCATGTCAGATTCATACTCGAAAGAGCGTGCTAGAATCACGAACGTTTATTGTAATTACTAAGATGACGTCACGACAGTAGTTTGGCTCCAAGCTATTTTCGATGGAGAACTAGTGTCGCTTCGCTTCGCCGAGCGCAGCAGGGGACCCAGACTTAATTTCTGTTACTGAGTTACAGCGGTATCACATGACATTATGTATATCTTCGTTAATGCCATGATATACTGCCACTAGCTGATTACTTATGGAAATCATTCAGTAAAAAAAATAAGCAGATATTCATTAGCGACTCAGGTCAATTATATAAAGTGTTTATACTGCATGGTTAAATGCCTTCATAAGAACTACTAAATTACTATGTTGAGAAAAATAGCCTCAACTTAAATACATTTTTTTTATTTAACTTGGCATGACAAAACTGGATACTGTGCGTTTATTTTGAATTTTATAAGTCGTACAACAAGTATGCTACATTTTTTTAAATTTTATTATTACCTAAGTATCCAATGGACTGCTGGTACACTGTGGCTTTCTTCTACTTTAATTATAATATATTATACGAAATATAAGTAGATATAGGCACATAATTAATATTTCTTGCAGATAATATCTAAATGACGAAATCCTAAGAATTAAGATTTACGAGAAAACTAGACAGAAAATTCCATTAGTTAGTAGTTTTAACAATTTTGTTGCGCTTGACTGTAATAAGGTACACTATTTTAATTGTTACGCGTTTCGTTTTAGTTAAAACAATTTAGGAAACAAGGTAATTATTATGTTTATATTTTACCACATTGGTATTTAAACATTAAAGGTATAGAAAATATATCATCGAAACATATGCTAAATATGTACATATGCTAAATATGTACAATGTACATATGTCTATATATGCTTTTTATACTACATTTTTTTAAAGAAGTGTTTTGATATTTTTGCACCAGAAATGGTTCTCAAACACTGTCGACGGTGTTTGAAGTTTACATATATAATTATGGTTTAGCCCACGCGCTCTCGCCGTTCGTTCACGGCCAAGGCCACAATCAATCCGTACACCCGTTCAGTCGAGCAAAAAATCTCATCCACGTGGCCCGTGGTGTTTACAAGTGGTTATAATATAACCCTTTGTAACCGGGAGTCCTAATTGATTAGGTACTAAATAGTTAAAATGTTGTTTACAATGAATCTCAAGGTACTAGGAATCCTGAAAATATTAAATACTTTCGGAGCTGATCAAGCAATCAGACTTTCACGTTCGTGAGATTCGGTAATAGTTTGCAAGTCGGTAAAACTTTATTATTGCAAAGAGATACACTAAATCTAAATCCTGAGAACATTGTGACAAAGAGACTAGTACATACTAAAGTTATTTTCAATTTGTCATTTTTATGGAAGTTGAAGGGATTTCAGTAATCGATTCGCTTGTATCGTGTAAAGATACAAGAGACAATCACAGCGAATGATGGTTGTCGTAAATCAAGAGCCAATATTCGTCCTTAATGGAATCTTGCTTGACAGACTTCGTTGGAAAATGTAAAGTCAGTTAACAATTTGATTTCCTGCGTAAAGTTTTAATTCGTTTGTGAACATTCCTCGTATTAATGACTTGACTGAATTATGTATTCACTGTAATCCAGGGGGCTAAAATATGTGTTACAATTTTAAAACACTACCCATATAAATTATCCTTAACACTAGCGATTTATTTTGAACATTTATCCCCATACGTTTAAATTATCTGTTTCGGAACGGTTTATGTTGCGCTACCGATATTTAAAATAGATTCCTTTGATGCACCGTTTTCTGTCGTCCCCATCGTACTTTAGATGTGAGAGTCATTAAACATTTTAATTAACAAATTATTTAGTTTAGTTTATTAACACTATAAATAAATTTTGAAGTGAAAATCAATATAATTAATAACTCATAACAAAATTAATGAAAACAAAAGTAGATTTTGAGTTAGGAGATGTTATTTGATTAAAATCTGATATTTATACCACGATCCTTGCTTAACTCAGCAACGATTTATTAATTTTCCGTTACCGAATAGTAAATAAGATATTCGGTTACAGTCACCGTTTTAAACATTTCGATATAATGTTTTTTATCTTATTCAAATTACATTACATTCCATCCCATATATTACACGTTTCTTGCTAAATTGTCTTTTTAAAATTATTGTGACATGTAGAATAAATATATTTGTTCAATAACAATGGATAAAATCAAAATCTGCATTGCATGGTCACATGTTTATTGCGTACACTGTAAAATATTTCAATTTGTCTACTAAGGAGTGGCTGGAATTCTGGTACGGTTTATGTTTAGATAATATCTGGCTGACTGATAGCTGTTCTCGTATTCCCATCACGCTCTTATTCTCAGCTAGTGCATCGTACATCGCAATGTGCATCGTGCGTGTGGCATGTCTTACGCGACCGCTCCTCATCACGACCTTGGCAAAGGTGAACAAACTGTTGTTTGTCGATTGATTGCAGATTGCCGATAACTAAGCCTTATACATGAAAACAGTAACTACCAATTATTTACTTACCATTTCAGGAATCGATCGTATCACTTGTGTAAATAGTCAATTCACATACTCAAACCTAAAGTCCCAAAATTATTCATTACGATTCGAAATGAATGAATCTCTTTCCTGAATCAAAGAATTGAAACATTGCGTTCTTAACTTACTTGTATTTTCTCCTATCTTAGTTACGTGCCTGTAGGCCTCAGTAAAATTCATAAGTAAACTGCTTGTAAACAGAACAATCTTCCATCGGACAACACAAATGGTTAGAGTGGCGTGCGCAGGCAGAGCCACGACGAAAATGGCTTCATGTCCTACAATCCACGCATGTTATCTGCTCAATTTATATTTAAACTAATAAGGCACGTTTGAATTTTAAGACAATTCTCGAATTAGGTACCTTTGAATGTAGACTATGGATATATTTTAATTTATTTGAAAAATAATGTATTGATATTCCTTTAGGTGACTTATTAAATCTAAGTCTAATTTAATACTGTTTTCCTTTATAAACATTGCCCTGTTTTGTGCTCGCCTTCGAATATTTATTGTATTTTTCTTAATTAAAAAAAAGATTTAAATACCTACTTTAGTTTTACAGAGCTTTCAGTCCTCTACTTTTATAACTTCTCACAAAACATGGAGAATGGAGATTATATAATTATGGCATCCAAAATGAAAACAGCATATTTGTATATTGTTTTTTTGGAATCTGCTTAAAGGTAATATTATTGTAGTGCTTCAACTTATAATATTGACATTCCTAGACTTATGCTGAATGATAATATAATGCGATGGACGAGGCAAATTTATTGATAAACGTTTTTGGGCATAGTTCAAACAAACCACTAAGTTCTTAGAGGGTAATCCCTAATACTACACCATGTGATTCTCTTGAGATATATTTTAAATTCATAAAACGATGTAGTGTAGTAACGATGTAGTGTGTGTAGAACTATGCCCAAAAACGTTTATCCCTAATTTGCCTCGTCCATCGCATTATAGATAGCGTCCTGACTAATGCTGACGCGTATCCCTACGACAAACAAGGCAATTGCACCGCATAGATTCGTATCACGCACGCAATGCTCAATAGCGACTTCGTGCGTATCTGACTAAATATTCAATGTTCGAAGGGACAATTTCATAAACAACTTGAATTATTGTAGTGCTTATCTCTCCAACTCCAGTCGACGGGTTCCGCTTGCAATTTTAAGGTCGCCGATGATTCTTCGAACGTTTTATTACGACTTACGCTATTTACACTATGTCAGAGGTTTTATAACTCAAAATATATATAGATTTTTAACATTCAAATTCTTAAAGAATAACTAAAGTATATGTTTATAAGTCTAGTAATATGTCTAAAGTTTTTATGAAGCATAAAATATTTCATCTGCAAATGCAGTTTCTTGAGTAAGGCGCAAAGTTTCTAAAAGTAGGTTTATATGTTTTCCGATTAAAGTGAAAGAAATGTCGTAAACTGCTACCGCAGGGGGTCGGTCGGGTCAAAGATGCTGATAGAAATTTAGTATAGGTTAGTCACGCTCTAGGGTCGACTCACGGAGACTTACAAATCAGAGTTGTATAAACATTTTTTTAAGTCTTTGACCTATTGAAGATACGTACAAGTGTTATATTAAACAATCTAATATATGCTAACACTCTAGTGAGACCAAGAAACAAATCAATACTTTAATTATAATTAGAAGAAGTTAGTCGAAACCATATTTGTACTCGTATAGTGTAGACAATCGAAAATGATCATTTATTTATCAGTTACTAGCAATTTGCCCCTGCTTCATACGGGTGCAATGTAGATAGATGTACAATACACAAAACATAGCCTATGTTACTCGCTGATAATGTAGCTTTGTATTGGTGAAAGAATTTTCAAAATCGGTCCAGTAGTTTTTGAGTTTATTCATAACATACAAAATCTTTCCGCTTTATAATATTAGTATAGAGTATAGAATTATAGAAGTATATATAAATGTGGAGACAATGTTAGTGTGAGAGAGCTGTTATAAAATAAATTTAAAAGAGAAAATGAGTCGATACTAGAAACCTTTTACCTACTTTTACATTATCAAAGCCAGTTACTACTGAATTAATTTACGGCAGAACTGAATAAAATCCAGTAATCACATTAAGTGTAAGTACAGTCTTAAATAGAAAGTGAAATGATCGAAAGGAATTGGAATCGGAATTACTATTGCATTAGCGAAAATAGTGAAATCGGATTTGATCGTCAGTGGGTCAATAAAGACTATTTAATTTAAATTCCGTACTGGAGCATTTTGAATAAAACATTAACAAATTCAAATAGTTTATTTGCGGTTCAAAATAACGATTAGAAAGGTATATAAGACGTGACGAGGTAAATTCAATAATAGAATCTCAAAGTAGTGTTTAAAATGATTTGATAATGAGTTTTCGAAGTTAAAAAATAGGTCGACAGCGAAACATTAAATGAGGTTATTATCCGATGATCCGAACGTCGTTTTGTCGAAATCGAACATACCAAAGAATTGTTAAATAACAAAATCAAAATGTTTGCTATTTTATTTCATATTTAGGAAATTTACTTGAAAATTTACTAACCAATAGTCTAATCATGAAAATATTTTATTCGCATTTCGGGTATCGGATGAGTGAAAACAACGATAGTGACCTATTTGAAGCAAGGTATTAATCGATTGATGCCTTTTACTACACATATTATCGTGTCTAAATTGTTCACTTTTCCGCACCCTGGTCACGACTAGTGGATCACGTCCTTGATTGCTCAATATTTCTGTATCCGACTCTAGCCACCGTTCACTTTGCTCTAAGGTCCTGGGAAAGTTCGCCGTTTCCTTTGATGTGGCGATTGCATAAGAGTGGTTGTATGTTCAAATAGCTTTAGACCCTAAATGAAATTTTAGTTATTATCTCAATACTTCTTACGTCAAGTAACTACGAATAATAAACGGATGTGAGGATTATCGGAAATCAGGATGGAAAATCTTTGAACTGCAAATTGCGTCCTAAACCTCATTCAATTTCCAAATGCAATTAATTAATAAAATTGGCGAAAAGCTTTTGGTCCATAGTTAAGGTACCACCAAGTAAGCCGTGCCTGTATGTTTTATAGAAAACTAATCACAAGTAATGGAACACTAGAAGAAAGACAAGCTTGTAAAATTTGTTTTATGAATGGATAGGATAAAAACATCCAAAGATCGAAACTTTATTCCTTTTATAAATAAAAGAACAATTTTCAATCCAGCATAGTTTATGTTGTAGGATATCTCGTTTTATTTCACTCTGTCGTTTAAAGCGATCGTATGGAGTTTATGTGTTTCTGAAAGTCTTAATAAAATACGTCTCGGTTTAACGACGAGTTGCAGACAGTAAGATGTACGAATCTTAAAACATTTTCGCGAAGTGTTTTTCTTGGCAAAGTGTGCATGTTTTACAACATTTTACATAATTCACAGATATCAGTCTATTTTATGTTACTTATCGATAAAGTAACAACTAAACTATATGATGTCCGAAATCCGAAACACTTTCATGTTTTTTTCAATAAGATTTATAATTAAAAAACCTTTTAATTTCCTTCTAACTCAACTACTATGAAAGCTAGACGTAGATAGAGTGGTGTCACTGACCGATCGTCGTGATTTTCGAAGATTATTTTTCAAAGGCAACAAAAAACACAAGCTCTTAATGTATCCTAATGTATTTTCCTAGCGTGACAGTGAAGATTGATGGTTAGCTAGGGAAAGTGAGGATCGTGAGACGAATGTTAAGCTTGGACAACTCCGAGGTCGTATTAAGACTTTTTTGATACTGAATCGTTTAAATACATAGCTTTTACAACAATTGTCATGGTGATTGCTTCTTTATTAGGATACTGTAAGAAATTAGCTATTATAACTGTCGTTTACTTCTCCATTATAACCATACTCAAAATTGTTATTAAATATATAATCTCAAACAATAATCAGCAGAATTAAGGTGACACTAGTCGACATTTTTTCCATAGAAATTTCGGTATTCCTCCACTATTTAGCACCGTATATGCAAAGTTATACATGATATCGTTTTGTCTCATTATTAATTTTGTCTGTGCAGAAACAGAATGGTAAAATAAAAAACCATTAAAAAGTTACGAGCTACCAAAGATTCGTTTTTATTGCCATTTTTTAAAACAACTTTGGGCTTAAATTAGTAATAAAAGAAGTATCAAATTTTCAAAACAAAGTCGCTACAAACAAAGCACGATTATCGAAGAATACAATAACTTTTATTTGTAATTGATTTATGCAGTGGTTTTTTCATAAAACTAGATTTTCCAAAGGCTTTTTCGTATTTTTTTAGACGCCCCTTTTACTATGAATTATCGTGCATCTCACTTAATAATGAGTGCCCCGGTGCGGTGCGGGAGAACAGCATGCTTTTTGGCCTCGCCCACCAGTGAGTTCGAGCCCGCGACTTGTGCAACCTTAATTGAATTTCAGATCCAAACACGAGTTCAACTAATTGTGTGAACCTAGCGAATCTCATGTACGAGCGGGTCATAAATAAGTTATCATTAGTTATTTGCGCACCGCAGTGTCAACGTTTAATATTTATTGTCTATGAGATGTTGTTGACTCTTATGTACAAACTATTGAATTATGAGTATAACAAATACAACCATTACAATCGTCTTTCACATACTTTTCTTTGAGATTTTCTCAGTATATTATTCTTTTAATCCCAACTAATAATAATCACACACAAAATACAGAGGACTAACATATCATGAGATCTAAAGAGACTTATTACCCCAGCCCAAATTTTACTAGTTGGTTTTATCTTATATTATTAGCTCCAAAACATCTAGAAATTTGGTTGAGAAGGCGATTTGGGTTTTTTCTGGGTTCTGAAACTATTTTAATTAAAAAAAACCTCATTTCGTCATATATTATACATTTGATCTAACTCAAATGTATAATATATGACGAAATGAAACCTTATTGACAAAATTATTTTCAGTCAGTCTGACGATCCGATCAAGAGGATTGGCATTATTTTTTAAAGAACCATGTAAACTTATCGAATCAGGAGAAATTGTTCCGGAATTGATAAAGACGAACAATATGGCACGAATAATAAAACCAATAAAAGTCGGCCGTGAACCGTAACGCACTTAAACTTTTGGCATTAAAATTATCATATCACAGTCATGCGATGCCTAGACGCAGCGGGTTGAACGAACCCATGTTATCTTTACTCACAGAGACTATAATATTAAATGAGTGACATCATTATTGTGACAGCGTCACGCTTGCCTAGTTTCGCTTTGATGAGACGTTTTGATTTAAACGTATCTAATTCCGTAGACAAACATCGCATACTCGAGTTTCGGTTACGATCACTCGACATAATGAACAAACAAGACGTGTTATTATACAGTATTATTATACACTTGGCATAACTAACTCGATTCCTATTCCCAAGTTAGTTTTGTGGAGTAATTTTAAATATTATGTTCATGCTTTAAAATGTAAATTGATGTTTACTTTGGAATATTATGGAAAAATGTTCAAAAGTAAACTAAAAGCACGTGTTCAAAAGTAATGTCAATTTTTCAAGAAATGCTAACGTTTTTTGAACGAGACTAGGCCTTGAATAAAACGTGACAATGTTCGCGGAAGCAGCATGAAGTTGTTGCGAAGTGGGAGTAGAGGAAAAAAATATTACTTTAATGGTATATATAACATTTATAGCTGATACAATTAAACTCACTTATGTTATATTAAAACATTAAACTGATATTTCCAAAAAAAACCGAATCTCACATGCTCCCTTTATTACCTCCGAAAGTCTTCATCTTTATCGGACAGAAAAATATTGATACTTTCTCTATTACGTATCGACAGACAAGAACATGAATCAATGATCCATCGTCGAGCTCTTTAAATTTTACCTCGAAACACACAATCTCCACCGCTTTTCATAGATAAAAAAATGTGTATAGGAAATTTTAAAGATTTACAATAACAGAATGAATTTCACGACTATTGGAAGTGTATATACGTATGTTATATAATCAATAAAATGTGTAGTTGCTTCTTAGGACATAACCATTGAGCTAATAATACTAAGGTATAATAATAGTTCAATGAACATAACAGACGGAATTGTGACAGATGAACCTTATGTCATCACAAAGTAGTAGATAATATGGACCTATTGTATGTATTTAGTGATTGAGACGAAGCCATTTTTCTTCCATTAGGTAAAAAAGGGGCTTTACTTCCGTTCGTAGATAGTCGTCAGATAAACTTCGGGTGCTTGGAACTACCTTAAAAAGTCTATTTGAGATGTCATAACATAACCTGTCAGATAAAAAAAATAAACAAAGATTTAAAAAAACATGTTAATTCGATTGACGACCACGTCAACGCACTGGCTCATCACAAAAAATCATCTAGCAAAACGGTAATATAATCCCGCAAAAAAATACGACATGCAAAATCATCAAGCACCATTCGCATTGAAAGCCGCTTCGAAAGCATACGATTAAATAATTTCATTACAGACTCGAGTTTATATTCGTGATGAAAAAAATGGAGCCGCATTCATAACATTAGATGTTATAATACTCAAATAAATTATACGTCTGTTTGCTTTAATGATTACGTTTGAATAAACAGTGAAGTTAAAATAGCCCTCGAAAAACGGTTGAACGATCTTTTTATTAAACCGATGACATAATGCGATTATTCATTGCTTTTACCAACCGGTCTCATTGAAGCCTTTAATTATCTAGGCAACTCAAATCGGGATGAAAATAACTAACTAGGGATGGATAATTTGCAGTATTTTGTTTGTCAAAAAAGGAAAATAAATCAAGGAGATGAAGGGCATACGTATGTATCTAAAAAAGTTTTGAATATGAAAGTGGATGGGTTTAGAGGAAGAAGGAGACCGAAAAAAAAACATGGATTGACTGTGTGAAGAATGATGTGTTTGAGATGTGTCACTGATGATATGGCGAGTGAAAGAAGAGAAGATACATAGGAGAACATACTGCGCCGACCCTAAATAAAAAAAAGAGAACAGGGCAGGAAGACAATGAAATAAATCAATCTTGACGGGCTCGTTGGCGCGTTCGGTAGAACACCTGCCGTGAGCATCGATGGGTCGTGGGTTCGAATCCCACCGGGAGCACATGCTTATAATTTTCTGTAAGCATGTTTTCCTCACGTCTGGTAACTTCGGGCATTGATCGGGTGGGAGTAATATCTAAATTCCGACCGGGTAACGAACCAACGTTCATAGATGGAAAAGCCGTGAAGTGCATATTGCGCGTTTCGGTTTCAGTCTATGGATTTCCGAATGCTCGAAGTAAAAATTAGGTCGACAGCGCATCATTAACTGATGTTCTGTGGCTGAGGTATCACCTACCATCAAGTGAACCTCATGCTCGTCTGTCGATATCTGACATAAAAAAATAAAAAAAAACAAATAATGTAGTGTTTTATGTCAGAATAACAAATTAACAATTTCACTAGTTTAAATACGAAACTAGCTTCGCATCCACGTTCAAATCTAAAGATAGACGTGTCCTATCTCACCCGCGTGTTTACTTTATTTACAGAACCATTAATTACGAGAATTAAAAAGGCTAATATGTTAGAAATGTTTAACAATTTCAATGAATAAGATACACTACAATAATGCTTAGACTAATGAGCGGTCCCGTTTGTTCTTATTTATCTTATACAATATCAATTTCTTCATATCAATAAAAAATAATCTGATTGATGTGTCATAAATAAAATATGAGAAAATAGACGAGTATTTTTAGCTTTAACATTCAGAAAATGGCACATTATATTACTGCGCGCAGGAAAAAGGACTCTTCAAGTCTTATTAAAAAATCGGACTCGAGTACTACATTGGGCAGTTAAAGTTCAGTAATATTGTGTACAACCGGACCTTCTACGTCTATTCAACGGGTTCTTTGTACTAAAACTGTAGTATTGTAGTATGCTTACAGATGTTCTCTTGACTTGATCGTCGTAGTGCCACAAGCTCGTTAATTTCGCACATTTCGGCAACCGCAAGCGAAATTACTATAATCATTCATCGTCAGAAAATCATCTCATAAATCTTAGAACAAATTGCACGTTCCATATCATGATTACCGTGTTATTAAAGATGACTCACTTTTGTACTTGAAGTACTTATTTGTACTTATTGGCAATTTGTATAGAGGATTTTTGGCGACCTCTCGCCGTAAGTGTTGAATTAATCATGAACTTTTCGTAATTTTCCGAACGGATGAAGATAATATTCGAAATAAACAGGGCAGTTTATATAAAAGCTTAATATTATTAAAACACTTGATGTAGATTTAATTATAAAGGTATTCTGCGTCACAGTTTTAATTCCAATTTTTGCCTCCATCGCAGTGGACTAGAGCACATACATACAGCTCTCGCCGGCGGTTTTTCCGAACCGATACGACTTGGTAACCTTCAAGAAACGAGCATATACTCATCTTAAAGGCCGGCAACGCATCCTCAAGACCCCTGGTGTTGCGGATGACCTTGGGGGGCGGTAGTCACTTACCATCAGGTGAGCCGCCTGCCCTCTAATATAAAAAATAAAATAATAATACATCATAAGATACATCTACATTTCTTTTTACGTCACAATTTGATTCAAATTCATCACGACAATAATCTTTCCTCACGGCATACACTAACTTCCTATTGCACGCTTCTAATCGCTACACACATCGTAGCAGCATGTTAGGACCGTATGCACAAAGAACAACAATTACGCCAACAGTTGAATGACCGGGCTCAATCGATATGAGTAAATTCGCGTGCTTAAACATCGGAATTCTGTCCTTGTTAGCGCATTAGGTACCTAATCAAATATATCCTGTGACTAGTTGTTAGAAACAGGAATTAATTAGATAAAACATCTCTTTACAGGGAGGAACTATCCACTAGCGAGATATTTAACTCTTGTAATGCATCAGCTCTCGTCGATCGTTTCCGTACTTACCGTAATGCTTAAGGTAGCGTTTATTCTGTGCGAGACTGTTAGAAATCTGAAGACAAAAAGTGATCGCACCCTCTATTAAAATTGTGTTTCTAAAATTGTCAACGTAGAATAATATTTACTCACCCAATAACCACTGAGTTCCGTGTTTGTTAACATTGAAAGTGGTTTCTAAAACACATGTTTGTCAGCCACTTTGTGTTTATTTCGGTGCATTAAGGTCATTCGCGTTTTCAATTCTCCCGTTATAGCGAAACCTAGATGATAAGTAGGTGTGGAAAAGTGCATTTGATTTCTATTGTTTTGGTAAAATTATAGTTCGATTATACTGAAATAATGATATATTAAGCGATAATCCCTTTTTTTACTGTAGATAGACAATAGACAAAAGCTTTGCCGATGCAGCTATGATAGTAAATCCCACATGCCTATGATGCCTATGTTTTCTTAACTTGCCGAATTTATTGTAACAATCATAGATAAGATAAGATATATGTAATATAATAATTTAATAGTTTTTAAGAAATATTTAAGCTGTATTTGAAGTAAAATGCTCTCATAATTAATAAATATATGATAAATTTAATACAGGTAAGTTCTACTAACTCCACCATTTTAGTAATTTAACTACGATTAATTATTTCGCCTTATCGATTAATTGACGATTATTATATTACATCACAGCTTTGTTTGTTTGTACGCAAGCCGCTGCAACAGTAGACAGTAGTGTACAACCAAAAGTAAACATAATCTATTGACGTCACTACAACCTTTACCTATTGTTAATCTTTTATGATAGGTCGATTCGTTCCCATGGACCGAATATACCTACATTTAACAATAAACGCTTTACATATTTAGTTATTGTATTGTAATATTCTATTCATGGTCCTTCAAGCGGCCCCAGTTTGAAATATCTAGTTCCTTTAAGAATTATAATATTCACACATTTATACAATTCAAATTAATTTTAATATCACATCGTGACGAACGATTTATTTAATCAACACTTATAATAAAACACACATCATTATGTCATAGTTATGAAACGTATGGAATATTACCGCGAATCCGGCGAGCATAATCGATATTATGCAAAGCCTCGCTGTTTCTTAGAACTTGCAGTTAATTGTATATTAGTTTCAATCGACCGACCTCATTCCAGGAAATTAAACGAAGAAAAAAGTTTTGATGACCTCCAAGTTAATGAGTTTGATCTGCGCTTATAAGCGAATTTACTGACGTTGCCTTACATTTTTAGAGT
Source organism: Anthocharis cardamines (assembly GCA_905404175.1). Classification (NCBI taxonomy): domain Eukaryota; kingdom Metazoa; phylum Arthropoda; class Insecta; order Lepidoptera; family Pieridae; genus Anthocharis; species Anthocharis cardamines. The sequence goes on from FR989959.1 coordinate 2,367,200, forward strand.
TCCGAGTATATCAAGACGAGCTTTTTCTACAAGCCTTACGAAAACCTCGTCTTAAGTAATTTAACGTGTTTTTTATATGTTAGATATCGACAGACGAGCATAAGTTCACTTGATGGTAGGTGATACCTCAGCCACAGAACATCAGTCAATGATGCGCTGTCGACCTACTTTTTACTTCGAGCATTCGGAAATCCATATACTGAAACCAAAACGCGCAATATGCACTTCACGGTTTTTCCATCTATGAACGGTGGTTCGTTACCCGGTCGGAATTTCGATATTCCTCCCACCTGATCAATGCCCGAAGTTACCAGACGTGGTGCAAACATGCTTACAGAAAGTTATAAACATGTTGTCCTGGTGGGATTCGAACCCACGACCCATCGATGCGCACGGCAGGTGTTCTACCGAACGCGCCAACGAGCCCGTTCTTGCATATAACCCTATTACAAACAAAATATTGTATGTAAACGAATTCACAAGTAAGGCTAGGCTAAAGTACTATTCAGCCGCTCAAACGACTAAATTAAAATGCAAGGCCAAGATGATCATTTGAAGACAGATGCAGAAGAATTAATACACATGGCAATGTCATATATATTCGTTCCAGATAGACTTATTAACCCGGGAATAAACTAACATCAATCGGCTGAACTAAACATTGAACGAAATAAGACAAACAAGCTATGGGTCAATGACATGCAACATATGCGCATCTACTGATAATAGCCAGGTTTTTAAGTTCAAGTCTTCATATCCTATCAATTTAATTAATTCCTTTTGTAGCCGAAGCTGAAGAGCTTTGTTGTAGTTTAAAAAAAATCAACATAAAAAATAATGTAAGGATACGTTGATTAAGATGAACCACTCGTCTATAGTTACTTGTAGAGTGCAATTCACTCACAATACAAGACTGTGACGATCGAACACTCAAAGGCTTCAATTATCTTAAATCGTTTATTTATAAGTTTTGCTGTCACATTCATTATGAATAAAAAAAAATCGAGTAGCCCTCGGTTTTAATTACCGTTTCAGTATTCCACGGTAAATGTATTAAAATTACACGTGAACCTAGTTCATATTCAGTACCAGGCCAAACGTGCCACCGAGTGAGCAACGAGGTAATGAGAGATAAATTAACAACGAAATTGGCCACGAGACAGCTAGGCGCCTTACTTTTGTGACTCGCGTTGCATTACACTCCATTATAACGCATCACAATCTCGACACGAGGTAATTAAAAAAACGCCAGTCTCCCACACATTACCGAGTAAACGTCGATGTGACACGAGAAATTCAGGACTGAAGATGATTGCGAAATTATTGTGAAAGTTGGTGTACGAGGGCTATTACCGTCAATCCTAATAATAATGGCAGCAGATGCAGTCGTGTAGCTTAGGCCAATTTCATTACAGACAACAGACGGTACGTCACGGACAATGCCGACACCGAATGCTCACGCTCTGATTTGCATATCGCAAACGAAAGTGTAGCGGTAAGAATGACCTCTTTTCTTAGGCTATTTCAACCCCTTTTATTAATAAGTACCCAGGCCTAAAATTTTACTTTTTTTATTTTAGCTTGGGAGTGTTTTCGGTGCAATCTTAATTGTTAATAGTAAGTATAATTCCTAATCTTTTAAGTGTACCGACCAGTACACTATTTCATAATTATGTTTGGAAATAAGAGGGAACTCAACCGTGTTACATTTTATACCTTTGTTATAAATGTCTGTCAGGACGAATAGAAATACCTTTTTTCTTTAGACTTTGTAAGCTACAACCAAGGTTGAATTCTCGAGCACTAGGAAACCAGTATTACGCGATAACGACCTCAGAGTGATTTGAATAACTGCGTTAAAACTGGTTCATTTGAATATTAGTCGCTCTAGTTGTATTGTCTCGCTCCCGATAGTCGTGCGAACGCTTCACCATAATCCGCGTAGCGAATCGCCAACTCTCTAATGCGCCTACTTCGAGAAGGCGTAAAAATTGTTCTTTTATGGGGAAACGCGTCGAGAATCGCCAGTAAACAATCAAACAAGCTGTCGCTATGGTTGTTGAATATCGCTCTCTGCTCCACTTAGCTTGATGAAAAAGTGAAGTTGTTTGATTTCGTCGAATGCACCATTTACCCAATTCTAGAGAGCGGAACCACTGTGCAGCATTGTGTTGGCATGCTCGACCGACCCTTTGTCCAGACGTGTTAGATAACACATTTAAGAAAACGTGTTAGAGATAGCCGTGATAGTTGAAAAGAGTTTTATATTATTCAAATGTATAAATAGAATTGCCTTAAACATCGCCTAAATAAATGACAGTCGTAAGAAACCCAAGGTTGCTAGTGAAATCGCAAATCTGAAGTGGCGCTGGGCAGGACATATTAACCGGGGTACAGACTTTATTTATTTATTGTCTTTTGGCACAATATCATAAGTTGCAAGGTGGGACGACCTCCAGAAAGATGGTCGGATGATCAGGCGAAGACGGCAGGGCGCCGTATAGGACATAGTACGGAGAAGACCGTATGATTATGACATTCATAGAGGAGGCACCTACTGCTACAGTGAACATCAATAATCTGAAGAAGTTGAAGAGAATTGCCCGTTTTCCTATAGAAGTATCATCTCGACTTAAGCATAGTGCACTAATATCAACTAAACTCATTGCTTTTATTCAGGCTACGCGAGTAAGTAACCATGTTGTGAATCATTTAATAAAGTCAACAAGTAGACCGGATAATATCTGGTATTCGTGAGAGCGATCTCTCGCGATTTAATATCTTAACTTCAGATTTGAAGTTCACACGACCCGGAGTGGCTATACTTGTCACGAGTGTTTTAAGCTAAACAAACAAGAGAACATCTTCATATTTCAAATACCAACAGAAATGTATAGTTACTTCTAACGATAGATTGTAGGCTTAGCTATTTTTATTTCTTATAGGTTTTGTAAAACTAAATGCAAATTTTAAGAATCTTTTACACGCTATTGAACTTCAGAAATGACGTCTTACTTTTGAGATTTCAGTGTTAGTTCTTTAGTTCTTACACAACAGCAATGCCAATCTTTAAGATTAAATGACACAACAGAAGTAAAAATACACTACTAACTCGATTTCTCGTGTTACACGTTGAGTATTAACTAGAGACTTAACATAATTAATGCAGAAAATAGTGCATAGTCTTGAAATAACTCTAGTCTTACGCACAAATTACAATAACTGTAAAATAGTTAAGCCGATTTATAATAACTACGGGTGATACTAAGCTGTTTTACTTTGCACCGAGTAATCCGTACAGAACAATCTTCCTTTAAACTTATTTCAAGCAATAACCTCGCGCTGTTAAACGCAACAGAAACATCGATTCAAGATAAAACAACCGCTCGGATTCGATTTATAATAACCACCGGGCGTTACGTTAAAGCGCGTCATTCACACGCCCACTACACACTCGTGGATTATCCTGTGCGAATCACGACTGAGGGCCAGCAACCACTATAACCTACCATTAAACCTGTTCTCACGTTCACACACCGCAGCCGACTTGCCTAACTGTCTATAAATCAGTAGTTGAGTTGGTTAATTCAAGGAAGCGTTCGATGCGACGCCTCATACCTAATCCTGTCGGTGCTCCATTAGGGGTCGGGTTAAATGTGGGCGCCACAATACCACTAACGAGTCTGTAGTTCTGTTAAAGGCTAAGAACATACTAGACGTTTATTGCCGCTTAGTTTTCCCGGGATGAAAATACTACATACCAGGGATGTTACGGAGCTTCGATTTCGGTTCCGAAAAGTCGGAACTTCCGATTGATTTCGCACCTCCGATTCCGATTTCGGTTCCGATAAATTTGAATCGGATTTAGTAATCGGAGGTCGAAGCAAAGCGTTCCGAAAAACCAAATTCAAAAACTCCGATTCCGATTTCGGTTCCGATAAAACCACTTCCGTTACATCCCTACTACATACCTACATAAGTATCTCGATAAAAATGATTAAACATTTACGTACTTAAATGGTGGTTAACTAATTATCTGGGGGCACGGTAGTGCCCCCGCCAAGTCGAGCAAAAAGCGGCACGGCCGTACTATCCTTTTCTCGAAGTAGTTCGGGCCATTTTCGACCCCCAATAACTTCGTTGTGGATAAAACTAGAATCCTGAATTTTCAGTCACTAAGCAGGCATTGTATAAACTCGGTATATTTCAAATATCATTCTGTTTGAACCAGTAGTTTAAGAATTATAACTAGTCAAAGTTTGATAATTTGTCACTCACTCACTCACTCACTGACTGACCGATCATCAAAACTCTAAGGCACTTCTAGCAGACATAGAAACTTGAAATTTAGAATACAATTAGTGTTTAGTCTATAAATCAAGGGAAAACTACAATATTTTGAAATTTCGGTCCAGTTTTCTAGATATACAATTTTTTTTTGTATTTCTGTATGTAATGAATAACTTAAAAACTACTAGACCGATTTTAAAAATTCTTTTACCGTTAGAAAGCTACATTATCACTGAGTAACATAGGGTATTTATTACTAGAAAAAATTGAGATCCTTAGAAATCCCTACTAAAAACAACCCAAGGTGTAAAAAAATTAGCCATAAAATGTCTTTCATCGCATGTGCTGCGGAAAGTATTGATTATAGAACAAAAAAACGTTCTACAATATTATAGAACATATCAAAATCTACAAAAAATTTCACGAGACCATATATCCAACTATTGTAGTTATGTCACTATAACTACTTTTTTACTTTAAAAAGTTGATAAAAATGCCGATCAAAATCAGACTGTTATCCATACCTTTGTATTAATTCTTATCCAAATAAACTAAGAAAAGGACTATCTACAAAAAGAAATGAGATGCCATCAAAAACATAAATTGTAAAAAAAGCCAAGTCTTGCAACTCAGTTCTTCTATCGTAAAAAGTTGTGAGATCTATATAATACAAAGTCGGTCAATTTATTCAGTCTCTACTGAAGGATCCTTCTGTCTTAAGTAATTACATAATAAGCTAACCTAACAATATCTTATAGTGATCATATGAATGCCAATATTAAAAATCTTTTATGTTTAAAATAAATAGATTGACTTGGCAATCGCACTAAACAATCTAATTTAATATAATATGTATTACTTGTGAGATACATTGTTTTTAATAAAATAAAAAAAGATACATTGTGATTTCATGCGATAGCCAAGCCAATCTATTTATTTTAAACATCAAAGATTTTTAATATTGGCATTGATATGATCACTATAAGATATTGTTAGGTTAGCTTATTATGTAATTACTTAAGACAGAAGGATCCTTCAGTAGAGACTGAATAAATTAACCGACTTGGTATTATATAGATCTCACAACTTTTTACGATAGAAGAACTGAGTTGCAAGACTTGGTTTTTTTTACAATTTATGTTTTTGATGGCATATTATTTATCTCGAAGTTTCAGATGCGTTACACCATGCGTGGTCATGGATAGATTGCATTTAATTCGGTAATTTTTTTACTTTTAATATATATTTTTTTGATATCACGTTAATAAAAGGCACACAAAAACATTTTAAAAATGATCAAGTCAATTCGTTGCTTCGTTTTAGTTTGAAAGAAAAAACAAATACACATATTTCTAATATTATTAAGTGCTTACAAGACTTTGTGCTTTGTGAAGTGCTTTAAAGACAGAAGAAATTATTTTATACCAGGAATTGCCACCAACTTGCAAGTACATTCTGTCTCGTCTTCCACTCAAAACACACGTGCTACAATCGCACTGTGAGTTCCCAGCCATGTTAATCCTACTTCAGGGTAGTTTTCTTTGATTTGCTTGATTTTTACGATCAACGTAAAATAGGTTTTTAACGTCGAAGTGGGAACGCTTACTCTTTAATGATGCAATTTTACAATATTTTACGTGACAAGCTCGCTTGAATGGGAATAAATGTCACATAAATTTTATAAATTAGATACCTTTCTTGGACACCTTAAACATTCAGTTGAGCATTGAATACACAAGAAATATAATCATGACGAAAGTGTGTTTATAGTTTCTCTTCAAAATAATAATGCAGCTGTTACAGAACAAACGCTGTGTTTTTAATTAACGAGAACTATCAAAGTTCTTAGTACTAAGTTAAGCTTGAACGTTCAGGAGTTTCATCATGTGCGATGCAAAAAATATTTCAACGGTAGTGCGAAAATTGCATAAAAGATTGCAGAGCATCATGGTTCAAACAATGGAAATTTGATGAGCGGATCTTTATGCATTAATAGACGCACTTGCATAACATCTCAAAACATTATAATGTGTATTTTTTATTGACATTCATAAGTGTAGGTACATTGTGTTACCTAAATGAATAGATGATTTTTGAATTTTATAGTGGCAATCTTTTATAACTAGCAAGAGCATCTCAAACTTCAATAGGTAGAATAATCCGTCCTGCGTAGCTCATAGATTATATATTGGAATGCGAATAAATTTCATCCACAGTTCTACAGTTAAAAAAGAACAGGTTAAAATGTATTTGTACAACCAAACGAGAATTTATGAATTAATAAATTTAAGCCATGCCAACGTCGCGCTGTAAGTAGTGACCATTTCATACACATCTGGACTAAAGCAAAATATCAAAATAACGAAAGGCAGATTAAAATACACTGAAAAAATATTTGAATGAATATATTATTTATGCAATAATTAGCAACATCTAATATAATTTCGTATTTCCATCAAACACGGAACGTCATGTCGGTTGCATTATTCGCCTCAATACCGCTGCAATTACATGACTAGGCCGCTCGATAATTTCGCATCATTATTCATGTCTTCACTATTCGTGTCGTACGCTTTGAAAATCTATGGCGTTCCAATTCGCTCTCTATAATATTATCTTCTTTACAAACCACATAAAGGAAATTGCTGTTGCCGTACATCGAACCTGCATTGACTTCCAGAACTACTTATAGCTAAATCGAATACAAAACTGTGTCTAAAATCTAAGTGCGGATAGATATTTTATGAAGAGTTGAATAGATGTGGAGGCATGAAGATGAAATGAATATTAAGCATAACTCTATCAGTAAGAAACACATACGTAGAATTTTAGCTGAGTTAAATAGAACTCCATAAAAATACAATAATAGTATTATATGACCTGGACCAGTACTATGACTGACTAGGTTAAAATTTAATTGGTTAGGTATTAGATTTAATCGTTTAAAGTAGAACCTTCACCACCGCACCTTTCAATAAAATTCCAAATTCCACCCGTACCATCTTGACGCTTAGAAATCTAGCACTGCCCGCTTAATGCAATTGTCACCAGCGATTTTTCCGAACCATAAAAGGCCAGCAACACATCTGCAGATACTGTGGTGTTGTTCATGGGCTTCGGTGTTCACTTTCCGTCAGGTGCCGCATGCTCGTTTGACCCCCTGTCCTCCAAAGAGGAATCAAATTACCAATTTTTACTTAACTCGATTCAATGATATTTTTTACACTGTTTTATACAATCAAGGTATTATTAATCTACAATAAATTAATGAATATAACATAGATTAAGCGTATCGTTACTCTAAATCGTGTTGTAAAGTCATTACATTAACGTGTTTGCCACCATACAATTAACATACTGTTTCCAAGTCATAGTATAGTTTATCACACATATAATTAAATTTGTTTATAGTATAGGAACCCAAACAAGCCGCAGGTTTCACCTGATGGAAAGTGAACACCGCCGCCCATGAACATAAGCAACACCAGAGGACTTGCAGATGCGTTGTCGGTTTTTAGGTAGGAATAGGCTCTCTTTATGAAAATCCCCACAATAACGTTGCGCGACGAAACGATAAAATTATCGAAAGTATACTATCACAATGGTATTAGATACGTCTATTTTAAATAGCGAATACATGATTGCCTAATACTTATTGCATTCGAGAGTAGGCTCGTACGACGAATCCCCAGTCCACTAGACGGCAATGGTCGTGAGATCATTCGCCTCACTTTCACACTTTCACTGGGGCATCGTCCGCCGAGCCGTCGCAACAATGCGACCGATGCCATGTTGCAAAACTGATTACACAATACACATCACACTGATAGACGTAACATTAACGTCCGATTTGTGCTCAATCACGTGTTCTAGCGAAAATGATGAGGTAGGTCATGAATAGGGTAGTAGGTATCAAAATATCGTCATATAATACCTAAATGTTATAAAATAAAAAAAGTTATACGGTGGCAATTAAATCTATATTTTTTTTAGATTAGGGCAAACAGCCAGTGATCACTGCCACCCATAGTCATTTGCAACACCAGATCTCTATAGATATACATGGCGAATTAAAAAAAAAAACTGACGCATGGACAGTGCAGTTGAACGAAACTATACGGCGAATATCGTGATCCTTTCAGTTTTCTTGCTAAATATTATGTACATATTATCGTTGGTTCAAAAAAAACTCACTAAAGTCTGTTTTTTAATTCGAGTCAGTAAAATGAGAACTACAACTGTCACTGATACAAAAAAGGGTGACCAACAACAATAGTGATGTTCGTCAATCAATAGACTTAGACATGAGTCATGCTTTATTTTATTAAGTATCAAAGCGTTTTTATTATTGTAAATATGTATTTAATAATATGATTGAAGAAATATGGACCTATAAGAAAAGAATAGGCTCGCGAAGCTTCGCAAGTCGTATCGGTTCAGTAAAGCCGTCTGCGACATAAATACAATAAACAGAAAGGTTTACTCAGTTTATGACTACAATGCATTAAATTAGGATGTTTTCGCGACACAAAAAGATGTTCATTACTAGAGTTCAATCTTGCTCTGTTCCAAATGTATTTAAAATCAATTTATTCTTTCAGTTATAAAAACGAATGATGGAAAACTTTTAATATTAGTGTAATATTTAGCCCTTTATTGATAACACTTAGCCCTTTAATTACACTACTCATAAGAAACCCATATCGCGTAACATCACCATTTCAAATTATTTTCACACGTAAAGAAGTACCAGGAAGTACGCAAGTGAAATTTCAAAATATATTCGTAGTCATTAAGGCCCGCTAAATAAAGGCAACGAACGTTCTTCTTACAATAAATAACATCGATAATAGAAATGGTGACATACAAGTAACAATATATATTCAGCACCCATACATAATAATTACAAAGCGAGTATTGCTTCCGCACGAGCGTGGAAAAAACCTAAACATTAACTTTACAGATTCTAATCGTCACCACATCAATTATTTAAACGACAATACCAGTTGTGAATTAGAATAGGTTAAGGGTCTTCTCGTATAAATTGAGAATTATTATCAGTTTAAATAAAATACTTTATACCGGATTGAAACGCGATTTATTATTTATATTATTTATGCCGACGTTTCGGATGATTTTCAGCAACCCTGGTCACGGCAGAAAGTTTAAATAAGATTTAAAAAAACTAGTCTTTTTACAAAATGATCATCACTTTACAATCAGGACACATAAATTACAGGTACATACAGTCCAAATTTCTAAGAGGTTACTAATTAGCAATTATTAACCAATCAAAGCCATAAATCATTTGGTCCTGGCACAAATATCTGTTAATCATTTCGAGCATCGCAAATATCCATTAAAAGTTTTTCAACGCCTTCCATCCAGATAAAAGAATTTGAATACCTCATGACTTGGCCAAATCATGTCCTGTTGCGTTGTAATTACGTTGTAAACCTGTGTTCGTTGGGATCCAATTAAAAAATCCAAGAGAATATAATTGCAGTCGCGAATGCATCGAGAAATAAAACTATTCGAACGGTATTGCATCGCGTGTTCATCGGACGTGAAACCACGTGAAAACGTGTGATATGAAATATATATGTGCGCATCAGTAGGTATTTAGATTTTTATAATGTCGTTAATAAGAATTAACATGTTTATATATGTTTACTGCAATATAATTCATTTATTTAGTTAAAAGATAAAAGATGATTTTTTTCTGAGGTGGACAAAATATACGTAAAATACAATACTAGCTAATAATAGCAAAAATAAAACATCTGCCTATAAGTATGTCTGTAAGTCATACCTACTACATATATATTTTTGTTCTCATTTTATGCATTACCCTCATACTCTTTGTCTCGTGTCTGCTCTAGCATATCTGGTTAGGTACCTACCTGGAAAAACTTTTAAAGAGATAAATTAGCCTTATTGAATGTTTTTTCTCGACATCCGATTTTGATAAAAATAGCCTTTAGAAAATCACTACTCAAAAGTAGTGCTGAAAATTAGTATGGACATGGACAAAAATGTTAGAAAATATGGTATTCTGTGACTCTCATCTCTCAATTTCAGGTAGAAGATATTTAGTGAACAGACTCATCGATTTCCATTGTTTTATTAAAATATGTATGCATACATATATTACAATATCGACTGCCGAGTCGAGTATCAAAATTACAATATTTAAATACTTTTTTCGATACTATTCCAGTGTCGCTAGTCGTTATTTATATTATATAGAAATAATAAAATAACGTATGTATAGAGTGCTCTTTTCTAGTTCGTGAAACGCGTTGAAAGCATATACAAATACAATGTATATTGTATAACACATTATTGGAATAAATACGAAGAAAAATAGACCTCGCAAGTATAAATGTTGACACGGTAGTAAAGAACTCTCGGACAGCCGCAACCAGCGCTCGACACGAACTTAATCTACCATATATTTTCCATTTATGTTCGCCGAGACATTAATCAAGAGCAACTTGTATCGATTGGAATTGGTTTCTTGTGAAACTATTGTTGCTAAGGTGGTTTAATTGATGTTCTTGGCTTCCTGTGTGTTTAATTATCTAGCCTCGAGACCTACGACCATTAATAACTGAATACAGTTGTTTTAAGGAAGCCATATTTGGTAGCCGTGTAATGTTCGTTGTTAAACATAGATCCTAGAACGTCGAATGGCTGCTAGAATTGAGACTTCACTAATTGATTTAAAACTAAACTCAGTTTGGATAATATTGGACATTTCAGGTATTATTGTCATTTTTTAAAAATCATAGCCGACTTTGATTTTATTACTCATTTCATAGTAGCGTTACATACTGATGTAAAACTTTTAAGAACAGTGAATTTTAAACTCAGGCAGTTTCTAAAAAACTAGTTCTAGATGTAACACTTCAAGCACGTCACAAGCTAAAATGAGTCAGATCCATTAATAAAGTCAATTCATTCACCTTGATTATAATCGCATTTACGCGTATATGTTTAACCGCATCTCGCTTGTGGTCGCAACGTTTCAAGGTCTACAACGGCGCCTGATCACCTCCAACCAGATATTATCGACAGTTGAACTTAATAAAAAGACATCGTGCAGCTATGAGGAAGAACGTTCAAACGAGCGTATTATTATTCAAAATTCCACTGCCTGCAAACTGCGATATTTATATGTTACGAAAACGAACTAAATAAAACATATTACTTGCAGTTTTATCGCAAATCAGTACAACAAAGGTGTTTTAAGTCAGATTTATAATTATTTATTATTATTGTAAGAATAGCAAGCATATTTATATAATGAAACAATATTTCCATGAAAAAATTATAATAACTCCACAGTTTTTCGGGGACGATCATCTTGTGCTTCATATAACATAATATAGATTTAAAAAGTTCTTTCTTACGATAAGGCTATTAGAATAAGAAATTGTGCTTACTAGATCACCTTATCAGGAGACACCTCCATATCTTAATTCGATATCGTCAGCAAAATAAATTATGCAAACAGCTCTTTTGTTGCCCGCCTTGGACAAAAGGCGTGGTAAATAATGCATTGTGCCGAATCTGGCATCCGAATGATTTCTTTGTAACGGGAAAACAATAACACAACCAATTCCGATTCAGTTAACAGTTATGTAAATACATAGTGATATGATCTTTAACATGGCTTACTGATTATATTTTTCTTGTTGGACGTCGATTGTTTTTAGTTTGAAGACAAAGCTGTTTCGCTTTATTGACGCTGACTATATCATTGAACAGTTTTGACTTTTGATATTTAAAATAAATTTAGTATGACCTGCCGACCAACCACGACAAAATTTTGTCAACCGTTTTCTCGTGTTTTTTTCGATTAGGTCTTTGTCTTCCGGGTCTACTAACACTTAAAACTCGACTTCTAATGTCAAAAGTAGAGATACTTGTCGATCGCGATATCTTGTCTGTCGCCATATAATATATCGAGATATCTTATATCTTAGTTTGTCTTCACTCGTGCGCAGGATATCTCTTGGTCATGCAAGGCGGGTTGAAGTTGTTTAATTTTTCTCTCTGTTACTAATTTTAAATATTAGTTTCTATGGAATATTTAGAGCAGATGAGTCGGGTAGTCGATAACAGTGAAATCAATAATTGACGAGTCCCCTAGTGGGGCATAGGGCAGACACTATTCTGTATGTGCAGGCTTGTCTTTACAGGCAATTAGGTGATGAGTCTTCTGTTCTCTGCCCGATTTAATTTTTTTTTTTAAATCTTGGATTCTTAACACAACATGCAGGAGGAAGTCATAATTAATTTACAATAAAAATCTTTCATAGTAAATTAATTATTATTTCTTAAATGTACTGTCAGGGCAATTATTGTATACTAGCAATTGCCCCCGCAACCCCCCTTGTGGGTTGAATTTCGTAAAATCCGTTCTTAGCTGACCTCTACTCGGCGAAAGGAATATTCCTACCATATTTCAAGTCGCTACGCCTTATGGTTCCAGAGATATCGTGATGAGTGACTATATAGGTGGAAATCTCTTTTATATATATATATATATTTGAATAAATGCTTCATATTAATTATTGTGGCTTAAATGCAGGCTGCAGTGGTTTTGATAACGGTAAATAGGGATCAATGATTGCAGTGACTCATTAATATTTAAATGAAAGACGCGGCATGGATGATGCCATCCATTGTATAATATAATAATTATATTTTCACAATACTTGATTATGCATGTGCCATTTCAACAGACAAAAGCGACCGCAAAACTATCGTTGATTCAACAAAGGCCTTGATACCTTCCTTTCATCATAAACTCTCAATTTCTGGTAAACATATTCCAATTTACACTTGTTTTCGATCACGATTCTACTGTTCCATTATTGAAATAGTCAGAAGTAAATCTATCTCTCATTATGTAAAAAAATATTCCCTCTTAGTGTCCGTGCTATCATCCGTCATGTATCCGAACCATTTAAAAATCGAGAGCGGCTATGTAGGTTCGTCTCTAATTGCGTAAGAGGCGTGTACGAGCTTCTTAATTGGAATGCGTCCCAATTAATGGTGCGACGGCTTTAGACCACGCCGATTGTAATTTAAGAGCTGATGGCGTATTCCATTACGACGTTTAAGGGAATTTGAAAACAAATTACGGTACGGTTATGTTAGGGTCGAATTACATTTGTCTCATCTGAGTGGGCGAACAAAATAAGGTATAATCGAACGTTCGGACGCTTTTCTCTCAAACTGAAAATTGTCATTCGTAATTGGCACTGGAGAATACTTAAAACTATTAACTGTTGGAAATTTCTCTAGATTGCTTAGTGAAAATATGCAGTTAACATTTTATCTAGCAGCATCGTTTTAACTTGTTGTTTTGTATCACTCTGTATTTACCAGAGTAGTAAGTATAAAAATAATACCTTGGAACTTTAATTTGCACATAAAATTATTCGCAAAATAGCCCAATTCATTTTTCTTTTGCTATAAAATTCTTTGCAGAAATTTTGCATTTATTATATAATTTTGAGGTGCACGAGCATAACCAGAGATCGTAAGCTCGTTTTATTCTTTTCAGCAATATTCCTACGTTATATTAATGTATTTTGTTTGCAATATATAATCTGATTTCCTGAAAAAGAACAGAGTTCCCAACCATTTTTATTAAACTTTTAATAACAGCGACAAAAAGCGTCGAGGGGTCAGTGTAATAAGAAATTAGTAAAAACAATCTCTTAGCCTACCCGGAATGGGGTCGGGTGCCAGACACCCCCCATGTCCCGGGTGAACGTCCGCGCGGTGAAAGTACACACAGATATATGGGTCACGTGGTCGTTTACACTCATCACTCGTCGAGGAAACTTTCCGTGGAATTAGGAGACATTTCTATAGCTGCGGGGAGTCTATGTTTTAACTCGAGCCTTTAAGAAACGTAACCAATTTATCATGTTTAAGAAGAACGCGTTCAAGCTGTGAAGGTAATGTACTGTTTGTTTTCTAATTTAACATTAATTTAGTAATAATTTTATGTTCCTTCTGCATTATTATTAAATAATTAGCAACACGCCCCGGCTTCACATGGGTGCAATGTACTATACACAAAAATAGCCCATATTACTCGCTGATAATGTAGCTTTCTATTGGTGAAAGAATTTTTCAAATCAGTCCAGTAGTTTTTGAGTTTATTCATAACATACAAAAATACAAATCTTTCCTCTTTATAATATTAGTATAGATTTCAGGATCGTAGTCTTGAGTCTTGACTATTTTTTTATGTAAAATATTGTCAGATGTTCATGAGGCTCACTTGATAGTAGGTAACACGCCTCGCCCACAGAACATAAGTCAGTGATGCGCTTGTGGAGGAAGAGAGGTGTGGTCTTCCTCCAACCTAAAGGGAGGATCCTCGACCAGTCGAACCACTGACTGGCCGGCCCGAAGGCCCCAGTGGTTTATGTCGAGATGTTGTATATATACTTAGCGCGCACAGAAACTTTGATAGCGCGATTCAGGATTAGACGTCTTTGTATTGATTCTTGTAGCGGATCATAGATGTCGCTACACGCTGTCAACATATTTTTTATTTCCGAAATTCGGAAATCCATATATCCATACTTTAATTTTATTCTTCTATCAATTTTAATGTCCGAAGTCACTCTGGTCTTCGTCTGCCTAGGTAAACATGTGTAGAGAGCTATAAATACGTCATCCTGGCGTCATTCGAACACACCGGAACGCAAGGCAGGTTTACTAGTAGGTACCCAAAGCGTCAACGAATCTGAAAACTTTTTCAATGGTTTAGTGACTAACCTGTGTGTTGCATTGTGAAGCAATTAATAAGTGAAATTAGAGAAACACAGCATTCTCCATATTAACCCGAAACGTAAGTAACAGTACCAGTGAAGAAATTTGCTTTAATGACCGCCGTGCCTCCATTAGCACGAAGCCGGAGCGACGATAATTAGCAATAATTATGTGTGTCAGTAAACAACCGTGTTTAGGCTGTAATCAACACAATTAACAAACGCGATATCGTAATGCACGCGCAAATTATCACGTATTCGGACCGTTATTGTCAGAAGTTGGTAAGAAGTTCCTTACCTGTATAAGTGTATTATAGCAGCCGGTCTAACATGACAATTACACTTAAAACTCGACTTTTAATATCAAAAATAGATATATTTGTCGATCGAGATATCTTTTCTATCAAAATTGTAGATGTCGAGATATAATATATCGTCCGCGACATATCTCGTGGCAGTCATGCTAGGCCGGCTGATATACAAGGAGTCAGGATAGTATTACAATTAGAATAAAAAATGTATTTTTGGCTAACACAGTGTTGCGAATTCGGGCAGACTTCGTATGATAAAAAAAACTTGGACTGAAGTCTATAGCAAATATACATCATTCAGTCATTCCACTGTCATAAAATTAATGACCCTGAAGTGGAAAAATTGTAAAACAGGTTTGAATCTACTATTTTTTGTAAATACTGTCCAAATTGATTACAAAATTGTTAAAGATCATGTCAATATATCAGTTGGCTTTTATTTTCAAGCCAATCGCGATAAGATATACCAAGATGTCAAACACAAAATGATCATCTAATTAAAATTAATTATAACTTTTAAATATTTCGACCGCCTCCGTGTCTCAGTGGTAAGCACGATGCGTTTAGCACCGGAGGTCTTGGATTCGAATCCCGGGGAAACAAGATAAGAAAAAACACCTACTTCCCGGTAAAGAAACACAGGAATGGGTCTGCCCCATGCCCCATTAGGGGACTCGGGAATTCACTTATAATATTTTAGAAATTAAATATTTATACCAATTAGGACTGTGTTATACGTAATACGAATTATAACAAGTCCATAAAAGGGAGACGATTCTTGAGTTATAAATCCTCTGATTACTGATACCTTTCTCCGGGGTTGTCTGAAAGAAATCGATACTAAGCCTTTGTACTGCATATTCTATCTAATGCATTTTCTTTGTTGTGTTTTGTTGTTTGTTGTAATATTTTTTTTAAATAAATAAAAATGATCACTATTACAGACACATAAGTGTCAATGAGGTCACTTTTCAACGACTAATCAATTAAAACTTGTCTCTACAGACAATAACATTTCAATGTAAGTTTGTTATCATCTTCTACAACAATAGTCGTTACATGCTGCCACAGCCGGAGATCAAAGTGAAAACTACGAATAAATATTACACAAGATATTTTAACATAATTTCTTAACATTTGCTTGTCTTCATAAGACATACATGACTGGCAGGTCCGTTTTAAACATGGCGTGCCAATTTTGTTTAAATAAGTGGTATGTACGCCATACAATTTAACATTTTGAACCCATCCGTGATGCAAGCGAAACGTATTAGACTTTCAATAACACCTTTCATTGTTGAGAAGTGTTTCTGACTCCAAATCGCAGAGTGATCGAGGAAATCGTTACATAATGTATTAAGTAACGGGAGAATATATTACATATTGATGAGTTATTATTATGTGCATCTTAAGAAATTGATGCTGAAGTATCTGTTAAATAATGAACTCAAAGGGGACCCCGCGTACTCGTCATCGCCGATTTGGGGCAAATTATCCCACATGCAGGGCATGACTGTAAATGAAAGTAGCCAAAGGGAGATTTATAGATGGCCAAGCGTTTAGGAGATATTTAAATTTTAAGCGGCTCTCGCAAGCGAAGTACCATTTATGTTAGGCTCGTTTCCAAGCAGCCGTTGGTGTATTTATTTATTTATTTATTTTATTTAACAACTTTATTGCATTATAAATATATAAGGACTTACATAACAGAATAAATAGGTGTAGTAGAATAACGATTATAAAGAACTTCAAATAAATAATGTTATAAGTTGAAAGTACCTGTTTATTATTCATTAGTAACGGACCGAATAATTCGACTTATATGAGGATTATTATTAAAATTAATAGCGCATCTTACTTATCTCCGCTTTGAAGGTGTTGAGTAAGAGAAAAATGTCACTCGAAATGAATTATTTCGAAGATATTTAAACTACATAATCTATATGAATAAATAGTTATGAAACTACGAATAGATATATCATATAAAGCCTAATTTGAATTTGGTCTACAAATACTAATAGAAAAAAAAAGTTTAAGATTAACTTCAAATAACATATTATGCCTACGCTATGATAAAATATAGTACCTAAATACGATATAAACCACAGATTATATTGATACGGCAGAACGATCAACATTATTTCGTAATCAAAATCGAAGCATAAGTTGGGAAACATTGTATAATGAATCTATTGTCTTAAAAGCGGGCTGTGGGAGACTAGACACTTATGATCTATCGTAACAACTCTATAATCACTTGAATTAAACCAATAATACAAAAAATACGGTAAGACGTATTTAGCTCAATTTCACGGTACTTGTTCAAATAATGTTTATTGCCTTCATTTATTATACCTAATTTCAATAATTCAATAATAAAATTAATCTTTTAAAAAATCTACTGGGGATTATTTCACATTCTAAAACGGTTCGCTCAACGAGCCCTACGAGACAACTTGGGGTTAACATTCAAATATAGTAAATACTAGCAACGCGCCCCGGCTTCACACGGGTGCAATGTAGATGTACTATACACAAAACATAGGCTATGTTACTAAATCAGTTTAGTAGTTTTTGAGTTTATTCATTACATACAAAAATACAAATCTTTCCTCTTTATAATATTAGTATAGATCAACAACAGATGAAACTCAGTAGTGGTATGAGTAATGAAGACATAGACTTAATTTTTTCGGGGAGGCCGTGCAATGGCTTTCCTAATAAATCGGCTCTTAGCATCACTGTTAAGCCGAGCGTGATAAGTCAGCGTCATTCCCCTGGCCTGGGGTGAAACACCTCGCCACTTTCTCTGGGAAGCGGTGAAAGTAATGTCCTTGAGACCACATCAAGCGGGAAGTGGGTGTTGAGATAACCGTGTAATTATATGGTACTTGAGTCACGGAAACTTCATTTGCCACACCGTGACGCGGCAGTGCCTTAAAATGTGATAATAATAAGCACTCAAAAGGTGAAGCACATCGTTCCCGGTAATTGTATATATAGAATGAAGCAATGAATCAAAAAAAGCAAGAAATAGTCACATAAATGTTTAACCCATTACTTCCCAACCATGAAAAACAATGAATTTTTTAATGACATGTTTAAATTAATATTTTTAAGAAAAAGTAATATGAAAAAAATAATAATAACCTGGTTGCCAAGTCAGGCTGCCCTATATACTTATATAACAAAGGGAATTTTCAAGATATGATTTATTTATATTTTTGTTTATTATATAATTGGTTAAGGTCTTAAAATTGTTTTTATTTACTTTGAAATAAGTAGTTTTTTATACGACACGGTATATAAATCAGAAAATATTGCATATCTTTGCACAACAAAATTGTCAAATTAAAAAAAATAATAAGTATTATTATAAAAAAAAAGTGTATAAATGCAAAATTCATTAAAAACAAAAAAAAATAAAAAGAATAAGTCGTAAAAAATATACACTGAATACAGTGTTCTATAGTAATTAGGACAGCGGGATTTAATGGGTCAAATATATGGTTTACGAATTTATTAACCTAAACAGTGGGAATAGAATAATAAATTTGACTATAGACTATCACCAAATTTAGGAGGTCAGCAGTTACAATTAATAGCCATCACTTAGCTAATTCATAAAGCTAACCTTGACTGGATAAATTAGCTGACGACTATGTCCCACTTACACTTTTCGCACAGTTAGAAAGCTTTGCGAATCAATGTTTGTTACTGAGTCAGTAGGGGAATACCGATCAGATCCATATTGAATGGTCAGAAATAAAGCTTTAGAAGCCAAGTATTTACGATCAATGATACTTTATCGGAAAATTATAATGATACTCATCGTACAGTTACCCCGCCTGCAAATCGATCACATTGTTCGCAATATACCGGTAGATTATAAGCAAATATAAATAAGTATGTTTAGAAAAATGCATGTAAATTATATGCTATACATAAAAGCTCTTACTTTGGTCTTATATAAAAGTAAAAATTACTATTGACGATATATAGCACGAAAAACTAGCGAAAACTTCGTATCGTCGAGCTGTCATTTGTATGAAATTTCAAATGATTTCTCATAAAACTGACAAATGGACGATACGAATACTTTCTCGATAGTCGTTCGTGCTAGGCCCTCTGAAGTCGGGATCTCTCTCTTCTTACAATATACATATCGCATATTTAAGAATTTAGAATATTGCCACTTTCCTTTATAATTTATTCGCTGATTGATTACGGTCTCGCGTAAACATAGATAATGATCGAGGAGTTCTAAAAAGAAGCGTTCCATTGAATTTAGTGATCAAAGGACGTTGATAACCGGAATTCCAAATGAAAGATCAGAGGATTTGAAAATAAATCGATACAGACGTCGAATATATTCCGATTGATACGATCCTTATCAAAGACGGAGCTAATCATGTGAGAACTTTTTTATTGAAACTGTGGTCATTTTATTTGACTGTATTCAAACGAAAAAGAATCTATATATATCTAATATTATAAAGAGGAAAGATTTGTATGTTATGGATAAACTCAAAAACTATTGGACTGATTTAAAAAAAACCATTCACCAATACAAAGCTAAATTATCAGCGAATCACACATCTACACTGCACCCGCACTGTCATTGTTACATTATAGCAATAAGCACTTTTAAGTATTCAGATTCTAGTAATTAATATTTTATAATTTCCTCACTTTAATATAATACAAAACACTCAGAACGAATACCATTGAGTGACGGAGGACCACAAACACTTAATACTAACCTAAATCATACTAAATCGTCTAATTTGCAGTTAACACCACAATATACCTAAATAAATTTTAAGATTTATTTAGTTTAACATATTTTAGAAAAGAATAATCGAAATATGCAAATTTAACGACGGATGATAACTTTTCATTATACGCATAATAAAAAAGCCATTAGAAAGCAAACGTTTCAATAAGCATCAGTTTATCACCGGGGAGGTAGAAAGCGTTACGTAAACCGCAATTGTTGTGAAAATGGAGAAAATACTTCAATCGTAAATCAAGCACCTTGTAATCGTAATGTACCTATTAATGTTGAAAGCTTTCAAAACGTTTCTTATGCTAACATATCGGACTGGAAACGCCTCAATGGTAATGTCTTATCTATAAAAATATTATGACCTTTCGTCATACAAGTTTATAGTATATATTTGAGTACAAAACGCTGATACACTATAACATAGTTGAGTACAAAACGCTGATACACTTAAAAGTATCGCTTTCAGTTTTGTTAAAAAAAACATAATATGTAAAGTTTTGACACCTTACTACATTAGACCCTTATAATTTATTAAAATAGAATTTGTCCATTGTAAATCAGAACCAAGCGTTTCCGTACCCACTTTCTGCCTCGCAACCTTTCTGTTTTCTGAACCAATACGACTTGGCAACCTTCAAACCAGACGATTATTTCCTTTAAAGCATCGATTTCTCACGTGTTGCAGATCTCTATGGGCGGCGGTAATCACATCAGATGCCCTCTGCTGTATATAAAAAAAAGTATAATCGATTCTGATATAACTGTGATACTCTGAACATGCGGCAATAGATGCAAATTGATAGTTGTAGTGTTACCTTTTTGAATTTGAATATCACAAGTTTCGGCAATAATACAAATGTATGAAGAACTGTTGCACCTTTCCTACCTGTAACAAATAAAAACACATTAAATAAAAATTACTATTCTAAGTAATGCGTCGTAGGTTTAAAAATTTCTCTTGTATGTTATATGCGAGTGATCATACATCCTAAGCAATATTAAGTTTAACACTAATAATTTTGTTTAAGATATGTTTCATGCGAGTATTTGTTTAATGTAGTTTTACCTATTTAACCTAGCTAGGTTTTCGAAACTGCGATCAATCAAAACACAGTGCAATACTTTATACGAGTATATTATATATTATTTATAATAGGTATGTTTATTTCTAGGTCAGCGTGCTCCACCTTAGATCACATCACCATTTACCACCAGGTGGGATAGTAGTCAAACGCCTGCCTATCCTACTAATAATATAAAAGTGAAAGTTTGTGAAGATGGGTGTAGTTACTCTTTCACGCAAAAACTACTGAACGGATTTTGATGAAACTTTACAGTATTATTGTTTATACATCCGTATATCATATAGGCTATATTTATAACAATATTGTGTTAATAATTTAAATAATAACGATGAGTGACGAGTAAGTCGGAAAAAACCCTTCTATCTGAAAGCTATTTCGCCCAGCGAATTGGGGACGGGTTAGCCGTAATTCATAAAAAAAGAAAAACAGTACAATTCACAGTAAATAATAATAAATTGATTCGGAGACCGCTCTGTTAAATCAAAGTCACTATACCGGCCGATCTTAGGGAAGTCAATGTCTTATTTTTACTCGTGAAATCAAGTCTAGCCACCATTTAGCTATGATTAACACGTATCTAGTGATCTGGCGCATGAATAATGCCTATTTGTCATCGATGAATCAATCACACAATTGTACCTACTGATTATACATGACGGATGTCTTTAATTTTAGATTAGCGAAGCATTTAACTGAATAAGAATATAATTGTTATCGTATTCAGTCACGCCCATCAAGTGATTCAGATAATTTATTTGTTTATACGAGAAATTAATTGCTCATTAGGGGAATTAATGTCTCGTATTTTAAAAGGCGAATTACTTCGCACCAAAACAGAACAGTCCGTTTAGCATGACAATCAAGAGATATCTCGCGAACGAATGAAGACAAACTAAGATACAAGATATCTCGACATCGACAACTCTGATAGACAAGATATCTCGATCGACAAATATATCTACTTTTGATATTAGAAGTCGAGTTTTATGTGTAAGTGTTATGTTAGACCTGGAACACAAATAGATATAATCGATTAAAACACAAGAAAACGGTCGACAAAATTTTGTCGTGGTTGTAACTTGTAATGCTAGGCCGGCTGTTTTGCAGATGGATGGATTTAATTATAAAAAAGACCTGATAAGTATTGCTAGCATTGTATTATATTTTCAATTACGTATGTAACAAAACCTATTAGATCTGAAAATCGTCCAAAACGTTCTGTTTCGTCAGAAAAGGTCATCAGTTCAAAATGATTTATTCCAGAACAAAACACGAGTCATCGGCGTTTATTTAACTAAAACGTAATTACTAATTTGTTTTATTGTAGTGTTTTTGACACTACGACCGAAAATCTAGCGGGTATTTGTGCATCGAAATCTTTCTAAAGGAAACCTAAAAAACGTACTATATTTTCTCTGAAATATAATTTCACAGCGCAACCACGTATCTACTATCCTTTATATATTTCAAATTCGCATGCATTAATTTCAAGCACGAGTAATACTTTCAAAACACATTACGATATTTATTAAGAAATCTCTCGAGATTGTCTTAACGAGACGTGAAGAACCCGTTCCGAATCAACCTCGACCCCGCGATTATCTGTCTGGGAGGGAGATCTCATCTTGCATTTAGTACTTTCTAAAAAGGGTTTTCTTAAAGTCCGTCTGTTTTGATGTGGGCGCGAGTGGAGACGCGTGAACTAAGTAAGCGTTTCTCTTTATGTCTCGTTAGGGCACAAAGTGTCGATAATATCACCGGTTACGAGACATCTGCTAACCCACGCGAGCGTATGGAGGAAATCGGAAATTTCACCTCCGTAACGGGAGAATTCAATTGAAAAGCTCGATGGAGGTATGTGTGAGCCCGAGGTGAAATAAAAATAGCGCCGAGCTTTCAATTGAGTCATAAAAAGTATTAAGTAATTGTATCTATTTATTAGCGGGCATAAGTTAATATCTAATTTATCAATAATTTAAATAATATAATGTTCATCCTTCAATCTAGAAATTCAGCCGTGGGAAATCAAGGTTACTATTATTTTCCCTACAATCTTAGAAGCTTCCAATTACGCTAATTTTAATTGTACTGTATTCAATTACATAAGAAACATGTTAATAATCTCAACCAATTTTTTTTTTACATAAAACGATTTCTAGCTGTCTACAATTTGTAGCAGCATTATGTAACTCGCGCAGTCTCAATAAGTATATTTCAATTGTTTTTGACAATTGAACTGTCAATACATTTATATATTCCTCTAGAGATTTTTCAACTAGTACACTTCTCTATAACAAAAAAAAAACATTTCATGTAACCGAGCTCAACAACGCTGAGTTTTATCAGTCGAAGCGCACAATCTCACTCGAGTCTAACGCAAACAATGAGCGAGTTAAGTTATAAACCGTGTAAAGACCGCCTCGGCTCTGTAAGAGCTGCATTTAAGTGTCAGTCGGTCTGTGTGTCAGACCACGGCGCCACGACCTACACGGCTACAGCGAAGCTTTATCGTGTATCAACAAGAATACACACACCATAATATACATCTTTCACCCACATTTGCATATGCTGTGACATTTTAATGGTCCCCCGACTATCTCGCAACTCTCTCTATTAATCACAGCATTCTATGTAAATAATGAAATGGTAAATTATCTGATCGAATGCGCTGACCGCTTTATTGGTTTCGATTTGACTAATACTATAGTCTTATGTCCTCGTGTTATAGCCAGAATGAAGAATAAAAAATCAAAATGTTTTAAAAGGGCAACAAGAAGAAAAGTTGGCGTTCCTGTTTCAAAAGGCCTTAAATTATATAATTTAAAAAATGGTTAAATATAAATTTACAAATATTTATCATTTTTAAATAAATTTATACATTTAGAAGATTAAATCGCAATGTGATGATGTTTTATATATTTAGATAATTGTTATTATAAAATGAATCGCTTGGTTTTAACGTCACAATATAACACTTCGTATTTATATTATACTAGCCGGCCCCGCCCGCCCGCTTTGCTGGGCGAATTGTAAAGAATAGACGAATATGAACTATCCACATAAATTTGAAAAAAAAATGGTAAAGGGTTGATGGAATTCAAAAAATGAATAGCCTAAAACCTTCTACAATTAATTCCGCGTCGAATGGTCATGGTATCATGCCGATCGGTCCAGTAGTTTTCAAGTTTATCGATAACAAAGAAAAAAAAAGTTGCTTATATATATATAGACTAGCAGAACGCCCCGGCTTCGCACGGGTGCATTGTTGCTAAAATATTTTTTTTTACTCTCCGTAATATCCTTTCTAATACCTCTAAGAATATGTGTACAAAGTTTCATGATAATCGGTTGAGTAATTATGGCGTGAAAGCGTAACAAACAAACTTACATTCACATTTATAATATTAGTAGGGATTATTGATAGAATAATATTCTGAATCAAAATAATTCTTACGCACAATTCAAGAAGGGCATTACTTATAAAATAAATAGTGAATCCTTCGGGCGAGGCCAACATTAATCCTTAACTTGTCGCGGCTGACACGCGGAAGAGGGCTCGTTAAATCATATTTATGGTATGTCGCCGTAAACTACAATTAATTTTCGTCTAACGAGAAGGAACAAGTCTGCACTGCGTGTCCGCTAAACTAGATTCAACTGTACTATTTAGCCTTTTAACCTTTCATTGTATTAAATACATATTAAAAGCCGGCACGAACGTTGACATGCAAATATGTGTTGTATTATAATATATTAAAATTAATATTTGAAATACTAAGTACCTATATAACAAAGTGATGCAATGACTCTTTTTTTTGATGAGGGGAATGCATTTGCCTACGTTCTGTATAGTGTATACTGTCAGAATGAGTAATAAGATTTAGCTCCCAGCTTATTCTTTGCAAATGTATTATTTATTTAATTGCATACATTCCCAGCATCGAAAGGGTTAATTATAAAATCATTTAGCCTTCTAGCCCACTTTACGGATTATTTAAAATCTGGAACTAAGTTTCAAAGAAACAAGATTCATTGCATATTATATTAGAAATAAAATATCCATCTTTTAAATACAGCGATATTTCTAATTTAGATTCAGGGTTTCATATTATCGATTCCAATTGGCGGCGAGCAAAACGTTCAGCCAAATTAAAAAGGCGGCGAATATTAACGCAAACAAAAAGTAAAAAACCCCAATACATTTGTACCAGTCGACTTCCAATAAAATTATGGTACGTATTAGGAGTGAGGCGTATTTATGGTAACAGATATAAATCACAGGTATTCAAAGATAACAGATAACAGTTGTTCATGCGGTTGTGATATATCTGTTATTGAAAATATCATGCAATTATAAATAACAACTGCTCAACAAATACTAGTAACTAATTTCTTTTAAGCACCTAAATAATAGATATTAACATCTGTTATTTTTGAGTAACAGTAACAGGTATAAGAGATATCATGTTTGACCTGTTATCACTCATGTCTAGTACCTATTACAACAGTAAGAATAAATATTCATCGTGCATGAATAATTGATACAAAACGCCAGTGTGACAGAATAATCGTTTTAATTGAAACTGAGGATGCCATCTTGTGAGAAACGTGATCTCGTTGTCAACTCGAATATATGGTAAAGGCTGAGGACACATCTAATGTATGTACGCTTTGTATTAATAACGCAAATGAACAGGCTTCGGTCTTTTCATACGAGTAAATACTAGATATCTACATGAATTATGTATCGATCAAACAAGGAAATTGTTATCGTTCACGACGATAATTATAGATGAGAATGAAACTTGGGCGTTTCTATTTGTCGTTTCATACAATGCTAAATAATAAACTGTATTTATAATACACTGTATTCTAACCTTCTCCATACAATATTATAAGAGTTCAACAATGATTCTAAATTTTTTTTTTTTTTTGTAAGATATCGATAGACGATCATGAGGCTCACTAGATGGTATGTATACCTTAGCCTCAAAAGATCAGTCAATGATGCGCTGTCGACCTATTTTTTACCTCGAGCATTCGGAAATCCACAGACTGAAACCGAAACGCGCAATATGCACTTCACGGTTTTTCCATCTATGAAAGAACCACATATTACCGATATTCCTCTCACTAATTGTATGTACTAAATGACCACATTTGGGTAAAACATGTATATAGAAAATTAACACGTCGTCCCGGCGGGATTCGAACCCGCAACCCACTGTAGCACATAACCATGTGCTACCTACCAGATAACTACAACCCGACCAAGTCTACTGAAATTGTAAATGAAATAATGAAAAAAACTGAACCACATCAAAACTGTGGCTTATTACAAAACTCGGCATTCAAAGCGCGCGTCAAGTTCCAGCACGACATTATGAAGCTTAGTGAAAAATTTCACAAAACCTCACTTCTCGTAAATCGCACAAGTGAAACACGGAACGGTTTTTGTGTCACGACCTACTTGAGTCCCGCAAAGTGACGATACGTTTACCTCAGCCCTCGGCGAGGCTGGGATTTTTCTTTAAAATTGGCACGCGAGTCATTAATTTACGGTTCAAGGGAAACAATTTTTACGGTTCGCTTCTATTTATTTCAAGTGAATACCTTAAGTGTGTGAATATTTTTCTCGTTAATAACAACTCTACTGTCATCTCAATTGTAGGGTCGACAAGATACATGTTTTACCTGGTTTTGGAGCCACTAGTGTACAGGACGTTCGCGTTGTTAAATTAAGTAAATAAATAAAATATAAAGTGATACAATAAAGATGGTTATTGCAGAAACAGAAACTATTAACTATAGAAAGTCAAGTTTTAACCAATCATAATGTGATTAGTTTTTTCATGCCAGATCGAGATATTTTTACTAATAAAAAAAATCTACGATTCAAAGCATGTTATTATAAAATAAATGACTACTACTAGTAACTACTTCTACTAAGAGTTATAGTACCGTCACTGCTGATACATCGCACCTGTTTAATGTCCGTGTTAAATTTTCGTCACGTTACAATTTACGTCACAACTAATAAAAAATCGATTTCAAGATGTTTCGGTCCATTTTTCTTCCAATTAAATATTCCCAAAAGGCAATATTTATGATACGACTTGAATTTCGTTAATCCATGACAAGATAGCGTACATTAAAGTACTTAGGAAAAAGTGCTTGATTGATTTCAAATATTTATGTTGAATTAGAAAGGACAGCTTACCTATCGGATAAGCGGTTAATGCACTGTATTCCAAATTCCAATGCTATGGACTGTAATACATTTTGGTGGGTACAGATCTGTCCAAGTAAACACTTACTACAGAGAGTTGATCAGTGTCTGAGTAATTGTAGTACACTATCACTTTAGTACATTCGAAGTAGCGGATTACTTATGCAAGTGTCCGTGTTATAATATATAATCATTTTTAATTCTACATACCAAAATTTTACACACTTTAAGAGTACCTATATATACCATGCATATAGTCTCGATGTCTGAAAGTCTGCGCGATTCCTGAGACACTTCCTGCCTCGCACTACCACCGATTTTTCCGAACCGATACGACTTGGGAACATTCAGAGCCTATATCTTCCTTTAAGGCCGGCAACGCTCCTGCAAGCCCTCTTGTGTTGCGGATGTCTATGGGCGGCGGTGATCACCTATCATCACGTGAGCTACCTGCCCGTTTGCCACCTGTACTATAAAAAAAACATTATTATTACATACTTCATTTCACATAATAAATAATACATAATAATAATAAATAAAAAAAGGAAGCACTAAGTTATTTTGGAATTATGTAAAAAACAAAAAGAAAAGCTCATATATTCCATCTACTGTTAAATTAGATAGCAGAGTTGCTACGGATGGTAACCAAATTTGTAAAATTTTTGCAGATTATTTTTACACTGTCTATGAAGCTGATATGTCATGTCATTTTATTTCTAATGTCTATAATAATAATTTGGGCTGTCTTAGCAGTATTAATGTTCAGGTTGATGATGTAAATAGAATATTGAAATACTTGAATCCGAATAAGGGCCCCGGTCCAGATGGAATACCGTCCCATTTTGTTCAATCATGTCATGTTGAACTTTCTGAACCTCTATCTATTATTTTTAATAAATCCCTATCATCTGGAGTTTTCCCTAAGCAATGGAAAATTGCCCATGTAATTCCTGTATACAAATCTGGTGAAAAAACAGATGCTTGCAACTACAGACCCATCTGTATACTTAATTGCTTTGCAAAGATATTTGAACGCGCTATATACAGTCATATTTATAACTTTATTAAACCTATATTGATTCCGGAACAACACGGATTCGTATCACATAAATCTACAACATCTAACTTAACTGAATATACTGACTATCTATTCGATATCATTGATCATAAGGGACAAGTAGATGTCATTTATACAGACTTTCAAAAAGCATTTGATAAGGTCAACCATGAGCTCTTACTTAAAAAGCTTATGGAATGTGGTATACATGGTAGTTTACTGCGTTGGATCACCTCATATATTAAAAATCGTACACAAATAGTGGCTATCAACGGCTTTTTATCTGATGCAATTTTGGTTCCATCTGGAGTACCTCAAGGGTCTCATCTCGGTCCTTTGTTGTTTGCCTTGTTCATTAATGATGCTCCATTGTATTTTACCAGCAATAGTAAATACCTATTTTATGCAGATGATCTTAAACTATAATTGAAAACATTGAAGACTGTTTCAATCTACAGCGTGATCTTCTTGCTCTGGACTCTTGGTGTCATAATAATTTAATGAAATTAAATGTTAACAAATGTCATATTGTCACATTCACTAATAAGATAAATAGTATTAATTTTTCTTATCACCTTTCAAATTCAGTTTTAACTCGAAAAGAATCCATTAAAGATTTAGGTGTCATTGTTGATAAAAAACTATCATTTATTGAACACATTGATTCAACCGCTGAAAGAGCAAATCAGATGCTAGGCTTCATCATGCGTATTTCAAAACTTTTCAAATGCCAATATAGTGTTATAATGTTATATAAATCTCTGGTTCGTAGTATCTTAGAATATGGTTCAGTAGCATGGTCACCTTTTTATCAAAACCACATTGACACCGTGGAAAATGTTCAGAAACGCTTTTTAAGAATTATGTGTAATCGTTTTAAACTTAGAACATCGTTGCATAGTTATGAAGCTAGACTCAAATATTTTAACCTCGACGCACTTGAAATGCGCCGTAAATTTATTGATCTAATATACATGTATAAGGTTGTAAATAATAATATTCATTCTCAACTGCTGTCCAGGTTTTCTCTATACTGTAATCCTTGTATGACTAGAAACGTAAGGCCCTTTTATGTTCCAATTTCTCGTTTGTGCACATCATATAACGCACCTGTTAATAGATTATCTCGTACTTATAATGATTTAGTAAATATCAACGACTGTATGGATGTGTTCTCTAATAGTCTCTGTACTTTTCGTCGCATAGTTTTAGACACTCTGCGCCGGTAACAGTCTTAGTTTTTCGTTTTACGTTTTAAGGAGACATTTTTTATTTTTTATTTTTATTTCTTAGAGTATTTTAATTTTTGCATAATTTTGTTAGTAACATGTATTTACCTTTCACTATAGTCGTGATAATAACATAACCTTCTTTTTCTTTAAAGTAATTTGTATTTGTTTTATTTTTAGTTATATATCACGTCATCATAAGTGTATCCATATAATTGACGTATATGTTTATCATGATTTACCTTAAGTATTGTTAGTTTGTAAAGTTTAATACATGTATGTTGTTTGGATACCAATAAATAAATAAATAAATAAATAAATAATCTTAACGAAACATATGATTATTACTTCAGCCATGTCTTGACATAGGTTTCATATATTTTTTCTCAATCCACAGTAAGTTCACAGACCCCATTTACCACGCAGCTCGCTTTAAGATATCTCCTTTCTATGCGGGTCCCCGGGGAGCGGCCCGTTCCGATTTTTTCCAGCCTTTCAAATGCTTCGAGTTCGTGACTCCGACATTATACGTATCTAGCTTTTTACGTAATATCACTTTCTACTCTGTCGCTATGCGAGTAAATCTTTTGGTTATAATATGTTATAAATAATATTTAATTTGAGGTTTTATATCTGTACAGAATTTAAAATTATGATTTTTGTTTTAGTTTCTTGTGAAAATAAAATTAACATTTTAAAACGCGATTTATCCATCTTCTGATCGTGTGTTACAGATTTCTGGTAGTCACCTAACTGTAAAGCACTCGAAACGTCTGGATAATAGAATGTAGAAATTAATCCTTATTTTTTTACAAATATTATGCATATGTGGGAAGTGAATGACGTGTCTTTTTTGTGTTTTTCTAAAGTTTATACAAGGAGCATTGCTCAATAGTGCCTATTGCCACGTTGGAAATAGAATCTATCTATCTAGCGCAAAGCTCTCCTAGACAGAGAGACTGCTGGAAGGAATTTATCGAATAAACGTAGCGTTTCGGAAATGTCTGCATCTCTTACACTATATCAGTTAACATTCACATAACGAATTGCATTGAGCCGATAGCATGAGCTATAACAGCGCCGGCGCCGCGCCGCGTACGCAACACGGTCTCCATCAAACGAGATCATACGTAATTGAGACACGTCTATTTAATTCCTGACAAATCGTGGGAGTATTACAATAGGATAAGAATACATTACCTGTTACTAATACCAATGGACAATATTCACGGGTATAAATTAAAAGAAATTCAATCTTGTTTTAATTTCAATCTTTAACACTATAAGTACGTACTTACTACTCGCTGATAAACAAACATCTATAATACCTATTATGTATCACGTAAAATCAAAGTTCGCCCCAGCAGAACACGGTGAAGTGCCCGTTGCCCCTCGTGGGGCAGACACATTTCTGTGTCTGTTTCTGACCATTTTTCTGTACAGGCAAGTGGCATATCTATATTCTGTACCCTACCCGACCGAAACATTTTTTTTATCTAGATTCCCAGGATTCGAACACAGGATGAAAACGTAACGCGCATACTATCGAACCACGGAGGCGGACCCAAACACTCGATTTTTAATCATACTGAGCTGAAAAAATTTAAGTATCATATGGAAAAACAACCAACCTTTCGGTTCAAATACTACATAGGTTTGTCAGGGGCTAGTACCGTTGTCCATCACACAAGGTATGACGTACAAGGCAATGGGCAGACAGAGCTTTACGATATGCCGGGGTCGTTGGAACAATGGTTAATACACCGACATTGTATCCACAGGTCGTGGGTTCGATTTCTACTGGGGCGGACATGTTTATTTAAATTTCTATAAATATATCCAACGTCTGGGTACCTACTTCGAACATTTAACGTGTGGAAGGAATCATAACTTATTCCGATTATTATCGAACCACCATTCACTAGTGTGCTGTTCAGTTCAAGTGGGCATTATAAAATCAGAATACGCAAAGTTTATTGACAACGCATCACTGTCATACCATCCAGTGGACCCTACGCTCGCCTGTCAATATCTAACATAAAAGCAGCAGTCAGCATTTTTTCCCTTTAACGCAGAATTGTAGTTATATCAAATACCTAGTAAGTATACTAAAGTGCTCGACCTAAGGCCAAGTATTTTCAATCTTAATGCTTTTATGAAAATTATCTGACGCCGTATTTGTATACGTGAACGGTCTTTGCTTAAAATGTTTAGCTGCAGTCACATATTCAAAATACCAATGTAAGCCATTTTAAATTTCTTAAGAAATTACAAGATCAAGTGTAACTTACAATGTTATAACGTAGTTAATTTGCAAGTTATGTATTCTATCCTGAGTTCTCTGTGTCAACACTAAGTCTTAAAATCGTATACGCTACTAAGACACATAAATAAAACCTTAATAGCAGTTACATTTTAGCTGAAATTCTTTTGTATTTATAGTAAATAAAACGTTTCTTACACTGATATTTAACAAAATAAGACAAGGTCTGCTTTCGTAATTTTGTTTTAATGATCATCAACAATGCTAAATTAGATTACTAACCTTAACATTTCAAAAACATACCAAATTACATGCATTATAATATTCTAATTTTATTGAATATTTTGCTGCTCACCATAACAACCTTGCCTAAGGCGAAATAAACAGACATTTAACATCCAATGTAGGTACGTTAAATTATAATTAATAACATTCATTAATATTTGTTTTAATTTAAAAAATATTGCTGTTTATAAGCTTGAGTATTGCACATATTTAAAGTAAAAAAAAATAACCAATTTATTCACATTACATTTTTTTTATGTTTGATATCGACAGACAAGCATGAGGTTCACTTAATGGAAGGTGATACCTCAGCCACAGAACATCAGTCAAT
This sequence comes from Anthocharis cardamines, assembly GCA_905404175.1. Classification (NCBI taxonomy): domain Eukaryota; kingdom Metazoa; phylum Arthropoda; class Insecta; order Lepidoptera; family Pieridae; genus Anthocharis; species Anthocharis cardamines. The sequence continues at coordinate 2,399,874 of FR989959.1, forward strand.
GATGCGCTGTCGACCTACTTTTTACTTCGAGGATTCGGAAATTCATAGACTGAAACCGAAACGCGCAATGTGCACTTCACGGTTTATCCATCTATGAATTACATTATTTGGAAAGGCTCAATTATCGCTACCATGCAACAAGCAAACATCTCTAATATTATCACTAACACCTACTAATTTTCGTATTAAGATAAACGCAATGTTAAATCAATTTAAAACAAAGGCGGATTGTGCGTTAAATACAAAGTTTATTACCAAATATATCTGGATTCATCCAACAGAATAAGCTTATTCGAGAAAATTCCTCGAAAGACTCAGTTAAAATCCACAACTCGTGGCTAAAACTGTTTCAAGATGCGTCAAGAGTAGCGTATGAGACTTAATGAACTCCAACTCGTATTAAATTGAACGTCAGAAATTACACTACAAGTAAGTCTAGTGCATATAAGTTTAAACTAAGTGCTTAATATTACTAAGGAAGAACCGTTTATCATATTTGCCTTCAACCATTTAACCTTGCCATTCTGGATAGCGGCAGTTCGATTCGCCCGAAGCGGCACAACAAATCATAAGTAATAAGGAAGAACCCTGTCAACATACTGGTATGAACTGCGCAGAGATAGACTTAGTAATCTATATTAGAATATCGTTTTTCTTCAAAGTCACATATCAACAGATGAGGATGAGGTTCACTTGCTGGTAGATTACCTCAACCACAGAACATCAGTCAACGTAAAAAACGTTCGCTACTTTTTACTTCGAGTATTCGGAAATCCATAGACGGAGACTGAAATGTGCAATGTGCACTTAACAGTTTTTGCCATCTATGAACGATGGTTCGTATTTCTCCGGACTAACCATGTAAAATTTGATACAACAATGGCGGAGATGACTTTGGGCACCTTTTTATAATTTAAGAACTAATCGACTTCATGTTTTAACCTTAAATTAGTCCTATTAACAATTGTAGCAAAAAATATCAATTGACACAGTTGACAAGCCATACGGGAAAACGTACTTTCACAGGCGCCGATGTACGTTTTTTTACAAATAACTTCCGTAACCACTCACCGCCTTCGTGTAAATGCAAAATGTATTTCTTTTTAGTTAGTACCTCGTTTACATTTAACGGTTGTTTGTATGGTTACAGCGTAGTTAACCTTATCACCGGCCGGCGTAGTACCAATGGCCGATAAGCGTTCACTGATTGACTTTGAGCGTTCGAGTGGAAATAGAAAATTAACTTTTACTGAAACATCGAGATTAGTACCTTACAAAAAAATACGTTCCATTAATTACATTTATGTATGTATGTATTATTTGTGAATAATTTATTGTATACTAGCTGATGCCCGCGACTTCGTTCGCGTGGGGTTCGCTTTTGAGCAAGCTTTCTTCAAATGATATATCCTCCATCCTCTGTACTTGGTGATTTATTTTGGGAAAGAGCTATCAAATTAGTCATTGACGGTTGCTTTTGCATCATATTATCGACACGTTTAATGGTGGTTGAGATTGGGGTTCGAAGTATGATTTGAAATTCAATAGAAATACCATTGTTGAAAAAATGGACCTGACTTTAAAGAAATTTACTTATTTTTTTTATAAATTTAATTAGTGGTGAAGATACTGTATCCACCTCGATATTTATTTCATTTAATTGATCATTTTCATTTTGAGACATTTTTTTTAAATTCCCTTTTCCCGGGATTCCTACTCGGGTTTCCTGTGCTAAATGCGGAAACCTCTAAGATACGAAGACAGTCCTTAAGAAGCAATAAAAGCAATGTCGAATAATCGTAATTCTGTAGAGAAAGGATGGATGAAAAGGTGAAATAAACGATCTCATAAGAAATACTTTTTCATATAATATTTCAATAATACATTTTCTATTTTTTTTTTATAATATAGTTCTTTAAAAAATAAATAAATAAATACAAAAAAAAATATTTGCGTTCAACTTCAGATTCGAACTCGCATCTGAAGTTACGCAATGGGCCTGCATATCCACTATTCTACGATTACATATATCGAAAATGGCGAAATAATCAAAGTATTTCATTTAGATATCAAACTGTGATTGACATCTGACAATTCGAAAAAGTTCAACGCGAGTCAGTTTGCATTGCAATTTGGTGATATGGTGCCTTTAAAATTATTTTTAAATGATGATAACTTTTCTTTCTGAGAACCGATTTCGATAAAACAAAGCCTATATGTTGCCCCGGGCTTTACTTAATATATTTGTGTAAATTGCATGAAAATCCGTTCAGTATCTTCGGAGATTAGCGTGAACAAACAGACAGACGGACAGACAGACAGACAAGAATCTTAAAAATTGCATTTATGCATTCTGCTACCCTTCTTTTATCACCCCTCTTAATTTCTGGTAAAAATATTTAGTGAAGCGTAATTTCGATCCTACTCTTTTATTATATGTATAGATGTATTTGTTGTTTCGACTTTATTGTACTTTATGTTATTTCTGTTAATTTTTAGTATTGATGTTATTATTCTCTATCCATTTTTACAATCAATTTCTTCTCAAATGTCAGGGTTACCTGGAAGAAATCGCCGTTAGGCGATAAGGTCGCCCCTTGCACAATTAATTTTAAGTTTAGTTCAATAAGATTTGTAAAATTTATGTATAAATTTTTGTGCAATAAAGTATTCATTCATTCATTCATTCATTCATTCATACATGTGTACCTTTACTACATTTATTATTATTTAAATCCTTTTCGTCAATCTCTTTAAAATATTTTTGTATGGTTTCATATATTGTATACAATCTAAATAATTATTTTCAAGCAGTACCAATAAAAATCAATGTATGTTTGGGCTGTATGCACATCTAAAGTATTCATTCAGATTATGATGAAACTTTGGTGAGTTGTTCTGCATACGTCCGCGACCCAAAAAACTTTTTACTTAACGTGGCATTAAAACGCATGCCGGGTACCAATAGCTTATCGTAAAATTGCGATTGATCAAACTGAAAGCTGAAGCTAACTCGTAGAAATTCATGGGTTAAAATCGAATCATATTATCTGGTCCGAGTTGTGAGTGATGCTTACACTTAAAACCAAAAAACATTTGATCCTTGAACCCTCAAAGCTGCCCGCTTCATTAAATACTATCAATGCTAGGAATTTGTATTTTCACAGTTCATTTATAACTTTATAAATAAACAAATATGCATTCAAAATAAAATAAAAAAGAGAACTGTTTTTTTAGTTTCAACAAGTGAAATGTTTCAAATTCTTATCAATCTTTATTAAATTTATCAGCCCTTTCTACATTTATTGTCTTGTTCAAAAGTGATTTTATTTCGAAATCGAATATCGAAATTTTGACCGAGTAACGAAGCATCGTTCATTGAAAGAAAAACATAGGATGAACGCGTATTATTGACTGCAGATATTATGTAGTTACGGTATCAAGTGAGCTTCACGCTGGTTTGTCGTTTAATCTAACATCCAACTATCCCAGGTTCATTTACATACAAATGACATAAAAAGTAGTTTTGCAAAGTTTACTTTTCGTAAATGCATAATGCAAGCCGGCCAGTGAAACGTTGTCACGTCATGTCAAAACTTCTAGGAACTGTTTGTTACTAGACTCGTCTAGACTACTGTGGCGTCCACAATTGAATTTAATATAATAAAACATTAATAATATCACTAAACATTATGTAAATTATTAATATATCTAATAACATTTGATTTTTCAGAAAATACATTTTTTTGCGAATAAACCCTCAATCAATTACTAAATTCATTCAACTGAACAATGTTTACAGTTATAATTTGAAAGAACTGGCAAATAGCCTAAATATTAGAGATAGGCCGTATTTGATTTGAACGTACATATATTACTCGTATATCCCTAATGAGTAATTTAAAGCTCACTTAAAATACTACAGTATAACTTTACTTACGACGTAAGATAATGTCCAGTGACTTTAATTAGTGTTTAATCTAATCTAACCTCTAATTCATATTAGAGGCATTTATTCATTCAATTTAAATTCCTGTTTATGCAAACATTTACACTATATTTTTTAAACAGTTCACTAACATTACACTAGCTCAAAGTCACGATTAAAACTGAAATTAAGTAAGTTTAATAAAACCAAGGTCGGCACACACTTAAAAAATTAAAACCGCGTATTTCTTACCTCCGACATCCGATATTATTTTTGCTCTGATTGCGGCGAGGTCGCAACATTTGGTAACTGCCTGAGTATGCATTTTTCAGTATGAACCAATATTTTCTGGCATTATTATTAACTTATTGGATACAAGAAGTTCTTCACCCTTGACTCAGTACATAAATGGCTGTGAGCTGAGAGTGGACCGAGGTTGCGATTACATCGATACGTATACATACATACGTATACACATATACCGATACATCACACCCGCTTTCCCATTGGGGTTGGCAGAGATCACGATACTAATATTTAATTGACCACTTCAATGATTCACTGGTGGTTTGCACATTACGTTCCTGAGTTCAATTCCCAGCGAAGATACCTACATATGGGTTCTATAAATAAGGGCCAGAATACAAAATCACAACTTTACAAGAGAGGCTCTGAAAGTTTTTTACGGACATACAAAAATTCATTCTACATAGGTCGTATACAGTGATAAAAAATAGTGTTTCTAAGCCGAAATTACTTAAGACGCGTTTACCATTAAAAAGTCAAAATTGACCTAATTGTTTAATTAGCCCATAAACATAGGAATATATAAATACTTTTATCGGATTATCGTGGTTTAATCCAGTAACAATAATTATTTTATTTAAATTTTTGTCCATTTCTCTCGGTAAAGCGACACTTAATGACAAGCAGACAATATCGTAGACAACAGCTAGTTTAAAACATAACATTTAGTTCAGCAAATATGACGTATCTTATGAGAGATTTTTAAATCGTGACCCATTTTGGGATTGCTCGTTACTAATAACGACTGGCTTCTGAATCACGAAGTTAAAAACTTTTCTACAAATTTTAGGTAAGGTTAAAATCTAACCTTTTTTACTGTTTATTTAATATTTTAATATGTCGATATAGGAAACAACACCAAGCACCCTTAAATGTAAAAAGTTTGTTAAAGTTTGTACAAAAAAAATCATAACTTATTTAGGACTTAAGAATTGTCGAACCGAAAACGCTACACGTACACGAATCTAATTTCACATAACATAAAGCAAACCTCGTTTTGTGTATGTAACGAGTTCAGATCCAAGAAATGTTTATCGTGACAACGCCCACGCCTGATACTATCGTCCACGCCCGTAGAAAATTGGACCTTTTCTACCGCGTGGTCGCTTCACATCAATTTCTATCTGATTTATCCCCATGATAAACTCGTACCATGTAGAAGATGGCCTGATCGAAAACAACACTAATTTATTCAATATATTCAGCTGTGTACATAAACCGCTGCCGAAGTTCACGGTCACGATGAATAATTGATGTGACAATATAAAGCGTCTAACCGATATTACAATAATGCTATTTCGGCATAACCGATGTTCTAAAGGCACTCTAATTCGCTGGGAAGTCATTTGGAAACAGTATCCTTTTAATGGTATAATTTGTCGTCATTAATTTACGATGAAGACTCAAGGGCGGAGTTTGGAACGGTCATCTATCATAGGAATATTAGTCGAAGCGAATAAACAGTGTGTAGTCCATTATTCAGAGACCGCCTTGTTGATTATAAGTGCGCTTTGTGTTGCGTTGATGACGCATAGAAATGGAATCGATAGCAATAAGGAAGTACTTGAGGTTTGTGGATATAAAACTTTAAAGACATTAAACTTACATATATCTGTGTGTAAAGGGGTCACGAAGGAACAATGGCAGTGCAGAGGGCGTTAAGATTAGATTCGGAAGCGGCAACGTTGCATACGGAGACTGCCGCACGAGTAGGATTACGTTAACGAGTTCATAATAGGATTACTTACATCGCTGTCCCAGTTTCGACGTGAACCGTTACCTCCGCTCACCCGACGGCAATGTGTGACAATATAATTGTGTATTTATCGGCACTTCTCAATACTGTATACTGGCGCTCGTCAAAAGCTGCATACGGTTCTATCAATCTAACGAACCTAACAGATTATTAAACTATTGTGTCTCACAACGTTCCCAGCGATCAATCAATCAAACATTTATTATTCGTTTGAGAAGAAGGTGAAAGTGGATTGCAGAACGACATAACTCAGTTTGGCATACAACTTTACAAGTCATATCACGCTTTGTAATTGAATGAAGCAGCGCCATCATGGACTGAGTGCCATTTCATTTGCCGTGACTCACGAATTAGAACTTTACCAAGATCATAATTATACCAGATTTATTCTGTTAGCGTTGCTACGCATCGGTGGCACCGAGATGAGAATTCACAATGAAGCGCGATAATTGAATCAAACAAAATTAAGGTCAATCATGAGACAAAAAAGTAGAGCGACGGAAAATAGAACACTACAAACAGTTACCTTAATTGTAATCTGGATCCTCCTAGTCCTAGCGTTCTTCACAAAGTTCAAATTAATATTTCAGACCTGACTGACCTTACTGAAAAATCGGACTTTTTAAAAGTTAACGTACAACGTTTAGTAGCTAGTAGATCAGTCAAATCTCGATCTGAAGTACTTCGCCAAAAAAACTACACCTGTTAAAAACAGAGGTTAAGGCAGATTGATAAAAGCTCCTCAAATTTTCCTTATAAGGAGCCGCCTCAGCTTACCTGGAATAGGACAACGTACGGCCAGATAAAGAATTATAATAAAGTTTTAAGCACAACTTTACGAGACAATAAAATTATTTATGCAAAAGCGAATGGTGCTGCAGATAACTTGAGAGAATGTACGTGATAAACGGAACGGTTAGGGCTAATTTTGAAAAGCGGTATAACCATTAAGCTCCAAGTAAAAAGGCTAGCGTATTGTATTCGAAACAATAATAATAAATTTTAAAGCTCCAACAAGTATGTCGACAGATTCGCTATAACAGCATTTCCCTATTTCTTAACATAAACTAAACTCTGCAAATAATTACCATGAAGTAGTAAAGATACAAGTGCCGATTTCGCAAACATGGTACGGCGGAGGCCGAGTACATCTGAGGAGTTTAATAATGCACGGAGGGATCATTAGAGGCCGATACCAAGTGGAGATATGATTAGAAAGTGTCGAGGTTCGAACAATGAGCTGAAGTGGAGCGCGCGGCGACATTTCTGCTCTCCAATTAACGAGATAAAAGTCTGTTTAGAGAAGGTACAAGACGCAAACGGCAGCTGCAACCTCTGTAGAAAGCGAACAATCGTTTGATATGATCTTGTTAAACTTGCAACGCAGCGAAGTTGTCGAGGTGCTGTCATAGGCATTAGAATTTTGTAACACCACCAGTTATGACATAGAGAATATTTTTTATTTGTCTTTAAAACAATACATGTAGGTACTTTATTCTGTAATCGTTTCAGTAATTACATCATGCGATAGATTTGGAGCCTATGTAGGTGGTGAAAATCAATATTTGCGGAAAGCGCTCGAAAGCTGTCAACATCCGTTTATCTTTTCCGTGTCACATAATAATGCACTTTTTGTCCTATATCGACAGTCAAGCGTCAATTCGATGGTTAGTGATGTCTCAGTTAAAGAAATTGAAAATTTATCTGATGTGATGCATGGATCAAAAAGGGTAAGGTTATTGACTACACATGTCGCCCATATAATTTAACCACGCCTTCACCCATAGTAATAACTTAAATCGATCGATTTCTCGCCTGACGTTTATTGGTATACCGTCAAATAATATGTATAATGTATATGTAACGTATGCGAACTTGCGATAATTACTAGTGACCGTTGCATTACACTGCGTTGTTTAATCACGATGAAGAAAATTAAAGGAATGTATGCTTTATGTCTTTAATTATGAAGATGGAAATTGGTTGAAAGTAACGTGATGATGGGTGGTACAATTTATCGATAATAATCGTTCGCGCATCTTTATCTTTATTGGCGCACCACTGCGCCGCCATTGTAATTATTTTTGTTTTGTCGTTCCAAAGTGAGAACATCCGGGAGGGATATCAAACTTATAGAATAAATAAGCTTTTGTAAACAATCTCACACATGAAGACTAGTGGCGAAGAAATAAAGGATTGTGTTTCTGGAAGGTGAAATCACTGAAATCTGAGTATGTTGTATAAATTTAAACAAAATCTTTAACAGAGTTAAATCAAGTCAATAACCGTTTGGCGAAAGGTCCAATTTCAAGTTAATATGACACATACATATTTTCAACAATAGACCTAGTTAATCAAATTATATATTTTTATATAATGCGGTAATTAAATACTTAATATGAAGATATTTTTGCAGAAATAATACTCTATATTCTCGTAACAGACAAACATCATAAATTTCGAAACTATTAAGATTTCGCAATAATTGTTTTCCCTTCAACTTGTGCCAAGATCCACTTTACTAAATCCGTAGTAAATATATCGCTAAGCGATCTGGCGTCCAGACAGGAAGAGCTATCAAATAAACGTGAAAACTCAAATTTATTGGCACGCAACCAAAGCTTGAAGAAAACAAGGGAATGAATAAACTATTACATACAAAGGTGACTGAACTATTTTTATATTGACAGTTTCCGAGGTTCAAAATAAAGGTCATATAAAAGTTCGAAAGGTGCAATTACAAGCATATTTATTAATTGGTTTTATATGCGCTTCGATAATTATTTCAAACATACATATTGTGAACTTTCTAAAAGTATTAAATTATATACGAAATAAGGAACAAAGTAATCTACAAACAATATAAATTGAAAACAAAGCACATACTAATTGGAAAGTGCGTGCAACGCATATACATATTATCGAGAGTATAAGTAGACGGCAACTCAGTGCATATAACTTGTAGTTAGTCCAATTTAGTAATTTGTGTGTGTTGTTTTTTTGGGTCCAGATTATTATTAATTTAAATAATACATTAAATTAATTGCACAAAACATCTTTTAAACTGATCTCAAAACAAACTAAATAAAAGCAAAAAAGCGGATAGTGTCAGCGTTAATAAAGTTAGTATACGCGACCGGCCGACAACTGTGTAGTTCCATCCTCAGCGCTAGCAAGTAGGGGTTTTTGTGTTAACATGTTAAAAAAGCAGCTAATTTTATTAGCTGGTTTGCAGTTAGCGACTACGCATTGATTGTCCGTTGAGCTAATCCGCGCGTTGCTTTCGAAAAGCAGCTAATTCGTTAACATTAGAAAAGCGGCTAAAAAAAGCTGCTTCTTGAATTAACGTCCACTCTTACTAGCAAGAGCTGTCAAGCGTTTCTTTTTACCAAACACACGGATTGGCTGATACCCTACCATCAAGTGAGTCTCCCGCTTGTCTCTCGATATCTTTCATTAAAAACAATTCAGAACCATGACTATTCCTTTCATAAGGATCACTTGGAATCAGTGGCGGGACTACCATACAAGCCCAAAAGCCCGTCTTGCCGATTTTAACATAATACGTGTTTATATTATATTTCTATAACTTATATTATTACGTAATCGTATAAGTTATATATGACTAATGGCATTATTATATTTCTTTTTAATGCATTAATAAGGCACAACAGGCGTTTGGGCTTGTATGGTGGTCCCGCCGCGCCACTGCTTGGAATTATGGACGAGTTTCACAACTGTTAGGAATGTACTGCGATGGAGGGGCATGTCACAGGAACCGCGCTCTGCTAGCTTCGGATGATGTCCCCTTTGAGTCCGGTACGGATACTAATTTCACTGTTAACTGGCGCGTGAGGTGAAATTCACCTTTATCATTTTAATTTAGATACGCCACGGCACTTAGAAATAGTGAAAAGGAATTCGAATAAGCGAGGAAACAAAGGAAGGAACTCCAATAATTTAATCCAGATAGAACAGTGATTATACGATATTAAACGCTTAAGTCCTGTATTTTTTTAAAAAGACGACGATTTCGTTATTTATTCTTTTTATGTTACAATGAGTATGTAACACACACTATATTATTATGAAAACACATAAAAATATTTAGTATCTCCTAATTTTGGTACTAAATGTTTTTTTATATAGTTTTCGTTATTTTTCAATCAAAGTCAAAACACTTTTCAGTTTATTTTTTGAACTTAAAATTGATGAAATATGAATTTGTACTTTATGAAGAACACAAGGACTTATAAGTTTATAGAGAAAGAATTGAAAAGAAAAAATAACGTAATGTTGTCAAATTTGTATGTATGTTGTTAATAAGACATCAGATAGATTTGAAATTCACTGAATATACTGGTTTTGCACCCAATAACTACATTGGACTAACATTATGTAAAGTACTTTATGCACTAACCTACTCATAGGCCTATAACATATCGTCGTTGCGCCTGCCAAATTCCATATGTGCATTTTTTTTGATTTTTTGTTTTTTCACAAAAAATAATCTTTCTTTTATTCTCTACTGTGTTACTAAAATCCTTTTTGTGATATTCGAACTGGAAAAGAGTTTAACTAATTCCATATGTGTTTTGATCGTTAAGAAAAACTCCGTATGTGAGTCAATAATACGTTTTTCGTTGTTTCCCAAAACTATACAAAAATGCACATATGGAATTTGGCAGGCGCAACGACGATATATTTAACCAAAAGATAATTGCGCATATCTATCGTGAATTGAACACACTATGCGTCAACCAGATGTTAATGCATGACCGTGGTAAAGATGCAGCTTGTAACCGTAGTATGCGGGCGTTGGCGTCTTCCACAACAGCTGACGTTTTAACTGCTATTGTTAAATGGTTTAATAAACGTATACATAATGATATGTACAACACATTGTATTGAAATTATGACTATGCTATTGCAATTGTTATTATATTCAGGGTATTGTTATTAGAATGTAATGCTACCTTCAAAATCTGGCGTGATATGTAGTCAGGGTATCACAACTGCCTAGATTGTGCCTATTTACTTTTAATTTAAAAGTGGCCCAAGTTGTAGGTACTGGTCACAGACGCGTTCGCCTACGCGATCAACGATAAAAACAGATGACATAATGATGCAGATATCCCATTCCAATTATTATTATTTTGACTATCGAATTAGTAATTATAATAACAGAAAGGACAAATAATACAGATCATTTATAGCTGTTGATACAACAACCTTACGTCCGGCGACTTCAAACGTTAAACAGATGGGAGAGTTATCGAAACATCGCGCGGTTAACGAAAAACCGTCCATAATTGGAAAAGCCGTGTGGTATTTCACTTTTATATATAAACCGAATGCTCAACTGAATGGAATTTTGAATGGAACTCCCTACCGGCTTCTGTCTTTCCGGACCACTATCAAATCAAAATCAAGTCTTTTATTTCAAAAAGGCCTTTGCAGGCTCTTATGAAACGTCTAGCTGCACGGTTCCAAAAAGTGGGTCTCATGGAGAAGAACCGGCAAGAAACTCCATGGACACTCTTATATACACTGGACTATAACTTGGGTACCTTTAAGGCCAGGGTGAATAGGCTGCTTCTAGACAGACGTGACCTTCTTTAGACTTACCATCAGGTGGGATTGCGGTCAAACGTCTGTCTATTATGCATAAAAAAAGTAAATAAAAACCAATCAATAATCTGATTGATGTTCTGCGACAGAGGACCTACCAACGAATGAGCCTCACGCTAGACTGTCGATAACGTATATAATTATATATAACATATATACCAAATCGTATAAACTAAGACTGCTTTCTTAAAGAAATATTATAATAAAATCTAGCTTGTCACGACTAATCTTATCCCTGATTGGTTTAACGTAAACGTTTAGTTTAAAAGCCAAATAAGTATCCGAAACTAGAACGCTCCGAGAATAAAAGGCACTCGCACTAAAACAGAAGACAAATACTGAAATGTAATCCGCCAGCTATGTAGAACGTGACCGCGCTGACACAAACGTACGGCCAGCAACAAAGTCACTAAGCATTTCGGAATTCGAATTATTTAATGGCAGATAATTCAATTGTTGTTTTAAATATGTATAGTATCATTAAAGTACATCCACCTTCAATAATTTGCTAGAAACGAAAATTCTACTGCTGTTGCTGACGGTACCTGACTGCGGTCACAGGTATTGTGAAATTTTACCGCAACTTGTCGTTTAATTCAAACGTAAATTTATTTTACCAAGAAATAAATATATGGATTTTTAGTCATAAGTTCATTTTTGGTGGATTTTACAAGGTAGGGTCGGCACAACATGTATTTTTATTCAATTTCCATCTTTTAGCCATCATTATTCATTACAGTTAGAACTAACACATTTCATAGGAAATCTATCTCTAGTTCTTTCTTTTCCCCTATCTCCGTCCATATCTATGTTCAAAACTCTTCCTGCAACATGACTTTCATCCCTCATGAAATGCCTTATCTTTTCATCATTTCAAACTGATATACGTACTCAGTTCAAATCTTGTTCCTTCCAGTCATATCATACATCCATCCAGTTAAGTGTATTTTACAATATAAAAATAAAAGATAATTTTTCAAACATCCGATATTTACCGATGGGCGTGAGGCACCTCACCGGAGGCATGTAACGTCAATTAATGATGGGCTATCGATTTATTTTTATTTTACTTTGCGCTACTGGAAATCCATAGACAAATTGATAAACAATTTTCTATTCACAGGCTTTTTATATATCGAATATGGCTTCGTAACACGAACGGATATTTTATATTCACAGTTGGCAGATGTAGACAATACAAGTATTTGGAAAATGTCTCAAATCCAGAAAGCTCTCAATTTTTTTTTGTGTTAGTAGATGTCAAACACCAGGGGACCACTTAAAATCGGCGCTGTACCGCTTTAACGTGGTGTAGCACTAGCCGAGTGGTCTCAAATTTTCAAGATAGGTATTGCAGCAGGCGGAGCACAACCAGAGGTTCGAATTAAATTACTAACGTTCGCATTACAACGCCTTAACAGTTCATCTAATATACATAATATGCACGGATTGCACAACGGAACGTCGAGTTAGTATACGTCTTTGGGTTATGCTAATCTGAGGGCATGAGCCGATGCGGCCAAGGATACTGCTAGAAGGGAGCTCTCGGCATTCCGATGTCCGCACCGTTTCGAACAAAGCGTTCGACGAGACACACGCATTTGTATCAGTGTTACAAATAAATAGAATTATGTGGGCGTACGTTTTATAGGTCCGTTGACTTTCGTATCGGTCGAAGTGAATAGCGTATTCACAAAAGTGTATTATGAACCGGCAATCAATAAGAATGTGATGTATTATATTACTCTCTAGGTACACTTACCGTAATTGACAGCACGGCTCTATTTAAATTAAATGTTAAACGTATTCGTATGTATGTGACCTAATTACAGACTTCATGTATTACTTAGCTTTAAAATTACCAATGCACACCAGAGCATGCAATTTTTCTAGTTAATTTGTGTTTCCACGATCTGAATTGCGACCTGTTATTAATGACTACCTACCAGGTTTCTCGAGCTGAATACAAAAATATATTAGCGTGCAAATGCGAATGTATGTTAATTGTGAATATAAAATATCATAGTTCAAGAAACTCCCGCATATACTGCGACAGTAAAGGGCATATGGCTTCTAGGTCTAAAAAAAATATCGGCATATAGCAGCAGGTTGAAGAACAGATATCTTGAATTGAGGCCACATGAAGGGCCGCGCACAGCAAAGTGCGAAAGTGAATTATACGACTCAAGGCTGACCGGTCTCCTCAACCAAGTGACCTTTTAGCAGTCGAATGATAATATCCTTGTTCCCGCGCCACGCCGGTATGCGATATTAAAACCACAAATTATACATCGATAATGTTCATACAAATTTGAACTGTATTTTTCCGTCTGTAGAAACAGTTTTCAAATCAATAATTTTTCTGTATGGCGGAAATCCGAAAACAATTTGAACGTATTAATTCTTAAAAGATAGTTTTTGTCTCAATGCGGCTCAACTAGATCTCAAGGAAGATATAATTATAAAAAAAGAAAGAGTTTATGTTACTGTAGGTCGATGGCACTTAAGTGAAGGGGGGATGAGACTATAATTTAAAGGTCCTTTAATTGTAAAAATCGACTTGTTCAATGGCGTTGCAGTATATTACTTATCAGGTGAATTTTTAAAACATAATCTTTACGAATAATTAATAATGTACTACGGCAATATTATTACGGTTATTTATTATTGTTTACTACACTGAAGGTCATAAGAAACTGTTCGATCGTTGTATCGATTAAAAAACCATAAAATACAATAAATTACCTTATTACTGTGTCAAAAACCTTTGTGCTACGAAACCGGTGTAAAATCTTTCATCTCCATAATAAGCACAGAGCGAGTAACAGGTAAACCGTTTATTAATAATTATAATATTCTTGAAATCATCTGTTGCCATCTTGGCAGAGGTGTGATGTATATATTTGTATGTATCTATACATTACTATAGTCGTTGTTATATAATATTATATGATTAACTAGCTGATGCCAGCGACTTCGTTCGCGTAGGCTACTTCTTAAGCTGAGCTTTTGAGCAAGGTTTCTTCATATGATATATTCACATCCACTATTCCACGAATACATATTAAAAGCGGCGAAATAATCAAACTACATATTTCATTTAAATATCAAACTGTTATTGACATCTGATAATTCGAAAAAGTTCAACGCGAGTCAGTTTGCATTGCAATTTGTTGGCACCATGGCTTTAAATGATGATAACTTTTCTTTCCGACAACTGATTTCGATGAAACAAAGCATATATGTTGCCCCGGGCTTTGTTTAATAAACTAGTGTGTTGCGGATCAGTATCTTCGGGGTTTGTTCTAATTCTCTTCTTACATCTCCCTGACTCGGTTTTTAGCTTTTTTTTCTATGTACATTTGACCTCTACAGTTTTATTATATGTATAGATTAAATAAGGAATGCCATCAAAAACATAAATTGTAAAAAAAGCCAAGTCTTGCAACTCAGTTCTCTCGTAAAAAGTTGTGAGATCCATATAATACCAAGTCGGTCAATTTATTCAGTCTCTACTGAAGGATCCTTCTGTCTTAAGTTATTACGTAATTAGGTAACCTAACAACATCTTATAGTGATCATATCAATACCAATATTAAAAAGCTTTGATGTTTAAAATAAATAGATTGACTCGGCTATCGCATGAAAACACAATGTATCTTTTTAATTTTATTAAAAACACAACGTGTATCACAAGTAACACATATTATATTAAATTAGATAGTTTAGTGCGATTGCCAAGTCAACCTTTTTATTTTAAACATCAAGGCTTTTTAATATTGGTATTGATATGATCACTATAAGATGTTGTTAGGTTACCTAATTACGTAATAACTTAAGACAGAAGGATCCTTCAGTAGAGACTGAATAATATTGTCTTTTATTAACGCGAGTATCACACATTTAAATAAAATACTGTATACCGGATTAAAACGCGATTTATTATTTAAATTATTTATCCCGACGTTTCGGATGCTTTTCAGCAACCGTGGTCGCGGGAGACTGAAAGATGACAGTTGTCTTATATTTGAAATGTCACAAAGTTGCCATATTTAATTCAATTAAATTAAAAATAATCTATTAATTTAGGTAACACAATGTACATCTATGAACGTCAATAAAAAATAATACATATTAAATTACTAATATTACTAATATTAAATGCTTCTAATTTTACATTTACTACCAGTTCACAAATCAAGGGCGTAGAGCGGACGAGAAGAACTGGCAAGAAACTCGCCGCCACTCTTTTTAATCGCCAAGTTTTTGTTTTACAATCTTTACATATTAACGCCATCTATTCCTACGGAGTTGATATTTACTGTAATTTTCTATATTATGACAATATTGACTAACGGTGTCCTCTTGTTTTTTAGTATGTTTGATTTGGGGCTTTAGATCAATTTGGCAAATCAAACATACTAAAAAACAAGAGGACACCGTTAGTCAATATTGTCATAATATAGAAAATTACAGTAAATATCAACTCCGTAGGAATAGATGGCGTTAATATGTAAAGATTGTAAAACAAAAACTTGGCGATTAAAAAGAGTGGCGGCGAGTTTCTTGCCAGTTCTTCTCGTCCGCTCTACGCCCTTGATTTGTGAACTGGTAGTAAATGTAAAATTAGAAGCATTTAATATTAGTAATATTAGTAATTTAATATGTATTATTTTTATTGACGTTCATAGATGTACATTGTGTTACCTAAATTAATAGATTATTTTTAATTTAATTGAATTAAATATGGCAACTTTGTGACATTTCAAATATAAGACAACTGTCATCTTTCAGTCTCCCGCGACCACGGTTGCTGAAAAGCATCCGAAACGTCGGGATAAATAATTTAAATAATAAATCGCGTTTTAATCCGGTATACAGTATTTTATTTAAAAGAGACTGAATAAATTGACCGACTTGGTATTATATGGATCTCACAACTTTTTACGAGAAAACTGAGTTGCAAGACTTGGCTTTTTTTACAATTTATGTTTTTGATGGCATCTCATTTCTTTTTGTAGATATTCCTTTTCTTAGTTTATTTGGATAAGAATTAATATAAAGCTATGGATAACAGTCTGATTTTGATCGGCATTTTTATTAACTTTTTAATGTAAAAAAGTAGTTATAGTGACATAACTACAATAGTTGGACATATGGTCTTGTGAAATTTTTTGTAGATTTTGATATGTTCTATAATATTGTGTAACGTTTTTTTGTTCTAGCATCAATACTTTCCGCAGCACATGCGATGAAAGACATTTTATGGCTATTTTTTTTACACCTTGGGTTGTTTTTAGTAGGGATTTCTAAGGATCTCTATTTTTTTCTAGTAATAATCTAAGTTACTCAGTGATAATGTAGCTTTCTAACGGTAAAAGAATTTTTAAAATCGGTTCAGTAGTTTTTAAGTTATTCATTACATACAGAAATACAAAAAAAAATTGTATATCTAGAAAACTGGACCGAAATTTCAAAATATTGTAGTTTTTCCTTGATTTATAGACTAAACACTAATTGTATTCTAAATTTCAAGTTTCTATGTCTGCTAGAAGTGCCTTAGAGTTT
This sequence comes from Anthocharis cardamines, assembly GCA_905404175.1. NCBI lineage: Eukaryota > Metazoa > Arthropoda > Insecta > Lepidoptera > Pieridae > Anthocharis > Anthocharis cardamines. Next base: position 2,417,063 of record FR989959.1, read on the forward strand.
TGATGATCGGTCAGTCAGTGAGTGAGTGAGTGAGTGACAAATTTTCAAACTTTGACTAGTTATAATTCTTAAACTACTGGTTCAAACAGAATGATATTTGAAATATACCGAGTTTATACAATGCATGCTTAGTTACTGAAAATTCAGGATTCTAGTTTTATCCACAACGAAGTTATAGGGGGTAGAAAATGGCCCGAACTACTTCGAGAAAAGGATAGTACGGCCGTGCCGCTTTTTGCTCGACTTGGCGGGGGCACTGCCGTGCCCCCAGATAGGTATATAGCAAAGATAAAATTGATTTAGTTTAACTTGCACGCAGGTGGGTAAAAAATGATTGACAGTTTATAAAAAAAAAACTGTTCAATCGTGACTGTCGATGCAACATCAATATAATGCAAAATAAAAAAAAAAACTTGTGACCTTTGCTCTTAATATGGATTCGAAGAAACAGGAAGATATATTACTAATAAAGATCCAATTAATACTAACAATAAATATCATATTTTAAAAAAAAATATTTACATATTTTGCACAAATTCCTACAGCGTTTTAGTTGTCATTAATATGTATAATATTGGTGTATGACACACAAACTACTGCGCAAAAACATCTAACGATGTGTTACAACGAGTAATTTCATAACAAATAAACACTTTACACCTCTTAACTTTAAGCTGCGCATCTACACTGGCGTCTAACTGCATAATGTAAATGAATTAAGCTATGTACATATGTTTAAGTGCCAAAAAAGTTAGATATCAACATACAGGCTTGTTGTTTGGTAAAACACCTACTTGGCGTTTCGATGGGTTCGAATCCCGGTGGGATGACATGATTTTAATTTTGTATAATGCCTTCCCTGCCTCTAGTCCCACCTGGCCCACCTGGGTAATGAACCACCGTTCATAGATGGAAAATCCCTGAAGTGCACATTGCCCGTTTCGGTTTTAATCTATGGATTTCCGAAAAAAGTACGTCGACAGCGGATCATTGACTGTTGTTCTGTGGCTGAGGTATCACCTACCATCAAGTGAACCTAGATATCTAACATGAAAAAAAATACCTTACAATTTTCTTCACGGTGTTCGTTTTATATTCACGGTAATCATATGATGGCAAGTCGTAAACTAGCCTCTTAATTAATGGAGCATTCAAATTCTACCGATTTTATCTGTTCTTGAAATGTTTACGAGCTGCCGGTCTGCTAGATCCGTATAAAATAATACTATGACACTTCACATACCTACTTTCAGTGGACAAACCGGTTTTCGGTCACAAATTCAGTATAAATATACAAAACCGACTAAATGTCTACTGCATACAATTAACTAATTCAGGCCTGCAAGTAGCGCTGTTGTCAAGGCGATAAAAATAAGGATATGTTTAATAACGATTGCGTAAGACGTTAAATTTATATTGTATTAATTCCAGTGCAGTGGATGACCAGTTAAAGTATTAATTTACATGAAATATTTCCTGTTTGTACACGAAGCTTAATTAGTTCTTAATATTTTTTTAACTTTAAAACGGCTCAGAACAAAGGCATATTCTGATATTTTTCTGGGGAAAAACAATGGGTTGACGAGCAAAAAGAAATACCTACTCACTTTTGGCGATGCGGTGTAATAAATAAAATTAAAACAGAATATTCAAAATTTCATAGACTCCTTTTATTTATACTAATATTATAAAGAAGAAAAATTTGTATGTTATGAATAAACTCAAAAACGACTGGACCGATTTTAAAAATTAATTCACCAATTAAAAAGCTACATTATCAGCGAGTAACATAGGCTAGTAGCTTTTTGTGTAAAGTACATATACACCCGTGTGAAGCCGGGGTGCGTTGCTAGGACCTTATAAAAATATCAAAAACGTTTACCACTATGATATGTGGGAATAACACAGTATTTTTAACAGCCTTTAGGAGGTCGGTAACCCTAACACATCCTTGGATCAGAAAGAGATGATTGTAACCTTATTTTATACTACGCAACGCGCCCCGGCTTCACACGGGTGCAATGTAGATGTACACAAAAAAAATAGCCTATGTTACTCGCTGATAATGTAGCTTTCTATTGGTAAAATAATTTTTAAAATTGGTCCAGAATTTTTTGAGTTTATTCATAACATACAAAAATACAAATCTTTCCTCTTTATAATATAATATAGTATAGTAATTATAATGATATAGTATAATAGTATAGATTAGTATAGATAAATAATTACATTTATGCTTAGCCTTTTAAATCCAGATGTAGTCGGCCATTTCAATTAGCCTTCCTTAGTCGCAACGAATTCTTTAGAAATCCAACACATCAATACGGCCGCATTTCCATATATCAATTTGTAATTCAGTTCATAATATGCATGCATGTCTAGTCGTGATGTTGTACCTTTATTTATGTGGACTGATATTCTATTGACATGGTCGATTGCTAGAGTTCCGTGTTTCATTATTAATAAGTAACAAAAATACTAGTGCCAAAGGGATGCTTTGATTCTGGGAATCAAATAACGGTATAGATTTAAGGTGTATCTGACTACGACTGACTTTATGTACGATTGAAGTTTGCGGCGAAAAAAAAAAGTATAATACGCATATAATAATAATATGGCGAACTGAGACAGAGTTGACACGATCATATTACATTTAAATATTATCTAGATATAAGTTACAATAAAATTGTATTTTAATAGAGTTTTTTTTTGTCTAATAGTCCCTCGTCCCTAGTCCCACTGGGGCACACCCATTTCTGTGTCTGTTTCTATTCACTGATCATTTTTCATTACAGGCAAGTGATCAAACATTCTCTACCGTGTAAACCGAAATAAGTTTTAAATCTTGTTTCCTCGGGATTCGAACCCAAAACTTCCGGTATTAAACGGAGGTCTAAAAGAGGAGGAGCGAGTAAAGTATGAAACGATTAAAATAATTAATATAATTATTGAAGAATCTGGTTATTCTGGTCTATATATAGGAACCAAATGTATATAATGTAATAATGTATAAATAGACCAGATCTGATATTTCTAGTAAAAAATATAAAGGCAACAGCAACGTTCGTATTACCTCACAACAACTAAAGTTACGTTACAACATACGCATATACCATTATATTACGGGGAAATAACACTATGGGGATTTTCGAGTGTTTTCCTTGTTTTAACGCAAAGGTAGTCGAGTGAATTTTTAAACGTGCAGGGTCAACTGGGGTGTGCTTTTAGTATTTCTTTGTAGTGTTTACACTGTTAGCTTCACGTGGGGTAAGGGCAGGTTGTTAGTTGAGTTTATTGATCCCCTGTCTATGATTGTACAGTAAGGCCTTGTCGATTAATGAAACAAGCCTATTCAGAATTTTCATAACAATAACAGCTCGAAATAGATTTCCCTAGAGTAATGTACCGAGCAAGGCACCACAGCTGAAAGGAAAAACCGAGAAGAAGAGTTGCGAATGCTCGTATCTAAAAACTATTCTGAGGCTGAGGTATTATTTACGATCCTGTAGGGCTATTACCAAAATCGAACGCAACGAACGGAACGAAACGAAAGAACAAACAACTTCGTATTTTAACTTATTAAGAAAACATTTTCGATTCTTTTTACGATTATAATTACGATCATAGTAATGTCAAACGAAATACATAATGTCTAATTGTGAAAGACGGTCTGTCTTCATAATAGGAAAATGTACGATCCGTCAGACGAAACTTCGTATTTTGTTTTGGTAATAGGCCTATTGTTTCAATATTTGACATAAATAACGCATTGCTACCATTTTCATTAGCATAATTAATATGACAGGCAATAAAATTGTTTAAGTAATCCTCAATTTTAATTACCGATTTGATTTAGTAACCGTAAGTTCCGCATCAAATAAAGATACGAGACAGTCTCAAATGTGTATGTCTTTTTCTTCAACTTTAGTGACCGTGGCCTCGATAATAAGCTGACACGATCATTACGCAAGTATTCATACAATTGTTTGTTAAACCGTTGTATTAGAGCGAAGGAAGTGACGTGAAGTTCTGTATTTAGATATTATAGACGCAATGAAAGTATCAATGATCCTGGCAGATAAAAAATAATAATAGGTATTCACTGTAGCTGTCACCTTTCAGTCTGCCGGTGTCCGGTGACGACACTTGCTGGAAAGTATTGGAAACGTCTGGATAAATAATAATATATATAGTAAATCGCGTTTTCATTCGGTAGACGTATTTCTTTAAAACAAAAAAGGTATGTGTGTACTTATGTATACGCGTTAGAAGTTATACTTCTTTGGCGTCTGAAGAAAAATTTTAAAAAACAAAACTGCAGTAAATATCGAAGCAAAATGTTAAAATCAATCAAATTCTATTCTGTAGCCAACTTCATCATGTCGTTTTTTTGGGACATCGTGCGCGCGCAGGGGGGTTAGAACGCATGTCGCAAAACGATTCGACTGATCGTCTCGCTTCATTGTGATTGGTGTAGAGAGTCTCTAGAGAGTCTCTACACCAATCACAATGAAGCGAGACGATCAGTCGAATCGTTTTGCGTCTTGCGTTCTAACCCCGCAGGTCATCTGTATCTGTGACACAAAATTAACATGATGAAGTTGGCATCATGTTAATTTTGTGTCACAGATGCGCGCGCATCTTAAAATTTCACTCTCATCATTTTTTCATAACGCGCCTAAAAAAGTATAACTTCAATAATATAAGGGAACCCAACAAGCAAAAAGTAAAGACGATAGGAATAAGTATTTGTATTTCTGAGTATAATAAAAACAAAGTTACACTACTTCCTTTTCTCTGGTTTATTGTATTTATTTACAAATATTAATTTATTGCAAGATACACGTTTATGTTTAAGTGGACCAAGTTCCGAAGTCCACATCTATTTTGACAAAGTATGTTTGTGTAAAAGCACATACGTAGGCTATTGTATCGAAATACGCTGTTCATGAAATCGAGGCATTGTACTAGATTCCAAAGTCCAATTCACGTTGGTTGAAGAGGAATATATTGTGTAGGTATATTTTCTGTTATATACATATTTGTTATTATACCGGATTAAATAAATGATTCTATGAAGTGATTATAATCAAAGTTTTGAAGATTATATCGATCTCCAGGCATCGACTACGACATATTAGGTACATTTTAAAAAAGTGAGTAGTACCAACTACCAAAATTATCAAATATGATGTTCACAAATTTGTAAAAAAGGATATTATATATGCAGGAGATCTATTCGAGACCTAAAAACAGGACAAGGGGTATAGAGTATAGTGGTAGTCTATAACAATAGCCATTGAAACGGATATCCGAGTGATCTGATAGACTATAGTTGTTAGTAGAACTCCACACCGGTAAGACTGAAATGCGCTGCTTGGATATTAAAATGAAATTCTCTTATAGTGATTAAAATCTTACAGAATGAAATCATAGAGGTCTGACACTATCTGTCCTAAGATTAAATGACATTTCTCCAACGACTTAGCGAGAGTACTTGTATATTTAAATAAAATTTCAATTAAAGTTCTTTCGCCAACTCATCCGTGATGGGTATCAAAGTTTTAATTGAAATCAGCAGTTTTTTCTTGACTTGTAATTTAGCTAATAGCCTCTATTTCTATCTAATATTATCTATATCAATAGCAAGGTTAGTCTTATGTATATAAAAAAAGCAAACTATCAATTTCGGTAAACGACAGGAAGCTCTCCATCTATTTTATATCCTTCGCTTGGTTTCCATAGATAGGGGATTCTGAATGCTTCGAATAGTAACAATATAATAAAAATTATTTCGCTTTGTTCCCCAATATTATCATATTTATTTATTTGGTTTATCATCTGTTAAAACTCAGTCCTTCTTTAAAAACCTATAAAGTATACGAGATATTGACTACAAAAGTAATAGTCTATTTTAGAGTGATCCAAGAATTTATGGCTCACTTACATAGAGCAGGTGAGGGCGGGTGGGTTGAAAGTGCGTTTTATGGTGACATTTTAATAGCCTGTCCAACGTTTCGATACGCTTACGTAATTGAAAGCGTTTTATTGTTATGGCTATCCATTATATAATTAGGCCATAAACTATAGCAATTGCTATTGATAAAATGTAAGGATATACTTGCACTTAAGGAAAAGCAAAGAAAAGACTTATATGGCTTGGTATTGTACATACTTATAAGTGTCATTGAAGCCAATAAAATATAAATCATAGTCCTGCCGATACATACTGTAATGACATCTAGCTTAGGGCCGATATCAATTGATCTTGCGCTGTCCAATTGACATCAGTATTGTCGTATCACAGAATATATTTTCATGTCGTATCTGTCAAGCATCTCGTGTACATGTTTATCTATGCATTCGTGACGTGCGTCTCTTCTACAGCACACACCAGCCTTTCTGCATGAAAACTTAATTCGTACGTGTCAACGAATCGTCACATGCAACTCGCATGGGTATCGCATGTCAGCTCTACATTAGCGGGGCGTGCAATCAAACGCGTAATTACAGGCCGCTCGCGCGCTTCGGACTAGCCCCGCGATAATTTCACAGCCGCCGTTTTACAAAAAAAAAAAAAACTTCTATACGTCTACTGTAGGTTGATAAGGCAGTTTTTTCGTTTATTTCGATTACGTACCGCTTCATATTATGTCTACTTACAATATAAATGCAATTGTGTGTATCTTAGATCTACACATTTAAAGTACTGAATGAATACATTGCTAAGCAGCATACCTATATGTTGTTTTTCTATAAACAGATTCGCGTTTTCATTTTTCGTTACATAATGCGTTACAAAAAAATACGACAATCTAAATAGTAAGTTTGTATTAAAAAGACGAAATCACCAAACGAAGTTGATTGTCAAGTAAGAACGAAACGTTATAACTGCTGACGTAGAGTCAGATATTTTAAATTTTATTCCTCGACATAAGAAATTGTGCGTCAATCACGAGAGTAACACAGAAGCTCGCTATTAATATTACAAAAGCACTAGTCGTTCGTTGTCATTTTTATAGTTACAACTGCGAAGATTTATGAGGGCGCGTCTATAAAACAATTGCGTCAAGTTTTAACATTGTTGTTCGTTAATTTTGATTTCATTAGCTCTATCTAAAAATACTAGCAACGCGCCCCGGCTTCACACGGGTGCAATGTAGATGTTCTATACACACAAAATAGCCTATGTTACTCGCAGATAATGTAGCTTTCTATTAGTGAAAAACATTTTAAAATCGGTCCAGTAGTTTTTGAGTTTATTCATAACATACAAAAATACAAAAAATCAAAAGTACAAATCTTTCCTCTTTATAATATTAGTATAGAAGTATATCCAACTTTTCTTTCTCTGTATAAGAAAATTTTGCAATATATAGGTATAATCAGAAATTGAGGTCAATAAGCTTATGTATCTCTTGATAATAAAAGAATCCATTCGTTGAATACTTAGGTTTTCAAAACAATCAGTTACACGAGCTTAGTTCCCAGGAGTTAGGAGCCCATTGCGACATTACTACTTAGGTAACCGAGTGAAGGCAACGTTCAACATTATCTACTGACGTCCTTCGTAAGTTGCGAAAGGGGCTTATGGTGTTATAGTTGGCTAATGGCTTGCCAGTTCTGTACAGTTTGTCAAATGAGCCCGGTAGCAAAATTATGTCATCAGTTACGGTTATAGTGATTCAAAAAGGAAGTTACCACAATTTTAACACTGTTTATAGCTATATAGTTACTGTAACTACGTTCATAAGTATATACGGGTGACGTGACTTTAGAGATCTTAGCATACGCTCGCTAGTTTTCAAACATACAAAGCTATTTATAAAGTATGTCTCCAACAGACATACATTATTTTGTTTGCTTAATCACTTTCAATCTCCTAAGACCGACGTTTATAACTCCGCAAGAGATAGAAAGCGACGCCCCCTCTTTACGTCACGCGCTATAAGAACGAGAAGTCTATAAAACTATTATAGCTGGAGGCTTCAGATATCTTTGTCTTCATCAACCAATAAAAACAAAGCACTTATATAGATCTGTATCAAGGAGAAAGCATTAATTACTGTCTCACTAAGTACTCACGCTCTCAATACAAAGCAGCCAGTACCGTACCTGGAATGAAAAACACGTTTATTAATTTCAATTTGGAATATACGGGTAATATATTAATAATAAATCCATGTAACGATTAGCTGTGGTGAATATATCAATAATAAAGTTTACGGTCACAGCGAATAACAAACTTTTAAAATTGGCAATCGGTATAACATTAGCTACAATACTTCCTTAGAATTAACGAACGATCAGTAACAAAATGTCGCTAAATGCTCTTAGCAGAAATTATTTTATTAAACTATCCGGAAGGATTCTCTACATTTAATTACATATTTATTAGAACTAAGTAATGACTACCATTTTTATATGATAAATTTATTTTGGTTTTTTGCCAAATTTATGTTTCTTGTATTCAGTACTTCAGAACTTTACCAAAATGTAATATGTAATATTATCATTGTATCAATTTCATATTGATTGTAAAGACATTGCATATGGATAATAGCCATAATTTTAACCTTAACAACACAGAAAGAGAACAGAAAATTATAAACGTGTCGTCCCGGTGGGATTCAAACCCACGACCCATCGATGCGCACGGCAGGTGTTTTATCGAACGCGCCAACGAGCCCGTCAAATTATTGTTATGATATATATTATTGTATATTTAAACAATTGCGGTAATAGCTGCTACTGTCTGTTTCTGGTATAGATAAGCCCAATGACTTGGCTACATTTAACAGCTTCCTGTTATTTGCTCTGGCTTTGTGGGACGGCACAATTAGAACAGCTAATTAGCCGATTAATTAGTGAAGCTAACCGCATGTAGGCTTAATCTGGAATGCGATAAACACATCGACCAACTATTTTTGAATTAAATCGTGTTTATCTTATCAATTAAATTGATAATAAGGCAAATGACCTATGTAGAATATCAAACTAAAATGAAATATATTGAGTAGAATTAATCAACAACAATCAAGTCTACATCAAAATCAGGTAATTTTTAAGAATGATTCAGAGCGAACATGTGGGATTTTACGTAGCTATTAATCCTGTACGCCTTTTATTGTCCAGTCACCATAACAAACGTTGAATACAGCGCAGCTTTCACGGCAATTAAATATCGATAATTGTTAAAAAAGAACACACGGACAGGTGTGAAGAGGCGTCACTACCGGTTGCGGGCTGATAAGCGAATATGTGCCGGACATTCACCTGCGCCCACTGACATAGTCTCTGTCCTTGTCACTCTCGTAACTAATCCCGTAGACGTAAATAGAACAGCTATATAAATGCATTGTATGGTTGAATCCATTTAATCGATGCAACACAGAGCAACTGAAATCCTGTACATTTACGTATCTGGAGAATACAATATTGGCGAAAATTGATATCAGCTTTACTTATGGTACTTTGTTCCTATCAATTTAAAAATATACCCTAATAATATATGGCACTAATTGGAAGTAAATTTGAAACCGGTTTGAATATTTATAGCTGGAGAGGAAAATAGTTAAAATGCGGTAACCTGTAGGTAACCGAATTTGGATACAAAGAGGATAATTAGCATTTCAGAAAGAAACATTACGTAATACTTATACATACATAATATGTATTATAATTCTAGAACATTTCTATTAGTTTTTAAAACAGACAGAAACGTAAGACGCAACTCAAGATAATGAATAAAAACTGTTATATTATTAATACATTATCTTGAATTATTTGAATTAGAAGCAAACATGCAAACCAATATCTTAATATATATAAATCTCCTGTCACGATGTTTGTCCGCGATGGACTCCTAAACTACTTAACCGATTTTAAATTACTTAAGAGATAGGATAGCTTAGAATTTAAATAAAATACTGTATACCGGATTAAAACGCGATTTATTGTTTAAATTATTTATCCCGACGTTTCGGATGCTTTTCAGCAACCGTGGTCGCGGGAGACTGAAAGATGACAGTTGTCTTATATTTGAAATGTCACAAAGTTGCCATATTTAATTCAATTAAATTAAAAAATAATCTATTAATTTAGGTAACACAATGTACATCTATGAACGTCAATAAAAAATAATACATATTAAATTACTAATATTACTAATATTAAATGCTTCTAATTTTACATTTACTACCAGTTCACAAATCAAGGGCGTAGAGCGGACGAGAAGAACTGGCAAGAAACTCGCCGCCACTCTTTTTAATCGCCAAGTTTTTGTTTTACAATTATTACATATTAACGCCATCTATTCCTACGGAGTTGATAATGTGTGATACTCGCGTTAATAAAAGACAATATTAGCTTAGAATTTTTGACCATCTACATGGCACCCGTGCGGAGCCGGGGCGGATCGCTAGTAGTTATATAAAATCATGATTATGATAACAGTGACAAGCTAATTCCACTCATTAACCTGTTCAATTCACTTCCTGACATAGATATTGGTTAACGTCAGCTTAAATAAAATTATTGTAAATGGTTTCGGAGCTAAGCTAAACTTTTAAGTAATTGAGAAATTGTTCAATTTCACTGTCACGAAACCGAAAAATGTTGAACCGTCCACAATTGGTTGGTTGAAATTATACGAGGTAGAGCTATAGGTCACTACTTACTTGAGCAAATATTATGGAGTTACCAGAAGTGCTGTTTGCACAATAAACTGCAGTCACTCTGCCACTTGTTTTGCTCTAATTAAAATTCTTACGCTTTACTATTATTTAGGTCAAGTTTAATGCATGCATTTACTCAACGTCCGAAACACAACTACTGGCTACTGAACTTTCAAGTTATTCCATTAACGTGCTATTAAGAACTACAAGAATGACTACGTCCACAAATATATATTTTTTCTTTTTATTAACAAATGATTGTCTTTTTTCTTTGCAAAAATAGGCACTTTCTGTTTGATTGCTCGCCGATTTTACAAATATGAATATTTTTAAAATCCCGTCATTCTCTAGCTTTAACGATATAGATTACGGAGAATTTTTGTTTTTTATTATAGGTCGAAAATTGCATCAGTTATGCTGCGTGCCGCGGTGCGCCTTGAAATCGTCATGGCTCCAGAAAATGGCTCCAACGTCGCCATTTTTAAATATTTTTTGATCAAAAAAATATTTTTATGTACTTCAATATACATTCAATACTATCCTTGAATTGTATTTTTGTACCACCTTACCTTCCAACAAAAAAAAATTCGTAAGAACAGCCTTTTTTTAGGCCGTTACAGTGGTGTTACCCCTTAACTTTTCCCTCAGCCCTTAAGCGTCATATGAAATCAGCTACCTGCAGTATATATACTCGAATCGATCGATACGACCTGGTAACTTTCAAGAAGCGATTCCCACCTAAAAATCTGACAGCACCAGAACCAGGTGACTCGAAGGTACGTTTGCATCCCTAATCTATAAAAAAGCCTTGTACGAAATAGCTCTTATTCCATTCCTTTTTCAGCTTTTTTCGTTTCTCCATCAGTCGAAACTCACGATAAAAATCGAAATATTAAAACATTATGATTTATCAAGTAAGCTGAATAATCAGAGCCCGCCAGAGGAATTACTTTCATTATAAAGCCATCAACGATCAACAACAATATTTTAGCCGCGAGCACCGCTGTGTAATAATAAAATGGCGACTTAGAGAAGTAATAAACAACTTAATATCGTCAGATGTTGCTTCGCAAAATCTGCACCAGATAAACATTTAGTACTGCCATAAAGCATTTCCTTAAGGTTCGTTTAATTAGAGGTAATATCAGTGGCCCGATAGGCTGCAACCGGTAGGTTTGGAAACGATGCGTTTGCGCAATTCTTACAATTCCCACGCGGATTTCGTCGTTTCGTTGCTGCTATAACGCAACAGTTGCATCCAGTGTTGTATTGTTGCAATTTAATATTTTATATGTATCTACCTATGAAGGTTACTAGCGAAAGAATCTATTACCGAAAGTGGACGGTAGATGTAAATAGAGATATAAGTTATGAATTACTCGGCATTCGAAACAAAAGAGTAACAAGTGCTGTGCCAGTTCTAGACATATCGTGATTCGTGACTCATAATACTAGTAGGTACATATAAAAATCTATCAATACATTACAATACATCATAGATAGTTAAGAGCAATACTGTTGAAGAACATCATTTGCTGGACCTAAAATGTTTGCCTTTTGTATTTAATTATATAAAATCTCAATTCAAACCAAGCCCTGCATGTCTTCAATCAACGATGACTCGTGAACTATGCGTTCAAAATATTAAGTAAATCTTCAACTTTATCCGCGATCTCTTGTCAGTAAGCTGACCGACCCTATATCAATGTCACTTTAATCAAGATTAACAAGAAGTGACTTGTGTGTAACAACAAAGATCGACGGATTGCAACAAAACAAACAACATCATTTTGATGCGAGAGTAGAATTTTATACTCCTTTTATTATAAAATGCATTAACATAATACAGATATATTTTATTTCACAGTACAATTGTTGAGAGCCATAATAGACCAGCGTGTGGTATTTTATACTTACACTTCAAATAAACAGTCTAAGGATATGAATAACTATATTAATTACTAGCGATCCGTCCCGGCTTCGCACGGGTGCAATGTAGATGTAATATAAACAATATCCTATGTTACTCGCTGATAATGTAGCTTTCTATTGGTGAAAGAATTTTTAAAAATAGGTTGAGGTGTTTTTCAGTAAAATCGTAACAAATAAATCTTTCCTCATTATAATATTAGTTTAAAAAAAAAAAAATAATAATAATAAATGATTTTTGAATTTTTTTTTGAATTTTGAATATTAGTATAGATATTGTAATTCTTTATTTTACATATAAACATCGATGTTCCTGTTTAATTTCCAATAATGCAAATAACAATATATTTGATAGTAGGTACCTAAACGTATATTAAATAACTACATTAATTCACTCTTTAAAATCATACAAAATAAAGAAAGTAGTCTAAATCTTAAAGAGAAATGGCTATCTGATATAAATCATTCCATAGATCAAAACGGACGACTGCCTACCTACGAGAATATAGTGTTATATTTATTCGGCAAAACATTTCCGAGATGCAATAGATCGAGCCGCAATAAATTTGTAATTCACATACAAAACACCTAAGAGGTCGCCCGCTGCGCCTACTGATTTACATTTACGAGCTGGAACATGCTGTACCACGCCTTACCCTTTAAATTTATGTTGTCTACATCTAAATAATATTGCGATTTCAAGGACTAACCAAGACTGTCAAGCTTAATTTAAATGAATAACTAATCGCGTTAAATTATAAACAAGGTTGCAAATGACTGATTGACATATTAATAGCGAAATAAGCTTAGGACCTAGTTGTGGCGTTTAGTGACTTTCATCGGGTTAGTTACCTATTGGCCAACTTATGCCTTAGCCTACGCGCAGACTAGAGCCACTAGTGGCGACCACAGCATAGCCACCGGTGGCCGCCACAAGCTACGGGCGTAATATTTCATACATTTTAGGGCATCCGCGCAAACACGGCGCTCGAGAGGCCGACACCGAGCTTCTAGCCACCGGTGGCCGCCACAATACATTCATTCATACATTTTACACTGTGGCTGAAACGCGGCCACCGGTGGCCGCGTCTAGAGGCCGCTTCTAGTGGCGGCCACCGGTGGCTCTAGTCTGCGCGTAGGCTTAAGCCGCACCTTAATTTCCACAAATTGAACTTAACGAAATGCATTTTTGACGGGCTCGTTGTCGCGTTCGGTAGAACACCTGACGTGCGCATCGATGGGTCGTGGGTTCGAATCCCACCGGGACATGATTATAATTTTCTGTAAGCATGTCTTCCCCACGTCGTCAATTTTCGGGCATTGAACGGGTGGAAGGAATATCGAAATTCCGACTGGGTAACGAACCACCTTTCATAGATGGATAAACCGTGAAGTGCATATTGCGCGTTTCGGTTTCAGTCTATAGATTTCCAAATGCTTGACGGAAACGTCGAATGTCGATAGCGCATCATTCACTGATGCTCTGTGGCTGAGGTATCACCTACCATCAAGTGAACCTCAAGCTGGTCTGTCAATATCTAACATAAAAAAAGCAATGCATTCGTACATTTCATAAATAAGCTCTGTTGATTATAAGCTTCCTTAAAAACAAATCATGATTAACTACATGTCCATAGATACGTAAATACCTTCAGTAGAGGCATAGATGCAAACCGGTGATGTACATTCCGACGCCGTTCTAATTATGTCGTATCGCACAGCAGTTAAGGGCTTGAATAATGCGGCATCTCGGTGGAAATTGCACGTCGCCTCGTCGTAGAGACGAATAGACGAGGTGTGTCCATCGACAACCTTCCATTCTCTTTACTGATCGCCAATGCCGAGGGGGCTATTATGTATTCACAAACGACAATTATAGTTTCATTTACAACAACGCACTTAGAACTAGAGGTCGATTCGATACTAATATAAGCGTCTTTAGCGTACATAGGATATCAACCCAGGAATAGCATCAAACAAATGTCCACGCTACTTAATATGAACACTAAAAGCGTTTTATATTATTCGTCATATGGAAAACTATAAACGACACTCATTTTATGGACCGATTTAATCGAATTTATATTGAAGAAATTGCTTAGGAAACTGAATACGCTATTACAGCCGATAAATATTTATGTTCTACAAATCGAATAATGCATTAAATATCGAGTAGTTTATTTCCACTTACGCTCACACTTGGATTTCTTCGAAATAAACATCCGGAATCAATGGTCAGAGTGAAGAATATTTAAAAGTATCGAGTGAAATCGTGAGCCTCTTAACCTCAATGAAGCTATAATGGTGACAAACTTGAACTCGTTTTGACCGTAGGGAATATAACGGAAAGCAGAAATACGCATTGCGCGCATTTTATGTTAAAATCGACCGATAATGTATTTGGTTAAGAACTGATGTAGACAAGTGGAATCAAGGGCACTTATACAAAAGTGCGCAACAGCTAGTGGGAATAGGTCGACCTTGGACGGGTTACACCGACGACAACGAACGGTCGCACGTCAATCATACTCTATCAGCTCAAAGCCAAATCTATAAAGTTCATTACCTTGTTGAATTATCGTTTTACGTCATGCGCTTGAGCGCGTAAACACGCACTTTTAGCGAGGTGAAGAAAGCGATTATGTAGATGCTAAAAGAAACTGAAACGGTTGTCGTGTTTCAATAAAGACTTCAGTCGTTGAGTTTTAGTACATTCATGAAGTCAATGATCAATTCATGAAACTTCTAGTTTATATATGCATACATACATACATGATTGCCTCGTCCTGCTCTCAGACGACATAAAAACTAGTTCGATCTTGGCAAGGCTCGCATTATCCCATTAAGCATGACCTGACACCAATTGATAATAATTATATATCTATAGCACGACGTGTCAATGCTACTGAAGTAGAGTATCGAACTTAAAATAACATTTCTAATCTTATCTTAGCAGTATTTGTTATTTCTAATGAGCCCGAATATTTCAAATTCATTTCAATCTTGTATCTGATCTAGCACTTATTGGGACAAAAAATAAAAATAGCAGTTACTGAAGCGTCAGAAATAACATCAGGTACCTATTATAAAATATTATTACTAACTTTACGAAAGGGTATGGGGGAAGAGGGAGGGAAATAAAAACATGGATTGACTGAGTGAAGAATGATGTGTTTCAGAGGTGTGACTGAGTATATGGCGAGTGAAAGAAGAGAATGTAAAAAGAGAACATACTGCACCGACCCCAAATAAAAAAAACAGGAACGGGGCAGAAAAGAAGATTACTAACTTTGGCCGCATTCCTCTTGGACGGTCAGGTCATTTCAATAAGATGAATTTCTACTGTATAAAGGATATACGAGTATATATGTAGGTAGGTACAATTGATACTTTTCATATATAAACAGATTATTCAAGTCGGTGCCGAAACATATTCTACAGAATATTAATCTCTTATTAATTTACATCTTCAAACTCTTATTCCATTCTGAAGTGTACATACGACGAATCGTGAGTAATAACTTTAGAATCACTGCAATCTTTAAACAGATCGTCTCGGATTAATCAGTTCACATCTATATTTATCTAGTCTAGATATATAAAGTCGTGTTAATTACACCATTTATAACTCATGAAAGGCTACATTGATTTTAATGATATTTATTGGATTCGTCTTTGTACCGAAAAACATAATAATTATTAAAATATCGGAAAATTTCAGGAAAATAATATGCAGAAAATTAATTTTAAAATAAATTAGTTTGGAACTCCTTCATCTTCCTCAATTGACAGCTCATGTCACGCACGCTTATAGCTATTTTGTAATAATTTATGTTCAAATCAAGATATACTTTTCTTTTAAAGCCAACATTCAGGCAGTAGTTGTACTGTCTATCAGGTCCACTAATACATCATAAAAAACAAACGCAAAGTATTAAGAAGCGTTTTTTTGAAAATTGGTAATACCTCATTACGAAAACAAGAACTCTACATTGACTACAATATTACATACCTTTAAAAATTAATAACACAGTAGTGTTTGTAATGACAACAACAAAGGCTGTAAAAACTGAAGCCTTGTAAATAATAATGATATTATCTAAGCCTCTCATTGATCAACAAAAAACGCAATAATAAAATGATACATTGAAGTTTTGCAAACAAAACTCAGAACTCAATTTCAAGCCACGAACTAATGTAATGTGCGCTGTTTTTTTAACGTTTCGTCATGTGTCCCCATTTTAAAGACCGTATTGCGTGACTGAAAACGATACTTTTATGTTACTCAAAATAATTCTGAATAACCAGGAAAATAAGAGACATTTAAACATAATAACAGAAAGAATACTTTAAAAAAATACGCTATATTGCGACTATATAAATACTTTCGCAAAATAATGAAAAACAGAATCTACCTCGTGTCCTCTAGAGTAGCTTATAAATATGTCAAATTATGGCTTTTGTTTTTTATGGAAAGAAGTCATACTAGCATATTCAAAGGAACGTCATCGCCGCTTATGGGTATCTGCTAGCCTTTAACTTAGGTAAAGAGTTTAATTCTAGTACTCACTTGAACCCTTAAGAGGGATTTTGGCTGTTTTGATCGTAACACAGGCAATGTTTGGTTTAATATTAAGTGTCAGTGACAAGGGATTTTTGAGGATTTCGACACTGTGACAAGGGATTTTTGAGGATTTCGATTCTCAAATATAATCCAAACAAATTGGAAAATACATTCTAGATCTTATTATAATAATACGCTATAATAAAACTTAAAACATTAAGAAAATACATTTTTATAGAAAATTTTAGCAACGACTTGAATCATGCTATTTCTTGTTAAATTAAGTTTTTACAGAGCGGCATTTTAGTTGTCCAGTTGTTTATACATGTACATATTTTTTATCCGATTTGAATAATAAAGTTGACCATAGCCTCACCATTATGATTACAAATGATAATGAGTGGGCGTTCACGAGATTAATCAATGCTGCAATCAGACATTTTTGGTTTCGTTAATTAAATTTTCACAACTTGTTACCTTCAAGGTGTCAAGAAATATTCTAATGTTAACAATTATAGTTTTAGGGTCATTGCTCTACGATTATAACTAAAGAGACTGCTACTATATACACTGAGTTCTTTATTTTATGTTAGATATTGACTTGATGGTAGGTGATACCGCAGCCACAGATGCACATCAGTCAATGATGCGCTGTCGACGTAATTTTTACATCGAGCATTTGTAAATCCAAAGACGTGGGGAAGACATTCTTACAGAAAATTGTCAACAGGTCGTCCCGGTGGGATTCGAACCCACGACCCATCGATGCGCATGGCAGGTGTTCTACCGAACGCGCCAATGAGCCCGTCATTTAATTTTAAAGAAATATTGTATTATAACTTAACCGCCTTCTGATCTGATATTATTTATTTCTTATTTGATCTGACTTCATTATTTTACTAAGTACAGCTGGGGAGAAATATGTGCATGCAAATAGCACCTTTTTTAACTAGAAGATCCACAAAAAACAAATAAAATAAATAGAAAAATCATCACGGTAAAATGTTATAATTCAAGACAATATCCTATATCAAGCCGTAACATAAATCTTCAACACAGCAAAAAGTCGTCACATCGTCACTCATTAAATTCAGTAGACCTTAAATTACAATAAAAAATTAAATTTCTTGATATTTTCGCAATAAACCCGCTAAAGTTTCGAAACGCAAGGTTAACGACGTGGTTTTAAAACTTTATCCACACGAAATTCGACGAATGGGAAAGCCGTAGGTACTTTCAGCCGGCCTAGCATGACAACCGCGACAAAATTTTGTCGACCGTTTTCTCGTGTTTTAATCGATTATTGCTCTATGTCTTCCGGGTCTAACATGACAAGTACACTTAAAACTCAACTTTGAATATCAAAAATAGATATATTTGTCGATCGAGATATCTTTTCTATCAAAATTGTCGATGTCGAGATATAATATATCGATATATCTTACATCTTAGTTTGTCTTCTCTCGTCCGCGACATATTATCTCGTTGCGGTCATGCTAGGCCGGCTGAACATCAAACAACATTACCTAACAGAGATTTTAATATGGAATTATGAATAGTACCAAAATTCTGGACTTTTACGTCTGAAACTTACTTTTATCATTACATATTGTTACTAGACTTGGGTGATAACAGGTCAACCATGATATCTGTTATTCCTGTTACTGTTACTCAATAATAACAGATGTAAATATCTGTTATTAAATAATTAAATATTGTTGAACAGTTGTTATTTAGTATTGCATGTTATTTTCAATAACAGATATATCACAACCGCAGGACCAACTGTTATCTGTTATCTTTGAATACCTGTGATTTATATCTAAATAAATACGCCTCACTCCTAATTATTACTCTTAGATTATTTATATAAATAATCAAAGTTATTACTATTATAGATTAATATTTCATCGTTTAAAAAGAAATTATTATATTTCAATAACTAGCGATCCGCCCCGGGTTCGCACGGGTGCAATGTAGATGTACTATATCGAAAAAAAAGCCTATGTTACTCGCTGATAATGTAGCATTCTAATGGTGAAAGAATTTTTAATCCATTAGTTTTTCAGTTAAATCGTAACAGACAAATCTTTCCTCTTTATAATATTAGTATAAATTACAAATTAAACCTTAAAAAAAAGGAAAAAATCTTCAGAACAAAAATTCCCTAGAACACTGGTTATGTTTATGTCTATATAGTGGAATAACAACTGGGAAATGAAGAGAACAGCTAACGTCCCAGAGTAATAAGCGCAGTGCATCGCTGCAAAAAACTTCAGTGCTCTGGAAAACATTTCTACTATTAATTAAAAGTTTAATTAAGTTATGGCTTTTTCTGTTGAAACATTAACCACGAATTTGAAGTTATTAAAATATAAAAAGAAAAACAATATCGGAATACTCAAACGCTAATCAATATTAATGGTTCACGTAAAAATACGTGTCTGTAATTAAATACTTACGGCTTTATTCATAAACGTATTATAAGCTTGATATAGTTAAAATATGTTTTGTCTCGCCGTTAGAATATGACAGGCAGGAACATGAGTGTCCATCATTTTATTAATATTGAAGCGTAGAAATAATTCAAACCCAAGTGAAACGTTAAAAATCAAGAGCCAATAACATATAAAATTACAGTATCAACGTATCATCGTAGGAATATACGGCATTAGTATGGCAACTTTGTATGTTGTCATATTTAAGTCTGCCCGTGACCACGCTTGCTGAAAAGTATTCGAAACGTCGAAATAAATAATATAATTTAATCAAGTAAAAATTATTTTTTGTAAATGTGTGATACTTGTATTAGTAAAAGATAATATTCTTTAATACTAGCGACCCGCCCTGGCTTCGCACGGGTAGTAGAGCATATTGTTTACATGTTTTGTCTAGCGTAGGGTCGCATAAACGCGCACTTTAATTTTATACGAAAACTCCTAAGATATTCATTTAAATTACAATAAAAGAGGAATATCCCACCCAACATTGATATATATCTCAATGGGACAAGGTAAGGGAGCGTTTTCAATGATAGATCCCAGGCGACTGGACTTTTCCGACACTTCCAATAATTATGGGTATATATTTTGAACCAATTTCCACAAAACCTTGACAAATAACTAAAGCTTCCTCACGAATCACTCTATCTATTGGTAAAATCCGTTCAGCAGTTTTTGAGTTTATCGCAACAGACAGTCAGACACACGGTGGAGGACTTTATTTTTAACCGACCTCAAAAAAGGAGTTCTCAATTCGTCTGTATGTCGCTTTGTTTGTATGTTTGTTACGCGATAACTCCGCAAGTTACGGATGATTCTTTTTTTGTTTGGTAGGGCATATTTCAGAACCACTCCCATATTTACATCGAAATTGGTTTGGTACTTATTTTATAATATGTAGTGAAAAAATCAACTGAAACTAGACGATTGACATATACTTAACTTAACATAAAAGTACAGTACTGCAGAACCGCGAAACGTAGCACCTTCGGTAGCCGTTTAATCCATACAAAGCTCGGAGACGAGAACGGTTTGCGGGAAGCCATACACACTTACAGACTAGTTAACGGTGTCGGTGTAAGCTTTCTTACGGAAACACGATACAGGTCCTTTGTCTTATGCATTAGCCTGAATATTTTAGAAACCCCAATAAGGAGATACATGAGTACATACTTACTGCATTCACAAACTGAGATACTAAGAAAATTCGCAAAACGTTTGTACGTGCAGAGATTATTTACCTACGGAAAGTAGGAAATCTGTGATAATTTGATGTTTTACTATTAAGTATGGAATATCTATCTATATAAAACAAATTCGTGTTAGTTACACCATTTATAACTCAAGAACGGCTGCACCGATTTTAATGATATCCTATTTGTTGGATTTTTTTATGTTAGATATCGACAGACGAGTATGAGTTTCACTTGATGGTAGGTGATACCTAAGCCATAACATAAGCCAATGATGCGCTGTCGACCTACTTTTTATTTAGAGCATTCGGAAATGCATAGACTGAAATCGAAACGCGCTATACCGCGAAGTGCATTGTATGCACTTCAAGGTTTTTCAATCTATGAACGGTGGTTCGTTACCCGGTCGGAATTTCGATATTCCTCCCACCCGTTCAATGCCCGAAGTTACCAAACGTGGGGAAGACATGCTTACAGAAAATTATAAACACGACATCCCGGTGGGATCCGAACCCACGACCCATCGATGCGCACGGCAGGTGTTCTACCAAACGCGCCAACGAGCCCGTCAACACTAACAAGAAATACTGGAAAATAATCTCGATACACATACCCACTTAGCATTTTATCTTGATCTTCGCTTCAAAGATAACACAAAACTGTACAATATGAATTGATTTCAAGTATTGAGATATTTTATATAAAGATTTATATAAAGATATTTGAATAACATAAAGGAAAATTAATAGATAGTTATAACGAAAAAAGTGCACGTAATTAATCCGATAACACTTCACAGAAATAATCACTTATTAAAACTCATATTTAAATAAAATAAATTTTACTGGATTAAATCACGATTTATTATTTTTCGACGATTCGAAAACTTTTTTTTTACTTAGAAAACGTGGTCACAGGCAAACTAAAAGGCCGTCTATTCCTACCGAGTTGACTCTTGCTGTAATTTTCTATATTATGGCAATATTGTCTAATAGTGTCCTCTTATTTTTAGTATGTTTGCCTTGAGGTTTAAAATTTTTAATTATTGAATCCCAGGTGTTGGGAAGTCTGAAACCATCTTCGGGTGTTTTTTTTAAATATCAATAGCCTCGCGTACGTGTCTGCGTAAGAATCTACACTCTTGCGAGGATCTTTGGTTGGTCGAAGCGTAAACGTAAAAGACAATATTATAAAAATCTTAAGTACAATTTAAGAGAATAAAAATCTAGGTCGCTTTTATCTCAATACCTCCAACGTTCTCTAACATAGGTTTGCTTCGGTACAAAGCGTGACCCACATACGATGGTCGTTAAATATTTATGAGATTCAGACGCGCACAAATTTACGGATAAAAAGTAGCTATATATATAATATTATGAACTTATTTTTTTTTTTATAAATTATTTAAAGCTTCAAATTTTGAATAAAGTCACTTAGCTACACGACTTATTTTGTTACTGTTTATAGATAATAATTGAATGGTTTAATTAAAAAAAAGGTAAACATTATCTTATTACGAAATTAGTATAAAAATACAAAATACGTACATTATTTCTTAAGTATGATATCGCCGGGTTTAAAGCAAAACATTTGCTTTTTTTTCAGTTTTTTACATTTATATAGCATTTGAATTGAATTGTGAATAATTTGTTATGTTGTATGCAGTATGAAAAAGATAGGTCTATGCACGAAGGGACAAACAATTCACAAATCATATATCAGAACGTTAACCCTGCTAACCTTTACTCTACTCTCTACCTACTAGGTAACAATGCGAACTGTCAAGAAACTATCAGTATATGCAATCTACTGTATACATATTGTATGACGAACTTAATAAGAATCCGAGCTTCCATATTTGTAACGGTAACTTTAAAACTTTGTGTATACATTTTCGAATGCTCGACGTAAACATAAAATAGGACGAGCATTATTAATAAATTGATGTCCTACCTTCAAAAGAGCGCCAAAAAAAACCCTAAAACCGTCATCATTTATTATAATGATGCGTAGTCATTTAACTTTACTACACATTATTTTAAATTACATATAAACAATATACTAGTATAACCACGAGACCAAACAAAGCAACACTATCAGTCATTAAGCTCCCACTTGAGTAAAACAGAATGATGTTTCAAATCCTTTGTTAATAGAATTTCAAAAGCGTTTTCAAGATAACACAATTATTATCAAGAAGCTTACATCATAAAGACATACCTTATCCTCAATATTGGAGACTATCAACCCGACAATAATGACCGTATTCAATTGGTCGATGTCGTGTCGTCTTTTTTATGAGCTCGTGAGGCGTATGTGTATGAGATTATATTAATCGGTCGATCACTCTGAATTAGAATGGACCAACATCATTGACTGATTTGAAATAAATCACTGTGTAAAGTGGATAAATATACCTACCACCTAGTTGGCGAAGATTTCCAAATTACCACTCTATAATTTTTACTCCTTTAGCGATGCTATTCTTTCTTGTACATACATAATATGTAAAAATTGGGACATATATTATATGTCCCAATTTTTACAAAAAAAAACATTTAATATTTAAAAAAATCCAAACTCACCCCGAGTTCTTATACGAGTATGTATAAGAGGTATTTATTTTAGTTTTGAAATTAAGGCAATATAAGCTATTTAGGTACCTTTTGAGAGACCACTTCTTACGGAAATTATAATACACTAAACATTATATTTCAACGACAGCTTTAACAAATTTCTAATTAACCGCTCCGTTCCTTTTTATTAAATTTCAATAATAGAAATGTTAATATAATTTATTCTAGTTACTTACTGAGGCTTGCGAAATATAAGGCAATTTACTTTAAAACTTTATTGTGAAGCCTTTTCAGAGAAGTATGCTCAGTTCGAAGTGACCTAGTTTTTTAAATTGGAAGTTTTACGACTCTGAGAATCCTTAAAATATCCTGAATAATGATTTCATTTATTATACAGTTTTAAGGCCACGACTCGACCCAGAGAGATGTTCGTTGAAAGATGAGTTATAAGAGTTTTTATGATCACTTATTGTTTTTATTAATACATTTAACTTAGCCGATTCTGAAATTTTAGATTAATCTTTTTTATAACTTTCATTCTTTTAGTAAAAAAATAACTGTTATATCATGTTTCATATCTTTATGTATATAATAATTGTTAAGGAATGTTACCTAGCACAAACAGGTACGTAGAGGTTCATATCGTCGATCTGTCAGCAGAATCCCATTTCCTCATTATCAATCAATCTTTTTATATAAGAGAGAGCGATGTATCGATTTAATTGTAATCACAATATCGAGACGAATGCGTTGATTTATCGGCACAATAAATCCATTGAAAGACGGGTATAAAGCCGCCGCGGGCTTGGGATAAGTGTGTCCAATTACTATCACACCATACAGCATAAACTAAGTAGTAAAAATGGACTAGTTGAAGTGGTTCTCGCATACACAGGGTTTATTAGCGCCGAACAAACGACAATTTATTTGGTTCTATCAACAATTATTATCAGTACAGTGATGATTTGTTTTGAATGAAATAAGGAAACGGGTCTGAATTGAATTTAAGTAGAATATAATGTAGCTGTTGACATTATTAATAATTTTAACACCCCATTTTGTAACCCCCGGGCAACAAAGATCTCGCTTAACGTCGTATAATTTAAGTCGAACGTTCGTTATCACAATCAATCTAAGTTATCACCTCCAAAGTAGTATTTTCTAATCTCCACGCAGAGAACCTTAACAGATGCTTTAATTAAAATAAGTTAGACTTTGAAGTTAAGATAAGCGGTGAGATTTATAAGCAGTTAAAATAATAAAATGGCGAAGCTAATTGATTGCAACCGACAGCCGCGTCGTAAATTTTCAAAACAAAGATAAATTCGACATGCATTTCTGCACGGGTTATTTTATTGAAAACTTTCAACCCTGATAATAATTAACATAAATATAGCTGTCAGAGGAAGTATCGCTGCTGATAGTATTTTCTTCAGTGGTTAAGGCTAAATGCAGCCGCCGCATAATGCATGCGTCAACGCCAAAATATGTTATTGGCATTGTCAGCAATGGAAGAATAGATAAAATAATCAAGAGAAATATAAACACCATTTCGTACTATAAAAACAATTTATATATTTAAAATATAATTTATTTAACTAATAAAGCTCAATATAAGTAATAGGTAGTGCAGAAAATTTTCAGGGTACGCTTAAGCTGCCCAAGTAAACCGAGATAAAATCAGAATAAACGACATCACGAAATAATTGTTTATATTTTCAATAGAAACCGCGGCACGCTTTTATATTTATGCGCTGTTAACCTTTTTCCCATAGCTTCGTCGTCTTGTTTTACACGAGAAACCGTTGGCGACTTCCATTCGGTCTCGCCGATAATTAATTCCGTCCTGAGCTACTTATATTACAAATCGAGAAGAAACCGCATCGGCGAGTATTGCTCCGCCAACTCGTACTAGCGTCACTCGGTTCTGTTCCAATTTCACCGATAGCTGTTTTCGAATTTAATAAAGTAATTAGTGTTGAAATATAATTTTGTGACATTTTCATGAGAAGGTTCTTCCGTATATTATTAAAGCTTTCAGTATGGGAACATATGTATATTATTTGCTGCTATCGAATAACACGTTGAAGGTTCCCTTAAAACCACTTACTTAAGCAATCTATATAAATTGGCGTCATAAACGATTATCACGCTTCCGACCCCAAAACAAACAGTAGTTGGAAATCAGCCGTCCTAACCAAACAAGAATTTTGTCAAATCCCTCTGCAAATAAGTTACTTTTTCTTCGAAGTGTAACGAACTCGATAGTTACAAAAGGGGCCGTAGCCAAGTTCCGTGCGGTTAACGTCATCGGACACCGCGGAAGAGCTCAGATATCCCGTCCTCATAAATCAACCAACACCACTCCCCTGGCCATTTGCCCCGACTTTACATTTATTTGCAGAGCCACTATATTTACCATCCACAGATAATCGACGATCACGAATTGTAACGATAATGATAAATGTTATGACGTTCGAATTTATACGCCTAGCAGACATTAAAGAGCTCTAAGGCGACCTCGACACATTTCTGGTTCTCCACCACAATAGGCGTCATGTTAGAGGTCATGTCTGGAAGGCTACGAAATTGTTTTGATTGCATCGATTATCGGCTTTTAAAAAGTACTGTTTTCTGTTCATGGACAGAAAGTAGTGATGCCCCGTACTGATTTAGATCAAGGTCTGTTGGGTCAGCAAGCTAAGCAAGATGTTCCATGATTAAATCTTGTCACGAGAACAAATTATTACTGCCTTAAATGTTATTTAGGTTTTGCAAAACGTCAAAGTTCAAATTAAATTCAAATTCATTTATTCATTGAGGTAACACAATGTACACTTATGAACGTCCGTAAAAAATACATATTAAATGCTTCTGATTAAACATTTACCGCCAGTTCTCAAATCAAGGGCGTAGAACGGAAGAGAAGAACTGGAAATAAACTCTTCGCCACTTTTTTTAATCGCCAAATTTTTGTTTTACAAAATATTTGTAAGGCGCTGCAACCAAAATAGGTTGAACAATATGAAACGTCTGGAATAAAAACCGATACTTTGTCGTAATTATAAATAAACCACATTACTATCAAATTCACAGAGATAATGCAATTAATGGTCCTCAGTAAAATAAAGTGGAAATCAATCAGTCGCAACACAAACAAGCTAAACTGTAGTTCCAATCGCTAGCTAACCGTTTCACGGAAGAAGCAGCAAACGCAATACATTAAATAACAGAAACAAACCGTAACGTAAATCAACAAGTGCAATCTAAGGCGAATAGAATTGCCCACGGCGATATAATTACAATAAGTATATACCTACTTTTGATTTTCCATTAGCAATAATTTAAAGGTGAAAACATACATTGTATTCTCCTGATTTTCAACTCAATTAAATGTTAACAAGCTGAGATATTGCAATTGTTAAATACAACAGATTGTAAGGAATGAGTGAGACAAACTTGAGCTTAAGAGGCAAGTAGGAAGTGTAATATACAATGAAAAATTAAACAAAAAATTCTACTTATATCTTGTGTCTTATTTTTTAAAGTGCAAGTGATTTTTAAAAAATAAAGCGACAACGCAAAGTAAGAGGCAAGCAAACAGCTGCAGAAATCAATGGCTTATACCCCACTATATTGTGATTATATTTCGCCATTTAATCATTAACTACTTCTCGTAAATAGCACGACAAATCGAACAAATTGGAGCAATCACGAGTGATATCATTACAGTCGTAGAAAAGCCTAAGGGCGCTGCACATCAACGTTTATTACAGTCTTGAATCCTATTGCAGAATTGCTATACGTTAGCAGTATTAATGATACATTGAATCCCTCCGGCTTTAAGTCTGAAACAAGGCGAATAGTTCGTAAATAAACTATTATGTGTTTGTAATACATGGCACGAATCTCGACAATCATGCGGCATATCTGAAGAATTCCTCAAGGAATTTCAAAACATAATCGACACTGAAATTTGATGAATTCCGGTGGTTGTCGCGTAATTTATAAAAGAAAATATACTCGCAGAATAAAGAGCTAATGTTACCGCGAATTAAAGGACAAGTCATAGGGCTCATGAATTTTGATTAGAATACCCGTTTGAGCGCAGTGTTAGTAAAGACCGCACGGTGTACTTGAATATAGGGTCTTATATAAATTGCAAGCGATCCTGATGGCTGTGGTTGGCGGCACGCGCTCGATACACGTAGGGGCAATTGAAAAGAGCGCAAAATTATTGCGGAAAATGTGGGGGATTTAAGATGCGATTGTTGCTTCCGGGCAAGCCACACATTGTGATAGGGAACGAGTTTTACTGATAGGGCCAAATTATGAGGAGGCTTTTTTAGTCTGATAAATGTTGCCGTCATTTTGTGTCTACTTACATAGTAGCGGAAAAAAGGGAAGAAATTTCTCCTTATGGCACCAAAGACATACTTATCCTTTATTATAATGATGACTTATAAACAAACTCACGTCAAGGTATAACTTTGCGCGGAGTGAATATAGAAAGAAAATTAAATAAAAAAAACAACTGCAACTAACACAACTAGATATTGTACTAGCAGAGGAACAACGACACGGCTCGAGAAAAGTCGAACGTGTCTTCGATGAACACAAATAAAAATTATCGCACGTATATATTTTTATTAAATAAAACATAGTCGAGTTAGTTACACCATTTATAATTCAAGAACGGCCGCACCGATTTAAATGATAATTTCTTTGTTGGATTCATCCTCGCCTCGAATAGCAGAATAATAATTAAAATATCGGAAAAACACAAAAAATAGGTTTGGAACCCCATTTTCCGCGATTGACGGCTCATGTCATGCACGCTTATAGCGTATTTGTAATAATTGATGTCCACTTCAAATCATTGACAAATAGTAGAGTTTTTATTTTTTATTTTGAAGTCTAAATTCTGGCAGGGTCTGTCGGTTCCGTTAGTAATCCCAATAAACATAAACGTGAAATAATAATTAAAAAAAAACTAACAGACACAAAATCACGAAATCTTTATATAAACACGACCTGTTACTTATTTTAAGATCCTTTGTTTTTTTTTTAAAGCTGAGAGTATTTCTGGATTCTTGCATTACATATATTATTGATGTCCACTACAAATCATTGACAAATAGTAGAGTTTTTATTTTTCATTTTGAAGCCTAAATTCTGGCAGGGTCTATCGGTTCCGTTAGTAATCCCAATAAACATAAACGTGAAATAATAATTTAAAAAAAACTAACAGACACTAAGGGCCAGTCTCACCGGTTCTAAATAAAGTTTCAGTTAGTTATTTGCCATTTAACACTATCTCACAGTTAAAGGTTGCTGATATATTTTTTTTGTTTCACCATCTAACTCATAGATAAATTAACTGGCAAATAAATTTATCCGCCACTTATTATTTGACGGAACGGCAACATCGCATTTTTACGTTTCGATACGACGAGCAAATTATTGCTATTTAAAATCTATTTTAAAAACATAAATTGTATATTATTTTTTATTTAAAATGAGATGTGTTTACTTTTTTAGTGTTCTCAAATATGATTTTATTATATTATGATGATAATAGACAGTGTATGTAATATAAATAATAAATAATATGATTAGAAGTTTGTGTTCCAAATGTATTTACGTCAAATGGAAAGGCAGATGTCATTTGTGACAAGGAATCTGACTTGTTTGGATTATTGATTAATCCATTAATTTTCAACGATTGTGATAGACTATATTGTTATTTTATGTTTATTTAAAATGGAAAAAAATACGATGAAGCGGATCTAGTAACGCTTGCAGACGTAAAAAAACATATAATTGAAAATAAAAAATTGATGCGACTGTGACTTGGTAAAGTAAAGAAAAAGCCTGGAAGGATCTTGAGACGGGAGTTAATGCATCATCTGGGTCAATAAATCGCAATCACAAACACCTCATGTTAAAATATGAGGCTGTTTTAAGAGATATGTAACAAGAATGTTATGCACGAATTAGAAAAACAACATCTTCTTCTCAAATAGAGTTTTTAATAAGAATTTGGGACAAAAGTGAAAAAAATGATAGTTTCGGGTGCAATTTAGTCATAATTTACAGGATTGTGTAGCACAGCACAGCACTAGCACAGTAGTACAATATAGTGTAGATTTTTCACTTTGAAATAAATGACATATTATTATAATATTTTTGTTTGTTTTCCTTAAATATTCAATTTGTCTTTTAAATAAAAAACTAAAATTATTTTATTTGAAGGAATGGATGAATTGAATATTCATTTACTACTAGCGATCCACCCCGGCTTCGCACGGGTGCAGTCTAGACAAAGCCAGTTGTACTCTGTATATCACTTTCTGTTAATTGTAGAATATTATAAACAGCCATTATGGTAAGCCGGAATCGAATTCTAAAATATTTGTTCAAAATAATTTTGGTCTACGGCAAATTACTTGATTCCTACGAGGTCGTGTAATTCATCAAATTTATTTTCTAAAAAGTCAAACAAATCCATCTCGTGACTACAGTCTACACTGGTTAATTTGAAAATGCTAGTAGTATTTATTATACTGAAAAATACTCCAAAACTATTTCTATTCCCGCCATTTATATGTTATCTTCCAGTTAAAAACTTTAACATCCACTTGAATCGGCTGTTAAGTTACCAGCAACTTTATCTGCCAGATATTTCTATTCAAGACTTGTGAAACCGAAATTTGTAGTTTATCTTGCAGATAAGTTCCGAATAGGCTATTCGGGACTTTATCAGCAAGCGGTGAGACCGGCCCTTAATCACGAAATCTTCTTATCTTCTTACTAATATTATAAATGCGAAAGTTTGTGAGGATGGATGGATGGATGTTTGTTACTCTTTCACGCAAAAACTACCGAACGGATTTCGATGAAACTTTACAGCAATATAGCTTATATATCAGAATAACACATAGGCTATAATTTATAAACAGTTTTTGTATATTGGCCATAATATAACGATAACTATCAAGTAACTCGGAAAAATTCCTGCCTTCTGAGAGCTATCTTGGCGTGCGCTGCCTTAACCGTTGGAGTTACAAGAATAAAATGTATGGTGGGATTGTTTGTTTTAAATAGTTCTAAATAAAAGTCCGCGATAGCATATATCTACCTTTTATGTGGAAGCCAATATACCCTAAACTATGAGCCATAAATACATTTAAATTTGATTCATTTTTTCAATTGCAATTTTTAGAGTATTTAGCTAATTCTTATCAAAATTGATACATTTATCGCTTTCAGTATTTAATATAGATACACTTTGTCTTTTACACCAAGTAATTTGGATGAACGGTTTAAAAAATATCACGCTCGGTTCAAAAATAAGCTACCCTTAGTACTAATTCTACGCAGACGAAGTCGCGGGCAGACGCTAGTCTTTATATAAACACGACCTCTTACCTTTTTTAAGATCCTTTGTTTTTTTTTAAAGCTGAGAGTATTTCTGGATTCTTGCATTACATAATGTTGATGATGCAAGATAATAAAATGGAAAATTCTTCCAATAAAATTTCAACTAAACTTTATAAGACTACTAAAATGCAGTAAGAATCTAAAGAATTTTCGTATTGAACTATACGAATAACCAAATAAATAATAACTGGACAGTGCATTAAACTTTTGATACCGAGAATAAATTTATTTTATAAGATCGTTAAAGCAAGGAAACTATAAAAGCGACATCTGAAATGATAAAACAAATTACAACTTTAATTTTTTTAACCGCTCGAATGAAGAAATTAAGATAATTCATGCTTTGATGCGGCCCTAAGTAATTACTAGGAAAAGACCTGAATATATAATCAAATCGAATTTAAAATATAGTTTATGCAACAATACTTACGTGACTAGTACTAAATTAATCTTTAGAAGTATATCGCAGCTAATTTGTTGATCCGTGTGATTTATAAAACTTAACAGACGGGTACTTGAATAACGAGTAGTGATCTATCTTACAAAATACGAGGAGGAAGCTTTGTCACGGGTAAACTGATTTAGATAACAGATGAATGATTTGATGAATTGAGTCAAGAGAAGTCAAAATGAAGTCGAAAAGCCGTGAAGTGCCTTTTGGTGCCTTGCGCATTTCGGTTCCAGTTGTTGGATTTCCGAACGCTAGGTAAACACCGTATTAACTGACTGATGTTCGGTGGTTGAGGTATCAATTATCATCAAGTCAACCCCACGCTTGTCCATCGATATCTAACATAAATCCGTAAAAGCCCGAACTTATCAAGACACAGTTTCATTAGTGTTGGTAGCTCGTAACATTTTTGTCTTATCTGTATGCGACACAGGGTCCTGTCGTTTATTAACCCGCAGCATTCATTAGCAGCTTCCGCTGGTCACGCGTTGCGTATCTAGGTATGTAGGATATTGCGGCACAAAAAACGTGACCTACCTTTCATTTCTAATCTTCTCTGCGTTGGGCCTTTCAAAAGAACATAATTTACTTTTTTTTCTGACTAACTAGGGTTACGTACTATGCTTATTTTCTATATTTCCTTACCAAAGTATATCAAGACAATTTGTCATTACAATCATCCTAAATTCATAACATAAGCTAGTCATTTGTCTCAATTTCTCACATACGTGACTTCTACTCGTACGCATTGTTATGTGTTTCGCACTTAAATCACGCTTGTATGGATAAAAGTTGCTCTATCTTCCATCTTCCCACGGATGACGTACACCGGCCATTGTGCGCCTGATTCTGTACCACTGATACGGGCAACATGGAAAGCAATGTCCCGAGATCGATAGCATTCTTACATGCAACTTTGCGATCCCATTTATAACCTCTAGTACTTTGCCATCAATCAAAGTTGTGACATGTTTTAAGAAGCTTTAAATCGATTGGAAAGCTCCATAAGAAAGGTAAGCGAAACATTGATTACTGCAAAAGTAAGCAAGTCACAGGAAAGTTTGATGGTTGGATGATACGCCTTGCATTATGATGTGCCGCGAGTACGAACCTCGACGGGTTTGAACTTATTTATATTTTTTTGTAAATCTATACTAATATTATAAAGAGGAAAGATTTGTATTTTTAAATTTTTGTATGGTATGAATAAACTCAAAAACTACTGGACCGATTTTGAAAATTCTTTCACCAATAGAAAGCTACATTATCAGCGAGTACCATAGGCTATGTTTTGTATAGTACATCTACATTGCACCCGTGTGAAAACGGGGCGTGTTGCTAGAATATAATAATCTACGACTGGTCATTTCAGATATCAAACGGGAGGGAGAAATATAAAAACTCCGACCAAGTACCAAACTGCAATTCATAGTAAGAAAAGCTGAGAAATACAAATTGTACGTTTCGGTCTGTGGATATCTGACATAAAAAGTTAATGAAAATGTTTTTATCTTCATTATTGGAGGTTCGCTATTCTATATACAATATACATACATATATCGTAAGGTTACCAGAAAGAAATCGCTCATAAGCAATAAGGTCGTTTATTGTACTAATTTCTTTATATAATACGAACCCATTATTAAGTGTGTATTTCGCTTCATAGTTTTATTATGGACCTTAATACGGAATAAGTGCTTTGTTGTTGTCGTAGGTTTTCGCTAAGCAACAGTAGTAAAAAATATTTTTATTCAAAATGACAGTGAGTTTAAACCGACGATATATAGTAGATTTTAAAACCAATTCCAAATATACAAAATGTGCATCTAGTAACTGATTATTATTGTACTGGATTTAATTTTACGTTTAATTCATATTGAAAATACCAACTTGCTTATTGAAAACGAAACGTGACCAGCACTGGTTGAGAATTTAATTAAATAAAGTTGATATTGTAAAAGAAAACAAGGAAGAGAAATGAAAAAAATATATCGTCATTAATGTCACTCCTGTAATGTTATCCATCAAAAGGTATTTTTTAATTTCGTTAAGTAGAATCGGGTTGGCTGTGATTGAAAATCGTGATTTTGTTTTCAGTTACAAGTTGACTCATTAAGAAACAGAATAAAGTGAACAACAAACTTTAGAGTTGTTTTATTTATTTTTTTATTTTAGATATCGACAGACGAGCATGAGGGTCACTTGATGGTAGGTGATACCTCAGCCACAGAACATCAGTCAATGATGCGCCGTCTACCTACTTTTTACTTCGAGCATTCGGAAATTCATAGAACCGACACCGAAACGCGCAATATGTACTTCAAGGTTTTTCTATCTATGAACGGTGGTTCGTTACTCGGTCGGAATTTCGATATTTCTCCCACCCGTTAAATACCCGTATTTATCAAACCTGGGGAAGACATGCTTACAGGAAATTACAGACATGTCATCCCGGTGGGATTCGAACCCACGACCCATCGATGCGCAAGACAGGTGTCCTACCGAAAGCGCCAACGAGGCCGTTAAGTTTATATTAAAATCACTCTTAAGCAAGCACATTTTGGAATTGTTTCACATATTTTTTCCTTACAGACAAGTATGATGATCTGACTTCTGTGCCCTGTTCGACAGAAACAGTTATTTTAAAAGCAAATGTCCCTGGGATTCAAACCCCGATCCTACTCCGAAAGCAACTGAGCCACGGCGGCAGTCTTAAGCAATACCTTACTGTAAGTAAGTTATACCTACAATAATTAAAACGTATCATATTAGTAGACACATTCGGCAGATTCTGAGGCAAAATACCTAGAAATTCACTAATAAATCCCACCCTCTAATAGTTCTTCTGTCATAAAACAAAATGTTTCATTTGCTACACTGCGTAACCTGTACGATCAAACCACAGTTTACTAAATGCTTACAGTTTGGAAACATTGGAATGGAAGGACGACGAAGAACTGAGGTTATAATAAAATCCTCAGAGCCAAAATTTGTACTAAAATAGTACTTTAAAGAATGCTAAGCAGTCTTCCGATGCTAATTAACCTAGAAGCTTCCATTATTTATACTTGCATACTTCGCCGCGGACTTTACCTATGTCGTATCTTGCGGAAGTTTGGTGATTTAGTAAAATCGCAATAAAACGGAAATAATTTCGTTACTTAAACTAGTCGATTTTCACCTTCTTTAACGCTCGATGTGCATTATTTAACGCAATGTCTAACCTATTTAAACGACACCCGCTCTTTAGCACGAATCTACTAAAACCGTATTTTAAGCCTAACCACACAATATCCAATGAATTGTCACCAGCGGAATTTAAAGTGTTTTTTTTTCCGTTCCGGATAGAACTCTAGGTATCACCGAATAAACAAGTCCCATTTCTACCTGAAAGCCTTCCGACAAAACTCCAAGTCAACTAGTGTTGCGGATAACTTATAGGTACTGTGAGCTCCTTATTCGTAGTTTAGTGGTGTGCTTCGACGACGGAAATACGAGTATATAAGGGATATCGGGATGACATCACACCTCACACACTTATTCTTCTTATATTACCGCGTAGCCTTCATCATGAGACTATAGTATAACGGAACATCACAGTTTTTCCTCTGTAAGTTCTGCTGGACTGTACTGAACACTGAATACACCTCAGGTATTCAAGCGGAGATATCTCCGATGCATCGAGCTACCGTACAGTGCTCAGTCACGCGATTTCGTATATTGTCTCCTGTGACCTGACAAATTGATTTTCCGCTGTGCTGTCGACATCTATAACATGTAAACAACTATCGGATATTAACGCACATGTATTTCATAATGAAATGTATAGTTTGAGAAGTTATAAATGAGATCTTACGTTTTCAAACAGAACTATATGGGTTGTTGTACATTCGTCACAAAGTAAATTCATCACATTTATCATAAGATAGGTTATTAAAGATTTCCATTTATGTGTAGTGTAGCTGTTAGTTACTAGTTAATAAATAGCGTTTTTGTATGTATTTTTTAATGTTTATACATTAATAAGTTTAACGATAACAAAGAAAACACTAGCAACACATAAATTGTGGTATTGCAATGAAACAATCTTCTCGAAACTAAAATTTAATATCTTTCCAGTTTCAATGTCCGTTTGTACCATTACAGTAAATATTACTGAAGAATTGTTGCAATATAGCAAACCGTTCGGCCTCTAGCGCAGTCGGCGATATTACTCACAAATAAATAGCTAACGTAAGCACACGTATCGTACGTGGCTGTAAACGAAAATAGACATTTTGCGCTAAGTCGTAAACTTTAGAACGTAGCTGCCGGATCAAGAATGGCCATTATTTTGTAACTCTAGGCATGCTCACATTCAAAAGTTATTGTCGGAACATCGCATTCAACTGAAAAGTAATGTATATGGTGTTACTAAAACAACCGCACCTCGACGATTAGAATCGAAATCAAATATATTTACTTGACTATAAATTATAATTTAAAAACAACAATAATAATATAAGTTAATTCTAGGAAATTTTTAAATACAAAATGTAATGTGAATATATAACGCGAATAGTGATATCTCTGACTCTGACTTCACACAGATCAACTTTTTTAGACTCCGAATACTCTATAAGGCTTAAGGAACAAAGGTTAAAATAAACAAATGTAGGCTGTAGTTTTCTTTATATTTTTCATTCCTCTTAATATGTGAGAACATTCTATTTAGATTTTCAGCCGCGTCTAAGAACACAAACGTAATTTCGTATCCGCAGCCAACATAACGAGCGATAAATCTTGTTTTGGAGCAAGGTCGATCAGTTAATCGACACCGGCTAAAGATTCCGAGGCTTATACATTACACAATCTACATTCGCATTTTTTAATAAACTAAATTAGTTTTTATTTAAAAACAGTACCAAAAAATCTTAAAGATAATAATTAAATGTCAAGATACATAAGTTATTTTTTTCTCTAAATCTATGCAAAAGAATGCCGGGAATAGAAAATTATTATTTTGTGGCATGATTTTACTATTTTTTTTATTATTATTTTTTTATTTTTATTTTTTTTTTATATAGAACTCAAATATTTTAAAATAGGTACTTTTAATCCTTCATGCCAAACGATCTTTTTAAAGAAGTTCTAACTTTTCGTACCAAAAAAAAAGGCACAAAATTTTTGAATTTAGAACTATTTCGTATATATCATTCCCCAATCCCACATCGATGACGTTTACGACTCTTCTGGCATTGGTAATAAAATAATCGTCGTCTAAAAATTCCCGTTATATTCCTTTTATTTGCTGAATATATTTTAAAATCTGTCAGGCAGCGTAGGTAGACGACTAAAAGCATCTTGTTGTACATAGCGTGTGTTTATATTATTTCAACCGACTTCAAAAAAGGATCGCAAGATTAAGCATAGAAGAACAGTTTAATCCTGCCTTTGCAACAAACTTTTGAACTTGGCTTTTGCTTTGAAGTGATTAAAATTTTATTTTTTACTTTTTAGTTTAAGTTTGTACATACTACGACTATATGTAGTTATAGTTTTGAAGTCGATTTCTGTTTTTTGTTTAAAAAGAATTAATCAAATCAATTACATTCAAATAAGCAACGGGCATTAAATAGGTATCTCAAGTGGAGTTTGTTTAAATGAAACAGTTTTTTAATTAGAAGAAGCATAAGTTTCAAAGTTGTCCTTAAACAACATGGACATCGGCTCTAATTTATGGAAATATTCTTGTTATAAAGTTTGCGTTAGTAATATTTATAAGTCCATTGATTTTATTAGCAATATTAGTGTTATCTAAGAGGTCATTTCTTTAATGTTCCTATTATACGAGTTCTCAACCTTCGTCTTCAAATATCTAGCAAGGTGTAGGTTAATGGGTGGGCGGCCGTGACCTGGATGATATTGGCTACCGTTCCAGCCAGAGGCGCTATCTTTTGGCGCACGATCGTTACGGAATAGTCGGAAAATCTATTTTACTTCCATTTTGCATATTCTCAAGGGTCTGTTTATATAAAAAAATATTTTTTTTTTACACAAGTCAATGTGTGTATTAAAACGCTAAACTCCAACGGTGATGAAAGTTGGTACTGTGTAATGTAAAATTTGAGATTTTCTATTATATTTACTGAGCAGACAACCGAGCAGGCGGGTTACCAGGTGCTAAGTAATCTTAGATGCGTTGTCGGCCTTTAAAAAATAATATTTTAAGAATATCAACAGCCGAATACCGAAACCCTAATTTAAATTTAAAGTAACCGAAATTATTATTTCTGTTTCAGTTTCTATCTCAAGAAAGGGGAAGAATATTTTAAGGTCGCCTCTGAAATTGCGTTTGAAAATTAAACTGAACAAAGAAATGTTCAACAGACGCCAGCTACTCTATTATTCTAGCTCCGTCCGAAGAAACAAGACCGGTATTAGAGCAAAACACAGCCCCGAGGTGACGAATAAATAAACAGTTCAATCTCACGTAATTCCACTATGTTCTATACGAAATTCAATCATATCTCTACTCAGTTTACCAAAAATACTCGGTTGTTATGGTTAACGAATAAGCGCTGCCGGATAATAGGCCATCGAAGGCCAAAAGCTGCAATCTATACTAAAATTATAAAGAAGAAAGATTTGTTTCTTTGTTACGATTTAACTCAAAAACTACTCGACCGATTTTAAAAATTCTTTCACCAAAAGAAGCCACATTATCAGCGAGTAGCATAGCTTATTTTTTTACATAATATTTAATCATTTTATACATATAGCATCGGTGAACACGGAGCGTTCGAGTGGCTGTGACCAAGCCAGAAGTGGCTAACGCTTGCTCGGATTGCAAGCGTGCACGGCATCAGTCACCAGCTTCTCTCCGCCCCATAAGCATTGAGTGGTTGCCGCGTCTAGTGGACACTACCGGTAGCTCAATGTGCGGAAGCACTAAATTGCTAGTAAGCGGAAAATATTCTTATAGCCATATAATTTAAATTGTCAATATTGAATATTAAGTGTCGCACATGATACAACATTAAATGGTAAATAATAATGCAAAATTTGATTAATTTATTAAGTACTTCAAACAATTTTTTTATTTTTGATACATTCCGGGCAAAACGGATTAATTTGAGCTAGACTCATGTTTACGAACAACCGCGTAATTTAGCCACGCCTAACAACAGAAAATTCTGTATTTTTCCTACATATGTAAGTATTAGTTATACAGATAAACTTTGAACTTCGTTTGTTATGTAGAGTTTCCGTTGATTATTTTTGTAGTCACTTTTATTAAAAATATATTTATCTGTATCACACTGAAAAATAAAATGTCTCCCATTTTATTAACTAAAAGTAATATAACGTCAAACTTAAAGTACATCGATGCTGAGTTTAACACATCAAAATTTCAACTTTGAACGATAGAAACTTCCTAATGAATACCAAAACAAACTAACAACATTGAGCGGTAAGATACAATCACGATCCGAATATAAAGTTCATTAATTAAATTCGACCCAACATCTTCCAAATAAGATCTAAAGTGGAGTATCCAAAGTTGCGAGCGTGTTATGTAACACACGATATCAGATTACGCGGTAAACGATCCGGCCTTAACACGCATCGCCAGGCTTTCCCGCAACACAACCGCTAGGCGCTACACAATATGTATCTTATATGAGCTTCACATTTTCAATGGTCACTGACCTACTAAATCCGTGATGTTTATCGACGCTAACGTTATACAATAGGAGCATAATGATCTCTGTGGTGCTCACTTGTAAGTGATTATATCACATTTAGATATTGGATGATAATGATGAGTTAATGAATTATTTATCATACTTTTTTATCCTCCTGTCACCTGGCGTACTCTATAAAAAGCAAAATAAACCGTACTCTAAAGGGCGAATATTTTTGAACTTCTTATTTCGACAACTGATGATGTAGCATCAATTCCCGAGTGTTTGTTTTCTCCCGCTAAAAAAGTACTGGTCACGTGACAAGGTCTCGCAACTCGCCTTTGCAACAAAAACAGTTTAATGCTTTGTAAAGTTCGGCTTCATTCGGCCGTAGTTGCAAGTGATTTCAGTAGATGCCCAGGTATCAGGAGGATATGTTTATTTTTGTGCCTTTTATAGACTGACCATTATCCTATCAGATGGTATTAGTGGTGATGCGCTCAGGGTGTTAAATCACAACTGTTATGTTTTTGGGAAATAAAAAAACATTATCATACTAATATTATAAAAAGGTAATGTTTGTGAGATTGTGAAGTTGTAGGGGGTATACTGGATATACTGAACCGATTTAAAAATTCTTATTTTTTTTGTGTATACATCTACATTGCACCCTTGCGAAGCCGGGTGTTGCTAGTATAAAATATTACTATTCATATTAAATTACACAGATTATTGCGCAAAAAAAACTAATATTCTGCCAGAATTTGGTAGCTTCCTTGAGGTAAGACTATTTAGAGTGATATTTTGACAATAAAAAAATAAGCATAGCATAGCATAAATTGACACTTTCGATCTTGCTATGGGAAGAAAGTGAAAGATGCCTGACGTACCGTGACCCTGTGGTTAGCAGTTTCAAATATTACGATACGGCGCTAATTGCCACATTGGAAATCGATTCAACGGCACGAGACACTGTGATGAAAAATAACGCTAGTAAATCGTAGCTGATTTATCAAAAGGTTTAAAAATAAATGAATAATACGCCAAATTCAAGAAAGTACAGTCGCAATACAATTAAGTTCGCACTCTTTCAACGGATTAGGCCGCGCTTTAAATAGACTCGAAATTCACGGGGTTGGTACTTTCAGCAATTCTTTCGATTACGGCAATGAGACGCTTAGCACTGGCTAATCGTCTCTTGTTTTTTAATACGCCTGACTTGGAGTT
Source organism: Anthocharis cardamines (assembly GCA_905404175.1). Taxonomy (NCBI): domain Eukaryota; kingdom Metazoa; phylum Arthropoda; class Insecta; order Lepidoptera; family Pieridae; genus Anthocharis; species Anthocharis cardamines. The sequence continues at coordinate 2,457,290 of FR989959.1, forward strand.
GTAGTTCTATTTTCTTGATTACATTTGTTTCCTTCCTTCTTTTTGAACGGTTCGTGATTTGCAATAGAATATTGTACATCAGGAGGAGAAAGTGACAGATTCAAGGCACAAGGCGCAGTCGAGGGCCTTAATCTATACTAATATTGTAAAGAGGAAAGATTTGTATTTATGAATTTTTGTATTTTCGTATGTTATGAAAAAAACTCAAAAACTACTGGACCGATTTTAAAAATTAGAAAGCTACATTATCAGTGAGTAACATTTATTATTTGTGTATAGTACATCTACATTGTACCCGTGTGAAGCCGGGGAGCATTTCTAGTATGATACATTGTGCACCTACGAGGTAAAAAAAACTCTGTATTTAATAACTGTAATAATTTCGATATAAACTATAATTAATAAAGTTTATATTAAAATATTACAGTTATTAAATTCAATTAATTAATTAATGAAAAAAGAACGCAATCATTTTCATTCGTTCTTTTTTTATTCAAATTGAAGTTATAACATATTTTCCGAGCAGGTGTAGTATAAAAGCCTATTTTAACATTGTCTATAAAACTTCAATCCGTACAAAATCTCAGCTGCTTAGATAATATATAATCAGACACATCCATTAGTCAAAGAAACTTAACGCTTTCACTGAGCTGAGCATAAAACAAAAGCAAATCCCGCCGCAGCGTTAGAGAGGGATAAGGGCGATAATGAAAACAAATCGAACATAAGAAATGCGACGACCTCCGTGAAAAGAGAACACTATTGGGACCGTAATAGAAGACAAATAAAACCATGCTCCAGTGAGAAACACCGATAAGATGAATCAAGGCTCAATTGATTTTCTTTCGTCTGGCTACCGCAAGGCGTTTATACACACTTTGTTCTAAAAGTCGTTTATTTCTCTCTTAGCTCTCTCTTCTGCCTTGAGTGTTCTCTGCAGACAATAGCTTTTGAGTGCTCTTAAATTTCGCTACAATTAGAAAAATGCTTTAATTTCAAGCAACACAGTCTCTTCAGTAATGCGGCAATATTACGATCAATTGTAAATTATATTAAAATTAGGGATGTAACGGAAGTGGTTTTATCGGAACCGAATTCGGAATCGGAGTTTTTTAATTTGGTTTTCGGAACCGGAATCGGAACCGGAACCGGAATCGGAAGCAGAGGCAAAAGAGAGATATGTAATAAAATAAAATTACAAACATTATTCATCAGTTTCATTCATATAAGTTCAAAAAATAAAACACCTTTCTGGGTGTTGAAAATAAAAATAAAACAATTTTATGAAATTTTATACATTAGTATATTAAAACAAATAATGCTAACCGCGGCCATCGCCACCGCTGTGCTTCGACTTCCGATTATAACCTCCGATTCAAATTTATCGGAACCGAAATCGGAATCGGAGGTGCAAAATCGATCGGAAGTTCCGACTTTTCGGAACCGGAACCGAAGCTCCGTAACATCCCTGATTAAAATAGTGAAGTGACTTCACAGATTCGATAACAGCATCGAAAATGAATATTGAAACGATTTGATTTTATGATATTTTTGCAGTTAAACGTAGAGTAGAACCTGTATATTACTTTCAACCCACTATTTCAGTTAAGTTTTTTGTTAGACAACTAAAATACGGCTACGGTGTAAGAGTAAACTATTAATTTAGAGCAGTTTAATTTCAAGTTCACGTTTTTCTATTGTATTCTCTGTTGTAGGCATGATAGTAATTTCGAAAGAATTTAATATAAATATCGAGAAATCTTTATAGGTCAAGCACGCAATGCTCCGAGCTATTCAATTAGGTATTTCTACAATCTTAACCCGCCTACATCTTATTCTGTATAGCGTTTGATATGAACTAAAATGCTCGGACGATTCTCTAAGATTTTCCTTGTTCACTTGTAAGAAAGTTCATAAACTGTTTTCACATATCCATAGTCATTAGATTTCACGGAGGTCCTTAAAATATAGTTCATGGTACTTCGTAGTCCCCAAGGAACATATAGGTACATTTTAATAAATATACATAAATAATACTATAACAGAATTAAAATTAGAATTACATTTTTTGACGGGCTCTTAGGCGCGTTCGGTAGAGCACCTGCCGTGCGCACGATGGGTCGTGGGTTTGAATCCCACTGAGACAGCATGTTTATAATTTTCTGTAAGCATGTCTTTCTCACGTCTGGTAACTTCGGACATTGAACGGGTGGGTGGAACATCGAAATTCCTACCGGTTAACAAACCACCGTTCATAGATGGAAAAATCGTGAAGTGCATATTGCGGGTTTCAGTCTATGGATTTCCAAATGCTCGAAATAAAAAATAAATCGACAGGCCATTGATGTTCTGTGACTGACGTATCCCCTACCATCAAGTCAACCTCATGCTCGTCTGTCGATATCTAACATTAAAAAATATCAAAATAAATTGTATTGTTTAGAATACATTAAGAACTCTTTTGAACATTGTGCTAACGTGATATCGATTATAATCGTCCATACGACGATTATAATCGATATCACGTTAGCACTCGAATCACAATAAGGAAATGAGTGAGACTAGAGTTAGAACTAGATTTTATATCTTTCATGACGAATCATTTGTGAGTGAACAATTTGTATACAAAATTCAGATACTTGATGGAGTGCGAGTCACTTTCTGTGTTAGGAAAGCAAATGGAACAGACGTACAGACTCATGTAGTCGTATGATGGAAGAGAACAGCTGTCAGATTTAAATTTGCTTTCTTGAGAACAGATTAAAAAAGTGAAATTATGATGTGGCAGAATCTCGACATAATATCCGTATCCTATTACCAAAATCGAACGAACGAGCAAGAACGGAACGAAACAAAAGAACAAACAACTTCGTATTTTAACTTATTAAGAAAACATTTTCAATTCTATTTACGATTATAATTACGATATATTAACGACGAACGACGAACGAGTGAACGACGGATCGATCATCAGATTCGAAATAGGAAAATGTACGATCCGTCATCCGAAACTTCGTATTTTGTTTTAGTAATAGGCTTCCATGCGTGAATAGGTTGATAAGTCGACATGCATAATTTTTTCACAACATAATAGGCATTACTTACGCTAGTAGAAGTAGTTCAATATTTATTCACCCTATACATTAAGCCATCCTAATGCCGCCTGGTACAGATATGTAATACTAGCGATCCATCCCGACTACGCACGGGTGCAATGTACTATGCCTATGTTACTCGCTGATAATGTAGCTGTCTATTGGTGAAAGAATTTTTAAAATCGGCCCAGTAGTTTTTGAGTTAAATCGTAACAAACAAACATATCTTTCCTCTTTATAATATTACTAGCAACGCGCCTTGGCTTCACACTGATGCGATGTAGATGTACTAAAAAAAGTAGCCTATGTTACTCGCTGATAATGTAGCTTTCAATTCGTGAAATAATTTTTTAAATCGGTCCAGTAGTTTTTGAGTTTATTCATAACATATAAAAATACAAATCTTTCCTCTTTATAATATTATTAGTAATAAGTATTAGTATAGATTATAGATGGATAGTTTTGAAGTCGAAAAGGTCCAACAATGATTGGCAAACATCGAACAGTCTAGAATGATAAGCGAATTTGGAGCGCTCGTCATATTAACGATAATTTAATTAACCTAAGATGTAGGACGGACTTACGTAATGGTTTCACGAATTAAATTAAATCCGTTCAACGACCCGTAATTATATCATAATATCAGTACACGGTCGTTGACTAGGATTCGATATTATTATCATTGTAGAAACTATTTAGTCACAAATTAAAGTAATTTATTAAGTTTTAAATAATATCAGCTAATTCCTAATTTAAAGATGAATAGTTTCTTAAAAACAAATCATTTCAAGATGAAATTAACAGAGATCAAGAAATACCGCATCATTAACTCTCGCAACCTTTCACCCATCTCATATAATGAATGTTTAAAAAGAAACATTCTCTATCTATTATCAACACGGCTTAGTGTTATAATATTAGTAGTTTTTGAAAGTAACAGTATTAAGTTCAGTAGGGTTATTCACGATCATTCGAAAACTTTCCGTTCCGATATTACAAGATTTCGTACCGATATATCAAGCTTTCTATCATTTTATACTAAGATTCTAATCGGAAACTCCCGCAGAATGCCGATGCTCAATCCTATGGGAATTGTGAATACCATTTTCATATCCGGTAAATACGAAATAACTTTCAGTGGGAGAGCGTAGCTTTCCGGGCGGATCGATTCTGAATGATCGTGAATAGCCCTACTGATGTCCTAACTGAACTCTACCGGGCTTATCGAAAAACTTAAGTCCGTAAGTCTATTAATACCAGAGTTTAAACAATGACCAATCATTAAACATTATTCGACAATATGCAAGATGAATTATTTATTTTCAAGCAAATTTTGCTTTGATTAAAGGCGTAAACCTTAGGATATTACAAACTCTTAATAAGATACATATTTTTATTTTGATGTCTGAATCAATAAAAGTCACAATATGACAGCACAGCAGGTAATTAATAAAGTTAGTGGATAATTTTTAATACTGACATTTTATATTAATATGATCGCAGTCGTCCCAGTCGTAATTAACGACGTAATTATGAGTATATAATTAATGCTTTTATATAAGAGACTACAAGCGAAACAATGTATTGTATGTTGAATGAAGATTTATGAGGTACCGTGCATTAGACTCGAATAAATCTAATTCAAGATGAATGAATGAACCACTTCATTACAAAAAAAATCTTAATTAACAAAACTTAATATTAATTGTGCACTGGGCGACCTTATAGCCTGGCGCCAAGTTGTATTTAAGTTACTTTATATTACTTATACAGCAAGCTTTTAATACATTTCCAAGTTTTGATAAAACTTTAGTTGCACTTTAAACAGCAATGCTCCTTGGGCGAACTTTCGATAAAAATAATATGATTTCTAAAGATTTCTATTATGCTATTTACATTAAAAAAATACACAAAACTTGTAGTAGTAAATATGTTTTGTCATTTGTCGTTGTCGTAAAATTACAAAGGTCAATATGTATTTATTGTTTCCATAATAAAAAAAATATTATAGTGAAAAGACGACAACCTAACTGAAATAATGGCTCACTATATCAATAATAATAATTCTACATTATACTAAATTAAACATTTTATATAATTATTCAGTTCATCACAGAAATATTTAACAAAATGTAAAAAACGAGAAATGTGGTCTTTAACAAATTATACACTTATTCCAAAATTAAATAACAAAAGCACCGCGAATAAAAAGAGTTGAACGTCCACATAATGAGATATTCACGAATAAGATAATATGGCTTGATAAGTCATTATCATTCGGTGCAATCTGAGGAGCTAATGAATTATAAATTTTACTACAGACATCAAAAAATATAAACTCTCGATATATAAGTCCCATAACCCCAACAAATCAAAGATACTCGTACATACATACGACGAAACATTAAATGATAGGTACACAATACACATATAGAATGACTATTAGAAACATATTTATAAATCATATAAGGCTTCGCCATCGCATGGGTGCAATGTTTACACAAAAAAATAGTTAGTGTTAATCGCTGATGAATGTGCTTTCTATTGGTGAAAGATTTTTTTTAAAGACAAACTAAGATGTAACATATATTAAATCTCGACATCGACAATTTTGATAGAAAAGATATCTCGAACGACAAATATATCTATTTTTGATATTAAAAGTCGAGTTTTAAGTGTAATTGTCATGAAGAAATAAAGAGATAATCGATTAAAACACAAGAAAACGGTCGACAAAATTTTATCGCGGTTGTCATGCTAGGCCGGCAGGATGCAGATGTTACGAGTAATATTTTATAAAGATGCAGGAGTCCATTTGTTGTTCGTACAAGATCGGACCATACCTGAAGAGATTGCATTCACCTCTCAATACTTCATTAGATGACTGAACAGAACTGTTATAAAGAGAAGACTGGACATCTGAACATAATAATCCACATGTAAAACACATTATCTATACTCTATACTCATTTTTAAAGAGGAAAGATTTGTATTTTTTATGTTATGAATAAACTCAAAAACTACTGGACCGATTTTAAAAATTCTTTCACCAATAGAAAAGTGCGTTATCAGCGAGTAACATAGGTTTTTCTTTCTTTTTTATGTGTACATATATTTACATTACACCCGTGCGAAGCCGGGGCGGATCGCTAGTAATGAATAAAGAAAATGCGAACACTGTAGCGTTTGAAATCTAATACATTTTGCTATCATTATGATTTATTTAAATTATTTATAAAACATCCATTGGCTAGTAAGATTATATTAGAACTTAAAAGCTATGTTATTAGATGTCCTATTACGAGACTGAGATAATATTAATTCATTTTGATAACATGCTCATGATTCTGGTGCTGCGCCGAACACGAGGTTTAAAAGACGCTACATTTTTCCGAAGTTTTTTTTTTTATAATATCCCCTATATTATAAACGGCAAACGAGCCTGTGTCTCACCTGATGGAAGGTGAACACCACCGCCGATAAACACCCAACACCAGGGGAGTTGCAGATACGTTGCCGGCCTTAAGTATTGCAAGAAACTATACAGTGAGTTCGCGCCTCCACAAACATTAGAACATAAAATTGTCGTGACCTTCGTGCGATACAAAGCAATACACATTTTTATGATTAAACAATTTTTAAAAAAATGTATTAATAATTTACTACCTACTACCTGAAATGCTTATATCGGTGATCCAATAGCATATTAACAAGCTTTTTTAATGATAACCAAGTTAACGCAGGTTAAAAATGTATGGCGACGTTGTTGATAATTTCAGTTCAGCATGAATAACATCCGAATCTAATTCATCTTCATTTCAAAAACCTCAACAGATCTGTGCGATCATCGGTACGTCGACCCAGTGCTGCATTTAGCTATTACGTCGTTTTAAATTAGAATATTGCTCTGACCGTCATTCGTCCTTACTGCTAAACAAAAATATGGCTTTCAGATTGACAAATGAAGATAATTTTTTGTTAAAAGAAGCAGCGCTCACGTCAAGCTTCTCAGACTTATGTTGAGAAATATATCAAACTTCATTCTGATCATATTAATATCACACTACTAAAACGCTAGCTGGACATTATAATACATTTGAGCAATAGCAACATCACTATTAGAAATAACCTTAGCGTTTATGTCTACAACTTTAATGTAAACTATTCTTATTACCCACTGAGAAGTGCAACGTCGACCGTGAATGAATTTATAATTGTCAACATAATGCATAACTTTAGTAACACTGAATACTCAAATTACAATTCCCACGTCTGAACAGCCGTTTTTAGAGAATAAAATGTGATATCTTTATATTTTATTTTCGGTATAAGATTATTATAAATTGTTGCAAATAAAAGGTTTGACTGACTGTATATTATAAACAGTATAAATAAAATAGCATATAGTAAACATACATACCTATACTTGATATTATAAAGAGGAAAGATTTGTCTGTTTGTACTATAACATCTAGTGCACCCGCGCGAAGCCGGGGCGGATCGCTAGTAGGTATATGTACTCATATTTTGACGCAATGTTAAAGCTATAATGTACGTGAATAAGACTAATACATATTACTATACTAATATCGGTTTTTGTTATTTTTAAGCCTTTGGAGCCGACGACCGAACGAGCCATAGCGTGACAATTATAATTTTGTGTTGTACCACCGTAAATAAAAAAACGTCGCGGTCTTTAAGGAAACAGAAGAACAATCACATATTTGACAACATGTTTATAGTTTTCTGTAAGAATGTCTCCCCACGTCTGGTTCGAGCATTGATCGGGTGGCAGGAATATCGAAATTCCGACTGAGCAACGATCCACCGTTCATAGATGGAAAAACCGTGAAGTGCACATTGCGCGTTTCGGTTTCAGTCTATGGATTTCTGAATGCTCGAAGTAAAAAGTAGGTTGACAGCGCATCATTGAATGATGTTCTGTGGCCGAGGTATCACCTACCATCAAGTGTACCTCATGCTCGTCTGTCGATATCTAACATAAAAAAAAAATATTTGCCATAGATATTTTAGAGAATCATGTAGGTACTATTGGTAACATGCATTTTATTCGCTTCTCATATAAATTATCGCTGACGTCGTAACTCGGATGATGTTTTCGCAAGTGAAAGCTTAGTGAAACCTGAGAACGGAAACTAGTCAGCTTTCTACCCCGCCTCCCGTCGTCGAGATGAAAACTAACCCTGGCTGCATTTAGACATCACTCTATGAATAAACTTGTCGTCAGTTTATGGAAAAAGCTAAAGCGAGTGCATAATGGAGAAACTAAACGTGTTATATATTAAGAAATTTTAATAAATTCAGTTTTCTCAAAAGTATAACACACAGAGGCTGATAATAATTGATATATATTATAATCTACACTAATATTAAAAAGAGGAAATACTTGTTTGTTTGTTACGATTTAACTCAAAAACTACTATACCAATTTTAAAAATCATTTCACCAATAGAAAGCTACAATATCAGCGAGTGACAAGCTTTTTATATTTAATTTTTTGTGTACATCTACATTGCACCTGTGCGAAGCCGAGGCGTGTTGCTAGTATTCAATAAAATAAAGATCATTCAAGTAAATAAATAATCATAAAAATTAGACGTCGCGGTCATTCAAATAATTTCTATTTATGATTCTTATTCAAACTAAGTAAGATAAATGTCTTTAATTAAGCAATTAGTATATTAATACAAGGATTAAATTGCTTAATCGAATATCAGTGATATAAGCGACCTTGCAAATAATATGTAAATTATATAACATATAAATATATATGAATATGCAGTTTTGTATATCAGTTAAACAAATCTTATTCGATTTTGCCAACGTACCTTAACAACAAGGTCAACCCACAAAATTTATGATACGGATTATTCTAGCGAGCATCTTATCAATTCGATCGATACAAAATATGTAGGTAGTGGCAGTAACATAAATATTGTTTACCGGTGGACGGTGGCGATAGCTCGTTGTTACAGTTACAGAACTAACAATAATAAGTGCGTACGATAACAATATCTTATGTTATTTATTCATAGATAAACTAGCTACCAACCAAAATTTTAAATCATGTATATAAGCGACTTCCCGAGTCCCCTAGTGGGGCATGGGGTAGACACTTTACAGGCAAGTAGCTGATTAGCCTTCTGTACCCTGCCTGACGGAAACATTTTTTTTTTAATTTGTTTTCCCGTGTTTCGAACCAAGGACCTGAAAAAGTTGTGAAACATTTTCAAAACAAAATAGAGTCTCGAAATCAAACAAACTCTACCTTATTTTTAAACTTCTTCCTGTCCTGTTCCCTTTTTTATTTATTTTTTAAACTGTAGGATTCAAAATATTTTTTCCAATAATATCAATCTTATACTTGCACTGGAGCACTGCATGGTCATTTATTTTTAATGGTATGCTAATACAAAAAAAAAACTATAGATTTGTTTGAAATACGGTGGCAGGTTGTTCTCAAACAAATTTTCCCTAATGTTTACAATAAGAGGCGTGATGTATATGTATGTATGTTTACACTAACGCACTGGCACACACACCGCAAGGTCGCCACGTGCTCAATTAACGGCTTTGTTTCTCTCACCTTTTATGGTGTTATTTACGGAGTTATGCATTTTGTGAGACAAGTGAGTGATAATTAAAAAAAGCTTTGAGAGATCATGAAAGGATTACAACTGTGATTTAGACGCGGACCCGGACGTAGTTATATAGACAAAAAATAATAAAAAAATATCGTAAATCTTTCAATCGAAACTTTAAAATTATGTGTTAAATATATATGTGGGTTATAAAATATGATAGAAGCGCAATAAAATTATTCTTGTTATTGTTGTTTTTAAATGGCTTCTCGAAAAAGTAAATGTATTTTTTAATAAACTGAAAGTATACAGACAATATGTCCTATTAGTCCAATATTCATAAAGGCACCAGAGGGATCTCTGGTAAGTATATAAATAGTATATACACGAAGATATTCGGCTTTTAAACAATACTGAAAATAAATTCTATACCAATCAATGCATTCAATTTGTAATATCAGAGAAAAAAACAATAAAATACAAATACCAATGATTGGAGTTATTAGTAAAAAAGCAACACACGGGCTCAAAAAGTAATAAAATAACACACAAGATTTTCCAGAAACTTATTTATAACTAAATTTTTCATTTCTAATTTATTGCAAGAGCAATAAGATTTCCCTCTGGCATAACGTTGTTTGTACATCGCGATTGTCTTACGTAACATTCGTAGATCACGTCGTGTAGACAATAATAAAACAGCATCTGCCATAACTACAGCTGTTAACTATAGGCTTAAATGAGGTTAAAGATTAAGGATTCGTCCTAAATTACAGTAGTTGTACTGGCTATAAACAATTGTATAATACGTACCTACTCATAGTGATTATTAAGGTTCATAATGTATGAAAACAAATCTATAGTAATAATTGATTATGAGATCAGAATGACTCACTTGAAATTCTTCCAATAAAATCATAGGAATGTGTAACAGAATAGTAATAAATAATAATAAGTTGTAAATAAATTAATAATTTGGAACATTTTAAAGAATTACTAAACGAGACATTGTAATTAGAAACTATAAAATTGTATGACAAAATTGTATCCATGCATAGTATAAAAATACAATTGAAATTCACACACTTGCTCACCGTACAAGTCATCAAATATAATCACGTCATATCCCAATGCTACATGACATTAAATTATCTTGTCCTTGTATTGAAAGGTCAAATAAAAAGAATTTCGTCTGAAGGTCGAAATCGTTCATAAACTGAGAACTGAAATTGACAAACAAGTCCATAAAATGGCAAACTGAAAATAACAACGTCTCGTTTTGTGTTCGAAAATCAGTTATCGGCTTGTTTGGTTCTCAGACTTGATAAAACTGCTGATAATAATTTATAACTTGCAAATACGTGTTCAGGAAAAATTTTATATTACTCTTCAAATAGATATAGGAAATTATTAACTATGTTAAAGAACAGAAAGCAAATTGACGTCATGACTGACCAAGAGTGTCCTTGCTGGGGACAAAGAAGTCTAAATAAACGTTGAACAAATACATTAACTCTATTCTCTATCTAATACTAAACTTGTATCTACTCATATAACGACTGTACTGTTTTCAATATGTTTAATTTATTAGTTTATGGTTTTGACTTAGTAAAATAATATAGTCCACACTGACTGAAAGGTCCCAATATTTTATACTACGCCAAGTCGGCGACACTGTTATTGTTGTTTAAAAAGTTGAATTAGATTAACTTTAATAGGTATGAAATAATCAATTCTTATGCTGTTTTGTTTTTATTTCGCTAACTCGTCATCGTTCTATACTTCTTTTTAAAAGACTTCTGACAAATGTATGAGTAACAATGTTGCTGTGATTATTAATATCTGCTGTAAAAAGTAAATTCCTTAGTACGCTAATGGGGCATGGGCCATAAACGTTAGACCATCGTTTGTTTGACTAACCAATTTTCTTTAGATTTCTCTGCCCCAAAGAAACATTCGAAGAGATGAGTGGATGAAGGGTATATGATACAATTTGTAAATATTGAGAAAATGGGCAACAGAGTTACATACTTTTAAGTTAATTAACTTTCTTGATTGAATAAAAAATATAAAAAAAATTTACATACTTCTTCATACACTCATGTCTTCATTTTTTTGTTTCCTCGGAATTAAAAAAAACCTTCGGGCCTAATCGTAACGCTTTGAACTACGGGCACCACCAAACTATTAATCTAAATATTTTGGTCGCTTCCGTTTTATTTACTTTTATTCCGTGTAAAATATTATTGTTATAAGAAATATGTAATTATTATGTGAGTACAAACACCGTGAAATTCAAAGTATACCTACCTAGCACCTAAACGTTTCTTTAGTCAACAAACAATTTACAATAGAACCGCGTAACTAAAAGGTGTTCGACCACAATTGAAAGTCGAGTTTGCGGAGTTACGTAAACGCAACACTGTTTACAAAACAACATTATGAATTCTTTAACTTTTATAGGTCCATTAAAACCGGCGTTTAAATATTAAAATTAATTATTTATTGAAATAACTATTCAACTACAACTGATTTTGTGACTATATCAATAAAAAATATATAGTAAATTAAAGACTATTTGGCGTTTATTACGTTTTTACATTTAATCAGAGAATTTTCATGAAACAGTTCTCGTCTCCTTGATAAATGGATGCTTTTCCCGATTTATAAAATTCACGCGAAAATAGATACTGGCATTTGCAATAAATAAAATATGTAATAATCTAACAACTAAAAAAAACTGACACACCTTAATTAATACTGCACAAATAAAACAAATATTTTAAGGGCATGATGGTTTTTATTGTACAAAAATAGTGTGCAAGCGTGTAACTCGTGCTCCACGACGTACACAAACAAAATTGTAAAACTATTTTTTATGTATAAAATGCATTCACTCAGTAAGATAAAAACATAGCCTATGTTTTAAAATTACACTGAATGTATCGTTGAGTCTTACAATTGCAAATTGCGAACTCCTCCTTGATCCCACAAAAAAGGTCCGATGCAGACATTTAATAAAGTACCTAACCCTTACAAAAATAAAAATAAATAAATCACGATTACCGAAGAAATAAAATGTTCTATGTGATATTGGAAAAGAGAGCCGACAGCCTACTAACGACCGGTTTATTGAGAAACCGATAAAACTATAGCAGTCGTCAATGAGTCAATTGACGTGCTCCCACAAATATGCATTAAGGTTAGAATTCTTTATAGATAAGATACTGCTATAATTTCTCGTCTAAGTCGAGCCTATCGTTAAGAAAAAAAATAAAGGAAAAATGTATCTTGTAATCCCACGCACGCGCGAGCAATAAGCAAACAACGCAATGCTAAAATAAAAATGTAAGAAGAACATCCCATGGAGCGTAAAACCCAACGATAGTACCGATTTACAATTCACATATTACTTAGTTATATTCACATTATCTACAATAGTATGGAACTTCATCTGGCAAATATTAAAGCATTGGACCCAAAAGAGAAACGTGAAGACGGAACAATAGTTTCGTCACGTAAATAATACAATATTCTATATAAGTTTTGCTATACAATGACTTGAATTAACGTAACGTAAAATTATTGAAATAACTAAAAAAAATTATACACGTTTTATTAATTTAAATATTCGTCGTGAGCAGTAATACTGGTGTGAATAACCTACTAGCTTGTTTAACAAACACTGATAAGAATTCGAGTAAAGAAAAAGACCTACCTACCTTATCTATATCGTACTTTTCATGTTACAATTTAATGTTGTTGTAAGCCTATTAATATTCTATTAAGAATGGTTTGATTATGGATACATTAATTAGATTTTTTGGATAATTATAAGTTCGATGGTTGAATACTATGACTAAAAAAAAATTACTTCAAATTCTGGCAAAATATTTTTAAAACAATTAATTATGTTTATTAATAATATAATGCTAAAACAATTTTAAAAGCTTAGAAAAATCAGGGAAGATTTTAGTCACAAGAATATGAAAAAGTAATTAGCTCTATGAACCAAAGTGCACAAAGCGCCACCCGGAATGGCGCTCGGTGAAAACCGCGGGAAACCGCAATAGGTACTCGCGCAACGGTGTCAGTAGTGTGAAACGCTAATTGTGCACGTGTCAGGGCAACCAGCTGTCACGTTAGAAAACTCAACGTTTAAGATTTAAGTCCACTTATATAATCATTTCTAAACGTACACGCAACCAGACAAAGTTCCATGTCAGTTTCCTACGCTATATTGTTAAGAATAAATTAATTATAAAACCTACAGGAAACCGAATCGGAGATCTCAATTTATTGGGTCGTGTTGAGACGCTCATGAATGCCTCTCGCTGTGACAATTTGAGTCCAGCTCAAATGGCGAGCATAGAGCCCTCTGGCCTTAAAAGCACGCATCCAATTTAAGTTATTTATACAAAGATCACAAGGACTTTAGGCAGAAATTAAGGCTAGATCACAATTGTTGCGAGAGGTCTCGACGGTAACATACGCCGACGAACATCCCGAATCCACGTTGCCGTTTGCACTAGACACAATTTTGTCACTTTCCACTATACTCTTAACTTTTAACTCTTTATTTTTAATTGTACATTTGTTTATAACACTTCCACTTTTATCGTCGAAGAAAGAACGGCGCTCAGAATTTGTGGCCGGGGGCGAGGTCGAAAATAATTTGATTTCTAAGTCACGATGTCCATTCATTGAAGTGACGATCTCCGATGATATTTCTAGAGCAAGCGGTGATCTTGGTTCTGGGGAACTAGTTCTTCGAGAGGGCGGGAACAAGGAATATAAATTTGGAGCAGAGAGTGTATCAATGTCATTAATTTCCCTCCTTTCAGGAACTCGAGCGGAGGGATCGCTCCAACTACGGCGTAACATAGTATCTACTCCCCTTCGTCCTAGCGGTCCGACAACTTTCATAGACTCCTCTAATTTTGTAGGTGGGAAGAAATCGCCGCTAGAATTTTCATCCAATAAATGTGCGATAGAGTCAGCATCCCAAATTTGACCAACAGGATCACAATATCGACACTGACAAGAACTTACAGCAGATTCGGATGGTGAAACTGCCTCGGTTAAACCGAAACGCGTAGCCTCTAATGCCTCACCTAACGCAGTCACTTTATAAGTCTCCGGCACTGGATCCGGGTAACCCAGTACTTTCACCTCTAAACGATACGGTAATGACACCTCTCTGCAATAAGATTCTTCGTAAGCGTGCGACGTCGATCCCATATTTGTAACAGTGCAATGATCAACTTCACCCAGTTCCAGTCCGGAGTTAGACATATCGTGCGGGGCAATGTTATTGGGTTTTCTATCTTTTTTACGTCGTTTTCTAGGTTTAATTATCCGTGGCAACATGGTTTCTGAATTTGTGGAGCCGGAACTTTCATCGCTAGCTACGCTGACCGCGTCCGTATTATTATTACGTCCAGTCCGATTCGAACGCGACTGTTGTTGTTGATTCCGTGGCCTAGATCCTTCAGACACTTCACTATTGTCTCTCGTAAAATTCTCAGGAAATCCGATTGGCCGATGGTTATGTTGTTCGGGAATCGTTGTATACTTTCGTCGATCGTGCCTATTTTGTATGATGAGGGGAGCGCCCTGAGCGTGCATGGCAAGCTTTGAAATGGGCGTGTTCCTCGGTTGTTGCGTGCGACCTGCCATGGATATAAGGGGAGCTCCAAGCCATGCGTTCGGATGCGGCACTCCGTAAGGCGGGTAGTATGGTGGCGGGAATCCCGGTGCGGTGGCAGCATAGTGAGGGCGAGGGTGTTCGCGACGCCCGAGGGCGGCGCGCTCACCCGGACTCATATCGTCGGCGGGGTCGTTTAACCCATATTCGAAAAAAAAATTTTCACTGTCACGGTAAAAGTCCGAGATGAGACGCGATGTCACAATCGTAAACTAACATCGGGGGCGCGACGAGTGACACGTACGTACACCGCGGCAGTCGGCTGTGGACTGAAGTGAATGAGCGCGAGTCGGTCGCGGCCGCAATTGCCAAGTGGGAGTGCCGCGTCGAACCATGCGACTATCGCCGGCATCGATGCACAGGAAAGCTCTACAGTCCTAATCACTCCGTAATTAAACCGTTGTTTACTTTCCTAGCGTTCTAAAAAATTGTACGAACGTGACATCGCGGATTAAATACGAGCTAGAAATCAAGTTTGATTAAGTATAACGTTCTTATGAAAATTAAGAGTAGTATAAAATCTGGTGTTATACAATCAGAATCAAAATATTACTGTCAATTAAATTGACGCTATCCGGTTCGTCAGATTATCAGTAAGCGATGGGAATAAATAATATATTCAATACCATCTTCAAAATATGTACTTACCAGGAATTAGATTTTGACTTGTTAACATCAACAACATACCTAGAACAAAACAAAAAAGATAATATAAAACAAAGTAAAAAAAATCTTTAATTAAAACTAGAAAATCACACGTGAGCGTCAAGTAGGTATTTACAAAATCAATTCATGTTTTTTTTTTTAAATAAAAGGCAAATTATTAATTGAAAATTATTATCTTTCTTACTTCAAGCGCAGTAATTAATAATAATATAAAATCTATGTTAGGAATTTTTAATGTTTTATTACATGTATACATATTTTACTTTTCGTTTATGACTTATCACAGATGCTCTTGATCTTATAATAACGATTATTTCAATAGTTAATTTATTTGTCAATAGCTTGAGTACCTATGCACTTTTAGCTGTAGGGACTTAGTGAAAGTGAAGTTGACTCACGCCTCTCTCTCGATGTAACAGCTTTAATAACCATAGGACCCATACACGAAGCGCGATAAAACATCTTATAGTCATTGTTATAAATATCATTATCCTTCGAATTGTTTGTGTCTTGTAGTTTCCAATTCTGTTTAGCGTATGCATAAATTGTATTGGTTAATACCATCTGACTTTCATCATAACGTGTATTAAATGCTGTGCAGCATTTATATGTATAGTATTTCATACACGTTATTTATAAAAAAATAAAATTACTTTTAAATTATTCGTTCAAATTAATTATCATGGTCGTCGCAATTTAAAGAATAAATACACATGCTTATAAATGTATGTTTTGTAACTGATAGGTGAATATGGCAGAGGACAGAATATTCAACAGTATTGAATTGAGAGCGGCCCGTATGTTGAAAATTTAAAAAGTATTTTTTTTAAATAAAATATGTTTTATCGCACTAAAAGGCGATTTATTTTTAAGTATATGAAGTTTCCCGTCGTTTCAAATGCTTTGAGGTGATATGAAAGTGTCTTGATATATATACCTATAATGTTATATTGCATTTTCAATATAAGAAATACATAAAGTGAATTTCTCAGTGGGGCTTACAAGTGAGACGTGATAATAAGTCTTCTGAAAAAAAAAATCAGTCCCATGTCTGACCCAATTCTGTGTTTGTTTCACTGATAGTTTTACAGGAGCAGGACTTGACCGAAACAATTAGTTAATCTAATTTCTTCGGCATTCGAACCCAAGATCTCTGGTGCGGAATACAACGCTCGTACCGCTGAGTCGCGGAGGCGGTCAATTTATATAAAATTACCTTTTTATTGAAAGTAGATAGGCTACCAAGATATCCTACAACAACCACTAACAATTACACAACAACAATTTTTTTGTATTTTTATGTTACCACTTGAAAAACTTGAAATTGCGTATCAGAATACCGTCTTGTTAGCGTAATGGTTAGAAAGTATTGTATGCCATTTGCCCTAATTAACAGCAACACTGATATTGCAATAACCCTTAAAAAAGAAAATACCCAGTTAAAACATCCAAATAATCCACATTTGGAGATCGTACGCATCAGCATTTTCACCACGCGATTTTACGATCCTCATAACTTTCAACGACTGCAAAGTTTTCGAATGCAAAGCTGAAATAATGCAAATATCGTAATAAAACACACAAGACCGCTACGGCTTGCGGTAGCCGCTGAAGTAATTAGTGCGAGCATTTATAACTGAATCAGAAATTGTTATTCGCATATTCATAGCTCATCTACATTACTGAAATGCAATTAAAACTCGCTGCGGACTAAAGCGATTCCCACTAATCCGTACTAATATTATACATTCAAAGGCTACTAAGCCTGTCTGTTACGTTCTGAGTGCTTAACTTGTATTCATAATATTATTAATCTACACATTTTGAACGATTTATAGCAAGCAAGGTCAAGGGAAACGGGATAAATAATTATACAATTAATAGATCTTGATTTAAATCTATTATAAATGCAAACCTAACTCTAGTCTAGGCCAAACAGCTGAGCTGGTTTTTATATAATTTGCTAATGAGACAGCTTGAATTTTGAATATTATTTGTATTAGAAAAGCATCCCTCGAATGCGAAGTCACTGTCAAGCAACGCAAGTCCTTTGGTGTTTGTTCTAGATCTGAACCAATTTTAAAAATTATTTTTACATTTTATATGGAGCTTCACTATCCTCCCCCTCCCCTTTATTACAATTACATTAAGTTTAGAACATCTACATTGCCGACTCTACAAAACTATCAATTAAGATTACTTCTTTAAAATACAATTTAAATGATTTAACTGTTACTGGATTAAAACGCGAAGTGTTTATTTTTTTCTACACGACATGTCTAGTAGGTACTTTCGTCGTCACGTGGTCGCGTAATTAAAGTTAATCCGGTAAAAGATATTTCATTTAAATGTGTGTATAAAAATAGTCGCGTTAATAAAAGACAATACATATAATACAATTCAATTATTTATTAAAATTGAAATTAAATTTAGAATAATAAATGAGCGTTTTATTATGCGCATAACAAATCACTGAAAAATGACAAGACGTACCTTTTACATCGTCTGTGCTGTGTGCATCATTAGCAGACGCATAACAACTTTCCATAAAAGCCGATATATCAACCGATACCAAGTTTGCATATCATGTAACGAGTAGAAAGCGATCCGTCGTATCGTCGACCTTTACGATCGTCGCGTCGCGTGTTCGAACAAAATTAATTCCCGACTCACTCTCGCTCTTACAGATCATATAACTGAAAGAGATCGCCGTAAAATTTTGATAAGCACTAATGTAATATGGTGAAATTATTTATGTATAGATAGAAGTGAAATCCTCCTGTCTCTAATATTTTATGCGGGCAATTGAATTTCTAACCTAACAGTCTACCTATTACGTTTCTAAATAAACTCAAATTGACTGAAAGTAATGAAGATAACACGGGCGGGCAAAAGTCCGGAACCAGAAAACGGACGTAGTGTACCTGAAGGGTTAGTTAAGCACCTTATATTTCCGAGATATCCGAACCGAAACGCAAATAACGAGTTCAACGTTTTTAGGGTTATGAAATAGTAAAAGTAAATAAAAAATCTGCATAGAGTAGTTTGAAATACTAGTTTAATTCTGTAAAATAGCGTTGAGATTACAATATAACCCTTATTAATTTAAATTTTCGAAATTCAAGTTTTGGGAATCCAGTAGGTACTGGATATCTAGAGATTGTAAAGGATACCGCTATAGGACTGAACTCTTGAAAGACGTCAAGGAAGCTACAAGATAAGGATAAGGAGGACAGGAGATAGAAAAGCTTCGAGAGCAGAAATGGCGTCTTGTATTGACTGCTGGTAAACTTACTGTTGGGAATATGTAAGGGTGACAAGAGTCTCACCATATATATCTACTCATACAAGTACCTACCGGAGAGCTTAGAAAAATACAGAACTGCTCCTGGAGTATTTTATTGACGAGTCAAATATAAGGTCAAGCAATAAATTTCGAAACCGCTTATAGTGAAGTGATCACCAATTCGGTAACGTCCGGTGAAAGTTATAAGGGTATCCACTGAGCACATGTTACATGATGCAAGCGAACATTCATCTTCCGAGAGGTTCCGGGAAAGGTTTATAGGTTATGAGGATTAGCCACGGGTTACTATAATGGTTTTACGAGGTTTACTTTTATTAGTCATCGGAGTTTATAGCTTTTACATTAGTGATAAACCTGTTAAGAACTGATGTGTGTAAGAAAAAGTATGTATTAGAAAAATGTAAAAATACCTATTTTTGTAAAAAAATGTGATATTACGAAAATAATATCGCTTATGTACTGTACCTTTTGTCATTTTTAGCTGATGCCTCAAACTTGGTGAGGTTCTGAAAACCAGCGCTATGCCAAGAGTATTGACATAGCACAAGCTGAGTAACCTCACCATTTAGGTAGCTAGCCAACAAATTTTTCTTTTTTATGTTTTACTGAATTTATATTTTTATTTCTTCTTGCCTAATAAATCTATTCTTATTCTTAATGTATATTAAGTTAAGAAAGTGTGTTCTTTCATTTTTATACTGAAAGTATATTACTTAAAGTAACAATCATAAATAACGAGAAAGTTAAATAACCAAATCATACACACCAATGCCACCGCATATTGTGTCATAAGGAAACTCCGTGTTATCAAACGATCGCAACCAGTTACAGGTGTTACGCAAGCAGCTTTTACTCGCAATCTGAATCATTGTATCGGTTCCGGATGTGCGCCCGCTCGCAAATGAGTCAATTCGGTTTTGCATTTCTCCGGACGCGGATTTCTCTTTATAACTTACGTAACATCTGATGTTTATGTAATATAGGTATCCAAACTTTTCTGGCGTTGATTTCGACTTATTGCAACTGATGTTTTTAGTACCACGCGAGAAAACAAGTTAATATTTTTAGACTGAGAATCCTTCTGAATTGAGTGGTAGTCTAGTATGAGGTAGAGAAGATATGATCAAATCAAAGGCGGCTTTTGACAAAAAAATATTAAATTAAAATGTTAATATAATTATCAGTTTCTTGCGAATTATCAAACTTATACTTCTATATTCAAACTAACACATTACCACTAATATAATAATACTAATATTACTGACAATAAAAAGGATATCTACATTTCTTTACTTTGTCAAAAGTAAGCTTAAATTTATAGCATACTAGCAAAACGCCCCGGCTTCGCACGGGTGCATTGTTGCTAAAATATTGTATTTACCTCCGTAAAAGATATATTTTTTTTAAATACAAGTATAGTATCCTATGTCCTTTCTAATACCTCTAAGAATACGTGTACAAAGTTTCATGATAATCGGTTGAGTAGTTTTAGCGTGAAAGCGTATCAAACAAACTTACATTCACATTTATAATATTAGTAGGGATTAGCGGTATTTGATTTTATACGACTCAAATGAAAGAAAAAAAAATTCATTTAAAACAATCATTTTTCCGACAGAGTTGCTAAAATGTATTTGCGCCCACATTGCGTAAACTGGGACCTACTTTTCAAACATACTCTCTCTATTTAAATAATGGCTTCAAGTTTTTATCGGTAACGAAGTTGTCGTATTTAGTAATATTTCTGTTAACTAGGACATTAAAATTAAATCAAGGAACCTGTACATTAAGTTACTTTCAACTCTACAGACTACAAGCTGAATTACTGACTTACTCGCATAATACATAGAATAAACAATTCTTTGGCAGAGACATAAATAAAGTATTGAATTTGAAAGTTATAATTTTTTTAATTAGATATCGACAGACGAGCATTCGGTTTACTTGATGGAAGGTGATGAGCCACAGACCAGTAGTCAATGATGCGCTGTCGACCTAATTTTTACTTCGAGTATTCGGAAATCCTTAGACTGAAACCCAAACGTGCAATGTGCACTTCACGATTTTTCTATGAACGGTGGTACGTTACCCGGTCGAAATTTCGATATTCCTCCCATCCGATCAATGCCCGAAGTTACCAGGCAGGGAAAACATGCATACATAAAATTATAAACATGTCGTCCCGGTGGGATTCGAACCCACGACCCATCGATGCGTACGGCAGGTGTTCTACCGAACGCGCCATTTCCGCGATTTGTATGTAACTTACCAAGAGTCCAAGCATTATAAGCATTAAGAATAGTCGAAATAGTTTACCACTATGAAAAAAGCTTTACGCTTATGGAGCTTCACATTGCCCGTCTAATGCGACTTTGATTGGCGCCGCAACACTTTCACCGCGCTAAGCGCTATTGCTACGGTCCTTTATTCTCTCTCAACTCTGTTAACATGCAATACGCTCTTAGAAACCCTTTCTTGTATTGCTCAAAAGAAAAATGACAGACAGTTATTAGTAGCTTTTGTTTGAAGTCGAAAATCTAACTGAAACACTTCTAAAGTTATACAAGTATGACGGATTAGAGCGACAATGATAAATATTTTTCGTAATATTATGTTATTCACATAGGCTGTTGTAGCTAGCTATGAGATTTGAGAGAAGGAGCGAATAAGCGAATAAGACGAAAGAAATTTGCTTAGTATCCATATCTTAAAAACTACTCCTCTTCGCTAATGAACTATGTGCATGATAAAGCAGTTTATAAATCGTCATCATAACATCGTAAGTTACGTACAATGCAAAATAAACACATTTTTTTCAAAGAAATTGCAGCTTAATACTGAATTATTCGCGTTCACAGCACGAGCTAACTTTACGAGGCCATAAACAACTCCGTGTCGAGCCTCTAAGATCACAGCATTAAGACCTATCAACTTGCGGAGACCGTCATTTGTATTCCCTTCGACAATAAATTGAAGGATTCCTGCGACAATGTACTGTGCGATGTCATTAGAATAAGATCTGTGATGCTTGTTTATAATTTGCAATTATTCAAATGCCCACTTGGCAAGTAATAGTGAAGAATATTTAAGGATACTTTTTTAAAGAGAAGACATTGCTGAGATCCTAAAGCTTCATACCGCAGTGCCGACTAGAAACTGATCTCTTCCGATTGGAACACAAATAGCAGGGTAAATAATACCATAAAATAGCTGTTATTTAGATAATGCGTATTATGCGCAGCCATAACTGAATCGTAATGATAAACATCTCTCAAATTATCTCTAAGGGCATGTATACCATTTGCAATCTAGACTTTACGTGATGGAATAAAATTTTACGACACGTGTTCTGTGTTTAAATTTTCTTATTTATGTCGCAATACTTGAACATTATATTAAGCCTTTGAAATCTACTGCATTATTTAGTTAGATTAATCAAATGAACATTCACGTAGAGCTAAAACAGATTCAGATTCAATTTCAATAAAGTTAATAGCAGAAAGCTAGTGAATCGAGGTAAGACGACCTTCACGTTGAAGACAGAACGTTCCTCCGCCCTTCATACAAGTCCGGATAAACGAATTACGTCGTGTTAACAATTGACCGGGACGATCTTTACGACACATCGAAGAAATCTATGCTTTGAAAACATTTATGTTTTTTATACTTTTTTATTCGGCGTCAACAATAAAACTATAACAATAAAACAATAACGAACTTAAAAAAATATCGAGCTTTTTTGTATCATTTTACGGTGGTTGTTATGTGTTACTGTTATTGATTGTGACGTCGAAGAAACTTTTACGTTCCCTTTTCGATACAAGGAAAATTTTAACTTAAAAATGAACTTACTGCAAGTAATAGTTGACTTTAGTAAGATTACCGTCAAAATGACATACATGCTATGGTATTATAACTAGGAATCGTAAAAGCACAAGTATATGAATAAATCGTAGCGTAGGTAAATGAATAACTTTGTTTTTTACAATACTAATTTTACAGCGAGTATTCAAAGGATTGTGCAACAAGAAGTGATAATAAATAACTCATAATTCTGCTCGTATACTATTAAATAATATAAAGCGAACATAATTTTTTACATACATACATATACATATACATCACGCCTCTTTCCCATTCATAATTTCTTGTACATTTTTTTACGGGGAAAGCTATTAGTCAAAAAAATTATAATAATTTATAATTTTACTGTCCTAATTTAAATAAAATAAACTATTTTGTAGAAACAATATGGATAAGTGAAAATTTCCCAGACAGTCGTAACTTTTCTACGAATATGGAAAGGGCACCTTAGAAATAAAATAACATTATACATTAACCTTGTCTCGCATCAAAAGTAGAAATACTACGATCAATAAACAGATGCATTTCAAAGAAAATGAAGTTGGCACTCATTAATGATTCGACGCACTTTGCACTCGAGACGTTTATCGCTGCGACAAGTTTCAAGTTGAAACAAATGAATTTAATTACAGCGATCAGACAAATTGAAAAGATGAAAGTTTTGACTTTATGAAATTGGATACAAGATAACCGTAGGGTTGGAATGGACCTAGGGTAAATTCAGCGACCTCTAGACTGCGTCCCGT
The DNA here is from genome assembly GCA_905404175.1 of Anthocharis cardamines. Taxonomy (NCBI): domain Eukaryota; kingdom Metazoa; phylum Arthropoda; class Insecta; order Lepidoptera; family Pieridae; genus Anthocharis; species Anthocharis cardamines. Next base: position 2,481,277 of record FR989959.1, read on the forward strand.
CGGGACAAGGTCAGGCCGACCTTGCATCTACCGCCCTTAACGTACTTAGGGCAACAGAAATCGACCGTCTACTTATATTATGTCGAATGGCCTGATGATATTAGTGAAATAAAAAAATCCATAACAAAAAAAAAATATTTTATTGAAGTAGTTGTTATTTTACGAAGAAGTATTTATATTGAGATAGTCTTAACTCAATTGGTGGTGGAATTAGTGAAAGTAGCCAAGGCCTACTAAATATTAATTCCCATTTAATAAACCGCCGTCTGACCCTAATGCCGACTTATAAGATATTTTTCTTGTGATTTCTTTTGTACTATTGTTAAGACGTTTGTGCGATTCCCAAATTAACAGTACATAAGCATCAGTATTAATTTAAATTTTGAATGAAGTACTAAAAACGTAAATTTTAGGACCGACAGAAAGGCTTACCTATTTTAGGATAATACCTAAATAATCTACACACACCCACACAAAAATATCCTCGATTTTTTCACTCTTTTATTTACCACAACTATACATTACTTTTTAATTACCAATATCAAATATAAATTAAAACAAAGAACCCAGCTATTTTGTTTTCAGTAAGCAGTCGGCTTTCAGGACATCAACACAGAGCAAAGTGAGTTACTATTATGTACGTGATTTGTCTGTCATCTTTGACGCGATCTATTTTGCACTAGAGTCAACGTCACGAATCAAGCCCGATAGCCGCGGCGCCTATGTCGCGTATAAAAATGTTGCTAACACAAAGTGCAAATTTTCCTTACATCCCATCAACTTGATATTTCTCGACTTGCAAATATTGTTTTGTAAAACAAAGTCTCTTACTATAATATTATAAATGTGAAAGTTTGTGAGGATATATAGATGGATGTTTGTTTCTCTTTAACGTAAAAACTGCCAAGCGGATTTTGATGAAACTTTACAGAATTATTGTTTATATATCTTATGGGTTATAATTTATAATGGTATTGAGTTTACCATATAATCAAAAAAGAATTGCCCTTTTTAGAGATATTTCGGCGTGCGTTACATAATCTATTAAGAGTTATACAAAAGAAAATGGTAGGATTTATATTCTCTTAAAAAGATATTTAAAAAGAACATATATAATAATATGTTAGCGTAAAACGGTAATAAATAAATGCATGATGTAGAATAAAAGTGACTATGTCAAATTAAAACTGTTATTGAAGCAACCTAATTGTTTAAACATTTTTCGTAAAGTTGTATTACTGCCTTGAAAAATTATATCTTCTTATAAATTCAAACGCAATTTATTTACAGTTGGTAATTCTTTATTGACAATATAAAAAAAAAGTATTTTTTGGCGTATAGTGCATAAATAAATATTATCCAAAATAACTTGTTTTGCTCGTGGACGACTTTTCGTAGGAGTAACAATTTTCTTTGAAGTTCTCGCAGTCTTTTCTCCTCCTTTCGTAATGATCGATACCGTTTCAGCAGAAAAACCTAAAATTATAAGATAAATTGATCTGATAGAAATACGTATACTATTAAAAAAAATTAAACTATTAAAAATTAAGTAAAAATGTTTTATTACAAGCTTATAAATATTAACCCATAATAAAAAGGCCAATATATTTTTTTTCACACGAAATATATAGATACACATACCAAATAAAAAATGTACCTATTAAGGCAAATATCAAAACCCATGCAACCCTAAAATTTACCTGTCATAGCTGCGACTCGTATGAAATTTTTGTAAAGGGATCAATACTGCTTTATTTTTCTTCCCCAGTTCACAAAACTCTTACACCTTAAGAATTATTGCTCAGGCCGCGCCACTTACTATTTTTCGTTTCATGATCCATGTGATTTTATCAAAAAACAATAACAAACTAATGACAATGACAAACAAGATGACGGAACTGTCACGTTTAGTTCTAGACTTCTTCGTAAGTCTTGTTTCGTGGCGCCGACTCTAACTCTCAACTTTGCTCATTATCTATTTAATTTACATACATATTCTGTTTAAGGGATAATATTTCCAATTATTCTTTCTATAGTCTTGAATAAAACTAAGAAAAATACTGAAAATTAAAAGCTTGAATTTGGAATTTGTAATATACATAGATTAGTTTTATTTAACGACTAAAACTATTTGACAAATAAAACAAGATTTTTGGCATACTCCTAAGTACAGAATATATACTTGTGTCAGTAAGTCTCAGCTCTTTTATACCAAAAAGAAAAATAAATAAAATAAAACGTGACCTTTATTTGTTACAAAAAAAAACATAAATAAAAATAAAAAATTATGTTTTTACGATAACTTGTTAAAACTATCTCAATTTAAAATTTTATCAAAGTTAGTTCAATGGTTTAGCCCGGAAGACGAAGCAATCAAGCAAACAAAAATTTATTTGCAAACGAAAGAGTAACTCTTGCGTTTGCACGTATATCTTTACTTTCCATCTAAATATATTTCTCTGCAGTAACTAAAAGGTTTTTAAGTGTCTGCGCAGATGCATCATATTATGAATATAAATGAAATAATTTCTGTAAGAAATTATGACATTTCCTCTTACCTATCCCGGTAAGACCGGACAATATAACTCAAGGACGACCAATTTCTGAGAAAAGCCATTTATCCTTCTCATATTCTTCAAGACATTGTTTTTCCTGCATAAAACTAAGATTCAGATATTTTGTTCCTATTTCAAAATTACCGTTCTTCCACGTTAAAAGCATTTCCCAGTTAATCTTAAGACTCACCGAGTTGCAGTGCTCTTGCGCAAATCGAGCGTGACGTCACCTTCCGGTTTCACTTTCGCAAAACACTTTCACCCGCGATACCTACGTATCATTGTCATTCACCGCGCATCGATGACCGGACCCGGCGATAATTTATTCTGACACTTATCGATCGATGCGTAGCCCGTGGCGGTATCAAATATATCGTTTTCGTGTTTTGACACGTTAAGAATTTATACTGTTAATTAAATAAATGTGTTTACGTTGAATTGTATATTTACTGTTGTTTTGTACGGTGTACCAAACATGAAAGCTCAATGAGAGCAATCGAACTTGATTCGCCAGCCGTTCTGTTTAAAAAAGTTCCAAATTCTTTGTAGGACATAGCAAAAGGTTGTTATAATAAATTCATTTATCTAAATTTAAGGTAGCCGTTAATTACGTGTGCCTAGGAGATAAAAACTGAGTATCGCTGTAGCTAAAAAAGGACACTTTCGTTAATGTTATATTCAATCATCTTGTCCAAATTATTTTGAAAGTTGTTAAGTTTTTTTTAAGTAATACCTTTAAATACCAGTTATTTCTTATATTTGGTTTAAACGTTTTGATATCCTTATAAAATTTATCTAAGACGACGTCTTTCAAACAAGTACCACTTGAGAGAACCAAGCAAAAGTTGCCTTTGAGACCATATTATATACTAGGCATTTTTTAAATATTCCATTAATACTTCTAGCAACTAGCATAGTTCACACAGTGATTATGGAAGGTGGTTTCTAAAAAACTTTAGTTATTATTTGAATAAGTGGTGCATTTAAAATGGAAATATATTTATTAGCATACATTATAAAACAATATTTTGACTAAATAAATCTGGCGTCTCTTTTGCATCGTTTTCTGAACTAATATATTAAATAAATTTTAAAAACAAGTGTTATCAACCCTGGTTGCCTATTTACAAAAAAAATGAAATTTGATTACACCCAGACAATGTGACATGTTAAGCTAAATAATAAACGCCTTTAAAAATGTAAAATTGTAACAGTGGTTGGAGACTTAATGTAGTTTTAATGTTTGTAATAAAAGACAATACTATAACTGTTTCATATACCATTCTATTTCTACATTTATCAAATCCGCGGCTCATTTATGCACTTATGACTGGACTATACAAAACCGAGTCAAAAGCAAGGTTGACTTCACAATAACCGCTAAACTAGGATAAGCCCATTGAAGCTCGCGTTAGATTGTTCCACGTTGTCAGCGCGAGTGACAAACTATTGGTAGAACAATGGCCTTTCAATATCGGTGACAAAAATAAAGAAATGCTCAAGGCCCGTCTATTTCACGGACGTTTTCACCGCGTGGCAGCGTAACGGGCTTCCTCTAATACAATCAATTATCTAGAATGACGCCTTCCCACACTTTCCAAACGTATTGTGACGGAGCAAGGCTATCGTAATACCTTTGGATTATATTCATTTGTATTAAGACAGGCAGAATACGACGTATTTGATTTTAGCACTATGTAAGGGATAAACTTAAAATCAGCGCTTCGGTCGCCTAACTCTAAGCATATGTTGAGTTTTGTCAGCCAGTATATGAAATCTCATAATTAAAAAATAAGTAAATCTGTACGTAAGTTGTTGGATATATATTTGTAAGTGAAGATTCATATTGGTTTAATTTAAATTGCTGTATAGGCAATTTTTTTTAATGTTAGATATCGACAGACGAGCATGAGCTTCAGTTGACAGTCAATGATGCGCTGTCGACCTACTTTTTACTTCGAAAATTCGGAAATCCATAGACTGAAACCGAAACGCGCAATGTGCATTTCACGGCTTTTCCATCTATGAATAAATATTTTTTTGTTTATTTATTCCAACATCTAAATAAGTAGGTAATTACCGAGTATAATTAAAACAAAAAAGGCTTAAGTTTAGAAGGTTATAAAAGCCTGTTCACCTACTTGCTTGTAAAGTGAAATATCAATGAAACGGAAATACAGTAGAATCTCACTAATCCGGCACTATTAAAAACCAGAGGGTGCCGGATTATTGGAATGTTCTGATTACTGGATTGTATAGAAAATATTATAAAGCATTTCATAAAGGGAATACATTTGTGTTCATGTTCTACAAGTTTTTTTTATAAACATATCTCACAACTAATTTTATTATAGTTTTGAAATCATCCTTAACTGAGGCCAGGAGGCGCGGACAGATGTTGCCGGATTATTGGATGTGTCGGTCTATCGAAGTGCCGAATTAGTGAGATGTATAGTATGCCTAAAAGATCGCGTTGAATTAAAATTCTTAAAGTTATAAGTTTTCCTTGTCTACATGTGAAGATTAATAAAACATTTAAATATAATGTACCTACTAAGTTCAATTCAACGCCTTGCTAAATTGAATTTATATACACTTTTAAATCTGTATCGCGTCCACGGTTGCTGAAAAGCATCCGAAACGTCGGGATAAATAATTTAAATAATATAAATAATTAGCTGAACCGGCAAACGTTGATTTGACATGTAAATAATTTATAAAAAGCAAGGGTTGGTGATAAAAAAGTAAAAATTTAGGGTTGTATGTATTTTTTAATTCCACATTATAAAAAAATAAAAACAAAAAAATTCGTCCAAAAAAAAAATTAAGGGTGAACAACCCTTATCACTTAGGGGTATGAAAAATACTGAATACGCATATAAAATTTGGTAAAAATCGGTAAAGCCGTTTCGGAGGAGTACGGTAACTAACATTGTGACATGGAAATTTTATACTATATATTTGATAAATCGCGTTCTAATCGTATTTAATAAAGTATTTTATTAAAATGTGTGATACTCGCGTTAATAATACAAGTAAAATACACTTTTTAATCTGTTTATACTACGATCACTCATATAGGAAGTTAATTCGTATTAAAAATTTATCCACTCCTCACTTTCCAACCCACAGCAAGCTGGGTAGTTCTCCAATTGATCAATTCAATTGGACGTACACAATAGGCTACCATTTCATACAAGCAATAAAAAGACGATAAAACCTACGGAAGTAGGCTTTCCAATTTAGCGGTGAATGCAATCAAAAGGTCCAAATAATTAACTTTTTATTGTCAATCGCTAACAATATTATCTCCAACAAAAAGTAGTTCAACACAAACAATAGTGAAATTCAGTAACCGCTTTCCAACTTTTCAGTCCAACTTCAAATTGATAAAATAAAAATAATGGCGATATGAAAGCGAGTTTAAACGATCGGACACGACAGTATAGACTAAGAGCCAAATATTGTAAATAATTTAACTTGTACGTAGACTTTCCGCGCTTAGAAAAGTCACATATTTCGATTTTACAATAAAATGTTACATAGCTGCAAACAACAGTAACAACAATTGCATTGTTATATGCTGGTTATTACTTATTATTACCATAAGCAGTTCGTTTTCAGAAATGATAAAATAAACTCGCGGAAAATTCTGTTTAAAAATGAATTATGCTTTCAGTAACGAATTTTAAAGTTTTGAGTTTTTCTTCTAAGGAAAAGGGCAAAAGAGTCTCTAATATTTTATAATTTATTAGGATTCCCTGTAGAATTTAATAATTAAACAAATTTTTAAATTATATACATATATTTAAAGACAACTATCCTTTTATATATCGAAGGTACCGTACTAAAACCCAATAAGTATGAAATTTTATGTTTTCGAATTATTCAATTTTAAAAGTTTAGTGATATAAATACCTAAGATATACAATAAATACCGCCGTAATTAATATTTGTGTTGTGATATATTATTTGTATATCTTACATACTTTTTTCCTGAAACTTAAAGTCGAATAACATTAAACTTAATATTTCATACTTATTTGCTTTTGGCACTGTACCCTCGATACATGTTCTTTTTGTCAAATAATTCAATATGATAATACAATAATCCATAATGAAACATTGTCGGTAATAATCAAAATGGCTGACCATGGAATACTACGATACATACAGCATCTCTCGCACTAACCGCGCCAATATAAATAAAACGCGTCTAATTGATCGCGCGTGACGTCCGAAATCTCGCGGACGTCTCAATCGCAGCGCCACAGATAATGTGATGTCATCGTGACTTGCGATACCTCCTTGGTACTCGTTTTTCTCTATGGTGTGCAATGTTTGTTTTGTACCACAGCGTTTATATGCCAGGTAAATTTACCTATCGGTATCGGTAGTCGAAACTAATTAGTTTCGACTACCGATAAATTTTGGGTTTCGAACATATACCCTTAGAATTACAATGAATGTACGTATTATGTCTAAAATCAAAAACATTTGTTTGCCTTTTACTGGCAAAACATGTGATAGCCAAAATATGTTTTAATTTCACCATTTTACGATGTTTTTTACAAATAAATAATTATTATTCTTATATAAGTAATCACACGTAATCATAGAATACGAAGACGATATTTGGATGAAACAACATTCCTTGGAAAGAATACCTTTAAAACATGGCATTCAAGCCTTACTTAAAATAATGATCAAAATCGATTTATCATAGCTTGAAAAGTTTTTACATAAATCTCTGAGGTATTCAGAAACAAGTGGATTAAGCTCAGGCATTGTATCTGTTCTGAATTTACCTTTTCCTCAACCGAGAAAATAGTAAAAAGCAGACTTCCACAATGGAGTAATTACACGGAGATCCGCGTGATGCGTCGCAAGTGTCAACCGAATAAAAAGTTTAATAGCTCTAATCATGTCGCGATCTTTAACCGAGCACGTAAGCAGGCAACAATTGCAGCTTTGTCATACCCGATTTTATTATTAAATTAGCGCATCTTATCGAATTAAACGCGGAAATCTTATATTTACTTCTATTTAATTATGATTTGTATGTTTTATAACTAAATGGCATAGATTCCGCTTTGTTGTGAATTGATAGGATAAATGGAAAGTGATTGAAAAAAAAAATGCTTTTTTTCATTTTACGGGGGCTGAAATAAACCTTTTCGATAACCTCACTTTGTCTGTCCTATATCTGAATTAATTTTAAAGATTCACGTTTACCCATTATCACCATAACATCTCCTTACCCTGGCTGGCTTCAGATCTTCAGAGGTTACAAGTACGCTGGCTTTCAAAGCTAAACGCTACGTACTAAACGTACGCTTTTGTTTTGGCTGCTGATACTTACCCAATTACTCCGCTTCGGTAAGAGACATCATCCTAGATTCGATAAAAAAAATCTCCATATTGCGTATCTAGTGTTATGAAAAGCTAATCGCTTGTTGAGAGAATTACATTTGATCATAAAAGTTTAGAGAGATTCCGCAAGATGGAGTTATTAGTAAAAATCGATGTACAAATTGTCTATGGTTCTCATGCGAATAACGACATCTAGTACATTAGCCGTGCACTACTAAGCCACATCTAAAGCTCAAGCGAGGTCGCGGTCATTGTTCCCTTTCACGCTAGCTAAACAAGTTTCAAAGAGAACAACGATGGTAGAATCAATTACTATGGTGAAAAGTACCACGAAGTCTTCCGTAATTAACAATAAATTCGTTCGGAAATCGCTATTATGTATGAATTTCACAAAAATATTTCCGTATATGTCACAAAAGGGATTAAGCCGCTATCAAAAACACCCAATAAATCCTAAAATACTGAGAGTTACCTTGTAAGTTATCCAGAAGATACGTTAGCAGCTTGGCGGTACCGTTGTTGTCGTTGTATATCGAGAGCATCTCCTTGCTGAGCGGGTTCCCCTGGAGTCCGAGGAGTTGGAGGTGGAAGAGCTTGCCCAGGTCGTATGGCAACACTCTTAGGTAGTTGTTGTGCAAGAGTAGCTCTCTGAAAAGAAAAGAAAAACACTGTTAAGTATTCGTGTACCCCTGCCTTATCCCCTTTTTGGGTAATTATAAGAGCTAATTTTTTTTAGTTTATTTGATTCACTCCTCGGAATATACCTACACTAGTTTTAATTACTAAACTTAGGTCTAACTTTAAAACTACCATGCTCGGTGTAATTCCTAATGTTAGTGAGCACTACATTAATTACACTTTGTCTCCGATTCCCAATGGTAAGAAACAATATTGGGATACAGGGTACAGAAGACTGATAAATTGTTTTCTTACACACAGTCAATAAGAAGTATCAGTTAAACACAAATACATTAAGAACCATGTCCATCTGGATTAAAGGTGCCCAAAACTTTTTTCTCTTGTAATCCCGTTTACCCCATTTCTCACATGCAAGTAAACCCCACCTATATACCTAGTTGTAGATCCCTGGGGGTTGATATAGACCACTTTGGGTATCACAGCTCTAGATGATATGGTGATCCACTTGTGAATAAAGGTTATAGCACTTGTTAAAAAGGTGAAAAATTTATATTATAACATTTTCTTTTGTTTTATGTTTAGATTTTCGGTTTGTTTTTTAAGATTAAGATTTCAGTATGTTAAATGAGACCAATGGTAACAGTAATTTTTGTGCAGATATTTTGTGAATCCATCTTTACATTGTAATTTATATTATACTAATTGTGTGTGTGTTTTAACTAATGTCTATTCATTTGTATTAAAATTGTTGTTTGTTTTCCTTAATAAATAAGTACTTGTAAGGCTGTTAATTATCGACTATGTATAAACTATAAACTGAGACAAGGTTAAACGGTCGTAAAAAACAAAAGAATTGTCAAGTTTAACGTGAGGATCTTCACAATAAGTAACATGTTAGATATCGACAGACGAGCATGACGCTCACTTGATGGTAGGTAATTCCTCAGCCATAGAACATCAGTCAATGATGAGCTGTCGACCCACTTTTTACTTCGAGCATTCGGAAATCCATATGCTGAAACCGAAGCGCGCAATATGCACGGTTTTTCCATCTATGAACGGTGGTTCGTTACCCGGTTGGAATTTATATATTTCTGTTAGATACCATTTGAGAATAGTTTTTTTTTTCAATGTCTTGATAGATTGTTTCTCGGATATAGCCCGATGAATTTTACATTTCAATTCGGGTAACGGGAACTATCGAAGAGTGAGAATAGGTATTTACGAAAGGTTAAAGTAAAAATATAAAAATATTAATATGTTGACGGCGAACGAGTAATGCGGGTATCACCTACCATTATGGTGCCCATATGTAACAATAAGGTCCATAAAAAATATAAGCATATTAACAACTTTGTTTATGTCTTCATAAACTGCTATTTTGCAATACAGGTAGGTATACTGAATACCGAGTCCTTATAAAAATTCTGATATTACCATAACCCTTCCTTTTATTGTTAAACACAAAGTTACTGAATTAGTGATTATACATAATTCAAAAGACAGAATAATAATATTTACAAATATCGCCAATTCGCGCTGTTATCACGAACGAAAGGTTATTGACTCCGCGACTGGTTTGTTTTGCATATAAACTAATATATTATTGACTTGCTCAAGGCATTCAGCTCTTTTATCTATTATCACGATAATCATACTAATTTGCGAAATGTGCAAAAATCAACCTAATTTCATGGACGAAATACGTTAAATATTAGAAACAAGATAAAGGTGTGTTTGACCTATGTAGAATTTTGTTTGTTTGTTTTGTTTTTGTATTTTGGCATTTTGCGTTTCTAGCATTAGAAACCTGTATGGTGGTGTAGTGTTTGCTGTTTGTGTCCAACAGCATGGTATCCAACAGCATGGTGTCACAGGCTCGGCACGCACACAACACGTCCACTCTCGCTCACGGCTCTCGTGATACTGACGTGGTGCGCCAGAGACAGTGTATATATAGACTTTGTGGTAACTCTATATATGAGTATTATATGACTGTGTCAATGTGTAATTCTACAAACACTACATCCCTTTCTTATTTTAAATTTTATTTAAATTTATTATTGTTTTCATAGTTATGAGATCCATTGATTTTTATAATATAAATTCCATATTTCAGAAATTAGCTTAAGTTATTATGTCTTGTATATTGTGTTCCAGATTAAAACTCTGTTTATCTGATCTGGCGATATGGCTTTCCATTCACCCTCTTCATACTTTCTTAAGATGATAACATTCTAGATCTTTCATCTGTTTCTCTGTTATGAACTGTGGAATCACCACTATCACTTTACGCTTCTTATCTCCACACTTTCTTCCTTTTCGTTTTTGGATTTTGATTTATCATTATTTGACATCGTTTGATTCATGATATATGTATGTATCTCTCTAATTGATGGGATTTTTACTATTTGTAAGCTAGTGATGGATTTCGTAGTTCTATATTCGTTACAAATATATTCGTTACTTGGCAGTAGTCCTAATGAATCCATCTGTCCATCTTTTAACAGTCAACTCCCGTCTTTTCTTTTTGGTATCCGAGTTCGGTAAATTCACTAACCTTACAAATCTTACAGGTTTTTACCAAGTTTTTTTTTTTTTTTTTTTTTTACAGCTTTGTTAATACGCGGCCACTAAATTTGTGTGCTGCATCTAATACAGCTTTGCGAAGTTGCTCAAGAAAGGTTTAAATACTTAATCAGTTACATTAGAAACAATTATAACAAACATAAGTTCGTCACCGAATTACAAACTGTTTTAAAATACTATTTGACCAATCGCCGTTTAAAACATTTAATACATTACCAGTTTTTTTTCGGGTACGGTATTGTATAAGTAACTGTGCTCTTTCGAATATAACCATCAAATTACAATTTTACTTCCAGACTTAAAATGTTGACATTGAGTCTCTTTTTCTGAATGCCCTATTTGGCATCCTTATCTGTATTTACACATAGGATATATGTTTTTGTAATATTAATTGTAAATTTTCTAATTAAGTATTATTTTTTTGTTTTTTGTTGGGATGCCAAATAAATTCATTCCAATTCGTTTCATATATAGTACAAAAGTCCTTCCTTCCAAAAATTCTAATTATGGTTTCAATTAAACCCTCTACTTTCTGGGGACCTTACTACCATAAGGTAATAAAGTCTAATTTGGTCTTTTAATTTGATTGAAAGCATTTACACTTTTGTTTCTTAATATTTCCATGTTTCCTCTGTTCCAATGAAATCTATATTTCTTTCTTTATTTGTTTCCCACTGGAAACATCCACTTATGTGATTACTATTTACCATAATTTTATTCTTTCAATGAATGTTCCATATTTATTTTGCTTCTGGTGTCTTTACGGTTCTGCATATATGCGATACTGTCCATTTTTTCTTTTAAAAAATCTTCAAACTTTTTCTACTTCCGATTCAGTAATCGAAATACAGGACTCTCATAAACTTTACTCAGCTTATGTTTAAAATATTCATCAAGCTTTCTATCGATATTTTTAAAAATATCATTGGATTCTGATTGTTTAACATTGGCACCAGGTAAATTAATGAAAATTTCTTGCACCCCTGAGCTTCCATCTTTTCACCTATAGCAATAGAGGTATTTTCTACTTCTATATTAGACATTTCTAATGCTGCAGTATCGTGCTAGACCCCTTTTTTATATAAGTACTCTATAATTGTCGTTATCAATTTAATGATTTTCTTCTCTCTTTTTTTTTTCAATTTAATGAACTTCCATTTTAAATTCAATTTAATGAATTTCCGTTTTAAATTCAATTTAATCAATTTCCGTTTTAAATTCAATTTAATGAATTCCTGTTTTAAATTCAATTTAATGAATTTCCAACTCTGTACAGCTTTGGTAAGCAACGAGTCAACTTATTAAACAAAACAATATTTTATTTCTTATATATTTCACTATATTTACTATTACAATTGTTGATTTTTAGGTACATTTCTTTTATGTCTCAATTTCTATTATTATTTTACTACTGAATGTCAGTTTAACTCCATAAGTCAATGACACAATGGGGTCACTGAAAATCAATTTTGTTCTCATCACGGTCTCATCATTCAGTTCCGGAAGACCAGACCACAGAAATCATAAGTTAACTACATTTTGTTTTCATTCACTATCTATTTTATTTTTTTGTATGTGTGGTAAAGTTTTAATTACGAAATAAATTTATTTCGATATTCCTCCCTACTTCGTTGCAAATTCAATTTAATGAACTTCCGATGCAAATTCAATTTACTGAACTTCCGTAGCAAATTCAATTTAATGAACTTCCGTAGCAAATTTAACTTAGTGAACTTCCGAAGCAAATTCAATTTAATGAACTTCCGTAGCAAATTCAATTTAATGAACTTCCGTTGTAAATTCAATTTAATGAACTTCCGTAGCAAATTCAATTTAATGAACTTCCGTTGTAAATTCAATTTAATGAACTTCCGTAGCAAATTCAATTTAATGAACTTCCGTAGCAAATTCAATTTAATGAACTTCCGTAGCAAATTCAATTTAATGAACTTCCGTTGTAAATTCAATTTAAGGAACTTCCGTAGCAAATTCAATTTAATGAACTTCCGTAGCAAATTCAATTTCATTAACTTCCGTTGTAAATTCAATTTAATGAACTTCCGTTGTAAATTCCATTTGGTGAACTTCCGTTGCAAATTCCATTTCACTCACTGTGTCACAGTTTAGCAATATTTCGTTAAACAAAATGTATATAAACATCACTAAACTGTATTGGATTCAAACACTTGTTGCATATAAGTATAATACCTGTAGAAAATACAATCGAATCTGAAAACAAATCATTAATAAATGATTAAAAAAACATTTCACATTTTATATGTATACTTGTGAGTGAGGCGTACCAATTGTAACATATATAAATCACAGGTACTCAAAGACAACAGATAGAAGTTGGCCGCGACACATCCGTTATTGCACTACTAAGCAACAACCTCTCAATCAAACTCTTCAATCTTTCAAAACTACGCTCCTAAGTATAATTTATCACTGTGATAAATCCATTAGTTATTTTCTTGTATTTATCAATTATTTACTGTATGTTTTGTTAAAATAATATGTATGTCAATAGCACCACCTACTGTTACCCTATCGGCCAAACCTATTTCAGATTAGCCTGTACAGGTTGCCTGCCCCATATATTTATTTCTATTAGATATGGCGTTTTCGCTTTTATTCACAAACGGCCATGTAACCGATACACAGTTTTCATATTGATATCGAAAACCGTTTTCAGATATCCATATAAATTACTAAGGTTTGCAAACGTTAACATGATATGGGCAAACCAGAAACGAACTCAAATCGTCTTTCACTCCACCTATCGATCGCCTGACCAACCATTTAGAACTCTGTCCCTGCTACCATAAATCAATTTGACAGAATTGAAATTATTTGTTAGTCAATAAACAATTTTATCATAAAAAAATTGTTAAGCGCACTCTTTAGCATCCCAATCATTATCAGTAAAATAACAATTTAATATATTTCCTGATAATATTTTTAAACGTGGCAAACTTGTCAAAGAAACTAAACCTTTTTCACAACCTTGCAAGCCATGACATATTCGCTTCATCTCTTGTACGCCAGTACACCAATACGCAATTAGAAAGATATATAACGAATATGGAAGCCTTATATCGTTTGTGTTTTGTTCGTTATGGCGGTCTTTGAGTTCTAATACAACCCATTATCATGTTTTCGCGCGCCAGTTACGGCTTTGACAAGTTTTCGTGATAACGGTTATTTTAATAAGTATATCGATACGGTATGGCATGTAACACATAACCGCCATAAGCCACGCTTTGATATATCAAACTCATGTCTAATTTCTATTCATGTTGAATTTTTTGCAACAAAGATATACTTCATTTCATTTAAACAACTGTTTACCAACTACTATTAACAGCCAAGCCATTTCCAAACAACTGTGATTGTTACCAGACTCAATCTACGATTGTCGCGTGCTAAACGGGTTGCACGTATTTATTATCCAACAGAACACAATTTGACGTTTCACAGGAAGGAACTAACCTTGAAAAGTCACTACTAAATGAGATCGTATTATCTGTAATTCTTTTAGTATATCACTAACACTCTTATTATTAATAGACATTTATATATTGTTATTTTTTTAGCACAGTAACAGGTATAACAGATATTACGCTCGACTGATGTCAGACTCATGTCTAAATACTAGCGGTATACGTTTTCCTGCTAGAATATTGACTATATTTTGTGAAAATATTTCTAGATTTGAAAATACCATTTCCCTTATTCTTTTCTTTGTCTAGTATGTGACACTGACACTGATTTGGATTGGACATCAATTATTACAAATAAGCTACAAGCACGCGAGCCGTCAATTATTGTGCAAGATGGCGGAATTCCGAATCCAATCCATTCCGAAACTAACTTTTTCTGCATATATTCTTCCTGAATTTTTCGACATTTTAATAGTTATTCCATTATTCGCGACGTATACCAATCCAACAAATAAGTATCACTAAACTATCGGTGTAGCCTTTCTTGTTTTACAAGTGGCATAACCAACAAACAACATAGTATTAAAAGGTTACAAGGAAGAAACTGTACAAAATATATTGTCGAATGCAATCCTGATGTGATTTAATAGTAAAAATCGGAACGGATATCTTGCATAATTGAGATTCAATTACGCAGCGCATGTATGTGAATTACTATCTGATGTTAGCTAATTAAACTATCTAACGATTGTTATAATAAGATAACACCTCAACTATAAGAAACATATTATTATTATTATTATTTTTTGCCATGTAGGTCAAAAGGTCGTGTTACTAATGCACCGACAACAACTGAATAGAACCATTAAGATCCGTAACGACCGTTCCGTAAACGCGTCCGATCCGGCGCCCCAATATATTTTATTGCATAAACACGACAAATAATTTAATTAGTTGCTATGAAACAATAATACTGACAGTCGATATCAATTACTATTCTATTAACCTCAATGTTATTAAAAAGAGGGTAGATTTGAGTTTTGCCTCTCTTGAACGACTTTTCTTAGCAAAGCAATGCCTTTCGATCTAGCAAATTATAATACTAAGCTCTTGAGTGCACCCAGTAAACAGAATGAGTGAATATGGAAATAACTTGTATGAGTTTTATAACAAAACCACTTTTTATCCTTTCCTTTTTTAAAAATTAATGAATTTGTTTTACTGGCCTTTATCCTCGTCGCCATTTGTAGTGTTTGCTGTTTGTGTCCAACAGCATGGTATCCAACAGCATGGTGTCACAGGCTCGGCACGCACACAACACGTCCACTCTCGCTCACGGCTCTCGTGATACTGACGTGGTGCGCCAGAGACAGTGTATATATAGACTTTGTGGTAACTCTATATATGAGTATTATATGACTGTGTCAATGTGTAATTCTACAAACACTACAGGTGGGTTTTGAGTAGTTTTCACATAAAAACATTGAAATATTTTAGCTTGTTTTTAACAGTCAAAACAATTTTTTTGAGAGTTTAACGTTAATTTCTTCATACCGCATAAAAACGCAAATAATATTATTAATCATATTCTATCAGGTGTTAATGAACATTTCTTATTCGAATGATGAAACATTTGGCTATATAATTTCCATTTTTCAAAGTCCATTATAAGCTACCATGAGAACTGAGCGATGATTAAACATCGTAATGAAATGATCTAAACCCAAACAATCGCTAATCAGTCTCTTCTAAGGTAAAAGCGATTATTTGATAAATTGTTTATAATAGCCGTTCCTAGGTAACACGAACGCGACGTAAGAACGATGACGTCATGGTCTGATACTGACGTCACTTAATGTCAATGGCACGAAGACGTAACGGTTCTACTTTTAAGCGACTCTCGACAATTTATACGGCTTGATTTAACTCTAACCGCGGCATAATGAAACGATAAACAAAATTTAAGTGCTTCTCAAAATATATCTATCTTTCATTTTACGTATGTCGATGAAAGGTATAACGATACTTTTCAGTATACATCAACGTTGATAAATGTTCAACCATGGCCATTTTTGGCCATAATGCCCGTATATGTATAATAGTACTGTATAGCCCGTATGTGTATAATATTAGTTACTTAATTCGAAATCTATTTTTGAACACTGTCAAATTTCTAGAGAGAAAATTAGTTTGACAAGTATGTATTAGACGACCCAAACCTAAGTTTTATAAATCCGTCTTAGAATACGGGACTCAAAACAAAAACAAACTCAAGGTGTGTAAGACAGAGTTTTTAATTACGTTAGTAAACTAATCATAATTAAAATTAAAAAAATTAAATTAAAAATTCTTTATTTACACCAATTCAAATACACCAAATAAATAAACCCAGACTCCCGATATAATTATGAACTGTGTTTCAGGAGTCTGTGTTGTAATACAACACGATATTAAAATTGGGCATTGAGAAGTTAAATAACTACCCTATAAGTATTCTTGTATTTCTTCGTATTATTTACAAAATGCCATAGTTCTAGTATCAAAATAAGCAATATTTTATCTAAATATCTTCGAAAGATTAGTCACAAAAGCCACCTGATAATTGTTTAAAAATCGGGACAAAATAAAATGTATCAACAAAATTTTGAATAATAGCATTTATGAGCTAGAACAATGGTTGTATACAATTATATTTTCTCTTTTTCGAAAGAGCTACTTTAGTAGCTGGTAAATAGTCAGAAAGATATTTTTATTTCTATTTTTTTACAGGGCTTTCACTAAGTGAGCAAAGCCCCATCGTATCCTAAATCAATATTTTTTTCAAAATATACATAAACATAATATGAAATTACAATCTAATTATAGTGCAATGTAGATATACTAAAAAAATATAAATTAAAAAATAGCCTATGTTACTCGCTGATAATGGAGCTTTCTATTCGTGAAAGAATTTTAAAACTGGTCAAATCAAACAAATCTTTCCTCTTAATTAGGTTTATCGATAATGCCTCCGTGGCTCAGTGGTAAGCGCGATGTATTTAACATCTGAGGTCTTGGGTTCGAATTCTGGGGAAACAAGTTTAAAATTTCGGTTTTCGGTTGAGATGGCACAGAAGGCCACCCTACTTGCCTGTAAAGAAAAATTACTAGTGAAACAAACATAGAATTGGTCTGCCTCAAAGTCCCTTTACTTTTACACTTTTCTATCGATACGGTTGAAATCTGTTTCAGTACAGAAATATAAAAATGATATTACATTGCGTCATACTCCGACAACCTTATAGTCAATTGTTATTTTATAATCTATTTTCTTGATTATTGGAAACGAAGGACTCAACTAAGACATTTCCTTAGTCTGTTTCATAAGCAGCATAGAAACCGGACACCACAAAGGAGTTAAAATCTCCATGGAGGAGTCATCATTGTTAAAACCCTGTCAACTTACCTGAGTTGTATAAGGTCTCCAAGCTCCGCGGGCAACGTCCTCAGCTTATTGCTGGACAAATCGAGTGTGTGCAGGTTGACGAGCTGGCTGATGTCTGGCGGGATTCTTTGCAGGGAGTTGTCGTTGAGGTACAACGCTGTCAGATGCGACAGGTGGAACAGTTGCGGCGCTAGAGCGCGCACACCTCCTGTTATCTGGAATTGCGTTGGTTACTGTTAACATTTACGCTCTGATTTTAACAGAGTAATTGGTAACACTAGAGGTTTCCAAATTCAAAAATATTTAATAACTAGCTGTTGCCCGCGACTTCATCCGCGTCATTTTCTGTTATTATGATTGCGATTAAGAAGTTTTTAAAATAATATATTTTAAAATACTACTGCGTAAATTATATTTTTACCAAATTTTATTACCATAAAAAAGGTTATAATGAGTCAATCTTAAAAGATAAACATATACTGTAGCGGACATTTTTTAGATCATTCAATAATTCTTTCATACATATTTTTAGGTAACTTGAACCGCAGTGCACGCAACGGAAGCCCTCAAATATAGATAATTTTCTCTTCCTCGATAATTGGACTATCTAACACATAAATAATGTTCAATTCGAACCAGTAGTTCCTGAGATTAGCGTGTTCAAACAAACAAACTCTTCAGCTTTATAATATACAGTATTTAAAAAAAACAATTATACCTTAATCAAAACTGATCATATTATTTTATAATTTTATTCACGTAAGTATCACACATTTAATTATGGGTAGACTGCTTGTGACCACGTTTGCTGGAAAGCATTCGAAAAACGCGCGATGGGATAAATAATTATATAAACAATCCGGTAAAAGTTATTTTATTTAAATAAAAACTGTTGGATAAGGATTGGCTGTAAATCGGCGCTATGAAAACTTTATGAAAGTTTTAGGCTTTTTTGTCAAAACCAATCATTTTTTGTATGTTCTTGTGTAATTATTATTTGATGCAGCTCACACACTATGTATTATTCGAATGACACTTCAATTTAAGTTGCTGAAATCATTATTCTTTCGGTAAAACGTCGCCACATCATATAATTATGAATCGCGATTGTCCCGTTTTTATTGAATAAACAGATTCAAATAGTTCAAACAGATTCACCTACTGTTTCAGAATTATTTATACGTGGCACGTCTTGCATAGAACAAAGGTTTGTCATCCATTTAAATAGTTTTCTTTGAATATTCTAAATTTCCTTGTATATAGTTTTATCTTTTATAATAAATTATACAAATAATACATAAAATCGGACCACATTTACGCAAGATTAAACGTGGAAAAGCGGAGGGCCGAAACTATCATGTTTCTTTAAAATTCTCCGAAAAAGCAATATGAAGTTACACGACGCAAATATTTATAAAAATAACAATATTGTTATGTATTGAATTCCCTCATACTTCATTATAATAAATTAAACCTATATATTTTTTGTAATCATTCTGATACCAAATCCAAGACAGCTCGTAAGGAAGGAATTATTGTTCAAGAAACAGCTTTTGACAGATGTCAACGAAACTAAGGTATGGTACCAGCGGATATCCGGTGGATATATAAAAACCGGTATTACAGAATGGCATATTTTACCTCAAGCGAAGTCCAGCCACCTCGCCTGCCAGATGCCCGCTCCGCCTCCGACATAATGTGGTAAGTGCGCCCGCTAGCGCCCTCGTGCTTGTCTTTATTGCGAGACATTCTGTCACCTGCAGCGTTTCCATAAATAACAATTAATACTCCATAGTCCACAGTATAGCTATTAAACGAACCACCATACTACATATATAACACAATCAATTTGTAAAATATACTCAAATTACACTATAATTTAAACTCCAGTATATTGTATGAACTCTCAAAACGTTCTGATCAAAATCAACTTGCTCTGTGTACACGAGGTTATACTATTATTGCGCGAAGACTGTTTGATATATGACGAAAACTTATCGTCTCATTAGTAATATTATATCGTCTATTATAGTATTACAACAATTACTCAATCTGTGTTGTTAAAAATCACGTTGACTCAACGTTTAAAAATTACAAAATCTATTCAATACGTACCAAGTTGTAAAGAATAGTAAGTTTGACCCCGACACAGTAACAAGTTAAAAACGGTTAATTTCTTTAATAATACTACCAACTGCGTTCGATCACGCAATGGTGTTAGAAACGATAAAATTGTAATGGTTAACTTCATAAAACAAACTAAACCAGAACTTATCCAACGTTGTTCAAACAAAAAAACGCTACTTTCACAATTACCTCTGTCTTGATTTTATTTTTCTACTTAATTACACAATTGACTACTAGTATAAAGATTTTACTATTTTACTGACTAAAAATACTATTTTTCTAATATAAATAAAAACCTTTTTAATACGCTTGTGTTATTTGCCCGTCAGTAGTCGTAGAGATACATAATATAATACAATAAATTATCGCGTTTTAATCTTTCAAATGTCGTTATTTTATTTTGTAATTTATCAACGGGCTTTTAAACACTATGTAGATGAGCATCAGTGACAGACATCTAACGCTGACGACTACATTTTCTGAAGGAACGAATAGAAGAAACAAACTACTTTTATAATTTATATTAACTGAAACTATGGGCAACCATTATAAACTTAATATTTTCCTATACATTACATTCGTATCGTGTGTCATCATCAAAGTGTCTGTTTGAGTTTGAGCTATTAGATCCTGGTAGTAACGAACGCTATAAACCCGTTACTATTAACCAAGGAAAATGACATATTAAAAATTATTCATAGTTATACATAGTTTCATTTCAATATTCGCGAACAAGTATTATAAGAAAGTGTAAGCGTCAATTGAACTCGTCTTATGTCGATGGCACTATAATCGTTTGACCCACTCCCAGCAAAATACTGCGAACCGTTCGGATGAATATTGAATACTCAACATATTCGGACATGTTTACTGTATTTACTTGAAAATAAAGATTATAATTATTAGTTGCTATAGCAAAAATACTTGTCACTTAACCTATATGTATTAAAAAAGGAATTCCCGTATCCCCCATTTTTAAGTATACCTATCCTTAGTATAGGCAAGTAGTCTTTTCGCCAAGCTCAAAATAAATCCTTTTTTATTTCATTTAACCAAGGCGTAAAAAAAAAATTGTGGCGAGTGATCTCTGTATCTACTGAACCGATTTTAAAAATTCTTTCATCAATAGAAAGCTACGTTATCAGCGAGTATATATATTTTCTGTATATTATATCTATCACACCCGTGCGAAGCCGAGTCGGATCGCTAGTTGTATATAAAAAAAATATTTTCGTAAAAACCGTGAGTATCTTAGAAGACATCGATGCAGGGCATGTATTTGTGTCAATGTACGTTCAATCAGGGTCGAAGAATACATCACAATATCGTCGCTCCTTGAGTAATCTAAATTTTAAATCAAATGATAAAATGTTTGAGGCTATTGGTCTAAAAAAATAACATCGTTGACTGATGTTCTATGTCAGACAAAAAATAACTCAAGCCAACACAATTTATTAATTATTATAATATGAGTGTCTCAGTGCATACCCATGTTGCATTTAGAACTGGAACTCCAGGTTCTCAAAAAAATTAAAAAAAAAACAGTAGCACAAAAAGCCCAACGTCTACAGAGGGCCTAGCACGAACTACTTGCGAAAAAGTATTTGTATCGTCGAGTTGTCTTTTGTATGAAATTTCAAATGATTTCTCATACAACTGACAAATGGACGATTCGAATACTTTCTCGATAGTCGTTCGTGCTAAGCCCTCTGGCCTGTATAGAAAAGTGCGGTGAAACATTAGTACCCAATCCTTTTACCCTTAAAAACCTCCTTTATACATCACATCTTTACGTCTCCATGTGAGAGGTATAGAAATTTAATATACAGTTGACCCTGACGATTCGATTGTTGAACAAGCTCAGGGTAGCCCAGCGTGCTATGGAGAGAGCCATGAGCCATTATTTGTCAGATACACAACCCTGCTCTATAAATAACTGTGAGGATGTAGTAAAAAAACTAATTAATATATTAAAAACGATGGGTATCTGAGAGTAATAAATGGCGCGTTTTAAAGAAAGTAATTTCTGCACGCAACTAGCCACAGTAAAGTTGTAGCGATACTTATAATATCATGCATCACTCGTCACATTATTTTACATTTTTTTACACTATGGTTTACGTTTTTAGGTAAGCGCACCGTAGCAATATTTAGCACGCATGACAGACTTGAAACAATGAATTTACTTGAAATATTTGGGAAAGCCACTATAATTATGTGAATATATTAGCGCTTTAAAGCCTCTATAACGCATTTATGCGAGCTGAAATTTACATTTAATGCCTCAAAAGGGTAGTGTAACTACGTTCAACTCCCGAGCATGAAAACTATACCGTAACGTGGGATTGTGGTCTCAATATCACAGGCATAATAAGAACCAATAAGTTCTGTGGTATCAACAACCATCAGAAAAGATTCACGATCGCTTATCGATGTCAGATCTATAAATATATAGGACTTTTCCCTGTTAATAAGAGACATAAAAACTATAAATAATAATGGCATTGTATAGTCTTTGATATCATCAATCAACTCTTTTGCATTAAGAGTTTCAATATGCTTGTAAACGACGCGTGCTCTTTCGTAATCGCGAAAATAATCATTCTGCGTTATTTAAGTGGGACAATTTCTAATCCATTCAAGACTCAAATTTGGTGGCATTGCTTCATCCATTTGCGTGTAGCGCCTCGTCAAATAACATTGTATTGTATAACTTCCACTTAAAGTTATAGCCTAGGTATAAAAGCTATATCATAAGCAGGAGTCTGAAGGGAATCAAATTATTGAAATCGTTTTTTAATTTAATTTCATGTTATCTAGCAGACAAATTACTTTATATATATACCTACAATTAGTATTATTTGGAAGAAAACAATAAACTTTGGATACTCAATTTCTTTGTAACAAAAAAATAAGCTCGCTCTAGAATAATAATTAGAGTAATTATATATCGAATTGGACTAACATCTGGGGTTTCAATCCCTAAATCTATCACACGAAATTATTGTGCAAATTACCTTTGTGTTTGTTTAAACATAAATATTCCTGCACTCATCCTAGAGTACTTAAAAATTAAACCTTAATAATCATCTTTATGCAATATTTTTATATTCAATAAAAGTATAAATAGCATGATTACACATTAAATAATCCAATTTATGAATGTGCCGACAGACTTGACAGACATATTACATGTTGATGATCTTTAATAAATGACATTGAATAACTTCAGTTAAGAGTAATAAAACTGCTGCACTAGATATTATCATGTCACTAAGTGTCAGTATAATGTTTACTACTTTTGCTTATTTTAAGCGTAAACCTTCTGCAAGAACTAAGCATTAATTGCGTATTGTGCTCCATAACAAACCTATGAAGTGCAATGTGCACTTTGTAATCGGTTCTTATCATCAATTTATGATTAAAATAAGCAATAATAGACAAATTTATTTTTATTCTAAATTACTTAGTGAGTTTAACTTTGAACCAATGATATGAACCTAAAAATAATAGTGGGCAAACAACAGCTAGTTTAAGGGATTTTTGCAACTGGTATAAAGTTCTATATAATTTTGTTACTGATAGAAAATTTGTTTATAACACAAGTTCATTTAAAAATCATCAAAGATTTACTAAATGGTTTAGTTGTATATGGCAATTGAACCCTTGATTTGTGCCACAAATATATTTGCTCTAGAGAGAAGGAAAATTCATTTTTGCTCTTCAAATGAGCCACTTTGTTTTGTCCCGAAAATACACAAAAAATCTATTTTGGTATTACACTGTGCAGGTGTCTCAGTGGCGGGCTCACCATACAAGCCCAAAAGCCCAGCAGCTCTATTAATGCGACAATAAAAAGAAAAATAATAATGTCCATAACATAATTATATGTCATATAAAACTTATATAATTAAGTACTTTTATATCACTACAAAGTATAAAACAAAGTCGCTTTCTCTGTCCCTTTGTATGCTTAAATCTTTGAAACTACGCAACGGATTTTGATGCGGTTTTTTTAAATAGATAGAGTGATTGAAGAGGAAGGTTTATATGTATAATAATAACAGTTTTTCTGTAGTGTATTTAGTATCAGCATTGCACCGGTGCGAAGCCGGGGCGGGTCGCTAGTTATTGTATAATTACATTAAAGTGGCTTTTGGGCTTGTATGGTGGTCCCGCCATTGAAAAATGATAACTGACTGTGTCTATAAACTATAAAATTCACCACATGAGAAGTAAATATATGTATTTATAGAACTCTTCTGTAAATACTATAGTTAATATATTGTTGGTTCAAAGGTGAATCTCACTAAGTGTAATTTTTAATAAAAATAAATGTGTCTGTTATTGCTTATTTTAAGCATACATCTACATTAAGAATTAAATTACTAAGTGCGTATTGCGCTTCATAGTTTTGTTATGGACCACAATATGCAATTAGTGCATTGTTATTGCAGTAGGTATACACTTAAAATAAGCAATAGTTATAAAAAAAATATTTTTATTCAAAATGACAGTTTTACTTTTGAACAAACAATATATTGTATCATAATGACAGAGTTTTACTTTTGAACTGACAATATATTGTATCATAATTATTCTTACACAAACAAACTAGGAAATAGAAGGTTAGAGATCTCTCAACAAATTCAAACAAATCTGTGATAAATGTAGGAAGTATACAATTTCCTTGATAGCAGTAATTTATTGATTATTTATTTATGCTTCTCATTATGTTCATGTTATTATATTACACACTTGTATATGAAAAAGATTCAAGTAATGTGAACCATTACTTACAATCTAAAATCAAAACTAACTTGGAGGATACTGAATTTATCTAGAATCTATGTAAATATACCTTTACTGATAACTGTAAATTACCATTAATTGATAATAACAAACATGTATTGGGATTAAATGCAACATGAAAGAATTTGTAATTCTAAATACATCAATATACCAAATATAATACAAAATTGCAAATCTTTGTTTTTATACAACTATTCAAACAATAATAATTGATACTTTTTATCTATGAAAGTACTGATATCATTTTATTATGATATTTTAGTAAACTGTTTATATATGTGTTGACGATAATACCTTGTGAATATGCCAAGGGGACATGAGGAGAGGCAGAATTAATTTTGCTTTCGATAAAGGATTATCTTGGCCCGAGAAATATGTACAGGAGCGTTCCATAACCTCCGTCGTTCCAGAGGTATATCTAAAGTTTTACCAAATTTAAATATGATCATGTGAATTTTAAATAAACACGAGCCATTTTTTAAAGAAAAAATGCCAATTTAATTCATTATTTTGATAATAAAACTGTAAATGCGTATGATCTTTGTATACAGCTGACATGAAAGAGATGGGTCGACGCACAGTTGACGGTCAAAGCGCCAAATCACAAGACACAGATGCCCCTATCATTTGAGGGAAATAATGATAAATTATTATAAGATATACCTTCATCTACTCCTTAAAAGAGTTTCCTCCAACTCGGATTAAATATACAAGCAATTAATCACTGTAAACACACAATAGCACAATCTTGACATACACCACATCAAACGTCCATTTACCGACTACAGCGACAATCGACACTAGCGGCAAATTCTAGAACCTTTCTTTTGTAGGTCGCAGGGTGTAAGCATAGACAATTTAAATGGTTTTCAATATTAGGGTAACTTACAAAACCCTCAGATCAAGGAAATGAAATGCAAAACAAAACCGCTAAAGATAGATTAACTTAACAAAAAGTAAAGTAGAAAAAAGCAACGTCCGTTAATTGACAAAAGATACAATACGTCATTTTTAGACAATATTTCGTTTGATCAACATATTTTTTTATATGATATTGAATAAACAGCACGCTCTTTTGTATTAATAAAACGATCAATTTCTTCAGTGACGATTTTAATTATGCAGTTCCGATACCTATTTGCTTATGAGTATAAGGTCAGTAATTAAATACCATGGAATAACTTACAAGCTTATTTACCTAGCCTATCATTCAGCCCTCCATCAATCAGCAAAAAAGCTCTTTTCCATGAATTTAACTGATTTTGATAGTCTAAATATATTTACGTTTTTTTGTATATTTTATAGAGAGACGCACAGTTGACGGTCAAAGCGCCAAATCACAAGACACAGATGCCCCTATCATTTGAGGGAAATAATGATAAATTATTATAAGATATACCTTCATCTACTCCTTAAAAGAGTTTCCTCCAACTCGGATTAAATATACAAGCAATTAATCACTGTAAACACACAATAGCACAATCTTGACATACACCACATCAAACGTCCATTTACCGACTACAGCGACAATCGACACTAGCGGCAAATTCTAGAACCTTTCTTTTGTAGGTCGCAGGGTGTAAGCATAGACAATTTAAATGGTTTTCAATATTAGGGTAACTTACAAAACCCTCAGATCAAGGAAATGAAATGCAAAACAAAACCGCTAAAGATAGATTAACTTAACAAAAAGTAAAGTAGAAAAAAGCAACGTCCGTTAATTGACAAAAGATACAATACGTCATTTTTAGACAATATTTCGTTTGATCAACATATTTTTTTATATGATATTGAATAAACAGCACGCTCTTTTGTATTAATAAAACGATCAATTTCTTCAGTGACGATTTTAATTATGCAGTTCCGATACCTATTTGCTTATGAGTATAAGGTCAGTAATTAAATACCATGGAATAACTTACAAGCTTATTTACCTAGCCTATCATTCAGCCCTCCATCAATCAGCAAAAAAGCTCTTTTCCATGAATTTAACTGATTTTGATAGTCTAAATATATTTACGTTTTTTTGTATATTTTATAGAGAGACGCACAGTTGACGGTCAAAGCGCCAAATCACAAGACACAGATGCCCCTATCATTTGAGGGAAATAATGATAAATTATTATAAGATATACCTTCATCTACTCCTTAAAAGAGTTTCCTCCAACTCGGATTAAATATACAAGCAATTAATCACTGTAAACACACAATAGCACAATCTTGACATACACCACATCAAACGTCCATTTACCGACTACAGCGACAATCGACACTAGCGGCAAATTCTAGAACCTTTCTTTTGTAGGTCGCAGGGTGTAAGCATAGACAATTTAAATGGTTTTCAATATTAGGGTAACTTACAAAACCCTCAGATCAAGGAAATGAAATGCAAAACAAAACCGCTAAAGATAGATTAACTTAACAAAAAGTAAAGTAGAAAAAAGCAACGTCCGTTAATTGACAAAAGATACAATACGTCATTTTTAGACAATATTTCGTTTGATCAACATATTTTTTTATATGATATTGAATAAACAGCACGCTCTTTTGTATTAATAAAACGATCAATTTCTTCAGTGACGATTTTAATTATGCAGTTCCGATACCTATTTGCTTATGAGTATAAGGTCAGTAATTAAATACCATGGAATAACTTACAAGCTTATTTACCTAGCCTATCATTCAGCCCTCCATCAATCAGCAAAAAAGCTCTTTTCCATGAATTTAACTGATTTTGATAGTCTAAATATATTTACGTTTTTTTGTATATTTTATAGAGAGAAACATTTAAATGTAGAATTTTAAACGGCATATTAACGGCTATTTCAACTTTTGCGTTGATTTAATTCCAGCTCATGTATTTTCTTATGTTTTCATACAAAATTACATTAAACTTTCATGGTGTCTCTTACAATGTACCTGTACTTTGTTAAATATTGTAGGTACTGGAAATTATTGTTCAAAAGTGATTTGATTGAAGATATATTATTATGATGGCAAGCACAGCTATACAGTCCACTAGAATAAGTTTTTTTTAATTTTCTTGGAGTTGAAATTATAGTAAAAATAATTTTACTGTTTGAAATTATTAACACAAACTTACCAACATTTTATTTTAAATTTGCTTCACACGGGTAGCCTACTGGTGAAATAATTTTTTAAACCGGATCAGTAGTTTTTGAGTAAAATCGTAACAAACAAACAAATCTTTCCTCTTAATAAAATTAGTAAAGTTATATCACGTAACACGTTCTTTCAATGTTCGCATTGTAATTAATAATGCAAATTAAAACATTGTTTAAATCGAAAATCACCCTTTGAACTTGCATTGTTCAACATTTCGATTTAGTCCGCATTCCTTTAGTGAGTGTTGTGTTACTTAAAGTAAAAATTACAATTTATTTTAAGTAAAAAAATATTACGTTAATTTATCAATCATGGTAGAAGTAAGTAAACATTTTGTGGAAAATTGTACTGGAATAACAAAGTTAACTTGTGCCCAATTACTGCACCCATATACAGACAGTTGCCTTGAAGCTTTCCTTACAATGCTTCGAGAATGCTTTAAGGGTTCCATAATATTTTGGTTTCCCATTCATGGATATTTTTTCGTAAGTACTACTAATGAGATAACCTAATTTTATTTTTTTTATAATATAAAGTTAAAGAACTAATTGCTAAATAAATACCAATATCAGTAAATTGGTTGTTCTAGAAATAACAAGGGATTAGTCAAATTATATACATATTATTATTTACATGGTTTTACCATATTTTATTAATAATTATTTTGTAAGAAAATGAACAGTTTAATTAAGTAGGCTATAAAATATATTTTTAGCTGTTTCCTTGCTTGTTTATATTGTGGTAGAAGATTAAGTGAAAACTCATTCTTATATACTTTTATTATGTATTTTTAAGTAATTACTTACTCGCACTATATAATAATACCGAATATAAAGTTTGTTAAGTCAAGTAATATGATTGCTAATAAACAATTATTTCATTTGTTAATATTATAATATATTATATACCTACAGATAGCGGCACGAGTCGTGAGCACAGATGAACCGTGGTGGGGATTGAGTACACTGTCGGTCAAAATTATTTGGCACCTTTATTATTTCAATCGGTAATTGAAAATTACATTAATTAATTGATTAAATTGCATTAGTCGCCTCTGCACACTGAGAAGATCATTGGTCGGGATTATCTATTTAACATCGAATTCTTTCTGCTCTGCATATTTTATTTTTAAGGTTTAATCAAATCGGTAACAAAAAGAACAAAAATACACTAATTAAAAATTTGTCAGTAAAATTGCACTCAAGTGTACGATAGTCGAATGATACGCGCGGACCCAATAGACGACGAGCATCGACTGCCGAACCAATCACGCTCCACGTCAGCGTGATTAACGTCATATCGACCAATGAAAATTGTGCTCACGACTCGTGCCGCTATCTGTACTATTTTTAATGCAGAGGGATGTCCACTTTAAATCGTTATCTTTTAATGTTCAATATAATCTGTGATCCGTCTGTTTATATATTAGCTGTGCTGACATTTTTACTTGACTGACAACTCGATAATCTCAGTAGAAAATTGACATTGACAATTGACATGTGTCATCATAAATCTATCAAAAACGAATTTTGTACTTACAAGTTACATATTTAGTACTACTTATTTACTATTAAAAATATAGTCGAATTATAAATAAATAAAAGAACACATATAAATATGAAAAATAACAATGAACAGTGGTTTTTGTTACCGTCATTTGAATCTATTTCCAATAATTGACATATTCTTGTTACGTGTTATCTTTACTGTTTTCAACTTACCCATAGATGAAACTAATACAACTTACGTATAATTCAAGACATATAGACATAAGTTGAGTCAAGCTAGCCGTGTTTAGTCGCGTAAACAGTTGAAATTGCGGTGCTGAAGAACATTAAATCATTCCTTAATTTTATCGTGTGTACTTGACAATTTATTGAAGTCGGAAAAATGGTTGAAGCTAGCAAATTTTGGTTTGATAAAGCCTGCAGTGATTCTGATTGCCATACTTTAATTCATCCCTGGACTCGCACTTGCACCAATGCAACATCGTCTATGTTATTAAGTTGTATAAAGGGGAGCTATAAATTTTATGCAATGGTGTATCTAGTAAGTAAAATTACTACAAGACATTTGTAAATTGCGTGTGTCTGTTTGCGGGTAGGCTGTATGTTAAGAAAAAAAAACAGGATCATGTATTTTATTCCAAAATCAGTAACTACTTATGTTTATGGATTATCTTTATATTTACTGAGATATTATATTTAGATATTTTTTTTTATTGAGAAGGGATGTCTTTTTTATAGATTCAAATATTGATGAGAGGGAAGAAACTAACCCAAAAAGAAATGGTAGAGCAATTCAAACTCTACTTAAAATCTGGTATATTTGGCCTCACTGTTGGCAGTTCATTTGTAACATTAAATTGTATATTCAGGTAATTATTTCCAACTTCATAATTATTATTTGTAATACTGTGTACTGATAATGCAGAATGAATTGAGATAAGATGGTTTAATTATATAGATAGCCACAAAATAGGTAATTGGCTCACCTGATGGTAAGTGGTCACTGGTACCTATAGACATCTGAATCACCTATTGCCTTTTATTTTTCATTTATTTCGTTCATGTATGGATTTTTTTAAACTTAAAATGTTGATACATAATAAATTAAACATTAAAAATTAAATTTATAGGTAAGAGAATTCATTTTAAAATTTATTGCAATAATACTTGAATTACATTGGTAATTTTTTAAAGTGGTATTGTATAAAGTTGTAAGATTGTAAGGGTCTATAGAAGATTTCCAAATTGTTTTGGTTGGGTAGTAAAACGGGTGATACATAGTTATCAAATAATTAAAATCAAATCTTGTGAATAACCTTAAATATATCTTTTGTTTGAAGGAAGTTATTCTTCAGCGAGTTTACATACTACACAACAGTTTTACTGCCATGTACATTAAGTGGTGTTGCAGTATATTTTGAACCTCCTTACAGAAGAGTTATGGTGGCTAATCTGTTTGTTAATCTGGTAAGTGGAAGTCAGTTTGCATAGAAGTGAAGCTTAAAAACTATTATATCACATAAAGTGAATTCCCGAGTCCTCTAAGGGGCATGGGGCAGACCCATTTTCTGTGTCTGTCATTTTGGTGATCAGCCTTCTGTGCCCTGCCTGACTGAAACAATTTTCTTTTAAATCTTGTTTCCTTGGGATTTGAAACCAGGACCTCTGGTGCTAAACGCAATGCGTTTACCACTGAGTCAGTTGATGTCACATTATATTTACCTATTTGTTAATTTTAGATTTAGAACTATAATGAAGAATGTATAATAATTGAATATCTGTTTGATAAGAATAGGGGCTAATCAGATCTTTTTAGTCTGATTGAGTTCTAATTTCACCAAAATTTATCACTGACCAAATATTTAATACATAGTATGTGCCCTCAATTTGGATAACAGTTT
Source organism: Anthocharis cardamines (assembly GCA_905404175.1). Classification (NCBI taxonomy): domain Eukaryota; kingdom Metazoa; phylum Arthropoda; class Insecta; order Lepidoptera; family Pieridae; genus Anthocharis; species Anthocharis cardamines. Next base: position 2,512,774 of record FR989959.1, read on the forward strand.
TAACATAATACAAAACTGGAATTATTTACAAAGAATGGAATTTATTACTCAATATTTTAGTACATTAAGGGAATTATTTCTATAAAATTTCCACACAAAATCTGACAGTAATTAAGGCATTGCACGGCCTTGTGTCGATGTATTATACAAAAAAAATACATCTTTCCTTTTTATGATATTATTATAGATTTACATAATATTCTTAAAAAATGCTTAATAAAGTAAACTACTGGCTATAAATCTTATACATAAGCTACATAGATGGGTTCTGGTTTAATTGTATTTATGTTTCCTTATAAACCTTGTTTTCCTTATAGTGGTAAAACCATCTTATGTAAAATGTATCATTTACAGTATATTACAGGATAAATATTTGTTATTATGTATCATTTACTTGTCATTAAAATAAATTTTATGTGACAAAACTTTTAATAATAAACGGATATGGATTTGTCATAAAACACAAAACATTAATTGATTATAACAAGAGTATAAGTGTATAAAAAAACAATTTTTATTAACTTTATACTTGTTTAGTAGGAATATAAAATATGTAGATAAATCTACTATATAAAAATAAGTCGGGTTTTCCTTCCTGACGCTATAACTCCAGAACGCACGAACCGATTTCCACGGTTTTGCATTCGTTGGAAAGGTCTCGGGCTCCGTGAGGTTTATAGCAAAGAAAATTCAGGAAAAATTTCAACAGAAAAGCGGGAAAATCTTTTTTCTTTAAGAATAATTATATAATTTCGAAGCCAAAATTGAGGCAGAACAACGTCTGCGGGGTCCACTAGTTATAATATAAAGATATATGAAAATTATCCATGTGGTATTTTAGAACATAATATTCCCATATGTATATAAATAGTATCCGATAGTGGGGCATGTCTATATCACTATTCATTATTTACTTGTAGGTAATTCATCGTAAATGCTCTGCCCGATGAAACATATTTTTTTTAAATTCGTTTCCTCGGGATCCAAACCCTAGTGCTTAACGCCACGCCATCGACATAATATTTCAATATACGTTATGAATGATTACACAGAAGTTATTTTTTCAGGTATTTGAATATTGGATACGTACTCTAGAAATGAAAGGTTGGCTTCGACGGTCTGCAGGACGGGAGACTCTTATATTTATGTTGGGCAGTTCCCTCTTTTTCTATCTCATGCGATTAGACAGGGAGAACACTAAGCGCACTCCTTTGTTCTGGTAAGCTTTACCTATTTTGTATGAACATATCGCACATTGAAAATCAAAAAATCATTAAACGAAAACTGATGATTTTCAACTATCAGTGCTATCTTCTGAGATTATTGTTCGTCTTCGAAATGCAAAGACACAAATTGAAAAGGTCAACTTTATGCCGCTAAATGGCGTGTCATTATTAGAAACTAGGGTTGTAACGGAACCTTGCCTCCGCCTGCGTTAGTGCGGAATTTTCGCAAGAAATTGTACCTCCGCTTCCGCGTCCGCCTCCGTAATTTTTTTTGTGGAGTTGTAATACACGTTAACTTACAATGCGAGAGGAGTTATGCGTCTCCTCCTACCCATTTTTGATGTTTAAACGACAACTATCAACTTGTCAAATTGCAAGCAAGTTGCGATTGAGCTTCGATTGTTTTAAGCGATGAAGCTGAAAACAAATGAAACAACTGAAGTGAAAAAAAAATATTTTATCTAAATAATTTTATAAAATAGAAGAATAACGTGAAACTGTGAAATCGAAGCAGACATACCTACCTCTGTTCCACCATAACAACAAGCAAAAGACTGGTTCAATTTATGATCCTCTGAGAAATTGATTGAGGCTGAAAAAACCACGAAAATGTTGTTCGTGTTCGTATTTTAAATAAATACTTTTTGCTTTATATTTCTTTAATAAATCACGACTTAATATTTTTTCCATCTCCGCCTCCGATATATGTTTATTTATTTATATATCTATACTAATATTATAAAGAGGAAGGATTTGTATTTTTGGAGTTTTGTAAGTACTGAAAAAACTCAAAACCTACTAGACCGATTTCAAAATGTTTGACCTATAGAAAGCTACATTATCAGTGAGAAACAGGCAATTTTTATGTATAGTACATTGCACCCGTGTGAAGCCGGGCGCGTTGCTAGTACCCCTTATATAATTTGGTCAACATTTTGATTTGTTTAAAAATGGACTAATTTATAGCCTTCGCCTCTCAGAAATACGTCAAAGTATGAAATGTAGTGTTTTTATTCTTACTACTGTAGATAATAAAGTTCAGGGGTTAAATCCTTGAGTAGCAAGCAAGAGGTGCGGTACCATAATATAAAAATATAACATTTAATATAAATCTAATACCTACATAAAGTTATTCGATATAAATTGAGAATATAGTAAATGATGTTTTTTCTTCTTTAGGCCTTGAGAACAGCTCATCATAAATAGAGGTTTTATTGAAGGTCTTCGAACTCGAGTTCGATTTTAACGAGATTCGGCTTCGTTTTAAATTCTATTTTTTTTTTAATTTTCATCGCCAAAACACGTAATGTCAAAATTTTGAAAAAATATGGAGTATAGATCCTTACTCATAATTTATAGCATTTAAGAAAATCCTAAGACCCTTATTCATAAACATTGTATATGCTTTTGGAATAATTAAACACTCATTTGTTATTTAATAGAGCGAGATATTAGATAGAACATATTTTATCAATAAGGCCGAATATCTTTAAATGCCACGACAATCAATAAATACAGTCACTAAGAAACACTCACTTTTGACCAGTTATATGGCCTTCGACATGGTTTGTATAGCTTACTAGATTATCCTAAGAGAACCTCCTTTATTATCTGGAGGCTGTTAAGCAATACAGAGTCAACCCACAAAATGATAAAAATTTAAATTTTCATACCAATCGCTTCCTTATGAGCTGGAGTACGTATTTCACAAGACATATACATACATACATGTATATCATTTAAGTCGTTTTAATAGCAAAAATATTGAAAAAACTAGTGGGCACGAAACCCTAACATGTTTAGAATTTTTAACAATAATGCACTTAATTCTATTACTTTGATTGCTACCAAGAAAAACGATATACATTTAGTGAAATAATACTACATACAACAAAATATATTATTTCTGTTATTTTTTAAAAGAAATTTACTAAATCGAATTAAAACTTCTAACTCAATTTTCTCAAAATGGCAACCATGTGGGTTGTATATGTATTACTTAACAGCATCCTAGATGGATGCTGTTCCTATAAATAAAAAATAATGTATTTGTTCTATGCACTTCTTAAGTATTCATTCGATTATGATTGCGAAGGTTTTTGGCGCAAAACAATAATATTATATAACCAATCACTTTTACTTTACGTGGAATTGCAGCGCATAACTATTGTAGCAGGAAATAAAACCGCTTCGTCTTATTATGTCCAACGATTGAAAACAAAGAGCTATTCCAATATATTGAAAGAAATATCCAAAATTGTATTTTACATTCACATTCATAGATTTCCGTAGTATTGGTTAAAATACAGACAGTGGTGGAGCAAGCTGAGTAGGCTTGAGCCTAGGGCGGCAATTTTGGGGACCAATTATATTTTTACGTGTCTTATGGATATCTAAAATAATTCTGTTTTTATGATGTCATTGAACGAAATATCAAACTTGTATATTCTATAGCAAAACACCCAGTTCGCCGCCCCGAACCAGTAATCGGACTCTATAATTATATTATATTTATTTAAGAATAGACAATTGTAGAAGGGGGGGGGGGGGTTAAGTTAATAGCCTACACTTTGGAAATGTGTAAATCCGTCACTGAATACAGAGTTTGAGGGCCACAAAAGGGTTTAAGCTGACTTTGACCAATTGTAGTGACAAAAAGGTTAAACGTACAAGGTAAACCTCTCAGTGTATGTTAGCGTCAGCACGTATGGATGCATTTATTTTACTATGACGTAATGCGATATTATAATATTACTAGCTGACGGCAATCGTTGTTTTGCCATGAAAATAATTTCTAAAAATCAGGGGTTGGTGATAAAAAATTTACGATTGTATGTATTTTTTAATGCCACATTATAAAAAAATAAAAACAAAATAAGTCGTCCAAAAATTTAAAAAAAAATTTTAAAGGTGAACAACCCTTATCACTTAGGGGGATGAAAAATAGATGTTGTCCGATTCTCAGACCTACCCAATATGCACACAAAATTTCATGAGAATCGGGAAAGCCGTTTCGGAGGAGTTTAACCACAAACACCGCGACACGAGAATTTTATATATTAGATTTATTAATTTATTCAGGTATATCCCATAATCTTATATTAGAAACAAAAAAATACCTAGTAGGTATATTCATATTTTTATATATTGAAAATAAACTTCGATCCGATTAACAAAATATAATGTAAACGTTTCTGTGTATAAAAAGTTTATTAATATAATATATTTAAACGTCTTAGATCTATTTCTTCATTCACCTTGATTTTTTTCTAAGAATCCACTGTTGAAATAAAATACCAACTACAGGTCAAAGTTCATATTATGTCTTAGAAGCTTAACTTTTTTTTATATATAAGACGCATGAGCCTGAGGCTCACTTGATGATAGTTGATAACTAAACTACAGGATATTAGTATTCGGATATCCATAGACTAAAACCGAATATCGCAATATGCACTTCACGATTTTTCCATTTATGAACGGTGGTTCGTTACCCGGTCGGAATATCGATCTTCCCTTCATCTGTTTAACCGCCCAAAGTGACCAGTTAAGACCACTAAGCCACAGTTTGACGTTTTATTCCAATATATTATGTTATATTTTGAATTAATTCATACTACTTTCAAGTTGAATAATTTAATTGTAATATTAGATTATGGGAGTGTTCATTTCAGTTGCTATTTTATAATATTGATTACGAACCTCTATAGACTACAATATAGTTATATTTTTCAATATAGGCCACTGCCTTACATTTTGCATCATTACAAAGTGTTGATAGGTCGCGGCGGGATTTCAAACCGCATCTCATGGAATCTCAACGACACCAGCAATTAACTTTACGCTATCTTGAAAAAGTATATTTCAAAGAAAAAGTTTGATAATTTTTTAATCATTTAAGAAAATTCAAATGTTATAATTATATTATTTATAAGTTATCACAATTGTGATAACTTTTGAATTATTAAAGGTGCAATGTAGATTTCTATTGGTGAAGGAATTTTTAAAATCGGTTGAGTAGATCTCGAGATTACCACCCTACAACCTCACAAACTCACAAACTTTACCTCTTTATAATATTACTATTGGTAATTAAATCACAATTTTTCTTTAAACTGCATTTGGCACATACTATGTATTTCAAGTTAGCGTAGTGTCCATTGCTGGTGTCGACAAGGTAGATGTATCCAACACGCCGACCAGTCCGTGAATTCGATTTAATCAAAGATTTTTAACGTTACAGGTTCTAAATAAAATACTTTATAACGGATTAAAACGCTGTTTATTATTATTTATGCCGACGTTTCGGATGCTTTTCAGCAACCGTGGTCGCGGCAAACGGCCGCGAAATAACGCGGATAATAAACCACGTTTTAATCTATGAGATTCCCACCTATATATTGACTCATCACGATATCTCTGGAACCATAAGGCCTAGGCGTAGCGACTTGAAATATGGTAGGAATATTCCTTTCGCCGAGTAGAGGTCAGCTAAGAACGGATTTTACGAAATTCCACCCACAAGGGGGGTGGGGAGCCAATTGCTAGTCCGTTATAAAGTATTTTATTTAAATGTGTGGTATTCGTGTTAATAAAAGACAATATTTTCAGGTTCTTCACACCACCTAGAGTATCGAAAGAGGTAGACAAGCCGGTGAGCGGTATCGGCGGTAGAAGCGAAGCCTGTCCACACAAGGGACCTTGTATGAACTATGTTTTAAAGGTATTTTGCTTTTGTTTGTGTAACCTACGCTTAACTGCGAGATAGATTAGCCATCTTGGCCTTGACGTAGCGTGATCGTGATGAGTGTAATATTACGATTATTAGGCAAATTCCCATCATAAGGTTTGATTTACTATCGAAGACTTAAAAAAACTTGGTTATAGGCCAAATATCATAAAAAACATAGAAATGTATCTAGTCTAATTAAAAATATAATTTAAAAAATATGTACTGTGTAATGAGCAGTTTTCATAATTTTTTTTAGAAATATAGTTTGTATATCATTTTCAATTAGTATGTACAATATACATAGTATAAAACAAAGTCGCTACGTGCCGTCTGTTCCTCTGTACGCTTACATCTTTTAAACTACGCAACGGATTTTAATGTGGTTTTCATTAATAAAAGAAGGTTTATGCGCATAGTTAATATTAATATTGTTTTGTAATTAATAATAATAATTGTCGTATTTTGTGTAATAATTGTCGAAATAAATCAAGCCGACTGAGAGCTATCATCGAAAATGCTGTCTTATTATTTTCGCGCGAATCCGGGGCGGTTTGCTAGTTAATTAACCTTTTAACCGCTTGACTAAATATCAATTGCCGTACTTCTAGCGGCCGACTACGAAGTATGAACTATTGAATAATCAGTTGTACCACGCAGTTCATAACCTCATAGGACAAAAATAGAACAAAAAACATACATGTTCTCTGTCGCAGAAATACGAAACGAGCAGTAGGGGCACGGAAATACTTGTCACATAAATGCGACACAAGCGGTCAAAAGGTTAAATTATACATAAATATATTTTGTCTTCTGCAAAAAAACCCCTGGGAGCAATTCATTAAGCTAACGTGTCTGCCAGGGCTCAGCGCAGCTGTTCGGAGTGGGTTGCGCCATGACCATGCTGCGCACGATCATACCGCGGATACTCACACCGACTAAAGCGCTCAAAGCACTCAAGTTCTCGCATCTCAAGCTTGGCCTGTTCTTTGGAGGTTATATCGGAATCTATCGGGTAAGACTGTTTGTTACATAAGTCTAATATTTTAGGATAGGGCTTCACCAGAAAAAAGGCGAAGGCACGAACAATTTGCGTGCGTTATTATTATTATTTATTATTAGAAAGTAAATATATCCGATGGGTCGCGGGGTCATATTCCGCCGAAACATGTTTATAATTTACTGTGAGCATGTCATCCCCACGTCTGTTCACTTCGGGTATTAAAGGAATGGGAGGAATATCGAATTCCGACCGGATAACGAACCACCGATTATAGATGGGAAAATCGTGAAGTGTATATTGCGCGTTTCGGTCTCAGTCTATGGATTTCCGAATGCTCGAAGTAAACATTAGGTCGACAGCGCATCATTGACTGATGTGCTGCAGCTGAGGTATCACCTCTCATCAAGTGAACCTCATGTTTGTCTGTCAATATCTAACATAAAATCTTTACTAATATTATAAAGAAGAAATATTTGTTTGTTTAACTCAAAAACTATTGGACCAATATAAAAAAAATCTTTCACCAATAGAAAGCTACATTATCAGCGACTAACATAGGCTATTTTTTTGTGTATAGTACATCCTTCTCCTTTTTTAGTTTTATATAATTCTGAACCGGTGGCCTGGAAGAGATCGCTGAATTGTAGCGATAAGGCCACCTTTTGCTCTATTTATTCGGTTATGTAAGTCCTTATATATTTATAATGCAATAAAGTTGTTAAATAAATAAATAAATCTACATTGCACCCGTGCGAAGCGGGTACTATATGAGTCGTATAGAATCAAAGGCGGCTATCTGACATTTTTGGTCCGGCAATATAAAAAAAAATAAGTTCTTGTCGTTTAGACTGTTATGTTTTTTTATATATTTGGTTTTATCTTTAATTGTTAATATTCATAGGTAGGTATATGTTATATACCTTAAACATACAATGAATGATATACTAAAATAAAGGAGAAAAACGCTTTCTTTTTTAAATTGCTAACAATCAGCCATAAGTCAGATAGCCGCCTTTGATTCTATACGACTCATATATAAAGATAAAAGTCAGCTTCCTAGGATAGATCTTGAGAAGGCTTCTGTTCATGATGTTCTTTGTTTGTAGCTGATCGTATGCCTGCTGTGTCGGGCGACGGGGCGGGACAGCGCTGCGTACGCGGTGCCGGCGGGCTTCCTGGCCGGCGCCGCGCTTCGGGCTTCGCCCTCGTTGCCCATAGCACTAGCGCCTGTCACATCATCGCTACAGGTAGGTACTTGTAGTAAGTAGTATCAAAGAAGAAGAAGGTAAGAGTAGTTCTCACCCCAGCCACCGCGGCGCTGCTAGTATCCGTGTGAACGCACACTCTGACGCTGCAGTCATAGCGCGCACTCTCTCGCACCCAGCAGCTTTTAGAGCGTTAATGCCGTTCGCTAGTAAGAGCAAGCGAGACAACGCGAGGGGAGGAGTCAGCCGTCCTAAAATGTGTGTGTCACACCGATACATTGCTCGCGTGCTCTACAGGTCAAAAGAAGAACTACTTTTTCTGTGCCATCTTCTATGGACATCTATAATCTTTGGTAGTGTCAATACACTGTAGTCCGGTTATATTTACTAGTCTTAAGTAGTAAATAAACCCACTCGAACTCACATGATCGTCCGCATATTAGTAAAATACTTTAAGTTTGTTTTAAACTAAAACTGCTTCAAATTTGTTATTTAAACACATTAATTAAGATAAAAACAGAAAACCAAATTAAAGATAAAGCATAATTTCAACTTTTATTTCTTTATGGTTTAGTTGAGATATAGTCAAATAATTTAAAAGTGGTGAATGAATGATTAATCATTTAGCAGTAAAAAAAAATAGTCGATTTATTGATCGAAACGAAAGAACAAACAACTTCGTATTTTAACTTATTAAAAAAACATTTTTAATTATATTTACGATTATTCTTACAATCATAGTAATCTCAAACGAAATACATAATGTCTTATTGGGAAAGACGTATCGATCATCGGATTCATAATAGGAAAATATACGATCCGTCATCCGAAACTTCGTATTTTGTTTTGGTAATAGGCCTCCAGGAACTATACTTAGAACAATTTGCCTTCAATTCTCAGATCTTAGGATCGTGGGCGTACCAGAAGGGCATGATCCCCGAGCAGTGGCCGCTGGTGGAGCTGCTGTACTGCGTGTGCCAGGGGATCCTGTTCCACGCGCGGGTGATGCACGAGGACGCGTGTCCGCGGTACATCATCAACCTGATGCACACCGTTACCACCAACAAGTGAGTAGGATGTGGGATGGGTCTTTTTCAGTTATAGGTCGTGATGAAATTGGAGTTACTTGTTTTAGGGAATGGAGAAGTTTTCCGTGCGCCCCCTATTCTATATTTAAAAATATATCTATATCTATACTTCTATACTAATATCTATATCTATACTAATATTATAAAGAGGAAAGATTTGTATTCTTGTATGTTATGAATAAACTCAAACACTACTGGACCGATTTCAAAATTCTTTCACCAATAGAAAGCTACATTATCAGCGAGTAACATAGGCTATGTTTTGTGTATAGTACGTCTACATTGCACCCGTGTGAAGCCGGGGCGCGTTGCTATTAGTGTATAAAATGCTTATAGGCATATTTTGGCAGTTAATCTTGGCTTTGTTTGGTGTGTAGGCAGTGCTATAGAAAAAAGAAAATGAAAAAATCAATTTAATTAAACAAATAACAAATACGATTTGTGAGAAATGTAAACTTTAGCAAGTTAATAATTTAAAATATCTTCGATCCTCTTTCTGAAGACGTTTACAGATGGTGCGTCGTGAGTGTTTCATGATGTTTAATATTATATTCAGATCCAAACTAATAAATCAATGAAAAACATTTGAAAACAGTCAGTAAATTACTGAGAAGTTATTTATTTAAATTCACGTATTTTCATGCATAACAATTGTCTATAACTCGTGTGACGTCATTGTACTTAGTCGAGATCATCTCACGCGGGCTCTCGCTATTCCTAGTTATTGTACGCACAACTGCTCGTTTTTTATTTATTTGTAGTGTTATTTTTATATCACTGTAATGGCAGAAGGCTTTGTAAAGAGGCAGAGTGATAATTTGCCTAGAATAGATATATAATATACAGTACCTAATGGACCTAATTTCCTAAGTACCTAATTTCTTCAAATCTTTCTTATGTTACTGCTGAAATGAAGTTACCTTAAGAATAAGTACGCAATGAAAAGACTAGTACTCAATGAATACGAGCCGTGTCGGTCGCTTACGTAGTGAAAAAGCGTGAAACGAATGATTCTAACCTTAAAGTTCTTATATTTTAATTTATTTTTTCATAAATAATTCATTAAAAAAATGGAAACTTTTTCAATGTCGCATTTTCTTTAAACGCTGTATTTAATATTGAAAAATAAGCAACCGTGTCATCACAGAAAAAGACGATTTTTTTTTTTTTTTTTTTTTTTTTTTTTTTTTTTTTTTTTTTTTTTTTTTACCTTACGATAGACAGTTGTTTGACTACTATCCCACCTGATGTTAAGTGGAGATGCAGTCAGGATGGTAAATCACAACTGTCTAGAAGATGCCTATTTACTCTTGCTTTGAAGAGACCCATGTTATAATTTTCGGGGAAGACAGACGCAGGGAGAGTGTTCCAGATTTTTGCAGTTCGCATAATAAATGATGAGGCGAATCGATTTGTGCGGAGTGTTGGTATGTCAACCAAGTACGGATGGAAACCCGCCGTGCGCCTGGATGTCCGAAGGTGAAAAGGAGATGGGGGAATCAAATTGTGTAGTTCCGTCGCACACTCTCCGAAATGAAGCCGATAGAACACCGAAAGACTTGCCACTTTGCGACGATGGTCGAGGCTAAGTAATCGGCGGTTGATCAAGGTTGGGTCACCAATAAGCCTTTTGGCACGGCCTTCCATCGAGTCCAAAGCCCCAAGATGACATTTAGCCGAACCCCCCCAAAGGTGAGAACAATATTCCACACACGATCGGACTTGTGCTTGGTAAATGTTCAAAAGCTGCCCCGGTGTAAAATACTGCCGAACCTTGGCTAGGATACCAAGCTTCCTGGCTGCCAGTTGGGCTTTAGACTCGATGTACCCACCGAAGTTGAGGGTTTGCGATAACGTTACGCCCAGCAACTCCAGATGATCGGTAAGTTCTACTTGCTCACTACGGAAAGTTGGAGTTAGTTGGAAGGGACTCCGTTTGGCTGTAAAAAGACACGCTTGGGTCTTGGCGGCGTTGAATCTGACCAGGTTGGAATCGCCCCAATTGGAGACATCCTGTAAGGTGAGATTCACCCGCTTAACCAAGGCTTCCCTCTCTGCCTGAATTTGGTCTTTGGAGGCGCGAGGATTAGATAAGTATCTCTCTACAATAGTGCTGTCATCTGCATATCCAAAAATGTTTGGCTTAAGCATATCATTTATGTGCAGAAGAAACAGTGTTGCAGAGAGAACGGACCCCTGAGGTACCCCGGCATTGACTGCCAATTGATCAGACGAGCAGCCCTCAATGACTACTCGAATTGATCTTTCCCTCAGGAAGTCGGCTATCCAAGCTGTAAGGACAGGGGGTATCCCGAATGATGGAAGCTTACTCAGAAGGGCGTCGTGCCAGACCTTATCGAAAGCCTTTGAGATATCCAGAGAGACAGCTAGTGCCTCCCCGTGATTCTCAATGGCCTCTCCCCATAAGTGAGTGGCGTGTGCTAGAAGGTCACCAGTTGACCGTTTCTGGCGGAAGCCATATTGACGGTCACTGAGCAAGTCATTAGCTTCTAGGTACGCGAGGAGCCGATGATTCAGTACACGCTCCATAATCTTGGAGAGTATGGAGGTTACTGAAATCGGCCGATAGTTGGTTGGATCAGCACGACTACCCTTTTTGGGCACAGGCTGCACGTTGGCGAGCTTCCAGGACTTGGGGACAACCCCAGAGCTTAAGGACAGGCGGAAGAGACGTGTCAGTATTGGAGACAACTCGGCTGCGCAGAGTTTTAAAACTATCGCAGGGATACCATCGGGTCCGCTGGCTTTATTCACGTCCATTTTACAGATTACCATTTTAATAAATAATATGTATGTTGTAAGACTCATAAAAACGCTTATCTCTAATACGACTTTAAATTTTTTTTTGTTGAAATACCTAATAACGTTAACTATTTGAATAATTAATATCGATATTTTTTTATTGTTACAGAGCGGATGAAATTCAGGGCGCTTTCATCCAGAAAATTTTAGCATATGGCGGCAGTGTTTGAGGTGTCTACTTGCGCAGTAATTGAGGGGTCTACTTGCGCAGTAATTGAGGGGTCTACTTGCGCAGTAATTGAGGGGTCTACTTGCGTAGTGTTTAAGGGGTCTACTTGCGCAGTAATTAAGGGGTCTACTTGCGCAGTAATTAAGCGGTCTACTTACGCAGTAATTGAGGGGTCTACGTGCGCAGTGTTTGAGGGGTCTACTTGCGCAGTGTTTGAGCGGTCTACTTGCGCAGTGTTTGAGGGGTCTACTTGCGCAGTGTTTGAGAGGTCTACTTGCGCAAATCTGTGATTTTAAGTTACTTACGAAAGGTGCTTATAGGAGAACGCGTTTCTTACATTATTAAGAACAAACTAGAACAAGAATAAACTAATGAGTTTAGTCCTTGTAATAAGATAGGGGCACCGCATTTAATTGAATATTAGCATTGTATATATTTGTGCCTTTCTAGTTAATTATATAAGGGAGACAAAATAGTTTGACCGTACTTGAAAATCGTATGAAGCTTATACAAATTGGGCGTTGTATTGTCTTTTATTAATGCGAGTATGACAGATTTAAATGAAATTACTTTTACCGGATTAAAACGTGATTTATTCATTATATTATTTATTCCGACGTTTCGAGTGCTTTATAGTATTACTTAAAGTGCGGTGACGGGCAGACTGATAGTAGAGGGCATTAATATGGCAACTTTATGAAATTCGAAATCAGACAGGTGTCATCTTTCAGCCTGACCGTGACCACGTTTGCTGGAAAGCAGTCGAAACATTCGGATACATATAATATAATGAATAGATAACATTTTGTTTCAATTAGAGTTATTTCAATTAAATGGAGAGTCAAAAATTTTTTGGAACTATTAAAAATATTTTCGGAATTTTTGCCCTAGTACAAACCAGTATATATTTTCCACCATTTGGACCCCAAAAATCATTAACTGTACAGACACATACATATAAGAATTTCTACTGTAGCGACATCTATGATCAGCTACAAGAATCAATACAAAATACGTCTAATCCTGAATCGTGCTATACAAATATTTCGGAGCGCTGAGTATTTATTTATTTATTTATTTATTCAGTAGAACGGCAAAACCAATTACACTACTAAAACAATTTAAAATAAGCATAAAAATACAAAAAAAAAATACATTAAATTATATTTACCAACATTCATTTAAATCTTTCACAAAACATCAAACATACTGATAATAGTTCCTTCCATCCATCCCTTTAGGTTGGAGGAAGACCACACCTCCCTTCCTCGACACTACCAAATACCATTGGGATGTAATTGGTATGGATTATATTTCAATAAAAAGCTAATAATTTTTTTCCTTAAATTATTAATCGTCTCATTGAATATTCAATGTTCTGTCACTGAGGCTTAATAATATTATTAATTGTCGTAGTAATAGTAAATGGCTTAAGGGGGATTAGTTTTTAATTATTAACTTAAGCAATCGAATTTATGTATAAGGTGAGTAAATGCAAAGAATAATATTTGTAAAGCTCTAAGCGCCCCACTTAGATATCAAAGTCAAATTAACTTATGTTTAAAGCTTTTTATCTCTGTTCATGACTTAATTTGGGGAAATGATAATGTTTACGAATGTCTGTCTACAATATACGGATTTATCGTTTCTATCAATCTGACGAAAATCGTAACGATCGTTTGAAACGGAACAATAAAGACGTGTTCAAATAATTTAATAATGCAATAAATACAGGCTGCGTCGGACTGAGGCAACAATCGAATAGTCGATCGCAAAGAACCATACACAGTGGATTCATCGTTACAATATTCATGATTTCATGGGATTTTGTTGCGATTTCCGATATCGTCTTCGATGAAGTAAATCGTTTACGATGATGACACTATCGATTCGTCGTCATGGTCTATTACGACGGATCGTACAAATCAGTCGTACCGTATAAGGGGTCAATTCTCGTCACTACACTACATTTTTTTGTCTATCTACATTGTTGTCCTGTTTTATAACCTTTAAAACAAAATGGCTTATTCATAAAGGTGGTAAATGCTTTAAATACATAAAGTATGTTTTGTCTCGCACTATCGAGTACTCACATACGGTTTTGCTCGATCGAGCTATCATGTCGAGTAAAAACCATGGCATGGGCTTTCGTCCACACATTCAGCATTAAACTATCGAGTGACGCGCACCGTTCAGTATTCACCGAACCGTTCGAGCCAAAACATGTCTGTTCAACAAAGGAGACGGTGGCTACATTTAGCAAGTCTCGCAGTTCCTAAATAAATTCTTCTATAACACCTTTGGAATAAACTCGTAAATCCATTTTTTTTATTCTACAAGCGTTTTCACGACGATTTACAATGTCGAACTGACGCTCGACTCGCGCCACTCGAGGCCACGTACACACGCTTGAGTCAAGCTCGACGGCTCGCCTCGAGTAGGTGCGAAGGAAATTACTTTAATTTAATTCCATCGAGCCGGCTCGGTGCGAGCCTTCGAGCTGTGAGTTTTGCGGTCCACACGTTAATTTTTACTCGACTTCGAGTAAAACTATCGAGTAATACCGTATGTGAGTACTGACCTTTAATGACTTTACAGAAACATCAAATAAAGAAACAAAACATAGTTCAGCTTTACCAAGCTTTAACCATGTTAATGAATAAGTATTTAAAACAAAGTTCAAATTGATTTTTAGAACTTCTACTAGTATAGGTAATATTTCCTCAATCGGAAAGAGGCGTAACTCTGTTTAAATTATATTTATTTAATGATAACTGGTAACTTTGATAAAATTTGGTTTTGGATTAATTTTTTATGTTCATCCATTTTTTATGTTAAGTATAGAGAATCGTCCAGGAGATTGCGGAGATCGCAAATTACTACTAATTTGTTTCATGCTTATAGCGATAGGCTCAGAAATGCCTTATTTATATTTCTAGTGTTAGATGACGATGCACATTATTACAATAATTTAGAGACAAGTGCATTTTTTCACTTTCCACAAATTAGTAATAAATAGTTATATTTTGAACAAAATGAAATGTTTAACAATTATTATCAATAGCACTTATAGGGAAATTGTGATAATCATACTTCTCGCTAGTTATAGGAGCTTTTAATATTTAGAAATTACCTTTGACCTTTGACCTGTGAGAACATTTAAACGAAAAAAACGGTCGCACTCTTTGTCGTTAAAGTCAATTTAGCTTGTCTTTGTTCATAACATCATTTTAGAAAGAGATAGATATCATGATAATGTTTGAAATCATTAAGTGAGTGTGAGTGCGGCGGTAAATAAGGTAGGTTTGATACATCAACATGTAAACCTAGTAGGCTTCTTTTAGAAAAATAATATATTTTTTTATAAAAATTAGGAAATGTTTTAGTTACAGGCTTTTTTATAGGAAAACTTGTGAAGAGAATTCCATGTATAATTTATTTATTTTTCTCTTTAGTTATTAAATTGTTACTATGTACATGTAGAGTACACAAATGATTACCATTTATTATTGTTATATTTTTGGATTAAATGATTTTTGTACGTCTATTTATGTGTTTTTAAATAATTAACCGTTTTATTCACCGAGCCTTTATTATCTTTTGTCTGAGTATCTGAGAATTATTTCTTATATGGACAACAATTTTCTTTAATGAATCCTTTTTTAGAAAAATAAAGCCAAAAAAGACAAAAGATAGAAAAAATTATAATATTATGTTGTTTTCTAATTGAAGAATTAGATAATTCTGCATTAAACAACACTGGCCTTGGAAATATTGAAACAAATAATGCAAGTACGAAACGAGATTGTAATTGTTGTTGCTGGATGAGACACAAGTAAGCTTGTGTCTTGACTTAAAGGGAAAAACTTTTTTTTTACCTAACTAAAGACAGTTGTTACCTGTTGACACCTGATGTTAAGTGGTGATGTGGTCAGCGTATATGCGCTTTGAAGAGACCCAAGTTATAATTTTCGGGAAAGACAGACACAGGGAATGTTCTAGATTTTTGCGGTGCGCATAATAAAAAATGAGACGAAACGATTTGCGCGGAGTGTTGGTATGTCAACCAAGTACGGATGGAAACTCGCCGTGCGCCTAGATGTCCGAAGGTGGAAAAAAGATGGTGGAATCAAACTGTGAAACTTGTAAAAACTTGGTATCAATATTGTTTTTATTTTATATATGAAAGTGTAGAATGATGTCCTTGAAGGAATTAATCGATTTCTTCAACCCTCGGCCCGCCCGAGCGAGCTGAACGTGCACAGCTTGGCCCTCCCACCACACCATGCAGCTTCATCATCGCTGACTGGCACACAGCTTGGGTCTTCTTCAGCTGTTCTTGCAGTTCTGACATGGAGGCCTCAGGGTGAGAGTCTAGCCATTTTAGTTGGTTCGTACATTCTGTTATTACTTCGGTTTTTTCGCTATCTGTGAGGCGGTTACCGGCGGTTTCTGCTGCCTATAAATAAGAAAGTTTCTTGGGTTCACAATTTGTAACGCAATATACTTATATACTATATAATCATAGTTTATGTATAGTATCGAATGACATGGCTGGTTCTTGCATATACTTCATGCGGGACGCCTTGAGTTACGTAAAATGTCGAAGATGCATTAATATGTTGTTAATTTCCTTATTATTCGGGCAATTGAAAGTATTATTTTAGGATAATTAAACTAATATGATAACTGATTTGCAAACATACATTTCATGAGGAAGTAAATTTCTCTCAGTTATTGGTCCCATATTTTAAATATATTATGATGAAGGTAAAAGCAATTGTTTCATTAACTTACAGCTTTGCACCCAAACAAATAACTCTCGAGTTGATTCCGGATTTCTACACGACTTCGAACAGCTTCATCTTCAGCTTTAAACTTTTCAGCATCATACAACATTTTCTCAATCTCAGTCTTGTTCAGGCGACCCTTATCATTCGATATCGTGATGCGTTCCGATCTGCCGGTGCTACGGTCTTCAGCACTTACGTTTAAGATACCATTTGCATCTAAGTCGAATGTAACCTAATAATAATAATATGTATTCTCCAATGGGAAAGAGGCGTGTTGATATGTATGTATAAATCATATTTTGGGAAGAACTATCTAGCTATATCTACGCTCACATTATATAAATGTTCGCTATGCTTTGAAAATATTACTTTTCGATTTAATTTGGAACATATTTTTGGAAATTTGAAATTGTATGTTATTGGGTAGGACCAAAGGAGATGCAAAATGATATCAAGCATATGAGACGCATACGTATCGTAAGGTAAGTTGTATTTAAATAAAAAGTCTTACTTCAATTTGTGGAACTCCCCTAGGGGCTGGAGGTATACCTGTGAGGTTGAATGTTCCAAGTAAATTGTTATCTCGTGTCATCACTCGTTCTCCTTCGTAAACCTAAAAGAAATACGTATTGTAGTTGCAATATGTGTTTCAATATAAATTGTATTGTTTGTAACACGTTATTATAATCGCATTGGAATATTATTTCTGTATTTTTTTTTAATTATTGTTTACTTTGTTAGGTATTTACCTGTATTGTTACCGCCGGTTGGTTATCCGAGTACGTAGAAAAAATCTTTTTCTGTGCAATGGGAATTCTTGTATTCCTGTCCACTAGTTTAGTCATTACTCCTCCGGCTGTCTCTATACCTAAGGATAATGGTATCACATCTACAAGCAAGACTTCTTGAAGGCGTTCGTCTTTTGAGCCACTGAGAATCGCCGCTTGAACAGCTGCACCATACGCTACAGCTTCGTCGGGATTGATTGACAGATTTAGCGTTTTACCTCCGAAAAAGTCCTAGATAAAAAGTAATTATTTATTTAATAAAAAATACAAAATTATAAAGCCACAATCATAAATTGTGAACCTGTAATAGTCTCTGTATCTTCGGTATTCTTGTTGAACCTCCAACCATAACGACATCATGTATTTCTCTCGTATGCAGGTTTGCATCTTTAAGTGCGCGCTCTACGGGCCCTAGCGTTTGTTTAAATAAATCTGAACAAAGTTCTTCGAAACGGGCTCTACTTATTTTTGAATAGAAATCTATTCCATCATGTAGTGCGTCTACTTCTAAATTAGCTTCAGTACTTGATGACAATGTTCGTTTCGCTCTTTCACATGCTGTTCTTAAACGTCGTATGGCTTTCGGATTGTCTTTCAAACTCTTCTTGAATTTTCTTTCAAACTCTGTACTAAAATGATCAACCATTCTGTTATCGAAATCTTCTCCGCCTAAATGCGTATCTCCAGCCGTTGATTGAACTTCGAAAAGAGCACCTTCAGATATTTGCAATATTGAAACATCGAAAGTTCCACCACCAAGATCGAATATAAGTACGTTTTTTTCTCCAGCCAAATTCTTATCTAGACCATAGGCTAGAGCAGCTGCCGTAGGTTCATTAATTATTCTAAGCACATTTATGGCGGCAATCGTACCCGCATCTTTCGTAGCTTGTCGTTGAGAATCATTAAAGTATGCTGGAACAGTTATTACAGCACTTTGTACTATGCCTCCAAGATAGGTTTCTGCAGTTTCTTTCATTTTCGTCAACACCATTGAAGATATTTCTTCCGCAGAAAATTTCTTCTTCTGTCCTTTGTAGTCGACTACAATTTTTGGCTTGCCACTCTCGGAAACAACTTCAAATGGCCAATGTTTCAGATCTCGTTGGACATTTGGATCATCGACTTTACGGCCGATAAGGCGTTTTGCATCAAATACTGTGTTTTTTGGATTCATTGCTATCTGTAATATATGAAAGATCATACTAGTGACAAAGGGTTATTTTGGGGAAGGTTTTATTCTAAGCATTCAGTAAATACCTGGTTCTTAGCAGCATCACCGATAAATCTCTCGGTTTCAGTAAAGGCGACGTAAGAAGGCGTAATCCTATTTCCTTGGTCATTTGCGATGATTTCCACTTTGCCGTGTTGAAATACTCCAACGCAAGAGAATGTGGTACCTAAGTCTATGCCAACTGCTGGTATAGTCATAATGTACTATGAAAGCTTAACTTTTTATTATTCTGGCCTAGTAAAGAAATAATAGTAAAACTATCATATCCAAGTCAATTCCAAGATTTTAAACCAATACTATTATATTTTAGTTTATAAAAAAAAGTACGATGACTGAAACACAGTAGTGCCTTATTTTTGGTACAGATATTAAATTATCGACTAATATTTAAATGAAAATGACTTAGTTTATTTCTAAACGATAAAGTACAGAAGTGACTTACTTAGCGTAGGTACTTTAGAACTAAATAAAGTATGGTTCTTAAAGATCTAGATCGTATTATTTTACTGCGACAAAACTTACTCCGTGAATGCTTACTCAATAAAGTAACAACTTTATTTTCGTTGAATGACCTCATAAACATTTGAAACGTATCTAGGAATTGACTCTAATCGTTTCTTGAGTATTTTTGGGTGTTCAGTGGAATAATTTCAATGTTTGTGCCATTTCCCGAATGGTTTGAAGTGTTACTGCTGTCTAAGAATAATTTTGATATACATGGAATGCGAAATATTAAAAAATTATGCCACTGATTTTATCGCATGTTTTTCGAGAAACTGACAACTTATAGAATAAATTATGTTGTCAAAAGTTCCCACAGAGTACCTAATAGGTAACTAGATATCGTTAGGTGAAATAAATCAAATCAAGAAATTGTTCAATTTAAAAAAAGAAGCACACAGTTAAAACTCAATGAGAAAAGATCGCAACGACATTTAATCAATTGCGAACACATTAATTTTTTTATAAGCGATCCTTTGTTTTTATAGTAGGTACTAAGTACAGATTTGTAGCTAGTGCAATTAACATACATAAATATGAAAATAAAGTCCCAAGAATAACATGACTTTGAACTAATTGGCACAGCCGAACAAATGCTCCTTCCTTTCTCCAGTTCAATCCTTTACATGTACAATAGGTAGGTATTATTTATTAGAACGTAACGTAACGTGTAAGTAGGAATAAATCCCTTTTGACTCCTGCTGTTTTGGGCCGATTGACCTCACAGAATGGCGGTTTTAAGAGGCTTGAGAGTGCTTTATCGTGTGAGCTTAAATGGATTTGTTCTTACCTTGAAGTAAACCTACTTAATATCTACAAAAAATCGATACTTTATTTATATTCATACTAATATTATAAAGAGAATTATAAAGTTATGAATAAACTCATACCTACTGGGCCGATTATAAAAATTATTTCGCCAATAGAAAGCTACATTATCAGCGAGTAACATAGTGTGTATATTACATACATCTACATTGCGCCCGTGTGAAGCCTGGGCGTGTTCCTAGTCTAAAATATGATAATGGAGGATTTTGTTAAGATTTTAGTTAGTAATTTAAATAAAAACAGATTAATAATTTGTGGATCATTAAACTAATTAATTAATAACTTACGTACACTTGTGTGGTAATTAAATAAATATAATAATATATTATAAATAAAAGTCAATGTATATTTATCCTTTATGCACTCTCTAAACTATACATTCCATTAAGGGACTTGGAGATTCTTGGAGACTTTTAAGCCAAATCTTATTTTCGTGCAATATTTTTCACTTATTAATTTATTTTTTTCACTTAGTATTTCACATGTTTTCCCGCCAATAAATTGATTAAAGTACAATGCCTTTTTCACACCAAGATAGCAGATAAGTCAAAATAAAAAGCATTTTACTGCATCTAGTTTTATTCAATCCATATGTAATATTAACTGAATTTATCTTTTACCCTTCTTCTTTTTCTTACTGTAATCGGGCGGGTGGAATCCCCTCGCTTGTAATAGCTCCTGTACATTGTGACACGCGTAGTAGACATTATCCATAGCTGCTTCAGTAAGCATATCGACATTACATCTGCCCTTGGCTTTGCCTTTCTTGACTCTCGCTCCACCTTTCTTGCCTTTTTTCTTGTCGCCACCGTCTTCTTTTTCCTTTTTATCCTTTTTCTTGCCTTTTCCTTTACCGGCCATGTTGACGCGTCAATAGTAACCGTTGTTAGCGAATATTGATCCAACCGTTTAAGTATTCAGTGCGATATTCGGCTCGATTAGACAGTAAAAATCGATAGAGAAAAACATGGTTGGGGAAAATATTTCGTTTTATCCTTCCACCAGACTTATTTTTATGAATATTTGATAATAGTCAAGCGTTTGAACAATATCTCTATCTGATGATATGTACGTATATAAATGTGATCGCGAGTGTTTTAAAAAGTTGTATATAATATAAATAATTTAAGCGTTGGCCTGTATTTCGAAATAAAATAAAAGTTTCGTCTTTTCTTTTATTAATAAACGTAACAATGATAATAAATGCAAATATTCCAAATCTTGAAATCAAACATGAAAATAAATAATATTATATAATAGTTTCCATCAGAACAGAATAATATGTTTATTTAAGATCATATAAAGGTTCTCGTAGGATTTGTTCAACCTCGGCTCGGTGCAGAACGGACGCGCCAACCGCGGGGGTAGCGGCTTCAGGCCGACCCGAGTAAATTATCTAAAAAAAAACAAAAATATAGATAGATGTTGAAAGAGATTAACGATAATTTGATATCGTTCAGACTATCATAATCGATCGATCGAAAGGTAAATACCTATCATAAAACAAACTACGTATAAAAGACGGGCTCGTTTGCGCGTTTGGTAGAACACCTGCCTTGCGCATTGATGGATCGTGGGTTCGAACCCCACCGGGACCACATGTTTATAATTTTCTGTAAGCATGTTTTCCCCACGTCTGGTAACTTCGAACATTGATCGGGTGGGATGAAAATTGAAATTCCGACCGGATAACGAGTAATAAGACGGAAAAACCGTGAAGTGCACATTGCGCGTTTCGGTTTCAGTCTATTCCGAATGCTCGAAGTAAAAAGTAGGTCGACAGCGCATCATTGACTGATGTTCTGTGAACAAGTGAACCTCATGCTCGTCTGTCGATATCTAACATAAAAAAAAGAAACCACAATTTTTACCTATAATTTAATAATAACACATTCTTTATTAAACAATATCCTTGCTACACATTGGATGTGATTAAAATTATTACATACCTTTTTTCCTAATAGATTTTCAAATCTTGGTTTGATGAAAGTCCACGCCCCCATATTTCTGTGTTCTTCTTGACTCCAAATGAATTCTGAAAAAGTCACAAATATCAAATTGAACTGGTGTTATATCAAAAAATACAAAATGACTATTTTAAAAGTTTACTAGCGACCCGCCCCGGCTTCGCACGGGTCTAGATTTTTTGACAAACAAAAGCAGGGGTTGCTAATAGAAGAGTAAAAATATATGGTTGTATGTATTTTTTAATGCCACATAATAAAAAAAAAATTATCCAAAAAAATAAAAAAATAAATTTTGGGGTGGACACCTCTTATTACTTAGGGGTTTGAAAGATAGATAGTAGCCGATTCTCAGGCTTACTGAATATGCATGAAAAATTTTATAAGAATCGCTCGAGCCGTTTCGGAGGAGTATGGGAACGAACATTGTGACACGAGAATTTTACCTATATATTAGATAGTCTGAGTCAAAAACCTAATGGTAAATTAAAATCTCTTTTAGTTAAAACTTTACTTAAAAATAGCATATTATGTTGATGACACAAGACGATCTTACAAACATGACCTTAAGAGATGATCTTACAACAAGCATAACTATAGCGAAAAAAAATAATCAATATATTTTTTAGTTAAAATAATCTAAAAGAAGTTAATTAGAAAACTTCCTAGTTAATAACATTCACGTTCAACGAAAGTAAAACAGCTAAAAAAGTCTATTGAAAACATGGGAGTCCTCGTCAGGAAATGAGACAGGGGAAATGACGGCCATCGCAATATGCGGCCAATTGCGTTTCAACTTTAACTGGGTTATTGAAAATGGAAATTCCGTGTTATCTATCCACTTGTTTGTTTCAATACCATTAGCTGTGACTTTAATATTCTCGTAAAGAGGTCGAATAGCTTAGATAACATTAATCCCAATTATTAGCTGTGCGCTGAAAGTTTAGTTTTCATTATGATTGTTGGTCTATTTTATATCCATCGGCTAAGTTTAAAAGATCATTTAAGATAGAATAATAATTGTTTAATCTTTTATACAAATAACTTCAAGTTACTATTATCTACTGATTCATCCGAATTGAATGTCGGGCTCATTGGTGCGTAATAATCTTTACGTTTCAATGAGTTGCGGCTTCGAATCCTGCCACCGCGGCATGTGTAATTTTCTGTAAACAGGTGGAAGGAATATCGAAATTAAGGAGGATAGTACCTATGTTTTATTGCGCGTTTCGGTTTCTGTCTATAAATTTCCGAATGCTCGAAGTATAAATAGGTCAATACGGTGTTATTGATTCATGTCCTGGGGCTGAGGATCTATCATCAAGAGAGTGTCACGATTTAGGTATAGGGTTATCACCAGTGACATGTTTATAATTTTCTCTAAGCATGTGTTCCCCACGTCTGGTAACTTCGGGCATTGATCGGGTGGGAGGAATATCGAAATTCCGACCCGTTAACGAACTATCGTTCATAGATGGAAAAACCGTGAAGAGCACATTGCGCGTTCCGGTTTCAGTCTGTGGATTTCCGAATACTCGAAGTAAAAATTAGGTTGACAGCGCATCATTGACTGATGTTCTATGGATGAGCTGTGGTATCACCTACCATCAAGTGAACCTTATGCTCGTCGATATTAACATAAAAAAAAATAAAAAAGTCACAAGAAAAAATAACTTACTTCTAGCATTAGCATATTTATAGAGTTCCTTCTGAAGCGCGACCACTGGGAACGGGCAGAGCGACTCGACCCTAACGATGGCGACGTCATCTATTTTGTTTTTCAGCCGCTCTTTGTGCAGTTCGTAGTAATGTTTCCCGCTGACAAGGATAACGCGTTTCACTCGCAATGGCTCGGCGACACTGTCACCTGAAACGGTGAGAGAATTAAATTATCATGAAAATGATATATGTAGAGGCGGAACCACAAGCCCAAAACCCTAGCTTGCTAACTTTAACTTATATATTTTATAAGTTACTAGCAACACAATAAAGCCTTTGTTACTCGCTGATAATGTAGCTTTCTATTAGTGAAATAATTTTCAAATTGGTTTAGTTGATCCAGAGACAAAATCACACACTTTACCTCTTTATAATAATAGATATATAATTTATATGATTACGTTAAGATAATTATTATTTTTCTTTTTATAGTTGCATTAATAGGACAAGCCGGACATTTAGGCTTGTATTGTGGTCTCACCACTGGATATATGTAATACTTCATTAGAAACTATTCATCATAGTGAAAGGTTAAGATAAATACTTTAATCAATAATTCTTAACAAAACATATAAATATGAGAATATCACTAAGTTTGTTATTTATATAAAACATTTTATATCGCGTTATGTACCTAGTGTACATTTATATCACAGAGAACAAAATGCCCGACAGCGAAGTAGATATTTTTATTGAAATATAATATAAATATTTTCATATTCAGAAATAAGAATCACATAAATAAATCATCACTTAAAAACGGTCTTCTACAACTTTTGTATACATTTTTGTAAATAAAAGTTGTACAAGTTATATGTTTTTGTATAGTGATCATTCATGCAGTCCACTCTTTTTTTTATGTCATGTGTTCTACCGAACCCGCCAACGAGCCCGTCAAACGAGCGAGTCTTTAGTATTGCGTGCCTTTTTAATGTATTTATGACATAGATAAATATATTTTACACCTCTTTCCTATTGAGGTATATTTATAACGTCAAAAAATATTACTTTTCAATAATAAATTGTAAAATAATGTTTTTTTTTTATAGAGATCCATGAGGATCTGACGATGACGTCAGTTACTGCCATTCTTCACGCCATATTTAAAACACAAAATTACCAATAACAGGTTTGAAGAATGATCCCGGTGCGAAGTCTGACAATGCACTGACTGCATCAGGTGACCTCAGCAGTATCTTGGGAGCTACCACCACTAGTGGCTTGCGGTAATTTCTCACTACCTGTGAACAAAAGTGCCTGATTAGCCGCGTACTGACCAAGCGAGCAGCTTCGCGAGGCAGCCTCGGACATTAGCCGCAGTACGCATGCCGCGCGAGGCGGCCTCGGTCTGTAAGTTTTCTAATCCGAGGCTGCCTCGCGCGGCAAAGCCGGGCCACCGTGAGCATCGACGCTCAGTTTAACTTGAAGTCGAATAGAGACCGTATAGTTTGCCAACGCAACGAATAAGCGAGACAAAACACTACCGTCTTGAGTGAGCGCGGCAAACGTACTGAGGCGCCTTTGAGCATCGACAAAAACCGACAACGCATGGCTCGTGCCGCGGCACGCTCGGGCGAGGCACGTCTTGACCGACCGAGGATTTGCCTCGCGAGGCAGCCTCGCGATCAATAACTTAAAAGCTAGGTACATTTTTTTAAATGTTAAACATCGACAGAGAAGCATGAGGTTCACTTGATGGTAGGTGATACCTCAGCTACAGAACATCAGTCAATGATGCGCCGTCGACCTACTTTTTACTTCAAGCATTCGGAAATTCGTAGACTGAAACCGAAACGCGCCATATGTAGGTTTTTCCATCTATGAACGGCGCGGTGGTTCGTCACCCAGTCGGAATTTCGATATTCCTCCCACCCTTTCAATGCCCGAAGTTACCAGATGTGGGGAAAACATGCTTACAGAAAATTTTAAACATGTCCAGATGAGATTCGAACCCACGACCCATCGATGGGCACGGCAGGTGTTCTACAGAACGCGCCAACGAGCCCATCAGATTTTTGTTATCTTTTACTAATAGACATACAAATGTATTATATATGTTAATGAAACTTTTTTTACCTTACTTTAAAAATTTACATACCTGTCGCCTCAACAAATGGAAATACTGCGCCGGTGTTGTGGGGTTGACCACGTGCATACACACGGCCTCCGAGTCGGGGCTGGTTTCCGAACTATCAGTCATTTGCAGGAACCGTTCTAAGCGACAGGAGGAGTGTTCCGATGCGGCTCCGTCATAGCCGTGAGGTAAGAGCATTACGAGACCGTTGCTGCGGACCCATTTGGCTAAAAGTAAAAAAATAAGTCATTTATAAAAGAGCCGAGGAACAAAAAGTATTAATTCTTTATACACTCTAAAAGTTTCAATCAGAAGTCTGTGTTATGGGGCACTTTTCGTGCAACTAGGCCGAAGATATTTACTAAACTCTAGCTGACTTATAAAATATCTTCGGACATTGATCGGGTGGGAAGAATATCGAAAGTGGGTAATGAACCACCGTTCATAGATGAAAAAACCGTGAAGCGCATATTGCGCGTTTGGTTTCAGTCGGATTTCCGAATGCTCGAAGTAAAAAGTAGGTCGACAGCACATCATCGACTGATGTTCTGTGGCTGAGGTATCACCTAACCATCAAGTGAACCTAATGCTCGTCTGTCGATATGTAACATTAAAAAAAGAACGGTGGTTCGTTACCCAGTCGGAATTTTGAATATCAATCACATTGAGTTAGCAATTCTTCATAATTCTTCCATTTAAAATTATTTTATGTGATTGAATTTATAAGTTATCATATTATGGTATTACGGGTATTCGCAAATTCACTTTAAGTAGGAAAATTAACTCAGCTGGGAAAGCTCAAATTACCTTTGCACGAGACTTGTATGAGGGTTGTTAAGATCGTAATTAACCATAAATATGTATGATCTTGATAATAAGCGGCTTAATTGGGTGGCTTGTAATGTAGCACTGAGGCTTATCCAGTATCATTATTATGTGTTATGACTAGCTTTTGTATGGAGTTAATAATAAAGGGAATATTAGATAAACGGAAATTACATTTACCGATTATAGGATAATTAAATACATAGCATAATTATACTTTACGGTAGGTGATATTTCTGACAGAATATAAACACATACGTATATAGGTTTATCAGTCAATGGTGCGTTGTCGACCTATTTTTTCATTTCACGGTTTCGAACGATGGTTCGTATTCCAGTCGGAATTTCGATATCCGTTTAATAACCGAAGTAACTAGCGTAGGCCCTATGTTACACAAAAATGGCGGGATCCGATTCCACGATCCATCGGAATTGCGGATGCTGCTTCAAAATGCGATAAGAAGTCATAAGAAGCTAATTCTGATGCAACACGTAACGTTAATACAAACACAATAGATATTATTTCACGTAGAGTTTGCTATTCACAAACTTACAACCAAGTAATACCGGCTCTTTACGTGATCGGAAACACTTACATTCTCCTGAAGCTATGAATGTGTCAACGATGATCTGAGCACCGTTATAGAAGTCTCCGAACTGCGCCTCCCATACGTAAAGGTTTTGTGGATTGTCGTACGCCATGCCGTATTCAAACGCTAGTACTGCTTCCTCAGAGAGAATTGAATTCGCTACCTGCAAACAGTCTCATTATGGTGTATCAGGCTATTAAGGGATTAAATTTTCGTCAACAGTAACCGCCAGTAGTCGCCAAAGGCAAAAATATATCTAATTTCTTTGGAGAATCTAAGGTACTCAGCCATTGGATGTAACAGGTTGAATACAAAGATATTTAATATTATATAATACATAACTAATTAATCTAAAGATAAATTGTGTAGCGGGAGCTATATATTATGGGATTTAAAAAAACAATTTTTAAAGCAGTAATTTTTTCAATTTTTGATTTACAATGCTATACGCGCCCGTTCTTGGATATATTTTTTTAGATATATTTTTTCTCTTCATGTATGTATAAGAAAGTCTAATGCTGCAAGCTTTTACTAAGATGTTTTGAATCGACTTATGTACATGTCGCAATATATGTACTTACTATAAACATAAAAAGCTACAAAGCTAATAAATAATAAATATTCAAACTTTTCGTAAAACAAAACTCTAACATCTCATCAAGTTGGCAATTTGTGTTGGAAAATATTTGGAACTTTGACGAGACCGGCCATAAATAATGCATAAGGAATAAAGTTATCCTGCTTGTGAATAATATATTTTTATAACAGCGGGGCATAAAAACTTAGAAGAGATTTTTATAGCTGTCAATAATTTTTGTTTTATTATTATTCTTTTGCTCGGTAAAAAAACATTTTTATGTAATGTAGATGCATAATTGCAGGACTAAAAAGTCCTCCGGTATAAGCTGTGGAAAGCTCTTCCAAGGCTTAATCATAGTATTTAAAAAAAATATCTGCGAATATAATCCATTTTCCTCATACAACCACTCTGTGGAATCACCTTTTCCGGAACGCATCCTCAAGACCCCTGGTGTTTAGGATGATTGTTGGCGGTAGTCGCTTAAAATCAGGTGAGCCGCCTGCCCGTTTGGCTCTTCTAATATAAAAAAATAATTAAAAAAAAGCTTTCGCCGGAGGTGTTTCCGAACCGATACGACTTGGAAACCTTCAAGAAGCGAGCTTATCCTTATAGGATGGCAACGCACCTGCAAGCCTTCTGGTATTGCAGATGTCTATGGGCGGCGGTGATCACTTACCATCAGGTGAGCCACCTGCCCATTTGCCCCCTATACTTTAAAAAAAACCAAAATAATTTAAGCACATACCTCTAAAAATCCCTTCTGTTCTTCATCGATGTGATTGAGCGGGATATGAATGCTTTCTGTGGTCTGGTCCACGAGCATCACGTGTCGGTGTGAGAAGGTGCCTCTGCCGACATCCTCACCGCTGATGCGGACGTGACGACCCTCCATCAGTATCGAACCTGGAGTATACTTAATCACATCAAGATAAACCTAAAGCTATAGCTGATGACTCGGTACTGCGCTTTTCATCCAACGGGTGGATTAAATACCAAGTCAGTTATGGATTTATTATTGGACACGTCTGGTTCGAGATAAAACAGTTGGAAGGATAAATATTTCTATTATTACAGTAGCAGCAGGGGCGTAGCTACTGCGGTATCAGCCGTATCAAAGCTAAAGAGGCCCTGAACTCGTGTAAGCTAAAATTTACCTCCCAGTTAGGAAGAAGGGCGCCACCAAATTTTGATACAGGGCCCATCAAGGGTAAGGTAAGCTACACCCCTGCGTAGCAGCCATCAAAATGGCAGGAACTAAAACTAATAAAACAAACTACTCTATTCATATGTCGCATCCGGGTCATGAGTATAGATCGTCAACATCACACAAACGTCAAAGTGACGTATACAGAGCCTAGATTTGGAGTGGGAAACGTTAATAAAAGAACGTGAATTCGGTGATCGTGATACAATCATACGGATCGCCCACAGAGTAACGCTGGCCCACAGAGTAACTGTATTATGTACGAGAGTGTATTTCTTGCCCGGATTCCTGCTGACGCCCATAATAAGTGACAGTGAAGATAATGAATCTCCGAAATATATATTAGATGATGACTGTTAACAAGCTAGTTTTTATTATGTTTTTTATGAACGTTGGCAATACAAAATCGAATGACAAATGACAATCATTAGTTACCGAAAGCCATTGCCTCCGCGGTCGACCAGTCGATGTCCTTTTCTTTGGTTATCTTGTTTAAGCGATTTTTGACATGTGACTTCGCGAGTTGGGGGTGGATATTCTGCAAAAAAAGGATATTTGTGAGGAGTATAAAGATGGTTTAAATTAAAACAGAGACGAGCAGCGACAGTTACTGTTGTCGAAGGTACATTATACTTTATGAAATACTACTATACACAAAAAAGCTTAAGTAACTCGGTGATAATGTAGCTATCCATAGGTGAAATAATTTTTAAAAGCGGTTTAGTAGATCCAAAGATTAGCCCATACAACCTCACAAACTTTACCTCTTTATAATATTAGTAAAGATTTAAAAATAATACAAAATGTTATTTATCACAGTCTGAACCATACCAATAATTACATTTAGAAACCAACGATGTTGCGCCGAACTTTGAATATTTGTGTGTGTGTGGGTAAGATAACCTTATAAGCTGATTTATAGAGACTTATCTATTTGTAACTCGGTCGCACGTCTCCGTTTCGCGATCATAATTTTAATCTACCACCTCTATATCTTCATAATATTAATACGTACTTAAAACTAAAAAATCATTATGATAATTTGAACCGAATGCCGAATGCTGTAAAGCGATTTGCATATTTTTTTAACGAAAAAGCTTGTTGTTTCATCCTATCTGCATTTCTCAAGAAAATATGATTATGATTATTTATTTTCTCTAAAATATATATATACATTTCGCTAGACGAGAAAACATTGTTTACCCTAAAAGAAATTCATAATAAAAAGCACTAACAAATTCGTAACTAACGCGGCAGAGATTACGTATCGCCATTGCATTGTCACTGCAGTCAAAATACAAATCAAAAATTTAAAAAATGTTAAGTAGTTGGAACAAGTTCATTTAAAAACAGATTTAGTTTTAACTATAAGTTTTAAAGCGAAGTTTTTGCATTAATAAAAATGCTTGTGAAATAATGAGTCCAAGCTGCGCATTAGAAGTCAGGGACAATATTCTCGAGGCGTTTCGTAGTTTACTTATTTCTTATTTGAATTTCTTCAAAGAAAGTCCAGATTTACGGCTAACGACATTTTCATCACGGCCATTAATTCGGAGGGACGAGGATTTGTTTAATGCGACAAGTTGCAATCGCTTTTTGACTTAATTAATGTCGAATTTAATCAAACATTTACATGTATATAAGTAATTAATTCTAGGTATAATTCTTACAATTAGGAAATTGTGATGTGTCATATGTGTGTGTCTGTGTGAGAAAAAGTGAGATGACATTTAAGAGCATAGGAATAAGAAGTAAATTTATCGTAACGTACCTAATAGAACTATTACGTTGTCAGAATTCAACCTCAGTTATCCAATATCTTGGATAAATAATAAAAAAGATGAGCAGAATAATGTTCAAAAATCTTGTACACAAGTGGTCGTGAACTGAATTTTTAAATTAAAATAAACAATGCGATGAAATCGAGATTTTTTAAATAACCTATGAAGTTGACTTAAATTTCTCATGCTAAGATTTATTCATATTAATATTATACCGTAAAAGTGACCCCGTTTGTCTGTATGTTACGTTTTAATACACTGAACTGAAACTGATACAATTTCGTAAAAATATCGCTTGAAACCCATGGGGAGGATAGACATTTTTATATCGCGAATACAGCCGCGGGTGACCTTACATAATATGATTAAAGTATATACATATATTAACACAAATTAATAAATAGGCTTCGTACGGATGCAATGTAAATGTACTATACAAAAACAATAGCCTATGTTACTCGCTGATAATGTAGCTTGCTATTGGTCAAAGAATTTTTAAAATCGGTCAAGTAGTTTTTGAGTTAAATCATAACAAACAAACAAATCTTTATTCTTTAAAATATTAGTATAGATAAGCCCAACGTAGGCATTGAAGCTAATCATTTAACATGTAATGGTAGCATGTAGTGAGAAGTAGTAACTAGTTAGGTTTAAGTAGTTCTTCATTATTAACTTTGGAATGGAATTGTTGTAAAGTGACACAAGTTAAAAAGAAGTAAAGACTTGATATCATCAAAACTAAAGCTTAACCCGAAACACCTGTCCAGTTCCCAAATAATTGGGGTCACCGGTCAGGGTTTTATGTGCGTTTCATCTATCATTCCCTTTTACACGACATCTCATCACTCTCCGACCGTCTCTGTGTCTCAGTATATACCTTGAGTTCAACATCGGAGGTCTCGGATTCCGTTGTAACAAGATAAAAAAAATGTTTCGGTCAGGCAGTGAACGCAAGAAAACAGTAAAAATGAGGCTTCGTCGATATTTAATACAACAATTTGGGTACTAAAGCCTTCGTTTTTAACGTGGGGAAAGCTCTTGCGGTACGGCTCTTACGGTACCCCTCCTGCGAGGAGCAAATGCAATGCGGAGGGTGTGTGGAACTCGCATCTACCCCGAACTCTCTACTAGTCAGAGAGCTGAATGAGCAATACCTACTAAATCCCACAAAGGATCGATAGCTCTCGCCATCATGGGGCTCAACATTGTCTACTACGGTCCCGGTGAGGGGCACCAACGCCTGGTTAAGGCTAATTGAGGTTTGAGGCCCTTTGAATTAGTCAATGACTAGGTACTCCGCGCACATGCATAGAACAATGTACCTATCACCTACCTATCACCTATATGTATATAATATATATAGGTATATTGTCTCTTCGTTAAAACTATAATCCCTGAAAGCGTCTACGAACTTAGAAGTCGTCTGAAACGAAATGAAACGCAATAATTTATCTGAACAGAAAATAAATTTTCAGAGAACGCGACGCGGGAAACCATTACGGTACCTAGCCAGATGGAACGATCCTCTAACTAGACTATTTGAAGGTGAAACCTTTTAATAAATATTTTTATTTCTACTATTTGGTATTTTTATTTATTTCGACTTGAGGTTATTTTTGTATTTAAGACCAGAATAGGGGAAGGAAATGCTCAAAAGAATTAGGTGCATAGTTATCATTGAAAACAAAAATCTACATCAGATTTTTAAAAGTTGGATTTGTTACCCGGAAACTGAAACCGTTAGATTCCTCAGTAAAAAAACGTTTTTTGTATAAATTAAATTTAAATTAATTACCTAGAAATTGACTTTTATCGTTTTTATCAAATATAGATTTCGATATTGAGTCAACTCATTGAAAATTTTTCATTAATTTCGCTGGTTTGAATTCGCCTGTTCATTCGAGTAAAATGATTGTTCAATTATTATAATTTAGATATTGAATCTCCTTGACTTCTATTTCGTTGGTTAATTCGATGGTCAACAAATCTCACGGAGATAATTTGATAGCAATATCGGAACCTACATAACGTGGGCGAGGATATAGAGAGTTATAACTGTCGATTATTACATATTCAGCCTCAGCTCTACTTAGCTCCGAAACCGAGAACTCAACCTCGAATTATCTCTTCATTCAACCGAATCGTTTGTATCAATCTTTTGTTTGAATATCCTTGTTTGTCCTTTTGAATAAAAAAAATAAAAAAACAGAAGAAATGTCTCTTGTTTCTTTGACTTATTATATTAGACTCGTATCGGACTCTTATGATAGTAAACACGTTACGCGTGGACATCAGAAACATGAAAATGTGCCACTAGTCCTTAAAGGATTTTTTTTGCCATACTAAGAAAACGGACGTCTTATTAAAATAGAGATGTACTTTTTGCCGTATCCTGTATGTAGTAAATGTATTAGGTAAAATAAATGTTTGAAGTAAAAATATATAAGATCAAGAGTGTTACGTGGACAAGTAAGCGTCAAGTGCTATCATTATCTGTAAACTTTTGAAGTGGGCTACCGTAACAGTAAAGCTAAAAAATATATTTAAATAACTTACGAATTCGCTAGGAATGCATACAGAGGCCTTTGCTACGGTTTTTAATAGCTCAGTATTGACTCCCGTATCCCAAATTTCCACTGCCTTCGGAGCTGCCGACATGCCAGCCCAATGCTCTTGATAATATGTCACCTGGTAAAAAAATACAAACGATGACAGTGGCGTAGCATAGGTAACTAGCACTCGGTGCGGATCCCAAATTTGCCGCCCCATTATTTTTATAATTGATGAAAAATGGTACACTTATTGAACAAACCTAAAGAGAAACTCTGTTATTTAGATGATATACAAACAATTTTTTTACCGTTACCTGTGAAATGCCGCCCCCGTCAAAGTGCCGCCCGGGGCGGACCGCACCTTCCCCCCCCCCCAATGCTACGCCACTGAACGATGATATACTTTGTAAGCTTTTCGAAATTCGTAACTCTCTCGAAAAGTTTCATATCCTCTTAATTTAAAACCTCGAGTTACAGTGGATTTTTTAAAATTACAACTCCCTTATTCATAAACGTATTATAAGCTTGATATAGTTAAAATATGTTTTGTTTCTTTCGTTCTGTCGTCTTTTTATATTCGATAGAGCGAGAAAAAACATATTTTAACTATATCACGCTTATAATTACGTTTATGAATAAGGCCGTAAGTATATATATTTTTTTATATTATACACATATATTTGTGATAAATCGAATCATTAAAATATTATTAGCCATTATACAATGATTTGGTAAAATTTTAGTGAAATAACAAATACTGTTAGTGTATTAATTTTCTTGCTAACGTGTACGGAATATACTCGTATTGCTGGAATGTAATGACATGAATGATATTACTTATATTATGTACATACGTGCCCTGTATCTTAATAACGTACGTAAAGGTTATTCGCAATGAATGTTTAAATTAACTACAATCTAAGAAATAATTGTCTAATAGTCAGTATTATATTTAACATTTTTTATGTTTACGTTATTTAGAAAATTGTTCTATTTCTTATACAGATTTCACACAACTTTACGCAAGTTTGCGCAAAGAAACTTTTGGCCTTCCGCCAAAGTGTATTTTGCGACGACTGAAACAGTCAGCTCAGCTAATTCTAAATCAGGACAAAACGTATTTACTGTAGAAAATAATAATAAAGATATACGGGTTATATTTCCCGTTCCCGGAAATAACACACAACTTAATGTAGTATTTCTTTACTCGGGAATAATATTTCAAAAATCTAATTGATCTAATTGAATCGCTCCGGTTTACGGGTGCAAATTAAATGTACTATACACAAAAAATGTAGCTTTCTATTTGTGAAAGAATTTTTAAAATCGGTCGAGTAGTTTTTGAGTTAAATTGTAAGAAACAAACAAATCTTACCTCTTTATAATATTAGTATAAATAAATATCTATACGCTCGTATTATATATTCAATTTAGATGTTTTTGTCTTATTGTATTAGCTTTAATTGAGTCAGTCTGTACCTAATGAGATTTTTAAACTAAATTTTATTTTCAATTGTTTGTGCCAATGCAATATCATATTGCTATTAAGTGGAAGGTAGCCAAACTCAATGCTAAATAATAGGACCCTTTTTGAATTCCTTTTTTATAGTTTTTATTGTTCCTATGCTAATGAATATACCTATTATTTTTGATTCATACTAAATATCAAAGCTGGGTCGTAATTGTTTTTAAAGGAGTGCCAGACCTGGATTAGTATTTCGAAGAATTGATAAACTATTACTAATGTCACTGTTAAGTACCTATAATTTTTTTTTTACGAAGTTTTATAGGCGATGGAAATTCTGAGGAGAAATATTAACATGACAAATATAGGTACCTATGTATTGTATGTGTGTGTTAACAAAATGGACCCTTTTAATTTGTAAATTATGTACGAACTGACACATGTTCCTTTTTAAAAAAACTTACTTCAGGTTGATAGTTATAGGCGATTTCGTATTGCGACTGTAGAAACTTGTGATAATTAATGTTGATATTTTTGACAACATCCTCAGTGACTGCACCCTCAGAAATTAATTTGTCTGTATATAAATCGGGGATTGATCTGAAATAGAAGATCTATAATGAATATATAAATATTTTTGGTAAAGCGTAGTTCAAATGTATCCTATAAAAAAGAATGAGAGAGCGCATACTATTGTGCCAAAAGTCCAGTAATATGAGCGTATTAATTTATTGATGTGCGAATCTAGTGGTGGAACCTAACCCGTGTAATCAAATTATTATTATGTATATATAAAATTGACAGTCAAAGAAAAAGTACCTGTGCACTTAAGCAGTCCTTACCCAAGTCTAATCATAAATTTAAAATTGACAGTCGTGTTTTTTTATATTCGCCCATAGGGTTAGGATTAACTCTTTTGATTATATCGCCTGATAGTAGATAAATACCTCGTTCGAAATTTAAAATTGATTGATCTAAATCAACCGATACAGAATAGTACAAAAGTATTTAAAATGATCTGATTGGTTAATAATGAATTCCAGAGTCGCCTAGTGGGGCATGGGGCAGACCCATTTTTCTTTAAAGGCAAGTAGGTGATCAGTCTTCTATGCCCTGCCTGACCGAAATATATTTTATTATATATTATAGTTTTCCCTGGATTCGAACCCAGGGACTCCGATGCTAAACGCATCCCGCTTACCACTAAGCCACGGAGGCGGTCAATAAGATTGGTACGTTAAATACCACAATAGTAGTAATAATTTAGTAAGTAGAGGAGACATCTTACTTTCTATTGTGGATGACTTTATAAATAAGTGGATTAGTGAAGGTGGGGTCATCGACCTCGTTGTGTCCCCAGCGTCGGTAGCAGTTGTAGTCAATGAACACGTCTCTTCGGAACTTCCTCTGGTATTCAAACGCGATGTTCGTTGCCTTCGCTACCAACTGTGAAGATGATAATATTATTAGTTGCCATTCCTTTCTGTTTGTAAGCTAAGGTTTTCTAATCTTGACAATAAATTCAGTTTTCATTGATAAAATCTTCTGGAGGTACAAATGTTTATAGCACATATCGGTGTTGAAGTGAGTGATATCCTGTTTATCTATTGAGACATTGATTTTTGCGAATTTAACTGAGTATGTCTTTATTTGTTACTGTAACAACGACGATTTGATTAATTATCAATAACATTAATTAATTTTTAGTTAGAAAGTCATTTCAATTAAGTCGGAATAAAAAGCGATTATTTATTGACGGTTTTATAATATCCTATGAATAGAATGGGAAATTAAAAAAAATATATCTTCTATAATAGACTAGTATATATACACAAAAAATTACGCTTTCTCTTGGTGTAAGAATTTTTAAAATCGGTCGAGTAATTTTTGAGTTAAATCGCAACAAACAAACAAATGTTTCTTATATTACAATAGAGATACTCGTAACTTATCGCTAGTGAATTAACTTCATCAATCCTTGGTATTAAGTTAAAATCCCTAGCGATTCTACGGTCGGCTAAGAGACGAGAATTTTCCGAGCCATCTCTCGGGTTAATAAGATTTAACGTTATTACTCAGTTGAGTAATGATTGGTGACGAAGTCGACACATACATATATATAGTTAACTTACTCCACTGCAACATAGATAATTTATTTCACACTAGCAACACTGGGTTCATATTATTTTGAACTTTATTATACACGGAGCCTTCCAAAAAAATCTTAGAATACAAAAATATGTTTTGGTGAAGTTAGAGGAATGAAAAGACAGACAGCTGTTGTGGACAGCTAAATTACTGTAATGTCTTAAAATAGCAGTGTTTATCTATTTGTATCCGGTAATATAAATATTAGAGATAATCTAATCATAAAAAAACCATGTATTAAAAAAAAATTGAATACAAAAGTAGCTCTTAGAGACAAAGCAAAACAGCTGGTATTAAGTTCTCTTTTGAGTTCAGAAAAGTTTGGAAAAGGCAACTACAAAGTTTATTCAAACTGAAGTAAAAATAGGTCAATAGTGCATCATTGACTTTTGTTGTGTTTCAGCCGTACTCATCTATCAATATCTATCATAAAAAAGAAAATGTATGAGACTTACTTCAGGATAGTCGCCGTTGACATGTATAACTGGTACCGAAATAGCCTTAGCCAAGTCTGTAACGTATCGGCTCGATCTGCCGCGACTGGCTGGCAGCGTGAAGCCGATCTGATTGTTGACCACGACGTGCACCGAACCTCCGACCTCAAAGTGCGGCACTTGAGACATCATTAACATTTCTTGGTTAATGCCTTGACCGGTGAAAGCTGCGTCACCATGTACCTGGCATTAGATTATTAGATTGAGGTTTAATTATATAAGTTTGAATGAGAACTTGTAGACACAGTGTAAGGGCATTCCAGCCTGCTCCTGACTTTTGACTTCTTTATATAATATCGACGGTTAAAAGGTATAAGCATAAAAGTATAAGCGACATTTTGGTCGAAAATGACTTATGAATTCCATCCTACTTAAAAGGCTTCCCATGGCTCTAGGACGCTCTCACTTATGCCCAAACAAAAAACTACGTTTTCGAAGTGCCCTTTAAACTTACAATTAGTGAACTTTAAGCTGCTCTCCTTAACAATTTGGTTTTTGTCGGTTATACCCTATTACATTTTAACCTTCGATATAGTTTCAGAGCTCTCTTCAAACTAACTAACTACCGTGTTGTTGTTTATCAGTCATCTGACATTACATTCCTCGAGCCTTTGGAAAAGAAATAGGTTATCATGATAAAGCCTTTTACAGATACTCCAGCTTCAAATAAATTTTAACTATTTAGTATAAAACATTTACCTGAACATTAAGAACTCTGTCGCCAAATCTTGAAGACTTGTTGTTTGAGTAATCTCCTTCCAACAGCTTTAGTTGTCTAGAACGCGCTTTTCCCATTGACACTGGATTTCCTGCCTAGAAGTGGAAAAGGGACATTAGCTTCGAAGAATCATGGTAAAAATCATGCATAACCTAACTTTCTTAACCTTGTTACTAATAAATCGCAGCTT
The DNA here is from genome assembly GCA_905404175.1 of Anthocharis cardamines. Classification (NCBI taxonomy): domain Eukaryota; kingdom Metazoa; phylum Arthropoda; class Insecta; order Lepidoptera; family Pieridae; genus Anthocharis; species Anthocharis cardamines. Next base: position 2,551,465 of record FR989959.1, read on the forward strand.
GGTGCAGATAATATCATATCATATTATGAAGAAGGCTTTCATGGGGAAAAACATTCCCAAAAAAACCCGAAGCCAAATGGCAAGTTAAGTGCAAGCCACTTTGCAATTAACAGTAAACCCAGTAGTACCCATAATATATTATGATACTTGGAGTAGGATAAATATCGGGTATGTTCATGTAATTAAACGATACGATCAATTTAAAGTGAATTTTATAAGAATCTAGAACGGATACCCTGGATCTCTCTAAATTGCAAAAAATTCATGAGACAAACATACATAATATGTAGCTACTTTTTCTTATAAGGAGAAGCCCAAACTACGGCATTGGATTGTAGAATTTTGAAAGATTACTACAATATTGCAAAATGAACCCTAATGGTATAATTAATACAGTTTTTATAATTTTAGGTAATAACAAACACTTTGACTGCTGAAACACAACGTATGTGTTTTTACGGCTGAATCGAGTATGCTTATTTAACACGAATGCGTGTTCGAAATAAATCGGGTCTGCCAGTGCGGTAAACACGTTTGCGTGTTATTTATATCGAGTCACCGGTACGTGTTTTTAGTGGCACGGCTGTAAAATAATATTTAGGGACTAGCAGCGCTTTTTTATAAGAGTTAGTATTCTCATAACTTTTTAAAAGGTGTTACAAACAATAACGTCTCTATTGCGAAACTTGAAAACTACGTTTATAGAAGATTTCAGTAATACAACTTTATGTTCAGAAAGACTAATAAAGTAATAACCATAAATCGAATGGGCCGTATTACTTTGCATATAAATTGAAGACTCAGCTAACGTTAATTCAGTCCTAACCCTTGTTAAGAATTCTGTGTTAGAGTGATAAATATTATTAAGAATTATCTAACAAACGCAAGTATTCGACCACTTAAATAACCAATACTAGCTACCGCCTTGCTAAAAGGTATGCGTTCCGTTTAGCATCGAAAGACGTCCTGGGTGCGATGACCGGGGATAATTTTCTTTAGTAGTCCGTAAATATTGACCAGATTTGCTATGTATAAAGAAGAATGATTAGCAAAACGGATGTGTTTGTCCCATGCCCAACTTCGGGATAATAAGCCACGATGTAAAATCTAGATGACTAGATGTACATAAAAAATTCGTGTCACGATGTTTGTCGTCGCACTCCTCCGAAACGGCTCGACCGATTTTTAGGAAATTTTTAATGTATATTTGGTAGGTATGAGAATAGTTTCATACCGATAGGTGATAAGGGTGACTTATCCAGACATATTTGATTTGGTCTAATTTTTAACATTACTACGAACGCACGAAGCCGGGTCGAGCAGCTAATAATATAAATATTTATAAAAGAATAATATACGCGACGACTTGAAAACCTCCTCCGTTTTTTCGTCGGTTAAAAATATCTAAAAGCGAATGTATAAGCAGTATCATAAATCACCGTAGTTTCTCTTAGATGTCCCAAAGTAGTATGGAAGTTTTGATCTTGGATTATGTAGTAATATATGTATTTCAAATTCGCTTGTTTACAAACGTTTCTTAAACCGGACTCATATAAAAATACAATAGTAAATAGACTAAGGTTGAACTAACTAATCTTAAAGATTTTGGAAAAATTACTTTTGTTTTTCATAGAACTTCCGTTCAATTATAAAAAATGTGATAATAACCACTATAAGTTTAAAATTATATAATTGAAATATTAAAAACTTTCCAAAACATAGATTATGTTAAAACATAATAAGCGTATACCAATAACAAGATTTTATATATTAATGTTACATATCAATAGACGAGCATGAGGTTCACTTGACGTTAAGCGATACCCCAGCCACAGGTCATCAGTCAATGATGCGCAGTCGACTTACCTACCTCCACCATTCGGAAATTCATAGCCTGAGTCCGAAACGCGCAATTTTAGGTACTTCACGGTATTTCCACATCGTTCGTTATACCGGTCGGAATTTCGTTTACTCGTTTAATTCTCGAAGTGACCAGACGTGGGGAAAACATGCTAACAGAAAATTATAAACATGTCATCCGGACGGGATTCGAAGTCGCGACCTATCGGAGCGCAGGGTAGGTGTTGTACCAAACGCGCCGACCAGACCGCGTGAGAATAAGTAATTCTATAATTGTACGTGTGCGATATACATATATATATCTATGTATGTGTTCTATGTAAGTATATGCATGTATCTATGTTATTGTATATGTGTATAGCGAAACTGAGATACAACTTTGCTTCTCTTCGCAATAAAATCCTTTCATAACAATAGAATGTGACACTGTCCAATTCAGTAAATAAATGTTGAGATTTTGAAATAGGGTAAAAGCTCCGAACCAACGAAAGACATAAAAGGTTAAGAATATGTTTTTACAATCGTAAACTTATCTTGAAATTGTATTTTCGTTTGTTATTTATCGCCGTTCGCAGAGTTAAAGCAAAATGTCTTACATTTATTATAAAAGCTTTGTGAATCAAATATTCAATGTAATATTTACGATATTACATAGATACATACATCACGCCTCTTTCCCATTGGGGTAGGCAGAAATCAAAGAATTTCGATCCGTGCAAACACTTCTATTTTAATCAATGCTTTCATATACGCTCGTCGGTTTCGAGTACTTTTGACCTGGTACTTTTGAAGAACGTCCCCCATTTGATCGCGTATTAGGCATACTGTATGGCAGTTGATATGTGTATTAAATAAATAAATAAATAAACTTACCTCTAAATGAGATGGATTGTTGATCATTGAAAACCTCAATGTTTTATCATCTACCTTTAAATCAACCGACGCACCTATAATGTAAAACAATAAGTAAGTTAATACTCTATGGAGAGTTTTTTCAAACGGTAAATCATCGAAACATTCGTTTGTATCAATTAATATATTCGATGTCAAACAAACGAACATCAAATTGTTTATAAAAGTTTATAAACTTATTATCAATAATTCTATGTATTATTAATCACATACCAGACCGGTTTATAGAGCTATAGTTTGTTTTTACTATAACTGAATGTAAAAGAGCAAAAATATTAAAGATCCGTGATGTGTTTAGCAAATGTTTTAAATTACGGTTTGCAGAAGCCATTTCCTGTATAATTTCAGTCTGTTTAAAAGCTCAAATCATTTGAGATACTCATTAGATTTTCACTATTATTTAATGATATTTTTCCACTATATTATGTATAATTAGCAACACGACCTGGCTTCGCACGGATGTAATGTATAGGTACTATACACAAAAAAATTGCTTATGTTACTCACTAATAATTGCCTTAAAATCGGCCCAGTAGTTTTTGAGTTTATTTTACAAGCAAAAAAAATATACAAATCTTTCCTCGTTATAATATTAGTGTAGATAATAGTAAATGCAAAGCTTTTTCGTACATTCTAACAATAATACTTACTTAAATGTGTGGCGATATCACAAGCAGCGTTCGCTTCCTGTGGGAACTCGGGGTTTCCGTTGAATTTGTGGAAAATCTTGACGGGCGGGCATTTCAATTGGCTTGTCAGCAAATTTATTTTGCCTCTGTGGGCCATTGACAGAGTAATGTATTCGAGTCCGTCTGTAATTCAATTTGAATCGGGGTCAAAATGATCACTGGATAAGTAACATTTACATATAAAATGCTAAGTTAATTTTATACACCCGGTTTCTTTTTGAAATAGTCTATTTCAAACAAAAAATATTTAAAAAAAAGATGGCCCAGAAGCGTATGTGGTTTTGTGGTCGCACGTTCATCCGCTAAACCCATACGTCCTGGGTTCGATTCCTGGGTTGATGGTCAAGTATTTCTACTTTTAATAGACACTCAATGAATGTTAGATGATAATCTCATTATATTTCATGATAACTTCCAACATTCAAATCAATCTTCACATCAGATATTTTAGCGATGAAAGTGGTTAGAAAAATAATGTTTTTAGAAATATATATGACATATGTATGTTATAAACAGGTCAGATCCAGTGAGTTATGCATCAGCTACCATTTACAATCAACTCGTTGGAACAAGAAAGCGTACGAATGAATGAAATTAATTTAAAATAACGAAGTAAATTACAGTATAATTCCGTTTTTTTATATTAGATAACAATATACGAGCATGAGGTTCACTTGATGGTAGGTGATACCCCAGCCACAAAACATCAGTCAATGAAGTCGACTTATTTTTTATATTGAACAATCGGAAGAGGTGCATTTTTACCACGGCTATCTTAAAAACTTTACCATGCCATGAAAGCCATGGAGGCCTTTGGTGGCGTACTAAATTAAAAAAGTATTAATGGCAGTGGGTTAAATCAGGTAAAATAATAACTATGCGCTGCCCGTCTAGCATGACGAGAGATAGGTATCTCGCGGACGAGTGAACACAAACTAAGATTTATCTCGACATCGACAATTCTAATAGACAAGATATCTCGATCGATAAATATCTTAATCGATAAATATTAATGTGGGTTATTATTATTATTTGTTAAAACATATTGTTATGATTTTTCGGAAAACATTATTAATATTATTCTTTTAGTTCACTTATTATGACTTGTTTCTTAACTATAGTACTTTATCTCTTTTCTTATTTGTATGTTTTCTTTTTAGAGGACTACCCTAATCTATGTTATGTTTATGTAATATTTTAATTTCTCTGGTAGCCTGGAAGAGATCGCTTTTCAGCGATAAGGCCGCCTTTTGTACGCTACTCATTTTTTACTTTTGTATCTTATTATTATTTTCACGTGTGGTGTTCAATAAAGTGTTTTTGTTTGTTTGTTTGTATGTCTACTTTTGACAATAGAAGACGAATTTAAGTGTAAGTGTCATGTTAGACCCGGAAGACACATAGAGATAATCGATTAAAACACGAGAAAACGGTCGACAAAATTTTGTCGTGGTTGTCGTACTAGGCCGGCTGGTCGGGATTAGTGTTTACGAAAGACAATATTCTGTTGATTCAGAAAGATGGCTTACCGCTTGCACTTCGCTTGATTAGCGTTGAAAAGAATGTTAGCAGGGATTCGGCTCCCTCACCGCAGTATCGCTTGACACTAGGGTACTTGGTGGATAGGAATTTGTCCCACGTCTGGGTTTCTAGCAGTTCCTTCAGAATCTCTAACTGACGTTCCTTGTCGATGACATCTGTTCCGTTTTCTATTCTTTGAGCGAACCATTCTCGTTCTGCATCTGTCTGGAAAATGTTACTTAGTACACAATATACTATATTTATGGGATATTATGACCGCCTCCGTGTCTCAGTGATAAGCGCGATGCTTTAGCACCGGAGGTCTTGGGTTCGAATCCCGGGGAAACAAGATTAAAAAAAATGTTTCGGTCGGGCAGGGCACAGAATGCTGATCACCTACTTGCCTATATAGAACAATTATCAGTGAAACAGACACAGAAATGAGTCTACCCCATTAGGGGACTCGGGAATTCACACAATGAATGTTAGTTTCTGAAATAGTAGAATATTTGACGGGTGCGATGGCGCATTTGGTAGAACATCTACCTTGCGCTCCAATGAGTCGCGGCTTCGAATCCGGGACGATCGATTGATCCGATTCTAAACGTCGGGACATGTTTATAATTTTCTATAAGCATGTCTTCCGCACGTCTGATCATTTTGAGCATTAAACAGGTGAGAGGAATGTCGAAATTCTAACCGGGTAACGAACCACCGTTCACAGATGGAAAACCGTTAAGTTCACATTGCGCGTTTCTCAGTCTATGGATTTCTGAATGCTCGAAGTAAAAAGTAGGTTGAAAACTGATTTATTAGTTTTGTGACTGGGATTTAAGAATTTTATACAACACTAGCAACGTGCCCCGGCTTCACACGGGTACAATGTAGATGTACTATAACAAAACATAGCCTATGTTACTCGCTGATAATATAGCTATCTATTGTTGAAATAATTTTCAAAATCGGTCCAGTAGTTTTTGAGTTTATTCATAACATACAAAAATAAAAAATTCAAAAATACAAATCTTTCCTCTATATAATATTATTATATTCTTTATTGTACCAAAAAAATTAAAAAAAAAATGTTACAAACATAACTAATCTAGACAAGTACATATTGGTGGCCTTATCGCTAGGCAGCGATTTCTTCCAGGCAAACCATACATAATAGGAAACAATCATATATTAGTTAGGTAGGGCTGCGATGATAGGCACAAACAAATTAAAAATAAAACATAATTATTATATAAACTAAACTAAACACTACATACTAAAATGTCAACAATGCCAACAAATGAAAAACAATTAAAGACCAAGATAGTGGGACTTTACTAGATTCTTGAAGGTATCAAGACTTTGAGCTTTTCTAATTGATGCAGGGAGAGAATTCCACAGTCGAACAGCTTTAGCAGCAAAGGAAGCATTATAGAAGTTTGAGGAATGGACTGGCACAGTTAGTGATAAGTTATCTACAGAGCGAAGGTTTTGATTACGAGATCCCAAGAACACAAATTTTTCTTTAAGATACAAGGGAGTTTTAGGATCAAACAAGATACAATATAACAGAGAAAGTAAGTGAGCATTCCGGCGATGGCGGATGGGAAGCCACTTGAGTTTTGCTCGAAACTCGGAAACGTGATCATACTTACGTAAGCCAAATATGAATTTTATAGCAAAATTTTGGAGTCGCTCAAGTTTATTGATTTGTTCAACTGTTAAATTTGAAAAACAGGAATCAGCATAGTCAATGATAGGCAAAAGTAAAGATTGAGCTAACATTATTTTTGTTCGAATCGGAAGAAATTTCTGTAAGCGTCTTAAGGAAGCAGCTGCACCAAACATTTTTCTACTAATTTCTTTTAAGTGAACTGTCCATGAAAGCGTTTGGTCAATATGAAGACCTAAATCCTTGACGGACTTGCTAAAAGGTATCACCACACCATTAACACAAACAGCAGGAATGGAGGACCAGTTAATCTTGCCAATAAAATTTGGACTTCCAATGACAATAGTTTGGGTTTTAGATAGATTGAGACTAAGTCCAAAGCGTTTACTCCAGTCAAATATGGAAGCCAAATTTTTATTGGTGTCACTTATTGCTTGATGGAGGTTTTCAAAAGTAGAGTGAGAATATATTTGGAGATCGTCTGCATACAAGTGATATTGAGAAGAAATATAAGATGTAACAGAGTTTATAAATATGGAAAAGAGAAGTGGAGACAACACACCACCTTGCGGAACGCCGGAAGAAATGTCGCACCAGGATGAGATCATGTTGTCTACCTTAATGCGTTGACGACGCCCATGCAAATAACTATGAAACCACTCAATAGCTGCTGGAGATATATTAAGAGATCTTAATAACATTAATAAGATATCAAAGTTAACTGAAGTGAAGGCATTACTGAAGTCCAATAAAGTCAGAACTGTAAGTTGTTTACTGTCCATGCTCCGACGCACATCATCAGTAATTTTAACAAGAGCTGTTACAGTACTGTGGCCAGGTCTAAAGCCCGATTGAAAGGGATCAAGAAGAGAATTTTTGGTAAGATAGAAGCTTAATTGCTGTTGAACAAGTTTTTCAAGTGCTTTAGAAAGAAAAGGTAAAATTGAGATAGGCCGATAATCAGAAAAGGAAGAAGGACTATTTTTCTTAGGAAGTGGGATAAGGTGCGCTTCTTTCCACGCTGAGGGGAATGTACCGGAACTTACTGAGAAATATTAGTATATTAGTATAGATATAGATAATATTGTCCTTTATTAACGCGAGTATAACACATGTAAATAAAATACTTTATAACGGATTAAAACTTTGTGATATTTCAAATCAGACCAGTCTGCCGCGACCACGGTTGCTGAAAAGCATCCGAAACGTCGGTATAAATAATAAATCGTGTATTTATCCGTTATAAAGTATTTTATTTAAATTTATATAACATATTAGGAGTCTGATTGAAAAATATTAATAGTAGTCACATATAAGATGAATATGGCTGCAAAAATACATATTATTATAACACCAAACTTACTTCTAAATATGAGAATTCATACGAAATAGGCCCGCAGTATATTTTCTCTAAATGTTTGACGAGATCGTGAGCGGCTTGTTTTCCACTATGTCCGTATAATAATCCTAAGTCTACTTGGTCTCCAGGGTTTAGTACATATCTCGACAAGTTAAGCTCCTTGACGTTCCTAAAAATAATACAACATTTCTTTAATAACAGAAATGACTATACCTTCCTTTGTTATTTAATCTGAGATATCTTCTATGTCTGAAGCGCAGCCCGCGTTGTGTAATAGGTACACCTTGCATTCCGATGGATCGTGGATTCGAATACCGCTGGGACGACATGTTTATAATTTTCTGTAATTTTTTTTCGTTTGTCTGGTCACTTGGAGTATGAAACGAGTGGAAGAAATATTGAAATTTCGACCAGGTATTCATAGATGGAAAAACCGTGAAGTGTATGTTGTCTGTTTCCGTTTCAGTCAATGGATTTCCGAATGCTTGAATTAAAAGTCCATTAAAAAACGTACAGCGTATCACTACTATGGCTGAGGTATTAAACGATATCTAACATAAAAAAGAACCATAATGTAAGATGGATGGATAATCGTAATTTATTGTTCTTAATAAAGAATTAAAAATATAAATGAACGATTAAAAGTTGTAGTTGTATATTCATGAAACGTAGACCAAATGACGCAGAAAAATAGCCAAATAATAAGAAAGTATAAATACGTTAACTTACTGTAAACATTAGATATTTCTTGTCAATTTCAACGGAACAGGTAACAACAATATCAAACTATACAGATGATTGAAAATGATTCATAATTAATTTCGGGTACATAATTGAATTCGGATAAACTGATTAAAATCGAAATGAACAAAATTTTAGGAACAAATTAATGTTGTGCCAAAAGCGGATATTTGGGTTTATTGATAATTAGACTAAGATTGATTTAACAGTATATTTTATTATGTTTTTCATCCCTTTAATATACTTATATAAATATAATTGAATCTTGTAAGATGGAGGCTTTTAATACCTATATATTATGTAGAAAGATCGGACCAAGACATTACCATTTATTTATTTTTTGGTGTTTTAAAAGCTCCGAATAATTTAAAAGAAATAGGTAAAAATATTTAGATGCCCAATTTTTTTTTCAATTATTTATTTAGGCCACGAATCAAGCTTTATGGAACTTGGAGCTTCTATCCCCTATCTAATTCTAAGTGGAGTTATATTGCGAGTATCACCCATTTTAATAAAATATCTTTTAAGTGATTAAAAACGCGGTTTGTGGATAGGTGCCCTAAGACTTTATAAGGTGGAGAGAATCGGAAGTGGTAGTAAAACGAAATTTAGGTATGTATGTTAATACGGATATTTTTATATGATTTTTACGATTCTTTTCAACTCGGAAAATCCCTGGAAAATGTGGGTGGCTTAAAAAGGATTAACAGTGTTAAATACCTGTCCTCTTGTTTATAATCGACGTTATCGATGTTAGCGCGGAGGTGGCCATATGTGCGATAAGCGTTGACAACTTGCTGCGCTCGGCAATTCTCATATCTTTTCGCTATTACTTCTTCTGGTATTTCTGTAATAGAAAAATTTGGTTTAAAAATGCCAGAGCTGCGCTATAGTGAGTGATTTTGAATATTAATATGAACTTTACAGTTTACTGCAACAAATCTTCAATATTCTTCAACCTGTAACAAAGCCAGCAAGCTCAGCATAAAGCTGATAAACCTGGATCTGCACAGCGCTGTTTTTCATCACAGTTTTAAAAAGATAAAAAAAAAGGAAAAACCTTCAACAATGAAAAAATCATAAAAATGAAAACGAGCTTTAAATTTGCAACTTAAATAAAAATCAATATATAAAATTCGGTTATAACGAAGAATGATGAACGGGTATGTAGAGTCAAGGGTTTATTCTTCGCGATTCACTTTTACAGCTTAACCTGTAACACAGTGTTACACTGTTTTATGGTTTTATTTTAATTGTAAGAATGTATTGTATGTTAAATAATAATAATAATTATTATTATTTATTGTATGTTCTATATCGTTACTTACATAACCTTTTTAACATCATTGTAACTATGTATCTTTGTCAATTAATTAAAATCAGTTGTTACCGTGTACTCTTTTTATATGCAACACTATTGCATTGACCCTAAATCATTAAAAGATTAGAACAAACCTCCCTTCTAAATCGAGAGAATAATCTTTTAAGAAATACTAATAATATCCGTAAGTCAGCAACTACTTATAATTATTATTAGAGCGTATTAGAGATAAATAACAAAACATACCCGCATTTTCATTCACAACTCGCGGCCGATGCCCGAACACTCCCACTCCAGAATGATAATTAATTCTTCCATACTGTTCACGCCATCGCAACGTCTGTCTCGCTCCCACTTTCATAAAATGAATCATTGTTTTCACTTTTCACCAAAACATTTCAAAATCATATACAATTAAATTAAAGTTCAAGGTCAGCTAAAACGAAATGTGCGCGGGAGCAACGTCGCGGTTGGGATCGAACTGACTAAAGAAAGAGATAGCATTATAGATTACAGAATAAGTAGAAATATTGTTTTCGATCATTGCCTTGTTGACTGTGTGAACGACTTGTTAACTGATAATAGTACACGTTATAATATTATGATGTATTATTATAATGGACACATAATAAAAAGATATACCTACCCGATTAACTTATTGAATATATCTTATTTCCTCAAAGAATCGTGTCACAATTACATATAAGATTGCGAATTATCATGTGATATATTATTGTTTGTATATAGAGTTCATAATAGTTTCGTAATAATCTCTTGATATGGAATAATTGTAGTGATAATGGTATAGCAACAAATCGCTAGAAGATAAGATAAAACGTTACATTCATAACAAAATGTATTTTGGTACCTATTCTTATATTACATGAGAGTTGAGGTAGGTAAATATGTACATATAAGAATAATATTTTTGGGTATTCCGATGTTTACACTTTTACAGTTTAAAGTGAAAAAAAATTCCATTAACGTTGGTATATTTTATTGTTTTAAGTACTTGGAAAACTTCAGTTATTTTGGGAAGTGAATCAACAAAGTATGTAATATATGTACATACATATATGTATGATAAAATATTTCGACTTCACGGTTACCTCGCTGAGTTCGACTGCTAAACTCTACAAATATTCGTTTTAATGATTTGAGTCTTCCAAAAGTATAAGCTGTTGAATTGCTAATGAAAGATTGAGATCAAAAAATAATTCCAATAAATAGTTCCTAAATCATAATAATTAATTAGTTATTTGTTTATTATTAATAAACAATAATACTAATATTGTAATTTCATGCATTAATGGGGAAATTGCATACTGCATTTTAACACGACATAAATAATGCAATAACTGTGTAAACACGTACGTAAGATATTATCGTAACATTAACTAAAATGAAATAAACATCGAAACACGAAACAGCGTAAACAATAACTCATTTCGCTACAAGTTTCTGCTATTCGCTAAAATGATATTCATTGCTAGCTGAATTACAATCAAGCAATTCACTTAGGAGTAAGAGTTGTTTTAAAAGCTAGGCACGGGTTAAATAGAGAAATTGGTAAAACATTCTAAGAGTAAACTGGAAAGTGCGAGCAATAATATTTCTGTTTCATAAAGCTGATACGCTGACGTATACATAATTTTATGAGATGAATCGTCGGTCTCTGTGTAATACTATATTATTGAAAGTGAGGCACAAAATTCAGTATGTCAGTGACATGAGCAATTTACATGGTATACACAATATATTTTCTTCGTCGTCGATTTCATGGACAAAGAGGTACTGATCACTGCTACCAAATTTTCTCCTTCCTGCCATGTTCCCTTGTTCTACATGGAGTCGGTACAGAATGTTATTTTTCCATTCTCTTTTTCACTTGTTATACCAGTAGTATCAGGCACACCCTTGTTCATTTACGCTGTTCCGTAATCCTGTCACATATATATACTATTTTAAACTTTTTATACTGCTACCAAATTTTCTACATATTTCTTGCTGGAAAAACTGCATGAAAATAAGTTTGCTTCCGATATAATTAATTAATCTATTGATTTACTATATACGTATCTAATTTCCAGATTGTTTTGGTTTCTAATTCTATCTGTATGTTGTTTCGGAGCGGGGTCAGTTCTAAGATCATCTCTAAGGCTCCTGAGCTCTGACGTAATAGCATATTCAGTGGATACAAACTATTTGGACTGGGATACACCATTTCCTGCTGTTACAGTGTGCGATCAGATAGATACTAGTCGTATCAAAGCTTATTTAAAGAAGTAAGCTGAGGTTTATTTATAAAACTCAGGTCTTTTAATCTCTATAAACTTTTCTTTACTTTTTTATAGTATTTAAAACTTGATTTTGAAAGATTATAGCTACGATTAGATTACAAATTAGGGTAATATTATCATTATTTAAATATAGGTACGATCTACCAATGTCTCTTTCAACATTCTACAAGGAAGTTTCCTTCTGGAATATGAAGTATTGTCGTACATGTACTTGGTGCGAACTAAATAAGACATGCGTCGAAGGATTCCTGGAAGACGTCAAGAAGATCCGGCTAAACTGTTCAGACTTGCTCACAGATTGCTGGTGGGATGAGAAATACTTTTCTTGTTGTGACAGGTATTATTTTTTATCTATGGCATTCAATTAATGTATTGGCTTCAATGCAGCGTTACTACAGACAAAATTTTTTAAAGTTTAGGTGGGCAAACGAGCCTGCTAATTATGTGATGGAAAGTGAGCAGTCGCAACACCAAAATCCACACACTTTTTCATCACAAAGGCTAAGGTTTATGTTCTTAAATTTTCATGTCCCATATTCGTACAGTGGGGTCTTCAAGTAGTATTTTTGTTGAACTCGTTAGCGATAGAACGGGACAAAGCGCTACTTCTACTCTCAGTCCGGTTTGAACATTGGAAAAGAGAAAATTTAAGTTTGATGCGCTGTTTCAATTTCCGTCACTATTGTACGCGGTAAATAAAGCATTTGTAACATTATTGTAAGATAAACTAGCTCAGTCGTGTTGCCAACTCATTTATTTTTTAGCTGACGCTTTTTTACTAATTCTGATTTTTCACAGATTTCTACCCATAGAAACTGAATACGGCGTGTGTTTTGTCTTTAATTCAGCTTTCAAATCTCGTGTATTAACAGTAAATAAGAAAATTGGTACTCCAAGACTGGTGTTTACTACCATAGATTCAAGTATGGTAGGTGATTTAACTTGAAAAATACTATGTATAACTGATAAAAAATACTAAAACCGCTTTTAGTAAAATAATATAATATGTTTTAGATAAGAATTCATGCGTCAGATGAAATGATCTCAGTAGATATGGACAATATTTTGGGGCGCAATAATATTTTACCACTTATGGCTAACTTAGACGCGATTTTAAAGGTAAGTACTACCAACGTACAAAAATAAACCACTTGTTCGAGGACTCAGGGAAATCATTTAAAAATAACTCTTAAGCTATCTTAAGCTAAGGAGTAGGTATGAGATTTTTCTCATACTCCTTTCATTAATTCAAACTTTAATTAAAGTTAGCTTAAATGTAATAAGTTCGGTAGAACACTTGCGGTGCGCATCGATGGGTCGTGGGTTCGAATCCCACCGGAACCACATGTTTATATTTTCTGTAAGCATGTTTTCTCCACGTCTGGTAACTTCGGGCATTGATCGGGTGGGAGGAATATCTAAATTCCGACCGGGTAACGAACCACTGTTCATAGATGGAAAACCGTGAAGTGCATATTGTGCGTTTCGGTTTCTGTCTATGGATTTCCGAATGCTCGAAGTAAAAATTAGGTCGACAGCGCATCATTGACTGTCGAAATTTGTCCTATATTTTTCAGGCTGAACAAACGGTTAACGATGTATCAGTCACGTCGATATCAAAAAAACATCGAAGCTGTCTTTTCAAGGAAGAACACCCATCGTTTGTGAAGATTTGGCCCTTTGAGACATATACTTATAGCGCTTGTATACTATATTGTAGAGCGTTTAGCCAGTACAGTACTTGTAACTGTACTCACCATTTCATGGCCAATATAGGTAGGCATATAATGAGTTAATAAATCTTGGCATATTGATCACAAGTTATGTATCCTTAGTACAAGTAGGTACTCACAAAATATATATACAAAAAACATTACTCTAAATAATGGTGAAAACCGCATGAAAATTTGTTCTATACTTTAAAAGAAGCAAGCGAACAAACAGACTCAATTTCATCGACGTCAATTTTTTTATAGCTTTTACTTTAGTAAATAATTAGTATTATTAGTAAGTATTAATTAATTTGTAACATAATTATTTTTAATATCTTGTTAATATTTTTAATATCTTATAAAATATGGATCAACATTGATCTGAGATAAATAAATTGATATTATTAAACAGTCTCATAAAAGTTTTGTCAAAATTGTTTTATCGATTTAGCCATCAAAGCATGGAAGATTTTTTAAATAAAGCTTAGCGTCTCTATTGGACCAATACAATTACATAAGTACGTCAAATATTTAATAATTTTCTGATTCTTTTTTTAGTTAAATTGCCCACTTGTAACATCGAAGGGTTGGCGTGTCTAAGCCTCAATAAAGGTAAATCTTCTCGAATCTCGTGAAAAGGTTTTATATTATTCCTAAAAATTCATATTAAATTCCCAAATAAATTTGTTTGATTCTGAAGCTTTATTATCTGATATTGTATTTAACTTAAATGCTGACAGTGATATTATACGAATATAATATGACATAATCTGCACTAATATTGTAATGAGGAAATATTTGTATTTTTTATGTTTGTAACGAATAAACTCAAAAACTACTAGACTGATTTTTTTAAAAATATTGTACATACGTACTATACCAATAGCTACATTATCAGCAAGTAAAATAATTTTTTTTTTGTGTATAGTACATTTACAATGTATCCGAGCGAAACCAGGACGTGTTGCTAGCTAGTATTTTCATATATACATATGTATATGTACTTATGGTATACTATACTTCATTATAATATCACCTACCTTATTTAGACTTTTTATTTATCTAAGATATTTAGCAAAGGTCCTAGGTCCGGATCCGGATACAATAATTTTTTAAAAGGTATTGTTTTTGGTATTGTATGGCATAGAAGATTACTGGCTTGCTAGTCGTAGTATGTCTGCCCCATACCCCACTCAGGAAATGACTTATTAGCTACACAGTTGAATTACAATTCGAAATTAGTCAATGCGACTATCCGTTTTATTGTGTCTTTATTCTCTATGGAATATTAAATATTATTATTTTCAGATGATATTTTGAAATTCAACTGCACTTGTCCAATGGGTTGTGAAGAAACATCTTACAAAGTTACGCACGTTTTCTATAAGTAAGAACCAACATTATTACGTATTGCAATTGATTGTAATAGTAATAGTATTGTTGTCTCTAATCTATTAAAATTAGTTTAACTTAAAATTTCATTCTTATTGAGTTTTAGCACTCTATAATCTATATGTCTCTATATGTATAAAATGTCCGGTGTTGCAGATTATTGGCATGCATTGACATAGTATTAAATGTTGATCGAAGTTGGCATGAGTATATTCCTAACTGTATTTGGTTTAAAGTTATCGCTTCGTTGTGACTTCTGTAAGCACTAAACCGAAACACGATTTTTCTTCTGACCGGAAAAGATTCAATCAATTCGAGGAATCGGACGAATTGAACTGTTTCTCCTTGAACGAGATAAACGTTCAGAACTTAAGGAAAACTTAGTTAACGTCGATGAAATTCAATTTTCTCTGCTTTCGAGTTTCGGTTTATTTTTGTTCTACTTATACAGAAGTTAGAAAGTTGAAGTTGAACAATGATTAATAATAATAATTTATTATCACAGCTTTGTGTTTATTTTTGATTATTAGGTTACCGAATAAACTATTATATTATTTGGGTTAGATATCGACAGACGAGCATGAGGTTCACTCGATGGTAGGTGATACCTCAGCCACAGAACATAAGTCATTGATGCGTTCTAAACAATGGTTTTAAAGTATTATTTTATTGATTCTCTACCACATGTATGCCTATGATTTACTCAACTCTGGATGACTCCTACTGGATGACATTGCAATATCTAACACAAACGCAGACGGAGCAGCAGTAAATATTTTGGCCTCACTATCGATCCCAAAAAAAGTAAAGTCATAATTCTATTTCAAGAATTGTATTATATCTTCAATGCAATCTATAACTATCAATGGGGCTGTGATTCCTTATACTTAGTAACTCTGTCAAATACCTGTTAGAGTCAAATAATAATCAATAGAGTGTTAGCAAGCAAGTCCTTATATGTCCTAGTCACATAAATGGCAACTTTAACCACACCTACGTGTGATAAGTGTAATATATACCAACTTAGTTTACGTTCCAAAGGTGTAGTACTTTATCAGGTAATAATTATTGAGAGTTGTGATATGAAAACTAAGGCAAACGAATGCACGCAGTACATACTTTATGATAAAAATGTAAGGTGATATTGACATTTTAGCTTCGATCAACATTTAATACTATGTCAATGCATTTTAGTATGTGACATGTGTAAGCGAGTTTACTGCACCGGGACTGTTACCGGGTTCGAATTTCGGAGTAATAAGATATAATTTTTTGGTCAGGTAGCGCGCAAAAGATTGATCACATTTTGCCTGTAAACAAAAATAAGAAGTGAAAAGGATGCAGATGTGTATCTGCCCTATGCTCCACTAGGGAAATATGAAAAGTAACAGGGTTTTATTTCATCCGCCTGAAAATTATTACACATTGACTGAGTGAGATAAAACAGAGTTTTATTACCTTAAGCATACCATAAGACCGTAGAGATGTAACATCACAGCTTTTTTTATAAATAAATAGAACATATAATATTAAGTAAAAGTTTGGCAAATATAGCATCTGATGATAAAAGTTTATCTATTTATATCCATTAATTGTTTACTATTTATGGTTCCAGCCGATCTAGTAAAACAACAGACAATGTAATCCGCACATCGCGAAGTGTCGTGCGTCTGGCTCAGCTACCAACTATGAGGATTAGACGGTTCGCAATTAGGGATAACCTTGGGCTTGTTGGTACGTTATAGTATTATCTGTTTAATAAAGGGATGAGATGGTATTAACGAAATTGTATGAGGAAAAAGACAACATTGAATACTTTATTTACGTACTTACTTCACTTTCCCACGGATAAATGGTTGAATCTGGACGGAATTTTCAAATTCCCCTAAAAGGAAATCCTTTAAAAATATTATGAAATTCAATACAACTTCACACCACTATGAGTGTAGATAAGGTTTTCAATTATTTTCCCCTTTTTTTAAAATCTTAATAGGCAGTTGTTTGACCACTATCCCACCTGATAGTAAGTGGTGATGCGGTGAGAGTCGTTAATCACGACTGCCTAGAAGGTTTATATTTACTCTCGTTTTGAAGATGTCTAAGTTATCTTGTTCGGAGAAGATAGACGCAGAGAGGGAGTTACAATCCTTAGCGGTTCGCATGATGAAAGAGGAAGCGAAACGACTTGTACTGAGTGAAGGGATGTCGAATAGGTAAGGGTGGAAATTTGCCGTGGGTCTGGATGTCCGAAGATGAAAAGGAGGAGTGAGTAGGAGAAGGAGGGATCAGGTTAAAGTATTAAAAGCTGTTCCAGTGCGAATCAGTGCGTCATCTTAGCATAATCTGTAACCATAAACCCATTTTTATTTCAAAATGTACAGATTTATTCATAAAACTGTCATATAGAACCAAAACGTGCATATTTATTTTCAGTGGACATCGGTGGCGTGGGCGGAGTATTTTTCGGCGCTTCGCTCCTCAGTATTATTGAAATCGTTTACTTATGTTGTATTCGACGAGAATTATAACCAGTTACGTTTTAATTATAAACGTATTCAATACATTGTTATACCACTATAGCACAAAAATTTCGAAGGTAATATTATGTTTGTAGTTTCTCCCTTTTGAAACGATAATCAAAAATCTTAAAATAAAAAAGGGAAATAGTCTATTTCTTGATATACCTACTGTTTATATTCCTTCGGAAGTTTTAAATAATAATAATTACAAGCGAGTTCTTACATATCAGGTTCAAATTATTTGAAAGACATTTTTTATTGTCTTCTTAGACAGAAGCAAGAGAATTATTTCTCTTGATCACTTCCAATTCAATTGTTCAATATCCGAAGATAATGGCGAATAAGGTTTCATTTCCCTTATAAATTGCATCACAAATAATACACACCAAGTTAGTTTGTTACATTTTGATCTACAAACTCCCAAAGCAAGAAAAGCTGTTTCAACATTCGTAGTACTAAAGATATATTAGCTTCCAGCGTTAGTGTTTCCCACGGCTTGATTTATATCACAAGTTATTTTCATACACGCAGCACCACAATGAACGATACTTGCTTTTAACATCCACTATAATATGTACTATCTAATCCCTTTCTTGGGACTTTTATTGTTTTACAGAACTAAAGGAGGTGCAAGACTAGTCCCTCGCAATACAGAGTATACTAATGTGAGGACTAGTACCCGTTTTTTATTATTAAACTAATGTATTGGTAATAAATACATTTCAATTAAGTCGACAGCGCATCGTTGACTGATGTTCTGTGGCTGAGGTATCACCTACCATCAAGTGAACCTCATGCTCGTCTGTCGATATCTGACATAAAAAAAAAAAAAAATGTTTTCTCTTTATAATATTATAGTATAGATGAAACTACGAGTAGCTTATAAAGTATAGAATTGTATAGAATCTCTGTATACCTTGCATTATATAAACTTCTCAGCCGATTATTACTATTGTAACCGAGTCTTTGTAAGCTAAACCATTGTTGAAAAGAGTGTCCATGGAGTTTCTTGCCGGTTCTTCTCCATGAGACCCACTTTTTGGAACCGTGCAACTAGACGTTTCATAAGAGCCTGCAAAGGCCTATTTGAAATAAAAAACTTTTGATTTTGATTTTTGAAAGATAATGAAGCATTAACACTGATACTATTTTAACATCAATGAAAAAAGGAAAGCTAAAACGTGTCCATTTTATGATTCATTAAGCACCTCGTAAGTATGAGACATGGACCGAAGAGTAACAGTTACTAGATAAATACAAGATGATACCTATTTTTAGCGTATTATCGCGAAAGTTCCAGTATACAGAGCGGAGTGGAGCGTAGAGATAATTCCTTTTTTCTACGTCTATTTCAAAGGCAACGCATCTGCAAGTTCTCTGGTGTTATGGATATTAATGGGCCGAGGTGTTTACTTTCCATCAAGTGAGCCACAGGCTATAAAAAAAAACAGTCAGTGGCGGATAAAACTGTATTTTTTTTAAAATCGGCGGTGATTTTAACTAATTAATTACTCCTGCCACAAAACAACTAGAGTATTAGAATCTTCAAACTGTCATTAGAATGCAATGTCAACTGCTTTCTCAAACAAATAAATAAAGGCTTCATCTAGTACTTTAAGCATATTTTTGTGGAACATTAATCAACCAACGAAAACTTTTCCTATTTTCCTACCGTCTCTACTTGTACCAACTTATTTTATGTAAATTAAAATTGGGAGTACCTATGCCAAATCATCTGAAAGCTTTCATTAAATAGAAAAATTAAAATGTATTTTCTTTAGAATACCATCATTTTCACACAAGATGACGGGAGATAGACCTAAAATCCTAACACCACTAATGTATAGGTATAAGTTGGATATCTCATTTCTATTAGACAACATAAAGAGTAATTGAAAAGAAGAGTAATAGTAGGAAATTGTGTATAAAGATAGAACAATGATTTAGTAAGAATTATAAGTATTCATGATAACAAGTAACCAACAGCAACAGATTAACTCATAACAGCTCTCTGTGAACATTCATCTCACGAAATATACAGAATGAGTTATCTGCCGGCCTAGCATGACAACCGCGACTAAATTTTGTCGACCGTTTTCTCGTGTTTTAATCGACTATCTCTTTCTTTCTTCCGGGTCTAACATGACAATTACACTTAAAACTCGACTTTTACTATCAAAAATAGGTATATTTGTCGATCGAGATATCTTTTCTATCAATATTGTCGATGTCGAGATATAATATATCGAGATATCTTACATCTTAGTTTGATTCTCTCGTCCGCGACATATCTCGTGGCGGTCATGCTAGGCCGGCAGCAATGGTCTGTGGAGGTATGTATGTATGTATAAAGTACAGGGCTATTGTAATATATTATATCCCGCCACTGTATGTATGTATAATATGGATGAACCTACCTACTTAAAGCGCTATCTATACTATCTATACTAATAATATTATTATAAAGAGGAAAGATTTGTATTTTTGTATGTTATGAATAAACTCAAAAACTACTGGACCGATTTTGAAAATTATTTCACCAATAGAAAGCTACATTATCAGCGAGTAATTTAGGCTATAATAGGTATAAACTGAATGTATTCTAGCGAAATATGTACGGTTTAACAGGCTTGATAGTGAATTGTGAATATTGGATGTCTCATTTCAATACGAAAGAAGGAATAAAATAGTAAACACAGTTTTCCTGCAAGATAACCCATTGAGTTGAACGAAGTTTCGCTTTAAGTATTATTTAGATTTCATAATTTAGTAGAACTGAAATTATTAATTCAAGTTAAAAATTTAAAATAAAAGTTTACCAGTTGTATGGCGATACAAATGCCTTGATTCTTGACCTAATTGGCAGTGCAAAACGTGATAACCAAATTATAACTTCAAGTCCCATTGGAGTATAATAATAATATATCGCAGTCGGGAAGGGCACGCAAACAAATAACCTAGGTACTTGTTTGCCAGTAAAGGAAAATATTATGATCAGAAAAAACAGAATACCCTTGACTGTAAATTTTTTGTTGAAATTCGGTAACGGATAATATTGTCTTTTATTAACGCGAGTATCACACATTTAAATAAAATACTGTATACCGGATTAAAACGCGATTTATTATTTAAATTATTTATCCCGACGTTTCGGATGCTTTTCAGCAACCGTGGTCGCGGGAGACTGGACTGGACTGGACTGGTCCAGTCTCCCGCGACCACGGTTGCTGAAAAGCATCCGAAACGTCGGGATAAATAATTTAAATAATAAATCGCGTTTTAATCCGGTATACAGTATTTTATTTAAATTCGGTAACGGATTTCTCTAGAGAAGTCTAGGCCTAGGGCGGCAAAATTTGGGGATGGCAGAACTTGTTCAGCTTTTTTAGAAGTCACACTCAATTCTGCTCAGAAAGCTAGACAAAAGACAATTTGTGAAAAATACTTCATTATTATTTACAAATAAAGACGATATATATCATGTCTAACGACACTGATTAAATAATTTTATCATTAACATGCTATCTTTATTTTTCACCTTATAGGTATAATAACATTATTTTTTTCGTGGTTTAAAGTAGAGGGTGGATATCTTCCATACGTTTAGGGCAGCTAACATTCCATATCCACCCCTGGTGACGAGCGGTTAAATCCTTAAATCTCCCCAATTTTTTTTATATTAGATGTCGACAGGCGAGTATGAAGTTGACGGTAGGTGATACCCCAGCCACAGATCATCAGTCAAAGATGCGCTGTCGACCTACTTTTTATTTCGAGCATTCGACAATCTGAAACCGAAACGCGTCATGTGCACTGTTTTTCCATCTATGAACGGAGGTTGGTTAATCGGTTGGGATTTTGATATTCCTTCCACCCTTTCAATATTAATTATGCGATCGAAGCTGTGGTCATTACTTATGTGTGAGTATAAGTCTCGGGCGCATGTTATTGATTTCTATTGTATGGTCAATGGAAATCAATGATAGATAGGAGATGAATAGGAGAGGTTATCATCACGAAGACCTCGTGCTTGGCAAATATCGTACTTTTTTTAAAAGCGTTTTTATATGATACGACTTAATTATTGTAACTTATTATAGATTAATTGTTGGCCATTTTTAATATAATATATAGTTTTATATATAATTGAGCGTTAGTAACTTGATCAATTTGAATATGACCTATGAATTTACCATTTCTTCTTTTCAACAAAAACAATGACATTGAAGCCATAGAGCAACACGGGCCACCGTGGCCCGTGTTGCTCTATGCATTGAAGCATAATGTCAACGCGCCTGTCAAGGAATATACAAACATTACAATTTTTTTTAAATTTTGGTATAATAATGGCAAAATTAATAAGTAGTCTCATAGTCCTACTCTCACTGTACACCTGCACCGGTCAACATACATGGGAGAAATGGGATACTAATGGAATCAAGGATTTAAGTTTGTTTGCTTTTATAACTATATTATCCAGATATTTGTAGAAATTGATAGATTTTGCAGGTAACTCGTAGCAATGTTCAGTAGCATAATACCATTTATAGACACTATTTTGGTTTCATATAAATATTCACTCAACTATAAGATCGTAAGGATGGATGAAAGTAGGGAAATGAACAAGATTTATGAAGGGAGTGGTCGACCTAGGTGATCGTACCTCGATCAGATCGCGGACGTTCTGCAAACCGACGAGTGTGTATGAAAGCATTGATGAAAGTAGAAGAAGCGAAAGTGGTATGTAAGGATCGAAGCATATGGAATTCCGTGATCTCTGCCTACCCCAATGGGAAAGAGGCGTAATGTGTATATAATATAAGATCGTCATGATGGGTCGCTGTATTTTTAAAATCGGTCGAGTAGTTTTTGAGTTAATTCGTAACATATTTCCTCTTTATAATATTAGTATAGATATTTTTCTGAGAACATGTTTTTCTGACGTCTGGTCACTTCGGTATACGACTTACATACTGTGGTTGAGGTGCCACCTAGTACCAAGTCACACTCGTCGATATCTATATAAATAAAAATCTATATAAATAAAAATAAAATGCCGCATGTATGTACTCGCATCACTTGAGAACGGCTGGACCGATTGAGCAAATTTTTTTTTTGTTGTCTTCAGAATTTTTAGGAGAAGGTTTGTAAGTAAAAAAAAAAATAAATAAAAAAAAAAAGATTTAAAAAATTCTTTCAACAAAAGCTATATTATCAGCGAGTAACATAGGCTGGTTTTTTCATATACTTTGCACCCGTGCGAAGCCGGGGCGTTTTGCTAGTTTAATATAAAAATGGTCTCTCTGTTTTATCTGTATCTTCTCACTTCATTTCTCTGCTTGTTTATGATTAGACAATGTATTCCAGATATGACCTGTGATTATGCGGAGTGCTCTTCAGCTTGTGAGGATGCTGCTGCCCCACCCTATTGCCCAAACAAGCTGCCCGACTGCTCAACCGGCTGTGTGTGCATGCTGCAGTGCAAGGAACCCACTATAACATGCTTCAAAATCAAACACTGCCAGAAGAAACAATGGTTTTTGGGGAGAAAGAAACCTCTGATAACTTAAACTCAAAAAGAAACCTTTTTTTTATAATAAAATACCTACCTTTATTATTGCAAAAGTTACTAAATTGTTGATAAATAATAATCTTTGAAATAGCTGTTTTGTTTTCGTACTGTTAACTTCGACCTTAACATTATTATTCTTAGGTACATTTTGCAAAGCTTTCTCATGGCCGTACTGTTTAATTATTCATATAGGTATTTTGTTGTTTCTGTACCTATCTCATTCTAAAGTTACTCAATAAACAGGGGCAGATAAACTTTGACGAGCTCGTTATCGCTATAGATAGCTTCCGTGAGGGATGCTTGTTCGATTTTTTTATATTGTAATAATTGTTAGTAATTTTCAATAAAGTCTGGCTATATGTGACTTATCACAATTCATATATGGAAAAACCGTGAAAATATCTGACATAAAAAAAATAATTAAATACCGTCCGGGTAAAGTTTATAAAATAAATCCATGAAGTGCACATTTTACATTTCGGCATCTATTACCGTATGCTGGAAGTAAATGTATAGGTCGACGGTGCATCACTAATATGATGTTGTTAAGATCTGCAATGAAATCAGCATCACGCTCGATAATTCATAACTGACGTATAAAAATTCACTTAAGTGACTAAACAAGTACCTTTAAGCACCATAAATATACTATAATCTCTTCAAGTTCTATGTTATAATCTTTCAGGGCTATTAGTAAGAATATTATATAGAAATATTATAGGTTTTTAATTAACTGCGTTGCTGAGGAAAGTAGGTCGAGAGGAAGCGGCGTAATGAACTGTTGAGACATTATTTATTACGAACTTAAACGTACTTACAATAAGAAGTGTGCTTATTTATTAAATTTGAATCTAAAACAGTGGAATCGACAATCGTGTACATTCACTCTTATTATAGGTAAAATCTGTACTAATAGTTTAAAGAGGAAATATTTGTTATGTTTTGTTTTGCTTGTTACGGTTTAACACAAAAACTATTCGACCGATTCTTTCACCAGTAGAAATCTATATTATCAGCGAGTAACACAGAGTTCCCCAAACTTTTTTGTGTCGTAGACCCCTTGCCATGTTTTTCCGTGTTGGGTTTGATTTCCTGTAAATTTCTAACTGTAGTGAAGTTTAGTGTTAAAAACTTAAAGTAAAAACACATGTTATTTTATACATTTATTAATTGAATTTAAATTAAAACTACTCAAAATAAAATTTTGTATCTGTTATGTAAAATATTTTATAAACATATATAATCATTTTTTTACTTCATAGGTACTTTTATAAATAATGTATATGTTTTGATATTATAAGATAGTATGATGTAAGTAAATAGGTACTATCAGTGTATGTGTTGAGATCCACTATCGTGGACCACCATTTTCATTTCATGGACCCCCAAATTTTTTTTCGCTGACGTAGACCCCTTGCAGATTGTCATAGACCCCTAGACCACTTTGGGAATCACTGGAGTAACATATAGTATTTTTCCCTATTGTACATCTATATTGCATGCGCCCGTGGCAAATCAGACGTGCTATTCAAAGGTGGATGAATAAATATTTAAAACAGTTTTAAAAATAACTGATTAATATTTATTGTTTTAAAACCTGTATATACGAATCACATAAATTGCTACTGAGATGTTTAAGCGTTTTGTTGAGAGGTTTATTGTATTTTAACTGCACTGAACTGTGAAAGTATATTCTAGCAACTGACTATTTATTTATTCGCAATAAATAAATCCGTAAATTTTAACGTATTTATATTAAGATACAAAAGTGGAATTGGTTAATAACATCGGATGCGTTTGATTCTGCTACAATAATACAATTAATAAGATATTTAGACAAATAAAATTATGTAGTGGTTGCACGGATTAGATTTTTCTTTATTGTCTATTAATAACACGGCCCGGCTTCGCACGGGTGCAATGTAGATGTACTATACACAAAAAAATATCCTATGCTACTCGCTGATAATGCGACTTTCTATATTATTATTTTTTTTATAATATAGGGGGCAAACGAGCCTGCGGCTCACCTGATGGAAAGTGAACACCGCCGCCCATGAACATCTGCAACACCAGAAGACTTGCAGATGCGTTGCCGGCCTTTAAATATTCTATAGGTGAAAAATTAAAATCGGTCCAGTAGTTTTTGAGTTCAATCGTAACAAACAAACAAATCTTTCGTCTTTATAATATTAATATACATGTGCAATCCCATCCTTCTCCCGCACATACACTTACAGGTATAACACGCCGAACACGCTGTTAGCGGTCGCCTATCGCATCTTGTAATAAGTTACAAAAATATGACGCTGTGAGTGATCGTTGTTGTGCATCTCCCGCATAAAACTTATTATAAAAAAACCCCGTGATTTAATTGTGGTTTGTGCAAGATGTGTGAGGATCGGAGGCTCTGCAGCATCAAATTAAGGTATGTGCCACCTTCCTTAAGCCGGAATTATTTCATCGTCAAACCTACACAGTTTCAGCCGTCCATCTATTTGTATAGGCCATAGACCCTGTTTATGGATGTTACAAGCGTACCCATTTTGTTTTGGTATTTTTCGAACTGGATATAGAATTAGTTTCGATAATTCTATAAATATTTCGTAGTTTTAACATCGAAAGGAATCGGTCGCAGCCACACCTCACCGATCTACCCCCAATTTGAATAATAATAAAATTAATTGTATTTATCAGTAAAAAATTTCACTTTCAAATTATATCAAACTAGCAACACGCCCCGGCTTGACACGGGTGCAATGTAGATGTACTATACACAAAAATGTTACTCGCTGATCAAGTAGATTTCTATGGGAATTTTTAAAATCGGTCCAAACGTTTTTGAGTTTATTCATCATATACAAAAATACAAATATATCCTCTTTAAAATTTTAGTATAGATTTGTCATAAAATCGTTTTTATTTATCGTTTAGTAAATTATTGTATACTTAGATAACTTTACTTACATCGCTATTGTATTATTTATTTCGTGCGCCAAAGGTATTACATTTCGTTAAAAATTCTAAATACTAATATTAAATCGCTTTCGTTCCTGTTATTTCTTACTTATTTAGTTATTATATATTTTATTTGCTAAATAAGTTGTAATTCTTTCATTGATATTTAGTAAATACTAGTTAACAAACAAATGTACAATTTTTGAATTAAACGCTTTTCCTGATATAAAGCCTAATACGTACTGTATTAGGCTTTATATCAGGAAAAGCGAGGTTTGAGGTTTAAAGGTATTTAATGTTGAAGTGGTTGTTTTGTGACTTCGACGTGCTCGGACTTAGCAAAGGACCTAGCGCGAATAACGAATGAGAAAGTATCGTAAAGGCCCCTTTTTCACGATGCAAGTTTCTTGCCTGTTGCATACAATTAAATTGAATCAATAAATGACTTGCATGGTCTAAATAACACGTTACATTCTTGATCTGTCATACAAGTTTTGTTTCAATACTTTTATTGGTCTAAAGAGCAAATAATATCCGCGTGTAAACAGTTGCTTACAATTCATGGATGTCAATTATTGCATTCAATTATTGCTCTTGTATGTACAAGAAAATGGCATAATGTAACCTTTAATCTGTCAGTTGTATGAGAAATTACGATCGAAATTACGTTAGACGATACTTTTTCGTAAATCATTCGTGCTAGTACCTCAAAAACATCGAATCTCAACCGACTTGGAATTATGTTCGAATTTCCTAATAATCTCACTGCATTTTAACTTTGGGTCAACGCGGTCGCTCTTTCCAACACGAATGTTTTCTAAAACGAATAAATTTAAATTAACTGACATTCATTGCCGAAAAGCTAATAAAATCCACCCGATACATTGGGACTACTGTTGACTTGACGTCGCGGACCGTTTTAAATATTTTATTGGGATAACAGTGACGTCAAGTAGTAGCAGAAATGTTAGATTTATTCGCTATTTCTAATTAATGTGGAATGGCTTTTTGCATTTCCTTTAGGACTTTATTGTATGGCGCGTAGGCATAGCAATAATTAAGTACCTACACGTAGCTACGCATGTGACGTCATGTTACGTAGGTCATCACTACATATTATAAAACGAAGTACTCCGCCGCGTCTGTCTGTTTGTTCGCGAATAACTCAAAAACTACTGAACGGTTTGGTTTGGTTACCAATAGATAGAATGATTCATGAGGAAGGTTAGGTATATAATTTGTGTAAATATAACGATAATTATTGGAAATGTCGGAAAATGACAAGCAGCCTGGGAGCTTTCATCGAAAACGCTACCTAAGTTCTTTGAGATATAACAAAACAATGTATGTTGGGATATTCCTCTTTTATAGAAATTGGAGACTTTTTATCATAAAATTCATAACATCTTTATAACTTTAGTTAGGGAAATGTGACTCCACGAAATTAATTTAAAGTAATACATCTTTCAATTATTTTATGTTTTATATCTTCCTCTGTGTCAGTATGAAACAATATTCTAAAGGTCGACGGCATGGAAGGTGAGTCTTATTACAACAAAAACTACAAATAGATGAAAGAAAATCTAAATCAATGACTAAATTGTTTATTTACTAGACTCTTCGCGAACTATGGGTTGTTAGTAAATAGTATTTTTTACGTTTTCCTGGAAAGTGTTCAGAAATAATTTACAATCAATTAGATTTTTATTTACATTTAAAAACAACCTTATGATATTTGTACATTAGGAACCTTTTATTACACTTGTTATACATATAGAATATGATTATATCTTAAGAAGAGCCAATTATCGACCACTGTTGAACAATATTACCTTTCGTTGAGAAGCATTTTAAATGTAATAAAAATATATCTGTACATTTAATAAAACAGGAGAATCCAAATTTCAGTACCTTGAAAAACATAATAGAAATGGAGATCAGACTATTAAGGATATATTATATAATATATATTAAAAAATCTATTTTATCTGTATATCTGCTTGTTCACGCTAATCTCCGAAGATACTTTTATTTACTTTACCTAATTTTCATGTAAATTTGACACATAAATTGTGGCCTAATCTGTGTAAGTCAGGGCAACATCAAAAAATTCATCGAAAACGGATGGCGGGAAGAAACATTATCTTAATTTTAAATAACTTGCTTAAAATATGTACTTAAGAGGAAGCCCACATGAACGAAGTTAAAACGTATTTAAAAAACAATAACTGCATCAGCAACATCATTTAATAGTTTCATGAAAATTTAATTGTTAAATAACTATATTAATGCGTATTATGAATTTCTTATCATAATTATTTTGGAAATAATAGGAAGAAGTTTCCATAGAACAACTTTCACATATAAAATACATTAAGTATATGGTCTTCTTTGGCTTTCAATACTATGGCATATGTAACTCGCAATTTGGTAACTGATCGGAAATATAGCAATCAGAGACCTAGCAAGAACGATTTGCGATAAAGTAGGGTAGGATAAAGTAGGGTAGGCTAGTTGAGCAATTTTTTTAATTGATCGGTCATAGCTCCTCAACGAAGCTCTTTTCAAAAGTGTCCGCAGTAATTTATTTCTAACAAATCGCATTTAAAAGTTAGAAATTCTCAACATTGTTATGTACCTCATAGGTGAGGCAAGTTGAGCAAGGGTATGGGGCACTCAGTTAGAAATTTTACCCAAATCATGAGTTCAATAATTAGATACTAGATATGAAATGAAATCAACCCTGAAGTGACAAACTCGTAACTGACAGATTGACGAACCGTATACTTTCTCGCAAGTCTTTCGTGCTCGGGCCTCAGGAGTGTAAATTGATATAAATATCGGAATTATATTTGTATATAATTAAATATAATTTAATATTTTAGTGTAGAGTACGACTGCGAATGATCAGGGTATTCGAATCATCTACCACTAACTTTTTCGACTTTTGAATATCAGTAATATACTAATCATGTTCATAATTGAATGATGACTATTCTCGGTTTATGACGATTTGATTCTCGGTATTTTTCAGAGTAACGCGTCGGTTGGTCGCTCAAAATCTTACAAACTGACGCGGATGTACTGAAGCGACAAACGATTTGAAGTCTGTACCAAAGTTGAGTAGTTATCAAGTTAGATACTAATTCTGCTAGATCATTCGAGAAATTTGAATGATACGTTAAGTCGGATAATTCGAATGAAATCATTCATAGTCGCACATCGCTATTTTAGTGTCACATATTACTTCTAAATATTTCACTTTCAATTATTCACAATGTTGATACCTATTCATTATTTGTTTCAACACATTACAAAAATTCAGAGTTCAAAGAACTTTATTCTATAGGTCACTTAAGCTGTGTTTCTGCATCAAGTGGGAGGCTCCAGGGATGGCGGATCTTTCTCCTTGTGATCCTTATTGGAGGGACTGCACTCAGGTCCCTCACCACTGTTACCGCTGTTCGCAGCTACTGATGTTAAAGGGACCTGTTGAATATTTCATGTATTAAAAAAAAACAGATTTATAAGAGACCCATTAGTTAGTAACATTGTAATTATTATTATGTAATTATTCATCAGATAAAATAATCCATTATTGTTAGTACAAACTTAGAAACTAGTGTTAGTATACAAGTACAATCTCTTAAAAAAAAGAGAACAATAACTCACGAGAAAGTCTATGCGTACACTAGTCGATCCGAACCGACGAGTGTACGCACAAAGTGCCTCATGATAGGCGATGATAGGTCATCTGCTACAGTCTTTAAGATGCTGTTCTGATTTTTGACTTTGGAATAAAGAAACTGATATCGATGATAGCTTTTGAAATAGAGTTACTCTGTTTTGTTTCTTTCATTCTAAAGTCATTTGGCATTCGATAGAGGGAGACAAAATATACTTTAGCTATAGCTTATACCAAGCCTATGAATATGACCGAATATTTGTAAATTTCGTTGGTACATCAATGGGTCGTGGGTTCGAATCTCACCGGGTCGACATGATTTTGAATTTTCTGTAAGCATGTCTTCCCCAAGTCTGGTTACTTCGAGCATTGAAGAGGTGGGAGGAATAGCGAATTCCAACAGGGTAACGCCACCGTATGTCGATGTCTGACACAAGTAACACACCCCGGCTACGCACGGGTGTAATGTAGATGTACAGTACTTTACATAAAAAAAATATAGCCTATGTTAATCGCTGAAATAAATAATTTTTAAAATCGGTTCAGTAAATCTAGAGATTACTTCCTCCACCCTTTGTTACTCGGTGAAGACGTAGCTTTCTAACGGTAAAAGAATTTTTAAAATCGGTCGTTTAGTTTTTGAGTTAAATCGTAACAAGCAAACAAATCTTGTCTTTTAGTATCACACATTTAAATAAAATACTGTTTACCGGATTAAAACGTGATTTTTTATGTATATTGTTTAAATTATTTATCCCGACGTATCCGCAACCGTGGTCACGGGCTGACAGACTGTGTGCCCGAAAAAGCATCCGAAATGTCGGGATAAATAATTTAAAAAATATAAATAATAAATCGCGTTTTAATCCGGTATACAGTATTTGATTTAAACAAATCTTTTCTCTTTATAATAATAGTATCTATAGGGAAAAAAAAAATTAAGTATAGGTTCGATTCCAATAAGCGCCTTTAAATGTCTTGGTCTAGCAGATACTACAAGTCTGTAAGACTATAAATCTGGTTTTCAGAATTTAATGGTGTCCTACTTGTATGCTTGCACCTTGCAGTAACATTCAGTAACACATGAATTGACTGGCATTCAAAATGTACAAGTTATTAAAAAGTAAAAAACATGAAAATGCTTAAATAATACCAGCTATCGCACAACACTGATATGTAATACGTGAATAACTCTGAAAACAGAGTTTAAGAAGATTAGATTACATTTTCGTGGAAAATCAATCAATATAACGACGTAAAGCTCCATAAGAAGCGCCCATTAATTATTGAGTACACGTAGACAGGCATTATCTAATTAGCATGTTGATCACGTACGATGCCTGGAATTAATTTAAGTGATCTCATCTTTACGGTCGTCTGGTAGAGGTGGGTCGTTGACGGTTTTTGTGTTAACGAAATGAATCTGCTAATTACAAACTGATAACCTGTTAAAAAGCAGCTAATTTTATTAGCTGGTTGTAGTTAGCGACTATGCATTGAATGTTCGTTGAGCTAATCCGCGCGTTGCGTTCGAAAATCATTGAATGAATCAGTAAATATATTGAACGGCTTTTGCGGTAAACGAAAAGCAGCTAATTCGTTAATATTAGAAAAGTAAGTAGTGACGGGCTCGTTGGCGCGTTCGGTAGAACACCTGCCGTGCGCATCGATGGGTCGTGGGTTCGAATCCCACCGGGAGCACATGCTTATAATTTTCTGTAAGCATGTTTTCCCCACGTCTGGTAACTTCGGGCATTGATCGGGTGGGAGGAATATCTAAATTTCGACCGGGTAACGAACCACCGTTCATAGATGGAAAAACCGTGAAGTGCATATTGCGCGTTTCGGTTTCAGTCTATGGATTTCCGAATGCTCGAAGTAATAATTAGGTCGACAGCGCATCATTGACTGATGTTCTGTGGCTGAGGTATCACCTACCATCAAGTGAACCTCATGCTCGTCTGTCGATATCTGACATAAAAAAAAAAAGTTGCTAAAAAGCTGCTTGTTGAATTAACGCCCACTCCTATCGTCTGGAGATATACGAACTAGATTAATTGCCATACCATGAAAAAAATAGGCAAGCGTTAGATACATATACTATACTTATGTGCATAGTATAAGATATTTTTCATCAGTAGTTAGAGTAATTCAAGAGGAAGGTTTATACGTATAGTTTAATATTGTTTTGTGTTAATATGGTGAAATATGACGATAATTGTTCAAGATGTCGGAAGAATCAAGCCGACTGAGAGCTTCATCGAAAATGCTGTTTTATTATTTTCTACTTAAATATAACAAAATATAAAGCAACTTCAAAATCGCATTTTAAACCGATACACAGTTGTTTTATTTAAATATAAATATTATATGATATTCGCGTTAATAAAAGACGATATTAAGACGAAGAATATTAGTATAATTTTATATATAAGCGGGTCGCTAATATCTATCTAAATATTTTTTAGCGGACGAGATTAAAAATAAAAACGTTTTAAGGCGAATTGCCGACTGCCTCTGTGACTCAGTTCAGCTCAGTCATTTATGAGTTGCGCTTAGTAATAGGGGTCCAGAGTTCTATTTTTGTGGCAAAATATATTATTTTCATTTTTTAGGTTTTTTTATTTCATTTATAATTATTTGGCTTTGACATTTTTTTTTCGTTCCAAAATTTAAATTACTTTCTTATAAAGTTTTGGAATGGCGGTTAGCCCATCGATATATTAAGTATAGAGAATAGAATAAGCAAGCTATTTTTGATATAATATGTATGTCATAAGATATATGGAATTAGTAAGGGTAGTTGCCATATAGTTGCACTTAATATGAGACCAAGATATTTGCATAAATAATGCTATTATATAAACATTTATAGAAATAAACAAAGAACAAAAATAAAACCAGGACGAAAATAAAAAGCAACCTAATACGGCGCTTATCTGTAAATGGGATCAGACTTTCAGCAAAAGCTCCAACACTCATATACACTGATTTTCCAAGTCTAATCCTCTGAAGCTATGGCGTCAACTGGGAGACGTTAAATATATTTTAAAAAGTCAGCATTATATTATACACACGAAATCATTATTTTTTTGTCAAATATAGACATACGAGTGTGAGGCTCATTTGATTTTCGATAATACTCTAGTCAAAGGACATGAATCAATGATACGCTTTCGACGTATTTTTTCTTCGAGCATTCGGAAACCCATAAAATAAAAGTAACACGCGCAATATGCGCTTCACAGATTTCCACTTACGAACCCGTTTAATGCATGAAGTGACCAGACATAAGGACTTCACGTTTTCAGAACATTATAAGCATATCACCGTGGTAGGTAAGTAACACGTCATATCTCTATATATATATATATATAGTATATATAGTACATTATGATTTATGATACGTATGATAGTTGCCCACTATTGCACGGCGTGAAGTTAGCGCCCGAGCATAACGAGAGATATATAAAGTCCTTGAGCGAGAGTGATAAACGCCGTCCATTAATAGAAACTTAAGTAACGAGTAGCGTATACTATTTTATAGCACGTGTGACATAAACCCGCATTTTACGCACGTTTTTCCGGTGTGAAAATGGCCTATTTAGGTCACGGAAAAGCGTGCGTAAAATGCGGGTTAAGGTGCTGTAAAATATATAAAAATCTCATTTCACGGTGTTTAGGGTGTCCCTATCCAGTTTTTTTTTCTACTTTTTTTTGCTTTTTTTTTTTTTTATTTTGTATAAAATAATGCATATAACCCCAATTTTCACTTTGTCCAGCAAAGTTTGGCCACGGGTTACAAGTAATTGATAACTTATAATTTTTACATACCATAGAAACCGCAGTACATGTGTGTGCGTCGGACGGTCGTGGAGGTGACAGCGCGGCATCATATCTCAAATCTAATTGCACCATGTAGATGGTAGTGGCTAGTGTTGTTACGGAGATTGACAATTGTGCCACCGCTACCCCGATACATGTTTTCGAACCGCAACTGTAACATATTACGATTAAAGCAAATATATCAAATAATGTTAAATGAGACAATGGTCATCACATTTACAGTGAATATTTCACAAAAACGGTATATAGGTGTGTTCAATTTTTCATGTACAGAGGGGCGAGCACGAACAACTATCGACAAATTATTCGAATCGTCAAACTGTCAGTTGTATGAGAAATAATTTGAAATTTCATACAAATGACAGTTCGACGATACGAATACTTTTTCGGTAGAACTATTCGTGCTAGCCCCCCAGTTCGCACCTTGCTTTTAACAGTATTTTTTACGTGTTCCAGTTCAAACGTTACATGTTTAATATGTCAAAGTCTGGTAATATAAAAATATAGTTATTTAATATTATAGTACATTCAACATACAAAAACTAAATGCGTTGTCCATCATCATAAACGGTACACTCGCGCACCCAGTATAGTAGAGGCTACATCAAATAGTAATAAGAAAATCGAATCGAAACATCACAGTATTGACTCTAGCATTCAATTTCCTTTCCAAAGTAAATGTTTTTACTGTTGCAATTTGAATGGGTGTCATCTACTCGTAACTAAAGCAACTTTTCTTAAACAGATATTAGACATTAAACATTAACATCTTTGAAAGTCCACTTCGCTCCACTTGACAAGGGTTTTAAATTAACCGCATTTTACAGTTGTGATCGAGAATTATATTCTCGATAACTGGCTGAATTGAATAATTGTTGTAATTCTTATGAAATGGGATAGACGTTAGTGAGCAGGGACTGAAACCGGTTAATTTTTATTTTCGAAAATATGTGTCTGACTGAGATACTACCATGGTATTAGTTTTAAAGAGTAATACTGACTAAATTTACCACAGTAAGTTTTTTCAGTAAATATGAATAAAAACGAAAGAATATTAACAAAAACCATTATTATACCGGTATAACTCGCATAGTAAATTAACCGGTATTCAGTCGTTGTCAGTGAGTTTACCTTATGTTAAACGATAACCAGCTTCGATAGGCATTTGCACCACCAGAGGAGGTGTCTTTACGTGAGGCACGCCTTTAAAGAATGAGTAAGCGCTTTTCTGGAAAATACTCTATAGTCTCTTTAGTTGTATCGGTTTGGAGGACCATTAAAGGCAAATGGTACTTTTGATATTGTGCCCATCTTTTGTCGTGTATTCTTTTGTGATTTATATTTTTTTTATGCATAGTAGACAGACGTTTCACCGCGATGGTAAGTGGTGATGCGATCTAAGGAAAGGCACGTCTGTCTAGAAGTAGCCTATTTACCTTAGCCATAAAGATACGCAATGTATAGTTATAGTGGAAAGACAGAAGCCGGCGTAAAGTTCCATTCTTTTGCATTTTTAATTAGGAATGAGGATGCGAAGCGAACTGTGCGGATTCGGTGAATATCGACAAGAAATTGATGGATATTTTAGCAGAAGGACGTAGATGGCCTACATGCATGGATGAAGATTTCCATTTCCGACCTATATTTCTGATAGCAGGTTTATGTATATTCTTCTTCTTTATAATATATTCTTTTGTTCAGTTTTACATTGATACTAAGGAGTATATTATAGTGTAACTCACCCAAGATTAATGAGAGATCGTATACAGAGCGCGAACATAGTCACGTGGGCTCCAATCGTAGCTATCCATAGAGTAGTGAGGGGTACTGCAGCGCACGGCGAGGGTCCAAGAACCCTCCAAGGTGGACCCCAGGACCTGGATGTCCGGGAACGAGCTGATACCCATCCACCAAACCCTCGGCTATAGTATACTGATAGTGCTGCCAATATTATTATTAAATGTTATTTTTTTATAGGCACGTACATTACGCTTCTTTCCTATAGGTTAGTACAGACGGTGATGATGATAGCATGAGGTTCATTTGGTGGTGAGTGATCCTCAGAACATCACTCAATGATGCGCTGTCGACCTATTTTTTTACTTCGAGCATTCGGAAATCCATAGACTGAAAACGAAACGCGCAATATGCACTTCTCGGTTTTTCTATCTATGAACGCTGATGATGATGATGTTAGATTTTACTTTCGTATATAAATTCTAGTTCCGCTAAATATTTTTTTTAGATATGACAGTAGGCAGAGAGAGACAGAAAATGATGTTAGATTTTACTTAGGTATATAAAGTCTAAAAGGTTATGATTCCTGCTAGAGGCGTTTCTTAGTTAGAATTGAAGTCAAAGAAGATCAAGTTCAAAGAGATATTAACAAATCTTTAAAGCTACCCCTCGGGGCAATAAAAACGAGGGATATTGGAATTCCTAATTTTTAAGCGAACTCGCTTAACATTTTATTTTATAATATCGCATACAATGAAACGAACTTTTCACTTGAAGTTCGATCTAAATTATACGTTGATTAACTTGAACTTACCTACGATATATGAACTACTTCGTACTATAATATATAAAGTGGAGTGCGCTGTAGACTATAGTTGTTTCATCCATTTTTATTTTATGTAGCTTACCTATACCTCTATAATTTCGCTTTAAAATGTTGTATATTTCGTAGCTGTTACAACTCATATTATGTCCATTATCTCAAGCCAAGAAAATACTGAGAATACAGTCAATAATGTCCATACGAAATACATATAGCGAGACTCTTAATCCTAGATTCATCATACATTTGAGGTGTGATAGGAAATATTGAGGACATCTCTTACCAGCTGCCAGTACTGTCACGGCTCCGGCTGGCACACCCAGTCCTAGCGCCAGTTTCTGCCTCTCCTCCAGCCAGCCCACAGCGCCTACCACTAACCCTCCTATACCACATACGATCTGCAAATAATCGGGAGATTTAATAAGGAACATCAGGTAATTTTTGGGGAAGACAGACGCAGGGAGAGTGTTCCAGATTTTTGCAGTTCGCACAATAAAAGATGAGGCGAATCGATTTGCGGAGTGTTGGTATGTCAACCAAGTACGGATGGAAATCCGGATGTCCGAAGGTTTTTTTTTTTTATGGAATAGAGGGCAAACGGGCAGTCGGTTCACCTGATGGTAAGTGATTACCGGCGCCCATGGACATCTGCAACACCAGAGGACTTGCAGCTGCGTTGCCGGCCTTTAAGAAATGAGTAGGCTCTTTTTTTGAAGGTTTCCAAGTCGTATCGGTTTGAAGGTGAAAAGGAGATGGAAATCTATACATTTTAATGAAAAATAAAGCGTGCATTTAACTCCAATATCTTATTATACAAATAGTTTTTGCAATAAAATAAGTTATTTATTGAATCTATCTGTATAAATATTACTATCAAACGTATAGCCTCAATCGTTATTATAACGTTTCAATAGTTATTGTAAAACATTACTATCTCAGCTCAACATAAAGCTGTATGCAAAAGCAATCTGTATGAGAAATGGGCACTTAGGATTGTTGGCGTTGGCGTATCCAATGTTATTTGGATAAAATTATTCGAGTTGTACACGAAATAAAAGACGATAGAAGTTAATTTATATTTTAGATATTTCAACACAGCACTTGTTTCTCTTTTTCTACTTGATAATTGGCGAAGGCTGTGTATTGAAATAGATTTATTTACTCGAATTTCTAATAATTTTTTTTAAGGACGATAATAATACCTTTGACGAAAACAATTGTTCTAGATTATGGACGTTAAATCGTTTTCAATACAATGATGCTTTTGATATTAGTTTTTGTTTATTTTTATATACAAATACATATTTACACATAATAATAGGAATAATAAAATCAACACACGCACATTCAATTAGATTGAGTTTTAATTTCAATAGACATGTAAGAGGTTTATAAAAAAATTAAAGCTTCTAAAGAAATCTTCATAAGAAAGATGACCTTCATATTGACATTTTTAAGTTATTGTGAACTAGCGACCCGCCCCGGCTTCGCACGGAAGCAATGCTGATAGGTACTAAATACACAACAGAAAATCTGTTTTTATTATACATATAAACCTTCCTCTTCAATCACTCTATCTATTAAAAAAAACCGCATCAAAATCCGTTGCGTAGTTTTAAAGATTTAAGCATACAAAGGGACAGACACAGCGACTTTGTTTTATACTATGTAGTGATGAACATGTATTGTTTTTTTCAATTTTTTCATATTGTAGGTACTATTTGATTGTTACACTGAAATATAAGGGGAATATAAGAAATGAGGTATGTTTACAATTCTTATGATGACAAAGTCCGACAAATATACCTGTAGCGGCGGTGATTGCAAATTTTAATTATTAGAAACTCATTAGGTTTCAGTGTTATATTTTAGAAAAACATATTTTTATATTACGATAAATAAGAAGTTTACTAATCGTACTAAAGTAACAAAAGAACCATTGTAACTAACGAATATGGATTTATTGCTGAAAATAAAGAATTATTATTACATATTATTTTGCATTATTTTATATGGCAATTATAAATATTTTGACCATATTATATTATTATTAAAAAACTAATCCAAAAAAGCGCTAAAGCGCTCGCCCAAACAAGTCCTTTCGAAAAAAAAGGCCAATGGTAAGCGCAACGCATTTAGCACCAAAGGTCCTGTGCTCGAATTCCGGGGAGCCATATTGAAAAAAAATGTTTCGGCCGAGCAGAGCACATAAGGCTGATCACCTACTTGCCTGTAAAGAAAAATTATCAGTGAAACAGACTCAGAAATGGACATGCTGCATGCCCCAATAATAGACACGGGTATTCACTTTTTTTATTAGAGTAAATACTATTTAATGTTCTTGTGTATTTGCGTGTTGTTCCCACGAGAATGTAAGTGCGTGCTCCTATTTCACCATGCCTACTGCTGATAGAGGACAAATCTTTCTTTTTTTTCTGGTTTATATTTTTTATTATTATAGTTAATTACATAAAGATGTCCTGTGGAACATGGTGTAATGGTTGCAGCGCCTTACAAATATTTTGTAAAACAAAAATTAGGCGATTAAAAAGAGTGACGAAGAGTTTCTTGCCAGTTCTTCTCTTCTGTTCTACGCCCTTGATTTGAGAACTGGCGGTAAATGTAAAATTAGAAGCATTTAATATGTATTTTTTACTGACGTTCATAAGTGTACATTGTGTTACCTAAATGAATAAATAATTTTGAATTTGAATTTGAGATTTTGTGCGGCAGTCAGGGCAGCGGAAAAGTCTTACTTGCAGGACCCTTACTCGCAGGGCAACAGCGAAGGGGTAGAGATGCTGGTCTCCGATGCCGTCGTGCTCGTCAGCTCTGGATATCCCACTCACTGCACTGCAAACTGACTGTTTGCGCGACCACATCACTTTAGGGTGGATTACTGTAAAAATATCATTCTTTGACGTTTTCTAGATCAAAATATATACCTATACTATTTATTTATCCTTAGTTTAGTGTAACCCTAGCTTCCATACGTAAGTAAAATACACGTTGTGATACTGAGATTGGGTAGATTGGTTCCTACGTGTTTATAGAACCTTTAACATATCGCTCCTATATGTATACAATTGTCGTATTGTATTGATATTTTGTGTTTTATTCACAGTCATTTCCATAGAGTTAAAGATAGTGTCCCTTTGTCGAAAGATTGTCGCGGTCTTCAGCTTCTAATTACTTGGCGGTCAATGTATTGACCGGAAGCCTTTAAGGGGCAACCTATATAAACTACTTTTATAAAGTGTTTATTTGTTTCTTAAAAACTATTGGACGGATTCTTTTCCCAACAGAAAGCTACATTATCAGAGAGTAACACAGGCTTATTTTACAGTACAGTATGTCTACATTGCACCTGTACAAAGCCAGGGTGTGTTACTAGTTGTAGAATAAACTTACTGTCTTCGCGACTTTACTCAAGTACTCCAACAACTTGTTTGCAATCCTAATTAAATATAATATTTATAGCAAAAGTAAAGAAAAGAAAATTTTGGTATCACTGTACCTCATGTTACATTTATACTAATATTATAAAGAGGAAATATTTGTATTTTTGAATTTTTGTATTTTTATATGTTATGAATAAACTCAAAAACTACTGGACCGATTTTGAAAATTCTTTCACCAATAGAAAGCTACACTATCAGCGAGTAACATAGGCTGTTGTATGTTTTGGCTATGAAACCGGGGCGCGTTGCTAGTTTGAAATAAAATGAGTAAATTATGTCGCCGCGATCATAAAAAGTTATAGCTTAGAACCAATACGTTGACCCTGGATACAAGATCCAATCAAGTGTGCAAAATTTCAACTCAGCTGTGCATAAAAACATGAAAGTGCTTTTAAAAACTAAGGATAAAGTGGTTGAAGACGAAACGATACGTGACATTAAAAATAGACAAATCTTACTTATGTGACTAAAGATCATTTCGACAGGTCCCAAGAACAAAATCGTATCTGTGAAATTGTCTTATTAAAGTATGGAAATTTAGAATTTCTGTGAAAATAATAATGATCAACTGTTTACTCAAATAAAGACGAATTATGTAAAATCTTTTAAATTACGTACTGAAATTTGACGGGCTCTTGAATTTGTGCGTTTGGTAGAACACCTGCCGTGCGCTCCCATGGGTCGTGGGTTCGAATCCCACCGTCTGGTTACTTTGGAATTGAACGGCTGGGAGGAATATCTCTATCTTCCGATCGGGTAACGAACCATCATAGATGGAAAAACGTGAAGTGCACATTGCGGTTTTCGGTTTCAGTCTAAGGATTTCCGAATGCTCGCAATAAAAAGTAGGTCGACAGCGTATCATTGACTGATGTTCTGTGACTGAGGTATCACCTACCATCAAGTGAACCTTTTGCTCGTCTGTCGATATCTAACATAAAAAAACATATAAACTTTATTATTTATTGTAACTAAAATAACTAAAAAACTACAAAGAGTAAAGTGTTTTTAATACGACAGATGAATGGTACAATATCTCAGTAGCGCTCATTTGAATATTCAAGCAAACATATAAATTACATTGCGTAAATATTTCTGGGTTTTCATTCTACGGGAACAATATATTCGAGGCTTTCAAATGAATTTACAATGTATATAAAATCCATTATCACCATGAAAAAAAATCTAATATTAAATCCTCTTTATGCTTATCTGAAATGAGTTTGATAACGGTAAGCTTTCATCAATATTCCACTCATGTGATCAGCTTTTGAAGCATAATTTATAGTTCAAACGGTAAGAAAATTATGTGTTAGACGTGATTATTTTTTATATCCTAATTCCCGTCGTTCTATGATACTTATAATAATCTTAATAGTGATATCGCGTCAGTCGTAGTTAAAAGCCGTTACTCAAAAACATGAACTTTACATGAGCGAGCGTGAAAAAACTGAAGATCAATGAAGCTTGTTCGAGTGAAAAAGTTGTGAGTGGTCGACCTATGTGAATGTACCTCGATCAAATCGGGGACGTTCTTCAAAAGGGCCAGGTCAAATGTACTCGCAACCGACGAGCATGCATGAAAGTAGAAGAAGAGAGAGTGGTATGCAAGGGTGGAAAATGGGAACGAGGCGTTATGTATATGTAATATGTGTGTAATGTATTTTTTAAGATAACTCAAATACGACATTTTTGTATCAGAATTTCCTTAATGCCATGATAATAACTTTGAAATTGGTCAAGAAAATTTATTGCATTTTTTTTCATACTTTGTATATTTTACATATTTTGTACAAACAACTAAATCCTTAATAGTATAAAATATCACAATAAACAAGATAGAGAATAAAGTCCTTCTCACACTTCGATCAACAAGTCAATGTTCTCACACCAAGGAAAAATAATATACTCGTACGAGTATTATAGATGGTAATTACTCCGTACTTAATGATCCTACACGTAGGGTCATAAACACATATTTAATGAAAGCTTCGCAATGGCTTAAACGGCTCATTTAACAGCGAGTAAAGAATATAATGTAATGGCTCGACTAAAATTCTCATTTTATGAATTTTATGTAAATCTTGAGGAGTATAGAGTAGCTGAAATTGTACTCTTAAATCATAATGTATGAAGGATGCAGACTGCATAATATTCTGATGACTGAATGTCATGCCGTTGTCTCAAACAATATGTCGCCTGTCATTTTTTTCATTAATAATAAAAAATATATACATAAAAAACCCTTAAAGGTTAAAAAAGTATTGCAGTCCAACATCATTGACACGAAGATTGAACAGTAGAAGACGAAACACAATATGCTTCAAAGACTTTTATTTCGGAAGTTAAATACAACAAAATAATATATAAAACTCGTCTTATCCTATTAAGTTTAAAATAGTAGCTACATTTAGTGGCGGGACCACCATTCAAGGCTAAAAGTCCGGCTTGCCGTATTAACGCAACAATAAAAAGAAAAATAAAGCGGCTTTTGGGCTTTTATAATAGTCCCGCTAAGGGCTACAATATATTTATTATTTATATATGATTGATATAAAATATATGTAACAATATTCTTTCCATTATGGTTATGTCACAGTTGTTCTGTATAAAATATTACCCCGAGCAAACCAATTTGCATTCAATTATATAATAAATCGCCAGTATTCGTTAAGGCCATTTTTGAGAATATAAACAAAATTTTAAGAATTCAAATACAACTCACTTTTAACGTGCCTTTACAAATTCGGCATCTCTATGTATTATTTATGAATGCACGTTATTATACGGACATACTTTACAAGAACTCAAATAGATTCGTTCTGAAAACGTCACTTACAAAATCCGTTTCATAAACAGCGAGTTTGTAGTGAAATGTACCTTTTCATAGCCATTTTCCGTCTGCTCCCTTTATTGGTGCGAAAATTAAATACACGCGTCAACATAAACTATAAAGCTTTAAGTAATCGATTGAACTTGTTTTTAAACATACAATGATAATAAATTATTTCTTACCATACCTACCAATATATGTTTTTAAAAAGCAATAAAATTGTAAAAAATAACTTGAAAAAATATAATATATGAATATGTTAAAAAAAATATATCTTAACTTTACATTAAAAACAAATCAAATGCAGTAATCAAATCTTTGACTTTATATTGATTTCTTTCGGACATTTCACTTAACCAATGCACACTCACGGAATCCTTCACAAATGGAAATTGTCAGGCAAATTAAATAAGAGAAGAAAGACTTCATTCAAATACGGTGACCCTACTAAGATATTCACCTTTGTGAGGGATAAATATTAATGGTCTTTTTATAAGCTTGGTATTAAAATATTTTTTATCTAGCTCTATCGAATATTAAAATACTATAGAACGAAAGAAACAAATATATTTTAACTACAATACGTTTATGAATAAGGCCGTAAAAGTTTACTCATCTAAATGGGCAGATAAAATATGCAACCAGAAAAGTATTCTACAAAATATTTCTATTCAAAATTCAGTTTCTAAAAAATATTTTTTCTCAAATGTACTTAGGTTTTTTATATTAGATATCGACAGACGAGTATTTCTCAGCCACAGGAACATCAGACAATGATGCGCTGTCGACCTGCTTTTTACTTCGAGTATAGACTGAGACCGAAACGGTGCTTGAATCTATGAACGTTGATTTGTTTTCAGGAGCGCCAGGTAAGTGTTCCAATCATTTAATAATCCCATCAAAATGCAACAAGATTTAAAAAATATGGTGAGCTTTTTCGCCCTATTTCTTTTTGTGTTAGATATCGACAGACGAGCATGAGGTTCACTTGATGGTAGGTGATACCTCAGCTACAGAACATCAGTCAATGATGCACTATAGACCTATATTTTACTTCGACCATTCGGAAATACATAGACTGAAACCGAAACGCGCAATGTGCACTTCACGGTTTTTCCATCTATGAACGGTGGTTCTTTACCCGGTCGGAATTTCGATATTCCTGCCCCCGATCAATGCCCGAAGTTACCAGACGTGGGGAAAATATGCTTACAGAAAATTATAAATATGTGGTCCCGGTGGGATTCGAACCCACTACCCATCGATGCGCACGGCAGGTGTTCTACCGAACGCACCAACGAGCCCGTCAATTTCTCAATGTGTTAGTAATTTCACATTGATTCGTGTCTTCATATTTCCAACTACTTTAGCTCATACGTTATACTGCATTTACAAAACTGTGCATCAATTACTGACTTTAAAAAAAATATTCATACATCCACTTAATTTAAAATTAATAATTGCTTGTCTATTTTGGTTTTGTCTTACACCTACAGTTGAGAGTACCAAGATCACATAAATCCTAAAGAGTATTTTGCCAAAAGCGTTACTAAGTTTTTCACTGCGTTACTAATAAAAAGGCAAGTTAAATAAAATCCCTACCAAATAATTATATCTCACCTATGTTGATATAAACGTTAAAATTATGTTTTATCGTCATTGCAGCCGGCGCGGGCGTAACTCCAAGCGAAATATTTTATATTATTTGGTGCTTAGCAAGATTAATAAGACATTGAGCCATAAACGTGTTTATGTTATATTATAAAAGCTTTGAAATGTGGTGAAAACTTGCGGTTAAATTTAGCTGATAGTGTAAACAGGTAATTAACAACGGAGATGAAAAATGTATTGCTGAATAATATACTAACATTTTTAGATATCTCAATAAGGTTTTTATTAAAT
This sequence comes from Anthocharis cardamines, assembly GCA_905404175.1. Classification (NCBI taxonomy): domain Eukaryota; kingdom Metazoa; phylum Arthropoda; class Insecta; order Lepidoptera; family Pieridae; genus Anthocharis; species Anthocharis cardamines. Next base: position 2,596,275 of record FR989959.1, read on the forward strand.
GTAATTTGATCATATTTAGCTTAATATTGTCTTTTATTAACGCGAGTATCACACATTTAAATAAAATACTGTATACCGGATTAAAACGCGATTTATTATTTACATTACAAGCATCCGAAACATCGGGATAAATAATTTAAACAATATAAATAATAAATCGCGTTTTAATCCGGTATACAGTATTTTATTTAAACATATTTAGCTTGATTTTCAGATAAATCTAAATTAATTCGTATTACCTTAGGTTTTCGGTAAATTATTTGTGAACCTTGAAAACATATAAGTATATTAACGTATACTAATTATTTGTCTGATTGTGTCACGCTGGTCGGTAACAATTCCGATCATTATTAGCTTATATTATAAAGCGTGGCACTTTATGGCGCTTTTCACCTTCACTTTTATTTCAGTTGTCCACACGGTATAAGAACATAGTAATACAGGAAATGAAAGCTTTCTTGTTCATGTCATGTAAAACGCAAACCAATTACGATTTATTTGTATATTTTTTATTAACACAGTAGGTATATAAAAAATCTAGTATATACATATCTACTATTGATAATGCAATACAATAACACTTCCATTAAATAATGTTTTTATGTTCGAGCAAGAAGTTCACTTGATGGTAGGACACCTCAGCCACAGAACATTCAGTCAATGATGAGCTGTCGATCTACTTTTTACTTCGAGTATTCGGTAGACTAAAATGAAAGTATTGAAAGTAAATTTTGTATAATAAAGTCGTTGACATCGAATACTCGTAACAAATACTGAAGAACTCTGAAACTAGGAAATAATATAGTAAAACTCACCGGGCATTGAGAGACTTATTCCAAAGATTTCACATCACTTAACACGCGTAAAGAGATATATTATTATTCAATAGCCATAAAAATATATTCACTGTTTTCTTATTGTAACGTAAAACACCGAAAAGTTATTGGATGGATGAAACACGTCTACTCTCTCTCATATCGAGAGTTGTACTGAATTTCAGTTACAGATGATCCACAGTAGTTAAGGGTGGAATGTTTCAGTCGTGAATAGGATGAAGGCCCATCGTTTATACGATACTTTATACTTATTTTTTTATTTTTTTTTATATGTTAGATATTGACGGACGACCATGAGGTTCACTTGATGATAGGATACCTCAGCCACAGAACCGCTGACGACCTATTTTCTTTTTTTTCTTGTTGGCTAAACAAGAAAAAAAAAGAAAATATCCTATGAAAATAATATGTGTTAATCCAGGAATGGACACTCTAGCACTTGTATTAATAATTAATTTTATTATGATTAAAGGAATTAATCATCTATGGATATATTACTTATGACAAATTTATCAGGAAATAAGTAAATACAGAGCAATACATAGAGCTTCCATTCCTAAACACCGTGATCGCTTAAAATGATTTTTCCAGTGTAAATATTTCATGTTATCGTTTCGGCGCCACAAGGAAATTGCAAATATATCAAATACTTTTACATTTGTATACCTTCAATATTTGCTTGTATCTTGAAATATTTATTCTTCCATATTTTATACTATTTTTTTGGGGAGGGATTTGGACCCACGGCGGCTCACTTGTGGGAAGCAATTACCGGCCCATGGATTTTTACAACATCAGAGGTTTTGAAGATGCGATGCCGTCCTTATATATTTATTATGAGCTCATACATTTACCATACCATTGTACACTAAAATTGTTGGTTGTAACCTCTGAAAGTACCTGAGTAAAAATATAAATTATTATTTCAATTAGCTTGCATTATTATAATAAATAATTATGAAGCTAAAATATATTATTTTTTATTATATTAGGTAATAAGTATATTTTATTGAGCTGTAAAATATATTTGTATCTTGTGTTTTTGGCGAGCTATCATGGTTATATGTAGTATTCGGAAAAAGTAGAGCTTAGAAAATCATTATTTACATGACGTGCTGCCTAAACGACTGTATAGGAGAAAAAGCATGGTAACTCAAATAATTTGCATTAGTAATCATTTGGAAATACGGACACTTGAATCCACAGTTTTGTTATAAACTACCTCCCCCCCCGTCTACAATTGTCTATTCTTAAATTAATATAATATATAGAGTCCGATTACTGGTTCGGGGCTGCGAACTGGGATAGGATATACAAGTTTGATATTTCGTTGAATCATCACATAATAAAAACGTAAAAATAAAATTGGTCAACAAATTTGCCGCCCCTAAAATCTGCCGCCCTAGGCTCAAGCCTACTCAGCCTGCTGGTAAATCCGCCACTGTATAGTACAGTTTCAAGGTGTTGACGATGGAATGACCGTTTGTGACGTATGGTGCGATGATGGAAATCGTATGAGAGTGGTATTTTTCATACTACTATAGGCAGGCATACGAGTCTAAGGGTCATCCAGTGTTAAGCGTCGGAAGCATAGGCTATTTCGGGAATGATTCATACTCATTATTCTGGCTAGCAGATATAATATCAAAGTAATTGCAAGTTTTTTTTATGTCATATATCGACAGACGAGCATGAGGTTCACTTGATGGTAGGTGATACTTCAGCCACAGAACATCAGTCAATGATGCGCTATCGACCTAATTTTTACATCGAGCATTCGGAAATCCACAGACTGAAACCGAAACGCGCAATATGCACTTCACGGTTTTTCCATCTATGAACGGTGGTTCGTTACCCTGTCGGAATTTAGATATTCGATCAATGCCCGAAGTTACCACACGTGGGGAAAACATGCTTACAGATAATTATAAGCATGTGGTCCTGCTGGCATTCGAACCCACGACACATCGATGCGCACGGCAGGTGTTCTTCCGAACGCGCCAACGAGCTCGTCGAAAGTACCAAAACGAGTTCGTGGATGGAAAAGCCATTAAATGCAGATTGTGCATTTTATTTTTAGTCTATGGATTTCCGAATGCTCGAAGTAAAAATAAGTCTATAATGCACTTATGAATTTCCCACAGCTATCACTGATTTCCGAGTGAGCCTCACATTTTTCTATAGACACCTGACCTCACTTTAATAATTTTGAGAGGAAGCCGAATAATGGACAGTTATAATATATAATGGTAGATAATACTCCAGAGATGTTTAAGAAAGCTGAGAATAGTTATATGAGTCAGCATTTATTTCTCGAGGGAATTGTTAGACAGACTCGTGCATATAACGCTGAGGGCTAATATTGGGTTATCCCTTTTTGTGAGGCTGCTTTGATTGCACCCTGGAGACTAAGATGTCATCAGGTTTCAGTACAATGGCGGAATATCGGGCTGAATTTTGTCGCATTTGTTTTTGAGAATTTCTTACCTTTTCCCATTAGATTTTACAGCTTGAGGGTGTTTTATATGAGATAGGTTACATCAGTCAATGATGCGCTATCTGCATAGATGCATATTGCGTTTTATTATTATTATTGAATCGTAATATGTATTTTTTTTATATGTATTTTTTACTATTCAAAAGCTATAAAAAAACTTAATCATGGACCGGAATTAAGCTAAAATAAATATTTAAGCTTTTTGACTGAGCGTTCGCGACTAAGTATTTTATTTAAACACTAGCAATTGCCCCCGCAACCCCCCTTGTGGGTTGAATTTCGTAAAATCCGTTCTTAGCTGACCTCTACTCGGCGAAAGGAATATTCCTACCATATTTCAAGTCGCTACGCCTTATGGTCGAAGAGATATCGTGATGAGTGACTATATAGGTGGAAATCTCTTTTATATATATAGATAAGATAGGTGTTATAATATGATTTTCCAATTCAATAACAAACTGATAACTTTATAATATTATGCTGAACAAACAACTTTGGGCGGTTTTCAGTACACAGCAATACAAATACCTAAACTACACAATTAAACTGTAGACTGCTGATAACGTATAATGATTATGTATGTACAATGTACATTGTACATGTACGTATAGATGTTAAGGTGTGTAAGCAAATACAATAAGCCCGTCGATCAAGAGCCTCCCTTATTTACCCGTTTCATCTATTTACAGGCATAGCTGAAAGCTGTTTATTAGCTGTTAAATTTTCCGGAATTAAATACCAATTTTTGTGTATTTAGCTAGCAATCCTATCTAGTGTCATATCAAAATTGAACGCTTATATTATATACAAGAATCTTAAAAATTGCATTTATGCATTCGGCTACCCTTCTTTTATCACCCCTCTTAATTTCTGGTAAAAATATTTAGTGAAGCGTAATTTCGTTCCTACTATTTTATTATATGTATAGATATAGAGAACAAGAGAAATGTTAAGGGGAAACCAAATAAAAAAAACAAAGAATACAATTCATTTAAGTAGCTCAGTATTTTAGATGGATCATGTGTGTGACCACGCCAATACGGAAAATAAAGCTACCCAGTGAATAGACAAAATATACACCCGTATTATCATAGATACGATTCTATATTGTGATATGAAAAGCTAAGGTTATTATCCCAGTCAGGGCATATTGCGAAATAAATAATACAATACTGTGGCTTATATGTATGTTATAGTATAGAGCTTATATATTTACAAAGAACGTACGAAACACGTAGAAAATATAAAGTAAGAGAGAACACTCAAAATGACTCAAGAAAATTTCGTTAAAGAAAGGAGTTTTTATATACATTTTATAGAAAAATGTAAAAGCGAGCGACACTACACGCTTTTTTCATGACCTATCTGATTTAAAAAAAAACCTCTGTCATCTTATATTGTCAATAGTACTTAGAACAATGAACGATTCATAATTTTATTTTTATTTATCGTTTTAAGCGTCTATTGCTATCTAACCTTATCTATGTTGTTCAAAAATGTTCAAAAGAAAACAAAGGGATCCATCCGTACCTTTCCCAGCTCCAGGTACGTCAAAAGATACCCGAATCACTGGTGCAAACGATGAAGAAGTAAGAGAGCCATGTCGAAAAAGATTCTGCCGATATTTGTATGACAGAGAGAAGAAACTGTTTTGTGGAAGAACTTGTAAGAGTTGGATATGCATTATTGCCTATTCTCTACTGTATTTAACGTTCTTAAGCACATATACTTTGTTGTTCCTATACGGATCCTTGTCATTGATCAAATATCTAGACAATTATGAAAATATTGATAAAATTGACCTTATGACATACTCTCAAAATGGAATAGGACTCTCCGCAACACCGACGTCTGCAAACAATTTTCCAGTTATATCATACAGAAGTAACTCGAATGATGATAAGATATACGTACAAGAATTAGAGACATTCTTTAAGCGACGAAAGAGAGATACGGAAAGTTTTGATTTGGGACCTTGTGGGGTTTCTCCATTTGGTTATGAGAATAAGCCCTGTGTTATAATACGTATAAATAAGCAATTAGGTTGGTCTGCGAAGCCACTGGTTAATACTTCTGATGTTAACATCCCTCAAGATGTTCGCAAGTGGATGAAGCAAGACCAACAGAAACTTTGGTTGTATTGTCACGGATTTCATTCGTACGATAAGGAACACATTGGAAGGATATCGTACTATCCAGACCCACCTGGATTCGATCCCAATTTATATCCCTTAGATATGCGGAATAATTCACCTTTAGTGGCGGTACAAATCGCTGAATTTACGCTTGGAATATCTATAGCAGTTGAATGTACTTTATACTACGATGGTGGATCGTCATCTACAGCATTTTTACTGTATGTAACACCAAAGAGAAAAGCGATTATAAGTGTTTAATTGATTGTATGATTATTAAGATAAAGTTAAATATCCAAATGTAATTAGTAAAACGATGATCGTTGGACATAAACCTTCTTTATGTGTAATTCTTTAATTCTTAATGTATGTATAATAAAAAAATAAGTAAGAAAAAATGTGGAAATGTGCGAGATTTTAGTTTTGTTTTTGTTAGATGTCGGTAGACATAATATATAGAAATAGTACCTTATAGTAAAATACTTGATGGTAGGTGATATCCCAGCCACAGAACAGTTACTAGAACATTAGTGATGCGCTGTCGATATAATGTTTATTGCGTGCATCGAGGAAATTGTGTAGAAGGTATTTGGAAGATCATTCCTAAAGTAGTCCATTACGAGTTTTCAAATTTGAAACACATAATTTGTTATAGTACCTGATTTTAGGGGATCTTGTACGTATATTCAACTTAGTATTGACAAAGATTTATTTGGTCAGGTAAGATTAATTATTCAAAAAAAAATTATTTTCAAAAGTTTTCTTACGTTACAAATTTTGAATAATTTTCCTAATAAAACTAAGAATGATAGGTAATAAGAGTTTCATGAGTTTACATCAACAGGCTACGTTTATTTGATATTTTGCTAATATACCACTCCAGGGACGCTGTCAGTTTGAAAAATGTGCCATTTTGTTAAATTGTAACCGAATGTCCTTGTAACCGAATACTTACTTAGTGAATTTATATACACTAAGTACGTTTTATAAGTTATATAATTATTTAGGACCGGTCGCTGACCGACTACCTCCGTGGCTCAGTGATAATCGCGATGCGTTTAGGACATGAGGTCCTGGGTTTGAATTCCGGGGAAACAAGACTGTAAAAAATTATTTTTAAACAAAAACCGACTTCAAAACTACAAACTCGCCCTAAAAAGTAAAAAAATAAAATTTTAATTACTTCAAAGCATTATTTATTAACAGTTATTTTTGAAGTCGGTGCCACCTAACCGGTGCCGCTCCATACCGTTCGAAAATTTGTTGCAAAAGCAGGATTAAACAGTCCTTCTTGGCTTGGCTGGCACCGACTCCAAAAATAACTGTTAATAAATAATGCTTTGAAGTAATTTAAATATTGTTTTTTTACTTTTTAGTGCGAGTTTGTAGTTTTGAAGTCGGTTTTTGTTTTTTGTTTAAAAATAATTTTATTATTAAATTTTTGTAGGAAGTGTATTTTTTAAGTTCATTAAACCTTACAGAACAATTTAGTAGACCTGCCACTAAACGTGCTGCTCAAATGAGACAGCGCCGTGAAAGGAACCACAAACCAAAACATCATCTACGTATAAGTAAATTTTTGTTATTGTTGATTTTCTAAAAAAGCGCCAAACCAATTTCGATTCGATTATATGGGACCACCTCTGAAATATACCTTACTAAACAAAAAAAGAATCATCGAAATCCATCCATAACTTGCGGAGTTATCGCGTAACAAACATACAAAAAAAACAACAACATAGACGAATTGAGAACCTCCTCCTTTTTTGAAGTCGGTTAAAAATGATAAGTGAAACAGACATAGATAATGGTCTGCCCCATGTCTCACTTATAGGACTCGGGAATTCACTTTATTAATGTAAAAACATAGGTACATAGTATGTTTAAAAAACTTCATAGGGAATAATCAAATTATATTATATATTAAGATTATTTTGAAAAAAAAAAAGAAATTCGATAATGGCTAAAGGGTGCGCCTTAGTACTCAGTTACTTGATATAAGGACACTTGCTTAGAATGTATTATAGCTAAAGATTTATCTACTTTTGATTAACCCACATTCTTACTAACCTCCTGTTAGACGATATCACATTCGATATTACGGACGAGAAGAACTGACAATAAACTCTCCGCCACTCTATTAAACGCAAAGATTTTTGTTTTACAAAATGTTTGTAAGGAGCGGATACGGACACCAAAAATAAATTACCATTTACCAGCTCTATTGCCATCTTCTGAACGTTAAAGAGAATGATATCGACCAAATCTACTTAGTTCGTGTCTTAAATTATCTATTGCAATATCCAATGTCCAATTTTGATGGCTGCGGGGAGTCTCATCCAATTATGCGGAGGCGAGAGTGTAGACAAATGAAATAACTGGGTGTGACACAGGCTTAGAGCGACATTACTTATTTTTATCAAATGTGAAATTATAGTAATATCCAGTTATACCATAAAAGGAAAAGGAACTCTGACAGTCGGATACGTAATGACGATCGCGTAATCGATTTTTTCCGACTGAACTTTTAGCCTGAGTCATATATATTTATTATTCTCTAGAGATTTGAGTCGTAATCGGGAAACTGGGGATAGTTGGCTAATTTTTATGTAGTTTATCGCGTCTATTAGGATACTTTTAAGTAGGTCGAGTTTTTGTTCATGGAAAAATTCTTATAGGGAGGGACATAGTCAATCTGACTAAAATAATTTTAACGGGCTAAAACGCCATTTATTTATTTATTATATTATAATATTCTTGTTTCGATTGCTTTTCAAGCGTAGTCAAGGTCACTTTATTTTATTAGTGTGATACTTGCGATAATAAACGACAATATGACTAGTCAACCTGTCCCTATATTCAACTATCCCATCCCCCTACTAATCGCAAATATTTGCTACATTTTGTTTTTCCTTTTTATTTATTCTTGGTATAATTACTTTACGAAATACAACGTTATAGTTGGATGCGCTTTTTAACTAAATGTACACATGCAATGAGATAATTAGTTCATAATATTAGTATATACGAAACAGTATTAATAAATAAAAAAACAGTGTTTCTTATTCTGAAAGAGTCGATGGATGGATGTTTCCCCGAGTTTCAAACCTACTGTACACTAAACTTCGTCTTTACCACTAAGTCACAGAGACGGTTGTACCACATATTGTTATTTGTTAACAGCAATGACTGTCCCTATAAAATAAGAAGCCATACGGGATAACAGACGTATCTATAGCGAGGTGTAAGGTCGAGGTCGCGACATGTAATTTGTGTTAACTGTGGGTCGTAGGCGCCCGAACTCATTTAGATCCACTCTCCTTAATTATGTTTCGGCTGTTCGGAAACGAATAACATTCAGTTAGTGCATGGGAGAGGTCTTTCTTTTGGTAAATGATTATAAAGTTACATTTATAGGTATATTTTTTACGTTAAATATCGACAAGCGAACTTGAGGCGAGCTTGATGGTAGGTGATACGGGTTCACGGGTTTTTCATCTATGAACGGTGGTTCATAGATGAAAAACCCGTGTAACCCAGCCGAAAGATATTGCTCCAACCCTTTAAATAAAATACTTTATACTCGATTAAAACGCGATTTATTATTTATTTCATTTTTCCAAATTTTTTACGCGTCTTCACAACGATTCACTGTTCAATTTTTGTTCGCGACCGTGTAAAAAAACAAATTTCAAAATCCAATATCTTGGCAAATAATCAAATGTACCAAAAATCCTTTCTAATTTCAGCTTAACCTTAAAATTCGGTTATCAGCTTTCGGAAGTACCCCTAAATTACCCCTAAGGCGTTACTAGGGCGGCTTACCTATTTTTTGTTTCAGACTGTATATTAGTTATGTTACATATTAAGTGTCCTAAAATGCGTCGACCTATCATTAAAAAGGCTAATTAATTATTACTCGTTGGCACGTTTGGCAGAATTGCGCCGATGGGTTGCGGGTTCGAATCCCGCCTGGGTGACATATCTTCCCCACGTCTGGTCACTTTGGGCATTAAACGAGTGGGAGGAATATCGAAATTCCGACCGACCGACCGACCGTTTCGGTCTCAGTCTATGGATTTCCGGATGCTCGAAGTAAAAAGTAGGTCGACAGCGCTTCACTGACTAATGTTTTGAGACTGAGGTATCACCTACCATCAAGAGAACATAATGCTCGTCTGTCGATATCTAATATAAAAGCTTAATGCCTGTGCCTTAACTTGAAGCGACTGTACCGTGTAGAACAGAGTTCCCCAAACTTTTTTGTGTCGTAGACCCCTTGTCATGTTTTTCCGTGTTGGGTAGACCCCCTACTTACCTGATATTGATTTCCTGTAAATTTCTAACTGTAGTGAAGTTAAGTGTTAAAAACTTAAAGTAAAAACACATGTTAATTTATACATTTATTAATTGAATTTAAATTAAAAATACTCAAAACAAAATTTTGTATCTGTTATGTAAAATATACGTAACATTAAATAAACATAAAAGAAACTATAAATAAAATAACATAAGCAATAAGTCAATATTTTTACTTCATAGGTACTTTTATAAATAATGTATATGTTTTGATATTATAAGATAGTATGATGTAAGTAAATAGGTACTATCAGTGTATGTGTTGAGATCTACTATCGTGGACCCCCATTTTCATTTCATGGACCCCCAAATTTTTTTTCGCTAACGTAGACCCCTTGCAGGTTGTCATAGACCCCTAGGGGTCGATATAGACCACTTTGGGAATCACTGGTGTAGAATAAAGACCCAATTGCATGATGCCATTTTATTGAACATACACAAGAGCAATAATAATTTACGCGCAAAAATTGACATCCAAGAATTTTAACTGTTACACGCGAATATTATGTATGTGCTCTTTACACATAGAAAAGTACTGAAATTATAAAATTTGTATGACAGATCAAGAATGCTACGTGTTGTTTAGACCATTCAAGTCTTTTATTGCTTCAATTTAATTGTATGCAACAGTCAAGAAACTTGCGGGTAAATGGGACTTTTGGATTTGAAAATAAAACAAACTGTAATATTAACGGAATAATTTATTAATACACTAATTATTTAATGATTATTTTTATTTCACACTATTTTAGATTTAGATTGTTTTAATAGTGAATATATCATTTTTTAAAAGAAATCCCTAATTATAAAAACACACATCCCATTACACGCCCATAGCCAAACTTCCTTTATGTACAACGATCATATAATTTACGAATCTATATTAAAATTTTGAATTATACTAACGAATGTTATAATTAGTATATTCGAGTATATACGGTGGGACATTTTATTGGGAAATAAAGAACAAAAAAAAATTACTTAATTATAACTCTTATAGTAATAATGTAAAATAATTTTGTTTATTTAAAATTACTTTTCAATAGACTACTTATCATTAAACATTAATAAAATAAGTTAATATTTTTTATGAAATTAATAAGTGTGAATTTCGATCTTGACATCATTCGATAGTATAACTTCATAATATATTTATTATTTAATTTAAGAAGGAAAATTGTAAGGTTTTATTTTAATATTAATAATTTTCTTGGCACTAGCTAAGTTCTATCACATTGAGAAGTTTGTAAACCTTATTTAAGTTATTGAAAATAATTTCCCAAAATGTCATAAATAATTTGAACAGGTACTTAATATGTGTATATTTGACTCTATGAAAGACGAGTTTGATGTTAGTAAGATATCTAATATAATATAACAAATACTGTAAATAAAAAAATAACAATTAAAATAAACTTATGCAAAAATACATCACAAGTAGTTTTTTGGTACGACAAGTATTTTAATTTAAATATATATTAAAATTTTCTATTCATTTTCAACGAAATATAAATTTTTTGCATTAAATTATATAAAACAATTAAAAACCAATCAAATAATTAATTAAATTCAAAGAAAAAAATATAATTGCAATATAATAGAAAATAGAAAAACAAAAACCAAAAAGAAGTACTAAGGTAAGAAGCTATACCCGCTAATACAATGAGAATTTTAGCTATACAATTCCCGATTTTAGCAATAACTATCGTAGGCTTATCAAAAATAGAAGGATTAGAGATAATACATATCACAAAATATATTTATTGTTAAGATTTAACTTTGTTTTCAATGCCTTGCTAAAATAAATATATCTACAGATACGTTTCCTGATAAAATATCCAGAAAAAAGAACACAATTTATATGAACACACAATTCTTATATAACTATATTATTAAGTTAAATTGAATATAAGAAACGTGAAGAAACTGATAGATATTAGTTAACTAATTGGCATTGAAAAAAAGCTCAAATAGGCCTGACGTCATAATGGACCACCAAGAGAGGTATTCACTCATTTCCTTAATAAGAGTTTAGCTTAAGGATTCTATTATAATAATATCTATTGTAAGAAAAACTTAAAGTTCCACAAGCATACATTGAAATAAAAGTAGTGGCTTCTAAACTCAAAGGCTAGTAATCTGAAAAGAAGAAGAATAAATAATTATAAGAAAATAATATATTGTACATAATTATAATACTGTAAAAGTATCTACATATAGTATAATCGATAGTGGTGTATCAATGGTCAATGAATGATAAGTGTAAAGACTGCATATAGCAATTGTATAGAACATCTCATATTGCACCTTACAAGACAAACCGTTACTAAACGTAACTATTAAATTACGATTATAGATCCGATGCCGGTTATTAACGTTTCTAACCAAGCAGTTAAAATTGCATTTATCATAATTATCGGTTATTTATCCGCATTTTATGGGTTATTAACCAATGATTTGGTAAAATAACGGTAACTAACGGGTTTTTTACAACTATAATAGGGAATATGCATGCATTTTTTTTATATTTTTTATCGACTTATTACATCATTTTACCCTAATAAAAAATATAAATACTCTTGGCAATGTCCAAATTATTTTTTAAAATTACTGTGAAAACATCGATAAAATTTGATCTGTTTAAACGCGGCCATATTTCGCGGGCTTTGGATGATATCACATTACACGCTCAGTGACGGATAGAGTGAGGTAACTATGGTAACCAGTGTTTGACGCCATCTTCGATGTCAATGGACGCCATTGATAAATCGCTGCCGATAAATGACAGAATGTGTAAGGTGACGTCACTTTTTGTTTCGACCAATGGTGATGCGTTTTGCAAACTTGAATTTCTCTCCCTTATTTTACACATTTTAATTAATATTTTTTGCAATTAAACACAAACTAAATAAGAAAATAATTGTTTAGGCATAATATCTGGGCCATAAGGATTCAAGGGAAAAAATATCAAGTAAATTTAAACAACATGCATATTCCCTATTACGATGTACACTCAATATTTTGTTTCCTAAAGACAGTCTAAATACAAATTAATTTGAAACATAATTACGATATACATCAACGCTGCCTGTATTTATTTTAATACAGGCAGCGTTGATGGCTAGATTCTTGAAATATTTCATTTAGTAACGGTTTATCTTTAAAGGTGCGTACTTTGATTATTTATATGTCTAGATAGAGTGTCGCGCTGCAAACGACCTAAAACAAACAATCCATGTCTGTTATAATAGTGTGCGTGACAGCTACGTCTTACACTCGCCATAAGTCATTATGCGTTCCTAGTTGGCGTGAATAATGTTACCAGTTGTGGAAAAAATCATCTCAAAATAGGGAGAAATTAATCAAAGTCGAGAATATATTTTTTCAATTCACAAAAATATGTAGTATGAAAAAATAAATAAATTGGAATAAAACAACAATACTAACAATATTTCGAAGGTCGGAACTCAAGTCATTTTCATTCTTTGCATATAAACGTACCAATTATTATTTTTTAAAACTTCTGGGTCAATTTTGAAGAAAATTGGAATACTATAAAACTATGATTTATGTGGATAGATAAAAATAAAATCATAACTTATATGCAAATGCGTTTGAAAAATGTGTTTTAACTTGGAATATATAATATTATTATGTATATTTAAACTCATAACATTTGTTTTAACTCTTATTAAAAATAATTATTTTTTAAGATACATCTTTTTTCGATTGAAGATCTGACAATAATTAAAAAAATACCTTTTGAGGCCACGTCAGAAACAAAAAAAATCCGTTTTGTTTTTTTTTAAACAAACGCAGGGCAAAAATTATCGTCATTAAACTATAATGAAATACAACTTCACAGTTATTTTTTTTATTTATTATTATTATATATATTGGCTTTTGCTAAAATTAAATAACAAAATAAACTTGGATTTCATATTTAAAACAATCATACCAATATCCTCAAAATTTAAAACAACTTCAAAAAAAAATATTGTAAGAACGACTTCCAGGTACTAAAAAGTAAAAAATAATTGAACGGGGAGTTTTCATTTACTATAGAGAGATATTTTCATTTTAACTATAATTAGAGTTCATACCTTGACATATTCATATTAATTTACTTTTATTTAGCATAAATAATTAAATTAAAAAAAAAACAATTAATATTAAACTACTTTTTTTTATTTAAAGTCGGTTATAAACGGCACCCATGTCGACGCTAAATCTATTTCTAATATCTTTATGAATCACATACTAGGTCATATTTTTAAGGTATTTTTGGGTTCATAAACTGGCAACACACGCGTCAAACACAAAATGGCAGAAATAAATAATTATTTAATTTCGAAATATTTCAATGGCTTAATTGGCTGGAATTGATACGAAATAATGTTACTTACCGATGATAGGTAACTTTTTTTGTTGTTTTAGATCAACCTTTGTAATTTCTGCACACTTTAATCACACAAATCGCCATTGTAAACAAGATAATTTTACAAACAAACTCGAGCGTATCCATTGACAGCACAACTGCTACTGAGCGCGGGGAAGGTATAAAGAGTCTAACAGCTGGACACAATATTTTTTGACGCGTTTTCAGCTTCGACTGTCTATCTAGACATATAAATAATCTAAGGGTGCGTATTATATGTTATCATACATCTACATTATATTACACATAATAGACTTTAAAAAGATCTAATTTTTTTAGAGTACATTTGTAGTTAAAACATTAATTATGACTTCTAGCAATTTGTACAATCAAGAGATATCTTAAACATCTATTGATAAAAAGGTGATGACAAATGATACTGCGCTCTAGCTCTAAAAAAAAGTACATCTAAAAGTAATACAAATTCTATAATGGACGAACACATATCATTCAAGCGAATGCAGTCTACTAATATGATCGTAATTAAGTAATTTTCTACAGATTCATAGAAGTGCAACTAAGTTACATTAAGCGGTTATCCCGATACTAATTTTGTTTAACATGAGATTTTTACATTTATACAATAATAACTCACTACACAAAATACGTATACATATAGTAATTTGTATTATTAACGTACACAAAAAAATAGTAAGAAAATTTCAGTTAACCGATTTTTACTGCAAATTCAAGCTATTTTCACAAAATATTATATCAATCAAACTGCAGAGTAAAATGACAAATTTTCAATTTAAAAATATCAATAGCTAAAATATTTTTTTTATTTGGTTCTAATGGAAATAGCCTTTTGTTTAGCTCAAAGGCAGTACAATTAGTTTTAAAGAAACACACAAATTAGCGTCCGGTTCTTTAGAGATCACATCTGCATCACATTTCAATACTTAGCGTCACTTCACAGTTAGCATATAGCACTACATATAGTATATAGCTCTAATAGGCCACTTAGACAGGCACGATTAATACTTCTTAGTCAGTTTTGGGTTTCTCAGGCTCATTTTTTTGTTTATTCTTATCAACTTCATTTTCACGAGGACGTGATTTATTTTTACGAGACCTTTCACGTAAAATGCCACTTCCACTCGAATCTTCCTGACCAAGGATATTCTCATGAGAATTTTCATGACTACTCTTATTCTCACGTGAATTTTCGTGAGTCGGACTATTTTCACGGGAATGTTCACGAGTGCGGGTATTTTCATTGGAATTTTCGTAAGTGAGGCCGCTGTCACTGGAATCTTCGCGCTGGACGATATTCTCGGGGATATTTTCGAGAAGAAAGTTAATCTCATGGAGATTTTCACGAGCGGCGAGATTGACGTGAGTGAATGAGTTGCCCCGCACGTAGTTACGGAAGTCGCGAATGTTGTTGCGAACCAAAACTATTTCGCGATAGAGTCCGTAACACCAAAACAAACCTCAAATGAGGAAGAAGGCAGCGATCACGCCCAGCACAGTGACGATGTTGGACACCGTACTGTATCCCTTGCTCCAGCTGCAGTCCAATTCTTTTGATATGATCTGGTGATGCAATTTATTATATTTTAGTACCTCAGTTGTTTATGCGGTAATATTAGTTATTTCGGTTATGTTGATATTAGTTTGCGTGTTGTTCCCACGAGAATGTAAGTGCGTGCTCCTATTTCACCATGCCTACTGCTGATAGAGGACAAGTCTTTGTTTTTTTTTTAATTTTCTTCGTTTATTTTTTTAATTATTATAGTTAATTACATCAAGATGGCATGTGGAACATGGTGTAATAGTTGCAGCTCTTTACAAACATTTTGTAAAACAAAACTTGGCGATTAAAAACAGCGGCAGATAGTTTATTGCCAGTTCTTCTCCCTTGATTTGAGAACTGGCAGTAAATGTAAAATAAGAAGCATTTAATATGTATTTTTTTATTGACGTTCATAAGTGTACATTTTTATTGTAGAAGACAAACGGGTAACGCTCAACTGATGGTAAGTGATCACTGCGAAGATATAATATTATGTAGACGGGACGACATGTTTATAATTTTCTGTAATCATGTCTTCTCCACGTATAGTCACTTTGGGCATTAAACGGGTGGGAGAAATATCTAAATTCCAACCAAGTAACGAACCACCGTTCTTAGATTGAAAAATAGTCATGAATTTCCGAACGTTTGAATCAAAAAGTAGGCTGATGTTAGTAGTGATGTTATGTGGCTGAAGTATCACCAACTATCAAGTGAACCTCATGCTCGTGTGTCGATATTTATTTAAAAAAAAAACTATCTCCAGAAAGCTTACAACGGTGGTCAGCTTTGGCTTAATTTATTTGTATGCAAAAAGCAGCCACTAACATCTGATTCCACAGACTTGCAATACAAATGTGTTGGAGACCTGAATATCTGACGCTGCATTGGGCTGGGTCTATTCAATACTTAAGTCTTTATAACGAGTGAAGAGAAACAAAAGAGAGTTAAACTATTTTAAGCTTATAGCACCTTTATGAATAAGGTTCTTTATCTTTCTTTATAGGGTCAGATTATCTGATGCTACTCGTACATGAAGCCCTGTGAAGTATTTCTATATTTTTTTATAGAATAGGGGGCAAATGGGCAGGTGGCTCACGTGATGGTAAGTGATCACCGCCGCACATCCGCACAACCAGAGGGCTTGCAGGTGCGTTGCCGGCCTTTAAGGAAGATGTAGGCTCGTTTCTTGAAGGAAAAAAAATACGTCTATTCCTGAATCGCGCTATTAAAGTTTCTGTGCGCGCTAAGTATATATGCAACATCTCGACATCAACCACTGGGGCCTTAGTGCCGGCCAGTCAGTGGTTCGACTGGTCGAGGATCCTCCCTTTAGGTTGGAGGAAGAGCACACCTCCCTTCCTCCACATTGGTGACCCCGACGTGATTCAGCACCTTCCTCCACATTGGTGACCCCGACGTGACGTGACTGTAGCGACATCTATAATCCGCTACAAAGGTTCCCAACTCGTATCGGTTCGGAAAAATCACCGTCGGTTCCACAGAGTGGTTTTGCGACACAGAAAGTGTCGAAATTTAATGGTTATAGACAGATTTAAATAATAGTTCTTACATCACTCAGAGTGCGGTTCTGATAGGAGGGACAGGTGGCAAGTCTGACGTCATCTTGGGCTTCGCAACTGGATGGATTCTCGCAAAGATACTGTCTTCGTTTGCGATCCCATGCTTGTATCCAGCTGGAATTTGAACCGATATTTAGTACTTAAAATTCAAACCTCTGAACTTATAGTAAATTCTCATATAAAGTAGCATAAATCTCAAGAAAAATAAAATAGCAGAACTTACGAGTCAATTTTTCGTTAATATTTCAAATCTACAGTTAATATTCTGACGAGAAATGGAGAGGAAGGGTAATAGAATATACTATATATTATTTTTTAATATTGTCCGTCTGATACGCTAATCTCCGAAGTTCAGGTAAACTGCTTTAAAACTGAACATATTGGATTTGTATAACATACTTTGGATACCGGAAAGTTTTCGTGAAGTTTTATGTTTATAATTTACTGTAAACATGTCTTCCCCACGTCTGGTAACTTCGGGCATTGAACGGGTCCACCGTTCATAGATGGAAATCCCGTGAAGTGCATATTGCGCGTTTCGATCACAGTCTATGGATTTCCGAATGCTCGAAGTAAAAAGTGGATCGACAGCGCATCATTAATGTTCTGTGGCTGAGGTATCTATCATCAAGTGAACCTCATATTCGTCTGTCGATATCTTACATTAAAAAATAAATCGCAAGTACCAGCTAGTATTATATAAAACAATATACTAACCCGATCCCACAATCACAGACAAGGGGATTGCTAGCTACGAGGATGTCATCAAGGAACAAGTTATTGGGAACCCCAGGCCACTCTTTCCGCGCCGGGTTCGGCACTCGCTTCAGGCGATTGTTCCGCAAGTCCAAAGATAAGTTCTTGATTTGACCGTGCCTCCAGAACACTTCTGACGATATATCCTCGATGCTTGTGTTAAATATTGTTAGAGTCATCTCTCTGGAGCAGACGCCCTTTAATTAAGAAAGGATGTTTTTGTATAAATTGTATTTTTTTGTGGAGATGATATTTTAATATTGTCTTTTATTAGCGCGGGTACCTATCACATAGTTAAATAAAAAACTATATACCGGATTAAACCACGGTTTCTGAAAAGCATCCGAAACGTCGGGATAAATAATTTGAACAATATAAATTATAAATCGCGTTTTAACTTTTAATCCGGTATACAGTATTTTATTTAAATTATATTTTTAATTATTGATTGGGAATAAAAAACAAAGCAAGATTAGGATGGTGTTTAAAAGGGCAATTATTTGAAACAATTAATGTCTGTATAATTTAATTATTAAATAGGAAATAGAATAATAGCATAGATTATTACGTTTATGCAAAGTTTACGGATGTTGGATGAAAGAGAAGGGACGATGAAGGATAGAGTGAGAGGGGAGATAAGAGAAAAGAGACGTGTGAGGTATGTGAAAGACGTGTCCTGTGTGTAAGCTTAATAAATTGATTAAAATAAAATAAAGAAGATTTCAAGCAGGGACTGAATACCGGTTAATTTTCTATGGGAGTTTAACCGAAATAATAAAGGTTTTTGTTAATATTCTTTCGTTTTTAGTCATATTTATTGTAAAAATTGTGTTGTAAGTGAAGTGTGTACTCTTTAAAACTAATATCACGGTATTAAAGACACGTATTTTGGAAAATAAAAATTAACCGGTTTAAATCCCTCATTTAAAGTACGATAGGTTATTTTATTTGGAATTAACAATCCCACACACAGTATGGTATTTAGGCTTTTAATATTTCAGAATTGTTACTTACACTTAAAAGATTCTGTGAGATAAACTTCAAGTCTCTGCCAGTTAACGTAATATTGTCCAGTTTGCAAGGCAGTTCACCATTCATTTCATTACTTAAGTCGACTTGCGAGTTTTCTATTGATAGATATAGATTTTTCAATGCAGCGTTTTGTGACGTCATTTTGGGAACGTTAAAATCTCTCACGTTTCCATTCACAGAAATTTTTAAAGTTCTCAATCCATACATTTTACTGAAGACACCGTACTGAAAAGCAAAAGTATATATTTTAGCGAACCAAAGCGATGGTATAAAACGAATAAAATATAATTTAATAATATTTTATGTTACTATAATTACATAAGCTTTTGTAAAAAATCAATGGAAAACATTTCATATAAAAACTTTCAAATTTATTTTGTGATTAGACATTACGTATAAACATATATAAAACTAGCAACGCGCCTCGGCTTCACACGGGTAAAATGTAGATGTACTATAGCCTATGCTACTCACTGATAATGTAGCTTTCTATTGGTGAAAGAATTTTTAAAGTCGGTCCAGACTCCAGTAGTTTTTGAGTCTATTCATAACATACAAAAATACAAATATTTCCTCTTTATAATATTAATAGGTATAGATATGGGAAAGTGTTTGTAAAACTCACCTCCAAAATGCTCAAGCGCAGTTTGGTGACGTCAAGATATTCAAGTCGTGGAGACAGTCCATAGAGACTGGTATTCATCAGCGCTGTTATAGGATTGCCTGATAGAGACAGCCAGCGAAGGTCACTCAGGGAATGTGTGGCCTGATGAAAAAATCGATAATAACCAAAAGTCCTTTTATTTGTTGTGACGTCTTTTTGACCAATTGTAATCATGATCAGCCCGCCTAGCATGACAATCAAGAGATATCTTGCGGACGATTGAAGACACACTAAGATATGAGATATCTCGATATATTATATTTCGACATCGAGAATTTTGATAGATGAGATATTATATCAATTATTGTGAAATATCCTCTACTTTTGACATTAGAAGTCGAGTTTTAAGCGTAAGTGGCAAGTTAGACCCAGAAGATATAAAGAGATAATCGATTAAAACACGAGAAAACGGTCGACAATATTTTGTCGTGGTTGTAATGCTAGGCTGGCAGCACAATTAAAAAAATAACAACTCTAATGATAATAATAAAGAATATATTAAGAAGCTCTCGGTTGATGGCTCATGGGTCAAATAGATCTCAATATACGGGCCGTTTTATAAGGTTCCTCTCTCTGTCTACCATTCCAACCAGTAGCCTGGGTTGCATATGGTCTTGCTGCCGATGCTTTTGCCAGCCAGCTAATGAAATAGCTAAACCATAGAGAATATAAATGGATATTAATCCTAACGGTACAAATGCCGGATATATCCGGCGTCCACCTGATGACCTGTGTGGCCTTAACGGCTAGCGGCCCCGGATTTATCAGGCGTCCACGGCCACGTAGCAATCGTAGCAATTCTATTTTACGAACGTATTAGATCTAGATCATATTGGTAATATATTTTACACATAATATGCATAAAACACGTTGTCCTCTTCGAATTTTCGAGTGTTGCGGCGGAAAGAGCGCTCGCACCGAAAGGGTTCCATTTCAAATGTAATATAATAATAAGCGATATTATCTGTTTGAAGTGACCTTAGTTGACATAAATACTAACCACAGGCACTTTAGTAAGGTCATTAAATGATAAGTCGAGTGCCCTCAGTCGAGTCAGATTGGCCGTAGTGTCTGTCGGGATTGAGGGAAGATTGTTGTAAGATAGATCCAAAGTTTTTAACTTTGGTAACGGTAACGATGGTATCTGGGAACAAAAACAATAATAAGAAACAATTTAAAATATTTCATAGCAAGAAATAGTATCACCAAAATACTGATCAAACAAAATTTTCTTTGTTTTTTTTATTATAAAATAAAAAATAGGTTTGACCTGAGGGGCTAGCTCGAACAACTTTCGAAAAAGTATTCGTATCGTCGAGCTGTTATTGGTATGAAATTTCAAATGGCTTCTCATATAAATAACAGATTGACAATTGTTGTTTCTTGTCTTTTTTAATATAATTTTTGGTTTGGTGCAATTATAACAGTAAGATTTTGATTTTCAATTCGATCTTCTGCGCTAACACCTACCATCAAGTGAATCTTACGATTACCTGTTGATATCTAATACATATTAAAAAAACGTAATAATATTTAAAATTGTATTATACTCACAGCCTGCAAGCTGACGTTTTTTAGTCCCAAGTAAGACAACCGTCTCTCCAGTCCTTTGAACACATTTCCCCCACGTTCACCGTTGTTGAACGGTAAGTTATTACTCAAATCTAACCAACGGAGTTTCGGTAACGCCCCAAAAGCACCGCTTTCAATTCTTACCAAATGATTGTTTGACAGATCTAACCATGCCAGAGACTGAAAAGTTTAAAAAAAAAAATTATGTTACGAATATAAGTATACCAAAAGAATTAATATACACAAATTATTCGAAAAGCTAAAGAAACTGCAACTACATTTCTACAATACAAAACTATACAAACAAAACAATGCAAAATCAAACAAACAAACCGTGATTAAAAACGCAAGCAAAAGTTGCAATATCGGAGAACAAAGAAATGCTTTAGTAAGATAAACAATATTTCAAATGACTGAGTTTCCATTTATTTAGATTTTAATGCCATAACATTACATAATTGTGTCAATATAGCGGTATGATCAGAAAATGAATTGAAGACATGAGTGGATGAAGGGGGTATGGTACAATTTGTCATTGATCGAGAAAATGGGCAAAATAGTTTCGTTATATATTATTTACATAATTATTAACTTTCTTGATTGTTTATTTAATAACTAAATTTGACAAATAAAATAATTATACGGAATATAAATCATAGATGGAGACACATAACACCTTCAGTCAACGTAAAAAATATGAGTCTTAAAAAACGTTACATAGCCTCTTCATCCTCTCATGTCTTCAATTGTGAAGAGAAATTGAATTGTATAGAATTGAAAGTATGATAATGTAAAGGCATTCCAAAAAATGCGGAACTAAAAAGAAATTTGGAATGAATGGCCAATTGGTCTACCTTGTAGAATATGTTCTGCGGATATTGCTTTTTATGGTGGAAGACTCTGGTGTGATCTCGCCTAGCGGTGTGGTACATGTACTCATCGCTGTAGTCGCTATCGTCGGGCCAAAACTCGCCCCCCTCGGAGTTCTGGCGACATGCGGCATTTGTTAGCGAAGCTACACTGGCTTGTCGATATATATTACAACTAGTAACACGCACAGCTTCGCACGGGTGCAATGTAGATGTACTTTAGTGTATAAAATCGTAAGTGTAATCCTATGTTAATCGCTGATAATGTAGCTTTCTATTGGTGAAAGAATTTTTATAATCGGTCCATTAGTTTTCGAGTTAAATCGTAACAAACAAACCAAAAAATCTTTCCTCTTTATAATATTAGTTTAGATCAAGGTTCTGAGGCTCACGTACAAATTTTGTCATTTATATGAAATTTCAAAATTCTTCACACAAATCTGGTTTTGAAGGTATGAATACCTTCTTGCAAGTAGATCATCCTTGGGGCTCTATTTGCGAGTGTGTTGTAAGATTTTATATTAAGCAGTTTCTGATATAACGCTTGAAGCGTAATAGGTGGATTTAATCTATACTAATATTAAAAAGAGAAAATATTTGTATATTTGTTATATACGATTTAACTCAAAAACTACTCGATCGATTTCAAAAATTCACCGTTAGGCAGCTACATCTTTATCGAGTAACAAAGTCATATTTATTTCCAGAAATAATTAGGAATCCCTACTAAAACTTGAATAATGTAACCCAAGGTGTAAAAAAGCGTTGTAGGGAGTAATCTCTGGACCTACTGAACTCATTTTAAAAATTATTTCACCAATAGAAAGCTACATTCTCAGCCAGTAAGATAGGCTATATTTTTATTTGGGTATTATATATTGGTTTTTGTATAAAAGCTTTTTTAAGTAAATATTTAAACAAAATTTGTAATATATATCGACTTTATAGACATCACAAATTGCAGCACTGATCACAACTACAACATCAACTACAAATTACAATGGTTAGTATAAATACTGGAGAAGATTTTACGTGAATGTTTCAGAGTTTAACTTCTTAAAAGCAGAGATTTGATAAACGACTTAAGTATTTATGTGTCAAATTAAAGAAACATTCAAGTATCAATTGGACGCTGTTAATCAATACAGGGTCAACCCACAAAATGATAAAAATGTATATTTTGATACCAATCGCCACCTTATGACAGGCATGTGGAATACATGTTTCAAAATCTTTATATATATAATTCTTCTGTGAGTGTGTATGTCACTGAACTTCTCTCAAACGACTGGACCGATTTTGATGAAATTTTTTGTGTGTGCTCAAGGGGATCTGGGAATGGTTTAGATTCACAAAAAAGTTGGAAATTTTCAAATTTAAGACGTGTAGACAGGACAACGTCTGTCGGGGCCACTAGTTGTTATATATAATTTAAATCGTTTTAATACCAAAAATATTGAAAAAAACTAGTGGGCGCGAAACCCTAATATGTTTAGAATATTTAACAAAAATTCACTAAATTCTACAATATTACTTTGATTTCTACCAAGAATAAGTTAAGTTAAGTTATTTACATTAAGTGTAATATTATTATTACAAAAAAAACTATTATTTCAGTTATTTTTTAAAAGAAATTTAATAAAACCTAATTAAAACTTCAAACTCAATTTACTCAAAATGGCATCCATGTAGGTTGGCACTGTATTGCTTAACAGCGTCCAATTAAAGTTCAATGTATTTTTTGTTTTTTTTAAGAAATTCGTATTTTTGGTTTGTATGATGAAAATTGCGATACAAATCCCTCATTTATAATTGGTAGAAAAAGACATTGAACAATCATTTAAATTTCTCAGAGGGTACTTTATATCACATTACTATCAACTGTACCCCAAGTTATAAGCGGATTAGTATGATATCTACATTTTCATTCAATTATTTAGGTTAATTCTTATTAACAAGGGAATTTTGGGTACGAAAGTCCTTTCATGCTCTTTAAAAAATAGAATTCGGAACCGGTGGAAGGTTAAAATTAAAATTACGAAGATTAAAATTTACAATTTTAAATGATTGTAAAAGTTTACTTGAGTAAAAATAAAATTTGAATTTAAGTATGCATATTTTTGGGAGTGGTCGACCTAGGCGAACGTACCTCGATCAGATCGGGGACGTTCTTCAAAAGGGCCAGGTCAAAAGTACTCGTAACCGACGAGTGTGTATGAAAGCATTGATGAAAGTAGAAGAAGCGAAAGTGGTAAGTGTAAGGATCGGAGCATATGGAATTCCGTGATCTTTGCCTACTCCAATGGGAAAGTGGCGTGATGTATATGTATGCAAGTATGTACTATGTATATTTTGAAAAACTCTGACGTGTAGGTATATTTTTTGTATTGTTTAATAAAAAATTATAGCATAAAAGGAATTCATACTCAAAATCCCTTGGCGAATAATAATGCTTCATTAATTAAAAAAAAAATGTTACCCGAAATCTTTGAACCAGATCAGGAATAGCTACAGCAGGGACTGTGTTGCTGCTAAGATCCAGTTCGACAAGGTTTGCTGCGGCGCCCGGTGACAGCGCATTCGTAGGCATTCTCGATAAGTCATTATTTGATAGGTCCAACCTGTTTATAAAAAAAATATCATAATATTGTCTTTTATTAACGCGAGTATCACACATTTAAATAAAATACTGTATACCGGATTTTCGGAAAAGCATCCGAAACGTCGGGATAAATAATTTAAACAATATAAATAATAAATCGCGTTTTAATCCGGTATACAGTATTGTACTAAAAAAATATCATTCCAGTTATCACAAAGGAACATTACAAATAAAATTTCCTAAACTTCTTCGCGACAAATGCTACGCTAATTCCATCAATCAAGTATGTCTTACGGACTTATTCATAACCGTATTATACGCTTGATATAGTTAAAATATGTTCTATCTATATATATATAAGCAACTTTTTTTTTCTTTGTTATCGATAAACTTGAAAACTACTGGACCGATCGGCATGATACCATGACCATTCGACGCGGAATTAATTGTAGAAGGTTTTAGGCTATTCATTTTTTGAATTCCATCAACCCTTTACCATTTTTTTTCAAATTTATGTGGATAGTTCATATTCGTCTATCCTTTACAATTCGCCCAGCGAAGCGGGCGGGCGGGGACGGCTAGTCTAATATAAAAAGAACGAAAGAAACAAAACAAATTTTAACTATATCAAGCATATAATACGTTTATGAATAAGGGGGTTAGTTTTATATTTTTTTCTTTTTATGTTTTATATGTATTATACGTTTAGTTATTTTTCAATGAACACTTTGCCAAGACTAAAGTGATCAAAAGAAGAAGAAAGAGATCCAAGTGAACACAGTGACAATTATTAGTGTTAGTGTAATAAGACAATGTTTTTAAGGACACCAGTGGGTGAACTTTAAATTAAGAAAATAACCCTAGAAGATTAAGTTAAAATATAACTGTTTATTAGCCTCTGTTGGCTAGATTACAGTAGTTTTAGATAAAAAAAAAAAAAAAAATGTATTATACGTTTAGTTATTTTTCAATGAACACTTTGTCAAGACTAAAGTTTGAAATTGTAAGTTATTGTATTGTTATGTGTGTTTGTGTTTCTGAATAAAATAAAATATTAAATTAATTTATATTTTACTAGGAAGGAGAAAAAAGGCCTCGATAATTATTTTACGGTAAAATCAATGGTACCTCTCTAAAACTGCTGATAAAATTAGATTATCAGCCAAATTCCTGATACGATTATGGGAAAGATCAACCGAAGTTAACATTTGCATATCATGGAATACTTCAACCGGCAGTTCAATTAGATGGTTATGTGATAAGTCCAAAATCTGAAAGAAAATCTAATATTATAATACAATTAACTTGGAAAGAGAATTCACATGGAACATGATAACATTTTATAGCAGGGACTGAATACCGGTTAATTTACTATAGGAGTTTAACCTAAATAATAAAGGTTTTGGTTAATATTCTTTCGTTTTTAGTCATATTTACTGAAAAACATAGTTATTTTCTATGTTAGATATCGACAGACGAGCATGAGGTTCACTTGATAGTATTTGACACCTCAGCCACAGATCATCCGTCAATGATTCGCTGTCGACCTAATTTTTACTTTAAGATTCGGAAATCCATAGACTGAAACCGAAACGCGCAATATGCACGTCACAGTTTTTCCATCTATGTCATAAGTTTAGAGTGTATTACTCTTTAAAAATAATATCATGGTATCTCAGTCAGACACGTATTTTGGAAAATAAAAATTAAACGGTTTCATTCCCTGTTCTATAGAGATGATTAAAAAAAATGTCAAATGAAATCATAAGTAAATGTTTCTTCATTTGATCATATTACTCGTAAATAACCATTAATGATTAAACCGAGTCCGAGTCCACATATGTCCATCTGTAATTAATTAAATTATATGTTGTTTCAAGAAAATAAAAACAATCACAAAGAAAGAAAAAACACAGATAAAAAGACAAAAAGAAATAAAATAAAAGTAAAATAATAAACATATTAAATAAAAATATTATTGTATTATAAATAGTGTTAAATACCAGAACTTTGATTGAATCCAGTGAAATCATCAAAGAGTCTAATTTCATTCCTACATACTAATTACAATCACAAAGTTATTTTTCCCAACATTCAACTACTACAAGTAACTAAAAATTTTTTAATTAAAAGAAAACGATTAAATAAATTAAAGAGTACATTTAAACTTAAATGATTTACTAAAAAATATATTCTGTATAGCTTGATAGATATAATGACAGAAATTCTTTGTGTCTTTTTCAATTGAATTTTCAGATTAAATAAATTACCTGCAAATTCTTGACTTTCTTAAAACAATCGTATTCCATATGAAATATTTGATTATGCGATAGATCTAAGTACTGTAACATCAACATTGACCCAAACACTTCTCTAGTAATATTCCTAATCTGATTATGGGATAAATGAAGCTCAGATAAGGTTAAATCAGCATGCCTGAAAAAAACAACAATAAAATAACTGTGTATCATTTTTTTATGTTAGATATCGACAGACGAGCATGAGATTCACTTGATGGTAGGTGACACCTCAGCCACAGATCATCAGTCAATGATGCGCTGTCGACCTATTTTTTATCGAAGTAAAAGCATTCCGAAATCCATAGACTGAAACCGAAACGGGCAATGTGCACTTCACGGTTTTTCCATTTACGGTGGCCCGTCAGTCGGTTTAGGCAGATTAGTTGTTTTTTTTATATTTTTTAAATGTTAACTTACCTAAAGTAGTAAGGAGCGATGTACGAGATATTATTGTGAGAGAAATCTAATACTCTGATATTCACTGACACCGTTCCGAGACCTTAAAACACGAAGTTAAATCACATTAAATTTAGAAATGAATCAATAAAGATAACAGAAAAAATCATAGCGACAAAACGTACAAAACAAACGATACGGCGACGCCGTAACAGCTTGCTCTTGCAGTAATTTACTCTTATCTGAATTTTCTGGGAAAATTAATAACGGAATTAGTTTGAAAATTTCGAAATGAGCCGTGCCAAATGGAACCAATCGAATCGAGAAAATCGATTTCATCGCGTCCGAACAAAAATTTTCCCGGAAAAAACCAATAAGCAAAATTAATCTTATATTAATACTAAGTAATTGCTGTTAATGTCAATTTGTATAGTGTCGTCGAGAAAATTGATTTTTTCGATTGACGTCATCAGTGATACCTCTATGGAGCTGATATTTGAGATGTAAATGTAGATGAAAATGGTAATATGCCATTATTGAGTGTGATGACGATCATGACATCGAAAATCCATTAATCTCGATGGAATGTCTCGAAATATCCTTACCCTAGTCGCATGAAAGAAACGTAAAAATAAATTAGAATAGAAAGAATAAACAAAATTAAGAAATAATAAAAGTCACCTTGCTCGTCCACGGATATTAAGCCTTTATTGGTAGCGAGATGAAAAGAAAGAAGACAAACACACAGTAAACAAATATCATGTTTCAGTTAGGAATTAGTAAACAGAAAAAAGATAATGCACAGAGAAAGTAGTTAGTAAGCATAGTAAGTAGTTTTAGTAAATGTTTCAAAGAATAATTCGCGGTATAAGGTACGTATCTACATAAATCCCAAAACATTTTTCTTCATACGTAACTAAATCATTCTTATATCTTTAAATCTTTAATATTATGCCAACCGATATACATTTTTTATTCAGAAATTGTATATAATGCATTATAAAGCTGGGAAAATTTTAAGTGGTGATTTTGTCACAATTTTTCTAATGGCCGAATTCTCGAACGCTACCCAACATTGAGGTGTAAAAGTATATCTAACCCTTTCATTACGAAGGTAAAATGAAAGACAGAAACATTTTAAGAAGCCCTCAAGTTTTGATTGTCGTTTCAGTATTACACGGTAAGTCTCCTGTAAAATTGAGAAAATGCAGATACGTCTATCTGACTCTTACATCGCGAATTGTGCTTTCAAACAATGAATAAAAATAATAATTTAAGTTGTTAAGTATATCAAAGAAAGTAAAGATGATACAAAAAGCAATAAAATAGTAAAAGTATTGGTAAATATGGTAAAAGTATTAGGTAATATGGTGAAGAATAATCAATTTTATTATCTGAGAATACTTACTTTGCGCTTTTGGTGGTGGATAGAAGTTGGATGAAAAGAAACTTGGTGCATTGGAGTCCGTCAACGATACGATTTGATTAAAGGAAGCGTTCACTTTGAGAGCCGTCGCGGATCCCACTTGGTCGAAAATCGAAAACTTAAAAGTTTCCAGACGATTGAAGGATATATCTAACCTGTGTAAAAATATGCTTAATTAATTAGAAAGTATGCTTTACTGTAATTTTACTAACACTTTTTGATTTCCTATGACATACCTACAACTTCGACAAGTTATCATAAAGTAACATTTTTTTAAATAGTTTGAAGTCTATTATAAAACTCCGATCAATGTAGATGTACATAAAAAAGCAAGCCTATGTTACTCTCTGATAATGTAGCTTCTTATTAGTGAAAGAGTTTTTAAAATCGGTTCAGTAGGTTTTGTGTTAAATCGTAACAAACGAACAAACAAATATATCCTATTTATAATATTAGTATAGACAAAGGTGCCCCAAGCTCTATAGGACCAGGAATTTACTATATTTTATTGATATTTTATAAAAACTCACTCTTAATTCTTTCCTCTTCATAATACATATATATAGACAAAGGTGCCTCAAGATCTATAGGACCAGGAATTTACTATATTTTATTGATATTTTATAAAAACTCACTCTTAATTCTTTCCTCTTCATAATACATATATATAGACAAAGGTGCCCCAAGATCTATAGGACCAGGAATTCAGTATATTTTATTGATACAGTAGAACCTTGATTATCCGAACCAATTGGGACCGGCTAAGTCTCGAGCGAGTAACAATGTATCTTTCCCGCCAACGTTCGGATAATTGAGCGTTCGGAAAAACTAAGTCATTGTTCGGATAATTGAGGGTTCGGATGATCGAAGTTCGGATAATCGAGGTTCCTACTGTATTTAAAAAAACTCACTCTTTCAGTGCAGGTAGATTCTGGAAGGCTTCCTCGCTGATGTCCCTGAGCCTGTTCCCCTGCAGCCGGATCACGTTCAAGTTGTCCACACTCATGAACGCTCGTCTCTCAATCGTTTCTATCAAATTGTCTTCGATCAGTATCTCTTGCAGTTCTCTGAGGTCTACAAACGTATGTTGGACGATTTTCGTCATTTTGTTGAATGAAAGATAGATGCCTTGTAGTTGTCTGTGGATATCATCCTGAAATATGACAAAATATTATTTAAATTAAGAATAGTTTTTATTGCAGTAAAGTTCTATAGCAAAAATTAGCGACGGAATCGTTGGCGCGATCGGTAGAACACCCTCCGTGCGCATCGATGGGCATGGGTTCGAATCCCACCGGAACGGCATGTTTATAATTTTCTGGCATGTCTTCCCTTCTGGTAAATTCGGGCATTGAATGGGTGGGAGGAATATCTAAATTCCGACCGGGTATTGAACCACCGTTCATAGATGGAAAACCCGTGAAATGCATATTGCGCGTTTCGGTTTCAGTTAGCGTTATTGATCTCCGAACGGTCGAAGTAAAAAAAAGGTCGACAGCGAATCATTGACTGATGTTCTGTAGCTTGGGTATCACGTGATACCTCATGCTCGTCTGTCGATATCTAACATAAAAATAAAAATGGGTTATTTTGTATATCAAACATTAAATACGTAATAAGGACATTTATAGGAAAATGTTTCATTATATCTAAATTACTAAACATACCTGCAAAGTCCCTTTGGAAAAATGTTCAATTAGATTATCCTGGAGATTCAACGTTTTAATTTTGTACAGGAAGTGGAAGGACGTGTCCGGAACATTCTTCAGCTTGTTGTTGCTGAGGTCCAAATGTTGCAATTCAATGAGAGCCTTTAACGGCTCAAATGGTAGTATTTTCACAGAATCCGCTAGACCATTCGCTATTTTCAATGTCGTTAAGCTGTGCAACTGTAATATAATATTTACTATTTACTTGAAGTGAGCCTTTATTAGATATTTTAACAAGTGGTCGTGATGATATATAATCATTGGATTCTAATTTGAGGTTCGGTAGAAATTAAAAGTTTAACTTGTACAGTATATAAATGTTGAACTATTTCAATATTTATTTCAACCAAAAATAACGAATCAAATAATATCATAATATGATAAAAATTCAGTGAGCTAACAGGTCTATTATAATAAATCTCTTATGGCCGAATTCTCGAACGCTAATCAACATTGAGGTGTACTTAAAAGTATATAACTAACCCTTTCATTACGAAGGTAAAATGAGAGTCAGAAACATTTTAAGAAACCCTCAAATTTTAATATCGTTTCAGTATTCCGCGGTATGATTGATATTGATTTGATTTTTCTTTCTCTTTATTTTAAATTCTCTTCACGTGTTTTCTGACACTCCAAAAGATACCAAGGCAGATGCTGAAAATCAGCAGTCTAGCCAGTACTGGTTTAGAGCACAAGCTGAGCATCGGCCTTTTCTTTCACCACACAGCATATGTTTAAGTTACGATTAAGAATGAAATTATATCGAATTTATTTTATAGCACTGTAATCTAAACCCGCATTTTACGACCTAAATAGGCCATTTTCACACCAGAAAAGCGTGCGTAAAATGCGAGTTTGTGTCACACGTGCTATAAAATAGTATACGCTACTAGATATAACAAGTTGTCTATTATTGCACGATGTTTAGCACCCTAGCAACACTCGTGCGCTAACTTCACGCCGTGCAATAATGGACAACTTTAGGCACACGTATCGTAATGTCATGTGTGGCATCGAATAAATTTTTCAGACTCTTATTCTCTTAGGTATAAAAGTAATAGCTAATAGCTCACCTCAGCAAAAGCGAAGGGATCAATAAAGTCGATATTGTTCTCGGATAAGTCTAGAGTTTTGATAGTCCTCACGTGCTGGAAGGCGCTCGCCTCGATCTTAGTGATAGTACTGCCGAATATCTTAAGGTCCTCTAACTCTAGGCCATATTCAATGAAGTCCTCCGAACTGATACTACGTCGGATAAGTTTACTAACAGCTAAGTAGCGGAGTGATCGCATTCTGTAAAAGTTTAAATTCGGAAATATCAAAAACAATTACCAAAATCCCAAATATGTATTTGACTATCACTATTAAGAAAAAACTAAAAACTAATTCATTTCCCCTAAACTAAAGATTTATAAATCTAAAGTACATTTAAAATGCCTACATACATTTTAAATACATTCAAAATTTATATACATAATATACAAGTGATTCTGAAGTAAATTGTCGATTTTTGTAACGTTCTTAGAAAATATCGAGGGTATAGTGATGTTGTCTTTTATTAACGCGAGTATCACACATTTAAATAAAATACTTTATACCAAAATAAAACGCGATTAATTATTTATATTATTTATCCCGTTATTATATATGTATTATTAATGCTCCACTTTGCCCTTTGAGAAACAGAACAGCTTTGTAGTTCCTGCTTCTCAACTTAATAAAGTAATCCAGTACATTATTTACCGTCGTATATCTTGCAAACTCATTTCAATCGGCGAAGATCCGCTGATATCCAGGTAGAATAATTTGTACTGGAAGTTGTTTACTGATGTCACTGAGAAGTCGGATGGGTTGCCAGTTGCCAGTAAGTTTGTGTCCACCTGAAATTAAGTTTATTTTAAATCACCTGTTCAAAATTGTCTGCACAGCAAGATTTACAAGTATTAGACAGAGTACTACTCAGATTAGAAATAGACTCAAAATCGGTCCAGCTGGACCGCTTGTGATGTTACCGATAATATTATATGTTAACATGGAAATCACATATATTTAAATTAGAAAATTTTCAATGTATTACAACGAAATATTCGTTTTATTTATATCCTGGATTTGATGGTTTGATTGGGATGAAAGGTTTTATAATGGCAATTAAGATATGTAGAGCGATCTACATAATTATATGCTTAAAACATGGGTGTCAAACGTACACTAATGATCAAGAGGACTCGGTCATAAATCAATATTGTATACCAGTTCTGTAGAAAAAGTGAAGTTAATTTAGCACCTTTGTAAAAAAAATATTCAAACAGCTGTCTCTTTTCAGCCAACCCATGAATACGTTCACTGTTAAGCTTAAACCTTAAATTGGCCAAAGTTGTTATACAAACATGTGATATTCACAAAAGACCCGGAGGTAATCAATTTCACGACCCGTGGATGCAAGATTCTACTTACGAGCCCAGCTAAACCTGATGAAATTACAAGTAAAGGTCATACCTTATTTTCCCTCAGGTTCAAGAATCTCAACGAGTCCAATTTATTGAGCATAAACTTAGAGATCATAGTTAGGTTGTTCTCAGATAGGTCCAAGTTCTGCAGAGTATTCTCGAGGCCAGCGAAGGAAGCCGGCGACAGTTCTGTAATGCCACAGTCGCGTAGCGAAAGAGATCGGATTTTTGCGTTGCGGAATGCATCTTCCTGAAAAATAGTAAGATACGGCTGTTATCCTATAATTAGGAAAAAGGTTCTTAAAGAGGAATAAGGTTTATATGTATGTGAGGTGAGGAGGTGTAAAATATAAGTTGTGATAAGTTTATCACATATTAGTACTCCTTTAGATTATTTTGTACTTTAGAATTAGTAATGTGGTGCCTACCTATGTTAGATATATAAATAGTTATAAGTATAAATATTAAGTTAAGTAGTAAGTGAAATTATGTATCTAGTTGGTAAGCCTTAAATAAATAAATAATAACCAATTATAGTATTAAGTATTTTTAAAATATTTCAGAATCATCTAAAAAAATATTTAAAAAAATACCGACTTCAAAACTGTAACTGCATATAGTACTCGTATATACAAACTTAAACTAAAAAGTAAAAAATAATATTTTAATTTCTTCAAAGCCTTAAACAATCGACAACATGATTGATACTTATATATCTATTTAATATAACAGTTATTTTTGAAGTCGATGCATAACTCGCGAAGTTTTCGCGAAACAAAAGAAACATACAGTCGCATTGAGAACCCCATCCTTTTTTGAAGTCGGATAAAAACATACTTTAAGAAAAGTTATACTCACTCTAATCGTATATATTGGATTCCCATCGAGACTTGTTGTATTCAACACATTGAAGTATTTGAAAGAGCCTGGCAAAAGAATTCGAATAATATTGTTGTCTAATCTGAAAATAATATGATAACATTAATTAAAAATGAAACAAGTACATTAGAAATCAGAATCCGTAAGATGGCAAAGTGTATATATTATTATAGCAATGTTCTGGGTACTTCAAATCGAAGTCACGCATAAACTGTTTTGCAACTAATACTGGAAAATATAACTGGTGAAGATAACAGCTACGTTAATCTATACTAATATTATAAAGCAGAAGAGTTTGTTTGTTTGAACGCGCTAATCTCAGGAACTACTGATTCGAATTGAAAAATTGTTGTGTTGGATAGTCCAATTATATCGAGGAAGGCTTTAGGCTATATAACATCACGCTGCGACCAATAGAATCGAAGCATCAGTGAAAAATGTTGCAAAAACGGGGAAAATTATCCATATTTGAGAGCTTCCGTTGCATGCGCTGCGTAAACGGTTCAAGTTACACAAAAACTACGTATGAAGGAATTATTCCTCTTTAAATGATCTAAATAAATGTCCGCGAGAGTAAATGTCTATCTTTTAAGATTTTTTCATCTACATTGCACCCGTGCGAAGCCGGGGCGTTTTGATAGTTAAAAATAAAAGTAGAAGAGTCCACTTAAATTTAATAAAAAATCAATTTAAATGTAAATCAAATCAGAATATGAGAGCTTACTTCAAAGTATCAAGAGATAACGTGACACCATTCAGTTCGTGAGCGGGAGGCACTTGTTTGATCAAGTTGTTCGATAGATCCAAGTAGCGGAGCTGACGTAGCGGCGATAACTCCTCGTAGGGGATTATCGTGAGCTGATTGTCGCCTAGAAGGAGCTGGTAATATAATAAGAAATTATATTAATCACGAATACTGTGTCATTTCAAGTAGCGAGCGTATATTTTTTTAAAATATTGACAACGCATCTTAAATAATTGAGATGCAGATGTCTATGTGTGGTGATTACATATCATAAGGTACCAACTCGGTTATTAAAAAATAATAATCTTAGTTATGGTATATTTCTACAGCATCTAAGTACCATTGCGATGTCCAACATTCTATTGGGAGTATTAATTTCTCGCTATGACGTTAGTGCGTTGGGCTACGTACCGTGCATTCCGATGGGTCTCGGGTTTGAATCTTTCGGGTATAAAACAGAAAGGAGGAATTTCGATATTCCGACCGGGTAAAGAACCAACTTTCATACATGAAAAAATCGTGAGGTTTTAGTCTATCTATCTATCCAAATTCTCGTAAAAAGTACTTCGATAGCGCATCGCTGACTGATGCTTGTGGCTGAGATATCAACTAATATGAAGAACGCATTTTTCTTTAAAGGCAACAAAAAGTCATCCCCACGTCTCTTAACTTCGGGCATTGAACGGGTGGGAGGAATATCGGAATTCCGATCGGGTAACGAACCACCGTTCATAAATGGAAAAACAGTGAAGTGCATATTGCGCGTTTCGATTTGTCTATGGATTTCCGAATGCTCGAAGTAAAAAGTAGGTCGACAGTGCATCATTGACTGATGTTCTGTGGCTGAAGTAACCTACCATCAAGTGAACCCCATGCTCGTCTGTCGTAATCTGACATAAAAAAAAAACAAAAGCTTAACAATAATGATACCTTATTCAGTCTGTTCATTCCATCACGAAATACTCCACTGTCGATCACTGACAAGTGATTTCCTTGCAGATCCAAAGTGTCCAGCATCGGCAGACCAGAGAACGCATCCAATGGTATTGTTGCAATAGAGTTATCAGCAAGTATTAACGTCTGAAGTGTATTCTCCAAGCCTCGCCAGTTATCACCAGAGATATCCGTTATTTCATTGCCTGAAATTATGTTTAAATATTGTATGGATCCGTTGTAATTTTAATTGAAAATAAGCTCGATGCATAAACTCTTTGGCAGCCTCCGTGTCAATGAGGTCCTAAGTTCGAATCCGGGGAAAAAATATTTCGATCGGACAGGGCACAGAATGATCTTGGCTTGCCTGTATATGAAAATGAATAAAAAAGGAAGCAATCTCATTTAAATGTCCCTTTATACTCGTAGTACAAGACTATATAATATTTCTATAACATTAAACCTCTTTTTAGAAACTATTTTTATATTGTACTTTTGTAAGTTGAGATTGTATTTTGTTTTACAATAGGAGTTTGCAAGAACCAACCGGGTCATTCGGTCCTATATTTAGCATAATAATGCTTATATCTAGAGTAGATACACGATAAAGCAATGGTTCCAAAGATCGACTAAGCGACTTCCCCATTTCGTATCACTCGACCTATAAAGTGTCGAGGCTTCTACACAATATAAATATTCAGTGATTGTCGTCACTAGCAGTGGAATGCATGGATTACGCGATATGTCGATACTATCTTTACACTGTTTCTGAGGACTTTTGGCAAATATTATGGCGAAATACTGCCTTAAATGAAATGAAATTAAAGATTTTTATCGGGCTTCCATACTTATAATGAGATATAATGAATAAGAATAAAAAAATTAAGAATTAAACTAATAAAGCTACAAAAAGTATAAACAACAACAGCTAGGCCGTGTCAAAGGATAGTGACTCAGCATCAGCTGATAAACACCTTGTGACTCTTGGAGCATCTAAACTACCAAACTTAATTATAAACAGGAAAAGTTTGAATTACCAAATATAAATGGAAATTATTGATGGTGAAATAAATGAAAATGTGGTTTTATGTTCACCTGTGACTTTCATGTAAATCGGTTTAGACGTGAAAAGGGAATCAAACTACAGGTAATATAACACCTAAAAGAAACGGGTTACATTTTTTATAATAGTTTCCTTCTTTGGAAGTTATAATAAATTATAACTAGGTCAGAAAACATATATTTGATATAGAGAAAATATGTCAGTATGTAACCCGTCACGAAACTGTTAGAACCAACTAGCTACAACTCTTGGCGTATTATATAGGTATAGGTTAAGAACTTTAAAACCACTTAAAAATACAGTTCACTTATAATAGATACAGATAATTTACGATACAAGTCAAGATCCTATACAAAATTGTTTTAAATATTACCTGAGAGGTCGAGCAAGCGCAGTTTCTGCAGATACCTCAGCGCGCGACTCGGTACAGTTGCAAGCTTATCCTGCTTCAGTTCCAATTCCCAGAGAGTATTATCCAATCCATAGAAAGCCTCTTCGTGTATCGTCTCTAATGGATTCTCGTTTATCGCCAACCGGTAGAGCCCTGTAAGGGAGGTATTGTTAATGTAAACAGCCTGCGATTGACATTTGACGTGTTTAATGGAATTGTTTGATGTAATTATTGACACTAATGGATTTTGTGTACATTGTTTTATATATCCAAAGAGAGGAATAATTTATTTATGTTGTAGTTTAGTCTGCGCTTGTAAATTATTTTTTGACAGGCCGTTAGTATGTTGGGAACCTGCGTTTGTGGTCATGGACATGACATGTTTATTTTTTAAAATAATCCCTTACATTTGGGAACTTCTGGATGTAAACTGGTGAGAGAAATATCGAAATTCTGACTGAATTATGAACAACAATTCACACATGGAAATGTAGCTCTATTTTCAAAATGCATTTCTGTGTAAAACATAGATGGACAGCTTTACTGACTTAGGTGACGATAGTCATGTAAGCTTCACCCAATATCGATATGTGGCAAATAAAAGTTTACAGCATATTATAAGCGACTAGCAACACGCCCCGGCTACGTACAGGTGCAATGTAGATGGGACAGAGATACAAAAAGCCTATATAATTTCCTGATAGTGCAGCTTTCTATTGGTCAAAGAAGTTTTAATATCGGTTCAGTAGATCCAGATATTACCCTCTACAACCTCACAAACTCACAAACTTTACCTCTTAATAATTTTAGTATAGATTATAGCGTAAAATTTTGACAGATTCAAGAGCTAAAATTGCTAATCACCATTGCAAATGAAGGATTGATTAAAACATTGAAGCCGAAAAACAATTTAACCCAACATAATACGCAAACTTTAAGGGTAAACTAATTTGCAAGAGACAACATCGTTACGGACCACACTATGTTGATAAACTCGCTACTTGCAGATAATTAACATACCTACAACTATATTGTGTCAAGGTTCCATTTGAATACTGGTAATAACTATAGGTATAATTATGTATTGATTTTATGAGTTTCCGCGATGCATATAACAGCGACTTATAAGCAAGACTTTATATCATAAAAATAGGATGTATTAGTGGACAAATCATTTCAATGAAATTTATTGTAGGTATCTTTGAGGGGTACAAAAGCATGAACGCCACTGTTCATGGATTAGGAGTGCATCAATCGAATGATATTGTTATTTGTATTTCTCAACTACTAAGATTAATTATACATATTAATATTTTATTGCTTTTTAAGATTTTTTATAATGCTTAACCCAGTGTTATTAATATGCAACTTGCAAAAAGGGTGCAATATCTTTTATTCTATAATAATTTTTACTTCGAACGTTTAGAAATCTCTAGACAACTGAAACTCACACTGTGTATTTCCTGTTGTCATATTACTTCAAAAAAGGATTTCTCAATTCTATTGTATTTTTTGTATGTATGTTACGCGATATCTCCGTCCATTTTGAACCGATTTTTAAATCTATGAACGGTGGTTGGCTAACTGGTCGGAGTTTCTAAATACCTCCCATTCGTTTAATTCCCACAGTTACAATACACTGGGAAACACTGTTTATAGTAAATTATAAACATGCAGGTCCGGTGGGATCCAAACCTATCGGAAGACAGGCGTACAAGCCAACGCGCCAACGAGCCGGACAGTCATGTAGATAATAGTTGTACCTGTAGCTTGAAAGAACTGCGGATCCAAATCTCTGATCCTATTTCCCGTGAGCTGAAGAGTGAAGACTTTGGAGTTGTTGACTGCAGCCGGCACCTTCAGTATAGGCACGTGTTTGCACGTCACAATGCCTAAGTCTCCAGCAGGCTTGGAACATGTGCAGAGTGCTTGAAATAAACATGGTGGATGGCCAGTATCTACGTGAAGCTGTAAAAATTAAAAAAAAAAAAGAGTTGTTAGGTACACTGATCAAATAGGATAGGAATCCAAACGAATTTTTTCAAATAATTCGTTCTAATTCCAAAGCAAAACGTAACGAACAGGATGAGAAAATCTCTAGGATGTATTTAATTTAAAAACTAAAGTCGAATTTGCAATTAAGATATAGCTTAAATGTAATTTTGACTTCAAAGTTTTTGAATTTGGAGAAACCCAATATACGCCCAATATACGGGCAGAATGTCTAGAACTCAACCAAACGTGTACATCTGTAACCACTACATTCCGGTAAATAAATGTTTTTTGATTTTTGAATTAACAATGTATTGTTCTCATTTAAATCCAAACCTTTTTAGTTTATTTGCAAAAAAAGGGACAAAGTTAACTGCAATGTTTGTTTCGTTTGACAAGTTTTAACAAACTGTGAAACGAATTTGTTGGGACTCAGATACAGTATTGCAATTGTATGACTATTTTTGTAATTCTGAAATGTTTTCCATTAAAAATGTAAAAAAAAATTTCCAGTAGCTTCGAGGCTTTTTCAATAATTTGATATTCATTTATTTTTAAATATCAAACAAGAGATAACTCTGTAATCGTAAATAGATAGATATATAGAATATTCTTTATTGTCACACACAACATTAAACAGAAAAAAAGTAGACAAAAGGCGGCTATAGAACTATTTAGCTATATCTTCCAACCAACCACATAAGAGGATAGAGAAGAAAATAAGACGTAGAAAATAATGAATCTAGAAGAAGTACAAAGGTCAAAAGTACTCGTAACCGACGAGTGTGTATGAAAGCATTGATGAAAGTAGAAGAAGCGAAAGTTGTATGTAAGGATCGAAGCATATGGAATTCCATGATCTCTGCCTACCCCAATGGGAAAGAGGCGTGATATATATGTGTGTATGTATGTAGAAGAAGTATTGTATTGTTTTAATGACAAATAGCAGCCTCATTTCCTTAGCTTTCGAAGGATATTCCTTTAAATACGATAAATTATTCATTCCCCTTTCCTTTTATCCTCATAAGTTATTACTATCGTTTAAAGTGGCATCCCATACGCAACAAAATACATACGAAAAGGAGCGCTCGTAACCACATAATACTAGGGACGACCGTGGACAACTTGGACCTATTATTAATGTACGAAGGATAGAGGAATTTTCATTACGCAAAATGCCGATTCAGATTAAGGATCCCGTGAAATTATACTCGGCGAATTTGTGAATTTTTCGCCGAACCGAAACGAAATTTCGAAATTGGAATGGACAAAAGTTTTGCTAGATCGACTTTTGATTCAACGAGGGCGACCTAATACTAGAACAATATAATTTTTAATTTGAAGTTTTACGGATTTTGACGGGACTATAAAAATGTCTATGTGTAAATCTATATATATAAAAGAGATTCCCACCTATATATTGACTCATCACGATATCTCTGGAACCATAAGGCGTAGCGACTTGAAATATGGTAGGAATATTCCTTTCGCCGAGTAGAGGTCAGCTAAGAACGGATTTTACGAAATTCAACCCACAAGGGGGGTTGCGGGGGCAATTGCTAGTTTTAAATATTGTATTAAGTTATTTGATCTGTAAGCTGTGAAATGAAACGAATAAATAAATTTTAAATCATGACTTTGTTTTTTAAAAGTATTTGTCCCTAAAGGTAGTAATGTATATTTTTTTGTTAATTCCTTTATTTTAAGTATATTTTAAGTTATTAAGAGTCAAATAAATGTGTTCATATAGAGTAATATAATCACATAGTATATAGAAAGAATAAATAATTATGACTTAAGGATTACACTACATCTATCATAAATAAGATTATGGGTTTACAGTAAACATGAAAACTGGAAATGAATTTCCAGATTCGTCGTAGCAGTTTTGTGTATAACTAATTCCAATATTTAATTATAATAAGTGTATCATATGTTGTGACGACGAATAAATGAACTCTCAAAATAACGTCATAAAGAAAAATAAAATTTAATAACAAGTCTCAATTATTCCTAACGAATCCTTCAACAGTATAACATAAATATAGAATATTTTTTGCAGTGGTCCTACAATCTAGTAAGAGTTTAAATTTGTGAGTCGCTCTCTAAATTAAAAGACACTTAAACTGCTTAACGTTTTATGAAACATTGTAAAGTAAGCAATTAACCGTGTTAAATCTGGAAACTTTTGACTTGAAATTATAAGGCACAAAAAAGTTATTATGTATTATTAAAAACTAGTCATCCGCCCGGCTTCGCAATGTTATTAGCTGATAATGTAGCTTTCTATTGGTGAAATAATTTTTAAAATCGGTCCATTAGTTTTTGAGTTAAATCGTAACAAACAAACAAATCTTTACAAACAAAATAACCATAACGGCCTTTATTTACTGCTTAAAATAATAATGTTCTACCGAGCCAAACTAAAATAACACGGTTGGTTCTTGCAAACTCATATTTTATTGTAAAACAAAATACAATCACAGTGTGGCGGGACATCGTTCACAAAAGATTGAATTTGAATTGAATTTAAGAAGTAGTGAATCAATTCAAATATGTTAAATACATAATAATACTAGCTGCCCGACCCGGTTTCGCATGGCTATACTAATTACGAAAATGAGACCAAATCATTTTTTTGTAAAAAAAATCTGGATGGGGAAACAAGGTTTTTATACAATTATATAGAATATATTGTTTTTTATATGGAATTGGTTTGAACCAGTTTTCAATAAGGAATATAATAATATTCAATAACTTACTTCTAATGCTCCTGACAGTGACGCCCATATCATCAGCAGGAATGCGACTATCAGCATTGTATATCCTAATTTGATAATTGTCATTAAACCCTGAAACAATACAAGAACAGATTAGTATTAAAGCACAAAACCCATTTTACTATATTAGACCTCACTT
The DNA here is from genome assembly GCA_905404175.1 of Anthocharis cardamines. Classification (NCBI taxonomy): domain Eukaryota; kingdom Metazoa; phylum Arthropoda; class Insecta; order Lepidoptera; family Pieridae; genus Anthocharis; species Anthocharis cardamines. Next base: position 2,638,337 of record FR989959.1, read on the forward strand.
TTACTTAATTAACTTAGTACTTTAATGCATGAATCTTATCGCTAATATTCTATAACAGTTTTGGAACGAAATAACGTTATTTTCGTTCACTGTTATAATAATTGTTTGAATGCATAGGGTGTTAAGTTACGGCTACGCCGATTAAAAATAAGTTAAGTAATTCTTATGTGTGATTTTTTATAATTTTTTGAGAATAATAATCTTTATACCTATATAAGTCAAACTTGTAACTTGTCACTGCCACATCGAGCTTTTGCTTAGATAAGCATTAGATCTCCGCCTCTATTGACCAAGCTCTTATCAATAAAATAATCATTTGATTCTTCATACAAGAGCATAAAAAGAAAATTATTTAACACATGTGTACTTCCTGTTCTAAAATATATTTTCCAAACATGGGCCCTGACAAAAGCTCATATTAAAAAACTGGAAGTTTGTCAAAGATCCATGGAGAGAAGTATGTTGAACATTAAGAAATACTATGACAGAGTACCGAATGAAGTAATTAAGAAAATAATAAATATAGAAAATGTATCGTACACAATAAAGAAACATAAATGGAAATGGACAGGACATATCTTACGTGGAACGGATAAATGACAATATAAGACTGGTACCCTAGAAACAAAAAGAGAAAACATGGAAGACAATATAAAAGATGGGAGGATGAAATCAAGGACGTAGCGGGAAGAGCATGAAGCAGAACAGCTAGGAACAGTAACGAGTGGAAGAAGTTGGAGGAGGCCTTTGCCTTTGTTAGCATGACAACCGCGACAAAAATTTGTCGACCATTTTCTCGTGTTTTAATCGATTATCGCTCTATTTCTTTCGTGTCTAACATGACAATTACACTTAAAACTGTACTTTTAATATCAAAAATAGATATATTTGTCGATCGAGATATCTTTTCTATCAAAAATGGTCGATGTCGAGATATAATATATCGAGATATCTTACATCTTAGTTTGTCTTCTCTCGTCCGCGACATATTATCTTGTGGCGGTCATGCTAGGCCGGCAGATGTCTAGTTGTCGGCAATAATTTTTGTACGTAAAAATATCGGATTAAAGGCTTTTATTATTATAAGAGCATTATGGATCACGATAATTACAACAAAATATTGTTACGGCTCACTGGCATGGCGTGGCGCGCCGCGTGCACAGTCCGTTGCGCTAAATTGACAATTTACGTGTACATTCGTTATTTCCGACAACGCCGAGCCGATTACGTGCTTTGAATTATTCTGATGTAATCCAATCGAAACAGAACTCTAATATTTACAGATTTAAGTGAAAAATCTCTTTGTCGGCTTTAGTTCCATTGATTCTACGACGTAAAGGTGTATTGTTGACTACGGCACAATAAATCCTCAATTTCCCTTTGGTGCGTACTAAATATATTTTAGGAATATGAATAGAAGTATTAGACACATTTATTTATTTATCTATACATATAATAAAATTGTAGAGGTCAAATGTCTGTTTATAGAAAAAAAAATGCTAAGGGGGATGTAAGAAGAGAAATAGAACAAATCCAGATTGTTTTCAATTTTTTTGTTTGTCTGTCTGTTTGTACGGGATAATCTCTGAAACTGGTGGACCGATTTACATGAAATTATTCAGGAAAATTAAAGAGTTCCCAACATATATAGCTTTGTTTCATCGAAATCGGTTGTCGAAAAGAAAAGTTATCATAATTTATGAAGCTCACGCGAACAAAGTCGCGGGAATCAGCTATTCTATAATAAAAAAAGGACAAAGGATTCCTGTGTTTGTATTAATTGACGTAAAACGTAGTATCGAAAATTAATCGGATCATAAAAAGCTGTATAAAAGTTTCATATTTGAATTTGAATCAATGAGAGTTCGCTGAAATATTTTCTCATCCGTGAAATTAATCTCAAAGTCAATATTAAAAGCTAAAATTAAATAGAAAAATCTTTTTATGAAGTTTATAAATGATAAGATACATTTAATCAGATAATATACTATATTTTCAGTTGTAGAGACATCTAATTAGAACAAAGGTGGTTACTTTATTTATATTTCAACCTTACTAGTAAGATTGTTTGCGTTTTTCTATAGGATAAAGAAGTTTGATATATCGTTTAACGTAGGAACAATGAAAGGGAAGAGGGATAAGTCGTCGGCAAGATCTCTGTAAGATATCATAAAAACGGTTTAAAGAATTCTTTTTGATATCTATAAGACATGCACAAAGAAAATTGGTCGCCTATTTACCTCAACAACAATGCTCTAAATTCTATTACTTTGATTAGTAATAATTAGGTACAAAAATCTATTATTTCTTTTTTTTTATTAATGAATAAGTAGGCGTTTGCCCACTATACCACCTGGTGGAAAGTGCAGATGTGGGCTACGATGGTGAATCGCGCCTACCTATTAGATGCCTATTGATTATTTTCTTGAAAGATCCGTTATCTTTTAAAATAAATTTAATAAAACCTAATTAAAACTTCAAACTCAATTTAATCAAAATGGCATCTATGTGAGTTGACACTGTATTGTTTATCACCGTTCAGTTAAGGTATCATGTGTACGCGGACCATACTGAAAGTTTCCACGTGACCACTTTTGAGGTCACAGAACAGGGAAAAATAAGTAGAATTGCGAAGTAGGCGTGGTATGCGTGTCACTATTGAGTGATATTTCCCTTAACCCATCACAGTCGTGTCATAACACTGCGTTGAGTCGGTCGTGTCATAAAATTACTTTTTTTCGTAACTATGCCGTACTGTTCTATTTTAGAGTGTAAGAATGATAGCAGAAGGAAAAGTCTTAGTAACGGAGGTGTTTCTTACCTTCACTTAGTACAAATTTATATATTTTTTCAATAAATCTTAAAATTTCAATTGCCCATAAATTTAATAGAAAAAAAAGCTAAAATCATCCTTATACCTTTCATATAAAGTTCAGTTTAGATCGTTTGTCATATCAAGTGTCAACGCTATTCTCGAATGTTCTATCGCTACTCACTTAATAGTGATGTGTTAGGTCGAATGTTTTTATCGATATACAACGCGTCAGTAATAATTTTATAAAATATTAAAATTTATCATTTTTATTTTTAATAGCACGATAGTTAAATTGCAGGTAAATTAAAGGTATTTAGTACCTTAATTAATAAATTATTAAAAAAATCGAAAGTGTTTTTATTTCTTGTTTGTCCTTCCTTCGCGTTGAAATTAACCAACGGATTGACCGAAAATTTTGAAGAAAAAAGAGAAGTATACTTTGCAAGAGAAAGTAAACCCTTTCCCAGACTAGTACACAAGTACACAAGGCGATTGAAATTAAAAAATACCTTAACTTCAATAGAGAAGATGGTTTGAAACTTTGCAACACCTGGGATCTGATAATTAAAAATCTAAAACCCCAAGTCAAACATACTACATCATACAAAAACAAGGGAACATGGCATGTCAATATTGCCACGATATAGAGAATTACAGTAAATAACATAAACTCCGTTGGAATAGATAGCGTTAATATGGCAACTTTGTGATATTTCATCAGACAACTGTCATCTTTCAGTCTGCCCGTGACCACATTTGCTGAAAAAACGTCGGGATAAATAATATTTATAAATAATTAATCGCATTTTAAACCGTTATAAAATATTTTATTTAAATGTGTGATACTCGCGTTAATAAAATAAAATATTAATATAGCTTCTTAACTAGCAATCGTGTTTTCATTCACTCATGTTGTTAAAATACATTTGAATTTCTGAAAAAACATTAAAAGATTTTAATATGTTTTTATATATCATATCTACTACGAAAAATAAAATTATAGGAAATATTTATTTGCTCGTGCTTGTACGGTAATAAATACGTTTTGAAGTATGGTGAGTAGTTAAGGGATTTATACAAATGTGATTTATGATTCAAACTATTAGTAATACAGAACTGAAAATTAAAAAAGAATATTATACCTACAAGTACTTTTTCAATTCATTCTAACCCTAACTTACACCTTCTCGCAAAGGCGGATCTACATTTTGATTTGAAAAAATAAATGAAAATTGTATCAAAAATAAAATACCTTATTATTTGGTTTAACACCAGTTTAAAACGGCACTATACTGCGGTATAATTATACCATAAATGATAATAATACAACATAGCACTTAAATCGTTAACAAAAATAATGTATCAAACATCGATAATATTTTTTAAACGTGTCCTACACTAGCCGGAAATGACGAAATTATTAAATTTATGACAAATCATGACACAATTTTCGACTTTTTGAAGTGATGATTAAAATCATTATTGCGTGCAAGAAGAATAACGACATCTATTATCGAGTAGAGAAATTATTTATTAGTTTGTTTCAATATTACAAAGTAACCGTTATCGCGAAGTACTAAGATATATTATCAATTGTAGGACCAGTGTGATTTATGTAGTTTTGAGTTAAATAAAAACAACCAATCGAAGAAAAATTGCAACTGTGTGCAGTATTAAATACTCCATTCATTTGTGTGAATTTGGCGACACTCGATCCGGTACAAATTATGACACATCGCACTTCTACTTACTTCTTCTGTTCTGTGTTTGAGGTATTAAAAAATAATCCCTTTTTTAAAAATGGAACTCTTTGGCTATAGAAACTTTTCTACATTTCAGTCAAAAGCATTTATTATGTTCTGTATAAAAAAATCGTTTTATTAAAATTTTAAAAATTGCATGTTCTATGATGAATTTAAGTCGAAAAATGTATAATTTTCACTGTGGTAAGTCAGCAAAAATTTCCAAAGACTCAAATTAGCATTATGTGATGCCCCATCTCGCAGTTCTGTGATCTTCTTGGATAATTAATTCAAACGTGGGCGAGTATACGTGAAGGTCGGCGGTCGACAATGGTGACAGAAGATTACAGTAACTCAGCAAATTCAGACAATAAAGGCTCATTTACACGATGCAAGTGTAGCGACATTTATGATCCGCTACAAGAATCAATACGAAGACGTCTAATCCTGAATCACGCTACACTTTCCGAGCGTTGAGTACATATACAACATCTCGACACTAATCACTGGGGCCATAGGGCCGGCCAGTCAGTGGTTCGACTGGTCGAGGATCCTCCCTTTAGGGTCCACACAAGTTTCATGCCTGTTACATACGATATCGAAGCAATATATAATATAATACACTATACTAAAAAGAGGTTAGGGACCGCGACCAGTGGAAGAAGACTGTGGAGGAGGCCAAGACCCACAAGGGGTTGTAGCGCCGATGGAAGAAGAAGAGAAGAAGATGTGCATGGTCTTAACTCTAAACAACTCGTAACATTCTGGATGTCATACAAGTTTTGTTTCAATACTTTTCTTTGTGTAAAGAGCAAATAATATCCGCGTGTAAATAGTTGCTTACAATTCTTGGATGTCAATTATTGATATTTATATTGATAAAATGGGATCATGTAAATGGATCTTTAGAAACATTGACATTATGGAAGCCAAGTAGACTGGGTTAGATAGTTTTCTCAAAGATTTCTAGTAATGGAAAAAAATAGATCGACAGCGCATCATTGACTATTAGGTTTTGTGGTATGTTACCTTACAAATTATTACAGCAACCAAAAATATTAGCATAAAATTTCACAACTTGTTGAAACTTAGCCTCGTAGAACCAAAATTAAAAATTCATAATAAAGTTAGATTATCCAAAGATATAGCAAAATAAATTGTAAGCTTTATTGGAGTTTTCGGTCCGTGTAAAGTTAACGAAGTAATTTGCCCAGAAATTTTCTCAATAAAGACTTCATAGCTATCATTACCCTTTCTAAGTACCGTTTCCTCTGGTTAAAAGAGCGAGTTTACGTTTCTGTTTTTAAAATACTTAATATATTATAACTAAGTAATGAGCTGATACTTTAGTACTCTCTCTCTCTCAAAGTTCGGAAAGTACTGATGATAAGTTCCATAGAGGCAAGGCAGGAAATTTCTAAGAAATGATAACTATCACTTTTACTGTCAAATATTATTGCCAACATCACGGGCACGGATTTATGCGACAACTTACGAGTATATATATTATAACGATTGGCATCTAGTAAGTCGCTACATCTATTAAAAGTTCTCACCTTATGTTTTTTTATGTTAAATATCGACAGACTAGCATGAGATTCATTGAATGGTCAGAGATCATCAGTCAATGATGCGCTGTCGACCTACTTTTTACGTCGAGCATTTGGAAATTGGTTGAGACCGAAATGTGCAATTCACGGTTTTTCCATCTATGTATGAACGTTACATGGTCGTTTCGATATTCCTCTCACCCGTTCAATGCCAGAATTTACCAGACGTGGGAAGACATGCTTACAGAAAATTATAGACATGTCGTCCCGGCGGGATTCGAACCCGCGACCCATCGGTGCACAAGGTAGGTGTTCTACCAAATGCCAACGAGCCCGTGTATTTTCTATTGGTTTTCATTTACACTGCCTAGCCGTAAATGTTTATTACGCCCATTTAAGCGTCCTATCCCCAAAGAGATATAATTCCCGACAAAGGTGTGAAAATTGTCTACAAACAAAATTAGAAGGTACAATATTGATGGGCTAGTTTGCAAGTCAGGTTAAGCACCTTGCATTTCCTTGGTCCGCGAGTTCGATTCTGTGGAACTTTTATATTTATTGTTTAAAATTAATTATTGTTCAAGAGTTGAACAAGTGGAGGAAACAAATACCGCCTAGGTAGGACAACATGCTCTTCATAAGTGAAAAAGCATTTGGAATTCAACGACAAAATTGCGATGAGTACATACAATATACATATATGGGCCAATCTAGCAATTTGATAACTTTGACTTTTTTATGGTAAACGCATCTTATCGATATAATTAATCATGTAAGCTATTAAAAAAGGAATTTCGGCTTAGAAACACTATTTTTTTATCACATTATAACGGCCTATGCAAAATAAATTTCTCTATGTCTGTAAATTTTAACTTTCAGAGCCTCTCTAAAAAAGTTGTGATTTTGCAGTTTGGCCCTTATTCATAGGACCACGGATTGATTGGTATTCTGTGGCTGAGGTATTAGCACCTACTAACCTTACGCGCACCTTACGCTTAAAAAACAAGTGAATAACACCAATATTTGAACTAATGTCTAAAGTAGAATAATTTTGAATAGTACTAAAAGAAAGAAAAGAATATGTACATAAAGAAGTATCAGTATTGAGATAAGGACTCATGAACAAAGTGCCTCTAAAAATAATTATAAACACTACGTCACTGGAAATTATCGTAGTTTTTAAGTAAAGTAATATTGTAGTGTTTTAAGTTATACGTAAATTACTCATTCATGGATGAAAAGGCCGTGAGGTGCATATTGCGCGTTTCGGTTTCAGTCTATGGATTTCCAAATGCTCGAAGTAAAAATTGGGTCGACGGCGCATCGTTGACTGGTGTTCTGTGGCTGGGGTGTCGCCTACCATCAAGTGAACCTCATGCTCGTCTGTCGATATCTGACATAAAAAAAGCCATTATTAATAATTATTGTTGCCTAGACTATAATTACATAAAGTTTTTACAATATATATTGTAGAGCTTTATATATATAAAAAAAGTATTAAGAACCTATACCTACTACGTCTGTATATGTACCATTTACCAAAACCAACAGAGAATAGTCATACATTTAGTACTATTCCCTTTACAAATCATGTAGCCTGTGTAGTTCAACCGAACAGAACGTCAGTCAAAGCAATTCCACGTTGATTTCAATAACAGTAACGAATTACGATCGAGAGTGCACACTGCACTGGCTGTCTAGGATACCGTTCTTATAATTTTAACACATCAAACCCTGGTTTGTAAATTGTAAACATAAATTGAATTCTGGATTTTTCACGTAGTTGGTGTATTTAATTGACATTTTACAGTGTTTTAATAATAAGTAAAATTAGTGTAAAATTGAAAAGAAATATAAAATACATATCAAACCCTTGTTTGTAAATTGTAAACATAAATTGAATTCTGTATTTTTCACGTAGTTGGTGTATTTAATAGCATTTTACAGTGTGTTAATAATACAAAAGTTAGAACACTGTAACATTGGAAAGAGATAAAACAAAAATAGCTCAAGTTTTACTTATTTGACAGAAATCGTCAATAGGCAATGTATTTGCTTCTGTATACCTTATGTTCCAATTGCCTTAGCTTTCTTTAAATTAAGAAAAAAAGTACAATATACGTATCTACAAGTAAAAATATTGGTTTAAATGACTTACAAGCAACGCGCCCCGGCTTCACACGGGTGCAATTTGATAAGATGCCTATGTTACTCACTGATAATGTAGCTTTCTATGGGTTGTTGTACATTCGTCACAAAGTAAATTAGTCATATTTTTGTAAACGCCATACTGTTAAAGTAAATTCGTCACATGCATTAAAAATATGTGTAAATTCGTCACAGGTAGGTGAAAGTTATTGTAAATTTGCCACAAATCCTCATTTCTTTGTTTAAAGTAGTGGTAGCAAGCAAAGTTGTTAGTTTTAAGCTTTGACCAAAAAAGCACATACCTCACAATTGAATGACATCGAAGAGAAAAGACACTTAGCCATATGTGCTGCATTGGCTCATATAAAGAAAGAAGATATTGAAGACGCTTGGTTGTACATAATGGAAGATGCTCCACAGAATGACAAATTCAATACAAATACAAAATTCAATTCAATACAAAATTCAATGATTATTTTGTGGCCCAGTGATTAGAGAACACTTGTATACAGTTTATATGGAATGTACATGGGGCTCGTCATAGGACAATAAATCTAGCAGAAGCATGGCATAAACGTTTGAACAGTAAGATGGGTAAAAGAAAACCTAAAATGCTTCAGTTTCTTGATACACTAAAAAAGGAAGCTGAATATATAGATTGGAAATTAAAGAATTTCAGATTTGGTATACCATTAAAGTTGAGAACACGTCGATCTATTGCATATGACATTGAATTGAAAACTATTTTGGACAATTACGATAACATTTCCCTGGCCGAAGTTCTTAAAAAACTTTCAGTTATGTAGCATTTTAAAAAATTGTAACGTTAAATAACCAATCTATCTATTGAAATAAGTATTTAATTTTTTTTACATAGTTTTTATAATTGTAGGTTACTCAGCCAGTTAAGATCTGTGATTTTTACATGACAGTTAGGTTAAATTAAAAAAAATGTGATTATTACTGTGATTGAATTATATTTATGTTGTTTTTCTTATAATAATTGTAATGTTTTGGGCACATCAGCCACTTGAAAAGTGAGATTTTTATATAGGTGTAAGGTAAATTATTAAAATTGCTATGATTATGAAAAATAAACAACATTCTTAATCTGCATAATGTTTAATTTTTTTTGCTGTCCGTGCGAAAAAATAATGTGACGAATTTACAACTATCAAAATTAATATATTGGAAATTTACTACTTAAATTAGATTTGTGGCGAATTTACACATACTTTTTTTCGTGGCGAATTTACTTTGTGACGAATGTACAACAACCCCTATTGGTGAAAGAATTTTCAAAATGGATCCATGAGTTTTTGAGTTTATTCATAACATACAAAAATCCAAATCTTTCCTCTATATAATTATAAATATTAGTATAGAATGATAGATGAATGATTTATACATTTATGAACTAAATATAAATAGTAAGTACTTACCATGATTCGGAATTAAGTGCACTTTCCCACAAACCTACATCGGCCTCACTACTTTATGCACTTTACACTACACACTTCACTCATTAAACTAGTCTTCAAATAGTTGGCAATGAGTTCCCTTTCCGGTCTTGACCAATGTATCTGAAAAATAAAATATGTTGATTTAATATTTTTGATAAGACTTATTGCTTAACTTAATCGAATAGAAAATGTATATATTGGTACAATTAATATATTATCTGAGATTCTTGTGTATAGTTGTGATTGTGTAAGTATATAATAATTAAGAATTACATCGTACATTACATAATCAAGTACAGATTCATACTTGCAGCCAGTAACATTTAAATTTAACTAAAGACATTTAAATTTTTCCATAAAACTTTTATAAAAACGAGAACATCTACAGTAGTTATCGCGAATATTATATTTTATTTTACTATTTTAACGGTTCTGCAATAGCGATAATTATTTAAGTAAGTAAGACAAGATTTTAGGCTTATAAGAAAGAAAAAGTTTAATTCCTGAATTAAAAATATTACATGTTGATAGATTTGTTACAATTTGAAGTATACCTATTATTACAATTTCTTTATTACTAACTAGCAACGCGCCTTGGTTTTACACGGGTGCAATGTGGATGTACTATATACAAAAAAATATTTTTTGATAATTAAGCTTTCTATTGGTGAATGAGTTTTTGAAATCGGTCCAGTAGTTTTTGAGTTTAATCATTACATACAAAAATACAATTATTCCTCTTTATAATATTAGTATAGATATTGACTTTATTCTAAACACTTTCTTCTACCAGAAGCGTAAAACAAACTACTTAGTCACAGTACAAAAAAGCCTAAACTTTTCTCCTACGAAACGCTAGAACGAAACTCGGAACACGAGAGAAATGCGAACTAACAAAGTTAATAGAGCCGTCACTTACAAACATTTTCAAAATTAATGACCGCTTAATGTACCCGCATTTATTTATTTTTTGAACGTTACAATTTCAACGAGGACCTGAATATTTATGAGATTTATAAGAGTTTTCTGTTGCCTTTTTTGCTGTTAATTTATAATTTAGTCGTGAGTTGTGACTCACTACCGCGACTTCAGATTATTCAATTTCCTATTATACTAAAAAATTGAAGTCAACCATACATGTATGCTTCTGAATGTTGGGCAAGTAAACTGATGGATGAAAAACATTTATATGTATCTGAGATGAGAAAGATGAATGTGTGGATACAAAATTAGATAAGATAAGAAATTACTACATATATTATTATCAGAGTAGCGCCAGTGAATGAAAAATCGAAAGGTAGTGAAGAAAACATACTGAGCAGAGCAAAAGAAGGTTAGGGAGAAGAAAATCTCAACTACTTGTCGGAAATCAAATTTATCCGCTTAACATATTATACCTATCATAAACATAGAAGTTTGCACTCAGGTGCAATGATATTTTTGGTATTTTCCTTATATTTTATACTAGCGATCCGCCCGGCTTTGCACGGTTGCATTGCAGATGTACTACATACAAAGAAATAGCTAATGTTATTCGCTGATAATTTGAAGCATTTTTTTTTCTAATTTTTAAAATCGGTCGAGCAATTTTTGAGTGAAATCGTAACAAACAAAAAATCTTTCCTCTATATAATATTAGTTAAGATATTTTTTTTTTTTACGTCAGATATCGACAGACGAGCATGAGGTTCACTTGATGGTAGGTGATACCTCAGCCACAGAACATCAGTCAATGATGCGCTGTCGACCTAATTTTTACTTCGAGCATTCGGAAATCCATAGACTGAAACCGAAACGCGCAATATGCACTTCACGGTTTTTCCATCTATGAACGGTGGTTCGTTACCCGGTCGGAATTTAGATATTCCTCCCACCCGATCAATGCCCGAAGTTACCAGACGTGGGGAAAACATGCTTACAGAAAATTATAAGCATGTGCTTCCCGGTGGGATTCGAACCCACGACCCATCGATGCGCACGGCAGGTGTTCTACCGAAGCCCGTCAAATAAATAAAACATGTTACATGATAAATAAAAGTACAATATTCTTGCAGTGCGAAAAGGTCGTTTCAAAAATTTCTCTCGAGAACTCTTAATAATCGTAGGTGTGGTTTACAATATTCAAAGGAGCTTTGTTTTCGAGGAAGGAGTGGACACAAAGAAGCACTTGACAACAAGTGCCAACCGTCACCCCAGAACTAGGCCTTGCTCGTGTATTCTTGGCCTATAAATTTTGTCTTTTGTTTTAAGGACGCAATGAGAAAACTTGCGAATAATTTGTTTGGCGAAAGTATAAAATTGTCTTCATTTTTCTTACTGTTTTCCTCGTACATCCAATTCAAATTCAAATTCAAAATCATTTATTCATTTAGGTAACACAATGTACACTTATGAACGTCAATAAAAAATACATATTAAATGCTTCTAATTTTACATTTACTGCCAGTTCTCAAATCAAGGGCGTAGAGCGGACGAGAAGAACTGGCAAGAAACTCGCCGTCACTCTTTTTAATCGCCAAGTTTTTGTTTTACAAATGTTTTGTAAGGAGCTGCAACCATTACACCATGTTCCACATGACATCTTTAAGTAATTAACTATGGATTATTAGAAGAAGTTAAAATAGGCAAAAAAATGACTGTAATATGTAGGTATAGTTGCATTTTATTATTATTTTATACATAATTCCATAATTAAAGCTTTCTAACAATCGATATTGAAGAATTTTAATGATGTTAAAAATATATCTACGAAAACTAAGACATGTAGAGTACTCAACCTATAATTCACATCGGCAGAATAATTTAATGAATCATGAGGAATACTCGCGTTCCGTAACCACTAAACATTATATTATGAATATTTATTTTTCTTATAACTGCGTGACATACTGTCCATGAGTCATTGATGCAGATTTCTAATACTTTGTTATTTATTAATCATAACAAATAAATATCGACGCGAGGGTATAATTCTAAAACACAATGAGTATGAAATTAAATGTTGTAAGTAAAATTCAAAATTAAAAGTTTAGGGACAAAAATAGCTAAGATATATAAAAAATTTCGCCGTATTTAATATATTATGTGATATATTTTTTGTAACACAATGATTTAAATCATAAATGGCATAATTGTGAAAATTCATTTAATTTCCAAATTAAGTAATTTATTAAAAATAAAAATACATAAATTATCTATTTTTTAATCTACTTAGGAACATCTTTAATCTACATAGGAACAATTGAACTACATTGCTTGCTTAATCTCAAATTTCATCTTTGTTTTGTCTATACCAATAAAACTGCTAAACTACGCATTTCCTTCTGACTTCATTTATAAAACCCATATAAATTTTGAGATATTGGAGTAGACTAGTGAGTTGAAAGCTGAACTCACTCAAAATTATATTTAGGCCTATTTTCGCCGATAAAGCCACTGAACTGCGCACTTCCTTCTAACTTCATACACATACAAGGCCCATAGAAATTTTGAAGTATTGGAATGGGGGTCGATGGATGAACTCACTCAAAATTTTATCTAGGCCTATTTTCGCCCCATGGAATACCAAATTTTTGACTAAGGATAGATTTGATAAGCATTGAAACATTTTTTACTGTTTTTTATTTCAAACGTTCACCTTCACGAATAATAATATTATGGCATTCAGAAATACGTGCCAATGTAATGGTTAGCGTTGTAATGTTGCAACAACAGCTATAAAACTAAGTGAATTCTAGTGTCTTAGTGGGGCATGGGGCTGAGTCATTTCTATGTTTGTTTCACTGATCATTATTCTTTACATGCAATATTCTGTCCCCTATCGAACGCAAAAAAAATTTTAAATCTTGTTTCCCCGCGAATCAAACCCAGGACCTACCACTGAGTCATAGAGGCAGTGACGTTAAAGCTAAGTATAAAATTATTTACAAGTAACACTGAGCATGTATTTTAGAATATGTGGCCGTATCGATAAGAGCAATAATTTATTTAATCTTTTCCTAAACTTCTTTATGTCAAATATCAACAAGTGTGAGTTGTCATCAATGATGCGCTGTCGATGAATGAATGAATGAATGAATACTTTATTGCACAAAAATTTATACATAAATTTTACAAATCTTATTGAACTAAACTTAAAATTAATTGTGCAAGGGGCGACCTTATCGCCTAACGGCGATTTCTTCCAGGTAACCCTGACATTTGAGAAGAAATTGATTGTAAAAATGGATAGAGAATAATAACATCAATACTAAAAATTAACAGAAATAACATAAAGTACAATAAAGTCGAAACAACAAATACATATACAATAAATTATTCACAAATACATAGTCCAGATACATCACAAGAAAGCAAGAAATATAAAAAAAAAAGAAAAGAAAAAGAAAAAATTTAAATATTCACATACTTTGAAGGAAATGATTTTTAACAGATTTTTTAAACGCATTATAAGTCGATCTATTTTTAACACAGAATGAAAACGCGTAATATCACGGTTCACAGTTTTTCCATCTATGAACGGTGGTTCGTTACCCGGTCGTAATTTTGAAACTTCTTAGGCGAACTTTAATGCACAAAGTGGACAGACGTAGGGAAAACTTGTTTACAGAAAATTATAATCATGTGATTCCGGCGGGATTCAAAACCACGACCCATCGGAAAGCAAACGCGTTAAAGCCCAAGTAAAAAGTTGCCTCTAATACAAAAACACGGTATATTCTTTTTTGTTATAGGTACAAGTTATTTGAGACACAAGGAAACCAATGAAATGTACAAGAAAATCCATTTACAACGACGAATGAAGAAATTAGGTCAAAGAATTTGTAATTTCGTTAATGTTCGTGTACATTTATAGGAATATAACCTACCCTTTGCGAAATACACCTCGACGTTTCTTCCAAGCAGTAATTACTCGATGAAGCAAGATGAGGGTATCAAATTGAAACGAGCTAACAATTATGGTATAAAATTGCAGGAGTTTCTTATCTACCTCTAATTTTCCTTAGCAAGCATCAACACATTATTTTTCCTTATGAGTGATCTAATGAGTCTTGTACTGCCAAGAATATCTATTAGATCATCTCTCAAAGAAAATAATTGAATTTTTATGTTAGATATCGACAGACGAGCCTGAAGTTCATTTGATAATAGGTGATACCCCAGCCACATGACATCAATCAGTAATGTGCAGTCGACCTTTTTACTTTAGGGAACTCGAGAATGAACTTTTAAGGTCTCATCGGTTTAATGTTCAATGTAGAGTCGTTAAGATATAAAGTTAAAAACGGAGATCGCACTTTTAAATCACTGAATTCGATACACTATTTAATTTCCTAATGAACTCTGAATTTATATATAGAATGAATAAAGAAAATACTTAGAATAAGGGTTTCTTACTATTGATCTTTATAACATAAAATTATATAGAGACCTTGTTATTAGTGGAGCGTGTGCCAAATCGTATTGCCCGTCCGTATTTGTATTTCAGAAACAAATCCAATACGAATAATTGAGATTCGAGTCACCGAATTATACTATACTAGATACCACCGAGCCTTTTTCAATCGGCATGATCCCTCAAGTAGAAATTTTTGATCACACTATGGCTATGAAACCCACAGAACAGAAGAAGTAAGTCATAGATGGAAAAGCCGTGAAGTGCATATTGCGCGTTTCGGTTTCAGTCTATGGATTTCTGTGGCTGAGGCATCACGTACCATCAAGTGAACCTCATGCTCGTCTGTCGATATCTTACATAAAAAATAAAAAATAAAAGTTCTGTGATGATACCCAAAGCGGTCTATATCGACCCCCAGGGTTCTACAATGATACACTACAGTTTTATTTTAAATAGATTATAGTGAGAAATATCTAATAAGCTGTTGATGAATTCTCTAAAATTTAATATAGAGTTAAAGTGGAGTTTTCTTAAAAGACAAGAGATAAAAGTTTGGGGAACTTTGCATATTTCAAAACGCGATTCAAAATCTATTCGTGAGAGCTGTCAAATTAATCAAATTAAGAATAAATGATTTGACAACTTTGTATTCTTAATTCAAACACGAGTCACGTCTTAAATACGTTCTTCAAACGCGTTCAACCTCATAGAGAATAAAATATGAAGTAAATAAAGTTACATATTATCTCCATCTCCTTTATCTTAAAATTAATATCACCGGGTAAAATATGCAAAAAGGTTTCATTGAATTCGCAAACTTTTCGTAAGGTGGAGAAAATTTAATAAAAACCCATCCTGATAAATAGCTTACCGATCCCAAGTCTTGGTGGATACGTGGTAGTACATTTTTGGGATATTACCTATTGCATTAGGCTTTAAATATTGTTTTTAATATTTAAAATTATCTTTTATTAACGCGAGTATTTAAGTAAAATACACATATTAGTAAAAGTAAGTAAGTAAAGTATACCGGATTATATTAAGATTAGATTTATATTGAGATCAACAATATAAATCATGTTTTTAAAGTATTTTATTTAAATATTTACAATTATCAATTATTATTGGAGTCAGTGCCAAATTTTAAAAATTAGTTCTAAATTGACGGAGATATCGCATAACATACATAAGAATGTAATAGGTAAGAGAATGGCGGACATCCTTTAGACTTTTCAAAAGTTCGTTCACATTTGCTATCGCAAACTCTACGATAATTAATCAGTTAGTAGTGGGTTATGGTTAGCTCAAGTCCCCATTATCACAGAGTGAAGAACTGCTAATCGAAGGAAATCTATTCGAGAGGGTACGTCAATCTCTATTTTAGATTCAGTGATAAAGCACAAAATTTTCTCATCGAGAAAACGTAACGGATGTGATATTTAATTTAAGCTTTAGCTTTTAAATAAGCACTGTATACCGGATTAAAACGCGATTTATTATTTATATTGTTTAAATTATTTATCCCGATGTTTCGGATGCTTTTCAGCAACCGTGGCCAGACTGAAAGATGACAGCTGTCTGATGTTTGAAATGTCACAAAGTTGTCATATTAGCGCCATCTATTCTAAATAATAAATCGCATTTTAATCCGTAATGTATGCAGTATTTTATTTAAATGTGAGATACTCGCGTTAATAAAAGACAATATTACGTTATAGCTGTTTTTTATAGTGTGAATTTCCCTTAGTGAGGAATAGGGCAGTCATATTTCTGTGTCTGTTTCACTGATTGTATCTTAAGGTGATAATTTTTCTGTGCTCTTCGCGATAGGTACATATTTTCGATCCTCCGAAGCTATCAGTGGCGGGACCTTCATACAAGCCTAAAAGCCCGGCTTTCTCTGTTAATAAAATCATAAAAATAAATATAATAATGCCCTTAACGTAAGTAATATACAAACACAAATTACGTTAAAGCCGACAAGCCGGTCTTTTGGCCTTGTATGGACGTCCTGCCACTGGATGCTAAAGGTACCTATCATGCAAGCCCACAGGCTTAACTCACTCTTACTCACAAGTAATAGACATAAAATATATAATTGTAAACATGAGTGTGAAAAGAACTATATTTCCCTGGACATAAAATGCTTGTGAATTCATATTCTAGTTCTGTTGACAGTAAGGCTTCCTGTAAATGGATTTCCTTTGTGTTACGGCATTAGTTAGAAGCAGAAATGGTATTGTTTTCAACGAGTTAGTGTGAATTACAAATGGACAGCCCTTTGTTTGCTGTTACGTGGATTTTAGTTGATATCTTTGTCCCCTAAGGGTATAAGGATGACTTATTTCTGTCTTCATCATATTTCTTTAGAGACAAAAGGGTTTCAGTTCCTTATCTTCTGAATTTTTTAAATATTTTCCCCAGAATTCGATCATGGGACTTCCGGTACCTACTAATTGAACTGAGCCACTTATGCAGAACATGGAATGATAAATTACCATGATTCATACATCAGATCGTATGATAGTACAATAATGATAACGAAAAATTTCCAGTGCAATTGTTAATATACCTCCTATATATCTTATATATAAAATTTCCATGTAACAATGTTAGTTACCGTACTCCTCCGAAACAGCTCGACCGATTCTTATGAAATTTTTTATGCATATTCAGTAAGACTGAGAATCGGCTACTATCTATTTTTCAAACCCCTAAGTGATAAGGGTTGTTCACCCTTAAATTTTTTTTTTTTGGACGAAATTTTTTGTTTTTATTTTTTTATAATGTGGCATTAAAAATACACACAACTCTAAATTTTCACTCTTCTATTACCAACCCCTGCTTATTTTCGTCAAGAAATCCCGTGCGAAGCCGGGGCGCGTCGCTAGTACATATATATTATAAGATAATCTGATTCTTACAAGGTATTGATTTTATTTTTTTGAAAGGTGTCTAATTAATTCTATACGATAGGATATACAAAGCTGGTCAGATATAATAAGAGGAGATATGAGTGGTTAAGACTTCGTATTCCTCATATAAGAACAATCCAAACCCGCATTGAAATGGAAAAATCAATAAATTAAAAGATCCAGACACGATTAAACAATAAAACCGATATCAACGTAAATTCCAGCAGTGACTTGATGGTCTCTTAAGTCAATCAACCAATTTAAAACTTTGATGGAGTGCAGCGACTGCCAGCGCTGATAATCTAATCTTGTTATTCAATGCAATGCAAAGCGCTTGACTGACAATTGGAAAAGTAAATTACAGAATTACTTTCTTCTGCCTGTGATGCTGTTTTCGGTTAAAGTTTTATTTTTAACTAGCTGTCCAACCCGGCTTCGCACAGTTATACTAATGAATATTTTTTTTTATGTCAGATATCGACAGACGAGCATGAGGTTCACTTGATGGTAGGTGATACCTCAGCCACAGAACATCAGTCAATGATGCGCTGTCGACCTAATTTTTACTTTGAGCATTCGAAAATGACATCAAATCTCCAAATTATCCAATTTTCTACATAATTTTCTTTACGAAAAAGGTCAAAAAGTGACAGCTTATTTATTTTAATGTAATCTTTGAATCAAATATCGCTTCAATTTATAAAGTTAAAGAAAAGATGGCAACTTATGAAAATTAAAATTATCAAAGAAGTCAAATAAAATTGAAAGAACAGTAATAACCGAGAAACGACGATTATGTATTATTTTATGACTTAGTTATAAAATAATGACGTTTCATTATTTATCGGAAAATGCCCCATTTAGACTGTCATTATACTGACCTGTAATATTAGTCGAAATGAGGTTAATTGAGAATAAAAGGACAAACCTGAAAGTTTCTCAAACGATATTAGTTGGCCGATAAAAGGAATTTATAATAGCGTAATTACTAAAACGTAAAGACAAAGTATTAGATGGATCCGAAGTGATTTATTGCTAATATTTTTGACCCACGTAGTTTAAAAAGTTACATATATTATTACCTACACTATAAACACTCTATTTACTCTTAAGATAAAATAAATATTACAAAGAGTTAGAAATAAGTAGTTATATCATAAAACTGAGTGTGAGTATTAGGTACTTATTATCGTATTTAAATTATATTGTAAAATGAATTCACACTTAAACTTACATTCATACAAAAAAGAACTGGATTCATTGACATTGTATTGTTGATCGAAGACTGAATTACTATTTTAATATGAGAAATGAAATTTAAATATCTGTCAATGGTATATATAACCAGGAATAAGCCAGGAAGTTATTCCATCTCCTGTTTAGTCATCGGAATGAGCATCGAGAGACATGTATCTTAAATTAAGGTCAATTTATCGAGCCGTAAACTTCAGAGGGCAAAAGTTATAAGGTCCAAGTGTCACATTAAATCCCTAAATAGCTGTGCTTATCCGGATGATAGCCACTAACTAAATATAAGAACATATTAATAGTAATAACCGCGATCTGAATCTTTTAAATCAATTTCACATTAACTTGAGATAATAAAATATGCATATTATATATTTTTGGTTTTAATTAATTTTAAGGCAAATCTTTTGGTTTAATTGAAGTACAGAGGACTGAAATAAGCTATCTGAAACTCCAAAAAAAATATTAATTATTTATTGCCTTACCTAATGCTATGCAGAATTGATATGTTTAAAAAAAGTTTTGCAATGTTTTTATTTATGTGAAAATTTTATTAAAATGTAGTTGTTGGTGGTAATAAAAATAAAAGAATGTCATTGGTGTGAGGATGACCAAAAAAATACTCGTTTTTCTATTTTTAAAAAGTCATCGTACGTCGCACTCTGCGCTTGAATAGAGCTAAAGAATAATCTACAAAAGCGAGGGAAATAAATCACTGTAATACCAGAAAGTCCATGAAAAGCGGAAGTTTTATTTTCGCTATTTAAATTGTAGAAGGATCCACGAACGTGCCGACTGCTGGCTCAGTATTATTGATTCTGTTTAAGTCTAATGAAGAAAGTTATAAGACTTTAGTCCTGGACCAGGGATGATACGGAGCTTCGGTTCCGGTTCCGAAAGGTCGGAACTTCCGATCGATTTTGCACCTCCGATTGCGATTTCAGTTCCGATAAATTAGAATCAGAGGTTATAATCGGCGGCGGCGGGCGCGGTAAGCACTATTTGATTTAATTTACGACTGTATAAAATTTTAAAAAAGTCGTTTATTTTTATTTTCCACACTCAGGTCAGTGTTTTATTTTATGAACTGATATGAATGAAACTGATGAATAATGTTTGTAATTTTATTTTATTACACATCTCTCTTTTGCCTCTGCTTCCGATTCCGGTTCCGACAAACCAACCAACTGACAACCAAACCAACCTTTGAAACACTGGCGATAACGTGACGCGGCGGGCGATAAAACTAAATGCTGTACAAATATACAACTAACCCTTCTACAGTTTCCGCAATAAAGCTATGAAACTCCATACTTGTTATTATAAGAAACCTCCTTCTTTATCTTCCTTCAGCCCGCCTAGCGTGAACATCAAGAGATATCTTGCGTGCGAGTTAAGACAAACTAAGATATAAGAGATATATTATTACTCTACATTGACAATTTTGATAGATCTCTATTTTTGACATTAGAAGTCGAGTTTTAAGTGTAAATGTCATGGAAAACATAAGATAATCGATTAAAACACGAGAAAACGGGCGACAAAATTTTGTCGTTGTTGTCATGCTAGGACTCTTTTAACTTTTTTATGTTTGGTATCGACAGCATGAGGTTCACTTGATCCCCCCTAGCCTCAGACCGTCAGTCATATCATTGACCTACATTTTAATTCGAGCATTCGGAAATCCAAAAACTGAACCGAAACGCGCCATGTGCACTTAATTTGCGGTTTTCCCATCTATGAACGGTGGTACGTTACGGATTTCGATATTCATCCCACCAGCTTAATGCCCGAAGTGAACACACGTAGGTAAGACATACTTATAGAAAATGATTAACTTTTCGTCGTGTAGAATCAAAAATTATGGTAAGGTATGAGTTCAGTTAGCTCTGATGACATAATATTTCATTAAGCGAGTAATCTGTAAACGAGAAGGAAACATTATATTTATTCACACAATGAAAACTTGAACTTGCTGAGATTTTCCCTGAGAAACTAAGGTCGTATTCTCTTGTCATATAAAATGTAGTCTTAAAGCCTTTGGGACAAGGTTTACAATTGAATTACGTTACATTTGGCGTTGAAGAACAAGTTAGGCTCTGCTTTGTGGGTCAACATAATAATGTACAAAGACGCAATATGCAGTGTTGATGCAAATTACACCTGCAAGTATTAATGTTTAGACACGTATTATATCAAATATTACATAGTAGCAATGGAACATAACATTATATGAAGGTATATTAATATTAACGATGAACTACAGGATAAAAATCATGATTGAACTAATTCTAACCGAGTCATAAATTATACTACTGGTGCTTACATCACTTACGCTGTGTAATATCTGTTTTTATACAAAAACCTGTACCTAGTAGAAAACTAGGTCTTAAAAAGATCTTCAAAAAATTTCAGGATATGATCTATCGTATAAGGATGAAATGGTCACCATATTTTGTGTCTAAAAATTTCATATTTTTATGGATTTTTTTTTCCCTTTATATATTTCTTTACACGATATTATTTTAATTAATGTCTTAGAAGTTACCACCGGTTTAAAAAAAACACAATAATATCGGTCGGAGTTTGGAAATGTTATTTGTATTTTATTCATATAAAACCTAAATAAAAATAAGTAGCTCTGAGCTAGTCGATACTAATCTACGAGTATAAAGCCAAGAAATAACATCCTTTGTCTGATTTGGCGCCTATTACTCTTTATGGTTATTTGAAAATTACGCGGGATGGTTTTAGGTGATACCAGCCGTAAAAATTAAGTATCAATTGAAAATTTAAATAAAATATTCTACCAAATTTAGTAACTTTGATATTTTTATTAAAATTATAATTCTGATTCTTGTTTTAATAGTTACAATAATATAACGAGTTAACATATTTGATATGGTATTTTTTTCGCAATATTTTATATGCTATTTGTAATTACATATTTTAATTATTTTGACATCTTAAAGTGTACTTTAATTGTAACCATTATAAAATTATAAATGAAGCTTTCAACAAAACTACTAAGGACCCTTTAACGATGCAAGTTTCATATAATTATACTTGCATACAATAAAATTGAAGTAATCAATGACTTGCATGGTCCAAACAACACGTAACATTATTGATATCTCATACAAGTATTTCTTGGTGTAAAGATCACATAATATCATCGTGAAAACAGTTGCTTACAATTCTTGTAGTACGTACAATAAATTCGCATCATATAAACTCATTATGGAAAATGGCTCTTTAAATATAATTTATTGAAAATCAATTTGCAGTGCGTTCGAGAGCAATTGTAAGAAATTAAACATTAACGGATCGCGAGAGCGCGCAGCCATTTTGAATGAAGTACACACAATGGAAAAATTCTTCAGCAAATTGTATTACGGATTGCCGCTGAGGAAAAGCTAAACGATACGTGAGGAATAAAATGAAAGGCATTTTAAAATGCTGCAGATAAATATAAAAACTACTTTTAGTTAAGTTTTCATTCTAAATAAATAATATTAATCTCTTATTATAATCTATGATTATAATCATAGTTTATCATAGATAATTATCATACATGGCTCTTAGTATACTACCAAAATTACTGTAATCATTAAAAAAATCCGTATTGTATGTAATGTTACACACATTATAGTATTTTAATTTGCATGGTTGATCTTATAAATACCTAATAACCAAAACTGCCTACGGTTTTGGTCGCAAGAGAAACACATAAATAAGCTGTAACACGATAAAAGTAGGAAAAGAGAGATTCTCTTAAAATCCGGGAAAATATCGCGAATATAACAAGATATAATGCAAATTTTGAAGAATAACTTTGGTTAGTATGGCTATCTGTAACCATTGCTTATTTGCTTGTGGATTTTGTGATACAATATAAGATTCATAAACTAATAGACCTTATATTTTGAACAAATTGAATACCTAAGTACCTCTTTAAGATTTTGATTTAAGTATTACGACGTATTATTTTTCAACACTTATACTTATTTTGAAAATGGATGGATATAAGGGAAGAGGAAGGCCACAAAAATATTGATTGCGTTAATTTTGTGTTTGAGACCACCTCTCAACTGATGATATAACAACGTAAAGAAGAAATAAAAGAAGAATGGAAATGATAACATACTGCGCTGACTTCATAAAAAGGGCACAGGGCAGGAAGAAGAGAAGATAACTAAATAAAAATTTAAGAAATAGCTTAAGCTTAATTTTTTCCATGAACCCTTGTCTTTATGGGATTAGACCTTAGAGTTAGATCATTAGGTGCCTTAGACATACACAAACCACACTCCGGAACCACAATCAACGGGAATAACCTTAATAATACAAATAATGACATAATTATGAGTAATATCCTTTGTACGGATAATAATTGTCTGCGCAAGCGCCGCAGTTAATTGCACTAATCAGTGCGTGGGTGAAGCAGGTGACTAGTTAGACGACTGTATAGAAACATCTGCTTTTTCTCCATCTTTAGTTTTATTAAACTGTTGCAAAATGATACCTTTTGCAACATTTTAATATGATATATTAGCGAAAAATCAGAATGATTGTTCAAAGCTTGCTTCAGCTATAATACTAACTACCTATGTAAATAAAACGAAAAAAAAAATATTTTTAAAAGCTGTTTTTCTTCAAATAGTAATGGCTAATATAAGTTTATAATATACAGTCTAATAAAGCGAATTCCTCTAGTAGACCTGGGATAGACATATGTTTGTGCCCGATTCATTGATCATTATTATTTGTCGTTTATAGGCAAAGGACCATCCATTTATTTTTGCATTAGGGCCCGAAAAGGCAATTTACAACTATCCCGTGGTTACGCCACTGATACTTTATACTAATTAACAAAGGCTTTATTTAATTAGCTAAAATAATATAAAAATATTGTTCGTAAAAAATGAAAAACGAATTTACGTTTCACAAAGAACCATAAAGTATTACAATACGAGTACATTGTGCTAAGCACTCATGAATACCCAAAGCGTAGCAACTGAAACTTAAGATTTCAAAATGTCTAGAGACACTTGGTTGATATCTTAAGAGGCTGTACTTTATAACTTTGAAATCCGACTTCAAAACATACGATACGACCTACTTTGTAAGCAAATATTGTGTTTAGGAGTCAATAGAAACTGAAGTTCTTTAATATTGATAATTAAGAATTTGTATTGATTTTTGGAAATTAGGAGGGCTTTTCTCGGAAGTAAGACCGTCTTCACGAAACCGGTGTCGAATAATTTTTTTTTTTGTTAAATCTATATAGGTATATAAAAATCTCGTGTCTCGGTGTTAGATCGTTAGATCTGATACGGCTCGACCGATTTTTATGTTTTTTAATGTATATATATTCTAAAAAATATTGAAGAAATTATGAAATTTTTTCCAGGTATGATATATCAGAGGAGACAACGTTGGGTGACCTTGCGTTCAATTTGATCGTGAGTTCGAATCTCGCCAGGACTACCATGTGTGTAATTTTAACGGAAAAAATCGTAAATTTTAGTTTAGGATTTCCGAATTCTCGACGAATGTGTGTAAAAAAATATTTCACCAATAGAAAGCTACATTATCAGCGAGTAACATAGTGTGTACTGTGTATAGTACATCTACATTGTGTGTATAGTACACCCATGTGAAGCCGGGACGTGTTGCTAGTCATTAATAAATCAATTTATGATACTCAAATGAGGTATTATCAACCAATAAGTGCATCTGACATCAAGAAAATTATTCGAAACACAGTTTTTTTAACATTGTGATTTCACTTATTGAAAGCGAAAGTATTTCCATTCAAACAAAACTTACGTCAGACTTCATTTGTAAACAGCGAGGCCTCAATTTTTTGTACGCCATAATGCAATGGTGCAGTATTCGAACCACATACTATTTGTACATATACATACCTATAGTACGAATTTAAGTATGTAGATTTTTATGTCAGTTCTTTTCTACGTCCAAAATCTACCGACGAGCATGATGCTCATCCCATGGTATGT
Organism: Anthocharis cardamines; assembly: GCA_905404175.1. Lineage (NCBI taxonomy): Eukaryota > Metazoa > Arthropoda > Insecta > Lepidoptera > Pieridae > Anthocharis > Anthocharis cardamines. The sequence continues at coordinate 2,663,639 of FR989959.1, forward strand.
ACTCAGCAATAGATCATTAGTCAACGATGTGCTATTGACCTATTTTTACTTCAAGCATTCCGAAATTTGTAGGTCATATACCATACCCTACAGCTTTTCCATCTCTATTAGGATCCTTTTCCGGATGTTATTTTGATATTCGCCATCTTTGTTTACAGTTAAACATGTTCGGAGTTCTTGACCAATCAAACCACAAGGCTCAGAATTAAAAAGGGTCAAAATGTTTTTTTGTATTAACCTACTTAATCTATATATATAAAAGAAAGTTGTGTTAGTTACACCACTTATAACTCAAGAACGCCTGCACCGATTTTAACGATATCTTATTTGTTGGATTCCTCTATGTCGGGAATAAGACATAGGATATTAATATATTGGAAAAAAATCAGGAAAAAAATATATGCATAACATTAATTATAAGATAATTAATTAGATTCGAAACTCCGCCATCTTGACAGCTCACGTCATGCATTCTTAGCTTTTTTGAAATAACAGATGTCTACTGCAAATCAGTGAAATATTAGACAAATAGTGGGTAAATGGGCATATTCAAATTTAAGAATAATTATATACCTAATTTCGAAGCCAAAATTGTGGCAGAACAACGTCTGCGGGGTCCACTAGTTTTATATATGTCACATAATATGTTAAGTTATCGATTAAGTCATCATTTTTACTGATGGCATGCTTCTGTACCACAATAACAGGTTTCTGTGGTTACGTATTTGACATAGATTTTATTCAACGCTTGCTTGGATTAGTCATTACTATGGGTTCTCGACTTTCCGCGTATTGATTTTGTCAGAGACTACTCCTACTATGTCCTACAATATATCAGTAATAATAAAATTATTATAATATTTATCCATAAATACAGGAGATACATAAATATTAACTGAATAAAGCTTTTTAAATTAGTTCTTTTTTATATAAACTATGAATGTCTAGTCCCTACTATTTTATTAAACATTATCTTTGTCTAAGAAGCTCTATCTGTCTATTCTGTCACAACCAATTTTAATAAAATTTAGAATGGAGATAGCTTGAAGCCTGGGATGAGCAGAACCTTTCACATTTATAATAATATCCGGATATATCTTCAAAAGTAACGAACAAATCTGACAAGCCTTATTGCTAAGCAGTGATCATTCTGACAGCCGTAATATACAAGTGTTGAAGTAGGTAAAATTGTTGGACGTTCTGCAAAAGGGCCAGGTCAAAGGTACTCGTAACCGACGAGAGTGTATGAAGGCATTGATGAAAGTAGAAGAATCTAAAGTGGTATGTAAGGATCGGAGCATATGGAATTTCGTGATCTCTGCCTACCCCAATGGGAAAGAGGCGTGATGTATATGTATGTATGAAGTAGGTAATTCAAATTATTTATATGAAACTAGTGGTCCCCGCAGACGTTGTTCTGGCACAATTTTGGCTTCGAAATTATATAATTATTCTTAAATTTGAATATGCCCATTTACCCACTATAATTGTCTAATATGTCACTGATTTGCAGTAGACATCTGTTATACCAAAAAAGCTAAGAATGCATGACGTGAGCTATCAAGATGGCGGAGTTCCGAATCTATTTTATTTTATAATTAATTTTATGCATATATTTTTTTCCTGATTTTTTCCAATATTTTAACAGCATATATCTTATTCCCGACATAGAGGAATCCAACAAATAAGATATCGTTAAAATCGGTGCATGCGTTCTTGAGTTATAAGTGGTGTAACTAACACAACTTTCTTTTATATATTTAGAATACTAGCAAAACGCCCCGGCTTTGCACGGGTGCAAATAGATGAAAAAAAAGCAAAGCCTATGTTACTCGCTGATAATATAGCTTTCTATTAGTGAAAGAATTTTTAAAATCGGTTGAGTAGTTTTTGAGTTAAATCGTAACAAAACCCCACAAATTGAACAAAATGACATAGTACTACCCCTCGCCGTATTGCTCGATGCCCTGCGTGGAGCCATAGCGCGCGGTGCGAAGCGGACGGCGTGTATTTTTTTGTTTACATTGATATTTTTAATTTCGTAATATCTTTTGAATGGAATGTCCGATTTCAATATTTCAAAAAGTAATCAACAGATATTGAAACAGTCTTAAATATGAAACAATTTATTTGGATAAGAATTAATACAGAGGTATGGATAGCAGGGTCTGATTTTGATCGGCATTTCTATCAACTTTTAAAATGTACAAAAGTAGTTATAGTAACATAACTAAAATAGTTAGACATATGGTCTCGCGAAGTTTTTTGTAGATATTTATATGTTCTATAATATTGTAGAACTTTATTTTGTTCTATCATCAATACTTTTCGCAGCGCATGCGACGAACAACATTTTTTGGCAATTTTTTTTACACCTCGGGTTGGTTTTTTGAAATCGGTCCAGTAGTTTTTAAGTTTATTCAATACATACAAAAATACAAAAATACAAATCTTTCCTCTTTATAATATTAGTATAGAAGTATAGATAGATATAGGTATTAGTCGATTCAACAATATGTCCTTCGACAAATCATAGTAGTGGACGCCCCTCTAGTACACCACTGCTAACGCCATGTCAACACTCTTACGCAATACGACCTCGAAAGGCTCTATGGCCCATGAAGCCTTATACTAAGGAAATAGAGTCGATATCCGCATAATATTGGTATAAGCATGCGCGAAGGCTAATATTGCAACATGCATGGGAATTCTTTTCGAATCTTTGTTGCGTATTTGTCTGTTCTTTAGCGATATCTGCTGGTTATATTGAAATAGTGTCTTTGATTTGATTTAGATTAGGATATGAAGATAGATTATATCGATATCTAAAACTAATAATTGCTAACTTTTTTTTATATATTAATATAGAAAATTACATATCATAAGTAAATATCAACTCCGTAGGAATATATTTCGTTAATATGGGAACTTTGTGATATTTCAAATCAGACAACTGTCATCTTTCAGTCTGTCCATGACCACGGTTGCTAGAAAGCATCCGAAACGTCGGCATAAATAATATCAATAATAAATCGCGTTTTAATCCGTTTTAAAGTATTTTATTTAAATGTGTGATACTCGCGTTAATAAAAGACAAAAGAAGATATTAATATACCTATAAAAAAATACAGCAACACAGAGGCGAGTTCAATTTATGCATTTAAGTTTAGTTTTAGAAAAAAAATCTACCCATAATTTAAATCAGTGGGCGAAATTCGATAAAGTATCATATCATTCTATCATTTTGTATCTATTTTGAAAACAAAACTTCATATATATAGCATGAGAAATGGAAATGAAAATATCATCCTTCATATCGTTTGTTTTCCGAAATCCAATCCTATCAGATTATATAGATCCACCTAAAACCTATATCCGAGAGATTCACACGTAATTCTGGGTTACTTTGTGATTTCATGCCTGCAGAGGACAGTAAATTGAAAGGTCAGATGTTTGAAAGGTTAATCTCATTATTCACTGGCCTATTCAAATAGATTCATATATTTTATGACCTATATTCATGTAGTGTCTCACTGGCTACAAAGAAGTTAATTAACACTCTCACTGCTAGTAATACATGATAAGACTTGACTAGTTTTATTCAGCACATTTAAACCCTCATGACTTTCTTTACTTATCAAAAATAGCCTCAATAAAAAAATGGAGACACCAGCGAATCCCATTTTAGTAATAGTGTTAAAAAAGTATATATTTAGTAAAAAAAGGTAATGAAAACATCCTATCATTATTTTAAAAAAAAACGAAACGGGCCTTAACTCTTTGGAGTTAAATCTTAATATATTATATAAAATGCAAATGTTCGTACGTGTGTCCACGGTTTTTTCTATCATACGCTACTTTGATCAACTTCCCCTTGGGATGGCAAATACCCCTTGGTCTGTAGGTGTGCATAAGGGAGTTTGGTCGGGGTGGGTGGTTGTGGGTGGCAAAAATGTAGAATAATATATATCTGTCCTTTTCTAACTAATTTCCGTAAAATCAGTCTTCCGTAAAATTCTGAAAATCTCGGAAATGATATAAAAAGTTCCAGAATAAGTGCAAGTGCAAGTGATAAAATCAATCTAGAAAGTTCTAAAACTTTCTGGAATGATCTAGAAAGTTCCAACAAGCCGTGCAATTATTGTAATCGATCTAGAATATTTCAGAAAGTTTCTGGAAAGATCTAGAAAGTTCTAAAATGTATGCAATCGCTAAAATTGATCCGAAATGGTCTAGAAAATTCTAAAAATTTCTGAAATGATCTAGAAAGTTTTAAAATGGTTTCAATTGATGTAATCGATTTAGAATGTTTTAAAAAGCTTCTGGAATGATCTAGAAAGTTCCAAAATGTGTGCAATCGGTGAAATTGATCCTCAATGATCTAGAAAATTCTAAAAATTTCTAAAATTGTCTAGAAACTTCCAAGATGCCTACAACTTGAAGATACTTTACACCGTATGTTAAATGGTCGAATAAGTATCTTATTATTTAAGATAGAAATCTAAAATATTTATCTACTTTAGAAAATGGATCCTTAAATATTTCATATATTTTAACCCGAGCAACGCCGGGTTTCGCTGCTAGTAGTTTTATATTTGCAATTGCAGATTTCTGTTAACATGTTTCCGACACCATAATAAAACTACTTATTGAATAATGAATTCAATTAATTAATAATTTATATTGGAATATTGTATAAATCATAACGAACGAATAACATTTACGATTTTTTATAAACTTATGTTTTAAATCGTTTGTAAAATGTCATCACAGATCTTCTGCGGAGAAACATACGCATGCAGTTGAACTCAACACCCGTAAGTAGGTCAAATTGAATTCGTGAGATTTGATTACAAACAGATGAACACTGCGTCAGGTGAAACAAAATGAAAGCTTTTAAAGAATAAGTTATCAAATTATCATTAATTGGAAAAAACCGTGAAGTGCACATTGCGCGTTTCGGTTTCAGTCTATGGATTTCCGAATGCTCGAAGTAAAAATTAGGTCGACAGCGCATCATTGACTGATGTTCTGTGGCTGAGGTATCACCTACCATCAAGTGAACCTCATGCTCGTCTGTCGATATCTAACATAAAAAAAAATCAATAAAATTATTATCTATGATAATCAGTTTGTCATTTTTACATAAAAAAGGAAAAGGATAATTTTAAAATTAAAAAAAATACCTTTATGCTCTCTTTTGAATTTTAAGGCGTTTTTTATTTGATTTAAAAATTCGATCGCCATTGCTTTAAATTAATAAATTTATTATTATAGTACCTATGTTATAAAATCATGAGACCATTATTAACTATTTTTATAATGTGAAACTCTTTTAAACAACGGAATGTTTTTTTTACATGCAATTAATAAAAAATATATATAGTGAATTTTGTACTCTCGCTATTAATTTAATCCATTATTTAACGTATTACTAATACTATCTACTCATCGCCTAATGTACCTTCGCTATATCATATTGAAATTACTTCATAATTGTTTGAAAACTAATTACGTTTATTAAAAAATCTAATTATATGTTAAAGTACTGTTTCTCATCTAATGAACGCGCTTATTATTTTTAAATTGATTAATCAATGCTTCAAAAATACCTCGCGTATGACTAACATAATAAATACTCAATTATGACACTACTTTAAAGGAATCGTTTATAATATGAATAACAGGTAAACCTTGACTCTTTTTTTACTATAATTTATATTATTTATGTCAGCTTTTTATACTCTGAGTGGTATATGATAACTCAGATGATGTCCTGCGGCTGGGTTATCAACGATGCGCTGTCGACCTATTTTTTATTTCAAGCATTCGAAAATCCAAAGAATGAAACCGAAATACGTTATGTCCACTTCACTTTGTCCATATAAGAACGGTGGTTCGTTATTCAAATTGTTCAGAAGAAATTAGTACCTTCATCAAGTAAAGAATATCATATACATATGTCTATGGTCAGTCCGTTTTGAACATATGAGAAACTTAAAACTAAAAGATGTTTATTTAATCAGTTACGTATTTGTCAATATTATCTGCCATCTGTTTTTTTTTACATTTTTTTACAACATTTTAAATATATGTATAACCACCTCTTATGAAAATGCCACGGTATGCTAACATGTAAACAAGGCTGTTTGTAAAAATCTTATGGTTTGGTATTAACCAGTATACTTGAACAACACGCACGAACTCACGGAATGACTCAATACATTAGTAATGTGGAAAGTGAATTTCCGAGTCCCCTAGTGGGGCATGGTCAGACCCATTTCTGTGTCTGTTTCGCAGATCATTTATCTTTACAGGCAAGTAGGTAATCAGCCTTCTGTGCCCTGCCCGACCGAAACAATTTTTTTTTCGTTTTCCCCTGAATTCGAACCTCCGGTTCTAAACGCATACCGCTTATCATTGAACCACGGAGGCGGCGGTAATGTGTCTCTACAAAATATGCATGGTGAGTTATTAGGTAACTCTTGACAGTGCATTAACACGAATTGCAACTAACATAGATTCGATGTTTAGTTTTGATATCCGTAATAGGTACTAACTACAATGCATCACATACGATACATTTACTGAACAGTTTATTCAATCTGTTTTAAATTGACGTTTCCCACAATAATACGAAGCGGGTGATTACTTAAATATTAAAGTCATTAAAATATAATCTATTATTCTGACAGATGAATAATTTGTTATAGACATTAAGTAATTAAAAAATGAATTTCAAGTAATTTGTTTAGTAGTTAGGATTGACTACAATGCCTTGGTTACTATTCTTCAGCTTTTTTTAAAGTTTATTATTTAGAAAATTAAATCATATCATTCTGACATGTGATTTATTTTTGCATTACTTATTTTTTTATAAAATACTAGCGACCCGGAATTAGCATGAAAATAATAAGATTTTTAATCATTTTTAATGAAAACTCTCAGAGTGCTTTATTTCTTCCGACATATTGAACAATTATCGTTATATTTCAACAAATTAACTAAAACCTTAAACTTTAAGGTTGAATCACTACGACTATTGTCTAGTGACGAAAACCGCATTAAAATCTATTGCGTAGTTTAAAAGATCTAAGGGTACATATACGGGAAGCGCCAGTTTTATTTTATGCTATGTAAATATTTTATATGCATCATTTTGCCTTTTAGATGGTTTATTATCTACTAAACTATCTACTAAAGAGTAAAAGTTATGACGTATAAAAACGTCAATGTATTTGTGCGTTAACATTACATGCACGTATCTTCGTCCATTGTGTAAGGAGCGACAAGTAAGCTGTTTAAGACTCAAGTCATAATGTCTTCTTGTGAACTGAGAAGTTTCTGAAGAGAAACGTCTTTTACAGTCTCAATACTGGATTCAAATCTGAGTTACGCCTTGGTTTTTGTTAATGTCGCATTCAGTTCAGTGTCAATTTCTGAGTTATTTCTTCAGCCAAGCATTTTTCTACATTTCTATAGGAAAATATGACTTAATATAAGCTTTCTCTACGACTATAGATGCGGTAACTTTGCATGTACAGCTTAACGGCTCGACCAATTTTAATGCAACTCATCACGGTTATTGAAATTAACTACTCATTAAATTATTAGCTTATATTTATATATTACCTATAAGTTTAGAAATTCGGAGAAAACTACTGCATATATTTACATCTCTATTATTTAACAAATCGATTATTAGATTCAGCAAAATAATTAGAAAAAATACAATAGAAAAAAAACAAATTTGCTGTATGAAAAAAAAAACAAAGCAACCTGAAGGGTGATTATTGAACGAAAATGCACCAACCGCCCCTGAACTTGACGTCATCCGTTGCTATAGCAATACTCCCGGGAAAACCTGGAGGTCACCTATCAACCTCCTTTTTCACGAATATTTTTGCACAGTTTATAAATCAATTCACGTTACGCGTTGATTAGAAACAAAAAAAAAATAACACTGTATTTTTTTAAATTTAGAACGCAACACGGCCGCGCGTCTACAAGTCGGAGGCACGGGGCAAACTACGTAAATGTCAGCGAAGTCGGCACATGTGCGAAGTCTGGGTAAAGCGGTGTTCACAGTTAATGGTTTTTCATGCGACCGAAAAGCGCTTTAGTCATGCGCTTTTTGTTATATTTATAGCGACAGAAAATATAATGTACGACCTTGTTTTAAAAGATAAGCTAAAATATTTTGTTTATACTATAAGTTTCCTACTTCACAACGTAACAACTCTATATTACATTGTATGCTAAATAAACGGTCTCTGCATTGATTTATATTAAAATAAATTTTAATATTCGAAATGTACTTAATTTAAAATTTCATCAAGAATCAATAAATAAAACTTAAAATAAATATTTTTTCTAAAATGTAAAGATATATATTATTTATTTATACCTTATTAATAAATAACAATGAAAAACAGGCAGTCATGGGGACTGCCGAAAGAAGTGAAAACTAAGAGCTATTATGTGCGCTAGTCTAGCTACCCATAGCTATAGATATACTTAGCATTAGCATGTCAGTGACACGAACCTATAAGTTTTTCCCCTCTAAAAACGCTCAACGCACCTAAAGAAGTTTTCACTTCAAAAATATATGTATCAAATAGAAAACTATAACTGCAACATCAATCGCGGGAAAATATATGACATTATGAACGCACCCTAACGTGCGAGCGGGAAGGAAAATATCCATGCTATACCGCTTTTCTCGTTATGTAAGCTACGGCCCTGGAGCCTGGCGCCCACCCTCACTGAAATCACCAACACAGTTCGCAACGCTACTTTGTCTTCTTGTTTTGACCAACACGATATTGGCCCAAATACATTACTGGAAACAATTATTAAAGGAACAAGAAATATTCCTCATTTTTTCATCAAAGTTTGGAAGGTTGTATCTCGGTGAAAAATTGCATTTTTCTCTTATACATTGTGGTTATTGAGAAAATTGATGAAACATTTCGAAGGAAAAAATTCGCATTTTTTTATTTTTTTTACGATCGTGCACGGACTTGGGTTTTTTTTCAACTCGTCGCAAGTACAGAGTAGCTTGTTTATTAAGATTCAATTTTCTTTTTTTATTTGCCTATGTGCGATTTTTTTTGCGGAGGTATTGACGGTTGAATGAAAAGAGACAATTTCCTTTTCAATCATCGATATTTCGGCAACAAATTATCGCACAGTAAGTCTGGGGATGGTTTTGGAAATTTCGCCAACATTTTTAGGCTTTGAAATCACCAATAGTTCGCAACGCTACTGTCTTCTTGTTTTGACCAACACGATATTGGCCAAATATTTAGCCAATATTTTAAAGGCTTGAGTTTGTGTCATCCTAAACTACGTCGTTCATGTTAAAATATTCTAAACGAAATTTAAATAAAATACTGTATACCGGATTAAAACGCGATTTATTATTTAAATTATTTATCCCGACGTTTCGGATGCTTTTCAGCAACCGTGGTCGCGGGAGACAATTTAAATAATAAATCGCGTTTTAATCCGGTATACAGTATTTTATTTAAATGTGTGATACTCGCGTTAATAAAAGACAATTCTAAACGAAATTCTAGTGTTGGATTTTGCGTCATGTTATGTCGAACTAAAATGTTCTGCCGTACTTCTAGAATTGTCTATTTTCACTATTGTTCTCACTATTATAAGTATAGTATCAAAGTTAAGACAACTACTGATGATAATAAGTGAAGTCCGTAGTGCCCTAATGGGGTAAAGGATAGGCACATTTCTGTCTTTAACAAACATCATTTTTATTTGTGATCAAGCTTATGTTACTTGTACGACCGAAAAACATATTTTTTTTTATTTTCTTCCTTGGGATTTGAACGCGGGACGTCCAGTATGAAGGCGCAATGCTGAGCCATGGTGACTATTAATATTATGCACTTTTCAAGGAGACGGCAAGAGTCTTCACATCGAGATAAGATTTTTGGGTATGTAACATATTACATACTTAGTAAGTGACCTTATACCCTAAAGTAACTTAGCCATTGTCGAGAAAAAAATCTAAAGTTAAAAAATAATCATATTATTTGATACTTTGTATTGACCCCTTTTTTCAATATCAAACAGCGAAAAGCGATTTGAATATCACCCTCGTCGTCTCCTTGTCAAAGGTGGATTTACCAGCAGGCTGAGTAGGATTGAGCCTAGGGCGGCAAGTTTGGGGACCAATTTCATTTTTACGTCTTATGGTAATCACGAAAGAATAGCACCCTGGATGAATAAACAACTGGGAACAAGTTCTATTAGCCTAAATATTTTAAAAAAATTGTCTAGAACGGCAAATAAAATAATTACATTAAAGAATTCGTCTAAAAGGACAAATAAAATAATTACAAATCAAAATAACATTAGTACGTACACCTGTAAACACGTGAATTAATTTATACATTGGATATTTGGACCAATATTGGCCAACACTTCTAAAACCCTTGCATTTACGTAGAGCTATCTCAAAACAGCGGAACGCTACGCTCGACGCTCGATAAAACTCATTATGGCGGCAAATTGATTTCAATTGATACACGTTTTATTAATGCCATTTACATGTTTATTTTGAAGGTTTTTGATTTAGTTAACAATATGTACATTTATACTTAACAATATGGAGAAATTGTATTAGAGCATAATTTAGTTTACTAATTTGTGTTCCCATATATTTTTTATAACAAAACTTTTTTATATACGTTCTGCCGTGTTATTCACAGAACAGGGAAAAATAAGTTCTTCTGTTCTGTGGTGTCATTACTATATAATGCTGTGTAATCACACATCTACGTTCATCACGAAGTATGTATATTTATCAATCTGTTTTCTTGTTCTTTTTTTAAATTTTTATTTCTCAGATTTTTCGTTTATAAATAAATATTAGATCTAAATGTCGATACACAAGATGGAAGAGACAAGTCACCCATAACACAGGGTATCCTAGTGTCGGGACTATACAATATCCGTTCTTTATTATACAACCAAAATATTGGATACAAATAAATATTTCAATACGTAAAGGTTAAATGTAAAATGATTCTTGTTACGTAGTTATTATGACAGTTCTCATTAATTTCAAAAAGTAGAGATGACATTTGACTCAACGACGTATTGTTTGCTTCTGTTTTTTTATTTCTCTCGGTCAAGGTTGCGGCCGCGTTTGGATTTGAAAAGCTGCGCGATTTTGCGAACTGCAATTAGTTTGCGGTAAAGAAAATATATTTACCTACGATATTTTTATTCAAGAGCAGACAACCGAGCAGGTGGGATGATAGCTAGTGGTAAATACCATAACTGGACATCTGCTAAATGTCTGAGATGTGCTGTCGGCCTTTTAAAAAATTTTAGGTTTTTTGAATATATATCTTTACATGCCGTTTATCGTAATTATAATTTAATGGAAGAGGCAAATAAGCATATAGGATACTTTTTTTATATTAGTATATAACTATCATACTAATCAAATGGGTATATGCTATATATAGTATTTTGTCCCGTTTTATTCAGTAAACATATAAGAACTAAACACCCAAAACATTATCGCTATACACGGTACCTTCCGTATTTCCTGAAAAAAAATGGCTACAATTTTTTTAAGCTGACAAAAATGAAAAAGAATTAGATCACCCGGACAGTTAAGTCGATATTTATGATAGCACACTACCGATAATTATTTAATGTGCATACCACAGTGTGCAAAATTCATCAAAATTAGCCAAGCCAAAATTTAAAATCTAACCTTTATTAAATTGAAATAAAGTAATCCACTTTATCCATAAACTGCGACGTAGATTGTAAAATACGTATTTTTACAGAATGGCGTCTTTCAGAGTGTATTAATAGTTTAATACAGAACGACACTAAATTTCAATTGCAAATGCCATTACTAAGTACTATTAAATTATTTATCATCATAAAGAGGAAAGATTTGTTTGTTACGATTTAATTCAAAAACAACTCCACCGATTTTAAAAATTCTTTCTCAAGTAGAAAGCTACATTATCAGCGAGTAACATAGGCTATTTTTTTGTGTATAGTACATCTACATTGTACCCGTGTGAAGCCGGGTCGGACCGCTAGTATTGTATATGACGTTTCAATTTTACACTACTCCAGCCGGGCTAGCATGACCGCCACGAGATATGTCGCGGACGAGAGAAGACAAACTAAGATGTAAGATATCTCGATATATTATATCTCGACATCGACAATTTTGATAGAAAATATCTCTCGTTCGACAAATATATTTATTTTTGATATTAAAAGTCGAATTTTAAGTGTAATTGTCATGTTAGACCCGAAAGAAATAAAGCGATAGTCGATTGAAACACGAGAAAACGGTAGACAAAATTTTGTCGCGCTTGTCATGCTAGGCCGGCAGACAGAATTAGTCATACATTGAACGCGCGGTATTATTGAGGTTGGTGGTCGCTGTGTGCACAGTACCTACATCTGTTATAATATCACATACATACATATACATCACGCCTCTTTCCCATTGGAGTAGGTAGAGATCACGGTATTCCATAACGCTCCGATCCTTACATACCACTTTCGCCTCTTATTACGGTTGAACGATTCTATTGTACTATTTAGCTTGCTGCCGGCCTAGCATGACAATCGCGACAAAATTTTGTCGACCGTTTTCTCGTGTTTTAATCGATTATCGCTCTAAATATCTTTCGGGTCTAACATGACAATTACACTCTTTTAATATCAAAAATATATATTTGTCGATCGAGATATATTTTCTATCAAAACTTTCGATGTCGAGATATAATATATCGAGATATCTTACATCTTAGTTTGTCTTCTCTCGTCCGCGACATATCTCGTGCCTGTCATGCTAGGCCGGCTGCTTGATGACACTGACCCCAAGGATTAGTTCTATGCACGATTCTTTTAGCTTTAAGCTTTCGGGGTTTCGGTGTCGAATCTTGGCGAAACAAAAATAAAACAGATTCTTTCCGATCGCTGAAACTGATCGTAATTGCCTGTGAGTCTCAAATTCAAAAATAATTTATTCATTTAGGTACACAAACACAATGTACACTTATGAACGTCAGTAAAAAATACATATTAAATGCTTCTAATTTTACATTAACTGCCAGTTCTCAAATCAAGGGCGTAGAACGGACGAGAAGAACTGGCAATAATCTAGTCAGCCCAACCGTAATTTTTTTAAATATTTATTCCGGGATTCGAACCCGGGACAGTCCGTCGTAAACTGGGTCACGGAAACACGGAGGCGGTCAAATAAATAAAGCATACAATTAAAAGCATTAGAGAAGTAATTTAGCCGGTATAAGTCACGAGTGGGAAGGTGAAGTGCTCGTTCTCAAGTGAAGCTGGGCTCAATGGCTTGGGGCCAATGTAGAGCGTTTAGCGGTTTGGACACCGAAACTAAGATGTATACTAATATATATTACTAGCGACCCGCCCCGGCTTCGCACGGGTCAAGATTTTTTGACAAAAAGCAGGGGTTGTATGTATTTTTTAGTGCCACATTATAAAACAATAAAAACAAAAAAAAATCGTCCAAAAATAAAAAAATAAAAATTAGGGGTGGACTACCCCTAACATTTAGGGGGATGAAAAATAGATGTTGGCCGATTCTCATAGATACCGGATAAGCACAAAAAAATACATCAAAATCGGTCAAGCCGTTTCGGAGGAGTATGGCAACGAAAACTGTGACACGAGAATTTTATATATATATTATAAAGAGGAAAGATTTGTTTGTTTGTTTGTTATGATGTAACTCAAAAACTACCCGACCGATTTTAAAATGCACGAAGTAAAACGTAGGTGTAGTGTAGCTCTCTATTGGTGAAATAATTTTTAAAATTCATTAGATGTAGAAAGTTCAGTAGATCCAGAGATTACTCCCTATAACCTTTTTTGGGTTACATAATCATGTTTTAGTAGGGATCTCTAATAAATTCTGGAATAAAGATAAGCACTCGGTGAAGATAAGCTTTCTAACGGTAAAAGATTTTTTTAAATTTTATGTCAGATATCGACAGACGAGTATGAGGTTCGCTTGATGGTAGGTGAAACCTCAGCCACAAAACATCAGTCGATGATGCGCTGTCGACCTACTTTTTACTTCGAGCCGAAATGCGCAATATGCGATATATCACAGTTTTCCATCTATTAACGGTGGTTCGTTACCCGGTCGGAACGAATTCAATATTCCTCCCATCCGTTCAATGCCCGAAGTTACCAGACGTAGTGAAGACATAGAAAATTATAAACATGTCGTCCCTGTGGGATTCGAACCCACGACCCATCGGTGCGCACGGTTCTACCAAACGCGCCAACAAGCCCGTCAAATTTTTGTTAGTTTAATTGTATTTAAAAAGCTGTGTAATAAATTAATTAATATTTAGAAATAGAATTCTAAAACGCTTTCTCTACATTTTTAGAACGGAAACGTTCTTCACGTATTAAGAGACACGTGACGTCTATCACTCTAAGTTTAATTAAAGCTTTTGTCTACTTTATGAACTTCATTTTAATAATGAATACTCTAGATTAAATTGTAGGTTCGAACATTCGAATCGTAATTTAAATGTAGGTTTGACACATTTATGTAAATTCTTATTTTTCTAGAGAAATTCTTCTGTGGAAACATGTGATTGTGTTTGTAATTTGAGTCGTATAAAATCGGAAATTGAAAACAAAGTGAAAATTAGGGGTTATAGGCATTTTTGATATTATTTTGCCAAAAATTGAAAAAAAATTCTGGGTAGGGACACCCTAATCACCTAGTGGTATGAAATATAATTTATAACCTATTCTCATATCTAATATTGTCTTTTATTAACGCGAGTATCACACATTTAAATAAAATACTGTATACCGGATTAAAACGCGATTTATTATTTATATTGTTTAAATTATTTATCGACAAATTTTTTTTCAAATATAAGATAACCACGGTTGCTGAAAAGCATCCGAAACGTCGGATAAATATAATAATTTAAACAATATAAATAATAAATCGCGTTTTAATCCGGTATACAGTATTTTATTTAAATATTCTCATATCTACCAAACATACATAAAAAAATCATAAAAATCGGTTGAGCCGATGAGAAGAGAAAATTACACTTTCTAAATCTGTAATTTGACAATTTCCTATAAGATTCTGCTTAACGCGATCATAAAGTCCTTATAATTACTCATTAGAAGATCTAAGAAATATCATTAGCAGTTTAGAAGTAATAATTAAATTACTTTAATGATAATCATTATCTAAATAACAATGACAAGAAATCTTTATGAAATAGAGCTTTGAGCGTCGAATTTAATATCGGTACAAATACCCTACTTTAAAGACGGGCTTTGACAGTTTTCCAATATCGCAAATTATAACGGCCGAGTCTGAAATTAAATATTGGCTCTAACGATACGATTGTACTTACTTAATTATATGATAAGAACATTTTGAATCTAGTTAATATAGTATTAATTAGTATAGAATTTATTACAAGAAATATTTAGGATTTTATATTTGATTTTTTATCTATCTCCCTCAGTTCAAAAGAAACACAGACACACACATAAAAGACTAAAAAATAATAATAATAGATGTGTAATAAAAAATATAAAATCCAAAGTACCTACGATGAATATGATACATTGAAGAGGTAATAAGGTAAGGTAATGGTAATAAAGAGGTAACAATGATAATGGCTATATATATACAAAAAATCATAAATAAATACAATCATAATGTTAACGTACTTAAACATTCACAATTTAGAAAGACATCGTTTTGATTGAAGGCAAACTCAAAACATACTCTCCTTATCCTTAACAATAAGCTTAAGTTTGTAAATGAATTTATGAAAAAAGTCTGTGGGTCAAAAATGAAAATTTCAGCCTTCGACAAACCTCAGTAATTTGCTATAGTTTATTTTAGCAGGTCATACACGTTACTTACGTTAATTTGTTGTTGAAATCTGCTCTACAAATGCTATTTGAGTCACTCCATGGGGGCTTCGCTCACTCTGCTCCAATTGCTAAAGGTTTCCTCCATCATAAACGTACTTGCGTACAGTTACTATAGCTATTGACTAGATCCTTGTTTAATTAAACCCATTTTAAATGTTTTGTATAAGTTGTTTAGTCAAAGAAACGATGAGTTTCCATATATACAATAAATCTATATAAATAAAAATAAAATTCCGCATGTATGTACTCGCATCACTTGAGAACGGCTGGACTGATTGAGCTAATTTTTTTTTGTTGTCTTCAGAATTTTTAGGAGAAGGTTTGTATGTAAAAAAATTTTTGAAAAATCTTACGAAATCCCTTTCTTCATTATGAAATAAATTAGATTCGGAACTCCGCCATCTTGACAGCTCACGTCATGCATTCATAGCTTTTTTGGAATAAAAGATGTCCACTGCAAATCAGTGACATATTAGACAATTATAGTGGGTAAATGGGCATATTCAAATTTAAGAATAATTATATAATTTCGAAGCCAAAATTGTGGCAGAACAACGTCTGCGGGGTCCACTAGTATTCAATAATAATAATAACTTTAAAACGTGTCTTGAACTACCAACCTTTCGCCATAATTTATAAAGAGCCATACATCTTTCTGTATTAACTTCCTCGATCTGTCTTGGAAGTCACTTCACTTTGTTCGGATTTTCGTCGTCTCTAACTTTTCGTTCGCCTCTGTAGATATTGTTATTCTAGTGACATATTAATTTACATAAAATAGGATTGAACTTGATGTTTTACATATGTGATATCATTTTGAAGAAAAAAAAACATTTTTATAATTATAATAAAACAATAGAATCAAAATTTCTGTACATCGGAATTTTTACCAAAAATGGAGAGGAGGCGATTAAACAAGGGGAAAACTATATATAAAAAATTATCTGAACGTTTTGCCCTGTCTGTCTGTTTGTTCACGCTAATTTCCAAAGATACTTTACTGATTTTCATGTAGATTTGACATATAGATTGAGATTATTCTGGGGCAACATCGAAACTTGTTACATATAAATCGGGTGTTAAGAAGAAAAGTTATCTTTGTTTAAATAGCTTGCTCAGAAGCTCAGCTTAAGATGAAGCAGACGCGAATGAAGTCGTGGGCATAAGCTAGTTGGACATATTTTTAATTGAATTCGCTACAATAAATATGTTTTTTATGTTAGATATCGACAGACGAGTATGAGGTTTACTTGATGGTAGGTGATACCTCAGCCCCAGAAAATCAGTCAATAATGCGCTTTCGACCTAATTTTTACTTCGAGCATTCGGAAATCAATAGACTGAAACCAAAACGCGCAACATTTTATTTCCAATATCAAAAATATAATAAAGTTTAAGTCTATTGATAAAGAAATATTAACAATGGAAAATTACTAAACGCTAATACTTGTGGAAATGGATTTAAACACCACGTAAATCCACAATCGTATTAGCGTGCTGCAAAATGAGTTTAAATCTAAAATAAGAGAAGCTCCATCCATGCATGGATTTGCATTAAGCGCATAAAAATAAAAACAAATTAAAATCCGATTGCACACAATGAAGTCTTAGAAATCTGTAACCTTTATATTTTATATAAAAATAGATGAAGCATCATCTGGTGAAGAAACCATATAAAGTTTTCACATCGACTCGGTTGCAAATTGAGTTATTGGAAGCCTCATATGTAAGGCCGGCATGGCCTGTTGGCGCTTCGTGTAATGTGGACAAATAATTAATTAGATCGTATAACTTTACAATTTTGTCTCAATATGAAGGTTAATTCACCCCCACCGCCTGGTTAAAAACAGAAATATACAATATACTAGCGACCCGCCCCGGCTTCGCACGGGTCTAGATTTTTTTGACAAAAAAGCAGGGGTTGTATGTATTTTTTAATGCCACATAATAAAAAAATAAAAACAAAAAAAAAGTCCAAAAATAAAAACAAAAATTTTAAGGGTGAACAACCCTTATCACTTAGGGGTATGAAAAATTATCTATTTGTAGCCGATTCTCAGACCTACTGAATACGCATATAAAATTTGGTAAGAATCGGTCGAGCCGTTTCGGAGGAGTATGGCAACGAAAACTGTGACACGAGAATTTTATATATTAGAAGATAGATTTAAAGAAATTGTATTAAACTACTAGTGGACCCCGCAGCGTTGTTCTGCCACAATTTTGGCTTCGAAATTATATAATTATTTATTCTTAAATTTGAATATGCCCACTTACCCACTATAATTGTCTAATATGTCACTGATTTGCAGTGGACATCTGTTATTCCAAAACAGCTAAGAATGCATGACGTGAGCTGTCAAGATGGCGGAGTTCCGAATCTAATTTATTTTATAATTAATTTTATGCATATATTTTTTTCCTGATTTTTTCCAATATTTTAATACCTTATATCTTATTCCGGACATAGAGGAATCCAACAAATAAGATATCGTTAAAATCGGTACAGCCGTTCTTGAGTTATAAACGGTGTAACTAAACTTTCTTTTATATATATAGATTTTAATAACACACATTTAATTAAAATAACTTTTACCGGATTAAAACACAATTTAGTATTTATCTAGATGTTTCGAATGCTTTTTTTGAACGTTTTTTTGAATTTCAACCAACCAAAAATCTTTGCAAGAGAAAGTATTGAAATTAAAAAACATTCTAAATTCAAAAGAGAAGATGGTTTGAGACTTTCCAACATTCCATTATGGGTAAAAACAAATTATATTAATATCAATTAATCCAGTAATCACAAATATCAAACCACGAGTCAAACATACTAAAATACAAGAGGACACTGTTAGTCAATATTGTTACAATATAGAAAATTACAGTAACTATTAACAGCTTTCAGTCTGCCCGTGACCAACTCGTGTTTCGTTTGCTGAAAAGTATACGATCGCATACGCAACGTCGCGCGTCGGCATAAATAATAAATCGCTTTTTAATCCTTTTTAAAGTATTTTATTTAAATGTGTGATACTCGTGTTAATAATAGACAAAATTATTGAAATGTATCAAACTCATTGGAGCTTTATTATTTTAAAGATTATTTGTAAAGAAGCGTTCGAATCTAGGAACTACGTGTTATTATAGCTTCATAAATAAAAGAACGCATTTCTCACTGAACATAAGAATAAGGAAATCTTATTATGCTACTTAGTTATGAGTTATTCTCGAAATAGAACTGCATTTATAAGTACCTAACGCATTTCCTCGACGTCTATAACATCAACTATTTACGAGTTTTTGTTTCAGAGTCAAATCAATACTGTTTAATGCCATAATCTATTTATTGTACACAATGGCGGGACTTCCAAAGCCTAAAAGCCTGGTTTGCCGACTTTAACGTAATACATGTTTATATATAATTTATATAATTACGTAATCATATAAGTTAGTTATGACATATAATTACGTTAAGGGCATCATTATTTTTCTTTTTATGGTTGCATTAATAGAGAAAGCCGGGCTTTATAATTTTCTAAAAGCATGTTTTTCCCACGTCTGGTCACTTCGAGACTTGTGTGAAGTTAGCAACTGACTTAACAATAATTAGTTTTTATCAATTCTATTCGATTGTATCCGGTTTATACTGAATTGTACCTCATTATTTATATCGTTTGTACCTCAACGGGGAGAGATATACACCTCATTTTTTTCTAATAAGACATTAAAACAAAATTCGTTTCATCAATTCTACTCGATTGACCTATGTTAAGTCGTTGTACAGGATTGTACCACTTGTACATGTTTAGTTAAATCGTAACAAATAAACAAACAAATCTTTCCAATTTATATTATTAGTATAGATGGTAAATATTAAAAAAAAATGCTTGACATGACTAAACATGAGGAAACATGTTTAACAATAAACAAGTCGGGCGGGATTCGAATATGGCCCCATATGGTAGGTCTTCCAACGAGCCCGCCAGAATACTACAGTAGCTTAACTGTGGTAACAAGTTGTATAGTAAGTTGGCAAAGGAAATCGAGTGCTTGTCACAAAGTAGCCCAGCTCGCGACCTCCCAGCCCCGTCCCCAATACTCAACTAGGTTAAAAAATCAGGAACGCCAAACAATAGTCGCCTGGTGCCAGGAAAGCAATATTTGATTACGCAGTTAAATCGTTGTAATGTAATACAAAAATGTCGCTTTACTATCAATTCAAATAATTTTTTTCAGACCGCATTAAATCATTAATATTATAAGATATTGATAAATTAATTTTGACGGTCTCGTTGGCGCGTTTGATCTTGCACTCCGATAGGTCGCGGGTTCGAATCCCGCCGGGATGACATGTTTATGATTTTCTATGTCCCGTCTGTCTACGTCTGGACACTTCGGGAATTATACGAGTGGGAGGAATATCTAAATTCCGACCGGGTAACGAACCACCACAATCAGAACTAGTGTACAAAATTCACGCCAAAAATGTTTACCATTTATGTACCTACGTATACATATCAATATACATATATCAGTTAATCAAAAATACATCGCTCTTTTAGTTGGTGTACTTAAGCAAATACATAAACCAAACAAGCGATGTATTTTTTAAATATTCCAATGAAAAACCTTGACTCTTCATTTAAACTAAAGGAAAACTTTTAGGTGCTCAGATACCGCAAAATCTGCTGCGGGAAAAATGTGCTAGAAAGCTCTCGGTGAAAATTTATACTAACATTTCGTTATGAAAAAGTTAGGAATTATTTTAAATCAACAGACGAGTCGATTAAAAAAAAATTTAATTCGGTGAAAAATCTGGAAAGTATTCAAGAAAAATTACATCATAAAATTACTGTTTTTATTCAAAATGTGAAATTGATTTAAAACATACTTAAAACATACTTTTATTGAACACTAATTGATGGTATTTGACAAAGCGCTTCCATAATAATATTTTTGGTTTTCGATCAAGGGTAAGGATAAATTGTAATTATTTTAGCTTATTCTATTTCAACTTTTTTTTATGTTAGACTAGCGATCCGACCCGGTGTTTTACGGGTGCAATGTAGATGTAAAAAAATAAATAAAAAACAAGCCTGAAGAACCGCCAAGACCGAAATCTAAACGTACAATATCAATAACTTCATGGTTTTTATATCTATGAATGGTGGTTTCCACTTGTTTTATCTCTGAAAAAAACTTATTTATTTATTTATTTTATTTATTTATACTTATAAACATGTTATACCAGTGGGATCCGAATCCGAATCTACGACCCATCGGAACGTAAGGTAGGTTTTCACCAAACGCACCAATGATCCCATCAAAATCTATCCATCTTTATCCAAAAGAGAGATATTTTATTCGAGCTTATTATTTGGGGAAATAAATTAGGAACATGAGTGTATACCATTCGTCTGCTTCAAAAGCATGTGTTTTTAAAATTTTGATATACTACTAAACTATTTAGGTCGCAAGTACATATTATATGTATAGTGTATACATATAGTTTTTTACTTTAGAATTTTTTAATTCTCCTTGCTTTAATTTTTTAATGCGCCTTCAACTAAAGTGTAACACATATCTTTTCATATTATTAACATAGTACTAAATCGTTTAGCTTGTACTAAAATGTACCATAATGTCTAAAACTGGAGTATTAAAAAAACATGAATAAGACCTTAATTAGCCCATTTGAATAGTCTCCTGCGGCACTATGATGACCTCGATTCTGATGCAAGCTTCATAGAGATACATTTTTAAGAAAAATGAACATTCTTGAATATTTACAGTCTTGTAGACTTTTTTAATAACGAATATTATAGAATGGTTTCACTAAGTACGAGTCGCATTACTGCATTGAGGTTTGTCTACAAATTATTTACGTTACACAAATAACGATGCAATGAGTATCAATAATAGACTTAAGCAAATCAAACATACTAAAAAACAAGAGGACACCGTTAGTCAATATTGTCATAATATGGAAAATTACAGTAAATATCAACTCCGTAGGAATAGATGGCGTTAATATGTAAAGGTTGCAGCTCCTTACAAAACATTTGTAAAACAAAAACTTGGCGATTAAAAAGAGTGGCGGCGAGTTTCTTGCCAGTTCTTCTCGTCCGCTCTACGCCCTTGATTTGGGAACTGGCAGTAAATGTAAAATTAGAAGCATTTAATATGTTTTTTTTTTTAAAACGTCAGTTCATAAGTGTACATTGTGTTACCTAAATTAATAAATTATTTTTGAATTGAATTGAATATGGCAACTTTGTGACATTTCAAAAATCAGACAACTGTCATCTTTCTGTCTCCCCGCGACCACGGTTGCTGAAAAGCATCCGAAACGTCGGGATAAATAATTTAAACACTATAAATAATAAATCGCGTTTTAATCCGGTAAACAGTACTTTATTTAGACTTAAGTAATGTTTATTTATTACGATGGACTCCTTGGCATGTTTGATATAACACCTTGCGCTCCGATGAATCGCGGCTTCGAATCCCGCCGAGACGACATATTTATTAACTGTAAACATGTCTTCCCCACGTCTGGTAACTTCGGGCATTAAGCGAGTGAGAGGAATATCGAAATTCCGACCGGGTAACGAACCACTGCGTCGTTCATAGATGGAAACACCCGTGAACAATGCGCGTTTCGGTCTCAGTCTATGGATTTCAGAATGCTCGCAGTAAAAATTAGGTTGTCGGTATCATCGACTGTTGTTCTATGGCTGAGGTATCTACCATCAAGTGAACCTCATGCTCGTCTGTCGATATCTAACATAAAAAAAAAACAACTTGATTCTTCCGCATATCTGAGAAAAGGGTCTTGATAGACAGAAGAACAAAAGTGATCATATTTTGGTTTCTATTTCATTATTAGGTACTTCAGGACCCCACAAATCTTGTAAAAAAACATTTAGCGTTTGTCATTCAAGGGGCTAAATCTATTCAAAACCTGCCTGGGCTGCGTAAAAAAAAGACAGACATATATAATCTCTTGCGCATTTGATAAATTTCTAAATACTTAGAAAGAATTTAGTTCAGATAACTTGTGGAAGTGTTTCATCTACTTAAAATACATTGTCAATCTTCACAGCGCAAGAAAAGGACAAAGTTTTATAAAGAACTTCTTAAGACCTAATCCAATTTTTTATGTCGTGACGAGTTTCCGTGAGCCTCGTTTTATTTATTTTTCTCGTTAAATGGAACGTTTTCGCGTACCTCCATTGGAATGTTAAAACGCGAAATGCGAAGTCTCGAAGCTGAATGGGAGAAAAGTTTGAACAATGGTACTTTTTAAACACACTCAATGTAAGTGCGATAATGACATTTAAATTACGACATTTTTATATGAAGTAAGAGAATGAAATATTAAAAGCGCGATTTAAATCTCGATATAAACTATATTGGTGTTGAATACGCTGGTAGGTACTGAGTTAGAGGATTGAAAAAATGTTAAGAATTCGGTAAATCCGTAATCGTTTAAAGTTTTAGATCAGAGACAAGAAGAGAAAGCAAAAACCTAAACAAATAACTACTATTATAGAAATGTACAAAAGAGTTTTAGTATATATTATTATATTTAACGTAACTTAAAACAATTAAAGTGGTTATTTTGCGTATGAATAGATAAGCGGAGTGCAAAGAGGACAAACATCCTACTTACATTGATTTTTATTTGTATAGATTAAAAGTTAAAACTAATATGCATCCGTGTCAGGGACGAGCACATTTCCGAGAGAAAAATAAATCATTAGAAATACGAGTATATTGATATGCAAATAGAAATGCCTCTAGGCTACTATTTATTTTTTATTCATTAGATAAAAAAGCCCATTTAGGAAGTAAATATGGTAGGCTCCAAAAATACTTGACCGACAAATTTCTTCATTCATCTTTTTTGCATATTTTGAAAGTACAACTATTGAGGACACCTTTAGAACACTAATTTACTGTCCAAAAATAATCGGATAAGACTTCCGAAATTCAAAATGAAAAAAAAAAATTAAGGGCTAAAGGTCGGCAATGCATCTGTGAAGTATAGTACATACTTCTATATTGCACCCGTGTGAAGCCGGGCGCGTTGCTAGTCTGATATAAAAAGAAAAGGCTTATGATATTGATTACTATCAAACGATTTGCTTTCTCGTTACATATTGTATTATTCGCCGATATTCATTTAGTCAACCTTGGAATAAGCAAATATCTAAATACTTAATCCATTATATGACACGTTAAAACAATTGCTAACAGACACAGTATTCGGAGAATGGGGTCGTGGAAGCCGTGAAAACGCTTTCAATACACACGCGTCTACTTACTGTTTGTCAGGACAACATATTTAAGCCGATACGCTATGTTCTGATAATTACTAATATTAGTAATAAGCCGCGATTAGATGTTATTAATTGTACTGTGGATTTAATTAAACCGACCAATGTACTCGTAACTTATATTTAACGTAGCTTCGCTCAAGTAAAAATTAGGTCGACAGCGCATCATTGACTGATGTACTGTGGCTGAGGTATCGACGAACGAGCATGAGGTTCACTTGATGGTAGGTGATACCGCAGCCACAGAACATTAATCAATGATGCGCTGTCGACCTTTTTTTTATTTCGAGCATTCGGAAATCCATAGACTGAAACCGAAACGCGCAATATGCACTTCACGGTTTTTCCATTTATGAACGGTGGTTCGTTACAGACAATTATAAACAAGTCGTCCCGGTGGGATTCGAACACACGACTCATCGGAGCGCACGGCAGGTGTTCTAACTAACGCGCCAACGAACCTAAAAAAGTGCTTGTAATACAAGACGTAAAATATTCATTAATACAAAAGATATTCAGCACTTTTTATCTACATACGGTCGCTCGTCCTTATCGTTCAATAATCTATCTATATATACTAAAATGAATCCCTATTTCCCTTGGTCACGGCATCACGCGTTAACGGCTTGTCAGGAGAAGGTTCTTATGAAAGAAAAAAATAAGAAAATTGCGCGGAAAATTAGAAAATTTAAGAATACTATATTAAATTAATACTTAACTTGATCTTAAGCATATCATACACATTATTATAGTCTTTTACAGCATATAAATTAAATGAATATCTTAGGAGTTATCGCAAAAATTAATTCGCGCGAAAATATCTAAATTCAAGGGCGTTTCTCACACCGATGTAAGGGGACTCGCTTGACGCGATCATCACCCTACGATGGACAAAACATAGGGGTGAGCACGAACAAGTACCTATCGAAAGAGTATTCGTATCGTCGAACTGTCATTTGTATGAAATTTCAAATGATTTTTCATACAACTGACAGTTTGACGATTCGAATACTTTGTCGATAGTCGTTCGTGCTAGGCCCTCAGTAATTGTTCAGGAGAGCGGTTTGATAGATAATTTACAGAATTGGATAATATGACGGTTACATTTTATTGATATCAAACTAATTCAAAATATTTTTTTTTTTAACAAAGATTGAAATCTCTTGCTTCGGTATAAAATTGTTTAGCTGACTCTTTTTTTAACTGAGACTTAAAATGCATTTATACCTAAAGGCAATTATTTTTTTTGTACGTATATATAAAAAAACAAAATATGTTAGATGACACAGTATACTTAGGAGGTATCGATAGGCTCTACTACCCGTGCGAAGCCGGGGCGGTCGCTAGTTACGATATAAATACACATTTGTATTTTATTACATAACTTTCATGAGTCACAATGCACCCGAGTCACCTTGACACCCAATTTCCTTTCTTCGACCTGTCTCGGTTTCAATTTCCTTATCCTCCAAATTGCCGTATGTATGAAGCCCCACGCGTTCTTAGTGTCGAATTCGATATGACCTGTGTTGTAACATGAACAGCTTATATTCTATACTATAGTCTAAGTATACTTACTAACAATAATCTGATATCGTTTAAACAATAAATCATCTATTTTTATATTTTTAGAGTTCGGTACTCCATACCAAAAACGGAACTCTTATAGGATCACTTCGTTGTCTGTCTGCGGGGTTAGAACGCAAGACGCAAAACGATTCGACTGATCGTCTCGCTTCATTGTGATTGGTGTAGAGATCATTGTGATTGGTGTAGAGACTCTCTAGAGACTCTCTACACCAATCACAATGAAGCGAGACGATCAGTCGAATCGTTTTGCGACTTGCGTTCTAACCCCCCTGTTCGTCTGTTCGTGTCTCAAAACATCTTTCAGTCAAAACCCTTTTTCTCAGTAACGTGTGAACTGTATTGAGTTCAAATTAATATCATATACTTAGGTGTGCAATCCCTTGCAGCCGTGAATAAGTCGACGGAATCAAAAGATACGGCATTTTATGCTCCGCTTATGCCGGATAATTTGACACTCGCAATCAAAATGTATAGGGTAATTCCCGTTGACATAGAATCATGGGCATGAAACAATGTCATGTAGCACAAATAATGGAAAAAATCCGAAATCCGTAAATTTGTAGATTTTTTCATTGGGAAAAACTTTACTTAACTAAGTGCTTGTATGAAACCCGGTGCGTGAGTCTGACTCGCACTTGACCAGTCTTTTTATATCTGTCAAACAATAAGTGGTTCTCCAAAGTCAAATGCGAAATCGGTAGGATTGTCAAGTATGTACCTGTAATTGTACTTGTACGTTCACACGGAGCCAAGTTTTCCCGAATCTTATATTCATTGGATCTGGAAAGCCGTCAGCGTCGTGGAAAAAGATGATGGTTAAACCCAATTGTGTGTGCCCTCCCGCCCACTCCTCCTTCCCCGCTTGTGCGACCCGACGTACATGCATCCACTGAACCGGATCCTAAATTTTTCAGTACGATCGGATCGGTTTGTAGTCGCAAAATCGGATATCAACTTCAGCCAGATTCAGTTCTTTTGCCGTATCTTAAAACCGAATGCATGTGTGAACTCATTCATTGAAATACTGTTGCCACTAAACCGAATCCTGCAAAAAACCGATTCGGTAGAGAAACACTCGACGCCGTGTGAACGTACCGTAACGGTGTATGTGGACCAAAATATGGTAAATGAATAAAAAAAACAATAAATTTGATAAAATATCTTTATGTTAAACTAGGTATGTTCTAATAACATTATTAAAACTATCGAAAAATCGTTAGATTCGAAACCACTGCACTGAGAGCGTGATTTCTTATTAAAAACTTTTCTGTCAGACTGAAGGGTTCTTTTAGAATACCTTTTCAAGTATGGGCAAAGGATGAGGTATTGTCACACAATTTGGTATGGAGAGGATAACTGTAAAGGATCGCAAAGACGTATTATTCTATCTTAAAAGTCAATTATCAATTTAGAACTTCCATTGTCAATTATTTCAATATACTTTACTCACTGACGTATGGGTTTCTGTGAAACCGCGTAACAAATTGTTACGAATGACTCATGACCACGGTCAAGAATCAATTTGATGTGTCAGCTGGACTCAAGTCTTGTTAAAGGCCAGCAACGCATCAGCACGTATTCTGGTGTTTCAAATAAAATATATACATAAGTTGATAAGAATTGTTACATCTAAATGAGTTTTTTACTTTAATTACATACTATTTTAAAGTAAAGGTCGAAATTTGCTAAATATCAAAGTAGTCTTAAACTTTCAATTATTGATATCTTAATTGAGTAAATAATATTATAGGATAATATTACATACTATACTAAACTGGTAAATTATAATAGATATTTGTTTTTTTGTAACCACTTCTGAATATTTGTAAAATTTTATTATTGAATAATATATTTTTCAGATATTATATAAAAAAATATATTTTAATAAACTGCAGTGTTACTTATTAAACCAAGTAAAACCTAACCAAATCAATTCAGCATTATTTTTAAAAAGAGCTAAAATCTTAACCGATAGTAAAGTAAGTTTACGCATAGTCATTTTCACTGGATACTTTTTTGCACCAAACATAAACTAAAAATTCTAAACTGGCTAGAACATGAACACATTTTTGGAAACATGGAACATGGAATCAAACTTTCGAAATTTGAAACGAATGTTGTGCCTGAAATTGCACAGATAAATAATAATTGACATCTCACAATCTGCAAGAAGGTTTCACACTTTTTAAAAATCCTTACGTATAGGTACATATGTATATTTATTAAGTTAGAGATTCTCATCTCCAGTTGAGAGTCACCTATGCCCCGGTCTAATTGCGGCGAGTGGATAATAAGCAGTGTTCAATTATAAAAGGAACTGACTTTACCAGATGCCGGAAAGACAAATTCACTTTGAGTAAATTAATTAATGAACATTACAACTTAAATACCACGGTATTTATGTTTCTGTTTAGTTCTCAGAATTACTTTTTCTTATGTTCGAATAAGCAAGAACATACCTACTTATCCATATGTATAGTAGGAGTATTCTCTATAACGTTTAACTTTTCTTGTTAATGGGGGTTTAAATCGAATATTAAGGAAAAACTATGTTATGAACGAAATATGTGTAAATTAATATATTTCATAGTACAGAAATATGCAGGAAATCCCCGCGTTATATGAGGAAAAACACGTGTTATACGAGGGACATGAAATCGCGTTATAAGAATATAGCGTTAGATTTGGTACTGTAACTATTATTTTAATATTGTCTTTTATTAACGCGAGTATCACACATTTAAATAAAATACTGTATACCGGATTAAAACGCGATTTATTATTTAAATTATTTATCCCGACGTTTCGGATGCTTTTCAGCAACCGCAACCGTTGCTGAAAAGCATCCGAAACGTCGGGATAAATAATTTAAATAATAAATCGCGTTTTAATCCGGTATACAGTATTTTATTTAAACTATTATTTTATTGTATAAACACCAGTCATAAGTGACTGTCATGTATAGAGGCTAGGGCGGTAAAAATTAATAGCCTATACCTTGGAAATGTCTAAATCCGCCAATGCCTAAACCCATTAAAACATCCGATATACGATCGCAAACATTATCAAGACGCCAGCACCGTTTAGCTTAAGCAAACAGCCACGAATAACGCTACGTTATGATTGAGTAACAAGAAGCCTAATTACCGCACGTGGCCTCGCCTGTAAACAGATATACGGTCAGCATAACATTGTTGCATTTTAAAGCGAATAAATGCATTCATGTGTAGTATAAGGTATTTTCAGATTAAAAGCAATATATTATTATGTTAAGAGCATTATCTTAGTTTGTCTTACTGCTGTTAAATTAAATAATGTAATACTAGCGATCCGCCCCGGCTTCACACGGTTGTAATGTAGATGTACTACCTATACAAGATTAAAAATTATATAACATGGCTGTCTATTGGTGAAAGAATTTTTAAAATCGGTCAAGTAGTTTAAGAGTTAAATCGTAACAGACAAACAAATCTTTCCTCTCTATATACATATAGATTATATATGTTGGCTATTTTGAATCAATAAAACATGGATGTCATTTTACCTGCATTATAATTTATATTCTATTTTTTATTCAAACAATACTTAAAATTGTGCGGATTATGTAGGGTTTCGCAACATGGGAAATGACAGGTTTAAAAATTGGTAGTAGTCAAATGACTCACTTTTTTCAGGGTTGTGATCGGAAATGCTCATGTAAGTTTGCACGACTTGCGAAGCCGCTGTCCGTTACAATCTTATATGGTGTATGTGAGATTTAACAGATAAATAATAGCATAAATTAAGTGTGACAGAAATGCAAAATGTCGAATCCCCTCTAGAGTATAATCTACTCTGAGAAAGGGCCATCGAAAGTATTTTAGTGGTAAAAAATACCACATCACTTCGGCTTCTTCCGCCAGAAGCCAAAGCATGTTATTCGAAGATTCCCCCCCCAGAACGAAAAAAAAAGATAATCTATGATAAAAACTAGGATTCGATAGGACATTCGAGAAGGAGGATGCGTCGCACGCGTAGAATATATTTGTTTACATGTAGGTACATATATATCCCTACTATATTTAGGATTTGAAGTATGTTCTTTTCATCTCTATGGAAAAGATCAAGGCAATCCTTGTTTTGGGAATAAAGAAAGACAAATAGTAGGTACATCTACATTACACCCGTGTAAAGCCAGGGCGTATTGCTTTTGCTAGTATTAGGTGCTTTGAAAAGGTCATTAGCATTTTACTTTGATTTTTGTAATAAATTTATAAAATCGCTATTGCTGTTAGTACTTGAGGTAAAAATATGAAAGTTATTGTTTATAATTTTTTATTATTGAAGAAATTGGATTAAGAGGACACGGGATATGGGTTAAGTCATGAATCATCCTAATTTTATAATTTATGAATACATGAGATTGCTTGCGCACTCATAACACATCTGCATATTATAATTAGCACAATTATTTCCTTTACATTCGTATATGATTTTGATACTTTGGACCATATAGATTATTTACCAAAACAAATTAAGAGTTTTGTCTCTGTTTGTTGACGCTAATATCCGAAGATACTGACCCGATTTTCCTGCAATTTTCATAAAGTGAAATCTGAAGTCCGAGAGACAACATATAGGCTTTGTTTCATTGAACTCTGATGCCGGGAAGAAAATATTTATATCGTCAAAGATAATTTCATAACAGGTATAAAATAAACTAATTTGTATTGCGACCACCACTCCGCGTATGCTGTGACAATTATGCTTGTTATAACATAGTTTTCAGAACCTATAGTATATAGCTATAATTTTGACGGGCTCGTTGGCGCGTTCGATGGGTCGTGGGTTCGAATCGCACCGAACTTGTTTATAATTTTCTGTAAAACATGTCTTCCCTACGTCTGGTAACTTTGGGCATTGATCGGGTGGGAGAAATATCTAAATTCCGACCGGGTAATCAACCACCGTTCATAGATAGAAAAACCATGAAGTGCATATTGCGCTTTTCGGTTTCAGTCTATGGATTTCCGAATGCTCGAAGTAAAAAGTAGGTTGGCTGATGTTCTGTGGCTGAGGTATCATCTACCATCAAGTGAACCTCATGCTCGTCTATCGATAAGTATCGATAAGTATAACTATACAAAGCTCCAGTTTTTTAATATTATGTAATAACTATTACATAGATACACCTAGTTTGAATGAACAAAACTCTTGGATAAACAAACGGAAATGCTGCGAGAAAATTCAAAATATGAAGATGACATTTAAATATTTCAAAAGTCCAGCGCAAAATGCCGTTGCGCCACTGAAATTAAGAACAATGAAGCGTTATTAAAAATTGCAAAACACGAGCGAAGGACCGGCGTGGAGAACTACAAAAAGCAGTAATCTCGCAAAATTTAGCTTCGTGGACACTATTCATCCTTTGAAATAGCGGGCGGTAAGATTATTTCTGTATTTTTAAAGTGGAATAACGTTCCAGTTAATAATAAATTGATGTTCAACATTACTTTTGTACAGTTATGTAAGCGAGAACTGTTTAGTTTTTGTATTTATTTGTGACAAGGGGAGTATATTATAGGCAGTGGCGTGCCCTCCATACAAGCCCAAAAGCCCGGGTTGTCGACTTTAACGTAATACGCGTTTATATATAACTTATATAATTATGTAAACATGTAAGTTATATAAGATTTTTATAAGTACGTTAAGAAATTATTATTTTTCTTTTGTATGCATGTATTAATTGGACAATACGTTATTTTGGGCTAGTATGGTAGTCCCGCCACTGATTATAGGCATCCTAAACTCTCACCTAAAATAGTATAAATGGATGCTATTAAGCAATACAGTGTCAACCCACATGGTTGCCATTTTGAGAAAATTGAGTTTGAAGTTTTAATTAGGTTTTATAAAATTTGTTTAAAAAAATAACTAAAATAGTAGATTTTTTTGTAATTATTATTAGACTAAATATATGTCGTTTTTCTTGGTAGCAATCAAAGTAATTGAATTTAATGTAAAAAATATTTTAAACATAATATTGTCTTTTATTAACGCGAGTATCACACATTTAAATAAAATACTGTATACCGGATTAAAACGCGATTTATTATTTATATTGTTTAAATTATTGACTGGGGGAGACTGTCTCCCCGCGACCACGGTTGCTGTAAAGCATCCGAAACGTCGGGATAAATAATTTAAACAATATAAATAATAAATCGCGTTTTAATCCGGTATACAGTATTTTATTTAAATATTTTAAACATTTTAGGTTTTCGTGCTCGCTAGTTTTTTCAATATTTTTGCTATTAAAACGATTTAAATGTTACATATCTCTTTTGAAATATATACTCCAGCTCACAAGGAAGCGATTGGTATCAAAATTTACATTTTTGTAATTTTGTGGGTTGACACTGTATTGCCAGCGTCCAAATATAGTTTTGCAAAGAAAAATCTATCTACAGCCTTGAAAGGGAACATTTTCTTAGGATGGATTTTTTTAAAGGCCGACAACGCATCTAAGACGTTTGAGTCACGCATGTCCATGGGCGGTGGTGATTATGTACCATAAGGTAACCCACCTTCTCTCTCCGCTTTGTAATAAAAAAAAATTAAAACTAAAGAATAGGTATTATAATGGGTACATCACGAAAATCATTTTGATAAAATATTTAGTAGATACGTAGAAAGCTTCAAACTTCAGAAAGAAGTAAAATATTTAACCCGAAAAATCATTCCATTTTTACACGCGAGTTAACCCCAGGCGGGTTTACTCCAGTAAAATATATTTCTTAGAGAATTCCCCAGTCAAAAGATTGCTCACTATATTTGGGTAGGTATTATAAAGAGATTTGCAACGAGGGAAACCATTAGATCAACAAACCTCAGTCAAACTCTTTGATGTGCGAGGTTAATAAACTAGCAATTGATTCTCTTTGAACTATGTTCAATGTTTTGTTTATAATTCTTAATATCTCAAAGTTGGAAATAGCGTCCCTGTAGCCTTTTTTTCAATGTTATATATCGACGGACGAGCATGAGGTTCACTTGATGGTAGGTGATACCTCGGCCACAGAAAATCAATCAATCCCTATGGAAAAAATCTCATAAACCTCATAAAAACATGGACAAATGCAGACCGATTTCTCATAAATCTCATAGCCTCTGATGAGAATTTGATCTGCATTTGTCCATGTTTTTATGAGGTTTATGAGACTTTTTCCATAGGGATGATGCGCTACCTACTTTTTACTTCGAGCATTCGGAAACCGAAACGCGCAATATGCATTTCAGTTTTTGGTGGTTCGTTATCCGGTCGGAATTTCGATATTCCTCCCACCCGATCAATGCCCGAAGTTACCAAACATGGGGAAGACATGCTTACAGAAAAATATAAACGTCGTCCCCGTGGGATTCGAACCCACGACCCATCGATGCGCACGGCAAGTGTTCTACCGAACGCGCCAACGAGCTCGTCAAAATAATAATTAACGGCGATATTTTATTAGAATAAATGCTGTGGAAATGAGGGCCTTGAGAAGTATGTGTGGTGTAACTCTGAAAGATAGATTAAGAAATGGCGAAATTCGAGAGCGTTGTGGAGTAAAAGACGATGTAGTGAAGAGAATTGAGAAAGGTATGTAGAGGTGTAGAAAGGATGGATGAAAGTAGGGAAACGAAAAAGATTTAAGAAACTGGTGTATGTGGGAGAGTCGGGAGTGGTCGACCTAGGCGAACGTACCTCGATCAGATCGGGGACGTTCTGCAAAAGGGCCAGGTCAAAAGTACTCGTAACCGTCGAGTGTGTATGAAAGCATTGATGAAAGTAGAAGCGAAAGTGGTATGTAAGGATCGGAGCATATGGAATTCCGTGATCTCTGCCTACCCCAGTGGGAAAGAGGCGTGATGTATATGTACCTATGTATGTATGATAATTTTATTCACTCATTCAAATCTAATTAAGTTTCGTTAAGTGTTATTAGTAATTTGATGATCATGATTCTTTAACCTGAACTTCCAACTAAGTATATTTGTATGTATCAATCAAGAGATCGTATATTATGCGTTTATAGGCCATGTGTTTTCTTTTCATCAGAGCTAACTGATTGAATATTTGTTAAATTCCTCGCATACTCCCCGTGTGATGGACGTAAACGTAAATATTTGCGTAATAGAATATTAATTTATAGTCAAAGTTCAAATACTGTAATTTCTAATACGGAAGAAATAAGTGACAGTAATATTATATGAATGTTGAATCTAAGAAATTATAGGTATGTATTTTATGGGCTTATAAAATTTTACCTACAGCTTCGTTGAGAAAATTGTATGTCTCACATAATATTGTCTTTTATTAACGCGAGTATCACACATTTAAATAAAATACTGTATACCGGATTAAAACGCGATTTATTATTTAAATTATTTATCCCGACGTTTCGGATGCTTTTCAGCAACCGTGGTCGCGGGAGACTGATAATTTAAATAATAAATCGCGTTTTAATCCGGTATACAGTATTTTATTTAAATGTATGTCTCACAGTTAGTGTCTCTGTACCGAATTATATCAACATTGGTTTAGTTATTTTGCCATAAAAACTTTATAGACAAACATACCATTTAATATGTTTGTATATGAGTAAGTATATATAGATTTAAGATTAGTTGCGCCCGACTCTGGGAACAACACCTGACTTCCATTCAGATGGGTCCGGGTGAATACTGCTTGTTTTATTATCTGTTAACACGTTTTTCCCTATGTCTGGTCATTTCGTATATTATGGGAATGATGCCAGCCGGGTAAATAACCACCGCTCATATGTGGAAAAGCCCGGTTTCTGAGTAGCTTTCCAACAAATAATATTTATATGCTTTCAATTAACTGTAATATTAAAATGAAAGACTCGATGGTACAAAAAGTGTTTATTTTTAAATAAATATTTAAAAAATACATATAATATTAAAATTAAATTCTTATAAAACAATATTTCTATTAACTTTATTAGATAAGTAAGTATACTTTGTACAATGAAACTTTAATTCTTCTGTTAATGTTGTTGCTTCAACGATTTCTTCAGTTGGTGGTTCTAAAAGTAGATCAACATGTTAATTACAATAATATTACAAAAAAATCTAAAATATTTATTTTCGTTGTAACGAGCTCGTTGGAGCATGGGTCATGGGTTCGAATCCCGCCGAGACATGTTTATAATTTTCTGTAAGTTGTGTCCTTACACCTGGTCACTTTGGGCACTAAACGGGTGGGAGGATTATCGAAATTCCGACCAGGTTACGAATCACCGTTCATAGATGGAAAAACCGTAAAGAGCACAATGCGTTTTCTTTCGGTTCGGTTTCATTTCCGAATACTTCGCTTCCGAATAATTGAATTATGTTCTGTGGTTGAGGTAACCTAACATCGATTGATTTGTTAAAAAAGCAAATAAAATTTAAAAAAAAAATGTATTTTACAAAGGTTTTTTTATATTAAGAATACCAAGTTTTTTATATTAATATGAAAGCATTACGTTTAATAAGGTATCAAAAGTTTGGTCACGTTTTAACAGATGGCGCTTTAATAAAACTTTGATTTAACACTTTGTGGTACATTTCACGAAGAATTTGTAAAATATCTACTGTAGTCTGTAATAATTACAAAAGATTGGAAATAATTAGAACTTTATTTTAAAAACAACTTTCGTCACCTTACTCTATTAATTTCTCAAACAATTAAAATGGAACAATAACAATAGGTCTTTTATTCATGATTTGAATTCTATTCCTTCTTTCACAATACATTCTACATCTTAATAGTTAATTCTTCTGTACGTTTGTATGTCACGAAACTCCACAAAAACCGCTGGACCGATTATGATAAAATTTTGGGTTATATTTGTAATACAATTTGAAGGGTTTAGATTCACAATTCGTCAGTAGTAGGTTTTTTTTTTTTTTTTTTTTTTTATAATATAGGGGGCAAACGAGCCTGCGGCTCACCTGATGGAAAGTGAACACCGCCGCCCATGAACATCTGCAACACCAGAGGACTTGCAGTTGCGTTGCCGGCCTTTAAGGTAGGAATAGGCTCTCTTCTTGAAGGTCCCCAAGTCGTACCGGTTCGGAAAAATCGCTGGCGACAACTCATTCCACAAAAGCGTAGTGCGTGGAAGAAAATTGCGCATAAAGCGCACAGTGCTAGACTTCCAAGCGTCAAGATGGTACGGGTGGAACTTGGAGTTTTGTCGCGAGGTGCGGTGGTGAAAATTAGCGGCTGGGATTAATCCGAACAATTCCTCTGAGCACTCACCATGATAGATACGATAGAAGATGCAGAGTGATCCGACATCTCTACGTAGCGCCAAAGGGTCGAGCCGATCGGAGAGAGCCTGGTCGTCGACGATTCGAGCCGCTCTACGTTGAATGCGGTCAAAAGGAAGGAGCTGGTATTGGGGAGCTCCCGCCCAAAGATGAGAGCAGTATTCCATGTGGGGCCGAACTTGTGCCTTATACAGTTGTAGGCAATGGCCCGCTGTGAAATACCGTCTCGCTCTATTGAGCACACCAAGCTTTTTTGAGGCCAATTTGGCCTTCCCTTCCAGATGACCGCGAAACTGAACGTCGCTCGATATGTCGATACCGAGAATTCCGATACTGGCTGTGGCTGATAAGTGAGTGCCCTCAAATTGAGGAGAAACGACAAAGGGATTCTTTTTAGTGGTAAACGCGCAAACCTGTGTCTTTTTAGGGTTAAATTGGACTAGATTAAGTCGACCCCAGTCCGAAACTTTGGATAAAGAAGTCTCGACTTCAGACACAAGTTTGTTCCGGAACTCGTCGACGTGTTCTCGAGAAATATTTGCACGGCCGGAGTATGAGGCATCTCCAGTACTGTCATCCGCATAGCAATGAATGCCACTGATTTGCAGCATATCATTGATATGCAGAAGAAACAGAGTAGGAGATAGCACACAGCCTTGTGGAACACCAGCATTCACAGGTTTTGGGTCCGAGCATGCACCGTCGACAACGACCTTAATGCTACGGTCCTCAAGAAAGCTGGCTATCCAATTGCACAATTTCTCGGGAAGCCCATAAGAAGGAAGCTTCGAAAGAAGCGCCTTGTGCCACACCCGATCAAAGGCCTTCGCTATATCCAAACTGACAGCCAACGCCTCCCCCTTGGTCTCGATTGCCTCTGCCCATTTGTGCGTTAAGTAGACTAGCAGATCACCAGCCGAGCGACCCCGACGGAAACCGTACTGGTGGTCGCTTAACAGCTGGTGCTCCTCTAAGTACCGCAAGAGCTGGCAGTTGATAATGGATTCCATTATCTTGGAGAACAAGGAAGTTATAGCTATAGGTCTGTAGTTGGATGGGTCTGAGCGGTCGCCTTTTTTCGGGATTGGGTGCACTTTAGCTGTCTTCCAGGAGTTCGGGACGACGCCTAATGAATAGGAGTACCGGAAAAGACGCGTTAGAACCGGAGCCAACTCAGGAGCACATGAGCGCAATACGATTGGAGGGATGCCATCGGGCCCACTCGACTTATGGACGTCCAAAGAAAGAAGTGCTTTTCGCACTGAGCTCTGATGAAATTGTATGTCTAGCATAGAGCTGTCACACCACGGGATGGTCGGCGGTGGCTTTCCCCGGTCGTCCAAAGTCGAGTTGGACGCAAAGAGTGTGCCCAGAAGATCGGCCTTCTCTTTTGCGGCATGGGCCAGCGATTCATCTCTCCCGTGCAGGGTTGGAAGAGAGGGCTGACAGAAATTCCCTAAGACAGCCTTAGCGAGAGACCAGAACGCACGAGTTCCCGAAGGAAGGCGCACCAATCTCTCGCCAATCCTGCCAATGTGCTCAGACTTTGCTTTGGCAATAGCTCTTTTGAAGGCCCTTGAGGCAGAGTTGTACTCCTTTTTAAGGGCGCTGGTTTTTTCATCCCGAGACGTTGATGCTTCGGCCCAGGCTTGGTAACATTCCTGCTTCCGGCGACACGCCATTTTGCAAGAGCGACCAAACCAAGGCCGGGATTTGCCACCAATGGGCACCGCAGAGGAAGGAATAAAAAGTTCCATTCCCTGAAGCACTACATCGGCGACAGAATCAGCAATAACGTTGGGATCGTCCGGCGAAAAACAAATCTGCCCCCAAGGGTAAGATGCAAAAAAAGAGCGCATACCATCCCAGTCGGCTGACCTATAATGCCACACGCGTCGGCAACCAGCAGAACGCGGTCGTTTTAAGCGAGCTAGCGGCACCATACTCCGGATCAAGCAATGGTCCGATGAACCTAGTGGGGCGTCAACGGAAACTTGATAATGGTCCGGATGAGAGGTCAATATGAGGTCCAACAGGGAAGGCATATGATCTTCAACATCTGGGACACGCGTAGGCGCAGATACCAGTTGAGTCAGATCATATGCCAAAGCAAAGTCATGTACAGATCTCCCCGCATGGTCGGTAGTACGTGAGCCAAGCCATTCGGCGTGGTGGGCGTTGAAATCACCGAGGATCACGATTTCTGCGGAGGGGATTAACTGTAACACGGAATCTGTAGCCACTTGAACGTGTTCCATGAGTCGGTCTGTTTCGGTATTTCCACTATGGGACCTGTACAGGCAAGCATAGACGCGGGGATGGTCATCACAGTCTACGCGCAGCCAGAGAATAGAAAGGTCCCGTTCTTCAAGATTGTCGAGGCGACGAGTGCGGATATCTTCTCTTATGTAGGCGCACACTCCGGCCCGTGGCACAAAGGAATGCTCCAACATATACCCAGGGTAAGTGAGGTAACAGGTGTCGGCAGGAGAAGATATCTGCGTCTCAGTCAAGAAGAGCAGAGCCGGCTTCGCCGTTTCTAGATGATGGTGGACGGCGTCAAGATTAGAGTGTAGACCCCTGATATTACAGTAGTTTACGATGAGGGCGTCAGGGGGTGCCGAAAATGCAATGCTCTTGCCCCGAGTAGATTTAAGCGCGGATTTGCCCTCCCCAGAATACGAAGGGCTGCCTGGGCATCCACGTCCAGGTGGTATACAGGGTCCTGGGCATGGACGTCCAGAGGGGGATTCTCCACATCCCATGGTACCCCCCTGGGGTAGTCTAACCTCAATCTGCGCTGCCATAATTTCCTACCCAGGTTTGGGCTTCCGGGATTCTCACAAACCGTACGAAACGCAACAGCATTGCTGTTACTTCACGCCGGTCTCCAGTGAGAGAGTGGTATTTCCCCGGACGTGCCGGCCCATTCGGCTGTAACCAAAGGTTACAGCGTGGCACTACCACTCACCAGTTTTTGGTCCACGCCAGCAAAAGCCGGTACCCCCCATATCTGGAGGGCATTCCCCAATCCGCCACCCGGGGACGCGCCCGATGGGAGCTCTGGCAACTCACACACGGGATACGGTTTATTTATTTACCCTTATATACTATAAGAGTTAACGTTTCTTTCATATATAATTGTATCAACTTAATACATACCAATATTTTGCCACACACTGGGCGGAAAGACGGGTAGTTGTGAAAACACATAGACAAGCCTGCAATCTCGTTTCAAGCCTTGCTTTATGGCGCCATCTGCTTTACTTAACTCTAGACGATACCAGCAGGCGGATTTCCTGTTGACAATTTAAAAAAAATAAAGGTCTATTTCACAATTTATTCTAGCACTAAACAATAAAGAAAATTATCTAACATCTTTTACGTATACGAATCCAAAAAAAATATTGTTTTCCAGTAGTATACTCGTATGGTAATTTAATCTAGCAAATTAATTATACTCATCGGATTTATGTTGGCAACATCGTATATTATAAGTCTCGTACACCTTAGTGTTATGAGTTACATTGCAACTGCGAGACACCATCTATCATTTAATTATGACACTTTGAAGTAAGGAATGATTTAAACAGTACATCGTAACTTTAATAGAGGGTTGTTGTAAGGTTAATTATGATTTATTTGGACTTATGTTCCCCTTTTGTATAAGATTATCTAAAGAGATATACTGAGGATACTTTATAACGGATTAAAACGCGGTTTTTTTATAATATTATTATTAAGTATTTAATTTAAATGTGTGATACTCGCGTTAATAAAAGACAATATTAATATTTGACATTTTATCTCCATCGCCAAGTAACTATTGATATCAGACTGGAACTTCTGAAATTAATCGACAAAATTGACAAAAATCATAATGGAGATAACGCTTTCAATCGAAGTATAACGTTTATAAGAAAAGTTGCCAATATATTTTTTTTATGTTAAAAGTAACACGCCCGGCTTCGCACAGGAGCAATGTATATGTACTTTAAAAAACCTAACCTATGTTACTAGAATCGACCAAGTAGTTTTTGAGTTAAAACGTAACAAACAAACAAATTTTTTTGCTCTTTATAATATTACTAGCAAAACGCCCCGGCTTCGCACGGCTGTATTGTTGCTGAAATATATCTTGTTTCTCTCCGTAAAAAATATTTTTTTTTAGATAAAAAGTATCCTGTGTCCTTTCTAATACCTCTAAGGATGTGTACAAAGTTTCATGATAATCGGTTGAGTAGTTTTGGCGTGAAAGCGTAACAAACAAACTTACATTCACATTTATAATATTACATACATACATATACATCACGCCTCTTTCCCATCGGGGTAGGCAAAGATCACGGAATTCCATATGCTCCGATCCTTACATACCACTTTCGCTTCTTCTACTTTCATCAATGCTTTCATACACACTCGGCGGTTACGAGTACTTTTGATCTGGCCCTTTTGCAGAACGTCCCCGATCTGATCGAGGTACGTTCTAGGTCGACCACTCCCGACTCTCCCACTCACACCAGTTTCATAAATCTTTTATAATATTAGTAGGGATAGTATAGATTATACACTTACTTCAAGTGATCCTGGACGATATTATTAGCTATGGGTATATTTATTTTGAGTACGGGGTCGTTCATCAGCTGCCCCGCCGTCTTGACGGGAGACTTGTCCGACACGTACAGTTCAAGTAGACGAGACGCCATTGATTTTAGCTGTGCTGAAAAAGTAGTAAGGTTTATTTAGATTTTAGAAATTATCACCGTTTTAAAAGGGTTAAAGTTATCTAGAATTAGGTTACATATCGTCGTGATCGTAGAACAACGACATGTTTATAATTTTCTGCAAGCATGTTTTCCTCACGTCTGGTAACTTCGGGCGTTGATCGGGTGGGAGGGATACCTAAATTTCGACCGGGTAACGAACCACAGTTCATAGATGGAAAAACCGTGAGGCATATTGCGCGTGTCGGTTTCAGTCTATGGAATTCCGAATGCTCGAAGTAAAATTAGGTCGACAGCGCATCATTGACTGATGTTCTGTGGCTGAGGTATCACCTACCATCAAGTGAACCTCATGCTCGTCTGTCGATATCTGACATAAAAAAGAAATAAAAAGAAATAACGACTAGTACTAGTGTAGTACTGCGAGATCAATGTTTATTCACCCTATAAATTAAGCAATCCTAATGCCTATTATGTTTTTTTTTTAAATGACGCAAGTCGACTTATCAACGTATTACCTGATACGGACTTTATCACTGAAACAGACACAGAAATGAAAGATGAACTCAATTCATGACCCATTTGTCAATTCTTTTCACTTTTGTTCTTATTTATTATCTTTTCTTTTCACTTAAGCATAATGTATATAATTTAAACTACCATCGTACATAAAGTAGGTAAAGTATTGAGTTTTAACGAATCTTTTTAATAAAAGACTTTTTTACGCTAATGCGTAGCAACATGTTAGAAAGTTTTGAAATAACAACTATATTTATTTATACATTTTAGTATAATAGGAGATATCTTACCAAAATCCGCCCTCAAGCAAGCCTCAGCGCGATACAAGTGTTCCAAGCAGACATGCACCTGAGCAAACCTCATCAGAAGGTTTTTCCACGGACTGATGTCTATTTCGTCTGGTATCAGCGGGACCTGAGGAACTCTTTAGATTTAGTAAAAATGTTTACATTAAATTTGCTTTAAGGATTAGTTTAGAAAAGAAAATGGACACCACAACATATAAACCAATCATTTCTGGCATTTGTGTTTTGGTTATATTTTTTTTTTTTTGAGGTAGCTTCATAGTACTGATATTGTTCGGCAATTTCTTAAACACAGATAGTGAACAAACATAGATTCTCTAAGAATAGATTCCGTCCATTACTATCGATGCAATCCATTTTTTC
Organism: Anthocharis cardamines; assembly: GCA_905404175.1. Classification (NCBI taxonomy): domain Eukaryota; kingdom Metazoa; phylum Arthropoda; class Insecta; order Lepidoptera; family Pieridae; genus Anthocharis; species Anthocharis cardamines. The sequence continues at coordinate 2,705,765 of FR989959.1, forward strand.
ACATAATTTATTTTGAAAATGTACTTCTACCCTCAAACACTAAATAAAACCAAAAAATAATTTTAAATAAAATATTTTATACCGGATTAAAACATGATTTATTATTTATGCCGACGTTTCGGATGCTTTTCAGCAACCTTGGTCACGGGAACACAGGGCAAAAAATTCTTATCCTTGTTATGATATTAAAAAAAATCATTTTTTTAAATTAAAAAAAAGCTAACATCCATCAGATCAAATTAAATTTGTCCAGAATACAGAAACAGTCTACCCTCAAAAAAAATTACCTCATTAGCATCCTTCTTGTCGTTACCAAGCCCATGTTTCTTCAAAGAGGCGAAATCATCCACCGTCAAGTCGTTAGTATCCTCCACACAGAAGGACTCCGAGTCGAGTCTGATGGAGTTCTCTGTGGACGCGTAGTTCTCGAACGGGTTCAGAGTGAAGTCCCCTCCCATACTCATGTCTTGTATCGTTTGGTTTATTTGTTCTATTGTCTCTTTAGACCTGGAAAATAGAAAAATAAATCGCCCATATAGTCACATGTATTACGAAGATTTGATATGTGGAACATAAAGACAACTTTTTCTATTATATATTGCAAAATAAATAAAATAAAAATAGTATTTATTTTGCTGAGTCCTTAAATTAAATTATGAGTTGTTTCAGGTTTTAAAAGTATAGATTAAGCAAATTTATTCAAAGCTTTTTTTTCTTTTTTATAGTATAGGGAGCAAACGGGCAGGCGGCTCACGTGATGGTAAGTGATCACCGCCGCCCATAGACATCCGCAACACCAGAGGGCTTGCAGGTGCGTTGCCGGCCTTTCTTTTGTACATTATTACGTATATTTTTAACAATATTCTGTAATTTTTTCATGTGGAAATATTGAAAAACAAGCCGGTGACAGAGCTTACCCTAGAACGTCTGAAACTCTTACCCCCCCCTTAATTAACTTATAATTAAATATATCCCACACTCCCGTGTGCCTTATGGCAAAGGCCTCCTCCAATCTTCGCCATTCTTTCTAGATATTTTAATTAAATAACACTCTAAAAATGAGTTCTATAGTGTGTAGTATCAAACGCATAGAGCCAACTTCGAAAGTGCTCATCGTAGCTTTTTTAAATTTTACGAAAATCACAATTTATGCCAAGAAAATGCTTATAAAACACCATGTGTAATAATAATTACATTAATTTTTAGCATCATGTTGTCTACACATGTTCGATTAGATACAAACCATTACAAAAGCTAACTAAGGTTTAAAATAGTAAAATAAACATCGGTTTACACGTCGTGACCATGTTTTTTATTCAGTTAAAACCTTTGTAGGTTTACTACAAAGAAAATTATATCAATTTTCTGCATCGCTCTACCAAACATCCTGTATATTTATATACTCTGACATCACACTGCAAGTTTTTGAATACATAATAAGAAACATATAAAAATACAAATCTTTCCTCTTTATAATTGCAGCACGACTGCAGCCAGAATGACCTTTTTCTAATATTTTACTTTACAGCTAAACATGAGTTGATACAGTTTCTTGACTACGAATGATTGAAACAAACGAATGACATGAACGAATACAATAAAGTATGAACTGTCGAATGAATTGAATGAATCATATTACTTCCAAAATAATAACAATTGACCATCAAATTAAATACTTTAGCATCAAAACAATATGTAAACTCATTATATAATTAATATAAATTATTTCTTTTTTTTACACTAAATTTGATTACAATATACGATTTTGCCTTTTAAATTTACGAATCACAACATAATACTAGTGTAGCTCAAAACTTTGCACTTACCGTGCATCACTGTTCCACACTCCGGCTAAGAAGAAGGAATGTTCTAGAAGCGACATGATCCTCGTGTACTCCCACATGGTCTTCTCAAAGCCCACCTGAGCGACCAGGGACAGCGCTTGAGGCGGACTTGAGCGGAGATTCTTGAGGACTTTGGATGTCTGAGAGTGCCCTCGAGATAGTTTCAGCACGAGTTTGGATAGTATTGAATTATTGTTCACGTCGATCTGAAAAATAAATGGTGTTTACTTTAATAAATGGTTTTATTTCTTTAAAATAATGGTACCATCAATTTGAAAAATGTATCTTTTATTGTAATTACACTGGAAAAAATGGACAAGATTTTATAATTATACTTACAAATGGTCGTATTTTCCCCGATGAAATAAAAGTTAGTGCTTGCAACAGTAGTGTGATGAGTTCTTCTGCTGTTTCGCATTCTGAGAAACAAAAAAATATAATATTAACGTAAAAAAATAAATAATAATAATAATAAATTTTGGAAGGAGTATCGAAGTCACAAAAAGGATTTCAATCTGTTATGAAAGGAAGAAGTTGTTAGTTTGTTACCTAATATACTTTTTTTTAAATTTACAAATGATCCCACTTCTGATGTACTGACAAATTAAAATAATTGAAATATTCCATTCATTTTTTTAGCTTTATAGGCCATACTCACCTCTCAAAACATCCCAAAGCTTATAGGTGAAATCATTGCTAGAACCCTTTTTGTTCAGATCGCTCATACACTGTCTGAGGGTAGTCGTGTCTTCAGTGACGCACAGACAGCCGCCCGCGGGGCACTCCGCGGTATATGTGTATTCCGTTTCGTTTAGGAGTTCGTTGAGACGCTTTGCGTTGTTGTAGCGTTTCATACCGGGGATTAGGTTTCTAGAATTAAACTATTAATTATCTTCTGTTATAAACAAGATGATATACGATTTCTGCTAAATCAATGTTTTCATAACAATTTCTTAGAAGTTAGAGCAGTATTATTGCTGTCTTACTTTATACCATATCTGTGGCTTAGCGATATGCTTTTGGTATCGCAGGATTGAATCTCGAGAAAAGCTTAAAAAAATCTGTTTCTGCTATTAGAAGACTGATCATCTACCTGATAGTAAGTAATTACCACCGCCCATAGACATCCGTGACTCAAATGTCTCGGATGCGCTGTAGGGCTGATAAAAATATTTGCCTATAAAGAAAAATAGTCAGTGAAACAGATACAGAGGAGTGTCTCCCTATGTCCCACTAGGGGACTATACATTAATTTACGAGACTTTCTTAATTTTTCTATAACATTTACCCTTTCATGCCTACTTTCCTATTTCTAGTACAATATATAAAAAAAATATATATATTTATTTTAAAGAAATAAGGTTTTACTAAATATATGAAAAAATTACAATAGGAAGATAAAACAGCCAGGATAATACCTTTTTTTTTAAATTAATTTTTCTTTTGGTTATCTTAGTTTAAATGAAAAACAACAATGTTAAAAAAGTAATGTTACCTTTATGTCATAGTTATTATCGATATTTACCTTATTACAGCCTTCTCTAGATTAACATTCCCACCAGCAGCAGTCATGTCCACAAGCAGTTCGTTGATATGGTGCAGTGCGCAAACAGACTTCCATACACCATTGCAGGGACTGCCCAAGTGACCGACTGTTATTTCTTGTTCCTGTAATGTTTTACATTCAAATGAGATTGGTATATTTGTCACAGAAGGGTTTTTTCCTTCATTTATTTCGTGGAGTTAGATAGTTGGAAAATGTAAAAGGGTCAGACCCAAATTTAAGATATTTTAAAGCAGTAGTAAAGATGGAACAAAATTCTGTTATATGCTGAACTCATGAACTAAGTAATATATAATTAACTAGCAACGCGTCCCGGCTTCACACGGATGAAATGTAGATGTACCTACTATATATAGCCTAGGTTTTTAAAATGAGTCATTTAGAACAGGGACTGAATACCGGTTAATTTACTATGGGAGTTATACAGGTATAATCAAGGTTTTTGTTAATATTTTTTCGTTTTTATTTATATTTAGTGAAAAAAATTACTGTGGTAAGTTTAGTGTGTATTACTCTTTAAAACTCTCAGTCAGACATATTTTGGAAAATAAAAATTAACCGGTTTCAGTCCCTGGTTTTGAGTTTATTCATAACATACAAAAATCCAAAAATATAAATCTTTCCTCTTTATAATATTAGTATAGTAATAAAGTATATAGTAATCCTAGTTCTTTACTTCAGTATGTCTTCAAAACAGATTAAAAACATATAATATTATGAAAGAAGGGCAAAATAATCTCTACATTTTTAAAGGAAGAACTGTAATACTGAATTCCCTTGGAGCATGAGATAGACACTGTTGTGTTTCTATGATCATTCTATTTAACAAGTGTCTTCTGTGTGTGTGTGCCTGTGAGAAATACTTATTTATACGGTTATACCAATATCAACTTTTATCCTCTGCACAACATACATGCAATTATGTACACAAGCTTTTAGACAAGTTGTATTGTTTATTAGAGCATGGTGCATGCTGTGTTTGCCTTTAATTGTTACATTTAAATTTGTATTAGTTTTAAATATTATTAAACTGCAATGTATAATGTATGTAAATGTTGGCAAACTTAAATAAATAAATTTAAAACACTGATAGATCGTGTTTTGTTCAATACTTACAAAATTAACTTTACAGCTGATAAATGGTATGAGTAATGTCTTAGCAGTCCATTCACAGTGCAACTCCGTAAGACCTCCATGTGGAGTGTTCAACTGTTCCTCGATGTTTAGAGTCCCATATGACATGCCCGCCACTGTGTATTTGCAATCTACCAATATATTTACCTGGATATTCAATTATCATGTTATACTGTGAAAATCTATGTATACAATAGGGTTACAAGATCTATCAAAGGCATTAAGGTAAAAAAAAACCAGCACTTTCATTGATGGCACTGACTGATGTTCTGTGTTGCAGTATCAAAGAATATTGAATGCACCTCACACTTTTCAATCAAATGTACAAATACATCAGTTAAAAGACAATGGAATCAAAATATTTGGAATAAGTGAGACTTGAATTAACATAAGGTATTTGTATGTGTGAAATAAATAGGCTTCTTTGTTATTATTTTTTGTATATGTATAAACTTACCAAATCTTCATCAATAAGTTCCTGTGTAGCAAATTCCTTTATAAGGTTTTCTACATCTACTTCTTCTAATGTGAGATTCCCCTCGTAATTAACTAAACCTCTTGCAAACTCATCTTTATTGGATTGTATAGTTAGAAGCATTGGCTTGCCTTCAGAACTTGGATTGCATAGAATCCATTGTGGTATGGATTCCTCCTTGGACAGTGTTGAAAGAGTCTTGGCATAGGAATTGGCTATTTCTCTGTGAAAAGATTGTTTTTAGTGCTTCAATGGATTATTTTAGTAGTAATGTTTAAATTATATATTGTTTAACTTGGTTTATGTCATTATTACATTGATAACAAAATGAAATTTAGAATTTTAATATTCACCTAATAATAATAATTTCTTAGTAGAAGAAACCTTTATATAATATCGACGGTTAAAAGGTAATAGGGTATAACCGACAAAAACCAAACTGTTCAGGAGAGCAGGTTTAATTTTACTAAGTTTAAAGGGCACTTCGAAAACGTAGTTTTTTGTTTGGGCATAAGTGACAAATAAGTCGTCGTAGAGCCATGGGAGTGACGCATTCGAAAGAGCAGACAATTTTAAGTAGGATGACATTTATAAGTCATTTTCGACCAAAATGTCGCTTATGCCCTATTACCTTTTAACCGTCGATATAATTATTTGATAGTGCCTATGGATCTATGTATTTGCTACTAATATAATGCAAAGTTATTAAAATAAAGTAGACTCTCACTAATCTGGCACTATTAAAAACCAGAAGGGGGTGGGATTACTGGAATGTACAGAAAAAATCATAATAAAAAATTCATTTCAGGGTTTCAATATCAACACATAATTGTGTTCATATTCTACACATTTTTTTATAACTAACATATCTCACAATTAAATAATTACATAGTTTAAAAATAATCCTTAATTGAGGTCTGTTTTTGTGCAATTTATATGGGGGGGATGCGGGTGTGTCCCGGATTATTGAAGTGCTGAATTAGTGAGATTCTACTGTACCTAAGTACATATATTTGGACCTTTAAACCTTTATAAACACTATGCCTACAAACAGTGAGTACCCTGGTGTTAGTTTTAATCGAAACTTAAACCTACCTAGCCTTCTCAATGTCAATAGGGGCATGTGAAACTTCTTCTTTTCTCCACAGCTGCGGCTCATCCGAGAACATTGTCTCATCTAATGATGTATGTAAACTTAAGTCCAGCTTCAACGGAGACCCAGTTAAATCTAGTTCATCTGAAATTTTATAAATTATCTTAAATGTTGATTCATAATATGACAATATACCTATTATACAATTTTTTACATACCATCTTTGTTTTTAATACAGTTTTTATTAGTATCTATTAATCCACCATTTTGCTTACTCTGCCGAGAAAAAGAATTTATTATTTAATTTACATTTTAAATGTAGAATTTAAAAATATAGTTATCATAAAACTTACATTAGCGTAAACCATAACAATATCATTATTATGTTTAGTGTAAATTGCTACATAACTAGGACTTATCTGAGTTTTAACATTAAGATTTGGCTCACTTTCTTGAACTGGCCGCTTAGAATTACAATCCATAAGGAAATAAATAGGTACTATTTAAATTTTAAAATAATAAAACATTCGATTTTCAAAAACGAAATAATTTTAAAATACCCATGTCCGTTAAAATGTCAATGTCAAAATACGATCTTGAGATCTTGAGACATATTTTGGGAAGTGACAAAATGTTTTGTTCAAAATTCAGAACTCTCATAATATTTCAATTGTTTTATATTTTCCTTTTTAAAATAGACGTTTTAAAATATTTGGTGTAAAGTAGAAGTTTTTTTTACGTAAATTAAGTATTACATTATATTTCAATAGATGGCACGGAATACAAAAATGCAATATGAGAACATACTAATTATTGATGATGGATTAAGAATTACATTTAACATTAAAAGATGGCCCTTAATACTTTACTTTATATTAGCTGGTACTTAATCTGAGTATTAGGCATTAGCTGTAATAACGGTTACGGTTCGTAATTACAAATTATATTTATATTTTATAAAAAAGTTTTTATATGATTTGCTAACTCATTTTAAAGTAAAGCAAATAAAATTTAATACATATTATTCTTTCAAATAAATTTAAATATGTATATTACTATAGAAAAATAATGGGATAAACTTCAGCTTAAACTAAAAATCCTTTCACGGGTACTCTTGGGGACCGAAATGGAACATGTGTTTGAAGTCAAAATTCGGTTTTTGCTATTCGGAAGTTATATATATCCCGGAATGTGCTAAGCGGCGCGTACTAAAAAATCAATATTTTGAAAAGTATTGCAATTCGCCAAAAATCCTTTCACGGGGACCCAAATGGAACGTATGTACCGAATTTGAAGTCAAAATTTAGTTTTGGCTTTACGGAAGTTCACCGAAATAAAGGAATATACAAAAGTAATACTGTACTGAGATGGTTTCTTGATTATTGTCCACTAAATTAATAATCACAGAGTACATTCTATATAACTGAAATTAATAATTAAGGAATAAAATGTATAATTTCATAAAAAATAATGTTATTAAATTAAGATACTTTAATAAAAATACATTTAAGTATATTACAATATAATATAACGCTGTATTATAATATAGACAAAGAAACAAATAAAATGGCAACCTACATTGTACGCTTTGAAATCAAAGCTTACGTAAAAGCGTACGTAAGTAGGAATCGGTTATTACAATTGGCTAAGATCTTTCTGTATTTTCTTACAGTAAAGTATCGTCATTTAATTAATTTATACGTTTGATAGAACATTTGCATCTAATTTTAACCTTTACTTCGTTATCGAGAAACGCTAACCTCCGACTCGTTTGAGCATAAAAACCTTAAAAGACGTAATATGGGGTTTGTTTATTAGTTGTTTTACAGGTATCGCAGACATTTACCGCAAAGGCAGGGCAGGGTTGGCGTTATAACCTATGAATAGTGGCCCTACTTAGGGGCAATCGCACTATTGGAGAAATTCTGATTTCTGAAGTATTAATAACCGAATCATTTACTATCGGCACTGAGAATAATTTTCTTTATTTAATACTGTTTTTCGGAAAACAACATTAATAAAAAGTAATGTTGAGGGTAGTACAGACGCGATATGTTTTTGCCAATCGAACCGAGTTTTTGACGTAAAAAAAATGTAACCTAGTTTGGATAAAGGCGTGTATTTTGTTCTGATGATGACGAAAAGTGCTTTATTAAGTTTGCTTTTTGATATTTAAAATTATTTTTATTGTTTTTATAGGTACGGTATTTATTTTGTATTTTATTATTATAATTCACATAAAGCACAGACAGTGTTGAGGTGGCTCGGTTCGGCTGTGTTTAATATATCCCGAAAATATCGTGTATACTGAAGAGGTTCTTCTGGCTAGAAGTGAGGCTTTAGCAGATAAAATGAATGATTTATCTGAGTCTTATCAGGCGTTACAACTGGATTTGAAATTTGAGGTATTCAATAAGCTAAGTGCTGATGTAGGCCAAGCTCAGGAGTAGTATGACGTCGAGAATTCAGGCTCCCTGGAGCTAACTCACCTCACCTGCTGAATCGGGGTTGACACAAACTAAAAAAAATGGGTTGGTATCATATTTCTCCTCCATTTTAAGCTAATAGATAGCTAGATAACTCCCGAAGCGATAAAGCTATCACTGAAAGGGTTACAGATATCCCATTCAGAGTAGCTTTTCCGAATCCTACACTCTAGCTCATTAATTATTAATCACCACCTAATGACACGTAATGTCAGATATTGGAGTATACATTTATCTTTGTGAATGTATTTCATCATTTACTCCTCGAGGCCCTAAAACATTGTATTTGAGAGAGTTCCTCCCTGTTTCGTATATAATCAGATTAATTAGAACGAGTCTTGATCAAGTGGGGGAGTTTGAGTATCAGAGCGTTACTATCTGCATTCAAAATAGGATTTCCTAGATAAATGTGTGATTAGTTTAATTCCCTTTTAATCTATGGATACTGTATGACGTGATATTTCAGTACGGACTACGGACTGAAGCATCACGACATGCGTCATGCGTTTTAGAGGGAAATATCAGGAAAATTCAAATCATAATTTTCCGTTGTTGTTGGATAGGTACATATAATATACCTACACAAAAATATAATAATAATTGCAAAACAATAAAGAAAGTACCCACAGAATACAGATGATATATTGAATTACATTGAATTGATATTTGATATGGTTTTCGAATTCGTACTTCAACAACGCATCATTCTCTAATGTTCTGTGGCTGAGGTATCATCTACTATCAAGTGAACTTCGTGTTCATCTGTCGATATGCAACATAAAAAAATTAAAGAGGTATTAAAGTCTGCTGGTGTAAATATCTCACTACGAATTTCCGAGTCCCTTAGTAGGGTACAGGGCAGACACATTTCTGTGTCTGTTTCACTGATCATATCTCTTTACGAGGCGAGTTAGTGCGCTGACTTCTGTGCGCTGGCCGACTGAAATATTTCCCCTTAACAATCTTGTTTCCCCGGGATTCGATCCTACCACCAGTGTTAAACCTATCGAGCTGACCACTGAACCATGGAGAGTCACGGTAAACGGGTCCCGGCATTTTTTAACATCAACATTAAAGTCGGCAACACTTCTGCAGTCCTCTGGTGTTGCTGATGTCCATAGACTGTGGTGTTCACCTTCCATCAAATGAGCCTTAGGCCCCCGTATATTATATAAAAAACCTAATTAAAATCAGTGATTTTGATAAATTCTAATCAATTCGTCAAACCTTAAGTAACAGGCAGCGACCCCGTCATAAGTAATGGGATTTGTTTCGTTCGGAAACTCATTATGAGTTTCGTAAAATGCCACATCGAGTTTGGGGATACATGTCACCCACCTATTTATATTCATATAATAATATAAAGTCGTAGTGTTTTTTTTATGTTCGCTATAGAAAGTTTTAATACACGTAATATTAGTATGATACTTGATTATACATATAAGCGTATCATGAAGTATCGATTATCTCAATATATTATATTGGTGCGATGGGGGTAATTACCTAACGATTTAAAACCATTTGTTTATAAATTTCATAAGGGTATCCTGCCCTGTTCCCTTTTTTTATTTGGGGTCGGCGTTCTCTTTTTTCATTCTCTCCTTTCTCTCGCCATATCATCAGTCACACCTTTCAAACACATATTATCATTCTTCACACAGTCAATCTGCCAAATTTCATAAGGATATACAAACCAAAATTATAGACCTATATTTATTAATACCTTCACAGATCATCAGTCAATGATGCGCTGTCGACCTATTTTTATTTCAAGCATACCGCATGCTTAGACTGAATCCGAAACGCAAAATATGCACTTTACAGTTTTTCTATTTATGAACGGTTTGTAACCAGGTTGGAATTTCGATATTCCTCCCACCCGTTCAAAGCCCGAGGTTACTAGACTTAGAGAAGACATGATTAGAATAAAATAAAAAAAAGGAAAAACAATATACAAGATTTGTTAATTATATTGTTTACCGTGAAAAGTTTTTTCATTTAATTTTTGATAATCGCGTTATTAAAAGACAATATTAACGTTATAATACATTGTATAAATATGGGATTTCTTTAAGATATCGGAAGAGGATGGATTTAGTTTCAAACAAGTTATAATCGCCAATAACGATAATGGCCTTTCATAAAAACATAAAAACAGGAAAATCTCATAACGAGGAAGAATTGTTTTCAGACAATGTATTTAGGTATTATTTTTATAATATTGTTTAATATTATCTATCCCCCTATGATAGAGACAATAAGAAAAGTATTATTGGACATTACCTTAGTAAAATTATATTTACTTGTTAATTTAGGATAGAAATAAACTGTTTATTAGCCTTAAGTGATAGGCTAGATTGCTTGTGCTTTAAGTGCTTACTTGGTAAGTGCTAGTTATTAAATTAATAAAAAATAATAATATTGTTTCTTCCTAAGAGCACACAATAGACAGCCTTCCACATTTAGTATGATAATTATATAAATGAACTCGATCAAAAGATTTTATTACGTATTTCGATTTTTGATCTTGAACTGATTATAACTACCTGTGTTTGTACAACATTTTAAAAAAGGATCAATTAATTTAAATAAAATTAAGAAAAATTTTTTTTGCCTGTGAAGGTAAGTGAAGTTTCTGTAGATGACTTCATCAGTTATTTAAGCGTTTGTATTTATTATGAGATTTTTGTTTTTTCGAAATGCTTCATATACTTTCATACCTTTTGATAGAAGTGACTTAACACAACATTTTGGCAAAATTACTTTTCTTCATTGAACGGTCTTCAGTTCAATCATATTTGTGAGATCAACCACTTAGCTTACAATTATTAATATTTAATCGAAATAATTAAATATTCTTCAAAACCTAAATTATAGTAAGGCGTTTACCAAACAACAAGATTTTTGGATTAAGTCACTATATACAATTCTGAATGTGTATTCATGTAGTTCTATCAAAACCAGTAGTGTAATAATTTTAACAAAAATAGTATGAGAATCAAATCTATGTCTTATTGCATTAATTGTAAGATACCCGATCCTCACTTGTAGCTACTGTTTATTTAATTTGATTAACGTAACGTGGAACGCCATAGTATACTATTTCACTGGTACAAATACACAGGGAGAGGTAAGGTACGCTTAGAAATAATAACAATTCACATCTAAGTATTCGTGTAACAATGTGCTACGAGTTTCAGTTATAATAATTATACCCACTTTGATAATGTAATTCTTTTATGAAAACTTTCAACTCGCTCCACAAATCTGATTGAAACAATGTTTAATCCATGAAAAATTAATCGCTCTTATTTAATTTTGTTCCCATAAAAGTTTCGAGCGAAAATGACGTGTACCGTAAAACCTCTTTACGTTGTACCTTTGAGAAACTTTTTTTTAATTTCCGAGCTGGAACAAGGTCGACGCTTGCGCGGCTCCGCCTTCCGCCCGCCCAACTGCTGGATATAAGGCCTGGTTACAGCACTCCGGTCACTAGAACTTGTTGCACTTTCGCGCTAAGCCGAACTTTCGAGATCTTACGTCACGTCCGTCTGAGTTATTCGAGGTAAGTAAGGATAAATGGGATTTTTTTAAATCAACAATCTAATAATAATGAGTTATTCTTAGTCATAATATACTTTCATTATATTTTTTTAAATAGACAGAGTTTTATAGACGTAATTTACAATTCAGATTTCTTAAGTATGTACGGATACAACTAGATAAACCATTTTTGTATAAATTTTTAATTTTCGTATAAAAATTGTTTGTTTTATAATTATTTGTCTATCACATTATTACATATTTAACTTAGGTATATTGCAATATTGTACATATTTAAAATGAACATTTATTATCTATTCTTCGATAATAATTATACAAAATTTAAGTTCGATTCGATTTAAGTTACATGTCATTCAAAATAAAATAAGTTGGCATTGCATTACTAAATTCTATTAGGTCTTACGCAGATCTCACAATCGTCTCGTGACATCTTAAAAAACACAATAACAAAGTTTCTCTCCAGGTTTATAAAAATCAAAATCAAAGTATATATACTTAACAAAATCGATCTATATACTTAAAGTCAAACTGAATCATAATTTTAATAAATTCTTATTAATTTTGTGCTTTAGACAGAATAATTGAATATCTCATTTTATTTTAAAATACAGGATTTTATAAATATTTTGTTGACAATTATGTATCTCGTAGCAGCTCAAACTCATTTTCCACGATTTATTTTCATACAAAATTGTATCTATTCAATTAAGGGTAATTTTCAATCATACGCTCTCACTTGATAAACCAATTTTAAAGCCTCTTCGGGATTCTTTCTGATCCATAACATAATGGATCAGAAAGAATCCCGGAGACATACCATTTTGTATGATTTTCAATTTGTCTCAATGGTGTCTAAAGGCCTATTTACGCGATGATTTCTTGTCTGTTGCATACAAGTTTTGTTTCAATACTTTTCTTTGTGTAAAGAGCACATAATATCCGCGTGTAAACAGTTGCTTACAATTCTTGGATGTCAATTATTGCGCTTAAATTATTATATGCAATGATTGCTCTTGTATATACAAGAAAATGGCCTTAATTGTCATATTATTCATGTCACAGGTTTACCACATGCAAACTAACAAAATTACATTACAATTAGAATTTTTAGGCAATATACATTAGTAATCAAAATGATTTAAATATAATACACTGAAGAACAAAAAAAAACTTTAACTCCCATATTATTTTTGGTAACAAAATGATTAATAGTATTTGAAAATAATTATTCGCATTCTAAACAACTGTTATTATAATAATTATGAAGATGTGTTAGTAAAATAGGTAATGCACCTCACTTGCGTACGATAGGTTGTGAGTTCGTTCCCCGCTGAGTGAATTTTCTGTATATACATATATTGTTTTTACTTGGAGCATTTAACATGTCAACGTCGTTTATTTACGGTAAAGCTGTGAAATACACATTTTACGTTTATACTTGAGTACCTATAGATTTCCAAATGCTAATGGTAATAATAATAGGTCACCAGCCCATCATTTATGATGATGTACTGGGCTGGGGTGTCACCAAACCCAAATCTTCAACTGACAAAGTAATCATACTTTATATAATAAAGAATGAAGTATAAAACGATCATAATATCAAAGTAAGAAAAGTACAAATAGGTACAAATAATAAAACTCAAATTGCATTATCCTTAACCCAAAAGCAATCACGGAACAATTTTTTATGTGTAAAAGAAATGAAATCTTTTTTACAATTATAGAAATAGAACATGAATTATTATTCAATTCTTGAGGTATTATTCAATACTATCAATTTAACCTCATGCCTCATACAAGTCAGTCAATATCCAACATAAAAAATTTAGTCCAAGTGAATTCCCGAGTCTCCTAGTGGAGCATGGGTTAGACACAATTCTATGTCCGTTTTACTGATTATGCCCGGTCCGAATAATTTATTTTCTAATGTTTTCCCGGAACTCGATCGGGGGACATCCGGTGCTAAAACGACACTCACGTAGCCTCGGAGGTATTGAATACAATATTGCCCCAGTAACATTTATTATATATTTTATATAAAAAATTTTGATTGGTTGCTTTAACTTTATTTGTTACTAGCAACACGCCCCGGCTTCACACAGGTGCAATGTAATAATAAAATAAAAATAGCCTATGTTACTCGCTGATAATAATGTAGCCTACAATTGTTGAAAGAATTTTTAAAATTGGTCCAGTAGTTTTTGAGTTTATTCGTTACAAACATACAAAACTTTCCTCTTTATAATATTACTAGCAACGCGCCCCGGCTTCACACGGGTGCAATGTACGAGTAGATGTACTATACACAAAACATAGCCTATGTTCCTCGCTGATAATGTAGCTTTCTATTGGTGAAAGAATTTTCAAAATCAGTCCAGTAGTTTTTGAGTTTATTCATAACATACAAAAACTCAAAAATACAAAAATACAAATCTTTCGTCTGTATATAATATTAGTATAGATTGTAGATTTAGTTCAATTAAACAAAAATATAGATTGCATTGAGGATTAATGCGAAATTCTATATTTTTGATTGGAATTAAATCACAATATACGGAATCTATGCCGGTATTAAAGGATCAGTAACAATTTTTAATATTGACAAAACAAATCGAAGCGTGCATCACGTTCTATTATTTTTATGTAATTGAAACCCTTTCAATTTAAAATTTATACCCAAAAAGTATGAGTTTTTATTCATGGATGAAGGATCAATTTGTTTTTTATATTTTCATTCCCCATTCTAAAGACTAAAAGGCCCATAACAACACAGAGATATACTGATTGGAATTTGTGTTCGTTTTTTTAATTCGAATTAGATTCAAACGCAATGATATAACAATATATAGTTTTAAATATGAGAGTCAAAAAAAATAATATATTTGTAATTCGTGAAGGAAAAGTTAATAAGGAAATAAAATTACATAGCTAATTTGTATTGTATTTCAATTTATGGTACTAAAACGGTCTTTGACGGATACTTAAGTTATATCATTTGTTTTATATTATTCTGATTGCAAAAATTGTTCAGATTCGAATCTCGGTGAAACAAAATTTAAAAAAATTTTTTGGTCGGGTAGGACATAGAAGGCTGATCACCTACATGCCTGTAAAGAAAAATGTTTAGTGAAACAGATATAAAAATGTGTCTGCCCCATACCCATCTAGACGACTCAGGAATTCCCTTTTCTATGAATGAAGTTTTACCAAATACATTTTACTTAAAAGCAATACATTTTATCAGAAAATAGCGTAAGCTCAAAACAAATATGAAAGCTATTGTGATAAAGCGCGATAAAACTTGATTACTATTATAATTATAGCCATCTAATTGGGATTTTAGATAAAACACATTTATGAAACTTATGTCTATTAGCGACGCTTTTGTGTGTAATTATCGATATAGCTGCATATTTATTGAGCAATTGTGTGTCTAAGTTATATATATATAACATAACATACTTCGGCCCCCGGCTTCAATATGTTTAGCTGCCATTTAATTTTTATGGGAAATGCTTCCTTCATATTTTTTTTTGCTTAATTAACGGAAAGAATAGATGGAAAAACGTGAAGTGCATATCGCGCGTTTCGATTTTAGTGTATAGATTTCTGAATGCTCGAAGTAAAAGTCGACAGCGCATCATCGACTGATGTTCTGTGGCTTAGGTATCGCCTACCATCAAGTGAATTTCATGCTCGTCTGTCAATATCTAACATAAAAAAACAAAATTCCAAACATAGTTTTAAAAATAGAATAGGTTCAAAAATCAATGTAAAAATATCTTAAATTAAGAGAGGTCAAATCTAATAATAATATTTTTTGAAGAATATTTTTCTTATTGAGTCTAAAATTTATGGTATACTGAAAGTATATAAAAGAGTTAGTACCGAGATATTATGCCGTCTCTTTTCGGAAAAAGGAACATTCCGATCCGATGCTAGCTTTAAAAATTGATGAGTCAAACTTTTTTGGTTTACTTAAATAGAGTTATATTTGAATTTATTTGAATAAAAATGATGAAAAGCGTTCAACACTGTTTGCAAGAGTTCAACCTACTACCCCATGACCACATCAAAGAAATCCTCCTAGTTTCAATCGGATTTAAACATAAAATCTAACTCAATTATTTATTTCACGTAGTTACTACATTCAGTTACATAAATAAATAATTCAATCAATAAAGCCCCTCACGTATATATAGGTAAAATAAAATACTTAAGGCCCAAAGCTATGTTAAGCTAGATAACAAAAATCTTTCAAAGTACTGTAAATAAAAAGTGACATTAATCTTGAAATACATACTCCCTAATTTGTTAGATTTTATTGGTAAAACAGCGAAAAAAAAATCTAAAGAAAAGTCGTATACTCGTCGGATTTTATACACAGTATAGCCCATTTGCCTAATAATAAGTATTATACATAATATGTGTTCTTACATCTTGCATTAGAGAGAATTTCATAGTGGAGCATAGAACAGACCCATGTTTTTATCTGTTTCACTAATAATTGTTTTTTATGCAAGTAGGTGGATACCGGATAGAATCATTTTTTACCCCGGGATTCAAACCTAGGACCTCCGGTTCTACGCATCGTGCTTACTACTGATCCACGGCGTCGGTCAATAGAAAATTATAAAAAGAAATATTGTATAAAAATCATTTTATTACGGTTATACGAAAGTTTTCGCTTCGTGACTTTCATTTTAAATGAATAAATCCTTTTCTATTCCGTTTCTTGGATCATGCTAAAATGGGTTTTGGCAATAGATTTACATGTGGGCGAATAACCGCAGGTAAAAAAGAGATATTGATATCTTTAGAACAGGAAAATATAAGAGTATGCCAATTAAGATGCCACTATCGGACTTTGTTATCCTTCCTTATTCTATATTTAAGTGTATTTAACCCTTTTAAAAAATCTGAAGATCCAGATCTAGGGATTTTTGGGGTCGCTGATCACAAATCTGCTATTAGATTTTGAACATTCAATATGTTGGGTCCGATATAGTCGATTTTTTTACATTGCCTAGTTGGATTGAAAATATCGGCTACACCATTTTGAATTCTCAAAATCTAATATATATTAGAAAGTTTCCTCATAAAATTCAATCAATTAATAATAAAAACATTACAGAAATATAAATAGTTCATCGGTTAGCGATTCCCAATACTCCGAGGGTCGGATTTATGTATTTTTTTACAAACATTCTCTAGAATACATTGATGGACTTTTTCCTTCGGGACACCACGGTTTGATGTTTCAGTGAAAGGGTTTGTTGAAATATATGTAAATATTATATTTTATAACAATCGTGGTATCATTAAAATTAATTTGCGTTATATTAAACATCAATCAAATATAATTGACTAAGGATCCGCCTCGGCTTCGCACGGGTGCAATGTAGAAGTACTATACAATAAAATTGCCTACTTAATGAAGCTTTATGTGGGTGAAAGATTTTTTAAAATCGGACGAGTAGTTTTTGAGTTTAATCGTAACTAACAAACAAATCTTTACCCTTTCAAAAATGTCTTTATAAATATAATACATACTAAATGATCGCCTGTTGACTTTCGGCCCTATTCATAGTGTATATGTATTATGTATAATGTATTCTGTAGTCTTTTTATATTCAATAGAGCGAGACAAAACATATTTTAACTATATCCAGCTTATACTACGTTTATGAATAAGACCGTTTGTGGTGGCAGTACAGTAGGCCAAGAGTTGCAAACAAATCTATAGAAAATAAACAAAGATTTAAAGCGCATGGTTCTGATGTTAACCATTAAAATTTAAAAAAATACTTACTCCGTTTTGTTATTTTTCCTATACTTTGATGAAGTCCATGTGAATGATGTTGCGTTGCGATCATCAGGTAGTTTACAGCATAGGCATTATAAATAAAACAGGCAAAATTACGTGCCTCTTTTTCTAAAATTATATTTTTTACTTTTTTCCTAGAAATTATTTTTTGTTTAAAAATTTCTTCAATTACGTATAAATGATAATGAGAACTAAAAGAATGTGCAGGTATGCGGGAAATATCAAATTTCGCTAGAAAAGTGCGCTCGCGATAGTAAATTCAAAGAGATGTTATATTAAATTCGCAATTATTTATAATATAAATCACTATAACCTCGTTACATCTGGTTGTCTTGTGTGTATATATTATTATGAATATTCGATATTGCCTCTATAGACTTTTAGCTAAAAATGCTATCTCTGCTTTTTATTATTATTTTTATTATGAATAAAGACATTATTTTATACAAATATTTTTACTGAAATGATATTTAATTTAGAATAATGTTAAGCCCAGAAAAAAAAGAACCAAATAACATCGATCAGATAGGATAGGTTCTTTAGATTCCCCAAAAAAGCGTTTCTGATGTATGTATGTATGAAAATGTCTCGGTCAAAAAAATTTAAAAAATTATGGTTTTGGCAGAACTTGATTTCAGCTAGAGTTTATACGTTCTTATATATACTCGTACATAAATAATTCACGCCTCTTTCCCGTTGGAGTAGGCAGAGATCACAGATTTTCATATGATCCGATCCTGGTATACCATTTTTATTTCGTCCACTCGTTTCGTCTTTTTATATTAATGACGATATTGTAAATTCGGAATACAATTACTTCTGTAAATTCTATCTGTATTATAAATTATCAATTAATTGTATTCAATTCGCATAGTAGAAGTTGACCGCCTTCGTGGCTCAGTGGAAAGCGCGATGTGTTTAGCACTTAAGGTCCTGGGTTCGAATCCCGGGGAAAGAAGATTAAAAAAAATTGTTTCGGTCGGCAGGCCACAGAAGGCTGATCACCTACTTGCCTGTAAAGAAAAACGATCTGTGAAACAGACACAGAAATGAGTCTGCCCCATGCCCTACTAGGGGATTTGACTTTTTTTTAATTCGCGTAGAAAAGAAGTTATTCAATAACTTAAGAGGACATAAGCTCTCTATAGACCAGTGTCGATAATTTTTGAAACCAAAAAAAATTACAGTAGGATGAAACCCATTAGAAAAGGAGGGGAATATGATCAAAATGAAAGGAAAAATAAATTACGGTCGATCCGAGTTCGGGAAGTGGAAGTGGGGGGGGGGGGGGGGGGGTTTAAGGGTAAAAAACGGTTTATCTCGTTTTCCGGCAAAACTACAAGTCCTATCGAAAAAAGTCAAATGGAAAAGTTGTAGATAATAAAAAGATCTAAAACTTTTGTATTTACACTTTTTTCACATAACCTCAAAATTTATGTGAAAAATTCAAAAAACCAAGTTTTTGGTTTTTTATTTTTATTTTTTACAAAAATATTTTTTTTTTAACGAAATTTTGTGAAAACTTACCTTTTTATGTCCCAAATACGCTGTAATTTATTTAATTAAAAATATTGATTTTTTCACCTTATTTTGAATTAATATCGAAAAAACACCCTAATTTTCAATCGAAAATTCACCCGTCAAAATATCAGCTTTTTTCAAAAAGTTGGTGTGGTTTCTGTTCGTTGAAATCTCTACTTTCCGATGGTGAAAAAAAAAATATATGTTACTATGGTAAATCTTCTCAGAAAACGCAAAAACCAAAAACCAAATAAGTTAATATTTAATAAGACATCTACAATATTTTGAGAAAGTTGCAAAATCTTCTTTCAATTATAAGCGTAGATGTCTATTTATTGCTTTTTTAAGATAACTTGTATACCTGAGTGACCTACGGAAAATTTTAGCCCATCAAAATGTGTTTCATAGAGAATTGGGGAAGGTTCTAATAGGGTATGGGCCTTAATACATACCTGTTATTTCGTAGCAGCTGTTAAAAAAGTATATATTTTTTTACACCGTCAGAAAGTACAGATTCCAACGAACAGAAACCACACCAACTTTTTGAAAAAAGCTGATATTTTGACGGGTGAATTTTCGATTGAAAATTAGGGTGTTTTTTCGATATTAATTCAAAATAAGGTGAAAAAATCAATATTTTTAATTAAATAAATTACAGCGTATTTGGGACATAAAAAGGTAAGTTTTCACAAAATTTCGTTAAAAAAAAAAAAATTTGTAAAAGATAAAGATAAAAAACCAAAAACTTGGTTTTTTGAATTTTTCACATAAATTTTGAGGTTATGTGAAAAAAAGTGAAAATACAAAAGTTGTAGATCTTTTTATTACCTACAACTTTGCCATTTGACTTTTTTCCATAGGACTTGTAGTTTTGCCGGAAAACGAGATAAACCGTTTTTTACCCTTAAACCCCCCCCCACTTCCACTTCCCGAACTCGGATCGACCGTAATTTATTTTTCCTTTCATTTTGATCATATTCCCCTCCTTTTCTAATGGGTTTCATCCTACTGTAATTTTTTTTCACTTTTTACCATTTTTAAAGGCTTCGGCACTGGTCTACTAGTTGTCGAGGCGATTAAGACTGTAACTTACACTTGACGATGGCGGTAACTTGTTAAAGCTTACGAGAAATTGACAAAGAGATTAGACTTGAGGCGATAGATAGGAGATTAATAAAGAAAGATTCTTTAATTACCGTTGTGTAGTTTCTTCGGATTAGATGACAAGCAATACTTCTTAACTTTATGAGTTTTTTATGAGAAACCTTTATTTTTAAATCTTGAGTCCTTGGGATTCACACAGGACTCCAGCATGAAACCCATGGCACTGACCACCACCATAATTGAGCCACTATAAGTTGCATAGTTGATTATTATTTTTAGTAAATTATTTAAAAATCGAAAAACTTTTGCAATCCTTTTCCCCCATCAGCATCAATTTGCTTGTTTGTTTTGAAAGTCTTAGTTTTTATGCTAACAACTCGATAACGAAGATGGAATGTTTTTTTATTAATTAATAGACAACTCTTTTAATTGGCTAAGTTTCAGAATTCTTTGAAATCTTTTTGAATTTGTTACGGACTTCGGAATAACTGCAAAATAACGGATTGAAAATTGATAAACAACTTATATAAGCTTTGACGGGCTCATTGGCGCGTTTGGTAGAACACTTACCTTTCGCATCGATGGGTCGCAGATTCGAATCCCACCGAGATGACATTTTTATAATTTTCTATAAGCATGTCTTCCCCAAGTCTGGTCATTTCGGGCATTATACGAGTGGAATGAATATTGAAAGTCCGACTGGGTAACGAACAGTGAATGTGCACCATTACGCATTTCGGTCTCAATATATAGATTTACGAATGTTCTAAGTAAAAAAGATAATATATAACATATTTATCAAATGTTATGGTATATTTTTTATGTTTGTTAAGAAGCATGTGTATGGCGTGTGTTTTAACTTTATAAATTCATTCAGTTGTAAATAATTCAGTTAAAACTTTACTATTCAAACAGGCGTTCTATAACTTCTGAACTTCTAACTTGAAGAGTTCGTAGAAGTTTCTAATTCTTATTTTTTACCAATCAATCGTTATTGTCATAGATAAAATGCTGAGCAAGAGGTTTCTGTTTGCGCTGGCCGTGTTGGTGGTCGCTGTCTGCGTGGAAGCGCGAGAGGAGGGTCCTCACGATATGGCGGATGCTTTGCGTATGCTGCAAGAGCTGGACCGTTATTACACACAAGCTGCTAGACCGAGGTAAGATCTATACGCTATAAACTTCACGTTGGTACGAACTTCAAGCTGGCTGTGCTAAAAGCGGTAAACTTAGCACGTATCATTTGGATAAATTCATCGGTTCAAATATATCTTTAACTAACATAGATGAAAATAATGAAATACTCGTATGTTATGCCGAAGTGTCTGTTAGTAAAAATTTTTAAATCGGTTTAGTAGTTTCAGGCATAACTTTGTACAAACAAATAGAGTTTACCTCTTTATTATATTAATGTAGGTAAAAGTTAGTTGTTATTATTTTGTTTTGTTATGTTGGAGAGAAGGGCTAGGGATAGGGAAGAGTGGCGATGTTTGGAGGAGGTTTTTACCGCGACAGTCGGTCCTTACTTAGATTAGATTTTTAATATTACTCTTTTTTTTCATAATATGCTTACAATTGTTTCTTTTCTTTATCTTACAATTAGATTAATCCCATAACTATACCTGTATGAAATAGTAAGGAAAAATAAAAGCTTTTTTATTTTTATTTATTTAATGTTTATATATTCTTTACATTTTTAAATATTTATAAAGTTTTATGATATGTATGTATATTTTTTTTGTACATGTAATACAGTGCTGTACAGAGTGTACACGTTTATACATAAAAGTATGTATATGATATTTAAGAGTCTACCCGTGAACAAGGTTTCTGGAAAACATCCGAAACTTTGGGATAAATAATAAATCGCGTTTTAATCCGGTATAAAGTATTTTATTGAAATGTGTGATACTCACGTTAATAAAAAGCAATATTATATGTATTATTTTAAACTGTGTTTTGTCATGAATGTTGTTGGTATATATTTTTTGTTTCCAAAATAGTAATGGTGACACAGTTCAGATCTAAGTTAAAAAAACCTCCGACTCAATGTACCAATTAAGTACCTGTTTTCCCTGTAACCCAATGTTCCTTGATAAGTCAGAGGGTGAGTGTGTTAGAAAGAGTGAGACACTCCCTTATGGAAAATTAATTCTTTTCGCCCCTAAAAGTTTCATACCGTTTATAAAATCTAAGGCTTTAAGACATACTAGAATTACCTGCCTGCTCGGTTGTCCGCACTGTAATGAAAATAAATATATCCTGATGGTATCAATTTATATTTGGCCACATATATTATCCATTATATAAACAGGTAAAATTTCGCAAATCAATATTGTAAGTATGTACACGTATTAAGGATTACATTCAAATATATTTCAATCATGGGTTCTTATTCATAGCAAACTATAAAATTAGGATTGTTTCTCTTAAAATACAGAACAGGATTTATAAATCCTGCAAAAGGTGGCCTTTTCGCTACAATTCAGAGATCTCTTCCAGGCCACCCGTATTCTTAACATTAACATCACATCTAACTTGAAATACTACAGTATTATTTTACTTAAAAACTAAGATAATACATAGAGAATAAAAATGTTTAAATGTATGATATACTGACAGGAAATTGAACAGCATAACAGTAGCAGGTAATTTTATACACACAACTATAAATATCCATCTAGGATATTGTATTCATAGAAAAATCTACGATTTATAATAGTATAATGTCGTAGTAGTGTGTAAAATTTCCTAACCTAGTGGGGCATGGAGCAGACACATTTCTGTGTCTGTTTCAATTATATTTTTTCTTTACAGGCATGAATCAGCCTTTTGTGCTCTACCCAAGCGTTTTTTTTTTAAATCGTGATTACATGGAATTCGAATCAAGGACCGCCACTGCTTAACATTCGCGCTTACCATTTCACCATAGAGACGTCACGCGTTGGCAGTAGTGTGTAGTATTCATGACTTTGGCAAAGTCAACAAATCCTATTTAATAAAAATCTGATATTAAATGACCTCTGCCCTACAAGAGTACTTTTTCTTTTGAACTTCATAATTTATTCAATGAACACACCGAGAAACGTGTCGAAACAAGAAAGTATTCTAATTCGTTTTTTTTATTCAGATTAATAAAAGTTTAAGAATGGCATTGGAATCTTTGGATACACAGTTAGTAGGTTAAAGGTTATTTTTAGTAGTTGGAATGAAACTAGTTATTTTTTTTAATGTTATATATCGACAGACGAGCATGAGGTTCACTTGATGGTAGGTGATATCTCAGCCACAGTCACAGACCTTCAGTCAATGATGTGCTGTTGTCCTACTTTTTACTTCGGGCATTCGGATTTTCATAGACCCTAACCGAAACGCGCAATATGCACTTTACGGTTTTTCTATCTATGAACGGTGGTTAGTTACCCGGTCGGAATTTCGATATACCTCCCACCCGATCAATTCTCGTAGTTACCAGACGTGGGAAAACATGCTTGCAGAAAATTATAAACATATTGTCCCGGTGGGATTCGAACCCATTACCCATCGATACGCACGGCAGGTGTTCTACCGAATGCGCCAAAGAGCCCGTCAAATCTGCTTAAGTCCCAATACAAATATTTAATTTAAGTGGACATTGTAATAGGTAAAAATGATTGTGTTAACGACTATTTAGAGACGGGTGTGAATAAGAAATACATTAAGTTAAAATAACTCTGAGTTAGTGATATTACCTTCAGACAGGAAATTATAAAAAGTATTCTTTGCTTCTACTAGTACATCTAATATCCGTTGTTTGTGGTACAAGTACTGATAGAAATATATCGTTAATAGAAAGGCAAAACTGCTAAAGCGCCAATTGATTTTGCGAAAAAGTATTTTTATCATCAATTTGTATGAGGAATCACTTGAAATTGCAGACAACTGACGAATATTTTCTCGCAAGTTATGTCTGATTGGGCTCAGGTATAAAAAACAAAAATTTTTAATCCAAAAAAGCGTATTACGGAAAAATTAAGAAATAGTAGCAACAAATATTTTTCGTTTTTTTTCTTCATCTACTATATAAAAATAAGTCGGGTTTTCCTTCCTGACGCTATAACTCCAGAACGCACGAACCGATTTCCACGGTTTTGCATTCGTTGGAAAGGTCTCGGGCTCCGTGAGGTTTATAGCAAAGAAAATTTACGAAAAATTTCAACAGAAAAGCGGGAAAATCTTTTTTCTTTAAGAATAATTATAAAATTTCGAAGCCAAAATTGTGGCAGAACAACGTCTGCGGGGTCCACTAGTAATAATATAGATTTGAGCATATGAAACATAAAAAACATATTATATGTATAGAAGACAGGGCCAGTCATGTTCAGTCTCGGTTTGAAGTACCTACTAGTTTTATATTGTTACTTTTTAAAGTACATTAGGTTGTTAGAGCTTCACTTGTTCAAATAATACTTGACTTGCGAGTTGACATTTGAACATTGACATGTGTATTTTTGAACGAAGCATTTGAAGTTTGATATATTTTGTATCCTGTCTTTTGAAAATAATTCGGATAATATACATAAAAATGGGCCCTTAGTTAATAAAAATCTTATAACTTTAGAATCCAATATAAAAATCCGTTTCGGCCTCAGTTGAAAAATTCAGTTTTTAATTATTTAAGCTCGTAGCGGAAGTTAAAACGTACCCCGCTAAGCATAAACATTAAACACGGTATGGTATAGTAAAATTTGGTATGCTATTTAAGATCACACTTAATAAGTTTGATTAGACAGGAAATTTCAGTTTTCAGCATTAAATAGTGAACTTCAGATGGTAGTTTATTTTTTGGGCTGTATAATTAATAGTAGTAGTAATATAAAATGGGACAAAATAGTAATAAACATGTGAATTTTATTTACAAATTAGTATTAGTAGCTTTTCTCTTCTGATCTAGACTGAAAGAGGTGCAAATTTTTATAAAAGTCCTATTTATGATAAAACGCTGCCACGTATTATTTTAATCAAATGTATAAAATTATAAAAATCTATCAAGATTATTTTTAAATTGCCCTAAAATTGGGTTTGGCATACCATATTTTATTGTAACATGAAACAGACCAAGTTTTATGTTGAATTTGATCACTTCACCCAAACATACTTCAAATCTACTGCTTCTGCAGTAGGTATTGTTACAAAATTACTTTTTTTATGAAACTCCATAAAAGTGAAATTAAACGCTTAAGAATATTTTTCTAAGCTGATTTTGAGAATGAAAACCATTGAATTATGTTCACAATTTTCTGTAAGAATGTGTTTTCCCACGTCTGGTCACTTCTGGCATTAAAACGTTGGGAGGAACGTAATTCCGATCGGATAACAGTTTGTGGATTTCCGAATGCTCGAAGTATAAATTATTTCTGACGGGCTCGTTGGCGCGTTCGGTAGAACACCTGCCGTGCGCATCAATGGGCCGTGGGTTCAAATCCCACTGGGACGACAAGTTTATAATTTTCTGTAAGCATATCTTTCCCACATCTGTTAACTTCGGGCATTGGTCGGGTAGGAGGAATATCGAAATTCCGTCCGGGTAACGAACCACCGTTCATAGATGGAAAAACCGTGAAGTGCATATTGCGCTTTTCGGTGTCAGTCTATGGATTTCCGAAGGCTCGAAGTAAAAATTAGGTCGATAGCGCATCATTGACTGATATTCTGTGGCTGAGGACCTTCTGAGGGATTCTGTTTCTGTGGCTGTCACCTACCATCATGCGAACCTCATGCTCATTTGTCGATCTAACTTAAAAAATATTTTACAAGGTAACTTTTAGTATGTGTCTAATATCAATTTCATTCAACATCTATAATTACCAAGGGGACACAAATGGCCAGCAAACCTCCATTTTCCTGTAGAATTCCATTTAAAGAGTTCTCATGGGAGTTAAAATTTATTCGGAACGCGCTCTGTAATTTGCCCCTGACTTATCTTGTCCAGTTTCAGTTCGCTCAGTGAAATGATGACGTAATAACCGCTTTGTGATACACGCATGTTGGCTTGTACCTAGCCTGTTTTCGATGTCGTTTTGGTAAAATAACTTTGCCTCTTTGTGTAAGATATTGACAGACGAACTAAAGGCTGACTTCATAAAGTGTAGTGAAATAAGCCGCTGCATTGCTGATTAGGGGTCCTATTTGCCATCACTTATTATTATTTACAATAACTTTGAAATCCTGTTTCTATCCTTAGTTTGTTTTGTCTGTTTTATGTGTTGAAGGTGGCAAATGAAGTTGATATCGATCTATCAATCAATTAAGAAGGGAAGTTGATTTTGAAATATTTAATACAAGTGTTCTATAGAATTAACAAATTATTAATAATTTGTTTTATTTGTTCAGTTATTGTTTATTTATTCGTTCGTAAAAATATTGTAAAAGTTATAAATAAAAAACAAAGACCGTATTTTCTTTAAAATTCAATGGAATTATGTTATGTCCATCGTGAATTTTCATAAAATGTGCTCTTTGTCAACACATATTTCATTTATGAATCATTCATTGTATTTATATATTTTTTTAATATTTAACAAAATTATGCTAGGGACAGTATCATATGGGCTAGATTCCGAGTAGAGAAACAAGAACGGTGGGTAGTTGGAACCTGCTTTAGCAAAGATAACGATCTCAAATTATTATGACTAAACAGCTGTAGTACTCTCCAATATCCCAAAAACGAAACGTGTTGTCTTCCGGCCGCCTCCGGCGGGCGGAAAGACGGAACCCTGATGTCGCCATAGAATGGCATGCAGGGGAAAGCGGGGTCGCGCCCTATCAAAATAGGGCGGTCGTTGAAGTGGGCGCAGAGGATGCGCTCTCAGGCGGTCGCCGGTTCGCTCCGCGGATGAAACGCGAAGCGAACCCAATATCCCAAGTAACATAAGATCCATATTGTAATATATTTTTCTAGTTGTGATCCAGAACTCCTAACAGTATAAAGGAACTAAATTGTCAAGACAACAAATATCCTTTTTTAACACTCTTGTGTGAAGCGAAGTCGTTTGTGGCAAATTAGATCGATAAAAGTTTTCGATGTTTCATTTGAAATTTAAAGTTTCTACAGTTGTTTTAGTTACAGTTTTGTAACAAGGAAAGAAATCGTTTTCTATGTATCTCTGTACTATTCACTAATTGTGAAACTGTTGTTCTTTTAACACTAAATACTAATAATTTTCTAGTCTCCAAGTATACTAGTAGCCAAGGTTTTATTCAGAAATGTAATACTTAAACTTTAGAATTAACCTACTTGTTCCGACTGTAATCGAAAATATGATAAAATTTAGAGAAATTTCATTAAAAATATATAGATTTTTCAAGCCTTTTTTAACTTTCGTCGGTGCATGTAATCAAATTTTACAAAGTTATTCCTGATTCCCCGAATTTAATTAAGATTTTGATTCGAATTATAGAACAAATGAATGGTGTTATTACGCTGTTCTATTGATAAAGGTGGCCATAGAAACTTAATAATAAAACAATCTCACCCTATTGGGTTCGGAGTCGTTTGATTTGTCTTGAAAAATAGATTTAGAATTGCAGATCAAAGATTGTTTTACATAAATGAATGATTTAATTAAAGATATTAATTAATTAACTACGTTTATAAACATAATATATTTTATTTTAAAGATATTTATAAAAGTGTTATTGTCGATATACCTTTGACGGAACTCGGATCTGAAATACATATAGAATAGTCAACATAGAGCCGGAAGTGTTTCGAAATATGTCAAATGGTCAGCTTGAAAATTCTTTTTCGAAATTCAAAATTGACTTTTATACATTCTTAGTTCAAATAAATGGAGGTTTATTTACGGAGAACACTTTAGAAACGTAATGGTGTATTCGCATGTATGATAAAGATTCATATACTCAATTTTATTTGAATTGTTTGTTTAAAAAAGTATTTATTTACAATACTGAAAAATGTAAATTCCGGAACTAAAGTCATTTAAACTATCTTAATCCGAACTCCGAAGTATTATGATAAAAAAACATTAAACTCGTATTCGTTGCTTCATTTTGGTACTTAGCATTTACTACATACATATTTTGGTAGCAGACGTCACAGAGTTCAAATTAAATTCATGAAATGTTAACCTGCTTTTTAAGCATCGCAATAATAGGAGTCGAATACGAGGATGGACTTTCATTACCTGCATACAATGTCTTTGATCCTCGAAACTAATTTAATAGACGAGATTTAAAATAGTTCGGGCTGTTGGTGTCGGGTTTCTTGTAAACTGATCCAAACTTGCATTCCATGTCTCAACTTCGTGCAAAAGGTTCCTTATGTTCAATACATTCATATGATCAGTATGTTATTTAGCAAGTCCATTGGAATACTATTAGCTAATAGTATTTTTAGGAATTGTTTAATCACTTATTGTACATTTTTAGATTGATATAAAAAAATACGATTGCTAATTAAATGTTACTCGCTGATAATGTAGCTTTCTACTGGTGAAATAATTTTTAAAATCGGTCGCGTAGTTTTTAAGTTTATTCATAACATACAAAAATTCAAAAATACAAATCTTTCTTCTTTATAATATTATTATATAGTAGATAGTAGGTATATTATAGTAATAGTATAGATATATGATAGAAGTATAGATATAGATATGTGACATTTACAAGAATAAGAGTACATCAGATGGGTACAACAGGTGATCTTATTGTCACAGTAGCAATCTCTTCCAATCTACCTTTTTGAGGCGTGTATAACATAAATTTAACTACTGGAATAACTGACCTTATTAAGGGTTTAAGGGAGAGCGATGTATCATACACATTTCGTGTACAAACATGTATCTAGGCTATATCTATTTTTTGTTTTGAAGCCGTTATAAAAGTATCTGGTTTAGTGTGAGTATGTATTAAAGTAGATAATATATCAAAACGCGTTCTGCCCACACCTTGATCCACGTTTAACCTCATTGTAGCTCGTATATGTAAGCTTTTCAAACTTTGAATGCGTTAAAAACTTGAACCTTTTCTCCTGGAAAGTCACTCCACAATAAAATAGAATTTTCAATTTCATCGCGACAAAGGCACTTTGTGTTAGAGCGTGAAACGTGTTATGTTTAGGTGGTTTCTCATTATATAATAAATCGCATTTACTTCGAGTGAATTACAAAACGTTTTATTTTGACAATTCCGTTAATGTTTTGTTACATTTCGTTCGGGATTAATCCTTCAAATTAATCTACGAGTATATTAATATTAAAGTTAAAAAGTAGTTGTAATCTTTGTCTCCTATACTGTTTAAATTATGGATATAAAAAGTAAATAATAACACTTTTTTTTACACCTCTTAAAAAGTGATTAAAATTATTAGATAGATTATAGAATAAAAAAATTACATACTTTACATTACGACCAAATAAGGACAAATAAAAATTAACTAGAGAGAGAGAAAACATTTATTCACTGTCACACATAATAAGAAATAATTATTAATACAAAGATTTTAAATTTTTTGTGAGCAATTGACAGCGAAAAGGCAAAGGACTCAACATATTGTGGCAAACATTTTAAACATATTTCAGCCTTTGCCTTAAGAGTCACGTCACGGAATGTCATACGTAAAAATCTGACTAAACAATAAAGAAAACTAACAACGAAAAAAGTACAAAAATACTATACACAATTATTATATGGCACATTATAAGCTAATAGTAACAACGAAATGAAAAAAAAAATACTGCTATGGTAACATGCTGCTGCTTTAAATTATTTATTTTTCAACTAAAATGTTTTATTCAGATTTTTTTAAACAGAAAATGAAGGAAAATTTGTTTTAAAACAACGAAAGTTGCAATAAGAAAACCTTTGACAGAAAAAGTAAATATCCCTAATGGATCCTAAGGGCTTTTATTTTAAGATCAAAAGCACTATTGATCTCTTATAGACAACTACTAAGTACTAATCAATAAGTCCTTTTATGTATTTCTAGTAATGTTTTTTATTTGTACATGTTTTATCAAGTTTCGTTTGAAGGATTATATTATAAGTAATTTCTATAATACTATTGCGATTAACTATATGTTTTTCTTATCGGATAAAGGTCGGACATTAAAGATAAAAGCCAAATCATTTTTCTATTTTTTCATCTTTAGCTTTTAGGATTAGTTGTATCCAGCGGCGGATTTGCCTATAGGCTATAGGCCGAGTAGGCCAGGGCCCACAGATTACTGATCTGTGGCCAGGGCCCTAAGGCTGTAAAATTTCGGGGGCGGCAGAACTCTGTGAAATATTACTTCAACGTTTAGAAATTTACAAATAACTAGCGACCCGCCCCGGCTTCTCGCACGGGTCTAGATTTTTTGACAAAAAAATGGAAGGGGTTGGTAACAGAAGAGTGAAAATTTAGGGTTGTATGTATTTTTAATGCCACATTATAAAAAAATAAAAACAAAAAAAAATTGTCCAAAAATTAAAAACAAGATTGTTAATGGTGAACAACCCTTATCACTTAGGGGTATGAAAAATAGATAGTAGCCGATTCTCAGACCTACTGAATACGCATATATAATTTGGTAAAAATCGCTAAAGCCGTTTCGGAGGAGTATGGTAACTAACATTGTGACATGGAAATATTATAAATTAGAAGATAACGTTATGCATCAGTATCCAACAACACTGATTTATGTATCTTATCAAATACAGACTTTTCTTATATTTTACTTTAATTTTATTCTCATATATCATTCAATTTCATGCTTTAGTAGAGTGGGGGGACGGCAATGTTACACAGGCCTAGGGCGGCCAGCGTTTCAAATTCACCCCTAGTTGTATCTGAGTGGGGTTCAGTGACAGTACCTTAAATCAAGTGAACGACGAATTATGACATACACCTAAATAAGTTTTCTCATTTAAATTTCTTTTTAAAACTTTATAATATGAAAAAACAACAAAAAAGGTAATATTCTTGTTAAAATTTCAAAAATGTAATTCAATCTTTATTATATCTTAAACAGTTATTGTTTCAATCGGCGTAGACATTCGCTTCGTCAATGTCATCCGTTCAGCAAAGACAAATATCATTTCGTACGGGTCTTTGTTTAATAGATACGGAGTATTTGTCTTATATCCGGCTCAACCGGCTGAGAAATATGGGTGGGTGTTTTTAGATGCGAAAGGTCACGAAATCGTATGCAACTTTTCATTATAGAAAAACGCCATATATAGTTTTGTTTCTCGTTGACATATTCGGTGGTGCACTGTGTTCCGATGGGTTAGGGGTTCGAATCCCGCCGGAACAACATGTTTATAATTTTCTGTAAACATGACTTTCCTATGTCTGATCACTTCAGGATCTATTTAGTTGGGAGGAATATCGAAATATCGACCCTGTTACGAATCACAGTTGGAAAAACTATAAAGTGCATATTGTACGTATTGTTTGCAGTCCATGGATTTTTGAATAGAATCATTGTCTGATGTTCCGTGGCTAAGTATTCCTACCACAAATTGAAATGAAAAAACACTAACCGAACCTAACTTTAATAAAGATTTGAGACTTTCCAACACCTGGGATCCGATAATAATTAATTAAAAAGGCATTCGAAACGTCCGCGCGTCGGCATAAATAATAAATCGCGTATTAATCCGTTGAAACTTATTTTAAATATTATAATGATTATTATCTACTATATTCTCGATAGTTTTCTAGGGTTTCATTTGGTTTCTTCTTCTGCTTCCTGCCCTGTTCCCTTTTTTTTATTTGGGGTCGGCGCAGTATGTTCTCTTTTTCCATTCTCTCCTTTCACTCGCCATATCATCCTTTCAAACACATATCATTCTTCACGCAGTCAATCCATGTTTTTGACCTCCCTCTTCCCCTATACCCATTCACTTTCATATTCAAAACTTATACCACTTGGTATACCCCAGTATATTTGGCTGCTTTTCATGAATTAAACACACTTCAAAATAGAACATTTTACATACGATCCGTTTGAAAATTTAACTTAATATTTGTTGTCACATCTTTTTATATATAAATTATATATAAACATTGAATGTATAAATCAAATTCAAAGCAGCAATTTGAGTTTTTTTATCAGATTAATGTGTTATAAGTAATATGTTTATTTACACTTGTGTTATTTTTAATATTTTTTGACAAAATAAACAAACAAAAAGTAATGTCATTGACTACAGATTGTCAAATAAGAGGTCAACATTTCAATAAGTATTTTAATAAATATTATAATAAGCCACAAATTATGAATGTTAATGAGTTTTAAATTTTTTCTCAAGTTTGGACTTCTCAACTTATGAAGGTTAGGAATATTTAGTTTGAATACAGTCTACGAAAAGTAAAATTTTATTTCGATGGAATTAACATGTTCTGAATTCAAATATTTCGTGAAGTATGTCACTTCATTCTTCTGAATTTTACACAAAAATGAATATGGTTTAACTTCTTTAGCAATAATATGTATGAGAAACGTTTGCATTAGCTGAGATAAGAATGCTGAGGGGGATGTGTGGAGTGACAAGATTAGATAAGATAAGAAATGACTATATAAGTGGAAGTTTGAGAGTAGCGCTTACAAATAATGGATGAATGAATGAAAAATACTTTATTGTACACCAGAAATTGAATAAACATAAAGTTAAAAGACAAAATTGTACAAAGGCGGCCTTATTACTAAAAGTAATTTCTTTCAGGCCACCATTTTAGGACATTGTTAGGCCGAAAAACTGCTAGGTTGGTGCACTATTCTAATACCACTATAAATCAGTAATATGTCTCTAAGAAACAACTATACTTAAAATTACATTTCTTATTTATCAGTATACTAAATAAATACGTAAATATTTTGTAAAACAAAAACTTGGCGATTAAAAAGAGTGACGAAGAGTTTCTTGCCAGTTCTTCTCTTCCGTACTACGCCCTTGATTTGAGAATTGACGGTAAATGTAAAATTAGAAGCATTTAATATGTATTTTTTATTGACGTTCATAAGTGTACATTATGTTACCTAAATGAAAAATGATTTTGAATTTGAATTTGAATTTGAATAAAAATTTAAAGGTAATCGTTTGGCTTGGTATGGGAATGTTATGAGGAGAGATGAAGGGCATGTGTCTAAACAGTTTTGAATATGAAATGGATGGGTATAGGGGTAGAGGGAGGCCAAAAAAAACCAGTAATTCGAACGATTCCAAATAAAAAAAAGGGAACAGGGCAGAAAAACGAAGAAGCAATAATATCTTTGACGCAGTAATATTAACCCTTAATAAGGCAAGGGGATATAATTTCCCACCAAGGATTCTTTTTAAAAATATTTATTTTTTCGCGACTGGTAACTAAAATATGAATGCAAGCATACTTAGCAGCTTCTTGGTATATTCAAAATTTCTAAGCTGGTAAAACTTTTGATAATAATGTCGTCATGTGGACTATATGTGAATTTCAAAATGAAGTGACATGGGAATAGAGAGCAATAACGGTTATTTTTCGGTGACTTTGAAGAAAAACATTCAAATTGTTCAACAAAGATTTCTGTAAGTAGAATATGTTTTATATTTTATATAAATAGTCTATTCCAGCACTGTTTAATATAGTTTTCATATGGTTTCTAGCAGTTTTTACCCTTAAAAAGTTCAAATTAGTAAGTGGGAAAATGTTTCCCTTTGCCCGATTGTGCCTGCATGTACGACGTGTAACTATTTATACAGAAAATACTTTTGTCATTAAATTTTCTGTTTATGAACGATATGTCCAATTGTATATTTGTAGATTTTATATTTATAGACAATGAACAAAACAACAACAAACCAAGAAAATTCCAAGCAAAGCGGAGTTAGAAGCGATCGTAGTGTTTTCAAGAACGACTAAGGCTCGAACTTCAGCATGCCTGATGAGATCGGCCTGAAGAAGGCAATAACTATAAAAGCAGAACCAAGAAAGAGGAAAAGAGAACTAAAATACTGTGCTCAATCTGTCAAGTAGCACTGTGCAAAAAACTGTTTTAAATCATTTCATGAGGCTTCACCTCAGGATTAATTAATATTTCATGTCACAAATAAATAAATAAGTTCATACTCGTCGTTTTTGATTTAAAAACATCTTAAAACAAATAAATCTATATAGTCATTAAAAAATATTCAAATAAAAATATAACAACCGAAGTCAGGAACAAACACTTGTATTAAAATAACAACGAAAGTACTGTAAATGTACATAACCTTAACAGGCAAAGGGTATTATTTTCCCACTTCGACACAGAGCTTATAGACATAATCAGGCAAGGGGAATTAATTTCCCACCGGAAAAATGGGGGTTTCCCTCTCCCCCCTCCTCTTAAAATATAGTTTTTTGAAACCAGTGGTATTATTGTGCCCTAAATTCACGTTCAATTTTGTAATTACATTTACATAGGCTTGCGCCTTATTAAGGGTTAACTAAGTATGAATTTAAAGGTTGTAAGTTAATTTCAATTTTAAAAGATTAGGAACAAAATGACCTAATATACAAAGAATATACATCACAAATATTAATTACGGCTATATTCCTTGTACATCTTAGGTATTTTTCTCACTAAACTTTTAACTTAAAACATTTAAATTCATACTTATTGGGTTTAAGCCCTATACCCTCGATATTTCTATCCTCACAGTAAGCTTTCATCGAGAATGTAAGGTATGGAAGGTACACTATATAGTATTTTATGGAAAATGGAAATAAGTTACATCTCTTTTGACAGCTCTAACATATTCAGCGTCAATATATCACGTCAATACGTGACTGGGTGATTATTTTTATTCACTTTTCTCTGACGTTAGAAGATGTATCTAGTTATGCCACTTTACATGCTTTTATTTATTTAATTTATATCTGACTGGCTGGCGTTTATCCCTTTTTGTTGTCAAG
This sequence comes from Anthocharis cardamines, assembly GCA_905404175.1. Taxonomy (NCBI): domain Eukaryota; kingdom Metazoa; phylum Arthropoda; class Insecta; order Lepidoptera; family Pieridae; genus Anthocharis; species Anthocharis cardamines. The sequence goes on from FR989959.1 coordinate 2,741,297, forward strand.
GGAGGGAAATGCCTTTAATAATATTTAACATTTGAATAATAAAATAACATACGGAATAACTTTTTTACATAATATCGTTGAATACTGCTATTATTTCACTTATCATTTGGTTAGGCATACAGAAGCACGCAAGTAGTTCGCGCTAGGCCCTCAGAAGCCTACAATTAGAGTGCACCAAATACCCAAAGGACCTAAACTATACTTCAGGGTGACAGTTCTTTTATAGCAAGAGTCAATTGACTGCCATTACTTATAAATTATTTTTTGCTTCGTTTAATACTATGTCAATGATTTTTTGCATTCAATTTTATGACATTCTAACATGTTTTCCTTCTAAAGGGATTCTTTCCTGTTTTTAAAAGATAGACGCAGGGAGAGAATTTTCCTTCTCCTCCTTAACCGTATCAAAAAATCTCCTGTCATGGAATCCCGTCGAGCATCTGGATTTCCGGTGATGAAGATGATAGAATCAGGAGTTATTGAATCACCCTACCCATAATGTGGTGTCGACAAATGATCGATAACCTCAGAATCGTCAATCAGGTGGTGGGTAGGACTTTTTATTACGTCCAGAGTCTCAAAAGAAATTTCGTATTAGACTTGATGTATAGGTTTTGAGATAGCATAGCTAACCTTAACCAATATGCACTGTTGACTGCTAGTGGAGTTTGGATTGGCTGACCAAATTTTATTAAAAGAAGTAGACACGTTGTAATACAAAGTCAATTCTTTTAGGCTCAACAAAGACTTTTCTAACTCTGTTAATTAGTTTTTGCGCCTCGTCGCGACACGTTGTTGATTGGTGCATGTTGCATGATTTATCCTGGGACAAATACGTGAGGAATGTTAAGCATGTTATATCATGCTTGGCCAATACACGAATAAAATGAATCGAAAAACATGATGTGAAGTTATCTCTTTGTTGAGCCGGGTTTGGGGGCAGTCATTCTTTGGGGGGTCATCTACCACATTGAAGATTGTGTTAGATGACTTATCAACGCCTATCAAGAGGTACTTTGTGCGTACATGTACGTAGACTTTCTTTTGAGTTTTATGTTTACTTTTTAATACATAATAATACTATTATTACTATAAACATACGGCCTTATTCATAAGCGTATTATAAGTTTGATATAGTTAAAAATGTGTTTTATCTCGCTCTATCGAATATAAAAAGACTACAGAACGAAAGAAAAAAAACAAATTTTATATTATTTTATATATTAAGTTTATGAATAAGGGTATTAGTCTCATACTAATCTGTTGATATCTACTATGGAAAAACTAATCAGTTGAGGCAATGCGCGTATAATGTAAGCACGTGACGCTAATTATCGTTGATAATGTTATCTATAATTGGTATTGCATTGCACTCTAGTTGAAACGTTGATAAGATACAGCGCAGTTAATCCTTGATAATGCATTTGATATGTTATATTTTTGAGACGAAAGATTTTTATTATAGCTATCATACATTAAAATATTAAATAACATAAAGAAAGGAAGTAAAAACCTAAACTAAATAGCAATTGTCTACAAATATTTAATACGAAGGAACTAAAATTGCTTATAATTCGTTATGTATCACCAATATCCGGCGACCGAATAAAACCCTGTGTTCGCAGCCAATATCTCGACGTATCCGTAGAAAAAAGTCGGATATGATTATGATACCATGTTGCTTTTTATCCTTTATTTATAACTTATAATAAATTTCTAGTTAAATCAAAATTTTAAAAACATAACATGTTTTCGAAGATAGCAGTCCAATAATCGTTCATGAAGTTAACCATGTTGTACTTTTTTTTATATTAGATATCGACAGACGAGCGTGAGGTTCACTTGATGGTAGGTGATACCTCGGCTACAGAACATCAGTCAATGATGCGCTGTCGACCTATTTTTTACTTCGAGCATTCGGAAATCCATAGACTGATACCGAAACGCGCAATGTGCACTTCACGGTTTTTCCATCTATGAATGGTGGTTTGTTACCCGGTCGGAATTTCGATATTCCTCCCACCCCATCAATGTCCTAAGGATTCGAACTCACGATCCATCGATGCGCACGGCAGGTGTAGTACACCGAACGCGCCAACGAGCCCGTCTGATATTTCGGTTGAAGTCGTGAAGGGCGGGTACAATTAATTTCTCATTGTTGTCAAAACACACCTTCGCTACGAGCTTTGTTATTCTTTAATATGATATAAACGACATAACTATTTTAATTTTCAATTATAATGTAAATAAAAACTGAAAATGAAAACTGAAAAACAATTAGTTATGACCGTTAAAATGAAAATATTTAACGAGTTATATCCGAGACGAGTAAATGGTGCATGAAACATACGTTTTATCTTTTATTTCTGTTAAATACCAGTAGTCTAATACAAAATGGCCCAAAAAAAGCTTTTGAAAAAGCTTACTGAAACTATTATTGATGAATATCTGAAATTGATTGATTGTCTTTCTGGGCCTGTATAATATGGATCTTTTTAAACAAATAATTAATAAGTATTTAATAGGTAGGTGTGTATGGTATAGCTATGTGTGTTCCATAGTATCCTGTATCAATCCATCGTAGCCATCTAAACTTTCTACCAGGTGGGATAGCGGACAAACGCCTACGAGTACCTATTAAAAAAAGGCTTAGAAATGAATTAAGAATCTTTGGCCTACTTCACAATAGTAGCCAATTATTTTCAGATAAACCAGTACTTCATTTATAAACTGTGTGAATTGTTTTACAAAAAAAAAGTATCATAGAATAAAACTTGTATTTGAAAAGGAATAGTTATTTTCTTCTTCCTGCCCCTTTGGGGTGTCGGCGCAGTATGTTTTTTTGAAAAGGAATAGTTATGTAATATTATATTACATCCTTTTTAGTTAAAGTTTTAAGCTTTGATATATAATACCTACTGTACGAAAAAAGCAAAGTTTATAGAGTTTTAAGTAGAAAAAAATTAAAAGTTACAAAGAATTTTAAGTATATATAAAGTTTTGTTCTAAAAACATAATCGCGTTTTCAAAGGTTTTTAAGATCGCTATTTTTGTCAAAATATCGGGTCGTATCTTGGTCGCGCCTAGTGTTGTATTAGATGTGATATCGATATCGATATATTGGCAGGATTGACCGCCGTGACGTAGCGATGGACCGCGTCGACCCAGACATGTTAGATCGCGCGGTGCGGCTCCTCCAGCTGCAGAAACTTGACCGCATTTACTCCTACCACACCCGACCAAGGTACGATATCGATGTTTCCCGACATCCCTATTCCCCTAAGTAGATAGTTGTATCAAAATATCTTCTTTTTCGACTTTTATTTACGTGAGCATGTGAATGCGACCTTTTGATTGTTTTTATACTATGTTGATGTGTAAATAGAAGGTCTTTGCATGAGATGAAGCCACCAAAAAGGATGTATCTACTTATTATATACTTACTATCTTATTATTATTTTGTGTTACTAGTGTAGTATGCAATAATTTTGTTAAAGTTTTGATATAATCTGTGTAAAATTTCGCGCCTTCTTCATGTTTTATCTATGTTATTTTTTTTTTTTGAACATCGCTGTTATTCGTTGTACATGTCAGTTATATTAATTAAAGTGAATTTGCAAATATATCTTTCATTGCATCTTTTAATCTATCAGGTTATGGGCCCAGTAGCCCTGTTAAGTGTGGACACAGTAAATAACAGTGCATAAAGAAAAATTATTACACGCCGGTATAAATATAACCTCAAAGTGCACGCCGATTTTACAGACTGTGAAATATCATTCAGTTCTCAGAATATTATTGATTAAAATGTCATCAAGTAATCCTCTTGTCATGATTGAAAAATTAACTGGTCGAGAAAACTATTCCACTTGGAGATTCGCAGTAAAAACATATCTCCAACACGAAGAACTGTGGGACTGTGTTGAACCTCTGCCTGGTGTATCTGTCGATCCTAAGAGTGATATTAAAGCAAAGTCTAAAATTATTTTGCTTGTGGATTCTGTAAACTATGTCCACATACAAGAGGCAAGGTCTGCAAAGGAAGTTTGGAACTGTTTGGCAAACGCTTTTGATGACTCAGGGCTAACACGCCGTGTGGGTTTACTTCGGGACTTATGTACGACAAATCTCGCTGGATGTTCAAATATAGAGGAATATGTGAGTAAAATTATGACCACGGCTCACAAACTCCGCAATATTGGTTTTAAAGTGGACGATGAGTGGCTTGGAACTCTGCTTCTCTCCGGTCTACCAGAAACATATAAGCCTATGATCATGGCAATTGAAAGTTCAGGCATGAAAATAAGTGCAGACTCTGTTAAGTCAAAAATTCTTCAAGATGTCAAAAATATAAGTGACACATCTGCTTTTGCAACAAATCATTATAATAAAGTAAATACAGGTTCAAAGAAACATTTTAGAAAGGGACCTCGTTGCTATAGCTGCAATAAATATGGCCATGTCGCTGCTGAGTGCAAGTCTAAGCCTAAAAAGAAAAGTCAAGAAAGTTCTAGCTATGCTGCTGCTTTCATAGCTTCTACAACTAACTCTGATGAAAAATTGTGGTATATAGACTCCGGTGCTTCAGTCCATATGACCAAACATAAGAATTTGTTGCATAATGAGAAAGTACCACTTATTAAGACAATAAAGGTAGCAAATGACAAGTCATTATCTGTTCATAGCACTGGACAGTTGAGTTTAGATGTTAGCAATAACAAAGGTCAGTACAATAAAATTCTATTTCAAAATGTATTGTATGTGCCAGAGTTGGCAACAAATCTACTATCAGTCAGTCAGATCATACAAAATGGAGGTCAGGTTAAATTCAACAGTAAAGGCTGTGTGATATTGAATAAAAATAATGTGGTTGTTGCAACGGCAAGCTTAGTCAACAATATGTACAGGCTAAATGTCAAAAGTGAACACGCATACTTATCCGATGTTGACGAGCAAGATGCTTACCTCTGGCATCAACGCATGGGCCATTTGAATTTTCAAGATCTGGAAAAATTAGTAGATAACACTGAAGGTATAAAGTTTTCAAAGGAATATGATAAATTAACATGTGTAACATGCTTACAAGGAAAACAAACACGATTACCTCTGAAACAAAGTATGACTAAATCTTCAAAGTTACTTGAACTGGTCCATTCAGATATCTGTGGTCCAATGGAAACAAGTTCATTAGGCGGTGCAAAATATTTTATGACTCTGATAGATAACTACTCAAAGAAAGTTTTTGTTTACTTTTTACATAAGAAATCTGATGCTTTAGAGAAATTCAAAGAATTCAAAAGTCAAGTGGAAAAACAACTAGAATGCAATATAAAGTGCCTTCGCTCGGACAATGGCCTTGAGTTTTGTAACTCGAGTTTTTCTGAGTTCTTAAAAACTGCTGGAATTGTTCATCAAACCACCACTCCATATACGCCCGAGCAAAACGGTGTTGCCGAGCGAATGAACAGGACTCTGGTAGAAAAAGCAAAGTGTATGTTAATTAACGCCAACTTACCAAAACAATATTGGGCTGAATCTGTACACACTGCTGCTTATCTGATAAACAGAACTCCAACCAGATCATTACAATACAAGACACCAGAAGAAATTTGGTCAGGACAGAAACCAAATATTAATCACCTAAGAATATTTGGGTGTAAAGCAATGATTCATCTTCCCAAAGAAAAGAGAAGGAAATGGGATCCTAAATCACAGGAAGCAATATTCATTGGTTATTGTGATCATACAAAAGGATTTAGATTTGTATTAACTGGTTCTAGAACAGTAATAAAAAGTAGAGATGCAGTTTTCCTTGAATCAACAATGAAAAGAAACTATGTTCCGGTGGATTTAATACAAGACAGCTCAATGTGTGACTCATCATCTGAGTCAATTGACAAGCACACATCCGAGAGCTCTGACACAGATGACACCTTACTATCCACAAACACTGACCTATACTCTGAAACAGACAAAAATACAGACAGTGAATACTCACCTAACAGTAATATTGAAATGCCATCACCCTCAAGGATAACTCTGAGACCTAGAAATAAAGAGATGTTCTCTAAATGTAAAGATGATCAAGAAAAAGGTTTCCTGTGCTGCAGTGAAGATACACCTGTGCCACTGAATTATGAAGAGGCAATCACATCAGCTGATTCTGAAAATTGGAAAATATCAATAAATAAAGAATTAGAATCTCATCGTTTAAATGGAACATGGATATTGGTAGAAAAGCCTCAGAATGCAAAGCCAATCGGTAGCAAATGGGTTTTTCGCATTAAAAATGAACCAACAGGTCCTCGTTACAAAGCTCGACTGTGTGCAAAAGGTTATGCACAAAAAGAAGGTATCGATTATGATGAGACCTTTGCACCAACAGTAAGGTATGACTCTATTCGTGTATTATTGTCCATTGCAGCTCAAGAAAAATTAGAAATAATTCAGTTTGATGTAACCACTGCTTTTCTGTATGGCGAATTAAAGGAAAATATACTAATGATAGCACCTGAGGGACTAGACTGCAAGCCTAATATGGTATGTAAACTTATTAAATCATTATATGGACTTAAACAGGCACCCCGATGCTGGAATACTAAATTTAATTCAGTTCTTAATAAATTTGGCTTTGAGAAAAGTAAAGCAGATCAATGTGTTTATGTTGGAACAATAAAAGATTTCAAATGCTATCTGTGCCTCTATGTTGATGATGGCCTTTTACTATGTAAAGATAGATCAACTATGATGAATGTAATTAATGAACTACAAACAAATTTTGATCTTAAAGTATGCTCTACATTAACTAATTTTGTTGGTATGCAAATAGAAATATATAATGACTGTATCTTAGTACATCAGACTAAATACATTAATCAACTGTTGAAAAAATTCAATATGCAGGATGTCAACCCCAACTGTATTCCTGCAGATCCAAATTGTAAGTTGCAGAAGGCTGATGATGCAACAAAGAAAAATTATCCTTACCGAGAAGCAGTAGGATCACTTATTCATGCAGCTACTGTAAGCAGACCAGACATTATGTTTGCTGTGAGTCAGGTTAGTCGATACTTACATTCTCATGATGACTCCCACTGGAATGCGGTAAAGAAAATATTAAAATACCTGAAAGAGACAAAAAGTTATGCACTATGCTACACATCTGATTCTGATAGTACTGATCTTATCGGATATAGTGATGCTGATTTTGCTAATGATATTGTAACCAGACGTTCAATAACTGGTTATGTATTCCTCAAAAATGGAGCCGCTGTATCTTGGTCATCTCAACGTCAGCAAACTGTTGCCTTATCCACGACAGAGGCCGAATTCATGGCTGCCTGTGCAGCTACCAAGGAAGCTATGTGGTTAAGACAGTTACTCAGTGATATCTGTAAATTTAATCAAAAATCTGTGTGTTTAAACATTGACAATCAAAGTGCTATCAATGTAATTAAAAATAGTGAATTTCATAAGCGTTGTAAACACATTGATATAAAGTTTAATTTTGTTAAAGAAAAATACTATGAAGGTATTATTAGTTTAAACTATGTACATACTAATAATCAGTACGCTGATATATTTACAAAGGCTTTGCCTAAAGATAAATTCAGATATCTTAGAAATAATATTGGTATGTCAAATCTTGTCATTTAATTTATATGGTAGAGAAAGTATTGTAATAACTGTTATGATAACTGCAATAATTGGTGTCATTTAAACTTCAATAACTTAAATTATGGAAGGCTCGAATTTGGTGGGAGTGTTAAAGTTTTGATATAATCTGTGTAAAATTTCGCGCCTTCTTCATGTTTTATCTATGTTATTTTTTTTTTTTGAACATCGCTGTTATTCGTTGTACATGTCAGTTATATTAATTAAAGTGAATTTGCAAATATATCTTTCATTGCATCTTTTAATCTATCAAATTTCTTATTTATTTATCTAATAATCGTACATTATGTTATTCTAAGAAAAATAATATTTCATTTTCACCAAAAGGGCTATTATTTACTACTAGTGTTGTATAATTTCTCATTCTAATCTTAAATGTTATTTTTATAAAACTGTGGCAAACTGTTTTTATAAGCAACACACGACAAACGATTGATTTTGTAGGAAGTATTTTAAATGTAAAATCGATACCTAATGAGATATCGTCATACCAACTTTAATCTTTCGCTTCTTCCTTTTTAATTAAAACAGAAAAGGAGTGGAACTCTCTTCCAGCGACTGTTTTCCCGGATCACTATGATTTGGATTTTTAAGGCGCGGGCGAATAGGCTTTTGTAGGTCGGCGTGCTCTACCTTAGATCACATCACCACTTACCATCAGGTGGGATTATGGTCAAACGAATGTCTATCATTAATTAAAAAAAAATCTCAATTGATGGTATGTAACTTTAGCTACGAGACGTGAATGGCGAGTGGTGATGTGCCGACCGATATGTCGACTTAAGTTAAGTTAAGTTATTTTTACTTAATCCTCTAGCAAATCAATTATCTAAAGCGTGAACATACAATCACTACTTAAAATTCATGTTATTTAAAAAAAAACCTAATTTGAAATTAATAATTCTATTTAAGTAGAAAATGTAACGATAAATACATTCGCATGGCATCTATTAGTAATTAGTATAGCCTTTAATAAGCATAAGAACTTTAACTTGTATAAGAGTCTAACGTAACCGTCACGAGGGAAACGTGTACTAATTAAAATTCAGTATGTATTATGTATTTAAGACAAATAAACGGCTCCAGGAAGTTACGCTCATCTTATATTCTTTGTTGCGACATCTGATGAGGTAACTGTGAAATCTAAACATACAGCATACATAAAATATATTCTGAAACTTCTACACTGATAATTAAATATTTATATTACAATGAAACCAATTATAAAGCAATATATAAATTTTATTTATTACTAGTGGACCCCGCAGACGTTGTTCTGCCACAATTTTGGCTTCGGAATTATATAATTAAATTGACTCTAGAAAACGTTTGTATGGGAAATAGAAAAGGGCTTTTTTATGGTTTTCTCGCCTTTTAAACCTTCCCTAGACCTCCACGAACATTTTAAGACTAAGATAAGATAAACCCGTTCAGCCGTTCTCGAGTTTTAATCAGACTAACGAACAACAATTCATTTTTATTTATATAGATGATATATATTTAAGTTGAGAGTCCCAAGCATTCCGGACTTGCAAGAAAGTATTCATAACGTCAATGTATGAGAAATCAGTTGAAGTTTACAACTCACATATTGACGATAATTTCTTGCAAGTCTTCAGAAAAAAAAATCGGATTCGTTGACATGACAGGTATATTTGGTTGCGTTTTGATAGATCGTTGGCATGATTCATGTTGGGCTTAAAATGTACAATTATTATCACCTTTTTTCCTTGCTATTAATTTCATACAGTAGGAAGGGAAAAATAACGGCGATAAATGGTTCCACACAGTGGTCGTGTAAGGCAGGAAATGTCTAAGGAGTTACGCAGTTGTGGACTTCCAGACATTGAGATGATTTGCGTAAAATACTACTGTATAATGAAAGGAAATGATTTTAAATGTAGAACGTAGCTAATATACGTAGACTTTCGTAGCATCGCATTTCTCGTAGCGCGTAGCGTTAACTTACAACAAATAAATGCTTTAAAAATTAACTCTTATTATTTTGGTTTGTTCACAGGTTTGGCAAGCGTTCGGAATCTTATTCAAACTGGGCTAAGGACCTTGAAGTAAGTAATGTTTTCGTTTGTATAGCATTAATAATTTTAGAGGATTTCGATTTTCAAATACCAATGAAACATGAGTTGTTGAAGATGAACTTTAGACCTATGAAGAGTTAAAAGCGTCTTTTTTAATTTTCTAAGATATAACTAACATTATCATGTTGGGAAACAGAATTATTATTAAAAGTACATATTATTATATTTTGTGCTTATAAATCGCCATTATATTTATAACTTCAAGCTCTTATCCCGGCTTCGCACGGGTGCAATGTAAGAACCTTCTACATAGGATTAGAAAACTAAAAAAAAATAATGAAATTGGTAAATTCGTTCTCAAGTTATGGCGTGACGAAGGGAAACGAAGATTAATATATGTACATATAAAGATAAGATAAGATAAGATAAGATAGCGACGTATAAAGAGCGCCAGTAATTAAGATATTTAAATGTTAACATAGTATTCGTTTTATTGAATAGATTGTTTATTTCTCTTAAAACTAAGCTTCAAAAGGTTTCAGTTCTCTTTATTTGATCGTTGTTAGTTTACTTTGCCAACTAGTGCTAATTAAATTTTCCTATTACCTTGGCTATAAGGTGTTGTTTATATTCAAAGACTTTAGTTTGTCAATAAAGTATGTGTATATTCAAGTCAGGATTTTTTTGATAAATTATAATTTGTCAATATACTTTCATGGTCAATTTTTATTTTTTAAGAATTGTATATATGTACTATATTCTTAGTTTTTTTTTTAATAAGCGGGGATCAAATTGTGGTGGGAATTCCATACAAGCCCAAAAGCCCGGCTTACCCAATTAATGCAACCATAAAGAGAAAAATAGTTTTATTTATTTATTTATCATCATTTTACAATAATTGTACTTACAGCCTATGAGCCAAGACGTACAAAAATTTTAACTCCTATCATTTTACAATTTAGACAAAGAATTAAGAAAAGAATTAGTTACGCCCTTAACGAAATAATATAAGTATATCACTAACGTCATAATATCAGTTATATTATATTAACACGTATTACGTTAAAGTCGGCAAGCCGGGCTTTTGGGCTTGTATGGTTGTCCCGCCACTGGGAACAAAAAACGTACTATCTTGTATTATTGAAACATCGCATAGTGCCGCTTATTCCTGTGAGACTGACTACCCCAAATAGTTGTCAGAATTTAATTAAATTTGGGACCGAGCGTTGTTAGTACTGACTAAAGAAATATATCATAAAAATTGGAACGCCAACGAGCCCGTCAACATATTCTCTATGAATTGATTATCTCATACTCTGATTGGAAAAAACCTGAAATTACAATTCTTATTTACTTTTATTTTTCATAATCTATATATTATATAAAAGAAAGTTGTGTTACACCGTTTATAACTCGAGAACGGTTGTACCGATTTTAACGATATCTTATTTGTTGGATTCCTCTATGTCCGGAATAAGACAGGCTATTAAAATATTGAAAAAAATCAAGAAAAAAATATATGCATAAAATTAATTATAAATTAATTAGATTCCGAACTCCGCCATCTTGACAGCTCACGTCATGCATTCTTAGCTTTTTTGGAATAACAGATGTCCACTGCAAATCAGTGATTTATTAGACAATTATATAAAAAAGTGGGCAAATGGGCATATTCAAATTTAGAATAATTATATAATTTCGAAGCCAACATTGTGGCAGAACAACGTCTGCGGGGTCCACTCGTATAAATATAAAAAGCTCTTATTAACTACATACTATGTATGTATATTGTGTCATTGTATAAAGAAGGAGCTGACTTCTAAACACAGGATCTCCTAGCTAAGAAGTCAGAGCCACACTAAATATTTGGTTTATAGAGAACTTTAGTTTTATAGTCATTTTGAGAACTTGTTGCTATCGTTGTTTTTCATGTGGATTAATTGGAAAATTTTAATTAAGTACGTTACCTTTCTACACGTATAACGTGTGATATTTATCCCGTTTATGTTTTCTTAACTTGACAATATTTTTGCTATTTTTACGGCAAGAAAATAGGATTAAATATAATATTATATTTATATACTTAATTATGTATTCGAAAAAATTTACCTATCGTAGTAAAAAAGCTATATTTTCTAATAAATAATAACAAAATCTTAATGTTAGAATTATGTTCTCAGCGATATAATACACATTTGTTTTGGTTAAATTTTAATTCTAATTATTAGTTTATTTTGCAATGTTTCTTATGCCACGCCATCACTATGGAACTACTGAACAACAGTGTTAGACAGGGGGTACTGAGAACAGTTCCTACCATATGCTGAGTTGTTTTCAGTTTATAAATTACCACTAGAGATAATGTTTTCTGTTTTAATACATTAATTGGCAAACACTTGCAGGCCCTCTGGTGTTACGGATGTTTATGTGAATGAGCTTGTAACAGATTATCCTTATAAATAAAAGAATCTTCATTGTAAGCAAATGTTAAAATTTAAAAAGCTTTCATGAGTTTTATTAGCATTATATATTGTACGTGTGCTTAGCCTATTCAATATCGAATGCAGCTTATGCAGTACGATCGTAATAGTAACACTCAATATTAAATTCATAATATCTTCGCTTCCTTATAGCCAAGGATTTACATGCGCCAGTTATTGGATTATTAAGAGGAAAGATGGAATATTTACTAGGTTTCCATAACATATACTTAGTTGTCTTTTATTGGACTATATTGGCCCGAATCACTGAAAGTATACTTCGTTTTTTGTTCTCTGTATAGGACGTTAAAAACGAAATAAAATAAAATACGGAATTAAAACGCGAATTATTCTTTATATTGTTTGCCTCAAAAATGAGTTACGTTTCACAATTTTATATAATTGCGTTGGGTCCATGTTGATCTCGCTGTTAATCGTGACGCGTTTAAATTTTTGGGGTATATAAATGAATAAATCGCATTTAATTTATAAAATTATTTTAGAAAATACACAATATTACATACATATATATCACGCCTCTTTCCCACTGGGGTAGGCAAATATCACGGAATTCCATATGCTCCGATCCTTGCATACCACTTTCGCTACTTCCATTTTATTACGTAGAAACATATAGGTACTATATGTTCCGTATCTTAACCATAACCGAATTACACTGACCACTGAATAAATTTTAAAATAATTACATCGATTTTCGTACAATACCTTGGTTCTTAATCAAATTCCGTTAGTAGTGGCCAAAATTGCATAGTCAATTGATGGAATTTATGAAATTCTCTTAACCTTATTACATGTTAACCACTTTGTTGTATCCTCAAAGGCATAGAGATGTTATTAGTCGTTAATTTCATTAAATAACGTCTTTGTCTCTAGGTCATAATAATAGCAAATTGATAAGATACTCTTAGTTGAGGTTTTCATTTAATTATAACAGTATGGCGATTGAAAACAGTCTATACGCTTTTGAGACACAGATACAAAAAGACGTCATGATTGAACGAGGGGGTAGTGTAAGTCGGGGTAGCGTAAGTCGGGGTAGCGTAAGTCGGCGTAGCGTAAGTCGGGGTAGCGTAAGTCAGGGGAGCTTCTGTCGGGGTAGCGTAAGTCGAGGTATTACTATATATTACCGACAAAAAGTTTGTCGTAGAATCATAAAACTTTGACAAAGTGACGCAGAAAAAAGCCAAATAATAAGAAAGAAAGCATGGCAACATAATTCAATAAAATGTGTATTGAGTCTTAGATTATACATTAATATCTATATAAATCTATTCTTCTTAACTAATATTATTATTTTTTTACAGAAACCAGACATACCAACATGGCTGGCGTATGCTAGAAGGAGATGAGAGATGCAATTGATCAACTCAGCATACCATCACGGAACTTAATCACAATGCTAACCTCTGAATCTTTATTTATATCTTAGACGTTAACACCTTTTTATTGAAGACGATGTTCCTAATTTAGTTTGATCTATACCTGTAATGTAGTCTCTATGTATGTTGTTATTGATGTACTACAATCAATTGTATCTGTATAATGTTATGAAATAAAAGCAATTGGAAAAGTAATATTAATATGTTGTTTTATTTATTTAAAAATCATCTGTAACGGCAACCGGTCCTATCTCAAATTTTTGAAGATTTATACCGTGGTATTTTCTCTTTTTATTTGGATACCATTCAAAGTTTTAAACTTTAGTAATAAAATCGTAACGTAATGGGGCAAACACTAGTAAATTAATAAACTATAGTAAATAAATAATATAGTTTGTTCGTTTACTAAAATTACAAAAGTAAATGTGTGTTTATTTGAACATCACAATGTCACATTTACTCTAAACTACTGAATGCATTTTGATGAAATATTTACAACTTCAAATGATATCAAATAACACAAAAAAAAAAAAACAAAAATCATTTATTCATTTAGGTAACACAATGTACACTTATGAACGTCAATAAAAAATACATATTAAATGCTTCTAATTTTACATTTACTGCCAGTTCTCAAATCAAGGGCGTAGAGCGGACGAGAAGAACTCGCAAGAAACTCGCCGCCACTCTTTTTAATCGCCAAGTTTTTGTTTTACAAATGTTTTGTAAGGAGCTGCAATCATTACACCATGTTCCACATGACATCTTGACACACAGACGCTAACTTTGAAATTAGCAGATATCTGCGCACCCAGCGAAGTTATCTCTTTTTTCCAATATAACTATTAACGTCCCAAAAAGAAATAATTAATAATTTGTAAAGAAAAATTAAAAAAAATTTAAGCGAAGACCAGTGAAACACAGAAATATCCCCATACCCCAGTATGTGACTCGGAAATTCTAAGAAGTACTAGGATAACAGAAATTGTTAAATGTATTCTGTCAATCTATATTATTTAATTATTACTATATAATAATTATACTTCTAGCATTAACTAGTAAGCGATAAATAATCAGTGAAACAGACAGAAATGTGTCGTGTGATTCAAAAATTCTAACAGGTACCAGGACATCAGAAATATAGAACAAGTATCATATCAATCTACTAACTACACTATGTGGTCTGCCCCATACCCCACTAGGTGAAAAATTATTTAAATTCTTAGAAGTACCAGGATATCAGAAATACGGAACAAGTATTTTGTCAATTTATACTATTTAATTATAACTAAATAATATACTACAAGCATTAACTACTAAGCACTAATCAGTGAAAAAGGGCAGAAATGTGTCTGTCCATGCCTCATAGGATGATTCGGAAATTATAAGAAGTACCAGGATATCAGAAATATCTAACAAGTATTCTGTAAATCTATGTATAGGTATACTTTGCTGCGTTCCGAATCCCGCACGATTCATTGTTTTTATTTTATTTATCAAGGCATTGGATATATGTTATATTATAAGCCTATCATCTCAATAGACATTTGTATTTTTACAAATGGTATTTGACCAACGAACTTTAAGTACTTACATAGAACCTCAGATCAATTAAACATGAATTTAAGAAAATATAGGTAAAAAAACGCAAGGAACACATAGTATAAAATAAAACAATTCAGTTTAGGATATTATTTTATTCTATTAATAATCTCTTCTCAGTACATCGAGTAATTACAATCAAGTGACTAGCTTATGTTGTAAGCACAAAATTATTTAATTTAAAACTATATATAGTCAGTTTGTGATCAACATTACATTTGAAATTGACGAACTCCGCACAAGCACCTATGTTAATACAACCATTTACACATTTTAAAGTACATTCTTACATCCAAAACACTTAAAACTAATCTTAAAATGTATTTTCAAACGTACCACTTCTACTGTGAACTTTTGAATGTTATCTTATTCATATCGTATCGTAATGAGCAAGACAAAACATTAATAAAAGTGTACTTGACAATTTTAGCTATACAATAAGAATATTAAACATATTTTCAATCATAAAGAAATAGTTTTATAAGAAAAATTATCTGTAGTATACGTAAATTCAAATTTTTTGCATTTAGAAGTAGATGTTTGATGTTTAAACCAATGAACCAATGAAAAGTAATTGACGGCCGACATTTTTAGTAAGTACAAAGACTGCCTGAAACAGTTACAATGCCCCAAATAGTTCTTTATAAATGGGGATCTATCACAATCTCTCAGATCTGTATTAATGTAGGAGATTGTGGTACATAATATGTTCTTCGCTCTAAGGCCCTTCTCCCATTACGAAACACGTAGGAAACGATACTCAAATCGCATACTAGCTGAATACTTGTTGGCAACTCGACTTTCGCACATTACGCTACGGCGCGGCGTATTGTAATGGGAGAAGGGCCTAAGCCTAAAGTATCTGACACATGCCAATAAATATGTAAAACACCCATATATCAAGAATCGGTAAGGTTTAAGTATATAAGAAAAACAGAAAATACTGAGAAAATTCTTAAAATCGCTATGTTATTTTTCAATTAAATATAATCCATAAATATAAAGTACTTGTAAAATTATACATTACCAAGAGTAAGCTACTGTAAGAGTAATTTCTAGATTTAAGCTAGAAGAATCCTATCTACCTACTAAGAACGAAAGAATTGATGAATGATAATCTAATGGAGATCTTACGAAGGATACGAGTAATGGATCTAAATGAACGAAACAAATCATCTAGGACAGCTACAGTAAGGCAACATTAACAGGAGAATGTTATTCATACACGTATCAAGTCGCCCGTGATATTGTTGTATGCACTCTATTTCCTTGACTTCTTTAGAAGAGGATATATCAAAAACCCTGACACAAATAAAGTATGATCTAACCTAATACGAGTAGCTGCTGAATTCTAGATGAAACCTTTATTAATCATAAGATTCTTATTTCAGTTTTGTCTCAAAAGTTTGTATGAAATGTTGAATAAAACCTCAAATTACAAGAGGCGATCTCTTAAAGCAATTTACTTAAGGTGACAATTTAAATAAATTAAAAAAACCATTCAGAATTTCAAAAAAGTCCTCTTGGTCTTTCATAAAACTAAACTATAGTGATCTTGAAGGTAAGCTGCCAGCCTTTAAGACATTGTGCATTGGTTCAAAAAATCGCCGAAGACTTCTCTTTCAGAGCCGTTGTAATATAACAGAAGTGCGTGAGAAATGGCCGTTGTTTTTTTTTAAAGATTTTTTGTAATATTTATTAATCGCCTTATGAATAACATTCTCTTGTAAATATCACCTTTAAGACTAAGATTTAAATATAATATATAGAAGAATAGTATAGACGGATGGAAATTCTGGGGCATTCATATTACACACTAGAACGCTAAGATAACTACTAAGGGCCTACGAAGGATTACACAATCTAAGAAAAAGGTTTTTGGCAACGTTCTGGAAGGATATATTTACAACTTAATACTATGTAGTTTATAATCTAACTATACAATTTGCGAACTAGTCCGTCCCTTATTAAACTAATATTACCTTGCTATAAGACGTCAAAAGCTGTTTTTGGCTCGACTGAGGTGAAATGATAATGTGATTTTGGTCACAGGATCTCGGTATTTTTTGATTACTTAAGTAGCAAAAGTACGTCATAATGTCTAATTTTATAAGAATATCTAGCTTTTCTAACTTGAACTAAGCCTTTGAGATATCTAATCTTTGAAGCTTGAAACTTACGTTTTCTACTGCATTGCTGTTTTATACCTTGAATTTGCAATTTTTTTGATACTTTTGTAGTATAATAATGAGACAAATTTTATTCAAATTTGTTTTTTTTAAGTCAGTCATTGAAAATTTGAAACGATTTTCTTATAATATCAAAGATTAATGATTATAACGTAGATCTTAAATATTAGCTTACAACCCAATACATCTATCGTACGTCACAGCACATTTATTTAAGTCACGATAATATCTTACTGCATACTATTTACATTACAACATACTAAAGAGTGCATTCTAAGATTTTAAAAAACAACAAAATACATATTATGTGCTTAAGAATTTATTGAGTGGTGTTGTTTTAAACGTGCTAATTTATTATATATTATATTGACTTCCAAAGCAGAATAGGTTTTATTGAAACAACGAATAGAGAAATATATTTAGTTGAAATCTGAGTCAACATCTATTCTATTATATTACGTCTTAATAAATATATTGTATTAATGGAAATAAGTCCATACGTTGCAATGTGTTTATATAATAATTTTGTTAAGACTAAAATATAATAGAAGGTAGAACAAATGATAAGTTCGATTGGCCGAGAGAATTATTTAACAGTACTAAATTAATATAATTCGTTCTGAATATAATATATTCAAAACGAATTTGCGTCTCTTTCTTTCGGCATTGTTTTTTGTGAAGAACTTTCTTTTTGTATGATTTAACGTTATCTGTTACCTAAAGATTGAAATTTTGTGATTCTTTCCGCGAGAACAACACCACCCATGACAAAAATAGTAGCTCATCAATGACTTACAAAAATAAGGAGTCTTTCTTTATTATTCAACAAGCTTATAATGATCGGTTAGTATCATCTCGTTTTAAATTTGAAATATTTATAATATTATGTACTTGGATTTTATCATCAATTTTTACCATTTCATCGGGATCTTCTTTAAGTAATTCCCAAAGATGATTTTTGTCTAAAATTTCGAAACCGTCTTTATTTTCAGGCAGGACATCTGATTTCGTATTACTTAAGGATTTGGATGTTTCAGAAATCGGGGTTAATGGAATTTTGTGTATTTCTTTATTGATGGATTTTAATGGCCTTACTTGTGAGTTAAGTGCATTATCTTCAGTTTTATTCCTATCTTCCTGGTAAGTTTTATTATTATCGGAATGTGTTGTATTTGTAAGATTATTTGTAACCTTTGGTTTCGCAATTTGTGTACGAGCTTTTGGTTTTTTTGTTCTATTGAGCATTGTTTTAATATTGCTTTTAGTTATAGCTGTAATGGTATGCGCTAAAGTCGATGTCTCTATATGAGGCGTAGATGAGGGACCTATTTTTGGAATAATTGTTCTATTCTTTGTCAGGTTTGATACATTTACATTATTGTCCATTGCATTATCTGTACCGTTTTCTCTTTGTACCATATATGGAGCAGATTCATTTTTATTATGGTCGTTCTGAATATCTCCCGCATGTTCAGTGTTTGTGGTAAGAAGTTCTGTAGAATTTACTTTTGCGAAGAATTTGTCTTGTTTATCACCATATGTTGCTTTTAAAGTACCTTTTCTTCTTGGCAAGGGCTTTTTCTTTATATCAACTTTTTTTGTATAAAGTTTAGATTTTATTTGCTTTTGAATAATCGCTTCTCCAGTAAGAGGTAAATGAGGCTCTAGATTATTATTGAGTTCTTCATTCTTAGAAGAATTACTTGATATCGTTGGGTTTATTATAGGGATATCATTATTGATGGTAGTAGAATACTGCAAAGGATTTTCTGTTTCATTAACTTCCAGATTATTAGTAGTATCTGTATAGGTTGTAGTTTCAACATTTTCACTGACCGTAGTAACATCATAAGGCGATGTATTTATAGTAATATCTTGAATTGTAGATATTTCATTTACAGTAGAAGAATAAGATTCAGTTGCAACATTTTCCATTGTAGTGGAAATTATATTCTCATCAGTTTGTAAAGATGATTCATTGGTTTTGAAGTTTACAGTAATTTCACTGACATTATCGCTTTTGGGTTTCCTAAACTCATAGTCCCTACTACAGATTCGTCCACATTCACAGATATTATCGATATTAGTACTAGCCTTTTCGTTTTTATCAAACCAAGTGATAAAGTCATCGTCGGTAATACCTCTGAGGAGTGGAGATCCGGGGTTGGCGTGGAAGAAGGTCTCTACAGCGAGATCGGGTCGTGATGAGGGATAGATCTTGGCGAATGCTGGTCGAAGACTGGTGATGATGAATTTTGACCTCGCTTCGTATGTTACGCATATAGGACACGTCGAGCTGATCTGTAATATGAACAAAATAGATATGAAGAGATCTGAATATTTGAAGTAAAAATAGGAAAGGTTGTCAGCCTATAATTGATCAATAGTCTTTGGCATATATTCTCATGAGCTTCACGCTCGTCTAAATGAATTACTGAGTCTAAGGATGGGGAAGATAGATTTCAAAAATCAGTTTTCTGTGAAACAATTGAGTGTCCAATTATATTACTGTATTGATAATTTAGGAAAACTTCAAATGTATTTGTTTGTTCTATATAAAATAGGGGGTAAAACGAGTAGGTAGCTCAAGTGATGCTAAATGACCACCGACGCCCATAGACAACACCAGAGAGCTTGCAGGTGTGTTGCCGACTTTAAGTTGTATTGCATGCAGGGCCACCAACTGGTTAATTTGTATTCTCCAAAATACTTGTCTGACTGAGATACCATGATACTACGAGTAGTTTTAATACACACTAAACTAACAACCTTTTTATTTCGGTACAGTTCCCATAGTAAATTAACCGGTTTCCAAGCCCTGATTTTCAGGACCTTGCACCTGTTAGAATAATTAACAATACTCACATTAGTGAAGACAAACCACACAGCCTCCCCCCGGGAGCCGTAGTGCAGCTCCGCGAACGTGGCGCCGGCGAGCACCACCGGGTTCACTGACACCAGCGAGTAGCCTGAGAAGAGCGATACCTCCACGCGGATTATTCCAGAAGGCTCTTTGGCCTTCCATCTGGAAATATTTAATATTGAAAATGGATTAATTATTTCATAACTCATTTAGTTGAGAATCTTGCCTTAAATGCCATTTACTGCGAAGCCTATAAATGTCTATAAAGTATAAACCTACTTTGAAAAATACCAATACGCTGAAACGAAAGAACAACGAAATAACAACAGAAGTATTTTAACTTATTAAGGAAACATTTTCAATTCTAGTTATAATTATATTTACGATCATAATAATATCAAGCGAAAGTATAATGTCTAATTACGAACGACGGATCGATCATCGGATTCGAAAGATTTTCAAGAGGGAAAAAGGAAATTCCGTCAACCGAAACTTTGTATTTTGGTTTTGGTAATCGGCCTCCCGGCACGAAAGAATTATGGCACGAAGGCCTATGACCCCTAGAACATACATCATACACTGTAATTACTATGATATTTTATATCAATGTAATTGGATGTATGTCCGTTTTAATTGAAAAAATAAATTAGCACCGATAAAATATTCTCGGCGACAATAGGGAATATGCATGTATTTTTATATTTTAAAGTATTTTAAGTATTTAGGATTTAAAGTATTTAAAAAAAAAGATTGCCAACCAATACGGGTATTTTAAACGCCCGACTAATTCGCGGGCTTTGTTAATAGACTATGACGTCAAGCAGAAACACCTAATAACTACGCACTACTGCATTATCAGTTGCTGGTATAGACATTTACGTCATATACGCTCCGACCAACTGCGTGGCTTTTCAAATATTTGAATTTCCCACGGTATATTTGCACTTTTTAAAAAATATTTCTTACTCAAAACTGAAATTATAATAAAAAATATTGATGGAATCGTAATTCTGAAGTAATAAAAGTTATTAAAAAAAATGTTTGACCCTCATTGGAATCACATGCCTATTGTTGACGTTCCTTGCATGGTACGCGACGGTGATGGTCGGTGACGGAACGATCTAGTGGGCAGAGTCTTATACTTTTCAATACAAATAATATTTAGCACGGTCAAGATATGATACAGTCTAAGTACAAAAAAACGATATTTACTTGAAACATGTCTTGATAATCAAGGTCGGCAAGTTTCCTTGTAAGTCTTCGATGCTGCTTCTTTCGGGACGAATTTCTTCAATTATAGCTGCTTGAATGTTCAGTAATGCATTCTCAGGTTTTGGGGTGTATGTTGAGTATGATATGGTACCCTGGAACAATTGTGGTTTCTATATTAGTTTAATTGGTTTACTAGTTATAATTACTTATTAAATCCACTTCAACATTGCATAAATTATAAACCTATATGTGTTATAGGTACACACCTATATAGAAATGCACACATATGTAAATACTCACACACAGAAACAAACATACTTTTTTTTGTAAATAAATTTTAAGTTGTATTATAATTAGAAATTTTCTAAGGAAGAACATGACAACCTGGCACAAAAGTATCACACCCGGAAAGGTTACTTTAACCGGATTAAAATGCGATTTATTAATTATATAACTTTTAATTTATCTTAAAGATTTAAAAAGTATCACAATTTGTCTTTAAGCTGCACTTGGCGTAAATACACTTTTTCAAGTTAGCGTAGTGTAAATTGCTGGTGTCGAAATGGCGTTTAATCCGATAAAACTTATTATATTTGGATGCTGTTAAGCAATATATAGCATATTTAGTGTAGGATTAAGAATGTAATCATTAAGAATGTAGCCTAAATATTAAGAATGTTATGTAAATTTGTGTGTGGCATTGAATAAATGTTTCTTATTCTTATTCTTATTCAATACAGTGTCAACCCACAAAATTACAAAAATGAAAATTTTGATACCAATCGCTTCCTTATGAGCTGGAGTATATATTTCAAAAGAGATATGTATCATTTAAGTCGTTTTAATAGCAAAAATATTGAAAAAACTAGCGGGCACGAAAACCTAAAATGTTTAAAATATTTAACAATAATGCACTAAATTCAATTACATTGATTGCTACCAAGAAAAACGATATTTAGTAGTAGATAATAGGTATATCTAATAATAATAATTACAAAAAAATCTATTATTTCTGTTATTTTTTAAAAGAAATTTTATAACCTGATTAAAACTTCAAACTCAATTTTCTTAAAATGGCAACCATATGGCTTGACACTGTATTGCTTAACAGCGTCCATTTAAAAAGTAACTTATCTATTTTAAATAAAACATAATATTACCTGTACTGTGGCGCAGCCAGCACCGGTCGCATACACAAACACCTTAGTCGGAAGTCCGGGTAACTGCAATGGTCTCGGTGGAGTCTTAGCTCGCAATTCCAACGTGTCAGTGAGTTCCATTCCCGCCGTAGCCAGTGATACTGTTAGTGCTCGATGTCTGTAAAAATTGTTTGGCAGAATGTAATGTCTTTTTCATAGATGTTAAAGATAATATTATGATTTGATTAGCTTAGTAATCATTTCATTCATTTTAAAATTTATTTACAAAAAGACTTGGTAAATAACAGAATATGTTTTAATTTATCATTAATAAAATGTAATTTAACTCTAACCAGTCTACCTTTAAAACTTGGTTCAAAAATTACGTAGTATAGTAGGTCACTTCGAAGTATAAAGTAACAAAAAATAACCAGAGGACGTGTATTATACTATACTTATGGATACATAATAAAAATGTTATATAATATTGACTAATCATTATTATAAGAGCTCTGAAAATGAATAACTTGACTAAGTAACGTTTTGCCATATCTACAATATTTTTATAGTAAAGATATCAATGAAATATAAACAAGAATACCGGTAAAAGTTATTTTATTTTGAAAAAAAAAGAAGTTTCAATAGATAATTTCATCCCTTTAATATACCATATATTGCACCTTGAAAATCAAACCACTAAACGAAAACTGTCGATTTTCAACTATCAACGCCATCTTGTGTGACTATTGTTCGCCTTCAAAATGCAAAGACAACTTTCTTTATTTTTCTTCTTTTTTTAAAGGTAACTAAGGCAGCAGGCAGGTAAAGGCAGCAGCATGTTACTATAGCAGTGTTATTTTCTTTTCGTTGTTACTTTTTTGCTTTATAATGTGTTATAATTGTGTATTGTATTTTTGTACTTTTTTTTTTCTCTTTGTTTGTTGTTAGTTTATTTTTTATGTTTAGTCAGATTTTACGTCTGACATTCCGTGACGTGACTCTTAAGGCAAAGGCTGAAAACCAACGTGGTAAATGTTGTTAAAAATGTTTACCACAATATGTTGAGTCCTTTGCCTTTTCGCTGTCAGTTGCTCAAAAAAAAAAAAAAAAAAAACTGTGTTGTGTATGAAATTATGTATTTTTATGTGTGACAGTGAATAAATGTTTTCTCTCTCTCTCTCTCTCTCTCTAATTCTAAATGTCAACTTTACACCGCTAGATGGTGCAAGTAACTACTAAATTGTTCTCGTTACGAGAGCTATAAACGGTATTAAAAAAATCGTTGAGTGTAAGTTTGGTTTTCTAGGTGCAATATGCTATAGGTATCCACTTATTTACGTATGAACTACTAAATATATATTTTCAGTAAGCCTTCTTTGTTAGTCACCTGTCATGAGCTAGTGCTGCGTATTGCGCCGCAGCCTTAGTTGCGATGTAAGCGAGGCTCGGGTGTCGCTGCAGCGTGGACGCTCTGTAGTACAGGAATCTAGCAGCCGCTTCGCCTTCAGCGAGAGCTCCTCTAGCGCAGGCAGCCAGCAGAACTCTAACGCCAGCTACGTATTGCTCCATCGATACGGCCTCTATGATATTTGTCATATATTAAAGCTTTTGATTTTAAACAATGTACAATATGTAATTTTATAATTATTGTGAAATATGTTACGGTTATAAAATACGTATAGAACATGAACACACATACATACATTATATTTCCTTTATGAAATGCTTTATTTTATTAATTATGAATTTTTCTATACATTCCAGTAATCCGAACATTCCAATAATCAGGCACCCTCTAGATTTTAATAGTGCCGGATTAGTGAGATTCTACTGTATAATCATAGTTTTTATTAAAACATTGTATTTTTTTTATTGATTTTAAGAAGAATGTTGTAGAAAGTTTTTAGAGATTGAATAAATAATAATTTAAATAAAATACTTTATAACTGATTTAAACGCGTTTTATTATTTATATTATTTATGCCGATGTTTCGGATGCTTTTCAGCAACCGTGGTCTTAGAATTTTAATTACAGGATGGAATACACATGGGTGTTGGAAAGTCTCAAACCATCTTCTCTATTGAATTTTTTTTTAATTTAAATAGCCTTGCATACAGTCTGGGAAAGAGTCTACTTTCTCTTGCAAGGATTTTCGGTTGGTCAGAACGTATGTAGTGGTAAATAATAATTACCGTAGGAAGTCGTTTTGATGTTCCTCGAGGTGTCTTCTAGCAGCCAGTCGGCGGCGTCCCGGCGCGGCGCGGGCCAGCCGAACTCTCCCTCCGCGGTGGTCGACGCGTTCCGCAGTATCAGTAACGCTTCTGGTACTACGGGACTCCTGATGATAATAAATTCAAATCAAATTTCATTAATTTTAATTTTAATTTTTTTTTAAACCAGCCAATCATTTTAAATTAGTCAATAAGTCAATATTAACTATTATTATTCATCCTTCAAATGTATAGCTCCCTCGAAGTCTGGTCACCCACAACACAGGGTATCCTAGGGGACCAGTGTCTGTAAGAATTTTAGACTAAGTACTATGGTTAAATAAATTTATTATTATTATTAATGTGTTTTTTTAAAAGGTTATAGAGGTCGAAAATGACTTATGAATGACATCCCACTTAAAATATTCCACTATTTTGAATGCGCTCATTCCCATGGCTCTATGAAGATTTTTTGTCACTTATGCCCAAACAAAAAACTACGTTTTCAATGTGCTCTTTAAAGTGCTCTCCTGAACAACTTGGTTTTTGCCGGTTATGCTCTATTACCTTTAAACCATCGATATGTATATTGTATATGGAAAGTAAGCAGTACCTTGCCAGAACTAATGCTAATACAGTAGCGGCGAGCGCAGCGGGTGATGTCAACTTATGAAGATTCTTCTCCAAGTAACCTTGGGCTTTTTTCGCAACATCTGCGTCTAACTGAAAGTAAGTATCGGACAATTAATGGCGTCACTTAGCAAGAAGAAAATCATCTACGTTATAGTCGGTCTTTTTTTAGATATCGACAGACGACACTTGATGGTAGGTGATACCTCAGCCACAGAACATTAATGATGCGATACAAAAAATTATAAACATTTTGTCGTGGTGAAATTCGAACCTACGACCCATCAGAGCGCACGGCAGGTGCCTTTATTTCCTTAAACCTTATAAATAAATAAATTTGAAACGGAAAACTGATATAATTAATGCGCCCTTTCTTGATAAAAAATAACTCATGAAATTCTTATACAGCGACCAACTAAGTTAATACAAAGACGTTCTCTCTCTTTGGCCTTTAAATCTTTGTCAGATTATTTTTCTAGCAAAGTCCCCGAATTGAATTTGATCTTTTTTTGCAACTTTTTCTGTGACTAAAGATGCCTATCAAACAAAGACCGAATACTGTGACCGAACTGTGTTCACAGCCTTAAACCTATTAAGGCTTTTGAGGGGTGAAAGTTGGTAAGTACACTAGGTATGTTGGACTACAGTAGGTAAAAATAATAAATAAAAATAATAGCCCACTGCAAGATTTCTACCCGAATCGGACTTACGAACAAATTATGTACGATTCGATAGCAAATGAAGTGGTGATAGGGTTGCCGGACATGATAAACCCTGTATCTTCACCGAAGGGTTGATAAAAGGCCACTTCCGGTAAATTATACCTTTATTTTTTTTAATTATTTTAAAATTACTTTCTAACTTTATACATAGGTGATCTTTTGAATCATGTTTATGCTTAAATATTACAAATGTTATTATGACTCTCTCACCTGATTTTCAACACCGATTTCAAGCAGCGTCACCAACGTTTCTGCAGTCACTTCCACAGTTCTCTCTTGATTTATTTCTTCTTCCGTCATATTGCCATCTTTGTCATAATAATAATATTCATTTACATCAACATCTGTTTCATTCAATTTCTTTAAATCCACCGGATAGTAGTCGACTTCTTTATCAGCCGGTAGCGGGGTGAATGCGCCTTCTGCATTTTGACGTTTTTGAACCCAAGTTTTGACAGATTGGAGTAATTCTGGGTCGATCGGGTAATACGATTGTATTTTATTGAGAATTTCTAGTATTTTAATTGTGGTCACGTGGCTGCTGACAGCGGGGTGGTCGCTGAATGAGTTGTCATTTTTTCGGAATGATAGTAAGATTTGTACCTGAGATTGAAAATGTGTAATGAATGAATGAATGAAAACTTTATTTGCCAGAAATAAATAGCTTATTAATCTAATTTAAATATAAGTTTAAACAACACACTCTTTCTGTCAAAAAGGAGGCCGCTCAGCATACGTTACGTCCGCACCATGGAAGACGGACGCAACACTGATTTTCAGCGACTTCCTCACACAATTTGACATTTAGAGCAGTAATAATTGATTAATTGTTATAATATTTTTTAAAAAACACCAAAACTTTTTATTTAATTTATTTGATTTTATTTAAAAAAAAACTAATAAACATCCCTCGATTTTATAACTACTTTCAGCTTAGTGTTTAAAACATATTATGTGGTACGGTACTAGTTACAAGTAATCTTACGTAACAGTTTTTATCTATTATAAAAATAAGTGTCTAAGATATTTATTAAAGTATAGTAAAGTCATTAAGACCATGCCCAAAAAATAATTGTAACCACATTATGAATTTTGTATCTAGATGTTAATTATAGTAATATTGACTTTGATATATACAAACTAATTCGCCTATATGTATGTATATATGTTTTATGTTTTTGTTTTTTTTTTGTTTTTCTTTTTTATAGGGTCACTGAAAACCAGTGTTGTGTTATCGATAGATAGCACAACAAAAACTGAGCTGACTCCTTTTTCAAGGTACACTGCCTCTTAATAATTGTTTTTTTTTTATTCTGTTGTAATATTTTATAATTTGTTTAGTATGTAAGTTTTTGTGTGAACCTTGAAATAAACTTTTTCCATTTCATTTTCATTTCATTTTCATTCATTTTCATTTCATTTCATATATAATTAGCAAAGTTGAAGGAGTTTAAAAAATGCTAACCAAAACATATTGCCAAAACTAACCTGTTCTGGCAATTTCTTCAAAATTCTCTCCTTTTCAGCATCTTCAACCAAATGCGGAATATGTTCTAATGCCAACATTGGTGCTAGACTAGCTGAGGCTGCCGACAACTGTGAGTCCGTCCACACAACAGCCCATTGATCCGAGTAGTCAGTCTGAAGGTTGTATAGTGGTAAGTGAAGACCTCCAGAAACCAAAAGGGTTCCGCTAGCGGAGCCAGGAACTACGCCATGTGGAAGACCTAGTTCCAGTACTTGGGAGAAACCGGCTTCTTCATTGAAGTTCCAGATTCTGGAATAGTTTGAGTGTATTTCGTAATATGTTCACAAAATTATAATATTATGTACACTAATTGCCACGTGATTGGAATTTACTTCAAGGGGGCTAGCACGAACAAGTTTCGAAAAAGTATTCGTATCGTCAAACTGTCATTTGTAAGAAATTTCAAATAATTTTTCATACAACTGACAGTTTGACGATTCGAATACTTTCTCGATAGTCGTTCATGCTAGGCCTTCTGTTGAACGAGATACAATATTTAGTATACACTCGGTGGCGCAATGGATTTCATAAAAATACTTCTCTTGGCCTGATATTTTTATATTTTAATGAAAGTATTTCTTACGTAAGGTCATTTACTTCACTTTCTACTTCAAGCATTAAATGTGCGTGGATATCAAAATAAGATTGCACTTCCATCTCGGTTTCAACTATAGATCTCTAAATGCTCGAAGTAAATGTAAATAGGTCAACGGGTTATTTTGATTCACTATAGGCATTTTGTGGCTTAGGCAGTTCCAACCAATAAACATCACACCCGTTTTGTTATATTATACGAGTATAAAAGTATTGCCCAAAAGAATTTTATGGTCGCATGATGAAAACATTTTTTTTGAAGTCCACAGACCATTCTGAAGACAAGCAAAAATTGAGAGAATCTTTTGGTTTTCGGATGATGACTTGAAAACAGCCGAAACTAAATTATTTATTTTTTATTTTCCGTACGACTTTTTTTTCAATATCCCTTAATTTTTGTGTGTAGTGTATCTATCATTATGTAAATGACGTGTGTCAACTTTTATGAACTTATTAAATTCATGTGACTCACCTGAAATCAGCCTTATCTCCCCAAAGAGCGCTAAAGCCTACATATTTAATTCGCATATTATTAGGCAGGGGCCACACTAGTAACGGCCTTTCGTTAGGAGACGCTCCTTTCCCCACTGATAATCTGCCTCCTTCCCACCAAACCCAGAACGCACACCAGGATGTTCCAGAACATTCTTCGTCTGCTTCTGTCTGTTCAGCTCGGGCTAAGTGGACGTCATAACCTGAAAAATCCATCGTGTTAGCAAGTTTTTTGTGATCAAAGATATTTATTGAAATTGAAAAAGACAGGAATCTCAATACTGGGTGATCGCACCTTCGATAGAACAAGGGCATTATGTTGTGTATATCGATGTTATAGTATTAAAACCCATTAAGTATGAAGTTTTAAGTTGTAAGTTAAATTTAATTTTAAAATTTTTGGGACAAATTACCTAACATATAAAGAATATATATTAAATTAAAAATATTATTTTTTTTTCTTTGTATATCTTAGATATTTTTTAGATATTAAATAGATTTTTTTGTCCCTAGATTTTTAAAATTGAATTTAACTTGCAACTTTTAATTTCATACTTATTAGTCTCGATATCTTTTTATCGAGTAATGGTTAATGTATTTGCTTAAGTAGTAGGTTCATTTTTAAAGAGACAGCCCAAGCCAAGAATTTTTTCTCCCACGTAGTAGAACAATTTCATAGAACTACCTTAAATATAAAATATTACCTATCGTACTATGAAATTTCTAAACTTTTATGTCAGTAGATTACGCAATACTTGTGGTGACTTGAATTTGTGTATGCGGTGATATTAGTTATTTCGACTCTATATTTGCGTGTTGTTCCCACGAGAATGTAAGTGCGTGCTCCTATTTCACCATGCCTACTGCTGATAGAGGACAAATCTTTGATTTTTTTCTCGTTTATATTTTTTATTATTATTGTCATGTGGAATATGGTGTAATGGTTGCAGCGCCTTACAAATATTTTGTAAAGCAAAAATTTGGCGATTAAAAAGAGTTTATTGCCAGTTCTTCTCTTCCGTTCTACGCCCTTGATTTGAGAACTAGCGGTAAATGTAAAATTAGAAGCATTTAATATGTACTTTTTACTGACGTTCATAAGTGTACATTGTGTTACCTAAATGAATAAATGATTTTGAATTTAAATTTGAAAGTGGATAGTGAATTAACATAAATTGACAAAAAAATGTTTTTGACAAAAATATATTTTACATTATAACTCATTTATAGATGACATTTTGTAGTTCTGCTATTACTAGCATGGCCTAAATATAGATTTCCAAGATAGAGATTTACCAGTCGTAATAATATGAAATATAAATATACTAGCCGACCGCCCCGGCTTCTTTCGGGTAGCTTATTATGCCTACGTCATGTCTTATATCAATCTTATCTTAAGAGATATATGCCGTTGCGGACTTTTTTGTAGATCAATAAAAGAGGAATATCCCACAATACATTGTTTTGTTATATCTCAAAGGGATAAGGCAGCGTTTTCAATGAAAGCTCCCAGACGGCCTGACTTTTTCTGACATTTCCAACAATCATCGTTATATTTCAAACCAATTTACACAAAACCTTGACAAGTTATATACTTAGGTAATTTATGTGGGAGGTTTAGACCTTTCACATAAATTACTCTATCTATGAATCGAATCGGTGAAAACCGCATGGAAATCCATTTAGTAGTTTTTGAGTTAATCGCGAAAAGACAGACAGACGGATAATTTTGTTTGATAATAGGTATGTTGTGAAAAAGTGCAAAATCAACATACGTTAAGCATAAATATACTGTGGATTCTTCTAACAAAACATATAAACACTCAACTCTAGAAGTTAGTTAACAATATCGGTTGAAAACACTATTACATTACATCTAACAAAGCAACATCAAACAATGCCTTAACACGATTGTTTCTCATAGCAGTCCAAACTCAGCCGCTCTAGAATACTCCAAAACTGTTTACAAAATAGACTGACAGTAAACTTTCATATTATACGTAGATGGTGTAATGGTTGCAGCTCCTTACAAATCATTTGTAAAACAAAAACTTGGCGATTAAAAAGAGTGGCGGCGAGTTTATTGCCAGTTCTTCTCGTCCATTCTACGCCCTTGATTTGAGAACTGGCAGTAAATGTAAGATTAGAAGCATTGAATATGTATTTTTTATTGACGTTCATAAGTGTACATTGTGTTACCTAAATGAATAAATGATTTTTTAATTTTTCAAAGATGTACTCTTGATACTCATCTTATGAGTTTTTCCTTTTTTTCTGAGAAATATTGAATACGAGTTATACAAGAAATTATTTGTATTGCCAATGTCTTTTGAATGCAATTTCTAATAATTACTAATTTAATAATAATTACTAATAACTAATTTTCCATACAGATTGATGACATTCGTATCATCAATCTCTATTCTATATAATACAAAAAAATATGCAAAAATTAAAATTTAATCCTTTTAAGAGCTTCAGCTGCGTGCGCTACAGTTTTTTTTATTTTAGATATCGACAGACGAGCAAGAGGTTCAATTTATAATATGTTAAACTTCTTTTTACATCGAGCATTGGAAAATTCATAGACTAAAACCGAAACGCGCAATATAGTTCACGGTTTTTCCAGTTATAAACGATGGTTCGTTACCCGGTAGGAATTTCGATATTCCTCCCACCCGTTCAATGCCCGAAGTTACCAGACGTGGGGAAGACATGCTTACAGAAAATATATAAACATGTCATCCCGGTGGGATTCGAACCCACGACCCATCGATGAGCACGGCAGGTGTTCTACCGAACGCGCCAACGAACCCGTCTATTACGCAGTTACTAGTGATATAGTGACTGTTAGGCGGTACAAAGTTCACAGGGACAGTTAGTAAAATTCTAATTGCCTCATTAAGAAAGATCTTACCATGTTTCCCTTTAGCGATCCAAACTCGACTCCTTTCGAACACAACTCGATACATATCATCCGAGGGCTCTCGTATGGAGGACAAGGCGACGTGAGCGGAACCTTGCGCCCGCAGTTCAAGAACCAAACCAGCTCGGTTCCTTGGTGCAGGTACCCATTGCCAATCCCATGAACCACGGGTTGATACTGCTAGATGTTCTGCAAATATATATTTTTGCATTATTCTTCGTACCGTTCGAAAGTTTGTTGCAAAGGATTAATCTGTCCCTCTTGGCTGGCACCGAAAGGTTGAAAGTTCTGATCAAAATCTTTTGCCAAGGCAACCACAAACCACAATGATTTTCTCAAAAAGCTCGGAATTAATTTGAATGAATGAATGAATGAATAACGTTTATTTAGCCACTAAATATAACAAAAATACAATACAAATGAATGAACTCTTATAACTAAAATAATTCAAAAACTAAACTAAAATAATAAAACAAAAGAGTAATATTAATAAATGTTGTGGCTAAAAAAGACAGCCACTCAGCATTTGCCACATCATTATTTAATGGTGTGGCGCTGATTTTCAGTGACTGCTCTGATTTGATTTGATTTTCGCTTGGAGCGACATAACAATTGAACTTACAACAAACAAATATGCATTAAAACAAAAACAGTAAATGAACGGTAATGAATTTCGATAAAATGAATATGGGACCACCTCTGAAATATGCCCTACCAAACAAAAAATCATCAAAATCCATGCGTAATTGTCGGAATGATCACGTAACATACAGTCGAATTGAGAACCTCCTCCTTTTTTTTAAGCTCGGGTAAAAAGATACTGAATTGTGTTTATACTATATCCCACACAGGATTTATAATTTCTTATTTTTACTTAATTTCAAAAGGGGGCTGTAAACTAAAATTTCAGCATTTTTTTTAAATTCTACTACAATAGTTCTCTTAGATTGATTGTATATTATATGATCTTAACAACTAGCTTAAACCTCAAACTTACTTGCATTCTATATTAAATCATAGATATGATAAATTACTATTAGTGATCTACTAAATTTTATTTTCTATAATTTCTTACATATATTAAAATGAAGATAAGTCTTAGATTATTATTATCCATGTAAAATTGATAGGTGTAAACTTTTATCTTAGTCCTAACTAATATAGTACTATATTTAAAATATAATGTTTTTATCAAATTAAAAAGATAAAAATAAATAATCAAAATTTAAAAATATTAATTTTGTCTTTTATTAACGCGAGTATGACACATTTAAATAAAATACCGTATAACGGATTAAAACGCGGCTCATTATTTATTGCGACGTTTCGGATGCTTTTCAGCAACCGTGGTCGCGGCAAACTGCCGTCGGCATAAATATTATAATTAATAAACCGCGTTTTATTCCATTATAAAGTATTTTATTTAATTTTAAAAATATTGCTCACCATTAGCACAGAAATACGCGCTCTGAGTGTCACTTCTATGTAAGCCTTCTGGCAACACGATCACACTGGCCGACCGGATAACCGAGCCCACCAGAGTCTCGTTGTTGAACGAGGTGTACGACACCGAACAGTTGTCAGCGCTGTAGCCAGTCACCTCCACTGAAATAAAATAATAATAGTAATCTCAAATGGCGTGTATCTAAAGTTATGAATTTGAAAGCGAATGGTTATGAGAAGAGGAAAGCCAAAATTGATTGAATATGTGAAGAATTATGTGTTTGAGTGAAAGAAGAAAATTTCTAGCGCCGATAAATGGGGTAACATAATATTATATTTAACATTAATTAATTCACTTAATGTTGAATGGAGACATCTTCTCGAAACAGCAATTTATTCGATTTGAAGGTAGTTAAGGCCCCTTTTAGAGATTACGGTTGTATCAAGTGTTCATGAAGCACTAAGTACCTCACTCAGAGTCGAATTACAGTCAAGTTATCTCTTTTTAAAGTTATGTCAAGAAAAGAGACAAAAACATAATTTGACTTTGATGGCATGGCCCTAATCTATACTTATTATAAAGAGGAAAGGTTTGATTATTTATTTTACTCAAAAATTAGTACCAGGCGTGTTCTAGCAAAGCCGGGGCGGGCTATAATACTCTGATAAAATATTGGTATATTTGGAAACATACAATTATACTGCATCAGTAATTGAAAAAAAAATAATCATTTTGAGTATGAGTATGATAAAACCAAAGAGGTTTTGATTTAATAAATAAATTCGTTTTGATATTCAATCCAAGTAGTCTTACGTCGACAACTTATTACATGATAATACATCGTAACGCAAGCCTGTTTTAATATAGGTAGATTTCCGGTGAGAAAATGATTTCATATTTCATATCCATTAATCCAAATACCCTATTAACCGATTGAGTGACCAGCATGAAAAGTCTAATATCATTCTTTTCATAGCCTCTTTTATGGTCCACGTGCATTGTCCCATTAAACACCGACACACAATTACTGGGTAAAACGACGCGTCGATCACGCGAGCCATAAATCAGGCTTATGATCCTGGCTGACATAAAAATAGTTATCTCTTTGTACGGGCGGGACTATATGAGGGCTTTTAGTTCTGCATTCTAGGGCCTCGTGGCCTCGAGCCCCCGTTGAAACGATGGATAATGTAAAATTATAAAAAAAATAAAAATGTCTATCATTAGCAACTTTGATATTTTTTCTCTGATATAGTTTATAGATCATAAAAACCTTTAATCGTTACTGTTGGGAAGGAAATCGCTAAACACAGGAATTCGATGTTATTACGTCAGAGTATTAGATTATATTATTACGTCAGGTAGTTAGATCTTTATTTTGTATTCCTAAAAGTTGTATTTGTAAGTAAAAGCTGAATTCCAATATCTTCTAGTGGGGCATGGAGCAGACCCATTTCTGTGTCTGTTTCACTGATCATTATTCTTTACAGACAAGTAGGTGATCAGCCTTCTGTGCCCTGCCCAACCAAAATATTTTTTTTTTATTTTGTTCCCCGGCATCGGAACCCAGGATGTCCAGTGCTAAACGCATCGTGCTTACCACTTAGATACAGAGGCGGCAGTATAAGTAGTGTAAAATGAATCAATTTTATAACTAATATATTTAATTATAGTATAGTATTAAATAATCGTTTCTTAAAACTTACTCTTTATCAAATTCAAAACACAAATAACAGTAGTTTATTAGTAATGTGAGATGT
The DNA here is from genome assembly GCA_905404175.1 of Anthocharis cardamines. Taxonomy (NCBI): domain Eukaryota; kingdom Metazoa; phylum Arthropoda; class Insecta; order Lepidoptera; family Pieridae; genus Anthocharis; species Anthocharis cardamines. Next base: position 2,776,202 of record FR989959.1, read on the forward strand.
GAATATGTTATCGAAGACATATTTTTAACTGCACAAGGATACGAATAAAGTACCTTTAAAACTTTATTATGTAGGTAAGAAAAGTCACTGGACATATTTGGGGGACGTTGTTGCTCACGTCCGTAGGCGGTGACTCTTGAGTCCCTACACGTGTTCCCTGGGCAGTGCCAAGCAGCAACCATACTACTGGTGGGAGGCTCTAATGCCGTGGCTAGTCACCACCCACCTGTCAAAACCACCCCGCCAAACAGCCTTGCGTTGTGTTCCGGAGTGAGTTCAGGTGAAGCCGTTTCAGAGTATAAAAATGGGTCTGGTTAGTTGCCTTATGTTTGTGAATCGAATTCTTTGTCTCAGTACTTCTGCACCGGGCGCCTAGTTTTTGGAGGGTAGCGGGATCCGGAGAAACGGTGCACCGCTGGCCGACCGCAGGTTGTAGGGGGCCCAAGTAGCGAGCTAGCCACTTGTGAAAGGCTGCCCCGCCGCCTGCGCATAATCCCGGGTTGGCCCCAACGTGCCGGTTGGCGACCGGATGAGAGGTCCCGTTGGCAATATCCGGGGGGTTTCGGGCGTCCCCGCAGTCTCCAAACTAGTTTCCCATCAGTGCAGTGTCTGAGTACATTAGGGTGGTTCTATTCGTAAGGTCTCAACCAACTGCCATTTTTTACCCAAAGCCTATTAAATTCTTACTTAATATGAAAAAGTCCAATAAAAGTAGCAAGTCTGGACAGCGGCTGCACGACCTCTCACTGAAAGTGCACCTCAGTAACATTCGAGGTCTGCACTCTAATCTCCAGTCAGTCCATCATCACCTAGAGACTGAAAGGCCCCACTTGCTATTTCTAACCGAGACGCAAATAAGATGCCCGGATGACGCTTCATACCTAACGTATCCAGGATACTCTCTTGAACACAAATTCCACCCCAAAGCCGGCTCGTGTGTATATGTACGCGACGACATCTGTGTTCAGCGCCTCCGTCATCTTGAAGAGACCAGTTTCTCTATTTTATGGATTTTGGTGGATTTGGGTGTCGACAAAATCGTCTACGCTTGTGTTTACCGATCACACACTGGCAACCCTGAGACTACTAAGTTATTTAACTACCTCAGCGAAGTGGCAGATATTGTTCAGTTTCAGTATCCGAGCGCTCAACTTGTCTTCTTGGGAGATTTCAATGCATGTCATGAGGATTGGTTATTCCCGTTTCTGAAGACCGACTTTGCTGGGAGAGAGGCCTTTAATTTTGCAACTGCTCTTAACCTCTCCCAACTTGTCACTGAAGCAACTCGAGTACCGGATATTGTTCATCACACTGCCAACTGCCTCGACCTTCTGTTAACAACAGATCCAGACCGATACGTGGTAACGGTTGCTGCCCCACTCGGTACATCCGACCACTGTCTGGTGAAATCTGTATCGACATACTCTCCTCCAGATGACTCGGTGAAGGGTACGAGGAGAATGTGGCGATACAAGTTAGCAGACTGGGATGAGTTGCGGCATTTTTATGCATCTTTTCCTTGGCGGCAGGTTTGTTTTTCATCCACCGACCCGTCGAGCTGCGCTGATTCTGTTGTCGACGTGATACGTCTGGGTATGGAATATTTCATCCCGTTTTCAGATGTATCAGTTGACAATAAAGCACGACCTTGGTTTAATGCTTCGTGTGCTCATGCTGAAATGATTAAGCAAAATGCATACAAAGCCTGGGTCGATGCTCGCTGCTGCAAATCTCCGGATATTGGTGCTAAAAAGAAAATATTTAACAAAGCTGCCAAGTCATGTAAGAAGGCATTAAAAAGAGCTCGATTCGATCATATTCAGCGAATTGGGGAAAGGCTAGCATCTCACCCTGCGGGTAGCAAATCATTCTGGTCACTTGCCAAAGCTGTAGAATCGAACTTTTCTCGCCCTTCGCTACCGCCGCTGATAAAACCTGACGGAACACTGGCTCACACCGCTAAGGAGAAGGCTAACATTTTTGCCACTCTTTTTGCGAATAGTTCTCGTCTAGACTCCGCGAACCGAACTCCACCCTGCATACCTCAACAAAAATATCTTATGCCTGAAGTTCGCATAACGCAAAAAGTTGTTTTAAAAGAGTTACGTAGCCTAGATGTGAATAAAGCCAGTGGACCTGACGGAATACCAGCAGTAGTTCTCAAGACCTGTGCAGCCGAGTTATCTCCTGTTCTGACACGTCTATTCCGTCTATCATTTAATTCAGGGATTGTTCCTAAAGCCTGGAAGCTTGCTAACGTACAGCCCATACCAAAAAAGGGAACTCGTGCAGACCCCTCAAACTATCGACCGATTTCAATAACCTCCATACTCTGCAAGACTATGGAGCGTATATTGAATTATCGGCTCCTCGCGTACCTAGAAGCCAACGACCTTTTAAGCGACCGACAGTACGGTTTTCGCCAAAAAAGGTCGACTGGCGATCTTCTAGTGCACGCCACACACCTATGGGGAGAAGCCATCGAGAATCACGGGGAAGCGCTTGCCGTCTCCCTTGATATCTCGAAGGCTTTCGATAAAGTCTGGCACGAAAGCCTTCTTAGCAAGCTTCCTTCATACGGTATAACCCCCTTCCTCACGGCTTGGATAAAGGACTTCCTGAGCGAACGATCGATCCGAGTAGTGGTTGACGGCTGCTCATCAGATCAAATGGCTATTAATGCCGGGGTACCTCAGGGGTCAGTTCTCTCCGCAACGCTGTTTCTGTTACATATAAATGATATGCTCCGACCCAATATATTCAGTTATGCAGACGACAGCACAGTTACGGAGTCATACTTATCTAACGCTCGTGCTTCAAAGGAACAAATAATGGTAGAACGGAAAGCTATGGTCGAACGTATAAATAGTACCCTGCGTGAAGTGTCTGATTGGGGCGACGCCAACTTGGTGCAGTTCAACGCTGCCAAGACTCAGGCGTGTCTTTTTACCGCCAAACGGAGCACTTTTGACCACACTCCATCTTTCCAGGATGTAGCTGTGGAAATCACCGACCATCTGGAGTTGCTGGGTGTCACCTTATCACCGACTCTCAACTTTGGAAAGTTCATAGCATCCAAAGCCCAACTTGCTGCGAAAAAACTAGGCATATTAGCGAAGGTCAGGCAGTACTTCACACCTAGGCAGCTTTTAAATCTATATCAAGCTCAAGTCCGTTCTTGTGTGGAGTACTGCTCTCACCTTTGGGCAGGTTCAGCCAAATCTCACCTTGGGGCTCTGGATGCAATTGAAAGACGTGCCAAACGCCTAATTGACGACCCAGACATTGTAGATCGTCGACTACTATCCCTTGAACACCGGCGAAAAGTGGCCAGTCTATCGGTCTTCTACAGGTTGCATTCTGGTGAATGTGCATCCGAGCTGCACCAACTAATTCCACCATCTCCGTTTCATCACCGGACATCCAGACGCACGGCGGGGTTCCATCCTTACCTAGTGGAGATACCACATGTTCGCACAGGGCGCTTCGCTTCCTCTTTTTTATTGCGAACCGCTAAGGACTGGAACTCTCTCCCTGCGTCGGTCTTTCCTGAGCAATACAACATGGCTCTTTTTAAGTCTCGAATTAATAGGCATCTCCTAGGTAAGCGTGTCTTAACATCATAGCCCGCATCAGCACTTTCCATCAGGTGAGATGGCGGGCAAACGCTTACCTATTCTTTAAAAAAAAAAAAAAAAAAAAAAAAAAATATTAATTTAATGGAAATGTAAATTACGCTTTAACCATATAATACTTAATTTGTTGGATAGATAGTAATACCATAAAGTTCCTACAACATGTATCGGAGACCGTTATAAAAAAACTAATAAACTATGTTATATAGTAGTGCATAATAAAAAGAATCCATAGATAAAAATCTATATGTTAGTTGAGACTAAAGAAATAATTTCTTTAAGCTGAAATGATATCAGCGAGGTTTTATTGCAAATGTTTACGGTCAGTTGCGGAGATAGTCTGATGATCTGCATAATGTATGTATTTCGTCATTAAACTTGATTGTATTGAGCCTGTTCAATTTAAATGTTAATTACGATTGCGTCATTGCTATGGAGAGATTAATGCTTAACTTGCATCAATGATGATTTTTGTATATATGTATATTAGGGTGGCCCAAAAAAACCGACTATTTTTTTTTTGAGTCTAGAGTCAAAAAATGTTAGTTTTTGATGTTTTAAGGGCCCTCTCCAAAGGATAGCTCAAAAAAATTTTTTTAAGGTGGCTCCAAATCTTTTAAAATTTCATAAATCGTCAAAAATCGAATTTTCTTTTTTCAAAAATTTTTTTCTCGTTACGGTATAATTTAATAGACTAAAAAATATACCCTAATGTATATGTATAAAAATGGATTTTTGGATAGGTATTATATGAAATTGCTAAACTCTCTTAGCGTATTACCGATTACCATGAAAATTGACACATTTGTATTTGATCATGGAGAAGATTTTTATCCGTTTTTTTATAACTCGTCACTATTCAGTAATATCGTGCATAAAACCAATAAGCATGTACGATTTTAAAGCTAATGCATTAGTGATATTTTATCTTGCATCTCAAAGAACTCAATACATCTAAAATTCTTAAGAAATTTCAGCTTTTAGCTCTGAAAAGAACCTCGCTTTTAAATTATGCTAAGTATATTGGGTCTACATCACGAACTAACACAATGTTATTCTTCTTATACTCATAATATATTAAGTTTACGCTAAGATTGTGAAACATTTTTGCTAGCAAATTCTTCGTAGATGGATACGAAAATATGTCATATTTCTTGGTAGATTCCTGTTTGGTATATTGGTATATTGTGTCGAGCCCGCAAATTTTGTTAAAGGTTTTATTTTCAGGTAAGATTCTTCTTTGTTTAAAACTTTTAGAGCTTTTATAAGATTAAGATATGTATTATTAATGTTCTTCAAAGTAGATAATTCATTATTAATAATATTTAATTGGTAAAATTTGCATTAATTTAATAACAGTATTCTTAGATCATAATTACGTTATTCAAGTTTGAAATTCTTTAAGCAACTTCTTAATCGGAGTTATGACCAAGAATTTGGTGTAGAGATTCATTTAAATATTTTACAACAAACTTGGATTGGAACTCAAAACGAATTACAAGGACTTAAACTGAGACATTGAGATCTCCATCAATGGATGTCTTTTAGAGATTAGCTATTTTATCATCGGTGTGATTATCATTATCATTACAGTAGCTATTTTATCAACTGTATGATTATCATCATAACTTAACCCAATAATCACCTGTGTGTATTATCATTACTTTAGCTATTTTATTACCTGTGTAATTTATCATTATAACATTGGCTATTTTACCAACTGTGTTATATCACTATTACATTAGCCATTTTATCACCTGTGTGATTATCATTGATATATGAGCTATATCACCTTTATAACTGAAATAATTTTAGATCATGTCAAGTTCAGTGGAACCCGGATCATTTTAACATAGTACACAAAATGGTAAAGTCGCTTCTATACAAATATCGCATTTAATATGTATGCCATGTAGCCATTAATGAAAATAACCGATTTCCTTGATTTTAGCTTGGCTCGACGAAACCGATGGGCCTCAAGCAGACGCTCTAATAAACAAAACAAAATAAATCACTAAGTAATAAAGAAAAGGCCTTACAGCCGAACTTGGCATGGATTCTCTGGGGCAGGAGTAGTTGTTACCCCAGCTACCGCGGCGCTGCTAGTATCCGTGTGAATGCACACTCTAAAGCCGGAGTCATAGCGCGCACTCTCTCGCACCCAGACACTCGCTCGTAAGAGCAAGCGAGACAACGGGACGGGAGCCAGCGGATTACTTAGATATGTGTGTCACATCGATACATTGCCGCGCGTTCTACAGTTCAAAAATAGAACTACTTTTTCTGTGTCAAAAGTTTGTATGGGCCTGTTCTTCTATGTACATCTATTTTCTGTGGAAATATGTAACGACATAGCGTTTAAAAACGTACTTAAGCTCATTAGCTTACCTGTTATGTTCTTCCTGCCTGGCGTATTGACGGCGACTCTCACAACCAACTGGGTGCCTCCACGAGGTCCAAGCCGCAGTCTCTCAGTAACGTAGAGTGCGCCAGTACTCGCGAATGCTGCCCCCGCGCTCAACGCTAGTAATGCTGTGACCTGAATACAGGTGGTAATATAAATATATTGTTAGTGGAAATATAAAACTGATAAAGCACCAAAAGGATACCTGTGTGAAATGAGGTTTAAAGTTTCTTTAAAAAAAATCATTTTTGATCGGATTTATTTAAAATAATCTGCCCCGGCTTCGCACAGGTACAATGTAGATGTATTGAAAAAATAGCCTATGATAATCGCTTTCTATTGGTGAACTTAAATCATAACAAACAATCAAATCTTTACTCTTTATAATATTAGTACCTATACCTATAACAATAATGTTCTTAAAAGTATGTTGTATCTACAAATGCAAATGAAATATAGTACATACTTCTTTATTTTGGACAAATTAGCTCTTTAGCAGTTTTACCTTTCCCCTGACGATATATATAATGATGAATAGGTTATATTTCAACCCTACATAATTAATAAACGTATATTATAGACCAATTACCGCAAAAAAATTAATAGGTACAATTATTTTGATGACTACATATCATACTTGCTGAGACATCATCGGATATCTTCTTCTATATCTTTCGGAGACGTAACTTTTAAAACTTAGAAGAACCTAAAAGCGTTTTTCAAAGTGATAAAATGAATGCATCCTTTTCGATTAAAAATTAAACAATCCCCGTTTTTAAAACTATAAATCGGAGTAACGCAATATAATTCTTAAAAAAACGATTTTAACTATTCTCTAAACAAAAGCAGAATTGAACGAAATTCTGCATCTCATTCAAATCAACACTACAAAAGCAATATAAAAACAAAACAATTCTCTATTTGAAACCCAGATCTCCGGGGAGACATCAAAACTAGGACAATACTACTCGGTAGTTCAGCTGATTACATCTCACCCCCGGTCCATAATAAAAACTTTATCTGCACTTTATGAAGCTTCCGCATCTAGACAATTGTAGTTTGGAACAATTAATACGTTGCACCTGGTCTGGGTTAATCTGGGCTTTACGAATGTGCTTGAGAATTAGCTCGCTAAGTGATACATTGTTGAATTTAATTTATTTTCATTCATGTGTTGTTTTTTTGTATTTATTGTTGTAATGAAATTCTTTTTTTAAGAAAGTGAAGTGCATTGTGCATTTTGGTCATGGATTTCTGAAAGCTCGAAGTAAAGGGTCGACAGCGCAATATTGACTGATTTTCTGTGGCTAGAGTAACCTACCTCCACTCCCTGCCCCAAAGCCTCCTCTAAATTATAATTTTGTTTTGTCTTTCCCACGTCTGGTAACTTGGGGCAACTCGATAGTGGGAGTAATATCGATATTCCGACCGGGTAACGAAAATAGATGGAAAAACCGTGAAGTGCATTGCGCGGTTCGGTTTCAGTCTATGGATTTCCGAATGCTCAAAGTAAAAAGTAGGAGACGCATCGGAGGTATCTCTTACCATCAACTGAACCTCATGCTCGTCTGTCGATATCTAACACAAATAATAACGAGCATATCAAAACTACCAGTTACAGTCTATGATCTAAAACTGAAGAGCTCTAGCAATCTGTTATCGAGCCTATAAGCCGCGATAAATCGCCTAATCGTCCCATTTGCTAGTTTGAGCTCGGAAGTTGCACAATCCCTAATCGACATTCCATGAGCCACGCCGATCCCAAACATATCGCGTACTGATGAGGTATAATTTAGGCAAAAGTTAAAAAATTTAACTATTTTGAGAATTGAAGTATATTTTCCTATGGTTGTAATAGTTTTTCATACATCAATAATTTATTTTTTTTATAATATTAGTATAGTTATAGGTAACCGAAACTAAAAGCAATCAACCAAAAAGCGTAACATGCGACAGCACTCAATACAGTCATACCGTATAAAATCTATACATATGTATATTGTATATATATATGTATGTATTTAGATATAAATACATACATATATAGTTAGAAGTAGTCCACAATAGTAATTTTAAAATTCTTGATCCCAAATCTTAAGTTTATAACAATTTTTTTAGTTCATTTAATAGGCTGATGTCAAATTATTTCATAAACACCATATTGATACAAATAAGTATAACTCTATTTTCAAGTAAATAAAAGCCTTCACAAGTAAGTATATAAACGTATAAATCCGAAAGTTTAAACTTGGAAAGTTATCGTAGGTAAGACGTGCAAGATGCCTAACTACCGCTCAGCGAGACGGGTCCCGGGATAAGTTTGTCTGCAAGTTTTATCTTTGGTTACCTCTTATCCCTTGCATCTGAGACGAAAAACTTTCAATATTGTAAAATTATTTACAAAGCAAGAGAAGAATGTCGCGAGTACGACTAAAAGTGCACCGTGTTTTATAATATTGGAAGGTAAAAATATAATTTTCTGAGTAGACATTTCTATGTCTGTTGTCAATGTCAAATATGACATTTTGTACTACTTTGCCAAGTCATTACCGCTCTTTTTTCACTTTTGATTCGACCGTTAGAAAGAAGAACACGAACAAATAAAAACAATTCATTAAGACTTCCTTTATGCTGATATCTCTTTTCCCAAACGTTTATGGTTAAAATAATAAATATAACCGGTCGTAATAATTCGTTCAGATAGGGTTACCGGTAATGCAAATAATAAGCAAAATATATTTTATGTTTGCGTGAATCCTAAAAAAAAAAAAAAGAATTTATTTTGTTACGATGTTTGCGTCGTTCTTGTAAATTACGTGCCCGTGTTATCTTTTTCAGCATCTGGATTATATTTCGGAAATTGGAATATGTTGTTCAATAAAAGAAACGGCTTTTTCAATTTTATTTCTAGCATTCCCTACCTCAAAAACAAAAATGTCCTTATAGTATTATCTAAACTATTATTATAAAGAGGAAATATTTGTTCGTTATGATTTAACTCAAAAACTACTGGACTGATTTTGAAATTTCTTTCAACATTAGAAATTTACATTATCAGCGAGTAACACTGCACATTGCACGTTTCGGTATCAGTCTATGGATTTCCGAATGCTCGAAGTAAAAAGTAGGTCGACAGCCGCGCATCATTGACTGATGTTCTGTGGCTGGAGTATCACCTATCATCAAGTGAACCTCATGCTCGTCTGTCGTAACATAATAAAGAGAATGTTTGATAATTATGAATACATTCTGAGGCCTTAAGCACTAACCTTGCAAGATAATATTTATATCATCAATTTATCAGTTGTATGAGAAATTATTTGAAATTTCATACAAATGGCAGATTGATGATACAAATACTTTCCAGCATGTTGTTCGTTCAAAATAGATTGATGACCAAAATAAGATAAAATTTCGCCACATTAAATTATTTAAAATAATATAATAAAAGTATAATATTGTTATCATTATCCCCCGGGCAATTCAGTAATTGAACCTTGTCATGTCATGTTCATTGGAAATATGACTTTCATAATTTTCTGTACAAATTGTTATTTTAATATATTATAATATACTCGTATAGCGATAATATAAAGCTGTGTATATTTATACATCAAAATATTTTAAGAATTAGCACGCTTGTCCAAATTTAAAAAGCTTAGAACACAGTCTGCTTATAACCTGGGTAAAGTCTTATATGATATAGTAGATTACTCATGTCAAAGGAGGTATACAGAATATTTTTTGAATACCTCGTTATAATTATTTTATTTTGACTTTTAAGACCATAGTAATCAATAATTTCTAGATACTGCCACTTGATCGTGGTTACAGGTACATCTGGGGGCACGCCAAGTCGAAACAACGGAAGCGCAGGTTATGCAGTTATTAAAGACAATCGAATTTATTATAGAAATTGAATTAAATCTACATACAAAGAGGAATAAATTTTAAAACTATTAGACCGATTTTAAAAATCATTTTACCAATAGAAAACTACATTATCAGCGAGTAAAATAGGCAAAGTACATCTACATTGCATCCGTGCGTAGTATAATATAAAGTTATTTATAATTAGCGTTATATTGTGTAAATATCTCTCTATTTAATTAAAGAGAGCGTAATGTAGTTGTGTGATATTGTATTGATAGTTATATATTTTTTGTCCTTTTCAGATATCCATTGAACGACGAACTAATTAATTAATATCTAGGAGTAGACGCCTCTTCCATCTACATTGAAAAAATACAGTGTAAATACAGATGATCAAACATACTTACATCCATACAATTATTGATGTTATTAGTGATCTTGACATCCACTTCGACAGTCTCGCCGACTTTCAGAGCTGGCGGAAGAGTGAAGTCCAGTTGTATTGGCCTGAAGACGTTGATGTTCTTTGGGGCTGAGAAGCGAAGACCACGGCTTGAGAGAGATAGAGCCCACAGCGACCAGCGACCAGCCTCTGACGGAGCGGCTATTGTTACGCCATCCGTTGAAAGTTGGGACCTAATAAAAAAATGTTTCGTGAAAAATGGGCTTTTGCAAGGTTGTTTATTATTTCTTTGGGTTGTAAAAGTTTACCTTAGTTAGAGTTTAGAGGGGGCATGAATTAAAAGATATTATATTTGAATATAAACAATGTTGTGATTTGTAAATTTAAAAGGCTAAATCGTATATCGTAATCAAAAGTGTGAAAAAAGAAATAATTTATATTAATAATTATAATAAGTTTACATATTGTTTTGATGATTTTAAGCACGATTTTAAGTGTATTTAATTCAGATGTTCAATTGTTATTATTGTGGAAGTAATATAATTCATTCAATTCATTCGTCATTGTATTCGTTCCTTTCATTCATTCATAGTCGAGAAACTGTATCGACTAATGTCGAGCTGTTAAAAGTATAATAAAATAGGGTGGGTTACAGTCATGCTACTGTTAAGTTCTAGTTATTACAAGGAAATACTGTCAAGTTCTCGTGATGTATTATCGTCTATACGAAGTGAATATGTATATTTTTATGAAGCATATACGTGTTGGTAGTTGAATATACATATACATGTACGAGAAGTGAAGTCTGTATTGCAGATAGAAATATACGTTTGGACTACACCGGTGATTCTAAAACAATTTTTTGTCGGTTGGTTTTGTCATGACTTAAACAGGCTAAATAAATAACTATTCTCAAAATAATAGGTAAATTATAAGCTTAGTTGTCGATATTTAGCATATTATAATAATTAAATCAATTAATACTAGTTAGTGTTACTGGAATATATAAGCTATTCTGTAATTGCTGTACAGGCAATTTAATTATTGTATACACGTTATAAGCTCGTTCGTTGTCAGATAATTAAATGTCACAGTTGAATCGTTTATCGGTTATTTCCACAGGACAGAAGAAGTAAGGTTATTTCGGTATTCGATGTGCCATTCATATATGTACGTAAATCTCAGTATGGCTTCCAAAATAAATTAGTATTGTATTTATACTTTTCAAATATTTTTTTAACATTATAGAAACTGAAAATACAGTTCCGTGTTATATTTACAGTATTTCAAATGACGTAATATTGAATGATTTAAAGAAAAACAGTCTTGTTTATAAAAAAATATATATGCATTTTCAAGACAATACTCGTACAGAGTTAAAGTTTATTACCTAGGCACCTTCAAACGGAAAGAGTACCTGATGGTCACAAAAAGTCCAGGTAAGGAATCGTGAAGAACAGCTCCGTGGGAGCCAGACATCACATACAAAGTAAGGGCTCCTACTCGGCATCTCGGATCAAAGGTAAAAATAGGTTAAATATTACTGAAAATTAATTAATTTGTAAAGTTCATATTTAAAAATCGAACAAGTCTTATGCTCATCTGTGAACTGTGATATAAAAAAATTACTAAGGTACATAGATTAATGAAGCAACATATTTCACTCGAAAATCATTTAAGAACGAAATGTAAGTATCAAATCGTGTTATATTTGATCCAATGAAAATATTCCATTGCAGTTTATCACTCAGCCACGCTTCGTCTGACATATACAGAATTTATAGACGCCCACTTACGTCGAGCGCAAAATGAAATCGAACGAATGTTTCTCGTGTAATCAGTCGGAATTTGTCGATAATTGCAATTGTTTTAAATAATTGAGTGTTGTGTACATTCATTGGACATGTTAGTATGCAATTAAGTTTTGATTATAGGCATTATTTAAATGAAGCTCGTTAAATTTTGTTGATTTGAATGTAGGTGATTAATTTATGTTTTTGGAATTCTGTTTTTGCTATAAAATAACTTGTGTAGACTCCAAGTATCTATGGGCAAGAATTGTTCAGCCATAACACGAATAAATGAATATAAAAACGTATACTTTAGGCTCACAAACAAACAAAACCACTACTGAAAACTACACAAAAAATACATAGATTCACAATGACATATTTTACAAATGGCGGCGTTATCAATCGATTTGATAAACGAAATCTGCCAAATGAAGCAGAAAAAATACAAAACAATGATAAGGGCAATACTCTCAACAAAAGTAGAGATGAGAATCAGTGACGGGACCGACACATAAGCCCAAAATCCCGGATTGCCTTATTAATGCAACCATATAAAGAAAGATAATAAAGCTTTTAACGTTATTAATATATATGTATAATTATATAACGTCTATGAATATATAAACACGTATTAAGTTAAAGTTGGCAAGCCGGGGTTTTAGGATTGTATGGTGGTCTCTAATGAAAATATACACATAACAATAAATAATTAAAAATTTAAGCTAATTAGAACATATTCAGGTTTAAACTGATCAACTTACGTATAATTGAAACACTTCCACATCCACAGCCTGTCATGTGTAGCTGGTGGTACCAAATGCGCCGGCGAGCGAGCTTGAGGGGTTCTTTGTCGGTATAATACACCACCGCCGCACGCACCACCCCCAACGAATAAAGACACGCCAGCCGATACGAACTCTGGGCCTGGTTGATCTTCATGTTCAGGCGTACTGCTAACAAAAAATTGTTTTATTTGATTAACAAAATCATAATATAACCTAAAGATGTATCATATCATTACACATATATTTTTTGGATATTATATTAATTATAGGCACGCTCGGCTTCGCGCGGGTGCAATATAAAAAAAAAATGCCTATGTTACTCGCTGATAATGAAGCGGTCAAGAAGTTTTTGAATTAAATCGTAATAAACATACCAACAAATCTTTCCTCTTTATAATATTAGTATAGATATACTTATATGTATATGAGTATGGAGATATATTTAGTATAATTAATATATATTAATTACGAATTACGATGTAATAATTAAACCCTAATTGAGAGCCAGCCGAATAATGTAACTTCGGTTAACTGAGGGAGAAAGTGTTGTCCAGAGAGATGTGCTCTAGAACCTTGTCCAATAGTTTGAGTCTGCTCAAATGATTTTTAAAGTTACCGGATCTAAGCCAGACACGCCTTCTTCTACATTAATTAATCGTTCAAATAATTTCATAGTTATTTTTTTTTTAATTTGCATTCATTCATTAATAAGTGAAGAAAACAATTAACATTACTTTACTAATAAACTCGTGTTAATTTATGTACATATTTCAGAATTTTCAAAATTATCATCATGTAGTTGTACCAAAAATAAGATTATACAGCCTACAATATATATAGTTGTATAGGCTTTTCACAATAAATATACAATATTTTCAAAACTTAATATATATTCTATTCTAGGCTATTAAACGTATTGTATAGTTTAAAATGAAAATAATTTATGCTGACATTGATGTAGCACGCGTCACTTGTAGCGCGTAGCAGTTTATGTCGTAGCACTATAAAGTGCTACGACGATCTATTTCTAAAAGCTATAATGGTCTATTTCCAACTTATATACTGGATTTAATATATATTTTAAGACGTTTAAACTATTGGCATTATTCATTGACATTTTATGAGCTTGAAATAGTTAAAGTATGCTTATTCTCGCTCTATTGAATATTTAGTATTTTAAGAACTAGAGATTTAATATAATAATAATATAAAATAGAGATTTAAGAACGAAAGAAACAAAACTAATTTTAACTATTCCAATCTTATACACGTTTATGTCTATTTTTTTAATGAAAGATAATATGTTTTATATGCAAATGTTGGTTTTACATATTAAATAATATTATTCCATTCCTTGTATAGATAACAACGAGTGTTCTTAACTTTCGGTCTGAAATAGGTCGAGACTTGAGTAATTTAATAATTACATTAATTGACATTGAAAACGTTTGAACCAGATTTCGCCTAAAACTATTCCAAAACACGCAACCGCTTTCAACAAAGATAATCCAATACAATCAAAATTGTTCAGGAATCCCTTTTGACACAACATGGCTAACCAGTTGGAGTTTGTCATATTACATGTGTGAGTAACATATTGGGTTAACACAATCCTAAACCATTTAAGTCAGTATTATGCAGGAACTAACCAGATTCGTTTCCGATCCTGTTTAATTATAACTGATCGGGAGTTTATGACTTTAGAACTGTTTTGCATTCTGAGAATAATAGGAGCGTAAATAAGTGTTCTTTTATTAATGACGATTCAAACCATTCATACATTTCTTTATATAAAAATGAATGAAAACACCTAATTTACTACTTAGGCTTACCATATACGAGTACATATTTATATTAATGCAAATTTTCCACTGACTTTGCATGACATTTTTTATTAAAATTTAATTTTAAATAAAACACCTGAAGAAATGTCATTTAAAAAATACTCAGTCAACAAACTCGTTGGATAGTTCACATATTATCTTGCGTTCCTATGGGTCACGGGTTCAAATCCAGCCGAGCCGACTTTTTTATAATATTCTGTAAACATTTTTTCCCTTCAGCTGGTCATTAGATAGGTTAATAATATTCGAGCATAGCTGGAAAATCCAAGAAATGTACATATAATATAGGTTTCAGATTCAGTCTATGCATTTCTGAAGCTCGCAGTAACAATAGGCCGACAGCGTTTCATTGATAGATCATTGTGGCTGAGGTGAACCCGCCTATAACTGAACTTTACGCTCATCTATCGAATCTATACTTACGAAGAATGTGTATCAAATCGAGTATCTGTCGGTGTCCGCGCTCCAATCAAACACATTATAGAATCTGGAGGTGCCAGCACCCTCAGTTGGAGATTCGCTCTTGGGTACCACCAGCGTCTTTCTTCAATCGCTACTGCCACCTACAAACAAATAAAAGATATTATGTACATTTAATGATTTATTAACGACTAGCAACGCGCCCCGGCTTCACACGGGTGCAATGTAGATGTACTATACACAAAACATAGCCTATGTTACTCGCTGAGAATGTAGCTTTCTATTGGTGAATTTTCAAAATCGGTCCAGTAGTTTTTAAGTTTATTCATAACATACAAAAATACAAATCTTTCCTCTTTATAATATTAGTATAGATAGTATAGAAATACACGATATGACAAATTAGATATTATTAGTAACTAGCGATCCACCCCGGCTACGTACGGGTGCAATGTCTTTTAATAATAAAATAATAATAAAAATTCTATGTCCTTTCTTATACCTCTAAGAAAACGTGTACAAAGTTTCATTATAATCGGTTGAGTGGTTTTGGCGTGAGAGCGTAACAAACAAACTTACATTTATAATATTGTATTAAGTAGGAATTAGCGACCCGCCCCGACTTCGCACGGGTATTAGAGCATATTTATGGCTATATGTTTTGTCCATCGTAAGGTCGCATTCGCGAGCGTATATTTTTTTGTGATAACTCCTAAGATATTTGTTTTAATTATATGGTGTATACGATTATAATGATTTTCATGTAGCTTTAATACATATATTGGAGCTAATCCTGAGGCAACATCAAAGCATTGTTTCATCAAAATCGGATTTCATGAAAATAAATATATTCATTTAAATAGTTTTCTTAGAAGGTCAGTTTAAGATGAAAGCTCATGTGAACGAAGTCACGGGTACCAGGTAGTTATACCAGACTACCATCCAGGTACCATCAGACTTCGATTATTATCTGATTTTGAGATTTTTTTTCTTACTGAAATAGTGCATCCCACCATATATTTTTTTCGTTTATTCCTATCGGTTTATATCTCCGAAATAACTCTCAGATAGCAGGATTTTTTTCAGATTTACTTGACACCCATCGTTAAATTGTATAATTAACTGATATATCGTTATAAATTATAGCCTATATCTTATTCTGATGTATAAAAAATAATATTGTAAAGTTTTATCAAAATCCATTCAGTAGTATTTGCATGAAAGAATAACAAACGTCCTCACAATCTTTCACATTTACATTAGTAGGATAGTATAGTTAGTAAATATTCTACTTGATTACTAATATTTCGCGGCGAGTGGCCAAGCATCAAATGGGTTTTCCGATACATTGACTAAAACCACTCTTAATTGTGGCCTTTAACCGAGAACAAATTGGCACTCATTAGGCTTCTCGTTGATTAAATCTGCTACGTGCCACTATACAAGGATATTGTTTTCAATTTGTTATAGCTTTACAAGTGGACGTAGGAATATAGGTACAAATAAATTAATTAGAGAGGAAATAACAGAATAAGTTTAGAAGATAGGTGCGAATACTATTTGATATGTCTGTTTGTATTTTTGTGTTCTCAATATTACTTTTACTTTATTTAATTTTACCTACGCGAAATAAACAAGATATTCGTAGACAGTTATTTATTTATCTTTATAATTTTTTTTTCTGTATGGAACACTAAACTCCTAAATAGCTAGATAATTATAGATATTTTGTGATTGTGTGGGTGGTTAATATTCACAATTGTTGCTGCAACCTTAACCCCTAGGTACAGAAATATTTTATTTTGAATCCAACGTTTGTGCAGGACAGCGTCTGTCTGGTCCGTATTTTTTTTAATAAAATTGTTGGACGTTGCAGTCACAGCGCAACGATAACTGAATATCAAAAATGTATACAATAAAATGTAAAAAAAATAAGGCCACATCTACACGAAGCAAGTTTATTGCCTGTTGCATACAATTTAATTGAAGCAATAAATGACTAACATGGTCTAAATAACACGTAACATTATTGATCTGTCATACAAGTTTTGTGTCAATACTTTTCTTGGTGTAATGCACGCGGATATTCCGCGTGTAAACAGATGTTTTCAAGTATAGGATGTCAATTATTGCATTAAATTATTGCTCTTGTATGTACAAGAACATGGCATCATTTAAATAGTAATATATCTTTTTATTTTCTTTTATCGTAAGCGGGAACAATGTATAGGTACAAACAGTTAAATGAAAATTATATTCGCATGTAGTTATCCAGCGTACTATAACGATCGCACCCGAACATTTAAAGTAATATCTCGGTCGACAATTAGGAATAAAGTTTGTCATGAAATTAGGGAGGTGCTATTTGGCCTAATTGAAAGGACGCGCCAATTATTTCCATCCTGAATTTATTCTATAAAGTATTTAATTTGGCTCGGAGGTGTTAATGAGAAAAGAGGTGTTTAATTGTACTGGAGACTTAAATATGGAAACTTTAATATAATACCGGTGTGGTGCCTTTGTAAATGGATATTACATTGTGTGTTTTTATAAGGGTGAACATTTTCAAAAGGTAAGCCGTAATATTGTCATTATTATATTGTCAGTATATCTCCCTTTCAAATATTTTTGAGTCTAATACACTTAAATTTAAATATTTAATTAAAAATGCACTCAAGTCTCCTGCGCCGTCTTGTGCGCAATCCTCTACGTAATGTTATTTTTAATTCTAATTATTATTGTTTATTAATTATTCTTTGTTTTTTTTTTTAATATTATGACAATATAAATTATAAATTATTTTAATGATAACTTAATGTTAATGTTCAATTATTAGTGAGAGCCATAATTAAAATGCATGTAAACACGCAGTGCAG
Source organism: Anthocharis cardamines (assembly GCA_905404175.1). NCBI lineage: Eukaryota > Metazoa > Arthropoda > Insecta > Lepidoptera > Pieridae > Anthocharis > Anthocharis cardamines. The sequence goes on from FR989959.1 coordinate 2,794,235, forward strand.
TCGTAATAAAGGAGGACAGTAAGACTCCGCACCTGTGTTCTGGAACTTTGACTTATATTGTATTGTCTTCTGTAGCGATAGCCAAATAAATAAATAAAATAAAATAACTTTTGCCAGATTAAAACGTGATTTATTATTTATCCCGACGTTTCAAATCTTTTCTTGCAAACATAGTCACGGGCAGACTGAAAATTGGAAGCTGTCTGCAAGTTACCATACTAACGCTATCTATTTCTACGGAGTCGATATTTGCGTAATTTTCTGTATTATGTCTAAAGGTAGCGTTCCGATCTTGACTGCCGCGACTCGGCAGTCGCTGCCGTCGGCTGCAAGCACTGCCAACTGCTCAGCAGCGCGACCACATTCATTCCGATCGTAACTGCCAGGCAGTATCGGCGAGTGTAAATACCGCCATTTTTATTTTAGAGCACGTGCAAAAATAGAGGGTCGCGCTGCCAGACTGCTTCACAAGCGGCTGGGCAGCGCTGCCACTCGTGCGCAGCTTGGCCGCACGACCCGGTCGCGTGCATCGAAAAGCTCTCTATGCATGATCATACAGAGCGGTGCGTTGCTGCCCGGCAATGACTGCTGGGTCGCAGCTGCCGAGTCGCGGCAGTCAAGATCGGAACGCTACCTTAACAGAGTCCTCTTGTTTTTTAGTATATTTGTTTCGGTGTTTTAGATTTCTAATGATCATTAAAGCACGATTGATGGATGAACAGATTGATGATGGAGAAACTGGAACATGATTGAATCCCTGGTGTTTTATAGTCTCGAACACGTGAAATGCCTTCCTATCTATTATATAAAGTTAACAAAAACAATGTTCCACAAATCAACTCGCCACAGCATTTGACACGTGCGACAAGCCGCAAAACGCGGAAAATGTGCCTTAAAATATCAATTGAAGCGTACAATCGTTCAAAATAGCCAGTATAGCATGAAATCAGAATAGCGGGCGTCAAATCTTTATCCCGGCCAGATAAATCCCCGTCACACGCATGGCCTGTTTTGCCCGGGATTGCAATGGATACACGTCACGATCGAGATTATATTTAGCCAGGGATTTAAGATAATTTTACGATTCTACCAATTCGATTTGATGGGAAAGATTGTCTTTTTTGTTTGTATACATTTTATATAAGGATTTTTGTTTTATACGTTTAAATTTAGAAGAGAAATGATATGTTTAAAGTGAATTCCCGAGTTTCTGTGTCTGTTTTACTGATCATTTTCTTTACAGGCAAGTAAGTGATCAGCCTTCTGTACCATGACCGACCGAAACAATGTTTTTTTAATCTTGTTTCACTGGGATTCGATCCCGGAACCTCCGGTGCTCAACGCATTGCGCTTACCACTGAGCCATGGAGGCGGTCAATATGTACATATAATTATGTTTTATTTTATTTTATAAAATAAATATTTAGATAATAACCTACTTTAGATTTATGATCTATAAACTTCAGCATAATGTATTTCCTCATTCTTAAACTAGTCATTCATCACGGCAGGTTTCCTTACTTACTTTTGTAATTTCAATAATAAAAAAAAACAATAATCTTTTTTTATTAATCATTAGAGAATCCATCCGTCACACGGACTGCCTGCTCTAAAGTGCATTATGAGTTGTTGTAGGGCTTTTGGTAATGCCACAGATGCTATTTCGAGAAATATTACGCATAACAGACCCACGAGTAGTATTTATATAGGAGAATTTATGATATACGCATAAATTCCTCTATATATTACATAAATCATATCATAACTACGTATTAAAGTATGAAAACGTCAAAAATTGAGACAATAGCAATCCTCAGAGTCAACATTACACTAATTAAGCTTGGTAAACGCAGTTCAATTTCACGCCGAGCGCGTCCCGACATTATAATTGGTATAAATATTAAATAAGGACCTGTGTTGATACTTCCAACTTGGAATATAGTTGGTTGAAATGTTAGTTAGCGTCAGTTTGTAATTCACTAAGGGAATACCTAAGGTATTGTCTAATATTATGAAGAGGAAAGATTTGTTTTTCAGTCCGTACTGGTACACATAATATTGTATTTTTATTAACGCGAGTATCACGAGAGATTTAAAAAATTCAAAAACTACTCGACCGATTTTAAACACATTATCAGCGAGAACATAGGCTATTTATATTTTTGTGTTTAGTTTTCATATTGCACCCGTGCGAAGCCGCGGCGTATTACTGGTTTATTAAACACTAGCAAAACGCCCCGGCTTCGCACGGGTGCAAATAGATGAAAAAAAAGCAAAGCCTATGTTACTCGCTGATAATATAGTAGCTTTCTATTAGTGAAAGAATTTTTAAAATCGGTTGAGTAGTTTTTGAGTTAAATCGTAACAAAACCCCACAAATTGAACAAAATGACATAGTACTACCCCTCGCCGTATTGCTCGATGCCCTGCGTGGAGCCACAGCGGTGCGAAGCGGACGGCGTGTATTTTTTGTTTACATTGATATTTTTAATTTCGTAATATCTTTTGAATGGAATGTCCGATTTCAATATTTCAAAAAGTAATCAACAGCTATTGAAACAGTCTTAAATATGAAACAATTTATTTGGATAAGAATTAATACAGAGGTATGGATAGCAGGGTCTGATTTTGATCGGCATTTCTATCAACTTTTAAAATGTACAAAAGTAGTTATAGTAACATAACTACAATAGTTAGACATATGGTCTCGCGAAGTTTTTTGTAGATATTTATATGTTCTATAATATTGTAGAACTTTATTTTGTTCTATCATCAATACTTTTCGCAGCGCATGCGACGAACAACATTTTTTGGCAAATTTTTTTACACCTCGGGTTGGTTTTAGTAGGAAATTCTAAGGATCTCTATTTTTTTCTAGTAATAAATATAGCCTATGTTACTCAGCGATAATGTAGCTTTCTATTGGTGAAAGAATTTTTCAAATCTGCCAAGTAGTTTCGGAGCCTATTCAATTCATACAAACAAACAAAAAATCAAACCTTTCCTCTTTATAATATTTGTATAGACTAGCAAAACGCCCCGGCTTCGCACGGGTGCAAATAGATGAAAAAAAAGCAAAGCCTATGTTACTCGCTGATAATATAGTAGCTTTCTATTAGTGAAAGAATTTTTAAAATAGGTTGAGTAGTTTTTGAGTTAAATCGTAACAAAACCCCACAAATTGAACAAAATGACATAGTACTACCCCTCGCCGTATTGCTCGATGCCCTGCGTGGAGCCACAGCGGTGCGAAGCGGACGGCGTGTATTTTTTGTTTACATTGATATTTTTAATTTCGTAATATCTTTTGAATGGAATGTCCGATTTCAATATTTCAAAAAGTAATCAACAGCTATTGAAACAGTCTTAAATATGAAACAATTTATTTGGATAAGAATTAATACAGAGGTATGGATAGCAGGGTCTGATTTTGATCGGCATTTCTATCAACTTTTAAAATGTACAAAAGTAGTTATAGTAACATAACTACAATAGTTAGACATATGGTCTCGCGAAGTTTTTTGTAGATATTTATATGTTCTATAATATTGTAGAACTTTATTTTGTTCTATCATCAATACTTTTCGCAGCGCATGCGACGAACAACATTTTTTGGCAAATTTTTTTACACCTCGGGTTGGTTTTAGTAGGAAATTCTAAGGATCTCTATTTTTTTCTAGTAATAAATATAGCCTATGTTACTCAGCGATAATGTAGCTTTCTATTGGTGAAAGAATTTTTCAAATCTGCCAAGTAGTTTCGGAGCCTATTCAATTCATACAAACAAACAAAAAATCAAACCTTTCCTCTTTATAATATTTGTATAGATGTGGCTATTTGATATATTTTTCGTATTTTTTTATTAATATCAACAATAAACATTTATTAAGTATCATTCATTTTTCTTTAAAGAAGTTCATTGACTCAAAGTAATGTCGATAAATGTATAAAATGAAGATTGCATCTCCATTAATCTAAATATTTCCGATCAATTTACTCTAAGATGACATTAAATATTTTCCCATTGAAAAGGGACGAAAAAATACACTTCTTACCATTCATTGATAAGGGTTTAATATTTTTATGACGGTGTGGTATAAATATGATAAAAATGGGTTATTTTATGAGGGAGAGCTCAGCTTAGAATTCTATATTCTAAAAAGTAACTTCATAATATTACTTGATTTAGACATAATTCAATCCCTAGGTATATATATTGCCACACAAAATATAAAACACAAAATTTAAGAGACAAAGAAAAAAATAGACAAACGTTGGCTATATAGCTTTTTTCGCTATCTCTTCTAAGCAACCCCATGAAGACGGTAGATACCTCCTCTTTCAAAATAATTTTAATGGAAGAACTTTCATATATGCGTTATATTCTATCTCACGAAGCAGGTACTGAAACCGGTTAATATTTATTTTCCAAAATACGTGTCTGACGGAGATACCATGATATTAATTTTTGAGAGTAATACACACTTAACTTACCACAGTAATTTTTTTCAGTAAATATGAATAAAAACAAAAGAATATTAACAAAAACCTTTATTATACCGGTATAACTCCCATAGTAAATTAACCGGTATTCAGTCCCTGTCACGATGTCCGTTTGCTTATGAATATTATCAGGCATATACACATATACATACATTGTTCTAGTGTGCGTTCTGAGTTACTGAGCGCTTCCGAGATTACGTATCGCCAATCTTTCAGTTTTATGAGACAGTTGAAATTCAGATTGTTGTTACGAACACTTTTTCGCAAGTTCTTCGTGCTTGGGCAGAGACTTGAGAGAAAGGTTTCCGTGCTTGATAAAAATATATTAAATATATTACATACCTCTTTATGTAGAAGCTTCACGTGGAAACTGGCAACATCACTAATTGGCTCACCGCCCTCCGTCACGTAGTAGACGAGCAGAGAGCTCATTGGAGCCATATCGGCTGTTACTGGAAACCTGTGGACAAAACCCGTATTGAATATATTTTATATAGAATATGGGATATATTGGCAGGTGGCTCAAGTGATAGAAAGTAACTGCCGCTCATAGACATCTCTTGTTCATTCCTCGTAACCCATGACCATAACACTGAATATTAAATTATTAAATATTCTGAGAGGATATATAAAAAAAATATGTTTGTACATTTTTTATTTTCCTGCAGAGATATTTTGTAATTAAATCGAGCAGACTCATCCAGAATCTATTAATAACCGCTCGTTACGTTTTTAATAACCTTCCAAATTAAGTACAACATCATGTTTCGTTGTTAATAAAAACATAAATTTATTCAGAATTTGATTTTTTTTTAAATAAATAAGCGAAATAGGCGGCTGCTTTTGGTACGTAATTACCAGAGGTTTGTCGGACTTCAAGGTAAGGATAGGCTCGTTTTGTAAAGGTTTTTTTTATGTTAGATATCGACAGACGAGCATGAGGTTCACTTGATGGTAAGTAATATCCGCGCCAAAGAACATAAGTCAATGATGGACTGTCGAACTACTCTTTACTTCGAGCATTCGGAAATCCTGACTGACTGAGACCGAAATGCGCAATATGCACGGTTTTTCCATCTATGACAGATGGTTCGCTACCCGGTCGGAATTTCGATATTCTTCCCACGCGTTTAATGCCATAAACATGTCACCGGCACATGGCAAAGGCGGGATTAGAACCCGCAAACCATCTGCAAATGTCGAAGTAAGTGTTCTACCAAAGTGCCGACGAGTCTGTCAAAAGTCTGGAAACCGTCAAACGTAAAACCGTCGGCGAGAATTGGTTCCAAAGAGTAATCCTAAGTGGATTGAATCCTATCCTGCCTTAGAAATCGCATAGTTGTGTATTGTCAAACATCGAGGGGATGGAGGTGGAATATCAACTTCTACAGTATGTAGGATTGAAATTTAGTTGCCGGAAGTATCAATCTAATAGTTTTTGATATTAAACGAGGACTAAAACGTAGTTCGTCTAAAATAAAAACAGTTTTTTTTGAAAATTGTTGTTTCAGCTTAGCATTTTAATAAAAGTAAGCTCTGGTATTGAGGTTATGAAAGAACAACGTTTCCTTAACCAAAATGTAGGGCGTGAGATATGAATAAAATACCGTTTTGTTAACTCCAGCTTTTTCATAAATGAGAGAAGAAATGTTTTTAAGCAAAAAATATATTTTAATATTGTAAGATTCTTAAAATCCGCTATAAGTTATATTGTTTTTATAATAGGTTGCCTTAATATTAAAAAAATATGTTAATTCCCAAGTAGGCCCTAGTAAGGCACGGGACAGACCATTTTCCGTGTGTGTTCATATTTTTTTTACAAGTAAGTGTTCAGCTTTCTGTACCCTGCTCGATTTTTTTTTAAATTTATTTCCTCAGGATTCGTACTCAGGACCTCCAATGCATCGCGCTTATCACTGATAGTACAAAGGTCGACAATGAAAAAAAAAAAACATAAGTAATTAGTTGAAGTATTATAGCAACTTAAACATTTGTAAAATACTAAAATCAAAAGAATGTATACAGCACACTATAACAAAGAAAATACAAAAAAGTATTGATATAATATGGTGAAAATACGTATTTTGTGTATTTCAAATTTCTGTATCTAAGTCACATCTCTACCCAAACCCTTCACAGAATCTATAATGGAAAATCATTTTGCAATACGTAGACGTAATTCAGAGATTCATCCCTGCCAAAGTTTGCCCATTATGGCGCCAAAACGCCTGTTTAACTTAAATTGCGTTTAAGTTTAAACCAATAGTTCAATAGCTCCATAAATGTTATGGTATAAGTTACATAAAGGTAAATCCTTGTCGTAGTCTAGTTGAGGTAATTTGTATTTAACAATGCCTCTATGTACATATATTCCGCAAGTAATTCAGTTTACTAATATTAGGGTCTCTAATGTAAACGGTACTCTGTTTAAAATATTGTATTCGGTATATAAATTATGTTTTGATATCACAATTCACAACTAATTGTATATACTTTATTTTACACAGAAGTTATTTCGATAGTTCTTTATGTGTTAAGTTAGAGCTTATAATATATGTACAATGTACCTACATATATTTACATACATTTTAACGCTACAAATAATCTAATAATTTTTGTATTTTTTTTCAAACGCTTTTTTCTCAAAATCCAAATGTAATAAACCGATCATTATGAAAATTCAGAATATCATTATTTATCAAATTTTAAAATACATGAACCTTTTTTGAGAAGATATCATATGTATTTCTAAGGGTGATTTTGCAAAATGAGTTATTTTTTTATTATTCACATTCTTTTTAACTGTACCAACATCTGTATTCTTTATTTTGTTGTTATTTTCACATGCATTGAGGTATCAACCTTTCTTAGAAAATGAGTTACGTATGCTAATTGAAATGATGCGCTGTCGACCTAATTTTTACTTCGAGCATTCAGAAATCCATAGACTGAAACCGAAACGCGCAATATGTACTTCACGGTTTTTCCACCTATGTATATTTTATATATTTTTCCATATATGACAAAAATATAAGTGACAAAAAGTTTGTCATAGATTGATATCATAGATTTGTCATAGAACTTAGACTTAAAAATAATAAGAAAAAAAAAGGAAATAAAGGAATATTTTGCAAAATATTTCTCTTATCCTTTTTTGGATGTTAGCCATCGATATTATACTATAGTTAAGACTAAGTTGTTATGGGTTGCGTAACGATAACTTTCATAAGGCTATCACCGATAGGTTAACGACCTCTGTATCGGTAATAAATACGTGTTGCCAACTGCTACTTCACCAAAACCTACGCCAAATTTTATTTTCAGATGCAAATAACGCTGCTGAAAATAAAATTTGGCGTAACTATTATGCTTGAATGATAGGATATATTTAAGTTATTTATTATTTGATTAAGAGATACTGAACAATTGAAAATTAACCTAAAAAATATAAGTCCTTGTATGCTTTATAAAATAATAGCGATCCGCCCCTGCTTCACACGGGTGCAATGTAGTTATGTAGATATATACAAAAAAGAAAAATAAATGTTACTCGCTGATAATATAGCTTTCTATTGGTTAAAATCGGTCGAGTAGTTTTTGAGTTAAATCGTAACAAACAAACAAACAATTTATTCCTCTTTATAATATCAGTGTAGACAAATAATCTAGTATTTCAGACATAATTATGTATAACTGAAGTACAAAACATTAAGATTTGAAATTAATTATGTTGAATTTTTTAATCTAATCTAATATATAAAATTCTCGTGTCGCGGTGTTTGTGGTTAAACTCCTCCGAAACGGCTTTCCCGATTCTCATGAAATTTTGTGTGCATATTGGGTAGGTCTGAGAATCGGACAATATTTATTTTTCATCCCCCTAAATGTTAAGGGTAATCCACCAAATTTTTTGTTTTAATTTTTTTATAATGTGGCATTAAAAAATACATACAGCCCTATATTTTCACTCTTCTATTACCAACCCCTACTTTTTTTTGTCAAACTAAACCCGTGCGAAGCCGGGGCGGGTCGCTAGTACTTTATAAAAACTTGACGTACTAAATATTGTTTTATGTTAAGTCTTGATGACGTAGAAGGTGCATATTTACTCTCATCTTGAAGAGACCCCAAGAATAATTTTCGTGGAAGACAAACCCAGGGAGAGTATGACTAAATTTAGCAGCCCGCCTATCATAACCATCAAGAGATATCTCGCGGACGAGTGAAGACAAACTAAGATATCACGATATATATCTCAACATCGACAACTTTGATAGACAAGATATCTTGATCGACAAATATCTTTTTTTCGATCGACTTTTGACATTAGAAGTCGAGTTTTAAGTGTAAGCGTCATGTTAGACTCGGAAGACACAAGAGATAATCGATTAAAAAACGAGAAAACGGTCGACAAAATTTTGACGTGGTTATGCTAGACATGATAGGCCAGCGATTAGGTATTGAGCATATAAAACACAAACAATTACATAGACAGTCTCAGTTTGAAGTGCTACTTTTATTATGTTATATTTAATGTAAGGTCGTGAGATTTCTACACCCATTAAAAACATGGAACTTAATATTGTAAAAACAGTTCATATAAAAATGTAGACGAAACAAAATAATACCTATGCATCATTTGAAAATGTATTCATGCTTCCATTAGCATGAAAATAAAACATGAAACCATTCAATATGGCCGTGTCAGCACTGGAACAAGATTATGGCGCTTTTGATGAATAGCCCCCGAGGGTCAGAATGTAGTCGGTTGCAGCGTTTTGTTCATATAATATTTTACCTATGTATGTATGGCTATTTGGGTATAAATTTGTAATTTGACGGGCTCGTTAGTGCGTTTGGTGGAATACCTACAGACTGCGCTCCGATGGGTCGTCATTTCGAATCCCGCCGCACGCCATATTTATAGTTTTCTGTAATCCTGTCTTCCCCACGTCACTTCGGGCATTAAACGGGTGGGTGGAATAGAGAAATTCTGACCGGGTAACCATCATCGTTCATAGATGTTCTTACCGTGAAGTGCATATTACATGTTTTGGCCTCAGTCTATGGATTTGCGAATGCTCGATGTGAAAATTAGGTCGACAGCGCATCGTTGGCTGATGTTCTGTGACGTATCATCTACCATCAAGTGCTGATGACGAAAAAAGAATTTGAAAACGGTCCAATAGTTTTTGAGTTTTTTCGTTACAAACATACAAAAACGCAAATCTTTCCTCTTTATAATATAAGAGTATATATAATTCACGTCGAATTGTTTTTATAATTATTACTTTGTACAGTTTTCCTCTCGAGCACTTAAAAATTCACCAAAAATCTACCAACGAAAAAGTTATTTCAAACTTGCTGTTTATTTTATTTTTCTTTATTTATATAACCACAATATACGACAGTCAGACAAAGAAAGATGCGTTGTGAAATTGGAAAGATTCCAGAGTCCAAGACGTAATTTTTCAAGCAAAATGAACAAGACTCTGTTTAAAGTTCTAATGTCATTCAAAGATAACTGCGACTCGGTGCATAGCGAGAAACTCGAAACAAATACAAAACTAAATGGAAATTGAGAAGTTTAATGCCAAGAATGGAGATACGCGAAAGAACTGAGTTTTTAGTTGCGATAGTTTTTAAGGCACCGTTTTAAGATGATAATTGTCTTTGTAGATGCAAATGTGGAAACTCTCCCTCGTTTGAGTTAAAAATCTTTCTCTTTTTAAGACAAAACTTTTACGTTTCAGTTACATAATTTTAAATGCATATTATATTAAAATTTTAATTATTACACGTCCGGGCTTCGCTGCTGCGAATGTAGCTTTCTATTGGTGAAAAAATTTAATTCGTAATTGTAAAATCGGTCCAGTAGTTTTTAAGTATATATCATTACAAACATGCAAAAATACAAATCGTTCTTCTTTGTAATATTAGTGTAGATAACTACTTTTTTTGACGAATTTTTGACCGGATAATGAACCACCGTTCAAAGATCGAGAAACCGTGAAGTGCACATTGCGCGTATCGGTCTCAGTCTATGAATTTCCGAATGCAAGAAGTAAAATGTAGGTCGACAGCGCTTCATTGACTAATGTTTTGTGGCTGGGTATATCACTTACCATCAAGTGAACCTCATGCACGTCTGTCAATATCTTACATAAAATAAAATTCATATATCACAATGGGTATTATTACGGTCTTATGGATATTTCCCGTTTTAAGGGCAATAGATACTATCGATGAATATATATAACGTTATCAAGTACCAATATATTTAATAACAAGTAATAAGCTGAACAAAATTTACATCTCCATTATGCCGATTGCCATAGAAACGAGTACCGCCATTTTTCACGAAGGAAGCTCCTCTTAATTACTGGCCAGTTTATTTATCGTCGCCTTTTATACGACCATCGTATCTTATTTTCAGAAGCTATTTATCGAATGTTGTAAATTGCAGGCTTTTTATATTGTTTTCATTATTTTTTAATTTTAATCGTTAAAAATATAAACGATAATCAGGTTTAAAATAAAATTAAACATTATTAATTTTCTTACGTGTTAAGACAAGAACTAATATAGGAAAAAATAGACTTTCGATGACATATAGACGCGCTTTCATCGTGTAGCGATGTTTTAACATGTTTTATGAAATTCAGCATTTTTGAAAATAATGTATGAACAGCGAGAAGGTCAGTCGTTTACAACACTGCCCTGCCATATCAATTCATACTATATTTTATATGATTATAGGGTATCATATTGTAAAAAGTAAGTTTGAATAAAAACTTTGATTTTACCTGAACACGCGCTTCAATAATAAGACTATAAGATAACTATTGACTCACACATCACAATCGGATTCTAGGTTACGTTTTCATTGGATGTACGGAATACATACGGACGGACCATACATACATCTACGGACCTTAATATTAGTTACTTACATATATAATATTGTCTTTTATTAACGCGAGTTTCACACATTTGAATAAAATATTTTATAACGGATTGAAACGCGTTTTAATATTTATGACCGTTAGTCAATATTGTCATAATATAGAAAATCACAGTAAATATAAACTCCGTAGGAATAGATGGCGTTAATATGGCAACTTTGTGATATTTCAAATCAGGTAACTGTCATCTGTCTGCCGCGACCACGGTTGCTGAAAAGCATCCAAAACCTCGGGACATATAATATAAATAATAAATCGCGTTTTAATCCATTATAAAGTATTTTATTTTAATACTTACGTGTAGTTAAATCGGCATAGATCGCTGTTATTCCGAGTTGGAGCTGGGACGGCTGCCCAATGAACGGCGCGCCCACCGCTAGTTACCGCCGCTAGGAGGCGCTGACGGCACCCACATGACGACCACACACTTGCGCTTGCTATACCACCTGCCTGTTGATGTAATCACATTAAAAAACTGAAGACTTATATATATATATATATAAATTTTAAATATAAAAATTACTGTTTTTCTTCATCTTATAAAATAGACAGGACACACCGTTCAGCCAGGAAGCTACTGAAAATCAGTGTTAGAGGAATACTCACTAACTTAAACTGAGTAGCCTTCCTTTTCATGGCAGCACACTGCCGCATAGACTGTTTGATTGTAGAAAATAGGATTTAGTTCTTAAACTTTAATTTGTTAATTTTATTTTTAAATTTCCCTTTTGTCCTTGATGTTTGTTCATAGTTGTTATCTTTGCATGTGCGTGTTTGCTGTGAATAAATGTCTATCTATCTATCTAGCTAAGAATAAAGTGAATTGCCGAGTACCCTAGTAGTGTCATGGGACAGATCCATTTCTGTGTCTGTTTTACTGATTATTTTTCTTTACAGGGAAGTAGGTGAGCCCTGTCCGACCGAAACAATTTTTTAAATCTTGTTTTCCCGGGATTCGATCCCAGGACTTCCAGTGTACATCGCGCCTATCACTAAGCCATGGAGGCGGTCGAACTGAAGAATGCAGCTCCTAAAAGCTCCTAAAGGTAATGAAATCTGTCGCTATTCGTAATGATATCTTTATCTGAGGCGTGCTTGAAATAATTAGAATTCTTTCACGGCGTTTGTCGTGTCGCCGGGCTCTTTGGGACAATTTAATGCAAATGTGCATGAGAGTTTAATGAGCAATTTAATAATATGTATTTTCGAATGTTCGAAGCAAAAATAAACACATTAAACACACACATACTATAACAAGTTTAATAAAATTCTCCGTCAGATCTCTTTTTGATGACAATAGCTATATATGCATCCGTTTAACTCGCGATGCAGCGATCGAATGCCATCTCTGTCAGCGGAAAATGGAGAGACGTAGTCTAAGGTAGAAACTATTAGATAAGGTAAATAATGTTATAATAAAGAAGTAAGACTAAAATAGAAGATGTAGAGAAGAGGTAGTAAACTATTAGGTTATAGGAAGTATTTCAGGTTGACTGAATCTAAATGCAGAGTAGAATACGTTTTAAGTCATGAACTAATTACAACCCCACACTGTTCGATTAAATAATATTTAACTATAATTTAGATTCATTAAATCAATTACTTACTTGCAAAGGAGTTGGCAAGTTCTCCACGAGAAGATAGCACTTCGACGTAGAGTTCCAGCGTCGTATCCGTTCTCGCGCTAATACGTAGTGCGTTTCTATTTCCTTGCCTTCAACCGCTACTAGTTCCGCCTATAAGTAGATTAAATTAGTTTTTCTTTTCTTTTATGTACCACAGTTGATAAAAATATTGAATATATCTTGATCTGAGCTCTAAAAATGGGAGATTAACACCGACGCAGAATGAATTTCCAGGAAGCTTCGGCTCATAACGAAAATAAACAAGAAGAATAATTGTAAGTATCTTGTCCGTCGGCTTGTAAACAATTTACTCCTAGATTTACGTCACAGTTTAAAATAAATATATTAAAACTATTTTAAATAATAATTTTTTTAACAAATTTTAAATATTTTTTTAATCAAATTCCTCAGTCATTTTCGAACATCCATTCGGCTGTGGTCCATTAAAATACAATATGTTCACTTCCGTTATTTTGACACAAATAAATCAATAAAAAATTATAAAGAAAAGGCCACTGGATTCAGCATGATGTGTTGAAGTTTTGGCTAACTTACCACGCTGTTTTTCAGCCGAGACTTACGTCCGGTTTCTGAGAGGTTAATCAATCTGTTGGTCAACTGACAGAGCAGTTAACTTAATAGTTGAGTCAAATCAATTTGAGTTTCTGAAACGTCAATTAGCGAAAAATTTACTAATTCATGATTAAATATTTGACATGAGATTTGGTTTGATATATATTATTTTTTATGGCCATACGAACATATTTTGTTTAGTTTATCGTTCAACTGTTTCTCACAACAACTGGACGCTGTTATGCAATACAGTGTCAACCCACAAAATGACAAAAATTTAAATTTTGATACCAATCGCCTCCTTATGAGCTGGACTACATATTTCAAAAGGGATACATTTAAATCGTTTTAATAGCAAAAATATTGAAAAAACTAACGGGCACGAAAACCTAAAATGTTTAAAATATTTAACAATAATGCACTAAATTCAATTATTTTGATTGCTACCAAGAAAACAATATACATTTAATTTAATAAAATTTACAAAAAAATATATTATTTCTGTTATTTTATAAAAGAAATGTTATACAGCCTGATTAAAACTTCAAACTCAATTTTCTCAAAATGGCAACCGTGTGGGTTGACACTGTATTGCTTAACAGCTTCCAACTAAAGTTTGACAGATAGCGACGTAACCTTACCAACGCCATTAAAAAAAAAACAATATCTTCTGTTTTCTGCTATTTTCTATGCGGTTTAATTATAATTTAATTTTTTATTACTCAAAATTAGCAAGAAATGACATCTCGTAATTAAATAATAATAATAATTATTATTAAACTGTAAAAAGAGAATTTTGAAAGAAAATATAGGAAATAACGCTATTTTAATAATAAATATTTAATAAATATATGATTTTTTCATTTCATTTCCATTGCAAATTAGTTTTACGTAATAGGTACTTCTAATTTTATAAAAGAATCTTTATAATTTGTATCAATTAAATAATTAATTCGTCGACAAGCACCGATTACTTAACAGAGCCTTTAATAGTAGATTAAACAATGATTACAGAATAATTAGCGTTTCAGAAACCGAAATGGCATCTGACACACAATTTTGAATTGAAATTTGACAGAATTGTCAACTGATTGGTTGGTCAAATCAAAGTTATTGACAATGCTTTATGCAACCCAATTGTGAGTTGACCAGAGTTTGACAAATGATTAGATTAATTATTTCATTGATTAGCCTCTCAGAAACCGGCCGTTAGTCACACGAATATTTATTTAAAAAAAGAAAAGGGAATTTGTATTTGACATAAGCCCTTTCTTGTGTATGATATAAAGCATAAAACAACATCTAATCGGAATTGTATTTATTTTTCAATGCCAATGTAATTTTTGTGAGCAGTCTCGGTAAGCTTAAATTGAATAAAAATAACTTGTTTATATTACGCGCTTGGAGTGTACTTGGCGTTCATTCGTATACCCTTTCAGTTTAGGTATATCTTATAAATATCGAAGCTTTACCGGTCGTCTGCTTCTGACTGATATGTAGTTTTATTAAATACAATTCTATCTTCTTATTCATTGGATTTCGTATTTGGATTTTTTCATGTTCTATCTCTATTTAAGTTTGTTTTAAGTACTGAAAAGGAAAAATCTGTTCTGTGGTTTTAAGTAGTAATATGAGAAATATCTACAAAAAACGCCCGTCTTCAAATATTTTTTTAAAAGTAGAATTGTAGTTTCTGACACCACCTCCGTGACTCGGTGGTCCTGGGTTCGATTCCCGGGGAAAAGGGGATTTAAAAAATTGATTTGGTTGGGCACGGCGCACGCCACCTTCCTGTATCTAAAGTAAAATGATCAGTGAAACAGACCCAGAAATGGGTCTGCCCCATATCCCACTACGGGACTCAAGAATTCACTTTTTACACTATAGTTTCCAAACTCAAATGGTAGAACTTATTATTCTATGTTCCACGTCAAAATCCGCTTTTTTATTTTATAATATTTGGAAACGAATTTCGTTAAACTTTCCGACAAAATTAATAGCAAACAGTATTGTAAGTTTCATATTTTTTGTACACAGAGTTTACATCGTATTTGTTTATAAACAAAAATAAAAATAAATTCAGCGTTGTATTATTTATCATATTTTTACTACGCATTTTTTATACTTCCGTTTTTATTTTGTTTCTTTGCGTAAAATACTTTTGTTAATCATTTAAACGATTAACATTTGAAATAATAGTGCAAGAAACGTTAAGAAGAATCGTTTAAGTGTTAAACGATACCTACTTAGAAAAAAAAAGTAGTGTAATTTGATAAGGATAGAAATAAATTGATTAATAGCTTTAAGTACCAGATTGTATGTGCTTTTAGTGCTTAATTGGAAAGTGCTTAGTTATTAAAAATAGTAAACAATTATATACATATTTAAATAAAATACTGTATACCGGATTAAAACGCGATTTATTATTTATATTGTTTAAATTATTTATCCCGACGTTTCTCTACGCCCTTGATTTGTGAACTGGTAGTAATTGTAAAATTAGAAGCATATATTAGTAATTTAATATGTATTATTTTTTATTCACGTTCATAGGTGTACATTGTGTTACCTAAATTAATAGATTATTTTTGAATTTAATTGAATTAAATATGGCAACTTTGTGACATTTCAAATACCAGACAACTGTCATCTTTCTGTCTCCCCGCGACCACGGTTGCTGTAAAGCATCCGAAACGTCGGGATAAATAATTTAAACAATATAAATAATAAATCGCGTTTTAATCCGGTATACAGTATTTTATTTAAATGTGTGATACTCGCGTTAATAAAAGACAATATTAATTATATACATAGTTTTCCACTAGAATATATCTGTCTTTTCTTCTAATAATACTGATACTATAGCCTATTTCCATTTCCTACAAACATCAAAGACGTTATCCTTTGTCTCAATCCCGATAGGAATCAACACTGTGTCTTTACCGGAAGTCTACTTCAAAGGGGATCTTTGGACGTTAAATTGCTCAATGGTCAGTCTCAGGATAAATATAGCATTATTTTTTATACATAAAGTTCAAAAAGCAGTATCGTTTTGTATAAATATAAATTATTGTATCTTTTTACGAAATGATGATATGGGTACTTTTATGTACACATTAGGCCTCTAAATGTAACGAAATATTAATAATAATAATTTATTTCAGATAAACATCCATAGTTATACAATTACAATTTTACAATTATATAAAAAGAACATAAAAAAAGAAAGAAAAATAAATACAACATGTATTACTACAATATGTTACATTACTATTAATACTATTTACGTTTCCCGCTGCGATGGACATTTGTCCAGTATTTAAAAATAGGACAGTTCAAGTATTAGAATAGTATTACCCGACGCGGACGATCGATTATACGATTACGATATAACGATTATAGACTCATATAATTTTACTTATTCTTAATTTATTAAAAACATGTCTGCATATATCTATTTTAACAGGAAATAAGCATTTAGAAAAATTAAGGTCACATTGTATGTGAAAGGAATACCAAAAATAATTTCATGTCCGTCACACAGCAAAAGTCAGGTATTTTTCCCTCAATTTTTTTAATGTTTGATGTTAACAGATATGTGATCGTTTAATATTCATAAATATGACGGACCTAGTGGTAATCGACCGTGGCCCTTCAGAATACAAGCGCAATGCTGGTTAAGTTAAGTACACAAGTGTAAAAAAAAAATTAAACCTTGAACGAAAAACATTTTCTCAATTTTAATACCCTATCAAATATCTTTATATTAAGAATACTTATCTATATATATATAAGCAACTTTTTTTTTTCTTTTTTATCGATAAACTTGAAAACTACTGGACCGATCGGCATGATACCATGACCATTCGACGCGGAATTAATTGTAGAAGGTTTTAGGCTATTCATTTTTTGAATTCCATCAACCCTTTACCATTTTTTTTTCAAATTTATGTGGATAGTTCATATTCGTCTATCCTTTACAATTCGCCCAGCAAAGCGGGCGGGGACGGACGGCTAGTAGGTATAATATAAATACTAACAAAAATGTTTTATTGTTATTTTCGGTATAGAGATATAATATACTATAATATGGATAATAGAGATATATGTTATAGTTTTTCAATCCATTCTATACACACCTTATCGGAACTTTCCCAAACTTCGAAACCCAAAACCAATACGCTAGCAAATAACTCACAGCTCATTGATTTTTCATTGTTTTTCTACTTCCCCCTATAAAACGCTTATCTTGTGTATACGCGTGATTTCATAGTCGCATAGCGATGACAAGGGATACATTTATTTTTATAAAAACATTTATATTTTTATATAAAAAAAAATGTGGAATGATAGCTAGCTCTCCAACAGTTTTGCAAGCAGATGGTGAAACTGTGGACGGACTGAAACCGGTTAATTTTTATTTTCCAAAATAAGTATCTGACTGAGATACACACTAAACTTACCACAGTAATTTTTTTCAGTAAATATGAATAAAAACGAGTGAATGTTAACAAAAACCTTTATTATATCGGTATAATTCCTAAAGTAAATTAACCGGTATTCAGTCCCTTCTGTGGCCACTGGACAGTATTAGAGTGCTGGCGCTGTAGCCTTTCTTTTGTCACACCGCGTAATAATTTTGATAAAATTATAATTATTCATATTTACGTCAATATATAACTTTTATTTATTAGTCCGTAAGTCCTCACAGCTACAGGGTCTTTGAAAATCAGTGTAGCGACATTAATCGCTGCTTTGCTGATGAGGGATCTTATTTGCCATCACTTTTTATTATTTACTGTTAAACTGTTTATTTGTTTCGTTTTTTGTATTTAATAAGGTGCCAAATAAAGTTGATATCTATCTAAATGTGTTAATGGAATAAATTCATTCAGAACTTATGTTATTAAGGCGAGACGGTTACACGTAAACAAAAAGTGTTGCCTGAAAATAAATATTTTTTTTTAAATTCGGGAAAACATAGACTGAGACCGAAACGCGCAATATGCACTTCACAGTTTTTCCATCTAACGGTGGTTCGTTACCCGGTCAGAGTTTCGATATTTCTCCCACCCGTTTTAATTCCCAAAGTCACCAGACATGAAGAGATGCTTACAGAAAATTATAAACATTTCGTCCCGATGGGATTTGAACTCGCGGCCCATCGAGCTCGTAATATTATGTCAACAGTAAATAAATTAAACAAAAGAAACTATTCCAAAGTTAATTGTAAATTAGAAGCACATAGTAGTTATGCACAATAGAGACCGCAAGAACAGTGAAGTGAATGAAAACTCCTCAACAATTTTAGTTGGTTGTGGCTGGAAGCGGAAGCAGTGCTTTAGTTTTATAAACTTTAACTAATGAAGCGAACGTGTGGAGAAAATTTATACGGAGCGACTCTTTTCTAATTTAGTTACGATATGGTTAAAATACATTATGAACTTTATATGTATTTGAATTTCTACCCCGGCTTCGCACGGGTGCAATGTAGATGTACTATAGACAAAAAATATTATATAGATAAAATGTTACTCGCTGATAATGTAACTTTCTATTGGTGAAAATTTTTTTAAAATCGGACGAGTAGTTTTTGAGTTAAATCGTAACAAACAAACAAATCTTTCCTCTTTATAATATTAGTATAGAAGTATTCTCGGACTTTTTTTGACGAGCATGAAGAGCATGGTATTGATACCTCAGCCACAGTATCAATCTGAGTCAATTATGCGCTTTCCACCTAATTTCTGAGTCGGGAAAATCATATAAAATAGACTGAAACCCAAATGTGCAATATGCATTTCATGGTCTTTCTACCATGAACGGTGGGACGTTATCCGGTCAGAACTTCGATATTCCTCCCACAAATTTAATTTCCCGTAAGCAGATTTAGACATATTTACAAAAACATATTGTTATTGTGCGGGATTCGAACCCGCGACCTTTCAGAAGGCAAAGTTACTTAGATTTAGGACATATTTAGATAAGTGTTGCCCTCTGCTGCATGCAAAAATATTTAACGTACACTGTTAAGAGATTTTATTGAAGATTTTTTTTGAATTTAGAATAGAGGATTTTTTTGAATTTAGAATAGAATTTAAACCATGGATATTATCTTTCCGAAAGCTTTTATTCAAATGACGACACAATATTTTGTAATGCATCTATCTGAAAACAAATCGCTAGTAAGCGTCAAAGCTTTGCTCTGTGTATTTATTTTCAGTTCATTTTGTGTATTCAAATACAATCTGGGTGGGTAAGATGAATGTGATTCGGAACCTCTTAAATAACATCATGCTCCATTCTTGACTGTGTTGTCAATATTTTACGTATATACATATATTAGAATATTTATAATATACACAAAAAATAATAATAATAATAATTAATGTGATATTGTCTTTTATTAACGCGAGTATCACACATTTAAATAAAATACTGTATACCGGATTAAAACGCGATTTATTGTTTAAATTATTTATCCCGACGTTTCGGATGCTTTTCAGCAACCGTGGTCGCGGGAGACTGACAGTCTCTTGCTGAAAAGCATCCGAAACGTCGGGATAAATAATTTAAACAATAAATCGCGTTTTAATCCGGTATACAGTATTTTATTTAAATAATTAATGTGATTCTGGAATTTTCTTTATTATATTTAACGTATTTAAAAATACATCTGCGCTTAACAACGATTACAAATAATACACAAATACATGTAATTAAGAGAAAATAATGTAGAATGAGCCTTATTGTCTGATTACATTCTTGCGTATAAATCAAACAATACCTGTCTCATGTCCCACTAGGGACATCCAAACTACATTACAGAAAGAGGAAACAAGTAGAATGGATTACAGTTATTCATCGACATTTACTGATTGATTGACTGACTGGCAGATCTATCAACGGTAAGTCTTAACCACAGGGGACAGAAACTTGAAAATGGAAGACGGAAGTTTCGGTACTTGAAAATGGAATACAGTTCCACGGGAAAGTGGGTCTGAAAAAGTTTAAGACAAAATGTTTAATCGGCCTGAATATTTTAATTATTATAATTGCATAATAATGATTTATTGTAAATAAAAGATTAAAAAATCTAACATCTAAAAAATCATTTTTTTTTTGGTAAAACTGTCATAATGAATTGTTTTTGCAATGAATTATGATGTTTTAAAAGCGATCCGCGGGAACGCGCCCTTTTCAAAATTTATATAATATTATATATCCGACTTTTTAGTCGTGGATGTCCATAGGTGGTGGTGATTACTTACCAACAGGTAACCTACCAGCTCGGTTGTCTTTCCTATAATAAAAAATGGTATCCTTTGGCAATGGTACCCTTGCTTTACGATCCGATAGGTCGCGGATTCGAATCCTGCTCGGATAACATTTTTATTATTTTTTGAAAACATGTTTTCTCTACGTCTGTAGCTACCCGTTTGCCTCCTATTATATTTAAAAACAAAAGTTAATTTTTTTAACTTCTATTACTCTTAGTTTCCCAGTAAACACATTATATTACGAGTAGTATTATTCATTCAGTCAGCCAAAAGCAGTTCGAACTATCGTTTGAACTCTGAGCGTACGTAAAAGTTGAAAACTTTATATGTGGGCTCGCAATAAAACAAAGTTATTGTAGTTTTACGAGGGAAATCTGCGTTTTATTCTATATCGACGCTCCCGGATGCGCGGGTAGGTTATATTATATTATACTTTTCAATTGCCCGGGAAGTACACAGTTCAAGTAGAGAAGTTATCCTATTTGTGGAGTACCCTATGTACATAATATTTTATGTCTAACGCTACTTAAGAAACCCTTGGTTACACTACTAACTAGTTTATTTTTTTGGTTAAATAGCATAAATTGTTTTAATAGGCAAACTACCATGGCCCAATGGCCCATGTTCAAAAGATTCCGAAACATCGGGTAAATTTTAATAAACATTTTAATCCGGTAAAATTTATTTTATTATGTGTAATCTATATAATAATAAAATACATGATTGCAAAGCATGCCGGGTGCATCTGATTTTATTGATACCTCAGTCACAGAACAAAAGGAGTGGGTGTTAATTCAATAAGTAGCTTTTTTCAGCTGCTTTTTAAATGTTAACGAATAAGCTGCTTTTCATTTTCCGCAAAAGCCGTTAAATATATTAACTGTTAAATTCAACGAACATTCAACGTGTATTCGCTAACATCATCCGAAGCAGCTTTTTATTAAACGCAAACCTTATTAACTGTTAATTTATTTATTAACAATTTTTTTTAAAGATTTTATGGCCTGGTAATTTATTAACTAATAATTGCTACGTAAAATCTGTTGACATTACTGCAAACCAGTTAAAAAAATTGCTGCATTTTTAACAGCTTATTAGTTTGTAATTAACAGTTACATTTCGTTAACACAAAAACCGTCAAGGACCCACCTCTACAGAACATCGTCAATGATCTGCTGCCGAACTTCTTTTTACTTCGAGCGTTCGGAAATACATTGACTCCGTTATAATAAATATATCGACCCAGCGGGATTCGAACCCGCGACCCATCAGAGCGCAAGGTAAGTGTTCTAACAAACTCGCCAACGAGCCCGTTGAAGTAGACTTTCGTATAAACGTTATACTGAATAATAATAAAGTTTATACTTCAATAAACATCCATTTTATACATTATTGTCACTAAAACAGCAAACGAGCAAAATTTATATAGGAAAAGAAAAGGTAAAAAGTTTTATCAAGATTGCAGCCATTTAGCTGGTCCGGAGCCAAGAAAGGTGGCACTGCGGAACTGGAATTCATTTTCTTTATTAAATTTGTTAACATAACAAAGGAGTGTTGCTCATGATTTAAGCCATAGCTCTGGTAAGGAGAAGATACATTTTCTTTGAGACGCATAGCAGATCTGCTAAGTAATATTACTTAAACCATACTTGAAATGAATTTATTGTTTGTGATACTTATAAAGTATAAAGAAAAATATCTGTGTCACAATGAGGCCTTTTGTTCTTCATTTTGATAACTGATAACCGGCCTCTCTAGATTGTAACACAATTATTATAATCATATTTTTTAATATTTAAATTAGATATAGACAGACGAGCATTAGGTTCACTTGATGGTAGGCGATACCTCAGCCACAGAACATCAGTCAATGATGCGCTGTCGACCTACTCTTTACTTTGCGCATTCGGAAATCCATAGACTGAAACCGTAACGCGCAATATGCACTTCACAGTTTTTCCATCTATGAACGGTGGTTCGTTACCCAGTCGGAATTTTGATATTAACGCGATGTTCGATGCTGAAATTCAGCAGCCGGGATTAATCCAAACAATTCCTCGGAACACTCCCCATGATATATGCGATAGAATATGCAGAGTGATCCAACATCTCTACGCAATGCCAAGCTCTACGTTGAACGCGTTCAAATGGAAGGAGCTGGTACTGGGGAACCCCGCCCATAGGTGAGAACAATACTCCATGTGTGGCCGAATTTGCGATTTATGAAGTTGCAGGCGATGGACCGGCATGAAGTATTGTTCCGGTGATTTCTTTACATAAGTTTAAAATAATTTAAAAGGAATTACGATATCACAAACGCACCTAAATAGAATGAATTGAAGTCTAGTGAAAACAGACTACTTCAACCAACCTTTTACGTCCACTCACCGAAAAGCTAAAACGCCAATACAAATACTTGCATTTAATAGAAGTTTTAGTGAATTCCGATTTTAAGCCGATCGGAAAACATCCCCGAGTGAAACTGAAAAGCTTGAATTCATTTAGACATGTCTGATTAAATCGTGAAGTGTTTGTTTAACATGAGAGATAGGATATTATTAACGGTCTTCAAAGAATACAATTATATAAATTTATATAAATACTTTTTGTATAAATTTATATTTAATGATGATTCGAAACCGCGACTCATCGGAAAGAAAGGTACTTACGCGCTAACATGTTTTTTATTATGTTGGACATCGACAGACTAGCCTACCCCAGGCACAGAACATCAGTCAATGATGCGCTATCGACTTACTTTTTACTTTGAGCATTCGGAAATCCATTGACAGACCGACAAGCACAATGCGCACGTGAAGTGCATTCTTCATGTTTTGCATATATGAACGGTATCTGTCGGAGTTTATTTCACCCACCCGTGTAATTCTAAAAATGACCAGACGTGGGGAAGACATGCTTTCAGCCAATTATTAACATGTCATCCCGGATTCAAACCCACCCATCGGACATCCAGGTGTTCTACCAATCGCGCCGACGCCCGTCGAAACCTCTTTGAATTGTTCCTAACAGTGAAATTTTAGAATTAATACGTCTAATCCCTTCGTAACATATAGATAGATGACGTCAAACTTTAGCTAAGTCAGCCCGCCAGACTAATTTCATTAATCCGCAGTGATTGGATTTGCAGACGCGTGCCAAATCAGACTTTTCAGTGCGCTTTGCTTAAACAGAGTTGATTACATAGCTGTGGATTAGTTAACGTATGAATTAGGATATTCTATATATCAACCCTAACGTATGAAAATTAACCTTATAAGTAAGTAAGAACCATATATATATTAAATTGTGAGGAGCTGTCTCCCAATTGTTGTTAAGGGGCCCACTGAAAATCAGTGTTGTGACGTTAATCCGTCACAGCGTATGCTGAGTGGAGCTCCTATTTGACATCCTGGCAGTACATATATATGCAAATAATATTTTTAAAAATTATTTCAAATATAATTAGCATTAAAATATAATTTTCTGTAAATTGGGTGTTAAATAAATACATTTCATTTCATCATCATGGAAGTTAAATTCAATTTAAAAAGTTTAGGGTCAAAATTACCTAAGATATACAAAGAATATCATCGTAATTATTATTTGTGATTTGATATAATATCATTTATGTTAGTAAATAATTTATATATAGTAAATACTAATTGATATCTTTGGGTAATAAATACTAGCCTTTACCTGCGACTTCATCCGCGCAGAATTCGATTATTATCTGTTTTGGGGTCTTTTCTACAAACTGCAGTACATCCACCATATATTTTTCGTGTAACTAAGAGTTTATGCAACATTAAAACTCGTAACGTTAGGAAAACTGATATTCACCGTTATAATTTGGCTAATTAACTATATATATATATATATAATATATATATATATATATATATATATATATATTCATCCCGCAACACTTTTGGCATCCAATGAACACAAAAATGCATTTAAAGTGACGACCACCGACATTTGGCGACCATTATACGGACGCCACTTAGTTTTTCAATATTTTTATCACCAGTCAACGGTAGATGGTGTTAGGGGTACTATATCAATTTTTGAGATGGACACCAAATTCCCTCCGAATTGTTTGGAAAAGTATAATATGATTCCGGGTTCTGCCGCCAGAGGGTCTATATACACAACGCTGTATATTTGCCTTTTACTATACCGATAATTTGGACACCAAACGTTGCCGGCTCGGCGCCGTATATTTGGCTTTTACCATACCGATGATTTGGACACCAAACGTTGCCGGCTCTTTAATAAAGCGATCGTGGTGTTGTGATTTGCAATTTGAGAAACTAGCCCCGGAGAAGTTAAAATTGAACGCTGTTAAGCAATACAGTGTCAAACCACACGGTTGCCATTTTGAGAAAATTGAGTTTTAAGTTTTAATTAGGTTTTATAAAATTTCTTTTAAAAAATAACAGAAATAATAGATTTTTTTGTAATTATAATTATTAGACTAAATGTTTATATAATATTGTTTTTCTTTGGAGCAATCAAAGAAATAGAATTTAGTGCATAATTGTTAAATATTTTAAACATTTTAGGGTTTCGTGCCCGCTACTTTTTTCAATATTTGTGTTATTAAAACGATTTAAATGATATATATCTTTTTTAAATATCTACTTCAGCTCATAAGGAAGCGATTGGTATAAAAATTTACATTTTTATCATTTTGTGGGTTGACACTGTATTTTGTGGCTTAACAGCGTCCAATTACTGAACGCATTTTAGAGTTGAAAGAAGGCCTTGGATTGACACGTAGGCTTAAATAACGTGAGCAAAGGCGCGGGTAGTCTTGATATAAAAATATAACTTGAGTGTACATACTTTTATTTTAAATGCCAGTTTTACACCTCCGAGTTTACAGTATTTCTAGTAAGCTAATAATTCTACCCTAGTGTTAACATTCTAGATAAGCAAAATAATATTGATAAACATAACATCCTAAATAATACCGACGAAGTACAGTCCGAGACATTTCTTTTTTGTAGATTGTTTATGGCCTAGTAAAATGTTTGCTAAGTATCTTGTTTTATAACAAGCATAAGCACGACAACACAAGAACAAACTACAGCGAAAATCAAGAATCGAATTCAGTCATAGTATGGTTTGATACATGTTTATTATTTTATGAACTGAAGATTTCATTTAAACCTTTGCGTTTTCTTTCCAAAAAGTCTCTTTATTTTTTTCTCATCAAAGCTTTAAACAATAATTTCAGATTTTCTTATTACTTTTAAAATATGAAACACTTATGAACGCAGACAATTATTATATTAATTTTTTGGGTATAGTATGCTATTTAGATAATATGTTAAGTTTAAAAAAAAATTCAAGCTGTCTCCTAAAAAGAATCAAAAATCTCTTCACAACTGGCTCCTCCGAAAACGACTCGTAATCTTGCAAAACTGTATTTCTGAAATATATTTGGTGCTGAAGTAAGAGGCCTCTTACCAAGATATTTTCTAAAAAGCTACTTGGAATATAATTTCCTTTATGTTGTTAGTTTTTGTTTCAGTTTTATGGTCATTTGATCTGAAGAAAAAAACTCTCTAACTATTCTAAGTAAGACCCCATACTTTTTTATTTCTCCCTTTCAGTTATGTTTTACTGAATAGTCAAATGTTGAAAATAATTTTAGTATAAAGTCTGTAATTATTACACTTTAAGTATGATGAGAACAAAATTATTGTGGTAAAAATTATTTTGTGTTTTGGCTAAATATTAATATTATTACTAAATAGATATTTCAGAGTATTTTATCTGTTTCTCCTAAATAACAATTATAACACATAATGTATTATTTTAATAATTTTGATATCTGACTGTACAGTGTACAAGGTTACCACATCTATTAGACTTATGAAAGGTAGCCACTTTTGTCAGTAAATGAACATCAATATAATGTTCTGTATATCAAGGCGCCAGAAGTACACGCTAATGGGAGGTTGTCCGACGTACGAGGGAATGGATTCAGTATACAAACAATATACAGAGTTCCAATTAATTTCTAAGTAAACGGTAGTCTTATCTCTAGTGGAATGATGAATAATATACTTCAATATACGCGGATGGAGTAAGTATACCAATGTGGTTTGGTTGTCAAAAGTACTGCGAAGAATATTGATACTGGTAAATTAGTATATTCTAGGATATTGCAACAAGGTAAATTTAAAGTTACACACTAGGTATTATAGTTGTTGATACGTTAATATATATGATTAATATTGCTTTAAGTTTATTAGAAGTGGTGGTTGCCAGAAGGTTGCAAAATGAAAGGTTGCCAAAAGTGTAGCGGGATTTATATATATATATATATATATATATATATATATATATATATATATATATATATATATATATATATATATAAATTATAGCCTGTATGTTATTATGATGTACATATAAACAATAATAGGTTACTAAACTATATTACTGTTAAGTTTTATCAATATCCGTTTAGTATTTTTAGGTGAATGTTTAAAATATTATTATTATTAAGCCCTACCGCTGTTCACCCAAACAAGTGATTTATTCTATAATTCCAGTAATATCCAATTAATTACTATTGCAATAAATCAAGACATCATAGACAATAATATTAAGAACATCCAACGTTGGGTATTTGAATCTCTAAGTTAGAAACTTATGATACGATTCTAACAAGTTCGTAACTTCTAAGTATCACTAATCGGTTGGCTGCGTTCATATTTTGGTATGCTTTAAGTCGTATACGATAAAGGAGCATAATATTTTGGTATTTGAAATAAAATATGATAATTTTAAATCAGGGAAAGGGCATACGTAATATCTCTTACTAGAACTTCTTGCCGACCAAAACATACATTTTTGATTAGGCCACTTCAATTCCAAAGGATACTAATATTATAAAGAGGAAAGATTTGTATTTTTGTATGTTATGAATAAACTCAAAAACTATTGGGCCGATTTTAAAAATTATTTCACCAATAGAAAGCTACATTATCAGCGAATAACATGTGGTTTATATTTTTGTGTAAATTCTAATCTAAATTGCACCTAATTGCACTAGTTATTTATAATGAAGCTCATTCTGTAATAAATAGAATAATAAAACAGAATCATCTCAAAAATATATATCTATCTTTATTCTCTATTTCTTATATATATAAATATCTATATCTAAGAAATCTATTAGCATAATGAGTTCAGCATCAAAGTTCTTAATCCGTTCAAAATCCCATATAATAGTAGTCTTACTTGACAGCGATCCAAAAGTTGTAATTCTATTTGATAATGGAGTTTCTCACAGCAAACGACCAGCATTCCTTGCCAGCAGTGTATTTTTATGTTGACCCGATCGCCTTACGATCGGATTTTCGTAGTTAAGAGCCATCAGCAACTTTCGAAATGTCTTTAAAATAAATAGCTCCCGCAAATGGCTATCTGCGTCGGAAAGCTCTTTAAAAGTTTTTAGGATGAATAATTTAGGGGTTTTTTATATATTTTCCACAGCAAAGTTTAGTGAGACAAAGCGATACTTAATGATAGGATATCGCTAGTTAATAGCTTTTAGCTTACGTTCTAAAATAGATGTATAATATAGTTAATTAGATCCTTTGGGCTCGTTGGCGTATTTGGTAGAACACCTGCCGTGCGTTCGAATCCCACCGGGACGACATGTTTATAATTCATAAGCATGTCTTCCCCGCGTCTGGTAACACCTACCATCAAGTGAACCCCATGCTCCTCTGCCGATATCTAACATAAAAGAATAAACGAAATTTATTATATTCTAAATGGACGCTGTTAAGCAATACAGTGTCAACCCACATGGTTTTGAGAAAATTGATATTGAAGTTTTAATTCGGTTTTAGTAAATTTATTTTAAAAAATAACAGAAGTAATAGATTTTGTTGTAATTATTATAATTACACTAAATTTATATCGTTATTCTTGATAGCAATCAATGTAATAGAATTTAGTGCATTATTGTTAAATATTGTAAACATGTTAGGGTTTCGTGCCCACTAGTTCTTTTAATATTTTTTGCTATGACTTAAATGATATATATCTCTTTTGAAATATGTATTCCAGCTCATAAGGAAGCTATTGGTATCAAAATTTATTTTTTTATCATTTGTGCGTTGACATTGTATGGCTTAACACCGTCCAAATATTTATGTTCATACAAAGAACATTATTTAACATTACTCATAAATTGAAATGTTGGTAAAATATCCTACAAGCTTTTTTAAATTAAGGTGATTACTTTCTCAAAACTGCTCCAATATTATTGTATGATATTTTTGCATTGACATAGTATTAAATGTTGATCGAAGTATTTTTAAATAAAATACTGTATACCGGATTAAAACGCGATTTATTATTCGCGGCAGTCTCCCGCGACCACGGTTGCTGAAAAGCATCCGAAACGTCGGGATAAATAATTTAAACAATATAAATAATAAATCGCGTTTTAATCCGGTATACAGTATTTTATTTAAATGTGTGATACTCGCGTTAATAAAAGACAATATTACGAAGTATTTTTGTCATAAAATTGTTGACAAGTGAGATTCAAGAATGGATATTAAAATTAAGGTCACCTTTTAAGTAATAAAGGTCTTATTTTTATGTTATTTTGTTAAGTTTGAACGTTTTTTGTGAAGATTAGTGTTGTAATTTTCTTAAAGCGCTCTCTATTTTATTTTTAATGGACTGAGGGATTTGACTGTATCTTAACATAATTTATCTAGTCAACTGAAGCCTCTGAAATACGCCGAATAATGGCTGATAAAAATACAAAGGGATTCCCTTCAAAAAACTTCTAAAGGTCTGATGAAAAATGGGAATCACTTTAATAATATATGAGTGATAAAGTGAAAAATAATATAAAAGTATATGAAGATCATTTATCATTATATTTGAATAAAGAAAATTATATAAGTGAGATAGGTTGACGATATCTAATGTAATATCGTTCTTGTTAGAAAATATTATCGCCATGTCGCTGGACAAAATCTTAATAAAAATATTATTTTTTATGTTTGATATCGATAGGCGAGCATGAAGTTCACTTGATGGTAGGTGATACCGTGATCACAGAACATCAGTCAATGATGCGCTGTCGACCTACTTTTACTTTGAGCATTCGGAAATTCATAGACTGAAACCGAATCGCGCAATATTCACTTCACGGCTTTTCCATCTATGGACGGAGGGTCGTTACCCCGTCGGAATTTCGATATTCCTCCCACCCGTTCAACGCCCAAAGTTACCAGCCATAGGAAAGATCCTTACAGAAAATTATAAGCATGTGCTCCCGGTGGGAATCGAACCCACAACCCATCGACGCGCACGGTAGGTGTTTTACCGAACGTGCCAAAGAGCCCGTCAAAACTTGATGACTTTCCCGCCACTTCCTTGATCTTATCCTCCCATCGTTTATAATGTTTGGCTCGTTTCCTCTTTTTGTTTCTAGTATACCAGTCCAATATTATTTTGGGCCATTTATCTTTACCACGGAAGATATGTCCTGTCCATCTCCATTTGTTTCTTTTTTGTGTACGATACATTTTACCCGATTAGCCGCGTACTGACTGAGCTAGCAGCCTCGCAAGGCTGCCTCGCGAGGCAAATCCTCGGTTGGTCAAGACGTGCCTCGCCCGAGGCAAACGCACGCTCTGCCTCGCACGAGCGTGCCGCGGCCCGAGCCGAGCGTTGTCGGTTTTTGTCGATGTTCAAAGGCGCCTCAGTACGTTTGCCGCGCTCACTCAAGACGGTAGTGTTTTGCCTCGCTTATTCGTTGCGTTGGCAAACTATACGGTCTCTATTCGACTTCAAGTTAAACTGAGCTTCGATGCTCACGGTGGCTCGGCCTTGCCGCGCGAGGTAGCCTCGGATTAGAAAACTTACAGACCGAGGCCGCCTCGCGCGGCATGCGTACTGCGGCAAATGTCCGAGGCTGCCTCGCGAAGCTGCTCGCTTGGTCAGTACGCGGCTATTGAATCATTTCAAATGACTGTATGTATGTCAATTAATTAAAATGTTGTGGTCTATTTCACACAAACGTCATCACACTTGAGTGAAGCAATTAAACACATACGTACTCACACCTCGACACGTCTCATAATAATTCATAAGATAGTTATTAGCCTCAAAGAGCTCTAGAGTTGGATTGGCAATCTCTCTGAAGTACAATATATTTGCATCGCTACGTCATAACCACTCGACACTGTAATTGCTTTGGGAAAATGGCTTTTAAAATTACTTATGAAGTTCCATTATTTGACTAGTTTAGGTCCATTAATTCTTCAAAAATTAAGGTATTTCATGTTAATTCCTTAAGAAATTGAATCCTAAAAAATTAAGTAGTAGTTTTAAACAAGGACTGAATACCGGTTAATTTATTATGGGAGTTATACCGGTATAATAAAGGTTTTTGTTAATATTCTTTAGTTTTTATTCATATTTACTGAATATTGCTGTGGTAAGTTTAATGTGTACTCTTTAAAACTAATATCATGATATCTCAGTCAGACACGTATTTTGGAAAATAAAAATTAACCGGTTTCAGTCCCTGGTTTTAATTGCTGTCAAATTCAACTGGATACTATTTAAGTATATACTGAGGATTAAGTGTCATATAAACTCTAGTAGAAAAGAAACATACATTCATTAATCAATTTTTACACACTACGTAACGTAATCTACATAGCTTAACGAACTTAAAATTTGTAGCCAAGTGTTTTCAATGTATTTAATGTCATCTTTCTGTCTCCCCGCGACCACGGTTGCTGAAAAGTATCCGAAACGTCGGGATAAATAATTTAAACAATATAAATAATATATCGCGTTTTAATCCGGTATACAGTATTTTATTTAAATGTGTGATACTCGCGTTAATAAATGACAATATTATATTTAATGAATCGAAGGGTCAGGGAACTAAAGCGATTATAACTTGTCTATGCCCTCAGATATAATTAATAAGAATTTTAGCTCTTCTCTAAGACAAGAGTGTATTCTCAATAACAATTTTAATAAACCTTTTTGGCCATACGTTGCTCCATAAGTTCGGTTATATATCTTGCAAACTCAGTGTTATTTTATAGGATTGTGAGTGTATGCACTAGAATCTATAAAAGTGATAATTAATAATTGTAATATGGGTACACGTACCAGAAGGTACCTCAATCAAAAATATAGACAACGAAAATGCTTTTCGTAACTTATTTTGATATTCTCTTAAGTCTAAAAGCTTTAAGTTCAAAACAAATTTCGGTTTCGTGGAAGTACCGCTTAGAAGTTCTTATGAAATATTACGAATTACACACAAAACAATTCTCATTTAATAAATCAAAATATTTCAAGTAGATAATTTTCTTTAATATTATTTTAGAAAATATTTTAATATTAAATGCCTTTTACTATTTTGTACAGTAAAATATTATGTAACACTTCTACATAGTAAGTAAGAACTAGAATAGCTATGAATGTTTATACAAAAATTCTCGATTCTTCTGGGCATGAGGAAGACAAATTATTATATGTATGTTTCACTGATGATTTTCTTCTTCTAAAAAACTCATTGTTCTTACCTACTTTTTTTAAACGTACAAAGAACAATCATTTGACTACGTTTCACCTGGTGGTAAGTGAGAACGCAGTTTAGGATGGAGCATGATCGTTCCCTAACAAATGCCTATTCACATTTGCCTTGAAAATACCCAGATTGTATATTGGTGGGAATACTGACGCCAGCAGTGAATTTCAGTCCTTACAGCTGATCTAAACAAGTTTTTCCCCCATGATTCGAACCAGATTTCAAAATTAAATGGAACGCAAATGCTACGGAGACGGTCGATAAATATTTTATAACAAATTATTTTTAAAATATTAAAAGCGGATATGACCTCATTTCGAAGTCATAATAACATTTCTCCAATTTCAATATTTTAAAATGGCAACTTAAATTTTAAATATTTGACTATAGTTCCTTTTTTAAATTCAGTAAGATTTAGTTAAAATAAAA
Source organism: Anthocharis cardamines (assembly GCA_905404175.1). Classification (NCBI taxonomy): domain Eukaryota; kingdom Metazoa; phylum Arthropoda; class Insecta; order Lepidoptera; family Pieridae; genus Anthocharis; species Anthocharis cardamines. The sequence continues at coordinate 2,827,218 of FR989959.1, forward strand.
CCTAAGTTCTCTCTATTTTAACAATGACAAATATTGAATTTAGAGAAAAGTAGACAAGATTATACTAGCTACTCTTAGTATTGAATTAAGTAAAATGTAGACAACCTTATACTATCGATCCTTCGCCTAAACCCTAATCAAATACAAGTGTATTTTCCCAGCTAAGATGAAACATTTATTAGTTCCTCTATCGAATTCACCATTCCATCAACCCGACGACAGGGATTAGTGTGTAAACGTTTGCAAGTAAACGGACGAAATATAACCATTTATATTCAGAGCGAACGCTACGATTACGGCTTCAGACCGTTTTGGGCCCTCTCACGCCAGGCCTAAACTTTCTCAACTGTAGGTCCAATTAATGCGACGATTAAACTGAATGAGGTTTGAGGCGCGAACAGCCAATTTAGATGAGATGTGATCGGAATTCGGCTTCGACGTATTGATTGCGAACATTCAATTATTTTGAATGCCTGTGTGATTAGATTGTTGTTAATTTGTTTAGTTAGCTAGTTATTTTGATATATATAATTGCAATTAATTATCCAACTATTTCTTAATAGTAGAATAAATAAACGATTGCTACAAATACCGTGGACTAATAATTTAAGTTTTAGACAGTTCAATATCTCGATTTTATAATTTTAAACTAAGTGGCTGATGTCACAATCTTCATGATTCAAAGTAAAATATTGTTTTAATGTTTAAAAATAGTTTAAGGCCGTACTATGAAGAACAATAATATTGCCAAAAAGCACTTTAAAGACGTTATTTATATACCTACATTCTGCTACGAATCAGCTACGGCGTAGAATTTTTTATTGAATACTGAAAGTGTAATTTAGTAGTCAAATAGGAGTTAATCGATAATCGATTTTTTTCCATGAAGTATCGTTTGCATATAGATAATAGTTAATGCAATCTGTAGTTTGGTAGTTTCCACTGAGGGAAAATATACATTTATTTTCATAATAATAAAAATTGCTGAATATGTGTCTACTGTATACTATATGAGAAATCAAAAACTATTCAATTAATTCGAATTAGAAATAGTAAGTCAATAAATTTTGTTTAAAAAATATTATTTCCTAAAAACACCCTTTTAAATCATTAAGTATAACATTGTTTTATGTATAAATTCTGTTAACTGATTTATATTACATTGCTTTGAGATATTCACACTATGAGAAATCCAAAATATAGTATTTACCAAATCGACGTGTCCGTAAAATAACGTTATTTCTGCATGACTCTTTATACTACATGTTGTTATTTATATAGTTGTTATACCACATGATGTTATTTTTTGGAGAAATGAAATTCATGAACTATTATTTGACTGCTATATTCGAATTTTTTATTTTTTAAATTTTGATTTTACTAGTCAATTATATTAGTAATATTAGCCTTACAAATACAAAAAAGCGACATAATAACATAATCATATACAACTTTGTTCTACGGATGCGCCGAAATGATCCTGCTAAATGCTACTGCTGGTGGAAAATAAAACCTAAAAGATTGGTTCCAGGTGAACGCAACCCAAAATATTGTATTTCTTCCTACTGGAGAAAAACTGTAAAATGATTCAAATTCTTACCTGTAAATTAATGTAGGGTGTATCTGCCATGACAGTAGGCACGATAAAGCCGCCCTCTCCGGTCGACATATCAATATCTTGGCTATATATATCCGTCTTATCGTCATATAACTTCACACGTACTCGAACATGTTTTTCTGTGCTCACTGCTTCAACCTGATAACAAATATAATACTTAGCAATGTTTATGAATTAAAAGTGAAATTAAGATAAAAGTGGCAGAATATAAATTTTAATAATACTTTCAAATTTTAAAAGTAGTACTCAACAACACGGATTTCGCTCAAATTTAAAGAATATGCAGGACTTGGATAGAAGTATTTTTAAACTTATATATTCTCGTTATCTTATAAGTATCTATAATCTGTTTATTGTATTAAAGAATTTCAGTGTTGTCCTTGATGATTGTCCATAGTTATTACTTATTATTATACGCGCGTGTGTTTGCTGTGTATTAATGCATATGTATTTGACGTATACATGTTAACAACATTGTTTATTTTTATTAAATATTAAAGATGGAACAAGAATGCCAATCGCATTTAATTGTTTTTAATTTAGTATTTTTTTATTCTCTGTTTTCCGACTCTCCAACCCAGGCAGATGCTGAAAATCGGCGCTGTATCTAGTACTGGTTCAGAGCAGAAGCTGAGCATCGGCATTTTCTTTTCCCACAGAGCTTATTTAGTTTGAGTTAGAGACTGTAATTATGTAGAATGTGTGTGACATGGAATATTTTTTTCTTATTCTTATTGTATCTTTCTAAGTACAAAGGGTTAAGGGCTTAATAATGTTACGATTATAATAATATTAGTAACGGATTAATTCAGAATTGGCGTGACTCGTATAGTGAGCGTTAAGATAAGCGTTCAGCGTCAACCTACCTTAAAGCCAGTCTAAAATGAAAACGATATTGCGGGCTCCTCTTTAATTAACCCATTAAGTGTGGCTTGACCTGGCTTAGCTCCAAAAGCTTTAGCGACAGAAGTCTTTCCATGAACAGTGGTAATTAAACACCTTGGCTTTTGGTTATTTGGGTCTTTTAAAACCTAAGGAAAATTTTAATTTGAAGACTCTCGAATAATAATTGCTTTAGAAAGTCGGCTCTTTAGGTAATTATTTTGGCAAACTTAAAGTGCTGTTTAATTTCAAAAATTAGAGTTTTCATAATTTAAATTTTATAAATATAATAATGCCAAGTAAAGTTAGAAGTATTTATCTATTTTGTGCCAGGAACCTTCTCATATGCAGACTTAAAAAAAAATGTGCAGTGCATAAAAAAAATAAATAGAGGACAAACATACATTAATTTTAATTTATATATATTTGCAAACTTTTGTACGGAGGTATATTTGGTATACAGTATAACATTGTGACGCGACTGTGTGATACATTTAAATAAAATACTTTATAACAGATTAAAGAGAAATTTATTATTAATATTGTTTATCCCGATGTTTCGGATGCTTTCCAGCAACCATAGTCATGAACAGACTGAAAGGTGACAGCTGTCAGTTTTGAAATATCACAAAGTTGCCATATTATCGTCATCTATTCTTACGGAATTGATATTCATTGTAATTTTCTATATTGTGGCAATTTTGACTAACTATTGTTTTTTAATATTTTTGATTTTGAGGTTTTAGACTTTTAATTACTGGATCCTAGGTGTGGGAAAGTCTCAAACCCTCTTCTCTATTGAAGGTAACGATAAAGTACTTTTTAATCTCAATAGCCTCACGTACTAGTCTGGAAAATAATCTAGTTTCTCTTGCAAGAATTTTCCATTGGTAGAAACGTATGTAGTGGTTTGGCTTGTCTAAATTCTATAATATATATAATATTGTTTTAATCCGTGTAACGTATTTCATTTAATTGTATGCAATATCCAAAATTATCTCGCTTGAGTACCAGAAATAACAATAACCAAAATACACAGTTCGCTTTTAGCAAATATCTTCTTTCATAAGTGCCAAAATTACGTAGCATTTACAACATTATCAGCCATATTACACCGAGCTAAGCGCAATCAATCATTTCCGAATACATTTGGCAATAACTCAAGGCGGTATGACGTAAAGAATCACATTGATACAAAGCCTCTTCGTTATACCCTCTGTAATTTATTATTCGCCAAGACTCGAAGAATAGCTCTACACCAACTGAATATAAATTGCTGAGATGGTTTTATCTTGAGATGCTGTATATTCTTCATAATCTTATGTTTTTTGGGCATTGATCGGGTCGGAGGAATATCTAAATTCCGACCGGGTAACGAACCACCGTTCATAGATGGAAAAACCGTGAAGTGCATATTGCGCGTTTCGGTTTCAGTCTATGGATTTCCGAATGCTCGAAGTAAAAATTAGGTCGACAGCGCATCATTGACTGATGTTCTGTGGCTGAGGTATCACCTACCATCAAGTGAACCTCATGCTCGTCTGTCGATATCTGACATAAAAAAAAAAAAAAACAAAAAAATGCCACGTAAAGTAAAAGAGTGTAAAAAAAGCCATGCTAACCCAAAAAAGTTTTATTATAATCAGATATCCATCAGATTTAGTTTAAGTTAACTTACATTAATTTTTATTTGTTAATTTTTTATATATTAGTTATACATAGACAGAGGAGCATGAGGTTTACGTGATGATAGGTGAACCCCAGCCACAGAACATTCATCAGTCAATGATGCGCTGTCGACCTACTTTCTTCATTCTTCGAGCATTCGGAAATCTATAGAATGAGACCGAAACGCGCAATTTGCACTTCATGGTATTTCCATCTATGAACGGTGGCTCGTTACCCGGTCGGACTTTCAAAATTTCTCCCACCTGTTTCATGCTCGAAAAGACCAGACGTAGGTAAGACATGCTTATAGAAAATTCGAACTCGCGAACCATCGGAGCGAAAGGTAGGTGTTCTACCAAATGCGCCAACTGTGGTTTTTATGAGTAGATGTGGATCTAATCAACTATTTATAATTATTTAAATAAAATACTGTATACCGGATTAAAACGCGATTTATTATTTATATTGTTTAAATTATTTATCCCGAAACTTAATTAATTAATTGTTTATTATATAAACGTGATAAACGGGGATAAACGGGATAAACAATTTAAACAATATAAATAATAAATCGCGTTTTAATCCGGTATAGAGTATTTTATTTAAATGTGTGATACTCGTGTTAATAAAAGACAATATTATATTTATAATTATTATTTTTATGTTCATGGCTACCTAGAGTACTACTGCTTAAAGTGCCGGCTGCTTATAAACAGTTATTATATAATAATAGAAAATTTGCATAAATAATTGCTTAATAAGCCTTAATATATAAGAAAATGTACTAATATTGAGCTTGAAACCTTTCAATTGATCAATTTTACCCTGGTTCGGGAATAAATTACAGGAACCTATAACCTCGAGTTTTATTTTTCTTTCTGCAAAGGTATCTAGTTGAGAACACTTTGCTTAAAAATACTTGGAAAAAGTTCTAAACGGCCGGTACCAGATTGCAGTCGTTTCTACAATGAAACTCTTTAAATATTTAAGTGAATTCGAGTCGTTTTAAAACTTCGCTGTAATATGCTCAGTTCTTAATATTCGCGTGCTCTTTGCTTTCAAGAAGATATAAAGAAATAAACTTAATTAGGAGTTTTTCTTAGTATGCTATTTCCCATACACTACTTATTTTTATTATATAATCTTCCAGTCATTTGCTAGTTTTACTTGGAAAGTTTTGCGGCAGTTTTGAAAATTGGTGATTTTATAGATTTTCCGACCTCGTATTTTTGTCACTCGTGCGGCCATATTGGAAAAATGGCGCCCAAAAAAACTGTTGTATTTAGACAATAACTCCTATCCGACTCATTTTACAATGAAAATAGTTATGTTATAAATTAAACTAGAGAAAATTTCCTACAAATTATGAAAATACCTTCTTTTTTGGAAAATCAATAGTTTCAACGTACGAGAGCCGCAAAGACCACTCCAACGCGCGTTTTGGCTAAATAATTCATTTCTAATTTAATGACATAAGCGTAAGTAAGAGATCATGGTCCCCCTGTTCTGTGTAAGGAAAGATGATAAGGCTTTTTATTATGGCAAGTGTCACAATAATACATAATAATAAGACTGAATGATTATTAATTTCAGTGTACAAATCGATAAACTCTACTTTTTGAAATCTCATATTAAAGCGTCAAAGCACTTAGTATATTCAGAACTTTTAATATTTTATCACATTTATCCTGATTTTATGGAGTTTATGGATGGATTGATGTATGGATTTGTGCACTAAACAGCTCAATATTATGCTTGGTTATTTACTCTTAAATACTATAGCATTTTACCCTTGCTTTAATGCTTGGAGCTAACTATGATGTGGAATTAAATAATTTTGTGGAGATTAAATAAAATATAAATTTCCGCCCGGAAAGCTCCGCTCTCTCACTGAAACTGTTTCGTATCCTTCTGGATATGACAATGGTTTTCACAATTCCGATATGATTGAGCATCGGCATTCTTCATTTTATATCAAGATTCTAATCAGAAACTCCCGAAGTTTACAATTAGAATCTTTGTATAAAATGATAGAAAGCTTGATATATCGGTCGGTTTTAATAGATAAACATGAATAATTTCAGTCTACTTACTCGTCCAACAAACGGCAATCCTGGTTTGTATCTTCTCCGCATGCTATCAGCGAACTTAAGCTCCACGTAATGTTGTTCAGCGGCGGGGGTCGCAGGGGTCGTGACCCCTGGCCCGGAACCCACCGAGATCTCGACTCGGGCTGAACCTCCCCCACATGCAGCCTCTATTGTCCAAGTGCCTGCCCGTGCACCAGCAGCGATGATAACAGTTAACTTGCGTACTCCTGTAGAAGACAAAAATACCTATTACCAATCACGATTTTAAAGTATTTTTCGTTACAAAACGGATAGTCTGGATGTGCCTAGCACGAACGACTATCGAAAAAGTATTCGAATCGTCCAACTGTCAGTTGTACGAGAGATCATTTTAATTTTCATACAAATGACAGCTCGACGATACGAATACTTTTTCGCAAGTTCTAGACCATCTGATGATAAGTAATCACCACTTTTAAAATAAAATAACGTTTACTGTATTCAAACTGGATTTATTAATTATAATATTTATCCCGACGTTTCGAATGTTTTTCAGCAAGCGTGGTCACAAAGTTATTTTATTTAAATGTGTGTAACTCACGTTAATAAAAGACAATATTAATCACCATCGATCCGGGATATCCAATATAAATAAATAAGTTTAAATGTTGTTTACAAAGCATTTAATTCGAATTTATCTTAAATTGTTTGAATTTATGTTAAATTTTAGTTAAAATTAACAAAAAAAATAGACATAAATATGTAGAGCTAAAATTATTATATTCATTAACCTATATTTTACAGGAAATAATATTAAATCACAAAAACAAAGTATTATTTGCCCCAACCTCATAAATTAAATAAAAGTATATTTAGATAAGAGTCGCAATAAATTATACATTGAAAAAACAGGAAACGAATTTCACGTTGAAAAGAAACTTTCAGTTCCGCATCAATAGGAAATACTTTAAAAATTCTTTGAAGTGAAAAGATTTGAAAAAAGAACAAACGAAATAAAAGAGTTAATGTCAAGCGAAGTCTGAACGCCATATTGAAGCTTAACAAAAGCCGAGACATTTTTCTAAGAAGCCGACTTTCATGCGAAAGATCGAAGATTGCACTACAATAGCTTTGACGCAACAATTCTGTCTTTATAGAAATTTTTAAGGAGCACTGGAGATTTTTTGTATGATGACAGACTAAATATTGAAATTACACACTATGTTACTCGCTGATAATGTAGCTTTCTATTGGTAAAATAATTTTTAAGATCGGTCCAGTAGTTTTTGAGTATATTCATAACATACAAACATACATAAATACATTTCCTGTTTATAATATTAATATTATATAGTATTAGTATAGACGTATAGATTGGCAAAAATAATAGTATGGAAACGCGCAATGTGCACTTCACTGTTTTTCCATTTTTCAGCGATTACTATTTCTTCAATGCAAGTAGTTCAGTCTTCATTGTCCTTCTAATACAACATATCTTTCTATGTTCAATGTTTTTTGGATCCCAAGGCATAACGGCAAAGAGTTATTTAGTTTAATTTATTTTAAAGGATGTAGAATAAATGTCTTTAAGATTGCTCAAAACCGTTTTTTAATCAAATAAAGTATTGTAAAGTTATAAAATGAATTAGTTTTGGCACATACGTTGTTTTATTCCGAGCGCGTTCAAGCTACAGCTATCTCTTTTTTTTTCATGTCTCAAGTAATTATTTCAATCGCGCTCGCTCACATTCAATAGAGCGATTTGTCGGCCTGCGAGCCTCATCGACATAGGCCCAACTCAAAAATTACTCGACTGATTTTTAATATTTTTGGAGAAAGACCAATAGAAAGCTTTAGGCATTTTTAACCGACTTAAAAAAAGGAGGAGGTTCTCAATTCGTCTGTATGTTGCTTTATTTTTGTATGTTTGTTACGCGATGACTCCGCAAGTTATGGATGGATTTGGATGATTCTTATTTTGTTTGGGAATATTTCAGAGGTGGTCCCATTTATTGTATTTTATGTTGTTTGTAGTTTTGAAGTCGGTTTTGTTTTTTGCTTAATAATCATTTTATTAATATATCTAAATTGCACTCGTACGAAGCCGGGTGGGATCGTTAAAAATATTTCAAAACTTTACCCTATACCACAAAAGTCAAGAGCAGCTGACAACGCCCCTGTAACCAAAGTTTTTGCTCGCTTTGACATGTGACTTTAAGAGGGTCGGCAAATGTGATTTATCAAAGGGCTTGGTGACAGGCAGTGACGTCACCCTGTGTCTCATTAATTTGTTACATGGTGAAGGGTAAAAAATATTTTGTTTTAATTTACTGTTACAAAGATGTCGTAAGGCTGGAGTTTCTGAAGAATAAACACAGAACAGAAGAAGAGAGTAAAACTTTTTCACGCCTCTAAATTACTTATTAGGTACTGGGATGTTAGGTTTCAATATTTTATTACATACAGGCTTTAAAAGATCTTTTATTATCTATATGTTTATATAAATAATAGCCAACATAAAATGTTCTACTAAGCTATTCATCCGATTATGATGAATGTTCATGACCCAAAAAAAAACCTGCTTTGACTTTACAGAGTATTTATTGACAACGCATACCGATTGCAATTAGCATAAAATAATAAAAAATATAATGTTAAATAATATCTTGCATTTAATTGATTACGTATAATGAACGGTAAAGTATCTAGTAGAATTTATACATACACCTCGCGATATTCCAATATTTCACGATATTTTTAGTTTATGTACCTATTTCATTGAACAATACATATACAATATTTATAAAGAAACATTTAAAATAACGCTTTGCATAATTAAAAGAAGAATAGAACTTCCAACTATAGAACTAGAGTTCAGACTAACTGGAATATCAAGTTATTCATAACATATATATCCTATAAGTTTATATAACATCAGAACTAGTACGAGAAGGGTCTTGTAAACACGGTGAGTGAAACCCAAACGCGTGTCAGGTAAGCTACATGATCCCTTTTAAGAAATTCCCCCTGCCCGCCAGTATGACGCCTTTTGATAAATCTATACCAACGTTCCCGGAGTTTTCAATAGCTTCACCCTTTTGTTCAGTCAATTTACTTTCTGATATATATAAATAAAGCTTTATGAATACTTAAGTCATAATATTGTCTTTTATTAACATGAGTATCAGATTTAAATAAAATACTGTAAATGATTTTTTTCAAAAATCAGACAACTGACATCTTTCTGTCTCCCCGCGACCACAGTTGCTGAAAAGCATCCGAAACGTCGGGATAAATAATTTAAACAATATAAATTATAAATCACGTTTTAATCCGGTATACAGTATTTTATTTAAATGTGTGATACTCGCGTTAATAAAAGACAATATTATGAGTATCAGATGTTTAAATAAATTAACTTTATATCGGATTAGAACGCGAATAAAATATCAACTCCGAAGGAATAGATGGCTTAACGTTATCTATATGTAATATTGCGATATATTTAATCAGACAGCTATCATCTTTCAGTCTGACCGTGACCACGTTTGTTGAAAAGCATCCGAAGCGTTGGGATAAGTATTTTATGATTAGTATTGAAGGTAATTTCTCGATTGTTTAAAAACGTGTGATAAGTCACTCATAATAAATAATAAAAAGTTCAGAAAATGTACACCACACCCATTCAAGATAGCGGATCATCTCATTTTTAGGGTTCCGTACCCAAAGGATAAAACGGGACCCTATTACTAAGACTCCGCTCTCCGTCCGTTTGTCTGTACATCTGTCATCAGACTATATCTCATGAACCATGATAGTTAGACAATTGCAAATTTTACAGATAATGTATTTCTGTTGCCGCTATTACAACAAATATAGAATAAAATAAATATTTAAGGAAGCTCCCATATGGGAGCTTCCTTAAATATTTATTTTGTTATATAACAAACGTGGTATTTTTTAAATCGATTTTTTTTACTTAACGATTTTTTTTTTATTATAGTGGGCAAACGGTCAGGCGAGTCATCTGATTGTAATTGGCTACCGCCGCCCATAGACACCCGTAACACCACAGGTCTTGAGGATGCGTTGCCGGCCTTTAAAATATTTGTACGGAACCCTCGGTGCACGAGTCCGACTCGCACTTGATCAAATTTTAAAACTCACAAGAAGTGAGTTACGTAAAAACAGAGTCCTTTGTTAATCCGTGTTTATACAAGCGGACAGATCACAGCTCTGGCAAATTGTTACTTTTGGGCTTCCGTCCTTGGCGGAAACAACGAATATAAAACAAACTTTGCGATTCGGCTTTATTCTTTGTGCGCTACGAGATTTACTCTTTTATAATGAGCTACTGTGTTGAATTAATCAAGCAGCTTTTTTATGAAAAATACGATGATCCATCCGGAGGTGGAGGGGCATCTAAGTAGTAAGATACTAATATTGTCTTTTATTAACGCGAGTATCACCCATTTAAATAATGGATTAAAACGCGATTTATTATTTATATTATTTATGCCGACAATTCGGATGCTTTTCAGCAACCGTGGTCGCGGCAGACTGGCCGCGTTTTAATCCGTTACAAAGTATTTTATTTAGTAAGATACTTTTAAAAAATTCTTCAAGCAATCGTTATGTTGGATTCAGTTGAAAGAATCAGCAGTCGTTGTGAGTTTTGCTAATTTATTGAAATTAGTACGCAAATCCAGGATCCAGCCACTTTTCTCGTTTGGATGGATCCTCGCCATGGATGTATGAACAACAGATGGTAATTTTACGCGACTATCTAATAGACTTTCAGTCGTCATTTTATTTTTAAAATGCATAAGACGGTAATAAGGTATGCTGAATAAGTAAAATATGTATGTCGTACTAAGAGTTTGGCACTTAAGAGTGTTTACTTATATTTAAATAAAATACTTTATACACGATTTATTATTTACACTGGAAATTATGGGATAAGTAAAATAAATAATAGATATTTAAATGTGTGACACTCGCGTTTAAAAACGACATTATTTTTTACTTTTTTTTTTGGTGTTCATTTAAACGAAACTATTTCTCTTTAATTAATATATTTGGAAACTTTGGGGGATTCTCATCTTTTCCAGTTCACTGAGGCAGTGTAACTACATAGTTATGACACGGGGAACAAAAGTCGTTACGATAGAGTAAAACAAGCCTTATAAAACAAATAAATTTTAGATCCCTATATTTTATAAAAAAATTAACAAGATAGATTTTGTGGTTCCGAAATGGCGTACTTACAAACCTTTATATACTGTGTAGGCGTTATAACAAAACCCAAAAAATAAAAAATATCCGATTTGATTATTTGCTCTGTAAATTGTTCTGTTTAATAGTTAATCCTCATTAATGTGAATTCAGTTACCCAAACTGCTATTCCGAGACATATTCAATAATCTACGGTCACTAATTGGTACAACATGCCCTGTCAAACAATTCATACAAAGCAACAAAAGCTCACAGGATCGTATATACAATAGTATTGGGTTACATGTCTATGTGTATTGAAGTGGATAAATGCCATTGAAACCGAAATACTAATAAGGTATGGTACAATGCATACAAGTGAATTAATACTAATACTAAATACTATAAAGAGGAAAGATTTGTATTTTTGTATTATTGTGTGTTTGTATGTTATGAATAAACTCAAAAACTACTGGACCGATTTGAAAAATTCTTTCACCTATAGAAAGCTACATTATCAACGAGTAACATAGGCTTTTTTTGTGTATATTGTTTACATCTATGTACATTGCACCATTGTGAAGCCGGGGCGCGTTGCTAGTAGCTTATAATTTACTTTTATTTATATATGTTTTGATGGGCTCGTTGGTGCGTTTGATAGAACACCCGCCGTGCGCACCGATGGTTCGTGGGTTCGAAACCCACCGGAACGACATCTTTATAATTTTCTGTATGTCTTCCACACGTCTGGTAACTTCGGACATTGAACGGGTGGGAGGATATCGAAATTCTGACCGGGTAATGAACCACCGTTCATAGGTGTAAAAACCGTGAATCAAGAAGTAGCAGAAGAAGTAAATTGCAAGTATCTTCTAGACTAAAAATATAATAGTCAAACACAGAAAAGTAAAAGTAAATAATAAAATAATTAAGTAAGGAATTTATCTGCTAAAAGCCAACTTAACATTATTAAATTATTAGTTACATTTGAATTTATTACCTAGAAATTTATCAGCGTGGGGCAACCGTCTTATAACATTCACAAGGGTAGAGTTATGATGTAGACCAAAGGGTAGCTCAAAGACGTTGAATAAACTTGTAATAATAGAGTGTTTTAAACGTAAGTTTTGATGGAGTAATATTTGCTTTAATACACAATAATATTAATAATGTATCTGTGAGATAAGATTTAATTAGTTGGTATTTAAGATATTGCTGGTTGAAAAAGGCAAGCTACGTCGTCTCGTAGCTATACAACAACTATACACTACGGCGTAGGTATCTACAACATATCTACGCCGTAGCGTCAGGAGATGTTTTTTTGTGAATTTTGTATGAGAGCATAGACCCGAAATCCATTTAATAATATGGTAATTATTTCAAAGGTTCAATTAATTGGAATCTTAATTTAACTTTAGCTCACAGCTTTAACAGTTCTTAGAAAAATATGAAATTGATAAGTAATAAGTAAATAATTATAAGTAATACTTATAATTAATTATTTTGAGTTTATTACCGGAGATTCTCGATAAAGCAATATTTCGCTTTATTGGTAGCTTTAAAATGTGACGATTTAAGGGCTTATAATAAGTGATATTTTTTAGACATATATATTTATTTATTATATAATAATATTAAATGTATGCGTAATAGAGCTCATAGCATGTCAGTGATAAGTCAACGGGGCGTGAAAGGCAAAACCAATTTATCAAAATTTGACACGGGTTCAGTTCGAAATGACATGGAAAGGCTCTTAAAGAAGAAAACTCCTCGACGGCTAAGGCAAGTTCTGCATTAGATTTCGTCAAAACTTAACCTTCGTCCCAAATGTAAATTATATTTAAATGGCATAAAAGAAGACTTTGAAATATAAACACGGCAATACTTTTCATGAAAATAGAAAGAGTTTTTAGTATTGGTAGTAATTACCTTACTGTATCTTAATAATATTTTTTTGAAGTTTTTAAATCAAGTCTAGTCTGTGACTGAGGAACTGTTATTTTTTTTGTTGTTTTGTATGTGAAAATTTTATAAATTCATCCGGAATCAAAAACATATTATATACATTGTTTACAGATGTATCCAAGAATTAGTGTGAATCTGTAGTTTCGTTTCGTTTAATTGAGCACGTAAAATCACATATTTGATAGCTTAGGTTAGGATTAATTTTACTATTTATTTACCTGATATAACGGTTCGATATATTAAAACCGAGTTGTAAAAATACATAGCTATTAGATTTTGTGTCGCAATTCTAGATTAGTGTTATTTAAAATACTCTGAAAAATTGAAAAATCAGCATTTTCTATGCATAATATGTGGTGATGCGATCTAAGAAGGAGCACATCTATCTAGAAAAAGCCTATTCACCCTGGTCTTAAAGATACCCAAGTTATAATGGTCCAGAAAGATAGAAGCCGGCAGGGAGTTCCATTCTTTGGCAGTTTTAATTAGAAATGATGAATGGCAAACTGTGTGGATTCGGGGAATCCACAACAAATGAATGGAGTCCTGCCAAACGTCTGGATATTGGAGAGTGGAATAAAATTGAATGCCCTAAACTGAGTCAAACAATCAAATATAATTTGACAGTTCAACCTAATATGATATTTATATTAAATTATATTATAGTGTCTCCATGACTCAGTGGTAAGCGCGATGCCTTTAGCACCTCCGGTCCTGGGTTCGAATCCCGGGGAAATAAGATTAAAAAAATATTGATTCGGTCGGGCAGGACTTAGAAGGGATCACGATACTAGTCTGTAAAGTTAAATTATCAGTAAATAGACGCAGAAATGAGTCTGCCCCGTGCCCCACTAGGGGACTCGGTTATTGACTTTTACAAAGTAGCTACTAAATGACTCAAATCGTTTTCTTCACAAGATACTATCTTACTTACTTACTATTAATACTTCTCTTTTAATCAGCATTCACTTAGAAAACTCATTTCTATCAACGAGAATGAAATAGAATCCTTCGTTCGTGTAATATGGATGGCAACTCTGAGTTCGGAAGCGGCAACAATAACAAAGTTACTTCGCAATTAGAGGGAGATTGTTCACGATATACCAATATAACTTGATCCTTGATCGGACGAATATACGGATGATATTTCTCGGGCATTCTGGAAGCTTCGATTATGATGCTTCTCAATTTGTTACATCATATGCGAATAGCGATAGCATCTCAGTCATTTTAGATGAAATATTTTATATATGCAATCAATCACTTTTATTTATAGAATTATATACATATATATATATATATATATATATATATATATATACAAAATATAATTTAAGAATATTATGTTTTTTAATAATATGGTTCTAATGAATAAACCATATGCCGTTTGCCCAAATAAAAATATTTTTCGACTGAAAATATCACATTAAATTAATCTATACTAATATTATAAACAAGAAAGATTTGTTTGTTACGATTTAACTCAAAAACTCTACCAATTTTAAGCAAAAGAAAGCTATATTTTTTGTGTACATTGCACCCGTGCAAAGCCCGGGCGTGTTACTAGTGTTTATTTGAATAAATAATTACTATATACCATTAACTAATATTGTCTTTTATTAACGCGGATATCACACATTTAAATAAAATACTGTTTACCGGATTAAAACGCGACGAGACAGGTCTCCCCGCGACCACGGTTGCTGAAAAGCATCCGAAACGTCGTCGGGATAAATAATTTAAACAATATAAATAATAAATCGCGTTTTAATCCGGTATACAGTATTTTATTAAAATACCATTAACTAATTAACTGCTACTAGTACTTTTGTACTTCTTTCACAAAAAATTAACTGTTGCTCCTTTTTTGTGAAATTTTGTTTTTCAACTAATGAGCATATTTTTGGCATTTTTCCACAAAAGGTACCTAAATAATTTTAAATTATATAGACAACGTGTCTCTGAACAAGTTTATTGTGTTTTTTTGTTTGTCATTCAAGTTTTCTGAAAGTTTTTCTGAATGCTCGAAGTAAAACGTCGACAGCGCATCATTGACTGATGATCTGTAGCTGTCAGCTGAGGTATCACAAGTGAACCTCATGCTCGTCTGTCGATATCTGACATTAAAAAAATATTGTTGAGAGGTCAGTTGTCGAAGGTATTCAATAATTCTATTACTACAGGTATAATAAGTTGTCAACTGAAAGCTGTTTCTAATAATGCGAAGGACAATTCCGGAAATAGTTTCAAGCTATCCTCAACCATGACAAGAAGCCGTTTGAAGTAAATTCTTAGAATAGTTACTCGACTCATTTGTGGTCTGTTAATGTACCCTACTTTATTAACTTCGACTATAAAAAGAACGAAGAATTTCTCAACATTTGTGGTTTTTATCAAATCACTAACTTTTCGCAGACTTATTTTTTGTTTTACGGTACATTGATTATTAAATCGACTGCGAAATATTTTATATCTAAAGAAAGTTTTCGTAAAATCCGAAAGGTTTCATTGACCTTGATTAGGTATCGTCTCAATTTGGTGAGGTTATTAGGTATATAAACGTAATAAATTAATTTGCTGCTCTCTTCACCATTTATTTTGATTCTCATATTACAGGCAAATTGAAATAGTTTGTTTTCTGTTCGCAGCTTAATAAAAATTTCGTGACGTCATATAAACGCATATATACGTTTATTCATAAACGGCCATATTCATAAACGTATTATAAGCTTGAAATAGTTAAAATATGTTTTGTTTCTTTCGTTCTGTAGTCTTTTTATATTTTATAGAGCGAGACAAAACATATTTTAACTATATCAAGCTTATAATACATTTATGAATAAGGCCGTATATGTATATCTTATATTTCCAATTTTTTTTCTAACATATAATTATTATTTTTGTGAAGTTTCCCGCGACACTAAGGCCATTCCCAATACTATGACAAACTTAACAGTTGGAAAGGGCAAAATATCTTAAAACATAATATTGTCTTTTATTAACGCGAGTATCACACGTTTAAATAAAATACTGTATACCGGATTAAAACGCGATTTATTATTTAAATTATTTATCCCGACGTTTCGGATGCTTTTCAGCAACCGTGGTCGCGGGAGCAGTCTCAGCAGTCTCCCGCGACCACGGTTGCTGAAAAGCATCCGAAACGTCGGGATAAATAATTTAAATAATAAATCGCGTTTTAATCCGGTATACAGTATTTTATTTAAATATCTTAAAACAACGAAAAACGTACGTAAACATAGTGTTCCCAACTATTGGTAGATTTGAAAACAATTTGTAATAGGAAATTGAATCTGTCAGATTGTTGGGACGGCCTTGATCTGTATTGATGCGACATGAGAAGGCTTTTAGGGGTAAACATCGCCTTCCGGTCGTATACCTTACGTTTGAAATTTTACTGAGGATCGATCAAAGATCAGTTCGAACGGTAAGGCAAGGATTATTTTAAAAGATATTTATAAATTTTGTTCAGATACTAAACTGATTTTAACTCACGGCGGCGCGGCGTGGCCTACGTGAAAATACTGAGATATTTCGATATACAAAATAGCCATTAAATATAAATAAAAAGAGATTATTTTGGCAAAATAGACTTATTTTCTTTTATTGGCTCTTCTTTATTTCTTACTTATTATTTGGCATTTTTTCTGCGTCAATTGGTCTAAGTTACATGAATCTTCGACAAACTTTTTCTCGCTCATATATTATATTAATTAGATCATTTTTATTTTTTCGTTTATTACCAAATTTAAATAACTTTCCTGTAAAGTTGCAAAAGCTATATCGATATATACATACTTAGTTCTGTTTTGTAATTACCTATAAATACACATAAACGATGGATCGTGGGTTCGATCGTGTGCCAAGTTTGATGTTTATAATTTTCTTAAAATAAGTTTTTTTCGTCAAGTTACTTCAGGTATTGAACGGGTAAAATGATTAACGTAGTTCCGATCAGGTATTGAACCAATGCTGATAAATGGAAAAATCGTGAAGTACAATTACAGTTCGGTTTCAGTTTATTAACTTCCAAATAATCAAAGAAATAGGTCAACTCAAAGGAAAAAAATAGGTCAACAGCGCATCATTTATTAGTAACTGAGGCATCACGTACGTGGCAAAATGAACAGTTACAAAGTTCAAATCTTGTGAGGTAATACTTAATGAAATTATTCCCTGCCTAAATACATGAGTGCTTGCAAACTCCTGCATGGAGGTAGAATATCTTACCCTGCGGTTAAGCCTACCTTGACGGCTCCTGCACAATATTCCTTACCCTGTAAGCATTCAGTCGTGATATTGAATTTAGTACGTCATCCTTTCTCTTTAGATTTATCTTGAAATCCGACCGACTCTAGGCTCTCTTATTGCAGGGCATTAGACACTGTTTACATTTCTATTTTTATATTTAAAATGTAATTGTTTGTAAATCTATGTTTGGAGAAATATCTATACGAAATTTACAATAGTTAAGTATTTCTTAGGTACGCAAGGATCGGATTTATCTCAAAAACTACTCGACCGATTTTAAAAAGCTACATTGTTAACGAATAACATTTTATTTTGTAAATTACGTGCAAAGTGCGAATAGCTAGTGCAATATAAACAGGAAATAATAATAAAGTAAATACACTCACCTTCATCTAAAGATAATTGCTCCCATATAGCAACTTTGGTGCCCGCTGGGTTTTTCAATGCGACGTTAGCTAGTTCGTTTCGAACCAAACGTAGGTCGTGATCCAAAGCCAAGATCCAAAAGGTAACTGTAAAAAATATATTTTTTAATTTCGAATATGGTAAACCTGAGTTAAGGAAAAAAATACATATAATAATAATTATTAATTAACATTAAATTATAATCACTTTAGATTTAAGACCCAAACTAGGTGAAATCAGTATCTTGGGTTCTTACTACTTAAAACAAAAATAAGATTAAGTATGTATTAACAAAACGTAACTTATTTCCAATAAAAAGATATACTAAGACGAATTTCTGATGTTATATCACGATAAAGTATTATACTCTGAGTTAGGGCTCAATCTTCGAATAAAGTAACCTTTCTAAGGCTTAAAGGTTAGTTGTTCACACCCACGTAATATACAACAATTTATTACGACCACCATTTATTAAACCAATATTTATTTTTATATCCGTCAAATAAAAGAGATATCTCATGTGAACAATCAGAGCTCATTTATCAAATTGTCTATATCTCTTGACTCAGAAATAAATTTTGATCTTGAATTAGAAATAAATTATGATCTAGAATTACCAACAAAATTAAATAACACTTCCGTCAAATGTATCTAACGATTAAAAAATCAACTATCTTGTCGTGATCGTAGAACAACAACGGCTCTGATTTTTTAACGGTTTTAGTTTTATTGCTTAAAACTATCTGACTAATTATCAAACTCCATTTTTTTAATTGTTCTATTGATAAAGGGTTTTTAGACAGTTCTAAATTATACAATATAGAACTGTCAAGGAGTTTCATGTTATGACTAATACAATAGAACTAAAATCGTAAAGAACCGTCGTTGTTCTACGATCACGACGATCTAAACCAATATTTATTCTTGACGGGCTCGTTGGCGCGTTCGATAGAACACCTGCCATGCACATCGATGGGCCGTGGGTTCGAATCCCACCGGGAGCACATGCTTATAATTTTCTGTAAGCATGTTTTCCCCATGTCTGGTAACTTCGGGCATTAATCGGGTGGGAGGAATATCTAAATTCCGACCCGGTAACGAACCACCGTTCATAGATGGAAAAACCGTGAAGTGCATATTGCGCGTTTCGGTTTTAGTCTGTGGATTTCCGAATGCTCGAAGTAAAAATTAGGTCGACAGCGCATCATTGACTGATGTTCTGTGGCTGAGGTATCACCTACCATCAAGTGAATCAAAATATCTGCCATAAAAAAATGCCTTACTATCTTATAACTCTAATTCGCTGAAACTGAACGACACATCAAACGCATTAGGAAGTCAATTTAAACGGAACTGTCCCACCGGTTAGCAGTTTAACTTATGGGCCGTTGTAGTAATTAATTACAAACACGAGCCCGTTCAAACTTGAACAATAAAGGGGACACGCCCAAACAACTTTACAAGTCTACGGTACGGCCTACAGAAATTTACTTTTGATACAAATGTACCTTTCAATCACAGTAACGGTAAATGTATTAAACTTTTCCTTTATGAATTTGCTTAAATACCATTGCTTTTTAAGTCTTAATTAATGAAGTAACTAAATATTAAATAAAATAATACCTTACTCTTTATTATATTTATCGGAATAAGATATATTCATGAATTTAATTATTATTTTGGTATATAAAATAAAAATTCCAAAATTTGTTAATATTATAATCATGTTCTTACAATCAATTCTTAAGTTAATAGTACATCTTACGCAATGACTTTATAGTTATATATATAAAGTCCTAGATCTTACGTTATATCATTAAAATTAACAAATCGAACAAAAGAAACAATTACGACGAGGAGTTGCCATAATAAACCATTTAAATAAAATACTGTATACCGGATTAAAATGCGATTTATTATTTATATTGTTTAAATTATTTATAATAAACTATTTTAATTTACATACATAAATTAGCCTGTTTGTTTCACCCTTTTACACATATAAATAAATATAATTTCTTTATTTTAAAACTAACCATTTTCATATTAACTACAATTTCGCAAATGACTTTATATGCATGGTACGTGAGTACTCTACAATTTTACAAAAATGAATTAAGAAATAATGGGTTAATTTTACTTAATGTACTACTTTTAGCATTAATACCTAATATACTATATTCTTATGGCATCTTATTTTGTCCAGATAAATTTATTATTGCAGACATATTATGTACGAGTATAACTACGGAAATCAATAATTTGTTAATGGAATCTGTGAATAGTTTAGTAACCATTCCTTTCCTTTAACATTTATGATTTAAACGCATACTAGCACTTACTTCTTCTAGTCTGTGCACACTAGCAATTCTTTGAAATTGATATTTTCAACCATTCGATTATTCTATAAACATAATTCATAAAGAACTATCGAAATAAAATCTAACTGTATCTATTACTGATTTATTCTGTTGTCTTTATATCATATTTAGCATGATTATTAACTTTAGTACTTTTCCCTTATATCATATTTTCGGTTCATATTTAAGATTTTTGAGCACTAGCTATATTTTTATGAAATAGAAAAAAAATTAAGAAACTGTACAAAAAAAACCGTACTCTCTCTACTCTTAGCTCTTTTAATATCATAGGACTTTGTTAAAAACCTTTATATAATTTAGAACAAATACCACTTATCAGATGAACAATATTTGCTCGCCTCATAAAAAATCCAATTTAGAACTCCAGCCATTATCCCTATTTTCCCATTATATAATTTTTCTCGCAAAAGAAGTGGTATTCAGCAGGCGTCACAAAAGAAATCTGCCAATTTTCATCGCCGGGCTAATCTGGAATCTAATTAATTACGCCCAATACATCAATGAGCATTATTAATAGATGTTGATCGGTCCCTTTGCTGTTCTTCAATGTACTTCGAAATGTCGTAAGAGACTCCACATTTTATTTATACTGAATGAAAATATGAAACTATTTGACATACTTAAACGGAGGGAATTATATAAAAAGCTATTATGTTATTTATGAAATAAATTCTTACTAAAATAAAAAGATATGAACATAGAATACATTAATTTTTTTACCGAAGCCACTCGGTATAAGTTTCATACATAGTACTGATATATATTCAGTGCGCCCAATGCGCTAATTGGAAAAGTAAGATTATGTAAGTATCTTTATTGAAATAATAACTATCAATACTAATTTTTTGTTTGTTTGTTATGATTTAACTCAAAAACTACTAGACCGATTTTAAAAATGATTTCACCAATAGGAAACTACATTATCAGCGAGTAATATAGGCTTTTTTGTATATAGTACATCTACATACATTGCGCCCGAGCGAAAACGAGGCGAATCATTTGTTGAAAAAATCCAATTTCATCATTATTTGAAATTATCCAGAATAGGTTCATGAAGAAACTTATAGGATTTTCTTATTACACTCATTTTGTCACCCTGAGACGATGAATTAGGCAAAAGACTTCTGCAATAATTATATGAGCTACCTACCTTTAGAAATACACTTATTTTTTGAAGGCTCCAGTTTCAAAATGATGTATTTCTCAACTTATAATAACCAATTACATAAGCATTGTCTATGGTAATGTTTTATACAAAACGTAATTTACTTACCGGTTTCTCCCGGTCTATAATGGTGTCTAGCGGGTCGCACGATCACATCCCGGACGGGGCCCAATAGCTTGATGACGCTATGGCTCTTCGCAGTACACTCTTCGTTTCCAACACACCCCACTGTTGTGTGAAGTGTGCAGTGCGTTGCCGGAGATGAAGGAATCTTAAGAGGTATGATACCATAACCTGATTAAATACAAAAAATAATATCAGCCACAGATTATTCAGAATAAGATTTTTTAGCCACAGAACATCTGTTAATGATGCGCTGTCGACCTACTTTTGTATAAGCTTCCGAAAGCAGGTTCAAAACTAAATTGGAGCTAAAATTTGGTACACAGCTTCGTTTTAATATTATAAAACATCCCTACAAAGGATTTACGGTGCATTTGATTATTTGTAAAGATTATAAACCAGATGTCCCGGCGGGTTTCAAACACGCTACACATCGGTAGGTTTTACCACACGCGCCAACGAGCCCGTGTTATATTAACTATATCAAGCTTATGAATAAGGCCGTAATACTTTTGAGTACAAACTATGCGTTATTCAAAAATACTATCTATATAATATTTTATTACCTACCATAGTTATCTTGGCACTGCAGTGTGAAAAATCACGAAAACAAAATAATAACTCCGATGTACACAGGTAATCGAACAACAAAGTTCCAAGAATATAAAATATTTCACTCGCCATACTGCACAGACATTAATGCGCCCATAAAATTTAACGCACCAAAAATGTTATTCAAACTCGAATCAGAATCCATTTAAATTTCGAATAGTTGTTCGAGAACCATCGAGAACCGTCGAACCAACAAAAGATCTTGGAGATACTCCAAATGGAAAGGATGTTCAAGAAATTGCGCCAACGTTACCGAACAAGCACTTACACGAGACGTTATTAAGAGTTAAAATGATTACGTAAACGGTGGGTGGCGATGGAAATGTTCGATTTCGACCAATAAATTTATTGGAAAGTCCACTTCGTGCTATTATTATAAGAAACGATAAATTTTCTAAGTTGCGTTGCATATTTAGCTAATGCATAGAAATAATAATTTAATTCTTATATAGGTGAACGTACCTATGCCAGATCGACGACGTTCTTCAAAAGGGCCAGGTCAAAAGTACTCGTAACCAACGAGCAACGAGATGAAAGCATTGATGCATATGGAATTCCGTGATCTCTGCATACCCCAATTCGAAAGAAGTGTGATGTATATATGTAATTCTTATAATTGATAACAATAAACTATAGATCATACAATACCCCTATAGATTATGAGAATGCCTAAAAACATTATTTCAATTATAATAGTCTGTCGCTGTTCACTGAAATACATCTAAAGAAATTGAAATTGGTGAATTAATGGATGAACTTTTTTTTAATTTATGTTATTGGGTTGTATAATTATGTTACATATCTAAATTGTATTTGCCTTACAAGGAAAGGTTCCCAAGTGTCCGCCTCCGGTTTCAATGCCGCTGAAATATGTTACTCTACGTCAAAATCTAAGAGACACGTATTTTTATTAATCGGTGGAAAAACAATTTTTGAGGGTTGAAATTAAACCGAAACATAAGTAAGTATTAATTCGGAATTAATTTTTGTATACCGTCCGATATATAAAAACCAGTTATATCCATAGGAAAATTTTACTATAAGCTCCAAAAGGTATGAAATATAAATCGTAGAGCACAATCACAAAAGCCATCGCTAGAAAGAACCCCGTAAAGGAAATAACTCGTTAAAGAAATAGAGCCACTTACAAAGGCAAAGTATTTTTAATCATAATAATAAATAAGCTGCGAAACGAGAAATATTTATGAAGATTTCTTTGTATGAGTTTTGAACTTTCCAACGAACTCACAAAGGGATTAATTCGAATTTCAAATAGATTACACGAATGTCTGACAACTCACAACATGTTTATAGAATCAAATTAAGGCGTACATTATTTTCATATATTTTTGTGTTAGAACGTTTATGGCATATTTTTTATTTAATTACCTTTGTGGCGTACAAAACTTATTATTTGTCATGTCGCCCTCTTTGTCTTTTTTATCTATATCTATACTAATATTATATAACTAGAGGAAATATTTTTATTTTTGAATTTTTGTATGTTATGAATAAACTCAAAAACTACTCGACCGATTTTAAAAAATCTTTCACCACTAGAAATCTACATTATCAGCGAGTAAAATAGGCTTAAATATTTTTGTGTAAAGTACATCTACACTACACCCGTGTGAAGCCGGGGCGCGTTGCTAGTGTTATAAATCGACAGACGAGCATGAGGATCACTTGATGGTATACCTCAGCCACAGAACATTAGTCAATGATGAGTCGTCGACCTACTTTTTACTTCGAGCATTCGGAGATCCAGAGTCTGAAACCGAAACGCAATATGCACTTCACGGCTTTTCCTTGTATGAACGGTGGTTCGTTACCCGGTCGAAATTTCGATGTTCTTCCCATCCGTTCTATGCCCGAAGTTATCAGACGTGGGAAGATATGCTTACAGACAACTTTAAACATGTCATCCCGGTGGGATTCGAACCAATGAATGGGTCATTGGTTCGAATCCCACGATGCGGACGGCAGGTGTTCTAGTGAACGCGGCAACGAGCCCTTCATAGCAATACTATATATCTATTCTTTATTTTAATAAAGCATCCTTTTGGTGTCGGCTTTTAAAAATTATACAGCTAATAATTCCTTCAATAGCTAATTAAGGTCCTTTGTACCTTGTGAATACCCAGCTCAGTTTAGGCTTAATTTCGAGCTGCATACAATTCTATAAATTAGCGGTTGTAGCTGCTTCATTAAGCGACCACAGGCGATGAATGGCACCGTTTAATGCTTTAGCTGCTTGCTAAATTATTATAATTAATATTATGTTTTGGGTGGCGCAATGTGTACTTATTGTAATAGTATT
Source organism: Anthocharis cardamines (assembly GCA_905404175.1). Lineage (NCBI taxonomy): Eukaryota > Metazoa > Arthropoda > Insecta > Lepidoptera > Pieridae > Anthocharis > Anthocharis cardamines. The sequence goes on from FR989959.1 coordinate 2,851,912, forward strand.
CTTAATTAAAATATATTAACTATTATTTTGACGGGCTTGTTGGCGCGTTTGGTTGAACACCTGCCGTGCGCTCCGATGGGTCGTGGGTTCGAATCCCACCGGGACATGTTTATATTTTTCTTTAAGCCGCACGCCTCATAACTAGGAGAATTAGCGGAAAAGAATATCTTAATTGCGACCGAGTAACGAAACACCGTTCATAGATGGAAAAACCGTGAAGCAAGTGTTTCGGTTTCAGTCTGGATTTACGAATGCTCGAAGTAAAAAGTAAGTCGACAGCGCATCACTCACTGATGTTCTGTGGCTGAGGTATCACCAACCAACAAGTGAACCTCATGCTCGTCTGTCGATATCTAACATAAAATTACATTAATTATTATCGTACCTCGCATTCGTCAAGTAAATTAGTTAAAACTATGTGATTCCTTGTTTATCTGTGACTAAGTTAAACTAAGTACTATTTGCACTTAACTATTTATAATTAGAAAAGTATCTATCGACGCGGAGTAAAGCAGATTCAATTAAAACTTTAATGCTCTGTGTTGGCATGACTTTTAAGACGAGACCTCAAGAACAGCGTTCCGCGTATCAAAGATGCATCGCATTTTAAAAATATGCTTTTAGGGTGAATCTTAAAAAAAATCTTTTAATAATTTTACGTTCGCTTGTTGTGGTTAACTCTCCTCTCTCTCGCCTTTATCGCTCAATACATACTATTTAGAATCATCGGGGGTCCTAAGTTTGATTTAAAGAGAAACAATATTTAAAAAACGTTTTTTTTTAATCCTGTATATAAAAATTTTTTATATAAAACGGACGGATTTAGCTGTTTGTAAGGAAGTATCAAAATAATTAAAAAAAAAGCATTATAAAATATCAATAATAATGAAAATAAATAAATGTAGGAAGAATAAAGTATACAATATTATTTTACTATACAGAAAGATAAAATTCTCGTAGGTACCAATATTTTACATACTATTTTATATTTCACGCCTCTTTCCCATTGGAGTAGGCAATATACTATACTATACGCTATAATTTCCTATCTTCAACGTGCTCGCTTCGCTCGTCATAATATCCCTCCTTCTACACCAGAGATGAGACTCTATATGGGAATTAAAATAGATTAAACTCCAGTATCCGTTCAGAAAAGCGTGACGTAGAATTAATATAGTTCATATTTGTTTTAAGCGTTTGATGTCGGTTGTTCGTATTTATGGAAGCATTTCCACAAATTCGGTTGATTGATATACGAGTAATAGTGTGCAATGATTGAATTACCTGTTTTGAATTTTGAAATCATTTTATATACAGTTATTGACTTATACAGTATATTTCTTTATTTTATTTACACTACAACATACCTATATAACTATACATACGAGTAAATCATGATTTGATCGTTTGTATAAAACACCACCTCCAGGAAGTTGGCACCGCACTTTTAAGTTACAACAATTTTGAAGGTTGTTCCAGGTTGTTCTAAGTTTGTTCTACATTGTTCCAAAACGATATATGGCTGAGATTGAAACTTACAGAGAAAATTAAAAAAAACCGATTTTTGAACTGGCACCACACTTTTAAGGTAAAGCGATTCTGACAGTTGTTCTAGGTTGTTCTAGATTTGTTCTATATTGTTCCAAAATATTGGTTTCGAAAAACATTTATTTCTTATAAATTTCGCAAAAAAACATTTTTGAGCTAGCACCACATTCTCGAGCTATTGAGATTCTGGCGGTTGTTCCAGGTTGTTCTAGGTTTGTTCTACATTGTTCCAAAACGGCAAATGGCTGAGATTGAAACTTTAGGAGAAAATTAAATAAAACCGTTTTTTCCTCAAAGAAGTTGGCACCGCACTTTTAAGTTACAACGATTTTGAAGGTTGTTCCAGGTTGTTCTAGGTTTGTTCTACATTGTTCCAAAACGGCAAATGGCTGAGATTGAAACTTTAGGAGAAAATTAAGAAAAACCGATTTTTTCCTCCAGGAAGTTGGCACCGCACTTTTAAGTTACAACGATTTTGAAGGTTGTTCCAGGTTGTTCTAGGATTGTTCTACATTGTTCCAAAACGGCAAATGGCTGAGATTGAAACTTTAGGAGAAAATAAAAAAAAACCGATTTTTCCTTCAGGAAGTTGGCACCGCACTTTTAAGTTACAACGATTTTGAAGGTTGTTCCAGGTTGTTCTAGGTTTGTTCTACATTGTTCCAAAACGGCAAATGGCTGAGATTGAAACTTTAGGAGAAAATTAAGAAAAACCGATTTTTCCTTCAGGAAGTTGGCACCGCACTTTTAAGTTACAACGATTTTGAAGGTTGTTCCAGGTTGTTCTAGGTTTGTTATACATTGTTCCAAAACGGCATAGGGCTGAGATTGAAACTTTAAGAGAAAATTTATAAAAACCGATTTTTGAACTGGCACTACATTTTTAAGGTATAACGATTCCGGTGGCTATTCCAGGTTGGCGGCTGTAATTTATTATTTATCCTATGGCCGTTACTTGACAAAAATTCCCCGTCCGGCCGAACAATTAAGTCATCTATTAAAAAAAGAAAATATGATGTCAGTTATTGAGGAGGATAGTGATAACGAATAATTATTATTTTTTGTGTTAATTTTATAAATTAGAAAGAAAAAAAACAATATTTTATTGTTAACGCTATTCTGTTCAAAATAATTTTAAAATAAATATTACCCAAACTTTTCAATGATATATATAATGATTTTTTAAGAATATTTTCTAACTAGTGGGAAAACACCCTTCCACCCAGGTAAAAATTTGGATCCAAATATAGTATGTTGTAGATTATGATGGAGGTGTTTTTAGTGAAAATTTCGTAGGTGTATCATGCATGAACTTATTTTTCAAAAATTTCAAAAACATTTTTTTTAATCATTATCTCGAGATTTTTTGTCTTTTTAAGGTATGTACAACATATATCATGGACACTGATATATTTGTAACTATTAACGAAAAAAATTTGTTTTTTATAAAAAATATTTTTTTTATTTTCTCGAAAACTTATGCATATTTTCAAGTAATATTTTACAGGGAAGTTGTACTCCGTAAGACCATCATACACAAAAATTGACAGTTGAAATTACCGCTGGGGCCGCTACTTTACCCGCCATGCTCTTTTCTTAAAATTTTCAAAAATTATATTATATACTTTTTAAAACAATATTTTGGAAGAATATAAATGAAACCTAGAATAACCTGGAATAGGCACCGGAATCGCTATACCTTAAAAATGTAGTGCCAGTTCAAAAATCGGTTTTTCTTAATTTTCTCCTCAAGTTTCAATCTCAGCCATTTGCCGTTTTGGAACAATGTAGAACAAACCTAGAACAACCTGGAACAACCTTCAAAATCGTTGTAACTTAAAAGTGCGGTGCCAACTTCCTGAAGGAAAAATCGGTTTTTCTTAATTTTCTCCTAAAGTTTCAATCTCAGCCATTTGCCGTTTTGGAACAATGTAGAACAAACCTAGAACAACCTGGAACAACCTTCAAAATCGTTGTAACTTAAAAGTGCGGTGCCAACTTCCTGGAGGAAAAAATCGGTTTTTCTTAATTTTCTCCTAAAGTTTCAATCTCAGCCATTTGCCGTTTTGGAACAATGTAGAACAAACCTAGAACAACCTGGAACAACCTTCAAAATCGTTGTAACTTAAAAGTGCGGTGCCAACTTCTTTGAGGAAAAAACGGTTTTATTTAATTTTCTCCTAAAGTTTCAATCTCAGCCATTTGCCGTTTTGGAACAATGTAGAACAAACCTAGAACAACCTGGAACAACCGCCAGAATCTCAATAGCTCGAGAATGTGGTGCTAGCTCAAAAATGTTTTTTTGCGAAATTTATAAGAAATAAATGTTTTTCGAAACCAATATTTTGGAACAATATAGAACAAATCTAGAACAACCTAGAACAACTGTCAGAATCGCTTTACCTTAAAAGTGTGGTGCCAGTTCAAAAATCGGTTTTTTTTAATTTTCTCTGTAAGTTTCAATCTCAGCTATATATCGTTTTGGAACAATGTAGAACAAACCTAGAACAACCTGGAACAACCTTCAAATTTGTTGTAACTTAAAAGTGCGGTGCCAACTTCCTGGAGGTTAAAACACCGCCGCATGGTTGCACGTCTCACACAAAATTTTGTCGTGGTTGTCATGCTAGGCCGGCAGGTTTGAGAGACAGACAACACTATGTATCGCCCAAGTTCGTCTTCGTCAGCTACTGATATTTTTGGTAAAATTATTCGGATAGAACTCCTATATAAAAAAATCCTCTTCAATTATAATTTAACACAACGCTTTGTCATGTTACAAAATGCAGTTCAAAATAAAACGTAACAAATACATTTAGTATTACTAATTAGCAGTTATTATTAATGATTCCCAAGTGTTTCGTAAACCGATAAAGTAATAAATTGTTATAATTTGTGTAACTAATTTATTCTGGTTAAAATCTATCTATACTAATATTATAAAGAGGTAAGATTTGTTTGTTTGTTTGTGACTATTTAACTCCAAAACTACTCGACTGATTTTAAAAATTATTTCGCTAACAGAAAGCTACATTATCACCGGGTAATATAGGGTGTATAATACATCTACATTACACCCGTGTGATGCCGGGGCGTGTTGCTAGTTCATTGAAATTTTTCTTAAAAATAAAATAATATACCTACGAAATATTGTACTATATATCAGTCAGGGTAAAATTCTAAAATAAAAAAGACGCAACGTTCGCCGTCAGCTAACCAGACGGGTTTAAACTTTTTATTTTATGTAAAAATAATACAAAAAGTATTAACGAGTCCATCGAACCATATCGAGTTTCAAAGCGCTGCTATCTAGTTAGTTAAAAGTATATTGATTGCCGGTGTTGCATTCCACGGTCGTTATAGCACACATTTTTATATTTTAGTTTGTGAATGCATTTCAACTAGACATGGGTAACACTGCGCTGCGCCGCGCAATTGCGCCGGCACGCTTCACTGCGCAGGGTGAGTCAGCTCACACATTCATAATGTGTCGGCGCACGGCGCAGTACTCAGTCACTGAGTGAACTATGAGCGTGGCGTTGCGTGCGTTTCCGAGGTTTCACTGCTCGCTTTGCGCGTCCTATTTTGTTGCGCCGTGGCGCAATTTTGAGTTGACTCAAGGAGCCGACGCACTATACTGCGCCTGAGTTGCTGAGTTGGAGCGGAAAATTTCGCTGAGTTACCCATGTCTAATTTCAACTTTTTCATACATATATCCCTTTTTGCTTTCACAGTACTGATATGCGTGAATAGCTCTTGTGTATTTTTCGCTTATAGTCGAAGAGGATGGTAAGTACGTATTGCATCTAAAAACTGACAACACTAAACGTCGCTTAATTGTAAGTGCTACTGCCATGAATTCGGCAGAAGCTCTACGATAATAGCATTTATAAGACGAATCTTTCATACAACATTTGCTATTAATTGTTACACTAGACACTAAAATGTGGCAAATAATTAATTATAGATGATTTTTTTAGAATAAGGTTTTTTAAGGGCATTTGTTTCACCGCCGCCTATAAACTTTTGTACTCGTAGCAGATGGCTTGCTTATAAATCAAATATAAATTTGGTTTTTCTGAAGTGTAATTATAAATCTCCTAGTCGTCTTTTCTTTGGAGAAGAAATATTCAAAAATAGAATAGATTACGTTTATCTATACTAATATTATAATGATGAAAGATTGGTTTTTTGTTTGTTACGATTTAACTCACTATTTGACGTATTTTAAAAATCACCTTATCTTCATTGCACCCGTGCGAAGCCGGGGCGTTTTGCAAGTTCTATTTATACTTGTAAAAGTTTACTTAAAGAGGCACATTTACATGATGCCAAACAAGAACAATAAATAATTAATGCATCAATTTAAGCGCAATAATTCACATCCAAAAATGGTAAGCAACTGTTTACTCGCGGATATTATGTGCTCTTTATCCCAAGTAAAATATTGAAACAAACCTGGTATGACTGATCAAGAATTTTAATTATTGTTTAGACCATGCATCGCTTCAATTAAATTGTATGCAATAGGTTTAACTTGCATCGTGTAAATGGGACTTTACATTCGAATTTGTATGATTATTATTTATGAAAGGAATGTTGAGGTGGTTTGGGCATGTAGAAAGGATGGATGAAAGTAGGGAAACAAAAAAGATTTATGAAACTGGTGTGAGTGGTAGAGTGGATAGTGGTCGACCTAGGCGAACGTACCTTGATCAAATCGGGGACGTTCTGCAAAAGGGCCAGGTCAAAGTACTCGTAACCGACGAGTGTGTATGAAAGCATTGATGAAAGTAGAGGAAGCGAAAGTGGTATGTAAGGATCGGAGCATATGGAATTCCGTGATCTCTGCCTACCCCAATGGGAAAGAGGCGTGATGTATATGTATGTATGTATGTATGTATTATTTATGGAATAAAACCATTGACATAGTATTAAATAGACTTCAGGTCGCATACAAAATTCACGAAAAAAGTAACCTGTTATTTAAACCACGCCCCTTGTCAAATTTTGAAAAAATGACACTGCTCAAAGGGAACAAAGAAAAGAGTGAAGTCGAAATATGATTTTATTTGTTACCAAAATATATATATATATATATATATATATATCTATATATTATACATACACACTTGACTAACTTCGAAGACTTTGGTATTATTAGTATAGTTTATGAAACACCAGTGTTTAAATTATCATGTATCTAATAGGGTACAAAATAAAATATCAACATGAAACGTAAACTATAATATATTTGATAAACAATAATATAATGTTTTATATAAATTGTAATTCGTATTGTTACGAGCTATAATGGTTCGGGATTAATAAACGCCGCTCTTATACACTGAGGATTTATTTATAAAAACAACACAAAAGAAAATAAATAAAATAATGAATTAATTAAAAATTACACTACTACATTTAGAGAAAAACGAAACTAAAACAAAAAACTACAATTACACTGCGCACAAAACACTGACTCTTATTATACTCTTCTGGCTCTTGAACTATCGCACTCGGATCTCTCGTAAATCGCAGAAGTTGATCGCTTGGTATCGCTTTCCGAACTTTTGCTATTTGATAGACACTGCCTTAAAACGGCCTGAAATCGTATGTCAGCTTGCTGAAAACGTCTCTAAGTGACTGAAATATACCAGAAATGTTTCTCGAACTTTCTTCAGCCTGTCTCCGTAACAGTATGTTAAATAATAATATCCGCAAAATGAACATACAGATTGGAATGTTTTCTTTTCCGTTTTAGCGTGAAAGCGTAACAAACAAAAATATCACTTTCGCATTTATAATATTACTAAGGATGCTTATCCTAAGATAGTAAGGATTATTTCAGTACAAATTTACTCCATGCATCCACTATTCTGTTACACAATAGTTTGCGCATGTGTTGGCCAACCTTGGCCAAACATTTGTAGCGTTGATTTAAAACAGATAATTTTGTTCAAATTTTGAATTATTTGTTAGTTTAAAAGCTTAAAATATATCTTATTTTATATGTACTAACCAAAAATAAGACTCCGTCCGTAAAATAGTTTTTTCGAGAATTATTTTCGCAATTTTTGAAGACAAACTGCGTCATTGAGAAACGTCTTAATATTGGTCGTGCTTGAAGAGAACTAAACAAAATAGACTCTCACATTTCAAGTGAGCCGATATTTACCGGCACGGATTTTTTGCGTCGACCCGATATCTAGTATATTGTTGATCGAAGAATAAAACATACTATAGCAGGTTATGTTATATTCCCAAAACATTATTATAAATCTCGATTCTCAGAACAGTACTTGTTCACAACTTAAAATTGAATTGTATTACTCGTGCCATTACAAACTTCGCCAAAAAGTTATCAAATTTTCAATTGGCTGCTTAATATTCTTCTCAAGTTACAAGCGACATCAAATTTCCATAAGTACAAAGCAAAAAATGTATGTGCTATACATAATATTTTGTTCGAAGTCTTTTGAATATAAATCTGAGTATATTGCTTTTGTTCGGTTCAAACGGTGGTGTTCTGATAATTTTTCTACTAAAGTCAATAGTTTTGGGTAAATTCGGTGCTGTATGATAAAGTGAATTCCCGAGTCCCTTGGCGCATGTGGCAGAGGTATTTCTGTGTCTGTTTCACTGATCACTTTTCTTTACCGAATTAAATACCGATGAAAATATAATGCTAATCAATAAACAAATGCCTAATTTAAGGTAAAAGAATTCCATATTTTAAAAATAAAACTAATTTGAAATTAGAATTCCTAGCCAAACGTAAATAATTTTAATTAGTACTTAATGGTAAATATTGCAGAACGGCAATTTCATAGGTACCTAATACATTTTACGGCAATACATATTATTATGAATATTCATAAAACAATATTTATTTATTTTTAGTAATAAATAATATGACCTTTGTCTAAATAGAGATATTTGTCTGCTTGACAAACTCATAATTTACATCAAAGGTCAAAGGATCAGCCTTCTTTGCCCTCTGCGACTGACGTGAGTTTCGAACCGAAACCCTTCCGAGCTAAGTACCTCAGCCATACCAGAACGACAACAGAAACACGAAGATAATTTTGGGCAAAGAAGCTTCGCGAACGTATTTAGAACAACTCACCAAAGTTTAATCATAATCGGATGAATAGTTTAGGAGTGTATAGAGGACAAACAGGATTGATACCTACATAAGCATCTTGGTTTCTTTTGTGTTAAATATCGACATATTTAACACCATTCACTTGATGGTAGGTCATACCTTAGCCTCAGAACATCAGTCAATGATACGCTGTCGACCTATTTTTATTTCGAGCATTCTGAAATCCATAAACTGAGATCGAAACTTGCAATTTGCACTTCACGGTGACACGATTAACAATTTATCAAGTTTGTCTCAAATACCGAAACAAATTATTTTTCAATGCACACCTTAGCATTTCTCGCCTCAAACAAGGCACCGGCGCTAATAATGAAAATCAATAGCTAATTGAATTGAAAAGAAATCAGATTTGCCCGAGGCGCGACTAACGAACCGTGCACGCAGCTGCGACGTCTTTGATGGAATGGAAAAATTACATCTTGGGAAGCCAGCATCTGTTTAAAAAAAACTTAAGGGTTGGATGCTGGCGAAGAACGGTTCTGGATAGGGAGAAATGGACCAAAATACTCGACCAGGCCAAGGGCCAATGGGCTGTAGCCTTAGATAGATTGGCAGTTTTAAAAAAATGAATACCCGGGTGGACCTTGTCCTATTTTATAGTTGCCTGGAAGGAATTCCTAAAAAGCAATAAAGCCGCAGTTTTTGCCTTAATCAAGCTAAGTTTATATGTTACCTTTTCCTATTATTTTGTACCTAATAAAGTGTTAAATATTTATTTAACTCTTAAAAACACGAAATGTATTTATTTTAATAAATTTCGTGTTTGATTGAAATTGTTAATATTATTACAAAATATAAATAAAAGAAAGACAACATATTATGTTTTAAAACAATATATTTATATATTAACTAAATAAATAGACAGCTTGTTAATCTCCAATATAATTTATCTAGACCCGAGTAATGTTTCATGAAGATTCCCTATCAGAAGATTCTATCGCTTTGATTTATTAAAATTTTTATACGAAATCCCTGAATTGGTTCGTCAAATATATTACGATAGTAATAGTAAAATAATATAATTTAGGAGTAAAATTATTGCAATTTCATTAAGAGTATGTAATATTACAAATAAATGTTGCAAAATTTGCAACGTTCCACCTCTGCTTTTGATAAATGCTTCTTTAAACAGAAAACATGCATTTCAAAATCACACACACCCACACAATCAAACGCGTAATAGCTTTACTTTGACTCTTAGATCTCCCAAATGGATCAAATATCGTCCAGAACAATGTTTGTTTCGTGAAATCATTAAGTTCAAACGCTGAAATGAAGTGACGTGTCAATGTTTTGATTGGCGGGAGTTCAACAAAGGAGCAAATCGATTCCTCAGAATATACAGAATTATATAATATTTCATCCTGTGTCAGTCTCCAAATGGACCTGACAAATATTACTTTAACAATAATAATTACAATAATATATTAGGCCAATGTCAATCCATATTTTACATTAAAATTAAATTACATGAAACAAGGTATAAAAATATATTTAAAATACATATTTATGTTATTAATTAATTAATTAATATAATTCAACAAATAAACTAATGGCTAAGTGGCTATACTCATCTAAGTTCTATAAATCTCATTTTTTTATGAAGAATAAATAAGCATTTATGCCTGCCTGATGGTAAGCACGGATGCGATCTAAACGGAAGCATACTTTATTATAATTAGTTACGTATTATTTTTGCTACAGGGTAAGTTATATACATTTGTTTGAACAATAATAAACTAATATTACATTTTTTTTCTTTTAAGTCATAGTTTATCATTTGTATATTTTTACTTTTTACAACATACAATAAAGAGATGCAATTAATAAACAACAAGTTACGTTTGAAAATACCAACGTTTATTATGATCGTATAATCGTGGTTTTATAAATATCAATATACGACATTCACGGGAATCTTTACGACATTCCTCGTCTATGAAAGTCATTTTACTATTCATACTCTAGTGTTCTTAAAGTTTTATGTGACTCTCGTTTTACTTTGGCTTTTCTACGAATTTTAATTCTTTTGTTAGATATGAAAAGAACCATGAAAATGTCTTGTTGGTAACAGCACGTGAAGTGGTGAAAACAATGGTGTTTTTAGTTTGTCAGTGGGGGACTCTTCAACCAGATTTGTATAATACCTACTTTTATAAAGTGGAAGTGGAAGGGTAAATAGGCTTTTCATGGGCAGGCGTCATTTACCACCTTAGTTTGCAATAATACATAACCTTTAAATTCATAATGTAGGATGCAGACTACATTATAATGACTGGATGTCATGCGCCTTTGTCTTAAAAAAATATGTTACTTGTCAACTACATATTGTTTTATATATATTAAAATACTAGCAATGCACCCCGGCTTCACACGGGTGCAATGTACTATAAACAAAAATAATAGCCTATGTTTCTCTCTGATAATGTAGCTTTTTATCGATAAAATAATTTTTAAAATCGGTCCAGTAGTTTTTGAGTTTATTCATAACATACAAAAATACAAAAATACAAATAGTATAGTATAGTATAAAAATCTATTAGTATAGAAAAACAATCTCATTTTACATCAAGTCCATCTTCTATTCTCGATTTTTCAACATTCTGTTTTCGATGTGCCATTTGTATTGAATTTAGATTTTTAAACTCAATATTTGATAACAAACAACGTATAATATTTTATTCATCTCGGACTGTAAAGCTGTAAAGCTTGCGAGGTAAATAACCGAAGGTCAAAGTCAAAGCTAAGTTATGAAGCTATGTAAATGCTTGATCGGTGAACAGAAGCGGATAAGTTGTTGCTTTGAAGAAGCGCCTAGGTGTGCTAACTACCTAAAAGCTATTCGTTTATGGAACTCTTTACCTGTGAAAATCAGAAAGGCTCAAACCATTTCCTGTTTTGATTCTCTTGTTAAACATTAGGGTGGAGTGAAAATGTATGAAGGTTTTTTTTTGTTTTTTTTTTGTAATAGCATAGTGGTAAAAAGCTGCCTATGGATGAATAAATGAAGTAGGGGTTAAATATAAACTTAGACAAAAAATTCTTTTCGATTTTGCTTCTTGTGCCTATCACGCAGCTTTTTGCCGGTATGCCATAGTGAATATCAAAATAATAGATTTCACTCCACCCTATTAAACATTATTATTTATCGCTTTAAATTGCCTATTTTTTATTTCATTTTGTGTTTCTACTAATATGTTTGTAGTGTTTTTCATTAATATTTTTTAAAAATAAGTTTTTATTTTAAATATTTATTTTTAATTTTAATTTGTACTTAGTTACTTGTTCTGCCCCGCGTTATTTTTTTATGTAAACAGCATTTCCTCCATCTCGGGTTGTCTGGAAGAAATAGCTGTCTTAGCTATAAGACCGCCTTCTGTATACACTCTAACGCTGATTTTTATATTTGAAACTTTTTATTTTGTGTGCAATAAAGTATTTACTTACTTACCTATTACGTCGTATACGCTGATACATAGTTACAAAAACCATGCATGCAAAAACCAAGACATACTTTATTTTATTTATTGATTATTTATTTCACCTGTCAATAATGGGATGCTCTGGCTTAGCTAGGGAGTTGTAAGCTGAAGCTCTGTTTTAAAAACTTAAACAAATGAACTTTAAAAAAAGAACAAACACTTTTACTATAAAAAATAAATGAACATTTATGTATCTAAAACGTTTAAATATGAATGAACGCTGCTGTTCTGTTCTTATCAAGCGTACAGTGAACTGAATAAAATACCTGAGGTAGAGTTACTGTAAAATGCAGTCACAGAATAATGCAAACAGTTTGGTCAAATATTGTAATAAAACTTTCGAAAGTATGTCTGTTATATTTTGATGACACAACGCCAAACTGATTTTGGTATGGAGATAGTTTGAATTCTAGATAAAGCAAGACTTTTAATCACAGGAAGTAGAATGAAATTAAAGTATCTACGAAGTAATATACCCGAAATAACAAATCTTTATTATTCATACCTTCGGCCATATAACTTAATTTGTATAAAGCATATAAAAAAACAACTTAATACTAATAAAACATTTTAATACCTCTAAAATCGCTAAAGGACAACATAGATTTTTTTTCTGTTTTTTTATGTAAGAAAAATAGTTTTTATTTTTTTCCATTTTCTTCTTTTATTTACTATTGCACTGCCTACATACCTCTCCACAAAGCCAAGGTTAACTGGCAGAAAATGCCTTTTGGCATTTGCCTTTCGCCTTTTGTACACTATTTTTTTGTGCAATAAAATAAATAGATTTGTGATTACTGCGAATCATGAGTATTTTGGACGGGGTATCTCATATGTAGATACAATTAATAATAAACAGCTCAGATGTGTCCCAACTATTGTTATCCCTCTGTGGCAGAGTATAACAGTGACGTGGACATTGCGACACTATCTCGACATAGACAAATGTTCTCATTGAGATTGCTTCAGGTTCTAAGTGCAACCTTCCAATTGCTATTTAAATGGATAATATACAACATATTTGTTGAAACTCAAGACAATATTAAAAGTATTCAACGGGCTCGTTGGCGCGTTCGGTAGATCACCTGCCGTGCGTTGGAATCCCGCTGGGACGATATGACTATAATTTTCAGTAAGCATGTCTTCCCCACGTCTGGTAACTTCAGGCATTGAACGGGTAGGAATCGTTATTCCGACCGGGTAACGGACCACCGTTCATAGATGGGAAAACCGTGAAGTGCATACTGCGCGTTTCGGTTTCAGTTCATAGATTTTAGACCAGGGTAGAAGCCTTTAAAAATGGTAAAAAGTGAAAAAAAATTACAGTAGGATGAAACCCATTAGAAAAGGAGGGGAATATGATCAAAATGAAAGGAAAAATAAATTACGGTCGATCCGAGTTCGGGAAGTGGAAGTGGGGGGGGGTTTAAGGGTAAAAAACGGTTTATCTCGTTTTCCGGCAAAACTACAAGTCCTATGGAAAAAAGTCAAATGGCAAAGTTGTAGGTAATAAAAAGATCTACAACTTTTGTATTTTCACTTTTTTCACATAACCTCAAAAATTTATGTGAAAAATTCAAAAAACCAAGTTTTTGGTTTTTTATTTTTATCTTTTACAAAAAAAAATTTTTTTTAACGAAATTTTGTGAAAACTTACCTTTTTATGTCCCAAATACGCTGTAATTTATTTAATTAAAAATATTTATTTTTTCACCTTATTTTGAATTAATATCGAAAAAACACCCTAATTTTCAATCGAAAATTCACCCGTCAAAATATCAGCTTTTTTCAAAAAGTTGGTGTGGTTTCTGTTCGTTGGAATCTCTACTTTCCGATGGTGTACCACTGGTGTACCACTTCCACTTCCCGAACTCGGATCGACCGTAATTTATTTTTCCTTTCATTTTGATCATATTCCCCTCCTTTTCTAATGGGTTTCATCCTACTGTAATTTTTTTTGGTTTCAAAAATTATCGACACTGGTCTATTTCCGAATGCGGGAAATAAAAAGTAGGTCGATTGCACATCAATCACTGATTTTCTGAGGCTGAGGTATCATCTCTCATCAAATGAACCTCATGCTCGTTTATCGATATCTAACATAAAAAAAATATAACAATTTATAATTCGTTATACGATATGCCATGAATATAATATTGCTAATCACAACAACTGCGCCATTAGTATGTACAGTAATCCAAATGAACTCATTACGGATGATTATCTTGATCAGTGAATTAGTTCACAACCATCTATAATGATGGAAGCTGGATTAATGGACCTAGGCTTACCTTAATGGTCACTTGATGCTAAATCTCATTGATAGTATCCTCATTAAGAAACGATTATAATTATTTACCTTTTTTTTAATAATGTACGATAAAGAACAATTTTCTACAATATTAAAAAAAGGGATATATATATACTAATATTATAAATTTTATATTAGAGGAGGCAAACGGGCAGGCGGCTCACCTGATGGTAAGTGACTACCGACGCCCATGGACATCCGCAACCCCAGGGGTCTTGAGGATGCGTTGCCGGCATTTGTTTGTTTGTTACGATTTAACTCAAAATTTACACGACCGATTTTAAAAATTCACCAATAGAAAGCTACATTATCAGCGAGTAACATAGGCTTCTTTTCTTTTTCTATTAACCTTTTTATATCTATCTTCTTTTTCTCATCTACATTACACCCGTGCGAAGCCGGGGCGGATTGCTAGTTTTATATAGGAGACTAACGGATAGACGGCTCGTCTGATGGTAAGCGAATACCATCGCCCATGGAAGTCCACCAGATGTTTTGAGGATAACTATTTAAAAAAGGGTGATTTCGATTTATTATCTTGAATAATATAACTAAGTATATTATCAATAATCGAACGTGAAAGGGCAGAAGTGAATCGTGTATAGTCCGCCTTTTCTTTCTAATACTAAGCTATAAAAATCTCGAAATATTTATTTTATTTTAAACTCTTTATTGCACAATAAAATACTGTACAAAAGGCGAACTTAATGCCTAAAGGCATTTTCTGCCAGTTAACCTTGGCTTTGTGGGGAGGTGTGTAGGTAGTGCAAATAGTTAGTGTAAATAGTAGGTAGTGTAAATAAAAGAAGATCTTATATTATAAATCTTATATTTCCACATCATCAAAAACATGCCACATCACGAATTTAACTTCTGATATTTCATCTTATCCCAGACAAAGCAGAAACTAGTTTTATAATTCGGTCCTAAAACGCTTTTACCCGTATTTCGTTCAACACTACGACTGAATAAATAATACCCAGACAATTGAAGCAATGTGTTTGGAAATTTGTCTTTTTTAACGCGACGACGAATAAAAGGTAATATTATGAAACATTATTCACTCACACCGCCTCCGCGGCTCAGACGCAAGTGTGATGAACGCATGCTTAACGAAGCACCGGATGTCCTTGGTTCGAATCCCGGGGAAAAAAGATAAAAACAATTGTTTCGGTCGGGCAGTGCACGGGCAGGCACTGATAATTTTTCTTTACAGGCGATCAGTGAAACAGACATAGAAATGTGTCTGCCCCACGCCTCACTAGGGGACTTGCAATCAAAATAGAGTTAATCGCATTTTAATTCGGTTAAATCTGTTTGGCATTTTGCTTAGCGAGAACACTCTAGGGATATATAATTCACAGGAACCTCCCAAATCTTGAATCCAAAAATTAGATCTAACAAAATTTCTTACTTAAAAGTTTTATACCCGAGAGAATCAAATTGTTACAAATATCGATAACTAGCGATCGGCCCCGACTTCGCACGGGTGCAATATAGATATGATATACATGTAACTCGCTGATAATGTAGCTTTCTATTGCTTATTATTTTTTAAAATCGGTCGAGTAGTTTTTGAGTTAAATCGTAACTAACAAACAAAATTTTCCTCTTTATAATATTAGTATAGATATAATGAATATTTATATCTGTATAATAACGGGGCAAGTAAAGGTGTATATCCGACCGGAAACAGATCTGTCTTTTAAGAAATAAAATCCTCAAGATTTGATACCCAAATCGCATAGATACATAATATTATGTATTAAGTGTATATAAATAACTTTGTTTTCCGATGGGTCGTTGGTTCGAACCTTACTGTGTCAGAAGAAAAAAGGAAATGCCGTGAAGTGCATATTACGCGTTTCGGTTTCAGACTCCTAAAAATATTGCGCATTATTTATTGATGTCCTTTGGCTGAGGTGTCACTTATCTACCACATAGGTATATAATACTAGCCAAGAACTAATTCTTACCTGTGATCATTTGGCTGGCTGTAGTGAGAAGTTTGACATCATTGTGTGCATCTTGTGTTTCGAGTCTAACTGTTACATTCAGAGGGTCCAGTTCAGCCCCATCTCTACCATGAAGAGTCACCAACACAGCCGTGGTCTTGCCTGGTACTGCAACCTCTGGTGCTACCACCGAGAAGCCACTGTAACAAAATTATAGGTTTTCATAGTTAAATATAAATACTAGCGATCTGCCCCAGCATCGCAAGGGTGCAATGTAGATGTATTAAAAAAATTAATAAAAAAATCTAAACTGGGAAAATAGCATATTATTCAAATCTAGAAATATTTTTCTGCCCACAACCTCTGTCGGGTCTATTAATTGAAAAACTTACAACATATATAACTATATATAATGAAGAAAAAGAAAGTTAAAGAAGCGAAAGTGCTATGCAAGGATCGGAGCATATGGAATTCCGTGATCTCTGCCTACCTCAATGGGAAAGAGGCGTATATGTATGTATAATGAGGAAAATATTATTAAATTATATATAAACAAGATATATAAATGTTTAATTTATTTGTATACTTCTCTATAAAGTGAAATATTTCTTATTTATATAGTTAAGCAGCACGAAAACACTCTGCGAAATAAAAATTGTATCAAGAGTTATTCTTGAAAATATGAAAACTCACGAACTCAATAAAGTCATATTTTATTTGAGTATAAGAAGAAATTTAAATTTAATAAAATGGGGTCTCAAATACCGGGAACTCGCTGCAGTGCGACAAATCGTATGGACACGTAGTAAATTGTTGTATTCTCAACGAGGGGAATACTGAATTTTGTTTGATCAACACTTCCTCTTATTTGTATACTGTTTGGAATTCCTTTGACTAAAAACGTAAGCTTGTTAAAAAGAAAGCTTATTTAAATAAAATAAAAAACTGTAAAAGTATAAATGGTATTTTATACATCGATGGATAGTGCTAAAACTGAAATTTTAAGTTGTTCTATTTTAAATAAGATATTATATATTTAATATTTACTATTTAAGATATTCTAGGGTCTTAGGTAATTTTATACCTTAACTTAAAATAATTTTATACGTGTCAAAAATTATGTAATTAATTAATGTAATTTTTATCATACTACAAAATTTTCGTTTTCACTTGGTGGAAGGTGATAAACCAGCCACAGAACCTTAGTCAGTGATGCTCCATCGACCTACTTTTTATTTCGAGCATGGGCATTCGCATTCGCATTCGAGTATATTTTAGCCCTAAACTCATTAAATATTTACGTGTAAATTCTGCAATAAGTATAGCTCAATGGCCGGCGAAGATTAAAGAAAGAGAGAGAGAGAGAAAAAAGAAAATCATTTATTAACTATCTTTAATTTAAAATCTTTTATTTTATAAACTTGTTCTCGAAAAAACCAAAGATCTATAGCAAATTGAATGTTCCTATTTTTTCCACGAAAGAGTGGTTAGCGGTTAACGTCTCACTTTGACGAGGGTTACATCCGACACGCGGCCCTGCAGGGATTTGTCCCTTCAAGGCTTTTTATGTCCAAAACAGTGGCTTATCTAGTAAATGCATATTTTTTTATTTTATTTATCGACAGACGCATGAGGTTCACTTAATGATGGGTGATACCTCAGCCACAGGTCAGTCAGTTTTACTTCGAGCATTCGGTGCGACAGTGTGGAGTGATTTCAGGTGCGACATCTGAAACATTCGAGGACTTGCAAGTGCGTTGCCGGCCTTTCAGAAATAAGTAGGCTCTTTTTTTGAAGTCCGATTCGGAAATATTTTTATTTATAATTCGGAAATCCGCAGAACCGTTTTAGGCACAAACTCACCAGATTGAGTGAGAGAAAAGAGTCGAATGAATTCAGTGATCAAATGGATATATTTTCTCAATCACCTAAAATGCTACAACAATTTTTTGTTAAATTTATATAAACTATTTTTTTAAATAAAATACTGTATACCGGATTAAAACGCGATTTATTATTTATACCGACGTTAAACAATATAAATAATAAATCGCGTTTTAATAAGGTATACAGTATTTTATTTAAATGTGTGATACTCGCGTTAATAAAAGATAAAAGTATATTTTTTTAATTATCGTTAGTGTATTTTCTTAATATTGTTTCTTTTAAAATTGAACTATAAAGTAAAAAAATATGGCACATGTTGTGTGCACCTTTAATTGTTTGTTGCATTGTTTGAGTTTTAGTATATTACAATTAAGAATTTATTCAAAATATAACGAACGTGTACCTTATAAAAAAAAAAACCGTTTTATTTGCCTTCGGATTCATTATCCGCTCCCGCGTCCGCGAGTCAATATGTTTAACCACTCAGGATACCTTTATGTTGTTATATTATATCAACTATAATAGTTCAACTTTTGCAATAACTATTAACAATATTGATGAACTAAGTACTTATAAGTTTTGTTAGAGAAGTCGTTGTAGCGTTACCTTTATACAGAAACTTATAACTAACCTTTGTATACGTTTCAAATTCGTCTGTTATTATGTTGAACTATGAATTATTAAACCAGTTCTGATATTTATATTAACTAGCATCACGCCTCGGCTTCGCACGGGTGCAATGTAATTATACTATACACAAAAATGCTTATGTTACTCGCTGATAATAAAGTTGTCTATTGGTGGAAGAATTTTTAAAATCAGTTCGGTAGACCCAGAGATAACTCCCTACAACCTTACAAACTCAACAACTATCTTTTTATAATATTAGTATAGCAGTATAGATACAGGGTTAAATTTAAACAGTTTAATTAAGAAGATATATGAAATTAACATCACATAATTAAATTGTTCAAATATATACACCTTTTTTATATAAATTTTATCTGACCTAAAATATGACTGCCTCCATGGCTTAGTGTGGGTTTGAGTAACAAGGAAATAAATAACACCAGTGTTCTTTTTAGACAGAGAGCAATATTGGCAGGGAAAGGACCAATTTCCAAGTGGCTTACACCGGTACAGATAACTTGAAAGAGACAGAGAATTGTATCTGCCCTATACCTCAATAGGGAACTTAGTATAATGTTCACATACAATGAAAATTGTTTTAAAATACCAACACGTTTATATAAATTACTAGCAACATGCCCTGGCTTCACCCGGGTGCAATATATATGTACTACACACAAAAATATATAGCCTATGTTACTCGGTGATAATGTAGCTTTTTATTATTGAAAGAATTTTTAAAATCGGTCCATTAGTTCTTGAGCTTATTCATAACACATAAAAATACAAATCGTGCCTCTTTTTAATATTAGTAAGTATAGAAGTAATAGATATACTCGTAGATGTATAGATAGTATAGATAACATGTTTTAAATTAAACCTTCGTTTATTTTATACAATACGTTACCCTATACAAATTACACAAAATAATAACTATTTATCATTAATAAATATATATAATCTCTTTAAATTCGGTAACAACAAAAGCTCCACTATTTCACATAATAAGTAACAACAAAGCCCAATGTAATCCCTTTTCCATTTCCGTAATTGAGTGGATTAAAATTCAGACGAAATGGCGAAAATCAATCGCGAATTTCGAATTAAATTTGGCTTTGCGCAGCCGAACAATATTTTTCAACGTTAGCAATTCACAAATGGACACTTGCCAACTCTCTCCATAATCGATACTCCCTTGAGAAAGATTGCTTTAGTCAAGTGCTGCATTTTTTGTTTGGAAAAGGTAGAATCGCTCGTTTTTCACGAGGAAATAAATGCTTCGATACGCTAATGCAATTGCGCGGATGTTTCTTATTTATTTATTTAGGTCACAATAAAGCCTTGCATGACCAACATCTCCGTGGCTCAATGCGACGCATTTAGCACCGGGGGTCCTGGGTTCGAATCCCGGGGAAACAAGATTAGAAAAAAATGTTTCGGTTGGACAGGGTAGAGAAGGCTGATTACCTACTTGCCTGTAAAAAAATGATCTGTGAAATAAACAGAAATACCCTAATTTAGGGAACACGGGAATTGACCATGGCAACATAATAATTCGGTAAGTAAAATACAATTTCGATTTAGACCTTATTTAACTTAAGGTTCGAGATATCTTTATTTCTCATGATAATAACAATTCAATTATATAAAAAATATGTAAATTAACTTACAAAATTATTGACAGTACAGTACCAGTTATAGATAAAATAACAAATACAAAAGTGTAGGGTAGTCGTAGATTACTTTCATTATTAATATGTAAACATACACGGGGTACTAGCAATTGGAAGTGACATGTATGTATGTATATGTTTACCATTATTTTAAAGAAAGCTTGCTTAAATTAATGCTGTAAAATTTCCAGCCATAGTCTATTAGCATTTTTACGCTTTGATCTGAGTATAAATGAGTGACTTCATTTATAATTACTGTATTTGCAATTTGAATTACACGTGTTAAGCACATAACTGAAGTATAATTTCAAAAACTAAGAACCACAAACCAATTCTCAAACAGCTTACTTTACCAAATAAGGATAAGTCAAACAAAATAACACCATAAATAAAAAATAAATCGGTCCGATAATATCTAATATTGGCAGGGAAAAAGGACCCATTTCCAACTGGCTTACACAGATACTCGAATATATTAGGGTCTAAGTATATCTTGATTTTGCTGTTCAGGGGTTGAAGGGGTAAATATAAGATTGAATGGGAAAAAAAAAGTTATGTATGATTTGATTTTTTTATTTAAACAGCCCAGCATGGAAAGAAGGGTTATGGAATTTAAAGAAAAAAAACTGTTATGTACAATTTTTGCGAAAAAGGGGCTATTGATTAAAAAGCGGAAACTAGGGCGTAGGCTACCCCTGCCCGACCGAAACATTTTTTTTTACCATTTTCCTAAAGATTCAAACTCAGAATTCTAGGTTCTAGACGCAAAGCCACGGAGGCGATCACATCACAGAAATAGGATTAATAATTTACTCTGTTTTGATTCTTTCGTTCAAAAGGCATTTAGTATGATAGATCGAGACAAAACATAACTTTATTAAGCTTATATCATACGACCATAACGTCTTATACCGTCGTATCGTTTGTTTTCACCAATTCAACGGAATCTTCTGTCCATGAAAACCATATTCACGCCTAACATTTTCTACAGGTAGATGCCATAGTAACCAACAGTCTTACGATGCATAAAAGGTCTAATCAAGCGAAGATTTTGTTTACTCGCCCTACAAAAGTGAAACATAACACCCGAAGACGGGCCACGGACTTACAATAGGGTGACTAAGGCCACTGGGTCGGGGAGGCGATGAATAATTCATTAAGACGTAATGAGCTGCCGAGTTTTCAGAATGATGTACTCAATTTATAGACCCGTGTTTTTCTAAGGAGTATCATATCTTAAGATTGTTCGTGGAATTATTTTTGCTTTTATCCCATTCAAGTATGTTTGTTTGCTACACTAGTGAATACACAAAGTATCCTAAAATGTTTTATAAGTTATATTTTTATAAATTTCGATTCCGATTTTCGATAATCATTTTTCAAATGCTATGGCTAATATAATGCAATTTACATGCTGAATTTAATTACAATTATACTATTTATAATAGCTCTTGAATTAATATAAAAAAAGAAACAATTATTTTATTTTTTTTTCAATAAATTTGAATTAAAGAATTATAGTATTACTATTATACTCGATGTTTTTAAATGTTTCAAACAATTTGGATAAAGAATAATGTAAAAAAAATGTTTTTTTGTTTATTATGTCTTACTCTATACATTTTTTTCTCGTAAAGTTTTCCATTTAATATATTCTATGAATATCATGTAATCTATAGGTATTGTTGCCATTTTTAAGGCTATATTATTATTATACTTACTATTGATATCTGTACCAGAATATTAGCTCGATCCAATTCGTTCTGTTGGAAACAATCCCAGATGTTACCGACCACAACACACGCATTAATAACTCAATATTACGAAGTCTCTTTGCAAATATCACTATTTTGTAAGAAATACAATGTGAGTAAAATTATTGTGTTATTATCAAGTGAGTTCATAGATGCAAAAACCGTGAAGGGCACTTTACGCGTTTCGGTTTCAGCCTATGTATTTCCGAATGCTCGAAGTAAAAAGAGCGATCATTTATCATTGACTGATGTTCTGTGGCTGGGGTATCACCTACCATCAAGTGAACCTCATGTTCGTCTATCATACATTAAATAAAATAATTGTTTTGAAGATTTTAAGAGTATTCAGATGTTCAATTGTTATTATTGTGGAAGTAATATCATTTATTCAATTCATTTGACAGTTCATTCGTCATTGTATTCGTTCATATCATTCAGTCACAAAATAATAGTTAAGTGAAATATAAGAAAAAGGGCATTCTGGCTACATTCGTGCTACAGTTCAGTTCTTATTAAGTACATTGTGATGTATAATTAACACCTTTAGTAATTGTATAATTAACACAAAACTGTATAAGAATCGTTTCATTATTTATTAACTTTTTTTACCATTCGCTTGTTTTTAAATTACGGATATCCGGCACATACTCGCAACTTCTTACAAGGCCTTCTGATTACGCAGTGACTTTAGATATAAATGAGCTTTTGGCCAAACAACTTTGCGACTGTTTTCATTAAGAGGGCGCGGGGCCCTAAAATTTTATGACGGCCAAGAAACTTTGACGATAATCATTTTTCAAATGCTATGGAGAGAACTTGCAAACAATAGGGCGGGCTTATTTTGTTCTGTTGAGTCAGTGGCTTAACGACATCTTAACTATGCTTATGAGAATTGTTGTTGTGGTTTATTTTAAAGTTCTATATTGTTTTAATGACTCCACAGCGTCATCCTTGTTTAACGTTTTAAATAATATGATTCTATCTTCTCTCCTCTATGATACTCATTGGAAAAACTCTTCTGAATAACCACCTCCGTGGCTCAGTAGTCAACGCGATCCGCCTAGCACCGGAGGTTATTGGTTCAAATGCCGCGTAATAACAAACAAGGTATTTCAGTCAAGCAAGGCACAGAAAGCCCACTATAAAGAAACACTACCATGCCCCACTAAGGAAATCCATAATTAACTTTTTTTATGACTATTAGGGTCAGAAAATAAAGGTGTCGACAGTAATTAAAAAAGTAGCTTCAGCTATAGACGAATCTTTTTTTTAATTTTAGATATCGACAGACGAGCATTTGGTTCACTTGATGGTAGGTGATACTTTAGCTACAGAACATCAATTAATGATACGCTGCCGACCTATTTTTTACTTCGAGCATTCGGAAATCCATAGACTGCAATTGAAACGAGCAATAAACACTTCACGGTTTTTACATGAGTGTATCTTGTTTGTTTTTATATTTACTCGTATAGATATATGAAAAATTCTGAATATGTGCTTAATCACTGTGTGATTTCTAATACCTATAAATCAGTTAAATCTAATCTCCTTTACAATTAATAAACACTACTTTTGTTAGAATAGCATTTTTCTATTTTAAACGACAATTAATTTTCTAAAACATTTTCAGAAAGCCTATTCAGTTCGTGACTATATTGGCTACAGTCAGCATTTTCTGTGATTGATGGAAAGCCTTAATGATACAACCTCTCAAGCTCGAGAGTCAGCTGTCAAATTAATTATGATACCTTTGACATTATACTTGTTCACCCTGCAAGAACAAGACAATGGTTTAATGGGTATTATTATTCAATTAACGAGGACTTGCTTATTTATGAGATCAGTGTCGTTTGAAATGGCGTAAATCAGGTATCAGATTTCTTGAATACAACAGAAATATGGATGTACTTATTAATAAAATAAATGTTCCTTGTGTTAACACATTATAAAAGGTCTATAAATGCCTTTCTGAAGCAAGACAAGAGTAAAACGCAGTGTAGCAATATGTTTTGGATGGTACTACAATTTTTGTAGCCATAGTGACACTGTTTTACGTCAGATATTGCCAGACTAGCATGAGGTTCACTTGATGGTAGGTGATACCTCAGCCCCAGAACACCAGTCAATAATGCGCTGTCGACTTACTTTTTACTTCGAGCATTCGGAAAAGCTTATTATTAGGTAAACCAATTAATTCGACTTACTTATCGAGGCACGTATTTTTTAATACAATAAGTTTTTTGCATTGACATAGTATTAAGTTGATCGAAGGTTTTTTGCAACTATTCCGGAATCTTATGACAACTCCTTATTATTTCAATATTTTTGCTTTAATTTTCTTGTAATATATTTTAAACATAACATTTTAGATATTTTCATAACATTAATCTATTAGTGCCTACTTTATGAGATGTAAAGGCACAAAACGATTAACATTCAGCACAGCATCTCTCTTGCTACTTCATTAAAAAGTGTTGAATTTAAAAATTCAGATACATTCACGTTCGTCGACGTGTTTACACACGACTCGCACTTGACACGTTTTCACTTTCATGAAATTAAGACCTTTGAGAAGGTCAAGTGTAGATCTGACGCGAACATGAAATTCGGGACAAGCATTTTTAACCTAGAATAGAATAGCGTTTCTGCTCTTATTTTTGACAGGTCATTGGCGCGTAGCAGGTGAAAAACCCGCCGAAAAAATCGCGTTTATAATTATCTGGTCACATTTCCGTAGTAGTAGTAGTAGGTAGTATGAGGCTTTTAAGGAGGAATATGATCGACAAGGATAGAATGCAGACGACGTAATATTAAAAAAAAACAATTAAGGATAATTAAAAAACGAAGATTCAAAAGTAATTTACAAAAAGCTTAATTAAATAAAGAAATATTTAAGTTTAAGTTTGATACTCCATAGTCGCTAAGTGACGTGGAAGTGTCCTTTATAAACTTATTTTTTGTATGCGTCAAGATGTTCTGTCGGTTTAAAACCTACTGAGCGTTTCCGCTTGCCTAACATTCACTTTTATTTCCGACTTTCATGAAACTTCCGCCGAGAGGGTTTTTCTGACCATTATTTAGTTATAGACCAATGTTCAAGAATGTAATCAAAAAAACTCACAAATCAAAACTATGCATTTATTCAATAAATAATACTGAATGGATTATTCAAGTTGTCATACATTATTTAAAATAGTATATCAGTAGTTCTTGACTGAGTATAAGTATGTTTTGTATATACATAAATATAAAAAACTGTTTCTTTTCCGTATTATCAAATGTTGTTTGACCACTGTCCCACCTCAAGATAAGTTTACTCACCTTGACGATATCCACATTTATTTGGTCATTTTTATTGGGGAAGACAGACGCAGCGTGAGTGTTCCATAATATTTTGTTCAATAAAAGATGAGGCAAAACCTTTTGACTTAGAAATCTATTACCTTCCTTTAGTAATTTAATATTGGAAATATTTTGTATTTTATTAATTACTTACGTTGTACATTTTGCAGCGGTAGTAGAGGTCAAGTAAAGCGCTAATAATATCAGTGCGCCGGCGGCCATTTTATCGATCACCTGTCAGCACATTTCTGGCTTCAGAACTACCTGTAAAGAAAATATTTTCTACTTTAACTTGTTTATAATATAAAGCAAGTTTTTAGTTACGAAATTGATTATTGTATCTTATTAATGATTGAATAAATTGCGACATACAAATATAGGTAACTTATTTTGCGTTGTAAAATATTAATACATTTCCATAAAATTATATTTATCTAAAATAAATTCGATATTAAATAAGAATTCTAAAATCCGAATAAACTTTGGAGCGTAATTTTGTTTATTATAATTATTAATTTAATGAGAAAGGATTAATATGTGTTTATCTGTGCTAATATTCTAAAGAGGAAATATTTGTTTGTTAGTTTGTTACGATTTAACTCAAGAACTACTTAACCGTTTTTACCAATACAAATCTACATTATCAGCGAGTAACATTTTTTCGTGTATAGAACATCGACATTGCACCTGTGCGAATCCGGAGTGTCTTGCTAGTTAAGTATAAATTGTCTTGTATAAGTTGATAACTTTTACTTTTGGCGCTGTTTATGCATATATGGATTAACCATAATATTCATGATATGTTAATTTAAATGAAAGCTAGACAAGTATTGTGACAGCTGAATACACATGAGATTCAACACACAACTTCTCATTTCAAAACTTAGATTGACTTTGACAAGAATACAATAACAAGTAAGAATATTCTATCTATTAATCAGAAGATTTTAATGAATTTAGAATAAGCAAACGCTATAAGCTAAAATTACTAAATTGACTGCACATAAGACTAAGTAATTTATGTTTTTTAATATAATAGGGCTTATTCGCTGGGAAAGCCCATGTATCTCAAGATAAATGATTATCCACGCATGTAGACAGATGATACAGATTGGTAAATTACTTTACGTTACATTAGATTTACAAGATAAGTAGAATAATATACTATATAAAAACTACGTAATATAAGTTGTATTATAAGGTTAAATAACAGCCAAAACATCGCCAAATCATGCTGTCTAGTGGCCTTTTCATCGAAGGTGTGCCTATATTTACAAAGTTAGCTCTATATAGACGTAATATATTAATGTATAATAGTAGTACGTAGTAACGTAGTTTGTATAACACTTGCCGTGCGCATCGATGGGTTGTGGGTTCGAATCCCACTGGGACGACATGTTTATAATTTTCTGTAAGCATGTCTTCCCCTCGTCTGGTAACTTCGGACATTGAACGGGTGGCAGGGATAACGAAATTCCGACCGAATATCGAACTACCATTTATAGATGGAAAAACCGTGAAGTGCATATTGCGCGTTTCAGTTTCAATCTATGGATTTCCGAATGCTTGAAGTAAAAAGTAGGTTTTAAGTGGAGGATTGACACAATATTTTTGCACTCCTAAAAAATTGAGAAAATGTAGATACCTCCATCTGACTCTTACGCTGCGATAATTTAAAAGTATTTAGTAAGTTGTTAAGCTCTTCATCGGAATATTAATACTGCTCTACTATTTACTATGTTAACTTATAAGCTAGGAGCTTAAGCTATCCTAACTAAACTTTACAAGCATTAGGCATTGCCAACATCAAAGCGAACTCATGAAATATTTACACGTGAGAATATGGAACTTAACCACCCAAGTGAAATATAAATTTAACGAAAAAACATATCCCTTTTCCACGTAATGCGAAGGGAAACCAGCGTTGTACAAAGACCTGACCCTTCAGTTGAGAACCCTTACATAAACCTAACAAAGGTGCTAACATGTGCGCTTGATATAGGGAACGATCCAGGGGCGTAGCAAGTAATACTAGGATTAGGATGCAAGTGTAGGCTCTTAGGGCTCCAACTTTTATTTTTTATAATAACGCACTCTAAAATTTATAATAATGCAGACAAGTGTTGTAGAGATCCGGCCTAGCATGAAAACCACGACAAAATTTTGTCGATCGTTTTCTCGTGTTTTAATCGAATATCTCTTTGTCTTCCGGGTCTAACATCACACTTATGTAGATTTAAAACTCGACTTCTTATAGCAAAAGTAAGGATTTTTTTCGACCGAGATATCTTGTCTTGTCGATGTCGATATTTCTTTTGATGGTCATGCTAGGCGGGCAGCTCTACATATATTAAATACTACGTTTACTAGAACGTCTTACGACAAAGTTTAAAAATAAAATAAAATTGTTATTATTGTAGAGCACTCTGCACTTGGTTGTAATTAATTTATACCTATACATAATACAAGTTTCTTGTCTGAAAACATGAAAATTACGGTTTTGTTCCAAATAAATTTAACTTAACTATGTATGTATGAAAGCATTGTCAATTTCGCTCTTTTATTTATTACATATATCTGAAGCTTTCCTATGCAGAAGTATACACGCAAATTCTCCTGGGGTTCCTAAAATCCAAGATTTGCGTTCACGTTCACAGCTGTATACGACAGGTAACATAAATTGCAGTACCCTTTTAGTAAGTACATTATGAAACTAGATCGCTAATGATGTCAACTGCTAATCTTAAGAAATAAACCGATTCACGTTACGGCTGACTAATCTCGGTTATGGTTTTATATTGTGCAACACAAAATGTTTAAGCTTTTTGCATGTTATTTCGACTCTTCAAACAACTATACCTAATTATCAATCGTAGCAACAGCGTGGTATACAAAAGTTATCGACGTGTACATCTAGATATATAGATAGATACATAGATTAGAGCAAATACCAATTTTATAGAAATAAATAGAATTATAACAAGTTTCTTATTTCCAAATCTGATAACTGTCACTTTTAGTCCACCCGGGACCACGTTTGATAAAATATTCGATTTTTTTTAAATTTCAGCGATTAATCATAGTTTTGAATAATTACTTTACATAGAGCACGGTGATCAATGGACAGACTATTCACTTTTTTTTTCCTTAAAACTACTATAATCTAGCCAACAGAGGCTAATAAAGAGTTCTATTCTAACTTAAACTTCTAGTGTATTTTACTTAATTTAAGTTCACCCATTAGTGTCCTTAAACATTCACTTTTTGTCAGTGTTTTCTCACAAATATTAAGTAAGTAAGCATCAAAAATCCTCTCACAATTTCACTTTGCCATAGTACAAACACAAAATACTGTCTACGTCGTAACTATACTATAAAAACTTTCCTACGTGCGAGGAAATAAAATGTTTTCCTCCAGTTGTTTACTTTATACCCGCTTAAATGTTCACACATAACGCAATTTACGTATCTCTTATGCCTCAATAAGGTGCGAAAATTAGAAGCTTTACGGAGATAAACTGAACGAAGGTGGAACATATAATGCAAATACCGGTAATAAAATACCGGTAAAACATTTCATCATAATTTAGTCTGACAATAAATCGTTAGAATACAAGAAGTTTAATGTAAGTATTTTAACTTGAATTTATAATAGTGTATTTTTTAAATAAAATTTAATACAAAAAAAAGTGAATTGAAACACGATATCTTACGAGAAAATGTGTCCAGTTGTCTCAAATCTGCCGATTTTTCGGTATATTTAATAACTTCCAGTTTATAATAAAGAGATTTTTATTCATTTACCGTAATTCGGTCCTATTTGGACATTGATTTTATTTTACCGAATTCAATTTACCATACGTAGAGTACTTATATGTTAGTATAAGTAAATATACCATGTTTTAATCCCTTAGGTAGTATTTCAATAATTTTACTATCTTATTTTATGTTGGAAGTTTCGTATTCGTACATACATATATATTTTTACCACAAGTTTAAATTATTTCTATCATATCAATATTTATCATTACTGGGGCCAATTGACTAAATTGTAATAATTCCTACGACACCAGTATTTTATCGTGATATTGACAGACGAACCTCATAACTTGACGATGTCTCAGAAATAATTCCTGATCCTATTTATTTGAGCTTTTTTTCCCAAGATACAAATTTAGTCTATTTTGGGTCCTAAATTGTTTAACGTTTCAGTGTTTAACAAATAAAGATCATTATTAATTCCTTGACTGAATTCGAAATGCGGAACCTATTTAATACTACGTATATAATTTTCTGTTACCCGGATGAAAAATCAATGTTCTTCTCGTATGATTAATCCTCAAAATGGTGAAACGTAAGGAAATTTATGATTAAATATTATATATAATCAATCGTTTAATAAACATATTAACTATGGCAGGAATCGTATGCCTTAGATGTAAGCCAATAACCTTATTATTTATTCTGACCTTATATAGGTGATTGAAAAACTAAGAAATGTTTTAAGGCACCTTTTCAGCCCGGAAATGAACGTGTTAATTGTGAAAAGTGCTGTTCACCGTTAACCGTAGCAAATTTATCTTCAAAAACAATCCAACGTAGAAAGCAGAATTAATTTGGTAATATAAATCAAGTCATGATAAAATACGAGGGAGTTGTTTATGTCTGGTTATCACGCGGAAATGGAATTAGATTTCGATAGAATTATATTGATCTATTTTGTAGATTCTGGAAGGAAATGGCGCAAGATAGCACGCAGAAATGGAAAGGAAGGCTCTCATTTCGTAGAACAACAATCTTGGGTCACTGAGCCAGTGTAGTAGGTGAGTAGGTTATTTATAGATTATTCAATTAATGTTTTTTTATAGAACAGAAAAAACTTTAAGTAGACATTGG
Source organism: Anthocharis cardamines (assembly GCA_905404175.1). NCBI lineage: Eukaryota > Metazoa > Arthropoda > Insecta > Lepidoptera > Pieridae > Anthocharis > Anthocharis cardamines. The sequence goes on from FR989959.1 coordinate 2,882,561, forward strand.
CTACTAGACTATTTTTTTTATCTGATGTTGACGTACGTAATCAATGATGTGCTGCCGATATTTTTTTTACATCAAGCGTTCGGGAATCCATAGATTGGAGTGCTATCTGAACCATACAGTGTAGGGTTACCTAAAAGATTAATAAAAAATAGATATGATGGTCCTGTGTCTCACAAGGGGACGTTGAAATTCACTATATTCTCCCTGACATCTTAATATTCATATTAAGATAGCTGGGAGAATATATGGATATATATAATATTGGATTTCAATCCAATCAGCATAGTCACTCAAATAATAGAATCTACTAGCTGACCCGGCAAACGTTGATTTGCCATGTAAATAATTTCTAAAAAGCAGGGGTTGGTGATAGAAAAGTAAAAATTTAGGGTTGTATGTATTTTTTAATGCCACATTATAAAAAAATAAAAACAAAAAATTTCGTCCAAAAATTAAAAAAAAAAAATTAGGGGTGGATTACCCTTAACATTTAGGGGGATGAAAAATAGATGTTAGCCGATTCTCAGACCTACCCAATATGCTTACCAAATTTCAGAGGAATCTGTCAAGCCGTTTCGGAGGAGTATCCAGACTAACATTGTGACACGAGAATTTTATATATAAGATTATGTATTTGACGTTGAGGTGAAGGTACACAAACAAACACAAGCATGTAGTATCCTTTTTTAGACTTTACATTCTTTGTACCGATTGAAAATTAAATTAGAATTGATTAATAATTTAACAATTAATACAGTGTTGCGACATTTGAACCAGAAAAATGAGCGTAACTCCATCAAAGCCTAAAATATCACGTGAAAGCGCTTAGCCGTGAATTTTTTGTTGGGACAACGACGCACGCTCGATAGCTACAGTAATTTACGACCTGATAAACTTCCACCGTTTAACCTAGAACCGTCACATATCTACAACTTCTACTGATATTCTTTCTACGCCTGAAGAGAAAAGATAGCCAGAGGTCATCGTTGAGTGGTGGTTGTGTATACTTGTCTATTTAATAGATTACTCCGATTAAGTATAAGCGATCTCTGACCCATGATTAACTCGGGCTTATTTTTTATAAATAACTTACATTTCCAGGTCTTTCAAATCGAATTAGTTTATATATACATAGCTTTTATGTTTACTAGGTATATTGTATTTTACTATCTTCCACTACTGTTTTCTGCCACACTGGGGACTACAGAAAATCTGCGTCAGAGACATATTATGCTGAGTACCACCCCTTTTCGTGGCGGCACTTCTTCCTATATTTATTGTTAATTTTTAAGTTGTATTATTAATGATGTACTTGTACTTACTTTTGTGCCGTCTCGAATAAATGTATTTTATTTCATTTCACTATTTTTTTTTCTTTATGCCATTTTGTTACTTGTTTAATATTAATAACAGACTTAAAATTTCTGAAACTTAAATAATAACGAGTAAAATATACACACACAAATTCGTGTTATTTGAAATACTGCAAATGATAAAAATGTAGCAACAAAATGAATTCCTGAATTGCTCCATTTTGCAACCCATTTTACTAGCTATTTTTATTTACTTTTGCTCTATACAGCCGACAATTTTTTTAATATTTTCACTTATTTACTCAGGCGGAATTCATAACCGAGGATAAGGTATTTAACGGGTCTGTTGGTAGCACTAAGTGTTGCCTTTTGGCTCCAAAAAAAAATTTATTAGAAAAAGTAGCGAAATATATCTTGAAATATAAAAAAAAATCTTTAGAAAACGTTGCAATCCATCTCAAATAGGACAGGAGGAGGAGTTGGAGGTACAGAACTTTTGACAAAATGAACAACAAGAGCAAATGTAACTTGAACTATCCTCTAAGTGAATTCACGTAAGAGGAAAGCCATCAAAGTCTAAGTCAATTTGAAGAACAAACACCATTTGTCTTCCCAGACTAGCTAATGCAGCGATGCGGCGGGAAATTTTATGCTCATATTTAAAGTAACGATCGAATCTGCAAATATCATAAGGTAAGAGTACCGAAAACAAAAAGTCAGATGTTTGAATTTACTAGTGTCGCAAGATTTCATTCATTCATTTATATATTGTTATAACACAAATGTACACTTTAAAGTTTAAGATGTCAAAACGAAATACATACAAATATCATAGAAATATACAAAACATAAAATCCAAATACATAAAATTTTATAATTCCAGTTTAAGGTTTATAAATACAAAAGTTTTTTTAACAAGCAAATATATTATATCCCTCCTGATGGTAAAGCTTGCCTTTTCACCTGAAATAAAAGGATAGTGAAGGGAAAGGTTGTATGTGATCGATAAAATTGTATCATCTACATATATTTATTAAAACATAATATCATTCCATTTAATACAAAATATAATTTAGATTTTTTTAATTAAAAATAAACCTCGGTTTTTCTATTGTCCATCTATTATTTACAATATGAAAAAAATATTATTAAATGTATGTGTATTATTATTATTTCAAACACAATAATATCATAATTCGAGGGTACATTGCTGAAACACAATAAGTATGAAATTAAAGTTTTAAGGGAAATTCAATATTAAAGGTTTAAGGACAAAATTACCTAAGATATTGTATTATATATATTTTTTCCCTCAACTATTAAAATTGAATAACTTAGAAAATACTTATTGGGTTTAGTACCCTTTAATTGTCTAATATCAAAAACTCTTATTTAATTCGGAGTTTAATAAAACTATTATTTTTTCTAAAATTTATCGATATTATGTGACATCTCTATTTGAATAGGGAGGCTGAAAGCAAAATAGCAAGGCGCGTCTAATACGATTAGTGCTGTACCTATTTGTGTACGCATTGCGCTCTGGGTCGATGGCTACATTCACTGATCTCATTCGAATTATTTACCCCTGATTACTTTTATATGCCAACCCTAGCCTATAATAAGATATAATCTACGTATAAAAGACAATACTTTTTTTCTGTCTTTTATCAAGCCCACCTCATACACCTTGATATGAATCAATGAGGCGCAGTTGAGCAGTATGTCGCTGGAAGGTGGAATGCGCATTCTGAACAAAATAAAATTTCAATATTCCTGTTTTTCAATACACGAAGTTGTTACAATTAAGGAATCCGGTGGAAATCCACGACCTATACGACTTTATGAGATTATCTTGAGGCGCAGATGATAGAATATGATATCTCAGACATAGAATATATTCTAATATCCTAATATAATATAAGACCTATAGAATGAAGTGAAATGTAGTGCTATCGATCTCAAGATTCAAGAAACGAGCCTATCCTTTTCTTGAAGATGGACAACGCACCTGCAAGCCCTCTGATGTTGCGGATGTCTATGGGTGGCGGTGATCACTTACCATCACCTTATTGCCCCTTATTCTACGTATATACATATAAAAAAAAGTATTCGGAAGTCTATAGACTAATATCGAAACACGCAATATGCATATCATGCTTTGTCCATCTATAGTAACTAAATATTTCTCTCTGTGAAGGTAAGGATCTGATTTTACGTATGTATTTTTTTTTAATGTCAGATATCGACAAACGAGCATGAGGTTCACTTGATGGTAGGTGATACATCAGCCACAGAACATCAGTCAATGATGCGCTGTCGACCTATTTTTTACTATGTATATAAGTCCATCTATGACCGGTGGTTCGTTACCCGGTCGGAATTTAGATATTCCTCCCACCCGATCAATACCCGAAGTTTCCAGACGTGGGAAAACATGCTTACAGAAAATTATAAACATGTGGTCCCGGTGGGATTCGAACCCACGACCCAATGATGCGCACGGCAGGTGTTCTACCGAATGCGCCAACGAGCCCGTCGAAATGTTATAAGTTAGCTTTAAAGCCTATTAAGTATTAAGATTGAAATCACTTTTAAAATAAAATTATATCCCAGACACATATCATAAAAATAAAAATTATTATATTTGAAACGTTTCTCCTTTATTTCGGGGATAGCAGCAATCCATTAGCCGAATGGCTTCTCTTATCAACTCATAAATTTCACAGGTACCCAGCTATGAGACGCAAAGTGTGTAATGTAGGGTCATCACATTATGGTTTATTTATTATTTACATGCTTATATCTTGATTGTAATATTATGTTACTGTCAGTCCACTTACAATTGTCTATGTGTTTATAATATGTTTTTTTATAGTATAGGGGGTAAATGAGCCTGCGGCTCACCTGATGGAAAGTGAACACCGCCGCCCATGAACATCTGCAGCACCATAGGACTTGCAGATGCGTTGCCGGCCTTTGAATGTATTTAAGGTTTATGAATATTATATTTAATTTGGGTAATGCATCGTTTCACAACTTGTGGGTCGCACCTTCGAGACGGTTTCAGATTGGTATTAAACGAGATCGCAAACTTAAAAAAAAAATGTAAAGTATAAGTAAATAAAATATTAATTAAAAAAAAATATAGTAAAGGAGTTACAAGGCTATTTTCTTCATTTTTTTTTACGACACCCTGCTACACGATTTCCAGTTTATTGATTCCCGAGTACACGAGGACATGCAAAGGTGTTATATTTACTACTACGGAAAAGCACTTTTAAATGATTGCTTGAACTAAGAATAAATTATATTCTAAATTAATTATATTGATCACAATAACTGACATCGACTATAATATGACAACATTTGAGTCGTATAGAATCAAAGGCGGCTATCTGACTTTTGGCTGATTGTTAGCAATTTAAAAAAGAAAACGTTTTTCTCCATTATTTTTGTATTGGGTATCATTCATTGCATGTTTAAGGTATCTATTAATATTAACAATTAAAGATAAAAACAAATATATAAAAAAACATAACAGTCTAAATGACAAGAACTTATTTATTTTTTGTATGTTGCCGGACCAAAAATATCAGATAGCCGCCTTTGATTCTATACGACTCATTTATAGTCTATTATAACAAATATTTTGACAACCCTAGTGTAATGTATTGAGATCTTTATTGCTTACACGTGGTGAATTTATGAAATTAGATGAGTGATTACGTACGAGTATATATAGATATAAAGGTACAATATTAAAAAAAAAACATTTTATGTGGCATCGGACGGCGAGCTAAATATGAGCTGACATTCAGAACTACTGCACTTATTTTCAACTTATCCCTTTACCGTGCATTATTCAAATAAATAAGGCCTTTCTTACAAGGAAAGTGTTTAAGAGAGGTGAGATGTAGGACAAAGTAAGAGAGGAGATATGAATCTTTATTATATACATACATAAACAGGTATGTGGAGGTGTGATAACAGTGTGTGCGTGTGTGCTTAAAAATCATTTAAATTTAAATAGAGAAGTTTTGGAGTATATTTAAAAACCCATAAAAAACTGCACCTATACATTTCTATACTAATATTATAAAGAGAAAAGATTTGTTTGTTACGATTCAACTCAAAAACTACTCGACCGATTTTAAAAATTCTCCGTTGGAAAGCTACATCTTCACCGAGTATATGCTATATTTTTTGTGTATAGTACACTGACTATGCACCCGTGCGAAGCCCGGGCATGTTACTAATGTACCCATAAACAAGTTACCACAATATACGCAGAAAATCAAATTAATCGTCTCATTGCGAAATTTTCGCCATACGTTCATTATAAAGAGTCACTGGCGATTTTATTACCTGAAGCATGTGCACAGACCGTAAATTTCACAAATGGACAGATTTACACCGTCATTGTTTATATTCGGCCCGGGGAAATGTATTATATATAGCTGAACTGTTATGACTTTTCCGAACGCGAACATTAAAATATACTGTCTAGTATAGTGTGTACCTTATTGTCAAAATGTATGATGTATATTGAACTAAAATATTGTTTTAATACTCACTAATGAAGTATGGGGTTCAGTCGGCCTTTTAGTTACAATACACGATGCCATTTTCTTGTACACACATACAAGAGTAATGATTGAATGCAATCATTGACCTTCAAGAATCGTAAGCAACTGTTTACACGCGGATTTTATGTGCTATTTACAGCAAGAAAAGTATTGAAACTAAACTCTTGTATGACAGATCAAGTAAAGTGCAGTGCAGTTTCGGTTTCTGTCTATGGATTTCCGAATGCTCGAAATAAAAAGTATGTCGACAGCGCATCATCTGTGGCTGAGGTATCACCTACCACCAAGTAAACCTCATGCTCGTCTGCCGATAACATAAAAAATACGAAAAAATAATAATTTAATTTCTATAATATATCTTTATATTATTTTAATTACTACTTTTTTTTTATTTTAGAATTAGATCAGCGTTTGTTTGACAGATGACCACTGTTTCACCTGATCTTAAGTGACAACGTGGTCTACGATGCATCGTGCTGCAGCACGCAGATCTAAAAAGAGCCTATTCACATCCCTCTTGAATACATCCAGAATATACCTTGTAGGGAAGACAGAAGCCGGGAGAGAATTCCAATCCTTACTTTATCGCATTAAGAAAGACGAAGAGAAACAATGAAAACATTATTTTCTTTTTTTGTGCGTGAGGAATAATTTCTAATTTTTTTATATATAGCTACTTAAGCATGTCATAGTCAGTCGAATCCGTGAACTATACAAATAAGGCACATCCGTGAAAACGGCTGCTGTTAATTTCTGGCACTGTTTCATTTATCATCCTTGAGAAAAGTACAAAACTAAACCATTACTCAGTTATTAATTCAAACAAAATATCTTGAGCGATATACACTGCTCCTTTCATGTTACAACACAATTTCAAATGGCAACACACTAGAGACACGAATAATGTATATACAAGTATCCATTATACATTCAGTAATTACCATTTCTGTGAGCTCAATGTGATACAGGATTTCCTCACAGCTTCCTTGTACGACATTGTGATCTCAATTATTATAAAATTAATTAATTCGAAACAGAGTGTTTCTATTAATATTTCATAGAAGCACTTCATCTGCGTGAAGTTTTGTTGAATACTATAAACGCACTAATACAATATATTTTGACGGGCTCGTTGGCGCGTTCGATAGAACACCTGCCGTGCGCATCGATGGGTCATGGGTTCGAATCCCACCGGGACGAAATGTTTATAATTTTCTGTAAGCATGTTACCACGTCCGGTAACTTCGGGCACTGATCGGGTGGGAGGAGTATCGAAATTCCGTCCGGTTAACGAACCACCGTTCATAGATGGAAAAACCGTGAAGTACACATTGCACATTTCGGTTTCAGTCTATGAATATGAAGTAAAAAGTAGGTCGACAGCGCATCATTGACTGATGTTCTGTGGCTGAGGTATCAAAAAGTAAAGTGTCAAAGGTCTATATATCAGACAAAGACGAGAAAATATATCTGTGTTTATTAATGTGTTTCTATTTGTATAGAAGTAAAGTATTTGAAGAAGTTTAGCGTGTTTTTAAAATAGACCTGTACCAGTAAGTAACTATACATAGAGACTCCTTCTCTCTATAGGATGTCCACCCTAATTGGGGTTCGTTAGCCCCTTGTTTGTTTACATACATGCAGTACCGTGCAGAAACATAAACTCTGAACATGCTCGCAATCTTGGTTTCCGGCAATGTAAAATATGAGCAGCTGTTCAAACTATGCGTGGTTTACTAAAGCTTTTTGAGCTATGCTTTGAGCTAAATTTTTTGCTGTAATTTGTGTGTAATTTACGACTAAGCAGGTTTTCTGCATAAATGTTTATATAGAATAGAATATACATTATTGTTCACAAAAGCAAGGCCAATACAAACAAAAAACTAAAGACAAACTGTACGTACGCATCGATGGGTCGTGGATCCGAACCCATGTCCCTTTGGGTCGACATATTTATAATCGTCTTCCCCACGTCTGGTATCTTCAGGCATTGGACGGGTGGGAGGAATATCTAAATTCCGACCGAATATAAAAATCTATATGGTCATGGTAATGATATACATTTAATACAGAGAAGGGTTATTTTTAATTAGAATAAGATTTAAATAAAATACTGTATACCGGATTAAAACGCGATTTATTGTTTAAATTATTTATCCCGACGTTTCGGATGCTTTTCAGCAACCGTGGTCGCGGGAGACTGAAAGATGACAGTTGTCTTATATTTGAAATGTCACAAAGTTGCCATATTTAATTCAATTAAATTAAAAAATAATCTATTAATTTAGGTAACACAATGTACATCTATGAACGTCGATAAAAAATAATACATATTAAATTACTAATATTACTAATATTAAATGCTTCTAATTTTACATTTACTACCAGTTCACAAATCAAGGGCGTAGAGCGGACGAGAAGAACTGGCAAGAAACTCGCCGCCACTCTTTTTAATCGCCAAGTTTTTGTTTTACAATCTTTACATATTAACGCCATCTATTCCTACGGAGTTGATATTTACTGTAATTTTCTATATTATGACAATATTGACTAACGGTGTCCTCTTGTTTTTTAGTATGTTTGATTTGTCAAATTTTATTTAAATGTGTGATACTCGCGTTAATAAAAGACAATATTAGAATAAGATTTATTTTAAGATAGGTAGCGTTGATGTCTCGATTCTGGAAAAAAATCGTTTAGAAATTTTCCTTTAAAAAAAAAGTGAGATAGGGTCTTATTCATAATATAGTACGATATAAACTATACTTATAGTATGTTTTATTTATTTCGTTCTGTAGTTTTTTATATTATATAGATCGAGACAAAAGATAATTTAAGTATTTTAAGCATATACTTCGTCTATCAATAAGACTGATAATATATTCAGACCTATTCTACTGTACTTAAAACTAGCTATCCTCCCGGCTTTACACAGGTGTAATGTAGATGTACTACACAAGAATAATGTATATGTTACTCGCTGATAATGTAGCTTTCTATTGGTGAAATAATTTTAAAAATCGGTCGAGTAGTTTTGAGTTAAATCGTAACAAACAAACAAACAAAACTTTCCTCTTTATAATATTAGTATAGATATAGCTTACCATTTTTCAAACAAATAAGATATTTCAAAACACAATTTCAATTAAGTCGGAATTATAAAGTTATTTAAGTTTCTGATCAAGTTTGCTGTCTTGGCGAATATTCTCTGAGGGCGTTGTAATCAAGTGCAAGATGCTTAGAAATAAAGTTCAAAGCGGTTCCAAGTTTCCTGTCATCCAACATATAGAGTGTGTGGTATAAGTACTTATGAAGTACAAATGAGTCCATGTTCTATCGCTAGTATCTATGATGATAATAATATAACTTACAGTACTCACTGACATGTTCTACTAGCGATGTTTGCATCGTTCAATCCAACATTTGATTCAATATGGCGGCTAAAAAGCATCAGAAATATGCTCTTTGTTTCATCTGTTTTTAAATTTTTGAATTATTCGTGCGTATCAAATAGTTGAAATTCGATATCTTGATTTGTTTTATATAAATAAATTAGCGTCAAAGTTGATCTAGTAGAGAAGATTTTGCGTAAAATCGCTCTAGCAAAGTACATCAGTATTATCTTCTATATTATAAACTAGTAACACGCTTTGCACGGTAGAAATGTAAATGTACTGTAGACAAAAAAAATTACTCGCTTGTAATGTAGCTTTCTATTGGTGAAAATTTTTTTAAAATCGGTCCAGTAGTTTTTGAGTTAAATTGTAACAAACAAACGAACCAACGAGATATGATGCATTTGATGGAACTCTTTTTTCTTAGTGTTGTGGATCATGTTATTTTTTATACATAGTAATTTTTGTTAAAATAAAGTTAATATTTTAATATACCAAAAACAATATGGACTATTTATTTTATATTAGTGTCTAGTATTAATTTCTATTGTCAACCCCACTAGAAAACGTAATTCTTTTAGCGCACTTCTGGCACTGCAAGACGTAGGAATAAAGGGATTTAATAAAAGTTGTGCAAACATATTAGAATAATTTTTTTTTTAAATAAATTATTCTAATATTTCAAGATAATTGCACACTATATTTTCACACTTCATGAGCCATATACCCTATATAAGTCACATTGTAAAGCTCTACATAATAATCTGTTGACGAATTTGTCGCTTATGGCAATACAAAGGTAGGTGTGTGATTGTACAGGACCTCACATCTCGTCAACATTTTCATATCTCTTTGAAGTTATAGGACGTTATAATTGCCAATAGCTCGGAGCTATGTCGCCTCAGTTATTTCACCCAAGTTATGCGCTTATAGCGTTAACTTCATATTACTTTCTCGTTCAAATTAAAAACAAAGTTTTAGCTAAGTATTTTTATTAAATTGCTCAGTACTATTAAAACTTTCTGTTAACGGATGATGTTTATTTTTTAATAACACAATTACAGAGAATATACATATGGCATAGATGGGGTTGCCAATTCGAATAACAAACAGGTTAAAGAAAAAAAATCGGTTGGAGAGGGCATGTCGATACTAATCAGTGAAACATAGATATGGTAATTTATTTTTGATGTTAGATATGGACAGACGAGCGTTAGGTTTACTTGATAGCAGGTGAAATTCAGCCACAGAATATCAGCCAATGATTCGCTGTTGATTTATTTTTTACTTCTAGCATTCGGAAATCCATAGATTGTACCGAAATATAATGCAATTTACAGTTTTCTTATCTATGATTTTGATATGTTTTTGCATATGCCTCATACCCCACTATGGAACTGACTTATATTTTAAGAATTCATCACAAATCACATCAGTTCGCTTTGCATCATCATTTCTAATTAAAACTGCGAAAGAATGGAACTCCCAGTTGGCTTCAATCTTTCCGGACCATTATAATTTGGGTATCTTTAAAGCCAGATCGCAGCATAACTCTTTTTCTTTTTGTTAGATATGGACAGACGGTCATGAGGTTCACTAGATGGTAGGTTATACCTCAGCCACAGAACATCAGTCAATGATGCGCTGTCGACCTATTTTTTACTTCGAGCATTCGGAAAAAACTTACCACCAGGTGAGATCGCGGTCAAACATCTGCCTATTATGCATAAAAAACAAGACAAAATAACGTTTGAAACACTTATTATACTAGGATAACATGACTCGGCCTTTCATACTTGTTAGGATTTAAACAGGCGTAAGAAGCATTCCTCTCAACGATGGATGAATTATTAAACAGGCTTAAAGATAAGCACGAGTCAGATGTCAAGATCAAAAGGTTTCTGAGCGGATCGCTGCTGATATTCAGTAACAAAGCCGCCTGTAAAACCGGAGTTTAATAGTTCAAATAATTAATAGTAGTAATAAGTATAATATTATCTTTTATTAACGCAAGTATGACACAGTTAAAATATTATGGATTGCGACGTTTTGAGTGCTTTTCAGCAACCGTGGTCACGGGGAGACTGAAAGATGACAGCCGTCTGATTGGAATTTTCACAAATTTGCCATATTAACGCCATTTATCTATACGTAGTTGATATTTGCTGTCAATTTCTATATTATGGCAATATTGACTATTTTCTTCTTTTTTTTTTAATATGTTTGAATTGGAGATTTAGATTAGAATTACTGGTTTAGTTATATATTTTATATTAATAATTCCAATTCAATTTAATATTTTTTATTGTACCAATAAAATTAAAAAAAATCTAGAATAGTACATTTGTGGCTAAGCAGCGATTTCTTCCAGGCAACCCATAAATCGTAGGAAATGTGCATATTAGTTACGTAGGTCTTATTGACGCGAGTGTCAAACATTCAAATTAAATAACTTCTATCGGACAAATCGCGTATTATATTCATCATATTAATTATTTACGTTTCGAGTGCTTTATAGCAAGCGTGCTCACGGGCAGACAAAACGTCAGGATAAATAATATTATCAAAAACATCGCTTTTTGGTGAGGTAAGTTTCAACGAAACATTTTTTTAAATCTTGTTTTCCCGGGATTCGAACCCAGGACCTCCGGTGCTAAACTCATCAATAGTATCACTAAGCCACGTAGGCGGTCAAATTTCATCTCAAGGCGGTTTTATAAATTGTCTAATTTTCAAAAAATTAGATAATTTATAAAATCGCTATATCCTTTTGCTTGTACCCCATCATTAAGTCTTCGCACGGTCTACGCTTCTCGATTTACTCATGCCGCTATCTTTGAAGTTATTTTAAGATTTTTCTTATCTTAATAAGTTTTCGTGACTTTTAATTAGTGTGCTCGACAAAATAGTATTTTTTTTTCTACAAGGATCAACATTTTTAATTAAATATCTATTGTTCTTCAAGATTTTGTAAGGAAAAAGTGAATTAAGTTAGTTTGAGAACACAATGTCGTAGCGAAAATAGTCTTGGAGTTTGATAAGTGAGTTTGTAGGGGGTAATCTACTGAACCGATTTGAAAAATTATTTCACCAATAGAAAGCTACATTATCAGCGAGTAACATAGGCATATTTTTTTTTGTAATTACATCTATATAAGGTACAATATATTATATTGTATTAGTATTGTAGCTATAATATATTTAGTATGTACCTATATGATAAAACGTATTAAAACAATGTCCCTATCATTCGAGGAGGAAGCAATAAATATGAAAGCGGAAATTGGAAGTGCAAACTTCTGGATCGATTTCATTTTATTACCTTATTCGGAAAAAAATATTTCAAATTCCGACGAGTAAACACTAGTAAACCACTTTTCCTTTGATATTTTTTTTCGCTGTTTTATCTTTACCTACTGTAGTTTGTACAAACATGTTTACATATATTGTTAACATGAAATAATTTGGGGCCAGGGGGTCCTCCAATCATTTGTTGCCCCAAGACCTCCACACCTCTAAATCCGGCCCTGAATTCACGACTTAAATGTCTTAGATGCGTTGCCGACTTTCTCATGTCGCATTATTATAAATAAAAAATATACTACAATATCGTACAAAGTTTATAAGAAATTTATTTGAATGATGTCCGAATAAAATACCTGTAAAAATATTATTTTATCGAAAAATTCACCTTTTTTATGCACATTTTAAAAACATGAAATATTTAAATTTTACATACGCGAAATCACGTCAACCTGGTTTTGAGCTTTCAAAGGCTTTGTTTATGAATTCAGGGAGGGTGTGTTGTGAAATATACCAATATGTTAAAGGCTGAATAAATATGTATGTCCAGGTGCGATGGATTATCATTTAATTTTATTTATTTTAGCAAACAGAGACATCTCTATGAATAATTTATAACTAGACTTCAATACAAAAGATACAGTTATTTCCTATATATTTATGTTATACTAGCAACGCGGTTTCACACAGTTGCAATGTGGATGTACCTATTATACAAAACATAACCTATATACTTATGTAACTCGCTGATAATATAGCTTTCTATTGAATTTTTAAAATCGGTCCAGTAGTTTTTGAGTTTATTCGTAACAAACATACAAAAATATAAATAAATCCTCTTTATAATATTAGTGTAGATATACAAATAAATATGAATGAATAAAATAGATAAACAAGAAACGATCTAATATTATTAGTATAATGTTAATTCCGTGAAGAATAAAACGCTTTTATCATATAAAAGAAAGCACCTCAATATCACCTCGAGCCTATAGAGACTCCCTTTTAGGAAAGTAAGCACTTAATGAAACAATAAAGGTAGACTCCCTTAAGATACCAACAAAGGGATTTAATATAAATAGAATTTGAAAGAATTTTTTGCGTGAAATTCGCAAGAACGTGTCTTATTCAGCTATTTTATTCTAATACCTTCCAATATTAGATATTCCGGGTTTTTCTGCTATTTTACTAGAATTAGACTAGCATTAGTTTTCCGAGATAACATTTCCTCATGGTAGGTAAATATGCATATCAAATATTATTAAAATTTTTATCATTTGATTTAAAACACTTTTTTTGAAATTTGACTTTTAACTTTAAAAAATACATACATAAACCATATGACTGTACATTTTGCGTGGTATGTTATAAAATTATTTATAATAGTAATTTTGAAGCGCTCGTCGCCGCGTTTGATAGAACACCTACCTTGCCGATGAGTCGCGGGTTCGAATTCCACCGGGACGATATGTTTATTATTTTCTGTACGCATGTCTTTATCGCCAGCACTTAGGGGACACACTCACACTCATTAAAAGGGTGGGCTGAAGACAGGTCCTGCAGGTCCGCGTTTCGGTCTTAGTCTATGGATTTCTGAATGGTCGAAGTAAGAAGGAGGTCGATCATTAATTGATATTCTGTGGCTGAAGAATCACCTACCATTACGTGAACCTCATGCTCGTCAGTCGATACCTAACATAAAAGAAGTAGGTATATATATCTCCCCTTTACAGTACTAATAACTTAAAATCAATCGGTCAGTATGTTTAAAGATCCTTCTTTTCTATTAAGTTTTATTAAATTATCCAATTTTGTTCGCATCTTTTCTTTTCTTAAGAACTTTCTATCGTTTTAGAAAACTTAAAAAAAAGACATCGGTAAAGTCGCTCTCAAGTTATGGCGTGACTACGACCAACTATATAGTATATAATATAAACTAATATTGTAACATCTTAACCTCATTAAAAATATCTATATGTACCTACATAAAATATGTTCTGCATATCACACTAGAGATAGGTTACCAAGCGTAAATTTGTATTTACTTAAGCACGTCCGTGTAACGAAACGACACATTTTACATTTTAAATGAACCAACGATTGTCTTCGATTCTCCAGAGGCAGATTTACTATGGAAATGTAAGTCTCCCTCTTTACGTTTTTCGCTTAGAATTTTTTCTGAAATTATCAATGCAGCGGAAGCGAAGGGATAGTTAATAAAATGCGCCTATGAAAATAGTGGTTTAGTTTGTTTTATGAGAATTAGGATCATCATTCATTAACATGAGTATCACACATTTAAATAAAATAAATTTTTAATAGATGGCATTAGTATGGCAACTTTGTGAAAATTCAAATCAAATAGCTGTCTGTTTTTTAAATATATTTGGGACATATGGCAGACACGTTTGTGTGTCTGTTTTAAATATTCTTTGAAATGCAATGGATATTAATGGAGATGGTATCTTAAATGTGATGTCAACGTAATAAGAGTCTTTCGGTAATGAAATAAAAAACATACGTTAATAAAAACCAGTGAAAATTTAAATTATTTTCAAAAGACTCCACAAACAAAGGCCAAAATACATTATTAGTCAACATATTATGATCATTAAACCAACCTGTGTTTAGTTTATTTTCAGTCCCACATAAAATGGTAAGGATATTCAGAACATCCGTGTATCATAAATTATGAAGGTAGGTTAACACTGCTCAAACAAATTTGAATTTAACTGCTTTCTAAGCAATTAGTAACTTTACGTATATTTGGCAGACTGCCCGCCGTGACTGTACAATGTGGGCCAAATTAATATTTAATTTTAGTAAGTCCAATGATAATAATATGATTATGGTACATCATTGCTTTATTTCAGTAAGTCCGTTGATATTATATTATAATTGTGCATTAATTAGAGTTTTCATACTTTATGAATGCGGAGGACGAATTAAGACGAGAGCATATTTTAATGTATTTAATAATCCCAACGAAAGATCAGCGCTAGTTGGCAAAATGCTGAATTGGAGCATGTTGTGACCTCGTTACTTTTAAAAAACGACCCTATAAATTTTTAAAAGGCCGACAACGCATCTAAGACCCTTGAGTCACGGATGTCCATGGGCGGTGGTGATTACTTACCATCAGGTAACCCACCTGCTCTGTTATAAAAAAAAACTTATTAAAGAAAAAAATATTATTTCAATATATTATTTTTTTCTTTGTGTTTTGAATAGGTCACAAATAAATCATTTCATTTCATGTTTACATAGCGCGAGTATAAGATATTTGATGGTAAAATGTTTAAATGGTATATAACAACTTACAAGACTCAAAATATAAAATCAATTAAAAAAATAGAGTTCTTAATATTAGTTTACTAAATGGCTATTAATGTATGCATGTAATAGTATATACCATTAAAAAATGTATTGTAATAATATTTAGTTATATTATTTTATTATTATTTATATTTTAATTTTAGTAGACTATTATTTAATACAATGCACCTTTTTACTATTACCTAGCTTCAACTAGCCTATATAGTAAGTAGGTATATATTATAGTTTTTACTATATAAACGCTATTCTAGACTTAAATATTAAAGCTAGTAGTTTTTCATAGGAATATTTCGTCAAAACACTCGAAGCATGAAACTGATGAACATCAATATTCCAATATTTTAAAAATATTTTGCGTACTACCTTGAAATGGCCAGTAATGCACTTGCGGTCAAATAGTAAAGTATATTAGAGAGTGGTATGAGGGAAACGTAGTATGAGAGGACCAATATGAATGTAAGAGCTTACATTCGTTACACTTTGGAATGAACGAAGTATCTTTATTTCATTAAGGCGATAAAGGGGTACAACTGCAAGACATATTTTTATTATTTAAATTTAAAAAAAGCCATGTTTAGGGAATGAAAGAAAAGGATATGAATAGATTGCGGGATAAGTAATGTTTATAAAAGATGTGAGTACTGTTAGATTGTCAATAAAATTCAATGAATCAACTAACATATATTTGAAAAATAGGTCAATAATAACGGTCTTCCTAGAAAATTAATCGATCGAGTATAGGAGATATTTCTTTTATTCTATTTTAGCCTGTGTTTTTAAGATTTTATTTCAATGAAACCAACATTTACAAAGCATATTCAATAAAACCAGTGTTTTATTCAGTAACTAGCAACGCGCCCCGACTTCACATGGGTGTAATGTAGATGTACTATACACAAAAAACCTATGTTACTCGCTGATAATGTAGCTTTCTATTGGTGAAAGAATTTTTAAAATCGGTCCAGTAGATTTTGAGTTTATTCATAACATACAAAAATCAAAAAATACTTTCCTCTTTATAATATTATATAATTATAATAAATAATAATAAAGTATATATAAGTATAGATTACTACATATTTTGCCATTTGTTTGTAGTTTTATTTTCACATTGTTTCTTAATTTATTATTGAAGTTTTAATTCAAAAATAAAATGTTATTAACAGGTTCTCCGCCGCTGCCAAATCCGAAGATATTCCCTCAAATCCCAGCAGTTTTTGGTATCTTATAATAATATGTTATGTCCACTTTAAAATATTCCGAACCCTATGGCTCCAAAAAGAGACTACTAGTAGACTACACAAGAGAGTAAATAATGTGTATAAGCGACAACCCAAATATGGGGTGTAGACTTGTGGTGTTTTAAATCCACAGCCCATATATGGATAAACCTGTTAAGTTACACTACAATCTATTATCTTAATTATATTATTAAGTTCGCCAGTGAAATTGTTAACAAGCAATTTCTACCTCGTTTAAACAGAAATAGAGAAATTAGGCAAATGTATCGGTCTACATTGGATGGGTCTATATTAGGTTTAACAATTGATATTTGCCAGAGTTTGGATATAGCTTGTAGACTTACGATTCAGAAATTTAAAGATAAAAAGTGATTCTCTAAATATTTCTCAATGAAACACACACAAATGTATTTATAGCTTATGCTCATTAGGAGATAACCTAGTTAAATACAATGTTAACTATAGGTATTTCCTTAGCGTTATTTTATTTCAAGTTAGGTATATATAAGAGGCTAATTCAGATGTCAGACATTTTCCCTCGAAAATGCACTGTTACAGCACCTTTTTTATCCTTGAAGAGCGCTGTAATTGCTGCGTATAACAACGACATTTTAAGATGAGTGACTACGTAGACTGCATTAGATAGAGGACAAATCTTTGTTTTTTATTTTTTTTATTATTATAGTTAATTACTTCAAGATGTCATATGGAAAATAGTGTAATGATTGCAGCTCCTCACAAACAATTTGTTAAACAAAAAAGATTAAAAAGAGTGGCAGAGTTTATTGCCAGTTCTTCTCGTCCGTTCTACGCTCTTGAATTGAGAACTGGCAGTAAATGTAAAATTAGAAGCATTTAATTTTTATTTTATTTTTATTGATGTTCATAAGTGTACTCTGTGTTACCTAAATGAATATGAATATGAAATGATTTTGAATTTGAATATAAATTGGGGTATTGAAACTGTTTGTAAATGCGAAAAATATGATGAAAACTCATCCGTAATATTTTTAAACTAAACTCAAACACCAGTACATGTTTTTCCAATCTGACAGAAGATGCTATCTAATTTTTAAAAAAATGCAGAAATTGATTGCTTGACCACGCTTGTTGTAAAGCAACCAAAACGTCGAAATAAATAATATTATAATGAAACAATCGCGTTCATAATCTGATGCTGATACAAGATTAAGTGTGCAAAAAAGTGAAGAGTGAGGAGTATTTTGAAGAATTGTACGTATTAATTCGTGCCCATGAATTATATCATCGGACATCGCGACTGTACTCAAAATTTCATATTCACCACCTCGATGCTTGGAAATCCACAACCTTGCATTTTCTTAGGAATTCGCACACATACTCTGTAGAACCAGTTGTCACCAGTGGTATTCACCAACAGACCCGCAAGTCCTCTAGTGTTTCAGATATCTAGGCGTCGCGCTGGTGACTTACCATCAAGTGAGCCGACAACCCGATTCCTTCTTTCCATAAAAAAGAAGAAAATCCTTTCTTAATCTGATCCTTATCGCTTTTAGAGTCTAAAAAGAGAAAATCACTTGAATATCAAGTGAATTAGCGAAAAAAATAAAACATATCTTCAAAGACTTATATTTACTTAACCCAACATGTGAAATTGGTTTCATAACATTATTAATTCTGATATACGTAAGCCACAGAGGGAGCGACAAGGCTTTAATTTGATTTCGGAAGGGGTGAATAGATTATTCCACTCTGAATAAGTGCGAACAATTTTCATAAATTTTCAATTAAATTTTGCATCTCTATGTACTGCGAAGAGATGCATAAACATTAAGGGTGGGATACATGACAGGTTTTTAAAAATATTGTTTACGCTAGAAGACTCGATAAACGAGTATATTATAGCAAAGCAGCATACGAGTATGTGAATGGTTTAGATTCTATGATACCTAAAGTGGTCAATATCCCCCAAGAGGTCAACAAAAGATACACTTGGGAAAATAAATCTTTCTGAGTGGGAAGCACTAAACCAGCTGTCAAATGTAAATTTGAGGATGATGAGTTTATAAAGGAGAATGGGGTCTACAAGAGGAAAAACAGGGCAAAGGGAGGACAGGAAGGGAGACAAGAGGATAAAGTTTGGGAACCTTCAGTTTCCCTTTCTCCCAGCAAAGCTAACAACTGACTGAAAACTGACGTGATGAATGTTGCTATTATCTACGGTTGGCGTTATATGTTCGAATGGGAAAACAAGTTTTTCTATTTATCCACACAGCTCGGAGTACTAATCGGGTGAAAAAAAAAACGAAATTCCGTCCGGGTATTGAACCATAGTTATAAGGTGGAAAACCTTACTTAGTTTCAGTCTATGAATTTTAAAATACTCCTTTTATATTTTTAAAGTTGATACAATTTGTATATGCCTAAGATTTTACATAAATAAACACATTAAAAATTGTGTTTTGGTTGATATAAAAAAAATCGACTACCTCCATGATTAAGTGCTTTATCACTAGAGGTCCTGGGTTCAAAGCCCGGGAAACAAAATAAAAAAATCGGTTAGGCAAGTCACAGAAGACTACTTGTCTAATGAAACAGGCATTTTTCCATTCTAGGGTATTCGGAAATGAACTTTATAAAAAACCATTTAACTTCACTCTAAATAACGCCTATCAACCCTTGAAAACATCGTGGCTTACCAGGGACCCCAAGGTAAAAAATATTACCGATTAAGGGTGCGTATTGGGGCCTTGTTGAGGAAGATAAGAGCAAGATGGCGGTTAAAGGTGCTTAGATGCTGGAATTTCGATTTCGAAGTCCTTGAATAGGGAAAATGGAACCAAATTATCGATTTGGGAGAACGATGTAAGTATTGTTTTATTGTTGTTATAATTTACTTCAGGATTCTGTATTGAATATTTTAAGTTGGAGTGTTCCATTTTTTAATAGATATCGACGATAAACGAGCATGAGTGTGGTAGGTCAGCCATAGAATATCAGTTAATGATGCGCTGTCGACCTAGTTTTTATTTCGAGAATTTGGAAATCAATATAACTACTGGAATCGAAACACGCAATATGCACTTCACGGTTTTTCAATCTACGAACGGTGGTGTGTAACTCGGTCGTAATTTTGATATTCCTCCCACTTGTTTAATACCAAAAGTGACCGACATTACAGAATTTTTTATTTATTTATTTTGTACACACACACATCCACTGCCATTAGAGTTAACCTAATGCGACAGTGACATACAACACAAAAAGAAAAATAGAATAATAATTTTAGGAACAATTAATTAATTCTAAAATTTAACATTAAAAATAATAATAATAAACTATTGTCTTTTATTAACGCGAGTATCACACATTTAAATAAAATACTGTATACCGGATTAAAACGCGATTTATTATTTAAATTATTTATCCCGACGTTTCGGATGCTTTTCAGCAACCGTGGTCGCGGGAGACTGAAAGATGACAGTTGTCTTATATTTGAAATGTCACAAAGTTGCCATATTTAATTCAATTAATTAATTAAATTAAAAAAATTAAGACTCATACCATTTTGTTGAAACTATTAAAGATCTCAAACTCTCCAACAATGAGACCATGGTAAGCTTTGACATTGAGTCTCTTTTTACAAATATTCCTGTATCGGACTGTCTAAATATTGTTAAGAAAAGGTTATCAGAACACAACATGTCACCAGAATATGCAGATATTTTAGAACATTGTTTAACATCTGGCTACCTAATGTGGAATAGTGAATTCTATATACAGGTTGATGGGGTGGCTATGGGCTCTCCAGTCTCACCTGTTGTCGCTGACATTTTTATGGAGGACTTCGAAGAAAGAGCCCTAGCCACAAGCCCGGTTAAACCGAGGCTTTACAAGCGATATGTAGACGATACCTTTACTATTCTGCCCACGGAACACATATCTGTATTTCTAGACCACCTTAACTCCATACACAGTAACATTAAATTCACTATGGAGAAGGAAAATAATAACTCACTGGCCTTTCTAGACATTTTAGTGGTTCGGGGAGGGGATGGTACACTTGGCCATACTGTGTTTAGAAAAATAACCCATACTGATAGGTACCTCAATGGCAATCCTCCCACCACCACCCTTGCCAACTCTCTTCTGTCGGTGTATGTTTGTTTCAGAGAGCCCACCGCCTCTGTGATGCTGCCCACCTCAACGGGGAACTGCAGTATGTTAAGCGAATACTGCGTGACAACAAGCTGCGGGTGCCTCCACAGCATCACAGAAACAGGAATAAACCACAAACAGTACAACGTCTACCAGCCTACCTGCCTTATGTGAAGGGTGTTACAGACAGGATTGGAAGAATCTTAAAACGAGCTTCTATTAATACAGTTTTCAAGCCGCACAAGAAGATTCAACAATTCTTGAGACCAATAAAAAGTAATATTCCTTTGCAAGATCCAGGTGTATATAAACTGGATTGTGACTGTGGTTTATCCTACATTGGGCAAACTAAACGTAGCATTTCAAACCGACTTAAGGAACACATTGCGGATAGCAAACACAGACGTCACTCTAAATCAGCAGTATGTGAACACACTGTGGATAAACCAAACCACTACATACGTTTCGACCAACCGAAAATCCTTGCAAAGGAAAGTAGATTCTTTCCCAGACTAGTACGTGAGGCTATTGAAATTAAAAAACATCCTAACTTCAATAGAGAAGATGGTTTGAGACTTTCTAACACCTGGGATCCAGTAATTAAAAATCTAAAGCCCCAAATCAAACATACTAAAAAACAAGAGGACACCGTTAGTCAATATTGTCATAATATAGAAAATTACAGTAAATATCAACTCCGTAGGAATAGATGGCGTTAATATGTAATGATTGTAAAACAAAAACTTGGCGATTAAAAAGAGTGGCGGCGAGTTTCTTGCCAGTTCTTCTCGTCCGCTCTACGCCCTTGATTTGTGAACTGGTAGTAAATGTAAAATTAGAAGCATTTAATATTAGTAATATTAGTAATTTAATATGTATTATTTTTTATTCACGTTCATAGGTGTACATTGTGTTACCTAAATTAATAGATTATTTTTTTAATTTAATTGAATTAAATATGGCAACTTTGTGACATTTCAAATATAAGACAACTGTCATCTTTCAGTCTCCCGCGACCACGGTTGCTGAAAAGCATCCGAAACGTCGGGATAAATAATTTAAATAATAAATCGCGTTTTAATCCGGTATACAGTATTTTATTTAAATAATAAACTAAATTAAAAACCAAAAGACATAAATACAACATAACAAACCATTAACAATAACAAATAACACATAATAATGCCCTTGCGAGTTCACTCCACATACAATGAAAAATGTCCACTTTGTTGTGGCTTTCGTTAATGGCGATTTCGCCAACAACTTTGTTCTTGCTGCCGGAACGGATAGCAGTGGCGGGCGGAGGCGCTTCCATACTTACTGGTTCGGCACACAGAGATTCAAGCAGCGCAATTGTAAATATGTCTTCATTTGAAAGCTAAAAATTGAGTAAAAGTAAAATAGACGTCGGTCGGTTTCGGAATTTATCTTCTCACGCGACTAAAAAATGATGTATCTAAAACATTGATTTAAAAAAAAAATCGGTTTAAAATAATTTCTTATCACTTTATGAAACCTTTCCAGTTCTAATTATGTCACATCCAAACGAAACAGAAATCGCCAGGTTTTTGTAAAACTGAATTGAACTTTATTCTCTCCCTAACAATACAAAATATTATTCATTTTGACGTCTAGGAGAGGTGCTTCCAGGTATATATGAATTATGCATCTATCCCGAGAAACTGTCTTATTAAAAGTGCTCCATAACGCATTACTATATAACTTATGACAAAATCATGCTAATAAAAGTACTATACGAGTATAGTGCAGAAAAGGTTTTGGTATTTTTAAACTTCTTACTATTTATGTCTAACTATAAATTGTAGGTCAAAATATCAGTTGACGATTGATATAATAAAAAAATAGTGAACATTGGCCTGGGACTCAAACACGGGAACTCCGGTGCATAACTCAAAGTGGCAGTGCATAAAAGATTGTTTGTTTAACATATATAAGTAATATTCAACCCAAAAATACCTCCTATTTAAAAGTGTATTTACATTGATTTCACGCAAATTATAAATCATAAGTGAAAAAATAAAATAACAAGGTAACCAGAAATACACAGTACATAGATAAACTAGCCTAACTTAGTTCAATAAACACTAGAAATAAGTCACTTCGGATATGAAGGATTTTAATAATCATATGTACAACATAATAAAATCTATTTCCAGTTTCCAAAAGCCAACTTCTATCCCGAACACTATTCATTAACCCGACTTAAAATGGCATAAAGAACAGCAAATTACACGTTACTATCTATCCTGGAACAGAATTCTAAATTCATAACAAAATAAATCCAATCCCAAACATCGTAAAGCACAAAGTCGTGTGAATATATTGCCCTAGCAGAAGATTTACGTGTCCTACCGTACAACGAAATTCGGATATTCTTTTTAGCGTGGAAGCTGAAGCAATATCGGACCAAATTTAAATTTTTCGGCCGTCGAACAAATCTGTATTGACAAGTTTAAGCCAACGGCGATATTGACTCGAACTCACCAGGCTAGACAAAGCCTGCAGAAAATTGCTCTTAGATGTTTATCACAGTTTTGTGATATCTACTTAGTAGCTAGTATATTATATACATAAAATATACTAGGTTGAAATGTACATTCAAATAGGAAGCTGGTTCGTATACGGCTTAAAGGACCAGTTTATGTGAATGACATAGTTGGTTCTTGCAAACTTATATTTTATTGTAAAACAAAAAAATACAATCAATCTACAAAAATAGGTACAAAATAAAAATTATTTCTAAACAAAAGGATTGAACTTGAACAAGAACATTGTACAAATGTACATGCTTAATATTTAATTAAAAAATGAGTTTAGGACAAAACCTAATATTTAAATGAAAATGTAGCCTTTCATGAACATTCTTAACTGTTGTTATCAGGGGTAATAAATTTTACAAACTCTATGCAAATAACCAGTTGTTATTCCCAATAATGAAATCCCATTAGAACTTAACAAACTCCATTATCCATCTCTATATCTACTAGACACACAGGCCTATGTCAAAACGGGAATATCCGCTGAATGTGCAAATTAGTTCGGTTGTCAAGCCCCAACAGTGAATCGAGTAACTTCATTAAACCCCACTGGGACATAACCTAAACTTGACACTGGTTATACGTGACGTGAATTTTCGATATGGGGATGTATAAAGGTATCCCAAAGAGACCATAGGAAGCCTTCTAAGGGGGATATCAAAACTTTCTAATAACATTTATTCGTTTTTATAATACGGCACTTTTTACGAGGATATTTTTTTACATGACGCAATTGCTATTTAAGACTTTTGCTCTACATTTTTGGCACAATGATTTCTATTTATTTTGAAATTTTATAGGAAGATAGCGTGCTCAGTGAAAATCGACTTGAAAGAAATGTGTCTGACACACGTCCCGGAAGGACACGCATGTTTTTCCTTTCTCATGTGTGTATTTGTCTGTGTTACAAATTAATAATTTCATTTTATTTATTCATAAATAATTGTGCCACAGTGAGCCACATTTTCACGGTCTAAAGTAATAATGTCACACGCTTATCTAAGAAAATCCTTTTTTGTTTGAATTCACTCAAAATGTTGTTCGACAGGTTTGAATCTAGTTTCGATAGATAGCAGACCATTATTTTCGGACCAACTTTGACAGTTCTAAAGAATAGATATCGACTTGAATCACATTATGCCTATGATCTATATTAGAGCAGAAACCTAGAGTTTTCCTGTGGCTTTGCCTATGTTCTTTATACGGGACCTCTATCATTCTTTGGAGAAATACCATTTAAGCAAATGTTACATACATTTGTTCGGATTTTCAGATATTTTTTCGCTAACCGTTTTCAACATAGGTAAATAAAATATTCTTGAGATTTTATTAACGCGAGTATCACATTTTTAAATAAAATAACACGTTTGTTGGAAAGCATTCGAAACGGGATAAATATTTTAATTAATAAATCGCGTTTTATTAAGATAAAGTTTCATCGAGACATTTAATACAAAGATCTGAAAAATAGTTGTTAGAAAACATATATTTTTATAACATTACGTAAGTAAAGATTCAGTCTTATTGTATTTTCCCTCAAGCTCTGGGAATTGGTTGGCCACGTTTGGTATGTTTAAGATCAAAACGAGGTTAATCTAATAAAAAGCTGTAGCGCTGCTAGGTGTTACACAAATATAATATATTAGAAAATTCTCTTCGTAGCGTCGTCTTTATAAAATATAGATATTATATAGCGCAGACTTTCTCATAAATCTACGTAGCTTTTGCGTCTTTCTCTTAGGAACTAATTTATTCAAATAATTACATTGAACACAAACAGAACTAACACATTTCTTTATAAAAATATCCCATATCATACCCATATATATACTTTATTGGTATAAACATTATTTACCTCTTTAACCTATCAAAAATATATGAAAGATAAGAAAATAGTTGTCAATAACTCTACAGGTTTTTCAATAAATATAATATCTTCCATACAAGATAAAAGTAAACGATTGATAAATCAGTCTTTAGTGAATTATTAATTGGTGATTCATTAAAATCGAAGAAATCATCAGAATATATTTATAAATCCTAATGCTGTTAAAATAAAAAATATATTGTCTCTCATGGTCACGGGACCACGGTTGCTGAAAAGCATCCGAAACGTTGGGATAAATAATTTAAACAATATAAATAATAAATCGCGTTTTAATCCGGTATACAGTATTTTATTTAAATATGCTAAGTTATAATATAACAATCGTTCAATGATAAGAAGAAATTCTAGTCTAGTTACTTGAGTGAGTTTAAAAAGAAAATATTAAAAACGTATTAGAATAATATTATAAGAATAGAAACTTGATAACAAAACAGAACGCTAAAACTGTATTAGAATCTTAAAGTCTTATATTTTGAGACGTGAAAGTCATTTTGAATAATTCATCCGTGCAATCTACGCTTTATTGGTAGTTAAAACGAGATTTCAGAGCGGTGTTATTGTTGAATCTTATCGACATGGAGACATTACGGCGAATTACTTTATACGAGACTTGCAACACGCCCTGGCTTCGTACGTGTACAATGTAGATGTACTGTAAACAACAAAATATAGGCGATGTTACTCGCTGATAATGTAGCGCTCTACTGGTGAAAGAAATTTTAAAATCGGTTCAGTAGATCCAGAGTTTCTACACCTTGGGTTACATTATTCAAGTTTTAGTAGGGATCCCTAATTATTTCTGAAAAAAATTTTGAAAGAATTCAATTTGGAAAAAGAGTCTTGTTTCTTGCCGGCTCTTCTCGGCAAAACTAACGTGCCAAACCGGTGAAAGATTTAAATGTTGACGATTCCAAAATACTTCTTAAAGTTTTCTTGGATAAAGTTGTAGGTATTTGAATTTACCTTAACCGTATTTTATTAGCATTAGAATTTATGCAATTAATACAATCCTGGACAAATGTTAATTATCTAAATCCGATCGGAGATCTAATTGATCCTACGACGATCGAGCGTAATAATCGTAAGAGGATCTAGCGCTGAGAATTTCTAGCAACATAAAAGTGTGTACAGACTAGTGAACCATAACCTGAAGTGTATGATTCTGCTTTTCGTTGCATGTTCGCTGCAAGCTTGGACCCGCAGCGCGCTCTTACCGTGCATTCACTACGAACACACTGTGTGCGTTTTGTCGTTCGAAAAACCGACAAAACACGAATCACTCAGATGGCCTAGCACGAACAACTTGCGAAAAAGTATTCGTATCATCGAGCTGTCATTTGTATGAAATTTCAAATGATTTCTCATACAACTGATAGATGGACGATTTGAATACTTTTTCGATAGTCGTTCATGCTAGGCCCTCTGTTTGTAATGCTCGTAGCGTGCGCGTGAAACGCACATTTTGCGCGTGCAAGACGTCCAAACTATTAGAAATTGTTACAAACCTTTTATGATATATTGCATGTGCTCAGCAATTTTTTTCATTGCAGAATACATTTAATGTTACGTTTCACCAGTCTGTACGCACCATTATAATTTAATAGAATATAGCTTGACCTGCCTCCGCTGTAAGCCGGATCCGGAAACATAATGGATCCATTAACAAAGCTTTGAAATATCATTCGTACTAATTCCTTAACTTACTTCATGTGCCATTTTGTAATTGCGTAAAATTATGCTAATTATGCGGTTTGGTTACTTTTCCGAAAAGAATGGGATTTTTTTTCTACGTGAACTTGTTCATTGTATCATAATAAGTGATATTCCATCGGGGGGGCTGACATTCACCATGAACTCCATGAGTTATGGGGTCTTGAAGTTCTATTTAGAAAATGACGTATGTTTGGCAATATCAAATACTAGTAACAACTTTGCACGGGTGCAATGTAGATGTACTATACAAGACTCTATAAATGAACTATGATAATGTAGCTTTCTATTGGTGAAATAATTTTTAAAATCGATCCAGTGGTTATTGAGTTAAATCGTAACAAACAAACAAATCTTTAATATTGTCTTTTATTAACGCGAGTATCACACATTTAAATAAAATACTGTATACCGGATTAAAACGCGATTTATTATTTATATTGTTTAAATTATTTATCCCGACGTTTCGGATGCTTTTCAGCAACCGTGGTCGCGGGAGACTGAAAGATGACAGTTGTCTTATATTTGAAATGTCACAAAGTTGCCATATTTAATTCAATTAAATTAAAAAATAATCTATTAATTGAACGTCAATAAAAAATAATACATATTAAATGCTTCTAATTTTACATTTACTACCACTTCACAAATCAAGGGCGTAGAGCGGACGAGAAGAACTGGCAAGAAACTCGCCGCCACTCTTTTTAATCGCCAAGTTTTTGTTTTACAACCTTTACATATTAACGCCATCTATTCCTACGGAGTTGATATTTACTGTAATTTTCTATATTATGACAATATTGACTAACGGTGTCCTCTTGTTTTTTAGTATGTTTGATTTGGGGTTTCAGATTTTTAATTACTGGATCCCAGGTGTTGGAAAGTCTCAAACCATCTTCTCTATTGAAGTTAGGATGTTTTTTAATTTCAATAGCCTCACGTACTAGTCTGGGAAAGAATCTACTTTCTTTTGCAAGGATTTTCGGTTGGTCGAAACGTATGTAGTGGTTTGGTTTATCTAGAGTGTGTTCACATACTGCTGATTTAGAGTGACGTCTGTGTTTGATATCCGCAATGTGTTCCTTAAGTCGGTTTGAAATGCTACGTTTAGTTTGCCCAATGTAGGATAAACCACAGTCACAATCCAATTTATATACACCTGGATCTTGCAAAGGAATTTTACTTTTTATTGGTCTCAAGAACTGTTGAATCTTCTTGTGCGGCTTGAAAACTGTATTAATAGAAGCTCGTTTTAAGATTCTTCCAATCCTGTCTGTAACACCCTTCACATAAGGCAGGTAGGCTGGTAGACGTTGTAATCAATGGTGATTCCCACCACCACCCTTGCCAACTCTCTTCTGTCGTTGTATGTTTGTTTCAGAGAGCCCACTGCCTCTGTGATGCTGCCCACCTCAACGGGGAACTGCAGCATGTTAAGCGAGTACTCCGTGACAACAAGCTGCGGGTGCCTCCACAGCATCACAGAAACAGGAATAAACCACAAACAGTACAACGTCTACCAGCCTACCTGCCTTATGTGAAGGGTGTTACAGACAGGATTGGAAGAATCTTAAAACAAGCTTCTATTAATACAGTTTTCAAGCCGCAAGAAGATTCAACAGTTCTTGAGACCAATAAAAAGTAATATTCCTTTGCAAGATCCAGGTGTATATAAACTGGATTGTGACTGTGGTTTATCCTACATTGGGCAAACTAAACGTAGCATTTCAAACCGACTTAAGGAACACATTGCGGATATCAAACACAGACGTCACTCTAAATCAGCAGTATGTGAACACACTCTAGATAAACCAAACCACTACATACGTTTCGACCAACCGAAAATCCTTGCAAAAGAAAGTAGATTCTTTCCCAGACTAGTACGTGAGGCTATTGAAATTAAAAAACATCCTAACTTCAATAGAGAAGATGGTTTGAGACTTTCCAACACCTGGGATCCAGTAATTAAAAATCTGAAACCCCAAATCAAACATACTAAAAAACAAGAGGACACCGTTAGTCAATATTGTCATAATATAGAAAATTACAGTAAATATCAACTCCGTAGGAATAGATGGCGTTAATATGTAAAGGTTGTAAAACAAAAACTTGGCGATTAAAAAGAGTGGCGGCGAGTTTCTTGCCAGTTCTTCTCGTCCGCTCTACGCCCTTGATTTGTGAACTGGTAGTAAATGTAAAATTAGAAGCATTTAATATGTATTATTTTTTATTGGCGTTCATATATGTACATTGTGTTATCTAAATTAATAGATTATTTTTTAATTTAATTGAATTAAATATGGCAACTTTGTGACATTTCAAATATAAGACAACTGTCATCTTTCAGTCTCCCGCGACCACGGTTGCTGAAAAGCATCCGAAACGTCGGGATAAATAATTTAAACAATATAAATAATAAATCGCGTTTTAATCCGGTATACAGTATTTTATTTAAACAAATCTTTCCTCTTTATAATATTAGTATAGACAAACGTCAAAATACAATATGTGTATTTTGAGGTTTGTATTTTAAAGTATTTAGTACTGAGTGCGCTTGTCACTACATAGTATAAAACAAAGTCGCTTTCTCTTTCCCTTTGTATGCTTAAATCTTTGAAACTACGCAACGGATTTTGATGCGGTTTTTTTTAATAGATAGAGTGATTCAAGAGGAAGGTTTATATGTATAATAATAACAGTTTTTCTGTAGTGTAATTAGTATCAGCATTGCACCGGTGCGAAGCCGGGGCGGGTCGCTAGTTAATGTATAATTAAATGTTAGTTAATGGAATATAATGCGATTAAATCATTTCATTATTTAACCTACAAATCACCTCCGTAAGACCAGGCTTGCTGTAAAGCATTTGAATCTACGAATGAAAATAAGATATTGATAAATTTTACGACAGTCGTTTCAGGAGACCTCCTGAAAATTGGAGAGTTGGATGTCCACAATAATGGTGTCAAGGATCAAATGGATTCGTTTTACGATTGGAGCAAGAAATAGGTACATTTGGAAGATTTACAAAGGTTGGGCAACCCTTTGCAAGATATGAAAAAACTGAATCTTTCTAGAGTGATACTTTGATATAAATTGACTCAATGAAAGCCACTTCATACACTTCACGCTTCATATACTTTGGTCTACGCATTCGTATTGAATTACGAATAATTTGATTTCGTGCTTACAAAAATATAGCTTTTATATTATAGTAACAAACTATTTAATATTGAATTTGCAAACAATTTGGTGCCTTGCAAACATATGTTGTGGTAGTGAACAAAGTGATTTATAACTTTTAATATTTTAATTTAACCTACCGCCTGTATTTTATATTTTCTATCGTCGTAATAAAAAATGTATTTATTTTTTATATGCTTACAAGATCCATAAAGTTTTATCATATCTAAACACATAACATTTTTTACTAACCAAACACACACACAGCAACACAAAATAATAATCAAAAAAGAGAAATAAAAAGATTATTGAAAAAGAAGGAATAAGCTACCTATATTTTAAGTGTGTTATGGTTGTAATTGGCCCTGGCTCAGCATTATGCTGTGGAGCAGACGAGTTCCACAGCGCTGGTCAAAAACAGAGGTATAGTTTAAAAAATCATACAATTAAAAAAATCATGTAGGTACCTTTACTTCACCAGTAACACTTTCAGTTTTCTTATAAACCTATAACTAGCATCATTAAACTTTCTATAAAAGAAAATAATCTTTAAAAACAAAAGAAAATCATTGAAATAGAATGCAGTTTCATAATCGAAGCGTAAAGTTAAGATCCGTGTATTGAGCACTCTAATAGCATCTCGAATGCAACAATGCACTTGTAATCCTACGCGGCAAGGATTTGCACCGTGCCAAACAATACGAAGCAAGCTCTGACGTAATTTATAAGCTTGGACGTTATTTATCACCTGTATATTTCATTTATGCAGTTGCAATCGCTCATATAAGAGTTGATTTATATTTACCAAGCTGCTGAAGACAGAATATAAGTAAAATTCATGTTATAGGTGATTCTAAATATTGTCTTTAATATACATTTGAATGAGAAGTTTGGAGAGATTAAAATAACATTGGTTAATGATATATTTACTG
This sequence comes from Anthocharis cardamines, assembly GCA_905404175.1. Classification (NCBI taxonomy): domain Eukaryota; kingdom Metazoa; phylum Arthropoda; class Insecta; order Lepidoptera; family Pieridae; genus Anthocharis; species Anthocharis cardamines. Next base: position 2,914,141 of record FR989959.1, read on the forward strand.
ACATTACGAACATTATTTATATATATTTAATATTATAAAGAGGAAAGATTTGTATTTTTGTATTTTATGAATAAACTCAAAAATTACTGACCGATTTTAAAAATTCTTTCACCATTAGAAAGCTACATTATCAAGGAGTAACATAGGCTTTTTGTGTATAGTACATCTAAATTGCACCCGTGTGCAGCCGGGGCGCATTGCTAGTAATAAAAATAAAGACAAATACACTATGTAAAGACATGTAGTTACTCTCCGCAGATCACGGAAAGATATAAATATTTCGAGGAGAAATATTTAAGCCGAAATATAACTAGTTACATCTGACCTTATTCTGTCTGTATGATAATTAAGCCAGGCGGAATCATTCAGTGTAGCATGCAGAATTTGGGTTACTCAGACAAGAGGGACTTTTTCCAATAGATTTGCTTTTTTCATCTCACTTGGCAATGATCCAATGAAATAGATAACGTAGGTAGGTGTGTATGCATAGATCCTAGCTGAAAAATCCTTGTGAAGCAGACTGGAATTGTCTAGTTGCAGAAAAGGAGCGGAAAAAAATGTTTTATCTTAAAATACTTGGCTAGACAAACGCCATAGAATTATCTAGAAAGGATTGCAAGTTCAAATCTCAGACTGAGGCGGCCACCATAATCTATACTATCTATTATAAAGAGGAAAGATTTATTTGTTTGTTTGTTACGATTTAACTCAAAAATTACTCAACCGATTTTAAAAAATATTTTACCAATAGAACTATTTCTTTTTTTTTGTGTAAATATACTTTGCACCCGTGCTAAGCGAAGTAATTAATAAATCGTGTTTTAAAATTGAAATTGTTTTATTAAACTTTGGATATTCCTATTCGATGTTGGAATATATTACAAGCAAATTGATTAACAAAATACCAAAATTTCTACTTAGTTCCCAACTTTTCTTTTACAAACGTTCCTCGTTCCACAAGAGATTATTTGAAAATCATTACAAATTCAAAAGGAGGCATTCTTTCTACGGGTAAATAATAAAAGTGAGGAGGAACGCCTAGGGGCATGTTTACGGACACGAACTGAATACAAATTCGGCTAGGTAATTTGAAAGCGTATGAAATGGTATCCGTTTAGGGCTGCCAAAAGGTAAATCAATTTCTATTGGGGAGCAATTATGTATCAAGACTTTGGAAAGTAATATTTCCCGTTATTTTTTGCGTGTTTCGGTTTCAGTCTATGGATTTCCGAATGAATGCTCGAAGTAAAAAGTAGGTCGACAGCGCATCATTGATTGATGTTCTGTGGCTGAGGTATCACCTACCATCAAGTGAACCTCATGCTCGTATGTCGATACCTTACATAAAAAAAAGTATGCATCCTATGTACAATATAATTTTACTATGTTAATTCAAATGTACTAACTAAGACCATGATTTGTCTTTATCTCTGAAGAAAAACCAATAGGAAACTATTCATTTTGTAGTCAAATTGTTCAAATTTATTACTTAGTTGTCCATATCATAGTATAGTCAAGCTATCAATATTTCGATTATACTGTATACTAGGAAACCGCCCCGGTTTCGAACAAAAATAATATTTAAAAAAAAAGTAAAACGAAGAGAAAAGGATTTTTTATGACAGCTCCCAGTCGCGCGAGTCAGCTTGATTTCTTCTGACATCATGAAGAATTATCGTCACATTTCAACAAATTAACACAAAACAATATAAAACTATACGTATGAATCTTCCTCTTGAATCACTTTATCTAATAATGAAATCATTATAATCCGTTGCGTAGTTTAAAAGATCAAGAAGCGACTTTATTTTATACTATGTATGTAGATATGTGTAGTATGTTGCCAAATACCAAATATTTAATTACCGTAACTCAGGTCCAGCATCGACGACATTATTAATAATTATAGTACAAAACAATCTTTATTATTATTACTTAATTAAAGTTTTAATCATAATCGTAAGCAACCCTACATATGTCGTAGTACAATAATGGAATAATGTTTTGGGAACTGTAAAATGGATGAAGTTCAGAAGTCATTCAGTAGCTTTTATATTATGAAAATGGAAATAAACTACGAAATTCTGACCTCGGCAATGCGTTATGAACTGCTGACTTCGTAATGTATGCTAAGTTATTATGTTCGTAGTGTGAATACTACTACTGCTATGTTCTTGGAGTTTTAACGATTGAAGCGAGCTGTATTATGAAACTGTAAATTATATTATGAAACTGAATATGGACGCTATTAAGCAATACAGTGTCAACCCATGGTTGCCATTTTTTGTTTAGAAATTGAGTTTGAAGTTTTAATCAGGTTTTATAAAATTTCTTTTAAATTATTTTTAAGCAAAAAACAAAAACCGACTTCAAAACTATAACTAAAAAGTAAAAAATAATATTTTAATTACTTCAAAGCATTATTTATTAACAGTTATTTTTGAAGTCGGTGCCACCCAGCCGATGCCGCTCGGTACCGTTCGAAAAGTTGCAAAAGCAGGATTAAACAGTCCTTCTTTGCTGGCACCGACTCCAAAAATAACTGTTAATAAATAATGCTTTGAAGTAATTAAAATATTATTTTTTACTTTTTAGTTATAGTTTTGAAGTCGGTTTTTGTTTTTTGCTTAAAAATATTTTTTTTTTCAAAATTTTTGTAGGAAGTGTATTTTTTAAGTTCATTAATCCTTACATAATAATTAAGTAGACCTACCACTAAACGTGCTGCTCAAATGAGACAGCGCCGTGAAAGGAACTACAAACCAAAACATCATCCACATATAAGTTTTTTTTTGTTATTGTTGATTTTCTAAAAAAGCACCAAACCAATTTCGATAAAAACCACCTCTGAAATATCCCCTACCATACAAAAGAAGAATCATCCAAATCCATCCATAACTTGCGGAGTTATCGCGTAACAAACATACAAAAAAAAAAAAGCAACATACAGACGAATTGAGAACCTCCTCCTTTTTTGAAGTCGGTTAAAAATAACTGAATTAATAGATTTTTTTGTAATTATTATTATTAGACTAAATATATGTCGTTCTTCATGGTAGCAATCAAAGTAATTGAATTTAATGCATTATTATTAAATATATTAAATATTTTAGTTTTTCGTGCTCGCTAGTTTTTTCAATATTATTGCTATTAAAGATGGTAGGTCACTTTCAGTCTCATTACATCAGTCAACAAGGTGCTGTGAAACTATTTTCACTTCAAGAGTTCAAGACTAAGATAATTTATATTGGGCATTCGAATCGTGCAATATGTACCTCATGGTTTATCCATCTATAAATGGTGAACTGCTACCCAAAATACTATTTTACAGCCGTGCAACAAACGACGTGCGAAAAACACGTAAAAACACGAACCGGCGACTCGATATAAATAACACGCAAACGTGTTTACCGCACTGGCAGAGCCGATTTTTTTCGAACACGCATTCGTGTTAAATACGTATACCCTATTCGGCCGTAAAACACATACATTGTGTTTTCAGCACTCAAAGTGTTAAATATTGGGACTTCCGCACAACCATCGACGTGAGGGTTGACTGACCTTAAAAAAAATTATACTTTTATTTTTGATTATATAAAGCAAAGTGTCCACTAGCAATAAATCTTGCACAAGTTGACTTGCGCAAGCGACTTCCAATGTGTAAACGCGAGCGCAAGTGGACTTCTGGGAGTTTTAGTGACTTGCCAAACTTGCTGCAAGTCTCACGTGTATACGGTTGTTTTGACTTTGCAGCAAGCGCTTGCGACTTTATTTTGTTCACACAATAAAGTTGGAAGTTTTTAGGGCAAGTTCAATGTTTTATGCTGGAAATTATTGAAGTAATTCCTGGATACAATTGAATGTCTTGAAACTTTGATTATACCTACATTTCAAATGTTGTATTAGTAACTTCAACATGAGTCATGAACTCATGAGTGAGAAAAAGGTATGGTCTCGCGAAGACACGGTGAAACTCATATCTTTATACGAGATTAATCCCCAATTGTGGGAAAGATTATAAAAATAAAATTAAGAAAAACGTTGCTTTGAAATCAATCGGAAGCTACATAATCTTAAAACACAATTTGTCCAGGTTAAAAAACAAAACAAACAAAAATGTGGCCAAAGTAAGGATGAAGTATATAAGTCGAAGTGGGAATATTTTGATCTCCTAAAATTTACGTACAACAACAACAACACAATAGACGCATCTCGTATTTTTCTGCAGCTAGGCATTTTGTTTGACCGCTCTTGCGCAAGTAATTTGTATGCAATTTCTGTGGAAACGGTTCTTCAAGATCTTGCAGGAAGTTAACTTATACAACTTCTAAAAGCGGCTTGCAGATAGAAAAATTGCAGCCAGTGGAAACAAGTCGTGATAGACTTCTGCAAGAAATTGCGGAAGCTACTTGCTAGTGGACACTTGGCTTAATATATGTCGACGCAAGACAGTCATAATGACAACTAATTTTAATTTACCATTGATTTATTGATCTATTTTGTAATTATTATTTCTAATTTCCGTTTATTATGATTATTTACTAGTTATTATAGCATCAGTGACAAACTAAATTGTTTTAGAATAAAATAAGGAGTTTGTTGTCGTTATGGACGACAAACTATTACTCATTATCGTTTAAAAATTGATTATAAGTTAAATAAGCCAATGGTAATTCATGTCTCGATTTTTAAGCGATGATGAATAGATTTCTAGCCTTTTTGTTAAGGCTTAAAATAATTACAATCGGTGAGATTTTATATTGATTAAAACAAAGTCAAAAAATGACTAGTGTTATGTTTTAAACCCGAATTGAAATGTTTAAATGTTAAAACTAACTTAATAAATAGTTTTTAAGAATTTAGATAATAAACGCAATTAAGAATTAAGTTTAGTAAAAGTGTATTGCAATATTAAGATAATGTATTGACTTAACAACGCCATTTCTGACCTGGTGCTGTGAGTTAGTTAAAAGAACATTATTCTGCGAGCTTGGCTCGAGGAAGGTGGCCTAATAGAACCTGTGAGTAACTATTGCTACGAGTATTATAAGTCAAATTTAAAAGTATGAATTGTATAATCTGTTTTAGTTTTGTAATAATTAAAAGTATTCTGGTAAAGTGTTTTGTTATTTGCAAATGAGTGAATCCGAGGGTAGTGACGTCGGCTCTGCCGACGTCGTTATTTTAAAAAACCCTGCTGATCTTCACGCCCCGACATATATGATAAATAGAAAAAATAAAACTGTAACTAGGTACTTTGTCATGAATTTAACTGATCAGAATTTCGCTCACAAACCCTTTGCATATTAAATGGTAGCAATGACAGCACAAACTCAATCCCAGGACATATAACATTTCAATGAAACGAATGAGGTTTTGCATATTTTACTTTTATCCTTTTGTGTGTCTCTGTAGCACCTCTAGGGAATCAGTAAAATATGGTATGATTTATTCATGATAGAAGGTAATTTTATTAAAATGTGTATGTATTTTTTTCTTTGATTTCTTTTCGTAGACAATCCAGCTATGTATTTCGGATAACATTTCGTTGTTACAAAAAAAACTTGGAGATTTTATTTATTACAATAAATACAAAGCGATGCTGTATGTTTTTTACACAATATATATTTTGTTAATATATGTATATATGTATACTATATAAGTATAATATATAAAATAAAAATATAGACTTTTATTTAATCAAAGGCCAGCTGAAAAGTACTCGAAACCAATGAGTGTGTATGAAAGTGGAAGAAGCGAAAGTGGTATGTAAGGATCGGAGTATATGGAATTCCGTGATCTTTGTCTACCCCAATGGGAAAGAGGCGTGATGTATATGTATGTATATATGTATTAACTCAAATATCACACAACTAACTTGCGACGGCGAGGTCTACCCGTGGCCACACTTGTTTGAAAAGCATTCGAAACATCGCGTGGGGATAAATAATATATAGTACTTATATTATTTTGAAGTTTTCTAGCTCTTGGAATAGTTTAAACATTTTGATTAAAAATAATGTTACAACACAATATTCTCCTAAGAAATTTGTATGGAAAATCGATCACTTATAGCTTGCTTTCTTGTTATGGGGTTGGATGAAGTCGTGTACTCTCGATGCATAGACTAATTAAGTAAGAATGGCTTAGACACGTATATGACTTTTGCTATATAATCACTTCCTCGTAGTAGTCATTGACAGTAGAAAAAGACAACGCTTTACGCGATGTAGCTCGCTGTCATGTCCTCTCTTAAAATTATTATTGTTATTCTATGGATAAAAAACTCGATTATTTAAGTAAATAATAAAACTATTGTTTTAAAAGTTGTGGCTCATTTACACGATGAAAGTTTCTTGCCTGTTGCAAACAATTAAATTGAAGTTAAATAAATGGCTTGCATTATCTAAACAACACGTAACATTCTTGATTTAATATTGTCTTTTATTAAATCGCGTTTTAATCCGGTATACAGTATTTTATTTAAACATTCTTGATTTGTCATACAAATTTTGTTTTAATACTTTCCTTGGTGTACACTGTTGCTTACAATTCATGGTATTGCTCATCATGTAAATGGGATTTAAAACAGGATTTCAATTCAATAGCATATTATTTTATATCGAAGAAATCGCAGAAAAGAAACATACTTCCATTTAAATCGAAACTCAAACTTCAAAGAAACAAAATTCAGAGTAAATAACCTAAATTTTCGCAGCTCATAAAAGTATAAGAATTCAACAGTAACGTGTCTGCGCACTGCTTAATGTACTGTACTATTGCCATACTACATGTTTCTGGAGAATCAACAAAGCAGAGTAAAATAAGTTGGGAAAGCTTAGTTACATTTCTTACAGATAATACTTCTCTAATCTTTCATTCAGTACTACTTACACAATAGTTCTTTGGTATTAATGTATTTATTCACCCCTATTCACCTTATAAATATGTATATTATTAAAAGGCAAAAATAAATGAAAATTATATTTAAGAGAAAAAAAAAGCTTATGATTATATAAAATATAAATCATATACAAGGAGGCTCATTAAGGAGCCTCATTAAGGACACTTCCATGCGGTATGGTTCCCAGAAGGTCTTGCACGAACAACTTGCAAACAATAAAAGTATTTGAATTTTGTAATTTTAAATAACTTATCATTCAACCTACAGATTGACGTTACGTCATCGTCGATAGCCGCTCCAAAATTTTTGACTAACTAAATTTCTTTTTCCTCTTTTAATAAGCCACATACTTAGCTACATTCCTTTCCTCTACCCTAACAAAACTTGTAGTTGTGCCAAAGCATATACAAGTGTGAATTTTTATTGTAGCATCGCAAAGAGTAAGAAAAGGAAATATATTATTGTGGTCGCTTGGATTTTTATGGTTTAGTACATCTTTGTACGTGTAGTATTTGAAGTCAAACGTTTTATATTTTGTCCATTTCGTAAATATTTCGCAAATACAAATGGCACTTCACGTCTTTTGTTTGTATTTTCGCTTTGTTCGGGCGAAATGGCTTTGAGTAGTTAGTAGCGCCGTCTAAGTATTAACATAACTATGTAAAAAGTATACAAAAGATATCAGAATGTTGTTTGCCATGTTTATAGCTCAGCTGTATGCTCGTTGATATTATTTATTACGACTATGTGTTTGAGTGTTGTTCCCACGAGAATACGTCCGTGCTCCTATTTCACCATGCCTACTGCTGCTAGAGGACAAATCTTTGTATTTTTTTTATTTTTTCGTTTTTTTTTTATTATTATAGTTAATTACTTCAAGATGTCTTGAGGAACTTGGTCCTTACAAATATTTTGTAAAACAAAAAAAGTTGGCGATTAAAAAGAGTGGCGCGGCGGAGAGTTTATTGCCAGTTCTTCTCGTCCGTTCCTCGCCCTTGATTTGAGAACTGGCAGTAAATGTAAAATTAGAAGCTAATATATACATATTTTTTTATTGACGTTCATAAGTGTACATGTATTACATAAATGATATTTTTTATAGAATAGGGGGCTCGTTCGAACGAAAATTCGCACAAAAATTGAATCATTCGGTTTCATATTGATGTTACCTTATACAATAAAGGTAATATAAATTTGTAATAGTTTTCTTATTTTTTTAATTGTATGTCAAAGAAATTATCTTTTATTCTTATGAACAAATGGTCTATTGTACCTATATCCCTATTTCAAGGATTTCCTTTACATAATAAGCTATCCAAATGGCAGCGTGTAAACACCATAACAGTATATTGTATTACTCCATCAAATCTCAGACAGAAACACGATAAGCATGAACATAAATCAGTAATACGGGGTCATTAATATTTTATTACCTATTCCTGTTTATAAGACACTCAAACTCGACCTAAATACACGATAATATCCACTTCTGAACAAAGTATTTTCTCATTTAATTCCTTCGAACCTACAACTTAGAATGATTCTCGATCTCTTCCACAATTATTCTTTTTTTTCTGGGTCTTAGCTAAGACATATTGCTAAAAAGTTGTTTTCTTCACAATACTTACGGCCTTATTCATAAACGTATTATATAAATAGACTACAGAACGAGAGAAACAAAACATATTTTAACTATATCAAGCTTACGTTTATGAATAAGGCCTTTTATTTGTTTAATTTTAATTTGAATGTTCATAAATGGAAAAGCCTTGACGTGCCTTGATATAACTTATGTTTGGGTATGTGATGTTTTGTCTTTCGCGATCCTCTACCCCAAGTTTTGTATAAAAGGTTATATTTAAGGTGTGTTAATTTGCAGTTGTATACTTTACTCGAATCACGATTAGTAGAAAAATATATATTATTATAATATAGAAGTATAGAAAATAAGTCAATAAATGATTTTGTAATCTATCAAGAAATAGCTCGAGCCACTGTCATTAGAAACTGGAAAATTTAATAATAGTTAGGTACCTTTTGTACCACAAGCAAACACTAAGCAAGGGTTTTTGAATATTAAATATCTTCAATGGAATCAAATACGGGTTAGTTCTGACCACGCAGATTTTGCTGTTGGATTCTAATAAAGACGAAATTAAATTTGTTCGATTGATTAAAACAATGTTACAATTAGTACCAGGAAACTTTAAAAGAACTCTCTTTTGTACTGTTTGAGTAAACTAAGTTATTCAGAATAGATCGTAAGAAGTTTTGAATCTCCAAAAGCTTTTTTTTTTATGTCAGATATCGACAGACGAGCATGAGGTTCACTTGATGGTAGGTGATACCTCAGCCACAGAACATCAGTCAATGATGTGCTGTCGACCTAATTTTTACTTCGAGCATTCGGAAATCCATAGACTGAAACCGAAACGCGCAATATGCACTTCACGGTTTTTCCATCTATGAACGGTGGTTCGTTACCCGGTCGGAATTTAGATATTCCTCCCACCCGATCAATGTCCGAAGTTACCAGACGTGGGGAAAAGATGCTTACAGAATATTATAAGCATGTGCTCCCGGTGGGAATCGAACCCACGACCCATCGATGCGCACGGCAGGTGTTTCTACCGAACGCGCCAACGAGCCCGTCAAAAAGGTTTTTAGACGTAACTTAAAAGAGGCGGCGTAGAAGATGTGTTATTAAATATTGTTTGATGTTTATCCATATATAGTGAGGCTCTTGCTTCCTAGCAAAGATAATACTTGGGTTATGGAAGTTTGAAAACGTAGAGAAGCGTAAGCCTCATTTAAGATATTTAACCTCTGTAGGACGTACTATCGAGTATATACAATACTGACACTTAATATTATATAAAAACAATCTCGTGTCACGATGTTTTAGTCGCACTCCTCCGAAACGGCTCAACCGATTTTTATGATTTTTGCTTATATGGTAGATTTGAGTATATGTTACGTAACGTATATTCATACCACTGGGTGACGCACTGTCTCTATCGAGAATTTTTTTTTCTTTTTTTTTTTTGACAAAAAATTGATTGCGTCTATAATGAAATCAACGGTGTAGTTTCAAACGTATATTTCCATACAGACTTCACTTCTCGGACATGAAAATATTCAACTTAAAAATACCTAAATATAGACGTTAATACATCACGAGAATACGAACAGTATTTCCTTGTACTACTAGGACTTAACTAGAGCACGATTGTAGACATAATGCCTTTTTTCTAATAATTTTGCTTAACAGCTATCCGCCGTTGTTCTACGATCACGACGATGTGAAACCCATTTCTGTGTCTGATTCACTGATAATTTACAGGCAAGTAGGTGATCACACTGATCAGCCTTCTGTGCCCTGCCCGATCGAAATATTTTTTTTAAATCTTGTTTCTACGGTATTTAAACCCAGGACCCCCGTTCATTAAAGAGCTAAAAGCATCATGCTGACCACTGAGCCACCGAGGCGGTCCTAATGTTATAAAATATGTATTATTACAATCAGTCCATTTTATTGGTAATTTTTAATTACATTTAAAATATAGAAACCAAAATAGGACAAAGCAATTTTGAAGCTTTAAACGAAATTCCCTTTTCTAATTACAATATTTCAATTTCAATTAAATCAAGTATTATAATATAGGTTTCAGCCTGAAATAACAAATTTAGTGATTCAGTTGAAAAATATCACGGAAAAGTAAAATACTTAGTAAATTGAATTTAGTATATCATTTAAATAGAATCGTAGATTTTCAATCGAGAGGGGACAATCCCAATTCGTCCCACTTTAATAATTTAAAGTTTAAATGAAAAGGTGGATCTAAGTTGAACCCACTAGGGCTCGTGAATAAATACAGAAGCGATCAGCTTACACCGCGCTTGGTTTGGAGAATTGATGGTGACCTCTATAAATCTTGTATTCGTTGCCTCGGGTCAAAAGACATTGTGGCGCAAGTTACAAACAGAAACAATTTTATATACAGAGCGTAAAGCCGAGCAGGCGACAATATATTTAATTGAACTCGAGGTATCTTGCCAAAGTTTTGACAGCATATTTTGCTTGGGGATATAAATCTTAACTATCAATTGCAATATGCCTATTTTAGACATAGAATTTGACATCATTTTACTAATAAATAGTTAATCTCAATATGAATATGTTTTTTTTTATATTCGATATCGACAAACAAACATGAGGTTCATTTGATGGTAGGTGATACATCAGCCACAGAACATCAGTCAATAATGCGCTATCAACCTACATTTTACTTCGAGCATTCGGAAATCCATAAAATGAAACCGAAACGCGAAATATGCTTTCACGGTTTTTCCATCTATGAAGGTTGTAGGAAGGAATCATTAGACAAGGATAAGGTTTACTTGCTAGATGATAGTCCACAGGTAGGCGCTATTTTATACTTCCAGCATTTGGAAATTCATAGATTATAGTTTTTCAATATCCGCCCACCGTTTGTTACCCGTTGGAATTTTTACGTATATATTCCTCCCACGCGTTTAATGCCCCAAGTGACAAGAAGTAAAGAAAACATATTTGCAGAATATTATAAATATAGGTGATAGGATTCGAAACCGTGACCCATCGGAACGCGCCAAGGAGCCCACACAGACGGTATCATCTGTTGAAGTATTTTTTTTTGATTTTTCGACTCTTAGCCTATAATGTTATTTACCATGGCATAATTTAAATACCTCGTGTTTTTATAAATTTATTTTTTAAATTTCGATCACATATTAGTATAAAGTTATATGTACTTAGTTTAGTTTTATTTACAAAGTGTCTAAGTCGTTTATAACTTGCATATTTAAAACTGTTTGACCGAACGAATGAACTAAATGTTTATTTCGTTCCTTTAGATACCCATAAGAATGCCCGGGATCTGTCGAATGAGAGAATAAATTGCGGTTTCTAACTCTGACTATGAATAAATTTGATCGATCAACGTGTGTCTAGTAGTTCGTGACTTGGTATAAAATTATGTATAGTGTGAATCTGGGTTACAGTGAAGGGAATTCTTAGAAGAAAATCATACAAATTGCTCTAAGCTCCGATTGAACGGGCGGGAGGAATATCGAAATTCAGTCCGAGTAACAAATATATCTATGGATAAAAAACCTTGAAGTATATTTTATTTTGGTTTCAGTTTCGATAGATCTAATATTAATATAATATTTCTATGTTTAATCTTTAGTAAAATTAATCTGTTGCCAATCACTCATTGACGTAATGTGCCTAACATCTGTTTTACAAAAGAAAAACATTCAACTGAGTTAAATATATTACGTGAGATAATTCTAATAAAATTACGTATAGATATTTTGATACTTCGCCTAAAAGCTAATTTTCAATTTTGACTGTACATAGTAAAACGTAGAAATCAACTTTTCTCTTCGAGTAATCATTTTAGACGTTGACGTCCTTTTTTTAAGTTCTTGTTATATATTATGATTGTAACATCCAGTAAAACAAATGATCTATGCAAATAGATGGACGGCTGGAACTGCGTAGGAGTTTAAACTATAAAACGAAGCTATAATTCCACCTTAAAGAAGGTGACACATACCTTTATTTGATGCTGGAGAGCCTTCGATCCTAATAAATCACTTGCACAAGACCACAAAGAAAGCACGTGATTTTTATTCAATGTTTTATGCGGAAGATGCACGACAACAATCACTAACAGCGCCATATTTTTGTAATTAATTTGAAGACCGCGATAGGCGGCGTTTCCCGATTATAGCGCGTGCGACGTCATAGCTATAAAGTATGTGCGGGAGTAGTAAAGGTGATAAGTTTTCACATAGACCACAAAGTAAATCCTAATCCGCGCAACCACTTTGTTAATTATTTGCTTCCTCTGATGTTATGTTAAAACACATTTGTTAATTATTATCATAATAATATACAGATAACATTTTAAATAAAGATACTATTTTATTTAAAAAAAGAATCAGGTCTTAATCGTTCTATATTTCAATTTCCTGGGCGAAGATAAATTCCTTGAACTTCCGTTCGCTACGCTGTCACTCGTCGATTGATTGCTCCATCCGGATTGGATAAATAAAAAATACAATAACCAAACATTCCGTAAAGCTGACGGAAATTGAAGCTATCAATATCAACTTTTTAAATTTTCTTGCGAATATTTGCCTTAATTTTTAATTTTCTGAAATTCGTAAAGCTGTAAAATATACATAATTCATATTGGAATGAATGAATGAGCTTTATTTCGTCGCTGCGCCTGACAAGTTCCATTTGTGATTTTTGTATAGTTTTGGGAGACAACGAAAAACGTATTATTGATTCACATACGGAGCTTTTCTTACCGGTCAAAACACATATGGAATTAGTTAAACTCGTGTCCAGTTCGAATATCACAAAAATGATTTTAGTAACACATAGAGAATAAAACGAAGATTATTTTTTGTGCAAAAACCAAAAATAAAAAAAAAAATCACATAATATGGAATTTGGCTGGCGCAACGACCATTTATTCCATTACACTTTCGTTTTTTTTACAATAATTTCTGAGGTTAATATTGTCTTTTATTAACGCGAGTATCACACATTTAAATAAAATACTCTACCTATACCAGATTAAAATGCTATTTATTACAAAATATATTAAATAAATATTTGGTATATTTGGGCGAATTATTATAAAACTTGTACTTGATTTGTCCATGTACAAATTTAGTATATTACGGCTAGTTCATGCTTCAGGGGAGCCCAGGGCTGGTACCTTCGCAAAGCAAATTAGCCTCTCCATTCAATATTGCAAATTGCAATAGTGGATACTTTTATAATATGGTTTAATCAGCTAAGATATAGGATGTGGGTTTTTAATTTATTTTTAAGTTTTTATACATTTATGTTTTAGCTTAATATATTACGTATAAGAAGTTAAATTGTTTAAATACGTGCTTGATCGAAAGTGTCCTAAAAATACCAATCTATATTTCTATACCCTATACTATAATTTGTATTATATTTTGTGTATAGTACATCTACATTGCACCCGTGTGAAGCCGGGGCGTGTTGCTAGTTAAGTATAAAAGTGAAATTCTATATTTTCTAAGATTGTTGCAATGATCATTTTTTTACAGAAGTAATTAAGTCAGGCTGACTGTTTTTATTTTGTATTTCGGAACATAGATGTATGTTCAGATGTGAAACAAAACATGCAAAATTTAAGTCGAGTTATATAACTTTCAGTAAGTCATACTACATTATTATAATGTGTATTTTCAAAAGACCCAACAACACTGGAACTAACGTAGCGAATATAAGCAGGAATTATGAAATAAACTTGTACAAGTTTATATTCAAAGGGAATTTTATGTGACTTCTTCCTGGCTTCCTAGCGGTTATTCTGTTTGACATTTTCTTAAGAATCAGTTTCGAATGAAATAATATGGAAATTACTTTGAAAGGCGACTTCATCTTTCTTTTTTATATTTTTATTGAAATCATAGAAAATGTTTGATACATTTTATGAAAAAGATCTTTAAAAATTATTTTAGCTAAGAAATAGGTTTTAGCTCTTTCATATGACGTCATAACATTTTAACGAAAACCAAAATTCCATTCCATCCAATCACTAAACTATTTAAAAAAATGAAGCAAAAAGCGCTGGTACTATTTAAACACCGTTTTTCTAAAATATAACTCATATTTGCACAATTTCGTTATTCACCGCTCTGAGCGTGAACTATTCAACAATCATAATATTTTAATATTTGTTTTTGATAAATGGGTCACGAGAGAAACTATTTTCTGTTAAAACATTGAACAAAGAGTTAAACGAGTTGACGCAGTTCAAGTAATTTTTAAGGAAACATTTATTTTATAAGTTTTATGCTTGGGAGTGGACTCGAAAACTATGTTTTATACCGTGATTAAAAGTAATTGTTCATTTTATTTATAAAATGATTAAATTAACGGAAATAATAAGCCAAATATGAACCACATATTTCCAATAGAATGGGACGCAAACGGGTGGGTTTCCCTGGTGGCAAATGATCACTCCATAGACATCTGTAACCGTTGTTCAAGATGTAAATCCGTGAAGTGCACATTGCGCGTTTCGGTCTCAGTCTATGGATTTCCGAATGCTTTCCGAAAGTTAAGTAGGTCGAAAGTGCATCACTGACTGATGCTCTGTTGTTGGGGTATCACCTACCATCAAGTGAACTTCATTTTCGTCTGTCAATATCTAACATAAAAATACACATTAACATCGTATACGAGAAAATAACATTACATATTAAATCAGTTTGACTTCCTAATTAAATGTTTATATGAGTCCTTCAAAATCGATCAACTCCATTCCCAAACCATTTATTTCCCTATAACACGAACTGATTAAAAATAAATCCTTCGGGTGTCCAATTTCCATTAGCTTTCCCTGCGTGTAGGAATTAAGTACCTACGAAGCTACGTTTTACAATCGCGCCTTTTAATTTCGATACGGTTCCCAGTCAGTTCTCATTTTGCTTATCTAATTGGTATTTTAAAGACGTAGAAAATTTAACTTATGTTAGGCTTTCTAAAATTGAATAAAGATTTTGTACTTAACTACTTATATCATTACAATATTTTATTAAACGAATGTTTTTCTATCGTATAAAAACAACGAGACGTCGCGTCATTTCCGCTAATGATTACCAAGAGGATTAAAAGTTTGTTGTACGTAAGATAAATAATAAGTATTTCGATTACCATAATTAATATTACTAATTATGGTTACTTTAAATAGATTATATTGGTTTATACTTATTATAATTATAAAAATAACACTTCTATTGTTACACACGTTTCCGTTAAAATTTTCCCGCAATGGCGCTGGCCAATCACAGAGCAGTTTGAGTTGTGATCGGATAAGAGCTTAATCAAACGAGCCTCCTTTCTTAATATTAATTAAGAAAGTACAGATAGCGGCACGAGTCGTGAGCACAGATGAACCGTGGTGGGGATTGAGTACACTGTCGGTCAAAATTATTTGGCACCTTTATTATTTCAATCTGTAATTGAAAATTACATTAATTAATTGATTAAATTGCATTAGTCGCCTCTGCAGTTTGTTAATAAAGGTACATCATGTTTTTCGTAATACGTATTTATTTCATGGAAGAAAACATTGAGAAGATCATTGGTCGGGATTATCTATTTAACATCGAATTATTTCTGCTCTGCATATTTTATTTTTAAGTTTTAATCAAATCGGTAACAAAAAGAACAAAAATACACTAATTAAAAAGTTGTAACTAAAATTGCACTCAAGTGTATGATAGTCGAATGATACGCGCGGACCCAATAGACGACGAGCATCGACTGCCGAACCAATCACGCTCACGTCAGCGTGGTTAACGACATATCGACCAATGAAAACTGTGCTCACGACTCGTGCCGCTATCTGTAGGTAGTATAATTTTTAATAATTATAAGACACAATTTCCGGTGATTAACCACCACGACGAGAAGTTTGTTGTTAATATTTTGATTTCTATTAGTAATATTTTAAATTATGGTTCGTTTAAATAAATACAACTGATGAATATGTATTGTTGTTTTGTGAATAACAGTTTTATTGTTAAACCAAATGATTGGTTAAAATTATTACGTATACGTTACGTAGATAGTAACGAAAATAAATGGCGCCGTGAGTGAACGTTCTCGTATACTTATCTCCAGTATAAAACTTTTAAAATAAATTCCATACTTTCAGTGTGGTCTTGTGCAAGTGATATGTGAGGATCGAAGGCTCTCCAGCATCAAATAAAGGTTAGTGCCACTTTCCTTAAGCCGGCATTATTTTTCTCCAGTGCTTATTAATTATCAAAGAACATAGTAGATGTACACTATGTTCTTTGTTATTATTTACAATAAATGTTTAAAACTTTGAACAAATAAAGAGAGGCATGCCGTTGAATGAGGTGGATAGAAACGATATTGACTTCTTGACTTGATTTTCGTAGTGATGAATACATTTTTAAGCTATGAAATGTTAGTAAAGTTTGTGAGTCGAGCTTTCTTTTATCATTTTGAATAATGATTAACCCTAATAATATAACAAATAATATATTTTTGGCAAAATATGTGTTTGTTTCTAATCACCCGAGGTTCGGGGTGACGAGATCGAGATAACGGATTTTTTTTTCTATTCACCGCATTTTACGGTATCTCATCAAATTTTATTGAATTACGTAGTTTGTTCATGTAAGATTTTCATTCACTTTTCTTAAACACCCAATCTTAATCTTAATATATTATATAAAATGCTAATGTTCGTACGTGTGTCCACGGTTTTTTCTATCTTACGCTACTTTGATCAACTTCCCCTTGGGATGGCAAATACCCCTTGGTCTCTAGATGTGCATAAGGGAGTTTGGTCGGGGTGGGTGGAAGTGGGTGGTTGTGGGTGGCAAAAATGTGGAATAATATATATCTGTCCTTTTCTAACTAATGTAATCTTCCGTAAAATTCTGAAAATCTTGGAAATGATCTAAAAACTTCCAGAATGTGTGCAACTGATAAAATCAATCTAGAAAGTTCTAAAACTTTCTGGAATGATCTAGAAAGCTCCAACAAGCAGTGCAATTATTGTAATCGATCTAGAATATTTCCGAAAGTTTCTGGAAAGATCTAGAAAGTTTTAAAATGGTTTCAATTATTGTAATCGATTTAGAATGTTTTAAAAAGCTTCTGGAAAGATCTAGAAAGTTCCAAAATGTGTGCAATCGATGAAATTGATCCGAAATAATCTAGAAAGTTCTGAAATGGTTTCGATTGTTGTAATCGATTTAGAATGTTTTAAAAAGTTTCTGGAAAGATCTAGAAAGTTCCAAAATGTGTGCAATCGGTGAAATTGATCCTCAATGATCTATAAAATTCTAAAAAATTCTAAAATGGTCTAGAAACTTCCAAGATGCCTACAACTTGAAGATACTTTACACCGTATGTTAAATGGTCGAATAAGTATCTTATTATTTAAGATAGAAATCTAAAATATTTATCTACTTTATAAAATGGATCCTTAAATATGTCTTATACCAATAAACATGCGATGTATTTTAACCCGAGCAACGCCGGGTTTCGCTGCTAGTATATTATATAAAATGCTCATGTTCGTACGTGTGTCCACGGTTTTTTCTATCATACGCTACTTTGATCAACTTCCCCTTGAAATGGCAAATACCCCTTGGTCTCTAGGTGTGCATAAGGGAGTTTGGTCGGGGTGGGTGGAAGTGGGTGGTTGTGGGTGGCAAAAATGTGGAATAATATATATCTGTCCTTTTCTAACTAATGTAATCTTCCGTAAAATTCTGAAAATCTCGGAAATGATCTAAAAAGTTCCAAAAAGTGTGCAATCGCTAAAATTGATCCGAAATGATCTAGAAAATTCTAAAAATTTCTGAAATGATCTAGAAAGTTTAAAATGGTTTCAATTGTTCTAATCGATTTAGAATGTTTTAAAAAGCTTCGGGAAAGATCTAGAAAGTTCCAAAATGTGTGCAATCGATGAAATTGATCCGAAATAATCTAGAAAGTTCTGAAAGGGTTTTGATCGTTGAAATCGATTTAGAATGTTTTAGAAAGTTTCTGGAAAGATCTAGAAAGTTCCAAAATGTGTGCAATCGGTGAAATTGATCCTCAATGATCTAGAAAATTCTAAAAATTTCTATAATGGTCTAGAAACTTCCAAGACGCCTACAACTTGAAGATCATTGAAAGTACGAGTGAAAAGTTATTGAACAAATTCACGTCATTTCGAGAAACCATAACGACTGAACTATTTAGACTACAGTACTATTCTAGAGTGTTTTGGTACTAGAAATTTCGATATTTGACGATCTAGCTCACGAGTAGGATCACCTCGAAATTTGTTCATTTATAGTCCGGACAATAAAACCATTAATGTAGTCTATAAACAAGTATTATAAAAAGAAACAGATAAAAATATGTAAATAAAATAAATAAAATAATAATACTACTCTGTCAAGAAAGTACCGGGAAAAGATCAATAAAACACAAACTGTTTGTTATTCATCCAAATTTATCTTATCACCTTCAAAGTATGCTCCTTCAGAAACGATAAACTTACGCCAACAAATAATCCAATCATCAAAACATTTTTTAAACGCTGTTTCCGGAATTGAGTTCAGTTCTCGCCGCGAATTCTCCTTCATGTCTTTTACCGATTGAAAACGGGTGCCACGAAGTGGTAATTTGAGTTTAGAAATAAGAAAGTAGTCGCCTGGAGCCATATCTGGTGAATATGGTGGTTACTCGATGGTATTTGTTGAGTGTTTGGTAAAAAAATCATTCACAATGATGGCCTTGTGCGAAGGCGCATTATCATGGTGCAAGATCCAAGAATTTTCTTTCCACAAATCAGGCCTTTTTTTGTCGAATTTGCTCTCTTAAACGCCGCAAAACGCTCAAATAATATTTCTTATTTACCGTTTAACCTTCGGGCAGGAATTCATTCACTTTTGCGATGTTAACTTCAGTTGCACTCGTTGATGGCCTACCAGAGCGAGGCAAATCTTCCATCACAACTTGACCACTTTTGAATGCTTTGCACCACTCATAAACACGAGTTTTTGATAAACTCGATTCACCGTAAGCCTTCTGTAACATTGTCAGTGACTCCGAACACGAAATTCCATTGGCGATGCAAAGTTTAAGACAAAATCTTTGTTCGATGTTTTTGTCCATTATGAAATTCGCAATACACACTAGATATGATATAACTAAAAACATCACTGTATTTAATATAAATAACAGATGCAACTCAAACTCCGCGCCAAAATGGAAAACAGTTGTTCAAATCTGACAACAACAAAAAAAACAAAAAAATTAATTTAGAATCATAAACAAATAATCCATTCCCGATACTTTCTTGACTGAATGTATGTAATGTGGATGTGTGTTTGTCATAATATGTAATATGAATAATTATTAGGTATTTGGATTCGATAATAAATTAATTAATTTTTACACTTTACACCGTATGTTAAATGGTCGAATAAGTGTCTTATTATTTAAGATAGAAATCTAAAATATTTATCTACTTTAGAAAATAGATCAATAAATATTTCTTATACCATTAAACGATGTATTTTAACCCGAGCAACGCCGGGTTTCGCTGCTAGTTCTTTTATAAAACGTATCATCAATAAGTAAGTAGATGCACTAAATGATATAAAATTAAAAAAAAATCATTAAAACATTCTTACTGACATTTGCCAATGTATGAAATCCAAACCAAATTCTGAAGTTCATGTCGACACTCGACAGACGAGCTTGATTCATGAGATTCACTTGATGGTGGATGATACCCAGCCATTGAACATCAGTAAATGATGTCACTGTCAACCTTTTTTTTGTTAGGTACTTACTCTGTTTTTCCCTTAATGAATGGTGGTTCATTACCCGATCGGAATTTCAATATTCCTCCTATCCGTTTAGTCCGACTGATCAGTCGTAAGGGAAAGAGAGAGAAAGAGGACAACATGTTCATAGATGAGACTCGAACTCGAACTCGCGACTCATCGATAGGTACGCAAGATATACCTTGCGTATTAACGAGACAATCTAATTTATTTAAGGATAGCGATACCATCTTTATCAAACAGTTAGTCGTAAACTTTTGGAACTAAAGGCACAAGACCATTATTCTTACCAAGACACACTGACATTGCTCTCACTCCATTTGGGTTATTAAAGAACTTAGTTGCAAACAAGTTCAACATTTATAACAAATTACTTTAGTTTAAACTTTTACTTTTAAGTGTCTTGACAAGTGATTTTTTTATGATATAATTGAGTTGAAATATATTTTTTTTATATGTATATTAAGGGAGGCAAATGAACAGGTGGCTCACATGATGGCAAGCGTCTACCACCCCCCATGCAAATCCGTAACACCAGAGGTTTAAATAAAATACTTTATAACGGATTAAAACGCGATTTATTATTTATGCCGACGTTTCGGATGCTTTTCAGCGACCGTGGTCGCGGCAGACTGAAAGATGACAGTTGTCTGATTTGAAATATAAGTTGCCATATTATACGCCATCTATTCCTACAGAGTTGATATTCACTGTTATTTTCTACATTGTGGCAACATTGACTAATAGTGTCCTGTTTTTAGTATGTTTGACTTGGGGTTTTAGATTTTTAATTATTATACGTAGATCCCAGGTATTGGAAAGTCTCGAACAATCTTCTCTGTTGAAGTTAGGGTGTTTTTTAATTTCAATAGCCTTGAGTACCAGTCTGGGAAACAATCTACTTTCTCGTGCGAGGATTTCTGTTTGGTCGAAACGTATGTAGTGGTTTGGCTTATCTAAAGTCCGCGATGTGTTCCTTAAGTCGGTTGGAAATGTTATGTTTAGTTTGCTCAATGTAGGATAAACCACAGTCACAATCCAGTTTATAAATACCTGCATCTTGCAAAGGAATATAACTTTTGATCGGTCTCAAGAACTGTTGAATCCTCTTAGGCAGCTTGAAAACTGAAGTAATAGAAGCACGTTTTTAGATTCTTCCAATCCTATCCTCATCCTAACATCCTTCACATATAGGTAGGTAGGCTGGTTGACGTTTTACTGTTTGTGTCTTCATGTACTGTTTGTGCAAGATTGTAAGTGCTAAGTTATTAAAATAAAATTTTTACTACATTTTTACGATATTCAGTTTACACCTGAGGATTGATTCTCAGGCCTTGAAGATGGACAACCAAATCGTCCATATTATAATGATTTATTTAAAAACTAATGTTATCATCATTACCTTAAAATAAACTAATTTGCAAAAGACGTAACACAAATACAAATTTCAATTCTAATAAGCATTTCCGCTTCAATAAGATACGCTACAAGTTCTAAAATTATCGTTTTAATTAAATACACAAAATCGTAGCACACGAAAGCAGGCGAATTCGCATCAATTCTTATTAAAATGTTCACAAACGTTCGGTCCATGTTAATCAAAGCGAACGGAAGGGTCACGCATAACAACTGGCCAGTGATATTTGACCCCTAATGCTATTTCGTATGCTTCTATTTATATCTATAATTTATTATATATATTGAAGTAAAGTATTGGCTCTGGCTATAATATATAATCGCTCAAAATATTCAAATATTTGAAGTTGTCAGAGACAAAATTCATATTAATAAAGTAATACGCTATTCTTACAAATATACACTTCAGAAATGCATATTGTCTTGTGAGTTGAATAACTGTGTTTCATTATAATCCTTGATTATGCTTACAGATCTACTTGGCTATATTGTTCATGATAATATATTTTATCATAATAGTTTAGTCCTGGAAACGTTACAAAACGGCAGGTTTACTTTCGAATTAAATAAGTATAGACTACTGTTTACTGGCAGCATCGTGAAAAGTATATTCCAGAAGGAATATCTACAGTATAATTAATTCCTTGTTCAAAAGAACTGACAGAAAATCTAAGCTCTTACAAAAATTGTTAAGCTCTTCTTAGACTGGTCATGTTCCAACGCCGAGGGACATTTCCACATAAAGAATCTAATTAGCCGTCGACAGTTTGGGTCGGTGTATTACATAAAAACATTACCAACGGAAAACATTACTTCGCCTGTAATTAATTTTACTTTAGAAAATGAGCAGGAAAATTATAATTCATGCTTCCGTTCCGTGATAGCGAAATTGTAAAGCTTTTATTAGACTCTCGATTAAGCTGAGGGGTCATTTTAATGGATCAGTGTTCATTAACGTGGATGTAACCACTAGGATTTTTCCGATATTTTAATAGCTATTCTTTTATTCGGGACATAGAGGAATCCAACAAATAAGATATCGTGAAAATCGGTACAGCCCTTCTTGAGTTATAAACGGTGTAACTAAGACAACTTTCTTTTATATATATAGATTTATAAATATAATTAATAAATTATATTAAATGTGTATATGTGTATATATATATACATATATATATGTATTATATATAGTATTCCAAAATTGAGGTGTCTGAGATTAAAGGCTATTTCTATTTTTTTAATAAACTGAATAATATTTCAATAAAATAACGTAGCCGTAAGATTGCCCATGACCACGATTGTATATAGAGGCGTACATGAGGCTAACCTGATAGTTTGTTATGGTCATAGAATCTCTACATTTTACTTTGAGCATTCAGAAATGTATGTATATACTAAAACCGAAACGCACTAAGCACTTGACGGTATTTCCATCTATGAAAGGGGTTCGTTACCCGGTTAGAATTTCGATATTCCGAAAGTGACCAGACGTGAGGAAGACATACAGAAAATTATAAACGTATCGTCCCTGTAGAATTCAAACCCGCGACCCATCGGTTCGCAAGGGAGCATTCGGTTTTACCAAACGCGCCAACGAACCTATTTTTACATAAAACAGCAAAAAAAAAAAGAGCGAATGGTACATTTATATGTTATCTCAAGTAGTTCTATTACGAAATCTCTGTTTGAAATGTTTAAAAATAAACATATTATTGTAAAGAAGAAAAGAAAAAGCCATTACTGCTCTCATCCGTAAATTCAGCACAATAGGGCGCTTACTGCACAGTCAAACAAAGAATTGCTTACACGACACCAATGTCAAGAACATGCTAAGCGAGGCAAGGTTAAGAGCATTTAAAGAGAAAAATATGAAAAAAATTGAGCGAAATCTCCACGTCAATTAGACTCGAGTAAAGTACATGTCAAAAGCCAATTTATGGTCGAACAAGAAAGTATAATATTGAAAGATAAAATAATGAATCCGGCCATTGGAAAAGACAACCATTTAATAAATACCCGGTATTGAATAAGGAAGGTTTTAATAACATTTTATATGAAAACTCATTTTTGCTGTTAAATTGAATTTTTGGGTCGGTTGTTGTTTGGAAGCATTTAGTGAGCTTTTTTCATCTATATAAAATTACTTACGATTTAACTAAAAACTACTCGACCGATTTTAAAAATTATTTCACCAATAGAAATCTATTTTTTTTTTTCATTTTTTTAGAACATCTATATTGCAAAGGATAATAAATAGGTAGACAGTACTTGATATGCAGTTTGCGCCCACTTTTTTTTCCCTTAAAATCTCATCTGATGACAATACAGTAAGACGAGTACGAGTAAAAAACCCGAATATATCAATATAACATACACAAGTGCGTATGTTTTTTGGGTTCTTGTTAAAATCAAAAATGGAATGACAGATTACTTTATGTACCACTGAAACTAGCAGCCGAGTAGTAGCAGCCGGACGTTAGCTGGTCGCTATTTCGTCTAGGAGGCCGAGTCCCACTCGATTAAGGTGTAGACATCTTCAGCTAACTATCTATAAATTGTTAGTAACTTAGAATGTTTTGAAAAAAAAGTTGGCTTCAGTCTGTACAGAGAAATGTAGAGAAATGTAGAGAAATGTCGATTTTTTAGTGTTTAGCTGGTCGCTATTTCGTCTAGGAGGCTGAGTCCCACTCGATTAAGGTGTAGACATCTTCAGCTGTCTATAAATCGTCAGTAACTTAGAATGTTTTGAAAA
Organism: Anthocharis cardamines; assembly: GCA_905404175.1. Taxonomy (NCBI): domain Eukaryota; kingdom Metazoa; phylum Arthropoda; class Insecta; order Lepidoptera; family Pieridae; genus Anthocharis; species Anthocharis cardamines. The sequence continues at coordinate 2,938,650 of FR989959.1, forward strand.
AAAAGTTGGCTTCAGTCTGTACAGAGAAATGTCGAATTTTTAGTGTTTAGCTGGTCGCTATTTCGTCTAGGAGGCTGAGTCCCACTCGATTAAAGTGTAGACATCTTCAGCTAACTATCTATAAATCGTCAGTAACTTAGAATGTTTTAAAAAAAAAGTTGGCTTCAGTCTGTACAGAGAAGTTATATTAGTGTATAAAATATTTTAAATGCCCTGCCCTACCGAAACAATTTTTTTTATCTTGTTCCCCGGGATTCGAACCCGCAACTCTACACTACTGAATCACGTCTATACATTTTCTTTAGTTAACCATTTAAAACAAAAACACATCATATTAACTAGAAATGTTTTCACTCGTATTAAATGCTAGTCGATCTAAACCTTCATACTACACGTAATAATAAACTTTTAGTTACTTATAAGCTCTGAGCTTATTTGTTTAACTTTCCATTAGTATTTAAAGTCCCAGCATAATTTTCCACAAACCACCTCAGTTAGTCTCGTCCCCAGCGTCCCAGTAACAAGTAAGTTTGCATACTAATTGTAGTACCTATGTATGTGCTTGCTAACGACATGCCTCGTATCACCTTGCAACTTATGCTCCCTTGGTATTTATATAGTTTCTGACTGAAGTTTACTTCGAAAATAAATATGTTATTTCATTGAACTATAACGTAGAACTAAGAACTCGATTTTGCCTTGCTAAAGGTACTCGTACTAGAGTACCAAAATTCGTACCAAAATTCGGCGTAAGAAAATTTCGTTTACGAATTTAAGAACATGCATATATCTACGTAATAACAAAATATGTATTACATATAATATAATGATATTACCAGGTAGCTCCGTTTATTTATGTCACAAGCTCAGGTGCACAGCTAATAAAGTACATTTAATTTCCCCTCGTGAGTATAAGAGCGGTTACACATGGCAACATTTCGAATCGATAAAAACTCGCATTATTCTTAAAGGTGTTAGTGGACCGCGATACTAGTGATTTTGTTGGTGATATTGTCAATAAGCACGTGAATTACATCACATATGCATCGCGATTTTTAGTGTATTCCAAATGTGATAATGAGGTATTTTTACTATAACAAACGCACATTTTATAAAAAAAAGTTACGGAAGTTACGGAATCTTGCAAGAAATGCTTGATATTCCGCACATTTTGATTAGCCGGATGCTGCTTGTTGCTTTAAAAAAAGAACAGGCGCTTTTTTTTATATATTTTGAAATTCTAATGTTGTGTTCTGTATGACGTGTAAATAGATGATAAGGTATTCTAGTTTCTGTTAAGTGTTTTGAGTTTTCTAGTAGATAATGTATTGGGTTAATGTATGTACGTATGTAAATGGTGAGAGAAGCCGATGGGAATCTGCTTGTTATGACTCCTCGCCACTAAGCCAGTATTTCCAGCAAAATAGTATAGTCACAGTGTGTAACCGCTCTAAGAAGAATGTAGATAATTTTCTCTTGCACTCTAAACATTGTTGTAAGCTAATTCTCTTGGGGCTTATACGCATGAGAAACAGGTCAATTTCTATAGCAGCTGACGTTGGACTTTGAGAATTTATGTATATTTGTTATCATACGCTCATATATCACAACAAATCAGCTGTTAGATATTAATTTCGATTGCTTAGTGTAATTCAGATTACGCACATAGACAATCTTAGAAAATATGTATGCCTTGATGTTTAACGGAACTATTTAAGGCATTTTAAGTACTGCAGTTACACTGGCTGGACGTTATGAAACCGAACTCCTAGGCGATTGAACTAGCTAAATGGGGTCATTGACCAGGTCAAGACAAAATATTTTTGGTCACATTACCGCTCTCTATCACGTGAGAAGAAATCATGCCTATCCATATTTTATGTCAATAAAAAATAAAATAAAAGAAAAATTTGCGGCATTCTCATTGACATTTAGTATTAAAATAATGACAACGATTAATTCGTACAAATAACAGTTTGAGTTCGTATTGCAGACGCTTATTCACAGTAAAAAGAGCGATTTAGCGAATACATGCTCTGAAGAAAGAGCTTAACCGCGAACAATTGGGTATGGTGCAAAACATAGTTGAAAACGTTTTGGAGATACAACATTTTAAATATTTCTGCTTAGAGCTTACTGTATCATCAAGCTTTTTATATGTACCTACTTCAATATTGATCATCAACTCAACTAAATATAAAACCCTCTTATCCTCATACATTTTATAAATACCTTGGATTATGAAATGACTATTTAATATTGTCTTTTATTAACGCGAGCATCACACATTTAAATAAAATACTGTATACCGGATTAAAACGCGATTTATTATTTATATTGTTTAAATTATTTATCCCGACGTTTCGGATGCTTTACACGGACCACGGTTGCTGTAAAGCATCCGAAACGTCGGGATAATTAATTTAAACAATATAAATAATAAATCGCGTTTTAATCCGGTATACAGTATTTTATTTAAATGACTATTTAGTTCATTGTTTAATTTTGCAAGTAAAACAAATATTCTATATTTGTACCCACAGTGGTGTATGTGAAATATAAAAAAAAAATAGATGTAATATACAAAAAAAAAATTATATTTGTGAAATATTTTTTAATATCAGTCGAGTAGTTTTTGATTTAAATCGTAACAAACAAAAAATATAAATATATGTAATAAGGTACGGTAAAAAGTAGATAACAATATATTAAGATACCTAAGTAGGTCAACTATGTCAAGAAGTCATAATATTTTTTTAAATATTATTTTATGCTTGCCACATTATATTCGGAACTTAGCATTTTCAATTCATTCACTAAGAGATAAGATGACGTCTAGAAGATATTCCGGAACTGCTCATTACAAACAAAGTGGTCTTGAGTTCACTTTCAGCGATTATCACTTGACATGAACCACACAAAGAGCGTGTCTCACGAACAATAGCAGAAGATAGCTAACAATTACTACGTTTCCGTATACATTCCCTAATCTCAGTTCATTTGTACTGTATTATCCTTCGCCTTCGTATAGCAGACTATGTCCGTCGAATTTTCTCAGACACGACCTTCCTAAGATCTTCATATTTAAGATATTTTTAAATAAACACAACCCAACTTCAATGTAATACGCATTGTAGTATTACTATACAACTGAAAACAGTCAAAAACTAGTAACGATATTAATACAATATTATTCTAACTAATCAAACAAACGATTAAATGTAAATTATATTATCTTATCAAATTTACTGTAAGAGCAGAAACAGTGTTTAATTAATATGGCTTAAGCATCTTAGCAGGGTAAATGTTAGCAAATTTGTTGTTTAAGAAGAAGTAAAATATTAATTATAATAACACAAATAAAAAAAATAAGTAAGTAGTATAAAATACGTATGGTGACTAAAAAGAGAGCCACTCAGAGTGTGTTGCAACACAGATGTGTATCGCTGATCTTCAGTGACACGTGACACGAACTCAAGGGTGAAGGGGTTTGAGTTAAATTAATACAATAATTGCTTAAAAAAATTGAATGCATTACGTTTATTCATCAGAAAGTATAGTAATATATAAATATTTTTGATATACATATACACTTTTGATGAAAAGGGCACTGGACTCAGCATGGTGTGGTGAGGTTTTGACAAAAAAAATTTCAGCCGTGGCCTAGTCACCTCACGGATGTTCACACGCTAGTTAAATATTTACAAAATAATAAAAAGGCTCCTATACTTTTATTTAAACTACAATATTATTCCTTTAAAATATAATAGCAATACAATATTAGCTAATATATTCCAAATTTAGGAAGCCTTAGTCCAGCATCTTATCTATACTCTATACTTAATATTATAAAGATTTGTATTTTTGTATGTTATGAATAAACTTAAAAACTACTGGACCAATTTAAAAAATTCTTTCACCAATAGAAAACTACATTATCAGCGAGTAACAGGCTATTTTTGTGTATATTACATCTACACTGCACCCGTGTAAAGCAGGGGCGCATTGCTATTTCGTAATATTCTCTTCGTACTCTTACTCATTTTCCTGTGTTTGTTTCATTTCCACACCCTTAATTCAGTCTCTTGTGTTAATTTCTCTGTAATAGCCATGTCCTCTTGTTTGTGCGATAAATTAATCCCAGCTTATTATTATCGTCTCGTAATGAGTTTCCTTTCCAAGAATTTATAAGGACTCATCATGTGATTGTCATTAATTAAAAGGACCGATAGCTGAGTTTGACAGAGTTGATAATGAAGTAGCTTTTAACCGCAATATTGCCCGCAGGTGTCTTACCACCTCAAAATATTATTGAACTTTTAATGTTTTGGTGGTAAGTCCGATCTTTGTTTATGTTTTCATTTTACTTTTGTATGTTTTCAAGGCTGTCAAGTAATATACGATATTTAAGATTAAGTAACATTCATTCATTCAAGTCATTCTGGTCAAACTGTATTGATATACAGTTTTATATATTATCATACATGTTACCATGTAAGATGGAATTTTTCTTTTATTTGTTTACAGTTCTGCTGTTATTGCTATTTTTGTAATTATTAGTAGTTATGGCTAAAATCAGCGTGAAAGAATTTGACTACTTAGTAACTAAGCATTAGTCAAATAAGAATTTCCTTTTTTTTTCTAATTATCTAGTTTAATTTATAATTTGTACTAAAAATTTTATTTCTTCTTTTTTTATGTTATATAACTTTTATTATTTTTATTTTTTCTTTTTCAAGAGCAATTAGGGAGTATTTTTTGTAATTCTTATGTTCACCATAATTGTCATATATTTTAGAACAACAAATTGTAACTTAAATTGTAGAAAATTGTATTATATATGATGTGGTGTACTTTAATAAATAAATAAGTAGTCAAGCATACCTAAGTAAGCTTTATGCTGAGTCATTTCAATATATCGTTTGATATAATATTTATAAGTTATGTTATATAATTAATAAGAAATTTTGATTATATATTATGGTGTGATTTTACGAAGAACAAAAGTTTCTCTCTCTCTCTCTCTCTTTCCTGCCTCAAAATATACCCTTCGTAATTCCAACTTCGCGAGAATTTCTTGACATTAATCTTAAAGAGAATAATTCCTCAGATTGAGGCCATCAAGACACGCATCCCAGTTCTCCTCATTATAATTATACAGAACGTATCCCTCAGGACATTCTTGACATTCATCCGGAATGTAGTGGTCTAAGCCATAGCGATTTACTCTTATTGGATTCAAGGTAATTTAGCCCTTACGTAGCCGCATTTCCAAAGAAGTTGAGCCTATTTTTGTTTGTAGGAGAAAATAATTTGCGAGCCGCTTAATTCCGCTTTTCTTCAAAGCTCATGCTTGGTATACTGCCTTGGTACATTTTTTGCCATCTTCCGTTTAAAGAAAATTAATTAAGATTTTTTTTTTATTTTTTTATAATGTGGCATTAAAAAATAAGGGTTGTATACCCTATATTTTCACTCTCCTATTACCAACCCCTGCTTTTTTTGTAAAAAAATCTAGACCCGTGCGAAGCCGGGGCGGGTCGCTAGTATTATATAAAGGTGATTTTATATTATGATTATATTAGTTCAAATTCTCCTGCAATAAACAGACCATTATCACTAGCCTATGTTTCTACTGCGGAGACTCAGCTCTCATCGACAAACTGACTGCAAAAACTGACGAATCTCGATAATTTTAAATTTTATTAAATACTTTTCCAATTTTCAAATAATTTGATACTTATTATCAAACAATACCTACCTCCAATCTCAAAACCTTTGTACTTCTTTTATCTTGAGAATTTTGCCATTGAATTTTTAATATTAGTCGGTCAAAGTTCCCCCAAGCTGGATTGGGGTGTTCTTTAAATATTAAACGCTCAAGATGACCCTCTTTTTATATAAAGTCAGCGATATAAAGGATAATCTTTAGATTTCTATTTGTAAAATACTTGAATTTAAATTATTCTCTATTAGTTCTATTGAAATTATTATTTCCGTTTAGTTCACATGAATTGAAATTAAATTGGGACTTTTTGATCATTTACACAATAACATAAAAAACATCTATTTTTATTTAAGTTATGTATTATTAAAAATATATTTTTTTTTTTATGTCAGATATCGACAGACGAGCATGAGTTCACTTGATGGTAGGTGATACCTCAGCCACAGAACATCAGCCAATGATGCGCTGTCAACCTAATTTTTACTTTGAGCATTCGGAAATCCATAGACTGAAACCGAAACGCGCAATATGCACTTCACGGCTTTTCCATCTATGAATGGTGGTTCGTTACCCGGTCGGAATTTTAGATATTCCTCCCACCCGATCAATGCCCGAAGTTACCAGACGTGGGGAAAACATGCTTACAGAAAATTATAAGCATGTGCTCCCGGTGGGATTCGAACCCACGACCCATCGATGCGCACGGCAGGTGTTCTACCGAACGCGCCAACGAGCCCGTCAAAATAAACACAATAATTTATAAAAAATAAATAAATAAAATAACATAAACTGAGACCGAAATGTGCAATGTGTACTTCACGGTTTTACCAACTATGAACGGTGTTTTCGATATTTTTCCCTCTTTATCCATAGATGCGCAAGGCAAGTGTTCTACCAACGAGCCCGTCAAAAAACGAAGGTATTAGTTTTTATATTGAGGAGTTCCTATGGCTTCCTTCCAACTCCATCATTAACCATCTTCATCACTACATCACCTAAGTTACATTTGTATTAATATATTCCAACTATTGTGTCTATAATCTTCTATTGTTCCTATAATCTTCTTCCGATATCAACCATCTTCAATACCACCTAAGTTACATTTCAACTTCAATACACATATGAACTTTTTACTCAAGAAGACATACGAATGAAGTTAAATCAATGCTAGTAAAAGATTGCTTTCTCAGGCCTCTTCAAGACGTAGTAAGTTTTATCACGTACGATCGGACCCATTTCCCAAAAGGAATAAATAAGATACTAAGACATATTTATCCAACAAAACCAACAGTTCATAGATGAAGAAAAGTCGGTAATGTTGCAAAAACAATTTCCTCTTCAGATATATGACCTTATATTTTTCTTTTCTTTTGCGATCATGACAAGTTTCTGTTTTATTGATGACTAGTAATACGCCCCGGCACGGGTGCAATGTAGATGTACTATACAAGAAAAAAATATAGCCAATGTTACTCGATGATAATGTATGGTAGATTGCTATTGGTAAAATAATTTTTAAAATCGGTCGAGTAGTTAGTTGAGCAAACAAACAAACAAATCTTTCCTATTTATAAAATTAGTATAGAGGTATACGAAAATTATTTAAAAATGTTTTTGGTTGAATATGCTTGTAATTTTCGTTTATTTAGATCAGAGTTTATATTTCGAAATGTAATTACAGAATAAGGGACAAACGGGTATGTGACCAACGTGATGGTAAGTGATCACCGCCGCGGCCGCCCATAGACATCCGCAACACCAGAGGGCAGCTGGTGCGTTGCCGGCCTTAATACTTTAAATAGGATGCTTGGAGTAAGAATTGACTGAATTATTAATATGAATTTCAATCGACTTAGCTTAATTTGAAAAAAAAAATATTTTTAAACAAAAATCAAAAACCGACTTCAAAATACACATAGTATGTACAAACTAACACTAAAAAGTAAAAAATAATATTTTAATTACTTCAAAGCATTATTTATTAACAGTTATTTTGAAGTCGGTGCCACCCAACCGATGCCGCTACGTACTGTTCGAAAGTTTGTTGCAAAAGCAAGATTAAACTGTCCTTCTTGGCTGTTGCGCTGTGGCGCGTAACAAACATACAAAAAAAAAAAGCAACATACAGACGAATTGAGAACCTACTCCATTTTTGAAGTCGGGTAATTAATTCTTTTTGAGACTACCACAGATTATTGAAATTAAAAGTTTTCAACTGATAATAAAAAGTAAAAAATTAAATAAATTAATGAAATGAATAATCGTTAGCTACATTTTGACCTGCGAATGCGAAAGAAAAGATTGTTAAGGCATCGTTTATGATCCTATAGCTTCCGCCTCCGTGACTCTGTGGTAAGTTAGATGCGCTACCACCACCAGAGCTCCTAGAGTTGAATCCCGCGGAAACTAATTTAAAAACAATCTGTTTAGGCCGGGCAGGGCACAAGCGAAGTTGATCACCTGATTGCCTGTAAAAAAAATTGTCGGTGAAACAGACACTGAAATGGGACCGCCTCATACCCCATTAGGGGACTCGGGAATTCATTTTTAATAGCCTACCTACCTACCGTCAAGTGAATCTCACGATCAATATCTATATTCTATATATATAAAAATGAATCCCTATTTCCCTTGGTCACGGCATCACACGTGAACGGCGGGACCGATTTCGCTAATTATTTTTTTGTTATGTTTGTTATTGTCAAGAAAAAAATAAGAAAATTGCACGGAAAATTAGAAAATTTTAGAATACTTAACCCTTTGATTATTCATATAAATAATCTAAGACTTAACCAATATATTAAATCATTTCTAATGTAACCATAGCGATTTTACAATTCAAACTTTTTGATGTAATCTTATGGCGTTTGACATAACATTGACAGAATGCGTGCCGCAAATATCTTTGTTTCTGAAATATTTTTTTAGTTAATTATACCAATTCGAAATCAATATTAATAGTTAAGACAGGACAACTTCTGTCGGGTCCGCTGGTCTGTCATAAAAAATACATTTTTTAACTATCAAACAAAAATTTAAATTCAAATATTGAAAAGAAATACGCCTGCACACTGGCTAAAGTAGAAGTGCAATTATTTTAGTCTAAAAAAACAAAAACCTACAACAGAAGTGCCCGGGTTATTCTTTGAAGTGGTCCGAGCTACATTTATCATAAATTTTTTGCTGTTTCATGCAACACGAATAAAGGAAGCGTCTTTGAAAATAACATTTTATTATTGTTTAGAATTCTATAAATCAATTCTACTTGACATAAATATGATTTAATAAGAAAATAAGTAACTTGATAATTGGTATATTTAATACTATATGAATTGATTTACATACATGTGTGTACATTTTTAAAAATATAATATACTGATAATATTTCTCTTCTACTCCTCATCAGCTATATTTATGATATAATGTTTCATTTAATATGATTAAATATCAATTAATCAAAAATATCAATTTAAGATCTTAATATTAATTTCTATATTTTATAACTTATATTTCAATAACGTTTAAAAGTATAAAACATCCCAATCGTCTTATAGCTCGATAATACTATTACTAGTAATTTGACCTTTAGACTTTTGTCTATAATAATTTAGATTATTCTTAGACTTATCTATATAATATATAAAAGAGATTCCCACCTATATAATATATGTATATTGACTCTTGTAGCGACTTGAAATATGGTAGGAATATTCCTTTCGCCGAGTAGAGGTCAGCTAAGAACGGATTTTACAAAACTCCACCCACAAGGGGGGTGGGGGGGAAATTGCTAGTATATTATAATATATTAGACTGAAACCGAAACGCGCAATATGCCATGTTTTCCATCTATGAACGGTGGTTCCGTTACCCAGTCGGAATTTCGATATTCCTCCCACTCGTTCAATGACCGAAGTTACTTGACGTGGGGAAGACATAGTTACAGAAAGTTATAAACACGTGGTCCCGGTGGGATTCGAAGCCACGACCCATCGATGCGCATGGCAGGTGTTCTACCGAACGCGCCAACGAGCCCGTCAAATATATTGGATAGAATATCGGCTAATTCTCTTAGTAATTTACTCTATATTTCTATTTTTGGCATAAAGCAAACTAATATACTTAATATTGTATATTCAGTTTATATAACACATAACATTTATTTAATTAAATAATGCAACCGATACATTATGTTTTATGTAATGCCTCAATCTAATTTTATATGCAATCATTGGCGAAATAATTAATCTAAGACGTTTTCATAAGTAACGAGTTCAATTCATGTTAAATCTGAAATTATTTACGTTTTCTTACTTCTGTTTGTTTCGACAGTAAAACGAGTAACGGATCATCTGAAATAGAACTGAATCTGAGTGATACAACTAGTTGTTGGTTATGAATTTAGATTTCAATGTATTTCCGAAACGAATTAAAAATAAAATTGGTCAACAGAGCAACATTGCTATTTTATCTGAGGTATATTCAAGTTTCAAATTTTGAAACTTATTAGGTTAAAGTATATAATAATCAATTGTAATACTTTAACCTTTGCCAAACTTAGGTACCCTTTACGTCTGACTACATCTTATATATTAAATTATATATTATTGTTTTACGGTTTCATTACGATGCCTTGCAATAAGAAAGATTTTTAAAATATTTTGAATTCTTCTATTACTACGATAGAAGCTACTTCTTTATATAATAAAATATTCATGCAAGGATTAACCTTCCAAACAAGCGTGCTTACTGATTATATAATAGAATATTTGTTTATGGAGTTCACAGTGTTTATCACAACTTATATAGACAGGTTTAGTTTATTTTTAAGAAGACAGATCTCTGTCATAAACGTGACAATGCCTAAAATATATCAAAAGTATGCCATTAGAATATTCTAAATCCTCAATAAAATCCAGAAGCTTTGTATCTTTCTTTAGTTGTAGTTCGACAATCTAATGTTTTAAGGGCTATGATATCAAGATACAACTTCTTTTTATATTAGAATACTTAAGTTTAAAAAATATATTAAGCAATGAAAAATCGTATACTCATTATACTAAAACTTACCTCAAAACTGCAGCATTCACAATCACAATCACATAAAGGTCAAAGTCTATTCAATATGTTTTGAACCAAACAAATTTCGCGTAAGACAGCTTATTTGTGTCAAGGTCTACACAAGAGCTACAACGGTACGTCCGTCCCGTAGAGTCTCTACGATACGACAGGCACGTTGCTACGAGCTACGAGGGGAGATGTGGGGCCAATCGAAGAGAGGCTGCGCGATATACAGGATGCTTTATCCGGACAAAAAATATACAATGCGCCAATTTAAAAAAAAAGAGAATAGGGGTACATAATACATAATAATAACCGCAAAAACTGAGCTGTAGCTAGTATTAAATAAGTAACTGTGTGTATAGGTAAACAATGTTTTTTTTTGATGTACACATATTATGTATAATCAAAAACAGAAAGGAAAAGAATAATTGCTAACGCTAGGTATTATAAAATAAAATCTATTACTAAAATGTGCAATTATGAATATTAAGTTAATGTTCCGAAATGATACAGTGTCATGTCAAATAGAATGTCTCCTCAGTATAAGCTGTGGTAATGATGGACACAGCACTGATTTTCAGCGAAGATCCTGCGTTTTCAGGATAAAGTATTATTTAAGAGTTATATAATAATTACGTATAATTATAAAATAACACTTAAAATGACCTAATTCATCTCCCTTACTGTGTGTAAAAACATTGATAGAAGATAACCATTCAAACTTCGAATTGTTCCTTTAATGAGACAGCATTATTCGCACTACTTTACGCAAGACAGAGACAAAAAGACGGGTAACTTGTGAATTAACATTGAAATTTACTCTATTTTGTTATCCTTAATTGACATTTATACTGATTCCAAATGCTTTGAGTCTTTACGATCACTGTATATAAGTAATATTACTTAAAGATATTTCAAGAATGCTTTTGTATTTTAATTTACTGACTTTGACTCTGTAGAGTGCAGACTGTTGACAAAACTGTAACGATTTTATAGATATTTGTAATCAATCATAGGACCGCCTCCGTTGGTCAGTGGTTAGCGTATTTAGCATCGGAGGGTTCGATTCCCGTGGAAACAAGATTTTAAAAAAATATTTGTTGGCCGGGCAGGGCACATGCCTATTGGGGGCATGGGGCAAACACATTTGCCCCATGCCCAGACTCGGACTCGGGAATTCACTTCTATCATAGTATGCGGTAAATGTGTCTTATTGATATATAATAATCGTCAATATGATATGTATTTATACTTGACATCCCCTTGTATGAGGGATGATGAGTGTTAGGGTTCCGTCAATCGCTTGTTACGTGTTAATATGGGGAAGAGCTATGGGCAATGTTCTTCTGAATTGAAATATGGACATTTATTCCATAAATTCGTATTTTAAATTAATTTTAAAGGGGTAAATTGCATTTTTATGTTAAAAAGTTAAAAAAAAAATGTTTTCCGTCAATGCGGTACGTTGACAGCTCAGTTAATGTAATCTGTCAATTTCAACCACAGAACATTAATCTGTTTGCATGATGCACTGTTTACCAACTTTTGAATTCAAGCTTTCGGAAATCTATAGACAGAAACCGTAAGGTTTTCCATATATGAACTCGGTCGGAATTTTGGTATTCCTGTAACCCGAGTAGTGTTAGTGAAGGCTTCGGGAAAATATATAATATATTTATATTAAATATTTCATATTCTACCTAAATCTTTTTTACACACGCAATGCTGCGACAAATATTGAAAATCACTGGTTTAGAGTGACATTCTGTCCCGAGTACATCCTTGGATTATATAATTTATCCTATCGCACTTTGTAACCTAACTCAAAATTACTATTCTTCATAGAGCAGCCTGAAGTCTTGTACTTTCTAACCATTAAAACAATATCTGGATCATGAAAATTATTGTAATGTTATGATATTGTATTATGCGGTTAAACTATTCCTATGTTATTAAATACTTTTAACACTAAACCTACCTAGCGGTCAAATGACCGCTTTCTTTTTCGCGCCCGCGCCCCGGCTTCACACGGATGCAATGTAGATGTATACTATACGCCTATGTTACTCGCTGATAATGTAGCTTTCTATTGGTGAAAGAATTTTTAAAATCGGTCCAGTAGTTTTTGAGTTTATTCATAACATACAAAAATACAAATCTTTCCTCTTAATAATCTAATATATAAAATTCTCGTGTCACAGTTTTCGTTGCCATACTCCTCCGAAACAGCTCGACCGATTCTTACCAAATTTTATATGCGTATTCAGTAGGTCTGAAAATCGGACAACATCTATTTTTCATCCCCCTAAATGTTAAGGGTAATCCACCCCTAAATTTATTGGTTTTTTTTTTTTTATAATGTGGCATTAAGCAATACATACAACCCCTGCTTTTTTGTCAAAAAATCTTGACCCGTGCGAAGCCGGGGCGGGTCGCTAGTATTATTATAGAATATTGATATGTATATATTATAAAATAAGTCGTGCAGTAAGTTCAAGAAAATGGAGCTTAACAAGTTTCATTAGTCTCAAAAGCGATAATTTCACTCTGATGGGTTTAGTGTTAAACTAAGTATCGACCACTTAATTTAAAATCCAGAGCTTAAATAAAGTATTCATTTAACTTTAAAATGCTAGTTTAATATGGCACAGTTTAACCGGATAACGCTATATCTCATCAGCCTGTGCAATTTAATTTGTTCCAGCATTTCTCACGCACAAACATCTGCGACCGGAAAATTAGATATGACTACGAATGAACAAAAAATTCTGCGCGCGTATGCTTTTTTATCGCTTTCCTATGAAATATTTTAGCAGAGAATTGATATAACTTGTGTGGAAATGACTTATTTTTATTCCTTTACAAAGTGCAATGCCACGGAGGCAGTCCAATATTTAAATACGGGATTATAATTTAATGGCGTAGCTCTACTAAAGCTAGTATTCAAACTGTAATATTTTCTCTATAAAACCAGATTAGTAATGTTAAATACAAAAAAAGAGCAATATATTATTCATGTGTATTTCACTATCAGAGCAAAACATGCCATAGGACAGACATATTTTTATGTCTGTTTCAGTGTTAATTTTAGGCAATCTTCTATTGTACCCTGTCCGACCAAAATAATTGCTTTTTAGGCTTTTTTATCTGGTACCTTCGGAGCTAAAAGCCTATTACACTGTGCCTTGGAGCGGCGTTTTTTTATATGAATTGTATACAAATATCTAACTAGTTTAGAACTAACCCCATATCATAAGTTGGAAAAACATGTATAAGTCGAAAACTGATTCTTATATTAAGTAAAATCAATTCCTATAATCGTAATCTGTCTGTGTGCTACATGAGAACAAATTCGTTTAAAGTCACTACTGTCTAGAGTCAAACCTCCTTTTTATCTACGTATGTCATTGGTTTGCATGTCTCAAGTGTGAAACTTCACAAAATTATTTTAAAAAAATACAAAAACCGACTTCAACATTGTACCTAAACGAACAAACTTAAACTAAAAATTATAAAATAATATTTTAATTACCTACTTTTGAAGAGCTTTGCAAGAGCCTTAAAAGACAATCAACCAAAATTATTGATACTTATATATTTATTTAATACTTATAAACAGTTAATTTTGGAGTCAGTCGGCTGCCGATCCGTAGCGTTCCAAAGTTTGTTGCAAAGGCAGATCAAACATTGAAAAACACAATCGAATTGAGAACCTTGTTTTTTGAAGTCGGTTAAAAACAAAACAAGATCAATTATGCAGAGCGAAGGGCCTAACCTATTAAAACATATAATAGTGAAACAGACAGAAGGACTCGGGAATTTACTTTTATGAGAAAAAATCTCAGTATTTATCAGTCCTTTATTTCAATTCTTCGTAATCTTCACTTCTGTTATCACTAACCTCCGGTCCAAAATACTTAGTGTACAGATCTTTGAACTGATTATACATATCTTCTGGATTGGCTTTAGGGTTGATATCTGTATTTGTGTACTCATGTCCGCAGTAGCAGACGTGGTCTTTTCCACAGAACGAGGGTAGCCCTTCCTGCATACACTTTCGTATGCAAGCTCTGGCTAACTCCAGGTTGGGACAGAAATGGGCTATGTGATGACGCAGCGTTGGACGGAGAGCTAATTCCAATGATGGGTCGTCTGTATCTGATAAGGGATTTTCTTCTGGAAATAGAACATTTTGTTTATTTTGTGTTGATTTTTTAAATATTTCCTATATCTTCGTAAAGCCCTATGACCTATTTAAAGGACGAAACTATTTTGTTATTATCCAATATATTTTTAATATCAAAAATTACGACTAATTTTAACAAGTTTTGTACATTCAATAAGTTGAATTACATACTAGAAATGCTCCTAAAAAATAATTACTGGGCCTCAAGTAGGTACATCAAATTTAGATTGGGCCTTACGAAGATATAGCTGATGTTGCTAGAAGCAAAAAAGTAATTAAGATTAAGCAGAATAAAAATTGTCGAATGATATTAACATCTCAGAGTAATACAAAGAGACGATTAATTGATGATGAAAGCATGATACAGTGTAAGGTAATATTACATGTTTCGAATTCAGTCATATTTATAAATGCTCTAAGTTAATGAAATAATAATTTAATAACCTGTGATTGAGATATATCACTTACAATAGAGTGACTCGTTACGAGTTATTAATTTTCACACTCACTCTCTCTATCTCACACACACAGACACACGGTCGCACACACGTGTGCACCCAAACTCAACACACATTATCTCTGTAAAATTATTTCATAATCTGCAAACCATTTTGCGAAAGTTTTTATAAAATTATTCTACAAACTGTAAGTTTTTCTAAACAAATAAATTATTCTAATATACTTTTTCACTTTTCAGATTCCTATAAGTAGTATCCTTATAGTTCAGTACAATAATTGTCTTCGCATTATTCTATAGTTACCAAGGTACCGTAGTGCCTCAAGCATGTTCGCTGAGGCGTGTGCCAGATTTAATTAAAATTAAAATCTAATTGTAATTTAATTCTTTGATTTACGATAAGATTTATGGCTATTATTTTCATTTTACTACACTTTATATATCTGAAATAATGATTTATAATTTTCGATTTCAATTTTTTGTATTTCTTTCTTTTATACTCAGTTTTTAGCCGTGATTTTCTTACTGTTTTTTGTTTAATGTAAATTTTAAACATTATTATTATTATAATTAATTCAGTTAGCATTAAACTTAAGTAGGTTTCAACTTTCCAAAGTTTCAAGATAGATTTAAATGAAAACTTGATAGTTTCAACTTGTTTGTAACAAATTATTAAGTAATACTTTGTTAACACAAGTTTTACACAATATTTTTTTTATGTCAGATATCGACAGACGAGAATGAAGTTCACTTGATAGCAGGTGATACCTTAGCCACGGAACATCGATCAATGATGTGCTGTCGACCTACCGAGCATTCGGAAATCCAGACTGAGACTGAAACGCGCATTGTGCACATCACGGTTTTTCCATCAATGAACAGATATGTGCTCCTTCCACAAGTTTATTGCCCGAAGTAACCAGACGTGAGGAAGACATGCTTACAGAAAATTATAAACATGTCGTCTCGGCGGGGTTCGAACCCGCGACCTATCCAAACTCAAGGTACCCAACGCGTCTAGGAGCCGTTCATGTTTTTTTTAATTAAAATATTTACGTCACCATTATCCTGGTCAGTTGCCGTAATTGTCACACAGTAACATTTCCCGGATAAGCAAATGCCATTGTTATTTTTGCAGTGAAGTTGGCAGAACATTTTGAAGACAATGTTACAAGAGTTAGTCGTCCGTAGCGATGAGCTGAAGTAGTAGTCCGCATCGAAATCTACCAATAAAAGTATGTATGTAATTTATTATTGAGATGCAATATCTAATGAATGTCTATAGCTATTTTAGTATAGACACCCATTTTATTTATATATCGTGCAAGTAGACTGTGCGCCTGATAAAAAAATAGGCACTACGAGAAAAATAACTAAAATTAATATTATTTGTGGGATGCTAAATATTAGTCTTAATGTGATTTTCGTTTAAAACTATACATTTTCAGTAACATTTCAACTTTGTTTATAGTTTAGAAGCAATATAAGTACATTGTGTATTTAAGTAAGAAACTTAAAATATAAAAGAAAGTGCTTCTTACATTATTAATTAACTATATAACTTGAATTGACGGGCTCGTTGGCTTTTGACGGGCTCGTTGGCTTTTGACGGGCTCGTTGGCGCGTTCGGTAGAACACCTGCCGTGCGAATCGATGGGTCGTGGGTTCGAATCCCACCGGGAGCACATGTTTATAATATTCTGTAAGCATGTTTTCCCCACGTCTGGTAACTTCGGGCATTGATCGGGTGGGAGGAATATCTAAATTCCGACCGGGTAACGAACCACCGTTCATAGATGGAAAAACCGTAAAGTGCATATTGCGCGTTTCGGTTTCAGTCTATGGATTTCCGAATGCTCGAAGTAAAAATTAGGTCGACAGCACATCATTGACTGATGTTCCGTGGCTGAGGTATCACCTACCATCAAGTGAACCTCATGCTCGTCTGTCGATATCTAACAAAAAAAAAAAAAAAAAAAAAAAAACTATATATATGTACATTATTAATGATAGTTTTGTTTCTCTTATATATTTCTTTATCAGGCACACTATATATAAAGAAAACATCAAATCGCATTTTTCAAGGCTGAGCCACAATGCTCGCCAATCTTGTCCGCGTTGAGCTGCCGAGGCCACTAGGGCCAGCAGTGAGATTCCATACAAAAAAAAAATCGCATTTAATTTTTTTCGTAATTCTGGGACGGAAATACGTCCTTATCCATACTCTTCATTTAACCATTATACGTAAATCCGTCTAATGTTATCACAATTATGCAACCGTAAAACATAACTTCTTACGATGCTTGTCTTCTCAGTCAAATTTAAAAGCTTCTAGAATAGTCTATACTGAGAGCAACAGTGTGAGTATAGTTTGAAAGTTGTTTTAATGTTAGTCGTCTTGAAGGCTAAGTTTCAACCTAAGTTATGTTTTGAATGTAGGTCTAAACTAAACTTAACTTAAGCCGTCTTATTGGTTTAACCGCGGTCGAATAAAATCTAATTATTTTAAACTAGTAACATGCCCTGGCTTCGTATGGCTGCAATGAAGATGATACAAAAAATATAGCCTATGTTACTCGCTGATAATGTAGCTTTCTAATGGTGAAATAATTTTTAAAATCGGTCCAGTAATTTTTGAGTTAAATCGTAACATACAAATAAACTAACATACAAACAAACAAATCTTTCCTCTTTATAATATTAGTATAGATAAATTAATTTTCTGGGTTTGAGAATGTATATTTTATTTTTAGTGATGTGCCGGATCGTTAAAAATGTTTGTTTGCGGATACGGATCCGAATGCGGATATTTGGTGTTCCGCAGAGACGGATACGGATCTTAACTTTTTACCCAATCAGTATCGATTTTCATGACCATGAATATATTTATTTATTTAGTTTGATAAGGGTGCCAAATATTTGATTTTAAGAAATGAAAAATAATCTGAATTGAGTTTAATAGTATTTCTTTGCTAACTAATAACCTATATATGGAACTTTATCTCTGTATTAAAAATTAATAAGGTACAAGATCCGCTATAAAAGTATCGGATGATACGAATATCCGCTCACTATTTATTATGAAAAAAATTTAGAAGATAAAATAATGCTTACGTTCTAATTTATCTGATTGAATTATTCCAAAAACTGTTAAAAAAACACAACTGCTCAGATACATCTCCATTACTCAGAAAAGCCCTTGAAATAACGCCTCAAAACCGTTAAATTAACGTTTTAATTGATTTTTCACTTAACAGTTAATGACAACGCCGTTGATAGTAAAGTTGATTACTTCGGATACTTAATCTTAATGGAGTTCGTATTTCTTGAATACATAAAAGGGGTTAGATGGAAAAGTTTTGATGTGCAAATACTTGGAGATACGTTAATTTATAGGAATAAATCAATGACATTTTTAACATCTTGTCATTGTTGTCAATTTAGTTGAGAAAAATGGAATTCATATTGAATCAATTCAAGTTATATTTATTTATTTACAACTTTATTGTACTCAGAAATACTAATAGAGCGCCACAACGCTCGCATTCAGGCTCAGGTACCTACACGCGAATCGCGATGAAAATGGAATTTTTATAAAGCCGATTTTCAACTACTGTATTCCAAATTAGCTACGTTAGATTGGCTTGAATTATATAAAATAAGTAATTTGGATGATATGCTAAATTATCTCTATAATATAATATATTAAATAATATTTTGGAAGAATGTGTACCCAAAAAAATAAAGATCAGGGATAATAACAGTAAAAATCAATATCTGGTATGGTACACGATTTAATAAGAAATATCAAAACTAAGGCGGCGCTTCACAACACTAACATCACAACCAGTACTATATGACGCGCTGGTAAGGAGTCAGTTAGAGTAAAATTCGTCGATTTGGAATTCTTCATAAGGATATGAAGATACGAGTACAGGTAGATGTTAGAGCGTGTCCAAAACAAATTCACTAGGCACCTATACTTCAAATTATATGGATTTTTATTATTGTTATTTTTAATGTTCAATTTAAAATTAATTAATTTTTTGCATGTATTAATTTTATTTGTGTTGTATGTCACTGTCGCATTAGGCATGTGCCCCTGTAATGGCAGTTGATATGTGTGTATTAAATAAATATGTTTGGAAGGTTTATACGTTTAATAGTTAAGTTTAATAATGTTTTGCATTCATTTGTTGAAATATGACCGTAATTGTCCAAGATGTCGGAAAAGAATTAAGCCAACTGAGAGTTTAACACCACATTAGTATCTATATTACACCTGTCCAAAGCCGGTCGGGTCGAAAGTAATGAATAAATTGCGTTTTAGTATACAATATCTAAGGTAATGCTGATCCATTTTAAAACTTTCTAAGACAAGTACTTATAGTATAGAACGTTCTTGCGTTCTATAGCTCTATTACAAAAATCGAAGGCAACGAACGTAGCGAAACGAAAGAACAAACAATTTCGTATTTTAACTAATTAAGAAAACATTTTCAATTCTATTTACGATTATACTTACGATCATAGTAATGTCAAACGAAAGACATAATATCTAATTGTGAAAGACGGATTCATTATAAAAAATGTACGATCCGTCAGCCGAAACTTCATATTTTGTTTTGGTAATAGGCCTCCTGCTTCGTAATATTTGCGTAGACACTAAGGTTTATTATAGTATAAGATATGCAGTGAGATCAGTAGTTGCCTAAAACTTACGTAGTCGCCTGACGTCAGATAATAGCAAGTTAACTGTAATTACACGGAAGTCTAAACGAGCCCAACTGGCTAAAACTTCATTTCCTTACTTAAGTATTTCTTCTGCCTTAGATTGGTTTAAGTGATAAGTTGATACGATTTTAAGTAAATACTAATTTTCAGGAGCATTTTTTTTATGTCAGATATCGACAGACGAGCATGAGGTTCACTTGATGGTAGGTGATACCTCAGCCACAGAACATCAGTCAATGATGCGCTGTCGACCTAATTTTTTACTTCGAGCATTCGGAAATCCATAGACTGAAACCGAAACGCGCAATATGCACTTCACGGCTTTTCCATCTAGGAACGGTGGTTCGTTACCCGGTCGGAATTTAGATATTCCTCCCACCCGATCAATGCCCGAAGTTACCAGACATGGGGAAAACATGCTTACAGAAAATTATAAGCAAGTGCTCCCAGTGGGATTCGAACCCACGACCCATCGATGCGCACGGCAGGTGTTCTACCGAACGCGCCAACGAGCCCGTCAAAAATTTCTCGAATGCATATCTTATATGTTTTAACATGTCATGGCTGTCTATATTTTTTTTTGTTGAGAAAAGTGTTAACCACTCGTCAAGGAATATAAAACTTCGTAAGTCCCAAAATGGTGACGAATGATCCTACCGGGAGAGTTATGCGTAACCGTTGTATGTACGGGTATATGTGTATTTTTAAATAGTTTTAATATTTAATAATAATAAGTATCTTAAATATTAACTTTTAACATAACATAGTCCAAAAAGAAGGAATTTTACGTGTTTTATATAAGTGCAATAGAACTGTATTAAAAAATCATGTGTTACAAGCTGAAGATTTACAACTAACATCATATTTTGAGTAGTAGCAAAGAACATAGATGCACTTAGAAGAACAGGCCCATACAAACTTTTGGCACAGAAAAAGTAGTTCTACTTTTGACCTGTAGAGCGTGCGGCAATGTATCTGTGTGACACACACATCTAAGTAGTTTGCTGTCTCCTCCCCTTGTGATGTCTCGCTTGCTCTTACGAGGGAACGGCAATAACACTCTAAAAGCTGCTGGGTGCGAGAGTGCGCACTATAATTCCACCGTCAGAGTGTGTGTTCACGCGGATACGAGCAGCACCGCGGTGGTTGGGGTAAGAATTACTCTTACCCCAGAGAAACCATGCCAAGCGCGATATGTTCTTTGATAGTAGGCTGTATAATCTGATAAGATCGCTGCATCATCAGCACTGTACCAAAACGCAAAACCAACGCCGATCTTAATGAACTCTCACTGTAAACTGTTCCAGAAGTTTTCCAACTAGTTCATTGGGCGCTGACATTTTTATACATTTTTTTGGTTGGTTTGGTATTGGTACTCGTTTTAACTGACTTCAAAAATATATTTCAAATGACGTTGATAACTGTTTATAAATAGATGAAAAAACCGTGAAGTGCATATTACGCGTTTCGGTTTCAGTCTATGGATTTCCGAATGCTCGAAGTATAAAATAGGTCGACAGCGCAACATTTACTGATGTTCTGTGGTATCACCTACCATCAAGTGAACCTCATGCTCGTCTGTGGATATCTAACATAAAAAATAATTTAGACCCCTGTAAAATCTTTATGTATAAAATGCTGTTTAGAATACTTTTATTTTATTATACTATTATTACGCCAACTGCTTATTGAGGACAAATCTTTGTTTTTTATTTTATTTTTTCGTTAATATATATAGTTAATAACAGATGTCATGTGGAACATGGTGTTATGGTTGCAGCTTAGTACAAAACATTTGTAAAACAAAAACTTGGCGATTAAAAAGAGTAGCGGCGAGTTTATTGCCAGTTCTTCTCGTCCGTTCTACGCCCTTGATTTGAGAACTGGCAGTTAATGTAAAATTAGAAGCATTTAATAGGTATTTTTTATTGACGTTCATAAGTTATCATTATGTTACTTAGAAATGAATAAACGATTTTTATTTGAATTTTTTAAGTTTAGTTATACTAATTATAGTGTGCATTTAACTTAGGCGAGGTAGCGTGTCACGCGGGGGCCACAGAAGATCAGCGGTGAATCAAATCTGTGTTGGAACAGAATATGCTCAATGAATCCCTTTTTAGTCTTGTATATGTTTGTATTTTTGTTATCAATGTGTGTGTTCTTAAGAAATGTATTTTTATTATTATCTTTAAATAGTAATCCATACTAATATTATAAAGAGGAAAGGTTTGTTTATTTAAGATTTAACTCAAAAACTACTCGACTGATTTAAAAAATTCTTTCACCAATAGAAAGCTATATTACCATCGAATTATTACTTAATCAAGCTATTTTTTATATGTCAAGACTTTCCAATAACATCGCAATAAATAAGAAAATTAAGCTATTTTCTCTGTAACAAAATTTAAAGCAATTATAATTTTTTTCCACCATTTTTAAACAGATTCGAAGTGAGAACAAACTTAACATAATTTTATGTCAACTTTTGACTGATCACAAAGCAAATAGGAAACTTTCTAACAGCAATTAGGGACAAACTAATTTTCGAGTTATCACCTCTGAGACGAGCCTTAGTTACCATATATACTAATGTTTCGTAATAAAAATATATTTATATATATTATCTATACTAATACTATAAAGAGGAAAGATTTGTATTTTTGAATTATTGTATTTTTAAATAAAATACTGTATACCGAATTAAAACGCGATTTATTATTTATATTGTTTAAATTAATTATTTATCCCGACGTTTCGGATGCTTTACAGCAACCGTGGTCGCGGGGAGACATGACCTGGTATACAGTATTTTATTTAAATGTGTGATACTCGCGTTAATAAAAGACAATATTATTGTATTTTTGTATGTTATTATTAAACTCAAAAACGACTGGACCGATTTTAAAGATTCTTTCACCATTGGACACTATATTATCAGCGAGGCTATTTTAATAAATCGGTCCAGTAGTTTTTAAGTTTATTCGTTACATACAAAATTACAAAATATCTTTCCTCTTTATAATATTAGTAAAGATATAAAATTAATTTCAAAGTTAGGAAGAACTAATCGCACAGATAACTTAGAGTGCGAATTTACATTTTTTTAAAAGTATAATATTATTTATGAATAACATCGTTTATTTTCAACATTGCTCTCCCATATTATTTATAAATATTTATGCTACCAACAAATAAGGCAATATTTTAATATAATAAATCCAAAGTAAACAAACCTTCCTAGAAAAACAAAATATATGAGAAAACGAGGGCAGAAGAGTTAACAACGCGAATTAATATTAGAATTTTGCTACAAAATTTGCTACGAGTATTACGAAATATGCTCAGTTACCGAAATGAAATTATCTAAATAACATAATATTTGTATACCTTATTATTATTTCATTTTATTGTGATATTAAAATTTGAAGAATATTAGTTTATACACCAAAGACTTGAAGTCAAAATAAAGTCGGTCGTTAGTATAGCTCCGATTAATACTCTGTGATAGCATAAAAAGGGGCATCGGCTAACGATATGAAATAAAAAAAAATATTCAGTTTCAAAATCGGTATTGTGCTAGAGAATTTCTTTTCCTCCGGGCAATGCACGTAGATTTGCTACCAAACTATTCACTATTGGGTAAAGTATAATCAAACTTATTACTGGAATTGTATTTTTATAGAAAAACAATATAACCAATACTATGATTAAACGTTTTTATTCAATATATTTTGAACCATTTATATATTTCAAATTATATAAATATTTTGCATACGAGTATTGTTTATTTTTTATAAAATAGGGGGACAAACGAGCCTGCGGCTCACCTGATGGAAAGTGAACTCCGCCGCCCATGAACATCTGCAACATCAGATGACTTGCAGTTGAGTATGAGAGTAACATCACCATGTTTGTTTCGTTCGAGTAAGATGAAACTTTAATAGGTTTATTAAGGTTTCTAAATAAAAAACTTTTTACCTGGCATTGCAATGCAATGGATACAACCAGTGTTTTATAAAAAATACCTTCTTTCCAAAGTATCCATTGTATCTAATCTACAATTATTTTTCGAATCTAGAGAAGAAGATGTTTACATGTTCTAAAAATAATAAATCTTATTTTAGCGAGTATTGTTCTTCGTTCAAATATGCCTATATTTATACTAATATTATAAAGAGGTTTTGTTTGTTTGTTTGTTATATTTAACTCAAAAACTACTCGAACGATTTAAAAAAATCTTTCACAAATAGAAATATACATTATCAGCGAGTAACGTAAACTGCATTAAAAACCCTTTTTGAAGTCATGAACAGACAACAATATTATACACTGATATTGTCTTTTATTAACGCGAGTACACACATTTAAATAAAATACTGTATACCGGATTTAAACGCGATTTATTATTTATATTGTTTAAATTATTTATCCCGACGTTTCGGATGCTTTTCAGCAACCGTGGTCGCGGGGAGACAACTCTCTTGTTGCTTTTATAATTTTACTAAATAGGTAAGTAGTCGGTAATTTAGTTACTGAGACAAACACAGCCCGCCTAGCATGACAATTAAGAGATATCTAATCTCGGATGAGTGAAGACAAACTATTGAATATATTTATGTATAAGTCATAAGATATCTCGATATATTATATTATCTCGACATCGACAACTTTGATAAGATATTGATTTACTTTTGATATTACAAGTCTAGTTTTAAGTGTTATGTTAGACCCGAAAGAAATAGAGATAATCGATTAAAGCACGAGAAAACGGGTCGACAAAATTTTGTCGTGTTTTTTATGCTAGGCCGGGAGTAGGTACCTTCTCGAATTATCGCAGGTCATTGAGTGCATTATTCGAGGGTATTTCGCCTATTCTCGCGGTCAAAGATAAGTAATTATCGTAAGTAGTTGTTTAATAACAAATATTAAATAAATATATTATAATTTTTTAGATAAAATCCCCAGTTTTTTGTATACACAACAACCAATTACATCACTTTCTAGCCAGACAGTAGCACCGATAACCTTTGTTCTTATTTGGTGTAGATATGAGCGATTTAAGGTTTGAAGGTTATTTTTAATAGCAATCAGACGACTCATCCGAGATACTGGTTCACCTGCTGCAATATCGCTTGTTGGTGCGATGCCGTCCTTTAAGATCCCTATTCAAAATTCAACATTTCTGGAAACTTTAAGACCCTACTGCTGTTCTAATATGAAACCTTGGATTCTTATACACTTGTATACTTCATTCTGTACCAAAGCGCCATAAGAGTTTTTTGATTACTTACATTTTATTCGATGAAAAAAAATATCTAAAATACCTACCTTGATTTGACGTCTATTTGGCTTCTCCTCTGAACCCATATGACTTGATACTTACATTGTAAGATATTACAAAGGACGGGCAACAGTTTTGCCAAAAAATATATGAATTACCTGAATAGTATATTTTCATGAATTAGAAGAAATAGTTTTGGCGCTTACGACTCTTACTTTCAAGCATATGCGGGTCTTAAATATAGCTATGTAATCTGTCCAATCGTGTTAGTTCTTAGATTAATAATTAATTACATTATTAATTTCTTCGTGTTCTTTCTTAGTTTCTTAAGGTTGTGTAACTCAAATGTTCGGAATTTCCTTTTTGATTTGAATCTTAAGCATATAAACTGCCCCCTATCTATATCTATACTTCTAATAATATTATATAGAGGAAATAATTGTATTTTTATATTTTAGTATGTTATGAATAAACTCAAAAACTACTTGACCAATTTTAAAATTCGTTCACTAATAGAAAGCTACATAATCAGCGAGTAACAAAGGCGTATTTTTGTGTATAGTGCATCTACATTGCACCCGTGTAAAGCCGGGGCGCGTTGTTAGTTAGGAATAAAAGCTGCTTTGTGACATAGACAAATCTCGTAACCGTATTTAGATGGATACAGTATTAGTTACCTTAAGCATTTCATGCAAATTATTATAATATTTTACACCATATAAATTAAATGAATAGCGCGTTTGCGTTCCTACGACACACAAAACCTGTATGTACCCAGGTATAATATGCTTTACTACACGTGCGAAACCGGGGCGAGTCGCTAGTATATTTATAAATTAATTTGAAAACCTATAGGTATCGATTAACTGTATTGTTTGACTAACAAACTTAATTGAGTATTTCTCTTAGAGCAACATTATTTGCCATTCGTATACCTATTGCTTCGTGTAGTTCTATCGTCTAGATCTTCCCAAAAAAACGAGCTTTTAGAGAATAATAGGATAGTATTCGTATATAATTATAAATTAATAAAAAAAATATTATACAAAAAGTCATTTATTCAACGTCATATACAAATAATTTAGACTTGGTATGGAGTTCTCTTCGCGATGTATTCCTTGACTCCCGGCAGTGCGCGCACCTTGGTGATCAAGGTGTTGACTGTTGGGTACTGCTTCTGGATTTCCACGCCCAAGAGCAGGTTGGATGCTTCAACGACGCCAACCAAGACGAAGTCAGCCCAGCTCCACTGAAATAAAAATCGTCGTAATTACACTGGAAGACGTGGTCGCATGAATCGTGTAGAATAAGTACTAAATACATTTCCAGTCTTTGAATTCGAACCTACCACTACGATACATATGCATAAAATTAATTATAAAATAAATTAGATTCGGAACTCCGCCATCTTGACAGCTCACGTCATGCATTCTTAGCTTTTTTGGAATAACAGATGTCCACTGCAAATCAGTGACATATTAGACAATTATAGTGGGTAAATGGGCATATTCAAATTTAAGAATAATTATATAATTTCGAAGCCATAATTGTGGCAGAACAACGTCTGCGGGGTCCACTAGTTCAATATAAAATACAAAATGGTACCTTCTTTCCGAATTGTCCGTTGTTCTTCTTCAACTCTTTTTCGAATCTGGAGAAGTAAAAGTTCACAGTTTCGTCTAAGATTTCCCTCTTATGAGCTGCCTTCTTGACAGGATCAGTTTCCCAAATGAACTCGACAACCTCTGTAATAAAATAAATAAGTAATCGATACCTTCATGGATAAAGATTTATATACTTTATTATTGAAATTTGTTTAAACTTGAAGTCTGGATCATCGATAGTAAAGCGCTAAAACAATTTTTATGTATTTTTTATGGTGAGGGATTATGTGGATGAAAAACATTAGGTTTCTTATTATTTTTCTAACGTCTCTACTGGACCGTAATTATGTGGTCAGTAGTTAAGTAAATTATCAAAACTCGAAAAAAGAGTCAATTGTTTAATTTTTTCCAATTTACGTCTTAATCTCATTATTTGTAACTTCTTTTGTTTCATGGTGAAAAACCTTATGTATACTGTCCTGAGGGTGACATAATATCTAACTCGTATACCTAGATATTATGTCACTTTGTCACTAAGAAAGTGTTTTAATTATAATAAAATTAAAATGCGAAACTAACTTGACCAGTAGTCGTAGATGTTCAGAACAGCAGCGTCGAGTTCGGCCTGTTCCCACACGTCTGTTGGGATGAGGTTGGCTTGGTTTGCGACGTAGCGGGCGATGGCGATGGATTGGGTTAAGGTCTTACCACCCTCTTCGTACAACGGAAGTTGGCCGTAGGGAAGCGCTGAAAGCAATTAGAAAAGTAAAATTATAGATATTTTTAGAAATATCAATCGTAACGTAAAATTCGTTTGAAATATAAATAATCGTTTGAAAAAGCAAATAGTGTTACTAAATCGAGTTTCGTTTCTATGGTTTTCAATTTTTTACTTATGATATTTTTTACACCGTTTGTACAAGCCGGCTCTTATCCGTAGAAGCGACATTTAAACAGTGGTATTTGTATTGACGATTCAAAATATTTGTAAAAGTTTACTGAAATAAATATACATTTGAAAAAGTATTCCAAAGTATTTTTTTTTGTTTTTGAATAGGAGTAAGATGCAGAAGATGTTTATATTCCGAAAGTATTTATAACATTTTGTATCATAAAATAGTATAAAAAACTCACAGTCCTGAATCGTCTGAATTGGCCACTTCTTGATGTCGTACTGGACATCTTCAAATTTTTGACCAGCGTAGTGCAGGATGTACCTGATTGACTCCGCAAACCCACTGAGGTTGAAGGAATGTAATTTGCGAGCCATTTTGTTGTACTAATACCTGTAAAGCGATCAACACAATAACTTCAATGTGCCAGACGTTCTTTTTATATGCAAAAATGACTTTGTGGGTTAGCGTCGTATCAATTATCATTGCTAAAAATAACTTTGTTAGGGTTCCCTGGTGAAGCAGTTATAATAATAATAAAGCAACAATTCTGATAATACGAGTCTACAAGTTTTACAATTATAAGAGTGCATGCAAATTAAAAAAAATATTAAAGGATATCTCTTATTTCAGTATGCCTCTTGGCAAAGGCCTCCTCCAACGATTTCCACTGCCGTCTATCTCTCGCCACCCTAATCCACTTTGGAAGCAGTTATAACAAGACGCAAATTCCATAATATGTCTTTAAAAACAAATAGCTCATTATATACTATAACTTTTTTTTATTACAGTGCGGATAATCGAGCAGGTCATATTGAATATTTATTTATTTATTTTTAGTAGAACGAACTCCAGGCACCTAAAAATCAATGCTGTGACTGATGGATTACAGATAAACCTGAATCGGCCATCCATTACCAGCACTGCGCACGATCTCTTTATGTTATTTAATTTCGTTTTATCTTTTTTTTTTAATGTACATTTATTTTATTTAATAAGTATTTTGCGAAATAAACGTTTGTCGTTTCTTAAATATTTGTGTGACCGCTAAAATCATAATATCATTCATCATTGTTTGTCCTCGTGTTGTGTGGTAGTATTAAGCGAAACAGCAATGGTAGTTACCAGAAATGGTGACACAGGCCGCCTAAACTAACTAAAGTTCTATTATAATATATTTCTATTTATAAATATATATTTTTACATAGTTTTTAGATATCATGAGGGAAATAATATATATCTTCAGTAATGTAATAAAGAGGACTTCGTTTTATTGTTACGTATATTTTATTATTTTATAGCTAAGCTACTTTCACTGAATGTAAGACATTTTCTTTTATATTAGATATCGACAAAACAAACATGAGGTTCACTTGATGTTAGGTGATACCTCGGCCACAGAAAATAAGTTAACGATGCACCGTCGACATACTTTTTACTTCGAACATTCTGAAATTCACAGGCTAAAACCGAAACGAGCTATATGCACTTCACGGTTCTTCCATATATAAACGGTGGTTCGTAATGTGGTCGGAATTTCGATATTTCTCCCTCCCGTTCAATGCCCGAAGTTACCAGACGTGGGAAAGACATGCTTACAAAAAATTATAAACATGCCGTCCCGGTTGGATTCGAACCCACGACCCATCGATGCCCAAGGCAAGTGTTCTACGCACCAACGAGCCCATCAAGACAGATAACACTACCATTGTTTTTCACTACAACATGCTTCGTGCGAGTGTAATTTACTAGGGATCAAATAATTTGTTTTGAATATAAAAAGTTACATCTAAGAAGATGTGATGTGGTAATTTTAAATAAGTATATGATTCAAAATATTCATACGGAATTTCATGACACCTAATTAAATATATTTTACTAAACGATGCGATAACTCATGAACTTAAAAGTACAATCTGCTGTTACCTGTCCATTATTATTGTCAACATCATTAATCATTCATATTATAATATTAAACAGTAAATAAATAACAAATCGTTATTATATTTTTCTATAATATGTGTATTGACTGGAACATTAAATTAAGTTTTTTTCCACATTTGCTATAAGTTATTTAAAAATGGTGGGATTAAAATGAAATTAATAAAGTTTCATAACGCTAACGCTTTGACTTTTAGCGCTAACGTAATAAAAGTACTCGGATATTTTATAGATGACCCGTCACCAAATTATATGAGAATCCATAATACTACAATATATTGTATGAAATTCTATTGGTCGTGATGAAAACATTAAAATCCCTTCTGTGATTTGACATAAGTTATGGTATAAAAGGACAGACATGACAAGCGACCTTATTTAAAAAAATATGAACTGTTTAAAAATAAGGATTGTAAAAACATAAATATTTATAGATACAGAAACACTTTTCAATGAAAGTGGAAATATTAATTATAAATGAAGGCTAAATATATGTTTAAATAACTATTAAAATGTTTCTATTAAACTAAAATTATGATTCTCATAAAACAAAATTAAATGCACACGCATTTTTTTAATTTGCCTTACTCAAACATATTTATAAAAAATAGCCTATGTTACTCTTTTAATGTAGCTTTTTATTGTTTGAAAAGTTTATAACCGGTCTAGTAGTATTTGAGTTAAATCGTAACAAACAAATCTTTCCTCTTTATAATATTAGTTTACATATAGATTTTTCTTAAAAGAATTACTCACAAGGATTTTGATTTTGAGAGAGAGAGAGAGAGAGAGAAAACATTTATTCACTGTCACACATATCATTTTGAGTAAAAGGTGGGAATTATTTTTAACAGCTTCTACTAGGCCTATGTAGAAGCACCAAATAATTGTAAGGGAATGTCATCGCGCTGCCGCTTATATTTTTCTTTCGGTCAATGGGCATTCCTAGAGCCACACGATATACTTGTTTTGTATCACTTTCCTTCAATTCAAAGGCCGTTGCTTGGGGACTTGCTGTATGTGGAGCTGCAGTGTGTCTCTGAGTTCGCGGACGCTGTTCGCGAGCCCTCGCGTCAGGAAGCCTATTTCGAAAACAAAATATGCGTAACTCGTAGATTTTCTTATTATGAATCTGATGATCGATCCGTCGTTCGCAATTAGACATTATGTCTTTCGTTTAACATTACTATGATCGGAAGTATAATCGTAAATGTTAAAATGTTTTCTTAATAAGTTAAAATACGAAGTTGTTTGTTCTTTAGTTTCGTTCCGTTCGATGGGTTTGATTTTGATAATAGACCTAAAGGACACAGGCGGTCGCCAACGCACCGACGCGGACGCGACGCATACAGATCTTTCTAAAGTACTTAGTACAATATTGTTTGCATTATTTGTATTTTTTTTTAATGATAAATAAATAAAAATCAAAAATCAGCGCTAGGTTCAATTTTATGAGGTCTTCACCATTTGTTTCAAGTACGTTTTCAGCTTGATTAAGATCATCAAACATTTAGTACGTTGCTGTAAACACTTCCTCCGATTCCCATTCGGATTGTTGTTAAAGAGATATAAGGACAAAGAGTGAGTCAATTTTAAGCAATGGTCACGACTCATGACATCTGAGAATCTCGATGTATCGATCTAGAACATATTACTCAGATTTAACTTCTGGCATACTCGTAGTAGTTTGTATGTATAATTTATATGGCTTTGGGTGGCAGCGTTAACTAATTAGTCAAAACTTATACACTTTATGCTGAATCCATGATCGTTACGCCGTAAACTTTGTGTGTATGTATTATAAATTTTTTCACGATTCTTTCCCATTGCGGTAGGCATAGATCACGGAATTCCATATGCTCCGATCCTTGCATACCACTTTCGCTTCTTCCACTTTCATTAAAGCTTTCATACACGCTCGTCGGCTTTGATCGAGGTACGTTCGCCTAAGTATACCACTCATGACTCTTTTTGTTTCAGTACTTCCATCCATTCTCTCTATAAACCCAAACGAATACAACATTTTTATTTAATAATAATTAATAAGTGTCTTAAATATTGAGTATGTATAGTGTCGTTACGACGATCAAATGTTTCTCTGTGTCTCTTTATAATGGACTAGTAACACGCACCGGCTTCGCACGGGTGCAATGTATCTGCATTGCAGTGCAGTATATCTATACTGTACACAAAAAAATAGCCTGTTACTCTCTGATATTGTAGCTTTCTAATAGTGAAAGAATTTTTAAAATGGGTTCAGTAGATCATTTTTTACATCTTGGATTACATTATTCAAGTTTTAGTAGGGATCCCTAATTATTTCTGCAAATAAATATAGCCTATGTTACTCGATGAAGTTGTAGTTTTCTAGAAATGAAAGAATTTTTAAAATCGGTCAAGTAGTTTTTGAGTTAAACATACACATTTTTACTAGCTTCTGCCGGCGACTTCATCTGCGTAGAATTAGTACGGGTAGCTTATTTTTTAACTGAGCTGTTTTTTCATCAAGCTCCACTCAAATCAATCTTATCGTGATATTTTTTTTAAAGATTCGACCAAATTACTTAGTGTAAAAGACAAAGTTCATCTATATTATTAAATATTCATAGCGAAAAATATTTAATTGTATTTATGACTCATAGTTTAGGGTATATTTGCTTTCACATAAAAGATAGATATATGTATGCTGTCGTGGACTTTTATTTAGAACTGTTAAGAACCAACAATCCCATCATACATTATATTCTTGTAACTCCTACGGTTTAGGCAGCGCACTCCAAGATAGCTCTCAGAGGGCAGTAATTTTTCAGACCTACTTAATACTTATCGTAATATTGGATATTGGCCAAATTAAAGAAGATCGATAAATAGTAGCCTATGTGTTATTCTGATATATAAACTATATTACTGTAAAGTTTCATCAAAATCCGTTCGGCAGTTTTGCGTGAAAGAGTAACAAATATCCATCCTCACAAATTTACGCATATATAATATTGGTAGGATAGTAGGATAAGATAGGATTAGTAGGATTAGCATAGACTACAATTATTTAAATAGAGCCATACGAGTGACTCATTACGACGTTTTACATCTTTTTATATCTTTTTACAAAATACCATGCAAATGTTTCTCTTTTTAGTTCATTTCTGCCCATTAGTCCGAGTAATGGAGTCGGACTGCTCGTTAAGCTTATTAAAATTAATAATATTTTTAAATGAATTGTTATGACAGACCGTATTATGCACTTACTTTGCCATTTGCCCATCACGGGTTTTGTTTTTAAAAATCGAACACATAGTTACGGTTTTAAACCAGTACATTTCAGCGGTCTGTGTGTTATATTTAAAAAAAAGACGCGCCGTCTTCAAACTACGAGACTTCCACTTTTCAACCGAAATATGTGGGGAAAGACCACTTGAAGCGAAAGACTTACATCATTAAGTATAATCGCAAAAGCTAAATATATTTTGCAGTATTGTATATACAGATTACATTTATTATATATCTCCGAGAAAAAATATCGTAATCAATAGTCAATCACTTCGATTGGTCTATCTTGCTTCAATCATGTTGGTTTTTTTTGCCAATTCAGATCGATTTCAAATTCAAATCATTTATTAATTTAGGAAACACAGTGTAATCTTATGAAATTCAATAAAATAAAATAAAAATTTAAATGCTTATAATTTTACATTTACCTACTGCCAATTCTCAAATCAAGGGCGTAGAGAAGAACTGGCAATAAACTCTCCGCCACTGTTTTTAATCGCCAAGCTTTTTGTTTAACAAATTGTTTGTAAGGAGATGAAACCATTACACCATGCTCCAGATGACATATTAAAATAATTAATTATAATTAAAAAAAAATGAATAACACGAACTATATAGAATAAAAAAATATATGAAAAAACGTCATTTATTCGTCTTCATATTTAAATAATTTAGACTGCTGTAAATTGGTATGGGGTTCTGTTCGCGATGTATTCCTTGATTCCCGGCAGTGCGCGCACCTTGGTGACCAAGCTGTTCACTGTTGGGTACTGCTTCTGGATTTCCACGTTCAGGAACAAGTTGGATGCTTCAACGATACCAACTAAGACGAAGTCAGCCCAGCTCCACTGAAATAAAGAAAATCGTAATTACACTGGAAGACGTGAAGGTCGGATGAATCGTGAAGAATAAGTACTTAATACATATTCGGTCTTAGAATTCGAAACTACCACTATGATATAAACATATAAAAATCAAAGGAGAACGCCCATACCCCGTACCATATTGCGTCTGAGGTACATAAACACCAAAATAATGTTTTATTTATGTGTATAATGTACTGAGTTTTAACCGCATTTAAAAACCATAAAAAAAAGGATAAGAAATAATTAATAACTATCTACTTCCGCAAAAAATGGCATATCCGTAAAACAAACGTTTTCCGATTATCACTTTCGTAAACTGACAATGGACATAAAAATCTTCTTCACCTAGTTAGCTTTAGCTGCTGTCTTGGTAAACGATATTTAATATTAGAAAATAATTAAAATACGTACTAAAAAGACAGTGGCTCTGAAATGCCGTTTAGATTTGTTTAGGTATTGTGAAAAATGTAATCAGACATTTTTCTAACTTTTTTGAATATATCAAAAATGCGGTTAAACATTGACAAAATCTTGATGGTAGTAAAAAGATAAATAAAAACTAGACACTGGAGAGTAATTTTGGTTTGACACAAGTTGGTACGGATCCCCATACAAAATTGGGCATTATCCTTTGCTCTGCAAACGAAACGAAATCTGAGGACTTAACCATGGTAAATCACTCCGTGTCGTTGATATTGTGCTGACCCAATTCGCAAAGATGCAATAATACAACATTAAAATATAAAATTTTACCGTCTTTCCGAAGTGTCCGTTGTTCTTCTTCAACTCTTTTTCGAATCTTGAAAAGAAGAAGTTCACAGTTTCTTCCAAGATTTCCCTCTTATAAGCCGCCTTCTTAACAGGGTCAGTTTCCCTTACGAATAAGACAACCTCTACAATTAAAGATTTTTTTTATTACTTCATGGATTAAGAGTAAGAGTTTTTAATCAGTCATATTGGTATACTTT
Organism: Anthocharis cardamines; assembly: GCA_905404175.1. NCBI lineage: Eukaryota > Metazoa > Arthropoda > Insecta > Lepidoptera > Pieridae > Anthocharis > Anthocharis cardamines. Next base: position 2,973,642 of record FR989959.1, read on the forward strand.
ATTATTGACAAGCGTGAAACATGAAGTCTGGACCATCGATGGCAAACCACTACAACAGTGTTTCAATATTTAACCAGTGACTCAAAAAACATTGGAATTTTTCTATCGTCTCTACTGGACTTAAGATATGAGGTCAGAGGGGTGAGCACGAACAACCATCGAAAAAGTATTTGTATCGTCGAACTGTCATTTGTATGAAATTTCAAATGTATTTTCATACAACTGACAGATTGACGATTCGAATACAGATTCGATACTTGTTCATGCTCACCCCTCAGTAGATAATTTAAAAAAATCAAAAATCGAAAAAAAAACCAAGATTTTCCATTTCCCTATAACTTTAATATGTCAATGCTTAAAACCAAATAATATCACATATTTATAACTTCTTTAGTTTCATGGAAAAAAAACCTCATTTAAATCCTCTACCCTGATGGAGGCAAGCGAGTTATGTCACTCTTTCGGAAATATCTCTCCTATCTCACCTAGAAACTGTTGTACGTTTGATAAAATTAAAATGTGAAACTAACTTGAGTAGTAGTCGTAGATGTTCAGAACAACAGCGTCGAGTTCGGCCTGTTCCCAGGCGTCTGTTGGGAGGAGGTTGGCCTGACTGGCGACGTAGCGGGCGATGGCGATGGATTGGTTTAAGGTCTTACCACCCTCTTCATACAACGGAAGCTGGCCGTAGGGAAGCGCTGTAAAGGAAAATGGTTGTATGTAGATATATTTACTAACATCCATCGTAATAATATTGTCTTTTATTAACGCGAGTATCACACATTTAAATAAAATACTGTATACGGATTAAAACGCGATTTATTATTTATATTGTTTAAATTATTTATCCCGACGTTTCGGATGCTTTTCAGCAATCGTGGTCGCGGGGAGACAGAAAGATGACAGTTGTCTGATATTTGAAATGTCACAAAGTTGCCATATTTAATTCAATTAAATTCAAAAATAATCTATTAATTTAGGTAACACAATGTACACCTATGAACGTCAATAAAAAATAATACATATTAAATGCTTCTAATTTTACATTTACTACCAGTTGCTGCAGTTGCCCGCGACCACGGTTGCTGAAAAGCATCCGAAACGTCGGGATAAATAATTTAAACAATATAAATAATAAATCGCTTTTTAATCCGGTATACAGTTATTTAAATCCATCGTAATGTTAAATTCCCTTAAAATATTAAAATATTAAAAAATTTCACACAAGTTATACGTGTCCATTTTTTATTTAAAAAGAGTAATGGTAGTAGTAGTGGTTCTCAAAAAGAGTAACTGAGCATTTCTATATTTTTTTGCCACTCTTTTAAAACATGCTAAAAAAAATTAATTTCTTATATTGCGAAAATCTTTATGCCATAATTATAGCTTATCTATCTAACTTTTATTTTTTTAAAGTAGAATCGTTGAAATTTGTTGTATTGATTTTATAAAAATTAAAAACCTCAGCAGGGTATTCTGAACGTTCCTATTTTGTTGCTTTTTAGTGTGTAAATTAAAACTTTCAATCTGAGGCAACCGTCCTAAAATTATTAATTACCTACATATATTGATCGGATTTTATATAATTATTAAAAAAAGTTGAAGAAAGTGCTACAATTATTTTAAAAATAGCCTGTCTCTATTTATTTTGTTACTTTAGAGCAAAAATAATTCTAGAGTTTTTATTGTGTTAAAAATATCAACAATTTGACCATTTAAGCTTTTTTATCATAAAATTTGGAACTGTGTTGAGCCTTTCTAGCAGAAATATATATTTTTTATCGTTGAAATAATTTTTTATTGAGAAAATAAGAATATTTTTTTTTGGGACAGTATCAAAAAGGGAAGCATTGGTAACAAAATAAAAATATAAAGTTGTGTCTATAATTCGCATATATAGGCGACAGTTGTTACAAAAAGTAAGATTTTATTTAATTTAGGGTTTATTAAGCGTAAAAAAGTAATTTCCATGCTGAATTAATATAAGTTCTTAATGAAAACGCAAAATAACACGTTATAGCTGAATCAACATCTATTATAATAACACAGCGTTCCACGTGTTTATAGTATATATATATTACTTCTATATTTCTTGCTATCTTCTTTATTACATCTCGTCCTCTATTATTTTCACATTCTCTGTAAGTTGACTTCAATGATGCTTCTAAAACTTCATTTCTAACTTTTACTTTTAATAAACCAGTTTCCAATTTCTTCTTTTCTTCCATTAACTTATTCAGCAGCCTGTAAGCCTTTTTTTTAGTTTCTTTAGCTGTTTCTAGCTGCCTGATACGACTTTGAGGTCTATCAATTTTTTTATTTTTTTAAACGTTTATGAAAATATGCTGTCTTTGTCATTTTCTTGCACTGTCAAATATAAACAGAACCTTATAATTCCTTTTTTGTTACTAAGCTTTTTCCTCTTATACGTTTTCTTAATAAAGTAACAAAAGATTTGGTAACAATTCTGCTGCTACATTTTTTAAAATTTATAATTAAATGGTTGTTGTTAATGTAACATTTACTTTTGTACAGTTGTATTGAGATAAAGGTTTTTACTACCTTAAAATTAAATAACATATATTAAATATTATATATTTACCAAGAATCAAGGGTAACAAATGCGGGAATAAAATGCGTAGCAAAAATTATGAATGTCTACACTACACGCTGTACCACCTCAGAATAACTATTTATTCAAAGTGGTGGTACGAAATGAAACGTAATGAGTTCTAATATCGAAAAACCGATACTAAATTGTAATAATTTTGCTGAAACACACTTAAAATTGATAACAAAAAGGGAAATTTGTTTGTGGAACTTTTACTGGGACAAGTTTAAAATTGTTTTATTTTATAGTATAGATCATTTTTTTATATATTTAATGCATGCTGCATATTCTCCTACGATGCAAAAATATATTGAGTGCAAAATCTTGGGACTGTTACTTAATAAATATATGAAATAACTGAGTTTGAATTTATAAATTTTAGTATGGGACATGTACGTTTTCATACATTGGCGTTTTAAGTGTTTTACATTTATATATTTTTAACAAAAAATCAATTAATAATATATGTATATTCTTTGTCATAAGGAAATAAAATTATATACTTTCCTTTCAGGAAAACAAATGTTATAAAAAAACATATATACAAGAAAGTTATTAGCTGTCTACTTTGTGGGACAAGCAAATATGCATTTTGGCAAAAAAATATAGAAATGCTCAACTATCGAGTTTGTTGCTGGCTCTTCTCGGTAGAAGAAAAAATCGTCTAGAAAAATTGACAATTCAAAATACCTGTAAACGTTATATTTGAATTGAATTTGATTTTTGACATAAAATAGTTTAATACAAATAACTCACAGTCCTTAATCGTCTGAATTGGCCACTTCTTGTAGTCGTACTGGACATCTTCATATTTTTGACCAGCGTAGTGCAGGATGTACCTGATTGACTCTGCAATTCCATTGACGTTGAAGTAATGTAATTTGCGAGCCATTTTGTTACACTAACACCTGTACAGGGAACAACACAATAACTTTAACCTGCAACACGTTCGTTTTATAAGCAATAATGACTTTATGTGTTAGCGTCTTATCAGTTATGATCATTAAGAATAGTTATGTTAGGGTTCCCTGATGAAGTTAGAACAAGTATCCAATCCAATTATATATGTATTTAAAAAACCTCAGCATTTATCTGCTCTATAATATAAGGCTTACCAACTAGATACATAATTTAATTATTAATATTAACTTAATATTCATAATTATGAACTACTTATATATATATATATATTGTAGCGACACCTATAATCCGCTACAAGAATCAATCCCTGAAAGAGTCAACACCCTCAGCCACCTTCAGCACAGCACACTGCACTTCGGCCGGTCCGCAAGCAGAGCACATCTCTCCTGGTCGACGTAGCAGCCAGCTTCGAACACTGCAGCACTCCGACTCACTGGAGCATCATGCAGCATCATCGCAATAAGTTCCGACTCACCGCGAACTCTGCGACATCTGCGACTCACTGGAATCTCGGACAATCTGGCACTGGCAAGCAACACACAACCTCCGGTCTTCGGGGGGGAGTACTGTAGCGACACCTATAATCCGCTACAAGAATCAATACAAAGACTAATAATCCTGAATCGCGCTATCAAAGTTTCTGTGCGCGCTAAGTATATATACAACATCTCGACATCAACCACTGGGGCCTTAGGGCTGGCCAGTCAGTGGTTCGACTGGTCGAGGATCCTCCCTTTAGGTTGGAGGAAGACCACACTTCCCTTCCTCCACATATATATATATATATATATCTAACTTATAGGTAGGCACCAAATTCCTAATTCTAAAGTACAAAATAATCTAAAGGAAAAAAACGAATCTAACTAAAAATCTAAAAAAAAATACAAAAATCATATTATCTCATCATTGTTATACAACTGTTATATCGGTCCAAACGAAATCAAACAGCCCACAAAATGTACATATAATATTTCTTTTTTTACGCTAGTTTTAATGTCGTTTAAGAATTAGTGTAGTTTTATAGTCGCTAAATAAACATTTTATTTTGCCCTGACGTTGGTAGTAATTAATCAAAATAAGGATTGGTTAAATAACAAATAGTCATATCAAGAAGTCGTCACAGACCTTCTAAACTAATACTGTTCACATTTAATTCAGTAATATAATCAAGAGGTACAGTTTGTTTTATACAATATCTGTAAATGAAGTCGGAAGTCGACTTACGCTGTCCAAACGGTTGAGTTTAACTTGAATTACAGACAAAGAAATAACGATGGATCGCGTCTGTTCTCATTTATATTCTGTGGTCGCATTTAAATCCAAACTTATTTAATTTTGTATATAATTTTAATGTTATTATATCAAGTTATTATCAGGTATTGTTTAAAAATCATAACATAAAATATTAAAGTTTGATGGTCACTACAACTTTTGTGGTAGGCATCTATATATCTATGTAAAAATGATATTTTAATTTTAACGCAATGATACACGGGATTCAAATAAATCAAACAGATTTGTTATTTGGTAATATGTTAAAAAAAGATTTGCCTAAAATTTAAAATATTCATACGGAATTTCATTAAAAATAAAAATATTATTTTATTTACAAAAGCGATAACTCATGAACTTCTAAGTATCTGTTATCTATTTCATTATTGTCAACATAAATTATTCATATTATGATATTTTATTGATTGAAGATTTTATGTTTATATTATAATCTAAAAAGAAAATTCACATAAAACAGTAATGAGTACCAGTTGTTAATTGTAGTCTATGCTAATCCTACTAATCCTGTTATAAATATTATTATTATTAAATAGAGCCATACGAGTGACTCATTACGACGTTTTACATTGTTTTATATCTTTTTACTAAATACCATGCAAATATTTCTCTTTTTAGTTCATTTCTGCCCATTAGTCCGAGTAATGGAGTCGGACTGCTCGTTAAGCTTATTAAAATTAATAATATTTTTAAATGAATTGTTATGACAGACCGTATTATGCACTTACTTTGCCATTTGCCCATCACGGGTTTTGTTTTTAAAAATCGAACACATAGTTATGGTTTTAAGCCAGTACATTTCAGCTGTCTGTGTGTTATATTTAAAAAAAAGGACGCGACGTCTTCAAACTACGAGACTTCCACTTTTCAACCGAAATATGTGGGGAAAGACCACTTGAAGCGAAAGACTTACATCATTAAGTATAATCGCAAAAGCTAAATATATTTTGCAGTATTGTATATACATATTACATTTATTATATATCTCCGAGAAAAAATATCGTACTCAATAGTCAATCACTTCGATTGGTCTATCTTGCTTCAATCATGTTGGTTTTTTTAACACGCTTTTATTAGCTTGGGTTGTATGTAACTATGTAACGGAATCTTTGAGCACGATTTTCACCGGTTTCTAAACATCTGATTAACTTGAAACTTTGCATACGTCTCAAGGACCGATGACAATACACTAATTTGATAAAATTATTCCATTTTTCAATTTGCAAATTATGATTTTTGTTAATTTATCTGCAGACGCGATGCCATCTATGCGACGATACGCGCTACTAGACGGCGCTGTCACTAGATATTGATATAAAGCGGCATTTAAAACACTGCGTTGTATAAACTATCGGTCACGCCACGCGCATTCTGGCTACTGTCACAAGGTGGCGCTGTACTTAATACTATTTTATTCCATAAACTTAATTTTAATTTTAATAGTTTAAAATTAAAAAAACAAGCTATTATAAATAAACCATACTAAAAAGTAGAAAATAAATAATAGTTTAAAAAAAACTAAAAAACACGCTTTTTATAAAAAACCGAACTAAAAATAGAAAATAAATTTAAATTTAAAATATATTTTATTTAAAAAAAAGCATGGGGTGCTAATAAAATATTTATAACTATTGACACCATGCACTCCACGCTTTTTTTTAAATAAAATATATTTTAAATTTAAATTTATTTTCTATTTTTTAGTTCGGTTTTTTATAAAAAGCGTGTTTTTTAGTTTTTTTTAAACTATTATTTATTTTTTTGCCAATTCAGATCGATTTCAAATTCAAATCATTTATTAATTTAGGAAACACAGTGTACTCTTATGAAAGTCAATAAACTAAAATTATAATTTAAATGCTTATCTAATCTAATTTTACATTCACTGCCAGATCTCAAATCAAGGGCGTAGAACGTATGAGAAGAACTGGCAATAAACTCTCCGCCACTGTTTTTAATCGCCAAGTTTTTTGTTTAATAAATATACGAATAAAACAAACGAGCTTTAAAGAAAAAAAATATACAAAAGTCTTTATTCATCTTCATATTTAAATAATTTAGCCTTGTGTAAATTGGTATGGGGTTCTCTTTGCAATGTATTCCTTGACTCCCGGCAGTGCGTGCACCTTGGTGACCAAGCTGTTGACTGTTGGATACTGCTTCTGGATTTCCACGTTAAAGAACAATTTGGAAGCTTCAACGATGCCAACCAAGACGAAATCAGCCCAGCTCAACTGAAATAAAGAAAATCCGTCATAATTACACTGGAAGACGTGAAGGTCGTATGAATCGTGTAGAATAAATACTTTAAAATATATTTTCGGTTTTAGTATTTGAAACTGCCACTACGATATATGTACCTTTAACTCAAAATCAAATTTTCTCTGCAAACCATACGAAATCTGAGGGCGTATGTGGCAATCAATCCGTGTCGTTGAAGTTGTGCTGATAACTCGCAAAGGTGCAATAATTCAACATTAAATATAAAATTTTACCGTCTTTCCGAAGTGTCCGTTGTTCTTCTTCAAATCTCTTTCGAATTTGGGGAAGTAAAGGCTCACATATTCTTCTAAGATTTTCCTCTTCAAAGCTGCCTTCTTAACAGAGTCAGTTTCCCTAACGAACGAGATGACCTCTGCAATTAAAGAAATTTTCGATTACTTCATGGATTAAGAGTAAGAGTTTTTAATCAGCCACATATTATGTATACTTTATTATTGAGGAGCGTGAAACCCGTTGAAAGTCTGGATCATCGATGGCAAACCGCAACAACAGGGCTTAAATGTTTACCACATGATGTGGAATTTGATCGATCAAAAAATATTATGATTTTTCTAAAGTCCCTACTGGACCTAAAAACTATGTGGTCAGAAAAAATCTAAGATTAAATTTTCTCATTTAACTAAAAAAATCCTTACAACTTTTACACCATAATATCCAATAACTAATAATAAAAATAACCAAATAATATCACATACATATTTATGACTTCTTTCGTATCATGGAAAAACCATATGTAAACCCTCCACCCTGATGGAGGCAAGCGAGTTATGTCACCCTTTCGGAATTATCTCTCTCACTTAGAAACTGTTGTAAGTTTGATAATGAATACGAAACTAACTTGAGTGGTATTCATATATGTTCTGAACAGCAGCGTCGAGTTCGGCCTGTTCCCACACGTCTGTTGGGAGGAGGTTGGCCTGACTGGCGACGTAGCGGGCGATGGCGATAGATTGGGTTAATCTCTTACCATCCTCTTCGTACAACGGAAGTTGCCCGTAGGGAAGCGCTGTACAATGAGAAAAGGAAAATGTTAAACTCCCTTAAAATATTATCAATTTTTCATTATTGTACAACAAACAAGTTGTACGTGTCCATTTTTTAAAGAGTAATGGTAGTAGTAGTGGTTCTCAAAAAGTAAATATCGAGTTTGTTGCTGGCTCTTCTTGGTAGAAGAAAAAATCGTCTAGAAAAATTGACAATTCAAAATAACGTTATATTTGAATTGAAATTTAAAGTATTCCATTTAATTTATTGGGCTAAGATGAACGTAGAAGTTGATATTCTGAATCTGAAACACAGAACAGGGAAAACTTCTTCTGTTCTGTGATCTGAAAGCATTTTTCAGAATTTTTGACATAAAACGGCGGTTTCGATGGGCTCGTTGGCGCGTTCGGTAGAACACCTGCCGTACGCATCGATGGGTCGTGGGTTCGAATACCGCCGGGACGACATGTTTATAATTTTCTTTAAGTATGTTTTCCCCACGTCTGGTAACTTCGGTCATTGATCGGGTGGGTGGAATATCGAAATTCCGACCGGATTCCATAGATGGAAAAACCGTGAAGTGCACATTGCGCGTTTCGGTTTCAGTCTATGGATTTCCGAATGCTCGAAGTAAAAAGTAGGTCGAGACCGCTTCATTGACTGATGTTCTGTGGCTGAGGTTTCACCTACCATTAAGTGAACCTCATGCTCGTATGTCGATATCTAACATAAAAAATATAGTATAATATAAATAACTCACTGTCCTTAATCGACTGAATTGGCCACGTATCGAAGTCGTACTGGACATCTTCAAATTTTAGACCACCGTAGTGCAGGATGTACCTGATTGGCTCTCCAATCCCATTGAGATTGAAATAAAGTAATTTGCGAGCCATTTATTTGCACTTACAGCTGAACAGCGATCAACACAATAACTTTAACTTACAACACGTTCGTTTTATAAGCAAAAATTCATGTGTTAGCTTCATGTCTTATCAGTTATGATCATTAAGAATAGTTATGTTAGGGTTCCCTGGTGAAGTTATAACAAGTCTCCAATTATACATATATAATATATATATATTAAATATATTTAAAAAAGCTCAGCATTTAACTGCTGTATACTATACAATATTTATGCGCCAGCAAAAATGTATTTATTTATTTATTTAAGGCTTACCAACTAGATACATAATTTTACTTACTACTTAACTTAATATTAATAATTAACATTACTAATTGTAAAGTACAAAATAATCTAAAGAAGAAAAAAATTAATCTAACTAAAAATCTAAAAAATAAACAAAAATTATATTACCTCATCATTGTTTGTGTTGTACAACTGTTATGTCGCTCGAAGTGAAACCGAGCAGCCACTGAAAATCAGCGCCACGCCATTTAACAATGATGTGGCAAATGCTGAAAAGCTGTTTTTTATGGCCACATCACTAAATGTATGATTTTTCTTTTTTTTTACGCTAGTTTTAATGTTAGTTAAATTTAATTATTTTAGTTTAAGAATAAGTGTAGTTTTATAGTGGCTAATTAAAAAAAAAACATTTCATTTTGCCCTGAAATTGGTAGTAATCAATCAAAATTGGTTAAAGCTATATCAAGAAGTGATTTTAAGAAGTGGTCACATACCTCATAAACTAATTCTGTTTGTATTTATTTCAGTAATATAATAAAGAAGTACAGTTTGTTTTATACAATATCTGTAAATGAAGTCGGAAGTCGACTTACGCTGTCCAAACGGTTGAGTTTAACTTGATTTACAGACAAAGAAATGACGATGCATCGCGTCTGATTTCATTTATTTTCTGTTAGCATCAAGCTGGCTTCCCACGGTCCGCGATTCTACGGATGTTCACGCACAGCCAACGACCACGGACGGCAACGCACACAGACAGGGCTCTTCTAATGGCGCGTGTCTGTGTAGATCTTTTGATAGCTTCATTTCGAAATGCAAAGTGAAAGAGATTTCAAGTGATTTCGAATACCTTCTGAATAAAATTGGTCCAGTTATATCAAGGAATGATACCAAAAGCGAAAATATATTCCCATTCAAGAACGGTTTGCAATTGCACTCAGATTTTTTCACCGCACCTTTGAAGTTACCGCCTCGCGACGGATACCGGCGCATCGCCACAGACAACCTGTGCTACGTGCCACGGACGAGACCCTTCCCACGGTGTGTCGTGCGAGATGGTCCGCGTCCGTCCGCAATATCACCGACCGTGGGAAGCTAGCTTAAGAATTCAAACTTATTTAATTTTGTATATACATATACTTTCAAGGTGTATAAAGTTGTATGTAATGAGAAACTATCACACACTACCACACTTTAGTGGTAGCCATGTATATAAAAATGATATTCAAATTTAAACGCGATGATACACGAGATAATCAGGTATGTGATTTGGTAATATGCTAAAAAAGAATATGTCTAAAATTTAAAATATTCATACGGAATCTCATTAAGTAACATAAAAAATATTATTTTATTTACAAATGCGATACAAATACTCATGAACTTATAAGTATCTGTTATCTATTTAATTATTGTCAACATAAAATATTCATATAATCATATTTTATTGATTGAAGATTTTTTTGAGATAACAAATCGTTATGAAATCTCCTAATTATATATTAGGCCAGTAAATAAAGCATTTAACCTCGCACTAAATTTCCGATCCAATTGTTTTTTTTAGGTTAAGGTCACTTACTGACCATAAAAACACAAAATGCTGACAGATCCAGGTGGAGCTTCGATCGCAATCTTGAAGTAAAGTTTTTGGCCGATATCTCGGAAACTCTGCACTTTAGGGCAAAAGTTATTGAAACCATTATTATAGAGAATAAAATTTCGCATGTTTTGATTTCTGTAAACTTTTTCGTAAAACTTACCGTTTACGATTTATGGCCCATTTAATGAACCGGTTTTTATATTTCGGTCAATAACTCTTAAAATATTGGATAAATCAATAAAATGCATTTATTCAATTTTAAAGATCACTTTATTCTCTACAATTTTTGTCTGAAACTTTTTTTTCTAATGCCCATACTTTTTGAGTTATAGAACGTTTTGACAGCTTTTTGTGTTTTTATGGGCAGTAAGTGACCCTTAACCTAAAAAAATAATAAAATTGGATCGGAAATTTAGTGCGAGGTTGACCAAAAAAAACGGCTTTATTTACTGTACTAATATGTATAATACCTAATTGAATAATACATTATGTTTTTTTCCAAGCTGTCTAAGTACTAAGCAAAATGTTCTCGAATATTTGATAAGTTAAGCCCCTAAATTGTATGAAACATTAGTGCTGGGCCAAAATTTATTTCACATTCGGTTAAACCAAATTTCGGTTCAAGTAACGAACATTCGGTACAAGAAAATAATATAATATAATAATAATTTATTTCACCACTTTTATGTTTACAATTCATCTTAATTAAGTGTGGCTCTGGCCTCCTAGCTAGGGAGTTCCTGTGTTAAGGAGGCCAGTTCCTTCCCAACAATAAGAAAGTACAGGTGGCATGCATTGTAACTTAAATAACAATAACAAAGAAAGAAAAAAAAAAACTTATACAATAATAAAAACCAAGAACATCAACTTATGCCTTAACATTAACTATAGCAAAGAATCTAATTAAGAAAAAAGAAATGATAATAAAAATATAAATCTACATATGTTTGTATGTAAATATAAACCTCACAATTGAGTTGCCAAAAACGCTTTACTGAAATCCGGTTTTTTCTGCGGTTGTCGTATTTATCTTTTTTTTTTTTGAGTATGATGTGCGTGTGTAATATTGAGTCATTTTCGCTAAATTCATAAACTAAATACTTAATTATTATATTAATTCATGTTGTTTGTTTTTGCTACAGGAAATATTGAAAATAACGATTTGTTTGTATTTTTTGTGGTCTATTTTTTTTAATTCAGATTCAGTTTCATTACACCCGAAAACATAAAGAAACTCACCTTTTATATGTTTACTACTTTGTTACCAATCAATTATTTTAGTCGTAAATTATTTTATTTTATTTTATTTTACAAATATTGGGAAAACTTACAGCTAAACAGAAAAAATAGGTACAGAAGGCCATTTACAAGTTTTCACATATAAATACAGAATAGAAAAAGACAAGCACACAAGAAAGTTAAGCACAGATTAAACGTTAACACAAATTATAAGGGTTACTTAATGATGCCTGTACAAGAAGAACCTGTCATTCAACAGCTTCCTAATATAAGAAGCTGAATTATTAAAGAGGTCGAGGTCTAGAGTGTTATTACACTTATTTTAGCACACGCACGTTCGAATGAGGAATGTGTTTTGCCTATACCTAGACTTCCCCAAAGGGACAAAGAGAAGGTTAGCCTTCCTCGAAGCGAAGAAGTCGTAGTCATTAGGCCAATGTGTCCAAGGAGTTCAGCACAGTCAATCCTACCATTTGCTATATTGATTAAATAAGTAATGTCTGCAACATACCTTCTTTCTTGCTAGGGCAATAAGTAAATGAAATTTTCTACATCTAACGGTATAATTAGGCAAGAACTCCCTTGCGCGAAACTGTAGAGAGCGTAAAAAACGTTTTTGTACAGCCTCTATGCGGGCAATATACAAGTCATAACAAGGGTTCCATACTTGCGATGCATACTCCAACTAGCTACGTACGTATGAACAATAAAGAATTTTCAACGTCTTAAGAGCAGTAAAGTCGGTAGACATTCTTAAAATGAATCCCAAGTTTTTATTAGCTTTGTTAACAATGCTATTTACGTGTTCATTGAAAAGAAGTTTGGAATCGAATATAACTCCTAGATCTTGTATAGAACAAACCCTCAAAAGAGCTTTACCAGAATTAGTGTAGCTAGCCAGGATGGGTAACGGCTTACGAGTATATGAACAAACATAACATTAAGATACATTGAGGTCCATCCTATTAACGTAACAATAATCCTCAAACTTCCTTAAGTCTCTCTGCAGACGAACTGAATCTTCCTGACTTTTGATTGGACAGAGTATCTTCATGTCGTCTGCGTAAAGAATAATCTTTGAGTGTAAAAAGCATAAGGAATATCGTTTACGAAAATGTTAAAGAGGAGAGGTCCCAATAAAGATCCCTGAGGAATTCCTGAGGGAATTGTCATGGTGGCCGATGTGAAGCCATTAAGAACCACAGTTTGGCATCGATTGTGGACGTAAGAAGAAAACCATCTGAATAGGTTCCCATGGATTCCCACTCTATAGAGTTTGTCAAGCAGGATACTGTGATCTAATCTATCAAATGCTTTGCGGAAATCCGTGTAAATAACATCAACCTGAGATGGTTCGGACATTTATTTTGTTAGGAATTCACTACATAATAAAAGGTTCGATGAAGTGGATCTTCCTTTAAGAAAGCCGTGTTGATGTTCGCTAAGTGTATGTTTTAGTGCAGAATAAAGCTGTGAATATACAAGTTTTTCTAGTACTTTGGAGAAAACACACAACTTGGAAATAGGCCTATAATTTTCAACACAATCTTTCGGTCCGTTCTTATGGACAGGTGTAATAAATGCCTTTTTCCATATTGTAGGAACATGGCCTTCTTTCAAAGAACGATTGTACAAGAGTGTCAGAGGGACTGCTAAACTGTAAGCGCAGCTAATAATTAGAACAGGTGGTATGTTGTCAGGCCCAGCTGACTTATTAGGGTCTAAAGATTTGAAGAGGTTCAGTACCTCAGATTCCACGATTTTAATAGATGAAATAGGAGTTCTAGCATCATCAATTGAGTGAGGCAAGCAACTCCCTTCAGAGGTAGAGGGTTTAATAAAATTTGAATGGAAAAAATCACTAAACATATTACAAATTCCTTCTCCATTGCTGGAAGAAAATTGACCAAACTTTATAACTACAGGGTAAGTACATACATTTTGCGATAATTGAATTTCTCTTTTAAATTTTTTATTAGAGGAGATTTATACCACTGCGGATATTTATTCTTAGAGACGACCAATTTAGAAGGTATGTAATTTTCCCTGAGATTATTTAGAGTATCGTAAAAAAAACTTATAGCGTCGCTGAAAGTCCTATTGCATAATATGTTATAATCCCAATCTACTGAGTCTAACTTCGCGCAAATGGATTCATAATCACCCGCGCGATACTGGTATCGCAGATAAGGTCTATTCTCTAAACTATGTAATTGTATAAAATCAGCGGAGATTACAAGAGATTTATGATGCGGGTCTTCTGGTGTCAGTGGATGTTTGGGATTATCAACTGAAACTCTCTCATTAGAAAGGACAAGATCCAATAATCTATTGTTGGAGTTAAGAAAAGAGTTATATTGAAGCAAGCTACAAAGACTAAAACAATCATCAGGTTGAATTGATGTGTACCCTGAATATTTGAAGCTTGGAAGGAGTAGCCATCATCCGAGTTTTCCCATATCAAGTTCGGTAAATTAAAATCCCCTAGAACTATGAATTTATCAAGAGGATTACTTATCACTATATCTGCAAGATTAGAGGAAAATAATTCCGTTTGTACGGCAAATGAATTTCCTAAATTTTGTTGACACATGTAAGCAACACAAATATGCATTTTGTAAGTGATGTTGGGTTTATGGCAACGTATCGATACAGTGACCCATAAGTCCTCCGCGGAGGAAAACCAATCATTATTACATGTGGCTGCTAGCTCGCGACGCACAGCTACAAGTACTCCCCCTCCAAGGGTCTGAGCGGTCTCCCTATAGTTACGATCACGCCGCCAAACAAGATACCGATCATCAAATAACTCGCTACTACATATACCATCTGCCAGCCAGGTTTCCGTAAGACATATAATGTCGTAGTTGTTTAATAAAACGTTTCTATAGAATTGTGAAGTTTTAGTCCTCAGCCCACGGACATTCTGGTAAAATATTGTTAGGAGGCCTGTGTACTACGATTCAATACTAGAGTAGCGTAAAAGTATATAACATAAAAGACAGAGTACTCATGACGTAATACAACAGGATTATAAATAAAATAGTTGCCTATGTTCATAAATGTACGAATATTTAATATTATTATTTTAATTAAATAAATAAGAATAAAATTAAGCATTATCTCAAGATGGTTAATTACTTTAAAGTATGTATTAACAAAGTATAACTTATCCATGTACCTATGCCCATACACAGTACGATATTACATATTTTTTTAATAAAGTTAAATTGCCTTAGAGTATTCAGCAGTCCACCATGTTGAGTATACTTATACAAATGTAAAATGATTAAAAATGTATGGCGTGAAGATAACGTAATGATATATTCTAATGTCAGTAGCACTAGAAAATTAATTATATTCGTAATACTACTTTTTAGTGAGAAAACAAAAGTATTAGTACGTAATTTCCAAAAACCTGTATCAGAATATATTATAAATAAATATTCTAAGTTGTACAAAACACTAAGTAATAATCGAATAATATAGATTATTTATTCTCGATTTAAAATGCAACATATTTAAAGCGCAAAATCCAATAATGTTAAATATGGTATTTGTTTCAAAGAAAACATCAACAATAGTAGGTAACCCAAATAAATTATTGCGCAATGAATCCGTTTTATCATTGAGTGCTATTCTAATTATAATCATTAAGATAAACAACATTCCTTTATCTAGTAAAATAATGCAAGAAAAGTAATATTTTAATGGTAATAGTATATTGTAAGAAAATAAAAAGGGCCTTATAATTTATTTTATGATCATAATATTTACTATAGCTACGTACTTCGCCGGCCAATATATAAAGCATAGGCTAAGTAAATATACAAAATATTCACAGTATAAAATAAATGTTGAAATAAGCAAATGAAATAGCAATAACAGGAACATCACCAAGCAACAAGCAATATTGACGGTAGGCAAGCAAAACATGAATGGCGAATCGCGCGCAGCGCTCGATAGGCGACGCGGACGTCTAAGCAAGCGTAAGATTCTCAAACTGTGCAGCGCTATAATACCAAGTATCATAATAACACTCATAGCGAATATAAATAAAATAATAAAATTTATAGATACCTTAAATGAATGCAAGTTCTTCAAGCAGAACACATAATATACAATAAATAGTAAAACAAAAAATACCGAGAGATAGAAGAGAATACTTGGAATTAGTGGACTCATAGTTTCTTCAAGTCTGCCGTGACTTTATCGTTAATGCCGGGGAGGCAGAGCTTTTTCTTAAGAAAATCTTGCATCCTTTCACCCATGTAAAGGAATAATGTCTTTCCTTGGCTAACACTTTGACCTTATTCAGTAATAGTTTATTTTCCAATGTTAAATGATCATTTACGTATATCCGATTATTACCTTGCAGGCCCAGATCTATAGGAGTAATGGAATGTTTTTTTGAGGCAGCAATGAAGTCCTCTTTGAGGTACCTGTGATGTACAGCAATTACAATAGTTTTATTCTTCTTATCGTTTCGCATTGGCACTCTAGTGCCAACGTACTACGTAGTTAATCTGCTCTTTTGTCAATGGACAATTGATGAGATCACCAATCCTAGTGACGAGTGAGAAAAGATTTTCACTATTTGTAATAGGCACTCCCTTTATCTCTATGTTGTTCATCCGTAGTATTTGCTCCTGTTCACGAATGGTATATTGAAGTTGCTCCATGTGTCTCGCATGTGACTTACATCTTCCTTAGTTTTGAGAAGCCCTTGGACTTGCTGATCGATTACAGTTATTTTATTGGTAAGTGTATCCACGGAGTTCTGCATAAGCGTTAGGGAATCCTTCAGACCCACCATGTCTGTCTTCACAGTTTTTAGTTCAGAAATATCCGCTTGGATTGACTTAATGCTGGCCATCAGAGTAGGAAGGGAAGAAATCTGTTCTGTTAGCCGTTTCAGATCTTGTGCAAGACTCTCCAAGTCAACAGGTGATGGGAATTTCGGGGCACTTGAGGTTAAACTTCCAGAACTTTTACATACGGTACATTTCCAATTATTTCGTCGGTCTCCAAGCTTCCGGTATCCAGCTTCCGTAATTCCGGCACAGCCAAAATCAAAATGTCCTTGGCAAATAGTACATTGTGCTCCATCTCTAAACTCTGCTTTGCAACGCGTGCATTGATACATGCTTATATATTTAAATTGGATGAAATTAAAAAATTTGAGAAACAGTGCCGGAGCTGTGAATGACAGAACGGCACGGAACCGGTTTACGTTAAGCGAGTGCGTTCGATTGCGCTGTCCGAACTAGACTGAAATAGTTATTATAAAAATATAACTGAAATAGTTATTGTTAAAATATTTTCCTCTAAACAATAGTTAGGAAAAGTAATTATGCAGTAGTACTGAAATGAACAAAAAACGGGCTCATTCATTTTTCCTTAAATTAATATTATATTATAAAATATATTTATTAACTATAAATCTACTTCTAAAAGTTAATGTTGTTCAAGTTTTATCGTTTTTTAAATTCCTTGATAAAATTTTGAAATTATTAATATTTTTGAACTGAATAAAATGTTTGTTAACAATTACCATCAAAAAAGTTTAATTTTTATATAATTAATTTATGTATAAATTAAAAAACTACTATTTACCTTAAATTTACCACGGGCAAAAACACCGAGGTTTCTGCTTTTTCTGCTCCGAGAAAAACTGCTCAGAATATAAATAATAATAATAATATTCGCGTTAAAAAATCTCATGAAGCGGTACTTGTCCTTATACTAAGCCATAAGGAACCAATATTTAGATAGATACAAAGAAAGCGTCTTTAAAGCTCATCCTTTAGTAACAAACATTCGAAAAAGCATTATGAAAATAACTGAAGTTCGGCCGAACATTCACTCAAAATTCGGTTTAAACCATATTTGGCCCTAATAATACATCCCTTCTTTGATTTGAAGTAATCGAACATACAGATAGATATATAAAGTAACCTTTTTAAAAAATAATGTCAACTGTTTACTAAATTGCTAAAAATATAAAAGGTTTATCTTATATATAAAATTTCCATGTCACAATGTTAGTTACCGTACTCCTCCGAAACGGTTATTCCGATTTTTACCAAATTTTATAAATAGTCAGTAAGTCTGAGATTCGGCTACTATCTATTGTTCATACCCGTAAGTGATAAGGGTTGTTCACCCTTAATTTTTTTTTTAATTTTTGGACGATTTTTTTTCTCTATTACCAACCCCTGCTTTTTATGTCAAAAAATCTAGACACGTGCGAAGCCGTCGCTAGTATTATCTAAAAAGAAGATTCTCATAAAACAATAATGAGTACCAGTAAACAATGTACCGTTGTTTTAGATATAATTTAAGTGTAAGGTATTCCTTACACTTAAATTATATCTAAAATAACTTAGCTATTGCTGGTCATACTATTTTATTCAAATCATCATGAATAACTTTAGAATCGACGAATTGAGTGGATGTAAACAAGCGTCGCATGCGTGACGCAGCAATAAAGTCATCTCGCTGCCGCCTTACTACAAGGTTCTTAAATAATATTTTTCGGTCGGTCAGTAGGCATTCTTAGAGCCATACTATCTATGTAAGTGTTTTATATATTTTTTCTTAAATTTCATGCGTAAATGCTTGCTCATCGCTTAGGGATAACTGTTTTAGGTTTTTACCCTTTTTTCCAGGTAGGTACGTGTATTTTGTATTGGGGCATCAGAGAAAAGTTTTGAGAAATTAACACCTTTATTGTGGTCAATAAGTCCATATTTACTTGTATTATGCATGTACGGAAATTGTATATTGCATGTACATATTAAGAATTAATTTTCTTATAGTCATGATCATCGCAATGATCGCAAAAAATTTATGCCTAGTTCATAATGCCTAGGTCTTTCCTGGGACAATGTACGCGCTACAGTATCTAATAAATTGCGAGTTGACGTCTTAAACCAAAAAAAAATATATGTAAGAAAATAGTAATAATAAAAAATAAATATAAGATAATTTTAATTGATTAATTAATTTTTGACTTTAAAAATAAATTACGACAGATACTCCTGAAAATGCACTGGAGATATAAAACCATGGGAAGTACCTTAATGTAAATCTAAATCAAGCTTCACGCAACGCAAATTACAATAGGATCGACTTTGCGCCATATTGTGACGTTATAGTTGTTAATTGAAACCAGTTAGGTAGGGTGAGCAAAAAAAATATTTTATAATTTGACTATTACAGAGTTTATTTTTATTACAGAATAGCAAAATGCCAGGCTTCGCATGTACTACAAAAATAAAATTCACAGCCTATGTTACTCGCTGATAATGTAGATTTCTATTGGTGAAAGAATTCTTAAAATCTGTCGAGTAGTTTTTGAGTTAAATCGTAACAAACAAATAAATCTTTCCTCTTTATTGAATACTTTTACGTGAAGTAAGATGAATAGTAGGTATCTCTTAGATTTCAAGAGACATTACTCCGTATCATACCATAAACGTGCTAGGAACGTTACAGAACAGAAAATTTTCCCTATACTGTGTGTCAGGTAGTCAATATTATTTGTATTAAAAATTATGAGGTATATGACCAAATTCTCGAACGCTAATCAAAATTGAGGTGTACTTAAAAGTATCTCTAACCCTTTCATTACGAAGGTAAAATGAAAGACAGAAACATTTTAAGAAGCCCTCAAATTTTGATTATCGTTTCAGTATTCCGCGGATAGGCCCATTAGACCATTCCGCGATTGAACATGTTCCGAATGCTCGAAGTAAAAAGTAGGTCGACTGACTGATGTTCTGTGGCCGAGGTATGATCTACTATCAAGTGAACCTCATGCTCATCTGTTGATATCTAAGATCGGCTGCAGGCTGAAGAAGAAGATATTACATTAAGACATAACTTAGGTATAATGTAAACGTGTTAAGTCAGTACATGTCAGCTGTCTGCGTAAAATACAATATTACATTTAAAAGCTTGAAGGAATCTTCAAATATATATTTTTTAAATATAGATTTGTTAATATATGTACCATATTTTTTTGCATTTTCAGATCGAACTATATATGTATAATTATTTATCAGACCAAAATGTCGATTACATTGTTTGACTGTGAAAAACTGGTAGATAATAACCTTTGACTAACAAACTTAATTGAGCATATTTCTCTTAGAGCAATATCATTGCAATTCATATACTACTTTATACCGTCTAAATCTCCTCCATTAAAGAGGTTTAATCAGTAATTATATATATTTTTTATTATTATATTAATATCAATAAAAAACAATATGCAAAAAATTATTTATTAATCGTCATATATAAATAATTTAGACTTGGTATGGGGTTCTCTTCGCGATGTATTCCTTGACTCCCGGCAGTGCGCGCACCTTGGTGATCAAGGTGTTGACTGTTGGGTACTGCTTCTGGATTTCCACGCCCAAGAACAAGTTGAATGCTTCAACGACGCCAACCAAAACGAAATCAGCCCAGCTCAACTAAAATAGAGAAAAACGTCATTTTTACACTGGGAGCTGGAACCTCACAGTCGTATGAATCGTGCAGAATATGTAACAAATACATTTCCGGTCGTAGAATTCGAAAGGCCATAGCCGAGTAAGAAGGGGTGAACGGCCCCCGCGCGTATTCGTGCCAAATTTTGGTCAAAAGATGTGTGGGCAACCCACAATATAGTTTTATTTATTTACACATATACAATTATATACCTTTATAAATAAACATACATATACAAATAAATAAATACATATTTTATACTACATACATATACATAATATATTATTATTACTATACAATAAACATAATTTGTATATCTATATTATTTATATATACTAACATAAACTCAGTTCTGTAGATTTCATAAAAATGTTAAATTTAATTAATAAAAAATTCATATACAGTTGCTAGGAATTTTTAAGTTGTCACCTTATACAAATGAATCCAGTGTAATATTACTGTATAATAAACTCAAGCGCATTCCGTTGAATGTCTCTCGCCAGTCGGCTTTGAGCTCTCATACGCGGCGAATGCATGTCGAATGTAATTTTTATATGCAAAATATAGATAGTCATTTATCACCTCATTTTTTATTTTAACAAGTTTAAATCATTCATCTCTAAAGTAGTGACCCCGACGTGATGTGGGCAACCCACAGATGCACCAGATGGGTTACAAGCTCACCCCAAATTTCAAATTAGGAACAAAGATAAACATAAAAACAGTACTTTTGGAGAAAAAAATTTTTCTCAAGATCTGCTGGACCGATTTTTATAAAAAAATGTACGTTGTAAATATATTGAAGGCAATTTATAGGAAAAATTGAGAACTCAAAATCACAAATGGAACTACCCGATTTTTTTTTTAAATGTTTTATGATTTTTTTTCGGTCACTTGCTCACGAGATACAATTACCATTATTTATACTTATAGATATTTTTTGAAATCGATCGAAGAGGTGGACGATGGTTAAAAAAAATATATTTTTTTGCATATTCCTTGTTCTGGATGTCATGATGTTTTCGGCCATTTGGCATCATCCGATGACGATTAAATGATACCTTCGGCTACCTTTCGGCTATGGCCTTTCCTCTAAAAGCGAAATGAAATCTGAGAGCATAACCAAGTTTCAATCGCTCCGTGTAGTTGACATTGTACTGACCAAACTCAACATGAAATATAAAATAATACCTTCTTTCCGAAGTGTCCGTTGTTCTTCTTCAATTCTTTTTCGAATCTGGAGAAGTAAAAGTTCACAGTTTCTTCTAAGATTTCCCTCTTATGAGCTGCCTTCTTAACAGGGTCAGTTTCCCTAATGAACACGGAGAGCTCTGCAATATTCGAAATATTCTATTACTCCATGTACAAAGATTCTATCAGCTACAATGTTATTAGGTACTATTGACGAGTGTAAAACCTGATGGAACTTGAAGTATGGATCATCGATGGCAAAGAGCTACAACAGTTTTTTATGTATTTAATCCTTATTTATATGATAAGAGATTTGCTAAGAGCGAGTTATGTTACTCTTCCGGGAATGTTTCTGTCAGCTAATATTGATAAAATTAAAATGCGAAACTAACTTGACCAGAAATCGTAGATGTTCAGAACAGCAGCGTCGAGTTCAGCCTGTTCCCACACGTCTGTTGGGAGGAGGTTGGCCTGACTGGCGACGTAGCGGGCGATGGCGATAGATTGGTTTAAGGTCTTACCACCCTCTTCGTACAACGGGAGTTGGCCGTAGGGAAGAGCTGTAAGCAATTAGAAAAAAAAAATATAGATATTTTCAGAAATATCAAACGCATATTTTCAGTCGCAAATGGATTTTCTGAAAATAATAGATTAATTAATCGACTTTCATTTGTATAGTTTTCAAAAATTTATTATGTTCATATTTGTCTTACACAATTTGTAGATGCCGGCTCATTCTTGGTAGAAACAACATACCGAACCGGTAGTTGAAATTGAAACTAAACTGCTTTTAAAAAAATTTATAAAATAAGCTTTTATCACCCGATAATCAAATCTGCCGGCCTAGCATGACCGCCACGAGACATGTCGCGGTCGAGAGAAGACAAACGAAGATATAAGATAATATCTCAATATATTATATCTCGACAAATATATCTATTTTTGATATTAAAGTCGAGTTTTAAGTGTAAATGTCATGTTAGACCCGAAAGAAAGAGAGCGATAATCGATTAAAACACGAGAAAACGGTCGACAAAATTTTGTCGCGGTTGTCATGCTAGGCCGGCAGCTAAAACATTTAAATATTTGCTATTTTATTCCACTAATCGACAGGACCTTGATTCTTTCCACCCTGTATAAATGCAGTTGTATTCTTAATTTTTTGTAATTATTTTGAATGCTATATGACGAGAATTGAGAAAGGTATGTTGAGGTGGTTTTGGCATGTAGAAAGGATGAATGAAAGTAGGGAAAAGATTTATGAAACTGGTGTGAGTGGTAGAGTCGGGAGTGGTCGACCTAGGCGAACGTACTTCGATCTGATCGGGGACGTTCTTCAAAAGGGCCAGGTCAAAAGTACTCGTTACCGACGAGTCTGTATGAAAGCATTGATGAAAGTAGTTGAAGCAAAAGTGGTATGTAAGGATCGGAGCATATGGAATTCCGTGATCTCTGCCTACCGCAATGGGAAAGAGGCGTGATGTATATGTATGTATGTATACACATTACACATATTATATGGGCATATTGTATAAATATTTTTAAGTCAACTTTGTACAATATAATAATTATGTAAAGCTGTTGGATTATTAGTAAATTAATAAAATAGTATAAATAACTCACTGTCCTTAATCGACTGAATTGGCCACTTCTTGATGTCATACTGGACATCTTCAAATTTTTGACCAGCGTAGTGCAGGATGTACCTGATTGGCTCTGCATACCCATTGACGTTGAAGTAATGTAATTTGCGAGCCATTTTGTTGCACTAACACCTGTACAGCGATCAACACAATAATTTTAACCTGCAGCAAGTTCATTTTATATGCAATAATGACTTCATGTGTCAGCGTCGTATCAGTTATGATTATTAAAAATAAGTATTTTAGGGTTCCCTGGTGACTAATCCCCAATCGTCTATGTATTTTTCTTACTCCTTTATACCATATCCAATATTTCTGCGACAGCAAAAATCATATCATTGTTTGTGTTAAAATAAAATACTTCATAACGGATTAAAACGCGATTTATTATTTATGCCGACGTCCCGACAAGAGCCGGATAATCCCGCACCGTGCCGTCGTGTGTAACAATAAGTCCCATCGTATTCTGGGGTGGGACAACCGTCATTCTTTTGAAAGGAGAGATGAGAAGATTGAGAGAGATCTTCAAAATCAAAAGTTTTTTATTTCAAATAGGCCTTTGCAGGCTCTTATGAAACGTCTAGTTGCACGGAACCGGCAAGAAACTCCATGGACACTCTTTTCAAGAATGGTTTAGCTTACAAAGACTCGGTTACAATAGTAATAATCGGCTGAGAAGTTTATATAAACCCTGAGATGGTCCTCGTTGCCCGGCCCGTGAAGTGCGCAAACTTGCGCATCATCGATCTGGATAAAAGCTCTACGTGGATAGACGTCGCCAACTCGCTAATAGAGACGGGGGGATGTTCATCTGCGGAAACCATCTGACGCGGTCGTTAAGGCATTAGCACAGCTTGGGCCAATTGTCCAGTGGCGGCCACCAAGAAGATCGACGCCGATGTAGGTAGTATTTTGGTAGGGTTGGGTGCGGCACGAGTAAAAGTGCTGGGCCAAGGCCGCTGCGCTGCTTCCGTTGTCTAGAGTTGGGACATGTGCGGGTGCATTGATCGTAGATCGTAGCGGCCTGTGCTATCGCTGCGGACAGCATGGACACAAGGCTGTTCCGTGGCGCCGCACTGCGCGGTCTATGCCACTGCCAGATCACCGGGTGGATCGGTGGGTAGGCCAAGCCGTGCTAGACTGCCCGGATGAAGGAGAGAGTAAGGAGGACAACTCATCGTCTTTCTTCTTTGGAGGGCGTCAGCGGTCTCGAGGCCTGCGGACCCAGAGGTGGCCATCTCTGTAAAGGAGTTCGTGCCGATGTCCACTTAATAGTGGGCATCGGCTATTGCTTCTGTCACGCCGGACGGGGAAGACCATCTTTTCTCGTCCAGACCCTGAGCGGGAAGTTTGGGGGAGCGACCTGCTCTGCGATAGGCTCCAGTGTGCATGTTTGGTGACTCTGCACCACACTAAGAGGGGGGAGAGGTGACAACGTCCGTATGAGAGGATTTGGTCGTTGTCGGGGCTGTGGTAGTTACCATGCTATCCCGGGGCCCCGGCCTGAAAGGCGACAAGTGGGGCTTAGTCCGTAGGCATAGGGCCGTTTTGACGCTTCGGAGTCCGTGATCCTATGAGTCCGACATACCCCGTCGCTTCCTCCGAAGTGGAGGGATCATTGATGATTTCCCACGAAAAAAAGGATATATATTTGTGATATGGTAATATGTTAAAAAAGTATATGCCTAAAATTTAATTCATACGGAATTTCATGAAACATAAAAATATTATTTTATTTATAAAATGCGATAACCCATGAACTTCTTAGCATCATAATATCTGTTTTATTATGATCAACATAAATCATTCATATTATTATATTTTATTGATTGAAGATTTTTTTCCAGTAAGTTAATAAGAAAATCTTCATATTTTTTTTCCACGCTCTCTATAAATTATTATTTGAAATGACGGGAATAAAATGTGATTAAACTGAGTTTCATTAAGTTAACATAATAAATCTACTCGATTCTATATCTACACTTCTATACTAATATTATAAAGATTTGTATTTTTGTATGTTATGAATAAACTCAAAAACTACTGGACCAATTTTAAAAATTATTTCACCAATAGAAAGCTACATTATCAGAGTAACATATGCAATTTTGTGTGCATCTACATTGCACCCGAGTGAAGCCGGGGCGCGTTGCTAGTATTTTATAAGTTAAGCCCCTTAAGTATATGAGAATCTAATAATCCCTTCTTTGGATTGGCAGAAGTAATTAAATGAACAGATAGATATTTAAGTGACCTTTTTTAAAAACAATGTCTACTGAAAAATTCTGAAAAATAATATTCTCCTAAACAAATGTGTATGTGCGTGTGTTTGCTGTGAATAAATGTCTATCTATCTATCTATCTATCTATCTATCTATCTAAATAATGAGTACAAGGGCGTAGCTATCATAAGGCGAAGTGGTGCAAGCACCAGAGCCCCGAAGCTGAATCGGCCCCCTGAGCTTTGGAAAGAGGTGGAGGCAGCTCTTGAAGCTAGAAATTCAAGCCTGCTCTGAATTTTTTTTTAAGATTTTAAATGACCATTTATAGCAATGGAAGCGCCAAGCGTCCTTGATTAGTAATACCACGGGCTCGTTGGCGCGTTCGGTAGAACACCTGCCGTGCGCATCGATGGGTCGTGGGTTCGATTCCCACCGGTACCACATGTATTTTCTGTAAGCATGTTTTCCCCACGTCTGGTAACTTCGGGCATTGATCGGGTGGGAGGAATATCTAAATTCCGACCGCGTAACGAACCACCGTCCATAGATGGAAAAACCGTGAAGTGCATATTGCGCGTTTCGGTTTCAGTCTATGGATTTCCGAATGCTCGAAGTAAAAATTAGGTCGACAGCGCATCATTGACTGATGTTCTGTGGCTGAGGTATCACCTACCATCAAGTGAACCTCATGCTCGTCTGTCGATATCTAACATTAAAAAAAAAAAAAAAAATAATAATAATAAATTGCAAATAATTAATAAATTGCAAATAATTAATTTAGTACAGATTGCTGAAGAAATTTAGCCGGGGGATTGCGATTTATTTCTCTTGCACCGGGCCCTTTTCCACCTAGCTGAATGAATTAATGAGCTAGCACTGAATGAGAACCGTTGTTTTAGATATAATTTATAGTGTAAGGAATAGCTAGTCATACAATTTTATTCAAATCATCATGAATAACTTTAGAATCGACGAACTGAGCGGATGTAAAAAAGCGTCTCATGCGTGACGCAGCAAAAATGTTATCTCGCTGCCGCCTTGTAGTAAGTTCTGAAATAATATTTTTTCGGTCGGTCAGTGGCACACTACTTATGTAAGTGTTTTATCTATTGTTTCATAAATTTCGTGCTTAAATGCTTGCTCATCGTTAGGGATAATTGTATAAGGTTTTCAACCTTTCTTTCAGGTACATTTTGTATTTCTATATTGCATTTGGCATCACTCAAAGAAATTAACATCATGATTGTGGTCAAAGATGGTCTACCAGTATTATATATGTAAGGAAAAATATTAAGAAATTTTCTTATAGTAGTGACCATCACCATGTAAATACAAGAAACAAGCTTTTTGTGCCTCGTTTATGAGTCTTTCCTGGATAATATACGCGTTACAGTATCTTATAAATTGCTAGTTGATGTCTTAAACTTAAAAAAAATATATATAAATTAGTTATAATAAAAAGTAATATTAAATAATTAATTGATTTTTGTTTTTAAAAATAAATTGCGACAGATACTCTTGGAAAAAGCTTAATTTAGTGTTAAGGAATGCACTGATTACTAATTATACTACCATATATTTTTAAATGCTATTTTTCTTCTAGAAATTTACCTTAAAATTGTATCTTTATTTATTACTACTAAAAGTTTGAATTTTTTTTTATTATAGAGTATTGGTGAATCCAATTCTCGCTAGTACCAAAAGTTCGTTGTACTGAATATTTTTACGTGAGTTAAGATGAAAATGTCTTAGATTTCTTAAATTGAGATATTAATTATGTTGTTAACTGGTGTAGGTATGCCAGTTATTTCTTCGTGCTATTTGGATATATTCAAGCAAACTATGTATTTTTTTTTGGATTAAAATGAATAAGTTTAGTCATCTTAATCAAAATGTGTGTCTTGGCCGTTTCGAAAGAGTGACGTAGAGACTCCTATGGGCTTATTAACAGAAAGTAATTCACTAACTAGGCATTCATTTTGTGTCAATAGGTTTATGAGTAACGACATATCTAAGACACACATTTAGGTGTAGAGTTTGTAGAAAACATAAGACTAGGATTCACGCAGAACACTATACGCTATGATGAGAGAGAGTGTTAGATTAGGGCATGTAGAGCTAGAGCTTGGCTCTACATAAGATCTGATAAATGTTTTAATGTGCAAGATAAACCTACTCGTCTTGGCGTAACTTAACATAAAAAAGTTTTTGCTAGGATCTATTTTTCATTCTGTTTTCGATAATGTGATTTCCATAGTCGTTTATACGACTATTCTTCTGTCCCTTACTCTGTATCATATTAGTACTATTACCGCGCTAGGACCATTTCAGGTTGTATATTATTTTTATTGAAAAGTATGAAATAGTCTCATGAAATGAAAGTCGCGAAATGGTCTAGTGGATATAGATCCACTAGACCATTTCGCGACTTTCATTAATTTTTTCCAGCTGGAGCTTATCACCACTTATAATTATTATTTATCAGACCAAAATGTCGATTACATAGCTTGACTGTGTATTATATATTTATTAAATAGGGTTCTCTCGGCTACGCCCAGGTGGAATTTAATGTGATTGTTAATAAGTTTGTAAAGCTCTAGCGATTTATAAGTATTGTTTGACCAACAAACTTAATTGAGCATATCTCTTAGAGCTCTTATGTAGTTATATCGTCTAAATCTCCTCCAATAAAGAGGTTTAATCGCACAGTTATTATTTATTTTTGTTATTACATTAATATCAATAAAAAAATAATATTAATGCAAAAAATTATTTATTAATCGTCATATATAAATAATTTAGACTTGGTATGGGGTTCTCTTCGCGATGTATTCCTTGACTCCCGGCAATGCGCGCACCTTGGTGATCAAGGTGTTGACTGTTGGGTACTGCTTCTGGATTTCCACGCCCAAGAACAAGTTGGATGCTTCAACGACGCCAACCAAGACGAAGTCAGCCCAGCTCAACTAAAATAAAGAAAAACGTCATTATTACCCTTGAAGCCATCGTGTAGAATAAGTACCGAATACATTTTCGGTCCTAGAATTCGAAGCTACCAGAACGATATAGCGAAAAAAAATTTTAGGGTATAACCAAGTGGTAATTGATTCATGTCTTTGACACTATGCTGATCGAACTCGCAATGATGCACAGAAATTATTTAACATTTATTTATATCGTCAACTGTTACCTTCCTTCCGAAGTATCCGTTGTTCCTCTTCAACTCTCTTTCGAATCTGGAGAAGTAAAAGTTCACAGTTTCTTCTAAGATTTCCCTCTTTTGAGCTGCCTTCTTAACAGGGTCAGTTTCCTTAATGTACACGTCGAGCTCTGCAAATAATCTCATATGTACCGATTTTCGCAAATAAAGATGATTTGATTTAAAGAAATATTCAATTATTCCATGGATTGAGTTTAAGAGTTTTTAATCAGCCACAATGTTATTAGGTATTATTGACGAGCGTGAAACCTGTTGAAACTTGAAGTATGGATCATCGACAGCAAAGCGACATCCCTTTAACCAAAATCACAAAATAATTCTTAACCCTTTTAAATCCTTAAGTATTAAAATGCTAGCAAAATTTTAAATGGCGGATTGTCACAGTATTTCTTTCTAAGTCTCCTGTAAAATTGAGAAAATGTAGATACGTCCGTCTGACTCTTACACCGCGACATACAATAAGGGATTTGGTGGGAGCGAGTTATGGTACTCTTCCGGGAATGTCACTGTTAGGTAATAGTGATATATTGAAAAATGCGAGACTAACTTGACCAGTAGTCGTAGATGTTCAGAACAGCAGCGTCGAGTTCGGCCTGTTCCCACACGTCTGTTGGGAGGAGGTTGGCCTGACTGGCGACGTAGCGGGCGATGGCGATGGATTGGGTTAAGGTCTTACCACCCTCTTCGTACAACGGAAGTTGACCGTAGGGAAGCGCTGTAAGCAATTAGAAAAGTAAAATTATAGATATTTTTAGCCATATTAATCGTAACATATAGATAATCTGGTATATTCTGTTTTAAAATATATAAAAATTGATTTTGCGAATCTAAAAGTATTTATAAGATTTTTGAACAAACTTACAGTCCTGAATCGACTGAATTGGCCACTTCTTGATGTCATACTGGACATCTTCAAATTTTTGTCCAGCGTAGTGCAGGATGTACCTGATTGGCTCTGCAATTCCATTGATGTTGAAATAATGTAATTTGCGAGCCATTTTGTTGCACTTAGACCTGTACAGTGATCAATACAATAACTTTCACTTGCAAAAAGTTCTTTTTATATACAAAATTTCTTCATGTGATAGCATCGTATCAGTTATTATTGCTAAAAATAGTTATATTAGGGTTCCCCGGGAAGACTATTAAAACAAGCCCCCAGTTTCATATACGTATTTAAAACAGGTAGAGCAGATAACTGCTATATTCTATACCATATCCGATATTACTGTGACAGCAAAAATCATAGATGGAAAAACCGTGAAGTGCATTGCGCGTTTTGGTTTCAGTCTACGGATTTCCAAAATCACCTGCCATAAAGTGAACCTCATGCTCGTCTGTCGATATCTGACATAAAAAATATATATATTACCTAGAACTGTTAGTGTAACTAAATTGAGCAGCCACTGAAAATCAGCGCCACACAATTTAATATTGATATAGCAAATGCTGAGAGGCTGTCTTTTTTGGCCACATCACTAAATGTAAAATATATCTTCTTTTATATTTTGCACTTTTGATTTAATTTATTACTCTAGTATTCATGTGTTAAGTGAAATTTTAGTTTTAAGGGTAAGTGTAGTTTTGTAGTGGCTAAATAAAAAAAAAACATTTCATTTCGTCCTAGCGTTGAATCATTAAGCAATCAGCAATCGCCACAAGAAATGTTAAACTAAGAATTGGTTAAAAACAAATAGACACATACCTAGAGGTCATTTTACAAAGTGGTCACAAACCATATTTTTTTTTGTTTTTTTTTTTAAATCGAGGTAAGGAAATGCAGTTTACGCACCCGCTGCGTCGGGGTAGAGCAAGGACGCAGGGAGTGTGGGACTCAACTTATCTGATATGAGCCCTCTGCTCCAGGCAGCTGGGTCACTGGGAGCTATCCACTTAAACCCTGAGGGATGAGCCCTCAAGCCGCCATAATGGGGCCCACTGGATCGCGATAGCATACTACCGCGAGTAATGTATGTTAAAGAATATATGATTAAAATTAAAAATATTTATACGGAATTTCATGACATAAAAGAATTATTTTATTAATCGATACGATAGCTTGAACATAGCATGAACTTCAGACTACTATCTGTTGTTACCTGCCCTTTATTATTGTCAACATATATTGTTGTTATAATACATATTATAACCTTTAATTGATAGAGGCTATATTTTCTAGTATATAAAATAACAGAATTTTAGTAGATATTTTTTTATTTTCTTTTTTTTTCCAAGTCGGGATAAAAGTGTAATGAATTCATTCATCATGTTTAATTACTTAAACCTTTTATATCACTATAAAATATTCGAGTACAAGCCCCCAAATTATATGATATTCTATTTATAATACAATATATTGTATGTATATCTATAGGTGATTCGATAGGGTGATAGCATCAAAATTCCTTAACTGTAATTGGGAAAAAGTAATCGAACAATCGTACAAACATGAAAAGCTAAAAGAATCTTAGTTATTTAGCAGAATTATAATAACTAATTTTTAAATCTATACTAATAAAGAAGAAAGTTTTATATTTTTGTATGTTATGAATACACTCAAAAACTACTGGACCGATTTTAAAAATTATTTCACTTATAGAAAGCTACATCATCAACGAGTAACATACATAGGTATTGTACATTTACATTGCACCCGTGTGAAGCCGGGCAGCGTTGCTATGTCAGATATCGACAGATGAGCATGAGGTTCACTTGACAGTAGGTGATACACATAGAACATTAGTCAATGATGCGCTGTCGACCTACTTCTTACTTCTAGCATTCGGAAATCCATAGACTGAAACCGAAACGCGCAATGTGTTCAAGGTTTTTTCCATATATGGTGGTTATTTACTCGGAATTTCAATATTACTGTCACCCGTTCAATGCCCGAAGTGACCAGACATGCGGAATGGTTACAGAAAATTATAAACTTGTCATCCCAGCGACATCAACCCGCCAAAGACAGGAACCCGTGACCCATCTACTAAATGCGCTAACGAGCCCGTTGAACTACACGTCAAATCCTTTGTTAATTTTTCTGGTATGAACTATTTAATGAACCTAAATAAAATTTCTATGAAAAATATGTTATCTATCTTTCTTATTTCGTCGTTCATAGTCTTCGTGTCAGCCATACTGCCGTCGTACGGGTAAACGCAGTACTTGCAAAATGGCGGTTTCTGGTAAAGCACGATAAAAGGACTTAAAAGGACTATTAACTTCAACTATTTTTATTTATTGTATTTTTTAAGAAATTGTATTTAGATTTAGTTAAAATAATGTTAAAATAACGGCAGCATAGTATGCCACTGCTGAATTAAGACTTTGATTTCTTACAGTCTTTGGGCAGCCCAAATACTTTTTACTTTTACAGTAGGTACCTATGGCCGATCTCTTATCTACAAGACACACCTGCTTGTTTAATACTGTGTATTTATTAAATAAGTTTTTCCCATATAGCTTTTTTATGTAAAAATCTATGTCTGTCAATGTACGTCACATGATTACTTTCAACCCAAGCAAAGCCAGGTCGAATCCCTTAATTATAAATAACATGGGTATTTAATTAAATTTGAACTTTGTTAGTTCTATTCGTACTTGGATTATCACAAGTCAATGAGTCGGTCATTCGACAACATTCTTCTGAATGTCACGGTCAAAGATAAGTTATCGTTAATACATAGTTTTCGTAAACAAAAATACACTGGAGAAATTCTCCAAAATAATATTGTAGAAGTGCGTTAATTATTAATATTTATATCATTAACAAGTACGAAGAGAGAGTTTAAATATATTTATAAGGACCGAAGAGACCAAAGTCTGTAATTCTCTGAATTATTACAATATTTTTTTTACCTGGATTGACGGTGTCGGCATCTCAAACGATGTTCCCATCACATTCCTATGAAATTTTCACGGGCTCGTTGGTCCGTTTGGTAGAAATGCGCTCCGATAAGTCTCAGGTGCGAATCCTTTCGAGGAGACATGATTATAATTTTCTATAAGCATATCTTACTGTCTCGTCTGTATCGTCTGTTCACTTTGAGCACTAATAATGTGGAACATGGTGTAATGGTTAGCTCCTTACAAAAATTTTGTAAAACGAAAAACTTGGCGATTAAAAAGAGTGACGGCGAGTTTATTGCCAGTTCTTCTCGTCCGTTCTACGCCCTTGATTTGAGAACTGGTAGTAAAGCATTTAATATGTATTTGTTTATTGACGTTCATAATATAAATGATTTTGAATTTGAATCGAAATAACCCGGGTACGAACTACTTACTGTCCATAAATGAAAAAAACTGTGAAATGCACATTGCATGCTTCGGTCGCATTCTATAGATTTCCGTATGCTCGAAGTAAAAAGTAGATTGACAGCGCATCATTTACTGATATTCTGTGGCTGTATCACCTACCATAAGTGAACCTCATGCTTTCTGTCGATATCTAACATAAAAAGCACATCATTGCAGAAGAGTGGTGAAGGATTAAGGAATCATTCAAGTATACATATATACCTTCCATAATACGGTATAGCCATAGGAATATCATCCCTTACAAATGCCTTAATCCTGATAGATAATGAGGTGAACAACTCCGATAGTAAATAGATAGTGAATAGAATAGATACTGAATAATGTCATGTGTACGGAGTAAAAATGTGCAATTACTGCAAATATGTGTTTCATGGGAATTTAAACCACACATACTTTCATCTCAGTTAGCAGTAAAAGGACAGTGTTTATTTTACCCAACCTTATAAGAGAAAATGGCGTTAGTAATGCTTTCCTAAGTAATTGTCGGGAACATAATACCGGCCCTAACACCTGCGTGGGAAATAAACTAAAGCCTCTAGTTTTAATAGTAAGCTTTAGGACAACTTTCGGTACTTATAATTTACTAAAATAAACAAAGGTTTAATCATAATATCGCACCTTTAAAAACAAACCGTTACTAAACGAAACTATAAAATTGTAGAGTACAGCCAAAATAATCATAAAAATCATTGTTTTTATTTTATTAAAACCGTCTGAATACACGATAATTTGAAACAGCTTGATATTATGATATACATATAATACAGAAAATGGCGTTGATGGCTCGATTCTTGAAAAAAATCGTTTAGTAACGATTTGTGATTAAAGGTGCGATATGTTTAATTCATCTACACTGATATTATAAAGATGAATGTATTGTTTGTTTGTTACGATTTAACTCAAAAAATACTCGACCGATTTTAAAAATTCTTTCACCAATAGAAAGCTACATTATTTGTTTACATCTACATTGCACCCGTGCGAAGCCGATTGAATCGCTAGTCATTAATAAAAGTGAGACTAAGGTGTCACCTAACATACCCGTACGTTTGTTTGTAAAAAATTATATATATTTTTTTTATTTTACCATGGTCAAATTAATGGCTTTATCCTCATTTTCCATTTCTCATATAAGACACTTATTATCGTCTTTCATTGTGAGAACTTGTAAGAGTTGAAAAAGTTTCCCCAATATTCTATTTAATTATTAAAGCAAATAATGAATAATTATTTCTAGATTGAAAAATAACATAGCTAACCCCTGATAAAGATAATAATTAACCTCTTTTTAATTATGTTATCGTGTTGCTTATGCTTGCATTAATTAAGGGCTTATCTATTTCAATATCACAGCAAATATTATAAAAGTAAAACAATGTCTTATTACTTTAAAGCAAAACACCCCAAAAGTAGTTACTCTTGTAGACCCCTTATATGTTTATTATTTTTAGGAAAACCCCAATGGCTACCTTAATATATTAAAATTTAGGGAATTCAATTCGATCTATCTTCTATTAAAATATGTAGAATTATAAGTTCCTTATTAGGCTGAAATTTTCTTATATTTATAAGCATTAACTACAAATCATCAGTGTTATATTTCTAAGGCATAAAATAAAGCGTTTTTGCCTTAAGAAATAGAATCTAAATATTTTAAGAAGCCTCCCGCAAAACTAAGCCGTTTTACAACCCTCGTGATGGATTCAGGCCCCCAAAGTCACAGTCATCAGGCATGATCAAATATGCACCCCTTCGTTTCTATCTCATTTTATCATTTTCCATCTTCCAATGACGCTTTTGCACTCACTTGATACACTGCTGTTTTTATATCAGACAAAGCGAATATGTCCGGCAGAAAGTCTTCAATGGAATGCGAAGTTGATTTTCGGTCGCGTATGTGAAGAATTGTTTATAGTGACAAACGTTGATGTTATCGATAATGTGTTTCGTAAGGGATGGTTGTAAGCAGGTGACAATATGTGGGATGTAGTCAGCCGTCACGTCGCACGCTGCGATCCATTTACTATGAAAAGAGTTGACTGTCGGCAGCTTTACTCTTTGTTGGCTCACTATTACAGCTTTAACATTGAAAATAAGGAGGGTTCTCTATAACACCTGAGGTTTTTCAATGGTTATATCAAAAACAGTGCATATCTTATGACCCATCCCGGCTTCATACGAAAAGAATAACGAATAAAAAAATACACACGAAGCGAAAAATATTTTCTATGAAAGCTCTGAGGTCTTCCGATATCTTTTTTTATGTTAGATATCGACAGACGAGCCTGAGGTTCACTTGATGGTAGGTGATACCTCAGCCACAGAACGTCATTCAATGATGCGCTGTCGATCTACTTTTTAATACGAGCATTCGGAAATCTATAGACTGAAACCGAAACGCGCAAAACTACATTGCACCCATGTGAAGCCGTGGCGTGTTGCTAGTACTTTATAATAAATTTTACTAGCGGACCCGACAGACGTTGTCCTGTCTACACGTCTTTTATTTGAAAATTTCAAACTTTTTTGTGAATCTAAACCATTCCCAGATCCCCTTGAACACACACAAAAAATTTCATCAAAATCGATCCAGTCGTTTGAGATAAGTTCAGTGACATACACACTCACAGAAGAACTATATATATAAAGATGTAGTATAGTATTCCATAGTCAGTTATGAGTACTGTGTCTATTTATCCGAATTATGTACTCAAACTTCTCGTTTAGCTTGTAATAACAAATTATTTATAATGAACTAGCAAAACGCCCCGGCTTCGCACGGGTGCAAAGTAGATGAAAAAACCAGCCTATGTTACTCGCTGATAATATAGCTTTTGGTGAAAGAATTTTTTTTATCTTTTTTTTTTATTTTTTTTACATACAAACCTTCTCCTAAAAATTCTGAAGACAACAAAAAAAAATTTAGCTCAATCGGTCCAGCCGTTCTCAAGTGATGCGAGTACATACATGCGGCATTTTATTTTTATTTATATAGATAATATTTAAAGGATTAAGAGTGTCATGATTCCATTATACACTGAGATTGCATATTTTTATATAAACAAACAATTATATTTGACTTCCATAAACTATACTAAGTATATAATTTAACAGTAAGTATTATTACAATTGAAACACTATTTGCAGTAGTATAATTTACCTTAATACTTTGCTCGTTTAGTATATTGCACTTTATAATTAATACCTCAAGAATTGTGTATATATGTATGTTGTGTGTACACACATACATGTGAATAAATATATATACATATTTTTCATAATGATTTTTCGGAAAACTTTATTATTATTATTCTATTAGTTCACTTATTATGACTTGTTTCTTATCTATTGTACTTTATCTCTTTTCTTATTAGTATGTTTTCTGTTTTAGAGCACTACCCTAATCTATGTTATGTTTATTTAATATTTTAATTTCTCTGGTTGCCTGGAAGAGATCGCTTCTCAGCGATAAGGCCGCCTTTTGTACGCTACTCATTTTAACTTTTGTATCTTAATATTATTTTCACGTGTGGTGTTCAATAAAGTGTTTTGATTTGATTTGAATTTGGCAATATTAATTTTCTTCATAAAACCGTCACAAAACAATAATATATGCCTTGCATTAAATCATGAACATTTTGACATCAAATACTTAGTTTTGAATTAAATAAAAGAAGAACTTACAATTCTCCAAATTTTAGAGCATATTTTAAGTGTTTACCAAAAAACAAAGGTCGGTAACGCACCTGCAAACCATCTGGTGGTGTCCATAGGGCGACGAAATTACATGTTTTTTTTAAAAGTTATTTATTGATTAAAGAAAAATACATTTACATTATTAATTTATACATTGCAAAAAACCACAAAGGTTTACCGTGCAACGGTATTGAGAATCTTCACGTTATTACAATACTTACTTACTGTAGAAGCCTTCAGCTCGTTTGCCTCCTAAGTATTAAAAAGAAATGATTCTTAAATTCTAAATGTACTTACTATATTATCTAGGCATAAACCATGAAGGAGATTAATGGAATGTTCGATAGGGACAGCCCTAACTTGCATGTGAATGTCACGCCAAATTTTAATAAGGGTTTATCTCATTCACTCCCATCGCACAAAGGATTTGTAGATTCAACACTATTTCGGAACTCAATACGAGCTTTTTACGTCTTTACATCAAAGTAAATCAAAATTTACTTGGAGCAAGAGGTAGGTCAGGCATTCAGAAATCCTTAGACTGAAACCGAAACGCACAATATGCACATCATGGTTCTTAACAGGGTCTGAATTTCAAAATTCCTCCTATTCCTTTAAAGCTCGATGTGACCATATAGAGGGAGCACATGATTACAGAAAATTATCCCCATAACATGTTTGTCATGCCGGCGGGATTCAGACCCGCGACCCACGACTACACTCTCGCTAACGAGACCATCATATTCAAATACAGTAATTAAAGTGAATAATTTAACTATATAATTGGATGTGGTAACTTGATAAAATATGTTTTATAATCACTTTTTTAGATCCTGCTTTTTTTAAATGATAATTTATCCATGTTGAATTAACTTTCCAAAATTTGGCAACGCAATATTGATAAAACAAGCCAAACCACGCGCATACATTTGGCTTTGTCGAGGTCCATCTTTTGTAGAGAGTACTATTTAATTGAGATTAACATTCGGGTGAATTGTTTTGTGGCTGTAATATATCGCGGCAGTACCGTTGGGTTGGACCAGCTGTGACATCAACTTTGAACTTTGGGTTTAGAAACAATAAGTATTGTTAAAGGAAAAAGTCATTTTCGGATTTCGAATTCGAATTGTACACATTGTATTTTTAATTATTAAAGCGCCTACTTTATTTGTTCTGTTCCAGTTGTTACTAAATATTGCTTTCAAATATTGTCAGGCGCTAATTTTTACCGTGGTTGGAGGCGACAATGTATCGCGTCAATATCGTTAGGTTGGACCAGATGTGACCTCAACTTTGAACTTTGGGTTTAGAAGCAATAAGTATTGTTGAAGGAAAAACTTATTTTTGAATTAAAATTGTCCACACTGTATTTTAAATTATTAAAGCGCCTACTTTATTTGTTTTGTTACAGTTGTTAATAAATATTGCTTTCAAATATTGTCAGGCGCTAATTTTTATTTAAATCTGTGATACTTACGTTTACATATATTTGAACCATCCTAACCATTCTAACCTTTTTTTTAACATCATATTCATTATATTTTACTAGCTTCTTATGCAAAATATGTATTTCAATGTCCAAAAAAAGAATGATAATAACGGAAGGTTATGCGAGTCCCAGAAGGAAATTCTTCGGACTTGGGCAATAAAACCTAGCGTAGGTATTACATAAATCATTGTCCTTCCTCCGTAATAAATGAAAAAGGAAATTCGGCATAATATTTAGAAAGACGCAAGTGATAAACGAAAAGCTTCTTTTTCTAGTGAGGATGTAACTTTATTGTATGTTTATGAGTGACTTATATAAGAAGATATTTATATTGTAATAATTAATAAATTAAGTCCAAGATTCACTATGTAATTTAGCCATCTCCACGACTCTACATCCTTATATCACCATTATAAGGCATAATTTTGACTTATTTATGCTATTTTGTTAGGACAGAACTCAGATCAGCACAAAACGTTCAGACAAAGGCAAGAAAATGACAGTTTGACCCACTTACCTAACAATTATTCCGTATTTTTACCATTTAAGAATTATATTGAAATATAATATACAAGCAAAAATGAAACAACTACCTCTTAGGTAGTTTATTTAGTTTTATATTAAAAACAAACTGATTTTATAATTTTCAGTGTGCATTAATTTCTCAATTAGTTCGGACCAAGAAACTTCAGCCCGTTGACATACTTAAATATTTATAAACCCTTATTAATTTATAACACTTGAACTCTGTTTTGTTTTTTTCTTTCTTAAGTTATTTCGCATTAGAAGGAGCGAGACAAAACACACTGTATAAACAAGATCTATTATTTTTAATGCAAAAATGATTCCATCAGTCAACTTACAAATTACACCAATACGTAAACGAGGTCAATGGGCTATGGGCTAGGTAATTTGACATAAATCCGCTGAGAGCTATCGACACGCCTTTCCGAATGTATTGCCATCGGAATTCCTTCACAAAATTTATTTTATCACGTACAAAATCCCAATGTTATTGTTCCCTTAATTTTTCATGGACACTTGCCAAATGTACTAATAAATAAAGCCATTCGTATCGAAAGTGGATTGTGGGGATAAACAAAAATGGCGGAGGCCATCAATAATGTTGTAACAATGTTAGTGATAAACGTTAATTTCTTTTCATCATGCTTGTTTTAAGTTGTCTAGGATATTATTGTGCATCGTCTCCAAGATGCTGGACAGAGAGGAGGCATGGAAGGCAGCGGTTACCTTCTGCTGAAAGAGAGTGGGAGAGGATCACTGTTGATCTTCAGAGGACGAAAAGCCGGGGTGGCAGGAGAAAGAAGCATTATACGCACATTCTCGACGCGGAAAACTCCGTCGGGGTTTTTGTTAGCATTCTCTGCGACCCCAGAAACTCCATATTGGCGGATCTGAGGGTCAGAGGGGTATTACTCACCCGGCTCTCGGACTAGCAGAGAGATTCACCGGCTGATGTCCCACACTCCCTCCACATAACACCTCGAGGGGGTACCCAGTGCGCAAATGCATTACCTTTATAAGAAAATTATATTACTTTGCATTTACAATATTTATAAGTGATACTGACTGTACAATACGGAACAAATCGGTGGGCTATGAAAACACTGATATTCCTAATAGAAGAATATAATAAAAAGTATGATATATATGTAAAATCGAATAAGAATATGATAAAAGAAGAGAAATATGAATATAATTAGATTTTACTTATCGATTTAATTTCAATACACATACATATTAATATACATGTAAATATAAACCCAATCAAAACTACAATTTCAGTAACAAGTTTGATAAAAAGATAAGTCTAATTCTATATTACGTCATCTTAATTAATTACAGATCAACATTTTGCTAAGCGTAAAATAAGTTGGAGAAGCGAATGTGGTATGCAATTAGAGCATATGGAATTCCGTGATCTTTCAATGGGAAATGGTGTTATATGTACATACGTATACATAGGTATTTAAAAATAAGTTTGACTATATAGTTACAATAATACTGATTAAGTAGTGATGGAAAAAATACACGCACTAACACTACTAAAGCTAAACCTAAAGCATAGCAGTGCGAAGCAGTGTTGTTAGACTGAGGAATTATTTTTTATCCGATTTATTCAGGAGATCAAGGTTTCGTATGTGGAGATGTTTTATGATATTTTGTAAAGGCGGGTAGGACATTTAACATCGTTATCGTTATACAGGGTAAAAGGGAGTTTGTAGTAAATTTTCTCCAGATTTTAGTGTCCAAATAACAATGAAAGTGGACACCAAAAAAAACTTCAAAAAATTTTTGAAACATATTAAATGCAACAGTAACGTGCAACTGTTAAACCATTTCGAACAAAAGCAATTATCATGATTTATTCGGTCATATCGAGTAATAAGTTAAACTGAGAAATATGGAATTACGTTTAATTTATATGACTACGTTGACAATACACAATGAAAAACGGAATTGATAAGAGTGCTTTAAATAAAGAAATTTTGACGGGCTCGTTGGCGTGTTCGGTAGAACACCTGCCATGCGCATCGATGAGTCGTGAGTTCGAATCCCACTGGGATGACATGTTTATAATTTTCTGTAAGCATGTCTTCCCCACGTCTGGTAACTTCGGGTATTGACCGGGTGGGAGGAATATCGAAATTCTACCGGCTAACGAACCACCGTTCATAGATGGAAAAACCGTGAAGTGCAAATTGCGCGTTTCGGTTTCAGTATATGGATTTCCGAATGCTCAAAGCAAAAAGTATGTTGACAGCGCATCATTGACTGATGTTCTGTGG
Source organism: Anthocharis cardamines (assembly GCA_905404175.1). NCBI lineage: Eukaryota > Metazoa > Arthropoda > Insecta > Lepidoptera > Pieridae > Anthocharis > Anthocharis cardamines. The sequence goes on from FR989959.1 coordinate 3,014,807, forward strand.
CTGGGGTATCACCTGCCATCAAGCGAACCTCACGCTCGTCTGTCTATAACTAACATAAAAAAAAACCATTCACATATGGACCAATGGCCGAATACTCAAACACTCTCAGCAAAATATGCCACACGCCACACTTTTAACTACAATTTAATTAACCAATAGCTTTTTCTTGTAGATTTGTCTGCGTGTATGGGGCTATGAAATATATTATACATGAGACTCTCAGAAACGGTAAACAGTTTTTTCCTAAGAACCTGTAAAACACGCTTCCCACTCGTCTGTCGTCATGAAATAAGAACACACAAAATGCTCAAAGTCCATTACACACAAGTCATAAAGCTACGAACTAGCGAGCGTTTAATTCCAACAAATATATTTCCCCAGACAGATTCGCGCTGCAGCTAAATCTATAGGCCATGAAACTAGCGTCTGAATAATAATATTTTAATAATTATAATTACTTTAAACGTCCAAAGCTGCTGTTATTGGTCCTACAATTGTATCTTCTGCTAGAAAAACAAAAAAAACTCAAAGTAAGGGGCTAACCACAAGATGATGTTCGCCTCACAGAAAACCCAGGTCATTAAAATCACAAAATGTCTAAAATAATATTTATCGATTCTTATGCTTGACACGAAAAATGATGAAAATTCAGACTGACTGAGAAAAAGCTCTCAGCTTTAAGTAACCGCGAAAGGGTAAGTAAGAAGGCAACAAATAACAATATTTTGAACATTTGGTGCAGGATTTAGACATGAAGGAAGTAAACCAGGTTGAAGACGCCCACAGGAATCTTACCAGATACGGCTAGATTGATTGGGAAGACGTGGTGAAATTTAATTGTTAGTATATTAGATAAAGAGAAATGAAAGTATTTTTCTAAAATTTTTGAAATAAATTATATTTATTCTTAAACAATGTAGAGCTAGAAATACTATAATGTTAAATTATCTAATAATAATTGCACCAGTGAGTTAATATTTAAACAAATTACATGAAAAATGAAAATGAAAAATCATTTATTATTAAGCAATAAGTTTTTACAAAATGTTGACATACTGTTATATATTTAATGATAATAGTAGATACAATTAGTATTAGTCCACCAGTCGCGTCCTTATAAAACAGCGATCTCTTTCAGAATATAATATTCATTAGCTTAAATCTTAGAAACATAATATCGCTGTAATCTGAAATCAATTATTATTTCTAATTGAATGAGCGTGAAATCTTACCGATTGTATTTTATTCTAATTTATCAACTTTCAATTATTTTGTATGTGCCATTTGTTAGATGTTTTAATAGAATATCACTCAATAGTTGAAACAAGTTTCATAGAAAATGATTTCTTCATTTTCCATCAGGCTCGTTTGCTCCCTATACTTTAAGAAAAATTACGCATCTTTAAAATAAAAATGGCGAACCTTATATTATAATCGCTGTTTTCATAACCATATTGTGAACGTTCTAGTTTATTTTGCACAGAGTTGAGAGGAATCACAAATGAGGCGACGCTATTGTAGGTAAATATACATTTTTAATTTATTCTATTATTCTTGCTTATACTATAAACCCTTTTTAACCGACTTCAAAAAAGGAGGAGGTTCTCAATTATCGGCATTGGTTTGGTGGATTTTTAGAAAATCAAAAATAACAAAAATTTACTTATACATAGATGATGTTTTGTGCTTTGTGGTTCCTTTCACGGCGCTGTCTCATTTGAGCAGCACGTTTAGCGACTTCATTCATCGTCTTTTTCTAATTCTTTGCAGAACGTTCTTAAGGAATGAAAAGTTAAGAAAATGTCAATGCTAATATATGTATGTTTGATGCACCCCTAAACGGAGGAATATCCGATTATGACAAAACATTAGGGAGTTGATTTGAACATATCGCACATCGGCAACAAGAGAGTCACAACACATAAAAATAAGAAATTGCGATAAGTATACCTTAAGAAAGGTAATCCAACCTTATCAACCAACCTTACCAACCTTATAAACCAACTTTATCTTCTAAAAAAAAGTCATAATTATACTGCGATTCCTCGCCGAGAGATGGCATTTAATACCCTTTTCACCGAGCCACCTTCCTACCATTAGCGGCGTAAACAATGTCACATCAAAGTTAAAAAATATATAAAATAGAACAAATATCTTTAGATTTTAATTTCCATAAAAACACAATAGAGCATTAAGTAATGTTCTTAAAAATATCATAGAATAATTTAAATGGAAGTCTTTTATGCTACAGCCCAAGGCCCCGCGGAAATCAGGAGTCCTCAAACGGCCATCATTGAAGGAAAAGGGCAATATTGATCCATTGATTTCAGTAAATATAAAAACATTACAAAGGAATCATGCTCACTGTTAGCGGGAATTTAAAAAAAGTGTCTTATTTGATGGCTCATATTTCCACAATTTTTTTTTTAACTTTTTTATGTTAGATATCGACAGACGAGCATGAGGTTAACTTGATAGTAGGTAATACCTTAGCCACAGAATATCAGTCAATCATACGCTGTCGACCTAATTTTTACTTCAATCATTCGGAAATCCATAGATTGAAACTGAAACGCGCAATATACACTTTACGCTTTTTCCATCTACGAACGGTGTTTCGTTATCCGGTCAGAATTTCGATCTTCCTCCCACCCGTTCAATGCCGAAGTTACCAGACTTGGGGAAGACATGTTTACAGAAAATTATAAACATGCCGGCCCGGTGTGATTCGAACCCACGACCCTACGGTGCGCATGGCAGGTGTTCTACCGAACGCGCCAACGAGTCCGTCAAAATAAATTAATTATTTATAAAACTAGTTAGTTAGTGTTAATTTGTATTTTTTAAATAGTCAATAGCTGTTTCATCCCAAAATCTTTTGTCTTTTTCCCGAGCGCCAAGTTGGTGTTACCCTTTGGCCCCCAAGTAGTGCAGAGTCCCCCCAAATTCAGAGTCTGCCCCTGGCTTGACAAAACAGTTGTTCGTAAATCTTTGATAAGATTTGCCTACATTGTAAGTATATAATGTGTTCTATCAAGAGCATTATAGATATTTTAGTCTCTTCTACCTATGACAAGATTCTAATCCCTTATAAACCTGATTTTCTTCATTAATATCCAATTATGGCTTTATTCGACCGAATTGCATAGAAACCACTCCAACATTTAAGGAAAGGAAGGACATAGTGAGCTTCTCTGTGGAACGCCTTATTGAAATATCTTGTGTAGAGCTGGAGCAATTCATCATTGTCAGTTTGTATAGCCCTCCTTCAGCTCAATATGATGGCTTGGAAAAAATATTAGAACAGGTTCTGTACAAATTGCAAAAGTCCAAGAAAAGATTGATCGTTTGTGGAGACTTTAATGTAAATTTGCTTGACAACTGTAGTTCAAGTAAACGTATGCTTAATCTCTTTAAATCATTTAATTTAATTAATAATTTTATTGTACCTACTAGGGTAACAGCCACCACGGCAACATGTATTGACAATATCTATAGTGATATCGCTCCTCTCAACACCTGTATTATCAACAAACTAACGTCTGATCACTCTGGTCAATTGTTTGAATTCGAAATAGTTAAATGTAAAGATCCAAAAAAGAAAATATGCACAGTTCCTATAACAGATGATCGGTTAGACAGATTTAAGAAAAATTTAATATTTAAAATGCCATTTTTGTGTAGTAATCGATGCCCTAATAATTTATATAACATATTTTTTGATTCATTTATTGATGAGTTCAAAAATGTGTTCACTCCAAAGACTTTTTTGGTCTCAGAGAAACCTACCTTTTGTGACTGGGCAACTCCTGAGCTACACAAGAAAAGGCTAAAATTGTATGAATTGTATAATGAAAAACAGTATAATGACAGTGAAGAATTTAAAACGCATGTTAGGATATTCTCAAAAAGTTTTAGGCAAGAGTGTAGAATCGCTAAGGCGCAACACTTAAGTTTTAAAATAAAAAATAGCTCTGATAAGATAAAGGCTACTTGGAAAATTATAAACGAGGAGACTGGAAGAACCTCTAGAAAGGATACTGAATATAAGGTTAACATAAACGGCATAGTAATTAGTTCCGACCTCGAAGTAGCCTCTGCATTTGAAGAGTTTTTTACTAACATTCCAATGAATACAACTAGCGTTCTAAATTCTTCACCATCAGCCGCCCTTTTATTATTGCAAAAGAATGTTCCTGTATGCAATCATAAGTTTATATTTAGCCGCATTAGCTGCAATGATATTATAAAAACATTTAAACAACTCAAATTAAAAAAAACTAAAGATCTTTGGGGTGTATCTGTATTCGTTTTACAATCAGTAATCGATGTTATCAGTTCAGAGTTAGCTATAATATTTAATGAATGTATAGATTGTGGAGTCTTTCCAGACCAGATGAAACTAAGTAAAATCACACCGTTGTTCAAAACGGGCAGCACTTCTGACCCCACAAATTTTAGACCCGTATCTGTGCTGCCTGCATTGAGTAAAATTTTTGAAAAATTGATTCTTGATCAATTAATGATACATTTCAATAATAATAAACTTATGCATAGCCAACAGTATGGTTTTACAAAAGGTCGCTCCACAGCCGATGCTGGTATTAAATTAATTTCCGAGATTTTAAATGCGTGGGAAAATGCTCATGATGCCATTGGAGTTTTTTGCGATTTATCAAAGGCTTTTGACTGTGTCCATCACGAAATCCTTATCAAAAAACTTCAACACTATGGCATTGGCGAAAAAGCGCTAAAACTAATGGATTCATACCTGAGCGGTAGAATTCAAAAGGTAAATATAAATGGAACAACCTCAATGGGATCGTCTGTTACTATGGGTGTACCGCAAGGCTCCATACTTGGACCTTTCTTATTCCTCATCTATATAAATGACCTACCATTTCTTGTAAAAGAGCTTCACGAGATAGTACTGTTTGCTGATGACACTTCGCTTTTATTTAAAGTGAAACGACGAGATCCATTACTTGAGAATGTAAACAGTGCCATCTCCAGTGTAGTTCACTGGTTTAATACAAATAATCTTAAGCTAAACGAAAAGAAGACAAAATGTATTAAATTTGTAACTACAAATGTAAAAAGTAGCAATGGTCAAATAATAATTAAAAATGAGGAAATAGACTTTGTTGATAATACAGTGTTCTTGGGAATTACTTTAGATAGTAAACTCCAGTGGGGCCCACACATAGAAGGTCTTTCGAATAGGCTAAGTTCTGCAGCGTTCGCAGTGAAAAAGATACGTGATCTTACTGACGAGAATACAGCAAAGCTCGTTTATTTCAGCTATTTTCATAGTATTATGTCATATGGTGTTATTTTGTGGGGTAATGCAGCTGATATTAAATCGATATTTGTAGTGCAAAAGCGGGCTATAAGAGCGATCTGCGGATTATCCCCACGGGAGTCAGTTCGAAGCAAGTTTAAAGAATTAAATATTTTGACTTTGGCAAGTCAATACATTTATGAGAATATTTTATATGTGCGGAAAAATATAGATATCTTTCAAAAGAATAGTAGCTTCCACAATTATAGTACTCGTAATAAAGACAAAATTAGTGCACCAACCACAAGGCTGCATAAAACGAGTAATTCTTTCCAAGGCAATTGTATACGTTTTTTCAACAAAATCCCTAGTGAGATACAAGTGTTGTCAATAAATAAATTTAAATCGTACGTTAAAGTAAAACTACTTGCTAAGGCCTATTATAACATAAATGAATATTTAAACGATCCTAGTGCTTGGATATGATTTGCTCCAGTATAGAGGTAACGCGACTGAATCTCTCGGCTGCAATTCCAGACTCGGGGGCGATCGTCAACATCCACGACCTTTTTAATGTAAAGTGGGAGCAAACCGTGATCCATGTAGTACTAATTTATTTCAGAATAATTAATATTATTATTGTTTTCTTATGTAGCCAAGTTCACATTTCAAGGATCGTCATGCTCGCTTAAATGTCATTGCTTGTGGCGGCGTCCATGCGTCGGGTTGTCTCTCTCCCTAAAATATGGCGAGGGGGTCGATGGCTGGCCATGCGTCATACTCGTGAACGGGTGCTACTTGTGGTGACTGGTCGAACTTGAATTCGTGTATGCGGTGATATTAGTTATTTCGTCTATGTATTTGCGTGTTGTTCCCACGAGAATGTAAGTGAGTGCTCCTACTTCACCATACATTCTGCTGATAGAGGACAAATCTTTGTTTTTATTTATTTTTATTTTTTTCGTTTATATATACTCGTATATTTTTTCGATTATTATAGTTAATTACTTAAAGATGTCATGTGGAACATGGTGTAATGGTTGCAGCTCCTTACAAAACATTTGTAAAACAAAAACTTGGCGATTAAAAAAGAGTGGCGGCGAGTTTCTTGCCAGTTCTTCTCGTCCGCTCTACGCCCTTGATTTGTGAACTGGCAGTAAATGTAAAACTAGAAGCATTTAATATGTATTTTTTATTGACGTTCATAAGTGTACATTGTGTTACCTAAATGAATAAATGATTTTTGAATTTGAATTTGAATTTGAATGTAAAGAGACCTTTTTTGTGTAAAATAAAATTACCTTTTTTGTTTATTTAAACTTTTTTTTTGTAAAATGTATCGTTCGCGACTTATATGCCGCAACGCGTTTTTCGGAAGACGAAATGGCTCCTCCACACTTCCGGTCATGCGGTAACCGGCAGATTTTGTATTTTTAGTAAGTTTTAGATTATATTCTTCAAAATAAAAAATAAAAAAATCGCGCTCGAGAATGCCGGATTAACGTTTTTTTTTTACAAGTTCGCGACCCTATAACTCGGCGGCGTCAAGGACTTATCGTCAGATTAGTTAAATTTAGTCTTAAAACACTAAAATCAGCCCCCAATATCTTAATCTGACGCGCTCGAGTATTTCAGACTATCGATTTTTTTTACTAATCTGATCGTCTATCCTAGGCGCGCGTCACTACATATAGAGCTAAATACTTTACAAGGTTGTTCTATTAGGTCTAATAAATCTCTCATATCTTAAACTGCCACGCTCGAGCATTACCGAATATTCACCTATTCGCCTCCTTAACTATTGTGTTTGATTCATTTTTTGTAATCTACTATTTAAAATTCATGTTACTTTTTTCTTAGATATTTTATACGAATAATTTTTAATAACATTTACACTTTACATTATTATTTTTTTAATATTAGGGGAGGTCAGCTCAAAGCGGCCACCTTAACTTTGAGTGAAAAAAAAACATGTGAAACGACAGATTTTTTAAAAGAATTTTATCCTAGTAGGTAGAGAATTTATTAAATTTTTGTAATATGCAATTTAAATTGGCTCAAATTTAAAAATAAACATATGATTTGTAAATTACTAAAACTTGTCAAAAAACCGCTTTGCCCGGGTAGGCCGCCCAAAGCGGCCATGGGGGTAAGGGCAAATTGGCCAGCCCGAAAGAGGTTCACAATAGATGTATTATTTTGTTGAAATGTGCTTGCCAAAATAAAAATGCCATTATATTATAATATAAAAAAAAACATTAATATCCTGAGACTTGTTCTCAGTCTTTGCATAAGATAATTATCTTAACAAGATACATTTTGGTGGTAGGTATAATATTTTTTTTAAGTAGAATCACTTCAAATCAATCAAAATATCAACCTTGACTAAATTAATAACACTCTAGAACAATTCAATATGCAATGTTAGTTTACCTATTTAATATATACGAGTAGAATATGTATAATTATTATTAATATTTTATAAATTAATCAATTTCTTTTACTTAAGTCTGAGATTTGACTTGAGAATAGCAATTAACTATTGTCATTCTTCCTCGCTCGTCATACTGCCAATATGATATTACGAGTACCGAGCGGAACTTGCATTTTACCCAGTTTTGTTAAACTCTAGGAGGTACGAGTATGTTGGCAGTTCGAGGATATTTGTAGACCTGCCTCGTCTATGTTATAGAGATGCATTGTGTTAATTTAATGCTTCTCAATTATAGCTGAGGATCTTGAGCTTAGGATAGGTATGTTGAAGCCCCAGGTTCTGACTATAGAACTCAGAATGACGCAAACCCTTTATAAAAATCGTGTCTGGAGTGTGGAACATTATTTGCTTCGGCATATTGAAACGTAAGCTGCAGGATGTCTTCCTCCGTGTAGTGTTTGGTGTTTGTGTCCAACAGCATGGTGTCCAACAGCATGGTGTCACAGGCTCGGCACGCACACAACACGTCCACTCTCGCTCACGGCTCTCGTGATACTGACGTGGTGCGCCAAAGACAGTGTATATATAGACTTTGTGGTAACTCTATATATGTGTATTATATGACTGTGTCAGTGTGTAATTCTACAAACACTACATCCCTTTCTTATTTTAAATTTTATTTAAATTTATTATTGTTTTCATAGTTATGAGATCCATTGATTTTTATAATATAAATTCCATATTTCAGAAATTAGCTTAAGTTATTATGTCTTGTATATTGTGTTCCAGATTAAAACTCTGTTTATCTGATCTGGCGATATGGCTTTCCATTCACCCTCTTCATACTTTCTTAAGATGATAACATTCTAAATCTTTCATCTGTTTCTCTGCTATGAACTGTGGAATCACCACTATCACTTTACGCTTCTTATCTCCACACTTTCTTCCTTTTCGTTTTTGGATTTTGATTTATCATTATTTGACATCGTTTGATTCATGATATATGTATGTATCTCTCTAATTGATGGGATTTTTACTATTTGTAAGCTAGTGATGGATTTCGTAGTTCTATATTCGTTACAAATATATTCGTTACTTGGCAGTAGTCCTAATGAATCCATCTGTCCATCTTTTAGCAGGCAGTTTAGTTTTTTACAGCTTTGTTAATACGCGGCCACTAAATTTGTGTGCTGCATCTAATACAGCTTTGCGAAGTTGCTCAAGAAAGGTTTAAATACTTAATCACTTAATCAGTTACATTAGAAACAATTATAACAAACATAAGTTCGTCACCGAATTACAAACTGTTTTAAAATACTTATATATTTGACCAATCGCCGCTTAAAACATTTGATACATTACCAGTTTTTTTTTCGGGTACGGTATTGTATAAGTAACTGTGCTCTTTCGAATATAACCATCAAATTACAATTTTACTTCCAGACTTAAACTGTTGACATTGAGTCTCTTTTTCTGGGCATTCAGTATTTGGCATCCTTATCTGTATTTACACATAGGATATATGTTTTTGTAATATTAATTGTAAATTTTCTAATTAAGTATTATTATTTTTGTTTTTTGTTGGGATGCCAAATAAATTCATTCCAATTCGTTTCATATATAGTACAAAAGTCCTTCCTTCCAAAAATTCTAATTATGGTTTCAATTAAACCCTCTACTTTCTGGGGGCCTTACTACCATAAGGTAAAGTCTTATTTGGTCTTTTAATTTGATTGAAAGCATTTACACTTTTGTTTCTTAATATTTCCATGTTTCCTCTGTTCCAATGAAATCTATATTTCTTTCTCTATTTGTTTCCCACTGGAAACATCCAATTATGTGAATTATTTACCATAATTTTATTCTTTCAATGAATGTTCCATATTTATTTTGCTTCTAGTGTCTTTACGGTTCTGCATATATGCGATACTGTCCATTTTTTCTTTTCAAAGCTTTCTATCGATATTTTAAAAATATCATTGGATTCTGATTGTTTAACATTGGCACCAGGTAAATTAATGAAAATTTCTTGCACCCCTGAGCTTCCATCTTTTCACCTATAGCAATAGAGGTATTTTCTACTTCTATATTAGACATTTCTAATGATGCAGTATCGTGCTAGACCCCTTTTTTATATAAGTACTCTATAATTGTCGTTATCAATTTAATGATTTTCTTCTCTCTTTTTTTTTCAATTTAATGAACTTCCATTTTAAATTCAATTTAATGAATTTCCGTTTTGAATTCAATTTAATCAATTTCCGTTTTAAATTCAATTTAATGAATTTCTGTTTTAAATTCAATTTAATGAATTTCCAACTCTGTACACCTTTGGTAAGCAACGAGTCAACTTATTAAACAAAACAATATTTTATTTCTTATATATTTCACTATATTTACTATTACAATTGTTGATTTTTAGGTACATTTCTTTTATGTCTCAATTTCTATTATTATTTTACTACTGAATGTCAGTTTAAATCCAAGTCAATTACACAATGGGGTCACTTAAAATCAATTTTGTTCTCATCACGGTCTCATCATTCAGTTCCGGAAGACCAGACCACAGAAATCATAAGTTAACTACATTTTCTTTTCATTCACTATCTATTTTTTTTTTGTATGTGTGGTAAAGTTTTAATTACGAAATAAATTTATTTCGATATTCTTCCCACCCGATCAATGCTCGAAGTCACCAGACGTGAGGAAAACATGCTTACAGAAAACTATAAACAAGTCGTTCCAGTGGGACTCGAACCCACGACCCATCGATGCGCACGGCAGGCGCTCCACCGAACGTGTCAACGAGCCCGTCACTTCGTTGTAAATTCAATTTAATGAACTTCCGTTACAAATTCAATTTAATGAACTTCCGAAGCAAATTCAATTTAATGAACTTCCGAAGCAAATTCAATTTAATGAACTTCCGAAGCAAATTCAATTTAATGAACATCCGAAGCAAATTCAATTTAGTGAATTTCCGTAGCAAATTCAATTTAATGAACTTCCGTAGCAAATTCAATTTAATGAACTTCCGTAGCAAATTCAATTTAATGAACTTCCGAAGCAAATCCAATTTAATGAACTTCCGTAGCAAATTCAATTTAATGAACTTCCGAAGCAAATCCAATTTAATGAACTCCCGTAGCAAATTCAATTTAATGAACTTCCGTTGTAAATTCAATTTGATGAACCTCCGTTGCAATTCTCATTTCCTCACTGTGTCACAGTTTAGCAATATTTCGTTAAACAAAATGTATATAAACATCACTAAACTGTATTTGATTCAAACACTTGTTGCATATAAGTATAATACCTGTAGAAAATACAATCGAATCTGAAAACAAATCATTAATAAATGATTAAAACAACATTTCACATTTTATATAAATACTTGTGAATGAGGCGTACCAATTGTAACATATATAAATCACAGGTACTCAAAGACAACAGATAGAAGTTGGCCGCGACAAATCCGTTATTGCACTACTAAGCAACAACCTCTCAATCAATCTTTCAAAACTACGCTCCTAAGTATAATTTATCACTGTGATAAATCTATTAGTTATTTTCTTTTATTTATCAATTATTTACTGTATGTTTTTGTTAAAATATGATGTATGTCAATAGCACCACCTACTGTTACCCTATCAGCCAAACCTATTTCAGATTAGCCAGTACAGGTTGCCTGCCCCTTATTTTTATTTCTATTAGATATGGGCGTTTTCGCTTTTATTCACAAACGGCCATGTAACCGATATACAGTTTTCATATCGATATCGAAAACCGTTTTCAGATATCTATATAAATTAGTAAGGTTTGCAAATGTTAACATGGTATGGGCAAACTAGAAACGAACTCAAATCGTCTTTCACTCCACCTATCGATCGCCTGACCCAACCATTTGACACAATTGAAATTATTTGTTAGTCAATAAGCAATTTTATCATAAAAAAATTGTTAAGCGCACTCTTTAGCATCACAATCATTATTAGTAAAATAATAATTTAATATATTTCCTGATAATATTTTTAAACGTGGCAAACTTGTCAAAGAAACTAAACCTTATTCACAACCTTGCAAGCTATGACATATTCACTTCATCTCTTGTACGCCAGTACAGCAATACGTAATTAGAAATATATATAACGAATATGGAAGCCTTATATCGTTTGTGTTTTGTTCGTTATGGCGGTCTTTGAGTTCTAATACAACCCATTATCATGTTTTCGCGCGCCAGTTACGGCTTTGACAAGTTTTCGTGATAACGGTTATTTTAATAAGTATATCGATACGGTATGGCATGTAACACATAACAGCCATAAGCCACGCTTTGTTATATCGAACTCATGTCTAATTTCTATTCATGTTTTATTGAACAAAGATATACTTCATTTCATTTAAACAACTGTTTACCAACTACTATTAACAGCCAAGCCATTTCCAAACAACTGTAATTGTTACCAGACTCAATCTACGATTGTCGCGTGCTAAACGGGTTGCACGTATTTATTATCCAACAAAACACAATTTGACGTTTCACAGGAAGGAACTAACCTTGAAAAGTCACTACTAAATTAGATCGTATTATCTGTAATTCTTTTAGTATATCACTAACACACTTATTATTAATAGACATTTATATCTTGTTATTTTTTTAGCACAGTAACAGGTATAACAGATATTACGCTCGACTGATGTCAGACTCATGTCTAAATACTAGCGGTATACGTTTTCCTGCTAGAATATTGACTATATTTTGTGAAAATATTTCTAGATTTGAATATACCATTTTCCTTATTCTTTTCTTTGTCTAGTATGTGACACTGACACTGATTTGGATTGGACATCAATTATTACAAATAAGCTACAAGCACGCGAGCCGTCAATTATTGTGCAAGATGGCGGAATTCCGAACCCAATCCATTCCGAAACTAACTTTTTCTGCATATATTCTTCCTGAATTTTTCGACATTTTAATAGTTATTCCATTATTCGCGACGTATACCAATCCAACAAATAAGTATCACTAAACTATCGGTGTAGCCTTTCTTGTTTTACAAGTGGCATAACCAACAAACAACATAGTTTAAAAGGTTACAAGGAAGAAACTGTACAAAATATATTGTCGAATGCAATCCTGATGTGATTTAATAGTAAAAATCGGAACGGATATCTTGCATAATTGAGATTCAATTACGCAGGGCATGTATGTGAATTACTATCTGATGTTAGCTAATTAAACTTTCTAACCATCGTTATAATAAGATAACACCTCAACTATATGTAGGTCAAAAGGTCGTGTTACTAATGCACCGACAACAACTGAATAGAACCATTAAGATCCGTAACGACCGTTCCGTAAACGCGTCCGATCCGGCGCCCCAATATTTTTTATTGCATAAACACGACAAATAATTTAATTAGTTGCTATGAAACAATAATACTGACAGTCGATATCAATTGCTATTCTATTAATCTCAATGTTATTAAAAAGAGGGTAGATTTTAGTTTTGCCTCTCTTGAACGACTTTTCTTAGCAAAGCAATGCCTTTCGATCTAGCAAATTATAATAGCTTACTATTGAGTGCACCCAGTAAACAGAATGAGTGAATGAATAATATGGAAATAACTTGTATGAGTTTTATAACAAAACCACTTTTTATCCTTTCCTTTTTAAAAAATTAATGAATTTGTTTTACTGGCCTTTATCCTCGTCGCCATTTGTAGTGTTTGGTGTTTGTGTCCAACAGCATGGTGTCCAACAGCATGGTGTCACAGGCTCGGCACGCACACAACACGTCCACTCTCGCTCACGGCTCTCGTGATACTGACGTGGTGCGCCAAAGACAGTGTATATATAGACTTTGTGGTAACTCTATATATGTGTATTATATGACTGTGTCAGTGTGTAATTCTACAAACACTACACTCCGTAAGGCCAAAACAGAGGTTGTTGATATGAAACACGTACTATAAGAGCTCTTCTTCCTACTGCAGAGTAAATGCTGTTGTAAATCTGTCAAGTTTCTTTTTTGCAAATCCTGTTTTTATTCGTCTTCTCAAAGCTGTACAAAGAAAGCCAAATAGATAAGTAATGATATACGTGTTAAAAAAGAATTAAAATATAAAGAGGTTTAATCAAAACATGTTCAACTGATCTTGCATTTTTTTAACAAAACAAGCAAAAAAAATATTTTTGTTACTGTACCCACACACTTGATTTGCACTGCTACCCAATGAGGTATTGGTGCGAAGAGGGAGGTTTTGTAATGCGACAAAGAAATAGCGGCGTGCTATCATTTCAAATAACCGAAAAATGAAGCGTGGCCGCTTTGCCTGCTATGGCCGCTTTGAGCTGACCTCCCCTATCTACAAGTGATATCTCTTATTTTAACGGCCGGCAACGCATCTGCAAGTCCTCTGGTGTCCGTTTGTCCCCTATTCCATAAAAAATGTAGTTATGGACAGACGAGCATAAGGTTCATTTGATGATAGGTGGAAACTCAGCCACAGAAAAACAGTCAATGATACGATGTTGACCTACATTTATCTTCGAGCATTTCATAACCCGGAGAGAATTTCAATATTCCGCATTCCGAAGTGACCAGACGTAGGCAAGAAGAAGACGTGTTTCAACATTCAGAAGACTTAAATGTTCCAAGGATGACTATTAAAAGTTGAATTTAATCCCAAGTGAATCTTACTGGTAAATAAGAACATATAGATCTCGATCGCAAACAAATAAAGAGAATACCTACTTAAATACCTCGAAACCTTTTAACTTCAACGATTTCTAGTAATTGCATTATGCTAGCGACTACCAAGCCTTAAAAGACCTAAGAAACATTTTCTCTCCTTATAGAGCGCATCTTCATCTGTTATTTCTACATAGTTTGAATCCAGTTCGGATTATGTTTCGTTTTTGTCACATATCGACTAATGACCATGAGAATGATGTTATAGCGACACCTCTGTTAGTGTGTAGGAATGCAACAGATAGTCAAAACTTCAAGAATGCGTATACTTTTTCACAAGTGCTTTCTCGAAGCATCGTCAATGTGTCATTAATTGTATGCAATTTCAACAAATGAAAAGTACGAAAAACTTGCAAGTAAGTATAAATATGTTCCTATCAAAAATCTGTCAGTTGATAAAATTTCTTTTGAAATTGAACTTGATAATTTTCTATACCAATAAATGACGATTCGAATACTTTCTTGCAAGTGGTTCGTGTTTGGCCTCAGATTTCTCATATTAACTAGTACGCGGATTCGAACCCAGGATCTGCGGTGCTAAATGCTTCGCGTTTACCGTTGCAACCAATCAACAAACAATATATTTATGTTAATAGAAGTTTTAAAGAATTTTTACAATTATTCACTTATTTAATTTAATTTTGTTGTGCATGTTTAAGTTTTTATTTTAACAATAAGATTGAGATTAGAACTTACTCATTTATCAGCGGGTATTCTAATTAAAACAATAAATAGATAATGGAAACCAAGAATTAAGACGTATAAGTGTAATTTACTAATCCACAGAAATTGATTTTCAAAAACGGAATAATAATATTGCCATAATATAAAAAAATACATGGGGTTGATATGGCAACTTTGTAACAATTTAAATCAGACGACTGAAGGACAAGTATCCAAGGCCATGCAATAAATTTAAAAAAAAAAATTCAAAGCTGTTTCAACCTTTCAGTCTGCCCGAGCCTACGTTTGCTGGAAGGCATTCGAAACCGCGTCGCGTCGGGATAAATAATATAAATTATAAGACGCCTTTTAATCTGGTTTGAGTTATTCAAATTAAATGTGTGATACTCGTGTAAATAAAAGATAATATTAAATTGTGTTTACTGTTTAGTTATCAATTTGAAGGTATCTCGATAAATCGTGTCTAATGACTACCCACTTTTTGGATTTGTTAGCTAGGCTGTTTATTAATATTGTTATAAAATTCAAATTGTCTATTAATTTGCCAGCTCGGAGAAAAACCAGTGCAAGATGGCGATGTGTATCAATTTGCGTTGTAAATCGATTGAGTTTTGGCAATGGTGAAATGCAATTTCGGATTAAAACAGGTGAGACGTATTTTCTATTAAGAATAAGAAATATTCATATACAAAAAATATAAACCGAAAAGGATCAGGGCATATGGAATTTCGTGATCTCTGCCTACCCCAATAGGAAAGAGGCGTTATGTATATGTACCTACAAGGTTGTTAAAATTGAAACATAATGTGGTGATTAAATGTTCTGCCAGTTAAGCATGCTTAACTTTATATTACACTAGTAACACGCCCCGGCTTCGCACGAGATGTAAATGTTCTATACACAAAAAACTATATGTTACTCGTTGATAATGTAGCTTCCTATTGATGAAGGAATTGTTTAAATCGGTCGAGTAGTTTTTGAGTTTTAGCCTTGTCGAAGTAACGTTTGGACGCTGACTTCATCCATTGGACTATAGTGGGTAGCTTCAAGTCGTAGTGGAGATTGACATTTCATATAATATAGTACGGTGTAGTTGTGATTCGCATGAACCGGTTCTGGACCAACTATAATTTGTGGATGTCAAAAGGGGCGATATGAGCAAAAGCAAAAGCACTGGCAGTAAATGTAAAATTAGAAACATTTAATATTTTTTTAATTAACGTTCAAAAGTGTACATTGTGTTACCTAAATTATTAAATGATTTAAATAAACTAATATTCGATGAAATTGCTCAGTATTTTAAGCATCCCTAAGGTTAAATTCAATAAGAGTTTACGTTGATACGACCACAGAACAGATAAAATCTATTCCGTGGATACGACCTAAAATTCAATTTTAAAACTTTTGCTAATCAAGTTAAATTGAAATTATTAACTTAAATGGAAAATAACGCTTATCTTAAAATTAATTACTTTCATAAGACGACAGATTAGGTATAAGTACTTCTATTTTAGGCATTTCTGCTTTTCCTACTTAACTCGTAAATAATTTTATTCAAATAAGCACTTTAAAATCGTATATGTTTTTTAATTTACCATTTTTACATCTACCGATACGAGACAGGCAAGCATTTCGGTAGTAGCTCTATTAAAATAAATAGTTTTAATTTTAATTTGTGTCTTATCTAATTTATGTATCATATATGATTTAATTAAAGGGCATAGATTGACATGTATATTGTATATGTGTATTACGTAAAATAAATTAAGATATAAAAATGGTAGATTTTCTAATTTTTACTTCGAGCATCTACTGAGACCGAAACTCGCAATGTACACTCCACAGTTTTCCCACTTTTTTTTGAACAGTGGTTCATTATCGGTCGGAATTTCGATATACTTCCCACCCGTTTAACGCCCGAAGTGATCAGACGTGGGGAAGACATGCAACGAGCCCGTCAACCGTCAACCATAATCGTATCGTTTCAATTAACTGTTAACTTTCATCAAGCATCGATCATTTAAATGTAATTATAAAGTAATAGACGCATAGTTTTCACATGCTAATGACAATTTACTCCATTAATGCATGTATATATTACTTGGAAAGATCAATGTACAAGAAATGCTTAATGTTATGAAGGTTTAATTTAAACCAGTTAATATGTAATTTCGACCGTCAAGTGGCTCAGCGATGTGATTAGTATCGGAGGTCCTGGGTTCGATCCCGGGGACATAAAATTAAAAAAAAAAAGTTTCGGTCGAGCTGGACACAGCTGATTCAGCGACTTGTCTGTAAAGAAAAATTATCAATGAAACAGATACAGAAATGTATCTATCTGCTCCGTGCCCCACTTAGGTTCTCAGGAATTCGCTTGCTAGAAACATGCAAATCTAAGGCTCGGTTTCAACATTCCTTGTCTTTGTCATCTTGATGTTTACGAGAGTGAACTTCACGTTTTCTGGCGTCGTAGTTACTTGGCTTATTGGGGATTAATTTGTGGTGATGGAAACGAGAACTTGGCTCTCAAATGTAGGAAAATTAGAGTAGCTCCATTGATGCCCATATTCATCCGACGGTTAGAGCTTCAATATGTACTACTAGCAACTCGTCTCGTCTCATCCATTTTTGAAAACTCACACACATTCATTTGGTGTGATTCGCTCTACATTTTACAATGGCTGCGAGGCTTCGCACGGGTGCAATTTACATGTACTATAGTATTCAAAAAATAGCATATATTACTCACTGATAACGTAGCCTTCTATTGGTAATTTTTTAGAATCAGTTTAGTAGATACGAGGGGAGATATGAGGGGTCTACAACCTCATAAACTCGCAAACTTTACCTCTTTATAATATTAGTACAGAATATAGATAATACAGTCATTACGTCGTTTGCATTCTCCGCATTTAATTGCTCCATAAATTATTATTAATAAGAAGATACATTATGGGATATGGTGATAAATATGTATTTGTATCTTATAGAAGTCCGAACTGTCATATTTTAATTTAACATTTAAATATTTTTTTAATAAGCAAGCACATACCAAGATACCCAAGCACTAAGGGCACATGTAATCTAGCCAAACACTTAAGGGTAAAAATAACTTTTTCTATCCTAAATTAAATGATATCTTTAATGTTTTATGGAATAGGGGACAAACGGGCAGGGAGCTCACGTGATGGTAAGTGATCACCGCCGCCCATAGACATCCGCAACACCAGAGGGCTTGCAAATGTATTGCCGACCTTTAAGGGAAAGTGTATGCTGGTTTCTTGAAGGTTCCCAAGTCGTATCGGTGCGGAAAAGCCACCAGCGAAAGCTGGTTCCACAGAGTGGTTGTGCGAGACAGGAAGTAACTTAGGAAAAACTCCTATCATTACACGTATTTTATTTGAACATAATATGTGATACTTTATTATTATTTATTTATTTTATGTAGAGTGCACTGTTTCTCCAGACTTAAACGGGTACCTACCACTGAAAATCAGTGCAGCGGCTGTGTCACAAATTATTCCTGAGTTGGTGACCCATTTCCGGCACTGCACAGGAACTTTTTAGTGTTAAGTGAATCAATAGTTTAATTACGCTGGATCGTTTTGTTTTTTTTTTACCATTATTTTCTTTTTATTTTTAGTATGTGTGAGTGTTTTGTGAAGTAAATGTATTTTCTTTTCTTCTTTCTGTGACTTTTTCTATTTTAAAAACAGTGTTAAAATTTTCTTATTGTATGGATCAAAGGGTGATACATTTCTGCTGTGTTTCTTGTACAGCGTTACTTATGTTTAAATAAAATACTGTATAATAGATTAAAACGCGATTTTTTATTTATATTGTTTAAATTATTTATCCCGACGTTTCTGATGCTTTTCAGCAACCGTGGTCACGGGGAGGCAATATAAATAATAAATTGCGTTTTAATCCGGTACACAGTATTTTATTTAAATGTTTGATACTCGTGTTAATAAAAGACAATATTATATTACTTATGTTTTTGTTCCGATATTTTTGCAGCTAAAGCTGTCGATATATCAGTTACTGAAATATTGAAGCTTTGGTTGATTGCAAAATAACTCGAATGCAAGTATGCACCCTCAAATTATACATATCATTCTTGGCAATAAACCAATTATGCATAATCTACATTCTCGATCGCAATCTTCAATTATAGACGTGCTTTCATGATTAATTGTTCGGTATAATTACCGATTTGCATAATTATTATTTCTACGAAATATAACTCTGCATGTATAATGAAAGTGAGTGACTTGCAGGGACATTTTATGCAATTCTTCATCTATACACACATATAATATAACAATACAATTTAAATTCTGTTCGTTGATTTTTTTACCAGAAATGGATAGGGGACGATTACTTTTTTAGAACAGCTTAGATAAAATAATTTTCGTGTCTGTTTGTTCATGCTAATTTCTGGAGAAATTGAACTGATTTTTAATTAGCTGTGATACATATTATATACTGAACACTTAGTTTAGGGCAACATCAATACTTTCTTTTATCGAAATCTTCATTTTTTTTATATTTCAGAGCAGACAATCAGCATTCAGGTTATCTGATGGTAAGTAATTACCACCATGGATATCTACGTGTTGAAGGTCTCAGATGCGTTGTCGGCCTTTGATCTTCATTTAAATAGCTTACTAAGAAGCCCAGCTTAAGTTGAAACAAGCCAATGAAGTTGCGAGCACCAGCTAGTTCGTAATATATTCGGAAATCCATAGTCTGAGACCGAAACGCGCATTCGAATCAAATACCCCACTCGCTTTATGCCCGAAGTGACCAGCCGGCCTAGCATGACAACCACGACAAAATGTTGTCGACCGTTTTCTCGTGTTTTAATCGATTTATTATCTCTTTATGTCTTCCGGGTCTAACATGGCACTTACACTTAAAACTCCTACTAATGTCATAAGTAAAGAATATTGTCTTTTATTAACGTAAGTATGTGAACACACTCTAGACAAGCCAAACCACTACATACGTTTCGACCAACCGAAAATCCTTGCAAGAGAAAGTAGATACTTTCCCAGACTAGTACGCGAGGCTATTGAAATTAAAAAACAATAACAAACAACTTCAATAGAGAAGATGGTTTGAGACTTTCCAACACCTGGGATCCAGTAATTAAAAATCTAAAACCCCAAATTAAACATACTGAAAAGCAAGAGGACACCGTTAGTCAATATTGTCATAATATAGAAAATTACAGTAAATATCAACTCCGTAGGAATAGGCCAATACAGTATTTTATTTAAATAAGTAGAGATATTTATCGATTGAGATATCTCGTTTATTAAAGTTGTCGATGTCTTAGTTTGTCTTCATCGCGAGATATATCTAGATGGTCATGCTAGACGTAAGAAAGACAATATGCTTACACAAAATTTTAAACTTGACATCCCGGTGGGATCCCGTGACCCTTTGGAACGCAAGCTAGAGGTACTCGTATACCATCAAATACGCTAACAAGCACATCAAAACTGTTGTCTGAATTATCTTATCTATATAAAAAAAAGTCGTGCTAGTTACACCATTTATAATTGCACCGATTTAAATGATCTCTAATTTCAGGATTCGTCTAGGTCTCGAATAACAGAATAACTATTAAAGTATCGGAAAAAATCACAAAAAAATATTAAAAAAGAAAGATATGAGAAATATATTTTAAAATAAATTAGGATCGGAACTCCGCCATTTTCCGCAATTGACAGCTCACGCTTATAGCTTTTTTGTAATAATTGATGTCCTCTACAAATCAGTCGCATACTAGACATTATAAAATAGAAGTGGAAAAATAGCATAATCAAATTTAGAAACATATTTTTTTTGAATGCGACATTCTTGCTGGAAAATTATGGAAAATAATCTTTCACCAATACTTAAAATATTCCTAAACTTTTACTTGAATTAAGCAAAGCTCGATCTTAAAGAGAAAATATGAAAGCGACTTCTAAAATTATATTCCATTACAAAATACAGATATTCAAGTTGAAGTCTTGTCATTATTGATGAGTCGGTAATCATGACTACAATGTCGCTAATAGAAAGTATAAAATTAAAGTGACTGGACATATGTATGTATAAGATTCGATCATGTATCAACTAAGAACAGATTTTTATATTTCCATATGTCTGAGTATTGAAACCGGTGTTATTTAAATAAAATACTGTATACCGGATTAAAACGCGATTTATTATTTATATTGTTCAAATTATTTATCCCGAAGTTTCGGATGCTTTTCAGCAACCGTGGTCGCGGGGAGACAGTCTCCCCAGTAATCCGGTATACAGTATTTTATTAAAATATATTGAAATTATATTAGAGTAAGACACAGCAGAGTAAGAAAAGTGTATTATGAATTTTGATAATTCGTAAGGTATACTTAAAAATAAAAATGATTTTCTTCTATGCAGTCCTAAATTATTCATCGGACAATGATGAAATTTTGGTGAATTATCTGCGTTCCTACCCCAAAAAAAAACCACTTTTAATTTATGTGGTAATGCAACGCATGATAAGTACAAAATATTTAATTTATTCTATAAATAAAATAAAAAAGCGTTTTTATTGTTGTGCAGTCACGTTTTTAAGTACTTCAATAATATTATAGAAAACAAAATACCAAAAAATTAAAAGGACCAATTTATTAAAGATGAAAAAATATATGAATTTTATAATTTTAGTTATAAACTTTTGATCTCTCTCTCAGTAAAGCCACGCCCAAACCCTTGAAAACCTAACAACAAATAAAAACAAATATTGAAATTTTTTTAAAAATACTAGCTGACGCGTGCTCACTTCGCTGGCGAAATAGCTCTCAGATAGCAGGACTTTCCGACTTACTTGACACTAATCATTATAATTTGGCCAATTAACTCAATAGCGTTATAAATTAGCCTGAGTGTTATTCTGTTGTATAAGCTATATTAGTGTAAAGTTTTATCAAAATCCGTTCGGTAGTTTTTTCTTACAAGAGGTACAAACATACATCCATCCATTCACCTATCCTCACAAACTTTCGCATTTATAATATTAGTAGGATTTTACATAAACTCTTACAGTCATTACATCGTGTAAGCATAATATGGTAGTTTACGATTGTACTCGTACATAGTTCATTAAACACACATTATTTTCTACATAGTAATATGTAATAACTACTTTAATTATAATGAAAGTGTTTTCTTGCTTTCAATATAACCATATAGCTAGTATTATATAAAAATGCAAGTCACTTCCGTCTGTCTCGAGTTAGTGTCGAGATTTATCGTGACTAGTTTGATCTTGCATATCATATATTATTATGAGATTATGAACATAGTAACAACTGCGACTGGCTTCTTACTAATGACTTACAAAACCCCTAACAGTAGTAACTCGTTCCTTTCAATTTTCAGAAAATATTAAGTACTAGCAACACGCCCCGGCTTCGCACGGGAGCAATGTAGATATACTAAACACATAAGCCTGTGTTACTCGCTGATAATGTAGCTTTCCATTGGTAAAAGAATTTTTAAAATAGGTCGAGTAGTTTTTGAGTTAAAACGTAACAAACAAACAAATCTTTTCTCTTTATAATATTAGTTTAGATGGGGGGGAAGGAAGCACTTCTTCAACATTTTTTTCGTATTTTTTTTATTTTTGTTCCCATCCAGGTACAATATTCTATGCATGAGTGATGCACGATTTCTCAATGACTATTATTTGAGAAACTTGTTTAAATTTTAATAAACATCTCTCCTTACCATTTTATTGTACTCAAGTTAGTGTTATTCAGAAAGAGTACTCTTTTTATTATGGCCCATTTTTTTATAATCAATTGCAAAAATAAGGGGGCGGCTTTGATATTCGCACCAAGTGCTTGTGACCTATGCATTTATGTAAAGTTAAATACAAAGTGTTTCCTGAAGGAAAGGTATTATTACTTTTAAAAACTAAGTACCTAGTTCTATTTATAGAATCAGGTTATGTATATAGTTGAATAAATTCTACGAGACCCATTCCAAAATACCAACGTTTTTTTTATGTTAGATATCGACTGACGAGCATGAGGTTCACTTGATGGTAGGTGATACCCCAGCCACAGAACATCAGTCAATGTTGCGCTGTCGACCTACTTTTTACTTCGAGCATTCGGAAATCCATAGACTGAAACCGAAACGAGCAATGTGCACTTCACTTTCCATCTATAAACGGTGGTTCGTTACCCGGACGGAATTTCGATATTCCTCCCACCCGATCAATGCCCGAAGTTACCAGACGTGGGCGAAACATGCTTACAGAAAACTAAAGACATGTAGTCCCGGTGGGATCGAACCCATGACCCATCGATGCGCACGGCAGGTGATCTACCGAACGCGCCAACGAGCCCGTCAACGTGTACAATAACCGGAATCTGTCTCAATAAGGCTCATATCTCTAGTAGGCTCACATCCAAAACAATTCTATAACTTTTCCTTTTCTATTAGAACATAGGAAATTATTATAACATTTTTACACGCACTGAATTTCCCGTTATACCAAATTGTCGGAAATGTAATCATTTATCAATTGTTCACGATCGGTCTGTATCACGAATGCATCTCGATTTCAACACAATCTTATTTTGTGTCGCGTGTCTCTGCGCATGTTCATGTCACAGTCGATTATCTACGATTGTGTTCGTTTTACTGTCAATTACGACTAGCTGATACCTGCGATGTTGTCCGCGTTAAAATACATACATAATTAGTAATTAAAAAATCGTTGAAACCTTAATTTTCAATTATTGACAGCATATATATATATTGTTGTTTTAACTTATCTTCTAGTACTCTTTGCCCAATGCCAGACTATAAGCTGAATTTCAAAAAGGTTTTGCGTAACATACCACGATACATGTCACATTACAAACTCTCGCGTTTAATATAACTGCGAGCTTTTACGAGACAAATCTATTATTATAAAATTTATTGAAGGACAATTATATCTTGAAATAGCTGAATATACTCGTATTGTTAAACCAAAGTGTATACCTATAGTCTATACATATAAAAGTGAAATCCCGAGTCCCCTAGTGGGGCATGGGGCAGACCCATTTCTATATCTGTTTCACTGATCATTTTACTGGTCGTCCGGTAACCTTCACCATAGCTTTGGTTGACAACCTTTCTATCCCTTTCACCTGTCTTCCCTTTCATCTTTTTCTATTTCAAGAGTACCATTCCGAAACTTATTTTGTCCATGTCACTGTCTTCGATCTCATCATATGTCCTGTCTATTTCCATTTTAGACTTCTCGTTTTTAATGCCTCATTTTTTTAGATAAATAATGCAATCTATACTAATATTATAAAGAGCAAAGATTTGTATTTTTGTATGTTATGAATAAACTCAAAAACTACTGGACCGATTTTAAAAATTCTGTCACAAAAAGAAAGCTAAATTATCAGTATTACTAATACTAAAGTAACATAGTACAAAGGAAAAAGTGCTATTTTTTATGTACAGTACATATACATTGCACCCGTATGAAGCACGGGGCACGTTGCTATGGTAAATAAAAAACATTAACGAGTATAATTATAACCTTATTAAACATTAACTGGATATAACAACGGTAGACGAGTCAGCGAACAAGAAATAGTTAATAAGTAAAGGTTGAGTTGTTAACCTCAAATCAGAGAAACTGCTGAGTGCTGACCCACTGAGCGAAGAACAATGGCTTGTTTTAGAATCGCATTTGAAGATTTCTCAAAGGCGTTACGGGGCATTTGAATGTAAAGTCGTTAAATTTTACTGTAGCTATAATATGAAGAAATACTCAGAAAATTGATAACTTGTATCTACACAAGTCAGTATCAGTATTTGCACCTATGAGACAATATTCGTAATCAAATAGTTTATTACTTCCCTGAATTCGTTCCTTAATAATACAGTATGGGTTTTTTTTTCAAAATCAACAGTTTCGATATCTGCCTAGGAATATTGATTTTTCAAAAATCCAGTGATATATTTTTATTATAAAAAAATCAGCCTTAAGAGTCATTTGAGTATATAGCTTCGGATTTTGTCATACACGCCCTTTAAAATAGTCATTATTTAAAAAAATTTAAAAAATTTAAAAATGTATCTTTATGTATGCAAGTAATAGCAATGTTTATTTAAAGTGAAATGCAAAGTGTTCGCGGAAGCAAAACTTGATAATATGATAACTTATAATAAAAAGTAACGTAGTTTTTTCCACTTCACTTCTTATTTAAAAAAAAGAGGTATTAGGTGTCTAAGTTAACACATTTTCTGTTATTCATTACTATCATGTTTTAAGCATTAATTAGCGTATTTAATTAGACTAACTTAAACTACTAACATATTGTTAGCGACAACTCGGTGCGACTCTACATAACTAATTAATATCAAACAACAATATAAATAACAATACTCTAAAAGCAGGTTAAACCTGAAGCCAACGCTACAACTAGGTTAGAACTTACTTAAACTCGTTAAAAATACTGTGTAAAATGTAAATCAATGTATTCTTAGAATTAACTCTACCACTGAGAGAGTGTCGTCGATTTATTATTTATTTTCAAGTTTTTCAACACTTTACAAGTTACAAGTTTACAAGTTACAAGTTACTTTATTTAAAAACAAATTACAAAAACTAATTTGTTTTTAAATAAAGTAACTTCATTTATTTTCTTAAAATCAGTTCTAAAGTAGAGACGGATATAATGAAATACTATTATATTTTTAGGAAATCAAATAAAAATTATGTGAAAAAAAATGTAGAGCTATTTATAGAAAATAAATAAAAAAATATTTAATTATTAACTTGAAATCTTAAAATGAAGTGATGATAATAATCATAACACGCGATATGCGTTATCATTTTGTAAAGGAAATGTTTATGTCAATCGTAACTAGATGGCGCTATGAACGCATACCAGTTTTGTGTATCGCGCTACATGTATTTTTTTGCAAACAGTGACTACCCTGTTTTTCGTTGATATCACTAAGACCTTACTTCATAGGATCATTTCTATAGTAAGCTCTTCACGAAACTTTCCACAATACGTGGGATACTACCGGCCATGTTGATGATATGTGGCGCGGTATCCTGAGCGTGAGGCGAGCGGTGATTTAATGTCATCAGCTCTCGATGATCGTTCACTTCTCCGCTTGCGGAGGAGCGTGGGATACTGTCGCTTTCTGAGTGGCTTTTTTAAACATTTTTTAAATTAATTTAGTACTACGTGACATGCATAGTATGTTCAATTAGACATGGGTAACTCAGCGAAATTTCCCGCGCCAACTCAGCAACTCAAGCGCAGTGTGAAACCTCCGAAACGCCACGCTCATAGCTCACTCAGTGAGTGGGTACTGCGCCGTGCGCCAACACATTATGAATGTGTGAGCTGACTCACCGTGCGCAGTGAAGCGTGCCGACGCAATTGCGCGGCGCAGCGCAGTATTACCCATGTCTATGCTCAATGTTGTATGACTTTGGTCTCGTAAATGGTGTTCAATGCACAGCCGAATAAACAAGTCATTTAAATGGCCTATAACCGTTGAGATGAGATTTGAGGTATACTTTAATTACTGTATAAAGATCTTATATACATATTATGAAATATGAATATAAAAAATATTTTAATAGCGTATACGATATACATAGCTTGCGTGATGCGTCTATATATATTAGATACATTAGACCAAGCGATAACTTAACGCTTTTTATTTAAAATACATACTTATGACTATTGCATTAAAAACCTAAAACAGATATTATGTTTTAGACTACGCCCATTCGTTATGCGTTAGGATATAACATGGGATACTAAATAAAACATAATTTTCAACATCAATTAGGCGATAGCGCCATCTTACGCGTAATTCTCTTTACAATGTATTAGTGTACTTAAATAATACAGTTACAATAATCAATTTGATATATCGCCCACATGCGCCTGCATAGTTTTATCGAACCAAAAGAGGTAAAGAAACTTGTGTTGACACATTTTATTTTTAGTGGCATTAGCTATTTATATATTTAATACATAATTATTACCAATTGTTCTAGAAATAGCAACTGAAAACGGTTAATTTTTTTTTCCAAAATACGTGTCAGAAAGAGATACCATGAAATAAGATTTAATGAATAATACACACTAATCTTTCAACACTTTTTTTTTTTTCAATAAATATGAATAAAAATATTAACAAAAATCTTTATTATTTCGGTTAAACTCCCTGTAGTAAGTGAACCGATATTCCCTTCGTCCCTTCATTATTTAAAAATAATAGGAAAACAACGAGCTAACGAGCAAATCTACTGTATATCAATTTTTGCGCATAAATAAACGAAAAATAAAAATAATTATTACATATGACATAAGTTTTCCTTAACTTTGAATTAGCAGTGATGAAAATATTGTAAATCTTAATATTATTTAATAATTAGTCATTATGTTAATATAAGTATGTACTCTTGCATAATTTTATAAATTTTATAAGTATATGCAATAGTAAAAACTGTGCCTATCATGCACAAAACATCTCTACCGTCTCGTACGCTAGTTAGGTACCGTCAGCAACATTTAAAAACTTTATCTATTTAAACTAGTTTGAATATTCGCATGCTTAAAAAATCAAATTGATCCGCTACACTTATCAAACAAATAAACAAACTTTTGGATTTTAAATAAACAAATAAAAATAAATCATGCTTACGAAATTTCACAAAAAAATTCTACATCTTAAAGCTAAATTGAAACTAAATATAGATTACTATAACTAAGGAACTTTAAAGCATATTGTAGGTATGGCAGTTTATTAATCAAATGCCCTCCAATAAAATATACATTCAAGTAATTAACACGAAATTTTCGTTAATAAACAAAATAACGAATTTAGTGTTAACCTACTTCTATTACTGACTGTACAATTGTGAAGGTCAACTTTCTAAAAAGAAATTGTTGTGTACTTTATGTTTTTTTGTATAATATAGTGATTTATATTAGTTAAAAAAAATATTATGTAGAGACCATTTTTCTATTATCATCCGACAATACTTTCGAGTAAATTCTTGAATATTGTTAATAGTTAATCCTTCAGACAGTCATGGCTATTTTTCAATTCACTTGGTAATAATAGCTTTTGAATGAAAGTCGTAAAAGCTTTATTATTACCTATTTTATTTAGCATTGGTTATTACCTATATATAATATAATAGTTTCATGTAGCTTACAAAACCTATTGCTTACAAAATTATTTATCGCGCATAAAACGTTTACATATTGAAGTGTAGCTTTGATTGCAACTGACTCTATTACCGAGAGATTCTCTGGGTAATATTCTCAGTCAATCATCAAGTCATCAGTCAAATCAACCAATGATGCGCAGTCTATATATTTCTTATCACATCGAG
The DNA here is from genome assembly GCA_905404175.1 of Anthocharis cardamines. Classification (NCBI taxonomy): domain Eukaryota; kingdom Metazoa; phylum Arthropoda; class Insecta; order Lepidoptera; family Pieridae; genus Anthocharis; species Anthocharis cardamines. The sequence goes on from FR989959.1 coordinate 3,043,402, forward strand.
ATATATATAAATCTCTGATAACAAAACACAAAGTTCAGGACTTATCTTAGAATTTTTTTTATTATCGTTTAAAAGAATTAGATTTCTTCTCGGGTAAAAGCTTCCTCTATCTTGTCAGTTAGTCTTGATGTTCTGTGATTTAAAAAAACAATATTTGCTTGCCTAGTACTTTAGCTAATCATTCAGTAAAAGTATTCCTCCAACACATATCCTTTAAGCAAACTGGTAACTAACAACGGCGCTTTGAAGACCTCAATTAAGGCATCTGAAGCATTTAGTATAGTCCGGACCATGAACCCTGACGTTACTTTTCCCAAAAGCAATATATTAAAGCAATACTGTAAAGAAAATCACCAGTGTACAGTCCAAACGTGTATTTCCATTTTCAGTACAAATTTCACTTCTCGTATCTCGTATATGAATATGTTCAACTATCAACACGTTTACACTTTTTAAAGTTCACTTGGTATAGACTTTAATACAATACGACAATTTTACAATCTTTCCTTATAATAAATAGAACTTGACTGCAGCACTACTGCAGCATGAATGACCTTTTTCTAATATTTAACTTCACAACTAAACATGAGTCGATACAGTTTTTTGACTATGAATGATTGAAACAAACGAATGACATGAACGAATACAATAAAAAATTAACTGTCGAATGAATTGAATCATATTACTTCCAAAATAATAACAATTGACCATCTGAATTAAATACACTTAAAAGCATCAAAACAATATGTAAACTCAAATAATTAATACATATAAATTATTTCTTTTTTTTAACACTAAATTTGATTACAATATACGATTTTGCCTTTTAAATTTACGAATCACAACAATATTATTCATAGTATGCCCACAATCACCCTTACACTATTAGTTCAATGAACATCAGCTCAACGCCTTGCATAAATATACAAGTAAAAAAGCTATTAAATAAAATTATAATCTCGTAAACACTAACTCTAGAGTTAGATAGCAAGTTTCCGCTTGTTAGATAAGATAAATTATGAAAACTAAACTAGTGCAATTTGGAATTTGGAATAAAACGTTATGCAAGATTTAAAAAACTACAACTTATTGGGCGGTTGAATAACTTAACAGATTAAGATTTTTATTGAATTTGAAATTTAGTATCTTTCGACTAATTTTCATACAAATAAGTAAATCCTATTGATACACGGTACTGATGAAACTTTATATGTAATTTATTTTTTTACAACTAATTAGCATTGTTTAGCGTTAATCTAAAAATGTAGTAGGTATCTGTTATCCTTATTTTAATCATTGTCATGGGAAGTAATAATAATAATATTAATACAGGAGTATCCTGCGAGGTCATGGCCTAACATTGATTTAAACCAAAAAGTGTACAATAAAAATTATTCATATAAAATAAATAAAAGTACAGGTAGGTATTTTACTATAAATTCTGAAAAAAAAAATAAGACATTCCAGCTATCTGAGTTTTTATCCAAACCATTTACAGATATTACATTTAATGTAATTTACTCCATTGTATGTACATAGTATATAGTATACTCATTATACCTAAATGGTAAACGTGAGAAATGAAACCTTATAAGACTGTCCATCTCTCTGTTCGTCACGACCTATTTCACCACGATCGCACGTATCAATTTAAATAAAATACTTTATAACGGATTAAAACGCGATTTATTATTTATTATGTTTATGCCGACGTTTCGGAAGGTTTCGGATGCAAACTGGAAAAGCATCCGAAACGTTTATTTTTATGTGTGAAAACGTGTATTTTTATTTAAATGTATGATACTCGCGTTAATAAAAGACTATATTACGCACGTATCAAGTTCAGTATCGCAAATACTATTTTTACCTTAGCCATAGCACATCAGTCAATTATGCATTACGACATCCATAGACTGGAACCGAAACGCGTTATATGCACTTCGCATATTTCGATCTATGAACAGTGGTTTGTTACCCGAGTAGTATTTCGATATTCCTTCCCATTTAATGCCCGAAGTTATCAGACGTAAAGAAAATATCTTATAAAACAAGACATTTCGACTGAATTTGAACCAGCGATTGTACTGTGATGTGTTCTACAGACACGTACCATAGCAACGCAGTGTACAAATTGTTGTAACGCGGCATAACTGTGAAATAACGTTTTTTGACATTTAAAATAAATCATAAAATTAATTTAAAAAACGTAAGCCCAATCTACAAATTAGATAGAATTTCCCTACCCTCGTTTTTAAATCATCTTCTATAATCTCTTGAAATGTGTCTAATTTAAGAAATAGGCTTTTTATATAAAACCTATTTAGTCTTAAGACTATATTATTATCAAACTCAAGAGCCGCTCTCAGCTTACATAATTTATAGAGTATTTAAAAATAAAACAGAGAAGGTACTCCAATTATCACGAATACTATTATAATAACCAATTAACTAGAACTCTAGGTAAACAAAACCTTTAACATTGTACGGTTCTTTTTTTTTTAAAGAGGGGAATGCATTTACGCACTGGGTACCCTCCCACGAGATGTTATGCGGGGGGAATGTGGGACTCAAGCTCACCCGGTGATACTCTGCTAGTCAGAAATCTGGTCGAGTAATACCCACTAAACCCGTCTTGTCTCAGGTCCGCCGATATGAGGTTTCTGGGATCGCAGAGCATGCTGCCAAAAACCCCGATGGAATTTATTGTCGAGAGTTCTACCGACTCTTAAACATTTGAGGCTATATGCACGGCCTCATTAAAAAAAATTGAACTTGCACTTTCAATACTTTCTCCATTCGACGCGTCTATGGACTTATCGTCTATAACCTCTCTTTTTTTTTGACGTCACCAAGTTTTGCATTGCTTCTGGTCATTTGCGTTTAACCACGAGACGGAATCGCCGTTGTACCAACAGTTATAACGCGTCTCTTAGCTAGCTTGCCGGTTTTGCGAGATCAAAACGCGGTCTTTTATAGTTACTTGAGTGACGTTTGTTTTGTTTAATGATTGTTTTTGTTTACCAGATCTGATGTTTTGGAAAATGGGATATCATTAAGGTGAGTTTTGTTTTTGTTTTACCTAATGGCTTCAGGAAAATAGCGATAAGTGGCTTTTTGTGTTTGTTTTTTTGATGTGATTATATAACGTTTATACATGAACATAGTCTATTAAAATATATATATTATTACATAATGTAAAAATATATTAAATTATTATTAAAGTATGTTGAATTTATGGGTATTCCAGATATTATGACATAGTTACTATGGCTCTTGTTTTAGTTTTTTGAGAGTATTATTATATGATACTCTCAAGATTATAAAATTGACCAAAATTGCCTCAGAACTTGACAACAGTATAATTGCTATAATATATTTAGTTCATTTATATTAGCATTAAGTTTCCTTACACGTAAGAACTCTTGTTAATTACTTTTGTAAATGAACATAATGAGGATCTTCGTAATTACTTCAGAATATTTACTTTAAAAATAGATCATATACGAATATATGTAGGTAGATATAAAAATAAACTACTAAAATGAAATATAATTAATATATCCATTTTATATCTTAGTATATATTTAATTTGATAAACTCTTGTTACTGTTGTAATAAAATATTGCCTGCTTTTTATTTAATAATACTGACTTCTGTGTAAATTTGACGGAATTGGGATAAATTTAATTTAAAGTTTATTAAAAATATTTTATTTTATACTAGCAATTGCCCCCCCAACCCCCCTTGTGGGTTGAATTTCGTAAAATCCGTTCTTAGCTGACCTCTACTCGGCGAAAGGAATATTCCTACCATATTTCAAGTCGCTACGCCTTATGGTTCCAGAGATATCGTGATGAGTGACTATATAGGTGGGAATCTCTTTTATATATATAGATTTGGCTTACTATTTTGTAAATTCGTGTTTAGTATTGAATTATTGATACTAAACTATACTATATTTACGGTACAGGATACTGGGAAGACACAATCTCCTGAAACACAGTTTATAATATTGTATATAAAAATCTCGTGTTTGTGGTCGCACTCCTCCGAAACTGCTCGACCGATTTTTATGAAATTTTTATGTATTTCTGATAGATATGAGAATAGGGCGTAAAGTTTATTTCATACCGCTAGGTGATTAGGGTGACCCTATCCATCCGGGATTTTTTTTACTATTTTTTGGCAAAAAATTAATTTGGTCTCATTTTCTTCATTATTAGGTACCTATAGCCGTGCAAAGTCAGGCAGCGAATAATCGGGACTAGTATGGGTTTACTTATTTGATATATTCTTAATTGGTGATAATTTTTTTTAAATATTAATTTAATGCATTTTCGTAAGAGAATTTACATTATTAATAATTGTTATTTAGATAATAAAATGTTAATACAGTATTTGCCCATGAAGTAAAAAGTAATACTCTTATTTATTAATTTAAAGTTAATTACTCTTTCAGATTCACTTATTATTGTAAAAGATGTAAAAAATAAACAAAATAAATTTTGACAGACGTATTTTTTTAAAGAAATATTATTTTAAATTATTCAAAAATCATCGCATTTTTGAAATAAGTAAAGAATAATTAGAAGTAGTAATAATATGATAACATGAGTAGGTACAGAGATATATAAAAATCTGTATTTTAGTTCGACGCATTTAGAATAAATCGAATCTCCTATCTCGAGGAAACAATGTTGACATGCGCCAGGGCATAGACAAAATTATTGTCTGTAAATAAAAATCATGAACCCTATTCAAGTCGAGAATTCACAACATTGATGATTTTCCATACCAATAGAAAAAACCGGGTAAAGTTTTGTTTGTCTTTTTCATGAAATTTACGAAATATTTTAATCAGACCAGACAGCTGACGATGTATACCTAACTTTTAAATCTATTAGCTAGAACGAGATTATAAATTCCTATATATAACCTATTTACGTAACACACCGTATACGTTACCGTTCTAATGGACTACACTCTACTAGGAAATTACCTGAAGCTAATCCGTTACTTAATCCATGTTGTTTTTATTTACATTATACGTTAGATAATTCGTTACATACATTAATCATAACTATATTACAATAAAGAGAAGAATCTTCTATATATATATAACAAAGACGTGTAAGTTACGCCTTTTTTATTTTTTTATTTTAGATATTGACAGACGAGCATGAGTTTCACTTGATGGTACCTTAGCCACAGAACATCAGTCGATGATGCGCTGTCGACCTACTTTTTACTTCGAGCATTCGGAAATCCATAGACTGAAACCGAAACGCGCAACGTGCACTTCACGGTTTTTCCATCTATGAACGGTGGTTCGTTACCCGGTCGGAATTTCGATATCCCATCCGATCAATGCCCGAGGTTGCTAGACGTGGGAAAAACATGCTTACATGAAATATAATAAAGGATTCGAACCCACGACCAATCGATGCGCACGGCAGGTGTTCTACCAAACGCGCCAACTAGCCCGTCAAAATTTATAACTCAAGAAGGGCTGTACCGATTTTAATGATCAAATATATTAAGTTTTAAATTAGATTCAGAACTCCTCTATTTTCCGCAATTGACGTCTCACCTCACGCACGCTTATTTTTTGTAATAATTGATGTCCACTGAAAATCAGTGACATAATAGACATTATAGATTAGAATTGGGAAAATAGCAAAAAATAATTGTTTTATTCTTGAAGCCAAAATTCAACGGCAGTTGAGTCCGCTTATTGAAAATAGAATTCATCCGAAACAATTAAAATTTTAACTCTCAACTAGTGATAATATTAACTAATGCCATTGAACTTAGAAATAATTATAGATATACGCATTCAATGTCAGTGTATTAACACACAAAAAATACCTTTACCGGATCATTGGGCCTCGACCTAAATATGAAATATAATTATTAATTACGTATGTTTCAATAATTTATTAATAAAAATAATGATCAAAGAAAAATATGAAAATAATCTTTTTAGGGTAGTTATCACTTTGTTGTCCGTCTGTCTGTATGTTTGTTCGTCTGTCTATCAAGACCCCTTTTCTCAGGAACGCGTGGAGGTATTAAGTTGAAATTATTATGAAATCCTCAGCTGCAAAATCAAACTTCTAAGTCGACGCAATCAAAAGATACGGCCTATTATTACATGTAGCACAAGTAAAGGAACAATTCCGAAAACCGTGTATTTTTTTATTGCATACTTAATATACTTATATACTTACTTACTTAATACTTTTTACTGGCTTTATACTGGCCAGTTTTTTTAATCATACTCGAAATCGTAAGGCGCGGTTACCTGTAATTACAATTATTACATCGACAATTCAATTGGGAATTAGATAATTTTACACAATTGGCCACTGTGGCTCTGTGATGGACGCGATGTATTTAGAAGTTCCGGTCCCTGGTCACTGTCCGCAAAGCAACATAAAAATCATTTTAAACGGATATCCTACTTACCAGTAAAGAAAAATATTATTATCAGTGAAACAGACACAGAAATGTGTCCCTAAGACCCACTATTCGGGAATTCACTTCATGTCGTTTAGTATTGAATTCAAATTTAAAATCATTTATTCATTTAGGTAACATAATGTACACTTATGAACGTCAATAAAAAAATACATATTAAATGCTTCTAATTTTACATTTGAAATGAAATGAAATAAAAGGCAATATGTATTGGTAAGACAAATAAAATCGTCTTAAGTTAAGAGGCATTTGAAGTTGTTCCGGTTAACGCACACCGCACATGAACACTGTGGCCGGTTCAACAAACGGTGATGTAATATTATAAAAATTGCTTTTTTTGCATATTTGCTTTCAGAGATTTACTTGAGATAACCTCTTTGTTAAACTAGAGAAACTTATATAAAATAGGTGCGCAATTGTATGCATAATAATTATTTACACAAATTCTGAATTCACTATCTATATGTATTAGCTTATCATCTATACTAATATTATAAAGAGAAAAGATTTGTATTTTTGTATGTTACGAATAAACTCAAAAACTGGACCGATTTAAAAAAAAATTTTCACCAATAGAAAGCTACATTATCAGCAAGTAACATAGGCTATGTTTTGTGTATAGTACATCTACATTGCACCCGTGTGAAGCCGGGGCGCGTTGCTAGTAGAATAATAAAATACATATAAAGAAGTATACAAAAAAAATTGCGATTGAAATTGGAACTGTTTATTTAGACTAAAATCGAACGCACTTGCGTTACGGTACATTCATCGTCAAGGAAGTAAGGGCATCTAGATTTCCGAAACTCTCATTGACTAGGCGTAACGAAGGAATGCAACGGTATTACTACACTTATGTTTGTCTTTTTTGAGAAGAATTCTTACCGAATCTTTTGAAGACTCATGAACCTTGACTTAAAACGTACTTTCTTGGTTTGTAAAATTAACATGCTGTACTTCCAACTTAAAATAATATTTAGTACCTTAATATTGCACGTGGCAGATACCTGTTTGAGACCGTACTTATAATTTAGAAGCAAGTAGCACCATTTTTTTTAGAAATCAAATATACGATCATCGGTGATATATACAACGCAACGCAAAGACGTCATGTGGAACATGGTGTAATGGTTGCAGCTCCTTACATACATTTTGTAAAACAAAAAACTTGGCGATTAAAAAGAGTGGCTGAGAATTTATTGCCAGTTCTTCTCGTCTGTTGTACGCCCTTGATTTGAGAAATCAATCAGTAAAATTCATAGGTAAAATTAGAAGCATTTAATATTTTTTTTTTATTGACGTTCATAAGTGTACGTTGTGTTACCTAAATGAATAAATGATTTTGAATTTGAATCATACACCATTGCCCAAGTTGTTAACTTTGAACAACTTTCTTTAAATCATAATGTTTTTATACATAAACCCGTAACAATTAAATTAGTACACGGACTTAAAATAAGTCATACCGCACACGCAAAATAATTTCCTTACGATTTTACCGGTAGAAATCGATGTCTTTAGTAATTTACAGCCCATTGACCGTGAAAGTAAGTGGTTTTGGTTAAATACCATAAAATATTTGTCATTTACGATTTCACCTTATCTTTATCGCATGCTTAAAGAGTATTCATACTTATTTGATTACTTAGTACTTACGGTATTTCTTAATTTTTTTTTTCGAGAACGCAATTTCGATTATTGTTAACGTTATCGATAACGTTATTTCTTAAGAAATTGAACTCTTTAAACTAGTTACCACTTACCGTTAAACCACAATTCTTTAAACCCATTCTGAGTTACATTGGTGTGAATTAACGGTTAAAATAACCATTGTTCATTGATTTCAAGGTATGAGTTTATATTACGTTAATATTTATTTAAAGGTTTCCTTCGTCTTACATAAAATATCTTATGCCATTTACAGGTAAGTATATAAGATAGTAAATATTGTCTACAAACAAAAGACAATCGAAAAACGATTCAACCAAATAATCAAAAATCAATACTTATCTAATGATGATTGATACTTGCGGGTTGAACTTTCTCATATTTTACATAATTAAGCAAATGTTGCGATTTCAAGTGAAATATTTACTGAAAAATACAGTAAATGATGTATTGCTTAATCATCATTAATTCAATAAAAATTGCTATTACAAAAACAGTACAAGAAAACTTACGGCGATTTTTAGTCGGAAGAGGAGGGCATCGGGCTGTGGCCGGCCTGCCCATAGTAGAGAATTCGGAACAAAAATCTTTCAAATTCCGACGAGTAAATATTAGTAAACGACTTTTCTTTTAAAATTTTTTTCGCTGTTTTACCTTTACCAGTAGGTAGAAGTACAGTAGAACTTTGTAAAAACATGATTATGTTGTTAACATGAAAGCAATTTGGGGCCATGGGGCCTCCACTCGTTTGTTGCCCCAAGGCCTCCACACCTCTGAATTCAGGCCCTGATAACCGGTATATTTGTATTATGTTGGAATGGCAAGCAAATGCATTGTGCGCGTTACAATGAGGAATGAGATAACCTTTTAACCTTGGCCATGATTGCTTCTGTTGATTTATATTTAACTTTTAATATACAAAATCGATAAACAACCATGTTAAATTCCTTAAATTATACACTAAAAATAATTTATAAATAAATAAATAAATAAATAAATAAAATAAAAATACGACTGACGATACAACTAGTTAACTTATTTGCTAGTACAATAGAATCTCACTAATCCGGCACTTCAATAGACCGACACGTCCAATAATCTGGCACTCTTCGCCCGCGCCTACTCCATATAAATTGCACAAATCAATTGCATCAATTAAGGACTATTTTAAAACTATATACATAATTAGTTAATTGTGAGATAATATGTTATAGTTATAATAAAAAAATGTGTAGAACATAACACAAATACGTTGTGTTCCCTTTATGAAATGCTCTATTTAATTTTGATTTTTTTTCTATACAATCCAGAAATCCAAACATTCCAATAATCCGGCACCCTCTGGTTCTTAATAGTGCCGGATTAGTGGGAGTCTACTGTAAAAAAACCAAATATGTATGTACCCCTTATTAGTTGTATCCCGATGGATTTGCTTCACCATTTTTTGTTTCTCGGTGGGGAAATTGAACACCTGACAAATTTCAAATTTTGCATCCTCTACCTACTAAATATTTTAATCAGAATTATCATAGTTACCGCACCAAAATAACAAACTACTACAATTTTAGGATGTAAAGTTGTATTTTCAAACAGAACTTCACGATTCTTCTTATATCTTCTTATATCGTCTTTGTAAGCTAAACCATTGTTGAAAAGAGTGTCCATGGAGTTTCTTGCCGGTTCTTCTCCATGAGACCCACTTTTTGGAACCGTGCAACTAGACGTTTCATAAGAGCCTGCAAAGGCCTATTTGAAATAAAAAACTTTTGATTTGATTTGATTTGATATGAAAAAAATGAATTAATGTATTTTTTATTTTTTTTATTGATATCCCCCTTTTAAACAAAGTAATTGATGTTAACGAGTGATAATTATGATTACATACTTTCTATTCCACCCACAGTAAAGGCGAATGTTCAGCCCACATTTTGATTGAACAGTGCTGACTCAGTATTGTGAAATTACTTCTAGTCAGTCTTCATTCGATATTATATGGTTTTAAATACCGATATGAATACATTTAACTTTTTTGAGAAATGTGTGTGAATATTTCATAAACATGGTGATAAAACTAGTAGGTAGGTGTCTAAGCCATTTTTCTAAGGAATAAACCAAGGCCGAATATAAGGGCCAATTATTTCATTGTAAAAAACCAAATTATTGTAATATTTGAGAATATAAGATTTTTTATACATATAAATTAGCACATATATGTTCATTACGCCTTTTCCCAATTGGGGTAGGCAAAGATCACGGATATTCATATGCTCCGATCTTTGCATACCACTTTAGCTTCTTCCAAATTCATCAATGCTTCCTACACGCTCGTGGGTTTCGCTTACTTTTGGTCTGACCCTTTTCAAGAATGTCCCCGATCTGATTGAGGTACTTTCGCCTAGGTCGAGCACTCCCGACTCTTCCACTCTCAACAGTTCTTTTTTATATTAATGCTTCTCACTAAGATTATTATATAAGAATGCTGGACTATTAGCTGTTAACAGAGTACATACAAGCTCTTCGACTTATGTTTGACGTTTTTTTTTGTTCGATTCGAGACGATTCCTTCTACCTATCAAATTATAAGTTCTACCTCCCGGAACTACTATTTCCCACTAAAATAACGCTATTCTCGAGTGTAGATAATTCTCTTATTTTCATGAATGATTTGTATTTACATTATATCTATATTATATATTACTTAATCTACATATACAATATATCTTCCATTTAACTTTGTGAGTTGCGTCGTGCGAAGCATTCGTCACGGTAATTTCGCGCAAAATGTTACCGCATCGCAGTAATGAAAGAATTTGTCACTTTTTTGCAATATATATAATACTACATATGTTATTTTGCTTACTGCTCCTATGTAAAATATGAAGAAACATTTTTCTTCAGAGAGTTCTTGATTGAAGTTAGAAATAAATGTGATAGAGGGTTTTTGTAATTTGTAAGCGTTGAGTTTCTGACTGTATTTTCTCTATGCTGTTGTCTTAAATTAAATTATAAAATTTTGTAAATATTCTTCATAGACACAAAATTTACATACACATAGTGTTAAATGTGTCAAGTCAATATCAATAGCTCTACAATTAAATGGAATTATATGATGATCATGACGGGCTCGTTGGCGCGTTCGGTAGAACACCTGCCGTTCGCATCGAAAGGTCGTGGGTTCGAATCCCACCCGGGACAACATGATTATAGTTTTCTGTAAACATGTTTTCCCCACGTCTGGTAACTTCGGGAATTGATCGGGTGGGAGGAATATCGAAATTCCGACCGGGTAACGTACCACGGTTCATAGATGGAAAAGCCGTGAAGTGCACATTGCGCGTTTCGGTTTCAGTCTATGGATTTCCGAATGCTCGAAGTAAAAATTAAGTCGACAGCGCATCACTGACTAATGTTCTGTGGCTGAGGTACCTACCATCAAGTGAATCTCATGCTCGTCTATCGATATCTAACATAAAAATAATTGCGCTTCCCATTTCTTTTTTGTCCCTTTCCTTAGTGGGTATTTTGTTTGTATATTTTTTGCGTAGGCCATTAAGTTTTAAATAAACAACATGACAAAATTGTAGGATTTTTGTGAACGAGGATTTTAATTAGATTTTTACAAAAATTTTGACTTAGATTACAAGATTATATACATAACATATATCCATTTGTACGCAATGATATATTGAATAGTAATTGTTTTAAAAAAATACATCATTTTTAGTTTTTGCCATTATGATAGAAGAATATATCATAATATTCACTACCGATATGCAATCGCCCTAGATTGTAAGACATAGGCTGAGATAGACATAACAGGGACAATCTAGCGGTGAATGTACAGTCGAAGACAGTTAACGGTGTTATTTGACAAGAGAAAAGTGTGCTATTTGAAAAGATCCATAATTACGTTCTGGAAATATCGTATTTCCGACGTAAACAAATGTTGATCGCGTTTCCTTTCGCATGTATACAGCTTTCTTTGTTACTTGATACTTTGGGAGCTTAAAGCTTTGGTACAATTCAGAGGAGGTGGCGCTTTCTTCAGTGCATTTTATTGAACTAGCTTAATATTGAAATTTAGTAGTAGTTTGGTAAGCGCTATGCGTTTAGAATCAGAGGCCCTTAGTTCGAAACAAGTGTAAAAAAATTATTATTTCAGTCGGTCAGAACATAGAAGGCTATCCTCTTTGTTGGGATTATGGCCTATGGGGGAGCAGCGGTTGTTGCGTGCAGCAGTCCAGAGTAGTCATATGTGATAATATAAATAATAAGATCATAGTAACGATAACTTTGAATAACGCACTATGATGATATAGTAATATGTATAAAAATTACCAAAACATTTTCTCTTTTCTTGCATGTAAAGAGTAATGATTAGTGAAACAAACACAGAAAACACAGGGTCTGCCCCGTGCCCCACTAGGGGACTCGGAAAATTAATTTTTAAGGGTAATTGTCTTAATTATGTTATACTGTGTAATGACTGCCGCCAAGGTCCAGTATGCAACGTTTAGCACTGAGACTTTAGATTTTGAGGCCCGGTGAACTAAAAACTTTATATGAGCCTATGAAACTGTATTTAAACTCACAAATATATAATAAATATTTGCCGCACTTGAGAATTAATATGGCTACGTAGAAAAGGTTTAAGAATATAAAAACTGGGTATGCGTAAACAGCTTCCTTTTCAACGAGTATGTAAATTAAACGAGACCCTCGATATTTTCATTTAGACCAAAACAGCGAAGACCCGTTTGTTTTAATGTTCGACGAATGTTTTTCTTTATCGAGTATCGTATGACTACGAACAATACTGTTGTTACAATTTTTATTTACATTTTATTGTTTCTTCACAAAAAACGATGGTAGCAAAAATACGGCGCTATGTTTTCGTCTCGGAGTTCAAAAAAGGAATAATTATTATGTTTGTCTTCTTCTTTAGTTGATATAGAGCATGAACATAGTATATCGATACCTTAATTCGCAAACATGCCAACTCCACGGTTGGTAAATTTTTAAAAACTGATAACAACAGAAAATGCTCTAGTATTTAAATGAAAAAGTATAAATAATTGTACAGTACTAAAAACAACAGTTAATTATATAATCTACCAACGGGATATTAGATTTTTTCTATTTAGTCAATAAAAAAAATATTTACGCTTTATGTCTCCTCTGCAAACTTTACTCAAATGGAGTTAGCTGGTTTGCGAATTAAGGTATCGATATAGAGTGATGACTACATATTATTTAAATGAATTATATTGAATAAATATGTATTATTGCAATGAATGATATTGAATAATATACTTATTATTCTGCTAACATATCTGTGGAAATTATTTTATTTATTTGTATTAAATACGCTAAAGTTCTATTTTTTTTAATTACGTGTGCAGCGTTGCTAGTGTAGAGGGAGAAGGCATTTATTTAGTACTAACTGATGCTCACGATTTCATTCACTTTTGTGGACTTCTAAGCAAATTATTGAATAAAGGTATGTTTTCGTACCTACTCTGCTGAATTTCAATCAAATTCATAAGCCATGATTTAGCAGTAAATTCTTTCACATTATTTTATAAGATCTCAAAAAGAAGGACTGGGTACATTCATACATATCAAAGTTTTTGAGTAAATATTTATGTCACGACTCTACATGTTTATCATCGAAGGATAAACATGTCTCTACATACATACCATCTTAAGAAAAAACAAGATTAAAAATGAACGGTCGGAACTCAGAAGACTGCGTCCTATACTACATGAGATTATAATATATACCTACAAATAACGATGTATTTTTTGTTTAGATAATATATTTAGACGCACGATTTGTAGGTCTGCATGTTATCTGGTTTTTCCTTACATTGTCCTGCTCTGAAAGAATTGTCAATGGAGTCACGCAACGTTCTATGATAATGACACATTATGCCGGTAACTGTTCAGCGAAGCGATCACGCGACGCAGAAATCGAAAGCGACCAATGGTCACCTCGGATTAGGTGATAATAAGTATTCGTCTCATTCCAATACCATATTAAGCAATTATGAAATTTAATTAATAACATGCAGTCATGATCAATTATTTTTTGATTGCTTTGTACATGATATAAATGATGTACTTTGCGTTCCAATAGTTCGCGAGTAAGAATACCTGTCTATAATTTAAATAAAATAACGCGGCTTAAAATGCTATCCGTCCGTGTCTGCCCGTGCCCACGCTAAAAACATTCGAAACGTCGGAATAAGTAACATTATTAATGAATATCGTTTTAATTTATTTAAATGTGTGATATTCGCGTTAATAAAAGGCAATATTATGCTTATAATTTTCTGTAACTAGGTATGTTCTTTCATACGTTTGAACTCATTGAGAAAACGTATGGGAAGAATAACGAAATTCCGATTGAGTAACGAAAGGCCATCCATAAATGGAAAACCGGGAAGTGCATATTGCTCCTTTCTGTTTCACGTTTCAACCTAAGAATTTTGAAAGGCTTGAAGTCAAAAATAGGTAGACACTCATGGATTGATGTACTGTGGTTGAGGTTACCATCAAGTTAACCTCACGCTCGTCTCGACAGATCGACATGTTTGATATAAAAAATGTCACACGCAGTGATGCACCTACATTCGAATATTATAATGTTTCTTGTTTGCCGTCAAAGCAAGTGCACGCATCACTGAATGTTTAGGTGGGAATGGTGTGTTAATTTTATGAAAGTGATATGGATTCGTATTGAATGACTCCCATTATCTATACTGATATTATAATGAGGAATGATTTGTTTGTTTGTATGTTTGTTTATTACGATTTAACTGAAAACTACTGGAACGACTTTAAAATTCTTACACCAATAGAAATGTATAATTTACATCTACATTGCACCCGTACGAAATCGGGGGTGTTATATATGAAACAATAGAATCTAGGAATATTTTGTCCATTTTAATTTTATTTAATATATTTTTTACAACCAATCTTACTTAATGTGTTACTCAGTCCTCAAGCTATTCATATAACAAATGCCTCGGAAAAGAAGTTTCAACGGCGAAGTATTAATTCGACACAATCTAATCAATAACTCATTAATATATGGCCGTCTACATACGGGCTATTGTAAGATAAGACTCAAGTTATTGACTAGGTCTTAGAACCTAACGGAATACTGAACGGTAATGAGTATTGTAGACTAATTAAAATGTTCCCATCTTTCATATTACTATTACTCATATTATGTTTTTAATGAAATTAACAGTTATACTTAAGATTACGGTGTTTGTAGTCGGACTCCTCTGAAACGGCTTGACCGATTTTTATGAATTTTTTATGTATATTTGATAGGTAGTAAAGTATATACCATACCACTAGGAGATTAGATCTTTAACAAAAATTTGATTTGTTCTCATTTTTTTTATTAGTATAGCCGTGCGAAGCCGGGTCGGGTAGCTAGTGACTTACATAAGTTCAGGGCATTTTTTATGGTTGCATTATCAGGGAAATCGGGTTTTTGGACCTTTATGGTGGCCTCATCACTATGTAGGCATGGGTGATAACAGGTCAAACATGGTATCTGTTATACCTGTTACTATTACTCAATAATAACAGATGCAAATATCTGTTATTAAATAATAGTCTGTTATTCAAATACTAAAGGAATTACAGATAATACGATAGAATTTAGGAGTGACTTTTCAAGGTGTTTTACTTTTTGTGAAACGTCCAATTGTATTTTTTTTATAATAAATACTAGGTTATATTTTAGCACGCAACAATCATAGATGTTTAATTGAGACAGGTAACAATCACAGTTGTTTTGTAATGGCTTGGCTGTTACTAGTATTGTTGAACAGTTGTTATTTAGTATTGCATGATATCTTCAATAACAGATATATCACAACCGTAGGAACAACTGTTATATTTGAATACCTGTGATTTATATCTGTACCGCTATGTATGGTTTGTATAGCGATAGAGATCGGCCGTACACACTAATTCCAGCAAATGTTTGTCACGCAAAACTCATTATATTCTTATTTTATTTTATTACGTCGTAATCTGTACCTACTGTCCTTAAGCTATTCTAAGCGGTCATCGACTCTTTTTTTTTAAGTTATATTTTACTTGCGTAAGTTGTTGACGTTAATGAGAAAACCATTTTGTGGAATATATTGAGAACAAATGGTTTATTATACTCTATATGATGTCGTTGTTTCCAGTGGCGGCGTAAGACCTAAATTTGATGTAGACAAGATTCATTTTGCGGGGCCCTCTGCCAGCGCAAACAAATGGCTTTTTTTGGCGCATTCGCGTCTTTTAAGTAATGCATACATTTTCGGGGCGCGAGACCCCCTAGGTCGCGAGGCCGTAGGCGGTGGCCCACGTCGCCCACGCCTTACGCCGCCACTGGTTGTTTCTATATATATATCGAAACCGAACACATGATCTATCATAGATAAGACAGGTACTAAATAGAACATCAATATTACTGACGCATTATCGGTTTATGGAATTTCTGATTTAATTGATCATTAACATGCCTTATCAGCTATTTGTTAAACCGTTTTATAATTTGTTTAAATTTTAACAGCCTTTTGAATAGGCTTACATGAACTTATTTTTCTGATATTAGGGCCAACAGCGAGATACCATAAAAAATATTTTCTGAATACTTTACTTAACAAATAATATCTCTTACTCTATCTAAATACACTACTGTGATGCATTTGTTAACATAAAATAGTGAGATAATAATAACAACGATTTATATCAATGTACACTAACATAAAATTAAAAATAGGTACTTAATCTATATCAAAAGCGAATCTGGAGTCGTTATTAAAAAAATATATCCGAGTACTGGGGCATGAGACATTCTCTGTCTGTTTGTCTAATTTTTACACAAGTAGCACGTGTTACGTCAATATGTTTTCAAATCTTGTTTTTCCTGGATTTTAACCAGGACCAAGCACCTTTAACTGAACCAGGGATATCAAAACAGATTCGAAATTCAAATATGTCGGTTCGGTTGATATGACGTGAAACTGATGGAACGAACTCTTAACTCATTCAGCACGGACGCCATATTGGGAAACACCATGAGCTATTTTTGTTTATACTTTTTTTATAGAGTAAGGGGCAAATGGGCTCACGTGATGGTAAGTGATCACCGCCGCCCAATGACATCTGGAACACCAGAGGGCTTGCAGATGCGTTGCCGATCATTGTCATGGTCTAATAATATTTGAGCAATTTCCCCGTCACTGGCAATAAATACGAATGTTCTAAAATGTCACTGGAGTTTTAAACATTAAACAAACGCGAAAAGGAGAGCCCCGAGACGCTCTCAGTCATTAGCAAGGAGTAGACGGGGCGTCCCGGGACGCTTTCAGTAACGAATGGGTTAAGTATATCTATAATAATCTTTCGTGACTATCGAAGTAGCTCTAACAAATTGAACTAGCGCGAGCGACACTACATAGGATCGATTATAAGCAATATAAATAGCTGTTAATGATTGTAAATGAAGTTTTTATTGTGACAATATCACGTGCCGTAATGCAATTGGAATTTAATGATAGCGATATGTGTGTATTGTAACTTTTTTATACACTTATTGTGTTTTAACGGATCATGAAATTCCTGGGCATAACCATTGACAGTAAATTACAATGGGGAGCTCACATCGCAGCATTATCAGGTAGACTAAGTTCTGCAGCTTATGCAGTCAGAAAAATAAGACAGCTTACTGACGTTGCTACAGCTAGGCTTGTATATTTTGCTTATTTTCATAGCATAATGTCCTATGGTATTCTACTGTGGGGCGCAGTGGCTGACGTAGATGCCATATTCATTCTCCAGAAAAGGGCAATTCGTGCAATTTATAATCTTGGCCCCCGCGAATCTCTGAGAGAATTATTTAAAGAAATTAATATACTCACGTTGCCTTCCCTTTACATTCTAGAGAATATCATGTTTGTTCGTAAAAATTTGCATCAATTCACTGTCAAAAGTGATATTCATTCTATAAATACCAGGAATAAGCATAAAATAGTAGTCCCAAAATATAGATTAGCAAAATCGAATAAATCGTTTCTTGGGAATTGTGTCAGATTCTACAACAGGCTACCGAAGTGTGTAACTGATCTTACGAATAAAAAGTTCAAAAACGTCATCAAAGGAATCTTAATTAAAAAAAGCGTATTATAAAATCCAAAACTATGTTGACGATAAAGATGTATGGCGCTAATTCATCTCTGCATGTGCGGCTTCCCTGGCAACTTGCGCTGTGCAAGTGTGTGTATCTCGTTTTACACTAATAGTAAAAACTCAATTTTCTTTTGCATTGTATAGAATCTCTGTATACCTTGCATTATATAAACTTCTCAGCCGATTATTACTATTGTAACCGAGTCTTTGTAAGCTAAACCATTGTTGAAAAGAGTGTCCATGGAGTTTCTTGCCGGTTCTTCTCCATGAGACCCACTTTTTGGAACCGTGCAACTAGACGTTTCATAAGAGCCTGCAAAGGCCTATTTGAAATAAAAAACTTTTGATTTGATTTGATTTGAATGCTTAAAATATTAAAATAAATAAGCGGCAACTCATCATTGATTGATTCTGCGCTCAGCCGCTTATAAGTTATTCCCATTAAGTGATCTTTAAGATAATATGTCAGTATTACAGGATAAGGGATAAGTACACACAATTCTCAATATTTCCAGGTGGGTTACAATATTTATTAAATAAAGAATTCTCTTTAAACCCACTATTCTTATATTACCTAAGATTACCTAGCGGTTTTAGTTGAAATTGCAATAAGGAGAAAGGCAGCTTATAGAATACTTAATCAAAATCTCATTAACTAACGTCTATAGCCGATATTAATAAATTTAAAGTATCGGAAATTGCTGTCACTAAGATAAAAATACAATTTACAATAGATACGATAATATCCAACTTGAGGTATGTTGCTACTTGCAAGCAATAGGACTTCAATTATAAAAGCCTCAGATTGAAGCCTTTTGCATTTTGAATTTCACGGCGTTCAATCATTGCATCGTGTAACTGGGTTTTACAATAAATGATAATCATACGGAATTATTGTGTTGGTTTGTTATATTATTTGCATAAAGTTCAAACAACAAGTATTGTAGTATATTAAGATATTTCTTCGTCTAACGTGCAATCGTAATGCAGTCTACACTTTAAACATTCGATAGTTCCGCAAACACTTTAACTTATCATACGCTGTTTCAGATAAATTAGTTACGACTGCACCCACTCTGAATAAGTTGTGTTTTAACTTGCTGTTGTGCGCGGTTTTATTTGCCTTTAATTCTGCGAGATGTTATATTAAGAAAAATAGTCTAATATACAATATAAAATTTCCATGTCACAATGTTAGTAACCGTACTCCTCCGAAACGGCTTTACCGATTTTTACCAAATTTTATATGCGTATTCAGTAGGTCTGAGAATCGGCTACTATCTTTTATAAGGGTTGTTCACCCTTAATTTTTTTTTTAATTTTTGGACGAAATTTTTTGTTTTTATTTTTTTATAATGTGGCATTAAAAATACATACAACCCTAAATTATTTACATGGCAAATCAACGTTTGCCGGGTCAGCTAGTCTAGTATAAAAATACATAAAATGAATCTGATGGAGTGACAGCTATATCTTATTGTAGTGTAGAGAAAGAGAGTTGTGCTGTTACCGAAAGGAAGGATCTAAGACCCGTCTAACTACAGATTCCCCCAGTGGTTGATGTCGAGAAGCTGTATAATACTCTCGGGAAAACTTTGATAGCGCGATTCAGGATTATTGACATTTTCGCACTGATTGTAATGGTTGCTACAGTAGCTTATATCGCCATGGTTAGAAACATGAATATTTTACGTAGTAGACTTGCTTGATTTTTACAACGCCCGTTTTTATGAAATTATTTTGTAAGGGGATAATGTTGGTGTTTGGAAGTGCAGTTTGATGCGAAATCCGCCGAATTTCACAAGAGAACATATAACCAAAATCTTAAGTATAACTACAGTACTTAGATTTAGTACAGGGGACAATTCGGAAAACGTGTCGTAAATGTCAATTTTTGGGGCTCAAAGGGTCTAGCGGAACAAGTATTGCGTAGTAGCCCCCCAATTATAAAGGTAGTACTCAATATCTTTAGTTGCTATCAGATTGTTCAAGCAATATTTTCCCACTAACATATTAAAATGAATCAACAAATGGACACAACCTTGCCCAAAAAACAATAGTACGTGATACTTTACATTGTTTTACAAGATATAAAACATTGATAAGACGTCTGAAATTTCTTATCGGCAGTCTTCTTATTGTTGGGAAGTGAGGTGTTGTGTTTTAAACTTTTATATAAAACCTATTCGAATAGATTTTTTTTTAATCTGTGGTCAAGAAAAGTGGCAGATATTTTAAAAAAAATTTAAGTGATTTCGAAAATTAAATATTATAATATCGGCTTAATATCATATTAACGTTTTGTTAACTATTGGACTATAATACTCAATTGATATATAAGATAGATTTGTGTGTAATTCTAAATATTTACACGAATTATGAGTATAATATCCTAGAATGTGTATAGAAGTAAATAATGATTAAGACATAGTCAGCTTTCGTAAGTAACGTATTGCAGGAAGGATGGTCGAGTATTTTTTATTTAAAACGAAGTAAAATTCTTTTCAGAACTTTAATTTTTAACATAGATGACTACTGACAGTAATCATTTTTACCTCTTTTACTGAAAAAATACGGAACTTAAATTTTACAATCATTGATTATGATCTATATTTTATAACTAATGTTTTCGTGATTATGATTTATACGTTTTAATAACGTAAATAAACAATCATTATCAGCGTATTAAAAGAGATTAGTTTATAAATAGGTAATACATAGATTACTAATATGGCCATTTATTATGACGTTCCGTTCTGATAGGTACACAACATATGAGATAATCATCTCAAAATTAATTAAAGCGTAATATCGACGGCTTCATACCATTTTTTTTAAATATTATTTATTATTTTATTTCTCTTAAATTTTATGTTTGGACACAATTGAAAAATTAATACGCTCTGGGGGCTTAGGAACGGACTGGTATTATTAATAACTTATTATTATTAAGTAATGGTTTATTTATGGTTATTTATCTTTGCCCTTAGGGCGTATTTATGTTTGCCCTTTTGTTACGAGGCCCTGGATATAACCTCAAAAATTACAATTAAACTTTAAAAAATAAAAAGTAACGTCAAGTTATTTTAACACAACTATGAACTGAATGATGAATTAGGTATATCTTATAAAATACAAGTACCCAATTCAGTAACAATAGTATTTTAAAAATAGTTTCATATTCTTAAAGTGACCTAGAAACTAAAATCTCCATTATCTAACAGATAAGCAAGACAAACTTGAGATACTGAAGGTAACAATACTTATTTTATGATATTTTGTAAAAAATGTTTAGATTGTTATATAAACATATTAGAACTTCAAAGACCGGCAACGCACCGGTTAAAATCCGGTAAATCTTACCATTAGGTGAGCCACCGCGCCCCCTTTTTCCCAAAAAAAGAAGTGAATTTTGACGAGCTCTTTGGTGCAATGTACTATACACAAAAAAGCCTATGTTACTCAATGATAATGTAGATTTCTATTGGTGAAAGATTTTTTTAAATAGGTCAAGTAGTTTTTGAGTTAAATTGTTACAAATAAACAATTCTTTCCTCTTTATAATATTAGTAAGTATAGATAAAGGTATAGTTAATACCTCAGTCTCACACACACCTCCCTTAGACAGGGGATATGTAGTTACTATTCAAAATAGGGGTAAGTAGTAAGCGTTACATAGATTTGATTTCTATAAATGTATTTTTCCTTACACTTTGCAATGTCTAATAGCAAGAATATATATGTTCCGTCTGGGTCATAACTATGAAAATACTGTGAAATGCAGTGTGCGTTTCGTATTCAGTTTAAGGACACTCGAATGCTGGAACTAAAAAAATAAGTCGGCAACGCATTTGTGTAGTATGATTTTCTATTCTTTATGGCAGATTGCAACAGATGTTGCAACAAAAAAAATCTTATCGCTTTTTTCAGTAAATTCTTAAATATCTAACACCCTTTGACAAATTATTTTCACGTCCTCATCACTCATTATTCGACATTATCTATATTATAATCTTGAGTGGAGTCAGTAGATTGAATTCAGGTAATGCAATTCTATTTTATTTTATATTTTAGAAATATTAATATCTGACGAACTCGTTACGTATTACCGACTAGTGATCAGAGGGGTGAGCACGAACAAGTATCGAAAGAGTATTCGTATCGTCGACTGTCATTTGTATGAAAAATCAATTGAAATTTCATACAAATGACAGTTCGACGATACGAATACTCTTTCGATACTTGTTCGTGCTCACCCCTCCGCTCCGGCTTTTCACGGGAGCAATGTAGATGTACTATACAAAAAAATGTTCTACACGCTGATAATGTGCTTTCTATTGGTGAAATATTTTTAAAATCGGTCGAATAGTTTTTGAGTTAAATCGTAGCAAACAAATCTTTCGTCAAAAACATATAAGTATAGATGGGTCGTGGGTTCGTGGTCGTGCCGGTATTTTTTAAATGTAGAATAAGCAAGCGTTTGCTTGAATATAACAAAATAAAGGTAGCGTTTGCGTGAATATAACAAAATAAAAAGTAGATTGATTAAATGAGACTGAGATACCCAATTTAATAATAAAACGAGTATGTTTAAATTTGAATAAAGTTACTTACAAGTCGTAGGTTGCCGACGAAGACTTGTATTGTTCTTAAGTCTCAAGGAACAATTTAATATTGAAATGAAGACTCCTTAGAGTTGTTAAAGATATTCGTTTATTACGTCTAGATATTAAAATAAATCCAGACTATTTTCTGAGAACTTTTCAAGAGCCGTGTAGATGTGACTTTTGTGTAGAGATAAAAGTTATGAAGGTCCATTAACAATAACCCCCTTATAATCTTTACGACTTAGAATTCATAACGCTGTTCTCACGCTATCTTTCATGACTTATATTACTAGCGACCCGCCCCGGCTCTGCACGGGTAGTATAGCATATTATGCCTAGCCGGCCTAAAATGACAACCGCGACAAAATTTTGTCGACCGTTTTCTCGTGTTTTAATCGATTCTTCCGGATATTTCTTCCGGATCTAAATGACAATTACACTTAAAACTTTAATATCAAAAATAGATATATTTGTCGATCGAGATATCTTTTCTATCAAAATTGTCGATATCGAGATATAATATATCGAGATATCTTACATCTTAGTTTGTCTTCTCTCGTCCGTGAGATATCTCGTGGCGGTCATGCTAGGCCGGTCATGGTTTGTCTGTCGTATCGCAGTCGCACACGTTAAAAAAATTCGATAACTCCTAAGATATTCATTTAATTTATCTGGTATAAAAGATTATAATAATGTGCATTAAATACCTACTTAACGTATTAACTGTACCCGGCATACGTTGCAATGTTACTTAAAGTAAAAAGGTGTGTTAATGTTCACGGACGTATGTAGAACAACTCACCAAAGTTTCATCATAATTGGTTGAATAGTTTAGAGGTGCATAGATAACAAACTTATATTGATTTTTATTTATACAAAAATATAAAATGCATATTGAACTACAATGGAATGCATAGATAAAAAAATCTAAGGGGCGCGGTATCACGATTTCTAAGAGCAATATTATTACTTTACGAGAGAACCTATAAGAGTGATACATTTTGTAATGTTCTATCTCTACCAAGGGAGGATCCCAATAACACTGCTTTAAGAGATGAGGGTAAGGGCCCAGAAAAATGTATTTTTTTATTAAACGCAAACGGCCAGGTAGCGCACGTGATCACCACCGTCCATGGATATATGTCGGCTCATTTCTTGAAGGTTCCCTAATCGTATTGGTATACAAACTTGGAAAAATTATAAACAAAGTTACAGTTAAACACACTTTAATTTTGATAGTGTTTTCCTGTGTTTTCAATGATTATTACCTCACCATTCAAACATTTAAAAGTGGATAATGTAAATGCCTATACAAAAGCCGTTTTGAAATCATAATCTTCGAGTATCTGTTAGATTTCTGACGTAAAGTAACATTAGGATATTTTAGATGCCTCTTACTCAAGAATTCATGTATTTATCTTAGATAAGAGTGACATTGATACAGTACCTGACAATAGGTAATTCATATCAAGTCACCGAATTACACATAAAATAGCCAAACAAAACATTACTTAAACAATTTAAATATGTCTCGTTTAATTATAATTCATTCACTTTCCATATCGGTTTTATCTGAAAATCTTATTGAGTCAATGTGCAATATAGACAAAAGCATTTTAAAATAGCTCTTATATTGTGGTATTAAGAGCTATTTTGGATTTTATCTAAGAATAGTTAATTGATAAGATTATTCTGTTTACCAAATGGCTAATGAAATTGGACAGTCGGCGATCTCACTTGGACTTTAGCTGTGGCGGTTTTTCGAAAGAAAAAGATAAAAAAGTTATCGCCGTGGATTATTTTTACCCGCCATTTCAATCGCTGTAAGTACTGGCTTCGCAATAAGAGTTTGAAATGATAATAAATAGAATTGTGCTTCATTATGAACGGATTTTCATTCCTAAGCGCTATTAATCTTTTCTTTTAAACTTTTCGCATTAAATTAAGCTGATGTATTTAGTAGGTGTTCATATCAAAGAATCGATAACAATGTTTACGACAAAGAATGCAGTATTTAATCATAATATCATTATATTTAAATGTTTATATTAAAGTTTTATTTGAGTAGGTCCATATTGTATAATTAACATAATTCTATATTCAAATTATGATAATTCAAATATAGAAGTAATTCTGTTACGTTTTAACACTGAACGGCTTTTGATTAAACTTTTAGTTAACTCAAATCAACATTAAAAACACGTCTGCCACTTTAAACTGAAAAAAATATATATAATTATTAATAGACCACAGACTAAAAAACTTAAAAAAAACTATTTTTGTTTAATTGATATATAATATTATATATTTATCTTAATTTGGTAAATTAAAAAGATGGCCTTTTCCGAACGAACGTAAGTTGTGTATAAAACGAAATCATGTCCGATCGTCTCGACGTTCTGTCGAAGGAATACGACAAAAATGTTGTCTCGGAGGAGTCAAGAAGTGTCGGTTAGTTACGTTATTTAATACTTAGATAGTATTTCGACCGATTTCTCGTGTTTTAATCGATTATCTCTTTATTTCTTCCGGGTCTAACATGACAATTACACTTAAAACTCGACTTTTAATATCAAAAATTGATATATTTGTCAATCGAGATATATTTTCTTTAACATTTTTATTTTAATTTTTCTGACCACTTTACCCAAATGTCCAGCTACGCTTCTGTCATTTAAAGTCTGTCCAGCTATTGGGTTATTTGGCCTGTGAATTCCATATTAATACTAATATAGAAAAATCATGTAATTCCAGGGCTGTTCACGATCCCGGAGTACCCTGAGCTGGAGGCGCGCGGCATGTGGTCGACGGTTCTGGAGACGCTGCTGACCACGCTGCGATACCTCGCTCCGGCCACGCTGCTCACGATCTTCTGGACACACCACACCTTCTTCTTCGACATCTTGAAGTATATCGATTCGGCTTTCCGGACAGGTACGTTTCCTAGTTTTTATGTAAGGTATTTTTTATTTTGCTATCATTAGATTTTCACGGACACGTCGGTGCGTTAGGTCAGTTCCTGCCTGGCAATCCGAATTCAATGTCTTTTTAATAAAATTTTTTATGCTTTTCTCTGCATCGAGCATGGAACCTATGGACTATTCACCCCAGAACTAAGAGATATTGTCTTATTTTTTTTTAGTCGTGGCTAAAAATTTATGAACTTCCTACTTCCTAGCGCTCGAAGATCACGTGCTAACACGTCACTTACCATTAAATTAGCCTCATAACCTCTTATCCATATCAGACATAAAATAAATATATACCCGTACCATCTAATATTACACCCACCTCTAACCCACGCGAGTCTTTAGACATACATTCGCTCACCATCCATACCGTTACTTGATAAAAAGCATGACACAGATGCAGTTGCGATGATGAATCAAAACAAACACGAACCGCGATACAGTTATGTAAGTTTGTGCCGCTACAAATAAGTTAATACCGCTGTAAAGGGTTGAATTTTCACAAATGCGAAGAGAATCCATGCAACACCCAACAGATTATTTGAAATCTTGTTATATGTACACTAATATAATAAAGAAAATGTTCAAGGTAATCTCTGGAACAACAGAGTCAATTTGAAAGATAATTTTACTAATTTAATATAAATCAGATACACTGGCATTGTGGAGTATTGGAGAGACACATTTCTGTGTCTGTTTCACAAGTAAATTTTCTTTTAAAGCAAGTAGATGGAGAGTTAAGACTGATCAATGCAGAGCATAGTCAGGCATTATACATAGCCAATATTTACGAATACTAATATAATACACAACTAACTACAACAGCTAATAAACGAACATTGCTGATGGAAGTAGTAATGTGCCGGATATCCGTATCCGTATGTGGATCCGTGGGGATATCCGAAGAAGAAAGATCCGTATCCGTTACGGTTTTGGCGGATCTTTTACCTTATTAATTTTTTATTAATGAAAAACTATTGATTTCCATTCAAATGTCTTTCCTTAAAATCAAATATTTGGCACCTTTATATTTCAAACTAAATAAATACGTATAAATATATTCAATATCACGCGCATCGACACCGATTGAGTAAGACAGTTTAAGATTCGGTCGATTCGGATTCGTATCCGCGATTTTTAACGATCCAGCACATCCCTATTTAAAGCATTGTATTTCCATAATATTCTTTATTCACTTTACAGCTATGAACCACAGCTAATACTATTTAAAATTAATACGATGGATAATATGTAACATAAATTAATTGGCATGCATCAGTTATTTTAAACTGCGGGTGCGTCATATATAGGTACGCTATTAATGCGATAAATCCCATTAATCCCTTGTTATATAGATTACGCTCAGTAATGGCCTTGAGTGCATTCATTTATGTGGTCATTCTAATGTCATAGTAAAGGCAGAGCCTTGTTTTATCGCCACATCCTCGGTTCAATGCTACGCGGGTTGCGTTTAGCACCAGAGGTACCGGCTTCATATCCCTGTAAAACAATAATAAAAAAAGTTTGGTTGGGCTGGGCACAGAAAACTGATCACCTATGTATTTATTGTATTTAGATTTATGGACTACTGAAACACACAGATTTATGTCTATCCCAAGTTCTATTAGGGGAATCCCAGAAATCCACTTCGACTTACTTTTTTACTTTGAGCATTCTGGAATCCATATACTGAAACCGAACGCGAAATGTTCACTTCACAGTTTTTCCATCTATGAACGGTCGCAATTTCGATATTTCTCTCACCCGCTTTTATTAACATATCGTCCCGGAATTCGAACCCGCGACCCATCGGAGCGCAAGGTAGGCGCCAACGAGCCCTTCAATATTTATCTTAATCTATGACTCACTACTGGTTCTAACATGTTTATAATAAGGTCAAACCAAATTTCGTCCAGATAAAGAGGTTGCTATGTTCATATTATTAATATCCTGAATTGTGAATGAATTGCATGAACCTGATATTAAGATACTAGCGATCCGCCCGGCAAAGATCTAGCTTTCTATTGGTGAAAGAATTTTTAAAATCGGTCGAGTAGTTTTTAAGTTAAATCGTAACGACAAACAAATCTTTCCTCTTTATAATATTTGTATTGACAATATGTAACGGAACTGCAGGATACAACTACTTTATCGATTAACCAAAATCTACACGATACTTTCAGTTATATTCGCAAGTGAAGATAAGAAAAAAGAGCTGATACAATGGCTATCGGAGACTGGACCGGTGCGAGTAGAAGATCTAGACACGGTGTGGCGTCACGGGTGGATAGTGTGCGGGGTGTTGGACGCAGCTCTCCCCGGCGCCTGCGCAGGTCACCCGCCCACTAGGTTCTCTTTGAAGCATGCGCAGTCGATTGCTGATCATTATCTTGGAGTCGAACAGGTATTTCATACTCGATAACATTTTTTATAGCTATACCAACGACTAAAGTGAGGAATATTTTTTTGATTACTGACAAAAATTACAGTTTGTTTTACCTGCGGATTATATTATAACTATACAACTGAGCTTAATTGCGATTTATATACCTACATTGAAACCTTAAACATACTTTTGTTTATAAAAATGACATGATTTTGCAGTCCACACCTTGCCTGCTGAAAAAAACAACGACCGCCTTAAAAAAATTAAGAAAACCTTATGAAATTATTATTTTGATTATTTCAGATGTTCACTCGCCAGGAACTAGAAGCGAATGATTCGTTGAGTAAACACGAAGAATGGAAGCTTATCAATTTCTTAGAAAAAATTCGCCTTGCTATTGCAAAACTTACGCCACCCCCAACGACCCCGAAACCAAAAGTAGAAAATTCTACTTCGAATACTACACAATTTACACTTGACTATATTGCAAGAGGTTCGGGTCTTACGGCAGCTCAAGTGAATAACAAAATGTTCTTCAAAATATATCCAACCGCTCAACAGTCACTGGATCCTGGAGAGATAACAATTCTAATACGAGGCCCCAAAAATATATATGGTGTTAGTACATTATCTCCGATTTTAGGTAAAGCTCAGATGATTCGCCAAACGCTACTTGGTCTCCAATCAAAACCAACTAATTATACAGAAAATGTTCTCCCCGTAACACAAGGTACAGCATATTTACGTAATTATGGTAAAAACAACATGAGCACAACTTATTATATTCCCAAGACTAAGTACGATATAGAAATCGACATCGAAAGAAAATTAGATCATACGAAAGTTGGTTACGTCGTGCCACCAGAAGGGAAATATGAAATAGCAATAACGAGCCGAGGTGAAAATATAGTAGGTTCACCCTTTGTGGTAACTGCTTCTAAAAACATTGTTGGTATTTTAGAGAAGGAAAGTTTTAGTTTAGAAGATGGTGAAGAAATCGATATTGTAGATGTTAAAACAGACCGAAAAGTTGTGCTTCGCATTGTTGATTTTGTGACGGAAAAAATGCTATTAAAAGAGAATGGAACTTTGGAAAAAATAACTGAAGATGAAGCAAGAAATTTGATGGAACTAGATCAGGTTGAAACTATGACCGATGACTTCTTAAATAAAAAAACAAACACAAAACATGCAGACAATTTTGTACCAAAAATGAACTCAAACAAATTTTATTCAGTAGCAAGAAAAGTTTTGAAGATGAACCAAGTTTGTAAAGTTTTACATGACGTTGAGAAATACAAAAAGCAAAATATACTTACTATTTCTGATGATGATGGAAGTCAAAATGGTGTTCCAGATATAGTGAATTCCACGTTTGAGAAAAAGAAGACATCAAATTTGTATGGAAGGGAGAAGATAATAATACCCGAAAATATATCTGTTTCACTATTAATGAATAAGGCTACGAGAGATGATTCAGATAATTCTATTCCCAATCAGGAATTCAGCCTTGAAAATAAATGTAACAAATTGAATGTGCAAAATTTACAAAGTTATAAAATAATGGAAGACCCGTTCGAAGACGATAACTTATCTATAGACACAATTCAATCGACAAATAATCCTTTTTTTAATGACATGTTTGACACTAGCTTCACCGAAAAAGAATTCGGATCATTTATAACAAGTGAATATGAAACCAATAATTCCCAAAATGAAGAGTGTCATACACTCAGTAATCCATTCATTAACTTTGAACACCGAAACAAAGAAATTCAAAAAATCTTTGATCCTTTTCGGAGGGAATATGAAGAAGAAATTATCCAGAATGATGTGCCAATAAGTACAGGAAATGTTATCGAGCAAAATGAAATAATTGAGAACGATTACACAAACCCTTTCATTACAACTAATCCATCCGAATCAATTTCCCAAGAAAAAACACCAGTGACTGATTTTATAATTGGAGCACCTGTGTCATTACCATCGGTAATAGGAAACTCGCTGAAAGAAAATACTATTTCATCTTTGAATAACAATAATGAAGAAGAAAATTTTAATAATTTCAACTTTACAAAAGATCAAGAAAATTTATCTTTTTTATCTTCACAAGAAAGTTTAAACCAAAGGGAAGAGCCTCCAGCTATTTCTCCTTTTCATAGCTTAGGATCAGACACATACAATTTTCTGAATCAGAGTAATTTACAGCGTAGTAGAAATATTTCACCAAAAGATCTGTGGGATTCTGCATATGTAAGTATTGACGATAGCGCAAGTTCAACAGATAATACTTATAATGATCGCTCTGTATCAGAAGCATTTGTAAAAAGTAATTATTCTATAAACGATTTCAATGATGATACGGGTATGATCCAAGGCGATACATGGAACAAACCTGAACAAATGGACAACAACTTCATGCATGATGATTTAAGAGGACTTAGATGGGAATTCAAACGTCAAGTTTTTACACCGATCATAGAAGAAAATGAAAAAAGTATGACATATGTGACAAAGGAAAATACTAATGAAAATGAAACTGATACAGTATCACGAGCCTTTGCTGAACTTAATGAAATTTATGACGATATTTTCCCGAAACCTGAACAGTCTTTATCTTCAATAAATGAAAGTACACTACAAAACCGTGAAGTAGAATATATTACGGAGAATAATGAGATCCGCGTCGATTCTGCGTCTGAAAACACATCAGATGTGAAAAGACTTGCGGGAGAAATAGAAGGATCGATTTCTGAGGTTCAGGCAAATGATACTGAATCAGTTTCAGCAAGTCGTAACCTTAACGTAATGGTTGAAGGAGACGATAACTTAGAAAAAAGCAAAGACAAAACACAATTCGGTGATTCAGTTTACTCCAACATAGTTTTAGAAAAGAAAAAATATTGGGATGAAAAGATTCGACAAATAGAAGCGAAAACTATGGAAGAATCAAAACTGCAACAGAAAAGAAAACGATTTTCAGCTAAACATTTCAGACACAATGATTCTTTGAGTAAGCGAAAAGGTAAGCAAATAATAAAAAACTTTCTTAATTCAAGCGTCACTTGCCCTCAACAACAGAGATTTAATCAGGTTGAGGAAAAAGTCCAACATTCAGACACGCAAAGAAATATAAAATTAGTGAAAAAATGGAAAACTTTTTGGGATAATCGCCTCGAAGATGAAAATAAAGATGTATCAAGTATCGCAACACATGTTCCATCTTTAAAAAACATTACGAATTCATCAAGAATATCTACGGACGCAAAAAGTGAAAATCTTAAAAGTAATGCTCAATCAAATATTCCAGAAAATATTATTGAAAATAAAAATATGACACCCGTTAAGCATGAACTACCGGAAGAAGTATTTAAAGCGTTTGAAACAAGCCCCAAAAGATTTTTTGGTACTTCGAGAAAACACATTTTAAATAAAATTGATAGCTTTTTAGGAAAACCTACAATAGAAAATATTTCAAAACCAGAAAATAGTAGCGTAAATCATGAAAGTGGCTTAGTTTCTAGTCGAATTTCGATGTTTCATAAAATTTCTAGCACGGAAGAGTTATCTTTGGAGCGGAGACCATACGTGCCGAAATTATTTAACACTAATTCATTTGTGACAATGAACAATACAAAAGAAACTAGTAATGATGTAGGCAGCAATTGTCAAAACGAAATAACAATTTCCAAAGAAATATACAACGATGGTGGCAAACATCAGTTTAACACAGTAGATGAGAAAAGGAATATATCTAAAAATAAACTTCTGTCAGAGAATATTAATACTGATGTTTACGATGATATAACTTCCCAAAATGACACAGAAAATCAGTTAATAATTCTAGGAACAACTAGTGCTAATGAAAATGAAAGTATTATGCATATTGCACATAACAAAGAAACTACCACCTCATTAAATGACAATAATCCTACAGATCGAATCCTTGAAGTCAAGGACGAGTTAAATGAAAATGTTAAATGTCCCAAATTAAAATCATTCAGCAAGTCAGAAATGGATATATTCAGCAAAATATCTAGTAATGATGTGATAGAGGAGTTCGATAAACATAAATCAGTTGAAGATTTACCTAAAATTAATGTCAAATCTTTTATAACTTTATATGAGGATGTTTCAAAATCGACACAATTGAATATGTCGAAAACCGATTTAAAACCATTTGCGAGTCGCAGGCATTTGTATAACTCAAGTTCAAGTCCAGGTAATATTAAATCAATTACGTAGAAACCTATATATATGAATGTTAAAGAATTGTGTTTTAATATTTAATATTTATTTTCAGGAACTCCAAGCAAATCTTATCAAAACCCCTCAGCTTCAAAACATTTTATAGATAAGTACTATTCAAAATTAAGTCAAGACATGCATTTAAAACCGGATCCAATAGAAAGAGAAGATCAAACACGCTGCAGTTCTGTCTTAAGCGAACGAGAATCAAGTCCAGAAAATGAAAAGAAATATCTTAGCTTATCAGATATCGAACTTGAAATTATTGATAAAAAATCAGATAAAGCAGAATCTAGTAACGAAATAAAACCTGAAGAAATTACCTATGTCGACTACAAAAGTCGTTTCAAAATGGCCAAAAAGTATTTTCAATCTTTAGAGGAACTGAGAGATATTAAAAAAGATAGAAAACTAAGTGAATGTAAAATAGTATTAAATAACCGATCAATCGAATCTCTGGAACATATTGATGAAAAACCAAAAAGAAAAACTAGAAAAACTAAATCAAAATCTATGCCGTCTTCTGAAATTGCTAAGATATGGGATCAAATGCAAGGAATAGAAAAAGATAAAGAAGATAAGAAATTAGTTAAAATTTCGGAAAAGTTCAACGTTGAAGATTTATTTGAAGATGTGATGGAAGGAAGACTAAGTCGTCAAGGAAGTTTGCGTGGAATACCTCATAAAAAAGCTGTTTTAGAAGCATTTAAGTCTATGGAAAATCTTTCAGATAACAAACTTAACTCCTATGACATGGCAGTATCAGAAACTAATACGTTTTCTCAACAAAACCAAACAAAAAATGCCCAGACATACTTGAGTGAATATCCATACTTACCTACAACTGAGCCATCCAAGTTTCAACCAAGATTTGACGCAAATGCATCAGGTTTAATTTCTTACAATGAACTTTTAAAATCGAAACCTAGAAGAAATAGTGTGCCCGACATCAGATTAAATCCGAAATTTACAGAAGATCTTTAATCTTTTTAGTGTAATAAATCGTTTCAAAATATTGTAGATGCCAGTGTCATTCCTCGCAGTTAATTTGGCTTAGTTTTTTTTAATGTTAGATACATAGATTTAATGATAGGTATTAGGTGTTCTCAAAATGAGTATCGAATACTAATAATAATACATTATACATATTTAGCAGTATTCATTTGTACCTTATAGTTGTACGATTTATTTGAAATTAAGCTAGGCAAGTGCTGTTTTATGTTGCAATATTTTTCCTTTTCTTTTTATTTGTGATGTTATTATTTTGTTATTTTTATATGTTTAAGTCCTTTGTACAATTTGTACAGATTATGAATCTTATTATTAATTGGTAAGGAATCATGTAGTTATTTATTAAATGTTTTGTAATTAAACAAGATGTTATATGATTTCTTTCATTTCAAAAGACATAGTAAGATGCAATTGTCTTTACATAAAGAATATAATATTCTTCTACTTAACATTGAGCATATTTGTAACAGAAAATAAAAATTTAAAACAATTTGTTTAAAAATATATGTATTTAAAATTGGCCTTAAATCAAATATATAAAATTGAATTGTAAAATGCTAAAATTAAGAACATTTATTAAATTTATTGCCAGAATTCTAAAAAAAAAATCCAAAAAAAATAAAAATAATTCATGAGTCAAATGATAATTTTGTCTTTTACTAACGCGAGTATCACATATTTAAATAATGAAGTCAGAGTCAAATGTCAAATATGTACTGTTTAACTCATGATGAATCTTTAAACTATGTGCAAATAATGTTCTGTATTAAAATTAATCAGCATGATTTAAAGCTTTATTTTTATGTAGTATGGTTCAACATACTTTAACCTTTAAGTACCTTTCATATATGAATCTATAGTCAGACTGTGCCCATGTCTTATGGATTTCAAATAATTATGCAGACTTTAGGCAGTGTTCAGCATACAATATAACTCATACATATGTATGTGGCAAATCTATTTCAACGAAATGATTACGTCTTTGCCTGAATGTCAATTATTTTCACAAAATTCTGCACTAATTATTTTATTTTACACTAATCACTTCATTTTACACTAATCACTTAGTTTTCACTTGTCACTTTTTTGCACAGCACTCAAGTCCAAATCACTTAATGTGTATCTGAACATATGTTGATGCGGTATCAGCTCGTCTATACTGTAGCCAGTTGGTCACTTGCGAGTCTGAGCGGTCTCCTCGTGCCTCAAGCTGCTGGTAGTAAGCCTCTCGGATGATACGGAATGCGTCTACACTTCTGTAGGGTAGTTTTGTAATGGGATCAATGTAGCGTGCTGGCCGTCTGGAAAAAATAATGTACAAGTGAATTTTAATACTAGAGTATATTGTGGAACCTATGTATAATGAGAAATTTTGTACAGAAAGTTGTCGATAATGATATCCCTAAATCCAAGTTCGGCGGGTATCATCATGAGCTGGACTCACACGTCTAGCCAAAATGAGAATGAGAAAAAAGTGCACTTTTTAGAAAACATGTAATATCTTCAAAACTTACAGTAGGAAATCTACTTTTGACCTATAGAGCGCGCGGCAATTTATCGATGTGACAAAAACATCTAAGCAGTCCGCTGACTCCTCCCCTCGCGTTGTCTCGCTTGCTCTTACGAGCGAACGGCAATAACGCTCTAAAAGCGGCTGGGTGCGAGAGAGAGCGCGCTATGACTCCAGCGTCAGAGTGTGCGTTCACACGGACACTAGCAGCGCCGCGGTAGCTGAGGTGAGAACTACTCTTACTCCAGAGAAAACGTGCCAAGCGTGACTATAAGGCCTGTGCTTCTATGTACATCTGTGTTCTTTGCGTGTATCGAAGTATGGAGGGTAGAGACAAGGAGGACTATCTCTGTATGAAAAAGTGTCCGTCGAGTGTTAAATTAGGGTGGCGCTACAATCGCATCAGGGTACATTTTAAAAACCACGCCAAAAGTATGGATGTTAATTTGTTAGTTAACTTAAAAAATAATAGTAAGGAATCGTTATTAAATATTTTATAAAATATATACAACATCACGACACAAATTTTGCCCATTATTGTTCTATTATTTTAAAAATTTAACTACTTGAGTCAAAAATACCATACACTGTTGCGACGCGAGCGCCATTCTGGAAGGTTTTTGAACTGTTACTTAAAGCTTACAGCTGGACACTTTTTCAACTTGTCCCCCATATAAGATAGTCCTCCTTATCTCTACCCTCCATATATCGAAGTAAAGAAACGTGTTGGTTTTTTTTCACGTAAAACTATACTAATATTTTTTATAAATACATACTTAGTAACAGCACACAGCATCTCCCGTTTTCGTTTGGGTTTCTTCTGCGGGAAGCAACTTTTGAACGCTTTATTCTTTATATCGTTCTCAAACGTTAACAGAGTTCTCTCATAGTATGTTACGTTTTCTTTGTGCTTCGGTTTATTTTCTTTTCTGTAATATCAAATGTTTCTTTTCATATAACTGAATCGTTCATTGCAAAAACCTCATAAGTCACATTTTTTTAAAGATGCTTTTTTACTGAAAACGATTCCTTATACGTATTCTAGATAAAAACCACGTAAGTCGATACATTTCTTCCTCTTCAAATAATACCGCGTGGAAGACGTTCATTGCACATACGACATTAGTCTGTGACTTAAGAGGTTTAAAGAAAGTTCAGGATAGCATTTTGGAAGAGCATAATATGCCATTTTATAACATTTTTAGCTGGCCAACTGCAAATGTTGAAGATACTATGACTAGAGAATATGACTATTTACCTTAAAGATATTAAAAGATGACAAGCTAATACATGTAAAATGTTAATAAGGTTATTTTTAAGTGAAATTGTCAATAATAAGCAATAAAAAAATGTATTACTACGATTTACTTTTGGCTAAATTACCACTAACCCTATTTCTCGCAGATAAATACAGAGGTTGCATTTAGCTTAAAAAAAACTAGAACCTACTTGGTGACATTATCCACGGGAATTTCTTCATCGGGTCCAACCACCTTAATATTCATTTTGTACGAATCCTTCTTGTCACATTGTTCATTTTCAGTCTTAGATTCTATGTTACTATCACTTAAATCTCCTGGCGTTAGCAAACCTAGAAAATATAAACAAAATCAAATAACTTCATTTTAACATTTTCGTATTTTTTTTTATGTTAGATATCGACAGAAAAGCATGAGGTTTACTTGACGGTAGGAGATACCTCAGCCACAGAACATCCATCAATGATGCTCTGTTGACCTCCTTTTTTACTTCGAGCATTCGGAAATCCATAGACTAAAACCGAAACGGGAAACGTGCACTACACGGTTTTTCTATCTATGAACGGTGGTTCGTTACCCGGTCAGAATTTCGATATTCCTCCCACGCGATCAATGCCTGAAGTTACCAGACGTGGGTAAAACATGTTTACAGAAAATTATAAACAAGTCGTCCCGGTGGAATTCGAATCCACGACGACCCATCGATGCGCACGGCAGGTGTTCTACCCATAGAGCAACACGGGCCACCGGTGAACCGGAGGGGAGTAGCCATACGCAGGCGTTCCCCTCTGTCAAAGTACAAGTCCAAATGGTCCTATGCGTACAATAAAACTAGTTGTAGCCGCACTTTTCACTAGACTAAATCCAGATGCGCGACTGAATCGACCTCCTAAAAAAATGCCAAATTGTTTGTGTTTCTTGTTGCCAAAAAATATCTGCCACGTCAAATTTACAAAAAGATAGCGTTACCTTTCATATGTAGGTATTTTTTAATCATATTATTACTATTTACTTCTTTAAAACTTAAAATATTACAATATTATCGGTCGTGTTGTTTCGGATTTTTTTACCAACACAGTCGCTCGACAGATCCGCGTATTGTATGAGCCCTCATACAATACACGGATCTGTCGAGCGACTGATCCGAGTTTATTTCCGAGAAGTCGCTGTCACCGAGCAATAGTGTTGTTGTCGGATTGTTTTAAGTTATCGAAAAAAATGGCAAAGGAGTCTTCTATACAGAGACAGTTTTGAGATTAAATTTTCTGATTCAAATATTATATTGTGATAATATACATTGTTAAAATATAATATAATACTTACGCGCGTTAGCACATTTATTAAAATCACTTAGTGTAAACTTCAACCATAATGTTTTTTTTATTTCCTAAAAATCCAAAGGATATGGAAAATTGTGGGCCCAAATTTAATAATTGCGATATGATCTAAAAAATGACATATTTTTAATCTTATAATATAAAAAATCAACTCAATTCTCAATCTGGGAGAGGAGAAATATGAGAAATATAGTTTTCCTGAGATTCTCGATTAATTGAATCGATTACACAATCACAAAAAAACCTTTGGACAAGGTAATTAACTCAAAAGTAATTAAATGCACTTTAAATACAATATATTGCATATAATTACAGTTATGTTATTAAATAAAATATAAATTATTAATTAAAGAAAATGAATATGCATGATTATCGATTAAAATCGATCTTTTATTTTAGTCTGTCGTTGGCATGCCGCATGACAGTTGTTTACTCTGTGCTAATTCGTTTCGTGTTTTCTACGTTTTGAGTCTGAGTGCTTTTCCGATTGTCGTCATTTAGGAATTGTTACGATTTGACAACTACAAATATCATTGATCACAGATTTATGATATATATGTCAGTTATTGATTGTAACATAACCTTACTTTTACTCAGTGGCGGGACTACCATACAAGCCCAAAAGCCCGTCTTGCCGATTTTAACATAATATGTGTTTATATATTTATATAGCTTATATAATTACGTTATCGTTTTTCAAATTATTTCTAAGATTTTATTATGTACCAACTCATGGTCCACTCTCCGTGGCCTGCTACGTGCGCATTACCCGACAAGTTCATTTGTATTACGTAATAAATTAACTCCATCTTTAAAATAAATAAATTAAGTCGAACTTATAAAACTAATTTTCCAAACCCAGTTCTTGAAATTATCGATACTGCGTATCGACAGTTGTTGCAACTACGGCTAAAAGGACTTGTCAGTGTAGTTGCGCCATTTAATTATATTGTTATGACACGGAATGTTTAAATGTGTGTGTGAAATTGTTAGTGTATTTTTTAATTGTCACGGTGTGAGTTTCGTAGTGACAGACGATTGCTTGTGTGTGCGAACTTGAGTACGCACACATAGCGCAGGTTTCCCCCCGCAAAAAATGACAGATTGTTTGGTATCGGTAACGAACGCTATGGCTACTCCCCTCCGGTTCGCCGGTGGCCCGTGTTGCTCTATGGTTCTACCGAACGCGCTAATGAGGCCGTCAAATACTATATAAGACATCGACAAATGTATGTAGTGATAGGTATAAGACATCCATTTACAATGCGCTGGCAGTGGCAGTGATAATAATATTTTTTATCAACACCTTTCAAATTCTAGTAAATATATTAAATGAACATAGTCGATTCTACTGTTATATTTTATGTATAAGTACATAATATAAATACCATCCTCATTCTTGATAAGGTCACTGAGGTTGAAGTCCAGTGGGGTCAAGTCTGCCTTGTCCTCCGGCGTCACTTCAGATGATAACGGTACAGGTACAGCAAATGAATGGTATCTGAAAAAAAATAAGTTTCTTTCCTTTATATTTATCTAATATATAAAATTCTCGTGTCACAATGTTCTTTCCCATACTCCTCAGAAACGGCTCGACCGATTCTTATGAAATTTTTTATGCGTATTCAGTAGGTCTGAGAATCGGCTACTATATATCTTTGAAACCCCTAAGTGATGAGGGTGTCCACCCCAAACAAAAATTATCTTTTTGGGTATTTTTTTTTATTATGTGGCATTAAACAATACATACAACCCTATATTTTCACTTTTCTATTACCAACCACTGCTTTTTTTGTCAAAAAAAATTGACCCGTGCGAAACCGGGGCGGGTCGCTAGTATATCTATGGATTTCCGAACGCTCGAAGTAAAAAGTAGGTCGACAGCGCATCATTGGCTGATGTTCTGTGGCTGAGGTATCACCTACTATACCATCAAGTGAACCTCACGCTCATCTATCGGTATCCAACATAAAAAAAATCTGTATGGAACCCATCACGCGCGAATCCAACCCACAGTTGGCTACGTTTTACTGTTGTGCTATGAAACTTTGATAAAATGAAGTGTGCTGGTGAAACCAAAAGGTTGATAAACCCTACCTTAAACAGTCATGATTATTATCATAAATGTTTGAATTTGTATTAAATTTACAAAGCATTTTTAGTTATAATTTTATAAACATCATGCCTCTTTCCCATTGGGGCAAAGATCACAGACTTCAATATGCTCTGATCCATACCACTTTCAATTTTTCCACATTCATCAATACTTTCATACACGCTCGTCGTATTAGAGTACTTTTGACCTGGCCCTTTTGACGAACTGATTGAGGTACGTTTTTCAATTTAAGCTAAACAATGTCAGAATAAAGTGAAGCTGAAATCGGATTCATTTATCTGTTCAAGGGATTAAGCTATTCTGCAAAATTTCATCAAAATCGTTCTAGACTTAATGTGCGTTTACTAGCCTTAAACCAACCTATTCTTACTTCCATAGTAATTTTTCTAAAAGGCCACTATTCGTCTGTATTTGTGTGTATAATAACACAACATTGGCAAAGAAAGCATTGGCTTATAATTAAAATTTAAAAAAGAACAAGAACATACAACAATTCTCTAAAAAACGCAAGATTTTATCAATTAACTTCCAAATAATTTTGTCTTACTGTGTTTCAGTCATGTCATGTTTGTTTTATTTTAAATCCATGGTATCTCAAGATGATACAACATTTTGATAACAATGTATTTTTATATATGTGTTCAAAATGTATGTAAAAAAAATTTTTTTGAAAAGCAAAACCTCTCTATTATGGATAAAATCTATCATGTGTAGTTATATTATTTAAATAACTTAATATAAGGTACTCACTTTATTATTGGTCCTGTGATAGATTTCTTTATCGGCCTAATCTTTTTTCTTTCCAATTCACTTTGCTCAAATCTTTCTGAAATATCATACAAAAATATCATAATTAGGCTGAGACGCACCATAGGTTGTCAGTTTGATTTATGGGGAAACAGATGTTGACCGCCACGAGATATCTCGCGGACGAGAGAAGACAAACTAAGATGTAAGATATCTCGATATATTATATGTCGACATCGACAATTTTGATAGGTAAAGATATTTCGATCGACAATTTTGATAGAAAAGATATCTCGATCGACAAATATATCTATTTTTGATATTAAAAGTCGAGTTTTAAGTGTAATTGTCATAATGTCAAGATAATCGATTAAAACACGAGAAAACGGTTGACATATTTTTGTCGCGATTGTCCTGCTAGGCCGGCTGAGCAATAAAAAAAAAATCTCTTTACTGGATTCTCTATCTATCAACACGGACCAGGAGGCCTATTACCAAAACAAAATACGAAGTTTCGGCTGACGGATCGTACATTTTACTATTATGAATCCGATGATCGACACGTCTTTCGCAATAGGACATTATGTCTTTCGTTTGACATTACTATGATTGTAAGAATAATCGTAAATAGAATTAAAAATGTTTTCTTGATAAGTTAAAATACGAAGTTGTTTGTTCTTTCGTTTCGATCCGTTCGTTGCGTTCGTTTTTCGTAATAGGCCTACAGCTTCGCACGAATGTAATATAGTTGTAACATACACATAAAATAGCCTATGTTACTTGCTGATAATGTAGTTTCTATTGGTGACATAATTTTTAAATTCAGTCAAGTAGTTTTTGAGTTTATCACTGCATAAACAAAAATACAAATCTTTCTCTTTATTATATTAGTGTAGATAACCTAATTTCCTGCAAATAAAAACGATCAATGAAACAGAAATAAAATATGCCATACACCTCAATAGGGGAGACACAGGAAAACACTTACCTAAACTTTTAAGATTCTCCTTTTCAGTAATAAGTGCTTCCTCTAACAACTCCTCTTGTGTCAAAACTCTCTCCTCAACCTTTTTAGGCTTTTTCTTCTTTAACTCTGACCTTATTTTGATTCTCTGAAGTGTTTCAGCTGATTTTACGGCTGTACTCTGTCTTATTGATTTCCTTTCTGAAATAAGCAAGCAATAAAATGGGGGGAAACAGCTGGCTATTTCATTTATATAGATAGTAAGAGAAATAACAAAATGATCATTCATCACATGAAAAAGTTCATTATTGAGCAACAGCAATTAGTAAGGTATCACTTAAATTCAAACCTCATACTTGTAACATTATATCAATACAATATATTACATCGAGTAAAATGTTTAGTGTTTCAAAAGTAACTACAGTCTGCCTGTCTGTTCTCAGAAGATGTGTAATATCAAACTGGTGGTAGATTAAAAAAATATTATGATTAAAAGTGCTTTATAAATTTAAGATAACAATGCAACTATAAATTCAAAAATAATGATATTTTTGAGTATTGTATTTGTATACATACAATCATAACATACATTTATGAAAATAATCATTACATATGAAAAAGTAGCCAAATGTGAGTCGAATTTCCGCGTGATGGGTTCCATACAGTATTTTTTATGTTTGATATCAACAGACGAGCATGAGGTCCACTTGATGGTAGATGATATTTCAGCCACAGAAGATCAGTCAATGATGCGTCAACCAACTTTTTACTTTGAGCATTCGGAAATCCATAGACTTAGACCGAATCGCGCTATGGGCACTTCACGGTTTATTAGCTTACTGAAATGCTCAAATCCCATCAAACACTGATTATTTGCAACTACTCATGATTTAAATTCAATGTGAATTAAAATTAGTGGCACACTTGGAAACATATTATGTGGCACAATGATTAGCCGCAGCACACCATTTAGGTTTGGCTCAGGGAATGGAGATCCTAGGCTACATTTAAACCCAAGTATTATATTATAAAATAGTCCATGTCACCCGCTGATAATGTAGCTTTCTATAGGTGAAAGAATTTTTAAAATTGGTTCAGTAGATCCAGAGATTACCCCCTACAACCTCACATACTTTACCTCTTTATAATATTAGTATAGATAATTAGCACATACCTAATGAAATATTAGCTATTTGATCAATATTTTCACTTGTCTCTTTTGGTTTAGGTTCTTTTGGTTTTTTGGGGACTACTTTCTTTTTGTCCACAGCCAACTTTTTCTTTCGATTTGGATCCTAAAATTTAGACAGGCAAGTTAGAAAAGGCAGTTAGATAGTAACTTTTAGAAACTAAACCATATAATCTTCCTTTTACATTCTTTTAATTATCAAATGATACAGAATTATTGTAGCATGTGGCAGTCTGACTTTTTTTGGTTTTTATTTTCTTAAAGTGAGTGTGTGAATTCCCGAATCCCCTAGTGAAGCATGGGGCAGACCCATTTCTATGTATCACTGGTCATTTTTCTTTACAGGCAAGTCCTTCCCAACCAAACTATTTTTTTAAAATCTTGTTTACCTGCATTCAAACCCCGGACCTCTGGTTCTAAAAGCATAGCGCTTACCACTGGGCCACGGAGGCAGTCTTCATCAATGTAGTCAGTAGCAATAATCAAGAGGGTGACATATTTCATCCCAGAAAGATCTCAGTTTCTCCTGTTAAATCCACAGTACAAATCTAATATATAATTACAATTGACTTACTTTATACACTTTTCCACCAACTTTCTTCTTCTCTTTTACTTCAGTTTCTTGGTCAGATGTAGGCTCGTCATTCTCATCAATATCAAAATCTGAGTCAACATGATCATCTACTTCTCTCTCTTCCCTTAAAGAATATACTTTTATATAAAATATAGATGAAAACTGAAGTGGTGCTTAGATTTAGTCATAATATGTTAGTTTAATTCATAACAAAGTATCTAAAGTCTGTAAAAACCAGCTCAACCACAACCAGTTCTTGAGATGAAGTGCAAACACACATATTGCAATTTACTATACAGCAATATCCTAATAAAATTTTTAAATGTGGAAGGTTTTATTTTGAGATCAGGGATTGAAACCAGTGAATTTTTATGTAGATTCTCTAGATTAAGGTTGCCGTCTCTTAAATTTGGCAACCAGGACATAAAGCGCAATGCCCCTGGAATTCAACAATATCATCCCAACTCTTCATTAATTTCCTTAATAAATGGACTATAAATTATTCCGGCATATAAGCTGTCTCTCTAATATTAAAATAAGCAGTTCAATAGTCATTAAACATTCGGACATCTTTAGACTCTAACGAAGATTTGCATTTTTGAGAAACTCAAGCTAGAAACAAAACCAACAGCATTGTAACTAGTAGTAATTATATTCTGTTTTATGCACTATTTTGAGTCATACAAGTCAAATAGGTACATACACATAATCCTGATCCTCGGCGATCTCTTCAAAGCCACCGTAAGTGGTCTTATAGAAATCATCTTCTTCTTCTTCATCTAGAAGTTTGGCCATGCGATTACCCGCATTGGAACGACGCTCTCTTTGAGACATTTTTGCGTAATTATTATGCTCTTTAGAATCGGACTATTTCCTTAGATTACTATTAATTATTATAATATATTTCCATTTCCCAGACTAATGCTTCAAT
This sequence comes from Anthocharis cardamines, assembly GCA_905404175.1. Lineage (NCBI taxonomy): Eukaryota > Metazoa > Arthropoda > Insecta > Lepidoptera > Pieridae > Anthocharis > Anthocharis cardamines. Next base: position 3,087,610 of record FR989959.1, read on the forward strand.
ATTCAATAATAAAGCCAAATAACCATTCTGTCATCCTCATCAACCTTCTGTCAACAGCTTACAAGTACAGTGTCAACTGTCAACTGTCAAGGCAAAAATACCACAGAGTAAATTAACCTTATTTCATTAAAGATTAATAAATAGGTTTTAAATGAATCTACCGGCCATGGACCTAAAAAAAAGAACGGACACCACCTCTCGTTACAATAACTGAAGCACCCCTAGGAAGCCAGCTCGCTAATACAAACACGCCGGCACGCACACATTCACACCATAGGAAGCCGATCGCTCGCCATTACGCTCCCAACCGCCTGCGTGTGATGTTATATGACGAAAAATAAAAGATGCCGTTCTACGTGATGAAAAGTTGTAGAAACCATAATGGTTCCATTAAAGAAAGTCAGGGAATCACCTTTCATAATTAAACAAGTTATTTATTCACCATAATTTTCGTTTATACTTCAATATAATTTAGCAAAACGCAACCAAACAGTGTTGTCAGTCATTTAAATTTGCAAATTACCTTAAACGTAGGAGTTAAATTATTTTTATCTTAATGTACTTAGCACCGTGTAAATTTATTATAATATTATAAATAAATATATTTTTTCATTAAATATATTTACCAAAAATATTTATAGATTGATCGAATATTTTTTAAACTTTAATTATCAAAAAAGACAAATATCTAAATAAGATGATCAAAATATATTATTTAGGTATACCAAATTTTATTGAGTATAAATAAAAGTTAAAAAATTATTATCATGTTACCTTGAGCTTCAATGCAGTTAATTTATAAATAATACAAACGCAAAATGAATATAAAGATTAAACAAAAAATACATCATTTATTTTAAAAGTGCTCATTTATATAAAATCAATTAGATTTTAGAGTATTACGTTGCCTTTTTGTAATTTATAATAGAATCCAAGTTCCGAGGTCACAACAGCTCAAAATTGGGTATTTTTTTTCCATCTGGCAATAATTTAGACACTCACACATAGTTCGCCGCCGCCATTGTGGTGCTTCAAATATTTCTTAGCGACGTTCTGTCCGCTCTTTTTTTTAGGTCCATGCTACCGGCTGTATTCAATCGTAATCGGCTTAAGTTTTAAGTAAATATTCTTCACAAAATATAAGATTACTTTGGGAAAAATATAAGACCCAATCGTGGCATACTCGCCTACCACGTGCGTAACGTAGTCATTAAAATATTATACAAACTTATAACTAAGGCTAAATCTGGTTTAGAACAGGTAAGCTTGGGATTTATTGAAAACTAGCAATTGCCCCCGCAACCCCCCTTGTGGGTTGAATTTCGTAAAATCCGTTCTTAGCTGACCTCTTCTCGGCGAAAGGAATATACCTACCATATTTCAAGTCGCTACGCCTTATGGTTCCAGAGATATCGTGATGAGTGACTATATAGGTGGAAATTTCTTTTATATATATAGATTAGGAAAAGCATGAAGGAAAGATTATTTTTACTTGCACTTATATAAGAAAATATGACAAAAAATCCTATTTGTATGAAAATAGGAATAAGAACCCGGTTCGATTTTGAAAAAAAAAAACTGTTATTAGTATTCATTTTACGAACTTTGGGAAGTATCAAGTAATAGCATACGGGATATATTCATTATGTTTATTATAAAATATAGCCTTTAAGATTTGTTTCGAAGATTTTCATTTACTTTAGATTTTGGGCGAAATAGTTCAATCTTATAGTGCGATTCCATAGGTTTCCTTCGGTCGATTCACTCAAACAAACAGTAAGAAATTCCCGCACAAATTGCGAACTCAATCTTGCCTCACCTTCGGAGCGAACATAATATTTATTTATTCGCGCACTTTATGAAAATCGGATGAAGGATAAAATTTATTGATTTATTTATTCTAGTCAGATTGACTATGAAGATGGAAATATAAAACACGATTGTAACTCAAAATTTGGCTCAAGCCTTGCTGGTGGAGAGAGGCTAAACGCGATACAAGCTTTAAGTAAGTGCGCTGCTGGAGTTCGGCACAAAATATTTGTGAACAAATGTTCTGCGCACGATTTTGGTGGAATTTTTAGACTCGGTTAGGAAAATGAAATTCTTTAGAAAATGATGTCATTATATAGGTAAGTTGAAATTAAACACATAATATTTTGTGCGATTTATTAAATTTTAACAGTTATAATAAGATTTTACTTCAGTCGTCATTAGTTGTTATTGAAAAAAATCTATTTTCATCGTTATTATAATTGATACTTTTCATTATTGCATGCAACTGAACCAGACCAATCATAAGATGACAATAATACAAACGGTCATGTTAAATTTGCTCTGGTTTTACAATTTATTTAATAAAAACTATTATGTTAAAATTAATAGGTAACTATTACATTTTATTGCAACTTTTATTTCATTCTGCTTTTAATTTACTGTATTCTTTTAAATTTTTCACTACTAACATTCATTCTTTGGGTTGGACAATTAAAGCGTCACACATGGAAAGAAAAAATTGCGACAATAACAATAAAAATAAAGTTTTGAAAACTCAAAGTAAATAACAATTCATGAAGATTATAACCTAATAAATAAATTTAACAAGAAAAAAAGCTAAATAAAAATAAAGACGGCGATGGAATGTAATTGGTGGGCGATTCGAAAAGTTTTTTTCAATACTTAGCAAAGAACAACTTTCGCTTCTAATAACTATATTTTTTTCATTTTTCCAATGGCTTGTGTTGTAATTTTGAAAGGTTTTATATATTTTTAACATAAACTCCTTGGATATGGAAAATCCAGCCCTACGTATACTTAAACAAACAGTTCGATAGCTTTCGCCTTTTATCACACATACCCCAAAAGTAACAAAACTAAAATAAAACTAAGTTAATAAAAAAATACTAATTGTAGTCTGTGACTCAATTCTTTAATCTACTCAACTCTGTAATTAAAATCATGCTTTGCAATAAATGATTCACCTAAAATATAAGTAAAATAGTTATTTAGATGTTTTCTATAGAAACAATGGCAACATTTATTTAAACACTTCGATTGAATAAATGTAATAAAACTTTGAATATAGAAGTAAAATCTATTAAAAAACAATCAATGCATAACATTCAAAATATATACGATAATCTATTAATATAGAAATAAACTTTCGGAGGTTTAAGGTATGTGCTTAATTCTTTATGAAGACAATAAATTAATTTTAAATATAGCAACACTAAATATGACAAAATATTTCATACTGACCATCATACATCGCACCTCGCTATATCTTAATTATTTAAATTCAATATCTTTTATGATCAGTTTAACTACATATTTCTCTATAGATTTCCTCTTAACCTACAAACTTTTAAAGACTTAACTTACTAAACAAAGATTAAGAAAAGATACGATTTACTATATCTTTGTATACTTATTAATAATTTCATAGATAAAGGGTATAAATAATGTTCCTTTTAAATTAAATCACTTACTACATTCTTTAAAATTCAGAAAGAATACTACATATCGTCGATTCAAAGGTAAAACTCACTAAGGCCCATATTCCAAGACGTGTCTCAGTTTCGAATCTAGTTTTGAGACTTGTCAAACCATTTTTTCTCTATAGAATTTTGACTTTTGACAGTTCTCAAAAATAGATTACGACTTGAGTAACGTCTTGGAATACGGGCCTGTGATATTTTGAATAAAAATATTTTTTGCTGCTATTACTTATTTTCAGCGTAAACCTACGGTAAGAACAAAGCATTAATTGCGTATTGTGGTCCATAACAAATCTTTAAGCGCAATAACTAATTTGAGAACTGGCAGTAAATGTAAAATTAGAAGCATTTAATATATATATTTATTATTGACGTTCATAAGTGTACATTGTGTTACCTAAATTAATAAATAATTTTGAATTTGAATAGACACTTAGTAATTTCTTCTTATCGTAGATGTACGTTTAATATAAGCAATAGTAACAAAATTTATTTTTATTCAAAGTTACACTTAGGTCCATATTCCAAGACGTGTCTTAGTTTTGAATCTAGTTTTGAGACTTGTCAAACCATTTTTTCTCTATAGAATTTTGACATCTTGATAGTTCTCAAGAATAGATTACGACTTGAGTAACGTCTTGGAATACGGGCCTTAGTGAGTTTTAAAACCTTTGAACCAAATATTTCATAATATTAAATATAATGATAAAAACACAATGACGTATTAATACATCGAATACCAAATTCATATGAACCATGATACATATATATTGAGCAAATTATATTTCATATACCTGCTCGATTATGTTGAAAAACCAACAATAAAAAGGTTAAATACTTCTTTATAAACTCTACCTATTTGTAATTACACTTAACATATAAAATAGTGAAATAGTGAGAGTTTTAGAGTAAAATGTTACTACAAGTTAATATAATCTGTACAGGAATGCATAGTGCAAGAGTGAATAAAAAAAAACTAAGATATCAATAACAGAACAAATATTTTTCCATTTTTTTTTACCTTCGTAAAATAATTTGCATTAACTGCAGCATAACACAATTTTAATAAATCTGAACGATAAATACTGAATAACGTTTGTTTTAGTATCTAAAAGCAAAAACGTGACAAATTACAAGTAAATATACTCATATTAATTTTCTTGCAACCCTGTGTATTCTAAAATTTGTGATATAGTAGTTTAAAGTGATGTTTTCCAACTAAATACTTGAATCAAGTTATTAGAACTATTGTTTTGCTACTTTTAGTATTATTAATCAAATAAACAAAGTTGGTACAACTAAGACTAAACCGAGTTGGTTCAACAATTATAAAATGTGTTATTAAGACAATGTTGATAATATTGAATGACATTGATGGCAAACAGCAAAAAAGGCATAAGCGAAATATTTGGCTAAATATATATTTTTATTTTTTTTGGCTTTTCTTTATATCTTTCTTGTTAATTAGCTTCTTAGCTGCGTCATTTTGTCTAAGTTTCATGAATCTACATCAAACTTTTTGTCGGTCATGTATTTAAATATTTTTTTTTCATTTATTCCAATCTTTAAATTACTTTCCTGTCAAGTTGTAGAATGGCGGTTATTCCTTTTTGGCTGTTAGCCATCAATTAACGAGTACATTACAATCAATTAATAAATAAAATAAATGATGACATGACATGACAAAGGTCTTAGCAGTTGGAAAACACCATCCCGATTATATTTTATAATAGGATATACTTATAATAAACGAAGTGAACATCCGCTACTCTCTAAGAGATTTTTGTTTTCATTATCTTTTATAAATAACCTACTAAGTATATTTATGTACATTGATCTAAAAGTCGTGTTTCAAGAATTTTCGATTAAAATTTTAAAAAATCGTGATCACCGCATCGTGAGGTGTTTGGCATAGTATTATGTGATTTAAAACGATAAATAATAAAAAGCATAATAACACGTCATACTGTCGTAAATAAGTTTTTTTTCATTAAAAATATGTAAAATAAATAATAGCTAAAAAGTTGGTCGTATATTGATTTTTGCAATTAAGTTTTGTTTGAAAATACAACTTAAATTTTGTATTAATACAGTAGGTTTATATATCATTCAAACAATTTTCTTAACATTATGTGGAAATCGGTTTTATGTAGCTAAAAATAACGATATTTAATCGACAGCCCTTTGAAATAAGTACCTACTCATATCATCCTAAATCAATAAGAATATAGATCTATTATAAATTATTAAATAATAATTTTAAATTAAGTGACTACTGATGTCTTTTAAAATACCACAAATATGTTATTCTTAATAGGTAATACAACATTGTATAAGTCTAATAATTCGTGATTAAGACTATTTTATCACAAAAAAACCTAATAACTGCTAACTAAAGTTGTTTTTATTCGCCACTTAGAAATAGCGTCATATAATAGAAAATAATGAATTTAAATTACTGATTAGGTTTCGAAATACAACCTTTATATCTGATCTAATTTTTATTTTATTATTTATTTACGCATTATTAAGATACGTTTCTCATTTTTAAGATTCGTGTCCTTAACAATTATAACCCTCCCGAATTCCATGTTTAGTTTTGAGCATGTACATAGTCAAGTAGAAATTAATTGAAATGGACTTTTCATATCGTCGGTTCAAAAGTATAACTCACTAAGTGACATTTTGAATATAAATATGTTTACTACTAAATATTGCTTATTTTAAGCGTAAACCTTCTGCAAGAACAAAGCACTAATTACGTATTGTGGTCCTTAACAAAACTATGAAGCGCAATATACACTGAGTAATTGGTTCTTATCAGGAATTGAATACCGGTTAATTTACTATGGGAGTTATACCGGTATAATAAAGGTTTTTGTTAATATTCTTTCGTTTTTATTCATATTTACTGAAAAAAAAATACTGTGGTAAGTTTAGTGTGTATTACTCTTTAAAACTCAATCATGGTATCTCAGTCAGACATGTATTTTGGAAAATAAAAATTAACCGGTTTCAGTCCCTGGTTCTTATCGTAGATTTAAGTTTAAAATAAGTAATAAAAGACGAATTTATTTTTATTCTAAATTACACTTAGTGAGTTTTACCTTTGAGTCAACGATATTATGTAGTTTATTGCTCCTTCGAGCCAGTCGAAGAAATTATTTTTCATTTTATAAGGTAAAGACTGAAAAATTCATTATCAATACGTTGATCTGAGATGTTAAAATAACGCTTTACCAATAAGCAAACGCTACGAAAGGTCCATTTCAATATAATCAAAGCTGAACTGACTACGACACTAAACACTTTGTTTGAATTACAATTTACTTTATTTAAGACATGTTAATTGCCAAATAAGTTAGTAATATCCCTTGAAACTAGGCGTTGACTACAGCGATTATAACGCAGATTAGTGCTAATTCTAACACATAAGTTGATGCGACAATCCTTGAATGTAAAATGTACACAAAGTCACACTGTCTCAAATTTCGAGGTCATTACATCAAGTTACTCATACCTTTATTAATATTTCGTCCTTAGGGAAACACACACACGTATTAACTTTGTTGTCTCTGAGTGGATTAGTGTCGTCACCAGTCACTTCAATATCGTAACTCGTCCATTCAGAGATAGATGTCAGTTGGTCAGTAGACCCAGCAGACGGGCACCCACTGCGCAGTGGAGCGCAGTCGGCCGAGCGCAGCCTCCAACTGCGCTAGAGTGTCGTCAATATCGTTGTTTACGATCGACAGGTCAAAGTAGTGACCGTATGTGCGACGTAGCTGTTCGGATTCGCGAACTAACACTTCCAGTGAGCCGTCGTACTGAAAATAAATGAAAGTACGTAAAATAAGAGATGCCAAAGCTTTAATATAAACAAATATGGAATAATATGTACGTTTGGTCTGTTTTTATTTATTTATTTACTAATGAATACCTCACAAATATCCGATTATTAAACTTAATAGATTTGAAAACTAAACGCCATTAAGTAATTTTACAGATAAAAAATATATTACATATACTTATTATTTGAGTTTACAACAATCTGACATAGTTTAGTAAAAGGGATCCCTGCCTCCGTATTTCTTAATAAATAAATCAGATAAAAAATAAAAGATATTTTGTGTGTTTTCCCCACAAGTATTATTTCGGCGCTTTAGCAGATTTGCCTTTCTGACGATATGTATATTCGAAAATATCGCATCATTATCGGTAACAAAATGTATGTAATCAGCACATTCTTCGCAAAAGCTGTATACGATCCATAGAGATGATAATATACGTAGTACAAGATATCCAATTTATCATTTCATGCTGTATACAATGCTCATTGAGTACTTACATCAGCGACATTATTCAATGGCGGTGCGGCAATGAACACGACATATGGTGCGAACTCCGCAGTGCGTAGGATCTTGAGCGCTTGCGGTTCTACGTCCAAGATGGCGATACGCCGCTCTGAGTGAATGCGGCGTATCGTTTCCAGCTTCGTTCCATACATTGCATCCTCGTGTGTTCCTGGAAATTGTATTAACACACTATTCAGGTATCTGATAAGACAATTGGAGGCAAACAAGTATATGAGTTGTTTAACCGGTCTTTGAGATAGAAATAGGCTCTCTTTTTGAAGTTAGTTTCTCTCAGGCTCTCTTTTCTTTTAGAAAAAAAGCCAGCGACAATTGATTCCACAACGAGGTTGTGTGTGGAAGAGAAATGCGCATAAAGCGCACAGTGCTTGATTTCCTATTTCTACATTACAGAATTCGGTTATAGAAAAAGGTTGGTTGAAGATGTAGTCGATAATAATAGGTTCAACATTTTACCATACATGAATATAATATATACGTATTTTCTCAATTATTTAAACAATATGCTACGTAAAAAAAATTGACGGGATTATTGGCCCGTTTGGTAGAATACATAAAAAATACAAATACAAAAATACCTACCATATTCAAGATATTCATTAGCAGCGATGTCAGCCATCATCTCGTCGTGCGAGACGAAGTAGTAGTGTCTGCCATTCTCCTCGTCAGTCCTCGGGGGACGCGTCGTGTCTACATTAGAAGTATTATAAAATATTATGTATATTTTATATACCTACAAGACTAAAGAATACATTTATGTACAAGTTCGATCGGACATCACTACTTTTGACATTAGAATTCATGTTTTAAGTGTGTCAAAGAAGACAAAGACATAATCGATTAAAACACTAGAAAACGGTCGACAAAATTTTGTCGTGGTTGCAAATTTTGGTTGTTTTTTTTTGCTAGGCCGGCAGAAGGTGGCTTAGACTAAGGCTTCTTAGAAAGTTACCATCATAAATAATCATAAAATATAATGTAGATAAAATGTTTGTATGGACTACATATAAAAATACTAAACGATATTTACTGTCCGCAAAAGAAATTAAATTTCACATGATTATAATTACAATACTTATATAACAAAAAAATAGTGAAGAGTTGTGTAAATATCAAACATAACGAATTTTTTGCGGGTAGGCAATAGAAATCGAAACATCTAAATTTGTGTCTATCTAATATTTTATTTACAAAAATAAGAAAACTTACAATTTATTGGTGGAAAACTTCTAGAGAGGTCAAAGGAACACTGCATTTTATATCAGCAAAGAGATTTGAGCTGGTATGTAAATTTCTTTGTGCACTTCACAACTACTACCTCACATCATAACCTCACTTTAATCACTTCACTATGTCGGGAAGAAACAACACGAAAACTGGGCCTGCAGAGGCTGTCAAATCACTCGAAGCCAAGCTCACTGAATGCATGTCGTCATTTGAGGCCCGCCTGGAGAACGCAAGACCTGACACTATCGTCACCCTTGCCGAAGACTGCAAAATTCAAAGTTTCTATGAAGGCAGCTCTAGAGATCATAAAGACGCAAATTCAGTCCTTAACGCAAGTAACAGATGACCTTGACAACCGGAGTAGACGTAAATGTCTTCTAATACATGGGTTAACAGAGTCCGATGCTGAAGTACATGACCCATCCCTTATAGTTGTTGATTTTCTCAGAACAAAGCTTAATATTGAAACAATACATAAAGGACATATTCGCTCCTGCTATAGGCTGGGCCGAGCTTCAGGGAGCATGCCTCGGGCTCTATTGGTCAAGTTTGCTGAGTTTCCAGTGCGTAAGGAGGTGTGGCAGGCCAAAACACTGTTAAAAGGTTCCAATGTGTCAATTGCTGAGTTTCTTACTCCTCATAGAAGGGAAATATTCAAAGAGGCCCGGCGATTACACGGTATGCGCAAGTGCTGGACCCAGGATGGTAATATTTACTTGAAGACCAATAACGGTGATAAGGTACGTCTTTCCTCAATAGAACAATTGGCTCAATATCCCCCCACCCAAGTTGAAACATCTGCCAAAACCAGTCCTCCCAAACTGCGTGCTAGACCTGCAAAGAAGTGAGAAGTTTTTAGTTCCATGTCATTAAGAAAACTTTATATTCTTTGTAATTTAAAATTGACAAAATGTGCTTACCTAATGTGCTCAATATTTGATTTTCACTTCAATCTGCATTGTTATAGTGATAAATTTTGATCCCTGTAATTTTTCTATAATTTTTGTAATTATTGTTTATAATATATAGGTATAATTATAATTTGTAAGTGTATCATTCCATATTTGACAATTGACAGGTTCATTGATGTTTAAATATTGTCTCAGGGGGGTTAGAACGCAAAACGCAAAACGATTCGACTGATCGTCTCGCTTCATTGTGATTGGTGTAGAGACTCTCTCGCTTCGTTGTGATTGGTGTAGAGAGTCTCTAGAGAGTCTCTACACCAATGAAGCGAAACGATCAGTCGAATCGTTTTGCGTTTTGCGTTCTAACCCCCCAGAGCAATGATTTGTATATTGTCATTAAACCAATGTCAAAACGTCAATAACATCTCCACAGAGTAAAAATTATAGATAATATTATAGTTATAACTTGCGATGTAGACTTTGTTTGGAATGAATATATTCATTGATATTATATGAGCACGTATTTATAAGTTTAATGGAAATAGTTTCGCAGCCGGCATATTGATGTTATGCTAGTTAACCGGTGGTAGTTGTGGTTTAGGGATATAGCAACTAAAACAAAAAAGTAGTATTTTTAGTATTTACACATTATTATTATTATTTTTTTCTTTAATATTTTAATTAATTTTCTTTTTGTGTGTTAGTTTATATAATATAGCATGGTTGATAGTTCTATGGACTCCGATCTTTTTCAGTCTATCAGCACACATTCATTTCAGTCCTGTCCTGGCTCTCCCGAACCTCTCCTCGGTGACCTACTGAACAGTACCCTAGACCCATATCAAAGGAATCTGAATGTCTGCCACATCAATGCTCAAAGTATTCCAGCTCATCATTCCGAACTTCTTATAACCTTTGTTAACAGCCATATGCATGCGATTCTTGTTTCTGAATCGTTTTTGAAACCTAGCCTACCTTCTACCTATTTTGATCTTCCTGGATTTATTCTTATTAGGAATGACCGTCTCGGAAAAGGGGGTGGTGGAGTGGCTATTTACCTTCGTGCTGATATACCGTACAAGGTTGTGGAGCAATCTCCTGGCTCTTACTCTAAATCGATAGAGTTTATCTTAATTGAAATACTGGAACACTCCCTTCCTTTTGGGCACAATTTATGCACCTCCTACAGTTAATTACTTTGTTGCACTGGAAGAATTGCTAGAGCGGCATATTTTGAACTATAATCACTGTCTATTCATGGGAGATTTCAATACATGTTTGTTACGCAACGACGCGCGGTCTGTTAAGCTTAAGAACATTTGTGCATCCAGCCATATTAGCATCGCTGACCTTGAGCTCACCTATCATTGTAATGATGCGCATTCTTTACTGGATTTAATACTTTTTCCTCAGTCCAGTCGTATTTCAATACATGGACAGTTTGCTGCACCAGGGTTTTCTCATCATGATCTTATTTTTGCATCATATGCATTGAAACCTCCCAAAATGAAATCCAAGATCATTCTGCAACGTAATCTTCTTCGCGTGAGTAACGAAGTTCTCCGAATGGAAATTTGTAGTGCCGATTGGTCAGCCTTTTATAATAGTGATAACATGGATGACAAGGTTTTAATCCTTAACAGAATCATAATCTCCGCGTATGACAAAGTTGCCCCTCTTAAGCCTGTCAAAATGAAAAGACCTCCAGCTCCTTGGCTTACTGAAAAAATTCGAACATTGATGGCGCGGCGTAACCGGCTCAAAAAAAGGTACAATAGACATTCTACTGCAGAAAACTGGGTTGCTTTTAAGAAGGCCAGAAATCGGTGCAACCAGGCAATACGTAACGCTAAGCGTAAACATATCCATAAGTCTATTGAAACTAGCTCATCACAAAACGTCTGGAAGTTTCTACGTACGCTTGGCTTTGGGAAAAATACACATAACATCAGCGCTTCTTTAGACATCTCCGCACTAAACCGCCACTTTTCCTCACCCCCCTCTGTATTAGTAACTCCAGTTAAAACTTCTACTATCAATAGTATCTCGACTATCGTATCACCTTGCAGCAACTCTTTCTCTTTTACGCCTTCAACTGAAGGTGATATCAAGAAAATTATCAACTCAACTAATACTAAAGCTGTTGGACCAGATGGCATTGGACGGGAGATGATATTACCAGTAGTAGATATCTTGGTTCCCCACATCACACACCTAATTAATTTCTCCCTTTCCTCTGGCAATTTTCCATTACTCTGGAAAGAGGCATTTATAGTTCCTGTTCCAAAAAATTCGTCTCCTACGGATTTTAGCCATTTCAGACCGATATCCATCCTTCCTTATCTCTCTAAAATTCTTGAGAAGGTGGTCAACTTTCAAATTATCAACTTTTTCAACCAGAATAATATGTTTAATCCGTTCCAATCTGGCTTCCGTCCATCGCAAAGTACTTCTACTGCATTAATCAAAATCACTGACGATATACGCTATGCGATGGATAACAGACAAATTACTCTTCTTGTTCTACTTGATTTTACTACTGCATTTAATTGTGTGGACCATGAGATATTACTGGAAATACTCAAATCTTTCAACCTCGGACCATCTGTCATTCATTGGTTCACTTCTTATCTAGGAAATCGCCGCCAACGAGTTCGCGTTGACGACAATTTCTCTGATTGGTGCACTATTTCAACTGGTGTTCCACAAGGAGGTGTTCTATCCCCTTTGCTCTTCTCTGTCTTCATAAATTCTCTTGTCTCTGTAATAAACTTTAGTGAGTACCATCTATATGCGGATGATGTCCAATTGTATCAACACTGTAATGTAGAGGATTTAAACTCTTGCATTATGAGGATGAACTCCGACCTGGCTGCTGTACAGCAATGGGCCGGAAATCACGGACTTCTACTTAACCCCGCTAAGACACAGGTTATCATTATAGGAGGTACCAAAATCACGTGCCGTTTAAATCTTCAACAACTACCCAACGTCCATCTTAATGGTACAAAACTAAAGTATGCGCGTCAAGTTAAGAATCTTGGACTGCTTATTTCTGATGATCTTGGTTGGGTGGCCCAAGTGAACGAGATGCGTAAACGTATGTTTGGAGCAATGCATGGCCTGAAGCGTTACCAAAACTTTATTCCTCAAACAACAAGAATTACTTTGGTAAATTCAATGTTGCTCCCTATCCTAGATTATGCAGATGTAGTTTACCCTGACCTGACTGAGGATCTCTTAAATAAGCTAGACCGTCTTCTCAACTTGTGCATTTATTTTTTTTTTCGGATTACGTAAATTTGACCATATCACCCAATTTCGCACTAAATTGAAATGGCTAGACATCCGCTTCCGCCGCAATCTTCACATACTTACTTCTCTCTATGGCATTCTTCACAATCCTTCTACTCCCTCTTACCTCAAACAACGTTTTGTGTACTTGAGTGCACACAGCGGTACCCTGCGCTCAATGAGTAATAAAACTCTCTCCTTTCCAGTCCATAAGTCTTCTCATTATTCTGATTCTTTTACGGTCACCGCCATATCTCTATGGAATAATTTACCACGAAACATTCACGACGCACCGTCTATAAACGTCTTCAGGAAGAGGGTCGAAGAGTACTATCTTAAATTATTAACCTGCTAATTGTTCCATTTTTCACAATTTTCTTATTTGTTTCTGTTTAGTTAATCAAATAGTTTTTAATTTTTTTTTTCCATTTTCTTCTTTTATTTACTATTGCACTGCCTACACACCTCTCCACAAAGCCAAGGTTAACTGGCAGAAAATGCCTTTAGGCATTAAGTTCGCCTTTTGTACACTACTTTTTGTGCAATAAAGAGTTTAAAATAAAATAAAATAAAATAAACGAATCTAAACTAAATCGGAAAAAAACATAAATAGATCTTTAAATCTATTATTTAAAGATAAAGTTGTATTTAAATGATTAAAAACGAAATATTTTTGAACATTGGAATATTTTATTGTATGCAGGAATATTTTTCAAGCGTAATTATTTTGCTTTGCTAGAAGCACATTTTTTTCATTGAACAAACCATTTCACTAAAGCCAAAAAATGCTGAGTACTTTTGTTTTTAAATTCAATAGTCAAATATTTTAAAAATCTAGTAGGCACTCGCAATATTTGAATCCTGGTTTTGATTGCATCATGTATGGTTAAGTTTCAACAAAACCATATTTTATTAAATAAAAAACCTTTTAAAGGATTAAAACGCGATTCGAGTGCTTTATTGCAAGTGTAGTCACGACTGAAAGGTTCAGCTGTCTAAATATGAACAATTGGACGATCGCCACCTATTTCTACGAAGTTGGTGTTTGCTGTAATTCAAATTAGGTCTGAACATAACATAATATGTATTTGACATCACATCAAAGTGAGCCCCAAACCAGGAACTATCACTCTGGAATATGACAATCATTACTATCTAACCTTTTATTTTTTTGTACGTTTGATTACTGCTTTTTCAACTACTTGATGTCAGATTTCCTATCAAAATTAGATTTCATTTTTCCTTAGATTTCAATAGTCTTGTAGATCTTTCCAAGCAATTTTTTTTCTTTAAACTCTATCAACTATTTGATAGACTGTCTATTTAAGCCCGCTGCAAAATACTTATCAATAAATTAAACCACACGGTAAAGTCTGAATTTTAAATCAACCATTTTTTTTATGGAATTACTTAAGACAACACATTTTCTTCCATGATAATATTGTAAGGATTATAACTGTCACAGGACTTTAAACAAAACGCTATCCACCCCTACATTTCTTACACCGAGATTTACATTCAGCGCAGTATTCATTATGAAATGCATAAAACGCGTAATCTGCATTTCATTTATTTTTCACCTATAAACGGCCATTCCTATGACACGAATGAAGTCCATAAAAGAAAGATAATTTAATATATTTATGTAGTATAGAGTAGGCGCCATAGATTTTTCACCTAGAAACATCGCCGTCTTCATCACACGAAAGCCAGTGAAAAAATCAGACTAATATATTACTTACGTGGTATGGGATATGCGTACAAATCGGGATGACGTGCTATGAGTGTGTTCTTGATGTGACGTCGACCAACGCCATGCGCACCCAAAAGCACAATGGTTTTACGCTGAAAAGCTGCAAAATAACGAATTGGCTTAATTTATCTCGAATTTTAAAGTAACTTATCCAAAAAAAAAAAAAAATTCGGTAGTTTAATTAAGGTGTTTAACGACTGAAATTTAAAATATGCAAAACATATATCTATACTCTATACTAATATTATAAAGAGAAAAGATTTGTATTTTTGTGTGATATGAATAAGCTCAAAAACTACTGGACCGATTTAAAAAAAAAATCATCAATAGAAAGCTACATTATCTGCGAGTAACAGTTTTGTATCTACATTGCACCCGTGTGAAGCCGGGGCGCGTTGCTAGTGGATTAATAATATAATATTGCCACTCACATGGTAGTTTAACAACTTCTTCATAGGTAACAACGTCGAGCTGATCGAAGACAGCATTGTGCTTGGCTAGATACTTGTCCTTGGCTTGCTTCTTCTTGCGTCCAAATATTGAACAGTTCACTGCAACAAATTAACTATATACTTTCTCATTCATATAATTACATAAAACCTTCAAAAGCTTACGTTAATTTCATGTAGCAAATAAAACATTCGACGACTACAACGCTGCTATTAATAAATTAAAGATTTTCAATGAGTTATTTAAATTAATTATTGAAATGCGTACAATTAAAAGGTTGTTCGATTAATCAAAAATAGAACGCGTTACAAAAATTGATTTCGGTTTCTCATATATTTAAATGGTAAATATAATATTATAAGAGTTGAGACTCACAGACCTGTAGAACATGCATTAAATAAATTTTACTATTGCTTCAAAATAGTATTGTTTGCTATTTCAGAGCTCGTTACTTTATGAATAACTAGCAAGTGCCCCCGCAACCCCCGCGGGTTGAATTTCGTAAAATCCGTTCTTAGCTGACCTCTACTCGGCGAAAGGAATATTCCTACCATATTTCAAGTCGCTACGCCTTATGGTTCCAGAGATATCGTGATGAGTCAATATATAGGTGGGAATCTCTTTTATATATATAGAAGATAGATAAATTGTATAGTAGCAACTGTACAATATACAAGGTAAAATAGGAATTATGAGCGTATATTGAACCTGTTATAGAACTAATTAGGAAGTAATATACGTTAAAAATATCAAATAATTTTAGAAAAAATAAGTGTAATAATAAGTTTAGTCACTTGAAGCCTTATAAGAACGTCATAGCAGAGCTGATTTCGAATATACGACATATTTGAGTTGGACGTAACTTAACTGGGTTGAGAGGTCAGTGTTGTAGATAGAGAATGCAATATCTCATTGCACCAGAGTTACGTGGTTTAGAATTTTTCTATTCATCCAATTGTTATACAAGAATAAACGGAATTAAGTAACACCTATTTTATATCATACAATTAATTCTAGGAATTGTAATTTATCAAATTTATACGGCATCTAACACTATCTATCATCTCCAGATATGCTCCATCAAATATCTAATAGATATATTATTTTATTTCTCTGTGAGCCATTTAGGGTAACATAACGATAAAGCAGTTTGATGCGAGAAGAATTGTAACGGAATAAACAAGAATGTTATGAATAATATGATCATCAAATGCTTTAAGTTATCCACAAAATTGTATTTACGGTATTATTAACGTAAAAGACTGCTGACAGTCCATTCTAATAAAAGAAACATTTAAATTTCTGTAACTATTTTTTTCCGAAAAGGAGAGGTGACGATTAAAGAAAGGGAACAGTGTTCATAGAAATAAATTTGAATGTTTTTGTCTGTCTGTGAGTTCACTTTTATCTCCAAAGATACTGAATTGATTAATGAGACTCTGACCAATTGATTGAGCTTGGTCCGAAGCAACATCAAAACTTTGTTTCATCGAAATCGGATATTAGAGAGAAAAGTTATCTTTCAAATAGCTTGCTTATGGCCGAATTCTCGAACGCTAATCAACATTGAGGTGTACTTAAAAGTATATCTAACTCTTTCATTACAAAGGTAAAAGGAAAGACAGAAACATTTTAAGAAGCCCTCAAATTTTGATTATTGTTTCAGTATTCCGCGGTTAGAGGCTCATAAGCTGAGATCACGCAAATCAGTGGCGGCGTAAGACCTAAATTTTATGTGGGCAAGATTAATTTTGCGAGGCACTCTGCCAGCGCAAAAAATGGCTTTTTTTAGCAAATTTTTTTGGTGCGTTCGCGGCTTTTAAGTACCTAATGCATAAATTTTCGGGGCGCGAGGCCCCATGGGCCGCGAGGCCGTAGGCGGTGGCCCACGTCGCCCACGCCTTACGCCGCCACTGCGCAAACGAACCAACTGGTTGACAATATTTTGCGTTATTTATTTTGAATGATACAAATGTTCGCGTACCCAGCACGTAGAGTAAATCCCTATCGCACATTTCTATTCTAATAGCAGTAAATGGAATTACCTGTATTCTCACATCCGTCGGTGTGAGACACGCAGCCTTCAGCTCCTAGCCGCACAACATTACAACACAGTCATGCAAACAACTTGGCATGGATATGGTATGGCAACTACGATATTTAGGGCGAGGTTCTTTTCTCTTGAGAAACGCTCATATAAAGAACTTAATATGAGAAATATATCCAATTGTATTTGAAAAACTAAAATAAATATTAGGAACCCATATACAGTTAAAACCGTTTATGACGACTTCATTTAGAACAACATACCCGTTATATCGACGATAATCAAAGGTCCCGGCTGTACTTTGTACCTCGAAAACATCACCGGTTGTTACGACAGTCGGTTTATACGACCAAATATGACCAGTGGCGGGACCACCATACAAGCCCAAACGCCTGTTTTACCTTATTAATGCATTAAAAAGAAATATAATAATGTAATTAGTCATATATAACTTATACGATTACGTAATTATATAAGTTATATACATATATAAACACGTATTATGTTAAAATCGGCAAAACGGGCTTTTGGGCTTGTATGGTAGTCCCGCCACTGAATATGACTAGTCTCTTCGATGTCGTTATAACAGATTTTAACTGTATTGTATAAATCATAAAGTACAAATGGAATAATCAAAACATTTCTCAAGAAAATAAAGCTCGGATTAGGATATTTCAAGACTATTGAGCACCATATTTTTTTGTTCATAGCGTTCTACGGAACGTTTGCTCTTTCACCAACATTATAATACATTCACTTTAAATTTTACGTATACAGATAATATAGGTATTTATAATTACAATTTCTCAGTAATTTAGCAACAATTTGGTATTGATACCATGCATATAGGCTGAATTACATTACGATTATCATTGTTACATTTAATCAGGGTTGATTTGAGATACACAGAATACAAAATATATAAATTAAGCAAATTTACATACCGACTGCAGATTCATCCAAAGAAAAGTGTTTGAAAGAAAAAATAATATCGTTAAGTCGCCGATAAAACATACACAAAATAAATATATTTTTAAATAAGAGAAGGAAAGTAAACCACTGATTACAAAACCGAATTTTGTCAGAGATTTGTAATTTGCAATAAAATGTTAATATATAAAATCAACACGCCGTACAAATTTACAGTATGAACAGAAAAAAGAACAAAAACGGTCAAATTAAGGTACACGTAAATCTAAATATTTAATCAACGTCCTTCTGAAAAACATTGTTCAGGTCAAGAAATTCCACACAACATCATCTAAATACATAACGTGACTAAGGCCCGTATTCCAAGATGTAACTCAAGTCGAAATCTATTCTTGGGAACTGTCAAAATGTCAAATTTCTATAGAGAATATGTGATTTGACAAGTACTAAAACTAGATTCAAACCTCTGACACATCTGATCCCAGATCCCGTATTCGTGCCTTAAAAACTTTGGTTCTATTTCTAGTCTTAAGAATAGTAGCACAACAGGCATAATATGATTACGTAGCTCATATCTCAGTAGGACATAAGAATTCTTATTTCCTGAGAAACAGGTCACTATTATATAGGTCGATAGAAAATCAGGCCCCCATTCAAAAGTGAACAGCTAATCAGACAAAAGAGGTCAAAGTGTCTTTATTTTGGTTTTTTTGTCTAATACTAGAAAGTATTTTTCTACTAATAGTTCGTCACATACACAAACTTGTATGTCACATCACGATTTCCTCTATAATATATCAACTGACGAAGCTCAAATATATAAATTTTATAACAATTTACGCTTAAATGAACATCAAAAGGTCACAGAGATTAATTATTTATTTAATTAA
Source organism: Anthocharis cardamines (assembly GCA_905404175.1). Lineage (NCBI taxonomy): Eukaryota > Metazoa > Arthropoda > Insecta > Lepidoptera > Pieridae > Anthocharis > Anthocharis cardamines. The sequence continues at coordinate 3,106,976 of FR989959.1, forward strand.
AATCGTTATATTAAATCGTATTTTAACCACACATCACTGCCATACAATCACATGTGGTTAATGGTACATATAAAATTTAACCACAAATATAATATATTGAAAATACGATCTACATCTATTTTATGAAAACTATAACAAAGATCAATATAGATACATTTGCTTAGGCAAATTAACAATTCGATACCTCCCACATAAGTTGTGGTAACCGACAACGTTGGTATTTTACGTTTTTTAAACTATACCGCCTGTTTTCATTTATTTTCTGTGTTCCGAATAAAATAATTAGAACATATTTGACTTTATTATATATTTACGAGACGTTTAAAGTTGTATTATTATCAATTATCAGATGGAAACAGACAGCATAATTTAAAAAACGTAACGTAACATAAAGCATTAACTTTGTTGGTTACAACAATTTACGTGGGAGGTATCGAATTTCAATTATATAAATTACAATATAGCCAAGTAAAACTCACACACCTAAAAAGTATGTTAAACATATCCTTTGTGGAATCAAACACTATCAGATGACATCTTTTTAACAATAATAAGCGACTAACCTTGATCAGTATTTGATTTTTCAGCAGCGGCACAAGCAGCCCGCCACTCTTGCAATTCAGGACTGGGTATGAGTCCAGCAGAGCCACCCGAGGCATCTTTACGAGCTTGCCACCAATGTGAATCATCCTTGCTAATTATCTGAAATAATAAGTCCATATAGCATAATGTTTTTTTTTATGTCAGATATCGACAGACGAGCACGAGGTTCACTTGATGGTAGGTGATACCTCAACCACAGAACATCAATCAATGATGCGTTGTCAATCTACTTTTTAAAACTTACATTCGGAAACCGAAACGCGCAATATGCTTTGCACGGTTTTTCTATCTATGAACGGTGGTTCGTTACCAGGTCGGAATTTCGATATTCCTCCCACCCGATCAATGCCCGAAGTTACCAGACGTGGGGAAAACATGCATGTCATCGATTGTTTAAAATCAATATGAAATGTAAGTCCACCATCATTTTCAATTTGAAAAACGGTAACTAATATTTATTCATGTCTTTAGTCTGTTTTTCACTACGCAACTCGATCTTCATTTCGACGCCGCGGCAGTAATGATTTACGGGATAAAGTTGAATAGTGAGACAGTTATTATATGAAGAATGGTATTTGTGTCAAAATCTGTCAACCACGAGAACAGCCACGAATAATTAGATAAAACACGTAATTATTGATAGGGTAACTCAATTTTAAGTGGTTTCAAACTGTGAATTTCCCTTTTCTTATTGAATTCTATAACGTGTAAAATTAAAACCGTATAAAATTTGATGTTTATTAATATAGGAATAATTATGTTAATAACATACCTGTAGAATATCTCCTGTATTGAACGCAATACCAGCTTGAGCGCATGGTATTAGTTCATCTTCTAAAGGATCGTAATCAAACTGTGCTCTAACAAATATCTGGAAAAATTATAAGAATTATAATTTACAGCCAGTTTGAATTATTTAGATATATTTACTGTTTTTTTTAATAAAATTAAACAAGGCATACGTTACATATAGAGCTTTATGAACTCGAAACATTTAAAATTAACTACGAAGGGATGGCTAAAGATGTAATTGATGATTTTATGAAGCATGATGATGATATATTTAATGAATGAATGACCGAAGCGATGGCAAAGAACAACAAGCGCACAGAAACAGTAGGAACCACAGGGACGCGCAGCCATGCCCGGATGACATAATACATTACAACATAAATAAAAAATACATAGAAACTAACATAAATTACCAACATACCAACAAAAATAGCAACTGTTGTAAATACACTACTTACTAGAACGGGCGAAGGCTTTATCCGGAATAGCTAGTTAGAAACAAAAACAGAAAGTTTTTAGTAGACCAATCAGATTTAGGACAAGCTTCTAATGGAAATTTATGTGCGCTTGTCGACTTTTAACAACTACGTTTTAGTTTGTCAAAGCGCGTTATTATCACACAATCTATTTTAGTAGATAACAAATCACACAATATCTGTATTAAACTACAGTAAAAACAAAGTAAATAGAGATTTCTTGTTATAATTATAAGAGAAGCATTTCAAACAGCATTCCTCGAACAGCCCAAAGGATTTCAGACAAACTAATATTTAGTGAACAAACATTTATACCTCACAAGGTGGTGGAGCAGATCGATACGATGGAACTATCTTGAAAGTCACGGATCCTCTCGCTTCACGCTGTAAAATACACGTCATCATTATTAATATTACTTTTCAGGAAGACATTATTATTTTTATTTATTTATACTAATGAAAGTGAAAAATATTATATTTTTAATAGGTTAATCACAAAACGTAAAAAACTATAAGTCTTATTGATTGATTTGTACATCGATTTTTTAGTTTTTTCGATACAAATGATCCGCCCCGGTTTCGCGCGGGTGCAATATAGATGTACTATAGATAAACAAATGTTACTCGCTGTTAATGTAGCTTTATATTGGTGAAAGAATTTATAAAATCAGTCGAGTAGTTTTCGAGTTAAATCGTAACAAACACACAAACAAATCTTCCCTTTTTATAAAATTACTTTAGAAGAATAAATATTCACAAAAGCTCAATTTTTGCAATTTATTTTACCCAAACAACTGCAACGAGCTCCCTCGTGTCATCTTAATGTCTCATTGAGATCAAAACATTTCAAGAATACACCAAAATGATGCTCTAGATTCGAGACACCTCGATGAGTGTTCTCTCGAGAGAGATATATACATAATGAGCCACGGGATACGTACCAGCATTCTTTGAAGTTGCGCGACGGATTGGTTAGCAACGGGAGTGCCGTTGATCTCTTTGATCTCGTCGCCCACATGGAGAGTCGCCTGTCGATGGATCATTCCACCATGCATAATGCGAGCTACGATGCAGCGACCGTCGTCCGCCAATTTGAGTGTTATACCCTGATTTCAAATGTAAACATACTGAATTACTCTGATAATTACACATAAAAGTAGAAGCGACGACTGTACATTGAATATATTTATCAGTTGAGAGGTTGCGATATAAGAAGGGTAACCGAATACATAAATCATTTCGTGATGCTGAAAATCAGCACTGTAGCCAATATTGGGCAAAGCTGATCAGCCTTTTCTTACACTAAACAGCATCGTTAGCTTAATTTTTTTTATAATGTTTGGCATATACATAATAAGATTATTCTTATTTTGATCTATCTCTTCTTGTTTTTGTCTATCTTTGTGTCTGTTTGTTCAAGCTTATCTCATAAAACATTGTGCAGATCCACATGTAGATTAAGACTAATCTCCAAGATGCTTCTTTTCATCGAAATAAAAGTTTATGTGAGGAAGAAAAGTTATAGTCACTTAAATATTTTTTCACGAACGAAGTCGTGATGACCAGGTATTATATGAAATATATTATTACTTCGTATTTCCATTATTAAACTAAACGTAACATTTACTCATAGTTATTTCTATTAACTCTAATATTAATTAATTACTTATAGCACGAAGAAAAAAATTGAATCAACATAATTAACATTCAACCGGATTTAATTTCTGCTCCAAACTATATAATCTAGACTAGGACATTATGAAACGTTTAATAAAACTGTCTGTTTCAACAAATTACATTCCTGCTGTGTTTTTTAGCTTCATTTTCACAGCAGAATATTTTTCATTGCTGTTACATTGTCTCGACGAGTACTTGACCTTTTTCATATACATATTTAATTGCTTTTGGTAAAATTATACTTAAATATAGAAATATTATTACGCGTAAAACATATTATTTAATTAAAATTAAATTTGTCTAGAACTCACTGGTATTTAAATATAATACAAACGAATAGTACAGTGAGCTGAAATATTTCCCAATCAATGATTCAAATAATTTCATGTGATATTTCATTGTCATTATAAAGACATGACTAAAATTCTTGAAATCATTCAATTCAGAAATAGATGGAAATTTAACTCAGACAGAGCATAAACTACAATTTACATATTTGACAAATGTTCGCGCTTACAAAGCCACTTCGCTTTGTGAGCTATGTGAATATGCAGAAAGTGCAGTAAGACTTAAGACACACGCGGGGAAGTTAAACATTACCATAATCTTTATGACCACAGAAAATCACATTGAAAGCTCAACTGAATTTCAATCACGTATCTACGAAAATCATAAAAATCCCTATATAGCCAATAACTGCGAGCAAACGAAATTAAATGTCAACGTAATGCAATAAAACCCCTACCATCGGTTCGTCGGTATTCTTCTGGAACTGCACGAGGCGAACTCTAGTCACGTTCTCGAACTCTGGCTCAGTGTCGTCTTCTTCCTCGGCGGCCGCTTGAGATGCGCGTCCGTTGACAGGTGGTGGCGACGCGCGAAGAGACTCCTCACCGTACACCTCGCGTGCGACCACATCGTGAGCTTGTAGTAGAGCCTTCAATAGAATAAAATATCTATGTTATAATAGAATTATCGACAACGACTTCGATCGAATGATTCGAAGAACTTTCTTTTGGTAAATAAAGACAATTATTTAGGCTTTGCGAAACCTCGACTTAGATGCGTTTCTCATTTTTAATTTATGATAGTTAATTGCGAGATATATAATATATAAATAATATTATAGTCCTATAATAAAATGCAGATTTATTATAATGGATACTATTCTCATTAGTCTATTTTGATTTTTGAAATCGATAAAAATGCTTCGAAAAGATTAAAAGATAAACAGAAAATTACAAATAAAGATCTATTAAAATTAATTGTAAAGGCAACATAAATTTGAAATACTGGGAAAATATTCTGTTGAAAAATTATTGTTCCGGCGTCGATAAGTCGAAAATAATTTTCCATGTATCTGATACAATTAAGCTCTTTTCAATTTTCGATATAGCGTTTTGGCATGCAACTCGTTGCTGATAAAATCCGAGGTTTCCAGTATGGTTTTGGATTATCCACAAAATAAGCTCGGACCCAATCACGCGAATTCTAATGAAAACAGTCTTCTAGCTACTGGAAATCAAGTTTTAAATCTATCAACTGTGTACAATACGTAAATAAAATGATGTAGTTTCAGTATTTATTACTAAGCATCACGTATAACTTTGACAAAAGAATGAAAAGCCGTAACGAGAACGATTTTACTGTTTCGAATTCGAATTGATTTTAGCGATATATCATTTCTAATATATTCTATTTTTTATTATACGCTTAGTGAATATAATTAATTATATTCACTAAGCGTATAACAAGTTTTTTTTTATTTTGATATATTTGGGCTCTACGGTCACTTAATTTTAAACGATCACATATTATGTTTCAAATTATAAATATCAACTTTAAAAAAATATACTTACTGATTACTGATTAAACAGAACGAGTACATATTAGAGAGTTGATATATAAATAATATATAAATAGTTATAATATAATAGGAAGAACTGCCAACTGTCATCATCGAGGTGAAGAAAACACCTAATTAAGATTTTAAGACCAGCAGCAGCAAATTTTTTAGAAATATGAATATTAGCCAAATGTATGGATTCAATGGAATTTTCGTTTATTGAAATTTAGAGATCATAAAGACAGACAGGTTTGAGTCCTTTAAAAGTCTCTCAAATTATGTCTATTTCACACATAAGGCACTTCATAATCTAAAAACATTAACTATCAAAAGTATGTCCTCAAAAAAGAAATGAATTCCCAACAATAAATAAATAGCGCGTTAAGTATCAATTTAAAGTATCTGTGTATAAAAAGTAGTGACATATCATAAGATTTAAGTTTAATTCAGAGTGGTTTTTTCTAAAAGTAACCGCGACTATGAGAAAAACGATTGTAACTCTACGATCTACGATTGCAATGTAGAACTATCACAAATTATACGTAGGCAACGGAGTGGTTCTTAAAAAGGTTGAAAAGTATTTTCTGTGAAAATTCCAACAACGCAGTGCAGTTTAACAAATTAAACTTGAATCGGAAAAAGTTGGAAAAATTCGTTTCGAATTCATGCATGCTAGCAACATCGATGGGAGAGCTCAAGAATCAAAAGTCATTGAGACTACTGGATTTTCCAATGGTTAATTAAATTGAAAAACTGAATGGATTAAAATACAATTAAATTTTCATACCGTTCAAATTTCCCCTTAAAGTCTGCCTGTGACAATGCTTGCTATTAAGCGTTCGAAAGTTTATTGTACTCGTCTTTCGAAATATTAGGTTAACTATAAGAAAATATTCATGTATTTTTGTAATCAGAAATGTTATTAAAATTTCGAATTTTGTAATTAAAAATAAAATCTATGGCCGTCATTGATAGTAAATTATATTAATGTGTTTCACATGTATTGAGAGGATCATAACATCATCGGATCAAAGGTAAAAAAAACTCATTTAGTGTAATTTTTAATAAAAATAAATTTTGTTACTATTGCTTATTTTCAGCGTAAACCTACGGTAAGAATAAAGCATTTGCGTTTTGTGGTCCATAACAAAACTATGAAGCGCAATACGCATCTTTTCGTAGATGTACGCTTAAAATAAGCAATATGTATTTGCGTGTTGTTCCCACGAGAATGTAAGTGCGTGCTCCTATTTCACCATACATACTGCTGATAGAGGACAAATCTTTGTTTTTTTTTCTTGTTTAAATTTTTTTATTATTATAGTTAATTACGTTATAAAGATGTCATGTGGAACATGGTGTAATGGTTGCAGCGCCTTACAAATATTTTGTAAAACAAAAATTTGGCGATTAAAAAGAGTGACGAAGAGTTTCTTGCCAGTTCTTCTCTTCCGTTCTACGCCCTTGATTTGAGAACTGGCGGTAAATGTAAAATTAGAAGCATTTAATATGTATTTTTTACTGACGTTCATAAGTGTACATTGTGTTACCTAAATGAATAAATGATTTTTGAATTTTGAATAGTAGCAAAATTTAATTATTTTCAAAATGACAGTGAGTTTTTACCTTTGAACCAACGATATATCCAGTACAAATTCTAAAACCGCAGTCCTATAACAGTTTACAGTAAACTATAATCCACTTATGCAATGAGAGCTTTGAAAATAATAGTGTAAAGCAGAAGCTGCTACATACAAAACACCTACATTTATATGCTAATAGGAATTGTATTTGTAGAGCATTACCGTCTCGCGTCTTCAATATTTACCGTTATCAAGTAAACATTTATTTAAATAGGTAACGTGTAAGAATATCAACAAGATATGACAGGAAATTCTATGAAAGTAGAGCATAGCTTGGGATATTATCTCTGACAATAGAAATTGTATATTCTCATAGTAATAACATGGTAAGTTTTTACTTAAGTCATTTCATACTAATGATATGTATTTGAGGTGTGTGACGAAAAGAGAACGGAAGGAGAGAACATACTGCGACGAAATTAAATAAAAAAAGGTAACAGGGCAGGAATAAGGAGTCATTCCTTACTACTATTCCATTAAATATTCTTTTATTACAAATACAGTACAGTATTTTTATATATAATATACTAATAATGCGCCCCGGCTTCACACGGGTGCATTCTAGATGTACTGTACACAAACAATAGCCTATGTGCCTCGCTGATAATGTAGCTTTCTATTGGCCAAAGATTTTTTAAATCCGTCTAGTAGTTTTTAAGTTTATTCATAACATACAAAAATACAAATCTTTCCTCTTTATAATATTTATTATTAAACACATTATTATATATTTATATATATATATATATATATTTAGGTGGCGATATTGCATGTTGGATATCATCCCAATATGAGAATTAATCCGGAATTCCTCTTGTCTGAAGGGCTTTCAGGTATTATTATTAAATTATTATAATAGAACTATTAAAGATTTTTAATTTGTGTAGCCATAACTTCTTTACTTAAATTCACTCGCATTGATAGCTTTTCTAGGCCTTCAGCACTAGAGTGGTAACACAAGTGCTCTCAATATAACACAGTGTACAAAGGTGCTCGTCTCTTTAATGATACCTTCATCTACGGCCTAGATAGTCAGAAAATATAATATTTTAAAAGATAAAATAGAGACAGTAATAGGTTAATAAAAGGAAGTTGATTTTATCGGATAGTAATGAATACTTCATCATCAAAGAAGAAAGATATGCTTGTTTGTTTAAAATTTTACCGGGGTGTGTTACTAGTAATATAATACATGGAATAACAAAAACAGTTCCGTTTATGAATAATCTGGATTTTCTTTTGGAATACAGCTCTTCTCGGTTCGTAGTAGTGTTGATATCTTTAAAGTTTACTATTTTCAGAGGGATATATGTTATTCAGTCACGTTATAGTACACATCTCAGAGATCTTTAAAGACGTGATCAGAATACTTTATAGCCTTAAATGTGATATTTTTACAGTTTGTCATTTCTGACGATAGAGGAAATTTGAATGCCTACCAACCGACTTATTTATGATCGAATAGCCGTTACCATTAGTTTTGCAGAGTCATTGTACAAAGAGTTAAAATCATTAAATTCATAAATATGAAGATGAAGGACTATGAAGATTTTAATAAGAATATTTTTAGAGTCGTAACCTGGAAATATGATATAACTTTTTAATACTTTCGTGTGAATTATGTATCTATATTTAGGTACACACACAATTTAAGACAGAAATAAAATTGAATGTTAATTAACTCGAATACCAGGCAAAATCAACATGCGATTCAGCTTAATTTGAAATCACTTCTACGTTATAATTGCTTACATGCTAGGAACATACTCAAGATTCGAATTAACACTGTATGCAGTATTGGCGTTTAATTAGATAAACGGTATGAAGTGTACATTCTGGCATTCCTACAATATTAAACCTAATACGCTTGTCAATGAATAGATAGATATTCCTTCCCACTTATTTCTGTATTACTCTGAGACTTTATTGAACATAAAATTGTCACAATAATAATTCCCACAAGGCGAAAATGGCGTGTGATGCTGGTTGATATGATTTAACATTTAAAAATGTATTCATGTTTCATGTTCCAAATTACTACGAAAACAAATTCTGAAAAGATAGGTAAAATAATTTTTTCTCATCAGAGGAAAATATCGATTATAAAATATTAAATTTTAAGTGTAATTCAGTTAATTTCATGACAGTATATCGAGAATAGACATTAAGCCCCTATAAACATTAAAACAATAGGTAATAATAACTTAGGCCGTGTCTTATTATTAATTAATTAGCACATCACAACACAAGTCACATTCAGAATCTTGAAATATTACTGATTCCTAACTCAACTCCCCAATTGTAACTATTAATCGCTTGCACATTTTACAAACTCAACACATATTCCATGCAACTTTGTCACCCATACCGACCACATCTAACATTTAAATTGAGTTAAATTGAATTGAACACAACTTTAAAATCATATTAGTTAAGTTTATTGCAGAGACAAAGTTCCAGCAGTGTACTGAGTATTTAATATCAAACGCAATAATATCTTTGAAGCGGATAACCGAGGTAATCTGTCGTCTGTCGACTGTTACTGGAATGCAATATTGCTATACCGCTATTATGAAACTACAAAGTCGTAAATTCAGTAGCTACGTGCCTCACTGGTCTGTGCTTGGATTGCATATACGCGAAGTGCAATAGAAAACAAGCAATGTTATGAACTAACGCTCGTGGGTATAGTTGTTGATATATACATGCCACTACCATATGACGTAACATTAATTCCCGATATGTCAAATTCATGTCGTCATCTCTCTACGAATGGCTGGAATATTGTTTATTCAAGTATCATCCGCTTCGAAACGTTTTCATTGAGTGGTTTCTATCATAAGCGCTAATAATATAGTATTATATACATAGTAGGTAGTTTTAAAAGCCCGCGGGCCGCAGGCAAAATCGTTATTGTTTGTTATTTATTTTTGTATTGTTTGAATAACAACATTTAGAAAATTTGCGTTATACATTTCTTATTCGATTTTTAAAAAAAATGTAAATATAATATAATAATCTATTTAGTCGTTTTTATTAGTAAGGGTTCCCATCTAACCCTGTTTTAACTGATGGAAATCAATAACAGAGATTTTTTTTTGAAGCGTGAATCTTTAACATCTTACTTTATCAAAGTTGTGAACAATTTAGTACTGTATTTATACATTACAGTAAATGATATACATTGCATATATTAGAGTGAATTACACTGCGATGTTGAACGTCTACAATGCCATAACGAGAATAGAACGGAAAACAATTCATACTAATTTAGTGAAAAGCAAGGCGCCACGAGGACTGTCTATTGAGATTGGTTACTTTAGATAGAAAATGTTATACTTTCTAACTTTCTTAAACTATTATCGTTAAATACATACACATAATATTATGTAGTACCAGAATGAATATTCCAACCGTGAAAAAATCATTTTCACCAACCAGTATTTAATTGCCGCATAATCTAACCATACATTTTCGATTCATGTTTCGCAGTCTGATGTGGTGTGCACATACACAAATAGCGGCGTAATGGATTGCTAAAGTTTTGGAGAATTTATTGTACCTTCATATAAGCAAGCTTTGAAGTTAGCGTAAATGTTTACAGAAACAACCACGTTCTAACTTTTCGTTTCGTCATAATAATATATTTCTACTAGTTGACACGTGCCCCTTTCGCCGGACAAAGTGAAAATTAGGGGTTACAGGTATTCATTGATTCCAAATCAAAAGAAAAAAAAACCAACAATTGTTTATATCAAAAAATAGTAACTTTTTTGGATAGCGACGCTCTAATCGCCTAGCGGTATGAAATGTACTTTAAGACTTATTCTCATACCTACCAAATATACATAAAAAAGCATCATAATCGGTCGCGCCGTTTCGGAGGAGTGCGACCACAAAGACACGAGTTTAATAGATAACTAAATAAACATAGCAAACTAAGTCAGAGGCAAACAATCGCCAGCAATTCGATTTGGCTACTGAAACAATTATATCATCAAAGGATACTTGTAACTAAAGCGTTATTATTGCCCAAAAGTTATTTCGATACTCTGGCAGTTGAATACATAATTAAAATATTTGAGTAATTTATTTATCTACCACAAATTATATGTTTTAACGGTCGTAAATAGCTTCTTCATGCCCTGTTCCCCTTTTTGATTTGGGGTCCGGTATATTTTCTTTTTTCATTCTCTTCTTTCACCGCCGCCGGCGGCGCCGGCCGCTTCCTTCAAACATAGTATTAAATGTTGACTTTAAATAAGTATGATATATCTATACCATAGATTTTTCTGAATTCGCTTGAGTATTTTTTACACGTTTTCACGCCCCATTTTGACGCGTGCGTTACGTTGGTCGACCAAACAAAGACTGAAGGGCGATTATTATTTATTATTCATTTGCAGAATTCTTTTGATTGGGACACTGTTGGGTTTAAGCGCGGACCGGAAATCCATTTAATACTAATAGTGTCTTTTATTAACGCGAGTATCACACATTTAAATAAAATACTGTATACCGGATTAAAACGAGATTTATTTCTTATATTGTTTAAATTATTTATAACCGTTGCTGAAAATCATCCGAAACGTCGGGATAAATAATTTTAACAATATAAATAATAAATCGCGTTTTAATCCGGCATACAGTATTTTATTTAAATCATTTAATACTATGTCAATGATTAAAGCTTGACAAATAGTCTGATAAACAAATTTTGCTCACGGTATAAGAATGCTAGAATTATTAAAAGAATTATACTACAAAGGTATCTAACCAGCTTTGTGGCCTCAAATAACTTAATGTTCCACCAACTAAAACTCTTCAGCTGCGAGAATATTTAAGTTCAAAACTCGTTTTGCCTAAGTGAATTATCTGGGGGCACAGAGTGCCTCCGGCAAGACGAGAGAACGGAAACGCAGGGTACTCCCTACCTTTTCTCGAAGCGTTTCGTCGTATTTTTGAACCCTTATAGATTCAGTTTGGACAGTCCTAGAAGAACATGATGTCAATAGAATACTAATTAAACATGCCAAGTTTCAAATGTTTAGTTATTATACTTTATATGTTATTAATGTCTAAAATAACCAGATTTCGTCACTCACTCACTGACTGATCGTCATCAATGTAATATCACATATGTGATATGTAAGGGTAGGGTCCTGAAGTCATAGAAAGCTGTTTCGTATGAAAGCTAAGATACTGACAATACAAAAATTTAATGAAAATATCAGAAAATCTCATTAAAATTAGAAAGCTCATCATTTTGCCCTCCATCCCTTAAAATAGGGGGGTGAAAATTTAATTTTCAAGGTAGTATCAAAAAATAATGAATGTGAATGTGCAAGTAATATTTACCTACTTGTACTTTGCATGGAAATGTTGGTGTTGGTGGGATCATATATTTTCTACTATACATAGACTTAAAAGGGAAACTTAATCATTGCCCCTATTTTGTGTATTTTTAAAAGAAGACTGACTGATCGAAATCTTTATACTTTTAATTTCTATATACTATCGGAATTGAAATTACCCTTTGAGTCGTAACATCCACATAATTCAACGAAGGCTATTTGGACGAAACTGTAAAACCGTATATGTCCGCTATAAAACTAAAGTATTTTATTTGTACAATTCTGTCTCAATCAGTTAGTTGTAGTTACTTTTGTCAGTGCTATTGTAGTCTATTTACAACTGAATGTGAAGAGGCTAAATAACGTGGCACCGAGGTACTGCTTCACGTGAAATTGTTACCATAAATTTATACTATTTTAGAGATAAGTCGGCACACAAAATGCCTCTAGCACATTTGTGTACATTTTTTCCACAATAAATCTCTGCTAAGTGCCATTGTGTTTGAAATTGTGATGACAGATAACATATCAAGTGGCATTTAGGAAGTGGTGTAGCTAGCTCATTTCAGATATTACGTAGGTATTTTCAAACAAACTTTTTTATGGATGAGGGGGCAAAGGGGCTGTCGCCACATTTCACACCCCATGGTAAGTGATTACCGGCGCCCATAGACATACGCTACACAGGAATGTTTGCAGGTGCGTTGGCGGCCTTTAAGATATAGGAAAGGCACTTTAGTACATGTATGTTTTTTATCTCAATATATGCTCTCTAAATAAAATAAGTTTTTTTTAAATTGTTAGATATGCCACAGAATATCAGTCCATGATGCGCTGTCGACCTACTTTTTACTTTGAGCAATCGGAAATTCATAGACTGAAACCGAAACGTACAATATGCACTTCACGGTTTTTCCAAATATGGGTTTCAAAAATAGAATATCCTTATGTGTATGAACGAAATAACGTACGAAGACTTTATGATAATTTAAGCATAATATTATGCTGCATTAAATAAATTAATGTAGATTACATAATGAGTTAGTAGGTAAACGAATGGGAGCCAAAATGTTTCCTTGATTCCAGGATGATAACACAAAATGTATGGGTAGTGTCCCATTATGGAGACAAATAGTAATTACAACTGGAAATCTTTGAAGAAATGTAGGAATTTTCGTATCTTAAGCACGGATATACGGAATAGATCACGTAACTTTTCCTAATGACATTTTTATTGACCGAAGGTTGAGGACGAATAGCGATTCGGTGATTTAATGTGATTTTCAACATGTCAGTTTAATATTAAGATGATGAAAGAAAAGATGTAACCATATTATACGACTGATTTTTTTTTTTTTTTTTTTAATGTCAGATATCGACAGACGAGTATGAGGTTCAACTTCACTTGATGGTAGATGATACCTCAGCTACAGAACATTAGTCAATGATGCGCAGTCGACTTAATTTTTACTTCGAGCATTCGGAAATCCATAGACTGAAACCGAAACGCACAATATGCATTTCACGGTTTTTCCATCTATGAACGGTGGTTCGTTACCCGATCGGTATTTCGATATTCCTCCCTACCAATGCCCAAAGTTACCAGACGTAGGGAAGTCATTTTTACAGAAAATTATAATCATGTCGTTCCGGTGGGAGTCGAACCTACCGAACGAACCAACGAGCCCGTCCAAATATTTAAAGTCGGCTCTTGCTTTTGCAATGTCAAATTGAAACTGCAATTAATTCATTAATTTCATTTATCAAATATAATATACTTTTATTTATAAACCATTAAATAAACAAGACATTCGGAATAATTTTAAATATAAATTGTTAACAGTTTGATTAATCATCATGAAATTTTGCGTATTTGTAACATTTAATACAATCAATGTATGATATGTACATTGTACATTTTACGTAAAACTTAAGTGGTCAGTTCAGCATCCTTTAAGTGGACAAGGGCCCCGGTGCAGATAAAAAATCTCATCCGGTGGGGGACCCCCCGACTAAATTTTTTCAGCAACTGAACAAAATTAATTATTTGCAAATTATTACTCATCAATAGCGTTCGGTGCGTCTATTTTCGGCGTTATAAATGCTTATTTAAAATCTTGAAAAAATAAAATTCTTGCGAATTTTTTTCTAGTTTCAAGAGCTGCCTGCAGCCCCACTTTCCAAAGCACAGGGTGCCCTCTCAGCTTCAGGGCCCTGGTGCACTACACCACTTTGCACTATGATAGCTACGCCACTGCATCCTTCACATCCAGCATCATGTCTGGAGAATAAAGTTTTCAGTTCCGATAGTTCTATTTGAAACGATCATCCGAAATATAAGCATAAAATATCACTTAACAAGCCTTACCCGATTTTGGTCTTAAAAATATGTTGATGTAACTCAACTAATTTTGTTTGATTAATGGCCACTAATCCAGTAAAATACAGCATTTTTTTACGTAAATGTTAATTTTGAATATTTCTGGATGAGCCAAGTAATATTTCATGTCAAGATTTATTAGAAAACTCAAGAAAGACACTTATTGAAGTTTCGTGAAGAACGTCACCTGGGATATACATATCTTCAGTTTCCATAATATTTATATGCTTATTAAAGAGTATTAAATACTAAATGTGTAACATATTCGAAGTATTTTCAAAAGTCAGAGAAAAATAAAGATGAGATAACAATTGGCAAAAGTCACATGGTTTTTATCTATACATATAATAAAAGAGTAGGATCGAAATTACGCTTCACTAAATATTTTTACCAGAAATTAAGAGGGGTGATAAAAGAAGGGTAGCAGAATGCATAAATGCAATTTTTAAGATTCTTGTCTGTCTGTCTGTCTGTCCGTCTGTCTGTCTGTCTGTCTGTTTGTTCACGCTAATCTCCGAAGATACTGAACCGATTTTCGTGTAACTTATACAAATATATTAAGCAAAGTCCAGGGCAACATATAGGCTTTGTTTCATCGAAATCGGTTGTCGGAAAAAAAAGTTATCATCATTTAAATATTATTTTAAAGACACCATTTCAACAAATTGCAATGAAAACTGACTCGCGTTGAACTTTTTCGAATTGTCAGATGTCAATCACAGTTTGATATGTAAATGAAATAGTTTGATAATTTCGCCGTTTTCGATATGTGTTCGTGGCATAGTGGATATGCATGCAGTCCCATAGCGTAGCTTTTGATGCGAGTTCGAATCTGAAGTTGAAATGAAAGAAATGTTTTTTTGTATTTATTTATTTATTTTTTGAAAGAACTATATCACAAAAAAAAAATAGAAAATGTATTATTGCAATATTATATGAAGAAGTATTTCTTATGAGATCATTTATTTCACCTTTTCATCAATCCTTTCTCTTAAACAGAATTACGATTATTCGATATTGCTTTTTTGCTTCCGTATCTTAGAGGTTTCCGCATTTAGCACCGGAAACCCGGGCAGGAATCCCGGGAATTTAAAAAAAATGTCCGAAAATGAAAATGACCAATTAAATGAACGCACGCATCTATTTAAGACAGAAAATGCATTGAATCCAATCTTCGATTGAACTCTGATTAGTAGAAAAAAGACACATATCTGGATTTTGGTCACGTAAAGTTTGATTAATATGAATCTCCCTAAATTTTCTTTAAAGTCAAGTTAATAATTTCAACTATGGTATTTCTATTGAATTTCAAATCATCCTTCGAACCCCAATCTCAACCACCATTAAACATGTCGATAATATGATGCAAAAGCAACCGTCAATTACTAATTTGATAGCTCTTTCCCAAAAGAAATCACCAAGTGCAGAGGATGGAGGATATGTCATTTGAAGAAAGCTTGCTCAACTTAAAGTGAACCCCACGCGAACGAAGTCGCGGGCATCAGCTAGTCCTCAATAAATATAATTTATGTAAATTAATACTTATATAATAAAGAGAGGGTGGTTTGTTTGCAGTATTATCTCTGAAAGTATTGGATCGATATGAAAAACTATTTCATTCATATACATTTAGTTAACAGTTCATCCTCAATAAATATAATTTATGTAAATTAATACTTATATAATAAAGAGAGGGTGGTTTGTTTGCAGTATTATCTCTGAAAGTATTGGATCGATATGAAAAACTATTTCATTCATATACATTTAGTTAACAGTTCAATAATTAATTGATACTTATTATGCTAAGTTGCACTGTGCTTTATTGGTGTGTACTGATTAAAGTTTAAGTTAAGAAGTCATGTAAGGAAATACTATTCCTAGAAAATAGTTAACGTATCGTCTAAAATATTTTATATTATATCTGCCATAATTTTTTTTTTAATTTGGTCGCGTGTGATTTCTAGTTGAATGTTATTTGTCAAATAATGTTTAGAATCAGTCAAGAAATAGTTTTGCTTATCTGCTATTTCAATCTATCCAAGTAAGCCCGTAAAAACTCTTGCGATTACGGAAATACCCACAAACTCGTAGAGATTCATATCTGATAACTAGGTACATGGGAACAATGCATTTTCTTGGCTACATCTTCCTATTATCTTTCTGAGGTTTGACAAACAAAGTAACCCTTGAAACTTTTCAAGGTACGGACCGGAGAGTCGGTTGACTGTTCGCATACAACACAATTAAAATACAAACAATAAACAAAAGAAAGCTAGCTATATATAGCATTCTTCGAGACAAAAGATCTTTGTGATTGCTGTCATGTTAAAACTCACTGCAACTATATGAAGAAAATAAAAACAATACACTATTACAAAGATATATTCATAAATATAATGTACGTAATTCGTTGTGTATGAAGTAAACATGGCCGCGATATACCGATGTAAATAGCCAAAACTGTGCACTTTTAAATAAAATACTGTATACCGGATTAAAACGCGATTTATTATTTAAATTATTTATCCCGACGTTTCGGATGCTTTTCAGCAACAGTCTCCCGCGACCACGGTTGCTGAAAAGCATCCGAAACGTCGGGATAAATAATTTAAATAATAAATCGCGTTTTAATCCGGTATACAGTATTTTATTTAAATGTGTGATACTCGCGTTAATAAAAGACAATATTAAAACTGTGCACTGTCAATTTCCGATCGATCATGAGATTCAATTGATGGTATGTGATGTGATGCGCTGTCAGCCTACTTTTTACTTTAAGCATTCGGAAATTTATAGACAGAGACTGAATCGCGCAATGTGCACTTCACGGCTTTTCCATCTATGAATGGTGTTTCAATATCCGATCGGATATTCCTCCTATACGTTTAATGCCAGAAGTAAACAGACGTGGGGAAGAAAATTGCTTATAGAAAATTATAAAACTGTCGCCCCGGCGCAATACCAAATGCGCGAATGAACCCGTTAATTAGCGGGTAATTCATAATATATACATAGTTGTATCTTACAGTTCCTAATCATTTTTTCGGAAACCTTGGGAAATCGGAGGGCCGAGAAAAAATGATAAAAATAAAGGTTTCAGTCGGGAACAGATAGCATGTTATGCGATGTTGGGAAAATTTGTCTGTAAGGTCACCATTTCTGGGGTAAGATTATTTTAGGAAAATAGTATTTAGCATTCTAACGTTTATAAACATTATTAAATATATATGGGTGAATTTATTAATGTTCAATAGTAGGTCCATAATCTACACATATAAAGGCAAGGTAAATGTACTTGTAATTAGGTACACAATCGTATAGTTAGTACAGGCAATATATGTATAAATTGTATACATATTAATCTATATAAGAATGTGTACAGGAAATGAGCACGATTACTGCTTCTATGAGAGTAACTTTACCAGGACAACAGTATTTGGACAAGCGCCAAAACTAAGTAATAAGTAAGAACCAACGTTGCTAATTGACAGAAAACAGAAAAAGAGTTGTGTGTCGTAACTTTAATGTTACGACATACATATACATCAGTCTATAGTCTATACTAATCTATATATATAAAAGAGATTTCCACCTATATAGTCACTCATCACGATATCTCTGGAACCATAAGGCGTAGCGACTTGAAATATGGTAGGAATATTCCTTTCGCCGAGTAGAGGTCAGCTAAGAACGGATTTTACGAAATTCAACCCACAAGGGGGGTTGCGGGGGCAATTGCTAGTATATTATAAAGAGGAAAGATTAGTTTGTTACGATTTAACTCAAAACTACTGCCGGCCTAGCATGACCGCCACGAGATATGTCGCGGACGAGAGAAGACAAACTAAGATGTTAGATATCTCGATATATTATATCTCGACATCGACAATTTTGATAGAAAAGATATCTCGATCAACAAATGTATCTATTTTTGATATTAAAAGTCGAGTTTTAAGTGTAATTGTCATGTTAGACCCGAAAGAAATAAAGCGATAGTCGATTGAAACACGAGAAAACGGTAAACAAAATTTTGTCGCGCTTGTCATGCTAGGCCGGCTGGACCGATTTTAAAAATTCTTTCACCAGTAGAAAGCTACATTATCAGCGAATAACCTTTATTTTTTTGTATAGTACATCTACATTGCACCCGTACAATGCCGGGGCGTGTTACTATACATATATATTGGGCTTCATAATTAATTGACGTATAGATAACAGTTTTGTATAAAAGACAATTCAATTGAAAACATGAGTGGATGAAGGGAGTATGATACAATTTGTAAATGATCGAGAAAATGGGCAAAACAGTGTTGTTACATATTTTTTAGGCAATTTTTTTTTTGATTGTTTATTTAATAACTAAATTTGACAAATAAAATCATTATACATGTATATATTGTTATGGAGACACATAACACCTTCACTCAACGTAAAAAGTAGGAGTTTTAAAAATATGTTACGTAGCCCCTTAATTTTTTTTTTTTCATTTATTTATTCATCCACTAATGTCTCCAATTGTTACTCATTTATTAAGTATTTAATACTTCAAAGGACAGGATTCAATTAAAAATGCCTTAGGATTAATAGTAATTGAAATATTCAAATTTCAGGGTACAATTTTGTTTTTGAGGTGAATTCGTAACAAGTTTAATCTAGATATTTTATAAAAGTATTACGAGATGAAATTTCATATAAAAGTAATTTATATTTTACTCGAAGGATACATTTTTATCAGAACATTTTTTAAATGTCTTTTTGTCTATCGAATACCTTAACATCAACATTATTACAATGATTTAGGACCCATTTTTTTTTCATTTTATTTAGGTATGTTAGATATCGACAGACGAGCATGAGGTTCACTTGATGGTAGGTGATACCTCAGACACAGAATATCAGTCAATTCGAAAATCCATAGACTGAAACCGAAACGCGCAATATGCAATTCACGGTTTTTTCCATCTATGAACAGTGGTTCGTTACCCGGTCGGAATTTCGATATTCTTCCTACCCGTTCAATGCCCAAAATTACAAGACGTGGGGAAGACATGCTTACAGAAAATTATAAACATGTCGTCCCGGTGGGATTCGAACCCACGATCCATCGATGCGCATGGCAGGGGTTCTAACGAACGCGCCAACGAGCTGCATTACAAACGAAATTTTATTTTTGTGTAAATGTTAATTATACTGCAGTGCATACATTATGTAATGTTTTACCCTTATTACATAACTTGTACCCTACAGCACTTGGATGATATGTTATGGAAAAATGATAAAGATTAACAGTGAAAGCAACAAATTATAAAAAAGGTCAGGTTTCGTTGACAATAATACATCTCTATAAAATAATTTCCATACCTACCAAAATCAGAGTTTCAAAAATTTTAATAGCACCCGCCGTGTTAAAGACCGGCTTAACGACATAATATTACTCTCTACGTTATTTTTATAGGCGAACTTAAATTGGAAAACATGTATTACGGCAATTTCTAGAAGTACTTATGTGCTCTAAAAAATATCTGAACTTACGACTTCAAAACTGATTACTATAACAACAACCAGGTATCATAATATTTTTCGGATCCTTTCCCTACTCGAAATAGGAAATGTACTAATTATTTATGATAATCAAGCTTTATCGATAATCAAGCTTATAGTTAATTATTAATCAGCTTAATTCATAAAAGGCTGACTAAATGATACATTTTTCAATCTAGAGAAAATAGTAAGTAGATAAATATTGAATCCGTTTTTGAAATATATGGGTCATTCCATGTCAAATCGTCAAGTAGTCAAAATAAAATCAATAAAATTGAGTTTTTACTCGAATAGAAATTAAAAAAAAAAACAAAAATTGTTGCCAAAATTCAAAAAATCATATTTTTGAAAAATCAAAAAACACCCTTCTGAAAATTTTAGGATATCTTTAGATATGTCAGAGGTATAATATAAAAAGTCCAAAATTTAATGGCGAACTTTAATTTTTACGGTTTTTAAAAATTTTAAAAATTTAAAAAAAAAAATTATACCTCTAAGTATCCCCTTTGAAAATGCCAGAGTTTTTTTTTTAAATACAGTAGTTTCCGAAATATTAAAAAAATAAACTTTAAAAACAGGAAAAATAGTGATATTTTGAATATTGCATAACTTTTGGAAAAAAAAAAAATTTCCCTTGGCAGAACTTTGTTTTATGATATAAGGAAACTCTCCACCAAAATTCATCCAAATCGGAAGGGGTCGATTCCAACTAGTTGACGATTTGACATGGAATGACCCATATACTATGCGTAGTCAAATTATGGTGGATGTTTCGATCGGAGTCGAGAGAAATAGCTAAATGAAAATATTTCTTATAGAATTATCGGTATCAAATATTATGAGGCTCAGTCACGAATTGTGTGATACATACTTAAGTCTCGTACGGTTTACGCAAAAATAGCAAACTATGGATGGAAACGAGACTACATTGACGTATCTTACTGTCAATATAAGATAATATAATCTTTTCGTAGAAAGAGATAATAAGAATATCAAAATACGACATACATTTTTGGGAGGCTCTATACTTTGATGGGATCTATAAAACGTATTTTTTTTGTCCCGGGACCGTAATGTAACATTCCTTGTAAGAAAAATTATATTTTTTAACTCTATAAAAGGTATATATAGACTTAACCTAACTTTCTAACAGCTAAATAGCCCAGGCTTCCCATTCTTTCTCCCAAGGGTACAGTGCGTCGACCTTCGCAACCCGGCAATTGGCAAAGCAAAAAAGAACTCACACGCAATTTCCTTCACATCGCAATTGAATTGGTTCACGTCAATAAGTTAGTTGGAACTGATAAATAAATTCTCTCATCCCATTCAATGTCTTCCGATACAGTCACCAGAAACATCGACCTAGAAAATCCGCTCGGGCATTCTTTTCACTAATACCTATACTGTCGACGGGTATAATTCTTATACACATAAAGAATTTACGTTAACACATACAATTTTAGATTTGTTTGTGGCTTAAATCGCTGCCTAGCCATAAGGGAAAATATATTATAAATATAAAATAACTAGTGGATCCCGCAGACGTTGTTCTGCGAAAATATTGGCTTCGAAATTATACAATTATTCTTAGATTGGAATATGCCCATTTGCCCATCTCTGTATGTGAAAAAATATTTTCTGCTTTTCTGCTATAAACACGGAGCCCGAGACCTTTCCAACGAATGCAAAACCGTGGAAATCGGTTCGTGCATTCTGGAGTTATAGCGTCAGGAAGGAAAACCCGACTTATTTTTATATAGTATAAAACCCAAAATGTGTCTGTGCATCCAGAATAATCTCCTAGTACATGCATTAATACATAGTGGACTTTTAACGATCAATTATGTTATCAATTTAACCGCCTCCGTGGCTCATTGGTAAGCGCGACTCGTTTAGCACCGGAGGTCCTGGGTTCGAATCCCGAGGAAACAAGGTTTAAAAAAATTGTTTCGATCAAGCAGGGCACAGAAGGCTGATCATCAACTTGCCTGTAAAGAAACAGACAGAAATGGGTCTGCCCCATGCCCTAATATATAACACGAGAATTCACATTATACTGGGTGGCGCAAAAGTAAAGACCCTATTTGGTTCAGCTCTAACATTTTTTCTAAATTAGAAAACTAGATTTAGGTTTTTTTAAATGTATATTTGTGCCATTAAATTTCGTACCATTAGGATTTAAAGATGATGTCTTTTAAAAGGTGACCTCCAGAGTTGATGCACATTTGAGCCCTATTTATGACATTTTGCATAACTTGCCGTAATACTTCCTGTGATATGTTCCTTATTTCTTGATGAATGTTACGTGAGTTTTTGATACCCAGTTTGGACGAATTGGGGCTGGAACACATCTTGTTTCAACAAGACGGCGCTACGGCGCTACTATAGGAATTAGGAAGTGATAGAAATGCTTACTTTCCAATAAAATCGAGTATAACATAGAAGTATTTTAATCATACAATCTTTATTATTCTAAGTAAGACATTCTCCTACTGAAATTGGACGATGTCACCGACAGATATTTTGGTAATTCACTTTATTTCCACAATTTTACAGACGAACGAGCAAACTCCTGAAGAACGAAATGAAAGTGACCCGAGCGGCAAGAGTCAACGATTAATGATCGATAAGCTTCAAGTTTAAACATTTTAAAACACTTCCACCAGAATCTAGTGCATCTGCCTATCTGTTTATTATTAACTAGGTATGTTAAAATATTGTTATTTACTTTAGATATTGACGGGCGTGAGTAGCAATGAGGTATTATAGTATTATACTGGCCAAATTCAATACCAGGGCTTTCATGTACGAGTCCGTAAAAATACCAGGGTCGAAAACCAGGTTTTTTAAAATACTTGAAAGTATTTGGCCTAGTTCGTATTGACTATACACAGAAATGTGTCTGCCCCACGTTTCCAGAGGATACCCACTCAATATGTACACAACCTCATAATATATAACTTTCAAGTTAAAATTCAATACATAAATATGTATAAAACAATAACGGCCTTGATTAATAAATTGATATAGTTAAAATATGTTTTGTTTCTTTCGTTCTGTAGTCTTTTCATATTCGATAGAGTGAGACAAAACATATTTTAACAATATATCAAGCATATAACACGTTTATGAATAAGGCCGTAAGAGTTTTACGTCTGAAGTTGGCGAAATATACAGAAAGAACTTTTATTGAGACATTCGTATTATTCAACAACTTTCGAGAGGACGTCATCGTATCTTCAAAAGGTATTTTCAATTTTTACTGTACCAATATCGTTAAGCGTGTCATCTCGAGGGAGTCAAAAGAAGATTACATTTACTGTGGCCTATTACTTTAGATCGCTTAACTTATGTATAGGCTACATACTATTATAATATTATGTCACTTTGTCAGAGTGGATAAAATATGGAAGCAGAAAGGTAAGACTGAGAAAGACATGAAGGGTGTTTTAATAATGTGACCTGTAAGTACAGGCATACACTGTAGAGATTACTGGTTTCATCTCAAAAGTTTTCTCATTCAAGTTCAATGCTGAAAGATAATTGTAAAAAAAAAACTAATCAAATCATTTTTTCATTTAGGTAACATAATGTACACTTATAAACGTCAATAAAAATAAAGATATTATTTTAAATGCTTCTAATTTTACATTTACTGCCAGTTTTCAAATCAAGGACGTAGAACGGACGAGAACTGGCAATAAACTCTCCTTCACTCTTTATAATCGCCAAGTCTTTGGCTTTACAGAATGTTTGTAAGGAGCTGCAACCACTATACCATGTTACACATGACACATTGAAGTACTTAGCTATAATATTAAAAAAAAACGAAAGGTAGCAGTAGTGATCAAACAACTGGCTATCTATTCATAAAAAATACTATATCCTACTGTGTTTTTGTTTATTTGCTATATAAAAACTGGAAGGTCACCTTCAACGATTCGAGGCAGATCAATCAATGACTTGAGATAAACAAAGCAATTAACTTAGAAGTGTTTTTCTAAATTACTTTCATTTATATTGAGATGCTATCTCGGCTGTTTCATTACAGTTAGAAAAATGTGTAGTATAAAGCCTAATTCTATTTTGAGATAACGCCGTACATTCTAGAGAAAAGATAATATACGTTTGATGGAGAAATTTACTGTTACCAGGTATCTTATCTATACATACATAATAAAACTGTAGAGGTCAAATGTCTGTACATAGAAAAAAAAATGCTAAAAACTGAGTCAGGGGGATATAAGAAGAGAAATAGAACAAACCCGGTTTTTTTTTGTTTCTCTGTCTGTTTGTCTGATTGTACGGGCTAATCTCCGAAGATACTGAACCGATTCATGCAATTTTCACATATATATTAGGCAAAGTCCGGGGCAAGATATAGGCTTTGTTTAATCAAAATCGGTTTTCGGAAAGAAAAGTTATCACCATTTAAAGATTTTAAAGGCACCATATCAACAAATTGCAATGCAAACTGACTCGCGTCGAACTTTTTCGAATTATCAGATGTCAATAACAGTTTGATATGTAACTAAAATAGCTTGATTATTTCGCCACTTTCAATTGAATATTCAAAAGTTCAGCTTAAGGTGAAGCCTACGCGAACGAAGTCGCTGGCATCAGTAGGCCTATTACGAAAAACGAACGCAACGAACGGATCGAAACGAAAGAACAAACAACTTCATATTTTAACTTATTAAGAAAACATTTTTAATTCTATTTACGATTATTCTTACTATCAAAGTAATGTCAAACGAAAGACATAATGTCTTATTGCGAAAGACGTGTCGATCATCAGATTCATAATAGTAAAATTTACGATCCGTCAGCCGAAACTTCGTATTTTGTTTTCGTAATAGGCCTCCAGTTGTCGATGTCGAGATAAAATATATCGAGATATCTTAGTTTGTCTTCTCACGTTCGCGAGATATCTTTTGATGATCATGCTAGGCGGACTGCTACTTATAAAGTACTTAGTTATAGTACATGTTTTATCTTATTTTATAGTTTTGTATAGTTAGTTATTCGCATTTACTATGAAGAAATAATTAATTACTTGTTTCTTTCTAAAAAAACATTATAATAAATGATTTGTTTTATATTGTAGGTATATTTTGTAGCTTGCGCCCATAAAATCTTTATGAAATCAGAAAAATTCTCACGTATATATTTAGACATCTATTGCTAATAATTCAACATTTATATACCTACTTTACACAGTACCTATATGTTGCAAACTTCGAAAATTATAATGTCTTTTAAACGTATGTTACATTTCAAATGTTTTACAGTGAGAGCGGCGAGTGTTGATGAGCTTTTCATTTAAATGTATAACACTCGCGTCAACAAAAGGCAATATTTCCTCCACTTCCATTTAGCTGAGACACAAACACGACAAGAGCCATTTCACGAAGTAAAATCGTCACTGCATTAGTCTGAACTCTGAAGCAATTACGTAACTCAAGGTGACGCTGCTAACTAACGAAATATTTCGCCTACGTTGAATTCATATATGCAACCTAACTGCTAGGGAAATGATAGTAGATGCATGCAGTGCCGGTGTTAGAGGGGCGCTCGATGGGGCGACGGCCCAGGGCGTTAAATTGGTGGGGGGTCTGAGGTCTGGAGTGATGATGATCCATCCATGATGAATACCCTCAATACTTATGCCTTACGCATATCTTAACCTGGCTACTCTGTCGATTGAAAATGAAACAGCTGGAGCAAAAAAAATCTAACTTAATCCGTGTATAAAAAAAATAAGGAGAAAATTAACGTTCGATATTGATTTTGTAAAGTGGGCGCCACAATATTCATGCCCGGGGCGTCAGTGGCCCTAACACCGGCACTGGATGCATGGCTATATATCCAAGGTCATTTGAAATTTAAATTCTTTGTCGAGATGAAGCCGGAACTGTTAAAAAAAGCTTAAAGCATGCACCATAATGTGACATCAGCCTTATAAGCTTAGCCCTTATTTTGAAAGAAATAAACTATTTATTTAGAATAACGCTAACAGTTCAATTTACAGTTTTTACTTCCTACTAGTTAGAAATATGTTAAAAACTAATTTAAGTCTAAAAATATTTGGTTGGTAATACATAAATTAATAATTTGGTGCATTCTAAAGAGGAACAACACTGACTTTCAATGACTCAGGTTGAAGAGGCGCGTCGGTCAATGCGAGTTTATAAACATTCCTTATATCCTATATTCGCACGGGTGCAATGTTGATGTACTAAAAACTTTCTATTGGTGAAAGAATTTTTAAAATCGGTAGAGTAGTTTTTGAGTTAAATCGTAACAAACAAACAAATAAAAATAAATCTTTTATATTTGTAATATTAGTAGATATACCGATACAATAGCATAATACTACCAGGCTGAGGTATCACATATCCTTATTTGACTTCAATCGTTTTGAAATTCATAGAATGCAACTGATATACGCAATCAAATGCACTTCGCGGTTTTTCTATCTAAGAACGGAATATCGATCATTCCCACAACGCTTTGCGGTTGAACGTCTACTATCAGCCACATCTACTCAGTAAAATCCTGATAAACCAAACGGTATTTTTAAAACCTACCATTGCAACTCTAATGGTAAAAGGCCAAAAAATAATATCTTATTTATAAAATCACAAGCAACATTAAAATAATGTTGTGTTTCATATAAGAAACATATTAATTTTAAATTTATTTTTACCTTAGAGTAATATTTTTAACTATTCATTTATTTTAAAATTCAAATTCAAAATCATTTATTCATTTAGGTAACACAATGTACACTTATGAACGTCAGTAAAAAATACATATTAAATGTTCTAATTTTACATTTACCGCCAGTTCTCAAATCAAGAGCGTAGAACGGAAGAGAAGAACTGGAATAAAATCTTCGTCACTCTTTTTAATCGCCAAATTTTTGTTTTACAAAATATTTGTAAAGCGCTGCTACCATTACACCATGTTCCATTTGACATCTTTAAGTAATTAACTATAATAATAAAAAATGTAAACGAGAAAAAAAAATCAAAGATTTGTCCTCTATCAGCAGTAGGCATGGTGAAATAGGAGCACGCACTTACATTCTCGTGGGAACAACATGCAAATACATAGTCGAAATAACTTATATCACCGCATACACGAATTCAAGTCCGACCTGTCACCACAAGTAGCACCCGTTCACGAGTATGACGCATGGCCAGCCATCGGCCCCCTCGCCATATTTTAGGGAGAGAGACAACCCGACGCATGGACGCCACCACAAGCAATGACATTTTCGTATTCAACGTATGTATAAACATGCATAGGGTTAATATTCAAAATTGTCAAACGTACAAGGTCTGTGAGACAGGAATAACTGTGAATCGGTCTGTTAAGAAAACTTACTATAGTTTTTACGTATATGCATGTTAAATATCGAACTGCCGTAGCCTATTAAACCTATGTTATAAATAAAAAGCACCCAAACAACAGCCGATGCACGTTTTGTCGTAAAAAATCACTTCTGTCCCAAATTCAGTGATGAATTTGAATAAAACTTCTATATAAATTATAGACTATTTTAACTTGATTTGCGTTAATATATTTGTTTTGGCTGAAGGAGACCTCGAAAAAGCAGAATTATCTACAATTAATTCAAAAAAATACGAATAAATATATTTGCATCACCAACATATTAATATGAAAACAGATGGTAAAGCAGGCCATTTACGTGAAATTGACAGGTTTGTCTATACAGTTGAACTGCGGTTTACCTGTACAGGCAAAGCTGTCAGGTATACCCTAAAGCCTGATTCACAGCTAAAAAGCTTATCATTTTATCATATCAGTTTCAATAATCGCACTACTCAAGTTTAAAATTCCATGACCAATTTTTTTATGTCAGATATTGGTAGACTGTCAGTCGATAACTTAAAAAAAAATCAAGCACGAAGGTCACTTTATGGTAGGTGATACTGCATCCTCAGAGCATCGATCAATGAAGCCCTATCGACCTTTTATTTACTTCAAGTATTCTTACTCCATAGCGGGAAATGGAACTGCAATTTTAATCCACGGCTTTTTCAATGTATGAACAGTAACTTTTCATACATTAAAACGCGATTTATTATTTATATTGTTTAAATTATTTATCCCGACGTTTCGGATGCTTTTCAGCAACCGTGGTCGCGGGGAGACAGTATTTTATTCCGGTATACAGTATTTTATTTAAATGTGTGATACTCGCGTTAATAAAAGACAATATTATGAACAGTAACTTGTTAGCCAGAACCTCGGAATTTCGATATTCCTCTCACCGGTTTAATGCCAAAAGTATGTTTAACTTGTATATAATGTATGGAAAACATTTATAATTTTCTGTATTAACAGAAAATAATGACGGGAATCGAAACTCATTGGATCGTTAGGTACCCGACGCGCCAACGCCCATCAAAATATAATCCTGTTTTATAAGCGTCTCAGTAATCGGCTGTAAGTGATAATTGGCAGCTTTCTGTATATTAATATCGATATTATTATGGCAACACAAAAACGCTTTTTACGCAATGAGGTAATTCGGAAGGACACAAAAACATTTGTCTACTTTTAGGTAATAAATCACGGAGTATTTTCATTTCCGCCATTCAGTACAAAACAAGACGTACAATAGAGGGTTTTTTGTCAATTTAAGAGGTACAATTGTATTTTGAGACAAAATTAATGAACTGAGATTTAGGTAAGGAAGTAGATTTATAGATTGCCAATATTCATTCACAAAGTCACTATACAATATACATATAGAATATATAAGACACAAAGAACTTTCTTTATTGCTTAAGGGAGGAATATCGAAATTCCGACCGGGTAACGAACCACCGTTCATAGATGGGAAACCCGCGAGGTGCACATGGCGCGGTTCGCCTCATTCATTTCCAAATGCTTGAAGTAAATATAGGTCACGGCGCATCACTGACTGATGTCCTGTAGCTAGTATCACCTACCATCAAGTGAACCTCTTGCTGCCGGCCTAGCATGACAACCGCGACTAAATTTTGTCGACCATTTTCTCGTGTTTTAATCGATTATCTCTTTATTTCTTCCGGGTCTAACATGACAATTACACTTAAAACTCGACTTTTAATATCAAAAATAGATATATTTGTCGATCGAGATATTTTTTCTATGAAAATTGTCGATGTCGAGATATAATATATCGAGATATCTTACATCTTAGTTTGTCTTCTCTCGTCCGCGACATATCTCGTGGCGGTCATGCTAGGCTGGTCTATTGATATATTTACCTTTACCATACAAGATATATAGCGTCTGTAAGTTTAATATAATAACTATTATTCTATATCTTTTATATTAAACCTGCCAAAGCCGCAAAATAGCGTATTTTATTTTTATATATCATTTGTGAAAATTTGAATTTCAAATTGAAAATTTAATATTATCAAAATAAATTATTTTAACCAGGGCTAGTATAGCTTTCATTTCGTGAAACTGATTTGCAAATAAGTTCTGAAATTGTCTACTATAAACAAACAAATTATATTATTTAATAATGCAGATTAATAAGAAAAATAATTAAAATTAGTTGAATAATTCCAAAGAGTACCCAACATTTAAAACTAACAATAAAAACTTTTTATAATATTACTGTTAATTGGTTTTAGCTTGTAATAGAAGTTGTGAAGCCAAACTTTAAAATATTAATTGTAGTAATAACTTCTATAATTCGCATTCTTGAAAATAAAAAAGTGGTAAAGTCTACCTATAATTATTGTCGCATAAAAACATATAGCGTCGTTAAAAGTTAGTGTCTCGAAGACATTTAACCTCATTTGCCGATAGCGAAAGAGTTAAAAGCTAGTGTACATAGTCTCCCGGGTTTATGTTTGCTTACTCCATATAAAGCATATATAAAAACTTTTGTTGGGAAACACTTTAAAGAAATTTTCTGTAAACTTGCAAACACAATGTGATTTCGTTTAGATTATTTTGCAGTTAGGAACGACGAAATTTTTAAAGTTTAAATGCATGTAGAAGTTATCGAAAGCAATTTATCGTTGGGTGTTCTGTTTGGAGTATTTTTTTATAGAAAACGGAGCAAAAGGACAGGTGGCTCACGTGATGGTAAGTGATCACCGCCACCCATAGATATCTGAAACATTAGAAGGCTCGTTGGCGCGCTCTGTAGAACACCTGCCATTCGCATCGATGGGTTGTGGGTTCGAATCCTACCGGGACATGTTTATAATTTTCTGTAAGCAAGCCCTCGTCTGGTAACTTCGGGCACTGATCGGGTGGGAGGAATATCGTAATTCCAACCGGGTAACGAACCACCGTTCATAGATCGAAAAACCGTGAAGTGCGCATTGCACGTTTCGGTTTCAGTGTATGGATTTCAGAATGCTCGACGTAAAAAGTAGGTCGACAGCGCATCATTGACTGATGTTTTGTGGCTGAGGTATCACCTACTTATGCTCGACTGTCGATATCTAACATATAAAAGGGTTTGGAGGTGAGTAGCAGATCTTGGAGTTAAGAATAAGCTCGTTTCTTGAAGGTTCCCAAGTATCAGTTCGGTAAACCACCGGCGACAGCTGGTTCCACATAGCGGTAGTGCGAAGCAGTATAATATGTCCTGTTCAAGTTCTTACATTTACTTCATTAATGATCTAAATTTTTGCAGATAGCTTAGCTTGCATGGCAAGCCCAGAAGCGTCATTTAATTAAAGAGGAATTATCTAAACTTCGAGATTAAGATTCCGGAGCAATTAGTGTCAAACTTATTCGCAGTTGGCGAGGAGTTTTAATCAATTGAAGAACATTTAAACTAGAGGGATTTCCGCTGATACCATTAGTTGGACAGGAAATCTGCTTGTACAATCTAGTCTACATACTGCAGTATATATAGATCAGTTGAAGTGTGATTGGTAATTCCCGTTGTCAAGGTCATTGTCATGGGGTGGAGACATGTCTGTGTCTTCAGTGGCGAAGAGTGAAAATTCTCAATAGGTAAGTCGCTCCAAAAAAAACACAATACACTTCATACAGTGCGAGGAAGACCCAAAGTAAAGCGAACCACCGTAATTATTTTTAGTTTGTTATTCGATTTTTTTGGTTAAATATAAAAAAAGAAGGCTGTAGTTATCAAACTGTTAGTACTCCTTGCCATTGCTGTGTATATAATATTACTAGCAATTGCCCCCGCAACCCCCCTTGTGGGTTGAATTTCGTAAAATCCGTTCTTAGCTGACCTCTACTCGGCGAAAGGAATATTCCTACCATATTTCAAGTCGCTACGCCTTATGGTTCCAGAGATATCGTGATGAGTCAATATATAGGTGGGAATCTCTTTTATATAATTATTGAGCTTTTATTTTCAAGACGAGTTGTTTAATTTTCTCTGTGCTATGGAATTTTTTTCGGAGCACTGAACCGCGGAAGTACCAACTCAAAACACAAGCCATTGTGGTGGTAATTTAGTGGACAATATTATTTTGTATCTCATCTGGCTAGAATTATTTATTTAAGTAAGTACTAAAAATATATAGAAATAAATAGTAATACATAATAGCTTGAAATAATAGGGGATTTTTACATAATACATCGATCTATGGAGAGTATCAAAATATTTTTTTGTTACGGTTGTTAGTGCCATACTTCGTTAGCGTATACCTACTCCAATATTCAGATTGGTGTAAAATCCGGAACACAAAATAATTTTACGTTATATTGCCTTGACGTTTTTAACAAGTTTGCTTTAAGCTGTGATGGACGATCGTTACAAACTTTTATTATTAATGAATCGCATTGATTTATTATAAAGGCAAAAATAATCACCTGCATTCTTTATAAGTTTTTCAAAATAATCTAATTTAGTTGCTATTATAGCGACATTGTGTTATACTTTAAAAGAGACGACCACATCATCAAAAAGGTTTATAATATGCCAAAAATTTTAAAAAGGATCCTTTACGCTGGGAATATTTTAGAAACATTTTACGTTCACAGGTGTTTTTAGAGAGTAATTTAGCTGGTTCAACTTTTTTTAAATATTTAAGTAAGGTAAGTACAAATTATGTACCTAAATTCTAATTGAAATTTTGACGAAAGTAGAAGTGAAGTGATATACCTCAGCCACAGAACACCAGTCAATAATGCGCTTGCGACCTATTTTTCAAGCATTTGGAAAACCTGAAAAAAGGTGGTTCGCTTCACGGACAGAATTTGTGATTCTTTTTTTTTACCCACGCGTTTTATGCCCGAAGTGACTAGACGTAAGGAAAGCAACAGAATGCAGGATAGCTTTACTATCCAACACGACAACGAGCCCATCAAGGAGTAAGAAGTTTAATCTATTTTTGGAGGAGTAAAGAGTAATCATTCATTTAAACTGTATTTTTTCTCAAATCCTTATAAGAGAGTTAAAACTGTGATATTGTCGACTTGACTATTGATTAAATTTGAACAAGCTAACAATATTTATCAATAAAATCAAACAACAAACGCTAACAAGCGTAGGAATCTTTTTTATTTACGAAAATATTTCACTTCAACTGTGTTTGTAGACGGCTATAAATTGCAATGAACGCGAATTGTAACTATTGCAGTTTCAATTGCACAACTCTGATACAGATTGATGGGACTCGAACGACACATAATTGGGGATATTTCTAATATTTTTGCTGCAATTTCAACGCGCCAAGTATGTAATTTATTAAGATTTTAATCTTCAATGTAATTATAAGTGTACTGTATGCGGGGTGTGTGGAAAACAAGAGCGGATAAAGGATGAACGACACGAACGGGAATGGAAAGGAAGACAGGACATAATATCTGCAACTCTTTTCCTGCAGCACTATCACTGTCAAATCTTTGTTTTTTTGTCTCGTTCATATTTTTTATTATTATAATTATTTACTTAAAGATGCCATGTGCAGCGCCTTACAAATATTTTGTAAAATAAAAATTTGGCGACTAAAAAGAGTGGCGGAGAGTTTATTAATGTAAACTTTGAAGCATTTAATATGTATTTTTATTGAAATTCATGAGTGTACATTGTGTCACCTAAATGAATAAATCATTTTCAATTTGAATTAGTTCTTATCTTTTTTTATCGTGCGATGATTCGATTTGCATCGTACCAAGATGGCGCTGTAGCCCAGTGTTACGACAGCGCCGGTTGCAGTGTGGCAAGGAAAAAATAATGACTACTCTTATAAAATTGGACATTTATTTATTATTTTAATTAAATTATATTTTAGCGCTACCAAAATTAAATGAATAATCTTTTGAACTAATTCCGACAGACGTTATTTTGACGCTACCCATACTTGAAAATGCTATTATATTTTGAAAGTTGGTTATATTTTTGTCACAAAACATCAACGAGAAATGCAGATCTTATAGCAAATACCTTCCAGTATTCAGTCAACTGTATTGCCAGTCATTTTAAAGTTCTATTGAACTCAACCTAATTAGATTAAGCAATATCAAATTTTTACTGGTTCGTAACTGGTGCAGTTTTTGAATGAATCAATGACGCAATCAAATTTCGAACCCACGCAACAAGAAAAATAAGTGGAAGTGCGAAGTAGGCGTGGTACGCGTGTCATAATTAAGCATGGTGACTCTTAATCGATCACAGTCAACCAAAATCATCCTTATAGTGATATAATATTTATGTGAATAAAGTTTAGTTTAGTAATTATATATTAGTTTGTTTTAATATTACAAAACGTCGTATGTACTTTATGCGCTAAGACAAAGTAACCGTTATCGCCAAGCACTAAGATATATTATTATCAATTGTAGGATCCGTGTGATTTAGCTAGTTTTGCGGTAAATAAAAACAACGAATTGAAAAAAAATTGTAATTGTGTGCAGTGTTAAATAATCCATTCATTTGTGTGAATTTGGTGTCTATCCGGTACAAATTCTTCTTCTGTTCTGTGGTCGAACTACATTTCTATAGCAAATAAAACGTAATCAGGAAAATAGCCGTCAATTTAACACCATTGAAAAGGAAGCTGTGGAAATTATGATAATAAAGGAAAGCACTCCGCTGTCATAAACTACTGGACGTATAAAATACATTGTTAAATAGGTGACAATGTGGCGGGCGGCGTTCAACTCGCAAGCTGTTAACCGGAAAAGTTTAATGGGCAGAATTGTGCTTTTAATATTATTTTCTAGGAGTTATTTCTTTATAAAACAAATTTTAACTAGATACAACAAATGGATCTGTTATTAAGTTTAACAAATAAAACTGTCGATTTGAAATTAATAAATGGTCATTAACAGTAGTGATTAATCGATTCTGTATTGTATAACGACAAATACAAATATTATTACGAATTAGTAAGGCTTGGAATTCTTCATAGTTTAAATAAATTAGCTCAGCGTAACACAGCTATACATATAGACACCTCCCACGTAAGTTATGGTAACCAACAAAGTTAGTGTTTTAAGTTATATTACGTTTTTTAAAGTATGTTGTCCGTTTTCATCTGTATTTTTATAATTACAAAACTTTAAACGTCTTGTAAATATATAAAAAAGTCAAATAAGTTTACATTTTTTTATTGTGAACACAGAAAATAAATGAAAACAGGTGGAGAGTTTAAAAAACGTAAAACACTAACTTTGTTGGTTACCACAACTTACGTGGGAGGTATTGATATGTATTAATATCATATGTTTTGTAGCATCATCATCATCCCCGAAATATATCATATTATCTACATTACATAAATTATTGGAAATATAGCACACATTATTCACGCTATATATAAAACCAACTAGAATAATGTGTCGCCACCTAGGTACTATATTCAAGTCTTAAAAAAAAAAGAACATACCGGAAACGTCTTCAAGACACTTCTTGTGTTACAGAAGGCGAGTGCGATCATTTACCGTCAGATGACTCTCCTAATAGGTTGCCCGCTCTTCAATAAAAAGAACAATATAATCGCCTTAATATATTCTCGTACTTTATGTTAGTGAGCTACAGAAGCAATATAGTTTCAGTAAAGCATATAACACTTAAGTGGCCTGCAGTATCTGGCTATGAAAGATAACGGTAATCCTTCAGCTCTTTCGGTAATTTACTTCAGCCACTACTGGATATATTGAGGTTATATTTTTAACGGTTAAAAACCATTATTTTTTAATTGATATTATCTTTAAATTATCAATAGGTGATACCTGTATCTATACTAATATTATAAAGAGGAAATATTCGTATTTTTGTATATTATGAATAATATCAAAAACTACTAGACTGAACTTAAAAATTCTTTAACCAATAAAAAGCTACATTATCACCGAGAAACATAGGCTATTTTTGTGTAGAAGCCAAGGCGTATTATCTATACATAAGTTAAATTAATAGATAATATAATTGGTATTAATTGTTAAAAATATATGAGTGATAAAATATTGTTAAAACTGTTCTGCTTATGTATGTATCACGATTTCTATGTGCTATTTGTTTTTCTTAATAAATAAGTAACATGTAAAATGATTATTTTTTTAAACTTAAAATATTTATGTATTTTTTGCCGTAAGAGCAGATATATGAAAATGCCACTAAAAAAGTTTGACAACGAGTG
The DNA here is from genome assembly GCA_905404175.1 of Anthocharis cardamines. Lineage (NCBI taxonomy): Eukaryota > Metazoa > Arthropoda > Insecta > Lepidoptera > Pieridae > Anthocharis > Anthocharis cardamines. Next base: position 3,142,899 of record FR989959.1, read on the forward strand.
AACAATAGAAAATATGTGTTAAACAATGTTCACATTTAAGAACATTAAAATAATAATGTTAATAAAATATTATATAAGTTATTAATCGAGTTTAAATAATATACTCACATAGCAAAGCATGTCTATCAGCATTTACTTTCCGACTCAGTTGAATCAGGATCCATTTCAAACAACTTCAGAACACGACTAACAGACTGATGACTTTCCGAGTCTTTTAACTACACATTAAACATTATTAAATCCATATTTAATCAAATAATAAAACTCTACAAAGTTCCTATCGAATGTAGAGATAGCGGAACGGTAACATACGCCCGGACCAATTGGGTGTCTGAAGCCGACTGAATTTTGAAAGTTGAAAGCTACGTTATTCCTCGTTTTCATGCGGCCGCAAACTTTTACACAAACCGCGCTACGGTTTGAGCATTTATGTATGTGTTATCAATATATACAACCGAATATTCTTCTTTATTTTTTTGTTTATAAAACAAAAATTATAATGACCATTTATTCTCTTACTCACACGTGATGATTTTTCTCAAATATCTGCAATATGCGTTTTCAAATACAATGAATCATATTGAAAAAGTAAAGTTGCCAGTTTAGCAACCGCCAGTAATCGTATAGCAAATTACACATAAATTTATTTATTTATTTAACAACTTTATTGTATTATAAATATATAAAGGCCTACATAACGGATAAATAAAGCAAAAGGTGGCCTTATCGCTACAATTCAGCGATCTCTTACAGGCCACCAGTTTAAAATTATATAAAACTAAAAAAGGAGTAGGGTAAATAATATGCATATTGATAAGAACAAATCGCACCTTCAAAGACAAACCGTTACTTAACGAAACTTTTAATTTATACTATACTAGCAATTGCCCCCGCAACCCCCCTTGTGGGTTGAATTTCGTAAAATCCGTTCTTAGCTGACCTCTACTCGGCGAAAGGAATATTCCTACCATATTTCAAGTCGCTACGCCTTATGGTTCCAGAGATATCGTGATGAGTGACTATATAGGTGGAAATCTCTTTTATATATATAGATTTTATATATTTGTGGCTCTACAATATTCATAAAAATGATTATTTTACGGCATTATAGACCCGGATCCGAACCCCTAACCCAATGCAAAAATTGTTGATAAGGCGCCAACAATTGCGTTAAAACCTGACAAATACCACAAGATAATTTATTTGTGACAGCTTATCTGAGAAATATGCGTCAACATCAAAACACATCCGAGACGAATTGAGATGTTCTTGTGGAGGAAGGGAGGTGTGGTCTTCCTCCAACCTAAAGGGAGGATCCTCGACCAGTCGAACCACTGACTGGCCGGCCCTAAGGTCCCAGTGGTTGATGTCGAGATGTTGTATATATACTCAGCGCTCCGAAATATGTGTATACCGCGATTCTTGATTAGACGTCTTCGTAATGTTTTTTGTAGCAGATTATAGATGTCGCTACATTCTTGTTTTAAAGATACTCATAAATAACTACGATATATCAAACTACCGAGTAAGATCCGTAACCGTTATCACAATCTGATCATAACTTCCTCCTACATAGTGTAGCAGTCTCTCCATTCCCATGCGACCAATAAGAGATATCGGACAGCCCAGTTTACGACGGTAATACCAGTAATCCAAGTGTTAACATGCAGTTGACAGTCAGAAGCTTACATGGGCTGCGTCAGATTATAGCCCCAAATCTGGCCAACGTGATAAGCAACTATGTTTGTTTTAAAAACGAAATGTATTGTAGCAGACTTAGGACTATTGATATTTCCAAAATAGAAATATGTTTTTGACGGGCTCGTTGTCGCGTTCGGTAGATCATTTGCCATGCGCTCCGATGGGTCGTGGGTTTGAACCCTACCGCAACGACATGTTTATAAATCACACGTTTGGTAACTTCGGGCATTGAACGGGTGGGAGGAATATTGACCGGTACATATTCCGACCGGTACATATTGCGCGTTTCGGTTTCAGTCTATGAAATTCCTAATGCTCGAAGTAAAAAGTAGGTCGACAGCGCATCATTGACTGATGTTCTGTGGCTGAGGTATCACCTACCATCAAGTGAACGTCATGCTCGTCTGTCGATATCTAATATACAAAAAAATATTTTTTTTTTGCAATGTCTATTTTATTTTATATTTATAGGGCTATAGAAAAATAAGACTTAATCAATGCAACTTTCATCACAGTACAGTTTCCACGCGTAATTGCGAAAATTGCGTTATCGGAGCAGTCCCAAACGAAATATGTCCTAGCGTATCCACCCGTGTACGATGCGTCAGTGAGAAAAATCCAATTTGCATGCAAAACTAAACAACAACATTGTTATCTATTGTTGATTTTTATAGTGTCGTAAAATATAATAATAAGAACACATAAACTGGTTCTGATGTTTTTGAGACGTGGATTATATGATAGTATATCGATACATATTATTTTTATATCCATCAAATACCTCATTTAATAGTAGGTATGACGACCGATACTTAGGACTATACGAGTTCTACTATCATCTTCTACCATCAAAAAAGAGCCTACTCATTCCTTAAAGGCCGACAACGCAAATCCATATCTATGGACGTCGGTGATGCCTTACGATCAGGTGAGCGGCCAGCCCCTGACTCCATAAAAAAAAACAAAAATACGCTTTAAGCTAAAAGCGCTAAAACGCCGTTAACGGCTCTTTCATCTATGGAAGGTTTTCAGATGTAATTTTGATATTTTTTCACTATAAAAGTTCACGCTAGTCTATTCAACTTTAATACTTCATAAGTGCATTTTTCGAATCCTTCATAAGTGAATATCTACGGTAAGAATGTACTTATGACTCAGTTTTTTAGTTGAACCGAATCCGCGAGTCAGGTACATTACCAGCGCCTAGAAGAATTAAATTAGTAAGAGTTATGCATATTATTTACTGAGTGAATAATACTTTAGGAATCTCAATAAATAAAATTCATTTGTGTAATTTATCGGTGCCTCATTATTTTTCTAGCCCCGTTTTAGTATCGTTATAGTATCAACTGAGACGCATTTTTTCATAGGGCACTTGTTATAACATGGTAATAGCATTAGCTTAATTGAAACCGGAATTCCTGTGCGTTCCGTAATTACCCTGAGTTTCACTAATCTTCAACAGCCTCAAGTAGACAATCAGTCTTCCGTGCCATGACTGAACTATTTTTTTTATTAATCTTATTTCTACGGGATTTGAAGTCAGGACTTCTAGTACTAAACGCAACGTGCACATGATCTACGGAGTCGGCCAGCTATTTAGCAACATTAAAGTTGTATAGTTGAACAGAGAAACTAAAATTGACCAAAAGAACTTAAACTGCAAAGTTTTCAGAAAAAGTTGCACAAACAAGACGCATTACAATTTGAAACAAAACTTATTCAGCGCCATAATAGCTGTTGTTTTACGTGTTACCGTTATTAAAGTAATGCAACTTGGGAGTATAACTCAGCAAATGGAGCCGTTGAGGTTCACCGTGGTTATTAAACAGATAAGACCCTTAATCGACGTCTGCTGAAGTTAATTAATTAACAGACCCACAATTTACCTGTGTTTCACTGCTTTGGACTGACCCACGTAGCGTCGTTTAATACGCGTACGATCGTCAATGTTAGTTGTATGCAGTGGCGGGACCACCATACAAGCCCAAATGCCTGTTTTGCCTTATTAATGCATTAAAAAGAAATATAATAATGCCATTAGTCATATATAACTTATACGAAAACGTAATTATATAAGTTATATAAATATATAAACACATATTATGTTAAAATTGTCAAGACGGGCTTTTGGGCTTGTATGGTAGTCCCGCCACTGGTTGTATGCAGTGGCGGCGTAAGACCTAATTTTGATATGGGCAAGATTCATTTTGCGGGGCCCTCTGCCAGCGCAAAAGATGTTTTTTTTTGGCACGTTCGCGGCTTTTAAGAAATTCATAAATTTTCGAGGCGCGAGGTCCCCTGGGTCGCGAGGACGTAGGCGGTGGCCCACGTCGCCCACGCCTTACGCCGCCACTGGTTGTATGAAATGTCAACTAACTTCTTAATGTCCGAATTCTCGAACGCTAATCAACATTGAGGAAAGACAGAAACATTTTAAGAAGCCCTCAAATTTTGATTATCGTTTCAGTATTCCGCGATAAATACAACTGACAGATTAGTCCTCAAATGCATACAGCTAGTAGTAACCTTTATTTATGTAAATAAGCAGGATGTTGGATGTTTTACAATAATTTAATTGTATAAGAACGTATGTGTTTTTTGTTTCGAACTGACGCAACACATATGTACTCGTATAATAGTGGAACAAATACATTAAAATTTATATAAAAATTACAATACGATAGGACTCAAAATGGAAGATAATTGTCTTAATATTAATCCTGAATCGTTTTTTTTTAAATATAAAGGTTAAATATCCAAAATCTTTCAACGCAGACGAATCCCTCGTAAAGTATAAATAAAAATGCGTGTTTGTTTTAATAAATCATTAAAAAGTTTAATAAATCAGATTGCTACCCAAAAAAAGCCCTATTTACTTGGCGTTCCGTCCGCACCTCCATCCAGTGAGAACACACCCTAAATAAAAATATTTTAAAAGCATAACAATATTGATTAGCTATCCTTCTCTACAATAATTATAATACTTAAGTTGTCTCTATTATTGTCTAATTCAGCCCCTGTGTATAATAGTCGGGAAGGGAGTGAAAACTCATTCGTACAAACGTAGTACAATAAGTATGAACTGTGAGATAGTTCTGGCTTAATGTTTTGGAACTGTAGAAGGAATACAGAATATTTTCCTAAATAACACATAACAGCAAATAAAGTAATTCTTTACTCTGGAGTATTTATTGGTGCGTGTCTAGAAAGAAAAACTGATGGGAAGAAAAACAAGCACGATCTTGATACAAATGAGAGAAAATTGACGATATACCAGTAATATACGTAATACGTACACTATAAAAGACAGATACATACATATATTTGTAGCAATAATTTTCTCCTACAAAGAAAAGGGGTCAAAACTAGTATCAGAACACACATATTAATTACGGCGATACTCTTTGGTATATCTTTAGAATTTAAACAATATAAATAATAAGTCGCGTTTAATTCCGGAATACAGTATTTTATTTAAACTACACCTTTATACTTTTCAGCACTGAAATCATTGAATGATCTTGGAATAATATTTAATAATATCAATAAAATGTGGCAGCAACATATAGTAACTAGCTACTAGACTAGCTTCTACCCGCGACTATGCACAGACTTCGAATATTATCTATTTTTGGGCCTTTTCTACTTACTGCACTACACTCTTACCCTACCATGTATTTTTTTCTTGTAACTCTAAACGATTTATGCACCGCACGCTGAAAGAGCTCTCTGATAGCAATTTTTTTCCAACTTACTTGACACTCATTGTTATAATTTGGCAAATTAACTCAATATCGTTATAAATTATAGCCTATATGTTATTCTGATGTATAAACAAAAATACTGTAAAGTTTCATTAAAATCCATTCAGTAGTTTTAGCTAAAAGAGTAACAAACATCCATCCATCCATCCTCACAAACTTTCGCATTTATAATATTAGTTAGATGTAGCATATAGATTGGATTCACTTATAAGCCATAGTCTGACCACACATACACAAACCACTTTCGCGTCGCGAAGCACTCTTATCCCGATAATGTACAATATTGCATTCTTGCGAATCCGCGAATCCACGTGGTACGCAATAACATTTAGTTATGTGACGTATTATTTCTATTTTACGAAATGAAGAGGATAAATTCAGTCGACAATATCATATTACCTAAATAATTACAAACAAGCATATTTATACTAGATAGAAGTAATTTCATTATCAATATCTTGATGGGACACTTTTTAATGTCAAACAAGCGTTCAACACTTGAATGTGATACTTTGGATAGGAGGACATCATTCAATCTGCTGTCGATCTATTGTTCTGCTTAGAACATTCGAAAATCCATATACTGTAACCGAAACGTACAATTTGAACTTCACGGTTTTGATGACTTTTGCAGCAAATATTTGGGGTTCAATCCTTAGAAGGCATACGTCAAACATAACATCTGTATAATATGGGTTTAAAAACGATAAATATTAAAGTAATTAATAATAATATTAAAATAGTATTTTACATAGTCGCCAGAGAATACAAAAGTTAAATATCGTTCTGTTAACACCCAACTCTACAAACTGTTTGCATGTCAACGTAATATTATTAAGCTACGACATAAGTTAGTATAAGAAGAAATCAACAAGCTAATTAAAAAGCAAATTTCCAGGAAAATATTAATTAACAGACCGTAATAATTCATTTAGCTTAAAAAAGACAAAGAGCAAATGAATTCCTTTGTGGAGTTTCTTCTTTGTGGATAATCGGAACAAGGTTTAAATTTAATACAATTTTATAACGACTGTTGGTCCTTTTCAGTCTTTTTTCTTGTAACAGTTAAGGAAAGTCTAGTCTAGGAATTGTACTGGATTCCTGTATTCATCTAACGGATATCCGCAGACGGGTTACCATAGCAACGTTATTTCTTCGAACAAGTATGCCTACATTCGGATACACAAACATACAGAAAACAGACATAACTATGGTCTTTTTGTAACCTATTTACAAAAATTACTTATAATATTTGACGGGCACGTTGGCGCGTTCGGTAGATCATCTGCTGTGCGCTTCGATGGGTCGTGGGTTCGAATCCCACCGGGACGACATCATTATAATTTTCTATGTCATTGAACGGGTATGTCGAAATTCCGACCGGGTAACGAACCACCGTTCATAGATGGAAAAACCGTGAAGTGCATATTGCGCGTTTCGGTTTCAGTCCATGGATTTCCGAATGGTCGAAGTACAAAGTAGGTCATTGACTGATGTTCTGTGGCTGAGGTATCACCTACCATCAAGTGAACCTCATGCTCGTCTGTCGATATCTAATATAAAAAATGGAATCGGGCATTAATTAATTTACAACAAAAATAATGAACACAACCGATATACGTACATATATTTACTGAGCCTTCGATTTTCCTATGAGTTACCATATTTTATATATGGGAATTATATTATATGGAGCATCTAACATGAAATAAACCTTTTATCAGTACGTGTCTAAGTAACCACTTCGTCCACAAAATAAGCTTACTTCAAGATGAAAGCAAAGAGGATAAGTGGCGTGTTTAAGATTCTAAAAGAGCAACTAAGTGTCGATGGAACTGTAAAGGCACTAGACTATTTTAATCTTAGTAGCGACCTTCGTGCTATCGTGAACGGAATTCTAATTTAGCTTCGTAATGAAATTGAACCTATATGTTATAGTCAATATAGGTACTATTGTTATTTGTCTTAGAACTTACTATATATGTAGCTACTTTACGCGAGCGACGAAGTTCTGCATTTAATATCGATGAAGTGTTGATATTGCTTTGCGATAAAGTATTCAAGCATAAATTGAACAAGGAAGTCGTTCTGTCCTTCTGAAAAGATTTTGAAAATCGAAATGTGGACTGAAAAGATATATTTAAAAGGTTGTGGCGTTGCGTAGAACAGATTTGCGTTTCAAATTTATTATTTTCTTTTAACAGATTTTTCCGTGCTTCGCGACACTTCGAGAATGTTGAAAAATATATAAATTATGTCCGGGTAAAGAACGGTCTATTGATAGACGAGCCGTAAAGAGTGGATTGCGTGTTTCGGTTTCAAGTGTTGATTTTAGAAGGTACCTACCTCCACCTAGCACCAAGTTAAAATCATGATCATCATTATATATATATTTATCTAAAAATACCCCTGTTTATGGTTTCGAATTCACACTGAAATTTTGAACCGATTTGATAAAACATACTATGAGGAAAGCATGATTCTACTTGACTTTGGACTTTAATACGCACGCAAAATCTTGGTACACATGCCCAAAGAATACCGTGCAGTCGTATTACATAAAAGGAGTGTAAAACACCTATGACTGGGTATTTCTTCGTCATAACAAACACATAAATCCTCCATAAATTCCTTGCTTTATTACGAGAGCAATGTCTCTACATATACTTTTCACTTGAGAAACTTTGTTACGCTTCTAAACTCCTATACCTACATATTTGATGTCACAATATCTCTCTCCGCGGGCATATAAAATGAGTAAAGTTAATATTACCAAAGGAATGAAATATTGTATCTACTCACACAATTCTAACATCGAAATCAGTTGATTCTTTTTAAAATATAACTTCTGCCGGCCTAGCATGACCGCCACGAGATATGTCGCGGACGAGAGAAGACAAACTAAGCTGTAAGATATCTCGATATATTATATCTCGACATCGACAATTTTGATAGAAAAGATATCTCGCTCGACAAATATATCTATTTTTGATATTAAAAGTCGAGTTTTAAGTGTAATTGTCATGTTAGACCCGAAAGAAATAGAGCGATAATCGATTAAAACACGAGAAAACGGTCGACAAAATTTTGTCGCGGTTGTCATGCTAGGCCGGCTGAAGTAGTTACTTTTTATCTACTTTATCATAGAGAAATTGGAATGGTGTCCTCAATCAGTGCGTCTCATCGTTACTACATTTTTTGCGTAAAAAAATGACAAAGCACCAAACACACTTTAGAATTTACATATATGTATATGATTATAAGTAAAGATAAAGGACGCAGCATTTTCGAGAAAGTATTCAATTTGTCTCGGACTAGTTCTACTTTATTTTGTCACAAAACAACGAATCACCAGGTTTTCTGAGTGGTTCTCTTAAAACAATAAGTCAGATTTCATTAGAAATAACATCAGTAAAATAAAACAACGATAACAGTAAGTAACCAAGGCATAATTCTGTTAATAGAGAATAAAAACGATATTAGAGATGGCATAGACAAATAAACTTATAAATCAGAACCATATTAACATAGTATTTGGTATCGGCAGCAAAAACGACGCCATTTTTTATGAGACACCCGATCTAAAGGCCTCGTTAAACCCTTCTTAGCGTTCATCTTTCAATGCTTTGATATTTTTTATTACGCTATATTATATTCAAATTATGTCAGTGATTTTATAGAAGTAGGTCCTAAAACAAAATATCCTATTATATCTAGAACATTTCTCTATTAAAATCGAAAGTCTTACAAATTGAATAAGCTGATTACTATTCTATTATGAATGAATATAAAAAAATATTCAAAACAAATTCTGTAGTGAAAGTGCTACCCTCTTTCTATGAAGTTCGAAAACTGAACAGGATGTCAAAGGTACACAAATACTCGTCGGTCACCTAAATGAATTCCTCTAGAGGGCGGTATATCTGTGACGAGTTTTCCCGGGAAGCTGTAGATGTCTCTTGGTCTCGGATTACTACACGAGATGACTTATTTCTGCTCTGGTGGCGCCTTTTACCCTAGTCCGTTAAATTGACAATAGATGGCGCTTTTCCCAAAATAGAATGTATACTTACTATAATTGTTGAAACTTTATGAGATCTTAATAAATAATAATGGATTTTTACTTCGACTTACCTAGATTCAAGAAGAGGTGGAATTACCTGTAATAAAAATCGGAGGTTATATTTTTGTCAATTACGTTAATTCACATTAACAAAGATAATATGATTTTCTTTAATAGAAAATGATTCATTCCGTTTACTTTGATATACAAAGCTTAGCCTTAAAATATTAACACCAGAATAAATTAAGTACATATACATATCTTTATAACCTATAACCATATAGGTACCTACTTTATATTATATACATAATTTATCTTCATAATATGTCATATATAAGGAAACTATTTGTCTAAAGTTGATTGATTTTTAAATACATAATATGCATTTAACAACATAATTTAAAATCGAGTAAGAGAATTGCTTGGGAATATTAAAAAGGCTATCACATTCTTTAGCATATCTTCTCAGCGAAGAGGATGCAAAAAGTAAGTACGTAATAAATTTTAAAAGGGTTCCGCGGCAACAACACAACTGTCATTACTGGACATCAACTCCAGCAGTCTTAAATGGAAACTTTTTATATTTGAGATACTGAATTTTCTAATGGTTTACATATTCTGTTATGTTTTCACATAAAATACGCTAGCTGACCCGTGCTGACTTCGCTGGACAAATATCTTTGACGTGCTCGTTGGCGCGTTCGGTAGAACACCTGCCGTGCGTATCGATGGGTCGTGGGGTTCGAATTTTCGTTCGTGTCTTCCCCACGTCTGGTTACTTCGGGCATTAAATGGGTGGGAGGGATGTCGAAATTCCGACCGGGTTCGTTACCTGTTAATACATAGATGGGGGAAAACCGTGAAGTGCATATTGCGCATTTCGTTTTCAGTCTATGAATTTCCGAATGCTCGAAGTAAGAAATAGGCCGACAGCGCTTCACTGACTGATGTTCTGTGGCTGGGTATCACCTACAATCAAATGAACCTCATGCTCGTCTGTCGATATCTAACATTAAAAAAATCGTTGATGACGAAGTTAAAGTAACATACGACAGTCAATTTAAAAATTACTGTGTTGTAAAAACAATGTGTTGTTGTGACGTATACATGAAAACAAAAAGATAAGTCTTGGTGCGGTCTAACAAGTGTGAAATGTATTACACTCGACCCCAATGTTATAATAAATGTTCAACCCTATTCTTCATGACGTCTTCACACCGTTCGCGTCGCTTCTACTTAACATACTCGAGTGGATTCAATGTGTTGTTTTCCGACTAAATCATTATTACAATATCGCCTTAAGTTTAAATTAATAACAAGGAAATTGAACTTAATTACACAACAAGGTAGATATCTCAATGTTATAAGATTTATAATAAATCTAATAGCCGAATACACAAACTGTAATCAATATTGAGACGTGTACAAATTACAACAGTCCCTATCATTAACATACAAAGAATGCAAGATATTAGATCCATAGTTATCGGATTAAAACGCTATTTATTATGTATGCTTTTAAGCAAACGCGGTCACGGGCAGAGTGAACGGTGAAGACAAACACCCGAGAATTTTCACAAAGTTGCCATATGAACGCCATCTATTCCTACGCAGTTGATATTTGCTGTGATTTTCTATATTAAGGCGATATCGACTAACATTGTTAACTTGCTTTTTATTATGTTTGACTTGGGGTTTTAGATTTTTAATTATCGTTACAGTATTCCACGGTTAATTATATATAATTAAATTATATTACTGTAAGTTTATTTTTTGTATATATATTATATGTATATTGTTTTGTGTTGCTGAATAAAAAAAAATTCTTGGTGATTAAGAAGCTTTTTATGAGTTAGATATTAATATTGTGTGTAGATATATGTAGTGGATCTCAATATTGATTTATTTTGATAATATGTTTCCAAGTCCATTATTACAGTTATAAGAAAAATAGAAACGCAGAAATACCTTTTAGAACCAATTCAGTGACATAAACACGTACATAAGAATGATTTTATATGTCGATGTGTAACGACCTACATGTCGTAACCGACATTTTTAGCGAAAATGAGTTAAGTTCAGTTTATCACATTTAACTCATTTTCGCTAAAATGTCGGTTACTACATATAGTATAGTATAGTATACCCATCGATGTATATTCAGATATATTGAATAAAAGTAATTTATAATCTGAATGCATTACTATATATATATTTTTTATAACTTCAAGTCGAATTTCAAGTAAATTAGAACCACATCTGATACAGCAGTTAACAAGAGCTACCGTGTTATTCCCTAGATACAAGATTTAGTATTCCATCTATCTTCTCCTGTCCCAATGCGATATATATACGAATTTGATGCACATAACCAACAAACTGGCTTGGGATTGATTTCACAGGGAAACAAATTCAATGGAATCACTCCCAAGGTTCTATATGGCGCCGAATGGATGCGTGATATCATTTTATTTCATTGCAAACATCTACAAGTGGGAATTTTGTTTGTGGTACGATATTATTCAAGCAGGCGAACTTGATCGGTTCAATATCTTTAGATATAAAACAAAGTCGTGTTAGTTACACTATTTGCAACTCAAAAACGGCTGCACCGATTTTAATGTCTTAGTTGTTGGATTTCTTCTAGGTTACGAATAATAGAATAACTATTAAAATATCGGAAAACCTCACGAAATATATACGTACGTATATTTTATACAGAAAATTAATGTAAAAATATCAGGTTTGAAACACCGCAATATGTTGAGTCTTCTGCCTTTTCACTGTCTCTTGCACATTATTCTTTTTATGTATTAAATTATTTCTAAACTCGGTTTTTAGCATTTTTTTTCTATGTACAGACATTTGACCTCTACAGTTTTATTATTGTTATTTATGACAGTGAATAAATGTTTTCTCCCTCTCTTTCTCAAGCCCAATAGTAAATTATAAGCACTATTTTCATTTACTTTAAAAATACTATTCATTTAACTGACGAAATTACTAAAAGCTACTTTCTAAAATCGTTGAACACAAACCGTTATCGATATCACAGATACTATTTCTTGAAGTAGGATCTTCTATAGCGTCAAATTTGCAGATAAATCCAATTTGAAAAAAGTGAATCTTTTTGAGTCATGAATAGTTATTCCACTTCCAAGTAACAGAGTATTTCAGTCAACGTCTGAATCTACGTAGTTGAGGAGGACAAAAGGATTAATTATTGTGCTTTAATTCAACGACTTAGTTTCTGTCTAACCGCGTCGCCAGATTGTTTGAGTTGGTTCGTCTAATTTCAACATTACATCATGCATGGCTTAGAGAATAACGGTTCAACTTTTATTTCTATATTTCATAATATGATACATTCAATTTTAAGAGCTGTTAAGAGGAAGTACGGAGGAGGAACTTCTACAAAACAACTAAACGAACGTAAGTAAACTTAAATTCTCCACATTTCCTTTGTCAACATCTACATTATTATGGATTATGGATATATTATTAAAAAATCAATTGTTTCACGGCATCTTTCTATTCTGTAAGTATTATGTTTAAGAATATTTATTATTTTTCGCCGTATTCTCTGCTTGATTTATTTGTGTGTTGTATGTATGTGTGTATGTATGTATGTAGTGATGTGCCCGTGGGTCATAACTGAAAACCAGCGTGGTGGTTTTTATATCATAGGTAAGTGATCACCACCTCCCATAGACATCTCAACACCAGAGGGGTTGCAGGTGCGTTGCCGGCCTTTGGGATTAACTTTTCCGATAAATTCCAACACAATATTCTGACATTAATGAAACAATTTATCAATAGGTTTCGTTGTATAATTAATATTCATTTTTAAGTAATTTAAGGTCAAATTTACATACTTTAATTTAATTTAGTAAAATCATATATTGAATAAATGCATTCTCCTTCATAAATTATTTATTTTTATCCCTTTTTGATAACGGTTGCTCATGATAAAGTGCAACTTCAAGACGTGTACGTGTAATGTAAGTTATATGCCTTTTAAATAAAAGTAAGCTTTCGGCTTGAAGGTTCTCAAGCGTAATATCGGTTATAGAATACCAGTTAGAAATAAAAATGAAACACTTTGTAAAATTATGATTATGTCTTAATTGATTTATGATATTATTATTAACCAAAGAATATTTAAGAATATTTTTGAATATTATCAAAAATGTGTAACGACGACTTAGACTGTTAAAATCTAATTTATCAACAAAAAAAAAAACAACTAAATATTATTATTAAAATATATTTTTTTATACCAGAATATCGGAAATTCATGGTGTTAGTCCATACTATAAGTCAGGTCATACATAAATACCTAAGTTTAGTTCTCATTCATAAATAAACTACCATGAAGCAAGTAACGAGTCTGAGCGTAGAATTAATACGTTTGACGTGGTTGTTTGCAATTAACGTAACATTTAATTTGTAACTCGAAGACGGCACACAAATTTACACGCAAGTAAATAAGTAATGGAGTTTCCGTGCTAAGCTTCTTTGCGGTTACATCAACAGAAAGTAAACTTGCATGGCCGGACTAAATTCAAATACGAATCTCTCAGAAAACAATACTTTTTAAAATTATACATTTTTATTCTAGTAATATTCTGTTTAGAATTTTTTCTCCTTCTTGTCACTAATTTGTAAACGATTACAAATAATAATTTCCGAATTCTTAACATTATTTATTCATCAAACCCAATACCAGCAGAGTCAACGCCAACAATACTGTGGAGGAAGGGAGGTGTGGTCTTCCGCCAACCTAAAGAGAGGATCCTCGACCAGTCGAACCACTGACTGGCCGGCCCTAAGGCCCCAGTGGTTGATGTCAAGATGTACTCGTATATATGCTTAGCGCGCACAGAAACTTTAGCGTCTTTGTATTGATTCTTGTAGCAGATTATAGATGTCGCTACAATACTGTTTAGGTACGTCCGGTCTATTGTAATTTGTAGAGTGTTGATTTCAGATTGTAATTAATACTAATATTCTATTATACCGATGTCTTAGACCGAAAAGTAATAAGTAATAATTATAATTAAATGATTTTGGATGTGTTAATGCTATGATGTAGAAAATATAGTCAAAAATTAATTAACATAAATAGTTTAAACTGCACCAAACTGGAAAAACTTAAGAATAATTTAAGCATATCTTACTTAATATTGTCTTTTATTAACGCGAGTATCACACATTTAAATAAAATACCGTACCTATACCGGATTAAATATAATAATAAATCGCCTTTTAATCCGGTATACAGTATTTTATTTAAACATATCTTACTTTTGGATCTTTGTCAACTGAAACTAAATATATTTTTTAACAGAGAATAAATCCATTTTTGGTGGATTTTGGAACCAAAGATATACAGTTTATTAATATCTAACGTGATATGAATATTATTTCATTATAACCAATAAAACAATTTTACTTCGGTCATAATTTATAACCGCGATCGTGCTCCGGCCAAAATGACATCCGCTTTGGGGCAATGCCAAGATCATAACATGCATATGACACAGCTTTTGTACTAAGAGGTTTAGATTCCTTATGCTGTTAATTTTACAGAGTAATATATTATGGCTAAATTAAATAGAAATATGAATATGGAAAGGATATTATTACCTTATTATGATTTTTTAATATAAAATATGTCTGTTACTTTGTCTCGCTTGAACGGCTAAAGATATTTAGATACATTTTGTCTCTGATGAGTCACGAGTTGGAATTCCTTGGAGTCTGATTTGTCTTAAATTTTCTGTTAACATGTTACTCTCAAGATTTTCACATCTATACATATAATAAAAGAGTAGGATCGAAATTACGCTTCACTAAATATTTTTACCAGAAATTAAGAGGGGTGATAAAAGAAGGGTAGCAGAATGCATAAATGCAATTTTTAAGATTCTTGTCTGTCTGTCTGTCTGTCCGTCTGTCTGTCTGTCTGTCTGTTTGTTCACGCTAATCTCCGAAGATACTGAACGGATTTTCATGCAATTTACACAAATATATTAAGTAAAGCCCGGGGCAACATATAGGCTTTGTTTCATCGAAATCGGTTCTCAGAAAGAAAAGTTATCATCATTTAAAAATAATTTTAAAGGCACCATATCACCAAATTGCAATGCAAACTGACTCGCGTTGAACTTTTTCGAATTGTCAGATGTCAATCACAGTTTGATATGTAAATGAAATACTTTGATTATTTCGCCATTTCCGATATGTAATCGTAGAATAGTGGATATGCAGGCCCATTGCGTAACTTCAGATGCGAGTTCGAATCTGAAGTTGAACGGAAATATTTTATTTTGTATTTTTTTTTTTTAAAGAACTATAATATTATAACAATAGAAAATGTATTATTGAAATATTATATGAAAAAGTATTTCTTATGAGATCGTTTATTTCACCTTTTCATCCATCCTTTCTCTTGAGAATTACGATTATTCGACATTGCTTTTATTGCTTCTTAAGGACAGAATTACGATTATTCGACATTGCTTTTATTGCTTCTTAAGGACTGTCTTCGTATCTTAGAGGTTTCCGCATTTAGCACCGGAAACCCGAGTAGGAATCCCAGGAAAAGGGAATTTAAAAAAAAAATCTCAAAATGAAAATGATCAATTAAATGAAATAAATATCGAGGTGGATACAGTATCTTCACCACTAATTAAATTTATAAAAAAAATAAGTAATTTTCTTTAAAATCAGGTTCATTTTTTCAACAATGGTATTTCTATTGAATTTCAAATCATACTTCGAACCCCAATCTCAACCATTATTAAACGTGTCAATAATATGATGCAAAAGCAACCGTCAATGACTAATTTGATAGCTCTTTCCCAAAAGAAATCACCAAGTACAGAGGATGGAGGATATGTCATTTGAAGAAAGCTTGCTCAAAAGCTAAGCTTAAAGTGAACCCCACGCGAACGAAGTCGCGGGCATCAGCTAGTTGTAAAATAAATTGAGAATTATTTATCAGCATATTTCTTCCTAGTGAAGTGTGATCCTTATTAAACTGATTTGGTTGTTTGGAACAGATGTTAATATTAAGAGATGTTAATGTTAATATAATTACATAGCTTATTTTTTACCAGGCATTTCTTGACAAAAATCGACGCATGTATTGCTAATGGGTGCTGTGTTCTGTACACACAAATAAAATTGTATCTGAGGATAACTTATAGCTAGCAATATAAACAATTAAGACTAATAGTGGAACCATTTGTCGTCGGCAGTCTTCTTACCGTTTACGACCTGGGAACCTTCAAGAAAATAGCTTACTCTAATCTTAAAGACCTGTAATATGTAATATTATGATGGCCTCTAATATTGACGAAGTTCTTGAACGACAAAATTAATTTATTTTTTTTCTTTGAGTATTTTACTCTTTATTATTATTTAAAATACAAACCCATATTTAATATGTGTTTTTATTGTTGTAAAATATTTTAAATAGTTGTTTTTGCAAGTTTAAAATAATCGGTAAATATTTAAAAAAAAACAACCAAAATTTCATAAAAATACAAACAAATTTTAACCCCATATGATCAAACCAAGAAGGTATAATTCAAATCTTAAAAGACTGAAAAATAACGTGTAACGATAAATTCAGACGAATATAAATAAATTTAATTAGGTATGTCTGAAAATGAAAATTTTTAATTAGGTATGTCTAGTTTAGGAAAGCAAGGCATCTTGATTGAACAACAACCTAATTATCAAAAAAAAAGAACAGAAAGTACCATGGTTCATCCAAATGCGTTCAGCAATTTGAGCGTGACTGAATCACACACATCACCATTCATACATTCAAGAAACACATACGCTCGTAATAATAGTACAGTGTCAATTATCAAGTACAACTAGTAATGTACTTGCCATCGCAGTAATTAAAATCATGTCCATCAAGCCTGTTAGTTTTCAATACGATTGTGGGGAGGATAAAAGGGAGTGTCTAAAGGCATTGTTACAATATGTCCTCTCTTCCTATCTTTACGCTGCACTGCAGTTTAGTAGAGATTGCCTCTCATAGGCACAATGCCTTCATTATTTCCTTCTGTCAGACCGCTACCAGTTTACCTTATATTACAATAGCCTCTAATACATAGAACAATTAGCATTTCAATGACTGATTAAAAAGCCTCCGTTGTGTGGAATTATTAGAAAATCTATTTCTGATGTTTATAGGTTACTTTGCATATTATCTTCTATATATATTACAAATTCATGTGATATGAACGTCAATAAAAAAAAAATTTAATGCTTCTAATTTTACATTTACTACCAGTTCTCAATTCAAGGGCGTAGAACGAGAAGAACTAGCAATGAACTCTCCGCCACTCATTAACTGCCAAGTTTTTTGTTTTACAAAATGTATGTAAGGAGTTGCAACCATTACACCATGTTCCACAGGACACCTTGAGGTAATCTATACTAATATTATAAAGAGGAAACATTTGTATTTTTGTATTTTTGTATGTATTGAATAAACTTAAAAACTACTGGACCGATTTCAAAAATTCTTTCACCAATAGAAAGCTACATTATCGCTGAGTTACATAGGCTATATTTATTATTAGAAAAAAATAGAGATCCTTTGAAATTCCTACTAAAACCAACTCGAGGTGTAAAAAAATTAGCCAAAAAATGTTGTTCGTCGCATGCGCTGCGGAAAGTATTGATGATAGAACAAAAAAATGTTCTACAATATTATAGAACATATAAATATCTACAAAAAACTTCGCGAGACCATATGTCTAACTATTGTAGTTATGATACTATAACTACTTTTTTACATTTTAAAAGTTGATAGAAATGCCGATCAAAATCAGACCATGCTATCCATACCTTTGTATTAATTCTTATCCAAATAAATTGTTTCGTATTTAAGACTGCTTCAATACCTATTGATTAGTTTTTGAAATATTGAAATCGGACATTCCATTCAAAAGATATTACGAAATTAAAAATATCAATATAAACAAAAATTCACGCCATCGCGCCGCTGTGGCTCCACGCAGCCCATCAAGCAATACGGCGAGGGGTAGTACTATGTTATTTTGTTAAATTTTTGCGGTTTTGCTCAAAAACTAATAAACCGATTTTAAAAATTATTTCACCAATAGAAAGCTATATTATCACATATTTTTTTTCATCCAAATTGCACCCGTGCGAAGCCGGGGCGTTTTGCTAGTTAATTATAATAATAAAAAATAAACGAATAAAAAACAAAGGTATGTCCTCTATCAGCAGTAGGCATGGTGAAATAGGAGCACATACTTAACTACAGTATCGTGGGAACAACACTACACAGTCGAAATAACTAATGTCACCGCATACACGAATTCAAGTCCGAAAAGTCACCACAAGTAACACCCGTTCACGTGTACGACGCATGGCCAGCCATCGGCCCCCAGAAGTGTCTATTAAATGAAGCTCCCTTACAATGGGTAACTCATTGTGTTAACGGAAAACCTTCGTCATTCTTGCTAGTGCGATGAAAGACGGGTTTCGGAAAGTGTAACCGGTATTCTTAGATATTTTTACCAATAAACATATCGATACCCATTTATAACGTATTTTCCTTCCTTTCTTACGAAAGAAAATCGCTTTTAAATATTACATTCATGAGGATTGAGGGGCTATTGTAAAGAATGCGTTTCATGTTCACTAAAGAAAAAGGGATATTTTTATAAGAAATAATACAGCCTCCTCTCCTCAAAAATATAAATAAAAATGCGGCCACTCGTTGAACACATACAGGTTGGGGTTAAAAAATCATTTTTTAAATCCATGAGCTTTAAAATGTCTTCTTGAAGATAGATATTTTTATCTCAATTAATTCAGGCAAGACAAACAAAAAAAATGAATGTATAATGTAAAACCCACGAGCGCAAAATATTCTAAACCTTATCATAATATGACAAAGTTTAGAAACAAAATAAAGTCCAGAATCATCTAGTCTCGAGAGGTTAAGGCAGTAAAATGACACTAGATTCGATTTAAATCACCCCTTCGGGCCTTGTATAAAATCAACCTCTCAGTCACGTCTCCACAATCGCTGAACATATCCAAGCATTGCGTAATTCAGGTTTAGGTGCTTTCTATCATTTTTAGTTTAAAAACATTTAAATTCTTAAAAATATTTTGACGGGCACGTTCGCGCGTTTGGTAGAACTTCTACCTTGCGCTCCAATAGGTCGCGTTTTCGAATCCCTCCGGAACGACATGTTTATAATTTTCTGTAAGCATATTTTCCCCACGTCTGGTCACTTCGCATTAAACGTGTGTGAGGAATATCGAACCACCGTTCATAGATGGAAGAACCGTGAGTGCACATTGAGCGTTTCGGTCTCAGCCTGGATTTCCGAATTAAATAGTAGTTCAACAGCGGTACGTAGCAACGAGCGCGCGTAGTTTGACTGATGTTCTGTGGCTGGGGTATCAATTATCAGCAAATGAGGTTCACCTCATGCTCGTTTTTCAACACCTAACATGAACAAAAGTAAGCACTTAACCTTTTAGAAGTTACAGATTCACCTATGCCGAGATATTTGTGTCGGGCTCACGCAACACCAGAGGGCTTCTACATGTGTTGCCTATGGTACTGGCTGATCAGAGGATTGTCTTCGACATAAATACTTTATTTTTATGTCAGATATCGACATACGAGCATGAGGTTCACTTGATGGTAGATGATACCTCAGCCACAGAAAATCAGTCAATGATGCGCTGTCGACCAAATTTTTACTTTGAGCATTCGGAAATCCATAGACTGAAACCGAAACGCGCAACACTTCACGGTTTTTCTATCTATGAATGGTGGTTCGTTACCCGGTCGAAATTTAGATATTTCTCCCACCCGACCAATGCCCGAAGTTACCAGACATTGGGAAAACATGCTTATAGAAAATTATAAACATGAGGTCCCGATGGGATTCGAACCCACGACCCATCGATGCGCACGGCAGGTGTTCTACCGAACGCGCCAACGAGCCCGTCGGTAACAACTTATATAAATGAATCTCAATTGAATATTATTAATCTACAGAAATATCAAAAAACGAATAACTTATGATAATATTGTATGATAATTCTCATAGACTACTAATAACTGTGAGTATTATTGTACGTTGTGGTATAGAAGCCCACAGGATTACATTATTATCAGATAAATGCCTACAAAGGCTCGTAACCTCTTTCATAGGCGGAGAGGGACTTGTATTTCATAATGGCTCGAAAGAGGCAATATCAAAATTCCTTTCCAGCATTACTCAGACTTGTCTACAAGGTTGGACAGAGAGTAACATAATGGAACATTCTATTTCATCGGAATAGCAAAAACTAGAAGCTATTAAAATGTAGCAAAGTTTTTAGGGTATATAAGTAAATTGGATTTACAGAATGGGGTTTTCCAATCAGCAGAATTATGTACTGCTATTGTGGAAAGTTCATTATTTTTGGCGACACATTAGAATAAGACTTCTCTCAATTAGGGTTATTAAAATATAAAGAAAAGCTTGTTAAAACACATTGGTAGTCCGTGTCATTTCTCTTTCTTTATTTTTCATTGATTAGATGTGTGATAATCTTGATAACATAATACAATATACACGTAACTTAATTCTACGTTAACTTAAGTATGATTTGAGGCTTGCGAATAAAACGATTTTTTTGTAAGACTGATAAACCGCGTATACAAAATTTTAAGAAAAAAATCGTATACTGAATCTGTCTGTGTTTTTAGTATTTGTTCGATGCATGATGCATCGATGGGTCGTGGGTTTTAATCCCACCAGGACGACATGTTTATAATTTTCTGTAAGCATGTCTTCCCCACGTCTGGTAACTTCGAGCATTAAACGGGTGCGAGGAATATCGAAATTCCGACCGGTTAACGAACCACCGTTCATAGATGGAAAAACCGTGAAGTGCATATTGCACGTTTCGGTTTCAGTCTATGGATTTCTGAATGCTCGAAGTAAAAAGTAGGTCAACAGCGCATCACTGACTGATGTTCATCATCACCTACCATCAAGTGAACATGCTCGTCTGTCTATATGTATTTCTAATAATTCGTAAGAAATATTAAATAATATGTAAAGTGTGTCAAGATTAAAAAAAGTTGGAATTATATTTTATAGATTTAATATTCAATAAAGACCGCTTGTGTGGAAGTTTCCCAGAACTTTTGTTACTTCCGAGAAAATTTGTCGAGGAAAACTTTAATTAGATTGCTTACACAAAGGGCAATATAGAAATTTCTTGGTAAATATTATTTTTAAACCAATTATTTTTGACCTCGGTAAAAGTTCCAATATTTCATAAGAATTACAATATTTCTTGAATTTAGTCAAATAAACGATCGTATTTGGTAGTCCTACAAAAGTGACAGTTGTAGAGAAGTAGAGTTATCAGCGTTAACAGCACTTTTATTCTCGCTTGTTCAGGCGTATTAAGAGTACATTTAAATGAAAAAGCTTTTACCAAATTAAAACACTATTAAAAATATTATTTATCTCGATTTTTCGAATACTTAACAGTAAGCATCACGGGCATACTAAAAGTTGATAGTCTGAAATGCATTTCACAAGGTTGCTACACTATCGCGTTCTATTTCAATTACAGTAATTACATACAAACTGATAGAGGAAAAACCTTTGTTTTTTTAATATTATAGCTAATTACTTCAAGATGTCATGTGGAACATGGTGTAATGGCTGCAGCTCCTTACAAACATTTTGTGAACCAAAACCTTGGCGATTAAAAAGAGTGGTGGAGAGTTTATTGCCATCCTTGATTTGAGAACTGGCGGTAATTGTAAAATTAGAAGCACTAAAACTTTTTATTTTATTTTTATTGACGTTCATAAGTGTACATTATGTTACCTAAATGAATAAATGATTTGAATTTGAAAAACTGGAAAAGCTCGGGTTTTAATACTGAGTGGAGTTTTTTAATTTTAAAGCATTATCATTGGTACATACCACCGCTACACATGAACGCGTGTAACCTGTTCATACTTCGAAATAAAATGTAAACATATGTATATTCCAGGAAGATTTAGGCACTAAAGTCTAGAAAATACTATAGGTACCTACTACATAAAGCTTATATCAATGTTAATAGCTGATAAGTCTACAAACACCTCAAATGAAAGACAAACTATAAGAAAGCATCTCGAAAAATTTAAAAGTAATAAAGACCTGTCACTCTTGCTATATGAGACGATGATCGATTATCCACTTTCATCTCAGATCGCGCTTAGACATTCCATCAGATATTTTTTATAGGAGGTAAGTGCAAACAATCAAACGATTTTTATTCAGGGCTAGCATCGCGCCCCGGCTTCGCACGGGTGCAATGTAGCTGTACTATAAACAAAACGTATGTTAGTCGCTGATAATGTAGCTTTCTATTGGTGAAAGAATTTTTAAAATCGGTCAAGTAGTTTTTGAGTTAAATCGTAACAAACAAAATTTTCTCTTTATAATACAAGTATAGATAAACTTCTTAGGACCTTTCCACGAAAACTTCACCGTAAATAATAGCAACCCTAGAAAAATTGCAACACAGCTTATATCGGCGTTTCTTTGACCACTGATAGCAATCTCATTATTGTAAGGGCAAAATTTCAATCACAATACTCCGACAATGTCAAAGGAAATTGAATAGGACTATCTTAAATTATTGTGGCCCACATTTGAACCACACGCCTCTCACATACGACAGAATATATTGAAGGGGTCCGAGCAATAGTGAGGCCTGAAATAAATCGAGCATCGATAGTCGATAGATTCGATGATTTACGTACGATCTCGAATATATCAACGAAATGTTCCTATTAAAGCATGAATTGTTTGCAGATTTCCTTCAATGGGATTCTCGTACCTTTTAAAGTAGTATTTGTTTAATTACCGTTATTTTTTTTATTCTATACTAATATTATAAAGAGGAAAGATTTTTTTGTTTGTTACGATTAAACTACACGACCGATTTTAAAAAATCTTTTGTGTTTTTTTTATAGTATAGGGGGCAAACGGGCAGGCGGCTCACGTGATGGTAAGTGATCACCGCCGCCCATAGACATCCGCAAAACCAGAGGGCAGCTGGTGCGTTGCCGGCCTTATCGTATATTTACCTTACTGTATAGTATATTGCATACATAGCATATACACTGCACCCGTGCAAAGCCGGGGCAGATTGCTAGTATTAGATATCGACAGACGAGCAAGAGATTCACTTGATGGTAGGTGATACCTCAGCCACAGAAGATCAGTCAAAGATGCGACTGTTGAACTACTTTTTTACTTCGAGCATTCAGAAATTCATAAATTAATTATTTTATTTCAAATTTATAAAACCAGCTCTCGCCGGCGGTCTTTCCGAGCCGATGCAACTTGGGATCCTTCAAGAAACGAGCCTATGCTTTCCTCAAAGATAACAAAGATGGACTAAGAAATATTCGTGAACATTAAATGAATCAAAAAATATATTATTAAACATAAACTATATCTCAGAGAACCCAAGCAAAATTGTTTGCTTTCACGACCCCTTATCTTAATAAAAATCTTAAAGCAAACAGCAACCAAATCTTATTTCGAATAACTTCGCATTATTTATATTCGATCTATATTTAAATCTTTGTTGTCATCTCGGTAGATAAACTGATATTATTTATCCGTATATCAATAAGCAGCAAAATATAGGCGAAATACATTCTGAAAATTATTAATAACTAGCGGACCCAAAAAACGTTGTTCTGCTAGAATGTTGGCTTCAAAAATAAAAAAAAAAATCTAGATTTGAATATTTCCCACTTCTATTCTATTCTATAAGCGAGACGTGAGCTGTCAGTTTAGGAAGATTGCGGAAATCTGAACCTAATTTCTTTTTAAATTAATTTTCTGAATATATTTTTTTTGTGATATTTCCGATATTTTTATAATTATTCTGTTATTCAGGACGTAGGCGAACCCAGTAAAAAAGAGATAATTAAAATCGGTGCAGTCGTTCTTTAGTTATAAATGGTGAAACTAACATGACTTTCCTTTATATAGATAAGACACAGAACAGAAGATTTTCCTTGTTCCGTGATAGATGTCAACAATGTTGAGATAGCTGAAAGCAGAATGTTGCATAATTACACGTAAAGATTACGTCTTGATAATAATTAGGAAAGTCATAAAACATTAAGCGTTGAAGTGCAACAGACTGTCTCTTATCTAGACCATTTATGGAATGGAGACGAGGGTTTATGTGCCGCTCGTGCACGATATTTTGCGGTGCAAATACCCCGAGTAAATTTAAACTAAATATCTTTTGCATGTGGCGCGTCCTCGCGTCGAGTTCGTTTAATTTATTGAAAGCCTTAAAAAAGACCTCGTGTTGTATGTGTTTTTCCCAACAACTTTCAGCATTTTTGTATCTCGTGGCTATCAAAAAGGTATTCAGCCTCTAGAACGGCGTGGGTCCGGACTTTGCTATAGTTAGACGATAACGTCTACAATTAGAATTGAAACAATAAATTCCTTTTTGTTACTTTACTGCGATACATCTATGCCAAGAAGGCGATCTAAACAACTTCTAGACGACAAGCACTAAAAAGAAATAACGGTAGTTTTGGCTTACTGGACCGCTTGGCGTGGCATGTTGTGCTGTAATATACAACATATAAAGACACTGATTTAAAAAATTATAAATATCGTTTAATTACCCAATTCTCGGTGTCCAAGCTAAATTATTACACTTTGAGCGAATGATTATTACACCTTGAGGACTTTTGTTATGAATCAATGAAAATTATCATAGTATTTTTACTAGAAATAATAATAAATGTTGTATTAATCGGTGCAAATTCAACGGATTAAGCGTATGCTCTATCTATGAATTATTCAAGACATGCAGAATAAATTCCTGTAGGACCAAATAGCGTGAATAAAAATGAAACAACTCAATTGTCCATACATATAGATAAATGAATGAAAAAATTCGCAAATTGGAAATGGAACTCCTTTTTGGAAGGAAGGAAAACATAGTTGTTACTCAACTTACTATTTGTGTACTCACATAGTTGCAAATATGGCTTAATTATTCGTCTCACTTTTGTGTATGTGTGGTTCTGAATAAAAATGATATCTATCTATATTTGCTAAGGCTTGAGATAAGGCAAAGGAAAAGCCATCGATCGACCTTAGCACTGACATTTGCATAGCGGCAGGTCAACGGCAAACTGATAATAACTGACCTATATTTTTTTCATCCTCTTCAAGACTCTTGACATGCAGCTTAGCTTAGTAATGGGGAACGGCAGAACCGATAAACTTTATTCTGTTTCGATTTTATGATCTTAAATTGTTTTGATGAACGTTTTGGTAAAGTACGAACATACATATGATATATACGGGTACAGCTAGTCTTCTATTACTGACTTCGTTGTACCATTTAAATGTTGAATAGATACAACTACATAGATTAAATATTTTGTTACATTATTTTCTGCAAGTGTTTGTTGTCTATTACGTGCAAAATAATCGGGCATTGATCGGGTGGGAGGAATATCGAAATTCCGACCGGGTAACGAACGACCGTTCATAGATGGAAAAACCGTGAAGTGCATATTGCACGTTTCAGTTTCAGTCTATGTATTTCCGAATTTTCGAAGTAAAAAGTAGGTCGACAGCGCATCATTGACTGATGTTCTGTGGCTGAGGTATCACCTACCATCAAGTGAACCTAATGCTCGTGTCGATATCTAACATAAAAAAAAAACCTCAAGTACTTATTGCGTTTAATTAAATACTTCATCTGACATTCATATATCGAGAATATGTAGACTTTCCTTGAAAATTTTAAAAAGTACTTTTATTAAGAATATTCTGAATGTAAACTTTTGCTCTTGTCACTTTAAGGTAAGATATGAGGATGCGAACGGAGGAAAACTTTACGAGTTCTTCTTTATGGAATAGATCTATCATTATGGAAGAGTTTGAAAAACAATTTTCTTGTGATATGTAATATATTCTTTCGTAGTTCAATTTTTAGTAAAAATATATTACCTGTACAAATGTTTGAATAAAAAAGAAGCACAACAATAATGTAAATATTGATAGGTAATCCAAAGTCCCTAGTGGGGCATGGGGCAAACACAAATATGCCCTTTTTATTGATCAGTCTTCCGTACCTTGCCAGACTGTAATTTTAAACTTGTTTCCCCGGGGCTCAAACACAAGACCACAAGTGCTAAATTCGTCGTGCGTACCACTGATGAAGGCAATCCGCGGGGTTAGAACGCAAGTCACAAAAACGATTCGACTGATCGTGTCGCTTCATTGTGATTGGTGTAGAGAGTCTCTAGACCAATCACAATGTAGCGAGACGATCAGTCAAATCGTTTTTGTGACTTGCATTCTAACCCCGCCGATAATTCTAAGGTATTCAATAATATTAGTATAACTTGATTATCCTTAGTTTGTATCCTTGTTTGCCATTACCCCAATTAATTGCCCACAAAATGTCTCATGTGTTGAATAACATCAATGTGTATGTATAATATGTAATTTTATAGCATCGTAATTGAAAGTAATAACGGACGGCACCTGAAGTTCTAACGTTAACTTTATAACAGAATTTGCAATCCATTAAAAGTTTTTACGCCCGGATGCCGGAGTTAGCACTATTAAGCTATGCCGTAAAACTACAGGCGAAAAGTTCCATGACTTGATTACGTGCGGGTCGCGTAGGTGTGTGGATAAACAATGCCACACGTTTGGTGTAATTGTTCTTCTTAACTTTTCTGTAGTCTCACAAAAGGTGTTAGCGTGTACGGAATAGAATAGTACATTACTCAGCGTGATCTTTATGTGGTCAATAATACAGTGTATTTTTTTTGACGAGACGAGCATTAGGTTCACTTGATGACACACCAGCCACAGAACAGCAGTCAACGATGCGCTGTCGGCCCACTCTTTACCAATCATCGGTAATCGGAAATCCATAGACTGAAACCGAAACGCGCAACGTGCACTTAAAGGGTTTTCCATCTTGATTTTTTCACTTACAATATACGTATTTCATATCAAAAAAAGTAAAGAGTGTGAATGAAAGCATTGATGAAAGTAGAAGAAGCGGAAGTGATATTATGTAAGGATCGTAGCATATGGAATTCCGTGATTTCCCCAATGGGAAAGAGGCGTGATGGATATGTATGAATGTATGTATTCCATTTCAGATATCTTTACATTATAGGTACCTATGAAGTTACCTTTTTTATGAAATAAGTTAAAGTAGTTTTTTAAATATTTTATTACTCAAAGAGATCACCCATGCAATCGGTGCATCTTTGCAAACGCAGTGGCAGTTTATTGATGTCCTATTTGAAGAAATCAGCTGGCCGGGAGACAACAAACTCTTCAAAGGCATTTTGGATTTTTCCTCCCTCAAGAAATCATCCATATTCTTGGAAAGCCTGTTGGCGCAAGTTCTGATGAGTATAGCGGATGACCGAGAGCTTCCAACCCCAGCACTTGTATCTTGGGGACCGTCTGCTGTGTAGTATGGGGTCGCACATTGTCGTGCAGGAGTAGCAAAGACGAGCGATTGACGAAAGCTGGTTGGAGACTATATCTTTATTCAATTAAAGTTTTACGTATATATTGTGGCTTTGTCCCTGAAGAGCCAACAAGAAATTCGATAGTTGCTATTTACATTGTTTTCTGTATATAGAATCCCGAAACAACCAGAGGTTTAAGTTTATTTGCTATCGGCCTTTTACTTAGGCTTTATTCCTTGAAGATTCCATCGTATTCCATATGCCATTCCAAGTTCTTAAGAAATGCGCTATAGTGTATACATTTAAAAAAATATCCTAGTATGTCACAGAAATTATTCCAAGCTCCTTGTACTCCCTGCTCCTTCGAAGATTATCATAGAATAATACATATGTATTACTACAAAACACAACTGCTGAGCTCATATTTCATTTCTCTGACAACTAAGCATTGAGCACCCGTATTACACAGGGATTGTAATAAGAACAATAACGCTTCAGTTGCGATCCAGCAACCTGTAACAAACTCGAAGAGGCAGTCATAAATATCGTATTGCGAGAGATATAATTCCTACGCCAAGAAATTATTTCCAATCGATCAGTGCAATGCAGCACCGAAGTCATAAAGTTCGCTGAAACGTACCCAATAAAATAAGAAATAAATTATAACGTTCGCAGCAATCAAAACGTATTTCTTTCATTAATACAAAAAGGTGACGTAAGTATCTTCGATTCACTTGTCCATTAACGATACTGAAAAAATGTTTGGTCAACTATTTGATCCAGACGAAGAAATACCTAAACGGTATTATTACTCCATAGAATAAATTAAATACATAATAAAATAATTTCAATTTAAGATTTATAGGTCGGCAACGCACCGGCAAGCCCTCTGGTATTACAGATGTCTATGATTGGCGGTGATCACTTACTTTTAATTCTAAACGAACATTTCAAGTTAAATAAAGGCTTGCAAAAGACAAACTAATATGAAAAAGTAGGCCAATATGAGACTATATTTACAATTTGTATGCCTAGTACATCATAGTTAAATAAATCGATTTAGTGCAATGCAGCAGTAATAAAGCTGAAGCACGGCGAAGCGAAAGCAATAAAAACAGAAATGAGTAATTACGTCCCTAACAATCGAGACGTGTTCGAATGTCGATATTTATTAAAAGTCGAGTCAAACTTTTATAGATGAAGAGAAACTGGGAGCTACTCTCCTCGCCAATCGATTTATTATATCTTCAAACTTTGTTGACAAGGGTGAGGTTTAATCGAATCTTGGCAAAATCATTGAAGCTGTTAGGATTTTGGTGTTTGCTCGTATATAAAATGTTACTGAGTTATGTTACTACATAATATAGGTATATATTTATAGAATTAGGTATTATTATATTTTTTTTATATTCGTTAAATACGAGTATTTTTATTATTAACTAACATACAAGCAATAAGAGGCCCGCAAGTATTCTTAAGGACTTGCGCTCAGTTGAAATTACATAAAAATAGAATGATGATTTCAATACAATATGTTCGTAAGGTTCAGGCGACAGACCTACTTTCGCTTTTTTAAATTTGGAATTGTGTTTTTTTTTATTATTTTGTTGTTGTTGCTGATTCGGTCAGTCGGTCGGTGAGTTTAGATAAAACGATTTTTCAATGAGAACAGATTAAAGAGAAAATACCATATTAAAATTGGCAGCAATTATAAATTTCTAATTAACTTTCGCGGGTCACTTCCTCCCTCTTAAGGGTCCGTCCTTATAGCGTAGTACATAAGAGCTCAGGCGTGAGAAATGAACTGTAATAAATTTCCCGGAAACCAATTAAAAACGTAATAAATGTAAGGTTGTTTGCCTCAACGAGAGCGGCTTAAGTAATTTTAGAGAAAAGAGGGCAATTAGGAAATGACGATTGCTTACTACAACTGTCGTAAGAATTTGCATGTATCTAGAGAGATTGTGGAACTAAAAGGTTAGTTTTAGCGGAAAATTGCAAGTTACCCTAATACAAACTAATTTTAAATGAGCTACCTCACTCCACGCTTAAAACAACTAAGTAATTACTTTTCACATATATTTGTGGGTAGCCGTTTAACGCAGGATCCCTTTTTGCACAGTGGATATATCATTAAAGTAAAGCAAACGTTTTAGTGTTATATATTTTTTTGTTTATTACTTTTATACGACTTGTAACACGTCCCTTCTTCGCACGGTTGTAATGTACGAGTAGGTGTATTATACACAAAAAATGAATATGTTATCTGCTGATAATGTAGCTGTCGATTGGTGAAATAATTTTTAAAATCGGTCGAGTAGTTTTTGAGTTAAATCGTAACAAATAAACAAATTTTCCTCTTTATAATACTAGCCGTATCGTACCTTACGTGTTTTTTTTTTCTAGGCCACAAACCTTCGCGGGCGAACGCATATCAAATCACCAGGTTCATTATAATCAAGTATATACGACAAACATAAATTATTTTTATTTATGATAAATTTTAGTCGTTTTTGAATTTTTTTTGTTTTTTTTTAGCAGATTTTATATTGTAATCCACTTGTATATTATCACAATTCAGTTTATTCTAATATACGTTATTAATATCTTAATATTGTTTGAGTAAGCTAAAAATAATCTTTAGATATGAAAAAATAATATTATATTCTGATGAAACTGCCAAGATATGATGCCTCATATTAATAGTAATATAAACGAAATAAGTGTCAAGCCCATGTCAGAGCTGTCAATAGCTTTTTCATTCTAGAAAGCTCGACGATTCCTTTATATTATATAGCAAAAATCTATTGGATTTGATGCCCAATGAAAGTATGAAATATATTCTTAAATAATTCTAAAAATATTTTTTACCAAATTAAAACGCGATTTATCTATTAGTTATAATATTGTTTATTTTGGCGTTTCCACGTGTACGTTTGTTGAAAAGCATTCGAAATGTCGGAAAACATAAGGGTTCAATAACTAAATAAAGCATAATTAAATAAAATAAAAAATATACTAAATCAAATAAATGTTATAATAAAACATACCAAACAACAATTATATATAAAATGCAGCAAAACTTGTGCCCATTTTGCACGCTTGGGGATTTAATAAAGAAGTCAGGACAGGAAGTAATAAGACATCATCTGAATCGGAGCACTTCGTTGAACGTGAGGTCCGGCGGAAACCTTACAATGATATTTGTTTTCTTTTGTAAATATCTTCAGATATAGGTTCTAAAGACTCGTTACACTTACAAGAGGATTATCTTAAATTATGTCTAGCGAGCCACGATGGAAAGAGAGACACGAGAGGAAATATGTAGTATGAACAATGAACATATTAATATAGTTAAGAACAGCTAAAAGAAAAGAAACGCATATAAACAGTAGTTTATATGCGTTATGCTTAGTAAAGCACAATAATATATACCAGTAATTAAGTAGATTGGAAGGAAATACAGAAGATGGGATACAAAAGTTTAGAGAAATAGTGGGAGGAACGAAATCAAGGGTAACTCAGGATAGAAAGCAATGGATGAGTTTGGAGGCCTTTGCAGGTATTAGACATGAATGACGATGTCGAGTATTAGAATTAAGTTAGAATATGTAAATACATCAGTATTATAAATAAGATTTTATGGATAATTTAAAAAAAAAAAAAACAATAATAATCAAGATTTTCGATATCCTAACGCCCAAAACTATAGCAAATAGCCATAAAATAATTGGCAACAATAAATCGCATAAATACCTTAATACGATAACAGGTAATTTATCCAAAATCCTTTAGGGAGATCTAAAAGTACGGTTAAAAGTTAGCCTTAAATCCCAACCGGACAGACCGTTTTGCACAATTGATGATGTATCGTGGGAGTAAAGAATATTGAATCACCCAATAAATATTATAGTGGGCCCTGGTTACATATTCTAGAAGGACGTGTCTAGTTTGAATGAAGTCAAATTTCGTACAAGATTTTTTTTTTCAGAATACTTAATCGAAACATGGTTTCCTACCTATAGCTTCACTAGAGGTGTTATTACACCATGCAAAAGGTTTAGGTTGGTTTTTGTAATATCAAATGAATGGATGCAACTATTATCATTTAACATTTACGATTTGGCTAATTTGATTTATCTATATATAAATCTAAGATCATATCTTAATAAATACCACCTCGATAAGTTCCCATGTCAAAATCAACGGAAAATGTAATTTTTCTCATGCATCGCTTTCAATAAGACACCTTCATTCATCTCAGAAGTTTGCTATAGCTCAATTGAAGAGTGCTCCATGTTATTGATTCTTAAGCCTTTTTAAAGCAAAATTTATGTACGTTCTATTTTACGACACTGCTGAAATGGCACTTTGCATCTTAAGCGATTTTATATTTCATCGAGAAGGTCAAAGTTACTCACAAGTTAAAGATATAACTTTTTATGACAAACTTAATATTTTATTGATTACCTATATAAGATATAATATGTTTACTGATTTTAAAAGGATAAAGATAAAGTGAACTAATATTAGTAATTACAAAGTCTGCAAACCAGGATTGTAGTAAATTTCATTTGAAACCAAACAATTCGAAACAACGTATTTCAAATTCATTACCAAAAATTCAGCATATCGTTCTTTACATTACTAATGAAAATTCATACAAAGAAATATTTGTTCATTTTCAAAAGAGAACAAGTCACATAGAAAGTTATATTTAGAACAAATGAAACTGTTTTAATTTCGCCTTTCACCGCTGCACTCATTACTGGCGTTTTAGGGTTTTCGCTAGTTTCCCGCAGTGCGTCTGTAGCGATTCGCTTTTGTAGGATGATGCCAAAATTTAAACCACACACCATGGTTTGTGTAATTTGTGATAGTGTACACTTTGAGTATTTGAAATATTTCCAGAGCACTGAACGCATTAATCTAAGTGGCTTCGGCCGACCTAAACTAAATGTTAACACATATCCAGGTGTAGTTTTATAGGATTTTCACGTAAAATTTTACACAGATAATGGTAACTTAGAATTACTAATTTAAATTTTATTTAAAAAATAACATGAGTATATTAAACAGTCTTGGTAAAATTTTTGAAAAATTATATGTATTAGCAAACATAATATGTAACGCTAAGCATGTTTAAGTATTAACCTTATTAAAGTCCAAGATTGTTATGAACAGCATAAATGAGACATTGTTAGCTAAAGAAACATCTAAAGAATGGACCATTTCCATTTTCAGACGTCTGACGTGACAGGCGCGTATCAGTCAACGTCCATTACAATACTGCGCTGCCCCGAAACCATAATGAAAGATAAAACGAGCTGGTGTTTCATTAGTATAAGTGTCGGCAGATGTCAACGTCTCGAGTATTCGTAACGTTAGCTTCCAATTTAAATTATTTTACATCAATCATACTTTGAATAAAATTTAATTCAATTCTGTTTTTTTATAACTGAATATTCAATTAAAAAATTTAGACTAGACAAGTATGAAGACGGCCCCCAAATAGCAATTTACAAAATCTTTACATAATTATATCATCTTGATGGACTAACGCGATTTATTTTTCGTTCTTTGTCTGTACCTTGTATATTTTATAGGCCTTATTACTTTTCAAAGATACACCTTGATATATCGAATCAGTTGCTCTCATACAAGCACAGAATATATAAGCAAAGATACATCAACATAAAGAAGACCAATTAAAAAAAGTAGTCATACGATGTAGACAATATATGCAAACCTTTAAGCCACATCCGCTCATAAGATTTGTTTTGAGGAGGCTTACAACTGTCTTAAACTTATGTAAGTGGCAAACAGCCAAACAGCAACCCCTTCCCTTGCTGAGTGCAGTGCATCGCTTCGAGGAATTTCATTACTGCGACGTCTTGGACGCAATGCTTGCATTGGTTGTAACGTCTAGTTCGCTCGTTTTTCGAAGTCGGGTCAAAGGAAAACTTGTAAACATGTGCAAGCAAGCAGTTATACTGCTAGCTTAGGTTAGGGAATTACTGTCCACTGCTAGGATAGGATGTTCAGCTAGTTTTATGTAGTTTTCATTGTAATAATAAAGTAGGTTTTTGTCCATAATTTTAACAACAGCTAGAAAGCTGTTCCTTAGTGTTTTTCCTATATTAGTAACTACTTTTATAATTCTTTTTCTAAAGTAGAAAAGTAGTGGGTTTCAATCAACCCAATGCAGGAAAACTAACTAATAAAGTCCGACTTTACCCCCGGCTTGTCGGGGAACATTATAACAGCGGTTTCCTAACTCAACTTGTTGACGTTAGAAAGAATTCCATTTCAAGTTCGCAATTCCCAAATTAAGTTTCACCGAAATCTGAGTAAAACAAATAACAGAACAAAAGGTCTCGATGAAGAGGGCGTGGCGGGCTGAAGTTTTAGTTTATGTATTGGAAAACAATAGCCTCAGTAATATAATGCTATTGAATGTTGGTTTTAGTTAAAGCTTTGTGACTAATGTTCTGATGTTACTGAAGTTTGACGGGCTCGTTGGCGCGTTCGGTAGAACACCTGCCGTTCGCATCGATGGGTCGTGGGTTCGAATCCCACCCGGGACAACATGTTTATAGTTTTCTGTAAACATGTTTTCTCTACATCTGTTAACTTCGGGCATTGATCGGGTGGGAGGAAATCGGGAGGCGGTCTTATAAACCGTGAAGTGCACTTTGCGCGTTTCGGTTTCAGTCTATGTATTTCCGAATTCTCGAAATAAAAATTAGGTCGACAGTGCATCATTGGCTGCTGTTCTGTGGCTGAGGTATCACCTACCATCAAGTGAACCTCATGCTCGTCTGTCGATATCTGACATAAAAAAAAAAAGTTAAGAACTCAAAAATCAGGCACAACTTAATTTTCGAAATCAGTCGTTTTTAATTATACAATTTAATTTCATTTATTAAGTAAGTATTATCTTATAACACTACCACAAAATAAAATTTGTTTTTTAGATCAAAGGAAAAAAGAATGACAAACCAAATGTTCATAGTCTCTATACAACTTCTGAAATAGTACGCACTATGATTCCGACGCAATCAGAAATTGAATTTGCTGAACATAAAACGAACCCAACTTAAATGTATAAAATATCCATCTTAACATAAAATGACATCCGATGGGCAAGTCATCCGTATCGACGATTTTTCCATTTAGATTTACAAAGCTCACAACTCGAGTCATTCAATGAAAATAAATCGTTCCCAGATTCTGATTTTTTATTGGTGTAATTATACTTTGGGCCGTTCGATTGGTAGCATTGCAAATCTGGGGGCACGGCAGTGCCCCCGCCAAGTCGAGCAAAAAGCGGCACGGCCGTACTATCCTTTTCTCGAAGTAGTTCGGGCCATTTTCGACCCCCTATAACTTCGTTGTGGATAAAACTAGAATCCTGAATTTTCAGTCACTAAGCAGGCATTGTATAAACTCGGTATATTTCAAATATCATTCTGTTTGAACCAGTAGTTTAAGAATTATAACTAGTCAAAGTTTGATAATTTGTCACTCACTCACTCACTCACTGACTGACCGATCATCAAAACTCTAAGGCACTTCTAGCAGACATAGAAACTTGAAATTTAGAATACAATTAGTGTTTAGTCTATAAATCAAGGAAAAACTACAATATTTTGAAATTTCGGTCCAGTTTTCTAGATATACAATTTTTTTTTATATTTCTGTATGTAATGAATAACTTAAAAACTACTGGACCGATTTTAAAAATTCTTTTACCGTTAGAAAGCTACATTATCACTGAGTAACTTAGGGTATTTATTACTAGAAAAAAATAGAGATCCTTAGAAATCCCTACTAAAAACAACCCAAGGTGTAAAAAAATTAGCCATAAAATGTCTTTCATCGCATGTGCTGCGAAAAGTATTGATGCTAGAGCAAAAAAACGTTCCACAATATTATAGAACATATCAAAATCTATAAAAAAATTCACGAGACCATATGTCCAACTATTGTAGTTATGTCACTGTAACTACTTTTTTACATTAAAAAGTTAATAAAAATGCCGATCAAAATCAGACTGTTATCCATAGCTTTATATTAATTCTTATCCAAATAAACTAAGAAAAGGAATATCTACAAAAAGAAATGAGATGCCATCAAAAACATAAATTGTAAAAAAAGCCAAGTCTTGCAACTCAGTTCTCTCGTAAAAAGTTGTGAGATCCATATAATACCAAGTTGGTCAATTTATTCAGTCTCTACTGAAGGATCCTTCTGTCTTAAGTTATTACGTAATTAGGTAACATAACAACATCTTATAGTGATCATATCAATACCAATATTAAAAAGCTTTGATGTTTAAAATAAAAAGGTTGACTTGGCAATCGCACTAAACTATCTAATTTAATATAATATGTGTTACTTGTGATACACATTGTATTTTAATAAAATTAAAAAGATACATTGTGTTTTCATGCGATAGCCGAGTCAATCTATTTATTTAAAACATCAAAGATTTTTAATATTGGTATTGATATGGTCACTATAAGATGTTGTTAGGTTACCTAATTACGTAATAACTTAAGACAGAAGGATCCTTCAGTAGAGACTGAATAAATTGACCAACTTGGTATTATATGGATCTCACAACTTTTTACGAGAGAACTGAGTTGCAAGACTTGGCTTTTTTTACAATTTATGTTTTTGATGGCATATTTTATTTGTAGATTGAAACCTAGTGATCGATGAACACAGCGATATGCATTTTTGTTTGTGATTAAGTTTGCATTTATTGATAAATATCATTGATAAAAAATCACATGGTTTATTGAATAATTGAATATAAAGAAAAGGTTCTTATTATTATAACGTTTTATACATTTTTTTGTTAACGCGACTATCACAAATTAAATTACAGCAAATGTAACTCCGTAGAAATACATGGTGCTGATGAGAAACTATATAATAATACTAATATTATAAATGCGAAAGTGTGTGAGGATGTTTGTTACTCTTTCACACAAAATACTACTGACCGGGTTTTGATGAAACTTTACAGTATTATTGTCTATACATCATAATAACATATATTCGAAGAAATACATATTATATAATACAATTAATAACGATATTAAGTAAATTGGCCAAATTATAACGATGAGTGCCAGTGATGTGTTTCTTCATTTTCAACCAAATCAGGTTAATTAGATGATTATTAAAATAGTAAGAAAATTGATATAATAAATAAACTACCCGTAGTACCTACTAATTCTACGCAGGCAGAGTCGCGGGCAGAAGCTAATCTATATCTGTCCTTACTTAATATTATAAAAGGAAAGATTTGAAGTTTTGTATTCTGGTATGTTATGATTAAACTCAGAAACTACTGGACCGATTTTAAAATTGTTTCAATTTCAATAGAAAGCTACATTAATTATCAGCGAGTAACATAGGCTATTTTTTGTGTATAGTACATCTACATTGCACCCGTGTGAAGCCGGGGCGCGTTGCTAGCTAGTATATTATAATAACGTTTTAATTATTTTATTTTCATTTAAATAATTTATCATCAGGTGAAACGAATGCAAATGATTGATTAATCAAGTTTAAAAGAATGTATATTGAAATCAGTGCAAAGATAAATGTATGAGTTGTATGACCACTCATCGACATTACAATTATTACGTATAATAAACATTCGTTCAAATATTCACAACTGTAGTCCACTAATAATTATCATAATATCTACTATCTACGATCGTATTTTCTACTTTCGATGAATACTGATTCAGGTGTGAAATTTTATATGAATATTGGCTTCGTTGTGAATTTCCAATCACAAAACAAGAGTATAGTTAGATATTTTTTCGGATAGGAATGAAAACTTTCAACAGACTGAACATGCAATTATCGAGTGCATGACAGTACGGTATTTTTTATTAATTTAAAAACGTAATACTCGCTTTTATATTAGACTAGCGATCCGCCCCGGTTTCGCACGGTGCAATGTAGATGTACTATACACAAAAAAATAGGTATGCCAAATAGCCATGTTACTTGCTGATAATGTCGTCAAAAATCGGTCGAGTAGTTTTTGAGTTAAATCGTAACAAACAAAGCTTTCTTCTTTATAGTATTAGTATAGACTATACTTTAAAAAGATACTGTCGAAATTATTTTATGCGATTTTGAACATTTCGTCGTGATCGAAGAACAACGGCGGATATGCAAAACGGCTACTTTACAGGAGAGCGTTTTAAAGATTGATATGTCGTTTTTTATGCATAATTAAAACACGGCTAATCTATTCGGGTTCAAACTCGTCAATATTATGTTTGGTGTCTTTTTAATATTAACTTTATACTGATTATCGTGAGGGAAGGCCGAGGGGATGACGTAGTACAATGAAGGTATAATACGCGTTCTTGTATTGCGTTGAAAGAGCAGAACCGCTTATTCTAGGCAGTAACTTGATTGTTTTTATCAAACTCCAATTTTTCTCCAATTGTTTGTTCTGTTGAGAATTGACACTTTTTTAAAGATTTTTATACAATAAAGCTAAAATCGTAAAAAATCAGAACCGTCGTTGTTCTACGATCATGACGATTTATATGTAAGGAGTTACATTGTCCTATTTGCTTTATTAATACATGGCCCGTTTATGCATAAATTGTTCAAATTAACCGTCCTTATTTTGATTAAAACCATTATAACCAGAAATATTTGCATAAAAAAATATTTTATTCGTATGAAGGGGTTAAGTACCGTTTCCACCAATCCAGTTGGTTAAGCGATTTATTTCAATAACCCAAGAGGGTCACCGGTGTTGGTTTTTATATTAAAATCGCTATATTGATTTATTTTGCACTAAGCACTTAAGCTTTTAGTGCATAATAAATGTATACTTTAAAAAAAATATGAGCAGAAATAAGTGAATCAAAATTCTCGTGATAGAGTGCTCGCCAGATAAGTCTGCGCGTGGCAAAAATTGGAACTAAATTTCTTTCCGTCATATTGTTTTCCGGAATTAGTGTGCAGCAGTGGCGTTTTTATTCGATTTTATTGGTAATCATCATGCCTAAGGTTATAAAAAGTGCTGGTAGAGATGTTATATTGAAAGTAAAACGTGCTTATGAAGCAGAACGGCAAAATAAAGGGCCAATTTTACCATTTTCAAACTTTTTTATTACCTGACAGGTAATTTTTGGGGTGACCAGTACATGGTATTATGTCTTTATGTGGGGTATTTTTATACGATACATATTTTTACTTTGTTGTTGGTTAATGATTTAGTTTGTTTTAGGATTTAAACCCCATTGAAAAAAAAGACGTATTGTGGAAACAAATTTAAATCAAGCCACAGGTGAAATATCTTTAATCTGAAGCGGCATTTAATTCGATAATGTGTGTCAGCATGTTGAAAAAATCGTAGACCAATATTTTGAATCTGACAGGCTTTTGGACATAGAACTATATATATATAAAATTTGGTGTTGTTTTATTTAATTGTAGATTATGTAAATATTTCTTATGGAGCAGGTAAATAAGGAGTTATTCAGTTACAATATGTAACAAATTAAAAATATATATATTTTCACTGAGTTTTAGTATGTAATTATTATTCATCACCCTAAAACTAATTGAAATTTACAAATAAAATTGTTACATCACGTCAAATTTAGTAGTTAATTCAACGTGATATCTAAATATAAATTTGTTTTCTGTTGTATACTTAGTATACCTAATACGAATTAACATTCAGAATGCCGGTGATTTTTTTGGTGTTGCATAGTGGTTGAGAGTTTGCTTTCTATACCTGGCAATATTTGGTACGCCACCCGTCGCGCGCAGACTTATCTGGCGAGCACTTTACGTTTCAAGTTTGGCTAAAGCATGCATGTCACATGTTACTGAGACTCTAACGTTCTTACTTTTTTATTATTTATTCTTATTATTATTAAGGTTTAGTTTTACTTTTTACTTCCAGTAATACCAGTCTACTGTCCACTAATTTTTAATCATAATTTAATTTAAGGGTATGTTAATATCATTGTTTTTTTATACTCGGGTAAGTAAAAACAATATTAACTAACAATTTTTAAGTTTTTTTTTTATGTCAGATATCGAAAGACGAGCATGAGGTTCACTTGATGGTAGGTGATACCTCAGCCACAGAACATCAGTCAATGATGCGCTGTCGACCTAATTTTTACTTCGGGCATTTGGAAATCCATAGCCTGAAACCGAAACGCGCAATATGCACTTCACGGTTTTTCCATCTATGGACGGTGGTTCGTTACCCGGTCGAAATTTAGATATTCCTCCCACCCGATCATTGCCCGAAGTTACCAGACGTGGGGAAAACATGCTTACAGAAAATTATAAGCCCGGTGGGATTCGAACCCACGACCCATCGATGCGCACGGCAGGTGTTCTACCGAACGCGCCAACAAGCCCGTCAAAGTATGACAGAATATAACCCTCTCCTCCGAGTTATAGAACCTGAAAGGGACCAAACCTGTTAGGGAAATTAAAAAAGGATGCACTATTTCAGCAACTTAATATTATATTCTATCCTGTAAAAGTGTCTCAATTTTTAACGTTTTCTGCACAGTATAGCTAAAGAAACGTATTTATTAGTATGTCATCCACATCAACATCATCAAACTAATGATGATATAATCAATAGGAAAAAAGGCAAACCAAAACAAAAATATACTGATAAATATTGATACATCAATTACGACTATTAGTTAAACTGTTAGTGTGGTCCAATCGGTAATCATGGCCTTCACAGCTTTTCCATCTTTGATGGATCGTTAACCGAACGGAATTTTGTAATTACGAGTAATTACCCGCTTAATACCAGACCATATTTATGGGATATTATAGATATGTCAGACCCAGATTTGAAACCACGCTATCAAAACGAAATACAAGTGTACCCAAAGCGTCAATGACGTCGTTATAACTACCAAAAAAAAAACAAAAACTCAAAAACTACTGAACTGATTTTAATTCGGTTTCGGTTCGGTAACCAACGATTCATTGGGAAGAACGTATATAATTTATCAAGACTTTGTGTAAAGTGGTTGAATAACGATAATTGTTGGAAGTGTCGGAAAGAGTCAAGCCGCCAGAGAGTCTTCATTGAAAACGCTACCTAATATAATGCGATGTATAACAAAACAATGCATGGTAGGATATTACTCTTTTATAGATCTACAAAAAAATTTCACTTTCTGTACTCTGTGTTCTACATAACAATCTTTCCCTAGGCTCACGACACCCTTGAAACCTTTGGCTTTCGCTATTAATATACGGTTAAAGACATTTATTTCTCAAAAGATTTACATTAAATCACTTACAGAGAAAATAATATATCGCGTTAATACGCCACTTTGGACTCTTAATTCAATCTAGTATTTCTGAATATATATCACACCTTAACTATCACACTGTAAGATGTAACTGTAATACTGTGTCAGCATTATGTTGACATATTTACACGTTCCACATTTCCTTAGAAAGTCATTAAAAGG
The DNA here is from genome assembly GCA_905404175.1 of Anthocharis cardamines. NCBI lineage: Eukaryota > Metazoa > Arthropoda > Insecta > Lepidoptera > Pieridae > Anthocharis > Anthocharis cardamines. The sequence continues at coordinate 3,184,530 of FR989959.1, forward strand.
TCAGCTTCTACTTTCATCCGCCTTGCTTGTTAGTTCCTGCACAGACGCGGGTTACATGTAGGGTTGCCATCCGTGCGGGTTTCCCCGGATTTGTCCTAGTTTAGAAGGCGTCCAGGGACCGTCCGGGCGAGGTTGTATTTGTGGTTCGAATTTGTAAGACTCTTTTAAAAAGAGTAGTTTGTAAGGCGGGCTGGTTTTCGTAACTCGACGCAAAATAAGTAGGTAAGTATAATTTTGTTTTTTTTTGTTATAAAAGTCTATTTTTGTTTTTTTTTTAAACTTTAAGAAGATCCTGTTATGTTTTTTAAGATGTAACTTAGTTTGAAATTGTATTAAAATAAATAAAAGTTGATTTATGACCATCAAAACTACATTTTATTCTACTGAGTAACTTAGAAAAAATACTCTGTTTAAACGTCCAGGTTGTGGACTCTGAAAACCGGGCTTTTCACGTTTCTTGTCCTCGTTGACAGATTATTGAGATGACAACCCTAGTTACATGTAAAGACGCGCGAATTTGCAATTTTACTAAAACAACATTACTAAAAATTTATGAGAATATGTACTTAAAATATATTTGTTTTCTTTCTTTTTCTATTGACCATGTAATAAACTAGCACCAAAATTCCGTCTTCGAGTATAAATGAAACAAGTTAAAATTGTTTCGGTCAGGCAGGGCACAGAAAAATTTACTTGTAAATAAAATTAATTACTGAAACGGACACATAAATGTGTCAGACTTATACCCTACCAGGGGGGTCGAAAATGCACTTTATAAGTTTATTCCTAACCACACAAGTTCAATGAAGAGGCCACATCTAGAATACCTGTGGAATTATAGTGTCTTAGTATTCGAAGCTCGTAATTTATTCAATTAATCCAATAATAGATTTCAAGTTTACGTCTCCGCCTAAATAGGACTTGTTCGGAAAACCATTAACTAAACCAACCATTTCAAATATAAATAGCGGGTTCTGTAAATAAATGGTTTCTGGAGCGAGAAGACGTAAAAGGTAACGGACCGAACACCGTTTCTCTTTACATAAATAAAGACAGTGAAACATATAAAATAAATCACACGTGCGTACACCGCGAATATTTATCTACCAACGAGTTCGAACCGTCAAACTATTCGATGCAAAGCGAAAGGGATGAAACTCATAATGTACTAAATGTATAAGGGATCAGGTTACGCTGGATGAAACTTTTCAGGCAGGTAACGAGACTGCCGCGTGAGGAAATGAACTCTGTCCTCGTTTTCATTATTTATTTGTTGTAGATCGACAAAGGTCCTGCTGGTAGGTTTGATGTTCCGAATAAAATTTAACATGGGTTTTGTTGAAACACGGAACATTTTATGGCGGTTCGAGAATCCTTTGTTTGATCGTCCTCGTTATGTACTCTATTTAAGTGCAAGTGTATAATGAAGTTTTTAATATTAGGTTGCAGGAAAATTTTGTCAAAAAAAATCGAAGTTTGTTTTGTAGTAAGAAAAGTCGTGAAGAAGTGCCACAGTCCACCTCCTACAAGACAACGCACGACCACACATCACCAAAGAAATTCAAATGAAACTACAGGAACTCAGTTGCGAGACAGTACCACGCCCTTCTTATTCTCCAGACTTGGCACCTTCAGACTACCACGTATACTACATACTATGTCGTTAAAGTATTTAACTGGGTTTCCAGACTTTAAAGTAGCAAACATATCACATTAAAAAGATTACTCTTCACTATCCTAAGCAAAGTAACGACCGCTTCAAACTGCCAAACTTGTAGGCAAGTGCCTAACAAAATCTTCCGAACATCAATTAATTAATCTAATGAAGCAGAAAAATATCGTAAGGGTTAAGTGTTCATAAAATTACTGTCTTAAAAGGGTAATTTATTTCGCCTTGATAGCATTAATGAAGCTATCTTGGAAGATTTACTTATTCCAATTTAGGTATACGGCACAAGCTTTAACGATATAAATGCTTCAAAAAGCTGTTTCAGCTCCTAAATAGAAAATGAATTTTGAGTGATGTTTATATCATACAATTTATATGTAACCGGGGTTTTTAACATCTCTGTATGAAAATGAAGTTATCATCAACAATTGGGGTCTTAAAGCAGGGCTGTTAGATATATCACTAGTTTACAGTGTATCTGTTGCCGATACAATTTTTGCTGTTGTCGACTACTTATGATATGCTAGTTACAAATATATTATATAAGTAGATTTTTTTTATCAGCTCTAGTTTATGAGTTCCGGGTAGTTACGGTTAAAAATGAAAATTATGTGTATTTACTAAGAAAAATTATTATTAAAAAAACTTAAACAATCGTGGAGTTCCAAAAAACTTCGCTTTAAAGTTCTCCTCTTATGTGTGGACTTAGGGAAGTAACGTATAAGGCACGAGCAATAGTCAGACATCCAAAAAAAAACTCTGATAACGCTCCTATATGACGCGTAAATCTTGACGCATACGCTCTCCCTGCTCTTCGCTCATGTCTTCTATTTTTTTTTGAAAACCTATCTAGATGACTACGGAGGAAGTGGAATTTAATGTACATATTGCATCTCAGTTTTAATTGTAAAAGCAGGTCTGTAGATAATATAATTACAATTACAATTATTATTACAATTACAAATATAAAGACAGTATAATTTTCTGAAAAGTTCAATTTTAATTTTCTGACTTTCTGTTTCTGAGAAAGTTCTGCATCATCGATACGAAAGCTGTCCATGCTCTTAGTTCAAGGTTACTCATAGAATTTATAAATCCAGTATCTTTGGAAGTTGTATGATATGGGGTCTGTCAAAAATACTGGCTTTAATCTTTTTCATAGTGAGCTGAGAAAATTTGTGGCAAATGTAGGAAAAGTAGTTCCCATTTTTATCGAGTGCATTAAAAAACTGTTTCATGATTCTCATTTGAATATGTAGTGGCGGCAAAATAATTCTATTACGAGCTACTAGGTAGTTTTAGACTAAATATTGCTGCCCACTAACCAAACCATAAGTAACAGACATTCAGATGATTTCGCGGTTCTACCCAAATGGTTGGAGTTCTAAATTTAAAACTACCTTTTTTTCTGCCTTTCCATAATCTTAAATATTCAACACCCTATTTACAAACACAATCAGGAGCCCAAGTCTTGTAATTTTTATCCAGCGATATCCCAAAGTAGAAAAAATAGGAGTTTTTAACGCACTCAGATACACCTTTTCTATTTTTTTTAGCACATAGTCTCCACATATATAGCAAAAATAATGTTGGTAGTTTAAACAACTTCTGCTTGAACTACTCATGTCGCAAAAACTTATGAAATTAATCTTTACACACTGAAACACCCACGATATTAACGAATAAATCAGCATAAATGATGAACGTCGAAAACAAAAATATTCGAGCTGCACAAAACTTTCTGAGGGTATATTTGAAAAGACCATGTCATAAGTAAACAAAATCACCCACAAAATTCACGGCAACAGACAAAAAGTTAAATTTTGTAAACTAGTGTATTTATTGAGCAGAAGACCTCCTCCAAAAAAAATGCATTCCCAACATTCTTAGGAACTTACGGCCTTATTCATAAATGTATAAGCTTGATATAGTTACAATATGTTTGTCTCGCTCTATCAAATATAAAAAGACTACTGCACGAAATAAACAAAACATATTTTAGCTATATCAAGCTTATAATACGTTTATAAATAATGCCGTAAGTGTTTAGTAATTTAGCACATAATATAATAAACTCTACAAATAAACGTTTTAAATCACGTACTAATTTCTGAGAACATTAGAAGAATTAAACTACTAAATGCCTGAAATAATATGGGAAAGTTTAAATGACGCTATTAGTCACTTCAAGGCTCTTTTCACTAAAATCGCAGGAGAAACTTTAAGATGCAAACCGGGGCACTGTGGACTTAACTTTATGCACTTAAAAACCTGAAGTCATCAACTTTATTATGAACTTAATGTCAAAAGATGAGAACGTTGTGCCCAGTGCTTTTGATAAAAACAACTCTTATATACAGAGTACTTCTGCCTTAATTGATAGAATTATACAATTTTTGCAAGGCTTACAAATTCATATTTTTTAGTTTATGCAACAAAGCGTTGTATTTGTATTACATCTCGAATTAAAAAGGAAGAAAGTTTTGTTAAAACGTATAAAAAATTTCAATCACAGTGCCTGAGATTAATGAATAATTTTGAGCTAAAGTTTTGAATCGAGGCTTTTAAGTCTCTAAAACAATGTTAATTCTATCACTACGTATTAGCTGTTTATAGTTTAATGTATTTTGTCTTCTATTTGCCTAACGAACTCCGTTTTATAATGTACCTTAAGCAATCTGTGTATGACCTCAAGAAATCTTATGCAGAGCATATCCAACCGAAGCATTAAGCTCGACATAGCAAATTATTTATTCAGCCTCCGGAACGGCACTATTAGCCCCGTAAAGCTGACCCAAGCAAACATTTTGTCTCTTACCGCTGTTTATAGCGCCAACCCTTGATACACAATCTAGAGAATTATTTGGATTAAATGTCATGAATAAATTAAGATACACTCGTGTTTCTTTAATACGAAGGTCAACAAACTTTTTCTCTCTTTGCCCTATTAAAATTTAGACCTTGGGGTTCGATATAGACTTTTTTGGTTATCATAGCTTTAAATAACATATATTTACTTGACGGTTCGGAACTTGAAGTTATTGTGATCACATAATCACCTCGCTTTACTTCATTCATTGCGATTTCGATTAGATTCAGACACCATGTCTGAATTTACGTTTATTTATACAAGAAAAACTCAACAGACATTTATTTTACTTTTTTTAAATAAAGCAATTATTTGTGAGTTTTCATTTATAATAACGAATAACTGAACCGACATAAAACGGGTCTCCTCTTTGCATTCGTTCTATACAGAAAATTAAATAAAGAGCTTTTTATATTAATTCAAATTCCACACACGCTGCAGGCAAACGCCAACAAGAATAAATAAAGATCGGCTATTACGAACATGGACATTTTAATACTTATGCTTTTCTGTCGAACTTACTCTAGGTAACTTTTGGGGGTGATGTTGCTCGCGTCCGTAGGCATTGACACTTGATTCCCTACACGTATCCCCTGGGCTGTGCTAAACGAGCAACCAAACATCTGGTGGAAGGCATTTATGCCGCGGCTAGTTACCACCCACCCGACAAAGCCGTGCCGCCAAGCGACTGTTCGTCGTGTTCCGGCACGATGTTGGGTGAAACCATTCGGAGTAAGTTAGGGTCTGGACAGTTGCATTTGTGTTAGTGAACCGAATCTAATGCTGCAGGTAATGGTACCGGTCTTCTAGACATGGAGGGTAGCGGGATCCGGAGAAACGGTTAACCGCTGGCCGACCGCAGGTTGTAGGGGGCCCAATTAGTAGGCCAGCCACTTACGAAAGGCTGCCCCACCGCCTGCGCATAATCCCGAGTTGGCCCCAACGTGCCGGTTGGCGACCGGATGAGAGGACCCGTTGGCGATATTCGGGGGGTTCCGGGCGTCCCCGCAGTCTCCAGTCTAGAATACCATCAGTACTGTTCCTGTATGCATCTAGGTGGTTCCAACTGCAATGCCTCGTCCAACTTCCATACTTCTCCCGCCTATTCACTCTACGTTACATATTAAAAATGAAAAAGGTTAAAAAAGGAAAACAGTTTATTCAGCGGCAGCACTTCCTCTCTCTACAAGTGCACCTCACTAATATTCGAGGTCTGCACTCAAATCTCTTACCAGTCCATCACCATCTAGAGACTGAGAAGCCGCATTTGCTGTTCCTTACGGAGACGCAGATCAGATGTCCGTATGACACGTCTTACCTAGGGTACCCCGGGTACATTATAGAACATAACTTTCTTCCAAAAGCCGGTACCTGTGTATATATACGTGATGACATTTGCACTATGCGACTCCGTGACCTTGAAGATCCAAATTTTTCAGTCTTGTGGATTTTGGTTGACAATGGACTTGAAAAAGTTATTTATGCCTCAGTCTACCGCTCTCACAGTGGCAATCAGGAAACAACCAGGTTATTTAGCTACCTGAGTGAAATGGCTGATGAAGTTCAACTTAGGTACCCGAGTGCCCAACTCGTCTTTCTGGGGGACTTTAATGCCTGCCATCAGCAATGGCTTTTCCCGTTCCAGAAGTCAGATCATGCTGGGAGAGAGGCCTTTAATTTTGCAACTTCATTTAACCTCTCTCAGCTGGTCAATGAGGCTACTCGAGTACCAGACATTCTTGATCACACGGCCAATTGCTTGGACCTTCTGTTGACCACAAATCCAGACATTTATAAAGTCACGGTTTCCGCCCCTCTTGGAACCTCAGACCATTGTCTGGTAAAGTCTGTGGCGACTTACTCTCCTCAAGACTCCTCAGTGAAGGGCAAGAGGCGGGTATGGCGTTACAGGTTGGCGGATTGGGATGAGATGCGACATTTTTTCGCATCCTATCCTTGGCGGCAAGTTTGCTTCTCTACCACTGATCCGTCGAGCTGCGCGAGTAATGTTGTTCATGTGATTCGTCAGGCAATGGAATATTTTATTCCGTTTTCTGACGTGTCCGTTGACAGCAAAGCAAGACCATGGTTTGACACGCAATGCTTAGCTGCTGAAAAGAGTAAGCAAACTGCTTATCAGGCATGGGTCGATGCTCGAAATCGCAAAGCTCCGGACTTAAAGGTGAAAAAGAGAGCCTTTAATAAAGCCGCCAAGTCCTGCAAGAAGGCACTAAAGAAGGCTCGGTTCGACCATATTAATCGCTTAGGGGATAAGCTTACATCTTATCCTTCTGGCAGCAAAGCCTTTTGGTCCCTTGCCAAAGCCATCGAACAGAATTTCTCTCGCCCCTCACTCCCTCCATTGCAGAAACCAGATGGCTCACTTGCTCATAATTCAAAGGACAAAGCTGACCTGTTTGCTTTAATGTTTGCTAATAATTCACGTCTTGTAGCTTGTGACTCACATCCACCTAGTATACCTCACTGCGGATTATTTATGCCGGATATCAAAATTACTCAAAAGGAAGTCCTTGCTGCATTGCGTAACCTTGACGTGAATAAAGCATCTGGGCCGGATGGAATACCTGCACTGGTCTTAAAATCCTGCGCTCCTGAATTGGCACCTGTATTAACACGCCTTTACCGTCTTTCCTATAAATCTGGAGTTGTTCCTAAGGATTGGAAGCTCGCAAACGTGCAGCCTGTGCCCAAAAAGGGAAGTCGTGCAGACCCTACCAACTATCGACCGATCTCAATAACGTCCATACTCTGTAAGATTATGGAACGTATATTGAACAATCGGCTCCTCGCGTATCTAGAAGACAACGACCTGCTGAGCGACCGTCAATACGGTTTTCGACGTAAAAGATCCACAGGTGATCTTCTAGTTCACGCAACGCATTTATGGGGAGAAGCCATTGAGAAGCACGGGGAGGCACTTGCTGTCTCCTTGGACATCTCAAAGGCTTTCGATAAGGTCTGGCACGTTAGCCTTTTAAACAAGCTTCCTTCATACGGAATATCTCCTGCTTTATGTACTTGGATATCAGACTTCTTAAGGGAACGGTCGATAAGAGTAGTTATTGACGGATGCTCTTCCGACCTAATGGCTATCAATGCCGGGGTACCTCAAGGGTCTGTACTCTCGGCAACACTGTTTCTGCTCCACATTAATGATATGTTGAAACCCAACACTTTTGGATACGCAGACGACAGTACAGTTGTTGAACGATATTTGTCTACAGCCAGAGCATCAAAGGCCGAAATATTATCTGAGAGGGAGGCGATGATCGATCGCTTGAACCTAACATTAAAATCCATCTCTGATTGGGGTGACGCTAATTTGGTTAGGTTCAATGCAAATAAAACACAGGCGTGTTTGTTTTCTGCCAAAAAAAGCCCATTTGATCTCACTCCTTGTTTCCAGAATGTATCGATCGAAGTAACGGACCGCCTGGAGTTACTGGGCGTCACTTTATCGTCGAATCTTAACTTCGGGCAGTTCGTCGAATCTAAAGCCCAACTAGCAGCCAAGAAGCTTGGCATATTAGCCAAAGTGCGGCAGTTCTTTACACCGATACAGCTTCTTAACCTCTATCAAGCTCAAGTTCGGTCGTGTGTGGAGTACTGCAGTCATCTTTGGGCCGGCGCTGCCAAATGTCATCTTGGGGTCTTAGATTCGATGGAAAGACGTGCCAAACGAGTCATTGGGGACTCGGAACTAGTTGAATCTAGGCTACTGAGCTTAGAACACCGGCGCAGAATTGCATGTCTTTCTATCTTTTACCGTCTACATTTTGGAGAGTGTGCTTTAGAGCTCCATAACTTAGTTCCTCCATCCCAATTCCACCTCCGTACATCTAGACGCACATCGGGATATCATCCTTACATCGTGGATATTCCACCAGTTCGCACCTCTCGTTTCGCTTCTTCCTTTTTAATCAAAACTGCAAAGGAGTGGAACTCTCTTCCAGCGACGGTTTTCCCGGATCACTATAATTTGGATCTTTTTAAGGCGCGGGTGAATAGGCTTTTTCTAGGTCGGCGTGCTCTACCTTAGATCACATCACCACTTACCATCAGGTGGGATTGTGGTCAAACGCCTGCCTATCATTAATAAAAAAAAAAAAAAAAAAAAGGTATATTTGTTGTGCTATTTATTTACAAGGGCAAGGTGAAAAGTTCTCGGCCTGACATAGAGAGGGCGATCCAATCAGTAAAAAATTATGTTTCTCGCCTAGGTGCATCTTTTAGTAGTTCCTATGACAAATTTCAACTTGTTCTGTCAAGTAGTTTGTTTACACTTACTGATCCAGTAAACGTCTTGCACGCAATTCGTTAAAACGGATAATTTTGAACATCGTGCGGTCGGAAAATTCTTCATTTTTGATGAATTTACCCCCAAGGAAATTCACTCAAAGTTGATAAAAGTTTACGGGGACTCTTCTTCTTACCAGTAAACCGCTCAAAAGTGGGCAGTTGAATATAAACGTTGTCGCATGTTCCTTGAAGATGATCCACGTGAAGGATGGCCAAAAACTGCAACCTCACCGGAAAACATCGAAAAACTGCATTATATCGTATTACACGATAAGAGAGTGATAGTGAGTGAGATAGCTGAGACTGTGGCGATATCAGACGAAATAGCATGAAACATCTTGCACACAGAATAAGGCATGCAAAAGCTCTGCGCGAGATGGGTGCCGCATTTGCTGAATACTGATCAAACGCGATTGCGCGAAAGTTTTTCGCAGCAATCTTTGAATAGTTTTAATAGGGATCCGATCGATTTTGAGCGGCGATTTATCACCATGGATGAGACATGGGTTCACCATTACACGCCAAAAACAGAACAACAGTCGAACAGTGGGTGGAAGTCTGTTGTTCACTGCTAAAGAAAGCGAAGTCGATCGCATCTGCTGGAGAAGTTGTGGCCAGCTTATTTTGCGATGTGAAAGGGATCTTGTTAATTAATTACCTTGAAAAAGGTAAAACAATTACAGGCGAATGTTACTTTAACCTTCTGGATCAGCTCGATGCCAAAATTCGCGACAAGAGACCTGGTTTAAAGAAGAAAAAAATCTTTCACCAGGACAACTCATCTGTACACAACGGTGCGTTGGCGATAGGAGAACTGCGGGATTTGGGGTGCGATTTGCTGGGCCACCCCCTCTATTCTCTTGATCAGGTACTCTCAGACTTCTATCTATTCAAAAACTTGAAGAAATTTGTTTTTGGGAAGCGCTTTGCATCCAATGAAGAAGTTCAGAGGGCCGCAGATGGATATTTTCAGTCTTCCAGACTTTCATTTCCGGGAAGAAATACTGATATTGAAGAAGTGCTGGACCAAGTGCATTGAAGTCAAGGAAGATCATGTAGAGATATAAAATCATTTGTTTACTGAAAATCGGAGTCTTTGATTGTCAGGCCGAGAACTTTTCACCTCACCCTCGTATGTTTATTAATTATATTTAAATTAGGTTGTGTTTTCCTGAGTACGTCGTGTGGCATATCGCAGACGCATTTTTATGTCCCTTTCAGTGATCATTTTTCATCAATGGAAAGTAAAATACTGTATACCGGATTAAAACGCGATTTATTACTGTCTCCCCGCGACCACGGTTGCTGAAAAGCATCCGAAACGTCGGGATAAATAATTTAAACAATATAAATAATAAATCGCGTTTTAATCCGGTATACAGTATTTTATTTAAATGTGTGATACTCGCGTTAGTAAAAGACAATATAATGGAAAGTAAGTTAATCTTTTTATGCCCTGTTTTATCGAAATATTTTTTATCTAGTTTCTCCGGTATTCGACGCATACCACCATGGAGGCGATCAGGACCATCATTGAACTGTGAAGTATATGTTTTTTTAACATTAGATCCAGAAATATAAACTAGACGAGTATGGTTACCGTTTTAAACTGAATGTATGAAATCCTACGAAGGCTACGGGTCAACATAATTTGAGTTATACTTTACTTCTGCGTATTACTGAAGTCTGACGAATTACAAACTTGAAAGTAAAAAGCAACATTAACAAACCCACCATTTGGGAACGACTTCAAAAATAAAGTTTTAATTAAAGGTTGTTGTATTAATTTTGTTCCCAAGAACTTGTCAAGGGTCAAAATAAACACAATCTTAAGTTCGACGAGGAAAGGAAAAGAACAAGGTACATTTAACCAGTGAACGAATGGAAACGTCTAAAACTTTTGTCGTGGTTAGTGTCAACATTTCGACGTCTACGTCGAAACTACGAGTATTTCTATATTCTATACTAGCTGATGCCCGCGACTTCGTTCGCGTGGGGATCACTTTATGCTGAACTTTTGAGCAAGCTTTCTTCATATTATATATCCTCCATCCTCTGTACTTGGTGATTTCTTTTCGGAAAGAGCTATCAGAGTAGTCATTGACGGTTGCTTTTGCATCATATTATCGACATGTTTAATGGTGGTTGAGGTTGGGGTTCAAATGATGATTTGAAATTCAAAAGAAATACCATAGTAATTGAAAAAATTAACCTGACTTTAAAGAAACTTTAGGGAGATGTATATCAATCAAATTTTACGTCACCAAAATGCAGATATGTGTCTTTTTTCCACTAATCAGAGTTCAGTCGAAGATTGGATTCAATGCATTTTCCGTCTTAAATATATGCACGAAAATTGTACGGGGGTTTGAAAATACTTGCGACACATGGAAAAAACGCCAAGAAAATGTCTAATTACGAATAAAATGAAGGTATGGAGAAATGCAACGTAAAATGAATGAAAAAAAATAGTATGGCCATGTTGAAATAAAATACTGTATACCGGATTAAAATGCGATTTATTATTTATATTGTTTAAATTATTTATCCCGACGTTTCGGATGCTTTTCAGCAAGTCTCCCGCGACCACGGTTGCTGAAAAGCATCCGAAACGTCGGGATAAATAATTTAAACAATATAAATAATAAATCGCGTTTTAATCCGGTATACAGTATTTTATTTAAATGTGTGATACTCGCGTTAATAAAAGACAATATTATGGCCATGTTGTCCAAATACTTAATTTTTAATAAATTTAATTAGTGTGGAAGATACTATACCCACCTCTATATTTATTTCATTTAATTGATCACTTTTAATTTCAGATATTTTTGTTTAATTCTCTTGGAAAGGAAAGGATTCATGAAAATGCGAAATAAACGATCTCATAAGAAATACATTTTTATATAATAGAATAGTTCAATAATACATTTTCTATTTTCAATATTAGTTCTTTTAAAAATATAAAAAAATAAATACAAAAAAATATTTCCCTGAGTGATGATTCGAACTCGCATCTGAAATTACGTAGTACGACCGTATATCCACTATGCCACGAACACATATCGAAAAACGGCGAAATTATCAAACTATTTCATTTACATATCAAACTGTGATTGACATCTGACAATTCGAAAAAATTCAACGCGAGTCAGTTTTCATTGCAATTTGTTGAAATGATGCCTTTAAAATAATATTTAAATGATGATAACTTTTTTTTCCGACAACCGATTTCGATGAAACAAAGCCTATATGTTGCCCTGGACTTTGCTTAATATATTTGTATAAATTACGCGAAAATAGGTTCAGTATCTTCGGAGATTAGCGTGAACAAACAGACAGACAGACAGACAGACAAGAATCTTAAAAATTGCATTTATGCATTCTGCTACCCTTCTTTTATCACCCCTCTTAATTTCTGGTAAAAATATTTAGTGAAGCGTAATTTCGATCCTACTCTTTTATTATATGTATAGATTGTATTGCAGCGCTATTATTTATTCTAATAAATAACGTCACGTATGCTGGTGCTCCCAAAATATGATATTTATTTAAAGTATCTCTATTAATTAATATACATAACATTGACAGACGAGCATGAGGTTCACTTGATTGTAGGTGATACCTCAGCCACAGAACATCAGTCAATGATGCGCTTCGACCAACTTTTTACTTCAAGCATTCGGAAATCCATCCACTGAAACCGAAACGCGCAATGTACACTTCACGGTATTTCAATCTATGAACGGTGGTCCGTTACCCGGTCAGAATTTAGATATTCCTCCCATCCGATCAATGCACTAAGTTACATCAGATCATGCTTACAGAGAATTATAAACATGTCGTCCCGGTGGGAAGCGAACCCACGACCCATCGATGCGCACGGCAGGTGTTATTTCTCATTATATCTTCATACATAGCTTTGTCCGAATTTGAAAATAAATGAAAATATACAATTTTAAGCAAAGCTATCGTTTTGTTAACAATCAAAAGTTTGCAGTTGAAATATATCTGAAAATTCGATTAATCAATACTTCTAAATCTCTCTTTGCGTGATTGAAATACGAATAAAAAAACGTAGCTCTCGTTCTAGTTTACGTTACTAAAAGCGATTTGGGGTAGATAAAGGTTTTGTGTGCAGAGGTTTTTTTATTGAAAAGCGACTTCGCTTGTACACACTTTAATTTAGTTTAGTTCTTCCCTTCTGCGTGCAGTATATCACTATTTTTTAAATAGTAATAGTATTTTTAAAATAAGTAATACATAGAGAAGAACCAGAAAAATATATCCTAAATACAGCTTTAATCCATACTCAAAAAGATGTAAAACTTTTCTGTATGCGTACTCACTGTCAGCCTGTATTTGTGAATTTACCTGAAACAAGTAAAATACCACATGAAACATACACTATATACAAATGATGATATTGAATGATTAACACAAACAAAGAGCGACCTTTAAACAGAAAAGTTTGTTAGATATCAAGATTAATTCAAAGACAAATTGAATAAACTTAAGCATTATAATTAAAGAGGATTAAAGTTGGGTGGTGCGAACACGATCGAAACTCAAACTTAGTGACGCTTGCTCGTTTGAAATATTCATACGTTCTCCTTGAACGACGCAGACAGAACTTGCGTGAAGTTCACGATTTGTGTCAACCTGTGTTCATAATGATTGCTACAATATAATATTTCACAAGCTCTTCTTTAATGCGAAGAACGAATGATTTCGGCATGTATTTCGTTACTTATAAAAATATGTTTACTTCTAGAGGTTTAGGGAAAAGCTAAGCTAAGCTAATTTTAAAGATTTTTGTCGGGAATAATATATTTAATTCTCGCGAAAATAGGTTTTAGAGGTCATACATTTATTTGTATTTTTTAAATGATGTGTTGTAGTCACAAGACATTAGAATTTGTAAATACTCGTCTTAAACAAAATTATGAGAAATATTGAAGAGCAATTCATTCCCTTAAATTATTATAAATTACCCGGCGGATATAATGTCGATATTTGAAAAGTTCTAAAATTACTAGACATTGTCGACTACATATTGTCATAAAAATGTTGTTTGTAGAATTAAGATAATGTTAGTATGTACAAAATTAAAGAGAAAGCGGAGAAGAGGAATGTGGATAGAACTTTATTTGGGGTCGTGTATGTAATCACCATATGTACGACCCTTGCCGTCTCATCAGTAATGCGCATTTCTCACAGCACCTTTGTAATTTTGATTCCAGCTTGGGATCCAGCCCTCTTAATTATATGGAAGGCTCTATAATTGCGTGTCGGTTGCGGAAGATACTCCCCGCCTTTGTTTAACGACGCCAATCCTTTCCGCCTTATAGACTTTGTGGCGAATATAAAGCACTATTTTGAGAGTAAGCCGTTGAATATATTAAATATTTACCTCATTAATAAAAAATGTGAAACCATAATATTGTCTTTTATTAACGCGAGTATCACACATTTAAATAAAATACTGTATACCGGATTAAAACGCGATTTATTATTTATATTGTTTAAATTATTCAACTGTCATCTTTCTGTCTCCCCGCGACCACGGTTGCTGTAAAGCATCCGAAACGTCGGGATAAATAATTTAAACAATATAAATAATAAATCGCGTATTAATCCGGTATACAGTATTTTATTTAAATGTGAAACCAATACATTTCTCATGAATTATATGATATTATATCAAAAACATAATATGTAAGTAAATTAAAATAAAAAAATAGATCTGAATAGTTGAAACATTAGTTGGCAAATATTCTTTGGGGTACCTATGATTATATGGAACAAAAAAGTTTTATTTTAATGAAGATTATTCTTGTAACCGCAATCCTGCCTGGTGGTAAGCGCAGATGCGATCTAAATGGGAGCATGCTAAGTTAGAAGAAGCCTATTCAAGCTTTGAAGACATCAAGATTGTAGAAATCAGGAATGACAGACCCCGGTAGAGAATTCCATTCTGGCATACCGATTCGTACGAATATAAGGTACATCAACCATATAAGGATGAAATCCCACTCTGTATCAGTTTTCCCTTCAGTTTTCTCGTTATTATAAACCTTAACAGAGTAAAGAGAGCATCACACTATCAGATATCATTCAAATCTACTGTGCTTCATGCACAAACTCAAAAATAAAAAAAAAACAGAAATAGTATGTTTTTTACTTTCATTATTTCAGTGTATTTTATGTTTATTTATAAAAATCCCTGGACTTAATTCTAACACAAGATAACGACAACAGTAAGTTGTTTTCACAAATAGTCAATGTTACATAAAGAAATAGGCTCGAATTCATTTGTGAAAGCTTTTTGGAGTAGTGAAGCAATGGACATAGAAATATACGAGCAATAAACACGGCTTGTACACCTGCCGCCTAATTTAATGTAGCGACATTCGAAATAGGCCCTTAATGTGTTTGCTTTACGATAGTTATACTCCGACCGAAAATACTGGAATAGCGAAAATTTGACTGCGCACAGTTTGAATGATACACGCAGACTATTTGTCAGACAATAGAAATAAATGGACGTGTACCTAAAAGTTAACAAATCGACGTGCGTAACTACAATAGCACAAGAGAGGTATTAAAAAATATATCAAACTTCAGTGATTGTGATTTGCTAACAACATTTTTATTATAATCTCGTATTTAGATGAACTGATAATACTCACTATAATGGTATATAATTATGGAATTAAAGTACAATTTTATATTCAAATTCACTCACAACCTCAATGTATGGAATGTAGTCATAACATAAGTACCTACTCGTAGTTTGGAGAGCTACATACATAAGAAGTGAAATTGTCATACTGTTTACAAGAAAATTGTCTATATAATCGAAACAGGTTACATTCTATACAAATATAATGAGAATTATTCTTGTGATTGACTAGACGTACATGTACTTATAAACACTTATAATAAACATCAAACTTAATAAGTGCTTTTCAGAAGAAGGAAATTCAAGCTGTAAGATAGTCTCCATGTTTATGACACATACCCATGACATAAGTTAAATATGTCATCCAGTGAAAACAAAAAGTTGGACTCGCAAGTTCTACGTGAAATGGTACCAAGGATAGTGCTACGAGCTACGACGTAGACTGCAGCTACGATCTTGACTCATGTCTACGGACATATTAATTGCAGTTTCAATTGAGTTTTTTTTTTATCATTACAAAGAGTTATCCCCTTAAAGTTAATGTGTTTTTAATCGATTTTAATATGTTATAGAAGGAAAATTAAAAATACAGAAATAGGATTAATAATTTGAAATTTATCTTAATTAAACATAAATACAGAAAGTAAACAGTAAAGTTGAAGAAGGAAGATACACAGACGTAATTATAGTCGATTTGTTCGAAATACTTTCGAAGCTTAGCTTTTGTATATTATTACATTAGTAGCCGTGGCTGACTAAGCACTTGCCGTGATTTATTTTATAGGAATGACCAGTGAAAATGTGCAATGTTTTATGTTGTTTTATGTTTATAGCTGTATTGATTGAAAATTGGAACGTAAAAAAGTACACGTGCTGTTAATAATATGTATTCCGTACGTAATATGTACTCATAGTAAAATATAAATTTGGTCCTGTGGCAGACATTCACAGCATTTTCATATTTTCACAGCAGAATACAAACATAAAATTATTTTCTGTTATTTTTTTTTTATAAAATAAACGTGCAAAACTATTTAAGCTGTAAATAAACCGATGAAAGAATTTACTGTCTCGAAACAAAGAACGTGCAGACGGGTACGAAACAATAGCAGCATCGAGTGGAAACAGATTAAAAGCGAAAGCAATTATAATGCAATCAACTGACGACAACTAGCACTCGCAAATCCTAACGCTTTTCGTTCTAAATTAAATGTAAAATGCAATTTCGCTGTTATATTTCGACATTCCTGCTTTGCGATGATGGCACTCGGCTCGTCCCGTTTCGTAGGAAGTTTCAATTGTAGTACTGCTTCTGAATTTTTTCCTTTTACTTTACATAATCAAAATAATATTCTATGCCTATAGTTGTAAATGCGCGAAACTTTAATGCGCACAAAGAATTAAATTAGTTAAATTTCTTTAACCATTTGCACGCGAGGCTCTTAATGTGAATGTAATATATGTATCTCTCGACATTTATTGTACATATAATAATAAATAAGTTGAACAAGTATGGAGTTTATTTGCACGCAACTGCACACCTGTCCAACAGAAATATCCTATCGCAGATCGTAAATAAGCAGTTATAAAAGACCTTAGCATCGCAGCAGCGCCGCTCTAGTTGACACTTCAAATCGTTGAGTGCAGAGGGTTAAAAATTAAAATATATAAATCATAATTTGGATTCCAATTATTATTAAGAACAAACTATCGTATCGTACCACTAATATTCAGATTAGACAGTAAATACAGTAATAATTCATACAGTAGCATTAAACTATGTCTCTAAGTAGATGCAAACAATTCCGTCTGTGGCTAATTGCTAACCAGTTCGGTATTAGTTATCAGATATATATAACAATATTGGAATGTAATAAAGCAGAACAAATAACCGCACGAACCTGTATATTAATCTATGTTACTGAGGATTAGCCGGAATGTCGGCCATTCTGTGGGGAGTGCATAATACTTAATGTTTAATAAATGATGTTTAATAACGCCGATATAATGGTATATTGCTGTAGCAGATGCGTTACGTATATAAAACGATAGGGTACTATATTAGAAACATATATTCTAACACCAGTAGATACATTAAAATATTTATACTTATATTAGAAAGAAGTAAAATTGTATACTTATTTGTAGGTTAGAGAATGTAATCACTGGAATATCTAAACGAATTTTAGCAATTTATAAAGCTATAGGTACTATTCGTTTCTGACATACATATATTTTGTGTATTGTGTTTTTGCCTAGAAATTTGGTGAAATCGAAGTGAGGCGAGGACGTTTGGTATTCAATTATTGTCGTAAATAAACGTTGTATTAACTAAAGATCCCTCAAGGTGTCAATAATGCCCGAAAAAACCGCGGTAGAATACGCAAACGTCAGAAATATCACTTCTCATTATATTGACCTATTTAAGATAAATATTATTGCAGTACATCGCTTTGAGGGAAACATGCATAGAATGTATTTTTAATATCAACGTAATTTTTAGGCTTTTTTATTGATTTTCAAAGGTAGTACAATTTTCAGAGGTTTACCCAGAACAATTTTTATCACAACGAAATTGCGCATAAACAAGCAACGAAGAGACATAAAACAAATTTATTTGATAACATTTAGTGTTGAAGTGGCAATCTTTGCAAGGAAATGACTGTGCGAGTAGGCAAGGAGGCATTTCGATGTCTATTTCCTGTGTACACTCGAGCTCGTAAAACAGCATGAAATTTAACAAGTTTAGAAGCTATTCTAGCGAGTAATGTTGTCCAAGTAGTTTATTGCGGATGGTTGTATAATATTCATACTTCATAATCAGTGGCGGGGCGACCATACAAGCCCAACAGCCCGTTTTGTCCGTTTCGTTAACGTAATTATATAAATCTTACGTCCCGTCACTGTTAATATTATGATCACAGAACAGAAGAAGTAAGATTATGATTATAACATAAATACGAAAATCAAATACATATTTGATTGACTTGGCTAATGAAAACGGTTTGTCAAGTTTTCGCGGATAAATAGCTAAACTAATTTTGATGTGATATGGTACGGAGAAATCATGTAACCTATATAAGAATATCTTAATCCCGTGAAACATCTTCTTTTTTAAGCCGACACGGTCGTCGCGAAAAAACAACAATTCTACTAAAATGTTCAATTTTGTAATACATTAAAAAAATATATATTATATTATTCTGAAATATATACATTTTAAAATTTCAAAAAGTCGTTATTGCTAAAAAAGTTTTTATATCCACTATGCTCTATTTAAATACTAAACTTTTACCAAATGCGACTAGGTTTATGATGTAACCCAAAAAATTAAAAAATAAAACACTACGTTAACGATGAATTTTCATATAGTTTTCTCAACACGTTAGAAATTCATTTTCATACAACTCTCAGCGACGACAAAAACGACGTCTGTTCTGCCTCATTATCAAAAAAGCTATGTCGTATTTTCCGAGCAGGTGTAGTATAAACATCTTTATTACTAACAGATACAACATCTAACCTAAGGTGACCAATCCACGCGTACACTGTAATAGCGATGCACTGCGAAAGCAGTTTCCAAATCTTAATTACATTATTCCCCAAAGCAAACACTAAACAAACCGGCTGAGTGTTCAAGGAAATCGCAATGGATTAGGTCTACGCTAAAGTGGTACTGCGAATAATATATGCACATATTGAATGCTTATTTGTTCTCTAACTTGAACATGATAACATGATTATACACTGCAAGACTTGAATTTTAGTAACTCGTGCTGTGGTTGTTGTCTAATTACAATAATATCATTTTATTTCAGACACTACATCCATATAATTACGTGAGAGAATTAAATATTTAAATAAATTGATTTTTTAAATAAAAATTCACAATAAACTATTTAAAAAAAGTGAATTCCCGAGAGCCCTTAATGGGGCATGGGGCAGACCCATTTATGTGTCTGTTTCACTGATCCTTGTTTTTTACAGGCGAGTAAAACTTCTGTGCCCTGCCTGACCAAAACTTTTACAAAATCTTGTTTTCCCGAGATTCGAACCCAGGACCTCCGGTGCTAAACGCATCGCGCTTACCACTGAGCCACGGAGGCGGTCAATAAAGTATTAAATAATTATTAAATAGTATTACAACTTATTATGGTATTCTGGATCATATTAGAACATCATCATACGCTTGGATTGCATTTCATAGATAGAACCTTTTTTATATACAGAATAGGGGAAAAAGGCTCACGTTATGGTCACTGTCGCCTACAGATATCCACAACACCTTGGCTTGCAGGATCTTTGAACCTACCGACAACCTGGTACAAAAGGCAACTATTTGCTACAGTATGAGTAGGTACAATGTAGAGCGTAGCACGTGTGCTACACCAATAAATCTATACATATACTGTCAAATGTCTGTACATAGAAAAAAAAAAGCTAAAAACCGAGTCAGGGGATGTAAGAAAACAAATAGAACAAACCCGGATTTTTTTTAATTTTTTGTTTCTCTGTTTGTGCGGGCTAATCTCCGAAGATACTGAACCAATGTTCATGCAATTTACACAAATATATTAAGCAAAGCCCGGGCTTTATAGGCTTTGTTTCATCGAAATCGGTTGTCGGAAAGAAAAGTTATCACCATTTTAAGATTATTTTAAAGGCACCATATCAACAAATTGCAATGCAAACTGACTCGCGTCGAATTTTTTCGAATTATCAGATGTCAATAACAGATTGATATGTAAATTGTAAATGAAATAGTTTAATTTATTTTCGCCACTTTTTTTTGTTCAAAAGCTCAGCTTAAGATGAAGCCCACGCGAACGAAGTCGCTGGCATCAGCTAGTTAATAATATGTTAATAAAAATGATGTCGGAACTCTGATGCGTTGTTTATTAAGTTATTTTCAAAACCATTTAATCAACATAAAATTTGGTTTTGTTTGTTATAATGCTTGTATAAACATTTCTTTTTCCGGGTTTTTATTTGAGTTGTCTTTTTGGCGAAAGCATCCTTTGTTTGGGCTATTTCATTAAAACTGCGGGCAGGGTATACAAAGCAATAAAGAAAAGCCAACATATATGTATATAATAAGCTTTACATTTGTTTAATTAGGTATTCATAACATTTTGAAAGCTTTTCTGAGTCGTACTAATCTGGTTTTACATGATACATACAGGATAACGTTATGTTAAGTCGGTAATTTCAATTTCTTAGGTACATATGTATTTGTCAAAAAAAACACTTAGATATTAAATATATGGCAAGCAACAAAACTACAAACGTAGGTATTTGTGTACAATATTTTAAAACAAAACCATGAAAACGAGACTTGCGAACGTGGGAGGGTTTTGATTAGGAGAGAAAGAAGCGTAGGCGAGTTGAAGAAATATTAAAAACTTTTTTTTTAAATGTAGTAATTAAAAATGTTGTTATCAACTAAGTATGAAGTTTTGTTACAGGATATATCTAAAAATCTTTTTATTATTGTAACTTAAGTTTTTTGTAAACAGCCATCTAAATTAATTTATAGTATTTTTCACATTAACTCGTATGTATATACGAGTATACATTTCACCTCTTTCCCATTGGGGTAGGCAGAGTTCACGGAGTTCTATGTATATGCTCCGATCCTTTTGCTTCTTTCACTTTCAATGCTTTCCATACACATTTTGACCGTCAATTTCTACTTGCAACGTACATCAAATATATAAATTAAAAGTAATTCTTAAGGGATGATTCTAAATTTAAAAGTATTTGTTTAAAATCACGCAGGAGGACAATTTTGGGGGTATGAAGTACTCATTAAACTCAAAACGTGGGCGGGAAACAGAGCGTGGGAGCGCAATCCACTCCAGTAATGTTCCCACTTAGAAAATGACTTCGCGATATTTGAACAGCCAAAGATTTCGCTATGAAATAATTTGTCAAACACCTTGACCCAGTTTCATTTGTCGCGTGTAAATAAGAAAAATACTCGTACTTACTTTGCATCTGAGAGATTTTAAATTACCTTTTTTATTTATTCTAGTGCGGTTCTCGGTAGCAAATTATTTATTAATGTTTACAGCGCTGTTGTTACTTCGATAGCGTTGGAAAAAAATGAATGAATTATTCTTATTACTATATAATTCTGATATGACAATCATTTCCAATTCTAAATCTAGGAAGATAATAATAATTTGCTAATGTAAGTAATAAAATCAGTACCAAATACGATACATAAGAAGATTTGAAATAAACTAATGGTATTTGAGAGTGGATTAAGTTAATGATGTTAGTTGAACTACACAGTTAGATAATTGCACGTAGCACGATTTAGTATGTACAAGTTTCCTTCAGGCTACCAATTAATTTAGGAGTTTACTTGTAAGAGTTTCACTATTCAGTCTTTACAAATACTTGGTAGCACTAGTACAAGATTGTATACTACAGAATTGTATAGCCAGCTATTATAGCCCATTAAGCTATTTACAAATACGGGTTCGTATACTCGTTGGCGCGTTCGGTAGAACACCTGCCGTGACGACATGTTTATAAATTTCTGCAAGCATGTCTCTGATAATTCGGGTATTGAACTGGTGGGTGGAATATCGAAATTCCGACCGGGTAACGAAGCACCGTTCATAGATGGAAAAACCGTGAAGTGCATATTGCGCGTATCGGTGTCAGTTTATGGATTTCCGAATGCTCGAAGTAAAAATGAGTTCGACAGCGCATCATCGACTGATGTTCTGTGGCTGGGGTATCACCTACCATAAAGTGAACCTCTTGCTCGTGTATCGATATCTGACATAAAAATAATAATAAAGAGACAGCGCTAGCCAGGTTATGCCTACTTTAAATTCAGAACATAAATTATAATCTAAAAGCATATTTTCACAATAGATATTCAACAAATCTTTTGATCAAAAATTATACATATAATGTATTGTATCAGCTATCAGAAAATACGGTAAATATGCCATATTACTCCCAAATTCTCACAATTCATTTTGCCCGGGGGCATGCTCGACAGTCGTAATTCTGAAAGTGGGAAATTCATAAATACTGAAGTTATCGGATGCGAATGGCTGATATAAAATATGGATAATACATTTACATGAAAATCCACTCCTTGTTGGACAGGCGGTTTTGCCCTTTTTTATGAACAATTTTATAGAAAGTTGACTGTATTAGGGCAAAAACAGTAGGTAAACATATACCTACGACAAATACAGTAGTTTGAGCGTTTCGGTTTCAGTCTATGGCTTTCCAAATGCTCGAAGTAAAAAATAGGTCGACAGCGCCTCATTGACTGATTATCACCTACCATCAAGTGGACCTCATGCTTGTCTGTCGATATTTAACACAAAAAAGTAGATTTTCTTTTAACATTCTATACTAAACTTCAGCTTCAGCATTCTTTATTGTATTACACTAACGTATTTTAAATATCTTTCTATAAGATTCCAACGTTTAGTTATTGTTCATAATGTGTTTTGTCAACATCACACCTTTAACAATAAAAATATTTTATGTGACACAAATAGACATACCTACATACAATTACAAGAAACCAAAAATAAAACTATACAGCAATCGGGCCTATATAATGAATAATCTCGTTAAAGTTGTGACGAATCAAAAATATTTAACAACACAAAACTTCCTTTCTAAACGTCTTATATATCAAATCAAGAGATTGAAAATAATCCTTAGATAAAGATTATTTCCACTCATCACAACAACTAGGCAAAAAATACACGTTCGTAACTGCAGTATCAAAGTATAAACATACATATTCGCTTCGTAATATAGTATATTCGTATAGGTATCTTAATTTTCCATCGATCTCCTTAATAAGGTACACGTGTACGTCTGAGCTCCACAAATGAACCAGCAGACATTACAGAAAGGAAATATAGGAGCAAATATTCTGACTCTCTCGGAAACAGCGTCATTAATCAAGCCGTGCAAATTTGTCTTGGAGTCTTTATGTACTGGCGATCTTACAAAGTACTTGCAAGTAAGATTGCTGTTTAACTTGTTTTAAACTATAAAGATCTTGATAAATTTTCTTTTGGTTCTCATTTATTAATAAAGAAATAATGTTATTGAAAGCGGTAATTACTAAGAATAACGAGGTATCCGAAGACTGATAAGGCTTTCACTGATGCGCTGTCGACCTATTTTTCTTCCCAATATACAAAATAGATTGTTCTGTTACTTGATTTGTTCTTTAATAAATAATTTGTACAAATGTTAATAGCTTAGGAATTGATAAACTAGGGAATAATTTAAAGAGGACTTAAAAATCTATAATATTTATTTGAAAATTAGACGGACCACCGACGTTTTCACGAAGTTATCTCATTTTTATAGAAAAACTAGCTGACTCGGCAATCGTTGTTTTGCCATGTAAATAATTTCTAAAAAGCAGGGGTTGGTGATAGAAAAGTAAAAATTTAGGGTTATATGTATTTTTTAGGGGTGGATTACCCTTAACATTTAGGGGGATGAAAAATAGATGTTGTCCGATTCTCATACCTACTCAATATGCACACAAAATTTCATGAGAATCGGTCGAGCCGTTTCGGAGGAGTTCAAGTTCGAACCCCGTGACACGAGAATTTTAAATATTAGAAGACTAGTAACATGTTCCGGATTTGCACTGGTGCAATGCAGGTGTACTATACACAAAGAAATAGCCTATATTACTCCCTGATAATGTGATTTGTGTGAAGGTTTTTTAAAATCAGTTTTGTAGTTTAGTAGAAGTAGTACAAACAAACAAATCTTTCCTGTTATAATATTAGTATAAAGGAATAAAAATGGACCTTCACCAAACTGTAGGTACTATTTAAAGGAATTTTCATTCAAACGATGAGCCCGCAAAATAATCATTATTGATTGAGTCAACGACCTGTTCACGTAAAGATGAATGATAGTAGACGCTGTCGTTATTCAGTAAGTGAGAAGGGTTTCGTATTTTGCAAGAAAGGTATTCTTCTATTAAAGGGATATGGCGAGTTGCTTTTAGCATTTATATTTAATCGAAAAATATATATTTCATTATTTTAATGGAAATTGTATTGAACTTAAAAATTATCTGTGTAAGATACACGATTGCAATGAGAGCGATTATATTATACACTAGTGGACCCCGCAGACGTTGTTCTGCCACAATTTTGGCTTCGAAATTATATAATTAAATTCCCTAGACCAGATAAGATAAGATAAATCCGTTCAGCCGTTCTCGAGTTTTAGTGAGACTAACGAACAGCAATTCATTTTTATATATATAGATTAAGAAGTTCTGATTTTAAACCAAGGACTTTATATATATATATATATATATATATAAAGTCCTTGTTTTAAACGCATATTACAAGACACGACTCTATTGTTGAGTACTGTCAAAATAACACTGTCTTTTGTTAAAGCGAATACCTATTGAACTATGAAATGGATTAAAATACAATTTATTCAATATATTATTGATTACGTTTGAAGTACAGCAATACGAGTACGAATGCTCGAAGTAAAAATTAGGTCGACAGCGCATCAATGACTGATGTTCTGTGGCTGAGGTATCACCTACCATCAAGTGAACCTCTTGCTCGTCTGTTGATATCTGACATAAAAACTAAAAAGACTAAAATGTGACAGCTAAATGTAGAATTCTAAAAAAAATTAATAATAGGTGGCTTATATGTAAAACCACTTAGTCAAATTTCTATGGCAGTATGGGTTATGTGGTCGAGTTTTTATTATCAAGTCCAACTCTTATATTTAAGTACTAAAACCTATATCCTCTGGTGTTATGGATATATATATACAAGACAAGCAAGACATGACTTCAACTTAAAGTATCACCCAAATCCCTCTACACATCCTCTCAGAGTACTTTTTCTCATATGTACCATATTGTACTAATTATATATACACATTACATATTGTATTCTACTTAGCGACAGATATAATCCTGCGGTTTATACGCGCACAATATTTAGCTGACATCTTCCATCACGCACCTCGTAATATTTCGTAAGAGCAAAGTAGTAGATTCTCGGAAACATTTAGCCCCGACACCGTGCTGTGTTTTCTCAGTTCGCATAATTAACATTATCAAGATCATCAACAGCCTTTCAGCTCAGGCGGTTGCTAGCGAGCTAATTTACTTAATAGCTCAGTGGTATAACTTTTGTCCAAGTTAGCATTTATAACTGAACGAGAGGTTTCTTATCTTACGTATTCCGTTTAATTATGTTTTTTAGTGAACCAAATTATCATACTAGTGAATTGCCGAGTCCTGACATGGTGACTGTTTCAAAGATCGTTTTTATTTATGAGCAAGTTGCGTTTATTATTTTGCGATTTTATCCGAAACACCTTTAAATAGCCCAAGAAGTATAATTGATATCCGTTTTAGAAAACTTTAATTAGTTTCCACGGATGAAATGAGAAGCAAGTAAAGTTGTATGATTAAATATTACTATATTTTATTGAGATTATACACTACAAAAAAAAGTATGGTAAAACTGATATGGTAGCAAAGAAACAAGTATTATTCATTACGGGTAATAAATTCTGTAAAACCAAACAAATAAACCTTTATTGCAATGTTTGTCCCTTATTCACTTCATTACAACGTACTCGTAACGTTCCACCTTTTATTCGTTGAGTAATGTAGAATAAAATATATTATATGATTTTCAAAAAGACAATGACCCGACAAAACAACATCATTAAGTGAGACAAGTATGTCTTTGTTCTTGTTAAATTATGTTTGTTCAGAGCAGCGAGTCCTCGCTAACAAAGCTTAAGAAACCCAAAAATGACATTCTCTCTCGCATTCGTCTGACTCAAGGTGTAGTAATACTAGAATAATTGCACCAAGTGCTTGCAATTTTAGTCTAGAATTCCGTTTTGTATTATATTCATAATCGCGAGTCTAAGATTATTATTATGGCACATACATTACTTAATTATGTTTTATTACATCTTTATTTTCTTAACATATATAGGATACAATATAAAATCTGAATACTGAGGGAAATTAAATTGGTCATAAATAATAATAGATCGACGATATGCGTATATTCTTGAAAAAATTTAAAATTATTTTTTCACGCTTAGGTAATTGTAATCTATATAAATAAAAATCAATGTTTGTATATTTGTCCTAGAAGAACTCCTGAAATATGCATCCGAATATGATAAAACTGTTAGTGTTTCTTCTAGTGTTGCGTTGCAATAAAAAAAGTGTTTTTTTATTGCAACGCAAGCTGGGTACAGCTGGTTTTAAAAAAAATGTGACATAAGAGCTAGT
This sequence comes from Anthocharis cardamines, assembly GCA_905404175.1. Taxonomy (NCBI): domain Eukaryota; kingdom Metazoa; phylum Arthropoda; class Insecta; order Lepidoptera; family Pieridae; genus Anthocharis; species Anthocharis cardamines. Next base: position 3,211,390 of record FR989959.1, read on the forward strand.
TAGTATATTTTTAATTATTTTAATATGGCGTTTCATACATTCGTTATTATATGAATAGTCTTTCATGTTGGTACATAATATATAAAATAATATATGTATATGCGACAAAAAGTTATATTGGTAGCGGTAAAAATTTGATGAGGAGTTTCATATACCTACGGTTACCGAGCAAATATATATATATATTATATATACATACTTAGGTTCCATTATGAATTACAAAATGATGAAAATCTAACCAGTTCGAACATAGCTCGACGTAGATAATATTAAGGCATTCAGTGATTAATTATGGTATGAACGCAATGAATTTCTATCAACAATACCGCGAACAGACAATGATAATATATATATCCTGATAGAATAATAAATGCTGTAAATTATTGAACCTATGTAAGTGGTTTATTACAATGTTTGCATTAATTAGTCGATAAGTAATAATTATGTCCCAAATTAGTAAAATGTATAGTGACATTGTTTGTATAATGAATGTTTGAACATCAAGTAATTAAAAAAGCTGCATCATAGCATTACGATTTTAAAAGGTATCTTCCTTCTTCCTGCCCTGTTCCCTTTTTTTATTTGTGGTCGGCGCAGTGTGTTCTCTTTTTCCTGTCTCTCCTTTCACTCGCCATATCATCTGTCACACTTCACAAAAACACAATATCATTCATCACACAGTCAATCCATGTTTTTTTAACCTCCCTCTTCCCCTATACCCATCCACTTAAAAAAATATATGGAGTATAAAGTGATACTATACTAGAGTCATAAGAATATAAGACTTAACTATTTGTTTACGGCAATTAAGCTATCTATATATCCAGAATAAATAGAAAAGGAAGTATCTAAGATTATTTTTTCCTTTTTACTTATTAACTTGTGTACCTATCTCTTTCAGTATCAATCAGATACTCAAAACGATGAGAACCTTGCAAAACTTTACTTGCAGTCAAAGCAATTTACCTCAAGCGCCAGGCAAATAAGGCTAAGAATCTCATTAGAAAAGCCATTCGACGTTTGATCGAGAAGTTTTCCTTTGATAACAATAATGTTAAACGAGCTATATGACCCTCTATAACAAGATACTCTATTACAACTGTTTAAGTTTGCATATCCTATCCGAGTTTTGTCTAGGGCCTCATTTACAATGACGATGATACCTACATAGAGTTCAAATGTGTGTTGTTAAATTCACGAGTAGTCCGAGAAGGGTCCTTAAGGGAATCTGTGCTGTTTAAAGTTAAGCTTTTAATAAAAATGTCTGTGAAAATTCAGCTAGTTTGTCTAGGTTTTGGCCTACAGGGATATTAATCAGGTGACATCAAGACATAAAATCTAACAAAGCACTACTGTTTAAAATAGCTTTTAAGGTAGTTTTTCGAGAAGTTTGGAAACAAAGCACTATTCATAGATGTTGCGTATTTCGGGTTTAGTCTATATTTTTTTAATTTATACTAATATTATAAAGAGATAGTTTGTGAGTTTATGCGGTAGTCTTTGAACAGATTTTAAAAATTCTTTCACTAATAGAAAGCTACATTATCAGCGAGTAATAAAGTATTTTTTGTGTTTAGTACATCTTCTTTGCACCCGTGCGAAGCCGGGTGGATCGCTAGTATATAATAATATACTTATAAAATTTCTATAATAATTCAGGAATGCTGGTTACGTTTTTACTGAAAATATATTTAAAATCCACGCCACCGCTGTGCGTATTTAACAAAAATTGCTTTTTAAGTTCCCTGGAGAAATAACGTTTACCTAGAAATTCCTGAGTTTCAAAAGAGATGAAACATTAAAATATAGCAAAAAATCAGGTCGGAAACAATGCGAAATGCGGTAACAGTTTCTCCTTCTGTTATACTTTGAAATTTATGACGTCAAGTTTGCAAGCAAACATAATACTTTATGGAAGATTCGATTGGAGAAGTCGGTAACGACTAACGGAGTTGCATAATAGTGTGAGACGATAACCATCGCACTCCAGGGATTGCTAAACTCTTGCAGTGGTGGGTAACACCAGCAATGTAAATTGTCCTGTCTGCTTCTCTCGAGACATAAAAGCGATTCGCTGCCAACAGTCTGAATATTTAACGGTTTTTCTCATTCTTTTTATGTAAAGTGGCAACGTAATAAACTACGCCGGTTTAAACGTTTCTTTTTTAACTGAATTTAATAATTTATGTGACAAGTATTCATGATTATAATAAGAGAAATATATATTTTTTTCATAACTGTTTTTCTATATTTATATTTGTACAAAATGCTGAAACAAGCGCAAAGTGTACTGTTAGAAACAAAAGAATAATGAAAGTGGCGGTTTGTTATTCTCTTCTCTAACAGAAACAAAGCTCTTCTTTCCAGTCTATAAATTATTTCCATACAGAAACCAATAATAATTGTCACAAAATGAAAGGATTTAATTTTGATATAATACATAGCTAAGTGGCGGGTTGGGGTGATATCAGTCAAACGAAGCTCAAAAAACCCTTACCCTTAAAAAAATACTTCTCAATAAAAATGAAACAATAATATTGTCTTTTATTAACGCGTGTATCACACATTTAAATAAAATACTGTATACTGGATTAAACGAGATTTAATATTTATATCCCGACGTTTTGGATGCATCCGACAATTATAAATATTAATTTAAACAATATAAATAATAAATTTCGTTTTAATCCAGTATACCGTATTTTATTAAAAAATGAAATAATGTATGTGGTTTAGAATTTAATGTTCAATGTTCATTCTAATATACTACATTCAATCTAACAAGGGACGGCGGAATTTCATCGCTTTAAAACATAATAATATACTACGTATATCGCACCTTTAGAACGATCAAATATTGGTACCTAACTCAAAATATTGGTAAAATTACTTTTCTGCATAGAAATTCTTCATTTTCTTACAATAAAAACAATATCTACCTGACATTAATATATGAGCATCAACTTAAAATTATATAAACGAGACCAATAAACCAGAATTCTGGATTAGGCCATTTTATTTATATGTAAATATTAAGTTTATCTTAGAGAGATCCGACAAAATCTCTTAAGAGATCATGAAAATAACATTATACTTTTGTAAAAGATAAATTGATCAAAAATATACGAACAGATACATGTATGTAACTTTGTACCAATGGTTGCACGATCTGTTGATTTTAAATTCAAATTCAAAAATCATTTATTCATTTAGGTAACACAATGTACACTTATGAACGTCAATAAAGAATAAATATAATGCCATCAAAAACATAAATTGTAAAAAAAGCCAAGTCTTGCAACTCAGTGCTTCTATCGTAAAAAGTTGTGAGATCCATATAATACCAAGTCGGTCAATTTATTCAGTCTCTACTGAAGGATCCTTCTGTCTTAAGTTATTACATAATAAGCTAACCTAACAATATCTTATAGTGATCGTATCAATGCCAATATTAAAAATCTTTGATATTTAAAATAAGTAGATAGACTCGGCTATCGCATGAAATCACAATGTATCTTTTTTTATTTTATTAAAAACATAATGTATCTCACAAATAATACATATTATATTACATTAGATTGTTTAGTGCGATTGCCAAGTCAATCTATTTATTTTAAACATCAAAGATTTTTAATATTGGCATTGATACGATCACTATAAGATATTGTTAGGTTAGCTTATTATGTAATAACTTAAGACAGAAGGATCCTTCAGTAGAGACTGAATAAATTGACCGACTTGGTATTATATGGATCTCACAACTTTTTACGATAGAAGCACTGAGTTGCAAGACTTGGCTTTTTTTACAATTTATGTTTTTGATGGCATCTCATTTCTTTTTGTAGATAGTCCTTTTCTTAGTTTATTTGGATAAGAATTAATACAAAGCTATGGATAACAGTCTGATTTTGATCGGCATTTTTATCAACTTTTTAATGTAAAAAAGTAGTTATAGTGACATAACTACAATAGTTGGACATATGATCTCATGAACTTTTTTGTAGATTTTGATATGTTCTATAATATTGTTCAACGTTTTTTTGTTTTATCATCAATACTTTCCGCAGCACATGCGGTGAAAGACATTTTATGGCTAATTTTTTACACCTTGGGTTGTTTTTAGTAGGGATTTCTAAGGATCTCTATTTTTTCTAGTAATAAATATATGTTATGTTACTCAGTGATAATGTAGCTTTCTAACGGTAAAAGAATTTTTAAAATCGGTCCAGTAGTTTTTAAGTTATTCATTACATACAGAAATAAAAAAAAAAATGTATATCTAGAAAACTGGACCGAAATTTCAAAATATTGTAGTTTTTCCTTGATTTATAGACTAAACACTAATTGTATTCTAAATTTCAAGTTTCTATGTCTGCTAGAAGTGCCTTAGAGTTTTGATGATCGGTCAGTCAGTGAGTGAGTGAGTGAGTGACAAATTATCAAACTTTGACTAGTTATTATTCTTAAACTACTGGTTCAAACAGAATGATATTTGAAATATACCGAGTTTATACAATGCCTGCTTAGTGACTGAAAATTCAGGATTCTAGTTTTATCCACAACGAAGTTATAGAGGGTCGAAAATGGCCCGAACTACTTCGAGAAAAGGATAGTACGGCCGTGCCGCTTTTTGCTCGACTTGGCGGGGGCACTGCCGTGCCCCCAGAAATGCTTCTAATTTTACATTAACTGCCAGTTCTCAAATCAAGGGCGTAGAGCGGACGAGAAGAACTGGCAAGAAACTCGCCGCCACTCTTTTTAATCGCCAAGTTTTTCTTTTACAAATTTTTTGTAAGGAGCTGCAACCATTACACCATGTTCCACATGACATCTTTAAGTAATTAACTATAATAATCAAAAAATATATAGAAACGAATCGAATCGAACGAATCAGCAGTATGTATGATAAAATAGGAGCACTCATATACATTCTCGTGGGAACAACACGCAAATACATAGACGAAAAGGGATAATAATTCGTATTTTCCAATCATCTTTTTCCATCAAAGCTTTGTCATTTAAAATCCCATTTGATGAAAATCCGTTAACGCTGAAAAGGTGTTGGTTGGCATAATTTAATTCAAATTGGACTACAGAATTCGTTTTCACGGCACGTCATTTTTAAGTAAACAATTCCACGTGATAGCTGCGATGTACTCTTGTAGTGTTGTTCAGTGACGTGTTCTCAATTTACATAGTTTAATTGAAGCCTCTATTGAAATTGCATGCATTTAAATAAAAAATAAATAAGCACAATTAAAAAAGTATGTTTTAATTGTTAATATAATTTTTAGGTTAGGTTATAAATCTATATATATAAAAGAGATTCCCACCTATATAGTCACTCATCACGATATCTCTGGAACCATAAGGCGTAGCGACTTGAAATATGGTAGGAATATTCCTTTCGCCGAGTAGAGGTCAGCTAAGAACGGATTTTACGAAATTCAACCCACAAGGGGGGTTGCGGGGGCAATTGCTAGAATAATATAAGTAAATTATATATTACCTTCTCTATAACGCTTTTCCGGACTAAAATTTATGTCACCCTGAATATATGACGATTTTACAGGTCACATTCTACAGGGTTGTTAAAAATGTGGTCTCTTCAAAAACATAGTGTATAATCGCATATTTATTTTTATAAATTGCGCAAGAATTTTTATATCGATAACCCTCATCCGTATCACACTACTTTTAAACAACGATGAATCTTTAAACTTATACAACGTAACAAATAGTTTTAAATACTAACGGCCTTATTCATTAACGTATTATTATAAGCTTGATATAGTTAAAATATGTTTCATTTCTTTCGTTTTGTAGTCTTTTTAAATTCAATAGAGCGAGACAAAACATAATTTTAACTATATCTAGTTTATAATACGTTTATGAATACAAATTAACATAACAACTAAAACAAGCTAAGGCACGCGAAATTATTTTTCAATATGTAAACTAAGCGTATTCCAGATCCCACTATGGAATACAAGAATCCACTTTAAATCAAATACACCCCTACCCTCTAAACCTCTGCTTCTGACTTTTTTATCAGTCCTACGAAACCCCTGTATAATGTATGTGACCGTGTCTACGAAGCGGGGAATTATTAAAACGAGTCAGTGCACCGCGGCGACCGCATGACTTGACACGAATTTCCTTCAACTACTCACAGCAATATTGACGTGCAAACACTATGTTAATTATAACCTCTATTTATTTAATTGCGAGTTGCTTAACTGCTTTGAGAGGGTAATAATTGCGGTTAACTTTGTGAACATAAGAGAAATCAAACACAGAAAATTCAATAGCTATATTTATTCAGTCGTTTATATGACTAAAATCATATTCATATATTCAGTGTAATAACAGTGAGGAGATTATGTCTAATAGAGCGTCTGACTTTTAGATGGTGACCTCATTCACATTATTTAGGCTTAACACGCGAAAAAGACGCCGTTTCTTGGGTAAATAAATATATAAAAGATTTTATAAGATATGAAGGTGAGAGAATTTGAATAGCATCTAAAATAAATAGCCACAGTAAAAAATATCATTTGTAAACGTGAAATAATAGTTAAAATAACTAGTAAGTGTCATAATCGTACAATTTGCCAGATTATTTGATTTTTGGAATTTTAACAAACCTTAGAATATACAATTCAGAATACGTATTTTTAATACGAACATCTCTTTGTAATTTAATTAACTTAATAACCTGATTTGAAACTAAAAGCTCCCTTCGCAGAAATTGTCTGAAAATGTTTTCAAAGGAGAATTGCACAGACCATTCATTATTTGTAGAGCTCCTATTACAGGTAATGTAAGCCGATTTTGCATAATAACAACCTCATTCTACCCCAACCCAGAATTAATTATCTAGATTAACCAACGCCAGGTATCCTAGAATTAAACACCTGCGAGTGCTTTACCAAAGCCAATGGACTGTATCATCAAATTTCAAGATTCTATTGCAACCATGTTACTGCTACGAAATTCATGCGTTTTCTGATAAACTGCATTATTTTTTTTACATTATAGGTACATAGGTAGCCGTCACAAATAATTTGTTAAATTAATTTATCAAATTACTATAGCAAAACGCTTCAAAAAAAAAAAATATGCCTGTTACTCGCTGATAATGAAGATTTCTTTTTGAATGAATTTTTATAATCGGTCGAATAGTTTTGGAGTTTAATCGTAACAAACAAATCTTTCCTATTTATAATATTAGTATAGATTTATTAGGTAGCCGACACAAATAATAATAATTTATTAAATTATTTGCGAAGGTTAAGGTATTTCATTAAATTTGCAAGATAAAACTAATATAACGTAGCGTAATCATGACAAGCTTTATTACCATATTATGGTATTCATACCATATAAATCAGTATGATATTTTGTATAGAATAATAATCAGTAAGGTATCAGTTTTAAATGAATCCGAAAAGTGCAATATAACAGATGTAAAAATACAAAAGGAAACTAAACGTTATCGCCTGGAATCGGTCATCATCGGGCAACTATTATATGTATATCTATACTAATATTATACAGAGAAAAGATTTGTATTTTTGTATGTAATGGAATAAATAAAGCTCATTCATTCATTCATTCATGAATAAACTCAAAAACTACAGAACCGATTTTAAAAATTCTTTCACCAATAGAAAGCTACATTTTCTTGTGCATTGCACCCGTATGAAGCCGGGGCGGGTTGCTATGTAGCTATGTTATGTTATGTAGCTATAAACATCTAATAAAACGATATCATAATTCCTTCTTTTTTTTTCATAAAATAATCTTTCATTTTTGCTTAATTATACTTGCAACATGATACTGAATGAGGAAAACTTTCTTCAATGGTGCTAATTAACAGTACGCGCAGTTGTCTAATGAAGGGTTGCAGAAATATTTTTCTACTTTTTCTTACGTATAAGATACGCTTACCATATTTTTATCTTATTAAACGTAGAGTTGAATCATTGTTTGTAGTTAATTAGATTTTACTCTTAAGTTAAATGGACTGATATTAATAAGCTTTTTCTCTGAAGTTTTCAATTCAGATCGAATTTTCTAGTCGTTTGTGATTGGGTCTCAGAAATTGTTTTTAACAATATATCACAGAATAAGCCCTTCATGTCGGATATGAATCAAAATAATGAAGGCACACCAGAACATATCAACGGAAATTCCGCCCGTGTCTGATTTATATATTCTGATACGACCAGGGCAGGATTTAGGGGGGGGGGCCGGAGCCTCCGCAAAAAAGGGGCCTCCACAGTATTCAAATTCAAATTTTATTTGCGAGAACGTAGTGGCAACAGATGTTTGGGTTCAATACTAAACATTCTGACAACATTATCTAAAAATGACAACATTATAATTTAATTATTTAGCAATTCAGCAGTAGAGAATTCGGAAAAAATCTTTCAAATTCCGACTAGTAAACAACTTTTCTTTTGATATTTTTTTCGCTGTTTTACCTTTATCTACTGTTATTGTACAAACATTATTATATTGTTAACATTAAAATAAGTTTTTTTTTATTTAGAGTATTTGGTTTAGAGTTGGTTTAGAGTAGACATTAGCAGACGAGCATGAGGTTCACTTGATGGAAGGTATTACCTCAGCCACAGAACATCAGTGGCGCTAATGATGCGCTGTCGACCCATTTTTTACTTCGAGCATACGGAAATCCATAGACAAACTGAAACGCGCAATGTGCACTTCGGTTGTTATCCATCTATGCCTCAAAGCCTCCACATCTCTAAATCCGGCCCTGGATACGAAATATTCATGAATGAACGATAAAATTACTCGTATCATTGCCACAGCCATAAAATTTTGTAAATCCCACAAACGTGTATTAAATAAAAATGTTTACTGAAATGGAAAGAGATTATTACTATCTTTAGTATACAACCGATTCAGATTGCTGTAATACAACCATCGAAACAATATGTAAAATTTATTTGAACAAAGAACGACTTCATGCTATTGATTTTGCAATATTTATAATAAGAGTAGAATCTATGGTAACATCGATTCTACTCTTTTAAACTTTAAAGTTTTCTGAATAAGTATATATTTACCAGAGGGTTGATAGAAGATGGGTAGCAGAATACATAAATTGTATGTCAAAACAATATAATCTAAAAAAATATCAACCTAAAGAAAATCCTAGGGTAATATAAAGAAAACAACATTAAAAAAAAACAAAACAGTCACACTTACTGGAAAATCTAAACAAGGTCAGTTAAATAGGTAAGTTGTCATTCACAATTTCAAACTCACAAATTAAATTTTCGTTGAGCATTTTTCAACACCATTTTAATGCGGTATAATGTAGAGGAACCAACATTACAATCTCGTTTGAATTCTTTTAAAGCGCGTACTCGGGCAAAGTAAATGATTGCGTTGTGCTTGGAACCGCTCTGTGGCCACACGTTAATGAGACCGAAAGTGGGTCAGCGGTCCTTGGGCGTGCAGATTCATTAGCAATGGTATCGCTGTAGGAAGCTTGAATGGTTCAACCACACATGCTTTAGTTCGTCAATATCGTTATCTATGGTCGTTTGTGGCAAAGGAGGAAATCAGACTATGTATGATAGTTATGGTCATTCAAATTTACTCTGAACATACTGAGTAAGACAAGATCATGTGATACATAATTGGAACGTTAACTGATTTTGAACATTTCCATAATGAAAGATATTTCAATTTATTTGGATAAATAAAAATACGAAAATATAGAACTAAAGTAACTTTAGTAAAGTACATTTTAATTTTCTCTCCGATATAAACGTGGCATTACAATTTTCTTAAAATAGTTTAAATTGCTTTTAATAATAATCGTTTTGAATGGATTGAAATGAGTTTTAGTAAACTTAATTCAAATGAATTTCATACTCATAATCAATCTGTTATAAAATAGCGTAGAATTTGACTGCCGCGGCCATTGACATAGTATTAAAGACCGAAGGCCGCGGCCGTTACAAAATATTTCTCTCACTTCTTTATAATACAAAAAACGTCGCCGTTTATTATAAATGCAATTGCTCTACGAACAAAAATACTAAAACATTTGGCTTCAAAGAAGAATCGCAATTTCTTATAAAGCTTCCAACTGAAAAATATTTTCTCCCAATTGAGGTATTTCACTGTAAAAAAGGAATACCCTTGTCGGAAATGAATGCGTGGCATACGCGAGTGTTGAACACGATAACAGAGGTTGTTTAAAAAGCGGAATAAGAAAAGCTACACGATTCTCCTACGCGTGAACAAATCAACCAAATGGAGTGTAAGCCCCTTGCCTTGTGTCGCAAACTGTCGTACCCACTAATTAATTAAAGGAACCTGGACATACCGTATACGTCTCAGATTAATTCGTTATTTAATCTGAGGTATACGCAGTGAATGTTAGTTTACATCTATTGATCATCAATTAATTTAAATGTCACAATTTCTGAAAGAGGCTTGGCTGTTTTAGCCTCATTAATATAATATATTTGGCACAAATTAATATTACAGTTCTTGTGTTACTGAATAAATTTGAAGTTTGAACTGAATTACAGACGAATTACATTACGACGTGAAAAAAATACAAAAAAAAACTATCACAAACATTGTAATATTAACGCAAACTAAACAATGGAAATATCATATTATACCAACTCTAATTTAATAACATAAAAAATTCTTACTACAAGGCGTACCTTCTGATCTGCAAGAAGATTAAATATAGCAGTAGTATTCATATTAAAGTAAACATATCTCAAGTAGCGTAAAGGATAGTTTAATCATACGACTAATCCTTTCTGAGAATGTAGCAGCTGCAACTCTAAAACCCAAGATAGGAGAAGAGACTATAATATATGTATTTGTATTTTGTAAATTTATTCGGGAGCAACAGCTTAGACTACGCTGATTTTTTCGGAAGCTTTTATATATTTTAGTATTAGACTCTTACCCAAATGAATAAGTGAAAAGTATAACTAAAATATAGGATAGATTTAAAGAAGTTTTTATTGTCGTCAAGAATATATCTAACTCTAAGTTTTCTATAAACCCTACACGTTAATCAAAATGTGTGGCTTGGCCGTAGAAAGTAATTCACTAACTAGGCGTAAATTTTGTGCCGAGAAGTCCTAGGTGTAAGAAGGTGCAAGAAGTGTAAGGTTTGTAGAAAACTTTAGACTGGGATTCACACAGAACACTACGCTGAGAGTGAGTAGTGTTGTGATTCGTTAATTTAAAAGGCAAAATTGTATATTGTAATCAAATTTAGTATTAAAAATAGAAATAATTTATATTAATTATAATGAGTTTACATATTCTATCGATACTTTAAAGTGAATTTAATTCAGATGTTCAATTGTTATTATTGTGGAAGTAATATCAGTCATTCAATTCATTCGACAGTTCACTCGTCACGTGTTCACTCATGTCATTCGTTCCTTTCAATCACTCAATATTGAGAAAGTATCGTCTAATGACTAGCTGTTAAGCAAAATTATTAGAAAACGGGCATTCTGTCTACAGTCGTGCTCCAGTAAAGTCCTAGTTATACTGTTCGTAATCTCGTGATGTATTATTATGTATTAACGTCTATACAAAGTGAATATCGATATTTTAAGAAATTGTACACGTGTTGGTAGTTGAATATATTCATGTCCGAGAATTCAAATCTGTATTGAAGATGGAAATATACGTTTGGATACTGTACACTGGTGATTTCACTATAGTAGGTATTATGTTAGGGCGTGTAGAGCTAGAAGCTTGGCTCTCCATAAGATCTGATAACTTTTTACAGTACAAGCTCGTCTTAGCGTTACTTTACATGAAAATGTGTTTGGTAGATTTTTTTATTTCGAAATAATACACATGTTATATATTTAGGATATTAACGTATTTGATAACCATTAATTGATTTTGATCATTTTAATCGCCTTCCTTTCTCACAATGTATATAGCATGATGCTTTCGAAGTGAATCTGTTCTCATTGCCACCGCACCCGGAATATATCATAGGCATACATTTTCTTCTCACCACATCAAAGAACCACACATAAAACATTCCCTCACATGGCCCTTTCGATGGCACTTGATAGCAATAGTAGGGCATGTTCTTTAAACTAGAAGGAAAAGGTCCATCGTCAGCTCCTAAAATAAAAATATTAACATTCAAACACTTGAACTACATCTATTTCTATAAGAAATAGGAAATCCAGCTTAAACTGAATTTTCGGCATCATAACAATCAGCGCAATATTTTAATTAAGGTTGTTTTTGAAAATAGTTAGATCCCATATCCCGTAGTGCTGCATATAATAGTCATATTTACACATATGTACATATTTTGAATTTAACCTGTTATGTCATATTAGAAAGAAACAAGGTTTTATCGTTTACTAGTGGACCCCGCAGACGTTGTTCTTCCTTTGGCTTCGAAATTATATAATTATTCTTAAATTTGAATATGCCCACCCACTATAATTGTCTAATATGTCACTGATTTGCAGTGGACATCTGTTATTCCAAAAAAGCTAAGAATGCATGACGTGAGCTGTCAAGATGGCGGAGTTCCGAATCTAATTTATTTTATAATTAATTTTATGCATATATTTTTTTCCTGATTTTTTCCAATATTTTAATAGCTTATATCTTATTCCTGACATAGAGGAATCCAACAAATAATATCGTTAAAATCGGTACAGCCGTTCTTGAGTTATAAACGGTGTAACTAACACAACTTTCTTTTATACATATAGATTAAATGACCCAAATGTATGAGAACATATTGTGTATACAAAAACAAATTTAATCTCTAGCACACAAATCAGTTATTCTGCAATTCCGTGAAAGTATTCCCAGCAAATTGATTTATTGGCTGAAGCTAATTTAGCTTTTTGATTACAACGGGTATTCCGAGATTTCCTTATAAAATCCGCCTTGAAACTCGTTTCATGAATGAGATTTCACGAGACGGTCTGATTTTTCATTCTTATTAAAATAACTTTTTAACAATGGTGAATAATGAAAAACGTAATTTACGTTATTCGTCGACGCAATTGTCTGCAACAGCCCTTTTTGGTAAAATATGTTCCATTATCTGTGTTATATTTGTTTGAGATTTGGAAAACATACAAGGAAGTACTACGATAATAAAGTCAAACTTACTGCCATATTTCACGTAATTGTATTGCGAATGAGATAGTGAAACAACTGAAAGGAGCAATATTAAACAAGCGGAATAGTTTGAGGCAACCGACATTTTCGAATCCAATATCTACTGAGCGCGGCGCATCTCATATAATTGCGCGAACCGCAATCAAACAGCGTTGCAATCAGAAACAATCAATGTTATATTGGTGTGGCCGTTTTATTGCTTCCCTCTTTATGAATTTCTGATAACCAACGCGGTTAACTCTACTGGAAAGGAGATGTATTTTAAGTTATGATTTTCGAGTCGAAATCGCCTCAGTTTCTTGTATATTTTATTATCACAAAGCGACATGACTATCAAGTCGTTATGGTTGGATCGGGACCAGAATCCAAGATGTTTTTTCTGCAAAATTTAATAAGAAGAAAAAAAACTTTTTACATACAACGTCTATCGAATCATACTACAAAGGAGTACTGTATGGTCAGAGTCGTCAGCATGACCAATCACTTACTTCTCTGGTCCTATCGTCTTCGATTTAACATTTTAGTCAAGTCTATGGGAGTTAATACTACGAGTATCTTAGCATAAGCCAATATAGCTCGAAATGTCTCGCCATAGGCAATGAGAAGCTTCCCCCTCTTTAAAAAAAAGCTCGAAATGCCAACCAATCCACTTTGAAAGTTGGAAATCTACTCCATCCACAATCACGCAAGTAACAACAATAGAATCAAAAATCATAAGTGGTTTTTCGAATCTTTATGACTTCTTACGAGAAACATTCTTAATGACCGGCAACTCTCAACTCTTAAAGGGCAGTAACCCACTCACGACTCTCAATGTAGCGGGTGCTTATGCGATCATTATTCAACATCTGGATACTCTGGATTATGTAAAAGAAAGCTCACATGAATTTCGCCAATAAGCCATATTTTTAAATATATTAAATATCAGATTTCATTAGAAGTTTGCTAAACAACCTTGATTCGAGTTCATGGCAGCTCATTAGTAAAATTTTCAGCACTCAGCACAGTTCTTGAATATTTAATAAGTACTTTAATATTTCATATCGAAAATTATCGTCGTCAAAAGTTTGTAAATTCGTACAAGTATTACCTATTTATTTTAGAATTGTCACAAACAATATCACATTTGCACTTAAGTTGTAAAAAGATAAAATGACGTGGACAAAAATATATTTTTCAATATGAAAAAAGTTACAAATGTAACATTGTTGGAAAATAATAATCTGAACTAAGAACTTTGTTACCTATTTTTCCATTGCGGTAGAATAAAACGGAGCGCATCAGGTAAATTACTATGAATGTTAGTTGTCTTAATGGAGGCTATTCATTACATCATGAAACTGCTTTAAAAATAGGTAGGATTTTATATTGTTTCCACTGCGAAAAATATACATACACACATATACAACACGCCTCTTTCCCATTGGGGTAGGCAGAGATCACGGAATTCCATATGCTCCGATCCTTACATACCACTTTCGCTTCTTCTACTTTCATCAATGCTTTGCAACCAAATGTTAGTTCGTATATTTGGGGTTTTATAAAAAAAACTTTAATGCAAATACAACGATTTTAATATTACCTTTTCACAAATATTAAGATGTGCCACTGATTACTTTTGGGACAGAAATACCGCGTCGCGAATTAGTTTTGACCAAGTATCAAACATACTTGTGTAAATACATCATCCCCTCCCATTACGTATACATTATGAAGTAGATCGCATCAATCAGGACCAGCTGCGGCGCGCGACAATGTTGTCACCATACTATTGAAAGTTGCTAATATTCCCTGGCAGGGGTAAAGTTATTATGTAAAACCGCATAACGTTTTTATAGCCAGCGATAAAAAATCTACGCTTAATAGGTTACTCGTATCCACCCTGACTTGAAAACGAAACTTTTTGAGCTTTCATTGTCCTATTAGCAAACATAAAAAGGATTACAAGCAGTGACGGGACCACCATACAAGCCCAGAAGCCCGGCTTGCCCTAATAATGCAACCTTAAAAAGAAAAAGAATAACGCCCCGTAATTATATAAGTCTTATGATTACGTTATTATATAAATAATATAGGTATAAACACTTATTACGTTTAAGCCGACAAGCCGGGCTTTTGGGCTTGTATGAACGGCCCGCCACTGATTACAAGTATTGAAAGTCCAGAATAGGTCTACTATGCAGGTTAAGATTTTGAATGCCTGAGGCATATGAGAAATAAATATATTAGAATCGTAAGTATGTGTATTCGCCAATCCTTTATACCGTTCAATATGCTTAGATTATATTATTTTTTCCTATAGATTGTATTAGATCTTTATCATTAGTATTGTTGGCTACCTATCTAAATTGGATATGTAAGTAGTTATAAGTATTCATATTTAGATAAGAAGTAAAATTATATATCTAGTTGCAAAGCCTATAAATAATAGCTGGGAAGAAACCAAGAATATGTCTTTAAACGTAAGATTATATTAGAAAAATATATTCGGATAAATGACGAAATTTAAAACATACTTTATGAGTCACTTCAACCGCAATAAAGCGGAAACGACTTATTCAAATATGAATGATCGTTCAATTTATTTTTGTCCCCCTTGAATCAGTAACTTCGAAAATACTCATCATTTGCTTAATATCGACCTCGTTTTAAAATCCACAGAAAACGCAGTTAATAAATTTCATTTAGTCTTAATAAATTATTTAAATGGCGAAAAGAAAGAAAATATAAGATCAAAAGATTAAGATACATCAGGTGATACCAATAGTTCATTTCGTGGAATATAAATTGAGCTGAAATGTATGAATAGATTTACGGAATTGTGGCATTCACTCCACGAATTTCAACCTTGGTACTGTAACCGCAACTAACAGTGTGCTCGAGAGCGTAAAGTAGATACGAATTATAATGATCGATCATTAATTGAAACTGTTAGATTAATTTAACGTACCATTATGTGGAAAACAAATTATTAAATGGTGCGAATTGAGTAGTGTATAAACTCTTTAATATCTAAATCGTGCATTTCATTTCAAGCATAGCACACATCCATATTGTAATACATTATTACGACCTTAAGTGTATAACAAACCTGAGCATGTGCCGCGCAGTATTCCGGTGTGGGTTGTCTGAACGGGCTGTGCACTGGGCACGAGGCAGGCTGCGAATGCTGTAGGTGATGTGCATGCGCATGGTGGGCGTGGGAATGGTGCGCATGGGGAGCATGGGCGAGATGGCGATGTGGCATCCTGGGCGCATGCCTGGCGCACAAATGCGTCGAGCTGCCATGGTGCTCAGCGAGCGACAGCGTCGAGCAAGATGGCCGCCAATAGCCCCCCTCCTCCATTTCAGGCCCTGGGGGGCATCGCGCTGCGCCACAGCACGCGCAGCGCTTTGCACACGTCAGCGCATGATGCCTCGCCTCGTGCGGGCACCAGTCCTCACGCTCGCGGCCCGACACCCTTTCCGCTGATGGTTACCGGTGAGCCTAGCGTCTCCGACGCGATCGCCACCAACCGCGCATCGTATCATCCGACCCAACACTGAATTAATTTCGGTCTTTCACTATTAATACACTACACTGCACTTTAGTTTATATTGTGGGAAAATTTACGAATTCCGCATGATAACTTAACACCTATGGAAAATTTTATTATTCGTCGATCTCTTCGAATTGAAATGGAGACAATGATAAGATAAGCGCGATTAATAAAATAACTTATGTAAGCTATTAACAAAATCTCTATGAAGATTTTAACAAAACGCATTATCTCGACGATGTATGCGTCTTGCTCCAAGTAGGTTACACAAAACAAGCCACGGCCTTGTCCCGATAAAAGTGGGTCACATATTTAAGGCCACCATTTTACATTAAAAGTAGATAACAACTAAAGTTGAAAGAAAATATTAACGTTGCGGGAAAGATCACAAGAAACGTTTGGAGTATGAATAGAAATACAGAAATATCTAAAATATCTACGAAATGAAAAATATTTGAATAAACTTTTAACATTGAAAGTATGAGTAAACGTTTCTCTAAGAGAAAAAATCCAGATGTGTAAAACCAAATCTCTGAGGTGTCAGAAAGGTTCTAGGATCGTAAAACGTTAAAAATTCATCGCTAAGTGGGGATATCACGTATGCCAGTTACGGACAAAGCGTAACTCGTACTCGAGTGAGGAAGGTAAAAAAAGGATCTCACGTATTTGAAAGTAGTGTAGTGGAATAATTGGGTAGTTGCAGAATTACGGCCCCAGAGGCTCTTGCCACAGCCACAGTGAATTTCGATGGCAAATGTTTGGCTGATTAATTCAATTTCTCATCTCTCGCCAGCAGAACAAGCGAAAGAGGAAATATAAACACGATCAAAGTTTCTATTCAATTGTGCTGTTACATGAATATCAATGAGTGGAACGAATTGTGCATATTTGAAATCTAAAACTGATGTGAGACCACTGGGGTATATGAATTTTCGGAGCAGTTCAGACAGAATCAGTTTTAGATATCATTTTTCTTAAAGGCAAGTAGGTAATATTCAGACCAAAACAGTTTATTCGGCACGACTGCGATCCTAGGAATTCCAATCTTAAATAAAAAGCCCATAACTGAGTTACGGAAGTTTTGTAAACAACTAGAGAGGTTTCAACAAATGTATAGACAATGTAATGCACTATACTATACAGGTTACAGGTATAAACGAGTTCAATATAAAAACGTACAGAAACATTTATGTATCTACTATAGACTATAGAGTAACATTGTTATAGGTTATCCTTTACAGGGCAGCCGTAAAACTGGAGCATTGTGAACTATTCGAAAAATCATTAATTTCATTAATACAAAGCTAAACTGATATCAGTTTCTCTAGTTTATCTAGTTTTTATTATAATTCTAGATGATATGATCGTATCATTAATTTTAATAACAACGAGCGATCCGTTACGGCTTCGCACGGGTGCAATGTAGATGCACTATACACAAACACAGTAGCATATGTTACTCGCTGATAATGTAGCGTTCTATTGGTGAAAGAATTTTTTAAATCGGTCGAATAGTTTTAGAGTTAATTCGTAACAAACAATTCTTTCCTCATAATAATAATATAGATAATGTTTTTTTTTAAATCTATTTTATTTGTTTAATTAATCAAACCCCATCGACAAATGTAAATAGGGAACCGAACTCATCTGGCTGAAATTGTAAAGAATAAATGAGGACGAAATGTGTTCCAAAAGCTACACAGGTTCTTAAAAATGACATTTACGTTCCTAGCGACTAGATTTATAAGAATTTTTCAAGTTTTCATTTGAGAAATTCCTTTTTTTAATCTTGTTCCTCCGGGAACCCCAGTGCTAAACGCAACTAGCATACAACTAAGCCACGGAGGTGGAAATGTTTACATTATTTGAGTCATGTTGTATCAAATAAATGCAAACTATTCTCGTCATATATTTATATATACGAGTATGTACTCTTCTCACTCCATCATTATCTTTTATTAACGCGAATATCACACATTTAACTCTACACTGTATACCAGACAAAATATAATAAAGCTGACTGAACGTTAAATACATTGTAAAATTAAAGAGGTAATATTATAATAATTATATTCAAACCGATTTTATTTTTAACCTAATTTTAAATCAAGAGATTACAAAATGGAAGTACATATGGTTGAATGAACTACGTCGATTTTATGTTTTACACATAACGAATACTCTCCATTTATTTTTATTGTTTAGGGTTGCCTGGAAGAGATCGCTGAGAGCGATAAGGCCGCCTATTGTATTGTTTATATTTAAGTTAATATTTTCTAAGAATTTTATTATTGTTATATTTATATATCCAAGTACAATAAAGAGTTCTAAATAAATAAATAAATAACTTTACATATATCCCCAAAGGAAATTAATCGATCAATCCGAACATCCGATTGTTAATTTAGACTTATCATTAATTATATTAATTTATATATTCCACGTGGAACAGTAACACTTAAGTAATTCAATGTTAATTTTATTTGTTTAAGTATTTTTAATGAATTAAGTGCAAGGTAGCGATAATTGCTGATCTCAAAATACTGAAGTAGGTACGAATAAGTAAAAATAACATTTAATAATAATTTATAATAGAGACTTAATTAAGTTCAGTACTTTAGATTCGTAAATTTTTATTGCTACCACCTGTATGGAATGATGCGACCTTAATAAGACTTTGAACAATGGCTAGCGCTGATGATACTTGTATTACACAGTAACAAAGTTCACCGCAAGATTAAATTTAATGCAGAAGGATGTTTAATTTTTTCTCAACTGGAGCCTTAAGCCGGAGAAGAATGGGTTATTGCGCCCTACATTAATTTCCCGAGAGGTCGCAAACATAAAATATTCAAGTCGTGCACTGCGAGGGCATTCGTTAGAGCACGTTTTAATTGGTGAAAGGAAAAATTTAAGCCATGTTCTGAGCCGGCTTATCGACGGAGTTCGGCCATTATCCATTAACAAAGGTGATGTTTTAACCCGAACGAAAGATTTTTTCATTTTTTAGACATACTTAGCAAACTAATTGAAGTCAATAAAATACGGTAAGAACAACAATATAGACCAATTATGTTATTTACTACATCTCAGACTCTGTTTTTCCAACTTTGTCTTGATCGCAATGCAAAACAATATTGTGGTCTGATCAACAACCGTCATTCGTTAAGAAACAACAAACTTAGTTAGACAATCTAACCGAACTTAACGTTATGATAATATCTATAAGTACTTATTAATTCCACAAGTAGGTCAGTAATAATGATGTTATACTACCAATTTGTTTAATAAATTACAACAACAACAAAACGTTGTCTTGAATAATTAATGATATCAAAGAGTTTGGAGAAAAGTTAATTGAAGAAACTTATTAACATTTAATAGACTCGGAGAAGCCTTAAAAATGGAAATTAAGGAGATTAGAGATTCCGTTCTAAATTATGCAAATCATTTCCCGCCGCCAACTCGCTAACTCGGATGGCTTTCGGCAATTAAAAAAACCCTTGAAAGAATCACAAGTTTAGACAATTTCGCGATCATGAATATGGAAGAGCCGACCTGGTATCAGTGCCAGAACGTGAAACAAATAAGGTATACAGATCGCTTTCTGCTGCAGTCCAGAAGTGGGTCACTGGGTCATCAGTTTGGAATCCGCTGTTGTAGAATGAGGTACTGCAGAGCTAAATGGATTTACATCAGCTGTTGCCGAATAATCTTTTCCAGATCAAAAGGGAAAAAACTATTACATATCGCATAATACAAGAAATAAGTCGCGGTGTAAGAGTCAGATGCACGTATCTACATTTTCTCAATTTTACAGGAGATTTACTACTTTAAATTTTACCAGCTTTTTAATACAGATAGTATACAATTGAAAAATAAAATATTTATATCGGTATATTTGTACAATATTAGAGTATTCAAAAAGTTGAGAATTATTTAGGTATGAAAAAAAAAACTATTTTTGGGATTTTTGTATATACGTTAATCTGGTTCTTATACAGCTAATTAATGTTGAAGAGGCGCTTATGACGACAGTATAAGTAACTTTTTGTTGATCAAGAGAAAGTCTGCCACAGATGGGATTTATAAATGGAAACACGGACTAGATTATCAGCTCCAAGAACACTTCACAAACAATATCCATCTTTAGTTTCTAGTAATACTATACATAATATCTAATATAGATACAAAGCCTGCACGGACACCATAATAACAATAAATCAACAAACAGCGACAGCTAAGCAAACCCCTATACCATAAAAGCTCGATACACGTTAGTGACATTCACAAAGGCCCAACCACAGTCACCGCTCTTAAGAGGGTTAAGTCAACAAGCCCTAATGGAAACAAAATATAAAGACGCAATATGAAGACGGTGGAAATGAGCATGGTTAACCCTACAGTGGTCGCGCGGGCTACATATGTAGTCCACCCGTACAAAATCAAAAATATCTAAAAATCGGTTAGTGTTATATTTGTTGGTTATTTGTAACACAAAGGTTGTGATTGGGTTTTGTTGATAATATTTAATTAAGAATACTCTAGAGATAATATTTTCATATGAATAATAAAAAGATTCTGTTTAGTTTTTTTTTTATTTCAATTTGAAATTGGACTACGTATGTAGCCCGCGCGACCACTCCTGTTACTTTTAGGTGCGCGACCACTGTAGGGTTAAAAAAAAGCTGCACGCGTTACAACCAATGATATATGTATTTGTATAAGATTATTAAAATTTTTGAGGGATGTTTGATAAAGGTGAGTTCACCATGTTTCTTTTTTTATAATTTAATAGTCGTTACAGTTTACAATATTAATCATAAATCACTCACTCACACTCTATAGCTTTTTTTTTTTTTTGGGAATATATAAAAATATAATAATATTTTAATTATTAATTTATTTTGATACATATTAATTTCTATTTCTAATTTTATATTTTTACGCCTCTTCAATATAATTAATATCTATCTAAATGCAGGTTTTTACAACACAGTTGTCAAATCAAATTGTCTACCCTTTCCTAGTGATTGAGATTACATGATGACATTCAAATAAAATTTACATATTTAGGTTCAATCAAGTTGAGTACATAGTCATTAATCACTTTTACAACCTATCTAGCGAATTGTATAATAGGAACACAAAGTGACCCTAGGAGAGGTTCGATGTATTTTTCTTAACCCTCGTGTATGAGATGTTATATATTTTAGAACATTTACCTAAAATCATAATAAAAAGCTTTGAAACCTTTATTGAGAAATATTAATACACAGACTCCACACATGATTATTATCGTTTAATAAGTTAACTTCATAATTTTTCTAGACTCGCCTTTTTTATGTCCGTCAATTGTTACTTTGCAACATTATGGAAGTTTTTTTAATTATTTGTTTTGAATGAAATATCTTTCAGCTACTTACGTATTATTATTTTTATTAATTACTAGCAAAACGCCCCGGCTTCGCACGGGTGCAATTTAGATGAAAATAAGTTACACGCTGATAATGTAGCTTTCTAATGGTGAAAGAATTTTTAAAATCGGTCAAGTATTTTTTGTATTAAATCGTAACAAAACCACAAAAATTGAAGAAAATGACAAAGTATATACAATACTACCCCTCGCAGCATTGCTCGCTGCGCTGCGCTGCTTGAAGCCGCACCGGCCGTAAACATAACGGTGACATGACTGTAATAGTTAGAGATATGCTGCCGCTGATTTTTTGTAGATAATGGTGTGTTCTAAAAAAATGTAGTATATCATTTTGTTCTATCATCAATAGTTTTCGCAGCGCACGCGATGTAAGGTAGTTTTTTGATATTTTTTTCACACCTTGGATTACGTTATCGTAATTTTAGTAAGGATGCCTATTTTTTTTGAAAATGAAATATAGCCTATGTCACTCAGAAATGATGTAGCTTTCCAACAGTGAAAGAATTTTTCAAATCTGCCAAGTAGTTTCGGAGCCTATTCAATTCATACAAACAAACAAAAAATCAAACCTTTCCTCTTTATAATATTAGTATAGACAAAAATATTGTATAAAAATAAGTCGTTTATTTGATTGTCCGCTCATACTTAGAGATAGTGAAAAATACATGATTTTATGATATGGAAGATTGTGATCAAATAGTTTTTATATTTTTATTATGTACATATATTCATATTTACTGAAAAATACGTTAATAATTTGATATTAATCAGAAATAACGGGTTAATTTTTAGAACATAAAATATTATATTAGTTTTCCATGATATAAAATATTATAATTGAAAAAATAAAATATTAAAGAATTTTCTAAACAAAGAAAAATATGTTTAATGTTTAATAACATTTAACAGCCTCGTATAAAACATATGGGTGTAGGTATATTACATGTATATCCCCGAGAAATGGAGTGAAATGGGTCATGACCACGTCAGGTAAACGTCCGCATTTTGCTTTTCAATCGAACACATAACAAGGGAAACTCATTACAAAAGTATAAAAAAATAACTAAGTAGCATAATTATTTCGCAAAGGAAGCCGTTCGGCTTTATAAAAAGCTTACCGGTAGCTTGTTACGGTTATGAAGAACTGTACAATTTTCGGGGAAACTCTATTAAGGATATGAACAATTTTTCGGGCTTCGAATTTTTTGTCCGCAGTACAAGCTTTAGACAGAGAACTAAGCCAATTTAATCCGACAAACCGGCCCGCTAGCGCAAAGTAAATCCTTTTCAATTTCTCGAACACTTATCGCTCGGACTTGGTACTTTGTTGCGGTGAACGAGAGGTTCATTCTGCGACTTACCATGTGGAAACATAAATAATATTATATTCCGATACTTTTTGTCGGCTAAGGAAAGCCCTTTCGCAGGCTTTTATTAGATTAGATCGATAAAACAACGGAATAATTTCACCCCCGGCGCGGACCGACGAGATTGAAATTCAAACGAGAGACTTCCAATAGATTACTTTACTGTAATGTATCAACGAAAGCTTCCATGAAGAGGGTAAGGTAATGAGGTTATACATTTGTGAAGTGAATTCAAATTTGGAGAATGACTTTAACGAAGATTTATTTCAGAAATTAAGATTTAACGAACAAAGGATTACAAAGTTTCTCGAGGCAGGTACGCCAACTTTATCCCTGAAATTGGTCGTTTTATGGTGCTTTATATAAAATCAGAAATCAGTGACGCTTTTTTTTTTCTTTAAAATATCGATCCTTGAGTGCTCTTACAATGTGGTGAAATATTACGGCAGTTAGTAGGGATTACTAGAGATAATTCCATATATGGACGGGATCGAGAAAGGCAGTTTGAAATGTCAAGAGCTTGCCAACTGGCAGAATTATCGCACACGACTGAAGAGCGCTTTGGCTTGAATTTCATTCTATTGCTCGATTCATCACCATAATGGACAGTTAAGAAAGCAATAATAATAATTTCTAAGTCCCACCAAGAAAGTAGTATTCATTATAATTTTATCAGATGGTGATCTATAGTAGGTTAGTAAATAAAGGTATCCATCTAACGAGACATTTGATTGGCGCGCACATCAATCAACCCGCATCAGCTCCCCACGACCTCCAGACAAGTCAGGTGAATCGTGTCATAAAATTTTACGATTCGCATCGCCAACTGCCGTAATTGTATTCTAATGTCGCAAAAATGCTTAAATGATTTCGAATGATCGTTAACTATTTAACTTGAAGCGTCATCAACGAAGAGATCGACTTTTGTTTAGTGTTTGTTTCAGATGCGGTACTTACTATTGAGGGAATGTCACGTTATTGTCACTATTTGGTTAGTTCGAGCGATGTTCCGGGCGAGAGGTACGTGGCGTATCTCGCTCCCCGCGGCGTTGACTGGCGGCCAACCGGGTATCGGAGGCTGCGCAAACCCTCCACCCCGCCTTCATTCACTCACACGTACCCAGGAGGCCTAGCTTAAAACAGCCGGACTTGAATGCGGCATGTGCGTTATCTCAGAGAGATGAATAACACCCAAGTACGCTAAAATATCGTTTTAGGTTAAAAACTCACAAGAGGTGCTGAAACTACTGAAATCAATTGTCAGACAAAGGAATTATCTTCGTCAATTCAAAACGATAAATACAGCAGATTTTAAAACAAAAGTCGTTCCTTCATTGCTGAATAAACGCTAATCAACTTAAGGTTCATTGAATTAATTACTGAGAAAAAACTATTTTATGTAGCCCTCAATTTTGATTAAATATCTCATCATAGCGCCTTATAGTTATATATATAGTTATATAAATTTAAAAAAATACAAAAACATTGTGATTACATCATAGAGCAACACGGGCCACCGGCGAACCGGAGGGGAGTAGCCATACGCAGGCGTTCCCCTCTGTCAAAGTACAAGTCCAAATGGTCCTATGCGTACAATAAAACTAGTTGTAGCCGCACTTTTCACTAGACTAAATCCAGATGCGCGACTGAATCGACCTCCTAAAGAAATGCCGAATTGTTTGTGTTTCTTGTTGCCAAAAAATATCTGCCACGTCAAATTTACAAAAAGATAGCGTTACCTTTCATATGTAGGTATTTTTTAATCATATTATTACTATTTACTTCTTTAAAACTTAAAATATTACAATATTATCGGTCGTGTTGTTTCGGATTTTTTTACCAACACAGTCGCTCGACAGATCCGCGTATTGTATGAGCCCTCATACAATACACGGATCTGTCGAGCGACTGATCCGAGTTTATTTCCGAGAAGTCGCTGTCACCGAGCAATAGTGTTGTTGTCGGATTGTTTTAAGTTATCGAAAAAAATGGCAAAGGAGTCTTCTATACAGAGACAGTTTTGAGATTAAATTTTCTGATTCAAATATTATATTGTGATAATATACATTGTTAAAATATAATATAATACTTACGCGCGTTAGCACATTTATTAAAATCACTTAGTGTAAACTTCAACCATAATGTTTTTTTTATTTCCTAAAAATCCAAAGGATATGGAAAATTGTGGGCCCAAATTTAATAATTGCGATATGATCTAAAAAATGACATATTTTTAATCTTATAATATAAAAAATCAACTCAATTCTCAATCTGGGAGAGGAGAAATATGAGAAATATAGTTTTCCTGAGATTCTCGATTAATTGAATCGATTACACAATCACAAAAAAAACCTTTGGACAAGGTAATTAACTCAAAAGTAATTAAATGCACTTTAAATACAATATATTGCATATAATTACAGTTATGTTATTAAATAAAATATAAATTATTAATTAAAGAAAATGAATATGCATGATTATCGATTAAAATCGATCTTTTATTTTAGTCTGTCGTTGGCATGCCACATGACAGTTGTTTACTCTGTGCTAATTCGTTTCGTGTTTTCTACGTTTTGAGTCTGAGTGCTTTTCCGATTGTCGTCATTTAGGAATTGTTACGATTTGACAACTACAAATATCATTGATCACAGATTTATGATATATATGTCAGTTATTGATTGTAACATAACCTTACTTTTACTCAGTGGCGGGACTACCATACAAGCCCAAAAGCCCGTCTTGCCGATTTTAACATAATATGTGTTTATATATTTATAGAGCTTATATAATTACGTTATCGTTTTTCAAATTATTTCTAAGATTTTATTATGTACCAACTCATGGTCCACTCTCCGTGACCTGCTACGTGCGCATTACCCGACAAGTTCATTTGTATTACGTAATAAATTAACTCCATCTTTAAAATAAATAAATTAAGTCGAACTTATAAAACTAATTTTCCAAACCCAGTTCTTGAAATTATCGATACTGCGTATCGACAGTTGTTGCAACTACGGCTAAAAGGACTTGTCAGTGTAGTTGCGCCATTTAATTATACTGTTATGACACGGAATGTTTAAATGTGTGTGTGAAATTGTTAGTGTATTTTTTAATTGTCACGGTGTGAGTTTCGTAGTGACAGACGATTGCTTGTGTGTGCGAACTTGAGTACGCACACATAGCGCAGGTTTCCCCCCGCAAAAAATGACAGATTGTTTGGTATCGGTAACGAACGCTATGGCTACTCCCCTCCGGTTCGCCGGTGGCCCGTGTTGCTCTATGGATTACATGAACTCAACCATTTACTAAGTACTGTTTTAAGACTTGATTTGAAAATATCGAGATTACTATTTTAAAACTTATACACAACAAAGGGAAATATAGTGTATAAATCGCTTATAGCGTGGCCTGTGGTATGCGCGTTCCTAATAGCGGAGGTCCCAGATTCGAATACCGGGGAAACAAGATGAGAAAAAATAATGTTTTAGTAGGTCATGACACAGAAGACTAATAACCTTACCTTATAATGATCACCGAAACAGACACAAAAATTTTTCTGCCCCGTGCCCCACGAGGGGCCTCAGATTTTCACTTTAGCCAACCATTTGTTCTGCATCCGAGCCGGTACTAAGACATTATAGAATAGTATTTTTATGTTAAGTGATATCTAAAGATATCGCGTTTTTGATATCTGTAGTGGTGTAACATACAAACACAAAAGCCCGACTTGCCTTGTTTCTATAATACCTATAACTTATTACATAATATTCAGGAAATTATTATTTTTCTTTTTATGGTGGTCAATTCGGGCTTTTGGGCCTGTATGGTGGTGGTCACTGGATATCAGGTGTTTAAATCTAAATTATTTGTGGTATTTTAAAAAATCGATAGCGACTTTTATCTTAACATTGGCATAAAAATATCAATAATAAAACTTGACCACGAGAATCAACTCCTCTATAAATATCGAATGTACGAGTATTCAAGGAGCTAGTGAAAAGCTTCCACGATGTGAATAACAAATCGAAGACTGAATAAGTTCGAATCACTTCTTTAAGAAACTATATAACTAGGTTATAGAGTATTAAAAACAATAGTATTCTTGTAGAAAAAGATTAACCTACATAGTTATTTTCTATATCTATATCTATACTTTACTATATAATAATAATAATATAATATTATAAAGAGGAAAAATTTGTATTTTTTTAATTTTTGTATGTTATGAATAAACTCAAAAACTACTGGACCGATTTTCAAAATTCTTTCACCAATAGAAAGCTACATTATCAGCGAGTAACATAGGCTATTGGCTAAAGTACAACTACATAGCACCCGTGGCATTGCTAGTCATTTATAAAAAAAAACTTTAGATATTTATGTACATTGGTATTACAAACTTATAATCTTTGATATTTTGCCTTATGATACCTATGATTATTATTAAAAATGATTATTATTACCTATGATGACCTACGGAACAGATGCTAATATAGACATTATTTACAAAAAAATATAAAGTAAATAAAAGAACAGTTAAAAGTACTACGATAGAATAGCATTCCCACGCATTCATTTTATGAAAATAACGTACCTAATATTCGCGCATATTTTCGATATAAAAAATATGGCTAAATAATTGAAATACTGTAATGAGTATCCAACTTCGATACTTTCACGTGGATTTTCCAGAAATATGTAAACTAATTTAGGCCAAAGTCATAACCAGATTTCACGCAGCACTCATACAGGTTTGAGGTAAAACAAAATTTCCATTTCCCCTTTATACCTCCTTACTTCTCTCAAGAACACTTTGTAAGGCGATATAACATACAAAATATATTTGGGCCAAGGTTCGGTTTGTTTCAACGCAAGAAAGGAAACTCTATGTCATATAATACTAGCTGCCCGATCCGGATTCGGACGGCTATACTAATGAAGAAAATGAGACCAAATAATTTTTCTTTTTTCAAAAAAAAAAAATAGAAATAAAAGTCTGGTGTCCCTAACCCTAATCACTTAGTGGTATGAAATATACTCTCCGATCTATGCTCATACCTATCAAATATACATAACACCGTGATACAAGATTTTTATCTATATATAGACTATACCTTTATATTTTCACCTTTTAATGCGATATTTCATATAGACTATTACCAAGCGATAGTTGGCGTCACGTTTAGATTTGCACGAGGAATATCCAATTGACTGGACAACTGGTTACTAAAATTGCAAACGCCAAGTAGAATTAGGAGGCTGAATGCATGTGTCGAAGAAAAGAACCTATACGCTTGCGATTTCAAGCAAGTGTAACTTTGTGAGGCAATTTTCTCCATATAAATCACTCAAAGTATTTTTGGTACGAATATTCTTAAAAATCAATAAGAGATGCACGTAGCAAAAAATAGATAATCTTTTGTTATTACTTATTCTTAAGCTCTTAGCAGTTTCTATATAAAATGGAGCGACCGATTCTTTATCATATTATGTATTCATCATAACTATATTCAATAACATATACGAGTACAGTGGAAATTAATATTAACATACCTGTTTATTTTTCATTCATAGTTATATATTACTCTTACCTGGAACAAAGAAGCATAAAATTATAATTTTTATAATTAAATAAAATGTATCTATCTATATACATATAATAAAAGAGTAGGATCGAAATTACGCCTCACTAAATATTTTTACCAGAAATTAAGAGGGGTGATAAAAGAAGGGTAGCAGAATGCATAAATGCAATTTTTAAGATTCTTGTCTGTCTGTCTGTCTGTCTGTCTGTCTGTTTGTTCACGCTAATCTCCGAAGATACTGAACCGATTTTCGCGTAATTTATACAAATATATTAAGCAAAGTCCAGGGCAACATATAGGCTTTGTTTCATCGAAATCGGTTGTCGGAAAAAAAAGTTATCATCATTTAAATATTATTTTAAAGGCATCATTTCAACAAATTGCAATGAAAACTGACTCGCGTTGAATATTTTCGAATTGTCAGATGTCAATCACAGTTTAATATGTTAATGAAATAGTTTGATAATTTCGCCGTTTTACGATATGTGTTCGTGGCATAGTGGATATACGGTCGTACTACGTAATTTCAGATGCGAGTTCGAATCATCACTCAGGGAAATATTTTTTTGTATTTATTTTTTTATATTTTTAAAAGAACTAATATTGAAAATAGAAAATGTATTATTGAACTATTCTATTATATAAAAATGAATTTCTTATGAGATCGTTTATTTCGCATTTTCCTCAATCCTTTCCTTTTCAAGGGAATTAAACAAAAATATATTTATATAATATAAATTAAAAGTGATCAATTAAATGAAATAAATATAGAGGTGGATATAGTATCTTCCACACTAATTAAATTTATTAAAAATTAAGTATTTGGCCAACATGGCCATACTATTTTTTTCATTCATTTTACGTTGCATTTCTCCATACCTTCATTTTATTCGTATTTAGACATTTTCTTGGCGTTTTTTCCATGTGTCGCAAGTATTTTCAAACCCCCGTACAATTTTCGTGCATATATTTAAGACGGAAAATGCATTGAATCCAATCTTCGACTGAACTCTGATTAGTGGAAAAAAGACACATATCTGCATTTTGGTGACGTAAAATTTGATTGATATGCATCTCCCTAAAGTTTCTTTAAAGTCAGGTTAATTTTTTCAATTACTATGGTATTTCTTTTGAATTTCAAATCATCATTTGAACCCCAACCTCAACCACCAATAAACATGTCGATAATATAATGCAAAAGCAACCGTCAATGACTACTCTGATAGCTCTTTCCGAAAAGAAATCACCAAGTACAGAGGATGGAGGATATATAATATGAAGAAAGCTTGCTCAAAAGTTCAGCATAAAGTGATCCCCACGCGAACGAAGTCGCGGGCATCAGCTAGTAAATAATATAACTATTTTTAGTGTTATTCTTGTATTAAAAAATAGTCTAATATTATATGAAGGGATTGTTTCATAAGACATGAGGATTATTTGATCGTTACGTTTTTTTTTTTTTATGTCAGATATCGACAGACGAGCATGGTTCACTTGATGGTAGGTGACACCCCAGCCACAGAACATCAGTCAATGATGCGCTGTCGACCCAATTTTTACTTCGAGCTTTCGGAAATCCATAGACTGAAACCGAAACGCGCCATATGCGCTTCACGGCTTTTCCATCTATGAACGGTGGTTCGTTACCCGGTCGGAATTTAGATATTCCTCCCACCCGATCAATGCCCGAAGTTACCAGACGTGGGGAAAACATGTTTACAGAAATATATATATATTGTATATGTGGGTGCATAAAATTAAACATTAATTAATCACTGAATATTTTCATATTACAAGGCTTATACGCAATATTTTTATTAAAATTATAATAATTTTTCAATTATGGTTCTCATTTGGTATCATCAATAGGTCGTGCAAAATGTCGTTTTTAGTTATACAATAATAACGAAGTGTCCATGCAATTTGCCATTCCGAAAATGTTTTATTCCAAACTAACAGCAAATAAATATTAATTTAAACTAGTTTAAACAGGTAGTGTGATACCTAAAACAAACAATATCCAATCACAATGTTTACCAACACACGATTTGGTGGCTTATTTGAATTTCATTATAGTCTACGTATATTTAGTCAGGTCTTGAAACCGGTTAATTTTTATTTTCCAAAATACGTGTCTGACACTAAACTAATCACACTATTTTTTTTTTCAGTAAATATAATTAAAAACGACAAAATATTAACAAAAACCTTTATTATCTCGGTTAAGCTCCCATATTAAATTAACCGGTTTCCAAGTCCTGCTGTTAGCTAATTTATGAACCGGTATAATAATAATAATCTACAATCAAAATAACCGTGTAATATTGTCTATGGTTATCGTGAGTATCACATGTTTTAATCAGCGACTGAAAACCGGTTAATTTACTATGGGAGCTAAACCGAAATAATAAAGGTTTTTGCTAATATTTTGTAGTTTTTAATTATATTTACTGAAAAAAAATTGTGTGGTAAGTTTAGTGTATATAACTCTTAAACTAATATTTTGCTATCTCAATCAGACACGTATTTTATAAAATAAAAATAAACCGGTTTCAATCCGGTATAGAAACTTTCAACGGATTAGATCATTATAATTTTATTCAGCCATTACGAGTGCTTTACAACAGCCTGCATGTGACCACTCTATCATTAAAATGCAGAGCCTTTGCAAAACTTCTTAATGAAATCTAAATGATTAGCGCTTAGTTTTTCTTAATATGACCTATATTTTGTATGAGGAGTTCATTACATCTCTTGGTCACGTTTTCTTGTGCAATTTGTGTCACCATGACATTTCACTATATTACTATAGAATGTGTATGTACAATATACATTTTGTTATGAGGAGCACGTCGGAACTCCACATCTCTATCATATTTCGTCTATTCACGTCATTATTCTGCATATGTTAGCAGTCTAATACACAAAGGATAGCACTGAAATAAAAATAGTTTCCTTGCATGTAGATCTATCGACAGTATCGGTAAGTCTAACCACGTATACCAACATATCGACGTATCCGAGGAATAAAATCGTAATAGACCAAGTGAAGTAAATTTTACAGTACGGGCAAAAAACAATCATGGGTTTCTTACATATTTACCGGAGAATAAAAATTGTTATAGTTTTATGAATAACTGGAAAAAAAAATAAAAAAAAAAATTAGGTGTACATTGACTTCTAGATGCCGAAAATGCAAAAACATTAAAGCAATGGTAATAGCACTTTACTGTTTTGTTCCTCGGGGGCAATGACATAGTATTATGTTGATCGAAGCTCGGGGGCGTCGATATCCCCATTGCAACGTCATATACAAAGACAGCTTTTAAAAATTGAATATCCAATGAAAATTTCCTTCGTCTGACCGCTTTATTGCGGTCAGCGCAGCGGAAGACTGCAGCACTCTGATATTGTTTTGTTGTGCGCGGGCTCGCAATGTAATAACGAACGCCGGACCATGAAATTTTATAATTGAATACATTTTATAGCTGCCCTTTGTACATCAAATGCATTCTTGTTTATTTTTTATATAAGCTGTTTAATATGTTATGGACATAATATTGTCTTTTTTAAATAAAATACTTTATATACCAGTCTGCCGCGACCACGGTTGCAGAAAAGCATCCGAAACGTCGGCATAAATAATAAACCGCGTTTTAATCTGTTATAAAGTATTTTATTTAAATGTTATGGACATACATCTAATCCGGCTGAAAACCAACGTGGTGAATATTGTTAAAAATGTTTGTCACAGTATGTTGAGTCCTCTGCCTTTTCACCGTCAGTTGCACACAAAAAATTTTATGTTTTGTTATTTGTAACAGTGAAAAAATGCTCTCTCTCTCTCTCTGTATCTCTCTAATCGTCGATATATAACATATTTTCATTTACATTTGTATTATATTCAGATGGATTGATAGATGGAAGTAATATGGCAACATACCGAATTTCAAATGTTTTGATCAAATGCAACATGGCCAGGCCCTTTTATGATCACCCCTCGTCTTCTATATTACCTCAAAGTACAAGTTAAGACCGAATCGTGAGACAGATAAGCAAAATGGCCGGACGATCTTATGGTATGTCTAATACATATAATTATAATAGAACCCCGCCACGAGCTTAGAGCCTAGATCCTTTGAAGAAAACCTAGTACGGCCATATTCAAAGAGATCAAAGTTGTCTAATGAATGGAGATTCTCATCTCTATTTATTAAATAAGGATTAATTAAGGGTAAATTAATTATATTACATTAATAATAAAGTGAAATTTAAGATTAGAAGCATTCTGCACCGAATAACCAAAGATCCCGAGATTTTACTGACACAAGAGGAAATAATACGTTGATAACCCCGCCTATTACGAAAAGAAGACGAAAATGGGAAACCTTATTAACCCCCAATGTTATTAAGGATTTACGGCTGATTGTTATATGAAATATAAGAAGACGAGCGTTCAAAAGGCACCACAATGGCTAATTTTGATATATTAGCCTGATATGAAAGCGAAGCTAATGGCAAACAAGTAAAAAATCATTAACTTTAATCCACACTCAATTACACGAATGGATATTTAATTATTTGACGTTTAACATGTACACATGATATAGTCATATAGATAAATACTATATTAGATACTAGCTGATGCCCGCGACTTCGTTCGCGTGGTGATCACTTTATGCTGAACTTTTGAGCAAGCTTTCTTCATATTATATATCCTCCATCCTCTGTACTTGGTGATTTCTTTTCGGAAAGAGCTATCAGAGTAGTCATTGACGGTTGCTTTTGCATCATATTATCGACATGTTTAATGGTGGTTAAGGTTGGGGTTCAAATGATGATTTGAAATTCAAAAGAAATACCATAGTAATTGAAAAAATGAACCTGACTTTAAAGAAACTTTAGGGAGATGCATATCAATCAAATTTTACGTCACCAAAATGCAGATATGTGTCTTTTTTCCACTAATCAGAGTTCAGTCGAAGATTGGAATCAATGCATTTTCCGTCTTATATATAATCTTAGATTGGAATAAACGCGTTTTAATCTGGTATACAGTATTTTATTTAAATGTGTGATACTCGCGTTAATAAAAGACAATATTATATGCACGAAAATTGTACGGGGGTTTGAAAATACTTGCGACACATGGAAAAAACGCCAAGAAAATGTCTAAATACGAATAAAATGAAGGTATGGAGAAATGCAAGGTAAAATGAATGAAAAAAATAGTATGGCAATGTTGGCCAATTACTTATTTTTTTATAAATTTAATTAGTGTGGAAGATACTATATCCACCTCGATATTTATTTCATTTAATTGATCACTTTTAATTTCAGATATTTTTGTTTAATTCCCTTGGAAAGGA
Organism: Anthocharis cardamines; assembly: GCA_905404175.1. Classification (NCBI taxonomy): domain Eukaryota; kingdom Metazoa; phylum Arthropoda; class Insecta; order Lepidoptera; family Pieridae; genus Anthocharis; species Anthocharis cardamines. The sequence continues at coordinate 3,245,881 of FR989959.1, forward strand.
AAAGAATTGATGAAAATGCGAAATAAACGATCTCATAAGAAATACATTTTTATATAATAGAATAGTTCACTAATACATTTTCTATTCTCAATATTAGTTCTTTTAAAAATATAAAAAAAAAATACAAAAAAACATTTCCCTTAGGGATGATTCGAACTCGCATCTGAAGTTAAATAGTACGACCGTATATCCACTATGCCACGAACACATATCGAAAACGGCGAAATTATCAAACTATTTCATTTAAATATCAGTGATTGACATCTGACAATTCGAAAAAGTTCAACGCGAGTCAGTTTGCATTGAAATTTGGTGATATGGTGCCTTTAAAATAATATTTAAATGATGATAACTTTTCTTTCCGATAACCGATTTCGATAAAACAAAGCCTATATGTTGCCCCGGGCTTTCCTTAATATATTTGTGTAAATTGCATGATAATCGGTTCAGTATCTTCGGAGATTAGCGTGAACAAACAGACAGACAGACAGACAGACGGACAGACAGACAGACAGACAAGAATCTTAAAAATTGCATTTATGCATTCTGCTACCCTTCTTTTATCACCCCTCTTAATTTCTGGTAAAAATATTTAGTGAAGCGTAATTTCGATTCTACTCTTTTATTATATGTAATGTTGGCCAATTACTTATTTTTTTATAAATTTAATTAGTGTGGAAGATACTATATCCACCTCGATATTTATTTCATTTAATTGATCACTTTTAATTTCAGATATTTTTGTTTAATTCCCTTGGAAAGGAAAAGAATTGATGAAAATGCGAAATAAACGATCTCATAAGAAATACATTTTTATATAATAGAATAGTTCACTAATACATTTTCTATTCTCAATATTAGTTCTTTTAAAAATATAAAAAAAAAATACAAAAAAACATTTCCCTTAGGGATGATTCGAACTCGCATCTGAAGTTAAATAGTACGACCGTATATCCACTATGCCACGAACACATATCGAAAACGGCGAAATTATCAAACTATTTCATTTAAATATCAGTGATTGACATCTGACAATTCGAAAAAGTTCAACGCGAGTCAGTTTGCATTGAAATTTGGTGATATGGTGCCTTTAAAATAATATTTAAATGATGATAACTTTTCTTTCCGATAACCGATTTCGATAAAACAAAGCCTATATGTTGCCCCGGGCTTTCCTTAATATATTTGTGTAAATTGCATGATAATCGGTTCAGTATCTTCGGAGATTAGCGTGAACAAACAGACAGACAGACAGACAGACGGACAGACAGACAGACAGACAAGAATCTTAAAAATTGCATTTATGCATTCTGCTACCCTTCTTTTATCACCCCTCTTAATTTCTGGTAAAAATATTTAGTGAAGCGTAATTTCGATTCTACTCTTTTATTATATGTATAGATTTATCGTATGAGTAAATAATTCCTGACTAGAATATTTAAAACAGTATGTATTTCAATCCCTATTCCATCTTGAAATATGTCAAAAAGCCAGACTAAATCAGCCGATAAGTTATGGTAATATAAAATTGTATTCAGATCCGTCGATAAAGGTGGATTTAACCGATTTAAAGAACTTGTTACTTTACTTTATCAAAGATTTTTACAATATCTATGGATCGATGTTTATAATCTCGATAAATATATAATGTATTAATTACCATAAAATATAACAGGGCTTAACATTTTACCACTTTACGGTACTTAGTAATTGGGTAAATGTGACCACATATAAATGATGATTCATCCATGCATAGGAATTTAGTCAATAGGTATTCTTGTAGGTGAAAAACCATGCCAATTTAATTCGAAATATACATGTATGTAGCATATTTAGACTAAGCAGTCATCAACGATGGACCAATTATTATTTATAATCATTTAATATACAAATAATCCCATTGGCACAAGGCTCTAAGTGATTTTGTTTAACATACTATGAATTTAATATTTCTTTTATCTCATAAAAAATCCGAATTAATAACAACCAGACTAGTACTTTAAATACTGGTCAAAATAACTTCAAAGCTTACCATTAACAGTTTGGACTTATGAACCCCATTTTCCAGTGCACAGTCAAGAACTTGAGTTTAAAATAATTCAATAAAGTCTAGACAACAACGCTACAAGCTCGTGGGCGCTTTGAACCTTAATTAACAAGCTTGAAGCGAAATCTTAGCGACACTAAATGCAATTTGGCGAACACGTTGTATAAGGTCCTAATGTACCGAGATAATATTATAAAATATGGGCGCTGTTTGTAGCTAATGCGAAAACTTGAGACTAAAATAGATTAAAGTTATATCAAGAGCAATGCATTCATCTAGTTATAGATGTAGTCAGATTAAAACTGTAGGAAGCGAACAGATGCATGAATATTATATAACACAAAAGGTCTATTTTATTTTTGGTTTTCGACCACGTTTCGACACAATTAAAAGTCTAATGTCTTTCCGGGACATACTATGTATACGTATTTAAAATATTATTCATAACAAATATATTCCTCTTAAGAATTATTCACGAGAAAGAAACTGAAAGACTTTAATTCAAGTATTAAATTATAGGAGGACGCAACCAAAACAGCAATCATTTATCAAAAAAAAAAAGTTTACGACGATGCATGAATAGCCAGAGTTTGTAATTTTGTTATGGAAATTAACGTTGTTTTCACCAGACAACTTATCATATGCCTACGTCTGCAGTAACTTTACATGACATTAAAAAATTGGGTAAATATTTTTGTATCATTCGTCAAAACCGTTGAATCTTAAATTTCAAAATTCAATGTATAAAGCAGGAAACTGTTCCTGACAGTTAAGATTGAATTTTAAGATTTAAAAACATGCCTTGATATTACAGCACACAATCATAATACACAAGCGTGCTCCTCATATGGTAATGGTGCTTATAAATTATTCAATACCAATGCAAACAGTAATACCAAGTGTTTTAAATGGGTACCTCTATAAATATAATATTAAATTGTTTTTCAAAGTTTCTTTTTACTATTATTCTATGGTCTTCCAATATAAGATTGTCATATGATTTTCGTATAAGTTTTAGAAGCTCCTGGCGGCCTAGCATGACAACCACGACAAAATTTTATCTACCGTATTCTCGTGATATAATCGATTATCTCTTTATGTCTTCCGGGTCTAACATGACATATGTATATACTTAAAACTCGACTTCTAATGACAAAAGTAGAGATTTGTCGATCGAGATATCTTGTCTATCAATATTGTCGATGTCGAGATTCAATATATCGAGATATCTTGTATCTTAGTTTGTCTTCACTCGTCCGCGAGATATCTCTTGATGTATATGCTAGACGGGCTGTGGATTAAATGATTATTTTATCGTTATCGTGATAATATTTCTACTGAGAAGCGGGGATCCCCAGTGGCTGTTCGTCTATGTACCTTATAGAACTATCGTGTCCTAAATCAAGTTTCGTATAGACAGTAAGTTCATGAATGGTTAATGGTTAGCTAAAACTAGAATGGCTACGTAGAGAAACAAAATTTATTTATTTATTACATTTACATATATTGAATATCACATTGTATGTTTACATTTATTTATAACTAGCTGATGCCCGCGACTTCGTTCGCGTGGGGATCACTTTATGCTGAACTTTTGAGCAAGCTTTCTTCATATTATATATCCTCCATCCTCTTTACTTGGTGATTTCTTTTCGGAAAGAGCTATCAGAGTAGTCATTGACGGTTGCTTTTGCATCATTTTATCGACATGTTTAATGGTTGGTGAGGTTGGGGTTCGAATGATATTTTAAATTCAAAAGAAATACCATAGTAATTGAAAAAATGAACCTGACTTTAAAGAAACTTTAGGGAGAAACATATCAATCAAATTTTACGTCACCAAAATTCAGATATGTGTCTTTTTTCCACTAATCAGAGTTCAGTCGAAGATTGGATTCAATGCATTTTCCGTCTTAAATATATTCACGAACATTTTACGGGGGTTTGAAAATACTTGCGACACCTTGAAAAAACGCCAAGAAAATGTCTAAATACGACATGCAAGGTAAAATGAATGAAAAAAATAGTATGGCCATGTTAGCCAATAACTTATTTTTTTATAAATTTAATTAGTGTGGAAGATACTATATCCACCTCGATATTTATTTCATTTAATTGATCACTTTTAATTTCAGATATTTTTGTTTAATTCCCTTGGAAAGGAAAGGATTGATGAAAATGCGAAATAAACGATCTCATAAGAAATAAATTTTTATATAATAGAATAGTTCAATAATACATTTTCTATTTTCAATATTAGTTCTTTTAAAAATATAAAAAAAAAATACAAAAAAATATTTCCCTTAGTGATGATTCGAACTCGCATCTGAAGTTACGTAGTACGACCGTATATCCACTATGCCACGAACACATATTATCTAAAATGGCGAAATTATCAAATGGTCTAAGAGCCCGTGGGAGATCGTCCTTCACCGATCTGATAACCAGATGAGACGTATTTTTTATTAAATATTTTTTATAAACAAATATGCCTATAATTGCTTGCCTATCGAAAAGTGGTCATGGCTATTTTTTATAAAAAAAAAAATAATTTTTTATTTTTTTTAATTTAATTTAATTTTTTATTTTAATTTTATTTTATTTTTTTCATTTTTAATTTTATTTATTTATTTATTTAATTTTTTTTTTATTATTTTGACTTACAATGTTTACACCTGCTTGCCAGGTAGTTATACACTGAAATGAGTAGGCAAGCATACCTAGGCCTATTCTGTGTATCAAAAACTATCAGTCAAATAAATTTCATTTGGTTATCAAAAGTATGAAGGTGATGAAAAAAAAATCGATAAAAGTTAATTTAATTAAAAATAGCCATGACCACTTTTACATATCTGAACTGTGATTACATATCTGAACTGTGATTGACATCTGACAATTCGAAAAAATTCAACGCGAGTCAGTTTCATTGCAATTTGTTGAAATGGTACCTTTAAAAAAATATTTAAATGATGATAACTTTTTTTTCGACAACCGATTTCGATGAAACAAAGCCTATATGTTGCCCTGAACTTTGCTTAATATATTTGTATAAATTACGTAATATAAATTGTAAAATCGGTTCAGTATCTTCGGAGATTAGCGTGAACAAACAGACAGACAGAGAGACAAGAATCTTAAAAATTGCATTTATGCATTCTGCTACCCTTCTTTTATCACCCCTCTTAATTTCTGGTAAAAATATTTAGTGAAGCGTAATTTCGATTCTACTCTTTTATTATATGTATATATATATATATATAGATAACAGTACAATACATTAAGGAAGTGACGTGACCCCATACTAGACACAGCGTGTCTCTTAGTGGCCACAGGAGAAATGCCGTAAATACATTGTAGCAACATAATATGTTAGGTAGGATAGCAATAAATAATTATATTCAATTTTAAATTACAACACAATGATAAAATTATAAAATAATACAGTTAAATATAAAATCCAAAAACCAGAACTAACATAATTATTTCTGTATGATGTAACTAAGCCTCAAATAGAAAGCATTATGTTGATTGAATAATTTATGCAAACGAAAATGTCAGCCCTCATTTAGCCCAATAGAGAACTTATAGGTAGAATCTGACCCACTTACAGTGTTCGAAACGACATTATAAATCACTGTACAGAACTAAAAAAGAACCTGAAGATTTTCTGAATGCATTAGGAACAGTTAGCACAAGAAAAGTGCTACGAAATTCTTTTCTTTCACAAATGCGCTCACATTTTCAGTGAATAATGAAGAATGTCGAGGGAGCTAATTACTCATGAAAATTTATGTAAAGTAGGTATCTGACAACAATGTCAGGCGCTATATTAGTATTTCAGACAAGTATTAAGTTCTATTATTAAGAATTAGTTCAACGCAATTAATTTTCTATTTAACATCAAAAATATGAGAATTTCAACGAGCAATTTTATAATTAAATTGTTTTCGTCTGAAATTAGCTACAAAGTATTGAACAGAGTTGTACATTAAGTATGCAGCAAAGTATGAAAGACCCAGTAAAATGCATACAATAGCTCAAAAAGCAATGCTCTTTTGAAAGGAAAAAAGGTAAGGACTTGAGTGTACTGACTTTCTCTCGGTCTTTTATAAGCATCACTTATTGCATGCCAAAAGCAATATAAAAGCCGTGTACTAAGTAATACTATACGTAAATGTAGCTTTCGGAGATACTGACTAGTAAAAGAAACAAATTATGTAATACTTCTCCAGATGCGAAGCATGTAGGTACATACCGCGTGTGACCAATATATATATGTATATACTTACTAATATTATAAAGAAGAAAGATTTGTTTGTTTGTATGTTTGTTTGTTTGTGACAATTTAACTCAAAAACGACTCGATCAATTTTAAAAATTCTTCTCCATTAGAAAGCTACATCTTCACCGAGTAACAGGCTATATTTTTTTCCAAAATTAATAAAAAATGTTGTAGGTAGTAATCTCTGAATCTCCTGAAACGATTTTAAAAATGATTTCACCAATAGAAAGCTACATTATCAGCGAGTAACATAGGCTATTTTTTGTGTATAGTACATCTTCACTGCACCCATGCAAAGCCGGTACTGGTATACATATATGTAGAACGAATTAACATTCTATCCTCATACAATGGAATCAGTTTTGTTCTAAGATGCAAATAGCCTCAAGGTTTTCAAATATAGGTAAGTCAAGTGGACACTTAAGAATGAAGTGGCAAAGTATTGTATAAAAAAGAATACAGTAAAAATGACTCGCAGACTTTGACAGTATGAGAATTTGAAGAGCTCTGTATGCTCGAAATGGAGCTGTAGGTAAATATAGAGTTTATTATCTTTTCCGTTAGTTAGCGTGGATTAATATACCGTCTTATCATTCTGTTTATCAATTCAATAATATACAATTAGTGTTCCTGTTCTATAGTTGTACTCAACAATATGTTAATAGGTGATATAACTACCGGTGATTTTTTTCCCTTCTCCTACGAATAATTATTCAGACCCTCCGGCTGCCAGCACAAAAACATTGATGAACTGAAAGACTTATTATAAATTCATATATTTTATAACTATGTAAAAATGAATCCGTGTTTTCCTTGGTCACGCCTTAACTTGAGAACGACATAAACGAAATTCATATAAGTTTTAAGTAATTTTCAAGATTTCTAATACTTTGCAGAATGATTTTGCGTAAAGAAAATTCACGCAGAAAATTTGATAATGACAGAAAACTAAATAGAAAAAAAGAGGAGAATTTTATGGACATGCATTATTGAACATTTTACCTCTTCTATTCAGAAAGTTGTATTCACCTTAGCGATTTCATTTTTCCGGGTGTATTTCAGGGAGTTCTCTATCAACAATTCGATTATCAAAGACATCTGTCAAGTACAATCACGGCGTTCATGCCAGTGACTTTCACTTTTCCACGTGAAACGGTTGAATGGGAGCAACGGGCTGTGGGAGTCAGTTCTTTAGAAATCGAAGTATGGGTCTGCAAGGGATGAGAACACACCACACAAGTAGAAAGAGATTGAATTCGATTAATCAAATAAATGAAAATACACAATACCAACACAAAATTGAAACGGGTACGTTTTTGTTAATGGTTATATATTGATTAAATAACTTATTATATGTACAATTGTAAATATATACAATCGATCAATATGTACTTATATCGGTGAGAAAGCAACCGACAATGAAGCCTAAATCTATATAAAAGGTCTTAAAATCTAAAGATTTTTTAGGAACTTCCTTTGTTTAAAAACAAAGGAAGTTCCCGAATCCCCTAGTAGAGCAGCATTTTTCAATAATCATATTGAAATATTTATCTATATGTTTGATAACATACGATATATATTTTAAATTGTTTGACGAAGAATGAAGAGAGCCAATCCGAAATTAAATAAGAGAAAAAGATAATATTTTATATTAACCGTCAAGTATTCAAAAGATTGACAAATAATATACGAACCACTTGTTATAGGTACGTGTTTAGTTATTGTATTTCTTAACCAAAATAATGTTATATTTTATCTAGATTACTACAAACAAATGGACAAAAATGCAGATATGACAAGGTTATATTTTCTGCAGCGACAAAACATATTTCAGACTCACAAATACGTGCTTTTATTACGAAACATATCCTTTTAATAAATGTTGCAACTTTTATTAAATTAATTATATATCCCAGTTAAACTTTAATACGTATATAACAGGTGAAAATATTAAAAATATTAGTTATGAAGACTAATACACCATTTTTTTCAGTAAAAACGAAATAATTTTAACAAAATCCTTTATTATTTCGGTTAAACTCCCATAGTAAGTTAACCGGTATTCAGTCCCTGTAATCAACTATCGTCTTAAAGCTAGCTCTTTTAATATATACATATACCTATTACTGAATACATTCTCTTTTTATTGCAAAAAAAATGTGATACATTCTCGCCTCTTTCTTTAGTTACAGAAACGTGTTTCTGTGAAATATCAAAAGCTCTTACGGTTCCTCTTTATACATTTTCATCATTATTACCATTCCATAATGGAAAATATAGCGAACTCAAAATTTTGTCAAAATTACTTTTATTCACAGAACGGCCCAAAACATTATCTGACCATGTAAATAATATCAGCCTTACCATGAAATGATAACATCCACTTATAAAATTATATAATCGAAATATTAAGATGTAATCATGTAGATGAAACATTATTCTTCTATATTCATTACTAGCAACACGCCCTGGTTTCACACGGGTGCAATGTTAATATACATGATAATGTAGCTTTCTACTGACGAAAGAATTTTTAAAATCGATCGAGTAGTTTTTGAGTTTATTTATAACATACAAACATTCAAACTTTTCCGCTTTATAATTTGAGTAAATATAGATTTTTGTAGTCCGTACGTAAAAATAGATAAAATTGCTGCTTTTCATAAAGAATATTTTTTTAAAATTAAAATTAGCCAGTGTAGTCATTTAACATTAAGTGAACCGACATCCCGTTTGCCCGTTTTTATTACATAAAAAAATGTGTTAGATTATGTTATTAATGTGTTATTTAAAAATTATTATATTATCTATATTATATAAAAAAATATAATATTTAAAAACAAGATCTTTACATTACGTCATTATAATTCTGAAGGTTTAATTAACCTAAAAAAAATTATAAAAACTAATTATCTTTATATAAATAGTGATTTTATTTAAATAAACTATTTTCACTTGCGAACGAGCAAACTTGCTTTTCTAGCCGACCTCAATACTATATAAAGTAACGAGTATTCATTTCAAGAGTACGGTCTAAGAAAAACTAAGTTACTGTCTTAGATTAGCTATTTTTATAAAGCACTTTACTTAGCTTCGTCTTTAACCTTTATAACTTCAATGATGAATTGCTTTATTTAATAAAAGATCTTGAAATGCATATTGCGCGTTTCGGTTTCAGTCGATGGATTACATTCGGTAAAAAGTAGGTCGATAGCGTATCACTGATGTTCCGTGTCTGAGCCTACCATCAAGTGAACCTCATGCTCGTCTGTCGATATCTGACATAAAAAAATATAATGAACGAGCTATTATCACAGAACGATAAAACACCATTTACACGAATTTAAACCAATAGTTCTAAAATAAACGTGGTATTTGACTAAAATCAATATACAAACCACTTAAACACACGTTTTAAAGCTACTATAGACCGGCTACTCATTTCTTAACAACATTATGCCTTTGAACCTATCGAACCTTTGAGGATACAGGAAGGTATTATGAAATCAATATCGGATCTCATATTTGCTTCATGTGTCCATAATCCTCCATCAAAGGCAAACGGGCGCTATGTATCCTGTATCTAATAATGTTATAGCAACGCGGGGTAATTCGATCGTAAAGGTGGTATTTTGCAGATATAAGTTAAGTGCCGACAGGGAAACCCACTCACCGACATCGTGAAAGATTTCACGGGGCGCAATTTAAAAATATCCGAATAATCCAAACTCTGTTACACATCCTGATTTATTTATTGTAATTTCAAGTGGAGCGTTATTTTGTTTCGTTTTTCACATGAATGCACGTATATTTTCACCTGGTATTTTTATCAATACGCTTAGGTTAGATGTATATGTATTTTAAAAGTCTGGATAGTATAGTAATATAAAATATTTTGTGATCATCGTTCATTTTTAAACTTTTAACATCATCCCCTCAACAAACATTAATACACAATAACTTACCTAACCTTTATTTATACAACTTGGCATGTATAGTAGGAGAGCCCGTGGGAGATCGTCCTTCACCGATCTGATAACCAGATGAGACGTATTTTTTATTAAATATTTTTTATAAACAAATATGCCTATAATTGCTTGCCTATCGAAAAGTGGTCATGGCTATTTTTAATTAAATTAACTTTTATCGTTTTTTTTTTCATCACCTTCATACTTTTGATAACCAAATGAAATTTATTTGACTGATAGTTTTTGATACACAGAATATGCCTAGGTATGCTTGCCTACTCATTTCAGTGTATAACTACCTGGCAAGCAGGTGTAAACAGGTAAGTCAAAATAATTAAAAAAAAAATTAAATAAATTAATTAATAAAATTAAAAATAAAAAAAAAATAAAAATTCAAATAAAAAATAAAAAATTAAATTAAATTAAAAAAAAAATTAATTATAATTTTTTTTTTTTTTATTAAAAATAGCCAGTACCACTTTTCGATAGGCAAGCAATTATAGGCATATTTGTTTATAAAAAATATTTAATAAAAAATACGTCTCATCTGGTTATCAGATCGGTGAAGGACGATCTCCCACGGGCTCTTAGACCAGTACTAGATTCTAATTTCAAAAGTATGTATCTCATATTGATAAAATCCTCACGAAGTTTAACAATGACGTATAATATATGTACATATTACATACTAGCAATTGCCCCCGCAACCCCCCTTGTGGGTTGAATTTCGTAAAATCCGTTCTTAGCTGACCTCTACTCGGCGAAAGGAATATTCCTACCATACTTCAAGTCGCTACGCCTTATGGTTCCAGAGATATCGTGATGAGTGACTATATAGGTGGGAATCTCTTTTATATATATATAGATAATAATTACCACCTACACGAAGAGTCATAAAACATAGCATAGCCGTTTGCATAATTAAGCGCAATAACAATTAGTACATGCACCTGAGCATTGTCTAAAACACTATTTGGCTTTATGTGTTTGATTTATACAGAGCTTTTGTCACTTTAGACTGGAAATCGAGGTACCTACTATTGATGTTCTATTCATTTTCGATCAATAAGAGCGTTGTAAAATTATTAAAGCTATCTCATAACATACTTTGTTTTAATATACCTATATTTATGTATATACTGAATGTATAGCGACAATTCTGCGACATGTAAAATATGTGCCTACAATCAGTACGAAGAAATAAATAATCCTGAAAATTGCTCTATGAAAATTTCTCCGAGCATATCTATACTAATATTATAAAGAGAAAAGATTTGTTTATTTCTTTGTATGTTTGTTACGATTTAACTCAAAAACTACCCAACCGATTTTAATTCATTCATTCAGATAATTCTTTCACCAATAGAAAGCTACATTATCAACGAGTAACATAGGCTATTAAAGTGTCTAGTACATCTACATTGCAGCCGTGCGAAGCCGGGGGGATTGCTATATTATATAACCCTCCAAAGCACATCACCACAGGCTAGCCTAGGATCCTAGACCAGTCTAACCACTGGTCTAGGATCCTCTCTTGAGCTTGAAGTGAGAACACACCTTTCTCCGTCCACAAATGTAATACAATTTTCAATTTGTGTGCTGATAAGTCAAATATAAGATTTAAAAATATAAAGATAATACAAAATAACAGACAGTAAAATGCTAAAATCCCGTAAGCGAGTCACGTGCCAGTGTAATCTTATTTCTATCTGAACATCAAACAAATTGTACATTGAACTAGTTCGTCTCAAGTCGTTCAGTCACAGAACATAAATTGATGTTTGAAAATAATGAAAGTAAATAAAACCACAATAACCTAAGCCACTTTTATGTGGATGGGAAATAAAACGTAGAATACTGGAAAGCCATGATTATGTAAGTAAGCACAACACTATTAAATGCCTCAGAACAAAGGCCAAAGCACAAAGATATTCGTAGCGTATGACGATATGAATGAGTGCCTATTTTTTAAAACAATAAAGTTTAATATCTATACATTGAAAATATGTTTTACTTTTATTTAAAACAATAATTAGATTTCTCCCTTCACAGAAATGCCTGTGTGTTTGTTAAGTAAAATTCCAAAGTGCTTAGAGACTTATATTGCTGACCGTACAAGACCTTGGACCTAAAATATTCTGAAAATTTCAGTATATTTTGTAGCCGAAGGTTTCATGAAACAGAGCGCTCAATACATAACGCGCTAACTGTCATCTACACTCGTTCAATATTACTTTGTATACAGACCCGTATACAAGTAACTCCAAGTTGAAACATGTTCAATGAATTTTCCGACGGTCCAAGAATAACAATTGGACGAATACTTCAATGTATGTAAATATTTAAGCCGTTCAACATCGATTCTGAGAGTGAAGAGAAAACCTCAATTTATTTTTATTTTCGTATACTCTAGGTTTATAATATCGACGTCTTCGATAAACATGAATAACATTACCTAAGGATATGAGAGTGTTGCGTAACTGATTCTGGCACAAGGCCATGGACGATCTCATGGTGCTTTTAGAACCTCCGCAAACTCGATATATTAAGAATAATAACTAGCGATCATTTTTTTCAAACAAAGAACTATTCTGAACACTTCTGATAAAAATAGGGATAAATGGCGGCCTTATTGCTGAATAGCTCTCTTTTCTCTAATCTTAATCTCTTCCTGGTAACCAGAGTAATTGGAAATTATAATAAATTATAATATACCTACTCTTAATAATATAAAACAATTCATAATAAGAGAAAACGAACTTCTCCTAAAAAAAAAAAAAATTATTATCTTAGTTGAAAACATACGTCAAACCGTGAAACGAAAGTCGGTTTCTATTATCATAATTTAAGTAAGTAAGTAAGTAAATACTTTATTGCACACAAAAATATAGTAAAAAACTTAAAATAGACTTAAAATAATAAAAGTAGACGAAAAAAGTAAACATAGAATAATCAGCATTAGATATGTGTACAGAAGGCGGTCTTATAGCTATGACAGCTATTTCTTCCAGACAACCCGTGAAGGAGGAAATGCTGAATAAATAGAAACAATAAGGTGGTGCAATACAAATAAAGAGAACATTTATTTGTATTGCACGACTTTAATTTAATCATAATGCAACTACATTTGTTTGAGAATAACTGGTCGCCACGTTAAAGTACCACGCATACGGTGAGTCTTACGCGTTATCTACATCAGACCTGTAACATATAGGTGACTGAAACAGCCAGCGCACAGGCGTTCGTTTTAATAAATTGGTGCAGTGTACACTGTATACGTGTAGGTTCCACATATCTCACCTTACTTATACCTCTTCACTTTAAGGATGTTTATAAGTATATCTAATCATCATAAACACAAAAAACTGCTATTAAAACTAAATCGGAGGAATTTAAATTATAAATTTTTTTAGGGCGATTTTTTTTATGCGTTACAGCACAACTCTATCTAACTTATCATTGACTGGAAGATGGGGTTGCTTTTTTGATTCAAAACTGTATTGAAGCGATGGGTAATTTAAGGTAATTTAAGGTGGGAATATTAGGTGAGTACAGTTCTTTTATTGGGGTGTTTTTGTATGGTCCTAGTAACTCTATAACGATCTTCATATATTAATAAAATATTTAATGCTAGAGCTCTATATATTTATAAACATTATTGGAGGCAGTGAATAGAAACGGTTGTTTTAGCTAGAGTATTTTAAACAAAATAACGTGTCCTTTCCAGAGTGGAACATTGGAAACCATTTGAAATACGTACATGAACGTTACTTCCACACTGCACTATATAGTGAACACTTCAGTACCTACTTCCCGACGCCTGCAAGTTTTCCGTTCGATTTGACTTCAAGTTTGAACTCCATTCGTAGTAGTTATTTACATGACTAGTGGATATGTCGAACTTTTGGGAATAACCTCTCAACAATATGTTGCAATGATTTATAATTAATCGTTTTGTATTTGTTGAATTGGAAAGGTATACCGTATAGTATAGATAGATATATATAGGTAATATATATGTAATGGACATTCTCAACAAATGAAAAAACAAGGTGACAAATCGTATGCTACATTTTTTACCCCGGTTTTCTGCCAGAATAGAAAACCATTACATCACAAAATACTAGTGTATAATATCGTACTTCACACTTACATCATACCTCGTACGTACATCCAGCAGCGGGACCACCATATAAGCCCAAAAGCCTGGCTTTCCGACTTTAACGTAATATGTGTTGATATATAATTATGTAATCATAAAAGTTATATGTGATTTATATAATTTTCCTTCTCTTTTTATGGGTGCACTAATAGGCCAAACCGGGTTTTGGGATTGTATGGAGGTCCTGCCATTGCGTACGTCGTACCTCCGGCCTACTAGATGCGGGTAGGTATAGTGATGCCAGGTCTCAAAGACAATATTTCTTAAATTCTATTGAAACAACAATAAAATTTAATGAATCAGTATTCTGCATTGGAAAACAAACATATGTTAAACTATGGAGTTTTATTTGTTTGTAAATTACCTTACAAAAACTGGACAGGCCAAATGTCTGACAACACTAGGCGGATAGGATGTACTGTATAGTATTGGTAGAGCATGATCGTATAGGATTCGTTTACTTAATTGAATGATATTTTGTATGTTTATGCTACATTTTATAAAGTCGATAATAGAGTTTGACATTCCATCCACTCTATCAAAATAATGTGCGTCGAACTATCTCATTTTAGTCTGGCAAAATGAGAGCTCATTTTGCATTGATAAAATAAATGAATTTTATACAAATAACTCAGAGCGATGTGCTCACTAAAGGCAAATATTGCACGTTTCGGCTTCAGTCTATGGATTTCCGAATGCTCGAAGTAAAAAGTGGATCGACAGCGCACCATTTACTGATGTTCTGTGGATGAACCCTATGCTCGTCTGTCGATATCTAAAAAAATATGTTAAATTCACAGAAATAGAAATATATATATATATATATATATATATATATATTGTAATACAAAGTCTCAAAGGCTAGTATGCTTTCGTAAGACATTAATCTTCAAATCCGGGTAAGAGCGCTAGACGTTTAAAAATGATGGTATTCCCAGACATAATCCAGGGCACAAACATGCTGGACCAAGTGAAAAAGTTTACAGGCAAGAAAATAAAGAAAAACCCCGCATAGTGTAGTTTTCTGGGACATAAACGTAACAAACGTTTTTACCTCTCCGGTTTCCTGGAAGAGATCGATTCTCAACAATAAGGCCACCATTTGTAACCTATATCTATACTAATATTATAAAGAGGAAAGATTTGAAGACATGAGAGGTATGCTATAATTTGTAAATTATCGAGAAAATAGGCAAAAGAGTTTATTTACATATTTTTTAGATTTGTTTGTTTAATAATTAAATTTTACAAATAAAATAATTATACATATTCATATTGTTATGGAGACACAACACTTTCACTCAAGGAAAAAATTAAAGTTCTAAAAATGTTACATAGCCCCTTCATCCACTATGTCCTCATTTGTGTTTTTGGATTTTTGTATGTTATGAATAAACTCAAAAACTACTGGACCGATTTTAAAAATTCTTTCCCCAATAGAAATCTACATTAACAGCGAGTAACATAGAGTCTATAGTACATTGCATCCGTGTGCGGCGGCGCGAGAGGGGGAATGTTTTTTAGTATTATTTGATTTTAATTTTATTTATGATATTTAATTTTTATCTGTAGCGTTTTTGTTTAATTGTTGTTTGCTTATTTATTTTTTCAATATTAATTGAGTCTTTATTATTGTGATTATATCAGAAATCTGGTTAGTTGCAAATTTGTGTTACATACCTTTCTTCTGATACAATTGTGTCTGCTTAACGTACTGTGAAGGTGTTGTTCCCAAACAATTTTAAGCCTCCATTTATAAATTCCACATCGTTACCCATTACCGACATAACGCAAGCGCAGCGAGTTTTTTTGAGAAATATCTAATTAGCTTTCAGAATTCTAGAGCGGACGTGAAAAACGCGCTCACCTACCCAGCTATTATATATTGGCCTATAATTAAACCTTCCCTTAATTACTGGTGAACAAATAATGTTCCAATTTTTGTGGAACTCGACTAATTGCACAATAGGCGCCGGGCATTTGTCGAGTCAGTCGTTTGTTTTGAAAGCTGTTTGATTACGACGACAGCCTGTGATCCATCTCCTGTTAACTATCCGTTTAAACGTATACCTACACATATTGCTTGTGTAACAGTAGTTTTAAGGTGAGTGAATGAATGAGAACACAAAATAAATACACTACATATCTATTATAAAACAACGTCCTCCACCGCGTCTCTGTTCGCGTTAAACTTAAAAACTATTGAACGGATTTTCATGCGGTTTTCACTAATATATAGTGCTGCATCAATCAAGCTGATGCGACCCTACGATAGACAAAACATGTTGCCATAATATACTCTACTACTCGTGTGAGGCTTACACTATAATACACCGTACAAAGGATAGTTCAAGGTAAAGGTTCAAGTTACGGCCGAGATAGTGCAACTTTTCATAGGCACGTGCACATCGCAGTTTCCACTACGCCCGAGACTGATATTGGATATTATAGACCTCTACCTATATCTATACTAATATTATAAAGCGGAAAGATTGGTTTATTTGTTACGATTTAACTGAAAAACTACTCGACCGATTTTAAATTCTTTTCCGTTAGAAAGCTTCATTTTCACAGAGTAACATAGGCTATATTTACTTCCAGAAATAATTAAGGATCCCTACTAAGACTTGAATGATGTGACCCAAGGTGTAAAAAAAGGTTGTAGTAATCTCTAGAACTACTGAACCGATTTTAAAAAATATTTTTTGTGTATAGTACATCTACATTGCACCCGTGCGAAGCGTGCGTTCTAAATAAACTAAAAATTTATAAAATATTTTTTAGTATTATACCACAAATGGAATAAGATTAATTTCACTTTTGTATCATTATATTAACTGGCAGCACTCCAAATAAAATCACTCGTTAACCGGGTATTTGGCTAGGCAAGCTGACCCAACTCGGCATGCAAGGGTGGAAAAATAATATACGTATCCCCTTTGAAGTATTACATGCAAACTGAACACTATTGTGACCCAGAAACGTTATTACATAAAACTGAGAGAATGTTCAATGTAAAATTTGCGAATAACTAAGTTAACAATCTTCTACATAATAAAGAACGGCATTTTTTAATGATCACTTATTTGTTCAATTCGTCTATTTCCCGAATAACAGGATAAATAGAATAGAATATTATTCAAATCTCGATATTTTTTTCTAGCCACAGGCAACATCTGTCGGGTCCGATAGTATTCTTATAATTGAATTATTCAAAACCATAAGGCAATTTATATCTCACGTTGTTTTATATACAGTAGCCCTTTCCAAAGGTTTACATAATATTTTTCTATAGCACTTAAGAGATCAGCTGTTTGTCCGCGCGAAATGAAACATACACACTGCAACATTGGACACTTACGTTACAAAAGTAACAGGAACAGGGATTTTTCAACAACATCGTTACCTAAAATAATGTTACGATCACTTCATATACAGCTGGAACTATATATAGGGTTTATATTTCTTGTCAGTATTTTCAGTTGTAGTAACATTTTGAATGGCTTTGAAATGTTGCCTTTTTTATTTTAGATATCGACGGACGAGCATGAGGTTCACTTGATGGTAGGCGATACCCTAGCCACAGAACATCAATCAAGTCAATGATGCGCTGCCGAACTACTTTTTACTTCGAGCATTCGAAAATCCATAGACTGAAACCGAAACGCGCTATGTGCACTTCACGGGTTGTCCATTTATGAACGGTGGTTATTACCCGGTCGGAATTTCGATATTCCTCCCACCCGATCAATGTCCGTTACCAAACGTGGGTAAACTCAATTACAGAAAATTATAAATATGTCGTCCCGGTGGGATTCGAACCCACGACCCATCGATGCGCACGGCAGGTGTTCTACCGATTTCGTATTTTAACTGAATAACTCCAGCTATATATATTATTCACTGATACAAACTCCGATTCCTTATCTAATAATACACGCCATGTATTCATTAATTAGTTTCACAAACTATAAATTAAGATAAGATTTAACTCTAATTCATAACACGTTACTTTGACACGTTTTGAAACTTGTTATCCCCTGACTAAGCGTATCCCTAAATAAATAATATTTAGTTATTAGAACTATTATATTATTCCTATATAACATACAATTTAGCCATTCGAATTATTTTCATTCTCTTTTGGTTATATTCCGTCAGAAATATCTTTTTTATGGTTTTTTTCAATGCATCCTTCAAGTGTCATTCAAAGAACCGAATAATATTTTTTTTACACAATATTATTAATGTTATCCACCCAAAGCAATTCATAGTTACATACTAATTATAGAAAACATGTTAATAAAATCAATACTAATAATATTGTAAAGAGGAAAGCTTTTTATTTTTGTATCTTATGAATTAACTCAAAAACTACTGGACCGATTTTAAAAATTCTTTCACCAGTAGAAAGCTACATTATCAGCGAGTAACATAGGCTATTGTTTGTGTATATGTACATCTACATTCCACCCGTGTGAAGCCGGGGCGCGTTTCTATTAGATTTTTTTATTATTATTTTTTTTCAAAATCCAGATGGTTTCGACACACAATAGCATCTATAACATCTAATATATAAAATTCTCGTGTCACAGTTTTCGTTGCCATACTCCTCCGAAACGGCTTCACCGATTTTGATGAAATTTTTTGTGCTTATCCGGTATCTATGAGAATCGGCCAACATCTATTTTTCATCCCCCTAAATGTTAGGGGTACTCCACCCCTAAATTTATTTTTATTTTTTGGACGAAATTTTTTATTTTTATCTTTTTATAATGTGGCATTAAAAAATACATACAACCCCTGCTTTTTTTGTCCAAAAATCTAGACCCGTGCGAAGCCGGGGCGGGTCGCTAGTACTAACATAGAATAAAATTAGAAGCCAGTAACTCAATATCTTGTAGGCAACATCCGACATATTCGGGTGAAAACGGGACTGATTGAATTGGGCGTGGACCACCAATGGTCCAAATTAAATTTCATTAGACCCAAGGTAGTGCCAAACATGAACTGAATATTTTAGCTATGGACGTTATAGTGTACGACTGTTGTGAATTGAGTCGTATAGAATCAAAGGCGGCTATCTGACATTTTTGATCCGGCAATCTACAAAACTAAAATAAGTTCTTGTCGTTTAGATTGTTATGTTTTTTTTAATTTTTGGTTTTATCTTTAATTGTTAATATTAATAGATACCTTAAACATGCAATGAATACAAAAAAAAAGGAGAAAAACGATTTCTTTTTTAATTTAACAATCAGCCATAATTACGACTCAATTGATCTTTTAGTGAAAGATTTTATACGAAACCCTTTTATACGAAATCATCTACGCTACTATAAAAAAACTACACTATATACTTTTTACACATCAACTTATGTCTTATAGTAGTATTATAGATGGGTTCATTGGCGCATTTGGTAGAATACCTACCATGCGCTCCAATGTGTTACGGGTTCGAATCTCCCTGCGGCCGGAACGAAATGTTTTTTTTTATGTTAGATATTGACAGACGAGCATGAGGTTGAGCTTGTTGGTAGGTGATACCTCAAACACAGAACTTCATTAAATGATGCACTGTCGATCTACTTTTTACTTCGAGCATTCGGAAATCCATAAACTGAAACCGAAACGCGCAATATGCACTTCACGCTTTTTCATCTATGAACGGTGGTTCGTTACCCGGACGGAATTTCAATATTCCTCCCACCCGTTCAATATCCAAAGTTACCAGATGTCGGGAAGACAAGCTTACAGAAAATTAAATATAATTTTCAATAAGCATCCGACCGGGTAACGAACCGTATAAACAATAAATCGCGTATTAATCCGGTATAAAGTATTTTGTTTAAATGTGTGATACTCGCGTTAATAAAAGACAATATTAATATTCATATAGTCCTTGACTCTTACAGAAGCAACAGGCTTTGAGAAATAAAGATTCGTTATATCTCGACATCAAAGAAGGCCATCTTTTGCAATGTTAATCAATAGCCGCGTATTGATTGAGCGAGGCAGCCTCGCGAGGCAAACCCTCGGTCGGTCAAGACGTGCCTCGCCCGAGGCAAACGCACGCGCTGCCTCGCCCGAGCGTGCCGCGGCCCGAGCCGAGCGTTGTCGGTTTTTGTCGATGCTCAAAGGCGCCTCAGTATGTTTGCCGCGCTCACTCAAAACGATAGTGTTTTGCATCGCTTATTCGTTGCGTGTTAGTTGTGCGTCATGGATAAAAACTGAGCGTCGATGCTCACGAATCCGAGGCAGCCTCGGATTAGAAAACTTACAGACCGAGGCCGTCTCGCGCGGCATGCGTACTGCGGCAAATGTCCGAGGCTGCCTCTATGGCTCTCTACGGCTAATGGATATCGTCATTGTTTCTCATGTATAGTATCGCCTATCTATCGCAATATAACATCGTAATATATTAATTATTTATTAATACACGTGAGAGGCATTCTCTAAACTAGACTATCTAGTATCTAATTCAACCTCCTACGTGAAGTTTAAAATTGAATTTACCGAGACATGGCCCATATTGTATGGTTAGTGAGCTCTAATTGTATTTACTCTGTCTCCTATTATATTGTTACCAGAATCTGGTTATATTTGTTACGATATAACTAACGATGTAACATTCCAATTGTCTCTGATTTACTTTTTTTTATAGAATAGGGCAAACGAGCCTGCAGCTCACCTGATGGAAAGTGAACACCGCCGCCCATGAACATCCACAACACCAGAGGACTTGCAGATGCTCTGCCGACTTTTAAGGTAGGAATAGGCTCTCTTCTTGAAGGTCCCCAAGTCGTACCGGTTCGGGAAAATCGCTGGCGGTAACTCATTCCACAATAACGTAGTGCGTGGAAGAAAATTGCACATAAAACGCACAGTGCTAGACTTCCAAGCGTCAAGATATGTACATTATGGAATGCAATAAATGATTGAGTATTGAGTATTGAGATGGTACGGGTAGAACCTGAAGTTTTCCCACAAGGAGCGGTGAAAGTTAGCGGATGGGATTAATCCGAACAATTCCTCTGAGCACTCATCATGATAGATACAATAAAAAATGCAGAGTGATCCGACATCTCTACGTAGCGCCAAAACAAAAAAGAAAATAGAAATCGATTTCATGAAGTGCTATTGCCGCTGCATGAGTGTGCAAGTTTCACGGTATTTCTTATAGTCTGAAAATGTAGTGCTGAAATAAACAGAATTAATAGCACATGGTCAAAAATTCAATCAATCGAAATCAGTCTCGGAAATACCACTGATATGACCCCGTACAACCATTACGTAGAACCAATTACCATTAGTTGTTTGTTATATGAGTCGGATATAGCTCAGGAACCTTCTAGAAATGAGCATAACTATTCATTAATCTGCAAGCCTCGTGCTGTAAATGTCTCTCTTGGATGAAATTACATAAAAACTTCCTATTTAACTTTCAAATAGAACATATGACAAAATATAGTAATACCTATATTTTTTTAATAACAAAGTATCTAAACCATTAAGGTTATGTTACAGTTGATCGCGTACAAACAAATTCACATAAAGATCCAAAAATTCTCTTCATGGTCCATTTGTACACCAATAAACACTAAAACAACTTTAATTTTACACAAAAAAGATTTTCTACGTATCTTTATTACATAAAAATATACTTCAAAGATAAAAAGAAAAACTTAATCAAAGTATGAATTACGATAATTTCGTTCCGATTGGGCTGTGTTTTCTTTCAAATATTCAGAAGTTGTTGTTATAAGGCTTCAAACAAAACAATAATCACGCAAATTGAAAACATCTACCTTCTTTGAAGTTAGTAAAAATTATACTCCAACAATGTTTGTTAAATTTCGAATACATATACGTTTAAATATTAAAGTATTTTATATTCGACAACATTCGCCGTGGCACTGAAAATACAGTGAAATCGTCATAAAAATAAACCTCAAGCTTTTGCGATTTTCTATTTTTCAAGAGCTTTTCGTTTCGGGCAGCAGATGTTCATCATTTGTTTCGTCTACCTGACGTGACTGAACGAAACATAAAATTTTCATATCCACCAAAAAGCGGGGTGTTACGAGGATTTACCGTCAAACACCCTGTTAAATCTTCATTTAAATTATTACTCGAATTCTTACCATATTTTATATTAAAAATATATTTTTGGTAGCATTACAGCTTTTGTTCACCTTCAGTCAAAGCATAAAAAGTGTCATGAAAAATAATATTTTGATTTAGAATTGAATTATAGTAGTCTTTTAACCCTTTTATTTTACTTGGCAACATTCGTAGGCTTTTTTGAAACACAAATTATTATATTGATATACTGATGATCATGAATGAACTAAGCAGTTTACCAACCAGCGGTGTACAAACTACTTTGTGAATTTTTTTCTTGTGGTTTAACGAAAAAAATATTTCAAATGGCATGGCTTTTTTGTAGTATCTATATATATATATAAATAAAAATAAAATGCCGCATGTATGTACTCGCATCACTTGAGAACGGCGTGACCGATTGAGCTAAATTTTTTTTTGTTGTCTTCAGAATTTTAAGGAGAAGGTTTGTATGTAAAATTTTTTTTGAAAAATCTTACGAAATCCCTTTCTTCATTATAAAATAAATTAGATTCGGAACTCCGCCATCTTGACAGCTCACGTCATGCATTCTTAGCTTTTTTGGAATAACAGATGTCCACTGCAAATCAGTGACATATTAGACAATTATTATGGATAAATGGGCATATTCAAATTTAAGAATAATTATATAATTTCGAAGCTAAAATTGTGGCAGAACAACGTCTGCGGGGTGCACTAGTAAATAATAAATATGCAATAAGCAGATTACAAACATCTAATTTATTTACAGAAACCAGTATAAAACGTCATCGTCTATTAGATTTTGAATAATATTCGGTCAATGTTCTGATTAATAATGCACTATACGAACAATGAACATTCAAAACGATCCAATTAAATTAGATTTGCGAGTAGTCGAATGCAGTTAAAGGCATCTATTATTATCCATTTTGACAAACATTATTATCGTCTAGACTATTAAACTCTTGGGTTTCAATAAAAATTCAGATGTGTGGAGAATTGAATTGATTGATTGATGAATGAATTGATATGTGATGATGTGGAGGAAGGGATGTTTGGTCTTCCTCCAACCTAAAGGGAGGATCCTCGACCAGTCGAACCACTGACTGGCCGGCCTTAAGACCCCTGTGGTTGATATCGAGATGTTGCATATATGTATTCTCAAAGCTCGGAAACATTTATATCGCGCATTTCAGGATTAGACGTCTTTGTATTGATTCTTGTAGCAAATTATAGATGTCGCTACAAATGTTTAATTACGTTGAACAGTTTAAAAATTCACAGCATAAATCAAATGAAGAAGGTAGAGGTTACCCAAATCATAAGGTGTGTCAAAATCACAACAGTAATTTCCCCGCAATATTTAAAACGTGACATGCCATGGTTTCGACGAAGGGAACCGTATTTCATAATACCCTCAATTAACTCGAAAAATGAAGCCAGAACGGTCAAATCAAAACCTCGTATCCTGTACCAGGGATGTTACGGAGCTTCGGTTCCGGTTCTGAAAGATCGATTTTGCACCCCCTATTTCGGTTCCGACAAATTAGAATCGTAGGTGGTCGCAATCAGGACTATTTGATTTAACTTACTACTGTATAAAATTAAAGAAAATTCCTTTAATTTTTATTTTCAATGGTTTTAATTTTATTTTATTACATCTCTCTTTTGCCTCTGCTTCCGATTCCGGTTCCGGTTCCGATGCCGATTCCGGTTCCGACAAACCAAAAAAAAACTCCGGTTCCGAATTCGGTTCGATAAAACCACTTCCGCAACATCCCTACTCTGTACGTATCTGAGATCTGCACACGTTCAAAACCGCACGCTCGGCAGCTAGTCATTAGTCTGATTAATGAGTGGACGCGTTCAGGATTATGCGCTAATTCTACAAAAAATCCCTATCAGAGGTTGGAATAATAACGGTGCCATTGCTGGCCCAACAAATTTTAAGCGAGTTTTAAATTAATCAACGGCGTTGGTTTTAGCGCCAGAGGCAATTAAAAATTTGCAATGGTAATTTGAATGCTGGTGTATGCTTTGGCTTTGAAGACCTAATAATGGAGAATTTTACAATGGTAGATTTCTACAGCCTGAACGCTGGGGAAATATCCCACAAGTATAGATATAATTAATATACCTATACAATATACATATTACATCAACATTAACTATGAACAATCAATTCGGACAAATGTTATTTAATATTGTCTTTTATTAACGCGAGTATCACACATTTAAATAAAATACTGTATACCGGATTAAAACAATATAAATAATAAATCGCGTTTTAATCCGGTATACGGTATTTTATTTAAATGTTATTTAGTTAATTTATTTATAGAATTAAGCAATATTTTATTTAATCTTGAAATTATCTGTAGATTAAATAGGCTACGAAGAAATCAAAATAACCTTCAATAAATTAATTACTAAAATAAATTTCACGTTAATACAATTAGTACAATAGATTGAGATCTTTCTCTTTAATTTAAATTTCTCAGAACAGTTTCAACCGTCAAAGTGTATTCATCGATTCACATTTCCTCGCTTTTAATCAGACTTCAGCACGATATAATCTATGCAAAGAATCTCATTTGAATATCAATGAACAATTATTCTATTCCAATTAACAGGACTTATTTGTCGAAACCATACAAACACGAGATAGTGAGATAGAAACAGTTATATTTAATGCCAAGTTATCCCAGCAGCGTATCCATTTTTCACGAATGAACTCGGAAAATTCACGGTATGTGACAGTTACTGAAGTTTTTGCGCTTCTCTTGAATATTCCACACTCAAGCGAATGTGACAGTCACCGCGAGCTCCCGAAATGAAATATAAGTTTACCACTTTGCAGTACTCATAACTGGAAATTTAGGACCTAGTTTGACTATGATATTAACGTTTCTTTTACTGCAATGTAATAATTAGGTACCAAGTAAAGTGTAAGACAGTACTTATTTAATGCAATTGAACGACACTGGAGATAGGACTGCATAATACATAAAACAAAG
The DNA here is from genome assembly GCA_905404175.1 of Anthocharis cardamines. Classification (NCBI taxonomy): domain Eukaryota; kingdom Metazoa; phylum Arthropoda; class Insecta; order Lepidoptera; family Pieridae; genus Anthocharis; species Anthocharis cardamines. The sequence continues at coordinate 3,271,463 of FR989959.1, forward strand.
TCGTGTTAATTACACCATATATAACTCAAGAACGGCTGCACCGATTTTAAAAATATCTTATTGTTGGATTCTTCTATGTCCCGAATAACTATTAAAATAGTCAAATAGGAGGCATTCAGGAAAAAGAAATAAAATAAATTAGGAACTATGCGGAACTACGCCATCTTCCGTAATTGACAGCTGTCAACGTCACGTCACGCGCGCTTCTAACTTTTATGTAATAATTAATATCCACCGCATATCAGTGAAATAAGAATAGAAGAGGGAAAATAGTATATTCAAATATATTTTTTGGAGCCCTCTTTCTGGCAGTACAACGTCTGTCGGGTCCGCTAGTAACGCATAACTTTAAATGCATACAAAGGATTATGAAAAACGTAATATTCAGATTAATTTCGTTGAATAGTCATTCAACGGTGTAAACCAAAAATATCTCAAAGCATTATTATATTCTTTATACACGGGGTTCATTAATTAACCTAAAATTAAAGGGGTCAATTTTTTTTGTTAGTTTTGATATATTTTTTGTATCAAATACATATTATACCTACCTATGTACTAATAAATTATCGAATTTCTGGAATAACTTCCAGACCTGAAAATATTGGTTTTAGCGTGGTAAAGTAACACGAAATTTTAATAATAATACTCACAAACTAAAGGGATTTGAATTTCGATGTAAACTCTTTATATACAAAAATAAAATTTATGAAACTATCCCTAATTCGTCGAGGACATAGTCACCACTGCTTCATAGTGATAAATATTACACTGATCCCAGTTATGAAGCAATAAATCCATATAAGCCGTTACGACTGGCTACATAAAGAACTAGGCTACAAATAACGCTACGAGATATTATTCGCTAGCATTTAAAAGTAACATTACGCCCCCTTTCCGAATAATGGCATTACGACGTTTAACCAAACCTTTCCATAATTTTGTTAGACCAATTATATTCGTGGACCTGCGAAATGGTGGAAAGGAAATCAATGCTAAGAGCAAGAGAAAGAAGAGAATGACGCGCTTTAGAAGAGTCCTACATCCAAAAGTGGATGGATACAGACTGAAAAATAATAATTCATTATCGTTTATTAAAAATATAATTATTCAGTCTGTCAGAAAACAGAGATTACGCGCGCTACAAACAATTTATATTGCACTACCGATCTTCCTCAGCTTCGCACGTATATAATGTAGCTTTCTAATGGTGAAAGAATTTTTAAAATCGGTCGGATAAACAAATCTTTACTCTTTATAGTATTAGCACAGTCTATAAATATTAATATAGATGTAAGGTGGCTGCAATACAAACACCTAACCATAGAGCTACGAAATATATTACTTAACTAGCAAAACGCCCCGGCTTCGCACGGGTGCAAATAGATGAAAAAAAAGCAAAGCTTATGTTACTCGCTGATAATATAGTAGCTTTCTATTAGTGAAAGAATTTTTAAAATCGGTTGAGTAGTTTTTGAGTTAAATCGTAACAAAACCCCACAAATTGAACAAAATGACATAGTACTACCCCTCGCCGTATTGCTCGATGCCCTGCGTGGAGCCACAGCGGTGCGAAGCGGACGGCGTGTATTTTTTGTTTACATTGATATTTTTAATTTCGTAATATCTTTTGAATGGAATGTCCGATTTCAATATTTCAAAAAGTAATCAACAGCTATTGAAACAGTCTTAAATATGAAACTTTTGATATATGATAATATGAAATTTTTATTTGGATAAGAATTAATACAGAGGTATGGATAGCAGGGTCTGATTTTGATCGGCATTTCTATCAACTTTTAAAATGTACAAAAGTAGTTATAGTAACATAACTACAATAGTTAGACATATGGTCTCGCGAAGTTTTTTGTAGATATTTATATGTTCTATAATATTGTAGAACTTTATTTTGTTCTATCATCAATACTTTTCGCAGCGCATGCGACGAACAACATTTTTTGGCAAATTTTTTTACACCTCGGGTTGGTTTTAGTAGGAAATTCTAAGGATCTCTATTTTTTTCTAGTAATAAATATAGCCTATGTTACTCAGCGATAATGTAGCTTTCTATTGGTGAAAGAATTTTTCAAATCTGCCAAGTAGTTTCGGAGCCTATTCAATTCATACAAACAAACAAACAAACAAAAAATCAAACCTTTCCTCTTTATAATATTTGTATAGATGTATAGATGTATAGATTAATATTATTGATCATACCTACAACCAACATAGTGAAGAGAAATGATTACGTTTGTATATCGTGAATTTATTACATATTCAATATAACTTTGCCGTTAAAATCTGTATTCACATTGTCTATGTGATTTAGCGTCGTATCTACAACAACTCGAGACACGAGTTAAAGACACAAGGGTAACATCTAATAACATCTAGTAATAAGACCGTCTGCCAACTTGATCCTATTTCGTTAAGGTAAAGTTGTAACAAGGATTTCGTGTGAAGATATATTGTTGCTTGCTTATACAATTGTTTATGAAATGGACTGAAACCTTACTTAACCTTAGAATTTACTTATATTTAATTAAATTTGTGGAAAAAGTATGGAAAAGGTTTACGAAATTATGCAGAACTTTGGATTAAATTGTAAACACGGTCTTCAATTAACCAAATAAGAAAAAATAGTATTATACTATTTAATTCATAAAGTAAACTTGTTTCGTAAAAGCCAGTTTGATTTTCACAAAAGAGAAAATCTAACGTATTATTTTTACTACAACCATTAGATTATAGTTATTGGTTATGACTAAATGACTAACAAATAGGATGTAACAACTTTATTGCATCAAGAATATTGCGTACAATACGCAGCCTCAATGAATACATTAAAGTAAACAATACTATATATTCCAGACTATCATCAAATACAAATATTACAATTGGAAAGGAAAAATAAAACTGAGATTTTACCTTGTAAGATATTAGTGTATTTAATAGTGATGCAACGAAACTTTTACGAACTCGAATAGTGCTTCTACTATTCGGAAAATACGAATATTCGGTGATTAGCTGATATTCGGCGAATACGAATATTGGTATTAGTATTCGTTGCATCACTAGTATTTAATCTGTTTGTATTTGAAATATCATCCTATTTTGTAATCACACATTTTTTAAATTAAATATCGACAAACGAGCTTCATCTCATCGGATGGTAAGTTACACCTCAACCACAGTCGTCAATCAATGTCACACAGTCGACCTGTTTTACTTGGAATATTCCAAAATCCAAAATCTGAAGCCATAACCTATCTATGAACGGTAACCTCTCGGTAAGATCTTTGGCAATTTCATTATTGTTTCATAATAATAGTGTTCATTTTGAACTATGTAATATATAAAAATTCCATGTCACAATGTTAGTTACCGTACTCCTCCGAAACGGCTTTACCGATTTTTACCTTAAATGCGTATTCAGTAGGTCTGAGAATCGGCTACTATCTATTTTTCATACTAAGTGATAAGGGTTGTTCGTGATAAGGGGTGGGGTGCCAAGCCGGGGCGGGTCGCTAGTATTAATATAAATTTCAATAAATGTATAGGAAGTATAATTATAGTCCGTATTTCATAATCATTTTAACCATTTAAGCTTGACTAAATATCAATTGCCGTGCCCCTAGCGCCCTACGAAATATTTAATAAACGTTTCAGTTGTAACACGCAATTCATACGACAAAAATAGAACAAAAACATGCATATTTTCTGTCGCTGAAATACGACACGGATAGTACAGGCACGGAAATGTTAGTCACATAAATGCGACACAAGCGGTCAAAAGGTTTTTCATAGCATCACAAGAACTTTAACATAAATTACACAAAGCATTTAATTCATTCAATAAAACAACAATAACATTCAGTAACAAGCGAATTACAAAGACGACTTCTGTTAGCGACACATAATAAAAGACAAGTATCCACCTCCCGCTAGCCCCTAAATTAAAGAGGGTTGACACTTTACGAAGTTAGCAGGGATAAATTATGACATAGCAACGACTGGTGCTCATTAATAATAGCGTTATTATTTAAAGTCACCGTTTTATGTTGAATTTGACCCAGGTATGGCCGAACAATCCGTTTTAATACGTGTTACAGACTATACAATACAAATATGGCGCTCATTCTATTTTTTCTTCATCATAACTTTCATATATTGTCAACGAAATCGCTAATGGAATGTTGAGAATATAAAAATCCGATAGAGCGAGTCGGTCTCCCGTGGGAAAGACTCCGTAAGTACAAGGGACTCAATAAGTAAGGGTCTCAATTCGGATTTATTTTCATAATTTGAGGATAAATGGATTCAGAAAGGGTTAATTTTCGATTTTCATACATTTTCTTTATAAGTTCCTAATTGTTAAAAAATATACATACGTATGGATTTGATTATAATTGGACAACATAATATAAAACTTTGATTTAACGGACATACATTTATTTTATGTTAGATATCGACAAACGAGCTTGAGGTTCAATTGATGTCACCTACCATCCTCAGCCTCAACTATGCAACATCAGTCGATGATATGCTGTCGACCTTCTTTTTTTTGCTTCGACCATTCGGATGTATGTAGTGGTTTGGCTTATCTTAAGACGTGTGTTCACATAATGCTGACTTAAAGTGACCATATTATTAGGCAAATTGATATTTTCGAATTAAATGCATAATAGAATCCAAAAAGTACACAATAGTTTAAAGATTACACCCAGAACAGTACATGATTAAATGGGCGTGGGTTTAAAACAATGCATATAAATGTACTCGTATGCTAATTGTATGTTAATGTTGAAACCAGATTGAATATAAAAGCAGCTATTCGACATAATTGATTACAAATTTTAATCGGTATCCTGTATCTAATTAGAGGAAATTGATATTTATTAGATGTTAAATAATTAATATACGTTGCACCCCGCAAAAATAAGTACCTGTTTTATTTATATATTTATATATTAGAACTCTTTATTGCATACGAAAGTAAAAAAAAAATCTTAGAAATAAATGTAAATAGAGCAATAGGCTGCTTTATCGCTCTTAGCGATCTCTTACAGGCAACCCTAAACAATAATAAGAAATGGAGTGTTCGTGCAAGTAGTACTAATTATTACATTTATGAATTTTCAACTTTATTGAAACGAATTTTGAATTGAATTGAATTGAATATGGCAACTTTGTGACATTTCAAAAATCAGAAAACTGTCATCTTTCTGTCTCCCCGCGACCACGGTTGCTGACAAGCATCCGAAACGTCGGGATAAATAATTTAAACAATATAAATAATAAATCGCGTTTTAATCCGGTATACAGTATTTTATTTAAAATGACACAAGCGGTCAAAAGGTTAAATTTCATAGCATCACAAGAACTTTAACATAAATTACACAAAGCATTTAATTCATTCAATAAAACAACAATAACATTCAGTAACAAGCGAATTACAAAGACGACTTCTGTTAGCGACACATAATAAAAGACAAGTATCCACCTCCCGCTAGCCCCTAAATTAAAGAGGGTTGACACTTTACGAAGTTAGCAGGGATAAATTATGACATAGCAACGACTGGTGCTCATTAATAATAGCGTTATTATTTAAAGTCACCGTTTTATGTTGAATTTGACCCAGGTATGGCCGAACAATTCGTTTTAATACGTGTTACAGACTATACAATACAAATATGGCGCTCATTCTATTTTATCTTCATCATAACTTTCACATATTGTCAACGAAATCGCTAATGGAATGTTGAGAATATAAAAAGCCGATAGGGCGAGTCGGTCTCCCGTGGGAAAGACTCCGTAAGTACAAGGGACTCAATAAGTAAGGGTCTCAATTCGGATTTATTTTCATAATTTGAGGATAAATGGATTCAGAAAGGGTTAATTTTCGATTTTAATACATTTTCTTTATAAGTTCCTAATTGTTAAAAAATATACATACGTATGGATTTGATTATAATTGGACAACATATTATAAAACTTTGATTTAACGGACATATATTTCTTTTATGTTAGATATCGACAAACGAGCTTGAGGTTCAATTGATGTCACCTACCATCCTCAGCCTCAGCTATACAACATCCATTCGACTTCTAATGTCAAAAGTAGAGATATTTGTCGATCGAGATATCTCGTCTATCAAAGTTGTCGATGTGGAGATATAATATATCTCGATATTTTATATCTTAGTTTGTCTTCACTAGTTCGCGAAATATCTCTTGATAGTCATGCTAGGCGGGATAGGATAATTACGAAGTAGTAGATATTAAACATTAAAAAAACCGTCCAAGTGCGAGTCGGATTCGCGCACGAAGGGTTCCGTAGAATTATATATAAAAACGACAAAAAAAATCACGTTTGTTGTATGGGAGCCCCCTTAAATATTTATTTTTTTTCTGTTTTTTTAGTATATGTTTTTATAACGGCAACAGAAATACATCACCACAGCATAATTTCAACTGTCTAACTATCACGGTTCATGAGATACAGCCTGGTGATAACCCACAGACGGAGTCTTAGTAATAGGGTCGAGTGTTACCCTTTGGGTACGGACATATAAAAATACTTATCATTACGTTTTTAGGAAAAAAAATAATCAAAATTTAATTTCTATTTTGTTTTGTACCATTAATATTATAATTTTTTTATGTGTATCCTGCGAGTGTTTTGGGAAATAAATGTTTTTTTCTTTCTTTCTAAAAAGTTTTAAATTGTTGCGTACGAATCGCGAACACCGGGCCAGTCTGAAAACCAGCGCTGATCGAATTTATGGTTCGCTATTTTCGACAGCTAAACGCTGAGACGCTGGTACCGTTGCCAAAAAACTTATAAATGTATCTTTCAGGTTTGATTTTATAGTATATAAGTTAATTTAAGACTAGAAATAAGTTATAATGTTTGTATTATTATTTTTTAAGTTTTTTTTGGCAATAAATCATTTTATTATTAAGTACTTGCGTACTAACCTTGACATACGGCGAGGAGAGCACGCGCCGCAGCTCATGTATCGCAGCGGCGGTGGCGGGCGCGGCTCCGGCGGGGGCGGGCGCGGCTCGCGGGCGCGACGCGGACTCAAGAGCGGCGCGGGCGCGGACGCGGCCCTCGGCGGCGGGCGCGCGCCCGCTGGCCACCACCACCGTGCACGCTATGCGGTCGTACACCTGTACATGTTTACGCAAATTGTTGGTCATTTGCACGCAGTGGCGGGACCACCATACAAGCCCAAACGCCTGTTCTGCCTTATTAATGCATTAAAAATAAATATAATGTCATTAGTCATATACCTATAACTTATACGATTACGTAATTATATAAGTTATATAAATATATAAACACGTATTATGTTAAAGTCGGCAAGACGGGCTTTTGGGCTTGTATGGTAGTCCCGCCATTGTTTGCACGCAACTCTGGTGTTAAATAATTTGTCTCAAATACGCGCGGAAATAGGCATTACTCCCGAAAAAAGAATACACAAAGTTATTTTTTTTATGTTAGATATCGATAGACGAGCATGAAGTTAACTTGATGGAACAGGAATCAATGATGCGCCGTCGACCTACTTTTTACTTCGAGCATTCGGAAATTCATTGAATGAAACCGAAACGCGTAATGTGCACTTCACGGTTTTTCCATGTATGAATCACATACAACGTCAACCCTCTTCCCGCGATGCAGTACCCCGCAACACAGTATAAATACGGCAGCATTAGCGATGAACGATCATTCACATCATACTAGTTTAGTAACATTATTGTAAAAGTAGAATAGATTTTTTGTAATTTTATTTAATTAAATAAAATTCATTTTTTTAAACATCTTTTTTTGAGATACTTTAACTCGCATATCTGAGGTTAAAAATTTGGTCTCAGACATGCACGGAAATAGGTACATTACATTCGAAAAAAAACATAGATTTACATGGAAGCAAAGGGCAGACGAGCTAATGGGCGCGCTTGGCACGGTTTCTCTGGGGGGTAAGAGTAGTTCCTAAAGTTCAGTAGGTATAGGTAAAACAGCAAAAAAACAAATCAAAGGAAAATTTATTTATTTGTGTTTACTCGTCGGAATTTAAAGATTTTTTTCCAAAATACCTCTTTTGTAGAGGCCCGGGGCAGTAGCCCCCTAAATCCAGACTTGTATAGACGCCTCAGTGAAGAAGGCGACGCGACGGCCTCGTATGCCCTCAGGTGTTGCAAATGTCTTTTTTATAAAATGAATTAACACGTTGAACACCAAAAAAAATATGCATCTATCCGTTCAGGCCGTGTCGGTCAGTGATGGTCGACAAATAGACTTTCCGTTCGGGCTGCGTCGGTCAGTGATGGTCGACAAATAGACTTTCCGTTCGGGCTGCGTCGTTCAGTGATGGTCGACAAATAGACTTTCCGTTCGGGCAGCGTCGTTCAGTGCTCACCACGTTTTACAGATGTTTTCAAATCATTCATACAGGCCGTAGGGCAGTGTTATCAAACTAAATCCCATATTAATTATTGACCCGCGTGCCCCAACTCAAAATCTAATTAAAAAAACGTAAAGTGTAACGGATAGAACTGTGATTTTTGATGGCCTAAAGGGATAGCTTGCTGTCGGTCGGCACTGACCGCGTTGGCGTTCAACGTGTTAATGAAGCTCTTTTCTTGAAAGAAGTAGCGATAATGACCTCCAACAAGGCGCGAAGCTGCACATCATCAAGCACGCTGTGAAACAGATCCGGGTCCATGAAGGGCGGCCCGTCCTGCAGCACCGCCACGTCGTCCAGAGATTCCACTATCAGGTTTACCGCTAGAACAAAGAACACAAAACATTTATGAAACGTTATAAAATACCACCATCATCCATCCATCATCGCACCACACGTCTCAAACAGTCCTTTCACCGTCATCATCTCGATGAATGGAAGTCGAGGACGGTAAGGTTCACGCGCAACTTCATTCCACGCACTACCAAACTGTGGAATGAACTACCGCCTACAGTGTTTCCATCTGTCTATGACCTCGCTGGCTTTAAAAAGCGAGCCTATAAATTTTTAAAAGGCCGACAACGCATCTGAGACTTCTTGGGTCGCGGATGTCGATGGGCGGTGGTGGTTACTTACCATCAGGTAACCCACCAGCTCGGCTGTCCGCTCTGTTATAAAAAAAAAGCTACTATAGTCCGCGCGGAAGTGCTAGTCTCCGCCTGAGGTATGTGAGCGGTGAGGCGGGGCAGGGCTCGTATTTTCAAGACACACACGAGATATTTGAGAACAGATACATCTCCGGATAACTAAGTTAGAAACTAAATAACTATGTCTTAATTAATGTAACGGGTAAATTATAATATTATATTTTCTATTTCTGGTCTAAACAAAAATAAACACACACTTAAAAGTGTTAATTAAATTATATAATTTATGATTTTATTATATTATAAACAGTTTTAAATACAAATTAACATTTCTCAATATAAGTAAATTAAAATATTTAAAACTGATGTTTTTTTTTCGTATGACTCCCATGTCAAAATCGTCAATGAGTCTTTTTTATTTCTTTAGATTTCCGTAGAGATGAAAATGTTGCAATTTCCGATGTTTGCATACTCGAATTTCATTTACTAAATAACATTTTTCACTTGTCGTGGTATTGGCGGACCCATCTTAGGATATTTAACTCATGTGTGTTTGGAATAAACTGGCGCGAACAAATAAGTCGTGTAACCGTCGCGGCGGTCGACGGCAGGGCTGCCAGTAGAGCCTACTTATTTTATACCGCTCGGTCACTGAAATTATACAAAATCAAATCTTATTATACAAAGCGACAAAATTGTTAAAAAAATGTCTGTAAAAAATAAAAGTATTTATTTTTAGTCACTTTGACTTACCTAAAATACGAAAAAAATTTAATTAATTTATTTTTTAGATTGTTATAAAGCAAGTGGCGCTGGGTGAAAAAGTCACTTTTATGTTTACTTGTAATGCTAACGAATATTACTCAAAGAGCGCCAATTACGATTAGAGAAATTTTCGAAAGAACGACAAGCGCCTACACGCCATCTACGATTAAGAAACCTTTGTTCTATCGTTATCTCAAATAATCGATATTTATTAAACTCTCACAATATGTACTTCACGTTTGGATTTTTATTTTTGTATCCAATTATACCATCTGGCAGCCCTGGTCGACGGCCGACTGAGTCAGCTTGACGTTTGTAAATATCCCCCGCCCTGCCGCTAACATACCTCAGGAGGAGACTAGCACTTGCGCGTACACTATAGTAAAAGACAATATTAAGGTTCAACTTACCAGCAGCATTAGCTTCCTCCAGCATGACCTGTCTCCTGGCAGGCTGCTCCTCCTCCTCCTCATCCTCGACGGAGGCGGCGGCGAGCGTGGCGGCGCGCAGCCGGCGGCGGCTGTTGAACTTCTTCAACTCTTCTACTGTAGCAGCCAGGTGGATGCGATTCTGCTTGTCGCGATCCTAGCGATGAGAACGAAAAAATATGAATTACATACATTTAAATAAAACACACACACATTAAAATTTTTACAGATTATTTATGCCTACTTATTTGGTATTTTGTTATGTTAAGGCCCATTAACACGATGCAATGACTTGGTGCATACAATTAAATTGAAGCAATAAATTACTTGAATGGTCTAAACAACACGTAACATTTAAATAAAATACTGTATACCGGATTAAAAAGCGATTTATTATTTATATTGTTTAAACACCTGCCGTGCGCATCGATGTCGTGGGTTCGAATCCCACCGGTACCACATGTATTTTCTGTAAGCATGTTTCCTCACGTCTGGTAACTTCGGGCATTGTTCGGGTGGGAGGAATATCTAAATTCCGACCGGGTAACGAACCACCGTTCATAGATGGAAAAACCGTGAAGTGCATATTGCGCGTTTCGGTTTCAGTCTATGAATTTTCGAATGCTCGAAGTAAAGAGTTGGTCGACAGCGCATCATTGACTGATGTTCTGTGGCTGAGGTATCACCTACCATCAAGTGAACCTCATGCTCGTCTGTCGATATCTGACATAAAAACCTACCCTTATCCATCTATGGTTGAGCACTTCTTGTATGTTGATCCTCTGCGTGTGGTCGACGGTCAGCATACGCTGCACCAAATCTTTAGCTGCGTCGCTGATATCATCCCATAACGGTGCATCGAACTGTACAAATCATTATCTAATATATAAAATTCTCGTGTCACAAAGTTCGTTCCCATACTCCTCCGAAACGGCTTTACCGATTTTTACCAAATTTTATATGCGTATTCAGTAGGTCTGAGAATCGGCTACTATCTATTTTTCATACCCCTAAGTGATAAGGGTTGTTCACCCTTAAATTTTTTTTTTAAATTTTTGGACGAAAATATTTGTTTTCATTTTTTGTGGCATTAATAAATACGTACAACCCTAAAATTTTACTTTTTTTTATCACCAACCCCTGCTTTTTAGAAATTATTTAGATAGCAAATCAACGTTTGCCGGGTCAGCTAGTCTAATCTAATATATAAAATTCTCGTGTAACAAAGTTCATTCCCATACTCCTCCGAAACGGCTCGACCGATTCTTATGAATTTTTTATGCATATTCATTAAGTCTGAGAATCGGCTACTATCTATCTTATCTAAACCCAAAAAACATTACTTTTATTTTTTTGGATAATTTTATTTTTTTATTATGTGGCATTAAAAAATACATATATCCCTATATTTTCACTCTTCTATTGCCAACTCCTGCTTTTTAATAGTAATTTTAATAATTAAGAATAGAAGTTGGAAAATAGCATATACCTACAAATCTAAAATTATTTTTCTATATTGAATCCAACATTCTGGCAGGACAATGTCTGTCGGGTCCGCTAGGCGCTAGTGTCATATAAAAATTTTGCTCGTCATTTAATATTTAGGTTGTATTTTAAAATTACGCGGTGTACAGCTAAGACATATTTTTTTACATTATATTAATAAATTACTAGCTTACCCTCAATCTGCCACGACAGATAGCTTCAAACAATCTCTCCCTTGTCCCGGTAAAGGGCAAATAGCCCACCAGTAAGACATGTAGCAGTATACCCGCGGCCCAAACGTCTACCGGCTTTCCGTACAGCTGGCTTGATACTACTTCAGGAGACATATAATGCGGAGTACCAATGCGACCTGTGATGTAAATAAAAAATATAATTATCTTTTGTTCACGCCAGTTTATTAGACTAAATTTTTCATTAGATTTACATAGAAGCACAGGCCCATACTAACTTTGGGCACAGAAAAAGTATTTCTGCTTTAAACTTGTAGAGCGCGAGTTAAGAATACCAACCCTGTTGATATGTGCTTAACGAGTATTATCCCAATGTAGGTCATGCGTCAGCAACGTCCAATACTTAGTAAGTAATTTTAATTGTATAAATCCAAGAAGAAATAGATATTAACACGATTATTGTTTAGTCTTAATTAAGTGCTGTCACTCTGTCTATCTAAATAAATTATTTTTAAACCAAAAGTTCGTTGCCGTTCCTTTACTCGAGCGGCAATGTATCGGTGTGACACACACATCTAAGCAGTCCGCTACTCCTTTCCTCGCGTTGTCTCGCTTGCTCTTACGGGCGAACGGCAATATGGCTGGGGTAAGAACTACTCTTACCCCAGAGAAAACGTGCCAAGCACGCCTATACGGCCTGTGCTGCTATATAAATCTATGTTCTTTGATATTCGACGTTTCGACTGCTTTACAGTGCCGTCGGGCATTAAAAAAATTTATTGGGTTGAAGTCCGGTAACTTGTTGTTAAATAACTTTTTTATTGACAAGAAGAAAAGGTATAAGAGACACGTGTCCTTCTATAGAGTAGTTTTTGGGAAATATTTGGGTTATAATGGGTTAAAAATGTGTCAGGTGTCAGTTACAAATTACATATAATATGATAGTAAGAGACTGGAAGTATTTCCAAAAAAACGTAAAGTAATTATATCAATTTTAAACACAAAAATAAATTTATCGCGAAAAGACTTTTTGAACTTAAACAAAATGAACTTTATGCGCTGATTATAAAGTCTAATACGTTAGCGGCTAACCGCGATTGTGGATCTAAATTTTAATTAAATAACGATGTACTATTAGCCTGTATGCGTGTGTATGCTGTGTGTATTCATAGTTGAAATATACTAGCACTGCCTACGTCTAGATTGCCAGCAAACCTGTATCTAAATATGTATTCCGTAAGCCTTATTTTGATTAACATAAATAATTGTGAAATTGTGTTAATATAAAAAAAACCTTTCCTATTTATTTCAAAGCGTGTTCTGAGAAGCCTCATGCGTAATTAATATTTATTTTAGTTTACAGATTTAATTCAATTTATTTTGTAGAAAACATATTATCTATTAGTAAATTTATTTATTCCTTAATTTTTTTTTAAACATCGTTAAAAAACTGAGAATGTTTAGATAATTACGAAAAATTACAATAAGCAATCATAAAACTCAATATTGTATTAAAATATTTTTTGTTGAGTGTTCTAATAGAAATCTACCCTTAACTTTACAACACGATAGAAAAAGCAATTAAGAAAACAATCTCCAAAACCATAACATTGTGGCATAAGTATTATATTCACTTAAAAAAAGATGTCCCAAGAACGGGATAATGTATATAAGAAAACGATCGAATCATAACGAAATTGTCAACAGTACCAAATCAATAGAAAAATAATTAAATTCCGTATCTGAATGAGGTCAATGTAAACCATATTAATATGAAAATAAACAATATAAACACAAAGATAATAACTATTTTACTATGAAAATGTGCCGATGCTTGGTGACGTCACAATCTGCCTGCTGTATAAAGACACATTGATGAAATGAGTGATACACATCCAGACAGTCTTGTTTAATCACCCATGTAAATTATATCGAGTGCCACTATTAGCAAAGAACATAGAAGGACTGGCCCATACAAACTTTTGGCACAGAAAAAGTAGTTCTACTTTTGACCTGTAGAGCGCACGGCAATATTGCCGTCGGTCACTCGGTCAATCGGTTGTCTCCTCCCCTCGCGTTGTCTCGCTTGCTCTCACGAGCGAACGGCAATAACGCTCTACGCGGCTGGGTGCGAGAGAGAGCGCGCTATGACTCCAGCGTCAGAGTGTGCGTATCTATGTTCTTTGCTATTAGTATTAAGACATCTTAAATTATCTTCGTCTTCTTTCGGAAGTATTAACACAAGTAGATGAAGTACTATGGGTTAATATTGTCTCTATGTACGGCTCGCTTCGGGTTCGAATCCAGGTGGGTTTAATATTATTATTAAGCCATAAACGCGATTCCCCACGACTGGCGGTCATCCACAGTTAAACATGTGAGAGGAACATCGTAATTCCAACCGATATATACAAAAATTACGTAAATTGCAAGCTTCGTCTTTTAACTATAAACTTTAAAAAATATATTTCGACGGCGTATCATTGATAATTTGATACTCTATGATGATCAAGAAATGAATTTTATGCTTTATCAGATTTATATTTATCAAACAATTAATACACCCAATTGTTTACTTGGGTGATTAAACTCATGTCCAGACAAGATGGTATGTGCCAATGAAAATTGCACACAATGTCCATGCAGTTAGGGCACAATATTGTCTGTTCCAGTCTTACCATACTCGTCTGATTTGAGATAGGCTTGGCCCATTGGACCCACTAGGGGCCGATTGTCCATCACCAGTTCTGCATAACATAGTCCTCGGTGAGACTTAATAATATTGCTTTAATGTATGATTTTTAAACTGGAGTCTGCTGAGTTTGGACTAACTTTTAGTCCAAATTAAATCGTCATATTTAACTAAATATAGGTCAGTTCCAAAAAAAACATGAGCTTGCTAAAAAATACTGTTAGATGTTCCCTTGAATGATCATGGTATATAATCTATACATATCGCTGGCCTAATTATCAAACTTCGTAACTTCAAAATTTCCGATTTTTGTTTTTTGATGTCATCTTTTGTAAAATACCGGAACGAATACGATGGAATCACTCTTATCTACTAATTGCTTTTAGTTTTTTTTTGTATTTACAAATAATAAAACTACAATGTACACGGAATGTTTGACCTTGTATGTAGTTCTTTCCTCCTCCTGTAAAGTTTGACCAAATGGAGATACGAAGTTTTGATAATTAAGCCGACGATATATAAGATAAAGTCATATTATAGTCATTTATAAATCAAGTATGGCTACACCGATTTCAATGATATCTTATTTATTAGATTCGTCTATGTCCCGAATAACAGAATAACTATTAAAATATCGGAAAATATCCTTACCAGGCGGTGCCCGATTTGCAGTAGGGGTCGGTAGTTGGGCAGCGACCCCAAAACCCCCAAGTTTGACCGGGGCACAGTTGTCCCGACCAGCTAGGAGGACGCAGTGAGGTCTTACGTCCCGATGAACTATGTCATTCTCGTGACAGTAGCGCAGAGCCTCTAGAATCTGACGCATGTAATGGCTGGAAAACATTTCAGGGCAAATAAAAAAAAAGAAAATACATGTTTCTGTATTTATTTATTAAAAGAGTTGTAACAATTGGAATAGATTTAGAAATGTTATTCACTTGCACCACGGTGTATTGACTATTGAGTGAGCTTGCATGTCATCAAAGTCGTCATAGTAAACATTTTTAGAAATAGGTACAAGAAATAATAAAATTTTATAAAGTAATATGCATTCTCATGTAAGCAATGACTTCATTTTGAGAATAAAGAATCTTTGAACAGATTTATTTTTTAAATTCATATTATATCTTTTGGGTGTACAGGAACACATGTGTCGAGTTTTACTGTCCTCCTAAAATTCAACCCCATTACATGATTACAAGGGGTTTTTAAATTGGCTGAACAGTAGTTTCAAAACTTTTTAGATATATTATATGGACTTCTACTTCAAATTATAAATTACCACCAAAAAAAGCTTCTAACTAAAACCATTAAGTATATTCCAAATTCACAGTGGGACACGGGACAGATAGAGAAAAGAATCGAAGTTGTCATCGCTTAACGCAACAAGTAGGTACAACTATGTCAGGTGTTAGACATACTCTATGAAATAGATATTTGAACACATATTGAGTACCAAATTCAAATATTAGAACAGTATTAAAGTAATTTTGAAAAAAATTATATACATATATCCAACAACCCTCCCAGTTCCAGTTTGAAAAGATGATTCTATCAAGAAGGAAGAGTAAGAAACTCTATACTCTTTAACTAAGAAGAAGAAAGAACTAAATTGAACTTAGAAGAAACTTAAAATAACTCACCATGCAACAGCTTCACTGTAGACAAATCCAGCAGTCGCTCTTCTGACTACCTCAAAGCAGAGGTCAGAACCATCCATGCTGAAAAATTTCACAGAAACTATTAATGGTACAGCTTTAACACAAAAACTATTCATAGTATTACAACAAATATAGAATTCATTTAGTGTGTTGTGATTAAATCCAGCTATAGTCATTGATTTCAATCTATTGAGGACAGTAAAATCTTGATGGGCTCATCTGGTTTCTGAAAGCATGTCTTCTCCACATCTGGTAACTATGGGCATTGAACGAGTGGGAAGAATATAGAAATTTCGACCGGGTAACAAACCACCATTCATAGATGGGAAAACCGTGAAGTGCACATTACACATTTCGGTTTCAGTCTATGGATTTCCGAATGCTCGAAGTAAAAAGTAAGTGATATGTGCGGATAGTCCATTCAAATTATATGAATCATTAAAACTATTACTTACTATTCAAAAACCATGTACAGCATTCCTTCGGAACTGTAGGTCTCCAAAAGTTCCACAATATGCGGATGCTTCAACATGTGACATATTGTAGCCTCACGTTTTAAATCTATAATAAAGCATATTATTTTCGATTAAATAATTGGTAAAAGGTTGGTAACAATAAAAAAGTAAATTCTCAAGTCATGGAGCAGATAAATCGTCGTTTTTTTCTTTACAGGCAAGTAGGTGATCAATCTTCTGTCCTTGCCGGAACAAAATAAGTTTTAAATCTACTTTCTTCAGGATTCGAATCGGTGACCTCCAAGTTTAAATTTTTATTAAATTCAATGTGTGGTATGCACACTGAACCACAGAGGTGTCCCTAAGTGGCAAACTATGGACACAAAATCTTCAGATATTTTGTAATTTTATTTTATGAAATAAAATAAAAAAAATATATGCTTCCATAGTCCATATATAACTTATAATGTTATTATATTTATAATATGATATTTGATATAATCTGGATCTAGATATTAAGGCGAAAAAATTATAAAATACTAGCGACCCTCCCCGGCTTCGCACGTGCACGTGCAGGGGTTGGTAATAGAAGAGTGAAAATATAGGGTTGTATGTATTTTTTAATGCCACATTATAAAAAAATAAAAACAAAAAATTTCGTGAACAACCCTTATCACTTAGTAGTATGTAAAATAGATAGTAGCCGATTCTCAGACCTACTGAATACGCATATAAAATTTAGTAAAAATCGGTAAAGCAGTCGGAGGAGTACGGTAACTAACATTGTGACATGGAAATTTTATATATTAGATATTAAATTACATATTAGTGATTGTAATTGTTCACATTAATTTTAAATTGTCAGTTAAAAAATTATATCATTTAAAATAATCATACGATTAGAACTACATCTGTCTTGAGATACTTAGTTAATAATTTAGTTTGTAAGTAAAAAACCAAAGTCATGTCATATTTAATATGATTATAGAATGTATTCAATGTAATCTTATTAGTAAACAGCTGTTGAAGTTCATACAACCAAGGATGTGGAAACAAATCATATAAAATATGTATAGTAATGACATATATACAAAGATATAAAATGTATTTTAAATAATATTTATTTATTTTATATTTTTATTTTTTTAATTATATTCTCTACAAGTCTTATATAACATTGTTGATGTTTTAATTGTATGATTTCATTATACAAAGTAGCAAATTCTCACATTTAGTTAGGTATTTAAGTCTGTCTTTTAAGTAAAGGAAAGAGATTTTGAAATAAGCAATGAATATTTGCTACTAGGAATATATTTAGAATATTTAAACAGAATAAGATCAAAAAATTACCTGCAGTGCTTAAACCAGGGCTGGCGGTGAACCGAGCTACATCAACTATCTTCACAGCAAATTGCTGACCGGTCTGTCTATGCACACAACGCCTGACAAGGCTGAATGGTCCCCTAAGATTGTTTAGAAAAAAAATATTTACAATTTCATAAGAAATATTAGACTGTTGCAAATTCCTTTATTTAAGACATATTTGATTCAGATAGGAATATTATTTTGAAACTGTATCATCATAAAATATGTACAGTTGAAACTCACTAATCCAGCACTTCAAAAGACTGACATGTAAAATAATCTGGCACCACCACCACCTGCACTTTCCCCAAATAAGTTGCACAAAAACAGACCTCAATAAGCAGTACAAATTTTAAAAATATGTAATTTTTTAATTGTGATATACAAAATACCTACATTTTAATAGTGCTGGATTAGTGAGATTCTACTGTTTATCTATAATTAATTATATGGAAAAAATTATTTTCCTGATTTAGATTTAGTTAGTAAAACTGTCATGCAGTCTGATAGACAATGGTTAAATCTATAAATAACACATCATATGATTTTATTTTATTACCTACCACCAAGTTAGCCAGCCTTACACTTGTCTATCAACATTACGCACAGCATAAAATTTTAATAACGTGAAATAATTGACAAAATATTTTTTTTTATTCTACAACTTTTAAGAATTTTGTTAAATTAGTAGCAGGGATCTCCAGAACATTTTGTCACACAGACTATTTACCCTGGTTTTAGTTTCCTAGGCTGACTGTATATATTTCAGAATACTCTGAATACTCATTTATACAAATTTACTAACTAGTTAACCAACTAGGAGCTACTCACTTTGTACGATTTAAATTTCTAATTAATAATCAACCTCTCCAGTAGTATTTTTTGGTATTAATAATTTATTTCAATATATCATTAACACCAAAAAAATACTGCTGTATATTATGCATATTATACTAGTACATACATAATATACTATTTAATTTTAAAAAATATGTATTATATTGAATATCATAGAACTGTATCTTAGAATAATATATTGGATTTGATAATAATTAGAATAAATAAGGTGATATATTCACAAAACCTTTATAAAAAATACATAGTAAAGCTAAATATTGTAGCTGTAGCAACCTCAAAAGGTTTGAAACTGATAATTTTAAGTTAAATATTTAAAAAATGTTCTGAAGTTATTAAAAATCAAGATTACCTTAGTAACTAATCGAACCGAATATATAATTTTACAAAAAAACTATTTGAATAGTACCAATAAGATATTTGTAATTGTGATTTTGTACTTACTTGCCAATAATTTCACAAAGTTCGTACACATCGTCGAACAGCACCTCGTCCTCAGCCATTTTTTAATAATTCTTAATTCACTATCTTTCAGAAAGATGCATAAAATAACATTTTCGCAGTTCGCTCAGCCTTCAACCCGAATACGAGAAGGTTACGCCCAGGGACATTTTCTAAGGATTGCAACTTACAAGGACATACAAGTACCTACTACTTAATTACAAATTAATTTTTAATAGGATAAATTGTACAATTTTATAAGAAAACGAGTAAATATTCGAAAATTAGATGGAAATACGTTAGTTGAAAAAATTACGATCCAACACTACTTTATATTTTTAAAATTGAACACATTCACAAATATGGAACTGGTGCGTAAATAAGGAAAAAACGTACATTATTTAATAAAATGTTTTGTAGATATTAGTTAAAAGGTTGTAAATTTGTTACATTAAAATTATACAATCATTCAAAAAAATCTCATTTCCACTATTTTCTATTTAGATTATTTGACATTTACGATTTGAAACCTGGTTGGAAAAAAAATTTGGTTTTAGGGATGTATTCTCAAAGCAGCACTGGGTCATCAAGTAATCGAACTATCGATTTTTTATAATATTGCTTTGTATCGAATCGTAATCGTACACGTTTTAAAAACAGAATGTTAATAAAAAATCATTTCATTTTTATTATTTATTTAAAGTACGCGACGAGTGTGACTTCCATGGGGAAAATAGTGTTGTTAAAGATTAATTTATAAAATTAAATGTAATCTTTTACATTATTTACTTATAATATATATATTATTCGAAATTATTGCCATTAAAAAAAATTGGCCTCAAAATTATAATATGTACCGCTACCGGTTAATGCACCACTCTTTTTAGTCTGTGACTACTGACTTCACCTAAGAGTTTTTCTACTTTTGAATTCTTCTTTTTGAATGATTCTATCTTTTCATATATTTATAAAAAGTATCAATATTTTATTATACTGTAATAATTAATAAAATGATAGGGCTAAATTTGCCCACCACTATGATAAATAGGGGAAGGCCGGGGAAACACGAACGCTGGGTAATTGCGAACGCAACTATTTTAATGATTTTACTGATCTGATACCAATTACCATCTTAGAAATCACGCCATCACTAGTGCCAAGCAACCAGCGAAGTGTTGCGCATATTATTACTTTACTCTATGGTGTTGCGGGTGCACACAGCTTTCAATGTAAAATTAATTCAAATATTTATTTATTTTCGTTAAATTATTCCATAAATGAAATAAATTGTAACTCATGAAGTAATTATAGTTCTTACACAACAATTAAATTCATAAATAATTAGCAGTTGAGGATTCTATTACGAGTATTACATTCAGCCGGGCAAACATAACATAAAGTTTTACCTTGAGGGAGGGAACGAATTGAGTGGGTCAATTACTAATATTCGGCATTGCCCCATCATAAAATAAGAATCAGTTCTTTCACTTGTTAAGTAATTGTTGTTTTGGGACAGTTAAGAATTTAAAGCTATTTAATTAAAATTATTCGTTTTTCTCGCAATTTTATGTGTTTTTTAGGTTGTATTAGATATCGACAGACGAGCATGAGGTTCACTTGATGATAGATGATACTTCAGCCAATGATGCGCTGTCAATCTACATTTTACTTCAAGAATTCTGAAATCCATAGACTGAGATCGAAAAGCACAATTTATACTTCACGGTATTCCATATTTGAACGGTGGTGGCCATCGTTACCCGGTCAGAATTTCGATATTCCTCCCACTCGTTTAATGCACAAAGTGACCAGACTTGAGGAAGACATGCTTATAGAAAATTATGTAATTATGTTTACCTACCTATTAATACCTCTAAGATCAATAAGTGCAATACCAAAAGGAAACTTTCAATTATTTTAACTAGTTCACCCTTCTAAAATGAACTTGAAGAAATGTCAATGAGAAATGTACAATAAAAAAATAGCAAAACAAAATAAAGAGACACCAAAAACTCACTATGAGGTAGAGACTGAAAATTAATTAAAAAGGATCGCAATTGCACCACTAGGTGTCCGTGATTGTCGGGTAAACACTAACACTAAGGTTTTAAGGACAAAATATTGTTTTTGTCCCCTTTTCTTCATCAGAATAGCCGCGCGAAGCCGAGTCGGGCAGTATTTTATCTAAAATACCTTGATTTTGACATCTATTTGTCTTCTCCTCTGAACCCATATGACTTATTGACTTGATACTTAGTCGCCGCCTGAATAGTATTCAATAAAAAAAATTTCAAGAAATTTCGGGGCCCTTACGCGGTGTGGGGACGAACTGTCAGTCTGTGCTACTCATACTTTACTGGACCTACACACCTGTGCTGCTCCTACACTCTGAAGGTGTATTGACGTGATAATAAGACTTAAGTAGGTACCTATATATTTTTAAAGGCCGGCAACGCATCTGCAAGCCCTCTGGTGTTGCGGTTGTCTATGGGCGGCGGTGAGTACTTACCATCACGTGAGCTGAATGCCCGTTTGCCCCCTATACTAAAAAAAATATATTGATTATGTGGTTGCAAGACACTATATTTATTTTAAATTAAGAGATCGGGTGTGTATTTTCCTGTCCGTTGGCACTCTCCTCTCTCTGTTTTTATCATGGGAAATTATCAATGATACCCTTTGGGGTTAAGCCTGACTCCTATGATTATACTGCGAAGTGTCAAAATGTCGCGAGTCTATCGAATAAAACCAGGATGGCCGTCTTCGACGCAAAAAGCCGGAAAGCCCCGGTATTTCCAAGAAGAAGGTCTCACGGTGACCCTTTTATCGCTAAACTATCCTCTTGCAAATACAGTCACATCAATCTTTCTTGAGTAAAAGAAGAACTACATTAGCATTTTTAATGTAGGCAGTGCCGGTGTTAAGGGGGTGCGGGATGGGGCGACGGCCCAGGGTGCCAAATTTGGGGGGGGGGTCTGGAGTCTCCTGCCTCCCGTGCTGCACACCCTCAAAACCTATGTCTTGCGCCCGGTGCTCTACGCATATCGTAACCTAGCTACTCTGCCGATTGAAAATGAAACCGCTGGAAAATTAAATTTTTCTAATTTAATCCGTGTATAAAAAATTATAAAGCAGACAATTAACAGTCGATATTGATTTCCTAAAGTGGGCGTCACAATATTCTCGCCCGGGGCGTCAGTGGCCCTAACACCGGCACTGAATGTAGGTACCTAAACCTATATCGTTTTCGATCAGTTCACTAGGACTCGTATGGGCACCAACCTAAACTACTTCTACACTAATATTATAAAGAAGAAAGATCTGTATTTTTGTATGTTTATAACAAATAAACTAAAAAACTAAAGTACAATTTTTTTTGTGTACAGTACCTACGCATACATTGTACCTGTGTGAAGCCGGATTTATTAATGAAAAAAAAAGTTCACTACAGTTGTCTGTAAAGCTTTAAAAATGTATATAATGGTAAGTACACACTTATAAAATAGGTCATGTGTAAAAATAGGACATGCGCATTACAGCTTCAAGTAATAAGTGCGACGATGAGTAAAAATAGTCTATAACGTATTATATAAGTTACATTTAGTATGAAAACGTGATACAATGCATCAATACTAAGGCTCATATTTCAATATTTTACTCAAGTTGAAAGCTATTCTTGAGGCGCAACCAAGGGTTCAAGTCTATGTACCTCAATATATACGTATTATACATATACCTTTTTCGGTGCTTAGCTAAATGAAATTAAATGAAAGGAAATAAAAAAGTACAATGACGAAAATAATTGAAACAAATAAACAAATCTTTTTAAATTTTATTATAATGTATACAATAAATAATTTATATAAAAAAATTACAAAATAGAGTAGGTATAATATTCGATGTGAGTCTTAAGTAGTCCTAACCTATTTATCAAACTTTTTACATAATTTTATAAATTAGTTTTAATGCTATTTCGAAAATTTACCCTATTAAGTATCCCACTTTAAGGTAAAGGTAAAGTATTTATATTGTATTTAGAACTCACTAGTTGTTGAGTGAGTAAGTGTTCTTATATAATTCACTTATCAACAAAATTAAAATTAATTAAATCAAATCATCGGCTCTTGCAATGAATAGTTGCGTTAATTTTCCTCTGGAAATATTCACAAGATGGAACGGTAAGAATGTATTCTGAATCTGGCGTGATAGTATTCCCTGAAGCGTTAACGTTCACTTTATAACTGCAGTGATAGTCCAATTCGTAGATCTCGAACGATGTTTGCTAAAATAACCAGATATTAATTATCATAATGCCATTTTGTCCAGTTGGAATCTGGGTAACTAATAGTTGGCCAAACCAATGAGTTTTTGAGGCTCTACCCAGGGCTAGAGTTTTTTAACAATTAAGCATAATCAGAAATTAGGCAATCTTTTTAAACCGCTTAACCGAATATGATTAAAGTACAACACGTTACATGATTGAAATGATTCAAGTCGGTCACGCTCATTAGATATAACTAAACTATATACAAACTTACTACTACTACAAATCCATTAATAGCATAAATACATATTTCCCAATAAATGGTGTTGTTTCTGATGAATCACTTTTTCATTCATGTAATTTTAGTACCTACTGGTCTATTGTTATAGATACAAATACCCTAGTCATTATCTTATTATATTTTTTGAAGTCAAGTATTAAAAATAAGAATATTTTATTCAACACACACACACAAACTTACACACAGTTAAGTAAGTAAGTAAGTACATACTTTATTGCACACAAAAACAGTTAAATAAAAAGAAAAAACAGAATCGCTGCTATACGAAATAAAAAGAACTGAATGCTACATTTAATTTCAAAGGAGTTTAATAATGTACACCAACCTCTGTGATCGCTGACAGATTTTTAATTTCCTTTATTGGGTGATGACATTTGAAGGTCCTCCAGTGTACGTAAAATCTGAAATCAAAAATTGATTATTCTTCTTATTCGAAATATAAAAAAGTATAACTTAGAATTATAAAATTACCTTTTAGGTTGCTTATCCTTACTAGCGCTAGGTAGCCATGTAATTCTTGCTTTTACTTTATGGTCTTCCCATAGGAACCTGTTCAGTCGAATAGATATTATTTTCTTGTTTTCCTTTCGTTTTTGAAGTGCTTCGGGTGGACTTTCTAGAAATAATTTATAAGCTGTAACGATTACTTAGAAATCAAACTAACACAGAGGCGGGACCACCAAACAAGCCCAAAAGAACTGCTTATTGACTTCAACGTACTTAATATGTGTTTATGTATAATATATAACTGCCTCCCACGGGGCGCCCTTCCTAGTTGCAGACGGAGAGCGCTAAAGCGCTCGCCAAAAGTCGGTTAGTTTAGCCAAAAGCCAAAAACAATAGTGTCCTTTCGGAAAACAAAGTATATATAAAAAACTTATATAATTACATAATCATATAAGTTATTATGACATACAATAATTACGTTAAGGGCATTATTATTTTTCTTTAATATGGCATGCCGGGCATTTGGGCTTGTAAGGTGGTCCCACAACTGCTAATACTAGGCTATGGAGTCGATAATTTTGCCAAGATGAGTAACCGTTTTATTGAGCATACTATCATAGGACATATTATTTTGTTATGTTCCACACTGGGACTACTGAGAACATACATAGGTAGGTAGTATATTTGAGAATTATTTCTTATTAAATCCTTTTTTAGGCGGTATATTGCATTTTATTTAAAAATCATGAATATTGTTGCAAGTTGCAAGTGCAGTATTGTTGCAAGTTTTTTGCTTTAGAATTAACTAAGAGTTTAAATGCGCGCTATTAACCCATATTTAACTTGCGGTTGAATAAATTAGACTTGTTTACCTTCCACACTGGTCGTTGTGTTATAAAAAATTGCTGCCTTTTCACTCCGAAGCTTTCCAAGACCGAACAAGCTTATAGTTTGAACTTGGAAGAAGTATAGAGAATTGGGCTGTAAATCGCTTATTTCGACGTTGTGTTGGTCCTGTAAAATAATAATAAAACAATATTGGAGTATTAATTGTGTAATTTCTACTTAGAAGGCTTTATGAAGGAATATTGTATTCAGGCAAATCCTTGAGACTGCCTAATTGGTCTAGAAAAGACTTGTACACATTTAAGCTACGGGTTCTACTAGAAATACATATTTTAAGTTTTGTCATGTAAATTCTATATTTTAAGCAAGACGTAGCTTAGTAATAACTGATTTTAACTCTAAACATATTAATGTACAGTTTCTATATACATTCGGATGCGAACATAAGAAATAGATGGCCTTTGTGAAATACCAATTAAACAGCTTTCATCTTTGCTGCACTCATCACTTGAAAAATGGGGATAAAACATAATACATATGTTAGTTAATTGTTATTATAAGATTCCACCTATTAATATATGTCTCAATAAAGTTTCATGCCCAAGCTATTTTTTGTTATCTCAAACATCTATTGTAAATACAAGTATAAGGACCAAGTACTCATTAACGATTAAATTTTACCTTCGGAACAGTTTGGTGACTGACGAGCACTGAATCCAGCTCCCCACCCAAGCCTCGGACGCGTCTACTCCAAAACACTTTATATTTCATGACTGGTAAATCAGACCGAGGTTCCTTCCATTCCAATTTCACCGTGACTGTGCCTGTAATAGATTTATTATCTAAATAAGGTATTTGCACAAAAGAATACCGAAGAATAAGAATAATGCACCGAAATACAAAGATAGTCAATTTATTATCTGTCTGAAAAAGCCATAGACTTACGGCCTTACTTACCTTAATATTAAATGTATTATAACATAAATTTGATATAGTTAAAATATGTTTTGTTTCTTTCGTTCTGAAGTCTTTTTATATTCGATAAAGCGAGACAAAACATATTTAACTATATCAAGCTTATAATGCGTTTATGAATAAGACCGTTACTTTTTATTAACACTATCGGATAGTTACGTAAACGACATTCTTCGATTAATATTATTAATTTGCTCACCATTATGCGATCGGATTGGTCGGACTTTTAACTTCTTCGGTGGGGGCGGTGGTCTAGGCCCTTTACGTGGAGTGAAGGGTGAGCTCGGTTCTGAAAAGCCTCTTGTGCCCGATGCGCTGACTGCAGCTACACGAAATCGGTACCAACGACCCGGTTTCAGGAGGTTTCTTAGGGACACTTTTGTCCTAATAAAATAATAAATAATCCAAATTAATTGCCTCTTAGCTATCGTACATAAAATATCCTTTGTAAAGCTTACGTGACATTGCAAGGAAACATTTAAACCTAAACACAGTTCAACGTTGTACTTAGATTGTAATCTAACTCTCATTTCATAATATATTCATGATAATAATTTAAAAATCGCTCTACTTAACACTTTAATGGTAAAATTTATCCAACGATTTATTTTTCAAACGAAAAGTTCGCTTTGTAAATTACTACAGAAATATTATAAAGAAAGAGAATAGAAGACGACCCAAAAGAGTCGCCTTCTATTATTTTAACACCTTTACCTAGATTTATCTCTATATTTCTACCTACCTAGATCTACTTCAATTTTTTTATAGATTTGCGTAATGAGATTGAGTGGCTTTTTGACGATAAGAATTTATATGTATGTAAAAACTTCTTAACGAATGAAAATAATTCGATCTTATTATATTATTATATTTAGTTTTATACGAAGCATAAAATGAGCTACATATTTTTATATCTCCATCATTATACTAAATATAATTGGATTAACGATAGAAACGTTTTTAAGACCCCATGGGATGTAAACAAAAGGTGAACGCAGGTAAAAGTTACCAAGAAACAAATTTAAAAGTTCCCGAAACGTATTTGATTGACAGTCAATCGATGCAAACAAAAACTCTGTTAGTAATCCCGATAAGGGTCGACAAAAAACATTAACAGGAATCGATAGTCGGAATAACAAACAGTTAGTAATTAATCGTGACCATATCGATTCTATAATCAATGATGCAATTGTACGTACGTTATATAAAAATATTTACACGCGATGCGGAAAACCGCGTAGAAAGTAGGTATGTACTTTAATTTAATCAATATGGGTGTATGTTTTTTTTACGAGTGAGAGGTAACATGATTGCTTATGAATACGTCGAATCATAAATATATTACTTTCAGACTATAAAGAAATACGTACGGCGGCAAATTAAACAGCTTTATCAAAATTAACAATTTTTTTTGTACATTGAGTATGGATCTCAAAATTAGTAATATCTATGAAATATCATTCGCATAAAAACCTTATAAACAAATTGTTTTCTTGGTGTTAACAGTATAATATGTATATTGATTTTTCAGCCCTGCTTGTTAAAAAAGATCTATGTTCTAAAATAGATTTAACAGTGATCTTAATCTTCATAAACAAAAGAGACGAAAAAATTAAAATGTAGTATATGAAACGGGTTCCGGGTTCGATTGCCGATTCAAATGTCTGTGCCGGAACTAGCGTACCACGCAGTCTGTTATGGCTTTACTAGTGTTATATACGTCCTTGCAAGCCTCCTAACAATGTAATGTTTCGCGCCGGCGAAATCAAATAGAAGACTTATTCATCAGAAAATATAAAATTTAACAGAGGTACATTATTTAACATTATTTAACATTAATAAAATTTTACATAAGTAATATACCTATGTAAAAAAAATCGAACGTATTGTATACTTTCGACTAAGTATCGAAAAATACACCTTGGGTTACATTATTCAAGTTTTAGTAGGACCCCTTATCATTTTCGGAAATAAATATAGCCTATGTCACTCGGTGAAGTTGTAGCTTTCTAACGGTGAAAGAATTTTTCAAATCGATCGAGTTGTTTTTGAGTTAAATCGTAACAAACAAACAAATCTATCATCTTTATAATATTAGTATAGAATTATACTCGTAGATATAAAGTTATATTCCTTCTTTCATATTGTGCGAAGTTTATACTCAATCATGCGAAACTGATACTCTCATAACTCATTGCATAATAACTTGACAACACTGATACATAACATATTATGTCTGTACATAGGTATTCAAAGCATATTATGATATCAATATTATTCAATATCAAGAAAATGTTTCCTATTACACTACTTATACTTACTTTAAAAATAATCTATACTAATATTATTGAGAGGTAAAGTGTTTGAGGTCTGGATCTACTGAAACGATTTTAAAAATTCTTTTATAAATAGAAAGCTACATAATTAGCGAGCAATACAGGCATTTTTGTATTTGCATCCGTGCGAAACCGGGGCGTGTTGCTAGTATATAATAATACACTGACTACTACAATAATCACTGTCTTTATATTCTAATATATACAGTATTGGGAATAATTTTATTTTATAATTATCAAGGTGTTATCATATTTTGTTAGTATTTTCGAGTAATAAAACGATTTGACTGGATCATAGCGAAAATAATATTTTTAAGGTTCGAGTTTTTATTATTCAGGTTCATTTAGATGTGCATTTTTCTATTCTAATACATTACGATTGGCAAAAAATGCCAAAAAAGAAAAAAAATTAATCACCCAAAATTGAACTTCATATCGTTGGTTCAAAACTAAAACTCACTAAGTGCCATTTTGAATAAAAATAATTTTTTTCTACTATTACTCATTTGAAGAGTAAACCTACGGTTAGAATGAAAAACGAATTCTGGTCCATAACTAAACTAAGAAGCACAATATACACTTATTAATTGGTTAAATAAGGAAGAGTAGCAACATTTATTTTTATTCAAAAGTACACTTAGTGAGTTTTACCTTTCACCTAACTATATATATTATACATATATCCCTGTGTTAGCGATTTGTACATAGCACTTCAGATACATTGTGTTCCCATGACACTGCAACACTTGTCTTCCTTCATCACTTGTGGGTAATGCCCGCTTAAGTGATGATTATAATTTATGTACCAATAACATTGTTGCATGTTTTGTAGGCTAGTTTGTTGAACACTTCAATGAATTCTTTGAAAAACAAATGTAAGTGTTTTCTAAAGATTAACAGGTGATCGAGTATTTGATAAGAATTGTTCATTGCGTTCCAGAGGGATTATATAGGCAAGTGTGTTGATAAACATTTTTTAAATGGCTCTCCTATAGCTATAGAAATATACAAAAAACTAAAATATAAGGAAGCTAGACTGACAATATTTTCAAAGAGCAGCCATACAACTAAGGACTTTAAAAGACATATATAGAGTTTTGTGATGGAGGCGCTGATTTAATTTTAGAACTACTATTTAAATGAGGACTTTTTTAATAAATATTTGTTTATTATCTCTAAATAGTTTAAATGGTAATCATAGCAATTTTATTTAACAGTTATTATTGATCGAATATTAGTGAAATATGGTAGGGTCTTCTAAAATGAAGTTCTTTTTTTATTATTTTATATAAGATATCGACAGACGAGCATGAGGTTCACTTGATGGAAGGTAATACCTCAGCCACAGAACATCAGTTAATGATGCGCTATGTAACTAAATTTTACTTCGAGCATTCGGAAATCCATAGACCGAAAAGCGCAATGTGCACTTCACAGCTTCTTCATCTATGAACGGTGGTTCGTTACCCGGTCGGAATTTCTATAATCCTCCCACCCGATGAATGCCCGAAATTACCAGACGTGGGAAAAACATGCTGACAGAAAATTTTAAACATGTCGTCCCGGTGGAATTCGAACCCACGACCCATCGATGCATACGGCAGGTATTCTACTGAACGCGCCAACGAGCCCGCCAAGAAAAAAACTCTAAAACCTTACTCATTTTACTAACTTGTTGGTCCTCGTTATCAAATTCCAGTCTCCCAATCTGGCTTCCTCATACTTGGGCCCAAGATGATGTTGTTCTTCAAGAAGGTAGAGGACTCTTCCTGGAACAGCCCTGGCAGAGTCACCAACTCCGTCTGACCATTTCACGAGAACCGAACGACGTCTTTCTTTTGCTTCTTCCATTTTTGGTAAAACAGGTAGACCTACAATAAAAATGATTTTATATGTTAACTTTAGGGCATGCAGTGTCCTCTACTTAGATTTATTATCACAAAGTTATTTCAATATTATGTTACGAAGTAAAATACATATTTGTATAATATGTATGTTAAATTATTGCACTAGTCAGAAATTAATAGCAAGGTTTTTCTGTGTAATGTTACAAAGCTTATTGTTCAATTATCATATTACCTTTTTTCATACAAACTAATACACAGTGAATATTTCTCACGATTTCATCTTGTAAAGTGAAACTCTATAAATTTTACACATTGTGCTAGTAAGTATAATTAGTTTTCGAAGACGTAAAACATGTACTTGTAAAATGTAAGTAATAATAAACTATAACATAATGCATATTTCTATACGAAATACACGAATGAATTGGCTTTAGTTTCTGTTTGGGCATACAGTCTTCTTAACCCAATTCCCATTTAGGAAAATGATCACTTGGAAAAATACTATAAAATTTTCGACTAATTCAGCACGTTGCAACCTGACCTGTGAGTGACAAACTAAGATATATAATTTAGATTAGATCACGACATCGATAATCGATAGACGAGATATCTCGATCGACAAGTATCTCTACTTTTGATATTAGAAGTCGAGTTTTAAGTGTAAGTGTCCTGTTAGACCCGGAAAACATAAAGAGATAAGGCAGCGCACTGTCTTTGTCGCGATATAAATGAACACGAGGCAGGGCTACAAAAAAGGGGAAAGACTGTGTTGAAAAAACCTAAAAAAAAAAAAATGTCAAAATACCTAAAGAAAATATCATATTACCACGACAAGTGGAAGAAGACTGTGGAGGAGACTCACAAGGGGTGGTACAGCCGAAACAAAATGTAGGAATATCATGACCCTTACCCGGTAAAGTATGTAGGTCCACTGGTTCATTGCAAGCAGAGCTGCAGCCGTGCTTGCAACAGCGCTGAGTGCCGTCACACTGAGAGTCCTGGTTGCAAGCTTCCACACACGCTGCCAACCACCTCGGGTTGTCTGACTTCGGGCATGTTCCAGGCTTCTGTTCTCTTGCACGACATTCTGCTCGACACTACAGTGGGTGAAATATCATTACTGCCATTTGTATACATCTATACTAACGTATAGATATTTTAAAGAGGAAAGATTTGTTTGTTTGCTGCGATTGAACTATAAAACTACTCGACTGATTTTAAAAATTCTTTCACCAATAAAATAAAAAAATGATTTATTCTGTCCCAAAAAATACATTACACATGTCGATAATATGATGCAAAAGCAACCGTCAATGACTACTCTGATAGCTCTTTCCGAAAAGAAATCACCAAGTACAGAGGATGGAGGATATATAATATGAAGAAAGATTGCTCAAAAGTTCAGCATAAAGTGATCCCCACGCGAACGAAGTCGCGGGCATCAGCTAGTATTATATATATTGTTCTAGCCCTAGCTCCCACACTAAGATTGATATAATAGAAATATAGAATAGAAAGCTACATTATCAGCGAAGCTAGTATATTTATATAGGCTATTTTATTTTGTGAGTACCTGTGCGAAGCCGGGGCGGATATCTAGTATTATCATAATAAACATACATTTATATAGATAGTATATTCCACTAGGATATACATACATATATAGGAGGATAGGGGTCTATTAAAAATATTAATTGTAATAGGCCTATGATTATTACAATTTCTATATTTTTCATAACAGCACTTGATTCATTTTTGCGTTCATATTTTATTTATTCTTTGAATACATCATTAGTTTATTAAAACACAAATTTTAATTAATCGCAAAATATTCGACGACTTTATTAGTTAATCATTTGTTCCGCTGGAAATTGAGGAAAGGACCGAAATTAATTATGAAAATTGTTTCCTTTCAGGGCTTTTGGAACTTATAAATTCTCTCAAAATCGCGAAACATTCTTATTAGATGAGAAATATTAAGACATTCCAAGAGAACAAACAATAGAGAGCTTCTTTCTGTACCGTTAGAGAAATAGCGTACTCATTAGAAAATAATTAACATACATGAACAAGATATAATAGATCCTTTGAAGACTGAAGTGAGTCATATACTAAGTGTAACAGTGCATATAATTATCGGTATAGTGCGGTTATACTAGTGTTATAATTTCACTGTTTACTTGATAGATCTTTAGTTTTATCTGATTTGACACACACATTAAATGTTACACACTCTACATCAGTGACGGATTTACCAGCAGGCTCAGTAGGCCTAGTTAACCCAGATAGCTTAGGGCGGCAGATTTTTAGGGCGGCTAATTTGGTGAAAACTTGTTTTTGTTTCACCTATCTTATAGAAAACTACTCAAAAACAAAACCATAACAATTGTCTTTATCTTACAGAGAATAGTCTAAAAGTAAGACTTATAGAGAGAAGTGTAAAAGACAATTCCTATCACTGTATTTTAGAAAATGTAGGAACTCATATTTATTGAGGCTAGGGCGGCAAATTTTTTACAGCCTATACGCCAGAAATGTGTACACCCGCTATAGCTCTTTATTGTAATTCTATCCTCTCCATGCGGTTGCTTGGAAGAGATAGCTAAAATCCGCCGCTGTTCATCTACTATGTTTTTTTTAAATATTTCAAAGTAAATTTTCCCTTTTTAATTATTGTGATTTACTTAGTTTTAGGTATAAAAAGAATATGTATTTGAACGCATTTTTAATTCTAATAGTTATACTAATTAGTTTAATATTTAGTCGTAATAAATAGTAAAAATAATTATCTGATAGTGTATCTAGAATGTATCTATAATAATAGATATTATTTCAACTGTTTTTCACTTGAGTCTGGTCAAGAGCAAACTAATATAATTTATCGGCTAATTGAAACTTACACGTTATTCACGAATAAATTAAACATTCAAAAGTCAAAACCTTCTTGGAAATATTTATACTGTGTGTGTGGACCTAGGAAATAAGAAGCCTTGAGCCGATAGACTTGAGCTATAAAGCATAAAATTGGGGAATATCGAAGTCATGTAATTCAGTTAATTATCTAGAATTTATAAATAAATTAGGTTTATCGCTATTATATAAGAATTTAATTGATTAAATAAAATTAGTTTGAAAATGGAAAATTACTTTTTAAATTTTTCTTAATCGATTAAAAATCGCAACCGTATATTTTTATTTTCAACATTTATTGTACATATTCGATTTTTATGATAGAATCTAATTTTATGTACAATTACTGACATAATTTCAAATGGGCTATCTCTGTGTAAGGATGGGCCAGAACGGTCAAAGTTAGTGGTATTGGGAATAGCCTTAGGCTCTGTGTTGTCCTGTCAGTCAGTGTTAGAGTTGTAATTGTATATATTATAGTAATATCATGGTACATTTAAGAAACCAAAGATTAGATTAACCGTTATAAGAAAACAGTAGTAAATAGTGAAAAATCTCAATTATATGAATTATAAATTATCTAGTATGTTCTATAATATTACCTATACCTTTTAAATACTATATAATGTACTAGCAATCCGCTCCGGCTTCGCACGGGTGCAGTGTAGATGTAATAAAATGCCTATGTTCTCGTTGATAATCTATCTTTCTATTGGTGAAAAAAAAAAGTTAAATCGTAACAAACAATATTAGTATAGATATTACTTTTGCATTTAGTAATTAGTATTATGAAATTTTCTAAAGGATTAGCACACTGACATAGTGTTGATCGAAGGATTAGCATTACTTACCTTTGTTTTTGTTTCCTTGCTTGCATCAAGACATATTAAATCACACCGCGTTTTCGAGAGTGGATCCGTCTGAAGTCTAGAATACCTTCCCCCTTTTGATTGAGCATCAGGCATAAAACTTATAACGAAAAATATCAAAACAATCGATTTCATTCTGCTATATTTATAACCTTTTATTTTGATACTATTGTATTAAGCGTGTAATTGTAACATCTGAAAAACAAGCCAGACTAGATTTAATGAAATGTAATAAAGACAGAATAATGGCTAATAAAAGCTGGCCAAGATAAAATAGAACTTAGAATAATTACGTGCATGGATATTCTTGGAATAAGAACTTTAATTGTGATTGATTTATCAGTTTTATATACTTTAATGGTATCTGTACAAGGATTTTATGTCCAATTATTATTAAAAAGTATAAATTCCAATTTCTGCCTCTCTTTGAACGCAAGAGAAAGAATTTCTACCTCTCTTTGCCTATCTTCTAAGCCTTTGGGATGACGAGAAGTTGTGTATTTACATATCTTTGTGAAATCGGGTTGGTAATTGATATAAAACTAATGTTATAATAAGTAATAGAGCATCTCAGATTTCAGTAGTTATTATGCTTACTGTATTTATTGTAACATATTATAGTAAAAATATGATTTGCTTATGTTTATATATTATACCAAAATCAAGTTACCATTTTGTTAAATGTTAAAATATACTTTATTGGAACAATATTTTTATAATTAATCAATAATTGTTTATGTTGATTTAATGTTAGTTAATTGTTTTGTACACTTTTATAGATACTAATTGAAAAAAGTATTATTATGTCACCCACTTTTAAAAAACAAAAATCCAATTTAAAAGATTTTTTCAAAAGCTTCGTCATTTAATAATTATTTAGAAGTCATGTACTTATATAATTTCATAAGCTTAGTAGATATGGAACATTCAAAAAATCATTCACCTCATAAAATGAACACTCATTAATCAAAAAAATATCGTATCAATGAAATCTCGCATGTCGGTACGAGTGTCATCGACCCGTGCGTGCTGTCTAAGTACTATGCGTATGCACCGTTTGAAATGCGCGGCAATACTGAGCTGCGCGTACGCATGCCTTCCCGCGCCGTGCTTCATTAATACTCATCACCGTACTTTCCTGTCTGCGTCGATGACGGAAGGTTTGCTTTTACTCGAACTGTTTCCTAATTAAAAAATGCATGTCTTCCTGTTACTCAGTTCATGATAGCGGTACGAAATTCTTTAAATAGGACTATTTTATTAGTTTAGATAGTATAAGATCGCATATTTTGTCGATATAAATACGAAACTGTTGACATGACTATATATAAGAGGAAGTTTGAGAGTAGCACCAGTGAATGAAATATTGAGGGGTAATCGTTTGGCTTGGTATGGGCTTGGTATGTTATGAGGAGAGATGAAGGGCATGTATCTAAAAAAGTTTTGAATATGAAGTGAGGGAGGCCAAAAAAATCATGATTTGACTATGTGAAGAATGATATGTGTTGGTTGGTGTGTTGGTGTGACTGATGATATGGCGAGTGAAAGGAGAGAATGGAAAAAGAGATCATACTGCGCCGACCCCAAATAAAAAAAAGGGAACAGGACAGGAAGAAGTAAATAAACACGAAACTCTTCTCAATCAAATTTAAAAATAAACAGCAGAAAATATTAAAAAAATACTTAAAATCTCGCGGATTAGAACAATGCTTAACTTAACTTTTGATCTAATGTCCTAACTTTTCACTATACGTTTTTGTACAAACAATTTTACCTATTCTTTTATACAAATTCCCGTTTCTAGCCAAAGGCTAAATCTCCAACTCCACCTGAATCGGGTCTTCAGTATGTCAAAACACAAAAGAGGATCGGAAAATACGATCAATTAAAAACAAAAGTGTGTGACACTTGACCCCATAGTCAATTTCATCAATGAGTGCCTGAAAAGAAAAATGATTGAAATCACCAACATTGGTGATAAGTCTTATTCACCCTGCTTCGATACAAATTTTATCTTGTTTCCTGGGATTCAAACCCAGCACCTCTGGTAACGCAAGCATACACCACTGATCCACGGACAGTAGTAAAAAGTTTGTTAAGTATACATAAATTAACTGTGAAGAATCAACAAAAAAGCAAAAAGCTTTTGCTTTAGTTCAAAGATACGATCGACCTCTACAAATTATCCTTTCCAAACAGAACATAAATCAGACTGTTTCGGTATCAATGAGTACAATCAATACCTAACACACATTAACAGGCACGGGCGGCCTATGTACCTACCACAGGAGCACTAATTAAGCTCTCGAAGGGCATCCGGCGCATGGCAGAAAGGCAATCAACCGGTCGTTGATACCTCAGCTTCATTGTCGACGATAAATCTTTACTTTTTTTCCCACGATCAGAAAGAAGCTAATGAGATGGACTGTTTTGTTCTGATTCGCTGAAATCTGACCGATTTAATATGCCACATGGTGTAGTCGAGCCTAATTCGAACATAACAATGCATTCGTGTTTTTTGTCAGTTTTAACTCTTATTGTATTGAAGTAGAACCTTTATTGGTATAAGAATGTGGATGTAGCGATATTGTTAAAGGCTCTCATGATTTTTTTAAAATGCTATAATAACATCGGAAATCGGAAGAAATCATATTTAAAATAATAATATACTCTAATTAATGGTTTGAAATAAACATTAAGGGGACATACAAAGCACAATGCACCAGTTAAGCAATTTATTAAATAAATTGTCAATTTTTACAAGAAAGTATCAAATCCTATTATAAATAATGCAAAGTAGATTATTAATTCAATCATTACAATATCACTTTTTTATCTTTAAAATTAATCAATCAGTTAATTATACATACCTACTACTAATCTGATATGACTAGTGTCATTCATCAATTCCTACACAAAGAAGACCAAAATAAAAATATTTTAAAAAAATACTTGAATCGTATTTTTTTTTTAATCTACCACTGGTTAGGAATAATATTTATATCTATTCAACTGTACGACGGTAAATATTGCATCACACAGAAGTTTTTTTAAACATATGTATAATCTAAATGTTAGACCAAATTCACTGAGTGTAACTAAAGAAATCTGTATATAACAGAATCTTATCAGTATAATAAATTTCAGTAAATTTAAAGCAAAATTCTTACATATAATGACTTAAAGGAAAAACAAAACGAATTGTGGCGCCATGTGCAGCAACGTTAGTAATAAATTATTAATGTAATTTCAAACTAACTGCACTCTAAATGTAAGTGAAAACGATCGTGTGACTCACATGCAGTGTGCAAATTGGTAGTCATCATGTTTTATTGCATGCGATATTTGAATATGTTTGAAATTTTAATGGTGGCGCTCTTTTTCATCCACGGCGACGTTTTATTTTACTATAGGTACGTGCACATACAATGGGAAGAGAGCAGGAATTAAAATTTTCATTTTGCGACATAAAAGTACTTAAACTTTATTACAGCTACGTGATAGTGATTAGATTGAAAAACAGAATAGAGAATTGTTAGATCAAATCTCGAGAATAGCATTATTTAAATAAAACTAAACTTTTAACTGCTACACAAAAACGTGATCGAAATATTTTGTTATAGTAAAATATCTAATTTCAAATCGTTACGGAAGAGACGAGTTTGCCCTTTGAGGGAAGTAAAATTAGAGAGATTTCTTCAGGAGGGCGGAAATATAAGATGTAGTCGAGCGTGATGGTAGAATCTCATATGACTGGCATATTAGCAAATAACAATGCAGTAAAATAATTTAAAAAAAAACACATTATTCAACAAAATTTATATTTTTACTTTTTACATTTTTATCAGTAAATATTTTAATTAGAATTATATATAGATATAGGTAACAAACTTACAATTTATATATTATAACTATTAATTCTGATAAGTATCGTTTCTAGTGCGATTATTAATTTATTTAAGTCTGTAAAAATGTATTAGATAGTATAGGAGTAGTTTAAAGCTATTACGAAAACATTAAATAACAAAAGGAGTGATTGAAGGACTTAATTATACAATTAAAGCCTATGCGTAATACATATTATGTTGTGACAATATTGTTTTGCCAAAATTTTATACCAAACCATAGACAACAAATAAATAATAGTACTTATATGTACCTAAAACTTGATCAAAACTAAAAAAAGAAATACTATTTCTATAGATTGGAATTTAGAAATGATTTTACGAATTTTTTTAAATATCAGCTTATTTGTCCGTAATCATGCCTGCTTGGTAAATAAAATAATTAATACATCGCGACCTAATCCGGAAAAACCTTATTCATATAGGTATCTGATAAAATAAAATATTTAGAAGGTGATAATAATATATGTATTAGAACTGTGAGAAACAGTTTTTAGACAAAAGTAGACAAAAACAAAAGCAATTTGATGAAAGCAGCCCTATTTAGGGGGGGGGGGGGGGCATCCGGGGATGTTGCCCCGGGGCCTCCACAAAACAGATCTTTCAAATTCAAATTCCAAAAATCATAATATAGATCTTTCAAATTCCGACGAGTTAAACATTTTCCTTTGATATTTTTTTTACTTTGTACAAACATGATTAGGTATATTGTTCTTATTTTTTTTTATTTCATTTGGAAAATAATTTGGGGCCAGGGCCACTTCTTTGTTGCCCCAGGTCCTTCACACCTCTAAATCCCCCCTGATTGAAAGTTTGTGCGTCTATTTCCGTCTCGCTGCAGCAGTGGTTGCTGCTGCGGTAGTCGCCGCCGCTGCTGTGGTTGGCGCTGCGGTTGTAGATGCTGCGGGCGGTGGTCCACCTGGGTTACTCTGTGCGTCCACGTTTACAGACCACATACCATTGTTGTTCACGATGTCCAGGATTGTGCCTTGAGATGCCGCTGTAATGTATCACAATGGTTTAACATCTTAGTATTGATAGACGACTCAGTTGATCGTAAATGATAGCCACTGAATGATTTCATCTATGATGGTTCTTTATCCAAACGGATTTGCTAGGGAAACCATGTAAAGTATAGAATTTTATATTATACTCTGCGAGATTAAAACTGGAACAATGGACATACGCCAATGAGCTCGTCAAATAGCTTCGAATACATTTATTTTCAAAAATAATTAAGTATCCGAACTATTTAGATTACGCATGTACATGTACATATGTATATGTATTTATATGAATATTTTAAGTTTTCTTTGGGTACAAAAAATAAAACTCCTTTGTTTAAGATTAGAAGTACATTTAAATGAAGTTACGGTCTGCAAACAAAGTAACTGATGTGTGAACTGTGAACTAATATTCCACCTATGTATATTATGATACACTATACTAAAACGAACTATAAGTGTATCAGCCGTGTATCATTATATTTCATTAATAG
This sequence comes from Anthocharis cardamines, assembly GCA_905404175.1. Lineage (NCBI taxonomy): Eukaryota > Metazoa > Arthropoda > Insecta > Lepidoptera > Pieridae > Anthocharis > Anthocharis cardamines. The sequence continues at coordinate 3,311,120 of FR989959.1, forward strand.
TAACTTACGTATCCTTATGCTGATGTTTTGTGCGGGAGTCATAGCAGTTGGAGATGTAGTCGGTTTAGCCGTGCTGGAGGAACTGCCTGACGAACAGCCATCACAAAAGTCGTAGTCTGATGAATCGTCATCGCAGAGGATATCGCAGAAAAACGATTCAAATAATGGCTATGGAAATAAAAGTAGCTGTTAATATATCCTAATATTATAACAGCTTTTAAAAATTTCACTGACGACTGAAAGACGTATGAAATTTCCATGAATGTACCATGCAAGCATTTTGACGGGCTCGTTGGCACGGTCGGTAGAACACCTGCCGTGTGCACCGATGGGTCGCGCGTTCGAATCCCACCGGGATGATATGTTTATAATTTTCTGTAAGCATATCTTCCGCACGTCTGGTAACTTCGGGCACTGAACGGGTGGGAGGAATATCGAAATTCCAACCGGGTAACCTTAAATAAAAAACCGTAAAGTGCGCGATTCGGTTTCAGTCTATGGAATTCCAAATGCTCGAAATAAAAAAACTAGGTCGATATTTCGATCATTGACTGATGTTCTGTGGCTGAGATATCACCTACCATCAAGTGAATCTCATGCTCCTCTGCCGATATCTAACATAAAAAAAGAACTACCATAAATTAATAAGACATGCTTACAGAAAACTATAAACAAGTCGTCCCAGTGGGATTCGAACCCACATCTGTGCGCACGGCAGGTGATCTACCGAACGCGCCAACGAGCCCGTCAAAAGTTCTTAATAAAACACAATAATCTCTTCTTTATTCAGATGATAACTGAATAAAATATTTTAAAAACGAAATTTAACCGAAATTCTTTAGAAAAACGGACAAAAACGTTACACATTGTTAATAAAATAAAATAAAAAAAAAACACATTGTTAATACTGAGTTAAAAATACTAGTCAAGTAAAATATCCGCCCTTGATTGAAGTAAAAAAACTGAATAAGCATTTGGCTCACCTGCGTATTGATAAGTTGTAACTGCACTAGAACAAATAATAAGAGCACGCACGTCCTAGCCTCGCCCATGTTTCTCGAGGTTTTCACAAAAACTTTTCCGACAGTTTCCTTACATATATAATAGGTATTTGCGCAATTTGCCTGAAATATACCTAAAGGTGCTCTGTCAAAGATTATAAAATGTATAATATTCTGTAAAATGTATGTTCTTAACACATTGTTTTATTTCCGAGAATTTCCAATAAAGGCGAGCGGGCTTTTGATAACTCGTTGGAATTATCCAACCCGTGACCCACGCAAATATACTAATATTTGCGTGGGTCACGGGTTCGAATCCCACCGTGAACATGTTGATAGTTTTTTTAATTACAAGTTAAACCTCCGAGCAGACAGGATACCTGATGGTAAGTAATCACCACCGCTCAAGGACATCCGACTCCGAGACTCAAGTCTTAGATGTGTCTTTTAAAAAATTATAGGATCGTTGGTTGGAAACACTGGCGTTAATTAATTATTCATTATTATGATATTCAGACGACATCAACAACAATATTTTTTCGTACATCTGGACACTTCTAGTAATAAACGGACGTGGGGAATAGTGAAATTCCAATAGAAATAACCCTGAAGAATTACTTGTTTCGATATTCAGTCTTTGGAATTCTCTAGGATTAAAGTAAAAATAGATCGCAATGCATCATTCATTGATGCTCTGTGGTCAAGATATCACCTACCACCAAGAGAGCTTAGTTTGTCTATCTTGATATTTGATATAATAAAGGCTACATTTAAAATTTCTGAAAAACATAACCACGGCTTGTGGTGGCCATCAATCCTAGAGTGCGGCAGAGCTATCAGTAATTATTGTTCTTCCTTATTGAATCGTGTTCATTATATGTGGTTATGTTTTTTTTTGAATTGATACTATTGTTTTTGGCCCAAGAGGCCTTGAAAACTAATCGGGTTCTCACTCGGGTAAGAGGTACGCGGAGCAAGGGACGTGAAAGAACAGCTTGGCGCATCTACAGATTTATCTATAGACTTCTTACAAATTCTAATGAAACAATTAACTGCGCGAACGATATTTTCAATGTATTGTTAAGTGTTTTAGACACGGTCAAGTCTGAATGTCATAGTGAACGTGTTTATACAGAGGTGCGTGCCTACATATTGTCTGACAACGACTTCGGCATACTAATTACAAAGCATATTGTTCAAATGCTATCAGCTAGCGGTCTTATTGTAAAACATAGTCATAATTTAAGCGTATCGATAAAGAAATTACAAAAATAGTTTCTTTAACATTTAGTGTTGATCTATGATAGTTCGATCGCATTCGAGGCACAGTGGTATGTGTTGTATTTAACATCGGCGGGTTCGTATTTAGAGAGACAGGGCTGAAAAAAAATGTTTCAGTTGTGAAGGCTACTGAAGGCTGATCACCTACATATATTGTAAAGAATAATATAATATTGTAGTCCGTCTCCGTAGAAAGTAATGTATTATCTACGGAATACGGGTGTATACATTATTATATATTTTTACATTACAAATTACAATACATATTTATTTACGAAAACAGTAATAGAAAAACACGGCTATAAATTGAATTTAAAAGAAAACCAGAAGTTAAAATTAAAAATCAGAAATGATTATTTTAGAGATATAAAATTTTGTGAAATAAAAATGATAGTAATATTTTGGTACTTATAATCCAAAAAAAAAAATACTTTTCCTATATAACATTCTGAGACTGATGAATTTGCAGCCAGTGTTTGTAAAATATGTATGTTATATGGAGATGCTTGAGCCGCGATACTTCGTTTGTAGAATCGCGTATTTTCTGCCAAAAAGTGGCGGTCCTACCACGAAGCACGGCAAAAAAATCTGGGACACGAGCCTCAGCGAACATGCTTGAGGCACTGCAGTACCTTGATTATTGATAATTTTAGAATCATACGAAAAGCATTATTGTACTGAACTCTGAGGATACTGTAGGATTTTCTTGTATAAGAATAATGTTGAGTGAAACAGACAGAAATGGGTCGCCCTCATGCCTCAGGACTCGAGAATTTACTTTTTTATAGATACGTACAAGGAGAAAAATAAAACCATTTGAAAGTCCGGATTATATTTGATTGATTATTTTTATACTGAAACTGAATAATGATATATATACAATATTATTATTTACTGTAAGTGTGTCTTAAAACACTTATCGAGGGTGCTCAAACCCAATTAGTATGAAATTTTAAGTTAAATTCAACTTTTAATGGGATAAAAATACCTAAGATGTACAAAGAATATATCGTTGGTTCTAAGATAAAATTCACAAATTGTAATAAAAATAAATTTGTCTGTTATTGTTTATTTTAAGCGTACATCTACGATAAGCACCAAGTGCGTATTTCGCTTCATGGTTTTGTTATGGTCTTTGTTCTTGCGTAGGATTTCGCTTAAAATAAATAGTAGTAAAAAATATTTTTATACAAAATTACACTTAGTGAGTTTTACTTCTGAACCGACGATATTATCACATCACAAATATTAAATAAGGCGATTTTAAGAGCTTAATGAGTTTTAGCACTATACCCTCGTTATATGAGTTAATAAATAGCTTATATAATATTAGGGGTACTGAATATTGGTTCGGATTAATTTTGAACAAAGGATTAAAACTATTATGCATTAAGATGATTTCTAAATATTTAAAACAAGGTTAAATTGTAAGTAATTACCTATTTCATTGAAAACGAACAATAAAAATGTTATGACTAGGTATGTTATACAGGTCTTAGTATTTGGAACATTAATTGCCAAAAGAGATCTTGTAGCTGACGTTAGGCCTCATGGGAACTTTGCTGCCAACTTCCACGAGGATAGGAGAATCATCAGGCCGCGCTGGTTTTGATGAACAGTCGTCGTGTGCAATGGGAAACACGTAGTTGATATCGACATCATATCTGAAATAATCATTTTGATATATAAAGGGACCAATTATCTTTTAGCTGATATAATTTACACAAGTCTGTAAAAAAAAATGCGACATTTCAGATTTTTTTTATTACGGAGCAGATATCCAAGATGGGTTACTTGATGGTAAGATATCACCACCGCTCATGATCATTCTCGAAACAGAGGCGTTGTTGGCCCTTAAACAAAATATAAGCTCGTTTTTTAAAACCAACGAGGTCGAATCAGGTGCAAACACTGAATTCATTCCACAATCCAATTTCCAAATTTCACACCATTATATACACGTTTATAAGTTAAATATTTGAAACAATGAATATAATATTACGAACTACAAGTTAATGTATATTTGCCATTCTGACTTACGATTTTATTTCCTCAGAATAGCATAAAGTCAATAAATCTAGTATTTAGGTATAGTTTACAAACCTCGGAAGCTTATCCCTTAAATACGCCATAACATTTTTCGGCAGTCCCGTGGTTCTGGATAGTACGAATGCGGTCAAATATCGCGCGCCCTCTCTTTGCTCAGCACAATGCAACAGGAGCGCCCAAGTCTTATACTCTGTGTCTAACACATAAGTGTTGTAGATACCATCGTCTGGAAGTAATATAAGGAAATTTAACATTATTCAGGAATTACAGTTATGGCACATACTGTGAAAAATCACAAACCTTGAGTAGTTCATTTACAATCTATATACATTATACATATATAAAAATGAATTGCTGTTCGTTAGTCTCACTAAAACTCGAGAACGGCTGAACGGATTTATCTTATCTTAGTCTTGAAATGTTCGTGGAGGTCTAGGGAAGGTTTAAAAGCCCTTGTCTATTTCCCATACAAACGTTTTCTAGAGTCAATTTAATTATATAATTTCGAAGCCAAAATTGTGGCAGAACAACGTCTGCGGGGTTCACTAGTTAATTATAAATATTAAATCGCGTTTTAATCCTATAAATGTTTTTCATTTCTCTAGTTAGCTGAGATATATGTTTTGGTTATTTTGTAATTCACTAAACAAACATAATAGTCTTCTTAAGTTCCTTTGCCACTACTGAATATTTGCGCCTGACAGAATTAATCAGCTCTTACGAAGTATGGAAAGAAATGATTATTTTTATTGATAAGTACAAAGAGAAACATTGTCGTAGATCTCTACAATCTTGTAGCGACATCTTCAATGTGCCCCTATAATCTGTACTAAGACGTAAAACATCTTGAATTGAGCTATGAAAGTTTACAGATAACAAAAACTGGTGGATGTTTGAAGCCTGTGAAGGTGGATAGCATAAGGTGCAAAGTGATCTCGTGAGCCCCAAAAGGCGAAGCTGACGGTCATTCAAAATTTTAGGTGACGTAGAAATATCTGTAACTGGCATAGATGACTGGAGCGAATACTGTAAGATATTAGACCTACTTGGGTCACATAGTCACAGTATTCAAATAACTTGAACGTGTCTAAATATAAATGATTATAAAAATATAATTAAGTCGATGGTGTGATGGCTATCAAAAACCTCAGTCCCAAAAATGTCAATGTAGTTAGTGTTAATTTTCTTCGGAAGAACTTTAATTATTCTGATATTAAAAATCGTGAAGGCTCTATCTTAATAACAGATGTATGGGTCGATTATCTTAAAAACTCACAGGTCTGTTCAGAATGCGTCCAATGTGCGGGTTCATTCAAGTCTACCTTCCACGTGATGTTCCCATACAAATTCTCACCAATGGGGTCGTCGGCGAAGCGGTAGGTAAAATTCATTGTAACACCGGGAGTCCATTCTATAGTTCCGTCTGAAAAGAACCGTGACAATCATGAAAAAGTTTGAATATTTTTTTTTACCTAAGTATAGACAGTTGTTTGACAGGGATGTAAATCACAATTGTCTGGAAGGTGCCTATTTGGTATAAATATGTTGGTATGTTAAAAAATATAGATGGATACTCATTGTACACCTGGATGTTTGTAAGGAGACGAAGGAATTAAATTGTGAAGCTCCGTCCTAGAACATTACACTGATCATTTATAATAAATTAATATAATAAAAAAGGTCATCAACACATCTTCAAGCCTCTGATGTGGTGGATGTTCATGGGCGAACCACATGCTCGTTTGTCCCTCTATAGTATAAAAAAAATCAATAGAAGTTATAATAATACATTATTATCCTACATCTTAGGCTTAGTTAATGCGATACATAATATTATATAGAACAGAAACTATTTATTCGAGAAACATAACATATACATTATTAAAACAGGTTATAGCACTAAAACAAAATAGAAATATAGGTGATTTTTCAAATGGAACACCATTCGGTATATATGTTGGGGAAAACCTTCACGCTAATTTCCGCTTCGCGTTTCATCCGCGGAGCGTGCCGGTGACCGCCTGAGAGCGCAACTCCTGCGCCCACTTCAACGACCGCCCTATTTTGATAGGGCGCGACCCCGCTTCCCCCTGCATGCCATCTTCTGGCGATATCAGGCGGAAAGACGGCAACACGTTTCGTTTCGTTTCACGCTAATTTTGAGAAACTAATTCAATAGAAGTGATTTGATTTACGTTTGATATTGAAGATATAGTAGCTTTATATTGGCTAAGTTATTCGTATTGTTATAAAATAATTCGTGTGATTGTGCGTGTTATGGACTTATTACTGATATGGAGAAGAATGTTCTGAGTGCTGTTGTGACTGGTACGGACCTATTTATTTTTTATGATCACATACAGAGAGTACATCAAAGAAGTAATATATAATGCAATCTGATAACTATATACACATTTCCTCTAACAACTCATGATGAAGGAAAGGCTATATGAGTGAAATAATAAGCTATATATAATATATAATTTGAGAGCAGAAAGTCTAATTTCAACTCACATTATAAAACAACAGCAAATAAAAAATGAAAAAGTTCGCAGAATAGTGTCGCTTAACTTTTTTGTTACCTTCGGCTTGAACATGATCATCCTCAGTAAAAACAGCTCTCATACAACTGTATGATAAAGCTTCCTCAGCACTCGCGTAGTACTCCACAACGAACCAATCCCCGAGCATCTGTTATACAAAATGTATATAAAGCATTAAATTCTACTAAAAATACAGGAAATTATAAGACAAGCTTCGTTACGTTCTCATAAATTTGCTAAATTTTTTATCACAGGCGTTTGTATTATATTTCGCACGGCTAAACGGCAACAAACCGGAAACCTCACTTTTTACAGGAGAGCCAAAAAAAGAATATGATTTTTGAAAAAACAAAACTTTTTTCTTCTTATTAACAAACATTATTATGTTAATACATCATTACTTTCGTAATTTTTTGCTCTATCTTTTAAAATATTTATCGCTGAGATAGTTTGGTCCGAAGTTGGCATGTAAGTCAGCCCAATACAAAAAATGGCGGTTGATCAGTGTGGCATCAAAACGGGTTGACGGGTGTCTTCAGCAAAACGTAAAATAAGTATATAGTTTAATAGCTTGCAATAAAAAGATTTTCGATTTTTTTTCATAAGTGGCAGTTTGTATTCAATTGTAATATCGGCTTTCTACCAAAAGTGTTTGTCGTTAAGAAACTACATAATTCGTCTCTTAAATAAATATCATTCGTTTCAAAAAGGTTATAAATCAAATTTAAACAATAATGATTCAATTCTACAATAATGATATAAAATGTCATGAATGCACTTATTCAAACTCTACATTAAGTGAATTAAAAGTTGTACTCTATTACATGGTAGTACAAAGTTGTCACAATTTTTATGATTAAGCGTTTGAAAAAAGAACACAACAGCGTTCAAACCTTCAAAATTCAACCGCAAAAGCTTTCCATTTAATTGAGATAAATAGATACAATCACTTTCAATAACAAACATTTAATGCGAACCGTAAACTCTCTCAAACTAATCTTCAAACAATAACAGAAGTTTAATCATAACTGGTTTAAGCTTAACAATGGTTGTAGGTTTAAGTAAGGTGGTTGAAACTGACATCTCAATGTAGCCATTTGCATACATTATACAACGATATACTTATTACACGCGTTAAGAAAGCTTACGCTTAATCCTTACTGAAGTGAGTCATTTCACTTTCTATTTTATGGATGATTACGTTAGCTATTTCATAGCGAGAGATTATCCGTGAGCTTGATTTGCTATAATAATTATGAATTTATCGCTTATATCTTAAATATCAGTATGTTGATCGGATCGTACACTGAGTTTAACCTTAACATAGCAGTGAGTTAAATGCTTAAGCAATTATTTGGATGTAATCTAAGATGATCGTTTACCTTTAACAATATGTGAAATGTTAAAATTATTTGAAATTTAATAAAACATACTTCACAACTAGGGGCTTAGATATTTGTCGAGGGGAGCGTAATATAATATTTGTATTTTTGAAAGACATACTTATGTGAAACGGGTTTTTTAGCCACGGTATTAATCGAAACTAGGCTGCAATATGGTCCATATTTTTTATATTTATAGCGATCCGACAAACGATTTTGTAAAAAGTGATACTAGAATTAACCAACTAAGTACCTACATAGATCACGCAATCTCTAATATCTCACCAATTCTCTGATTAAAAGTTTAGAATATCCACAAGCCCAAGTTCGGTCATGTGTGGAATGCTCTCGTCTTCGGGCTAGAATTGCACGATACTAACTTCTGCTTTAGATTCAATAGAAAAACGAGAGAAGATTTTAAATGATGATGACATATTTTTGCTAAAACTACCCACGACGATCTGTTGCCAGTCTGTCGTTTCTTTACAGGGATTATTTTATTTATTTTTTTATGACTCCTTACAGCTAATATGATGTACAGAATAAATAAAGAATAAAAAATATAGTACATACCAATAATAGTGCAATAGCATGTTACAAATTTTGTAGTAACAAAAAATACTTAATAATGAAAGCAAACTTACAAGATAAAATTAAATAGATACAAAATAAGAGATCGTATCCATATGAGTAAGTGAAGTGGTGAGTGTTTGTTAGGGTATAAATGCTTAAATAATATTGTAAGGATGTAAAAAAAATTGGGGAATTCTCCGAAAAATTGAACTAACTTCTATACGGAACACTTTTTTACAACAGACGCCGGTTTCAACCTAACCTAATCGACGTCTCTCACAGTCGTTCATAAATGTAATCATCATCATTTATTAAAAGGACTTGTAAGGAATGGAATTCCCTGCCGGCGTTTATATTGTCGTCGAACAATAATTTGGATCGTTTCAAAGCAAATATGCATAAGTTCTGAATGAATAAGAGTTTTCCGTGTATTAAGGCCTCCGTCCGCGTTATCACTCTCCGTCAGGTCAAATAGCGGCCAAATACTTAGTCATAGGAGTTAAAAAAACCTGATTTGAATCATTTCATCAGCTAAAAATATATTCAAGTTAGAACAAACATTATACTAGTAAAAATGGAACACTGCGAAATGACTGGAATTCTGCGCTCATATTATTAATCTTGTACTTAGGTGACTGACTGAACGTCATTATTGTTTTAATATTCCGTGGTAATAAAAATCTAGATATAAACATGTTCCAATAAATAAAATAAAAAATGCATTTCATTAAAATTAAATTAGTTGAACATGTTTCCTAGTTTTATCTATGTCAATGTTCTCTACCGTTATATTTTACTATATCCACATAATATATATACCTGACCTTTACTATTGACCTACATAAGTTATTCCTGTCTGTGCCAACCCAATTTGCCCCCTTAATGAGATTCTGCTGCGGTCGGCTTGATAAGGCACACTCTAATAAGCTGAGCAAGCTAATTAAAGAAAAACTCTTACTTTTTGTATAGGAACCGAAATAATATTTAAGATTCTTATGGTTTTTTAATTTTAATGTTGTATTGTAGAATGATTGGTTGAGGTCATTCGAAAAAAGGCTTCATTTAAGTAAAGAGTTATCTAATAAATTTAATATTAAAATATCACGTTGAAAACATGTGAAGCATTGTAATTTATTTGCGACCAAGAGCTTGCATGCTTCTCTGGTAACAACAAAAAAATGTATTCTTTCTTCGTACAATTGATCACCTCCGTGACTCAATGGTAAGCGCGATCCGTTTAGCACCGAAGGTACTGGGTTCGAATCCCAAGCAAACATGATAAAAAAATGTTTCGGTCGGGCAGGGTACAGAAGGCTGATAACCTCCTTTCCTGTAAAGAAAAATGATAAGTGAAACAGACACGGAAATGGGTCCGCCCCATGAAACACTAGGGGACTCGGGAATTCACTTTACGTACAATGTAAATTCTAATTCTTTTAATGTGATGCAGGGGACACTGACAGGACAGACAAGCGCGGATCCAACCCTCAAAGGTTGTGGTCACAACCACCCAAAAATCGGTCAATTCTAAAAAGTTACAGGACATCAGAAATATTGAGCAAGTTTTCTTTCAATCTATACCTCGGTACTTTGCTGCGTTCCGAAACACGCATGATTCGTAGTTTTTATTTTTACTTTGTTAAGGCATGGAGTTGAATATAATATTGTCAGCCTATTTCAATATATCGTGAAAATGACGTGATGGTGGCCACTACCCTGGATTCGCGCTTGAGAACAGAGTGCTATAATATCTAATTTTGAATTTTTGGCAGAATTTGAGTTTATTTTAAGGCATTAATTAATTTAATTAAACTGAACGAATGTTTTATGTTTAGTTCAATATTCTATATTCATCGTTATGTATAAAGTTATATTGTATAAAAGTACGTAACAATCGAAATTAATATGAAGTTAGCGTGTTGAACTGTTATCGAACTCACGTCCGGCGCCCACGCTTCGAAGTACTTCCATAAACGTAATAACTATATTGTAGTTATATTGAATAATAAAATAAATAAAAAAAATCTTTTTTTAATTTAAACTGATTGTTATTTTTGTCGATTAGGAAGGTATTCGTAAGATATTTGATTACCTTTCATACTTACAAATCAAATAAATAGTCTTACACTAAAAAAAATCTATTTATTTTTATTATACTAGGAGCTATCTATCAAGGTTCAAAATAATATCATACTATGCCTTCATTAGCTATATTTTATTTTATTCATGCTTTGTAAAATACACCCGTCTTAAAATGTAGATAAAACTCAAAAATTAACCCTCCCTACATTTTACCGAATATTGACAAATATGTGTATGTTAACGCAATGAGTGGTAGTAATAGTTAAATTAATAGAAATCTTTCAAAACTTTTTAAAGAACATTTATGTACATACTTGCGATAAATCAAAATGTGGAACAGCGCGCACTTCCGGACATTTCCACTTCTTCGCAATTCTTCCAAAGGCAACGTGGACCAGAACTATTAAAAGCACAACTCCCAAAATTCGAGCCATTGTCACCAATTTTTTATTAAATAAATTTGATATTTCACAGTGCTTCTATATTTTTAAATTTTTAAACGTATTATTCATTCGGCAGGCACTGGACAACTAACAAAAGGGAATTGTTATCATTTTGTATGGATCATTAGTTAATGTTGCCTGGACGCTTTTGGAATTCCATTATCAGGTACTGTGAGTCATGATATATGAAATGATGTAGAGCTGACATTATGGTTTTTTGTCTAGGCAGTGAACGATTTGAATACTTTGTTGTTTATAATTTATTTTATTTATTAGTGTAAGCGTGTGACTTCGCCCTCTTGGAAATATCAAGTTGTATCAGTGTTGTCTAGACTCTATTCTACCACCGAGCAAAGAATTAAGTCAACTTGTTTTTCAAATTGTATTAACTTTCTTATATTAGTAGGTATAGTTTAAATAACGCTTACGACACAATTAAAGCAACAGCCCATTTTTACTTACATCCAAAGCAGCTGCACGTGTCTTACTAATCCAAACGTTTCACTTTAAAGAAATGCCTTCCTGTATTTAGAATTAGAAATTCCAAGCGTAGGTAAGTTAAAAGTGCAGTACAACGATATGTTAGCTTGACCAAAAGTACTTTAAAAATATATATATTTAAGAAGTAAATTTAATGTATAGAATGCCTTTATTTAAATTAATGACATGTGAAGAAACATTCATAAACAAAAATATTGTTATTGAAAAGCTACGATCTCTATATGTAAGTAATAAGCTTAATATTTACGATTTTTTACATAAAGTTCCTATCGAAAAGTGTTATGATAATATTAACGATTTTGTTGACAATGTCTTGTTATCGGTCCCTATTAGTTTACACTCTCTAACGATATTGTAGACTGTTATCTTTAAAGTTTTATGATAGGGCTTTTGTGACTTAAAAATCTATATCTATACATATAATAAAAGAGTAGGATCGAAATTACGCTTCACTAAATATTTTTACCAGAAATTAAGAGGGGTGATAAAAGAAGGGTAGCAGAATGCATAAATGCAATTTTTAAGATTCTTGTCTGTCTGTCTGTCTGTCTGTCTGTCTGTCCGTCTGTCTGTCTGTCTGTCCGTCTGTCTGTCTGTCTGTTTGTTCACGCTAATCTCCGAAGATACTGAACGGATTTTCATGCAATTTACACAAATATATTAATTAAATCCCGGGGCAACATATAGGCTTTGTTTTATCGAAATCGGTTATCAGAAAGAAAAGTTATCATCATTTAAAAATATGATAATTATAAAGGCACCATATCACCAAATTGCAATGCAAACTGACTCGCGTTGAACTTTTTCGAATTGTCAGATGTCAATCACAGTTTGATATGTAAATGAAATACTTTGATTATTTCGCCATTTCCGATATATGTAATCGTAGAATAGTGGATATGCAGGCCCATTGCGTAACTTCAGATGCGAGTTCGAATCTGAAGTTGAACGGAAATATTTTTTTTTTGTATTTATTTATTTTTTTAAAGAATTATAATTATAAAAATAGAAAATGTATTATTGAAATATTATATGAAAAAGTATTTCTTATGAGATCGTTTATTTCACCTTTTCATCCATCCTTTCTCTACAGAATTACGATTATTCGACATTGCTTTTATTGCTTCTTATGGACTGTCTTCGTATCTTAGAGGTTTCCGCATTTAGGACCGGAAACCCGAGTAGGAATCCCAAGAAAAGGGAATTTAAAAAAAATGTCTCAAAATGAAAATGATCAATTAAATGAAATAAATATCGAGGTGGATACAGTATCTTCACCACTAATTAAATTTATAAAAAAAATAAGTAAATTTCTTTAAAGTCAGGTTAATTTTTTCAACAATGTAATGTTGCGCACCTCATACAAGAGGCACCTCAAATGTCACACTCAAACTTGTGAAATGTCGCAACACCTCAAACATACATTTTGTACCGCTTCAAACTCGATGAGGGACTTGGAACGCGGGCGAGGCGATGAATGTGATTGAGGCGGTGAGGTGTACGTCAAGATGAATGAGTGTACGGTTGAAATGAATCGTTTTGTCTTACTCGCTCTTCTCATACATGACAATTACTCTTTGCATGACAATGACAATCGAGTCTGATGAGCAACTGATAACGAACCAAAGCGATATTTGTGAGTTAATTGACGGTGATTGTGACATGATATTATTGTAATTTGTATGCATTAATAGGTAATTATAATTATTAATTTGAATTCTGTTTTCTGTGGTACAGTAATAGTAATTAGGATTAATATTTTTTATCTATATAGGTAGCAATAGTGTTGCTTAATATTTTAACTTTTATTAATAGCAATCATATTTTAACTTTTTAAATTACATATTATAGAACAATAATATTGCTTAAATAAATATTTAATATTTTTAATTTTTTTATATAATGATAGCAACACAAAATATTATTTAATAAAGATTTGAAAAAAATGTACGTTTTATAGAAATAATATATTTAAAATGTCATAAGAAATGTTAGGTACTTCATTTGTCCTGTGGCAACCTCAGTCACCTCACCTCACTCAAAAAGTCAAACGTCACAACCACTCGTATGACGTACATAAAGGAATTAACAGTACAAAATGAGGTCCTCAAATGAGGTGGTACAATGTCCCAACTCATTTCATAAAATGAGGTAATACATACAAACACTTCAATTTCGTTTGTCCTACCCATCACTACAACAATGGTATTTCTATAGAATTTCAAATCATACTTCGAACCCCAATCTCAACCACCATTAAACGTGTCGATAATATGATGCAAAAGCAACCGTCAATGACTAATTTGATAGCTCTTTCCCAAAATAAATCACCAAGTACAGAGGATGGAGGATATGTCATTTGAAGAAAGCTTGCTCAAAAGCGAACCCCACGCGAACGAAGTCGCGGGCATCAGCTAGTGTATTTATAAGTAAGTTATTTCATTTTATACAGTTATTATGTACACGATATCTAGTAATGGTGGATCATCAACATTATCTACATCTATATATACTATACTAATATTATAAAGAGGAAAGATGTGTATTTTTGTATGTTATGAATAAACTCAAAAACTACTACTTAGCCTGATTTTAAAAATTCTTTCACCAATAGAAAGCTACATTATCAGCAAGTAACATAGGCTATTATTTGTGTATAATACATCTATATTGCACCCGTATGAAGCCGGGGCGCTTTGCTAGTATAATATATATTTTTAATATAATAGTATATATTTTTAAATTTCGACACTGTACAGCGCTTGATTCCTGTTTCAAGTAGTGTTAAACAAAATTAAGTAGAATGAAGTGTGGAGCACGCTGATTTATGAAGAACCGCCTTTTTTAATCTGACGTGGGAAAGACAGAGGCTGGTAGAGCATTGCATTTCTTACTTGTTAAAAATGGGTATTTAATTACTTTGGTGTTTCTTAAATAATAGGGTTTGTCCTCAAAATAGTAGATCTGTCACCAAAATGTAGTCACCAAACAATGCAAAATCAGTTCCACAATAAATCACCTAAAATCCTGAGATATAAGCTCTAGTACCAAATAAGTAGAATTCGGTTCTGGCACTAGTCGGCCGCTGCCGCGGCACCGCTCGCTTCGCTCGCTCTACTCGTGCGCGGTGGTCACCATACCAACATAACCTAACCTAGAACTTCAAAACTAGTCGCTCACTTAGTAATTTAGTCGCACGGCTAGTAAATTCATACCGCTCAAGTTATTAAAACATGATAATTCATACCTGGGAACAATTTTTGTTTATCTGAGAACGAAAATATTTCGTGGCGATAGATCTATTTATTAGGTGATACAACTTGATGACAAATATAAATTTTGGTGATAGAAAATATAGTTCCCGTTAAAAATGATGAAAACACAAATCCGAATTTTACTGACGTCATCACTGTAAGAGTAATTTATCTACTCTTCGGGTGTTCTGTTGACCGATGCAAGAATGGTGATGAAAGACAATACTGAAGAGATCTTCAGCGTACTTTATGAAATAAATTCTATACATTACCAATAATTATAATTATCGTTAGTAACAGAACACACAATACAGAAAATAGGTGCACGCGTAATAACGCTAGGCTAGAAGCGTTGCCTGCTCTTTGTACTTGTAGGTACTTAATGTTTTTTTTATGACAAATATCGACAGACGAGGTAGAGTACTTGATGGTAGGTGATACCTTAGCTACAGGAAATCAATCAATCAATTGTTTCAAACTATTTTTTGCTTCGAGCATTTGGAATCCACAGACTAAAATCGAAACGCGCAATATGCATTTCAGTTCTATGAACGGTACTGAATTTCGATATTCGGTCCATCCGTTTCATAGATTTTATTTTATTCTATTTAGTAATAAAGAAGTTGTAAGTTGTGACATTATATCTGTCTATGATTTCTCGTACAGAAAACATTGAGGCTTTTACTTCCAATTTATTTATTTGAGCTACATACATACATATACACAGGTGTGATGGTAGACTGGTTTGGAAGTATTAGCAAAATTCGTGTCATTACAACTAGTTTTTTATAACCCACTTTTATGCTAAACAGATTATACATCGCATCGTTTTGAAGATTATTTTTGTAAGGAGGTAAATACTGGTACTTTTTAAAAATGAAACCTATGATACAAAGACTGAAAGCTCATCAGTCAACATATCTTTTACCTAGGTATATAATTTAAGTACCACACTATTATAATTTATGATTGAAATGAATTTATGATTTTTATGATTCACCAGCAGTACATATCCAGTATAATAAAACAAATGTTTTTTTTTTCAAAAAAAAAATTCTAGGAACATTCGTAGCCGTAAGCAGCATAACTCACCAAAATTTCATGAGAGTCGGATGAATAATTTTTGAATGCATAGAGGACAAACATACCTACATTAATTTTTATTTATTTAATAGATACATTTCTGAGTGAAGAATCCTTAACCTGTGATGATGTCATTCTATTGTTTTAAAGAAAGCCTCAAAACTGATGTCATAGACGATGACTAACGCATTTATTTTACTATCAAATTTGTAATAATATGATCGAGTCGTAAATATATATGTAATTGATTCAAAAATAATTAATTCTTTGTTCCTAAAAAGTCAATTATTTAGATTTTGTTCGCAGCAAGTGCTCTCTCTCAGAGTCAACACTATTAAAAATTCTCGTCTAACTCTACCTAGACACACATTGACAAAATTTCGTCTAAAGAATGTCGTTATCAGATCGTGGACATGCACACAGAAAGTGTTTTTACTTTTGCCGGTCGGTTCGAGTTTTCACCGATTCCGTGTTATCACAAAGCTTGCGCATACACCGTGGTTATGGGGACATCTTTGTTATTCACTGCGCCTGCGCAGATGTGCGCTACGTGCGTACCTACTACTTGTTTTGGGTTAATGATATTTAGACTTGACAGACCCTCTTTAGTTTAATGTAAAGTTTGTAACATTTAGTAGGCAAATATGATTTTAAAAATGGCAATAAAGAATATTGAATTAATATATCAATACGGATGGAAGTTCCAAACATTTATGTAATTTTATAACAAAATTAGTAGAACATATAACCTAGAGTTGAATATATTGTATATTTAATAAAAAAAACGAATTAATTAAATAATTTATTGCACAAAATAAAATGCATAGGTAATTAATTTTAAATATTTTCATATCCCTATCCTTATACATTTTCTTAAAAATTAAGTTTTCAGTCCCACAAGATACGCTTATATACTTCATCTTCTTATAATAATCTATTCGCCTTAGGCAAAATATATAGTACGTAAAAAATCCATAATATTATCGTCTCGATAACAGCCTACATCTGTCAATTACTTGTAAAATTATACGTATGTAATGTTATACATGGTTTTGTGGTTAAGATGGAAAATTTCAAGTCTTATAATAGCTGATAGTAAGTGACCGTGGAGTAATACCTATAATTTACTTGTCTTTGCTAAACCTAATAGAAATATAATAATCGTATCACGGAGTTAATAGATAATAATGATAGCGTTTTATAATAATTATTTTAAACACTGTGTCAAAGCATGTCGGCGGCATTGCGTGTCCAAAAGATATCAGTATCAGGACAAGTTGTACGTTTCGATAGCAGTATAGGCACGCTGATTACAAAGCTGGAACGAGATGATTAGCCGTTTTAATGGTAACATTTAAAGGGCATAGATAATATAATTTAGGAAGTCAGGCACCACCCCAGGGGCATGTTATCCTTTTCTTTAGTGTGAAATGTTTTGATGAATGGGAATCAAATAGCATATTGTTATTTTTTATAGAAATCACCACCGCCCATAGACATCCGCAAACACCAGAGGGCTTGCAGGTGCGTTGCCGGCCTTTTATGATTTCTTTTTGACCGCCTCTGTGGCTCAGTGATAAGCGCGTTTAACACCAGATGTCCTGAGTTCGAATCCCGGGGAACCAATATTAAAAAATAATTGTTTTGATCAGGCAGGGCACAGAAGGCTGATCACTTACTTGCCTGTAACGAAATGATCAGTGAAACAGACACAGAATTGGGTCTGCCCTATGCCCCACTAGGGGAGTCGGGAATTCACTATGATTTCTTTTTATTATTATTTTTAACATACAAAGAACAATCATTTAACTGCGTTTCACCTGGTGGTAAGTGAGAACGCAGTCTAGGATGGAGAATAATTGTTGCCTGACAATGTGCCTATGCCTATTCACATTCGCCTTGATTCTTAAAACTTTGTAATCTCATGTATCCCCGAGGAAAACATGAGACATACTCATATCAGTATATCATTTGACCGAAACATGTCTCCATTATCTGTGGTTAAATATTGTAAAATGACTTTTCTTTATTCCACGGCAGCTCTCAGCATTCATATATCACATACGCATCTCTTAGTGAATCTAAATAAGCTTTTGCTCGAAGAATTACAATCAATGCGTTTTTGTGGCAAACCTATAGTAACCGGAGCACGTCCCGTCAGCGTTTCTAACATTCTTCTTACAACAAATTATACAAGTATTGTCTTGCCTGTATGCTTTTTTTTGCCAAGTAAATAATTATTACCTTATTTATTTTTTTATATCTAATATATAAAATTCTCGTGTCACAGTATTTATAACAAAACTCCTGCGAAATGGCCGATTCTTATAAAAAATTGTGTGTATTCAGTAGATTAAGTAGCAATAGCTTTCATACCCCTAAGTGATAAGGGTGCTCCACACCAAATTTTTAATTTTAATTTTTTGGACAAAAACAATTGTTTATGTATTTTTTCAAGAATCGGGATTAAAAATTCAGAGTCCCAGAGAAACAAAAAAAAATATTGTTTCACTCGTTTAGGGCACAGAAGACTGACAGAGGCATAGCTTACCCTTGATGAGCTCTGTGTCAAAATTTGATGGCCTTTGTCCTAACTGCGGCGAAGCCATAATGGAAGGTTACTTCGGAGCCCCTGTAGCTAGGAGGCCCCATATGATCGATACGGCTGATACGGCAGTAGCTACGCCCCTGAAGACTGGTGTACTTGTCTAAAAGAAAAACGATCAGTGAAAAGGGTCTTGGGAATTGAAATAAGGAGGGAAATAAATTAAAAAAAAAACCTTTGTTTCAAACATACAATAGAAAATATAATATTAAACATAAAAAAAACATACCGTTAAGCTGAATTAAAGGTCTGAGATGAAAAAAATACATTGAAAGTGATTTAGAGTTTAGCATTTTCTAAAATAACCTGTTCGATAAAAGATGGAGGCCGCGTCATAAAATTATTTTATTCTCACGGTGACAGTAACAGCTTTTTAAAACCAATTAATTTAAAATAAAGACAATATTAATTAAGTTTGCCTTGTTATCATTATAATTATAAATGCTATAAATTGATTCGCATCTCATTTAAAATGGAACGTATTTAGTTAAATTTAATCGTTATTAATACGAAAGAATTATTGATATCGAAGATTAAATTAATTATCTAATTCAAATACACGCTTTAATGTAGCTAATCAGACTGGGCTCGGATTTAGTAAATATATATTTAACGGAAATAACCTTGACTGAATTAGTTACTGATGTGTGTCAATGTGTTAAACGAGTGAAATTGCATTTGAATTAGCTTTGAAATTCAAATACATTATGTATAGTGTTACTTGCATCGTAAAAGTTCGGATATAAATAGAAAAAACACGAATTACGGATACCTAAGCGTTGTATTTGAAATCACAGTCAGCGTACAAGATTTATTAATATGTCAGATATCGCCAGATGAGCATGAGGTTCACTTGATGGTTGGTGATACCTCAGCCACAGAACATCAGTCAATGACAGTGGCGGCGTAAGGCGTTTGCGACGTGGGCCACCGCCTACGGCCTCGCGGCCCAGGGGGCCTTGCGCACCGAAAATTTATGCATTACGTACTTAAAAGCCGCGAACGCACCAAAAATTTTTGCCAAAAGAGCCTTTTTTATCGCTGGCAGAGGGCCTCGCAAAATGAATCTTGCCCACATAAAATTTAGGTCTTACGCCGCCACTGTTCAATGATGCGCTGTCGACCTAATTTATATATAATAACAAAAATATAAAAATCGATCGAGCGATCAGCAACTGCTTCGCACCGATGCAATGTAGAAGTACTATACACAAAAATAAATTTAATCTAATGGTGAAAGAATTTTTAAAGTCGGTCGAGTAGGGTTTGAGTTAAATCGTAACAAACAAACAAATCTTTCCTCTTTATAATATTATTATAAAGAGGAAAGAACTATAATTATAGTTATCTTATATTTTTTTTAAAATTGTATTTTTTAGTTATATTTGGTATGTTTCGTAATAAGTATTAATTTGATTTAATGTTTTAAAGCCCACAATCCAATTGGACGTAGTTTAGCGAAAAGGATACAACCCATAAAGAATTCATAGTGGGTTGGATCCTTTTCGCTTAACTACGTCCAATTGCAAGACGAGTGATAGAGTTATTTACTTTTCTTACTGAGCGAGAGGTAAGAGACAGAGTTGGTGGTAGACGATATGTCAGCTATAGAATATTCATGGTGAACAACGGTAGTAATGTTTAAATAAAATACCGTATACCGGATATAAACGCGATTTATTATTTATATTGTTTAAATTATTTATCCCGATCTCTCCTATCATCTAGCTGTCTCCCCGCGACCACGGTTGCTGAAAAGCATCCGAAACGTCGGGATAAATAATTTAAACAATATAAATAATAAATCGCGTTTTAATCCGGTATACGGTATTTTATTTAAATGTGTGATACTCGCGTTAATAAAAGCCAATATGACGGTGGTAACCAATTTTATTCTTAGGTTTTACAAGTACTGTTATACGCTTCGATCAACAATACTGGCAATGTATGTACGGTAAATTATAAAGTTTCTAAGGTTACAGACACAAATCTTGTTACTTTAAAATATATCGATATATTACAATTATTAACGTTCCCTTAATATACCTACATCCGTAGCGGCTGCCCTCAAACACTATTTAGTTAAACTTTCGTTTTACTTTAGTGAAATTACTTTTCAATAGCATTATGAATGTTCTTGATAGTAAATCAAAATAATTACATGTGCCCAAACGTTTGGAGCGAACTAAAAATTTAGACGAGATTTTTGAAGAGAAAGTAAATCATTTATCGAGAATAGCTATTATAGACCGGTCGTCTTACAGAATGGATTAACAATTTTCTATGTAACATCATCAATTTAATGATTATAGTGCTAATACATTCGCGAATGCTCTCTCCTATTATAGTCAGTGTTATACCTTAACATAACGCTAATAGATGCATCACTCAATTTATAGATCGAATCTTAATTTAAGTTTTTTATGAATGATGAATAATGGTAATCAGTCATACATTGACAGTTTTGATTACAATTAAGTAGTAAATGAAAAACCAATTCTTGCATTGGTGGTGTATAAAATACTAACGATCTGCCCCGGTTTCGCACGGGTGCGATGTAGATGTACTATACACAAATGCCTAAGTTACTTGTTGATAATGTAGCTTTCTATTGGTGAAAGAATTTTTAAAATCGGTCAAGTAGTTTTTGAGTTAAATCGTAACAAACAAACGAATCTTTCTTCTTTACAATAATGTTATAAATAGATAGTAAATGTCTTCGTTTTTTTTTATTAAAAAAATATTTTTAAAGATTCGTTTGTAATAAGTCTTAACGATTTCATAAAATAAAACTCCTCAACTTTCCGAAAACTTGTACAAATACAACCTACTTAAAATTAAATCCATCACAATCCGGAATGCTAATCGCTAGGAAAACGCAGAGCGAATGTTTAAATACGGTTAAATAAATAAAATTGTGTTGAAGTAGAAAAATGTGTGTCAGTGTGTTGGGCGCTCAATGCTCATCCGGCACTCGCTCAGCTAGACATACTACGCTTCACATTATACTACATGGTATATTAAAAATAAAGTGTTCATTAAAAATAAGTATTAGAATTACTTCGTTTCTATATTTCACTTGTTTGATCGCTTGTATACGTAAGTCTAGATCTCTGCCTTGGAAAACACCCAATTTTTTCTTGTGAGTGATGTCGCGGAAGCTCTCGTCGTTTTGTACACTTATCATTTTATTTTTTGAAAATATATTTTTTTATGATTTTTTTTTAATTTCTTAGTCTGTTTCACACATCAACTTCATATTTAATAACCCATTTATTATTAACGTAATTGAATTAAAATATACTTAAAACAACAAACACGGTTAAGGTTATATTTGAATATTCATCCTAAAATACTTATTGAAATATTAATTTAATTTTTTTACACTAAACACATTTTAAGATTGACATTCTTCGTCAGAATTAATTTCAATATCAAACAAGATATAAATCTAATAATCACGTTCAAATTGAGTTTTATTTCTAAATAAGGAAAATCTATAGAGATTTTGAATAAGGCCACTTTGCATTTAAAGTTTATAATTTCTTTTAATCAACATAAATATCACGGTTTTTTGAAGTGCATCCTTTCGATTTTCGTCCAGTAAATCAAAGAACGGATTGAATATTACAAATTAATAAGCATTTTATATGCAGAGTGCATGCTAATGATAGAAATAATTCATTAACCGTTTGTGTTTATAAGTATGTATATTTAATAAAGGATGGCTCAGATATATCGTCGGTGTCAAAGAATGAACTTGTAACAAGATTTTTGGATGAAAAACTTTTTTTTTTTTTGTTAATCTATTGATAAAACAATGAAGCATGGTTTTTCCGTAAAACAGTACAATCTTTTATCTTTTAAGTGCCAACTGGCACATATTAGTGCGTTTCCTTGTAAGTGAATTATTAAATAAAATCATCTATATCATGGTAATAAAATTAATTAAACCAAAAACATGAAAATGTTTGCATTATTTTTATTAGCTCAGTGAAAAAAACTTATTTGCATTTAGATGATCCTGCTTTGATTCCGACAATATTGAAATAAAACAGATGTGGTTAAAATCAAAGAAAAATTTATTAAGTTGGACTTTTAAAGTAATACTGTGAATTGCTTAGAGAAATGTTAACAGAATCAAGATAATTACTTGTAATATATAAACGTGTATTATGTGCCGCTCACTATAATTTAACTAAAAATCTTTCTATGCCTTTATCGGAAAACAGAAAATCAAAGACACAGTTTTAAACCGGACTAGGACACAATAGCTCATAATGATCAAATTAAGTGAGAATGGGCAAGAATATCGGCGGTGATACCTTTAAGTTATTCTTATTTACCTGTAGTATGTATGCACTTTTACATTATACCTGCATATCAGTGATTCTAGCTCAAGGGATAAATAAAAATAATCAATGAAACACTAAGAAGAGCATGCCTACAATACTAGGATTCCTAGCTTAGTATTGTAGGCATGACTGACAGACTTTTACTACAATAAATAATTAAAACCACTTTACGTTAATTAAAATAACATCGCATTACAAGCTAATTGAAGAACCAAAAAAGACTGTTCAAACACGCAAAACAAATAAAATCCAAGTATCGGTGACCGATAGCGAAAGCTCTTGTTGACATATTCGAAAGTATTTGTCAAGTGAATTTTGAAAATATTGCCATCGAAATTGTTCTGAATTTAAATTTAACCAAAATTTTCGTAGGCCAATAATAATTTCCAAGTGTACTTCTTTTTACGTAAAAACTGACATATTAGATACAACTAATATAAATATCAAACTCAGTGCTCATCAAAAACCAGCACAAAAGCTTTACTAGTTAATTCGTTAGTACTTTAAAGTTCCTGAAGAAAAGAGTTAAATACTCTATAATGAAAAGTAACTTCTATGTTTATTTCATTAAAATTCGATTAGAGACCTTTAACTATTTAATTTTACTAAATTACTTTATGGCAATCGTTTTTATAAAATAAGCTTTATTGTTACGTATTAAGAGCTATTTTATTTAAATGTGGTCTAAAATATAAGTCTTTTTTTATATTTATACCGACATACGATTCATACTGAAACAAATGTTGGTCTTGGTGACATCGTCATCTAACCGGATCCCACTTGTGGAAGCGAAGTTTCATTGACGGTTTCTATACAATCATACTAGTAATTATAATGATATACCTAAACTTAATAAATAAATAATAAAAAAGTTTTATTTTTCCTTACTATTAACATACAGGTATAATTATGAAAAAAAAGAGTAATATAAATAAATCTAATATAAGTAAGGACCGCCTGTCGCGGTAAAAGTCTCTTCTAAACATCGCCACTCTTCTCTATCCCTAGCCCTTCTCTCCCACAGATTTCCCAAAGTTACCTTCAGGTCGTCACACCATCTTATTTTGGTCTTCCACGGACAACCATAGAGGTCCAGGTTGTAATATTTCGTGATATAAACTTAGCGCTTCATAACCTTTGGTTATATTTTTAATAATTTCCCGAGTCTCTAATGAGTGATACATTGCCCATTCTATGCTTATTTCAATAATAAGTTTTAATTACAGGTAAATTGGTGATTTTTTTTCCCCAGAATTCTAAGCCCAGCTTCAGTGTGACATACGCTTACTAAACCCCGGAGGCGGTAGTGAAATAGTTAATTATTATAAATCAGTAATTACAGATCCAATGTATTGAAGAATGACATATATTGAAAACAAATCGTTTCAGTAATTAAAATTTGAAATAATATAATTAAAAAAAACAAAATCTATAAGATATGTATCATAAGATAAATTAACGATATTAGATGGTAGAGATATTATGAAAGTGAACGTAAAATGTAGAGGATCTTTAGGAGATTAGATTTATGAAGTCGACATGCTTATTCATGCATACAAATTTTATAGATTTCACGTAGCTAAAATATGCAACCAATCTTCATATGTGAAATAAATATCACTATTTTTTACAACATTTTTATTAGCTACGAATAATGTAAAACCGGATTAATGTTTACATTCATTAAAAAAAAAAAACATTTTTATAAAAAAAATACTTTGGTCTCGGCCAAACCACATTGCTAAAAAGCATCCGAAACGTCGGGATAAATATTTTAAACAATGTAAATAATAAATCGCGTTTTAAGCCGCTATAAAGTATTTTATTTAAATGTGTGATACTCGCATTAATAAAAGACATTTTAAATTTACTAATAATATCATTTACATTGCGACAGTACCTACTATATTCTAAGATCGGTACGTTTAAAAAAAAGTTGCAGCGATAGTCAACGGTATTCATAAGTACGATATATCTTTGGTCGCGTGTGCTATAATCAGGCTTGGCCTTAACGCATACGCGGATACGACTCATTTGTCATTTCCTTCGAGAAGAATCTTCAGATGTGGTACCTACTTAATTGTATTAGAGCTACATTTAAATAACTTAAAAAAGGAAAAGATACATCCTTGTGAAATAGTAATAGTTGTGAATAATTATTATATTTTAATGTAAAAAAATGAAACAGAGTAATTCAAATGCCTCAACACCAATTATACATATTTAAATGGTCCAAGAGAAAAATTATTTTTTTCTAATTTATTTAAAATAAATCTATACTTCTATACTTATCTATATCTATATTATAATGTTATAAAGATGAAACATATGTATTTTTGGATTTTTGTATGTATGAATAAACTCAAAAACTACTGGACCGATTTTAAAAAATATTTTACCAATAATAAGCTACATTATCAGCGAGTATCATAGGTTTTTTTCAGTTACATATCATTAAATGGGCTACTAATATCTAACATTACCCTAATAAATATAACTGCAGTAATAACAGGTAATGGTTGTCGCTCGTGCATAACTGTGTAAGTGTATAAGATCTCATTTCATCTCTATTTACATACAGAACACCGATAATAATTAACTTAATGCTAACTTAATTTTTTAAATTTAATGTAGGATATAAGGATGCAGACTACAAGCCATGAATAATTTTGATATAAATTTAAATTTGGAATATAAATCCGAATCAAGATTAGTAATAATTATTTTAATAATAGGAATACTTCATATCTTTAAACGTATCAATATTTTTTTAAGAACATAGACACGTATATTCTAATACAAATGTTAAAATGAATGTGTGTATTTAGTACATTTTAGATATTAATATTGCACATATTTTATGAAATCATGTCAATATGTCATGAATATTATGTATGATAATATATATTCTAAATTTGATCGTTGCAAATTTTAAATAATTATTATACTGAAAGAAGTAAATAAAAATATATAATAATAAATAAATAATTGATATATTTTACTTAAGTATATTGCTAACAGACAATTCAAATGTATATTACTTCACTTCGAGTTTAACCTTTAAATCATACTTTATAACAGTAATTTACAATAATAACAATTGTTAAGGTACAATTAATAATAATTCATATATGAAAAAACTGTGAAGCACATTGCGCGTTTCGGTCTCAGGCCCATATTCCAAGACGTGTCACAGTTTTGAATCTAGTTTTGAGACTTGTCAAACCATTTTTTCAATTCAAGAATAGATTACGACTTGAGTAACGTCTTGGAATACGGGCCTCAGTCTACAGATTTCCGAATGCTCGAAGTAAAAAGTAGGTCGACGACGCATCATTGACTGATGTTCTGTAGCTGAGGCTCGTCTCTCGATATCTAACATAAAAAAATAATCTTAAGTGATTTCGTTTTATGATTAAAATGCATAATATTGATAATAACTCTAAACTTTCCATCGATATTTCACTAAAAATTTATCAAAATGAACATTTTGTACACTTAGATTGCATATTTTAATAATTCATTAGTCAATAGATGCATCTAAATTACCTAATTGAAATCACAAAACAACCTTTAAAACGTGAATTTCAAAAAAAAACTCGTTTTAAATTTTAATATAAATATGTATTCAAAATATTACTATCACAAAATACGAGTATGACTATGCCACATATCTTTTTGGCATTTATGACCAAAGACAATGTTATGTGTCGAGTCAGTTTTTTTGTGTTCAGTGGCAGATTTATTTCTGTGTCTGTTTAATTGATCGTTTTTCTTTACAAGAAGAACGACTTACTAGGAGCTTTCAACATACTGTGCCCTGCCCGACCATAACATTTTTTTTTAAAATCTTGTTTCCCTGGGATTGGAATCTGGGACCTCCAGTGCTAAACATATCGCGCTTATCACTGAGCCACGGTAGCGGTTGGTTAGATCAGAAAGCAGACATAATATGTATGAAATCTGAAAGTTATATTAACATTTACTTAGAATGGATAACAAATATTTAAGAATTCAACGCGCATCGAGCTGTGAAATACTTACTTACGACTAACTTGATATCCGGTGTCACTCGCACCCAAGTGAAGAAAAAAATATAGCGGCTTTATTTTTTTTACTTACCTAAAAGCGTTATTGTTGCAATAATATAATAAAAATTCTATCACAAACTCAACCAAAATTCACGTCAATTCCGACAAGCAGCGAATTTCTTCTGACTAAATTTAGAAATACTAAAAGTTCGAACTGACAAATTAAATATTAATATATAAATGACACTATAAAATCCACATTTTTCAAAATCTAAATGGCGTTAGTATGGCAATTTTGTGAAAATTCATATCAGACAGCTGTCACGTTTGAGTATGTTCTTGACTACGTTGACTGGGAAGCATTTATAACGACGGCATAAATAATAAACCGCATTTTATTCCGATAAAAGTTATTTTATTTAAATCACTACCGATTCGCCCCGGCTTCGCAAAATAATATATCGGTCCAGTAGTTTTGTAGTCAGACAAATAGAAAAATCTTTCCTCTTTATAATATTATAGTATAGATTATCATGTTTCCATATTATATTCCGAGTTAACCTTTTGTGGTTAGTTTCCAGTTTCATGGTTAATTGCGGTAAGAATGATTCCTTTTTTGTGATCATGATGTTTTATAAATATTATAACGTTGTCGGCATTATGAGAATAAAAGTAGCGAGTATTTCGAAGTTCAAGAGAGTATATTTAGCTCATATTTCAGTTGATTTAATACAAGAAAATATTAATTCATACATACAAATATATCCATCCTCTTGGGGTAGGCAGAGATTACAAAATACCAAATGCTCTGATCCTTGCATACCACTTTCGCTTCTTCCACTTTGATCAATGCTTTCATACATACTCATAGGTTTTGAGTACTTTTGACCTGGCCCTTTTGAAGAACGTCTCCGATCTAATCGCTTAGGTCGACCACTCCCGACCCTTCCACTTACACCAGATCCATAAATCTTTTTCGTTTCTCTACTTTCATCCATTCTCATTTAGTTAATTCATGTATTACAGAATTACCTTAGTCTTACATATCAATTCAACGGCACTAAAATTATGACCGTTTTCGTTTCAAGCTAAATACTGTCTGTATATATGTAACAATATTAAGTTATAGCTGTTTTACCGTAAGCTGATATTAATAATCAAAATAAAAGTTGTTTTTTAATCCCACGGAGTTCATATTACGGCTCGTAATACTTGATAATTTGTTATCATGTTCTTTCATTCATGAAGATGATAATGAATGAGAGAAAAATAAAATTGTGTTCACTAAAATCGACTTTAAGCTGTTTATGGAAGTTTAAGAGAAGTGTGTATTGTGTGGATTAGAAATTAAAAAAATTAGATTTAATTATAGATCTGGCAGTCTTTTAAAGCTGTATACAATTCCAAATCTCTATTGATTCATGAAGATGAAGAAATATTATAAAGTTAAAAATAGATGGGTATTGTATTTAGGGTATCTTTGTAGTAGACAAGTCACTAGGTAAAATGCTCGTAGCAGTATTCGTAGACACCACAGTTTGTTATATCTGCTCAAACCTACATTATACAAATTAACAATTAATAACGGTATGCTTTTACGTTCTGTTAAATAGTAGGTATCAGAGTCATAAAACTTTGAGAAATATCAATAGCGAAGTGTAAAAAGTTTCTAAAGGACCATGTCATAAAACACATAATACCTATGTCGAATTTTTAAACAGTGCGAGGAAAACCCAAAGTTAAGCAAAAGGGTCTTCACTATTTTTAGTCTGTTGGTAGTTATATTACATATTGGGTTAATATATAAAGGAAGTTGGTAAAAATCGGTTTGTTAGGACACCTTGCCACTGAGAAATATACAATTGGACTTCGTAATGTTACTTTTAGTATTTACAGTCAACAAAAGTCGTGTTCACTAGCATCTTTCTAACATGTAAAACTATTGTTTTAATGCTAATTTTCTTAACTGTATTTCGCACTCAAAGTACACAGTCTATTAAGTACTTAAGTAACTGAGTTGTAAATGTTTGTTTTTTTTTTAACTTCATTCGTTTTATAATTCAAGTACCATAAATTTTATACTCAATTTCATAATTACCAGTAAAAATTTTAAGATGTCATTCAAATCTTTATAATTAAAAAAAGCATACAGCGCTAATCAATAAAAACAAAATTAAAAATTAAACTAACTTTAAAAAGATCAAGTTTCATTGTTTTAACAGAAAATTAAAAACATAGGTGGCTAAATTAAAGTAATACGTATGTAATAGAACCCTACGCTCATAGGGCATAGTTGAACCAATTGAGTAACCTTCAACATTGACCTCTTGCTTCATTCATCACCGCCTTTAATTCCGACTCAATCAGTTCGTAAATTTGGTATGTATGTAGGCAGACTTTCTCCGGGTGAAATGAGTATACGAGAGGGGAGCGACCTTGTTAGAGGGAGTCTGACACCTGCGCCGCAACCACTTGTCACTCTCAGGCCGCCGCGTGCGCACCGCCGCGCCACATAAACAAACCGTAGTACGGTGCACGTGCCAGCGAAACATTATCTGTGGGACCTTTATTATCTGTGAGAACTGTGACCTTGTGTGTGGTGTTTCGTTGCGTTTGGAAGACTTAAACGGTATGTTCATTTGCGTCTTAATTTATTGTTATGGCATTTTTGAATTTGGAAAAATCGGAAGTGTTTCCGGATGAATTTGTACTTGGAGTAAGCAGTGTTTGATCTGACTGAAACATCCATTCATTATATGTTGCTAGATTTTTTTATATTTGAAGATGCATATTTAAGAATTGTTTGAACATGAATGGCAGATATGATAAACTTACAGCGGATCGGGAGATATGTAGGTCACCGATCCCGGTTCATCGCGTCGATTTATATTTTCCTTTCATGCAGAAAAAAATAAATTTTAAGCAAAAATATAACTATAATTGCCATGGAATCTAATTTTATATTAGCAATCCATAGAACCTTTTAATAACTACCTAACCACGAATATGACCTACGGTATAAGATTTCAAATAAGAAGTTTCCTTTCTCATATATTTGTATTTAAAAATTTTACAATAGAATAAAATATGCTGTATGTAGTTTATTATATTTATTAGAAGGTTTATTCTTTCCAGTAAATACTATCTACTGTGATGTCTTACGGGTTTAATGCCGTAAGCCAGGAAGCTTTTGGAAGGAAAATAACACTTAACTCCCGTTGCGCCTTGGGGCACTGAATTCATTTACATATTTAAACAATAAAATCGAAACATAAAATAGATACATTTATTTATAAGTGCAGATTTGAAACAGTGGCAGATTTCCAAGGTATAGGCTATTAACATTTTGTCACCCTCGCGTTTTCAATATTGCCAGTTCCTAAATTACTTATTACATTCGTATTAGAGCCGATTACTGGTTGGGCGCTGCGAACTGGGTGTTTTACTATAAAATAAAGAACCTTGCGCTTTTATGGGTTGCGGTTTCGAATCCCGCCTGAATGACTGGAAATCTTTTGTTAGCATGTCTTCCTTACGTCTGATCACTTCGGGCATTAAACAGGTGGGAGCAATATCGATATTCCGACCGGGTTACGAACCACCCTTCAAAGATGGAAAAACTGTGAAGTGCACATTGCGCGTTTCTGTCTCTCTATGAATTTCCGCATGCTCGAAGTAAAAATTAGGTCGACAGCTCATCATTGAATGATGTTCTGTGGCTGGAATATCACCTACCATCAAGTGAACCTCATGCTCGTCTCACGCAATCTAACATAAAATGCGTCATTGAACAAGGTGCCTTGTAGATGTTTCTTTTAAAGCATTAGAAAACTGTGAAATCTTTTTGATCTCTATAAGACAGGTAAAAGAAAAAAAATCGCTCTCCTTTTCCGCTCCTAAAATCAGTTGCCCTAGTAGCCTAGCCTAGACTAGCTTCTACTTTGCCTGATGGTAAATCCGTAACGGGTTTCAAGGTAGTTAGGGCAGACGCATCAAACTTTAATGGCGTTGCAAAATCAGTATTATTTATCTACAATACTATTTCGTATCTAAAGATTTCGAGTGAAAATCTAAAATTCTTGATTTTTTGTAAACGTTTAAAATATGCAACATTTGGCCAATTGTAGTTACTACGACAATGTTTCGTCTGACACACATATTTGAACGAAATGCCGCTCTGTGATGTAATTTTGAACTACGTAATTGTACATCACAAATAAATGTAATTTTCATTTTATAAGAAATTCTGGAGTCAAGATTTAGAATTCATTTCAGATCTAATCACTTACTTGAATGATTTAATGCACAAACGCATTGCAATGTAGGTACCTACTTAACAATATAAATATCCCTATCATTAACATACACAAAATAAAAGATAGATAAATTATGAGATGCCCTTCATCTTGATAATCATTTCAATATTCTGTTTTAAAGTCCTAAATCCTTTAAGCAGATGTCATCTACAGTGCTCCGCCATAGCATTCGATATTGGGATAACCTCAAACTATAATAATAATAAAGAATTGGCATGAAAATAGCTTGAACCCTTAAGAAATATGTAGACTACTGTAAAAGTACTGATAACTGTGCGAAACAACGGCTTGTGAATTTTATTATATTTATACTTCACAGCTACACATGTAAATTCAAAACATTAATGATACGTTTTTATGTTGGATATCGACTAACGAGCTTGTAGATTAACCTCAGCCATAGGACATCAGTCAATGATGCGCTGTCGATCTATGTTTTACTTCAAGCATTCGTAAGTCTATAGACTGAAACGCGCAACATGCATATTATGCTATTCATGGTTAATTACTCGGATTATTTCAATAGTGTTTACCATCAATAAACAATTACTGTTTGCCTGTTATATTTGAATTGAATAATTTCAATCGATTATCGAATAATTACAGATTCGCTCTGGCAATGTTGAACGGTTACAGTCTGTTACTTCGTTATGTTTTGCTGTAACTGTGTAGTATCTTGAATGGCATTGGGTCAGATGTAAAGTACTTTTGAATGAAACAGACGTAAACTAGAAGTTCATGAATTAGTTGGTCTTTTTTTTATTTGCGTTTTAGATACATACATATTACAATCTAAAAATATCGATTAAGTATATATTTATTTTACAACACCGAGCCGATACGACTTTAGGACCTTCAAAAAAAGTCTTCCCATTTTTGAAAGGCCGGCAACACACCTTCCAGTCCTCTGGTGTTTAAGATGTCTATGGGCGTCCGTAATCACATACCATCAGGTGAGCCAACAGCACATTTGCCCTCTATTACATAAAAATGCATATAATTTTGAAATATAACTTAACTAGAAAAACATAATAAGCAAAAAGCGATCTTCCTGTGTTTTTTTTATGATTTACCAAAAAAGCGGCTATTTCTCTAAGAATTACCCTTTAGAAAAAATACATTCGAATTAATTTTACAGTGTCTTATACTTTCCTACCTAAAGCCCTTCTCCTTTTCAAAAGAAGAGAAAATTCAAATGAAAGTCAGGTTTAGATCCATGTATAATAAATTTTCACATTGTTCCAAGATAAATAAAAGAATAGCTTTAACATCCCCAACATAATAATTACAGAAAAAGGAATTGGAGCTTTCACTTAATAAATTAATTACCTTCGCATTAAAATTTAAAAAAAAAATGTTTTACTTTCAATCTATAGGATGTATGAAAAAAACAGCAGTAAAATGCCGCAGATCTGCAAACAAGCGATCAGTCAAGTAAACAGGAAACGTAATGCTCACACACGTTGGTATTCGGTTAATCGTCGTTTAATCGTTACGTTAATAGGAGAAATTCATCTCCGGCGGAGTCGGCCCTGAGTCGGGAGCCTCCCGGACTGTTTTTTGTCGTGCTTTCTCTATCTACGGTTATTAATGGTGCTAATAGTAAGCTTTTATTTTTTTCATTTTTATTGCATTTTTTAAAATAAAGAATTCAACTTTTCCTTATTTAAATAACACTTAAATACACTACAAAGTTCGAATTTTAATAATACTATAAAGTAGTTACTCTTTTTTCGTGATAGAATCTCCGGATGCAAAGACATATTTATTCCTCAGAATAATTAAGTCTTTTATAAAGGCAAGTCTTTTATTATTATATTTGAATAAAATAACATTTTCCGGATAGCACCTTTCAGTCTGCCAGGCTTGTTGGTAAGCATTCGAAACGTCAGAATAAATAATATATATACTAATATTATAAAGAGGAAAGGTTTGTTTGTTTGTTACGATTTAATTAAAAAACTACTGGACCTACTGGATTTTAAAAATTCATTTCACCAATAGAAAGCTATATTATCAGTGAGTAACTTATGCTATTTTTTTGTGTAGTACATCTACATTGCATCCGTGCGAAGCCGGGACGTGTCACGGGCGTGTATTAATAAATCTGTAAAATAATTTACGTTTAATTGTTTCTTGCTTTTTATATCTTAATTATTATCTTCCTGAATTAAAATAAATTTTCAAAATATATACATCAATAAACCATTTTAGACAAAGTACTCTTGCACAGTCTTAATTAATACAAATATAATATTTACCAAAGCTGACCTTCATTTTCTCATATAATGCATTAAGCTGAGTGATTTATTATAAATGAGCGACCATTTACTTAGTCCGCCACATATGTAACAGTACATAGCGTGAAGTGTAACGCAAAGGAAAGTTCTGGAAATGAGCGGATACGCTATAATACTTATATTAGTGTTAATGATGAGAGGTTTTGTATATTTAAAAAATATTAAATCTTTAACGGTTCAACCGGCCTATTCGTATATAAAAGTAGATTTTTAATTATATGAATGAAATACATTTATTCGTTACTTATTATAATATATATATATATATATATATATATATATATATATGTACATTGTACATAGTACAAAACATAGGTAATTCAATTTAAAAACAGAATAATTATAAATAAAGGCAAGCGTCGCTAGGAAATAGGGAGATACCAGTGGCGTACCTAGTATAGGGCAAAGTGGTGCTCTGTCCCAGGGCCCCGAAACTGAGAGGGCTTGAGCCCTTGAGCTTTAGAAAGAGAGACAGCAGCTTTCGAGCTTTATTTTAAAAGATTAGTTATAACAACAGAAGCGCCAGCCAAGACAATCCTTATGATATTCATCAACATGCTTTCCAGCAACCGTGGTCACGGGTAGCCTGCGTTAAAAAGTTATTTTATTTAAATGTGTGATACTCGGATTAATAAACGATAGTATTAATCATTAATTTTGATAAAATATTATAAGGAAAATCCTAGAGCCCTGAGGTAACAATCTTAGAAGATGAAAAATTAAAACACAATCTTTCTTTGAGCGAAGAATTTACATAAAAGCAAAAAGCAAAAGCATACCTACTGAATTGCATAGAGGTAATGCTCATTGGCGCGTTCAGTAGAACACCTGCCTTACGCATCGATGGGTCGTGGGTTCGAATCCCATCGGGACGACATGTTTATAATTTTCTGTAAACATGTCTTACCCACGTCTGGTAATGGCATTGAACGGGTGGGAAGAATATCGAAATTCCGAGCGGGCCATAGCCACCGTTCATAGATAGAAAAAACGTGCATATTGCGCGTTTCGGTTTGGATTTCCTAATGCTCGAAGTAAAAAGTAGGTCAACAGCCCATCATTGACAGATGTTCTGTGGCTGAGGTATCACCTACGATCAAGTGAACCTCATGCTTGTCTATCGATATCTAACATAAAATAAAACAATTACCTGCTCAGTTGAAAAACTCAAACTCAACTAAGACTTGCTCTTCATAAAAATACGCAAAATAAAAGATTGATACATTTTGAGAAGCTATCAATTATTCAAGTATTCCGCGGTATGTAAACAGACACCTGTCGTTTTCAGTTACACTAATATTGTAAAGTCTTATTTACATCTGAGTAATTACTGCCCCGACTTGCAGAAAATTGTGGAAACACCCTCAGAAATTGTTGTTAACAATTTAAACTAGATCATAATAGCAGTGTTTACATTGTAACAACTAACAAGTTGCAAATACCGGTAAGGCCCTACAGTAGGTATTGCGTTGTTGGATTGCCTTTCTTAATGTAACAGCGGGCTGACAGCTTTCTTTCAATTCACAGCAATGAACATTTCACATTAGAGGGGATTGTAGACAACTTTATTTTATTACATGTAGTATGGTAGATTAATTCGACGGGTCCCAAGAATCGTATCTATGAAGTCGTTTATTTGCAGATACGATTTTGTTCTTAGGACCCGTCGAATTGTATTATTAAATTTTAAATATTTCTTGTCAATACAAATACCAGGTTTAATTTTAAATCTTCATTTTTTATAATAAAAGTTTAAATCAATTGTTCTGTTTTCAAAAAATAAGATGTACATTATTTTCAAATTAAAATATAACTGTTTAGTAGTAAACTTTTACAAGTCCTTTTGAATCGTCTGTTTTTTTAAAACTACTACTGGCTTGCCAAGAATATTGCTTCTATTGAGAAGAGCCAGCAAGAAATTCAGCAGTTACTATTTGAAAACTCTAAATTTTATTTAAGAAAAATCGCACTATCAAACGTCGGATGAATTTAATTTTTGTTATTCAAATGTTTGCTTAAAATTGCCACAATCTTTGTTATTTTTATACTTCTATAACAATCATTCCATAGTCACATTTGAAATTAATCAAGCGTCAATTGACAATCTTCAATAAATTACTTACTGCATCCGAAACATAATTCTTCAATTCAAAATTTGACCTTTGTTTATCCGAATAGGTTTTATTTTCATTCGATCAATATATCAGTCGAGTTGAATAGATAAAAGAGAAAGTGTGATGAGTTGTAAGAATACGCTTCTAATTGACGCATAGAAACGATCTTTTGTTTGCTCAATGGCATAACTATGGACATACATTCACACACAACTGAAATTTTCTCCCAATTGTCGTGTTTTGCGTGAAATTTTAATGAGAACCCGTGGTATCCGTTTTGTTCACACGAGATAATTAATATGGCGTGTTTTGTCATAATTTAAATTAATTATTGGTAATTACAAGAGACGGTGCATGATAAAGTTTTCTTATATCGAAGCTTCGTTACAGTATAAGCATATACACTATATAATCTACCCCTACTATATTAAATTAACGGACATTCGTAGATAGATTACTATAGCAACGTCTGTCAAATAAAGCCGACCATTTTTTTATAAACAACGAACAACAGGCAATTAAGAAGCCGGAATTAGATATTTTCACCAAATAAATAATACATAATATGTATTATTATGTACTATATATGTCACATTCTTTCAGTGATTAACTATTTAACGCAACGCGGAAGATCTGGAACGAAAAGATTTACAGTTAAAGATGAGCAGATTTCTGAAATGTCCAGTTAGTTTTCAAGGCCACTCGGCCAAAATCAATAGTGTCAATTCGAAAAATAATTTCATAATTTGACGATTTTACAGAAAATATTAAATTCTTCGACTTTTATGAGATACAAAAAAAAATTAAATACTCTGTAATTACGCTATCGAAATCCAATCCATAAGGATGATTAAAATCAATCAAAGCCAGCTAATACATGAGTTTGAACACAAAACTGGACATTAACACCGTAAAACATCGATGGTCGCTAATTAGCAGCGTGGAGAAAGTCCCGACCGACTGACCACTATCCGATCCAAACTCGATGTTTTGGGCAATGATTTTAGATCGATTCTACTTTCGTTTTTGACTGCTCTTAGCTCTTACGTGCTAACTACTTAGTATGAATTAAATGACTATTCACGATCACCGAGTGTGGCATCGCTCGCACCGCCTTAATCATGTCGACACCCATCACCATTACTCCAATTGGTATCTGATATATACGAGTAAAATACTAGTAACACACCCCGGCTTCAGACGGGTGCAATGTACTCGTAGATGTACTATACACAAAAAATAGCCTATGTTACTTGCAGATAAAGCTACATAGCTTTATTGGTGAAAGAATTAAAATTTGTCCTTAAGTTTTGAGTTTATTCAACAAAATCAAAAAAGAATACAAATCTTTCCTCTTTATAATATTAGTATAGATTTATGGTAACGTACAACAGGTGAAAATATTATCGAATAAAATATTGAGTAGGAAATTCCTACAAGAGGCAATATATTACATTACAATCTATTCTATTAATTGGTATCGTGGCTAATGAGTAATCCTCACCGATTTGAAATAAAGCTATTTTTTCACGACTAGGTAAACATCTAAACTAACTTTCATACAATTTTGCAAGCAATATCTCATTAAAAACTAAAATTTTCAACTCAACACACTAAACTTAGTTAAAGGTATTAATTGATTTGAACCTTTTGTATGTATATTCACAATATTTTTTGTAGATACACTTAACTATCTTTTATTATCTGCGATACTTTTGCTAGCCTCATGGAATAGGCGGTGATCACTAAAAGATTAACTCCTTCCGATCAAAGATGCGCATCAAATACTCAAGATCAATTAATGATACCTATTACATTGGCAATGACCAATATAAGGCATCAATGTCTCGGACGAGATCTCAACACGTGGTTTCTAAACACCGGAGATGACCCTACATATGTGTGCCAGCGGGTAAGTGGGTTTACGACACTACGGATTCCCAACGTATGTGTGTGTGTGTGTTCATTGTCTACGGTAATTAGCACTGACTGTTAGTTCCTGGGATCGTGTGTGAAAGACATAGCGATATGGGAATCGGGATAGGTACTTGATTTTGTTTTGACGTAAATGGTTAGTTGTTTATATTGAATATTTTGCTGCATATTCGTACTAAAATATGTGTTTTTTATCTTAATATAACTCATTTGTTATCTATCTATTTAAAAGTTGACACACTCGAGCACACGGAATAATAAAGACATCATGCGATAGAGACAAAATAATTTGGTATTTTACATCCAGAAATCTTGCTATATGTTTGTAACATGAACCATTATTTAAGAATAAGAACAAATTTATTAGGTAACAAACAATGAGAAAAAATACAATATCAATTAAACAGAAAAATTAGTTTGCTATCTACCTAAATGGTGAGGTAACTCAGCTTGTGCTATGTCAATACTCTTGGCATAGCGCTGGTTTTCAGAACCTCACCAATGTTGAGGCATCAGCAAAAAATGACAAATGGTACAGTAAAACTCAACCTATTTCCTAAAAGATAGTAATTAAAAACATTAAATAAAAAATAAAATAAAGATTGAAAATTTTTGTTCCTCTCCTATTATACCAATTGGTAATTTACTGATAAGAATAAATATTTTTCGTTTGAAAGATTATGTTCCGGTAATAACAGGAAATAACTTGCATAGCATATCATTGCAACCCTTGAACTCCTTCACACTTAAAACATTCAATTTATTGGTCCCTTCACAAATCTACTCCCCCTGGTCTTTCAACGTTCAACTAAAGATATCTATACACAGTAAACTCCAGACCAACAAAAATATTTATTTATTAATTAAAGGA
This sequence comes from Anthocharis cardamines, assembly GCA_905404175.1. NCBI lineage: Eukaryota > Metazoa > Arthropoda > Insecta > Lepidoptera > Pieridae > Anthocharis > Anthocharis cardamines. The sequence continues at coordinate 3,349,839 of FR989959.1, forward strand.
AAACTTACTGCTAATTTATGAAGAAATTATTTATGAAGAAATGCTAGTCGACATTTTTTATTTGTTAACCTAAGTAAATCGTCCATAAGTTACTCTAGCAACCGGATGTAAGATTATACTGCGATCTTCCACCATATGAAAACTTCAGTTATGTCTTATTTCTCTCTTGTCACTTATAAAATATTTCTTACAAGCAATACGCTCCCGCTTCACACGGGTGCATATGTTACTCGCTGATAATGTAGCTTTCTATTGGCGAAATATTTATTTAAAATCGGTCCAGTAGTTTTTGAGTTTATTTATACATACAAAAATATAAATCTTTCCTCTTTATAATATTATTAGTGTTAGTATTAGTATAGATATAGATAGGAATGTCTTAACTATTAGAATCTCTTTTCCCGTAGTAAGACGGATACGATTTATAACCCGCCATTACTACAAAAAAAACTTTACTTTTAAATTATACTTTTACACAATTGTATATTAATGTAAATAAGTGTATCTTACACTAATTAAACGCCGAATCGTGAAGGTTGATCGACCGTGTCTAGCTGTCAATTCGAACTTATCTGTCAAGTTCGAATTCGTGACATTCTATCTCGTTTGTTTGTATATGATATTTAATCTTTCTCTTTCACACACATGGCCTCATCCTCCGGGTTCTCTCGTCGTCTGGTGAAAGTGTAAATAAGAAGCACTTTCGTTTAGGAGTGTTTTATTTGCTTTTATGATACGGCTTATTAGTTATTGAAGATCAACAGTGAGTATAGGTTACATTGGACGACAAAATGTCTAATATTTTTTTTATATTAGATGTCCACAGACGTGCATAAGGTTCACTTGATGATAAAGTCCTTAGCCACAGGATATTGGTCAGTGAGGCGCTATCGACCAAAAAAGGTCTTTTAGCGTTCGGAAATCTTTAGATCGATCGAAACGCGCAATATGCGGTTTTTCGATCTATGGATGGTGGTTCGTAAGCCGCCTGGAATTTCGATATTTCAATTTAACGCCCGAAGTAACCAGACTTATGGAAGACATATTTACAGTAAATTATATATTTTTTATAAAGAATATATAGGGAAAAATTAGCGCTCCAGTGAGGTAGCAAGTAACCTATTACAGGATATCAACATACAATGATAACCAAATGGGTTTTGAAGCCTTACCCTGAAATTTTCATCCTTGAGGAAGAATCTATGTACATCTTAATTTTATATCTATCCTAATTTTTAATCCAAATTGTAAAAATAATTGTTTCGGACGCGCAGGGCACAGAAGGCTGATCGCCTACTTGCCTGCACAGAAAAATTATCAGTGAGAGATATTTTTTTAATTCAAGAATAGGTAAGTGTTTGCCCGCCATCTCACCTGATGGAAAGTGCTGATACGGGCTACGGCGCGAATTTATTTTCTATTTTTGATCCTTCAACTAATATTTTTAATTTATCTATTAATTGAATTAGAACATTAATTGGTTTAATATTTTTACCTTTTACGTTAAGATACGCTTACCTAGGAGATACCTATTTAGTCGAGACTTAAAAAGAGCCATGTTGTACCTACTGCTCCTTAGCGGTTTGCAATAAAAAAAGAGGAAGCGAAGCACCCTGTGGAAACAATAACCTGGAATAATGGTGCAATAGACTGGGATAGACACACACAAGTGATATTATAAGTCTTCTGCTATTTCACTAAATGTAAGAAACCCTTAAAAAATAGCAAAGAAAAGTTTTATCGTATCATTATTGAGTAGACTGTAATTATTGTAAATAGAAATAGAAATAATTTTATATTTTATAATTATTTATATTTATTGAATTATAAATAAATTAAACAAATTTATACCTAGTCTGCGTCATAGCTATGAACTTATACGCACTATAGACTAGTTAGTCTTGTCTGAATTCGTTTCATTGTATGCATTGTCGCTCATTCTCACTCTCGTTAGTCCAATGACCCCGAGATTTACAAACAGATACTTCCAAACAACCTAGATGTCTGTCTGCTGTCTAGGCACCTAGTGTTTATTCGAGCCTGCGAATTATATATACTTTTCTAATATATGTTATACTACTAGTTCGTTTAGTATCAAAGAATAATCTACTGTTCGATTTTTCAACTCTATAACTATCATAACGGTCACCAGAAAGATATCCTGATGACTAATATTTTTTTTTAATATTTTTTATCTCAGCTTAGAATATTCGACAATTCTTTCTCTAGAACTGTTCTCTCTAAGCGCAGGAATCGGTAAGAAGATTTACGATTCTATATTACTTGTACAAAGTTATATTTTAATACTGAATAACTGTAAATTAAAAAAAACTTCAATATCGATTAAAGTACATACCAGTTATAGAATAAAATACATCTGAGTATATAATAAATCAATCTCTCAAACCTTATACTATTTACTTATTATAAAACGCTAACCTTTACAGGAACTTATTTAAATTTTTAAAGGTTAGTGTTTCGTATTAATATTACATTAATTTAAAGTGTAATGATAAGAGAGTTTTCAATGACGCTCTAAATGTAGGTCAAGACCAAGTGAAAGTGAGAGGCAGATCCCGTGTTTTTGAAGGTACAGTCGGTAAAAAAATTGTATTCAAGAATAATATTATATTTCGATTATTTTAAGTATTTATTAAAAAGGCACATTATAAATGGAAATATTAATATTCAGATTTCACTTTAAATGTCTTATTTGCTCCATGTTATTTGCTAATTTGTAATGTTAATTTACGAAACTTAGATTTTGAGACACTATTCAATAAATTTGCATGCATATATTTGCATACGAAAGTATAACATTCACTATGGTTGTAGCTTCATACTTACTCAAAAAGAGATGTCAAGTCATAGTTATTAATTAAAAAAATTATTGAACATAAAGTTTTAAATAAAACTTTCTTACGCCAACCTGGGATAGAAGATCTACTACACTTTATGTTGGAATGTGATATGTATGAATTCAAAAAATAATCTTTCCTAAGGGATTTAAACGTAAATTTGTATGATGTTGGGTTCATTCAAAGCTTTACCGACTTCGTCTAAATCTGGATTGCTTAAATTGTTTAAAGGTAGGTAAGCCTTTTAACAATTTATAATAATAATTACATTGTAAGTACCCACAGCTTTGGACCAGCTATATATATCTTGATCATAACATTGGTTTGGTTTGACATGCTCACTTGTTGAACAAACCCCTGTTGAAAAATATATATAAAATACCTTTCTAACTTATTATTTCCTCTGTCATTTATAAATAAAACCTATGAATGCAACCTATGTGTGTGTATGCATCCAACAGCGCACCCAATAAAACATTGTCTTATGAATGTTTATATAGCGTTCATATGTTTGATATAATTGGTATGTGAATCACGTAGTCAGTAGAATAGTCAGACTCCTTATATAATTTTCATAATGATAACGCACTATTACGAGATAATTTATGTAACTATTGTATTTATCGAATAGTTAACGATAATACGTGATTATATCAGTATTGATCATTACCTTAATTATAGTTGTACCTAAATAATAGGCGTAAACTCATTATAAAAAAAGTTTTTTTTTTGGTATGAAAAGTATTTGAAATTAAGAATAAATAGGTAATTTTGTTAAAGATTATCTAGGTCTGATGGTGGTAAGCGAATATCTCATATTTACATGAAAAATGTACACGATTTTATTATTTATTTCGACCTGTTCCATATTATGTCTAACGGAAAAAAAGGATCGTTTTGTTGACCGACATATCAAAATTAAATGAATTCAATTCTTAGACTTGCGATTCCTTGCTTAGCTAGAAAAGAAAAAAGCTTTTTAGTCACCCCAAGCAAATAAGATAATATATACGTATGCCTCATGTTTTGACACTCCTATAGTTGATTATTCTTTATATCGTAGAATTTGGCAATAAGCAAGATCTTACAACACAAGCACCTAAAGTAATTCATAAAATATGTGTATATACAAAAAGTATGAATAGAGTTCTTCGTTGTACGTTTTTATTAAATCAACGTTTTTTGTCATTTTTTTACTTTGTCTTTGAGCAAGAGGTTCTCTGGATGGTAGGGATACCTCAGCCACAGAGCATTCGGAAATGCATAGACTGAGACTGAAAGGCGCAATATGCATCACGGTTTTTCCATCTATATAATATGTTTCTTATAGAAACACCTTCTACTATTACTGCTGGTAGTATGCTGGCTAATACCCACGTATCTCATGATTCTCTGCACCTAAAGGAACCGTACAACAGCATAATATCCAGTTACATCGCGATGGGTAATTAAGAGATAAAGCCGTAATATTACAAATTAAACCTGATTTAGTGAAGGCATTCATATTGTGTAATGACCATAAAACTGATCCTTTAGTAAGTAATTAACCGGTTTAATTGAAGTGCAACGTGATCATTGTATTTTTATTTGTGGGCGTATATTATCTGATGATGTTTCTAAATTATGTATAGTATTTAATTTACCAATTTACATCAAGACATTATTTATTTATATTTAATTTTAAACGAAACTTTTTTGTTACGTATTCTTTGCAAATAATACATTTTATAACCCTATTGTACACTTATTAAAAACTGTTCTGAAAAATATTTTTATTAGTTTCTGCGTTATATAGATTAATACGATTTGCCTGAAGGTAAGATGCCCGAATATAAAGTTCAATTGCCACCAAGAGGTCGTTATTTTTTATTACCCATTACGGGTGGCTTACTTAGTTTTTATTAATTTTCCTGTTTACAGATATTTGCTTAAACTGTACACATAATGTGACTTAACTACAAGTATTTTGCTATAGTGTTGTCTACTCTATAAGTGCAAAGTACCTTATAGAACAATAAATTATACATTCTACATATTACAGTACTATTTTAATAAAAATCAATGGCATTAATTTTTATTAACGCTAGTATCAAATTTAAATCACGAAATTTGGTAATGGGCAAACCACGATTCGAAATCGAAAATGAAATGACGGGTCGAAGTATAATAAAAAATAGTGTGAAAACACTTCATATAAATCAATAAATCATTCGAAAATAAAGAGCACGAATGAAGCCTTTAACTAAATACCCACCTTAAATCTTAACTACCTGCCTAACTGCTAACGTACATTTCATTATACATTATTTCTACATACGAATGTAGACAATCAAGTATAAGATTGAAAATACTGATATTTATCATGGAACCACTGTGTGCGACCAAATTCATCAGCGCATAGCACACACCCTGTAATTACACAACAGCGGAACATACGTTAAACAGCAAAAAGTTGACATCTACAAAGAGTTCCGGCACTTTCTCCCGGTCAACTGGTCACACCGAATAACGACCCACATCGACTACAACCCGTTCCACGGAAACGCCCAAAATATTCGGTGATTAAAACCGATCGGAACACCAGTGCCTTTACTTTCGACTTTTCAACTCCTGCCAATTAAAATTGGCAGGCGGCGAGCGTTTTGTTTTTGTGATCGTGCTCGACACGTGTAAAATAAAGTCTTAATTGTGATCGATTCGAAAAGCGAGCGAAAATGAGCATTAACGAGTGCAACGCCGCCCTTTCATTTCATTAATGATAAAAATTACGATATTTAATTTATTTCTCAAATCGTGACTGAATTTAATGGCAAAGGTCGTATTGATAGCCGAAGAAATTTAAACTGCAATACCTCATTTTAATTAATTGTTTTAATTATATAAAACAATTTCAGAAGTACGTGTTCGTTGGCGCGATCGGCAGTACACCTGCCGTGCGCATCGATGGGTCGTGAGTTTGAATCCCATCGGGATGACATGTTTATAATTTTCTGTAAGCATGTTTTCCCTACGTTTGGTAACTTCGGGTATTGAACGGGTGTGAAGAATATCGAAATTCTGCCCGAGTAACGTTCATATATGGAAAATCCGTAAAGTGCACATTGCGCGATTCAGCTTCAGTCTATGCATTTCCGAATGCTCGAATTAAAAAGTAGGTCGACAGCGCATCACTGATTGATGTTCTGTGGCTGGGATATCACCATCAAGTGAACCTCATGCTCGTCTGTCAATATCTAATATAAAAAGTACCTATTTATGTTTATACGTTGCAAGTATAAGTTCTATCCGAGTAGTCTGTTATTTTAGTTACTTTGGAAACGGAATCTCGGAATGCCTCGCCTTTGACCTTTGAATTTCACATTTCTATACCATATTAAAGGAAGAGATTCTTCTAGATATTTCGAATACGCTCTGAGTAAGCTTTAAGAAGTAAAAGTATCTTAAGTATTATTCGATTTAATCGTCCTGAGGCTTTTTAAAAATATAACTTTTAACTGTGATAATAATGACAGTGCTTCTTACAAAGCAAGCTTTTTTTTAGATATTTTTTTTATTGAAAAGAAATGGAGTTTTTAACATTGTCTTTTATTCGCGAGGATCCGCATTTAAATAAAATATTTTATACCGAACTAAAACGCGATTTATTATTTATCCCAAAGTTTCGAGTGCTTTTCAGCAAACGTGGTTACCGACAGACAGACGGATAGACTTGCTGTCAGTTTTTATCATTAGTAAATTATTCTCTCTCAATAATGTATTTTTTATTACTACTAGACTAGCGATCCGCCCGGCTTCGCACTGGTGCAATGTGGTACTATACATTAAAAAAATATTAAGGTAAAAATATAAACTGATAATATAGCTTTCTATTGGTGAAATAATTTTTAAAATCTGTCGAGTAGTTTTTGAGTTAAATCGTAACAAACAATTTTTTCCTATTTATAATATTAGTATAGAAGATATGAACTTCTTATCATTATTAAAGGGAGATCTTTTTTGCGAAGAAGCATATTTTGTTTATAATGACAATACAAAACAATGCGTATAAAAAGTAAAACCTTGCTTTAACTAATTAATTCGCACTCCATTCACATTTCACCGTTATCTCAGAGGCTTGTAAGTATGACACCGGTTACAATAGATATAATGTATTTATTTTACTCGTGGCCGTGGGTAAGACACTACTACTAGGGCGGGAAACTATGACGTCTGAATACCTTACACTTTTTTAATTGTGTAGCGCGATCCAGTTCGCCATGGAAAGAGTACTAATAAATAGTTTACTCAGTAATACACTTATGTATAACTAGCAAGTACTATTCACAAAAAGCCTATATTACTCGCTGATAATGCATCTTTTTATAGGTGAAAGAATTTTTAAAATCGGTTCAGTAGTTTTTGAGTTTATCCATAACATACAAAAATACAAATCTTTCCTCTTTATAATATTAAAATAAAGATAGGTCTCTCCACACTCTCGTTTTTAATTATTTCAATATTTCGCGGTAAGTAAATCAAAGTAGAAGCTTAGCGATAGTCTGTTTATATCACGATGGGAAAGTGATCATTAATTTGACCTATCAGTTTCTACATAACGCCAAAGTAATAATTATGGAAGATCGACTGAAAATATTTTATGTATGCGAATTTAAAGTATAAAGTACCCACTGAAGTACATAAATACCTATATATAAGCACGCAAAGTAAAGAGTAAAGTAGTAAGTTAAGCCGACCTTAAAATCACACCTATAATAGTGATTCACACATACAAATATGTGGTCGACATGCAAAACATTTGTTCTTTTAAACATATAAAAAAAACTTACACATACCGAAAAAGACATTTTTTTTTAATTTTGTCTCCCCTAGAAGCAACTTTAGGACTTTCAGTGCTACACGATACCTTTGAGTTACGGAGTCTGTCACATAGGCGGGTTATGTATAAAGCGTAGGTATATTAAATTACGAATTCAGTGCGTGTATAACTTTCCCTAGTTTAAGTTAAACATTTGAACTTTCTATGTAAAATTTACGCATGTTTGTTTGTTTGCAGATCCACGATGCGGTTGAGGCGCGGCGCGGCTGCAGTAATACTTCTTTTATTACACATGGTAAGAATCTCTCTTTATCTATTTATTATTACACTTTGTCGTACTTTCAAGGGTCACGGGTTTGATTCCCACCGGGTTTACCATATAGATATTTCTATATACATATTTTCCGTTGAATGCTTCGAGCAAGTTGAGTGGGGAGGAAGACTAATAAATAATATATTTATGATTTTCTGTTAAAGTTTTGTCAGAAAACGAACCACTGCTCAGAAAAACTATTTAAGTATGCCGTTTCCAGACTACAGTTTATAATTCTAAATACTGATTTTTAATAACAGGTCATTGACCTATCATTAATGTATGTCTGTATGTATGGCCAGTGATCAGCCAATATAAACTCTAAATCAGATTAACATATTATACTAGTTGGTTTTAACTAATAAGTTATCATTAAAAATAGATATTGAAGTGACTAAGGAAGTCCTTAGAAATATCTTATAATAAATATATTATTAATAGATATTCTAAGAAATTAATATCTACTTATAAATCTCCCTAACGTACAAAATGACTGAAATATACCCAAAATGTTCAATATAAAACATGTAAAAATACTTTACCTTGGACGAAACTTTCACTTATCAAACATTTACTTCAAGTTTGTATATTCAAGTGTACAAACATTGTTTAAACGTTAAAGTTTCATAACAATTAGTAAGTTTTATTCAAATATAAAATGACGAAAGACAGCAAGTGATAACTTAGCTACAGGACATCTAGGACAACCTATTATATTTAAATTAAGCGTTTGAAAATCCATAAAATGAGATTTTTTAAGAAAGATAGTCTATATTTGGAATTTAAATATTATATCCATCCGTTTAACAGCCTAATCGATCAGACATCAGGAATGTCTATTTACAGAAAATTATAAAGACGTTAAAAAAGGTATACGCTCGTCAAAATCTCCACACCTTCTTCCTACCATATCCTAAAATTAATGTCTAAATAATATCCATTAAAAAGTGCTATATTTTTATAAAATTATATTACTTTTATTTAGATTTTAGTTTGTCTGTTAGTTTAAGATTTTACACCTATACTCAACATCAAACAAGTAGTCTTGTATTCTAGATAAATTCTTCCTTCTAGATACTATTCAGAAGAAAGGCTTCCAGCGTAGATAAGCTTATAATGTTGGTATTATATGTGTTCAAGTCTTCTACAATATTTACTTTTTAAATTATTTAACGAATTTTTACTTTTAATTGAAAGGTAATCGTTTGGCTTGGTATGGGCACGTTATGAGGAGAGATGAAGGACATTGTATCTAATAAAGTTTTAAATATGAAAGTGGATGGATATAGGGGAAGAGGGAGGCCAAAAAAGACATGGATTGACTGTGTGAAAAGTGATGTGTTTGAAAGGTGTGACTGATGATATAGCGAGTGAAAGGAGAGAATGGAAAAAGAAAACATACTGCGCCGACCCCAAATTAAAAAAAAGGAACAGGGCAGAAGAAGAAGAAGAAGAAGAAATTATTTAACGAACATTGTGTTGTTACATTTATTTACCAAGGAATAATAATGAGACACATGTAGTTAGTTGAAAGTTAACTTCAATCGAAGTATGCCGTATATGGTAGATCACTTGGCGCCGGCCGACTGTCGTGCGCAATTTCGCTGAATTATACCTTCTAATTAAGATTGATTTATTGAATGCGCTACTAATAGCTTGCCTTTTTGTATATTGATAGACGAGCATGAGGTTCTCTTGATGGTAATACCTCTGCCACAGACCATCAGTTAGTGATGCACTGTCAACCAAGTATTCGCTTCAAGTATTCGGAAATAATATATACTGAAACCGAAACGCCCAATATGCACTTCATGGTTTTACCATCTATGAACGGTGGTTCGTTACCTGGTCAGAATTTCGTTATTCCTCCCACCCGTTCAATGCCCGAAGTTATCAGACGTGGAGAAGACATGCTTACAGAAAATGATAATCATGTCGTCCCGGTGGGATTCGGACTCACAACCCATCGATGCGCACGGCATGTGATCCGAACGCGCCAACGAGCTCGTCAATATGAATCATCTATTAGGGAGATAGTTAAAACAAGCTATGTGAAGTGCAGTTTGATAGAATAATTGGAGTATAAATTCGTTCTTTATTTTATGATGAATTTTCGGTATTCAATTCAACAGAAATTCATTTCCCATACAATTTATTTTACCAAAACTACGCCGCAACAAGGCATTTAAAGCAATTATTACTTTTAGCCCACTTGATGTGAAATCAATTTCTTAAGTGTTCAGTTCTTAATGGACTCAACAAAAACAATAGGAACGAATCAGTGGGGCGTGTCTTCCATAGGAAATAAAATGAGATCGAATCTAATACGGTCAACGGGTAAATGCACCAAATAAGGAGACTTCGACCTACTGCCACCGACGGACATGTTCAGTTCCGTCTGTGTACACTTTTTACCTGTTTAGCCTTTACTGAGGAGCCTAAGAAGCTATCACTAACATGGTATCACTATAACCGAACACTGTAAACAACTCCCCATATGTACCTATAGTATTCCGAGAAAATAAAAACGTTGTTACATATTCAATCTGAAGTGGTAATTAACGCTGCGTTTAAATCGAACGAATGCTACGGCAACCTAATTAGAATAAAAATATAATACAAAAACAGAATCAATGTATAAAGTAATATTAATAAAATTTAGGTGAAAGCTATTTAAGATGCCAAAAGCTGTTTTTTTTACTGGGAATTATCAAAGACGCTCACGACGCAATGCTATGACGCGTACATAATTCACACAGAAATAATAATACCTAAGAAGAATATAACAAACACGAGGCTGTATGGTACTGAGGGCAGAAAACAATAAGTGAAAATATGAAGGGTAATAGCGATTCGTATTTGAAAGACCGCGTGGTATAAAGGTGCTAGTTATATAGCCAAAAAGGTAATTCAATATCTTGCTCATATTTCATTCAACTTTAGTGAATTTAGTACCTAATATGGCAGTGAGGAATTATTTATTTGAAAATATTTTTTTAACAATAATCATAGCACTATATGGAACCAGCTATCGTAAGCTGTTTTTCCGAACCGAGCCTTAAAGGACTGGCAACGCATCCTCTTCTATTTTTACAATTGCGGTGGTAGTCGCGTATCATTAGCTGACCTTTCCTCACCTCCGCTAAGATAAAAAAGTATAAAATGACTAGTTATGTTAAGAATTTTGTCTGTCGAAGCAAGATGGGAGGCTAGCGTCAATTTATGACAATAGATGAGAGTCGCGTAAAGAGTAAAAGCCAGCTTTCCCGCGTCGGTCGGTCACCGTGCGACCTACAGCGACGACACACATGGAACTTGAAATCCTGCTCGTCATTCTAGGCATTGTCCTACAACTCAATATGAGGCCTCACCCTGTTTTTATACATGATACTCGATTAAAACATTATGTTCTAACTGTCTTTTATTAACGCGAGTATCACACATTTAAATAAAATGTTTAATAACGCGATTTATTTTTTATATTATTTATCCCGACGTTTCGGTTGCTTTTGCAACAACCGTGGTCACGGACGGAATTGAAAGGTGATAGCTGTCTGCTTTGAAATATCACGTTAAAATGACAATTATATTTCAATATGATATATTGAAATATAAATGACAATTATATTTCAATATATCATATTGAAATATAATTGTCATTTTAACACCATCTATTCCTACGGAGTTAATATTTACTGCTGAAAAGCATCTGAAACGTCGCGTCGGGATAAATAATAAATCGCGTTTTAATCCTGTATAAAGTACTTTATTTAAATATTATGTTCTCTCAATACCAGGACATAATGAAAACCTGTAACAGAAATCAATAAGATTTATTGTAAATGTAAATATAGCACGTAGGAGTTTAGGAATTTAATTTTATCGGATTAATTTATAGGGTTTAATTACTGGATATTGATTCATCCAGGCCACCTGATTAGACTTGTCAATGTAATCTTACAACTTCTATGATAAAGCTTTTATAACCTCGTGCCCTTATTTTTAAAGAAACCATACGATAAAGTACAACTTCAGTAAAGGAAATCGCTTAGCAAACGTAGAGAGTGACGTTTAGCAGTGCAATGATACGGACGAAATAATGAAAGTAAAATTAGTCCGGCGGGAGCAACGACCGATCGCTGACATACTGCACTTGAGCGTTGCGTCTGTGCGGCCACTCCTTAGCGCGTAGCAATACGTAGCTGAACGCGGATCTTACTTATTGCGATGTACTTTTTACTTATTGAGACGTAGGCGTCGATGAAATTCAATAGTCTACAGTTTTAATGCTTCGGTTAATGTTTACAGATATCTTGAATAGGTACGCTATTTTCAATTGAGGTGATTTATAAGAAATACAAACATAATATTTTTTTATTTTCCGCAACATCAGAGATTTTGAGTATGCGTTGTTTGCTTTAAATTATAATAATTGGATTTTTTACATTGCTTAAAATAAAAGAGATTTGTGAATTTATGTTAATGTTTAAGACGACCATTGGAATATATTGTTAATATGACCAAGTATTAAAATTAATCACAAATATTCGGCCTAATCTCACTGTTAATCGAGTATTATAGTAGTAGTTATTATATTATTCATCAAAAAGTCATAATAAATCATCGACATTGGTCCTTTATTATTAAAATATAATAGATAATTTAAATAATAATTCACCCGCTAACCCTTTTTTAATCTTATATTCTATAAATTTGTAATTGCCCAAAACGCATCTTTAAAACTTTCTCCTTTATTGAAAGGTTATGTAATTTGATGCGTGTAAATGATTGTAAGATTCAATTCTCTATAACAACCATTCAGATTCCAATCTAACTAATTGCTGTGCTTGACAGTCGACACGAAGGAGGAACCTTTATAAGCCCACTCATAAATCTCTATTGAAGAAATAAAACAAGCCGTACTTACACTCTGACCAGAATCCAATACTTTCTATTTCGTGCCTCGAGGCTAAATAAATGAGAGGTGAAGCATCGATGATATTATATTGGCCTACAGAAATTCAACGCCTATAACAAACTAGATATTGAAAATAAAGCGACATCGGTTCCGGATACCGTTAATAATGCGGATGTATACAGACCACCCAAATACCTCTGCCCAATAACTATTCAGCGTAAAATACAAAAAGTAAATAATTAATGATTAAGTGTAAACTCGTTGCTCATAACCAGTTATATTCCAATAAGCTGAGCGGTCAGTTGAATGATGATTTAAATCGAATGTAAAACAGAGTAATGGGCAACTTTCACATGATTCTATTTTTGTCCCATGAAAATTTGAATCCGAGAGTCATCTAGCCAGATTTCGCTCGATCGACCCAGTCTTGGATGTTGTCGCATAACTTCCGATGAAGTTACTTCGGGAGACAGTTAAAACGGTCAGTGTGTCGAATTAAATAACACTTTAAATATTGCCCACGCGTACTAGTGAAAGCGGGGTAACAAAAACGAAGAAATTTTCATATTGAAATAAATTATGTGATTTAAGAATTTATTTTAATTACATATATCTACCATCCATCTGTTATTTGAGTTGTTACTTGAAAGTAATAATTTTGATATGTCTGTAAAAGTAATCATGAATTCGTTTCTCATTTTCAGAGTGGTACGCTCGGTGAGCAATCGGTAAACGAGAATGGCGGTGGAGGAGGAAATCCAAGTCCAGATTCAAACAATTCTGCGGAACCTTCAAGCGATCAACTAGCAATGGAATCTTCGGAAAGAGACACACCTAGCCACGCATACAATGGACCCCCACCGCCTGTTCCACCACCTCACAATAGGAGACAGAATCCACCTCATCACCAGCCACATCATCCCATGGGTAAGAGTGGTTAACATAAAACGACAACAAGAAGTTTATATGTTATAATATTGTCAACTCACGTATATAAATATCGTTTTATCTTTCAGGTATGCCAAGGATTCCAAATCATCACCCGATGCATTCCAAGCCTTTTGCTCTTGGAACTTCCGTGAATCATCATAAGAATGAAATTGGATCTGGATTCCGTGGTCCTCCACCGCCACCGGCACCCTCAGGCGATGCTCAAACTTCAGCAAGTGAGAAAGTTTTCAGCACCTCAGGAGATGTTTGGCCTGCTCCTGCACCAGATATGCCGAAAATAGTATCTCTTGATGTAAAATGTGAAAAGAATGCTATGCGAGTGTTTCTTAGTTTTGATAAACCCTTCTTTGGCATAGTATTTTCTAAAGGTCACTACTCAAATCACCAATGTGTTCATCTTCCCCCTAACTTAGGCAGGACATCAGCTTCATTTGAGATTGGTGCTCACGCTTGTGGCACTGCAGGTAGCGGTGACCCCAGATACAGAGGTGATGTAGCTGCAGCTGGCACGTACTTTGAGAATGTTATTGTAATTCAGTATGACCCACAAGTACAGGAGGTTTGGGACCAGGCAAGAAAATTGCGTTGCACGTGGCACGACCAATACGAAAAGGCTGTCACATTCCGACCCTTCCCAGTAGATATGCTTGATGTTGTTCGAGCTGATTTTGCTGGTGATAACGTTGGCTGCTGGATGCAAATTCAAGTCGGTAAAGGACCTTGGGCATCTGAAGTATCTGGTTTAGTAAAAATAGGACAAACTATGACAATGGTATTAGCTATTAAAGACGACGATGCAAAGTTCGACATGTTGGTACGTGATTGCGTAGCTCATGATGGACAGCGAGCTCCTATCCAGCTAGTTGATAGGCGAGGATGTGTCACAAGACCAAAACTAATGTCCAGATTCACGAAAATTAAGAACTTCGGAGCTAGTGCATCCGTTTTGTCATATGCTCACTTCCAAGCGTTTAAATTCCCAGATTCAATGGAAGTTCATTTCCAGTGTACGATACAAATCTGTCGATACAGATGCCCCGAACAGTGCTCAGAAGGCCAAAATGTTATTGCTCCACATGCCGAATATGGTCCTCCTCAAATTGATTCATACCCAGTTGGAGTTGAAGTAAGGCGAGACGAAAGAAGAGTGAGGAGGCAACGACGAGCAACATCGCCCGAAAAAGAAGTGGGTGTTAACAGAGTAATCCGTGTTGTATCCGCTGGTGACTTAAATATGGATTCTTCGGAAGAAAATGCCGCTCCTAGAATGGTACCGACGCCTGGTCTAGTATGTATGACTACACCCGGATTTGCCGCAACTCTCGGCGCTTTACTCGTCACTTTAATAAGTTCTTGTGCTGTATCAGCAGTTCTATTCTTAAAGTTACGCCCTATAAGCAAACTTAAGAAGAAAACGGCACCCATTGCAACGATAACTCGACCGCACCCGACGACAGGACCGCACGTTATTTCAAAAAGTCGATTCTACTCGTAACATAGCCATTTTACTTAATTTGTAAATATTAGTGTCATGAGACTGAAGTATATAGATCAAGCATTATCAAAATATGGAACTTGTGTTCTACGGGTGCTCAATTGGTTCAAAGATTGAAAACGATATTATATTTGTTGTCTAATTACGAGGTTACAATGTTATTTATATGTAATAGATTCATAGATTTGAAAACTGCCATTTTGAGGCTAAAATGAATAATACACAGTAAATATTATGTATGTGTGCATGTTACAATAAAGTATACCCTTTTTACAGTGATAGTCAGACTGTGGTTGGTAGTATAAGATTATTTATCAATCACAGCTAAGGTATTGTGACATCAGTAAAAGTTAGGGAGTTCCAAATCCTTTACTGTTAGACAATATTTTAAGGATTCATTGATATTACAATGATAAAGCCACATTCTTCACAGAATTAGGCACATATTTAATGTGGGTTTAAATTCGTATGTATGTAGTATTAGATCTTATAAGATGTCCAGTGACGTACAATATGAGACGTTAAATTCTCACAAAATAATATAATACATTCATTATTTTTTACAAAATTAAAGAATTATGCTTATTTGTTACTGTAATTGAAACCCAACTAGTCGCGCACTTGAAGGAATTATATTTATTTAATTCCTGAAAAGTAATTAGGCTGCAGTTTTTTTTTTGATAGTAGAATGCCTTTGCTCTTCTCTCTGAACCAAGTACATTATATTATTCGTGTGCAAACTTAAATATTCTTCGAGCATATCACAAAAATGCTGCTTTCCCACGAAGGTTCGATACAAGCCTACCTTTCATTGACTTTCACGCTTGAAAGTTAACTGCTTTCATAAATAAGCATTTATATGAATTGTTATACGAATAGTGATTAAAATATAAAACCTTAAGTACAATCTTCTGTTACCTCTTGTCAAATGATTTTTGATAAAGGGGCAACGGAAAATCTGTTAAACGATAGTATATAGATAAACCGCTAGCTTAATGATTTTAATTAACTTGTCATTAGTATTAATATTATTTATTTTGGTTAAGACTTCGATGTAGTCATAATAATTCTCTTAAGTATTTATTTGAACCACCTCAGTACCTCCTTTCCTATGTTTAATTTTGTTATATTTCTTCGTACAATAAAAAAAAATGCTGAATCCGAGTATATTCGTCGATGTATGTGATCATTATGTTATTATGTTACGCTGTTGAAATTTTAAATATTTAATGTTGTGTAATAAGTATAAAAGATGTACAATATCATGAACAAAATGTAGCAATAAAATATATTCACAAATTAATGTCTTTATTTATATCCTTAAAAAAATATTTTTACTAAAATAAATAGAATTTGCATGAATTTATACCTATGCTAATGACCGCCTCCGTGGCTCAGTGGTAATCGATAAATCGATGCGTTTAGCACCGGAGGTCCTGGGTTCGAATCCCGACCAAACAGGTTTAAAAAAAATTGTTTCGGTCGGGCAGGGCACAAAAGGCTGATCACCTACTTGCCTGAAAAATTATAATGATCAGTGAAACAGATAAAGAAATGGATCTGCCCCATGACCCACTAAGGGACTCGAGAATTCACATACCTATGTTAAAATCGCGTAAAGAATTATATGTATATTCTATCTATTCTATGACAGTAGCTTTCCATGAGCTTTCGATTATTCTTGCGCTAGACCCCAAAAGCTTGGCTTAGTTTTAGTTGTGAGGCAGGGGGAAGACACTTTTCTGTGTTAAAAACTGAAAGTGCCTGCAAAACGGCAATGTAAATTCCAAATAAACCATCTCAATATGGATTTTCACCCAAAACCCCTTTTGAAATGAAATTTCATTAGTTATTTTCTACATCTGTACTAATATTATAAAGATGAAAGATTTGTTAGGATTTAACTCAAAAACTACTCGACCGATTCTAAAAATTCTTTCAGCAATAGAAAGCTACATTATCAGTGAGTAATATATAATTATTTCCACTCTTCTTTCACAGTCCGCGCTATTAAGCTCTGGAACACTTTGCCAGAAACCATTGCGCAATCTAAAGTGTTTTTCAAAATAATGATCGAGGATCATTTTTTAAAATTATGTAGGAACAGAAAATGATGTTATGTTATTTATTGGTTATAGTTATTTTGTTTGTGTTTATTTATTATTCTTTTCAAATTTGTATGTAACGTTTTATTGTTATTTTTTTTTGTTTTATTTTAATTCTGTATTTGCACCACCTATTTTTATCTCTATTTTTCTTCTTCTGATACTTTTCTTCGGGGTTGTCTGGAAGAAATCGCTATTTTAAGCGATAAGGCCGCCCTTTGTACTGTATATTTTAATGTATTTTTTATGTCTGTTTTTATTTCATGTGAAATAAAGTATTTTTATTTCTTTATTATTATTATTATTTATATAGGCTATTTTTTAGTATATCTATATTGCAACCGTGCGAAGTCGGGGCGGATCGCTAGTCGAATATAAATAGAAATATTCAATAATAGTATGGCCAAGATGGTTTCCATGACTACATGCATTACTGGGCGATAGTAGGTAAAATTAACTATCGCTGTCGCCTTAAATGTAAATGTTCTCCGGGATTGCAGCCCAGGCCCTTCGGTGCTAAGCGCAAGGCATACACCATTGAACTTCTAAGACGGTTATAATTGGAAGTATAAAACAAATACATTTTATTCATACGTATTCATCAATAATAGCTACAAATAAAATCAGAAAATATTTTTAAATAATTTATTCCATAAAATTAACAAGAATATTTCACTCCTAAACATGAATCTTTAAGATAAATATCGAAAGTAGGTATAACATATAAAATAATGATAATATACAAATGGTGTTTATAAAATATAAAAACACGCACCATATCCCAAAGATAAAAAGGTAAGATTCCTAAAAAAAGTCTTGTTTTATATAAAAAAAATTGCACTTATAACTTTATTCTCACGCGATAACTTAAATAATAATAGTTATTAAAAATAAATGCAAATATTTTTGGGTGGAATTATATGACATTAAAGAGAAATTAATCATCATATAACTTACAACAATCACTACGCCAAAGTTATTATGATAATAGTAAAAAATATTCAGCCCGCCTAGCATGACCATCAAGAGAATCTCGCGGACGAGTGAAGACAAACTAAGATATAAGATATCTCGATATATTAAGTCTCAACAACTTTGATAGACAAGATATCTCGATCGACAAATATATCTATTTTTGACATTAGAAGTCGAGTTTTAAGTATATGTATCATATTAGACCCGGAAGAAATAAAGAGATAATCGATTTAAACACGAGAAAACGGTCGATGAAATTTTGTCGCGGTTGTCATACTAGGCCGGCTGATCAGCATTAGCTGTCATCAGTATTACGCGCCATTTTGATTTATTTCCATCACTGAGATAGTATTTCCATATATTGGATGAATTGATTGAATATGAACGATGTCTAAATTTTTTCTTTTTATGCTACCTTTATTTTATTATCCCCTCTTTCTTGGTCATATTCAGTGAAGACTTGTCAATTCTACACTTTTATTAAATGTACAGATTATCGTTATTTGCCCATGTTCAAGTAAATTTAATCTTTACTAAAAAAATCATCAGTGAGTACAATATTTAGTATCATTTTTGGTACTTTGTTAATTTAAAACACTTTCAACTTCAGATGAATACTTAGTTGATTGAAGTTATATGGAATGATTCATGGAGGCTATATTACATCTGGCAATTTTGAGAGTTTAAATAAAATAACTTTTAACGGATTAAGACGCGATTTATTACGGACAGACTGTATGCCTGTGACCGCGTTTGCTGAAAAGCATTTGAAATGTCCGCGTCGGGATGTATCCCGGAAAACTAAAGTCAAATCATTAAAGTTATTTTATTTAAATGTGTGATACTCGCCTTAATAAAATACGATATTAATTTTGTGAGTGGCAACTGACAAATGTTTCATCATTTTCACAAGCTTCATCTTTCTGAAATATTTTTGAAAAATAACTACTGAATACAGCTCAGCAAAATGGCGTCGTAATTACCACGAATATACAATACACATTATTTTTTTAACTTAATACATATTCCCCCAGAAGAAGATTATACATAAACTTTCATTATTATAATTAACATTTAATACCTAAGTATATCATAGCATAAGTAGCTTCTATGTATAAAATTCATAAAAATAAGATACAAGTAAAATTGAGCAAAATAAGACAAGAAAAATCTCGGATAAATGCAGAGTAAATGCAAACATTAATTAAATAGTAATCTATTTAAATATAATTATTATTGTATTCATTGGTGTTCAACAATCATTAGCTTATGTTAAATTAAACTTAAATATAGGTATCTCTAATACTTAAAACTATATTATTATATATAAGACATTTTAAGGATAAAATTACCCATTAACTGCCATTTTTTTAACATATACAATAATTATATTCAAACTATGCCTTGAAAATATTTGATGTTTTTGAAAAAGTCCCAAATGGGGATTGGCAGCTAATGGGTTAAGTTTCCGAACAGAACAAGCCTAAAATTGCAATTAAAATTATTATAACCTCATTATAGATTTTTACATATAAATTGAGAAATAAACAAGTCTAATAACAAAATATTTACGGTATTGCAATATTACATATCTTCTTGAATTTACTGTAAAAAATATATTTTGTATAAAAAATTAAAATGTATACCTTAAACATTTTAATGATACAAGCAATTTGCGAGGATAAAGGGTTGCTTTTGATAAACTATCATAGCATTCAAATATATAATCATTTAGCAGATGTATCTCTCAGACTGAATACAAGTAAAACAGTTAATCAATCAAAAAGACGTGATCTAGATTAAAAGATGATCCAATAAATTATTATTAATTGGCAAGTACCAATGATCCCACAATAAATTACGTATCTATGAGTATACTTTATCAAATGATAACAAATAGTAAAGAATCGGATAATTGCATTAACTTATCCTAATGGCATGACTCGACGTTTATCCTTAATGCTAAATATAAAAGAATTTCGAGTAAAAAACATTTAATATTATATTCTGTACAACCCTATATTATTGTTTTTCCTAAGATTTCGTTTTCAATAATCTATCTCTTTGCTACGTGAATTATTTGAGTGGGATATTCACGGCGACTTATTGTTGCGACACTTGTTGTGGCATCAAAAGAGACGCGCGATATAAATCTTCGAACATCAACAACCTCTTTACATCGATAAGCACGAGCTGTTGAATCTATAGGATTAGAAAATCTTTGTGTATCAATACCCTTTCGGGTTTTAAGCGATTGTAAGTACTCATTCAAAAAGCCTTGGGTCTGTTTTCAAGAACTGTGACGCCATAAAGTAGATAGGTTATTGAAAACGCCGATAAATGTGTATACAATTTTGGGACAATGTCCGTAGCACGACTTAGCACCATCAGTATCAAATAGAACCATTGTTTCTATGCTATAGAATGAAGATCAGTAAGAATAGGAAATAGGATCCAATAGCAGAGTCTGATTGTATCAATTTCATTTAAATTAAGAATGAAAGTGATAAAAAAGAATAAATTGGTCAGCCTTATAGGAAGCAAGTCTCTCTCGCTTCCTATAAGGTATGATTTCAATAAAAACGTAATTATTGACGTTTCCGATACTGGAATTATTCATATAACCAGTTAATGTTCAACCTTTATAATAATTTTATCAATGAAATATTTAAGTTTTCAACAAGCTATTTCACTAGACGTTTAAGTATTATATTTTTGAGTTGCTATTTTAAGATTTTTTCTAAACATGACCGAAAATGGTAAGATTAATCATGTTATCGTTATTGGCTTTGATCATAATTAATAATATTATCCTCAAAAAAAAGGAAAACGTCTTTGTAGCATGAAGTTATAATCTAATGCCGAATATTTATTTCATATATGTAATTTACTTAATTTCTTATTAGCGATCAAAACCAATATCAAAACACCATCAAAGCGACAATTCCTTTTTAAAATTTTCAAATTAAAAGTAGATAGTTTACCGACTACTAAAAATCATTTTGGCCACATAATTAGAACCTAACATTTGCGTATACAAGTCATCCCTCCCGTGAGTGGTGAGGTGGTGATCCCAGTAGGCGCAGTGCCATCCAGGCGGCGAGCGAGTGCGATGCGGGCGCAGTCGACAGCGGCGCTTGCGCAGCCATGCGTGCGCGCAGCTTGTGAAGAAGCACAGCAGCGGCTAGCGCTGCCCCGGCTGCCGCGCCTGCCGCAGACGCGAATAATGCTCCGAAACCTACCGCTCCCATACAGATACCGTACACCACCTAACAAATAAAATTAGGGTTAATACACTCTTCTTCTGCGGTCTAGTTTGGAGGACGTAGGCCGTATTTCTAAATCAAGCGGCTTTGTTCTGAGTGTGCCTTGCGTAATAATAAACTCTTACGACACAGAATTATATATGCACTGCAATAACCAGAGCAATCAACAATATACTCAATGATATTTGAATTAAGAACTATTTTCGTAGAAATATTTTGAATTAAAATTTTCTAAATAAGCTACGCATTAAATCTGTCTGTGTGAGAGACCTTTAGACTAAACACGTTTATGCAAGAGGGACTTAGGTAAAATATTATGAAACTTGAAACCACCACTGGCTATTTTCTTTAACTCACCTCTTCCCGAATCCTGCCGCTGAACACAGTGACTGGTTCCCTCGAAGGACCAAACGCAAGATCAGCTTCCGATACGACGTCGTATAGACCAGACACGCCCACGTCAGCGGAGCGTGCATCCCTGACTGTTCTGCGTTTGCGCAGTGAACGTGGGCCGGCGACAGCGGGGCCTGGCTTCTGGGCTGGGACCACAGCATCGCTAGGTTTAACATCGCCGAAGTTACGCGGGCCGTGGGGGAAGCGTTCTCGTTCGCCGAGATCAGAAGGACGGTCCTAAGAAGAATAAAATGAATAAAAACGTGTTACTTTAGGTAAATATCAAGACACATACATATGAATATAACACAAAAAATATTAGATTTTAAGAAATTTACGAATTTTGCAAAGTTGCAAACTATAACTTTGCAAAATTCGTTTCAACGACATAATTTTTTTTTATTAGGTACACCAACGGTTGTTTTTTCGCAACAAACAATTAAAGGTGCACATAACATACGCCATATTTTTTTACTCTACGATTTAATTAAAAAAAACACTAATAAGAAAATATACTAACGATAAGTAATAGAACTCATATTAAAATGAAAGTATGATCTTAAGTGCCACGAAAAAATCCAATAAAAAAAAGTTAGATTAATACAAATCAATAAGATATTATACTACTAAAATACTATAATAATAATTAAAAAATCAAAAAAGTTTATAAAAATTTAACAATAACTTCTTGTAGCTTTTTAGGTGATTGAGCAAATATATCCATTTGATCACTGAATTCATTCAATAATTTACTCAATCTACACACTGAATGGTGCTTAAAACGGTTCTGCGTAAAAGATACGGTGAAGGGTATTATTCCATTTCTAGGATACTTTATAGGAACACGGAAGTTAAATTTACTGATCTAATCTGCTGTGCCGTAAAACAAACAATACTGAGCAGTATTGATAAGGGATCCCCTCATGGTTACACTTACAGTGAAAGGCCTAGCGAGAGCCTCAACCAGCTCCTCGACAGCGGACATATGATCTGAGTTCGCTTCGATGACCGGCGCAGGCGCACGCTGCGGCAGAGGCGCTGGCGCCGGCACCGCGTCGCCTGACACTTCGTCACCAAACGCCTCCTCAAGCGGGAGCCGTTGGTGGTCCTCAGCTAGACTCAGGTCTGTATCTTCCGAAGATATATCACTAGAATGAAGAGCATATAATATTTATAATATAATGTAATATTGTACTGCACTTTAAGTGAACACGAACAGCAATTTATTAGTTTATTAATATTGTGTTTATGTTAAGTGAAGCATCAGCATAAACTTAACAACAGCTTCATGTAGCGAAAAATTTCAAAAAATGAAAACCAGGGAAAAAAAATAAGTTTCAGTAGAAGCCATAAAATACTGAGTATTTATTGAATATAAATTGAAAAAAAAAACACTTAAAAGATCTCGTTTATTTGTCAAGGTCCAAACCCAGGGAACCGGGAAAAAGTGCTTTATTAATTTTAAACATTAATAATATGTTTGTGTAAGAAAAACAAATTTCATGTAGGTATGATCTATTTTGTTTGAAATCGACCAAGAGGTTGAGTATTTATATTTTTGACGAGCTCGTTGACACGTTTGGTAGAACACCTACCTTGCACACCGATGGGTCGCGGGTTCTACTTCCGCCGGGACGACATATTTATAATTTTCTATAAGCATGTCTTCCCTACGTCTGGTCACTTCGAACATTAAACGAAAAAATACCGAAATTCCAACCGGGTAATGAACCACGGAGAAAACCGTGAAGTACACATTACGCGTTTCAGTCGTAAAAAGCGCGTGAAAAGTAGGTCGACAGCGAATCATTAATTAATGTTCTGTGGTTGGGTACCACCTAACATCAAGTGAACGTCATGTTCGCCTGTCGATAATAACTTTTAAAAAAATATCGAAGCAAACTCACCCGATATCATTATGATCCTGCTGGGTCCTATCATCCTTTCTATCGAGAGCGTCATGCGATCCAGGCGCTATGCCCGCTAGTTGGCAGTGGTCCAAACAGCCGTGCCGACATATCTCCACTTTACAACGAATGTGGACACTGAGGGCGTCAGGGAACTTGAACGCGTGGAAGAACGCGTAGGTAATTACCGTAGCTCGTTCGTCAACCGCTTTGGCTTTCAGAAACCTACAATCAGGACAATATTACATAAAATAATGGTTAATTGAATGATGGTGTGATATCTAAAAAGAGTTTTTATAAAAAGCGATTATAACATTTTTAGTTATACATTGTATTTTGATTATTGTAATATGTCAAATTGGATTATGTATTTAATTTTAATGTGACTAATCTTCAGTATTTCTTTTCCAATAATTTCTCAGATTGTAACCTAACCTAACATCTTATACAACGATGCTCCATACGAATCAATGTATATAAATTGATTTAAATGCCAGTTAAATAACAATATGTCTTTCGTACGATAAAATTTTCGCGCACTAAGGCACAAATAAGTATTCGTTATTAAAATATACTTCGCTTTTTTTAAGCATATATTTAATCAGTATGAAGAACACCGCAGAAAGTGGGCAATTAAAGTACGCATTAATTGCTAAGCCATCATAAGAGGTGGTGCTTAATATATTATAGAAATAAAACTAATCATCTTTCAAATAGCGAAAACCAACTTGTATGTTACTAGCGTATGAGGTTGTGTAAATGTGTATGCTTATGGGCAACGGTGATTACTGGATACCAGATGATGCGCATGATCTTATGCCTCCATATATTATGTATAAAAAGGCCGCCTCTGTGTCTCAGTGGTAAGCGTTATGCGTTTAGCACCGAAGGTCCTAGGTTCGAATTCTAGAGTTTTGTTTTGGTCAGGGCACAGAAGGCTGATCACCTACTTGACTGTAAAGAAAAATTATTAGTGAAACAAAAATAAAGAAATGGGCCTACAGGTATAAGAAAAAAAGTGAATAGTATTATGTATATAAAAATCAGCCATGAATATTACCTTGATATCATTTTAGGGCGTAAAACACAGCCGTACTCATCTGACAGCTGTATAATATGACCGGAACCATCTGAAGCGGCGCACGATTTGACTCGCATGTCGAATTCTCCTGTAATGTTGTGGTAATTTTTGAATATTACGTTTGGAAATATTCATTCTATTTTTAAATATGTGTGTTTCAACACAGAACAGAAGACTTATTTTTCTTGTTCCGTGTGTTTTAGCCTGTTTTTTTTTAAAGTTGTATTTCCCTATATCATAATTTAAACTGGCGAATGCTTCAGAAACGTCACAGATGCTATCTAGCCACTTATATCTTACTTATGTACTATTAGCTAATTATATCCCTTTGTTTTCTATGTAATATCTTTTAAAGAAAGTAATACTTTTTTGATTAAGCTAATGACGTAGCGTATATTGCGTGTAGGGATGCCAAGAAAAAGGTCCAGCTTCTTGATAAATGCGTATAATTGAGTATTACAATAATTTCGTATCGATTCTCTCTCTCTGATCAGCATCTTAAGAAGCTCTGGCTTGTTCAGGGTCAGATACTGGAGGCAATTTTACTGGAGACGGCCATCATAGTAAAGCACGGACAGAAGGTTCTGCTCTCCACCCCCAGTGGCGTAGCATAGATAACTAGCACCCGGTGTGGATCCCATATTTGCCCCCCCCCCCCCCCCATTCTACGCCACTGTCCACCCCCACAGCAACTTGAACTGATTATGAGCTTGCTACTGATGGTGACTCTAAGAGTCTAATTTTGAGATTTTTGTGAATGAAGAGAATACTAATGATCCTTATCCAGTATTACGTATTCTAATTCATGAGAAAATAGAATACTAATTCTTATTCTATTTCATGACTCATATTATCTATTCCTTAACATTTAATTTCCCAGTAGGTAATCTTAGTCTAATATTTAAATGTGTGTTCATTTTATTTTTATTACTAATAAACCATAAAATGCATTAAAACCATAGAAGTTAAGTGAAAATGATTAGAATGGAATGCGCTAACCGCAGTCTCGCCGAGATCACTAAGTACTCTGTGCTAAGAACAAATAATACATTAAACAAAACAAACGATGCACGCTTCAGGCATTTAAAACTGTTGGAGTAATGTGCTTAAGACTGTATATATAGGTATTTGCGATATTGAGAAAGTTTTAGTCAAGAATTCTGACGAACTTTGAGCTTTACATGAACAACTAGTGAGAAATAATTTGTCAATATGTCAGTTGGTTTCGTTGTATCGACAGACAAGCGGTAGGTTCACTTGATGGTAAGTGATACCTCAGCCCAGTGGCGCATTTACCAGCAGGCTGAGTAGGCTTGAGCCTAGGGCGGCAGATTTTAGGGGCGGCAAATTTGGGGACCAAATAAATATTTACGTGTCTTATGGAAATCAAAGAGAATTCTGTAGAATGTTTTTATGATGTCATTCAACGAAATATCAAACTTGTATATCCAATAGCAGAACACCCAGTTCACCGGCCCAAACCAGTAATCGAACTCTATGTTATATTAATTTAAGAATAAACATTTGTAACGGTGGTTCGTTACCTGATCGGAATTAAGATATTCCTCTCACCCGTTCTATCCCCGAAGTGACTAGACGTGGGGAAGACATGCTTATAGAAAATTTGTAAACATGTCATCCCGGTGGGATTCAAACCCGCGACCTATCGGAGTGCAAGGTGTTCTACTAAACACGCCATCGAGCCTGTCAAGTTTCAGCTGATTTTTCATACAAAGGATGATTTGATGATACGAATCAATTATAAGGGATGCTAATTGATTCGTATCATCTAAGAATAATTTAGCGTATTCTAGAAGGCAAAAAAAGATCAAACACAACAGTAGAAGTATAACTTTCATAGATAATTCTGAACTGAAGCAATATTAGGTCAAGTGAAATGGCACTATTTAACGTAACAATTCCTAATGAACCAAAGCCATTGAAGTATAGTTCGTTACCAGTTAATAATTAATCATAATTTACCTCCAAGATTCTCACGCTCGTTTGCTTTCAAATCAATCACGCTGATCATTTAATTGAGCTGTGAGAACCTTAACGATAGCATATTGGTGAACTCTTTCCGTCGCATTGTTTGATATTATCGGTTATTTGGTCAACAAGGCCAATGCAAGTCACTACGGCATTACGAACTTTAATCTACGGATTGTTTGAACATAGATGTCGACCGATAGCTTTTTGTTAATTGACTTATGGATGTTTGCAGCTCACGGAATAAGAAATTCT
The DNA here is from genome assembly GCA_905404175.1 of Anthocharis cardamines. Taxonomy (NCBI): domain Eukaryota; kingdom Metazoa; phylum Arthropoda; class Insecta; order Lepidoptera; family Pieridae; genus Anthocharis; species Anthocharis cardamines. The sequence goes on from FR989959.1 coordinate 3,377,161, forward strand.
AAACGCAAGCGCATGTTCAAAGTTAGATTGTCGTATGGGAAAATATATGCCCGTTTTTTTATGTCAGATGTCGAAAGACGAGCATGAGGTTCACTTGATGAGAGGTGATACGTCAGCCACAGAACATCAGTCAATGATGCACTGTCGACCTAATCTTTACTTCGAGCATTCGAAAATCCATAGACTGAAACCGAAACGCGCAATATGCACTTCACGGTTTTTCAATATATAAACGGTGGTTCGTTACCCGGTCGTAATTTCGATATTCCTCCCACCCCCACACCAATGCCCGAAGTTACCAGAGGTATGGAAGACATGCTTACAGAAAATTATAAACATGTTGTCCCGGTGGGATTCGAACTCACAACCCATCGATGCGCACGGCAGGTGTTCTACCGAACGCGCCAACAAGCCCGTAAAAATGTCGTTATAAATTGCTGAATAGTAGTAGTATGTATTTAAGTTAGTACTTTTAGTTATTTATTCAATAAAAACGTTGTAAACACGCAATTATCTAGACACTTAATCAGCTGTTAAATTTCTTCAGATTATTATCGAATAATCCCGAAACTGAAGAGGTATTATTTATAAATTAAGATATATTGAAATGATACAGTAGAATTTTAGAAAGTACACAATTACGGGTATTATAATTATTCTATCTTTTTTCAGAACAAAATATACTCAATAAACAATGATTTCTAGGAGCGTCTGACTTTTGTGGTTTTTAAATATCGAACGGAAAAATGCGATTTATTAATTTTTTATACTATTTATGCTGACGTAGGAATAGATGGCGTTAATATGGCAACTTTGTGATATTTCAAATCAGACAGCTGTCACCTTTCAGTCTGCCCGTGACCACGGTTGTACAAATAATATAATTTATAAATCGCATTTTAATCCATTATTAAGTATTTAAGCGTGTGATATTCGCATGAAAAAAATACAATATAATCTAATATTTTTATATACAATATATGATGATCTGATTAATCTAAATACACACATAATTATAATTTAAAGGACGGTCAAATGAAAACTCACTCTACCAAGTCGATCATTAAGAATATTAAAAATAATTCATCATTTCAGGTAAAATAATAAAAGTATACATTGCAACCCCACCACAGAGAGCCGTTAAATAAACCCATACGTATTTGTCCAGTTAACTTTTTACTATTCTTTGTACCGTTAACGTGTGTTTGCACACTATTATTACCAGTTAGAAACGCTTTTACGAGCGACCTGTCGCAAACTGGCACTCAGCTGTCTCGGACATCGGTACATTGTCTGTTAAGCTTTATGTCATCACTCACTTGGTACAATTATTTGGATGGAAATTATGTGATCTCTACTATATAAAAATAAGTCGGGTTTTCCTTCCTGACGCTATAACTCCAGAACGCACGAACCGATTTCCACGGTTTTGCATTCGTTGGAAAAGTCTCGGGCTTTAGGTTTATAGCAAAGAAAATTCAGGAAAAATTTCAACAGAAAAGCGGGAAAATCTTTTTTTTAAGAATAATTATATAATTTCGAAGCCAAAATTGTGGCAGAACAACGTCTGCGGGGTCCACTAGTTTATTATAATACTATCAGCTGATGTAGTGGCGGGACCACCATACAAGCCCAAAAGCCCGGCTTTCTGACTTAGGTTTAAAGAATTTATTTCTCATAAGAACATTTGTAGTTCACTTAAAATGAGATACAAAAGTTTTCCTCATTAATTACATTCTGACTAACTTACTATTTAAAATTACTACTAATATAATTTGTTAATTATTTTTATATATTTAGATCACAATAAAGTCTTGTTAGGGTATGGCCACACAATAATATCAAACAATTCAATACGTAAAAATACAATTTTAATAAAGTATAAATTTTATAAATTAAGTTATAGTTTATTTTAAGTTTAAATTAATTTCAATTCCGGTCGTTAATTTTGCAGGAATGAATTCCTTAGATATATTATTAGAAGAAGCAGTTACGTGTTTTATACATATATCTATATATATAAAAATCTCGTGTCACAGTCGCACTCCTCCGAAACGGCTCGACCGATTTTTATAAAAAAAAATATTGGTAGGTATAAGAATAGATCGTAAAGTATATTTCATACAGCTAGGTTATGTTATGTTTAGGGTGTCCCTATCCAGAAATTAGTTTTCATACATATCTAATATATAAAATTCTCGTGTCACAGTTTTCGTTGCCATACTCCTCCGAAACGGCTCGACCGATTCTCATGAAATTTTTTGTGCTTATCCGGTATCTATGAGAATCGGCCAACATCTATTTTTCATCCCCCTAAATGTTAGGGGTAGTCCACCCCTAAATTATTTTTTTTAATTTTTGGACGAAATTTTTAGTTTTTATTTTTTTATAATGTGGCATTAAAAAATACATACAACCCCAGCTTTTTTTGTCAAAAAATCTAGACCTGTGCGAAGTCGGGGCGGGTCGCTAGTACTATATAATATGTTCTTAAATCTAAGACAGATCCTAACAATTAAATATAATATATCTTTACCATTATCGACTATCATTTATAATTATTGACATGTTTTTATGTTAGATATAAACCGACGAACATGAGGTTCACTTGATGGTAGGTGATACTCCAGCCACACAACATCAGTCAATGATCTCCTGTTAACCTACTTTTTACTTCTAGCATTCGGAATGACCACAGACCGAAACGAATAATGTGCACTTCACGGTTTTTCCGCCTATGAACGGCGGTTCATAATCCGGTCGAAATGTCGATATTCCTCCCACCCATTAAATTCCTAAAATTATAAACATATCGTTCCTGTGGGATTCAAACACGTGACCCATCGGCTCGTACGGCATGTGCCCGAAAAAAAGGGGTTTAAATGAGTAAGTAATCGTTTTGTGACTCTGTCATTCCCATGGAACAAGAACCTTACTTCTTCTATTCTATGGTCATTCCTATATATTAAATTTTTATTGATTCCTCATACAACTGACAGACTCCTCTGTAACTAATTTCGTAGCGATGACTTACGTGAATCTAATGAGCGATGAAATGTTCAAATTATTTTAATTGTTGACCGTTACATGGAAACTGTATGATTAACTGTTGTTAAGAAATATTGTACTAACAATGAAGTCATTTTAAACGTGTAGTCGATACATTCCACAGTCATTCACACGACCCATATGTCATAACATATGCTAGTTCAAGTATGGTGCTAAGACCCACCTATGTTTACTATTTACTATGCTTTTTTATTTGTTTATCCACTTAATTTCGCCAATTGATCTGTCAAAAAATATCGATAATTATATTCCTACATTATTTTATTCCTATATAATTCTTACATTATTTTATTCCTTTGACTTAATGTTAATTCATAAAACGCTTAAAATTCATACAAATGTATATTACCTATTTTTATGTTAGATATCGACAGACGAGCACATGATTCACTTGATACCACAGTCTTAATTGTTGACTTATTTTTTACTTCAGAAATCCATAGACTGAGACCGAAACGCACAATGTGCACTTTAAGGTTTTGCCATCTATAGTTATTCCTCCTACCCGTTTAATGCTTGAAGTGACCAGAATTAGGGGAAGACATACTTATAGAAAATTATAAACATGTGGTCCCGGCAGATTTCGAACCCGCGACCAATCGGAGAGCAAGGTACGTGTTCTACCAAACGCTACGCCAGTCAAAATGATGTACTAGATGTTAAAAGATTTCCACTAGCTTTTATTGAAAACAGTACCGTTAAACAGTTCTTATATGAATAGCAATATAAACAAAATACTGTCATTTTATTGTTTGTCATTAAAGAATATTAACCTGAATAAACAGGAAAAAACTATACTAGAAGGCCTAAATGACGTCGTTTGTTAAAAGTCCACAGCTTTTGATACAATCGTCATTCAACACCCACTGAGTCCATCCGTGTATTTTATTTATTCCACGCAAAAAGAGTCCTTATCGATACTACTAGTAAAGAATAAAATTGAATAAGTTCAAAAGATATTAATCAAACATGAACGGTTTCGCAAATGCGTCTTCTTTTGTGCGTATTGTTTGAATAAATTGACGGGAATTTTAATTTAAACAGAATTAAGTAGCACCTTTGAGAGCTGCTCAGAAAAAAGATTCCTAGAAGTGATTGAAGAATAACTGCTTTTTATATATAGGTACCTATTTATAGATCGGGTATTCTTGGGAATATACTGCTAATAATATGCTGCTTTTCCTTAACATATACTTACTTAACCTTGTACGTAACAGTCGAATTAGGTACATGGCGGCGCCGGATCCACGGCCGACACCCCAACAAAGGAACCTTTGAAAGTGCTTTAACTAATGAAACGCGGACAACTGTAAGTTTTGACGGGCTCGTTGGCACGTTCGGTAGAAAACCTGCCGTGCGCATCGATGGGTCGTGGGTTCGAATCCCACCGGGACAACATGTTTATAATTTTTGTAAGCATATTTTCCCCACGTCTGGTGACTTCGGGCATTGATCGGGTGGGAGGAATATCGAAATTCCGACCGGGTAACGAACCACCGTTCATAGATGGGCAAACTGTGAAGTGCATATTGCGCGTTTCGGTTTCAGTCTATGGATTTCCGAATACTCGAAGTAAAAAGTAGATCGACAGCGCATCATTGACTGATGTTCTGTGGCTGAGGTATCACCTACCATCAAGTGAACCTCATGCTCTTCTGTCAATATCTAACATTTAAAAAAAGGTATTATTTAACCCTTTACCGATATAATACGATCGTGAGTTTTTCGACTTGCCTTCACCTGTATCCCAAATTCGATGGAGTCTTATTATAGGAGATCAGCTCCCATGATTTAGTATTTTCATGATTTCAGTATTTTTGTAAGTTCCTTAACCTTTATTATTTACCCTTGCTAGGAATCCAGAGCCTCATTTAATTATCATGATTTACGAACACATAAAGCGGTAAGTACTCCCGGTTGCAAAGGAAAATTGGTAACATTTATTTTATATTCAAAATTGAATATTAGTAAATGTAGTTGACAAATTCTCGACGTAAACTCACTGAATGATTAAGTTTACATGTATTTTAATACATTTACATTTCAATGTTATTTATCTATTCTTTCATATTGAAGCCGCGGTAATGTTATTAAAATGTTTAAATTGACAGCGCGGGGTATTTTTTTAGTTGTATATTTATAAGGGGTAAATATTAATTATATATAATATTATATATTGAATGTATTTTATACTTTTTTCGATATACCTACCCAAGATCTAAGTGTGAAAAATTTTTACGAATTAATTTTAGAACTTTAGAACAACGTTGTACCTACTAAAATATGTTTGTACAACGTTGGCTCTCTATTTCATTGTAACAAAATTTCTATAGCACATTTAATTAACAAACTGAATATTTTATTTGTATTATCAATAAACTTTAATTATTTCACACAGTCCGATGATAGTCAAACCATTTACCGGCTTTGAGTAGCAAAAAATAAACGAACAATTCCCGTCAATCAACGCAATTCACATGAAACCGCAAACATTGAAATTGAAAAAGAATAAACGGTAAAGTTATTTGCGAAATGTTAGTTATGTGTTAAAATTAATTTAATTTAAGTTACTGTTCATTAAATTGTTAAACTTTTTTTAGACTTTTTTTAATGAAGAATAAGTAAGCATTTGACCGCAATCCTGTCTGATGGTAAGCACGGATGTAGATGGGAGCGTGCTTACTTAGAAGAAGCCTATTCACTCTGGCTTTGAAGACATCAAGATTGTAGGAATCGGGAAAGACAGACCCAGGTAGAGAGTTCCATTTCTTGTGTAGATTGGATTTGATTTGGGACTGTCATTTAGGGTTTTCTACTATACACTATGGGTATGGTATTTACCATTTTAACTCACTAATTTCTGAGATATGATATTTGTAATATATTCGGGAGAAATTTTATTCAAACAAGTCCGGTAAACCACAGACATTAGTCTGAAGTAATACTTTTCTTTAAATTACAATTTGAAAAAGAAGTGAAAATATTTCCCGTTCAGAAGCGATAAATAAAATCCAGCACAACATTTTGAACTCTAACTATATTAAGACGTGTACGACGTACGTATTTATAGGAAGTCAATACTTTCTCGGGTGACTGCAACGAAACCTCTTGGGTTTAATCTGAACTCTTGTAAGGTTATCTCAATTAAATGAAAGTGCAAGATGTTTATTGTAACAAATTTCTAGCCGCTGGATATGATATTTCTATAGAATTATGTAGTACCTACCTAAGGGGCTGGAAAATGAAAAAAATCATGTTTCTTTTAGTAACTGGACATACCTATTTATCGTGTCTTTTTTAATGTAATTTTCTATATTATGACAATAAATATCAACTTCTTAGAAATAGATGGCGTTAATATGGCAACTTTGTTACTAACTTCTCCACACCCGTTCGTTACCAGGTCGGTCGATATTTCTCCCATCCGTTCAATGCCCGAAGTTATCAGACGTGGAAAAGATATGCTTACAGAAAACTATAAACATGTCCCGGTGGGATTCGAATCCAACACCCATCGATGCGCACGGCAGGTACCGAAGGCGCCAACGAGCCCATCTCTATTTTTAACAAATGCGTAGGTATTGAGATTTATTACGTACCTCGGTAGTCGTTAATCGCGACAACGAGTGTGAGCGTGGATCCAAGTGGGACTATCCCGGACACAGGTGGCGCCCACGGACCCTTGCCAGCCTGGATCTCCATCCAACAGTCCACATTATCTCCTAGAAATTAAATATATATTTATTTAGGACTCTTAATTGCACAATTTGACCGCATCCGTGGCCACGGATGCGCTCAATGGTAAGCGCGACGCGTATAGCACCGGAGGGCGTGGGTTCGAATCCCGGAGAAACATGTTAAAAATATTTCGGTCGGTCAGGGCATAGAAGGCTGATCGTCTCCGTCTGAGTAGTGGGGCATGGGGCAAACCCATTTCTATGTCTGTTTCACTGATCGTTGTTTTCTTTACAGGCAAGTAGGTGATCAGTATTCTGTGATTTTTTTTTTATTTCTTTTCTCCGGGATTCGAACCCAGGAAACCTCCTGCTAAACGTATCATTTCCAGGCTGTCGGCGTATTTTCGTGCAGATAATACTTACATACGTACACACTTTGGCACTAAAAATATCTAGTCTAAAATTTAAAAAAACCATGATATGCATACACCCGCTGATTGGAACCGACAAGCGTACTCACAAAGTGCTCCATGATTATAGCTGTATAATTGTCGTATTTCTCAATATGATAAAGAGAAGAAATATAGTTATATTTTTATAGAATTTCTCGGTCACTCTTAAGGATGGAAGAGTCAAATATAAGATGGCAGGCATTAAGTAATAAAATATAGCAGTATAATCTGGTCAGACATATTACATTTCAGTTAATATTTTTAGCATTTTAGCAGTATGACGTTACTAACTTCTCTGACTGAGTTTTTTTATATTAGATATCGACAGACGAGTATGAGGTTCACTTGATGGTAGGTGATACCTCAGCCACAGAATATCAGTCAATGATGCGCTGTCGACCTACTTTTTACTTCGAGCGTGCAACGTTTAACAGAAACGTGCAATATCATAACGTGCAATACAGTTTATCCATCTATGAACGGTGGTCGTTACCCGGTCGGAATTTCGATATTCCTCCTGACCGTTCAACGCCCGAAGTTAACAGACGTGGGGAAGACATACGTACCGAAAATTTTAAACATGTCGTCCCGGTGGGATTCGAACCCAAGCGCCAACGCGCCAACGAGCCCGTCAAAAACCATATATATAACAACAAAGCACGCATTGTTAAAGGCATCAATGCCTACCTAAGGCGTAGTTCTAGATAGTTTCATAGATGGAAAAATCGTGAAGCGCGTATTGCGCGGTTCGGTCTCGAAATAAAAAGCAGGTCGACAGTGCATCATTGCGATTTTCTGTGGCTGGAGCACCTACCATCAAGTGAACCTCATGCTCGTCTGTCGGTATCTTCTCTCGGCAATAATACATACCTCTAAAGTCTAGCTGAACTACATCCAAGTCAGCGATAACCATCGGAGGTTTAGACGCAGTTTTCTCGTAGTCGTTGAACCACTCACATCGTAGTCTTTTGGCCTCATCCCATACTTCCAGGAGATCCTTGTCGTACTGGACTACCACAGTGTTCTCATAAAACTGTCCGTGCAGGTCTGGAAATAGACAGAATACCTTTTAGAAGAGTATCCTAAGTTGTCATTACATCTAGCTATGTTTCATTACGCAACATTCGGGAAATAATACTCTAAATTATGTTAAAAGTCCACTAAAAATTTATTGTATAATTTAACAGAACAAATGTACAAAACGACAGAGCGATAGTCAATATTGTTAATGCCATTTGAGAAAAAAATGTCGTAAATGCCACATAGAATTTATAACGATAATTTGTTACTTATTGGACTTTGTAATACAGTAGCTTTGCTTTATATTGTTAAAATAATACGGCTACGAATCATGCAATTTCTACATATTTTTAGCGTAATTTATTTACAATTGTACTGAACGGCTGATTTATCTGAGTTATATTGATACTAAAATAATAACAAAAAATCATTAAAATATTTTTAATAAAAGTACACATTTAATATTGTATATAACTCATGCTATTTAAAAAACGTTGAATTTACGATACTCATAATAAATAAATCGATCAATAATTTTATTTAAAATATATGTTAACTAATATATTTTATATGTTACTCTTTCTCACAGCAATATGATAGTGTAATACCATTATCACGCTCACGATAAAATCAATTAAAATGGTAACTTTAATATCACATAGACGTAGGTAATAAAAAATAACAAGGTATCGTTAATAGATGAACAGTATGCCTATAGCGCTGCCGCACATTAGGCCACAGGCGCAGCGGCCACAACGTAAATACCAGTGGCCACTACAAGCTACGGATAATTTTTTGTATGTAATCTCGCTGTTTACCCTATTGGTTTTTACAGGTTAACACGGACGTGAGTGACAAGCACAGTGGCTCAGCCTTGAAATTAAGGGGGGTTTTGCTACATGCCTATAGGCGTACCTCAGCTTGGGCTGCCTTAAGAGAGAAGGGAGCCTGAAGGGTTAGATGGTAACTCATCTGGGTGAGGGATGTGGGGGATTAAGGGACTTCGCCTTCGGCAGCGAAGGCGCTGTTCGTGGGTCTGAGGAAATAAGACCGCACGGGCGGAAAAGTTGCGGATATTATATCTCATAATTTTTTTTTATAATATAGGGGGAAAACGAGCTTGCGGCTCACCTGATGGAAAGTGAATACCGCCGCCCATGAACATCTGCAACACCAGAGGACTTGCAGATGCGTTGCCGGCCTTTAAATTTTATATGACATCGACGCACATTGAGCGTTCTAGTCACTGCGACCGATTCCAAAATGCGGGTCAATACTCACCCACCTCCCTTGCACACAAGGCCACAGTCGCCGACACCTCCCCGCCCACTTCAGTCTTTCACTTTAATTAGTGGCCGTGACTGGTGGCCTTATGTGCGGGGGATATTTCATCCTCATTATGACATATAGTGTATATTAAGTCTGGTTAAATTAGTATTACTAATGTAATCTTGTTACTACACAGAGTATTAATAATATTAGATCACATCTTTATAGCAGGCTTATCTATAATATCCTCGTCAAATACATGTTTTAATTACTACTTCACCATTTATATGATAAATATTCCGGCTTTACAAGATGCGGAAGATTCATATGATATTATTAAAAGCATGATAAAGAATATTCGGTAGTAACGCACTGAGTTTCGCTATTCAGGCGTGAATGCTTTCATAGCAGATTCAGAATCAAATTGTAGCCAAATACGATATTGATACTTGCCAAAAGTTGATCAAATTAAAATGTGATTAATTACACTGGTCTACAGTAAAAAAGTATTCGAAATAATTTAAACTAATTTTTGTTTGTCTACCTATGCTGAATATAAGTTGATAAGTAAAATTCATTTATTAGTTTGAATTTTTGCGATACTTGACATTTTCTAAATTTAATTTTTCTACCCTGATTGAACTTGATAATGTTCATATTTACTTAGTTTATAGGCATTGGCTGTTAAAAATATTGGGTTTTAGTGCTCTGTTCTGTATTACTAAGTGATAAAAGTGTTAAACGTGAAGAAATAATTATATTTTAAAGCAAAATGTTTCGAAAATGTGTGAATAAACTCTACATTTTTTTTACATTGGTGGTGAGGTGATATTTACTAAACAAAGGGTGTTCTATATCACCTACATTAAAAATGCCTATTCTTAATATATTAACGAAAACATAAAATACCAGGATAATAGTATGGTTCCACATTTCTGCTGCAATCCACGTGCTACAGGTTTAAAAGATTGGCCGTGTGGAAAAAAAGTTATTTCATTTTGCAGTGCCGTGAATTGAAAAATACTGATTATTATTTCTGCCTGACAACTCGTGTAATTGGAAAAGGCAAGGTGTTTCTAAAAAAAAGAAGAATATCGTCAAATGTACTGTTGTTTACTAATCCTCTGCCGCACAGCAATCTTCACCCGATTCCGAAACATCCTAAGATGAAATTACAATTACTTCATCATCAATTTCTTCAATGTCAGAATATTAAATATCTAATAAATCATGATAGCCATACAGGCTAACACAAAGTGAATTAAAGAATCTTGTACGGGACTTAGAATTGTCCAAGAACAAAACAGAACTACTAGGCTCGAGACTGCAACAATGGAACCTTGAAAGTAGTGTGACTTTTATTATAATATATCTTAAAATGTAACATGTCCTTGAAAATGCACTTTCTATGTTTTCATTTGAACTTCTTTCCGGATAATTGTGGGGCTTTTAGCGATGAACAACGGGAGCGCGTCTACCAGGACATCGCAAGCATGGAAAACCGGTATGAAGGCCATTGGAACATGTCAATGTTGGCAGATTATTGCTGGACTGTTTGTCGAGATGTTATAGAAGCAGAATACAAGAGGGTAGCGAATTAACTATATCGTTATTCTACTAATGAAGAAAAAATTGTATGATTTCTGTTAATTATTGCAAATATCATTTATTTATATTTTCTAAAAAAGGAAAACTAATTTTAATGTATATTTAATATTTTTGTATTCAGTACGTACAAATAAATAAAAAAAACTACTTTTCATAAAGAATACTTTTTTAAAGTTAAAATTTGTAGACCAGTGTTATTATATTATTAATCCCGACTCAGTTTTATTTGTAACTAAAAATTTGTAAGGTACTGCGCATATTTTATTTTTTAGCTGTGATAAACTCAGTCAGTATTGATTTCTAAGTTGAAGACATTTCACATAAAAAGTGTTAATTTTTAAATCCTTATTATTGCTAGAGCTATACGCGGATGAACTTGGGTAAAAACTTGAAAGCTTCTGAAGAACGCGGATTGACCGGACGCGAGCGATTCTGACACTTACTTACGTTTAGACTCTGTATTAGGATGTCATTCTTGTAGTACGTACTCTAACTGTCATAACTGAACTCTCTTTACTTGGCCGTAGAATGTATTTTGCATTGCTTTGACGAGATGTTGATGTGCAAAGTTGCAATAGAGATACGGGACGCTTGCAGGGAAGGATTGAATATTAGGGATGTCAAATACAACGGGAGACACTTTTAATTATAGAAAATTGTGGATGCTTACTCTTTATTTATTAATTAACGATTATAGTGTATTTTAGTATTTTCAAACTATGTTTACAAAACTATATCGTACCGTATTCGAAACGATTTCGAAAATAAAATAAGAATATTTATTTTATTTTTATATATTTTTTGGTGATCTGGTGTTAAGCGATCACTAGTCCTTTAAGTGAAAGTACGTTCGAAAGTTATCAGGTACATATATAAAGTATATCCTTCGTTTGATTTCAATGCAACGTTTTAAAGACATAATCTGGGGGCACGGTAGTGCCCCCACCAAGTCGAGCAAAAAGTGGCACGGCCGTACTATCCTTTTCTCGAAGTAGTTCGGGCCATTTTCGACCCCCTATAACTTCGTTGTGGATAAAACTAGAATCCTGAATTTTAGGTCACTAAGCAGGCATTGTATAAACTCTTTCAAATTTCAAATATCATTCTGTTTGAACCAGTAGTTTAAGAATTATAACTAGTCAAAGTTTGATAATTTGTCACTCACTCACTGACTGACCGATCATCAAAACTCTAAGGCACTTCTAGCAGACATAGAAACTTGAAATTTAGAATACAATTAGTGTTTAGTCTATAAATCAAGGAAAAACTACAATATTTTGAAATATCGGTCCAGTTTTCTAGATATACAATTTTTTTTTGTATTTCTGTATGTAATGAATAACTTAAAAACTACTGGACCGATTTTAAAAATTCTTTTACCGTTAGAAAGCTACATTATGACAGTAACATAGGGTATTTATTACTAGGAAAAAATAGAGATCCTTAGAGGCCCTACTAAAAACAACCCAAGGTGTAAAAAAAATTGCCATAAAATGTCTTTCATCGCATGTGATGCGGAAAGTATTGATGTTAGAACAAAAAAACGTTCTACAATATTATAGAACATATCAAAATCTAAAAAAAACTTCACGAGACCATTATGTCCAACTATTGTAGTTATGTCACTATAACGACTTTTTTCAAAATCAGACTGTTATCCATAGCTTTGTATTAATTCTTATCCAAATAAACTAAGAAAAGGACTATCTACAAAAAGAAATGAGATGCCATCAAAAACATAAATTGTAAAAAAAAGCCAAGTCTTGCAACTCAGTTCTTCTATCGTAAAAAGTTGTGAGATCCATATAATACCAAGTCGGTCAATTTATTCAGTCTCTACTGAAGGATCCTTCTGTCTTAAGTAATTACATAATAAGCTAACCTAACAATATCTTATAGTGATCATATCAATGCCAATATTAAAAATCTTTGATGTTTAAAAAAAATAGATTGACTTGGCAACGCACTAAATAATCTAATTTAATATGTGTTAGTTGTGATACACATTGTGTTTTTAATAAAATCAAAAATATACATTGTGTTTTCATGCGATAGCCAAGTCAATCTATTTATTTAAAACATCAAATATTTTTAATATTGGTATTGATATGATCACTATAAGATGTTGTTAGGTTAGCTTATTATGTAATTACTTAAGACAGAAGGATCCTTCAGTAGAGACTGAATAAATTGACCGACTTGGTATTATATGGATCTCACAACTTTTTACGATAGAAGAACTGAGTTGCAAGACTTGGCTTTTTTTTACAATTTATGTTTTTGATGGCATATGTATATTAGTTTGAAATTGGAATGATAAAACACATCTATTTTAAAATTGTATTCCATTGTATTTATTAGAAAAACCGTGAAGTGCTTATAGCGCGTTTCGGTTTCAGTCTATGGATTTCCGAATGCTCGAAGTAAAAAGTAGGTCAACAGCGCATTGACTGATGTTCTGTGGCTGAGGTATCACATACCATCAAGTGAACCTCATGCTCGTCTGTCGATATCTGACATAAAAAAAATATTAAGTGATCACAGGAAAAGTAGCAACCCTACTTAAGAGGCAGTTTCAGTGTTGGCGTCTCCAGGTCGCGTTACAGAAAAATGCGCCTTGCGTGCTATGCGGTAAAGCGAGTGGAGATTCCGAGAAACAATGCGTGTACAGCATTCGAAGAAGGTCCGCTCCGTTAGACGGGCCATAGTGGACGCAACTAGGAATCGTGGCGAGAAAAACTCCTTACTTTGTTGAAATGAGACCGACGCACCGTAGACGCTGACCGTTGGCGATTTATTGCGAAATTGTTACGAATCAACGATAATTACCCAAGTTAAGTGAATAATATAGTGAGGCAGGTGACTATTAAATTAAATAGCCTTGTACTTATTTGAACTTATTCAGTTAGGGTGACATTCATAGTCGTAATGTTTAATCGCACGCTGTGCTACGTCACTCCAACTGGTTATTCTAATTTATATTTTAGTGTATTGATACACTGTTAACCAATGTTGCCATAGTAAAAAAAAACCGTATGAATAGATGGCAATTTTGTGAAAAACCGTCTGCACGTGACCACTTTCGCTGGAAAGCATTCGAACTGTCGAGATAAATAATATAATAATAAATCGCGTTTTATTGAGTTTATTGGCCAAATTATAACGATGAGTGTCAAATAAGTCGGAAATAATCCTGCTATATGAGAGCTATTTCGCCGAGCGAATTGAGCACGGGTCAGCTAGTTAGTTTATATTAGGAGATAAATTAATCTAAGTTCATCCTAAATGTATTACGGCTACCTTTAAATTTAATAATGAGACGTTAAACGTTTTTTTTCTATTAAAATCTGCTATTTTGACAAATATCCTGAATAGATTAACAACCTGTTCGTGTTTAGTAATGGATATAATTTCATCAGTAATTTACAAGCAAGCAAGTTGCTGTTTCGCCTGTATTCGTAATTCGCGTGGATTTCGGTCATAAACAGATTGACCTGAAGGGCTATTCACGATCATTCGAAATCGATCCGCCCGGAAAGCTACGCTCTCCCACTGAAAGTTGTTTCGTATTTACCGGATATGAAAATGGTATTCACAATTCCCATAGGATTGAGCATCGGCATTCTTCGGGAGTTTCCGATTAGAATCTTAGTATAAAATGATAGAAAGCTTGATATATCGGTACGAAATCTTGTAATATCGGAACGGAAAGTTTTCGAATGATCGTGAATAACCCTACTGAACTAAGTATTATACTTTTTTGCACCCAACGTTTTCCTCAAAATTCCTTTAAGAAATAAAGTGTTAAGAACGTTTATCTGATTTTTTGTATGTTTATGTGACTATGGTGTAATTTTAATGTCGATGAGAGAAAGTGCCATTTTCTTACAACCGTTGAGAAGGTTAACGCTTATGTGAGACATTTATGAGAACTTATTACCTTTTTCAAAATAATTTCTTTGAATGTAATGGCTTAATCGGGGAAAGGGTCTGATATCACGCTGATAAGATTACCATTCATTAATTGACCCTTGATATGGTGTGCAAGGAAATATCTATAACTATTATATATATTTAAGTCTTTCTTTTATATTGATTTATAGTATATATTCAAATATGTATAATTGACATTTCATGGTAAGTTATTTTTTATTCATATTTTACATTATTACATAAATTTATTCACAAGGGAAAACAAAACATCACAAACCTTCAAACACAAAAAAATATAATTTTATAAATATTTTGAATCTTGTTTTAAGAAATGTTTCGAAGAAGTTATAATATTATCCTGAGTAAATAATTAACACCAAACCATATCTTGGGGTCCTGACAAATGAAAGGTTATCTCTTATACCAAAACAAAGATGTGGTTTAAGATGATTATTTTTAAAACTATCTCTTAATTTACTTGCTTCATTCTGCCATACTTCTATGCGGACAAAGCCACGTGGAAAATCTAGTTAAAGATAAAAATAACTCATGAACTATGCGTGTTCTTAAATAGGTTTTAAAACGGAAACGGAGAGAGGAATGTGGCTTTACTAACGTTTTCCATTCATTTGTCATATAAATTATCCACTAAGTGGTCACCTTAGGATGGGTGCACATTGGTATTGTTATTTTTAACGTCAGATTTTGACGGATGGTGATAGTGACGGAAGAAAAAACACGCAATTATATCCGTACAGTTGCAAATAACTTTGTCTAAATTTGATTTACTCCATGAGTAAATGATGACATTTTAAGTGTAAGTTATAATTTAAAAACGTAAAAAAATCATTTTTAATTTTAATTTGTCGCCCTTTAACATATATTTTATTAAAAGTTAAAATAAGTTTTTTTTTTATAAGTTAAAATATGAAGTTGTTTGTTCTTTCGTTTCGATCCGTTCGTTGCGTTCGTTTTTCGTAATAGGCCTACTGTGTCTGTTTCACTGATCATTTTTCTGTTTGTGATCAGAATTCTATGCCCTTCCCGACCAAAAAATTTTGTTAACTTTTATTCCCCGGCATTCGAACCCAAGACTTCAAAACGCACTAACCATTGAGCCACGGAGGAAATCAAATAACGAATATTTCATTGTTTTCTGTTTCCTTAAGATATTCACTTACGTGAACACACCCTTACCAGCCACCCAAGATACAATGTTAGGCCTCACTGATTCCTATATAATAATATTTACTATTTATTTTACTTGTATCGAAAATAGTTTTTATTACATTTAACATTACCCTGAACTTAAAATCATAGTCACAGATTATTTTTAATCAAATAAGAAGTCTTTATTGTATTTTCATCTTATTTTTACACTTAAAAATGATCCGTATTCGAAAATACCTACTGTTCTTGAGTACATACTGTCAACATTTTAAATATCTATAGACGGAAATGGTTTGACAAGTCTCAAAACTATTCGAACCAAAGTCACAACTAGTATACGAGCCTAGAATTTGGTAAGTTTTTATTTAAAGTTAGTTACAAACACCTCATAATCTAGACCAGGACTGTCCAAGCTAGATTGGATCTAGGGCCACTAAAAATGTCCTAATAGATTGGAGCCGCAAAAAAAATTACAATTTACAAAAAATCGAATAATAAATAAAAAACGCAAATTTTCAATTTTTTTTTATTCTAACAATACAAAAAGAAATAAGAAACCAAAACGATTTTGCCTGCGGCCCGCGGGCCTTTGATTTGGACAGCTCTCATCTAGATTAAGGAAACTCACGACCATCACAGACAGTTTTCCTTAATCCCTCTACGATTTTGTATAAAAATATAACTCACCAGGTTTAGTTCCACACTTTGCGTACGCGATTCTGAACGAGAAGTAAGTCTGACCCGTGGATGGAGGCACGTACACACAGCGGGGGTCGCCATGCTGTCCTGAAACAATTCTTATATTATTAAACGTATACTGACATCTATATCTATGTATACATATAAAACAGTCGTGTTAGTTATACTTTATACTTATATTATAAAGAGTAAAGATTTGTATTTTTATAATATGTTATGAACCACAGAACAGGGAAAACTTCTTCTGTTCTGTGGTTATGACTAAACTCAAAAACTACTGGACCAATTTTAAAAGTTCATTCGCCAATAGAAAGCTACATTATCAGCGAGTAACATAGGCTCTTTTTGTGTATAGTACATCTACATTGCACCCGTGTAAAGCCGGGGCACGTTGCTATTCATTTAACTCAAGAACGGCTGCACCGATTTTAATGATCACTAATTTGTTTTATTCGTCTATTTTCCGAGTATCAGAATAACTATTAAAATATCGGAAATATTCAGGAAAAAATATATATGTATATCCAGAATATTAATTTTAAAATTAATTAGGTTCGGAACTCCGCCATCTTCTGCAATTGACAGCACACGTCACGAACGCTTATTGTTTATTTGTAATAATTGATGTCCACTGCAAATCAGTGACATACTTAGAAAGTATATAATAGAAGTGGGAAAATATCATAATATTCAAATCTAGAAATATATTTTTTATTTTTGAAGCCAACATTCTGGCAAGACAACATCTGTGTGATTATAAAAAAATTACGTATTTAAGGTAGCGGTTGAATCAGACGGCATCAAGGCAGTGTTGTTCGTCAGACTTGACAGTATAACGTTTGCTTTTGTATGTTAATTCACGCGTGAGATGATTCACCAGAGACAGGAGTATTATATTCACTTACATATTTCAACTTAATAAATTATAATTTCAAATCTTATTCCGAAATTTAAAACTAATCACCGTATAAATACATTTCTCGTAATGGTATTATGACACATATTGATAGTAACAGAAAATCATGAAAGAACAGAACAGTAGCAGAAAGATGTGCTTTCGACTTATTTTTACTTCGAGCATTCGAAAATCTATAGACTTTGCTATCTTTAATCTATGTATTCTAAACCGTTTAGAATCTTGATATTTCTCCCACCCACTAATTTAAGTAGGTCAACAGCACATCACTGACTGATGTAATGTGGCTGAGGTATCACCTAACATCAAGTGAACTTCATGCTCGTCTGTCGATATATACCATAAAAAATCACTGAAGTGACCAATATTTTACAGAATATTAAAAATATCTGATAAGCCCAGATTCAAACCCGCATCCCATCGGAACGCAAGTCAAACGTACCCAACATACCTACGAGCACGTCTGACTCAAGCTTATTAAATTTTAAATTTATGTATGTATAATTTGAAGTTTCAAAAATTTTTTCCACGATCCACATGAATAGGATACTTAACCTTCTTAACAAAATTTTGGATTATTCATTGAAGTCATTCGGGCTGACCTGCTCTCACGAGATTTCTGATTGCCTTTCAAGGTGTACTTGAGTTTAATACGTGTTGAGATTCGCTCACGGCTACAACACTTGGGTGGGCTGCCGCGATGGTGTGAAATATCGCGTGAAAATGCTAGCTATAATTACTAATACCTTATCACTATAATTGATACAATATATAAATTGTTTAACAAGAAATCCGGGTAGATTTTTTTTTATTTTCCACAAAAAACTTGATATTAAAAATGCAGTAATTTTAATAAACCTTAGTTATTCACCTCAAAAATTTGATCGGGAATAAATCACCATCAGATCTACAAACATTCATTCAAGCTCCTCGACACAGCTTACAGTTAAGAAGATGGCGAACGGTTAAATGAACTTAGAGAAAGTATTATATTTTCACGCAATTAACGGTCATATATGCGAGTTAATTGGTAATTAGCGCCCTGCAACGCACGCTACAACAATTATATTCATCATACATACGTCTGCTCTATTTTAATATGTTATGTTCTTCTTACGGTACCCGCTCAAAGAACTGTCTACATTCTACTTGTTGCCACTCACCGGTATTGTACGATTTACTATTGCCCGGATTGCCGACCGCGACGGTTCAAAGGTAAAGCCGGGTTTCCACCGCGAAAGGGTAATGAGCGGGAAATGGTTAAACGGGACGGACTCCTTTTAGTATGAAATAGGTTTAGATTTCCACCAACAAAGAGCTTTGACTTTTGATTTCCACTGAACACGCCTAGAACTGAGCGAGTTCATTTCAACGCTTTTTACTCGTTCAGTACGTTCCGCTCGACTATTTGTTGGTAGAAATACAAGTATGCAGTTTGCTTTTGCGAGTTAAACGGGGTCCTTAATGGGTCCACTCCGCTCGCGGTGGAAACCGGGCTTTAAACTCACTCAGTACCGTTTAGAATAAAAATAAAATTTTCACTATTGCCCGGATTCTATATCGACGGTTCAAAGGTTCAAAAGTGTAGTTTAGAATAAAAATATCTACTACCTATTGCTTATTTTAAGCGTAAACCTATGCGTACGATAAGAACAAAGCACTAATTGCATATTGTGGTCCATTACAAAACTATGAAGAGCAATACGTACTTAGTAATTTGTTCTTATCGTAAAAAAAAAAAAAATTTTTTTTTTCAAATTACACGTAGTGAATTTTACCTTTGAACTGACGATAAATAACTGGAGACCGTATTTGAGCATTTCTATATTTTTTTGCCACTCTTTTAAAACATGCTAAAAAAAATTAATTTCGTATATTGCGAAAATCTTTATGCCATAATTATAGCTTATCTATCTAACTTTTATTTTTTTAAAGTAGAATCGTTGAAATTTGTTGTATTGATTTTATAAAAATTAAAAACCTCAGCAGGGTATTCTGAACGTTCCTATTTTGTTGCTTTTTAGTGTGTAAATTAAAACTTTCAATCTGAGGCAACCGTCCTAAAATTATTAATTACCTACATATATTGATCGGATTTTATATAATTATTAAAAAAAGTTGAAGAAAGTGCTACAATTATTTTAAAAATAGCCTGTCTCTATTTATTTTGTTACTTTAGAGCAAAAATAATTCTAGAGTTTTTATTGTGTTAAAAATATCAACAATTTGACCATTTAAGCTTTTTTATCATAAAATTTGGAACTGTGTTGAGCCTTTCTAGCAGAAATATATATTTTTTTATCGTTGAAATAATTTTTTATTGAGAAAATAAGAATATTTTTTTTTGGGACAGTATCAAAAAGGGAAGCATTGGTAACAAAATAAAAATATAAAGTTGTGTCTATAATTCGCATATATAGGCGACAGTTGTTACAAAAAGTAAGATTTTATTTAATTTAGGGTTTATTAAGCGTAAAAAAGTAATTTCCATGCTGAATTAATATAAGTTCTTAATGAAAACGCAAAATAACACGTTATAGCTGAATCAACATCTATTTTAATAACACAGCGTTCCACGTGTTTATAGTATATATATATTACTTCTATATTTCTTGCTATCTTCTTTATTACATCTCGTCCTCTATTATTTTCACATTCTCTGTAAGTGGACTTCAATGATGCTTCTAAAACTTCATTTCTAACTTTTACTTTTAATAAACCAGTTTCCAATTTCTTCTTTTCTTCCATTAACTTATTCAGCAGCCTGTAAGCCTTTTTTTTAGTTTCTTTAGCTGTTTCTAGCTGCCTGATACGACTTTGAGGTCTATCAATTTTTTTATTTTTTTAAACGTTTATGAAAATATGCTGTCTTTGTCATTTTCTTGCACTGTCAAATATAAACAGAACCTTATAATTCCTTTTGTGTTACTAAGCTTTTTCCTCTTATACGTTTTCTTAATAAAGTAACAAAAGATTTGGTAACAATTCTGCTGCTACATTTTTTAAAATTTATAATTAAATGGTTGTTGTTAATGTAACATTTACTTTTGTACAGTTGTATTGAGATAAAGGTTTTTACTACCTTAAAATTAAATAACATATATTAAATATTATATATTTACCAAGAATCAAGGGTAACAAATGCGGGAATAAAATGCGTAGCAAAAATTATGAATGTCTACACTACACGCTGTACCACCTCAGAATAACTATTTGTTCAAAGTGGTGGCACGAAATGAAACGTAATGAGTTCCAATATCGAAAAACCGATACTAAATTGTAATAATTTTGCTGAAACACACTTAAAATTGATAACAAAAAGGGAAATTTGTTTGTGGAACTTTTACTGGGACAAGTTTAAAATTGTTTTATTCTATAGTATAGATCATTTTTTTATATATTTAATGCATGCTGCATATTCTCCTACGATGCAAAAATATATTGAGTGCAAAATCTTGGGACTGTTACTTAATAAATATATGAAATAACTGAGTTTGAATTTATAAATTTTAGTATGGGACATGTACGTTTTCATACATTGGCGTTTTAAGTGTTTTACATGTATATATTTTTAACAAAAAATCAATTAATAATATATGTATATTCTTTGTCATAAGGAAATAAAATTATATACTTTCCTTTCAGGAAAACAAATGTTATAAAAAAACATATATACAAGAAAGTTATTAGCTGTCTACTTTGTGGGACAAGCAAATATGCATTTTGGCAAAAAAATATAGAAATGCTCATTTAGCTTACTATTGCAATAATTGGTTCTAGTCATCATCCTCGTCTAGATAGATATCATCACAGCGACAAATATTTAATATCAAAGCAGCAATTTTAATAGATTTATCACCTCGTGAATTGAAACCAAACAAGATTGATAGTATATAATAACTAGCTGACCCGGCAAACGTTGATTTTCCATGTAATTAATTTCTAAAAAGCAGGGGTTGGTGATAAAAAATTAAAAATTTAGGGTTATATGTATTTTTAATGCCACATTATAAAAAAATAAAAACAAAAAATTTCGTCCTAAAATTAAAAAAAAAAAAATTAAGAGTGTAGGTACAAACCTTATCACTTAGGGGTATGAACTATGACATATCGAATACGCATATAAAATTTGGTAAAAATCGGTAAAGCCGTTTCGGAGGAGTACGGAAACTAACATTGTGACATGGAAATTTAAAAAAAGGATATATAGAAAAATGCAACAGCGCGTTGAAGTCCACATGTGTAAATGTGTGTATATGTGTGTGATAAATGATTTTTACTTAATCTAATCGGGTGTTATCTATAATTAATTGATATCGATATGAATACCAATTAAAAGTCTTTAAAGGCAGACACCTTCCATGTTACATTCCTCCTGAATTCCCGCATGCTATAAGACTAATATCTGTATGTTTCTCTGTACATTTTGTTCCTGGTTAGTAATATGAGATTTTTTTGGATTGGCTATTTTTATACCATTGTATATATAAACTCAATGAATTAAAAAAAAAGGGAAATGCTCTAAAAAAAATATTGCAACAAGACTATCTCCATGGTCCAATTTTATTCGCGTCACTTTTAATATACTCTACTCTATTCAGGTTCGAATCCCCGGGATTCAACAAAACAAGATACAAAAAGATTAAGTCATGCAGGGAACAGAATACTGATTATCTATTTGTCTGTATTTCTTTAAAATTATTTTTTTAAAGTAAAATACATCATATAGAATTTGCTACCGCTTAGATTATAATTTGTCATTCTAAAATATATTAACGCTAACTTTAAAAGAGACATAAACATAAAAAAACTAATATTAGAGCTAAAAAAGAGTAAAGAAAAATTACTACAAATAAAATCGTTAATTTTAGTATACTTATTTGACTAAATCCCATTAGGTATTTAAAGTGTGCTTATTAACGCTTTTTTTTAAAACTTGACCAGCCCACTACCTAATATAACAAGCTCTAAATAAATATATTGTAAAACGTACACAGTTTATCTAGGTATGTAAGGATCGGAGTATATGGAATTACGTGATCTCTGCCTACCCCAATGGGAAAGAGGCGTGATGTATATGTATGTAAGTATGTAGTAATATATCTGTCCCATGCCCCACTGTGAGACTGGGACATTCACTTCAATGCAACATAACACTCAAAGAGTTCTATTGAATACTTTACGACTGTCAGGGTTGTAACACAACGTATTCAGAGCGCCACTAATTGTTGCCACTAATTAAATAGTTTTCACTTACTTATAACGAATGAAAACTCAAATATTCTTGTTAACCGACTTAACTGTTATAAACGTGACTATTTATTATATCGTTAAACCTATTCTATATTTTGGTATCTCAACAAAAGAAACTATTGTTTTAACACTGAATTTTTTTTCATTTTATTAATTGAGTCACACCTTGAAGACATGAATATTCATGCACACTATAATCAACGTCATTTTAAAAGTGTTTGCGCTAATTTTGTTAAATAATTTAATTGTTATAAAACGATTTTTAAAGCTTTAATATTTATAATCTCCAAGGATACATCCTTAATGAAATGGCGTACAATACATACCAATATGTATTTGTATGTAATTGAATAACAGAAAACTTTATTCATCGAGAAAAAATACTAAAACTAGTAATTAAAATTAACCACAAAAAGCTTGACATTATATATCTAACTAGCAACACGCCCCGGCTTCGCATGGAAAAAAATAGCCTATGTTACTCACTGATAATGTATGTTTTATTGGTGAAAAAATTTAAAGATTTAAAATCGGTTCAGTACATCCAGAGATTAACCCCTACAACCTCCACAAACTCACAAACTTTATCTCTTTATAATATTAGTCTAGATTAGCATTAGTATAGATATATTGATCAGCACGCTTCAAATATCATAATAATCTAAACATTATCGTATTTTAATATTTTTTAGAATTTATTAAAGTAGAAAGTTACCTTTTGACGAGACGATACCCTCGAAGGGATGTGAGAAGGTGAGATGAACGTCCATGTGGTCCTTTCCACACATCACCTCTAGCGACTGTATCACTGGCATACCGTCCGGCCTCTCCGTTGGCCATAGCTCACCGGCTCGAGCCCGCGTCTGAAATATTATAAATATTAATAAGCAGATGACCTGATAAGCCTTAAAACGACACGACACGTATGCCGATTTCAACTGAAGTCGGACTCAGTGGCGGATTTTCCAAGGTGTAGGCTGTTAACTACCCCCTCCCCCCATCTACAATTGTCTATTATTAAATTAATTTATATAATATATATGTAGAGTCCGATTCGGGGCAGCGAACTGGGTGTGTTGCTATAGGTTATACAAGTTTGATATTTCGTTGAATGCCATCATAAAAACGTTTTACAGAATTATTTTTGATTTCCATAAGATACCTAAAATCTGCTGTCCTAGGCTCAAGCCTCCTCAGCCTGCAAGTAAATCCGCCACTGGTCTAACTTAGTGTAGATTTAAGAGAACAGTCCAAAATTCAAATGGCATTATTTCTCTCACAAAATTTAAAAATAAGTGGCTGTTAAGTACATAATTCTAGAAGACATAATATTCTATTCATATTATGTGGTCAGTCATAATAAACATTTATTCATAAAAATATATAGGTAATTAAAGTTTTGTACAAAACAGTAGCGAGATCGTTTTAATAATGAACCGAGTACTGATAAAAAATTAAGGAAAATGAGGTCGTTATTCTTCTGAAAATTTTGTTTTTAATATAAATATATTATGGTAGCTGTTTTGAGCTAACTTCGAGCGATATATTTATATTTCATCCTCTTTTGCTTAAAAGTTTTTTTTTGGAAATATAGTCATCCCGTTTAATTTTCCCGCCGCCATAATTATTATTATCGAACACATATCAAGAAAGTGTAACAAGTTGACCTGTCTGAACGAAAACGATTTGATGAATAGCGATCGCGAATTCCAGGAAAAGCGCCCATTCGTTCCCACGCGGCGGAGAATTTGCAACGTGAGACAGACATACATTGTTATGAAATTAGAAAGAGAAAACACGCTTGCAGCAATTTACATTTTTGAAGGAAAAAAATTGAAGCGCATTGGGTACATTTATCTTTCTGACGAAGTCATTTTATATTAACGGAGTAATTAGTTTGAGGTTATAAGGATAATATACACCCTGGTACCTGGTATTATAATATATTATGTTTGAATAATGGTGAAATTTTTACATAAGTTCGAACAGATCTTTAGGCAACGTCATGTTGTTTACAGACACGGTAAATGCTGTGTTATTCAATTTTTTAAGGATTTTTGTAGAGTCTGAAATATCTCGTATAATTGGGATGCTAAACTTTATTTAAGATAAAGAAAAATTGCGCGGGATTGGGGGGAACAAATAAACTATAAGTATATTCTAGCTACGTAAAATGTGAACGCGAATTCCCTAATAGATACCCAAGTTCAGATATATTTAGTTATAGTAAAAGTCCATTATTGGCCTTAAAATATGTACATATTTGTTTGTTTAAATGTGTTTGTAAAGTTGTGCGACTTTGTTATCATAATAAATAAATAAATAAAACGAAAACATTAAAACGGAATCATTTCTGAGTCCGCATTACACATCATTTTTCTTTACAGGACAATAAATCAGTATTTTATTCCCTATACAACCGAATCATTTTTATCTGGGTTTCCCGGGATTCGAACCCAGGACCTTCTTCGCTAAATGCAACGCGTATACCACTGAATCACGGAGACCGCCAATTCTAGCTACGTAATCGTTATTAATTTAAAAAATCATATCGGAATGTAAAAGCTCATTGAAAGTTAGTAATCATAAATCATGCACTTGATACTGATGACGTGAAGAGTCTGAAGAGGTTTGCACTTGCATACATTTAAATAAACGTTACTTTCACTTTAATATAAATTCATCGCGTGTTCATCTCCACTTATTAGAGGTATTTCAACGTTATTGATCAACGTGATGCGATAATACCATAAATTTGCTTTTCGCAAACTAAACCTATAATTCAACCCAAGATGATTTGCATGTAGTAGAAATTGAAAATGTTTTCAAGAGAAGCTGTTCACCACATCTCACTGTCTTGGAACAGTTTCCAACAACAAACTTAATAAATTCGATGAAATTATTACAAATAAATAAATTTAGAATTACTCATGAGAAATTTGTTTTCTACAACATATAACAATAAACATTATCATTTCTTCAGATATAACAAATGCTCTTTGGTTTAAAACAATGGTTAAGAAGTAATTTAATTATGTATCAATAACTGCAAATCAAAACAAAACTGCGAGAGATTTCGTTTTCGATATAACAAAGCTTTCTTTGTTTTCACATCAACAAAAAATCTCCCACACGCCATTTTGTCTCAGTGAAAAATTCAAAATATTTCATAGCATCCGACCGATGAGTTGAATAAAACATTAATTCTGACAAATATATGATGTTTGTTTTACCGTAAAAAGCTTTATGATTGTTTGATGAAAAGAGTGAATAGACTTATAAAGTCAGTCAGTGTGCGAACAGGTTACCTACCTAAATTGCTGAAAATCGGCGCTGCACCGGTCTAATATGATGTAGTCTTATTACCATGACATATTTTAATTTTAAGTAATGACTTAAAATTATGATTCTATATTTAAATTTCACCTGTATAGTGTAATGTTATGGCTATTTATTTAGCCTTAATAAGTAAAGGCCTTACATACATATAGCAGTGCCAAAATTCGTTAAAGGAAAATCTGGCCCGACACTAACTTTATTTTATAAGATTTTCCAACCGATGCCAAACTAAAAAATCATTCAAATCCATCCATAACTTGCGGAGTTATCGCGTAACTAACATACAAAAATAAACATACAGACGAATTGAGAACCTCCTCCTCTTTAGAAGTCGGTTAATAATGTGAAATATTTTTTTATAAAGTTTAAATACCACTTAACAATGTCAACTATTTATTTTTATTCTATTATTGCTTCCACTAAAATAATAATTATTTTAGCGCGTTTTTGGCGCTGCTAGACATATGTAAGTCCTTAATAATATACGAGTTACATCGCGGCCCCTGCGTGGTATACAAAACAAACATATAAAAAAAATCGTACATATACTGGGATTTGTTTAAATAGAGTATCGAATACGATAGAAAATGATTCTTCATCTGTGTTAAACAAGAGTACGTCAAAGATGGCTTCTGTGAAACGATCTTACGGTAACTACACGACGGTAGAGGAACTCATTCTGGGTTGCTTTTTATATGCTTAGGTGTAGATTAATTAATTGTTTTAATTACAATTTATTTCAAACTTCACTTACTACCGTTTATTTATTTATTGCTGAGGAAATATGTATATCCCGTTACGTTTCGAATTCATACTGTATCTATTTTCATTTATACATATAATGGAGTTTATGTAACGTATAAAAACGTTAATATTACGTATGTATAATATATATAATGTAATCTTTGTGTAATATTGAGATGAAATAGTATTAGATTAAATTAAACAATAAATCTAAGAAGCATTAAAATAAAAGCAAGACTGATAAATTGATACGTCGCCGGCTTTTATACGGCTAGTAGGTGTTCAGAATTCCTTTATAAGGCCGGCAACGCATCTGCAATTCCTCTGGTTTAGGTTTACCTCAGTGTTTGTAAGATTAAGGCGATGCCAATTACATTTGCGAAATATAGCGTTACTGTTAGGGCCAAAACAATTGCAGTGATATTGTTTTTTATTAACGCGGGTATCACACATTTAAATAAAATACTGTATACCGGATTAAAACGCGATTTATTATTTATATTGTTTAAATTATTTATCCCGACGTTTTGGATGCTGTTCAGCAACCGTGGTCGCGGGGAGACAGAAAGATGACAGTTGTCTGATTTTTGAAATGTCACAAAGTTTCCATAATCAATTCAATTCAATTCAAAAATAATTTATTAATTTAGGTAACATAATGTACAATTATGAACGTCAATAAAAATACATATTAAATGCTTCTAATTTTACATTTACTGCCAGTTCCCAAATCAAGGGCGTAGAGCGGACGAGATCACAATTGCAGTGATGCGTGCGATGATTCAATCAGAGTTCTCTTGCAAATTATACAGATACAACGCAACCCAGCTCTCATGAAGGCAGTACCCAGATCTGAGGGGTGAGCACGAACGACTATCGACAAAGTATTCGAATCGTCAAACTGTCAGTTGTATGAAAAATCTCATACAAATGACAGTTCGACGATACGAATACTCTTTCGATACTTGTTCGTGCTCACCCCTCTGACGCACTAGAAGCAGTTACTTGTACTAACGAATCATTTCGACGCGTGCCGTGGGCCATTACGGTAATGACGCACTGCAACGCAGTAATAACACAAATCTATAGCGGATTATTATGAGATGTGATTTCTAACTTTTCTCTTGGCACCTGGATTTCATTTTACATCTGTTACTGTAATCGATGTAGTTTGAAGGATTATTCAATGTAAATAAATTAACATAATCTTTTTTTTATTACAGCGCACACAACCGAGCAGGTACCTAATGATAAATCATAATGTTTCAGATACGTTGGCGACCTTTTATAAATGTAAAGGCTCTTTTTAGTCTTATGTCAGTGCAATGCCTCAGGAACTATTACTTTAGTTAATCTGCCAGACTTGCTTAGTAAATAGTAAAACAGTTTAACTATCTCAACGTAATGACCACAAATGATAATTGAAAATAGAACTTTGAGGTAAATGTGTAAGCGAAATTATACCAGACTAATATAAAAGTTCATTCAAAGACAAAGTATGGGAATTAAACATACATTGTCTGTAGATATCAAGACTCTTTATGGGGCTCGGAGCGGTCTGGATGAAAATGAAAAAGGTACATCAATACAGGTACATCAATGCATATAACATGCAGAATTACGAGAACTTAATTCAAATTAATTCATGGTATTTTAAATTCTCAAATATAACACAAATATTCTTACCACACGCTTTACGATGAACTTGTTTCTCCGTGGTGAAATCATAAATTCCAATTATTCAATAATTTATGAAAGTTAATGTTTTCTTAGCTATTAAAATTTCTATGTTTAACGCCTGGCTTCGGCGTGCTTTTAAATCGGATACTTTAACAGACAGGCGGCTTATTGCTTATGCAAATTTATGTTACGAGTCCTACACTTGTTTATTAAAGGGTTGAAAGGGTTATGGTGTGGTAATACTTCTATTAAACAATAATAGAGAAGAAAGGGAATTTTTCCGCTCACATCCAAAACAGTTTTTAAGATCCAAAATCTTATAATGGAGAAGACTTAAGGTAACTTAAACTTTTGAGCTGTAGCATTAGTGAAATGCTAGAAAAATAGTGTAGATACTTGCATATCCTAAATGAAATGCCTCTAAAATTAATTATGAATACTTTAACTAAGAAAAGTCAATGGAAATTAGCTTAGTTTTTAAGTAAAGTAATATTGTAGGTTTTTAAGTTAGATGTAAATTATTCATAGGCATTATTATTATTGTTGGCTAGATTGTAATAGCATAAAGTTCCTAGAACATGTATTGTAGAGCTTTATTAAATTAACAGTTTTTAAAGCCATCTCATATTGGAAATGTTATCATCTTAAGATTTGAATTGTCTCCATTACACAGCTTCCTCAGAAGGACCTACATAGAAAGGTTCGTCTGACTTTTGCACCGGAGGTTCCTTCTAGTAAAAATGTATAGTTTATTACATTTTTACTAGAAACTAGAAACCTAGAGTTGTAATGCACAGTTATTTTCTTATCCAGTTATACCTTCACTGATAATACGTTTTGATAAATCATATTTAAGATTAACGTCAAACTATTGTATTATACGCGTTAAAGATACTAGATCATTTGTGATCGTCTTAAAATTCAGTTCTAAAACTAAAACTCTTCAAGATATCTCTGAGAAGAAAGGCCATAAAAGTCAGCTTGGTTATATTTATTTTTCGGAAAGCATTATTTTAAACATCGTTGGATTTTCTGATCTTGTTTTGTTTTTTCTGTCATAATAATTTTAAACTCACACAGACCAACAATAATTTTTTTTTTAATTTTAGCTAATGCCTGCGCTATATGGTGTACTGATACTGAAAATAATTATAAATAATGGATTACACTAGAAAAAACAGGATTACACTTTTTATATCACAGAAACAACAACATTTTCTTATGAAATAAATCTCCAAATGATGTTTAACACATTTTATTACGAAAACATGACACCGCTACTTTAAGCTTAATTGAATTTATAAAAAAGACATACTAGAGTTTAGTTTAATGTGTGTCAAGTAGAATTTTAGCGAGTGAAAAGAAAGCGACATAGAAATGCGTGAGTCAGTTTATTTCCGTGATTTTAGTGAACATTCCGCAGGAGTGTGATTTTCTATATTTTCTACATTAGTCAACAAAAACCGGTCTCTTTATATCGTTATTTAAGTTCACGTGCTTAACGACAGGATATAGGAATTAATAAACATAAACTTATCGATTTAATATTTCCATCAATCAATAAATTCTTTTGATAATTTAATACATTTTCATAGCTATCAAATGTTAGATGTTCTATTCATCCTTGAAAGACTTTATTCAAAATCACTTGAACACTTGCGCTATAAATTGCTGGCAAAACATGAATCAGTATCAATGGCGACGCTTGAAGTTTGGAGTACACTGTCACTGCCGTATAACATGTTTACGATGCTAGTATCTGACCACCTGTGAGCGAGCTTTACGATGTAGAAATAGTTTGGGTAAAAGCTATTAATCTGTACATTTTATACTAGTTACATACCCGGCTTCGCACGGGTGCAATATTGATGAACTATATACAAAAGCGAGTAACAGCCTATGTTACTCGCTGGTAATGTAGCTTTCTATTGGTGAAAGAGTTTTTAAAATCGGTTCAGTATATCCACAGATTACTGACTACAACCTTCTTTTTACCCCTTGGGTTACATTATTCATGGTTTAGTAAGGATCCCTTATTGTTTCTGGAAATAAATATATGTGACTCGGTGAAGATGTAACTTTCTAACGGTGAATTTTTTTTTAAATCGTTCGATTAGTTTTTGAGTTAAATTGTAACAAACACATCTTTCCTCTTTATAATTTATATAGATAGAATACAATTCACTATAAGGTTAACGTACGTAACGTTATAGAAACAAACCAAACAGAAATCATTGTGATAGTAGTGGCCTTATGAGCAGTGTACGTTTTTCCCAAAGTATTTAGTTTTAACTACAAGATAATCAATTGCCTCGTTATTACTAATTCAACAGTTCATAAACTAACTTGTTACGTCAGCTAGATTAACTCATAAAAAGAAATATTTCCAGTAAATCAAACCACGCCCTTGCGTGATAATGGGCTTTTTTACAAGCGGTTTTTTTTGGCAATTCGACCTCAACGTACGTTAGTCTTTACCGCAGGTCGATAACCTACTCCCAGGTGTTAGTTTATTATTATATAGATAAAATGGAAGAGATACTACAGCTTGATTGTATTACATAATTTAATTTAGTTTAAGTTGTTAATAATATTCTTTGATGTGAAAAGTTCAAAATATTCAAGTAGGTACTTTATAAACAACATTGCAACATTTTCAAGTTCCTTTATTTTTTTTCTAAATCTTAATTTAAAAGTCCTAAAATACAATTACTATAAAAAATATTTATAATAATCAGACAGAGATGCAGACAAGCCACAGAAAGCCACAGAAAACAGCAACACGCCCCGGCTTCGCATGGGTACAATGTAGATTGTAGATATACTATACACAAAAATACACTCGCTGATAATGTATCATTCTATTGGTGAAATAATTTTTAAAATCTGTTCAGTAGATTACCGCTTCTTTATATGTAATATTAGTATAGATAAGAACAATCAGAGAAATGTGTCTCACTTACTATATCTAACTACATGGCAGTTTACAATATAATATGCCACTTCTAGATATATTATATCAACGGATATAGTAGTGATTCACAAAGATATAATAGATCCGAATCGCCCGCGGTCAGACGCGTCATTTTCTCATCACACGCAAATGATAATTAATTCGCTCTTTTGATAACTCTCTATCAACTTTTGTCAAATAAAACTTAGTTTATCTTTTCGTCATGGGGAGTTAATTTATTACTCTGAGAAACTTTATAACATTTTATTATATTTTATACTTTTGACTAAATTAATACAGTTACTTTTTGGGAGTTAGATTATTAATTGTATATGTGAAACAATCACTCCTTTAACCACTGCTTATCAATCAATACCAAGTACTACTTTCCAATATTTTCACTTTTTTATTAATGTTAAAAATATGTCTTTTCTTTTGTCTTGGTATTTTTTTTATATCAGATATCGACAGACGAGCATGAGGTTCACTTGATGGTAGGTGATACCTCAGCCACAGAACACCATTCAATGTCAGTTATTCGTAAATAAATAAACTGAAACCGAAATGAGCCACAGAACATCAGTCAATGATGCGCTGTCGACCTACTTTTTACTTCGAGCATTCGGAAATCCATAGACTGAAACCAAAACGCGCAATATGCACTTCACGGTTTTTCCATCTATGAATAATATGTAAATGTCTCCAAAGGAGCGTGAGGCTCATTTAAGTTAGATATCGACAGACGCGCTTGAGTGTCACTTGATTGTTGGTGATACCTCAGCCACAGAACACCATTCAATGTTAGTTATTCGTAAATACATAGACTGAAACCGAAATAAGCAGTAAGCACTTCCCGACTTCTCCACCAAAGGTTTGTTAACCGGTTGGAATATCCATCTTCCTCCCGTTTAGTGAAAATTAAAAAATCATGTCACCGCGACGGGATTTGAACCCGTGAAACGAAATTCAGAGAAGTGCATGGTACCCAATGCGCCAATGAGCCCGTCTGACCCTAAATTTTTTTAATCGTAAAATCAATATAAACGAAAAATATGACACTGCCTCTTGAATGTATTCACTATCCCTTGCGTATAAGCAGTAAATCATTGTAAATAGAACTAAATCATTCCCAAGTAACTTTTCTCATTAAAAAAACCTTTTAAACCTTATTTCCTTGTACTATATCACACAAGTGACAGGTTGTAATGGCGAAGCGTTTTGTTTTGTCATAGGTAGACGTGAAACCATGGGTGAATGTAATGAAGTTTCTTCCGTTGACACAAGAATGCCACTAATTTTCTATCGGATGGGCCCTACGTGTGGTGCGCTGTATAATTTGATGGGTACAATTCTGTTTCTTTTATTTATACTATGCCGCCCGATGTATATAGGCAAAGAGCTAAATAAATATTTACAATATTTTTTTCAACAATTTTAATACAAACGGCGATGATTTAGCTCTAATATATTATTTCATTCATTTTTGCGTTAAATCTCAATTCTAGTATGGTATTATTTCATTATTAGAAGCACAGTAT
The DNA here is from genome assembly GCA_905404175.1 of Anthocharis cardamines. NCBI lineage: Eukaryota > Metazoa > Arthropoda > Insecta > Lepidoptera > Pieridae > Anthocharis > Anthocharis cardamines. The sequence goes on from FR989959.1 coordinate 3,410,481, forward strand.
TTTTTTAAAGAAGTTGGAAGTTTTTCTGCCCATCCTCCGAGAAAAATCAAAAAGTTAAGTTATTTACTAAATAATGTAGTTTTACTATATTTTTAATCACTGTAATTCATAATTAAATTGATTTAAATAAATAACACTTTAACTTATAACAATTTCTGCAATAGGTAGCCTGACAAGTCTAAATCTTTATTTCTGGCAATACCTTTATTTGACGTGCTCGTTGGCGCGTTCGATAGAACACCTGTCGTGCGCATCGATGGGTCGTGGGTTCGAATCCCACCGGGAGCACATGCTTATAATTTTCTGTAAGCATGTTTTCCCCACGTCTGGTAACTTCGGGCATTGATCGGGTGGGAGGAATATCTAAATTCCGACCGGGTAACGAACCACCGTTCATAGATGGAAAAACCGTGAAGTGCATATTGCGCGTTTCGATTTCAGTCTATGGATTTCCGAATGCTCGAAGTAAAAATTATTTCGACAGCGCATCATTGACTGATGTTCTGTGGATGAGGTGTCACCTACCATCAAGTGAACCTCATGCTCGTCTGTCGATATCTGACATAAAAAAAACCTAATAGTAAGTACCTGATTTATAATTTAAAAGTAAATTACAATCTTTTAATCCTTTATCGTTTTTCCATTACGATAGAAATATTGATTGGCTCTTATGCTAACGCAGCAATAAATTATACTTATTTATCAGCTAGTCCCAAGTTAAGTACAGTCGTATTGCTTTCATAATCACTTGAAAATTGATGCCTTCGAACAATGAAGTGATATAAGTTACCTACCTTGCCTTTCATCTTATAATGATGTGCCAGGATTGTAAAAAATATAACCATGACTTTGAACCTAATATAATCACATTTTGTTATAAAATAAAACATATTACTGACTTAAAATATTTATTTTAAATCGTATCGCATCTCCTTTAATGATCCTCACAAACGGTACGAGTGATCTATACGATCCGTCGTATCAGACCAATCGAAACGACAAATTGATAGTGTATGTCAAGATCGTTAACGATTTACTTCGTCGAAGGCTGTATCGAAAATCGCAACAAAATCCCATGCAATCATGAATATTGTTATTATTATAAATATGTACCTATTGTTCTGTTTCTACCAAGTAAAAGATAGATCGTAACGACCAATCGTTTCGGCTATGAGTGGCATTTTTGAAGCGATCGATTGTTACGATTTTCATCAGATTGATCGAAATTATGAAATGCACTGTATATGGGGCCCTTAATGTAATCATATTCCAAATATTATTTTATTAAACATACATATAATTAAAGAATTTAATTGTGAAAAATTAACACGAATCTCAAGCGAATAAACCTTAAAAGTACGTTCGACCTTATAAAATATTCAACGCGCGCGAAGCTTCGCGAAATATCCATAACACACACGAATTATGTGAAATAAAACTCATGTTTATTAATAATAATTTGCATATCTTATATTTATCTTGTCCACAATAAATTTACTATAACAAGATATTTTCTCTACAACTGCATTATTTTTTAGTTTTACATAATTATTTAATTCCTAATCTCGTGTTTTTTGTTGAATAGCTTTTGCTAATGCAACTATTCAATGATATAAAAAAGTGATTTTTTCTTCCCAAAATATTAATTAAATGTACGTACACACAAATATTATCATAATACGGTGAATAAATCGCTTTTTAATCTGTTGAAAGTTTTTTATTTGATTGGAAGCCGTTAGAATTACGATAATGCCTTCGGAGAAATATTTTTGATAACAATTAATCACTTTTACGACACAGCAGTTGGGAAATGTTTAATGTAAATTTGATAAAACATTCATTTAAGGTTCAAATCGGTGAGATAAAACCACACCCACTGTCGTTTAATTTTAAATAATATAACGGAAACGTCTTAAATGTTTTAGTATTATACTTAAACGTAACTATAATTATTAATTTTATAATAGTTTTACTCTTAGAATAAGAAGCTTAGAAAGCTTAGTGCACATAGTGAAATAGATTTTTGTTGAGATTTTCTTCTACATATACTTTTTAAATAGAAATTTATAAACACTTTTTCATCAGAAGTGCGACATTACTATATTACATTTGTATAAAATTAAACAATTTAAATATAATCACAACTTTTATGAAAAAAAAATGAATGAGCCCATGCTGTGACAAGTTATGGCTAACTCACTTAGTCACCTGACGGATGTTCGCATTTATAGAAAATTTAAGTAAAAAAGTGAAAAAAGAACTAATTAATAATAAAAAAAACACCATACTATAGTTACTCGTTATAATTAAAATAAATCACAATAAAAGTAGCATAAACAGTGTAAAAACAAACTTAAATTTACCACATGAAGGTACCTTTAAAATGCTTATCTACTCTCTCACCGTATATTTAAAATCAATTATGTTCAAGAGATATTAAGTGTAAAAAAAGTATCCAAAAGAAAGCACTGATAACGCGACAGCGAATAACATTAAATAAATTTATCGCACACGGTGTGGTACCCTCTCGCACGTACCAACTCAACTTTATTGTATTTACGAGTAATTAAAGAACCTGTGTATTGATGCAAATACTTTGGAACCGGAATGATATTACTTTCGATGAGCACCGCATAAGTACCGAATGAAAGTTGGTGCTCACCGAACTCAAGTGTATAACGAACGGATGAGCTAGCTAACAAAATTCGTTGTCTATAAATAAAATGAACTAAGTACATTTTTCACACACACACACACACACACCATAATAACCCTCTTGTTAAAACTATAAAACTTTTAATTTCCATTTTGTTTTTCATTTCCAATTTATCATTTTTAATATCTCTGTAAGCTGTATGGTTTTGTCAATAAATAAATAAGAGAACTGAATATTTTATTCCTTGTACTTAGTACCTATACTATACGTACCTACGATTTTATAGTGTTTTTAGATAACAGGTTATCTGTAAAAAAAACTTAATATGACGCTCAGCTGTCCAGAGTCTAGGAATCTTACTAAAACCTCGCGAAAGATAGTGTCGAAACGTTTGAATATAAACACAACAATCCTATAAAATAATAGATAATAATTAGATGGAAAAACCGTGAATTGCATATTGCGCGTTTCGGTTTCAGTCTATGGATTTCCGAATGCGAGTAAAAATTAGGTCGACAGCGCATCATTGACTGATGTTCTGTGGCTGAGGTATCACCTACCATCAAGTGAACCTCATGCTCGTCTGTCGATATCTGACATAAAAATAGGATTAATTAATGAAAATCAAAGAAAAAGCGTAAACTAACGCACAGAATACGCAGCGTACGGGATCCGAAGATGTTGCATTGTTGAAGTAAACCGACCGTTAGCATTCCACGACGGGGCGTCATCGTAAGATCTGCATATTCATCAGTGGATAGCATCCGAACAAACTGGATAGTCTCCAAATGGTTACGGATCCGTCATTTAAGTAGCTGTTTTACGCAGGACGATTGACCGACTTCGTTCGTGTGACAATCTGAATGCACCTATACGCTGTAGCATTCTAAAACTTTCCTTCATTGACTGATAAATGTACTATTGAATACTAGCTTAGTATTCAAGTAGAGTTCATTTCATTTGAAGTTTTTAAATTACTATATAATTACAGATCAATCAAGCAGGAAAATTCATAAACAATATAATCCATATTTAAATTAATATGATATAAAAGTTCAGCCCAAATCGCAATGTTCCAGTACTTTCTTTCAAAATTACTTTGTTTAGTATTTGTGTTTAAATGTGGGGTATATGATTTCAACAATGCAACGTCTTTTGAAATTGGAATTTCCCAAAATCTAACTGGAAGAAGTCAACACTAACGGGCTAATAGTAATATAATAATTGTTAGTTGTTTCGCGATTTTCAGTTTTTTGGTCAAATTTTTTTTGACAAATCATTGGAAATCCTGCTTTAAACGCTGAAATACTGCTTTAACATTATTGAAAGTAACCTTGTATTTTATGATATATTCAGAAGTAAACCGAATGAATGCACGGACAGCAGCAACACAAATTAATATACAAACTCAATACTATAAACAAAACATGTCAAGCCTTCGTCACACGATAACAAGATCTTAGCTCTTTCAAAAGACGTACATTGTTGAAAACAGAGAATCACGACTCCTATTTGCTCAGCACACGGTCAGCATCCCAAACGACTGCATTTATTCCACGTGACCAGGTTAACAATGGAACTTAACAATTGTGAGCTACAAACTCACTTCAATAAATGAATGTTTCCAAACACTTTAACGACTTGTTTTGTTCTTATTGGAAACACAAAAGCTTTTCAGATAAAAGAAACTCGATTCATTCATATCAGTTGTCTCTTTCATTATAAATACCGTTAGTATACAACCGTAAACTAATTAAAAATCAAAAGTCATTGAAAAACGAATGGATATTGTTATCTATATATATAAAGATCTCGTGTCACGGTGTTTATGGTTGCACTTCTCTGAAACGGCTCGACCGGTAGGAGTAAGTAGGAGAATAGGCAAAGTATATTTCATACCGCTAAGTGATTGGGTGCCTGTATCCAGAATAGTTTTTTCTGTTTTTGACCAAAATTTTATTTAGTCTCATTTTCATCATTGGTATTAGCCTGGCAAAGGCGGGTTGGGCAGCTAGTTACATATACATATTTATATTTAAATATATTTAAAAAATAAACACTGGCTATAATAAATATAAACAATAATTAAATAATAATATTGTTTACTGGAAATAACAGTTGACAGAGTAAATATTATATAGTAATTAAAAACTGTTGCTAGAGAACCACGTATTCTGTTTTTGGAATATTGTTAAGACTATCTTTCCTAACACTAATATTGGTAAGTTACATTTTAACGAAAACCCTTATTCGCTAATACTTAACCTTTTCGTAGTCAAATTGATAGATTCCATACATAAGTATTATAAAATTGTCAAAAATAGTCTGAAATATTTTTAATCACGGCCGATATATTTAGTAACATATTTTTGTCATATTTAGAAAGTATTTATGGTTCATCTAGCCAATTAAATAATTAATAACTTTATATGCTTTGGCTTCTAGCCGTAAATATAGAGTTTTAAATAATTGTAATAAATAAAATAAATAAGTGTGTGAACTATATATTACGCTTTCCACTCATTATGAGGCAGGACGGCTCTAACTAATAACAATTAGCGGTTGAAGGAAATCCGTCACATTAACAAATAGCAAGTTAATAACGCTATTACGCCTTTTCAGAATTTATAAAATACTTACAATTACTGAGTATAATCCAACGAAAAAAAATATATAGTATAAAAATAAATATATAGTATAAATGCTATGTGCACTAGTATACCCAATGTCTTTTGTAATGTGCTTTTGTTTATAATATTTATTGAACGGTCCTACCCGAAATTCCGACCGGGTAACGAACCACCGTTCATACATGGAAAAACCGCGTTTCGATTTCAGTCATTGGATTTTTGAATTCTCAAATTAAAAAGTAGGTCTACAGTGCATCATTGACTGATGTTCTGTGGCTGAGGTATCACCTACCATCAAGTGAACCTCATGCTAGTCTGTCGATATCTAACTTAAAAAAATAAAAATGTCAGCTAACATAAGTAAAACATAAGTTAACAAAAATCCAAACTTGATAATATTCGTAGCTCTTAAACAATCGGGTCGCAAGTTACTCACAATTAAATACTGTAATTGTAATAAAAGTTGAGAGCTACTTAAAATGTTATTATCTCTCCCATAATATACATGAAATGTACAGCAATACTTAAAGTTAGTCGCAGTGTTGATTAGCGTTTGAGTATTCGACAATAAGCCTTCTCCTAAATTAGTATGTTAGAACGTTGTTAGTAAAAGCAAAGTTATAAGAATAATTAAAAAAATATTGTAAATAATATAAGAGCAATACATAATTCTAACTAAGCCAAGGCGCAAGAATTCCAAAGGGTTATTAGCGATTGCAAATAAAAGAATAAAATACTTAAGTAGCTGATGTCATATTTAATCAATGAAAGATCTACACAGAGTTTTTCGGGTGAATGGACTTTTGTTATTTTTATACGTAATATAAAATGCGTGATACATAATAATTTGTATTATTTATGACCAGTATATGCATTTCATAATCTAAGTAAAGTCTGTCAAAAGTTGACTTTTTATTACAGAGTAGAACAACCGAGGTGATTACCTGAAGTTATCACCATCATCTAAATACATCCGCGACTAACTGTACCAGATGCGTTGTCGGCCTTTTAAAAATTTATAGCTTCGCATTATTTATGTATGGTTTACGTGCTTTTTCAGTTTTCTCTATTATTTTACCGCACTTAATTATTAAATTTAATTAAGCTGGCTTTACTATGCCATAATTATCTAGTATATTCTGAATAGGCTAAGTCGGGATTTAAAATTTATGATTAATGATTCACATGTCTCTTCACTGAGGCAGCAGGCGCCGCAGGAAACCTATTAGCTAGTGTGGACTTGATTTATTATATGAATTATGATTTTTTTAAATATATATAAAAAAAATGCAGGGTATTAAATTTACGTGTTCACCTCCATGCTTGATGTGTTTTACAGAACTGGCTGAATGAATTTGAAATTTAGAATTGTCGGTACCTATTTCAAATATTATATTATTCTAGCTTGTTTAAAAAGAAGTCAGTCGATTCTACGTCCTTGTTATATGATTATATTTTCTTATCGCTTTATTGTGTGTTTGGCTTTTGCTATTTTCCCCCTTACAAGCTACATCTACACAGTACTGTTGCAAAAATATGAAAGCTCAATTAATGCTCAATACGCAATTAATGTGATATTTAAAGATTTATGCGATAGCGCATCATCGATTGATGTGTAATGGTATATAATATGTTATAAGATAAGACCACAAGAGAAATCGCAGGTGCGTTGCCGACCTTTAAAATATAGTTAGTCGGATACTAGTTATTTTGACACTAATTCCATAAAATAGATTTCTGAAGAAGTTTCCCACACACAGCTACTATTTCACGAATAAAAATCTGCATATAACACAATAATAATTGTTTGATTTCCGGAAATAAAATATGACACTTTCGATAATAAAAAATAGTTAAAAATTAAACGCTATTTATTTTCATCATTCTTAAAATGAATTTTCGACAAAACCAAAAGAACGGATAACAAACGGATATTTATTTCTTGTATTACTGATTATGACAGAAAGGCGTGAGGACTGAGAACTGGGTGGTACTTTATTATACCTCAGCATGACGTCACATTATTACCGTATAATTATAATAATCTTTATTTGATTAACACTAAAATATTATTACGACGATTTAATATGACCCAAACTAGGCTAAACTGTATCTTAGATTTTTTTTTAACCTTCAAATACATCAAATATTTTCAAATGTAACTACTACGTACTAAAGATATTATATGCGAATGAAGATTATTTAACTATGAATGCGATCCGAGATTTCTCTATGAATACACCCTGAACGTCAATATTAATAAAGAGGTGTATATTATCTATATAATATATAAAAGAAAGTTGTGTTAGTTACACCGTTTATAACTCAAGAACGGCTGTACCGATTTTAACGATATCTTATTTGTTGGATTCCCTTATGTCAGTAATAAGATATAAGCTATTAAAATATTGGAAAAAATCAGGAAAAAAATATATGCATAAAATTAATTATAAAATAAATTAGATTCGGAACTCCGCCATCTTGACAGCTCACGTCATGCATTCTTAGCTTTTTTGGAATAACAGATGTCCACTGCAAATCAGTGACATATTAGACAATTAGGTATAGTGGGTAAATGGGCATATTCAAATTTAAGAATAATTATTATATAATTTCGAAGCCATTGTGGCAGAACAACGTCTGCGGAGTCCACTAGTATATTATAAAAATTGCAACGACAGTAGGAAAACAGTTAAGGAAATAACAAAACTATCAAGAAGAATAGCCTCATAAATTACATGCTTACACGTATTCGATTTAAATTTAAATCGAAATAATATTCTACCAGCATCGAATAACAATTGAGTGCGACATCAAATGAAAACTAAAATCGAGTAGCCTAGTGTCGATTCTTCGAGTTGCATCTATCGATTTGTTTTTACAATCGCGGTCCAGTTAGATCGTGCAATATGTACGCTATGTGTGCCACCGGACGCACGCGCACCGAGATGAGCTCAAATGGAGCGGACACTCGCAACTGTTAAGGGCAAATACAGACTAGCGACTCGTCGTTACGATCGCGCTGTGGGCTGAAAATTTAGTTTCATAGACATGGTCTTTTATTATAAACATATTTTTGTAAACCATTACAGAGCCTTATCAGAATCAGCGTCCGGACGCTTGGCAGAAGTTTAGTACAGATTTAACATCAGTAAAATATTCGATGTTATAAATGGTAAAATAGTACTATAAACTACTACTATATATATATATATATATGTATATTATATATAGTAGTAGTTAGATATTTAAAGGTTAAGAAACGGTAATTCATAATATGATAATTGTTAAATTTATAACTTATACACGTCTAAATTATATTTCTATATAATATAAAAGAACAACATTTAAACTAATGGTAAAGAGTCGAAATTCGCAATAGCCATATTTCATACTATATTATTACATAAAATATAAAACATACTATTCACTTAAAAATATAAATCACAAGTCCACAATGTTTCGTAATGCTGTAATATTTCTCATGATTGTTTTTAATTAAAAGACAGTCGCTAGTATACAAACAGCCTTATCGAGAAAGCTTCTTACATAGTTTTAAGAGCGATCGGTCACTTGTCGGCATTCATCCGACCCCAAGGACGGCGCGATTCTGGTTACTCGAGCTAGGTCGATTTTTTGTTATAGACGGAGCTAAACGGTATGTCTTTTCGGAATTTAATGTATGTTCTTGATAACAATGTAAACAAACAATTTATAGACTGAAAGGTCATATATGAGAAAAGTAGCATTGTTTTGATCTTGTATGTTTTCTAATTATATTCTTAAGCAATATACCTAATACCTTTGATTGTGCATAAAAAATTTGATAATTGATAGGACAACTATTATACGTATTTTAGTTAATTACAGATGTCATGAAGAACATGGTGTAATGGTTGCAGCTACTTATTTACAAACATTTTGTAAAAACAAAACTGGCGATTAAAAAGAGTGGCGGAGAGTTTATTGCCAATTCTTCTCGTCCGTGATTTAAGTGTCCATTGTTTTACCTAAAATGATTTTAATGAAATTATTTAAAAAAAAAGCTTTTGTTGTAAAAAAAGCTGTCAAATATAAGTAAAAAGCTCTTGCAATATTATACACTTTTGAGGTGATCACTCTTATATACCTATTTACCACATAATTACAAGGTATTTGTAATAGTAAAAATGTATTCCGACTAATGAAGCTGCCTCAGACTAAATATATAATCCGACATTGACGTTGAATTTCTACCGATAGCTGAGAAGTTAGTAAAAAATGGTTTACTATAACACTTTTAAATGCCATGATCTAGCCAAGGGATTACTGGCTGCTTACAAAATGCTGAGTTGGAGCCTATTTTGTGTATATTATATGCTTTTAATGTGTCAAAAATAAATTATTTCATTTTCAACATTTCGAATAATATCTTAACCTATCAGAATATCATAAGTACTTACACTGACTAACGCTAATACGAGCCACAGTACTGTCGTTCTCGATATATGCGATGCGACTTTCGTCGCCATTTTAGACCTGAAACAAAGGATAAAGATCAGTTCAAAACGAGAAAGCTTAGTATGTTTGATAAGACGACATATGGTAAAAGCATTCATAAGTACTGGTTTCATTTATATTCATACTTGTATTACAAGTTTAATCATTGTATCGTCAAAGATAAAATTGCTTTAAGTTGACTCAGACTCCGCATTCGTGAAAATGCACATTACTCTTTACAATATTAGAGTCTGTAAAAAACTGAAGTGGAGAATTTTATTAATTATCTTCTTCTTCGTGCCCTCTTCACTTTTTATTTTTATTTGGGGTCGGCGTAGTATGTTCTCTTTTTCTATTCTCTCCTTTCACTCGCCATATCATCAGTCACACCTCCAAAACACATATAATTCTTCACACAGTCAATCAATGTTTTTTGGCATCCCTCTTCCCCGTATCCATCCACTTTCATATTCATAACTTTTTAGATACATGTTTTCATCTCTCCTCATAACATGCCCATACCAAGCTTAACGATTTCCTTTCAATTTTTCTCTTACATAGTCATTTTTTATCTTATCTAATCTTGTCACTCACAATTTTATTTATTGTAGTACATGTATAAAATGGCTGCATTCAAATCTAATTAAACAAATTACACCGAATAAAGTAAATATGCATGTTATCGTTTTTTTACGCTTTCATTCCGTCTTGAATACAAAACAGCCCTCGCCTTGTTGTATATTTAATTAAAAACGAAAATTATAAAAAGGAAAGATTTGTTTGTTTTTTATGATTTAACTCAAAAACTACTCGACCGATTTTAAAAATCCTTTCACCAAAAGAAAGCATACATTATTAGCGAGTTTTTTTGTGTATAATTTGCACCCATGCGAAGCCGGGGCGTGTTGCTAGTTAAATACACAAAATATTCTGGATAACATTAATCTTTTACCGAAAATAATTTGCAAAATCAGAATGTTTCAGAAAAATCGGAGACACTATAACCGGATACATAGTTCACGGGAATGTTAGAATTCACAATGATTTACATAAGTGAAAATATCAGCATAAACAAACTAGTTTGCTTAGAACATGGACGTTTTGCTTTCTCACAGCGATTACTGTCACTGTCACCATATTATATCTCAAGGCTACTGTTTATTTTCTATTTTATTATGTTTTATTATAGGTTATTATTTCATAGGATCGATCTTTGACCAATTGCACTTTCTAACTGGTTTTTATATAAAGGAATCCATAACTTTTCCATAGAAACATAACCATATGACACTTCGTTTAATACATAATATACTAAAACAAACTCAAACTCAACTTAGTTTGCTTCTTATGATAGATTTATTATTAATAATTTATTTAAATATTATGTAAATTAAAAATACATACCAATATCATAAGAAATAATTATTTATCCTATCCTATTTCCTACTAATAATATTATAAATGTGAAAGTTTGTGAGGATGTATGGATGTTTGTTAATCTTTTACGCAAAATCTGCTGAACGGATTTTGATTAAATTTTACATTATTATTGTTTATACATCAGAATAATATAAAGGGTGTTATTTATAACGATATTGATTAAATTGGCCAAATTGTAATGATGAGTGTCAAGTAAGTCGCAAAACTGAGAGCTATTTCGGCGACATGAAAAAATATGTATTAATATGATGGGATATTTATTTTCAAATGTTATATACTTTTCTGAATTTTGCAGAACAGTTTTCTATTAGCACGTTGGATGGCAGTGCAAGGAAGATCTGAAAATTGTATTTTAAATAGCATTGATCATGCAACGTTTATAACAGCGTTTGTCATGCTTGCTTAGAACATAATAAGCATGCACATTACAGCAAATATTGGTTATTTAAATACCAATAAATATACAGTACTCTTATGTTGACATTAACACGCAATTTAACGGTTACATCCGGTAGACTGAGCCATCATTAATATTTTCTAAAACTAATTTCTACTTTGGTCACGTGCTTAATCTAATATATATAATTCTCGTGTCACGGTGTGCGGGACCGAACTCCTCCGAAACGGCTCGACCGATTTTCGTGATCCTTAGCGTGCATATCGGCCAGGGTGGATATTCGATCAACATCTATTTTTCATCCCCTTAATGTTAAGGGTAATCCACCCCTAATTTTTTTTTTTATTTATGGACGAAATTTTTTGATAATGTGGTATTAAAAAATACATACAACCCTAATTTTTTACTTTTTTATCACCAACCCCTGATTTTTAGAAATTATTTACATGGCAAAACAACGATTGCCGGGTCAGCTAGTACTTCTATAATATTTTCTATAATCGGTTTATTAACAATGATAAGAATGTAAGATATAACTCATTTATATATATTTATTGTGAGTTTTATTCGAATATAATCGATCTAAGCTTCAAAATACGTTAACAAAGGAAAACATTGTTTTGCCTCGTTTATCATCTAGTTCGTATAATCGACTTACGATACGAGAGGAGCGATCGATGTTAAAAATCGTTTGTTTTTTGCTCGAATCGAAAGTGCATTATTATTGGCCGGAATGCGTGTCGAACGAGCATGCTCTCAAGTCACTCGCCTGATTAGTTCACTAATGTATTTCACTGTGCTTTGGAAATGTTTGAGATAGTAAAGTATACAAATATCATTCGAAAATTAAAAAAAATGCCGTTTAAATAAAATACTGTATACCGGATTAAAACGCGATTTATTATTTATATTGTTTAAATTATTTATCCCGACGTTTCGGATGCTTTTCAGCAACCGTGGTCGCGGGAGACTTAATCCGGTATACAGTATTTTATTTAAATGTGTGATACTCGCGTTAATAAAAGACAATATTAAAAAATGCCGTTTTTAAATATATATAATATACTTCTGTCTAATTTCTGGAAGAAATTAAAAAAACTAAGGAGGTTCTTAGTAGATGTAGTAATTGCATGACATTTAGCTATAATATTTTCACCAAAATTTCATCATAACCGGGTGAATAGTTTAGGCGTGCATAGAGGACAAATATAAGTTGATTGTATTTTAGTATATTTGCTATTTTGTTAAGCGTAAATGGTAAAATATAATATATTTTTAAATAATTTGAATGCCTACTGACTTTGTACGATATGTAAATATTTACGATTGATTGTAACAGTTTTAATTTCCCTTAATAATATCGATTAACTATAAGAATACTGGGTGTTAAATAATTACTGGATAGTCTATTTCAATAAATTCTAATTTTAGTTTATGCCTCGAGCTAAACTTATTTCCGATTGTAAAGCGTGGGCGACAGTCATTATGTTGAATCCTCGATTTAATTAACCAAGCAAGAACATGCATGATGGATGATACAATAACATCATTAGTGGTAATAGATTTTTGAGCTTTCTTTGTTAATTATTGTGTTGCAAATTTGTATAATTTCGGTTTTTGAGAAAACTATCCAGTTTCTTGCCGGCTCGTCTCAACATTCTGAACCGAAATAAAAAAATGATAACGCAGTTACTTTTGAAAAAAAAAATATTTTTTTTTTGAATTTATATTTGAATTTGATGTCAGTATGAATTTTAAAATGAAAATGAAATAAACTACAGTATTTCAGGGATGTAAACCAATAGTAAAAATATAAATACTAATTATTATTATAATATTGAGATAGAATATTTTGTCTGTTTTTTTTTAAAGCAAATTACTGAACCGATTTTTATAATTATTTAACTTAAAGAAAGCAATGTAATCTCTAATTAATAAGTGTTCTAATAATTTAACATAACATAACACTTTAACATAACATAATGCTCACCTCAATCATATGAGCGTTGTATAAAGCGCCGGAAGTTCTGAATTCGAATTTCAGGTAAAGAGATAAATAGGATGTGACAATTAAGTAGAGCAGCAGATTTTTCATCTAGAAATAAATGATCATGTGGAACAGACATAGAGATCACTCACTGCCATGTTAGGGGATTTAGGTATTGTACTTTGATAAAACTATTTAATATTAAATAGGATATATAATTAATTAACAAACTCAACACCTGTAAGATAAGGTATTCAATTTTTCACACATTCCAAGAATTATATTATCTAAGGTATGCGCATGCGCGGAGGTTTCATCAATCAAAACTGGTATCTCGCCTCGTTAGACTCTAGCTCTTAAACCTTAGTGAGTAATGAATTTTCATTGTAAAGACTGTGAATTTGGATTAAATATAAAATAAAGCATGTTATTTGATCAATGTCAAGGTTCCGCAGAATAAATTTATTTAATACTAGCAACGCGCCCCGGCTTCACACGGGTGCAATGTAGATGTATTATACACACAAAATATGTTACTCGCTAATAATGTAGCTTTCTATTGGTGAATAATTTTTAAAATCGGTTCAGTAGTCTTTGAGTTTATTCATAACATACAAAAAATTTAAAATACAAATCTTTCCTCTTTATAATATTAGTATAGATTTCAATATATAGGATTTCATATAGGATTCAGATAATAAAATATACTGGAACACAACCAGTTCCAATTTAAATAAAATACTGTAGGTATACCGGATTAAAACGCGATTTATTATTTATATTGTTTAAATTATTTATCCCGACGTTTCGGATGCTTTTCAGCAACCGTGGTCGCGGGGAGACAGTTCCATACCTTCCAGGGACAAACAAATAATTTCATCAAAATCAGCTCAGCGATTTAGGAAAACTTCAGTGAATTACACAAATATGTATATTTAAAAATTAAGAAATTTAATCATAATTTTAAAGCCACTTAAAACCAAACACTTTTTAATATTTTATGGCACATTTTGTAGACTCCTAAGTCATAACTCATATGGAAATTATATTCAAAACCCGCACTTACGCTATAAGATAATGCCATGTTGCCATCAGATTTACCTTAATATTGTAAGCAATAAAATCCGATAAGAGACAACCCTATATTGACGGTAACTATATAGCCCTGAAGCTGTGCAGTTCACTAAGCAAGGGGTATACTCGTAAGCGTTTGTTTTATCAAAGCTATTTAAATAAGTTACAACCCTGCTATTTAGTTAAAATTGCGCACAACCCTATTATTAAGGTGAAAATCTTCAAACCTTGTTAGTAGAGTGTTGTGGTATAATAACTACTATTACAATATATAATAGACATTTCACTATGATTTTCACGCGACATGACTCATTTGGTAAATTGGGATTATGTAACTACCTATTGACTGCCTCCGTGATTCAGTAATATATAATAGAAAATCCGAATAAAAATATATGTACTCGTATTGTTTGTCGCCTCGGGAATTCACTTAAAGTCCATCTTACTGCTGGTTTGGACATTTCGAGAGTTCGTCCGCTTACTCATGCATCCCGAGTTTGATTCCCAGTGTTTTTCAATTTCTGGAGCACTTATCATCAGAGTTTGAAAAATTGATGGATGTTTGCAGGCGGACAGCATAAAGCACCGGAGCCATGGACTGAGCAATCCCGTGAGCCCCAAAAAGGCGAACCTGACGTTAATTCAATATTTTTTGCTTTGGACATTTCTACGCTTCTTTAAGGTCTGCAACCTGTGCCTGGCCACAGCTGGCACTACCCTTGCTAAGGCACTTTAACAAAGACTAACGAATATATTTTCACAATTAAAATATTAGTCTTAATTAATTAAACTAATTAGAAATTAAACAATTAAATTAATCAGAAATTGAAATTAAAAGTGATGGGAATCTGTGATTCCCAAGTTTGACACTCCCCTTGTTAGTCTTTATTCCAAAATGTATGAAAATCTATAGTTTTTAAAATTACTGTTAGACCGAACTATATTGATTTATCAAATACATGTATGTAAGCAAAATTAAACCCTAATTTCATTGTATGTAAGAACGAATTTAATTTAATTTAACCTTGTAACTCTACACCGCAATTTTCTCACTACACTATAATTGAGTACTAAAATGAAGCTGTAATAACAGGTATCTAACAAAGGTCCTACAAATGACGCTTTGTTCCGTCAAATTGTTATTTTGCTATTGCCGTGTGAATGCTTTTCAATGGTGTCACAATTTGAAGAAAATATTGTTGCTCCAACCTCCTTTTTTATAGAGGGGGAAGCTCCTTATTGTCTAGGGCGAGAAGGTGCATGAAGATCGCATGAAGATTAATCCTCTGCCCACCCAGCGGATCGTGCAATACTGGCAGAGTGTGGGGTAAAGTTAATTCGGGCTGATTGCTAGTCAAATAGCTTAGTGACTCCTACCCATTAAAACCCCTCTTAACCCACAGTTTTCGCCATCGTGCAGCAACGGGATAACTATCGTACTCTACCGCGGCTGCTCCAACCTCCTACGAGCTATTTCGAAAACTTTACTCAATTAAATTACTTGACAACACATAACTGAAGCAAATGTCATATTAAAAAAGCAACCGAAGAATATTAATGTCTTGCTCAGTGTAGCTCGTGTTCGACAGCATATTAGAGTTAAACTGGTTTAGTTCATGAACAAATTGGCTGAAGTGATAAAAATCGCTTCTACTTAACTCTGCTTGTAAGATTTTGGTTGCCATGTCGTTCAGGTTTAAGTAATATATATTATATAGTCCATATAAGAAGCTAAGATTAATGTTTAGTAAGATGCAATTGTTCCTAAGTCGCGTCGTTCGCGTTTAAATTACATAAGAAATGTAATAAGAAGCCAATATCACTGCCTATAGAAATCAATATGTTTCCATTTTAACAAAAAAAAACACATTTTTTCACATAGTTAAAGATTATGAGACTAAAGGAATATAAATTATTTGAGGTAGAGTTAATACATTTTACATAATATTATGGCTTTGGCCAACGAGAATTTTATTTTTAGATCAATTTTGCAGATGATCGTTTAAGATTTCAATTCAGTTCAATACAGAATGAAAACAAGATGAAAAGTATTTCTTTAACTTTAATTTTTTAATAAATATATTAAATCTAGACTAAGTATGTTATTTTATTTTGCATAATTTGTAAAAAATTGATAATTAAACTAAATTATATAATATCTTCAAATAAAACCTAGTACTATTTATTATTTCATAAATTAAAAAAGTAACTCACCAGCTACCGCACTTCCGACGGCTCGTGTTAGCTTTCCAAACGATCATTATAAACACGACACTGGCATTAAACACAAATGTCACCTGAGCTTGGTCCTGTCACTAAGCATATCCTCGCACAACACAACACTCTGTAAAGCTTCGGAAAACCTGAGGACAAAGAAACAACGATTAACTAATTGGAAAACTATTTTTAACAGTACTCGATAATTCTACGGAGATTTAGACTAATTATACTTATATATTTTTCATTTTTTATGAAAGCATCGATGAAAGTGGAAGAAGCGAATGTGGTATGTAAAGATCGGAGCATATGGAATTCCGTTATCTCTGCCTACCGCAATAGGAAAGAGACGTGATGTATATGTATTATGTATGTATGTTTTGGTGAACGTTATAATGCTGAAGTAGAAAAATCTGTACAGAAGCTTTAAGCTTAGTTATGTCTGGTCACTTTAGGTGGGAGAATTTTTGGTAATGATGGAAAAAACCGTGAAGTGCACATTGCGCGTTCCGATCTATCCATAGATTCATGAAGGTCAACAGCGCATCATTGACTGATTTTCTGTGGCTGGGGTAGTGAACTTCATGCTCATCTGTCGATATGTAACATAACAAAATTATAACTGCTTTACATATTTTATATGTAAATACATACTGCAGCGCCTCAGAGCTGATTTAGATCATTTGAAAATTGATTTATGAATCCGGACCTCATAGATATAAACGAGTCCAAACTTGAAATGATTTAATTATTTCACCTATCTCTTTTATTACTTCCTCAAGCCTTAGTAGTATGATGATTAAAATGATATCAAAACAAATCTTACAATTTCCTAACAATTCTCGTATCAATTCAAAACTAATGCATGATGGGGAATGGCACCTGTACATACAGGCGGGTTCTAGCTCAGCCTAGCATAGGGGTCACTGTATCCACTTTGTTGTGTACTTAGTTATTAAGCTTTTAAATAAATAAATTATTATTATTAAAAAAAAAAATATGAATTAAATGTCCAGGGAGCACATTCAGCTCTACTGTAGCTAGCTGTACTGTGGCTGAGGTATCCCCTACCATCAAGTAAACCTCATGCTCATCTGTCGATATCTGACATAAAAAAACCTACCGACCCCCAGGGGTCTACAACAATATGCAAGTTTCATTATAATTATAGCACTATAACAGCTAGATATAGTTAATTTTGTGAAAAAATAATATGTGATAACCAGTGAGGTTTACTAAGTGAAAAACAGCGCCTTAAGGGAACAAAAGAAATTGTGGGGCAAAGTAGAGACACTTTTCTGTGCCTGTGTTTCTGATTATTTTTTGCCCAGGCGAGAACGTGATCCATCTATCAAATAAAATCGAATTCTCTCTTTACCCCGGATTTAATACAAGACATCCGTCGTTACTCGAAATAACGACAGTTATCAAGAGGTTAAAATAATGAAATATTAGTATCCAGTATAATAAAATAGTAGTCCAAATACTTTGAGACTCCTGCCGGCCTAGCATGACCGCCACGAGATATCTCGCGGACGAGAGAAGACAAACTAAGATGTAAGATATCCCGATATATTTTATTATATCTCGACATCGATAATTTTGATAGAAAAGATATCTCGATCGACAAATATATATTTGATATTAAAAGTCGGGTTTTATGTGTAATTGTTATGTTCGACCCGGAAATAAAGAGATAATCGGTTTGAACACGAGAAAACGGTCGACAAATATTTTTCGTGGTTGTCATGCTAGGCCGGCTGAACATTAGGGCGAGAAGAGCAATGCTCTTAAAAGATCGTCTCGCCCTCGGTTTGATGAAACTTCCCCCTCTATAAAAAAAAAAGGCCGGCTGAATATTATTTAAAAAAATCGTTTTTTTATGATTAGTACTAGTTGAAACAGACATGCAAGTGGCTGCTCTCGACTATTCACTAAAATACTGTTCAAAAAAAGAACAGTTATCAAAATATATTACAACTAAGTAATGTATGCAGCATGCCTCCGCATTCCTAACGCTTTACCATCGGATCTTTCTCATTAGAGGCCCGACCTCTGGCCTCGGTGACACTAGAGAATACGACTGTGAGATTCACGTTCGACCCAAAAACAAATAGAAGTGATCTACGAGAATGGGTTTCTATTATTTTCTTTAACTAAGACGTCCTTTCTATAAAGCACTCGAACTCACGATGCGATAATTTAAAGATGGCAATACGTTGCAATACTGCTGATAGACACATCAGAGACAAAACCTATGTAGACTGAATTTCTAATTTGTGTTAAAGGGTTGGTATCTACAATGATTAAATACCGATTAGTTGTAGGTTCGTCTACGGCCACGTTCCCTACGTATGGTAATTTGTACTAAAAGGTGCAAAGAAAATTGAAACCTTAGGGTTTCTGACCCACGGTTCATAGATGAAGTCAGATTGCGTATTTCCTTTTCTTTCAGTTTATGGATTTCCGGTAACAAGCCATACGATCGTTTATATACTATGATATAAAGAATTATAAAGTTTGAATTTACATTGTTAACATTTTTGTTTCCAACTTAAATGAGACTGTAAGTTTAAGTTCAGATAGACACGACGTGGGCTACTATTTACAAATCCATTATTTATTGAAACACGTCGCACAGCATTCACGGAGAGTAAAGGAAATTGATTTAACTCAGTATTACGTAAATTAGGTTTTAACTATTAGACCTGTATTCCATAATGTGACTCAGGTTTGAATATAGTTTTGAGACCATGCCATACCATTCATTCTCAATAATATTTTTTGCCTTGAGTAACGCTTTGAAAGAAAAGAAACCACCACTTGCATTTATACAAATATCAATGGATCTCAAGCTATAGAGTCATAAGCAAGTGTTTGGCCGCTGTTTCACCTGATGGAGTGATAACGCGGCCTAAGATGGAATATGTTTGCTCATTAAAAACGTATGCACACTTGTCTTATTTAAATTACAGATTATAACACGGCGGGAATATAACCATATTTTTCATAAATGTGGTCATAAATGTGATGTACTTTAATAAATCAATTATTTTAAGAAGTTAGTTTAAATATCATACAAAAGACAGCTACGAATAGGTACTTTCTTGCATGTTGGGCGTGCTTGATCCTGAATACTTCTAGTATTATAGCTAAAGCAATCTCTTTTACCCTGCTTCCCGTGTCGTTCGGTGCGTTGTATATGTACCGTTATGTGTGTATGTTACGGCCCATTCTACGTCACACCGATTCGTCGCGTCACTTTGTAAATCTTTACCTTACTTTCTTTTTTCTATTGTCTTTTTCAGCATTGAGGCCTATGAGTAGGACCGCTAATCAACATTGAGCTGTTAAAAAGCTCAATTAAAATGCTGTAAAAGTTAAATTATTGCAGTCGGTATCATTAACATATGAAAATGTGAGATAGTTTTTCATTTAATAAATATCCATAGTCAATTTTGAGTATTATATTATTTCAGAATTTAATTGCAATTTATAACGCTAAATTACCAAAAAACGAGTAATTTTCGGATGTATTTTATATAGCATGTAATCTTATTATATTTTGGGTCAAACCCTCTTACGGTCTTACGCTGGTAAGAGGAACTTATCTACTTACAAAACTTGAAATTTTCAGACAGTCTTTATTTATTTTTCTCTATTCTTATGAAACCTACATTTTTATGAACGGGTTTTTATTTACCAAGTTCAACTTGCACCACACTTAAAATCTACAAACATATATAGGAAAAACAGACTCATCAAGAATATTCCAAGTGTTTCTCAAGTTTGAATTCAGTTTTGATACTTGTCAAGTCTACAGAATATAACCCTATCTAAATAACGCATTTAGTGATACGGGCGTAAAATGACTCAATCGATATATGAACATATAATTAGCATAAGAGCTATACCCGTATCAACTCAAACGAGTAACACTTACTAATTGTTTCCTACCCAACATACTAATGATATTGAAATTGCATAAACTATTCAAATAATATCAATATTCCCGTAAATCCGTCAAGCACTCAGAACCACTTACGCACTGTTTGTCTAGTAAGTCCGCTTTTCATAATAGCATAAACAGAAATAGTATTTATACCCCATCACAATTTACTCACTGATCATATATCCCATTAAGCCAATGTACCCCTTATTAGTTCACCATAAGGTGAGTTATGGCCCGGCTGTTTTTATACACTTGATGTATGTTAAATAGCAGTATCGACAAGATGATAGGCGTTTCGATAGCGGATTCGGTAAAGCTGTGATTATTTGAATGCCGCATATATTTGTAGAGAAACTTGATATGTGATGTCTATAAACAATCGTATTATATTTGAGATGCAGTGACAAACATTAACTTTCTTTTTGTAATCTGCTAGTTAAACTCTTTAAATTATTTATAAGTAAAACTTTATAGGCACTAAGACAGGCGAGTTATTATTATTGAAAACATCCATTTTTAAATACGTCGTTAAAACTTAAAATATTGTGTAAACAAGATCGTATATTATTTATTTTGTATTTAATGCTAACGAAATAGTTAATCCACAAAATTATAAAAATCTAAATTTTGAAACCGATTCCTTATGAGCTGGAGTACATAGTTCAAAAGAAATACATATCATTTAAGTCGTTTTAATAGAAAAATTATTGAAAAAACTAGTGGGCACGAAACATATTTAGAATATTTAATAATAATGCACTAAATCCTATTACTTTGATTTCTACCAAGAAAAACGATATAAATTTAGTTAAATAATAATAATTACAAAAAAATCTATTCTTTCTGTTAATTTCTAAAAGAAATTTAATAAAACCTAATTAAAACTTCAAACTCAGTTTTCTCAAAATGGCAACCATGTGGGTTGACAGTTGACTCTGTATTGCTTAACAGCGTCCTTATATGTATTAATAATTTTATTATCAAGTAACTGCATTGTTCATACTATATCTACAGTAAAAGTTGTACATATTATTTAAATATAATTAACGAAAATCTCGACCAAACATGATAAAGGCATTTAACAAGAATGCAGTATTAAATGTCAAGAAGAAAAAGTTATTATACAAAACACATCGTTAAAAGGTGTTTATGTGTTCTCCAGAAATGTATAACTTATACACATCAAAAGATACCGAATCTCAAGTATAATACATGAAAACGAATGCAATGAGATATGTCTTTGTCTCAACATTTTAATCGAAAAGGCGGTTTTGCAAAATAATCGAAAAAACCAATTGTTGATGGTTGTTTCTTATAAATTACTAGTGACCCGCCCCGGCTTCGCACAAAAAGGAAAAGACAAACGACGAGAAAAGGCTCTCAGTCGGCTTGATTTCTTCCGACATCTTGAACAATTATCATCATATTTTAACAAATTAATATAAAACAGTATTAAACTATACGTATAAACCTTTCTTGAATCACTCTATATATTGATGAAAACCGCAATAAAATTCGTTGCGTAGTTTAAAAGATTTAAGCGTACATAGGAACATAACGTCTCATAATTAAGTCATAATATCATCTTTTGCTACTTTAATATCTCACTATTTTTTTATAAACTCGTAAACATATTTATTTTAAATACAAATTATAAAAATGTATGTTATCGTATGACATTCCTGCACTAGCAACAGACTTAATAAACACCCCATTATGCAACACATGTAAATTTGTTACCATTTATAGAATCACTTTAAACTTCAGAGTTAAAAGCCGATAACAATGTCACAGATCTTACATGCATTACCGAAGAAATCCTGCTCCTGCGCAACCAGTAATTGGACATGATTTCCGCTATTCCATGATTACATTACCAATGTCAGTTTGATGCAATCGAGAATATAAATTTCAAACAAATATATACAAAATTGCTTTATAAAATAATCGTAATCGAATATCTTTTTAATTTATAGTGTGTAAAGGGGAAAATTAATTTGTCAAACTTCAATTATTTTTTTATGCATTCAACAAAAACCTTAAAGCTGTGCTAAACCATAACTGCTTCTACTCATATGTATAATTAAATTAAAGTTAAATTAAATTATACATATGAATTATAATATAATTGAAGACATGAGTGGATGAAGGGGATATGATACATTTTGTAATTGATCGAGAAAATGAGTAAAATAGTTTCGGTAGATGTTATTTAGATAATAATTATTAACTTTCTTGATTGTTTATTTAATAACTAAATTTGACATATAAAATAATTATACATATCATATTTAATATAATTATTGTTATGGAGACTCATAACACCTTCACTCGACGTAAAAAATATGAGTTCTAAAAGATGTTACATAACCCCTTCATCCATTCATGTCTTCAATTAAATTTTTATTTTTAAGTATTGAATTTTTCTATAAAGTTATTGTGTTGCCATGCCCTTACAAGGTTTTATTGTGACCTAAATAAATAAGTTATCTAAATATAAGGTATACCTACAACATTAAAAAAGAGAAGTTGAAACAAACACTGAGTAGATTTATATGAACTAAAGTGTCAGCTGACTGGTTATAGTCTCAAAACTCATGAGCCAAATGTATGTTATATGTTACTTTAGAATTGTGATAAAGTATTGGGCCACCCGTGCGACCAAATGAATCATTGTCTTTCCTATTTGGAATGGTGTACACGTAGGGAACTAAGTAGGAAACGAACCTCAATCAATGACACGGCCAATAATGACTGGTGCACCCGTTGTTCGACATATTTACTGCGATCACTTCTCAGGCGGTACGTTGCCCGCAATTCCTTCATTACAGTACAATTAATGAAGAAATGAATTATTTTATCTAATAATAATTCAATAAAATACCTATAGAAATACAAAGGACCTAGTAGTAACTAAAAGAGCGCTATATTAGTCACAAATACGCAGTTTTACAATACACTAGCTTCGGCGGAAGTAAATAAAAAGAGACTATGAATAAAAAAAATACCAACTTTCATCAGTCAATGAGTTAAGATTACTTTTCATTTTAAAATACCTTGCAAGAGGTTTTACTAGGTTTGCTATTTTATGTATCACAATATTATAAAGAGGGAAGATTAGTATGTTTGTTATTTTTTAACTCAACTACAGCCGCTTTTAATTTTTTTTTCATCTACATTATCAGCGAGTAACATAGGCTTTTTTTTGAGTACATTGCGCCCGTGCAAATCCGGGACGGATCGCTACTTTTCTATATAATTAAAGAGTAACTGAAGTCTAGAATATCATCATAGTAAATACTATACTACAGCAGTAGTAACCTTTTCAATTAAATGTCTCATTTAACTTAAGATTGAAACTAGATATAATGATACGGGGATTAAATTATAACAGAAGGGTTTATCTTTAATCGCTTCCATATATCGTAAAGTCGTTTTACCATAATACTATGGTATATTATGAGATATGTGTAATGAATTCTACCATTGCTTAAATTATTTTCTATTTCAAATGACAATATCTTAATTTTTGCCAAAGAGCTGTTAGTCTCATGTTACATTTTAGCCGTTGATATATGATAAAGTTTTTTTTTAATGTTAGATATCGACAGACGAGCATGAGGTTCACTTGATGGTAGGTGATACCTCAGCCACAGAACATCTGTCAATGACGCGCTGGCGACCTAATTTTTACTTCGAGCATTCGGAAACCCATAGACTGAAACCGAAACGCGAAATGTGCACTTCACGGTTTTTCCATCTATGAACAATGGTTCGTTACCCGGTCGGAACAATAAGATATCAATATTTTAAGATTTTTTTTTAAATTGATCCATATTTTTGTAGCATAAATGATCGCTTTCGAAATAATTGATATATAATTTAAAAATTGATAAAAATATGATAATTGATAGATACGTCAAGGATAGGTCATAGACACTGTGTGAATGTTTTGAAATTTTTATTTTATACATATTTATCATTCTTGACCTAATAGCTCCATATTGTATTTACGAGTATATAGTCGTATTAGAAACATCAACAATAGAGCACATTGAAGATAAATGTAACTCTTTTATTAAATCAGGGAATATAAGTCTGTCATTTTTTATATGAGAGCAGACATCCGAGCAGGTGGATAAGTAATTACCACCGCCCATGGACATCCGGGACTCAAATGCCTCAGGTGCGTTGTCGGCCTTTTAAAAATGTATAGGCTTGTTTCTGAAGACCAGCGAGGTCGTAAGTGAATTTAAATTTCATTGATTCACAATCACGTGTTAAGGGAATCGTGTTTAAATTATATAATAATCAATAAATATTGTTCCTATTTAAGTTATCTATGTTTTAAGTCATGACTGCAAATATATGAATAGTAAAATCTTGAGTATTCTATACTAATATTATAAAGAGGAAAGGTTTGATTTTTTGTTTGTTTGTTTGTTTGTATGAATTGAATAGGCTCCGAAACTACTTGGCAGATTTGAAAAATTCTTTCACTGTTGGAAAGCTACATCATTTCTGAGTGACATAGGCTATATTTCATTTTCAAAAAAAATAGGCATCCTTACTAAAATTACGATAACGTAATCCAAGGTGTGAAAAAAATATCAAAAAACTACCTTACATCGCGTGCGCTGCGAAAACTATTGATGATAGAACAAAATGATATACTACATTTTTTTAGAACACACCATTATCTACAAAAAATCAGCGGCAGCATATCTCTAACTATTACAGTCATGTCACCGTTATGTTTACGGCCGGTGCGGCTTCAAGCAGCGCAGCGCAGCGAGCAATGCTGCGAGGGGTAGTATTGTATATACTTTGTCATTTTCTTCAATTTTTGTGGTTTTGTTACGATTTAATACAAAAAATACTTGACCGATTTTAAAAATTCTTTCACCATTAGAAAGCTACATTATCAGCGTGTAACTTATTTTCATCTAAATTGCACCCGTGCGAAGCCGGGGCGTTTTGCTAGTAGTTTATAAATTATAATCTGAAATGTAAAAGTTAAATAAAATAATATAGAGGGTTTTATAATATAACTATTTCTTTTAGAGATTTTCTATTCCCATTCGTAGATGTGCCTACTAATAAAATAATATATACTTCTAAATCTATACTAATATTATAAAGAGGAAAAATGTGTATTTTTATATGAATAAACTCAAAAACTACTGGAAGGATTTTAATTTTTTTATTTCATCAATAAAAAGCTACATTATCTGAACCCGTGTGAAGCCGGGGCGCGTTGCTAGTGATTCACATTCACAGTCATTTCATTTCAAGAAACTAAAAACAGTATATGACAGCGTTATTTATTATATATATTACTTCTAATTAGTGTTGAGCAGGACATACAAGAGGTGGTACATTTGTCCCGGACATGACGTCAAAATGTAAGAGCGGCACGAAATTATAAAATGTACTACTTCAAATTTTATGTCGCGTTCATTTTTTTCTCGATGTATTTAGGTTCTAAATCGTTGTAATAATGTTTTAGAGTTAATCGAATAAAAAATAATATTATTTTTATTGTTTCATCACACACTAACTAAGTCAATGACTATATACAAAAATAAAGATCTAATGTCATATTAATACTCGCTAGTACAAATTACGCTCTAAGCTTCATACGCCTCGCCTCATTTGAAGTGGGACATTGTACTGGCTCAGAGTGAAAAAGAGGCTACTCTTACAAACTCTTTTTAAAGTCCTGTTCTACCCAACACTACTTCTAATTATTTCATACTTACCAACGTATATTGAATCGTCTCCAAATAATACAGACGCAGATATATTATTATCTTATGAGTTATCGTTTTATATAAATTGTTTAGTGATCACATTATATCAATGTCGAGCATTTCACAATTTGATTACAATTATTCGCCTACGGGCAATTGTGAACAGGGACTTGATTCACCACTGTTTGTTTTTATATGACGTTCATCACAGCTATCAAATCGTCAAATAAAACTGTAATTTATTGCTACCGCGTGAAATCTATTATCTTTTTAATATAGGCTTATACCAAAGAGCTTCTCTCAAGCTTTCACAAAAAAAAACTTACTTTATGGGTCTTATAAAAACTCTTTATATGATAAAAATCAAACTGTTTTAACACAAGAAAGCGTTTGCCTACGACGTCGTACCATGCCAGTGCTAAGAAAGTGTCAGGCAAAAAAAATATTTTTATTGAAAAAATTTTTTTTCCCGAATGCTTGCAGTAAAAAAGTAAGTCGACAGCGCATCATTGAATTGATGTTCTGTGGCTGAGGTATCTGTACCTACCTGAGGTATAGGTACCTACCATCATGTGAACCTCATGCTCGTCTATCGATATCTAACATAAAAAAGACAATGTCTCATTGTGAACGACGCGACACGACCCAAAGATTTTCATAATAGGAAAATGTACGATCGCTGAGCTGAAACATCGTATTTTGGTTTTGATAATAGGCCTCCTGAAACGTTCATAACACAGTCATGGTACGATTCGGTATAGTGTGCAGACTTATAGCGACAAACATTCTTCTCATTGTCTGGCCCTATTAAGTGTAAATAAATTCAATTGATTGCTAAATGCGCTGGCTAGCTCGTGTGGACCCTAGAGCTTGTCAACTTAAAGACTGATGATGACGTAAGAAAAATATATGAGCAATTGTATGTCAACGTGATGATTAAATGGTAGAATATATGTTTGAGTAATGACTGCAAAGGATTATTTACTACGGCTTTAAGGATGGAGTATTTTCAAAATGCTGTTTACGTATTGCACAAATTATATAGAGCCTCATAATAACTGAAATTACAATATTTTGTACACTAGGTAAAAGAAAATATTGAATTTGTTTCAGACATAAAGACACGAACAGAAGACACGCCTGTGTCGGTGATCATGTTTATTTAGAGGCAAGTAGGATTTTTCAAATAATTATAACTAGTTTCCCCGGTATTTAAATATTGTAACCTCCGATGCTAAACTCAACGAGAATACCCATGAAGATATGGTTAAATTATAAATTAAAAGTAAGAAGAGGCGCTGCGAAGATGTTTATGTAAAAATATTAAATTAAAGTAAACCTACCATGACTTAAAACTTTAAGCTTAGCGTCAAAATTTATGTACCAAAATCTTTTACGTAGAAGCGAAATTCCGTGTTGCGTGTACGCACTGCCTTCCATGACAACAGCTCTTATGATAAGTGCCTCCCCGCTCGATAATGAGAGCGTTATTGCATTAATTCTGAGGAAAATTAGAACAATTGTTTATGAGATCGCTCTGCCGTTATAATTTTTAATTTCATACGTAGCGGTCCGCTGACCAATTCCTCGTGTTGTACTAGATGCGACAAACCGTCTTCGTTAGAGAATCCACTATTTAATTTATTATTCTAAAAATATTTATAATTCAGACAATAATTAATGTTACATAGTGATTTTTATTAAATAACTAATTAAATACTAAACAGTATGTCTAAAGTGTTTTGATTTAATTACCTATTTAAATTATATAATTTATTAGGAATATTTAAAAAATAACTGAAAGTACACATATTGTTTTACTACGTCTAATATAGAATCATTTATGTAACCATTTAAGTTTTGTAAGCACAGTCATCATCCACAATAATCATCATTAGGTACATTTGAAATTGTCATATGATTTATTTAATCGCATTATAATCTTAATAACTATCAACGCGATTTATTTATCTCGGAATAAAGATAATGACATTAAGAAATCGCACATTAATACATTAAGGGCCAGTCTCACCGGTTCTAAATAAAGTTTCAGTTAGTTATTTGCCATTTAACACTATCTCACAGTTAAAGGTTGCTGATATATTTTTTCTGTTTCACCAGCTAACTAATAGATAAATTAACTGGCAAATAAATTTATCCGCCACTTATTATTTGACGGAACGGCAACATCGCATTTTTACGTTTCGATACGACGAGCAAATTATTGCTATTTAAAATCTATTTTGAAAACTTAAATTGTATATTATTTTTTATTTAAAATGAGATACGTTTACTTTTTTAGTTTTCTCAAATATGATTTTATTATATTATGATGATAATAGACAGTGTATGTAATATAAATAATAAATATTAGTATCATTACAACTTACAAGTTTGTGTACCAAATGTATTTACGTCAAATGGAAACGCAGATGTCATTTGTGACAAGGAATCTGACTTGTTCGATTTATTGACTATATTGTTATTTTATGTTTATTTGAAATGGAAAAACATAAGCGTGAAAGAAGCTTTAATTTTAGTTAAGATGAAACGGATCTAGTAACGCTTACAGACGCAAAAAAACGTGATGCGACTGTGACTTGGTAAAGAAAAAGCCTGGAAGGATCTTGGGACGGTATTTAAAGCATCATCTGGGTCTATATATCGCAATTACAAACACCTCAAGTTAAAATATGAGGGTGTTAAAAGAGATAACAAGGATATTATACATGAATTACAAAAACAACATCTTCTCAAAATAGAGTTATCAAATAAGAATTTGGGACAAAAGTGAAAAAAAAATCATAAGTTCGAGAGTCAAACTTACAGTGTTTTATTTTTTGTGCAAATTTTAGTATTTAGTCATAAACTTTTGTATCAGGATTCTGTAAGTAGTGCACAGTAGTACAATATAGTATAGATTTTTCACTTGGAAAATAAATGACATATTGTAATAAGAACTTTCTTTATTTTAACAGGTTTTCCTTAAATATTCAATTTGTTAATATTGATTAACTACTAGGGATCCTCCCGGATTCGCACGGGTGCAATCTAGACAAAAAATAATAAAGATAATTGAAATGTCATATATCTAATACTTTACTTACCAATCAGTTGTAATCTTTATATCACTTTCTATTAATTGTAGAATATTATAAACAGTCATTTTGGTAAGGAATTGAATTCTAAAATCTTTATCGGTGAGTGATTCAAAATAATTTGGTCTACGGCAAATTATTCGAAACGTACATCAAATAAAAATTCAAATAAATCTATCTCGTGACTACAGTCTACACTGGTTAATTTGAAAATTCTAGTAGAATTTATTATACTGAAAAATATTCCAAAACTATTTCTATTCCCGCCATTTATATTATGTTATCTTCCAGTTAAAAACTTTAACATCCACTTGAATCGGCTGTTAAGTTACCAGCAACTTTATCTGCCAGATATTTCTATTCAAGACTTGTGAAACCGAAATTTGTAGTTTATCTTGCGGATAAGTTCCGAATAAGCTATTCGGGACTTTATCAGCAAGCGGTGAGACCGGCCCTAAACGTTATATCATTTAAATGTCTGATAAAATGTGTTTCTAATCACCTAATTTATAAGGCTTATGTTAATAATATTTTAAATATGAAAGTATAAGAAAGATGAAAACTTTGAAAGCAATTAAGAGTTATTAAGTACATAATTTGTACAATAAATTAAGCAATAATGTTCTAGCCGCGGGTCGTGTGGCGTGTATAATAAATACAATATTGATAATCGCAACAGACAAGTTTCCTATATTTGGTCGGCCGTTTCGCCAGTTCTTATGTTACCGCGTATTACGGTACATTTGCTCACTAAGCTTGCTCATACATGAGGCAAGTTGTGTTGGATCAATCATGAGCCAGCGAATACCTTTATACGCAGCGATACAAATTTAAAAAAAATGTTGGGTCATAAAATAGTAATATCAGCCCTTTACTTTTATATCCTGAACTCAAAAATATATCTAAAATTATTAACCTTGTCTTATTTGCATCATTTTTTTATTTTACCTGAATAGGAAGGCGATTGTCCGCTATTGCAGTACACCTGTACACAATCTACCTGATGGAAAGTGCAGATGCAGTCTAGGATGGTAAATCACGCCAATTATCAGATGCCTATTAATTCTATTCTCAAAAAGATCTATGGTTGCCAGTTGCCACCTTCTTTTGCAGAAATAAAGTACCTATTTTTCCCAAAAATGGTGCAAAAATACACTAGTACTTTTGGGAAACTTAGCAAATTTTTGATCATGTTTTTTTTTTCATATATAAATTTGTTATTGTTCTTCGCTTTGAAGCGCATACGTAATAGATCATTGATATGATCTATTACGTATGCGCTTCGTTTTGAATTTCCGCAGCCTGCACTATGGATGCGTTCAGACTTTCAGTCAGAGAGAGTCAAATATAAAAAATCTCGACACTGAACTAGGGATACAAATATAGTACTTTTCGTACTATACTTATTATTTTTTTATAATACACGTTACACAAATAACTAACGACTTTTCAGAAAGGATCCAAATTTAACATTTTCTAATCTGTATCTTGTAAAATAAAGCATGACAACTTCAATACTCACTTGTAATAATAATGTTGTCAATTATAATAAAAAACATATTTAAATTCTTATCCAACCAATTGCGTTAAAGTTTTAACAATCAAGTTTAAAAATAATACTATAGGCGCAATATATAGATGCACGCATTATAATTACGTGGGATCCATTACTCTATTGGATTGAATACGGTAACTAGACTGTAACAATAGTAATCACTTTATTTACAAAATTGTTTGTTTGTAAAACATTTGTATGACAATAATTTTCCGCCACGACACCGGCGGAGGCCAATTTGTAACCCGGTGTAATTCCACGGAGATTCAATTTAACATCACTATTAGACTAGTTAGTCGCGTCCCTTGAACACGTAATTCGTTAGCACTGGATAGCTTGAATTTATTCAATTTTGATTTTAATCAATATTCAAATATATTCCGATAGCTACATTTTGATCAACACGCTTTACCCATTTTTCATTTTTATATTACGCAAGTTAAACAAATGCTCTCAAAGTTAAATAATGAATCTAAAAACCCACGCTAAGTAGTGTCGGTAGCTTCTAATCGTATTGTAGACTGCAATACAGTAACTAGTGAATACTGAAAAAGTAAATTCAGTTACGTTGAAAACATTTTTTTTTCAATTACAGCTATACAGGACTTCCGTTAAACAAGAATATTCATAGTTAAGGCGACCGATAGATAATGAACAAAAAAACGTCGTTCTTTCAATTTTTTTTTAATAAACTAAAATAAATGTTTATAAAAAACGGAAAATAAGTCCATCTACTTATTTTGACTCTTGATACATAGAATTATATGTAATATGTTTTCTTCCCTGGGAATCATATTATAGTTATATGAATCTTACCATGCCTTAGAGTTTAAAAAAACGTTGTCATTGCAGTAAATACCTTTTGGGAGTTGCACTATGTATGAGTCAGACAAAACACAGACAAACTGAATTCAATAATAATTTGACCAAAACTAGGGATACCATACTGATTTAAGATGCCCAAATATGAAAATAGCTATTTAAAAATTTAAATAATTTATTTAAATAGGGAAAAGTAGACAGAGTAAATGGTAAATTATAGCAATATTTTTTAACATTTTGCATAAAGAACTCATTTATACATACAATTTATGAACACCAAAAAAAAGAAGTATATGTAGCGACTGGCGACGATAAATTTGTATGATGTACTCTTACACTAGGATACATCACGCGTTTGCGCAGCGAAGCATAAGCTCCACAAACTGGAGAGAGCTGTGCTCCGTATATATTAATAAATTAATAATGATTATATGGAATTCCGCTAGACGCGAGTGATAGAGCGAATTAAGATTATACGTCAGCGATATACCGCTTATTTCGTCTCCACTGTATTTTATTGACAGACGGATAAGGACTTTACACAACTACTACAAAATATCACATTGCTGGGTCTTCAAAATTTTGACGAATGAAACTATCGCGCCAGGAAATTCACTCAGGAAAATAACATTAAAATTAACTTTTCAATGAAAGTTTACTACCAATTTAATATGACAATTTATTCCTATGCAAAATTCGAGAGAAATCCTCTTAAATCTAAATTATTTTGAATATCTCTTTACAATACCTACTGTTGTTTCTAAGAGTAATCATCGCAGAGGATTTGGAACTGTAACTATGCAATGAAGCAGGGACTGAATACCGGTTAATTTACTATGGGAGTATACCGGTATAATAAAGGCTTTTGTTAATATTCTTTCGTTTTTATTCATATTTACTGAAATAAATTACTATGTTTAGTGTGTATAACTCTTTGAAACTAATATCATAGTATCTCAGTCAGATACGTATTTTGGAATATAAAAATTAACCGGTTTCAGTCTCTGCAATGAAGTGATCTATAGGTATATTGTTTTCAAAACTCTTTCTGTTATAAAAGAGGCAAGATTTTTTATCGGATTATAATTTCCTAATCAGAAGAGCGCTCTCAAATCTATTTGCTGCTCTATTTAGTAGAATAGTTATCTCAGTTCTTGATTAAATATGTAAATATTAAATATCTTATCAATGAAACTGCTTAACACTACGTCAGTCGATTGAATATAGAGATCCAAGAAATACATTCGAGCAACATCAAGTTATAATAGAATTAAGAACAGATTTTATAAAATACTAGCGATCCACCCCGGCTTCGCACGGGTGCAATGTAGATACTAAAAAAAATAGTACATCTACATTGCAGCCTATGTTACTCGCTAATAATGTAGCTTTCTACTGGTGAAAGAATTTTTAAAATCCGTCGAGTAGTTTTTGAGTTAAATCGTAACAAAGAAACAAATCTTTTCTCTTAATAATATTAGTATAGATTACGCTAAAATATCACAGATAATATACATGTATATAAATATATATTTCTTACGCATAGAAGCGAAAATAGTTGTAGCTGTAAGAACTACAAAGACGAATCTCTTAACTTTGAAAAATGACATAAACATTTATAAAGTGTTTAATTTTCTTCCGACAAATACATACATCTAACTTTAGCGGAACGGTTTATCGTAGTTATAATATATTAACAATATTTTTTACGGGTACCAACATCAGATTTTAGTGAGCGATTATAAAGATAGCAATCTAATCACATGTGAATAATTATATCTGACTTACACTAATTCCTCTCTGCTGTTGATTTAATGATAAAAGCGCTGTAGCGCTTTACAATTTGGTTGTAATTATTTTAAAATTGCTAAAAATATTTATAACCCAAACATGCTGTTAAATACACGGATGATTTATTAAATAGTTAAATAAATATGATATCTTCAACACAAGTTATTCAAGGTTTCATATTTTTAAAAATATTTACATTGAATTTTATTTGCTTTCTGACATAACCATAAATACTAAGAGTTTTTAGTTCCTTAACTTTTTCGCCCTTCTTTTTAAGAACCCCCTAACCTTGTGCTTTGTATCAAAAATTACCTAAATCCATTGCGGGTCTCAAATCTAATTAACAATTACCATCAATATTAGAGGTAAAAATGGATTTAGCGCTTTACCGCTTAATCCAATAATCGGAATAATCTTGGCTCGTGTCAGACTACGGTGCGTGAACGATCCGTAGACAGTACGTAGTAATTATACATTACTTTACATTCGACCCACTTCTTGGGTAATGCATTATAATTGTGTTTAAATAATAACTGTTGGCTACACTACTGGTAACTGATCTTTGGAATAGAGTTAAGGCATTTTTCTTTGTACGATAATTCAACAACAGATTATTTGAAATGCAACTGAATTCATTGTACTATTGCGTTGCAATTATGACGAAAGAATATGCCTTTTTAGGTCTCTGTGCTATCTGAATGTGAAAAAAAAAATCACTATTAATTAAGTAATTTGAATTTCATTATCCTTTATGAGTAAAATATATAAGTAATAAACGTTTATCTTTATCACTAAAAGACAAAATTGAACTATTCGAAAAAAAACTGAAATATCTTTGATAAATAAATACAAAATTATAATAAGATCTAATCAAATAAAGAATGGATGCATATAAAAATAATCTGCATACATTATCACACTCATACGTGTCAGCTTTAGGTATCAATCTATGCTAGAGAATATAAAACTGTAATCTGAAATTCGACACAAATCCATGTCATTAAGGAGACCGTTGATTGAGTAAGTTTTTTCTGAGCTTTTTATCATAATTAGGCTCCATTTCGGAGTGACATTCGAGGCGCTTTGTTGTAATACAGTTACACGTTCTTTTTCTTAAGTGACATGTTTCATGTATTAAGTTACAGAATTGGATAGTTTTCTTCAAATAGACACGTAAGTATGCGAGACTTTATACTTTGATGCCTATGTGTGCTAACTAAAATAATTCCATAGTTTTCTTATAAATTTATTATTTTTGTCTCATGAGAAAAGGTTTAAGCTACTTCCATACCTTTAAAGTTGACCCAATACGGTGTTAATGCCACTTCTGAATCTTTCGTTTCAATTCATTTTAATAATGGTTGATTATTTTTACATATACCTAGCTGAAAATAAGTGAGAGTCTTCTGGCAGAGCAGCTTCATTATTGAGTCTATTACTCTGATAAATTTTCTTTCAGGATGATCAATAATTTATAGGGCAGACTATAGGACCTAATTAATTATCTTATATTGATCTTTTTAAAAGTTTGAAATGTTTACCAAAAAATACGCAACCTATAAATAAATTCCAGGAACACAGATATTTATCTGTAATTTGATTTTTAGTTTGACGTTTATCTGTAATTTTTGAACAATAAATGGACAATTGTGTAAACAATTCTCAAATATATATATAAAATTTGCACGCCAAATCTACGAGCAGGGGGGTGAGCACGAACAAGTATCGAAAGAGTATTCGTATCGTCGAAGTGTCATTTGTATGAAATTTCAAATAATTTTTCATACAACTGACAGTTTGACGATTCGAATACTTTGTCGATAGTCGTTCGTGCTAGGCCCCCAGAATGTAAAGTACTTATACTAAGCATGTACGGGTGCATCTGTAGCAACTACAAACTCGCAAATAAAGGTTTTGAATTTGAATTAAGCCTAATACTTTAAAACTAGATTTAAAGATTAAATTAGATATTATTTGTATTCGCTAAGTAGGTACACTGTATTTATAATAAAATATTGAATTCGCCAAACTATCTGCCTGTTTCGGTTTGATATATTATACTCTTACTCAATCATACAGTTAAATCTGATAATAGAATTCAATTTCCTAACCTTAAAACTAATTAAGGATTAACTGCTTTCTCTCATTTTAATATTTTACGATCTAATCAAATTCTTTCCAATCATTGTATTGGAAATTTGGAACTAGTTCAATTTATTTTATATTCCCATTAATATTTATGGAAGATATAAAATAGATTCGTTAAAATATTTCATATTTACATTTTTTGGGAATCATCTTCTTATAAATAATTAATCATTGATGAATCTTATTTACATCTTTTTTATTTTTTCTAAATTTTCTTTTTTTGTAGGCTGAAACAATATCATTATATAAAACTGTATGCCATATTACGCTGTTCTATATTCTCAAACAGACACTTATGCCTTCGTGCTTATAAAGAAAGTGCCAACTGATAAAACACGATAACAATTCCCAAGCGAACGCTATAAAAACGATAAAAAACTGAGAAAATCACCTATTGACACAGTCGTGCCCGTTGATGTCTTTTGTATGTGCGCTTCAGCGGAGCTTTTGTTAACGCTATCTTATCGAATCTTATAACAATATCTCTATCACGATATGAATCTACAAAATCTCAACAACATTGACGTTAATGTGGGACGCAATAAAAATTAACACTGGCACACAAATCACCGTTGCAAATATCGATTTTGAATAATCTCTAATAAACTTACCAAAAAGAAAAAAAGTTTAAATTCCAGAGATACGCAAGACACAACACAGGGTGCGTATTGTAATTAGAACGGTATAGGGATGCGCCACGCACGTGTCGATATGTATTCGAGAAGACGCGACGTGTGGTCAGAGCAACGGCCGCGAGAGACTGGCGCGCCGGAGCGTCTGGGCCGCACCTGCCGCCCGGCCCCCGCTAAAAGGCAGGTGGAGTATCGATATCGATAAAATATTTTCACAAA
The DNA here is from genome assembly GCA_905404175.1 of Anthocharis cardamines. Taxonomy (NCBI): domain Eukaryota; kingdom Metazoa; phylum Arthropoda; class Insecta; order Lepidoptera; family Pieridae; genus Anthocharis; species Anthocharis cardamines. The sequence goes on from FR989959.1 coordinate 3,447,331, forward strand.
CTATTACTTTTCAAATCCTAAACATTAACGATTGATGTTAACCACAGCTGTGGAGATATAGAAATGGAGAGATAGTATAATTATTCTCTTTGTAAAAATATTCTTGAAAAGGTGATGAAAAAGTTCAAGGGCACCAGTTGTTTAGTTTATCTTTAATATTTCAACTTATAACTTTCTACTTGTAAATTTTATTTTTGAATTTTAACAAATTTTAAAATAAATGTTTAAACCCATAATATCAACGTAACAATTTATTTTTTATTAAAGTAACAGTCATATTTTGAAAATATGGACATACATTTTTAACCTTTTGTCACGAAACAAATTCGAAACGGTTAAAGTGACTAGGATGCATTGCGGATTTTCTTTCCCGATTGTAAACCATAGTGGATACAATTATCGACATCAACATTTCACATCCCTAAACATGACATGAGCAAACTGCGTACACCACTGATCAAATTAATTACAGCCTCAACTCTCCGCCAAAAATGAGTCTCTCTCTTCCTCACGGCGAAGACATCCATCCCTTTCTCACTCGTAATAAAAAGTTATTAATATAATATACCTATCTCCTTTCAACATAAATATACTGTTAGTTCGCGCGTGCCGAACAAACGGAAAGTTTTCACCTGTGACTTGTGAATGAACGATGTCGGTGTCTTTGATGTTTGCAACAAAGATGGACAAATAAACAAACCTACAGACGAGAGTGTTTTCTATTTCATGGACACAGAGTTCAAATTTCTATAACTATGGTGTGCCAAGAACTAGGTCGGATAGTAAACGTAGTAGTAATAGTACTTTCCTTTAGTTTTTTTTCTTTATAATAATATCAGATATCGACAGACAAACTTGATGCTAGGCCTCAACCACAAGACATCAATCAATGATGTGGGATGGCCATATTTTTATTTCGAGCATGTAGAATTAAGAACTGTTGGTTTAAAATAAGCTTCGGGTGCTAAAAAAAAACAAAATTAGGCAAAATATAAATTAATAATTAATCAAAGTCGTATTTTTAACGGTGTTAATGTTTTAGATGATATCCAATAATTCAGATATATCGCCTTATAAAAAGTTTACAGACAATTTAATACATAATATTCTATTCTTAAATAGTATAAAAAGTTATGGTTTTTAAAATAACTATATAAAAACAGTTGTATCCTCATTCCTTTTTTTTAGATTATCAACAGGTTGAGGTTCACTTGATGATAGGTATTAGGTGATACCTCAGCCACAGAACATCAATCAATGATGCGCTGTTAATCTACTTATTACTTCGAGCATTCGGAAATCCATAGACTGAAACCGAAACGAACAATATGCACTTCACGTTTTTTCCATTTATGATCGATAGTTCGTTACCCGGTCCGAATTTCGATTCTTCTCCCACCCGTTCAGTGCCCGAAGTAACCAGACGTATAAAGACAAACTTAAAGAAAATTATAATCATGTCATTCCCGAGGGATTCGAACCCACGACCCATCGATGCACACGGCCGGTATTCTACCGAACGCGCCAATGGGCACGTCGTTCCTGAGCAGACGACAGAACAAAATTTTATATTGAGATCGAGATTGAATCGACATACGATGGAACTTTGTCTAAATTGGAAGTAGGGCAATATAGCTACCCAGTCCGATACAACCACAAAAGTTTGGGGGTAAGTTATCCTTTGTAATTTTTCGTTATTTTAAGAGAGCTTCCAAGGGCAAGAGCTACAGTCCAGATCAGATCTAAAAGATGGTAAGTGAGGGCGGACCCATTCTACCATAAAAAGTCTTGTAGCCATCTCTAATCACTTCTTTAAATAGTATAACTAATACAATATATTTTAGTAATATATTGACAGAAACCACCATCATCAACAGTGCAAAAAACATTAAAACAACTGATTTATACAAATATAATATTAACTAGCTTCACCTGCTAAATTTAATAAAAATCCCTCCAGATTTGCCATTTATGTGAGCAATACATTTGAAAAAATTATTGTTAAACCTTAAAAGTAATTACACCAACAACTTATTACTTACATAAATAAAAGAAGAGAAAAATCCAATAAACACCAAAAACACACACTTTAAGAACCCAACAATTAAATGTTACTAATAGAATCATTGACATAGTGTATATTGTTGATCGAAGAATAGAATCTACAATCAGTATACCTATGTACATCTAAAATTGTTAACATTTGTTTTGACATCTTTAAAATGTCGGTATTGGTAATGAACGCGGCTTGGATTACGTATCGCCATTGCATTGTCAAAAATAAATATTGACTATATTTATTTAGAATAGAATAGAAAATCTTTATTCAGATTAAGGTTATCTTTCTTTTCTTTCTTTTTTTTTATTCTTTTTTGTTCAACATATTTTAATCTATTATTTATTTATATGCTTGCTTTATTATTAGTATATATTTTATTATAAAGATAGTAATAAATTTAAGGTTTTTTTTCTATAACAAGAAATATTTTTATTTATTTATTTATAATTTTAAGTCATAATGGCCTTTTAGCAGGTGTTTCTTAAATTAACTTTTAAACTGTAACAGAGAGGGTGATTCTTTGATATAATTAGGTAAGTGATAGGTATAATTGCACCCTTATTTATATTTTTTTCCCATAGTTAGTTTTTGGTTTATGTAAATATATGTACCTACTGTAATTTATAAGTATTAAATAAAAGATTTTTGAGTGTGTCCTTTTTATGAGGCATAGCTGGGAATAAATGTTTTTAATTTATTACTAGGAACACGCCCCGGCTTCACACTGGCGCTAATTTTTTTTAAATCGGTTCAGTAGATCCAAAGATTACCCCTTACAACCTAACAAACTTTACCTCTTTACCTCTTTTTAAAACTAGTTTTAAAGTTCAATTTTAAATTGTAATAAAAGCCTTCTATATACCAAACATATATATATTTTTACAAATTTATTACAAAATATTAACTGCTTCTACCTTATATTTTAACGATTAATCATGAATTTTCAGTTTCCTTATACCTGTAAAAGATAAAACAAAATTTAACTCAATGTTTATGAAGTTCTTATGTCATGTAAAAAGGATCCAGCATTGTATTACTCAATAGTAAAACTGAGGTAATCTTAAAACTAAATACTTTACCTACCCAAGCGGTCAAATGACCACTTTTGTGACTTGAATTGCAATTTATCATTTTTCTTGAACTTAATGCACAACTTTCTCTATCTTATACATATTTACATTTGACCGCTTGGTAGGTTTAGGGTTAAAATACTGGTATTTTATAATTAGTTCATTATTATCTGCATAAAAGTCAGATCAGAATAAGTCAGTCATAAGTCCCAATATTTTTTTTACAGACAGTAACAAATACTTACTTGCAAGATACACAAGTATAGAAAACAGTCTGTCCTTCATCAGCTGATCTCAACTGTAGTGTAGCGTATGACATCCGTTCACAACCACATTTGGGACATTTCCTCTCGACTACAGGGCCTTCAGGATTATCCAAATTAAGAATATTTTCATTTGTTAACACTGATACTGTGTTGAAGTTTATAGTATAGTTGAACTTTATTTTATTGAAGTCTGTAAAGAAATCATAAATTAGTTAATGCTTACAATATTTGACAATTGCCTTGTACTCTGTGGTATGCATGTCACATGTCACCAGACAATCAATGGCTTTCAGTGGCGGCGTAAGGCGTGGGCGACGTGGGCCACCGCCTACGGCCTCGCGACCCAAGGGGCCTCGCGCCCCGAAAAATTATGCATTACTTAAAAGCCGAGATTGTGCTAAAAAAACTTTTTTGCAAAAAAAAGGCATTTTTTGCGCTGGCCGAGGGCCGCGCAAAATGAATCATGCCCACATAAAATTTAGGTCTTACGCCGCCACTGATGGCTTTAGTATCACAAAGTACCAAAATTAAAAAAATGTTTCACTTAAAAACAGCACAGAAAACTGATCACCTATGTGCCTAAAATGAAAAATAATCAGTCAAGAGGTCACAATGTATCTGACCCAGACTCTATTTAGGGACTTGGGATTTAACTTTCTATAATACTTGTCTTCTTACTGCTTCTAATATGAATAAAATTAAATTTTGTGTTGCTAAGTACAGTTGAAAAATTGATAATTTTTGATTTTTAAAGTCTTATGTAGAATATAATCTTTTCTCAACTTTACTGATACTTTTATTTTTACAGGCAAACAGTAAAGACATATTTATCAAATAAAATACTAATGGATGGATGGAAAAAATATGATCCTGCAGCTGGTGATCATAACTCAGAAGTTTAGAATTCTATATACTTAATACAATCAGTTTGTATTGAAAACTGTTTACTTACTTTCAGGTTCATATATTGCTTTGCAAGCATAACATTTAACCAAGCCAAACTCTTGCAGTAAAGGTAAAATGGATCCACATTTCGCACAGAAAGCTGTGGTACTAGTAAATGGCCCGGCCTCAGACATTTTTATTTTCTGAAATTTTATTTACATTATGTATACAAAAACCTAAAGCTTAATATTTAAGTATGTTTGGGAAATTGATTATCTTTCGATTAATTTCCAATGTCAGACCTGAGGTCTTAAAATAACACTTAAATGACTAATTTAAATAATGTTTTGAATCCTACTAGTTATAACTGTTAATAAAAAGTTGGCTTCATTACCTGTTTTCCTGTTAACAATCATTTAATTTAAATTGCTAATCTAAATGGTTTTCATTACTTTTACAGGTTATGTACAATTTACAAATTACAAAATAAAAAATAATTTCATAAACGACATAAACAAATCAACGTCAGTTGTGACTTGTGTCACATCACCAGGCGGGGTCGACTCATTAGGCAAAGTTTGGAATACCTACGGGGGCTAGGAAAATGTTGCCAAGTTATCCTGTAATCTGTATTACAACAATCGGTCTTTAATAATGACGTTTTCTAGAATGGCAACATTTTGTATGAATGTTTAAATAACAAATCAGCTGATATAATATTTCGGTTTGTTTTAATCAATATTTATAATATAAATTTGAATAATTATAAACATAATTCAAGCAGAGATGGATAGATTTGTACGCTTGTATATAGCATAGTATGTAACCATAAATAAACAAAAGGGGTTACTAATCAAGCTAATTAATAAATAGTTATTAAATTTTCCGCAACTTATCGAATTGGAAGAGGCTTACTTATTTTCTAAATTTATTAATTTCAGAAAATTAGGTGGGTAAGCTTTTGTCAAATGTACCTGGCAACCCCGCGGACTCAATTTTTTTTCACAACAAAAATGTCTGCCGGTTTAAGCGCATTTTGATGTTATATCTTGTGATTTATCTTTTCCTTGTTAATTGTGTAGAACCTAGGTTCCTCCGTCTGTACCGAAAAAGCTGAGTGTTGTGTATGAGATAGTGACTATGTTTGTGTTTCTAACATGAAGGAGAATAAAAGGAAATGTTTTAAATGTGATTCTTCGCCTGTTTTAATAGATAGTTCCTATGTATTTAATAGCTATTTAATTGTGTAATTTATAATAAAATACTTCTGAGCTAAAATACTACTTTTTTGTTATGAAAATGCTAGTAAGAAGCTTTTGACTTTTACAAATCAACCACAACATGTGATTGTCAAAATTCAAAGTTTTCTTCAAGCAGTTCTTCTAACCTTGAAATAATAAGGCTGGCCAACAAAGCAGAACTGGAAAACTGTAACCAGTGAAATTGGACAATAATTTACGGTTTCAGTTTTCCAGTTCTGCTTTCGCGGTCAGACCTTTAAAATATATCTAAGAAAAAATCCGATTTTGAATTTCCCACTTTCGCGAGTTATTGGGGGCACTCACTAGATGGCGCCAAAAACAGTGCCATTTTATTTGTTCGTAGTTGACATTCTTCTCCCTAGAGTAAAAATGTTCCTTGCACATCACACAACAGAGGCAATGTCAAAGTACTACATCACAGAGTACATTCTATATAACTGAAATAGAGACCTATCTTTGGCTAAAAATTAGATACAAGGAAAGTGACGCCATCTGTATTTTTGTGATGGAACTATAATTTCTATATATACATATAAAATATAGGTATAGGCGCCTATACTGCCCTTTCATAATATTGTAGCGATACTATTTTTTTGTAAAATAAAAGAAATGATTACTTTAATGATTTATTTTTCTTTTCACACATTTTTTATAATTTTTGCTTTTACTTTAAATAAATCCACATCTTCATGAAACTCCCTCAATCTCTCTCAGCATCTTTATTTCAGCAAGTGCTTGTGTATGTTGACCTGAAACATAACATTTTTATTGATAATTTGGATATAATATTCAAATACTTTTTTTATATAATGAAAGCAAGTTTACCTGGCAAAAACAATATTAGAAATCCTATTGTTTCTGCAACAATACTTGACTTCAAAGTGAGCATGGCACATTGTTTATAAATTATAATCGTGTTCAAGATTTTTAACTTCTCCACCAATCGCACAAATCCAAGAATTAAATCTGTGATGCTTCTTATCAGGATTTGGAAACACATGTAACACTTCATGGGAATCTATAAAGAAAATTTAGCAAATTTAAATTTTATATCTTTGTGCATAGACAGACAGGTTTGAAACGGGTGAAATATCGATATTACTGATTTAAGAGGTATATTGTTTAGTAAATTAACGCCTGTCTATATTTAAATCTTAAAAATACACTTACCTCTAGTTTGGAGACATTCACACAATATCGTAAACGGTTAACATAATTACAAAAAGCACTTAAAATAGTCTTAAAACTTCATATCACTTAAATATTAATTACTAAGCCTCAGTTTCAGGACTCAATTCGACGAATTAGCCGAAAAAACAAAACTATTTAAAAATAATTACACAAATATTTTTTTTTTTTTTTTTTTTTTTTGCCCATAGGGCAGGCTAAAGTCTTTCGACCATACCGCCTTGTCTTATGTTATTTTTTCCCTTTTATCTCTCCTTATTTATGTCTTACGTTTCTTATCCTTTATATGTATCGTAATATAGTACTTCTTCTTTTAATTAATGACGACCCCCGTCAAAGACGGAATCTTCCAATATCCAGTATTTTTCGTAATATAAGTAGTTATTATATCATATCTTTATTTCCACGCGGCCATAAGTCTGACGTATGTCATTTAATTTTAAAATCTCAGTTAAATACATTTTGTTCAATCCGATTTTACATACGTATCGTACGTACAATTCTTTATTTATTACTACCCAACAAAGAGTAGAAAAGGCACATTTCCATTTACAAATCCCGTTATCTTGTCCGTCAGGACTCCCGAAGAGTGGTGACGGAGAATCTAATTTAAAAATTCTGAAAAAACTTATTTACTAGAAAAAATATATTTACAGCTTTAATCTTATAATAAACTTATTAACCTATTATTTTACTACTGTAACAAAGAGTACATAAATATAATTTTAAATATCGTTAACAGTTTCAATAACAAATCTGTACAAAAATATAAAAGTTGAGGCATTTTTAAGTAACTCCTGAATGCAATGCGGGATACTTTCAACTTTATTGTAAATTTTTAAAAGCCCATCAGACAACACAAGGCGCTGAATGTTGAAAGACGAACACTCAAAGAAGATATGATGTAGTGATTGTACTTTTGATGATTGACAATAGACACAATATGGAGAATCAACCATTTTAATACGATGAAGATGGTAATTTAAACGACAATGACCAAAACGCATGCGAGAAATAGTTGTATAAAATTTCTTGTTTGTGAATATTTTGTGCTTGCAAAACCAAGGTGTAGAATTTATTTGGACATCGAGACCGGCGAACCAAGTTCCTTTGTTTTGAACGTTTGTGCAATAATATGAATGTTTTCCCCATGCTTGGCACATCCGCTGTTTGATTAAACTAATTGCATCTGTATAAGGAATACGAATACTAATATTAATAGGAGAATCTCCTGACTTTACAATTTGTTTAGCCAAGTAATCAACATGTTCGTTACCTTGAACACCAATGTGCGAAGGCACCCACACAAAATTAATTATTACATTTAAGTGACTTAGTTCAACCCATAACTGTTTTATTAAGAATATAACATAATTAGTATGAGCATTTAGATGATTATTTGCTAAATTTTGCAGAACACTCATACTATCACTTACAACAACCCATTTTGTGTGCTCTCTATAGCAATTCTCAATATGTTTCAAAGCACTTAAGATAGCGACAGCTTCCGCTGTGAATATACTTGCATCTTTATTGATTTTCTGACCTATGCCTACTTTTGAGGAAGGCTCATAAATAGCAAAAGACACGGATTCACTGTTTTTGGATCCATCAGTATAAATAAATTTATGATCTAACCATTCTGATAGCATTGCATTTACTTCTTCTTTTGAAAATAAATCTTCTTTATTCTTTATAACTATATTAATTGCTGGAAATTTACCACTATAAGAACCCTCGTAACATGGCAAGACATGCTTAGATTGATGAATGTTTGTATTTTCTATAAAATCAGTGAAATTTTGAAGACCTTGCAGCATATAAAATGATTTAACATTTGAATGAGATGCAGAGTGTAACAAATTGATCAAAAATGGATTACCACATACACTATAAAGTTTAAGTAAGAATTTTTCTTTTAAATAGTTGAATCGAATGGCTAACGGTGGGATATTACATTCAATCTGCAATGCGTTAATAGGAGTACTTCTGAAAGCTCCTGTTATTAGACGTAAACATTTGTTTTGCAAAAGATCTAAACTATTTACAACACTAGTATCTGCAGCGAAACAATAAAAACCATACTCAAAATGACTACGAACTAATGATTTGTACAACAACAACAGAATTTTAGGATCAGCGCCCCAGTATGAACCTGAAAGAGATTTTAAGATGTTATAGGCTTTATTTGCTTTAGTTATTATGTGCTTAGCGTAACTATTCCAAGTTAACTTATGAGTAAAAATAACTCCCAAAAATTTTACTTCAAGCGAGACCGGCAAAGAATAATAATTGTATAGTATGGTAGGCATGTCACGCGATTGTTTGCCAAATACAATGACTTTAGACTTAGATGGATTCACATTAAGATCAAGGTAAGTAAAATATTTGTACAGATTTGTTAAAGCATTGTTAATAATTTGAACTACTTCCGACTGATTTTTCCCTGATGTGTATATAACTAAATCATCTGCAAACTGAAGATTTTTAACTTGGGATCCTAGGATTATATTTAATCTATGAATGTACAATATAAATAAAAGTGGGGATAGTATCCCTCCTTGACATACTCCTTTGAATGAAAGTCTAGGACCATAAAGATGTCTATTTAATTTAACAAATACTTCCCTATTGGTTAAGAATTTTTTTACCCAATTTGTAAATTGTGCAGGAATTCCCAACAATAATAATTCATGACAAAGAATATCTATATTAACACTGTTAAATGCACCTGCTACATCAAAAAATACAGCTACCAGCTTTTTACGATCCGACAAAGAGTTACGAACATCAAGCTGTAGTTGACAAATACTTTCCCTGGCAGAAAATTTTCTACGAAAACCAAATTGATTGGAAGGTAATATGTTGTTATTTTCTACATAAAACTCTAATCGTTGTTTTAACAATTGTTCAAATAATTTACCAACACAGGAAGTAAGTGCTATGGGCCGATAAGAATCGGGACAAAACTTAGGCTTGTCTGGTTTTAAAATTGGTATAAGACAATCCTTTTTCCATTCTTCTGGTATAATGTTTTTATCCCACATTAAATTCAGTATATTTAGAAATGATTCTAAACTGGCAATGCTAATTTTTTTAAGTAGAATATAGGGTATTCCATCAAGACCATAAGCAGTATCTCTTCTTGAGGTTATGGCTGATATTAATTCATTAATTGTGAAAGGACTGACAAGAAACCTATTACTGGAGTTAATGTTGTTATTATTGTGATTTGACATAGTGTTTGATACATAGTCTGGTGTGTACTTCTGCAAAAAATCTAATATCCATGTATCATTGTCACAATTATTGGAAATATATGTTTTGTTGTATTTACGCATGAATTTCCATATGACAGATATTGGTGTATTCCTATTAAAAGTTTCACATAGAGAAAACCAACTTTTTTGTCTTTCTGATTTTATGACAAGCTTTTTTACAGCTCTAAGTCTTTTAAAATGGATATAGTTTTCTTCTTTTGGATCATTTTTAAAATTTAAATATGCAGTTTTGAAGTTTAATACAGCTTCAGTACACTTTTGATTCCACCAAGGGAGAGGGGACTTTTTACCTTTATTCTTAAAAAGAGAACAATCAATGGTATTACTGGTAGGTTTGCGGTTTGAACTATTTGCAATAGAATTAGAAGCAGCTTTGCGTAAAATTGTACAAAAATGTAAATATGAATCAAGAGGATTTAATCTATCTATTTTTAGATCAACTAACAAATCATCAACCTGGTTGCTATATTTCTGCCAATTAACTAACTTATAGTTGGGATAGAGAGGCAAATGCATAGCATTAGAACAATTTCCCCCATTCAAATTATTGTTATGATTTTCACTAATTACTACTTTTATTAAAACAGGAATATGATAACTACTACCAAGAGGACTATCGTTTACACTCCATTCACAATTACATGCAAGAGATGAAGAGACCAATGTCAGGTCAAGAGCATTGGGACGCCATGTTGTAGAACCTACAGTTGTTGGTTGACCACTATTGAGCAAAACTAAGTTGTTTTCATCGAAGACATCTAAAAGTTTACGTCCTCGTGGAGTGTCATAGTTACATCCCCAAGAAGTATGATGTGCATTAAAATCACCAGCAAATATGAAAGGTTGAGGAATAGACCTCAATAATTGCTCAAATTTATCTTTATTGAAGACAGGAACTGAGTTTAAAGGACTATAAAAACTTACTATATATAAGTATTTGTTGTGAACTGCTATTTTAATGCATATATTTTGTAATGAATTATCAAAATATGTGTCAATTTTTGTATAATTTATGTTTTTATGAATTATAATTGCGACTCCATTATGTATGTTACCGCAATCATTCCTTTCTATGTTGTAATTACTTATTTTAAAAGTTTGTTCAGGCCTAAGCCATGTTTCACTAATTATAGCTATATCAATATTATGTGTATAGAGGAAATTAATTAATATATGTTTATTACTGTTGAGGCTTTGAGCATTCCACTGAATGATATTTAAATATGACAAATCCATTATGAGGCAGATGGGAACTTGTTACTTAAGGTAGATTTTAATACTTCTTTAATTGATGTTGTATTTACTGGTATATCTTTATTACTGACTATTTTAATAATTGTTTCGACTAAAGTGTTGATAAATGTGTTAGATTTCATTAAATTGTTTATTTGTACTTCTAAGGTTCGAGCAGAAAGAGCTGGAAAAGCATTTGGATTAAATAATTCAGAATAGTTTACACTCTTTGTTTTAATTTTGTTTTCTTCAATTTTTTGTTTTTTCAAAGGACACTGAATGGAGATGGCGATATGGTTACCGTTACAATTGACACATTTTGCATTTTGTGAATCGGTTAGGCAGTTCTTAAAGTTATGGTTTAATGTGCATATTGAGCAAACCTCAGAGTTGCGACAAAATTTAGCTATGTGTCCATATTTCATACATTTGAGGCATTGCTTAACTGGAGGGATATACTTTTTAACCTCGTGACGCCAAGAATCTAAATAAACATATTCTGGAAGGATGGGGGAGGCAAAGGTAACTGCAACTGTTTGTGTAGGAGCATAGGTTATTGCTCCGTTGTCACCCCTGACTCTGCGCATGAAACGCCTTACTTGTACCACATTTTTCGAGCTGCCTATCAGACCAAAAATTTCCTTATTAGACATATCGCTTGGTACTGAAGTGAGAACTCCAGTAACTTCGGTACCTCCAGCTGGTATTGTGGCTATTAATGTAAGATGATCTAATAATTTCTTATTTTGAATAAACATATTAGCATTATTTGGTAAATCAAAAGTTATACCGACTTTATATTTGTTGATGGAGCGCAAATGCATAACTCCAGACACACCATGTTCCCGAATGCCCTTAGACAAGGCCATACGATCCCTGTCGTTGAATACTTTGCCTTCCTCCTTATGTGCTAAGAACACAACCAAGTCCTTTTGCGGAATATCTTCGGGATACTTGCGGACATATCCTTTAACTTTATAAGTTAAGTACTTGTCCGCATTATCCAATTCTCCAGAGTCTGAGTCCGAAGAGTACCCGATCCGTGGGTCTGGTGGATTTTCTTTCCACCGTCTCTTTTTGGTCATTTTATTTATTTTGGACTAAACCTTTATTAGTAGAACCTTAGTAACGTATTTGAAATAGAACAAAAGTAGAGAAAATATTTTTAAAAATTAATTTTAAAAAGAGCGCGCCTTTACTTATTGATGACTTTCCCGCCTTTTTTCTTAAACTTTACACAAATAAACTCCATAACAGTATTTCGAATTTCAGACATCTGTCACTTTAATTTTTTTTTTCGCCCACGGGTCAGGCTAAGGTCTTTGACCATACCGCTATGTCTTATAATATATTTTCCTTTTATATATCCTTATTTAAGTTTAACTTTCACTATTCTTTATATTATATATCGTAATATACTTATTAAAAGATCTTTATTAAATATAAATTTAATTTGTCACTTTAATATAGCAAGATGTCAATGTCATCTTATTAAACGTTACATTTTACCTGTATTTTACCGGTAAAATAGAGAATTATTTTCTGATCACTACTAAATAACACAAAAAATATCTCGAAAAAAATGGGATAATCATTTAGACTTGCCTATCATATAATTAATAATATTTTTTTCTAATGATTATTTTATAGTAGCAACACATAATTCTTAAGCAGCAATACCCATACAATTATGTATATTTGTGATGGTACTAAGCGCCCTTTAGTACCTCGATAATTTGTTCTAAGTTTGTATACCCTGTACTACATACTCGTTCATTTCAAGATGACCGTTACCTCCCATTCCACTTCCTCATACCGCTCCTCAAGCGTCGCCCGATACCGGTAGCACCGCTTCCGTGTTTCGATTTTATTGTTAATATTGTTGTGATTTTTGTTTTTGTTGGTTTGTAATCTATTTCGAACGTACGTACGGACATATTTCTACACAGTGGCGAACATAATTTGTTATATTATAAGATAATGGCGGTAAATGTAAAATTAGAAGCATTTAATACCTATGTATTTTTTACTGACGTTCATAAGTGTGCATTGTGTTACCTAAATGAAAAAATTATTTTGAATTTGAATGACATTCTTTGAACATACTTGTTGCACATTTATGGATATTGGAATATTTAATACAGAAACAGTTGAATAACAAAAAAAAACGTATATGACGTAGAAGATTCTGTATTCATTAAATAAATCTAAAGAGAATTACTTAAGTTGAATATCATACCCTTTAAAGAAAATTGCTCAAAGATATTGAGAGATAACATTCATATTTTCAGATTAATGAAACGCAATTCCGATCTAGTTTGCTGGATGTTATCGCATGGGGTGCGTGTGATCACGTAGCATGTTTTATATAATATGTTTCTAAACATACGGGATAGATTTGTACTGACAGCGTCAAATGCCGTGGCGTGGTGTCGCGTTTTAATAGTATGTTTCCGCCATTATAATTACTCATTCTAGTTTCTACTGACAGATCTTAACTTCACGTGACCACTGTAGTTAAAGGAAGGAATATTTAAAATTTCATTGATCAAAGTGAACACATCTTTGTCCACCGACTCCGGTCATATGGTGTAAATTATGATCCCGCCTATAAGCAACATTTTTATTTTATTCGATAATATATTTTCTCTCTTTATTTTAATATAACTAACTTTTAATGATCCTAGCAACTCATTATTTTACTCCTCCCTGTTTCCTTTTTTATTCAGGGTCGGTGCAGTGTGGTCTCTAATATTATCTTTTATTAACGCGAGTATCACACATTTAAATAAAATTCTGTATACCGGGTTAAAACGCGATTTATTATTTATATTGTTTAAATTATTGTGGTTACTGTCTCCCCGTGACCACGGTTGCTGAAAGTTGTTGCATCCGAATCGTCGGGATAAATAGGTAATTTAAACAATATGAATGATTAATCGCATTATAATCCGGTATAGAGTATTTTATTTAAAGTATGTTCTCTTTTTCCATTCTCTTCTTTCACTCGCCATACCATTTACATAAATATCACCAGTCACACCTCTCAAACAAATATCACTCTTCTGAACGCAGTCAAACCATGTTTTTTTCAATGATCCTAGCAACACTTCTTCTAAATCCAATTCCGTTGCCATGCAAAAAAATCATCAATTTATATGTCAAATTGTTAACTGTCAATTAGAATAACATGACGCGAATTGACGCGAATGAAAAGCGGAAGCGGCGTAATAAAAATATTGCTGATTGTGACTGTTATTTGCAAAACAATATTGTTTCATTTCAGTCTTTGGTGAATGGTGATACCCATTTGTGTCTCATTGTCATAACTTAACCATTAAACTCAACAAGTGAGATTTTCTCGAAAGGTAAAATATACTAAGTATATAGGTAGTACCTACTTGAATTCAGATGCATCTTTAGCTTACGCTTGTACAGTTTATCTTTAAAAAGAAATACTCGGTAACTACATTCAATATTGTGTATATTTTTAATTATAATAGCTTTTTTTAAAAAGCTTCAGATGGAATTAATTTAAGAAAATATCTATGTGCATTCTTGAAAACAGCACGGTTATTATTAACGCTACGAAACTGAATTCTCAGTGTGATGGATATTCCGATGGTGTCATTCCCTCAATCGATGGAGTTTCCTCCAACCGAAGCAGCAATGGATACAGCACAGGTTCCTGAAAAGCCAACCTCACAACCTACAGAAATAACTGGTCCACAAAGCGGCAGGCATGAGGAATTTTCAGTAGAAAAGGTTCTGGACAGAAGAGTAAAAAATGGGAAAGTTGAATATCTTCTGAAATGGAAAGGATACTCAAAGTAAGTTATTTTGTAATCACTTTTGTTTTTCAAATATCTCAATTAATATATTTAAAATAAATGAGATACTAGAATTATAAATTGAGTTATAAGATTTAATACATACAGTATCTATCTATGGTATTTGGGTCATATATACAAAACAGTAATGGTGGCATTCTGAAATACTTAAAAAATTGTTTATATCAAATCAGAATCAAATGCACAAATACCAATAAACATTAATTTAATCCATTCAGTGAAGATAATACTTGGGAACCAGAAGACAACCTGGACTGTCCAGAATTGATATCAGCATATGAAGAAGCTCGGCTAAAGAGAGAAAGAGAGGCTCCACCTCCAGCAGAAGCCGTGGATGAAGGTCAGACAACTAGAAAAAGGTCTAAGAGGGGTGATAAGAAGAAGAACAAAGTTGAGGTATGGTTCAATAGTATCTTTAGAATTATTTACATTTAGTAAAACAGTGTTTTTCAAAGTTCTTGTGTAATTACCTAAAGGCTTTTGATTAAAAATATTTTTTTTAATAATTTTATAATTTATGTTTGAAAACTACAACAGTGATACACAACTAAGTGGATATAGTGACACCTATGCTATGCTAGTTCCCCCCATCATTAATTAAGAAAAACTATGCTAAATATAAAAACTATGCTAAGCTATGCCTTTGTATTTCTTATCAACCTAGCTCAGTTGAACTATTATGGTGAATATAAAAATGTGACTTCATCAAAGTCCTTAGTGAGATATGAAGTAGACATATTTTCTGTGTCAGTTTACTGAACTTATTAATTTTTAAATTAATATTTTTTTAGTCACATTGTGATCAGTTTTTGTGCCATACTTATTCAAAACATTTTATCAATAAAATCAAACTCTAAAGATACAAGCTATCAACTGATTGAGACTGAGCTATCAAGGAATATATCAAATACATTGAGATTGTAAATGTGTTCCAGGAAATAGAGAAACCTAGAGGTTTGGCACGAGGTCTTGCCCCACAAAAGATCTTAGCTGGTCAATTGTTCCATGGCACACTTTTCTTCTTAGTACAATGGTGAGTTTTATTTTCAGCATCTATAGCAAAAAAGGAAAAGGCATTTTTTCACAACTACAACATTTTGGAATATTGCAAACCCTACATCATGAGTCACTCCCTACAATAATTATTAATACATGTTTTAATCGATGAAGTGTGACATTGTGTGACAAGGGGCGGGAGGGGTTCTAAGTTTCGTGACGTCACATTTAAAAAACTTAGACATCTAAGTGGTAAAATGCCAAATTTGAACTTATAACGAAAAACAAAACAACATGGACGGGGGAGGGGTCAAAAAATCTTTTATCATCATGTTTTAGTTCTCGTGCTGCCAACAAAGGCTCTGCAACTTATGTTCTTCTCAAGATAGAGATGAATTCAGTAATTTCTTCTTGTGCGACGATGCCTTCTTCTGTTTCTATAAAATATAAACTGCAAGCGCTTCTTTGTCACTGGAATCGCTCGACATAACATCCGTTCTTAAAAAATCACAAGCATTTTGTTATTTTTCAGTAGCATAATGTGCGAACGTCGAGTTGCCAACAAGTATTCAGCCAGTATGCGATTTGAGTATCGTTTCCTATGTGTGTCGTAATGGAAGAAGGGCCTTAATGTTACACTTTGGTTCCAGGCAGGACTGTACAGAAGTAGATGTGGTCCCCGGACACGAACTCGGACAGGCCTACCCGGACTTTGTGATCCGCTACTACGAGAGCTGTGCGCCCTTCAGCGTACGACACCCTGTCGGCATGGTGCCTCGGCCTGCGCCTGAGGTATGTGGTATTTTTTTGAATTAGTGCGAACTAGCAGGTTATTTTTTTTTTGATAGATATCGACAAACAAGCATGAGGTTCACTTGATGGTAGGTTATACCCCAGCCATAGAACATCAGTCAATGGTGCGCTGTCTACCTACTTTTTTACTTCTACCATTAGACCATCTTCGAATATTCGGTATTTCCATCTATGAACGCATTACCCGGCCGGAATTAAATAAAAAATGAATTTAATAAATAATTTATATAATTTATGGTAAGAGATCACACATCCGCAAAATTACATGGTTATTTTTGTAGGCAAGTAGATGATCAATTTTCTTTGTACTGTTCAACCAAACAGTTCTATTTTTAATCTTACTTCCTCTTTATTTGAAATGCAACGCAAACGCCACTAATTTGTAAGAATAATTATCATCTAAACAGGTATAGAAAAATCTCTAACCCATGCTCAAATAGCTTCATAGTACATGCAATCTAGAATCTGTTTATTATTTCGCCGGTTCCAGGGAACATAATGATAAGTACCATATAAATCTAAAGCAGTTATCATTTTGTTCTCCGGAACCGGCGATTTGTGAAGTATATGACTTTTAGGGATTTGTATGCTAGAAAAAAAATGGTCATATATTAGAGTTGATTGCTAATAAATAGTGAAACTATATTCTTAATTACCCAGCTCCCGCCATTGGAGGCGCCTACAGAACCGACCACAGAAACACCTATGGATATGAGCGATCAGGTTACGGGTAAGAAATCATTTCATCTCTTAACTAAAAAATGTTTAAATGTTTGTATTACTGATAAATACCACGTTTATAATTTTTACATTAAAGTTTAGATAAAAGTTTAATAATAGAAAAAAATAAAAATTATGGCTTTTATGCCATAAATACTTGAATCTAAAGATGATTGTCTATTGAAATTTTGATTGTCTATTGAAATTTTGATTTGCATTAACAGATTGCTAATTAAATTATCAGAATACTAGCAACGCGCCTCGGCTTCACACGGGTGCAATTTAGATGTACTATATACAAAACCTAGCCTATGTTACTCGCTGATAATGTAGCTTTCTATTGGTGAAAGAATATTCAAAATCGGTTCAGTAGTTTTTGAGTTTATTCATACCATACAAAAATACAAATCTTTCCTCTTTATAATATTAGTATAGATTAGTATAGATTGCACTTTTTAATACATATATTCAAAAGACATTCGGTCTCATTCAAAAATATTTTATAAATAAACTTTGTTTTGTTTCATTCATTCTAATGTAATTTCTTATTTGATAGAGCGAGACATAACATACTTAACCATTACAAGCTTATTATGACAAAGGTCAGTATATAATATTAATAAGTTAACATGAATCGAGTCTTTGGCTCTTAAAAAAAGTAAAAAAATTGTAAATTTTGTCAGTTTACAATTTAAAAATGTAACTTAGACTTTCGAACGTTCGAAATTTAAAACGTTTATTAATTGAAAGCTTGTGAATGAACCATCGAGATTCTGTCAAACTAGACAATTTAAAAATGGAATATAGGCTTCCGAATGTTCGAAATTTAAAACGTTTATTAATTGATAGCTTGTGGCTAGAGGTGGCTTTTTTTTTAACAACGATGTTGAACACCGATGACAATCTACGATGACGTCATCCGATGCCAAAGTCATGTATGTGCAACGGATGTCACCGGCACCGGTAAAACTCGATAACCCGATTCAGTATAAACATTACCGAGAGTTTAAATAAAATACTGTATACCGGATTAAAACGCGATTTATTGTTTAAATTATTTATCCCGACGTTTCGGATGCTTTTCAGCAACCGTGGTCGCGGGAGACTGAAAGATGACAGTTGTCTTATATTTGAAATGTCACAAAGTTGCCATATTTAATTCAATTAAATTAAAAAATAATCTATTAATTTAGGTAACACAATGTACATCTATGAACGTCAATAAAAAATAATACATATTAAATTACTAATATTACTAATATTAAATGCTTCTAATTTTACATTTACTACCAGTTCACAAATCAAGGGCGTAGAGCGGACGAGAAGAACTGGCAAGAAACTCGCCGCCACTCTTTTTAATCGCCAAGTTTTTGTTTTACAATTATTACATATTAACGCCATCTATTCCTACGGAGTTGATATTTACTGTAATTTTCTATATTATGACAATATTGACTAACGGTGTCCTCTTGTTTTTTAGTATGTTTGATTTGGGGCTTTAGATTTTTAATAACTGGATCCCAGGTGTTGGAAAGTCTCAAACCATCTTCTCTATTGAAGTTAGGATGTTTTTTAATTTCAATAGCCTCACGTACTAGTCTGGGAAAGAATCTACTTTCTTTAGCAAGGATTTTTGGTTGGACCAACCAAAAATCCTTGCTAAAGAAAGTAGATTCTTTCCCAGACTAGTACGTGAGGCTATTGAAATTAAAAAACATCCTAACTTCAATAGAGAAGATGGTTTGAGACTTTCCAACACCTGGGATCCAGTTATTAAAAATCTAAAGCCCCAAATCAAACATACTAAAAAACAAGAGGACACCGTTAGTCAATATTGTCATAATATAGAAAATTACAGTAAATATCAACTCCGTAGGAATAGATGGCGTTAATATGTAATAATTGTAAAACAAAAACTTGGCGATTAAAAAGAGTGGCGGCGAGTTTCTTGCCAGTTCTTCTCGTCCGCTCTACGCCCTTGATTTGTGAACTGGTAGTAAATGTAAAATTAGAAGCATTTAATATTAGTAATATTAGTAATTTAATATGTATTATTTTTTATTGACGTTCATAGATGTACATTGTGTTACCTAAATTAATAGATTATTTTTTAATTTAATTGAATTAAATATGGCAACTTTGTGACATTTCAAATATAAGACAACTGTCATCTTTCAGTCTCCCGCGACCACGGTTGCTGAAAAGCATCCGAAACGTCGGGATAAATAATTTAAACAATAAATCGCGTTTTAATCCGGTATACAGTATTTTATTTAAATGTGTGATACTCGCGTTAATAAAAGACAATATTATATTACCGAGAGTTACCGACAACGCCCGATTACCCTCATCGGCAACGGCAACGGCAACTCCAACCGTTGAAGGCTATGATCAAAGAATATTATATTAAACTAGTGGACCCGGCAGACGTTGTTCTACCACAATGTTGGCTTCGAAATTATACAATTATTATTCTTAGATTTGAATATGCCCATTTGCCCACTTTTTTATTCGTATATTATGTCTAATATGTCACTGATTTGCAGTGGACATCTGTTATTCCAAAAAAGCTAAACATGCACGTGAGCTGTCAAGATGGCAGAGTTCCGAACCTAATTTATTTTAAAATTAATTTTTGCATATATTTTTTTCTTGAATTTTTCCGACATTTTAATAGCTATTCTGTTATTCGGGACATAGAGGAATCCAACAAATAAGATATCGTTAAAATCGGTGCAGCCGACAGCCGAACACAACTTTCTTTTATATATATAGACATTATTAATTTTCTTGATTGTTTATTTAGTAAGTAAATTTGACAAATAAAATAATTATACATATAAATATTGTTACATATAAATATATGGATACACATAACACCTTCACTCAACGTAAAAATATGAGTTCTAAAAATTTTACATAGCCCCTTCATACATTCATGTCTTCATAGGTATAATTAGGTCATAAATCTAAAAATCAACTGCAACATATTACTCCACTATTTAGCACTGTACATGCAAAGTTAAACATGATATTATCGTTTTGTCTCATTATTAATTTTGTCTGTGCGGAAAAAGAATAATAAAATAAAACACCATTAAAAAGTTACGAGCTACCAAAGATTCGTTTTTATTGCCATTTTTAACACAACTTTGGGCTAAAATTAGTAATAAAGGAAGTAACAAATTTTCAAAACCAAGTCGGTACCGACAAAGGACGATTATCGAAGAATACAATAACTTTTAGTTATTTGTGATTAATTTATGCAGTGGTTTTTTCATAAAACTCCGATTTTCCATATTTTCTTTTGGCTTTTTCGTATTTTTTTACGCGCTCCTTTTACTATGAATTATCGTGCATCTCACTTAATAATGATTCCCCCGGTGCGGTGCGGGAGGACGACGCTCCGCGCGCGCGTATTCGTTTCAGTCTGCTGCGGCCTATGTCGTTTGTATGACGTTTATGTTGATTGTTGGCTATATATATCTGCGCTCTAAGTTACCACACTACATTGACTTTGGATTTTGATACTACCTACTTTTAAATATTTGACTTCGTACTGTTTGGACTCCGAATTTTTGTTACTAATTGGAATCGTTGATTTGAGTGGAAGCTGTGCCAGTGACATTGGGCTTGTTCATTGAAGAACACTACAAATAAATAATGGGTAAGTCATATAATTCGTTACACTTAATAGATTTAGTATTCTTTTCTTTTTCGCCGACGACGCGTGGACTTTGCTCCCATAGATTATACTAATAATATACTTATAATAATGTACTAATTACTAATTATTAATATTACTAATTTACTAATACTAATATACTAATAATAATATTATAAAGAGGATAGATTTGTATTTTTGTATGTTATGAATAAACTCAAAACTGCTGGACCAATTTTGAAAATTCTTTCACCAATAGAAAGTTATATTAACAGCTAGTAACATAGGCTATGTTTTGTGTATAGTACATCTACATTGCACCCGTGTGAAGCCGAGGCGCGTTGCTAGTAATATTATAAATGTGAAATTGTGTGTTTGTATGTTCCGTTTTCAAGTCAAAACGGCTGAACCGATTTTCATGTATTTTGATACAGAGATAGATGGGACCCTATAAATGGTCATAGGCTATAATCTATATAAGGGAGGGAAAGGGCGAGAGAAGCCACTGGTGCGGCGAAAAATATGTATCTATACTGTGCTTCTGGCAGTCGGGGTACACTATTGATAACTTATGACATAAAAAAATAAAAAAAAGATATATACCTAGTTTTATATCGTATGAAATTCATACAGGTGTCTTTGTACTAGGATTTCTAAGACTCGCGTTCCCGTAGGAACCTATTTATTGCTCCGCTTCCATGAGTCCACGTGTTATGACTTTTAGCTTTTTTTATGTTAGATATTGCCAGACGAGCATGAGGTTCACTTGATGGTAGGTGTAGGTATCTCAGCCACTGAACATCAGTCAGTGATGCGCTGTCGACCTACTTTTTACTTCGAGCATTCGGAAATCCATAGACTGAAACCGAAACGCGCAATGCAATGTGCATTTCACGATTTTCATTCGATTTGGAAAAATGGAAAAATCGTTGACCGGTCGGAATTTCAATATTCCTCCCATCCGATCAATGCCCGAAGTAACCAGACGTGGGGAAAATATGCTTACAGAAAATTATAAAAAGCTTATACTATAACATAACCTTTCTCAATAAATAGGCTATCTAACAAAAACTAAAAAGATTATTCTGTTAGGTATCTATTTGGCGTTCAAACTAACAACCTCTTCAGCTTTATAATATTAGTAAATACATACTTATTCATAAACGTATCGTTTGATATAGTTAAAATATGTTTTGTTTCTTTCGTTCTGCCGGCTTAGCATGACAACCGCGACAAAATTTTGTCGACCGTTTTCTCGTGTTTTAATTGATTATCGCTCTATTTCTTTCGGGTCTAACATGACAATTACAATTAAAACTCGACTTTTAATATCAAAATTAGATATATTTGTCGATCGAGCTATATTTTCTATCAAAATTGTCGATGTCGAGATATAATATATCGAGATATCTTACATCTTAGTTTGTCTTCTCTCGTCCGCGACATATCGTGGCGGTCATGCTAGGCCGGCTGTAGTGTTTTTGTTTCAGGCTTATAATACGTTTATGAATAAGGTCGATATAAAAAAATAATAGATTACTAAATCAAGGAATTAGCATCACCTGATAATCATGAGGTACCAAACGCCGGGTCGCGTTGTACTCGCGACGCGCTTTGTACTCGCGCCCGAGGTCGCGTATTTTACCCCGGCGCCAGATATAGCTTCACTTATTTGAACACTTGTTTGAAGACTGCAAAGCTTTGAAAACACGTTTGAACACTTATTGACGCAACCTGCCAGACATGCTTCGCAAACACTTTTCTCCACAGTACACTGGTAGACAACAAATAAGATGGACGACGCAGTGTGCCTATAATTATTTTTTACATGTGCAACAAAATATATAGAAATTGTACCATGTTCTTTACAAATAAATATTTCTTATGTAATATATATTTTATGAATTTTAATTATTATTTCAATACATTTACTTTGAAAAGGTGAATTTATTTCATAATTATCATTCCATAGTTCACACAACCGTTCCGCTCAACAACGCTCGCGCATCTGGACTATGTGCAAGTGGGGCAGGCTACACAAACATTTGAACACATACAACTTTGAACGCTTTGATGTGCGCTAAAAAACCGATACCGCATGGCAAAGTGCAAATCTTTGTTCAAACTTTGAACACATATTCAAAGTCCCGTGCCACAAATAGCAAGCACTCCAGTGTTCAAATAAGTGAAGCTATATCTGGCGCCGGGGTTAGGGTTGTCACAAATTATTATGTTATTACTTCAATGAAATACTTTTATCTACATTTATAGAAGTCTTACACCTCGCTAGAATAGCCTACATAAAATTATTAATAAATTCATATCATATAATTGACAAATAAATAACGGCATAATTATGAATAACATTGCTTTCATAAAATAAGTTTACTATAGTGCTTAGGTATTTAATTATGCTATTATTTTTATGGAACAGATAAAAAAGATTGGCGAATGGGAAAAAAAGGGCGCCTAAAACTAAGTGCCCCTCGCAAGAAGAAGCGCAAAAGAAATTTGAAAGGATGGATCATGAATAAAGATAATATTCCTCCTGTACTGGATATGTCCCAACCGTAAGGATTATTTTGAGTGTTATGATCGTTGACCCAAAAAAAAAAACGAATCTTTTGATTTTAGTGTGCAGTTTCGCTAACTAATTCCATTGTACCCCGTATAATTAATGTTTTTTTTTTAGATCAACAAGTGATTTAATCAAGCAAGATACCTGTGCAGAAGAAGAACATGAAGCAATGTCTGCAAAGTGTGAAAATGTACCTGTAGTAAATGACTCAACTGAACAGATTAGTTCCGATATTCCTCATGTACTGACCACACCTCAATCGTAAGTACTTCATATGTACCGGAATTATTACAATTCTAGGACAATTCGGCTGCTATTTTTGTTAGATTTTGCATATTCTAATTGAGTTATGCGTTTACAGGACGGCACAGGAAGAATAGATGTCAGCCACACAATCTGAATATAACAAATCTAGTGACTCCGAATCAAAATCAAATTTGAAAAATATTAGGCATGATCCATTTGCATGTAATTTTCAGCACTTAGAATTTATAAAAGAAAAAAGAATAGGTTTTTTCTCACAATTTGTTTTCAAGTGCAAATTTTGCAACAAATTAGAAAAGATTGAATCTCAGGATTATAATAAAGGATCTAAAGAAATACCTATTAATTTAAATGTTATCGAGGGTATTTCACAAACTGGCAATGGGTGGAGCCAGCTTGATGAGCTATGTGCTAGTTTAAATATACCAAATATGAGCGAATCTTATTATGTAAAAAATAATAAAAAGTTAGGCATTATCCAAAAAGACATAGCGTTACAGCTTATGTTAGAAGCGGGTGCAGAAGAAAAGCGACTTGCTTTGGAAAACAATGATGTTATACAGGGTGTACCATGTGTAACCGTCGTGACAGATGGCTCATGGGCTAAACGTAGCTACGGTACAAATTTTAATTCACTTTCTGGTGTAGGTTGCGGAAAAACATCTTGCTTCGTACGGGGGACGTGAAATTAACTCGCTTGCCTGCAAGATCTGAATTGTTCTGCTGCATTATTTGTTTCTTGATGTAGCAAGCTTTCCGCGTTTTGCAGGAGCCACCCAAGATTTTCAAAAATATCGTTCAATATTCCGCTAGATTTGAGTTGTGGAACGAGGTTTTCTTCGGTCACTAATCTTTTACTTGTTTTTTATTGTTTACAAGAATCATGATATCCGAACACGTGACATGGTCCATTCCGTAAGTCTTCTTGAAGGATTCTAATCTTGTCTGCTGTTGCGACCTCAAGCTGTTGAGCGTTTGAGCGAGCTACTGCCCCAGTAACTGCGTTATTTAGGCGTCGTATTTTGTCTAAAAGCGCTTTTCACAGCGTAAGCGTAAAGTCACAGGTACAAAGCCAACTTTATTCTGAGTTTTTTCCCTATTTTTCTTAATTTATTTGAATAATTTCGTAGTAAATGATTACTGCATTCTATTTTTCTGATGTGAACATTAGGACCATAGACCATTGCGTCTCTTAGAGCGTTCATTACGCTGCTATCTCTATCACCAATTACCTTAGTATACATGACCCTCAGCATCTCCATGCTTACTTTGAATCCTTATATCGGGTGGCAAATCAGACTCTTGCTCTGTTACATCAGCCGTTTTAAAACGCTTAGCTGTTTTTGTACCGCGTGTTTTATATAATACCTTCCTTTTTTGTTGCCGTGCTAATTTATTTGTCATTTTGTTTATGTTGTTTTGTACTTTACTTAAAAAACTATAATATTTTGTATTTTTGTATTGTACCTGTCGTACTGCGGAAAACATCTTACTTCGTACGTTCCCCTTCGCGTTCAATTATGAATCGTATCATTACTTGTGATGAAACATGGATCCTATACGATAATCCAAAACGCTCATCACAGTGGTTAGTACCCAGTAGAACCAGCCAAATCGTGCGCTAAGCGAAAGTTGACTCAAAAAAATGTACTATTTAGTGTCTGGTGGACCAGCATTGGTGTTATCCACTACAGCTTCCTAAGATCTGGTCAGATGATTACGGCAGATCTGTATTGCCAACAATTGGAAACCATGATGGAAAAGCTAGCCGTGAAGCAACCGAGATTGGTCAAGCTTCAGCCCACTACTGCTTCAGGAGAACGCTAGACCACACACCGCACAACAGACGGTGGCAAAACCAGAGGAGCCGAATTGGAATTTCTCCGTCACACACCATACTCCCCGGACCTTGCACCAACCGATAACCACTTTGTTCGGAATTTGGATAATTTTTTAATTGGAAAAAAAATCAATTCAGATGAGGCAGTCAAAAACGCATTCAAAGACTATTGATTCTCGCTCCCGCAATTTTTACAGCAAAGGAATCAATGAAATCCCTATAAAATGGAAAAAGTGCATAGATAACAACGGTACATACTTTGATTGATTAAATAAAAAAGCAGCCGACAACATTCTAGGTACACAACAGCCCTGAGAAACAGACTTTCCAATAAACAAAAAGTTTGTTTAATTATAATAATTAATTAATTACCTATAGTATTAGTACTGTGCTGAAAAACTTGCTTTATAATGCATTCATCTACTCGTTTATAAAAACCAACTTTCCACACTAGTTTCATAAATACCTAACTATATTTCAGTTTATTAGGAATAATTACAAACCGCAGACGTAAAAAGAAAGAATGTCAGTAAGTTTTGATACTAAAAATGTTTAAAAATATATTTAATACATATAGAAAATGAATAAAGAATAATGCCGAAAAAATTGTTTTTTTTTATTTAGTTATAAAATGTGATGACTATGTATAAATGTGTATGAAAGTTATAAAGAAAATAAATAATCAATAAAGATTTAAAAATGTCAGATAGCCGCCTTTGATTCTATACGACTCAATTGATAGCCGGAGGCTGATCCATCGAATGCGCCTCGCGCTCTTTTGAAGACATTTTTCATAAAATACCATTCTTTATTACAGAACTACCCTCCACTGAAGTATCGACAGTGTCAGAACAGCCTATTACTGACTCCGAAGTGCCACCGATAGAAGTTCCTGTTAATTGATTTAATGTCCTGAATAGTATTGGGCTTTTGAGCGGACACTATCTACTATAGAAAATGAATAAAGAATAATGCCGAAAAAATTGTTTTTTTTTTATTTAGTTATAAAATGTGATGACTATGTATAAATGTGTATGAAAGTTATAAAGAAAATAAATAATCAATAAAGATTTAAAAATGTCAGATAGCCGCCTTTGATTCTATACGACTCAATTGATAGCCTGAGGCTGAACCATCGAGTGCGCCTCGCGCTCTTTTGAAGACATTTTTCATAAAATACCATTCTTTATTACAGAACTACCCTCCACTGAAGTATCGACAGTGTCAGAACAGCCTATTACTGAGTCCGAAGTGCCACCGATAGAAGTTCCTGTTAATTAATTTAATGTCCTGAAGAGTATTGGGCTTTTGGGCGGACACTATCTACTAGGAGAAATTAATTATCTATATCCAGCCCACCTAATTTTTAATCAAATCGCAGTTTGCTTAACATTGAAATTAGTGTGTTTTGGCATTTAGATTTTAATTCGTACCTATAGAATTGAAGTGGCGTAGTCCAAAATTAGTCTTCTTTTTTTAACCCTTATGTCTGGTATACACTTTGATTAGTCAAGTGCCAAGTGTTTAGTGTGTAGAGTGATTAGTGTTAAGTGATTAGTAATGTCCTTTACTGTTTATTAGGCAGTGTTTAGTTCATTTAAAAAAATTGACAATATTTTGCCTGTATACACTCTGATAGCAATAATAATTAACAAAAAAAAAACCAGTGAATATGTATGATCCCATTCGCAATGTAGTTAATGAAATAGTGAATGTGCTTGCGTTACACATTCGAGAAGAAATTGAGTTGGAATTGAGGAGACCACCTCGATTATGGATAGCTAGGAGAGAAGGTGTAAGCCTCCTTCGCCCCAAAAATTTTCTAAATGCATTTAAGTAGCTATGGTTTGCAGAGCTGCGTCTCTGGCTTGTTTATATAAACACGCATGTTGAACATATAACTCCACTTTGTGGGTTACGGATTCGATCCACCTAGTATTTCATTCACAACAACAGAAGAAACGAACACGACACTGTTGACTTAACAGTCACGCACGTCCCGACGCGTTAAGTTCGTGTTTAGTGCAAGCGAGGGGTGAAGGCGGGACGCGCGGGAGGAGCTACTCGCAGAAAAATAGAACACACTTGTAAATACTGTACTTCGCTAAGCACTATACACTTAACAGAAACTGTCCGAACGTGTTTTTTGCTAAACACTTAACACTAAACAAGCCACTCGCACTTATCACTAATCAAAGTGTATACCAGCCATCACTTGTAAATACTGTACTTCGCTAAACACTATACACTTAACACTTAACAGAAACTGTCCGAACGTGTTTTTTGCTAAACACTTAACACTAAACAAGCCACTCGCACTAATCACTAATCAAAGTGTATACCAGCCATTAGATGCGCGATTTTTATTAAATTTATTTTTAAAATATTAAATAATCAATAATAAACATTTAAAATTAAGAATCTTATAATATTTAGTACAAATTATGTCTTATATATTTATTATTCTCTAGCATGACCGCCACGATATGTCGCGGACGAGAGAAGACAAACTAAGATGTAAGATATCTCGATATATTATATCTCGACATCGACAATTTTGATAGAAAATATAGCTCGATCGACAAATATATCTAATTTTGATATTAAAAGTCGAGTTTTAATTGTAATTGTCATGTTAGACCCGAAAGAAATAGAGCGATAATAATCAATTAAAACACGAGAAAACGGTCGACAAAATTTTGTCGCGGTTGTCATGCTAAGCCGGCAGAACGAAAGAAACAAAACATATTTTAACTATATCAAACGATACGTTTATTAATAAGTATGTATTTACTAATATTATAAAGCTGAAGAGGTTGTTAGTTTGAACGCCAAATAGATACCTACCAGAATAATCTTTTTAGTTTTTGTTAGATAGCCTATTTATTGAGAAAGGTTATGTTATAGTATAAGCTTTTATAATTTTCTGTAAGCATATTTTCCCCACGTCTGGTTACTTCGGGCATTGATCGGATGGGAGGAATATTGAAATTCCGACCGGTCAACGATTTTTCCATTTTTCCAAATCGAATGAAAATCGTGAAATGCACATTGCATTGCGCGTTTCGGTTTCAGTCTATGGATTTCCGAATGCTCGAAGTAAAAAGTAGGTCGACAGCGCATCACTGACTGATGTTCAGTGGCTGAGATACCTACACCTACCATCAAGTGAACCTCATGCTCGTCTGGCAATATCTAACATAAAAAAAAGCTAAAAGTCATAACACGTGGACTCATGGAAGCGGAGCAATAAATAGGTTCCTACGGGAACGCGAGTCTTAGAAATCCTAGTACAAACACACCTGTATGAATCTCATACGATATAAAACTAGGTATATATCTTTTTTTTATTTTTTTTATGTCATAAGTTATCAATAGTGTACCCCGACTGCCAGAAGCACAGTATAGTTAATGGTACTATTCAATTTCTGTTCTAGTTTTCAAGATGGGTAAAACAAATGCGGAACACTGTAAAAACTATTACAATCGAAAAAAAGCTGCCAAAGAAGCTGAAAAAATTCGACAAGGCTTTTCCGTAGAAAAACCAATAAAAAGAAAAACAGGAGCAGAACGTACTAGTGCTTATAGGCTGCGAAAAATAATGCTTTCACAAGCAAACGAATCATCCGTGACTGACATTTCATCTATCCCGTCAACTTCAAATACGGACACGAATAAGGACTTTTGAACCATCATTTCAGTTAGCTACCACCAGTGCTAGTACAAATCGTCCAGATATCTCAACGGTGTCCAGTACTGGTATTGCTGATCATGATGGTGATAATTTACATGATTCATTTTTATCTACTTCAACACACGACAATCGCAACTCTATAATTGTACAAGCTAAGGTGCATATGGCTAATTCTCCTGTGCTGTATAATCACAGTACAGCAGAAAACTTTTTATTAACAGACATGGAGCAAAACCGACTGCTTCAAGCCCAAGAAACTAATCAGCAATCAGCTGATGCTCCGAATATACATATTTTATCCACTCAAGACATTGTACGCGATCAGGAGTGTGATTTATTAAATCAAGACATAGTTATGGATCAGGAATTACCTCCACCAGACGGACAAGCCATTCATTCCAATTCTCCGGAACAGTTTATTAATACTCCCATTGATGAACAAATTGATGTAGACGTAGATACTTCTTTGCCGTATAGTAATTTTCGACGATTAAAAAGAGCTCATCAGGAATTTAAAATAAAGTTTCTAGACAATAATTCTTTTGGATATCCATGTTCAGTATGTGATAGGTTGTGGTTTCAAGATGATTTGAAAAGTCCGTCTCCTGAACATAAGGAAATTCTAACAAAAATTATACCCAATATACCAGCGAAAAATACGAAGCTTTGCAACACATGCGTGCAAGCGTTAAACAAGAGGAATATTCCTTTAATGTCCACATTCAATGGTTTTAAATATCCAGACGTACCTCAACATCTACCACATTTAGATCTTGTTTCTGAAAGACTAATTTCACCTCGTATTCCTTTCATGCAGATCAGAAGATTGAGGCATGTTAATGGTCAGTACGGTATTTTTGGTCAAATAATTTATGTTCCTGTTTCAGTTAATAATATGATTAAATCACTTCCACGAAATGTTGATGACGATTATTGTATAAATGTACATATCAAACGTAAGGAAATTCATCGATCTAGCTACTTACAAAGTATTGTTAATAAGCGTACTATTAAAAGTTGGCTACGATTTTTAATTCCGTCACCATTGTATACTATGTACGATATTAAAGTTGATGAGTCATTCTTTAATGATAATCAAATTCACGATGAAATTCAGCAAGATGATTTCAGTGAACATATTCCTATAGAAGAAAGTTTTACGGCTCAACAGCAGACATTATTGTGGAATGAAGAACAATACTTACGTATTGCACCGGGTGAAAACAATGTACCTGAAAGTTTATTATTTGATGATCATGCATGAACTTTCTTTTCCCGCAATTTACTTGGGTCAGTTCCGTAATTTTAGGGAGGGTGTTAAAGTAACCCCTTTCATGATGGCTTCTAGTGAACTAAGACGATCTGATCGTCGTGCAGTTACACCGTATCATTTATTATATATGGCGATGAAGATTATGAGGATGCGAATTCGTGATTCCCTCACAGTTGCGTTCAAACACGTTGGTAAAGATACCAAAATTACTCGGAAACAAATAGAAGGTGATCAGTACATTCATAATTGTATTGAAACCAATCTTGCGTTTCTAAGAGCAATTCCAAATTCAACATGGTATTGGATGGATCGCAAAAAAGATATTTTTGCTATAATCAGACAGTTTGGAAAACCGACTATATTTCTTACTGTCAGTGCCAATGTATTTGATGGAACGATCTGCTCCAAATGCTCTACAAATTCAAACACAACGGTGAAACTATTTCAGAAGAAATGGCCGAGCTTCTCCATTATCTTGAAAAAACAACTCTTGTCAATGAGGATGCAGTTACTTGTGCTATATATTTTAACAAATTGGTCAATGTATTAATGAATCTTTTACAATCACCAAAATTCAGTCCGTTTGGGAAATATTATGTTGTTCATTATTTTAAACGTATTGAGTTCCAGCATCGTGGTAGTCCACATGCACATATATTATTGTGGTTAGCTAATGCTCCCATGGATGCACTTGATAAAAATAGGTTGGATTCTATCGCATTAATTGATTACTTGATATCTGTTTCATCTCGAGAAGCTTCAGGTAACATTAAATTACAAAGACATAAACATACATTCACATGCTTTAAAAAATAGTGGCAAATCAACCTCAGCATTGCAGATTTGAAGCACCTTTTATGCCTTGCCGATCTACTACAATTTTATTACCTATGCAAAAAGAGGAGCCTGGTTTTAAGAATTATGCTAAACGTTACAAAGATATCCGGATTAATTTTGTAAAATAATGATTATCATGATATTGATTCTTTTTATCAGAGTAACAAAATTAATTCAGATGATGATTATCACAATATACTGCGAGCTGGAATTAAGAGACCCCGAGTTTTTGTCAAGCGTCAACCATGTGAAAAATTGCATAATCCGTTTAACCCCTTTATATTTAATATTGTTAAATCCAATATGGATATCCAGTTCATTACCGAAGAATATTCATGTGCTAGTTATGTCGCAGAATATGTCAATAAAACTAGCAGAGGCATTAGTCATCTTCAGCGATTAATTATTGAAACTATGAATGAACATCCAGAGTTTGATGTCGTTGAAATTACAAGGAAAATAGGTGTAAATATGCTCAATAGTGTTGAGATAACAAGCCAAGAGGCGGCTTGGTATCTCTTGCGAGAACCGATGTCAAAGTGTTCTACTGTTGTCACCTCTATTCCCACTATGTGGCCATGTGATCGTCAACGTATAAGAAAAACACAAAAAGAATTAGACGCGATAGGCGTAGGAGAAGATGCAACTAATATTTGGAAAGAAAATTGGTTTGACAAATATGAACGCCGTCACGAAGATTTGGAAAATATTACTCTTGCCCAGTTTCTTGCTAATTACACCATTAAAGCAGATGGTACTTACAAAAAAAGAAAAGCGCCACGTGTTATCCGATACCGAAACTTTGATATGGGACCATGAGCCATGAATAATAATCCTCTGATTTCGACAACACGACATGGCACTACCATAGATGCTGTATTTGTACGATATCTCAACGCTGTTAATACAAAACTTTTCGTATCATATTTTAGTTATCATAAGCCACTGATAACTGAAGTTCCGATTCAGACATTACCGGAAGATACTATGGAAGTGGACATCATTTAATTAAAAATACAATTCGAATAATAAGACAATTTATGTTAGACTTAATGTAAGAAAATAAATATTTATTTATTTAATTTTTCTTTAAACTGAACTTTGTTGATTATCCTTTTCCAATCCTTCTATTATTTTATTGTAATTAATTATTTGCATGCAATTAAAAACTATTTTTTAATGATGCCAAAGAAGTATAACTTCTCACGCGCGTACATAAGTACACGCACCCATTTTTTTATTTTTAAAATTAAAAATTGATTTTGAGTAACGCGTAAAAACTTTATTACTAGAAAAAAGTTTATTTTTTTTCAATAACGTAGGTTGCCAGTATATTAATTTTAATAAATACGAATTATTATATTGTTAAACACTTAAAATAACTAAGGTTTGGTCAATTCTTAATAATATTTTGATTGTATAATTTTTAACTAAGTGTGCGATATCACAATGTTCGTGATTAAATGAATGAATTAATGAAAGCATTCGATTAAAAATTGTTTTAAGCCGTTCTATGAAGAAAATTAATTTTGCCGAAATGTTTATACAATTCTAAAAGTGCGAATTATCGAACTATAAATGATATGTTAACACCGATTAACTTAGAGAGAATAAAATTTCAATGTAAATAAACTTATATGAGAGGACTTCCATGAAAATGTTCCACAAATAAATTGTCAATTTATGTAAGTATATAGTATTTTTCATCTTCAAATAATTATATGTATGTGATCTAAAAATAATCCAACTTGTTATTTGCGGGTAGTTGTTATTAACTTCCTAACATTATTTTCTAAAAGGTACTTGTGTATAGTGCATACATTTGAAATTTCATTTTAGACATGGGTAACTCAGCGAAATTCCCTGCGCCAACTCAGCAACTCAGGCGCAGTGTAGTGTGTCGGCTCCTTGAGTCAACTCAAAATTGCGCCACGACGCAGTAAAAATGGGACGCGCAAAGCGAGCAGTGAAACCTCCGAAACGCACGCATCCCCACGCTCATAGTTCACTCAGTGAGTGGGTACTGCGCCGTGCGCCAACACATTATGAATGTGTGAGCTGACTCACCCTGCGCAGTGAAGCGTACCGGCGCAATTGCGCGGCGCAGCGCAGTGTTACCCATGTCTATTTCATTTTATCATAATAGAGAATTAAATAATATACAAATAAAAATGCGTTTGATTCATTTCTTATCTTAGTTATTTATATTTTATAAAATTATTATAACTTATACAATAGACCCTGTAAAAAACTAAAAATAACATAATAATAAATGCTTTGGCATTATAGTTTTCAAGCGTCAACAATAATAAAAAATTATAACGTCAGAAAATC
Source organism: Anthocharis cardamines (assembly GCA_905404175.1). Taxonomy (NCBI): domain Eukaryota; kingdom Metazoa; phylum Arthropoda; class Insecta; order Lepidoptera; family Pieridae; genus Anthocharis; species Anthocharis cardamines. Next base: position 3,481,439 of record FR989959.1, read on the forward strand.
CATAGACAAGCCAACTGTTTGAAATTGGAATGTGTCAATTTGGTCGTTTTTCTTCCGTCTTCCATGTTTATATCTATCGTCTTCTATGACAAACTCATTATTTGTATTCACCAGGTGAATAGTTCCAATACTTTTTATTGGAAAGGTTCTATTTGGAAAATGTATAAATTGATGTACAGGTAGTATTCTGGAAGCCGGTTGAATAAAATCGCTTATAATCTGTTGAGAAATGGCGCGATGGATGCAAAGTCTTCACACTCTGGAATCCGTTTTCCTTTTAATTCTAGACAAGACTCCGCGCAGAGGTGCCCTTCAAACCAAGCGCCAAGCATTTTCTTACACTGAGCGCAGTTTTCGATGCAAAGTTCCAAAGGGTCGTAACCTGTAGCTGTGAACAAATATGTTTTAATTATTAACATATATTGCCGAATAATCCAACGTTAATCAACGTTAATTCTTAAAATTAATTTTACTGTCACTTTCATTAACATATAAATAGTATGAGTTATTTTTTGATCTGATGACAGACGAGCGTGACGTTCATTTTGCGGATGTGTATTTTGAGCTATTTTCTTTGCCCGACTAAACATTTTTAAAAATGTCTTTTTTTTTTAAAATCACCAAATAATTTATGAATACGTCATGTTTGTGAATTAATTACGCTTGTTTTTCGTATGTTAAAACTCAAATCTCTTTTTTAACCGTACCAAATCAATTCTAATCGATTTTCACATCCGACAATATTAATAGTCATAGGCGACTTGTTGGTAAGTAGGTTACAGAACATCAGGTCAACGGTGTGCTGCCGACCCATACTTGAGCATTCGGTACAGGCAAAGTTAAAATACATATACACTATTTCATCAATCATTCTGATTACGACTTCATTATTCAACCGAAACTGAGAGATGGCAAAAGTCACTCCGTGGGAGTAAAATAAACTTCCAATGTCGATAATATTTTCATCAAAATCATTTAGCATATTTATTGTGACAATGAAAGGTTTAAATTCTTATCAAAAGAAATTCTATACTCATTTTTTAAATTTAATAACTTTTACGGGATTAAAATATAATTTATTAATAATATTATTGATCCCGACGCGATGTTTCGAGCGCTTTACAGCAAGTTTTTTTTATTTTATGTGTGATATCGACTGACGAGCATGAGGTTCACTTAATGGTAGGTGATACCTCAGCCACAGAATATCAGTCAATGAAGCGCTGTCGACCAACTTTTTACTTCGAGCATTTGGAAATCATTGAAACTGCACTTCATGGATATTTCATCTATGAATGGTGATTCATAACACGGTCGGAATTTCGATATTCCTCCCATCCTTTCAATGCCCGAAGTTACCAGTCGTGGGGAAGACATGCTTACAGAAAATTATAAGCATGTCGTTCCGGTGGGATTTGAACCCACGACCCATTAGCCCGTCAAGTACGAACAATACAAACCTATGTGAATAAACTTTCCGTTTCTCACATCCGATATAACAAATATTTCGAATGACGGTGTTAGAGATTTCGCGCAAACAGGTACCAAAACCGATTACCTATCAACGGTGAGGTCAAGTGTAAGCGTAACGTATAATTGCGTAAGTCGTAACGCTTCGGCGAAAGTAAACCGGCTAAATGTATTGGGGTCATTGTCTCGGCTCGTCCCTTTTAGCAAATTGTATGTCTCGGTCAAGAGATGGCTTAGAAAGGATATTGCCGTTTGATTTTGCAAGTTGTTTTCTTGATGAGCCATGCGTGATTCACGAGATTTTACAATTATTCTAACTTTGAAGGGGATCATGACTATTAGGGACGTGTTAAACGTATATTTCTATATAATTTGTATGTTTTGAAATATACCTTTTAAAAAGTTTATTTAATATTCTTCCGTATTGTAACTTTTCCAACACAAATATTTACATCACATGCGGGCAAACTGGATATTTAAAAATAAAACTACTAATATTAACTACGTCCGAGTTGAAAGTCGTAATTTATTTACGTAATAAATTAATGCTATAATATTTGCTCTCTTAATGTAATGTCCGATATTTTTTATTGTATTTAGGTATCAACAAACCACCTTGAGACTTAGTTCTTGGTGTATTTTATTTAAAAAGACATTTACATAAGTTAATGCGCTAGCGACTTTTTTTTACTTTTCGCATTCGAAAATTCATAGATTGCGACGCGCACAAACAATATCTTAAAAAAAATAAAATCAGTAAATCCCCTATAACACGGTGGATAAGTTCTGTAATAGGTTGTGGTTTAGGTTCTCTATAACGCATTATGTACAAATGATTCACGTTTTTTTTTCTTAAAAGGGAGTTTAAATCAAATATCAAGGAAAAGCTATGTTATGAATGAAATATGTGTATATTAATATATGTTGTAGTACAGAAATGTGCGGGAAATCCCCACGTTATACGAGGAAAAACACGTGTTTTACGAGGGACATGAAATCGCATTGTAAGAGTACCGCGTTATAGGGGGGGATTACATACATAAACATAATATAATACTTTTAAATTATAACATAATTACATAAATTCTATCGTTATTGTTTAAAAGTTTTTCTTAATTCAGATTCTTTTAATTAAGGTTCTCATAAAATTATATCGATAGTTTCCGTGGCTCAATAGTTTACGCGTAGCATTTACCACCGGAGGTCCCGGGTTCAAATCCCGAAGAAACGAGATTAAATTAAATTATTTTAATTGCTTGTACAGAAAAATTATCCGTGAAACCGACATATAAATTAATCTGCCCATATAGGGGATTCTAAATTTCACTTATGTAGATGGCTCTAATGTACGCATAGCATACATAGTAATCTAGTGTACGCATAGACAGCCTTGTGACTTTCTCATATATTATTTTTAGAATCGATTAAGTACTAACATTAGAATTAAGCACTTAACTAAAAATTATGGATCGATGTTACCTATTAAATAAATAAAATAAGTAGCATACGTTTCAAGAAATATTCTACGAGATTAAGTCACACTAGTCTACTAGTGCGCAGTGTCCTTCCCAAATCCCAGCTACACTAGAATCTACCAGAAACCAATGCAAAATATCGCTAAGTACCTAGAGATATTATTTTTTTGATTTTTTTTATTCAAGAACTAGCAACCCGCCCCGGCTTCACACAGGTGCAATGTAGATGTACCATACACAAAACATATGCCTATGTTACTCGCTGATAATGTAGCTTTCTATTGGTGAAAGAATTTTCAAAATCGGTCCAGTAGTTTTTGAGTTTATTCATAACATACAAAAATACAAATCTTTCCTCTTTATAATATTAGTATACCTGATGGAAAGTGCTGATGCGGGCCATCATAATGTTAAGACACGCTTACCTAGGAGATGCCTATTAATTCGAGACTTAAAAAGAGCCATGTTGCACTGCTCAGGAAAGACAGAAAAAAGTACTCAAACTTTAATTAACTTACCGATAGCAGGGTTAGCCTCGACGTAAATGACGCAGAAGATCATTACAGTTGCAACAAAACAAGTGAAGACCGAAGAAATTTTGCCAGTCATTTTTGGGCTGGCTGAGAAATACAATAAAAAAATACCATTATTACGTACTCCATTTCGTTATTTACATGTTTTGTTTTGGCTCAAAATTTCCAATGAAAAGTAAAATAAAGTAGTTAAATCGTAAAACATTTCCATTTTTTTTAACAACCACAAAAAAAACTTTTGCAAAAAAATCTATATACCTCACAGAACCTATGGATATGGTTTAAAAAATGCTTTGATAGTTAATTAATCATGAAATGTGATTAAAAAATAAAACTATAACATTCTTACCAATAGGTACTACAGTTAAACTATTTCGACGATAATATATTTCTTTACAAGTGCATAAACACCGGAATAAAATCATAAGTACATTAATAACAACAAGTAAACGTGCTTATATGCTTATTGACTTATACTAATCGTTCCAATATTAAACGCATATTATTACATCTTATAAAACCCATGTGATATTTTTATTTCGTATACATAGTATAAGTACACATCTAAGTTCTAGTTATTACACAAAGCGACCGACTTCCGTATTAATGTATGTATTATTAGATAGAGGCATGCGCCCGGGCAATATATTTTCCTACAGAGCTATTTTATTCATTTCCGTACACTACCAAGTTTAACAAGTTTTGTATTAATACACGGTAAGAATTTTCTCGTAGAACTACCTAGAACTTCTAGATTGGTTTTAATTTATATTTTTAGTTAACTTTTTAATTAATACTTTGCTGTTTGCAGCTTTGCCCGCCTTCGTGGTTCAATGGATAACGCAACGCGTTTAGCATCGTCCTGGGTTCGAATCCCGGGGAAATAAGTTAAAAATGTTCCAGTTTGTCAGGGCACAGAAGGCTGATCACCCACTTGCCTATAAAGACGATCAGTGAAACAGACACAGAAATGGGTCTGCCCCATGCCCCACGGGAATTCACTTTTAATTGCAGTTTTATTGTTTATTACATGTTTTATTTTTAGTAAATTACTTAAAAAATATTTTTATTAAAATAAATAATTTCTATTATATATTTTTTCGACAATTTAAAAAAATGAAAACAAATAGGAAATATAGTTACATAAATAAAAATACATACTGACCCACATATAGATCCTATCACCGCACAATCGTCTTCAAACCAAACCCACAATCACTCCTCAAACATCTACGTTTTAAATAATTTAAATCAGGCAACAATAAGAACTTATACGAGAGCCACACCCCGTACATGAAGCCTTAAAGATCCTTTAAAATTTTCGGGAAATTCGGCTCTATCAACGACCGATTGTAAATGGTTCGAGTTTAAATATGAAACCAGTCGACTACGCGATGTTAAGTGGTGGGGCGATGCATACTTAGTGCTCTCAAGTGAATATCTCAGGAAATATGTTTGATACTTTTTAAAGCCAAAACATGGAAGTTTATAATGCTAGCAATATGTAGGATACTCCTAAAATACATTTTCATATTATGAAATTCATATTATCAACAAAAAAATGCGAAATACAGCAATACTTGTTTAGTTAATATTTACGGCGTTTTTAAAAGATTTGTGGCCAATGAAATCCTTTTAATTAAAAAAATACATTTCTTAAAATTGCACTTAATAACAGAAGGTAAACTTGGTCAGGGTTATAGTATGAAAAATATCTCCTTTGAAGAGATCTAAGTGCTTGCATTAATGGCAAAGAAAGTTCATTTTAGTTCAAAAAATATCGCGTATCCATACTTATAACTACGAGCGTCGTTAACTGGACTGCCTTCGAAGGTAGCCCCCGGCGTCTGAATAGCTATGTATTGATGATACTGTTGGGGCTATTCCATAACAGTGACAAATATCGCAATATCTCTTGCCAAAGTTCCTTTTGACTCTGAACTACGCGAAAATAGGTCACCGATGCTTGGAAAATTTGTCATCGTTTACCACAAATTTTACTCTACATACACCCATTAAGCCATTATTCATTTTCCGGATAATGATATTCTGCGCGTGTTTCCATTTATTTAAATAAAATATATTTTTTGTTTGATATATAAAAATAAACGTCATGATTTTTCGCAGTGTACTGTCATTTATAAAAACTTTTATAAGAGAGTGTCATTAATTATTTTCATAAAACTTATTAAAATTAATACCAATCATGTTTAAAGCTCTGTATCCAATATTTAGGACAAAGGCAATATTAACTTCCGGAGTCGAACAAAAAGTCAAATGTAAATAACCTGTTGATATCGCCTTCTACCGCGTAATCCATCGCGTCAAGATCGTAACACTCTATTATATGGCGGGTTTAGTACCACTTGTCATGCTGGAGAACAGGTTTACACACGTAATGGTTAATAAAGAAAACATTACAATGAATTTTATCATGATCTCTGTCTTTTAGGAAGCATAGCAGTTTATCAGTTAATCTGCTTAAATCTCAATCATTGTATCAAAGACTTCCTAATATTATAAAGATTTTTCAAGTGCCGGAAAAAAATGTTGTACTATGATCGATTCGTATATTTCCGCATATGAAATCATACATCGAAAATATATACTCGTAGTTACGACCGAAACGTAAAATTAAAGATAATTTCGAGCTGGGATTGATTTAATTTTATTGCTTCGATTGGCGCGTGGTTATTAAAATGAGCTTATTATGCTTGGTTTTACTTCCATATTGACCGTTGGAAGCGAGTTCGTATTAATATTTTAATACAATTTTAATTCGAGTGAGATTTTATTAATGATACTATAATGAAATATTTCATTTTTAATATAAAGAAATATATACAAAGTCTGAGCCCAAAAGCCCGGCTTGCCAACTTTAACGTAGGTAATACTTGCTTTTATAATTACGTAATCATTTATTTGTTGCATTAAGAGGATAACCCGAGCTTTTGGGCTAGCGACTCCCCGAATGCTCCCTTAGCGCTATATGAATAACTATTGAATCTTAAACAAGACTACTAAGGCTGAACTAAATATTTAAAACTTTAAAAGTCAAGAAAAGCCTTATCTCATGGCTGTCTAGTATTCATTATGAGAGCGTTGAAAATCTGATTAAATAAATATAAAATCACTCACATGTCCACATGCACACACACACACGCTCACAACATACAAGCGTGTTCCTAATACCCATACACATACCTAATAATTCATATTGTCTATGACTTAGCTTTTTCATACTCTGGCTGGCAAATTCTTAGTAGTAGTAATAGAGTAGTGGGACCATCATATAAGCCCAAACGCACGTTTTGCCCTATTGATGCAACCATAAAAAGAAAATTAATAATGGCCTTAACGTAATGGTATATTATAGCTTTTATTATATACATATAACTTTTATGATAACGTAATAACACGTAACGTTACGTAAAAACACGTATTACGTTCGCTTTAAAGTCAGCAAGCCGAGCTTTTGGGGTTGTATGGTAGTCTTGCCACTTTGCTTTTACCAAATTTTATAAATGTAAAAAGCTCAATCAAAAATTTACTATATTTATTGTGACACTGTTAAGGAAGGAGCTGACATCTTTAACACAGGATCTCCTAGCTAAGAATTCAGAGAGATGGTTAGTAAATAATACTATTATTATTATTTAAAGGTGATAATAAATACTTACAGTTAGTAGTTGTTGCAGTGTCTTAGGAAGTGTTCCAAGATTGAATTGTGAGGATGAAGATAAATCTTCGGGTTTTATACTAATCCCGACACAGTTTTATCAACGAACCGTGTCTGGAAGCTGCTGGGGGTGGCTTTTCTCCATTATCGATGCCAGTCTAGTACTTATCTAGTTATTTCTGTGAGTGCTTAACAAGTTATTTATTTTTAGGATTTCGCAAATCCGCTGAAAAATCAGAGTAAAATCAGACTTGTGCTTTATCTTTCAAATTCTTTTTTATGGTAGGTATCGACAGACGAGACTGAGGTTTACTTGATGGTAGATGATGGTAAGATTTAAAAAAATGGTAAGTACTTACCCCTACTTACCGTAAAAAATAAAATAACAACCTGCCAAGTGTGAGTCGGTCTCACGCATGAAGGGTGAGGTTTTAAGTCTATAAAAATGAGTTTAAAAATCACGTTTGTTGTATGGGAGCCCCCTTAAATATTTATTTTATTCTGATTTTTAGTTATAGCGGCAACAGAAATACATCATCTGTGAAAATTTCAACTGTCTTAACTATCATGAGAACAGTGGAGTCTTAGTGATTGGGTCTCGATTTACCCTTTGGGTATGGAACCCTAAAAATTACGAGAATAGATTTTGGGAGAAAAGGAAAATAAATATTTCTTTATCTTGATTGTATGTCAATGGACTGGCATCATATAACATATTAGCAACACGTAGTATAGATAAGGCAAACATACAGGCGGCTCACTCGATGTCAAACGATTACAACCGCAACACCAAAGGTCTGAAGATGCGTAGACGGCCTTTAAGGAAAAAATAGGCTTGTTCCTTGAAGGAACCTAAATGAAATATCAGATCAGAACCGGTTTTCAATTGACGACAAAAACAACTAAATCTAATAGCTGTAATATTTTCTATTATAAAGGACATAAAATACTACTTATTTTAATGTCCTCAACTCGTTTAAAAATATATTGAATTCTAGATTTTTATTTTATTTTTATATACTTACCCGGCGGACCCGACAGAATATGTCCTGCCAGAATGTTGTCGTCAAAAATAAAAAAAATATTTCTAGATTTGAATCTATTTTCTCACTTTTATTACCTATATCTAGATGTGCAGTTGACATCAATTATTACAAAAACCTATGTGTGCGTGACGTGATCTGTCAATTACGGAAGATGGCGGAGTTCCGAACCAAAATTTTAAAATTAATTTTCTGCATATATTATTTTTCTGAAATTTTCCGATACCTTATTCTGTTATTTGGGACATAGACGAATCCTACAAATGGGATATGGTTCAAATCGATGCAGCCGTTCTTGAGTTATAAATGGTGTAACTTACATGATATATAACGCTTATTGCATTTCAATTTCAAAATTACGAAAATTGCATAATTTCGAAAATATAATTTACTCCAATATCTTAAAATATTGAAATGTATGTTGTTATACGACTCGAAGGGTATATTGCAAAGCCATGTCTTACTAGACAGTACTCTGCATCGGGCCTTCCATCGAATACAAATATCTCTATTTTTGTTTTTTTTTAAACTCATCATTTGAGAAACAATTTTTGACGCTTTTCCAGATAACTTCAGTCTCTACCTACAACTCTTAATACCAGCTTTAAGAATTATAATTAAGGTACTATATCAATTGTACTTTATTAAAAGAAATATAAATCACTCAATAAAAGATGAAAAAAAATTAAAAACAAAACACAATTCCAAAACAAAAGTCTAAAAAAGAACGAATATTTAGAATTTGAAAATAAATAGATTAGCCTTCCATCTTAGGCACTTCATCCTTCATGCTGGCGAGGATCAGATTCTTGTCAGTTCCAGTAGGTTTCTTGGGTTCCAGAGCTGCCCTCATTTCTAGAGCTCGGGTGTCTGTCTCCAGCGATTGCTCCTTATCGTTGAGGTCTATTGCAATCTTGATAGAAGCAGCCTCGAGAGCGTTATATGTGGCCCTAAAGTAAAAAAGAGATTTTTTACATAGCAGACAACCGAATATGCGGGTTTCCTGATGGAAAATAGTCACCACCTCACACGGACATGCTTCACTTACTGCGTGGCTTAGAAACTTTTTTTATATTAGATATCGACAGACGAGCATGAAATTCACTTGATGGTAAGAGATACCTCAGCCATAGGACATCAATCCATGATGCGCTGTCGCCCTACTTTTTTTTATTCGAGCTTTCGGAAATCCATAGACTGAAACCGAAACGCGAAATATGCACTTCAAGGTTATTCCATCTATGAACGGTGGTTCGTTACACGGTCGGAATTTCGATATTCCTCGAAGTTACAAGAAGTGAGGAAGACAAGCTTATAGAAAATTATAATAATGTCGTCCCCGTGTGATTCGAACACGCGACCCATCGGTGTTCGACTCGCCAACGAGCCGCTGAAATTGTCGGCATTTTAAAAATGCCGACAATTTCAGTTTAAAAATTAAATAACTACATAATTGTTTACGAAAAGCCATCAGACACTATGATTATGCATTAGGTATAGGTAATATAGACAGTGATGCCATTTTAGCCCCTTCGGGCAATTTATGAGCAAACCTAGCCCTTATTTAATTCTTCGATTTTGCCCGAAATCTTTATACCCAGTTGGCAATACTACGAGTATAAATAGAGTGCATAGAATCGCAATGCCTGTCTGACTGTTTACGTTTCGATCTTTTTAACTAAGTATACGACGGATTTTGATGAAACTTTCATGAAGAGGATCTTTTCTGGAAGGCTGAGTGTACAATATATTATTTCCATTCGAAAATTCGGTAGGATTGAAGTTTAAATTACAATTAAGATTAGTCGAAACAGGCTCTCCTTAGTCCTGCAGCAGTCTAAACAATTTGCATCTAGGTCAAGTATAAGTATTGAGAGGTTTCTTAAAGTAAATAACCTAAATTCAATATTTGGGTCACAGCGTCCTTACTTTTTACCGCTTAAGAAACCTATTTAAACTTTCTCACAATGACAATTCTCTATACAATAATAGATATGAGTGGAGAAAAATTTTCACTTCATTCTTAACACAATCGTCGACAAGTTTTGATATGTCATTTAATTTTACAGCGTTTTCATGAATTTTCTTAATAAGAGTGTTTCGTTTTTGGACAAGATCCAAAGATTGTAGCCAACTTTACCCAGTCATTGTACTTGCTGATTTCCGGAACTGATAAGATTTTTAACCATTATAACCGATATCGTTACATCTATTTGAATATTTAATCGATCTTTTTTTTCACGTTTAAAATTTATATGGGCTGTTGTGCGCTCAGTGGCGTGTTTAGGTGGACAAGGGTCCCATTGTATAGGAGAAATCCCCTCGCAAAAATTTCTTCAGCAACTGCACTAAATTAATTATTTGCAAATTATCACAAATCAAGGATGCTTGGCGCTTCTGTTCTTATAAATGATAATATAATATAACATCTTTAAAAAAATTAAATGCTTGTGAAAGAATTAGACGGGCTCGTTGGCGCGTTCGGTAGAACACCTGCCGTGCGCACCGATGGGTTGTGGGTTCGAATCCCACCGGGACGACATTTTTAACCCCTTATAATTTTCTGTGAGCATGTCGTCCCCACGTCTGGTGACTTCGGGCATTGAACGGGTGGGAGGAATATCGAGATTCCGACCGGGTAACAAACCACCGTTCATAGATGGAAAAACAGTGAAGTGCTCGTCTGTTGATATCTAACACAAAAAAAAGTTTCTAGTGTCGCGAGCTACCGCCTTACATAGCTTCAGGGCCCTTACACTGCACCACTTTGCCCTATGATAGCTACGCATTAGCCGTTAAAAAATTAGGAAAACAAAATAAAATCATAATATGCATACTTAGCGCAGTCTTGCTTCTCTTGAAGCTGCCTTATTGTCTCTCTGAGGTTCTGAACCTCCTCCTTCAAGCCAATGTCTGCCTCATCAGCCGCTAACTCGATACCAGGCCTATATCCGCGGGTCTCTAGCCGAGTTTCTGCCACCTTAAGAGCGTTCACTTTATCCGCAAACTGTTCACCTATCGTCTTTAGCTCTGTCGCCAGTTTGTCCATGTTTTCTTCCATCTAGAAATAAATAAATCATAAATAATAAGTATACAAAATGTTCTAGCGCCATGGCTACTTTTTAATTAACGAGTGAAGAGCTCATTGACAATTGTCTCCGATATACTTGTACATATAATAGGCGTATGATTAGTAAATACTCTTGCGTTCTAAGTAATTAGAAAATCGTTTTTTGAACTGCAGTTGCTGTAAATTTATATTATTTTCAGGTAACTTGATAAATAATGAGGATTTACGTATATCAATAATTATAATTTATATGTTGGGGAAACAAATATAAATGAAGATTTTTTTAGAAACATCCTTAAGTTTTGCATGATATAAAATATCTCCTTTTTTTTTTTTGAACTCTTTTAAGAAACGTTTTAATAAGAAACGCTTATTGTTAGCTCAATAAGAGTTTCTTATTACTAAATGTCGAAAGAAACCTTATCTGCCGGCCTAGCATGACAATCGCGACAAAATTTTTTCGACCGTTTTCTCGTGTTTTAATCAATTATCGCTTTATTCCCTTCGCGTCTAACATAATTTACACAAAATTCGACTTCTAATGTCAAAAGTAGACATATTTGTCGGTTGAGATATCTTTTATCAAAATTGTCGATGTCGAGATATATTATATCTAGATATCTTTTTACTTATATTTTAGTTTGTCTTTACTCGTCCGCGAGATATCTCGTGATGGTCATGCTAGGCCGGTTGAATAAGTACCTTCATCTTCTGCCACTGCAGTTCATTCCTAGCCCGCTGGGTTTCATATATCCGCCTCCGCATCATATAATTAGTGACATCAGTCTGTGCCCGCAATGCGTTCCTCGCTCGCCCACGCGCCACGAACAGAGACTCGCGGAGACGCAACGTGTCTTGCAATTCGTCGACCGCCATCTTTTTAGTTGCCTCGCATTTTTGTATCCATTGATCGTAGGTTATCATGCTGTGAATATTGTATCATAAAACTTTAGGACGTTTTATGTTTATATATTATAGGCTTTCAACAAGACGGTAAAAGAAGAAAAAACTAAAATTAATTATTTATTAACTTTCGATATATTATGTAAGAGATACGATCGCAAAGAGTTAATATTAAAGTCTCTTCTTAAGGCAAATATCACACTAACAGTTTCAGCAATTTTTTTTTTCATTAAAATGGTATTAAAATAAGCAAGGAACTGCATAAAAAAAGGATTATTTGATCATACAAGATTTCTAGAGTATTCCGTGAGACATTGGTTTCAAAGTATAAATTACTTAAGGAAATTTATATAAAATTTATTTTGATGGAAACATATTGAAAATAACTTTTTTGTAATTACCGTTTAGGAGTTTTCAGTGAATCAGTTTTATAGGTAATGTTGGCACAATCCTTATCCAAATTTAGCATGTCTTTATCTATTTGCAGAGTTTCGTTCTTGTCGTTTAGATCTAGCTGCAGCTTAAACTTTACTACTTCCAGCTTGTTGATTTTCTCCCAAGCGGACTGACAACGGTCTATTAACATTTTCTTATTGCTTTCAGTCACGCAAAGTTCCTGTGTTCAAATGTCAAGAAATCTCAGTATGTTTTCGCGTTTTGCTACTAAATACGGTATAATGATGATCTTAGAAATATCTTCATATAATTGTAGTATACTTTATAATATGATATTGTTGTCTTTTATTAACGCGAGTAGGTATCACACATTTAAATAAAATACTGTAGACCGGATTAAAATTCGATTTATTTATTTATATTGTTTAAATTATTTATCCCGTTTCGGATGCTTTCAGCAAAACATGAGGACACCGTTAGTCAATATTTTAAAAAATTACAGTAAATATCAACTCCGTAGGTGATAGATGGCGTTAATATGGCAATTTTGTGACATTTCAAAAATCAGACAACTGTCAACTATCTTCCTGTCTGCCCATGACCACGGTTGCTGAAAAGCATCCGAAACGTCGGGTTAAATAATTTAAACAATATTAATAATAAATCGCGTTTATTACAGTAAACAGTATTTTATTTAAATATGATATTGATAACTACATTTATTTATTTTTTTTGCTTGAAAATCTTTTCATTTAGTACTGTTTATTTTAATAGTGATAGATAGATATGATGTTTATTCATCAAAATAGAGTAACAACAGCTTACATATAACAAAATATCATATTATGGAACCGATGAAAAAAGGTTCTGTATTTATATTGTCGTCAAACCCAGGCCATTGGAGCATGGGGCAGACACATTTTTGAGTTCATTTCACTGATCATTTGTATGATAAGCATGTAATGATGTAGGTGATTAAAACAAAAAAGTCAATTTTTTTTAAAAATCATATTTTCCTGGGATTTCCCTTTTAAATACAACGCACATATTACTAGTCCACGGAAGACGCCTTCCTAAGTTATACCTTTTTCAACTCGGTATCAGCGAGATCGTACGTAAGTTCAGAACTCATTCTACCATCTCTATTAGAGAGGCACTCTGAACAGACTAGTAGAGGCATGTTGAGTTGTTCCAATTCTCTTTCTGTGGATGCCTTCTCTTCTTTAAGAGCTCCCATTTCCCTGTCCAAACGTTCTAGTAACTCTTGCAGGGTCGACTTCCATTGTTCTATTTCGTAGACTCTGGTAACAATTAATATTTTATAGACTTAAGTCATAAGAAATAAGTTTAACTAAGATATAAAAAATTGGGCAAAATAAATACAACATAGATGAAAAGCTCTTTTGTATATCGATCGAGTATTCAATGGTATATGACAATTATGGACAATGGACATGGAGTATTACATTTTTACATCATATAACACCAGACGATGGTAAAGCTCACTTATTTGTAAGTTATACATCAGGAACGGGATATAAAAAAAACATATTATAATTTTTCTATAGACTATCTATATCCGAATCTACACTTCATGACGCTTCCGAAATATGGCATCTCAAACATGATTTATTTTGAAAGACACTAAGTACTGGCAGGGTTATATGTACATAGTTTGTACTGTGGAGGAAGGGAGGTGTGGTCTTCCTCCAACCTAAAGGGAGGATCCTCGACCAGTCGAACCACTGACTGGCCGGCCCTAAGGCCCCAGTAGCGACTGTAGCGACATCTATGATACATTAATGTTTTAGGTAAATACAACTGTTGGGCATCTCATAATTTTATGGTCACATAGCATACGTTAGGTATAGTCAGTAAATGTATAGTGTTATAAAATATACTAATAATACCACCTTGCTCTTAGTCTGTTGTTATTATGGTAACTATCCCAGTCTGTCTTGATTTTAGTTTCATTGCGGAGTTGATGCGAACTGTAACGCAGATCGAAGGCATCTGCCCTTCTGGTATCAGCAGTCACCTGAAATATTAAAATGAAGTAAGAAATACCTTACGCAATCTATATCTATACTAATATTATAAAGAAAGGAAAGGTTTGTTTGTTTGTTACGATTTAACTCAAAAACTACTCGAACGATTTTAAAAATTCTTTCACCAACAGAAAGCTACATTATCAGCGAGTAAAATAGGCTTTTTGTGTATAGTACATCTACATTGCCTGACCATTGACCGGCTCCGTGACTCAGTGGTAAGCGCGATGCGTTTAACACCGGAGGTCTTGGATTCGAATCCCGGGGAAACAAGACTAAAAAAAGTTTGTTTCGCTCAGGCAGGGCACAGAAGGCTGATCACCTACTTGCCTATAAAGACAAATGATCAGTGAAACAGACATAGAAATGGGTCTGCCCCATGCCCCATTAGGGGACTCGGGAATTCACTATAATCTAAAGTGTGAAGTGCGAAGCGGGGGCCGTGTTGTTATATATTTACGAGTATATAAATATAGCCTCATTCTGAAAGGGTTGTAATAGCAATTTACTATTCGCGATTTCTTCCCCATATTGTTATATCTCTTTCAATAATCATGCTTCGCCATTGTTTGCGCTCAAAGCTTTAAAAAAGTAAGTATAAAGGAATGAAATCTTCAAACATTAAAGATTTTTTAGTTTGGTGTTTCTTTAATTACAGCAGCGTTGCAATTGTGAATTAAAATTTCTTTTAAAACATTAAAACGGGACAAGCGAAAACAATTATTTAGTCTGGGTGCAAACAGAAAGGAACTCTTTGTTTTAGAGTTGATGTTTTATCTTTTTTTTTCTTCATATTTGTTGAAATAATTTGTGGAGATTTCTTTATCGCTGTCACGGTACTGAAATTAAAAATGACCTTTGTAAGGAATTTTTACTTATTTAACTTTAATTGCCTCATGTCTAATTAGTTAAAAGGATATTTAACTGACGGGCTCGTTGGCGCGTTCGGTAGAACACCTGCCGTGCGCATCGATGGGTCGTGGGTTCGAATCCCACCGGGAACTTTATAATTTTCTGTAAGCATGTTTTCCCCACGTTTGGTAACTACAGGCATTGATCGGGTGGGAGGAATATCTAAATTCTGACGTGTACATTGCGCGTTTCGGTTTCAGTCTATGGATTTGCGAATGCGAATGCTCAAATGTTTTTTTTAATTTTAAACCATCCATCATCAAATTTAAAACAATTCGGAATAATACATTGAAAAGAAAATATAATACGTTATTTGTATTCTATGGATAAATTCATACGAAAAAATTTGGAATCAATAACACAGTAATATGAATACCAACGGGATCATTCCAACTTTTCATTGCATAATTAATCAAAACGAAACTTCGGGAATGAATATTTACGACATATTTGAATAAAAATCATATCTCGAAGATAAAATACAAAAAAATCTGTTAGCAAAACTTTTTATACCTGTAAGCAATAAATATAGTAATATTGTATGTTTTCCGTGACACCTTATATTGAAAATAAGATTTGCAAAAATAGTATGGACATTAAAAAAGTTACAGAAAATTGTAAAATTTATAAAAACCTAGTAACTTTAGATTTTTTTTTGTTCATGTATACCGCAGAAATATATCTTAGTATAAAGTAGGTAAGTGACATATAAATCGGTCCAGTACTTTCTGCGGTATAATGTAAGCATAACAGTTCATGATTCTAAAATGTGTTACTATATTATGTCAATAAGCTTTTATTTTTAGGTAAAACTTGGTATAAATGTTAATATTGTTTGACCTAACTTAGTCTCTACCTAATATTTTTGAAGCGGAGGTAATACGATATAGTTTATATTTTTGTCACACTTTTATATATTTTTCGTTTATTTTATTTTTTCTAAATACTTTCCGAGTGACACGGTTTATGTCATTATCACTTGAATGTGTAATATTGTCTGAGAAGCAAGTACAGCTAGCATGAAGTATAATATGTATGCATAGTAGATGTTATGACTATGCTTAAATATGATAAATGTATGCAGATGGTACCTAAAAAGTTTAAATGTAAGTCTTTTGTTCCGTATTCCCTTTGAACCTCTAAGTCTAAGATAATATGGTGTTGACATAACTGTACTAACATAATATGTTTGATTACACAGGCGGTATGAAATCACGATGATATAAACCGTGAAGTGCCCATTGCGCGTTTCGGTCTCAGTCTATGAATTTCCGAATGTTTGAAGTAAAAAATAGGCCGACAACGCATCATAGACTGATGTTCTGAGGTTGAGGTATCACCTACCGTTAAGTGAATCTCATACTCATCTGTCGGTATTTAACATAAAAAAAAACGATTTTTAATTGACCATGCCAATTATCTAAATAATAACACAATCTTATAAATAATAGGTGATTACGAAAATATACTAAAGTTTTAAGTAAAAATTCCGCTGCTGTGGCGACATCTTGTCAAAATAGGCTTAGCAACGTGTCCTGCGTGGGACCGGCAAAACTTTTCCAATTTACAAGCAAACCAGGCGCCGTAAAATTATTGAGCCAGTGTTTAAATTTGCGGCTTTAACTATTATTGCTAGGCACTTAAGATGCTAAACTGTATGGACTATTATCTTTGTTGTTTTTTTTTTTTCAATATATAACCTTTTGTTATTTAGTTTTACAAAAACAATTTAAACAGATCTGCCAGACAGCAATAAGAGTTACGAGTAAGTATTAATATTGTACATATAACAATAACTGAATATTGAGCTAACTAATATAAATAAATTTACCCAGATTTTATAATGAAAATAACATATTACAGTAATTGAAGTGGAATGCATTATAAAATTGAAATATGTATTAACTAATTTTTTAATATTTTAAAATATTAAAACTTTTTGAAAGAGCGCAATCTGCGACTCTAATGTTCCCTTAGGCTCAAAATTTTTGGACAGATTTAACCAATAAATCTGTCTAGGCTATCTGAACCCCAGTGAGCTAACTTTTTGTATAAATTTGCCTGAATACTGTCACCGAATTCTTTATAATTGCCGGTTTTTTCCGTTCTTCTATAATATAATAGTAACATGTACGGGTGCAATGTAGATGAAATGTATACAAAAAAATAGCCTATGTTACTCGCGTCGCTTACTAAAAAGAGAAAAGAAAGGTGGTGAAAAAAGGTGAAAGAATTTTTGAAATCGGTTCAGTAGATCCAGACACACATTACACCCTACAACCTTTTTTTAAGTTTTAGAAGGGATCTCTAATTATTTCTGGAAATAAATATAGCGTATATAACTCGGTGAAGATGTAGCTTTCTAACGGTGAAAGAATTTTTAAAATCGACAGAGTAGTTTTTGAGTTAAATTGTAACAAACAAACAAACATACAAATCTTTCCTTTTTATAATATTAGTTTAGATTATATGAGACATATTATATAGATAATAATAGTTAAACGGTGTGGCCACAATACTTAAGGAAAACAATGTTTAGGATCGTGCTCGCTAACTTCCCAAGATCCGATAAGATTGTTTGGTAAGCTTTGCTATAATCTACGATTAACTCTTAGCCTACGCATAGACTAGAGCCACTGGTGGCCGCCACTAGAAGCGGCCTCTAGACGAGGACACCAGTGGCCGCGTTTCAGCCACTGTAAAATGTAACCGGTGGCTAGAAGCTCGGTGGCGGCCACTCGAGCGCCGTGTTTGCGCGGATGCCCTAAAATGTATGAAATATTACGCCCGTAGCTTGTGGCGGCCACCGGTGGCTATGCTGTGGTCGCCAATAGTGGCTCTAGTCTGCGCGTAGGCTAAATCTCACCGGGGATACTTGTAATTTTACTACCTACCAAAGGACATAGATTTACATACTTCTTTGTAACTACATAACACTGTCAACTTACCTGCAATCCATACAAACGTGCATCCCAATCAGGTAAAGTTAAATGTGGCAATGGTTTTTCGTAAGTGACCACGGACTGCATTCTGGAGATTTATTGCACTAATCTTTAATTATGCATTTAAAAATGTAAATTATCAGGTTTATGGAAAATGGGTGTCAAAATGACAGATCAAAACGACCTAGTGACAGTTACGCTTAACGTTCTATATTTAAAATTGTTTTCGGCCATTGTGAAAGGTTTTATATTATGAGACCTTTTAATTTTACACGTAAGATTTTCTTTGACGATGGATAATAATAGAAAGTGGGTAACAAAATGACATATCCAAAGACCTAGTGACAGATATACTTGGCCAATGTTGTCAAAAGAATTTATATTATGAATCCTTTTTACTTTAACACTTTCGATCTTTTATTTAATCTGAGCAACAATGTCAATGTTTAGCACGTAAGATTTTCTTTGGTAATAGAAATTTGCTACTAAAATATGTTATTAATCTATATTCTATACAATAGAAATAAGTGGATTTTTACTATTTGACTCTACGCTTAGTACGTTAAAGTTTGTTTGTTGATCTCCGTGATTCAGTGATAATATGTGCTTTGCTTCTAGCATAGAAACCCAAGAAAACAAGTTTAAAAAAATTGTTTAAGTCGGGCAGGGCACGAAAAACTGATCACCTAATTGTTTGAACAGAAAAATGGAATGATAACATACTTGAGTCTGCCCCATTCCCGAAGGAATTAATCTTAGTATCAGCCTATAAATAAATACCTCAGATTCTTATAACTTGTATATTCACACGTCGTTAGTGTGGATACGCTCTGTTTACCAAACACGAGGGGGCAAGTTAACCGAACTTCTAAATTATCTTAGTAAGACTGACCCAGATCTTGTTAAGGAAAAACAGAGTGAATATATATGACGGGATTAAGAATATTCTAAATGTACGGCTCGGTAATATCGGATGCTTTTCTGAGAGATAGGATTTCCTAACAAAAAAATCCATAGAAAATAATAATAAAAAATAACTGTTTTTTATTTCTATCCTTTTTAGATATAGTTATCGTTATTCTTTGTTTTTTATTTTTTCGTTATCTTGTTTATTTATATTGTGTATTTTGTTCTTATGATTTTTATTTGTTTGATGATCTAAATGATAAAATTTCCTCTACACATTTCAATCCTCAAAAAATATCACATTTGAAAAGAATTAAATATAACAATATGTATTTAAGCAACCTTTAAGGCTAATCGTTTAAATCAACCATGCTGTTTTAATTAGAGGTATACATACACTCCTAATACTTCTGAAGTAATCAGGTAACTTTATGAATAGTTTGAGCAACTTCCTACAATTTTGAGTAGGAAACAATTTTTGGCGCTGCTACTATAACACACAAGTCACTACGCCTTAACTACTATGTGACATCTCAATTTTCCATGGTGTGTTCTCATAAATTTCCTTAACATTTCTTTTCTGGCTGGAACGATGCCAGTCGTTCTACTTATGTAGGCTTCATAGCTGACCACATGAATCAGGACGAATGGTGCATTAATACAGCTCTACTAGCGAGTGAGCTGATTTATACCCGTTGGATTTTAAGGAGCACTTCGGAAAGGAGAACTCTGTTAGTTTCAAGGTCGGATTTAGGGGAGGGGCTACAAAAGAGGGACAATAGAGATTTCGGAAAAAAAATCTTTCAATTTCCGACGAGAAAACATTAGTAAACAACTTTTCCTTTGATATTTTTTTTCGCTATAGCTACCTATACGTATTTTTAAGCTGAGCTTTACCAACTGTACTTTTTACAAACATATTGTTAACATGAAAAGAATTTGGGGCCAGGGGGCCTCCATTCTCGTATTCTCCCATACATTTCTTTACACTCTTGTGAAATGGGACTCATAGGTTTCGGAAAGAACTATAAGGTTCATAAAACTGCAGGGAATTGGGGGGTGGATCTTCAGATTCGGCTGGGCCTGTTAACACTGTGGTTTAAAATAATCATATGAGAATAAATGTAATGTAGTTAAAGTCTTGAAACGAGTATAAGACGCTCCAAAACTTACTTGAATAGTGTACATGCGAAATTCACTTTATCTATTGCGTTTTGTATTTTCATACCTACGTCCATATTCAAATTTCATACAGCATTACAGTCAACTAACTCTAATATACTAAAGAGGTAGGAGTAGAGTTAAATTTGTATTTATGGGTGATATATTATGGAACTGATTTGTATTCAAATGAAGTCGGAAGAATATTTGATGTTTGGAGGAATTATTATTGGCGTGCGCAGTATAAACGATTGAGCTTCCGTGAAAGTAGTATATGTTCATAACAATATAGCTCCTAAGTAGATTAATAAAAAAAAAACAAATTCTAACTATTATATTCATATCTTTTATACCGAAGCCGAAACAAATGTTTGGATTTATGGTTAATATAATAATAGTTAATATGGTTTGCGCTGCTTTTTAATCTATACTTATACATATATCTATATCTATACTAATGTTACAAAGAGGAAAGATTTGTATTTCTGTATGTTATGAATAAACTCAAAAACCACTGGACCGATTTTAAAAATTCTTTCACCAATAGACAGCTTCATTATCAGCGAGTAACATAGGTAATTGTTTGTATATAGTACATCTACTTTGCAACCGTGTGAAGCCGTGGCGCGTTGCTAGTTTGCAATAGATTATAAATGCCATATAGTAATTTTTTAAAGAAATGTAAATAATACAGTCGCCATTTTTATACTCACGTGTAGGTGAAATTACCTTTTGTTTTGAATCATTCGAACTTTAAGATGCAAGTGTGGGTTGAGATTTGTATAATATGTGAAGGTGGGTGAAGAAATAAAGATAACTGAATTATTTACAACAGATAAATGCATTGAAAGTAGTCTGTTGATAGACGCTTAAAGAATTTTATGTTTATGATTGAATTAATTTTTAAAATAATTCTTTCTTGGAACATATAAATAAAATATCTTTTACCGGATGTTGTAATTTTCTATATTATGGCAATATTGGTATCTGGTTTTTAGTATGATCGCTATATTTGAAAAGTTAGTTTTAAAGTAAAAGTTATTTTATTTGAATGTGTTTGTTTAGAATATGTTTTTTATTGATGTTTTTTGACAATGAATAAACAATTTTTTTTTTTTTTTTTTTTTTTTTTCATGTGTAACTCGTGAATAAAAGACAATAGTCTTGGAATATATTGATACTTTAAAATACTATCTTTTTGAAATTGCAAGAACTTATTTATTTATTTAACAACTTTATTGCATTATAAATATATAGGTACATAACAGAATAAATAGAGCAAAAGGTGGTCTTATCGCTACAATTCAGCGATCTCTTCCGGGCCACCAGTTCAGAATTATATAAAACTAAAAAAGGATATACTTACTTAATTCCTGTATAAATTTTATCTAAGCTTAAATGTATACAGGAATTTCAAAGTGTTTTTATTCTGTTCAAACTACGACTATGAAAATAAGAATGGAATAGGTATAGTTAATTAGAACTTCTTATGTTCCTTAGAAGTAATTTTCCGTGGCTGCGTAAAGTGTTTATGATATTAGAAATATTCCGGACTCTATCTACATTCCATGCAGCCGGAATTCTATAGAGAACGCTGTCTTCATATTATCTTTAATATGTGCTAGGTTGGCGGAAGCTGTTCAATTTTTAGTATTTTCTCTGGAATTTCATTAGCGTTATCAACCGTAGGAGTTATTTTATGTTCGAAAGACAAATTATTGACGTAGAAAATAATAGAAACGAGACCATAAGTAGGTATATAACTTAATTCACTTTGGCCGGTTGGTCCTAATACATCGTAGGTTTATTTACCGTCTGGTGCCCGATAGAAAGCACAAGCGACCCCGTGGGCCCCAAAACACCGAGATCTGAGGCGGGGGTTTAGTGAGTATAGCTCTTCCACATCTTTGACTAGCAGAAAGTCTTGGAGTACAGTCGAGCCTTAAACTTCACTGCATTACACTTCACAAGGTGTTGATAAGTATTCCTCTCCTTAAAAAAGATGCATTCCCCTAATTAAAGAACACGCTGGAAATTTTTTTGTAAGATCTACAGATATCACGAGCCCGATAAAACACACTAAAAATAATATATATTACGTTTACAGAATTAAACGCAATTTTCAGAATTTATTTGTTTGATTTTATATTGTCAGAATGTGTTAGGTCTTTTTATCGTAGAATAAAGAAAACTGCATTATGAAGATTAGTATTATGAAGACTACTATCGTAATATGTCCTTATAATACACAGTAATATTTTGATGGTTTATAACTTAAGAGGATGTTGTAAAGACTGTATAGGAATCTCTCCTATTTATGAGGAAATATACATAATATGTATAAAAATCATCCCATTCTAATATCCCACTTTTTGGCACAATTCGTACATATTTTTTGGGACCTCGGAACGGTATAAGTAAATATAAACGTAATTACATTATTATTTGTTAACAGGATTTTACTCTTGTGTAACGTCAGGTAAATATTGTATCTAGATTTATAAGTGTCTTCAAACGACGCTTTTATATAAAATATGAGGAAGAGATGTGTGGTCAGGATGGGACGGAAATTGCTAGTACAACACAATTTTTTGTTGGAAAGTATTACCTACCATCAAGTGAACCTCATGCTCGTCTGTCGATATCTAACATAAAAAAAATCTTCTAAGTTGTTTTTGCTAAGGTCTCAGATATGTATTTACTATTTATACATTTTAATGTATTCCAGACAACCACTCTATTTATACCTCTTCAGTATTAACCTCTTATATGTATCTATTTAATCCTCTGATCCAAAACATGACAAAAAAAAAACAAATGAATTTTGAGTTAAGGTTGTGATCAGGTACTAATAAGTCGGTTTGATCGAAATATGGAATTAATTTATTTTCCTTCATTTACCTAATACATATTATTAATGCTTTTGGTATTTATTCGGATATTCATATTAGAATTAATTTTACGAATGCGAATACGAGTGTTCATCTTGAACTTATACATCTTGGACGGTTTCAGTATTAATCTAACTGATGAGTGTAGACAAATTCCCAATTTCCTATGGCAACATTGTGATCTGCCAAGTCTAACATCTAAAAAATACATTTATATTGCTATTATGTTTTCAACAAACAACGAGGCTTTGCGTAAAAAAATATCTACCCAATTGATATTTGATAATACAACATATTCTCATGTTTCTTTTAAATGAGATTTTATTATTATAATTGGACGCTGTTAAGCAATACAGTGTCAAACCACATGGTTGCCATTTTGAGAAAATTGAGTTTGAAGTTTTAATCAAGTTTAATAAAATTTCTTTTAAAAAATAACTGAAATAATAGATTTTTTTGTAATTATTATTAGACTAAATATATGTCGTTTTTCTTGGTCGCAATCAAAGTAATTGAATTTAATGCATTATTATTTAATATTTTAGGTTTTCACGCTCGCTATTTTTTTCAATATTTTTGCTATTAAAACAATTCAAATGATACATATTTCTTTTGAAATGTATACTCCAACTCCAGGAAGCGATTGGTATCATAATTTTTTAATGAGAACTTGACCGCCTCTGTGATACGCAGTATACTCGCGGATTAAAACGCGATTAATTATATTTATATTGTTTAAATTATTTATCCCGACGTTTCGGATGCTTTTCAGCAACCGTGGTCGCGGGGAGACAGAAAGAAACGTCGGGATAAATAATTTAAACAATATAAATAATAAATCGCGTTTTAATCCGGTATACAGTATTTTATTTAAATGTGTGATACTCGCGTTAATAAAAGACAATATTAGATAAAACTAATTCGCTAATATAGAATAGTTAGTATAGTGAGATAGATAGAATAGTGATAGTTGACGGTGCGTTCGGTAGTACACCTGCACACCGATGGGTCGTGGGTTCGAATCCCACCGGGAAAACATGTTTATAAATTTCTGTAAGCTATTCTTCTTCACGTTTGGTAACTTCCGGCATTCATCGGGTGGGAGGATTATCGAAATTCCGACCAGGTAACGAACCACCGTTCAAAGATGGAAAAACCGTGAAGTGCATATTCTACATATCGGTTTCAGTCTATGGATTTCCGAATGCTCGAGGGGCCGTCCATTAATCACGTGAGGCTCAAAAGGGGGGGGAGGGGGTACGAAAAACATCACGAAACATCACGAGGGGGGAGGGGGGGTCTCGTTACACATCACGTGTATTAATTTTATTTATTTTTTGTCAAAAAGCGCTATTTATGAACCGAAATTTTGAACGGCGCGAAAATTAATTAATTAATTAATTATTCATTAATTTTATTGCAAATACATATAAATGTTTTTCGAAGCAAAACGCCATTTGTTAAATATTTTTTTCCAGTCAAAAATAGCCTTTACATGGACTTCAAAAAAAATACACGTGATCCAGGGGGAGGGGGGGGAGTGGTCCCAAACCTCACCAAATATCATCAGGGGGGAGGGGGGGGTCAAAAAATGAGAAAAACGACCTCACGTGATTAATGGACGGCCCCCGAAGTAAAAATTAGGTCGACAGCGCATCATTGACTAATGCTCTGTGGCTGAGGTATCACCTCCCATCAAGTGAACCTCATGTTCGTCTGTCGATATCTAACATTAAAAAAGTGAGTAATTAGCTCTTGAAATACTGTTAGAACCTACATTTATGTAAAAAAATCATGATTATAGCCGTATCATGATAATGAGCTCAAGGATATACCCTAATTCGGTTGCCTGGTGTATGGAAATAACATTTTTATTATAATATTTTAAATTAGATGTAATTTTGTGCTTTTCTGTAATTGAAACAAAACACAGACTGAATGTAACTTGATTATTATAAAGGCCCATTTATATGATGCCATATTCTTGTACTTATATACAAGAGCAATAATTGTCGCGAAATAATTGACATATTGCTAATACGCGGATAATATGTGCTGAGGGGTGAGCACGAACAAGTATCGCAAGAGTATTCGTATCCTTGAACTGTCATTTGTATGAAATTTCAAATGATTTTTCCAAGGACTTTATATATATGTAGGTACGATGGGCATGCCCACAACCCTAATAGACTAGTGACGTCACCCTTTCATCAATGCGTGCGTGATTCGGAACGCAAAAAAGTTTGAAGTTGTAAAATTTTTTCATCAAAATCGGTTCAGTAGTTTAGAGTCTATATGACATTGTCATGTGCAAACAAGTACTTTTGTAATTTTCGTGAGCAAACAAACTAAGATTTAACTAGTTTTATTATTTTACTACTGTTTGTCCCACGACTTTAACCAAGTGGAAAATTTTGGTCAGCGTGTCATATATTTTGTAAACATCTCTATTGTAGGAATGCACTGTACCAATTGATTATCAGCGAGTACTCAAAATACTCCAACTGACATCTGGATCTGCGCCTGATTATATGCAATAGGCAATAAACTTGCATCGTGTAAATGGGCCTTTAATTTGTTTGTTATCACATATTTTACACACTTTAAGTAAACCTCATTAAACGGAAGTTAATCCTCGCCTTACGGCCGAATCAGTGGCGTAGCTATCATAGGGCAAAGTGGTGCAGTGCACCAGGGCCCTGAAACTGAGAGGGCCCCCTGAGCTTTGAAAAGAGGGGGAGGCAGCTCTTGCAGCTAGAAAAAATCTCACAAGAATTTTATTTTTTTTTCAAGATTTTAAATGAGAATTTATAATGCCGATAATGGAAGCGCCTTCGATTAGTAATCATTTGCAATTAATTTTGTGTAGTTACTAAAAAAAATTTCCGGAGGGGAAGGGATTGCGATTATTTCTTTCCACCGGGGCCCTTGTCCACCTAACTACGCCACTGGGCCGAATTCTCGAACGCTAATCAACATTGAGGTGTACCTACTTAAGAGGGCCCTTCCCGGTTCGACTATCGTCAACGCGAGCATGGTTGAAAAGCTTTTTGTTTCATGCAGCGCATACCTCTACCGCTAACGAGTGAGTGAGAACGCGATAAAATTGAACGAAAAATAGTGTGCGGAAATTTCATAAAACTTGTTCTAGGAAATACGTGTTTTTCAGTAGTCCTTACAAGTTTGGGAAATATTTTTTTGTAATTTAGAATCTCCATTATATTTGCAAGGTTTCTATCACAACAAAATATTTACTTTCACAATTTATTAGTACATTATGAACGTCCAAAGTTCAGGTAATTTTTTTGCAAATAAGCTGATTTTTGGAGGCTTAGACTGAATTTATTTCTGAAAATTTTGAGATTTTGTTTCGATAGAAACCTAGATATAGTGCACGAGATACCTATTAGTTCAAAAGTTTCAAAGAAAAATCGGTTACATCGCCATAATCACGTACGAGCTTTTGTATGGAAAGTAAGACGGGTTGGGCGCTCTTAAAAGTATCTCTAACTCTTTCATTAAGAAGGTAAAATGAAAGACAGAAACATTTTAAGAAGCCCTCAAATGTTTATTATATTTTCATTATTCTGCGGTTAGTGAGTGATATTTTAACTGATTAAAACAAACATAATACTACTTAACAGGGATGTTACAGAGCTTCGATTCCAGTTCCGAAAGGTCGGAACTTCCCATTGATTTTGCATCTCCGATAAATTTGAATTGAGGTTATAATCGGAGGTCGAAGCACAACGACGGCGCGGCGGTTTAATTTACTACTGTTTATTAAAGTAAATTCGTTTATTTCTATTTTCAAAACATAGCAAGGTGTTTTATTTTTTGAACTGATATGAATGAAACGGATTTATTTTATTATGGTTAAGGAGGCGAATAGGTGAATTTTCGGTAATACTCGAGCGTGGCAGTTTAAGATATGAGAGATTCATTAGACCTAATAGAACAACCTTGTAAAGTATTTAGCTCTATATGTAGTGACGCGCGCCTAGGATAGACGATCAGATTAGTAAAAAAAAATCGATAGTCTGAAATACTCGAGCGCGTCAGATTAAGATATTGGGGGTTGATTTTAGTGTTTTAAGACTAAATTTAACTAATCTGACGATAAGTCCTTGACGCCGCCGAGTTATAGGGTCGCGAACTTGTAAAAAAAAAACGTTAATCCGGCATTCTCGAGCGAGATTTTTTTATTTTTTATTTTGAAGAATATAATCTAAAACTTACTAAAAATACAAAATCTGCCGGTTTCCGCATGACCGGAAGTGTGGAGGAGCCATTTCGTCTTCCGAAAAACGCGTTACGGCATATAAGTCGCGAACGATACATTTTACAAAAAAAAAGTTTAAATAAACAATAAAGGTAATTTTATTTTACACAAAAAAGGTCTCTTTACATTTTTGTCCAAAGTTAAAACTTTTTGACTAGAAGCATCATAAAAACTCAAACTCCCGGTTTTTTGTGTATGTCTCGAAAACTGAGGGTGTTAAAAAAATTGATACGAAATAACGATGATTAAATTATGTGACTTTTATTATATCTCAAATTTTTTTTCTAAAGATTCTCGACAATTTCGTGGACTCGGAAAAAGTTACGCGTATCTGTATACAAAAGTATTATTAACATGTACAGTTTCATGTATGTATATTAATTCAATAGCCTGTTGATCCTCAAATTGTTTTTTGGACAAAACGAAGTGAAGAATTGAAGCAAAAAAGAGGAATTTGCCATAAACATGTAATACAGACTGAGCGCTTCGTGGGAATATGCTGTCCTACCAGTATTTTTCCTTAATTATTTCGCAACATTGATGGTGAGGAAAGAAGTGATGTGGATGAGGAGCCACAATATGAGAGTTCCAGTAAAGAAGAAGAAGATGAATTGTATTGAGCAAAAATGTAAAGGTCATACATAACAATACAATTATAATACAATTTTTATATCATTTCATTTTTTTATACAATAAATAATACAATTCGTACTACATTTCATCTACATTTACGTTGGTTGTATCTATCGCTATATATATATTATTGTCATTCTTAAATTCCCCGTTTTATCAAGGAGAAAGAAAGGAAGAGAAGGAAAAGAAACCTTTTTCGGTCAGATTAAGAGAACCCACCAACATTTTTGTCAGATTAAGAAAATATGCTTTCAGGATACCGAGATAAACCTTCCCTATAAAAATCTGACGCGCTCGAGTATTTCAAAAATACTTTTTTTTTTTGCATTTTCAAAAATTCATCGTAACTTATCGTCACGCCTAAATCGTCAGTTTTTTTAAAGGGAGCTTCCTTGGGGCCTACGTAACACCCCTTCCGAAAATCTGACGCGCTCGAGTAATTTTTTTTTTTTTGCATTTTTGACTACTTTATATGCCTACCCCCACCACGCAAACCGGCAGATTAGTATACCGCTGTTATCAGAGGTACTTGGGGCATACGTAGTATGAATATCTGACGCGCTCGAGAATGCCCAAGTAACTGTTTTTTTTAACATTTTTGAAAAACCGTACACGCCAAACCCACCGCTAAAATGGTTTTTACCATACGAACTTTTCTTTTCGAAATTATTTTATCTTTCGATTTTGATAGGTCTCGACGGCGCCGTTGAATTACGCCATTTAGCTACCTCGCCTCCCTAGCTATTACACATCTCTCTTTTGCTTCTGCCTCCGATTCCGGTTCCGATTCCGATAAAACTACATCCGTTACATCCCTACTACTTAACTGTAACTCTACATATTATTTTAATTAATAGTAACCGTTAAAATCGGTGCGACTTAGGGTCCTTCAAGAAAAGAGCTTACACTTTTCTTTGAAAGGCCGACAACGCATCTTCAAGACCCCCAGTGTTGTGGATGTCGATCAGGTGACACGCGTTCCGTTTGCCTCCTCTACTATTAAAATAAGATATAACGTAATAACTCAAAAACTACTGGACCGATTTTAAAATTCTTTCACCAATAGAAAGCTACATTATCAGCGAGTAACATAGGAGGATGTACTATACTTAATATGCGTAGTACATCTACATTGCACCCGTGTGAAGCCGATGCACATTGCTAGTAATAAATATATTGCATTGTTAAAGAAAGCAAATTCTAAGCCAAGTTCTCATGAGCGCTCATAAAATTATTCGCCTGCTCGCGGGCTGACGGAGATCCAATTTACAAAGAGCATAACATAAAACATCTTACTATAATAACGTTAACGTCTCACAAGGGAACATTCTATCTTGTATAATTAATCTGGAGTAGAGCCGTGACGCCAAAATCGAAATTAGCACTGTTGTCGCGGGAATTTCAATTATTTACTGTTGTCTGAATAATACTTTTATACATAAGTTACTGTTTTAAAAAGCAGCGGCATGGTAAACTTAACGAAAATGTTCTTATTTTTTACTACTAAATTAAATTCAATATTTATTTAATATTGAATTTAATTTAGTTATTAATTGCTTCAAAAGACGCTTTATCTCTACCATCTCGATGTTTGCATATCAACAACCACGTATTTTCTTAGGAATTTTCTGCCTCGCACAACTACTTTGTGGAAACAGTTATCACTAGCGGTATTTCCAAACCAATGCGACTTTGGGTTCTTCAAGAAAAGAGCTTATAGTTTTCTTAAAAAAAGCCGGCAAAGCACCTGCAAGTCCTTTAGTTCTTATGATTTCTATGGCCGAATACCTGTTTGCCTCTATTCCGTAAAAAAAGTACCTAATAAAAAAATAAATATTAACACTAGATTGCCTAAAGCAGTCATTTGGACTGCTTTTCAATTTCGTTGAAATAAAAATGTATTCATATTTATTATGATACAATTTATAAGGTATTTTTTTTTGCTATTTTGTGTTTGACTTTATATACACCAAATGAATAAGGCATGTTAACAGTTTAATTCAACTTCTGCCCTCTGTAAAACTGATATGTATTTGGTATACCTTTATTGCCCGAAATTTCAGTCCTTCTAGTGTTAAATAACGCGATAAGCTTCACATTTAACACAAAGTTAAAAACACATTTTTTTTCATTTAGAAAGGAGTTTAATTTTAACTCATTTTTATCTGTGGTAGTACATGCGTAATTTTTTATAATTTCATCAACCATAATGTTATTTGATAACAATCAAATAGGTATGTATACTCAACAATAATAATCAACAATAAAATAATTAATCAACTAATCTTATCCAATACCCAATTATTATTATTACTATTAATTATTAAACAACTAGCTATAGATAAAACACTAACGCCATCTGTGTTTGATTTATATAAACCCGAAAGAATTTCCAAATTAAAAAGATTAACTTAAAGTATTTATGTAATGCTATAATATCTGTGAATATTGAGACCAATTAACACTATCAGTAGACAGTTCGTAAGTACTAACTTGTACTAACAATAAGTAGAAAGAAATCAAATAAAACTTAGCAGTTGGCAACACTGCTTCACGAATCACGATCACAAATTCAGTCAGCGAGAGATCGCCGTATGATGCGGTATTGTTAAGTGTGTAGTGTCTACGTCTTGTATGTTGGTGTATCGAAATAATTAAAACTTTACGAAGTGATATTATGGTGTGTTTTTTGTGTAAAATGACGATAATCTGTGTTACTTTATAGTGTTGTACAAACGTACTGTGCTACTTCGGTGTAAACAAAGTTTTGTAATAGTTTTTACATCATAACCTTCCGAAATAGTGGATTTTCAAGTAACCGGCGATTAACTATTGTAAGTACCTACTTACTAAACAGAATACTGCGATTTTTTTGCTCTACTTCATTATGTATATATTGATATTAAGTTCTTGGTACATTTATCGTAATTTATCAATAGTAGGAAACATGAGTAAGATGTAGGTAGGTATTTTATGTTTTAGTATCAGTTAAATGGATAGCTTATCGACAAATTATTTATTTATTGTACTATTCAAATGTCAACCTATAATACTATTTTAAAAAAGCCGCAGTATGATAATATGATAAGATTAATACATAATTTCTTAGAAATTTGCTATATTGTGTTGTGTATGTTCTACCACTGAATAAGTCTGAAGGAAAGGCCTAGCACGAACGACCATCGAGAAATCGTTGATCTGTCAATTGGTAATCATTTGTAATTTCATACAAATGACAGCATACGAATACTTTTTCGCAAGTTCTTCGTGCTAGGCCCTCAAGTCATACATACTTAATACTTATCTAAGATTAATAAATAATGTGTAGGTACAATTGTGTACTGTGCGTTTTGTACATAGCATAGGTAGGTACCTAATTGTATTCAATTAGATATTCTATTTACAAAACAATGTTCATAATGATTATAGGCATATAGGAAATATTTATAATTCTTAATTATAATTTTTCAGATCTTTCTAGAAAATCATTTCTATTTTCTTCTTTAAAATAAAACACCCTCTTACTTATAATTAAGAAACTACCAAATTATGATTACTCGTTACTGTATTTTATCTACTGAGTAAAAATGTCGTATTTTTTTGCGTTTGATGCGAAAAATTAATTTAACAAATCAGTGCTGGGATATGAAAAAGTTTTACGAGGGCCATAAAGAAACATTTTAGGGTTTAAGCGACCAAACTCGGGTTTGAAAATAAGCGGACCGAAACGTGCTTGTCTTAGCGCCGTATTCCAAGACGTTACTCAAGTCGTAATCTATTCTTGAGAACTGTCAATATGTCAAAATTCTATAGAGAAAAAATGGTTTGACAAGTCTCAAAACTAGATTCAAAACTGAGAGACGTCTTGGTATATGGGCCTACCTACTGCCTACATTCTCTACCTATATGAAAAAAAAATCAATTGCCACTAATTATTGCCCGCGCATCACTTCAAAGCGTCTAGGTCTGCACAAATATGGCTAATTCTTTTTATGTTGTAGATGTTCAATCGAAAATATTTGAACAATCGTATGGATCTAGTACGCGAGGTCTTAAAACATATTGACAGGTTAGATTTTAATTTCTTTTCAGAAGAGTCTTAATGACATTTAAGTATGTCTGCACAAATATGGCTAATTCTTTTTATGTTGTAGATGTTCAATCGAAAATATTTGAATAATCGTATGGATCTAGTACGCGAGGTCTTAAAACATATTGACAGGTAGATTTTCATTTCTTTTCAGAAGAGTCTTAATGACATCTAAGTATGTCTGCACAAATATGGCTAATTCTTTTCATGTTGTAGATGTTCAATCGAAAATATTTGAACAATCGTATGGATCTAGTACGCGAGGTCTTAAAACATATTGACAGGTAGATTTTCATTTATTTTCAGAAGAGTCTTAATGACATCTAAGTATGTTATAATACAGGTCCGTTATTTTATTCATTGTAAAGATCACTTTACGGTCCCCACAGGCATATGTGACAGAATAGCCTAAGTTCAAGTTAATGTCCAAACCACATCTGTATCTCAGAATTAACTTACCCATAAATCCGTTCCAAGAAGAAAGGTTCAATCTGATGTTGATTTTACCACATTTGGAATAATAAATTAAAGGATCGGAAGATCAAAGGCAACACAAGATTAATCAAAATATTATAACTACTTAGAAATAATTAGGTTTGACGATCGGTATTTATGTTAGGTAATGTAATCTATCCTGTCGCGTTGTGTAGTTAATTACTTACTGATTAATATTGATATCGTTTATATTGCAAAACTCCGAATCCCTTTTTGGAGGTACGGGGCAGACTCATTTCTGTACCCGTATCAGTACTAAGTAGATTTTTTTTTAAATAATTTAGCAGTTGGCAAGACTGCTTCACAATCACACTGATAATTTTTCTTTACAGGCGACTAGGAGAATTATACTCTATGCCCTGTTCGAAGGATACATTTTATTTATTGATTGTTGTATTTGTATCATTTATTTATTCTTTATTGTTGTCGTACATACCACTGAGACACGGAGGCTGTTAATCATCTATAATGATATACGTTTACAATCAGAACAAAATAATAATATACAACTATCTTAATCTATTCTAAAATTATAAAGAGAAAAATATTTGTTTGTTTATTTGTTACGATTTAAATCAAAAACTACTCGACCGATTTTAAAAATTATTTCACCAATTAGAAAGCTATGTTATCAGCGAGTAACAAAGGCTTTTTTCTATGTATAGTACAACTACATTGCACCCGTTCTAAGCCGGGGCGGATTGCTATAAGTATATATACAATATACATATAGTGCTTCGACCAGTAATGTGTTAGGTTGTTTTGGGTATTTGAAAGATCTCACTCAACGACTTCGTAGTTCATATTTTATTATTTAAAGTTACATCATAGCGAACTCAACGTTTACTTAAAGAAGATTCATTACTCTGACCTATGCGTAATGTATTATTTTAATAATAATAATAAATTCTCTGAAAATTAAGATAAATTTATATAATCATTATTTTACAAGCGCCAAAGTATACCAAATGACGATTCGATCCATTTAGCGTAAAGAGAATCGGAATTTAGCTATTACCTATTATCGAATAAAAACATGATCATATAACGTAAAACGCCCGCTTAACTACAGATGAAGCCATATAAGTGAGTATAAATCATTTGTTTTCTTCTAAATAAATTGACCTACTTATTACTGTAATTCATTTGGTCATACAACTACATAAATAGCGAAATTGTATATCAATATCCTATCCTACTATTATACATAAATATGAAAGTTTATAGGATATTTGGATGGATGGATTTTTGTTACTCTTTCACGCAAAAACTAGTGAACGTATTTTGATGAAACTTAGCAGTAATATTGTTTATAAATTAGAATAACGTATAGGCTATTGATAACGATATTGAGTTAATTTGCCAAATTATAACGATGAGTGTTATGTGAGTTCGTTGAGAGCTATTTTGGCGTGCGTACATACACTACACTACATGTGTATAGTTAGAGTTAGAGTTACACTAAAAAAGTAGGTATATCGTGGAAAAGGTGTGTATTTGAGTAAGTAGAAAAGGCCCAAAAAACAGATAATAGTCTAAGTCTGCGCTGACGAAGTCGCGGACACCAGCTAGTCGTTTATATATATTTTTTTAAATACCGAAGTTTGAGCAAGTACGAAACTTGTATTGAATAGTTTCAACAAAAACTCCTAAAATACACTGTTAAAGTTCCTAATTTTTTGTGTTATTGTCAGTTGTTTTTTAACGCAAATGTCGAGGTTACAAAACTGCTTATATTCACTATAATAACTCTAATTTGATAACTACAAGTATATATACATACATATACAATATCTTGTCTGTCACTTCCGTTCAGGCTGCAGATGGCTCTATATTATGCCAGATATATTTAGCAGTAGGTAATGTGTAGAATCAGTAGCGGTATATAAGCCCAAGAGCCCGGCTTGCCGGCTTTAACGTAATACATGTTTATATATAACTTATCTAATTAAGTCATAATATTTTATTTGACATATACATATAATGGCGTTAAGGGCATTACTTTCTCTTTTTGTAGTTGCATTAATAGAGCAAGCCGGGCTTTTTGGCTTGTATGCTGGTCCCGTCACTGTGTAGAATATTGCGGTTTTATAAAAATAAAACCGCAATATTCACTGCTTCCGCTGCCTCAGGCTCTATCACAAACCACTTGCAATAAAGTATCGTCTATCTGTCAGTTCTATGAGAAAATATTTGAAATCGCATACAAATGATAGATCCATGATTCGAATACTTTCTCGCAAGTGGTTCGTGCTAGAGCTTCAATTGTGGTAAGTTTCAGCTCTCTATCATTGTAATACCATATTTAAAATTTGTATTTGATAGTGGATTGGTATAGGGGAAAAGTGAACAAACATGGATTAACTGTGTGAAGAATGATATGTGTTTGTGAGGTGTGACTGATGATATCACGATGAGAGAAGAGAATGGAAAAAGAGTGCGACGACCCCAAATAAAAATAAAGGGAACAGGACAGGAATAAGAAGTTGTACTTATATTAACATTTGCGCCGTCCTTTATATATGTATTTCATTTAATTTTCATTGCTGTAAAAAGGTGTTTATTAAATAATTTTTTTTAATACAAAAAAAATATAATAGTACGTATGGACCTACAATTTAAATTAATTCCTCTCTCGGAAGCAAATAAGTAAGACCGTAAGACTAAAAAAGCTATTTACAAGCGTGTTAATTGTGCTGCATTATCGTGCTGGCTGGATTAGTCGAATGCAGTTGCACTCAGTAAAGCGAGTCAAAGCAATTAACATGGACAGATTTTTAAAGCTGAAGAATGCTGCTGTTTTGTTGTTGGCTTTTTGACTTCCAACTTAATGCTTTGAAGCACGAAGAGACTGACATTTGTTGTTTATTTATTGGATAAGGAACGAACAGATGGGTTTGTGTACGTTTTTTTGTAGAGAAACTGAATCCGAACCGCCATTCCTTGCTTTAACTGATGCGAACACTCATCATAATTTTTTCGAAATAGATAAAGATTAAGCATTTGTTTGTTTATAAAGATTTAACTCAAAAACTACTCGACCGATTAAAAAAATCTTTCACCAATAGAAAGCTATTTTTTTTGTGTATAGTACCTACATCTACATTGCACCCGTGCGAAGCCGGGGCGGATTGCTAAAAACTAATACTATGCTTGTATTGTAAATTTTTTAATTTTAATTGTCTGATTTTTTTTCTTCTAAACGAACAGTCATGTTTTACACGCGCAGTCCAAAAATAATGGCGTCTTATATCTTTTCAACAAAACTATCACATCAATAAACATACCGGCCGCAGTGTCGTGCGTTCTACGGCTAACAAATTAGTTGGGAACTTTCAAGGACATGTCTTATTAATGTTCATCATTGCGGTGATATATCTCATAACAGTCCTACGTCTAATTAAAAACATGCTATCTTGATGTGTTGCGAATTAGATTGCTTCAAGTAGTGATTGCCTTGCCTTTTAGTACGTTTATCTATTTCTATAGTATGAGTGATTAATGACTGAATGTTATGTTGTTTGTTATGTTAGATACCGACAGACGAGCATGAGGTTGATAGGTTATACCTCGGCCACGGTACATTAGTCAATAATGCGCTGTCGACCTATTTTTTACTTCGAGCATTCGCAAATCCACAGACTGAAACCGAAACGCGCAATGTGTACTACACGCTTTATCTATGAACGGTGGTTTATAACCCGGTCGGATTTCGATATTCCTCCGACACGTGGGGAAAACATGCTTAAAGAAAATTATAAGCATGTCGTCCCGGTGGGATTCGACCCATCGGAACGCACGGCAGGTGTTCCACCGAACGCGCCAACGAGCCCGTCAAAGTTAAAGCTACCTTTCAAAAAAAATCACCACGTCTATAAGTTTAAATTATAACTTATAATGCAAGGATTAAAAATATTATGTTTAGGTATTATGGTACCGTACTTAAAAAATCATTCAGTCTGCGAAAGAAAACATTGCGTTCAACCAGCCAGTTGGGAACTAACATATTTATGATTTGAGTTAATCCACACTGAGAAAGTGTATTTTTTTCAATATACGAGCGTAATCCTCAAGGGGCCTAATGACAGTAATTGGTAACACTGTTGGAAGAACTTCCCTTTAGGTCCTACCTTCCTTCATCACAAAGTTATTTTCCCACCATAGCTTCAGTCTTATCGCTTCAAAACAACTTTGGTCTGACATCGAGCTAAGCACTAAACTATGAACTTAAGGGTTAATCCTTTGGGCCTATCGATAACCCAGCGGCCAGGTATCTGACAGTATCTACCGATATGTCAGTAAGGTTTAACTTAGACAAGGTTAACCTACTTTGGGTTTATTCTTATGGGATTCAGAATACATCTTAACTTGGATATTTGTAAAAAGATTTTGTTTGTGACCAAGTTAATATTTATATTATATACTAGCTGATGCCAGCAACTTCGTTCGCGTGGGTTTCATTTTGAGCAAGGTTTCTTCATAATATGATATATTCATATCCACTTTTCCACGAATACATATTGAAAGTGGCGAAATAATCAAACAATTTCATTTCCATATCAAACTCTTATTGACATCTGATAATTCGAAAAAGTTCCACGCGAGTCAATTTGTTGATAAGGTGCCTTTAAAATAATCTTTAAATGATGATAACTTTTCTGTCCGACAACCGAATTCGATGAAACAAACCCTGTATGTTGCCCCGGGCTTTGCTTATGAAGATCGGTTCAGTATCTTTGGATATTAGCCCGTACAAACAGACAAACAGACAGAGAAACAAAAATTAAAAATGGGTTTGTTCTATATCTCTTCTTACATCCCCCTGACTCGGATTTTAGCATTTTTGTACAGACATTTGACATCTACAGTTTTATTATATGTATAGATAGACTAAAATATTGCTTCAACGAAGCCGCACCGACTTCGGATTTAATTACTCCATATGTCGTGACTTCAAACAGTATTTATTAACGAGAGCAGTTTTCGTAAAACAAACAATTGTAGCGTGTTTAATTAAGAATCTTGTGCGTTTATTAAATTGCTCCTCGTGTTCTGTTTGTGTTCACAGTAGCTTTGTAGAGTTATTGTGACACAGTTGCATCGCGGTTTATATGAAAGAAACTGTATCCAAAGATTTCACCGCTTTTATAATCAAAGTTTGCTGTAGCTCGTTGGCGCGTTCGGTAGAACACCTGCCGTGCGCATCGATGGGTCGTGGGTTCGAATCGTGGGGACGACATGTTTATAAATAATTTGAGTAAGCATGTCTTCCCCACGTCTGGTAACTTCGGGCATGGAACGGGTGGGAGGAATATGGAAATTCCGACCGGATAACGAACCACCGTTCATAGGTGGAAAAACCGTGAAGTGCATATTGCGCGTTTCGGTTTCAGTCTATGGATTTCCGAATGCTCGAAGTAAAAAGTAGGTCGACAGCGCATCATTGACTGATGTTCTGTGGCTGAGGTATCACCTACCATCAAGTGAACT
This sequence comes from Anthocharis cardamines, assembly GCA_905404175.1. Classification (NCBI taxonomy): domain Eukaryota; kingdom Metazoa; phylum Arthropoda; class Insecta; order Lepidoptera; family Pieridae; genus Anthocharis; species Anthocharis cardamines. Next base: position 3,519,858 of record FR989959.1, read on the forward strand.
CCATACTCGTCGGTCGATATCTAAAATGTACTTTTTAATTGATTTAGTATCAAATTTCTTCATAGCGTAGATTCATGGCTAAGACGTTGTGGTTGACGTAATATATTCCTTAAAATATTGCCATAGTTCTATATTATTGTTATTTACATTTAAAGGTATCTGTCTAGACTCGATTGACAACTTAACATTCCCTCTCGTTATTGAGGATCTCCAAATAGAGATATTGCTATAAATGAAAAGAATTTCGTTTGACAGTCGATATTGGAACAAAGATCAAACAAATTCTTGTGTTTCTATTCGAAGAGAATATCGGCTTAATATTTAATGAAGCAATGTTTATGAAACTTATTTATAATATTGTCTTTTATTAACGCGAGTATCACACATTTAAATAAAATACTGTATACCGGATTAAAACGCGATTTATTATTTAAATTATTTATCCCGACGTTTCGGATGCTTTTCAGTCTCCCGCGACCAAGGTTGCTGAAAAGCATCCGAAACGTCGGGATAAATAATTTAAGTAATAAATCGCGTTTTAATCCGGTATACAGTATTTTATTTAAACTTATTTATTTTTAGTTATCTGTTTTCTGCCCTGTATGATAAAATATGATATTTTTTTCGGGCAGGGCACATAAGACTGATATTCTATTTGCATGTGAATTAAAATGAGTGATGAGACAGACACAGAAATGTGTCTACTTGTGTATGACTTATGAATTCTGATCCATTCTGCTCCCACGTTATACGAGTACGTATCTGATCCATACTAAGAAATTTACTTTACAATGTGTTTCTTCTGAAAATAACAATTTGATTTAAACTTTGGTGGCTTCGTTCGTATGTTCTGGTTCATTTGTAATTCACTGTCTATCATATTATTATGGTAATATGGTATTGATCTGAACTCTGAACGTAGAATACACATACATACATCATGATTGGAGTCCGTTGTATTTGTCTTGACAATCATTATAGCTTTAGCTAATGTCCAGGATCTGATGGTGTCGTCCCAAGAACATACTTACCTAAGAACTTACGTCGTTTTTAAAAAAGAGCCTATAAATTTTGAAAAGGCTGAAAACGCATCTAAGACGCTTGAGTCACGGATGTCCATGGGTGGTGGACGGTGGTGATTATTTACCATCAGGTAACCTGCTCAGTTGTCCACTCTGAATAAAAAAAATCGTTAAGGCTTGTTTTAAAGAGTTTATTTAATATTATTTTCGATTTTTCTTCATTGATTTTGAAAGGTTTGTTTTCCTATATATGTATATATGTATATAATAATATAATCTCATAATCTCGTGAAGTAGTCCTGACTCCTGAGACTGCACAGTTCGATTTGCGATTGTCTGTATGGCCAAAAGCAGCAAATCTGCATTGGACCGTTGTAGCTCACTGTAGATACGCAAAAATGTGCGAGATTTAAATGTGAATGCCCTGACGATCAGTCAATGTAGTCTAGACAGCAGAAACTGTTACGGTATTGCATCTCTGTAATATTAAGTGTTTCTATTTACTTTGCGCTAGCGATAGCAACAAAAATAAAAGCTCCATGTCAAAGAATAAAAATGTTGACAGACGAGCGTAACGACATCAATCAACAACGCGCTTTCTACTACATAATATGAAACTTAGTTTCAGCCTTGCTGAACATTTTCTACTTAATTTTAAATTTGTAATATATATATATATATATATCTTTTCAGATTTCTGTTTTCTTTCTTGTTGGAATTAATCGCTTCTTAGCCATAAATATACTAAGAAGAATAACGATATTATACAATAGTTTAAGACGGCGCGGCGTGTTAAATTAAAAATAAAAACGAATTTAACAGTTTGTTACGTTTTTAAACTAGTGTCCGTTTTTATCTATTTTTTTCTATTTAAAATATATATAGATAACAGACGGTAGTTTTAATGAGAGCGATGGCAGAAGAGTTTTTTAAAAATAAGTCTTCGAAAATACTGCTCCATCGAAGTGTTAAGAGTAGGTACATTGGTAGGCTTATCTCTAGATGTAATATGAAACTATGAAATTTTAATATGTACCTGGACATAGCTATGTAACTTGGTTTAGTTCAAAAAACATTAAACACTAATTTTATCGGTTACCAATCTATGTGGGAGATATTTTTTAATGTTAAATATCGACAGACGAGCATGAGGTTCACTTGATGGTAGATGATACCCCAGCCACAGAAATCATTGATGCGCTATCGACATACTTTTTACTTCGAGCATTCGGTTAATTGTCGATATAGTTATAGAGTAAAAGCAGTGTGTATAGAAACAATACTTGCGGTGGTTTCCAACAAGATACTTGTGGCTGCTGCCTGCTACCGAGAATCTTCTTTAATAATAAATAACGAGTATTACAAACATTTGAATACCGCTTTACATTTAATGAATTATTTAGTTCATTAGTATAATGAGCATTGAACGTTATTCTAAACTTATAATTCTGAAACATTTAAAATCTGTTTCATTCAAATTTGATAGTCTAAAAAAAAAAATTAAAATAGAGAATACTTAGCGTATTACGCTTTTCGGTTTCTCTTTATTGATTTCCGAATGCTCGAAGTAAAAAAAAAGGTCGAGAATGCATCATTGACTGAAGTTCTAAGAACATCAGTCAATGATGCGCCGTCGACCTACTTCGAGCATTCGGAAATTCATACACTGAAACCGAAATGCGCTATTGCACTTCACGGTTTTTCCATCTATGAACAGTGGTTCGTTATCCGGTCGAAAAGATATTCTTCCCCTCCGTTCAATACCTGACGTGGGGAAGACATGCTTACCTATAGAAAATTATAAACTTGTCGTCCCGGTGGGATTCGAACCCAGATCCCACCGGGACGACGCAGTTATAATTATGTTTTCGAGATTATATCATTGAACACTTCGTTCTTATAACAATGATAATCACGCGGTATGCAAAAAATATAATCATATATTTTAATGAGGTTTTTGTTCTACCAACACTGATTCGATAGCATTCATTAATTATAAAATTAGGCCAGCAGTTCTTTAGTCAGTATTGACCTGGTGACATTGACTTGCTACTGCAGCATTTCCTCTATTCATTACTCATGCTTAATATTTTATCGACTATTTTTGTTGATAAAACTTGATAAAGTAAATAAGTCAAATTGATAAACGATACACGTGCCGTATAAAACGTTGAAGACTTTTTTATGTTCGATATCGATAGACGAGCATGAGTTTCACTTGATGGTAGGTGATACCTCAGCCACAGAACATCAGTCAATGATGCGCTGTCGACCTACTTTTTACTTCGAGCATTCGGAAATCCATAGAAACCGAAACGCACAATATGCACTTCACAGTTTTTCCATCTATGAACGGTGGTTACCCGGTCAGAATTTCGATGTTCCTCCCACCCGTTCAATACCCAAAGTTATCAGACGTGGGGAAGACATGCTTACAGAAAATTATAATCATGTCTTCCCGGTGAAACAATATTCAAATATATATTTTATCATGTCAAACTATAAGAATATACTTCGAAGACGTGTTTAAACGAGAATCGAAGGTCTCCATCACAGTGCAATATACTGCAAATGTCTTACTGGACAAAAACAATACCACAGATAAAAAAAATATTTACTACGTACTCACTACTACCATTTATAGAGCTGTGTACTAGTCTTCCGAAACAGGAGTCAACTCAGTTAAGTTGTATGTACTTTAATGAGCGCCACTGGTTTTCAGTGACCCCTTTGTGTACCGTTTGGAGCTGACTAATAATGTATGGAATAATTCTGCATGTTTGTACTCGTACTTCATACCTTCCTTAGATGGGCAGATTTACCTACGAAGTTTATAGTCATGGGTATTCAAGTTAAATCAAGGTTGATGGGAAAATTGTTTTGTCACTAATAAGGTTTTGTAATAAATACCTCTATATTTAATAAGGTGTCGTAATACCGATGGACATGGACTTTATGAGACTTTAGTGAACAAGGTCTATTACTTTTTGGATTAATACGAGATTTATTTCTTCAAGAATTCGATGAAGATAAAACAGACATGTTTAGTTTATTAAAGATGTAGAGGCGTAACCCGACGACCTCTCGTCGTGCTTCTAAGAAAAATATTTATTATTAATTAGTATTTGCGTTTGTGTGTGAATAGTTTTTGTTTGCTTTGGCGTGATGTGTGTTAACTTACTCGTATATCGGTTGAAAGCAAACTTATATTACATAATAAACACGATAAAGTATTATTAAAGTCTTGTATGTAGTTTTCTTATAATAAATTTACCTATTTGAAATGATATAATTAAGTACTAAATGAAAAAATTACCTTACTTTTTCATTATTTCAATCTGTTAAAAGCCCATATAAAAGTGATACTATTCTTGTTTGAAAAAATACTGTATTAATCGATGTATTGATATACACAGGACGCCGTATGGGAATTTATGTTCGTAGTTAGTACATAGTATCTTAATTCTTGAGGTAACTGACCTCTTTGGTTATGCGGGTTAACCTTGTAATTTTGATTATATAATGTTGTTGTTTCTCTCTTTTACACGTTATCAAAGCCTTGAAAACGTGTAAAAGAGAGAAACTGACAGGACTTATCACCCGTAAGTCATGTGTGTACAATGCTTTAAAATTGAACTTTGTATTGAAATAAATTCAAAATTTACTGAAGACAAAATGAAATATATTGCAGTTCCTTCACTCCGGACTTTAAACTTCTCAGACACGGATTAAATTGTCACTAAATTAAACTCTCAAAACTAAGCTTCACTTTAAATAACTTATAAAGTAATTGGTTTTTTATAATAATTTTAAGCCTGTTTTTATTGGAAATTGTCATACGTACATACACAAAAACTACAAACAGTAGGCTTATTTGATTTATGCTCGGACTATGAAGGGATTTGACGTGCCTAGGTTTTTTAATTGATTATAACTGTCATATCACATTAAAAAAGCCATTAAAATTCGCAAATTCATTTCCGCTTCCGAAAGATATAATGTTTATAATAGGAACTGTAAAATCGTGATCTAAGTATATAACGAACTAGCAACGCGCCCCGGCTTTGCACGAGAGCAATGTAGATACTATCACTACATTGAATTATACTACTATATCATAGATGGAAAAGCCGTGAAGTGCACATTGCGTGTTTCGGTTTCAGTCTATGGATTTCCGAATGCTCGAAGTAAAAGGTAGGTCGACATCGCATCATTGACTGATGTTCTGTGGCTGAGGTATCACCTAACATCAAGTGAACCTCATGCTCGTCTGTCGATATCTAACATAAAAAAAAAAACAAAAAAGCACAAATCTTTCCTCTTTATAATATTCAGTTTTATGAAACTTTCTCTATAATTAATTCAATCAAAATTAATTCAGCGTTTTAGCTATAAATTCATCATTCATAAATCGTGTTATAAGAACCAGAATACAAAAAACTTATTTCCCTTATTTATTATAGATATCTTTACATTTTATGTAGGTACTTGGATCTAGACAATTCACAATTTAAATACACTAATAGACTATGACGTGCTACGCTTTGTAAAATATAAAGTTCGTGAGGAATAAGTAATTAAAAAAAAAGTTATTCGGTTTTTGAACAAAAAATTTTTTTCTTCAAAAATTATATTCGCATATCAAACATTATCATACGACTTTCGAAGCGAAAAGTCGGTCACGTGAATCATTCAAAATTATGTTGTTATTTCTACTCTAAACATACTTTTTCAGGTTATAATGATAAACCAAGAATGTGTCGCAACGTGCAAAGGAACTTTAGGTGTTTTGACACTTTCTACTCCAACAAATTTATTTTAGTATGGACTAAAATAGATTGTTTTGTATAAGTATGGCATTCAGAACTTGACCCTCGGGTCATGCATGTAGAAGTTTATTGTTGTCGGTGCACTAACATACAAATGCATTTATACGTATGTCTTTTGTTTACGCGTGTATCTCGTTTTAAATTTTATTTTATAATGCATTATTATTTTGTATTTTATTTATTATTATTATGTATTTTTTATAATTAAGTTTTTTTTTACTTCCATAATTTTGTATTTTTATCTTTCACACAATTGGTAGCCTGTTAAGAAATTCACCTTTAGTGATAAAAGTGGCGGATTTTCACGCTTCATTGTTTGGTTTGTTTCTTTATAAATTTGTTTAATGTAAAGTGCGATAAATCTATATTAATATTATAAAGAGGAAAGATTTGTTTGTTACGATTTAACTCAAAAACTACTCGACCAATACTGTAGTAAATAAACGAATTTAAAAATCACAACCTAGAGATAACAATATAAAAAGAGCGAGAGAAGAAGCGTTGAAGAACGTAAGTTTGTCAAATTCCAAGTCAGACAGCTATTTTACATTTAGTCTGCCCGTGACCACGGTTGCTTGATTTGATTAGGATAGTACCTAGTCGGTCACAATCCTAAAGATTATATATTTATTAACTTAGAAATATTCAATAATGAGGTACAATTTTTTTGTTTCTATGTTTCAGCAATGAATTTGCGCTACTCATTGAAAAGATTCCAAATGGCGTGTTTCCCCTTGAGAAAAGTCGGTTGATTTTTATTTAAACTTTGTATATTGTATATATATCTGTTTTGAAGAGTTGTTGTTTGTTTAGTTACGTTTCAAATATTGAGATTATCGTAGCATAATTGTGGCTTTTAGTAACGGTTTAATGACGCCTATTAGGGAATTCAGTATGGTCCTTCGGGGTTTCGGGGTAAAGATGTCATGTGGAACATGGTGTAATGGTTGCAGCTCCTTACAAAACATTTGTAAAACAAAAACTTGGCGATTAAAAAAGAGTGGCGGCGAGTTTCTTGCCAGTTCTTCTCGTCCGCTCTACGCCCTTGATTTGTGAACTGGCAGTAAATGTAAAACTAGAAGCATTTAATATGTATTTTTTATTGACGTTCATAAGTGTACATTGTGTTACCTAAATGAATAAATGATTTTTGAATTTGAATTTGAATTATAATAGCCGTGTTTGAATATTATGGTAATCCCAGACAATGCTCCGCTCACTTGAATGTAGATAATAATACGTTAGGTATTGGAGTTTATCAGTGACTAGTAATACGCCCCGGCTTCACACGGGTGCAATGTAGATGTACTATATAAAAATAAATAGCCTGTTACTCGCTGATAATGTAGCCGTAAAATCGGTTTAAGGCCGGCAACGCATCTGCAAGTCCTCTGGTGTTGCAGATGTTCATGGGCGGCGGTGTTCACATTCCATCAGGTGAGCCGCAGGCTCGTTTGCCCCCTATATTATAAAAACATATTAATAATATTTTAGTTTTAATTTATATTATTTAGTGTTAATTTATACCTAAATAATATAATAGTAAAATATATATATACCGTAATTAAAATAATAAATTGAAATTTAAATTAACTACTTAAATAACAAATTGTGTTACATACGAGTAATATTGTAGATAAGACATTAATCAACGGTGCGCAGTCGTCTTGCATTAGCATAGATATGCATTTTGATATAGATATCCGTAATTAAAATATAAAGGATAACATGAACCGAAAACACTGACTATTTAGATAATTTAATATAAAATTAATTCCTGCACATTAGCAAATACAACCGGTTATAAACGGTTATGACTACACTCCAGGGTTGGGTTACATTCCATTATTCAACAGTTAATATGTTATCTGTTTCTATATTATGTAGTTTTACCCTAAAACTGTATACTTAATTGTATTTCAGCCGGCCTAGCATGACCGCCACGAGATATGTCGCGGACGAGAGAAGACAAACTAAAATATAAGATATCGCAATGTATTATATCTCGACATCAACAATTTTGATAGAAAACATATCTCGATCGACAAAAATATATATTTTTGATATTAAAAGTCGAGTTTTAAGTGTAATTGTCATGTTAGATCCGAAACAAATAGAGCGATAATCGATTAAAACACGAGAAAACGGTCGAACAAATTTTGTCGCGGTTGTCATGCTAGGCCGGCTGGTCACTGTAGGTAAATAAGTGTGTTCCTTATTTTATGTGACTATTAATATGCATAAAAGTCAAGCGGATATCCGCGTTCCAATCATGTTTTTTTTATGTTAGATATCGTCAGACGAGAGGTTCGCTTGATGGTAGACCTGATACCTCAGCCATAGAACATCAGTCAATGATGCGATTTCGACCTACTTTTTGTATGTTGATGGTTGTTCGTTTAACGTCCGAAGTGAGGGGAAGACATGCTTATAGACAATTATAAATTGTCGTCCCGGCGGGATTCAAACCCGCGTTCCACCAACCGCGCCGACGAGCCCTTCATAACATTCACGTATCTACTAGGTACACTACACTTAATTCGGTGTGGTTGTGATAATGTATAATTATTATTTTATTTACAACCGCTCCAATAACACATATGTATACATACAATACATATTACAATAACAATATTATAAAGAATTAGGTCCGGTAAATGCGTCAATAATAGGTGCACACAGCTTTATAAATTTCTCTAAGGACACGTCTTATGTAACATATTACATAACGGAATTTTTTACCTAAGTCCGTTATGTTACATAAGACGTTTTAAAATGAAAACAAAAAATTGTAGTATATATTTAACAAAAATATTGAAGCTAAAGAAAAAATAATAATTGATTCACATAAAGTCCGTTTCTTATCGCAATATATTGTCTCTATGTTGAGTTATGAACTAATGAGTATGACGCGTGATTAAAGACGCATAACATGATAGTATAATAATTAATATAGAAATCTATGTTCGTGTCTTATCTTAATATGATAATGTATAATATTATAAATCCGCTTCAAATCTAATTATATCATTATATCCGAGCTATTATGTATTAATCATATATTTGATATTAATTTTGATTTGGTGTTGGCCATATTATAAATACTTAAAGACTAAACGGCTGGGAATTATTTATGTCACCTAGTTTCACGTTTTATAAGTATGTAATACATAAATACCCTAGCGCCACCGTGGCTAAGCGTTGTGTTTAGCGGTCCCAGGTTCAAATACTGTAGAAACAACATACTTTAAAAGGAAATGATTCGATCGGACAGGGCACAGAAGACTGATTACCTTCTGACCTTTAAGAAAAAAACGATAAGTGAAACAGACACAGAAATATGTCTCATTAGTTTTCAGTATTCCCTTAATTAATATGAAGACAATAGATTGTGTAATTAAGAAGCAAACAATAAGAAGAAAGATAAAAATACCTCCAATAAATTGTACAGCAAAGTCCTCAGTAATAATAAAATATCTTTGCGCGTTTAATTAAAATCGCACTCTCAAATAACTCGATTCGACGCATCTTCACGTCTTCATAACAGCTCGATTAATATGTACTTGATATTCCTATTACCATATAATCGATTCGGTCTGATCGCAATAACGATAGTCAATTCACATCAATTGGAAGTTAATACGCGGCGTTCTCTTATCTTGATTGATATCGAATGATCGCGATATCTTTGAAAACGAATAATGCACACCGTTTATAGTCTAGTTTCTCGGGCTCGTTGGCGCGTTCGGTAGAACACCAACCGTGCACATCGAAGGGTCGTGGGTTCGAATCCCACCGGGATTTCCTCACGTCTGGTAACTTCGGGCATTGATCGTGTGGGAGGAATATCTAAATTCCGATCGGGTAACGAACCACCGTTCATAGATGGAAAAACCGTGAAGTGCATATTGCGCGTTTCGGTTTCAGTCTATGGATTTCCGAATGCTTGAAGTAAAAATTTGGTCGACAGCGCTTCATTGACTGATGTTCTCTGGCTGAGGTATACCATCAAGTGAACCTCATGCTCGTCTGTCGATATCTGATAATCTGACATTTAAAAAAATGCACACTGTTTATAGCCTAGTTTCTTAATCAATATATTTGATGGGTTCGTTCGCGTTAATCCTTGGGTTTCAATGTATCGCGAGTTAGAAATTAATTCCCGCCAGGAAAACATGTTTATAAAACATATTTTTCATATGCTGTTCACTTTGGGCATTAAACGTAACGAAATTACAACCGGATATCGAACCATCGTTCATAGATGGGAAAGCCGTACATATTGCGTTTTAGTGTATTGATTTCAGAAAAAATAGGACGACAGCGCATCACTGATAGATGTTCTGTGGCTAACGTACCTTCGTCTGTCGATATTAAATAGCAATATCATATCGTATTGTCTTTTATTAACGCGAGTATCACACATTTAAATAAAATACTGTATACCGGATTACAACGCGATTTATTATTTATATTGTTTAAATTATTTATCCCGACGTTTCGGATGCTTTTCAGCAACCGTGGTCACGGGCAGACTGTCTGGGATAAATAATTTAAACAATATAAATAATAAATCGCGTTTTAATCTGGTATACAGTATTTTATTTAAATATCATATCAATTCATAGAAGGTCAAGGTCAAAATCCAAACCGACATGTATAGAGGTCAATGCCCCATTATTGTTATATTTAACAAAACAAAACGTGTTCAATATAGTTCATGTTAACGGAGCGTTATATTGTACTCTGATTTTCAATTTAAACTACAAAGCTGCTAACCATTTGGCTTAATTGTCTTCTAATCGCTTCATGCAATTTTGTTTAGAAGTTAAATGTCTGTAGAAACCGTTATATTAAAAGTTATTTAAGCGTATCATATAACTGACACACTCGATTCACATATTCATATTGTTTTTTATAAACACGAGTATCACATACATTTTAAATATAATAACTTCTACAGGATTATTTATAATTAATAAAACATGTTAATTAATTTAAAAAAAATTGTAAAAATCTATTTCTTATTTACTATATATATACATCGTAAGGTTTTTGTGGCCACCACTCGCACATTAGGTAATTATAATTATTAATCAAGTCAAGTCGGCTATTAATAGTGAAGCTACGTCCTTTCACAACTTTTGAATTGCCATTGACGGGAACATTCGAATTGGCTCTGAATTTTAATTAGCTAGTTTCGATATTTATAAAAAGACCTCCCTGCGTCTGTCTTTCCCGAACAATATAACTTGGGCCTCTTCAAAATAAGAGTAAACAGGCATCTTCTAGGCAGTTGTAATGACCGTATCACCATCAGGTAGAGTAGTGGTTAAACTGCCTATTAAGTTTAAAAAAATCTGAGGAGCGTAGCTTGAATATAAGGTAATTTAGAGAAGAATTTCTGTAATTTGTGAAACTATAACGCAATTAGATTGGTCAAAGCCTCATAACTTCGTGTGTTCAACACGTAGGTTTATCAAATTTTACTCAAAGGATTTAGGTTACTACTTTGAATTTTAAATAAAGCCTGGATTCTAAGTTTAATACTATGTTAAACAATGAAATGACATTCATATTACAGGTCTTAAGACTATTCAGATTGTAAATGATAATGATACATTAAAATTAAAAAAACTTATCCGGGTTAAAAAGCGATAAGTTCAATATATCCCAGGATTTCGAGTGCTGTCATGCATTCTTTTTCATAGTTGGACTTTCTGTAATTATATGAATTTTGGAAATACGTACCTTATTTTGGGCCTACCGTGTCTTCGTTTTTCAAATGTTTGAAAAGATAATAGATTTTTTTAAATTCCTATCCTTTGTGTTGAAGAGTCTCAAATAATCTACGTGAAACGTCGGGATAAATAACATAATAAATGATGTTTTTGATTTAAATATTCGTGCGTCAACAAAATACTATAATATTACTAAAGAAATCTTTAAGTTCTTGAAACTATTGGAATCTTTCTTGTGGAAAATTGTTGCCTATTAGTCGAAAAAATTGTTTCACGGTGGACCATTCTCTGTTTCATCTAACGTTTCAATTAACACAGAGACGCTGAATGACAGCGCCTAATGAAGTGATCTAAACAGCACAATTTCTTCACTTATTTCTCTTTCGGAATATTTCGCTTAATAGAATTAAGTCTTTTTCGTGGTTAATTACAATGAATCTTGTTTACGTCACGCTACGGAATGTCAATTAAGAAAAGTACGAACATTTTTTCGTAAGCGAATAAATGTGGAACTTAAAAGAAAATCAAAATTGTGTTCAAGAAGAGGTGACCACAGAAGGGCGTTCCCGCGCGAACTCATTCGCGCCGGGACACCACCGGAATGACCAACCCGAAGATGACTCCACTGTCGGCCTTCACTACATAGGCCGACAGCCCACCGGATTTTACATCCCCCTACCCCTCCCCTCCCGGCGCGCGTAGATGGTCCCAGCCGCAGGTCCCTCGCTGGGCTTCCCTCGGGTCTACCGGGGGTCTCACCTGGTGTGGTTGAATCCGCGAGACCAGCGCGCGCAAATTCCCCAACCACTAACCCCCTGCGTAGAACGGTTCAGCCGTCCACGCAGTTAGTCCTACTTCACCGGTGAGCCGCGCTGTTGCGCCTATTCGCACAGCGCCGCCACCGATCGCCGGAAGGGCATTGAGCCCGCACCCCATGACCGCCCTATAGTCATAGGGCGCGACCCCGAATACCCCCTGCAATCCGCTGATGCGGACACCAGGGTGCCACTCTCGCCTGTACAAGGCGGGGGTGAAGAAAAGCTGAACTGAACTTCAAGAAGAGGAGGCCGGATTGTATTACTCTTTATCAAAATAAAAAAAGTCTGCCTCCATGGTTCAATGATAAATGCATTACGTTTAGCACCGATACTACGTACGTTTAGCTACGAACTAGTGTGAGTGGTAGAGTCGGGAGTGGTCGACCTAGGCGAAAGTACCTCGATCAGATCGGGGACGTTCTCCAAAAGGGCTGGATCAAATTACTCGAAACTGACGAGTGTGTATGGAAGCATTGATGAAAGTGGAAGAAGCGAGGGTGGTACGTAAAGATCGGAGTATATGGAATTCCGTGATATCTGCCTACCCCAATGGGAAGGAAGCGTGATGTATATGTATGTATGTATGTGCTGTCAGGTTTGAACCCCTGCGAAACAAGTTTAAATAATAGATAAATAGTTATTTCGTTCGGTTTCTATATAAAGACTGCTCACATTCTTACAAATAGTAAAATGATCAGTGTACCGGATGCAAGAATGTGTCTGCCCCTTGTTTCACATGAATATTTTGACCAATAAATATAAGAAGAAGGAAATAAATCTGACACAAACGGCAAATCATCTGTGTATATAAAAATGCTTTGCAAATACTATCGTAACAGTTACGGAGTCCAAAAGTGCATTTAGTCGTAAAGGATTTATTGCTCATAAGAATATAGTTCACATACAATGAAATATGTACAGACAAAAAAATTGCTCAAATATTTTTTTTTTGGTAAAGTTAAAGTTATGGCTACATAATTTTTTAGTTTATGTATACGACCGTTGGTTAAACCGAATGGTGCTTGCAAACGAGAGGTTTTATATCTGTGATTATAATAGATATTATATATACAGTCTTGTACAACTATCATAGTTATTTATCACTTGTTATATGTTAATTAGTATTACGGCTAGACGTAGGCTATGTAGATGGACGTTGGTGAAATAATTTTTAAAATCGGTCGAGTAGTTTTTGAGTTAAATCGAAACAAACAAACAAACAAATCTCTCATTATAATATTATTATAAATTATCTTTGAAAGACGATATTAATGCTGCGTTCTATAAAATTGTCTACACTGAATGTTGTTACCTGGGATTATAGAGATGATTTTTTTACGTGTCAAACTTAAAAAAAAACAATTCAACATACATATTTAAGAAGTACATTTGTTACTCAATTTATCAAAAAAAGTGATGGTATGAAAAATGTTTTTGCCAAAGAATACAAATCATCGCAACGTATTTCGTAAATGATTACAAAAATAGAAAATTTTAAAGCTCCTAATACCAGAGTTGTTACAAATTGAAATCTCTAAGGGATTACAAAGAGTTTATTTGAATACGCAATCGCTTCTAATTCCTGTCACTCCTCAGGGATTATGCTATGAAAATGAAAACCTTTGTTGATTATATTAATTCGTCTGCCATAGGAATAGATCCCATAAATTATAATACCCTACTAGCTGATGCCAGCGACTACGTTCGCGTGGGCTTCGTCTTAAGCTGAGCTTTTGAGCAAGGTTTTTTCGTATGATATTTTCAGATCCACCATTCCACGAATACATATTGAAAGCGGCGAAATAATTAAACTATTTCATTTACATTTATAAAACTGTTATTGACATTATTGATAATTCGAAAAAGTTCAACGCGAGTCAGTTTGTATTGCAATTTGTTGGCACCATCCATGGATTTAAATGATGATAACTTTTCTTGCCGATAAAAGATTTCGATGAAATAAAGCCTTTTGCACGAAAATCATATTGTTTTTAGTATCTTCGGAGATTAGCCCTTACAAACAGACAGAGAAACAAATTTTTATTAAAATATCGGGGTTGTTCTATTTCTCTTCTTAATTGAATTGCGGACCGTGGGAATGCTTCAAAGGTGCGGTGAAAAAATCTGAGTGCAATTGAAATTTTTTTTTAATTTATTTTAGAAAATACACAGGACATATTGAATGTCAGTAAAAGAATGATAAAAGAGCAGCGTGTTGAAAACAATAGAACAATATTTGAATTTTACTTATAAAAATATTATTCTGAGTTTATATATTTTCAACAGTCGATTGGAAATTAGAACGTATTAGACGTAGAACTAATACCATTCGTTACTATGTTGTAAAACTAATAGGATATAATAAACAGATCACATCATGTATTCAGTTGATAATACAACATAACATTGTAATAAACGTACTACATTCATTGCCTTATAAGAAATTAGATAGTGAACTAATTTAAATAAAATACTGTATACCAAATGTTATTTTAAATATTGTTTAAATTATTTATCCCGACGCGACGTTTCGGATGCTTTTCAGCAACCGTGGTCGCGGGGAGACAGGACAGTGAACTAATTAATAATTATCACTTTATTATACTGCGTAATGAACTATAACCACCACGGTGTAATCATTGCACGATATTTATCTATAAAACATTAATCCCAATATGTAAGCTTTTTTTTAATTATCCGAAGTCAACAAACAAGTGTGAACTCCACTTGTAAGTAAGGCCATTAATTTAAAGATGCTAAGTCGATATATTCCATTTTTACTACGAACAATTTAAAAACTGCAGCCGAAACTTTAGAGTGGACTTTAAATATCAACTCTGTAGGAAGAGATGGCGTTAATATGGCGACTTTGTACTTATACTTCATATCAGACAGCTGTTACCTATTTGCCCGTGACCACGTTTACTGAAAAGCATCCGTAACGTCGCCGTCGGGATTAACAATCGCATTTTAATCCGGTATAAAGTATTTATTTAATAGTGTGAAACTCGTATTAATAAAAGACAATGTTTTATGGAATTTTGTTTTGGCAAAAATACACGGCACGCTATCGCTTGAATTATGTCAAACAATCACATAACTTGTCGTTAGAAAAAACTCGTAAAATATTAACGATCACTTCACAATTTCACATATGTATCGTACATTTCAGTTGGCTGAAGAACTTTTCAGTTGAGTTTTCAGAGGTAGTTTTATATTTTAAATGCATCATTTAAACCCACATTTCGCGTGATGAATAGCTTTAGGTTTCTATGAAGAAATAGCCACATTAAGTATGAATGTTGTCATTAAAATTGTTTGGGTATTTTTGAATTTTGGTACATACAAGAGGCAAATATTCTCTGAGAATGTTTTTTAAGTTATTGCGCAGACAAACAAATACAAATAAACTAATGCAACCATGCCTTATCGCTATGAAATATAAATAAATTATGCGAAGGTCATATTTATAGATTACTAGCAATTGACTTTCTTTATAAACAAATTATAAGACGTTAAATTTATCAATATCGATAAAACTAATTATTTCCTGTAGGTAAAACTGTACAGTGTTCAAGGTTTAAACGCAGTAAAGAATGTTAATATTTTAAAACAAGTGACTGTGGCTGAAATTTAGTTTGACTTATCAAACGTGAAAGAGCCGGCAACGCATCTGCAAGTCCACTGGTGTTGGCCTCAGGCTCGTTTGCCTCCTATACTATAAAAAAAGACATTCGGCCGATTGAAATATAGAATCGGATATTACGTCAAACGTGGGTTGTTAATCAATATAACTACTTTACTAATTTTAAGTTCTCACAATTGCAGTTAAAGTTTATGTTAATATTGCATCGAATGTAATAAATAATTTGCTGCGACTGTCTATTTTAGTTAGTAGGTGTTGCATTATATATTTTACCTTGAATTGTGAAAGATCAAACACCGCTTAGGTGTTTATTATTCATGATTTACTTCATCCTACGTAGTATTTTGTAGCTCACTTATTCTTGAGAATAATGCTGATACCAGAAACAGATTAAAATAGTTTAATTATTAACTAGTACTAGCGGACCCGACAGACGTTGTTCTGCCAGAATGTTGGCTTCAAAAATAAAAAATGAATTCTAGATTTGAATATTTCCCACCTCTATTCTATTCTATAAGCGAGACATGAGGTGTCAGTTGGGAAAGATGGCGGAATTCCGAACCTAATTTCTTTTTTTTGTGATATTTCCGATATTTTTATAGGTATTCTGTTATTCGGGACATAAACGAACCCAACAAATAAGATATCATTAAAATCGGTGCAACCGTTCTTGAGTTATAAATGGTGTTACTAACACGACTTTGTTTTATATAGATACATATATAGATTAGTTGCCGACAATCTGGTGTGGTCGAACAAACTTCGTAAATAATGTAACGAAGAGGCAAATGGGAATAGTTTGAAAAGCCTATTATAAAATAGCCTGTTGGCCTTATTATGTGTCCTGGTTTTCAGCGAGGTTAAACTCTCGGCATTGCGCGTCGAGGTTCCGCTTTTACGATTGCTTTCCTATTATGACTATACATAGTCTAAGTTGCTCTAAGTAAGCGAACAAACAAAAGGTTTTTCTTTGAGAATACGTTATCTAGAGAGCGGCTACATATAGCTAGATGTTCTGTGAATGCTGACTTATATGTTTATACTTAAGATGGTGTGGATTAATTGGCACCAGCGAGTTTGCATTTTTTTGCATTGGCATTATAGTAGACATATCAGTTCGTAAATTGTAAAAAAATATCGCGCATCGTTGACTGATGTTCTGTGGCTGAGGTATCACCTACCATCAAGTGAACCTCATGCTCGTCTGTCGATATCTGACATAAAAAAAAAAATATTATTGTTGGAGTTTCGGTACGTTATTTATCGTTTTCCATGTGTATTCCATAAGGGTTTATTAAATCATTGTTATTTCATATCCCTTATATTTAAATACAGAGTATTCTGTACGTAGTATAATAACGAAAACGTGTATGAACGAAAATGTGGTAAAAAGTTATGCTTATGTACCAAAAAAATTTCAAAGTAATTGATATCAATTACGTTGCATTTTGGACTACATTGTATATCTTTTCTCCTGTTGATATTAAACTTAAAAATGATTACTAAGTAAAATGCTACTAGCCTTCATTAACTTGGAACTAAATTAATTATTAAATCTGGGCATAATAATAGCAATATAATTGATATTTTCTGGTGTGGTATGATAGTTATCACCACGATTCTGTTGATCCACTACATACGGAAGACCCTGTATACTCCGAAGATGACCTTTTTTTAGTTTAGTATTATAGTGCTAAACCTGGAAGCGAAGGCCAAGACGTAGGTGCTAAGACTCGTCACAAGATTATCTTCGTTCTTCATATTGTTTATTATTTTTGATAATATTATAAACCTTATTCTATTACGTCATCTATGTTTATCTTGAGGAAAAATTAATGAGTAATGGTAAAAATGGGTAAAAATAGACTGAAAGTGAAAAACTGAAGTAAGTAGAAATACTAAAGAGTATTCAGTAATATTACAAAACAAATCGATTATAATAAAGGATACTCATGATATAGATGCCTCCTACGTAAATTATGGTAGCCAACAAAGTAAGTTTTCTACGTTATGTTACGTTTTTTAAACTATACTGTCCATTTTCATCTAGTTTTTTATAATGGATGCAACCTTATAGTCTTCTAAGTAGTCTCTTAAGTCTTGTAAGTACCTAAAAAATATGTTCGATTTTTAATGAATGAAATCAGACTTAAAAGTATCTCTAACATTTTCATTACGAAGGTAAAATGAAAGACAAAAACATTTTAAGAAGCCCTCAAATTTTGATTATCGTTTCAGTATTCCGAGGTATGTCGGTAATCATAATTTGGGAGGGAGCCTTCGATATGTTTATCTGAGTATCGTTTTAATGTTCTCCCTATATCACCAGATTAAAACAGCGATATTTTCAGATAAACCATAATCGTTAAAACAGGTTAATTGTTATGTCGTTCGTAGAAAATCGATTACAGTTTGTGAAACTAAATAAAACAGTTTAATCCAAACTAGTTTCTATTGATAGAAAGAACTTTTAAACTCATGTAAAGGTAAATAAAACGGTTGGTGAAGCACAATAACATTTTAAATCACTTCAACTACATTCAATAAGTGCAATCGTTCTCGCTTTCAAGTCTCTTGAATTAATAGAAATTTCACAAAAGAATTTCATATCGGAAGGGAAGAATACATTTTTCTGAACAGTATCATAGACTTTTCTAGTGTTGGCTTAAGTTCTTTATGGACTGATACGAATGTTTGCGGTCACAATACTGGTTTCGCTTAAGGCGCAAATGTTAACCGAAAACTTTGGCCTAAAGCCAGGAAATTTTTATCAATGTAGTCCAAGAATAGTTTCAAGGGGTTGTTTCAATATTACCTTTACCGCTGCAATGGCTTTTATACTGGTATCTGGAATTGGAATTTATAGCTCAATGATTTAACGGTTATTATATTGTTTTTTTTTATTCACCTATAGCTTCGCCTATACTAGTTTCTGGCTGATTACATAAGTTCTATATAAGTTAAATTCAAGTTACTTAACTCTCTTCTTCGGCCGAAATTTTGCATGCACAAGTAACGACATAAATACAGTACATCCGTCGATGATGACGTCATCAACCAAATCTGAGCTTAGAGATGGCTACAGAGACAGTAATAAAACTAATGGCATTCCGTCGAATTTTCTTAGTTTATTGTCAAACAGATTTATGATGAAAGTATAAATTTTTAATTGTAGTCACACTGTCACTCTCGACTATGATAATTCATAATTATTAAAAATATCTATGATTTTTTCCTAAATAATTATTTATATGTGTAATGTAATTTATTGAAAAAAAAAAATAATAATATTAGAATCTTCAATGAGAGATACGAATTTCATTCAACAATAGCAGGAGCAAAAGTTATATATATATAGCAAATAGTTTTCAGAACAAGGTTTCAAAGAAGCTCTCAGAATAGAACGCAAATATTAAAAAATTATATATTATACCAAGTACGTTGGTGAGATTATAAGCTGTCATGTTCTTATCCTTTTCGCGTCACGTCTACGAAAATATATTGCCTAATCTTATATTTGAACCTTTGCTAGGACTCAGTACTGTTTTGGCCGAAAATCTTAGGCTTTTACGAAACTTATCGGCTTTACTAAGATTTATAGTTCTTTTAAAAGAGGATTTACTCGTTTTAGAAGCGACAGTCTTTACATTCCAAGGTGGGTGTTATACAACGTCAATAAAGGTTTTATTTTTTTATTTCGGCATAAACATTAAAGTTTCATTTTCCATACATAAACCTACAGTGCCTAAAAAGAGTAAAGGTTAAAAAATATTAAGAAAGAATCAATGAGCAGTATGAGTTATAGAACTAAAGGTAACAATCATGTTAATTATTATGAACAGACATAATGTATGTGGATGTTTTATCTGTATATAATATTTTTTACTATATGTTTATACTCGAGAGTACATAGTTTTTTATGTTATAACATATATCGACAGACGATAATGAGGTTCACTTGATGGAAGGTGATAGCCCCAGCCACAGTCCATGAGTCAATGACTCACTGTCGATCGACTGTTTACTTCGAGCATTCGGTAATCCATATACTGCGACCGAAACGCGCAATGTGCACTTCAAGGTTTTTCGATCTATGATTGGTGGTTCGTTAACCTGTCGGAATTTGGATATTCCTCCCACCCGAGTAGTTGTTTTAAAACGTTAAAGTAACTGTATGTAGCTAATATCTATGTCTATGTCTAATACAAAGTAATTTTGGATAGTTTCGGTACAGTCGTTACTGAATTTTTGTTTTTTTTTTTGTATTATAACTTTGCACAGGGCCAGATTTAGATTGGAGGCAAAGGACTGAAGGCACCAAATTATTTTCATGTTAACAATGTAATTATGTTTGCGCAAAGTACAGTAGGTAAAGGTAAATAGCGAAAAAAAAAAAGAAAAATTTACAATAGGTAGGCCCAACTAAATACTTCGCATATATAAATTGATTTGAGAACTGGCAGTAAATGTAAAATTAGAAGTATTTATTATGTATTTTTTATTGGCGTTCATAAGTGTACATTGTGTTACCTAAATGAATAAATGATTTTTGAATTTGAATTTGACCGCCTCCTCGCGGATGTTGCGTTGAACACTGGAGGTTCTAGATTCGAGTCTCAGGAAAATTAATGTTTCGGTCATGCGGAGCAAAGATAACCTATTTGCCTGTAAAGTAACATCATTGAAAGAGACACAGAAATTTGCCCCATGCCGTACTAGTGGACTCTGTAATTCACTTTATAACAATTTATATCAATTCAATACACAGTTGCAGGCTGCAATTTATAATAGGTACATGATATTGAAGTGAGGATCCTTGAACGTAATTGACTCGGAGGAACATTCGATTGTATCTAAACGTCGCCAAACGATCATGTGATTTAAAATAAGAGTCACACGTCTTATATAAAATGACAGGTTCGTTGGCGCACTTGGTAGAACACCTACCTCGATGGGTTCGAATCCCGGCGGGACATGTTTATAATTTTCTTTACATGACAAACACTACGTCTTATGAATTTCATCCGAAACGTCGGTCGGGAGAATAATATATAAATAAAATCGCGTGTTATTTATTAATAATAGACGATGTATATTATTTTATCCTGGAAATATTAAGGGGCATACCAGTTGAGCCACTTTTACCCGTTAATCTATTTTTAAGTTACCTCTATTTCACGTTCTAACAATATAAGGGACTTTTATATTGTCAGACGTCTTATAACTGACAAATTCAACAATATTTTGCCATATATTCAAAAAAATGTTTTTTGTCAGTCTATTGAAATAAAATAACTTTAACTATATTATGCTGAAATTCACTCGAAACTATAATGAAAATAATATAAAAAATAACGTTTTAATTAAAAGTTATTTTATTTAAGTAAATGTGTGATAATCGCGTTAATAAAAAACAATATTCAGTCTATAGATTTTAACGCTAAAAGCGACGACGAAGGACGTAAAGACAATTTACGGAATATTTAAAAAGTAACATTCCGGTGAGAATCAAACCTATGACAAGGAAGCCCGGATATCAGAATTTGTATCAAATGATTGATAAGGGTTTTAGTCGTAAAATAGTTTAACTGTCATACATTCGCATCGGTACGCCGCAGAATCTCCGTATAACAAAGTTAATGTGCGAAGATATATTACATAACCTCATAAGTCGCAAAGACAAATGACACGAAATTGCCGACTATTATGTTTTCCACCGGCTTATTGTTAGCTCAAGTGATATTGTTTTCGAGTGCCACTTGTCGTTGATACCTTTGTGGCCATTTAGCGTGAGAGTATTTTGTTTTCAAATGTATAATATTTTTTATTTCAACGCTTTTTTACATTACAAAGTGAAGCTCTAGCTTTCGAAGCAATCTCAATATTATGATAATACAAATAAGTGGCACTTATATTTTCTTAGTATAATAGAATAGAACTTGTTGCGTTTAAATATATTTTGATATTGGACTATAAAACTGTTAAAAAGCGACAGAGGTAGTATATAATAAAGAATTGTACTTACTTTTTCACGTATGGCGTAATTGTAGAAGAGTGGTTTAGATGTAATCAATAAATAATACGCATAATTATTATAAACAATATTATTAGTATTATTAATTGAAGGAATTACCATTATTTATTTATTATTAATAGTAAAATTAAAAAGTTAACTTTTGAAAGTGCGACTGAACATTGAACGTTATTCTGTAATTTTTATGTTATAATAATTATATTTGAATACAATTTGAGAAAAAAATCTACAATCTCAAGTGTAAAAAACAATAATTTCAGTAGGTTTATTTGGTAGGTAATAGGTAGTATTTGAAATGAAATGAAATACATTTATTCGGGACGGCACAGAAGTAAGTAAAAGTATATCATAAATAATACAACTTAAAATATAAATTAGCAATTAATAAATATAGTATGAAATGCCGCCATGAAAAGGGGAGGTACTCAGGATATGTCCGAGCATAAGCTCTGACGCTGATTTTCTGTAGTCCCCAGTGTGGCAGAAGACAATAGTGGAAGATAGTAAAAAAAAATACAATATAGTATTTGGTTATGGAATTAGGATCTGTTTAAATTTAAGTTGTGGAAATTAAAATATTAGATATTTAAAACATATTATAACAGATTTTCTATGAATAGTAATTTTTTTGAATCGCATTCGAATTAAATATTTTCAACAATTGTCGGTATTTGAAAATAGAACAAATTCTAAGCCTCTTGCTCAGGTTCGCAATATAGGCTTAGATGAGAAAAAACATTCTATTTGTATTTATTTTCTCGAATAACTAACATATTCTAAAGCTAAGGATTACGTAAGTCTGGAAGAGGCTTTGTGCAAAGGTTGTAAGCCATAACAAACAAACAGTTTCGTAGGCTCTTTGTTCTAAATTCACTGTTTACATTAGTTCAGAGTAAACAACCTCTGCGTTAGATTAGGAAATTTTTACGCCACGCCTGTGACACGATTTGATAAGAGGTAGCTAATTAAATTTTTAATACTATTTATCGAAGCTATAGTCTTCTTCTACACATTTTTTTATTAGTTCGCTACACTAGCGATACGCCCCGGCTTCGCACGGGTGTAAGTATGTACACAAAAAAAAGAAAGGAAAAAACTGTTACCTGTGTTACTTGGTGATAATGTAGCTTTCTATTGGTGAAAGAATTTTTAAAATCGGTCGAGTTGTTTTTGAGTTTATTCATAACATACAAAAATACAAATCTTTCCTCATTATAATACTATTATAGTATAGAAGTATAGATTTCATGATAGTAATAAATGGCAACGAAGATGTGGGGTACCAGTTAAGGCGATACAATCAAAAAAACGCTCTTTTTTGGCGAAATATTTCTGAATGAATGCTTTGGTTACAGATCTAGTTTTTTAATATGTTATTTTTGATTATATTACCAATTTTATGACTAAAGCCAAAACACACTTAAAGTCAATTTTCTCGATAGAAAAAAATTTCAAAGTAGACCCTTACGCAATTGTTTTTTTAATTCTACTGCAAAACGCTGCTATATCGGAACGAAATTTTTTGTTCCTTAGAATTGTATTCTAATATAAAAGTGAATCATTAGAAAATATTGTTATATTATTTCTTAATATTCACACAAATTGAAGAAACGTCATATGGCGCTTACATTGTTTAATTCTGGGATGCGCGTGAACTTGCTATCCCTTTTACTCGGTTACGATTTATAATTACTTTTCCTTTTTGCCATCGCTCATTCAGTCTGCCGTGATCTTTGATG
This sequence comes from Anthocharis cardamines, assembly GCA_905404175.1. NCBI lineage: Eukaryota > Metazoa > Arthropoda > Insecta > Lepidoptera > Pieridae > Anthocharis > Anthocharis cardamines. Next base: position 3,543,687 of record FR989959.1, read on the forward strand.
AGGAAGGACGTGTACTCGTTATTCCCAGTTCACATTATCATAACGTAAATTTCGCTGTATTATAATCTATACTAATATTATAAAGAAGAAAGATTTGTAGATTATGAATCAACTCAAAAACTACTGGACCGATTTTAAAAATTATTTCACCAATGGAAAGCTACATAATCAGCGAGTAACATATTTTTTATATATAGTACATCTACATTGCACCCGTGTGAAGCCGGGGCGCGTTGCTAGTATATAATATTTTGTTATAATTAACATTCATATTTATGTTTATTATAATAATAGTGTATATATTTAGTAAGTTTGTAACATGGAGAACAAACAGAACTAAAGGAATTGTAGTAAACGTAAATGTCTGAACCAACGAGATGCATATCAGAAAAATAATAAAATAAGTACGTATATGTATTTTTTTTTAAATCAAACAAAAATTATTACTAAAGCGTAAACTAAAATTACAGAGAAAATACATCTTGTCAACTTGACCGTATCCAGTCTAGTCAAAGTGAACAAAGTGTAATGGAGGCGCCGTTACTTATAAATTTAGCTTCTGTTCCAGAATTTGAAATTAGTTAAGATTGATTTTAAACTTACATTATTTTCTTGTGTCACTTGCAAAAAATATAAAAAAATCTACCAATAGATAAAGGTGAGGGACTTTTGATATATGTCTGCCTGTTATTTAACATATATAATTATATTTATATATTTAAGTAGTATAAATGTATGTATGTAGGTGTGTATGAATGTATGTAGGTAGGTATGTATGTATGTATGTTATATAGATAATACTAGCAAAACGCCCCGGCTTCGACTGGTGCAATGTAGATGAAAAAAGCAAAGCCTTTGTTACTCACTGATAATATAGTTTTCTATTGGTGAAAGAAGTTTTAAAATATTGCTCGATGCGCTGGCGTGTATTTTTTGTTTATATTGATATTTTTAATTTCGTAATATCTTTTGAATGGAATGTCCGATTTCAATATTTCAAAAAGTAAGCAACAGGAATTGAAACAGTCTTAAATACGAAACAATTTTTTTGGATAAGAATAATACAAAGTTATGGATAGCATGGTCTGATTTTGATCGGCATTTCTAGCAACTTTTAAAATGTAAAAAGTAGTTGTAGTAACATAACTACAATAGTTAGACATATGGTCTCGCGACGTTTTTTGTAGATATTTATATGTTCTATAATGCTGTAGAACTTTCTTTTGTTCTATCATCAATACTTTCCGCAGCGCATACGACGAACAACATTTTTTAGCAAATTTTTTCACACCTCAGGTTGGTTTTAGTAGGAATTTCTAAGGATCTCTATTTTTTTCTAATAATAGATATAGCCTATGTTACTCAGCGATAATGTAGTTAGTGAAAGAAATTTTGATCGGTCCAGTAGTTTTTAAGTTTATTCTATACATACAAAAATACAAATCTTTCCTCTTTATAATATTAGTATAGAAAAAAAGTCATAGATTCAATTTATTTTGTCATAAATTATAATACTTTCACTAGTTAATTGAAGTATGCGATAGGAAATTTTTCAGACCCAAATAAATTCATAGCTGATGATAATAGTAGTACTTATGCGACAATTATAGAATCTCGGGCATATTCATCATAAATAGTTGAAAAAATTAGCAGCAGAAATATTATTTTACCGTTTTTGTTGAAATCTAAAAGTTTTAAATATGGAAAATAGAAGACGCCTGCAGCTCTGCTTTTCAATGTGGTCACATCTAAGGCTCCCACGTACTTATATAAAAAACTGAACTGGTTGAGCGATACGAACACCTTGTACCACACCAGAGCGGACCTATATGGTCTCCTGTCTTTTGGTCGTCATCACACTGCTGCTTTCAGGGGTAGTTTTAGTTATAACGCAACTAAAGTGCTGGAATAATATACCACCACCTTTTAAAGCTTCCTTGTCATTAATTACGTTTAAATTAAAAGTGAAAGGATATCTTTTTAATGAACAACGAAGCCAGTATTCTAGCCTTAGTTGTTGAACACAACACACACTCTTTGAACAGGAGACTAGGAGCCTTTTGTTTGTTTTATTTTTTATTGTTTTTTGTTTGTTTTATCATCACTTTTTATAAACCGTATGTCTTAACTTGTTTTTAAATTTTATTTAGTTGTAGTTTAATAACATAATTTTAATTCTATTAGGCGAGGTGTCACCCTTGAGGTAGTGTGTGACGTGGGGCTACAGAAGATCAGCGTTGCAACACATCTGTGTTGGAACACATGCTGAGTGGCTCTCTTTTTAGATACCACATATACATTATTTTTTTTTTAATTTTGTTTTCAATTTCTTTTTATTTGTGTGTGTATTTTAAATAAATGATTTTTCTTCTTATTTTAAGGAATTTTTGCATAGAAATGCAACTCTTAAAAACAAACACTAAATATTCGAAAACAGAAAGGTAAATTAATATCCAATAGTAAGATTATAAGTGGACGAAAATATACAGAATAATTTGTAAAACACCAGCAACCTCGCAGGACTAAATAACAAAAAAAATTGAAAATTCGTTAGATTTTACTTTCATAAAAAAATAAATATTAATAATGTTGTATGAGATTCACTTTTATTTAATAAATACTCATACTACTTTACAAATATTTAGTGTGTAATTATCACTTATCACATAAACCACCACAACCGTGATTTCTTATATTGTGAAGTTCTGAAAAACTATTTTTCTTTTTGTATAAAACCAAAAAATAACGTTTTGAGAAATATCCACAAGATAAAAACAAACTTTCATATTAATACTGCTACTACTACGAACAGTGTAATTTTATAACAACAGTAATTGTTAAATTTTACAAACGTCATATAAAACATAACAATAATATTTATTAGAAAATGTATCAGTTACAATAACCACCTCCACGGTTTCTATGTTCTAGTAACCGCGCGAGTACGTTGTCGCGAAGTTCGCTAGCGGGGGTGCTCCCCAACCGCAGCGGCTTAGCCACGCCTTTAAGGAATCAATTTATTTTGGATGTAGGCCCTTAAAAAGGGTGTTGTATGTTATAGCGGTCTTGTCTGCTGTCTGACAGCAGGCTGGCGGAACACTCTGGATGCCCTCTGCCCCATTTAGGGGATATAGGACCTTAAGTAAAGTAAGTCATGTTTTAGCGGACCGTGACTCAATGCTAATTCCATTTAATATTGTCTTTTATTAACGCGAGTTAAATAAAATACTGTATACCGGATTAAAACGCGATTTATTATTTATATTGCTGAAAAGCATCCGAAACGTCGGCATAAATAATTTAAACAATATAAATAATAAATCAGTATTTTGTCTAATTCCATTTTCTGTTTATGAACTTATGGATTGAATCCCATGGAGATATGATATAAAAATTGATACGGTCGGGAAGAGTCGTACGGTGAGATGAGTCGCGCGTGATATTACCTTAGATTACATACTTAGTTGTTAAGTTTTATGATATAAAAAGTTAACCTAAAAAGTGTGAACTCAGAAAGACTGAGCCGTATCGTTCCGTACTCACTGACTCAATAATGGTGCGATGGTAAACGCGTACACGTGGGCCAAGAAACGGCTTGAAACTCTGTAATATATATATACGTACAACGACCCTTATAACAGGACAATGCGTATAGTCCCTTATATGATAATATTATGATCATTGAATTTCATAAAATTATTGATATAATACGATGAAGACTTAACCCGGATGAACGAAAAGGTTCTCAGACTACTTAGTTCGCTGAAAGCGAATATACAGCTAATTGGGATCACAATAGATCATTGGTCGCAGAGATACGAGTTGAAGAGGCTACTTAGATCTAGGGAAATAAGGCATTCTGTAATAACTCTACTTCAAATCTGAAGATAAAAGTTGTTGAATTTTCGTTATTTCTTTTTTTATGGAAGACAGGGATAACAAGTTGTTAACAATCGTTGCGTCAAGTATTAATATAATAAGTCTTAAGTACGGTCAACTACATAAGTCATTAAGCATTTAAGAATTATAATTATATAACATTGGATAATCTAGTAAATATTTTAATTAATCATAATATTTTTTACAATATTTTAATTCAGAAATCTATTTAAAAATTTACATAATTTTAATCTACTTTTTCTGCTGACTTTACATAGTTTGACACAATTTCCTTAAAGTTCGAAACACTTGCATTAATCGTCTTGATGATATAATGATAACGCTTGATACGTGCGTACGCGCGATACGACGTTTCGTAAACGACCTGTTTCCCCTGTTTATGGCTTAGCCAATATTTGTTTTAAACAGGAAATTTGATGACGATGAAGATAACAAATTTAGAACTATTCAGAATAAGACTTATATACATAACTACCATCCACAAATCTTAGAAAATCTTAAGAAAACGTAACCTACGTTCGATTCTTGTGAAGTATCGATTTAATTAGGTATTTGTAGGTGCGCGGGAAATAATTGATTTAGTTTTTTAGGGTTCCATACTCCATACCAAAAATGGAACCCTTATAGGATCACTTCGTTGTCCAATTGTCTGTCCGTCTTTCCGTTGACCTAGAATCTTTAGCATGAAGCAAGACATTGCTTCAGATTTTTTGTATATGTTTTCATGTAGCACGAGTAAAGGAAAAAAATCGAAAACCGTAAATATGTAAATATTTTTTAATTGGGAAAATATTTACTCATTCGACATGTTTTTGCATATTAATAAACGACAATAGAACTCAATAGTTCTCTTGTCACCGAAAAATCTTTGGTCTGGTAATAGTATTTTCGCTGGCATCTCATCGTTTTGACTAAGAAGCATTTAAAACTTCCGCTTCCACTTTGCAGCGAGGACTAACATTTCTCTTGTTCAAATGAAACATTATCACATTAAAAAGTAACAACGAGTACATAAAAAATAAAAGCGAAACACGTTGAAATAGCCGAAAATGAGATAAAACTTCGCGGCGACGAGTTTTCCGGCAATGCTCATGGCAAAGTTTAATTTACTTAAAATCTGTTTGACTCCATTTTTGTTGAAGGGTATGTGGGAGGTAGACGTATTTAAAAATGTCTGCCAATTGTTTGGGTTACCTTTTGTAATCTACATATAATATAATACAACAGCAGAATCGAAAATCTCTGATGATAAAAAATGGTAGCAGTGTACATAGAAATTTTTTTTTGTCATGGTCACGCTATCTCTGAAAGTAATGAACTGATTTTCATGTGGATTTTACAAAAAGTTTAGGATCAACCTCGAACAATATCAAAACTTTTTTATCACCGAAATTAAAAGACAAAAAGAAGTTTCAGTCCAGAAGTCATTTGTCCAAGCAAACAGGGTAGCGAGTATCCCATAAAAATTAAGCTTGTTCAGAAGCTTAGCTTAAGATTAAGCCACCGCGAACGAAGTCACGGGTACCAGCTAGTATATTTATATATTCTAGTAACACGCCCTGGCTTCGCACGGGTGCAGTGTCTATGTACTTTACAGAAACAAAACAACGATAATGTAGCTTTCTATTGGTGAAATATGTTTTAAAATCGGTCGAGAACACAGAACAGGAAAAATAAGGAGAAATTTTAATAACCAACAAACAAATCTTTTATCTTTAGGTATAATATTAGTATAGATCAGTGAGTTTAACACATTAATTCTATTTTCAAAATCTATTTTAGGTACTTCTTTGTGTCACTTCCGGTTTTCGAATAAATTAACTCTACTAATTTATTATGAAGAGGATAATCCACTTTGAATTGTATACTTTAGTATTTTACATTTTCGGTCGAGTGGAGTGTTCATTACGGTTTTAAGTTACAATCTTAAATCTTTCGGAAACCGCGGAGCCGTGACTGATACTCAACTGACAAGGCTTTTATAAGTTGCAAGTGTAACTTCTTAAGTACGAGACCGTATCCAATTTCTGGAAATTCCTATGAAACATCTTAAGTAATATACGAGTTGATTAGAAATATACTACCGCAAAGCGTGATAGGAACAGTATGACAGATGCGTTATAAGGATTGGGCTTAGAAAATCTTTGGCATGAACCAAGACATTGATCCGGATTTTTTCTGAAAAAAAAAACTGAAACAAACTTAATCTTGTAATTTTTTTTTATTGGGAAAATCTTGTGTTCGATTCGTATTTTGACTCGAAAAACTTTGCAATTTTTTATGCGTCGTTACGTCGTATAGTCGTTCAAAAATAGTCATAGAACTCAGTATATTATATAACTTGTGAAAAATTTCGTTTGTTAAAAAAAAGTAAAAGTAAAAATTATATCCTAATAATTTATTCCGGCTATTGATGTCGGCCAGTCGGATAGTAAACCGTTCGTATAGAAGTAGGAAATTAATAACAAACTCGACAAAAATTAACTCACTTTTCAACATTTTAATATTAATCTTAATAAGCCTGAGGGAAAATATTCACTTAATTCATTGAAAAATTGAAAGCTCTATGTTTTTTTCCTCCTTTAAAATTTTCTAATAGCTATTTATAAATAAGGCGAAATTTGTTTTGAAATACGGCCATGTATTGAAATATCTTGTTAAATCTGGATTTTATACATTTACCTGAGAAGATTCTTAAGTAAAAAGTTCTGTATAGAATTGATGAATTAATAAATTTACTAGCTTGCGTTCGTGACTTCGTTCGCGTGGGCTTCATCTAAATAAGTTATTTAACTGATGAAACAAAGTTTTGATCTTGCCCCAGACTAAGCTCCAATCTATGCAAGGACACATTATAATCAGTTCAGTATCTTCAAAGATTAGCGTGATCAGACAGACAGAAACATTATAATATTTATGTATATTTGTTCTCCTCCTTTAATCCTCCCCTCACTATTTTTGGTAAAAAAAATTCAATTGAAATTTTGATACTACTATTTTATTATATGTTATAAGTACATATAGATCGATGACGTTATGTGTTTTTTTCGATTTATATTTTTCAAGTGTACCTAGCCTATTTATTATAAGTAGTCTGCCATAAAGATTTAAAATTATACTTCTTCTGTGACGTTGTCGGCTTGCGATTAGGCGAATGCTTTTGAGAGCACGAAGCGTCCGCGTCTTTTGAAGTATAAGCATCTAAGGTTTCTGTTATTAATTCACTCTTTACGGGATTTTCAATGTTAGGGCAGTGGGTCAACCATTTTGCAGCCGTTCTACTTTTGAACTGTGATCTTTTCATTTCTAGATTCTCTCGCGTCTATCAGATGACTTGAGAATTTAGGCAAAATATTTGGCATTAATGTTACTGTTACTGTTTGGAATTCCGTGATCTCTGCTTACCCCAATGGGAAAGAGGCGTGATGTATATGTATGTATGTATGTAATGTTACTGATCAAAATTTGTGAATAAAAATAGTGAAATTGACTTCTAATGAGAAAAGCTATTTTAGTTCACATCATTAGTTTTGAATTGTCGCATTCAACATTGCAGCACAGTATTAAGGATTCATTCAATCAAATCAAATCATGTACCTATTTCAGACCACATTAAACATTATAAAATAATCATTAATTAAATACGACACAAAAATTTAATACCTACAAAAAAGATCGATACCCTATTGTTACTCGTATTTCTATATTGATTAAGGCGCATAATCCAATTAAATTTTTGGATACGAATGTAATCGAAGCATCAGGTACAAGCTGGTAATTGTATAAAGTAGTTTTATTTATTCAATAATTAAGTATATGTAGCATTCCAATTGCGAAAAAATTTCAAGTCAAGGGTAAATACTAAATACGCTTTTTATAGGCAAGCGTAAATTACCTTCTTAGTTAACATCAACACGATTAGATGTGATGGCAAATAAACGCTTGATTATTTAAAATAATATATACATGTGCATGTATGTACTACAAAACTAATAACAGTGCATTTTTGATAATAGCATAAGCAGAGCGTAGAGATTTCAAAAATTAAAAAATAATCTATGAAAGGTAAACTAACTAATCTAAACTTTCCCAAACCAAATAAATTTGGGCATCAACCAGTATCTAATAAAACAGAGTTTCGTTATGTTTACAACGTCCCTCTAAATGTTTATATGATCGTTCAATTTTTATAGGCCCTTCTGTTCGCAGTTTGTCGGGATCTCCAGCAATCATTCTGACGTCTGTTTAACGATATTTCAAGCTGCTCTGAATTCGGAATAGGGTTTCGGTTCTTTGTAATCGAACGCGATATCGGAAATATAAAAAACAAAAAATACTTATTACTAAAGTAAATATTGTCTTTTTTAACGCGAGTATCACACACTAGCGATCCGCCCCGGCTTCGCACAGGTGCAATGTAGATGTACTAAAAAGAAATAGCCTATGTTACTCGCTGATAATGTAGCTTTCTATTGGTGAAATAATTGTTAAAAGTAGTTTTGAGTTAAATCGTAACAAATAAATCCTTCTTCTTACAATATTAGTATAGATTTAAATAAAATAGGTAACTTTTACCTGATAAAAACGCGATTTATTATAGTTATCCTGACGTTTTGGAATGTTTTCGAGCAAGACAGAAGACGTTCGAAGGCGTGATCTATCCACTCTCTGTAACTGTAGTGATTGATTTAGGGCATGTTCTATATATCGACGTTAAGCGCTTAGCTTCAGGTCCTGTTTTGTTGTACCTAATGGGGTTTCGGCGAATTCTGGCTTTAACACTTAAACAGTATTTATATCCTTTGTAGTTTTTACGGTCTTCGACAGAGGAAGTAATAGTGCGAGATATCTCGCGGACGAGTGAAGAGAAACTAAGATATCAGATATCGAGATATGTTATATCTCGTCTTTTATTAACGCGAGTATCACACATTTAAATAAAATACTGTATAGCGGATTAAAACGCGATTTATTGTTTATTATTATAGCTGTCTTCCCGCGACCACGGTTGCTGAAAAGCATCCGAAACGTCGGGATAAATAATTTAAACAATATAAATAATAAATCGCTTTTTAATCCGGTATACAGTATTTTATTTAAATGTTATATCTCGACATCGACAACTTTGATACACAAGATATCTCGATCGACAAATATCTCTACTTTTGACATAAGAAGTCGAGTTTTAAATGTAAGTGTCATGTTAGGTCCCGGAAGACATAAATAAATAATCGATTAAAACACCAGAAAACGGTCGACTAAATTTTGTCATGGTTGTCATGCTAGGCCGGCAGGACTCTTTACCTCCTCGTTTATAGAGTGAACAGCCAAGGAATGGAATTCCCTACCGTCGCGTCGTCTATTTTTCCAGAGGCAATATTGGGCTTTTAAGTCAAGGGTAAATAGGCTTTTTCATAGGCAAGCGTGATTTACCACCTTAGTTTGCATCAACATGATCAGGTGTGATCGCAAACAAACGCTTTCATATTTCAACAATAAAAAACATGTAACGGCTGATACCAAGTTCTTTAAGTATCTTAAATATGACCGACGGCTCCGTACCCACATTGTTTAAGGCAATCACTGCAATCCTATTTTCTCTAAAAATACCAAACACAAAAAGAATATGTGAAATGGAGGGAAATCGAAAATTTTGCCAGGTTCGCAAGCGTCTGCAGAAAAACTCACAAAAATTTCATCATAATCGGATGAATAGTTAAAGAGAGAGAAGAATAGAGAACAAAATATACTTTCATTGATTTTTTGAAATTTTCGACCATAATATAATAAGATAACTCATGTAATCACTGGAAGGTACAAAATAATTATAAACACCATTCTTCTTCTTCCTGCCTGTTCCCGTTTTTTTATTTGGGGTCGGCGAGTATATTCTCTTTCTCCATTTTCTCCTTTCACTCGCTATATCATCAGTCACACCTCTCAAACACATCATTCTTCACACAGTCAATCCATGTTTTTTGGCCTCCCTTTTCCCCTATACCCAAAACATAAACACAATTAATGATTTATATTAAAAACACTACAGTTATATTTACTCAATAAAGTTTAAATAGTAAATTATATAAAATTACATTAATTAGGTATTATAACAACAAAACATATTATTTCATTTCGATGATAATATGATATTATGTCCGTTCATAATAAAAAAATATTATGTAATTTTGACCCAATTTTTCATTGCTGTTTTAAGTGTAATGGTCAAGCTAAACTTTATGCAATATAATTTAGGTTGTCGATAAAATATATTATCATACACTTAAGATATTTGGGTTAATGTATCGAGGTGTGTGGCTCATGTAGAAATAGGTCAGTGAATAGTGTTAAAGTTTATCGTATTTATTTACAATATTATGTAAGGCTATTAATATGAAAATAAAGCATTACTTTATCATTCAATTATATACCATATTTCTATTGATTTTAGATATAAATTAGATTATTGCATTGATATTTACTGACGGTTTAAAATTGCAATAATTCAAATAACCATAATTGTGACACATTTTTGTTTCCGATTCACGGATCATTTTTCTTTACAAACAAGTACGATTGATTGGGTAACGAACCATCGTTCATAGATGGAAAAACCATAAAGTGTATATTGTGCGTTTCGGTTTCAGTACTTGGATTTTCGAATGATCGTGGTAAAAAAAGGTCGAAAGCGCATCATTGACTGATGTTCTGTGCGGTATCACCTACAATCAAGTGAAACTCACGTTCGTCTGTGACATAAAATAAAGTTGTGATTTCAGACCCTCGCACGGTTCCAATTTTATAGCATCACAAATAAAAAAGACGGCGCTTGACGGGCTCGTTGGCGCGTTCGGTAGAACTGTTACCGTGCACAACGACGGGCCGTGGTTTCAAATCCCACCGGGACGACATGCTTATAATTTTCTGTAAGCATGTTTTCCCCAGGTCTGGTAACTTCGGGCATTGATGGGGTGGGAGGAATATTGAAATTCCGACCGGGTAACGAAACACCGTTCATAGATGAGAAAAGTGTATATTGTGCGTTTTTGTTTCAGTCTATGGATTTCCGAATGCTCGAAGTAAAAAGTAGGTCGACAGCGCATCATTGACTGATTTTCTGCGGCTGAAGTATCACCTAACATCAAGTGAACCTCATGCTCGTCTGTCGATATCTTACATAAAATTATAAAATGTATGAAAACCTACAGGATATAGGCCGATGTCAGTTTTGTGGTTGTGGCCGTAGGTCGTGTGCGGGGACCCTAAGTGCGTATTGCGATTCATAGTTTTGTTATGGGCCACAATAAGTAATTAGTGCTTTATCCTTGCCGTAGGTTTACGCTTTAAATAAGCAAATAGTACAATAGTAAAAAATATTTTTATTTTTAGTGAGTTTTACTTTTGGTATGTAAAATGGATAAAGTGAGATCTCATTACAAAGAAGATTTTTGCACCATTTATAAATCGGGTCAAACCACTTGTTTACCAGCGATTTCGATTCCGCGGCGGTTTGTTTACAATGAGTTGGGATTATTTGCAATCGCGTTACCTTAGTTCAATCAGGGGATCGACCTTTGCTAAACAATTTATTTCGTTTCCTGAGCTCCTTTGATCTAGGTCGAAGGTCGAATGAAGAACAAATTGTTACTAGTATTCCAGACTTGGCAATTGAATTATATAGTATAGTACCATGCCCCGGCTTCGCACGGGTACAATGTAGATGTACTATACACAAAAAATAGCCTATATTATATACTCGCTGATAATCTAGCTTTCTATTAGTGAAATAATTTTTAAAATCGGTTCAGTAGATCCAGAGATTACTCCTTACAACCATTTTTTTAACACCTTGAGTTACATTATTTTAGTTTTAATAAGGATCCCTAATAAAATGCCTGTGTTACTCGGTGAAGATGAAGCTTTCTTACGATGAAATAATTTTTAAAATTGTTCGTGTAGTAAAAATAATTTTTTATAATAATAGTATAAGTATAAGTTACTATCTTCTATGTGGAGTACGTAACGTAAAACTGTTATAGTACATAAATGTCTTTCTTAATCTAACGCAATAAATTTTGTACAAAATGCTTTTTTCTTCTTAAACAGTGTTGCATATATAAAACATACAAAAATATATAACGACCTTGTCAGTACATAATTCAATGATACTGGAACTCTTCAATTTCGGTCCAAACTTTGATTATTTATATGTCAAATAATCTAAGGGTCCAAATTATAATTTTATATGTATTTTTTTAAGTAAATTAGACCGTAGCAACACCTCAAAAATAAAGCACTTACGAGGTTAGTAAAAACTAAAGGTCCGCAAACTTTGATCTCTCGTGTGAACCCCACATGTATTAATTTATTGCAAATTCATCATCTAAGGTATATTTGACAGCTGGTATAGTGCCTACCACTTAGAAATATTTCTAAGTGGTAGGCACTATAAATCTTGGGTATAAACGAATATAGTCTTTAAGTTATCTAATACTAGCTGATGCCCGCGACTTCGTTCGCGTGGGCTTCATCTTAAGCTGAGCTTTTGAGCAAGTTTTCATAATAATATGATATATACTTCATCCTCTGTACTTGATGATTTCTTTAGAGAAAGAGCTATTATAGTAGTCATTGACATTGGTATTAAAAGCCATTAGATCGCAGAAGCAACCGTCAATGGCTACTATAATAGCTCTTTCCCTAAAGAAATCACCAAGTATAGAGGATGAAGGATACATCATATGAAGAAAGCTTGCTCAAAAGTTGATAAGATGATGGGCTTCATCTTAAGCGAACGAAGTCACGGGCATCAGCTAGTAAGAAATATTTATTTTTAAAAACATGGTACTGTGGAAGAAGGGAGGTGTGGTCTTCCTCCAACCTAAAGGGAGGATCCTCGACCAGTCAAACTACTCACTTGCCGGCCCTAAGGCCCGTAATGTTGTAGTCGAGATGTTGTATATATACTCAGCGCCCCGAAATATTTGTATAGCGCGATACAGGATTAGACGTCTTTTGTATTGATTCTTGTAGCTGATCATAGATGTCGCTACAGTACCATGGCTGGTAAAATTAAAATACAATGCGGAGATCGCATGATTTTACAGAAGTTTGATTGATTTTATTATATTTAACATTATTACAAATACCCCGGTATCGGAGTGTGCCTGAGAAATTATTTCAAATCATAAAAGCTCATTCGAATAGTCTAATCTATAGGTTATGGATAGACGGTAATTAGAATCGGATCATGGAACAGGAAAGACAAATGAGAATTAATTGTCGGATGTTGAAGGAAATTTTGAATTTTGTTTAGTTTATGGAAGAATAGATCTCAATACCGTATAGTGCTTCTTTATAGACGACGTTCGACGTAAACGGATCATGGACAAATAGTTTGATTGGCTGACTTACACGGGAGAAAGCCACATAGAGCTGGACGTGCGAGAAACAGCTGACGCTGAGGTCCACGCTCGCAACACACAGCGTCTGCCCTTGGGTTTTGTTTATTGTCATTGCGTAACACAAACTCACCGGGAACCGGTGATTTAACCGGATATTTTAATGTTTAATTAGGAATTAGTGGAATTCGGGGTATAAAAACTCTCTCGCCGACACCACATCCCGTCAAAATCTCCGCTTTTATTATGTTACGTTGCAGAGAAGTAACTTTCAGTCTTGTCCCGTTGCATAATTTTGGGGGGCTTAAATTTCGTAACAGAATAATCGGGACGCCATTTTTAACCGACTTCAAAAAAGGAGGAGGTTCTCAATTCGTCTGTATGTTGTTGTTTTTTTTTTTTTTGTATGTTTGTTACGCGATAACTCCGCAAGTAATGGATGGATTTGGATGATTCTTTTTTTGTTTGGTAGGGGATATTTCAGAGGTGGTCCCATATAATATCGGCATTGGTTTGGTACTTTTTTAGGAAATCAACAATAACAAAAATTTACTTATACGTAGATGATGTTTTGCTTTGTGGTTCTTATCACGGCGCTGTCTCATTTGAGCAGCACGTTTAGTGGTAGGTCTACTAAATTATTATCTAAGGATTAATGAACTTAGATACATACACTTCCTCCAAAAATTTTGAAAAAAAAAAAATATTTTTAAGAAAAAAAAAAAACCTACTTCAAAATCACAACTTGCACTAAAAAGTAAAAAATAATATTTTAATTACTTTAAAGTATTATTTATTACCAGTTATTTTTGGAGTCGGTGCCAGGCGCCAGCCAAGAAGGACAGTTTAATCCTGCTTTTGCAAAAAGTTTTGGAACTGTATGGAGCGGCACCGATTTCAAAAATAACTGATAATAAATAATGCTTTGAAGTAATTAAAACATTATTTTTTACTTTTTAGTGCAAGTTGTGGTTTTGAAGTCGGTTTTTGTTTTTTGCTTAAAAATATATTTTTTTAAATTAATTTTGTGTGATGGAAGTACAGCAGCGCGCAGAGAATTAAGGAATTCTGGATAGTTGGTTGCGTCATTTTGCTCCATTACTTGGTTGATAGAACTATACTCTACTAATTCTTCTTCAACATTGGTAAGTATACCCAAATTGATTTTGGCGACTTGGTCATTTCGCGGAGTCAAAATTGCTCTTTCACAAAGCCATGAGTTTTCATGATTTGTTATTTGCCTTTGGTAACCGTAAACGGAAGAGATAAGTTCTTCAACTGAAGTAACAGTGTGGCAGAGATTATCAGACAAAATGATTTTCCCATCTTCTTCCGGATACATTCCGAATTCGCCAATTTTTAGCAATAAATCAGAAAACTCCTGTGCATTTGTGTCGCCTCCTGTTTGCGCCCTCATGTTCACTGTTAAATGGATCCGTGTGATATGTCGCCAAAGGCTTGAGCTCTTTAAGCACGCTCTTATTTCGTCGGCCTTTGTTCCCCGTGGTACTGGCAACGTTTGTCTAAAATCCCCACAAAACAGCATCGTAACCACCCATAGGTTGGTCATTTTAACGGATATCTCTGAGGGTTCTATCCACCGCCTCTACTGCTTTTCGGTGTGCCATAGTGCACTCGTCCCAGATTATTAAGCATTATATTAGTGTATAAATCCGTATTTCCTGAATACATCTGCATTTTGGTGACATAGAATCTGATCTATATAAATCTCCCTAAAGTTTATTTAAAGGTCACCTATGGTCGTTCTATTAAATTTCAAATCATCCTTCGAACCCAACTATCAAACATATCGATAATATGATGCCAAAAAACAGCGTTGCATTAATAGCCTTGTTTCCCGAAAGAAATCACTAAGGACAGAGAATGAAGGATATATCATATGAAAAAATCTTGCTCAAAAGCTCATCGAAACCCACGCGGGCATCAGCTAGAAAATGTTTTTTTTTTGCCTCAATGAAGATTCGAACTCGCATCTGAAGTGACGCAGTGCGACCGCATATCCACTATTCAACGAATACATATTGAAAGTGGCGAAATAATCAAACTATTTAATTTCCCTATCAAACTGTTATTGACATCTGATAATTCGAAAAAGTTCGACGCGAGTCAGTTTGCATTGCAATTTGTTGATATGGTGCCTATAAAATAATCTTTAAATGATGATTACTTTTTTTCCGACAACTGATTTCGATGAAACAAAGCCTATATGTTGCCCCGGGCTTTGCTTAATATATTTGTGTAAATTGCATGAAAATCCGTTCAGTATCTTCGGAGATTAGCCCGTATAAACAGACAAACAGACAGAGAAATAAAAAAATTAAAAAAAATCTGGGTATGTTCTATTTCTCTTCTTATATTCACCTGACTCGGTTTTTAGCATTTTTTTTTTCTATTTACAGACATTTCACCTCTACAGTTTTATTATATGTATAGATATAGATAGCTGATGCCCGCGACTTCGTTCGCGTGGGGTTCACTTTAAGCTGAGCTTTTGAGCAAGCTTTCTTCAAATGACATATCCTCCTCCACCCTCTGTACTTGGTGATTTCTTTTTGCTATCATGTTATCGACATGTTTAATGGTGGTTGTGATTGGGGTTCGAAGGATGATTTGAAATTCCATAGTTGAAATAATTAACCTGACTTTAAAGAAACTTTAGGGAGATTCATATTAATTAAATTTTACGTGACCAAAATCCAGATATGTGTCTTTTTTCTACTAATCAGAGTTCAATCGAAGATTGGATTCAATGCATTTTCTGTCTTAAATAGATGCGTGTGTTCATTTAATTGGTCATTTTCAATTTCGGACATTTTTTTTAAATTCCCGGGATTCCTGCCCGGGTTTCCGGTGCTAAATGCGGAAACCTCTAAGATACGGAAGCAAAAAAGCAATGTCGAATAATCGTAATTCTGTTTAAGAGAAAGGATTAATGAAAAGTTGAAATAAATGATCTCATAAGAAATACTTTTTCATATAATATTTCAATAATACATTTTCATTTTTTGTTATAATATAGTTCTTTCAAAAAATAAATAAATAAATACAAAAAATTATTTCTTTCATTTCAACTTCAGATTCGAACTCGCATCAGAAGCTACGCTATGGGACTGCATATCCACTATTCTACGAATACATATTGGAAATGGCGAAATAATCAAACTATTTCATTTACATATCAGACTGTGATTGACATCTGACAATTCGAAAAAGTTCAACGCGAGTCAGTTTGCATTGAAATTTGGTGATATGCTGCCTTTAAAATAATATTTAAATGATGATAACTTTTCTTTCCGACAACCAATTTCGATGAAACAAAGCCTATATGTTGCCCCGGGCTTTGCTTAATATATTTGTGCAAATTGCATAAAAATCGGTTCAGTATCTTCGGAGATTAGCCCGTACAAACAGACAAACAGACAAACAGACAGAGAAACAAAAAAATTAAAAAAAATCTGGGTTTGTTCTATTTCTCTTCTTACACCCTCTTGACTCGGTTTTTAGCATTTTTTTTCTATGTACAGACATTTGACCTCTACAGTTTTATTATATGTATAGATATAAAATTCTCGTGTCACAGTTTTCGTTGCCATACTCCTCCGAAACGGCTCGACCGATTCTCATGAAATTTGGTGTGCATATTGGGTAGGTATGAGAATAGGACAACATCTTTCATCATCAACATTTTTTCATCCCCCTAAATGTTAAGGTTAATCCACCCCTAATTTTTTTTTTTAATTTTTGGACGAAATTTTTTGTTTTTATTTTTTTATAATGTGGCATTAAAAAATACATACAACCCCTGCTTTTTTTGTCAAAAAATCTTGACCCGTGCGAAGCCGGGGCGGGTCGCTAGTTACATATATTATTAACGTAGTTAAAACGTATTAAAGTTAGTAAAAGAATAAGTGCTTCTAATGTAACATTTACTGCCAGTTCTCAATTCAAAGGGCGTAGAACTGATGAGAAGAACTGGCAATAAACTCTCCGCCACTCTTATTAATCGCCAAGTTTTTTGTTATTTGTATGTTCCACATGATATCTTGAAGTAATTCATTATAATAATAAAATAAGTGAATAAAAAGCAAACGTTGGTCCTCTATCAGTAGGCATGGTGAAAAAGGAGCACGCACTTACATTATCGTGAGAACAACACGCAAATACACAGTCGAAATAACTAATATCACCGCATACACGAATTCAAGTCTGACCATCAGTCTATCTGAACTCCAAGCACTATCTATACTATCAGCAGTAGGTAATAATCATGAAATAAGGTAAAGACTAATCATACATTATTGTATTTAAATCAAACTTTATTAAGGTAAGTATGATAATTAATTGACTGTGCTATAAATTATCTGAAAATTAATTGATTTATCGCGACACGTGTAAACGATTTAGCTATAATGGGCCTAATGAGCGTGTAGCGTCTAATTATGTCTCAAATTGCCAGTTCCTCAATTGAATGAACTATGGGTTTATTGGTTATCTGTATTAATTACATAGCTATTAGGACTTGCATTAACCGAAGTCGTCTTAAAAAAAATTAGCGAAATATTCTCAGACAGTTTTTTTTTTTAAATTTATTTTTACAAAAAAGAGATTTTGACTTATTTAGTATAACCAATTTTTGCACTCGCCACGAATGGCAGCAGATCTCCGCTCAAATTGTTAATTTATATCTATATTAATAATATTAATATTATAAAGGGGAAAGATGTGTATGTTTGTTTGTTACGATTAACTCAAAAACTACTAGACTAGTAGTAGTAGTTATAAGGCTACAACTTCACCGAGTAACATAGGCATATTTATTTCCAGAAATAGTTAGTGATCCTTACTAAAATTCGAATAATGTAACCCAGGGTGTAAAAGTAATCTCTGGGTCTACTGATCCGGTTTTAAAAATTTTACCATTTTACCAATAGAAAACATTATCAGCGAGTAGCATAGGCTATTTTTTGTGTACAGTACATCTACATTGCACTAAGTATGTGTCGTTCGCGATTGAACGAACCAAAAGACCCGGGTCGTGAAATCTGCGCGAACCAATGGGTCACTTTGTTGAAAATGATTCGTTCGTTCGATTACAGTCAGGCGGTTCGCGACGAACCGAGGTAGTAATAGATCGTAATAGATCATAGAAACGAACGAACCAAGCACGAGCCGACGCGGCGATGACGTTTTCTGTATTATACATTATAAAGGTCACCGTTCTACTAATATGTATGTAATATTATGTCTAACTTACTGTACTTATACTTCAGAAATTTTAATAAGCTATATTGTTTACGTTAATAAGGTTCAATATTGGAAAAAATAATATGGTAATGTTATAAGACAAACATATATTATGTATTTTCTAGTATTTATTTTTAATTATATGTATCCTTCTGTTTGTCCGGGCTAAACTCTGAAACGTTTAAAACAATTTTAATGGGACTTTCACCGGAAGATATAGGAGATTATAGAGCAACATATTTACGCGGAAAATATGTTGCTCATACACACTAGGCTATAGTCTATAGTAGGTATAGTCTATAATATTATAATAGTAAGAAAATTAGAGTTTTTTGTCTCATACTGCTTAAAAATATATTATATAGAATATACATATAATGTTATTCATCAAAACTGAATAAAACGGTGACCTGTGATCTCAATCACTATTTACTATTGATTGCTTTGCTATGTTAGTTCGTTTGAAATTGAACCAATCAATAGATTGAACGGGTCGAACGAACCAATAGATTGAATGGGTCGGACGAACCAATTGATTGAACGGGCCAAACGAACCAATTGATTGAACGGGTCGAACGAACCAGATCATTTTGTCAATGGTTCAGTATTGATCTAGTTCTTTGCGATCGAACGAACGACACATGTTTACATTGCACCCGTGTGAAGCCGGGGTATGTTACTAGTTTTCTATAACAAGCTGTTTCATGGATGAGCTTTATATTTTACAACAGTGTTGTGGACATAGTACAGGTTTTCGTTAAATTGATATCAAAATATGTAAATTATGAGGAAATAAATTACATAGGTAATTTGTAAGCCATTGTCAGTTTGATAAAAAAGCACGTATTAATTATAACATGCAGTTTTGCTTTAAAGAATAGAAATATATAATTTTCATAGAAAGTCCAGTAATTGGAAATTTAAATTACTAAAACACGGTATTTAATACTGAATAGCTCTTCTTTCATTTCTTGAACATATTTCAAATAATCAAGTATTAAATACAGTATTTGTGTGTATAAATCTAATAGAAATTATTGCGATACAGTTTCGGATGTCTAAATAAATAGAGTGAACACTGTGCTAATATTTAGTTGAGAAGTTTGCGTATTGAGTTGCCTTGTATAAACCTCATTGAAGATTTGTTTGAATCTACTTATCGTATTATTTAACATGGGATATAGATATATGAAGTATTGTAGCATATTTTTGACGGACTCGTTGGCGCGTTCGGTAGAACACTTGCCGTGCGCACTGCGCATCGATGGGTCATGGGTTCGAATACCACCGGGGCGACTTGTTTATAATTTTATGTAAGCATGTCTTTCCCTGTCTTTTAAATACATTATTTTGAATTTTTATTCATTATTATACGTGAAACACCCCACGATTATACGTTAATCTAATATATACAATTATCGTGTCACAGTGTTTGTAACAAAACTCCTCCGAAACGGCTTGACCGATTCTTATAATTTTTTTTATGTATATTCAGTAAAGTTTTTCATACCCCAAAAAAATCTTTGGACATTTTTTTTTGACAATATCCTATATAACAATATCCTAATAATACTGACATCACGTCAGTACCTACATTGTATCCGTGCCAAGTCAGGGCGGGTCGCTAGTATACTACTAGGTTTAAAAACTAATTGAACTCAAGCTCGCTTTGTAGTGAAAAGAACAATTAGTACGCTCTAAATACTAGTAGTATGGTCTGTAGTACTAGTACACATATCTGGAAAAATTATTGGAATCATTCCATTGTGTTTCGCTTCGAAGATGTACGCAATAGTTACATACTGAGATAAAGTATTCCTGTGTTCTGAAGGGCAGATACATTTCTGTGTATATTTTACAGATTTTTTCCTTTCTTATATACTAAATGCAGTACCTAAATATACGATTGAACCAAGGGTTCTCAGCAAGATACTAGGGTATTTAACCCAGGTTACTCGGTAAAAAATGAATACTCGAGTCCCTTAGTGGTGCATTGTGCAGACATTTCTGTGTCTGTTTCATTGATATTTTTCTTTACAGTCAATTAGTTGATCAACTTTTTGAGTCCGAAAAAAAAGATTTTATTTAATATTATTACTCCGGGATTCGAACCCAGGATCTCCAGTGCTAGGTTGTACACTCTGAGACACGGAGGCAGTATCCGTGCACTCATATCATAAAATACTCAAAAGTATTTATTGGATTTTTTTTTATTTCAGAGTGGACAACAGCAGGTGGGAATTAAGAGTAAATCAAAGGTTCGTATTTTTACATTTGTTTCATTGTATCATTGCTGCACTGTGGTTTTATATTTTTTAACGATATGCCATGATAATTGATTAAAAAAGTATGTAATAGGGTCTGGCTGAAAATCAGCGCTGTGCAGACTCCGGTTTGTAAGCTTTATGCTGAGCCTGCTGCCTTTTGTCACGGGTTTAAAATTATTTAAGCTTATTATTCTTATTTTGATATTGTAACATATGTACTTGAGGCAATAAAGGTCATATTATTATTATCATATCTCAGCCACAGTATATCAACCACAGAGCATTCGAAAATTTATTGAGTAAAGCCAAAATGCGCGTTATAACATTTCTGCCTAAAGGTTACACGAACAGAATTTCTATATAAATCCCATTCATTCAAAGCTCGAAGGAGATAATGTATTCATCTAAAGCCTACCCTTATTTCCCGATTTAATGCCCTAAAGATGTCCTATTAGTTTTCCAAGCAACCTTTCACTTTGGAAATAATTGGGTATAGGTACCTATAAAAGGTTTACATTTTCCCAGATCATTATTTCAATTTCAGTCAGGAAATATAATAAAAAAGCAATATCTATTAGTATGAATTAGGTTTCATTATGTTCTAAGATTATGCAGAACTAGAAGTGAAGAACAAAGTGTTGCATCGAAATTATTGTATACAAGATTATTAATAAAATGCCGCTATACTTGACCCAGTTGACCGAAACGAAAATAACTGAGGTGCTATCTTGAATTTTCTTGTTATAATTCGTCTTGAAAGGTTCCGCTTGTGAAAGTAATTGGACGGATGACATTTTATAAAATTCTGTCGCCTGCGAATTTTCAGTGACGATGATCAAATTCACATCGTTTTGTAAATGTACATTTTTAAAATTGCTCATATTCCATAGGTTTTTAAATTGTCTATAGCCCTACGTTTCAGATGCTATTACCCTAACTTCAATGGAGAAGATGGTTTGAAACTATGCAACAACTGGGATCCAGTAATTAAAAATCTAAAACCCCAAATCAAACATACTAAAAAAAACATGAGGACACTCTTAGATTATTTATATGTCTAAATAATCAAAGAGGACACTTTTGTCAAATATTGTCATAATATAGAACATTACAGTAAATATCAACTCCGTAGGAATAGATTGCGTGGCAACTTTGTGATACGAGTATTTCAAATCAGACAACTGTCATCTTTCAGTCTGCTGTGCGGTTTCTGAAAATCATCCAAAAACGTCAGGATAAATAAAATAAATAATATATCTCGTTTTAATCCGATATAAAGTATTTTATTTAAATGTATGATACTCGCGTTAATAAAAGACAATATTATGTTGACGAACAGTATGCCTGTAGACTTACTTCTCACGTATTATATTCCATACCAACACATAAAACGGCATTCTGTAGTGTCACCGCTGTGGAACTCCTATCTTATACTGTTTTAACTGACTAGAGAGTATATAATTAAACTATGAAGCGAAATACACACTTATTAATTTCTTCTTATCGTAAATGTACGCTTAATTCAAAATTCAAAATTCAAAAATCATTTATTCATTTAGGTATGTAACACAGTGTACACTTATGAACGTCAATAAAAAATACATATTAAATGCTTCTAGTTTTACATTTACTGCCAGTTCTCAAATCAAGGGCGTAGAGCGGACGAGAAGAACTGGCAAGAAACTCGCCGCCACTCTTTTTTAATCGCCAAGTTTTTGTTTTACAAATGTTTTGTAAGGAGCTGCAACCATTACACCATGTTCCACATGACATCTTTAAGAAATTAACTACCTATAATAATCGAAAAATATATATATATATAAACGAAAAAATAAAAATAAATAAAAACAAAGATTTGTCCTCTATCAGCAGAATGTATGGTGAAATAGGAGCACTCACTTACATTCTCGTGGGAACAACACGCAAATACATAGACGAAATAACTAATATCACCGCATACACGAATTCAAGTTCGACCAGTCACCACAAGTAGCACCCGTTCACGAGTATGACGCATGGCCAGCCATCGACCCCCTCGCCATATTTTAGGGAGAGAGACAACCCGACGCATGGACGCCGAATATAAGGTATAGCCATTACTTTTATTCAAAATTACACTTAGTGAGTTTACCTTTGAACCAACGATAATCAATAGATTACATAGCTGAAGGGCGGGAGGGATACACTGTTCTTACCTCACTTAGCATTGTTTTAATACAGTTGGCTTTCTCAAATTTAAAGTGCCAGCTGTGTTCTGCTTACTCAAACTGATTACACAGCGAAAACTTTAAAGCTTAAGACGTAGGGTTGTCGAACTGGGACTGGGACTCTTATTTGTTAGATTCGTCTCTACCCCGAATAGTAGAATATTAAAATATCATTATATTTTATGGAGAAAAATTATAATTCAAATCAATTTTAAAATAAATTAGGTTTGGAACTCCGTCATCTTCCGCAATTGACAGCTCACGTCACACATGCTTCTTATTTCACCATGCCTATAGCTGATAGAGGACAAATATTTGTATTTTTATTTTGTCCGTTTATTTTTTTTATTATTATAGATAATTACTTAAAGATGTCATGTGGAACATGGTGTAATAGTTGCAGCTCCTTACAAACATTTTGTAAAACAAAAAACTTGGCGATTAAAAAGAGTTCGTTCTCGTCCGTTCTATGCCCTTGATTTGAGAACTGGCAGTAAATGTAAAATTATAAGCATTTAGTATGTATTTTTTACTCACGTTCATAAGTGTATATACATTTTGTTACCTAAATGAATAAATGATTTAGAATTTGAATTTATTTGATATAATTGATAGTTAATTGATGTCCACTGAAAATCACTGATATACTAAATAAAAATATAAATAAAATATTGTTTATTCATTATCAAAAAACATCAATAAAAAGATAAGATTTGAGCACCCTTTTAAGTACATAATAAATACTTGTGTCAGCTCTTCCATACCAAAAGAAAATAAACTAGATTACAATAAAACTTAAGTTAGGTTTTTTTTTACAATTTTGATTTTAAATTTTAATTAAAAAGAAAATAAAAAATGAACAATGATAATATATATAATATAGAATAGAAGTGGGAAAATAGCATGTTCATTTCGAAGGCGTAACGAAGTTCCGCAGGGCAGGAAGTTTTTACTAAAATTAGCATAAGAAATAAAATGTATTTAGAGTGTTTCACGTTTATCCAATTTCAATAAACACTTTATTAAAATAAGTCCGGATTTAAATGCTCAACACGTTCGGGAATATTGAAATCAGACTGTGAACGAAATTATAATGAAGATATTACTTATTTTTCATCATGAACTTCACGTAGGTATACGTAACTTGATTTTAAACTGTAAAGTCAAATATACTTCTGAGGGGTGAGCACGAACAAGTATCGAAAGAGTATTCGTATCGTCGACTGTCATTTGTATGAAATTTCTCATACAATTGACATTTGACGATTCGAATTCGATGTCGATAGTCGTTCGTGCTAGGCCCCCTGAATAATGAAAATACTTAAGGACATTTTAATCGGATGGAAAGTATAGAACTCATTAATGAATTTCTTCTCTTCTGTTATTAGTTTTAGTTTTTCCTTATATTGCGCCTTAATTACGAAACTTGTTTTTAAATTATTTTACGAAACGGCGAAAGTAATTTAAAATACGGATACGGATATTTTGTGTCAAGATCCGCAGATACGGATCTTAACTTTCTTAGTTCTTACTCAAGCACGAACGGTGTCGATGCGCGTGACCTTGAATATATTTATTTATTTTGTTTGCAATATATAAATGTACCAAAGAACAATGGCGAAATCTTAGTTGGTTAAAATTAAAGCGTCTAGAAAAGATACTAAAACCAAAAATATTTAAAAAAATAGCTACATTTTATCAAATTCTCACTTAAAACCGTTAAAAATAATTATTTAGAATACTTAATTGATTTAGATTATCATTTACTTCCTTTCTATTACTTTAGTGTTACCATTTAAAACTATTAATTCTAATATGGTAGGTACAAAATAAGTCTGTTATTTGATCTATTTATTCAATGGAATGTTACGAAAGAGCTGTTTTATGAGACATGATATCATCGTATTAGAAACACATGACCGATTATCTTTGGTTTAAGTGACCATGGCTCAATCGTTAAATTGAACATTAAGTATCCATTAATTGCTTCTTGTGGTATCAAAAATACGTAACCCATATAAATAAAGAGCCCGTCTTGGCGTTGGCGCGTTTGGTAGAACACCTATCTTACGCTTTGATGGGTCGCGGGTTTGGATCCCGTCGGGACATGCTTATAATTTTCTGTAAGCATGTCTTCCTCACGTCTACTCACTTCAGGCATTAAAGGGAGGAAGATTGAAATGCCGACCGGATAACGATCATTAATGGACAAACTGTGAAGTGCAAATTGCGCGTTTCGTTTTCAGTCTATGGATTTCCGAATGCTCTTAGTAAAAATTAGGTCGACAGCGCATCATTGACTGATGTTCCGTGGCTGGTATCACCTACCATCAAGTGAACATCACCTTTTTTACCGAAGGGAAATGGATTTGCGCACGTCAGCTCGACAAGTCGACAAGTAGCTCCCCACAATAGGCCGTTTTACAGTTCAAAGACCGAAAGCGAACCCGAGCCTACCATTATTTGGTCCACGCCAGCTAAAGCCGGTACCCCTCATATCTGGAAGGCATTCCCCAATCCGCCACCCGGGGACGCGCCCGATGGAAGCTCTGGCAACTCACACACGGGAAGTGAATTTCACCCACGCTTGGGTCAGCTTGGGTGAATTGCTGACATGTCTGCCAGTAAATTGAATAACCCAGTAGATCTAACAATAAATATACATAATAAAATATTAGAATCGACTGTCTGTAAATTGAAATTGGATGATAAAAGAAAGGAATTTTTTTTGGCTCTGTTTAGACTAAAATGTTGAAATGAAAAATATGCCTTTGATCCGGTAAAGATTTTAATTTACCCGTGTGATTTTCGCGAATATTATAACGAGTATATCAAGCGGTTTAGGGTTACCAGAAATTATCGTATATTAATGAAGCGATCTCATATTATCAAATTAAATAAATTTATTGTCCGTAACACCGTGCCATCCATCATCAGATTGCGGTGTGAACTCGAGCCAATATTTGTTCAAATCATTATTTTTGATTAATGATTCAACTCGGAAAATTGCTTTTTAGTTCCATGTTGAATTAATGAGACGAGTTCCACAATTGTTTGCTTAAATTTCAATTTACTTACGCAATAATGAAGAGCGCAAGCTTACTTATTTGATGTAAATTTTAATAATGCTACTTAATGGCTCGTTGAGTAAGCACATCTGCTTGGCGTTTTCAATGGATCGCGGGTTCGAATTCTACTGGGTTTTTTAGTTTAGTTTTAGTTACGCAATATAATTTTCAGCCTATTTGACGTCCTATAGCTGAGGTATATTAAGGCAGCATACAGTAAACTGAGCCTCACACTAATATGTCGATATATATATACTAATATTATGAATAGGAAAGATTTGTTTGTTACTATTTAACTCAAAAACTACTCGACCGATTTTTAAAATTCTTTCACAAATATAAAGCTACATTATTATCAGCGAGTAACATAAGGTATTTATGGTTTGTGTATAGAACATCTACATTGCACCCGTGCGAAGCCGGGTCGAATCGCTAGTAAGATATAAAAAACTCAAGACTGTTTATACAACTAAATTCTAACCCAATCCAAAATCACCAACAGCGAATTTGGAACAAAATGTACTCATATTAATCAAAGATCTGATTGTAATAATAATAAAATGAATCAGATCTCCCAAATCAAGGAAAACCGTTTATAACGTTAATATGCTTTAACCGAATGAAATTATTCCCCGCAATGACGGGGTTGTATGAGTGAAGCCTATTCGATGTAATTTAAATTGATGTACGTCATTAATTCACCCGTGACCGAATGAATGAGAACCGTATCGCGTGGGTTTCATTCAATAAAGTCGCTTCGTATTGCGTGGAATTTTTTCATTGAAACGCCGTTTGTTCTCAACTTTCATTTTAATATTTTTTGTTGAGAAACGTGACTTTGGTCATAAAATTGCTCTTCAGTAGACAACGTACTTCAGACTAGATATTGTATTAACAGCTTCGTTTGGCTGGCTCTGGTCATAGTTTACTTGAGTAGATTTTGAAACTGCCTTGTCCTTTGAAATTCTTGAATATGATTATAGTAATTAGTAACATTTATTTATCGCTTTATCCAATTCACAGAAATATGAGGAGATAAGAATAAGTATTTGAATAACGCGATAAGTAGTTAAAATGGTTTTGTTTGAATTCGGCGCATTATTTAACTAACCAGCAATAATTACTAGCTAAATACTTATGTGGTGTCAGTGTGGATTGATTAATATTACTATTATGATTAGACTATACTACAGGATGACTTTAGAATTTTGATATATTTAAATAAAATCCGGGTAACGAACCACCGTTCATCTATACATCTATACAAATATTATAAAGAGGAAAGGTTTGATTTTTTGTTTGTTTGTTTGTTTGTATGAATTGAATAGGCTCCGAAACTACTTGGCAGATTTGAAAAATTCTTTCACCAATAGAAAGCTACATTATCGCTGAGTAACATAGGCTATATTTATTACTAGAAAAAAATAGAGATCCTTAGAATTTCCTACTAAAACCAACCCGAGGTGTAAAAAAATTTGCCAAAAAATGTTGTTCGTCGCATGCGCTGCGAAAAGTATTGATGATAGAACCAAATAAAGTTCTACAATATTATAGAACATATAAATATCTACAAAAAACTTCACGAGACCATATGTCTAACTATTGTAGTTATGTTACTATAACTACTTTTGTACATTTTAAAAGTTGATAGAAATGCCGATCAAAATCAGACCTTGCTATCCATACCTCTGTATTAATTCTTATCCAAATAAATTGTTTCATATTTAAGACTGTTTCAATAGCTGTTGATTACTTTTTGAAATATTGAAATCGGACATTCCATTCAAAAGATATTACGAAATTAAAAATATCAATGTAAACAAAAAATACACGCCGTCCGCTTCGCACCGCTGTGGCTCCACGCAGGGCATCGAGCAATACGGCGAGGGGTAGTACTATGTCATTTTGTTCAATTTGTGGGGTTTTGTTACGATTTAACTCAAAAACTACTCAACCGATTTTAAAAATTCTTTCACTAATAGAAAGCTACTATATTATCAGCGAGTAACATAGGCTTTGCTTTATTTCATCTATTTGCACCCGTGCGAAGCCGGGGCGTTTTGCTAGTAGATGGATAAACCGTAAAGTGCATATTGCGCGTTTCGATTTCAGTCTGTGGATTTCCGAATGGTCTAAGTAAAAAGTAGGTCGACAGCACATCATTGACTGATGACTGGGGTATTACCTACCATCAAGTGAACGTAATATTAAAAAAAGAAAAGTTTGGTTATTGTATTTTTTGTTCATTCATATTAATCTTTTACTTTTATTACTTACTTTGTTTTTACCTATAAAATATTGTAATTATTGAATACAATAATTTAAGCCCAGCTTTGTCAACAAACTATAAAGTCATGAAGTAATAGTATTAATATTAATGAGAGTAGTCAAACCTAGGCCTAAATTATTATTTTGTGACCTACGCCTACAACAGTGATTAATGACCAGTATTCCATACAAAAAGCTAGGCAAAATACTAAAGAGTCTATATAAATACATTTTACAACCCACGAAGTAATCTAACTAATCCAATATTATTACGTGGGAAGAGTATCTAACTTATTTCTACGTTCTATTTTTTTTTATGTCAGATATCGACAGACGAGCATGAGGTTCACTTGATGGTAGGTGACACCCCAGCCACAGAACATCAGTCAATGATGCGCTGTCGACCTATTTTTTACTTCGAGCATACGGAAATCCATAGACTGGAACCGAAACGCGCAATATGCACTTCACGGTTTTTCCATCTATAAACGGTATTTCTTTATTTGATGGGATACTACAGTAGGTAAACTTTTTATTCTTTAGAATACCTAATACAATTTAAAAACTGTCAGGATACGGAATCGTAAGTTTTTAAATTAAAAAAATCTATGCCTGATTACTTCATCAATTTTGAGATTTCGACCGGGTAACGAACCGCCGTTTATATACGAAAAAGCCGTGAAGTACAGATTGCGCATAGATATAAAACGCTTATGTCCTGTTGCTAAGTTATCAATTTCTAACTTAGAATTATCTGTCAAAATTTGAACAAAATAAGTACATTTACAACCCACGAAGTAATCTAACTAATCCAATATTATTACGTGGGAAGAGTAGGTATCTAACTTATTTCTACGTTCTATTTCTTTATTTGATGGGATACTACAGTAGGTAAACTTTTTATTCTTTAGAATACCTAATACAATTTAAAATTTAAGGATACGGAATCGAAAGTTTTTAAATTAAAAAAAATCTATGCCTGAGTTTTATTGGGAGCGATGGCAGAAGAGTTTTCAAAATGAAACTTCGGAGCTACTGCTCCATCCAAGTGTTACAAGACTGATTTAATTCAAGTTAAATATACAGAGCAAAGAGTCTTATAACTATTGTTACAGTGGTATGCTTATCTCTAGATGTAATGGGAAACTATGGAATTTTAATGTGTCCGGGTTAGCTGGGTTACAGCTATGTAACTCCTGGTTACTTCAATAATTTTGAGATTTCGACCGGGTAACGAACCGCCGTTTATATACGAAGAAGCCGTGAAGTACAGATTGCGCATAGATATAAAACACTTATGTCCTGTGGCTAAGTTATCAACTTCTAACTTAGAATTATCTGACAAAATTTGAAACAAAATAACTTCGAAGTAATCAACTGACTTACATTCTATAAGTACTTATTCTTCATTTAATTGCTTTTCTAACTTGTATATTTTTTTCTTTTCCTCTATAGAATGATATCGCAGATTCTTTGTTCATTTCTGGATTTCTATGTTATCCACAGGACATTTTTACACTATAAAAAGGAAGGAAAATATAAAAGCTTATAAGACCCCAAGTAACAGGATATTTAGCAATCTCCTCAAGATATTGTTGGGTTTCTCAAAGCCTTGCGGTTTTTCAAGATTTTGATCTAACTTATAAGGATTCCATAGCACTCGATACTTCTAAGTCCTTTGTTTACAAAGGTGATATGTTTGCTCCCTGTAATACTTTTAAACAATACATGAATATTGTTTAAATTCTTATTTACAAAATCGTTGATGCAACCAAATAATAAACCTTTGGTCATAGTTCGTTTCCCGCTGTGCTTAATTGTTTTTATTTCTATGTGAATGTTATACGGATTGCAACTGAAGAACCTAATACAAAACCAATAAAATAAAAGGAAAAAAATTTCACTATTCCGAAAACGCGAAAAAATTAAATCTGAAATAGGTCGAGAGCACATCACTGATGTCATACAGACTCGTCTAATACTTATATCTGACATAAAACAATAAATAATGCAGGTTGAAATTCGATCCTGAAATTATTGTCATCAGACAACAGTTCATTTGTGTCAACGGCGCGGCGTCTCTATTTTCTTCCAAGTACGAGTACAAAGGTTCAATATTGCAAAACAAGTCTGTTATCTACGCCCTAATCTAAAGTCCGCATCTTAAACGCTCGTCGCAAGCATAATATCTCCGAGTATAAAAACTTATATACGATCTCTATGTGACTGTAATATGATATCCTACGTTTCATGGCAACCTGGTTATACGATGTCAAGGACGTATCTTCATATGGTAGTAATAAAGAAGGAATTTAATTATATATGCTTAATTGATTTAATAGAATTTCATCTTTTCTTATTGATAGAATAGGGGGTGAACGGGAAGGTGGTTTATCACCTGATAGTAAGTGATCATTATCTAACAAAAATACTATTTACATTAGATACATGTTACTAATGCTAGGTGATTCCCCAGCCACAGAACATCAATGATTGTTAACTTACTTTTTACTTCGACCATTCATAAAACCATAGACTGAGAACGAATCGCGCAATGTACACTTCACGGTTTATCCCATTTCGGTGGTTCTTTACCCGGTCGGAATGTTATTCCTACCACGCATTTCGACACCTCCCACGCATATCGTCGTATTCACCTTTTTTTTGAAAATGAGTATTTTGGCTAAACGTATTCAAAATTATCATCTTTATAAATCACGCAAAGAAAAAATTAAAATTTTCAATAATTATAGATTTTTCCAAAAGCAGAACGTCTTATTATTTCAAAGTTCCCGCGCATTAAATCGTATGACATGTTTCGACTATATGCATTGATCTATTCGGCCGCGCGAACAATAATCAAGGTCAGTTACCGGCGTCGTATGACAGAGGTGATACGCATAGTATTATTAAGAATTATTATTATAAATAAGGTTGAATTGCTATGTGATTTATGTTGGAATAAAGGTTTTTGTAATACACGAGCATTATGAGTAATTTACGATCATCATAGATTCTGAAATTAGCACTGAACCCAGAAGAAAACCTAACCTCAAATGCTATTTCTCATTCTGTTAAGTTTTCTTTTAATTTAATTTATAAATTAATCAATATGTCGAGATAATTATAACGAAATTCGATGTTATTACATTTCAAGTATCGCAACAGTAAATATTTTTACATAATTTATAAAATTAATCAAACGCTACGCATAACGTCGTAAGAAACTAGTTACGACTGTATGCTTCGTTTTTTATGCGTCGTACTTCGACTTACGTCTTTATGCGTGGTTCATTTATTTCTTACAGGGGTCGTAAATAGTACTTACGACGAAATGCTCCGGTCATTATATTGTTTAAGACTATATGCGTATTGGTGATTATTAAAATCTTAAATAAATTTGATTTTTTTCGACACTGTCGCATTAAGTATAGTATTTTATTCCAATAAATTTTCATTTTTTTCATATATTTCATTTGAAACTGACAACCAAGTAGTTGAACACAACAGAAACAGTACACCACACTTAAGTAACATCTCCAGTAATTACTCTTCTGATTGTTCATCTGTTGAGAACACACTAGCTTCTAGTCGGAATAGGCGTATTCGAAAATGTGATTGGAAAGATAGAAAAATAAAATATCTTAAAAATGTAGGCAAAGCTTATTTAATCAAAAAAGATGGAGTTCAAAGAGATGGCAAAACAATTAAATTTCTATGTCCGTAGCTAGTTATTTACTAAAGTTAAATTTAAAGAGACCAAAGTAAATTATGGTGGTAAAGAATTTCGACTTCGGTCGGATAATTAATGTGCCGGACAAAATCGAAATCGTATAGTATTTTCATTTTATACTTATGCTGCTAAAAAGTATAGATTTTCAGTATGAAGCTGATTCGGTACATACTTTGATAGAAAGAAACGCAAAAAAATAAACTTATATCTAAACCTTTGTGGTGGTGCTTTAATTAATTGGTCCAAAGTCAACCCACCTTATTACAATGTTTTTGAGATGAGCAGATTTCTATAATTTCAAAACTTTATTAGAAGGTAAAAACTGGATCAAAAACTCTAACAAACAAAAAGTATCCTGGAATAAAATCAAAGAAGTTGAAATAACGCAAAATGATCCCCATCTATTAAAGTAAAGAAAATGAAGAGTCTATGACTTTATATCTAACTAATAAAACCTATTCATCTCGAAAAAATAATAGCAATGAAACTCTACATTTATGTTACACAGATTATTTGCCTGTCACAGCAGCCAAAGGTGATTTAAAGAGTCTTTGTAATAGACGTATTATTCCTCAGGAATATCATAATTACTACGATAGGCTTTCTAATACTCACGCAATACTATTGATGAAGAACACACTGATGTTGATTCTTTAGATGACTTATAGACTATTTACAACTCATAAAACTTAACATAGCTATGTAAATTTATTATGCCTTTTTAAATGTTTGGAACAAGTTTGTAATAATTATTGTAGTTTACTTTTTCTATAAAACAAAAACTAGGTATTTGTAATAAAGTAAACTAGATGTTTGTTATATAATACGGAGTTATAAAGTTTATTGCCATATTCTATTTATCATAGAATTTAAGGTTTTTGTTGTGATGTTTCAGTAATTTTCGCGAAGCAAGCCATCAATTATTAATAAAATTAGTTTATTTCCTATAAATGTTTAAGTTACTTACCACTAAAGATTAATCCTTGAGACTGTTTTTATGTATATATTTAAATATGTTTACTTTTTAAAGTTCAAGTATTTAGTACATTGTGATTTTTAATAGGATGTGAAATTATTGAACTACTGCAAATTAAGGCAGATAAGACTTAACGCTTTGACTAGAGATGGATTCAAACAAAGTTTTTCAACTATTGTGTTTCTTTTTATATAGGGTAGTAAGTTAAATATAGCTTTGAATCCAAATAATGTTGATTTTCGTCACGAAAGATAATTAGTTTTAACTAAGAAGAGTAAAAATTCTTGATTGATCTTGTTAATTTGTTTCTAATTTTTTGTATTATAAAGTTGATATGAAGAAAATATTTTTGTCATTTCTTTCAGTAACTATTTTAAAATAAAGTAGTACATCTTTTTACTAAAAAATAGGTATTAAAAAAGGCAACGCATTAAATAGTTACCCGTCGCATCTTAGGTAAAACATATTTATTCAACGCATAACGTCGCAACAAGACGTATCTTGAAAGTAGTATATTTCTTTACCCACGCATAATGTTGTAACTCGTCGTAAGTCATAAGTGTGCTACATTCGTCGCGACGCATATAGTAGTATGTATAAAATTCCGAAATATCTCCATAAATACAAATTATTTTGGTCATTACTTCACACCCCATATTAATTAATTAATTATTTATTAATTTTAAACTAGTTTAAAAAATATATATGTTAAAACATTAAAGTTATCCTAATTTTATTCTTTAAACTGTCATACTGATAAATAGGCATTTTACCAATACGACCTTGTGCGTAGGAGGTGTCGATTTAGTGACAAGACGTAATGAAAACTTGTCGTTTCTTCGGTATTCGAAGTCGCAACCTATCGGAGCGCGAGGTGTTCTACCAAAACCGGACCAGTCTTAAAGTTCCCGCAATACATATTATGAGTAATTTTAATACTTACTTTTAAATAAAATACTGTATACCGGATTAAAACGCGATTTATTATTTATATTGTTTAAATTATTTATCCCGACGTTTCGGATGCTTTTCAGCAACCGTGGTCGCGGGGAGACAGCTGTCCGGTATACAGTATTTTATTTAAATGTATGATACTCGCGTTAATAAAAGACAATATTTAATACTAACTACATAATATATTGCTTGTTTGAAACAAAATGTAAACAAATACAGTAATCAGTTTCTTTGACTGCTTAATCTTCGCTCCTCGTATCTTTGCATGCCATAAGATACGCGAATTTTTGTTAAGTCCACATCTTGGCATTACTCCAACTGACGAGTAAAGGCCTTTTCTGTATGAATCGTAAACAGCAAGAACTGTTGTATTAAATTTCTTCGCATGACGCCTGTGTAGTCTGGAAAAAATACACTGATAGTTTAATATTATAAAAGACATACAGTATCACTTTAAAAATAGCTGTAGTTTGCGTTGGATCCAGTTGAGTAAGAAGTTTATGTACTATAATAATACAATCATATCGACAGAAGAGCTTGAGGCTCACTTGATTGTCACATCAATCAAATAACATCTGTCAATGATGCGCTGTCGACCTATTTTTAACTTCGAGCATTCGCCAATCCATAAGTTACACCGAAACGAGCAATATAAACATGGTTTCCATCTATGAGCGGTCAGAATTTCGATTTTCCTTGGGACATAAGTGACCAGATGTAGAAAAACATTATTTTCAAAAAAAAAATCAATATGTTGTCCTGGTGGGATTCTAACCCGCGTCCACAGACAAAATAGCCGCTTCAAACCCCACGCGCCAAAGATCCCGTCAAAATAACGCATTTTACAAGTAACTCGGTATTTGAGTACAATAGCTAGTTTCTATCATTTATGTGCGAACGGTACAGACAGAGCAGTACGTGAGGAATTATACTCTAAGGTACGGAGCAATTTGCCGCAATCCAACTTCCCTTTGCGGTAACTTCGCAATTCGTTAAGAGTTTAGACGCAGCCTTAATCGAGAGACAGTCGATAAAAAGGATTCCTTCAGCAGTAAAGAAGAGTTACAACATATTTCCCCTTTTGTTTGCGCCAACTAACGACTGTTTCCCTAAAAATATTTAGACCATTAAAATGGATAAGGCAGCGATGGCGAGATTTCGACTGTTTTGTCCTTTTGGCATGTTTTTATCGGCCTGAAATGCGGCTATTTGTATCCTTGTGTGATTTCGTACGTAAGGAGCTACGTTATCGCAATGTTTTCACTCTATGTGTGGTTCTATCACATTCTTACTCTTTATGTTGGCAAATAACCTTCCTTTTTATAAGGTAAGGATTCATAGACTTCATTGATTTCAAATTTCTTGACGCGTTTGGGAGAACTCTCGTGGCTTCGAATCCCACCGGGACGATATTTATAATTTTCTGTAAGCATGTCTTACCCATGTCTGATAACTTCGGGTATTGAACGGGTGGGAGAAATATAGAAATTCCGACCGGGTAACGCCACTGTTCATAGATGGGAAAACCGTGAAATGCATATTGCGCGTTTCGGTTTCAGTCTATGGATTTCCGAAGGCTTGAAGTAGAAAGTGGTTCGACGGCGCGCAATTGACTGATGTTCTGTGGCTGAGGTGTCACCTACCATCAGGTGAATCTCATGCTCGTCTGGCGATATTTAACGTAAAAAAAGTTATGTAATCTAAAGAAAGATATAATAATAAATAATACCGGATTAAAACGCGATTTATTATTTATCCCGACATTTCGGATTCTTTTCAGCAACCGTGGTCACGGACAGACTAAAAGGTGACAGCTGTCTGATTTGAAATATCACAAAGTTGACATATTAACGCCATCTATTCCTATTTAAATGTGTCATACCCGTGTTAATAAAGAAAATATTGTTGTGCTGTGTCTGAAGAGACGTCATCATGGCTGATACTGACACGTATTGTAAAAAGTTTCATGAAGTATTTGTTAAAAATGTGACCTTATTTATCCGTCGCTATTGAGAATTACTAGCATAGACTCTAGATAACAAAATTCGTATCGAAGATTCGTGTTGAACAAGATTCGTGTTGAAGATCACATTTTAGACCAAAAGTAGGCCAAGTTTTTATTATGCCGTTTGTTGAAAACGATAAAATGAAATTTCGATTGATGTTGTCTATCAAAGGAAATACCAATTCAAGTTAACGAAGTTACGGATATAAAAACAATGCCAATAAAACTATCTCTTGACAAGAGTTTTGTGTGGATTATTTTACGTGTAGACAGATATATTCCATACAAATATTTTTAGTATCGTCGCCGTGGCTCAGTTACCGCGTTGTATATAGCATCCGAGATCTAGAGTTCGTTTTTTCCACAACAAACACTTTCGTGCCCCCAGTGAAAGGAAAGTAGGTATCACTCAATACCTTAAGACACCGACTATTGATATAAATATTCAAAATTGTACAGTTGCCCAAAGATACCACTCGATCATTACACTGACATCAACATGTTTTTGTTATGTTTATGTCTCACATTTTCCTCCTTCCGTTTAGGGCCTCGTCGATATATCTGGTTTTATACCTTTCATAATGTCCATATAATTATGTTATTTAGGTGACTGATCATTTGAAATGAAATACATTTATTCGGAAGGGCCCAAAAATAAATACAAGTATCATATATCAATAATAATATAACTTAAAAATATAAATTAACAATTAATAGATATAGAAAGAAGTGCCGCCACAAAAAGGGAGGTACTATTCATAAGGCGGAAAGGATATCTCTATCTTAAAAAATGTCTGTTGAATGCTAAAAGATGATGTCACTTGTTCAATGACCTACGAAGAGGTATCTATTTTTTGTCATAAAGTTCACAGAACAATAGTAGTTGAATTAGAAAAAAACGAGTTCCAGTAAAGTATGGTACAATATTTCTACACAATGTCGCCATTCAGTTTTATTCCCACAATACATTTCGTTTTTGCTGTGGACGTTTTAAAATGATGCCAAATATTTAGTTTTTGACAATGGCCGCTCGGATGTTGGCTGAGAAAATGAATCCTGTTCTAGTTAAAATAAAGGTTTAGTAAGATATATTCGAATACGCTATTTTTGGTGTTCATCTTTTTTTTTTTAAATACGCTAAAAATCGCACTTAGATTTTTTTTGAAATTTATTTACCACTAGCAATATGCCCCAACAAGTGAACCTCATGCTCGTCTGTCAATATCTAACATTAAAAATAAAAAAAAAACAAATAATCAAAACGTTGTATTTGGTCACTTCGATTCTCAAAGTGCGCTATAATTAAATAAGTGATGAAATATTTTCTATTTTTATAAAATTTGAAAACATTTTCTTAGAGTCGAAGATACTTCTTTCAATAACTATCCAGCAGTTGAAATTAAATGAACAGCTGTGAAAAAGTATTGCAACAAGTATTGGTTTCAATTAGGGCTGCCATCACCTAAATTGCAAACGCCGAACAAAATCTTACAAAACCGGAACCTGACATATGGTGAAATTGCAAAATATGTTTGCACACAGTTTACATTCTAAATATTTTATTAATTTAAACAGATTGTTTTCTTCGCTTTATTTAAAAATAACTTTTTGAAAATCCCTGCCGGTCGCTCCCCGGATGGCTTGTAAATAAGGACAAATCCGGGGAAGCCGGGACGGATAGCAACCCTAGTTTTTATTAAACTAGTAACACGCCCCGGTGATCGCAAGGATGCAATCTAGAAATGAACTATACACAAAAAAAGGTATAGCCTATGTCACTCGCTGATAATGTAGCTTTCTATTAGTGAAAGATTTTTGGCATACTACTCTACTAATAGTCTCTTCAGAGCGAATTAAGCTTAATTTATTAGCTTAAAATTAAGCCTACGTAGTATTTATGGATGAAAACCTTCAAGAAGCGAGCCTACATCTTTCTTAAGGCCGGCAACGCACCTGCAAGCCCTCTGGTGTTGCGGAAGTCTATGGGCGGCGGTGATCACTTACCATCACGTGAGCCGTCTGCCCGTTTGCCCCCTATACTATAAAAAAAAAATGTATAAATAAATAATTACCAATTTTACAAGTTAATATTCTCTCCTGAATATTTTAACGAATTTGATTACATTCTTCATACAAAAGTAGGAAGAGGAATAGAATTTTTTCCAAGTTACGGAGAAATTCTGAGCCTTCCTGTACCCGTAAAGCTTTTATACCATTAATATATAGTTCATTACTTTTTAGTGCTTGGGAAAAGTAGGTCTGTGAAACTTATTACACCGTTCTTAGTCGAGAAGTTGTATATGGCCAGACATATAGTGGTAATATCCTCAAAATAGGAGTTTGTTTTTCTTTTTTCTTTTATGAGTTTTGCTTGTTCTTATATAGTACTAGCAATATGCCCTGGCTTCAGACGAGTGCAATGTAGATGTACTATAAACAAAACATAAATAGCCTATGATACTCGCTGATAAAATGTAACTTTCTATTGGTGAAATAATTTTTAAAACCGGTCCAGTAGTTTTTGAGTAAAATCGTAACAAACAAATCTTTCCTCTTTATAATAATAGTATAGATTAATTCAAGGGCGTATTTCGTCTGTCGACCTACTTTTTACTTCGAGCATTCGGAAATCTATAGACTAAGGCCGAAACCCGCAATGAGCACTTCACGGATTTTTTATCTATGGACGGTGGTACTTCGATATTCCTTCCATCCGTTTAATGCCCAAAGTTAATAGACTTGGGGAAGACATGCTTATAGAAAATTATAAATATGTCGTAGGTGTTCTATCAAAGGCGTCAACGAGCCCGTCAAAAGCCCGTGTTGGCGACATATATATACGTATATGTATGTACTATGTATATTCTACAGTTATAATCAATCAAATTGGTCGCTGATGGATGACGGAATCTGTACAATTGTAAATACCAAAGCTAGTGCAATTTTGGTATTGGATTTGAATAGTTTGGACCTGAAAATGTTTTGTGAATATATTTTCTATTTTGCTAACATATTTCTGCTTATTTTGGCATAGCATTGCTGTAAGAATCCCGTTGATCCCGGTTTTGAATCCTGGGGGCAAAATATAATACTATATTTCGGCCGTGGATGGCACAGAATAACGATTACTGCATGAAGAAAATTTATTAGTGAAAAAAAACAGAAATTGTCTGCCCCAAGTCCGTTAAAGTCAAGGGAATTTACTCATTATAATAATATCGCATTTATATTCGGCTTCGCACGGGTGCTATGTAGATGTCCCTACTATTTTAAAAAAATAAGCTTTTTATTTTGGGGAATTTTTAAAATCGATCGAGTAGTTTTAGAGTTAAATAGTAACAAACAAACAAATCTTTCCTCTTTATAATATTATAGTATAAGTATACTAGCGACCCGTCCCGGCTTCGCACGGATCTAGATTTTTTGATTAAAAAAGCAGGGGCTGGTCATAGATGAGTGAAAATATAGGGTTGTATGTATTTTTTAATGCCACATAATAAAAAAATAAAAATAAAATCCAAAAAAAAAATTGGGGTGGACGCCCCTTATCACTTAGGGGTTTGAAAGATAGATAGTAGCCGATTCTCAGACTATCTGAATATGCATAAAAAATTCATTAGAAACGGTCAAGCCGTTTCGGAGGAGTATGGGGACGAACATTGTGACACGAGAATTTTATATATTAGATATATACGCCTGGTTCAAAGGTACAATAATACCAGTGTAAAAACTAAATAACTACCTGCATAACCGCAAATCGCAACTGTATGGAAATACTGTCAATAAAACGGCTTCCAGTGTTTAACGCTAAACGTTTTTTATTTCCCCAGAATAAACATTAAAGCGTTCACCGTTCAATTCGATCAGGATATATTTTTCCAAAAAACAGTCCAATCCAATACAGTTGTGAATTCGTGCACCGTATATTAACGTGGCCTATATCTACTGTTTACTAAGTGCTCATATATTGAGATCGAATTGATAACAAACGATTTTTTGGGCGAAATTTAACTTGAATAACGATACCTTGAATGTTAATTGTTATTTGAAATATAGGCATAATAAAAGTTTAGTCTCTGACACCACAATATTGGAACACTATTTACTCTTATATACATCTATACTAATACTTCTATACTAATACATATTATAAAGAGGAAAGATTTTTTTTCTTGTTACGATTTATCTCAAAAACTACTAGACCGATTTTAAAATTCTTTCACCAATAAAAAACTACATTATCAGCAAGTAACATTTTCATTTTTTTGTGTAAAGTACATCTAGTACATTACACCCGTGTGAAGCCGGGAAGTGTTACTAGTGAAGTATCAGGTTACATAGGCCTTATATAATAATAGAATAATATAAAAAGCTGTCACAGAGGGCAAGGTTAGTAAAGTAAAGGTGAGTAAAGGATTTAAACTCACAGCAACAAGATTATCTGTTGATTACAAATCGAACAAACTGCATACAACTGACAGATCTTCTGTTTTCTTTTCTTGTCGTTTGGCCACTTCGGGCATTAAACGGGTTTCCATCCGAAGAGTAGAAAGGGAGAAATATCGAATTCAGACCAAGTGAAGAAGCGTCGCTTAAAAATGGAAAACCTTAAACTGCATATTACACGTTTCGGTTTCACTCTATGGATTTTCGAATGCTTGAATTAAAAAATAGAACCACATCATCGACTGATGTCCTGTGACTTAGGTACGAGTATCATCTATAATCAAGCGGACCTCAAGAAAAAAAAATCCAGGAGAACCACATGTCCTAGGCGTCTAATTTATCGAAAAAAAAAATACAGATTTAATATTATTCTTCCGTATTCTATAAAAATGTGTATCATTTATTTAAATCCTGTCAAGTATCTTACCAACAAGAGAATTACACTCTCGATATCTATTACGAAAAAAATATATTCTTCGAATGAAATTGGAAACCTAATCGGACTATGATTGCTTTGATTGATACTTCATTACAAAGTTCGTGGAATGTTAACTCTGTCGATCAATGGGCGCCTGTTCGGAGTTATTGCTGACAGAGGTGACCTCAAGGTCAAACCTACGTTGTAAATACAGGACTCAAGTTCATTTATGTCTTGTACAACAAGATATAAATTGAGATTTTATTCAGATGCTTTCATTTTTCGACATTTATTCATTAATAAGGTTAATAATAGCATCTCATTGACATAGTGTCTATGTCAATGTAGAATCGCTATATTTAATCTATTTTTAATCTTTTCAGGGAAAACATTTTAAAATGAAAAATCTTTTTTCTTTTTGTGAGTTGCTAATATTATCGTTATCGCTTATATTCCATAATCGTTTTCTTGTTGTTGAGAGTTTCTATAATAAAAAGTTCTCTGACAAATTCGAACCTAATTTTCTTTTGGATTAATTTCAATAAAAAAACGTTATATGGGGACACAAGTCTCTGTAGATATTAATAAAATTAACAACATATATACATTATTAATACACGTATTCATAATACTCCGGAACAATGTCATCAATTAGCGTCATTAAGGTGATTGAAGATCAATTCTGCGCAAATGGATCTTCTAATTATCCGATCCATTAAATCTGTTCTAATTGCAGGTTTATTCGTCAACAGATTGTAGAGTTCCTGATGGCATTTTGTTGATAGCACAAATGTTGGCAGTAGGGGAGTTCTTAATAAACGCGAGTTTTACCCCCAGCTTTGATATAATCTGTTCAAATTCAAAATCATTTATTTATTAAGGTAACACAATGTACACCTAAGAACGTCAATAAAAAAATACATAGTAAATGCTTCTAATTTTACATTTACTACCTGTTCTTAAATCAAGGGCATAAAGCGGACGAGAAGAAATGCCAATAAATCGCTCTGGTGCATACAAAAGAAATACAGTTTGAAAAAATGATACATAAGTAACTTCCTAATATCTGTTATTTGTTCTGTGTTAACCTGCAACCTTTGATTATTTATAAATAATCAAAGCCTGCAACTTACGACTGGCTAGCGTCTGGGTAGGGAAATCAATTAACGCCTTGTTCTTGTACGAATAAAGCGTTTTATTTAAGAATATCCTACTGTTCAATGTATTCTGTGGTATTGTTGAAATTTTGTTGTTCCGTCTGGATTAGAGTTATTAACAGTGACTGAATTTCATCGCTTTAATTAAGTTTTGAGGCGCAGAGGCTTCTTTCAGTAAATATGAAACTGTTTTGGATAATTTGGAAGCTACCTATTGTGTAGATAAAAATATGTTTCATCGACTAACTTAAGTAATTAATTTATTGATTTGTTGTTATTTTCTAATATGATGAGGTGTTATTTTCTAGGTTACACTTAATTTGAGTATTGGTAGTTTAAAATCGTTAGAACTACAAAATTAAATAATTTTGCAATGGTGTAGTATAAAACTTTGTTTTATTAGTGAAACATAGGAACCCGGAGTTAGGCAAATAGATATCTAAGCATTTTCGTTTAGGTTTGCGGCGAAGATTACAGAATATTCTATAATAATAACTACGAAGTAATTAGTATCTACTAATAGAACTGCGATATATTTAAGGCTTAATCAGTAATCACTCTTGTTGTGATTCGTAAATTTAAAAGGCAAAATTGTATATTGTAATCAAATTTAGTGTTAAAATAGAAATAATTGATATTAATTATAATGAGTTTACATATTGTTTCGATGCTTTTAAGTGTATTTAATTCAGATGTTCAATTGTTATTATTGTGGAAGTAATATCATTCATTCAATTGATTCAACAGTCAGTCGTCATTGTATTCGCTCATGTCATTCGTTCCTTTCAAACATTCATTGTCGAGAAACTGTCGTCTAATGTATAGCTGTTAAGCAAAATTATTAGAAAAAATATCTTAGTGCAAGCGTATTCTTACCATAAAGGCCAGCAACGCATCCTCAAGACCTCTGGTGTTGAGAATATCCATAGGCCGCCGTAGTCACTTACCATCAGTTAACCCGCCTGTCTGTGCCTCCTTTACTATATAAAAAACTATTTGGAACAAATTAAAAAAAAAACTGCAGCAGAAACAAAAGAAACACTAAAACCTTATCCCAGCATTCAACTAAAAGCTTAACCAACCTTATTTCGTAACAAATCCTGCAAGCAATCAAGAACTAAGAGGAATAACGTTAAAAACCCCACGTTCAGTACACTCGGACAATTTAAAAGTGAATTCTACTAATTGCTTCTCTCCACAAATGATGCCAACCGAAGCACGCTATGTCATTTTTACGT
This sequence comes from Anthocharis cardamines, assembly GCA_905404175.1. Taxonomy (NCBI): domain Eukaryota; kingdom Metazoa; phylum Arthropoda; class Insecta; order Lepidoptera; family Pieridae; genus Anthocharis; species Anthocharis cardamines. The sequence continues at coordinate 3,586,987 of FR989959.1, forward strand.
CAGCGTTGTGGTCAAATTAAATTTTAACTATCCAATTAAGTGCAGCTTTATCATTATTTATTGAGATAAAATGAAAAAGAATTATTTCGATGTATAAAAAAAATCTAAAAAAATAATATTGTCTTTTAAACGCGACTATCACACATTTAAATAAAATAATGTATATCTACTGGATTAAAACGCGATGTATTATTTATCCCGACGTTTCGGATGCTTTTCAGCAACCATGGTCACAGACCGACAGGTAAAACGTCGGCATAAATAATATAAATAATAAACCGCGTTATAATTCGGTATAAAGTATTTTATTTAAATCTAAAAATATTTTTGAATTAATACAAAAATAGAATCGAATTATTCGCTGTAGCCGCGGAAATCTATTTTTATATGACACTTTGCGACTAAACAATGGATTAATTATAATTTATGAATTAAGTACGTTGGATATATTAACTCGTTTGACCTTTAACAGGCTCATAGTCCAACTCATATTTGGGCTGTTTACATTTATTATTTATTATTACTTATTATATTATTTAGTTTTATTCTTTACTCTCTTGTGAAGTGGGACTCCTAGGGTTTGGGTTATTTTAAAGCAGAATTGTCAGAACAAACTATAAGGTGCAAAAAACTGTTGAGACTTGGGTTGTATATCTTCAGATTTGGCTGGGACTGTGAATCTGAAAAGTATTTCAAATCATCAAATACCAGCGATACTTTACGTAAAACACTTCTTTTTATTGGTATATTGGTACTTGGATAATACAACTGTCTTGAGTTTTGTTGGAGCTCCATCGTGGCTAATGTTTGTGATTTTCTGTAAACGGATGGAATATGAAAATTCCACCCTAGTCACAAATTGTTTAGAATAAATTATGAGCTAAAAGCAAAAAGCGAAATAAGATACAATAACTAATTCTTTGATTAAATACAAGGTTATTACAAGAAATCTAGATGCGGTGGTAATGAATCGGCACTTCACGGTTTTTCCATCTATGAACGGTGGTTCGTTACCCGGTCGGAATTTAGATATTCCTCCCACCCGATCAATGCCCGAAGTTACCAGACGTGGGGAAAACATGCTTACAGAAAATTATAAGCATGTGCTCTCGTTGGAATGCGAAACCACGACCCATCGATGCGCACGGCAGGTGTTCCACCGAACACGCCAACGAGCCCGTCAAAATATCGCAGTCCAGGTGACTGTGTGTTCTCAAAAACTTCAAGTGCTGTCTAAATGGGTTCCACCCGTCCATCATTTTCTATCATATATCTCTTTGTAAGTAACTGTAGCTAGTCTAAATGACATGCAATTAAGACAGAGAATGAATAAATGGAGTATTTAATGGCTTTAGAAGTTCACTTGATGGTAGGTAATACCTTAGCCAAAGAAAGTCAGTCAATGATGCGCTGGTGACCTACAAAAATATATAGTATATATTAATAATATTAAAGGTATAGTGCTTAACGCCAATAATTATGAAATTTTAAAATTAAATTGAATAACTTACTGATAAGAATTGTCTTACTGAGGCGACAATAGTTACTAATCAATAAAATGTATTACATACTGAATGTATATTATTTTTACAATAGCGTTTAATGTACCATTATATTTAAGCATTAGGTATTATACATAAAAAATGTTATTCAGAATTTCTCACATCGTCTTTCTATTGAAGCTAGTATAAGGTTGAAATGTTCGCGAAAGGAAATATTTTCCCTTTTGAATTTGTACGTGAGGATATGTCCCGTATTCTACAGATTTTTTCAGATAAAATTGGAAATGTCATAAAATAGTTATAATATGCTATTCATAGTGTAAAAGGAGCACAATTACAATACAAATTTCTTTAAATATATGAAAATGTATATGTTTGTACGGATAGTTTTTCACGGATTTTGACATTATTTTTCATTATAGCTTCTAAAAGCTTTATGTTTATAAAATTAAATTATGTTAAACGATAGAACAGAAATCTAATATACTAGGTAATTGCAGCCTAAAAAAAATATACAATACAATCAATTGCGATGGGTAAAAATTTACAAAAGGTAGGCTATTTCAAAAAAATGCTATGACATTTTGTACGAAAGTACAATACGAGGAAGACCCAGTGTAAAGTGAAGACATTAAAATAAAGTATTATATAATTTATATTTTATACAAGAAAGCACTGACATTAAATAAAACAAGGTCTTTTAAGTATGAAAAAGCACAAAGTAATTAAATAAATGAAATATCTCGGACACTAAAGAAGATATTTCATATGGTGTAACGGAAGTAGTGGTAAATTATAAAGATATAAAATAAAACGAATTCATTTGCCTACAAAATAAGAAAGCTCTACTTTGTACATTAACTTAGGTAAAGCGGCTACGGCGTAGCAAAAGTTTGTAGCGATTCTTCTACGGTTGTATTTTGTAGCACCGTTGCAAAAAATCAGTAGCTCTTAATATGGGACATCTATAACTGTTCTATTTACGAGTGTATAGGGATGGTTAGATTATTAAGATTAGAGTGACTTAAGTCGATATACGTCATGCGCAGAATATATCACGATTGGGTCATAGTTGCCCCATCTTTGAGGTGACTAGGCTATGACTGAAAAATAGCGTGGTGTTACCCAAAAAACTACGACACCGTGCTTTTCCGAGTCCAGGGGCGTTTTCATAAAAAGTGTGCTTATATTTCAAATGTTTAACTAATTATGATCTGCTCCGTTCAATTATTTCATCCCATAATTACAGAATCTTACTGGTATAACGTTATAACCCAAGATTTTGGTTAATTGAAGGCGAAATCGACGGTGATCTTATTTCGACTGAACTGACAGGATACAGACCTTGAACCAGGTCATTAGCTTAGAACTTTGTCCATCAAGATAGGGAGAATCTCAACTGCTTGTTAATTACACAAGTCCTAAGTAAAATTATGATGGGCTTATTGTAATATACCTAGCGCTTCGAACGGGTCGCAAGTTCGAATCTCACCGGGACGATATATCCGAATAAGTAAGTTAAAATCAATTTTAAAAGTTTAAAATAAAATGTCCGATTCTTCGAATGGTGCCGCCATGTCAAATTTAAGATGATTTAGACATTTTACAAAACATTTAAATAAAATACTTTATACCGGATAAAAACGCAATTTATTATTTATTTAATTTACGCCGACGTTTCGGATGCTTTTTAGCAACCGTGGATTTTAAATGTGTGATACTCGCGTTAATAAAATACAATATTAAGAATATATCATATCACAAAATATATTAATTACGGCTATATTCTTGGTATATCTTAGTTACTTTTAGGTCATTTATATTTTTTTGTGAATATGTTTACCCTATTTACAATAAAAATCATAACATGTTCATAGACGGAAAAATCCATTCTACATCCACATACTGCGGAATGCACTTCGGTTTCAATCTATGGATTTCCGAATACTCAAAGCACCTAAAAAAATATGGAAGCTGAATAAATTAGATATGGGTACCATAAATGGAACCTCATAATGAAAAAAACATAACCCTTGTAACTACCATCTGTTTGCAAGTTCCGTCAATTAGTTCAGAAAAAGTCTCGTGTATTGATAGTAGAGTCAGTGTATGCAAATCCACGTGGAATATTCAAACGGTGTCCGCGACCACTCGAACGATACACGAAACCAACTCAATCTGTTTACACTGTACGGAACACGTTGCAGTTTGCGGGTTATGTGAGGCTTTATCTGATAGAGTCGTGATATGCAAACTGAGTTTTGTAGAGACGACTCTACCTGAGATTTACTATGTAGGAGTGACGATAAGTCACAGATATAAATCACAGGTATTCAAAAATAACAGATAACAGTTGCTCCTGCAGTTGTGATATATCTGTTATTGAAAATATCATGCAATACTAAATAACAATAGTTCAACAAATACTAGTAACAGTCAAGCCGTTACAAAACAACTATTATTGTTACTTATCTCAGGTAAATATATATTATTGTCGCGTGCTAAAACGAGATGCACCTAGTATTTCTTAACCTTGAAAAGTCACTCCTAAATTCGATCGTATTATCTTTTTTTTTATGTCAGATATCGACAGACGAGCATGAGGTTCACTTGATGCTAGGTGATACCTCAGCCACAGAACATCAGTCAATGATGCGCCGTCGACCTACTTTTTACTTCGAGCATTCGGAAATCCATAGACTGAAACCGAAACGCGCAATATGCACTTCACGGCTTTTCCATCTATGAACGGTGGTTCGTTACCCGGTCGGAATTTAGATATTCCTCCCACCCGATCAATGCCCGAAGTTACCAGACGTGGGGAAAACATGCTGACAGAAAATTATAAGCATGTGCTCCCGGTGGGATTCGAACCCACGACCCATCGATGCGCACGGCAGGTGTTCTACCGAACGCGCCAAAGAGCCCGTCAAATTATTATCTGTAATTCCTTTAGTATCTAAATAACAGACAGTTATTTAATAACAGATATTTGCGTCTGTTATTATTGAGTAAAGTAACAGGTATAACGATATCACTATTGACCTGTTATCACCCATGTCTATTACTAGGATATTTTTAATTGTATAAACAATTTTATTATTCACAATTACCAACCAATACGTAGAATGTTTGGAATCATGCTAATATTATAAAATTGAAATTTTATGAGGAGGTTTGTTACTTTTTTACGCATAAACTACTGAACGGATTTTGTTGAAACTTTACAGTATTATTGTTTATACATCAGAATAACATATAGGCTATAATTTATAACGATATTGAGTGATTGATTTAATTCGGAAAAAATCTCGATATCTGAGAGCTATTTCTCTCAGCGAAGTGTGTTTCAATAGCTACCGAATTAGGACGATGGCGGTTCCTTAACTGGAGATTACTACTTATGGATGTTTCAAAATTAAGTTCACTCCTTTCATAAAATTATAAACTTTCGTATACAATTAACATGTTATCATGTGCTCAGGGAATCCTATTGATAATTTTGACAAGCAAAATTTGGTTCGATAATACTGATGTTACGGAATATAATATTACTTGAACATTAGTATTTCGCATTAATATAACAATTAACTTATAATGTCCAGTTCCTATGTTCAATTGTTCGTGTTACGTTTATTACTGTTGCAAATGTTTTTTTTTTTTTTTAAAATACGCTTTGGCTTGTTATAGCATTTATATCTACGAATATTCGGAATACAGAGCATTACATTAATATTGCAAAAATAATCGAGTCAAGAAATCAACTTAATGATCACCTAAATCCAACTAATTATTGAGGAAAAACTACAAAGGCAAAAATACATTTCATCGATCATAAAACACGAATAACTTCGAAGGCACTTATCCTGAAAAAATGTATTCGGAGCCGCATTATAAGGTTTGTGTGTCTGTATGTAAGGCCGGGGCATTTGGCAGCCCGCCAGAAGGGTACAACTACCCTCATATTTTATGATACTTTCGCGATGACTTGTGCCGAATCGCTATGCTTATATTTGTTTCTTGTATGTAATTAAATTTATATGACGGTCGCGACGGTATCCTTACGTCTTTTATGCCGAGTCTAGGATTTACGATGTAGTAGGGCTTGTCGTTTTGGGTTACGATATAGATAGTGTGAACATTTTTTGATAAAGACCGTATTCTTTTGTATTAGATATCGACAGACGTGCATGAAGTTCACTTGATGGTAGGTGAAATCTCAGCCACAGAACAAAACTCAATGCTGCGTTGTCGAACTACTTTATACTTCGAGAATTCAGAAATCCATACACTGAGACTGAAACGCGCAATGTACATTTCACGGTATTTCCGTCTATGAACGGTGATTCGTTACTCGGTCGGAATTTTAATATTCCTTCAACCCGTTCAATGCCTCGACCAGACGTGGGGAAGACATGTTTACAGAAAATTATAAACATGATTCGAACCCACGACTCATCGAAGCGCAATCGACCCAAACGCACCAACGAGCCCGTCAAACCGCATTAGTCCTGATTTGTTCTCCTATAATAGAAAATCCCCTCGTCATATTATCTTCCAAAGCCTCTTAAAACCACTCCAGAATAATACACCCACAATTAAATCCATTGTTAAGTTCTAATCTATGACACAATTACGTTTGCGAGGTCAAAATAAACAGAGCTTCCATGAATATTTCAGAAATGTTCGCATTTATGCAAATGAGGCTCGTTACAACTAGTCACAATGTTCGGGACTTTCTGGGACGTTTTATACATATATTTGATGTAAGGAAGTTCCGAGTAACCTTTAAAACATTTTAATTTTTAACTCTATGACTACGATAAAATTAAGTTTATCTTGAGGCAAAATCAGTTGTTCAATGTCTATAGTTATTTTACTCACGGTATGTTTTTTTTTTTCATACTGGTATCATCTAGGTCCTTTTTATAATAAAATAGCTGGTAGCAAATAGTAAGTGACCTAGTTACCGAAGATTTCAATCCTAATAACTTTAAGAAGTGGCCCATCAATGATTTATGCTTTCGCCGCATGATTGTTCAATTTATAACAACTCGCCAACAACCCTCGCCTTGCACAACCCCCTCGTAGAACCATTATCTTCGGCATTTACTGATCTAAGGAACCTTATATAAAGTTCTTATCATTTTACCACATATATAAATCGCCTAATTCCGGTTACTCTAATCTGTAACATTAATTTAAATATAGATTTTTTAATAACAAAAATATAAATGCCAGTCTCAAACTATTGTTTACATTTGTTATTTCATACAACTCGTCACTGTTTCTATTAGCTTATTTATAAATATTGTAATTCTTATCCTTCTTCTTCCTGCCCTGTTCCCTTTTTTTATTTGAAGTCGGTGCAGTATGTTCTCTTTTTCCATTTTCTTCTTTCACTTGCCATATCATCAGTCACACCTCTCAAACACATAATTCTTCACACAGTCCATCCATGTTTTTTTGGCCTTCCTCTTCCCCTATACCCATCCACTTTCATATTCAAAAATTTTTTAGATACATGTTTTTCATCTCTCCTCATAACATGCCCATACCATTGCAATTCTTATTTTCTTTTAGAATAAATATAATATAAAAGTTAACTATTTATTGTAGAGCATGAGTAATGATAATCTCATTATTCATTTCATGCTTACGAATGTGAAGCAACAAAAATACATACTTAAAGCTAAATAAGACTCCGTACTTTCAGACTGAATATTCTACGAAGATTTTAGTATTTCGCTATATAACTCAAAGCACAAAGTTAACACGTTATAGCTTAAGCTTGTATGCATCCTAGGTCTTATTAAAGTTTCTAATGGTTCGTGTTACAATTCACACCGATACTGTGTTGTTAACGAGCTAACATGTTAGTTTCCTCATTTTCTGTCTACACAATGTATTATAATTAGAGCGCATGAGGTATATATAGAGTGAATAAAATATACCTGCTATTTATTCAGTTTATATTGAAGGATAGTTGAGATACATTAATGAGATAGTTATTGTGATCTTTCCTAATACCTAGAATTATAAAACTTATGTTTATAATGATAGTAATAGCCATCACCAGATGACTGTCGAGATGTCGATTAAAAGACCCAAAACTGGTTTATAATAATTTTAATATTTCTAAAAATGCACTCTATTTATATAAACTGACATTTGTTCTAAAATCAAAAAATGATATTTCAATTATTTTATGAAATGAATATTAGAATATTATTAAAAAAATTGATTTTACATAATCTGCCAGCGAACTTGCATTGTTTGCTATGCATTGTCGCTACACAGTGGCGGCATAAGGCGTGGGCGACGTGGGCCACCGCTTACGGGCTCGCGACCCAGGGGGCCTCGCGCCTCGAAAATTTATGAATTACTTAAAAGCCACGAACGTGCCAAAAAAATTTTTTTTCCAAAAATAAACCATCTTTTGCGCTGGCAGAGGGCCCCGCAAAATTAATCTTGCCCACATAAAATTTAGGTCTTACGCCGCCACTGTCGCTACAGCTGTAGCTTTCTATGTATCGGCTACGTTAAAATGAATATTATTACACTTCACCCTTTAAATATTAAGTATATTTCTAGTACTTTATAGTTTATACCTACTAGTTGGCTTGCAAAGTTGTTTGCTTGTTGCTTTAACCACTCTCCATATCTATTATCAGATATATAATAGGGAAGCCATGCTTACAGAAACTTATAAACAACAACGCCAACGAACTTGTCAGCCTGAACTAGTTTCTTAACGTTAAAGTTAAATACAACGTACTTAGTTATTAAAAAAAAGTTATGCATTAAAACATTGCCGTGGAACATAAAAATAAAAAAGAGGATCGAGGCGAGCAACCCTCGCTCATCATACGTTGAGGCACATGAGTCCACGTAACACTGATTGCGTCTATTCACTGCAGTTATAAGAGGGTGGGAGTTTAATCTCAATTACGACCGGGAAGCGAACAGCAGTTCATAGATGGTAAACCGTGATGTGCATATTACGGTTTCGGCTAATGTCAATGGGTTTCGGTTTCAGAATATGGATTTCCAAATACTAATAAATACAAAATACAAATAAATAGTAATAAATACATTAGTAACTAATTATGTATAAAAATTATACCTGACTTATATAATTACGTTAAGGGCATCATTATTTTTCTTTTTATTGTTTCAATAATAGGGCAAGCCGGGCTTTTGGGCTTGTATGACCGCCCTATTTTAATAGGGCGCGACCCCGATCTTCCCCTGCATGCCAGGTATTGGCGACAACAGGGTACCGATAATCACGTTTCGTTTCGGGCTTGTATGGTCGTCTTGAAAAAGTATTCGAATCGTCCATCTGTCAGTTGTACCATTTTCGATACCTAGAAAAAGCATTTATTTAACATTACATTGCCACTGTTAAAGCTCTGCTATACATATAACCTTCAAAGAAAGCGTAATGTACTATTCTCAAATATTTGTTAAACTTATACACGTGCATATAGATTGAAAATCTCATTCCTACACAAATTCTGTATTGAATATTTGTGGAGGAAATGTGAAAGCGAAGTCTTGAGAATAATGTATGTATTTCTTTGGTTGTAGTTTTGAATAAGGGATGAGCTGACTGGTATAGGTTGTTGTCACCTCACGTACGGGTCTTATCAATACTGATTTTGTGACAGGTGAAAAATTCATCGAATAACATATGCTACAATAAGTTAAATCTCTTTTCCTTTAGCGAGGCGTTTACATTTCTGTCTGTAACACTAATATTTTTTATATACAAACAGGTGATGTTTTTTGTGCCCTACCAGACTAAAACTAGTAATTGTTTTTTTTATTTACCCGAAAATCGAATCAAGGACCTCTGATAGTAATGGCATCGTGCTGAGTCAATCTAGTTCTGTCTGTTGTTACATACTGATAATTGCCACAATATTATCGTCAGTAGGCAATATATGAACCACTTTTAAAGAGTCCTATTAAATAGACAACACATGTATTAAATAACAATAATACAAAAAAATATATAAGTGACGAAAAATAATATAACACTTTGTTATGTATCTATTAAATATTTGCATCAGTTGGGTTTCACACACCCGACTCTCCATGCAAATATAATATTTTTTCGCATCTAAATCTATACATGATCTTATTCCTATACATAGATATACTAGAAGAATATATCGATGTCTAACAGATAAAAAAGGATAACCGCAATTTAACAACTTTACAAAAAAGTAATTTAAAGTTCAGTATAAACGAAAGAAAAATGATTTAAATATGAGCGACAAAAAGTTTGTCGTAGATTAATGAAATTTGTACCAAATGACGCAGAAAAAAGCCAAATAATGAATAAAAAATAAGTATATTTTGCTAATAATGTCGCTTATCTCTTTTTGACAGTTAGCCATTAATATATGTAACTAACTATACGAATATTATTAACTCAAAACAATATCCTGGATCTTAACTTATTATAAACAGGGTGGATTTTTCAAGTGGGCGTGCATGGCCAAATCTGACTATGAAGAATAGCGAAAAGTATTCAAAGAAGTCTTGTTTCAGATTATAATGAAATATTAAACTGTATTATTGGATTAAAAATCTGATGATGCATTTGAAAAATTCATCCACTTGAAAAATTTACCGTTTACACAAGGATATTGCCATGAGGCATTGTCCCAGGATACTTGCACCATTGCCTCAATGAATTATAATTAATAATAATTATTATCTTATTAAAGCAATGTATTGTGTTAAAAGAAGCACCTTGCTATTCCCAAACACGCATTTTTTTATTTAATCTCTATATCGTAGTGAAATATAGTAATTTGCTTTATCAAAAGGCGCTGAAATATTAATAAATTGAGTTTCTTTGATAAAATTATGTCTCTTTTTCAGATCGTGCGCTCAAAGGGCCAGTCAGGTAAGGCGGACTTTCATAATATTAATTAATAGAAACCTTATTAGATTTTGATATACTTTTAAATTAATTCAAACTTTCAAGATCTGTGATTATTTAATAATAAGAGAGAGACTGAGATACCATCATAATATAAGTTTTAAAGAGACACTAAATTTACCACACATTTTTATTTCAGTAAATATAACTAAAAACGAAAGAATATTAACCGTGAAGTGAACATTGTGCGTTTCGGTTTCAGTTTATGGATTTCCGAATGCTCGAAGTAAAAAGTGGGTCGACAGCGCATCGTTGACTGATGTTCTGTGGCTGAGGTATAACCTACCATCAAGTGAACCTCACGCTCGTCTGATATCTCGATACGATATCTAACATAAAAAATAAGGGAACTCGGGACTTTACATTTTAATAAAATAAAAAGGTATTATTTGTGATAATGCTCTTCGAAGTTTCTTAAACGACTTTCGCTAACATAAATACTGATAAAATAAATATTTTTTGTAAAGTAAAAGCTATGCCATTAGTAACGCGATGAGATGAAAATGAACGATAATATTTAATATAAGGCCGAATCGTCACTATCTAATAATACCACACCACCGAGACCTCGAGTAGCTTTTAGCTCCACATCTGCCTCAACTTCATCTTAAATTTCCGAATAACTCTATTAAGATTCAGCGATAGTACTCAGGACACCGAATATTAAATTATGAAATGGCTATTAATATGCTAAATAGGCTCATACCTTTTACAATTGGTATTTAACTGGGAATAATTATACAGAAAAGCTGTGTTTGCATCTTTATAGGTGATTTAGGCAACGTGTGTACTCTAAGGCTATTTTAAGCTTAGGTATCATAATTAAGGCTTTATTTAAAACTAGCAATCCGCCCCGGCTTCGCACGGGTGCAATGTCTCAGATCATGATAATAAAATCGGTCGAGTAGTTTTATATGGATAATTTTCTCCGTTTTTGCAACATTTTTCACTGATGCTTCGCTCCTATTGGTCGCAGCGTGATGTTATATAGCCTAAAGCCTTCCTCGATAATTAGACTAATAATTGGATATATTGTTATAATAAATAGAATGGCCAGGTGTGATTTCATTTAAATAGAAATAGTATATATAAGATTGAGAAAATTATTAAAATGCAGGAAATGCGTCAATGTTTTCGACTTTCTTCAGAAAAACTTAAAATGTAAGACAATTTTTTGTTAAAATCATGTTATTGTGCCACTTTTATATGTAGTTTTCGTGTTTATTTGAACTATTAAACAGCAAAACCGCGTATCGATTTAGAATAGAGATTTAAAAAAATATATTTAAAGCCCTATACATAAATTGCTGATTGAGAAATTATTAGGGATCATCAATATATGTATTGAAAATCGTACGAAACAGTACGCATGAAAATACAACCTAAAAAAATAACTCCACTTCTTAGAACTATAACCACTATTACGAATCAATTAGACTAAATCCATAGTTCAATAACTATCAAACGGCCGATTATAATCTATTTTTGTGGCTATTACTCAACCAACTGCTTATACTCAAAGTATAGGAGACTACACGAAGGTCAGTCGAGTGTTCTAAGGGCGTGAGTCTAATTAACGAATATTTCCCATTGAGATGGAACCTTGAAGATGGGTATTAATTACCGTAGTGTTACTGCGCAAATTAGACTTGTGAGATCGAATCTCAGATCTTATGATTTCAATTATAATAGGGGGCATTAATGAATTAAGCATATTTAATTTGGACGGGCTCGTTGGCGTTCGATAGAACACCTGCCGTGCGCATCGATGGGTCGTGGGTTCAAATCCCACCAGGACGACATGTTTATAATATTCTGTAAACATGTCTTCCCCACGTCTGGTAACTTCGGGTATTCAACGGGTTGGATGACAATATAAATTCTGACCGGGTAATGAACCACCGTTCATAGATGGAAAAACCGTGAAGTGCATATTGCGCGTTTCGGTTTGTGTATGGATTTCCGAATGCTCTAAGTAAAAAGTAGGTCGATAGCGCATCATTGACTGATGTTCTGTGGCTGAGGTACCAACAAGTGTAGCTCATGCTTGTCCGTCGATATCTATAATAACATAAAAAAAATACTTATTGGATTACACAATTTCTTAAATTTATATTTGAGAAATAATCGAGGAGTTTAATTATTAATATTTCCAGTATACGTAATTTTAGCAGTAACAGGCTACACTCAGGCCACGCAGGAATTATTCATAAAGCTCTTTTGTCTCTGTTCATTAGTTAATTTAAGAAAGAGATATAATGACGATGAATACTTTATATAAGGAGACTGTGGGAGCGGCGGTAAGACTTATGTTAAGTCTATACTAATATCATAAATTGAAGATGAGCGTCTGAGATGATGATTTATTGCCTTGTGAAGGCGAGGCTCGTGTTAATTGGAGCTGTTTTTGGAAAGATGTTCTCTAGCTCTCTCCTGGTACAATGTTGCGCGTTTTGAGTCTCTTTTGAAGAATATTGTGTCAGTAATAATCAGGCTAGGTCGAAAAAGGATAGCTGTCCTTTTATGTATAGATAGATAATTAATGCATAATATATTTTGTAAATTCATAATATTGGTTTATTCTATAATAAACCGCAGATAGATTATGTTCGATTGCAAATATTAATTGCATGCAAATGTAATAACATTTTGATACGTTGCCACAAAACGGTTTTTGTTATTTCATCAGTGACGTCATTGGGCTGTTAGTATTTGATTAGTTTGTCAGGTTTTATTATTCGGCTAATTGATATAAAATATATGTTAACGTAGGAAAGTTATATATTTTTGTTAAACAGATTTTAACAGGCAATTTATATTTAGCCAAGCGCAAAAGGTAAATCATAATATTACTCTCAGTCGGCTTGTTTTCTTCCGACCGCGACATCTTGAACAACTATCGTCATATTTAAACAAATTAACACAACACAATATTAAACTATACGTATAAGCCTTCCTCATCAATCAGTCTTATCTATTGATCCATGCTGATTTCAAACAAAGTGGTGTTCAAATACCGTGGAAATATATAAATAAAACATAAATGATTATTATTAAATTCAAATTCCAATTCAAAAATCATTTATTCATTTAGGTAACACAATGTACACTTATGAACGTCAATAAAAAATACATATCAAATGCTTCTAATTTTACATTTACTGCCAGTTCTCAAATCAAGGGCGTAGAGCGGACGAGAAGAACTGGCAAGAAACTCGCCGCCACTCTTTTTAATCGCCTAGTTTTTGTTTTACAAATGTTTTGTAAGGAGCTGCAACCATTACACCATGTTCCACATGACATCTTTAAGTAATTAACTATAATAATCGAAAAATAAATATATAAACGAAAAAATAAAAATAAATAAAAACAAAGATTTGTCCTCTATCAGCAGAATGTATGGTGAAATAGGAGCACTCACTTACATTCTCGTGGGAACAACACGCAAATACATAGACGAAATAGATAGATAGATAGATAGATATCAACTTTATTTGCCACCTTAAACCCATAAAACAAACAAAACTAACAAAAGATACAATTAGATTATCAATTATGTAAACAATAATAAAAGTGATGGCAAATAGGACCCCTCATCAGCAAAGCAGCGACTAATGTCGCTACACTGATTTTCAGAGGAGACCCTGCGGCTGTGAGGACTTACTAATATCACCGCATTAAACTACACCCTTTAGTATTTTAACAGCACTTAAAATATTAAAGAAACAAGTTTTACGATGTTCTAGCGATTATTACTTCCTTAGCCGTGCTGTGTTTGAATCGAGTTATTTCTGGAGATCATAAAATGTATACATAAATAATGACTATGAAAAATGATTCCTCTCTTGTTCATACTGCATCAAAATTAATATGTAATTAGGATGTTGTTAAGCAATACAGTGACAACCCACAAAATGGTAAAAATTAAAATTTTGATACCAATCGCTTCCTTATGAGCTGGAGTACATATTTCAAAAGAGATATATATCATATTGTCTTTTATTAACGCGAGTATCACACATTTAAATAAAATACTGTATACCGGATTATTTATTATTTATATTGTTTAAATTATTTATCCCTAAATAATTTAAACAATATCTATACATACGAGTATAATAAAAGAGTAGGATCGAAATTACGCTTCACTAAATATTTTTACCAGAAATTAAAAGGGGTGATAAAAGAAGGGTAGCAGAATGCATAAATGCAATTTTTAAGATTCTTGTAAATAATAAATCGCGTTTTAATCCGGTATACAGTATTTTATTTAAATGAGATATATATCATTTAAATCGTTTTAATAGCAAACATATTGAAAAAACTAGCGGGCACGAAACCCTAAAATGTTTAAAATATTTAACAATAATGCACTAAATTCTATTACTTTGATTGCTACCAAAAAAACGATATATATTTAGTATATATTTGTATGTACTATTATTTGTGTTTTTTTTTAAAAACAAATTTAATAAAACCTAATTATAACTTCAAACGCAATTTTCTCAAAATAGCAACCATGTGGTTTGACACTGTATTGCATAACAGCGTCCATTTAAGCTTATCTTAATCCGTTTCCTGAATATTTATGACACAGCTTTGTATGCCTTCGCTGGCATATTGGAATGTTTTTATTATATACGTGACTAAAAATCCGCCCCGGTTTCGTACGGGAGCAATGTAGATGTACTGAGGGGTGAGCACGAACAAGTATCGAAAGAGTATTCGTATCGTCGAACTGTCATTGGTATGAAATTTCAAATGATTTTTCATACAACTGACAGTTTGACGATTCGAATACTTTGTCGATAGTCGTTCGTGCTAGGCCCCCTGTACACAAAAAAATAGCCTATGTTACTCGCTGATAATGCTTTCTATTGGTGAAAGAATTTTTAAAACTGTCGAGTAGTTTTTTAATTAAATCGTAACAAACAAACAAATCTTTCCTCTATAATATTAGTGTAGATATACGGTCTTACTTGTAAGCTTGATATACTTTAAATATGTTTTGTCCCGCTCTATTGAATACAAAAAGACTACAGCCGGGCTAGCATGACCGCCACGAGATATGTCGCGGACGAGAGAAGACAAACTAAGATGTAAGATATCTCGATATATTATATCTCGACATCGACAATTTTGATAGAAAAGATATCTCGATCGAGAAATATATCTATTTTTGATATTAAAAGTCGAGTTTTAAGTGTAATTGTCATGTTAGACCCGAAAGAAATAAAGCGATAGTCGATTAAAACACGAGAAAACGGTAGACAAAATTTTGTCGCGCTTGTCATGCTAGGCCGGCAGAACAAAAGAATAAAAACATATTTTAACTATATCAAGCTTATACTACGTTTATAAGTAAGATATAAAGTCATACATATCACTTACCTGCGGAAAAATCAAGTTTTAATTCATTTCTCCGTTTGCTCTTATACAAGACAACAAACACATTTGTATATTTACATAATATTATAAACAAAGGAAAATTATTTCCGGAAAAGATAGCTCTGTATTCTTCATTCAAATTAAATGGAATTATTATTCTTTTTGTTTAAGAATTATGTATATTAAATATAATATATAGTTGGAGATCGCGTTCCATTCTTGTTTATACCAATAAGGCAGAGCTGAGCGGAGCAGACCAATGAGAGAATTTTATTCATCATCAGGTAGACGATTTTGAAAATTGATTTATTAAAAAAAACGACTTGGGCTGGCGGACACTCATCTTTTATTACTCATATGTTAGAGCTCCCATGCGGCGATTCAAATGGCATAATTGTGAGCTGATCTCAGCAACCGCTAGGCCGATTTCAATTTTTTGTGTGTCTTAATAAACTTTTTCAAATGACTGAGAAATTGCTGAATTATCATTTCAATAAGAAAATTACGGAATGTGTAGTCACTTATGCTGCTGACCGTACAATGAAGACTAAAAAATATATAAATAAGCTTTTTTAATCAAGGTTTCTATATTAATAAGAAACGTATTTGTTCGGAACATATGCTTACCTTTTACAGGTACACCCCTCTTGATTTATGTTCAAAGCAAACATTTCTTTATGTTTCTTCCGGGGGAGGAAACATGTTATTGCTATTTTGAAAGGAAGTGCCGTTATTTGAATATGAAAAAGTAAACATCACAAACAAATGTTAGTAAATTTCTATTGCTGTGTAATGAATATATATGTACTACATTTGTTTCTGTTTCGTAATATATTCGGTATTTATTAAATAACATTCTCAGCAAGCTATTTAAATGAAGATAACTTTTCTTCCTGACATCTGATTTTGATGAAACAATTGATGTTGCCCCAGACTACTATATGTACAAAATCCGTTCAGTATCTTCTGAGATAAGCTTGAACAAACAGACAAAAAATAAAATATTCAAAATAATAATTTTTATCTATACTGTTCAATCTTCTTAAATTCTTTAATCGCCTCGTCTTAATTTCTAGCATAATTTTTCAATGAACAGATATTTTGATTATATTATTTTATTTACGCAATAGAAAAACAGTAATAAAATAAATTAAATTGAATTAGGATTTTACATTACTTTGTGTGTAGTTAACACTTGATTACCGAATTCCCGAATTCTCGTCAGTCGTCACCTCAGAATATTGACAACAATATTACTCTTCATATTAAATATTCCCATTTTTAGTTGGTTCTTTAAAACCTAAGAATTTCCTTTCAGTAAAATTTGCTTTCTTCAATATTATTTCATGTTACATATTTTTCCTACTTTATAAAAGAAATAATTTCTTTAATTTACTTTAAATAAAAAGTGCAATTATTAGTACAAGCATCATTACATTTATTACGGCTACTTAGTATCGAGAAAAAAAGTGTAATAACTAGAATCAAGAACACAATTTAAGTGACAAAATAATCAGCGTGATGGAAAAGGTCGGGGTTTCATCAACGTCACGAGCTATTTCTTAAATTCTCGAATATTCCGAAAGCCTTAAAGAAGACAAATGGTTGTCTCATTATCTTGGCTCCGGTTTTGAAGGTTATACGTTCCTTAAAGTGAGGAATACCTGTGTTTTTATGCCAAATATCGACCACCGTGGCCACTCTCGATAGACGATTGTACTTGTTTAAAGGTGAAATAAACCTAACCTATATAAATAGGTTAAACAGTCATCTAAAATCGATATATTTGCACCCAAATATGGTAAATGAATAAAAAACAATAAAATTGATCAAATCTCTTTATTTTTAACTAGGAATAAACTCGCTAATGACATTATTAAAACTGCCGAAAAATCGGTAGATTCGAGACCACCATATAGTACTCTATGATTAATTTCCTTACGTGCACACTGGCGCCGTCTAACTCCCGAAAAAGGACTTTCTTTCTTGCCATACACAAGTACATATGATTCTAATTTTTTTACTATATACTATTTTTTTACCGATTTCACACTTTAATACTTGATCGTCATAATTACCTCAATATGTTAGAAAACCACGATTTTGTGTAAACCAAAAAAAATAAGTATTTCAACCAAAATGTGTATGACACCTTTGTATTTGAATGTAAGGAAAATTATAACGCTAGTAAAAAATAAATTTAACAATTATTTATTATACGAAAAGTCGAAACCTGAATTGAGAAAAAATGATTAAACCTAGAAATCAATTTCAAGTTTATATTTACAAGGAGCCTTTTGACACCTTTGGTAGAAATAGTGTTAATAACAAGAGTAGCAATTACAGATAATGTAGCACTGATTAATAAATTCCATAAAAATGTAAGCTAAATTACTTATTTCAATGGAAAACAAGGCATATTTTGATGCTGTATATGTATGGTATACTTGTATTTTACAAGAAAAATATTAAAACATTATACTAGCAATTGTAGATGTACTACTATACACAAAAAAATAGCCTATGTTACTCACTGATAATTTAAAATCGGTTCAGTAGTTTTTGTGTTAAATCGTAATAAACAAATCTTTCCTCTCTATAATATTAGTATAGATTCTGCTTTATGTGAAAAATATACAATAATAAAATATCGGTTATTATAGTTTTTTGCCAGTTATAAAGTACCATCTTATAAAGTGTGTCGTCGATCCATTTGGCTGTCTTTCAATGTCTAAAATAAATTCCGTTCTATTTAGAAAAAATGTAACTGTAGTTTCTCGTGGTGGCATTGAAAACTAAATGATGGCTGCGTCATGCAAACATTTTATACTAAATAAAAGTCACACGTCTCTCCGCATAAACTTTTATGTACTATTTCTAGTATATTTTTATGCTGAATTGACCTGTTTATACACTACAGTTTTTGTTTTTCTATTCTCAGAAAGGCCGCCATTTATACCTTATGTCATTGTAAAATGTGTGTGTTTTTGTAGAGTTCAGTAAAGTTTATTTTTACGGTTATTTATAATAGTAAAACGTATTTTTATTAATGAGATATTTATGACTCTTATTATTTTTTTAAAATTAATTTAATAAAATAGCAGATCGTTTGATGTTGGCAATGTTATGTGTTATTTCAATTCTTAATACGTGATCAATAAAAATGTAAGTCAACTATACCTATATGCTAAGTGTAATAGGTACTCTCAATGTATTAAATTAAAGAAATGGACTTCCTTCTCACTTCCTTCTCCGATCGTGTTGCGGACATGTGCTCCAGATCCGATCGTGTTGCGGACATGTGCTCCAGAGTTGGCACCGGTTCTAACGCGTCTTTTTCGGCATTCTTACTCATCAGGCGTCGTCCCGAACTCTTGGAAGACTGCTTTGGTGCATCCGATCCCTAAAAAAGGAGACCGCTCTGATCCGTCCAACTACAGACCTATAGCGATTACCTCCTTGTTCTCCAAAGTAATGGAGTCCATTATTAACTGCCAGCTCCTGCGGTACCTAGAGGAACATCAGCTAATCAGCGACCGCCAATACGGTTTCCGTCGGGGTCGCTCAGCCGGTGATCTTTTGGTATACCTGACCCACCGATGGGCGGAGGCAGTTGAGAGCAAGGGGGAGGCGTTGGCAGCTAGTTTGGACATAGCGAAGGCCTTTGATCGGGTGTGGCACAAGGCGCTTCTTTCGAAGCTCCCTTCCTATGGGCTTCCCGAGAAATTATGCAATTGGGTCACCAGCTTCCTGGCAGATCGGAGCATCAAGGTCGTTGTCGACGGTGCATGCTCGGACTCCAAATCTGTCAATGCTGGTGTACCACAAGGCTGTGTGCTATCTCCCACTCTGTTTCTTCTGCATATCAATGATATGCTGCGGATTAGCGGCATTCATTGCTATGCGGACGACAGCACAGGAGATGCCTCATACTCCGGCCGCGCCAACATTTCTCGGGAAAACGTCGACGAGTGCCGAAACAGACTGGTGTCTGAAGTCGAGTCTTTGTTAACCAAAGTCTCGGAGTGGGGCCGACTAAACTTAGTCCAATTCAACCCCAAGAAGACACAAGTCTGCGCGTTTACCGCTAAAAAGTCACCATTCGTCGTATCTCCTCATTTCGAGAGTACTCCCCTGACTGCCGCAGCTAGTATTGGAATACTTGGTGTGGACATATCGAGCGACGTTCAGTTTCGGGGTCATCTGGAAGGGAAGGCCAAATTGGCCTCTAAAAAGCTTGGTGTGCTCAATAAGGCGAAGCAATACTTCATGCCGGCCCATCGCCTGCAACTTTATAAGGCGCAAATTCGGCCACACATGGAGTATTGTTCTCACCTTTGGGCGGGGGCTCCCCAGTACCAGCTCCTTCCATTTGACCGCATCCAACGTAGAGCGGCTCGAATCGTCGATGATCAGGCTCTTTCCGATCGGCTCGACCCTTTGGCGCTGCGTAGAGATGTAGGCTCGCTCTGCATCTTCTATCGCATTTATCACGGGGAATGCTCGGAGGAATTGTTCGGTTTAATCCCGGCCGCTGAATTTCGCCATCGGACATCGCGTCAAACATACCACGCATACCATCTTGATGTCTGGAAGTCCACAACTGCGCGATTCCTGAGACACTTCTTGCCTCGCACAACCACTCTGTGGAATCAGCTTTCGCCGGCGGTTTTTCCGAACCGATACGACTTGGAAACCTTCAAGAAGCGAGCCTACATCTTTCTTAAAGGCCGGCAACGCACCTGCAAGCCCTCTGGTGTTGCGGATGTCTATGGGCGGCGGTAATCACTTACCATCACGTGAGCCGTCTGCCCGTTTGCCCCCTACACTATAAAAAAAAAAAAAAAAAAAAAAAAACAGATTATCTTAGATTAGACATATTTTGTACATATGTATATGTATTGTACGAACACGGCGCAAGAGCAGCATCGCGGATTTCGGAATATGTGATAATTTAATATTAGATTACCTACATTTATACTATATTTAATTATGTTACTGACTGTACAAAAATAAGTGGGCAACAACTCTTTTTTAATATTTACGGATTGTGCTTAAAAAATAACAGGCGAGATAAAGTTCGAGTCACAGAACGTCTCGACACTCGTAACTCATTTATAAATGATCCTTCCGCTTTTCCTAAATGAAGTGCCTTGTGCCAGTGATCGCAAGTAAGTGCTCCGGGAAGTACTAAACTTTACGATTTGTACAGCTCGCTCACAGTTTACAACTTGTCACCTGTATGGACCAGATGCTGCAGAAATGAGATCACGCTCGGATAATAATGTCGATAGCGCATTTCCACCGAGTATGTCTTGAGCTATGCGATGTGTTGTCGCGCTTATATTAAATTTTAAATTAAAGTCGAAGAAGTCTTCCGCGCGGTGGGTTATGACGAGTCGCAGTTTAATCCGCCGATATTGACGGTATTTTTTTTTTCATAAAATGTTATTCCTTATATCTGTCTATTTCGGTCGTTAAACTTTTGGTTGGATTAAAATTCCGATCCGTAATTAGGAAGTATACATTAATATTTAATTCGTGACACGTTTCTGTTTCAATGGAATTCGGAGTCCTGAAAGTATAAAAGAAATCGACAGCACATCATTGATTGACGTTTTTTGACCAAGCTTCACGCCCTGTGCTGATTATTTTAAATTAAAACATGATGTTTCCGCTTTTTTTATGTTAGATATCGACAGACGAGTATGAGGTTCACTTGATGGTAGGTTAATCCTTCAGTCACAGAAAATCAATGATGCGCTATCGACCTTTCGTTATCGATTCTTTTTACTTCGAGCACTCAGAAATCCATAGATTGAAACCGAAACGCGCAATATGCACTTCACAGTTATTCCATCTATGAACGGTGATTCGTTATCAGTCGGAATTTCGATATTCCTCCCATCCGTTTAATGCCCGAGGTTATCAGACGTTGGGAAGACATGCTTAAAAACAATTATAATCAAGTCGTCCCAGTGGGATTCGAACCCACGACCCATCTGCATCGATGCGCACGGCGGGTGATCTACGAACGCGCCAACGAGCCCGTCCACTATTTGGTTTAAGTTTTATTAACAAAGTAATCTTCACGGATATATATATTATATACGTATAGTTAAAAACCTTACATACCATATAATATAGGTATACCTTACATACCTCAGTGATAGTGATACCTTCGTATACTTTTCATTTATTTGATTTTCGTATATATTTGATATCATCCTAAAGAAAATACGTTGAAAGTGCTTAAAAGTAGAATTCATTAAAAATATCAAAAATCAAAAAATCAAAAATCAAAAGTTTTTTATTTCAAATAGGCCTTTGCAGGCTCTTATGAAACGTCTAGTTGCACGGTTCCAAAAAGTGGGTCTCATGGAGAAGAACCGGCAAGAAACTCCATGGACACTCTTTTCAACAATGGTTTAGCTTACAAAGACTCGGTTACAATAGTAATAATCGGCTGAGAAGTTTATATAATGCAAGGTATACAGAGATTCTATACAATGCAAAAGAAAATAGTCCTTACCTTGAAGTCTCAACTCACCTGCATAAATTATTCATCGAATGCTATTTTCACCTAATACCGTTTATGAACAAGGCGCTCAAGCGAAACGAATTACTGTTTATAATTTAGAATTCATGGAGTTGAAAATTTCAAAGTTATTTCATAAATTTCTTCTCTATACTACGATATTTTACAAAAGTTTCGGCTAACGGCCAGCGTACATAGAAGTATGTAAATTGCATTGTGTATTATGACTAGCAAGAATTATTTTATAGTTACTGAATAAAGTGAATAATGTTCAAGGTTGGAATATTGTGTAATTTTGTAGTACATTTTCTGAATGAACAACATAAATAAATCATGAAAGCAAATATACACGAATATATATATATATATAGAGGTAAGAATTACACAAACAAAATAATATATTGTAGTGTTTTATTATTTTCGTTATTATATCGTCATGATCGTAGAACAACGGCGGATCTGCAAAACGGCCACTTTAGAGGAGAGCGTTTTAAAGATTGGTAAATCGTTTTTTATGCATAATTAAAACACGGCTAATCTATTCGGGTTCTAACTCGGCAATATTGTGTTTGGTGTCTTTTTAATATTAACTTTATACTGATTACCGTGAGGGCGAGGGGACGACGTAGTACAATGAAGGTATAATACGCGTTTTTGTACTGCGTTGAAAAAGCAGAACCGCTTGTATTCTAGGCAATAACTTTATTGTTTTTATCAAACTCCATTTTTTTGTTTGTTCTGTTGAGTATTGACTTTTTTAAGATTTTTTTATATAAAACTAAAATCGTAAAAAATCAGAACCGTCGTTGTTCTACGATCATGACAATATTTTATTGTAATAAAGTTGTACCTACATGTACAGGATTTTTTTTATGATTATACCTACTGACATGTATTTTACTCGGGCAGTTTCAATTTATATTACACATTTTATTATAAAAAAAGTATTCATCGTCCAGATTAAACTAAGAATCGTTAAAACCATAAGATCAAAGTCAACCGTCCATCACTTGTTACAAAAAAAAGCAATTTATTGCAAGAAAATCGCACAAGTCCAGTCGAGTGAACCTTTGAAATTTACAAAGTTTTATTACATAGTTTCTTCAGAACTTCCGATATCTATGTTAGGCACAAAGTTCTAAGTGAACCGGGTAAAAATCCGATAGTTACCCGGCTTCAGTGCCCTGGGGTAAGGATGTCTGCTCTGTTGGGACGTTGTAAATATTGTATTGTGAACTTTGGCTTTAATACTATTGGAATATTCGTACCGAATAGATTTATAGCGAAGTGGCTGAAGGAAGGAATTTGGGTGCAAATGCGATCGTTGAAGTTTGGAGCAAGGACTGAATAACCGATTGATATGGGCTACCTTTTTGAAACGATACCTACCCATATGAAATTTGTCATAACGATACCGATTCAATTCGATACCTTTATTTCGGTATGCTTTTAAAACGGTTTAACAGGTTAAATATCGGTAGCGAAATTCCAAACGAAACGAAATTCCAAAGAAAACCTAAATCTATATGTTTAGGTTTTCTTTGATTTATCTACCATTTTTTTGCCATCCCTCATTGATATAACGATCATATACAAAATAAATATTTAGTTTTCACACGACTTTGCGCGTGATCCCTACTTTAATATTATAAATGCGAAAGAAACGCCAAAACCACTGAACCGATTTTGATGAAATTTAGTACAGAAGTAGACTACAGCTTGGGAAAAGATATAGGCTAGGCGAAAAATAGGCTTGGAGGGGTTGAAATAGGGGATGAAGTATGGAAGTTCGTTATTATCGAAGATGACACCATGAAACTATGTATTTAATCACTTGATAAGAAATAAATAAATGTTTGTTCGGGGATGAAAGTTCGCAGGGAAGTCCAAACAAATCTGTCTATATTTACTATACGTATATTCATCGGAAATATGTATATTATGATTAGTAAAAATGCCGTACAATGAAAGATATTATCTAATATATAAAATTTCCATGTCACAATGTTAGTTACTGTACTCCTCCGAAACGGCTTTACCGATTTTTACCAAATTTTATATTCGTATTCAGTAGGTCTGAGAATCGGCTACTATCTATTTTTCAAAACCCTAAGTGATAAGGGTTGTTCACCCTTATATTTTTTTTTAAATGTTTGGACGAATTTTTTTTTTTTATTATTTAGGTCACATTGTGCTTTAAAAGTACTTAATGATTTCTATTATTCATAAAAAGGTCACCAACCTCATTGATAATTTATTTGATTTTCACGGGATAGAAGGAAAATGGATTTATCTGAATTTATAACACAATAAGACGTTACCTTAAGAGAATCCTAAGAGGCTTCCACGCTGAGCTCTTTTGGTCTCACCAATTTAATTTCTTCTGTAAATGTACTGAATATAAATCCAGATTATCGTATTACATTATGGTCGCAAGTATAATAAAAATGAAGAAAACAAATGAAACTCATTTTTTGAATAATCTTATATATAATAGAATGTAGAGATTGAACTGGTTTCCATGATTCAAAAAAAAAATACTTACATTAAAAATGAGTTATTTTGGTAATCGTAATCTACTACCATTTACCTTCAGGCAAACCATGTTGACCCCCTTTTCGATTTTTATATAAAAAAATGTATATTTCGGGAGAATATTTAATTGACTCCCGTTGTTATTTTATCATACGATCAAATATTATCGCTGGAACACATATTTGCCTACATTACTAATTATTTTTATAAATTTAAAACAAACAGCAATTTTGATACAAATACATTAAAATCATGTTATCAAATTACTAGGCAATTTAGGTTATAATAAAATATTACTCACTACTTACTAGTGTTACCCGCGGTATTGCTATAGTTACAAAAATAATAATATTAAAATCAAGCCAAAACATGATTATTTAATACAAAGTGAAATAAAGTTATTTAGTTTTTACTTTGCACCATTTTAACAAGTACGTTACATAATTAAGTTTATTATTAAATATAGAAAGTACCTACTGGCAGAATGATTCAAAGTGTAGTAAAACAATAATAAAATATTTTTTAGCTGTAAGGTATTTGTAACTTTAATTCATGGCTGAAAACCAGCTAAGCATAAAGCGGATAATCGTTGAATAACTAGCCAAATAAGTAAAAAAATAATAAAATAACAAAAAATAATAATAAATCAAATTAGGTAATTTAGCTGTAAGGTATTTGTAACTTTAATTCATGGCTGAAAACCAGCTAGGCATAAAGTGGATAATCGTTGAATAATTAGGCAAATACTCTAAAATCTACTTTATGCTGTGTCCATAATCGTCGTAGCCGTTTTGTATGTAACTTGTTTTAAATTTTAATTATAATAAATGTGTTCTCTCTCTAAAATAATAAACAGTTGTATAGACTTGACATTTACCTTTAAATTTTGTGTCGTACAAATCCCATTGTCATGAATTACCTTCGCAATTGCACATCGCTCGATTTTAAGCTTCCCCGAGCGATCGTAGATTCTACGTTTGTTATGCGAATCGCAACATTTGTAACGAGGCTTTAATAGCAAACTACGGAGAGAAATAGCTATTTCCTCAGCTAGTAATCGGAATGATATCTTCGAAGTTGGACTTTAAAACGAATATAAGAAATTAATAATATTAGGTAGATATACTACAACTTTACATATTAGGGACTTAGAGTTACATTTTTGGTGAAAGGAAGAGTCCCCCACGTAAGTTATGGTAACAAACAAAACAATAAAAATATTAATTTACTCACTTATAAACCTATAGTCTTATATACAAGAATCGTATAAAAAATAATATAAAAATAAGAGAAAATTTAAAAAAAAACTATACCTACTTCCCGTTCTGAACTCGATGCGTGGTGCATTGAACATTCTCTCGTCCGCGACATATCTCGTGGCGGTCATGCTAGGCCGGCTGAGCTCAGAGGGTCTAGCACGAACAACTTGCGAAGAAGTATTTTTTTTTCAAATGATTTCTCATACAACAGACAGATGGACGATTCGAATACTTCGATAGTCGTTCGTGCTTGTATTTTTACTTTTTGAAGCCAATATTCTGGCAGGATAATATATGTATAATAGATGCTAATTCAGATTGCAAAGCAGGCGACATAATTGAATATATTTTATGTTAAAATATGTTGCTTTGATAGTATAATTACGAAACTCTATTAATATGTTTATGGATTTGAAATTTTATCGAGTAACTTACAGGAAAAGGTTTGGAAAAGGCCAAAATTGGTTTCACTTATAACTTTAAGCAAACAATATTCTGACATATGATTAATTAATTAATCTTAATAATTTAAGTTTTGTGCGACACGAGAGTTAACTGAAGTTTAGGGTTCAATTAGAATAGAGAGATTAATCAACTTGAATTTTAATCCATATTATGACGTTAAGTAAGCGCTTTGCAAGTGTTTACTATTTATTACACTTTTGTGTCTGACTTAGTGATTTTTAGCGACAAACAATTTTCACTATTTTTTTTATATATTAAACATTCTCAAAATCATACTTTTTTCTTGTATATGTTTAGGGAGAGAGTAAAAATACATATTCACTAGCACAAATAAAAATAAATATTTTGAAATGACAGTGAAAAGGCAAAGGACTCAACATATTGTGGCAAACATTTTAACAATATTTACCGCGTTGGTTTTCAGCCTTTTCCTTAAATTAAATATTTAAAAAAAAATGTATCTCACTTTCGGCAACAAGGCCATAATCAGTCCAGGCTGCCGGTGGGGGGAGGCAGAGACATAATTATTATTATTGTCTTTTATTAACACGTATCACGCGATTTATTCATTATATTATTTATCCCAAAAATGCGGAACCCTTTAGGATATCGCGTGCCATTATTGAGCAGGGGTCCATAATAAATCCAACAAAATCTTAATTCGGTACAAGTTATTTCATTTAAAAACAGACAATTTGGGAAAACCGGAAATCGTAACAAGATCCTTCGCTGGTAAGCGTGATGAGCTGCAGTAAAATTAAGGTAGATCGGTGATACATTTGGTCCTGACAAAGAGAGACTCTAACACATGACAAATTCATAGAAATAAAGTATCTGTGTGAGTGAAATTTCATGTCTGAGCTTTCAGCACGGGCTGAAGATATCTCAGTGTTAGTGTAACTTACGCCTGATTCCTATAGCAACTGTTACTGTAAGATAACCATAGTAACGTCTGGTAAAAAAAGTCAATAAGAATTTTTTTAAGCGTGTTGTAGCGCTTTTTTTAGCAGATAAACGCCGTAATGTAACAAACTTGTGTTTATTTATGTTAGATATCAACAGACGAGCATGAGGTTCACTTGATGGAAGGTGATACCTCAGCCACAGAACATCAGTCAATGATGCGCTGTCGACCTACTTTTTACTTCGAGCATTAGGCACTTCACGGTTTTTCCATCAATGATATGTTATCTATGAACTATAATTAACACACAATAGATCTAGGGCCCAACTGACCAAAACTCGTATCTATGACCTGAAGTAAAAAATACAATAAAGAACTAGTGGGATGGCATGGCATATATTTACGATAGAATAATTATTATAAATAATAATTATTATACAGGTAACTAGGTGCTTTCTCTTGAATGTATACAGATGCAATTGTAGATAGATGGAGCATTCTTAGTAGGAAATATGGTTAGAGAAGTGGCTTTCCTATAAACGTTTTTTCTCGTATTACAGTAAAACATATATCTTAATACAAGTTGCTGAAACTGTTATCGCGCGTACTTGAATCATTTCCTTTTTCGCAGACGAGTTTCTGCGTCGATTTTCGAAGTCAACCACAAGACGCTTTTATCTAAATTGAGCCGTACTTCTCTTCCATTCTTGTAGTAATTAATTGAAACAAGAACAGAATTGGAGTTTATCCAAAGTCATGTTGAGATTGCTAGATTAAATTATTTAGTAAGTCAGCGATAGTTTTTGATTGAATTGATAACTATCCTAGTAATAGTATGCCTCAGTTATTCGATTAATTAGATTTAGTGGACCATACATTTGCATTCAAAATAACGGTTCTTCTAGAAGAATAATTAATAATGAAATAAAATGTCATCGTAAAATTCAAAAGAGTTCGATATTTTTTTTAAATTTCACTTAATGACATTAAATTTATTTAGATACTTATCCTAAACATAAGTTTCACACAGTATAACCTAGTTGTGGGTGACTAGTCCATTCCATGTTTACATTTAATATTAGTATATGAACGAGAAAACTAAATAATAAATAAATATATTATTTAATTGGTAAATATTGATAATTCCTCATGTTAATGCTTAGAAAAGAAAAGTTGGTAGACTAAAGAGATGACCTTATTCCTATAGCTGGTAATAATTTGATGCGATCAGGAAAAGTCTTGGAACAAAATGGAAGAGTTCTTTATCCGAGCAGGGATCTAATCCTCATAAATGTATTATTATTTACTAACAAACTAGATGTAGAAGAAACTACTAACATTTAAATTATAAAATACCTATATAGTGTTTTTATTTTATACCAGAGATTTCGAAAAATAAAAAGCCTTATTATAATTATTAATATATGGTTTTTGGTGAGAGATATGGATGATAATATGAAATATTATTATAATAATTAAAAAGCCATCGAGATTTTGAAAGCAATCCAAAGAGTTCTAACCGGCGGAATAAATCCTACGAAATATTAGACAGCTCTGACTGCACTCTTTCTAGGATTCTACGTTTTGCACTGAGCAGAGGTCATGAATCATTTATGGCTAAGGAAAGCTAACTGGGATATCAATAAATCTTACAGACGCGGCTAGAAAGCTGAACGGAAAAATAATTGAAGAGATCTATTGCAAAATTGATGCGGTTCTAATGACGAGAATCGCGAATTCGATAGCGTCGTCATATTACTTCGTTTCAGTCTTTTCCAGCTGAAGTTATATTATAACTATCACTTTTGCATTTGAATACTTAAGTAAGCAACTGGATTTAAAATATCCTTTCATTTCAAAAGCTCATTAGCTTTACTGGTTTCGAAAGTGGAAGATTCATAAGTGCTTTTAAAAATTATATTTGATATTATATTAATATGTGCATGTCAGTGATTTGTAAATTACTCTGAGCTTTGGTGTGGAATTCATAAGGCTAGGAGCATGCCGATATGCTATACTTACTGACAACACATTTCATACAACGGGGTATTGATTTTAAATATACCCAACTATAAGCAATTAGAACATAATATTTTCTATACTAAAGTCAAAATAGTAATAAAATAAAAATAGGATACTGTTTGAAAGTTACTAAGACTATACATCATTTTTAAATTAGTTGACAGTAATTAAATAGAGCAGTCAAAATAAATGTCATCCAGTATCAGTACTTGTCCCAATATCACATAGCAACACCAGTCCTTCGATCAACAATATATGTCAATGCACCTGTCGCTTTCATTTTGGTTATAAGAACGTTTTGTATACAAATTCGAATTCTCATGCGAACGGCAAAAGCGACGCAAATAGTCAACTTGAAACAATTTGGATAGTGCAATTCACTTTTATGAAGGCAGATACTGATTTGTGTCACAAACGGTTGTATTACCTTAAAAGCGTGCTAGTTTACCTGTTAGCGACGTACGTCGGGGTTTCACTGCAAATACAGTGCTCCCGCCAAAATGCGACGTGAATGAGATAAAAGCATTCACTGCATCCACTCCGTTTTGAAATGTCACTTTGACATGCATAGTTTTATTTCCGCCATTTCAAAGTGCATTTAGGTTGAACTTTTCCTTTTTTAAAGCTTCGAGTGAAAAGTTAGTTATGTCGTATACAAAATACTAATATTGATAATAAAAAAACCTTGATGGATTTCATTACAATAGTATATAGGGAGTGTAAATAAATGTTACTGCTACTCTAGCATTTGATAGATAAGCAAGCTATCCCAAAATGAAAATGCAGTCTAAGGATACGCTTTTCTAGAAGCTTTCCAAGAAACCCAAGCCACAGTAGATGCTAGTTTAGAATAATATTGTAAAGTTTTATTTTTCAAGTCTTTATTGTCTACTACGAAAACTATAATAAATGTTTATTAATTAATTTCTGACAACATGCTTTGAGAATATGAGAATTCAAGCATGGTATAGCATAACTATACAGTATACATATATTTAAGATTGAATTTAAATTTAAATGAAGTCAAATCTCATGGCCAGCTTTTGGTTTTGGTAAGTATACCTACTCGTATTGCAAGACATTGATGACACAAAACTCAACCATTTATAAATATATTTTCAAATACTACTATATTATTTTAAAAGAAGTCCTGGTACTTTACATGCATTACATACATACAATCAAAAGTAGAACCATTTAAAGTAACCCTCAATTTTGATTACCTTTTCACATAACACCGTTAGCCCCAAAAACTACTATAACGAAAATTATCTAACGAACTCTCAAGTGTAACGTATAGGTAGCCTGTCCTTTGTAAAGTGTCGGGTGACTTATTATCTGCCTTTGTTCTGACCCTACGTCTTAAGTATATCACTTGAGTACAATGGGCAAATACGGTGACGTAGAAAATCGCGACAGAGGTTAAGCAGCCGATGAGTCTTTTGTAGTTACGATAAGGAGTAACTTTAAGGGAGGATATGTAGGTTATGTGGTAGCCGTGATATTGCACTGAGATTAGATTACACATGTATTTTTTTATTTAGACTTAAATATGAAACCTAGATGGCTCAGTGCTAATCACGATGTGTTTTGCACCGGAGGTCCTGCGTTTGAATCCTGGGGTAGCAAGATGAAGGCAGGGCACAGAAGGTTGACCACCTACTTGTGTGTAAAGAAAAATGATCAGTGAAACAGACACATAAATGGGTCTGCCACCTTTTTCACTAGGGGACTCGGGGATGAATTTTTATGAAACCTATATATGTATATATAACGGCTTTTTGATATAAAATACTTTTGAACTTGGTACATTATATTTATTTAACTTCTTAATCAGCTTCAACACGTGAGTAGCTCGCTTGTATTACTCGCTCGTAACAAAAACTTTCTGTAAAACATTTGAAATATTTTTATATTAATATGTATATATAGTGAAATATTACTAAAATTGAGATATTATTACCTATGGATAAGATCCGGAAACGTGGAAGACCAAAAAAAAGATGGTGTGACGATCTGAAGGTAACTGTGGGAAATCTGTGGAAGAGAAGGGCTAGGGATAGAGAGGAGTGGCGGGTTTGGAGGAGGCTTTTACCGCGACAGGCGGTACTTAGATTATATTGTTTTTTTATTACTCTTTTTGTGAACATAATATGCATACACTTGTTTCTTTTTTAATCTTACAATTAGAATAGTCTCATGATTAACCTGTAGGTATATAAATATGTAGTAAGGAAAAAATAAAATCTTATTTTATTATTAAAATTGAGTGGTAAATTAGATTATTTAATTTTGCGTATAAAATAGAGAAGGCCTTTGAAAGTAGGTAAACTTAATTAATGTTGATTGGCGTTTGAGTGGCGTTTTTGACTCCCCCGTTAGTGGCGAGTTGTCTCTTTACATATTAATCATTAAGAGATAATATTATATACATGTCTCCACAACAGTCAACCTAATTATTACATAAATATTTAAAACGTTTTATATATCTATAGTCCTAAACAAACCATAATTTTCCCGCCGTATAGAAACGTCGTAGAGAACGTGACTCTATTACTTCGGTATCAGTAATTGCGAACGCATTACTCTGCCCCTGCTGTCGAAGCTAAATATTTTATTTCTTTTATCGCTGCTCACTGGATAATTAAACCACAGTAATAATTAATCTTCGCCATTTATATAATATAGTGTCTTAAGATTAAAACACAATTATTTTATACTATAAGATTTATTTATATAGAGCTGAAGTACTCTAAGTAAGTGCTCTATATAAAATTGATGCTGATAAGCAATACAGCGTCAACTATCAAATGATAAACTAATCTATATATATATAAGCAACTTTTTTTTTCTTTGTTATCGATAAACTTGAAAACTACTGGACCGATCGGCATGATACCATGACCATTCGACGCGGAATTAATTGTAGAAGGTTTTAGGCTATTCATTTTTTGAATTCCATCAACCCTTTACCATTTTTTTTCAAATTTATGTGGATAGTTCATATTCGTCTATCCTTTACAATTCGCCCAGCGAAGCGGGCGGGCGGGGACGGCTAGTAAAAATATATAAAGGTAAACTTAAAAGTTACATACTTGAGGTTAAAGGCCCATTAACGCGATGCAATTTTCTTGCCTGTTGCGGACAATTAAATTGAAGCAATTACTCTCAACGTAACATTCTTGATCTATCATACAAGTGTTGTTTCAATACTGTTCTTGGTGAAAACAGCACATTATATCCGCGTGTAAACAGTTGCATACAATTCTTCAATATCAATTATTGCACTTCAATTACTGCATTAAATTATTATTCTTGAATCTACAAGAAAGTGGCATCATTTAAATGAGCTTTATAATAAAGTTTGCTCAGACTATAAAAAATGTAGGTATATTGTACTTATCTATGTATATCTCATTATTAGTATTGTATCGTATACGTATTTTGTCATACAAACTCTTCGAAAGCTTCTTACCCCTTCGAAATTTCTTAATACTTCTTAGTCATAGTAAAATACCAATATACATATCTGGTTTATTTTAAACACACATTACTAATGACGTATACACGTATGTATCGGTAGTTATACTAACATAATAATTGTTACAAGCGAGTTAGTAACACAATAGTTGCGAGTTTGCTATCTCTTAGCTAGTGTATACTCGTAAATTGTTAGAACACGATTATGATAAGAAGTACGTGAAACACTCGTTATAAAACAAAGGCAATATTTCAGAGTAACCAGAGGATAGGTTTTATATTGCCTAAATAACAGATTAAATATGCTATGAATAAACACAATTCATATTTTGACGGGCTCGTTGGCGCGTTCGGTAGAACACCTGCCGTGCGCATCGATGGGTCGTGGGTTCGAATCCCACCGGGAGCACATGCTT
Source organism: Anthocharis cardamines (assembly GCA_905404175.1). NCBI lineage: Eukaryota > Metazoa > Arthropoda > Insecta > Lepidoptera > Pieridae > Anthocharis > Anthocharis cardamines. Next base: position 3,620,455 of record FR989959.1, read on the forward strand.
ATAATTTTCTGTAAGCATGTTTTCCCCACGTCTGGTAACTTCGGGCATTGATCGGGTGGGAGGAATATCTAAATTCCGACCGGGTAACGAACCACCGTTCATAGATGGAAAAACCGTGAAGTGCATATTGCGCGTTTCGGTTTCAGTCTATGGATGTCCGAATGCTCGAAGTAAAAATTAGGTCGACAGCGCATCATTGACTGATGTTCTGTGGCTGAGGTATCACCTACCATGTGAAACTCATGCTCGTCTGTCGATATCTGACATAAAAAAACAATATAACTAAAAAAAATCATCATTAAAAGTATTCTTGTCTTCATCACTATGTTATTAGAGGGCCTAGCACGAACAACTATCGAAAAAGTATTCGAATCGTCCATCTGTATGAGAAATTATTTGGAATTTCATACAAATGACAGCTCGACGCTACGCATACTTTTTCGTAAGTTGTTCGTGCTAGGCCGTCAGGTATCACTAAATAAACTTATATAGAAATATAAAGCTTAAAGCCTTACATAGATGTTTCACGTCATGCACCTCATTTCTAGCAGTTCCAAAAATGCGCTAAAAGAAAAAAAAATGGTGAGGATAACAATAGAAATTGTTAAAAAATAGTACATTGTTTATTGGTATTTAAACTTTATAAAAAAAAGTCACTTTATTTTAAAAAATGTCGAGATCCACAACTTAGTAAAAAAAAGTTGCTCCACAGTCGCCATCATATATCCAGTAATTTTTTTCCGAATGCTCGAAGTAAAAAGTAGGTCGACAACGCATCATTGACTGATGTTCTGTGGCTGAGGTATCACCGACCATCAAGTGTACCTCATGCTCGTCTGTCGATATCTAGCATAAAAAAAATATTGATCGATGTAAAATTTAATTTTTACGATTACGGTACGATTTACGTTATTACGATTTAATTTACACTTTAATTATTTATATAAAATGTTTAAAACCTAATATAAAAAATCCGTCTCGAAACACTTTAGCTACAACTTTTTTTTACAACTTTTTTTTAATAAGAGATTCTCAAACATACGTAGCTCTAGTTTCGAGTTCTCTTTACATAAAAACAAACTTCATACATATTTAAAACTCGTAATCTAGCTGCCATTACTCTGTGTATGAATATTTCATTTGTGCATATTGTTTGGCTAAGCTTTTATAATAAATAATTCAACGTTTTGTAAATGAAAATGAAATTGTAGAGTTGATTCGGGAACTACGGGACATCTTTGAAAAAATATTTCATTTGTAGAAAACTAGTAGGCTTCGCACGGGTGCATTGTAGATGTACTATACACAAAAATATGTTTTACCTATGTTACTCGCTGATAATGTAGCTTTCTATTGGTGAAAGAATTTTAAAAACGGTTCAGTAGATCCAGAGATTACTCCCTACAGCCTTATTTTTTAGACCTTGGGTTAGATTATTCAAATTTTTACTAGAGATCCCTAATTATTTCTGGAAGAATTAAAGTTCATATTACACAGTGAAGATTTAGCTTTCTGACGGTGAAAGAATTTTTAAAATCGGTCGAGTAGTTTGTAGAGTTTTGAGTAAAATGTAACAAACAAACAAATCTTTCCTATTTATAATATTAGTATAGATAACACAACATACTTATACAGAAACACACCGTTCTCAGTTTTTGCAACGATTTTTTTCTCTAGTTTAAACCTCAGATAATTCTGATTAGAAAACTTAAATTTGAAAACACTTTAATTGCATACGATATTTTTATGCAATTTATAGATTAATCTGCATATTGTATATGTATATATATATGATTATTATCAGAATGAATATATTTTTATAAACCGCTTCAAAATTCCTATATCATTTTAGTATCTCATATATAATAGTATAGTATTTCATATGTAGATCGCGGTGGAGGAATTTATGTTTTCATGCTAATTATATTATATACTAAAAATAAACGTACACTTCTAAAATTGTGACGTATTTCGTAACCTTTCACGAGATTTTCGTCACAAAATTGAATTGAATTCAAACTCATTTAAACTCTAGCACGTCCAACGTCGGAAAATCGTACAACTTATCTAACGTTCTAGTTTTAAAATTCAGTCCATGTTGAATTAGTGTTACGGGAATCGCGACCGTTAACAAGAGTCATTCGTACGCGGTAATGTACGGAATTTTCAAGCTTTAGTCAGTTTGCATAAAAAAAATATTGATCGATGTAAAATTTAATTTTTACGATTACGGTACGATTTACGTTATTACGATTTAATTTACACTTTAATTATTTATATAAAATGTTTAAAACCTAATATAAAAAATCCGTCTCGAAACACTTTAGCTACAACTTTTTTTTACAACTTTTTTTTAATAAGAGATTCTCAAACATACGTAGCTCTAGTTTCGAGTTCTCTTTACATAAAAACAAACTTCACACATATTTAAAACTCGTAATCTAGCTGCCATTACTCTGTGTATGAATATTTCATTTGTGCATATTGTTTGGCTAAGCTTTTATAATAAATAATTCAACGTTTTGTAAATGAAAATGAAATTGTAGAGTTGATTCGGGAACTACGGGACATCTTTGAAAAAATATTTCATTTGTAGAAAACTAGTAGGCTTCGCACGGGTGCATTGTAGATGTACTATACACAAAAATATGTTTTACCTATGTTACTCGCTGATAATGTAGCTTTCTATTGGTGAAAGAATTTTAAAAACGGTTCAGTAGATCCAGAGATTACTCCCTACAGCCTTATTTTTTAGACCTTGGGTTAGATTATTCAAATTTTTACTAGAGATCCCTAATTATTTCTGGAAGAATTAAAGTTCATATTACACAGTGAAGATTTAGCTTTCTGACGGTGAAAGAATTTTTAAAATCGGTCGAGTAGTTTGTAGAGTTTTGAGTAAAATGTAACAAACAAACAAATCTTTCCTATTTATAATATTAGTATAGATAACACAACATACTTATACAGAAACACACCGTTCTCAGTTTTTGCAACGATTTTTTTCTCTAGTTTAAACCTCAGATAATTCTGATTAGAAAACTTAAATTTGAAAACACTTTAATTGCATACGATATTTTTATGCAATTTATAGATTAATCTGCATATTGTATATGTATATATATATGATTATTATCAGAATGAATATATTTTTATAAACCGCTTCAAAATTCCTATATCATTTTAGTATCTCATATATAATAGTATAGTATTTCATATGTAGATCGCGGTGGAGGAATTTATGTTTTCATGCTAATTATATTATATACTAAAAATAAACGTACACTTCTAAAATTGTGACGTATTTCGTAACCTTTCACGAGATTTTCGTCACAAAATTGAATTGAATTCAAACTCATTTAAACTCTAGCACGTCCAACGTCGGAAAATCGTACAACTTATCTAACGTTCTAGTTTTAAAATTCAGTCCATGTTGAATTAGTGTTACGGGAACCGCGACCGTTAACAAGAGTCATTCGTACGCGGTAATGTACGGAATTTTCAAGCTTTAGTCAGTTTGGAACTGCAGTTTCGTTTTTGTGTGTTAGCCGGTTGTAAATAATATTTTAGTTCGATTGCTCACCAGAAATGAACACTACGCTAACTTGAATAAGTATATGTTACGCCAGAGGCATTTTAATGAAGAAGTTATAAAAACAAAATTATACTGCATTTGGCGTAAAATATACCTTTACAAGTTAGCGTAGTGTTCATTACTGGTGTCGGTCGAATTTTAGTATTACATGCGGTTTCTGATAGTCACAGAGGCCGTATTTTACTTTATGCCAACGACAATAAATTGTTAATGTAACATCTAGGACACCTGTAATGTGCTGACGACCTGTGAGATTTCATTGTATTTTATAGCAAAAATTAAGATATTATGCGCATCCATTTTAATCCTTGAAGTGACAATATATAGTGGATAAAAGTATAAGTAAAAATAGTAAATCAGTTAAAATTACATACAAATAACAGATCATCGATACGTATATTTTCTCGCAAGTTCATTCTGTACCCTCTGACTACCCAAATTGTTCGAAAAAAGACTTAAACAACATTGTTCGAAAAAATACACAACAATCAAATTTTTTTTTTTTTTTTTTATAGTATAGGGGGCAAACGGGCAGGCGGCTCACGTGATGGTAAGTGATCACCGCCGCCCATAGACATCGGGTGCGTTGCCGGCCTTTAAGAAAGATGTAGGCTCGCTTCTTGAAGGTTTCCATGTCGTATCGGTTCGGAAAAACCGCCGGCGAAAGCTGATTCCACAGAGTGGTTGTGCGAGGTAAGAAGTGTCTCAGGAATCGCGCAGTTGTGGACTTCCAGACATCAAGATGGTATGCGTAATATTTTTGACGCGATGTCCGATGGCGAAATTCAGCGGCCGGGATTAAACCGAACAATTCCTCCGAGCATTCCCCGTGATAAATGCGATAGAAGATGCAGAGCGAGCCTACATCTCTACGCAACGCCAAAGGGTCGAGCCGATCGGAAAGAGCCTGATCATCGACGATTCGAGCCGCTCTACGTTGGATGCGGTCAAATGGAAGGAGCTGGTACTGGGGAGCCCCCGCCCAAAGGTGAGAACAATACTCCATGTGAGGCCGAATTTGCGCCTTATAAAGTTGCAGGCGATGGGCCGGCATGAAGTATTGCTTCGCCTTATTGAGCACACCAAGCTTTTTAGAGGCCAATTTGGCCTTCCCTTCCAAATGACCCCGAAACTGAACGTCGCTCGATATGTCCACACCAAGTATTCCAATACTAGCTGCGGCAGTCAGGGGAGTACTCTCGAAATGAGGAGATACGACGAATGGTGATTTTTTAGCGGTGAACGCGCAGACTTGTGTCTTCTTGGGGTTGAATTGGACTAAGTTTAGTCGGCCCCACTCCGAGACTTTGGTTAACAAAGACTCGACTTCAGACACAAGTCAGTTTAACCGTCTGGTCAATGACCAGGTACCCGGGTATCCATTTCAGCTTTGCAGATAGAATTTATTAACTTTTTCTTTAAATAACTGTATAACCGTCTGGATCCCCGAAATTTAAGTAGTTTGGAACCCAATTTTTGTTAAAATTTTATATAATCAATTATTTAATAATAGTTATTAACTATCAAACTTGATACCTCCTTCGTTCAATAACCAGGCACCCGGGTACCCACTGAAGTTATTATGCATGAATGTCGGGCTTATACACACTAAAGAGACTACCTATTAAAGTATTGAGGTAATTTGACTTTTAAATAAATAATAAACAATATCGTTTATAATTTCTTTTATTTAAATAATTTTAATTATAAACAATAGCAAAGATAGTAAGTAAAAATAATTCCGTTTAGATTTATGTTATTAAGAATTTTTTTTTATTATTTCTCCATGTACATTGTTTACTTTTTTATAATAATACTATGCCACATGAAAATATAAGCAAATTTTATTATGTTGCACACCCTTCATATGTTGTGGTTGTAATACAATGTTCATCACAAATAGGGTTCTCACATACTGAACATATTTTTCTCGTTTTGCGACGTTTTTTGAATTCACTTTGAAGACAAGTATAACATACACCAGTAATCTTTTTCCTTTCGGTTGAATCGAGCTGTGTCTGGGGTTTTGATGATCCAGGTGTTGTTGGCTGCGCATATGGATTGATAGCTCGGCCAAGAAAAGATCATCGTCAGAAACTTCGGCTTCGAATATTTTCTCGAGATGCTTTCTTCTCTGATTCTATTGGAAAGAATTTTTAACTTTATTATTTACTACTTTTTTAAATATTTAAAATATAAAATAATTTACTTCAAAATAAAACAAGACTCCTTACCGTTGAAAACTCGATGAATCATCCATCGTATTTATAATTCAATAGATTATTATTTATTAATAATAATTGTATTAATTAATATTGTGTCTTTTTTTCACTTTCACTGTAAATTTTACACGTGTTTAGCAGTAATTCAAGGCAAGTACCGATGTCTAACGTCTGTTAACTACGCTTCTAAAATGAGGACTGATCCCTTTTCTTTATTATTAGGGCTGAAGAGGGAGGGATGAATCTCCGGTACCTGAATGTTCGAGAACCGTCTGTGTGAACTATATACTGTGTATAGTCTTAGTTATTTCACATGCCACGTAGCTAGCTCACCAATAACTTTTCTACCTGACATATTATATGCGGGTACCCGGGTACCTGGTTATTGAACGAATGGTGAAAGTTTTGTCATTGACCGGACGGTTAAGTAGTTATGAGAGAAAATAATAATAATATAGGCTCAATACAAAGAAAAAAAATTCAAAGATGATTATTATTATGGAATTATCAATGTCCGGTGTCCGCTTATTTTCCCTAAGACCAACAAAATAATTATCTTGTCTCAAGCGGCCCGCTGAGTTAGCGCTAAAACACGCCACGCGTCCCACCGATGCATCACATCATTACAGCTGAATAAAACCATTTCTTGCAACTTGTTACATATTTGCTACAAGATTAAGATATTCTACTGGGTAATAGTCAATAGTAACGCCAGAACACACAACTATACTTTTTTTCTGGGTACTCTAGTACCCACCTCTAGGACGCTCGAGTGGCTAAAACCATTTCTGTTTTCACGATCATATTTCGCGTTCACCTTGAGTTAATTTATCAAAATACCGTACGCATAATATCACGGTTTTCCACGTGTGATTGATGCTACCTATTTACATGACAGTCACTTTCAAGGGCGGTAAGCGGGAACGTAATCTATCTACGTAATCTGAACCGTTTTGTTGTCCAATTTTTTATCCAAAGGCATACGAAAATAACGCACTGATGGATTATATGACTTGTCTTCTAATTATAAACAAAAGCAATACGCTGAACGTTATGTTTCGAAGCAGCTACGTTACATGTTCTTAATTTGAAAAAAAACCGCTAATACGCATTGTAGTTCTTAATTTAAAAAAAAACGATTTGTTGGTGTTGGCAGCGCTGGGTTTAAGTAAAAAGGTTCTTTAATCAGAAAATAATACATTATGTTAAAATAATAACAAATATTAAAAAAGTAAATAAAATTAGTATATGTAGGATATGAATTATGCTTTAAAAATAGTAATTTTTATTGTGTTTTTTATAGATTATAGCATCTGTGTACACATTTATCTTAAAATAAACTGACAGATTAACGCACAGACGTAATTACTGCATAGGGTAGGATTTTTTAAATATAGTCGTATGTAAGTCATATAGGCAGAATAAATATCTATATAAAGCTGTCGACCTATTTTTTACTTCGAGCATTCGTAAATCCATAGACTGAAACCGACACACGCAATATGCACTTCACGGTTTTGCCATTTATTAACGGTGGTTCGTTATCCGGTCGGAATTTCGATATTGCTCCCACCCGGTCTATGCCTGACGTGGGGAAGAAGCTTACAGAAAATTATAAACATGCCGTCCCGGTGGGATTCGAAACCACGACCCATCGGTGCGCACGGCAGGTGTTCTACCGAAGGCGCCAACGAACCCTTCAATACATACAATATTTTAAAAAAGTTCTCTTCTGATATGGATGACCCAACTTAGTAAAGGAAATGTATAAGTGATTAATACGCAAGAATGTTCTATATCCCGCTATTACTTATCCAAACGTATTATTATCTCACAAATAGAGACACAACAGAAACATTCTTAACAAAGCGGCAACAAATTGAGCATTTTCCGGGCAAGCGATGAGTCCCACTTACTGATTCACGAGAGTTCTTTAAAAGTTTCCCGGAAAGAGTAATACCAGGTAGCCTACAGCGTCCGTCTTGAATAACACAATAACTGCGCACAAAACTACCTGCATAAATTATGCACCGCTCGCGTCTTAGTGAAGGCATGAGTAGGAAGCGGTGATGTATGCTCATTGTTGAAGATTTCCGGAATTAATGTAGGGAGATGTGCTTTTCAGGTTATTTTCGCTAGTTGTTGCAGAAATAACTTGAAACCTTTGTTTTGTCTGATTGATATTTGTCTATATTCGTTACAAATTAATCTTGTAAAATATAACTGTTTTTTTTTATGATAGGTGCTTAACAACCTTTTTATAAGAAGGTGCCCAATCTGCATTAGGAAAATAAGTATTTCTCCAATTATTAAGATAATAACTTGTACTTTTTTTTCTCCTATTTCTTGTAACTCTAATATTAGTTTTTTTTTTGCAAAATGAATGTTGACCGTATTTGTTACTATAGTAAAACCACCAGTGTACAGTATCCAAACGTATATTTGCATCTTCAATACAGATTTGACTTCTCGGACATGAATATATTCAACTACCAACACGTGTACAATTTCTTAAAATATCGATATTCACTTTGTATAGACGTTAATACATCACGAGATTACGAACAGTATAACTAGGACTTTACTGGAGCACGACTGTAGACAGAATGCCCGTTTTCTAATAATTTTGCTTAACAGCTTGACATTAGACGACACTCTCTCAATATTGAATGAATGAAAGGAACGAATGACGTGAGTGAACACGTGACGAGTGAACTGTCAAATAAATTGAATGACTGATATTACTTCCACAGTAAGAACAATTGAACATCTGAATTAAATATACTTTAAAGTATCGATACAATATGTAAACTCATTATAATTAATATAAATTATTTCAATTTTTAATACTAAATTTGATTACAATATACAATTTTGCCTTTTAAATTAACGAATCACAACACTCGGCCATCCACAAGCGTGCTATCTCCGGAGCACGCAAAATCACAACACTCATTGAGCACATTTTATCAAAATCAAAAGTTTTGTATTTATCTTATGAAACGTCTAGTTGCACGGTTCCAAAAAGTGGGTCTCATGGAGAAGAACCGGCAAGAAACTCCATGGATACTCTTTTCAATAATGGTTTAGCTTACAAAGTCTCGGTTACAATAGTAATAATCGGCTGAGAATTTTATATAATGCAAGGTATACAGAGATTCTATACAATGCAAAAGAAATCTTATACGATTTACCATCTTATCCTCTATAATTACAATGAAATCTAGATAAGTATCTACTAATGGTTAAATACATTTATTTCTCTCAAAAAATAATACAATTTCACTTACACGAGAAATAATTAATTAAATAACTTCTTTTTTTTATTTTTTTAACTCGGAAACTAGAACATACAAACGCTATCAATATAATCAATACACAATTAATATTCACAATATCAATCTCAAAGATACTTTGTTACATAAAATTATTTATTATTATAACATAGAAAGTTAGACGATACTTCAAAAATTGCTTATAATACATAAATTGGAATACATTATTTATTAAAAATGACATTATAATATGGTAAATAAATAATGTTACAGTACTACTTATAGCTACATTAAACATTCTAGCATTTCTATTTATGCATTTGTAATCGCGCAATGGACGTATTAAAGATAATTATTTACTTTAATTAACAAATATTAATCACATCTTACAATTTTGAACACTGATTTAACCACAATTAAATAATTGCCCACGAAAGTATATCGATTGTCTCTGAAATAAGTGATTCGTCGTATTCTTGGTGCATGTGTGACTTTCTTAAGAAAAGTCCTGATGTATGATGGCCGCTCCGCCACCATCGTTTTGACGCTTCACTAGAGTGCCGTCAAAGTCAACTACTTGATACTCTTTTCCGACTTGAAAGTAGGGTACCAATTGATTCTTAATTAACCTAGATGGCGCAACATGCACCGACACATTTATTATCTTATGCATTTACAGTCTGTAACCGAATGGTTAAGGTCTGTTTTTTTATTTTCACTTTTCCATGCGAGATTAAGTATAGTTAGGGCCAGATTTAGTTTAGTTTTACATTATTGCTTAGATATATGTCAAGGTCTTCAAAGATCTCATCTTATCTAACCTGTTTGAGTTTTGTTTGGTTTTAATAACTTGATTATCGATCGTAACCTAAACATTCTGATATTTCATAAGGTGAAAATCACTCAACTTTTTGATTATTACTGAGAAAAATCTTTAAATACACTGGCCATAATTGTAGTCCTAGCGATTCGCAACGGTATATTGTAGCGGAGTTATGGTATACATATATATTTTTTTTTTTTACTATTAATAAATTGAAACAAAAATAAAATGTATTGAGCAACAAAATATTGACCCCACATATTTGATCTTGATTTGAGGCTAAAACTTTACTGTTTCATGTGCATTCAACACTTCTTCAACTTAATTGTATTTTTTTTTATTACCATATGGTTTTAAATACATCTGTCGCTTTTTAATAAGCAAATGTTCATCGAGTGTACGAAGAATCAAAACAGGAACTTTAATGATAATTTTCTGTTTCTTGTGCAACCCCTTAGAAACTGAATTGATTTTTGGTGTGTCAAACCAATAACTTGGAACAAATTTTCAATCTAACATTTTAATGATTCATTTCATAAGAAGAACTAACAAAATCTGTTAAAGAAACAAAGCTCGTACATAATTTTCCCATAGACTTAAAATTACCAAAGTTTACAAACATTTCATAAAATAAAATAAATTTGTAAAATAAAAATTCATCCTTCGACAAAACCTTAGTAAATTGCAAAAAGTTTATTTAGACACATTCTTTGTTTAATCGCTCCATGGAATCTCCAGTAAGCTACTTTGTTTTTATTAAATGTGATTGAAATTCAGGAAACCAATATTGACTTCTTATTTGATCAACACATTACGCGAATGTCTAAATAATAATTATCAATGAACTTGAATATTTCGAATAACCAATTAACATGGCCATATTTGTTTTCTCAGTAGAGTTGACTAACTAACAAAATCCTGACTCTAATATATGTACTATCTATTAATATTAATGCAGACACAAATAAAATACTTTTCTATAACTAATTTTATAACAGTAAAATATTATGTAAATGATTAGTTTGTGGTAAAAAAGGTTTTTTTTTTATTTTAAAATCCTTTCTTGACTATCACTAGGTCTTATTCCACAAAATGATTATCAATAATAACAAAATTTCATATAGGTATCTGGTATATATATCAAAATATATATATGTATATATTCATAAATATATATCATATTTCATAAATAATTCAATAAATGGTAAATCCTTGTGAATTGTATTCAAGTCAGTAAATAAATATTAGTCACTGATAATATAATTGAATATTACGATAGCTACTGAAATTATGAGTGCTTTTACTTAAGACATTAAAAATATTTTATTTTATCAAATGCTGATTCGTTTTAAAAGATTTTTTTTTAAACAATTTATATCGGAAATTAATATCTCTATTAAATATCTTAAAAACTTTTGTCAATTCGTTTGTACTATTACTTTCATGCACATGAAGAGAGGTTTCTGGTACAGTCATAAAGGTTATGACTTATTCTATCACATTTACTACATTTAATAATTGGCTTTTGGCAATAATAATTATATATGTATATGCCAACATTCCTGATAACTGAAACATGTAGAATAATTTCCTCTAATTGTATTGACTTGCAAACATTAACTATGATAACAGAACCAGTCCTTAAATTGAGTTTTTCTAAAATAATTAGTATTTATTAGTAGTAGTATTTATCCTAGAATTATCTCTAATTTGATAGAATTGCTGAGAAGCTAAATGTTAACAAATCTTTTGGTTCGCTAAATTAAAGATCTTTTGCTCCATTACCTATTGAACTATAAATAATTCTATAAATACTGCAGTAAACTACTTTTACATAGTAATATTCCCTTAAAATTTACCAAATGTTCATCAGCCGCAAATGGCTTTTTTTTTTAGTTTTTGATCCCAATCTTTCCCAAATAAATAAATCGTAGATACCATAGTTTTGTTGTATACCACTTAACGCCGCTTTCATTTTTAGCAGGTATCCAGCCTTCCGATATTCTCTTAGTTACATCTGGTACTTCTGTGTCCTGCGTCCTTCGCTTACTTAGCTTCCGGGGTGAACCCGTATTCTTCTCTGGTTGGCTGAAATACATATTTTCACACGCTTTATATCATTTTATAATAACTTATAAACTCTATACTGCCGTGTTACCACCTTACAATACACTGTAAGTAAACTTTATAAACTTTATGCCATCTGCTTTAATCTTGAAACTAATTTCAAATATTTCTGTTCATTCAATACATGTCGTAAACAGTATACATAATACTATTATGTTATTCATATAAAAGCTATATATATCTATACGTAGATAATATAATGTCACACATTAAGAAAATATACTAGCAGAAATTTTATATTATTACTACTACACTTTGATTGACAATTGTACACCTACATGACTATAATCATACACTTAAGTATCTGATACTTATAAACTTTGTCATGGCAACTATGACACACTTAAATAGATGTTACAGCACAACTACCTGCATTGTTGTTAATAACTTAAGGATATTCATGGCTATTTCATCACAACTATATGACTATTTCAGTATGTTTATACGGCTATTCTATCACAACTACAACGTCAACATGGCTATCATTTATAATTACTGACCTTTACAGCATACCTACATAGCTGATCATAATAGCACACCTACATAGCTATTGTGTCGTTTCTGGTCTCTACAGCACACCTACATGGCTGATCATAATAGCACATCTACACGGCTATTGTGTCATTTCCGGTCTCTACAGCACACCTACATGGCTGATCATAATAGCATATCTACATCGCTATTGTGTCATTACTGATATCTACAGCACACCTACACGGCTGATCATAATAGTACACCTACATGGCTACTGTGTCATTACTGATCTCTACAGCACACCTACATGGCTGATCATAAAAGCACACCTACATGGCTATTGCTTCATTACTGATCTCTTCAGCACACCTACATGGCTGATCATAATAGCACACCTACATGGCTATTGTATCATCAGTGACCTTTACAGCACACCTACATGGCTGATCATAATAGCACACCTACATGGCTATTGGGTCAATACTGATATCTACAGCACACCTACATGGCTGATCATAATAGCACACCTACATGGCTATTGGGTCAATACTGATATCTACAGCACACCTACATGGCTGATCATAATAGCACACCTACATGGCTATTGTATCATCAGTGACCTTTACAGCACACCTACATGGCTGATCATAATAGCACACCTACATGGCTATTGGGTCAATACTGATATCTACAGCACACCTACATGGCTGATCATAATAGCACACCTACATGGCTATTGTATCATCAGTGACTTTTACAGCACACCTACATGGCTGACAATAGCACACCTACATGGCTATTGTGTCATTACTGATCTCCACAGCACACATACATGGCTGATCTCTACAGCACACATACACGGCTGATATCTACAGCACACATACATGGCTGATCTCTACAGCACACATACATGGCTGATATCTACAGCACACATACATGGCTGATCTCTACAGCACACATACATGGCTGATCATAATAGCACACCTACATGGCTATTGTATAATTACTAACTGATCTTTACAGTACATCTCCATGGCTCATATAGTTCACTTTCATGACTACTATATCTAGCATGACCATAAATACTGTTACATAAAATCTATTCTTTTTTCTTTTCAACTCAATTATTTTAAATTGTTATTATGTTAAAAACTTATTTCGATTTCCCACCATTTCACATACATTTTTTTTTTTTATTCATATCAACTTACAATATGGAATGTCGAAAGTAGAATGGACGAAGTGGGTATCGAGTCGTTGCGTCCGCGTCGGTCATATTCAAGACACTTGAAAAGTTTAGTATCAGCTGTATGTTTGTATATCGTACTATCGACAGATATACTAAGAAGGGAAGATAGCACATACAGGTTCTAAGTAGCCAAAGCTCTACTAGGAAACAAAATACTTATTGCGAAAAATGAAAATTCCTGTTGTCGCATATTTATAACAAAAATAAAACCTGAAGCTGAGTTCTTATCATCGATATACAGGACATGTTCTAAATCAATCCCTATAATTAAGAGTGGATCGATCAAACGCCTTCTGTCCCGATACACAGGTCCACTGATCTTATCAATTAATTATTGTCAATTAAATATCTTCTATACTGATGAAAAAATTCTCACGATTGAAGAGCACTACAATAAGTGGTTGAAAAGGTATAACGTGGTCATCATATTTTTCTAAAAATGTACTGTGGACTTTCCACCTACTTACTGATCAGTTCAAAACCTGGTCATTTTTAGAGAATATAGTCTGCTCTAAACGACACGTCAACATTAAGTATCTTAAGAAATCTCTGGGGCATAATGGCTAAATTTCCGATGTGTTTATGCATAAATCCAAATTCAAAGCCAAGAGTGGCGAATTCGAGTAGAATAATTTTCTAATACTTCGATAAATATAAGTTTTAATAAGATTACTACTTCACAAAAAATGCATTTTCATTTGTAACAGAACTTATGGCTGGACCAGGTTACTTAGATCTAGTCAAATTTACACTTTTTTTTTTTTTAATATTGTCCATATAACTCAAATTCGTACTTACTAAAATGTCCTTTGACGTGGCTCGCGGGTCGTTACACTTCTGATTTATAGTAAAACCACCAGTGTACAGTATCCAAACGTATATTTGCATCTTCAATACAGATTTGACTTCTCGGACATGAATATATTCAACTACCAACACGTGTACAATTTCTTAAAATATCGATATTCACTTTGTATAGACGTTAATACATCACGAGATTACGAACAGTATAACTAGGACTTTACTGGAGCACGACTGTAGACAGAATGCCCGTTTTCTAATAATTTTGCTTAACAGCTTGACATTAGACGACACTCTCTCAATATTGAATGAATGAAAGGAACGAATGACGTGAGTGAACACGTGACGAGTGAACTGTCAAATAAATTGAATGACTGATATTACTTCCACAGTAAGAACAATTGAACATCTGAATTAAATATACTTTAAAGTATCGATACAATATGTAAACTCATTATAATTAATATAAATTATTTCAATTTTTAATACTAAATTTGATTACAATATACAATTTTGCCTTTTAAATTAACGAATCACAACATTACCTATTTTAGAATTAATTGTAAGTGACACTGTAGAAAATTGTATTATGTATTGTATATGGTTATTTTTTATGTAAAATATAGATAAAACAGGTTCTAAAAACTAATTATGACTTGATATTTGTTTCAATAATATATTCTACAGCTTTCATTTCTTGAAAGTTTTGAATAGTGTTAGAATACTACCTATTAAATTGTGAACAGTAAAATAACGACATGACTTATTAAAAACCACGTTTAAAATGACCAAAAATGTATGCAGACCCTGACTTTCACTTATTTAGTCTGTTATTAAAATGCAAGTATGTACTCCAGAACTCTTTCTTTGAAGCAGTTTCTAAGAATGCCGAGTTGCATATTGTATGAAGGGTGTTCATACAAAGGGATTTGAGGAAACTAAAATGAGACGCTCAGTCCTGTTTTTTTTACAAGCACCACACTTATAACGACTTCTATATATCATGCATAAATTGTCGTTGTACGTGAATAGAACTATGGGCTTATAACGAAGTATTTGCGAGATAGTATTCGTATCGTTTTTTTAAGAGCTCATCTCAGATTAAATACCTTTGTTATTTAATCTGAGGAGCTCATGAACTAAGTACACAGACAAAGTGAGGTGAAAGCATGAGGTTCACTTGATGGTGGATACCTCAGTCAATGATGCATCGCCGACCTACGTTTTACTTCGAGCATTCGTTAATTCATAGACTGAAACCGAAACGCGCAATATGCACTTCACGATTTTTCCATCTATGAACGGTGGTTCGTTACCCGGTCGGAATTTCGACCGGGTCCCAACGGAAGATCAGCGCTGGTTGTTAACAGCCAGCAAAATACTGAGTTGGGGCCCTTTTTGTGACACTTTTGTTTGTAAAATGTATCCTTATGTGTTTTTATTTGTCACAAATAAATATCATTTCAAGTTAATATTTTGACTTTTGTATGAGAAATAATTTAAAATTACATAGGTATATTTGATACGAATACTTACTTGCAAGTTGTTCGTGCTAGGCCCTCTCATACAACATGAAATTTATGGCATTAAAATGTTTATTTGGAGTAATTAAGCGCTATCATATTATTCCTAAAGTAATTAAGATCTTATCTACGCGAATGATTTTCTAAATTACTCCGCACCATGATATCTTCAAATTAGGAAGGGATCCTTACACACAAATATTCTCAATCGATTTTTGTATAATATTATAAATAAATATTTTATTGACTTTGGTGAGAGTAATTGAAGTTTCAGAGCACATAGATTAAAACGCGATTTTTTCTTATAATTTCTTAAAGAGAATATAAAAAGATACAATACGTCTTGTAAAGTGTAAAACAAACATTTTTGTATTTTTTATTGCGAACACATAAAATAAATTAATACTGATGGTATATTTAAAGAAACGTAAAACACATTATTAGTAATTACCTCAACCAGTGGCAGGATAACCCAATCCCAAAATCCCGGCATACCGACTTTAACCTAATACGTGATTATATATATGTATATAAAATATATAATTATGTAATTATACAAATTATAAAAATAATATATGTCTTTAATATAATTAGGTTAAGGGCATTATTATTTTGCTTTTTATGCATTAATAGTGAGCCGGGCTTTTGGGCTTGTATGGTGATTCTCGCCAGTGACCACAACATACATGATAGAGATATTATAAACTTTTCGGATATCCTGTATTAATATGACAAATATTTGGAAAATTTAAGCGTTAATGATATTATAGGTAATATTATTCAGCAAACAGATAACTTATATGAATATTTAGCTTACTGTTTGTCATCTCAGTGATAATGTAAGCTTCGGAGAAACAACAAATTAGCTCCATAATCCTCCTGAATATTCAATCAGTCAAGCGATTTGTTAATAACTGAACAAGATAGCGTATGCCGCTTCTTATCTATGTAATGCATACTACAACATTTGAATGTTAAATTGTAAGGATATGATTTCTATAGAGAGCTATCTATATACAGGTGTCCCAATAACGCGGTCCCAATAAGTCAGTCAATGATGCGGTGTCGACCTACTTTTTACTTCGAGCATTCGAAAATCCTGACTGAAACCGAAACGCGCAATATGCACTTCACGGTTTTTCCATCTATTAACGGTGGTTCGGTATCCGGTCAGAATTTCCGGTACCAGACGTGTGGAAGACATGTCCCTGTGTGATTCGAACCCAATGAGCCCGTCAAACTCTTTTTACCGACTACGGAAGACTTCAGCTTCTCCGGATTAACTGCAAGTACTACTAATCTTTAGTTTAAAATCCCAACAAGGACATTTTTTTAAATTCATGTCTAAATGTAATCAAAGAATTCCTCGACTTACCATTTTTAATAATTACTCTATTGCTTTAGGCACTCTTATAAAAATGTTGAATAAAAGTGAACAGTCATTCATCTTAGGTCCGGAGGCTAAAGCTATTAGCTTAGGTTTTATCGTTTGTTATTTAGCGCCATTCATTTCTTTTACACGTTTTTCTTTTGATATTACCTTCTATTCGAGCGAATAAAACCTTATTAAGGGGAATGAGAGACGCCCAAATGTTAATTGATTCCCGATGAGATTATCTTAAAAATGGTGTACGCAATATCTATACATATAATAAAACTGTAGAGGTCGAATGTCTGTACCTACATACCTAGATTTTTTTTTTAACCGAGTCAGGGGGATTTAAGGGGAACAATTCCCGATTTGTTCATTTTTTTTTGTTTCTCTGTCTGTTTGTCTGTTTATAATTAATTTCCGAAACTGGTGGGCCAATTTACATGAAATTTTGCAAGGTGCATCATATCCTCAGTCAACATCTTAGATACTATTCATCCGGAAAAATACAGTTTCATAGAAATGAGTTGTAGAAAAGAAAAGTTATTATTAATGAAGCCCATGCGAACAAAGTCGCTGGCATCAGCTATTAAAGACAATAAAACAAAGATATTCTTTTGTAAAGTGATGTCTCGTTATACATATTTATTCTGGATTTCTTTTCTTGACTTGAATTTATAAAATATACTTCGTCCGCACTAAACTACTCAGTTCGTCGCGTCGTGGTTAAGCCATAATTTCATATTGTGCTCTCAACACAACAGCGCACGATGATTTCAAAGCCATATTTTCAAGTAAAATGCCTATTTGTCTGTTCCATCGGCATCATCTTTTATAACGGAATAACGGATTAAAACGAGATTTATTATGTATATAAAAGAATAAAATTTTCAGTGTAACAGTCACAAAAATGGGTCTGCCCCATACCCCATTAGGGGACTCGGGAATTCACTTTACTTTTTATATTAGGTATATTATATTATTCCTTTATATAATACACTAATATAAAACAAACAAACAAGAAATGAAGAGGGGATGATATAAGAAGGGCATCTTATACACCTATAGATAGATAGGATAGGTACAAAGTTCCATAGCTTTATGGCGGCAACTGTAAGAGAGTTAAAAAACAATATATTATGTAGATCATTAACAACATTGAATCAATTTATACTTGAATAAAGAAATAATTAAAAGAGCATCTCTTAATTACCAAAGTTGCGATTACGTCGGACCTGACTGAGTTCGAGTTTGCTGATTATTTATTAATACTTTAAGCTTTTCTTGCTTCTTGTTCCGTTAACTTTTCAACAGAATCGCAAGATCCCTGTTTAAATATTATATTTCAAATAACAGTAATTAATATTACTTAAAGAATTGACTCATTTATGTCAGTTATCGACATCGTCTTCAGCCACAGGATATCAATCAATGATGCGCTGCCGACCATTGTTCTATTCTAAGCAAACAGAAATCCGTAGTTAAAAAACGCGCAATGTTAGTTTAGTTTTAAGTTGTTGTAATGTTGCTTTGTTGTGTGTTTGTATATAATATGCTTTGATTATTTAAATAATCTAAGATAATATGTATTTCACGATTTCTTCATTTTTAGTTTAAGATTAATTTTGTATGTCAAATTTTCTAGTTGACAATTTAATACGATCTACTGAAAAATACATACATACTATATATACTCCACGCCTCTTTCCCATTGCGGTAGGCAGAGATCACAGAATTCCATATGCTCCGATCCTTACATACATACCACTTTCGCTTCTTCTATCATTTCATCTATCTATATTCTATCTTTCATCAATGTTTTCATACACACTCGTAAAAATAATGCGCTAAATTGTAAGCAGTATGTTACGGTTCAGTCCTTCGACAATTTACAATCTCACGAGATAGATTACAATCTAATGGTATTAACAATTTTACGGTGACACAGTATAACTAGAGTTGTCCGCAAGTGCTCTGTTAATATTTTTAAGCTCGGATAACGTTTCACTAAAGTTTCAACTATCATGGCGTAGGCGTTGTCTACGGGCTTACGAATAGCGTAGTTCTATTTCGCACTATATTTTTTCACCAAGCTTTATCGAAAGAATATAAAAAAAAATATTTAAGGACTCACTCATCCTTGCTCACCATTGCACATTCTTATATGAATACGATTTCTTTTGTAATTTTTTTTCTTGTAATTTTCTCTTTTGTGTTATACTTCAAAAAAAAGTCTCAAGATATCGCACTACTATGTATTCCTTATAAGAGGGCGTATCTTCTCTGTTTTATTTTTTAAATCTATATTATAAAGAGGAACGATTTGTTTCTTTGTTTGTACAATTTGACTTAAAAACTACTCGGCCGATTTTAAAAATTCTTTCACCAATAGAAAGCTACATTATCAGCTAGTAACAGGCTAGCCTTTTTTGTGTATAGTACATCTACATTGCACCCTTGCGATGCCGGGGCGGATCGCTGGTACTCTAAAAATGTAAGAAATCATAGATAAATAAATTAAATATGTTCATAACAAATGGATCATTTAATTAAAATCCACACAACAAATAACAAAAACCAATCACGTGAGGTGTCGTGAAACTAAAGGAAAAGCAATAAACTAGTTAGTTCAGAAACTTTGTAAATAAAGTGTTGGATGAGACCTGATGAGATAAATAAACAAGACTATCCGACACCTACAACTATTGTTGCTGACTAAATTAACTTGGAAGTGACGTAACTTGAGCCCAATGACGGACTCGCTAACTAATCTTGCTATGGGTTACGAGTTTCTACGTCAAACTGTCTTTATAGATAATTAATTCGTCGTGATCGTAGAACAACGACGCGGACGGTTCTGATTTTTTTACGATTTTAGTTATATTGATATTAATAAGTCATAACATGAAACTCCTTGACAGTTCTATATTATATAATTTAGAACTGTCTAAAAACCCTTTATCAACAGAGTAAATAAAAAAATGGAGTTTGATAATTAGTCAGATAGTTTTATGCAATAAAACTAAAACCGTAAAAAATCAGAACCGTCGTTGTTCTACGATCACGACGAATTGGATGAAAGTGAAATTCCGAGTATGTACCTAAAGAGCCCCATAGTGGGACATAGGGTAGACAGATTTCTATGTCTGTTTCACTCATAAGGTGATCAGCTTTCTGTGCAAAACAACTTTTTCTTTAATCTTGTTTTTCTGGGATTCGAACTCAGCACCTCGGGTCATTATTATACATATTTAATAAATAGAATACATTATAATATACAGGCTACTATTTATAGCGATTTGTTCTAGGCAACCCCGGAGAAAGATATCAGAAGAATAAATTATACATAGAGAGAAAGGTAGGCGGTGCAAATAGTGAGTAAGAATAACACAAAAACTAATGAAACATTATATACAGTTTTGGGCTGAATTACAAACAAATAAAAAACAAATTAATAATAATCAATAAATAATTAATACAACATATCATATTCCGTTTCTACGTAACTATAAAAAAAGATCATAGATTATTTTTAGCCACATTTTAATGTTTATTTGAAGATTATGTTTCCTCCAAAAACAGAACTAGGCAGAAGAAATTTTCTCATGGGTAGGTTAGGGTATATTTTGGTGAGTGCGCTGAAGAACTGCACAACCTAATACCAGCATCACCCTTCCACCACCGTTCCACCAGGCGATGAGTGGGTTTCCATCCTTACGTTGTCGATATTTCGCGTACTCGAACGAAACGTTTCTAGACCTCTTTGGAACTTGGACTGGACACCAATCGCTGGAATTGTCAGTCTGCTGGTGTTAGTATTCCCACCAACATACAATCTGAGTCCTGTCAAGAGTAATGTGAATACACACTTGTTAGGGAACAATCATGCTCCATCCTAGATTGCTTTCTCACTTACCACCAGGTGAAACGCAGGCAAAATTGTTCTTTGTATGTTAAAAATACATCTATTGGATAATGGTAATTTTATATAATTTGAAAAAGAGAGTGAAGTTTATAAATTAAGCTTATTAAGGATTTTTATCAGAATGCTCGAATACGCTTTCTGTCGAGACTATTAAGTCAAGGCCACTAGAATGCTAATCCTCCTAATTATTCTTCCGTTTCCATTTCATCTTATTTCTATTTTATCTTCAAATAAAATTCTTTAATATTTACGTTAGTTATTGAACGATATATTACGTATATATATCATAGCGTTTATATATATAGATATTTTAGATATTGCATTAAAATTGAAAATTATAATTAATGTATGTTATTTGACCGCCACAGTGACTTACCGGTACATAAGCGTGTTGCGTCTAGTACCGGAGGTTCCGAGTTCAAATCCCGGGTTAACCAATTTTTAATAATTATTCGGTCGCGCAGGGCACAGAAGACTGATCACTTATTTCTCTGTAAAGAAAAATGTTCGGTGAAATGTACTCAGAAACTCACTTTTTTTATAGACTGGCGGAACCACCATACAAGCCCAAAACATTAACATAATTATAGCCGCATTAACATAATTTTATAAGTAACATATAGATACATATATTATCTATATTTCTATACTAATATTATATAAAGACGAAAGATTTCTTTGTTTGTTACGATTTAACTCAAAAACTACTGGACCGATTTTAAAGCTACATTATCAGCGAGCCTCTTAGGCTTTATTTTTATTTATTTTTTTTGGGTATACTACATCTACATTACACCCATGCGTAGCTGGGGCGTGTTACTAGTGAAATATAATTACATTAAGGGCATTACTATTTTTCTTTTTATGGTTGCATTAATGAGTCAAGCTGGGATTTTGGGCTTGTATGGTGGTCCCGCCACTAGTATGCAGTAATATCCCTACGTAAAGTATCAAAAGTTAATAATTACTAATTTTAATTTACGATACTATAGGTAGGGGCATTCGAGATATACGTATATATATATGAAAATATGTATATTTTATGAACCATTTCACGCAAATGCACAGAACGAACCCGTAATTCATTCATGACATAAAGAGACAACCAACTTACCGTTAGCCAAATTTACAATGCAACTGAGAATTATTGCCTTGAACAGAATTGAATTTTACCGTCGGGACTGGAGCGTCTAGTTGCCTTGTTAGAAACATAATCAAATTGTCCATTTATCGCAAGAGAGATATCGCTGAGGTACAATATAATATAGTATTGATAATCTAATAAATATAGGACGCCTTGAAAATGATTACTGTTATTCCTTTTGAAACAGTTTCGAACGTTTTATTATTGGTTTACACAAAAAAAATCTGCTATAAGAACAGAAATTAATATCAAAATTGTATCAAAAATACTTCTTTTTTTTTTATTTCAGAGCAGACAACCGAGCAGGTGGGTTACCTGATGGTAAGTAATCACCACCGCCCATGGACATCTAGGAATTGAAGGTCTCAGATGCGTCGTCGGCCTTTTAAAAATCTGTAGGCTCGTTTTTGCAATTCTCCTCGGATATACCAACATAACGGTAATCCTTTTGGACTTAATTATTAAAGTAATTGTTCTAGCTGGAATTGAGGGATTTTTATCGGAAAATACTATGACGCCTAAATACCTACCACTAATGCAAACTAAGAAGAAAAATTGCATTTTTATTTAGAAGCAGATGTTTTCATATAGAGGGCTCGCGAGTGGTTGAGTTTCCAGTACTTGAAGGACATGTCAAATGTCATAGAATAAACCCTAAAGCAGAGACTGAAACCTGTTAATTTTTATTTTCCAAAAAACGTGTCTGACTGAGATACCATGATATTAGTTTTATAGAGTAATACACGCTAAACTTACCACAGTATTTTTTTTTTCAGTAAATATGAATAAAAACGAAAGAATATTAACAAAAACCTTTATTATACCGTTATAACTCCCATACGACATCGACAATTATTGTTAAACAAGATATTTCGATCGACAAATACCTCTACTTTTGCCATTAGAAGTCGAGTTTTAAGTGTAAGTGTCATAAAGACCCGGTTGCCTTAAAGAGAAAATCGATTAAAACACGAGAAATCGGTGGACAAAATTTTGTCGCGGTTGTCATGCTAGGTCGGCTGATAAATAAAAATACATTATTTTAATATAAGTTCAAATTTAATTTTGATATGTGTCTTAGTATATTGCCCCTCTAATCTTCAAATTGCCTACAGCGTTGTTGTTATGTTTACTTTCTACAACCACATGAACAAAGGTCAGACAGGCAATTTTAGCCCAAATATAATGTATATGTACCTAATCTATATTATGATATCAGAATGTATTCAAGATACGAAATTCAAACAATACAGTTCGGGGAAGCACATTTACGAATGAAAAGTATTGTGGTGATTTGTTGAATATCTACATAATAAAAAACAAAGTCACTTCCCGCGATCTGTCCATATGAACGCTTAGTTCTTATAAACTACGCAAAGGATTTTAATGCGGTTTTCATCAATCTTCTCTTCTTCAATAGATAGAGTGATTCAAGGAAGGTTTATACGTTTATTTTGACGGCCTCGTTGTAGCTTTCAGTAGGACACCTGCCATGCGCATCGATGGGACTTTGGTTCGAATCCCACCGGGCCCACATACAGAAAATTATAAACTTCAGGCATTGATCGTGTGGGACGAATATCGAAATTCCTACCGGGTAACGAACTAACGAACTACCTGTGGATTTACGAATGATCGAAGTAAAAATTAGGTCGACAGCGAATCATTGACTGATGTCCATCAAGTGAACATCATGCCCATCTGTTGATATCTGACATAAAAGAAAACTGTAATCCCGCTTACGATTAGCAAAAGTAGCGTATATAAAATGATCATAAATAATTTACAAATACAAAATTAATATTTAATATTTTATATAATATATTAAATATATTTTTGTTTTTTACTTACATTTAGTAACATTATTTATATATTTTTTTTTAAATTATGTTCCTAAATAATATTATATAATGGTCTATGAAATAAATTGTATCGTTTAATCTTCATTCTCTCGGGTTCTATAACATTATAGCTGAAATGACGGTAAAACGATACCGTGATAAATAGCGATAGTCAGTAAATTGAGCCTTCGATTTACTATTAGTGATTTCATCGAACCTATCTACTTTTATGGACCGCCATTCAATGGTAAAGGTCCTGGATTCGAATCCTGGGATCACAAGATTGACAAAGAAATGTTTCGGTCGGGCAGGACACTGAAGGCTGATCCACTTACATGCCTGTAAAGAAAAATTATCAGTGAAATACACAGAAATGGGTCAGGCCTTTGCCCTAATAGGGGACTCGGCAATACACATACATGCATATAGATCAAACCTCTTTGCCATTGGGGTAGGCAGAAATCACGGAATTCCACATGCTCCGATCCTTACCTACCACTTTCCCTTGAATTCAACAATTTACAATTCACTTTGTCGTATTATAACTACTACGTTAATAGTAGATACAATTGAAGAAAAATAGGAGGAGTTAAAGTATACATTTGACGGGTTCGTTGGCGCGTTCGTTAGAACACCTGCCGTGCGCATCGATGGGTCGTGAGTTCGAATCCCACCGGGATGACAATATGCTTATAATTTTCTGTAAGCATGTTTTCCCCACATCTGGTAACTTCGGGCATTGATCGGGTGGGAGGAAAATCTAAATTCCGACCGGGTAACGAACCACCGTTCATAGATGGAAAAACCGTGAAGTGCATATTGCGCGTTTCGGTTTCAGTCTATGGATTTCCTAAAAAGTAAAAAATAGGTCGACAGCGAATCATTGACTGATTTTCTGTGGCTGAGGTATCACCTTCGAACAAGTGAACCTCATGCTCGTCTATCGATATCTAACATAAGACAAAAGATATTCTCTCCTAACTACTACGAGTGTATTTTTTGATTATTAACTACAAATATGCCAAGATTGTCTGATATTCGAATATAATTTTAATAATTATTTCACCTATCAGCGAGTTATATAGACTATTTTTTATTCATGCTTACAGAAAATTATAAACAAGTCGTCCCGGTGGGATTCGAACCCAAGACCCATCGATGCGCACGGCAGGTGTTCTACCGAACGCGCCAACGAGCCCGTCTAAACAATCTGTCATTAATATTTATCAGCCGTGAACAAAATAAAAATTTAAATATCAAATCATATACAATCAGTGTAAAGAAATCCCCCAAAGAAAATGATTCGTAATAAGTTAAAAAACTGTCTCATCTTACAAAGCGTGAAAATAAATACGCGACATTAATAAGAAGATCAAAGACAGAATGCAATTACGTACAAAAGTGCGTTTGGAAATGGGGAGAATAATGGAATTTTTCTCTTTGAGATGAAACAATAAGGGCTGATTATAAATTGCTAATCTGATTTTATTTCCATTGCTGAGATCTACGTCTTGCATTATCTACATTATTTCTTATAAGAGAGGTTCTTAGGATTAAATTATTTAAAGCCCTACTCAAAATAATCTTTTTTAATCTATACATAGAATAAAACAGAAAATCGACGACTCCGTGATGTACATTGTGGCCATATATTGAAAGGGAATAAAAGAAGCGTAACAGAATACATAAAATAATAACATGTTTTTGTCTTTGTTCAAGCTAAGGCGAAACTACTATGAAAACTGTTTCATCGAAATGTAATATCAAAAAGAAAAATAAATAAAAATGCAAAAGAATGAAACTCCCTACCGGCTAGAAATGTGTAACTCTGCTCTGCACCGCGCATTTGCGTCGACACGCTTTACTGCGCAGGATGAGTCAGCTCACACATTCATAATGTGTTGGCGCACGGCGCAGTACCTCACTCACTGAGTGAACTATGAGCGTGGCGTTGCGTGCGTTTCCGAGGTTTCACAGCTTCATTTACGCGTCCCATTTTGTTGCGTTGTGGCGCCGACGCACTACCCTGCCTGAGTTACTGGGTTGGCACGGGGAATTTCGCTGAGTTACCCATGTCTACTGCCGGCTTTTATCTTTCCGGACCACTATAACATGGGTATTTTTAAGGCCAGGGTGAATAGGCTTCTTCTAGACAGGCGTGTCCTTTCTTAGATCGCATCACCACTTACCATTAGGTGAGATCGCGTTCAAACGTCTGACTATTATACATAAAAAAGTAAAAAGTTTTTTTTTATGGAATAGGGCAAAATGGCTATCCTGATGGTAAGTGATTACCGACGCCCATTGACATCTGCGACATCGGAGGACTTGCAAGTGTGTTGTCGACCTTTTTCGGAAATCATCATTTAAACATAAAATCCAAACAAAGTCACGAGCTCCAGCTATAAGTCCAGTAATAAATGTGGCCTTCGCATTAGGGTTAATCAAAAGTAAAATATGCGTGGGTAAATACTAAATAGCATCAGAATTTTGTTATTTTCATTTATAAAACGTAGGCGTCTCTACATCCGGTTACGCTTTATTTTTTATTTTGGTAACAAACAATTTAAGTATTAAACATTATATTATAACTTCAATTCAATATAAATAAAAATTAATGCATGTCTTTAAATACTTCATAACGGATTAAAACGCGATTTATTATTTATCTCTTTTATATATATAGATATTATTTATCCCGACGCGACGTTCCGTTATAAATTATTGTTTTTAAATGTGTGATACTCACGTTAATAAAAGACAATATTATTAATGCATGTATGATTATTTTCTATGCACTTCTAAACTATTCCTTATAATGAAACTCTGGCGAGTTGTATTGCATACGGCCGAAAAGGTTATTTAAAAAAAAACACTATTTTAGGTTTCAGGTAGCAAGCTACAAGTTTAAGAGCTAGCTATATACATATAAGAAATACTTAAATACAATAATAGACTGAAATGTAATAGGTAAAGACCTACGGCCTTATTCATAAACATAAAATAAAGCTTGATATAGTTAAAAATATGTTTTGTCTCACTCAATCGAATATAAAACGACTACAGAACATAAGAAACAAAACATATTTTTAACTATATCAAGCTATATATGTTTATGAATAAGGCCGCTAGACTATAATTCCTTTTATATAAATACAATGTATTTGGTCTTAAGAAACATGTCATAAGTGATGTCTCTACATATCAGTGATAACCTTGAAGTGTCACGAAGGATAAATACAAAGTCCTAAATCAGCACTCATGGGCCTCGTCACAATGACGGATAAACACGGATTTATTTTCCGGGGAATGTTATTGTCCTGAGTCGACATAGAGAATGAAACAATAGCGGCTATTTCTTAAGGTGACACTAGTCGACATTTTTTCCATAGAAATTTCGGGGGGGTATTCTCCACTATTTAGCACCGTACATGCAAAGTTAAACATGATATCGTTTTGTCTCATTATTAATTTTGTCTGTACGGAAACAGAATGGTAAAAAGTTACGAGCTACCAAAGATTCGTTTTTATTGCCATTTTTTAACACAACTTTGGGCTTAAATTAGTAATAAAAGAAGTATCAAATTTTCAAAACAAAGTCGGTACCGACAAAGCACGATTATCGAAGAATACAATAACTTTTATTTGTAATTGATTTATGCAGTGGTTTTTTCATAAAACTCGATTTTCCAAAGGCTTTTTCGTATTTTTTTAGACGCCCCTTTTACTATGAATTATCGTGCATCTCACTTAATAATGACTGCCCCGTTGAGGTGCGGGAGAACAGCATGCTTTTTGGCCTCGCCCACCAGTGAGTTCGACTTAAAGGCTATTTTTTATGTTAGATATCGACAGACGAGCATGAGGTTCACTTGATAGTAGGTGATACCTCAGCCATAGAACATCATTCAATGATGCACTGTCGACCTACTTTTTACTTTGAGCATTCGGAAATCCATAGACTGAAACCGAAACGCGCAATGTGCACTTCGCGGTTTTTCCATCTATGAACGGTGGTTCGTTACCTGGTCGGAATTTTGATATTCCTCCCACCCGATCAATAAAACATAAACCGCCAATCTCATTTGAATTAATCCAATTTTATAAATCCCACACAAAATAAAACAGATATTTCCTGTTCATAAACGCGTCTAATTTTCACTTCATACGCTTATATTAAAGCGGGGTCGTATAAAAACAGCCCCAGATCGCTTGTATAAATTACGAAAATTTTAAGGTTGAAAAAATTCAATATACATTCATTACTTTGGTAGGAATGTAATGTTAACAATACAGGATAAATTCAAAATTTACTTCAATATAAAATGGACAATGTAAGGCATTCATTTAAGTAACGACTGCGTAAAGTGCGTTATGGTTTCGTATTATGTAAAATGTCAACATTATTCGAAATGTTTAAGAAGCGAAAATGCTTTGCAGAATCGTATTGTAAAAACCTTACTCATTTTTTATATTTCTTTAGAAATATATTTTTACGTTCTCACTTAAAAAAATAAAATAAGTTTCTGAAGAAATATAAGCGTTAAACTCTTTATTTTATGTTAGATATCGACAGACGAGCATGAGGTTCACTTGATTGTAGGTGATACCTCATCCACAGAATATCAGTAAATAATGCAATGTCGAACTACTTTTTACTTCGAACATTCGGAAATCCATAAACAGAAACTGAAAGTAACGCAATTAACGTTTTTAGTATTTGAATTATTCAAGTGTTACGTCTGTAAAAAAAATTGTGAACACACACTGAGATTCATATACTTATTTAGGTGCCAGCACCAACTCCCGAAAAACAACCATCGCCTTATTGCCATTCACAAAACATCTTATTCTAATTGAACAATTCTTGACTAGTACTTTTTGTGTACACTATGTTTTGTGTTTAAGAAATATGTAAATAAAAAATAATGGTGTGCTCATAAAATCTAACCATTTCAAAAAGTTTAAAAAATAAAGCCCTATTATATTCTATACTATTTAATGTCGCTTAATATAAATGTATTGAATTTTTTGATAAACTGTCCAAAAACTAAGAAAATATCCAAAAGAATTCTTAAATCTTTGCTAATTCATAACTGTTTCTACTCTATATAATGAATTCATGACCGCGAAAAAGACGAGCTAAATTGAAATTTATGAATATTAATAAATTAAAATGAAATGGTATATCTATACTAATCTATACTTATTACTTATTTACTTATACTTATATACTTATACTTATTACTTATTTACTTATTACTTATAATATTATAAAGAGGAAAGATTTGTATTTATGAATTTTTGTATTTTTGTACGCTATGAATAAACTCAAAAACTACTGGACTTTTTTTTGTGTATAGTACATCTACATTGCACCCATGTGAACCCAGGGTGCGTTGCTAGTTAATCTATAATCTTATAATTTATTGAAATAGCATTTTACATATAGAAATCGCGGTTCCAACGTTACAAAACCTAACCTAACAGGGCTTTATTGTGACCTAAAAAAATAAAAATTACGTCGCGGACTTTTCAGAGCAATATTTTTATGGTACATCATATTCACAAAGAACGTTCCTTTCAACCGTTTAGTGCGCTCACCGATAGAACCGCTTCCGGCTTCATTCAACCCTTTGCACTCCGGGCAGTTTCATTGAGTTGCGGCATCAAACCACATGGCCAGTATCATCACTGAAGTGCAAAGGTTAAACATTTTGAACTGAAAACTCAATTTATCCTATGGTTCCGGATTGTTTAGTGAATTTTTCAAAACAATTCTTTTTTTCTCAAAAATGTGCGTCTTTATCAATCATTAGTTTCTTTTCATAGATGGTGTGCGTTTCGTCTTGTCTGTGGATACACCATGTGTGATGAAAGGCACTCGAAACATCGGGATAAATAATATTAATAATTAATTGCGTTTTAATCCGGTACAAGTTATTTTATTTAAATATTAATTACCATTGACATATTTAATACTATCCCAATGTATGACGGGCTCGTTGGCGCGTTCGGTAGAACACCTGCCGTGCGCATCGATAGGTCGTGGGTTTGAATCCCACCGGGACCACATGTTTCTGTAAGCATGTTTTCCCCACGTCTGGTAACTTCGGGCATTGATCTGGTAGGAGGAATATCGAAATTTCGACCGATTTCATAGATGGAAAAACTGTGAAGTGCACATTGCGCGTTTCGGTTTCAGTCTATGGATTTCGAATGCCGTAAAAATTAGGTCGACAGCGCAACATTGACTGATGTTCTGTGGCTGAGGTATCACCTACCATCAAGTGAACCTCATGCTCGTGTCGATATCGAACATAACAAAACATAAAAAAAAAAGTTTGGATATTGCCTGTACATAAACCATGCTAATAGCCGTGAAGAGGTTTATTATATGCACCACCTCACTTGATGTGTCTGTTTCACCACAAACAGACACAAGACAGTTAAGCGTAATGGACATAATACATCAAGGATTTTAATAAATTAATAAATAATACTTTTATGTATTAAAAGTAGAATTAAATATTGCAGTTGACTAGTCCTTTAAGTATTCTGTTATTATTATTATTTGTTAAAAATGATTAATACCGATATTTTATTATCTGCTTCTTACGCTATTCAAAGTATGATTCCCGATGAATATTATATTATTTAACCTTTTTTTTTTCTATTTTTGTAAAATAAATCAGGGTGATGTACTTCATGCTATCATTAAAGTAAAAAGTAAAAATATGATACATTTATATACTATATCTATTATCTATACTAATATTATAAAGAGGAAAGATTTGTATTTTTGAATTTTTGTATATTATGAATAAACTCAATAACTACTGGACCGATTTTGAAAATTCTTTCACCAATAGAAAGCTACATTATCAGCGAGTAACATATGCTGTTTTGTGTATAGTACATCTACATTGCACCCGTGTGAAGCCGGGGCGTGTCGCTAGTATATTATATAAGTAAAAAAGTATAATGGAAATTTTCTTCATCAGCAAATAAGCACGTTTGTAAAATTATTCCAATTTCCTCACAAATATTTCAATCCCAACCATTCAAAACTAATTTCACCAATGTAATATTACTAATTGCGTTTATACGCAATTATATATTTAAAAGGATTATTTAGTTAAATTAGGAATGCCCCAAATTCCAATTTATATTATAATTAACTTGTTATTATATTACGAATTTTAAATAGAGAATTTAACGTGCAAATACGTCACACATATCGTGTACCAACTTATTGTTTATTTATACTTAAGATGAATAGGCACACAGCTTTTGTGTTTCTGTAATTTTCGTATGTTGCAGGAAAAGAAAAATATATTGAATAGCGAGCGCTATTCTAATTTATCTTCTTAAACTGAATTGCGATCTTTTATTTCTTTTTATGTTGTCTATTATATTTTTTGTATGTAATACTAAATTATGAAAAATAATCGAAAACTATTTTATGTGTAGGTACTAAATTTAGTACATAAGGTTACTTTAAAGATTGCAAAAAAAAAACAACAAAATACATATTTTCAAAGTTTTCTCGCCTCGTTCATGTGGTAGTTAGTGCTGCCTATATATGTAATTCAAATGTCAGGACTAAAATACTAGTACTAATTTATTCTTTATCAAATACGCTAGGAATTCTATTTATTGAAGGTTTACGTTCAACTCATAGACGTTTTTATTTTCCGATACACGCTAACATTTCTGTTGCCAGCAGCTGTCAAACTGTCAACTTGACAGCGACGCATTCGTAATTCGAATCGCGGTCTCTAATATACCCGCGTTTGCAACCATCTAACAAAAGATCGCTGCATAATGAATACTTTTATTACGTATGAAATTAGAATTGTGGAGTATGGGAATTAGGATTACTTATATATTAGTATGAATATGATATTTTAGTTTGGGCAGCTAATCAATGATGTCCACCTATATCAATATTGAAACGGAAACGCACAATGTGGTTTCGTTATCCGGATTGAAATTCCATTTTTCTTTCATTCATTTGAAGCTCAAAGTACCTTAGGTTTTAAATATTATTTTTATATACTATTCTAAAGTTTTTTTGGGGCATTTAAAAAAAAATTATTGAAATAAGAGAGAACCTTTTACAATATGTACATTGTACAACCTTTCTTTTTCTTTACTGAAATTAAAGTGATGGATGAGATAACTAATAATGAGAGTTGAGCCTTCAGAATTTCTTTTTTTTTGTTTATGTCAGATATCGTCAGAAGAGCATGAGGTTCACTTGATGGTAGGTGATACCTTAGTCACAGAATATCTGTCAATGATGCGCTGTCGACCTAATTTTTACTTCGAGCATTCGGAAATCCATAGACTGAAACCGAAACGCGCAATAAGCAATACACGGTTTTTCCATCTATCAACGGTGGTTATATATGTAACGAGTATAACGGTGGAATAAGCTTTGTAAGTTATTTTTGTTAGTTTTGGTATTGATTTGGTATGGTTTATAGATTTGTATTATTGAATAAATCTAAAAAAAAGATAATGAGAAATGTCAATGATGTGAATATTGTGTTCAGCACGCGAGAGAAAAATGAATCACGAAAGAAAAGGTAGAATGGTCAAAAGTCCTAAAAGCCTGTCCTTAAAATATACTATATTCCCGCGCTCAGGTCAGCTAAGCTGTCAGCAACACTCAAAGCTAATGGAGGACAAAGCATTTAAATCTTAACACTGCAAGCGCTGTATTGTGATAAATGAATTTCGTAGTGTCGCTCCTTAATTTTCATTTTATCTTTGCTCTTTAACCAAGTAAATTGGCTAGAGCTCGACCCCTTTCATTAATTTTACTCTCTGGTTTGTCATTATTACGGACGCTAAGAAAAACTTTTAAAACTCAGCGTAATTCTGGATAGAAACTTTTATGCCAACCTGATCTGTTAAATAACATTTGAAATAAATATTTGTTGATCATACTAACTCAGACTTTTCTGTCAGCCGTTTTGGGTCAAAATATACCTATGGTAGGTTATAAGTTTTCACAAGAAAATAATAATAATTAAGTCATCACAATATATTATTATTAGTATAATTTAAATTGGCCAAGTTTGTCGCGTTCGCGCATAAATGTCCGGTAAGTTTTCAATAGTGTTGAGTAGGACATACAAGAGGCGGTACATTTGTCCCATACATGACGTCAAAATGTAAGAGCGGCTCGAAATTATAAACTGTACTACTTCAAATTTTATGTCGCGCTCGTTTTTTTCTCGATGTATTTGGGTCCTAAATAACCATTAAAAAAAACCATCAAATGTCATATTAATACTTGCTAGTACAAATTATGCTTCGAGCTTCATACGCCTCGCCTCATTTGAAGTGGGACATTGTACTGGCTCAGAGTGAAAAAGAGGCTACTCTTACAAACTCTTTTTGAAGTCCTGTACTACCCAACACTAGTTTTCAAAGCCACTTGGGCTAATAACCATAGGATCAATTCGAAAAAAAGCAAGTTGTACTAACCAGCGAATTTTATGAACTTGACATGAAGTCTTCTCTTGTAAGATAAGGTTACAATAATTGTGCTCTAAGATATCAGCCCCTGATAAAACCTAACATATATAATTGCGTTTTGGTGACATAAATTCCAAGTAATTAAAATTATCTATTACTATTTACTTAGAAGCTCGCATACACTGAATTCGGAGCCACATTTTGTAACCACAACACCATATGTTGTGGTTCTATAGAGACTTAATCAAATTGTCACTCTTCCCGGCTAAGTAATTAAGCGAAGAAACTTTAATTAACTTAATTTCACTGTCAATAAATTAATCCTTGCGCAACCCTCAGAAGTCAGTTATAAATAAAACTCAATTCCGCTCCGTAGTAAATAATTTGTTTGAGTTTCGCAAAGTAAATAGGTTTGAAATCAGAAATCTTCTAAAATATGACTTGGTGCTTATAGAAAGGTCGGGGAAAAGGGTTATAACTAATTTCATTTTCAAATAAATGGCTCCTTATAATATCATCTCTGAGACTTAGTGGTATGATTGTCTTGTACTTTGTGATCGCGGAGAAAAAACATATTTAAAAAAGTCTTACCCATTTCCTTCACTGCACAGGAGCTCTTTAATGTTAATTATATATTATTTAATTTCGCTGTGTCTTTTTGCCTTTTTTTATAAAACTTTATTTAAGTGTAACCTGTGAGTGTTTTGTGAAGTAAATGTTTTTTTCTACTTCATCTTCTTCTACTTACGAATACTAATCACCTACGAGGCTGCTGCCCCGGGGTCTTCACAAAAGAGGGGCCCCAACAATAGAGACTGGAAAAAATCTTTAAAATTCAGACGAGTAAATACTAGTCAACAACTTTTCCTTCGATTTTTTTTCGCTTTTTTACCTTTACCTACTGTATTTTCAATTTTAAGTTATATATATAAGTAACTACACCCGACATGCGTTTCAATGCTACGTAAAGTAAAAATGTTTTTTTTTTTAAATTGTATGATCTAATCACCAAAATTCCATCATAATCAGTAGGATAGTTTAGGAATGCATAGATGATAAACGTACACTGAATTTTGTTTATAATAATAAGATAGATAAAATGATAAGTTATAGCGACTGCTCTCTGTCAGTATCAATGATTTATGAAATGGTTTCATCTCAATGCTTTATTTATTTTTCTTTGTCTTCTCTGTTTTGATGACAATAAATTTTATCGTTATTTTTTTTTATAAATAATACCCATAATGAATTAATTCCCGAATCAGGGCTTTGGGTAAAGCATAAATGGTAAATACGGTTTGTGTTACATGTCTAACTATGAACTTGAGAAAGAAGCGAATACAAAAAAATTTAAACATTTGCAGCAGTCTTATGTCATTTTCTTTTGTTTCAGAATCATGCGGCCCATATTGCCTCTGCTAAGTGTGTGCTTCTACACTCTCTTATCGAGTGGTACCTCTAGCGGTGACGACAGAAGATGGCTGGTCTCTCTCATAGACCTAGTAGAGTTTGATTATCAGGACCAGTGTGGCCAGAGGGCGCAAGCAGAGTGGGAAGAACTCACTGGAAGTAGCAAGGGATTGTCTATGAAGGTAAGCGCGTGTCGTAAGAGGCTCTCTATAACTAGAAAGCAAATAATATTTTAAATACAATTTCATAGTGTATATCGTATTGTACGTGTATCATTGTGTCATCTAAATGAATAAATTATTTGAATTATATACACGCCAAGATACCGTTTTTCATTGAATGTGCAAAAAAATACTTAAGGTTTTTCTTGTAGTTTTCTTGTGTATTATCAAAACTTAGTTGGCAAGTTACATGGCTTTTGAATTATAAACTTTTTAAGTGCGAACTACGAGTTTTAAAGTTAAAAAGAAAGAAAATCAAAGTTCTTAATAATTCATTGTTTAAAATTCTACGTGTGAACAATTTAAAAACTACCTCTGATATTTTCAAAGTGTTCCCTTTGGGAAAAAACGGTCATTGTGAATAGGGGCCAATTGATATAAAGAAAGCTTTAACATTAATATGTATATTGTAGACATAAAACTATCTGGGTCGTTCGAATCCATCGGGAGTTCGACAAAGAATAATGCCATAAAAATGCTTGTCGTATCAAAAATTCTTATAGAATTGGAAAATTGTTTTCCTGACCCCGAAAATTTATTGACCCTTATAAATTGCCGAACGAAAATCAGTTCAATTGTTCATATTGAAGATGTTACTACGCAAAAAGTACTATACAAATTATAATTTAAGCATTTCTTTCGAATGCATATTTACGTTCAAATTTACATTTTGTTGAAAATAAAAAGTACTTTATCAGCAATAACCTCGTAAATCCTGTGATTTTTAAAAGATGTTGTTCATGTCATACTTTACTGACTTCAGACCAAGACTAAACCTGACTGACCCTATTCGCTTTTACAATTATTGTACGTATGTTTAATGCTCAACAGTGCAATAGTATGAAAAACTTCACAAAAATATTTTTACCTACTAAATTTAGTGTAGTAGTTTTTAAAAATGTAATAAAACACAATTTATTTTTAACCGACTTCAAAACGAGGAGGTTTTCAGATTAACCTGTATGTATGTTTGTGCGCGATTAATTATAAATTTTCTTATCTTATTATTAGGTATTAATTAGTTTTTGGCAGAAATTTGCTTCACGGCGTAGGAATAGAGACGGTATAGAGATTGTTTTAATAAACAACGTTAAACTTATTAGTAGATGACATTTATGAATCTTTATAAATAATTATACTTTATATAGATAGATGAACCATTTATTCACAAAACACAGTACAAATGCGTGACATCAGCTTATACTAACTATAACTAAATCTATTCTAGTACAGTCAAGTCGCAGTGTGCACTGCGGTTGCGAATAGGAACTGGCTCAGCATATGCTGTGACACTTTCATGCCACAACGCTGTTAATTCTGCCAGCCCCTTTGGATCGTAAGGCAGCTGCGCCAATACGTATACATTTAATTTAAAATTATAATTAAATATTGTATAAAAAATATGAAAAAGGTAAGCTAATAAAATTATAGGAGCCATTACGGAGTAAAATAAAAGTGATACCCAGAATACATACGGAGTAAAATAAAAGTGATAAACAAAATACACGATATTATTATAATTAATTTTTTGATATTAACGCTAATAGATATTAATAAATTATAAAATAAAATAAAAAATAGAGAGTAAATAAAGTAAGTAAGCCATGTACGATGTAGCATGATATTATGTAATTAAGTCCGGTAAATAAGTAAATATTAAGGAAAGGTTTTTGTAAGGACAGCAACAAAGACCTATATTCTAATTTAAAACCCTGTCTCGACGTCTTTTTATGGAGAGGAGGGGGCAGATCGTTCCTGCATTTAGTGGCCTGAAATTTAAAACTACCCCTAAATGCTGCAGTCTTATGTGAGGGAGTTACTAATAATTTACTTAAACATCTAACATTTTTCTGACAAACTTCACTTCTCCACTATATCGATAAATAAATATAAAAAAACATCAACGTTAAATGACATCTCTTATTGAGGTTTTAATTTGGTAACGTTCCTTTTTCAATATAGTGTTCTCGATGTTCTTAATTATACAATAGTTATGACGAAAAATCCAATTCTTTTTACTTAGTAAAAGAAAGGGTTATCCATTCATTGTTGAGTTAAGACATTAGATAATCGGTTATGCACCTACACAACCTACACATCACGACTATTTTCCAACATTGGATATTTTCAATTCCTCCCGAAACTCTTTCAAAGGAAAATTTTCTAACATTTAACACGGAAGCATGCCAATTTTGTATCATATTATTTTCTTAACACATACACCCCTCTCAGTCACACACTAACACACACACCTACACTCTACACGCATTCTCTCTGTATATTTATCCGAACCGTGGTCGTAGCCGTGCTCTCTGCCGCGACCACGGTTGCTGAAAAGAATCCGGATATCCGGTTTTAATCCGATATAAAGTATTTTTATTTAAATGTGTGATACTCGTGTTAATAAAAGACAATATTATTAATATGTTAATGTTCAGTTAGCTATAAAGTTTTCCAAATAAATATCTTGACTTTTAGCGTTTGGCGTCTAGTCGAGGATGCCTTCGTACTTGTTTATCGACTCCTACTACAGTTTATTTAAGTGTTTCACTCGTAACTAACTGAACCAACTTGTAATAAACAAAAAAGTATTTAACAAAAGTACGAGTAAGTAAACCTAGTCTTATTTCCAAGTCCATTAGAAAACGCGCGCCCCCAGAGACTTATTTACAAACATTTCTTTTGTCTGTGATATTTACAATTACTTTGTTGTTTGTTGATTTAGGGTTGTCAATTTTATCAAATATTATAAATAAAATATATTTCAGTAAATTTATGAAAACTAGAATTACCGGTCAATATGACCGGTGTCAAAAAATCTTCACAAGATTTTTACTTAAAACCTGACTTATCATTTTTTTAATATATCATGATTTTTTTAAAATAAATTATGTATTCAATAACACCATATATTTCTTTTTTCCCTCTCACCTATATTTCTTGAGTTACCGGTTGGTAAATATAGGTATACAACAAATATAGTTCTAGTGTTAAGACAAGAAGAATTTTTTTTTACATTAAATACGCAGGCTATAAATAATATAAACTTAAATTGAGTTTTTCTAAATATTAACTAATATATCATTCTGGCTACTGTCTTTAGGTCGCGAACACCTTTGGTAAGCTTTACTCGAGAGGTCTCGGGCAAAAGAAAAAAAAGCATTTCTAGGTCCTCAACTGCAATAAAATATACACTTTCCGTGAGAAGGATGGCGTGTTTATATTTTAAAACATGTTGAAAGAGAGTTCTAATTCTGAGTTAATAATGAAATCTAAGTATACACCTCATGATTTTTTAATTTTAATCAATATAGGTTCTTTTTCAAATCTTAAACTAATTATTAGTAGTCGGGTTATGGCCCAAAGATATTGAATTCACTGTTTTATTGTGATACTGTGATATTTTATTTTTCTTATTCTATTAGTTTTGGCAACCCTATTCGTTTCTTGTTTACGAGATTAGGCAAATGTAGTTCATACCTATGAGATATGGTATTATGTGTAGGCTCTTCTACAAATGTGTATTATATATATTCTGTTTTATGAGGAACATTGTCTACTATATTATTACATAACGTTTATACATAGCTGACTCATGTTTGTCATAAAAATAAATTCATATAGTTATTTACTGGAACTATTTAGGAGGTACTTGGTGGGGAAAATATCTAGGTGTAATTGTTGCAGCTCCTTATAAACATTTTGTAAAACAAAAAACTTGGCGATTAAAAAGAGTGGCGCAGAGTTTCTTGCCAGTTCTACGCCCTTGATTTGAGAACTGGCAGTAAATGTAAAATTAGAAGCATTTAATATGTATTTTTTTATTGACGTTCATAAGTACATTGTGTTACCTACGAGTAAATGAATAAATGATTTTGAATTTGAATACTAGGTCAACAGCGCATTATTGACTGATGTTCTATGGCTGAGGATAGGATAGGATAGGATTAAAAATATATATACATATTTAACAAGCTTTGAATGTATGAGCTTTCCAGTTTTGAGTGTACAGTAAAGAGCCAAGAGATGGATCTTAATATTGTCTTATTAATGCGAGTATTTTATTTATTTTATTTTAAATATTTAATAAATCACGTTTCAATACGGTAAAAGTTATTTTATTTAAAGGAGATGGATACGATAAGATTAAGTCAAATCCATTCTTCAATTTTCCAGACATTTCTTTATTTAATCTAAGATACAGACTGAATTACATTACTGTTTGATTATTTTCTACAAACAATAATAACTATATTATTACACAAAAATTTCGCTTCGCTTATTATAAAAAATACATGTTCATGGCTCAGTGGTTACTTTGCGTTTGCTCGGGTTCGAATCCCGGTGAAACAATGTGTCTGTCCCAAAAATCACATGTTCCATGCTTTCAATATGTATAATATTCTCAAATATAATATTAAAAGAACATTCCCATCCCCTCAGTTGGAACGAGACAAAGCCTTCGGGATCTTCGCTCGCCAGCAAAAGACCGATGTGCGAACAGCCTTTAATTCGCATTCGTTGACAGCGGATGATGACATCCTGCGCAGGAGAGTCAAACTGTTGCTACAACCAGGCGACTCTTTGCTTGAACCTGAGCAATGGATACGGGTAAGACATTTTTAAATAAAAAAAATTAAAACATTCATTTTCTGACTTGATGATGATGTGCAGTATGCCTTTAAGGAATGAGTAGCATTTTGCGGTTAAACTTACTTAAACACTTTTTCCACGTGATAGTAAGTGATTACCGCCGCCCATAGACATCCGCAAGACCTGCCTTCTCATGCAGATGCGTTACCGACCTTAAAGAATGTATTATGAGAATTCATCTTAATTCTCTTATGTGAATTTTAAGACTCTTACTAATAAACATGGTATAAGCTTGGAATAGTTAATCATTTTGTTTCTTTTTTTTTCATGTTGAAAATAAATATTCGATAAAGCAAGACAAAACATACTTTATATCTTTTTCCGGGGTTTTACTCAAAGCAAATTCTTTTATAATATCGAATATTGCCGATCAGTGGCGGGACTACCATATAAGCCCAAAAGCCCGTTTTGTCCTATTAATGCAACCATACAAAAGAAAAATAATAATTTCTTAATGTAATTATATAAATCTTATATAACTTACATGATTACGTAATTATATAAGTTATATATAAACGCGTATTACGTTAAAGTCGGCAACCCGGGCTTTTGGGCTTGTATGGACGTCCCGCCACTGTTGCCGATAGGCGCAGTTATCAATATTTGTCTTATTTAGTATGCCTGGCTATTTCTTAGTATTTGTTTAGATTTAAGAACTATTTTCGTTTGACGTTGTAGTTAAATCTGCGGTCAATTGATAGAGAAATACGACGCGGTCGGCACACGATTCTAGCTCTAAATACCTCACCTTTACTGGGCTGACCTATTTCGTACATTGTATTCCAATATTTCCTATTATTCGTCTACATTATGATAATAGACAAACCCATGTTAATTGCCGTATTGTGGTATTTGATAGATGTTTGCTCGTTCAATTATTATGTTCTACGTAACAAATTGCGTTTTATTTGGGGAATACTTGTATTATGTTTGATCTCGTTTGTATCATGATTCTTTCATGTATTTGAAGATCGGGTTTCCGAATTACATCAAGATTTAATTTGGTATTAGGTATTTTTGGAACAAGTGTTTCTCAATACGAAATTTGGGCTTTTTCTTGACATTAATATTCATAACGATTTAAGATTCTATTACATATACATATACCTTATTTTTTGTTTGTAAGTGTACCTAAATATATTTTATCGTATTTGATAATTGTTTATACAATCTTGACATTTCGTTTATACCATTTAGTAATATCACACATATGTTTTACCCAATGGTGTTTCTGATGCAATCTTTGCCTTATTCTTCTTGGAACATTTCTTACATTCATTAATTTTTTTGTATTTACAACTATTTCTTTAGCTTGATATCATATAGATAAACCTGTCAGAGATGCGTCTTAGGATTTAGAAATATATTGACTGAAGCCGATAATAGTAATTTTTTAAAGATTTTTCCGTATATAATAATCGAAGTTTCATTGCTCTGATGAAATACATATAGGCAGAAAATATTATAATATGTTTTAAACATGCCAGACCAGGCGGATTTGAATCCGCAACCCTTCACATGCAAGTCAGATGGAAAACTCATTGTGCCGACTAGCTCGATAACATCTAATCATTAAGAAAGTGAATTCATTTGTATACTCGGGCCTCGAACCCGAGACAACCGTTAATTGAGCCATAGAAGCGGTCAATAACGATCGATTAATATTAGTTAACTGTCTTGGTCTATTACCGCTTGAAGGCATCCTGAAAAAACAAGTACCTCATTTAAGTAATATTATTACTAAGTATTTATATACTCAGACACCATAGTTTTAAATGTACTACAGTATTTTTCGCGTCGCACCCGTGCAATCTATCGAAATGTACTGACTTTGTACTGACTCCATTCTCCCCAGCCTATACCACGCAATACCAGGAATAAGCTACAAAGGGGAACTGTTTAATCAAAACAACTTTGATTATTAAACCTCAAAGTTAGCCTAATAATTATTCAGCTTATATCCTAATTAGTCCTTTCAAACGACATATATATAATAATTAGTGCAGATCTGACGTTCCAATTATATTTTGCTTTAGTTAACGCAGTCGTCATTCATAGTGAGGGTAAGGACCGTGTTCCCGGTTTACATAAACCTAACGATTATAAGGAATTATTAATACGTTTGCGAGTGAGTCTATGTTTAGAAAGCAATAAGGAAAGTTTCCTTATGGTTTTCTAAACATAGACCTTTGTCCTTTATTATTCAGCCTCATGAATATTTATAGCTCTCTCTGCAGATGGTTGTTTTTATAGACTACTTGGTTTGGCCGCTACTTCGCTCGCGTCGAAAAATTTCAATGTATTTCCAGGAAAAAAATCAGGGTGAACTTCCGAAAAGCATAAACCGAATTTTGACTTCAAATTTTGTACACACATTTTTATATTTTGTAATATACGAGTATTATGTAATATTTTGAAAAATATTGCGAGTCCCCAAAAATCTTTTCACGGAGACTCTTGGGGATCCAAATGGTACGTGGGTTCGGAAGTTTATTCTGGAACGTGATAAGCGGCGTGCTAAAAAAATCAATATTTTGAAAAATATTGCGATTTGCCAAAAATCCTTTCACGGGGACTCTTCGGTACGTGTGTAC
This sequence comes from Anthocharis cardamines, assembly GCA_905404175.1. Classification (NCBI taxonomy): domain Eukaryota; kingdom Metazoa; phylum Arthropoda; class Insecta; order Lepidoptera; family Pieridae; genus Anthocharis; species Anthocharis cardamines. Next base: position 3,663,196 of record FR989959.1, read on the forward strand.
CAAATTTAAAGTCACAATTCGGTTTTGTCTTTTCTGAAGTTTATCCAAAAATCAAGTTAACCCTTTGCACTCGAGGCTCTTAACCTTTTGATCGCTTAAGTCATATTTATGCGACAAGTATTTCCGTGCTCCTACCGCCCGTTTCGTATTTCTGCGATAGAAAACATACATGTTTTTTGTTCTATTCTTGTCCTATGAGGCTATGAACTGTGTGGTACAACTAAAATTATTATTCAATAGTTCGTACTTCGTAGACGGGCGCTAGAAGTACGGCAATCGATATTTAGCCAAGCGGCTAAAAAGTTAATGTGACTGTATCTCGCGACATTTAATGTGTAATAATAAATAAGTTGGCTATACAAGTTTGGAGATTATTTGATCCCAACTACATACCTCTCTAACCTCTCAGAAATATCCTATCGTACGTCGTAAATAAGCAGTTAAAAATACCTTAGTACCGCAGCAGCGCCTCTAGAGCTTACACTTCAAATCAGCTGGGCGGCGTATAGGCATCGCTCGAGTGCTATAATTTGTTATGATTTATTTATTATTTATAAACTCACATACATTAAAAAAAATTAATCGTACTTTGAGGTCGATAACGGACTTCTCACTTCTACTATTTAAGAAATTCGTAAACAACCTCTTCAGGTATTAAAGTTTAGTGTTAAATATTTTTTGTTTTCACACCTACGTAATATAAAATGAGCGATAACTTAATTTACAGAAAAATACTTATATATATTAGCGTTAATATTATTTATTGTCCTTATCTTAACCTGATACTTTTAAAATTAGTGAAAGAATGTGGGAAAGAATTTCACAAAAACAGGTCTACCCTTGTTCGAATGTCTTACAGAACAGGAAAAACCTACTCAAATCATCATAGTTTTAAGTCAAAATTATAAGTGCTCAATAAAGATTACTATTAATATGGAGAGTAAAGCAATCAAATTACGAACTTAACTCCGAGAAGTAGCAGTGAGCTCCATTTAAACAGTGCATTGTTGAAACTTGTTAAACCGTACAATTGCTCTCTTGGTACTGAAATTCAAAAGCACGTGTATGTTTCGTATGAATATAGAGTAAAACAAACACTTGATTATACAATGCTGATTTTAACAATGTAACTACAAAAGCCTTAGCTTTTTATATAGGATAGCGGGCAGGTGGCTTACGTGATGGTAAGTAAGGCGGTAAGTGATCGCCGCTGCTGATAGACATTCGCAACACTAAAGGGCTTGCACGTGTGTTGCCGACCTTTAAGGAAGATGTAGGCTCGTTTCTTGAAAGTTTCCAATCGTATCGGTTCGGAAAAAACTACCAGCGATATCTGGTTCCACAGTGTGGTTGTGCGAGAAAAATTGATGACATATAGGTTATCAGTGTCGGCAGCAGTAAACTTATATCTAGGCTGGGTTGGATTATTTTTTCTTCGAGCCTAAAAATAATACATAGACGGCATCATTTATTTCTTGTCCACATTCAATCAATCATGTTCATATTATGATGATATAAAAATCCCACTTCTGAAGACCTAGCCCGAACTTAGATGGAATTAATATGAATGATAGATATTGCATACAAATGACAAATTGACGATACAAATACTTTCTCGCAAGCTGTTGTGCTAGGGCCTAGGGTTACTTATAACGTGTAAATATTTTCAAATAAGAATGACGTTATTAACGAATGTATAAATGGGACGAAAAAAAAGTGATCAGCCATATTAAACAAATAATAGTATACAAATATTAAAAAGATTAATTTAACGCAAAGTTAAAAAAAAAAAAATCTAAGAGATGTTTCACCCGTTTGAACAATCTGTAGGAAAGCCGCAGTGCAATAGACAGAGTTATTATTAAACACCTTGTCTGGTAATGTCTAATGCAATGTTCTTGTTCGCAGTTGGTGACATTTGCAGATACGTCTTTGAACAACATCAGATTCGCGACGGATTACGATTGCGGAGCTAACACGAACTGTACTCTTAGAGGTAATAATGTATTGTCTTCCCATACATTCCTTGAATAACTATTGAAGTTGTGCTCTTTTTGATAGAACCAACATTCTGAACTGGCGCGGCGGCGCTTAGCGGTTTATTTGAATAAGTTATATAAAATTTAAGTTGTATACGCATATTTGTTTGCATTTCACTTAAAGGACTGTAATGCATCTGTGATTTCACATGCCAGTTTCATACCTGTCTGTCGTCATTTGTTTTTAAAAAATAATAAAAATATCTAAAACAAAAAAAACCTACAATGATTGACTCGATGATTTGTTTAAAAAAATCCCCCATTCTTGAACCATTTGAACCCCCATTGACTTAAAGAAATACGTAAAGGTTATAAGTACATATTTTTCTTACTAACTTCTAAAACGTAATAAATAATTAACTAACCAAATATTTCTGAATGTACCTACAAGCAATAAAAAATTTAATCAAACATTTTTATGAAGTTCTTAATTAACTTTCTTAAATTGACAAGGAATATTGATTTTTCAGCCTCGGTGAAGATGTTTTAAATTAGATACCAAACGAAAAATCGGTCTGCATTGAATAAATTTCAATACTCATTCGTTATGATTGATATTCTAGCTATCACGAATAAACCTTGTTTTTTCAAAACTCTCTCTGTCTAACAAAAAAAAACTAAAGAGATAGATTAGTAAACTTAGTTTAATACTAAAAGGTATTTAAAAGTCCATATAAGATAACATAACAACATTTTAACTACTAAAATGCCGAAACTATTAGAATAGAAAAGGCAAGAAACTCGGTGATGGTCTTTTAAAAACTACAGCATTTACAAAATTTAAAATTAACGAATATAATGGAAATGTTCCGCTATGATACTGAGATACTCAATGCGTTTTAATCTTCTAGGTGTTCTACTCATCAATCTATTTTAGTACTTTTTTAACTGTTACCTTAATTTTTTATAAAAATCCTTCCTGCATAAAGACCTCCCCGATATTATTTCATAATTCTTTTGCTATCTGCTTGTATCCTTATCCTTGTCAGTTTCGATAGTCATCACCCACATCAGCCCACTGTCTGCTTAATCTTCTATTACGTTTCATATGTTTATTTATTGTTTTGGAATAAAGAAGAAGAAGAAGAAGAAGAATAAAGGTGTGCCTTAAATAAATATATACGTAATATCTTCAGGGTTTCATTATTGACTCCATATAGGAATATTCTCCGGTTTAAGTTTACGCGGGAATTAACTTCTTATTCAAGTATCCGTTCCTATCATCATCATCAAGTGTATCAAGGGTGCAACCATCAAATGACATGATGCCTATGATGAAATGTCTATTTCATTTCATTTCAAATGCCTACAGCAATGGGGCCTCGAAATTGAGAAGCAGGTTAGAAAGGCATATTCATCCTCACCATGTGTGGCTGACAGCATGTTAGTCCAAACCTTTATAGACGGTATCCGAGACCAAAGTTGGTCGAAGGCTTGGTCACCACAAAACCATGAAAGATACTCTAGCGCACGATTATTTCTTCTTTGTAATATTTATTTCTTGTATATATTTATGCTGATTACTAGATATCAAGATAAACCGATAATGTTTTTCAACAGAACTGCATAACAGCTTGGCGAGGGAGCAAGATGAAGAAATTTTAAAGCGAATGAAAACATCTTGGGAGAAAAAGCTGCCTGATATAAATGACTACCTTGAAAACATTTTACCACTCCTTAGAAATGCTTCCAAAGAAAATCGTAAGTAATTTAAATAGAGTATTTTATTATTAATGCATATAAAAAGTCAAAGCTAGAAAGTGATAATGCGAATGTATAAATGGCAAAAAGAAGGTTTGATTAAAAAAAACAGTTATTTCACATGAAAAGGCGTGTATTAAAATATTTTCGTATAATTTAAAAGCTTCTCAAAAGAAATCCAAGATAAGTAATTGAGTAAATTGAGTAAAATAAAAGTTAAACATAAAATTAAAAGAAAGCTTCGTGTCTTTTTACTATGTGTCTTCGTTACAAATAAAATTTCTTTTCAGTTTAAATAAAATACTGTATATCGAATTAAAACGCGTATTATTATTTACATTGTTTAAATTATTTATCCCGACGTTTCGGATGCTTTCCAGCAACCGTGGTCACGGGCGAGACTGAAAGATGACAGTTGTCTGATTTTTGAAATTTCACAAAGTTGCCATATTAACGCCATCTATTTCTACGGAGTTGATATTTACTGTAATTTTCTATATTATGAAAATTGACTTACGGTGTTCTCTTGTATACAGTATTTTATTTAAAAGTGTGATATAAAAGACAATATTCTTTTCAGTTTACAACACAGTCGAAGAGTACTGGGATGCTCTGGCTGAATATGAAGGTGCTATGTTAAAAGCTCGTGAGCTTTGGGATCATGTTAAACCTTTATATATGAAGTTAAATAAATATGTCGCTTTGAGATTGAAGGGAGCAGATGCTGTCGGAAAACCATTACCCATTTACTCACTCAGTAAGTTATTTTAATATTTAATTACATTTTCAGGCTTTCTGTTAGGGAATATCCGGGCGGAGCGGAAAATGTTTTGGGGAATTGAGTTGTAACTTTTATTTATTAATAAAATAATACAAACATTTAATTAACTAAAAAAATAGTGATACGAATTAATAGAAAAATAAAAATCAAATAGTTAACTTTTAAAGTTGACTATAATGCTTTTATATGAAATGGGCGTAATACTAGTTGACTTAGAAAATTGTCAATGTCTTTGATAGACAAGATTTCGATCGGCAAATATCTCTACTATGGAGATTTGAAGTCCAATTATAAGTGTAAGTGTCATGCTAACATGACACTTACACTTATAATTGGATCTAAATCCGGAAGACATAAAGAGATAATCGATTAAAACACGAGAAAACGGTCCACCAAAATTTGTCTGGTTGTTATGCTCAGAAGTAGCAACTTATTTAAACATTTGGGTTATATCGCCTATCCTCATTAAGCCTAATAAGGATAATTACAATTTATTTAAGATTTAATTTTTGACTCAGAAAAAACAAAAGGAAAATTATGTTCCCCGCTATTTCTTTTAAAGAACTTGAAATTACGAACACACTGACTCAACAAGGAAAAGTTTATTTGGTCGGGTTCTGTCCCTCATTGGCTTATTACGTGACACGCTTACTTTGTTTGGGGATCATCTCGATTTTGTTTTAAAAGTTTTATGGAATCCTATTTTATTTAAGTACAGTATAAGTCTAAAATTGTTATATTTCTCGATCAAAGTCATAAGTATTGTCTTCTTAATGCATTACGTCTCAAGCATTGAATCCTTGGTCTTTATACATTAAGAATACGTTATAAAAATTAATAAAATACATTGTAGTGTCTGAGGCAATTATTTTAGCCAGTAATATAAGGTTATAGAATTGTTTTTTTTTTTTTTAAGAAAGTATTATTTTCCGATATATAAGATAAAAATCTATTAACTTCTCTTAGTGAAAAAATAATGTATAAATACCAATTTAATTAGAGAGAATTGAAAAATAATAAATATCTTTAAAAAATTACTCAAATTTTATGTCTTATAAAACCACAGCGAGTAAATGTCTTAATTTAGCACAAAACATTAGAGATTAAACTGTTAAAAATCTCTCAGACAAAATATACAACGTCTGAATGTTCTATCTAAATTTCAGCGCTTTACAGCTTTAAAATTCCCTCGAGCACAATATCCAATTCTACTTATATGCCAATAAAATCTAAAGAAATACGGTTATACGATTACGTTTAGATAGATAGTAAATAACGACAGTTTGAAATGTTCTTCTAGGATCTTTAACGGGGGATGACTGGTCCAATCTAATTGAGAGTCTATTGCCTAAGCATTCGGATATCTACCAGAAGGTTTACGCTAATTTACATTTAATGGTGAGTATGGAATTCAGTTCCTTTTTTTTAATTTTAAAAACATTACTACTTGAGGTACACGAAATATTGTTATTAATGTTACTTGGAGAGTTTTAAGGGAGGAATATCGAAATTCCGACCAGTTAACAAATACCGTTCATAAATCGAATATCCTGAACTGCAATTGTGTTTCATTTTGTCTATGTAATGTATGTATATGTATGTAAGAAATAGGTCAAAATTGCATCACTGATTCATGTTCTGGGGCTGAGACAACTTATCATCAATTGAGCCTGAAGCTCATCCGTCGATGTCTGACATTATAATAAAACTAGTAACACGCACACACATCGCACGGGTACAATGTAGATATACTTTACACAAAAATGTATTTGTTACTCGCTGATAATATATCATCCAGTATAATAATCAGTCCAGTAGTTTTTGAGTTAAATTGTAACAAACAAACAAACATAAAAATCTTTCTTCTTTATAGTTAGTATAGATAAAATTTACTTTCAGTATGATGTGTTTAACTGTATCAATTTATGTATTTATTGCATAAAGTAGTAGGTATATAATTATTTTTTTCTTTTTAGGAAATGGGGGGTTTAAACGCGTATAAAGAAGCCGAGAAAGTTATAAAGCATCTGAATTTCGGTGAAATTCCATCGGAAATAATAACAGAATCAGACTACAACGGTACTTGTCCAGCGTCGATCGTGGACTGGTGTCAACCAAATAAAATAAAATTGGTAACATGTAAAGATGTCAGTATATCGAACTATATGGAGGCTCATGAAGTCGCAATGAAGATAAAATATAAACTTATAGCCGCTACACACAGCAATAATACGTATGCTCTGAGAGAAGCTCCTAGATATTCAGGTAAGTTGTTGAAATATTTTTGACGATGATTTGACTTTTTAATATCACGGAATGCATTATGAGTGAAATGGAAAAAAAAAAAAAACTGTATACCGGATTAAAACGCGATTTATTATTTATATTGTTTAAATTATTTATCCCGACCGCGACGTTTCGGATGCTTTTCAGCAACCGTGGTCGCGGGGAGACAGCGCGATTTAAACAATATAAATAATAAATTGCGTTTTAATCCGGTATACAGTATTTTAAATGTGTGATACTCGCGTCAATAAAAGACAATATTATGAAAAAAAAAATTAAAAAGGTGCTCGACTGGTTTTACACGTGGTGTGCCATTTATTCGGCAATTTTTTTTTTGGCAAAAAACAGTCATATTAATAACGAAATATTATAATATAAAACTACAGAAGTGACCCAAAAATGAAAAGATTTTCGCCATTCGTGTTGTTAGTAACATGATTGAATAACTTTTTTTTTTTAAATAATAGATCTAGAAAAAAGGTATTAAATTTAAGCAAATATATTTTGACTATTGCTGTAATTATTAGATTTGATGGATTTTTGATTACATTTTTTTTGTCCTAATATGGATATTAATTAATTGAGTCGTATAAACTCAAAGGTGACATATAAATTTCCAAACATGAGTAAAATTAAAGGGTTAATATCTGAAATAATTTCCATTTTCTACCTTGCTTTTATATAAAAGTTTAAGACATACTTTGGATTATACTAAAAATTACTTCAATAATAATTTTATAGGCACGAATGAGAAGTATTCACTGTCAAAAATTAGCTCTGAAATTATATCTGCTTTGATTTTATTTGACTCAATTACTTTATTAATAGTAAATAAAGATTTAATTGCTTTATTAAATAAAATAATCTAAAAACCTTGGCATTAAAAAAAAATTCGTGGATATTAAAGGCTCATTAATTTTCTAATAATTTCACTGCTTTTTTTATGACGTTGATGCTCTAAAATAAAATTATTTTTTATTCGCCGTAGTAATATTTGCACCAGAAATACAGAAGAAAACCTCATGTATATGTAATTGTACCATCAATACATACGACAAGCTAGTGTATAATTGTATTTGCACTATCAATCAAGAAGAAAATCTTATGTATAATTTTGTATTTGTACCATGAGTACATTAAATAAGCAAGTGTATAATTAATGTTTGGCCCATCAATACATAAGACAAGCTAATGTATAATTATATTTGTAGCGGTCTACGAGGCGATTCCAGGATTCGTGTCTCTACTCTCAATGAACCCTCACACACTGGACCGGGCTGGCCTTTATTCTTTGGACAGATTCAACTACAACCCAAACTACCATCGATTGGTTCTACAACTTATTATAGCCTTGCGTGATCTACCTAAGTATGTATAGATATGTATATATTATGTGATATATTCATAGATTAATAATTGGTCTTCGCGCGCTACGACTAGTCCCTGAATCAGGTTCCTGAATGCGGCAACTCAATATTGTATAAAACACTGAGATTCATTATATTATTTTACTGTGAAATTTAAGACGATTTATACAATACTTACTGATGGTATGTGATGCCAATATCTTTCTTGTTTCTTGTAGTATTATTTTTATAGTTTGACTACGCAAGCTCCGGCGGTACCGAATTCGGCGTAGTATTTGTTGCCGCATTTTTCAAGCCGCCAACGGTATCTAGTCGTAGCGCGCGGAGACCAATTATTAATCTATGGATATATTTTTTGGGATTAGAATAGATAGACATAATTTATAAAAGAAACTAACCCTTGGCATATCACTAATGCTATGTTATACCATGTTACCAATGTTTGACCTTTCATATGGAATCGTTGGTATAACGATTAAACACTTGCCTATTAACTTATGAGACGCGGATTCGATTCCCGTAGGTTTTAATTTTAATATAATTCAATTGTGTATTTTCTAATAACATGTCTCTACAACTGATAAATTACGAGTACGAAATTCTCTTCGGCTCACGAACCACCATTCATAGATGAAAAAGACGTGAAGAACAGTTAGATTTCATAAAAACGTACAAAATGTGTATTTGGTATCTATCTTCTTTCCATTTGTTTTTCATTTGATTTTTTAGTTGTATTTATATAGAGATCATTAATAAAGCTATTAAATTCAGAGGCGGACGCTGGCACCTGTGTCACAACGTTTAGCTTTTATGGATGTCATCGTTTACAAAGTTTTGTATGACTTTTACTTGGTTCCTTAATAAACATATAATATCTATTTGTTTGCAGACTAAACTTTTATATGGCAGTGGATGAATGGCGTCTCCAAGTTTTGATGGGCAAAATTCCGTTTCCAAAAATAGCAACTAGTTGGAGCGAATTCCGAAAGAATTTCTCGTTAATCGAGTCTTCTAATATTGATGTTTTGGGAGATCCATATGTTCTAACAAATAGGCCTTATATTGGGTAAGCTAAATAACTGAAACTAAAAATAACTACTGTATTTTATTTCTACTGAATCTAACTTTCTATATGTTTTCGCAGAAAATTCATGGGACTTATTCTGAAGTATCAAGTCTATCAATCCTTTGCTGAAGAATTAATGTTAGATGACGCAGATTTAGTATCGCATGTGGCCGAGAATAATCAGCGTTTAATGTAAGTTATTTGACTTAATTGGATATGCTTAAATAGCACTTATTGCGTATGGCTTATGGTTTATTTTCTCTTGAACTATATAAGAAATATAAAAGAAACAAAGTAAATTCTAAATATAAAATATAGCTTTTTTTTTTAATTTCAGAGACACAATGATGCAAGGATACGCATTCATATGGACTGAGATGGTCAGTGACTTATTAGCTAAACGTGAAAATGGCTTAGAGTACACTGGACTCACTGATTACTTCAGACTCTTAGATGAATATCTCGACAACCAATTAGAACCAACCAGCGAGAACACTTTTGAAGACTACGTAGAACCTCCAAGTGAGGTTGAACCAGAAGAAAACGAAATATCCGAAGAAAATCAAGTACCAGAATATGAAGAGGAAAAAGATGAGGAACAATTGCAACGAATGCACGAAGACATCAACGAAAATATCATCGAAACCGACGAAGAATCGCATGCCAAATCTGGTAGCGACGCATCTACCGTTGGTGTTCTTGAAATTAAAAACCCTGTAGCGGCATCGGATCATAATGAAGATTTCAATCCCAAAGAAGCCTCTTATAACGTGTATTGGTGGATAGGTATCGGTGTCGCGATAGCAGTAGTTGTGATTCTAGTCGCTATAATAGCGAGAAAACGTCACAATCACAGAAAACAATTAGAAAGACAGAGACGGCAGAACACGCGAGCTTGATTTGAGGAATATCGGTTCTAGAAATTGAACCGATACTCTATATCGAGGACTTTAGTGAAATTGTGCCAATACTGTCTATGTGTGAGTACAAATATGTGTTTAAGTGTGTTTTATTTAATTTAACATCATTTTAATTGTGTTCGTGTCTCTCTCTGGTGCTCTTAACCTAATAATTCCATTTCACCGCATTTAAACTTTGTTTTATATTCATAGATTCTTCATATACATTTAAGTGTAAAAATAGTTAGTAAAGATGGAAATATTTTTGTACATATCACAATTTGAGGATAAATGATTGTTACCAAGTGTTAAATAAATAGGTGTATATTTATACTTAGATGTAATTTCGCTGTGCCTTAAGCGTTTCAATTTCATATAAGTTATATTAATAATGACATAGAGGGTAATCTTTGTAATAAATACAAAGTAAATTTTATAAATCTTTACTCTGCTGTAAAAAGACCAAATTCTAATTCGTTTTATGTTTTAATATTCTATATTATGTTTATCTATAATAACAATCCTAAAACTTTAAGTTTAAGGGATCAGTAGGGCTATTCACGATCATTCGAAATCGATCCGCCCGGAAAGCTACGCTCTCCCACTGAAAGTTGTTTCGTATTTACCGAATATGAAAATGGTATTCACAATTCCCATAGGATTGAGCATCGGCATTTTTCGGGAGTTTCCGATTAGAATCTTAGTATAAAATGATAGAAAGCTTGATATATCGGTACGAAATCTTGTAATATCGGAACGGATAGTTTTCGAATGATCGTGAATAACCCTACTGTTGTATTAAATTATTACATTACCTACTAATGAATTAATTCGATTTTAATAATATGAAGTTTATTTTAATAGATTACTGTCAAAGCATGAAGTACCAAAATATGTCGAAAAAATAAATGTTTTAAACATGAAAATTATATTTTTATTGTAAGTAGAAATAATACCTCTATACTATCATATCGATAAAAATAAAGCCGGCAACACATTTATGGATCCTCTGTGTTCGCTTTCCATCAGATGAGCCGCGTGCTCATTTGCCTCCTATATATAATACAAAAAATATGTACTCACTAAACTGCAGTCCTAATGCTAACGTACGTAAGTACAAAACCTGCATAGATCTGAAGCAGTTCAAATATTAGCATCAAAATACATTTTTACATGGTGTTTCCTAGGTATTTTTTAAAATTTATTTATAGATATAACATTTAATCAAGACCAAAAAATACATTTACAAATTTCAAATTCAGCGGTTTGTAAGGTGAATAACATAATTCTGGGCGTATTTTCAAACCCTATTAATTTTAGGCTTTACCTTTTTTCCGTGATCTCCTGCCTGCCCCAATGTGAAAGAGGTGTGACAATTACATTAATAAATAATAATAATACAAAATAAATACATACATATGTATTTATTTAATTTATAATACCAAAAACCTACGACCTACACTAATATATCCCTTCATTATCCTGGGATGTTTGTATACATAAGTATAATTTATTGACCCTCACTGAGTCTGAGGCGTTTTTGCCTTCATCATTAGAGCAGGGGTTGGCATATGATTTAGGACTTTTGACCGCTGTTCTATCGTGATCAAGTAAATTGAATTACCTACGTTCTACGCTGTTACGGCTTTTAATTAGAATAAAAATGATTAAAAAATATGTTACCATATAAACAATCTAAATAGATATTCACGACACACTACATTTAGTCATCGAAAATAAGAATGCTTTGAATTTGAAGACTTTCAAAGACTTAGGTGTATTTACCAGGTTTCAAAAACACATATTCGAAACAAAAATCGATATCAGCTAAAGCCGAAAACACAGCAAGGGGTCTACAACAAAACTTTTGGGGACCTTGGGTCGACCTTGTTCTTACCTCCGACATTAAAAAATGACTGAAACTGCAATGACTCATTGGAACATAAAACAGATGTACTACTTATAGCTGCATCTATATATATTTTGCGCAGACAATCAGTAGGAAAGAAGTCCTGAAGCGCTAAATACAATTAAAATTTTTCGACATCAACTACTTAGGTCTTACGGCTGGCCAGTAGTTAGACTGGTCGAGGACTCCCTTTGCGTTGAAGAAATGGAACACCTTCCTCTCAACGCACCAAGGAACCTGTCAAAATCGATGCAGAAGTCAGATTTAAGGATAGTTTGTTGAATTTTTTTTTTAAATATAGATTTATTAAATTAATGGACAATTAAAAGTTATCTCATAGAACTCATAAAAAATTATTAGATGATAAAAGTTTTCAACTTAACCATAAAGCGATATTACGCGACATCAATTCACAATCAATAAAAAAGTTTCCGACATTTGATGGATTCAGCTTAAGAAAATTGAGGAAAGATGTAATTACACTCTATTTCCCTCAATTTATCGAAGAATGATCGTCTAACATTAAGTATATTAAGTTATTGAGACGGGTTTGTTGTTGTAATTACTAATTATTCTAAGTTTGATTCTCGCTATATTTGAATAATGCTTGTTGCCTCCTATATCATGACCCTGCCAGTATATACATACAATATTTTACGTTTCGATGTTACCATTTAATGTTTCAAGCGATCTCCACAAAACTCTTAATCGATATGACTTATTATATTAAATATCTATTGGAAGTCCCAAGATCAGCTAAAACTTTTTTTTACGAAAAATAAATATGGTCAAATACCACAATCCTGTCTAATTTAAGCGCGGATGCGATCTAAACAGGAGCATGCTTAGTTAGAAGAAGTCTATTCACTCTGGCTTTGAAGACATCAAGATTGTAGAAATCGAGAAAGATAGATCCAGGTAAAGAATTCCATTCTTTGGCGATTCGGATGATAAAGGAGGAAGCGCACCGTTTCGTATGAAAATAAGGTACATCAACCATATAAAGATGAAACCCCAGTCCGATGGTGAAAGGGAGCTGCAGGGAAATTCCATATGTAATAATGTGCTTTTTTACGGTTATTCACTCATAAGAAGCCTAAATCCCTCCCGAAGTAGAAACTTGCATAATCCATTTATTTATAACATAAAAAGCTTAATAAGAAATAAATAAATTCTATGTATGTATGTAATTAACACTACAAAAACATTGAACTTGTGGCAAAAAATGTTAAGCTGTTGAGTGGCGAAGAACATAATATTTTCTTTAATCTTTATTTATAAACATAAACATCTTGTGGTTTTGATAAACTGAGCGTCCATAAAAATGGCTCCCTTTTCACGTTTGTTTTGTTTGTGGGATAATTCAACGTTTGGCCGCTCGAGGCATTAAAACGGATAAGAGCAATATCGAAAGGAAAAAGAAATAGTCCCAAGTGAATTATTATTATTGCGTATTTAATCCAAATATACATTTCGCTGTTTTTCATGAATAATGACACAATCAAAAATAGGACATTTTACAGGAGGGGGGCTTTGAAAATTAAACAACATGTTTGTTGTCACATCTTTTTATACCTATATAAGTTATATATAAACATTGATTATAAATCAACATAATATTATTAATTAAAGTTAAGTTAAGATATTATTCACAAAATAAATACTACATACCTATATTGGATCGTATGGTGTTTAAATTTTGAGTTGTGCCGTTATTCATGCAAAGCAGCGATTTGGATTATGATATATATACTAATATTATAAAGAGGAAAGATTTATTTGTTTGTTTGTTAGGATTTAACTCAAAAACTACTCGACCGATTTGAACCATTTTTTACTGTTATAAAGCTATAACGTCACCGAAGCGAATAACATATTTCATAAATAATTAGGGATCCCTACTAAAACTTGAATAATTTAATCTAAGGTGTAAAAAAAGGTTGTTGAGATTAATCTCTGGATCTACTGAACCGATTTTGAAAATTCTTTCCCCAATAGAAAGCTACATTATCAGCGAGTAACATATAGGCTATATTTTTTGTGTATAGCCCATCTACATCGCACCCGTGCGTAGCCTGGGCGTGTTACTAGTCAAGTTATATTATAATAATGAAACTAAGTAAAGTCTGTAATAAATATATTACACACTTACATTGAAATGAGTGCGAGGAATTTCGAAAGAAAAAGTCCTTAGTGAATTATTATTATTACGGCGTATTTAATCCAAATAGAAATTTGGATTATGATACCAAGTTATATTTTAATCTTGAAACGAAGCGAAGTCTCAAGATAAATTACAACAGTTCGAAAATTAATCCCATTTGAAATCTTTTAATTAACGAGTATCTAATTTCCAATTTACTTTCTCAGAATATAACACCTTAGTTTATATATATTGTACGGAATCACGGAATCAGGTTATATCTTCTAAGAAACTAATTTTGAGTTCTCACAGTAGAGTTTTCAATTCATTATATTAGTTGTCGGCAGATGAGCGTGATGGTAAGTTAAAGCGTAGGAGATAAGTTATATCTGGTGACCATTTAATATTGACACTAGAAACGCGCCCCGGCTTCACACGGGTGTACTATACACAAAATATAGCCTATGTTATGTGTTTCTATTGGTGAAAGAATTTTAAAAATCGGTCTAGTAGTTTTTGAGTTTATTCATAACATACACAAATACAAATCTTTCCTCTTTATATTATTATTATTAACTAGCTGATGCCAGCGACTTCGTTCGCATAGGCTTCACGTAAATGAAGCGAAATAATCAAACTATTTCATTTCCATATCAAACTATTATTGACATCTGATAATCTTTAAATGATGATAACTTTTCTTTCCGACAACCGATTTTGATGAAACAAAGCCTATATGTTGCCCCGGGCTTCGCTTAATATATTTTTAATAATTGCATTAAAATCGGTTCAGTATCTTAGGAGATTAGCCCGTACAAACAGACAAACAGACAAACAGACAGAGAAACAAAAAAATTTAAAAAAATCGGGGTATGTTCTATTTCTCTTTTTACACCCCCCTGACTCGGTTTTAAGCATTTTTTTTCTATGTACAGACATTCGACCTCTACAGTTTTATTATATGTATAGATTATTATTATTAGTATTACTATAGATAAACTGCGCATTAGGCCCTGTACAATCCCAAAATTAGTTTGTACGTATTTTGTACAAACTCATTTTGGGATTGTACAGGTTGTTTGATCATCAGATTGAATAATGTTCAGGAAACAATATACATATTATGCTTTGGAGGAAGTGAAAGGGCCATAGCATGTTAAGCGGCGCGGCCGGCACGGGCAGAGGGCTCACTACACGATTCAAGAACACTCGATTGATCGACAGTCAAAGCCACGTGCATAATATACGTATCTTTAATCAATATGGCAATACTATACATAAGTTTCTATAAAACTTTCTTTAATTATTAAATCATAGTTTCCAATTAATATTGGAACACATGTCACATAACTTTATTTGCAAGAAATAGAGAGAGGACGATAAAGGACAAAACAATCAAAATAAAAATCTAACATTTGTGTCTATCTGTTCGCGCTATATTCCGAAGCCACTTTACTGCTATTGCAGGTAGATTAAGCGTAACCTGAAGTAACATAAAAACTTTGTTCTATCGAAATCGAATGTCAAAAAGTTACTGTCATTTAAACATAATTTCGCGAGAATGAGATTGTGGACATCAGCTACTCCATAGGTAATAAATATAAATTTAATAAACGATTTTTCAACAGTCTACCTGCATTTATACTCTATACCAGTGTTTCCCAAAGTGGGCGATAACGCCCCCTTGTGAGCGCTGCAGGTCTAAAGGGGGGCGGTAAGAGACCCAAAAAAATGGGGGCGTTGTGCAGAGGCTTGGGGGGCGATTTGTAATTTCATCTAGCTAGGAGGACTCTTAGACACCGACTGAGCTCTCGACTCTCGAATACAACTTGTGAACATCAACTAATATTAATTAAGAGATTGCTCAAACTCGGTTCTCCGCGAAGTTCATATTATATAACTGTCCTGTTTTATTCCATAAATAAAAAACATCATGTCAATCAGTCGGGTTATAGAAAAAGTCTCGTTTAGAATGAATGTTTGATCTCCGCTAATATAGCTCACAATAATTAATTAATTTAATTTGAAGTTATAGTGGTTTTTAAGAAGGTGATAAAATGGGGGCGTTAAAAAATAATTTATTCCCAAAGTGGGCAGTAGACAAAATAAGTTTGGGAACCCCTGCTCTATACTCTGCTTTGAGGAAATTAATCAGTATAGTCTATGCGACATCTGGTTCTGTACTTTGACTTCATTTGTACTTAACGACACCTTATGTTTCAATTAAATACAGAATTGCAGGCAAGTTTTATTGCATTTGAGTGCCGTGTTTTAATTATTTTGTGACTTTTTGTATTTAAGGCAATATTATTATAATTAAATTGTTATTATATAATTAAATCAATTTTATTTTGACATTACTCTGTGAAATATAACACTCGAACTTTGGCGACTTGGCGAGGGCAGTACCGTGCCCCCAGATAATTATTTCATGAAATTCCAAAGATACTAATATTTTAAATAGAAAAAAAGTTATCTTATGGTATAGCCAGTAAATCGATTCACATCGATCACATTTTAATCGAGTACCTAAAATCAGTAAAAATCTCTTGCTTTGGTAAGACAAGAGCATAACTATAATTTTTGTTATTTTACAAAAGAGCCATTTTACATTCTACTTATGTCGTTTTATTCCGCCTACATTTGAAATCATTGTTCTTGGCCCTATACTTTAAAGCAATTACATATATTTTAAATAAGATTTTTAAGAAAGGAAAGAATACATAACAAAAGCACAAGAAAGTGCGAGTATGTACTGTTGTAATTCCGAACTTTATACTGCAAAACTATTAAATGTTACAGCCATTTCAAGGATTCATTTAAGCTTCAATCACTGCCCGTCAAAAATAAAAATTAACTATCGCATCTGCGACTAACGACTCCTTCCATCTCGACTGTGAGAAATACAATTAATTAACTTTTATCTTTATGAAACGAGCTTCAGTCACGCTCCAAGTTAAGTTGTTCAATTTAAAGCTGCTTAAAATTTTAAACCAATATTTATGTTACTTATGTTAGACCACTGAAGAAAATACTTGATTTGCTCAATAGTTTATTCACATCAATATTATCACTTCACAATAATCATCAGAATTCTATTTACTCAACCACAGGTCAGCTGTCGACCATCGAACCAAACTCAGCGCGCCAATAATTCTTCTACCATTTTCCCGCCATTTTCCGTTTGACAGCTGACCCACTCGATTGGAGGCAATGTTGTCAGAACATAAATATAATTTAAATATGGTTCTAGCTAGCATTGCTAGTTAACAAAAATATAAGTGTATAATATTTTGTAACACTTATGATTGCATTGCAAAGTTACTGTTATGTTGATAAATAGATTTAGTACAAAAATGATATTCAATCGGATGTTAGTCGCATTTAGTCGTTAGTTGAATTCGCAAACCGTGAAGTGCATATTGCGCATTTCGGTTGCAGTCTATGGATTTCCGAAGGCTGGAATTAAAACCTAGGTTGACAGCTCATCATTGACTGATGTTGTGTGATCAAGTGAATCTCATGTTCGTGTTTCGATATCAGACATTAAAAAAGTTACAAGAGCATAGTGGGTAGATAAGGGTTAACTGGTATATATTATATTTGCTAGTGATAAATAACATTTTCTCATTCTTATAAAATTGCTTCTCAATCCTGCGTAGTACTGCATTAGTGAATATGAGACTTCGGATACCTTTGATAGTATTAAAACCGGTACTGAAAGTATGATCCATCAGGCTTTGGTCTGCTCGAGTGTCAACTTTCAATAAACGGGCCTCTTTTCTCCAACTTTCTCTTTACCATACGATGTCATTATTACGTACTTTACTGTCCAGATAGCTATAAAGACGTAGGAGACTTTTCGAATGTGGAATAATCAATTAAACATCACAGTTTATATCAAAAAGTAACATCCTAAATAACTAACATACTAAGCTTAAGGAAATCGAATTTAAAATCACATGTGAATTTTTCATTTTATATTCACAGTAAAGCGATTTTTAAAAAGGTATTGAAAACGTGACTTCCGCTGTGCAACTTGCGATATAGATAATCTAAATTCTATCTTTCCGAACCACTATAACTTGGGTATCTTTAAAGCCAGGGTAAATAGGCATTTTATAGACAGAGTGTTCTATCTTAGATCACATCACCATTTACCACCAGATGAAATCGCGGTCAAATGTCTGACCATTTTGTCAAAAAAAAACTAAGGTTTAGAATCTTTATTATTTCTCATAGATTACAATAAATAACTTATGAGAATTAAACTTATTAATAATATATGTAACATTGCTTCATGACGTGTATTGTAAAACAGAAGTGGGTAGTAGGAAAACAAACATACGAATGGCAATCATATTGCGCTAATTACAAAAACTGCTAAGGGCTTCTACGTATACATGAATTTTTTAACTTTAGACTTTGATTTTATAGAAAAGTTCTTCAATATGTTTTAACACTGTGGGTGAGAGAATACATTTTAATCCTGTGGTTATGGATAGGTGATATTCTAATTGTTTTAAAAGTTAATGGAAATCTATGTTAATGGTGGGAATATTATAAAATGATTTTTAGATATAGCAAAGTATGACAGACGAGTGTGACTCACTTGATGGTGGATAATACCTCATGATCATCAATGATTCGCTGTCGACCTACATATTTTTTACTTCAAGCATTCGGAAACAAATAGACTGAAACCGAAACGGACAAAATGCATTTCAATTTTTTCCCTTCTGCGAAATCGTTTTATGCCCGAAGTGACTAAACAAAAATCACTTATATAGAAAGAAATTGTGACTCTCTTCGAATTTTTTTGTATGTTTGTTTTTTGGACACTGTAGGTATGTAGTTATTAAGAAATATATTCTTATTATTATTACTTATAATATGTACATGACTGTTTGATTGCAAAAAAATATTAAATCTATCCCGGCGGGATTCGAACCCACGAGTCATCGGAATACAAGGTAGGTACCACTCAAGGCGCCAACGAGCCCGTATAAATATAAAATTATATTAAATAACCATATCATTCTGAAAAATATTATTCATGTATTTTATTTCCACTCTCTTCATTTTTATAACCTCGTTTTGCGTACTAAATGGGTCTGTATTCTGTGCATACAAATATATAAAGGTATATGTAACCTTTGAAGCTATTATTGGTTATACGGGTATATCCAAAGCGTTAATTAAACTTGTGCCTTTAACAGGCGTTTAAGTAGATGATTAAAATATATTAATCACTTTATATATTCATCATAAAGGCTGCAACTTATATGCATCCAGTTTATAATGCCTAGGATTGAGAATGACCTAGAACTTATAAGGAAATTAACCTGGGTCATCCGGTACCCCATAACTTGGGGCAAAAATTTAAGTTTGAAATATATCAAAACAACAGTTTTACTAATTAATTTCTAAAAAAGTAACTAATATTATCACTCCGCCGTTAATTTGATGTGTGTTTATTCTTTCATACAAACTACAAAACGTTATCTATGACCTAGGTTGTGGGTGTACAGTAAGATACTCATTATTGTTAGTAGAACTACGTTCGTTAAAAGCCGTGATTGGAACTTGGTTGGAACAATGATTTGCTCAAACAGCGGGCAGGGCGCGAGGCCGGCGCGGCGCGATGCGGGACGTAAGCAGTTTTAATACATTAGTTATATAAAACGCCACACAGAGCGACGTGACGCGACATGCCAAGCGCGACTCGCTGTCTGTACAAACTATAAAGGAGTGTGTGAAGTGATTTCCAAAGTTCCCTGGTGGGGCAAGGATCAGACGTTTCTGTCTTCCTATCATTCATACTTTTGTTTTAAACATAGATGATAATTTTCTATGACCTGCCTATCCGGAAATTAATAAAATATGCCTTCTCCGGATTCGATATCGGAAATCCGTTGCTAAATGCCACAGAGGCAGCCAAACAAGTGGATTGTATAGACTGTATATTATACTACGTAAAATATTAAAATATATGAAACAATTGCGCAAATGAAGTCGCGACCTAACTTAATCTTAAAATATAACCTCGTAAAGTAATTAATTTAAAGTCTTATACAAAAAGCGTTAACTTCATAAATCGAGGTTAAGATGTCTACGAGAAAAGATATTTATCTAAATAACAACGCCGATAATGACCTAACCGAAATCTGGATCACGCTGGATCATTAATCAAAGGAAGGGTTGTTTTTTCATAATAATAGTGGCTTTTAAATAACAAAAAGATTTCACAAACATAATTTTCTTCTATACTCAAACATTTTATTTTCATTCAGGTACATTTTTGACATCCAAATATGTTAAATGGATGCTTTTAATAATAAATGGATTTCTGTGGAAAATACAATTCAGTATAAACTCTTCCCCACGCAATGTTCGATTGATTAGTTCAATTGGAAAGCAATCAGAGGAAAAAAATATTGTTCACTTCAACTCACATAACTCCGATAGTTTGAAACAGTTTTGCGCCATGCAGAACGTTTTAAAATAGTTGATTATATTATGAATAGAAACATATATGCTTCTTCGATAGTAATTCATACACAATATGGTCCGGGAGCCAGCAACAGATTTTCATGACCAAGTTCCTCTCAAGCGGTAATTAGTAAAATGCATCAGAGTATAGTATTATGAAGCCTCGTGAACGTCAGCTGGCGCTCGGGTGGGGGGATGAGTGGTTGTAGCCTCCTTCCTTAAGTGGAGCAGCTGACGGGTTTTCCAACAAGATACAGCCAGCTGACCTATATATTTATCCACAGTTACATATAAGCTATCATCAGGTAAATTTTTGTTTGAGAGGAAATCACGGAAAATAATTTTTTTTTTTCATGTTCGAGACACCAGCTGTTGTAATACACTATGTTGTAAGCAGCTGATTATTTTTTTTCGTTGAGATATTGGATTAGCTACAATTTGACAAATTTTTAGCTGAGAGGAAATGAATGAATGTATTTTTTTTTCCTTCGTGCGTGGGACCGCTCATCCCCCCACCCGAGCGCCAGCTGACGTTCACGAGGTGTTTACGCGCCTATGGTCAGCTGTGCTATCCTGCTTTGGCACACGCCTTGACCTCGCAGTAGTATCGATTTGCATTTGTTCGCGCACGGGTGTCTACGCATTTTCGACTCCTGCGCTTCCGCCTTCCGCCACGCTGCGCCGCAGCAGTCGTGTCACCGCATCTATTATTTTACCTCCGCATTCTAAGACTATTGAGTGATTTTGGGTGTGATAAGTGACCAGCCTACTGCAGAAACAACGAGAACTTGGAGGAGAAAAAGGTTAGTGTCTTAGTGGTTAGCAAGTTGCCGTAGGCGCCATATTTGTTCTTCCAAGTTATGAAAACCCTCGTTATAGCTGATCCCTTTACCTGAATCATCTCATCATTCTCCCTATTATCATTTCCCGCAATACAGTCCACTTTCCCGCATTCCGCATTCCGCAACAACATTATTTTTGGTCCTTCGAGCCGGATATTTTTGATCCTTTAACATTATTTTTGGTTCATTCGAGCCAAATTCACATTAATTTCCCACCTCACTAGACTTATCATTATTTTTAGCCGTCAATTTATAAGTGTTTTGCATTTATAATTACATTATCAATATCATTTTCATAAAATTACATTATCCTTTACACACCCGCATATTTTATAATATACCTAATTGCGTCTTATATAGAACATATTGATATTAGGTACATTTTAAAACATATTTTGATACTTTGCTCGCAACACATACGTACACATTTACATAAAATCTTTTTATATATTATATTTTATCTTTGTTTCTATTAAAAATGTCGCTTGAAAATAAATTAAAACTCATCATCGCTAAAAAAGAAGCTATATTTTCTACTATAAATTCTTTGTATGATAGTTCAAAAATCATAAATACTTCCTGTGATTTAGATTTACGATCAAAACAAGATTTTCTTTGTATGTCTGCAAATATTAACAAGTTATATAAAAATTTTGAAGATCTGTGTGAAAAGCACAATGAGTTATTATTAGAAGAAAATCCGTCCGCGAATATTAATTATGATAATTGGACGTCTTTTGAATGTTTATATAGTCGCATTTTACAAACACGGGGAGATTTACTCGCATCTCGTTCAGAACACATCGCTTCTACCTCGCATTCTCATACTAATAGTATGAATAAGTCGTCCGCAATAAAATATAACCTCGCGCCTTTAGAATTAATTAGTTTTTCAGGGGATCCGCAAGAATGGCCCCTCTTTTATAACAACTTTAAAACGAATGTACAAGAAAACAAAAATTTAAATGATGCACAACGAGTACAATATTTAGTAGGTAAACTACATGGTTCCGCATTAAATGTCTTCGCAGGTATTATTCCTAATGCACAAAATTATAACACGATTTGGGAAGCATTAGTCAATAAATATCAAGATAAAAGGTTATTAGGATCGATTTATTTAAATAACATTTTAAATTTAAAACTTATTTCTGACTCCCCATCGCATTTAAATAATTTTATCGAACGTATTCACGCATCTTGGTTCGCATTAAAAGGTTTAGATATAAAAGATTTATCCGATTTTATATTCCTACATATTATTCAGACAAAACTAGACACAAAAATGTTACAATGTTTTGAATCATCTGTTCGTAATAAAGAAATACCCTCAAGTGAGGATTTAATTAATTTCATTCGTTCGCATATAAAAATTCTCGAACGATCGAGTTGTGTTAAACAAAGTCCCTATAATAGTTATAATTCGTCGGTTCCACCTCGCACTGTTCCTCAACGTTCAAAACTTAATTACAAAACATCTACATTCGCTATTACAAATCATAACATAAATAAAAATAATTGTCTGTTCTGTAAGTCTGTTAATCATTCGCATTTATATCAGTGTAATGAGTTTAAGAAATTATCTGTTAAAGAAAGATTTAATTTTACTAAAAATAATAAATTATGTATTAATTGTTTAAGTTCGAAACATTTTACAAATAAATGTGCATCTGAAAATACATGTAAACATTGTTCTAAGCCGCATAATACGATTTTATGTTTTGAATATTTTAATAAAAATAAGAATGATTTATCTAGTTATGATCAGCCTTCCACGAGTAACAATAACATTCATACAAACTCGGGCGCATCTAACATGTGCATTTCACGTGAACCAACTGACACAGTCTGCCTTCACGCGAAACTCGACTCGTCGCAAAACGGGTTCCCCCGCATCGATCTTAACAATAAGGATCATAATCCTTCGCATTCTTTTCATAACTTAAATAAAAATATAATTCTGCCTACGGCCAAGGTTTTCGTACCGCTTAATGGTCAGCGCTATTCTATGCGTTGTTTGATAGATAGTGCTTCACAAAATAATATTATTACGCTTTCTTGTTGCAATAAATTAAAATTAAAAATAGAAACGCTCGTTAACTCATCTATTAAAACAGTAGGTTCGATTTCGACCCCAATATTAGGTTTCGTAACGCTCACAATTGAATCCCGTCATTCGGACGCGACTTATAATATAACACTTTTAGTTGTTGATCACATTACAGATAAGTTACCTACTCGTTTAGTTCATACTTCGGTCTTGAATTATTTCGAGGGATTACCGCTAGCAGATGAAGATTGGGGCTTGCCTGGGAATATTGACGCGATTCTCGGTGCACAGCTTTTCCCATTTATTATTTTAAATAAAAAAGTAATACCACCTTCTAGTGATTCATTAATTAAACGCGATTTTGTACCTCACGCTATTGAAACGACTTTTGGTTATTTGATTATGGGTGAAACTTCTTATTCTTCGCAAGATAATAATGTTTTATCATTCGGCCCTTTAATGAATAATTTAAATGATAGTTTAATGAAATTTTGGCAAATTGAGAATGTACCACCTTCAAATAACTCGACTTTAGACAATCATGATTGTGAAAATATTTATAAAACTACTATAAAAAGGCTCCCTTGTGGGCGATACATAGTTTCGCTTCCATTTAGTGACGATCCGCATAAACTAGGTAATTCTTTTCATAATGCTCAACGCAGACTAGCTGCTTTAGAGAGAAAATTCGCTCATAACCATAGCTTACGTCAGTCGTATAACGATGTCATTGCCGATTACATACAAAAAGGATATTTATCAGAAATTCCTTATTCACCTGTTGCTGTAAATGAAGGATACTTTATTCCGCACCATGCAGTGGTAAGGCCTGACAAGTCCACCACAAAAACGCGTATTGTATTAGATGCTAGTGCCAAAACGGACACTGGTTTTTCGCTTAATGATTTGTTGCATATTGGGCCAAATTTACAAACAGACTTATTCGCATTACTTATTAAATTTCGCATTCATAAAGTAGCTGTTACCGCAGACATTCAGCAAATGTATCTACGTATAGAATTAGCAGAAAATGATCGGAAATATTTAAAAATTTTATATAGATTTTCGGAAGATGAAAAAATTAAAATCTTTTGTTTTAATTCTGTCGCATTTGGTTTACGTTCTAGTCCTTTTCTGGCTATGCGCACTATTCGACAACTAGCTGATGACGAACGTACTCACTATCCTATAGCATCAGAGACGGCTTGTACGGATTTGTATATGGATGATCTAACCACTTCTGTCAGTTCTGTTGAAGAAGGCGTTCATCTCGCAAACGATTTAATTAAATTGTTTAAATCAGGAGGTTTCAATTTAGTCAAATGGGCTAGTAACTCTTCCGAACTACTTTCACATTTACCAGATTCACATCGCGCTTTTGTTGAATTTACAGACGATTGTAACGTTTTAAAAGTTTTAGGTCTCAAATGGTTACCAAATAGTGACGTATTTACATTCACTACATCATCTCCGAATTCTGCTGTCACTAAACGCGCAATTTTGTCTACTATCGCTCGCTTATTTGATGTATTAGGTCTGGTGGCACCAATCATTCTTTACGCAAAGTTA
Organism: Anthocharis cardamines; assembly: GCA_905404175.1. Classification (NCBI taxonomy): domain Eukaryota; kingdom Metazoa; phylum Arthropoda; class Insecta; order Lepidoptera; family Pieridae; genus Anthocharis; species Anthocharis cardamines. The sequence goes on from FR989959.1 coordinate 3,688,340, forward strand.
TTATTGCAAGAATTATGGCTTTCAAAAGTGGATTGGGATCAAATCCCATCTTCAGTCATTACACAAAAGTTCATAATTTTTAAAAATGAATTAACGCTTCTTTCTGATTTAAAAATACCGCGTCATTTAGGTTACTCTCCAGATTGTCAAGTTCGTTTGTTAGCATTTTGTGACGCAAGTATAAAAGCTTATGGATGTGTCATGTACCTACACGTAACTCAACCTAATGGTAATATAACATGTAATTTAATTTGTTCAAAGTCCAAAGTGGCTCCGCTTAAGGTTATATCTTTAGCAAGGTTAGAACTATTAGCTATTCTCCTTCTTGCCAATCTTCTGGATCGAGTCCGCTCTGCTTTAACTCCTATAAATGAAATTTACGCGTTTTCGGATTCAACGATTGCACTTTCTTGGATTAATTCATCACCGCATCGTTGGCATATATTTGTTGCAAATAGGGTCAGCAAAATACAAGAAATCTTATCGCCTGATCGCTTCTTTCATATAGAAGGTGTCAATAACCCAAGTGATTGTGCCTCACGAGGCTTATTACCCTCTCAAATACTTAATCATGACCTTTGGTGGCATGGCCCTAGCTGGACACACCAACCCGCATCTGAATGGCCCATAGTTCCTTTCAAATCCACTCGCGTCACAGTGCCGATTCCTGAGGAAAAGGCTACAGTAACATGCGCAGTAACTTCTAGTGATATTGATACCTCTATTTTGTTAAACCTTTCGCTTCGTATTTCTTCTTGGAAAAAACTCTTACGTGTCACAGTATATGTTCTTCGCTTCGCAAAATTATTAAAGAAATCTTCAAATATTCAACCTTCTGATTTGGAATTTGCTGAAAAAATGATTATTCGCGAGTTACAAAAGAAATATTTCATTGAAGACATCACTAATATTCTTAAAAATACCTTACCTTCACCGCATTTAAGAAAACTTTGCCCTTTTATAGATAACATTGGCTTATTACGTGTCGGAGGTCGTTTAGTTAACGCAGATATACCGTACGACAGTCAACATCCGATATTGCTCCCGCGACGTGATCACATCATTGACTTAATTATTGACAACTCGCATTTGCTCATGTCATTGCTTAGACAACGTTATTGGATTCTATCCGCTAGAAACATAATTCTTCAACGCATTCGTAGAGGTAACTTTTGTTTTAAAGTAACTGGACGAGATGGAGTTGTCCGTGTAGCTCTAGTTAGAACCGTTACTGGTACAATGAAACGTCCAGTTGTTAAACTATATCCACTTCCATCGCAATAAACATTATCTTATAATTTTCTTTCACATACCGCATCGCATTTTCTTTTAGTAATACTCGCATTTATTTTAAATTTTACATCGCATTTTCTTTTAGTAATACTCGCATATATTTTAAATTTTACATCGCATTTTCTTTTAGTAATACTCGCATTTATTAACTGTAATATCGCATCGCATTTTATTTTCGTTTTACTCGCATTTATTTATTTATTGTTAAATTCCGCATCGCATTTGTATCTTTATGAGATATTACCGCATTATTTACACCGCATACTATATAGATATATATTATATTTACCGCATTCTACACATGTAGACACTTTTCCTTTACCGCATTGTATTCTACCTTATGTAGAGTCATCATTACGCATATTTTTGCACCCTTCCCATCTTTCCTTCCGCACTTTCTTTTTCCTTTTGAAAACCCAGGGTTTTCAAAGCTGGGGAGGATGTTTACGCGCCTATGGTCAGCTGTGCTATCCTGCTTTGGCACACGCCTTGACCTCGCAGTAGTATCGATTTGCATTTGTTCGCGCACGGGTGTCTACGCATTTTCGACTCCTGCGCTTCCGCCTTCCGCCACGCTGCGCCGCAGCAGTCGTGTCACCGCATCTATTATTTTACCTCCGCATTCTAAGACTATTGAGTGATTTTGGGTGTGATAAGTGACCAGCCTACTGCAGAAACAACGAGAACTTGGAGGAGAAAAAGGTTAGTGTCTTAGTGGTTAGCAAGTTGCCGTAGGCGCCATATTTGTTCTTCCAAGTTATGAAAACCCTCGTTATAGCTGATCCCTTTACCTGAATCATCTCATCATTCTCCCTATTATCATTTCCCGCAATACAGTCCACTTTCCCGCATTCCGCATTCCGCAACAACACGAGGCTTTATAATACTATACTCTGATGCGTCTGACGAATTATCTCTCGAGAGGAAATAATTAACCAAATTTGCACCTGGCTCCCGGACTTATATTTTTAGTGATATCATTTACAAATTGGCGCTTAAGTAGTTTTGCCTTTACACTGAAGATATGTAAAATTACTACCAATCCCAACATTGATACTACTTTTTAACCTCTTTCGAATGTTAGTTTATTCGCAAAGATACCCAAGTTCTTTAAAGTTTTGTAGTAGTTAGATAGTTTTAAAGTTGCGATGTTTAGATGTTTGTACGGAACAACTTGTAGCCTGCATTTATCTAAAGCAACTGTTTGTAAAGGACTATAACTTAGAAACTTTAAGATTAGAGCTACTGTTAACTGAAAATACACTATCACATAGACTACTCTTTGTTCGGTTGGTTGATCAGAAACAAAAGAATCGCGTTATCACTTTTGTTAATAAAAATATGTTTTATGTTGGGACATACAATTATAGCATTAAATAAATATTGAAAGTCTTTCGCTTGATTTCGTTATAGTTCAATGAAAAACATTATAAATGTATTTAATAGTGCATGAAATAGTAATTAATGGAACAAGTTTTTTAATAAAAGTTTTATAATATTATGATTTAACGTTATATCTTTACTCTCTTTTCACATTGTAAATTATATCAAGTTTTTTTTAAATATAAAATTCAACGCTTAAGGGTTTCTTATTGAATCATTCATGCATGGCTAAAAAGATTTGGACGATATTTGATACATGTTAATATAATAGACCATATCCATAATTTACAATTATACTAGCGACGGCTATACTATTATACTATTATACGGCTTCGCACAGGTCTAGATTTTTTGACAAAAAAAGGCAGGGGTTGGTGATAAAAAACTAAAAATTTAGGGTTGTATGTATTTTTAATGCCATATTATAAAAAAATAAAGACGAAAAATTCCGTCCAAAAATTAAGAAAAAAAATTTAAGGGTGAACAACCCTTATCACTTAGGGGTATGAAAAATAGTAGATAGTAGCCGATTCTCAGACTTACTGAATATGCATAAAAAATTTCATAAGAATCGGTCGAGCCGTTTCGGAGGAGTATGGGAACGAACATTGTGACACGAGAATTTTATATATTAAGATATTCAAATCTTTCTCGTTCAATGGGCAAAAGTAAGTAGAAGAAAATTAAAAATCCTTTGTATATTGAGTATACGGAAAGGAAAATAAATATAGTAGGATTCAATGGTAACTAAGGTTATCTATTATAGCAATTACAGTCAGTTTAAGACTCTATTTATGGGCTCGTTGGCGCGTTTGGTAGAACACCTATCTTGCGATCCAATGGGACCTGGGTTCGACCGCCGGGATGACATGTTTAAATTTTCTATAAGCATATCTTCCCTACGTCTGGTCACATTTGGCATAATACGGGTGGGAAGAACCACCGTTAATAGATATAAAAACCGTGAAGTGCATATTGCGCGTTTCAGTCTTAGTCTATGGATTACCGAATGCTAAAATAATGTAAAAAGCAGGTCGACAGCGCATCATTAACTAATGTTCTGTGGCTGAGGTATCACCTTCCATCAAGTGAACCTCATGCTCGTCTGTCGATATCTAACATTAAGAAATAAAGAATAAATACTCGTACTAAAATACTGTTCTAAGAAATCGTGGTAGGGTTCTTAAATTATAGAATACTATACAAATCTATAGAAATTTAATATATTTCTCAAAAAGTCAGATTGGTATATAAATTAAGTACTTTAAATACAGTTGCTGCAAAGTATAGAGCATTACTTGTAAATTTATTGGAAAGGGTCAACACATAAAGTAGATTTATGTAGACTCCACAAGGCAATATAGAGTACGATTAGTATAAAAAGTTAGTTATGGTAAAATATTGCGCTGAAACGATTTAGGTATTGACTATCGGAAATACTCAATGAATTCTAAAGCCTATCCCATATTACAGTACTTCTTCGTGGACTGCTTTGTCTTGAGCTAAGATATGTTCAGCAAAATAGTAAGCTTTATGTATCTACTTATACACAAAGCGGTATATCTATATCTATGATAATATTATAGAGAGGAAAGATTTGTATTATTGTATGTTATGAACTAGCAATTGCCCCCGCAACCCCCCTTGTGGGTTGAATTTCGTAAAATCCGTTCTTAGCTGACCTCTACTCGGCGAAAGGAATATTCCTACCATATTTCAAGTCGCTACGCCTTATGGTTCCAGAGATATCGTGATGAGTGACTATATAGGTGGAAATCTCTTTTATATATATAGATAAAAACTCAAAAACTACTGGACCGATTTTTACAGCTACATTATCAGCGAGTAACGTAGGCTATGTTTTGTTTTTTTATATATTTCGTCGAACACTTGTCCCGTTTTTCATTTTTAGTAAACCCTGGCTTACTATGTATTGACATAATATCATGTATGTTTGAAAGTTTGTATAGTGCTTTGATTAAATAATTCCACTGAGTTCAAATTCAGTATGTTACCATATTCATCACCATAATGTTGAATTATTCAGTTGAAGGAAGCAGTCCAGTAGTATAGATATTCTATCTGAGGAAGTACATTTGCACATATAAATTTTTTTGAGTGTGCGTTATCTCGGAAGCACACGCTGAGCATTACGCACACTAAAACAATTTATATGTGCACGTTTGACAATATTCATAGCCAAAGAGTTCGTGAGATAGAATACAATATGAGTACATAATATAAATAGTATATACTAAATCTTGTTTCCTTTATATAAATTTTTTATTTAGACATCTTTGGTTATAATTAGTCGCTTTTTAAATAAAATACTGTATACTGGATTAAAACGCGATTTATTATTTATATTGTTTAAATTATTTATCCCGACTTTTCGGATGCAGGGAGACAGCTCCCCGCGACCACGGTTGCTGAAAAGCATCCGAAACGTCGGGATAAATATTTTAAACAATATAGATAATAAATCACGTTTTAATCCGGTAGGTATACAGTATTTTATTTAAATGTGTGATACTCGCGTTAATAAAAGACAATATTATAATTAGTCGTTACTAAATTGTAGCTTATAACTCATGTTATATTGACTGTGTCTTTGTATAAGGAAGGACCTGACTTCTTTTACATATTGGCGCGTTACACCTATCTTGGTTCCGAAGGGTCACGGGATCGTGGGGAAATCTCGAAATCTCGAAATTCCGACCAGGTAAGTTATCACTGTTCATAGAAGGAAAAACCGTACATACGCGTTTCGATTTCAGTCTATGAATTTCCTAATGATCGCAGTAAAAAATAGTTCGACAGCGCATTATTGACTAATGTTCTGATTCTGAGTTATGAGCCTCATCCACCTAGCGAAGAACTACAATTAAAATTGGTTACTAAAGAATGTTAATATTATTTTTACATTTTTAATAGATATTGCTGTTATACGCGTGTTCAAGTTATTAAATAGAGGCGTTCAACAGCGGTCAACCGTAAAAGGTTCGCCAGTGTATAACGATTGAACGAGCTTTGTCGGTCAAAAGAAATTTTTTCACTTCAAGTAGGGGTGGCGAGCCTTTCTTCCTTCCTTCGAATTCGGTGACTTATTGAGTCACGTATGGAAGAAATGTTTCTTGAATATTGTGTGTATTTGATTGAAATGTTGAGATGAAAGAAGAGAACGTATTTGCGAATCCGGTAAACATAAGCTGTTTCTTAGATATTGTGACTAAAGTAAGGCCGATTGTTTTTAACTATAAAAAGGAGTTATCGATTTTTTACCAGTAAAGTTAATAAATAGTTCATTGAATTAAATATACTGTTCTTTCAAAACTTATAATTTCGAATTGTTTTTGGTTGTATCCCTTTAAAATATCATAAGTTCGGCTTTAAAGGTTGGAGATATTCAAATAATAATTATAAAAATTCATACCTTCATTTACATATAAATGAGTGAATGATTCTTTTTACAGATTCCGAATACCTATATAGTTCACTGAAATGAAAACAGTTCTTTAGCTTTTGACATTTAAATAAAAAAAACTTTTTACCGGATCAGTGCTATTTCTTATTTATATTATTTATCCCGACATTTTGAATTCATTTCAGCAAGCGTAGTTATAAGCAGACGAGCTTTCGCCATACCAATTACATTAAAATTGAATCATAGGTTTGAACGTGACGACGTAGTAGACAGACATACATCATTACTTTTATATTTATCACTTTAGTATCAAGCTTAAATTAATGGTGGAACACCTTTCAAGCCCAAAAGCCCGGTTTTCCGGCTTACCGGCGTAAACGTAATTATATAACTCATATGTATATTAATTATATGACTTATTTAAAAACGTTAAGGGCATTGTTTTTCTTTTTATGGTGGTATAATTTTTTTTATGGTGGACGGTGGTAAAAATAAGTAATAATGATTACAGATTCGACTCTATTATTTCCAATTTCCGTTATACATATCAACGAATGTCAATATATAAATTCAATTGATATGTATTCTGGCAACCTTAGCGCTATACGTCGAGGAACGGATCGCTGAGCAAAGATTAAAGGGCGTACTTAATTTGATAACTTATTTTGGAGTCTAATACCTATATTTAGCTGATACAAAAGTATCTCGTCAAATCAATCGGAAAAATAATGTTTAAGGTCAAATATTAATAAGCATGCGTGGCTCACTTAATAGCAGTAATATAACTAATTTAGGGACACTCACACACGCACGTTTATTAATTAGTGCTCATGTATGTGCATATATGCATATCAACGTACGGGTGTGTGTTCTTTCGCGATTTTCTCGTGTTTTAATCGATTATCTTTTTATGTCTTATTTTCTTCTTTATGACACACATTTAAAACTCGACTTCTAATGTCAAAAGTAGAGATATTTGTCGATCGATATATCTTGTCTATCAAAGTTGTTGATGCTGAGATATAATATATCTTAGTTTGTCTTAACTCGTCTGCGAGATATCTCTTTATGGTCATGCTAGGTGGGCAGGTCAGTTCTGTATTGAATGAAGCCCAATCAATATATACGTACCTACTTATATAAATTAATTAGTCAGTCGTTTTCATAATTTACTCATAACACCTACAACTACTTTGATACGTTAGGTAAATATATTACTACTTCGACAAACTTCAGAATATTACTCAAAAGAAATTCAATCAAAGATGCACTTTCGACCAAAGTTTTTACTTCGAGCATTCAGAAATCCATGGACCGAATTCGATATTTAAAATGCACTGGACTCTTTTTTCATTTATGAACGGTAGGTCATTCGATTCGAATTTCGATATTCCTCCCACCCATTTTATGCCTGAAGCGGCGACCGAATAAAATAGTGTTCGCAGGCCTGAAGTGAAGTGAGTTCAATCGAACATGAATAGGTACAGAAAATTATAAACAGACCCGGCGAGAATTGAACACGAGACGTATCAGAACACAAGTTTTCCGTAGTAAACAATGAAAATATATGAATCTTGGTGCCTTTAGTGCGGTTTTAAAAAACTTTCTACTCTTTTTTGAAATCAGTATTTATAGGAATGGAGATTATACTTAATATTTCCTTTTATTTTAATAATACACGCCATCAACTAGTAGGTACATGGCATTTTTGATTTTTCATAAATCGATTATAATCCAGTTTTCTCATTCCATTCCACTTTTTAAACTGTTATTCGTAATGAAAAAATTGTCGTCCTTTAATAGTCAATGAGTTGTATTTTCTGACCAAAGTGAAAAGTGCTGTAATTTGCATATTAATGACATCTTTACATTTAACATATTTAAAAGGTACATTAAATTTAAAAAGCGTGCTGCAATGCGGAAAATGAAGTTTTAATACATAGTGCTCTTTTGTTTTTCAAGCTGTTATTTAGGTTCAGTGACCTACTTTGCTCAATGTCATGCCCAATGAAGAAGTCCTGGGAAAAAATGTGACGTTGTAGTAGATCACAATGCTGATGAACTATGAATAATGTATGTGAATAAAAATTATGAAACAGACATAGAGAAGTATCTGCTTCATGCCCCATTAAACACGTATTTAATTATAGTCACCTATACCGGTATTTGTAATCAAAGCTTACAAGTTAGATTCATAATGAAATTTTTAGGAGTCATTGACCTAATTTGATGATGATAAATAAATAAATTGCACGTTTAGGCGTAGCCAAAAATTACACTTTTTTCGTATTCTACATGTTCCTGCGCGGTACATCAGCTCCTGTTTGATTTGTTTTCAAAAACAACTGTAAAATTAAATAAGTACCTAATCTACATTTTTAAACTTATTTATGCACCAATCGCCGATTAGATTTAGACCCTTATGTAGGGGTGAGTTGAACCTTAATACTGTTTTGTTTTAAAATTGATTCTAAAAGATTACCGTCAAACAGAAAAATATAATTCACTGTATTTAAGTATCACTTAACTTTTAATTTTATCATTTTCTGTTTAGCTTTTCTGTACATATATCACAATAATCTAAAAACCATAACTTTATACAGCTTATATAGCTATATTTAATATTGTTTTAATACGATTGTGTTACGAGGAACGCAAGTTATTTTAAAGTCCAACTTTAAAAATACTCGCCATTTTGTAAGTCTTTGTAAAGAAAACTGAATATACTTTGTTCGTATGAGCTTAGTCCGGCTTTTGTATGAAGAATATTTTAAAAGAATTCATGATGCAAATCATTTGGTATTTTATCGTGAGGAAGAATTCTTCGTCAGTTTTTATATTTTAAAAGATTAAGAATATAGTTCTGATTCTTTCTTAATTAGAATATGAAAAATAGTTTGGACGGGCTCGTTGGGGCGCTCCGTAAAACACCTGCCATGCGCATTGATGAGTCGTGGGTTCGAATCCCACCCGGACGACATGTTTATAATTTTCTGTAAGTATGTCTTCCCCAAGTCTGGTAACTTCGGGCATTGAACGTGTGGGACGAATATGGAAATTCCGACCGGGTAACGAACCACCGTTCATACATGGAAAAACCGTGAAGTGCATATTGCGCGTTTCGTATTCAATCTATGGGATTTCCGAATGCTCGAAGTAAAAAGTAAGTCGATACCACATTATTTACTGATATTCTGTTGCTGAGGTATCACCTACCATCAAGTGGACTTCCATAAAAAAAAAATAACTGTATGTATTTATTGGCCTTTTCTTCTGCTTATCCTAATAATAAATAGATTATCATAAAGTAAAACTAATGCGTCTATAAAATTATTCATCTACTGTAACTTTTTAATTAACTTTTTTATATCATTAATAAGTTTTCATAATAAGAACTGATGTAAAGTCGTTATAGCGACCATCTAGGAATCTTATTTCTAACTAGCAACACGTCCCGGCTTCACACGGGTGCAATGTAGATGTACTATACACAAAACATAGCCTATGTAGCTTTCTATTGGTGAAAGAATTTTCAAAATCGGTCCAGTAGTTTTTGAGTTTATTCATAACATACAAAAATACAAAAATTCAAAAATACAAATCTTTCCTCTTTATAATATTAGTAGAGAAGTATAGATAAACACTGGTTTAGCTTTTGTTTAGTAACTTAGTGAAGTCAGTTACATAACATCTTCGTTACCAAGATTAATGCTTTGACTTCAATCCAAGTTCAATCGATAAATTATTCAATAGCAAAGCTTCTACATTAAGTAGATGTCTAACAGAAAGCTATTGTTAAACTATTCAGATAAACACTATTACATTCTACAAAAAAGTTAAAGAATATAAGCTTTTCTTCAAGGTGGATTATTAGTTTTATTTTTTATTTTCTATTTTTTTGAGTTATTCATCTGGAAATTGCTGCCTTTCAATATGTTTTGCCATGTGTTTCATAGTTCGCAGTTTCGATAATCACTTCGTAATCATTCGAAATCTAAACATTACGTTAGATACAATAGCTATTACATGACTGGTTAGTATTGTAAAAACTATTATAACATTGATTGCTTTATTATCTTCAGTTATCTATACTAATGTTATAAAGAGGAAAGATTCGTTTGTTTGTTTGTTACGATTTAACTCAAAAACAACTAGACCGATTTTAAAAATTATTTCACCAATATAAAGCGATTTATCAGCGAATAACATAAGCTTTTTTTTTGTGTAGGTATTGTTCATCTACATACAGTGCACCCGTGCGAAGCCGGAGCGTATTACTATTTAACATTTTACTAATTGAAATAAATATTTTAATTTTTAATCCATAAACTGGAGGGGAAACATAATAGACCAAGATATCAGGTCCCCCAGGCCTTACTTATTTTGTGATGGACAATATGTGTACAATAAATTGTGAATTCCCGAGTCCCCTAGTGGTGCATGGGGCAGACCCATTTCTGTGTCTGTATCACTGATCATTTTTTCTTTACAGGCAAGTAGGTGATCAGCCTTCTGTGCCTTGCTTGACCGAAACAATTTTATTTTTAAATCTTGTTTCCCCGGGATTCGAACCCAGGACTTCCGGTGCTAAACTCATCGAGCTCACCACTAAGCCCCGGAGGCGGTCAATATGTGTACAATAGAGTAGTATTAATGTGTACAGTGAACGAATACATACCCACCAGTAACCCAGTTCTGTTTAATGATAGTTATCGACATACGAGCATTAGCATCAAGAGAACCATGAGGTTCACTTGATGCTAGGTGACACCTCAGCCACAGAAGATCAGTCAATGATGCGCTGTTGACCTAATTTTTACTTCGAGCATTCGGAAATCCATATACTGAAATCGAAACGCATAATATGTATCTACTTCACGGTTTTTCCATCTATGAACGGTGGTTCGTCACCCGGTCGGAATTTCGATATTCTTCAAACCCGTCCAATGTCCGAAGTTACTAGATGTGGCGAAGACATGTTTACAGAAAATTATAAACGTGTCGTCACGGTGGAATTCGAACCCAATACCCATCGATGCGCATGGCAGGTGTTCTACCGAACGCGCCAACGAGCCCGTCAAAACATAAAGTTTTTACCTATTCAAATGGAAGTGGTTTGCGCTTAGCCTATGCTATGCTTAGAATAGTAATCTACGAACACAGAAAATTCGGTCGCCGATAGCAATAGCTTTTCAATAGCTTGGGTCTATGTTTGAAGTCAGCCTAAAGCTGGATTTGCGAAGCATACAGATATAAGATGGCATTATGAATATGAATGTCGTGGTTGTGCCGATACTTTGACATTGTAATACACCCACTAGGTATTCAATTGATATTACCACATTTTTCCGTTATAAAGGTTCAAGGCTTTTGTATAATGGATTGCTCAATGTCAATAGATAGATTGGGAGACATTCCTATATATCTACCCTTAAATATCTAAACTCGGTCGTATACACATTGCCGCATCCATATTACCGCACTAACGTTCATATTTCATATACAATATTGTTTTTTAAGTGTTTAATAATGATAATTTTATATAATGAAAAAATTAAAGATAAAATTGTCGCTTTTAATCATAATTTCGTCTACCCAATATAGGAATATGTAGTTTTATTTTATTTATACCATATAAAAAATTCAAAAACCAAAAACTTAAGGATAATACAACTAAAACCACGGGGGGTTAAACAGGTTTAAAAATTAGTCTACACATACATACACAACAATGTTTTGTATACTTAAAATAAATCTAATATACAAAATTCTCGTGTCACAGTTTTCGTTGCCATACTCCTCCGAAACGGCTCGACCGATTCTCATCAAATTTTGTGTGCATATTGGGTAGGTCTGAGAATCGGACAACATCTATTTTTCATCCCCCTAAATGTTAAGGGTAATTCACCCCAAATTTTTTTTTTAATTTTTGGACGAATTTTTTTGTTTTAATTTTTTTATAATGTGGCATTAAAAAATACATACAATACCTGCTTTTTTTGTCAAAAAATCTTGACCCGTGCGAAGCCGGGGCGGGTCGCTAGTATTATATATAACATAATAGATGTGAAAAGAAAAAAAAACTAGTTTTATTTAATAGGACTTCATATCAACATGGCGAAAACACAGGCTTATCCTTATAAGAGAAGAGAATTCCAGGACCTACTACATTATGCAAAGTGTAATCTTCTAGATGCGGTTACTTGAAAAAGCTACCTAAAGAGCTATGAAGGTGCTGTTTCATCACTATATCTTAAGATTCTTTTTCTATATAATTTTTAGTGTTAACAATATTTTTAGTCTTAAAATAAATTTCATTTCATTCCATTGAATTAATTACAATGTTATTATACTATGTAATTATAACTCAGCCATAAAAGACGAAAGACCATTTCTTTTTTTATTATAACGAAAACTTTTCGATAACGCTTCATAACGAAACATAAAATAACTGTTTAATTTTTGTATTGTATATTCTGTGTCATCATAAGTAGTATTCTATTCTTTCTATATAATTATAAAAGCAGACCATTGTGACATAAATTTATAGCCATTAAGTATGGAGATGTCGGATTGATAAGAAATTAGCAATATTCTGTAAAATTTAAACCTTTCGGTGACATATTTTCTCAATTCTGATCATTTATTTATTATAAAGCATTATATGTGTGATCTTTTAAATCCTATTTCATATGAAACACAATAAAACTGCACGTTTAAAACATATATTAATATTAATACAAACTGCGCAGATCTTTCATACAAGAAGTAAACGAATATGACTCGCTACGAGAATTCTAAGGACGCGTTGTAAGAAATGATACTTGGACAATATACTGTAATTCATTTGAAGCCAGCTCGGTAAATAATATGAAACCGAGTTCTCGTGATGAAATAAAACCCCTGGAAAGTTACGGAGAATTGCAGCGATGTTATAAATGTATTTGATTTCATTCTTTGTCTTCATGTCAACGAAGAAATGCTGATGCTTAAAGATTATTTCGACATCGTTTGGGGTTTTATATCTCGTATATGTAAACATAATATAAAAAAAAAACTTGGTCCGATAATTGCAATTTGGTTAACATATTTCAAACGATACAGAATAGTCCTAAGCCATTAGTATTATTCATACGTCTTCTGAGGTATTTCGCTAGTCTTTTAAATGACATACGATAACGTGTAACCTGGAAGTCATAATTTCATCTTTCAGTATGACAATTTCTGGCCTTCTGACCTATGAAAAAAATAAAACAGCCAAAGTCTGCCCCATGCCTTACTAAGATGCACGGGAATATATTTTGAGTTTTATACACTAATTTTAACTGTATTCTGATGAATTCTCCGCACGAATTCTAACCGTCTCAAACGACTCTTCAACTCAATCCACGCCATATGGATTCATTAAAACTTTACTAATCACTTGTGTTCTCCCACACTCAAACAAAACAGAATAGGACCGGGATTGAATCGAAAACGTTCATGAGCGATGGAATGAAATGCGCTTTTGTATTTAATCATATCAGTTATCGACAAATATTCAATCGCTGGCGACAAATCAAGTTAGCGATCGTGGTCACGCTCATATTCTATTGTTCACAATCCTTTGTTTTACCAAAAATATTTTAAAAGAAAAATCCTTACCTTGCGAAGTATTTAAATAACAATATTATTTTTGTATTACGCCGGAGGCAACGTAAAAAGTTAAAACAAAATACGCCTTCGGGGTTGTTTGAGAATTCACCGGAAATTTAGGAATTTATAACGATATTGCCCCTTAAATACGGATGTGGTATTGGAATTTTCTGTTCTTAATATTGTTTTATTGATATATTACTGGAACGTATTTGAATACAGATTGTATAATATTTATAATGCTTATAATATACAGATGATTTTTCTATAGTTTATAATTTTTTAACGTCTAAATTCAGTAAAATATTTATTAGTTTACAAAGTACAAAACTACATTTGACATCGCTCAACCGCTCCATCAATTTATGGATTCTCAGTTTCAAAGTTTTAACCCCCAAGTTCGTTGAACTCATATTTTACGAACTTTGAAACCGATGATTCGAAAGGAAACTACTGAATGCGTTCGAAGAAGATTAGGCAAACATTATTTACGCGATATTTAAATATTTTCAGAAGAAAATCGACTTGTTTATTTCTAAAGATAAATAAATAAATATATATGTATATATATTCTGACAGACAATGAGACTTATAAGGAGGTAGTTGAAAGTTTTAAACACTTTTTATTGGGGATCGAACCTTTGACAAGGCCAACAATAAGCCTGTAAAATATTATTTAATTACTAGCAACGGCTTCGCACGGGTGCAATGTATCAGATGTACTAAACACAAAAAAAATTGGGTGACTTGAGCCGTTTACGCAGCGCATGCAACGGAAGCCCTCAATATGGATAATTTTCCCCATTTTTGCAACATTTTTATTTTTTCAATTTGAATCAGCAATTCCTGAGATGAGCGCGTTCAAACAAACAAACTCTTCAGCTTTATAATATTAGTATAGATTAGTTCGAGGGTTTAAAATAAATTACTATTTATAATGAAGTAGTTTTAAAAACTCCTTTCCATATAGCACAGTTCAAAATAAGCTTAGCACATTGTTTGATACAAACAAATACTCCCACGGATCTCCTTCAAATGGCAAAGTTCCATAGTACAATATACGAGGTACCGTACCTTTAACCTTTTATCTTTAACAATTTTAATATCTTCCAAGTTCTGTTTATTCAATGTGGGCTTTATTAATATGTTTAATTTTTGTTTTATGTTAGACTAGCGATTCACCCCGGCTTCGCACGGGGGCAACATAGGGAAACAAAAATATGCTTATGTTACTCACTGGTTATGTAACTTCCTATTGGTAAAATCGGTCTAGTAGTTTTTGAGTTAAATCGTAACAAACAAACAAATCTTTCAACTTTATAATATTAGTCTATACTAATATACGATATCTATTATCGACAGACGAGTACGTAGGAAAAAACTTTGATGGTAGGTGATATCTCAGCCACTTCTGTGGAATTTTCACAGCTGCAGCGCAGCAGTCAATGATGCGTTGTCGAACTACTTTTAACTTTTTTATGTTTAACTAGCGGACCCGACAGAATTTATTCTACCAGAATGTTGGCTTCAAATAAAAAAAAAATACAGTTATATATTTTTACCGATATTTAATATTTAGTTACTCTGCTATTCGGGGCGGTGACGAACCTAACAAATAAGAGTTTTTGTGTTGTAAATGCTGTTACTAACCTGACTTATTTATATAAGAAGAAGATATAATACAATTAAGGCTCGCCTTGTAATCAACGTAGGACTTAATACGGAATGAATAGATATCTACTCAAATTACGATATATTATATTGACGATTAAAAAAACCCTTTTAGTGATTCCAGAACGGCTATAAAAAGCGCTTTTTATTATTCAATAAGGGTACTAACCAATTTTCTAAACGTTTTTCATATTTATGTTTTCATCTCTTTCTTCTCAAGAAAAGGCTTTTGCTAAAATGTTTTATATAATAAGCACATTTCTGAAAGAGCTTTTATATGACTTTAAAAAAATACTAATACTTTTATGGTTAGTATCGTAAGTAAGCATGTATTGAGCTCAAATGCAACGTTGCTATTTTGAATAGCTTTTGATTTCCTAATAAATAATAGCACATAATACATAACATACTGTTAGAACCAAAATACGCCGACAACGCATGTAAGACGCTTGAGTCATGGTGGTGATTACTTACCATCAAGTAATCCACCTACTCCTGCATTTTTTGAAACAATTTGTGGACAACCTGCAGTTGTCCGCTCTGAAATAAAAAAATGTAAAGATTGAGTTTTTTTTTGTAAAGAATTTTTTTATAAAGGTTGAGATTTTGACGTTTTCGGCATATTGGGTTACAGACTTGCCTTGCGTTCCAATTAGCCGCCGTCGAGATTCGAATCGAAGTTTCGCATAATTATAATGTACTAGCCGTCCCCGCCCGCCCGCTTCGCTAGGCGAATTGTAAAGGATAGACGAATATGAACTATCCACATAAATTTGAAAAAAAATGGTAAAGGGTTGATGGAATTCAAAAAATGAATAGCCTAAAACCTTCTACAATTAATTCCGCGTCGAATGGTCATGGTATCATGCCGATCGGTCCAGTAGTTTTCAAGTTTATCGATAACAAAGAAAAAAAAAGTTGCTTATATATATATAGATAGATTTTTAACACTTCCTTACTTAAGGTTACCTACTATCTATAATGAAAAAAATATCTTAATTCCAATAGATTTACGAAGTACCGTTTATCGATGGAAAAAACGACGAGTGAATATTGCATGTTTCCGAATATTAGAAAAAAAAGATTGAGTGTGCATCATTTCCTGTATGCACCTTAACTTATTTCCTGTATATATATCAGTATCATCATCTAGTGAAACTCACGCTTGTCTATCGATATTTGAAGTAAAAGAGTCAATGTCACACTATTTTCAGAGAAGATATTTTACACTAATATTTATTTTACAGAGTTTATTATTAACAATCTAGTTTAACTAAAATAACTTTTACGACATAAAATCGCGATGCGACCTACGGCGTTTATCCTACATTGGGCAAACTAAACGTAGCATTTCGAACCGACGCGACGCGACTTAAGTATTGCGGATATCAAACACAAACTTCACTCTAAATCAGCAGTATGTGAACACACTTTAGATAAACCCATCCACTATATACGTTTCGACCAACCGAAAATCCTTGCAAGAGAAAGTAGATTATTTCTTAGACTAGAATTGATGAAATAATTAAAAAACACCCTAAATTCAAAAGAGAAGATAGTTTGAGACTCCAACACCTGGGATCCAGTAATTAATACTAAAAAACAAGAGGACACTGTTAGTCAATGTTGACATAATATAGAAAATTACAGCAAATATCTACTCCGTAGGAATAGATGGCATTAATGTGGCAATATTGTGATAATTCCAAACAGCTGTCACCTTTCAGTCTTCCCATGACCACGCTCGCATTAGACACGTCGAAATTAAGAAATTGCTTCTAAGCAAAAAGGTCTCCTTTAAAATAAATGAATAATGCAATAATGAATAATTAATTATTATATTATTACTAGCTGACCCGGCAAACGTTGATTTGCCATGTAAATAATTTCTAAAAAGAAGGGGTTGGTGATAAAAAAGTAAAAATTTAGGTTTGTTGTATGTAATTTTTAATGCCACATTAAAAATAAATAAAAACAAAATGTTTCGTCCAAAAATTAAAAAAAATTAAGGGTGAACAACCCTTATCACTCAGGGGTATGAAAAATAGATAGTAGCCGATTCTCAGACCTACTGAATACGCATATAAAATTTGGTAAAAATCGGTAAAGCAGTTTCGGAGGAGTACGGTAACTAACATTGTGACATGGAAATTTTATATATTAGACTAGCGACCCGCCCCGGCTTCACACGGGTCTAGATTTTTTGACAAAAAAAGCAGGGGTTGTATGTATTTTTTAATGCCACATTATAAAAAAATAAAAACAAAAAATTTCGTCCAAAAATTAAAAAAAAAACTTTAGGGGTGGATTACCCGTCACATTTAGGGGGATGAAAAATAGATGTTGTCCTATTCTCAGACCTACCCAATATGCAAACAAAATTTCATGAGAATCGGTCGAGCCGTTTCGGAGGAGTATGGCAACGAAAACTGTGACACGAGAATTTTATATATTAGATTATACTCTATATTCATAAATATTCTCTAAATTACACTTTCCTTTATATAAAATAATATTAATTAAAAAAAAATTATTCAGATGCTTACTCTCATACACGTAAAGATACACAAGGGAAATTACTGCAGTTTCCCGATAAAATATAATTTCTACGTAACTATTGTTTGAGCACGTACTAAATACCAAACGATATCCTCTATCGTACATACAATACCTGGTTTAAATTAGTTATTTAGCACGAATCGTAAATTATCTAGACTGGTTGTTTGTGGATATTCTCTGGAATTAGAAAAATAATTGGACAATCTAAAGATAGATTGATTAAGATAGGCTTTTATGTTGATATCATTTAGTATAATCATTTTGAGCGTTTTTGCCTGTTTTTTAGTTCACGCTAATCTTCGGATATACGAAACTAATTTTCATGGAATTTTTTACACATAGATTGAGCTTGGAAATCGGCCACCTGTCCGTTTTCCCCCTATTATAAAAAAAACGGATTTCGGGAAGACAAGTTATCATCATTTAAAAGGCTTATACGCTCAGCTTACGATGAAGCCCACGCGAAGTCGCTTGTACAAGCTAATTAATATTTTAATCTAATAAAATTTATTGCATTGTAAAGTCAGAGCGAATATTGTTTGCATAATAAATGCAATAAATAATTTTAATTTTTGAACTTCATACTATTTTTATATTTTTATTCACGACGTCTTTTACGGTACAAACGATGTTTGCTGAAGGTAGGTATATATTTTTAATAAATTTTATGGACCCTTTAATTAATACAATAATGCGTTTTTGTCCAACTAATTTCGAATTTTATTAACGGTAATTCTTAAATTTTGTTCCCTAAAATATATACATATGTAGTCTTTTATTAACGCGAGTATCACACACTTAAATAATTTTACGTTTTAATCCGGTATACAGTATTTTATTTAAATATACATATGTATTTGACTTACCAATCATCAAGTCTTGTTTTCCCGGAATTCGAACCCAAGACTGCGGGTCGCACTGAGAATCGCATCGAGTCACGGAGGAAGTCCTTTACGGAGAATAACTGGAATCAAAAAAAAATCAAAATAGTATTAACTATAGTTTGAAGCGTTTCACAATTCATATTTAATTGCGATATTGATTCACACTTAAAACAAAAATGCTTCCGTCAGCAATGACTTCTTACAGAAGTAGGAAATTACAAAAGGCTTGATACGTCAGCCCTTTCCAAAGACATGCACAATAGTCACGTAATGTCATCGACGTACCAGGCAATCATGAAACGGGAGAAAATCATATTGACGTGTAACAAGTAGGTCGAAGCTGAACTGGACGTGTTCAAGTGCCCGCGTGTCATATCGCTGCCGTACAATTGATATACTGGTAACTAGGACTCACTTGAAATTACGTATTATGCTTCAATGGAAGATTTTTTTAAGATAATATTGTCTTTTATTAACGCGAGTATCACACATTTAAATAAAATACTGTATACCGGATTAAAACGCGATTTATTGTTTAAATTATTTATCCCGACGTTTCGGATGCTTTTCAGCAACCGTGGTCGCGGGAGACTGAAAGATGACAGTTGTCTTATATTTGAAATGTCACAAAGTTGCCATATTTAATTCAATTAAATTAAAAAATAATCTATTAATTTAGGTAACACAATGTACATCTATGAACGTCAATAAAAAATAATACATATTAAATTACTAATATTACTAATATTAAATGCTTCTAATTTTACATTTACTACCAGTTCACAAATCAAGGGCGTAGAGCGGACGAGAAGAACTGGCAAGAAACTCGCCGCCACTCTTTTTAATCGCCAAGTTTTTGTTTTACAATTATTACATATTAACGCCATCTATTCCTACGGAGTTGATATTTACTGTAATTTTCTATATTATGACAATATTGACTAACGGTGTCCTCTTGTTTTTTAGTATGTTTGATTTGGGGCTTTAGATTTTTAATAACTGGATCCCAGGTGTTGGAAAGTCTCAAACCATCTTCTCTATTGAAGTTAGGATGTTTTTTAATTTCAATAGCCTCACGTACTAGTCTGGGAAAGAATCTACTTTCTTTAGCAAGGATTTTTGGTTGGTCGAAACGTATGTAATGGTTTGGTTTATCCAGAGTGTGTTCACATACTGCTGATTTAGAGTGACGTCTGTTTTTAAGGAACACATTGCGGATATCAAAAACAGACGTCACTCTAAATCAGCAGTATGTGAACACACTCTGGATAAACCAAACCATTACATACGTTTCGACCAACCAAAAATCCTTGCTAAAGAAAGTAGATTCTTTCCCAGACTAGTACGTGAGGCTATTGAAATTAAAAAACATCCTAACTTCAATAGAGAAGATGGTTTGAGACTTTCCAACACCTGGGATCCAGTTATTAAAAATCTAAAGCCCCAAATCAAACATACTAAAAAACAAGAGGACACCGTTAGTCAATATTGTCATAATATAGAAAATTACAGTAAATATCAACTCCGTAGGAATAGATGGCGTTAATATGTAATAATTGTAAAACAAAAACTTGGCGATTAAAAAGAGTGGCGGCGAGTTTCTTGCCAGTTCTTCTCGTCCGCTCTACGCCCTTGATTTGTGAACTGGTAGTAAATGTAAAATTAGAAGCATTTAATATTAGTAATATTAGTAATTTAATATGTATTATTTTTTATTGACGTTCATAGATGTACATTGTGTTACCTAAATTAATAGATTATTTTTTAATTTAATTGAATTAAATATGGCAACTTTGTGACATTTCAAATATAAGACAACTGTCATCTTTCAGTCTCCCGCGACCACGGTTGCTGAAAAGCATCCGAAACGTCGGGATAAATAATTTAAACAATAAATCGCGTTTTAATCCGGTATACAGTATTTTATTTTTTTAAGATTTCGGCCCAAAGAAGGGAATGCCGTTACGAAGCCTATAATGTCCGACAGTCTGTTTGACTATTCCCACGATTATATAAGTGCGTGTCCCTATTTCACCATGCCTAGTACTGATAGAGAATATATAGAATAGAATAGAATAGAAATATTTTATTCAATAAGTCACTTAATATAATTATAACAATTTCAAAAATACAACAAAACATTTTTTACTTTAATAATTGGTGACCTCCGAAATGGAAGACCACTCAGCATACGTTGGGGCCGGGTGCGACCCCAACACTGATTTTCAGTGGCTCCCAAGGTGAGGTGATGCGCTGGCACAAGCGATGTTTTTTAAATATATTAACTAATAATATAACTTTTTAGTGAATATTAAAAGTAACAAAAATAGACTATTTCAAAGATATATATATATATATATATACGTATATGATTATCTATTTAAAACATTAATTACAAAAAAAAGGAAAGAGGAAATCTTTGTTATTATTATGGTTAATTACTTCAAGATGTCATGTGGATGGTGTAATGGTGGCAGTTCCTTACAAATATTTTGTAAAACAAAAAACTTAGCGATAAAAAGAATGGCGGAGAGTTTATTGCCAGTTCTTTTTGTCCGTCTCTACGCCCTTGATTTGAGAACTGGCAGTAATTAATGTAAAATTAGGAGCATTTAATATACAATACATATTCATATATATATATTTTTTATTTTTAAGTAAGTACATAAGTGTACATTGTGTTACCTAAATTAATAAATGATTTTTGTTTTTTTTTTGTATTTTTGACTATAAAACGTAATAAGTATCGGTTGAACATAGGCAGGATATGCGGTATTATTTATGATCTACATTCTACAGTTATTAGTTTTGGCTTTTGCTATATGGTAAAAACGTCAATACCTACACAAACTGTTGCAAAACTTCAAGGTTTACTGAATCTAAGAAACATTTGCATTGTTTGCAAGTCCGGGGTTCACCGTGCGCTATTTCGTTATTTCTACTAATTAAAAATCGATTTTGTTTAGCAAAATGTAGTTTATATGTTTTACTGTTGACACATAAAGTGGCAATATTCACATTGCGCCTATCTCAAATAACTTTAGACAGGGTAGATGAATAATAAATTTTCACAATACCACGTTAAACATTTTACCTTATAAATAGGTGCCATCGTTACCTTCGGGCTTAAAATATTTCCCTATAAATCACATACTTTAAAATCGATACGGGTAGAGATTCCAGACGTCCCTGTTAAAGTTATAGGCGTTCAATCTACGGTTCTTTGTTCTAATATTAGTTAATAGTCCTACACTCCATCCTACTTTGAGGACCAAAAGCTTCGGAAATTGCTCAATTCTTAGAGACATATCACTAGTTTAATTATACGATTGTATTGGTAAGCTTATTACGATACTAGCTTCGCGACACGGCTTCACACGGATGCAATATAGATGTACTAATTACCAACCGCTACTCGCTGATAATGTAGCTTTCTATTGGTGAAAGAATTTTTAAAAACGGTCGAGTAGTTTTTGAGTTTATTCGTAACATACAAAAATACAAATCCTTTCTCTTTATAATATTGAATCACGAGTACGACATACAGTACACTATATCTTTGGAGTTTTAAACCCCAAAGTCAATAGACATCTTTCACATTTCCAATCAATCAAATAGTCTTCGATATAATTCATAAAATACAAAACAAAAAGCCGAAGTAAAGCCATATGAATGAAGAAATATTAATAGCAAGATTGGAAATAAAACGAACCGTTTCGTCATTTACATAAGTCGCGATTATTCGACCTTCTTTTCTCAGCTTATTTCTCCAAGTTAAATTCGGAGTTGAAAGAACTCACTGATATTTATGAATTTACGAATAAAATAAAGATTATGTGTCCCTTTCTTTTGTTTTATAAAGCAAGAGCTAGGTAAATTTCATTCTAGATTATTGCTGAGGACGTGACTTCATATGCATGGAATTTTTTGGAAATGGAATATGTAATTAAACGGATGGAATCATTTTTATATGCATGGTAGAATTCTAATTGGTACATGGTAAAAAAAACATTGAAAATGAAATGATTTTATGAAATGACTAGCTGCCCGACCCGGCTTCGCACAGCTATACTCATGAAGAAAATGAGACCAAATCTCTCCTTTATAGGACTAATAACTGAAAAACAGTCTGTCAGTCTGTGTATAAAGGTCCTTTTTTTCGGAAATTATTCAATTTTTAGCACAACATCTTAACTTTCTATAAACCTTACCTTTTTACCTTCTTGTAGAAGAATTAAAAACTTAAAAAAAAAGATTAATGAAATCGTATGTAGGTAAGGTAAAGTCGTTTTCAAGCTATAGCGTGACCAAAGGATTCATTTTTATTTTTATAGATTTATTTATTTGAGACACAAAAAACTAATAATAATATATTGTAATAAAACTCACAAAAGGCCCCAACTCAGCATTTAGCTAGCTGTAAACAATCGTCACTGATCTCTTTGGATACGTCACGACACACGATAAATACTACTGGGTCTAATCGTATTATACATTTTTAGAAATACCCGCATCGTATTTTTCTAAATATGTTCTCATCTTACATTATTTGCCTCCTACGTCAAGTATGTTAACCAACAAAGTTAGTTTTCTACGTTATATTAAGTTTTTTAAACTATATTACACGCGTCTCCCCGCGACCACGGTTGCTGAAAAGCATCCGAAACGTCGGGATAAATAATTTAAACAATATAAATAATAAATCGCGTTTTAATCCGGTATACAGTATTTTATTTAAATATCACAAAGGTACTTTTTAAGTTTCAATTTAAAACTATTAACATGACTCTCATTTAACTCTATTACTCATTACATATTGTCCGGAAGCAAATTGTATTAACAACGATATAATAAACGTATATAGGAGTTTTATTCCTCAAGATCTCGTGCTGCAGCAAATTACCCATCATTATGTATCACCACGATTCTAGAACATTCCCTATTTGCAAGCATTG
The DNA here is from genome assembly GCA_905404175.1 of Anthocharis cardamines. Lineage (NCBI taxonomy): Eukaryota > Metazoa > Arthropoda > Insecta > Lepidoptera > Pieridae > Anthocharis > Anthocharis cardamines. The sequence continues at coordinate 3,712,144 of FR989959.1, forward strand.
ACTTTGGAAAATAGCCAAATGTTAGAAATTCTTACGCCCACACGTTTTTAAAAGATAATGTTGCCTGATATTAAAACAAATTAAAGCAAAAATATTAGCTTAAATTGAATAGGTGTTTATTTATTTTTATCTACGTCATTATTTATTCATAAAGTATTGAAGAAAGTTATTTAAATAATATTAATAAAATCAAAATAACAGATGTTTTTAACACGAATTGAACAGAATACATTGTATATAGCTGTATTATATATTATCGGCGAGTTTATTGCCAGTTCTTCTCGTCCGTTCTACGCCCTTGATTTGAAAACTGGCAGTAAATGTAAAATTAGAAGCATTTAATATGTATTTTTTTATTGACGTTCATAAGTGTACATTATGTTACCTAAATGAATAAATGATTTTGAATTTGAATTTGAATTATACAGGTACGTTAAATATAATAAATAATGTAAACATCAATCTAATTAAAATACGTATTGACTAAAAAGTTTTGTAAAGCTAAAAGAAGTATCTGTTCTAGACTTCCAGTCGAATAAAGTCTTTCAAATCGTTAAACACTTTCAATACCGCAAATTAATCTTCTATGTGCATTGTGCATAGGTCAAAGTACTTTGGTCGACCGCAGATGGCTACGACCAATTAAATGCAGTTGCAAGTTAGTTAAAAATTTTCCATTTTTGGTAGCTTTGTTCTTTCATGCAGTATTTGCAATGGTTTTGACTTTATTTTAAAACTGTTGCTGGAGGTTAGCAAATATATGAACATATTTGGTGTGTATACTGCATTTTTTGTTGCCATGATATTTTATATACCTACCTTTAAAAAATTTTTTTACAAAAAATGACTTGTTAGTCGTTGTCGTTAGTTGTTGTCTTAGTAATCATTGATAAAATAAATGAAAAATCAGACCTTAATCACGTTAACGTTTGATATAATGAATGAGGATATTTAAATACGTTGTGTTTTTTTTAATTCTAGCTAGGCAAAATAAATAAAAGGAATATACATGCAGTAGGTACAATAGGACCATTATAATAGATATACGAATTGATAGGCATCAACAGCGTCACTTATAATAATAATAATAAAGCCCTTTAATCTGATAATAAGAGTATACAAGTTTTACAATTATATGAGTGCACGCAAATTAAAAAAAGTGTTAAAGGATATCTCTTATTTCAGTGTGCCTCTTGGCAAAGGCCTCCTCCAACGATTTCCACTGCCGTCTATCTCTCGCCACCCGCATCCAGTTTGGTCCTATTGTGAATTTGAAATCGTCTTCCCATCTGATGCACTGTCTTCCTCTACTCCTTTTCCCATCTCTTGGGTACCACTCTGTCACTGTCCTGCTCCACTTTCCTTTCGTATACCTGATAGTATGTCCAGCCCATCGCCATTTTTGTTTGTCACAGCGTCACTTATCGACTTGTAAAGTTGCAACAAAGAGGAAGTTGGGCCTCCAAGACTTCCCCAAATAAAACAGATAAACTAACCCACTGCTAGATAGGTAATTGTAATACTTTTTAATTCAAATATAACTTAGTTCAAGTAAACTTTTACAAGTACTTTGAATCTTAATTTTTAAAAGTTATCTTTAGTTTGGCACATTGCTTCCATCGAAAAGAGTCAGCAAGAAAATCCCTTAATTTTAGTTCCCCTTAATAACTCCTAAAATTTGTGATATTTCGATATATAGGACCTGAGACTGTCCTGTTTACTTCTTCTTTGATGTTTCTAATGTTTGCAATAAAGGTTTTTTTTTCAAAATTCCATATATATATAAATATATATATTCAATTTTATTCGAAAACCTACGTGTACAAAAGTGTGATAACTTAGAGATATGTTTCTCTTAAGAAGGTGTTTTCATGATAAAATACTATTAACCTAACTTTCTACAGCGGCACCTCAACCATGCTTATTTATCCTGGTATATTATGTATCGCTCCTCTTTTTGAAGTCACCACACTATACTAGTGTTGTGCCTTAACCTGCGAATGATGCACTTAACTGAGCTGTCCATCGTGAATTGTCTCATTATGTTCAAAGGTATGTTCTAATGTGTACCTACTCAGGCCTTAGATAACAATATACAGACGATGAATAATAGGCTCTGATTTAATGGGTATCTATTGATAGCAGCTTGCTGTGTGCCTTGTGATTGCTATGTTCTGATTAATTCGAGGTTAGGATCGTTACAAATTGATATTATAAGTACCTATCTGTTTCGATGAGTACTGTTTAGACTATCTAGTTTTTTTCAGATATATTTTATTAAATACTGGAATATGTTTTGTTATATGAATGTTCTTTATTTGTAAAACTTTCATAGAACAATATTGAAAAACCAGCGAGTCACAGTCAGTCTGCGAGAGGTCTGAAAAAAGCGTACTAACGTTTTAATTTTTTTAAGGGGACCAAAGCCATACGTTTCCTTATCATTACTTAGGAGACTATATTTGACGGGCTCGTTGGCGCGTTCGGTAGAACACCTGCCGTGCGCATCGATGGGTCGTGGGTTCGAATCCCACCGGGAGCACATACTTATAATTTTCTGTAAGCATGTTTTCCCCACGTCTGGTAACTTCGGGCATTGATCGGGTGGGAGGAATATCTAAATTCCGACCGGGTAACGAACCACCGTTCATAGGTGGAAAAGCCGTGAAGTGCATATTGCGCGTTTCGGTTTCAGTCTATGGATTTCCGAATGCTCGAAGTAAAAATTAGGTCGACAGCGCATCATTGACTGATGTTCTGTGGCTGAGGTATCACCTACCATCAAGTGAACCTCATGCTCGTCTGTCGATATCTGACAAAAAAAAAAAAAAAAAAAAAAAAATACTAGTTGTAAAGAATAATGGAAAAGAAAATTGATCTGTGATTCGACAATTTTACCCTAAAAGTATAAATTACGAGTTTGATTATTGATATGGTAAATTCCAATTAATTTAAGTTTTTATTATGATAGGTCAGCAGAGTACATTTAAAATGAATGATTTTATTTGTTTTTAATATTGATCTACGTTCGAACTGCGCAGTCATTTTTTAGGCCCTTTTAACCACTTGGCCTATAACATATACACAGGATAATAAGGTGCATTACGAAGCGTTGCGGGTTCGAATCGCGTCAGGTTAGTGTAATTAACACGTGAGATTTATATCGAAATTCAGTTCGGTTAAAGAATTACTGCCCATAAATATAAATGTGAATTCCCGAGTCCCCTAGTGGGGCATGGGGCAGATCCATTTCTGTGTCTGTTTCACTGATCATTTGTCTTTACAGCCCTGCCTGACCGAAACAATTTTTTTTAATCTCTTTTCCCCGGGATTCGAACCCAGGACCTCCGGTGCTAAACACATCGCGCTTACCACTGAGTCAAGGAGGCGGTCAATGAATATAAAATATGTCGACAGTGCATCATTGATAAATTGTACTAGAACCAACTACCCTCAACTACTCCTCACATATATCACTATTGATATCTCCCGTTAAATCCCATTAATGAACGTAAACCAGAAAAACAATTTAATTACTTATTACAATCTCAAGTATTTAATTAGTCTTATATAACTAAAGAAAAGATTGCTAGATATAACCCGAATGTTTACATTATACTGAAGTTGAGATAGTTTCAACAAGTTAATCTTTAGAAGCGGTGCATTTTGGCTGCTAAGAAGACTTGCACGTTTCCGTTGGCAAAATAATTTATCGATAATAGTTAATGAGATTAATAGAGCTTTAAAAGACAAAATGATAAAGTCTTTAAACATTTGTGATAGAATGACCATGACCTTTCATACTGTTTGGGCTTGACCAACTAAAAAAATATTGTGTTTTATAATGACCTTCCCAAGATGGTTGCTGATTCGGTAAATAGCCTACAATAAAGGAACTTCTGACAATAATTATTCAAGATAGAAGACTTACTGTTCTGTGTAGTCCCTTGAAGATTGTGGTTTCACTTTTCACTTTTTTCTTAATAAAATCACACGTCAATTAAAAATAGAATTTTAATATTTTATGACAGTGCACGCGCGCTATCCCATCTGTCATTCGAATTGTATCCACAGAGAAAAAAAATGTTGGTAGAAGGGCGGTGCGATGGCACAGTGTTGCCAACCATCAAATACGTCAATTTCAAATATCATAACGATTGGCGGGAACACATACCATTAAAGACAAAAACGTAAAATATTCCATATCATAACGCTTATAATATTTTATTAATTTTTATAGTTTTTTATCTTATTAGAAAGATTATGTAGACGTCGATTTTCAGATGGAATGTTAACTAATCACTTTTGAAACATGGTCGGAAAATAGCTTATAGCCACGACTGATACCCACACTAATATTAGACGGGTGATTAAAATAAGTATATATGAAAAAAAAATACACATATACCCGTAGCAAGTTTGATTATAATTTTTAATACCCGATCTAAATTTGAACATGCAAACTCAAATAAATACAATTTAAATTTTAATATAAATTACCAATATTGAGCACTTCATATTAAATTCCAGGTGCCTTACGAAAGGTTAAAGGTAATTATAAAAAAGGTATTATACCGTATTTTGCAGTCAAATAAGGTCATTAGGTACAAAAAACTCTCAACGCTTGTTTGCTAGTCTTTTATAGCTTTCACCTCAGTAATTCATTGCGGGCTTTAGAAAATGCTCGCGCTAAATAGAGGAAAATTGCTAAAGTGAATTAAAACTGACGGTGAAACTTTAATGAATATTGGAAAATATACTGTTCATTTCATTTAAACAACTGCGGCGACCTTTTATTATTATGCTGTAGTTGTGGTTAACTCTGGTTACTAATCAACATTTCGTTATTTTTTTTTAAATCAAATTAAACATACTAGAAAACAAAGACACCGTTAGTGAATATTGTCATAATATAGAAAATTATAGTAAATATCAAATCTGTAGGAATAGATGGCGTTAATATGGCAACTTTGTGACATTTCAAAAATCAGACAACTGTCATCTTTCTGATTCCCCGTGACCACGGTTGCTGAAAAGCATCCGAAACGTCGGGATAAATAATTTAAACTATTAATTCTCCTTTTAATCCGGTATACAGTATGTTATTTAAAAGATTTAAACTACAAAATGTAGTGTAGATCCCTAGGGGTCGGTACAGACAATATTCGATAACAAACACTACATTTAAGACACTCCTTATTATTATTAAATATTATTTATAATATACATTTTACAAAAAAAAAGTGACTCAGAACATGGTAGCGAAGACGTCGGCAAGCATAATAATAAGTAAAATTATTTATATATTTATATAAAAACCTTAATACATAGTTTCAGTAGCTTATTAGTATCACGAATCTACAAGACCCGACATTTGAACGAGAATAGTCTGTTTGTTAATTTAGAGTCTAAGACGTAATTATCCACCTAGATTCTTGTATCTGGGTTCCAAATTACTCGTCTTAATTTCAATTTCAAGGCCTCTTAGCCTATTTTGTAAATGCTAGAATTCTAGTCTTCTCAATAAGACTGCGGTTTGGAGAATTACTTTGAAATATTGCCTGACACAGAGCAACTTCCATTAGACATTAGCATTACGAAATTAACATTTTAATCTTTTTAGAGGTTTATAATAGATATAATAAGGTTGCGGAAACTATTGTAGCCTGTAAAATTAAAATTAAAGTAAAAATCTATTATAATAACAGCAGTAAATAATTTCTGCAGTGGTTAAATATTTTTTTCTTAGTCTGATTAGTAGTTTCAAGGTGGTTTTTTTATATTATACAGCTTGAATATTCAAATATTTTATTTTATTTTAAAATAACATGTCATACCGACAGGATTCGAATCTGTGAACTATTGGAACGTTAGGTGTTCTACACAACGCAACAAGGAGCTCTTCAAAATCTTCAGAGCCAATAAAATAAAGAAGTTAAATTTGAACATTAAAATGATATCAATCATTATTAAGTTCAGGTTGTAAGGTTAACTTGTGACGCTCTTCTATTGCATGACAAAGGGCCTTTCAACGAAGGTAAGCCTATTGTGATAAGAAACGTTTATTCTTATTGAATATTTATGACGTAAATAAACCGCATTGTACGAGTATGATATGAGTAGGAAGGAATTCAGTAGTTATTGACCCTTATAAACCTTTGCGTATTGCTATGTTATTGCGAGGATAACTTACATCACGTTTAGTGAATAACATTCTATATGATATTCAATACTTTCAGAAATACGACGGAAGAAGTCTTATTCAGTATTTTCATGTTTTTTTAACTGTACCAGTATAGCTGTTCAAGCATTTTGCTTTACAGATGGAAAAACCGTGAAGTGCACGTTGCGCGTTTCGGCTTCAGTCTATGGATTTCCGAATGCTCGAATTTAAAAAGTAGGTCGACAGCCGCGTATCACGTACCATCAAGTGGACCTCATGCTCGTGTGTCGATATCTAACATAAAAAAAATGCCAAAGAAGTAAAATAAGCCTCGTAGGCAGTGCAGAAATGGTATTTGTGACATTATAAATATTTAAGAAATAATCATAATTTAATTTACTTTTAGAGCTTGTAGCGACACCTATGATCCGCTACAAGAATCAATACAAATACGTCCATTCCTGAATCGCGCTATCAAAGTTTCTGTGCGCGCTGAGTATATATACAACATCTCGACATCAACCACTGGGGCCTTAGGGCCAGTCAGTGGTTCGACTGGTCGAGGATCCTCCCTTTAGGTTGGAGGAAGACCACACCTCCCTTCCTCCACATTGGTGACCCCGACGTGATTCAGCCACCTTCCTCCACATTGGTGACCCCGACGTGATTCAGCCACCTTTCTCCACATTGTGACCCCGCAGAAGAACACCTACTTCTGAACATCTAGAAGCCTGACGTCATCACTCCTTCCTACAACATCAATCAGCAGCAATCAAGTCCCAGCCAGCCAGCACCTTCGGCTACAACGGGTATCCTGTCCACTAGCATGCAGCGAGCGCGTATGCCTGGTCAGCACCCTCAGCCACCTTCAGCACAGCACACTGCACTTCGGCCGGTCAGCAAGTAGAGCACATCTCTCGTGGTCGACGCAGCAGCCAGCTTCGAACACTGCAGCACTCCGACTCACTGGAGCAACATGCAGCATCATCGCACTCAGTTCCGACTCACCGCGAACTCTGCGACATCCGATTCCGACTCACTGGAATCTCGGACATCCTGGCACTGGCAAGCAACACTCAACACAGCTGTTTCAACTACTCGATCGACCTCCGGTCTTCGGGGGGGAGTACTGTAGCGACACCTATGATCCGCTACAAGAATCAATACAAATACGTCCATTCCTGAATCGCGCTATCAAAGTTTCTGTGCGCGCTGAGTATATATACAACATCTCGACATCAACCACTGGGGCCTTAGGGCCGGCCAGTCAGTGGTTCGACTGGTCGAGGATCCTCCCTTTAGGTTGGAGGAAGACCACACCTCCCTTCCTCCACATTAGTGACCCCGACGTGATTCAGCCACCTTCCTCCACAAGCTATTTTTATTTGAAGACTTAAATTTATTATTAAATGCACCTTTCCTTCACTACGGCTTCCGCTGTCTGAGGCATTGCGGTTAGATGCGGTATAGGTTATTTGACTAAAGTACGTCGAGTTGTTCATCTGTCTTGAACACCTGACACAATACGTTTCTCTCGGTTGAGAATTTAGATACTAGAATATTAACCTTTATTTTATACAAAGTTTCCATTTTGACTGTCTTTGTGGCTTAGTGGTCAGCGTGATGCACTGGAAGTCCTGGGTTTTAATCCCGGGAAACAAGATATAAAAATGTTTCGGTTGGGCATGGCACAGAAGGCTGATCACGTACTTCCCTGTTAAGAAAAATGATCAGTGAAACAGATACAAAAATAGTTCTATCCAATACCCCACTTTCAAATCTATAAATTAAACGATTGGGATCAATCAGGCTGCAAAAATCTATTATAGTAAAGTTTGGACTAGGAGGAATAGTCACTTAATATTAATCAATTTAACGGAGTGACGCGATATTCTCATTCGTTCTCGTTTAACTCCTTTATTTCGCTTACTGGACGTAAGCGAAATAAAGGAGTTAAATCCTCATATCTCGGTTTGATAGTCTCGATTACTTGTTTCAACGTTGTTTTTGTTTAGAAGACATTTATTTTATCTTTCAAGGGGGGGGTACCTAACCGAAATTGATAAATGTTGTAGAGTTCAACACCCTGACAAACGGGGTAGTAATATTTTTCCTCCAACGCGCTTTTGTTCACAAATTAGGTGTAAATAAAATGTAGTATTCTAGTGATTATAAGACACTATAAAAATAAATTAATGTTTTTTTCTCAGGGTGCTGTACTATCGAAATCCATGACGGACATGTTTGATATCCCCCTTGTGAAATATCGATAGAAGAGCGCTTTCTAACGTGATGGTCATCAAAACATCTATAAATAATAATTAAAAATTTTAATCAATTAATTTTTTAATTTTTTTTTTAATTTTAATTTTTCTGTCAACCTATTTTTTACAAAGGAAACATCTATGAACGGTGAAGAAAATTTCTATCTATGAGCGGTGGTTTATTATCCAGTCAAAATTTCGACACTCCGTATCACTCGGAGTGACGCGTAGGGAAAAACATGATTACATAAAATATTACTATGTCGTTCCGTCGTAATTTGCACGAGGGATGCAGTGAAAGGCTGGGCGATGGTCCACCTTCAGGCATATCCATAATGTACTTAAAGATTTATTTATGCGAATAAATTATATACAACTAGCGTTCGGCCTCGATTTCGCACGGGTACAATTTAGATGTACTAAATACGCAACAAAAAGCCTATGTTACTCGCTGATAATGTAGCTTTCTATTGGTGAAATAATTTTTAAAATCAATTTTTGAGTTAAATCATTCCTCTTTATAATATAAGTATAGATTTATGAAGCGGGTCCGGCGAACGTGGTCAATAATTGCATCTCTTTTGTGTTAAACTAGGGTTTTTGCTTAATTTATGGCCGAATTCTCGAATGCCCACTATTGAGGTGTACTTAAAAGTATATCTAACTCTTTCATTACGAAGGTAAAATGAAAGACAAACATTTTAAGAAGCCCTCAAATTTTGATTATCGTTTCAGTATTTCGCGGTATGTCTCCGTTTCTGAGTGGTATGCGTTTTAGCACCGAAGATTCTGGGTACGAATCCCAGATAAACAGAGATACTCAATGAAAGTGGCCTTTTCTAATCACAATGAATGTTACGTTTCAAATAACTTTTAGTTGGACAGAGTGACAGTAAATTGAACCAAGACGAGACTAAACTTGTTTATAACTAGGAGCAGGACCACTCGAAAAGTTTTCTCAAACCAATCTATCTCAATGATTTAATAGCTTACGACATTTTGTCGTATCGGATGGAACGATTCAGTAATATGAAATTCCATTCATAAATATACAAGTGCGATATCTATGAATTAAGGAAATGTATCGAAAGCGTAATATATAGATCAATGGTTGTTTTAACATTAAACATCAGGTGAGTCTCACACTTTTCTGTTCGGTAGAAAACCTGCCGTACGCATCGATGGGTCGTGGGTTCGAATCCCACCAGGACGACATATTTATAATTTTGTGTAAGCATATTTTCGAAGTAAAAATTAGGTCCATAGCTCATCATTGACTGATGTTCTGTGACTGAAGTATTACCTACCATCAGATGAACCTCATGCTCGTCTATCGATATCTGACGTTATTTTTTTTTAATTTAGCCCAGACAAATAAAACTTCAAAAGAAGAGCCTATTCCTACCTCACCACGGACTGGGTACACATCTGCAAATCATCTGGTATTTCGGATTTTATTGGACGGCAGTATTCACTTTCCATCAAGAGAGTCCCAGGTTCGATTGCCACCCTATACTATAAAAATATTAATGACTAGCTGATGCCAGTGACTTCGTTCGCGTGGGCTTCATAAATTATGATAACTTTTCTTTTCGACAGCCGATTTCGAATCATAGCCTATATGTTGGAAACTCTTCAATTTTCTGAGATGAAAAGTGTGCACGACAATAGTTGTAAAATAAATAACAAATTTAATTAATTAAAAATAAAAGTAAAATGTTGTAAATTCAGTTTCGTAAATATACGTTTGAATCGAGTGGCTGTGAACAATGCTCGGCTCAAGCGATAAAACCAGTTTCGAATAGTGTCGGCGTGGGCACTCGCAGAATAGAAAGAAGGAGGACGGACGTATCGCTTGAGCTGATCGCTGTGCACAGCCACATCGACATTCAACAGAATCGTTGTTAAATTTACAGTCCACTATCTTAAAAATAGAAGAAAAAGAAGGAACAAAAAGTATCTAAGATATAAGGTACCACCATGCAAAATTTAATGTAAATCGGTCCATCAGTTTCGGAGATTAGCCCGTACAACAGACAGAGAAAAAAAAATGGGATTTGTTCTATTTCTCTTCTTACATCCCCCTGACTCGGTTTTAAGCATTTTTTTCTATGCACAGACATGCGAACTCTGCAGTTTTATTATATGTAAATATACCAATAATCGTATCGTATACTGTAAATGTAATAAAGCTGTCGTGTATACACAAACGATTTTATCTGAAATAACGTTATCTGTGGAATAATAGGACGTATAACTACGCATATTGGCTTAGTTTACTCGCGTCCTATTACATTACACGTGATAAATTGCTTACGAAATAAGGATAGATTGTTTTTCCATTTATTTTCTCGGTTAAGTATTAAATGGATGTGTGGCTGGCTAATCTTTAATCTGAGAACAAGGTAATAAATGAAATAAACGGAATTCTGAAACACGCAAACGCAAAGGAATCATACTATTTTTTTAAATAACATTCTACACTCTTTTTTTTTTCGAAAGGACACCGTTGTTTTTGGCACATATGGCCTTATAAAACTAACCGGACTTTTTTGGGCGAGCGCTGAGGCGCTCGCCGTGTGTCTGCAACTAGACCAAGGGCGCCCCGTGGGGGGCTACGACCTCGGCTTGGACCGTCACAGATCCCAATCTGTAATAACAGGCGGGCGCTTGAGGAGCGGGACGGATTCTCACCCGGGTGAGAAGTACGCGGAGCAAGGGTCCACGCCTTCGCCGGCGAGGGCGGTTTCGGATGTGTGGTGTGTCATTGTCGGCGAGTGTCTTGGAGCCTGTGTACGGCCTAAGCTAGGTCGTCGTCGGAGTCGTTTAGAACGTTACGCGGTCTCCTCCAGTGGGGATTGTCGGATGGGAAGATTCTACACTCCGATATTAATATCTTGTATGGATTTCCAAATATTGGAAGTCAACAGATAGGTCGTTAGCACACTATTTTATTGTCCTAAGGTTGAATCACCACTATAGTTAAAAAGCGAACCTATAAATTTTTGAAAGGCCGACAACTCATCTGAGACTTTTAAGTCGCGGATGTCCATGTGCGGTGGTGATTACTTACCATCAGGTTTTATAACGCGGACAACCGAGCAGGTTGTCCGCGTTATAAAAAAAAATTGTTAATAGTACCGTATCTCTTATATATAACTTTGTTGCTTCCTTAATACTCATGGCTTATTTAATCCCTTCCAGTCCGGTTTCCGTCCTGATCATAGCACGGTCACTTCCCTAATTAAAATCACTGACGATATCAGGCTGGCTATGGAAAATAAGCAGCTCACATTACTTACGTTGCTAGATTTCAGCAATGCTTTTAACACTGTTGATCATGACATCTTGCTAAGCATGCTATATTCACTTAATATATCTCCAATGGTGATTGACTGGTTTCGCAGTTATCTGCAGGGACGCCGGCAGCGCATTCAAGTTGATGATTCATTCTCTGCTTGGTGTGATGTTGCAGCTGGTGTACCACAGGGTGGCGTGTTGTCTCCTCTCTTATTCTCTATTTTTATAAATTCCATTTCTTCAAACATTTCTTCTTCCTATCACATGTATGCAGATGACTTACAAATTTATACACATTTCTCGCCTGATGACCTATCGAATGCCATTCTACGCACTAATCGTGATCTTGAGTCTATTATTAACTGGAGTATAATGCACGGTCTTACGGTTAATCCTGTTAAAACACAGACTATAGTAATTGGAAGCTCTCATTATACTATTAGAATTAACTGGACGGACCTTCCAAATGTTACAGTCGATGGTATAATCATACCTTTTAGTAAGACTGTTAAGAATCTTGGGGTATACATTGATCAAAACCTCTCTTGGGTAGACCAACTCAACGAGGTACGCAAAAAAGTGTTTGCTTCGGCAGCTTCTCTTCGGCGGTTAAGAAATATTCTACCTATCCCTACTAAAATTCTACTCTCTCACTCCTTGCTTCTTTCTATCCTGGATTACGCTGATTCTTGCTATCCTGACCTTAATGAGATCCAACTAAATCTGCTGGAAAGACTTCAAAACTTCTGCATTCGTTTCATCTTCGGCTTACGTAAATTTGATCATATATCAGAGTTTCGTAAGAAACTTAAGTGGCTCCCTATCCGATTACGCCGGAATGCCCATATTTTACACCTGCTCTACTGCGTGCTCTTTGATCCTAGATCCCCTAGGTATCTTAAAGAAAAATTTATCTTTCTCAGCTCCAACAGTCTTGATTTAAGATCCTCTTTTAATCTTTCCCTCTGTATGCCTTCTCACTCCTCTAAGTTCTTTGACTCCTCTTTTACTGTTAAAGCTATTCGTTTATGGAACTCTTTACCTGTGAAAATCAGAAAGGCTCAAACCATTTCCTGTTTTGATTCTCTTGTTAAAGATTATTATTTATCGCTTTAAATTGCCTATTTTTTATTTCATTTTATGTTTCCATTATTATGTTTGTAGTGTTGTTCGTTAATATGTTTTGACAAACAAACTTGTTTAAATATTTAAATTTAATTTTAATTTGTAATTATTGTACTTGTTCTGCACCGCCTTATTTTTTTATGTATACAGCATTTCCTCCATCTCGGGTTGTCTGGAAGAAATAGCTGTCTTAGCTATAAGACCGCCTTCTGTACAATCTCTAACGCTGATTTTTATATTTGTAACTTATTATTTTGTGTGCAATAAAGTATTTACTTACTTACTTACTCTTAAAGCTAATATTATTTTATCACACCTAATATTCCTTATTTTTGTATATATTGTATATTTTAGTAACCAGTATTTAAATGAATATTAATCCATACTCATTTATTTTATATAATAAACAATAAAGAAATAAACAAAGCGTTAATATGATCGAAACAAATTATTTATATTTTTTTTAATTTAACTTACAGTAAAACATTTAACGTATTATTGTATGAAAAATATCTCAGAGCGATTCACACACAACAGCCACGAGAACTTATGAGAAGATATTCGAAGCGAATGAAAATAAATGTCCGCGATCCCGATTTTATATTTTGTTCTGGCAAATAATATTATAACGCTTCAGTTTGTAGGTATATTTTTATAAAGTCTTACCAACAAGACAGATTCAAATTCAAAATCATTTATTCATTTAGGTAACATAATGTACACTTATGAACGTCAATAAAAAATACATATTAGTCGGGTTGAGGTCAATGCACAACTACTTCATATTTTGCTCATGCATGCATGCATGTCTTTCTTAGCGAAAATGATATAGAACCTACGACATCCAACATCCAGGAAAATAACCAAATCATTCCACAAAGGCCAGATTAGCACCTGCAGCCTATTCACCTCCTTACTTTGCTCTATTTTTTTTTTAAATAAATAGTATACGAAATCGCTAATAGCCTCAGAACATTATATGTATTTACTTCCTCGCGTCAAATTACACGCGTGTCTTACACAGTAATCGTGGTTTCCGGAGAGAAGAGCTTTTATATATTTTAAACATTCTGTTTAGATTTTTTTCTTCCTTTAATTTAATTTTGATTTCTTAAGATAAGGGTACACATATATAGGTATGTGTATTATGCAAGGGTATGTGCACCTTTTATCAGTTAAAAATCAAGAAAATATATATTAAAGGAAAAACATTATTATCACATAAACGAAAAATTATGTTTGAAAAGCACTTGATTCTAAAGTGTAGTTTGCTTTTGTTTTTTGCCGACTCTCTAAAAATGTTAATATTTATTTAATCTAAGAAACACGTACTTAAATAATATTTTAAATGCATATCTTAATTAATAATTAAAAGGGGTTCAAGCGACCTTTTTTGTAAAAAATATAATTTAAGTGTAAACTCATTGGGCAGGGTCGCTTTTGGCGAAAAAATGTCCACATAAGCAGTACGTGCCAGAAGGCGTTTTGAAAGCTTCTACATGTACTCAGATAATATCTAGAACGTACCTTAGATAATCACGGAAGAATATTTACAATATTGTTCTGGACTTTTATTTTAACCAATATTGAATTACATCATAGAAGGCTGTTTCAAAATAGGAGGTTGAGATTAAATTTTTCATAAATATACGAGTACTTTACACGTTGACGGGCAGAATTATCTAGACACATCTATAAAATCTGCATATTCTGGTGACATGTTGTGTTCTGATAACCTTTTTCTAACAATATTCTGATATAGGAAGGTTTGTAAAAAGATACTCAACCATGGTTTCATTGTTGGATAGTTTGAGATCTTTTATTACATCGAGAAATTGAAAACCTCAAGTCAAACATACTAAAAAACATGATATAATAAAAAGAAATACAGGAAATATCAACTTCTATGTGAAAATTCAAATCAGACAGCCGTCATCTTTCAGGTTGCCCGAGCCTACGATTGTTGGAAAGCATTCCAAATGTTGGGATAACAAATAATAAATTACTTATTTAATCTATACACCTGTTCATAATTAAGTCATGTTATGTATTTTACCTATAGAAATGAGTGACATCTAAGCTTATATTATCTTGACTGTCATACTTATCAAGTTTACGATTATCTCTCTGGGGAAATCACGCTTACAACTTAACAAAGAATAAAATTATTTCCACGCGAAATTCTCACTTATATTTGATCATCTCTGAGAGCGTTCACTAATGATTACTAAATAATTAATAGGAATCTCAGATATTGTTATGATTGGAAACAAATGGTTGTTGAGCGTGGTGAAGTAAAAATATGCCCTATTTTGAGATCTCGTTCTATTTTTAGATTGATAGAATATAGATTAATTGGACTTCAAATATACTAAAAATTATTAATTTATATTAATACTAGCAACGCGCCCCGGCTTCACACGGGTGCAATGTAGATGTACTATACACAAAACATAGCCTATGTTACTCGCTGATAATGTAGCTTCCTATTGGTGAAAGAATTTTCAAAATCGGTCCAGTAGTTTTTGAGTTTATTCATAACATACAAAAATACGAAAATTCAAAAATATAAAAATACAAATCTTTCCTCTTTATAATATTAGATATCCTTTTCCTCTTTATAATATTATTATTAGAAGTATAGATGATCGAATGGAGTGTCAATTTACTGTTTTGAGACTTAAATAAAACTTGTTATTAAACTCCATTTTTCTTGAACTTATTAACGACTTTATAGAAAAAGTCGTGCAGTAAGTTCAATACAAATGAAAACCTGGAAGTAGACAATCGAAAGCGGTAATTTAAACACTTTTACGCTTATTTTTTTTTCTAGGATATATCGGACTCTGATACAAAGTATTAACTTGTTTCTAATAATTAATAGAAGTTTCTAGTAAGTGCTGTTTCATGCCGTCTGATGCCTAACGTTCAAGATCAAAAAACTTGCCAAGGCTGTATATCATACTAGCAATTGCCCCCGCAACCCCCCTTGTGGGTTGAATTTCGTAAAATCCGTTCTTAGCTGACCTCTACTCGGCGAAAGGAATATTCCTACCATATTTCAAGTCGCTACGCCTTATGGTTCCAGAGATATCGTGATGAGTGACTATATAGGTGGAAATCTCTTTTATATATATAGAAGATTGGTCGTTGGTTACTTTAAGGTAGTTTTCCGGTTTGACAGCTGGTTTTTAGTGATTTTATTACGGAATAATAAAAATTTAAAAGTTTGAACTTTTTATTATTGTAATCAGTACTGTATATTTACAATATACAAACATAATTTTGACGGGCTTCTTGGCGCGTTTCGTCGCGGTCGCGGACCTTGTGCACCGGTAGGTCGTGGGTTCCAATCCCGCCGGTACGACATATTTATAATTTTCTATAAGCATGTGTTCCCCACGTCTGGTCACTTGGCAGGAATTTCGATTTCCGACCGAGTAACGTACTCGTACCACCGTGCATAAATGGAAAAACTGTGAAGTGCACATTGCGCTTTTTGGACTCAGCTTATGGATTTCCGAATGCTCGAAGTAAAAAGTAGATTGACACGACAAGTAGACTGATTTATTTATTAGCTCAACATAGAAATGTAAAAAAATAATTTAAATTAAGTTAGGCATGAATATTATAAGTATTTTATACTTACCGTTAAATCCATTGTATTATTTGTTGTTAGCTAATGTAATGAGTTGGGCATATAAGTTAAATATACTATTATTTCTAGTGACATTAATATTACATGGTTAAAACTTAACATACATAGTAATGTAGTAACTTACATATGTAATACATGACAATAATTTTTTCATATGCGAATTCAAATAAACCGTCTGTGTAACTAGATTGAAACCACAACCACGAAACACACCACTAATTTATCATTTATTTTAATCATGTAGTTATGTGTACTATATTATAGCCAAGTGTTATTCCATTTTCAAAAGTATACAGTTTCAGGGTAATTAATTCGTATAGAAGGGTTAGCTCTAAAAGGCGGATGCTCCATAAAATTACCATCACAATATTAATCCTCTTAAACCCGTCAATATTGCCGCGATAGAACGCTTTGCGTGAAGTGGAAATGTTGAAAATACCGAGAGTTTCGTATTCAGTCTAAAACGCTAACTTAATGCGATTATTTTGAAAATAGACATCTTATCAATGAAAATTAATATCTAAATTGTATGAATACGGTTGATATTCGAAAGTAGTAATGCTAGTTTTGCACTCAACGCAGTAGCTGTAAGTCAAGTTAAAGATAACAAATCCTGAGAATATTATACGATACTTACGTAAAGTGAATTAATAAATATAAGAATGTCCATCGTAAATTTATATTTTATAAACATATGTATTGGAATTCTGTATGGAACATAAGTTTCTTACTTAAGTACCTACCTATTTAAGAAATCTTTCTTACTTTAACAAACTATCTCTCATTAGTTCCAAAACGTCATTATTCATGTGTGTCTATTTGAATTGATTGCTTATCTCTCTACTATATAAAAATAAGTCGGGTTT
The DNA here is from genome assembly GCA_905404175.1 of Anthocharis cardamines. Classification (NCBI taxonomy): domain Eukaryota; kingdom Metazoa; phylum Arthropoda; class Insecta; order Lepidoptera; family Pieridae; genus Anthocharis; species Anthocharis cardamines. The sequence goes on from FR989959.1 coordinate 3,729,520, forward strand.
TCCTTCCTGACGCTATAACTCCAGAACGCACGAACCGATATCCACGGTTTTGCATTCGTTGGAAAGGTCTCGGGCTCCGCGAGGTTTATAGCAAAGAACATTCAGGAAAAATTTCAACAGAAAAGCGGGAAAATCTTTTTTCACATATATTGCGGGGTCCACTAGTTTGATATAATTATGATGACTATGATATGTCCGCCTCCTTGGCTCAGTGGTAAGAGCGATGCGTTTAGTATCGGAGGTCCTGAGTTCTAATCCATAACCAAGATTTTTTAGCTTATTTTCTTACTCCGCTGGCTCAGTGATCCGTGAAATACACAGAAATATGTCTACTTCACGCCCCACTAGAAGACTTGGGAATTTACTTTATGGAATATGATACTTAAAATTTAACAAAATGTGCTAGTAATATATACTTCACTCATCATTTCCCTTAAATTTCCTTTTGTTTTTTAATATTTTTCATCGATCTTTTGTTTTTGATAATTTTACAACAAGTAAAATCTATTGGTGGTAATACAATATGATTCACTAAATAAGTATATGTAAAGTACTTATAATAGGTATTCTTCGAAATATCAAGAATCGAAATGTAGATTAAATTGGTTTAGTTATAGATATATTTTTTCTTGTTTGTTTGTTCGTTTATTCGACTTTAGAGGAAAAACGGAGCAACAATTATACATCATCATCATCCCAGCTGCCGACTTCCATCATCGCACTAAACGTCACAAACAGTCATATCACCCTCATCACCTCGATGAATGGAAGTCGAGCACGACACGGTTCACGCGCAACTTCATTCCACGTACAACTAAACTGTGGAATGAACTACCAGCATCAGTGTTTCCATCCGATTACGACCTCGTTACTTTTAAAAAACGAGCCTATAAATTTTTAAAAGGCCGACAACGCATCTAAGACCCTTGAGTCATGGATGTCCATGGGCGGTGGTGATTACTTACCATCAGGTAACACACCTGCTCTGTTGTCCGCTCTGATATAAAAAAAAAACAATGTTTGGATAGATATAATTATATCTGGAGATACTTTTTATTCCGAATATTATATTGTCTTTTAATAACGCGAGTACCTCACATTAAATAAAATACTTTATACCGGATTAAAACGCGATTTATTATTTATATTATTTATCCCGATGCGATGTTTCGGATGCTTTTCAGCAATCGTGGTCACGGGCAGACTGTGAACTTTAAGTCTAAATTCTAATTGCGAAATTAAATTCCGAACATTATTTTTAATTTTTAACGAGCGAAAAGCTAGCCTCAATATAATATATTAGAATAAAATACATAAATCAAAAAGTAATATGATTTGAATGGGATGAAACTTTTCTATAATTTAAATTCTCCATTGTTTCTTTCCAATTTCAATAATAAAATTACAGTGTTATTACAAGAGTTCCGAACAAAAAGCCTAACCCGAGAATGTTTATAATCTAAAAGAGTTTGAAAGTTATTATTTAATCTTATTCCAATTACTTTTTGTGATCTTGAAATTCATAAACGATTATATTCAAGACTAGTAACATGCCCTGGCTTCGTACGGGTGCAATGTTGATGAACTATATATAAAAAATAATATAGCCTATGTTACTCGCTGATAATGCAGCTTTCTATTGATGAAATAATTTTTAAAATTGGTTCAGTGGGTCCAAGGTTACCTTACAACTTTTTTTTTACAACTTAGATTACATTTTTCAAGTTTTAGTAGGGATCCCTTATTATTTCTGGAAATGAATATGCCAATGTTACTCGGTGAAGATGTAGCTTTCCAACGGTGAAATGATTTTTTTTTAAATCGGTGGAGTAGTTTTTGAGTTAAATCGTAACAAACAAACAAATCTTCCTCTTTATAATATTAGTATAGAACTAGATAAGCGATAGTCAATGAATTTCAAGATAAGTTTACGAGATTAGGTTATATTATAAAACGATGTTTTGGGTGTTACCTATGTACCGTACCTACATACTATAATTTGTGCCGAAATTTAAAAAAATATATATAAATTGGTTATATATAGAGCAAATAGTCAGTAATGGTCAGAGAGACAGGCCTTTGATAGCGCAATGGTTGGTGGTGAACCTACGGTTCGGGGGTTCGAAACCCTCTGAGTCTGATGTGTTTGAAATTTTCTATAAAACTATGTCTAGACGTCATATGTTCGCTCATTTATTTTTATTTATTTAGATACTCAACACTTAAGCAGTTAATTTATATATTAATAGCTTAAGACTATAACATATTACTTATTTGTTTATTTGATTCTCTCCCGATGATAAACTTATTAACTTTTTAAACTTGAAAAATGTTTTGTAATACTCGTACATGTCACACAACATCGCATTTCTTCATCAGAGTCCTCCCATATAAAAGAGATTAATTAAACCAAAAAAACATACGATTCTAACGCTTATTTCTCTGTGAACATAAAATAACACGCTACATTAAATCTAAAGGATATGTTAAATTATTCGACGCGCAACGGCCAATCTCTGCGGAAAGCTTTTTTGTATCAAGCTGTCTCAAGCCATGAATTTGATGTATTTTTTAAAAATACAAAGTTTAAGCGATTTTTATGTCAAAAATTTGTTTCCCATGAAATATCATTCAATAATTTTGACATTAAAGTATTTATTGTATTATATTACTTAATTCATCAATAGTATGATTTATATGGTAAATATCAATATAAATCTTGATTGCAACGACGCAAAATGTTCAAAATCCATAACGCGATTAGTTCAATCCAATGACTTGAATAAACTTTTATTATTAGTTAAGGGTTTTATAATCGACATTGTTTGAGTTACATATCTCAATTGTTCAGTGTTTGTAGACGAATACTCAAGTTGTGTTTGTAAATGTTATTTCCAATAAAATGGACGGTAGATACAATAAATAGCATATTTATTGCAATTCGATAATAGCTACTGTAATGAATGTCCTATCGGATTCCCTAGGGATTCACTTTTACGATCGTAGGACAAGTTTATCGTGACAATGTGATTCAACGGGTTTATGAGTTAAATGTCTCCTCTCCTAGTTTAATGTTATTTTTTCTTAGGAGAATTTAAACGGAAAAAAATATTTATCCCGATGTTTTAAATGCTTTTCCTAAAAGTTATTTCATTATATATAATTTTTTTAAATTTATATGAATCTGAGGTATCACCTACCATCAAGTGAACCTCATGCTTGTATGTCGATATCTAACATAAAAAAGGGACGACCACTCAAACCATTGACCGGCCGGTCGTAAGGACCTAATGGTTGATATCGCGATATTATAGTGTCATTTCTTGGCGAAACTTATCAGTGCGATGTAGAATTCAAAAGTGAGTGTTTTTTTTTATATGGTGTCACTGAAACTGGTGCTATCTATCGATAACCAGTGTTGTTTTATCGATTTATCCTTTATATTCAATTGTAATATTTTATAATTTGTTAGTAGGTACGTACGTTTTTGTATGGACCTTGAAATTAAAAATTTCATTTCATTTCATTTCAAAGGTCTTCTTTATTGTAGCTGTAGATGCTACAATTACTTGGATGTCTTGACTTGCTCGTTAAGATGCATCATGTGTTTCGATGATTGACGAGTAAGAACCCTCCCGGGTCTGTTTTGAATTTTATATTAGCATGTTTTGCCTTACATTTGGTACTTTAAGCATTTAATGTACGAAAGGAACCCTCGTCAATAGCTTGGAAAGCCGTCAAGCGCAGATTGCAGATTTCCAAATGTTTGAAGTATGATTTAAAATATGTAGGTAATCGAGAATATATTTTTTATGTCAGATATCGACAGACGAGCATCATGTTCATTTGATGGTAGATGAAATCTCAGCCACAGAACATCAGTTCACGATGCGCTGTCAACATATTTTTTACTTAGAGCATTCGGAAATCTTTAGACTGAAACCGAAACGCGCAATATGCACTTCATGGTTTTCCATCTAACGGTGGTTCGTTACCCGGTCGGAATTTCGATATTCCTCCCTCCCGTTCAATACCCGAAGTTACCAGACGTGGGGTAGACATGCTTACAGAAAATTATAAACAAGTCGCGCCGGTGGGATTCGAACCGTTAAGGTAAGTTACCCAATGCACTAATGTGCCTTTTTAGGCAAATTTTAATTTAAAACTTAACTTACCTTTGAATTAACTCTACCATATTTAAGTAATTAAGCTTTTCACTTAGAATTTTGTTTTATTTAGACGTATAATTATTTCTGCCTCGAAAGACGCCTAATTATATTTAGAAAGTAAAAGAAAACTACTGTAACTAACTAATAAAATAACTCCAGTTTCGGTTAATGTGTGTGTAAAATTTTACTTAGACGAAGCGTAAATGGGGGCGGACGCATTTCTGTGTCCGTTTCATTCTTAACAGGCATTTAGGTGATCAGTATTCAATACCTATTGTTTTAAATCTTGTTTCTCCGAGATTCGAACCCGGATTGAAAAAAATATTCTATCTTTATACTTTTTTATATTGGATATCGACAGACGAGTATGTCTGTCGTAGATTGATTTATTGGTTTACTTGATGGTAGATGATACCTCAACCACATAACATCAGTCAATGATACGCTGTCGACCTACTTTTTACTTCGAGCATTCGGAAATCCATCGACTGAGATCGAAACACGCAATTAGCACTTCACGGTTTTTCTATCTATGAACGGTGGTTCATTATCCAGTCGGAATTTTGATATTCCTCCCACCCGTTCAATGCCCGAAGTGACTAGACGTGGGGAAGACATGCTTACAGACAATGATAAACATGTCGTCCTGGCGAACCAGCGACCTATTGAAGCGCAAGGTTAGTGCTCTACCAAACGCGCCAACGAACTCGTAAAATTACTATGTTATTTTAATACTACTGAAACCATAATGTCTTAGTAAGCACGAAATTATTCAAAATTTGTTCAGATTTTTAATAACAATCCTACATACAACGCTTGTAATAAATAGTGCCTAAATAAATACATTTACGAGTAATTAAGTGATTTGTTCGCGTGGATGTAATATTAAGGGCCTATGTCGATGAGGCTCGCAGGCCGACAAATAGCTCTATTGAATGTGAGATAATGAATGAGAGAGATTGAAATAATTACTTGAGACCTGTAAAACAACGAGATAGCTGTAGCTTGAACGCGCTCGGAATAAAACAACGTATGTGCCAAAACTAATTCATTTCATAACTTTACAATACTTTATTTGATTAAAAAACGGTTTTGAGCAATCTTAAAGACATTTATTCTACATCCTTTAGAATAAATTAAATGAAATAACTCTTTGCCGTTATGCCCTGAGATCCAAAAAAGTGTAAAAATAGACATAACTTCACATTTTTTTTCCATCGAGAAAATTTCATTGAAACATGTTTTCCTTTTGAGCGATACTACAAAGTATAGTCAAAAAACAAATTCCAAAACTTCATACTAATAATCCACAGCTTGAACAAGTTACACGTAATAGAAAAACCGCATTTTTCTCAACATATCCTCTTAAGGGTTAATTATCGCGTAACACACGTTGATAGGGTTTGATTATTTCACAAGTAATATTCATTTTTGTATGTAAAAATTAATTCTTCATTAAATTTTTTTTTGAGTGAATACATCATATGTCCTACAGACCAGGGCCGGGGTACAAGCAGTGGCGGGACGTCCATACAAGCCCAAAAGCCCGGGTCGGCGACTTTAACGTTAGACGCGTTTTTATATAACTTATATAATTACGTAATCATGTAAGTTATATAAGATTTATATAATTACGTTAAGAAATTATTATTTTTCTTTTGTATGGTTCCATTAATAATACAAAACGGGCTTTTGGGCTTGTATGGTGGTCCCGCCACTGGGTACAAGGGTAGTTACGTACCTAAAATAGGGGTAAATAGGAGTTAAGAAGCATTGCGAGACGCAATATTATGAGCGCGTTATTTATTTTATTGAATCTGAGCTACGGCGGCGACTCGTCTCGCGTCCAAATCGTCTGCAAACATGCCGCGCGGCCATTTGTGTATACTGTTACTGTAAAAGCCTAAATAATGGTGAATATTGGAATTGCCGGGCTCCATCTTCCCACAAATCTACAATCTGGATAGCTTTAACGAGAATAGGTTCCTAATGAAGCGTGCTCTATCTTAGGCCGTTATATTACCTTTCACCAGGCTTACTTAAACAGTGGCTTAACTTGATAATAAAAATAAAATATATTAAAAATACTGAGTTAGTCAATGTAAGGATTTAAAAAATAAATAAATTAATTAAATTTAAATAAAAAAATAAGTGATGATTGTTCGGGCAAAATAATTTTAAGTTAAGTTTCGTTAAGAATTGGTAAATTTTAGGATTTCCCGTAGTTCGTTAAATTACAGTAACATAATATATAAGGATAATATAATAAAATAGTATATTTATTGTGATGACGTGTACAAATATTATTTACACAATAAATTATTTACGCATACTGTTCTGGTTTCTTACTTAGAAAAACAAATCTCTCAATAATGTCAAACCGTCATTATTCTTGTGTCTGTTTGATTGATTAACGCTGCTATTAGCTAATTATGATATGATCGCATCCGAGTGTGGTAAGTGCAATGCGTTTAGCGCTAGAGGTCCTGGGTTCGAATCCCGGTAAACATGATTTGAATAAAAGTTGTTTCGCTCGGGCAGAGTTGATCACCTACTTGCCTGTAATGAAAATGATCAGTGAAACAGACACAGAAATGTGTCTACCCTATGCTCCACTAGAGAACTCAAAATTCGCGTATGATGATTTAATCATCACAATGATGATCCATAGAATTGTTAACTATCGAGATCAGCCTACTTTATATCCAAGGTAATTATATCATTTTTTCAAAGCAAGCGAAGCAGCGGCATAACCTGTATATGTATATAATATCTACATATATGTATATGCCTTCTTCTTGCGAATCTTCATTTCCCGATTCCTACAATTTCGATGTCTTCAAGGTAAGAGTGAATAGGTGTATTCATACATATATTCTTCTAAGTAAGCTTGTTCCCATTTAGGCCCTTGAAGTCAAATGCTTATCCTTCATTCAAAAAATTTATGTAGTAATTTCATTATCTTCAATAAATAAAATTAAAAAAAAAACTAAGATTAATTCAACGATTGACAAATGTTATCATCAAAGCATTTTGAACGCTGGAAAATCGTTTGTGATAAAAGTAGAAAGGAGAAAGGTTTTCTTTAACAAGAACAACAAAGTGACTAATGATCGAAATCAATACGTTGCTGTCTCAGCGATCTTGGATTTCTTCAGAACAAATTGGAGCTTTCGAGCAAAATAATGTCTTAAGTATTTTCATACTTAATTTTGTTTCTGAAGAAATAATCTCGCCTGTTGACAGCTGTTTGTTTTATCTTTAAAAACATCCGATTAGAAAGAAAAAGTTACTATACAATGATATGGTAGTTTACGTTACACAAGTTTTTTTTAATTAATTTATGGAATAGGGTTCAAACGGGCTGTCCGCCCATCTGATGGAAATAATCCTTTTTTATATATTAGATATCGACAGACGAGCATATGGTTCACTTGATGGTAGATAATACCTCAGCCACAGAACATCAGTCAATGATGCGCTGTCGACCTAATTTTTACTTCGAGCATTCGGAAATCCATAGACTGAAACCGAAACTCGCAATGTGCACTTCACGGTTTTTCCATCTATGACTCGTCTATGGTCCATAATTCGTATCAGTATGGAAATACCGCTAGTGATAACGAGTTCCCCAAAGTAAGTATGCAAGGCAGACAATTCCTAAGAAAACGCACGGTTGTGCCTCACTTTATCAAATAATTATGCGTACATATATGATATGACAGATGCGGTCTAAGGAAAGGGCTTAGGTTAAATAAAATACTGTATACCGTATTAAAACGCGATTTATTATTTATATTGTTTAAATTATTTATCCCGACGTTTCGGATGCTTTTCAGACAGAAAGATGACAGTTGGAGACAATCCGGTATACAGTATTTTATTTAAATGTGTGATACTCGCGTTAATAAAATACAATATTAAATCGAATAATAATAAATATGTAATAACATTTTGAACAGGTGAGAGATTGGGAAAAGTATCATTTAAATTTAAGCTTATTTGAATACCTACAGATATTTTTAAGTTTAAAAAAACTCGTTTTCGGTAAGGATAGTGTTAGAAAATACAAAAAGAAATTTAAATTATCTACGTTAACTGTTTAAATGTTGAATAATAAAAGAAAATGTTATAGCTTTAAAAAGGCAAGTAAATATGAACTCCTCAATTTGCTTGAGTCGTAAAGGAATAATTTACGCCTGTCACCGTTCCCCTGCAGGCTGCAAGTTTTTATGACTTCAATTTTAATGCTTTTAGGTATTTATTATTTGCAACAAACCGGGATGTAATGAATTCTCTAAGTATTATTAACGAGTTGATCCAAAATAATCGACATTAAAAACAATTACACTTATTTGAAGTGATTTAATTATAACTAGGGTTTTTCTCGAAGAATGAAAAATCAGCCCAGTCGGCAGTCTCCCATACCCACTTACCAGTTACGACACATACAAGCCCAAAAGTCCGGCTTGCCCTTTTAAAGCAACCATAAAAATACAAATAATAATGTACTTACACGTATGTAACATTAAAAATGATTACTAGAGATTGAGATTGAGTAGCGTCTTAAACAGGTAGTATACTCAGCATATGCTGTGCTGTCTCTAGTTCAACACAGCATTGATTTTCTCTCGTACATATTAGTGATGTGCCGGTCAAGATCCGCGGATACGGATACGGATCTTAACTTTCTTAATTTATCGGTTTTAAATATAAAGGTGCCAAATATTAGATTTTAAGAAATACAAAATAATCTGAATGGAATTTAATATTTTTTCATTGCTAATTATTCACCTATATATAATTTCATCTATGTATTGAATTAATAGTACTTATAAATATACAGCATATATGTATAAAATTCAATTTGGGAGCTATAACTGTGAATGTTGATGCAAACATTCATCATAATGATTGGCGGGTTCGCAGGCATCTCATTGAATTCGCTTGATTTATGACCATTGTATTTTCCGTGATATATTTTTAAACATCAATTTTGTTTTTTTTACTGATTTAATGTGATATTTGATGACCAAACAGAAACCTCATGTCCGATGATTAAGAAAAATAAAAAATTGAGCTTTCCCAATTTTTTTATTTAAGCAGGCGGGTTACCTCGTCTCAGATGTGTTTTCGGTCTTTTAAAAAATTATAGGCTCATTCTTGAAACTAACGAGGTCGTAATCAGTTGGAAACACTAAAGGCGTTAATTTATTTCACACTTGGAAGATGAATGGCAGAACTCTCGTACTGGAAATAGCTTTTTATAGGTAATTGTGTACATATAATCTATAATTTACCCGGTTACTTGTCAATCTCTAAACCAATAACTGTGGTAACACTTTTTATAGAAATATTAATATAGATATTCTACATGTAAGTATAAATATACCTAAAAGGTTTTGGGCATCAAAGCGAAGCTGATCGATTGCCTTTTTTAAATCTATGTATTTTTATTTAAAAAAAAAAGATAAACTAAAATCAACGTCAGTCAAAATCAATAAAATACACGTCTCCAATTAATATGTGCAACAAAACGATTGATAGTTTGCTGGTGAGTTACTAGAAAGCATTGAGTTAACATAAAATAAAAAATCGTCTATAGGTCAACCTATAAATTAAAGCTCCAAGCGTCGCAGACAAGGATGAACCATAAATAACTCGACACCTGTCTTTGACACGCTATTGAACGCTCCCAATTCAAAACAACTCCGATTTAAATTGCTGTAATCAATGAATTTTTGTTTGCCGTTTGATTCTGTGAAATATGAGTTAGATGGTACGGTCACGACGATTTGTACAATGTAGGTATATTGTATACTAGTGGACCCCGCAGACGTTGTTCTGCCACAATTTTGGCTTCGAAAATATATAAATATTCTTAAATTTGAATATGCCCATTTACCCACTATAATTGTCTAATATGTCACTGATTTGCAGTGGACATCTGTTATTCCAAAAAAGCTAAGAATGCAGTGAGCTGTCAAGATGGCGGAGTTCCGAATCTAATTTATTTTATAATTAATTTTATGCATATATTTTTTTCCTGATGTTTTCCAATATTTTAATAGCTTATGTCTTATTCCGGACATAGAGGAATCCAACAAATAAGAGAACAGAGCGGAAAACCGAGCAGGTGGGTTACCTGATGGAAAGTAATCACCACCGCCCTTGGACATCTGCGACTTAAAAGTCTCAGACGTGTTGACGGCCTTTCAAACATTTTTTTTCTGTAATTTTTTATTTATTTAATATAATAAGTTTGTATGAAATAGTGGGACATTCTGGCACACCTGTGCCAGGATGTCCCACTGTACATACAATTAGATTAGATTAGATTTGTACCTACAAATCTAATTGTATGTAAAAACTTATTGTTGAATAATGAAATATATTTTTTTTTCACGATAAATAAAGCATTGGCCTAAACACGGAAAGTGGCGCGTTTGACTCCTACTGTATCTGCTACGAAACACTTTTCTCATGTCTAGCCGCTACGAACATCGAATGGGTGGGAACGAACAACCGTATATATAAGACTGAAGTTTAGTGTCTTAAGAATTGTATGGGTTAGTAATAGTGATATTATATTATTTACTGACCGTCTCTGTAGCTCAGCAGTATTGCACTGTGTTTAGTAACGAAGATCCGGTGATCGACTCCTGAAAAAAAAAGTTGTTTTTAATTAGCATTTGTCTGCATTCGTTTAAAGGTAGGCATTACCGATTATAAAAATCTAAAGCAATATACGGGATATTCTTCCCGATGCTACTTAATAGCATTTTATATATTATTTATAAAAATATCAACCTAAGACATAATATTGTTAACCAGCAAGGTTTTAAATGTCGCATATACATATATTAATAATATACCAAAGAAAAGCATAGCCTATGATAGATTTCTTTGTTTGAAAATCCTGAAAAAGTAAAATAAACCTCATTTCTTTAAACGAGTAATACCATCCAAAACACAATTGTTTATTTTAAAATTTAAAAGGTACCGAGAGGCAGAGGAGTACATTTCATGAGGGTTTAATTTCAAACACATGGGCATTAAGGAAAGGACACATTAACGAACACAATACGTAATTATGAAAACAAAGGAGAATTTTCCAGAAGGTATTGCATGGTGTAAACATGCCACTCAACTTTACACAGGTAACAACAGCGTCACGCCCCAACAGTTCCTACATAAAGCTTCATCCATCCTCCGATCCTCATGTATTCATCCATCACGTATTTTAGACTTAAATTTTTGACGGGCTCGTTGGCGCGTTCGTAGAACACCTGCCGTCCGTGTCGATGGGTCGTGGGTTCGAAACCCACCGGGATGACATGTTTATAATTTTCTGTAAGCATGTCTTATCTACATCTGGGAACTTCGGGTAATGACCGGGTCGGAGGAATATCGAAATTCCGACCGGGTAGCCGTGAAGTGCTTATTGCGCTTTTCGGTTTCAGTCTATGGATTTTCGAATGCTCGAAGTAAAAAGTATGTCGACAGCGTATCATTGACTGATGTTCTGTGGCTGAGGTATCACATACCATTATGTGAACCTTATGCTCGTCTGTCGATATATTATAACATATCGATTTGTAGGTATAGTATTAAATATTGTATTGATTTTCTTAAAATAAAGTTTTTTTTTAAACCGCTCATATTGACTCACATAATATGCAACATTGTTATCGTAATCAAATAGGTAAAAACCAGTGAAACAATCTGTTAACTTTCCATTTTAGGTATACTAGGCGGGTACGTTTTTTCGAACTAAATTGATTTACTTTTGTTTCATGTTCGAATGGTTGCCTAAAAACCGCATCATCAATTTATTTCAATACGAACTTTTATTCCTCTTTGCGCTAATGGAACTGGGTTGGGAACAATGCAGGAAAACCAAGAGGTCATCATCTACCATACTATTATGTTACTATTATATTATACTATTCTTCTATGTAACGAATAAACTCAAAAACTACTGGACCGATTTTAAAAATTATTTCACCAATAGAATGCTATATTATCAGAGTGACATAGATTATTTTTAGTGTATAGTAGTTATATCTAAATTGTAAGCGTGCGAAGCCGGGGCGTGTTGCTAGTCATATAATACAGAATGAAAATTAGTAATGTATTTTGGATAATTTACACAGGTTCTTTTTGTCAGATAGTACGTTTCTAAAAACTTTTTTTTTATTTTTGATAAAATTTCGTCCATGTCTGATCAGGTTTCCTCCAAACAAAACAGTTTTCTCTTGAAAAGAGAATAAACGTAGGTACGCCTTAACCGAGAAACACTGGACTTGGTACAAAAGTAATATTTTTACCGCCTTCAATGTTTCCAACTGATTACGACCTCGTTGGTTTTAATAAATTAACATATACATTTTTAAAAGGCAGACAACGTATGTAAGACATTTGAATCACGGATATCTATGGGCAGTGGATTATTTACCATCACGTAGTCAACCTGATCGGTTATATGCTCTGAATAAAAAAATATATCTAAAAAAACATAATTTTTTTCAATCGTTTTTTTCTAATTTAAATTTTAATTCTAATTCTAAAATAACAGTACCAAACAAGTTTTAATCACAATGACATGCAAACTTTATAGTTAAAAGTATGTAATAATAAAAACTGACTTTTAGCATTCTAAGGCACTCGAACTGCATTATAGAAAAGGCAATATTTTTTCAGTAAACGCGCTATATAAAATATATTGTGTAGTACAGAACCCTACGCGCGTGAGCCGGAATCACACTTGAAAGGTTTATTAAGGTTTATACCATTAAACGGGCAGTAAAATCAGAGTTAAATGAAGTATCGATCAGAGCTCATCAGTGAGGCATATCAATTTGTGGGCACGTTTCACGCAACACATGGCTTGCTCATAAAAACTTTATACATTGTCTGTGGTATTCAAGTGACGTTGTTTTTATGTTTGAAAAATTGTATTAGAGTAAAATATCGAAGAGCAAATGTTAAACACGACCGTTGTTCAAATTATATTCAACATGTCATGTGGATGTAATTGTTGCAGCTCCTTACAAACATTTTGTAAAACAAAAAGCTTGGCGATTAAAAAGTGTGGCCTAGAGTTTTTTGCCAGTTCTTCTCGTCCGTTCTACTCTCTTGATTTGAGAACTGGCAGTAAATGTAAAATTAGAAGAATTTAATTTTTTTATTGTCGTTCATAAGTGTACACTGTGTTACCTAAATGAATAAATGATGGAATTTGAATTGAAAATCTGAAGTATAAAATATTTTCATTCTATTCAAATACTGCCATTTCAAATTTATTATTTAAGTTATTCGAAATTTAAAAACTTCAACGTTTATTTGTTCCAATAAAAAGTACACAATTCCATTTTTAGTTATTATTCAATGGAAATAATTGCGGGAACTTCAAGTTATTAAAATATTAAATTTCACAAAGGCTCTATTAATCTCCTTGACATAAATTCAGGCCTACTTTAAATAATATGAAGGGCAAATTTCCATGTCAGCCCATATTATGAGACGGTTGCATGCTCATGAATACATTCATGTGCGGATCTTAAATTAGGCAATACTTAGGCTTAATATGTATGAAATTTTATCCGCTGATGACAGGCTGGCTTAAGTCATAATGAAAATAATATGATATTTGCTTTAGATACAAGAGCTATTCTGAAGAATGTATTTATTATTTAAATAAAAAAATACAAGTACTTTTGAATCATATTTTCTTTAGCTGTGCGTCTATTTCCATCTTTTCTAAAACTACTTATATATACATAGATATAAAACAAAGTCGTGTTAAATAATGTTGTACTAAAGAACGGTGGCACCAATTTATATGATCTCTTATTTATTGGATACGTCTATTTCCGAATCGAAGTATCTAATAGTAGAATAACTATTAAAACTATCGGAACAATCAGCCTCCCGACGGAATATTGACAACCAAAAGAAGCATCCTAAAAAATACCTCAATTTTTCGCAAAAGTAACCAAATTGCATAATTACCGTAATTATTTATGTCCACTACAAATCAGTAATATTATAGAAGACACAGAACATAAAAGAAAATGGCATATTCAAATATAAAAATATTTTTTTTGAAGCCTAAATTCTAGCAGTTCAATTATGATATACCTACATACAATTTACAAATATTTGAATTGAATTGAATTTATTTTAATTTCGTTCACATTAGCCCTGAAATAATGATAAAACTATTCTGTAATTTTGTTGTCATATAAATGTTTTCTTAAACAATGCGAGAAGAGAAAACAAAAGCTATCTTCTGAGTGAAATTCCTTGAGATTTTATTACAAGGGGTTAAGGTCGTAAGTTGACACTGTGTAAATGTCATGGCCGTTTTTATTCATACATTTTGACTGCATTTTAATCCGTATAATTTATTAAGTAGAAGGCTTTATTGTTCTAAATATATCTACACTGTATCCATGTATGTCTTTCTTTAAATATATTTATTAAAATAGCTATTTTTTATGTAGTGAGTATCCTCAGTGGCGTAACATAGGTAACTAGCACCCGGTGCAGTATTTTTGTAATTGATTATAAAAATTGGGACGTGGTGAAAATGGTACTCTCATTGAATAACACTAAACTAAAGCTAATCTCTGTTACTCAGGTATACTGACTGATATACTGACAAAAAGGGATTCATTTTTTTACCGTTACCTGTGAAATGCCGCCCCCGCCAAAGTGCCGCCCGGGGCGAACTAAACCCTCCGCCCCCCATGTTACGCCACTGAGTATCCTATAAGTGATTGCCTAATAGCCAGTTACTCTAAAAATACATGATCTAAAAAAATATCCAAAATTTCCCGTTACATAAATACGACATTATCTTTAAAATATTCGAAGGACACGAAGGTAAACTCTGTGATCGCTGGCTCGTGACATCGGTAACTGCCGCTGACCCGAATCCAATTGCCATCCCTTCACTTTTCTTAATCAATTTTTGATTCGAAATATAAATTGGAGGTTAGAAAGAGTTCTTCATTCGATTTTAAAAAAAGAAACTTAGTCTTAAAGTATTCTTAATTCAAATGATTTCATTTAATGTTTTTTTATCATTTGCTATAGTAATAGTTAGTAGTTATACTATTAGTAGTTCTGCTTTATTTACCCCTAATGAAATATAGTCTTATAATAGATCCATCCTCTATATGACTGCCCCGTGGTTCTGTGGTAAGCGTGATGCTAATAGCACCGGAGGTCCTGGGTTCGAATTCCGGGGAAACAAGATTTAAAAAAAATTTCGGTCGGGCAGCGCCCAGAAGGCTGCTTGCCTATTATCAAAAATTAAATGATCAGTGAATCAGACACAGAAATGGGTCTGTATTTTGGTCAGGCAGGGCACATAAGGTTGATCACTTGTCTTTAAACAGAAATGGGTCTGAACTATGCCCCACTAGAGGACTTGGGATTTTTTTTAAATATATTTTTATACATCCAGAGATTTTTACCGGTATGCATTTACAGCTAAATAAAAATTACTATAATATAGCGTATTAATCACTAACGGGCTTTTGAGTCCTTTATTAACGCGAGTATCACACATTTAAATAAAATACTGTATACCGGATTAAAACGCGATTTATTGTTTAAATTATTTATCCCGACGTTTCGGATGCTTTTCAGCAACCGTGGTCGCGGGAGACTGAAAGATGACAGTTGTCTTATATTTGAAATGTCACAAAGTTGCCATATTTAATTCAATTAAATTAAAAATAATCTATTAATTTAGGTAACACACAATGTACATCTATGAACGTCAATAAAAAATAATACATATTAAATTACTAATATTACTAATATTAAATGCTTCTAATTTTACATTTACTACCAGTTCACAAATCAAAGGCGTAGAGCGGACGAGAAGAACTGGCAAGAAACTCGCCGCCACTCTTTTTAATCGCCAAGTTTTGTTTTACAATCATTACATATTAACGCCATCTATTCCTACGGAGTTGATATTTACTGTAATTTTCTATATTATGACAATATTGACTAACGGTGTCCTCTTGTTTTTTAGTATGTTGGATTTGGGGCTTTAGATTTTTAATAACTGGATCCCAGGTGTTGGAAAGTCTCAAACCATCTTCTCTATTGAAGTTAGGATGTTTTTTAATTTCAATAGCCTCACGTACTAGTCTGGGAAAGAATCTACTTTCTTTTGCAAGGATTTTTGGTTGGTCGAAACGTATGTAGTGGTTTGGTTTATCCAGAGTGTGTTCACATACTGCTGATTTAGAGTGACGTCTGTTTTTGATATCCGCAATGTGTTCCTTAAGTCGGTTTGAAATGCTACGTTTAGTTTGCCCAATGTAGGATAAACCACAGTCACAATCCAGTTTATATACACCTGAATCTTGCAAAGGAATATTACTTTTTATTGGTCTCAAGAACTGTTGAATCTTCTTGTGTGGCTTGAAAACTGTATTAATAGAAGCTCGTTTTAAGATTCTTCCAATCCTGTCTGTAACACCCTTCACATAAGGCAGGTAGGCTGGTTGACGTTGTACTGTTTGTGGTTTATTCCTGTTTCTGTGATGCTGTGGAGGCACCCGCAGCTTGTTGTCACGGAGTACTTGCTTAACATGCTGCAGTTCCCCGTTGAGGTGGGCAGCATCACAGAGGCGGTGGGCTCTCTGAAACAAACATACACCGACAGAAGAGAGTTGGCAAGGGTGGTGGTGGGAATCACCATTGAGGTACTTATCAGTATGGGTTATTTTTCTAAACACAGTGTGGCCAAGTGTACCATCCCCTCCCCGAACCACTAAAATGTCTAGAAAGGCCAGTGAGTTATTATTCTCCTTCTCCATAGTGAATTTAATGTTACTATGTATGGAGTTAAGGTGGTCTAGAAATACAGATATGTGTTCCGTGGGCAGAATAGTAAAGGTATCATCTACATATCGCTTGTAAAGCCTCGGTTTAACCGGGCTTGTGGCTAGGGCTCTTTCTTCGAAGTCCTCCATGAAAATGTCAGCGACAACAGGGGAGACTGGAGAGCCCATAGCCACCCCATCAACCTGTATATAGAATTCACTATTCCACATTAGGTAGCCAGATGTTAAACAATGTTCTAAAATATCTGCATATTCTGGTGACATGTTGTGTTCTGATAACCTTTTCTTAACAATATTTAGACAGTCCGATACAGGAATATTAGTAAAAAGAGACTCAATGTCAAAGCTTACCATGGTTTCATTGTTGGAGAGTTTGAGATCTTTAATAGTTTCAACAAAATGGTATGAGTCTTTAACATGAGCACTACTGTTCCCTCTGAGGGGAGAAAGTACTTTAGCCATGTGTTGAGCCAGTTTATGTGTGGGTGTGTCGATCTGGCTCACTATAGGTCTTAAAGGTGTGTTTATTTTGTGAATTTTAGGTAACCCATACATTTTTGGAGGCTTTGCACATGCAGGTGTGAGGAATTTACTGTCAAGATTAAGTGTCTTTTTGTGTTTATTGATCAATTCAGATGTCTTTTTTATTACCTTGTTTGTTGGGTCTTTTTCAACTTTCTTGTAGGTGGAAACATCTGCAAGGATCTGGGACATTTTGTGTTCATAATCTGACGTATCCATCACGACCGTCGCGTTTCCCTTGTCCGCTCGGAGTACTATGATATCTTTATTGGCCCGTAGTTGTTTTAGAGCCATTGATTCCGCACGAGAGATGTTAGGTTTTGGCGGCTTGCTAGTTCGTAATATGCACGAAATATCTTGCCGGATTGCCTCCGCATCGTCTTTAGGAATCGTGTTCTTATGGATACATTCCTCAGTTCTTGAGACCAATAAAAAGTAATATTCCTTTGCAAGATTCAGGTGTATATAAACTGGATTGTGACTGTGGTTTATCCTACATTGGGCAAACTAAACGTAGCATTTCAAACCGACTTAAGGAACACATTGCGGATATCAAAAACAGACGTCACTCTAAATCAGCAGTATGTGAACACACTCTGGATAAACCAAACCACTACATACGTTTCGACCAACCAAAAATCCTTGCAAAAGAAAGTAGATTCTTTCCCAGACTAGTACGTGAGGCTATTGAAATTAAAAAACATCCTAACTTCAATAGAGAAGATGGTTTGAGACTTTCCAACACCTGGGATCCAGTTATTAAAAATCTAAAGCCCCAAATCCAACATACTAAAAAACAAGAGGACACCGTTAGTCAATATTGTCATAATATAGAAAATTACAGTAAATATCAACTCCGTAGGAATAGATGGCGTTAATATGTAATGATTGTAAAACAAAACTTGGCGATTAAAAAGAGTGGCGGCGAGTTTCTTGCCAGTTCTTCTCGTCCGCTCTACGCCTTTGATTTGTGAACTGGTAGTAAATGTAAAATTAGAAGCATTTAATATTAGTAATATTAGTAATTTAATATGTATTATTTTTTATTGACGTTCATAGATGTACATTGTGTTACCTAAATTAATAGATTATTTTTAATTTAATTGAATTAAATATGGCAACTTTGTGACATTTCAAATATAAGACAACTGTCATCTTTCAGTCTCCCGCGACCACGGTTGCTGAAAAGCATCCGAAACGTCGGGATAAATAATTTAAACATTAAATCGCGTTTTAATCCGGTATACAGTATTTTATTTAAACTTTTGAGTCCTACCGATATTAAAAGTGAAGAGGTATGGATAGATGGATGTTTGTAACCCTTTCACGCAAAAACTGCTGAATGGATTTTGATAAAACTCAACAGTAATGTTGTTTATACATCAGAATAACATATAGGCTATAATTTATAATGATATCGAGTTACTTTTAAGTTCAGTTATTTCAAAGATTCTCTCTCAATAAACTCTTTATCCTACTAGTTTAGATCGATACTAATGATCTAACAGGAAACAATAGGTACCCTCAGGAGTTTGAGAGGTTTCTGAGAAGCACCTTGTAAATTTAATATGACTAAGATAAATGATGTGTAAAGAAAGTATTACAAAAAATGAAAAAACACAATTAAATAAAATGTACTTGTCCGCACTCTTTGTCTATATCACAAAAGCTGTATCGATGGCAGTCCATACATATGTACATTGTACATATTATCTTCTTAGAACGACAATAGTAATTAGGCACAATGACTATGCAAACTACCTATAAAATTGTCAAACAAAAAAAATATATAAATTACTGTATACCGGATTAAAAAGCGAAACAAAGAACTCCTGTACATCATTTATTTATCATCATCATCATCATTTTTTTTTACAATAAATAATAATAATAAATAAATATCATAAATTACATAAAAAGTAAACATTATATTATTAAAGCCTTATACGTTATAAATGATACGGCGAAAATCACAAATTGCTCCATGTTCATAAAATATGCTGTAGATTTTGAACTCGGTTCGCAACGTCGCGTTACTGAACAAAATAACGTGACCGTATGATTTCAGCGAATAAACAAACATACGTAACTCTCCCCACGCTACTAGTAAAGGATTCAAGAATATTTACAATCTCCTTCGAAATGCGCAATGCTTTGTGCATTTCATATTGTTGAATTAATCTCAAAGGATGGTATTTTATAGCTTTTAAAGAATTCTAATAATAATTCTAGTACTAGATGAAAACAGTACCTAGTAGGGTTTTTGATCGACATTTCTATCAACTTTTGAAATGTAAAAAAGTAGTTATAGTGACATTAATACAAAAGTTTAAAATATCGTTTCGCAATTTTTTTTGTAGATATTGATATGTTCTATAATATTGTAGAATTTGATTTTGTTCTATCATCATTACTTTCTGCGGCGCATGCGATTAAATACATTTCATCGCTATTTTAAATAAATATAGCCTATGTTACTCAGCGATAATGTAGCTTTCTATTGGTGAAAAAAATCGGTCCAGTAGTTTTTAAGTTTATTCGTTACATACAAAAATACAAATCTTTCCTCTTCATAATATTAGTATAGAAGTATAGATTATAAGTTAGCTTAAATAGTTATCACCAATTTTCCCAAAAAAATTCCTTAAACTTTTTTTATCAATAAAAATTGTCCCACAAGTTATTTTGGAGAGGGGGAAGGCAAACAAAAAAAAAGTTTGCGAAGTGAAATTAGCTTCGTTGTCAGCCCTTTAAAAATTTGGTTTTCTTGTGCATTTTTAATGTTTTAGCGTGTTTATTTATTACTAGCAACACGCCCCTGCTTCACACGGGTGCAATGTAGATGTACTATACACACTATATTACTCGCTGATAATATGGCTTTCTATTGGCGAAAGAATTTTTAAAATCGGTCCGTAGTTTTTAAGTTTATTCAAAACATACAACAATCCAAAAATACAAATCATTCCTCTTTATTATATTAGTATAAATATAAATTTATTAAAAAAATGTAATCGACCCAAAAAGATCGAAGCGATAAAATTTATTGCGGGCGTGAAAGTGATTGAGTACGCATAAAAAAGTTTCACAACAGCAAATAAATGAGGCGATCAATTAGAGACGTTTAATTAACTACAGACACTTTTGGTGATTTCTAGGTTGTGAGTGAAGCTTATTATTTGTTAATGTTATTATAGCTTGAAATCTTTACATAGTATAAAACAAAGTCGCTGAAATATATGTACGTGCGTGCGTAACTTTCAAACGTCTGCACCAAATTTGATAAATCATTTTTTATTTTATTTGTAATTGTCAGGAAAAGACTTGTACGACAATAACAAGAAAATTATATAAAATATCTTACGGAATTGTGGTTTTTTTTTCTTAAATTATATCTCTATAGATCTTTAAACATGTTGACAGATTGATTTTCATTTATTAGTGCTGTAAAGGGGAGATCTGGTCTCATTTTCTACATTAGTAAAGCTGCGCGAAGCCGTAACGGGCAGCTAGTTAGTAAAAATACACTTTGTAAATTAATATTGAAAACAAACAGACTTTTAAATAAAATACTGTACACCGGATTAAAACGCGATTTATTATTTATATTGTTTAAATTATTTATCCCGAAGTTTCGGATGCTTTTCAGCAACCGTGGTCGCGGGATATAAATAATAAATCGCGTTTTAATCCGGTATACAGTATTTTATTTAAATGTGTGATACTCGCGTTAATAAAAGACAATATTATTAACAAACAGACTTACTTTATTATTCCATTTTAATTAACGCAAAAAATAATATCTTGATTAAAATAATCTGAAATATTTAACAAATATGAATCGAAATCGAGAAACTAAATTACCGCTATAATCAATATTCTAAACAAAAATATAATACTCTGCTTCCTTAATAGCTTTAAAATATGTAGATTATCGATGGGCGAATAAATGGAAAATCTGTTGTATCTTCGATGAGTACTTTTTGTACGAAAGTTGGCTTTCCGTTTTGAGATCAAGCAAAATTAACAGATAATGTGAAGGAGTGTTTTATCGCGATTGTCTAATTGGAAACTCGTGATCGGGGTCCTTAGAAGCCTCAAATGAAGCGTTGCAATATTGACTCGACGTGACCTGATTTACTAGCGAATTTGAAACGGATTATTTTGTTAAGACGATAATAAATAGAAGCAAATGTAAGATTTTGATTGTTGAAGGATAAATAACATACTGAATACATTTTAAACCGCTAAAAGTTTAATATTTTATTTAAATATGTGACACTCTTTTAAAAATTAATACTATACTGAATGTTATTAACTTTTAAGTATGAATAACGGTATATAATTTCCCAAAAATATACAAGTTCAGAATGCGTTTGAAATTGTGATATCGCTTAAAATATTCATATTTTAATCTCGTACTGAAGATAAAAGTACTTGTATGAGTAATGATTGTTTCGCTACTTCGTTGTGAAAGTTATATAGTAGCATATACAATATTAATTAGCACGAAAATGTAGTTCATGAATGAATAAAAAACGGTTATAGTTTTTTTTATGTTAGATATCGACAGTCGAGCATGAGGTTCACTTTATGGTAGAAAATACCCTAGTCACAGAACATCAGTCAATGATGCGCTGTCGAACTTCTTTTTACTTCAAGCAGTTGGATATCCATAGACTGATACCGAAACGCGCAATGTGTACTTTACGATTTTTCCATCTAGGAACGGTCGTTCGTTACCCGGTTGGGATTTCTACATTCCGCCCACCCGTTTAATGCCGGAAGTTACCAGACGTGGCGAGGAGATGCTTATAGAAAATTATAATCGTCCCAGCGGGAATCAAACCCGCGACCCATCAGAGCGCAAGGCGTTTAACCAAACGAGCCCATCAAAGGTCTTAATTGAAACGAATTATATACAAAAATATTTGTATGTATTATGTAATTTATATATGTATGTAATTTCTTCAAATATAGAGGTATATTATGTGCAGGTTTGCCTGAAAATATTATAATTAGTTTAAATTCCTTGTTTCGGGCAAAAATGTAGGAATGGATGTACTTTATTGCATAGAGTTCAGACTCAGAGGTAGTTGGGACATACTGACTTCTTTGTATCCGTGGGATTTTCTTAGCTGCGGGCAATTCCAAAATAGTGTTACAATGTTACCATTTTAGTGTAATAATGTTCCAATGTTACCATTTTAGTGATGTAATAAAATTTGATCTAAAAACACCCCTAACTATTGTTCATAACTGCTGTTCATTACCATATAGCGTATTTTAAAATAAAGATTCTGTTTTAATATTTAAGTAGAATACAGGAACATTTTATGGAGGTTAACTTATTCATAGAAAGCTAGATTTTTTTATAGTAAGATTTATTCGATCAATCAATATATACTTATGAATAAACTCAAAAACCACTGGACCGATTTTGAAAATTCTTTCACCAAGAGAAATCTTCATTATCTGCGAGTAACATAGGCTATGTTTTGTGTATAGTACATCTACATTGCATCCGTGTGAAACCGGGGAGCGTTGCTAGTATATTTATATATTTATTGTCAAAAATAATGATATTTAACAGTATTCTACATATATCTGATTTGAATTATAATGCTCTAAAATACAAGAGTAAATTGTAATGTTAAAAGTGATTTAAACGTTCCCTTACACAAAATTCTGTGTAAGAAATAATAAAGCAAGTACATCTATAGACCTCAACCTTAAGTGTCAAAGAGTGCTAAATGGTAATTTAACAGTTGACGTATTTCGATTCAAAGGCCATTAACTGCAACTAACAATACATAGCTACTGAAGCGTGAACAGACGACCCTTAGTTACGATTCTATTCGGATCCACTAACTTTTGGCAACGAGTTTCGGACATGTTTAGAGATGGATTGGATTTCTGCAGGGCCCTAACCTAATAAATCAAAATGTTGTCACTTGTACAACCACGACATTTTTATTCTTTTTTATGTATATATGAGTCGTATAGAATCAAAGGCGGCTATCTGACTTATGGCTGATTGTTAGCAATTAAAAAAAGAAAACGTTGTTCTCCTTTATTTTTGCATTAGGTATCATTCATTGCATGTTTAAGGTATCTATTAATATTAACAATTAAAACCAAATATATAAAAAAAACATAACAGTCTAAACGACAAGAACTTATTTTATTTTGGTAGATTGCCGGACCATAAATGTCAGATAGCCGCCTTTGATTCTATACGACTCATATTATCATGGCATCAAAATTATTATTGATTTATTCTTGGTAGGCGCAATCTTCTGTGGTAGGACTGGTGTCTGGTCTGTGGTGAATGGTAGATTAAAACATGATATTGTAATTTATCCCGTCGGATGCTTTCCAGCAACGAGACAGACTGTAAATCGCGATTTAATCCCGTAGACAATATTTTGTTTAAAACTTTAAAACATATTGAATTAACATTTGTCTTGATTTTCTTCAACTGTGTTTGGTTTTTCTCCTGATTTTTCATTTATTTTCATGCTAAGAGTTTGTTGGCAATCATACATATGGGTACATATTGTCAAGGGGTTATGCGATCTAATAAATTAAAATGTAAGCCGACAGGAAATTCCATTCCTTCGCAATTTTAATTAGGAAGGATGATGCTTGCCTTGCCTAAGGGTTTTTTAATATTGAATATACATTAGTAGCCTTCGCAGTATCATCTCATCAGTGCATCAATAAACTTATGTTAATATACCACTGTTAATATTTTAACTAAATTCTACACAAATATTACAGTGAGAGAACGTTTGTTTATTTTTAATAGAAATGTATCTTTGTCGAAACTGAATTATAAAGTAATCATAGATAACTTATATGAAACGTAAAACCTATGATGTACATCATCCTGATATATTCAGACGCTCATAGTGCATGCAAATAAACAACAAATCTATATATATACTAATATTATAAAGAGAAAAGATTTGTATTTTTGTATATTACGAATAAACTCAAAAACTACTGGATCGATTTTAAAAATGATTTCACTAATAGAAGGCTACATTATCAGCGAGTAACATAGACTTATTTTTATGTATAGTACATCTACATTGCATCCGTGTGAAGCCACGGTGCGTGCTAGTATTAGATAAGCTGTAGAGAATTATAAATTATCCTCAATATAAAATAGCAATGATATTTTTAGAGCTTAAAATATTAAAAATAAGATGTTACAATTATTATTGGTTGGATAAATGAAATATTTTTTTTGTTTATTGCGATATTACAGAATCTGTCTTCTATTTCAAGAAGTTGATATTTGTAATGTAATTTTTAATGATAGTGTTATCTTGTTTCCTAGAATGTTTTATAATTTTATATTATAGTAGGATACTCGCGTTAAAAAGTCCATTTTATTTATATACTAGCAAAACGCCCCGGCTTCGCACGGGTGCAATTTAGATGAAAATAAGTTACACGCTGATAATGTAGCTTTCTAATGGTGAAAGAATTTTTAAAATCGGTCAAGTATTTTTTGTATTAAATTGTAACAAAACCGCAAAAATTGAAGAAAATGACAAAGTATATACAATACTACCCCTCGCAGCATTGCTCGCTGCGCTGCGCTGCTTGAAGCCGCACCGGCCGCGGCGCGACGGCCGCGGCGTGTATTTTTGTTTGTATTGATATTTTTAATTTCGTAATATCTTTTGAATGGAATGTCCGATTTCAATAATTCAAAAAGTAGTCAATAGGTATTGAAACAGTCTTGGATATGAAATAATTTATTTGGATAAGAATTAATATAAAGGTATGGATAACATGGTCTGATTTTGAACGGCATTTCTTTCAATTTTTTAAATGTTAAAAAGTAGTTATAGTAACATAACTACAATAGCTAGATATATGATCTCGCGAAGTTTTTTGTTGATATTGATATGTTCTATAATATTGTAGAACATTTTTTTGTTCTATCGTTAATACTTTCCGCAGCGCATGCGATGAAAGACATATTTTGGCTAATTTTTTTACATCTTGAGTTGGTTTTAGTAGGAATTTCTAAGGATCTCTATTTTTTTCTAGTAATAAATATAGCCTATGTTACTCAGCGATAATGTAGCTTTCTATTGGTGAAAGAATTTTTGAAATCGGTCCAGTAGTTTCGGAGCCTATTCAATTCATACAAACAAACAAAAAATCAAACCTTTCCTCTTTATAATATTAGTATAGATATAATACAATCTTTTATTGACTTTAATGTCTTCCACGTAAGATATAGTAACAAATTAACATTTTTTAAACAGTCTGATACTGTCTGATTCTATTTATTTTCTGTTTTCGCAATTACAAAAATTCGAACAATTATATTTTTAGGTACTTACAAGAGGTATAAGGTTGTATCATTATAAAAACTAGATGAAAATGGTCAGTATAGTTTAAGAAACGTTTATCGGTTACCATAATTTTCGGAAGAGGCATCAACTTGTGTTAATATAATATAGGGCCCCACAGAACAAGGCTTTAGGGTTAATATAATATAGGGCCCCACAGAACAAGCCTTAACTGTTTATCACGACGCTCCCTCATCAAACTCATCTGAACAGTGATAATGGACGTCAACGCTTTGAAACACCTCCGGATGAGGAAGATGTAATTATCCGAATCTCGACTTAGTTGGGGATTTGTGTCCGAAAAGTTTAATGACTGTGATATAATTGTGTTTATAGGATTACTTAGGCCAGAGTCTCGGATTTTTTTCGTTCTTGTAAGTGTAGGGTGTCAAGAGCAAAGTGAAATGTAGCGAGGTACACTCTTAGACGCATAAAAATCGAGAAGGTTTTGATGGGCTTGTCAATAACAAGTGTGGGTATTATTTGCGTTCCGATCGGTCTCGGGTTTGAATCCCACCGAATCCAATATATAATACGTAAATATATTTTTTGTAAATTTGAATTTCCTTACGTCTCGTCACGTCAGAAATTTAACATATTATCGTATGATTGAATTTCAACCGTGTGAAGCCCTATTCATAGATCGAAAAACCGTGAAGTATATTTGGCTTATTTAGGTAAATAAGCATTTGTAAAATTGATCGATAGCACATAGTTAATTGATTTTCTGTTGATGGTCTATCATCCAATGAGCTACACACATACACATCGAATTGACCAAAAAAACAGCCTTCACGAATATATGTATAAACGGGGTGAAAGTCAGTTTTAAATCTTTAACAAATATTAGAAAGGATAATTTCCCTGAATGTGATAACTACTGATTTATTATTTTCGACTGATTTTATACAAAATATAATCGATCTTAAGATAAATTTAAAAAGATCCTAACTGGCTTACTAAATTAAATTAAGAAATGATAGAGGCTTTATTTGATGTAATTACTGAAAATAATTCCACTCCAACGCTGGTAACATCCGTTTGTGTGGATGAGACACATACATTTGCTATTATTGACATTTGTAGTTCATAGATGGAAAAACCGTGAAGTGCATATTGCGCGTTTCGGTTTCAGTCTATGTATTTCCGAATGCTCGAAGTAAAAATTAGGTCGACAGCGCATCATAGACTGGTGTTCTGTGGCTGAGGTATCACCTACCATCAAGAGAACCTCATGCTCGTCTGTCGATAGCTGACATAAAAAAAACTATTATAAAACTATAAAGGTTATAATTTTTATATTTACTTAAAGGGCATCCTTATTTGTACCTATTTGAAAAATTCTTGTTTAACAATTAATCATTTGTCAATTTTCATGGTAGACCGCGTAGACGCAAAAATTAAGATCTAGATCTTTTCTTAACAGGACCTCATCTGGCACTGTAAGTATGTACCAAAATAGCATCAAATGTGGCTCCTAGTAGTGCAACAAACTAAATGCAATCTCTACTGAGTTTATTATTTGCTAGAAACTGTAGTTCGTGTAATTAAAGAGCAATTAAAGTCCTCGGGTGTCGAGTGCAACGCAGCGATTTGAGGTCTGGCTATATTGCAGTGGCTTGAAATCAGATTACGTCATGAAAGTGGGTACATTTGTGCATCAAGATCACGGGTTCTATAAGCATGTTCTCTACTTTTATTCCTTTTTTATGTCAGATATCGACAGACGAGCATTAGGATCACTTGATGGTAGTGATTACCTCAGCCACAGAACATCAGTCAATGATGCGCTGTCGACCTAATTTTTACTTCGATCATTCGGAAATCCATAGACTGAAACCGAAACGCGCAAAGTGCACTTCACGGTTTTTCCATCTAAGAACGGTGGTTCGTTACCCGGACGGAATTTCGATATTTCTCCCACCCGATCAATGCCCGAAGTTACCAGACGTGGGGAAAACATGCTTACAGAAAATTATAAACATGTCGTTCCGGTGGGATTCGAACCCACGACCCATCGATGCGCACGGCAGGTGTTCTACCGAACGCGCCAACGAGGCCGTTAATATTCAAAGAAAACTTCCATTTAAAATGTACGTGTAATGTGAGTTGGGTTCTATCTAAGGCGCTACTAATGAAGCTTGGCCTGGTCGAGTATTTTGGCCCATTTCAATTAGGTTCTCTGGTAAAAACAAGCGGCTAGAAGTCAGGAGAGTGAGAGGAACCGTTAGATAATTCGGGCGTTATCTAGCAATACTGCTATTTGCATGTTCAAAATCAAAATCAAAAGTTTTTTATTTCAAATAGGCCTTTGCAGGCTCTTATGAAACGTCTAGTTGCACGGTTCCAAAAAGTGGGTCTCATGGAGAAGAACCGGCAAGAAACTCCATGGACACTCTTTTCAACAATGGTTTAGCTTACAAAGACTCGGTTACAATAGTAATAATCGGCTGAGAAGTTTATATTATGCAAGGTATACAGAGATTCTATACAATATCGTTAAGTTCGAAATATCAAATAGCCTAGTGAGATTTATGTAAGTCTGTTAAAAAATTGCTGATTTTTCGTTAAATTTCTCATTTTGAAACTAATTAACTACTATTTACGCAGAGTAAAACAGTAAATTGGTTTTAAAATTAAAATATAAATTTTAAAGTTTACAAAGTAACTTTTAATTGTGTATACATAATACTGTTTTATAATAACGCAGGCAGGTAAAATAAATTTAAGGGATTAAAACGCAATTATTAAATTTCATTTCAAATAATATGTATTATGAATAAATCTAGAAAAGGCGGTTAATCCGGTAAAGGCTATTTAAAAGTGTATACTGAGGTTTACTCTTTCCTTTTTAATATTTTTAGAAATTCAAGAGAGGTAAACGTTTAATTTAAATATTATATTGACTTATTGTTATTAAGTAGCTTTAAAATAAATGTTTATGAATAATATTTTGATTAATATAATATTAATAATGCAATAATAACAAGTTAAGAAATATTTGTTAATAATTATCATGGGTTACTTAACTACTTCACAAACCAACTTAGTTTGAATATTGTAAAGACTTTTTTGCAAATTTGAACCAAGTTATCACCTAAGTTAGAAGAAAAGTTCATCAAAGAGATTCTTGCAAATGGAGCGATAATGCAGTCTGGAATCTCAGGACGTACATTTCTTTAAATTTGAGTAAAGTAAGCTACTAACAAGTACGGCTATTGACAGTGGTTTTATAAAAATTGGTAGTGCCTTGCAACGATGGATTATGAATTCAATGTCTAATGAGTCTGGTGTTTATAATATATTTTTGGCGGGCTCGTTGGCGCGTTCGCTAGAACACCTGCCGTGCGCATCGATGGGTCGTGGGTTCGAATCTCACCGGGACCACATGATTACAAACTGTAAGCATGTTTTCCCTACGTCTGATAACTTCCGGCATTGATCGGGTGGGAGGAATATTGAAATTCCGACCGGGTAATGAACCATCGTTTAATTTGGTAGTTATAAGAATAGGTCCTAAGTTATATTTCATACCGCTAGGAGGTTAGAGTGACCCCCTCTCTAGATTTTTATTTCATTTTTTTTGACGAAAATTTTATTTGTTCTTATTTTGTTCATTAGTATAGCCTTATGAAGCTCGATCAGGCAGCCAAACGCCAAAAGGAGAAAAAGCCAAACGAAATATAATAAACAAATATATCGATGGCTATTTCGAGAACTATATTATTTATACGTATATATAGAAATGTGTATAAATATGTATAGTTGGATAATATGCGTGTATATATGTATGAATATAATTCAGGTTTTCTTATTATTATTACTTATTTTTGGCACTAACC
The DNA here is from genome assembly GCA_905404175.1 of Anthocharis cardamines. Lineage (NCBI taxonomy): Eukaryota > Metazoa > Arthropoda > Insecta > Lepidoptera > Pieridae > Anthocharis > Anthocharis cardamines. Next base: position 3,759,306 of record FR989959.1, read on the forward strand.
ATTTCTTCTCTTTTGTCTCACTTGTACCAAATGGTTGCCTGGAAGAAATCACTACTTAGCGATAAGGCCGGCAGTTGTACTTTTCCAATGTGTTTCTATGTTTGTATATTTCTGTATTTCTAGTGCAATAAAGTTTTAAATAAACAAATAAGAAAGAAAGAGAAAAGCGAAATTAACGAACTATGGAAGAGCCTTAAACTACTTTATTTCCTCGCAAAAAGCATAATAATAATATATATAAAAACGGAAAAATATTTCATTACAATATTAATTATGAAATAAATTAATATATTATCCAGAATCTGTTGTTTTAAGAACAAAGCATAATTTAATATAACCACAACATTATTTATTAGTGATAAATATATATTATTAAATTTTAGATGCAAATTGAAGACCTGCTTATCTCAAATACGTAGAACGCTGCACCAGAAATTTACATTTTTCATCAAAAATATCGCAGTAAAGGTGACAAAGTTAAGCTTTTACAAGAAATTCTGGATCAAATAATATTTTTCCTATAAAGTTTTATATATCTATAAAAATATTTAACAAGGTATGGCATCGCTAGCATTAAAAATTGGTGAGAAATATGAAAGCATAACAAATAAATCTTAAAAGAGAACTATGGAAAAGAAATGCTGCCCAGTTTGAAATTAGACAAAGAAATGTTTGTAGGATTCTATTTTTATTAAATACTAGCGATCCGCCCCGGATTTGCACGGGTGCAATGGAGATGTACTATACACAAAACAACTCGCTGATAATGTAGCTTTCTATTGGTGAACGAATTTTCAAAATTGGTCCAGTAGTTTTTGAGTTTATTCATACAAAAATACAAATCTTTCCTCTTTATAATATTAGTATAGATATGGGTATTTAATACATAAAAAATAGTTGGAGTACACACGCTAATATTAGAGATGCAGAAGAATAGTGCTACGGTGCTACGAATGTGCTACGTAAAATGTAGCACATTTACGTGAATATTAGAAAGATTACAATCTATAATAATATACTTGTAAGTAAGTCATATATTAATTTGTTAAAATTAATATTAAGTAATTAACTGATTTTTATAATATTTATTCAATAATAGAAATAAATGGTTTAAAATATATCATTTCATTAAATATTTACAGATCTCTAGTTAACAATGGCTGCATTTTATTTTGATAACATGCTCAAATCTTTACAGAATTGTAAGTAGAGATTAAAAGTTTTAATAGGTTATATCACTAAGTACCTAAATCATACATTGTTATTTCTATTAAATAGAATATTGTTATTTCTGATATTTCAGTTCATTAAAAGGTTACACTTTTAATGAAATTAAGTTGTTCGTATATTCTTAAAACACTATCTTGTTTATTTATTTATATTTTTTCTCTTAATTGTGAATTATAAATAAAGGCTATACACTCAAAATAATATTTTATAATCACTTTATACTCAGATTATTATAATTTTAACAAGTAAATACATATAAATTTATTTTGATTGACATTTTAGGATGTATAAGATGCTTAATATATGATAAGATACTGGTCACTAAGTCTTCATTAAAAATTGAGTAAGCGTACTAGGTACTGATATTTCGAAAAAAATATTCAATTAAATATTAAACTTATATGAAAGAATACGAAAGTCCTTATTATTTTATTGAAAAAGAGATCATCAAAATTTCATAATCTTAAATAATATTTATAAAATTTTCCAATAAGCCATTAAAAGTTAAAAATGTCCTCTGAAGCGAAATCGGCGAAACAAGTTCTCTAACTAACAATAAGTAATATTTTTATTCTAATTAACACAACAACTCCAACTTCACTGTTCGAGTTACTATGAAATGCATAATAATTTTAAAAGCTATTACAGATAACTATGTAATTGTAAATGTTTTATAAATTATTACCACACCCAAAGTAACAACTCGTGATAGGTCAAAGAAAAAGGGGTATAATTTTTCTTTCATTCAAATTCAAAGGTGTCAAATACGTTCCTTTTGTTCGAAATATAATAGGTATTACAAAATCGTGGTAGGTGAAAGTAGGTACAGTTAGCGGCACGAGTCGTGAGCACAGATAAACCGTGGTGGGGACTGAGTCAGCGTAAGTACACTGTCGGGCAAAATTATTTGGCACCTTAATTATTTCAATCGGTAATTGAAAATAACATTAATTAATTGATTAAATTGTATTAGTCGCAGCTGCAGTTTGTTTATAAACGTCCATCGTGTTTTTCGTTATACCTATTTATTTAATGTAACAAAACACTGAGTAGATCATTGGTCGGGATTATTTATTTAACATCAAATTCTTTCTGCTCTGCATATTTTGTTTTTAAGGTTCAAGCAAATCGGTAACAAAAATAACAAAAATATACGAATTAAAATTGCACTCAAGTGTACGATAGTCGAATGATACGCGCGGACCCAATAGACGACGAGCATCGACTGCCGAACCAATTACGTGGAGCGTCAGCGTGGTTAACGTCATATCGACCAATGAAAACTGTGCTCACGACTCGTGCCGCTAACTCTATTAATTTCTTTACCCTGCGAAATCGAAAATAACTTTTTCACCTAACCTCAAATGCAATGCTCATTTTGTAAATCCACTGGCTGAAGATCAGCAGGGTTTTCTAAAATCACGATGCCGAGCCGACGTCACTACCATCGGGTACTCATTTGTAAATAACAAAACACTTTACCAAAATATTTTTAATTATTATAAAACTAAAACAGCTTAATACAAATCGCACTTAAAATTTAACTAATAATATCAATAATTACTCACAGTTCTTGTAAATCACCCTCCTCGAGCGAAGCTCTCACAGTAATAAGACACGTCTTTACAACTAACTCACAACACAAAATGGCGCTGTGAAGTCAGAAGTAATCACGTTAATCATATTATCTAAATTCTTAAAGACCATATATGAAGTTAGTTTTAATATTTAAAAACTAGTAGATTTTGATTTTTATGAATATAAGATCTCACCGGTTGTAATTAGTTTAAGTCTTAACAAGAATGGCTAGGAATCGATTCATTATCGATTAAAAATCGAGACATTGGCTTATTTAACTTACGAGTATAATTAATTTTTAAACGATAATGAATAATACTTTATCGTTCAAAACAACAACAAACCAATTCGTTTCCTTATCTTATTCGAAAACAATTTATATTGTCATTGATGCTATGATAACTAGTAAATAATCTTAAGAAATAGAAATTAGAAATAATAGATCATTAAATCAATGATTAATAAAAATTAGTTGTTAATTCGACGGTTTTGTGTCGACATACTTGTATTATGTATTGTAATAAAAGAAAGCTAGGAAAATAATCCAGATACAGACAATGTGTTGTCCTCAAAGGTGTAGTTGTAAACAGGCACCGGCATAGAAATACCAATTTGGCAAAAAAAAATTGTTTACTCTGTACTAAATTTCAAATTGCACTCGCGCTTTTAAATTTCGAATGCCCATATAAATAGTCAATCAGCTTTTGAATTCTGTAAATACCCATTATTGTTAAGCTGTAATTCTTAAGAAAACATAACTCTTGACACACAACTGAAGTCTTTCTCATACTCACACAGGTCCACTCTGTACCATATATGATACCACAATATTTACTACTCTAATTAGTATTACTTTATTAACACGAAACACTAGTTTCTCATTAATTACTGCTGGGATTGAGGCTGCGCTGCGGAAATAGGTTAAAATGTGTTTCCATAATGCTAAGTAGCAGAAGATTTTACTAATTATTTTTACGGTAAAATAAATTTAGGCCATATACATTTTACAGGCAGGTTTATAAGAGTACCGTATGAGTATTTTTAGTTGTTTTAAACGTTTATCGCAAAGGGCCAACCCTTATTAATATTAAATAATAATTATTTAGTGAATTCCAAGCTTGCTTGCTTTATTAATAACTAGCAATTCACCTCGGCTTCGCACGGGTGGAATGCCTTTGTTACTTGCTGTTAATGTAGCTATCTATTGCTGAAAGAATTTTTAAAATCGGTCAAGTAGTTTTTTATTTAAATCGTAATAAAAATACAAATAAAGTATTTTTTTAAAGAATCAATAAAATGTATTTTAACGACTGAATGAACTTTGCTTTTATTGTTAGATCTAGTTAAACAGCAAGAAACATGTTTTTCATACGTATTACATTTTATTTTTAAACTTTTATCCAAAATATTTCTTACTGGAACAGCTTCTGCGACGAACACATATGCTCAGACATATAGAAACAACAGTTAATTAAACTGAAAACCATTAACAACATAATTACTGTGTAATTGAGGTACAGAATACGTAGGACAAAAATGTTAAATATACTCTGTGTATTATCTGATAAAGCTATAGTGCATATCACTATAAAGATATAAAACAATTGAACATCGAAATCTGCTCATGTTCGAAATATAAAAAGTCAGTTGTCTATCTTTTTAAATAAGGTCAATAACTCTCGATCACTTATCGTCAGACAAATGTTGATTAATCTAAATCTAAATATATAAAAATGAATCCCTATTTCCCTTGGTCACGGCATTACGCGTGAACGGGTGGACCGATTTCGATAATTCTTTTTTGTTGTGTTTTGTTATTGTCAGGAGAAGGTTCTTATGAAAGAAAAAATTAAGAAAATTACGGGGAAAATTAGAAAATTTAAGAATACTTAACCACAATATTAAATTATTTCTAATGTAACCACAGCGCATTTACAATTCAAACTTTTTTGATGTATCCTTACACTGACAGAATGCGTGCTGCAAATATCGTCAAAGAGGATGTTATTCTGGCAGTACAACGTCGGTTGTGTCCACCAGTTTTTTTATAAATACATATTAGTATACGTAATGGAGGTCAACCCGATAACTTTAAACATACCTCCAGCAGTGGCGAATTTACACATTCCCAAGGTGTTAAATTTTGCCGCCATTTCCAGTTCCATACCTTTATAAAAATAATGAAAGGGAAAAAGGCCAGTCTTTGGGACATCAGAAAAAATTGTATTTCATATATAGCTTATGGGGTAGCCGTCAATTTTGCCGCCTATTGGGCTCAAGCCTACTCAGCCTACTGATAAATTTGCCACTGCCTGCCAGCCAGATATTTACAGCAGCTTGTCCAGCTAATTCCTTATCAACAGGCGAGCCTTTTGGCTGTTAATTTAATACTACTAAATTTCATTATTTTAATGAAACAAACTTTAAGCGAATTGAAGATTACCATATTCTGATCAGCTTAGAAGAAGTGTATAAGATTCACTTGATTGTAGGTGATACCTCAATCACAGAATATCAGTTAATGATGGGCTGTCGACTTATTTATATTTCAAGTATTCGGAAATCCATATACTGAAATTGAAACGCGTTATATCTATTTCACGGTTCTTCCAACTATGAACGATGGTTCATAACCCGGTCGGTACCAGAAGTATTAGACATCGGGAAAACATGCTTACGGGAAATTATAAGCATCGTCCTGGCGGGATTCGAATCTGTGACCCATCGGAGCGCAAGGTTTTCTAGCCAATTGCCAACGATCTCGTCAAAAATCTATAGAAATTAATGGCGTTAGTGCAGCAACTAAGTGTAACTACTGTTAAAACAGCTGTCACCTTGTTACCAACTCGCAAATCAATCGAACTTATTATGCGTTTGAAATTCAGAAGTAAAGGAAGTTTGAGAGTAGCGCCAATGAATGAAAAATTTAAATGTAATCGTATGGGCATGTTATGAGGAGAGATGAATGGTTGAATATATCTAAAAACTTTTTGAATATGAAAGTGGATGGGTACGGGGGAAGAGGGAGGCCAAAAAAAAACATGGATTGACTGTGTGAAAAATAATATGTGTTTAAGGTGTGACTGATGGTATAGCGAGTGAAAGGAGAGTACTATGGAAAAAGAGAACATACTGCGCCGACCCCAAATAATAAAAAAGGGAACAGGACAGGAAGAAGATTATTATGCGTTCGACTGCTTTGCGCTGTATATTCCATCTTAAAATTTTTAATTTAAATATGTGTAACTCCCATTTACAAATGACAGAATTATAATTATTTACTTGTATCAAAATATGTAAAATGCAAACAAAGAAAGCGGGTACACTCTAAATATATAAGTAAAGTTAATTCCAGATTGTTTCGAGACGTCAACCCCACAAAGAGATATAAATTGGCCGTGTCTTTATGTCTGTGTGACGCGTCGCACTCCCTTGAGGCTGTTTCTCTCTCACGAAATAGCTCTCTGGAGCTGCTTATGTTTATAGGGCATTTTCGTTGTGTAAGTAATGGTCTTATAAATTAAATTTGACTTTTTTATATGAATATATATGTATAATGGTCGTAGCTCCTTACAAACATTTTGTAAAACAAAAATCTTGGCGATTAATAAAATTATTTTTAAACAAAAAACAAAAACTGACTTCAAAACTACAACTACTATGTACAAACCTGCACTAAAAAGTAAAAAATAATGTTTTAATTACTTCAAAGCATTATTTATTAACAATTATTTTTGATGTCGGTGCTGCTGTACCGTTCGAAAATTTGTTGCAAAAGCAGGTTAGTAAATAATGCTTTGAAGTTATTAAAACATTATTTTTTACTTTTTAGTGCAGGTTTGTACATAGTATATGTAGTTGTAGTTTTGAAGTCGGTTTTTGCTTAAAAATATTTTATTTTTAAATTCTTGTAGGAAGTGTATTTTTTAAATTGATTAATCCTTACATTATAATTTAGTAAACCTATCACTAAACGTGCTGCTCAAATGAGACAGCGCCGTGAAAGGAACAACAAACCAAAACATCATCTACGTATAAGTATATTTTTGTTTTTGTTGATTTTCTAAAAAAGTACCAAACCAATTTCAATATATAAATAATATATGGGACCACCTCTGAAATATCCCCTACCAAACAAAACGAATCATCCAAATCCATCCATAATTAATTTAGTTATCGAGTAACAAACATACAAAAAAAGCAACGTACAGACGAATTGAGAACTTCCTCCTTTTTTGAAGTCGGTTAAAAATAGTGGCGGCGAGTTTATCACCATTTCTTCTCGTCCGTTCTACGCCTCCTACGTTCCTTTACAGGGAAGGAGCCATGTCCCACCGAAACAATATTTTTTAAATCTTTTTCCCCGGGATTCGAACCCAGGAAATCAGGTACAAACGTGCTCGAACGAATTAACATGCATACAATACAACCACAGAGACAATCGGTTATTAATAGAAGTAATCTAATCATCTTATTCATGAACATGACATAAACTTGAAATAGTTAAAGTATGTTTTGTTTCGTTCTATCTAACATTAAATGATATTAGAACGAAAGAAACACACATAATTTAACTATTTCCAATTTATAATATGTTTATGAGAAAGATCATATATGATTACTTAACAGTCAATTACGATGTTAAAATTAGTTACAAGTAAAGAAACATCTAGAATTTACTATTTTGGTTATATTTTAATCACGTTTAAAATAAGAACGTTTCAAGGAGTCAGCCCTAAACGTGACATCGAATAATTTAACATGATTTCACATTGTCATGCTAAATCGAATAGAATCTCGCGTGAGTGAGTGTTGCAGTGTTTGATATATTTCTACCATCGCGACACTAAACATTTTTCAAAGAAGTGACTGCTGTTATCCGGATATTGCACAGCCTCAGATACAAATGCTTTCGCGACGTAGAAACTTGTGAATAGTTCAATTAAAGTTATAGCTAAACAGCTTATATTACTCGAATACTGGGTTTAACATATAGACTTGGTATTAAGTTTTTTTTAATAAGTAATATGTAGAAAATCAAAATTTCTTTTAAACTATACGGTGCCCACAACTTCGTTCGCATCACTCATCTTCATCTTAAGCTGAGCATTAAAGCAAGCTATTTTAATGAAGATAAATTCCTGACATCCGATTTCGATGAATCAATGTTTTGATGTTGTCCCTGACTAAGCTCAGTCTACGTGTTAAAGCTATATGGAAATCAGTTCAGTATCTTTTGATTATCGTGAACAAACGATTTTTATGTATACCATTTCTTTAAACGTCCCCTCTCCATTTCTGCTTAAATTTATCAAAATACAGAAGTTTTAAGTGTACAGTTTTATTATATGTATAGATTATGTAAATGATTAAATAGGATGGTAATTGAATACGAATCGGAAATATATTATGTTAATATAATTCATACGTAAGAAAAAAATATTAGAATAACATTTATAAATATAATAAAACTCATTCTGGGTGAATAGTGGAGAAAATAAGGAGCAAAAAAAAATCCAAAATGAAAAACTATTATAGTGAGCTGTAGTGATATCAAACAAAAGTGTGTTTTAAAATATAGGTAGGTACCAAACATTTAGGTACATTTATTTTATATATTATTTTCAAGAGTTTAAGTAAAAAGATAAAAGAAAATGGCGAGTATAGATTACAAAAATTTACGTTACGTAAATATAACCCTATTTACAACATATATAACCGTAATAATAATAAATGTTGATATTTAATTTGTGTATCTTCTAATATATAATGAATCTCTGTTTCTGATTTAAAACCTATCGCGATAAATAACAAAACTTCGAAGTCCACACCTAAAAGATACCATAAATCTTACAAATTTGGTTTTACTTAAGCCCCATTAGAATGGAATTTCATTTAAAATAGGATTAAAAACGAAACGTTTAACCCTAAAGTTGATTTTGTTAGTACACAATACTTAAAATTTAAAAAAATCTGTAGGCACTCCAATTATTTTATTTATTTTCTTTATTTAAAATATGCCATTTCCGAACGATTCATTATAAATCAAAAATATAAATAACCCTTTATCTACGGTAATTTCAAATTAATTGAGAAAAATATCCGACAAGATGTACCCATCTAGTATGGCTAAGTTTTATTTGGTTTTTATTTTTCTTACACTGAATGATGTTAGACATTTTTCCAAAAATATCTTTATTGCTGTTAACGACAAATACTTAGTTACTATTGGGTTGTTCACACCAAACGTGTGGTGACATGTAGCAGGATATTTCGAGAATGAATGCGTTCCACAACCTGTTGTAAAACAAGAGTGTAAATAGAAGAAAGAAGTGTTTATTACTGCATTTCAGTTCTAAATTTACTTCAAAATGGATTAAGAGCAATTAAATAATTAGATGGCTGACTATCGGCAGATAATTTTTATTACGATTGGTGTGGGGCTCGGCTGGACTGCCAATTCACAAAGAACTAGTGCAACTATGAGGTGGTCAAGTTTACAGTCAACAAACAGTGGAATCGTGGGTAACACATATAAATTTCAGTTTGGAGAAAGAAGATGAGGTGACAGAGAATCAACAGACTGGGAGCAGAGACAGCATGATGTTGAGGAGCTATCGATAAAAATGCTCGGCAAAATGTTCGGTGTCGAACAAAACGCTCGGACTAATTTTCGTTGTCGTGCAAAAAAATGTTCGGTGTCGGGCAGGAAATGCTCGGCTAAATGTTCGGAGTCGAGCAAAAAATGCTCGGCAAAATGTTCGGTGTTGAGCAAAAAATGTTCGGCAAAATTTTCGGAGTCGAGCAAAAAATGTTCGGTGTCTAGCAAAAAATGCTCGGCATAATGTTCGGTGACGAGCAAAAAATGTTCGGAGGCGAGCAAAAAATCCTCGGAAAATGTTCGGAGTCGAGCAAAAAATGCTCGGCAAAATGTTCGGAGTCCAGCAAAAAATGCTATAATTAAAAACGAAATCCTACCTTTATTTGATGCTAAGTCACAAGGAATTACATTTTTTACTTTAAGAATACGAGCAATTTGCAATTAACAGCTTTTCTATTTAATCCTTAATCGTCCGTACCCGTAAATCAGGTTACTAAGTACACAATTACTGTGTATTCTTAGTTCTAAGATAAGACAAGGTCTCATTAAAGTCTTTCAATTGTACTTTAAGACAATTCTACAGACACAAGCAGAGTCTTGTAAATTTTATTACGACGATTAAGATTTCTCAGTGTCGGCTGAACGTAATGGCCAGCCAAGTTGTTGACTTCTTAATTCTTATCGTGCCAAGAGTTGCTAAAGGTGTTTGCCTACTACACCGTATCATACAATGACCGTGCTATGAACTTGCCGGACAAAAAGATATTGTTTGTAATCGCTTGCCATGCACGGATCGTCAACAATTGTCGGCGAGAATATTTTGCCAGTGCTGCCCGCCTAGCCTGATTATCAAGAGATATCTCGTGGACGAGAGAAGACAAAGTTTTTGATATCGAGATTTATGTTGTACCATTAAAAAATAATAAAAACCAATGCGGGAACAATATTCGTTAAAATTAGCAATACCTCTTTATCTTCTCGACAAAATTTGTCTTCTACGAGAAAATTATCGATCGTGGTGCACATGTTAGACTTGGAAGACATAAAGAGATAATTGACTGAAACTCGAGAAAACGGGTCGACAAAATTTTGTCGTAGGTGTAATGCTAGGCCAGCTGATGTACGTTCTACAGCTGACACAATCTAGAAGGTACAATGTTATGAACTAATATAGCTATAAAATAACTATGAACGACTATACTAGATCATGTCTAAATTTACCGCTTTCTTTAATGTGATGAAATATGTATCTAAGTAATTAGATTTTTATTTATTATTCGATTTTCTAAGACCCATCCTTAGACCGCATCTATCATACCGTAGCTGTTGCATTTTGCGGACAATAGTCGGCAAAATAGTCCGTTAGATAATTTCATAGCATAGTTATGGTGATATGGTGATTACACCATAACAGATTAATCGGCAGACACCTTTAATTGGCGGCATACCGACGCCTAGGAGTTAATACGGTTTGTCCAGCGGAATTAATTCTAAACTGTAAACAAGAACAGTTTGGATTAGTGTGAAGTGTCGAGTTCAACACTGAATCTTCTTATTACTTTTTAATTAAAATCAAATAATATTAAATCGTTAGTGTATGCTTAGCTATTCTTAATATTTCCTAGTACGCTAGCAATAAATATTGTATAGCATGAATGTTATCTGAATATTCAAAGTTATCCTACCATCTCCGAAAATGAAAATATAATCATACCAAAAACATTTTCATATAAAGTAACATCAAGAAGAGTAGGTTCATATTGCTTGCACAGTAAGAAAGTTATCAGATCTTATCAAAAATCAAAATCAAAAGTTTTTTATTTCAAATAGGCCTTTGCAGGCTCTTATGAAACGTCTAGTTGCACGGTTCCAAAAAGTGGGTCTCATGGAGAAGAACCGGCAAGAAACTCCATGGACACTCTTTTCAACAATGGTTTAGCTTACAAAGATGGCTTATGGTGAGGCAAGCTCTTAAGATTTCTACAAGCCAAATGTGTGTCTTGGCCGTTTCGAAAAAATACTAAATTAAATTTAGACTTTCTAGCACTGTCTAGCCCGAAATTATAGTATGAAAATACGACTAAACGTCGCGCTTCTAAAAAAGGTGGGTAATGCCCTGCGCTTCCGCTGACTCCTTGTGGCGTCCTAATTATTAGATAAATAATGATCTGTTTTTTCTCAGTGAGAAAATTTCAATTATTATCAGTTTTGGGTTCCGTATTAATTAATATAAAAGTCAAATAATTTTTGGAGCTGTCCTCAAATCTTTAAATACCATTATAAAAACACAACTCTCAATCTGTTATGTTTTGAAAATTATACCAGTTTGATAGAAAATAGTATGTAGATCTTTTCTAATATTATTAAATAGAGTATAGATTTGTTTATTACGATTAAGGCTACATTCTCAACGAGTAACATAGGCTATTCCCTTTTTTTGTATAATACATATTATACATTGCACCCGTGCGAAACCGGGGCGTTATAATAGTATTTAAATAAAATAACTTTTACCGTATTAAAACACGATTTATTAATTATATTATTTCACATAGTTTATTTGTCACGGGCAGACTCTTGCCGAAAAGCATTTTAAACTATATTTTTTAAATGTATGATAATAAAATACTATAATTATACATATATATAGTGTGTTGATAGTTAAAATTTAAGGTACTGGAACAGTATACGAGTTAACTACCTAGTTATCTACTAATCGAAAACATCCCTATGTTTCCATTCCAAGGATTTCCACCTGCTAAGAAATAAGACAATGCGTAAATGCACAAAGCCTTGAAACTGTTTCTGTTATTTTCTTAATTTCCTTTAGATTGTGTTAAGCTAAGCAGTTGCTCGTAGTTTGCAAGTTAATGTAATTGTAGTGCTTAAGCTACAACGGACCACTCCTATATAAATACCAAGGTTGTTCCGAATAAGTACGAACGTATAATTTAAGGTAATTCGTCTTTGCGTGGAAATCGCAAGGTTTTAAAAATTCAAGCAATCGCGTTGAAACTGCGGAAAAGATTTAACGTATTTGACTCACAGGGATTACGTCTGGTTAGCATTGTAGACCAGTGTCGATAATTTTTGAAATCAAAAAAAATTACAGTAGGATCAAACCCATTAGAAAAAGAGGGAGGTGATATTTTGACGTCAGAATTTTCGATTGAATATTAGGGTGTTTTTTTGATATTAAGTTAAAATAAGGCGAAAAAATAAATATTTTAAATTAAATAAATTACAGTGTATTTGGGACATAATAAGGTAAGTTTTCACCAAATTTCGTAGAATTTTTTTTTTTTTATAAAAGAAAAATAAAAAACCATAAACTTGGTTTTTTGAATTTTTCACATAAATTTTGAGGTTATGTGAAAAAAAGGTAAACACAAAAGTTGTAGATCTTTTTATTACCTACAACTTTGCGATTTGACTTTTTTCCATAGGACTTGTAGTTTTGCCGGAAAACGAGATAAACCGTTTTTTACCGTTTTAACCGTTTTTTGTTTTGTAGGTTCCACTTCCAATTCCCGAACTCGGATCGACCGCAATTTATTTTTCCTTTCATTTTGATCATATTTCCCTCCTTTTCTAATGGGTTTCATCCTACTGTAATTTTTTTTCACTTTTTACCATTTTTAAAGGCTTCGGCACTGGTCTATTGGTTTTAATGAGGTTTTTTTAAATAAAATAACTTTTCTAAATTTGTAATTTTTTAAAAATTGAGTTATGAATATCATTATTTTTCTGCATGTTTGTTAGTAAATCTATTTAACCAGTTATAACTAATATTTGTTTTTTATTGATTTTGATTTATTTAATTATAGTATTAAGTTCATATTCTGAATATTAAACATGTGATTTTCTAATGAAAATAATTCTAACATAATATTGTAATATGTAAACGTCTAAGAGTTATTTTTTCTATTTTTTTGAGAAAAAAAGTATTACTATAAAGATAAAAAGTATCACGTCTCGTCAATTTGACATTTATTTAGGTTAAATTGGTATTTAAAAAAATATTCTATATATATTATTATAAAAGTAGGAGAGAAACTAAACTGTTAGGATACTGGTGACTGATTTTCAAAACCTGTATATGACTATTCAAATAAATATAATAATATATTGCTTTGCGTTCTTCGAGCAATGTGTACCTAACTCATGGCCGCTTGAATATTTTGAGACTGTTGGAATAAGTCTCGGAAATTCTTCGCCTTTAACTTAATTTTTAATGTCTTTACGAAGCAGGTAACTAAAATCTATCTCATGTAGACTCGTTCAAAAATCTTACTGTATATTTTATATTAAATTGCAGAAAATCTTTTTAAGTTTAACAATTTATATTTAAGCAGCACAATTATGAAGTTCGTTTCTCCATAAAACATATTCATTCTTGTAATATTTATCTATTTTCAAAACTACTACTTCTACTTTACACTAACTATTATTATACTAAACATAGGATTTTTTTTTTTCATTTTCATTGATAGTTTTTTCTTCAAATGCAAATAGATATTTTACAGCAAATCAAGACAGTCCGTCTTTATTTTCAATAGAAATTGTGCCCTTTTATGACATCTTCTTATGTTATATTTCATCAAGTGAGCAGTCTTTTATAACAGTCGGAGCAAGGGCTCATATTTTGTCATCCATTATTACAGCCATTAAGTTATACAAACGAAACAAATATTATACTGAAAGATCTATTTGAATGATATTGAGCTTTTTAATTAAACCTTTCCTTAATTTAGAGTGAAGAAAGTGCCCGAGACTTCCTTTAAAGGTAATTATATCTTTGTCTCTACACAAGCAAAATGAGATTCACTTAATAGTACCACAGCCACAGAACATCAGTCAACAATGCGCTGTCGAGCTATTCGAGCATTCTAAAATCCGAACTGGACTGAAACCAAAACGCACAATAGCACTTCAAGGCTTCCCAGCGGTTTCTATGAACAGGGGTTGGTTACGCTAGAAAACAATATAATAATTAATTATTGTGTATGTCAAATGTATGGTCCATCCAAATTAGACCCTATGCCCTTGTCCTTTGACTTCTTTTTCTAGCGATCCTTTTCCTCTCCCCCCGAACCTCACTTGATGCTGCTTGTTGGCGAAGCGACGGCCGTGCTAAAAGGCTGAAGACAGTGACCTACTGATCGCAGGCGGCATCACATCGATTTAAAGTAAATAATTATAAGTGTCTGTGCTAGTGGCGTCAAAGGTGAGTCCTTTTACATTTATCCTTTCTTCCAGCTGTACATTTGACAAACTACAGGTTTTTTGTTATATTGTTTCTAGCGTAAAATTATAGTTAAAATTTTTGATTAAAAACAGACGTAAACCAGCGCGCATTCATTTTTTTTGGTCCTTCGAGCCGGATATTAGTTTTGTTTTTGTAAAATACATCAATTTAAATTAACTATAAAAGCAATGTCAAAAATGGCGGATGAACTGTCTACGGACGATCGACGGTTAAAATTGTTGCAAAATAAATTAAGCGCCATATTTGGTCGTTTGCAACAAATATTCGATGCATCTCTGAATATAGATAATAATCCTATTAAAATTGATGATTTTTTGGCCGATTCGTTCACCGTTGATAGTTTACGTGAGGATTTTTTAAGCACAATCGAAGAACGTAATTCGTATCAATTGTCCATCACTGACTCATCAGCGACGGTTCCTAATTACAGTTCGATGCTAGCCTTTGAGCAACTTTATGCTAAAATTAAATATAAAGTTCATCAACTTTCATCACAAATAGCTAAAAATAATTGTCGTGATAATGTTGATGTAAATGTCGGTAGGTCTGCAATTAAATTGCCGTCTATTGAATTATGTTCGTTTGATGGCCAAATCGAAACATGGCCGTTATTTTATGAGACTTTTAAGATGTTAATTCACGAGAATCCTGATCTTTCGAATGGGGAAAAGATTCATTATTTGTTAGGTAAACTTAAAGGCAAAGCATTAAACGTTTGCCAGGGGATTTTACCTTCTGCCGAGAATTATTTAATAATTTGGAATGCTTTATTAAGCAAATATAATGATAAACGTGTATTGGCCGCTTCGTATTTAGATAAATTATTTAATTTACCTTTTCCTAAAGATTTTACACCAACTTGTTTAGAGGAGTTCATTGATAAATTTTCGTCGTATTATTCAGCGTTAAAACAATTAAATTTTGAAAGTTTAGAAGATTACTTATTTATATATATTGCTTGTAAGAAAGTAAATGTAGATATAGTAAAAGAATTTGAGCTTTATTCCAATAGCAATAAATGCGAGCCAAAGTGCAGTGACTTTATTCGATTTGTACGAGAATATTCTAATACATTACATCGCGCGCACTCCGTGGCGCTCCCCACTACAAGTTTTAATACAAAGCCGAAGCAGGGTCGGACTCAAACGCGGAACAATGACTATTCATTTTCTAATTCTCGGTCGAATAATAATAATTATATGAATAAAGTTAAATCATTTGTTAATGTTTCCAAAACAAATAATTGTTGCGTTTGCGGAAAAAATGAACATTCATTCATAGGTAATTGTCCTAAATTTTTAGAGAAGTCTCCAAACGAACGTTTTTCTATAATTAAATCAAACAAGTTTTGTATAAATTGTCTAAGTCACGAACATACGATATTAAATTGTAAAAATTCTACTCGTTGTTCAGAATGTGGCAAAAGTCACCATAGTTTGCTTCATTTCAATACTAATAATAGTAAGTCGGACTCAGTGCCCGCTGAATGCGGCCCTGTGGCCTTGTGTGCAATCGACACTCGCGCATCGCGCGCTACCTTCATTCGCAAGCAACCGAATACCACAGTGCTTCTTGGGACTGTTCGTTGTAATGCGTATAATAGTCGCGATGAATTAATTTCTTTGCGCGCGCTTGTTGATAGTGCGTCTCAGAAGGATTTAATAACAACTGAATGTTGTGAACGCTTGAAATTAAATATTTCAAAAACTCATAATAATTTTGTATCAGGGGTTGGAGATATCAATAACCCTATTTTAGGGTTAACCTCTTTAACTATTTGTTCACGTTTCGATAATTCAGTACGGCTGAATATTCAACCTTTGGTCGTTAATCGTATCACTAATGAATTGCCTACTGCAAAAATTGATTCTTTGCAATTAGATTATTTGAAAAATATAATGCTAGCGGACGACGCGTATTCGACTCCCGCCCGTATCGATATTATTTTAGGTTCGGATGTATTCGCCCGTATTTTAGGTTCGAATAAAATATTTCGGTCTATTAATGAGCCTGTCGCAATTGAAACCTCTTTAGGCTATATAGTAGTCGGACAGGCTCCTGTTGTTAAAACGGAAAGTAATACTGTGCGTACTTACTGCACTATCAATGAACCGGTCGAAAATCGGATTAATCGATTTTTCGAAATAGAGGAGGTGCCCAATGCACCTAATATCCTTTCTGAAGACGAGCAAAAATGCGAAAATTATTATTGCGATACAACGCGCCGCGATTGTAATGGCCGTTATGTCGTTTCGTTGCCGTTTAGGATGGATTCCTCAATATTAGGTAACTCAATGATATCAGCTAAGCGTAGGTTTCTTTCTTTAGAGCGCAAATTATCATCGAATCCTGAGTTAAAGCAGGGGTATGATAATGTTTTGAAAGAGTATTTACAAAACAGTTATATAAAACCTATTGGTACTATATCAGAATTTAATTCTGATATAAATCAATACATCATACCACACCATGGGGTAGTGCGTAGCGATAAAAGTACTACTAAGTTACGCGTTGTTTTAGATGGTAGTAACCCCACTTCCTCAGGAAAATCCTTAAATGATCTATTGTATACTGGGCCTAACTTACAAAAT
Organism: Anthocharis cardamines; assembly: GCA_905404175.1. Taxonomy (NCBI): domain Eukaryota; kingdom Metazoa; phylum Arthropoda; class Insecta; order Lepidoptera; family Pieridae; genus Anthocharis; species Anthocharis cardamines. The sequence continues at coordinate 3,776,575 of FR989959.1, forward strand.
GATTTATTTCAAATTATTTTAAAATTTCGTTTGCAACCTATAGCTTTAAGTGCTGATATAAAGCAAATGTATTTACGGATCTTAGTTGATAAAAAATATACACGTTTTCAGCGATTGTTGTATAGATTTGATCCAAGCGATCCAATTACTGTTTTTGAAATGACACGTGTGCCCTTCGGACTATGTTGTAGCCCATTTTTAGCTATACGTACAGTGCGGAAATTAGCCGAAGACGAGCGTGAGAGCTTTCCTTACGCTGCCGCTGTAGCGGAATCCGATATTTATATGGACGATTTAGCTACTAGCTGTGCTTCTGTCGCTCAAGGTATTGAGCTTTCGAATCAGCTCATCGGTTTATTTGCTGCTGGAGGTTTTGACCTGGTAAAATTTTCCAGTAATTCACCGGAGGTCTTGGAAAATATCCCAACTTCACATCGCATTTCAGAGTCTGTAGAATTTAGTCCTGAAAGTCAATTAAAAATATTGGGGCTCCACTGGGTTCCTGCTGAAGACATATTTGTTTTTAGTGTCGACATTGAACGACGAGAGTGCACTAAGCGTAATATATTGTCCACTATTGCCCGCTTATGGGACTTAATGGGTTTTGTTGCTCCTGTAACTTTACTTGCAAAATTAATTTTGAAGTCCCTTTGGAAAAATAACATTGATTGGGATGAAATACCCCCTTCTAATATTATGACTTTGTGGCAGCAATTAGAAGCGGAATTGCCTATGCTTCAAAACCTTAAACTAAATCGCCATATTGGAGTGCGAGACGGTGCTGTTGTTACTTTATTAGGGTTTGCTGACGCGTCAGAGAGTGCTTATGGTGGTGTAGTATATCTGCACATATATTTTCCAGACATTGATCGCTCTGTAGTGAATTTAGTTTGTGCGAAATCCAAGGTTGCACCTGCTAAAACAGTTATTACCCTTGCGAGAATGGAGTTGTGTGCAAATTTAATACTATCGAAATTAATGCGCTTAGTAATTGATGCATACTCAAGTCGATGTACAATAAATCGGATTTTTGCATTCACTGATAGCACAGTGGCACTAGCCTGGATTCACTCATGTCCTACTCGTTGGCAAACCTTTGTAGCTAATAGGGTCCAGGCAATACATCAAAATCTTGAGCCGCAATATTTCTATCATATTTCTGGCAGAGATAATCCTGCAGATTGCCTTTCAAGGGGTCTTTTACCTGCTCAATTGCTCGAACATCCCTTATGGTTAAATGGGCCGAAGTTTTGTACATTGCCTTTTGAAAAATGGCCAGTGCACCAGTTTAATCCTGTGTCTGGTGACGAAATACCAGAGGAAAAAGCAAATATATTACTCACGAGTTTACCTGAAAATACATTTAATTCTGTTTTTCAGGAACTTTCTGATAGGGTTTCTTCATGGCCTAAAATGTTGCGTATTGTTATTTTCGTCCTTCGATTTGTTAGACGACTCCCTAAGTTGTTCGAAATAGCACATTTGGATATTGCCGATATGTCAATTATTCGGGATATCCAATATATCCACTTTTACAATGATATAAAATGTTTAAGTTCAGGTGGAAAATTGAGTCCTGCGTTATTAAGGCTTAATGTGTTTTTACAAGATGGGCTTTTACGAGTTGGTGGTCGGCTTCATAATTCAAACTTGGATTATGATCAGCGCCATCCAATATTATTACCACGTAATAATCGCATAGTCAACCTTATTATTGACTATTATCATAAAAAATACTTACATGCAGGAGCTCAGTTACTGATGTCTTTATTGAGACAAAAATTTTGGATTTTATCTGCACGTGACATAGTACGTAAGCGTGTACATCAATGTAATGCTTGTTTTCGAGCTAAGCCTCGTAACGAATTTCCTCTTATGGCTAGTTTACCAGCTTGTAGAGTTCAAGAAGCAAAAGCTTTTTGCCACACTGGCGTTGACTACGCTGGACCGATACATATATTGCCATTTCGACGCCGTGGCATTCACAGCCAAAAGGCGTATATTTGCGTATTTATATGTCTTGTTACTAAGGCAATTCATATTGAACTAGCCTCGAATCTAAGTACTGAATGTTTTATAAATGCGTTGAAACGTTTTGTTGCTAGGCGAGGACCTGTTTCGGTTTTGTATTCGGATTGCGGTACTAATTTTGTTGGTGCTAGAACTCATTTAGATGAAATGTATAAACTTTTAGAATCAACTGAATATAAAGATAAGTTTGCGAATGAGTTACGTGAAGCTCGAATTGATTGGAAATTTAATCCAGCCTCCGCACCCCATTTTGGTGGAATTTGGGAGAGTAATATTAAAAGTGTCAAAACTCACTTGGCTAGAGTTGTAGGTAAACAGCTGCTCACATCAGAGGAGATGGCAACCACGCTCATCCAAATAGAGGCAATTTTGAATTCGCGACCTCTTTCTGTTTTAAGCAATGATCCGACAGAACCTTTAGCTTTGACTCCCGCTCATTTTCTCGTTATGACACCTCTAATGTCATTACCGGTTCTAAATGCAACGGCCAATTCTTCATTAAATTACCGAAAACAATTGATTGATCAATTAGTTCAGTCTTTTTGGAATCGGTGGAGGGTCGAATACCTTAGCACTTTACAGGTTCGAAATAAATGGACGCATTCTAGTAAACCGATTCAAGTGGGAACTGTTGTTTTACTGAAATCTGACTGCAGTGCTCCTTTGGATTGGCCGCTAGGTATTGTTAAAAATCTTTTTCCCGGTAAAGACGGAATAGTCAGAGTTGTAGATGTACAAACGAGAACAGGCGTCTATCGTAGGCCGGTTATTAAATTATATCCGTTGCCAAATCAATAAATTAATTTTTTATATTAAATTACCATTATATTTCATAAGTTATTTTTTATACAGTCCACTTACATATTTAAATAAATAATAATATTTATCAATCAATATAATATATATATTTTTGTTTAAAATAAATAAATAAATTCTTAATAAAAATAATAAATAAATACTTTGAAGGACTTTGTCCTGTCAACCCGGGGGGCATGGTTACGCTAGAAAACAATATAATAATTAATTATTGTGTATGTCAAATGTATGGTCCATCCAAATTAGACCCTATGCCCTTGTCCTTTGACTTCTTTTTCTAGCGATCCTTTTCCTCTCCCCCCGAACCTCACTTGATGCTGCTTGTTGGCGAAGCGACGGCCGTGCTAAAAGGCTGAAGACAGTGACCTACTGATCGCAGGCGGCATCACATCGATTTAAAGTAAATAATTATAAGTGTCTGTGCTAGTGGCGTCAAAGGTGAGTCCTTTTACATTTATCCTTTCTTCCAGCTGTACATTTGACAAACTACAGGTTTTTTGTTATATTGTTTCTAGCGTAAAATTATAGTTAAAATTTTTGATTAAAAACAGACGTAAACCAGCGCGCATTCAGGGGTTCTTAATCGGAATTTCGATAATCCTCCTGCCAATTTAATTCACGAAGTGACCAGACGGGTAAGGAAGTCATGTTTACAGCTAATCAGAAAAACTTGTCATCTCGGCGAGATTCGAACTCACGACCCATCAGAACGCAAGGTAGGTGTTTGAGCCAACGCGCCAACGAACCCGTCAAGCAATTCTAGTAGAAGCGTAGTAATTCGTTCAAAATTGCGAATGGCTTGACTCTTGGCGGTTGAAAGCTTACACAATAATGTTTGCAATATTCTAATACTTTCCTTTCACGGAAATTTGAATTCAACGATGCACCATAACATAAAGTTCTATTGTGTCCTGACTTTTGGTAAGAGCTTACAGGCTAAACGTTACTTTTAGATTTAGCTGAATTTCTGAATTTAAAATTAACTTTTTAGATAAATTAAGGCTGAAGTATTTAGTTTTATATTCTATTTATGAATGATAATAATTAATTCGTTTGGTGATATTTGCTATAACTTTCTATATTATGGCTATATTGTCCAACAGGGTCCTCTTGTTTTTTAGGGTTCTAAATTTTAATGGAGATATACCGAAAAAAGAAATCACTAAAAATATGATCGTTGCTAATGTATATTGCTTCAAAGCAATTAATCGAAAAATATGAGGAATTAATGCAATATATAGTATATACTAATAATATAAAGAGGAAAGATTTGTTTGTTGGTTACGATTTAACTCAAAAACTACTGGACGGATTTTAAAAGCTATTTCACCAATAGAAAGCTACATTATCAGCGATTATCACAGGCTATTTTCTTTTTTGTGAATAGTACATCTACATTGCACCGGTGCGAAGCCGGGCGGATCGCTATCTAACATTAAAAAAATCGACAATGTAACGTACTTCCGTTCATAGATGGAAACTCCGTGAAGTTCACATTCCGAGTTTCAGTTTCAGTCTATGGATTTCTGAATGCTCCAAGTAAAAAGTAGGTTGACAGCGCAATATTCATTGATGTTCTGTGGCTGGGGCTTGAACTTTCCTTCCGATCCCCGTTGAATGCCCGAAGTGGCCAGACGTGAGGAAGACATACTTACAGAAAATAAAAAACATTTCGAACCCACGACCCATCGATGCACACGGCCGGTGTTCTACCGAACGCGCCAGCGAGCCCGTCAAAAACATATCGGAGATGCTGCGTAAAGTAAGTAGTTAATTTGTTTATTGTATCGTTAATAATAACGTGGAATTTAATCATAAATAAATAAAATATGTGGCCACTAGAGGATTCGGGGCTTCACCTTATATTGTAAGTAATGATACGGGTATGGAGAATTTATCATTAAATTACGTTGGAAGCGTTCCAAGGAGAGCAGAAACAGTAAGCAGCTTACAGCACTATGAAGTATCTTGAAGAAAAATAAAGCGATTTTATAAACACAACACATTTTCTTATACAACCCTAGGTAGTTAATAGACATACGCTAATAATATAATCTTTTATAACGCGATTATCACACATTTAAATAAAATAAATTAATAATAAAATAAGCCAATATTGTCATAATTTAGAAAATTACAGCAAGAATCAACTCCGTAGGTGGCGTTAGTATGGCAACATTGTGAAAATTCAAACCCGGCAACTGACACCTATATTATCGCAAAATTTACTATGAGTGTGTTTTTGAGTATATTGGGGTTATAGGATTTTAATTATTGGATACCAGGTTTTGGAAAGTATCAAACCATCTTCTCTAGTGAAGTTATGGTATTTTTTTTAATTTCAAAAGCTTTGCATACCATTCTAGGAAAGAATCTGCTTTCTTTTGCTAGAAAAAAATTGGTACCGCAACAAAAAATAGAAAATCAAACAACCGAAAAATATTGAATGCTTATTAAAAGAACAATTCATTTGTTTAGCTTTAAACATTTAATTAAGAGCATTTAAATGCTTTCTAACTTTCAAAAAGACTTACAAGGAGCAAACTTTGATCAGATTATATTGTTTGAACAATAGCGAGCTTCTAAATCATGGAATCAAATAAACGGAACGCGTTCAACAAATAAGATAAAATAAACGTCACTTAAGATGAATCGTTTTCAAGATATCTGAGCTCATGTTTAATGTTTGGCTTTTGAAAATTATTTTCTTTCAATAAAACAATATGTAGTTCTAGTAGAAAAGTAGAGAAGCTTAGTAGAGCAATAGTTGGTGTAACCTTACACTATTGCCGAATATTTTACACGTAGGAATGTATTTTATTTTTTTTTAGTTAGTATATTAGTTACTAATAGTAGCACTCAACGGATTCACACGGGTGCAACGCAGATCTTACATTAAAAGGAGTCTTATCTGGTATTTGCTATATCTACAGAAGAGCATGAGGTTCACTCGATGGTAGGTGATACCTCAGCCACAGAACATCAGTCAACGATGCGCTGTCGACCTATTATATACTGCATTTGGATTACTTTGTAAGTTAAAAAAAGTATCTTTATTTTATTTAAATAGATTTCGGAACATTTTAAACGCACAAGTACGTATAATAATATTTAAGAAACAACTTTCTTTCAACGACGCGGAACGAGCTTACAAAAATCCCTAGAGACGAATTCAAGTTTCCCGAGGATATTTGTGAAGGTGTCCAATACTCTGTTTGACTTACACGTTCTCTGTTACGGTCTAACAGATACGAGTGTATCTTGCGAACCGCAACGAAATCCTAGTAATACACGTTTTAGACGCCTGTATATATTCAATACCAACCCCTTAAGCCGGGGGATCGAAGTATGCATGAAGTTTCTAGCCTATTTTATCAAGATAAACTTAGAATACTTTTAAGTACTTGTGATCGAAACGAAACGTATAAATGTAATTTGACAGAATCATTGGCTGTGTTCCGATGGGTCGCGGATTCGATTCAGGATACAGCCAACTATGCCAATTACCAACAGCGCAACATTGACTGATCTTTTCCTAAGGTAGTACAAGTAATCCACATGCCCGTCTCGTTTGTTGATATACACAAGATAAAAAACATGTTTTGAAATAAAATAATAACGCTACTGTTAGTTGCTAGTTATTGATGTTAATTTTTATTATTTATCCCGTCGCTTCGAAGGCTTTCCAACAAACGTGGTCATTGCCAGACTGAAAGGTGACAGCTGTCTGATTTGAGTTTTCACAAAATCGCTATACTATCATCTATTTCTATTATATGAGTTTCAACTCCGTAGACATACGTAGATGGCCATGATCGTGGGGCGTGAATTTGCTGGAAAGCAAACGAAACAAAAGGTAGGGGCTATTAATATCACTACATAGTATAAAACAAAGTCGCTTTTTCTGTCCCTTTGTATGCTTAAATCTTTGAAACTACGCAACGGATTTTGATGCGGTTTTTTTAAATAGATAGAGTGATTGAAGAGGAAGGTTTATATGTATAATAATAACAGTTTTTCTGTAGTGTATTTAGTATCAGCATTGCACCGGTGCGAAGCCGGGGCGGGACGCTAGTAAATGATAAATCACGTTAAAAATTCGGTAAAAGTTATTTTTTTTTAAATGTGTGATATTTGCGTTAGTAAAATGCAATATAACATAATATTATTTATATCTAAATATACACTGTAAGTGCATCTATTCATGACAGCGCAACTTCACTCCATTTCGCCACAACTCTAGCGTGAAATCCCAAAGGTTTTCTGTTAAATCTCGAATCACAATGGATTCGAAATAAAAGCTTTGTAAAATACAACTGTTAAATGTACGAAACCTTCTTGATAAATAACGACGCCTTTGAGATTGTATGTAGCTATATTTTAATTATTATTAAAATGTAACATACTTATTGTGTCTTATTATTATTTTACTATTAACTTTGACGGGCTCGTTGGCGCGTTCGACAGAATACCTGCCGTGCGTATCGATGGATCGTGGGTTCTAATCCCACCGGGACAACAAGTTTATAATTTTCTGTAAGCACGTCCTCCCCACGTCTGGTAACTTCGGGCATTAAACGGGTGGGAGGAATATCGAAATTTCAACAGAGTAACGAACCACCGTTCATAGGTGGAAATACCGTGAAGTGCATATTGCGAGTTTCGGTTTCAGTTTTCAGGATTTCTGAATGGTCGAAGTAAAAAGGAGGTCAACAGCACATTATAATGTGCACATTATAACAGCAAATTATAATATTATTGACTGATGTTCTGTGACTGAGGTATCACCTACCATCAAGTGAACTTTATGCTCGTCTGTCGATATAAAAAAAGTAAGATACTTGTTGTATATTACGTATTTGTATGGTTTTAATTAAAATAAAGCAAATAAAGTTAACTCCTCTCTAGTCTTAAAATAATCAGTCCAGAGACTTTGCGATTAGAAACAATCTCATGATTTATTTTTCTTATAAAGAGAAATTAAGTAACTGAATTCGTATATCCCTATTAATATGTTATTGTCCGATGCGAAAATCGATTATAATTGATTTGGTACGGTTTAATAAGAGATTTCTGATATTAAACATACTTATGAAAAATTATAATATTTCTGTGTAATTTTTTGTTATTTTTTTTTATTATCAAGTAAATCAAAAAAAAATTAAATAGGGATAGGCGAATTGTGAACAAATTGTGAAAAACCTCACCTTTGATTTGAAGGTACAAAATTCAAAAATTCAAAATTCAAAATTCAAAAATCATTTATTCATTTAGGTAACACAATGTACACTTATGAACGTCAATAAAAAATACATATTAAATGCTTCTAATATTACATTTACTGCCAGTTCACAAATCAAGGGCGTAGAGCGGACGAGAAGAACTGGCAAGAAACTCGCCGCCACTCTTTTTAATCGCCAAGTTTTTGTTTTACAAATGTTTTATAAGGGGCTGCAACCATTACACCATGTTCCACATGACATCACACAATTAACTATAATTATCAAAAAAAACAAAAATATATATAAACGAAAAAATAAAAAAAAGTAAAACAAAGATTTGTCCTCTATCAGTAGTATGTATGGTGAAATAGGAGCACTCACATTCTAGTGGGAACAACACGCAAATACATAGACGAAATAACTAATATCACCGCATGCACGAATTCAAGTTCGACCTGTAATATTAACAGTAATATTAATCCCGATGAGAGAATATTTTTACTCTAACAGACTAAAATTTTGATTTTGCAAGTCATATTCGTGCTCATAATTTAGCTATGATAAACAAAAATACAAAACACTGTATCCCTAGTGAAAGTTAAGTGAGCACTGGATATATGAGATATCTCTGTTTATAGGATAAATCTGGATAGAGCACACTAATCACCTAGCGGTATGAAATATACTTTCTGACCTACCTAACAAACATACATAAAATCATAAAAATCGGTCGAGCCGTTTCGGAGGTGTGCGACCACAAACACCGTGAGACGAGATTTTTATATACCCAGAAGTTGATACAAACATTAAATTCTCTAACTTTTACAAAAGAGGAGTATTTTCTAAGTTTGGATATTGTTAGATTATAAAGATTGCTTCTGTCCAATTCAGAACTTTACTCAAAGAAAATAAAAGAAATAGTAAGCAAGTGAGTTTTATTGAGTTTTGCAGTCTCTGTGGGAAAGGAAAGTGTAGTGCAATCTTATACGGTGTGGGGTTAAATTAAGTTTATAGCCACGTCTCCTCTATTAATAGTGGGGCTAACTAGCCTGCAGGGATGTGAACTTGCCCCTTACATTCAGTAATTAAATACAGTATTTATCAGAGAAAATACGTTGATTATTTATCGAAATAAGATGTAATATTGTCTTTTATTAACGCGAGTATCATACATTTAAATAAAATACTTTATAAGGAATATGACAACTTTGTGATATTTCAAATAAGACAAATGTCACCTTTCAGTCTGCCCCGTAACGTCTAATCATCTGAAACGTCGGCATAAATGTATACTAATACTAATAATATAATATTATAAAGAGGAAAAATAAACTCAAAAACTACTGGACTGATTTTGAAAATTCTTTCACCAATAGAAAGGTACATTATCAGCGAGTAACATAGGCTATGTTTTGTGTATAGTACATCTACATTGCACCCGTGTGAAGCCGGGGCGCTTTGCTAGTAATATATATAACAAATCGCATTTTTATCCGTTATAAAGTATTTTATTTAAATAATTAAGGTGTTTTATTTTTAGCAAAAACTGTCAACGGTTTGACTCGCGCAAGTATACAGATTAATCATTAAATAAGGGTATATAATATGTTAAAAACACAACAAAGAAAATAGCGTATTTTTGTAAAATAATTAACGAAAAAGAAAATATATAAAAGAAATAACTACGTCAATTATATCAAAAAGAAATATATATTTTTTTATATAAGAGGAGGCAAACGGACTGATAATAAGCGACTGCCGCGGCTTACGTCATGGAGAATCATAACACCAGAGGTTTAAAGGATGCGTCGCCGGCCTTTAAGTAAAGAAAAATGGAAATATTAAAGGTAATTAAAAATAATAACAAAGCGTATTAAATTTGTAATGTAAATAATAAACGATATCAGAAAAATTACAATAAAGAAAAACTACGTTACATCAATTCAAATGATAAGAAAATAATTTCATTTTTGACGGGCTCTTTGGCTCGTTCGGTAGAACACCTGCCGTGCGAATCGATGGGTCGTAGATTCGAATCCCACCGGGACGACATGTTTATAATTTTCTGTATATCTTCCCCACGTCTGGTAACTTCGGGAATTGAACGGGTGGGAGGAATATCGAAATTCCGACCGGGTAACAAACCACCGTCCATAGATGAAAAAACCGTGAAGTGCATATTGCGCGTTTCGGCTTCAGTCTATGGATTTCCGAATGCTCGAAGTAAAAAATAGGTGGACAGTGTATCATTGACTGATGTTCTGTGGCTGAAGTATCACCTACCATCAAGTGATGGCCTCATGCTCGTCTGTGGGATATATAACATAAAAAAAATATTATGTACTCGTACATTGTTAGATCCTACGTAAACTATTGTAACCAACAAAGTGTTTTACGTTTTTTAATCTATACGGTCTGATTTCATTTATTTTCTGACATCGCAATAAGAAAATTAAACATATTTAATTTCTTTAGGTATATGGCTGTAATAATAATATAACTAGATGAAAATGGACTGTATAGTTTAAAAAAGAAAAATATCCATAGTTTACGTAGAAGGCATAGACATAGGTAAATAGTTTCATAAAGTTTGTTATGTCCAAACGTGGCTAGACATCCCTTAGTTATTTAGTAGGAAAGGACCTAAGACGAGTGCGAGATGAAATTATCTAGATATCTACAGTACACGTTTAATTTATGAAGGTACTGTGTCAAAAGTTATTATATTAATGTTGTGACCATGATACTAAAAAGTACTGGGACTAATATAATAATATGTGATATAATATTTTTTTTGTACCTAATGGATTTTGTTTGAAAAATAGAAGTTTAAAAAAGAATTGAATACAAATAACATATTTTAACATAAAATAGAAAATTATATACTAACACTGAATAGAAACAATAAGAATTTGGCGGGCTCGTTGGCGTGTTCGATAGATCACCTGCCGTGCGTATTGATGGGTCGTGGGTGCGAATCGCACCGTGACGACAATTATATAATGTAAGCATTTGTTCTTTCAAGTTTTCTTTTTACTTCGAGCATTCGGATAGCCATACCAGGTACCGAAACGCGCAATGTGCAGTTCACGGTTTTTCCGGTGTTGTTACCCGGTCGGAATTTCGATATAAACATATTGTCCCGGTGGGATGTGAACCCGCGACTCATCGAAACGCTCGGCAGGTGATCTACTAAAGGCGCCAACGATCTCGTCAAAAAGACGCTGCTTCGTTGAATAAAATCCTGATAATAAAATATTGAGTGATTCATGCAACTTAAAAACCATGGTAATCCTACAGTTACACAGTTACGACAAGGTTTCAACGGGACAATGTTACGATGCTCACCGCAGAAATATAAAATGAAATTCCTTGTTTCGAGGAATATTTAATGCAATATGCTTCTTCTTTTATTACAAACTAGTTATTTCATGAGGTTTCATTTATTAATGAATACCTTTTTTATTTAGCTATAAATGCGCCGTCTGGAGATTGTACTGTAGCGATATTCTTGAAGCAATAAAATTGAAAATACACTGTCCTATATACTTTTATAGGTGTATATAGGTCAGCATTTAGGTATATAGTAAGAATACTATTTAAGATCACATAATATATATAACACAGATTTATACAGTAAAAGGAAACTTAAAATATAGTGGGCAAACGGCGGCTTTATAGGGTTTTAGCTATCCGTTCTAATCAGCTGCATAGAGAGGACAGAGAAGTAATAAGAAGTAAGAGTAGTGTGTAATAAGAAGTCATAGTTAAGGAATTACCAGTTAATAAATGATTTGAAGTTGAATATAATATAGACTAGAGTAGAATAAACAATATCTTAAACTTATAGACAGATAATGTAAGCCACTTAAAATTTAGGGTTGTCAAACCATTACAGGTTGTATAACCCTTATCTCTCGATATAAATAAAATGACTTTACACCGGATAGCAACACCGAAACACACTTCACCGAGTTTTTGAGGTAAATCGTAACAAATAAACAAATCTTACCTCTTTATAATATTAGTTAAGTTAGACGTTTTGTCATTTATTATTCATATTATTTTCGAGTATCGAGTATTTTTTTTATTCTGCCCGTTTGAGTTTATTTAATTTTGTTATACTCGCGTAAACAATACTTTCCGATTAAAATAAAAAAGCGAAAATTCAATTACTTAAATTTTCCGTTTCTAATACATTTATTACTCTTCTATAAAAAAGCGGCTATTCATTAACTGAGGTTTTCTTTTTTTGATTTTAGATATCGACAGACAAGCATGAGGTTCACTTGATGGTAGGTGATACACCAGCCACATAACATTAGTTATAACCGAAACGCACCATATTATGCACTTCACGGCTTTGCCAACTATGAACGGTGGTTCGTTACCCGTTCGGAATTTCGATATTCCTTCCACCCGTATCATGCCCGAAGTGACCAGAAAGAGAGATGACATACTTATAGTCAATTATAAACATGTTATATCAGCGGGATTCGAACCTGCAACCAGTAGAGTACAAGGTAGGTGTTCTACCAAACACGCCAACAGCCTGTCAAAAATAAACTTCTCAATACAAAATTACGTTTTGAATGTAACAGCCAACAGCTGTTTAAAAATCATCAAACGTATACAGATTTTGGCAATCTTACTAAGTTCCTATGACTTATCACGTACCATCACTTATTTGATAACATCAAATATTCCTCAACGTATCTGCGTGCTTTGTAACATGCACAATCAAGGTAATAGTTTCTCTTGTGCAAGTTAGTTCCGAGTTCTGTTGGAATTACTAAGCAAACTAGCTCACACCGGGCTTACTAAAACTTCTCTAATTGATTTAAAATTGACCAATATTGGAATAGTCGTATCGAGTCGAACATAATATAATTTATTGCACTCACAATTTGTGTATAAAGTAATATTATAAATACTGTACTGACAAGGAACGTTACCTAACTATACCACCATATAAAGCACTAGCAACGCGCGCCGGTTTCACACAGGTGCATTGTGCAATATAGATACAAAAAATAGCCTATGTTACTCGCTGATAATGTAGCTTTCTATTGGTGAAAGAATTTTTAAAATCGGTCCAGTAGTTTTTGAGTTTATTCATAACATACAAAAATACAAATCTTTCGAAGTATAGATAATATAGATAAAAGGATTTTTTTAATTAGTTTAGGTGGTGGAATATTTTTTTAAGCCAAAGTTCAGGCTTTAAATTTTTGCAACTGTTACCAATGAGATTTAAAACTAGTTAGGAACAAAATATAACTCGACCATCACATGTCCTCATGATGCTGCAGTATCGAACGGCAGAATTTAGGGTTTTTTAAGTATGCAGCTACTAAATGCTGGAACAATCTACCAGCGCTCATATGCAACTTAAAATCATAGGCATCTTTCAAAGATTGGCCGACAATCAGTGCTGTGAAACTGGCTTTGCAGCTACGAATATTTACATAGTTATTCTACTATATTTTGTCACAACCCATTAGGTACTCATTATTTGATGCTTGTGTCCATTGAAATGCTATTAAAACTATATATGTAAATCATTCACATAGTATTAAATATCAATGATGCTTGCGTCAGTAAATTTCTTTTTTATTCATACAACTAGCAAAACACCCCGGCTTCGCACGGGTGCAATTTAGATGAAAATAAGTTACACGCTGATAATGTAGCTTTCTAATGGTGAAAGAATTTTTAAAATCGGTCAAGTATTTTTTGTATTAAATCGTAACAAAACCGCAAAAATTGAAGAAAATGACAAAGTATATACAATACTACCCCTCGCAGCATTGCTCGCTGCGCTGCGCTGCTTGAAGCCGCACCGGCCGCGGCGCGACGGCCGCGGCGTGTATTTTTGTTTGTATTGATATTTTTAATTTCGTAATATCTTTTGAATGGAATGTCCGATTTCAATAATTCAAAAAGTAGTCAATAGGTATTGAAACAGTCTTGGATATGAAATAATTTATTTGGATAAGAATTAATATAAAGGTATGGATAACATGGTCTGATTTTGAACGGCATTTCTTTCAATTTTTTAAATGTTAAAAAGTAGTTATAGTAACATAACTACAATAGCTAGATATATGATCTCGCGAAGTTTTTTGTTGATATTGATATGTTCTATAATATTGTAGAACATTTTTTTGTTCTATCGTTAATACTTTCCGCAGCGCATGCGATGAAAGACATATTTTGGCTAATTTTTTACATCTTGAGTTGGTTTTAGTAGGAATTTCTAAGGATCTCTATTTTTTTCTAGTTATAAATATAGCCTATGTTACTCAGCGATAATGTAGCTTTCTATTGGTGAAAGAATTTTTGAAATCGGTCCAGTAGTTTCGGAGCCTATTCAATTCATACAAACAAACAAAAAATCAAACCTTTCCTCTTTATAATATTAGTATAGAAGTATAGATAAGCACATTTTTTGACGATATTTATAGTAGTACCAACATTACATATTTTTATGTTCTTTTTTTAATTTTCATGTTCTTCTTGGTTTTAAAACTCACCAGACTTACAACATAGCCAAGTGCTTGCAAGGTGATTTGGCAGCAATCCCGATTGTTTACGAGAGTTATGTAAACACTTAGAGACCGCTGGAGACCGGCACGCAAGTGTATTATACTCCAATATTCAAGTACCGTGGCTATAGTGTGTAAGCATAATGTTTTGAATAAGTAAAATCGTCTTTAGAGGGAAAAGGCTTCATAAATACCGCAACATTATTCATAATAATTGTTCGTTTATAAATTCCCGCATGAAAACGTTAAATTGCAAGATTTATTGTCTGTGTACAATTTTTTGGACGATCATTAGTTCATGCTGGTAATTATAAACAAACGGTTCGTACATAATAATAGTAATAATCCGGAGATATATAGGTATCAAAGCTTACTATTTCATTTCATCCTCAACACCTTGACGTATGGAACTCGAGCACTGTAAGGTTTACGCGCAACTTCATCCCACGAACAACGAAATGAATTATCGCCTTCCAACTAATTCAAAGTGACTATAATTATTGTGGTACTTTTGACGAGTTTGTTGGGGTTGATCTTTGCAAATTGCGCGATTCGGTCTCAATCTATGGATTTCCGAATGCTCGATGTAAAAAATAGGTCGACAGCGCATCTTCGAATGATGTTCTGTGGCTGGGGCCTATGCCTACCATGGGAAGTGGTGACAACTTTCTGCTCGGTTATCTACTTTGTGATAAAGACTCACAATTTATCTTATATAATATCGGAAAATCCCATGGAATGATAGGACTTCAAAATAAAAAAGGTATTTAATGGTTTTTAATTTAAAAGAGAGCATACGCATGACAGTGTTTGATTAGTTGGTTGTGTTCAACAAAAGGAAAGAGTAGATTGGCGGTGTTGCATTCTTGCATAAATGAAATACGCATACACAATTGAACAACTGAGAATAATCGCGCTTTATCATACAAATTTATAATCGTTGGAACGAGGCTATATACGAAGTTTTATTAATTTATTACACATATCAACTGCCATTACAGGAAGCCTAATGCGACAGTGACATATAAACAGATATCGACAAACGAGCATGAGGTTCACTTTATGGTAGGTGATACCTCAGCCGCAGAATATCAGTCAATGATGCGCTGTTGACCTACTATTTACTTTGAGCATTCGGAAATCCATAGACTGAAACCGAAACGCGCAATGTGCACTTCACGGGTTTTCCATCTATGAACGGTGGTTCGTTAACCGGTCGGAATTTCGATATTTCTCTCACCCGATCAATGCCCGAAGCTACCAGACGTGGGGAAAACATGCTTACATAAAATTATAAACATGTTCCGGTGGGATTTGAACACGCGTCCCATCGATGCGCACGGCAGGTGTTCTACCGAACGCACCAACGAGACCGTCAAAATGCCCGTATGTGTGATACTCGCGTTAATAAAAGACAATATTAACTTTAATACATATTATAGCGGTCTAAAAATCCCAGTAAAAGCTATGTTATGGTCTCCACTCGTATTGATAGGATATTCTTACAGTAAAGGCAAGTACAGGTATCCGTGACCGCGTTGTCGAGCGAGCTGATATTATGATACCCATTCAACTCTAGTACGTGAGCGTAATATTGTAAAAATACACGTTTAGGGACCTCAGTATCTATAAAACATCTAGGTTCGTTCAGCGCTCGAGTCATTTAAGCCGCTTCTAATATTATATGGCCATATTCAGGCTTACGGTACCGGAATATCTGTCATAATGATTTTATCTGGTTAATCATATTACAAAAAGTTGGACATATATTGTCGAATATATACTGATATTATAAAGTTCAAAGATTTGTATGAATGAATGAATGAATACTTTATTGCACAAAAATTTATACATAATTTTACAAATCTTATTGAACTAAACTTAAAATTAATTGTGTAAGGGGCGACCTTATCGCCTAACGGCCTAATTTCTTCCAGGTAACCCTGACATTTGAAAAGAAATTGATTTTTAAAAATGGATAGAGAATAATAACATCAATACTAAAAATTAACAGAAATAACATAAAGTACAATAAAGTCGAAACAACAAATACATATACAATAAATTATTCACAAATACATAGTCCAGATACATCACAAGAAAGCAAGAAATATAAAAAAAAAGAAAAGAAAAAAAAAAAAAATTCCCACACTGAAGGAAATGATTTATTTATATATTATGTATGTTTGTTTGTTACAATTTAACTCAAAAACTACTTGACCTATTTTTAAAATGATTTCACCGTTAGAAAGCTACATCTTCACCGAATAACATATGCTATATTTATTTTCAGAAATAATTAGGGATCCTACTAAAATTTGAATAATGTAACCCAAGGTATAAAAAAAGGTTGAAGGGAGTAATTTCTGGATCTACTGAACCGATTTTAAAAATTCTTTCACCAATAGAAAGTTACGTTATCAGCCAGAAATTATTATTATCTTTCGCTTTAAATTGATAATTTGATATTTTTAGATATTTTAAATTTACTTAAAGTAATAAAGTATTAATTTATTTACTTGCTTATATTTATCTATCAACTGTCATCCGTAACTTAGAGACAAGCGTTGAAGTGCAGGCTAACTAGGGTACCACTGGTCCATTTGCATATCATAACGAAACTGCCACTTTTGATCTATTTTTTCTATGGAATTTAGGTCCTTGGTACTATTTAGGCCCTAAACCGAACAATTTGCGAGAAAGTATTCATATTTGTCAAACTATCTAACTAGTTATTTAATTAAGATCTTCTTGTAAAAGGGACAAACGCACTGATGGCTCCTATGGATAGATATCCAGAGAATGTATCACAAAAGACATATATCACTGTGGCCGTCCATACATATATTATTACTAGCAATTGCCCCCCCCCCCCCCCACCCCACCTTGTGGGTGGAATTTCGTAAAATCCGTTCTTAGCTGACCTCTACTCGGCGAAAGGAATATTCCTACCATATTTCAAGTCGCTACCCTATGGAAAAAATCTCATAAACCTCATAAAAACATGGACAAATGCAGACCGATTTCTCATAAATCTCATAGCCTCTGATGAGAATTTGATCTGCATTTGTCCATGTTTTTATGAGGTTTATGAGACTTTTTCCATAGGGTACGCCTTATGGTTCCAGAGATATCGTGATGAGTCAATATATAGGTGGGAATCTCTTTTATATTTATAGATAATGATAATTAGGCACAATGATTATGCAAAATACCCAGTACATACCTTTACAGCGTACAGCACTCAGAACATTCGCCCAAAATCAGGAAATAAGACACGCACAAAACACTAATTATTATTTTATAACACTACGAAAAACGTATACCGCGGGCATGTAGATTTGTGATGAAGTGACCGTATATTCAATATGAAGCACTTTCCGCGATCATCAGAACACAACATTCGCGTATCAAAAAACTAGGCTAATATTTCAAACGTCAAAACCTCGTCTCGACTGACAATCGCGCTATTGTTCGCGTCCTACCCTCAATATTATAATGGTCAGATTCTACCTTTAACATTGTATTTTATTAATATTCTACTCCGAACAGCTATAGAGAGATATTTTTAGATTACAGATGTAACACCATAATAAGATTTAAGGTATGAGTCGATTCTTTCCTTTAAGATTGCCGATTGTTAAGCTGAGATTTTCATGAAGATTTAGCTAAATATGTTGATCCTTGGTAAAATTGTATAGATATTAAGCCTGTATTATTGTATTATAACTTAAGTTGGAGCTATATATTGGTCAGATTTATATAAATTGTTTAAAAAACAAACATTTTATTGTTCATAAAATCACATTAATAAAAAAAATATTGATTGTAACAGTTGTTTGTAGTATCGATTTTTTATTGCAAAATTAAAATTAAAATACTTCTCGTATATACCTTTGAATTAAATTAAAATTAAAGTAAAATTGTATTATACATTTGAAATATTCCTATATCCTAATCCCAAAACTTATTAATTATTCATATAATAAAACCTTACAAGGACATCTTGAGGCTTTCTATTTTAAAAGCCCGACATTAACATGTCCTTAATAACAGCTTTTAGAACCAGGTATCTTTAGGCAATTTTAATTTAAATTATCCTAATTAAAGTCAAGCAAACAATGCCCAAATAATTAAGTTACCTTACAATTAGGGAAAACCATAATGTGCAGACGGCAGCCGTAATATTGAATTAGTTAAGTAGGTCTTTAGAGTTTATGTATGAAGTCTAAAGACCTACTCTCTCTATTCTCACAGTTTGCGTTGAAATTGATACCAGAAGTTCCAGGTTCGTTTCCTAAGGAAACATAAAAAATCAAATAAAGCAGCTATTTTTCTACGTTTCGTACATGTTGACTGAGTTTTTATATGACAGAACCCATTCTTTATTCCATTAAAAAATGAAGTCAAAAATGATCAATGTGGACACAGAAATATGTTGGAATTCCAAAATTGAGCAACTTCTACTTACCTTTTTAGGTTTTTTTTTTATGTTATGTCGGATATCGACAGACGAGCATGAGGTTTACTTGATGTTAGGTGATACCTCAGCCACAGAACATCAGTCAAAATAGTATACACTAGCACTCAGTGCGGGTCCCAAACTTAACGTGTTCTTATTTTTTAATTAATTTAATATCTTAAACTATACTTATAGAGCAACCTTGCATCACCTATGAATAGACTATTGTACCTGGATATTTGAAAAAATAACAAAAAATTGACGATTTTTTTTTTACCGTCACATGTGACATGAAATTATCTTCACTTTAGCACGTTCCCTGTCCACGACTCCATTTAGAGTCGCAAATTGACTTCAGTCGTAAGTTCACGCCCCTATACGGAGTCATACTTACATACATTTTAAATTATGAAATATTGTACTGCCGGCCTAGCATGACCGCCACGAGATATGTCGCGGACGAGAGAAGACAAAGTAAAATGTAAGATATCTCGATATATTATATCTCGACATCGACAATTTTGATAGAAAAAATATCTCGATCGACAAACATATTTATTTTTGATATTAAAAGTCGAGTTTTAAGCTTAATTGTCATGTTTATTATTTATATTGTTTAAATTATTTATCCCGACGTTTCGGATGCTTTTCAGACAACTCTTCAACTTTTCTTTCTTCAACTTCAACGCAGTTGAACTGCGGGAGACTCCCGCGACCACGGTTGCTGAAAAGCATCCGAAACGTCGGGATAAATAATTTAAACAATATAAATAATTAATCGCGTTTTAATCCGGTATACAGTATTTTATTTAAATGTGTGATACTCGCGTTAATAAAAGACAATATTATCTCTTCAGAGAGGCCTTACTTTATGCGATCATAATGCGTACTCTGAAATGAAACCAAATTAATTGACCGACCAAGATAAATGTTTAGTGTAAATAAATTATTTGTAAGCTATTTCTATATCTATACTAATATTATAAAGAGGAAAGATTTGTTTGTTTGTTTTATACGATTTTACTAAAAAACTACTCGACAGATTTTCAAAATTATTTCTCCAATAGAAAGCTACATTATCCGCTAGTAACACAGGCTATTTTTTTAGTTGCTAGTTTTATTTATATGATATGTCATATAAATAAATTCTTCTCCATGAGACCCACTTTTTGGAACCGTGCAACTACCCGTTTCATAAGAGCCTGCAAAGGCCTATTTGAAATAAAAAAACTTTTGATTGATTGTTTGTTTGATAGCTCTTTATACATGAAATTATGTTTAATACAGTTTTATATCATTGTCAATAAATATAGGAACATTATAATTAAATTAATAGATAACTTACTGTATTTATCTAAAGAATATTCAAAGAACAAGTTTGTGTTTAATTAAAGTTTTCATTATATTACGAAACTCTTCGTGCATGAACTCGATTCACTTTTAGCTTAAGTTTCGTTCATTTTTAAATACATTACTAAGTTAATTCTAGAACATGCTATTTTTAAATCAAAGCCCTTCAATAGAAATGCTGTCATTAAAATTTAAAAAAAGAATTCAATTTTCAATTGCTATTTTTGAAAAAAGAACATTGCTAGCTGTCATGTCGATTGTATTATTAGAGGCAATTTACTTAAGTGGCCGCCATCATGCCAGATCTCGTAGTAACGAAACATTTTTCTCTTCCCCACTCTGTGACAAAACGATGCCGCCTGCTCTGAATGGATTACTGTAATTCGCCAATTAATTATGATAATTGTGTTTTGCCATCGTCCGAATGTTTGTTTGGAATAAAAACGATGACTTTACTGAATGAGCTTGAAGTAATTTAAAGTTTTTTTTAAGAAAATAAAGTCACTTAAGTTTCACTTATATAGTCAGTTTAAAAATCGAAAATATAGTTATTTAAGGTGCTTTTGTTAGATATCAATAGACGAGCATGAGGTTCAGTTGATAGGCGATACCCCAGCCACAGAGCATCAGTCAATGATGCGCTGTCGACCTACTTATTACTTACCACAGACAGACCGAAACACGCAATATGCACTTCACGGTTTTTCCATCTGTGAATGGTGGTTCATTACCCGGTCGAAATTTCGATATTCCTGTCACCCGTTTAATGCCTGAAGTGACTAGACATAGGGAAGACATGCTTATAGAAAATAAAACTGTCCCGGTGGGATTCGAACCCGCGAACCATCGGAACACAAGGTATATGTTCTAAAAAACGTGACAATGAACCAGTTGAGTTTTAAAATAAAACTTGTGAATAAATCATAATTGAATTAATTAAAACAAAAAACTAATTGCGAAATGGAGAATCTCAAAAATTTTAAATATAATACTTTATAACGGATTAAAACGTGAAACGAATCGGGATTAATAATAATATAAATTATCAATCCGTTAAAAGTATTTTATTTAAATATTATGTGATACTCGCGTTAAAAAAAGACAATATTCTATTTTATTATATAAAGATAATCTCTAAAAGGATTCAATTTCTAATATCCAAAACATTGATTAATTTTTATTGCCTACCTTAGATTATTTACATATAAATAATCAAAGTTGCCTACTTGATAATTAGTACTACTCTTAGTCTATGGAGTTCTCTTTGCAATGGAGATCGAATCTCACATTTTAAATTTTTAAGACTCAATAAATTCTCCTATCGACAGAATGATGTATGAAGTTTTTAACGTCCGAGTTAAATGAACTATAAGTAAGCGATTTTATGTCATAAAAAAGTTTAATAATAGAAATGTTTTATAGTCGCCTCTTAAGAAAATGTGGTACCTTTATTTTAATAGAGTCGAGCTGATAACTTCATGCTAAAGATGAGACGAATTTACTATACCAGGTTTTAAAACCAGGGCTTCGCTTGGAAGTAGGGCGCCCTGGTGCGAGCGGGGGAACGGGGAAAACTTGCAAGTATGAAAGTATTAGCTATTCGGGTGGGTTTAGAGTTGAAATTGAATATACTTGCATAGAAAAACGGTCAGTAATTACTTAGAAATAAGGACCACAATCGTATTTGCAAAAAAATACTTTAAAGTATAAAATACGTATGCAAGTATTTTTTACTATAGGAGCGGATTCGGAGCTCGATGAAAGTATTATGAAACCTGGTTTTCGATCCTGGTTTTTTTACGGACTCGTACTTGGCAGTTCTGGTATCGAATTTTGCAAGTATATCGCATCGCTACTTCATACACGTCATGAAAAGTCTATTCTTGTACCATAATGGGATGGGAAATTTCAGTTTTGAGTGGACACATTATATTATACATCCAGTTCTTTAATCCGATTATGGACTATTATCGCACCCAAGACCCTTATTTTGCGGTCTATTTTTTTATATTAGACTAGCGGTCTGCCCCGGCTTCTCTAAAAGCTTTCTATTGGTGAAATAATTTTAAAAATCGGTCAAGTAGTTGAGTTAAATCGTAATATACAAACAAACAAATAAACAAACTAATCTTTCCTTTTTATAATATTAGTATAGATATCGACGAGAATGAGATTCACTTGATGGTAGGCGATACCCCAGCCACAGAACATCAGTCAATGATACGCTGTCGACCTACGTTTTACATCGACCATTCGGAAATCCATAGACTTAGACCGAAACAGGTCGGACAGGGCACAAAAGACTAGCTAAATAAAAATGGGGACTCAATGAATCACTATGATATTTCTTAAACAAATTATAATTAAAACTTTGAATACAAAATATGTGAAAAAAGGAATACCTGATTAAAGAAATAGCTTTTATTACTTCAGTGTAATAATTATACGTTATATAAATACAAATGGCGAAAGCTCCTAACAATATAAGATTACGCAAGAAAAGCAATTTTCCGTCCATTAAAATTCATTTCACCGAACCGCTACCTTTAAGCAACACTTTTATTACCGTACAAATGTTTACTCGTTATTTTAGTGTGAAAAAAAGGTTTAAAACCCACAGATTACACAGGCCGGCGTGATTTTCACAGAGCTATATTTCAAAGAATACTTCCGTACTACGCGCGCCGCAAAATTAAAATAAAAATGTGGAGTGGCAATGTTTTGAGATAGCGAGTGCTCTTTCCGTCGTATATTCTGAATGATATTAAACTGGATGACTTTATCTAGTGGATGACATACGTGTTATAAGGCGGGAATTTTAAATTTTAAATTTAAAAAAACAATTCAATTTTCAATTGCTATTTTTGAAAAAAGAACTATGCTAATCGCAATGACGTGATACCGATAATTGTCATCAAATGCGAAAGTTGAATTTTTGAGCTAGTATTTTTATATTATTTCTTAATATTCATTTATAAGTTAGATCTGATGCGTAATACGCCTTTTCCTTTTTTTAGATGTAAAGTGAGCTTAATGACTGAAAAAGTGGACAGTTCCTTCACACTTGAGGAGTTCACAGAAGTTTGTATAGCAATTAAATATTACAAATATTTATAGACCAACTTATTTTTTAACCGACCTAAGCTTTTCATCTTTAGACACCTTTATTGAAATACATAAAAACATATTTTCCTTATATTGTTTAGTTGTTTATTTATTTGCATAACTTCTAAAAGGATTCGTAAAAATGATTTTCCAGTAGATAGTAGTTCACCCTCTTTTATGTATGATAGTAATAATTATATTTTAAAATTAATAATTCGATTTAGGTTCGAAATTTAAATATTTCAGTCGGTAAGGTTGTAATTTGGGCGGGAATACGTCGCAGGGAGTTAATTATTAATAGACTAGCTTTCGAGTTCGCGTGGCCTTCATCTTAAGCTGAGCCTCATGTATGTATTATCTTCATCAATTTTTTGCCAGACATCCGATTTTTATGAAATAAAGTTTTGCCTCACATTAAGATTAATCTATGTGTCAAAGTTTAAAGTCAATTTAGTAGTGAAAATCACTTTAGTATCTTCGGCGATTAGCAGACAGACAGACAGACAAAAACGTTTAAAGTGATTTTTATTTACAACTGTTCCCCTTCTTTCATCGTCCCCTATATATTTCTGGTAAAGATTTCAATGTATAGAAATTTTGATTTTACTATTTTATTATTTGTACAGATAATATGTTCTATAATCTCTATTCTCAACAAGGATATACCAAAATAATATAATAATTTAAACTTATTTTTACACTGAAACAAAAGTTCGTGGACATCCTACAATGAAATGCATGTCTAACGAATATTTCCTTCCGCATTATTTTCCTGAGTTGAAAACCATACAATATTCTTTCCTCGTTTCATGAATAAGAATGTATATTATTCTCATCTCGCGGGTAAAAATATATGAGTATATGCATATTTGTAAACCCAGGTGTGGTTGAGACGAGTGAGTATGAAGTTGCCGTCAGCGTGTTTGTAGTGTGTTGTAAAATTAAGATGAAATTTGTGATTTATATGATGAAATATGGTTGGTTTATTTTATTAAAATATAGCATTGTAATTACTGGAAAGATTAGGATTTCTTTCGTATGTTGTGCAGAAGAAAACGGCCTTAATACGGCGTATAATTTGGTTATTAATTCGTGAAAATTACAGAGTGATAATGTATTATGTAATTTATAGATACATGTGTACGAAAATTACTGCAAATTTCATTTGTTATGATAGATATGGACAGATGAGCATGAGGTTCATTTGATAGTAGTTGATACCTCAGCCACAAACATTCAGTGATGCGCTGTCGACCTACTTTTTACTTCGGCCATTCAGAAATCCATAGACTGAAACTAAAACGCGCAATGCACTTCACGGTTTTTCCGTCTATGAATGTCGATATTCCTCCCACCCGTTCAATGCCCGAATTTACCAGACGTGGGGAAGACATGCTTACAGAAATTTATAATCATGTCGTTCCGGTGGGATTCCAACTCACGACTCATCGATGCGCACGGCAGGAGTTCTACCGAACGCGCCCGTCATTTTTTTTTGTGTATAGTACATCACCATTGCGCTCGTGCAAAGCCGGGGCGGATTGTTAGTATCCAAATCTTTAATAACTTCTTTCCTAGAGCTTTATGTTAAGAAGAAATATCGTAAAATTATTTGTCACATTTCTTTAAAAAAAATATAAATGAAAACTTTATCTAAATTCTCTTAATTTAACTAGAATAAAATTCTCTAAGAATTCATTAACATTTACTGTTAAGTTATATTCTCAATTATATTATTTCAGTCTATGACAATATATAGAAATGAATAGACATAATATATAACTCTTGACGTCGCTAATCCCCAAGATATATAGCCGTCTGCGACAATTTATTGGTTGGTCGTATCTTGAAGGACTTAATGCTATAAAAATTGACTTTGTACATGCCTCAGTATTGTTTAAAGTTCTTGTTCTATTAGAATTACGTATTATCGATTTGTAATTGGAAGAGTTCTTTCGTTTGTTGCTCAGAAGAAAATCGCCTTTAGCGTATAAATTTGGATTTAATTCGTGAAAATTACTGAATGAATGAAGAATGTACTGATATATACCGCTGAGGGTCAGGTTCCGAAATTTGATTGGTGGTATCCAGTGGCGGGACCACTATACAAGCTCGAAAGTTTGGCTAGCCCCTATAAATGCAACCATAAAAGGAAAAATAACCTTGACGTAATTATGTAAGTAATATAATTATATAAACACGTATTACTTTAAAATCGACAAGCCGGGCTTTTGGGCTTGTATGGATGGCCCGCCGCTGGTGGTAACGTATATTTTTAAATGAATTTTGTCTTTAAATAACGCGAGTATCACACATTAACTTAAAGCGTATAAAAGCCTATTTCGTGATGCTACTTTATTGTACATACAAGAACAATAGTTGAATGCAAAAAAAATAGGGCAATAATTGATCAAAGAGTTGTTAGCAACTGTTTACACGCGGATATGTGCTGTATACACCAAGAAAGGTATTGAATCAAAACTTGTATGACAGATCAAGAATGTTACGTGTTGTTTAGCCAATGCAAGTAATTTATTGCTTCAATTTATTTGTATGCAATATGCAAGAAACTTGTGTCGTATAAATAGGCATTTACTTTTGCTTTTTTAAGAATCATTTTATAAATAAATTAGGATTTATTAACCATATACTACTAAGGGCACTCTCTTTCCCCTTATATGTATACAATAAAATCAAGTCAATATTATCATCCGTTTATATTTGGGAAAAAAACTTTTCTTAGGGTATACATATTTTTCTTTTGATTCTTCTAGACTAACTTAAACAACAGATTTTTAAGTTTAAGACATACATACATACATGGAAATTAAATCTAATTAGAGACCTTTTAAATTCTTCAGTTCTCAAAAGTAGATTTGAACTTGAGTTGAGTCTTGAAACATGCCTAATAGAGTACCTACCTATTCATTTGATTTTAAAATTTGAAAACGTACGACGTTGAAAATTTCAAATAATAAATAGACTATTTTACAACTTTTAAATATTACATATTCGTCTTTTATTGAAATCCATAGTAAATATGAACATTTTTGTGCAAATCCCAAAATAAATTTCTAAGGAAATAGAGTTCCCGAGTGAAATAACTCGGAACATGTCGTGACAAAGCCCCGCAATTGTTTTAGAAGTCACTCGCTTCCTAGCTGAGATTTCTTACAAAAATTCTATAAAGGCTATCATCCAGTACAACGATAATGCTATTAACATATTTATAGAGCTCTTTGAAGTTTTAAATGAGGACAAAACTGACGTATCTTTGATAGATAAAATTAAAAATCGAGTAACACATTTTCACTTACTGAGTTACAAGTATGTTAAGTAGCTTTTTACACAATAGGGAGACAAACGGGCAAGTGGCTCAAGTGACAGTAACTGATCACTGCCGCCCATAGACAGAGGGCTTGCCGATGCGTTGCCGACCTTCGGTCTTTCATAAACCTTATCATTGTTACAAACATTATCTATATCTATACTAATATTATAAAGAGCAAAGGTTTGTTTGTTACGATTTAACTCAAAAACAACACGTCCTATTTTAAAAATGTTTTCACCAATAGAAAGCTGCATTATCAGCGAGTAACATAGGCTCTTCTTTTTTGTGTATTGTACATATACATTGCACCCGTGCGAAGCCGGGGCGGGCGGCTATCGGAGCTTATATATTTAGCTTTATAAATAAACAATTCAGGATTTAAATAATTATTTAATTATTATCGTATTATTTTATATTTTGTAAAAGTTAAAGAAATACAAATTTAATAAGACTTTATTAACGTGAATATACTTGAATGAAAAAGCTTTTATGTGAGACTTTTTCTGTATGCTATTAAATAGTGTATGCATTTTAAATTTTACACGGAATAAATCCTGTTTTAATCAGTTAAAATGATGTTCATGTAAAAATTTAATAATTGCTATGCAATTTTCCGTTTTTAACAGTTACATAAAACAAACTACACAATTACAATACAACAACAACTTATAATATGTCTAATAATATCTCACAAAAAATAGTAAAGCATAGCTTAAGTAGTGTGTATTGAACCTTATCCCATGCACGATTTTAAGACATGCAATTTGTCACAAGAATCTCTTCATCCCAACATTTGTATCGCCTACCTTAAAAAAGGTCAAACTTATATTTGTCTAAATATTATTACTATGACAACAGTGCATAGACATAAATAATCTTCTATATAAATAAAAATAAAATGCCGCATGTATGTACTCGCATCACTTTAGAACGGCTGGACAGATTACGCTAAATTTTTTTTGTTGTCTTCAGAATTTTTAGGAGAAGGTTTGTATGTAAAAAATTTTTTGAAAAATCTTACGAAATCCCTTTCTTCATAAGAGTGCGGGGGTATTAATTTAAGAATAATTATATAATTTCGGATCCAAAATTGTGGCAGAACAACGTCTGCGGGGTCCACTAGTAATTAGATAAATTACAATGTTGTCTTAAGATCCTCTTTGGAGCAGATTTTTTGTATTAATTTGATTAAAACTGCAGGCTGAAATACCGAAATTCCGATTAGATAAGTAGGTAAGGTTTCTGTAAGAATTTTGAAGGGCTCGTTGGCGCGTTCGGTAGAATACCTGCCATGCGTCGACGGGTCGTGGGTTCGAATCCCAGCGGGACAACCTGCATATAATTTTCTATAAGCATGTTTTTCCCCACGTTTGGTAACTTCGTGCATTAATCGGGTGGGAGTAATATCGAAATTCCGACCGGGTAACGAACCACCGTTCAAAGATGGAAAAACCGTGAAGTGTACATTGCCCGTTTCGGTTTCAGTCTATGGATATCCGAATGCTCGAAGTTAAAAAGTAGGTCGACAGCGCATCATTGACTGATGTTCTGTGGCTGAGGTATCACCTACCATCAAGTGAACCTCATGCTCGTCTGTCGATGTCTAACATAAAAACAAAAAAAATAATGTCTTCCCCACATCGAGTCACTTCGGATATTAAGCTGGTGGGAGTAATATCGAAATAATATTGTCTTTTATTAACGCGAGTATCACACATTTAAATAAAATATTGTGTACCGGATTAAAAAGGTTGCTGAAAAGCATCCGAAACGTCGGGATAAATAATTTAAACAATATAAATAATAAATCGCGTTTTAATCCGGTATACAGTATTTTATTTAAAAAAACCGCGATGTTTAAACCCATTCCACGCTACATACATAATATATGTACATACATGTGTTAACAATAGGTACTAGATAGACTTGATGAACACCTGCGGCTATAAACGTGTTAAAATTCCGTTAGCGAAATTATTACACCTTAGAAGATTGGTTTTGTTATTCACAGTGCAATTTCCTTAGAAACACCTATTAAATTTAGATAACCATTTCCGTAGTAAATTATTGCTTGTATCTGAATATTTTATTTTAGTATTTATTGTGCTTCTAGTCAATAGTTTTGTTTTAGTAGAGTTTAATATGTATTTTAGTTTTATTGGTATCAAGTAGGTAGATACTTATAAAATTTTAAAGATACTTATTATGTGAATTCCCGAGTCCTTTAGTGGGGCATGGGGCAGACATATTTCTGTGTCTGTTTTACTTATCATTTTTGTTTACAGGCAAGTAGGTGGAAAGCCTTTTGTGCTGTGCCCTACCGGAACATTTTTTTTATCGAATCGAATCATTTATCGACTGAAATTTTTAATATTTGTTTTCCCGAAATTCGAACCCGGGACTCCGGTGCTAAACATAATGAGTATACTACTGAACCGGAGGCGAAATAAAGTAATTGAATAATTTTGCATAGATTTAAATGTATATGCATGTATTTAGGCTAGCCTTAATAATAATAAGTAGCATTTACCACTGGAGTCCTGGGTTCGAATCCCGGAAAGCTGTAACCCCGCCTTCCACCTACCAATCAGCCGAGGCCGTTGGGGTCGTAGTGGGTCGTGGTCCATTGCACCACCACACCGACCCCAATACTCCCCTCGTTACTTTCCATGCCCCGGCGTGGAAATCTGTAATTGGAATTCCAAACGTAAAACAAAAGACCCACCAAGCTCCTCGATTTTTTTACTGAAACAGACACATAAATATGTCTGCTCCATTTGCGGTTCAATAACCCGAGAATAGATTGTGTGATAAAAAAGAGTATTCTATCTATCAATAATATAACTTTATCCAATCTCAAGAAAATGCGCTTTCAATAAAACTCAGTAAAGTGTGAATTGTAAATGGAAGGTAATGGATTGAGTGATGTCTTTTGGGACGACAGAATGGCATACAACGATTTGCGAAAAGCGGTGATTTGTTGGAATGATATATTATTTTACTGCTATCTTCCACCAAGTGTGCAAGGTAAATACAGCTGTAATGTTTTTATAAATTTTAAGCAGACGCCACTAAAAGAATATCACATGAGTACTTTACACATTTTGTTTTTTGTAAGTAGGGAAACGAAAAAGATTTATGAAACTGGTGTGAGTGGTAGAGTCGGGAGTGGTCGACCTAGGCGAACGTACCTTGATCAGATCGGGGACGTTCTGCAAAAGGGCCAGGTCAAAAGTACTCGAAACTGACGAGTGTGTATGAAAGCATTGATGAAAGTAGAAGAAGCGAAAGTGTATGTAAGGATCGGAGCATATGGAATTCCGTGATCTCTGCCTACCCCAATGGGAAAGAGGCGTGATGTATATGTATATATGTATTACACATTTTAATGAATGAACTTTTACCAGATTTAGGAAAATGCTTCTCTCTGTAATTAGTTATTTGATTAGTTTTGTTCTCTTTCATGGTAATATTTCAATGAAAATCATAGAATGAATAATCCATAATTATGCAAACACAATAACTTCCAAATAATTGGATTTTTAATGAGCAATAATTAACATTTTTTTAAATCTTTTGTGTTGAATAATTGTGTGTTGTATTGAACGCAGGAACAATTGAATCTAACTGGGAGCCAAACAACACACCACAATTCAAATACTAACACAGACATAGCAAATTCCTTTGTACGTTCAAAACACTTGAATATCTTCATTTCCTATCGGAAATATTCCGATAACGTTTTCGGTTTGATGTGAGTAAAGGGCAAAAAATGCAAAGAATATTGAGAGGGCTCGTTCAAACTGTGTTGGTTTTGTCACTCGCTCACTTCTGCATCAGTGTTATTGAAAACGGCGACTCTTCAGTCGTTTTGCTGAAAAATATCTAGTTCAGTGGTTCTTTGACATACATATCTCAAATGTTTATGAAATTTTCAAACCGATACGTATAAAAAGAAAAAACCGCCGACAGTCCAAAAACCCGTGCCCTGCAATCAAAGAAAACAACATAATAATGCCCTTAATGTAGTTATATCTATAGTATAGTTTGTATACTCGTACACTAAGTTTTTGTTTTTGTTGTAGGGGTAA
The DNA here is from genome assembly GCA_905404175.1 of Anthocharis cardamines. Taxonomy (NCBI): domain Eukaryota; kingdom Metazoa; phylum Arthropoda; class Insecta; order Lepidoptera; family Pieridae; genus Anthocharis; species Anthocharis cardamines. The sequence continues at coordinate 3,807,531 of FR989959.1, forward strand.
TCTCTGGATCTATTGAACTGATTTAAAAACCAATAGAAAGCTACATTATCAGTGAAATTGTGTATAGTACATATATATAGTAGCCGTGCGAAGCCGGGGCGTGTTACTAGTCAACTATAAAGAAGTAAAGTTTGTTTATGGAAAGTAATATTTGGAACAACTGAACCGATTTCTTTCACCAGTAGAAAGCTACATTATTTCTGAGTGACATAGGCTATACTTGACTGAAAATCGGTCCAGTAGTTTTTGAGTTAAATCATAACAAACAAACAAATATTTCCTCTTTATAATATTACTATAGATTTACAAATTAAACTTCTTTTGAATCGAGAATTTTGTAAAGCTAACATGGGTTCCGAATGTTCCTTCTACATATATAGTAATATAGGTATAATATATCATCATTATTATTTTTAACACTCAGTCCATGACATAACTAACGCTGATTATATCAAACATCTAATATATAACATTTCCATGTCACAATGTTAGTTACCGTACTCCTCCGAAACGGCTTTACCGATTTTTACCAAATTTCATATGCGTATTTAGTAGGTCTGAGAATCGGCTACTATCTTTTTTCATACCCCTAAGTGATAAGGGTTGCTAACCCTTAAATTTTATTTTAATTTTTGGACGAAATTTTTTGTTTTTATTTTTTTATAATGTGGCATTAAAAATACATACACTCTTTATTTTCACTCTTCTATTACCAACCCCTGCTTTTTTGTCAAAAAATCTAGACCCGTGCGAAGCCGGGGCGGGTCGCTAGTATTATGTTACACAGTTCTGTGTGTAAAGTCTATGAAATGACCACGTCAACACTAAACGGCTGTTACTGATCCGATAAAGCGTACTTATGTATACTACACGCAGGTACCGGGATACATTTCAATCGGTTGATCGCAAAAGGTCATTTTCCAGTGCTCTGCAATAATATATATTGGGACGTAATTTTGTGGTAGCTATATTTAAAATTGTACTATTAGTAGCTAGATAACACTGTTTGGAAGATTATTTCTTTTTTAAAGTATACCAGTGGCGTAGCATGGGGGGGGCGAAGGGTGCGGTCCGCCCCGGGCGGCACTTTGACGGGGGCGGTATTTCACAAGGAACGGTAAAAAAAAATACTTCCTTCAACGTAATTTTTTTATATTTTTTTGTCAGAGTACAACAGAGTTTCTCTTTAGATTAGTGTTTTTCAATAAGATTACCATTTTCACCACGCCCCAATGTTCTATAATCAGTTGCAAAAATAAGGGGGCGGCAGATCCGCACCGGGTGCTAGTTTCCTATGCTACGCCACTAAAGTATACAATATATGAATATTCTATGAAACATAATATACACAGAACAGGAAAATCTTCTGTTCTGTGATAATGTATCACTTGGCATCTAGAAATAAACAATAGAAAGTTATAAATCTCAAAATAAGAACGTTCCAAATTTGAATACTTTTTAGTATCGTTGTGAAGTCGAGCCTATTAAGCCACTTAATTTTTCTTTTCAAAAACTAAGTATACTGTAACGACCACATATGTATACTAAAAAAAATTAAACTAATATTATAAATATGAAAGTTAGTGAGGATGGATGTATGAATGTTTGCAATGGACGCAAAAACTACTGAACGGATTTTGATGAAACTTAACAATGCTTATAAATCAGAATAAAACATAGACTATACTTTATAAAAAAATTGTATAATTTGGCCATTATATTACGATAAGTATCAAGTACTCGTAAGTTCGCAAAATTCCCGCCCTCTGAAAGCTATCTTGGCGTGCGCAGCCTAAATCGTTTGAGTAACACGAAGATAATGTATCGTGGGATTGTTTGTTTTAAACAGTTCTAAATAAAAGTCCGCGACAATACGCTTTACAGTAGTATCGCTTTCATTGGTACACAACCTCAATACGACAATATGTCCCGTGTCAATACACTCAAGAGGGGTCATGTCAAATATCCATTACCCAGCAGATACTTGAGCATATAAATCATTAAAATTATGAAACTTACTCCAAGAAACCCTTGTCAGGCACGAACTATCTTAAAACTACATATGTGAACGAGATATTTTGCTAGCCAGCCGGCCTAGCATGACAAGCGCGACAAAATTTTGTCTACCGTTTTCTCGTGTTTCAATCGACTATCGCTTTATTTCTTTCGGGTCTAACATGACAATTACACTTTAAACTCTACTTTTAATATCAAAAATAGATATATTTGTCGAACGAGATATCTTTTCTATCAAAATTGTCGATGTCGAGATATAATATACCTCAATATCTTACATCTTAGTTTGTCTTCTCTCGTCCGCGACATATCTCGTGGCGGTCATGCTAGGCCGGCAGAAGCTTCTGAGAATAAATTTCGAGGATTAAAGTTCCATTTCACTTTGAATATAAGTTGGAACTCTTAGAAGTTTAGTGCGAAAGTTTTGAATCGAATTGAAGTATATATGAAATAAAGATGCAAAGATAAATAATTTCATTTAGATATTTGTGCAAAGAGTACAAAAATACAAGACAATGCAACTTTATTACTAAAATTGCGATAAAATCAAAAGCGAAATCTTAAAAAGGATTTTGTTTTATGTATTTCTGCAAGTTGAACCGAATACTCCTTGACCTACAACAAGTATAGTACCTATTGGTACTATTAGACCAGTGTCGATAATTTTTGAAACCAAAAAAAATGCAGTACCAAATTTCGTAGAAAAAAAAATAATTTTTGTAAAAGATAAAAATAAAAAACCAAGATCTTGGTTTTTTGAATTTTTCACATAAATTTTGAGGTTATGTGAAAACAACTTTGCCATTTGACTTTTTTCCATAGGACTTGTAGTTTTGCCGGAAAACGAGATAAACCGATTTTTACCCTTAAACCCCAACTTCCACTTCCCGAACTCGGATCGTCTGTAATTTATTTTTCCTTTCATTTTGATCATATTCCCCTCCTTTTCTAATGGGTTTCATCCTACTGTAATTTTTTTTCACTTTTTACCATTTTTAAAGGCTTCGGCACTGGTCTATATATAATATTTAATTTTTTTTTTTTTAATTTATTATATTTAGATGACATTGTTAGGAATGATCTTAATACTATGTCAATGAGATTAATCAATCATTAAAGCGCAAGCAAGAAAGTTTCAAAGAAATCATTACAAATCAATTAAAATTATTTTCTTTCGGTTATATTAATCAAAGTAAGTATGGGTCTGGAATACAAAGATAGTAAATTCTATTTATTTAGTATCTCTTAATTTAATTTTAATAACAAATTAACATACCAGAATAAATTCTCTAAGGTATCATTCGCTCGAGACCGAGATATTTTTTAACACTACTTCAACACTTTTCAGCGTTTTAGACTTTAATATTACATAATACGGACGTGCTATGAATTCCACTGAAATTGCAGAAATATACTAAGTTTTAGTTATAAGAAGAAAACTTGGAAGCATGTTCGTATTATTTTGTAAATTTAATTATATATTTTATTTGCATTAGATAGATATAGGGATAGGAACGCTTTTTATATTACAAACTAGCAACACACATCCGCTTCGCACGGGTGCAATGTAGTTGTACGATACACAAAAAAATAATATTTAAAATAGATTCAGTAGATCCAGAGATTAAATAATCATTTTCGTTTTTAATTTTTGGCTCCCAAATTACGTGTTTAGTTTATATTTATCATAAAACTTATTACGTTAGATATAGATTAATTTAAGGACATTTTTAAACCCCAGAGGTTTTTCGATACTATTAATATGGATATATAACATTTAAATTTGGATTTTTAAATGATAAATAAAATAAAAATATAATCGAACAAAGTTTTCTTACAATGTGTTGATGGTTTTAGACTTGTCATACAAATTTCTCTTAAGTTAAATCTTTTTAAAATTCTCATTAATCATTTCACATTTGAATAAAGATTTATTCAACCTTCCATTATTTGATCCATTTTTTCCACAAAATAACGAGCATCGTAAATCCAAAGCATTAAAAGCCGATCTTTTGAATAGCAATGTACTATGTTGTACTGGTGCTGAGCTTAAAGCAGAACGTGGTCCAACGAAAAAGCTGGTGACGTAAAAAGCTTCGGAGGTTCGGTTAGAAAATAAGCCAATACAAAACGTTAAAAATGACGTAGGTACGGAAATGCTTTTCTATTGAAAAAGCGTCATGTGCCAGCCAATGCTCGATGAAAGTAATCCTACATCAATGCATTGTAAAAGAGGTAAGATGTAGGAAATTTATTGAAGACAAAGTATACTATTATTTGATTAAAAATTTTTTATTGTATTTTTTTTAATTAGATATCGACAAAGGAGCATGAGGTTCACTTGATGGTAGGTAATACCTCAGTCAATGATGCGCTGTCGACCTACTTTTTTAATAATAATAATCATTTTTACTTCGATCATTCGGAAGTCCATAGACGGTCCACTTCACGGTCTTTCCATCTATGAACAGTGGTTCGTTGCTCGGTCGAAATTTCAATATTCCTCCCACCCGATCAATGCCCGAAGTTACCAGACGTGTGAAAAACATGATTAGAGAAAATTATAAACATGTTATTCCGGTGGGATTCGAACTCACAACCCATAGATGCGAACGGCAGGTACCGAACGCGCCAACGAGCTCGTCAAAAAGCTTAAGGGAATATCGATACCTCTGGGCTCAAAGGGCGTAAAGCACATTTTGGGGCAAATGGAGTTAATAATACCATCGTATTCAGTTTTTCATTCTCTATCGATTGGTATATACGAAGTTGCCAAATTCGCACAAAAATGTTCTTTACAACCCATCTATTTTGGGCTGCTAAACCAAAATTAAACAGGAAATCGGGCTGTAAATTACATTACTGCGCATTTATTCTCATCATTGTTCTTTACAACCATTCAACATAACAGCACCTGTACTATACTACCTTAAAATAATTATAATAATTTCCTGAAGTTTAGGGTGTAAAGCACATTATTCTATTATGCCAGACTCAAAAGGCGTAAAGCTAATTTTGGGGTTTATTCAGTTTTTCATTATTTATCGACTAGTAAGTATACCTACACAAAGTTTATTACTTCTAGTACTGATGATGAAGTTAATACTACCACATTCTCTTTGCCTCGAGCCTTTTAGGAAACACTGAAAATAGATATCTTAGCCCAGTCACAAAAAAAACAATGATGCAGATCAGTAACCCTAATAAGATACAAGTAATTTCGTGTAAAATTATAAAAAAGCCCACTGAAGATGATTCTATTAGTATGCAGTTGTCAGCAATATCTCCTACTCGAGTTCTAGCATCTGACGCCGTAATGACTTCTAAATCTGAAATGATAAACCCAGAATAAGATTATAATATTTCGCACTTACCTCTTCAGCAGCCACCGATATCCTCAGCTATAGTTGTAGCATCTAACTCCGTAAGTACTTCTACATCTGAAATGATAAACCCAGAACAAGATTATAATATTTCGCACTTACCTCTCCAGCAGCCACCGATATCCTCAGCTATAGTTGTAGCATCTGACGCCGTAATGATTTTTACACCTGAAATTACAAACCAAGAACAAGATTATGATTCTACGCACGTCACTTACCTATTCAGCAGTCACCGATATCTCCTTCTGTAATTGCATAATATGACGCCTGTAAGTTTCAGGAGTTAACGCCTGAAACTTACAGAAAACTTTAATAATTCGGATATTTATACTTGCCTAAATCAAACTGAAGTTCAAAATGAAAATAAAGCCATAAAGATGAGGCCAAGTAAGATTATTATTCAGGAAGCTCCAACAATTGGTCTAGAAAAGAATCAGAAAGTAGTAGTGAAGAAGAAATTGATATAAGGAAGATGTAGAAATTAATAAGAAAGAAAAGTCAGAAAATAAACGCGAGATCCTCAAGAAGTTAAAGGTAGAGGGAAAGTCTTCCGAAAACAGTAGTGGGAAAATCGTTCCCGAAAAAGAAATTAAACCTTATCCATGTATAAAGAGCAAATGCAGCAGAGGATGCTATGATATACCAGAAGAGAGACGTCGGTCGTTATTTGCACACTTCTGGAGTTTAGATTCTCAACGGAGGCGCGATTGGTTAGTATGATGTTGTCACAAAGTTCCAATGAAAAGAAGGAAGAAAACCGATAGAATATAGATAGATCCTTGCGAAGCAATGCATCTTACGAATATTACATTAACAATGGCGAAGATCATTGTCAAACGTTTTTGTTAGATACCTTAAATATTACTCAAAAATACTTGACTTTCTTATTTGCTATCTAGAATACGGCTCAAATAGATAAGCGCAAACCCAATGTCCCACAAAACCGATGCTGCTAAGCTTAAAGTGAAGGAGTTTATTGAATCGCTACCTGCAGTGCCATCCCATTACAATAGACAAAGAACAAACAGAGTGTATCTACCTCAAGAATTAAAGAACGTGTCTAATTTATATCAGATATGTATAAAAAAGGATAAACAGTGACCAAGACACTGTTAGTGAAAATATTTCATGAAGAATATAGAAAGCTTCCATGGAGCTCTAATGTTTGTGATATATTAAATCAGTTTCACTGATGAAGAAGATAAAGAAGATGAAAATAATACTGAAAAAGAAAATAATTCTAAAGATGAATAACTAAAAAATTGCTTAAAACTTACTTGTTTGCTCTTTTATCACGTATTATAAAAAACTATAATATTAACAATAACTCTTTAATTTTTAAAAAGGGATGGGAATAATCTATCAGGGCGGGATGGGGTACCCCCCCACCCTGTTTAACCCTTTTTATTATGAAAGTTGTACAATTTTAAATTCAAACTTTGTGATTTACTACACAATTAAATATTGCTATTATCATTTACTACATAATATTATACAACTTTTTTACGTAAGGTTAGATTTACTGCCTAAGTTAATAATTTAAACTGTTTTTTAATGGGCGTAAAGGACATTTTGTAGTTTTTTTAGGTAGTAAAGCAAAAGCTATTTTGGAAACTATTATACTTAGGCTTCATTTAATAATATTTACTTAAAATATAGGAAAATATAAGTATTTTTCTTATATATTGTTTTTATATAATCATTGAGACAAAAAAGTTATAGCTAATTTTGTTTTATTTTTTCGGTTTTTTGGCTCTCCTGAAAAGTAGGTGTTTTGTGCTATACGCCCTTTGAGCCCAGAGGTATCGATATGTTAACTTGCAACAATAAAGGGTCCATTAATGAAAGGCACATTACCGCAACGAAAGACTCAACATCCATTCAGTAAATTTCTTTTGGATATAAGAAGAAAGCTAACAACCCTTCTTACTAAATTCCCTTTCCATTCACTTCATTCTGGCCTTTTCCGCCTCGAAAATTATGTGCGACGACTTACTTATTATTGCCATTTTGTACTCGGTTTACTTCATACATAACTCGAGAGTTTTATTTATGTTAGATTATTGACGGGCTCGTTGGCGCGTTCAGTAGAACACCTGCCGTGCGCATCGATGGGTCGTGGATTCGAATCCCACCGGGACGACATGTTTATTATTTTCTGTAAGCATGTCTTCCCCACATCTGGTAACTTCGGGCATTGATCGGGTGGGAGGAATATCGAAATTTCGACGGGTAACGAACCACCGTCCATAGATGGAAAAACCGTGTAGTGCATATTGCGCGTTTCGTTTTCAGTCTATGGGTTTCCGAATGCTCGAAGTAAAAATTAGGTCGACAGTGCATCATTGACTGATGTTCTGTGGCTGAGGTATCACTTACCATCAAGTAAACCTCATGCTCGTCTGTCGATTTTTTTTTATTTTTTTTTTATTATATTGAAACAGGAAAGCGTTTGTTTGCGATCACACCTGATCTTAAGTGTTGATGCAAACTAAGGTGGTAAGGTATATCTGACATAATAAAAAAACTGACGAGCATGAGGTTCACTTGATGGTAGTTAATACCAGTGGCAAGACCACCATATAAGCCCAAAAGCCCGGCTTGCCGATTTTAACGTAATACGTATTTTTATATTATATAATTACGTCATCTTAATTATCACTCTGTGAAAAATAATATGTGTTTGAGAGGTGTGACTGATATGGCGAGTGAAAGAAGAGAATGGAAAAAGAGAACATACTGCGCTGACCCCACATAAAAAAGGGAACAGGGCAGGAAGAAGAAGAAATATAAGTTATAAATATATGACTTATATAATTACGTTAAGGGCTATTTTTTGTTGTGATGGTTGCATAGGGCAAGCCGGAGCTTTGGGTTTGTATGGTTGTCCCGCCACTGGTTGATACCCCATCCACAGAACATCAGTCAATGATGCGCTGTCGACCTAGTTTTTATTTCACTTCATGGGTTTTCATTCTATGAACCGTGGTTCTTTACCCTCTCGGAATTTCGATATTCCTCCCACCCGATCAATGCCCAAAATAATTCGTTGCTAAACATAATAATATGAAAAAAAAATGGCTCTTTTGTAAAATAACAAAAAGTACAGATATTTAAGTTTCCTTTTTTAACCTTTGTTAATCTGTAGTTGTCCATTGATTTTTTATATTCAAAATAGAAAGGTTTAAACGAGGTAGTATTATAAAGCTCTGAAAATAAGACGATATCCCTGACTGAAGCCTACCCTTCAAAACTAAAGGTTAGCAAATAAGCCATTTTTAAACAAACCAGAATATTTTTCATTCGAGGCAATATGTTAACAATTAAGAAAAACATAAAAAAAATATTAAAAATGTATGTTACGAAGACTTAAGTTTGAAAAAGGTTTAAATACTCAAGTACTCAGCCAGGACACTCAAAGTTACAAAGGGTGAAAATCAACTGAAATTTTCACATCGCGAGATTTTAAAATAAAATTTTAAAACGATATAAAAGTTGAAATATTCTCTTACAGTGCGAAATCCTCGGAGAGTCGCGGACGTGCGTGACATTTTAATGTCTGTAACACTTGATCTTTGAAAATATGGAATATAAATAATAATCAGTTAGCACATAGGTATAACATTATAACTCGCGTAGTTATAATGTTAAACCTATTTTTTATTTAGACAGCTGTCAATATCTATTAAATACGAACTCCATCTCGACACTTTAGTAAATTCAAATTCAAATTCAAAAATCATTTATTCATTTAGGTAACACAATGTACACTTATGAACGTCAATAAAAAATACATATTAAATGCTTCTAATTTTACATTTACTACCAGTTCTCAAATCAAGGGCGTAGAGCGGACGAGAAGAACTGGCAAGAAACTCGCCGCCACTCTTTTTAATCGACAAGTTTTTGTTTTACAAATGTTTTGTAAGGAGCTGCATCCATTACACCATGTTCCACATGACATCTTTAAGTAATTAACTATAATAATCGAAAAATATATATTTAAACGAAAAAATAAAAAAAAATATAAATAAATAAAAAAACAAAGATTTGTCCTCTATCAGCAGAATGTATGGTGAAATAGGAGCACTCACTTACAGTATAACGCTTCACCGTTTTTCCATCCAAATGTTACTTGGTCGGAATTTAGATATTGTTCCCACCCTCTTGCTGATCAAACTGCCCATAGAGGAAACTTTAACTAAATAACTTTCAGTTATTAGATCTCCGTTCTGTTAGAAAAAAAAGTTTTCCCGGTTAACCCGTGACACATTTGCAGATAGGTACTATCCAACACACCAAAAAGCCTGCCAAAAAAGAGCATAACAGGTAGGCATGAAAATTAACAAACTAACAAAGTGTGTAACTTACATAGGTATATTGTGCAAAATACTTCCCAAATTAATATCTAAACTTAATATTAACTTCTTGTAGGTAATTGTGCAGTTCTCTAGGTTATAATATTAAATGTGACTATTTGTGAAAGGGACTGTAGGCTCTAGGGTAAATAGTACATCCATATGAATGGTCTGGGAAAATGGTCTTAATAATATACGGAATAACAATTTGTAAGAAAACTCAACAAGTCTGAGTAAAACGAGTAGGCTTTTGTATGTACCAGAAGAATTTAGCTGTGATTTAATGCAATTTGGAACCTTCATTTTAGGTCCAATATGCATTTGAACTGTTTTCTTAATATAGGTATACATTTTAATTATTTAAAAGTTTGAAAAATAAAACCAACTTTATAATATAAAAAATATAGCGCGTATTGTAAGTATAACACAGCATAAATGCAAAAAAACTTTTGTAAAAAAATGTTTGTTCGATTAATGTAAGAGAGTAAAGAAGGTAGTATGAATTAGACGCCGCTCTTATATTTCTTTCTACCCTCATTACTCGCGCGGATTGCGCCTTTTCCGCGCGAAGCACACCTCGGTAGTATCAGACGATCCGTAGGTGAAAGTGTTGTGAAGTTCGTGCTTTATTATAGTGTTCAATAAAAACATAGTGCTCAATAATTAATTATCAAATTTATTTATTAATTTCTACATCCGTGACGAAACTTTGTAAAATCTGAGTATGCTGAGGGTTGGATTCAAGCAGAGACAGGAAGAGGATCAAGGTTAGTGGTACTGATTTTCTACTTAGCAGCTAAAACATTGATCGACGCTCCTAGGATTTGATTTACCTAGGAAATCAAAAATATATCGAATCACCAGTTCAAGTGGACCGTGGTTTTGTTCGTGGTATGCCATAACAACAAATAATACCTATTTATAATTATCTACCTATAATAATTCAAAAGACAAAACACACCCCTTTATAGGTTGGATAGTCAGATGTAGAAACACAAAACAGTAACGGGAACCATGATTTATTTGTAAGGATATTATCACTACATAGTATAAAACAAAGTCGCTTTCTCTGTCCCTTTGTATGCTTAAATCTTTGAAACTACGCAACGGATTTTGATGCGGTTTTTTAAATAGATAGAGTGATTGAAGAGGAAGGTTTATATGTATAATAATAACAGTTTTTCTGTAGTGTATTTAGTATCAGCATTGCACCGGTGCGAAGCCGGGGCGGGTTGCTAGTGAATATATAATTCACACCGTACCTTATTATACCAACAGTACTATCAATTAACTGTTAATAATTTAATATGTTATTCAGCAAATAACATACATAATTGTCTATTATTGCATATTTTATTTTATTATACCTGAAAATGTAAAAAAAGTTTAGTTATCCCTAAAATAACTAGCGATTCGCCCCTACTTTGTAAGGGTGCAATGTAGATATGTGCTAATAGCCTATGTTACTCGCTGATATGTATTTCTATTGGTGAAAATCAGTCCAGTAGTTTTTGAGTTAAATCGTAACGAACAAATCTTTCCTCTCTATAATATTAGTAGTATAGATTTAGAACGTTCAATTTCGTTTGGAGCGACTTAACAGCATTTTCATTATACATATTTTATATTTGGTATTTAAATCAATGAATTAACCGCATAATACAAATTAATTTGTCGTATATTTCAACTAATGCACACACCGGTGTGTATACTTGAAAAGTTTTACCGTCGAAAGCGCAAGTTCAACAAATTACATCAACTGTTGGAGCTCACAATTTCGTAATTAATAATTTTGCACTTCGCTTTGTCGTCTATATTACTCGCTACTTACTATTTTAGCGAAATCACCCCTCAGTGTAACGTCCGCATAGTAGAACTCGATAATATAACATCAAGAACTGTTTCATATTGCTAATGTTTTTATTTGAATATAGACGGTAGACCCCATCATGTACTGATAAATCGCCGCATTTTTTTCAAAAACACCGTCAAGTGAGCCTTGCACCCATCTGTCTATCAGAGAAAACTGTGGCTAGGTAGTACAGGTACTAACCCAGGAGTAATGCAGTTAGAAATAAAAGGGTTAAGAATATTGTTTTATAATATATACATTAATTTGAATAAAATATAATATACATGATCATGATTCCTTTCGTTTGAGTATTTTTTATAACATATTTATATTCGTACTATCTATTACATTCTTGCCGTACTAATATAAACTGACAAAACAAATGATCTCAACATCTACTTAGTTTGTTTGATGCCCGTGAGATGGCGCGGTTTGTATTATTATTAGTCAAGATTTGATACACTAGATGGCGGTTAATTGGATTTTTAATATCAAGTAAAAATAAAAGATGATCTTCGAAAGAATGATTTGTCAGTAATTTTACATATACTTCCGGTTCGTTTTCGAATATTTTTCAACAGAATGCTGAGAATATAAAACTATGCGGATTTTTATTTCTTAAAAAATACGCACAGAAGAATTTTTAAGTATTTAAATGTAAATAGTTAGACTTCCCTTAGTAAATTGTCACACCTGGATATTTATAACTACAAACTAACAAAGAGCTTACCCTGCCTATATGCATATAGTATATCAATATATTAAAACAGCTACAAGATTAAATTATTGTATAATAAATGTTTCTTATTCTTATTCTTATATGTACAAATTAATATAAAGCAAAGTTCACGCGTTCGGCAAATTTTAATTGAAAAACAAAGGGATCATTGTATTAATTGTGCGTGAGTGGTTTTAATGAAAACAAATGATTTAATCGCTCGTCTGGTGTTCTTTTATGTCTTTAATAGATTATTGTGATGAAGATTAATTTTGAATATGAAATATTTTATACATAACAATTAGTATCCAAGGAAGAAAATAACTACACACTTTTCCACCACCATACGTTTCATTCAAGCACCACAATGCATCCAATCAATTACAACAAAGCATAAAAACCTTCTCTATTAAAAAAATGGAATTTAGTGATTTCATATACATATGTTTCCGTTATTTTCGTTTTTATAAGAATTTTTATTATTATTATATATACAGAAATGGACATCACGGCTCTTTCCCACTGGGGAAGACAGAGATCACGGAATTCCATATACTCCGAGCCTTGAATACCACTTTCGCTTCTCCTACGAATACTTTCATACATGCTCGACGGTTTCGAGTAGGCCTGTCCTTTGCCCTGCGCTTTTAAAGAACTTCTCCGATGTGATCGAGGTTCGTTCGCCTAGGTCGACCACTCTCGACTCTTCCATTCATACCAGCTTCATAAATCATTTTTGTTTTCTACTTTCATCCATCCTTTCTACGTGCCCAAACCAACTCATCACTCCTGTCTCAATTCTCGTCACTACATCGTCATTTATTCGACATATATATGTACATACACTCCTTAAACAGAACCTTTGACGGGCTCGTTGGCGCGTTCGGTAGAACACCTTCCGTACGCATCGACGGGTCGTGGGTTCGAATCCCATATGGGACGCGACGATATGTTTATAATTTTCTATATGCATGATTTCCCCACGTCTGGTAATTTCGAGCATGGTGTGGGAGGAATATCGAAATTCCAACAGGGTATTGAACCACCGTTCATAGATGGAAAAACCGTGAAGTGCACATTGCGTGTTTCGGTTTCAGTCTATGGATTTCCGAATGCTCGAAGAAAAAAGTAGGTCGACAGCGCATCATTACCTGATGTTCTGTGGCTGAGGTATCATCTACAATCAAGTGAACCTCATGCTCGTCTGACTATATATATCTAACATAAAAAAAGGAAAAAAAATATTCGAAATAGTAAATTGCAATATATCAAATTACGTTTACATCAATGTTGAAACACTAATTACGGGAAAAATATTATAGCGTTCGAGAGAGCACTGCTTTTTAAAAAATTACCAATAAATATAACAATTAATGGATATTTTGATATGTTTAAGTCTGGTATGTATATATTTTAAATCAGTATAATAGCCAAGTATATTTTAAATGATTATTCATTGTTAAAAATAATGTCTAAAAAATATATTTTTTAAAATTTGAAATCACCGTCACTGAATGAAAAATAAAAATTATTGATACTTTAATCTAACATCTAAATGGATTCCAAAGCATTTTCCCTAAAACATTTAAGTCTGAGTTATTTACTAACAAAATTTCATACAATGTTTAATTGAATACCTGAATTGAACAAAGCCGAGTACATCCGAATAACATTTTGTTAAAACCCAGCTTAATTTTTAATAATAGTGACTAGGAGGAACTTGATTTAAAGGGCTCGAAGTTAGAAAGGTAGGCAAATGAAACCATCTATCAAACTGGCTCATGAAGACATAAATCAAAAGCTGTGATTGCTTCACTGAGCTGACAAAGATTAAGTCCCAAATAAATACAGATATGCTATATTGTCTTGTAAACTAGTTAAAAAAATATTGATTGACTGCGTGAATAATTATGTGTTTGAGGGGTGTGTCGAGTGAAAGAACAGAATGGAAAAGGAAAAAAACAAAAACCGACTTTAAAACTACATATAGCATACATTACATATAGTATGTACAAACTTAAACTAAAAAGTTAAAAATAATATTTTAATTACTTCAAAACAAGAGCCTTAAAGGACAATCGACAACAATATTGGTACTATATATTTAATATTTATTAACAGTTATTTTTAAAGTCGGTGCCATCCAACCGTTGCCGCTCCGTACCGTTCGAAAATTTGTTGCAAAAGCAGGATTAAACTGTCATTCTTTGCTGGCACCGATTCCAAAAATACCAATCGATCGATAAAACAAAAATGCCCTACCAAACAAAAAAATAATCTTACAAATCCATCCATAACTTGCAGAGTTATCGCGTAACAAACATTCAAAAAAAAGTAACATACAGTCGAATTGAGAATATCCTCCTTTTTTGAAATCGGTTAAAAAAGAAGAGGAGTAACAAGTTTTATAGTTTTTATTTACACGTAACTTAAATTTTACATTAATTTCAGACAGTATCATCAGAAATACGACCTAAAAATTATTGTATGACTATTATTACTGTGTATATATTTTATAACTATTTTATTTATGTAAATGCATACTAGTACTATTTGAATTTATCTATATTAATATTCTTAAGAGGTAAAGTTTGTGAGTATTATAGGGGGTAATCTCTGGATCTACTGAACCAATTTAAAAAATATATTTCACCAATAGAAATCTACATTATCAACGAGTAACATAGATTTATTTTAATAATTTTTATTAAAAAAAAAGAATTTTCAAATTTATTTATGTGAAGTCCCGAATAAATGTGTTTCATTTAAGTTTGAATTTCATTTGATTTCATAATGCCTACGAGTATCTAGACTTATTCTATGAACCGCCATGAACATTCGACAAAGTCAATCACACGTATCCAAACATCTATTGTTATGTTATCTGAAGCCACCACGCGCCAGAGCGACAACCCAAATGTTCATATTCCTTTCGAATATCTCTCGATTTCACACCTGAACTATCATTGGAATATATGATACCTAAGTACGTGGGAATACCGGTTACTCGATAATTATTTGTTGCCTATTTGTATTTATTCCATGACTTCGCTTACAGAATGTGGGTAAGTAGACTTTATAAAATTACTTATGATATGAGAAGGTTAACTATGTTTTACAATAAATGGGACTCTAGTTAGTTTGATTTGTTCTATATTAATATTTTAAAGACCGGCAACTCATTTGCAAATATTCCCTCTTCCTTCTCTCTGGTAACTCCTCTGGTATTGCAGATTGCATTTTCATGAGCGGTAGTGGTAATTACCCATCAGATGAACTACGGTTAACAAGTCTACGGTCTTGTTTATCCATCCCTTATGGGCTGACTAAAAAAAAATTAGTATGGAACCTACGCCGTAGCAATTAATTATCAAGCTACACAACTGCTACGGCGTTATCTTCTACAATAACGGTTTGGATGCTCTATTTTATAGAAAATCGACAATTAATTTATGCCTGGTTTTTAAAATAAAATCTTTAAAAAGATTATTATTTTCTAATCAAATCTCGATTTTTTAAATGTAAATTGCTATAAATTTACTTTTACTTAAAATAAATGTCATGTTTTCCTTCAGATTAATGGATTTTAGTCATGAAGTTGACTTACTTTATCCTTTTCCACTAAAATATTAACTGGTTACCTAACCAATACCAACTGAACGTTATCGCGAGGTAGCATACCTCGACCCTTGTCAAGGTGAAAATGAAATTGAAATTCTAAATAAAAGCGCGGAATCATCATAAATTTTGTTTTGTTCAAAGGAAATTTTATTTAAATAAAATATATACATAACTGCAATTTAAATTTTTAAGGTAGGCAATGGGTTTTACTGATAATGTTTGGTTATAGCACAGGGCATTGGGAATTTTCTATAATTGGATAACTTAGAGATCATTGAATTTTTTTGATAATTTTATTAATATTTAAAAACGGCAATTAACGATTTTGTTCCTACTTTTATCTCATAGTAAACTGTTCCCTCAATGCGCATAAAAACTGAATGTATCTCAAATTCATAAATGAATCATAAATTATACCTTAACTGCATTATTCATTGCTAAGTTTGTTGTGTTTTGTTTCTTTCGTTCAAATATAGGAGGAAACAAGACAAAATAAGTTTAACTACTCTTTCTTTAATATCACATTTATTAATAGTATTTAACTCAATTAGGGCATTACGGTTTTTGCCACATTTGAAGCTAAAATATACCTTATATAACCTAAGCAAATTATCATACCCTTCTAGTATTCATAACACTACATAAATCATAGTCTCAACTTCTTAGGTAATCAATTCATAACAAAGCCGTCTTATCACCGCTTTTCAGGCAAATACTTTCTTAAACAAATTGCTGTCACAATTCTAACTAAAGACGGCTATTTGTTCCATAAGTGTGCTAAAGTCAGAAACAAAGTTAGCCAAACTTAGCAGATACCTACCGAAAAAACAATGTTTTAAATTATCTTCTCAAGATTTTATCTTAACGTTAAGATTGCTTTCTTTAAGTTAAAACATTCCCAGCAAATAAGAAAGGCTATTCCATAAATGATTTACGTCATAACATTCGGAATGATCTCATTAACAAAGTAATTTCGTAGACAGATAAAGATTTCCCCCGAATTATTCAAAGTAATGTGATGTTATTATATAATTTATTTCAGTTTCAAAATTTTGTGGAAATATTATTAATATATTATATAAAAGTAGATCTGTAATAAAGTATTACTTTATTATTTACTAGCAACGCGTCCTGTCTTCACACGGATGCAATGTAGATGCACTAACACAAAAATAATAGCCTTTGTTACTCGCTAATAATGTAGCTTTCTATTGGTGAAATAATTTTTAAAATCGGTACAGTAGTTTCCAAATTTATTCATAACATACAAAAATACAAAAAATCAAAAATACAAATCTTTCCTCTTTATAATATTAGTATAGACTAGCGAACCGCCCAAGCTTCGTACGGGTGTAATTTAGATGTATTAAAAATAAAAAAAACAATAAATAGCCTATGTTACTCGCTGCTAATGTTTTTGAGTTAAATCGTAACAAATAAATCTTTCCTCTTTATAATATTAGTATAGGTGAACTATATGAGGACGTTATTCGATCTTATTGAATTAATTGTATTAGAATGTGGCTGTTAATTTTTGTTTCACTGGGATTTGAACCTTCAGTGTTAAGGACATTGTGCTAACCATTGAACCACGTCAGCGGTCAGATTTGTAAAGTGACCAACATTTCTCTATATTTAACATTAAAAATCGATAGAAATTTCAAAATAATGAAACCCTATCCTAGAGAATAGTTTAATAAATATTTCTATTAAATAATGGATTCGAAACCTATCTAACAATATCTAACTTCTAATTCCTTCATTTCGCTTGCGTCCTGTCATTTATCACGTTTAAATAATTACTGTGAATAGTTCTAACAAGTGAAACCGCTAAACGGTTGTCATTAGACGCGCCATCAACGCAACATGTCACCTGTCCAACATGATATATCGCGACCCTTGCTTAATTGCGCCTTTTTCATAGTATATATGAAAATTGTAGATAAATAGGCATAATTAGAATGAAATGTCGCCTTAAGAGAGAAATAAAAGCTGATTGATAAGTACAGTCACCGCCGTAAGTTGATTAATATTTAGCATTGTTTTATGTTAGATATCGACAGACGAGCATGAGGTTCACTTGATGGTAGCTTACCCCAGCCACAGAATATCATATAATCTTCATTCGGGGCGTCTTTCATGAATGTTTGCAATACCAGAGAATAGGCAGATACGTTGCCGACCTTTTAGGTAGGAATAAGCTCTCTTCGCGAAGAAACTCGTATTTTATATTTTCTACGCTTGACGAAATAAAATTGACAATTACGGTATTTTTTTAGGAGCATGCATTTATGAATATACTATACATATAACTAGTACATATTTCATATCATTACTCTATTTTTTCTTCTTTTTGTTCAGTTATATCTGAGAATATTTTAAAAGATGCCTTAATTCCAATGTAGGACAGTGCTTGGACTTGGATCGCCTAAATTATTCAAGGCACGGCTACTGGTGACGTCCTGTCATACTCGACTTATTCCCGTACGTACAGTACTTACAGAATAATGTATCACAACGCTGTAATACGGGGATTATTGGAGTGCCCCGTCAAAACTGAATAAGATAGATGTCTCTGGAAGTCTTCCTAGACTTTTATTTTTATTTTTTATGTTAAATATCGACAGACGAGCATGAGGTTCACTTAATGATTCACGCTGTCAACCTATTTTTTCACTTCGAGCATTCGGAAATCCATAGACTAAAACCGAAACGCGCATACGCACTTCACGGTTTTTCCATCTATACTGCACAACTAAGAGAACACCCTATTAAAATTCAGTTTGCATATGTATGATAATAATATGTATAAAGAAAAAATATTGAGAACTGAATAAATTGAAATTTATTTGAAATCATTGATTTTAGTTCAATCTATGTTTTATATTCTATGTATTCGTATTTCCGCCACAGAACATACTCCACAATCCACAGACTGAAATCGAAACATGCACACAATATGCACGGCTTTTAAATCTTTTATCATTTAAATAAAATACTTTATAACGGATAAAAACGCGATTTATTATTTCTATTATTTATCCCGTAACCACGGTTGCTGAAAACCATCTGAAACGTCGGGATAAATAAATAATAAATCGCGTTTTAATTTTATTTAAATGTAACAAAAGTATTTAACGTTGTAATATCCCATCAATATAAACATATTTAATTGCTTGTTATCCAGTGTAACTTTAAATTATTATAAAATTAATATTATCATTAAAAAGTTTGAGAACGGAGCTTCAAAACAGGGAAATACTTCTTCTGTTAGCCTAGGATACTTTTCCTGAAAATAGGTTGAAGTAAAACCTACTATAAAATATTTATATATTAAAGAAATAAAATAAGATGGTTCGTTTTGGTTCGTTTGAGTCCTTCTTACGTTCACCTCCGTAAATACACGGATTAGGCTCAACCCACATTGGTAGAGAACTTATTTCCCTAACTTATAAAGGATTTTTTGGTCGATTGCCTTAATAGTTATGCACATAATACATATTATAAAGATGAAAGATTTGTATTTTTAAATATTATGAATAAACTCAAAACATACTGGGCTGATTTTAAAAATTGTTTCACCAATAGAAAGCTACATTATCAGCGAGTAACACACATATTTTTTGTGTCTACATTACACCCGAGTGAAGCCGGGGCGCGTTGCTGGTATTTAAAAAAATCCTTTTACCCCCTTCAATAGAAACGCCTTTGTCTGAAATAACTAGAAGTTTTTTAAATGCTTTTTTAGAAAAGGCGAGCCGATTATATCACGCGATGATGTCGCCGATTAAAATCAGATTATTGAACATGGGAAGATATAGAACAAATAGATAGAGAAGTTTAAATTCGAGCTAAGGCACTCTCCCATTTATTGTATGTTAACAGAAGGCAAACTGACAGGCATCATTCGACGGTAAGCGACTACCACCGCCCATGACCGCAACACTAGGTGTGTTGAGGATGCGTTGCCGGCCTTAATAAGTAGTCGTTTCGGCAACGAATTTTAATGACAGTCATTGGCAAAAGAGCGTGTACCGTACATGATACCTCAGACGAAGAATCATCAATTATGAGCTTTTGATCTATTTTTAATTTAAAATAGAATAAAAGGAAAAGCTTATGATGATAACGAATAGCGGAAGTGGTTATCCGGATGTAATTAAGATCACACGACATCCAGATGCTTAGTGTTCGAAGTATTCCGGAAATTGAAAACAAAATGGTCATAAAAATCCTAGTGATATTTTAGCCGTGATCCGTTTCGAATCACGTGAAACTTAATCTGAGTTTAGTCAAAACTATAAATAGAAAGTTCGAACTCCAGTTTAAAAAGGAAACTATTTCTTTTTTATCTTTTAAACATTAGCTACACGCATGACCGAAGTATAACAAATGGCTATAGAAACACATTTAATCCACAGTTCGCAGACGTACGACTTTTGTGGATTTTTTTTATGTTTTCATATTGTTATAAATTATTTCACTAAGAATTGAAATAAAAAAACGTGAAACTCTTGCCATTTACATAACATGTCTCTAGTTTAACTTTTTCTCCGACTTTTTCTTGTAAATAATATGTATCTATTTACTAACATGTTATTTTCTCTGCTCAGGTACCAGTGGCGAAGGGTGAAAATGTTCAAAAGGTAAGTCATTCCAAAATCCACACCATACATACCATATAAGAAAGCTGGTTTTAGATACTTTTGTATTTTTTATTCTGTTGATGTATTCAATAAAGTTAAAATTATAAATACAATAATTTAATAATAAGCATGGACTTATGGAAAATCGCAAACATATATAAATTGTAAGTCGCGTCGCAAGTCTACTTTGTATCTAGTGTGTAAGACAAAGGAAATGTTGAAACGAACTGGACAGGAAATTAAAGCTTTCATGTGGATGGCTTAAATATTTGTGGAAATGTTTTATGGAATTTATTGAAATGACATTTATTTTTTAATTATTATTTGGTATTAAGAATTAAACTTGACCATAATATTTGTACCACCTCCGTGGCTCAATAGTGGTACCAGAGGTCCTGGGTTCGAATCCCGGGGAAAAAAGATTTTTAAAAAAGTTTCGGTCGGGCAGGGCACAGAAGGCTGATCACCTACTTGCCTGTAAAGAAAATTGACCAGTGAAACAGAGACAGATATGGGTCTGCCCCATGCCCCTCTAGGATATTCGGTAATTAACATTTTATTTGTAGCAATGCTCTAGCTATTTTGTATGCTTCGTTTTGCTCATCAGTCTGGTATAGGTAACAATTGCTTTATCTCAAGCATCTCAAAGAATTTAAGTTAAAGTTTAAATGTAAAAAGTTAAATAACTAAGAAGACATATTATCTAAGGTGGTCTATTAATAATATCTATAATAAAAAAAATATGAAAGAAGGGGGTAAAATAAACGGTTAGGTTTAACTTATTATAAAATATGTAGAATATTTAAATAAAATACTGTATACCGGATTAAAACGCGGACTGTCTCCCCGCGACCACGGTTGCTGAAAAACATCCGAAACGTCGGGATAAATAATTTAAACAATATAAATAATTAATCGCGTTTTAATCCAGTATACAGGATTTTATTTAAATTTGTGATACTCGCGTTAATAAAAGACAATATTATATGTAGAATAGTTCTACTGTTCGTGATGAAGTATGAAGCGATAAGTAGAACAACAAAGGGCAAGTGCTTTGCCAGCCCTTAAGGAATCTATAAGCTTTTTGTAGGTACAAAACCTTAGCTTTTTAGTAATTACTAGTGATCTACCCCGGCTTAGCGTGGATGTACTAGACACAAAAAATAGCTTATGTTACTAGCTGAAAATGTATGTAGCTTTCAATTTGTGCAATAATGTTTTAAATCGGTCGAGTAGTATTTGAGTTAAATCGTAAGAAACGGACAAATCTTTTCTCTATAGAATATTAGTATAGAGAATATTTGAATCAAACAGTACAAGACTCAGAAATAAGATATGCCGCCTCGAGGCCAAGGAAATCTATCACAAGTAATAATTTATTGGGCTTAATTGCTTTAGTTTGTAAACAGCCTCCCTATTTTTCCAAATAATTTAATGAAGTGTTTTTAATATACTTAACTTAGCAGCGATTTTACTTGATTCTTTCATAGTATATATATATTATTTAAGGTAAAAAGATACGTAAATATCCCAGAAAAATACTTACTAATGCGAGCTATACTGTGAGTTATTATTTTTTTGTGTCTGACATTTGCAAGACTAGATTAAAGCTAAACTATGTAACATCGTTGAAATTAAATGTTAAATGTCAAATGTTAACCTTTTCATATAAGGTTAAAAGGTTAATATTAGATAATAATATTATCTATCAGTAAAATTAGCTCCATGCATAAATGATAAATGTGTTTAGAGCCTCGTGGGAGCCACTCATTAGAACACTAACGTAATAATTTATATTGCTGTATATGGAGTTCCAGCAATAGTATGTAGACCTTTAATGTACATACATAAGCTTTTAGTATTTTCACTTATGATCTATATATGTACATATAAATAATAAAAGAATAGAATCGGCGATACTGTTCACTGAATATATAATCAAATAATACTGGATGAAAACGTGCTTTATTATTTATCACTATGTTTCTGATGCTTATCAGCAACCGTGGTCACTGACAGACTGATGATGCGTTTTAATCCGGTATAAAGTATTTTATTTAAATGTGTGGTACTCGCGTTAATAAAAGAATATAATGTTCACTGAATATACATAATAAATATATTTTACTTTTTGTTCATGCTAATCTTCGAACATAATGAAGTTATTTTCATGTTTTTTTTACAAATAGATTAAGCGAAGTCCGTCGCAAATTTTTGTTTCATCAAAATGGAATGTCAGGAAGAAAAGTTATAAACATTTCAAGATAATAGGGTAGGTAATACTTTTGACATATTAACTTTCAAAGCTTGTTGATTTGGGATATAACAGCAGTATTTTAACAAGCGTAGCACCCGTAGCATCCGTAGCGCTCGTAGCATTCATAATAATCGTAGCATCGTAATTTGGATTTTTAAAATTATTTCAAAAGTCAAGGGCAAAGGAATGACATTAGCTATTTCCAACAATATTATTTATCTTAGTAGATGTTGCTATAAAAAATTAGAACAGGGAAAACTAGGAAATAACAAGAAACTAAACAGGAAAGTGTCGCCTCTGGGGATGGCGACGAATTTCCGTTTCGGAATAAATGTTGTATCAACAATGGATTGATTGATAATTCCACAGCGACCGCAATAAGGGCGTTTGTAAGCGAACTTCAAAAATATTTTCTTATGTTTACATACCTACTAAGGCACTTCTATGTAAAAACAAATACCCAACATGGATGTAGTTGTATTGATTAGTGTTAGAGTTAGATTAAAATGTGAATGATGAAAAATTTTTTTTTTGATTACAATATAATTAAAAAAAAATATAGTTAAGTTTAGTTTCATATTCTTCTTAGTTATACTTTCGTTTCATACCTGCAGTGTTTAATGCATTAGACATGCCTGTGTGTGTTTCAAACTTGCCAGCTTAAACAATCAGTTTAGTGTTTAGCGTAGCGTTTAGTGATAGACGATTAATTATCTGTGATTGCTTTGTTGATGAAAGGTATATTTCACCTCTTCCTATTAAAATTTTTGGATATGCACTTTGAATCATTTTCTGAAACTCTCACTAATATTGTGTTTTATTAACGAGACTAACACACATTTAAATAAAATACTTATCGGCGCAGCCTCTATAGGGGATTAAAACGAGATTTATTTTTCCTCTTAATAATATTAGTATCTATATCTATTTTAAATTATACACAAGAAATAGCCTATGTTACTCGCTGATAATGTAGCTTTCTATTGGGGAAATATTTTTTAAAATCCGTCCAGTTTTTGAGTTTATTCATAACATACAAATCTTTCCTCTTTATAATATTAAAAATTTTATAAATACAGAGAGAATAGAAAGCTACATTAGCTTACAAAGCTACATCAGATCGACGTTGTGTGTACCGCACGCACAATGCCGATGGTTCGATCTCCATCCTCGGACGTCGCGCTATTGCGAGTAAATAATAGTACTAAATGCGAATATAAGTGTAACGAGTGTAATGTGGTTATAAATGAACTACTAACTTTCATCACAAATAAGATCGATACACTACCGGAAACCGGAATCATACAGATTTGTGTAAGTGCGTATTCGTGCGACGAGATAGAATGTGCAAGGCAAATTGTCTATAAATTGATCGCACCTAATAAAAAGTTTTTAAGGCGGAAGGATGGATCTGAACAAAAAAGTCTACAGGACATAATAAAATCAATAAAAGAATTTGAACCTGACTCCCTACCTAAGTTTGTAGCAAGCAATTTGAATAAACTTCCACCAGTCTCATTTGATCACATTGATGTCACTACGTTTCTCAAAGATATGACTCTGCTAAAGAATGAAGTGGCCAAAATGAAATCCTCGAGGCCTTCGTCGTACGAGGATTCGGCATCTGATATTGTATGCATCAAGAAGGAGTTGGAAAGTGTCAAGCAACTACTGTACGAGCTCCAATCGGAGCGAATTCATAACACTAACTCTGCTCATTCGCATCTTCCTATATCTTATCGTGAGGATAAGAACACTGGAAATCCGAACAGTATACAAAAAGATTCTAGCCGTAATATTGGTGATGTCATTCCTAATACTATGTGTGGTCATACTTCTGAAACAACGAAGACAAGTGCACAAAACATGATTGACGGTGAAACGAATTTGTGTCTGGGGAGCGGCGTTACAAGCGCTTCGCAGCGTGGCCGCGCGTCGACTGCGCCTGCTCATAGATCAACAGAACCCAACCAGTTAATGACGACGTCTATACCTACGTATAGAGATATTTAAATTTAATTTTAATTCATTTAAAATATCGATTTTGTCAACGAAATTAAATACTTTTCTGAATAAGGAATTCTGGCCAGAGGGTTTAGTTTTTCGTAAGTTTCGACAACCGAGTGCTAATACGCTCTCGGCGATTCGAATTAGTGATAAATAATTTATAATAAATATGGATTGTTGGGATAAGAATATAAATATAATCTCATATAACTGTAAATCGGTTAAAAGGTCAGTGCATGACATACGCAAACTATGTAATGATGCGGATATAATTTTGTTGCAAGAGACTTGGTTGATGCCGCATGACTTAGGATTCATAAATGAAATAAACACGGGTTTCGGATGTTCAGCTAAGTCTTCTGTAGATACGTCGACTACTCTTTTACGGGGTAGACCGTATGGAGGTATAGCTATAATGTGGCGAAATAGTCTTTTTTCTGAGGTTGAGATAATACCATGTGATAGCGACCGTGTTATGGCTGTGCGTCTGGGTAGGGGTGACAGGAGTTTCTTAGTGTTTTCTGTATACATGCCAACGGACTGTGAAGACAATCTGCCGATCTTCACTCAGTGTCTAGCTTTAATTACAACAATCATTGAGGCGTCGGATACTGAAAGTGTGTTTGTGTGTGGAGACTTCAATGCCCATCCCGCAACACGGTTTGGTAGAGAAATGGCAGATTACTGTAATGAGCAAGAACTGCGGTGTGTGGATCTGGAAAGACTTCCGGTGTCCTCGTATACATTTATTAGTCAATCACACGGATCGTCAAGGTGGCTCGACCACTGTCTTGTGACAGATGCGGCCGAGCAGTTGATCACTAACGTATATGTTAAGTACGACTCTTATTGGTCGGATCATCTACCTCTAGTCATTCAATGTAATTTAAATATAATAAGGCCAAAGAAATGTCAAGTTTATGTTAATCCTAATTTTAAATTTTTATGGGGTGTAAGGGATGAAAAACAAATTAATTGTTATACTGAGATATGTGAAATTAAGTTTTTTGATATAATGAATAAATATAATAAATGCAAATTCGAATGTATGAAATCAGATAACAAATGTATGAATCATGACCACATTTCTTTGATAGAACAATTATACTGTGATATTATATCGGTTATACAATCATCCGCTGAGAAATGTTTTACTAACAAGAAAAAATGTAAACAAAAAATAGTTGGCTGGAATTTACATGTAAAACGTTTACATCTAAAAGCCAGACAAAACTTTATAGAATGGATGTATTATGGTAAGCCGTGCTCGGGATACTACTACAACTGTATGACTGGTGCACGCAGAGAGTTCAAAGCCGCGCTAAAATATGTACAAAATAACCAAGAGAGAATTAAGTTAGACATCCTAGCTCAAAAACAATCTGCCGGTAATTTCGTTCAATTTTGGAGGGAAACCAAAAAAATTAACCATAAGAGCGTTCTACCCGTAAGTATTGAAGGTGAACAAGACCCAAAATTTATAGCCAATATTTTTAAAACACGTTTCAACCCCGATTTATATTGCAATAGGAAGGGTTTAAATAGCTGTTTGAACTCTAACGCAACTGCTCGGAGTGGGGGACATAATTCTTCGTATGATGCTATAACAGATAAAGAAATCTTTGATATCGTCAGCAATATGAAGCGGGGCAAGTCACCAGGTCATGATGCTCTCAGTATAGAACATGTGTTCTATGCAGGGAAGAATGTCTACCCAGTGCTGGCGCGGCTTTATACTCTTTGCTTGCAACATTGTTACTTACCAAAAGAACTAATTAAAACTATTGTTGTACCTATTCCTAAAAGCAAGACCGGAGATATCTCTAGTGCGGCTAACTACCGGCCCATTTCCCTGGCCACTATTGCGGCCAAGATACTTGAAAGGATACTGCATTCTAGAATGACATCCAGTTTTAAGATTGACGATGCCCAATTTGGGTTCAGACCTGAAGTAGGAACTGACATGGCTGTATTTACCCTAAAAGAAGTTGTAGACTACTATAACAAACAAAAAACTAGTGTGTACGCGTGTTTTTTAGATTTAAGCCGTGCCTTTGATACTTTGAATCACAACATTCTGTGGGGAAAAGTGCGTAATAGTGGCATCTCTTCTGACATAGTTGACCTTCTTACATATTGGTATTGTAATCAGACCAACAGTGTGAGATGGGGGAATACACTCTCCGATAGTTATGTTCTGCCATGTGGTGTCAGGCAAGGCGGGGTCACCTCTCCCGATCTATTTAACGTATACGTGAATGATCTTATTGAGGAGCTGAGTAGAACTGAGGTAGGGCTTAAATTAGATGGCAGATATGTCAATAATTTAAGCTATGCCGATGACATGGTCTTGCTCAGTCCCTCAATAAAAGGTTTGAGAAAACTTGTAGGTATCTGTGAAAGATATGCTCTATCACATGACCTCAAGTACAATGTAAAAAAGACGGAAATGTTGATATTTAGATCGGGAAAGGGGCCTGATAACATTCCACCTGTCTGCATAAATAGTCAGCGTATACAAATTGTAGATAAATTTAAGTATCTTGGCCACATAGTGACATCCTATAGAAAAGATGACGCCGATATAGAACGACAACGACGTGCACTTTGTGTTGTCGGCAATATGATAGCAAGGAAGTTCCGTAAAGCTTCCGAATCAGTAAAATTAATACTGTTTAAGACATACTGTCAGTCTCTATACACCTGTCAACTCTGGACTAATTACACTAAAATCACTCACACGATGGCATTAGAGTTGAGTACAATAACATATTTCGGTATCTCATGGGGTTAAAACGTTATTGTAGCGCCTCTGAGATGTACACTCAATATCGGGTTAACTCATTTAATGCCGTTCAGAGAAACCGCATTGCATCTTTCATGGCCAGAGTTGTCAGGTGTAATAATAGCATTGTACGAAGTGTGGCGGAGAGACTGGTAACAAGTACAAGTTATAGAACATGGTTGACTATAGCCACATAGCTATTTCTTTAGTAAATAATTTGTATTACTATTCATCAATATTATGTAACATAAATATTTTTAATATGTTTTATATCTTTTTATATCTTTTTATTCTTGTAAAATATGGATCTACATTGATCTGAATTAAATATATTATTATTATTATTATTATTATTATCAGCGAGTAACATAGGCTATTTCTTGTGTATAATTTCATTGCACCCGTGTAAAACCACCCCCTGGTTTTACACGGGTGCTAATATTTGTTGTATTATTTAAAATTACAGTAAATATATATACTCCATATGAAATAGATGGATGGAAATGAGACAGCTGTCATCTTTCAGTCTGGCCCGTGACCACGGTTGTTAAAAAGCATCCAAAACGTCGTGATAAATATTATAATTTTAACAATATAAATAATAAATCGTCTCACACTAATATTAATTAATTATTTAAAGATACGCTTTACTAAGCGTATAACAAGCCTAAGGTATTTTACAAGGATTTATGTCTCGGCTATTATGGAAAGGCTACAAAGTTGTTACGTTTTTATTAAATTTTATAGAAAGTTTGCAGACAAGAACTCTTTTACGGTTATGAGGCTAATATTTCATAAACGTCTGAAAAAAATCATATAACGCTGTGATGGGAATAATAAAAAGTTTTAGTTTTTTTATATATGTTTTTTTTCTTTTTTAAATACTCTTTTAGTGTTTTCTGGCAATTCAATAGTTACCCAGGCAGATGCTAAAAATCAGCGCTGTATCCAGTACTTATTTAGAGCACAAACTGAGCATCGGCCTTTTCTTTGTCCTCACAGCATATTTACTTTAAGTTACGATTAACAATTGAATTATTTAGAATGCAATTTATCTGTGTGGCATGGAATATATTTTTCTAATTATTTTTCTTAAAAAGTACTTTAATTTAAAAAAAAAACGATATTCAGTGAAACCTTAGTACTACGAACCTCAATATTAAGATTCTTAATTCTAAGAAGTACCCTAGAACTGCGATACCTTTACATTGCGAATAATTTTTTGTAAAAATTTCGTTATAATGAACTTTCAATAATTCAATAATTGAATTCCCAGGACTTCAAAACCCAAACTAAACAAAATGTACCTAAAGATTCTTATGAGCATTGAGGTGTTTTCTCTGCGTTTTGAGCTATAAAAATAATAATATAATTATTCAGGCTATATATTATATTTATATACGGGTTCCTTGATACATTGGATTTTACTCCTACCTTAGGTTCTAATGGATCATGGATTCCAATCCCACCGAGATGATCTATTTATATTTTTCTGTAAACATCCTGTTCTGAAAACTGATCTCTACATCTAGATTGAGAAATAGATTATCGAAATTCAGACCGGGTAACAAACCACTTGTCACATGGAAAAGCCGCATATTGCATATTTCGGTTTCAGAATGCTAATGTTATAATAGGTCGACAGCGTATCAATAACTGATGTTCTGTGGCTGGGGTGTAAACTATCATCAAATGAGCTTGGGTGTATATTGATTACTAACATAAACAAATATCATTATTTTATTACAAAAGTAGGTAATAGTAGGACTAAATAAAAACCTAATTTGACTACGTTTTTCTACATTATTATTAACAAGGTGAACTTATGTCGGGTCGCAGAAGAGGTAAATTAAAAGGTTTGTTAAAAACCCTCGTTTAAAAGAACGCTGTATTAACGTTGATTACATACAAAGGGGTCACGGAAATAGGTTTTATGTTAAATAACGTAAAGTGCTACTCCTTAGTTTTCTTTGTATTATCGCGTGGCGTAGTGCTTTAGTAGGACTCAAATAAAATTAGCTTCCGGATGACGAAGATACGTACGTATACGTATATTTTGAGTTTTTTTTATTGTGAGATATCGAGATCTGCCTCAGCTACAGAACATCAGTCAATGAGGCGCTGTCGACTTCTTTTTACTTCGAAATCCATACCATGAGATATCATGGTGAATTCTTGACCCCTAGTAATAGGATAGGGCAGACGCATTTCTTTATCTATCAGTGGTATCATCGATTATCTCTTCGATATAGGCAAGTATGTGAATAGACTCTTGTTTTATTTTTTTTTATCTTATCCCATGTATTTCGAATCAGAAACCTACGGAGCTTCTTTTTATTTTTGATATCATGTCATTCACGCTTTTTTCTGCCAACTAAATTCTTATTTAATAAACGAACTCACTTGGTCACTTTAAGCTTAAATAACAATATTTTTCATAATAATAACTAAATTTGCTTAGTGATATTAAAAGTAATGCATATACATTATACAAGTTTGTTTTCTAATATGCGTTACTGCGTAGTACACTCATCAATATAATTATTTTGGTAATAGCTACCTATAATAGACAACAAACTTACCTATATAGTAGGTAAACACATTATCGTTTAAACATGTCTTGAATAGTATTCAATTTCCACTTGGAGTCCTTGAAACGTATTGTTGGTAGTGAACGTAATACGTGTTCCTATTTAGAAACATGCTTTACAAATACACGTTGAGATGTTAGTAAATAATGGATGGAAATTAATAGAATTCTGTTTACGAAATTGTATGTTCAAGTTGATTGCTTAAAACCAACAATGCTTTATAGTTATAAGAAAATTTAGATATACATTTAGGAGATCTTTACCAGTAAACTTTAGTTCACTAATTTTCTATATATGTATATAAAAAAAAAAAATAGTTTACTTTTTTTCAATTATCAATCAGACCTTTTTTATTCTTTCTTTAAACTGCTATAAGTGTATGTTTTAACTAAGATATGTGTTTTTAATTATTTAGATAAATTATATTAATACTCGAGTATTCCTGAAGTTACAGAATTATTGTTATGATTCATAAAATATACAGTATATGATTTTGTAAATAAACTCAATGAAGTCGCTATTTTAAAAGAATATTGGTTAATTTAATAGAAATAGAGTACCAAAATTAAGAAATTAATAAATTCGCGTCCATCATAGTCTTTATCTCAAAACTTTGGGCTTATTTTATTAAAATAAAAATAAATCAGCAAATAAAGTCTCACAAAATCTAGTACTTTTCAATACAGGTAGAAAAATACCAACATCATACAAACCAATTTTACCTTTCTAAGTAATAAAACACAGAACGACTGTTTATTAAATTTTATTCCGGGATTACAGGAAAGATAAAAATTTTGCAACAGCCTCAAAGATAAGTACCGCTATAAAACTTTTATTTGAAAATTCACGAAATTAATTTTAGCGGAAGTTTCATAATAGTGCTTCATATTTTTGTTTTGAGCGTGCTTTTACTTAATGACACTATAGCTTAAAACTTTGAAAATGTTATATTTAAGTTTTAAGCTGTAGTGTCTTATCAAGTAAAAGGTTAAGTGTTACCCATTTTGTTAACATATTTCGAGTAGAAAAATTATAAAAGATGTTTTAAAGTAAAAATGTGTAACGGTTTTTGTGTGTGCATGTAATTATAATGATTTTGAAAACATTAACCGCCTTATTCAAAAACGTGATATAGTTAAAACTAGTGGACCCC
Organism: Anthocharis cardamines; assembly: GCA_905404175.1. Taxonomy (NCBI): domain Eukaryota; kingdom Metazoa; phylum Arthropoda; class Insecta; order Lepidoptera; family Pieridae; genus Anthocharis; species Anthocharis cardamines. The sequence continues at coordinate 3,838,918 of FR989959.1, forward strand.
GCAGACGTTGTTCTGCCACAATTTTGGCTTCGAAATTATATAGTTATTCTTAAATTTGAATATGCCCATTTGCCCACTTTTTCATATAATTGTCTAATATGTCACTGATTTGCAGTGGACATCTGTTATTCCAAAAAAGCTAAGAATGCATGACGTGAGCTGTCAAGATGGCGGAGTTCCGAACCTAATTTATTTTATAATATTTTAATAGCTATTATCTTATTCGGGATATAGACGAATCCAACAAAAAAGAGATCATTGAAATTAGTGCAACCGTTCTTGAGTTATAAATGGTGTAACTACACAACTTTCTTTTATATTTATAGATATGTTTTGTCCCGCTCTATCGAATATAAAAAGACTATTGAACGAAAGAAACAAAACATATTTTAACTTTAGCTTATACTAAATACGTTTAAGAATAAGGCCGTAAGAGTATTTATTTAATAACTACAATAAGAAATAGTTGTAATTTGTTTAATGTAAGATATCGACTGACGTGCATGAGGTTCACTTGATGGTAGGTGACACCCTAGCCACACAACATCAGTCAATGAGGCGCTTTCGATCTATTTATTACTTCGATGCTACAAAAAATTACAAACATATTAGACCCGGTGGAATTCAGACATATTACCTATTTGAATGCAAGGCATAGTATACTCCTGTGTGATCACTGTTTTTTATAGAAACTCCACCCCTTAGACAATAAAATAGAGGATTTAAATTCTGATATTTAAGTTAGAAAATTGACGTCAAAAGATAGTACAAATTAATGTTATATTACCAAATGTGCTTAACCAAAAACTTAGTCAAGCGGTCCTTATCTCTTTGGCCAGCCCACTTGTATTTGCAAAGGACACATTTGAAGCTATTCAAAATCCTAATGTCACCCTTTTCACCCGCATTCAATTTGCAAATAGACAAAATTAATCTTTAGACCTTGTCCCTTGCGGAAATCATCTCGTAATCTTTAGAAAATGATTAATTACTACTTACGTCCGTATATATGAGTCTTCTTGCCTCCGTGGTTAGCATGTCGCGCTGAAGATTCTGGGTTCATATCCCGGTGGAACAAAAAGGTTTCATTTTGGAAGGGTATAAAAAAACTTCTGATCCTATTTATAAAATACGCCTCTTTAGAGGAATAGGAGTTCAGAATAGGAAGCATAGGAAATGTGCGATAATTCTACTATAAATAAAATATTGATCCCTATGGAAAATTATGAAAAACACATATATTTTTTAAATAAAATACTGTATACCGGATTAAAATGCGATTGATTATTTATATTGTTTAAATTATTTATCTCGACGAGACTGTCTCCCCGTGACCACGGTTGCTAAAAAGCATCCGATTCGTCGGGATACATAATTTAAACTATATAAATAATAAATCGCATTTTAATCCGGTATACAGTAATTTATTTAAATGTGTGATACTCGCGTAAAAGACAATATGATATATTTTTTATTACCACATATTATGTATATACCACAGAATATCGACAATAATCTACTCATTATCTGTTAAAAAATAATCAGGGACATAGCTAGCCTAGCTATTCTGCCTAGGTCACATCTACTTATTAACTTTTAAAAATTAATCAGTGACAGATTATAAAATTCTGCCTAGGTCACACAAGACTCAGTGAAATAGAAAAAAAATGTATTTGTCTCATACCCCACTTGGTCACACTATAGAATTCGCTATGAAAGTAGGTCATTACAAAGTACATCGCCGTGCAAAAAAACGAGACGGTGTCAATAATTACCAATTTACTTTTTACAGTTTATCTTAATACTTGATAATCCGAAATAAGTTTGTACCCTATTAAAGCTATTAAGACTGATCCATCGGTATTTAAGAGAAAATTACAGCCTTTGCAAAAGTTCTGCGACTGTAGCACTCCGAACTAAGGTAACTACGAGTAAGTAGTTCAGTTTCTAGACAAATAGCACCTTTGTCTAAATGACCTTAATTAATGTTCTCAAGTACAAATGGAACTCTTTGATTGTCTGCACAGAATATTTACTCAATGTGATTGTATAAGAAGTAGTTAAAAAAACAACAAAGTATCAACAGTAATAATTTATTTTCTATAACTATGTAGGAATCGTTGTATATCTTATAGTAATTACGTATACGAGTACATTCAGCCCTAGTTTCCATGCGGCTATGTTGTGTGCGATGAGTGAATCTGAAACAATTATACATTTTTGAAACGTTCAGAATATTAGCGTTTATGAAGTAAAGCATATAAACTGTTCAACTATTACGTCTATGGGTCTGCGACTAATGTTTTACTGACAATGAAACATAATCAATTTCCACCAAAAAGGACCTTCAAGAAAAAAGGCTACTCATTCCTTAAAGGCCCCCAACAAACACCTGCAAGTCATCTAGTGATGTCTATGGGCGTCGAAATCATTTACCATCAGGTGAGCCAACTGCTAGTTGGCTTTCTCTTCTTTAAAAACATTGTGAAACAGAACTATCAATTCTAAAGATAGTTTATTAAAAAAAAAAATGTTTAACGCGCTCTTTGGATCAATTTGTATTATTATGTAGGTTCAGATATCATAAGGAATTCTAAGGCCCATATTCCAAGACGTGTCTCAGTTTGAAATATAGTTTCGAGACTAGTCAAAAAATTTTTTCTCTATAGAATTTTGACATATTGTTCTCAAGAATAGATTACGACTTGAGTAACGTCTTGGAATACGGGCCTAATAGTATACAATTTTAAGCCTTAATCTGCTTACATAATGTAAAATTTTATTGAAAAACATCGCTTCTTAAGGAGAACAGCAATAGTCTTGTATGTTTATGTTTACTATAAAATCATGAAATTGGGTTTGAATATTATAATGAAACGAGATGTGAAAACCATTGAAAGTGTGAAGCCATTTGGCTAACGTCCAAATTATGAAAAAATGCTTTAGCTTTTGATAATATTCCAATTAATCTTCATAAAAATATTCCCATTTATTTAACTGACTGAGTTATTTATCAATGTGTTGAGACTGCTAAGAATCAAATTTAAATTTCGGCATAGTAAAAGCAATGAGAACCTATAGTAAAATTAAAATAATTAATAAAAAAGGTTCACTTATGATACTTGAGCCACAGAACATCAGTCAATGATGCGCTGTCGACCAAATTTTTACTTCCAGCATTCGAAAATCCATAGACTGAAACCGCAACGCGCAATATGCACTTCACAGTATTTCCATAAATGAACGGTGGTTCATTACCCGGTCGGAATTTCGATATTTCTCCCACTTGTTCTAACTATCGATATACGAAGACTTCGTACTAATATTTCTTAACCTCTTTTGATGTTGCAAATTATTATATACTTCTACGTCTTTTGTATTGAATACTTAATCCAAGTGTACTATAAGCTACTTATATTTGTGTCTGTGGGTCTCGTTATAGTAAATATATTAAATAGGTACTCATGACAGAAATATCCATCCAAAAAGTACTCACCACTTCCACTAATCGCAGGCATATTCACGCTAACCATTTCGCTGTCTTTGAGAAAAATATAATTCGCTTTAAATCCCGTGCCATCCAGCCGGTCGTTAGATTTGAACGTTATTCTAAAGAAGTTCTTCTTAGAGGTGACCTTCAGTTCCTTTAATTGTCCACAGTGCCTCGTACCGCGGGAGTTAACACCATTAGAGAACTCTACGTAGTCGCTCGCTGATACTGCCTCACAGCTAAATATGTATACAGCACTTTTAAAACTAATAAAAAAGTATATATAAATTAAATTAATAATTTCTTTTATATAGGTAGGGATGCTACAGCCACAGAACATCTGTCAATGATGCGCTGTCGACCTACTTTTTACTTCGAGCATTCGAAAATCCATTGACTGAAACTGAAACGCGCAATATGCACTTCTTGGTTTTTTCCATCTACGAACGGTGGTTCGTTACCCGGTAGGAATATCGATATTCCTCTTACCCGTTCAGTGCTTAAAGGCTATAGGAAATCAACTCAGTTTTTTAATTCTTCTGACTTTCGACTTTTCTAATCCGATCTAAGAGACAAGGAACATGAAAAACATTTTACGAATAGATACATCAAGATACTCACGGATGCACCCCTTCAACGTCGAAATGCGTGAAATGCAAATGTACCCTCTGTTCCTTAGTACCGTAGAAGAAGTAATTACACTCAGTATCTCGTGGATAGAGTCCCGGATGATTCGGTGACGTCACAACACCACGCCCACGTGTACTGCTATTGTATACGAAGGCACACGGAAACTCCAATAGTTGCTTCCCGGTTGTGATACCGTAATCTGAAATTTATGGGTCGGCTAAAAATTGTTTCGAAATTTAAATTGAATTTAACCCTTTTACGCTTTATCTTTACCTATGTATATTATACTTGTGTATGAGTACGTGTTTTATTTTTTCTTTCGTGGCAATATAAAGCAACGGATTGACATTTTATTTTATATCAAATTATCATTTATTCATTTAAATAGGTAACACAATGTAGGTACACTTATGAACGTCAATAAAAAAAAAACTAGTTTTATATTTACTGCCAGTTCTCAAATCAATAGAACGGACGAGAAGAACTGGAAATAAACTCTCCGCCACTCTTTTTAATCGCATACCATGTTCCTCATGACATGTTGAAGTAATTAATTATAATAATAAAAAAATAAATACTCTATCAGCAGTAGGCATGGTGATGGTATTTGATCTGCCCCGGCTTCGCACGGGTGCAATGTAGATGTACTATACACAAAAAACATCGGTCGAGTAGTTTTTGAGTTAAATCGTAACAAACAAAAAAATAATAATTCCTTTTTATAATATTAGTATAAAATTACCTATTTAAAAAAATGATGATAAAAGGAGTAAAAGAGTAACATAATAAATTAAAGAACAAAATATTGGAGTGTTTTGATAGGAAAACATGTTAATCATTCAAAGTTTGTTCATACTATGGTAAACAATATTACATTTTGATTTTCGGTTGTCGGTAAGCGTTTTGCATTTTCCGGCTACGATGTAGTTAGATTACAATAACAACCTTCAACCAAAATAAGGCTTACATTTTTGAGGAAAAGAAGTGGAATCTAAACGTTGAATATAGTAAACCGGCCGTAGGCAACCGTATAAAAAGCTCCCTTTTTTTATAAAAATAATTTTGACAATGGTATCTTTAAACTTAATTGTGTACATGAAAATGAAGTTGCTAAATTAATTTTCAGCTTAAAATCAAACGCCAAAGGTGTTGATAATATATCGAGAGATATGATTATCTTAACTCTCCCTAACACGTTGAAGGTTATGACTGTTATTATAAATAAATCCATATCTTCTGGTATTTTTCCTTCTTGTTGGAAAAAAGCCCTTGTTAGACCACTGCCAAAAAAGTGTGATCCTTCAAATTTTTAAAATTTGAAGTTGCTAAATTAATTTTCAGCTTAAAATCAAACGCCAAAGGTGTTGATAATATATCGAGAGATATGATTATCTTAACTCTCCCTAACACGTTGAAGGTTATGACTGTTATTATAAATAAATCCATATCTTCTGGTATTTTTCCTTCTTGTTGGAAAAAAGCCCTTGTTAGACCACTGCCAAAAAAGTGTGATCCTTCAAATTTTAAAAATTTGAGACCGATCAGTATTCTTCCATACTTATCTAAGCTGCTCGAAAAAGTTGTATACAATCAATTGATGTGTTTCTGTAACAGTCATAATATCTTGCCCAAATTACAGTCTGGATTTAGAAAGGGGAGAGGTACCTCCACGGCGCTTCTTAATGTCGTCGATGACTTACTCACCTCTTCTGATAAAGGACAGGCTTCTATTTTAGCATTGCTGGATTTCTCGAGAGCCTTTGACTCTCTAAATATACCACTCCTGATTAGTAAGCTTTCTTACTACGGCATTGGCGGCCTGAGTTTGTGCTGGTTCTCTTGTTATTTGAGCCAACGCACCCAGAGAGTAGTTTTGGAAAATAATGACGGTTCTCTCAGCATTTCCTCTGAACTTTTAATTAATCGCGGTGTCCCACAAGGATCTATTCTGGGTCCACTACTTTTCATCATATATTCAGCAGACTTATCTAATTGTATAGTCAAATCTAAGTATCATCTGTATGCTGATGATGTACAAATTTATCATCCATTAGATATACACAATGTAACCACCTCCATTAATAAATTAAATAGTGATCTGAATCGAATTTCTGATTGGGCAGATAATAATTCTTTAATACTTAATCCTACTAAATCACAATATTTGATTGTCGGATCTAAGAAACAGGTTGAAAGAGCAGATCATTTTAATTTGCGCCCTGTCATTAACAATATCGCTATTGATAGGGTTTCAGAGGCTCGTAATTTAGGTATAAAATTTGATAGCTATTTACATTTTGAATCCTATATAGTTGAATTAGTACAAAATTGCTTTTATAGATTAAAGGTCTTATATAGGATTCGCCCTTTTATTAATTTGAGTGTTCGTTTAACGCTATGTGAAAGTTTGATACTCTCCAAACTAAATTATTGCATAAATGTTTACGGGCCTTGTATTTTACAGCGGTCTCAGCGTCTTATTCAGCGTGTTCAAAATGCCTGTGCGAGGTTTAGTTTTAATATAACTCCGCGGTGTCATGTTACCCCTTTTCTTAACTCTTCAAATATACTCAATATGAAAAATCGCCAAAAATTGTTTATGGCATGCTTTTTGATCTAGTTAAAAGCAAGAACCCTGAATATCTATATGCCAAACTCGATTGGAGACATAAAAATAGAAACCCTGTACGTATAATTACAAAGGTACTCAATATACCACCTCACCGAACTGCAGCATTTCGTGGGAGCTTTAAATATGCTGCCACGAAGTGCTGGAACAATATTCCTCCACCACTTAAAACCTTAGAAAGTAAGTTTAGCTTTAAGAATACTCTTCGCACCATTCTTCTTGATGCTCAGAAAGAAGAATGGGGCAAAGATTTTATGTCTGCGGTAGTTTAGCTTTATTTTAATTGTGTACTTTGCCATTTTATTGCCTATAAATTGTTATTTTAATCGATGCTCATCTTCAATTTCTTCCATAGTTCAATGTAATTTTTTATTTTATTCTTCACTGCATGCCCCTATTTGTTCTTATTAACCACTCTTTATTATGTTGTACTAAAAAAATAATTGTATTCTAATTTTCGTTTTTGTGTTTGTTATTAGCACTGTCTATTTTGTAGTTTTCCTTATTTTTTACTCTATTAATTATTTAATTTCTTGTTGGACCTACTCTGCCTTAGGTGACAGGCAGAATACCAGTGTCTTAGCCCTAGCTGGCTAAGAATTAGTACTGAGCCTGTCACCTTTTCAAACATATTTCATACTGTACATGTACTTATAGCCAGATTTCCTTTTAAATTGTTTTCTTTTTTTTATGATTATAGTCTATAAGTCCATTTTATTTTAAATTGTAATATCTTTTTGTGTGTTTGAATAAATGTTTTCTTATCTTAAAGCTCAGAATAATAATTTATATACGAACTGTTGCCAAGTAAGTTACTCGATAATTTAATTTAATAATATATAATATTTAATAAGTTACTCGGGTTCGTTTTGGTATAAAAATATATTAATTCTAATTAATAATAATTTTACCTTTGTTTTTAACATAAAGTGGTTTTTTATCTATCTATACAATAATGATATTTTTTATATTATTTGATAGTATTATACTTCATCCACAGAACATCAGTAATAAATCACTGTTGACCTATGCTATGATGATTAAGTTTTAAATAATATGTCAAATATAAATTACAGAAAAAACTTCAGAAAAGTACAATGGGTATATTTAATAAATTCTAGACCTGTCTGCAAACTTTAACAGACTCCAACTTTGTTGTCTTAGAAACTTTGTGGTGTGTTGATGGAATATTATTATTACTAAGAATCGATATCTATTATCAAATCGATGGTAATGGAATTTCGAACATATTTGTAAATACTATTCATTAGATTACATTTAATACTAGCTTATTAAATACTAGCAACGCGTCCCGGCTTCACACGGGTGCAATGTAGATGTACTACGTATATACACAAAACATTTCTTCTATTGGTGAAACAATTTTTAAAATCGGTCCAGTAGTTTTTGAGTTTATTTATAACATACAAAAATTCAAAAATATATATATTATTTATAATATTATATAGTATAGAAGTATAGATTAAACAAAAATCAAAAACCGACTTCAAAACTATAACTACATATAGTATGTACAAACTTAAACTAGAAAGTAAAAAAATATATTTTAATTACTTCAAAGCAAGAGCCTTAAAGGTCAATCTACAACATTATTGATACTTATATATCTATTTAATATTTATTAACAGTTATTTATAAGTCAGTGCAACCCAACCGCTGTTCTCCGTACCGATCGAAAGCTTTTCGCAAAGGCAGAATTCTTGGCTGGCACCGATTTCATACACATAAGAAAAAACAGTAAATCGCGGTTAATCTAGTAAAAGTGTGTGATACAGTGTTAGTTACAACTTACTTGCAACCGACGTTTGTTTATTAACTTAAGCATTCAAAATTTAAAAATCCACGCAATGGTTTCGTCTTTAAACGGTGATACCAGAACAAAATTCGATATTGCTCCAAACCGTTGTAAAATTCAAAGTGGTCAAACATAAAATAACTTATTTTATAATATTGTCTTTTATTAACGCGAGTATCACACATTTAAATAAAATACTGTATACCAGATTAAAACGCGATTTATTATTAATATTGTTTAAATTATTTATCCCGACGTTTCGGATGCTTTTCAGCAACCGTGGTCGCGGGGAGACAGTCTGTGACTTAAACAATATAAATAATAAATCGCGTTTTAATCCAGTATACAGTATTTTATTTAAACTTATTTTATATTTGATTTATTTCTTATCAACAGAAACAATAATCATATTCCCTGATAAAACCTTTTGGACTATTCGATGTAGTTCAGAGTCCAATACGTTATTTATGAAAGACTTTCAATTGGTGAAAGAATTTTTAATATCGGTTCTGTAGATCCAGAGAATATCCCTCACAAACTACTTCTCTTTATAATATTAGTATATATGTGTGTAGGAGTTGAATTTTTGTATATTGACATGTCATTTGAGTGCAAAAACTACATTACATGTTGAATTTTGAGAAAACAGCTTGTATAATACAAAACAAATTACCTTCAACAAAGTGATATGATATTTTAAACCCAGTGCTGTACCGTGACGAGTAAACTCCTCTGAATTCCACGACTAGTTTGGGCCCGTTCGACATTATTGCCTTGGGCACGTCACCGCCACAGAACGACGCCATTTTCTCTAATCTCCCATCCACATCCAGGAACACGTCCAGGGAATCCATGCTTTCACAGCTGTAACAGTGTTTAACAGCTTACAATATTGTCTGCGAAACTTTTTGTTTTGTATAACATTTAAATAAAATACTTTATACTGGACTAAAACGCGATTTATTCTTTATATTATTTATTAGGGAACAACATTAATTTATTTAAAAAAATATATTGTTCATTACACTCACATTATTTAAAACCAAAAAAGAGACACGAACTCGTAGTAACATAAAGTAGAGATACCAATTATCTGATGATAATTATTTATCTGATCTATGATTTCTCTACTTTATATCTACGAGTTCATCTCTTTTTTGTGTTTTTTTAAATGGTGTAATTAACATTTTTTTTAAATATAAATGTTGTTCCGTATTCAAATATTTTTTTATCGAGGAGTATACAATACATGAAACGTGTCTTCACTGTAAATTAAGTTTTATTGTATACATTCCCGAATCTCTGTGTATAATGCTCTGATCTTTTTTACTGGAAAGTCGATAACAAATCTCTCAACTCTTAATTACCCTGCCCGAATAAAACCATTTTTTTTTCTAATATTCCCGGGAGTCGATCCCGAGACCTCCGTTCTTAAACGTAACGCACGAACCAATGAGTCTCCATGACAGCTATTTTTATACAAAGAAGAACACACAATAATTTATTAAATCTCTCCAAATTGGTATACTATTCAAATCGTTATATTGCGTGAACAATTTAATAAAATAGGAATGAAGTACGTCATTAAAACGGTGTCGACGATAATAAAAAATGAAAAAATTCGTGGGAAAATACAATAGGCATTTTGTCCGGTCATTAGTGTTCATTTGGGACAAGTCTTACGCCCACTTACCTGAAAATGCTGGTAAAATAATAATATAGAACGTATTTTCTTGTACGTTAGTGGTTTTGTGTCATATTATTTATTAATCTACACCTTACACGACGATGTAATGTATTTTATTTGCTTTTCTATTGACCTCACAATTGACGTATTGAATTATATATTATCAGAAATCGAATCCGATGTGTTTGCAGCAGTAATATACATACATAGTTTAAAGTGAGAAATTTCTGATTTGAAAAACAAAGCTATCAAGTTACAAACGTAACTCTAATGGCGCATTGTTTTTTTTTATTTGTAAGTCATTTAATTCATTAATATTTGTAAACGGACTGTCTTGATGAACTAAATACAACCTGTTCCAAAAAATCGCCATAACTGTAAAGGTCTTAATGCAAGGTCATTATTCAGAAAAATATAATAGTCATTTCACTATTCAGAAAAATATAATTAATCTTTTTCAAGCCAACATTTTTAAAAATATTTTTAGTGTTTTAACAAATAGTTTCATTTCATAAGTTAACCACGATATCATAAAGAAGTTTTAAAATTAAGCTCTACTTACTCAATAATATTGCCAGTAACCCTCTGCAAGCTGAAGTCTTCAAACACCAACCTAACCCTCTGTCTGCCGCGCGCGAGAAAGTCATAATGACAGTGCGTTTTCGGCGGATATGGCGACGGATATAAAGGAGAGATCAATTTGCCGCTACTACTCTTATCCGATCTGAATACTTGATGGCACGATGATGCTGAAACGGAGCTTCATTTTGATAATGGTATTTTTATGCGATGAGCAGATTAGACTCGCTATCGTTGTATGGAGTTAGATTAAGGTGATTTTGTTGAGAGCATGATAAAAGTATACTTAGATAAATGACAGGAAAATATAAAGGATATAAGGAGATTTGATATGGAAATAAGAAAGCATAAATGGTGAATGCTGAAAGAATAATTATTATTGATTACATTTAGAGTAAGGTAAATTAAATAGCATATGTACCTGCTAATTAGATTATATAAAAAAGTAATAATAGAATAAAATAGGGCGAATGTTATATCTCGAGTGAATGTGATATGAAATAGTGAAATCCGTTTCAGATTTTCTTCTTTTATTATTATTGTCATTGTAGAACAGGTATGGAAGTTTAAATAAATACATTTCCATTTAGTTATACATTTAAAAATATAACGGATTAAATGAAATTTCTCTGTAAATATAGAAATGAAAATAATTTATATAAAATAAAAAAAATGATCTTTTATTCTCCAACGGTCTTTAAATTCCGTAATATCAATATGAAAATTGAATGTATGTAACTATGTTTTTCTTGAAGGAGAAAGTTTTATGCTATTTGCTTTGTTGTAACTCACCACCAATCACCTATTATTTTCTAGTTAAAAAATCTGCCATTTCTGTAAAGCTTTGTAACAGCAGAACACATAATCGCATCATTTAAATTTTACTTGTGTTAATAAAATATGAAATTACTTACAAAATTCAACCAATGTACCATAGGGGCCGTCCATTAATCACGTGAGGCTCAAAAGGGGGGGAAGGGGGTACGGAAAACATCACGAAACATCACGAGGGGGGGGGGGGGGGGGGTCTCGTTAGACATCACGTGTATTAATTTTATTTATTTTTTGTCAAAAAGCGCTATTTATGAACCGAAATTTTGAACGGCGCGAAAATTTATTAATTAATTAATTAATTATTCATTAATTTTATTGCAAATACATATAAATGTTTTTCGAATCAAAACGCCATTTGTTAAATATTTTTTTCCAGTCAAAAATAGCCTTTACATAGACTTCCAAAAAAATACACGTGACCCGGGGGGGGGAGTGGTCCCAAACCTCACCAAATATCATCAGGGGGGAGGGGGGGGTCAAAAAATGAGAAAAACGACCTCACGTGATTAATGGACGGCCCCATACCTAAAAATAATATTTTCAGTATATAATAAATAGAACTCACTAGCAGCACTAACTGCTGGGCCCACTGACGTTCCTGTAGTTGTTTTTTCAATTTCTGGAATATAAAAAATATTTTTAAATAGTTTTAGTGTGAAACTTAGAACTAATATGCGATTTATTGATATTATTTTTGTAGTATACAAGGATATGGAATACCATGATCTCTCTTTACCCCAATGGGAAAGAGGCGTGATATATATTATGTACATATGTAAAAGAGAGCCTCCATCTTGCTTAGTAAAAAAAATTAATATTTCATATTTGTGAGGTATCAAACAGAATTATTATAAGGTACTTTTATTCTAAATCACACATTCGTATGCTTACTAAACCTTCAATAGAGTTATCATCTGGGTGAAACTGATATCTCGCCTTGAATCCCTGACCAGGCGTCTTGGACTTGGCTATAAATTCCACCAATAAGTCGGGACCCGTCGATAAAATTTCATAACCTAAAAATAATAGAACGGTGACACATTTTTCAAAATTTATGGAGTCACCAATTTTACCCGCTTTCGGCCAAACGAAGTCGAAATTGGTTAACATTGCTAGTAATCGAAAATATACTGAGCTATTTATTTTACTTGACATAATATAATATCGTTAGTCATTTGTTTTTATATTCTAACTGTAGCTAAATTCAGGCAAGGCTCATGAAAACAAAACATTTTTTTTTATGTCAGATATCAACAGACGAGCATGAGGTTCACTTGATGGTAGGTGATATCTCAGCCACAGAACATCAGTCAATGATGCGCTGTCGACCTAATTTTTACTTCGAGCATTCGGAAATCCATAGACTGAAATCGAAACGCGCAATATGCACTTCACGGTTTTTCCATCTATGAACGGTGGTTCGTTACCCGGTCGGAATTTAGATATTCCTCCCACCCGATCAATGCCCGAAGTTACCAGACGTGGGAAAAACATGCTTACAGAAAATTATAAGCATGTGCTCCCGGTGGGATTCGAACCCACGACCCATCGATGCGAACGACAGAAGTTCTACCGAACGCGCCAACGAGCCCGTCTAAATAGTTATGAGAAAACAGATGTCGAGACTAATTGTATGGTAAAAAGTACTGGACTTAATATTAAAACACTACTAAATTATTAAATGATAAATACCAACCAACTATTTCGTTGCACAGCATTGCAATGACCGGCGCACTCGAAACTTTCCCATCAAAAACTTTAATTGTATCAGCTCGGTTGAGGCAACTAAAAGATAAAGTTTTTGGATTTGAGTTGACATTTCAAAATTTAAATGAATGAAATCCCAAATGAACGAGCTTCAATTAATTCTGTTAAGTATTTTTAAAAATATAATTTAGAAGTAAACTCTTGTTATATATTTACAATAATATATAATCGGGTCACTTCTATTTAATAGTTGAAATAGAAGGGTTTCTTTGAAGACCTAATTTAAGACATTTATTTTACCTTTCATCGCTTTTCTGTAGAAATGATTCTTCAAAAACCAACTTCACTCTTTCATTTTTTCTGCAATTAGAAAATAACATCATTATCTGTTATATCATTTCATTTATTGAAATAAGTAAAATTTTTATTTTCATTGTATTCACAGAATTAATATCAAAAATGTAAAGCCTTTAAATAAAAATCAACTCCTAAACTATTCATCCTATTACGATAAAACTTTGATAAGTTGTACTACATGCGAATATACCCGCGAAGGTTTCTGAGCCAAAAAAATAATAAAAGGAACTCGCTACATGGCGCTAGAGAACTTCTATACCGTTAAAATTAATCAAACACTTTTTTACTGAAGTATGCCGGGTACATCTAGTTAAATGAAGTTTAGGTTACGCTGAGAGATGGGATTTTGCACAATTTTTGTTTACTTTAGTTAACTATAATAAGTGTGTAATTTGTTTTAATTGTGCAAATTAATGTTTGCTTTAATTTTCTTTCTTTTCGACACCAGCAATTAATACTACGCTAACTTCAAAAAGTATATTTTACGCCAGAGGATTTAAAAAAAAATGATAACTTTTAAATTATTTAAGTAATCACAATTTTTCTTTGAACGTACATATATTTACGCCAAACGCATAGCGTAAATATAGTTTTTCAAGTAAGCGTGTAATTTTTCATAATTCGGTGGTACGTAAGCCAAAAAACATCAATGATGGGCTGTCGACCTATTTTTTACTTCTAGCATTCGGAAATTCTGAAACTCGCAAGTTCACATCTATGCACGGTAGTTTGTTACTAGGTCGCAATTTCGATATTCCTCCCATCCATTTAATGCCCGAAGTGAACAGACATAATATCCCGGTGGGATTCGAACCCGTTAATATTATAAAATTATCTTATTTTCCCAGTGAAACCAATGACACGTACCTTGCATGAAAATGATAGTAACACTGTGTATTACTGGGGTAACTCGACGGATATCTGGGACTATAAAACCTTCCCTGGCTAGGTTTGTTTGAATGTGTATTAAAAACATAATCACAATCCGAGTCCGGTACAAGAACTCCGTCTGTTTCGAAATTACCTTGAACAAAAACAATTAAGTTTAAATTGTATTAAAGCTATAGAACAAAATAGGAAAATATAAACTCAACACCAACTGCCGAAGTATTTGGAAAAACTTGGAACTCTTCACGAATTTCAAGTTAATTACATTTTTGTTGTAGAATTCTAAATAATTAAGTATTTCTTAAGATCGAGTTTAATCTTGTTTAATTATATAAATGCGAAAACGTTACTTCAAATTTACTGTCTATTAAAGAGATAAAGGCCGACGACGCATCTGCAAATCCTCTAGTGTTGCGGATTTTTATGGGCGGTGGTGTTCACTTGCCATCAGGTGAGACATACCATCTCATTTACCCCTATAAACTTTAAAAAAAAACTAATAAAAAATATGTTCCTTCACTTTATTTGGACAGTGATAAGCGAAACAGTTTCAACCCACAAAATAGTAAATTTTGATACCAATCGCTTCCTTATAAGCTGGAGTACATTTGTCAAAATATTTTTATATCATTTAAATTGTTTTAATAGTAAAAATATTGAACAAAATAGATAACAAGGTTCCTTAAGAGAATTAGTATGTTTTTAAACAATGCACTAAACCCTATTACGTTAATTGCTATTAAGAAAAACAATATGTTTACTTTAATTCTAATAATAATAAATCTATTATTTCAATTTAAAAAAAAAAAAAAAACTATATTGACAATTAAAACTCAATTTCCTCAAAATGGCAACCATGTAGAATACCACCAAGTACCACTAAGTAATAACTTATCAGCATCCGTTTAGGGTATACAAATATTTAAATAAAACTTAAAATCTATTATATAATAAAAGTTATTATAATTTTAAGGTTCATATTTGATAATCTCTTAAAAATATACTTACGTCTATCTATAAACTTATAAGTCCCAATAAATCCAGTTGAATTAGATTCCTTTTCACCGCTATTAAGTTCAAGAACCAAGGCTGAGCCGTGGGAGTACAAAGCAGGCGGGGCGTCATTTCCATTACCACATAAAACTCTGGACCATTTCGAGTGTTCATTGACCCCAGGCGGCCCGGGACCGTGTGTACCGACATCAGAATATACCTTTAGATAGTCTCCACGTGTGCAACTGAAAAAAAAAACCATATGACAACATTCATTATATACTTACCCACAATATAATTATGTAATTATTACTCTCGTTTATAATATAATTCGAATCGCCTCCGTGACTCAGTGGTAAGCACGATTCGTTTAGCACCGGAGATCCTGGGTCCGAATCCCAGGGAAACAAGATAATAAAAAAACACAGAAAACGGAAGAATTATTATCAATGCTACTAAAAAAAATAACATGACTAATTAGATATTTGTATCGAACATTCTTCTGTATATTATCAAGATAATTTTATCATTATTAACTAAATTACGTTACAGTAAAATATTCCTTTAGTTGAACAATTTTAGTCCTCTATAAATCTTATAAAAAATTGTTGGTGCAAAGAGCAGAAGTCCATTCCCAAAGGATAAACTATGTTTTACAGACGCTTCCCTCGTGAAATATAAGTTGCTGAAAGTTTAAGACGCTCTTCGTCGCCACCCTAATTCGCCAGATGCTGTAAGTTTTTGATCTACTTTAAAAATGACATCTTGTCACAGAAATGTCAAAATTCTGAAACCACTAATTTACCCACAGAACAGAAGAAGTATGATCCGTGAATTTACATCTGGAAATTATAATAATAAATAAATTAGTCTTTTATTAACGCAAGTGTCACACATTTAATTATAATACTAATTTTTAGAATGGAGTTAATGTGGCTTTTTGTGATATTTCAGTCTGCCCGTGACCACATTTGCTGAAAAGCACTCGAAACGTCGAGAATAATATAAATACTAAATCGCATTTTAATCTGGTACAAGTTATTTTATCTATGATACTCGCCTGAATAGAAAATATTATAAACTAATATTATAAAGAGGAAATATTTGTTGTTAGGATTTAACTCAAGAAATCCTCAACCGATTTTAAAATTATTTCATCAATAGAAAGCTACAATATCATTTTTTTGTGTACAGTACATCTACATCGCACCCGTGCGAAGCCGGGGTGTGTTACTAGTACTTAAATATACCTACTTAACAATCTTAGGTGGCATAATGTACTAGGGAAAAAATAGGTTCCTATAAAATGCTTATTTTCATAGATTACTAAAGATATGATAAATCCTTCAGGAATAGATTGTTAAGCCTGCCGAAAGGTGCGATGACTTTCCCAGATAAAGACTATTTTTACGTGACCGACGTCAAAGTACACATTGTTAGAATTCTCTTACATTTTATTGGGCAGAGGTTTAGGGATTGAATTGTTTTATAAGCTAGCGAAAATCCTTAGATTATCCATACTTTATGTTATTTTAAACAAAAAAGTAATTTTGGCTCTAGCAATTAATTGCTGTTTGAACAACAACAACAACAACATTGTCTATGTTTATTGTCCTTGAAACCGTCCACAAATAACATAAAATCATCAAACGGCAAATTATGATTTTAATTCTAAAGTTTTATTGGCTATGGAATAGAGATATAGGCAGCTTACATATTGTGTATTTTTACAAAAACTTGCGATTGGCACAGTCCAGTGTTTTGATTTGATTATTACTCAAAAGATTTACTTATTTTTTATTAGAGGATTCATAGAAGAATTTGATCTCTGAGCTAATCGTGTATTTTATAAACAGGGTTTGATTTTATAATTTTCTATTAACACAATTCTTCATACATTTGTTTATGTCGATTATTGTAAGGGTGGGAGAAATATCTAATTGTTTCCGAGTAACGAACCACCGTTCAAATACGGCAAAACTGTGAAGTGCATATTGCGCGTTTCGGTTTCAGTCACAGGGTTTCAGTCTATGAATTTCCGAATGATCAAAGTAAAAAGTAGGTCGACGGCGTATCATTAATTGATGTTCGGTGGCTGAGGTATCACCTACCACCAAATGTACCTAATGCTAGTCTGTCGATATCTATCATATAAAAAACCGGTATAAAGTTGACAGCTTTTAAAAAAATATTTTATTTAAAAGATATCAACTTTATTGCACACCTTAAACACAAAAACAATCAAACAGTTTAACAGTTATGTAAACAATAACGGAAATAAAATGGAATCCATTCGATATTTACGTCATACGCGTATAATAAACGTTTTAGATTTTATAAAGCTCGCTGTTCTATCTTTTATAGACCAAACCTTATCTTAGACAGTATAAATAAGATCAAGCGGCCATCATATTACTTTATATCGATTCTAGTGATAGCATTATTTGGTTAGTTTTCTTCGTAGATAAATCGAATGAGCAGTCCGTAAAATTGACGTTATATTTTATCCAGACAGCAGCCAAGACGATTAATAGCTACGATTAATATTTGATATGGATTAAATCTCCTGGGTAATTACGAATTCATATGAAATTACCTCAGGCAAGAATTGTAAATGGAGCAAATTATGTGCTGCCATTTTTTTATTATTTTATTTAATGCTGTATTGTTTGGAAGGCTCCTAGGTTTCGACGGGCTCGTTGGCGCGTTCGGTAGAACACCTGCCGTGCGCATCGATGGGTCGTGGGTTCGAATCCCACATGCTTATAATTTTCTGTAAATATGTTTTCCCCACGTCTGGTAACTTCGGGCATTGATCGGGTGGGAGGAATATCTAAATTCCGACCGGGTAACGAATCACCGTTCATAGATGGAAAAAATGTGAAGTGCACATTGCGCGTTTCGGTTTCAGTCTATGGATTTCCGAATGCTCGAAGTATAAAATTAGGTCGACAGCGCATCATTGACTGATGTTCTGTGGCTGAGGTATCACCTACCATCAAGTGAACCTCATGATCGTCTGTCGATATCTGACATAAAGAACATTGGTAAATTATCTGCGGGTGACAGGTTCGATTCTAATTGGATCTGATATGTTTTCAGTAGGTTCTTTTATATATGTATTCCTACGTTTATCTACTTTCAAAATTAAATGGGTATTCTGTCCAGACCCCCTAACATGACCATTGACCATCAATAGATATCTCGCGGACGAGTGAAGACAAACTAAGATATAAGATATCGAGCTATACTATATCTCAACATCGCTACTTTTGACTTTAAAAGTCGAGTTTTAAGTGTAAGTGTCATATTAGACCCGGAAGACATAAAGAGATAATCGACTAAAATGTCGTGGATGACTAGACCAGCTGGTAACGAAATACTGTGCATAGGCTAAGTGCTGCTATGGACTACCTCGTATCTTTATAATTTATAATGGATTATTGATATATTTTTATATTATATAATATATTTTTTATATTTAAAAAAGTTGTAAGGCCCTTGATATTTTGATGTTTAGCTTTATTTTATAAATATAGAAAGTAGATACAGAAATGAACTTAATTTGTATGTCTGTTTTCTGCAAAACTGAGCAACAGATCTTCATAATATTATCATATATATAAATATTACACTATCGTGGTAAAACTATTTCAAATCTTTTTAAGACCGATCTGCGGATAAAACCTAGTTCTACATAAATCATAAATATTGTAGAGAAATATCTTTATAGCTCATAACATTCATATATAGTTATCGCAACATGCACTCGGCTCGATGCATTTTAATGCATTCGTAAGTTCGCTGTATAGGTGTTTATTTTTCTAGCAGGCCGAATAAGATACCTACGCCCAGAATAGGCTTCATAATGTTTTTTTATTATTTATACCTGAATGTAGTGAATTCATGTTTTATTTATCTTTAAAATTATTTCACTCATGGCTACACACATTCGCTGGCCGCCGCTCGGTAATTAGCGTGATGCGTTTAGTTCTGGGCTTAAATGTACATGTTACAAGGTTAAAAACCTTGTTTTGGGTCGGGCAGGGCAAAAAAAACTGATCACCTATAACTAGCCTCTAAAGAAAAATGATTTGTGAAACAGACACAGAAATAGGTCTGTCCCATACCCCACTCTCCTACGATGAAAGCAACAGTGAAAATACATTTTTATATAAACATCTGCAAGCAATTTTGACTCTGGGAATCTATCTTATTTTTAAAACATCATACAAGCTAACCATAAACTTTTTTCTAATATAAAAATTGGGTTTAATTTGTTTGAAATTTTTATTATATTACGATCTTTTTTAATTACGAGCACTACTTTACAGTGAAATATCATCCATTTTTTATCGACTAACGTATTTTTTTTCATTACATCTATATTATTTACAATAAAATAACCAAAAAAAACTACTATAACAAGAAATTGCGAAGAATTTATACTAAAAAAATCCCTAGTCGTTTGTAGCGAATATTTCCAAGCAAATTATTAAAGTTACGCCAGAGACGGTTCGTAAAACACCATTTTATTAGTCGACTCCACGGTTGGTGTGACCCTTTTTTAGCATTTAACTTAATTTAATGCAGATTGTACTCGTACTATGCGGAACATATATTTGTTTTTACATACGGCGCGGGGTTAATTGAATTTACTCTTCATAATATAATAAACTAGATTTGCTCGGGGATTCATGCTTTAAATTTTCCGTTTAATGCGAAACGGGGTCTAAGTCGCCTTGTAGTTTTTACGTGTCTCACATGCGGTGCGCCGAAGAAAAACATAAATTTAGATAAATAATTAGTTCGTTATTTAACATGATCAAAACAAAAACTCATAAACTATTTTATCTATATGCCAAAAAGGATTTTAGTTTTTTAAAACGTTACGGGGCTCAATAGGCTTCGTGGCGCTACTATGAAAGTTTTAGTACATGGTCTAAAACGCCCCGTACCGCCGGAATGGAAAGTACAAATAAATAAGTGCAGCTGTGAAAAGTGTTAACTTATTTAGGAAAACATGTTCAGTATATTTAGGTTATAACGAAGGCGGAGGGACCGCTTTAATGACGTCACTATATCCGGAAGTCTCTATATCCGAAATAATAAAAAATTTCAACATTGTATTCTCCATTTTCCAGTCTCGAAATGATATCGACTTTTTCTTTAACAATTAATGTACGTCTAGGAGCCATATTCACAAGTTTAAGGAACACTTCACTCACTGGAAATGCTATGTAACTGATTCATAAGTGGTTCATACAAACAAGTCACTATACCGAAATTGACGCCATATCCGAAGTCGCTATTACCGAATGAATTTCTTACGAAAGTATGCTTTAAATTCAAGGGACGTAAGTTTGACGTCGCTTTAACCAAAAAGTCGTTACAACCGAGGTCGTTATTAATGAAATCCACTGTACATAAATGGACACCAAAGTCCACCAAAGCCCGCGATTTTTTTTTAATGACGATAACATTTCTTCCTGACATCCGATTTCAATGAAACCAAGTTTTTATGTTGGTTAATTTTGTAGTTAAGATTTTTGTTAAGTGGTTTAAGCTCATCTGTGGTTAAGCTTGTAAAGATCGACAGAAAAGGTTAAGAATTATTTTTTATTATTCATTCATATGTATAGATAATTAATTTTTATGAATGTTTAGCATTATGACCTTCGTTTAATACTATGTCAATGATTATGACATACCATTTTTTTTTGTGAAATACTCTATTTTTTTTAATACTGATTTAAAACTTTGAATTTCATATTTGGCGAAAAATCAAGGATACCTCTGAATATTGTACTCGTACTTAGTAAGAAACACCAAAATCAACCGATTTTTGCATTTGCAATATTTAAATGATATGATTTGATTGACGGTGGTTCATATTTTTTAATGCTACGTGAGTACGGAAATCATGTTTACAGAAAATTATAAAAATTTTGTACCACCGGGATTGGAACCCATGACCCATTGGAAAGCAAGGAACTTGAATATAATTCAAACGCGGTAACGAGCCTCTCTGCTACATTAACATTAAGTATGTATGCAATGTCACGCTTTGGGTGCTCTCTTTTATATAACTCAAACTCAATCATATCCAATCCACATAAATATTTTTGTACTTAAAAAAATATAAGTAGACTTAAAACTTTTTGATATCGAAATAATTCCTTTAGAAAACTCTCAGAGTCAGATTTCTTGTTGTTCACGAAACGCTGTTCCCATACAATTTATAATCAATAATATATATACCTACTAATATTATAAAGAGGAAAGATTTGTTATTTTGTTTGTTACGATTTAAGTCAAAAAGTACTGGACAGATTAAAAACAATTTTTCACCAATAGAAAGCTGCATCAGCGAGTAACATAGGCTTTTTTTTTGTGTATAGAACATCTACATTGCACCCGTGTGAAGCCGGGGCATAGTAATTACTAGTGTTCTTTTTCTTCTTGCCCTTTTTTATTTGTGGTCGGCGCAGTATGTTCTCTATTTCCATTGTCTTTCTTTCGCCATATCATCAGTCACACCTCTCAAACATGTCATTCTTCACACAGTCAATTCATGGACGTGTTACTACTAGAAACACGTATAGTAACTTACTAGTATATAATACATTTATAAAATATATTATATAAAGAAATAAAATAAATATTATACATTCTCTTGAGAGATATACATACATTGACACTTTTCAATAATGTAAGCCCAAGATAAAAGTATCTTTTCCTTCTAGTTTTAACGTAATTTTGCGGGAAGTTTGTCGTGTCATAATGAGATGTTCTTTAAAAGTATTAATCTTGATAGACATATCTGAAATTGGTTCTTTCTTAATGGAAATCTAATCGGATAAAGAATTCTTATGACCGAGAATTTTTATCATTTCTGTTACTTAGGTATATAACCATCAAGAGGCTCACTTTATTATTAATGATAATCAATTCTTTAAGAATGGAGCAGAATATTACAATGTATTTTCAAAATGTATTCGAAAATTATACATAGGTATTATGTATATAAAGAACTAGCAACGCCCCCCGGCTTCACACGGATGCAATGTAGATGTACTATACACCAAATATAGTGTTACTCGCTGATAATGTAGCTTTCTATTGGTGAAATAATTTTTAAAATCAGTCCAGTAGTTTTTGAGTTTATTCATAACATACAAAAATTCAAAAATATAAATCTCTCTCTCCTCTAAATGAAATAACTTGAACCGATTAAAATATGACATGATAATCGTATATCAAATTAGATCTGCCCGTGACCACGTTTGCTGAAAAGTATACGAAACGTCAGCATAAATAATATATCGCGTTTAAATCCGATAAAAGTTATTTTATTTAATTATCGTTTACGTTTTCGTATATAGAAACTATAGTTAAAAATTTGGTAAACAAATAGATTTTTTAAAGGAAAACGTATTGAGTACAGTACAATAAAATACACAAAACAATATTTAGAAAGGAATAATGATATTTGGAGAGCTGAATCAAACTAGGGTTCAGTCATTATTATTTTAAGAGGGTTCGTTAAAAATTTGAATAAATTTACGTCGAGCATTTTACTTATTAATTTGGTTTTCTGAACTTGAAAATAATGAATTTAGCCTATAGTTTGTAGAACTGTGAATTGAAGAGCTTGATTTCTTGAGATTCTTCAGGGCGGGCACTTTTATACAAATCATAGATATGGAGAATCAACTTTAGGATGTATTATATATATATATATATATATATATATTATATTATTATTGAAACAAACGATTTGACATATGCTGAGTACCTCCCCTTTTCTTGGCGGCACTTCTTAATATATATTTTATTAATTGTTAATTTATATTTTTAAGTTGTATTATTATTGATGTACTTTTACTTACTTCTGTACCGTCCCGAATAAAAGTATTTCATTTCATTTGTTGAAGTACGATTGTACTTATGTCAACGAGTTTTGTATTTAAATCTTTAGAAAAAAAGCATTTTAACAAATAAACAATAGGAATTACAGTCTCCTCATATTTGAATATGATTGATTACTTATGTCAATACCTTTTATTTTATTATTATCTTGAGTGAGAGTGAGGTTCAATCGATTGGTCCTTTAACGATAAAACCTCGCGTGAAGACGTTACCCCGATTAGATTACGTTAACAACTCAATTCTATAGAAATTCTTCAGACGCTCGTGAGTAGCATACGCCCGCTTTTTAGGAATGATTGAAAAGAAGAGAGGTCGTTTTAATTTCAAATGCGCAATTTAAAAATGAGATCTATTTCCTATATTATATCCGATTACGTAAATCGCTTTAGACGTTGCATGTTTTTTGTTAGAAGATTTGATACTTAAGTATATATACATTCATAATCAATGTATATTATAATTGTACATGAATTTCGATCTTCTTCCTTTTCATTCTCGTATTGAATATATAATACTCTATACGTTTTATAATCTGTTATACTATCAGGGTTACCCGAAAGAAATTGTCATCGGACGGTAATGTCGCAAAAAATTTAAAAAAAAAGTTTTATTATGGAAAGAAAAATTCTAAATTCTAAACATGTCAGACCTTGGCGCAATCAAAATAGCAAAAATGCAATGGAATATCATTAACTCACTCAAACACTTAAACCTTCCTACAACACAGCAGTTTAATTTTCATCTACATAGGTATACAACAACAATTTATGACCAACAATAGTGTACCGGGACAGAGATTAATGACAAACAAATAAAAGATAGTTTTTAACCCCTACTATTTAAACTCACTTTCACACTGGCACTAAAGCTTTTGCTAGAACAGTTTTTTAAATCATTTTAGTTTCGTTTAACAATTATATTAAAATTATTCCAAACCTTATTCAGCTTATGCTTAGTATATACTCGTAACTAAGTGAACAAATAGTACGAAGGCATATATACTGTAAAACTACCTGGAGGTATGGATAGAATATTTCTTCCATTGCTTGTTGTGGCAACGTCCATAGAAACCTAATCAAACTGAAAGCTAACAATTACATATATAGATAATCTGTGTTATTATATTGACGTTCTTTTTTTTATATGAGTTATATGAATATGAAGATAGAAACGAGTGAAGGACACTTGATTAATCACAAATTTCTTACTCTAATTTGAGAATTTATCCAAGCATAGAAACGTATTTTTCTCCTTTTTAAGGTAATTATGTACCATTTTTGGTTTCTAATAATCTGTAAAGACGGTGCAATCATGCTTTTCTATTTCAATTTCTACTAAATCTGCAAAAAATATAACTTTCATGTGGCTTAGACATATTGTCGTAAAGTTAAAGGAAATAATAATAATGTAATTAACATTACATTTTATTAAATTACTTTCCCAGAATAACGATTTTAACCTAAAATTCAATATTATCAAAAAAGTCGATTAGAAAAATCGGCTCATTACTTCAAAATGCTTCCACAAACAAGCAATGTAATTCTTTGTAATAATATAGACAATATATATTTTAATTTGTAACGTATGTGTTTAGGAACGACGTTAATTAAATGACTTACTTGAAATCTGGCTTGTTTGATTTTGTAGACGTGTTCTTCCGTTTAAACGTATTTTCAAATGAATGTCGAATAATAAGATGGCGGCAGCCGGAAAGTAACAGACAAAAATTATTGTTTGTGCTTGTTGTCTTGATGACGATAGATGGCGTTAACAGTATGTTTTATATTTTCACCGCAGTTTTTTTCAAATAGAAAAATACAACTTGAAGTATTTTGAACGTAATTCGTGTACACGAATAACTAGAATAAAACTAGTGAGTTTCAGTAGTAAGAACATAGATGAGCATTTTGTAGGACACATTAATTTCCTTGTAATTGGCTTACGATCTGACGTGAATGGGCCATTTCGGAATTAGATTTTTTTTTACCCAATACATTTAAGGCAGTATTAATCGGAAATTAAATACAACAACTTTGAGGCTTCAGAATATGCAAATGAAGTCGAGCGTTGGCGGAATTAGATGAAAATTATATTGAATTCTGAAAAGGTCGTCACTGATTGATTCTTATTTAACGTTCGATGGAATTATAAAATACAATTTTGCAATGAAATATCCGTATTTAGATAATATCCTGCCATTTTGTGAGAAAGTCTATTAGCTTTTCTGGGTCATCCTCATTTCCGAGTTGAGTATTTCATATTTTGCGTGCGTGGTCATGTTTGTATATTAAGTTTCATATTTGCAGTTCTGTTTTGATGTCTATTATTTTTCAGCTATATTACTTTTTTATTCCACGTATTTTTAATAAAAAATATACCTGGGACTGACGAGGTGACCGTGTGAAAGTGACTAATGGATGAACCATACATATTTATCGCACGATGGACTAGTCGGAACAATAGTTAATACATCAATCTGGGATACAAATCCCAGATAGATTCGAAAATTTGTATCCCAGATAGATTCGATTCTTGTCTGATCAGTCACAGATAGCCTCCGTAGCTTAATGATATACGTGCGTTTAGCACGGGATTTTTAGGGTTCGAATCCCGATGTAAAAGTACGAAATTCTGATCTGACTGATCAACGCCTGTTGTGAAAATTTATTAGCGAAACAGACACATACATGTTTCCATCAAATGGTCCACTATTTACGACTGTCTATAAATTTGGAGATGGGAGTATTAAAGAAATTTAAAGTATCACTTGCCCGTATAGCATGACCATCTAGAGATATCTCGCGGACGAGTGAAAACAAAGTTGTCGATGTGGAGATATATGTCGTTTTTCTATAGAGAATGTTCTGTATAAAAAAGGTGTACATGGCTGACTGCACGTGTCTGCTTAGTCTATAGAATTCCGAATGCAGAAATGGCTTGTAGCTCAATGTAGCAATCATAAGTTGAGCCACACACTCTGTGTGACGTAAAAATATTTTAATTAGCAATGATCATTTTAATGAGCAGTGGCAGAGTGGTAACGGGTCACTGACGATTTTAACGACGAATATAAAATTTAAAAAACACTTTTTGGCTAAACCCACCAGCTTATTTTTGATTTGATTATCCTCCAATATTGATACTTTAACTTATATACTTTTTTTATAGGAAACGAAATCCTTTTTCTCTTATCTCTTCCAGAAGTTGCTTTCAAAAGCGTTTCGATAAAAAAATAATATGAAATGATGAAAAAAAATTGCCAATACTCAAATTCTACTCATTCATGAAATAAATGTTTTGAATGTGTTCGTGTATCAGTTGACTGAGGTCCGTATTAAAAGACGTTACTCAAGTCGAAATCTATTCTTGAGTATTCTCATAAAGACAAATTTCTATAGAGAAAAAATGATTTGACAAGTCTCAAAACTAGATTTAAGCCTGAATCACGTCTTGGAATACGGGCTGAATCTAATGATTAACCTACAATTTACGTAAAAAATATTACAAAATAACGGCAACTGTTTTAATGACCATATATTACTATTATTTGAACTTTATCAAAAATTAACACGAATATATGTATATATTTTATTACAACAGCGAATCCTTTTGAGATCTATAGTTTAATCGTTCTGATAAATCATAACATAACAATATTAGAGCCGTGTGAAGACTAGCAATAACATCCACAATCCCCGTAGACAAAGACACTTCATTGCCAAATAAAGTTTATTGCGCCTAAAATCGTCGCCCTTGGAGGAACATCGAAGGCTTTATTGCTACAAATGTGACGAAATTGTAAATGATGCATTATGTAGATTTCAGTAGCACTCCGCGAGTTATATTCGTGTTAAACGTCAGTTGTAATGTTTTATGTTTATGGAAATAAAAGTGAAAATTGGATGAATTACGCGGTCTTCCGTCTTTTGTTTCTAACCGACTTCAAAAAAGGAGGAGGTTCTCAATTCGTCTGTGTTGGTTTTTTTTTGTATGTTTGTTACGCAATAACTCCGCAAGTTATGGATGGATGTGGATGAAGAAGGACAGTTTAATCCTGCTTTTGCAACAAATTTTCGTACGGTACGGAGCGGCACCGACTTCAAAAATAATGCTTTGAAATAATTAAAATATTATTTTTTACTTTTTAGTGCTAGTTTGTACATATTATATGTAGTTATAGTTTTGAAGTCGGTTTTTGTTTTTTGCTTAAAAATAACTTTATTGTATAATAGAATGTTATATAGACATTGGTCATCTCCGTGCCTCAGTGGTCAGCGCTATGAGTTTACCACCGGAGGTCGTAAATTCAAACCCCGGAGAAGCAAAATTAAAAATGTTTCGGTCGGTCCTATACCTATCGAGTTACGATTTTTCTCTACAGGTTATCAGCCATCTATCAGTGAAACACACTCATGTACAGAATTGGGCCTGCCCAAGAATTCTCTATACTTATAGAGATACTTGTAGGTGGATTGGAATATAATTTAAAGATTGTATTGATTTATTGATTGTATTTTTTGTATTTGTATTTTTTATTTTGTTTTTTATTTATTTTTTAGTATAAATCTCTCCTAATTACATAAATCTCATCGATATTTCAAAGTATATATTCATCTAGTAGAATTCAATATTGATAAATAACGCTTTGATATAAACACTGAATTTTTTATGTATTTATTATGTGTGTCTTCACAATATACGCTATATAAATAAAACATTCAATAATGCTTGTAAAATTCGGGTAAAAGTATTTAAATATCTTATACTCCTGTTAATAAAAGACAATATAAAGTGCTTGTAAATTTAATAAAAACGTATCTGACTTTCTCTTTGACTTTTTAAGTCAACATCTTATAAATAATACACTCCGGCTAAAGTGAAGTGGATACAAAAACAAGCCTGGCATAGTAACAGATGTCTATACATAATATACATTTGTGAAAAAATGTATACTTGCTTTGAAGTCTATTCACTAGTCCCCTGATGGGGCACGGAGCCCACTTATTGCTCAATTTGTTTCCCCAATTATTTTTCTTAATAACCAAGTAGGTATTCCGTGAAAATTTTCCCTGAGATTCGAACCCTGCCGACCGTTTTTGACGACCGTTTTCTCGTATTTTAATCGATTATCGCTTTATGTTTTCCGGGTCTAACATGAAAATTACACATAAAACTGGACTTCTAATGTCAAAAGTAGTCTATCGAGTATATTGTCTATTAAAGTTGTCGATGTTGAGATATAATATATCTAGATATCTTATATTTTAGTTTGTCTTCACTCGTCCGCGAGATATCTCGTGGTGGTCATGTTAGACCGGCTGAACGTCTTTTTTATGTTAGACATCGACAGACGAGTATGAGGTTCACTTAATGGTAGAAGATACCTCAGCCACAGATCTGATGATCTGTGGCTGAGGTATCATCTACCATAAGAAAATAGTAGGTCGACAGCGCATCATTGACTGATGTCAATGATGCGCTGTCGACCTACTATTTTCTTCGAGCATTTCGGAGATGTATAAATCAAAACCGAAACGCGCAATACGCACTTCACTTCGTTCAATGCCCGAAGTTACCGGATGTGTGGAAGACATGCTTACAGAAAATTATAATCATGTCGTCCCGGTGGAATTCAAACCCACGACCCATCGATGCGCCCGGCAGGTGATCAACCGAACGCGCCAACGAGACCGTCAAAATGCAATACTCATACTACTAGGACACCTAGGCTGCTGCCTAAAATTATCAATTTATGGAACACTAGCTAACATGCTGGGTCCAGTTCTATGCGAATCGACTTACTCGAGATGCTCCTTGTAGACGTCGAAGTCGGTGAAGACGAGCTCGACGATCTGGTGCGGCTGAGCGAGGAAGGTGTAGAGGAGACAGAACGCGCGCGGGTACGGCCGCGGGTAGTCGGGGCTGCTGAACGTGCCGCGCTCCGCCCCGCTGCGTCCGCCGGAAGTAAACCGGATGCACGAGCAACCTGGACGATTTTAATATTTATTTAGACCAGAGCTATCCAAACCAATATCTAAATACCAGTGGCGGGACCACCATACAAGCCCAAATGTTATCTCCTATTAATGCAACAATACAAAAGAAAAGTAATAATTTCTTAACGTAATTATATAGATCTTACATAACTTACATGATTACGTAATTATATAAGTTATATAATAAACGCATATTACGTTAAAGTCGGCAACCCGGGCTGTTGGGCTTGTATGGACGTCCCGCCACTGCTAAATACCAATTTCTATATTGTATAGGAATATTGTATTATAAAGAGGAAATATTTTTGTTTTTTTGTTTGCTACGATTTAACTCTTCTCATCCGATTTAATGTAAAATTAGAAGCATTTAATAATATATGTGTAAATAAAGAATTTTTTTATTTTTATTTTTGTGTACATTATCTTACCTAAATGAATAAATGATTTTGAATTTGAAACTCAAAAACTACTCAACCAATTTAAAAACTTCTTTCACCAATACAAGCTTTCACCAATATCAGCGAGTTACATAGGCTATTTATAGTACATCTCCATTGTACCTGTGTGAAGCCAGGGCGTTTTGCTAGTTATTAGTAAATCTACAGAAGATTATATTAATAGATATACAAATCAGATCTGGCGAGATATGAATCCACTGACTATGCAAATGTCCGAGTCCATTAAAATACCTCACGATATTTTTATTTAAAAGTCGATGTCAGAGTTTTCAGATGAAATCTAGGATATATAAGTCGTAATTTCCATAGCTTAAGTTGGTGGATGTTCAAAAGCACGAATCTCGGAACTGAGTCAGCAATAAACGTGATGGACCACGATTATCTTAAGTACACTGGTGGCTGGTTCCCTTCTGCGCTATAGAATATAAAATCTAATTTATTCCTACGTGCCATGCTATTCGACTGGTTGAGGGTTAAAGGAAGGAGGGTTAAAATTATATATTTCGTTCCTACGTCTGGATACTTTTACATTTTAAGGATGGAAGGAATATCGAAATTCCTTGAGTTTAACGAGCCGAACTTTGCTCTTTTTTGGATTCAATCTAAAGAATTTTGATGCTTAAATAAATATTAAAATAGGCAAGAGCCGTAGCCATTTTAATATTAATTTCGCACCTTTAAAGAGAAACCGTTACTAAACGAAATTTTTCGGGAATCGAGCCATCAACCTATCTTAAAATAAATATTGTTCTAATTAAGAAATAACCCTTTTCTGTATGTTATACGAGTATCGTGATATCGAAAGCTGTCCAAAAGACCGTGTATTTACTATTTAGACGATGTTTTTCATGAATATTGTGGTTGTGATGTATAATTTAATAGTTTCTTTCAGTAACGGTCTGCCTTTAATGGTGCGATATAATAAAAATGAAAGTGTGTTGGTAAGTTTATTAATATTGGTTTTATGGTTTGTTTTTTGATGAAAAAACGAAGCATTGGATGGATTTGGACATATACTTTTTTATCTTTTGATTTACATACAAGCTGCGGGTTAATTTTACTTTGGAAACTTATGCTATACCTTGCGGTGAAGGTATCTAGGTAACCTGTCATCAAATGAGCCATGTTTATCGGTCGCGGTCGACATCAGCTGACACATAAAAAATGTGTATGACCTTTTCAATATTAACCAATCTACTACCTTCATTCACTTACAATCCGAGATCTTGGGTTCGGATTCCAACATTTAAAAAAAAACTTTTCATCGGACACAACATAGAAAATTTATCTAATTGCCCGTAATTAAAAAAGATAGCAACACGCCTCATGGATGCAATGTAGATGTACTATAGGTACATAAAAAATGCTAATCGCTGATAATGTAGCTTTCTATTTTAGTGTTTTGTTTTTAAATCGGTCGGGTAAGAAACAAACAAATCTTTCCTCTTTATAATATTAGTATAGATGAATAAAAAGGGTACAAATATGTCTGCTCCATGCAATTAGGGGACTAGTCATAGTCGAACTCACTTTAATTTACTATCAAAATCTTACATTTCAAACTTCAACTCCAATCAATATAGCTGTATTTTGAATATCGAACATTCAAAGTTAATTACTCTCCCGAAAACAGGCTCTTATAAGTTTTAATTGTCAGATGTCGATCTTTATTACGGAGCCACATTATCTTCCTTCGCATTTAGGGCATTAATACTTAATGTTTGCTTTCTGTTAATGTTGTTAGGTTAGCTACTTTATAACTTTCCTACAGTCGTACAATATCACTTTACTTAGGCTGTTTGTTTATTTTACATGCCCTTAACATTAGGAAGTTGGCAATTATGAGTTGCTTTGTTTGTTTCTAAAATATCGTTGCAAGTACTTAAAATGGATGTTATTTATGGCTTTTGGAGATATTGAATTGGTTTATTTATATAGATTTTATGAATAATTCAGCTTGATGACCTAAAATACGTCGCGTATGTAAAGCAATATTGGAACATATTAGTAGTTTAATATTAATTTTAATAGTTTCAGATGAATATGAGAGACGATTGTGAAAGGTTTAGTATAACTTAGAAACTTATGATTTATATATACATATGTATTACACACTAGATTTATATATATAACGTATATTAGTTTATACTCAACATTGTATTCGGTTTTATTTAGAAAAAGTACCTACCTTGTCATTTCAATAACGTATTCCCTATATTTCTAAGAAGATACAAATTGTTCAGATATTCAAAAAACTACATGTCTAAATAAGGAAATCACTAATAAGAGCAAATAAAAGAGCGAGTCATTAAAGGAATCATATATAAAATGGAAGAAGCATATGAATAAAATATGCCATAATTTGACTTAATAAATTTATTCTTATTTTATAACTTAATTTGAATAACAATAAGAAAAAAGAGTAGAAGGATATGATATAACGCCCACATCTCAGTGCGTAAGGTCAAAATCAGCTGCAACGTAACTAAGGTACTTGCGCCTAACCCATATTAAGATGGCCCAATTTCAAAAACATACGAATGAGTTTTAATTTCGCGCCCATGTTCAAAAGAAAATCTTGAATAAATTTCAACAAAAATTTTAATTTTATTCACAAATAAATAAGCAATATTGTGATAAAGTATATTTTCCTATTTTATTTATTTCAATTTTGCAAAAAATGGGCCTTACAAGGCGCACGTACATTATACATATACTATTATTGTTTTATGACTACTAACAACAGTATTTTCTTTAGTATGGATTAGTTCAGAAAGACTGACTAGACTGCAAATAATCTAGTTTTTTACAGTAGAGTCACACAGTAAATCGATATTTTAATATACATACTTTTCCCATGTTTAAAACATGACAATTGGCAAAATACGAATATAGCATCTTATATACAGTCCGTGATCTTAATGAATATTCTATTTGAAATATATTCAGTTTTGCCGTATTCGGGAAAATGGAATAAATATGAAATGTTCCTTTGTACTGAACAGATTTAAAAACAAAAGGTATGTTTGAATATTACAACAGCTTATATTTTTTCGTTAGGTTTAGTATACATTCGTCTTGTATTAAAGTATTGCAGTAATAATAGTATTACATAAACATAAAAAGGGAATCATTAATTAAATATTATTAAGACAATAGCTATCGTGTAAATGTTTAAATATGGGTTAATATTTGTAATGTATATATTATATTAAAACTCGTTTTAAAAGAGAAGTGGTATAATCAATTCAAAAATCATGAAAAATTTACTTTATAAATTACTAGCAAGGCGCCTAGCTTCACACGGGTGCAATGTAGATGTACTATACACAAAAATAGCCTACGTTACACGCTGATAATGTAGCTTTCTAATGGTGAAATAATTTTTAAAATTGGTGGAGTATTTTTTGAGTTTATTCATAACATACAATAATACATTTATAATAATAGCATAGACTTATAATTAAGAAAACGACCATCTATTTTAGTGACATATCTATAAAAGTTTTCAAATATTCACATTGTATTCTGTAGCTAAGCATTAAAAAAATGTGTAATACTCGATTAAATAAACTTTTCCATCCGAAACATCCGTGAGTATTCAATTTCTCGATACTAATCCATTATTCAAGAACCAATTCTTCAAAGTACAGATATTGAGCACAAGAGTACATTACACATAAGTAACTGGCTAAATTACAAAGTTGTAGAGAAAGTTAATCCAATATTAAAGTACCTATATTCAATACCATTTCACTTCCATATACTCGAATATATTTTTCATACAAAAACAAAAACAGATTTGTTAGAGAATATATTGCTTAGTTATGTATAGTACACTAGACTTGCGTTTCACACGGGAACTAAATGCAGATTTAACTGGAGATGCAATGAGGTAAAAGTCTCTACTTCTACCTCAATCAGAATCAGAGGCCGTGGATTGAGGGCTCTTTGGCGCGTTCGGTAGAACACCTGCCGTACGCATCGGGATGCCATATAATATTCTATAAGCATGTTTTCCCCACGTCTTGTAACTTCGGGCATTGAACGGTTGGGAGGAATATCGAAATTCCGACCGGGTAACGAACCACCCTTCATAGATGGAAAACCTTGAAGTGCACATTGCGCGTTTCGGTTTCAGTCTATGGATTTAGCTCGAAGTAAAAATTAGGTCGACAACGCATCATTGACTGATGTTCTGTCGGTATCACCTTCCATCAAGTGAACCTCATGCTCGTCTATCGATATCTAACATAAAAAAAGAGATGAAGAGCACTCGTCGATCAGAGTTTGAGATCTTGAGGGATGTTGGTTGCCTCTAATGGAAAGAGAGAACTCCAAATATAAAAAAAGGAATAGGGCAAGGCGGCCTTTTGGGCTAGTATGATGGTCCCGCCACTGATAATCTTACTTCTTATCTTACTATCTTACTGATCTTATCTTACTAATATTATAAATGCGAAAGTTTGTGAGGATGGATGGATGGATGGATGGATGGATGTTTGTTACTCTTTCACGCAAAAACTACCGAACGGATTTTGATGAAACTTTACAGTAATATAGCTTATATATCAGAATAACACATAGTCTACAATTTACACAGATTTTTTGTATATTGGCCATAATATTACGATAATTATCAAGTAACTCGGAAAAATTCCTGCCTTCTGAGGGCTCTCTTGGCGTGCGCTGCCTACACTGTTAGATTTACATAAAGATAATGTATGATGGCATTGTTTATCTTAAATAGTTCTAAATAAAAGTCCGTGACAGCATATATCTACTTTTTAT
The DNA here is from genome assembly GCA_905404175.1 of Anthocharis cardamines. NCBI lineage: Eukaryota > Metazoa > Arthropoda > Insecta > Lepidoptera > Pieridae > Anthocharis > Anthocharis cardamines. Next base: position 3,873,705 of record FR989959.1, read on the forward strand.
GTGGAAGCCAATATATCCGAAATTATAAGCCATAAATAAATTTAAATTGTTTACTTTTTTTATAATGCACATTTTAGAGTATTTAGCTAATTCTTATTAAAATGAATACATTTGTCGCCTTAAGTATTTAATGTAGATGAACTTTGTCTTTTACACTAAGTAATTCGGACGAATAGTTTAAAAAATATCACGATAAGATTGACTCGAGTGGAGCGCCATTGATGAAAAAACAGATCGGTTAAAAAACATGGTTGCCAGTAGTACTAATTCTACGCAGACGAAGTCGCGGGCAGAAGCTAGTACTATATAATATTATTATTACAATAATTGATCATATACAATTAAATTAAATAGGTTTAATTATTATTATATCTAGATTCGCAAACAAGAAATCGAGGTCACCAAACTTAATTTACGTTAGCAATTTAAGAACTTTTTGACTGAAAATGAAATTATTCGTTAATAGAATTTCGATGAAAATGTAACGATATAGGGCTTCCTTTTTTTATTAATTTTATCGTTCTTTGATGTACCGCTAATTGTTTTTTTATACAAAGATAAGATTAAATATTATTCAGAACATTGAGGTTCAAAAGATTGTGAAAAAAACAAGTACCTACTGTGAGACGTTAAAAGTTTCTTTGAAAGAAAATCCCCTTGAGTTAGCTGTAACTTGTAACAATACGGAACTGTTACTGGAGAAAGGAATTCTTTTACTTGGTATTTTAACTATTTACTTACTTTAAGTATGTAACTTTTAAGAAAGTGTTCGATGCTCAAGTGTATACTTGCTAACATCAGTGGCATAGTATCTTCTTACCTTGTTTAACTCTAATTTTGTTTTTTATTAACGCGAGTATCACACATTTAAATTAAATACTTTATAACGGATTAAAACGCGATTTATTATTCATATTATAATGTCGGCATAATTAATATAAGTAATATATTACGTTTTTTAAAGTATTTTATTTAAATTGTAAAAACATCTGAAAAATAGAAATAGAGTTAACTCTTTTTCTATTTTTTTCATTAGATGCTTTTATTCCCGTGCACTTTTCCCAAACAATATACTTTTCATATGTATTTTGAGATAAACTTAATAACTGAGAAAAGTAAAACCTTTTAGTATATCAAAAGTAATATCTTAGAAATAACTTGATTTTAAAGTGATTTAGTGATGTGACTAAAGTACTAGATATACCAAAATAAGTATTATCACCTTTGATATTCGTATTTGAGTGAATCTATTATTTATCACTAATAAATTATTAACTATATATTCGTTAAATATGGTATGCAGTTAACAGTAGTCTTACATTCAATTCCCAGGAAAATAAAAAATATACATATAATGTTTTTTTTTTGTTATTAGTAAACTACTTAGATGATAAGTCTTCTGTGCCCTATCAAACGGGTGTTGGTGTAGACAAATGATAAGCAAAACAGACACATAATTGTGTCTGTTATGCTCCACTAAATCACACGATAAGTAATATTTATATGTATTAATGTGTTTTGTCTTATTCATACACGTATTGTAAGCTTGATATAGTTAAAATATGTTTTGTTTCATTCGTTCTGTAGTCTTTTTATATTCGATAGAGCGATACAAAACTATAGCAAGCTTATAATCTTTTACGATATAAAAATAAGTCGGGTTTTCCTTCCTGACGCTATAACTCCAGAACGCACGAACCGATTTTGCATTCGTTGGAAAGGTCACGGAAATTCAGGAAAAATTTCAAGAGAAAAGCGGGAAAATATTTAAGAATAATTATATAATTTCGAAGCCAAAATTGTGGTAGAACAACGTCTGCGGGGTCCACTAGTACGTTTATGAATAAGGCCGTAAGTCAATAAAATAATTATATCAGCAACTGTATTGTTACTAGACCTTCTTAAAGTTGACTAGCGTTATGTCAATGTTTTACTGAACTAACGTTTAATTTAAAACAAAGTTACGACACACTTAAGCTCAAAGCAAGAACTCCTAACGCGCCCGAACCGTACATCAAATGTTAAACAAAAACATAATATTATAGTCGACTAGCGACCCGCCCCGGCTTCGCACGGGTCTAGATTATTTTGACAAAAAGCAGGGGTTGTATGTATTTTTTAATGCCACATAATAAAAAAATAAAAACAAAAAAAATCGTCCATAAATAAAAAAAAATTTTAAGGGTGAACACTGAACAACCCTTATCACTTAGGGTTATGAAAAATAGATAGTAGCCGATTCTCAGACCTACTGAATACGCATATAAAATTTGGTAAGAATCGGTCGAGTCGTTTCGGAGGAGTATGGCAACGAAAACTGTGACACGAGAATTTTATATATTAGATTACATCGTAGACACATTTTATACAAAAGTTATTGCGGCTTATTAAGAATTTCCGAAAAAATAATGATCGATCAGTCACTTACGATTTTATTATATAAATTACTAGTGTATATGTTTATACAAAAGAGTCTATGTTACTCGCTGATAATGTAGCTTCATAATGATGAAAGAATTTTTAAAATCGGTCGAGTAGTATTTGAGTTAAATCGTAACAAACAAACAAGTCTTTCTTCTTCATATTAGTTTAGATATGAAATAAAAGTATACTCACTCGGATTTATAGCGAAGCCTTCATCAACCGTGTGAAGAGATAAGTGTATCAGCAGAACGAGTGTGGTTGACGTCTGAAACATACGAGACTGGATTAGAAATTGTTCTGAGAAAACTCTTTATTAAACTAGGAGTTGAGTGAGACCACCTCTCATCATATTAAAACTTTCTAGTACAATTTTATGGATATCTATTTCGACTTAAAGGTCTTTGACACCTTTGACTTTGAATGTAAGAAAAAATACAGCGCTAAATAAATATAAAAATTATTGTTCGAAATTGAAACATAAACAGAGGGAAAGGTAAAACCTAGAAAACAATATCAAGTTAAAACTTTAAAAGGTGTCTTTTGACACCTTTGGTAGAAATAGTGTTAAATACGGAGAATGGAATAAGCTAATGCCCACACACTAGTCAAATCATGTTATGTTTGAAACTTTTTCATCTCTGTTTAATAGTTAATGTTAGAAAGAGATAGTTATAATTATAACGCTTAAGATATTATTAAGCGACTTAATGCAGCCAAAAGTTAGCTTTTTTGTTTAAGTACTGATTTTTTCATTAAGTAAGTTCCCGAGTCTCCTAGTGTGTAAGACTAAATGTTAAGTTATTATATACATATAAACAAGCTGACCTGTATGTACTTGATGACTTCGCTGGATGAAATAACTCTCAGGTATACATATCATGATGTATAAACAATAATGCTGTTAAATCCGTTCACTAGTTTTTGTGTGAAATACTATCAAACATCCTTTGCAATTATAATATTAGTACCTAGGATTTATATTATATTAGGTATATTATGTGTTTTAACTAACACAATTTTTCATTTGAACGTCAACGTTATAAAATAATAATCCAATAATAAAACCGCAACACGACTCTTTTAAATCTGCTTAGGTATTTAGTCTCCGAGGTGGGGTGCGCTACGTGACCTGGGCTAATTACGTACTGCCAGAGTTTTATGAGTTACTGTAACACGTGTCTTGTTTCTACTTTATTTCGAGTTCTAGAACTCAATACGACGAAGATTACTTTTGTATCTATACTAGTGTATATATACTTTAAAAATGTACTAAGTTTACCGACATGTAATGTTTATAAATTACGGTATCGAACACCGTTCGCAGATGTAAAGCCGTGAAGAGTACATTGCGCGTTTCGGTTTCAGTCTATGGATAATATAATATTAATAATAAATTGTGTATTAATCTGGTATAAAGTGACTTATTTAAAAGTGTAATACTCGCGTTAATAATATACAATATTAAGGCAACTGTGTTTCAAATCACATATGTCACCTTTCAGTCTGCCCGTGTTTGCTGAAACGTGCTCGAAACGTATACATTGAAAATAAATAGTATAATTAATAAATCGCGTTTGAAAGATTTCAGATCTTCCCATAGAGTCGTCTAACGGAATTCAACTCTTGAAAGCTAAACAAAGCAGTGTTTGCGCACTGCGTTGAGGATTTGAAGTGTGCTGCGGCTAGTGTAATTGTTAGACTCGAGACATATGTACAATGTACATACAAGAGTGAGGAACATAGTGTACCATTAAAAACATATATTGTAATAAAGTCTCGCAACTCAGTTCTTCTACCGTTAAAAGTTATGAGATCCATATAATACCAAGTCGGTCAATTTATTCAGTCCCTACTTAAGGTTTCCTCTGTCTTAAGCTATTACGTAATTAGCTAACTTAACAACATCTTATAGTGACCATATCAATATTAAAAATCTTTAATGTTTTAAATAAATAGATTGACTTGGTTTGAATTGAATGAAATTTGAAATATACCGAGTTTATATAATGCCTGCTTGGTAACTGTAAATACAAGCTTCTAGTTTTATCCACAACGAAGTTATAGGGTGGTCGAACTACTTGGAGAAAAGGATAGTACGGCCGTGCCGCTTGTTGCCCGACTTGGCGGGGGCACAGCCGTACCCCCAGATTGGAGGTTATAGAAAAGAATAGAAATAAGGAATCCTATAAAGTATATTATGACATACATAGCTCCATAATAATATTATAAAAATAACGTAGAAATAGCTCATATAAAACAACATTAATCTGGGGATTGCATGTAATGCAATAAAAGTATCAATGATGAGTTTACGAAGTAAAATGTATGGCTTCGGAAAACCTATAGGTATTATAGACTTACGTTAAATATAGGTCAGCACTATAAGGGCTAATTTTATAGAGAAATGCACACTTTATTTATTTACTTTGCGTTTCGATCGGTAACTGGTTAAAATCACAACGAGATACATTGGAAATTTTTGGTAAACATGTTTTGATGTCTCCTCACTTCGATAATTACAATATCATTCTATCCATCTATAATATAATTGTATACAACATAATTATATATATTTTGAGCCCAATAAATCAGGTTTGATTTCCATCTGTATAATTTCTTATATAACTATTTCTTTAAGAAACTTAATGAATATGTCAAAAATGCAGGCTTCGTTAATTTGCTATTACACTGCTAATGTTTTAAATCTAAAAGTATATAATATTATGTTTGTTAGCTTATTCTACTTACACGTAAAACGGAGCAATGTGTTAACATAATTTTACATTAAAACAGCTAACAAATATTTTACTTTTAATTTCCACAAAGTGAATTCTTGAAGGCATGGGGTATGGGGGCAGACACATTTCCGTATCTATTTCATATTTCATTTTTCTTTACCGGCAAGTAGTGATCTTTCGTCTATACGCAGAATCATTTTTTAAATCTTATTTTCCTGATTCCTCACTTGCTAAACTTAATGTGCATACCACTAAGCCATAGACGCGGTCAAGCTCCAGCTTAAAAAAGCGTAATCAGTTATTTCTCTTTATTTTTTGAACTCTGAAGGTTACTTAGTCGTATAAAAGTCACCTAATATTTTTATGAAAGCTGAAAAACATTTTCTCCTATTCGCTCATCAAGCCTACTTCATACAATTGCTTTAGTTTCAAAGCCATTTCAAATGAAACCAATATGAGCTTCCATTGACCGCTTCAAAGGAAAAAAACCTTTGATAAAGGTGAGCCGAGGACGAACTAAAACAACCGAGATGATCCCATTCCACAACTGATTATTTCTCTTTTTTAGTTACGTTTTTAATAAAAGAAGCCTCTTTATATTTGAAAAAAGTTCTTGTTCTCTAAAAAGTATAATTACGTATTTTGAATCTTTCATTTATTTTGTTTTCTGTATTCTGAACAAATTTCAGAATTTTCAAATATAAGCAAAAGTTATATATATAAAAAAAATATAAAAGAAAGTTGTGTTAGTTACACCGTTTATAACTCAAGAACGGCTGTACCGATTTTAACGATATCTTATTTGTTGGATTCCTCTATGTCCCAAATAAAAGAATAGCTATTAAAATATAGGAAAAATTCAAGAAAAAAATATATGCAAAAATTTATTTTAAAATAAATTAGGTTCGGAACTCCGACATCTTGACAGTGCATTCTAGGCTTTTTTGGAATAACAGATGTCCACTGCAAATCAGTGACATATTAGACAATTATATAAAAAAAGTGGGCAAATGTGCATATTCAAATTTAAGAATAATTATATAATTTTGAAGCCAAAATTGTGGAAGAACAACGTCTACGGGGTCCACTAGTCTGTTATAAAATTATTATGTTTAAGCATAAAAAAAAACCAGCTTCAAATCTACAACTATATATATTATCTACAAATAAACTAAAAAGTAAAAAATAATATTTATGTAAGCTTTCTAAATATTAGTAAAATAAAATGTCATAATATTGTGTTATGTACGAGTATTTAGTAGTACTTGTGAAATCTCACGAGACCTCACAACTTTGAGAATACTCCTGACCCTTTGTATAATAGATGATTCTCTAAGTTTTGCGACATTTTCATACAATCTATTTATTATTGATACAAAGTTCCTACTTACTATAGGTCACTTCCTTGAATAGAAAACCTGAATATCGGTCAACTATGAAGGCATTTTAATTATCTTTGTCAGTGTTATGCTGTATAGAATTTAACAAAGTGTTATTATTAAAATTGAAATACTTTAAAAGCGAACTATTAGGTGTAATAAACTACTAGTAGAATACCATTCGCTAGTTTTTCTTTAATAATATAAATAATAATTTGAGACATGAAAAAGGTGAAAATAGTAAATAGATCCCGTAAGTCAAATGTAAAATCGTTCAGTTCTTAAGTACTGAATACCTTTATGTTTTTGTGTTTAATGATTGAATGTAGTTTGTTTAGTAAAGTTCTTAGAAGAAATTGTTTTTAACCTAGGCGTAGTGCTAAGCGCGTTACGTTGGGCACCGGAGTCCCAGGGTTCAAATCTCGGGAAAAAATAGTATAGATAGAACAGACATAGAAATTTGTTATCCTTGTGACATGAAAATAGGGCAGAGGGAATGGCTTAAGAAAAGTTCACTTTATCCGAATTCAATGCAAAGTTCTGTGCTTTAAACAAACTTCATGCCACTAAACCTCCTGAGAACATGTACTGGAACTTGTGTAATAAATAGATCGTTCTAGTGCTCTCGTATGTTCCCAGACAAACTTATGTAAACCTTTAAGGTTCAAGTAGAGTTTTGGATGCAAGACTCTGTATTACATATACATATATAGGGTTTTACTGCACATAGTTGAAGCAACATGGAAATAAGGCAATTACCTGACATTCACTAAGTCACGTACTTTAGCTTTGCGGCTGACTTACAAGTCAAAATTATTTCATGTTTTGTAGATTTAATGCCTTTCTATGGAAATGGTAAAATACAAAAAAAAACATTTTTTTATTAAATTACGTTTTGTATAATTTGTAGTTTTTAACATGTCATTAATGTATATTTAATCTGATAATCTCTGTTTTAACTTGAAGAAACTTCTAATAGTGAGTGTGTACGACATATTTAATTTAAAAAGCTCGCTGCATTGATAGCAGCTTTACGAATATTCTTTCCATTTTAATACGTCTTTGTTCCCTTTAGTCTCCAAATAATTCAGAAATACCTCTGTATTTCTACAATTTATAAACTACTAGCGACCCGCCCCGGCTTCGCACGGGTCAAGATTTTTTGACAAAAAAAGCAGGGGTTGTATGTATTTTTTAATGCCACATTATAAAAAAATAAAAACAAAAAATTTCGTCTAAAAAATAAAAAATAAAATTTAGGGGTGGATTACCCTTAACATTTAGGGGGATGAAAAATAGATGTTGTCCGATTCTCATACTTACCCAATATGCACACAAAATTTCATGAGAATCGGTCAAGCCGTTTCGGAGGAGTATGGCAACGAAAACTGTGACACGAGAATTTTATATATTAGATAAAGTCTACAACACAAAAACGTCCAATGAAAATAACTGTAAATGTCGTAAAACTAGCAAATTCGCGGTCTTGTTATGCTAATGTTGAACGGAATTGTTATTTGCAAATGTTGAGTGAACGGAATAAGAACGTTAGTTACAAAAGAAGACTCGCTAAAGGGTTGATTTTCATTTTCGCTTGCCAAAACATGACAATTCACATTTCTGCCAATAAAACGTAGTCCGATTGGCAGAAATGTGAGTTATTAACGCGAGTATCACACATTAGTATAAAATAATATTACCAAATTAAAAGGTTTTATTATTATACATATAAGTATATGTATCGCTACGTTTCGAATGCTTTTCAGCAACCGTGGTCACGGGCAGATTGAAAGGTGACAGCTGTCTGATTTGAATTTTCACAAAGTTGCAATACTTACGCCATCTATTGGTGTATTTAAATAAAACGTATTCCAGATTTATTATATGATATTGCATTGATTGTATTATATACAATAAAAGACTTACAAATCACGCTTTGAACTTTAATGACTGACTCCATTTTGATTAGCTGAAATTACTTACTTACACGCAGACTTAGTTCATATTTCATAAAATTTACTTGGAAATTGAAAAGTAATTAATAATTTACGTAATTGCTTAGCTGTGAAGTCAAAGACTGAAATTATAACAATTCTGATCATTATGATTGTAGGACTCATAATATTATTACTATTTCAAAACGTTTTAATATTTAATTACCTTTATAGTTTCAAAGAGATATTACTAATCTTTACAATCGTAGTATTAAAAATCAATTTAACTGAGATACATAATATATTTTGTCGTCAAATTTTTTGCAATCGACTATATTCGGAGCAGAGACTGCTGTAAATGGGTCATGTCAAATTCAATCATTAATTAAACGAGATGAAGAGAAAGTTTATATTAGATCTCGTAATATAATTAGAACACAAATTATATTCATCAGTGACTAATATTTATCTCTTAAGCAGATTTGCTGTCTGTACGTATTTACTAATCTATATATATAAAAGAGATTCCCACCTATATAGATACTCATCACGATATCTCTGGAACCATAAGGCGTAGCAACTTGAAATATGGTAGGAATATTCCTTTCGCCGAGTAGAGGTCAGCTAAGAACGGATTTTACGAAATTCAACCCACAAGGGGGGTTGCGGGGGCAATTGCTAGTACGATATAAAAGTTTCATGAATTATATGTTATTAAATGATGTATAGTAAAATTATGGTAAAAAAGGGATCTCTTTGGTTTTCGTTTATAAAGCCGTTCTTGATATATTTATCAATGCAGATATGTAATGCAAAATCAAAAAACAAAGCCTCGATATTTCATCCTTATCTTCTTGCGTAAAGTATAAATTTGCTTCGTAAAATTGTTTTAGCTGATTTTATTGTCATAATTTTTGCTGCCGATTTTGTTCTATTACGACACTGGTTGTTTAAATAAAGTAATTTTTGATGAATTAAAACGTGATTTATTATATGTACCTATATTATATATCCCGACGTTTCGAATGCTTTCCAGAAAATATCACGGGCAGCTTGAAAGGTGACGACTATCTGATTTGAATTATCACTAATATGACCTTATGGCAACGGTGAAATTGTTTTTATATTTAAATATATGTGATATTTGCGAAAATAAAAGACAAGACTATATATTTAGACTTATAATTAGTCAAATCGAATCAGCCTCGAAAATTTGCTAATGTCCTGGGAACCCAGCCGCATAGCAGTGTTCTTGATGGAGTACGAGTAACTATATTAATATTATAAAGAGGTAAAGTTTGTGATTTTGTGAGGTAGTAGGGGGTAACCTCTGGATCTACTGAACAGATTTTAAAAATTCGTTAACTAATAGAAAGTTACATTATCAGCGAGTAACATAGGCAATTTTTGTGTATAGTAAATACATCTAATCTACATTGCATCCTTGCGAAGCTGTGTTGCTAAAATAGTATGTTATTTAAATAATATGTTATGATTAGTTTTTAGTGTATTTTTATTTATTATTTAAAGTTAAATAAACAAGATTACATTCGTAAACTATTATAAATAGCTTTGTAAAATATGTTATTAAAAAAAAGTGATGGCAGATTTTAAATTATGAAAAAGCAGCTTCGAGATTGTCATCTCGTGAATATTTTCAATAAATGCTAACTGTATATTTTATACTAGTGGACCCCGCAGACGTTGTTCTGCCACAATTTTGGTTTCGAAATTATATAATTATTCTTAAATTTGAATATGCCCATTTACCCACTATAATTGTCTAATATGTCACTGATTTGCAGTAGACATCTGTTATTCCAAAAAAGCTAAAAATGCATGACGTGAGCTGTCAAGAAGGCGGAGTTCCGAATCTAATTTATTTTATAATTAATTTTATGCATATATTTTTTTCCTGATTTTTTCCAATATTTTAATAGCCTATATTTTATTCGAGGAGTGAGGGCGCCTCTGTGCTACGATAAACATTGGCTCCATAATAAATATTAATTAAAAATATAAATAGTGACTTTTAACCCGAATTAAACAAAGTGCATTACTTAAAAAAGTTCTAAGTGAATTAGCTATAACAAGAAACATCGATAACAATCATAAAACACCTAAAATTTGGAACTATCATCGTGTTAATTACCTACATTATTTTTTCAATTTGTGGATTTTATAGTGCTTTTCTAAGACGTACCAACTCAATCCAGAGTTATTTCCTGTGTGCAGATGTGAAAACATTCGCAATATAGTGCTAATTAAAACAAGTGCAAATAACTATAACCTCAATTAATGATTTGCACATTGATGTGATACTCATTGAGCTACATCGTATAGACACGCTGCGACATCTACCTTAAGAAGGGCACATTACATCAACCAAAACACCTGACACTAAACAGTGATCTATATTAATTAATTAACATTTCAAGAGACTTACTAATTTGAATACCCACCACGAGAGGGCATCACCTGTACCAAAACAATCAACTTGAACCTCAAATCATGGAAGAAGTTTTGAGCGTGCTTAAAGTAATACAAAAAGAACTGGACGACCAAAGAAATAAATTCGGAAAACTGGAAACAGTGTCACGGAGCAAGTTACTCTAGTTACTTAATATTAGCATGATGTTTGAAGAAAAATCTCTAGCAATGGAAAAGAAACATGAAAACCTAAAAGAAATAGTGGAAAACCAAGAGAAAAGGATTTACTTTTTGGAAAAACAGGCAAGAAAAAGAAACTTGGTATTTTTCGGTATAGAAGAGAATGAAACATCATATGAAAGTCTAGAATGGATTGTTATCAACTGGCTAGAAAAATATCTTACTGTAAAACTAAGCCACAGCGAAATACAAGAAGTAAAAAGAGTGGGAAAGAAAGAAGGAAGACTACGCCCAATAGTAGTAACCTTCTCAACTCTAGGCATAAAAATCAAAATTTTGAAACATAAAAAGGTTCTGAAGGATACACAGTATTATGTGAAGGAAGATTATCCCACGTACGTATTGGAAAAAAGAAAGGAATTGCAAAAACAGCTACAACTGGAAAGAGAGAAGGGAAATACAGCAATAATTAAATACGATAAACTGATAATATCTAAAAACAATACAAAACGGAAACTCCATATTATGTCACCTGAAAATCACACTGGACCTAATGTAGAGAAAAACACACAAATAAGTAAAAAGAACAAAGTGAAACAATCCGATGCATCGGTCAAGAGGTCAAACAGCATCTCGGAAGGAGTCATAAAACCGGGAATACTAAATTATGTAGTCAAAAATGTAACAAACACCAAACATACTCAAAACAATCAAACATAGCAAATAAGCGCCTTCTCCTCCTAATACATAGATACGACAAAAAACATACAAAAGTAACAAACATACATCTTCCAATCCGGTTGGTCACCGTGGAAGAGTACGACCATAACCCTCCAAAGGAACAAGTAAAACAGAATATATAATGTCAGAACCTTGTCGTCGAACTACCGCTTATTAATTAATTATCAGTAAATGTAATAATAAAATAATTTAAGAACGACGTTTTAGGAACCTCGGAATTAAATTAAGGTAACAAAATAAAAGAGCACCAAAGCTTCACATTCATATCCTTGGAGGAGGCCTTTACCCAAACAGGGGTTCTTGCTGAACAGTATTAAGTGTTTAAGTGAAAAAAAAAAAAAAAAAACTAATTAAATAATAATATGTAGAAACTAGCAACGCGCCCCGACTTCACGCGGGTGCAATGTAGATGTACTATACTCAAAACATGGCCTATATTAATCGCTGATAATGTGGCTTTCTATGGGTGAAAGAATTTTCAAAATTGGTCCAGTAGTTTTTGAGTTTATGCATAACATACAAAAATACAAATCATTCCTCTTTATAATATTATTAGTTTAGTAAATTATTAAATTAGTAATTAGTAATATTAGTAACTAGTATATTAGTAATTAGTATTAGTATAGATAAGTTCATATTTTGTTAAAAATGCAAGAAATACAAGGCTTTTTTATTTTATTTTATTATTTATTATATTTTATTCCCAACATAGAGGAATCCAACAAATAAGATATCGTTAAAATCGGTGCAGGCGTTCTTGAGTTATAAGTGGTGTAACTAACACAACTTTCTTTTATATATAACGTAACAAAAAAAGCATTTACAATATAAACTGTTGACACAACATTTTCCTGCTTAGCAAAATGTTAATATGGCGGAAACCATACAAACAAGACTCAAGGAAAATAAAACTGTTAAAGAAACACGATATTTACGTTACCTTTCCTTTTTAGGAGACTTACTTATGGCGGCTACAATTTCACTCTTAAACCCAGATAAGGGCTTTTGTTACAATAAGAAAAGCTTTAAGAAATTGTACAAAATAAATCGTTTGTATCGGTTATTTTTAGTATGCATGATGAAAGTGGAAGAAGTGAAAGTGGGATGCAAGGATGATGGTAAAGAGGCGTGATGTGTATATATGTTTTTTTTTAATGTCAGAAATAGACAGACGAGCATGAGGTTCACTTGATGGTAGGTGATACCTCAGCCACAGAACATCAGTCAATGATACGCTGTCGACCTCATTTTTACTTCGAGCATTCGGAAATCCATAGCCTGAAACCGAAACGCGCAATATGCACTTCACGGTTTTTCCATCTATGAACGGTGGTTCGTTACCCGGTCGGAATTTAGAATCCCACCCTATCAATGCCTGAAGTTACCAGACGTGGGGAAAACATGCTTACAGAAAATTATAAGCATGTGCTCCCGGTGGGATTCGAACCCACGACCGATCGATGCGCACGGCAAGTGTTCTACCGAACGCGCCAACGAGCCCGTCGAAACAACTACTAGTTTTAGTCTATAGTATATAAATAATGTTTTAGAACAAACTTTACAGCACTTAGTTCGTACGATATGATTTAGAATTTTCTTTGAACAAATTTGTCAAAGCCAGACACGTCGCGTTAGATTTCCCGGGGTAATGGAAAGCTATCAAAGTGGTCGGTATCCCTTTAAATGGCACCTATTTCTCACCTACAATTTATATACGCAACTATATTGAATCTCTTATTACTTAAAAGCACTCAGATCTCTTAAAGGCTCTTCGATCAACAATATACTAGATATCGGGTCGACGCAAAAAATCCGTGCCGGTAAATATCGGCTCACTTGAAATGTGAGAGTCTATTTTTATTAGTTCTCTTCAAGCACGGCCAATATTAAGACGTTTCACAATGACGCAGTTTGTCTTCAAAAATTGCGAAAATAATTCCCGAAAAAACAATTTTACGGACGGAGTCTTATTTTTGGTTAGTACATATAAAATAAGATATATTTTAAGCTTTCAAACTAACAAATAATTGAAAATTTGAACAAAATTATCTGTTTTAAATGAACGCTACAAATGTTTGGCCAAGGTTGGCCAACACATGCGCATACTATTGTGTAACAGAATAGTGGATGCATGGAGTAGATTAGTACTAAAATAATTCTTACTATCTAAGGATAAGCATCCTTAGTAATATTATAAATGCAAGTGTTTTTTTTTGTTTGTTATGCTTTCACGCTAAAACGGAAAAGAAAATATTCCAATCTGTATATATTCGGAACATTTTGCGGATATTATTATTTAACATACGCATTACTATTTATATAAAACATTATATTATTGTTTATCAAATATATTATAGTATTTGTACCCTACTAGATAAATGATAATTTACACAGATATGTATATATATATAGATATGTATATATATATATATATATATATATATATATATATATATATATATATATATATATATATATATATATATATATATACATATCTATGTATTATACATACACACTTGACTAACTTCGAAGACTGGTATTATTAGTATAGTTTATGAAACACCAATGTGTAAATTATCATTTATCTAGTAGGGTACAAATACTATAATATATTTGATAAACAATAATATAATGTTTTATATAAATAGTAATGCGTATGTTAAATAATAATATCCGCAAAATGTTCCGAATATATACAGATTGGAATATTTTCTTTTCCGTTTTAGCGTGAAAGCATAACAAACAAATATATATATATAAACAAATATATATATATTGTATATATATATATATTTTGGTAACTAATAAAATCATATTTCGACTTCACTCTTTTCTTTGTTCCCATTGAGCAGTGTCATTTTTTCAAAATTTGACAAGGGGTGTGGCTTAAATAATCGGTACACTTTTTTCGTGAATTTTGTATGCGACCTGAAGTCTATTTAATAGTATGTCAATGTAAAGGCTAGAAAAAAAAGTTTCATTCAAAGGAGAATGCCCATACCTGATGTAGGTACATTAACACCAAAAATAATGTTTTAGTTTTGTGTATAATGTACTAATTTTTAACAGTCTTTTTTAACCGCATTAAAAAATATCAAAAAATTGATAAACATAATTAACAATTATCTACTTCCGCAAAAAATGGCATATCCGTAAATCAAACGTTTTCTCGTTCCGATTACAACTTTCGTAAACTGACAATGAACATAAAAATCTTCTTCATCTACTTAGCTTTAGATGCTATCTTGATTTTTATTTTAGAAAATAATTAAAATACATACTAAAAATAAATTATATCATATCATTTTTAAAATATTTTATATATTATATAATCAGGCATTTTATTTTTTGAATATTTCAAAAATGTGGTTAAATATTGACAAAATCTTGTTGGTAGTGAAAAGATAAATAAAAACTAGACTCTGGAGAGTAATTTTGGTTAGACGCAAGTTGGTACGGATCCCCATACATAAATGGGCTCCTTTATATATATTAGCAATCTCAAACCTGTCAAAAACCCTGGTTTTAATTTCTTTAATGATTTTCTCATTTTGTTGTAAGTATTTACTTTAACTACAGGACAACAAAATTCGTTGTCGAGTATTCGGAAATCCATATACTGAACACGCAATATGAACTTCAATGTTTCCCCATATATAAACGGTTGGAGTTTCTACATTTCTTCCACGTGTATAATACTGGAATCCAGATGCATATTATTAACAGTAAATTATAAACATATATTAAGACCCATTGGGCGTTTTACCACCGACCCTTCGGAATGCTAGCAAGCAACTCTAGAAGAAAATGTATTTCTAAACGAGCCAATGATATTATTAATAACTAGCAGCACGCCTCGCACGCTATAAATATATGTTACTCGCTGATAATGTAGCTTTCTATTGGTGAAATATTTTTTTAAATCGGTTCTGTAGATCCAGAGATTACCCCCTAAAACTTTACAAAGTCACAAACTTTATCTCTTTACAATATTAGTGTTGGGGTTGAATACGCTGGTACTGGGTTTGAGTATTGAAAAAATGTTAAGAATTCGGAAATTCATGTAATCGTTTTAAGATCAATGACAAGAACAAAAAGCAAAATCTATAAAACATTCATGTCATGTCATTCTACATGTTTGTGATCACACTCCCCCGAAACGGCTGGATCAATTTTCATGATTTTTTTTATGTATATTTGGTAGATATGAGAATAGGTCGTATGGTTAGGGTGTGCCTATCAAGTTTATTAATTTTTTTGACAAAATGATTTGGTCTCATTTTCTTCAGTATAGCCGTGAAAAGCCGGGTCGGACAGCTAGTAATATTAAATTACTGTAATAGAAAAAGTGTATACGCATAGTCATTTTATATACCAAAAGATGTCACATTGATAGAACCACAAAAACTGTAAGTCATATTTACAGAACCAAATCAAGTCATTCGTATCCAACATTTCCTCCCTAACACCTCTCTATAAGCCTCTTATCCTAATACGAGATGTCGACAGAGTTCGAACATATTTAATAATCCAAACCTTTCTCTATTACACAAGGCATATGGCCTATAATACGTTGACAAAGGAAAGAAGAAATTTATTTGAAATTCTACGTCGCTGTTTCTATTCGCATCCGATGTCATTCAAGGATCATTGAATGATCGTATATAATGTACTCTTTATTATGAATTAATGTTACTCGCTTGATTAAAAATGTTATTTATATTCAACAATTTATTTTCCGAGTACGATTACAATACTGTTATGGAATAACTAAACAATTGCGTAACATAGAGTAACTCCTTGTATATTAGTTGTAATTCAATTGTAATGTTGGTTTTTCTTTAACGGCTTCTTGGCTCAGTGCTAAACGCGATGCGTTTTGGTGATAAACGCATCGAGGTCCCGGGTTCAAATACCGGGAAAATGATATAGGATGATTGTTATTCGATTATGACATTCCATATTGTAATTTGATAATAAATACGACAAAAATATGTGAAATTAGCGATTTCGCTGAAAATCAGTGTTGCGTCCGTCTCTCACAGCGCGGACGTAACGTATGCTGAGCGGCCTCCTTTTTGGCAGAAATAGTGTGTTGTCTTTATATATTTAAATTAAGTTAGATTAATAAGTCATTTGTTTCTGTCAAATAAGTTTTCATTCTTTCAGTCATTTATTCAAATGGCGAGAAATTTAAAAAGTTTTTAACATACTAAATAAGTTCCAAATTCAAAATAACTAAAGAGTTGAAGAATGAAAAGTTTTTATGTAACAGTATTTATGGTCAGACTAGTTATAAACTGTTTTATGCTTTTTGCAATTGAAAAAAACAGTACGCCAACTAAGTTAAGAGAGGTCCATTTATCACGGCAGTTTAGTGATAAGAACCCCTAAGTAAACGTAATACCGGTTATAATAGTGTGCAATAAATCTAACGTCTGGGTCTTTGCTGAGATTAAATAAATGTTTGCTGGGAATTGTTTATTATTATCTATTTAATATTCTGTGACTTTCACCTTCTTGATACAAATGTCGGTTTTTATAAACAACCCGTCCTGTAAGCAACAAGAAAAAAGACCTCTTTCGACCTCTTATTTGAATTAATATATTGTATATAACAAAACAATATAAAAATTATAATTAGTTTATTTATACGAAATATTTTTTAGCGTATTTAACGACGAAACTGACGAAATTTAAATAATTTGTGTTTACTTAATACTCGTACATATAAATAATATGGCCATCCTTAATCGGTCGATAATAGGTGCCTTTACGTTATTGAAAGTAGGAAAATGGTTCATCATAAATCCTAAAATATTACCATTTTTCTGCCATAATAACAGAGGAAAATAGAGCAGTATTTAAATAAACCGTTAAAGAATCTATGAGGATAATGTCTACGTTGTAAGTGGCTTTCACGCAATGTCAACAAAAGATTT
Source organism: Anthocharis cardamines (assembly GCA_905404175.1). Taxonomy (NCBI): domain Eukaryota; kingdom Metazoa; phylum Arthropoda; class Insecta; order Lepidoptera; family Pieridae; genus Anthocharis; species Anthocharis cardamines. The sequence goes on from FR989959.1 coordinate 3,891,476, forward strand.
TGGAGACTCGCCAAAGAAAACTGCATAATGTTAAGTGGTAACAGTGTAAACAAAGAAATTGTTTTCACTCACATTATTGGATATAATTTAACATACAGTTCAAATATTTTTATTATTTTTTTAGCGATATCAAATTCATATATTTAATATTTTTCACATTTTTTTCAGTTTATTTTTATGTTAGATATCGACAGACGAGCATGAGGTTCACTTGACGGTAGTTGATACCTCAGCCATAGAACATCAGTCAATGATGCGCTGTCTACGTATTTTTTACTTCAAGCACTCGCAAATCCATAGACCGAAACGTGCAATCACGCGCGCACCGTTCATAGACGCAAACGGTTTTTCCATCTATGAACGGTGGTTCATTACCTGGTTGGAATATAGATATTCCTCCCACACGTTTAAAGCCCGAAGTGACCAGATGTGGAGAAAACATGCTTATATAAAACTATAAACATGTCTTCCCCGCGGGATTCGAACCCACGACCCATTGGAGCGCAAGGTAGATGTTCTACCAAATGCGCCAACGACTTCTCTATAGAAATATATTCAATTATCAAGAATAGATTTTGTTTTCTGTGCGTGTTGAAAACAAAACAACTACTAAAATATTTTATTTAACTTTCTAGAACTAAATCCCAATTGAAAACAGTTTAGCACCCGTAGCTTTGAAATTATTTCCATTACATTCCAATTACCTAGTTCTAAATGAGACGAAGGGAAAACTATTTAGTGTCCAGTGTCAAGTTATTGTACCCGTAATAAAACCCTTGTCAACCTTGTAAAGTTTCATTGAAAACTAATACTGTTTACATGGAAATTAATTTTAATGTACAATAATTTGAGTATATGTCATAACTTTAGATAAAATGGCTGGATATCGCGTTTTATTTGCACCAAATACGAACATAATGTTGAATATAAAAAAACTACAACTGCAGCATTTTTGACATTTTCTGCCGCGTTTTGTGTTATTTTTGCGAAGTGGTAGGTACGACTTTGGAACCTTCAAGTTACGAGCCTTTTTGTTCATTAACACCTTTTTAAAAAATGATCTTCCACGCGATACCATGAGACTTGTAAATGGATTTTGTTTTCATGAAGAATAAGTAAGCATTCACTCACAATTTATTCACTCTAGCTTTAACTTGGAAGACATCAAAAATATAAATATATTGAGTTTTTTGGAAGTAATATCTGTGAACTCTCATCTTTTAATACCCAAATAATTGATAGCTTTTCGTTTTTCTTGATTATTATAACCTTGAATTATCAGAGAAATGATTTAATACATTATTTGTTCTATAAGACAATCGTATCGCTCGTTTATTTTTTTAAGGAAATCAATTTATAAGGATTTTTTGTCGTACTTGGCACTTTGGGTAGTACCTACATGTAACATTGGATGTGGGTGCGAATCCCGACGAAAGTCCAAATATGTTCATTTATGACCTTCGTCTAGATAAGAGAAATATCGAAATTCAAATCGCGTAACGAACAGTCATAAAGAAAAACCATTAAGTGCATATTTATTTATTGAGTGTTTTGGTTTTAGTCTATGAATTTTTGAATGCTCAAATAAAAAATAAATCGATAACGCATCAGTGACTGATGATCTGTGGCTGATGTATTACCATCAAGTGATACTATCAAGTGAGCGTCACACTCATCAGTGGATATCTAACATAACTAGTAATTTCTTATTATTTAAGTATTTGAAAAATTTCACTGTTTCAATAGTAGAAGAGTTTAATAAAAATGTATATTAAATCAATGATAGGAAAATACATACCTTCATACTTTAATATCCAACAGATCGTATTACCTGTAAGAAAAATAAAATTACAATAGAATGCGAATATTTATTACTATAAGACACGTTATATAGATGGAAAATCGTGAAGCGTACATTGCGCGTTTCGGTTTCAGTCTCTGGATTTCCGAATGCTCGAAGTAAAAAGTAGGTCGACAGTGCATAATTGACTGATGTACTGTGGCTGAGGTATCACCTACCATCAAGTGAACCTCATGCTCGTTAGTCGATATCTAACATAAAAATAATGGTACAGGGTCTCTCTGCTATTGCACTATATATGTGTGTATAATTTTTATTTTGACGTTTGTAAAGCGTAAGTATTTACCTATAATATGCTGTAAACAATTTTATGCAATCATTCAGAAATCTATAGATTAAACTCATAACGTACATTATATTTCACCGTGCGTCACGACGTTACCAAGTGATATTTAAATATCCCTTCCCCGCGTTTTCACCAAACTTAAGGAAAATCAATTTCTAGCGGGATTTGAACATATTATATCAAATCAAAACATGAAAAGGGACATGCCCTGCCAATGCGTCCAATATTGTCCTTTTTAGAATTTCAAAAACACAACCTGTACTGTAGTTAATATTTTAAAACAAAATAGTGAATATCACCAGGTATATACAATATACATATGTATCTAAATAAAACTTTACTGATTTTAATATTTTATTTGTTGACTCTATTATTATCTTCCAGCCTTCTTCTATAAATACATATATATTTTAAATATCTCTTAAGATTAACTTAATTAGGCCCAAAATATTGATTAATCTAAGGAATATTGAACGGTACTCATATTATACAAAATACAATAGGTACTGTTTACGAATAAAATTATTAAGAGAAAAAAAATACACAGACTATTCAAAATATTATTGGACCTTTTATATTTATTACTTAATCACAGAGGTTTTCCTTCAGCCGTATTCTTCTATATTTCATGGATTGCTGCTTCTTATAATATTGTAAGATTATTAGTTAATATTCGTTATAACTTTTTCATTTAATTTCAAGTAGGTCATTTCAATGGTCTTAACAGTATTACGCCTGAAGCCAATGACCTATAAATGCGGTCATATGAAAAGTCTGCTATAGACAACCTTGGTGTGAAAAATAGGCTTCGCGTACCTAGAGTCGCAGTATTGTTAAGCAGCGTCATTGTCTTAGCTAAGCTACTTTATTTTTTATTCTAATTACTGCCAGTCTAGTGATTTCCAAATGGTCTAGTAAATTATTAACACGAGTCTATGTGAATGTAAGTTTGGTCAGGGATAATTTCTCAAACTATTTTCTCCAAGTTTGTGGGTTTCTTTTTTAATTTCAATAGCCTGGCGTATCAATTTAGGAAATAATCTAATTTATCTTGCGAGGATATTAGTTCGACATTATAATATTATATCGATTATTATCTTTGTGGCAGTGTGAGTCTCACTTTCGTTAGTCGATACGACAAACATACAAGATAATATATAAGTAGGATTTGGAAATTGTTTAATATAAAGTAATAATCAAGCAGCAATATGATTGATCCGCTTAAACACAAATGATATAGAAAATTAGAAGAAAAACACACTAAAAATATATGAATACCTACATATCTTAGACTTATTTGAAATTAAAGCCTTGGATAAAGGTTCATACAATTATTCCATACGGTAATTCATTGATAATAAAATTAAACTGCAGCTTTGCTCTGAACTCTAAAAACTGATGCTTATGCTTATAATTTCCACTTAGAATTAATTAATATGTATCTTTATACTTTTTTTAGTTTTCTACCCAGATATTAGATTACATAATTAATATAAATGTGAAACCTACATACGGAAAAAATCGTACATAAATGTAAACATTAAGCAGCTAATTATATTAATATTGTATTTTATTAACGCGAGTATACTTTGTGACATTTCAAAAATCAGACAACTGTCATCATTCTGTCTCCCCGTGACCACGGTTGCTGAAAGCATCCGAAACGTCGGGATAAATAATTTAAATAATATGAATAATAAATCGCGTTTTAATCCGGTATACAGTATTTTTTTAGTTAATTCTATTTTTCAATTGAAAAGAATTTTTCAAATTTGTAACTTTTACGTCAAATAAAATATATCTTATATGATCATGAATAGTGTTTTATGAGATAAAGTTTCAAAAACTCAAATCTATTGAGAATGTTTTGAAGATCACACAAACTTCACCTATTGTTATTGATAAGATTATTATAATACCCAAGCCCATTTAGGTAAATATCTAATAGTATGTTCTAAAATTAAACTCATAACATGGTAGCTTGTCTCTGCTAATATCGTTAGCATAAACATGTGAACTGCATTAAATTAGTCCAGTGTACACAATATGTGACAACGTACGGCGTGGTGAGGCAATGTATCAACAAATTGAGGCTGTCAGTATAATATAGACATAATATATTTACGCGTTTGCGCCCCTTGAAGGCTATCCCTACTAATATATTTTTTCATGTTACATTTTGACAGACGAGCATGAGGTTCGCTTGATGGTAGGTGATACCTCAGCCGCAGAACAACAGTCAATGATGCGCTGTCGACCTACTTTTTACTTCAAGCATTCGGAAATCCATAAATTGAAACCGAAACGCGCAATGTGCACTTCAAGGTTTTTCCATCTAAGAACGGTGGTTCGTTATCCGGTCGGAATTTCGATATTCCTCCCACCCTATCAATGCCCGAAGTGACCAAACGTGGGGAAAACATGCTGACAGAAAATTATAAACATGTGGTCTCGGTGGGATTCGAACCCACGACCCATCGATGCGCACGGCAGGTGTTCTACCGAATGCGCCAACGAGCCCGTCAAAATGAGAATGTAAGTTTGTTTGTTACGCTTTCACGCCAAAACTACTCAACCGATTATCATGAAACTTTGTATACATATCCTTAGAGGTATTTGAAAGGACATAGGATACTTTTTATAAAAAAATTTTTTTTTACGGAGGGTAATAAAATTATTTTAGCAAAAATGCACACGTGCAAAGCCGGGGGTTTTGCTAGTACTGTATAAACAGAACTTAAAATTTTAAGATGCACAAAAATTTTCATATTATTATTATCACTTTTCTTACTTATAATATCATCGATAAGAAAATAAATTCAAATAATATATCAGCGTTACTTTTAGCACAGGAGACCTTGGATTTGAATCTCGTGGAAACTAAATTAAAAAGTTTAATCCAAACTGGTCAAAGAAGTCAAATCACCTATTTGCCTATAAGGCAAAATGATCATCGTTATACACAATTCTAAAACTTTCGTTCGGATTCTTTTAATATTTTTGTCTGAAAAATAAATGTTGCATCATTATTTCATCTAATATTATACACATCACGCATCTTATTAAACTAATAAGCTGCTGTATGGCTTAATTTATAAAGTAAAATCAATGACGTATATAGTATTACATGATCTACGCTAAAATTTAGGTAACTTTTAAAATCGACTTCACTCTTTTCTTTGGTCTTATTCGTGAATTAATTGGGACACTTTTCGTGAATTTTGTATGCAACCCGAATTCCTTGTAATACTATGTTAAATATATTTTTATATCCATAAAAAGTTTTTTTTAATTTAGATGTTTAAATAAAACTTTAATAATAGAATAGTATAGAAATTAAATAAAATCTGAACATTTTAAATATTATGTTGTCAAATTCTTAATTTTTCCATGGATTACCATTTCCATGAGTTAACAAAACTTGAGAAGAAGGCCAACTTTTTCACTCCAATAAAAATATTTAATACTGTCTCAAACAAAACTAAACTCAGTTCATCTGGGGGCACGGCAGTGCCCCCGCCAAGTCGAGCAAAAAGCGGCACGGCCGTACTATCCTTTTCTCGAAGTAGTTCGGGCCATTTTCGACCCCCTATAACTTCGTTGTGGATAAAACTAGAATCCTGAATTTTCAGTCACTAAGCAGGCATTGTATAAACTCGGTATATTTCAAATATCATTCTGTTTGAACCAGTAGTTTAAGAATTATAACTAGTCAAAGTTTGATAATTTGTCACTCACTCACTCACTCACTGACTGACCGATCATCAAAACTCTAAGGCACTTCTAGCAGACATAGAAACTTGAAATTTAGAATACAATTAGTGTTTAGTCTATAAATCAAGGAAAAACTACAATATTTTGAAATTTTGGTCCAGTTTTCTAGATATACAATTTTTTTTTGTATTTCTGTATGTAATGAATAACTTAAAAACTACTGGACCGATTTTAAAAATTCTTTTACCGTTAGAAAGCTACTATTATCACTGAGTAACATAGGGTATTTATTACTAGAAAAAATTAGAGATCCTTAGAAATCCCTACTAAAAACAACCCAAGGTGTAAAAAAATTTGCCATAAAATGTCTTTCATCGCATGTGCTGCGGAAAGTATTGATGCTAGAGCAAAAAAATGTTCCACAATATTATAGAACATATCAAAATCTACAAAAAAATTCTCGAGACCATATGTCCAACTATTGTACTTATGTCACTATAACTACTTTTTTACATTAAAAAGTTAATAAAAATGCCTATCAAAATCAGACTATTATCCATAGCTTTATATTAATTCTTATCCAAATAAACTAAGAAAAGGAATATCTACAAAAAGAAATGAGATGCCATCAAAAACATAAATTGTAAAAAAAGCCAAGTCTTGCAACTCAGTTCTCTCGTAAAAAGTTGTGAGATCCATATAATACCAAGTCGGTCAATTTATTCAGTCTCTACTGAAGGATCCTTCTGTCTTAAGTTATTACGTAATTAGGTAACCTAATAACATCTTATAGTGATCATATCAATACCAATATTAAAAAGCTTTGATGTTTAAAATAAAAAGGTTGACTTGGCAATCGCACTAAACTATCTAATTTAATATAATATGTGTTACTTGTGATACACATTGTATTTTAATAAAATTAAAAAGATACATTGTGTTTTCATGCGATAGCCGAGTCAATCTATTTATTTAAAACATCAAATATTTTTAATATTGGTATTGATATGGTCACTATAAGATGTTGTTAGGTTACCTAATTACGTAATAACTTAAGACAGAAGGATCCTTCAGTAGAGACTGAATAAATTGACCGACTTGGTATTATATGGATCTCACAACTTTTTACGAGAGACTGAGTTGCAAGACTTGGCTTTTTTTACAATTTATGTTTTTGATGGCATTTTACTTTTCAGATACAGTATCGATAAAGCCAATTAAATAGCGGTATTTTGGTTTTTATGTTATACTGGTATACACATACTTTTCGTTTTAATTTCGTAACTATGCAAATATGTCAAATAAAGAAAAGTTTTTATTACAAAATAAAATTTCTCGCAATATTTTATAGATAACAAGTTTTTGAAAACTTAATTCAATTGATGTCCCAAGAATATATAACAAAATCTTATATATTATTAAAACTTTTAAAAAGGTTTAACAGAACCGTAGTAAAACTATTAATAGTTTTATACTCACAAAAATAATGAAGAGTAGCCTCTACGCCCCCTGAACTATAAGGATACTTTGGTTATGAAAAACACACGTGCGATAATCGTAGCACGGCTACGAAACTGACTACGACAGGCGTCTACGTCCGCACGCTACGACGCTCGCATGTGACTGAGTCACAAACGATGCGACTCATTGGATGAGAAGCCCTTAATATTATGAGGTGCAAATGTGTTTCAGCAATTTCTCTCCTAAGTATTTGGCAGATTTCGTTTTCCTTGTTTTATTTTTCTCAATTTGTATATCATATTAGGAATTACCGCACGTATAAACGTGATGAAAAATGCTAGCATAAATTCGGCTTTCGAAAATTTAATATATATTATACGTAATGAAAGATAGAACGACGTTTACATTATAATGAGAATTCCTGCGAAGTTGGCGTAGGTAATGTAATTTACTAACAGTAATCTCATGTCATTATCTTGAAAATAATTATTCATTATTCTATCGGAGATTTTTTTACAGACACTATTAAAAATTTTTTTATGTGAGATATCGACAGATGAGCATGAGGTTCACTTGATGGTAGGCGACACCTCAGCTACAGAAGATCAGTCAATGATGCGATGTCGCTGACCTACTATCTTACTTCTAGCATTTTTACGAACCCGCGATCCATCGGCGTGCAAGGTAGATGTTCTACCAAACGCGTCAATGAGTTTATCAATAAAAAAACTTATATTTTACGTGTATAATTTTATTATTAAAACCGTATTTTATTATAGGTTTTGAATGTTTGATTAGAAATGCTTCAAGAAAATTAAAACAAAACAATAACATAAAATTGTCTCAAAAATATATATTTTAACACCATCTTGCAATGGTGATATTTCATGTTAGTCTAAGGTTTATAGCACCAATACCATTCGTTACACTCGACTGTACGAGAGTTCTCTCCAGATTAAAATTTCCTAGGATATTTTTCGGCATCATCTGATTTAATGACACTTCGTAGATATACATTCCACTCAGACGAAAATGTAATTTATTTTCGCTCGCTGAGTAAGCAGTATTGAACATCGATTGAAGTTTTCACTCAATTATTTTTTTAATTGAATATATACTTCGTACAACTTTGCAAACAACAATTAGTAGTTTGTAAATGAATATTTTTGAGTTTATGTTTCGAGTTTTAACTCTCGAGTATCAAGTATCCATGTACTTTATTCCCATCTACGTTAGTCTTTTTCATTCTGATTTTAAACTAGACGTAGAGTAAAATGATCTGTCTACTTGTGCTTGTGTCTATCTGTGCGAGTTCAACTCGTTGATCTTAATAAATTATGTTTTAATATGAAGAAGCCAATCGAATTATGGCCTACTTTGGTTGTATCATTTGTCCTTTTAATTGACTCCTTGCCTTAGTAGTATAATACCAGAATACCTATAGTATATATTACATATTTGATCATAAATAATTAGAAGAGTAAATAATATTCTGATGAAATAGAAAGAATAACCTGTAAAAAAAACGTGTAGCGACATAATAATCTGCGCCTGCTTTCAGTACGAATACGTTATAATCCTGAATCGCGCTATCAAAGTTTCTCTGAGCGCTGAGTAGACACTACATCTTGACATAAACCATTGGGGCCTTACGGCCAGCCAGTTAATGGTTCGATTGGCTCAAGGGTTTAGGTTGAAGGAAGAGTACACCTCCCTCCATAAAAGTAAATTTATAATACAAGATAATTAATACAATATAATTATTTTACACAAACTAAAAATATTTAATTAATACTTTAGATTAAATGCGTATAATCTAATTTGATTATGAAAATAAAGGCATGAATGAAAAGCATAATCCAGGTCTAGAAGGCTTAATGTATCACGCTCCAAAACCTTTGAATAAAAACGCCTCCATAGACTCATTGAAGAGTTTGCGTTTTATCCGCATACAAGTTTCGTTCTCAATACATAATACTCTTCTATTAAAGTATGTACAAAAAATTACGCATATCAAATTATAGTCAGATGTCTGATTTAACACTCATACTAATAATACCTTAATACCATCTTGAAGTAGCTTTTCTATTACGTTATTCTCTGAGATTCGAAATTATTCCACATCTTATTAAATTTTCTTTTTTTATTTGTGCATGTCTAAAGTCAAATGTATAATAAAAGTTTAAAAGAAATACGACGATTACAAGAAAGGACCGAATAACATAATATAGAAAATAACAGCCAATATCATCTCCGTAGCGTAATATGGCAACTTTAAATTCAATTCAGTCAGCTGAAACCTTTCAGTCTTCCCGTGACCACGTTTGCTGAAAAGCACTCGAAACGTCGAGATTATAAATATCTATACTTTACCTATTTACGTTTTTTACTTTTAATATTATAAAGGGGAAAGATTTTTATTTTTGTATGTTATGAACAAACTCAAAAACTACTGGACCGATTTTAAAAATTCTTTCACCAATAAAAATCTGCATTATCAGCGAGTAACATAAGATATTGTTTGTATCTACATTGCACCCGTGTGAAGCCGGGGCGCGTTGCTAGTAGATAATAAATCGCGTTTTGTAAATGTGTGATACCAGTGTTAATATAGTAGAAATAGTTTGACATCTGCATTGACAGAAATTAAAAAAAGACAATAAACCAAATAGAAAAAAAAGAATTAACAATAATTTGAATGTACTAAAATGGTTTTGTGTCAGTCGTGAAAAGTTTATCATAAATCCCTTTGTACAATGGATAGTGAATAATAAATGATGGCCGTAAATCTTGTATGAAAGTCTATAAATTTGGGCAGTAGCTCAGGTTAACCGCATTCGAATGAACGGTTCGGCACTCGTCGGTAATAAACAAACAGATTTTGTTGCTTATATCAATGAAAATATGTATATCATGAGTTACTGGCTCGCGAAAAATTGCTAACAGTAAACCTTGTCTTGTTTTGTTTTGTACATAGATATCGAAGACACATACGATGGTTGGTATGGTTCAAATAGTTTTCTAGGTTTAATAATTTTTTCTCTATTCATGATTCGACTTTTTGTATTTGTTAAGTTTATTTAGCGTTATAAGTTACTTGCATTCAAATGCAAAAGTGTCAAACACCTTTGGGGGCGTCCATAAATTACGTGAGGTGTTTAAGGGGGGGAGGGGATCGAGTCAAATCTCATCTAATCTTACGTTGGAGAGAGGGGGGGTCTTGGCAAATATCACGCAATTTTTTTTCTGATTGAAACAAAAAAAAATATACTATTTTGGTCCATTTAATCCAGATTGTATACATTCTTCATTTTTTTTCTTTTTACAATAACAATCCAACGCGTTTACGTAAGAAACCCACATTTAGAAAAATCTCACGTGAGATTGGGGATGGGGGAGGGGGTTGAATAAAATCTCACGACATCTCACCAGGGGGGGAGGGGAAAATTTAAAAAAACACCTCACGGAATTTATGGACGCCCCCTTTGGGTCGCAATAGGTATACACAAAATCGTGCTAAAAGTAGTGTTAATGGAATGTACTCAGTATTGTCGCCTACCATCAAGGCTATCTACGCCTTGATTAGTTTATTGTGCGTTTTGGTGTAGAGTCTATGGATTTCGATATCCTCGCAGTAAAAAAGTTTGGTCTTTTTACATACATACATACATATACATCACGCCTCTTTCCCATCGGGGTAGGCAGAGATCACGGAATTCCATATGCTCCGATCCTTACATACCACTTTCGCTTCTTCTACTTTCATCAATGCTTTCATACACACTCGACGGTTACGAGTACTTTTGATCTGGCCCTTTTGCAGAACGTCCCCGATCTGATCGAGGTACGTTCGCCTAGGTCGACCACTCCTGACTCTCCCACTCACACCAGTTTCATAAATCTTTTTCGTTTCCCTACTTTCATCCATCCTTTCTACATGCCCAAACCACCTCAACATACCTTTCTCAATTCTCGTCACTACTTCGTCTATAACCTTTTTACAGCTGCAAGGGATTGCAAACAAGAGTATTTCATTATTTTCAACTTAATAAAGAAGAAGAAGAACTTGACAGACGGACAACGAAGTGATCCTATAAGGATTCCGTTTTTGTTACGGAGGGCGGAACCCTAAAAATCAACTGCTTATCACTGATTGATGTAATTTGACAAGGTCCTAAGATAAAATGTCTCCCTCCCTTGCATTTTGATATCTGATAAAACTAAAAACTCAATTTAAAAAATAAATGTTACATTTTAATAGAACATTCGGTTAGGAACTAAGTAAATAATATCTTAATCTATTGTATGAACTTTGGAGGTGATAGAAAGTTGATTTGAATCGAATGAATTTCTTTTCTAATTACAAAGCTCTTTAAAAAATTAAAGGTAACATACTCAGATTAAATAAAAAAAGGCAGATGGAGCGCACCGAACACGCGAGTGAGGGAATCAAAGATAATACAAAATCAAAACACAATACAATCTCGCGGCAGTGCTAAACGAACCGTCGTATTGTGTACACGTCACAAGTGATTCGTTATTTTATGATAAAAAATGCCGTCTTGTGTTTTTAAACATTGCAAAAATTGTTCCCAAAAACAAAAAAAAGAAGATGGAATAACATTTCACAGGTAACTATCGATTATTGGACTGTTTTTTTATTATTTAATAACTCGAAAAATTTACGGTTGTCATGGAAACAAAACCTCAACAATAGTTCGTCTGTGTTGCCAGCTTTCATCGAAATATTTTTCCCTTCAATTAGGCAAACAATGTAGGCATTATTTTTGCTTTTAGTGTTGCTGACTGCTTTATGAAGGAATTTGTGTGCAAAATGTTGTTCTAAGTCTGTATATCATTTTCGTTTGTAATTCCGAAATCTGTAATTTGAGGATTAATGAATAAAGTAATGTGGTAGTTTAATTCTATTATTTATACGAAAGTGAATTGTTTTTCATGGTGATAATAAACTTCTTTGTTATATACGTGACCGAATTATTGGAACGGTATAAGACTTATATATTATTATATTTACAAGAATTTTATGATTTTTCAGATTGCCGACTGATGTTCTTCACACAGATTTGATCACAGAGTGAATCTGATTAAGTTATTAATAGAAAAGTATTTAATGGTACGATTGCACCATCTAGCAAAATTAGAGACTAATTCTCGACATTTAGACGCTAAACGACAATATTATAAGAAATTAGTGCTGAATAAAGGTTGTTAAGAATTTTAAATATGTTTTAAAAGAGTTTTATATATGTAATAAAAAATGAATTACCTATGATTTTAAATTTGAAATTCCCGTATAAATAAATAAATATGTAAAAAAAGGGAAAAAAACTCAAGGATTTTTCTTGACTCGTATAAATATTAATTTATTTATATCAGACCAATGTTAATCGATATTTTACATTAAAATTAAATAAAACTTTATAATAAACTGACAAGATATTTAAAATATTTATATTATTAATTAATATAAGGCAATGGCTAAGTAGTAATATTTTACATATATTTTATACTTTTAAACTTAATTTATAAATATAAAAACAAACATAAAACATGTAAATATTTATTTTGCTATTTATCTATCCAAATACTACTTTTATAAAAAATAAGATTTAAAAAATACGGGGAGTTTTTACTGTTTGTGGTATCATTACACGCACACAAATGCACGTGTCCCTACAGTGCCGCTGACAGTTGTCAAGCACACATGAAATGTCAAGCGGCCGTATAATTTTGTTCCGTAGGTTCAATCTGTCTTTTTTTATTTAATCTGAGGTAACATAGAATTCACATTAAGAGATTACGAATTAAGGAAAAAGTTCTCTTATGGACTTTCCATGTTTCTACAAAATTGTCATAAAATATATATTTTGCGCTAGACTTTGCCTGTGCTCTTCGAGAAAAAACAGATATTTTTATTAAACGTATGGGAGGAATATTGAAAACCTGTTTGGGTTACAAACCACTATTCCTAGATGGAAAAACCGCAAAGTGCAGATTACGCGTATTGATTTTAGTACGAATAGTATATTTCCAAAACCTCGAAGTAAATATAAAATCGACAGGACATGGACTGATGACCTGCGGTAGGGGTATCTTCATGGTCGTGAATCGATATTTTTCATAATAAAATAGTGTTAATTACTTAACTTAGTGGTTCCAATTGTGCACAATGACGCCCTGGTGCGTAGTAGAGACTAATAGGGGGAGAACTTGTGGTATTAAAGTCAAAAGTTAAATCTTATTTTTTTAAATAATAAATATGACGGCGCGTTTGATTGGCGAGGGTGAATGGCAGTGACAACTGTCTGACGGAGGACAGTTCGGGTTGAGACGGCACCCGAGTAACACCTACATATAATTTGGTACATTTGGGCTTGGTGGAGCGTTTGCTATTCAGTGCAATTGAACTTGGGGATTGTGATTATTACACTAAACGTTACTTTGTGTTTCTCTTCTCGCCCATACGTGTACGACAATATCCCCCGATAACCGATATCTGGAAACGATACAGAAGATCCCTCTTGAGTTCTCGAGAAATATTAAACTCTGCTTCTTATAGGGATTGGTCTATCTACGTAGTATCATCAAAATAAACATGTTAGTCCGCCGTGAGCTGAAATTGTTTGGAAAAATTATTAGAAATAAAAATATGAAATTTATTTCTGTACTGCTATATATTGCCAAGAATTAAAAAAATATGTTACTTTAAGCCCCAGAGGAGGCCAATAATTGATATTCGAACCTATATAAAGTTAGAGTAAATAAGATACAAAGATATCTTGGCTTTTCCTTGTCTCGTCTAAAATGTATTTTTTATATAATATTTACGTGGCAAGGACACATTACGGCTTCGTCGTGGAATAATTAAATTATTCTTCATCTCATCGCACTGGTTGATAAGATTAAATATCTCTACGGGGATAAAAAATTGCGAAGATATTTCTGATAGGTACTTTTGTACTGTATATTTCAGAGAATAGATATTTTTTTTTGGTAATTCACTATTGTAGTAGGTACTTGCCATTATAAAGTTTGCTTTTTGTCTTGATAAATAGACATATAATCAAACATATCCACTTGCTCTCTGTAAAATAAAGTGAGCACGTTAACAATGTCAAAGAACAGTTCATTATTAAGTTGCAAGTTCATTGAATAACAATTAAATAAATTACTTTTATATTAAATACTAGTTGCTATAATATCACCGTCAAACGAATGCATTCCATGAATACTGTTTTCAACAACAGCAATAAACCAATAGTTTTATGTAGGTTTGTTGTAGGTATTTTTTTATTTTTATGTTAGATATCGACAGACGTGCATGAGGTTTAATTGATGGTAGGTGATACCTCAGCCACAGAACATCAGTCAATGATGCGATGTCAACCTACTTTTTTACTTCAAGCATTCGGAAATTCATAGTTTGAAACCAAAACGCGCAATATGCACTTGACGGTTTTTCCAGCTATAAACGGTGGTTCGTTACCAGGTTGTAATTTCGATATTCCTCCCACCCATTCAATGCCCGAAGTTTCCAAACGTGAGGAAGGTGGTTATAACAAAGGGATACAGGAACATGGTTATAGCAAATTATAAACATGTCGCCCCGGTGGGATTCGAACCCACGACCAATTCATGCGGACGGTAGGTGTTCTAACGAACACCCTAACGAGCCCATCAAAAAAGTTAGTCTTAATTATAGGCAAAAATACATGAAATCACCATAATATCTGATTATGTTGTCAAAACATGACTATCGTGTAAAAACAAATAATTTTCTCTTAAAACACTTTTTATATTCATCACATTCTTCTATTATTAAATCTTAGTAATAGAAGGTTCTTATCGTAAACTAGATTCTAAGTTATCCATCTGTGCCTAACTCACAAAGGTACAAACTTATTACTCTAGCTCATGAACCCGTAAAACGTTTATTTAATATCATATTGTATCGAATTACTTTATACAAAAATGGGCAAAATATGAAGAAATCTTGTAACCGGATTTTAAACGTTCATACTGTATCGAATTAAGTTTATTAATACAAAATGGGCAAAATATGATGAAGTCTTCTCACCGGTTTTTAAACATATTTTGGAGTTAAAATATATTAAAACATTTTTTGTACTTTTATAGTTGATTAAAATGGTGACCTTATTTTATACAAATTAAATATAGAGTGATATTGTGTTTTGTAATATCGTGTTTCGTTTATTAATTTGGATACACAGTATTAAGTTCTCATTAGCGTAATTCCAAAATATTGTAACAGATTCCGAATTAAAATGATGTTTATTCATACGCCCTTTTAACATTCGACTTGCCACAGTAAAATTAGGCCATTCTTTTGAACTTTTTTTTATTCTCATTACTAGAATTCAGAAAGTAAGGCAAGTAATGAAATTTCACATTCATAATAAATATACTAAGGAACATCATTTAAGGGTCGGCAACGTACCTGCAAGCTCTCTAATGTTGCAGATTGCTATTGGCGGTGGTGATGACTTACCATCACGTGAAAATAATCATAAAACAACCTCGGATATTATGGTGTGCGTAGTGAATCTTTTTTTAAATAATTATGTTATACTTGTACTGAATTTTCTTGCATGTCCGTCTTACTCTATCCGTCTGTATTCATACATATATACTGTGTAACTAAGTTTTCCTAACATTTTAAAAATAATATAATAGGATGCAGCCAACCCTTAAATATTTCGCCTACCCTATTGAAATTGTCGGATGTGTATTTTGAGCCATTTTCTTTTTATTTCGCTAATCATTTTTAAAAATGGCATTAAATAATCTTATGTTTTTCGTAAGTACCTATGTTAAAAATCACTTTCAATTTTAACCTTACCAAATTAATTGTAATCGATTTTTACATCCGACAATATTAATAGGGTTAGGTGATTTGGATTATTTATTAGCTGAATATTATAATCCTTGTATAAGGCATTTTAATAAACCACCATTGTTTGTAATAGTCGAGGTACACACGAGTACTGGAATTATTATGTGCATACATATCGTTCAGAAAACAGTATTCGAAAATTCGTGTAAAGCGATATGAAATTCGCAATTTTGAGTTCCGACCATTCTGTATAATGTTGGTAGGATTTCGGTAAACTATTGTTCACTGAGCGCGTAACAGAATTAGTGATAGGGTTGTCAAAACTTTTCGGTTAAATGGCCTAGTTCTAATAAAATTTTGAGTTGGTAGTTAATGCTTTAACCTTCTATACTACTTATCTATACCAATATTATGAAGAGGAAAGATTTGTTTCTTTGTCTGTTTGTTTTTTACGAATTAACTCAAAAACTACTCTAATGATTTTAAAAACTATTTCACATATAGAAAGCTACATTATCAGGGAGTAACATAGGCTATTTTTGTGTATAGTACATCTACATCACCTTGCACTCATGCAGAGCCGGGGCATGTAACTAGTCATTAGATAAAAATAATGAATTGCTTAAATAAAAATGAAAATGAACATTTAAATACGATAATTAATGCAAATATATGTGTATAGAATATTGACTTTATCGCTTCGAACAACTTGAATAATGAGTTTTTTCATATTATCCTTGATTAATAATAAAACACTTAAGAATAATGAATAAATCCTATTTAATCGTTTTTTAAATTATTTTAATTAAATAATTTTATTTGTATAATAATAATAGAACACTGTGATTCGCAACCCTTGCAATTTCAACATAATACAATATACAATTAAATACTATCAAATACGATTAATTTACCGGATATACAATGTATTTTTATAGTTAAATTTATTTGTTTGTTTTGTGAGGTCTTCTAATAATATATATTAAAAATATTATTGAACATTGCATCAATAATATAACATAAATACATATACAAAAGAGTACCTTTAGAGAATTTTTACCACTTGATTGTTTTTTTATATTTTTTTTATATCAGCGTTTTACTTCTATTTCTTCTGGTATCAACCACCAATATTACCACTTTCTCGATGATGTATATCTTTGGTTATTGATCTATATGTATCTATACCATGATGTAAGATGGACATTTGTCCAGTATTTAAAAATGGGACAGTTCAAGTATTGGGAGAAGGTATTTAGGATAGTATTACCTGACGATCGAATGCGTAACCAAAAGGAGGCAATCCTGGAACGAATGATTGCAAAGAAGTCGTTCACACCGGCGCGGCAGCGGACGCAAACATGCTCGAAGCACTATTATACTTCATAGATGCGATTCATATATTTCATTAGAATGCGGTATGCATCATTACACTGCACCCTAATGTTGCGGTGTTTTTCTGCTGAAACTTGCCCACAGATGACATGTATAAACATTTTGACATTAATTATAACAAATTATATATTATATTATGAGTTAAATCGTAACGAACAAATCTTTCCACTTTATAATTTTAGTATAGTTAATGTTACACTTAAGATTTTATAAAACAAAAATAGAAAATAATGTGCATCTGCTTATTACCCTCTGTGAGACACGTAAATTCACTTCATTTCTTTATTAAAAACTTACGAAACACGTACGTAGCAGTTTCGCGTATAAACTTTGGACTTATTTCGCGATGTTCATACACTCCTCCCAGAGGAATGTGAAAGTTAGGCGTATGAAATAAACAACGCGGTCTATAACTCACTTACAGCTAATGCAGTACAGTAAATTTGCATCAAATAATATTGCTTCCCATGTGGCTGAACTAGAGATGTGCACTATACTGTGAATAACACAGTTTCGTCATGAGAAATACCATGCAATAATTTTCTGTTGTCTATGCTTGACAATTGTCAAAATGGCAATTTCTATGCTTGACAATTATCAAAACGGCAATTTCTATGCTTGACAATAATTGTCAAAATATCAATTTTGTGTCGAGAAGAATTTGATATCGAAAGTCGAGCATGAGGTCCACTTTTTGTAAGGTGATACCTCAGCCATATTAGTTACATCAGTCAATGATGCGCTGTCGAACTACTCAAATATTTTAACTAGTCTCAAAATTTAATTCAATATGACTATAAGAATTAGGACAAATAAATCGACTTATATAGGGATTCGATGGCGTATTTAATAGTACACTAAGCTGTTTTTCGCTGGAAAGTGGATTCTGAGACGTTTATAATATTTTGTAAGCATGTTTTTCCCTACGTCTAGCTATTTCGGGCAATAAACGGATGCGAATATCTAAATTCCAACTGGGAAAAACCAAACTAAAAATATAATTTACAGATAAGTAAGTATTACTTATCTTAATATTATGGCCAAATTACAGAAAATCTTTATTTTTTATCTATCTTAATCTTTATAATTTAGACTGCAATTGTCTATGTGTTATTACTGTTAAGTTTCATCAAAATCTGTTCGGTAGTTTTTGCGTGAAAGAGTAACAAACATTCATGAATCCATCCTCACAAATTTTCGCATTAGTAGGATATGCAGAATTGATGAAAATTGTTGTTTTCTTCATTGTTGAAATAGGAAAGCATTTTTTGCCATCACATCTGATCTTAAGCTTATCTATGAGAACCCTTGACTGGAAAAACAGACGACGGTAAGGAATTCCAATTCTTGGTTGTTCGCACTGTAATTATATTTTCAGTTTTAAAGACATTACTATACGTAAACCTTGTCCCAGCGGATCTTCAAAAACATTAAATGATGAAAGCATTGATGAAAGTAGAAGAAGCGAAAGTGGTATGTAAGGATCGGAGCATATGGAATTCCGTGATCTCTGCCTACCCCAATGGGAAAGAGGCGTGATGTATATGTATGTATGTATGTATTAAATGATGGACGTGGAAACAGACTTGCATACAAATATAGTAAGTAATATATATTTACAATGCTTTTTGTTAATATTCTCCAGAATGCAAAATTCCTTTATCTATACATGAAACCATAATTAATTAAATGTGCTGAAATAAAGCGAGCGTGCAGTTTGAAACTTTTAGTGATTTCAATTATGCCTAAGTTATTATTAAATGGATGTCCATATAACTCTAGTTTGTACCTACAATGGTGCGGAATCATATTTTGCATTGAATTCAGTTAAAAGCAGTGACTTTTTGATGTTTCGCAATATAATATTGTTGTATCTATCGAATATATTATGTTAACTAGTGAGATTTTTTAAAGTTTGAAATACTGGTAATTTTTATTTTCAACCGTTCACGCGATATCGCGTGGTAAATATTTAGAACATAACAAATTTATATAGAACTAGCGATCCGCCCCGGCTTCGCACGGGTCAAGATTTTTTGACAAAAAAAGCAAGGGTTGTATGTATTTTTTAGTGCCACATTATAAAAAAATAAAAACAAAAAATTTCGTCCAAAAATTAAAAAAAAAAATTTGGGGTGGACTACCCCTAACATTTAGGGGGATGAAAAATAGATGTTGGCTGATTCTCATAGGTACCGGATAAGCACAAAAAATTTCATCAAAATCGGTCAAGCCGTTTCGGAGGAGTATGGCAACGAAAACTGTGACACGAGAATTTTATATATTAGATATAAATAATACTTTGATCACAGTAAAAACTATATAAACTTTAACCCTTAGTTTAGCAATGAATGTGTTAAAGTAATATAATTTAACTAGCAAAAGATCTGGTATTTGCTTCAATATGGTATTAAGAAAGTCAATAAAGTCGATTAATTATTAACCACAGCCAATTTGTTTTGTTGAATTACTTATTCAAATCCCTACAACCTTATTAAACTTAATTTAAAAAAATATCGGTATATTTTGCAAAAAACCCTTTTTAATTACACGACGTTTTAGACCTTCGGGACGTGGATAAATTATTTGCAAACGGGTACTTTTTCTTCAGTCATTTCCTATCCAAATTTATGCTTAGTGACTGGGGTGAGAAGATTTTTATTAAAAAAGTTTCTTCTTCACTTCGGCCGCAACTAATTCTTGATTACATAAGTTTTTCCTCTATCTACACTTAAAAAAAGCACAAAAGTTTGATCTTCGTGAAATTAAAACTAATATTATTTTAAAATACCGCTCAGTTCTTCAATGGGTATAAAGATATACAAATAATATAAAGAGGAAAGATTAAATACTCGATCGATTTTAAAAATTCTTTCAATAAAAGAAAGTTACATTATGAGCGAGTAACATAGGCGTAGTTTTTTTTTGTGTATAATATGTAACATTGCACCCGTGCGAAGCCGGGGCGGATCGCTAGTAAAACATAAAGTGATAGAAAATATTTACACATGTCCATAGAATATTCTTATATAGAATATTCTTATCTATATAAGAAATATATGAATAATATTTGAAAATCGCAGCTTTTTCAAATATAATTATTCAGATGAATGATCGAAAGCTGAAGTAGTCATCAGTTTTAATAAGGCTCAAACGAGGCGACAATATTTAATGACTGAGTTTGTCAAATAAAACGATTTCGGTGACAATTATGTATTATAAAACGTTTCCATAATTTGGCATTCAATTATATTTAATTATAAAAAAACAACAATTAATTTACCTCTTTATTACCTAATGTCGGTCTAACGAACACACCCCTCCCCCCCCATTCGACTTTAGAGTGATATTATCGAGATCTTATTTATTTAATAAATAAAGATGATTTTTAACTATTTATATATTTTTAATTTTATTAAAATAAATATAATAATTTATAAAAATTTTGTAGAAAACATTTTTCACTTCAGTCTGTCGCCCTTTATCTTGTTTTTTAAAGAGCTGTAAAAAAATCCGGTATACAGTATTTTATTTAAATGTGTGATACTCGCGTTTAAAAGACAATATTATGAGCTATATATCGCAAGTGCCTCACATACCGTGTGTAGGTATTTGCGTGCCCTAAATAGGGTTAGGTAGTGAAGAGTCAGATATCATATAAAAAATAGCACGAAATTATAGAGCTAAGTCGAAAATTGACTGAATATTAAAATATAACCCACGGGATTCGTGCCACGACTCAGCGGAACCCAAAATAGGCATATTTCCCTATGCGCTAACTAGGAAATCAGCAATGTAGTCGTCAGCAAGGCATTACATATATGCCTTTTCTAAAACACTGTCTAACCTTGCTATCAATTACGTTCCATTCTATGGAACTATTATGTAATTTAATACATTGTAATGATACAAATCAAACATTAATAATTATGTTTTTTTTTGATTTATGAGTATGAGGTTCTATTGATGGTATATGATACCTCAGCCACAGAACATAAGACAATGATGCACTGTCGACCTATTTTTTACTTCAAGCATTCGGAAATCCATAGGTTTAAACCGAAACGCGTAATATACACTTAACGGTTTTTCCATATATGAACGGTGATTCGTTACCCGATCGGAATTTCGATTCCCACCCGATTAAAACTCGAAGATTCCAGACGTGGGGAAGACATGCTTACAGAAAATTATGAACATGTCGTCCCGGTGGGATACGTACCCACAACCCATCGATACGCACGGCAGGTGTTCTACCGAATGCGCTAACGAGCCCGTCGTATTATTATCAATTATCAATTGTACCAAAATATTTACAGCTAATATAGATAAGAAAGCTTTGAATAGCTTTAAATAAAATCCTATATTGTTCCATTTTAGATAACATCAAAAGGTTCGTAAGTACCAGTAGGTCTATTACGAAAAACGAACGCAACGAACGGATCGAAACGAAAGAACAAACAACTTCGTATTTTAACTTATTAAGAAAACATTTTTAATTCTATTCACGATTATTCTTACAATCATAGTAATGTCAAACGAATGACATAATGTCTTATTGCGAAAGACGTGTCGATCATCGGATTCATAATATTAAAATGTACGATCCGTCAGCTGAAACTTCGTATTTTGTTTTGGTAATAGGCCTCCAGTGTCGTGAGATTTCGCGAATAAATTTTTATGTTTACGACAATGGTGTGAATCTAAGAAATGTAATAACGTCATTATTCTTAATTTCCATCTTGTCCTTTAAAGCTTAACTCTTATTTAAGATTATTTTAAACATAGAGTGAGCGTGAGTTTCATTCATAAGAGTCAGACTGAAACGAACAATTGCTTTCTGAAAAATATTTACCAGTTTTAATAATACTAGAAAAACGCCCCGGCTTCGCACGTGTGCAATATAGATGAATTTTTTTTTTAAGTTTATTCGTTACATACAAAAATACAAATCTTTCCTCTTTATATTATTACTAGCAAAACGCCCCGGCTTCGCACGGGTGCAAATAGATGAAAAAAAAGCAAAGCCTATGTTACTCGCTGATAATATAGCTTTCTATTAGTGAAAGAATTTTTAAAATCGGTTGAGTAGTTTTTGAGTTAAATCGTAACAAAACCCCACAAATTGAACAAAATGACATAGTACTACCCCTCGCCGTATTGCTCGATGCCCTGCGTGGAGCCACAGCGAGCCGCGCGGTGCGAAGCGGACGGCGTGTATTTTTTGTTTATATTGATATTTTTAATTTCGTAATATCTTTTGAATGGAATGTCCGATTTCAATATTTCAAAAAGTAATCAACAGGTATTGAAACAGTCTTAAATATGAAACAATTTATTTGGATAAGAATTAATACAAAGGTATGGATAGCAAGGTCTGATTTTGATCGGCATTTCTATCAACTTTTAAAATGTAAAAAAGTAGTTATAGTAACATAACTACAATAGTTAGACATATGGTCGTTTTTTGTAGATATTTATATGTTCTATAATATTGTAGAACTTTATTTTGTTCTATCATCAATACTTTTCACAGCGCATGCGACGAACAACATTTTTTGGCAAAAATTTTTACACCTTGGGTTGGTTTTAGTAGGAAATTCTAAGGATTTCTATTTTTTTTCTAGTAATAAATATACCCTATGTTACTCAGCGATAATGTAGCTTTCTATTGGTGAAAGAATTTTTGAAATCGGTCCAGTAGTTTTTAAGTTTATTCAATACATACAAAAATACAAATCTTTCCTCTTTATAATATTAGTATAGATTAAGTATAGAAATATAGAATATATAAATAGAATACCATTGATTGTAAAATTTATAGAACCACTGCCTTTAGCATTTGTACAAATAATAATTATTATATTTCAATAAATGTTAATATTAAAATATTCTGATATTGAAATGGAAATTGCCACGTGTCTATTTAACATAACTTACATTGTACACTGGTTTCAGATTTAAATATAATATTGGTTTCATAATTTATTCGAGGCTGCTGTTTATTGAAAATGTGGTGGACTATAGGCATAATTATGATGATTAATATGTATTGTGAAAATAATGTAGTATTTCGTAAATTGTTAACAGGATTTATTGAAAAATATTTTGATGCAACGGTCCAATATGCTGCGTCCCAATACCTACAAATTTCCCATTGTATATAAAATATAATCAAAGTCAATATTTTATGTATTTTTTAAAAGAGACAGAGATATTCAACACACAAAATTTTTATTCAAAAAAAGCTTAATTTGAATGTTTCAATTCTACGACTCTATAGAATGATATTTTGGAATAATTAATTATTTAATAAAAATAGCGTCAAAAAGCCAAAATCGACGCGATGCTGGATAACGTTTAGTTATTTTAACTTTAGCGGCAGAATAGTTGATATGAATTTTACTCTGTCACGCTGCTTAAGCGAACCTATGTTCCAGTCTGAGGATTACGGCTAAGGCTAGTGAACTTTCTTGACTATTTAGACTTGATTAGTTACCATTTAACATTATTTCTAAGTTGAGAGAGTAAGTTTTTTATCGGGGTATTTATTTCTTCACTTCAAAATTTAAGAGACATACCGCGGAATACTGAAACGATAATCAAAATTTGAGGGCTTCTTAAAATGTTTCTGACTTTCATTTTAGTTAGAGATACTTTTAAGTACACCTCAATGTTGATTAGCGTTCGAGAATTCGGCCGCTAGATACTAATATTATCTTATACATTATATTAGAAATGTATTTCAAGCAACCATTTTCTAGATGAATATGAGAAATCCCTTCAAAACTGACGGAGATATCGCGTAACATATAGAACCTCGAATAGAGAACCTCCTCCTTTCTTTGAAGTCGATTAAAATCACTGGCTACAGCTTTCCACAAGATATTTATAGCTTGACACATGCGTTTCGCTTTTACTAATTGACATTTGAAGTAAGTCTTGATACAAACAAAACCCGCAATTCAATGTTATCGATACGTGTAATTATTGGTTTCACCTCAGCCTGTTAATGTACTCGAATCAACCCTAGGATCCTTATCAAACGTAACAAACCGATTTCGAACCCAATAAGTGGGAACATAAAACTTGTATCTATGTACGTGTGGATGAGATGCGTATGTGTGAGTTACTCGATACATTGAAAAAAATATTTATAAGAGTATTTGTGTGATAATTAGTTTACTTATCGGAATATCGATAGAATAATATCGACAGAAAATAATCTGCTTTACGAGGCACGAAGTCTCCATTAAATAACACAATTATACGCTTCAATTTAATATATCTTGATTTAGTTTGTCTCTTTTCCCCGTACATATTTTTATATGTCGTCGATATATGAATGCATGGTGCGCCTATTTTTACTTTCAGTATTCGGATTTATACTTGTTCTAGCAAAACGCCCCGGCTTCGCACGGGTGCAAATAGATGAAAAAAAGCAAAGCCTATGTTACTCGCTGATAATTTAGCTTTCTATTGGTGAAAGAATGTTCTAAATCGGTCCAGTAGTTTTTAAGTTTATTCAATACATACAAAAATACAAATTAGTATAGATAATATGTAGACTGAAGCCAGAACAAACACTCTACATGTCATAACTTAAATATATATTTATCGTGAAGGAAATATCCAATCAAAATTTGTTTTTATCTTTATATTTTTTTATTTTGTTCTCACGCAAATAATTTGACGAGTGTTAGTAATATTACCTATATATATACTCGTACATATAATGAATTGACGTTTGTTAGTCTCACAAAAACTCGAGAACGGCTGAACCGATTTGCCTAATTTTGGTTTTGAAATATTTGTAGAAGTCCAAGAAAGGCGTAAAATATAATAAATTATTAATCTATACTAATATTATACCTCTTTATAGATTTGTTTTTTTATTTGTAACAATTTGACTCAAAAACTACTCGACCGATTTTAAAAATTATTTTGTCCATAGGCTATATATTTTTTGTGTATCGTTGATTAGTAAATCGCGTTGTTTTCCGGTATAAAGTATTTTATTTAAACATAATTAATATCAGTGGATTGTAAACTAATGTTTCTTTTAGACAGAAATCATATTTTAAACATAAATAATTCTTTGGTATCGTATTTGCAGATGGACAACTGTACGTTTTAAAATATTAAAAAAAGGAAAATATTTTAAACATCGAACGTCATAACTATAGTCTTATGTTTTATAAATAACTGTAGATTCTAAAATAAAATAACCACCTCCGTGGATAAGTATGCGCGTTACGTTTACTGCTGGAGGTCTCGGATTCAAAACCCGATGAACCAATATTTAAATAAAAAATATTGTTTCGGTAGGTCATAGGTGATGCTACTTGCCTGTAAAAAAAAAGAATCAGTGAAATAGACACAAACATGTATCTGCCCATGCCCTACCTACTAGGTGGCTTTGGAATTCATATATTCCTTTATGGTACAACTTTACGTCTAATTTAGTTTCATTTAAACTGTAGTTTTATACTAGGGCAATTCCTGTAAGTTAGTCAACTGCACTAAAAAGTGTTACAGTGCATTTAACAAGCCACTTCACTCTCAAGTGGACTGAGTTTAAGTAATTACCACGATTATGTTCCGTATTTAAAAGTTTACTGAGCAAAATAAAACTTTATTTCCGGAAGTATAATAAAATTTATTTCCCGTTCTAAATACGAAACAACAGTGATTTTTTATGAATTCTTTTTGTGAAGAACTATTACTATGAATTACTTTTATAATGTTAAGTTTTGAACGAGTTTTAGTTTTGTATTGGTATTGGTTTGTCATTGTAGTCGTAGTATAGAATTACGTTAATTTATTTTGAATAGGACAGCAGAAATGTGATACACATTTTGTTATTATGAATGCGTAATATTATATTATTTATTCCGCGTAAACATGATTGGCGCATTGAGTTTGGCGTTCCGATGGGTCACGGTTTCGAATCCCGCCGGGACGACATGTTTATCTATATCTATTCTATACGTAATATTATATACTATACGTAATGTTATAAATAGTAAAGATATGTTTGTTTGTTTGGTGTACGACTTAACTCAAAAACGAATAGACGGATTTTAAAAATTATTTCACCAATGGAAAGCTACATTATCAACGAGTAACGTTGTAGATATACTATACATTTTGTGTATAGTACATCTCTTTGTACGGGGGCGTGTTACTAGTAATTTTTCTATAAATATTCGGGCATTAAACGAGTGGGAAAAAAATCGAAATTCCGACCGGATAACGAACCACTGTTCATAGATGAAAAAACCATTAAGTGCATATTGCGAATATCGGTTTCAGTCTAAGGATTTAAACTGTGATCAAAGTAAAAAAAGTTTAAATAAAATACTGTATACCGGATTAAAACGCGATTTATTATTTAAATTATTTATCCCGACGTTTCGGATGCTTAAAAAGAGTGGCGGCGAGTTTCTTGCCAGTTCTTCTCGTCCGCTCTACGCCCTTGATTTGTGAACTGGTAGTAAATGTAAAATTAGAAGCATTTAATATGTATTATTTTTTATTGACGTTCATAGATGTACATTGTGTTACCTAAATTAATAGATTATTTTTTAAATTAAATTGAATTAAATATGGCAACTTTGTGACATTTCAAATATAAGACAACTGTCATCTTTCAGTCTCCCGCGACCACGGTTGCTGAAAAGCATCCGAAACGCCGGGATAAATAATTTAAATAATAAATCGCGTTTTAATCCGGTATACAGTATTTTATTTAAATGTGTGATACTCGCGTTAATAAAAGACAGTAAAAAAAGTTGATACCGCATCATCGATCGATTTTTAATACAGTTAGAACCAATCTCCACTGACTCCGAATCACCCTTGGTCAGTTCTTGTTTTATTTCCCCGTCTAAAAGAGAATATTGTATAAATAATGTAAAAAAATCTAAGCAATCTGTTTAGAGATTAAATTGCCCAGTTTATTAATGAAGCACTCTTCGTTATCATCGCGTTAATTTATTACATGAAATAAACCTCTTTTTATTTCAATTTAAATAAATAGATGCTTAAAACATTATTAATTGGTATAAGCTTCGGGTTTGTAGAAAACTTTTAATTGAATTAAGTTGATACTCTTGATAAATACTATTTTTAATATATTATTTAATGTATTTTTATTGAAATACAAAATTTTAGATTTTTTTAAGAAAAATAATATTAATGAGCTAAAAATATGTATCCCAATGAAAAGAATAACAATTCTGCAAATGAGTAATAATCCTTGTTTGGTTGAGAGGTTCAGAACAAATATATAGAGTCCGTTTGGTATTTATATTTTATGATTATATTATTTAAATTAATTTCAGTTTTCGAGATTCAAGAAATCCGATTTGGTACTCAGTATGGAGAAATGTTATAGCCAAATCGTAACAAGGGGAAAATTTCAATCCTTAAGATTCCAATCCGAACTTACGGAAGATTTTGCGGATATTATTATTTAGCATACGAATTACTTTTTATATACAACAATGTATTATTATTTATCTAATATGTTATAGATACCGTGTTGATATTTTATTTTGAAGCCTACTATTTTGGTATTTCTTAGATAATACTTTATAATATTAATAGCAAAGTCGGTCAAGTGTGTACCTATGTATTGTATATTTTGGTAACTTTTAAAATCAAATTTTGATTTCACTTTTTTCTTTGTTGTAATTGCTATGTCACTTTGCCAAATTAAACATGAGGTGTGGCTTAAAGAATCGGGACATATTTTTCGTGAATTCGAGGGATCCGTACAAATTTTTAGACAGGTATGTAAAGATTTTCACAATTAAAAAACAGTACAAATTTACGGTCTTCGGATTGTTTGCTGCATGACAAACTTCATGATTTTAAGTCTACGGGAAGTATCTCAAAATCAAAATCAAAAGTTTTTTATTTCAAATAGGCCTTTGCAGGCTCTTATGAAACGTCTAGTTGCACGGTTCCAAAAAGTAGGTCTCATGGAGAAGAACCGGCAAGAAACTCCATGGACACTCTTTTCAACAATGGTTTAGCTTACAAAGACTCGGTTACAATAGTAATAATTTCTCGGGTTTTAATTCCCTTGCGAGTAAAAAACGAGTGAAAAAAGACAATAATATTTGTATATCTCTATCCAATGATTATACTATCTAATCAGAACTCCAAGGAACATTTGAAATCCTAGTAATAACATATTCCATCAACAATGTTAGGTTTAGGATTACTCTGCAGGTGATATTAAAATTTAAACCTTCATTAGGTATTCTTTTTACTTAGTCGAGTTCGCAACTCATAAACTTATTTTCAGACTCAGTATAATTTATGAAAAATTTTATGGCTGTTTTAAGGTTCATGGCAGTTAAATTTAATTAAGAAACCACGTTTATTACAGTTTAAGCTTAAATCAGTATTTAATTTTAATTAATAAATAGTTCGTTGAGATTCTAATAAAATGTTTAAATGAACTGAAACATTTTGATTTATATTGAAGAGAATTTTTCCAATAAAAGTCTTAATTAGTAATTTTAAAGATTGTACTGAAACTGATTGCGGTAATATTTTGAGCTAAGTTTGAAATTAAAGTAATTGAAGGCATATTAATTTGTACCTTTATTACAGAAGTTTAAATTTAGAATCATTTTTAACGTTGAACTTTATTTAGGACATTAGCTACTTCTTTTAGTAATATAATAATTATTGGAGCGAATCAAATGCCACGTGTGTTTGTGAGGAAATAGCCGCAACCGCTTAGCGGATGTAAATTTCATGTCTATATAAAAAAAAACTTATCAAACTGATGAAGTTTTGTCGAAGCCCGAATTTTCATTGTTTTTTTATAAAATGCGGAAACTTTGGTAATGTTAACTCCGCTCCAACATACCGATACAAAGCGTTATGTCTAGCACTGCGGCCAACTAGTAAATAATATGTATTTAGCTATACAAACAATAAAACTTGAGAAGGGTTGATAAAAACGGCATAAAAATCACGTTTGTTGTATGGGAGCCCCCCTTATTTGTTATTATAGCGGCAACAGAAATGCATCACCTGTGAAAATTTCAACTGTCTAACTAACTAACACGGTTCATGAGATACAGTCTGGCGACAGACGGACAGCGGAGTCTTAGTAATTGGGTCCCGTTTTACCCTTTGGGTACGGAATCCTAAAAAGGATAAAAAAATACTAAAGTATTTTTAAGTCTGTCTGTTTATTAAATAATAATGAATTTAGTTTAAACTTAGCGACTCTACGTGATCAGTAGAGTAGTTATGGTGATACCGTAGTGCAGTGATGTACTTTTCATATGATGAAGGCAGCTCTTATTAAGTAGGTACTCCTTTATTAAAACACGGAGTAGACATTTCTGAAAATAATTTCCAGTCCTTATGAGTACTTTAGCTTGGCCGTCGCGTTCAGTCCAAAACAAACATTACTTAGTTCACAACTTTATACTTGACTGGGGACGTACTAAAAGGGTGTTTGTTGACGCTTTAGATAATAAAAAGTTAGTGCGGGTAATAGCTTGGGATTTGCGGCAATATGTTGGGAATTAGTTTGATAAATCAAGGTTGTTTAAAAGCTAGATAATTAATTATAAATTTGATAATACTTTAATAGTTATTGAAGCTTATTAAATAATGTAATAATCATTAACAGTGTTGACCGTAAAATAACGTATAAAAAAAAAATTAATAGGTTTTTTTCTGAATTGTTTGTTTCGTCATATAGAGAAGATGGGTGAACGCACAGAACAGAAGAGAACGTATGGAAATTACTTTTTTTATGAATTTGGTGTGAGTGGTATACCTAGAGTTTAGATATACATACCTCGATCGGATCGGTTGTTTAAAAGGGCCAGGTCTAAAGTACTCGAAACGAACAACGGGTAAGAAAGTAGAAGCAACAAAAGTGATATGCAAGGATCGTGGCCTTTGAAAATTAGTGGTATGCCTATACCAATGGAGAAAAGGCGAAAGATATATGTATATGTGTTTTCTGAATAATAAAAATGTCGGAATCCCACTTTCAAGTTATTATTTTCAACCGTGCAACAGAAAATAATAAATTCAATGTCGCAGTGTTGACACAGACAAATTCGAAATGTTGAGTTAGTCTGAGGTGAGAATTTAAAAATATAACATTTTCGTCAACAAACAACTATGTGCTTCGTGGAGTGAATAAAGTGTTCTTAGAGCGGTGTCTGTGACATACTGGCAGCTACAGAATAATGCACTTTTACAAAGATATGATAAATTGATGGAAAATGACAAAATAATATATATCTATACTTCTATACTAATATTTTAAAGAGGAAAGATTTGTATTTTTGTATGTTGTGAATAAACTCAAAAACAACTGGACTGATTTTAAAAATTCTTTCACCAATAGAAAGCTACATTATCACCGAGTAACATAGCATATTTTTTGTGTATAACATCTACATTGCACCTGAGTGAAGCCGGGGTGCGTTGCTAGTTAGTTATAACGTAGGTACTCTAGATCAATACGGGTTTATTTAATTGACAAACTGTTTTTTTTTTGTCAGATATCGACATACGAGCTTGAAGTTCACTTGATGGTAGGTGATAAATCAGCCACAGAAAATCAGTCAATGATGCGCAGTCGACCTACTTTTTACTTCGAGCATTCGGAAATCCATAGACTAAAACCGAAACGCGCAATATGCACATCACCGTTTTTCCATCTGATCAACGTCCAACTTGTTTATTTATTGTAAATATACTTTTTAGACAGAAATATATTGAAAGTAATATCTAAAAAAAATAATCTCAGAATAAGGACATACATTCATCCTATAGGTATATACAATGTGGTGTCATGTTTTTCACGATTACTTACCTCAGAGCCCCGTTCTGTAATAGCTTCTGCTCTTCTTTCTGTGTTTTTTTTTGTATGGAATCGCACTGTTGGGCCTAGTGGCCTCTACAGCTTAACACGGACAAGAGTGGCTAGCTGTGGCTCAGCCTTGAAATTTAGGGGGTTTTCTACGACACTCCTAAGGGCGTCTCCTCCGAGAATAATAAAAAAAAAATCAAAATATACGGCCTTTTATGCTGCGTTTATGCCCAATATTTTGACTTTCGCAAGGGAATCACAACCTATACTACCTGTTGACCTAGAATCATGAGCATGAAGCAATGTCATGTAGCACAAGTAAAGGAAACTAAAAACCGTAAATTGTAGTTTTTTTTATCGAGAAATTTTTTACCTGAAAGTTTTTACGGAACCATCAGTGCGCGAGTCCAACTCGCACTTGCCCATTTTTTTTTTCTTAAATATATGACTCAGATATTCGGAAATGTCTCTCGTTATACTGGTTCTACAAAATAAAAAAAAATAAAACGAATCGCTGAATGTTACTGCCGCGGCCGTTGTGGATTCCCAGGCATGAAGGTAAACAAAAACATTGCACATTCTCACCGAGCTTTACCGAACTTTTCTTTGCACAGAATATGTAAAAAGCTTGTTTTTCAAATACCCGTTACAATACTTTTAATTGGCAACTATTGAATTTTTTTTTGTGATGTGTATGTTTTGTTTCCTTATAATAAATAAATAAATTTAAAATATTCTACTATTAAAATCTAATGAATACAAAATCTAAGATTAAAATAAAAAACAGGAATGATTATTATAATTCCGTGAAGTCCCCACTAAGAAGATTAAAGGAAATGTCGCCTGACAACACTAATGAGTAGACTATAAGAATTCGTGCAAGTTGCAACAATTTTAAATATCTTGACTCAGCCATATCATTGCCAAGTTGAAACTTCAGCAAATTATATCAAATTAATAATAATAAATTATCAAATTAATTATATTAAATTATATTTTTTTAAGGAAATAGCAAAAAGGTTAGTCGACATCACAGGAGACCGAAGAGCTGGCAGCTACCTCGGACAAAGAATTAGTCTGCCATTCAAAGGGGGAACGCTGCCAGTATCTTCGGAACCTTGCCTAAAGGGACCCCTTTTATTAATATATTTTAGGTTTTATAGTATATATTTTAAGGTTTTTAGTTTTAGGTTCTTTAATCACTTGTAATATAATTATGTAATATTTACGAAATTAAATTATACCTTAATCTTTATGGTTTTATAAAGGCACTATGTAACATATCAAATTAACTCTTATTTATATTTGGATGTGATATTTATTAAAAAAAAACATAGATTGACTGTATGAAGAATGATGTGTTTGAGAGGTGTGACTGTTGATATGGCGAGTGAAAGAAGAGATTGGAAAAAAGAACATACTGCGCCGACCCAATAAAAAAAGGAACTTAGCAGGAAGAAGAATAAAAAGATATTTATTAACCATCGCCTTTGCGGTAGGCATGCTGCATTTAGCACCGGATTTTCCGTGTTTGAATCCCGGAAAAAATAAAAAATATTTCAGTTTACAGAGAATAGAATACAGATCAACTACTTGCCTGTAAATAACAATGATCGTTGAAATAGTCACATAAAGTATGCCTAGTGCGAAATGCCCAACTAGAGGACTTGGGAATTCGCATTTGATTCGATTTTGCGATATTTATACCACATATATTATGAGATAGGATTATTCCCGAGAGTCTAAATATGCCAAGGCACTAGTCTATACTAATATTATAAAGAGGAAAGATTTGTATTTTTGTATGTTATGAATAAACTCAAAAACTACTGGACCGATTTTAAAAATTATTTCACCAATAGAAAGCTACATTATCAGCGAGTAACATAGGATATTTTTTGTGTATAAAGTGTGCAGATGGGGCACGTTGCTAGTAAGTAATATAGTAATCAAAGTCGGCTTATAACAGTGCTAGGCTTTGTTCGCTCACCTTTGCTTATGCAAATTAGGTTGAGTTTCAACAATGGGCATACGATCCACGTTGCGTGTTTACATTTAGTTAACTGGGGAATTACGTAGAAATCTTTATGATGTTAACATACTGATGTTAATATATTAGTATAGTTATTTTGTCAGAGGAATGATTTATTGACTTTTATCTTACAAAAAACTTAGTTCAATTTCAATATATTCATTCAGATGGATGACATTTCAAAAACTAAAATATTCTTATGTATTAAGATGCAATAATTGTTCTTTCTAATTCTCTTCTATCTATAGACCTAAAGCACCAGATTAATCATTTAAAAAATAGACACTAAGCCAGTACCAACTCTGCAGAAATATTATACATATATGGGGGTAATTAATGAATGAACAAAAAAATATGTATTGCAAAAAACACGCAAGATAAAAATAAAGTAGGACGGCGATACAAATAAGTACAATAAAATATGTTGTAATCAATTCAGAGAGCTATCTTTCAATCTGTGACCACATTTATTGTTAAGCGATGATTTATGAATAATAAAAAATAATATTTAAACAAAGGAGAATATTATCCATTCGGGGCAAAACGATTCTTGTTTTTATTTCATATTCTATAATTACACCGACCTGCTAAAGACGACATGTTTATAATTTTCTGTAAGCATGTCTTCCCCGCGTCTGGTAACTTCGGGCATTGAACGGGTGGGAGGAATATCGAAATTCCGACCGGGTAACGAACCATCGTTCATAGATGGATAAACCGTGAAGTGCACATTGCAGGTTTCGTTTTCAGTCTATGGATTTCCGAATGCTCGAAGTAAAAAGTAGGTCGACAGCGCATCATTAACTGATGTATTGTGGCTGAGGTATCACCTACCATCAAGTGAACCTCATGCTCGTTTGTCAATATCTAGCATAAAAAAATAATTAAAAAAAGGAATAAAGTATAATCTGTTCACATTGATATTTGATAGTAAATATTAAATAATTTTCAAAGTAATCTTGACAGCGGACGGATCATTTTCTAATCTGCTCTTGGGATTATTAACGTGTCATTCAGAGAACTAGAAAAAATAAAATACTTTTAAATAAAATATTGTACTTTATAACGGATTAAAACGCGATTTATTATTTTAAGCGTAGCGTTTTAATCCATTATACATTTTTTTATTCATATGTGTGATACTTGCGTTAATAAAAGACAAAACTAGATAATAGGTACGTTTTTATTTATAAATAATACATATTTGAAATAAAAACAATATATGTATTTTTTAAAACTAATAACAATATCTCTAATATAATATTTTTGTAAATATTTATCAATATTATTGCGGCATTCTTTTCAACCAATTGCAGTCTGAGAATTTCGTTGCTTCAAATTATACTGTAAGCGGGATTTGCCGGGAATGCAAAATTACATATTTTGTTGGATATTTCAGTTCACCGCAGGCTTCCGACAATATGAATATAGAATGTTAACTCAAAACTGTATTAGACTTCTCTATTCATAGGCAATTAAAACTGAAATGCGCTTTTGTGTCAGAATAAGTTAACCGAAAGCTAAAACGTTTGAAATAAAAGCTAATTAAACAGTTTTGTGTCACGTTTTCTATATCTATACTAATATTATAAAGAGAAAAGATTTGTTTTTTACGATTTAACTCAAAAACTACTCGACCGATTTAAAAAATATGTCACCAATAGAAAGCTACATTATTAGCGAGTAACACAGCGTATGTACATCTACATTGCACCCGTGCGAAGCCGGGGCGGATAGCTAGGTTTATATAAAACGGACTCGTTTGAGACAACTACAATAGACAGACGAGAATGTAACTTTGATTATTATTTCTAAAATAGTGATTTTAGCACAGTAAGTAACACAATAAAAGGACAGATGTAAAGTAAACTTTCCATGATTCAACGGTAAAGCTGCCGTTGTGACGTATAAGTTATATCTATACAATAAAAGAGTAGGATCGAAATTACGCTTCACTAAATATTTTTACGAGAAATTAAGAGGGGTGATAAAAGAAGGGTAGTAGAATGCATAAATGCAATTTTTAAGATTCTTGTTAGACATATAATTATTAGCGACATTACAATTCCAGAATATAAAACAAACAGTTGGGATTCTTATAACTTAAAATTCCAGCATATACATATAATTGTTGTCGTTGTTGTATAAATGTTATCAATTTGTTACGTTAGTTAATTGTTTGAATTGAATATCATTAAATATAATTGTCGTTGTATTACTTAATCATATCAGAAAATTAAAATAATTTGTTTTATATATTTTATTTGTTCAAAAACAGATGAATAATTGATTGTGTGAAGAATGAAATGTGTTTGAGGGCTATATCGTCAACGACTTAAAATAGAATCGACGAAAAACATACATACCAATGATTCCAAATAAAGGGAACAAGGCAGAGAAAAGAAGGAGCAAGAAATATGTGAAGTTTTAATAGTAAAAATAAAAATCAGTAGGTACAAAATTGTTCTTTTCATAAATATTTCCATTGCCGTTGAATTCGCCTCAGGTATTTCTGAAAAGAAGAGAATTTTACAATTATTGATTGACATAAACAACCGTAATGATGATAAGGCCACGCTGAAAAACAGCGTGGTGAGTCCTGGCTTGAATTCTGCAACTAGACGACACATCCTTTTGCTCGGTTTTGTTTAATATACTCATCCTCGCCTCTGTGGCACATGGAATGATTTTTTATTTTATTTTGTTTCCCCGAGAATCGAACTTAGGACATCCGGTGATAAACGCATCGCGCTTACCACTGTGCCACGGAGGCGGTCAAGTACGAGGAGGAGGTACAAGCAAAGAACATAGATGTAAATAGAAGCACAGGCCTTATAGGCGCGCTTGACACGGTTTCTCTGGGGTAAGAGTAGTTCTTACCCCAGCCACCGCGGCGCTGTTAGTATCCGTGTGATCGCACACTCTGACGCTGGAGTCATAGCGCGCACTCTCTTGTATCCGCCGCTTTTCAAGCGTTATAGCCGTAAGAGCAAGCGAGAGAACGCGAGGAGAGGAATCATTGGACTGCTTAGATGTCACATTGCCGCGCGCTCTACAAGTCAAAAGTAGAACTACTTTTTCTGTACCAAAAGTTTGTATGGGCCTGTGAATCTATGTACATCTATTTTCTTTGATACAAGTACGACAGACCCGAGCAAAAAGTTATGTATAATAAAAATTAATTTAAAAAACAGAGTAAATACAAAATATTAGACAGTGCACCATCATGTTCCTTGTCTGAGTCACCTGTCACGAAGATCCTGCTTATTATGCTATATTAAATTAAATAAAAAGAAACATACAGCAGTCCTGGTATGGAACACAGACTCCATCATTGTTCCTCATCCAGTCGTCCTTACAAACACAGGCGGGCTGATAGCAGCCAGGAGCTAAAGGTAGGCAAGGAAGTGGGTTCTTGATATCTTTACAATTCTCCGAGCACACTTCTAAACCGCATTTGATGTAAGTTTCATTTTCGGGACAATCTGAAAATAAGCAGCTATATAAAATAGTTACTGTGGATTTAAATTTTAATAAAAATCCAGAACAAATTTTGGCTAAAATATGTGTTTATAATTAACTATTTTAAATTTTAATTGTATTTTTTTAAATTATGACTTATCATAATATTTTTTAAAAGTTTTATATTATAATATTACACACGGTGAATTTTTCTATTATGTCTTCAGGGCCAAAACCTAAGAAAAAGTATAGGGATTATCATAAAAAGTAAAAATAAAACATTTCAAAATTCCAATGTATTTTTAAGCTAACATTATATTATAATGTACAAAAAACAGCTTTATAGCTTATTTTTTTAGTCAATTTATTTATTAACATTGATAGTTGTAAGTTCCCTGCACCACTAGTGGGCCATTCACATTTATGTGTCTGTTTCACAAATTTTCAAAAATGTTGTGTTTGTCCAACCGAAATAATTTTCCAGCCGAAACTTGTTTCCCAGGGATTCGAACTCAAAACGTCTGGTGCTAGACTATATTATAGCTTATTTTTTTAGTCAATTTATTTATTCTATATCGACTTACCAAAAGGTTTTTCTTCGTCGATTGCCAACGAATAAGTAGCAACGAAACACAAGAACAAAATAGCCAAACTTCTTAAAGCCATATTGAACAACGTTGCAATCGTATACTATGGCAATGCTAGCTGATTCTGACCACACTTTTAAGAATTTTATCCTTAAATAGTTGTAATGTTGATATTCCCACACCTACATACAATATATGAAATATCTATATAATATTAGAATAGTATGTATTTTAGACAGGTTTTGCTATAAATGACCTTGCAACTCTAACAACAATTAAGTAGTTCCGTGTGCTTTGAGGATCCCAATCGTAGGAAAATTGGTTTTATAATTTGTAGGTATGGTGCATAAAATGATGATTTCCAGATTGTGCGATTTTACATCAGATATGACTTTTACCTCAGTAGTAATATAACTACTACCGTCACGTACCAAGATAACATCTCTTGCAATTATTACCAGTATTCCAGCCTTAGCTGCGTTCAAAGAGACTAGGAGCCTTTTGTTCTAATTAACTTTTGTTTTTATTTTATTATTATTATTCTAATCTGTATGTCTGTTCTTGTTTTTAAGTTTGGTTTAGTAGTAGTTAAGTACCATAGAATCATAGAATAGTTTGACTCAGGCGAGGTTAAGGTTGTGGAACACATGCTGAGTGACTCCCTTTTAGACACCACACGTATATTTTTTTACTTCTTATTAATTTATTAATTATTTTTGTTAATTTTGTGTTTATTTTTAATAAAATATGTTATTTCTTTCTTTTTATTATCTTTCCTTAATATCGCTAAGTGAAGAATAAAATGAAGTAAAGTGATATCAATATTATTGCGGCATACTTTTCCACCACTTGCAGTAATATCATTTCGTTGCTTCAAAAAAGTTATACTGTATATGCGGGATTTGCCGGGAATGCAAAATAACATCGACGAGCTCATTGGCGCGTTCGTTAGAGTATTTGCCGTACGCATCAATGTGTCGTGGGTTGGAATCCCATCGGGACGACATGTTTTTAATTTTCCCCACGTCTGGTAGCTTCGAGCTGACGGGTGAGAGGAATAACGAATCACCGTTCGGAAAAACCATGAAGTGCACATTGCGCATATCAGTTTCAGTCTATGAATTCCGAATATTCGAATTAAAAAGTAGGTCGACAGCGCATCATTGACTGAGGTTCTGTGGCTGAGGTATCACCTACCATCAAGAGAACCTCATGCTCGTCTGTCGATATCTATACATATAATAAAACTGTAGAGGTCAAATTTCTGTACATAGAAAAAAAATGCTAAAAACCGAGTCAGGGGAGTGTAAGAAGAGAAATAGAACAAACCCAGTTTTTTTTTTAATTTTTTTGTTTCTCTGTCTGTTTGTCTGTTTGTCTGTTTGTACGGGCTAATCTCCGAAGATACTGAACCGATTTTTATGCAATTTGCACAAATATATTAAGCAAAGCCCGGGGCAACATATAGGCTTTGTTTCATCGAAATCGGTTGTCGGAAAGAAAAGTTATCATCATTTAAATATTATTTTAAAGGCAGCATATCACCAAATTTCAATGCAAACTGACTCGCGTTGAACTTTTTCGAATTGTCAGATGTCAATCACAGTCTGATATGTAAATGAAATAGTTTGATTATTTCGCCATTTCCAATATGTATTCGTAGAATAGTGGATATGCAGTCCCATAGCGTAGCTTCTGATGCGAGTTCGAATCTGAAGTTGAAATGAAAGAAATAATTTTTTGTATTTATTTATTTTTTGAAAGAACTATATTATTATAACAAAAAATGAAAATATATTATTGAAATATTATATGAAAAAGTATATCTTATGAGATCATTTATTTCACCTTTTCATTAATCCTTTCTCTTAAACAGAACTACGATTATTCGACATTGCTTTTTTGCTTCCGTATCTTAGAGGTTTCCGCATTTAGCAACGGAAACCCGGGCAGGAATCCCGGGAATAAAAAAAAAAATTCCGAAAATGAAAATGACCAATTAAATGAACGCACGCATCTATTTAAGACAGAAAATGCATTGAATCCAATCTTTGACTGAACTCTGATTAGTAGAAAAAAGACACATATCTGGATTTTGGTCACGTAAAATTTAATTAATATGTATCTCCCTAAAGTTTCTTTAAAGTCAGGTTAATGATTTCAACAATTGAATTTCAAATCATCACATGTCGATAACATGATAGCTCTTTCCAAAAAGAAATCACCAAGTACAGAGGGTGGAGGAGGATATGTCATGCGAAGAAAGCTTGCTCAAAGTCGCGGGCATCAGCTATCTATATCTATATCTATACATATAATAAAACTGTAGAGGTGAAATGTCTGTACATAGAAAAAAAATGCTAAAAACCGAGTCAGGTGAATATAAGAAGAGAAATAGAACATACCCAGATTTTTTTAATTTTTTTATTTCTGTCTGTTTGTCTGTTTGTTACGCGATAACTCCGCAAGTAATGGATGGATTTGGATGATTCTTTTTGCGACTCCAAAAATAACTGGTAATTAATAATGCTTTGAAATAATTAAAATATTATTTTTTACTTTTTAGTGCAAGTTGTGGTTTTGAAGTCGGTTTTTGTTTTTTGCTTAAAAATATTTTTTTTTTTTCAAAATTTTTGTAGGAAGTGAATGTATCGAAGTTCATTAATCCTTAGATAATAATTTAGTAGACCTACCACTAAACGTGCAAAAATGGCGTCCCGATTAGTCTGTTACGAAATTTAAGCCCCCCAAAATTATGCAACGGGACAAGACTGAAAGTTACTTCTCTGCAACGTAACATAATAAAAGCGGAGATTTTGACAATAAACAAAACCCAAGGGCAGACGCTGTGTGTTGCGGGCGTGGACCTCAGCGTCAGCTGTTTCTCGCACGTCCAGCTCTATGTGGCTTTCTCCCGTGTAAGTCAGCCAATCAAACTATTTGTCCATGATCCGTTTACGTCGAACGTCGTCTATAAAGAAGCACTATACGGTATTGGGATCTATTCTTCCATAAACTAAACAAAATTCAAAATTTCCTTCAACATCCGACAATTAATTCTCATTTGTCTTTCCTGTTCCATGATCCGATTCTAATTACCGTCTATCCATAACCTATAGATTAGACTATTCGAATGAGCTTTTATGATTTGAAATAATTTCTCAGGCGCTTTTAATACCAATGTCAATGACTACTATTGTATAATAGCTCTTTCTCTAAAGAAATCATCAAGTACAGAGGATGAAGTATATATCATATTATTATGAAAACTTGCTCAAAAACTCAGCTTAAGATGAAGCCCACGCGAACGAAGTCGCGGGCATCAGCTAGTTTTTAAAATAAATTAGGTTCGGAACTCCACCATCTTCCACAATTGATGGCTCACGTCACCCACGTTTATACATATTTTGTAATATTTGATGTCCACTGCAAATCGATATACATATATTAGAAGTGGGAAAATAGCATTGGATCTAGAAATATTTTTTTTTACTTTTGAAGCCAACATTCTGACAGGACAACGTCTGTCGGTTCCGCTAGTATTATATAAATAACTAGCGACCCGCCCCGGCTTCGCACGGGTCTAGATTTTTTTGACAAAAAAGCAGGGGTTGTATGTATTTTTTAATGCCACATAATAAAAAAATAAAAACAAAAAAAATCGTCCAAAAATAAAAAAATAAAATTTTAAGGGTGAACAACCCTTATCACTTAGGGGTATGAAAAATAGATAGTAGCCGATTCTCAGACCTACTGAATATGCATATAAAATTTGGTAAGAATCGGTCGAGCCGTTTCGGAGGAGTATGGCAACGAAAACTGTGACACGAGAATTTTATATATTAGACTAGCTGACCCGGCAATCGTTATTTTGCCATGTAATTATTTTCTAAAAAGCAGGGGTTGGTGATAAAAAAGTAAAAATTTAGGGTTGTATGTATTTTTGAATATCGTATCATAAAAAAATAATAAAAAAAATTTTGTCAAAAAAATGAAAAAAAAAAAATTGAGGGGTGGACCACCCTTATTATTTAGGGGTGTGAAAAATAGATGTTAGCCGATTCTCAGACCTACCCAATATGCTTACCAAATTTCAGAGGAATCGGTCAAGCCGTTTCGGAGGAGTATGCAGACTAACATTGTGACACGAGAATTTTATATATAAGATATTGCAATTGCTACCTTTCCCATCTACCTAAAGTACGTAATTGAAAAAAAACTTTTGAAATATGTAGCTTAATGAAGGTAGTTAGCGTTTGCGGTTTTTTTATCGCGCACGTGACACACATTTTTATTTTTATTAGTTGAAGCTCTCTTTATTTGTAGTAATGAATGCACGTCCTTGAAAAGGACTTCAGTGGAATTAATTCAAATCGGAAAGCCTGCGGTGAACTGAAATATTTGCAAAATATGTCTTTTTTTATGTTAGACTAGCTGATGCCCGCGACTTCGTTCGCGTGGGCTTCATCTTAAGCTGAGTTTTTGAGCAAGTTTTCATAATAATATGATATATACTTCATCCTCTGTACTTGATGATTTCTTTAGAGAAAGAGCTATTATACAATAGTAGTCATTGACATTGGTATTAAAAGCGCCTGAGAAATTATTTCAAATCATAAAAGCTCATTCGAATAGTCTAATCTATAGGTTATGGATAGACGGTAATTAGAATCGGATCATGGAACAGGAAAGACAAATGAGAATTAATTGTCGGATGTTGAAGGAAATTTTGAATTTTGTTTAGTTTATGGAAGAATAGATCCCAATACCGTATAGTGCTTCTTTATAGACGACGTTCGACGTAAACGGATCATGGACAAATAGTTTGATTGGCTGACTTACACGGGAGAAAGCCACATAGAGCTGGACGTGCGAGAAACAGCTGACGCTGAGGTCCACGCCCGCAACACACAGCGTCTGCCCTTGGGTTTTGTTTATTGTCAAAATCTCCGCTTTTATTATGTTACGTTGCAGAGAAGTAACTTTCAGTCTTGTCCCGTTGCATAATTTTGGGGGGCTTAAATTTCGTAACAGACTAATCGGGACGCCATTTTTGCACGTTTAGTGGTAGGTCTACTAAA
Organism: Anthocharis cardamines; assembly: GCA_905404175.1. Taxonomy (NCBI): domain Eukaryota; kingdom Metazoa; phylum Arthropoda; class Insecta; order Lepidoptera; family Pieridae; genus Anthocharis; species Anthocharis cardamines. The sequence goes on from FR989959.1 coordinate 3,934,097, forward strand.
TTATTATCTAAGGATTAATGAACTTCGATACATTCACTTCCTACAAAAATTTTGAAAAAAAAAAATATTTTTAAGCAAAAAACAAAAACCGACTTCAAAACCACAACTTGCACTAAAAAGTAAAAAAATAATATTTTAATTATTTCAAAGCATTATTAATTACCAGTTATTTTTGGAGTCGCAAAAAGAATCATCCAAATCCATCCATTACTTGCGGAGTTATCGCGTAACAAACAGACAAACAGACAGAAATAAAAAAATTAAAAAAATCTGGGTATGTTCTATTTCTCTTCTTATATTCACCTGACTCGGTTTTTAGCATTTTTTTTCTATGTACAGACATTTCACCTCTACAGTTTTATTATATGTATAGATATAGATATAGATAGCTGATGCCCGCGACTTTGAGCAAGCTTTCTTCGCATGACATATCCTCCTCCACCCTCTGTACTTGGTGATTTCTTTTTGGAAAGAGCTATCATGTTATCGACATGTGATGATTTGAAATTCAATTGTTGAAATCATTAACCTGACTTTAAAGAAACTTTAGGGAGATACATATTAATTAAATTTTACGTGACCAAAATCCAGATATGTGTCTTTTTTCTACTAATCAGAGTTCAGTCAAAGATTGGATTCAATGCATTTTCTGTCTTAAATAGATGCGTGCGTTCATTTAATTGGTCATTTTCATTTTCGGAATTTTTTTTTTTATTCCCGGGATTCCTGCCCGGGTTTCCGTTGCTAAATGCGGAAACCTCTAAGATACGGAAGCAAAAAAGCAATGTCGAATAATCGTAGTTCTGTTTAAGAGAAAGGATTAATGAAAAGGTGAAATAAATGATCTCATAAGAAATACTTTTTCATATAATATTTCAATAATATATTTTCATTTTTTGTTATAATAATATAGTTCTTTCAAAAAATAAATAAATACAAAAAATTATTTCTTTCATTTCAACTTCAGATTCGAACTCGCATCAGAAGCTACGCTATGGGACTGCATATCCACTATTCTACGAATACATATTGGAAATGGCGAAATAATCAAACTATTTCATTTACATATCAGACTGTGATTGACATCTGACAATTCGAAAAAGTTCAACGCGAGTCAGTTTGCATTGAAATTTGGTGATATGCTGCCTTTAAAATAATATTTAAATGATGATAACTTTTCTTTCCGACAACCGATTTCGATGAAACAAAGCCTATATGTTGCCCCGGGCTTTGCTTAATATATTTGTGCAAATTGCATAAAAATCGGTTCAGTATCTTCGGAGATTAGCCCGTACAAACAGACAAACAGACAAACAGACAGAGAAACAAAAAAATTAAAAAAAAACTGGGTTTGTTCTATTTCTCTTCTTACACCCCCCTGACTCGGTTTTTAGCATTTTTTTTCTATGTACAGAAATTTGACCTCTACAGTTTTATTATATGTATATAGATTATAATATATTTATTGTCCTGAAATTTTCCGAAATTTATAAAAGATATTCTGTTAATATAGACGTTAAGGACATAGACGAATTCAACAAATAATATATAATTTAAATCGGAGCAGCCTTTCTTGACTTATATATGTACGTAAATGGTGTAGGTGTTATTGGCATGGAAAAATCAAACCGATTTAAAATCTAAAAAATCATTTGTTCTTTTATAGGGTTCTGCACCAAATATTGTTGTAAGTATACTTTTATCTGTGAAATATCTTTCAACATCTGTATCTTATGAAGTGTAAAATTTAAAGTGTTTATATATGTCAGTCAGAATCCATCTAAATCTCTGAAATTTACTCTAAAATTTATATTTATTTGTCTATTGTGGATATTGAATTCATTCTACATAACTAATAAACCTCTGCATCAACAGTCTTTGGTTTCTAAAATGCAATGCAGGAATGAAATTTAGAAAGTGGTATGCAAGAATATGATCATATGGAACTTCATATGCTCATATGTAGCTGTAGATGTATGTATACATAACTACGTACTAACTTTAATTGACAGACGAGAATGTAACTGATTATTATTATTTTTTTAAGAGCGCAGTAAACTAATAAAAGGGCAGATGCTCGAAGTAAAAAGTAAGTCGACAACGCATCATTGACTGATGTTCTGTCGCTGAGGTATCCCTACCATCAAGTGAACCTCATGCTCGTCTGTCAATATCTAACATAAAAAAAGATATAAAGTAAACTTTCCATGATTCAACTGTAAAACTGCCATTTAACCATATAAATGTTAAATTAGCTAGCTGTGCCATAGTATAAAACGAACAGTTGGGATTCTTATAACTTAAAATTCCAAAATATAATCGTAGCCTATTAAGATGAAAAGTAGTATTCGTGTAAGGCTCCATAGTAATGTTTATGCTATTCCAATATCTATATTCATTTCATTTTATTTTATTTAAGTACCTACTTACTATTGAATAAATATTAAAAAATATATTCAGGTTAAATGAACTTTAATGTAAAAAGTAAAGGTGCCACAGGCGACCTTCTCGCTCTCCAGCGATTTCATCCAGGCAACCCTTAAACCATCCTTACTGAACTCAGAGTATTCATAATATTTAAAAAAATATACAACGGTGCGGACTTTAAAGCCTGCTGTTGATTATACTCTATAGTTAAAATTACAACAAAAAATAATATAAAAATGTAGATGACCTTGATCAAAAATTACTATCCATTTTTAGTTAATACTATGTCAATAGTAATACTATATTATATAGTAACACACCCCGGCTACGCACGGGTGCAGTGTAGATGTACTTTACATAAAATCCTCGCTAATAATGTAGCTTTCCATTGGTGAAAGAATTTTTAAAATCGGTCCAGTAGTTTTGAATTAAATCGTAACAAACAAACAAATTTTTCCTCTTTATAATATAAGTATTGAAGTATTGATATAAAATCTGGCAACGCCGCATTTACGTGTAAACATTTTACTCTATTAAAATATTGTTCGTGTATTGTTAACGAAAACCACTGGAACTGCCGACTAGTGATGTACTTATGTATAATGTGTAATAAAACAAATCGCTACGTTTTAATTTTTAATTTTATTGAAATTAGCCGTGTTAACACGGGAACTTCGGTAACGTCAGAGGGCCTGGCACGAACGACTATCGACAAAGTATTTGAATCGTCAAACTCCATCGAGTTGGAGTCCATGGAGTTTCTTGCCGGTTCTTCTCCATGAGACCCACTTTTTGGAACCGTGCAACTAGACGTTTCATAAGAGCCTGCAAAGGCCTATTTGAAATAAAAAACTTTTGATTTTGATTTTGTCAGTTGTATGAGAAATTTCATACAAATGACAGTTCGACGATACGAATACCCTTTCGATATTTGTTCGTGCTCACTGCTCACCTCCCTGAACTCTGAGGGCCTAGCACGAACGACTATCGACAAAGTATTCGAATCGTCAAACTGTCAGTTGTATGAAAAATCATTTGAAATTTCATACAAACGACAGTTCGACGATACGAATACTTTTTCGTTAGTTGTTCGTGCTCACCCCTCTGAAGACATTTTCTATTAAAATTAGTATTGTTTTGGATTGTAATTGAAAATTATATAAATTGACAGTATGACCCGGAAGACATAATATAAGAAATAAGAAAACGGTCGACAACATTTTGTCGCGGTTGTCATGCTAGGCCGGCTGGGTTGTGGTCTAGTGATGTCGTTGACAATACACGGCATTTTTTATTGTTATGAATTCGTTACGTTCATTTTATCGAACATTATTTAACATGTTATGAAGCCCCGTTCTTGTATAACTAGACGTGCATATTACTGAATTCCCTAGGATCTAGTTAGAAAATTAAAATTATTTTGTTTTATATATTTTATTTGTTCAAAAAATATAAATTATGTGAAGAACTACTTAAATATTATGTTTAAGGGGTGTATCGGGAACGAGTGATAGAAGAAAATCTACGAATAACACTTTGTACTGATTCGAACTAAAAGGGAACAAGGCAAGGAGAAGAAGGAGCAAGTAATATATAGTTTTAATAATAAAAAAATAATTAGTAGATACAAAATGAAGTTATTTATATTCATGAATTGTAGATACAAAATGAAGTTATATTCATGTTTTGTTGCCGTCGAATTCGCCTCAGGTATTCCTGAAAAAGAAAAACGAAATATTATCATTGATTGATATAAACATCCGTCATATTGCTAACTAGCGATGCGCCCCGGCTTCGAACGGGTACAATGTAGATGTAGATACACAAAAAAATAGTCTATGTTACTCGCTGATAATGTAGCTTTTTCTTGGTGAAATAATTTTTAAAATCGGTTGAGTAGTTTTTGGGTTGAATCATAACATACAAACAAACAAATATTGATGCCACGCTGCAAAACAGCGTGTTGGCTTGATTGCTACAAGTAATAGCGGGACTACCAAACAAGCCCAAAAGCCGCTTTAACGTAAATATATAAATAATATATAATTTATATAATTAATTAATTTTGACGGGCTCGTTGGCGCGTTCGGTAGAACACCTGCCGTGCGCATCGATGGGTCGTGGGTTCGAATCCCACCGGGAGCACATGCTTATAATTTTCTGTAAGCATGTTTTCCCCACGTCTGGTAACTTCGGGCATTGATCGGGTGGGGGTTAACGAACCACCGTTCATAGATGGAAAAGCCGTGAAGTGCATATTGCGCGTTTCGGTTTCAGTCTATGGATTTCCGAATGCTCGAAGTAAAAATTGGGTCGACAGCGCATCATTGACTGATGTTCTGTGGCTGGGGTGTCACCTACCATCAAGTGAACCTCATGCTCGTCTGTCGATATCTGACATAAAATAAAAAATACGTAATTATACAAGTTATGTATGACTTATATACATAATTACGTTATTATTATTTTTCTTTTTATGGTTGCATTAATAGGACAAGCCGGGCGGCCACTAGCTACAAGTAGATTATGCTGAGACTAATCTACAGTGGTTTTATGCTTTTGTAAATGTTAATATTATTTAACTACCTTCTGATAGTCATATACATAATATAAACATTCACCAAAAGGCGAATAAAAAATAATAATATATTTTTATTATTTTCCATTACTACGAGTATCAATGAAAATCTAAAATTTTAGATATAACTTTTTAATAGCCATCATCTCGAAACAAAACAATTGTTCGAATTATGACGGGCTTATTGGCGCGTCGTGGGTTCGAATCCCACCGGGACCACATGTTTATGATGTTCTGTGGCTGAGGTACCTTCAAGTGAACCTCATGATCGTCTGTTGATACCTGATATAAAAAAAGAAACATACAGCAGTCCTGGTATGGAACACAGACTCCATCTTTGTTCCTCATCCAGTCATCCCTACATACACAGGCGGGCTGATAGCAGCCAGCAGCTATGGATGGGCAAGGAGGAGGGTTCTTGAGATCTTGACAATTCTTCCAGCATACTTCCAACGCGCATTTAATGTAAGTTTCATTTTCGGGACAATCTGAAAATATGCAGTTATAAAGGAGCTACATTTTGGTAACACATAACGTACAAAGAAATAACTAAAAAGTATATTAACCAAGGCAATTTTTTTTAATTTTCATAAATGATAAGCCTTTTGATCCCCGCCCGACCGAAACAATTTTCCAGCCGAAACTTGTTTCCCTGGGATTCGAACCCAAAACCATTGGTGCTAGACTATATTATTTGTATATAATATCGTCGTATTAATTCTATTATCGACTCACCCCAAGGTTTTTCTTCGTCGATTGCCAACGAATAAGTAGCAACGAAACACAAAAACAAAATAGCCAAACTTCTTAAACCCATATTGAACAACGTTACAATCGTATATTATGGTATTACTAGCTGATACTGACCGCATATTGAAGAATTTTATCCTTAAATAGTTATGTTGATACTCACACACACATGTACAATATATGAAATATCTATATACATAACATTAGTATAGCCAATATATATGTTATTATAGACAGGTTTTCTATAAATTACCTTACAACTTTAACAACAATTAAGTAGTTACGTGTGCATTGAGGGAATCCCAATCGTATATTGGTTTTTTCTTAATTTATAAGTACGTATGGTGTATAAAATAATAATTTCCACATGGTCCGATGTTAAATCGGATACGACTTTTATCGCCGGGATGGCTATAGAGAATAATAATAATACTACCGTCACGTACCAAGATAACACCTCTTGCAATTAGCTTTCCTTAATATCGCTAAGTGAAGAATAAAATGAAAGTAATAAAATTACCTTTACGCAAGTTTCGTCTGCGGTAAGAAGTAGGAATGTTATGGATATGAAATTCGGATGTGGATACAGATATGGATATAGGAATAATTAACATCAGTTTCAGATACGGTTACGGATATGAAATTATTTCGGATTATCCATTAGTTTCGAATAGTTTCGGTTACGGTTATTGTAACATAGGTAATCTCACAATGACTGACTAGTTATGACTAAGCAATTGAAGTAAGAATGGAAGGTGTGTGGCTAGTGTATCGACTCGGATGTGCAAAGACAAAAACCTGTTATAACATGTCTCATTTAAAGTCCGCCCCAATCTGAAATTATTCGAAACATTCATAGAGGATTCGGTTACGGTTACGCAAAGATTTTTATATCGGATATCCGATAGTTTTGGATACGCTTACGGATCTCCATTACAACTCTGGCAAGAACCATTAGTGCTTACCGCAAGATGTTACGAATTTATGTCTCTCATTTATGAGGTTAATAAAATAAAGGTTAAGGTAATATTTTTATCTGAGCGAGTTAATGTCTAGTAATGGTACTCGTCTACTATTATTTTACACTTAGGTACATTATACTAGCAACGCGCCCCGGCTTTACACGGGTGTAATGTAGATACACAATGTAAACATAGCCTTTTTTTTTTTTTTTAAAGAGGGGAATGCATTTGCGCACTGGGTACCCCCCCCCCGCGGGATGTTATGCGGGGGGAGTGTAGGACTCGAGCTTACCCGGTGAATCTCTCTGCTAGTCAGAAAGCCGGGCGAGTAATAAATGTAAACATAGCCTATGTTACTCGCTGATAATGTAGCTTTCTATTGGTGAAAGAATTTTCAAAATCGGCCCAGTAATTTTTGAGTTTATTTATAACATACAAAAATACTTAATATTTTTAATTTATAATATTAGTATAGAAGTATAGAAAGAGGAAAGATTTGTATTTTTGTGTGTTTGTAAATGATCTGTTTGTTTCTATGTCTTCTTCATTTTCACGTTTGGCTAAATCACTGAATTGATTTTAATGAAATCTAGTAAGAAGAAATCTTGAACTCTTGGAAAATATATCAATTTCCTTTTTATTCCCGGTTCCAATTTCACAATGCGAGCGAATCTAAAAAATTCCACACGTTTGTAATAAATACTCCGTCTTTTGTTTAACCCTGCTGTTCCAAAATAAGGAAGGAAGGAAAATATAATACCTAAGTGATAACTTTGATATCAGCTTACCACCACAAGAAGTCCTTGGTTCGATTCTCATGATTTAAAAATATTCTCTCAGTGTCTGTTTCTGTTCATACCTAAGACAAATAGCAGCTCTTGACGGTTCATTTCATTAAAAAAAACATGATTACAAAGTTCAAAACGCGTATAGTAGACGTATCAAACCCATATATTGTACTAGTCTTAGCATATTTTGTTCTAAAAAATCGATTTCATTTATTTAACCTCATTTATTTTCATTTCATTTCATTTATTTACGCTACACGAAAACTTAAAAAAAATCTTCCATGTACGAAAAGTGTAAAAACAGTAATTTGTTTTTTACACTTACACTTTTATTTGAACTATAAACCGCTAATGGACTACTTCTATGTACATATATATGTAAATATAAATAGAAGAGAATATGTTGTACCCGTGGGTGCTCTTTAGTCGTCCGAAGTGTTGACGTGTAAAAAATGGCGACATAAATATGAACGTGCCAAGAAAATGGGTACCCATGCAATTCGGGAGAAGATTTAAGGTTTTATTTATTTATATTTTTGGAGTTGTTTAAATGGGTTCAGAATAAACGTTTCACGGTTTTTCCAGAGGAATACAAAGTCAAAATCTCTCCAATAGTCCATTAGAATCTCACTAATCCGACACTTCTATAGACCGGCACCCTCCGCCGGCGTTATTTTTAAGGAAAATTTTAAAACTATGTAAGTATAATATATTAAATTGTAAAATATTATGCTTCATTTATAAGACTTGTATTATATGAACAAAAATATACTTTATTATATTCCCTATATTTAATGCTTATTTTTTTTATTATTCTTCTATACAATCCAGTGATCCGAACATTCATATATACACACTCTTTACACGTATAAATAAACAAGCATACTATAAACGAATCGATTTTTTAATAAACCGAACGACTTGAAACGATCGTAATTTTACGTCATATTAAAAAATATTTCTGTAGAAATTGGTATTTATTTTCTATATTAAAATACATTGCCGTAAATATTTAGAGTGTACAAATAGTTCTAATACGAGCTGAAATGTAAAACAAACAAAATTCTTTCATAGATCAGAACAATTTAACGCAAGACGAGTTTTCCTGGATGTCAAAGCGTCCGCGGTTTGCGCTGTGAACCCCGAAGACCACAAATAATTTACATTCAAATAATAAACCTACATAGAAATCTCGATCTAACTGTTATAAAATAAAGAGTAAATTACTATGACAGAAATATTATAAGAGACATTGAGATTCGGCATAGCACTTCGCAAACAATGGAAAAAGAAATTCGGCAAAACGCAAGATAAAGGTGAAATAATTTTTGTAATATCAACTAATGGGTCGAATTTGTGCTCGGAGAATATCTCGATTTATGAGGTGATGGTGGGAATTGAATGCATTAGTCTGATTGATGAAGAATGCACATTAAGTAAATCTATGGCTAGCCGTTACTAGAGAATCTAGATCGTGGCGAAAAATATTTTTGCCTTACCAAATTAGGAGGGAATAAAAATCAAATCACCTTCTAGGAACGCAAAAACTTATCTTAATCTACGTATGACCAAAATCTCATCATCGTTGTGTGTATTTCAGAATCCCCTCGAACATGGGACAGATCACAGAACAGAACCCTGTTCTGTGGGACAGATGAACATCCTAAATGGATCCTACGTACCACAGCGAGCGAGGTAAGTCAACTATACTTATATGTTTACTCACTATATACTCGTTGTTAGGATAGGATACGGCTATAGGGTTTTTTTTTAATTAATACTTTTAATGAGTATTTATGGACAGTAAAATTCAAAAATATTTGGAATAGCCTAAAATTATGAAATTATCACATTTCTATGTTTTTAATTTTATTTATTTCGTTACATATTATTCAGTTTTAAAGTATACGGTTTCCAAATCTAAAAGCAGTCTTGAATCAATCATAAAATATAATATGAATCAAAGCAAAATAATACCTGAGTAATATCTATTAATAACTCAAAACTGATGTAACTTCATATCGCTTAATAAATATAAAATATTATTCGATTTCCTATATTAAATGTGGTACGACAGCTCGATAAGTAATATCCCAGAGCTCAGATTAAATCAGTTTTCATAACAGATTCGCCAAGGATGATATTGGTTTTTCAAACGCTATAAGTTTGGCTTGTTTTTGCTTTTTATAAACCAGCGGAACCTCGATTCTAATTACTTTCAAAATAACTTCACTGCCTTTCGACTCTTGACGACATCGTTATTTTATTGTGTATGTATTCATTGCATATTACCAAAATGGGTAAGACTGGGTTCGATGTGATGTAAATTGGTACTCTTGATGCTGTTTGACAGCTTATAACCGTTTTGATAATTTTATTCGAATTAAATTGTGTTTAATTCGCTATTGTTTTTAAGAGTAGATTTGTATTATTGTTTTTTGTTTATAAATTGTATTATTTGGCAATAATTATCATTAGGCCATGTTTTACAAAGAGCAGATGCCCGCGATTTGATTCGCATGCGCTTCATCTCAGTTAGAGCTAAATCTTCATATAGGAGATCCGATATATTCAGATCTTAGACAGGTGATTTCGAACGATTAGAGTAGCCGTTGATGATTACTTTTCCGATCAAATGGCTATTAATGCCGGTGTCAATTCGCAACCCTGTGTCTAAATCACATTAATGATATTTTCAAATGCAACGTTTTCTCATATAACAGTTCGGTTGTGGTAGATTCTGTTTAATATCAGAGGTACGATAGATGATTTGAAATCTAAGAGACCATAATTGAGCGAACGAACTTGACTTTAAAGATATATTTACATTTAGGCTAAAGTAAAGTGCGTATTGTCAACAAAAAAAATCAATATTCATATATAATACCACAAGAGCTTTAAAATTATCGGATATTTCCCGATAGGTTCGTTGCAAACCTGAAAAACTTGACGACTTTATTTGTTTGCAGGGAACCTTGAGGGAAATGCCAGATAATTTTGAAGCTCGTGTGGTATTCGGGGGATTATTTTTCCGTCCCAAATGTCGGCCAATAGAATTGCACCATGAGACGTCACGTGGTACAACCTTTAAATTTTCAAAAAAATATCAGTATAATACCATGTAGGTTGTACCACGTGACGTCGAATGGTGCAATTCTATTGGTCGATATTTGGGTCGGAAAAATAATCAAAATTATTTATTCATTTAGGTAACAATGTACACTTATGAACGTCAATAAAAAAAAACATATTAAATGCTTCTAATTTTACATTTACTGCCAGTGCTCAAATCATCAATTGATATTCTTAAGCACCATCTACGTATTATTAAACTACCAACCCCTAATCATAATTAATGTGTTTTATGCTTTGGATTCTTTATCAATATTATAATATTATAAAGAGAAAATATTTGTTTATTTGTTACCATTTAACTCAAAAACTACAAGACCAAATTATTTTCATCAATAGAACGCTACATTTTTTTTGTGTTCATCATCATTGCACCCGTGCGAAGCCGGGGCGGATCGCTGTTTGAATATAACATAGTTGCGTAATCCGTATTTTCTATAAGTAATCCTATTTAATCAATATCCTATTTAATTAATATAAATTTTGTTACTCAAGAATATTTTCTTTATTTGAGTAAATTGCGGCCGAATTCTCGAACGCTAATCAACATTGAGGTGTACTTAAAAGTATCTCTAACTCTGGGTAAAATGAAAGACAAAAACATATCAAATTTTGATTATCGTTTCAGTATTCCGGGGTTTAATTAATCTTACTTACTTACTCTGCTGGCTCAGTGACCCAAATGAGTTCGAATAAGTCTTGACCTCCGAAACGAAGGAATAAATGAATCTTAAACCTAAAAGACAGCTTGTTGAAGCGTGATGTTGATATGGATAACTTCGGGCTTTGAACGGATGGGAGGAATATCGAAATTCCGACCGGGTAACGAACCACCGTTCATAGATGGAAAAACTGCGAAGTGCATATTGCGCGTATCGGTGTCAATCTATCCGAATACTCGAAGTGAAAAGTAGGTCGACAGCGCATCATTGACTGATGTTCTGTGGCTGAGGTATCACCTACCATCAAGTGAACCTCATGCCCGTCTGTCGATATGTAACATAAAAACCCTAAAGCTTTTTAATATTATTAAGTACCCCAAGGAACATTAATCTATTCGATTCTAAAATGGAAATCTCAACTGCAGTAACAAATGTCCTCACAAATTTTGTTCACAACAGAATCAGTACCAGCTCGCTTTAGCCTTTTTTGTTGAAACATTTGAATATCCGAATACAACCCGACACTATTTACGTCTGGACACATGAACTATCAAACGTAGCAAAATCAACTCAAAGCGTATAGCAATAAAGCATATTTTCCCTTATTTTGAAGATCTTCATCGTTTGATTATGCCATCGTAAGTCAAGTTAGCAAGTCAGGATAAGCGCCGGTTTCCTATTGTAAGGATAACTACTCCGTTAGATTTTGAATGACTTCTATTGAGAAAGCCACTGATTCTCATTTATTTAAGTGTTATATTGAAGTTACTTACAAATCTTTTATGATTCAAGATCGTTTTTGGCCTCGATCATGTACTTGATGTTAGATCAGTCGGCTCCCCTTTATTACTTACTAGTAATTCGCCTCGGCTTCACACGGGTGCAATGTAGATGTACTACCTATACACTAAAAAATATAACCTATGTTACTAGCTGATAATGTAGCTAAAAAAGATTAGTTAAAAATTAGTTCTATTGGTGAAATAATTTTTAAAATAATAATAGTTTTTGAGGTAAATCGTAACAAACAAACAAATCTTAACTCTTTACAATATCACTAGAGACTACAGAATAGCTATTAAAAAGTTAATAAAATGCAAAATTACTACCAAGTTTATATTCGTATATTTATGTTAAAATATTTGCAGCATAGTTTAACATAAATATACGGTATATTTTCATCTAATTGTTTGTATGTAAATTCGCAAATTAATAAATTTGAATATCAAAAATAGAACCATAATATAGAACGGAATATTTTTAACACCATACTAAAAATAATTTTTCTTTTTGCAAATTTCCATCTATTTCCCACATATTAAGCACGAATTCACCACACTCAAGATCATTATAAAGTTTGAATCACATTGTGCTTCTCAAATGTTCATTGACAGGAAGGAACGAGGCTTTGAAACTTGATTTTCGACTGTTGGTAGATTATATGAGTGGGTGTTAATTCAATAAGCAGCTTTTTAAACCGTTTTTCTAATGATAACGAATTAGCTGCTTTTCATTTACCGAAAAAGCCGTTAAACATATAATATTAACTGTTTCATTCAATAATTTTCGAACGCAACGGATTAGCACAACGAACATTCAACGCGTAGTCACTAACATCATCCGAAGCAGCTTGTGTATTTAACGCAAAACCAGTTGAATTTATTAACTGTTAATAAAATTAGCTGCTTTTTTAACAGGTTATCAATTTGTATTGTAATTAACAGTTTCATTTCGTTAACACAAAAACCGTCAACGCCCCACCTCTAGTATATTACTCCACATCGCTCACACATCACAGACCATATTATACTAACTGAAACTGTTAATTACAAACCTGTTATAAAGCAGCTAACAAATAAAATCTAATATATAAAATTTCCATGTCACAATGTTAGTTACCGTACTCCTCCGAAACGGCTTTATCGATTTTTACCAAATTTTATATGCGTATTCAGTAGGTCTGAGAATCGGCTACTATCTATTTTCTTTTTTTAATTTTTGGACGAAAATTTTTGTTTTTATTTTTTTATAATGTGGCATTAAAAAATACATACAACCCTATATTTTCACTCTTGTATTATCAACTTCTGCTTTATTTTGTCAAAAAATCTAGACCCGTGCGAAGCCGGGACGGGTCGCTAGTAATAATTTAAATATCAATTTAAGTATAATTGTCGCTTATTGGTGTAGATTATTAAATTTTTTCTTATAACAAAATATAACATGAAGCGAATTTCTGCTGCGACTAGTTTCAAGTGTAATTTTCATGAACAGTTTTTATTAAACTGCTGCCATTTTGCTCGGTATTGGACCAACGGTATATTTGCAATTAACCGTTTCCCTGACACAGTATCTGCCAAAACCTTTATTAAAAATGACCTGTCAGGTTCACATGGACATACGTATATATACGAGTACAATATACATTGGCCGGACCACCATAGAAGCTATACTTTAACGTAATTATATATACGTATATAAGACTTACATAATTACGTTATAGCATTAGGTATTATTTTTCTTTTTATGGTTGCATTCATACAGCAAGCCGGACTTTTGGGCTTGTATGGTGGTTCCGCCACTGAATATACATATGTACCTACCATGATATTATGTTACGGAGATGTACCAGGGATGTTATGGAGTTTCTATTCTGGTTCCGAAACGTCGGAACTTCCGCTTGATAAATTGGAACCTTCGATTCCGATTTCGGTTCCGATAAAATTGAATCGGAAGCCGAAGCAAAGCGGCGCGCGGTGGCCGTGGTTTGCGCCATTTGATTTAATTTACTACTGTTTAAAATTTAAGAAAACTCGTTTATTTTTATTTTCAACACCCAGGAAGATATTATATCTTTTGAACTGATATGAATGAAACTGATGAATACCGTTTGTAATTTTAATTTGTTACACATTTCTCTTTTTTCGCCTGTCACCGATTCCGGTTCCGATAAACCAAATTTAAAAACTCCGATTCCGAATTTGGTTGAAAACCACCTCCGTAACATCCCTAGTATGTACCTAATTAAAGAGAAAATTTGCGAGATTAGCTTACTATACGTAATAATGATTATAACTGATGAGTTTTTAATATTGTTATTAGAAAAAATACTAGAGTTGCTAAACGTTTAGGAACTGTTCCACCTGATGGAATTCTGTGTAAAACACCTCTATAAAAAAGCAATTTCTCACGCTCGTCTGTCAAATATTTCACCGTAATAAAGTTTTATTGAAATAATGGTGAAGTATTCCCTAAAAGTACTCAATTATTATTATGTTGATGACAATATTCATTACATTCAAATCATTTCATTCAAACTAACAAATTTGAACATTGAATACCAAAATTTTCGGAAGTTTTCTCGGAGATTACTTAGGCGTAAAATTGTCATTTTAACAACTTTGGACTTTGAATTAGATTTTATATTAAATTTTTGTGTTATCTGACTTAAAAAAATTATTCAAATAAATTTCAGATTTTGGTTTTAAAACGTTTTCAGAAGAAATATTCCGAGCGCTCCGATGGGTGGGTTCGAATCCCACCGGGAAAACATGTTCATATTTTTTTATAAGCATGTTTTACCCACGTTTAGTAACTTTGGGTGGTTTGGTGGTCAGGTTATCGAAGTTCCGGTTAACGAAACACCGTTCATAGATGATAAAACCGTGAAGTTCACATTGCGCGTTTCGGTTTCAGTATATGGATTTCCAAATGCTTGAAGTAAAACGTAGATTGACAGCGAATCATTGACTGATGTTCTGTGGCGAAAGGTACCATCAAGTGAACCTCATGCTCGTCTTTCGATATCTAACATAAAAAACCAGAGTTTAATTAATGTATGTCTAGAAGAAAATTACACCTTATAACATGAAAATACTAATCCAATTAAATTCCTAATTAATTTCGATAAAATCTCTCCTTTGCCACCGCATTAGATTACGATAAATTATGGAGTCGATATCGGTAGGGAAGTACGGAGTGCTATAGATCAATCTGGACAAGCGTTCAAGCAAAGTTTTTGGGGTTCATTAGCTATAGCCAGAGTCAAGGCTTATTTTACGGCAAAAAACCTCCTAAATCAGTATAATAGCCAGCAATATGCTGATTTCGATACTTTGCCTTTTATGATACTAATTTAATTATATTTATGTTTTTAGTTCGCAAAAATAAATAATTTCATAATTATAAAAACGACAGTATGAACCCTAACGATTGTTATATTTTTTAACATTTGGCCTTCTTATAAGAGTTACCTGTTGAGTTTAGTATAAGAAGTTTTGGATTCGATTTATGGTTTTATTGGTCATATCACTAGTGTACTTGATTGTTAATACAAGGAATCAGTAGAAAATACCTACATAAATACCTTTTGCTCCACTCACACTGGATAATTGTTAAGACTGTTAGCTAGACTTCTTGGGTTGTAATATTAACAAGCTTAGTCCACTAAAATAGAGAATAGAAGATGATTATACAGGTATCCACTTAAAACTATTACAGTATATAACCATATTAAACATATAAAACCCTTAATCATTGTTTTAGAGTATATTAAATAAATATCACGATAAAAAAAATATCCGGAACCATCAAATAGTAGCAGATACGATCTCTACAAATATTTTCCCTTGAATCGGTGTTAACTGTTGCGAGGGAGTTAGTGAAAAACTTTTTTCTTTAATTTATAGCCTCATTGGGCCGAGAAGTTCCGTAAAAGTTCTGTTTACAAGGTCTCGCCAGTCGCTACATTTATAAAAACCTACTGTTATACGATGACATAAACATATTAAAAGCAATAAGAGGAACAGCAGTTCTAGTCAGCTATTAGCCACTCAAACGTCCGAATGTGACAAGTTTTAATGGTTTATAATATTTTTTTAATACAGAACAATCATATCTACATGTAGCATTATGAAACTTTTTACTTTTCAAAGATTTTTTTAAAGAACTTTTCGTTTAAAGTATTTATGTGTGTAAGTGAAGAAACGAATGGGCAATCCTCGACCTAAAGGGAATCTTTGGCTAGTTTAAACATTTACTGGTCGGTCGAAAGGCCCCAGAGGTTAATGTGGATAAAGTTCTACATATACTCAGCGCTCGGAAAAACTTTCATAGCGCGATTCAGGATTATTGTCGTCTTTTAGGCTGATTGGTAATGTCGTTACATATTATGTACTTATGTGAATTGATGCATAAATTATGTTTAAGACAAGTCACCAAATTTGGTAGTTAAAAAAAATAGTAAATAATATTTTTCTATTTTAAGTCTAACTTCTATGAACGGTCTTCAATGATGCTTCAACTACAGAAGATAAATCAGTGATGCACTGTCAACCTATTTAAAAATATATTAATTAATTTATTAGAAATATTTGAATATTAATTATTTAAAATCACGTGTTTATTTTTTTTTTATACAAATATCCAAATTTATTTGCAAATGTTAACATACTACCAATTGTTTTAGCTTCCACTGTTTTGGCCCGGAATTATTTTATATCGATTCCATTATTTTCTCTCATTTATCGCCTGTAGTGGAAATAGGCAAAAATATGATTAAGACAGATGTGAGACACTTGACATTATAACGTGGCGACGCAAACTGGGTCGTTATACGAATGCATACAGTAAAATCTGATAGAGGCATAATTTGTTGCGATATGTCAACTTTTTATTGCTTCTTTAGATTTTTCGTCATTTTGAAACTAAAGTGGATTTCAGTGAACTTCAATAATGGCTTAGGTAAATCTCAAACGCTAATTTTAATTGATTTACTTAAGTATTACTTTCACTTTCTTTACATAATGTAAGAGACAGAAATATATCGTAGCTCTCAACTTAGATTATTACCATTTCAATAATCCGCCGGAATCCATAAAAATCTTCAATTTTAATTTCGAACTACAATTCTATTCATTGACTTATATGTATACTAGACAAGCAACTTGGAACAATAATTGTGTCGCAATTTCGGATCGCGCGGGCGGGTAGAGAGGGGGAGCAAGCATGGCGAATATGCCTTACAAACGCTCGCTCTCGCATATTTCTAGTAAAGAGTAAGCGTGATGGAAAATTATGATGGCATTTGTGTATTTATATTTACGATAATTATTGTTTTAGACAAATACGAAATAAATTACTTAGGTACTTACTGAAATAGACTTCAAATCACCTGGGAAAACTACGCACATAAATTATAACAGTGTTTTATTGGTTACTATGAACAAAATCGGTGTTAGTTTGTCGAAAACAACGTTCACGGCTTACAAAACAGTGCACTGATCTTCTTGCTTGCTCGCAGTGGACTAAACGAGTTACGGAGAATTAACCGCAACTCAGTGGCCAATTATTTAAGGCCGCATAGCTTGTCTAGTAGTATACATATAAGTCAATGATTCTATTATTCGATTTTCAATTTCACTGATTAGCTAAACCGGTTCTACTCAGCTTCGTTACGTACTAACTGAAAACACGCTCGAGTAGAGTGTTCTAAATGTTGTTCTTATGGATAAAGGCTATGAACAGGTTATAAATGATTGAAACTGATACACGATCTAATCAAAGAGCTGAAGATTGAAGATGATGTAGCGCTTTTGCAAATATCATTATATATGAGCCAATACATGTAATAACTTGTGTAGGTTATCCAAATATAAACAAACATTAAATAAGGAATAGAAATAGAAAATAATAAATAACAGAGTAATCTATAATCTCATGTTTTCTCGGAAATAAATAAGAAATATAATTTATTACGCCTCCATAATTATTTGAAACGTCGCGGCTGGACAATCCTGAAACAAGACAATGAGAAATTTAATATACAGGATTTCAAAAATAAACAATGTTTTACATTCAAGGACATAATATTATATTATTGTTTCACCTCAGCTACATCAATTTATTAATAATGTGCTTTAATATATTTCTATATGTACCTATTTATTCGAGCAATTAATGTTCCAAATAGAAATACATAAACTGAAGCCCAAACTTTTATTTTGAACACGCCCTTTCCAAATAAGGACTTTTGGTATCGCAGTGGTTCGACGACACCTTAGCTGAATTTCGTCATTCTTTCCTACTTGTTTTATACTTAATGTGAATAGACACTGAAATACATATGTACATGTATATTTTTTTTTTTTATGTCAGATATCGACAGACGAGCATGAGGTTCACTTGATGGTAGGTGATGCCTCAGCCACAGAACATCAGTCAATGATGCGCTGTCGACCTAATTTTTTACTTCGAGCATTCGGAAATCCATAGACTGAAACCGAAACGCGCAATATGCACTTCACGGCTTTTCCATCTATGAACGGTGGTTCGATACCCGGTCGGAATTAAGATATTCCTCCCACCCGATCAATGCCCGAAGTTACCAGACGTGGGGAAAGCATGCTTACAGAAAATTATAAGCATGTGCTCCCGGTGGGAATCGAACCCACGACCCATCGATGCGCACGGCAGGTGTTCTACCGAACGCGCCAACGAGCCCGTCAAAAAGAATAAAAATATGCAATATACATATCTTTATTCTGATTATTAATGAACACTTTTATTTTTATATTTGCGTGGAAATAATGTCAACAGGGATGAAAGTAACCTATTTCTTGTGTTACGATTTGTTTTAATTTTAGAGGGAACAACTGAGCCGGTTTCAATTTTATCAAAATGTGTTCATTTGTTTGGCCGTGAAAACGTAACAGAGTTAATTTAGTGTTTTGAACCAGTATGGATTATAGGATCGAGTGGAATTAGAATTAAATTAGTTTGAATTTCTTACAGCAGTCATCTGGTAGAACACAGTGGCTCAACTTTTCATGAAACACGTAACCAGGTTTACAATCGCAACCGTTGTAGTGACAACCGGAGAGGCATGTTTTGTTGACGTCCCGGAAGTCCGAACAAGTGTTGCCGCAATGGTTGCTGCAACCGGATGTTGCGTTTTTGTCTCCGCCACATGACGCTGGAATAGACACAAGAAAAGTATTGAAATATGTATAAACTTCATATTATATTATTTTTAATACCTACTATTGTATGTCATTGTTTATTTTTATGGAAGAGTAGGTAAAGGCCGGTTAGGATAGGAACCAGGATCAATGGACATTTGAAACACTCTGATATTTCCGCCATTTTAACAATGATACAATCTTTTCTTGAAGACGAATTCATCGTAAGTGTAAAGATATCAAGTGGCCAAATGAAAATATATTTTTAAAAGAAGTGGCTTTTAGGTATGCTTTGACTTAAAAGTTACGTGAAAGTTACCCATTACGGTCATATAACGTTGGTAGTAATATGTATTTACTATTTATCTATTCAAAAAGGCTGACCAACTTAATACTATTTATTTAGTTATGGACTAAAAATTTGAGGAACATAAGAAAAATAGAATAAGTAAATTATAGGTAAGCACAACAGTACTGTTGTGCTTAATATTTTATAATAGATGTGATATTTGTATCTTAAAACCTACCATTTCTGAAGACCAATATAAATTTGCTTTTTAAGATTAATAAATTTGAATAAAAGATGTCTATGTCCATTTTAAATACACTAGTATATAATTGAAACATTAGCTGTAGAGAAGAGTTTAAGCCATCATTAATGTAAAATACAAACTCTTTTAATTAATTATGTTTAAAACAAAATATTATCTTTTGGAGCGGGGCAACTGAAGATCTTGCAATTTTAATTAAATTTTAAATAAAAGATGGCCATTTGTCCGTAAGTATTAATCATGCAAGCCTTATGATATAATTCAGTCCCAGTCATATCAGTGCTTTGCATGAATAACGCCACAACTTAACATTTTTGAAGTTCTAGTTATAAACGTCAATCCAATAAAAGCCTTACTTTACTGTATATAAAACTTACGTTCATATAAACATAATTTACGTAATGGCGCGACAAATTGTAATTATTGCATTGATTGCTTTTTGTCTCTACATCATTTTTTTTGTGAATTATTCTTAACATTATATCTTAACCTTGATTAATACTCCTTTGATGTATGTTTGTTAATAATTTAAATATAAAAAGATGTGACACAAATATTTTGTTTAATTTCAAACGGCTCTCCTGTAAAATTTCCTATTTTGGATTGTGTCATTATTTATGAAAAGCGGCGATATTGTGTTTAGACAATTTCTGATAGTTCTAAGTATAGTATGAACTTAAGCAGTGAGTCTACAATATTAAGTATGTATCATTGATGTGAAGTTCTCGCTCTATACTACATAACTGGTATGAAATGAAAACACTGGGTGTATTTTACATCATGTATGCTTTAGAGTCGTACAGGGAACCAACTTTAGTACTAAAATTCTTTTAAACTCCCTCTTTTATAATACTAGAGCAGTACACCGCAAAATTGCTATAGAGTTCAGAGTGCCAAGAAACTTTTGTACTTTAATGTTGAAGTTTGTCTTGTTATTACAATCGCTTATAAGTAAAGACTAGGTATATTATAATAGATGAACGGGATATCGTGTTCGCCGAAAGAAAGGGCCCGCGAGTAGCACATACAGAGACAGAGCCATTGATTATTCGCCTAGTTCGACGAAAGGTGCGGGATGACTTGTTGCGATCGGCACGTAGTGGTAACGCTAGAAGTTCAAGTCGTGCTGGTGGCGCAAATCTTTCCAAATGTTATATTAATGAACGGCTTACTCGCTATAATTCCAAATTATTTTATCAAGCCCGACATGAAGGGAGGCTTAAGGGTTGGCGGTTTGTTTGGACTCGAAATGGACACATTTTTGCTCGGCAAACCCCCTCGTCTGCAAAGCACAGAATAATTAAAGATGAAGATATTGATATAGTCTTTAAAAGTAATGAATTGTAGAAAAATATTTGTTCATAATAATAAGAGTATCTATTGAATTGTTACATCTAAGCCTAATTTAATAGCCACATAAATAGAAATCAAAATGAATATTGTACGTACACTCTACTTATCATAGTTATTGTAAACCATTTAAAAAGTATTATTCTTCTGTGTGTCTAAATGATTTGAACATGATTAAGTATATTAAATTAATAAAATTTAAGTAATATATTTATAAAAGTATGGGTAATCAAATAAAAATATGTCTATAATATTGTTAGTAAAGTTAATTAGTTACAATTTTTATATATTATATAAATATTTTATTTTAATAATGTATCTTGTATTCTTTTTTAGATTAATATAGGGTACAATTTGTTGATGTTACGACTAGGTTTGTTTTATATGTACTTTTGTTCTATGTTTATTTCTGTTGCTTGTGCCAGCGCGCCACTCCACCGGAACCACTGAAAATCAGTGTTGGGGCTTATGTTGACCCCCAACTTATGCTGAGTGGCATTCCGATTCAGATGGCACCACTGTTGTATAAAAAATTATGTTTCCAATTCTTTATTTTTTATTATATGTAATTGTTTAGTTTTAAAAAAAATATAACTAGTAACATTTTGTAATAGACTTAAGTGGTGTTTCTGAATAAATTTTCTATCTATCTATCTTTCTATCTATATTTATGAGAAGAAGAAATTAATATTGTCTTTTATTAACGCGAGTATTTACGCGAAACGTCGGCATAAATTTAATCCGTTGTAAAGTATTTTATTTAAAGAAGAAATTATATAGATTTCATTCATTGGAGACAGTGGACGAACATGGTTGGAAAATTGTACGAAACATAAAATATATGAAACAGATTTTGAATAATGGCTTCTGATATGCAACTGTTTCACATACCAGAATATTGCTGTCAGTGTTGATAGAAAAGGGTCAATTTGAAATTAAATGTAATTCGAGTCAGCATTATAAGAGAAAAATACCAAATATAGAGTAAAAACAACAATAGCCTTATATATGTACCGCAACGGAACAGTTCAGTTCAGTATGTAGGTAGGTATGTATATTATGTCCTGCGACCAAAGTTTTATTCGGTCGCCGATTATATATGATTCAGACGCTCATTTTCAGTAGCGGTAGAAGATAAAAGTATAAGGAAGATTAATAAATAAAATAACATAAAATAACAAAGTAACATCGTAAAAACCTTACCATTAAAATATCTATCAGTATTCCAAAGTAACAATAACTATTTAAAAGCCAAACCAGATATTAATTACCGATGTGCATTGATTCTGATTATCGTTGAACAACAACGATGAAAATCTCCATTCATTATATTTATTCGGCCAGCTCTGGACTTTATCAAGAAATATTCCGAACCGTTAGATTAGTTAAATTGAAAATATTGATGATAATAAAAGTGCTTGGAAAAGTTATATATTGAATTCCCGAATTGGATACATTTGTGTCTGTGACTGATAATATTTTTTCTTTACAAGATTCTCTATGCTCTGCTCGGCCAAAACTCCGATTTTTTAAATCTTTTTTCCCCAGGATTCAAATCCGAGACCTGCAGTACCAAACGCAACACATTTTAGCCTTAGGGACAGTCATGTTACTTTCTCATACTTTCTTCACACATCACAGTCACAGTTAAAACCTATTTACAAATTCAATTATATACTTACGACACTCCTTCCTAGGAATACAGTTTCCCTCGTTATTTCTAACATAGCCGTCGATGCAGACACATCTTGGTCTGCACACACTGCTGCCTCCGCAAGGTGCTGGATATCCGAGCTGGTCACAGCTCTTGGGTCCACAGAGGAAGCATTCTACATGCATTTCATTCTCCGGGCATGTCGAACGTTTGAATACTGCATAACAAAAAAAAACTTTTGAACTTGTGACAAAGAACACGGTAAATGATATAATCCGCGTCAGTAATTATATTTCAGATTACATTTTATGTTTTTCTAACTTGGTGGCTTATGAAGTCTGATTTATAAATATACAAAAAAAAAGTTTCAAAGATTTAAAAACGCAAATAAAACCCACTAAAAGACATCTTGGAATTATACATCGCTTATTTTGGCAAACCCCGAAGACAACCCCATAAGCTTGAAGAAACACATACAGAAAACCTAATGAAAAATAATAGAGTTATACTAATTCAAAAGTAATTCTCGTATCTCCAGTGAATCGGCATGGGGAAGACACATTTCCGTGTCTTTTTCACTGATATTTTTTTAGTCTTCTGTGTTCTACCCTTCAGAAACATTTTATCTTGTTTCACAAAATATCTTTCTTAAATTAAAAAAACATAGAACATTTTTCATCAAGGTGAGTAAGTGACCAATTCCAACTGAAGGTGTAGTTTAAGATAGGAGGCGCCTTAATACGCACGAGGTTGGAATAGTACTTTCTTCCGAGTGATACATTGTGCTTTATACTACACCTATGAGAAAAATAAAAACGAATCTCTCTTTAATTGAAGTAAAAATTTAAATTATTTGTTATTAAATACAATTAATTAATTAATGTAAAAAATTTCGTTCTTTTTTTTATTCAAAGGTAAGTAAGTGGCCACTATCATTGCGCACTTGTTGATAAAAACTTTTTTGTCATGAGGCAAAAATTTAAACTATCTCTATTAAAAGAAAAACAAGGTGTAGAAGAAACACTTTTGAATTGTATTTTTTTAATCTACGGCCGGTTTGGAATATCACCTCTGGCAAGAAGAGACCTAGTTCCTTTTATAAACATCATAAGTACTTTTAATTAAAAAAAATCATTATACAAAATATAGGAAGCTTTAAATGAGACTTCTACGCTACTAATCTTAAGCTGAATGCACAATTGTTCCGTAAACCGTAAATACGTGCCATTCACACATTTACCTTTGTGTTGAAATTATCTGCTAAACTCTGCTAACAAACTACTTCTCTTATGTTAAATTTAAACCAAGGCGAGCTGACTGAGGATTATAAATGCTTTGAAACTGAGTTAAACTTGTTAAGACATCTTAGTAACTATATGTATTAAGGGACTGAATATCTAAAATACGTTTTCGTAGTTTCTTTGAATATTGTGAACATTGTAATTATTTATCATACTAAAATCATATTATTATATTATTTTCGTCGATTCGCTTTTAATTTAAATTATTATGATAATAAAAAAGCCTATGTTACTAACTGATAATGTTACTAGCTGTCTATTGGTGAAAGAATTTTTAAAATCGGTCGATTAAATATCATTAAATAATCAAATAATTTAATTATAATGTGCCAAATAATTATTTAAAGGCATTGAAAAATATGTAGAGTTTTGAATTCCGAATATGACCTTTTTTTTAAAAATGTCATAGCTTCATTCTAATATTTATTTAAATTTGGAATTTCTTTTTCATGAATCTAGCCAGTGAATTTGAATTTGGAATTGTGTTTCAATTACATCAAACTAGCCATTTTGCATATAATTAGGAAAGATCCAAATAGTAAAAAAGTGCAATACATACCTCCGCTATTCACGCTATAGATCCAACATAAAAGAAAAACGGCTACTAATTTCTAGAAAATAATAACTATCATTCAAATAGCACAACATTTAACATTGAACACTCAATTGTAACTAGAAGGAAATCACTGCATTCGCTAAATCACACCTTATAATTTGCATTAGTCAAGGCTCAAACATCATTTTCCTCCAGAGAATTTGGTAGATGTGTTATAGAAAAGGACATGTTGAATTTATTTTGTCACCTTCGACTCAAAATCAAAATTTTACCTCTGTATTTCCGCTTTAGGTATTACTTATGTAAATGTACTTATACGTATAATATGGAATTTAAAGGAGAAACTACTAACTATTCTATCAAGATTTCATTGAGTAAATTTATTATACTTTTCCTCTAATACTTCTTCATTTAATTGCATCTGATATTTGTATTAAACAACGAACAGCATCGCTGATGCGCAGGCTGCGGGATATCTCCAACAAGTTCCTACAACTTATCGCTGATAGATTATATTGCTCCCCCTATATGAAGCATTGGACAAAACTGCATTTCTCGGTGCAATCTTGATAGACGGCCTTATTCTTTTTAATTTTTATTTTTAATTTTTAATTGTAATTAATGTTATTAAATTTAAGTATAATTTTCTTTGTGTTATATTTATAAATTTAATGTAATTGTGATGTATAATTATGGGCATTTTACCCGAAATAAACGATATTATTATTATTATTATTATATTATATTATTAATTGTCGACAAATGAGAGTCAAACGATGTCAGCATACAATATCACGCCATCGACCTATTTTAATCATTTTTATATGAAAATCGTTGATTTTCATTGAGCGGGAAGCTCACATAACTTATTTATTTAGTTTATTTATTTATTTATTTATTTATCATCAGCATATGGCTATTATATGCTATTCGTTTCAGCAGCGAGAACAATCTCCTTTTGGTGAAATTCCTTCGCCATGTAAATTAACTCCAGAATAAAGTGGACATTTTTCAGTGAATGTGGAGTGAACTCGCACGAGCATTGTTATGTATATCTTTACTAATATTATAAAGAGGAAAGATTTGTATTTTTGAATTTTTGTGTGTTATGAATAAACTCAAAAACTACTGGACCGATTTTAAAAATTCCTTCAGTACCATTAAAAAGCTACGTTATTCCTGAGTAATGTGAAATAACAATATGGCCGAGTCCGATCAATCCAATCCGAGAAAAATGGGTTGATGCGTTGATTTATCGGATTGCTCTGACTAAAAGCTTTGATATAGATTAATATAACAAATCCTAAACACTCGGTACTAAGATCCACAGACGATAATTTCATCCCGAGTAAATATGCCCACTTCGGGCACAGATCATCTAGTTTTACTATGATTGACTTTTCATTATATAATATAGAGAACTATTATTATTTCAACACTGCCATCACGAGTCTCATTAGTGCTATTTATTTTATCTGCGTAACTAGTAGAACTAATTAGTTCATTTCATTAAAATCAGCCATTTTAAGTCACGACACAAATACTTATTCTCTTGTGAAAATGATGAGTTATGACTTTGTATTTCAATGAGCATTTAAAATTGTATTTATTGATGTACAATTTTAATTGTCAGTACAGTTAATAGTCAAAAGCTGCCTTTTGTTATAGAGAAAAGATTTATTTCCACTGTTTACAAAGTTTAATTAAACTAAAAATAAACGTATTTAATATTTATACTTTAGAAACTAAATATAAAAAGCTTTACAACCAAATAAAAATATCTTTTCATTAAACAAATATAAGCGGAGGCTACATTTTTCTCTTAACAGACATTATATTATGTATTTTAAAATTAACGTTTGAATGATTTCATGAAGGTAAATGTTAAGGGGTTAAGTTTTAAAAGCGAAAAAAAGGCATATTTTCATGATTTTTTCATGCGGAGATGCCTTTTTCGCTTTTAAAACCTTACCCCCCCTTAAAATGAATATATAACAAATATTTATATAAAATTTAATTCTTGTATTTTAAAAAACTTCCTTTTTTAAATATCGTTTCATATATTATTTGTACTAAATCACAATTTAAATAGTAATAATCTCAAACAAGCAACAAAGTACAACACTTTGGTTTTTCCTTAAAAACCAAGGATATCGATCGATATCGTATAAAAAAGATACTATGTAATTTCGTAACATTTAAGAAAAAAATATTTTGGCTTAATATATTTTTAATTGTATTGAGGCATAATTAATCGTTATAGACTTATAGATAGATATGAACTAGAGTCATATTATAACATTTATAGTTTTTTATTGCCTGCCTGAATAACATCTGCTTCGTTTAATCTTCAACCCATGACGTATAATCTTATTACTAACTAGCAATTGCCCCCGCAACCCCTGTATTTCGTAAAATCCGTTCTTAGCTGACCTCTACTCGGCGAAAGGAATATTCCTACCATATTTCAAGTCGCTATGCCTTATGGTTCCAGAGATATCGTGATGAGTGACTATATAGGTGGGAATCTCTTTTATATATATAGAATATTCTTGAGTTCATGGAGGACTATGACTACTATTGGCGAGAAGTCCTAACAAGCCAATCCCTACCGGCTTTCCTTTATTTATTTAAGGACTATATTAGAAGGCTAAAAAATCAATTTTCAAATAATGCAAAAAAACTCATTTTTTTTTGTTCTGGAATATTTTTTGTTGATAACGTTTCTACAAAAGTTGAGAGTTCTTTGAAAATTTGCTTTTTTTAGCCTTCTAATAGGTACCTAACCCAATAACCAATCTACTATCAAACTTAAACAGTCAAGGTGGTGGATACCTTCCGCTTTACTTTGGGTCTTCCTCGCACTGTTGTAAGCTACTTTGTAAATTGAAGATTGTAAGTTCTTTCACAACATGGTGTGTTTTTTTTTGGTACGACTAACCTTTAAAATTTTAACCCTTCGCCACTCCATAAATTATAGATTTATCATGATATGTTGTAATATGTATATATGGCATGATAAAATAATTGTTGTGAAATCGCACTACTCTCGGTAGGACTGCGATTTTACTACAATACTTCCCGTTTTAACGCAGTAAAAATATTATTATCAATGTTTCTATTTCGAAGGTAAATCTTGTAAACTTGTAGGGGCGAGGAATGCTTCGGCGCCTTACCTCGCCTTCGTCCAATTTTCCTTAGTTGTTTCTGTTTTCTTTCAACCTCCATCGGATTTCCTACGAAATCCTCTTATCCTATTTACTTGTCTAGACGTTATCTTTTAAATCGTTATTCTGTTTGTTTGGGAAAATTGTTTACTGTAGAATATTTTTGTTTAATACTGTTGGTATTATTTTATTATGACCTTCAAGAAACGTCCTTACTCATACCGGCAACTCATCCGCAACACAATGTTGCGGATGTCAATGTGTGTCGCTTCCTATCAGTAGGGTTATTCACGATCATTCGAAAACTTTCCGTTCCGATATTACAAGATTTCGTACCGATATATCAAGTTTTCTATCATTTTATACTAAGATTCTAATCGGAAACTCCCGAAGAATGCCGATGCTCAATCCTATGGGAATTGTGAATACCATTTTCATATCCGGTAAATACGAAAAAACTTTCAGTGGGAGAGCGTAGCTTTCCGGGCGGATCGATTTCGAATGATCGTGAATAGCCCTACAGGTGACCATAATAGCCAAATGATAAAGGCTAAAATTGGTTGCAATTACAATATAACTAAGCGGTAAATTGTAATGACAAAAAAGCACTTTAACTTATGCATATGCCTCTTCATGCGCTGATTCAGGCTTACAAAAAAGGTTGTGGTAACAGTCACTCAAAAATCGGCCAAGTGCCAGTCAGAGTATGAACTCGCTTATGATCGATAGTGCACTCCTACAAAGGAGATTTTTATAAAATATGTGACGCCCTGACCAAGTTTATAATGCCTGGTAACATAATATTTGCATATTATCAATCCCCCCACAAGAAGAGATCTATTTCCTAATAAGTATTTACACTTGAAAAAAAAACATTTAATTTAAAATAGTTTCTATATACAAAAACTGTAACTCATTAATATATACAATGTTTCTTTCTTTATTAATTAATTTTAACCGATGTATCAATTAACTTATAGTTTTAATGGAGCAAAATGACGCAACCAACTATCCAGTTGAATTCCTTAATTCTCTGAGCGCTGCTGTACTTCCATCACACAAAATTAATTTAAAAAAAATATTTTTAAGCAAAAAACAAAAACCGACTTCAAAACCACAACTTGCACTAAAAAGTAAAAAATAATGTTTTAATTACTTCAAAGCATTATTTATTACCAGTTATTTTTGAAATCGGTGCCGCTCCATACAGTTCCAAAACTTTTTGCAAAAGCAGGATTAAACTGTCCTTCTTGGCTGGCACCGACTCCAAAAATAACTGGTAATAAATAATGCTTTGAAGTAATTAAAATATTATTTTTTACTTTTTAGTGCAAGTTGTGGTTTTGAAGTCGGTTTTTGATTTTTGCTTAAAAATATTTTTTTTTTCAAAATTTTTGTAGGAAGTGTATGTATCTAAGTTCATTAATCCTTAGATAATAATTTAGTAGACCTACCACTAAACGTGCTGCTCAAATGAGACAGCGCCGTGATAAGAACCACAAAGCAAAACATCATCTACGTATAAGTAAATTTTTGTTATTGTTGATTTCCTAAAAAAGTACCAAACCAATGCCGATATTATATGGGACCACCTCTGAAATATCCCCTACTAAACAAAAAAAGAATCATCCAAATCCATCCATTACTTGCGGAGTTATCGCGTAACAAACATACAAAAAAAAAAACAACAACATACAGACGAATTGAGAACCTCCTCCTTTTTTGAAGTCGGTTAAAAATGGCGTCCCGATTATTCTGTTACGAAATTTAAGCCCCCCAAAATTATGCAACGGGACAAGACTGAAAGTTACTTCTCTGCAACGTAACATAATAAAAGCGGAGATTTTGACGGGATGTGGTGTCGGCGAGAGAGTTTTTATACCCCGAATTCCACTAATTCCGAATAATTACCCCTTCCGTTTTAAACATGTACAGTTCCCGGTGAGTTTGTGTTACGCAATGACAATAAACAAAACCCAAGGGCAGACGCTGTGTGTTGCGGGTGTGGACCTCAGCGTCAGCTGTTTCTCGCACGTCCAGCTCTATGTGGCTTTCTCCCGTGTAAGTCAGCCAATCAAACTATTTGTCCATGATCCGTTTACGTCGAACGTTGTCTATAAAGAAGCACTATACGGTATTGAGATCTATTCTTCCATAAACTAAACAAAATTCAAAATTTCCTTCAACATCCGACAATTAATTCTCATTTGTCTTTCCTGTTCCATGATCCGATTCTAATTACCGTCTATCCATAACCTATAGATTAGACTATTCGAATGAGCTTTTATGATTTGAAATAATTTCTCAGGCACACTCCGATACCGGGGTATTTGTAATAATGTTAAATATAAAATCAATCAAAATTTACTTCTGTAAAATCATGCGATCTCCTCATTGTATTTTAATTTTACCAACCATGGTACTGTAGCGACATCTATGATCAGCTACAAGAATCAATGCAAAAGACGTCTAATCCTGTATCGCGCTATACAAATATTTCGGGGCGCTGAGTATATATACAACATCTCGACTACAACATTACGGGCCTTAGGGCCGGCAAGTCAGTAGTTTGACTGGTCGAGGATCCTCCCTTTAGGTTGGAGGAAGACCACACCTCCCTTCTTCCACAGTACCATGTTTTTAAAAATAAATATTTCTTACTAGCTGATGCCCGTGACTTCGTTCGCTTAAGATGAAGCCCATCATCTTATCAACTTTTGAGCAAGCTTTCTTCATATGATGTATCCTTCATACTCTATACTTGGTGATTTCTTTAGGGAAAGAGCTATTATAGTAGCCATTGACGGTTGCTTCTGCGATCTAATGGCTTTTAATACCAATGTCAATGACTACTATAATAGCTGTTTCTCTAAAGAAATCATCAAGTACAGAGGATGAAGTATATATCATATTATTATGAAAACTTGCTCAAAAGCTCAGCTTAAGATGAAGCCCACGCGAACGAAGTCGCGGGCATCAGCTAGTTTTTTAAATATATGTATTTATAGAACATTTTAAACATATACAACGTACATTAAGTGAAAGGAAAATAGTGAAAAAATATATCAAAACAAAAAGTTGTTTACTAGATTTAGTTTTACTCGGAATTTGAAAGATTTTGTTTTCCAAAATCTCTTTTGTGGAGGCTCTGATGGGAAACACGAGGCAATCTGGGAACTAATCCATGTTGAGGTTGCATAAGAGGTTTTGTCTCGGTTGTCATGCTAGCCCGGCTGTGCTTAGGAATGCATAGTCAGGTTCCAAATCAAGGTCATGTGACGCTCCGAGTAAAGCGATCTTTTAGTGTTTTTGTATCAAATAAGGGAAATATTTTTATTCCACAACTTACCTTCTATTTATTAGGACATTGATCTTTCGGGATGCAAGTCCCATCAGAATTCCTTAAATATCCATCATTGCAGTTACAACCAGGATTACACGTGGGTGCGCATGGAGTTTCATCAGGGACATGGAAGCAAGACTGTGATGGGCAGATCCTTGAGCATTCTGTGTAATACGAGTTTGGGCCGCAAGCTGAGAAAGTACATAAATCGATTTATTGATGTCAGTGAACATTTCATTAAATTAAGGCCTGGCCACGGAGATTTGCGGTGCGAACGGCGGCGCGGCATATCGCGTGGCACAGGCCGATATCAAAATCTCTTTATCAAAGTTATTTCGATTTTGCTTAGAAAGTAATTGTTTTTTGTCTTATAATATTTTGAGTTAAAGAAATAATATACAGTAATTCCCGCAGTTCAATTCGCCTCTATTTTTTTACCTATACTGTATATACATATATTAAGAGGAATTTTTTATTTTAGTTATTGACAGATGAGGTAACTGGTAAAGATGAGACGTATTTACGCTACCAGGGATTTGCTTGGAAGTAGGGCGCCCTGGTGCGAGCGGGAAAAACTTGCAAGTATGAAAATACTTGCATAGGCAAACGGTCCGTAAAATCTTAGAAACAAGGAGCACAATCGTATTTGCAAAAAATACTTTAAAGTATAAAATACTTGCATAGGAAAACGAACCGTAATAATTTATGAATAAAGAGCACAATCCTATGCAAGTATTTTATACTTTTAAAGTATTTTCTTACAAATACGATTGTGGTTATTATCTCTAAGAGAGTAGGGATCGTTATCCTATGCAAGTATTTTTTACTATAGGGAGTTCGGAGTTCGGAAAGTATTATGAAACCTGGTTTTCGACCCTGGTTTTTTACGGACTCGTACTTGGAAGCCCCGGTATCGAATTTTGCAAGTGTATATCTCATTTTCAGTATTCATGGAAGGAACCTCAACTTAACGCCATCAACAATAAACGTTGACACGAATAACGAGTTATATGGGCTCGTTGGTGCGTTTGGTAGATTTAGATCTTGCGCTTCGATGGGTCGTGGGTTCGTATCCCTCCGAGCGACATGTATATATTTTTTTGTAATAATATCTTCCCTGCGACTGTCACATCAAGTGAACCTCAAGCTCGTCTGTCGATATCTAACATACAAATAGGTCTATTAGTTAAATCATAATTTTACTATAATTTTATCAGAAAAAAATAACATATTTTTTCTCAAGGCGGAGTGAGATTGATGATTGATTGATTTTGTGTTGATTTGCATTAATTTATTGTTTATACTTCTTTGTTTTTATTTTTATCCTATTTGTAAGATCAAATTCAATTCAATAAAATTTAAACATAATTGTGCTTCTTTATACAACAATTATCACTTCTACATCTAAAATATACGAGTAAATCACAAGTAGATACGTATTGTCTACGTTTTTTAATTGGTTTAGAAATTTTAACTTAGCAAATATTAAAAAAAAAAAAAATTAAAAACATTTAAACATACCTGTCCTACCAAGTGTGGCCGAGGCACAGAAAAATATTAATACAAAAGGCACGAACATCGTTTCACGAGATATATTCTAATATGTTATATTCCCACGAAGTATTCCTATTTATAGGTGCTATATACATATGTACATAGGTGATTTGTGGCAATTGACATAGGCACGACTAGCTGATGCCAGCGACTTCGTTCGCGTGGGCTTCACCTTAAGCTGAGCTTTTGAGCAAGGTTTCTTCATATTATATATTCAAATCCACTATTCCACGAATACATATTGTAAGTGGCGAAATAATCAAACTATTTCATTTTCATATCAAACTGTTATTGAAATCTGATAATTAGAAAAAGTTCGACGCGAGTCAGTTTGTAGTGTAATTTGTTGATATGGTGCCTTTAAAATAATATTTAAATGATGATAACTATTCTTAACGACAACTGATTTCGATCAAACAAAGCCTATATATGGCCCTGGACTTTGGTTAATATATTTGTGTAAATTGCATGACAATCGGTTCAGTATCTTCGGAGATTAGCCCGTACAAACAGACAAACAGACAGAGAAACAAAACATTTTAAAAAATCTGGGTTTGTTCTATCTCTCTTCTTACATCACCCTGACTCGGTTTTTAGCATTTTTTTCTATGTACAGACATTTGACCTATGCAGTTTTATTATATATATAGATTATAATGAACTAATCGAAGGAAGTATAATTAAGTAGAATAGGTATAGTTTAGTAATTAATCGAAGAAATTTTTTCTCACTGGTAATTATTACTTTATTTAAAAACAATTTACGGCCAAAATTCTAATGAAAAATCGATTAATTTTTTAGAGTAGTAGCCATTTATCAAAAAAAATTTTGCTTATTCGTTCGATTAATTTTTTATATATTTATATTTAGATTAGTGTATACATTACTTTAATGAAACCCGTTTAGTTTTTATTATTTTTGATTATCCTGTCCAGAGCTATCGTGGTCACCGCAAGGCGCCTTTTTTAGAGGTTCTCCTGAAGATCAGCTATAGCAGCTTTCAAAATTATTATTTTTACAAATAAAAAATGCTAAAATATAGTAAAAGTTACAAATATGTGTACAATTTTTTACATTAATAAATTTAAGTCGCTTTTTTTGGCCTCCTGACTATATGTTATACCTTAAGCTGAGCTTCTTAGCAAGCTATTTAATTTAAGATAACTTTTGTATAACTTCCCGACATCTGCCGGCCTAGCATGACAACCGCGACAAAATTTTGTCGACCGTTTTTTCGTGTTTTAATCGATTATCTCTTTATTTCTTCCGGATCTAACATGACAATTACACTTAAAACTCCACTTTTCATATCAAACATAGATAGATTTGTCGACCAAGATATCTTTTCGATCAAAATTGTCGATGTCGAGATATAATATATCGAGATATCTCACATCTTAGTTTGTCTTCTCTCGTCCGCGACATATCTCGTGGTGGTCATGCTAGGCCGGCTGATTTCGATGAAAAATATGATTTAAATAAAATACTGTATACCGGATTAAAACGCGATTTATTATTTAAATTTCTTTTTTTTTTTTTTTTTTTTTTTAATTTATGTGAATTAATATGGCAACTTTGTGACATTTCAAATATAAGACAAACTGTCATCTTTCAGTCTCCCGCGACCACGGTTGCTGAAAAGCATCCGAAACGTCGGGATAAATAATTTAAATAATAAATCGCGTTTTAATCCGGTATACAGTATTTTATTTAAATGTGTGATACTCGCGTTAATAAAAGACGAAAAATATGATGTTTTGATGTTACCCCAGAGTAGTTTGAAGTTTCTTAAGTATTTTTTGTTTAAACTTAGAAATAATATTATTTTCATACACAATATTTACTTATCACACTACACAATAATTCTTATTAGCATAAATGAGTTGTTTTATATTGAAACCGCTTTCTAGGTGAATGTTACAAATACTTATTTACGCGATCATTCGATTTGATGTGATTTGATGATGACAAATTATTAAGATGTGTTACTATATTTTTACTAAACATATAAAAGATCCCGAAAAAAATATCTCTAACTTATTAGGAATATCGCAAAATTTAATTCATTATCAAAAAATAAAGAAATTACGATAAAGACATTATCATCAAATAAAGAATCAAAATAAATAGATAAATGAAATTGATATCTTACGACATACCATTTGATTCTTATTTATTTTTGTAGCCTACAGGATATATTTTAATGATTTTAAAACCAACCATCGAGTTTATTAGTTACAAACAATATTGAATACCATATATTATTACAGTGTAAGAGTAGAAAATTTTATTGAGAATAGTTCAACTAACATCATGAAAATAAATCATGGCTAAGGATCGTTCAGACCTAGCGAGCTACAAAACTGAAAAGTGGAAATAAATCCAGGCTCCCGGTAGAATGCTGAGCTTAAGGGAAATCCCCGGGAAACAGGATGGCAGTGCCGTGTAAGTCGTCTAAGAAATTCCTTCCTACATACGTTGAAAAACTATTTTATTATTGACATCGTTCGCTTGTGCAGAGCCGGGTTGTTTATTGCAAAGCGAGGAACTTGGAAATTACAAAAGTTTTTTAGTGCTGTGTACTGGATTATTTAATGAAAAAACATGACCCAATGTCTGTGTCAGTTGTCCATTATGCTTTGGGCCTAACACGAACGACTATCGACAAAGTATTCGAATCGTCAAACTGTCAGTTGTATGAAAAATCATTTGAAATTTCCAAATTACAGATCGACGATACGAATACTCTTTCGATACTTGTTCGTGCTCACCCCTCTGAAGGTTTACATAATAATAGTTATGTATAGAATACCCGCGTGATTTTGGTTGACAAATCAAATAAAAATATTAATTCGACGGCAGTTTTATATCTCTTTGATGTCAGAGCATAAGTTATTTTGAAAAAAGCTCCTTGGGGTCGATGATATCTTATCCTATGCTATTAATGCAGTATCGATTTCACTAGTTAACATAAGAAAACAGTATTGCATAACCAGTTGAAAGTACCTACTTCATTATTTCGGAACGTAGGTATTCTGAGAGCCAATTTGCATTCTAAATGGATTAGTACCGTTTAAGCTTGATTGAGAATAACGCAGTACACAATACAATATTCCTATATCTCAAGGGAACTTACTACTAAAATCGAACATATTTTTGCATATTCTACGAAATATTTTTCCTCAGTAGCAAACCTTTTGTAAATAAGTGTGTTGAGATATTCCGCGTTATAGCGAGAATATAGAAACAAAGAAACATGTTTTATCCCAAGGGAACGCGTTACCAGGGTAAAGTGTCCTATATGTTAATCCATTTTGTGATCCAAACGTGCGTTTTTCCATTCAGCCGTTTAAGTCTGACTGAATCATCACACAGTTAAAATTTCATATTTATAAAAAGTTCAACACATTGTTTTGCAATTCGGCACGGACATTCCATTTGACTATCTAATGGCCGAATTCTCGAACGCTAATCAACATTGAGGTGTATTTAAAGGTATATCTAACCCTTTCATTACGAAGGTAAAATGAAAGACTGAAACATTTTCAGATGCCCTCAAGTTTTGATTATCATTTCAATATTCCGCGGTTAATAAAACAAATTCTAAACTCATCGGTAATAAATACTAAAAAAAAACTCTTCTATACACGAAAAAAATACTAACTTAATTTTATCACTCAAGGGCTGTTTTACGATGCCTCTCGACGCCATTATTTATTGATGGAGGTCATGAGCACATCTCAACCTTAAATAGGTTTTAAGGGTCTCCCTTTTAGAGGGTTACAAATGTTACTGAACTGTAGGACCTTGTTTTAATTAATGTCCCAGGTAGGGTCAAGCGTACCACGTTAAGTATGCACAAATAGAATACGAGGTACAGTGAGGGCAATATTATGAGGCATGCGTGTAATATTAGAAGAAATATATATATACTAGCCGTCCCCGCCCGCCCGCTTTGCTGGGCGAATTGTAAAGGATAGACGAATATGAACTATCCACATAAATTTGAAAAAAAATGGTAAAGGGTTGATGGAATTCAAAAAATGAATAGCCTAAAACCTTCTACAATTAATTCCGCGTCGAATGGTCATGGTATCATGCCGATCGGTCCAGTAGTTTATCGATAACAAAGAAAAAAAAAGTTGTTTATATATACAATATAGATAAAATACTCGAGGTCATGAATAGTAACAGCATTGGTAAATCTGTCGAACCAGGGTAGCAGCCCAAAAGTGGTCCAATTTTTTTAATGCTTTTTATCACTAATAGATGGTATTCCATATATTATGGTGGAGGACGCCATACAACCCTATAAAAAAATAAAAAAAAAAATTGGCACAAACCATTAAATGTATGATTATAATTCTTGTTTGTATATCTGTCTTTTACGTCATGAAGATCCAGGAATTGCTTGATTTTCTGAAAAAAATATTACTTATATAATAAGTCATCTAAATATTTATAGGGTGTTACTAGATATGAGTCAGATCTTAAAAATTAGCTGAGGTGAGAGAATCAACAACTTACGAAGTATTTGTTTTACTATTTGTCATGTGTATGCAATTTCACATAATTACTGACACAACTGATAATTACATACGAATAAATTCTCTCACATTGTTTTTTTATGTTTGATATCGACAGACGAACATTATGGTAGGTGATAGCTACAGAACATCAGTCAATGATGCGCTATCGACCTACTTTCTACTTCGAACTTAAGTCTGTAATAATTTAAAATATCTGACCCCATTCTATAAAATTCAGTCCATTTCGTTCATTCTCGGGTCTCTGATTTGATTTTTTTAATCCTTTTTTTAGATATATCGACAGACGAGCATGAGGATCACTTGATAGGTGATACCTCACCCACAGGACATCAGTCAATGATGTGCTGTCGACTTACTTTTTTTCTTCGACTGAAACCGAAACGCGTAATGTGCACGGTTTTTCCATCTTCGAACGGTGGTTCGTTACCCGTTCGGAATTTGGAAATTTCTCACACCCGATCAACGCCCGAGGTTACCAAACGTGAGGAAAACATGCTTACAGAAAACTATAAACATGGTGTACTGGTGGGATTCGAATCCACAACCTATCGGTGCGCACGGCAGATGTTCTACCGAACGCGCCAACGAGCCCGTCAAAATCTCGTCCGTTCAATTCAGCCACAAAAACAACAGTTTTACATTCTAACATTCAATTGCATTTTAATTATATAATAACAAATAACATCCTATTAATGACAATTGAAAGAGCTCAAAAAACATAGGCCTGTTTAAATAATATGTATTATATTTAATTGAATATTAATTACCTACATCCGTTTGTTAATGAAATAAGTATATAGGTCAATCTATTTTTTCTATTCAATTCTGTAACATACGTCATATTCATTGCCTGTAAAACATTTGAATATACATATAAGTATATTGGAATAATGGTATTTGTTTAATATTTGCACAATCCTCATTCCATTTTGCCATTGAACTCAATAATGAGATTCAAATATAACAATTGGTGTTAACCAAATAACTGTTAGGCATTTTGTAATTTTTCTAATCTAATTTTTTTCATTTACTTAAAATTAAACATGTAGTCAGTTTCTAAAGAAAATAAAGTGTCGGACAAAAGTAGGCTGTAGTTGAAGCCAATCTGTTATTTTATAACGGAAAAAATACATTCTTTTTTTCTCAAGGTTTTAGTTCGTTGATTTTGCGGAAATCTTGTTTCTGAACGTGAAAATTTAAAGATAAATAAGAACTAAATAATAAATAGCTTTTAATATATTAATATTCAGTGAATATTAGAGAACCTTTTAACTATCTCATACAATACAATACATATACAAAATCAAACAAGGAAAATCAAAATGCGTCCTAATGTTATTGCGATTTTCATAACACATCAAGATATATAAAACAAGAAGGTAAAATCAAATTTTAACCTTATATTTTCGTAACACATGTAAAAGTGCTATAAATCTCTTGAAATACATTTAATTTTATAACGGACTTCTGACATTTCAGTAATTCCACGTGATGTAAAACTCGCCAGAGGCTACGATACAAAGAGATATTAAATTTAAAAATGTACGTTGGCAAATTGCTGCCAGCGCGATGTGGGATATCTGAAAAAATATAATTAGGCTCAACATAAACGAACTACATACTTATTTTATCTTATATTAGATGAGATTTACGTTTTATCTATGTTTTCGCATGAATTTTAGTATGCTGCATTGGGGTTTTCTTTTAGACACATTTTAATTTTGGAAAATATTACTAAAAAAAATTATAACCATAAAAATGGCAACCTTTAAGTCTTAAAATGCAACTACCAAATGAAAAAAGGATATTTTATTTTAAAATTCACTCCTATGAATTTATCTAAATAAAGTAATTGTTATCTCTTTTCCATTCCCTAAATATCAATATTTAAGCTACGATGTACCTAAACAATCATTGTACAGTTTCTTTCAATTAAGAATACATTGATATTTACAGACGTAGAAAAATAATAATTGATTATGAGTATTTTTGATGACGTCGCATAAAAATTAATGTTACCCCACTGAATTACGCCAAGAGATACAGCGTTGCGACTATTTACTAGTCGCAATGACGACAATTATTATAGTCGATCGTGTGTCCTAAGTCATACATTATTTGAAAGCTTGCCGACAAAAGAATTCACTCGTTGCGGTTTTTTAAATTGTCAGAAACCATTGTCCAACGGTGTGAACACAAAACATTTTTCATACAATCAATTTTTTGTTTTTCAATTTTTCAGTTATTTTAAGCTGACATGCTTTGTTTCGCTTTTGTTTTATTCGAGGTATT
The DNA here is from genome assembly GCA_905404175.1 of Anthocharis cardamines. Classification (NCBI taxonomy): domain Eukaryota; kingdom Metazoa; phylum Arthropoda; class Insecta; order Lepidoptera; family Pieridae; genus Anthocharis; species Anthocharis cardamines. Next base: position 3,973,672 of record FR989959.1, read on the forward strand.
GTATATTTAGAGCTAATTCATGTCTTTAACTACCTATCTAGCAATTTTCAAAGTAAAAAATAAATACGAAGTTTTTTGGAAGTAACCAACAATTTTTTTCTTTTTAAATAGTTATATCGCCACAAATGGCTATTTCTCATTAAAATATAACGTAAAAAATATAGTAAATAATATTATTTAGTTCTAGAAATTCGTCCACTATTTTCAACTAAAAAAACTTTGACTTCTATGTAAAATCTACCTATCTAACTGACCGTGCCCACTTCGCTGTGTGAAATAATATAAATACATTACAAGTCTATAGTATATGTACATTAACAATAATTTAAAATTTCATCAAAATCTGTTCAGTAGTTTTTGCGTGAAAGAATAATAAACAACCTCACAAACTTTAAGGAAGTAAAATAAAACAAAACGAATTCATCATTAAAAATTAATTTATTAAAAAAATTAAAACAATTTATGCTTCTCTTATTGATAGCAATATATTACAAAAGATCTATATTTCTTTGAAGAAATATGATATATAAAAATTTACAAAAACATCTGTACAATAAAAATTTATACAAGGTAACATTAAGAACTTAGCCAATTTAATAAATACATTGATACAATAGCTTTAGATATCAAAATCGTTTGGCACAAATCACTTCGGAGCCTGATTCACAGGTGAAAATGAGCATTTTATTATTATGCTAAAGTTATTAATTTATTTCTCTAACTAAACTTTTATTTTAACTGGCACAGAATTCGTACACTTAGGTTTTAAAATGTATATATATTTTATAAAATATGAAAATTTTATTGTTTTCTAAAAATATATTATAAGTATATTTCGTTTTAAATGTTTTACGTTCATATAATTGTTATACGTTGCATAATAAATAGACGACTCATTTATACTATAGATTGAATAACAGCTTAAAATTTCAAAATAAATACACGAAGATCAGGGCGTGATTTAAAGATCTGGAGGCATTGGGGCAACAAAGGGGTAGAGGCTCCGTGGCCCCAAAATATTATTCACATTTTTTTTTTAAATATTTTAGGGCAATAAAATAATTTAAATAAGATACTTTATACCGTATTAAAACGCTATTTATTGTTTATATTAATTATTCCGACGTTTTGGATGCTTATGAGCAACCGTGGTATAATATATTATAATATTTAAATGTGTGATACTCGCGTTAATAAAAGACAATATTACAAATATAATCACTTTTTTACAAAGGACAATAGGTAAAGGTAAAACAGCGAAAAAAGAGGAACAGTTGTATACTAGTGTTTACTCGTCGGAATTTGAAATATTGTTTTTCCGAAGGCTCTATTATGCAAGCCCCGAGGCTGTTGCCCCTTAATCCGGCCCTGACAAAGAAAGTGGTTGCTCCTAATCGAGACAAACAAATATCGACAATAATAGAGAAAATAGCTTAGAGAAAGAGATTAGAACACCATAAAACATCTAAAATCTATAAAAATATTAAGAAAACATCGAATTTTGACTAATAACTCTTATATATAGTAAATAGATTTCTGACGAAAGGTTTGCATGACAAGATGGGTTTAACTTTATTTTTAAAATATAGAAGCAAGACGCCGAGGAAAAATGAAAATCCTTTACACATTTTTGTTCTTAGCAACAATAACTTGCGAGAAAGTATTTGTATGTATATTGTATAGTCAATTTGTAATTTGTATGAAATTTTAACCGATTATTATAAACATTTACAACGTACCTACCATTATACCTACCTACGTTACAGCCAATTTCTTTCAAAATTTCTAACGAAAGCTTTGTAAACCAGGAATTAAGCTTTATTAAAAAAGAAAGTAAAGATGAGAAAACGAGGAAAAAATTAAAAAATCCTTTACAATTATAGTTTGACTACATATTTTTGTTCTAAGGGCCAGAAACAACTTGCGAGTAAGTTGATATCGTCAATTTGTATTTTTTCTGAAATTTCAATTAATATTCTCATATAACTGTTTGACGATATGATCACTTTCTGGCAAGTTGAAGTGCTAGTAGTACAGTTTTTTGTTGCTCAAAACAATTGATTCTACAAAAAAAAGTAACTACATAAATCGTAGGAAATTTTCTCTAGTTTAATGTATATAGTTCTATTTTCATCGTAAAATGAGTCGGAAAGGAGTTATTATCAAAATATTGGTTTGAGCTCCATTTTTCCAATATGGCGAGTGCGAGCGGCATAGATACGAGCTGGCAAAGTAATTCGAAAGAGCACGTCTCCTTTCCAGATAAAACTACCAAATGACTGGACTATAGGGCCTAAGATGAATGTACAATAATATGCTATATAATACTTGCTGAAGCAATAAAAAACAAACAATATTTAAAAATCATGCCATCAACACATTATCATAGATAATTTTTTGATATTTTAAAATGACACTAACTGGCAAGGAATGCTCTCAGATAAAATAAATCTTAATATATACAAAATATTTGTACCCTCTCAGGTACCTAAATATACAAAAAATGCCACTCTTATTTACACAACATATATTATGCACATTTTATACGACTAGCCTTCGCTAAGTAATTACAGTTAGAACATCTAAAAATTCGTTATTCACATTAAGAGCTAATATTTGAAGCACGTTTTCAGTCGTATTTATTATTATTCGTTGAACACATTATAATTAAGTACGAGTTTATCAACGGACGGAGAATATCACTTTGTTTCACTATTATTATTTATAGTTCAGTTGTAGTTTCGACCGGGGACTGGTCGTACGAGAAACCTGTAAAATTTCTCTTTCCAAACGTGACGTTGTCGTTATCCGTAGCTCTGGAAATATAAGGTTAATTTGTATATTTAAAAATGGATGTATTCTATCCTACTAATATTATAAATGTGATAGTTTGTGATGTTGTCTGAATGTTTGTTATTCTTTCACGCAAAAACTGCTGAATTGATTTTGATTAAACTTTAAAATATTATTGTTTATATATATAACAGTTATTCTGTTATATAAACAATAATATTTTACTACTCTGAGAACCTAATTTCATTCATTCACAGTATTCACAGTTCAAATATTTCCTAATCTTTAAGCAACGAAAATATTTCAGTAATAATGAAAATTTAAACTTTGTTTATATCTTCTTTAAAATTAAATTTAGTATACTGGGTCAATGATCAGCCGGCCTAGCATGACAACCGCGACAAAAATTTCTCGACCGTTTTCTCGTGTTTTAATCGAATATCTCTTTATTTCTTCCGGGTCTAACATGACAATTACACTTAAAACTCAACTTTTAATATCAAAAATAGATATATTTGTCGATAGAGATATCTTTTCTATCAAAATTGTCGATGTCTAAATACAATATATCGAGATATCTTACATCTTAGTTTGTCTTCTCTCGTCCGCGACACATCTCGTGGCGGTCATGCTAGGCCGGCAGGTGCAAAATACGGTTTTACTGGACACGGCAAGCATAGTGAGAATATTCGTCTCTTCACCATTGGTAGTTCAGGCCGATTTGCCATTTTTAGTTTTAGTTACATGTTTTAAATATTCTATTTAATAATACATAAAAACATTGTGATTTTGAGATTTTTACAGACATTCGACCTCTACATTTGTAGTATATGTACGTATATATAAAATACATACAATTGGCTTTTCGCTATTCGTAATATTGATATAAATACATTAGACAATCACCTCTGCAATCCCGGTATATCATCATACGCCATGATCGGCTGCGCAGTTTTCTTCTTATGATGATTCCCGTTAATCTTCCTGCCCAGAGTCGCAGCCAACAGTCCATGGCCAACATTGTTGTTGTTGGCCCGCGGCAATGTGCCGAGCGCGTTGTTGAGCGGGTGGCTGTTGTGTGACCGCCTGTTGAGTGTCTGCGTGTTGCGGATCGCGTTGTTCGCCTCGAAGTTCGTCATGTTGTTGAGTGTTCCGCCGTTTTCGTTGACGCTGGAAGCGCGAGCTGTTGTCGCAGTTTCGGATATCGTGGGACTTCTTTCACCTGTTATTTTAAATGGTTTTGTTGTATTTTATATTATTGGACAACCTATGCAGTTTTATAAATGATTACGCACCAAAATCTAGTATGAATTAGGAGTAACCAATGTATTTAGAGATCTATGCTAATTTGAATGATATTACTTAAAAGATTCAAAAAAATGTTAAAATGAAGTTAAAGGGATTTTAGCGACATAAAAGAGGTATGGTTCCGTAGCTACGCGTTGCAATTAATGGTTAGGGTAGCAAAAAATATTAAATACACGGAAATAACGCTTATATGGACTAAAATGAAAAATAATGACGCTTTTAACATAATTATAAAATATAAAAGCACTGATAATGTATTATTTTTTTAAAGACTTTAATTAAATGATCATGTTTATTTTTAATTTTTTATCTTAGTTTTGAGTATTAATCAATAAGTGAAAATGACGTTGTATTTTTACATATAGCTAGAATATAAATATACCAATTAGACAATAATATATGTAACTACTATACCTATGTATGAATCAAAAAACTAACTACGCGAAATCTAAAATGTTACCTAAAACGTAACAGTATCGTCCCGTGCTTGCGAGTATTTGCTCAAACACTAGTCAGACAAAAGAAAATATATTAACGAATGCACGGATCCAAATAAAGGTTTCTTTATTTAGACGTAGTTTGTCTCACTGAATACAAATCTGACCTCAATACCAAATAAACCACCCAAAAATTGTACTAAAACTTACGATTTCGAACAAAACAGATAAAATTTCCACAGCTTTTAACATACATATATATATTTTTTATCTTTTTTTCTATTGCATTCCGATGGGTCGCGGGTTCAAATCCCACCGGGATGACATGTTGTCACTTCAAGTATTAAACGGATAGGAGGTATACTGAAATTCCAATTGAGTAACGAACTACTGATATAATAGTTAATAGATGGAGAAACAGAAAAGTGCGCGCTTTGGTTTCAGTTCATAGATTTTCGAATGCTCTAAGCAATAATAGGAAGACAGCGCATCATTGACTGATGTTTTGTGGTGGAGGAATCCTACTGTAGCGACATCTATAATCCGCTACAAGAATCAATACAAAGACGTCTAATCCTGAAACCCGCTATCAAAGTTTCTGTGCGCGCTAAGTATACCTATATACAACATCTCGACATCAACCACTGGGGCCTTAGGGCCGGCCAGTCAGTGGTTCGACTGGTCGAGGATCCTCCCTTTAGGTTGGAGGAAGACCACACCTCCCTTCCTCCACATTGGTGACCCCGACGTGATTCAACCACCGGGGCCTTAGGGCCGGCCAGTCAGTGGTTCGACTGGTCGAGGATCCTCCCTTTAGGTTGGAGGAAGACCACACCTCCCCACTACCATCGAGTGTGAGCCTTACGCTCGTCTGTCGATATCTAACTTTAAAAAAAAAACTCATCTTAAAAAGAACGCTTATTAATAACTAGTTCTCTTACCATTATCCTTAGATAGATATTGGACGTTGTGAATATTGAAGACGTGGTTGTTCGAACTGAAATCTAGTTGAAGATCAGCGTCATCCACCGCCATGTTCAAAACCTAAAACAAAATTATTTATTATTCGTATGTACGTTTATATCTACTCTTCAATCAATATTTTCTCGAACAAAAAAAATAACAGTTCAAGAATATACGATTTTAAATAAACACATAGATTTGCTTAACATAAGAGTCCTAAGTAATACATCTAAAGGCCTAATGAAATATATATTAAAAAATAACCATATTTTTTTTAATTTAATCGTATTTTTGACAACATATCGCCGAATACCTTATCAATAATTAAAATTGAGTTTTACTTTATAATATTGTTTAAGAAACAGGTGTTGATGGCAGCACAAAATTAATTAATGTGGTAGTTTTTAGAGCTAGTAACACTGTACTATAACGAGTAATTTTAATTTTTGTAACGTGTGTATTTCTCATTGAGCTCAAAATAAAAGTTTTCAAGAAGCCAAAATCGCAGTTATTTCTACAAAATATACAGTCCACGCTCACACAAACAGGAACATAGGAACATTTTAAATATCTTTCAACTTTTATCACCATCAAAGCATTCCGCTAGCGATGAGATATACTTGCCAAACTCAATACCAAGACTTCCAAGTACGAGTCCCTAAATTACTAGGGTCCAAAACCAGGTTATTTGAATGTATTGGGCTGTAAGTATATGGTATAGTTCGAACTGGTTTTTCGGGTGAATCCACCGAGCTCTGAACTCGCCATACGAAAAATATTTGCATAGGAAAACGACCCGTATTTATGGAGCTCCTTATTTTTAAGCTTATAAGCTTAAAAATAAGGAGCTCCATAAATGTTTAAGCTAATACGGATTATTTACCTATGCAAGTATTTTCAATTGCACCCGAATAGCTAATACTTTCATACTTGCAAATTTTTCCCACTCGTACCAGGGCGCCCTATTTTTGAGCGAAGCCCTGGTAAAACCTGGTATACTAAATACGTCTCATCTCTATATTCCACCGTATAAGACTATGGCGAACAGAGAGAGATGGCGAGGCATCGTGAGGCGAGCAACATCAGCTCCTGACAATACATGATGACCACGACCGCTCTGTCAAGAGCGACACGAATAAGAAGAAGAAGACTATGGCCTGTATTCCAAGACGTCTCTCAAGAATCTTAATCGTAATCTATTCTTGAGAACTGTCAATATGTCAATAGAGAACAAATGGTTTGACAAGTCTCAAAACTAGATTCAAAACTGAGACACGTCTTGGAATATGGGCCTATATCTAATGGTATTACAATAGTTCCCGTTACCTGCGTCTCGTATCGCGGTGCGGGGTCGTCCTCACTGGACTCGTATCCGGAAGGCGGCCGCGGCGGCGCCATACTCAGGCTCAGAGTACCGTACTGCTGTTGTAGAGCTTGTTCCTTATGCTTCTTGTATCTAAAACAATCATATTTTATATATTATATTAATATTTAAATCACTTTTAATGTTTAGTGAAACACCCAATTTAATGCTGAGGTAGTTTCGGCACTTAGAAATAATGGATGAAAGTAGGGAAAAGAAAAATACTTATGAAACTGACTGTGAGTGGTAGAGTCGGGAGACGGTTGACCTAAGCTGTTATATCTAGTTATACTGTTATTATTAGCACGCGGTGACGCGAATCTATAATTTTTACCCCTCTAAAAACGCTCAACGCGCCTAAAGTTTAAGAAAAGTTAATATTGTAGTCTAATAATAATTTAATTTAGTTCTATATGGAATAATTGTTGTTGAATAAACGATATTCGTTAGTAACGTTATCTTCTTTGAAGATTCCAACCTGTTCCGCGAAGCGCATATATAGACAGTAGCAGTGAAAGCGGTAACTAGTAAAACTGAATATTCTTCAACAAATTAATTTCAGATATTCGTTAGTAACGTACTTTAAATGTGGAGCATGGTGTAATGGTTTCAGCTCCTTATAAAGACGTAAAAGTGCTACACATTTAAAAGAGTAACGGAGAATTTATTGCCGAATCATATAGAGAACGGGCAGTAAATGTAAAATTAGAAGCAATTATTATATATACATACATTTTTATTGACTTTCATAAGTCTATATTGTATTACCTACATGAATAAATGATTTGAATTTGCTATTTGCGATTTAATTTGCTCATAAGTTAGCATTGCCTTTTCGCTGTCAGTTGCTCAAAAAAAAAAGACTGTGTTGTGTATGAATAATTATATATTGTTATGTGTGACAGTGAATAAATGTTTTCTCTCTATCTCAAATGCTATAAATTAACGATATTCGTAACGTTATCTAGTTTACCGATACCGACCTGTTCCACGACGCGCATATGTAGACGGTGGCGGCGGTGGCGGCGACCAGCACGAGCGCGGCGAGCGCCAGCAGCGCGGCCGGCAGCGCCGACGTGAGCGGCGCGGCCGCGATGTGCGTGCGGCGCGGCGGCTCCGACGGGGCGAGGGGGGCTTGTACGTGCACGCCCGCTTCTATTGCCCTATACATAAGGTTCAATATATTTTTTTGAAATCCGACCAATGCCTTTAACACATTGACTGTCACTGTATCTGGGTTAGGGCATGCATTATTCGTTCGAAGTAGGTATTCGGATATTTCGAATTCTATAATAAACATTATTCGAATAATTCGAATAATACGAATTTTTCGAATTGTTTTTATTTAATGTGTGTAAATGAAAAGAAACCTTTTTAGTACTTAAAAATTTTAATTAGGAACCAATATGATTGATTACAAAAAAACCTATTAGCCGAAAATACACTTTCAGCTTCCACACTTGTAGGTGGAATGGTTAGTAAAAAATCATACATTTATCAAAACGAAGTAGAATAGTAGGTATTCGAAATGTTCAAAAAAACCGAATAATTATATAGGTACTATTCGAATAGTTAATGTAGCGAATATCCGAATAATATGAATATCCGAATTGCATGCCCTAATCTGGGTATAAGTGCATCACGGGAGCTGATTTGTAAGTCCAAAAGTTCCAAAGTTCACAAAGATCAACTCAATGTGTTAAGGGCTTATGTCGATGAGGCCGACATATCGCTTTATTCAAATTCCATAGAGCGATAAAAAAAGAAAGTATTAAATAACTGGTCAAATATATAAGTATTTGCGATCCTAATGTCTAGTATTGCGGGTCAACAGAAAATTGTCATAAAAATTGTCGTCATTAGAATATAGTGTCGGATATTTTCAATACCAAGCGAAGTTTTAAATTTAAATAGGAATATTCATGTATTTTTTATATTTTTATTCGATAGCTTACATCGTTTAATAGAAAAAAATGTATTCAACGCCAAAAAAATGATTGAAAGTATTTAAAAAAAAAGTTAAAATATGCCAACCGATACGGGCATTTTAAGCGCCGGCCAAATTCACGGGCTTAATAGAATATGACGTCACCTAATCAAAACTACGCACCCGGTAGCATTAACAGTTGCTGGCATAGACATTTACGTCATATTTGATGAAAGTAGAAGAAGCGAAAGTGGTATGTAAGGATCGGAGCATATGGAATTCCGTGATTGGTCAGAACCAATGGCACGTCAAATATTTGAATTTCCCACAGTTTATTTGCACTTTTTTAAATTTAATTTCTTGCTCAAAACTGAAATTGTAATAAAATATTGATGGAAGCGTAATTCTGAGGTAATAAAGTTTATAAAAAAAATGTTTGACCCACATTGGAATCACATGCATATTCCCTATTAGAGCCTTATTAACTACCAAAATAAGTTATTTAAAAAAAATCTTACTGCTTCACCGGTTGTGATTCCCTGGTCAAAATTTGTCCACTGTTGGGGTCGAGTAAATACAGCCACACATCTGTGCCGTTCAAGTCGCTTTCGAGTGTTCCATTTTCTCCCAAATATAGTCTTGGAGTGAGTTTCTCCAATCCAACAAATAAGCCGCTTTTTTCCTCGATCTCAGTTAGAAGGCTTCGCGCTTTAAGCGCTGACATCGCGTTAACATTCAAGTCGGATACTTCGACTATTAGTTGGTTGTCTTTTTGTAGTAAGTTTATCTGGAAGATTAAATTGTTAAATAGTATGTATTGTATGTATCCATTTTTAATTTAAAAAAGGTGCCTGAAAATGTTTTTTTATTTGTACATAAAAAAATATCTTTATGCATTTTTAGCTCACATAACAATCTTCTGAATGTATTTATAATTATAAATTAAAAACAAAAGATTAAATAAAAATCGAAAAAAAGAAAGAATTAACAACGTCAAAACCTTTAACAAAATTGCAATATTTTTTAATTAAATTATTCATTACTGCAATTACACTACACATTTCAAACAGAACTTAACAACAGCTGCTCGTAGGCGCGTTATGTCCCTACTTTGCATTCCGATAGGTCGCGGGTTCGAATCTCGCTATAATTTTTCATAAATATGTTTTCCCTACGTCTGGTAACTTTTAGCATTAAACGAGCGTGAGAAATATATAAATTTGGACCGGGCAAGGAACCACCGCTCATAGATGGAAAAACCGTGAAGTGCACATTGCGCGTTTCGATTTCAGTCTATGGATTTCCGAATGCTCGAAGTAAAAAGTAGTTCGACAGCGCATCATTGACTGATGCTCTGTGGCTGAAGTATCACCTACCATCAAGTGAACCTCACGCTTGTCTGTCGATATCTAACATAAAACAAAAATATTTACCACAACAGAAGCTCTAGCAGTCTTATATTCATCCGACTTAGGGTTGTCTCTCGCCATCACATTGAACTTGAACGGTAATACTTCTTTGGGAACATTCTCGAATGTCTTAATGTTGGAGATCACGCCCGTTTCCGTGTCTAGTGTGAAATATTCCTCAGCGACCTTCGTCCAAGAGTTCTTACGATATTCGATCTTGCCATAATTGCCACTGTCCTTATCTTTTGCCTGTTGGGAAAAGACAATATAATTATATTGAATATAAGCATATCAAAATTCCGGATTTCGAGAGGAATTTCGAAATTCCGACCGTAACGAACTGCCGTTCATAGATGAAAAACCTGTGAAGTGCATATTGCGCGTTTCGGTTTCAGTCTATACATTTCCGAATGTTCGAAGTAAAAAATAGGTCGACAGCGCATCATTGATTGATGTTCTTCTACCATCAAGTGAACATCATGCTCGTCTGTCGATATCTAATTTAGCATAAACAAAAAAAAACAAATTTAGTATATAGTGGTTTTAAGGATTGAAAAACCATTAACATTTCATAGATGGAAAAACAGTGAAGTGCACATTGCGCGTTTCGGTTTCAGTCTATGGATTTCCGAATGCTCGACGTAAAAATTAGTTCGACATTATTGACTGATGTATCTACCACCAAGTGAAACTTATGCTCATCTGTCGATATCTAACATAACATAAACAAAAAAAAAACAAATGTAGTATAGCGGTTTTAAGGAGAAAATCGCTTAATAAAACAATATAAACAATTGACTCACCTTAACCTGCAGCACGTTAGTACCCAACGGCATATCTTTAGTAGCGACTGCAAAGTACTTCCCCTTAGCGGCCGCTATACTCGACTGTTCGTTGAACACAAACACCGGGGCATTGTCGTTCACATCCGTTACATGGACCTTTATGACTGCTTTACTACCCTCCGGGTTGATTAGACCATGTATAGACTCCAACTGGACTTCCAAAGAGTATTCCGATAGAGTTTCATAGTCTATGGACGAGTTGAGGTAGATGGCGCAATCTCTGTCTTCAGTCATTTTTACGAAGAATGCGCCTGAAATAGGGGTTTTTGTTAAAGATACAATACATCTTTAGGTGTTATGTATAGAGCAGGGACTGAAACCGGTAAATTTTTATTTTCCAAAATACGTGTCTGACTGAGATACCATGATATTAGTTTTAAAGAGTAATACACACTAAACTTACCGCAGTTATTTTTTTCTGTAAATATGAATAAAAGCGAAAGAATATTAACAAAAACCTTTATTATACCGGTATAACTCCCATAGTAAATTAACCGGTATTCAGTCCTTGGTATAGAGCATTTTTTATTCATCGATAGATATTTTTATGAGTTAAACTGACGTTTGGGCATTGAAGTTGCTAATGGTTATTTATACGGATAATACGGATATATATACAACCATGGGAATAATGGTATGGTATTCATATTATGTATAACCGTGAAGTGCATATTGCGCGTTTCGGTTTCAGTCTATGGATTTCCGAATGCTCGAAGTAAAAATTAGGTCGACAGCACATCATTGACTGATGCTCTGTGGCTGAGGTATCACCTACCATCAAGTGAACCTCATGCTCGTCTGTTGATATCTGACATAAAAAATAAAAATAAATGTTTCTAAGCTCAGTATATTGGGGCATTTAAATAAAATAGACAGTACTGTTTAACAGACCCCTTCAATCACCCCTTCGATCAAATTATAAATTAAATTTTTATTAAATCTCCCCCGCATATGTCTGTCTGTTCCCGATAAACTCAAAAACTACTGAACGGATTTTCATGAGGTTTTCACTAATATGATTCATAAGGAAGGTTTAAGTATATACAATATTTTTTCTTACAGGCAAGTAGTTGATCAATCATCTGTACCCTGTCCGACCAAAACATTTTTACTTGCTTCTCCAGGCCTCGAACCAGAAACCTCCGGTGCTAAATGCAATGCATTGAGCTTCGAAGGCGAAAACACTAGTATAATACTAATAAAAACCTTTTTGTGAAGACTCCGTGAGAAGACATTTGAGAGGTATATCCCTGGAGTGTTTACTCTTGTTCCACACGGGCAGAGTACGCACTAAGGTCCCGTTTGGTGAATTTTCAGCGACATGTTCCGTGTATGTGGTGTCTGCGAAACCTAATCTCACCTGAAATCGAAACAAAATGGTCGTTACTTCTCGGACATTTTAAAATATATAAGCTAATTATACCTGTTTGAAATATTATATATTACTTCGTCTCCCCCCACGCGATAATCAGTCTAAACGTTATATTAAAAAATACACTTTTTTGAAATTTTATTTTGAAACTTGGTATGTTTCTCAATTAACATTATATCCTAAAAATATAGATTTTCTAGCACTGCACCGTAATTATTATGGTACAAAAATACGACGAAACGCTTAGAGAAAAGGTAGATAGTGCCCTGCGCTTCCGTCGTCTCGTTTGGCGTAGGCACTGCCGTGCCCCCAGAATCTTAAAATCAGATTATTAAAAATAAATACTCACATCTGGCGGTACGGTAGCGGAATGTCTGACGTAAACAGTGAGACTTATGACGGACGACATCACGGGGTCCCCCTCGTCGTACGCTTGCACGTCCACCTGGAAGGTCACATACATATATTGTAAAATCTATACTATATTACAATTTACTATATATTATTATATGGAAATGGAAATGGGCTGGTCATATCTCACGATATACCGACAAGAGGTGGACTCTAGAGACAATACTATGGAAGGGACCATCATCGGGAAAAAGAAGTGTAGGTAGACCGAAAAAGCGGTGGGCTGATGACGTGTTACAAATAGCAGGAGAAGAATGGACACAGATTGCTAAGAACAGAGATGTGTGGAAGGGGTTGGAGGAGGCCTTCACCCAACGAGGGGTCCAAATCTCAGAAATAGAAAATATTACTAACTCCACTAATCATTAGAATAATCATATACTAACTACATTTGAAATGTTAAATTTTTGTAAAGAGGTTTGGAATAAATTGGCTTTATTATTATTATTATTATTATATATTATTATAAAGAGGAAATATTTGTATTTTTGTATGTTATGAATAAACTCAAAAACTACTGGACCGATTTTGAAAATTCTTTCACTAAGTAAGCTACATTATCTGCGAGTAACATAGGCTATTTTTTATTTTTTTGTGTTTAATAGATCTACATTGCACTCGTGCGAAGCCGGGGCGTAATACTAGTTAGATTATACTTACAGTATATTCGCTATCAGTTTCCTTCCTCAAATCATCTCTCAGTCTGATGGCACCGGTATCAGGCTCCACGTGGAAGTATATAGAAGCCTTCCCTCGTCCCACTAACGCATACCGAATTCTATTATTCGGAGGAGTAGCGTCAGCGTCTAATGCTACTACAGTTTCTACTAGAGAACCGATCGAGGAAGTATCTTCTATCGTGACGGGTCGAATGACCGAGGTGAAAATTGGTGCGTTGTCGTTTTTATCCTGTAAAATAATAATGATCTTTATTACTTTCATGTTTGCCATAATTTTCTTAAGGTTGCACAAGTCGCGGGCTCGAACTCACTGGTGGGCGAGGCCAAAAAGCATGCTGTTCTCCCGCACCGCACCGGGGCAGTCATTATTAAAAAACCACTGCATAAATCAATTACAAATAAAAGTTATTGTATTCTTCGATAATCGTGCTTTGTCGGTACCGACTTTGTTTTGAAAATTTGATACTTCTTTTATTACTAATTTAAGCCCAAAGTTGTGTTAAAAAATGGCAATAAAAACGAATCTTTGGTAGCTCGTAACTTTTACCACTCTGTTTCTGTACAGACAAAATTAATAATGAGACAAAACGATATCATGTTTAACTTTGCATGTACGGTGCTAAATAGTGGAGTAATACCCCCCCGAAATTTCTATAGAAAAAATGTCGACTAGTGTCACCTTAACCTCAGACTCCCGAAGCTAAAGCTGTTACAGGTAGAAGTGGGTGTTAATTCAACACACATATTCTTTAAACCGCTTATCTAATGTTAACTAATTAACTGCTTTTCGTTTACCGCAAGACCCGTTAAATGTATTATCTGTTTCATTTAAAAAATCCGAATACAACGCGCGGAGTATCTCAACGAACATTCAACGCGTAGTCGCTAACATCATCTGAAACAGCTTGGTTATTTCACGCACAACCAGTTGAATTTATTAACTGTTACCCTTATAATTGCTACGTAAAATCTGTTGACATTACTGCTAACCAGTTAACGCTTTTAACTGTTATTTTAACAGGTTATCAGTTTGTAATTAACATTTTCGTTTTGTTAAAACAAAAACCGTCAAACACCTCTAGTTTCAGAAATCTGCCTTTTCAATTTAATTTAATTTCATTCATAATAAAATTTCTTACAGAACATTAATTGCGCTGTCGACCCTTTTTTTAACCGACTTCAAAAAAAGGAGAAGGTTCTCAATTCGTCTGTATGTTGCTTTTTTTAACCGACTTCAAAAAAGGGGGAGGTTCTCAATTCGTCTGTATGTTGTTTTTTTTTGTATGTTTGTTTCGCGTTAACTCCGCAAGTTATGGATGGATTTTCAGTTTCAGATTTCGGTGCCAGCCAAGGACAGTTTAATCCTGCTTTTGCAACAAATTTTCGAACGGTACGGAGCGGCATCTATTGGGAGGCACCGACTTCAAAAATAACTGTTAATAAATATTCATATAAGTATCAATAATGTTGTCGATTGTCCTTTAAGGTTCTTGCTTTGAATTAAGTAAAATATATTTTTTTACTTTTTAGTTTAAGTCTGTACAATGTACATACTTTATTATGTAGTTGTAGTTTTGAAGTCGGTTTTTGTTTTTTGCTGAAAAATAATTTTATTACTTCAAACATTCGGTAATTCGGATTACTTACATCAACGACAATCTCTACTGTAGTAGTTGCCCCCTTCCCGGAGTCATTATTTTCTTCCGTGCCCACAACCAGTTCGTGCCTCGCGATCATTTCCCGATCTAACGGCCTCACAGTACGGATCGTACCAGTCTTACGGTCTATTGAGAACGAGTTCGTATCGCCTTTTAGTATTGTGTACGTTATTTCTGGTACTGTATCTGGGTCTTCGGCCTGTAAAAATGGAAATTTACAGCAAATAATATAAAGTCTGTCATTAATTATATAACATTTTATATTATATTTTAATAGATTTACTTATTAAAGCATTTGAATAAGCTTAACTTGATATCAGTTAAAATATTGATATCTTGCTCATCACATTTGAATTATAACTACATTCATGCCATGTTATTGAGTATCAGTATAGTATGTAATATCAGTACTCAGCCCGAAGTGGCCAAATGTATGAAAAATATGTTAACAGTAAATTCAAGATTGAGTTATACTGACGTTACTTACATGTGATGTTCGGGTTCAAGATTCATTTATTACTCAAAAAGAACAAAGTGATGTTAGTAAGTATTAGCAAAAAACATAGATGTACATATATAGAAGCACATGCATTATAGGCGCACTTGGCACGATTTCTCCGGGGTAAGAGTAGTTCTTACCCCAGCCACCGCAGCGCTGTTAGTATCCGTGTGAACGCATACTCTGACGCTGGCGTCATAGCGCGCACTCTCTCGCACTCAGCCGCTTTTAGAGCGTTATTGCCGTTCGCTCGTGAGAGCAAGGGAGACAACGCGAGGGGAGGAGTCAGCGAACTGTTTAGATGTGTGTCATACCGATACATTGTCGCATGCTCTACACGTCCAAAGTAGAACTACTTTTTCTGTACCAAAAGTTGGTATGGGCCTATTCTTCTATGTACATTTTAATGTTCATGTTTCATGTTCTATGGTATTAGTAACATCGCATGCATTTATCTGTATGATAATTTACTCTATGAGAACGCATAAAAATTATTCAAAAGTATTGTACGTGGACATTTTCTATATAAGAGGACGCAAACAGATTAATTTACCCTTTAATTTGCTAAGTTATCACCGCGTCCATAGACATGACATCAGAAAGTCTTTAAAGGAATTAATAAGCTTCCTAATTCAGATCGGTAAGTATATTTATAATGCTAGACGTAAAGTAAACTTAAAAAAACACAAATGAAATGCTTTAAAACACTTACATTGACTTTAACAACAGGGTAATTAGGTGCATTTTCCGGTACGTGCACGGAGTAGAGCGGCTGCGCGAAGACCGGCGGCTCGTCGGACACGTCGTCCACGAGCACGGTCACGGACGCGGTGCCCAGCCGCTTGTCTATAGCGCCATCTGTTGCTGTCACTACGAACGCATACTCCTGGAACATAAATATATTAAAATTAACATTTTAACCATTCACAGCATTAACTACTCAGTAAAGAATAACATATTTTTTTATATTATATATATTTATATTTTTACACTGTCGCCACATACTCGTTTGTCAATATTTATATTATTTTTTGTTATTCAGCTTGTTTTAACAATAGTCACATTTTTATTGTTTCATTGCTGCACTGTTTTGTTTTTTTTTCATTTTACACGAGTCTAGTATTTAGTATTTAAGCTTATTATTCTTATAAATAGCACATTATGTATATACTTGTGACAATAAAGATCATATTATTATTTAAAAAAAAATACTTTATGCTGAGATTGTATGTATAGTAATGCATGAAGGTCTAAAGGCAGCTAAGTTCCGAAATTTGTTTTCATTAAAATTTTCTATATCTTTATAATATAGTATTAAAAAAAATTGTGTTCAATGTAGAAATAGATGCGACTGTGTAATAGAGTTCCTTATAGTTCTATCGATATGTAAAGGTGATTTTAATCCAATTTCTTGTCAGTATCTTCTATAAAGCAGCAACATTTAAATCCAAAGCTTTCAAAATCTTAACCCAATACTTAAAAGTACATATAAAAGAATTTAATTTGAAATAATATAAAATTTTGGATAAGTCAGAATGAATACCTTGGTCTCTTCATAGTCGAGCTGAGTTATGGTAGTAATAAGCCCAGTCGCGTTGTCGATGGAGAAGGGCAAGTTAGAGGGGACAGAGTAGCTCACGATGGCGTTAGCTCCTTCGTCTATGTCCGTGGCGTGTACGTAACCGACTTGTTCGCCTGACACACCTGATAGACAGAAATTTTGTTTTTTTTTTATATAAAGTACTTAATACCGGATTAAAACGCGATTTATTATTATGGCAACTTTGCTGAAAAGCACCCGAAAAGTCGGTATAAAGCATTTTATTTAAATGTATGATAATCGCCGTTAATATTTTTATACCGGAAAAAATAGTATTGCAACTTTGTGATATTTCAAATCAGACAGCTGTCACCTTTCAGTTTGCCCGTGACCACGGTTCTGAAAAGCATCCGAACAGTCGGGATAAATAATATAAATAATAAATCTGGTATTGCGGATGTTCAGTTTCCATCAAGTGCCCTCCTATACCATTGAAAAATGAACTTGATTATGAGCACATACTGGAATTTTAATAAAAATAAAACAATTCAACTACCTTCTTTAACGTGGAACGTGTAGGAATCTTCATCGAACTTGGGATTATTATCATTGATATCAGTCACTTTAATATTAACTGTTGCGGTCGTGGACAGCCTGCCTGCGTCTTCCGCCCTCACCATCTAAACAAGTAAGTAAAATACAGAATGGAAATTAAATGGCTGTTGTGACAGGCAGATCATTTTTTTATTTATTTTTATGTCAGATATCAACAGACGAGCATGAGGTTCACTTGATGGTAGGTGATAAATCAGACACAGAATATCAGTCAACTTCGGGCATTGATCGGGTGGATCTAAATTTCGACCGGGTAACGAACCACCGTTCATAGATGGAAAAACCGTGAAGTGCATATTGCGCGTTTCGGTTTCATTCTACGGATTTCCAAATGCTCGAAGTAAAAAAAAAATTCAACTGAGCATTATTAATTGAAGTCCTGATTATTAATAATATTAATCTTAATCTTATTTGAATATGTTTAAAAAAAAACTGTTAAATTACTAAAAACAAAGTACTCACCAGTTGATATCGAGTCAGTACTTCCCGGTCCAAATGACGTATGACAGTAATAATACCGGTGTTAGAACCAATACCAAACTGTCGTAAGTCGTTACCGGATACTATGGAATACGATACAGGTTCGTTTTCCGGATCTTTCGCCTGAAAACAGTGAAAATGAGGTTTTATATAGGAATTTGTAACCACTTAAACTTTAGAATTTTTCAGTATTAAATTGTATATCGATCGCTAACAGCCAAAAAGGGATAACCGCCATAACACAACTTTACAGGAAAATAATTTAAATTTTGAAAACACATATACCCAGTGGCGGGACCACCATACAAGCCCAGAAGCACGTATTTATTTACACTATTAATGCAGCCATACAAAGAAAAATAATAATGCCCGTAACGTAGTTATATAAATCATATCATTAGATAGATAGATAGATAGATGAAACATTTATTCACAAAACACAGTACAAATGCGTGACATCAGCTTATACTAACTATAACTAAATATATTCTAGTACAGTCAGGTCACAGTGTGCACTGCGGTTGCGAATAGGAACTGGCTCAGCATATGCTGTGACACTTTCATGCCACAACGCTGTTAATTCTGCCAGCCCCTTTGGATCGTGAGGCAGCTGCGCCAATACGTAATTACCTTAGATTATTTATTATAAATAATCAAAGGTAATTACATAAGTAATATATAAACAAGTATTACGACAAGGCGGGCTTTGGGGCTTGTATGGACGGCCCGCCACTGCATATACTAAAGACAAATAATAAGAAAGAAAGAAATAAAAGCAAAAAAAAAAATATTTAAAGAAAATCTATTTTGTAAAAAATATGTCGCTTATCACTTTTGAACGTTAGCTATCGATATTTAGGCTGATCGAGAATGATATTAATATCAATTAGAAAAAATATTTTTTTCGATAGTCGTTCGTGCTAGGCTTTCTGAATGTGACTTCCGCGGTGTTAGAATTAAAACGACGATATTTCATATTGAATTTTATTCAATAATGTTTTTTATTCAATGTTGTTTTTTATTCAATATTGTTTTTTATTCAATATTGTTTTTTATTCAGTATTGTTTTTTATTCAGTATTGTTTTTTATTCAGTATTGTTTTTTATTCAATATTGTTTTTTATTCAATATTGTTTTTTATTCAATATTGTTTTTTTATTCAATATTGTTTTTTAAAATGACATAAACTGTTGAAAACGGAACATGAATGAAATGACGTTTTGAATGAGTAAATTAATTCGTTCGTTCCACACAGAAACTAAAGAGGGACTAATGGTTGATGTTACAGAAAAAATATCGTATAAAAAAGTACCGTAACAGTGGTAACGGTGGAGTTAATAGCAGCGCCTTCCGATACAGGCGCGTAGTAATCTCTAGAGGAGAATAACGGAGGTCTTGTATTAGGCCCGGGCGCAACCATCAGCTCTATGATGCCTTGAGAACTGAGACCTTTTGAGTCTGTGGCGCGAACGGTTACACTGTATTGCTCCCCAGCTTGGAGACGACCTGTGCTTGCTGTTAGAAAAATTTAAATGAGTTTAATACATTTTCTGTATCGTCTGTGGAAAGGCAAAACTGCTTAAGTGCCAATTTGTAAGAGAAACTCATAATGTATTTCATTGGCAGTGGTAGATGGAACATAATTCCACGTTATTTTTTTAAATAAATAAATTAGATGAAAATATAAAAAGTATGCTTTTTTTTAAGTAAATTTTAACTGCATTTTCCACAAGTATCATTTTGGCGCTTTAGCAGATTTGCCTTTCTAGTTAGATTGTTTCTTGTTATGTAAATAAATACAGTAATTTAGTATATTTCACAATATCTTTACACCCTTTTAGTATCAAATAGTTATAATTCCGAACCTCGTGAACCTTTAGCGTGTTGTCTTTATTGACATAATATTTATTCAAATATCAAATTAATCAAATTAATTAAATTTTACATTATGATTCATATTATCATGAAACGTATTTTTAGGGCCAAGATCACTTCCGGTTTTTGTGTACGTAAATTATTTATGAATGTTTAAGAAAACGAAGCTATACTATGGTGTAATAGTGCAAAAACTCGTGAAAATACAATATTTTTATTACTTTTTGTTTACAACATGCAACCGTGATAAATAACATGCGGCACACAGAAAAAATTGTCTTTTTTTTAATACTGACTCGGCATTACGCTTCGAACATGGCATTTCCCAGTTGACATACAAACTGCTATTCACTAAAGTAAAACAATGAATAACATATCATGAGTAATAATTATGAAGAATGTTACAAAATTTATTAAAAATTACGATATTTTATTGAATTGTCAATTTTATATTTTTTTTATAGTTAGAAATTGGTAGATGCGATGCGAACTCCAGTTCAAGGAAGTCAAACATTCAACATGACTATTAGATAATTAGGAATCAATTTAACCCATGACTTTCCAAGCATTCATAACATTGGATAAGTTTGTTCAATAAGAAAAAGTTAATAAAAAAATATAAAATAAAAACAAATGTGTCAAAGACAGTAGGAAAGAATGGGTTGATTTGATAGATATTAGAGGAAATATGAGTGAAGTGTGGGTGCGACTCACAAATAACTCCAGTGCTAGGATCGATAGTGAACTTGTTACCGCCGTTGTTAGACACGTGATAGATGCTGTACGATATGCGGGCGTTCTCACCCTCGTCTATGTCCGTCGCTTCCACCTGAAATTTATATAATAAGTTAGTATGGATTTGAACGAGCTATTTCGATATCTACCAAGTGATTGCAGTCGTTCGAACTTACATCGTTCATGAACGAAGAAATAGATAAAGTATGTTTTATCTCGCTCTAACGAATATAAAAAGACTACAGAACGAAAGAAACCAAACGTACTTTAACTATATCAAGCTTATACTACGTTTATGAAGATACTTATTTATTTGCTTAATGTTCAAGTCAAGTGTAAATCCCCAAACAGAGGGCCTAGCACGACGATTATCAAAAAAGTATTCGAATCGTCCATCTGTCAGTTGAATCATTTGAAATTTCATACAAATGACAGCTTGACGATACGAATACTTTTTCGCAAGTTGTTCGTGCTAGGCTCTCCGTATAAAAAGTGAAAGGAACACTAATGATTTTTCTTTACAGGCGACTAAGTGATCATCAGCCTTCTGTACCCTGCCTGACCGAAACAATAATTTTAAATCTTGTTTCCCCGGGATTCGAACCAAGGACCTCCGGAGCTAAGCAAATACCACTAAGCCACAAAAAAACAAGTGTTAATTCAAAAATACCTTATAAATAGGAGCGGGCTCCAAGCTGGCGGGCACGTTGACGGGCGGAGTCTTGGGGATGACGGGGGCGTTGTCGTTCTGATCTAGAAGGTACACCACCACGGAGTACGGCGCGGACGCAGCGCCGCCGTTCGCTTCTCGTGCTACGATCTATAATAAAATAACCCTTTTATTAGCTGCCATGATCCCCATTTGGGACTGTTTTTTAAATATCAAATATTTTATAGACAAAATATAATTTAAATACAATAAAAAAAACAGTAAAACAGCGTTCCGTAAATATGCCGCGAATACAGAAACCGTGAATATTGAATGCTCATTTATATGGGATACGTTCCTAGGTGCCCAAATAAAAATCAATTTAATGAAAGTTTTTAATTATATTATTAGGCAAGGGTTAAAATAACTTTTTTTTTTCATCCGCGAATAAAGGAATCGTGAAGAAGGAGCGTTTACTGTATAACCAAAACGTAACTGAAATCCTAAATTAGTCTTGCCGGGCTAGCATGACCGCCACGAGATATGTCGCGGATGAGAGAAGACAAACTAAAATGTAAGATATCTCGAAATATTATATCTCGACATCGACAGTTTTGATAGAAAAGATATCTCCATCGACAAATATATCTATTTTTGATATTAAAAGTCGAGTTTTAAGTGTAATTGTCATGTTAGACCCGAAAGAAATAAAGCGATAGTCGATTAAAACACGAGAAAACGGTAGACAAAATTTTGTCGCGCTTGTCATGCTAGGCCGGTTGAATTATCAAAATAATATTTCGATTTGATCGAGTATTGATTATAGTTTACTAATGTAATAAATTATACATATATTTTACAGCATCAGGAAATATTATGGTTTTTGTTACCTGGAATCTAAAATGCCCTGAGTTAGGTGGATCTCTGTCCAAGTGGTCGTCATTCACGATGAGGTAGCCATCTTTGTCTATATCGAAGAAGTTCGTGGTTAGTTCGAACGTGTACTTTGGTATCGGATCACCGGGGCCCTGGAAATTCAAATAAATTCAAATAAACGAATGGACAGACTTAATTTTTATACTCTCAACAAATGGAGCAGAATTAGTCCTTGCAGTATAATTCACAGTAAGACGAATTCAGCTAATTGAACATTAACTCTCATAAGACATGTTATGCATTCTAGACCAAAGTTGAAAACCAAAATAAAAAAAAATTGTAAATTTTAATTTTATGTTGGTTATAATTCTTGAAGGTCAATTATTGCTCTTCATTTATTGCATTCAGTTATTGCTCCTGTATGATCAAGAATAGCATCATGGGCCCATATCAATAATTAAATGTAATAATATAAGCGCAATTATGTCATATAATAATTGTAAGCAACTATTTACTATTTAAATTATGTGGTCTTTACACCAAGAAAAGTATTGTAACAAATATTGTATGACAGATCAATAATGTTTCGTGTTGTTAAGACCATGCATGTCATTTATTGCTTCAATATAATTGTATGCAACAGGCAAGATACTTGCATCATGAAAATGGGCCTCAAGTCTCTGCATACTTTTTTTAGAGTTATAATAGTGGCCACCCATATCCCTAATACTAACCAGATCAGGATCGGAAACGCTAAACCGTATCGGCTGTCGATCCGTTCCCAATATCTTGGTCCCTTTAGGCGAGTTCTCTTCGACTCTCCCTTCATCAGACGTCGCGGAGACAACGGGAGGGCTGGCGTCAACCGGACGCACGGTTATTGTCATCTTTGCTGTTGTAAACCGTTTCGCTTCTGATATTTCTTCCGCCTGAAAATATAATACAACGTGGGTTATTTATTGTAGACCTAGATATCAGGAGGAGCAGATATCGCAACTTAAACTATTACTGCATATTCGATCAATCGGATGCAAGAAAATTGTTAATATTGTGTAGACATTCTTGCGTCCGATTTATGGGTTTAAATATCAAAAAGAAAACTGACGAATTACAGCTATCAACGCCATCTTGTGAGATAATTGTTTCTCTTGACAATGTAAAGACAAGTTCAGGCGCTAAATGGCGCAAGTGTCACTATGTTATTATTAGGAGTTCGTAAACGATACGAGATTTTTAAACGGGATTTCCCAAAAAAAATCGTTTAGCTTCAGTTTGGTTTTCAAAGGTGCGATGTGTTGAAATATATTTCTCGTTACAGCTTTCGATTCAGCTTTCTGCGACTTTAATAGGGACAAGTCTTAAACGCGACTATCATTAAAATATCACATTTTATTCTATCTTGTGAGAAACAAAAATATATAATCTATGCCTGTGGGTATTATTTTTCTAAAAAAAATGTACATCCTACGATGTTTGATATACACGTGGGACACTAAATTTATTGTTTATGCTCGGTAATGAAGAACCGTGACGAGGTATTTAAAAACGAAAGTCTAAACTAATATTATAAAAAGGAAAGATTTGTATTTTTGAAAGTTTGTAACGAATAAACTCAAAAACTACTGGACCGATTTTCAAAAATTATTTCACAAATAGAAAGCTACAGTATTTTTTGTGTATCACATCTACAATGTAGCACCAACATCTACAATGCACCCGTGCGAAGCCAGGGCATGATACTAGTATACATATATTATATACAATTATGTTCCAAACAGGTAACTAATATTATTAAATGTATTATATAAAAGAGGCATTGATAATATGTTAATAAAATATACAATATGTAGCTGAAGATTGCAATAAAACGACAAGACAGTTACATGTTTAGAATAAATCCCTACAAATGTAATTAATTTGCTTACCTTAATTACTAACTGGAACTTCTTAGCAATACTAGTGTCAACCGGTAGCAACTGCCTCACAGCGCCAGTGTTCTCATCAATATCGAAGTAAGTATTCCAAGAATCGGGCTGCCCACTCTCTATACTGTACTTGATTCTTGCGTTTAATGTGTCCATGTCAACTGCTTGTATTTTTTCTGGTTCTATTGTCAGGATTCCAGCGAGAACGCCACTATTGACCTGTATTTAGAAATGGAATGTATTATATTTAAAGATTTTCTTCTTTAATATTAAATACTAGCTGACCCGGCAAACGTTGATTTGCCATGTAAATAATTTCTAAAAAGCAGGGGTTGGTGATAAAAAAGTAAAAAGTAGGGTTGTATGTATTTTTAATGCCATATTATAAAAAAATAAAAACAAAAATTTTTGTCCAAAAATTAAAAAAAATAATTAAGGGTGAACAACCCTTATCACTTAGGGGTATGAAAAAGTAGTAAAGTAGATAGTAGTCGATTCTCAGACCTACTGAACGCGCATATACAATTTGGTAAAAATCGGTAAAGCCGTTTCGGAGGATTACGGTAACTAACGTTATGACATTGAAATTTTATATATTAGATTTATATATTAGATAGACAAATATTTATGATATTTTCTTATAAGCATATTGTATCAGGTGCGGTATTTAAAGTTCATAGGATTTTCTTGTAGATGAATTATGAAACACTAGCAATTGCCCCCGCAAACCCCTTGTGGGTTGAATTTCGTAAAATCCGTTCTTAGCTGACCTCTACTCGGCGAAAGGAATATTCCTACCATATTTCAAGTCGCTACGCCTTATGGTTCCAGAGATATCGTGATGAGTGACTATATAGGTGGAAATCTCTTTTATATATATAGATAGATTATTATCTAGAAATTCAGTCACTGAAAATCAGTGTTTTGATTTAGAGTCACCGTTTAGCGCTTTTCCATTTCAGGGATCACCTATCTGTTGTTATTATGTATGGTTAGTGTGTTCTAGAAAAAATATTTTCAAACATATTCTAAAAAGTTTTACTGAAAACAGTGATATGAATTTTGAATTTGGAACATGAATTTTCCTTAGTATTCTGTGATTAAAGAGGTTTAATATTGTTTTAATTGTGCCACTGGCCGGTAAGACGCCCGGCTGATTCAAATAAAAAGAAAATAAAAATAAAAATACGCGCGAACTATAAATAAATTACAATCTCCGTTTTCAAAACTGTGACGATAGAATTGAAGAATTGTGCATATAGTTAAAAAAAATTACTAAACAACTTTCCCTTACCATTTCAAATAAGTACATACATAATATATGAATTATAATAGTTGTATTTTAAATCACTTGAAAGAAACCCCTGTAGTTCTTATCTCAGCCACCGCGGGGCTGCTAGTATCCGTGTGAACGCAAACATTGACGCTAGGGTCATAGCGCGCACTCTCTCGCACCCAGCCGCTTTTAGAGCGTTATTGCCTTTCGCTTGTAAGAGCAAGCGAGACGACGAGAGGGGAATTCATATAATTTGTAATATATGAATTATAATAGTTGTATTTTAAATCACTTGAAAGAAAACTAAACAAATTTTGTTAAGTGAAATACATAATATACTTACGAAACTAGAATATTCTGGATTGATACAGGCGCCTTCGTGTGAGGAACATCCCTTGTATATGAATGAAGGATCCTGGTCATCGTCATCTTGAACGTTTACTGTAAGGGTCGTTGTACTTGACATTCGACGCTTGGTATCACGGGCACGATCCTGAAGTTTATTGGAATCATTTACTATATGATAAAATAGAAATATAAAAGTTTATCACCTTACAACATAGATAAATAAGACTTTTTTATAATAGATACATGATGTTGTTATTGAATTATCTTTTACAATATTATATTAATTATCGATGACTAACAGCCAAAAAGGGGTAACCGCCATTCCACAATTTCTAGGAGAGTAATTTAAAGTTCGGAAGAAATGAATAAAAAATATATGAGTCATAAAACTTTTGTCGTAGATTCATGAAACTTAAACCAAATAATGCATATGAAAGAGCCAAATAATAAGAAAGAAAGAAAATAAGTATTTTTTGCCAAAAATGTCGCTTATACCTTTTTATCTGTTAGCCATTGAAATATTATACGATATTTGAACGGTGGAGACTCTTCCGGTGGGTTCTTTTACAAAGGTAAGAACCTTTTTAAAATACTTTTTTCATTAAGAAGAGCTGTCACAGAGGCGTTACGGAAGTTAGCTAGAACTTAGTATGGTATACATACTCGTAACCTTCTTATTATACACACAAAATATTAAAAAAAACTAGCCTTATAAAATATACTCACAGTAGCAACAATAGTGACTAGATACTTCTGAGTTCGTTCGTAATCCAAGCTCCTGTTCACCGTGACCTGCCCCAAGTGAGGTATCGGTATAGCGAAGTATCCGTAGCCGTCGACCGCGTTGGAAGCTTCCACTGTTTTATTGTCGCCTGGTACAATGAAATATTCCGCGAGGCCGTTCACTCCCGCATCTATGTCGACTGCGCGGATCTTGTCGAATATTGTTGTACCTAGCGGTGCAAGCTGAATAAAAAAAAAATAATGTTTTAGATGTTTAAGACTTTCTTTTTCAAAAATCACAAAAAATTTTTTAATTACAAATCAAAATTGAAAATATTAAGGATTTTTTTTGATAATTGATAGTTTTTGTCTGGCTCGTGTTGGGTCGCGTGTTCTAATCCCACTGAGATGAAGTGTTTATAATTTTCTGAAAACATATTTCCCTACACAAAGGTCTGTGTTTTTTAGTATTCAACGAAAGGAATATCGAAATTCCAACCAGGTAATGCGTTTTTCATTTCAGTTTATGGATTTCCGAATGAACGAGGTAAAATATAGATCGTTAGCGCATCACTAACTGATGTGCACCAAAGTTATCACTTACAATCAAATGAGCCTCCCGCTCTTATTTTGATATCTAATATTTTAAAAAACTTACTTCAGATACACTCGTTTCATACGGGGTTCCTTGAAAAACTGGCGCATTGTCATTTATATCTGAAACCCGTACTATCACAGGTATAGTGCGTCGCTTTTTCGTAGATTTCACTTGGCATACCAGCTGAAAGACACAAAAAGCCTCATTAAGGAATAAATAGAGTTAATTACACACATTGGTCCAACAAGCAGTATTGGCACGTCTATAATAGTAATAACAAGTTATCGCACATACAAAAATGGATCACAAGAAAAGGTAGGTACGAATTTATTATTTATGAATAATAAAATATAAGTTTCCAAAGACTTACAGAGGTAAATTTGCATTTTATAAAGAATTTAGTTATGTTTGATTACATTTAAAAAGGCATTGGTTTTATTTACTTTTAATACCTTTTAATCATAAGACACGCTTTTAGCTAAGTTTTGTTAGAGCTAAGTTTGTTTTGTCATTGATTTTAAGGTCGCGAACCTATTTACAATATCCATATATATAAAAAAATCAATGTAAGTATGTTTGTCCTACGCACTACTAAACTATCTCAATGATTTGTTAGGTAATCATTATTGCGATAATTGTATTAACGTGATATGCCTCAATCAAGAGACGCCTAATCATTTAAAAAACCAAGCTACATCGTTAGTTTACAACCTCCCACACCATTCATCAACTAAAATATTGTTAAACAACATAAATTACTATTATCATATACCTTTAGGCGTTAATATAAATTAGATCGAGAGATATTAACAACTGGATAGGCAATTAAAAATATGCTTAACGATAGAGATCTTTGTAATAGATATTATATGGTGTTATTTATAACACCTAATATATATTTACTGTTCATGTATTTGACGTGCGATAATTATATTATAATCAAAAAAAGAACTTAAAGAACCTTTCATATTTCTACTTGCAACGCAACATTTCGATCCGGTGGCAATTGACGATTCGAAATTAATTTAAAAAAAATACTGTATACCGGATTAAAACGCGATTTATTATTTATATTGTTTAAATTATTTATCCCGATAAATCCCGGGGAGTTCCTGTCTCCCCGCGACCACGGTTGCTGAAAAGCATCCGAAACGTCGGGATAAATAATTTAAACAATATAAATAATACCTAAATCGCGTTTTAATCCGGTATACAGTATTTTATTTAAATGTGTGATACTCGCGTCAATAAAAGACAAGATTCGAAATTACTTGTAAAAAATTACTATGAACCAAATAATACCTGGAAAACCATATGGGAGAGATTATCAGCATCCCTATCCAATGGCTGGAGTAACTGTAGCCTCTTCCCATCGAGTTGAAACAGCGTGGGTCCTTTGGGAAAGACGGTAGATAGCACCACATCTACATCAGGTTCGCCGACTATTGGTAGCGTTGCTGGTACTGTGCTTTGGTTTACTTCTGCAATATAAGAAAATAACCATCTTTAAGCACCTTCAAGTGCTTCAAGAAACTCGGTGTTAACGCTAATGGGGAAGGCACCTATACGTATATAGAAAGCAAGGAGTTCGACACTAATACATTGTAAGTATAGAATAAGTATGGTAAAAAAAAAAAAAAATTTAAAAAATTACCATACATAAAGTTAAAAGTGAATTTCCGAATCCCCTTTTGGGCTATAAGCCTTTTGGCTATGGCCGATCGAAACAATTTTTTTTTTAATTATGTTTCAACAGGATTCAACCCATGACTGAGGGTATTATTTCTTATTTGATATGAAAAGAGTATTTAAATAAAATACTGTATACCGGATTAAAACGCGATTTATTGTTCTCCCGCGACCACGGTTGCTGAAAAGCATCCGAAACGTCGGGATAAATAATTTAAACAATAAATCGCGTTTTAATCCGGTATACAGTATTTTATTTAAATGTGTGATACTCGCGTTAATAAAAGACAATATTATGAAAAGAGTAGACAAACAGTAATTTAAGACCTGTTTCTAAATGTTAAATCCTAAGAACAAGTTTTTTATTTATACATGATTGATGATGGCTCTTTATTCAATGACAAAAGATCAAATGATTTCTTGGAAATAATTTTGCATTTGCTAACAACATAACGTATTGAGTCAGCGTACGTATGAGTTTTATGAAAAAAGATGTTGTGAAGGAAAAAAACACTAAGATTGTGAAGATATGATATATAGATTCTTTTATTGTAATAATAATTTTAAATTCTAATATATTAAAAGATATACCATTATATTAGTTTTATAGGGTAATAAACACTAAACTTACCACCGTATTTTTTTTTCATTAAATATGAATAAAAACCAAAGAATATTAACAAAAACCTTTATTATACCGGTATAACTCCCATAATAAATTAACCGGTATTCAGTACTTGCTTGACGGTAGCCGGTATTCTGCTACAGAACAATTTCTAAAAATTAAAAAGAAATCAATTAATACTTACGATCACCCCTACTCTCTTCGATGTCCACAATTATACTGGATTGTCCCGTTTCTACTTCACATGGCCCTGAAACAATAATACACTTTTAATATTTTATTGAAATAAACGTCTTAATTAATTTTTAAAGCAAGAACATCATATCATACAATAATGAAAAAAGAAGATTTTTTGCCTCTATTATTAGGTGCAATAAAGCCTACATTCGCGATACATTATACTGATCTGTTTCTATTCAACATCATGATGGAATAAATCACAGTACAGGTGTAGTCATTCAGGTAATATACAGAAGCTTTGAAAGTTTATCATATTATATTCTTAAGAAGTACATCATAAAAGCCTTGCGGTTAAATTAAACGTACTAGGACGTTTTATCATCTTATGGTGAAAATTACATTTATCGATTATATTAAATTCTAGTATAATAAAATCACCGATGAACAGTTCAAACGTATATTTCTATCCTCAATACAGATTCCACTTCTCGTACATGAATATATTCAACTACCAACACGTGTAAACTGTATAAAAATAAAGATATTCACTTTATAAAGACGATAATACATCACGACAACTTGACAATATTTCCTTGTGATAACTAAACTTTACTGAAGCACGACTGTAGCCAGAATGTCCTTTTTCTAATACTTTTCTTAACAGCTAGACATTAGTCGATAGTTTTTCGACAATGAATGATTGAAAGGAACGAATACAATGACGACTGAACTGTCGAATGAATTGAATGAATGACATTACTTCCACAATAATAACAATTGAACATCTGAATTAAATAAACTTAAAAGCATCGAAACAATATGTAAACTCATTTTAATTAATATTATTTCTTTTTTAATACTAAATTTGATTACAAAATACGATTTCGCCATTTAAATTTACGGATCACAACACTAGTAATTGTTAAGCTTAATAAACACTGTATTTCCTACTGGGGTGGTTATATTAAACTGAATGGAATATTTTTTTTTTAAATGTAAGAATTCGACAAACGAGAGTGAGGTCAAAAAAAAATTCTACAGCAGTGGGGATAAAAAGCTCGAGGCTCGCTTGACTGAATCCGGAAGTTCTAAATTCAAAAATCGATATGTAGTCGAACTCTCATCAGTTACATATCTGTGAGCTGGTGCTAAAAGGGCCAAAGTAAATGCAAGTTTATATGTATATTGATTTGTAGCAAAAAGACTTATCTTTATCGATGTATTTCAAAAGATACTATGTAATATGTATGTATATATCGACGGGTTCCAAGATCAAAATCGTATCTGTGATATCGTTTATTTGCAGATGCGATTTTGTTCATAGGACCCGACGATATATACTTATTATATTATATTAACTATAGTATCCTTAGATAACAAAAAAAATTATGATGTTTATTATTGCTGGCTCATTCTGTTCACTAATTATGAAAATAATAATGGTTATTATTGGTCTTTTTAGCACCAGGCCACAGATATTATTATGTTAGGTTTAAGCTACCCTTCGCTTAGTAATAAGAACACCGATCCTTATTTCTTTTTTAGTCATTAGATAATTTTATTCAAAATATTTTGTATACAGTCGCAAACTGAAATCTACATAATTACCTATTGTAATAGGAAACACTACGCAGCGGAACCATTAAAGCCGTAATAGGCTCGCCTTAATATCCTCAGCCGTCAGGTCACGACCGGATGAATGTAAACATTACACCTATAATTACTTACTTAGCGAAATTAATCACACCTAATCTTATGAATAATTCAAAGATGTAAACGGTGTTACAGAGGCAGGTTCGGAACCTGCGTTGGTTTAGGAAATAACACTAGGCCAAACCGTCTACGTGGCTCAGTGGTTGCGATTATCAACGATTATCCCGGGTTCGAATACCAGAGGAAACAAGATAGAAAAATGTGGCTACTTCATGCTCCGTTAAGATATTTGAAACGAAGGCCTCACCAACTATGTATAATATCAGAGTGGTGTTTTTTTAATGGTAATCAGAATATGTAAGTAATAAGTATTAACATAACCTTAAAAAAGTCGATTCATTTCCCGTCAACTCTTACGCGATATACAGACACATACTATAGAAATATAAATCACTGTTACATGACATGTTGAATGCTATTTGTAGGCGTGTCTGAGAAACGTTCAATTAAAAACTTATCCGTCAATATTATAAGAAAAAAGGTGCGGACCATTAATTAAAGAGCATATTATACCGATTAGGTGTAGAAAATTCTTATGTACAACTATGTAATATAAGACAGTACAAAATTACAATAGTTTCGAGCTCCCTTGGTATAATTTGGAGTCTTTTATTTTTATTTTCCTTTCCTTGCTTAATATTGTAAATGAAATAGTTCTATAAAGGCCGTCTCTGTGGCTCAGTGATGATATCGTTACATTAAGCACAACAAAGTCCCGGGTTAGAATCCGGGGAGACAAGATTAGAAAATGTTAGATTCGGGTACCAAAGTACCCTTACATGCCCGTAAAGAAAAATAGATACAAGAAAATATGCCTCCACAATGGTACTTTGGAATTCACTTTTATGTAATATTATAATATGAAAAAATAATAAGATTCTACATCGAAGTATCAACCCGTACAAATGCAAAACATTCAAAATCATTTAATCATTTAGGTAACATAATGTACACTTATGAACGTCAATAAAAAAAATACATATTAAATGCTTCTAATTTTACATTTACTGCCAGTTCTCAAATCAAGGGCGTAGAACGGACGAGAAGAACTGGCAATAAACTCTCCGTCACTCTTTTAAATCGCCAAGTTTTTCGTTTTACAAAATTTTGTAAGCAGCTAACCACTACACCATGTTCCACATGACATCTTTAAGTAATTAACTATAATAATTTAAAATATATATAAAAAACGAATAAATAAAAAACAAAGATTTGTCCTCTATCAGCAGTAGGCATGGTGAAATAGGAGCACGCACTTACATTCTCGTGGGAACAACACGCAAATACATAGTCGAAATAGCTAACATCACCGCATTATGTTATGAGGTCCAAGAAAACCAGAATAAAACTTTGTAAATAGCAAACGTAAATAGCAAAGCTAACTTTCACAACATAAGGTTAGCGAAACGAAGTTAGCCCATTTAAATGCACCTAGGCTGATTTCATATGATATTATATTTCGAACCAAAGGCAATAACTTAAAGAACTGTGGAATGTAATTAAATAACAACTCTATAAGGCATGGATTCATGGATGACAGACGATATGAAATAGAAAATTCTTTACAATATCTAGAATCACCATTTAAAGAATTAACTAGCGTTAGACGCTAATAATGTAAACTGGTATACTGTTTTGGTAAGCATCGATTCATTGGCAAATTGCGTGGCTGCAATCATTAGCTACACTATCTTGTAATTAATTATCCAGTTACAAGATTCTCGTTCGATCGATAACTAAAGCTAGACATGGGCGAAAAAGCGTACCCGCTTTCGAGAAGAGAGTGTACCTACTCGTGAATAGAAATTAATCGTAGTTTCTATGTAGTACTACGGTTGTTTGACTGAATGATTCGCCAGTAAAGCGGCTTTTTAGTTTATCCACTTCATGGACGAATAATCCGTTAAAACTGATAGATAAGTAGGTTTAAAAATGTGCGAAGAAGATTAAACAAATAATACAATGGCCAAATATGTACTTAAACAGTAATAAAACATTTTTTTTTTTTAATTATTTATTTTTTAAAGAAAAATACATTTACATTATTAATTTATACATTGCAAAAAAACCACAAAGGTTTACCGTGCAACGGTATTGAGAATCCTCACGTAAACAGATTGAGTTTTTTCAATAATATTTTTTTTACTGAACAAATAAAAAATGTTACAAACAAATAACTTATTTAGAGAAGTATGTAAAATAAAAAAAAACCAATTAAACAATTTGACTTGTTTAAAATAAAATATTTTTTAGATAACCTTGACTCGATGGCTTATAAAATTTCTGCATACGTTTCATATTCGGTCTCGAGAAAATATTTTATGTCATCACTCAATTTCGAATGAAACTCAATTGGCTACCTATTGTAACGTATCGTTTTAATATATGCCGCGCGCAAGCACAGTGAGCGAGTGATCGACCGTTTTACTTGAGCATTCCCACCATTCAACATTCTCGAGGAGTGAACGCAGCGCTTGGATAGTCGCGAGCGGCCAGCCGTTCTTTGACAATCATCTAAGGCGGACGCATGTTTATCTATTTCTTTTCTCTACTTAACACGTGGTGTGGTTCACTTAGCTTGAACTTTGAAATTTGTTTTTATATATTATTTTAACATATTAAAGATTCCCATACTGGGTAAGTCCTTTAATTTATTTTACAATA
Source organism: Anthocharis cardamines (assembly GCA_905404175.1). Classification (NCBI taxonomy): domain Eukaryota; kingdom Metazoa; phylum Arthropoda; class Insecta; order Lepidoptera; family Pieridae; genus Anthocharis; species Anthocharis cardamines. Next base: position 4,007,848 of record FR989959.1, read on the forward strand.
AATAATATATTAATAAAAGTAAATGCTTGATTAGCTAAATAGATTAGATATAAGTTTGGTTATAGTTACATATTTTTGTTATAATATTTCTATAAAATGATTCAATGTGTTTAGTTGTAGATTAGTGATTAAGTGATTAACTAAGCTTTTAGTATAAATATAAATAATATATAAATATATTTTAAAATCCTCATCAAGCAGATGGCCAAATGTGTAGCCCGGCCTACCCGACTTCGCTTCTCTGTCTAAATTGATTCTTATTGTGTTCCCTGAATATTACAGGAATCAAGTCTGGATATAAGCAAAACTTAAAACTGTGAACTGGATGACCTTGAAACAGATCTAAGTCAATCAAGCTAGCAGCGCTGTTGGAATGCCAGGACTGGAATGGAACAGGAGAGTGCGGTAGTGCTGGCCCGAACTAGATTGTGAAACTTGTGATCACGGCAGAACTTTGCGTTATTTATATATTTATTTTCTTTTAACTAGATTTTCTTTTAGGTGTTTTTTTATATAATACATATTTATAAGACTATAATATAATTGTTAAATTTAATGTTTTTTTATTTATTTCAAGTAAAATCATCACAGTGGCGCCCATAAACGTGGTTAAGTGATCATAAGTTTTCATTTTCTTGCTTCGGTTTACATGTTGGTCATTGTGTTTGGTGTTGGATTGTTTTGTCCTTGTGTAAGTTTTTTTTTTATATCACCTGCTTGTTGATTACTAATTTAGCTTATTATTTTATTTCTATTTCTAGCATATAAGTTTTTTGTTTTTATTGTTGTTTTGTTTATATTTTCTATATTTACCATAAGTTTTTTCTATATTTTTTTCATTTTTTTTTTGTTTTTATTATTATTATTGTTCTAAAATGTCTTTTATTATTAAGTATTTACTTTTGCAAAAACATGAATTGAGTTATGAAGTAGCTATTCGCGGTGAGTTCCCCTCAGAGAATGTTGATGGTCTGCGGCGGCAAATTAACAAGTTAACGCAGCTCTATCCTGCTGACGAAATAATTGAATCTGTTTTTGACTTCAACGATGATATTAGGGGTTGCCAGGAGTCTCTTGATAAAGTTAAGAAAAATCTAGATACACTTTCACTAACTTATACTGAGTCACTTTTTTAAAAGAACGGAATCTCTCATTAATCATTTGCATTTTAGAATACAGAGAATTCAGTCTGAGAAATCAGATGATATTTCTCAATTAAGTAATATTAAAAAATTATTTGATGGTTATAATACAATATTCCTCGAACTTAGTAAACCAGGTACATCAGAGCCCACACCTACTTCTTTACTATCTGATGATGTAGTAACCAGACAAAATATCTCTGGTTTAAATATAAATGTTTCATGTGAACGTAGTATCACCAGTGAATTGTCTAAATTAAAATATGACGGTAAGTCCTGTGTTCGTGCTTTCATTCAGAAGTTAGAAGAATTTAGAGTATCCAAAGTTATTTCTGAAGAAAAGATGTTATTATCGGCTACCGACATCTTTATTGGGGATGCTTTACATTGGTTCCGTAGCACTAAGCATAAGATATTCAAATGGAAGAATTTAATTCAATGCTTAAGGGATGACTTCGATATCCCAGATTATGATTACCGTATGTTATCTGAAATACGGAATCGAACTCAGGGCGATGGTGAGAGCATTACAATTTACCTTTCAATTATGGAAGGCATGTTTTCTAGACTTAGTAAGCCTATGTCTGATTTAGATAAATTAGAAATAATTGTCCATAATATTCGGCCCTGTTATTCTACATTGCTCGCAGCCAGTTCAAACATAACCACTCTTGAGCATTTAAGGACTACTTGTAAGAATTATGAGCGTTTTAAAATTCTTTCAGATAATTTTAAAGAACCGCCGCCTTTGAATTCTAATTTACTAGCTCCTGAATTTTGTTACCAGCGTAAACAATTAAATATTAATACTATAAATGTTAAAAATGTAGATCAACCTATTAAAAAGAGTGTTTATTGCTTCCGCTGTCGAGTTAATACTCATACTTTAAGAGATTGTACGGCAGAACGTAAAATATTATGTTTTGGGTGTGGACAAGAAGGTATAAGAAAACCTGAATGTCCAAAATGTTCTCGTTCAAAAAACTAATTAAAGGAAGTTGTGGGAGGTCAACACATAATTATTTTGATATCTCGGACTGGAAGAATTGGCTGTTGACTATTCGAAATTTTTTTAAAAGAAATTCCACTCCTACAACTTTCAATGTTATTCCGAGAGAGGATCCTCGTCCGTATGTAAAGGTAAGTATTCAAATAGGCAAAATGCTAGAATTGTATGGCTTGTTGGATTCTGGGTCTGCTGTAACAATTCTAGGAAATAACTCGCAAAAAGTTCTAACAGAACTTGGTTTAAAAATAGACACTTCTAGCAAAATTATTATTACTGCAGCTGGTGGTCAAAAGATTTTTTCTAAGGGGTTTATTCTCTTACCGATTACATTTGAGAATAAATTCTCAGTAATAAAAGGACATGTTATTCCTGAAATAGAAACATCTCTAATATTAGGCATCGATTTTTGGAATAATTTTAATATTTGTCCCAAATATCTAACTAAACCCGATCATTTATACTTAAATGAACCTACGTGTTATGACATAACAAAATCATCTGATTTGTATGTTTTTGCTTATGAGAATCTTACGAGTCTTCAAAAACGTATAGCAGATAATATTGTTAAACAATTCAAAGAAATTTCATTTGCTGAAAGGGGTTTGGGTAGAACACATTTAATAACTCATCGAATTGATACTGGCGATACTGAACCTATTAGACAACGATACTATCGCATGTCTCCTGAAAAACAAAAGATAATAACTGAACAGATTGATGATATGTTAAAGCTAGATGTAATCGAGCCTTGTGAAAGCCCTTGGTCATCTCCAGTATTGGTAGTAGGGAAGAAAGATGGTAATGCTCGTTTTTGTTTGGACAGTCGTAAACTAAATGCTGTAACAAAAAAAGATGCTTATAGTTTACCTTACGTCTCTGAAATCTTGGATAATCTAAAAGATGCTCGATATCTCTCTAGTATCGATTTATCTAAAGCTTTTTGGCAGATTTTAATTCATGAACCAGATCGCGAAAAGACTGCATTTTATGTCCCAGGTCGAGGTACTTTCATGTTTAAAACAACAGCTTTTGGTCTCACTAATGCTCCGGCAACACAGCAAAGATTAGTTGATCTATTGTTTGGACCTGAATTTGAACTAAAGGTATTTGCGTATTTAGATGACATTATTGTCATTAGTAAGTCGTTTGATGAGCATGTCTCTCTTCTTTCCAGGGTATTTCAAAAATTACATAACGCTAATTTAACTATTAATCTTGAAAAATGTCAATTTTTTCGTAACCAACTTCGATATCTCGGCTATGTGATAGATTCGAAGGGCTTAAGGACGGACCCCGATAAGGTTGAGGCTATTCTCAATTATCCTACGCCTACCTGCAAGAAGGACGTTAAACGTTTTTTGGGAACTGCATCCTGGTATAGGAGATTCATTCCTCAATTTAGTACTATTGCTGGACCATTAAATAAATTAACTTCAACAAAAAAGTCAGCACCACCATTCCAATGGACAAAGGAAGCTGACTTAGCTTTTCTAGAATTAAAATCTAGACTTGTTGAAGCTCCTGTTTTAGCTTGTCCCGATTTTCGTTATTCATTTGAGGTTCATACAGATGCAAGTAGCTTCGGAGTTGGAGCAATGTTATCACAAACAATAGATGGCAAGGAGCACCCAATTGCATACATGAGTCGTTCTTTATCTAAACCAGAGCGTAATTACAGCACAACAGAACGAGAGGCTCTCGCTGTGCTAATAGCTCTCGAACATTGGCGCTGTTACGTTGAAAACGGACAAAAAGTCACGGTTTATACCGATCATTCCGCTTTGAAGTGGTTTTTGTCTTTAAACAACCCTACTGGTCGTTTGGCACGCTGGGGTGTACGATTATCAGCCTTCAATTTTGATATAAAACACCGAAAAGGAGTTGATAATGTTATTCCCGACGCTTTATCCAGAAACGTTCCCGTTTGCGTAATCAGTACTTCAAATTCGTTTTTAACTACTACAGATAAATGGTATAAAAATATCTACAATGGCTGTTTAAATGATCCTTTAAATTTTCCAAATTTTCTTATAGAGAAAAACTCTTTATTTAGACTATCTAAAAATAAACATGAGCTTACCTCGGAATTTTCTTGGAAAGAGGTTGTCCCAAGTGAACTTCAAGAAAAAATATTTTTAGAAAACCATTCAGAACCAACAGCTGGGCACTTCGGCGTGTTCAAAACTTACAAGCGTTTGGCACTTCGTTTTTACTGGCCTGGTATGTATTCAGACGTGGTTAATTTTGTTTCAAAGTGTGAAATTTGTCTGGCTTACAAATTATCCACTCAAGGAACTTTAGGTAAAATGGGTAGACCCAAGAATGTTAGCAGACCTTTCCAAGTTTTATCAATTGATTTAATTGGTCCATTACCAACTTCAAGAAAACAAAACAGTTATTTATTCGTAGTGACTTGCTGTTTTACTAAATATTGTTTGTTTTTTCCACTTCGAAAGGCTACTGCTCAACTTTTATCAAAACATTTGGAAGATGATGTTTTTATGGTCCATGGTATTCCACAAACAATCATACTTGATAATGGTTGCCAATTTATTAGTAATGAATTGGACACCTTGTTTAAAAAGTACAACGTACCTAATACCCACTTTACCCCAAAATATACTCCTCAGATTAATACAGTAGAGCGTTACAACAAAACTATTATAACTGCAATTTCTACTTTTGTTGACAACGATCATAGAACTTGGGATATAAACTTACCTAAAATTATGTTTGCTATGAATTGTTCCGTAAATGAAACCACCGGTTATACACCATCGTTTTTAGTTTACGGAAGGGAACTAGTTTCTTGTGGTTCCCACTATGTTGAAAATGAATCGAAGGATTTAATTTTTATGCCTCGTGATCCTTACGCGGAAAACTTAGGACATTTATCTGTTATCTTTGATAAAGTACAAGTAGCAATTTGGCAGGCTCACGCTAAGAATACTGGTTATTATAATTTGCGACGTAAGGAAAAGGAATTTAATGTAGGGGATATTGTATGGAAGCGAACTTATTTCCAAAGTGACAAGGGAGCTTATTTTAGCAAAAAATTAGCACCTAAATTTCTTAAATGTCGCATTGCAAAGAAACGCTCTCCGTTGGTATACGTTCTTGAGGACATGAATGGTAAAGATTTAGGTGTGTGGCATATAAAGGATCTTAAGAGTGTAGGTAAGGAGCGATAGTTTTTTTTTTCTCTCTCTCTTATTTTGTTTGTCTCTTGCTCTGACAAATGTTCTACGGATTTTATCGTAGTATAGATACTCAAAATCCTTTTCTAAGGGAGGGGGTACTGTAACGTATCGTTTTAATATATGCCGCGCGCAAGCACAGTGAGCGAGTGATCGACCGTTTTACTTGAGCATTCCCACCATTCAACATTCTCGAGGAGTGAACGCAGCGCTTGGATAGTCGCGAGCGGCCAGCCGTTCTTTGACAATCATCTAAGGCGGACGCATGTTTATCTATTTCTTTTCTCTACTTAACACGTGGTGTGGTTCACTTAGCTTGAACTTTGAAATTTGTTTTTATATATTATTTTAACATATTAAAGATTCCCATACTGGGTAAGTCCTTTAATTTATTTTACAATAAATAATATATTAATAAAAGTAAATGCTTGATTAGCTAAATAGATTAGATATAAGTTTGGTTATAGTTACATATTTTTGTTATAATATTTCTATAAAATGATTCAATGTGTTTAGTTGTAGATTAGTGATTAAGTGATTAACTAAGCTTTTAGTATAAATATAAATAATATATAAATATATTTTAAAATCCTCATCAAGCAGATGGCCAAATGTGTAGCCCGGCCTACCCGACTTCGCTTCTCTGTCTAAATTGATTCTTATTGTGTTCCCTGAATATTACAGGAATCAAGTCTGGATATAAGCAAAACTTAAAACTGTGAACTGGATGACCTTGAAACAGATCTAAGTCAATCAAGCTAGCAGCGCTGTTGGAATGCCAGGACTGGAATGGAACAGGAGAGTGCGGTAGTGCTGGCCCGAACTAGATTGTGAAACTTGTGATCACGGCAGAACTTTGCGTTATTTATATATTTATTTTCTTTTAACTAGATTTTCTTTTAGGTGTTTTTTTATATAATACATATTTATAAGACTATAATATAATTGTTAAATTTAATGTTTTTTTATTTATTTCAAGTAAAATCATCACACTATCCAACTTCGTTGGGATACCAACTCACATCCTACACCTCCTTTATCGCGTACTGTTCAACCCTAAAACGCCTAAAACGCCTCCTACTACCTTAAGGAGAGATTAGACTTTAGACATGATTACCTATAGCAGGCTTGTAAGATCTCTTACGCCTTTTAATGCAAACACCAGACTACGAACAATATTTTACGGTCCAGGCAATCAAGTTATGAAATGAATTAACTCAGATTACATTCTTCACAGTTATTACTTTTTTTATGTTAGATATCGACAGACGAGCATGAGGATCACTGGATGGTTGGTGATACCTCACAGAACATCATTCAATGATGCGCTGTCGGCCTACTTTTTACTTCAAGCATTCGGAAATCCATAGACTGAAACCGAAACGCGCAATGTGCACTTCACGGGTTTTCCATCTATGAACGGTGGTTACTGGTTCGTTACACGGTCGGAATTTCGATATTCCTCCCACCCGATCACTGTCCAAAGTTACCAGACGTGAGGAAAAAATGCTAAAAGTAAATTATAAACATGTCGTCCCTGTGGGATTCGAACCCACCACCAATCGATGCGCACGGCAGGTGTTCTACCGAACATGCCAACGAGCCCTTCACTAGGTATACCATTATTTATTGTGTATAGCACAGAACAGGGAAAAATTCTTCTGTTCTGTGGTGTATAGTATTCTTGTTATTTATTGTTGTTATATTTAAAATTATAACAATATTGCTGTGCATTAAATTTAAATAAATCAACGCGATAATTTTAATATAGCCTATTCAGTGATGGCAATAACAATACACAGGCCGTTTTGATTGTCCACTATTTGTTAATAATAAATAAACAACCGCATTGTCCTATTGTGTATTACCATTGAATGAGGTAAGCACGAAATTGTTCACACGTCAGCCTTTCTCTGTGCGAAATTAATATTGAGTTTTAGATATTGTTTTGTGAAATAACTGCCTAGGTCAATAATATACGAATATCTTAAGGAATGTGAAAGGTACTAAAATTAATTTTATATTAAATTAATGAGTAATTTTTTCATGCCACACTGAAGCCTTATTAGTTATTAGTGCATGGCAACACAATCTTTACAATTTATTATATGTAGGTACAAAAAATAAATATAATAATTTCAGTTTAGCTTATCACAGTCATAAATTCTATAAAGGTTAAAAAATGTGGAAGCAGTTATAGCATATTATGTCAAACGGATTAAATAATAATATAGTAAAACAAGTTCATTGTTTTTTTCTGTAATTCAGGAATCAATTCACTTAGGTATGCATTCGGAATTGCGTATAGTTAAAATATCGTGTTGGTACGCTGGACCTACCTCATTAGTAGGACCACACTAGTTTAAAAACTTGAAAAAAGTATGCTAAAGGCGGGGTGCCATCTCCTTAAGCACGCCACTCTGTCAAGAGTGTCCGTGTAAGAAGAAATATGACTGTTCGAATCTCGAACATTGGCCGTTCTGAGCATACATCGGCGGCATAAAATAGTAATAGATTAACTCTTATACCAGGTTTTTTTTAATACATACCAGGTGAAGAAAGGACTCCGTGCAGGAGAAATACTAGAAACCAAATAGTCCATTGCTGGAACAGCGCACCCCACCGCGCCATCTCACTGTAACAATAGAAATTATATTTAGTTTCTTGTATATTGGACATACATACTTATTATCATCATATTTATATTTCAATCTTGATACGATTAGGATTACGTACATACTAAATAGTACATGTATAAATATGTCACTGAACCTCCTAAGCCGCTGTCCGCATTCCCCTGCATACCATTTTCTGGTGCAAACAGGGTTCCGTTCCGTGGAAAAACGAGGAAATACACGTTCTAAGCCGCTGGACCGATTTTGACGATTTTGATTATTACTTGTACGATAAGAAATATATAAATCTTGACTCCTAACTTTTAAATAATGATTTTGTCATGTACCTATTGATCTCACTCTAAACAACCTAATAACATCAATAAAATAAATATGTTATCAATGGATTAAAAAAAAATTTAACTTTGATTAAATCGAGATACACCGCTAATGTGCAACTTGTCCTTCTTGCCAATTAATTCAAATATCAATAAAAAATAATCTTCCTCTGATGACAATAGGTGAATAAAATAAATAAATAGCTCACCGTTTTAACATTTAGGAAAGACAGAAAGAATAACTATATTTAATAGACAACTATCTAATAAGAAGACTATTGTTACACTGGGAATGCATTATAGTTTTGCGTGATCAGCACAATATGAGATGATTCTGAGCTTGGAATATGTGATGTCTTGAGTTAATTGTAATTGGAGTGTTAGATAAGAAATTATACTAAGCTAAAATGTGATTAGAAAAATTAAAAACACATAATATGGGGTGAAGATAATTTACACAGCTACTTTTTGTATATATAGACACGTGTGTAGGATCTCGTCTGTTATAAAAAGAAAAGTTTTATAACGCGAGTATCAGATATTTAGATTCTGGATTAAAACGCGATTATATTTATTATATTATATATCCCGACGTTTCGAATAATTTTCAATAAGTGTGGTCACGGGCAGACTGTCATACTAACGCCATCTATTTCTATGGCAACTTTGTGAAAATACAAATCAGACAGCTGTCGCCTTTCAGTCTGCCCGTGACCACGTTTGCTGAAAAGCATTATTTTATTTAAAGCGAAATAATTAACGATAAATTAAATTGTAGGTCCATTATCCGTTACCGTAACCATGACTATCCGTGTTTGTACCTCTTCCCCTTGACTCTTACGCGAATAACATTATGTCTCTGAGAGTCGTACAGAGACTGGTGTCTCCGATACACATGTCTATGTGCTTTTAAGACGTTTTATTCACGTTCGAGTCCGTGCATTGACCGTGATAGCAGTCAGGGCTTTTCCCTTTCGATAAAAACAACAGAAGCAAATCCTTGAACAGGTATTATTGTAAATCCGTTTCTAGTAATGTAATTAAAGGATTTGGATTGAGGATTTATCGCAGTATTCCGATTTTATAGCGCTGTTTTAAGGTTTCCGCACACGTAGATAATATCGGCTTAGTAAATGCTAAGCTAAACTATCGAAGAGCTTAAAAGCTTATTTCCGAACCGGATAGGTGTCTTTCGGTTGCAAAATCTTGTATATAAAAAAGCAATCTAAGTATGTTTGTCCTATATGCTAAACTGTTCATGCAATTATGATGAAACTTTAGTGAGTTGTTCTGCATACGCCCTTGACGTTGATTATGTAGCGGCATTGCAACCCATGCCAGGTACAGCTAGTAAAAAAAATTTGTACCAGAGTACACAGGTAAGAAGTGAAACTTCTTTACGACATATCATTTTTGTACTATTTGCATCTTCACGAAAATGGGGTAGATAAGGCTTAAGCCTTAAGAAAAAAGATTTTATCACTTTCAAATTAATATATTGTTATTCTTATTTCAAACCAAACTTCGAAACTAATATATTGTTGTTATTATTATAATATATTACATTATATTCTTTACGTCACTACTAAACTTTGATAAAAAAAGCAACATGGCGCGTAACCGAAAAACGTGACGATACTTACAAAATTTCTCCCATACGTCGATAAAGAAGTTTCACTTCAAAAAATGTTTCAATGATTTAAATAAAATACTTTATAACTGACTATATAATCCGTTATAAAGTATTTTATTTAATGTGTGATACTCGAGTTAATAAAAGATTTATTATGATTATATTTTAATGATTTATGACAGGTTTTGACGGGTGAATGACTAACAATAACCTCACATCACTAATGTTTGCTATTTTGTACAACACTCTAAAACTAAGAATGGTTAGAGATTTAAAAAAAAATCTTCTGGACGAAGAATCCAGGTAAACTGGCTCTGCGACCCTCTTTCGTTTTTTTTTGTTCGTTTTGATTCACAAATTATCTTTTCCATCTGTCTACTTATCGCTGTCAGACAGCACTACCAGCGGTGCATCACATTCTAAGTGACACCTGTTTAAATAACCACCAAGGACTTTATATATATATATAAAGTCCTTGATAACCACACAGTAGACATCTTGTTATTCTATTTTTATTATGTCATTTACGTATTTTAAATTTTAACTGTATTGCTTTATTTATTATTTTAACTGTATTTATTTCGTCGGTTCGGATCGACTAGTGTACGCCTAGACTTTCTCGTGAGTTTTTGCTCTAGTTTAAAGAAAATAAAGAAAAATATTGTACTCGTATACTAACACTAGTTTCTAAGTCTCTACTAACATAATGGATTATGTTATGTGATTAATAAATACATAATAATTTATTCTTATTAATAATAAACTTGTCCATGTGTGAGAGTTAAGTCCCACTTACACGATGCAAGTTTCTTGCCTATTCCGTACAATTAAATTGAAGCAATAAATGACTTGCATCGTCTAAACAACACGTTACATTTTAATCTGTTATACAAGTTTTGTTTCAATACTTTTCTTGGTGTACACAGCACATAATATCCGCATGTAAACAGTTGGTTACTTATTGGATGTCAGTTATTTCGCTCCAATTATTGCATTCGATTATTGCTCAAGTAGGTATGTAAAAGAAATTACCTTTAATGATGGTTATCTTATTCTAATTTAAATTAAGAAAGGCAAAATTAAATGGTAATCCTAATATTCCTCTACTATTTGGCTGTCTCGCATTCCCGATTTGTGACAACCCAGCTAAACCGGTAAACTCCAAACCGATTTCAAATCCCTGATATCAGCTCTGTAAATACTAAGCCGGTAATATGGATGTTCTTGTATGACCTCTTCGGAGTATAGGCGGAAGGGTTATGGGAAATAAAGCTGTTACTAGCGCAATTTACATGCTACATTCGTTACATTAATCGGGCTTTATTATAGGTTATTTAGTTTGCTCATTGCTGTTTGGCTCGAGAAGTTACTCGAAATGCAATTGAATAGATTTTGGAGTTAGGATAAAATATTTAATCGCTACCTCTTACAGAAAATTACGTATTATGGAACTAAGTACCTACTTATTATAATTGTTATACCTTCGCCAAAGTTATCTACGGAAATTATCTAGATTCTAGTCTATTCTGTGTAGATTCTAGTATATTATAGGAAACAGCTACAGATATTATATTAATAGGGCGGTGTAGAATAGACAAAGTTTTCGACATTTTAAAAATTTAATAAATATCTATACATTTATATATGTATATCTAATTTGGATAGAAATTGGACATATAACAACCGTAAAACATCGATTCTACAGCTGTTTAAATAACTCGGTAATAAATAATGATTTAAACATTTAGTTAACGTAAATAAAATTGTACTTTAAAGCAATTCCAGAAAATATATCGATGGCTAACAACCAAAAAGGGATAACCACCATTCCACAAATTTACAGGAAATTAGTTTAATGTCCGGAATAAACAGTGGCGGTTCAAAAAAAAATAAAAATTCTAAAGTAGGGATCAGGGAAAATTCATCGGAATTATGTCTCTGTGTAAGATACAGAAATTTGTCTTACATGTTGACTTGGAAAAAAACCAATCCCCAAATATGCCGCTCTAGGGTCAAGCCAACTCAGCCTGCTGGTAAATCCGCCACTTGGAATAAACGATAAATATATGAGCGCCAAAAAGTTTATGTTAGATTCATGAACTTTAGATCAAAAGACGCAAAATACCAGCCAAATGATTAGAAAATATGTCTATTTTTCAAAAAATGTCGCCATCGATATAAAATATTCAAATACTCAGAGGCGATCATCGTTGGTGTTCAGTATAACAGCTAGAACAATAGGGAATGTAACGGCTTGCGGTCGGTCAAATCAATCAAAATTATACCTTCGTATTGAAACTTTTCATCATAACAGTGTTCAGAAATTTAGCACGCGCTCTTTCTATTTGCTGTTATTCTGGTAACTGAACTAGAATAAATTTGTTGATTTCTATTGTTGTAAATCACAAACGTTGAAAATAATCTATAATTTAATTATAACCCGGCTAAAATCGAACCCGCGATATATCAACTCACATGATGCATCAAATATCGTACCAAGAAGTCGCCAAAAATTGCAAGATTTTTATTCAAATACAATACGATGGAAATGTCAATACAATATGACATTTTTGATTATACTGCTTATAAGTAGGTAAATCGTTGGAAAAATTATACATTTATATTGTTTAATAATCCTAAAGCAATCAGCAAATATGGCCTGTAATTTCTTTCTTCTTTTTTGTATAATCAAGTGTGAAAAAGTCAATAGTTTCTATACTAGAAAATTAAAAAGGTCTTATAAAAGAACCGACTGATAGTCACAGTGGCTCAGTGGTAAACGAAATGTGTTTAGAACCGGGTTCGAATCTTAGAGCAACAAAATTGAAAAAAAAATTGGGCTGTAAATAATAATGATAAGTGAAACAGACACATTAATGGGTCTGCCCCGTACCACATCGGGACTTGGAAATTGATTTACTAATAAAATAAAAATCCGTCAATAAAATATTTGAGAAGCATGCTTTAAAAAAAAGGATGTTGCAAGTATGTTGATAGCACGTTATGATGAGCGACAGTCACGCACGACTACTGGTATCTTGGCGGATGCTGATTCACACGAGAATGTCTCAAAATCCTTGTTCGAGCTAAGTTTTTATCCTAGTTTCCCAACAGATGAATCACGCTACAACTGTAACTCAAAATTCATATTCAGTCACGAAATTTGGTCACGTCGCGTTGGATATAATATATACAATATACATATTATGTAGTTTCGGACTCAAAACACAGAAGTTATTACAGTTGGCAGAAGTTCACTATAAAACTAATTTCAGATCATAATATATAAATTCTGTTGGACAGGTCGCAGGCTGCTGATCGCCTACTTAGGCCTACCGTCCTAAAAAAAATGTCCCGACGTTTTCAACAACCGTGGTTACGGGAAGACTGAAAGGAGACAGCTGTCGCATTTTTATTATTTTACATGGATTTCGGATTTTAACTAAGTTTTTAAAACATTAGAAATAAAAAATTCAATGTGAGTATATGTTTAGTACAAAATCTAAATATCATAATAACTAGTACTTAGAAACTCTCATAACATCACAACAAACGGTTCCAGCCAGAATTAAATCCTATAAGTCAGCATCGCGCTCGGTAAATCAAAGAGGAATTCACTCGTCCTCCTTCACGGGTACCGTTATCGGTTATCTCAGTTCCACAGTCTCGATACACTTAGCCAACGCTGATGATACTCGCCCTTATTATAATGGCCCACACACATAAAAGCGTGATTCATTTATGCAAATAATAAATTTCTCGGAACTATGTTGTTTATTTTCGTATTTATGAATGTGGGTGTCCATTAAGTTTCCTGCAAATGAGTTCGCTGGCAAATTGGGATGTTTACTCTTATTTTGCCCAGAGCTTTAGCGCTGCTATTTTTTGACGGGCTCGTTGGCGCGTTCGGTAGAACACCTGCCGTGCGCATCGATGGGTCGTGGGTTCGAATCCCACCGGGACAAAATGTTTATAATTTTCTGTATGCATATTTTCGCCACGTCTAGTAATATCGACATTCCGACCGGGTAACAAACCACCGTTCATAGATGGAAAAACCGAGAAGTGCACATTCGCGCGTTTCGGTTTCAGTCTATGGATTTCCGAATGCTCGAAGTAAAAAGGAGGTGGACTGATGTTCTGTGGCTGAGGTATCACCTAGCATCAAGTGATCCTCATGCTCGTCGGTCAATATCTAACATAAAAAAAATCCTTTATACTCACTCAAAATTTCATCAAAGTCAATTTAGTCGTGACACATCAGAAAATGACAAATCAATTTTCGCAATTATATTATTACTACGGATAGTATTGATATATTACATATAGACGTTATATCATCGTCTATAGATAAGATTGACTGGGAACAGTGTAAAGTTACCTATATCACAAAAATCAATTCAGATGTAGCTAGGAAACTATTTCAAAGTTACATACTTGTATGTGATATTATATGTATGTACGCTTAGCTGTAGTACTTCTATGATGTAATTCCTAACCGGTCGTTTAAGATATACTGATTATCTAATGGATGTATGAATACTTTTACCAGGGATCATGAATAATCTTTTATAAGTGTTTATTAACAGCGGTATAAAATTCTATTTATCGACTTTGTTCCTTTTGATTGTGTATAATACAATTTCAGGTCGCTTTCCAGCCGGGCTAGCATGACCGCCACGAGATATTTCGCGGACGAGAGAAGACAAACTAAGATGTTAGATATCTCGATATATTATATCTCGACATCGACAATTTTGATAGAAAAGATATCTCGATCAACAAATGTATCTATTTTTGACATTAAAAGTCGAGTTTTAAGTGTAATTGTCATGTTAGAGCCGAAAGAAATAAAGCGATAGTCGATTGAAACACGAGAAAACTGTAGACAAAATTTTGTCGCGCTTGTCATGCTAGGCCGGCTGATGAACATGAAGCTAAGGCCATAGAAACTCAATGATAAAAAGCATAAATTTTGAGTTAAGTTGTAACAAACAAACAAATCGTCGTCTTTATAATATTAGTATAGACTAGCTACAGCTGCATGCGCTGCGTGCTTTTTTCAACTCATCAAAATTTCATCATAATCGGATGAATTCTTTAGAAATGCATGTAGGACAAATATAAATACTTACATGTATTTCGGCTTATTACTTTTATCTTAATGGTAAATAGAGTTAAAATTGAATGCTCTCAAATAAAGTGTGGCAAGAAATAATCTACATGAGAACCAATAGGACAACGCCTTTGTCTTGAATGTTATAAACGCGATACCATTATAACGTAAATGTCGATCGATGTGGCATTTACTAAATCTCAGACTCATTCAATTACCCACAAAATACGCTATTTGTTAGCGACTCTAGTTCTTTTCAAATGAATGGGAACGAGAGATTAAAGTTCTTTGATCTTTCGTCAGACAGGTGGTTACTTTAAGAGCATTG
Organism: Anthocharis cardamines; assembly: GCA_905404175.1. Taxonomy (NCBI): domain Eukaryota; kingdom Metazoa; phylum Arthropoda; class Insecta; order Lepidoptera; family Pieridae; genus Anthocharis; species Anthocharis cardamines. Next base: position 4,023,226 of record FR989959.1, read on the forward strand.
AAACTTCATCCTTCAGTCTTTGTAATAAAGTCGATTTTCAGTTGTACTCACATTTGAGTTCCCTTATTAGCAGATTTCGTCACAAGCCTTAGAATTCCGCACTTAAACACCGGTCTTCTACAAAAACTAGACATATTTAGAATGAAAAAGTATTAGCAATGTAAATTATGTCAGCTAGTAAAGTTTGTAATAAATTACATTCCTAGAACGTGTTTTATTGGTTCACTTAAGACATCCATGAAAAAGCTTTTAATTAAATAAGAATTTGCCATTTTCAGATAGATTTCGAAGGCTTGATTCTACATCAATTAATATAGAGATATCTATGTAGGAAAAAATAATAAATGCTTTTTCATTTTTTCTTTATTAATAAAACTTCTATAGTTTAGAACTGAATTGAACATGAATACTTCCAAATAAATATGATTATGAATGTGTATGTTTTTATAATTATATTTCTATATTATGTATTTATATGTACGATTCGCAGAGATATTTGTGATCTTATAATTGTAGCTACTGTGCAGATATAGATTCTTATTTAAGTAATTGTTCCATGAGACACAATATAATAAAACAATTAATAAGTCAACAGTATACTTCTAATATTTGAATAACAGTTAAAATATTTTTTCAACCTTAACTTATTAATACTCGTGGTATCATGAAACCTAATACGAGTTAAATAAGCAAGATCTCATATGATATAATAAGTGATCAAAACCCAGGGACATATTTTAACACAATCCAGTTAACAAAAGCCGGGCTTTGATAAATAAATAGGCTATAATAATAATATAATATTTCTGGACAATTACCAAGTCTCAATGTCTACTATAATGTACATAATGCAAAGTAAATGTGGTTATAATATCGTGAAAGTGATCTTCTCAGCGCATCCTCAGTGCATGAGTTACGTAATAACTTCATTTGGTAAAGTGCAATGGGTCAAACTACGCGAACCTACCTGATACACGATCTAACCACAACGCAATCTTTATCTTAAGATGTATTGTGGTATTGGAATGCACCTGTGTTCGTAATTTTTTCAAGTGTTTGGCGACTTCTGATGCTTTTATTGATATATACGTAGATATTCTATGAATGTTGACAGACGTGCACATATATATTGTTTTAGTGTGAGTAATCTCAGGAGCGCTCAGTTACTAAGTTACCGAGATTACTCACACTAAAACCATGTATTTGTGCACGCCTGACAACATTTATAGCCAAACGGACTTCGTGAGATAGAATATTTATACAGAAACTAGCAGCGAAACCCGGCGTTGCTCGGGTTAAAATACATCGCATGTCAGAACTTTCTAGATTATTTCGGATCAATTTCATCGATTGCACACATTTTGGAACTTTCTAGATCTTTCCAGAAGCTTTTTAAACATTCTAAATCGATTACAACAATTGAAACCATTTTAAAACTTTCTAGATCATTTCAGAAATTTTTAGAATTTTCTAGATCATTTCGGATCAATTTCATCGATTGCACACATTTTGGAAATTTCTAGATCTTTCCAGAAGCTTTTTAAAACATTCTAAATCGATTACAACAATTGAAACCATTTTAGAACTTTCTAGATCATTTCAGAATTTTCTAGATCATTTCGAATCAATTTTATCGATTGCACACATTTTTGAACTATCTAGATTTTTCCAGAAGCTTTCTAAATCGATTACAACAATTGAAACCATTTTAGAACTTTCTAGATCATTGAGGATCAATTTCACCGATTGCACACATTTTGGAACTTTCTAGATCTTTCTAGAAGCTTTCTAAATCGATTACAACAATTGAAACCATTTTAGAACTTTCTAGATCATTTCAGAAATTTTTAGAATTTTCTAGATCATTTTGGGCCAATTTTATCGATTGCACACATTCTGGAACTATTTAGATCATTTCCGAGATTTTCAGAATTTTACGGAAGATTACATTAGTTAGAAAAGGACAGATATATATTATTCCACATTTTTGCCACCCACAACCACCCACTTCCACCCACCCCGACCAAACTCCCTTATGCACACCTAGAGACCAAGGGGTATTCGCCATCCCAAGGGGAAGTTGATCAAAGTAGCGTATGATAGAAAAAACCGTGGACACACGTACGAACATTTGCATTTTATATAATATATTAAGATTATGTTTATTTGTAAGTGTTTCCACTTCTTGTGTGTGTTCTTTCGCGAAGGGCCAGACGGCAAATGTCAAAAAAGCAAGTGTGAAAAAACTGGTCAAACGCGGATATGTATTGCATGTAACCGAACGTTTTTTGTATTTTAATTAATTGAAATACTTTTTAATTTCATTTATTATTACACTATAACAAATTATAATCAGAACTTGTTTGTTCGATATATTTAAAAATCCAACCATCATCTCCTAGACAATTTTTGGCAGGCGGAAATTCAAACATATTTACAAGCACAGAACTGTTTCCTGTTCTGTGTTTACAAGTGCTTAAGTTTAAGGCTATGATACCCGAAGATATTTATATCGGTTTATATCTACAATGATACACTATAGTAAGAAAAAATATTTCTTAGTGAGAGGCAACATACCAGCGGCCTAATATACATATGATTTTAATAAATTAGCAAGAAAATAATATAAGGCGCGATGGGGTGAGTAAACTTAAGTGAAAAACAGAGCAAAGAGTTAACAAGGAAAAAAGACTCTCTCGTCATACCAGAAATGATCCAATACTCCACTCCTGATCGCCAATTAATTATTTTCAATACGAATTCCATATTCTTTAACTTTTCACTTAGGTAGGTACGACTCGTACCGTACCTACGAGCAGAGGCGGGACTACCATACAAGCCCAAAAGGCCTGTCGTCCTGTTAATGCCACCAAAAAAAGAAAAAAAATAATAATGTCCTTAACGTTATTATATAAGGCAAATATAACTTATATGATGAAAAAATTATATAAGTTATACATAAACACGTATTACTTTAAAGTCGGAAAACCGGGCTTTTGGGCTTGTATGGTAGTCCCGCCACTGGGTACGAGATAATTTGATTTTAATTAACTCCATTGACACTTCTCAGGACAGCCGCACAAAGGTAGGCTTGAAATATCTCTGGACTGAATCGAGGTCTCATTACATCGACTAGATCGAATCAGCACGCGAGATCTAGATTTCGATAAGTCGTGAAGTATTCACGCCTTTTCTACTTTAAAAAAAAGAATAACACGTTATAGTTAGCATTCATTAGCTTCGCACTTTCAGAGTACAAGAGGCAGGTTAAAAATTGCTCTGTTATAATGACAAAATAAATAAAAATATTAGACAGCAGTTACATACATACAATTTTGTAGAGTTTGTGGAGCTATATTATCAGCGAGTAACATATTAGGTTATATTTTTTGTGTATCTACATTGCACCCGTGTGAAAAAATTATAAAAAAAATAGCTTTTTAGCTTTGAGTTAACTGTCATTTATAAAACCGGGCGTGAAAGTGAATAGCAGAAGAACTGCTGATTATTTACAGATGTCTGTTATAGGAATAAACTCATTCCTAAGCTCCCTCAATCGTATACAACTGGTTCCCTAGTAAATATCGCTTCCGTAGACGTATCTTTGGAATGTAACGTATCTAAGATTCACATGATACGTTTGATAAACATTAAAACACAGATAAATGAATCGTAAATCATTCATGTATTCCGATTTAATCATGTCTAGTTTAACTGACAGGTGATGAATTTACAACGAGAATATTATCTGACGTGCACACGATCGAGTGCATAGATGTTCATATGCCGCATTCAAAGTAGTTAAAACAACCTCGGTGTGTTTAAAACGAAGATTTGGGCCTATTGCCCTTTGAAAGTAATAAATAATAATGAGTCTTTCGATTTTTCTAGGTCAGATATCGACAGACGAGCGTAAAAGTTACTTTTCAGGTGATATCTCAGGTAGAGCACATTATTCAATGATGCGCTGTCGACCTGTATTTTCTTTACTCAAAAGTTAACCGACTTCATGATCTAACTCAATACCCTTCGTATAACAGCAGCATCTTTATCTTAATGGTTTCACAAATTCAAATCATTTTTCATTTAGGGTACACTTATGAACGTCAATAAAAATTAAATGCTTCTAATCTTACTATTACTGCTAGTTCTCAAATCAACGTAGAACAGACGAGAAGAACTGGCAATAAACTCTCCGCAACTCTTTTTACTTATGACTAGTTATTTATTTCGCTCGAAAGTAATTTAAAATTTCGAAGAAACGAGACAAAAGGAAGTTGAACTACTCTCGGTTCAAACACGTCAACTAGAACTCACATCAATAAAATAACCTCTTGAAAGTTTAACTCATTATTAGATGACGTCACGACAAACGCTTATCCTGTTTGAAAACGAAGTATCATTTAGAGCATTCCGAAGCTCCAGTTAGTACTATTATCCCGGCGAAACAGGTAGCGTGGTACTTACAGTTATCCAAGTTCATTGTACTCTAATTTTATCCCTTACCTTTTGCGATAAACAATAGTGTTGTTGGCGAACAAATTGATGAGACAATCGGTATTGTGCAACACTGACACTAGTTGGGATTAGGTGTGGTATCGTATAATATAACAAAGGCATTTTACATTTTAGTACATACTAACCCCAATGGAACTAGCTGTTTAGAAGCTATAGGTCTTAAAGAAATAAATGAGATATCTTTTGAATGAAAACATTTCAATGTTGTATAACGTTTATACATTATATTTTGTTCTAACGTAACATTTCGATTACTGTACAGCAAACGTGGCCAATGGAGAGTGTTTTACTGAAATAATTCCAATGACATAAAATAAATAAAAAATTAGATATAATAAATTTACAAGGGAATCAAACTTCTGGTCAATGCGCTATATACGGAATATAATATGCAGAGGCGCCAAAGATGGCTTTCTTTCTAGAGAAAGATTATTGTAAGATAAGAAATGAGCTATATAAAATTATATTCGCTTAGAGTAGCAAAGAGTCTTAAGTCGATTCCTACAGGCTTCCATTTGTATAATTAACTCAATAACTAATGTACTAACTAACTAAGAACAGTGAAGGTAGTGTATACCTTCCAGTTTCCACTTTACTATGGATTACCTCGCACTGTATGAGAATATTTTTTTCTTTTTGGAACGGCTTACCTTTTGAAGATTCGCCTTCGTCACTTATCCCGAAGATATCCCGATCTATGTATTATATCTCGACATCGACAACTTTGATAGACTAAATATGTCGATCGACAAATATCTCTTCTTTTGACATTAGAAGTCGAGTTTTAAGTGTCATGTTAGACCCGGAAGACATAAAGAGATAATCGATTAAAACACGAGAAAAAGGTCGACAAAATTTTGTCGTAGTTGTCATGCTAGGCCGGCAGAATCGAGAAACTTCGACCAGATTGCATCACCTATTAAATTAAACACACTTATCGATTGAACTTTCACAAGGCGTATGCAATACAATAGTTGTCAATATAGTGGACATAATTGAGTTTTTATACAATATCGAAAGAGGCAATTTCCTATTTCATCAACTGCAGATATCGATTAAGATAATGTTAAACAGACGTACGTAACATTCGTACATAGTATGCTCCATTATCTCTGATATGAATAAACAAAAGAAACGACATATAATAATCGTATAACAAGGCATCGATTATTATATATTGCAGAGGTATACTCGTATAATATAGCTTATAGTCTCACTTAAGGGCTAATTGTTTATTCAAGAGAGTCCTTAGGTGTTAATAAGTTAAATGCATATAGTGCAGTCTACTCCTTAAAAAACCGACTTCATAACTATAACTACATATTAAAGTATGTACAAAATTAAAATTAAAAATATCTTAATTACTTCAAAGCAAGAGCCTTAAAGGACAATCGACAAGATTATTGATAGATTATTGAATCTATCTAATATTTATTAACAGTTATTTATGAAGTCGAAGAATCATCCAAATCCATGCATTTCGAAGTTATCGCGTAACAAACATACAAAGTGAAGTCGTTCAAAAATACTGCATGCAGACTAGTTTAGTATCTTTGGAGTAAAGCAGAAACAATCAGACGGACAAAAATTTTCAAAATTTTATGTGTTAATGGGGACGATTAATACATAAAATTTTGAAAATTCTCCAATTATGTTATGGTACCTTTTCGCAATGTACAGAAATTTTGATTCTAGTGTTTTAATTTATCTATACGTATATATAAATGATTTAAAAGAAATTATACAAGTATGACGTTTTTTTGTAATGAATAAATGTAGATTGCTAAATCTGCGCAATTATTTATTTTTATACCTAATTCCGCGAGTGAGCGAAAGGAGATATCATAAGAAAGCGAGACACCAACACATAGTTAATTTAATCAGCGGTTTAATTCAACCTTAGCAATAAATACAGTTTAAATTCCCGATGCAACGTAACTATAGGGTTTAGAAAGCAAAGTGCTATTTATTAGAAGAAGGTACCGGAGCAGCGACAGACACAATTTGCTAGAACCAGTTTAGCCTGCATACTCCAAAGCTTCACTTATTATAAAGCTTAAATTATATACGATGTATCGGAAATATGCAATTAGTCGTACTGGGTAATAGAAATTCCGCCGTAATAGAAACTTTACGTAACTTTGTCTTGGAAATAATATTACATATACCAGGATATTCACCTACTTCTTTTTTATTACAGAGCAGACAACCGAAAAGGTGGGTTACCTGAAGGTAAGTAAATACCACCATTCGTGGCGCATTCGGTAGAACGGTACCCGCCGTGCGCACCGATGAGTCTTGGGTTCGAATCCCAACACACATGTTTATAATTTACTGTAAACATGTCTACCCCACATCTGGTAACTTCGGGCATTTAACGGATGGGAGGAATATCTAAATTCCAACCGGGTAACGAACCACCGTTCTTAGATGAAAAAACAGTGAAGTGCATAGTGCGCGTTTCGGTTTCAGTCTTAGGCTTTCCGAAAGCTCGAAGTAAAAAGTAATTCGACAGCGCATCATTGACTGATGTTCTGTGGCTGAGGTATCACCTACCATCAAGTGAACCTCATGCTCGTTTGTAGATATCTAACATTAAAAAAACCATGACCATGCATGACTTAAGTGTCTATGATGCGAATACAACTTGCAAACCAAACAACGACAATGCGATCTACATTGTAATACAAAAGCGTCTCTCCATCAACGATTGTCTCAGGAAGAAATAAACACCTCAGTTAACACAAGATTTACATAGCTCGAATACAAAGGAACTGATTGACATTGAACTTAACATGCTAAAGGTAGGGCTAAACTACTAGACTTCACACGGTGTCGACTTGTCACCGTTCTTAACACACGATACATTCACAGTAAGACCAAACTTAAAGCGGGACATCTTACAATGTTAATTTATTTTTGAAAAGGCTCTTTAGTATTAAGATGCAAATATTTTATGTTAGATATAAACAGACGAGCATGAGGTTGACTTGATGGTAGTTGATACATTTTATGTCTAGAACGGGCAAAAATGAACTTCTTGTGATCTTAAATATCGTTATCATCATTCTGCTTTATTTTTTATTTTATTTTTATAATATTTATATAGGTATATAGGGGAAAGGGAGGCCGAAAAAAAATATGGATTGACTGTGTGAAGAATGATATGTGTTTGAGAGGTGTAACTGATGATATGGCGAGTGAAAGGAGAGAATGGCAAAAGGGAACATACTGCGCCAGTCCCAAAAAAAAGGGAACAGGACAGAAGAAGAAGATATACCTATATATGAATTTTAAGCATGTACCAGGTACCTGTTAGAAGAAACACAATTACTATCTCGTTTTCAATGTATGTTTATTTGAATATTTACGTTAAAGTTTTTGTAATTTATAATTATTATTAATTAAATAAATAAAGACAGTATATTTTAGGCCAAAGTTACTTTTACTCACTTTAAGGAATCAAAAGTAATCAAAAGACGTGATCTTCTCCAAAAATATTCTTAATATGAAACTTCGCACCTCACTACAATCAGTTAATGTCCACATAATATACTAATAAGGCCTTTTGTTGCATTTATATCAGTACTAAAAGCCAGATGTTTCCACTGCCATTATAAATTCTAACGCATCCATAATTCAAAGATTGCCGTGAAATTTATTCAACAGGTATGCTCACAACAATTCTCTAATGCTACAGATATTTAACGTTTAGTTGAATGAGTAATACTTCAAAATCAAATTCAAATATAACTTCATACAATTATTTTTGAATCGTCAATTTTTAAATATTTGTTATTTACTGTGTATAATTAAATATACATATTTTTTAAAGTGTGAGGTTCTTAAGCATTAAGTATAGTTGAATTAATAACACGAGATAGGTAAACTATACTATAATATATTTATTATTATAGTTAATTACTTAAATATGTCATATGGAGTAATGGTTGCAGCTCCTTACAAAAATTTTGTAAAACAAAAAACTTGACGATTAAAAAGAGTGGCGGAGAGTTTATTGCCAGTTCTTCTTGTCCGTTCTACGCCCTTGATTTGAGAACTGGCAGTAAATGTAAAATTAGAAGCAGTTAATATGTATTTTTTTATTGACGTTCACAAGTGTACATTGAATACCTAAATGAATAAATGAATTTGAATTTGAATATATTATAGTATGGACATTTTCAATATAGGTTCCAAAGAGAACATATTATAAATGAAAGATCGCGGTTACGGCTTGTCGACTAAATTATTTATCCGTATATAAATAAAACTTCTTTATAGGTTCCCCGAGCGATATCATCTGTGCCTACTGGAGCTGAATTAAGTCTAACCATACAAAACGAAATCAAAAACCTAATACATCGTATCGAATCACTAGTACTAACATCTCCCCAGCAATAAATTCAATCTTGACAAATAGCAGCAATGTGAAAAACAAAAGCAAGTTCATCAAACATGAAGAAGTTATGCACGAGTATTGCATGTCAAAATTATCAAGCATCTAGGATTTACAACAGAAATTTATTGTTTCACCGCTGCACCTACGCCAATAGTAACATTTTAAATAGCCACGATGTTATCGACTAAGCATTCATGGAAACGGACATGCCCAATGCATCTCTAAGCATTTGATATTATTTACTGTATTCAGCGTTTTTTAAATGAATGTGGAACATCTATACATATAATAAAAGAGTAGGATCGAAATTACGCTTCACTAAATATTTTTACCAGAAATTAAGAGGGGTGATAAAAGAAGGGTAGCAGAATGCATAAATGCAATTTTTAAGATTCTTGTCTGTCTGTCTGTCTGTCTGTCCGTCTGTCTGTCTGTCTGTCTGTTTGTTCACGCTAATCTCCGAAGATACTGAACCGATTATCATGCAATTTACACAAATATATTAAGGAAAGCCCGGGGCAACATATAGGCTTTGTTTTATCGAAATCGGTTATCGGAAAGAAAAGTTATCATCATTTAAATATTATTTTAAAAGCACCATATCACCAAATTTCAATGCAAACTGACTCGCGTTGAACTTTTTCGAATTGTCAGATGTCAATCACAGTCTGATATGTAAATGAAATAGTTTGATTATTTCGCCATTTCCAATATATGTATTCGTAGAATAGTGGATATGCAGTCCCATAGCGTAGCTTCTGATGCGAGTTCGAATCTGAAGTTGAAATGAAAGAAATAGTTTTTTGTATTTCTTTATTTATTTTTTGAAAGAACTATATTATAACAAAAATGTATTATTGAAATATTATATGAAAAAGTATTTCTTATGAGATCATTTATTTCACATTTTCATCAATCCTTTCTCTTAAACAGAATTACGATTATTCGACATTGCTTTTTTGCTTCCGTATCTTAGGTTTCCGCATTTAGCACCGGAAACCCGGGCAGGAATCCCGGGAATTTAAAAAAAATGTCCGAAAATGAAAATGACCAATTAAATGAACGCACGCATCTATTTAAGACAGAAAATGCATTGAATCCAATCTTCGATTGAACTCTGATAAGTAGAAAAAAGACACATATCTGGATTTTGGTCACGTAAAATTTAATTAAAATGAATCTCCCTAAAGTTTCTTTAAAGTCAGGTTTTTTATTTCAACTATTGAATTTCAAATCATCCTTCGAACCTCAATTAAACCACCATTAAACATGTCGATAACATGATGCAAAAGCAACCGTCAATGACTAATTTGATAGCTCTTTCCCAAAAGAAATCACCAAGTACAGAGGGTGGAGCAGGATATGTCATTTGAAGAAAGCTTGCTCAAAATATCAGCTTAAAGTGAACCCCACGCGAACGAAGTCGCGGGCATCAGCTAGTATACAATATGGGATTAATCATTTATAGTAAAGTAGTAGTTAAATCCAAGCTTTGATTTATTTTTAAAATGAAATGCGTCCTTTATTCTCCTTTATTCAGCAACACAAACACAGATTACAATTAATTAAACAACATTAACTTAAAATATAGTTACAATAAAATAATTTAACTCATTGTTAGCGCTAAAATAGTATTGACAAATTATTACTTCAGAAGTAACAAATAAGAGAAACAAGTATCGTATTTTAGTACAGTTAAGTGTAGGTTCACTATATTAGCAAATTTCCTATTTATTTTATGACTTAATTAGATTGCAAAACGGAAATGTTAACATACCTGTTATTAGTTATAATAGCGCTATTTATTACATCCCAATTAACTGTTTAGAGAAGAAACCTATACATAGTCATAAGTATTTTAGTTAGAATCATAATTAGTTTTTAACTTTAAATGCACTTTAAAACCTCCGCCTCTATATGTCAATGGTATACGAATTATGTTTTAGCTCCGGCACTCCAGAGTTCAACTGATTGGTAATTTAGTACATTAGAATGAATGTTTGTAAAGACAATTATCAATGAGATAGCCACAAATGCTTAAATTATTTGCCTATTTCTTTACGGTTCCATTTTCTATTCTGGAACCCGTATGTTTCAATATACATCAAATCAGTCAAGCATATAATAGTGACTTCTAGACCCATAGATATAAAACAAGAGCTAACAAACAAGAGCTGCTCTTGTTTGTCAGAAGCTAATAAAATACACTATTTTATTTCAAGACATTGACCTATCTTAAAACGATTTCATTTAATAGACTGGAAAGTAAAATTACTCGCAATTCACTACGTTTGACCTATTGACCATAATACGGTTAATTTGATAGACCCAGTGCTTGCGTAGGCGTAGTCTATACTAATATTATAAAGAGGAAAGGTTTGTTTGTTACGATTTAACTCAAAAACTACTCGACCGATTTTATAAATTCTTCCACCAATAGAAAGCGACGTTATCAGCGAGTAATATAGGCTATTTGTGTATAGTACATCATTGCATCCGTGTGAAGCCGGTGCGTGGTACTAGTTATATATATATATATAGTAAACTTGCGCTGTGCAAGTGTGTGTATCTCATTTTACACTAATAGTAAAAACTCAATTTTCTTTTGCATTGTATAGAATCTCTGTATACCTTGCATTATATAAACTTCTCAGCCGATTATTAGTATTGTAACCGAGTCTTTGTAAGCTAAACCACTGTTGAAAAGAGTGTCCATGGAGTTTCTTGCCGGTTCATCTCCATGAGACCCACTTTTTGGAACCGTGCAACTAGACGTTTCATAAGAGCCTGCAAAGGCCTATATGAAATAAAAAACTTTTGATTTTGATTTTGAATATACTCTACTCGGAGGTTTTGAGGTCGAATACCGGAGAAACAAGTTTACCTTAATTTGCACCCGTGCAAAGCCGAGGCATGTTACTAGTATTTTATAACTTACAAGATTCAATTTAATTCTCAATTTCTCGTATTTGTCAATATGAAAGTGGCAAGCAATTACTCGGTCACGACCTTATTGGGTGTTTGAATAGGTGATTAAACGGTGGAATCGTGTCGTTTACAAGAGTCTATTTATTTCTGTGACAGTTTTCACCAAATCCACGCCTACAGTACTGCCTCCGGGTACTTTACTAAGTTACTAGAGAGTTTTTTGCATTCAATTTGAGTTAGGTAATAAACTGTGACTGATTTCCATAATGATGCAATACCTGCGTGTATACTTTATAGTATCGATATGATACATTGTATCATGTTCTTATTGAGGCGGGTCAATTTCGATTTGAATAAGTAATATTTGTTGTTAAGAATATTGCAACTTTCAATATAATTGTCTTTTCTTTTATATAATTTATCAAGACTATTCAATAGACACTCGTTTGAAAAATATATATTTTAGCAACTTTAGTTTTCGTTAAACGGTTTCGTTTTATAAATCACAAATTTGCATTAAAAATCGTAGAATCTGCACTTGAACGGTTTTATTTGTTCTGTTTATTTGTTGATCTCAAGAAGCGACAAAAATATCTATAGAAAACTATTACTATACTATTACCTTGTTTAACATTAGCAGATAGTTTTCATTTCAAAATTTTTAATTTATTTTTATTATTGGCTTTACGCGCGCTAATTAAAAAATAAAGTAGTATCTATAAAAATTATCGTTATTTTATATAGAATTCGCCAATATTTGTAGCGAGCGAGGAACAGCACACTGGTTCACTTCTAAGTTGTAAGTCAACGTTACACATAAAAACTACAGGTTCAACGTCTCATGTATTGCAAGTTAATAAAATAAAACTAGTTTTGTTGAAATATTTAATATATACAGTACATTCACATAGAATACTCGTATATTATGCTACAATACTAACACCACGCGTAATGATAAAAGCAGTATTGAGGTCAGCTTTATTAGCACTACACCTTCCTGTAGAAAGCTTAAACAAATACGACACGTGTATCTACGCACACGCTAATAAATGCATGGGAAGGTGAGAAACAATCAAATGTTTTTTAATTTATTATTGACGGAACTCGCAATTAGTTAACCTCTCAATAGGGACTTAGTATTTAGAGATTTTAATTTCCAATTTTTAAGGTTCCATATAGCCAATACGTTATTTATGTAGCTTTATACCTACCCTCCGAATCTATATAAATAAAATGGTCGGTATTTGTCTTGATTGTGATAATATCACGAACGTATAAATTAAATTAAGTAATAGTTTCATATCATATTAATATAATTAATGTTACACCTCTTTTATAATTTTGAATAGGAGTTTGAAATTTTTAAAGGAACTGTATGAATAGTAACCACTGGACTCCCGACTCTTTCTAAACCAGTTATTAGTAAACATTTTATAATTTTTTTTTAGCAGCTTTGTAGTGCAATTTACCCACTGCATTTAGTAACAATTTTTTTTTTAAATATATAATGTTGTCAAGACTTAGGAGATATCAAATCGATCGATATGTCACAAAACAGTTTTCAATTCTCTTCTTATTGATGTTGAACGGCTCAGTGTCGCGAAAGCGATAAGAGTAAATCATATATTTTCATTTTATATTATTATGATAACTAAAAAAGTAAATTTTGTATATGTACTATACGAATGCTTTAAATGCAACTATTTTTTATACTTTTTTTTTGCCAACTGTTTACAATAATTGTAGCCACTAATGTACATTGAAAGGCTGGTTAATCATTTTACAAGCTAACAAAACTTATACAAAACATTTAAAATTAGTTTCAAGTAAAGGATAGACGCAAATAAACATAACAAGTAATATGCAACTGGACCAGTAAATGCATACATATACATACATACTTTTATAGATTCAAAATACAAATAGAAAAATGAACATTCTTGCAAAGCAAATATAGCCTTAAGCAAGAATTATTTGTTTTGTCATATTTATAGCACTTCTAAATGAAAATTTAAAACAAGCAAGCAGTAAATTAATGTCGGGTTTGCTTGCGAATACCATGTATGAATCAGTAAAATAATTTACCCCTCGGCTATGTAGTTATTTTAATGCATCCGTAGAACAATTTTATTTAGTTGTGAGAGAGCTTTGAAAATATAAGCTATTATGGGAGGATAAGCTTTAACTTTTTTACTTACTTTTCACACTTAAAAACTTCAAAGATTTATTACTCATTCTTCAAAGCCCACTTCTCCCTTTATCTTGTGTGTTATGTGTTGTTTCTATAGCCACTGATAATTATTTACAATTGATTAAGAAATTGCCTATGTCCTCATTATATAACAAAAAAATTGTTTTATTAGAAAATTTTAAAATTTCCATTATCTATAAAATGTTCATTACTATATTACAAAAGTGAAATATATTATTGTCATTTATTTACATCCTAAAGATTACAATAATAACATATTCCGCATCAATTCATATTCCTAATAAAAGAGTTCAACGCACATAGCGTTCGAAGGAAGTGTTATCTGCACCATGCACTAACAAAGACTTATATACAAGACAAATATTGTTTAACCTTTAACAGCCTGTCAGAATGTCTGCCTAATTCGGTTTAGATCGGAATGCAGTTGGCGTGGTGTGTGACGAAATGAGCACGCTCGCTATGACCTAGGATACTAAGGCTTTCAAAGGGACTATATATCTCGTATTTTATATTTGGAAGTACACTTGCTGCTTTTCCTAGTCACTAGTTAACGTATAAAGCTTAATTTTATTGCTTATTGGCAAGTTTTTACCATAATTAATTTTAAAAGAATTTAAATTGCATAGCATGTTTTTAAATAAATTACCATCTATTACATTTAATAATACTATTAACACTATATACATATTTGTAGCACAAATTTTGTAATATTAAAAATAAATATGTTACTCAAGGTTATTAAATCAAACTTTTAAATTATGTATATTAGGCGTGTCTATTTAAAATAATAAACAATAATTAATAAGTCGCTGTGAACTAGTCATGTTAAAGCATATCGTTACTTTCTTGCATTAATATTCAATTAAATAAAATCTATATTTATTCATGAGTAATACCTCACATACTTAATACAGCAGGAATTATATTCAACATAGCTGTCTCCCGCCGCGCTCCACGCAGGTGTGGGCATTTCCTTTTCTCAATACTTCCACTTTTTATAATCACTACTATATCAGAATATATAATTGATTATAAAAGTGTTACAGTATTGTCTATATCTAATGAAGTAAAATAAATTAGGTATTGGAAAGATTATATGTATGTAAGCGATCTAACTCGTTACAAAAACTAATTTATTTTGTTTTTTTTTATAGAGAGGGAAAGACTCCTTACGTATTCGAAGAAAAGATAAACCTTTTTAAAAAAGGTCAACTTTTGGCCCCTCCCCGCGGGTAGTGCATTGCGGGGAGAGTGTAGGTGACCATGTGAACCATAAACCCGCTAAACCCCCTCTTGACCCTCAGATCAAACGCGATTTGGGGCTCACCTGTTCGTTTGTGCTATACATACCGTGGCATCGGCAGACAATAAACACCTATGCAATGTTGACTGAATTTTAATCATTTGTATGTATGCTAGGACCTAGAGTATCTCTCTCATCCGGGGAGTATCCCTATCACTCAATCGTATTCATAAAGCTGCAGAGTTGAGACTTCCACTGACTAATAACAGTGAATGGACTAACGTATCCCAGTTGGTTTATCAAAGAATTTTCGATTTTAAGAGAACAGCAGATTATTGACATTATATTTTATACTTAGAATTTGTGTGCGTCACATTTAAGACATAAACCTATTCGATGTTCTGTAAAACGTGAGCTACGTTTTAGATAGTGTATTTTAGTGAGCTTTACATAGTTTATAAATCAATGCAATATGCTTATCTCACTACGACATTCTCGGGATACATTTAATGCGTGCTTGTAACTAGATATAATAACTGCATACAACTCGATAAATACAATATAAGATTCTTAAATTGTAACTATACCGACCAACTATCTATGACAAAGTTAAACTTTTCATGTTTTCATATATAAATATCTCTATATACATTTATTCTATCCATCTAGTTTTAATAATTAAAATAAAATTGATTTCAAAAAGTTTGGTAAAATGAAGATATCGTATCTTTTGGCAGTAATAAGCATGAACATTTTTAACTTTATATATTACTAGCGACCCACTAATAGCCTACATTGCTAGGTGATAATATAGCTTTCTATTGGTGAATTTTTGAAATCAGTACAGTAGTTTTTGAATTCATTCGTTACAAAGATACAAATCTTTCCCCTTTATAATATTATTGTAACATAGGTAGTGTAGGCAACAATCATTCTCCTCAAAAAATCTTTTAAATCATAAAATTATATATATGAGCCATTTTTTAACATCTAAGATAAATTGCGAATATTCATTTTAGTTTATCTGTTTAAAAAAGTATGCATGTCTCTTAGTGGTATTTTGGTATGGTACATTGCGTTAAGCACCAAATATCCCTTGTTTAAATCAAGAAAAAAATAATTTGGTGGGCAGAAAATCTATACAGAGAAATGTCTGATCTATGTTTGGGATTTCAAATAATTCGAGTTATATATTGTATGTATGTATATTTTCTCCTTTTCGTACTATATGCTTAACCGATTCGTTAACCAATAATAAATTGTATTTTATATGTTATTCGCAAAAACTATCTATCATTTATGCGCAGTTCATATCAGAATAAATTATCACCAATGCTTGAAAGTGTAAATTGTTCGTATGGATTTATATGGAGTTCCATACTATAATTAGATTGCAAAATTCGCTCCATATCTAAAGGTTTTATCATCGCCGAGCCGTGAATAGATCTCGTTATATGATCCGTTTTGTGATGCAAATATGATTCTTAACCCACACAGTGATACCAACTGACTACGCATATCTTGTGCTAATCAGAAATAGCTTTGATATAATGGAAATTATTACATAGTCATTAAAAGGGAACTATGAAATACTAGAATTATTGTAGCCATAGTTTAGAGGAAATATCATTTAACTTCATTATTGTATTTTAAACAAAAAACAGTCTTGATATAATAAGAGTAGTACCTATCTTATAATTTTAATATCTTTTTATAAAATAAGATTATATTTATTTAGAAGTTATAATGGTATGTTGTATATCACTACATAGTATAAAACAAAGTCGCTTTCTCTGTCCCTTTGTATGCTTAAATCTTTGAAACTACGCAACGGATTTTGATGCGGTTTTTTTTAATAGATAGAGTGATTCAAGAGGAAGGTTTATATGTATAATAATAACAGTTTTTCTCTAGTGTATTTAGTATCAGCATTGCACCGGTGCGAAGCCGGGGCGGGTCGCTAGTATAATTATGTATGGGCAAGGTAACTACTTATATCCTTCTCTTGAAGCAAAAGCCATTGCGTTTGTACAAACTTAATAAAATTGCACCATAAACGACGTGAACAATCGATTGTCTTGCAAAACTGTAATATTATATTCTTCAGTAATATAAATCAACCACAGAACTGTGTGGGAACCTAAAACCTAAGCCCAAGGGAAAGTCCTCGTTTCAACCACAACTTCACATGATCTTTAAGGTTTCCCAGTATGGCTTTTTATTTCTAAACAGACGTATGAATGCAAGAAACGTTTGATCTACGTGCAAGCAAATTGTTCGATGTATTGCGATAAATATAAAGCGGTATGATGTAGAGTTTCAAATAAGTTTTTTTTTTGACGGGCTCGTTGGCGCGTTCAGTAGAACACCTGCCGTGCGCATCGATGGGTCGTGGGTTCGAATCCCACGGGAGCACATGTTTATAATTTTCTGTAAGCATGTTTTCCCCAAGTCTGGTAACTTCGGGCATTGTTCGGGTGGGAGGAATATCTAAATTCCGACCGGGTAACGAAGCACCGTTCATAGATGGAAAAACCGTGAAGTGCATATTGCGCGTTTCGGTTTCAGTCTAGAAGTAAAAGTTAGGTCGACAGCGCATCATTGACTGATGTTCTGTGGCTGAGGTATCACCTACCATCAAGTGAACCTCATGCTCGTCTGTCGATATCGGCCATAAAAAAAAAAGTTTCGACTGTAAATTTCATAATGAAAAAGTAAAACAGTATCGATGAGTTTACGGGTTTATTACCTTTTTTAACTCTAGAAAAAAAGCTTATCTTTTTTAAAATAACACGTTCGATGATATAGGTATATTCAATGTTAAAGCAGTAAAAAACCTATCAAATTGCATCACAAACATTACATTTAGTTTATGTATATTTAACTTAAACAGTTGGATTTTTAACATATGGAATAGATAAATCACAGAATCATAATCAATTAGATATCTTTACATAAATGAGTTGCGATCACTAAATAAGGAATCGTAAACGAAACCGTACTTTCTCCGACAAGGTGGGCTGAGTCGGTTCAAAATATCATATTATATAACAGCCAATCATTTGCATAATCTCATAGATAAAAAGATAAGTTATTTGCTATTTGATATTTAATTTGCAATTTACAAGATGAATAATAGTGTGATTTTGTATTAAGATGTTATTAAGATGTTTTAAAAACTTATGGATAATATAATTCGTCATAAATCTAACTCAATTTAGGATTAAATTATGCAAAATATTAACCTTTTTTTAGAATAGGTTCGCAATTCTTATGATAATTTGAATTAAATAATAGTATATAATACTAAGTTATATAAGTAACATCATCCGCGTTAATTAATGATTCATAAAACCCGTGTATGACTTCTAATGACTAACATTCCACAAACAATCTAACGTCTTCAGATATCAAACCCTATCTATAGATTGATTTTTCTACGTTCCTTTAATTTATCCCAACAAAATCAAGTTCTTGAGAAATGCAGTAAAAAATATCCATTTGGTAGGACAAATAAAATAAAGACAGATGGAAAACTTATGTACTTACGCAACAATAATTAAGCCGATGTAATCGCATTCCTCAGATTATCATTTCCAAATCTCCATCTGTAACAAATAACATACGTTGTTATTAAAAAACCAAGCTAAATTAGTAACTGATCAGAACTGAGATTGATGTACGTCTGAATTTTTTCCTATTAAAATATGTAGTAAAGCAATATACATTAATTAAGATATGATATAATATATTACATTAATGGAAAATATTATAATAAGTTTTTACTGCTAACGTATTTATTAAATTAAATAGGAATGCTGTGTATTGAATGCCGAGAAGTGCTGATTTCACGTTTTGGCTGTCGTTCCATTTTCCGTATATACGTAATATATTATCGTTTTGAGATATTAATTACTATCAAGTAAACATCACAGTCTTCTATCTCAAATGCAATAAGTACAGTCTTTGGCCCTCTAATCTTTGTCAGATTATTTTGTTTCCCCGAATTGAGGCACATTAGGCATTACAAGTAGTTCAAATTATTTTTTCCTCTTCTATATAAAATATTGAGCTAGAAAATTAAGGAAGTGAATAATTGTAAGGTTTCCTGCAATGAAGATCCCATCGTTCCCTTAGCAGTTGGATAAAAAGGCGTTACATCATGCTCCTGAGGTCGACTCCCAACATTGTCTCGCCACAATGGCAATTGTGTGAAAGAATCGCCAGCTAAACAATAGCCACATCAGTAATTAGCTACCAATTAAATATTTATTTGTGGCATACAATGAATTGTTTATATTTAAGATCAAACAAATAGAATGAGGAATTTTTCTCAAACATTGACCGAGATCTAATACTATGTTATACCTTTTTTGAGTAATATGAAAACAACAATTACACTTAAAAAAATATATAGTTCTGGTAATTAATTCCCAAGTCCTTAAGTAGAGCAAATGACAGACATTGTTCTGGGTCCCTTTTAGGTTTTTCTGAGAGGCAAATTGATAATCAGTTTTCTTTGCCATTGCCGAACCAAAGACCTACGGTGCTAAACGCAACTGGCAAACCACGGGGCGCGAAAGCAAAAATATTCAGCATTTTTTTTTAATATAAAAAAAAATCAGCATGTTTTGTATAAGTGTTTTCATGTAGTTAAACAAGATTTTAGATATCAGTTTTTGTTTCACAGTTTAATATAACAATAGAACAAGAATACCAGTCCTCGTTTTCATACTTTTTGATGTTCTGATAATTGAAACCGCAATATTATTATTTTTTCAGTAAAAGATAACTGTAGATGTGGAACAGATAATTACACAAATACAAAACAAAATAACACCCTTAATGATGTCAACTGACCAACTAAAGTGTGGGAAGTTGTAGATAAACCGGTCACCCACATGACTCACTGTTTGTGATTGGAATATAATTTCGGTAATCACTATTATGAAATGTAGCACTTCACGACTGCAGACTGATATGATTGCAGATTTTTGCTTTATATCGGTATTATTTTATTATATAACTTCTAAAAACTTAAAAAATATAAACAAGTGTGAAGACAATTTCAGGACCGTACAGTGTAGAAATTTTTCCGGAGGAAACCATATAATTTTGTAAGTTCCTTACAAAACGTAGATAAGAAGTAAGAAACAATCCGAGGGTTAAAAAATTGGATAAATCCCTGATTCTGTATCGTATTTTGGTAGCAAAAAGTTTTCAGTTTCAAATAATGTATATGTAGTATGAAATTAAAATACGAGTATATATGTAGTATGGACCTATCTCTTATACTGAAGCCGCTAAAGGTTTTATCTTATACCTACTACATAGGTGCTTAGTGGTAAGGGCAAAGCGTTTAGCAGCGGAAGTCTTGGGTTTAAATACCGGGGAAATAAACATTGTTTCGATCGGGTAGGGCACAGAAGGCTGATCACCTACTTGCCTGTAAAGAAAAATGATCAGTGAAACAGACACAGAAATGGGTCTGCCCCAACCCCTTCTCGAACTCGACAATTCACTTAAAAGCATCCGAAACGTAAATAATTTAAAAAATATAAATAATAAATCGCGTTTTAATCCGTTATACAGTATTTTATTTAAATGTGTGATACTCGCGTTAATAAAAGACTATATGTACCTACTCATGATTCATAATCAACATACGATTTCGCAAACTAATAATTTACTTTCTCAGAACCAAATCAGCGCAGAATTGCAACACCGATAAATCGTATTCGATGTAATCTCATGTCTGGACGAGACCATCCATGTTAACGAACAGAACTCCTGCGATACAAGACCACTTTCATAATCTCAATGTACGTGGGTGGACGGGTGTGACAACCGAATCATTTCAAACAAAAACAGGTTAGATAAACACAATATAATAATAGAATAAACGCAAGGTGCACTTGCATAATTACAGTTTTGACTGTTTGATCGGGAAATAGGACGCAAACTGTAATGAATTTAATGTATATCGGATAATCAACTCAAAGGACACTAAAGATTAGTATTTATATTTATTTGTTATCTTAATGGACGGTTTTCATAACAAGATATAGAATTAATTTCATCAGAACGCGAGGAAATGTAGTTTGGATAGTAATATCTGATATATAGTATTACAATTGGTTGCGCTTAACAGTTTTGTGCGATTATTAATATTTTGACATTATACTGATAAATTAATTAGCTATCTGATTATTTCTAAGAAAATCATATTTCGTATTCAGTTAGCTTCAAAATTATTACGTAGTACTAATTAATGCCATTTAATAAAACAAATTAGATGTAAAATTATTTAAACATACTCAACTTTTTTATAATTAAAAGTATAAATTCCGACGGCAACTTATCTTAAAGAGAGTTTCTTGTTTAAAACATTATTGTGAATTTGTGTAAATAAAGACACTTAATATGTAAAGTAATAATAAAAATTGTAAAACCCTTGTAAAGATCACACCTACACCTGCAGCCTCCATGACCATCGAGCAGAGAGAGAGAGTTGCCATGTTATAAAAAGAATCTTAATACAATTTTACAACAAACATGTTGTTTAGTCTATAAGTTTTGCTGTCACTGATCTTATCTATCATTTAAATTTTCTATATTTAACGCTTTATAAACGCATTTTTTCACTTTTAGCATGTGTAAAGAATCCACCTACATACATATATTTCACGCCTCTTTCCCATTGGGGTAGGCAAAGATCACGGAATTCCATATGCTCCGATCCTTTAATACCACTTTCGCTTTTTCCACTTTCTTCAATGCATACACGCTCGTCGGTTTTGGAGTAATTTTGATCTGGCCCTTTTGAAGAACGTCACCGATCTGATCAAGGTGTGTTCACCTAGGTCGACCACTCCCGAATCTTCCACTCACACCAGATTCATAAATCCTTTTAGTTTCCCTACTTTCATTTATCCTATCTACATAGCCACACCAACTCAACATGCTTTTCAATTCTCGTCTCTACGTTCTGCATTAAACTAATTCGGTACTCATTCTGACAGATCGCTTTAAATTTCGATTTCACCCCATATACTGCAGAATCTCTTGTAGTTACACAGGAAATCGTATCATACAAGTTTAAAAAAATTAGGGGCTAAGGAAAATCATTGTTCTCTGTGATCAGCATTACAAGACTTTACTCAAGTCAAAATCTACTCTTGAGAATTATCAAAATATAAAACGTATATATAAAAGACTTGGTTTGACAAGTATCAAAACTAGATATTAAATATTAGAACAGAAAGCGATCAAGAAGCTATACATTAATAAAATATCTATTCTCCAACAACTGCACAATAAATTGTTATGAAAATTGTAGTTCCCTATAATATCTAGTATCAGCACACCACAATTTTTAGCGTTAAATCTTCCGATACTAGTAATAAACGTCACAGCGACTTGTTCTATATCACGTGATCTCTATCGCACGATCCTATTAAAGCCATCAACTCCTCAGCCCGTTCCTATTAATAAAATAAAATGCATCGCGTGTTAAGCTTCCTACTACATAGTGTTAATTCCGTCTTTATGATACCCTGCAGTTAGTGTAAGCGCTAGAAAACTTGATAGTACTGGCAGGTCGTACGAGAAAAGAAATATAGCTAATAAGTAATAACATAATTATTTTTAAGCAAAAAACAAAAACCGACTTCGAAACTATAACTAAAAAGTAACAAATAATATTTTAATTACTTCAAAGCATTATTTATTAACAGTTATTTTTGAAGTCGGTGCCACCCAACCGATGCCGCTCCGTACCGTTCGAAAAGTTGCAAAAGCAGGATTAAACAGTCCTTCTTTGCTGGCACCGACTCCAAAAGTAACTGTTAATAAATAATGCTTTGAAGTAATTAAAATATTATTTGTTACTTTTTAGTTATAGTTTTGAAGTCGGTTTTTGTTTTTTGCTTAAAAATAATTTTTTTTCAAAATTTTTGTAGGTAGTGTATTTTTTAAGTTCATTAATCCTTACATAATAATTTAGTAGACCTACCACTAAACGTGCTGCTCAAATGAGACAGCGCCGTGAAAGGAACTACAAAGCATAATATCATCCACGTACAAGATTTTTTTTGTTATTGTTGATTTTCTAAAAAAGCACCAAACCAATTTCGATAAAAATTATATGGGACCACCTCTGAGATATCCCCTACCAAACAAAAGAAGAATCATCCAAATCCATCCATAACTTGCGGAGTAATCGCGTAACAAACATACAAAAAAAAAAAAAAAAAAAAAAAAAAAAAAAAAAAAAAAAAAAAAAAAAACAACATACAGACGAATTGAGAACCTCCTCCTTTTTTGAAGTCGGTTAAAAAGAGCTTAATATTTTTTTTTAGACGAGTATCACATTTATATACAGATCATTCGAAATATGAAGATTAACATATTGAGAATAATTCCTTTTGTTTTTCTTTGAATATCTGCCAAGTTAATCTACTTTTGTTGCTGACCATATATGTATATTGACATATGAATTTAATACTATAACAAATAATAATTTGGTCTTGGTTTCGATAAATATTTTTTTTTAATTCTAATAATAGTAGATGGATATTATATACTGTAGAATGTGTAGATGTTTCTTAAATGTGAAAAAATATCAATTTTGCTCTAAATTTTCAATTCTTCCTAGATTAGAATTAAAAACCAAGTTTAAATTAGGAATCCTTTCCAATCGATTTTTATATTGAATTATCATTCGAAATTGTGGATTTTAATATCGCATTTACACGTATATATTTCTAATAGTCCGTATCTAGAGTTTAATAATCAATTAATCACTTACGTTTACAACTAATTGGTTCGTAAAACAATTTCACAATAAGCACTTTCACTACAAAAACACAGCACCTGATAATCCTTAGCGAAAGGTTAATACTGTATTAAAATAGTCAATTCAATTTTAAATAATTAAATAAACGTCTACTTTCAGTTACGTAAATAGCGAATGTAACCGAAAAGTATAAAAAAATATCGTAACCTGATCGACAAAAACCCGCTCACTTTTTGTTGAAGTCAACTCGTATCTTACACGACTGAATTCAATAACTGGTACTTATTTAATGACAAACAATTCGTTTGTATGAGACAAGTTTATAAATAAACTATCGGTAGTATAATGAAAACTAAGAGTATTTTTCATTTGATGAGTCCGTAAGAGCGAGTAAGACGTCACCCAAGAAAATTTGCTGTTTTTTTTTAAATAATTGGGGTCGTTTCTTTTAAATAATTTTAAAGAGCCTGAGGCTCTTCTGATAGAGAGTGAACATAACGCATCACCAAAAGATGTACAGAGGCTTTGCCGGTCGAGACGCGATTGTATTTCTTACGACCGAATACTTAAACGCAAGATTGATGATTACTTCAATACATTGCTGTCACTTTCACACATACAGCATATGATGGTAATACATACAGCGAATGATTAGATATCGACAGACAAGCATGAGGTTCACTTGATGTCACAGAACATCAGTAATTGATGGCCGTCGACCTACTTTTTACTTCGAGCATTCGGATATTTTTTGCAATAAGACAGAATATGAGTACAGATCACAAATACTATCATTATCATCATATATAAAATCACTCATAATCACCATATTTCGATAGTGCTACATTCGGTAGAACACGGGTTCCAAATTCCAATCCTGTCTCTGACGTATTTATCATTTCTGTAAACATGTTTTCTCTACATATACAAATGTATGTAACTAATCTACAAAATATACCAAAAACGCGAATTAGAAAACATGCAACACCATTTTGGTATGAGTTGATTTAATTTATAAATGGAATTTATTGTAATGTTGAAAGCAAATACGCGACTCAGTACATTCATTGTGTAGTAAGGAAGAATCAACATCTAAAACAACCTAAAAAGCAAATGCAGTGAATCTCAAGTTACAAACAAGACATAGCATTTGCTTACCAGAAGTGGACATTCTAAGCATTATATTGAATCTTGTTGTCTGATTTAACATTACGACCTGACCAGCAATGACATTTGAAAGCCGTTGAGAATCTTGGCACTCGGGCCATCCGTGTAGGGACAATGCATTGCCTCAATAAATGTCTTAGACGAAATTCCCATATTTAAATGCAAGTCGATTGTATACAAGTCGTATCAGCAGTATCAAATGATATTAAGCCGATGGTATCTCCATTTTACGAAGTTATATGACACGATGTATTTGACTATAATATCCCTGTCTACTTATGTCGGGTTTCTAATTTTAACTAACAGATGATTGTAAATGTAGGGCATTTTTCATATATCAACGGATCCTAATGAATGGTTTCAGATACTTAGTCTTTATTTGAGTAAATAGTTGATCGTTATTATTTTCACAGAACTTCTAAGCTTCATACTGTAATTAGACAACAACAAAGTCGTAACTGTGAAATACAGTTATGACTTTGTTCTTGGGACACGTCGAGGTGCTTATTCTATCTATAGATAACTAAATACACTTCTTCTTCACATTCTTATGTAATATAATTATCTATGAGCTCCCAAGCTAATTAGGCATGGTAATGGCCAAGTTTTCAATGAATAAAATAGTAAATGCCTACCACCGTAGATAATGCCATCCATCATTCGTGACTATAAAATAGTAATAAAAAGAAATGATCTCTAATACACAGCCTAAGTACGCCTATATATTGCAATTGAGCTAAAGTTCAGTTCAGTCAAGGTCCCTAAGAATCCGTTATCGGAACAACAACGTCACGTTTGGGCGTGGCCATTGTCTTGGCGTGGCGTGGTCTTTGAGTCATGTCTAAGACTTTTACTGTTACAGGAGACTAGGAAATCTCGTATCTCGATGAATATTTGTTATTAAACTCACAGTTTCCCTCGCCTTTGAAGACGAGTCACGATTATTTTATGAAGAACCTATATTGCTTAGGGGAATACACACCTTTCTCCACGACAAAAGACTCAAGCTTCCAACTAATAATTGTAATGTTTGTAATTGTTGTCTTTATACATAGAAATTTCTAAAATTCAACTATCACAAACGGAATTTACTTTAGTAATAGTTAAGCTTAGTAATTTATGTCTGAAGTTACATAGTGATAACGCTAATAAAAATATACCTAAAAAAATAAATATTTTTCGTGTTATTTTTTTATGTTTTATTACTCCTATGAGTGTATTGCAGATTACTTTTCACTTTTCTATCGAAAAAAGCCAGAAATAGATAATAGTCGAAATCTGCGTGAATGAAGTCGCGGGTAGAAGCTAGTTTAATCACAATTCAGCTTTTAATTCATTGAATTCTAGAGCTATTCGAGGTGTTTCTTAGAGCCATGGCTCAATGCTCATTACAAGTACCGCTAATAATGCTTCTTCAATGTCCCATTAAAAGAGAATTTGCAATAAGGAAACCTATTTACTGGAGAATTTATGACGTAATGTGTTTGCGAATACTTAGTTATATTCATCAATTAAATTAAATAATGTTGGCGCATTCGGTAGAACACCTGCCGCGCGTATCGATAGGTCGTGGGTTCGAACTTCACCGGGAGGACATGTTTATAATTTTCTGAAAGCACGACTTCCCCAAGTCTTACGGTAACTTCCGGCATTGAACGGGTGGGCGGAATATCGAACCACCGTTAATAGATGGTAAAAACCATGAAGTGCATATTGCGCGATTCGGTTTCAGTCTATGAATTTCCGAATGCTCGAAGTAAAAACTAGGCCGACAGCGCATCATCGACTAATGTCCTGTTGCGGTAGTAAGAAGTTCCGTTTGTTTAGATACTCCGTCCTTCCTTTATTTCACTATTCTATTCTATGTATAAAATGCAACAAAACTTTTAACTATGTTCAATGGAAGGTCTCTTCTACGAAATACATTTCTATTACTGTCCAAATATAGTAAGCGGTGATACGATAGCCTTCTCGAGTTTTAATGTGAGCGATAATGGTTTCAGATTATAATCATTTTCAAACGAAATCGTAAGTGGCGGACGTGGTCACGACCATTTTAGGATGATTGGATTGTCGGTTATTGTTTTATTGATTTCACTTGTTTGATTTCATATTTCAAATAATTATTAAAAAAGCAATAAGACTGATCCACTTTTTTATATATTCCATTTTTATCATAAAATGAACTGCCGAAATGGTTTTTATGCTTATATAGATCGACCGCTCATGAATATTATGTTCTGTGATTGAGATATCACCTACCATCAAGTAAGCCATACGCTGCTCATTTATCAATATCCAACATATTTTTCTTTTTTTTTGTAAAATATCGACAAAATAGTTAATTTCATATGTGACATGATTTTATTTGTAATCTTTAAAAAGGTTGTGGAGGTATCTGGCAGGAGATATAGGTTTAAATTCCAAGATCACCCTCCAAAAGATTATATGATTTATCGGACATCAATGGCCTCAAAAGAAACGAAATACAACCGCAGTATATAAAGGGAGTTGTCGGTAATTCTGAAAATGTACGAGTAGGTCAGTCAGAGGCGGAACGAAAACGAGATTACAGACAGTGTTCGACAGCTGCACGCGAGATGGCGTTACTGTGAAGCTGAGGACGGAAGCTGGGATATGAGATCAAGTACAGTTGAAAGCGACCATAAAACTGGTGTTTTTATATATATTAACTAGCTGATATCCGCCAAAACATTCGCACTAAATCATCTTTTGATGACGATAAATTTTCTCCCCAACAACTGACTTCGATGTCACAAAGTTTTTATGTTACTTCAGGTTATAAACTGCATCAAAATTCAGTAGTTACGGAAATTAACGTAAACAAACAGACAAACGAAAATGTTCAAAATGATTTTTGTGTGTTCTGTCCTTCTTTTATCATAATTTCACAACTTCTGGTAAATATTTTCAATGTTTCCGAGTAATCTTATTAAACCTATATTATATGTATGTATCATAGAAGCATAGCCTCTAACTGTTGTTACAAAAAGCTCTTATAGATACACGGTGGGATGTCTGTTATTGTCGCAATTACCTAGTAGTTATACTTAGTACAGTTACAACGTGTTTCAAACCTTAACAGAGATGTAGAAAATGTAGAGTATATAATGCTGTGATATTATCTTCTACCCAGAAACTAGTAATATACTTGCACGGACTACCATTCTACATTGATATAATAAAAAGGTGGACCGATGTGAAAAAAATTATTATATAAAGTTTCACTATAAGTTGCCTTTGTCGTATCTTGAAAATAATGAGTGAGTTCTACATTTTAATCTATACTAATATTAAAGAGAGGTAAAGTTTGTGAGGTTGTAGGGGGTAAACTCTGGATCAATTACACCGATTTTAAATATTATTTCACCAATAGAAAGCTGCCTTTTTTGTGTGAAGTACATTTACATTGCACCCATGCGAAGTCGGGGCGTGTTGCTTGTTATTTATAAAGGATGTCTGAAGAATATGCGAGTGTGATGAAGTTTTTTTTTAAATTTGTGGTGTAAGTTCATGTTGTAGGAACTTTATGGCATTACAATCTAGCAAATAAATTAGGTTTCTATGACTAATGAGAAATTTACATGTAACAAAGCATACTGCAGTATTACTTTACTTCAAACCTAAGACAATGTCCAGTGTTGACAGAGATGAGCATTTACTGGGGAGTCTACCTATGAACACGTTTGCTTGACCATTCTCGAAACATTGGAATAATCTATACTAATATTATAAAGAAGAAAGATTTGTATTTTTGTATGTTACGAATAAACTCAAAAACTACTGGACCGATTTTGAAAATTCTTTCACAAATAAAAATCTACATTATCAGCGAGTAACATGTTTTGTGTATAGTACATCTACATTGCACCCGTGTGAAGCCGGGGCGCTTTGCTAGTAATAAATAACGCGATGCGTTTTATCCGGTAATTATTTATTTCAATTAAATTATTTTCAAAATTGCAATATAATACAATAAATAGAGAAACAATAAGCTTCGATGTGATCTATTGTTAATTTCATCATTGTTTATTGCAATTGCCTACCAGACGCTAAGGTACGTGGTAAAAAATGATCCAATTTCACTTTCGATTCATTCGGAATATGGCTCTCAGTTTTGTAAAGCGAGGTCAAACATTTTGGCTTAACACGACACAGTAATATCGCAGTTGCGAAAGTCACGCGTACATTTTATCGATTTTTTAAATATTTTGCTTGAAATTATGCTTTATTGTTATAATAGAAAAGTGCTATTCAACACTGAGGTTTCCGTTACATAATACATATAATAGAAGACCACAATTTTGATTGCTTTTTGAACATAGTACATAGTTACCGATAAAAAACCGATACGACTTGGGAATTATTATCACCTTAAAGGCCGGCAAAGCATCCTCAAGACCTTTGGTATTGCGGATGTCCATGAGCGGTGGTAGTCGCTTACCAACAGATAAGCCCGTTTGACTCCTCTGATATTAAAAACAAAATCATTTCGCATCTATCTATTTCGCATAATTGTAAGTATAAAATAAAGTCGCTTCCCGCCGTCTTTCTGTGCTCATAGATCTTTTAAACTACGCAACGGATTTTAATACAATTTTCATCAATAAATAGAGTTATTCAAAAGGAAGGCAGACTTTATTATTGCAATGTGTTAATTTTTTGATATAGGTATATCTGTATACATCGCGTCTTAATCCGGTAAATATTTTCAATTAAATTATTTTCAAAATTACAAGATATAAATGCGAAACCGGGGCGGCTCACTTGTATATTTATAAAACACCCCTTTATTTTTCTTTCTAGTTGAATGCTATACCTACGTAGTTAAGTTTCTTCCTACTATCCAAAATTTCAATAATATTTCTAAACTATCGTGACATCGAGCTAACTTTCAAGACCTGTTAAATGTCGTAACAACCAAAAACAACAATCATAGTCACTCAATTATTTGTCCAAAAAGCAATTATTTTTACGCAACAATTGAGTTCTTCAGTTTACCTTTTAATTTATTGTTATAAACGTTTTATTTTATTAATTATATAATCACAATAGAACAATGAAGAATACTGAGGAATCACAAGTTATAATTAGAAGAAGAGTAAAAAAAAAACAAAAAAATAAAATAAAAACATAACATTGATGGACTCGTTAACACGTTTGGTAGAACACCTAACTTGCGCACTGATTGGTCGCGGATTCGAATCTCGCCGGAACGACACGTTTATAATTTTCTATGCATGTCTTCCACACGTCTGGTCACTTCGAGCACTATACAGGTGGGAGGAATATCGAAATTCCGACCACTGTTTATAGATGGAAAAACCGTGAAGTGCACATTGCGCGTTTCGGTATCAGTCTATATAGTCGACAGCACAATCAAGTGAACCTCAAGTTCGTCTGTCGTCTCACATAAAAAAAACATTAAAGAAATCCTGGGCAGTGCAGCAAATGGATCACCGATTGTCTGTGACAAAAACCATGACTGTCACAGCACTGATTTTCAGGCGTACCCATTTATATCTGGAGATACAATAAAAATTAATAAACGTATCATGTATTAAATAATGTAAGCGTTAGAAATGTAGTATTTCATTCATATTTAAATACGCTTAAAATTACCACAACAAACTCCCAGAACAAAGAGTAAGAACTCATAATTCACATATTTCCCGAGTAGAAAACTTTCCGATCGGCGTAGAAAGCTTTGTCCAAACTAGTAATGAAACCAATCGTGTATTTATGATTCGACTCGATGTCAGGCCTTAGTGTCCTTTCAAAGTCTAATATGGTAATGATATTCTGTTAATATTAGCGGATATTGAAGCCCGCTGGCCTCACTTTCTTTATTGAACAAATATGAACACTAAATTATATTATTATATATGTATCTATACTATTTTTAATATTATAAAGCTGAAGAGTTTGTTTGTTAGAACGCGCTAATCTCAGGAACTAAAATTATTTTTGTGTTGGATAGTCCAATAATCGAAAAACGCTTTAGGCTATATATAACATCACGCTGCGACTAATAGGAGCGAAGCATCGGTGAAAAATTTTGCACAAACGGCGAGAATTATTCATATATAACCACTCGACCGATTTTATTATCATTGCACCCGTGCGAAGCCGGGGCGGATTCCTAGTCTATTCATAAAGACGTAAGATATGAAATGAATTATTGGTCATCAGTATACAAAACCTATATATAGTTTAAGTCCAGTATAAAAGCTTGGTTTGTTACCAACAAAAAGTAAAATATTTTGTTAAGTACAGCGTATTTTTTCTAGTGGTACGTGATCAGCATGCGTTATGACTTTAATTAAGGAATGAGTTTAATGTTCTTAAAAGTCGGTGGAGGCAGGAAGATGGACTCTTCCGCTAACCTGGAGGAGCCTCGACCAGTCGAACCACTGACAGGCCGGCCGTAAGGCCCAATGATTGATATCGAGGTGTTGATTGAGCTTGGCGTCTTTATGCTGATTGTCTTCTTCTTGTAGTGCCTCTCCATTACTGGAGGTTGGCCGTCAGTGCTGATTGTAAGCGCAGCTAATAGATGTTCCTACAAGTACATGAGTCATATAGCTTCAGAAATGGTGACCACTGGTTGACAGAGCGGTTCTAAACGGCGCAGCTAACCTATTTTGTGTTTTTTTTATAGGAGGCAAACGGACGGTAAGTGACTACCGCAGCCCATGGACATCCGCAACACCAGAAGTCTTGAGGATGCGTTGCCGGCCTTGTATAATTCTAATCCAAAATCATTTATTCATTAAGGTAACATAATGTACACTTATGAACGTCAATAAAAAATACCTACATATTAAATGCTTCTAATTTTACATTTACTGTCAGTTCTCAAATCAAGAGCGTAGAACGGACGAGAAGAACTGGCAATAAACTCGCCGTCCCTCTTATTAATCGCCAAGTTTTTTGTTTTACAATATTTTTGTAAGGAGCTGCAACCATACACCATGTTCCACTATAGTGTGTCAAATAAATTATTGATGTATCAAACTATTTACTAACTTAACCTACGTTATTGAAATCCATTAAGCTTATATGTATATATATAACATTTTGTCCGTTGAACTTCATTCAACACACCTATTATGTGGGCTAAAAAATTTAAGTAATTCTTAATAATAATTACGATATTTATTCAAAGGTCACCATTAAAAACCCTGTAATTACATTTGGCCATTACACGCCATTACGGATTACAAGGTCTTTACGTCTATTAATCTCGCATTGCTTCATTAATTAAACCACTTAATTTTTAAGATCAACTACTTGTTCCAAATACCTTTTTTATTGCCTATAATAAAAAAATATATTTTATACATCGAACGTTAGGTAAATTAATTTAAAATGTAAGATCAAATTTTTAATGAATGCTTCTTTTTCTTCTTCCTGCCCTGTTCCCCTTTTTTATTTGAGGTCTCCGCAGTATGTTCTCTTTTTCCATTCTCTCCTTTCACTCGCCGTATCATCAGTCACACCTCTTAAGCACACATTCTTCACACAGTCAATCCACCAGATAATCCATGTTTTTTTTGGCCCTCTTCCCCTATACCCACCCACTTATCTATCTTTAATGAATGCATACAAATGAATTATTCAAGGACATCTGTTAAACTTATCATTTTACAAGCAAGTAGTTTCTGTGCCCTGCCCGAACAAAAAAAATGATTCACCGAGATTTGAACCAGCGGTACTTAACGCAACACGCACTCCACTCAATCATAGAGATTGTCCAACGTATTCATAAACTCATTCAAGAAAGGAATATAGATCTAAGCTTTAAGCATTGTTGGATCCTAAATCTATATTTATAAATAGAATATACTTTTTATTTCTATTTAACGCAGGAGTTCTTAGAAAAACCAAGTTCCAACTTTATCGTCTACATAACAGCTAATATATTAGTATTAAATATCATCACACGCAGCGCCTATTTACACTGAACATACATTTACTAGCTAGTGTCACAACTTATTACTTAGTGCCTATAGAAGCATCCTATGTCCTTCATAAACTTTTATAGCCCTTAAGTTATCATAACTTAATCGTAATATTATTGCTAGCTCTTAAAACTTAAAATGAATCCATAGGCATTTATATACAACTAAAGTGTAGCAAGTAAGCCGTAATGTAGCAGGATGTGAAATTTGTAATCTCAGCGAGTTTGAAATGTTTATAATCTTACGTACAATTGACTGAAATACTGATGAGTAATATAGAAATAACAACCGTTTAATAGACCAATGATACATGTAAATATCGTATATTTTACCCGTTTCTATTGATTAACAAATGATCAGATGATCATCTCACGACATTATCTCGATATTTGAAAAATATAAGGTATGAAACTTTAGATTAATAAGCAACTAGCGATTCACTCCGGCTTCGCAGGGGTGCAATGTAGATGTACTATACACATTAAAAAAAAATAGCCTTTATTACAAGCTGATAATGTAGCTTTCTATAGGTGAAAGAAAATTTTAAAATCGGTCAAGTAGTTTTTGAGTTAAATCGTAACAAACAAACAAACGAGTATTTCTTCTTTTTATTAGTATAGATAACATAAGTTTTGACTTGTTAAAAATTCTCTGAGCTTTTAGCTAGTTTGTTTCCACTACATCCACAAAGATGTTTGATTATAAATTGCAGCGAAATACCTCTAATATTGTAGAGAACTTAGCTTGTTTAATCAACTAACAAGCAAATGTATGGATTTAGGTTCCACTCGGAGGCTATTCGTTAGTAATCATTTACAGTTATAACATCCAGGCTAGTTTCTTGTCCAATGAAAAAGACAGTGAGTGACGGCTAACGGAATATTACTCGTATTATTAAAATATGATTGATTTGAAAATAAATGAAAATTGAAATTAGAAGACGGAATGTGTATCGCGTTGTACGTTAAAACAGTCAAGAGAGAAAGAGAAACAAAAAACTATATAGACGTATGAACGAAAAAGGAGAGTATGCATATTGGATCGTTCATCTCCATGAATATAACCTCCGTCAAAGTGACTCAATAGAGCATTATTCAAAATATAAACAAGAGCATGACTCAAATTAAAATTTGCATTGATCACCGTTTTTCAATTTATTTAAAAAGCTAGGTCTTGCAATATTTTAAAGATGTATGATATTTTTTACTTTTACTAGTTCACTTTCTTTGACCACGGAATATACAATATTTTATTTTTCTCCATCACGCCTTAAACGTACATTTAAGTGGTACTTATATTTTTAAATAAATTAAACTGTAAGTATCAAATAAATTACGACTTATGTCAACCGTTCGGCGTAAGAAACTGGCAGTGTAAGCGCAAAACAAATGAGCGCTTTAACATTTCCTTACTAAAGGAGGTTAAAACCGATATAAAAAGAGTAACATGGAGAATAAATAAGGAGCAAGAGGCACAAGACTTTATTGGCAGGCTTGATCGTCAGCACAAAGTTTATTGCTAATGACACAACTTAAAAGGGACTCGTTAATGTGTGTTGCCACTGTAGAACATTGCTCTCTATTTACGTGACACGACTGTCCTAATTCAACACGTTTCTGTGAAATTAGGTGAATCAAGAAGAACAAGAAAGTTGTAGACAAGTATGTATTCACAAAAAGAGAGTTAATATGTACAGTAGAACTTCGATTTTCTGAATCTTCAATTAACCGACCGATGACTAAGTTTATCCGAACGCTCAATTATTCGAACGTTGGGTTGGTGTAAAAGATACATTGTTGTTCGCTGCCAGAGCCCAGATTCCTAGCGTAATTTTGATATATGTCTTTTATAGTTAGTATATATATCCAATTTTAATAAATACATATCTACTGTTTTAATGTAGAACGGTTTTGTCTACGATCTTGTCCCAAAACAAGATCGTTTCGTTTATCCGAACTTTTGTGTATCCGAAAAAGTCTCTGTCCCAATTGGTTCGAATAATTGAGGTTTTACTGTATCCTATTTCCAGATAGCCTCAAAAAATCTGAATCCAATTCTTCCATTCAATCATTAACTAAATTATCTTGTATAATCAAACTATTATATCGAAACACATTTTAGAATCAGATCAATATGTCAAAATACCCGGAGGGAGGGCAAAACAAACGTCATGTCGGTAGCAAACAAAATGCCTTACCTGCCTACCTCCAGCTCCGTGGGAATAGACCACGCCTACAGCGCAACATAAGCAGGCGAATAAATAAGCAATAAATGAAATAGATTGCCTAGTATACACTACATTGAGAACTAAACCAGTTTTCATTGGAGACAAACGACGCAATAAATATGTATCGCTCTCTTTCAAAACTTCAATAAATTTCTGTTAAAAATACTTAGTAGGTACATGGTCTTTGTTTTTTATTGACCCGTAGCGATTTGTACTTTCTTGTCACTTTTTTCTTGCTTCCGTATAATCTAAAGTGAAATTAGCTTTTCATTATTCTTTTTTTATTTTTAAATTATGCTTGAGTCCTTTGGTTTTGTAGATCCATATTCACCCTACTTAGCTGAAAACGGAAAAAAATAATACATATATTCATGTATTTTGACGGGCTCGTTGGCGCGTTCGGTAGAACACCTGCCGTACGCATCGGGACGGGACGATATGTTTATAATTTTTTTGTAAGCATGTCTTCCCCACGTCTGGTCACTTCGGGCATTAAACGGGTGGGATAATTCCGTACCTACTGGTAACGAACCACCGTTAATAGATAAAAAAACCGTGAAGTGCATATTGCGCAATTGGATCACAGTCTATGGATATTCGAATGCTCGAAGTAAAAAATAGGTCGACAGCGCATAATCGAAGTGTTCTGAGGCTGAGGTATCAGCCTCATAAAAAAGTGACACTTACTTGATGTGTCTATGCTAATTTTAATAAGCACCTATGAGTTTATGGTTTGGCACAGCATTTACGTTATACTGTCCGGTTCTACATTTAGAATCTTGCTAATGACTACAGGCTACATCAAAAAATAACAAACAAAGGGTATAATTTAGCGATTAGTTCAGGCTACCTGCATAAGGCTGGCTTCCTGACCACCTGCCATTCCACCACTCATAACGAACTAAAATTTATACCGACAGCATTACGTAGGCGGCGATTGAAGCAACATTATTTGTACAATGTTTCTACGACTTTCTTCCTGCTGAACAGTTAGTTCGACCGATTTAGATACCTACTTTAATTTATTCAATTGTTGCTTTATTTAGACGAATTCGAATACTGTTTATCTATGCTATAAATAAAACAATACGGACGTGTCTTATTATATTGTAATCTTTGCTGAAATGTCAAAATAGCCATTGTCTAGTTTTGGTCGTAAAGGTGTTTTCAAGAATGAGGAAATTGAGGAAAAAGTTTAAGTGTTATTTAATAAAATTTATTACTTTTTAAATCATATAAAAGCTCTTATTGCAAAATAATAAAGACTTGCTTAAAACTATATAAGAAGGAAACTACTACAAATCTAAATATGCCAAAATTGTAATTAAATTAATAATTAATGTCATAGTAAGTTGACTAAGTAATACTACCTTGCAAGTCTCGCAACAGTCAATATCAAGTTATTATACTAAGTTCTGAATTCTTAACCACGGTTTACTTAACTCGGTTATTTTGACTCTACATTATGACAGAACTTGGTGATATAAACGATTTCAACGCGTTCAGGAGATAAAATCTGTGTTCACTAGAGCATAAATAATTGATTGTTGTAAACCTTTCAAGGAATTCAGAGACATTGCCTAAATGCTCAGCTTTGTGAACCATTTCTAATTTTCTTTTTTTTTATTGAGTACGTAAGCGCATAATAAATTTACTGACCAGTTATATCAAAGGCCGACATTCTTTAGAGTTTAAAACCAGATGTATTGTACCCTAAGAATTTAGGTGCGCTGTTTCAGAATTACTCCAGCACTCTAAGTTTTCAAGATAACTAAACCTTAAGAGTCAGTAACACTTTTTTGGGGCTTTTGACGTTATAAAACAGGACAAGTAAGAAATAAAAAATTTAATAAAATTAATTAAAAGTAGGTCTTATTCTCTAAAATGGCTTGAGACTACAATAATCTTTTTTCTTCTCCATGATACATTGCAAATTGCAATACATTCCTATAAAAAAACGTTAAAGTTGTATAGAATATACTTTAATGTGCACAAAAACCAATCATAAAAATAAATAAAGACTGCGTACTCTTCCAAGCAAATCTTTGGAGAAGAAAATATTAGAATAGCAGGTGTAGCAAGAATGAACATCTATTTTCTTCTTCCTGTACTGTTCCTGCGCAGTATGTTCTCTTTTTCGAAGAAAAGAATCAACATCTTTATCTCTATTAATATTATAAAGAGGAAAGTTTTGTATTTTTATGTTATGAATAAACTCAAAACCTCCTGAACCAATTTTAAAAATTATTTCGCTAATAGAAAGCTACATTATCAGCGAGTAACATAATGTGTATAGTGCACCTACATTCCACCCGTGGGAAGTATAAAATAAAGGTCTTTAACGATTAATATAAATAAAATCTTGAAAATACCTCATTTTAACGATACATATGTTCATAAACATGTCCCAGCCACCCGCTATATTACATAAAACAGTTTCTCCGCGAATGTTTTATTGTTATTTATTTACTGTAATGTGTCCGCTCCTTGTCTTAATTAATTCAATACATTATATTACGGCTTATCTGCGTACTAAAGGCCACCAGGAACAGTTCAAATCATTCATTAGATATTGATTAGTGGAGATATGCACATTTGATAAACGAATGGTACACTCTACCTTAGGGCCATGGCTGAAATATCTATACTAATATTATAACGAGGAAATATTTGTTTGTTGGTGTGTTACGATTTAACTCAAAAACTACTAGACCGATTTTAAAAATTCTTTCACTAATAGAAAGCTACATTGTCAGCAAGTAACATAGGCTAAAAGGCATGTTCTTATATCTACCCCTTTTGTTTTTTAATATATGGATTCATACATTAAAAAATAACTATCAAACAAATAAACAATAATTATAATTTGTATTCGTCATCGATATAAAGTAAGTAATATTTTAATCCATGGGGAATGAAGTCGCTTGTACCTGCATAAGCAATGCATCTAGGTTTTGCTCGAAGTTGTTTTGATTAGCATTCTGTTAGACAGGGACCTTCTACGGATAAGTCGAATTACCATTAACATAGGTCG
The DNA here is from genome assembly GCA_905404175.1 of Anthocharis cardamines. Lineage (NCBI taxonomy): Eukaryota > Metazoa > Arthropoda > Insecta > Lepidoptera > Pieridae > Anthocharis > Anthocharis cardamines. The sequence continues at coordinate 4,061,739 of FR989959.1, forward strand.
GCCCCAGAACAGTGCTCCATTTGCCAGTGGAGCTACCAAATCGTGAGCGGTATTACGACATACCTTCTAGGGTTGCCAGAAAGCATATAAGTTAAAAAGTCATACATTTCAGGAAAATCTAAAAACTTAATTATAAAGAAACGAAGAATTAATTTTAATACTTTTAAAAATTATAAAAGTTTTAAATACGAAAGTGGATGGGTATAGGGGGAGAGGGAGGCCAAAAAAGACATGGATTGACTGTGTGAAGAATGATGTGTTTGAGAGATGTGACTGATGATATGGTGAGTGAAAGCAGAGAACGTAAAAAGAGAACATACTGAGTCGACCCTAAATAAAAAAAGGGAACAGGGCAGGAAGAAGAAGATAAAGAAACGAAGAATGTTGTTGGTATATCAAAAAAAGACTTTGTCAAGAAAACAACTTATTTTAACTCATAAAAACCTTGCTATGCTAATCTGACTATGGACATCTATTAGTTGAATATGGAAAACGGGCATAAATGGATCCTATACGTTCTCAGCTTGTTACGGTAATCCACTATGCTTCAATGTACCTTGATGCGTCTCGTATATCAACTAGAATCATTGACCCACTTTGAACTTAGCCGAGATAACCTTGTGGTATCCTGTTGAAAAGGCAAAAGAAATTCTAACTTTTTTTGTTCACTTTTTGCAGTCATAAAATAGATGTTTTGTGTAGTGTAATGAACATAAAATAAATATTTCGGCCAAGGCGTCAGTTAAGGTATACAACGAAGTAATGTTGCTAGTTTTTTTTGGGGTGCGCTCTCCCGAAATGAGTACGTTATATTTTGAAATAAAAATCACTTGGGAATGCACCTCTAAATAGATAAATAATTTGATTTACTAGATCTACAGGATCAAACAAATTGATTAGCTATTATTAAATACAAGTGAAAAATAACTTGAAGAAAATGTTTTAATAAAACTAACAAAATCTTATGAAAACTAAAGACAAACATTTCTTATGTAAACTCTAAGCTTCGAAACCACTAATTGATACAATTCACAGACAATTTCATTCTGACCACTGAATTGCAAAGTTATTATTCCAATTTAGTTTATGCAATTGTTATTTCATTTATTATATAAAAGAAATAGCTAAGCTATACCTTTATATTTATGTTTTCTCAATAAGATATTTAATTCGATGTAAAGGTTATTAACTAATTTAGATTACGGTTTTTTTTTCAAATTAGGGCGGGGAATCAGCTTGACGGAATACCTGTTCCATATAAAGTAAAAAGGAAACTTCGCTGGCTACCTACAATAATTTATATTGATTTCTATATACTATATAGATAAAAAAGAAAATATTTTTATGAATTAAACAAAATTAAACCTACACAAAATTATAAATAACTTTCTACACTCGGCATCCGCTAAGGTTTGTTTCTAAGTTGGCGATAAATAATAGAAAATAAACTGATTTAATATCGGCCGTTTGTCTTGCAACAGAAAATAAACACCAAGCTCAGACTTTAACTATAACGACTTAACATTTCTCGCTACTATCACAAATTTAACATCACAACGAAAGATTTTGCACTGAAAAGGGAATAATAGGGTTATTACATAAGATTTACTGTGCTCGAGAATATAATGGGGTTATTACTGAAGATTTATTATGTTTATCCTTAAAGACAATAACAGTATCGACAGATAAAGCATTGAAATAAAACAAACCGAGTCGATAGAATACGATAAAATTCGGTTTAAAAATATTATTATTACTGAGATCAAATCGATCTATTCAAAACTAAATTAATTTTTGATTTGACATAAAAGGTTATTTTATATAATAATGATAACCAATCGCTTCAAATTAAAATACATTAATTTGTAGTGTCGTAAATAAAGTCGTAAATACTCGTAAGTAGTCAATAACTAAGTTCATAATATTTCATATCCCTTCGGGGAGATATTATGAATGAAATCGAATCGAAGGAACGTACAAATTTTATAATGAAACTCAACATTTAAAAAAGGTATTAGTTATATCCTTACCCGAGTTGACCGATTTATAGAACATATTTCAATATTTTTTTTTTAGATTTCCTTAAAGGATTTATAAATCACCTTATGGCATCACCGCGGTAGCGAAACGTGAGCGATAATTCTGCTGAAGCCGCCAAACGGTACTCCGAACTCGCGATCAGTGAAATTGCTTATCGAGAATCACCACGTTGGAATTTTAACTTAAATTCTGTAAGTAGTACTCCACCGTATAAATATATCTAAGTAACTGATTCCTTTTACAAGTAAATAATAAAAAAACGACCTCATGAGTCTTAAACTTAGAGCCTTGTGTAATAGATACGTAGTTTTTCATACACTCATTTTAAACATTTATAGTTTTTCTGAAGAACCTTGGTGGTAGTGACCGAGGCAATTGTAAATATATATTAGTTTTAAACGAAATAATACACGGTCTAATGAGTTGGTTATAGTAAGATAAATAAAAAGATGAAAAAGACATACATGATGCAGTTGCAACTTTATAGTATTTTTAGAGATACATATCACGCAAACTCATTCACAAATAAATTACGAAAACACTCGTACGTGTTTCTGAAACGGGCATCGAACCCATAAGTAGCGGTTGCCGCCATATTTACCGAACAGGTTGTCTTTTGAAACAGCATAGTATGACGATAAATAAACATTTCAAGTCTTTGTCGTTTGTACAATTCAAAAATAACTTGTAGTTGAATATCTACATTGACATAGTATTAAATATGTCAATGAATTTCTATAAGGTAAAAAAATATTTTAACGGACTCATTGGCGCGTAGAAGTAGTACTTTGCTTTGCCGATAGGTAACGGGTGCGAGTCCTGTCTGGTGACCTGCTTATAATTTTTTTGTTAACATGTTTTCCCCAGGTCTGGTCGATTCTAGCATTAAACGGGTCAGAGGAATATCGAAATCGGGATCGAAACGGATCACCGTTCATAGATGGAAAAACTGTAAAGTGCATGTTGCCCATTTCAGTTTATGTCTATGGATTTCCGAATGATCGACAAAGCATAGATCGACAGCGCATCAGTGACTTATGTTCTGTGGCTGAGAGCTATCTCTATAGGTGCTAACCTATCATCAATATTTAAGTGAGCCCCATGCTCGTCTTTCAATGTACCTATAACATAAACAAAATTCGGATCGATCGATTAAATAGAATAATATAATCTGGATATTCTGTAATAAAATGATATTTAGTCTAAGTGGTTGTGTTTTAATATATGGCCTATCGGAATCGGAAAAAGAATCAAGAAGAAACGGCCTGGAAACGTTAAATAATACTGGTCCTTTCATATAACTTTCAACATAATTTTTATAAAGTTTCAGCAAGATATGTACAAAGTTGTTAATAAGACTTGTGCAATGTCGTAAAGGTCAATGTAGACTTTCCACTCGTTTGTGGTTACAAGACAAAAACAAACCTAGATTTAAATCAAATTCCTGATACTGTGAAATACCAAGTTCATATCAGAAACATTTACGATGAAATAACCTTCATATATAAGAATCATTTTATTTCAAACTTAACCTTTGTATTCGGGTGCAACTATTCAATTAATTGCCAAATTTAAATAAAATACTGGCAACTTTGTGATATTTCAAATCAGACAACTGTCACCGTGACCATGGTTGCTGAAAAGCAACCGCAACGACCGCGTCGGCATAAATAATAAATCGCGTTTTAATCCGTTATAAAGTATTATATTTAAATGTGTGATACTCGCGTTAATAAAAGACAAAACATTGTAATAATATCAAAATATTAAAAAAAACAACTAAAAGTTACATCAATAATAAAAATGTATATACATATTACATATCTCATTATAAGTGAACTATATAATGTATTTCTTTAAACCAACACCTAAGGATTACCAAAGTGTATTCCGCGACGCTCTGGTCGATAAGTTTTAAAAGGGGTGCCGTAGGTCAAATGTTTTAGTTCCTTTTTTCTAAATAATCAATATAAAACTAAACTAATATGTTAGATGTTTTATCTTTTGTGCCTATTTACTAAGTCGCACTGTACATTATTCGACTAGTTGTCGCCGAGACAAAGTACTAAACCTGTAAGTACGTCGTAAACTAAAAAAGTTTGAGAACTCCAGACCTAAAGTAATTTTCTACAATTTATATCGAATATTTGAAACGTTCGTGCAACATTCGCTAATCAATTTTCGAGATCCAATTTATCGAACCAATTATTAATTCCCTTTGCTCCTTAGTTCAATCAAATTCGTTGCAAACATATCATCACTTCCAACAATGTTACTAATAGTACCATTTGTTTTGAATTTAACTGAAAATTAGACCATGATGGTAGGCTCCTTGGCTTAGTTTAAAAAAAACATACATTAAAAGCACAATAGTGTTTTTATTTTATTTTTTATGTTAGATATCGACAGAAATGAGGTTCACTTGATGGTAGATGATACCTCAGCTACAGAACATCAGTCAAGGATGCGATGTCAACCTAATTTATACTTTGAGCATTCGGAAATTCATTGACTGAACCCGAAACGCGCAATGTGCACTTCACGGTTTTTCCATCTATGAACGGTGGTTCGTTACCCGGTCGGAATTTCGATATTCCTCCTACCCATTCAAGGCCCGAAGTTACCAGACGTGGGTAAGATATACTTACAGAAAATTATAAACTTGTCGTCCTGGTGGGATTCGATTCTACCAAACGCCAAGCCCGTCAATTTATTGCGCTTTAAGGTCATCTTCAGTTATTATTATCACCTTGATGGTACAGATCAATGCATTGTCCACATACTTTTTATTTCAAGCATACAGGAACCGTAACGCGCAATATGCACTTCACAGGTTTCGTTACTTGGTCGTAATTTCGATGTGTCCCACTTGTTTAATGCCTGAAGTGACCAAACAGGTTTGCAGAGTTTATAAAAATATCCAGAATTCGAACCGACAACTCATCAGAAGCCGCCTCATAATAAAAAAAAACATATAAACAACATGAAATAAAATACTACTTTAAAAAAAAATATGTCAGATATAGACAGACGAGCATGAGGTTCACTTGATGGTACCTCAGCCACAGAACTTGTCCATTATGCGCTGTCGACCTAATTTACTTCGAGCATTCGGAAATCCATAGACTGAAACCGAAACGCGCCATATGCATGCACTTCACGGTTTTTCCATCTATGAACGGTGGGTCGTTTCCCGGTCGGGATTTCGATATTCCTCCCGATGCCCAAAGTTACCAGACGTGGGAAAAACATGCTCGTGTTTGTCCCGGTGGGATTCGAACCCACGACCCATCAATGCGCACGGCAGGTGTTTTACCGAACGCGCCAACGAGCCCGTCAAATTTCTCCCGATTCTATTCTATTCAATGTCCTACAGCTGACTTGGTTAAAGGAAACGAAAAATAATCTTAATTCCTCAGAAATTCCTAACATTTAGTTTTAGCTTCAGCTCGCTCCTATTGTAAACGACCCTATTAGCTCCAAAGGTTCGTGTTTTGCGGGAGATTTACTAAATGCGATTTCAGAATAGCGTGCAAATACGTGTGGTCTTAGATAGTTTGTTGGTTAATAGCGTAAGATAGCTGAAACATTTACTCATTGTTGGAATTTGAGAGAGACTTATGTAATTGTTGTTACAATGTATAGAATGAAATGTCTGAAATACCTTCACGAAGTTTAAAAAAAATCGATCAATTCCAGCGATATTTATCAAGTTGCATTGATTTCCACTTAGTATTGTACCTTTAAAAATAGCATAATAATATAATAAGGAAGGAACGTCAAGTGCATACTCGTATTGCGCGTTTCACTTTCAGTCTATGGATTTCTGAATTCTATAAGTAAACAACAGGTCAACAGCGCATCATCGACTGATGTTCTGTAACTGAGATACCAACTCGTTAAGTGAGGTTCAAGCTCGTCTGTCGATAAATTGATATTTTTTACCAGAAATGAAAAAGAGACGATTAAAGAAGGGGAACGCACAGTGTACATAAAAATAATTTTTAATATTTTTGTCTGTATGTCTATTCACACTAATCTCCGATAATACTGTTTTTCACGTAGCTTAGTTTGGGTCAACATCAAAACTTTGTTTCAACGCAATCAGATTTCGGAAAGAAAAGTCATCTTCATTTAAATAGCTTACATAGAAGCCCAAATTAAAATAGTCCACGCGAATGGAGCCGCAGCGCCAGCTAATCTAACATTAAAAAAAAACATTTTATGTATATAGCGTTGCATATGGCAATAACAAAGTTTCCAATGGAAATTTAACTATTCCGTTTCATAGTTGAATGTACTACTCTACATATCCATAACAAGATGTTACACATTGAACAAGAATCTTTTGTCATCGTATCGGTTCATATTTATTCAAAGCGAGCACAACTTGTCGCAACCCATTGATGCATTACATGCTATGTATTGTTAGCGAGCCCGAAGGCAGAATTTGTTACACCACCTACAAACAGTTAAGACGGAACAGTTTCTAAGGCTAATTTGAAACTTGTCCCGCTTTATGTCGTGGCCAGAAACGTGAATGTCCATCTCCGAAGAAGAAAGGGAGATTTTGCCGTGGTAATTGCCATGACATAAAGACCCATTCGTGGTTTGGTAGTTAATTTTTCATTTTCGACAAATCTATTTATCAACAGGAATTACATAAAAAAAAGAAAGCCGAACTCTTGAGTATGATATCATTTTAGATGGCAAATAAAATACCAAAACAGTTTATTTTAACTCATAATTTTGTTTCATATTTCGATCACGCAGTCAACACAATACTGTACTGGCAGATTTCATAAAATCGTTGCTGATTTGTAACAGTCCACTTTGCATGTCAATAGATGTACAATGGACGCCTATTTCAGTATTTTTTTACAATGCAGTGCATATTAAACAGTCCTACTTAAACGTTTCCGTGGCCATCCTTAAATGGACTCGAAATGGTAAATCATCGTTAAGCGTGTCATAATAATTTAATAGCTCTATTCAGGCATACTGCGTAGGTCGTAGACTAATTCCTCCAGCTTTGAGACCGCCGTCGCCACACCTTGCTAGCTTTCATCCATAATGGATTGTCGATTAATTCCGGAATAGACTCATTATATACTCGACGTAAATGTTTGCTGAGATTTGCATAGTAAGCTCACCTGAGACTCGTTTATTGCTCCACCTCATAACCGCACTGGCATCGTATCTGAGAACAATAAATGTTTCACATTAGCATGTAACCCGGAAACACTAACTAAGTCTATTGTGCATCTTTAAAATGTGTATACGTGTCATAAATCGAATGCACTCATACAATTTCTTCATGTACGTTTTATTTTTTAAGAAGAACTTTTCTCAAAAGAGTGCCTTAATCATAGTAACTATGATATCAGTATTCAATTCCAAAGTTATATCCCACGTAAGAGATGCATCCCATAGAATAGCAAATTTATTACAGCAATATCTATAAATTCCACAATTACGTATTGAGGATCATATGCAAGTGTAAAATAAGTTACAAAGGATGGACTTGAATATATAAATCAAAACCCACTTGATATGAGGGCAAGAAAAATAAGATGAATACTTTTTGCAAGATTCCATTTCCTTTCAAGAAGTTAGTAATTTACTGAATAATAGTCTAGACACAATTTACGTGAATGCAAGACACTTTGATTTAAACGACTTTTTACAAATTCCCAATGAGTTGATGACACATTGCTAAAAAACAACAAAACTTGTAACACTAACTTTTTATTTCGCAGATCACGTCCGTAGTTTATTCCGAGTTCGAGTTGAATGGACTGGTACAGACAGAATACGATTGTTAGTAGTAACGAATAAATAAAACGTCTAAATTAAGCTTCGTAAGAAGGTAAGACATGCAAATAGATTATTCAATTAGTTGAAATGATTGCAGCAAAAAATAGTGAATACAGAAAGAGCATTATGTTGGTGAATTCACGATTGCATTTACGTGACTACGAAGCTAATGTAAATATTTATGTACGAAACGAAAAAAGGATTTAGGTTAGACCGGTATAACGCTGAAATATATGCAGTCTCAATTTTTGTATTAAACAGATAGTCAAACATAATATTCAGAAATATATATTTTTATATGACAATGTGATAATATTTATACAGAATAAAATTATTTATAATTTAAAAATTAATCTTAAAAACAATTGTTTTATAGTAGGTATTTAGTACATGGGATCTTCAAAGCAACCAGAAATTATTATAATATAATATTATTATATATTATTCCAAAAACTTTGGAACATATAGAAAAAAATACTATAAAATGCCTATTTTAAAATATAATAATAAATTGATTGATGAAATGTTAAAGAGCCTTCTTTAACATTTCATCAATCAATTTATACTTTTGGAAATAAATACGCTATCACGCCTGACTCTATTGAAATCTTTCAACTTCTAAGAAAACCCGGCTGAGGCCAGACGTTTTGAAGATAAATTAGCTACAATAGTTGAAGAATGTGTGACGTGAGGTCCGTTCGTGCTGTTACTCTACACCGGGCAACGTAGGGTCGTGATTCTATTATTAGCGTTATAAAGACGTTCGTGCTTACACAAACAATTACATTTAATAACGGTTTTCGTTTGGGAACTTAATTAATTTACTGCCGGCCTAGCATGACCGCCACGAGATATGTCGCGGACGAGAGAAGACAAACTAAGATGTAAGATATCTCGATATTATATCTCGACATCGACAATTTTGATAGAAAAGATATCTCGATCGACAAATATATCTATTTTTGATATTAAAAGTCAAGTTTTAAGTGTAATTGTCATGTTAGACCCGGATGAAATAAGGAGATAATCGATTAAAACACGAGAAAACGGTCGACAAAATTTTGTCGCGGTTGTCATGCTAGGCCGGCTGAACTGGTATGACATCTTAAAGCTTCCTGCATGTTTGTAAACAGTACCGATATAATCTTATACTTTTGTTAGGTGTTAAACGTTGGTTTTATTACCTAAAGTTTATTCACTTTATTCAGAAAATATCTTAAAATTGCACACACATACATATATATGAGTGTGTTGTGTGTGCGTGTATTTTACCTAAATCAGATCTGCTAATTGATTTTTATAGAAGAAATAATTCTAGTCTGATTACCGACATCGTATAACAAAATTGTTTTCTTTGTAATAGGCACATATAGAGAATGTTCTCGAATCGAAAGAGTAAATTTACTACTGACATAACCTTTGAAGAAACATTAATTTACAGTTCACCTTTACTAAATTTACTAAGCAAAAGAAACCTTATGCCCATCTTCATAGAGTACATAATGAATAAATCATTCGCAAGCAGTAGCTCATTTTCTCAATGGGTCAATGAAATAATGCTTATGCAAATGTAAACGGTAATGACAAACCATTACCAGAAGAGATGAATATAAGATTTATCGTATACACGCGAATAATTCAATCATATAGGTATTTTATTTTAAAACGTAATAATAATATGGGTCATCATATTATGATAAAAGTAGTGCGAGTCAGTCTCGCGCACCGAGGGTTCCGTACTAACTTTTTAGTTTAGTAAAGATTTTCCCCATAAAAAAAAAACAAATTTACGGCTTTCGGATTTTTTGCTTTACTTGTGCTACATGAAATTGCTTCATGCCAAATGTCGTGATTCTCATTCAAAGGGAAGTAAGTACCCTATAGGTTTGGATTCCCTCGTCAAAATATCATAAACAGAGCATAAAAGACCGTATCTTTTGATTACGTCGACTTAGAATTTTGATTTTTTCACTGCTGCAAGGGATTGCATGAGTATTTTATAATTTTAACTTGAAACCTCGTTCCTGAGAAAAAGGGTTTTGTCAGATGGACAGACAGACCGACAAAGAAGTGATAGGCGTTCCGTTTTTGGTACGGAGTACGAAACCCTAAAAATTGTTTTATTACATTTTTTAATTATTTTTGCAGATAAGTGTTGTTGTTGTAAATCAATATTTGTGTTGTTACTATATTAGTTTGAAATCTCTCAAATATCGTAGCGTGCAACAAAACTATTTAGTTGCGAGATTAAACGGTACCTACTAGCGAAGTGTCTACTGTACAGTCGTAAAAACTTATTACGCAAGTCGATAATTTTATCGCACATTCAAATAGGTCCTAAACACGAATCCTTAGAACAAAAGGCTACTGTGCTTGTATTAAATTTTGATTATTAATTTTAAAGGAAGTCATTTAATTTTAATAGCAGTTAAATATTAATAGCAAAACCTTGAAGTACTTTTATCTAGGTAAATAATTACGTATATATAAAGGTTAAAGTATAAATGTACATAGAAATGTCAACCATCCGTGATGTCCTGAAGTGACCTTGTGATCTCACGTTCGTCTTTTATTTGACTTCAAAAGCTTATAAATAAATACAATTCAATCTTTGTTCTATAAATCTTTGTAAATCATTGACTGATGTTATGTGGCTGAGGTATCTCTAACCATCAAGTGAGACTCACGCTCGCCGGTCGATATCCTATACTAATTGATATTATCAGTGGCGGGACTACCATACAAGCCCAAAAGCCCGTCTTGCCGATTTTAACATAATACGTGTTTAAATATTTATATAACTTATATAATTACGTAATCGTATAAGTTATATATGACTAATGACATTATTATATTTCTTTTTAATTCATTAATAAGGTAAAACAGGCGCTTGGGCTTGTATGATGGTCCCGCCACTGGATATTATATATAATAATGTGAAAGTTTGTGAGGATGTTTGTTGGATATTTGTTAATCTTTCACGTAAAAAACTTTATAATATTATTATTTATACATCAAATTAACATATATTTATAACAATATTGAGTTAACTGGCCAAATTATAACGATGAGTGTCAACTAAGTTGGAGAAAAATCCTGCTATTTGAGAGCTATTTTGCCGTACAGCGCATAAACCGTTAGAATTAAATGAAATTAATATAGGGAGGATAGAAGTAATTAGAAAAAGGCCCAAAAACAGATAATAATCGAGGACTGCGCGGACGAAGTCGGGTAGAAGCTAAGTCTAACATAAAAAACTAAATATTACTTTCAGGTCTATTTTCTATCTAGTTTCTTCAACTCTTCGTTGTCCATTAAAAATATAACCGGTATTCTTACACCAGGCAAACTATTAGAGATAGCAGAGGCGTGGAGTATTGAAGATAATGTCGGTGAAACATTAAGTTTCCTTCCTACATTCGATACCGCTAAACCCTCTGCTATTTTGAATATTTGAACCAAATAAGGTGTTAGCGGTCCGGATTTAAAACATTTTCTTGGCGCCATTAAAGTTACATTTTAGTCAGTTCGTTTGAGTTAATTGTAATTTTATAGGCTAAAGTATAATAAAGTAAAATTATACACCTTCTGGATTGTTAGATTCAAAATACACAATTTCATTTTGTTTTGTTTTATTATTTTTATTTTGCATTTGTTTTAATTGTTTTAGTTGTAAGGATAAGTGTATTTTTTGTAGTGGCTAAATAAAGCAATTTCATTTCATTTAAAGCAATTTCAAAAAAAATATATTTAAATTCATGGAATTCTATCGCGGCACCCTACCTGTTCAATCGTGAAAATTGTGAATCTAAACCATCCAGTCAAACACACAAAAAAATATCACCAATATCTGTCCAACGGTTTATCAGGAGTTCAGTACTAACATACACGCGTTCATAAGAACTATATATAAAGTTTATAATTTGTGTTTAATAAATGCTATATAAATCTTAAGCCTCATTTAAATATATTTATCTTAAACAATCACTGTATAAATTCACATAATTTATAAGCCAATTTATACTTATTGGGTGTAAAATTATTAGTTATTATCCACTTAGGGTTTGAATATACTTTCTACCGGGTTTACGGAAACTTTGGCTGAATTCTAAGTGATAAGAGTGTAATGATAAGGTTGCTTGCAGTAATTGTAGAACAATTGCCAACTGCGGGAAGCTAATTGCTGGTATCTTTGATCGGGCTTCCAAGTAGAAGATTTATTTACAAATCTACAATCTATGACCGTTCTCTTGCTTTATTTCTTTTGAATACGTGAATAAGTTTATTTTATTCAACTCATTATTTTATTCGTGGCCATGATATAACTCATAAGTCAAATTAAAACAGTAATAAAAGGCGAACACTGCGCCCTATTTTTACTATAAGCATGTTTAGACCAGCGGGATTTAAGCCCGCGACCTATATGAATGTAAAATATAATGTACGCCAAATAGCTTGTAAACATTATGTTTTATATATTTTTTTAAATTTTTAGTTCTCGTAGTTTTCACTTGAAACAGTGCCTTATCGAATCATTAAAATTAGATAAGCCTGTTTTTAAATTTACGATGAAAGCTGCACCCATCTTCCAAATTTGAATATTTCGTGTATAATTGTAGGCCATTTCGTGATGATCATAGCAATTTTGAGACGCCGCGCCGCGTTGTCTACAACAGGTTATTGATTAACTGTTATTTTATATTTCCGCTAGATTTTTTGTATGATTGACGATGCAGTTAATTCTTTAAACGATAGCATCTTCCGATCATCGTATGTGAGATTAGTAATATAAAATAAAAAAACAGATTGAGACTCGCTTGAACATAGCAAAAATAAATGAGGTTCATAGTAATTTGTACGTATAGAAGTGCTACTCTCTAAACACAACTTCCATCTTTTGTAACTTGGACTTGGGCTTCAAGCTTGATTAGTTTAACAAAAGGCACATGAGTTCTATTACAATCTCTCAGAGCAATATTGTTATTGGATGAAAGTGATGAGTGGAAGAGTCGGGAGTGGTAGATCTAGGTGAATTATAAAAGTATCGAAAGTACATATAAAGGTCAAAGCTAGCTCGATGTCAGGCAAAGAATGGAATGGAATGAAACATTTCCTGCCTAGGCCACACCATAGTAGTAATTATCATAGTAGTTACTGGTAAGGGGGTTATTTCTACTTTAGACAAATACACAGATATAGATAGTCCATGAAAATTTATTTAACGTTAAAAAGGTATTGAACGAGATTCCCATTAATTTACTCACTACGTAACATGTTCTGAGAGTTTCAGTGTTATTTTTGGAAAGTCATTTCGAAATTGTATGAAAATTAATTCAACATTTATGAGTATATTACAAAACACGAACGGAACGCAATTCCCGTTCCATTACTCAGGATTTATTCACTAAATGTAATACCGAATGTAATACGTAATTCGATAGATGTACTCCAAAGCCATTAAGTTAAACGTCAATAGGAAATCAAGTGTGCCAGACCGTTATGTGTACAAAAAGCTGTTGTGGGTCAATAGCACGGCGAGGCGCTCGTCTCTCGCGCATTCGCGTAAAGCGCGCGTAATTCTTTTTTTTCCTAATTGAATTTGAAACGGTGTTCTTTCTTTTCGTTCAATTATGGACAAGGTACCCATTGGCTGCGAGTATAAGAAATAAAAGCAAAAAGTTTCTTCATAGTCAATTATCCTATTTCATCTCCAACAAATTATCATCGCGTAGCTTTGTTTACAACATAGTACCTGTAGGTGTAAAATTGTGCGTGCATTTTTCTCTTAATAGATTAATAACAGCCGGTGAAAATCGATCAAAACCACACCCAAAGTCAATATGATTCAATATATACAACCGATAAAGTTCGTGTTATTGCGGGTGCCCTATTTAACAAGATCATACATCATGTTACATTACAAATGATACTCGAAGAGTAATAAAGCAATGAGTTTTGACAGTAACAAATATTTAATCAACAACAAATACGTTATGAGACTGTTTAATCACGCGTTATATGAAATATGTATGGTATGCTTCAAGGAGTTCTAAGAATGTGGCTAAAATCTGAACGATCGGATTACGTATACTGTTCGCTTTTGCCGATAAAACCTCTATACGTATGTATGTCCTGAATGTGATCTTGCGTCCCGATAGGTCACGAGTTCGAATTCCACCGTGCTGTTCAGTATATTCTATAGCTGAAGTATCACCAACACCTAAATGAACCTCACGCTTATCTGTCCATTTGTAACAGAAAAAAAAGATAAGATTTCAAGCGCAAAATAAAAGACCGGTTACGTTAAAATGACTTTGTATTAGGTAATAATATATATGATAATCTTTTTTTAGAGAAGTCTGATTTCTTATTCATAATTATTAATATTCACGACCACACCTATTTTACTGTGATACTTAGCGATATCAACACGTAACAAGCAGACAGATGGCAGAATATGCAAATTAAAGGATACACGATCTGAATGTTATGCGAGTGTTGGAATCAGTCCATTAGTTATGTTTGAAATTTCACGTCTTACGTTTATCGCTGATTACGATTAAGTAGTGGCAGTTTGACTTGTAAATATGTGAACAAGCATTGCAAAGTGTAATTAAAATTATCGCAAAGATAAAATTGAGGTTCTGGATTTATAATAACCTGGAGAGGTTACTTCGGGTGGTGATCATTTCTCTAACTCACGAAGATTGACTACCCGTCCTGAGCGTACTGTTTCCGTTCGAATATTTCATTTTGAATGTCGAACAAAATGCGCAGCACCAACAGCTGAAACTATTAGTAGTCTCAAGTAACTATTTCATTTCTAAACTAATCTTAATATATTATATAAAATGCAAATGTTCGTACGTGTGTCCACGGTTTTTTCTATCAAACGCTACTTTGATCAACTTCCCCTTGGGATGGCGAATACCCCTTGGTCTCTAGGTGTGCATAAGGGAGTTTGGTCGGGGTGGGTGGAAGTGGGTGGTTGTGGGTGGCAAAAATGTGGAATAATATATATCTGTCCTTTTCTAACTAATGTGATCTTCCGTAAGATTCTGAAAATCTCTGAAATGATCTAAAAAGTTCCAAAATGTGTACAATCGCTAAAATTGATCTGAAATGATCTAGAAAATTCTAAAAATTTCTGAAATTATCTAGAAAGTTTTAAAATAGTTTCAATTGCTGTAATCGATTTAGAATGTTTTAGAAAGCTTCTGGAAAGATCTAGAAAGTTACAAAATGTGTGCAATCGATAAAATTGATCCGAAATGATCTAGAAAGTTCTAAAATTGTTTCAATTGTTGTAATCGATTTAGAATGTTTTAGAAAGCTTCTGGAAAGATCTAGAGAGTTCAAAAATGTGTGCAATCGCTAAAATTGATCCGAAATAATCTAGAAAATTCTAAAAATTTCTGAAATGATCTAGAAAGTTTTAAAATGGTTTCAATTGTTGTAATCAATTTAAAATGTTTTAGAAAGCTTCTGGAAAGATCTAGAAAGTTCCGAAATGTGTGCAATCGGTGAAATTGATCCTTAATGATCTAGAAAATTCTAAAAATTTCTAAAATGGTCTAGAAACTTCCAAGATGCCTTCAACTTGAAGATACTTTACACCGTATGTTAAATGGTCGAATAAGTGTCTTATTATTTAAGATAGAAATCTGAAATATTTATCTACTTTAGAAAATGGATCCTTAAATATTTCTTATACCATTAAACATGCGATGTATTTTAACCCGAGCAACGCCGGGTTTCACTGCTAGTATTATAATAAAGAGGAATGATTCGTATTTTTGTATGTTATGAATAAACTGAAAAACTACTAAAAATTATTTCACCTACATTATCAGCGAGTAACATAGGCTATTTTCTGTGTCTAGTTCACCTACATTGTACCCGTGTGAAGCCGGAGCGCGTTGCTAGTAAAATATAAAAATAAAAGTACACACGAAAAATCAAAAGAGGTTGAGCTCTATTTTATAATCACTGTATAGATAACTAAACTTTAGGACAGAATGATTAAAACTAATCATTGCTATTACTCTCTTACATCTAGCTACGATATAAGGATTCAACACGTCGCGTCGCTATAAAAGTTAATTGAAGTGATTAAGCAGTAAGAACACTTATTAAAGAGCAATTTGAATTGGAAAGCAAAACGAGGAATGTAATAGGTGTATAGCGGACTGCAAATCCACCGTTAGATGACACAAGTGCGGTGACAGCACTAATCGAATCAATCAGTGATAGTGAAAAACGAGAATTGATGACTTTATCGACTTAATTTAAAATGGATTTCAAAGACATGTGCTATGGAGGAGACAGTAGTTAGACACCGTTTCACACAGTGTTTTTTTTGAAAAGGACTAGGTGATTACCTACAACATTTTATGAATTAAAATGGCATATCTAAGTGGCTGGCAAAAGAACTGTCAACGATGAAATTTCTATAATTCGTTTTGGTTGCTAAAAACGCTGCTTGAAATTTTGGTGCTCTTTTTTGACGAGTAGATTGTTACAGTACTGTAGTTACCGGAGCCAATTAAAACTTTTTATGATGGTGAGTGAGGAAATCAAGGCATAATGTTCGAGTTGGGTGGCTTTTTGCCACTCGCCGTGCAGTTAACAGTTCCAAAAACTAGTTTTGGTTAAATTGCCCGAATACACAGGCTACTGGACCCTTTGTTAATACAATTCCGTACTTACAAATAAGTTTCATTGTTTTAAATAAATACATTATACTTAAGAACCTTTAATTATAATGTTAACGTTATATTTTGCATATCGTTGGTAAAGTAAAAAGTAAAACTCACTAATTGTCATTTTGAATACAAATATTTCTTACTACAATTGCTTATTTTAAGCGTAAAGTTACTGCATTAACAAAGCACTTATTGTGGTCCATAAGAAATCTATGAAGCGCAATACGCACTTAATAATTGGTTCGAAATTTAAAAAAAATATTTTTATTCAAAATTACACTTAGTAAGTTTTACTTTAGAACCAACGATATAATACTGAAAGAAATGGCCGAGTGGCCCAATTAGATTAGAATATGTCAGCCATATGAGACTGACGAGTCATTATATTATGTGTTAATATGCCAAATCTAATATATAAAATTCTCGTGTCACAGTTTTCGTTGCCATACTCCTCCGAAACGGCTCGACCGATTCTTACCAAATTTTATATGCGTATTCAGTAGGTCTGAGAATCGGTTACTATCTATTTTTCATACCCCTAAGTGATAATTCATCTCTGCATGTGCGGCTTCTCATTTTACACTAATAGTAAAAACTCAATTTTCTTTTGCATTGTATAGAATCTCTGTATCCCTTGCATTATATAAACTTCTCAGCCGATTATTACTATTGTAACCGAGACTTTGTAAGCTAAACCATTGTTGAAAAGAGTGTCCATGGAGTTTCTTGCCGGTTCTTCTCCATGAGACCCACTTTTTGGAACCGTGCAACTAGACGTTTCATAAGAGCCTGCAAAGGCCTATTTGAAATAAAAAACTTTTGATTTTGATTTTGATAAGGGTTGTTCACCCTTAAAATTTTTATTTTTATTTTTGGACGATTTTTTTTTGTTTTTATTTTTTTATTATGTGGCATTAAAAAATACATACAACCCCTGCTTTTTTGTCAAAAAATCTAGACCCGTGCGAAGCCGGGGCGGGTCGCTAGTAAACAGTAAAATAATTTTGCTCACCTAGCAGTAAGTTACTACTACTCGCTTATTTGGGTATGGCTACATGGTTAAATCGAAATACTTGACCGGGTTAAAAAAAAATATGCCATGCTTCAAACTATGTCCATACAAAATTTCATTATAAACATCTCAGTAGGTAAGCCATCTTAAGGCAAGCAGCAACCTTCTTATTTTTCTTATTAATTTTTGTAACGCTTAAGCGAATACATAATATATGTAAATCCTATTTCATGTCTCAACTCAATAATGTACTATATATAATATGTAATGTATGTTTAGACAAATATGACTCATTTTTCCACTACACTGCGTCTAAGGTCAGTTTTACAATTAAACCAAACTACGTTTTAGACACTGGAAGTAATAACCTACATTTCAAAGTTCATTCATTTTATAGCCAACTATTTTCTCACACTATGAGTTAATTAACACACAAACCCACAATTAAAACGTCGTAAAACTGTTTTATTCTAAATATAGCCGGACCAACGTCTGATTTTATCACTAGAGTGTGAACTTCGGTGTCCCTTTTCGATGTGACTTCTTCATTTTATAGCGTATAAAGCTGTACTGTTAAGGTAGTTTAAAGGAAAATAACATTTTCAATAAGAAAGTGCATATCTTACAGCGGCTATAAGAAACCCATTTAATTGTTTTTTTTTTAATTTAAGATATCGACAGACGAGCATGAGTTTCACTTGTTGGTATGTGATACCTCAGCCACAGAAAATCAGTCATTGATGCGCTGTCGACCTACTTTTTTTACTTCGAGCATTTGGAAATTCATAGACTGATACCGAATCGCGCAATGTGCATTTCACGGTTTTTTTATCTATGAACAGTGGTTCGTTATCTGGTCGGAATTTCGATATTCCTCCCACCCGATCAATGCCCGAAGTTATCAGACGTGTGGAAAATTTGCTAAGAGAAAATTATAAACATGTCGTCCCGGTGGGATTCGAATCCACGACCCATCGATGGGCACGGCAGCAGTTCTACCGAACGCGACAACGAGCCCGTCAAATAATAGTACGAAATAGTATGAATAGAGTAATCTCAAATTCCTTCTATTCACTTCTTTGTCCAAGAGTGTCGTGGGTAAAGTGTTGGCAAACGGGAGAAACAACGCCTTCATCATCCTTTATTCCATGGACTGCAGCTTAACTTACAATGCCTCTCCATAACATTGTTTTTTATTAACGCGAGTATCACACATTTAAATAAAATACTTTACACCGGATTAAAACGCGATTTATTATTGATATTGTTAAATTATTTATCCCGAAAGAACTTCAGTATTCGCATTTGCACAATCGAAGATATCCTAAGATGAGGCCACACAATTTTATATTTATTGTCTAGGACAAGTTAGCTATGGCGTGAAACCCCTAAATAACTCGAATATTTCACTCCTACTTATGCAATATGGAATCGCTTAACCCCAGTGTTAAACATGTCTTTAATCTATCCGTGTTCTGCGTCCTCCCACAGAAATGAATTTCATACATCCATAATAACGTCAGAATAAACAAAACGCCTACAGTACTTAAATTTTCAATACCTCCCATATACCCACATATGAATAATTAGAAAATTTCTAATGAAGCAGATTATAGTACTAGAGTAGCAGTAGTTAAAACCGAATAACATTATATAAACTTAACAAAAGATTAAACAATTTTATTCAATCTGTTTTAAAATTGAATATGTAGTTAAAAATTACTAATTAACAACTGTAAACACGAGATATCTATCCATTTATTTGATAAATATAGGAAGAAGAAGGGAAATCCCCAATCTCTTAGTGGCGCATGGAGCAGACTCATTTCTGTGTTTATTTTACTATTTTTTATTGCCAGGCATCGATCTTCTGTGCCCTGCCCGAACGAAAAATGTTTTGAAAAAGTAATTACTTTTTTAATCTTTTTCCCTGGGTTTTTAACCTGGATCTCCGGTGCTTCACGCAATGACACCCCTGAGCCACGGAGGCAGACGGTAAATATATTATAGTATTAATATAGAAAATAAATAAATTAAAAAAAGGTAAAAATAATAATTCAATTATCGTTCACGTGTACGTCTAAATACGAATAAATAAGTCTATATACGATATTGTGACAGAATTTATCAATACACACTAATATTTATTATTTATAGAGTTCGTAGCATAGCGGGTTCATCTATTAGCATAGAGACACGCACGCTATCACAGGTGAGCCTAGCTAACGGAACTAAATACATATATCTAAACATATATCAATGATGCATAAAGCCACCAAAAATTCGCCTTTATTAACACCGTATTAAAGGAAATTTTTGCTTATACAAATTTTGCTTAATAATAATGATTCTACAAGACAGCGCGACGCGACGTCTGCAATAATCATGTCGGTTTAATTTTCGTTTATAGCCTTGTAGTTATGTAAACTGAATGTCCAATACAACAATAAAGCTGTGATTTATTTTATTAGTTTAATTGAAAGAGGCAAGCACAATGCCGGTGAATATTAACAATGTAGTATTTTCTAAACTTAAATGGTTGTAAAGTTTTATGGTGTTACTTTATGATATTTATTTTCAATGTTTATTGCGTTGTTTGATTTAGGACTAATGATTTGAATAGCACACCATAGAATAATATTCCTTCTAGGTTTCGTCTAGAAATATAACGTCGCGTTATGTGAATTTCCCCAATCCCCTGGGGGCATGGGACCGGTGCCCAGGTTCTGTGCCCTCTTGAATAATAATTATGAAGATATTATAAGAAACAACCTAATATACCTAATATATTATTCAGGGTAAATAAAAGTTTGTTTGTTACGATTTAATTTAAAAGCTATATTATCAGCGAGGCATACATATATAAACATAGGCTATTATATTTGTTTGTGTATTGTACATCTACATTGCATCCGTGAGAGGCCGGGGCGGAATGCTAGTAAACAAACATATCCATTATGACAATGACCATAAAAATCAAACTTTACAATATCGCGTACAAGACTATGCAAGAAGCTGATGTTGCAAGTGAGCCCGGACCGCGTGGTGATATGCTAAATTTATCATAAAAGGACCAAAATTATTTAACAGCTCTTGTATTTTGTGACACTTGCGTTAAAAAAAATATTTATCTAGTTTTATCCGTATTCATAAGTAAGATTACACAAGACCACATGGTAAAAATCTAAAACGCACGTATTGTACTTATGTTTCTGTGGTTTTGCTATACGTAATTAAATAATAATATTTAAGCTTGATTTCTTCATCAACGGTACCTTTTAAAACTCTTTCAACGAATCTATCTATTGCACATTAAATTGATCGTGGATTCGTGGCGAATGTTGCTAATAAACTTTCATTCTATGCTTTAAAACGCTGATGTCACTCTAGGTCGTATAGGATCAAGCATGACTACATTAACCTTCTGAGACAGTTTCACATTATTGACCTCCATACCATATTACCTACCTACTATATACCTATTCACATCATAATTCGAATACACGACGAGGACTCACGTCACGAGGAAGCGACTTTCAAAACACCGATGTAGCTTTATGCCCGTTTTGTGCCATAACTTGAGTTAAAGCCGATTTGCCATTCAACACGACAGCAATTCTTGTAAATCTTGTGTTGTAACGTATAATAGTACTGCGTGATTTGTATTTGCTTTAGTTTCGAATAGTATGATGGATTGTTATGGCCGATCTTTTGATATTTGATATCGGATATCGTCATATCATTGTGAGGTTAATTTGATGGCTCTGTAGTTCGTCCGCTAACCCATGCGTCCTGGGTTCGATTCCCGGGTTGATGGTTGTTTTTCAATTTCTGGAGCATTTATCGATCAGAGTTTGAGAAATTGGTGGATGTTTGAAGCTTGTAAAGGTGGGTAGCATAAAGCGCCGGCGCCACGGTTTATGCGATCCCGTGAGCCCGACAAATATTATGGATAAATTACTAATTTTTTTAGGTGCTTTTTCTATTGATTCTACTTCAAGAATTCGTAATTCTGTCAAGGTAAAACTCACTGCACATTTTTAATAAAAATAATGTGTTACTATTGCACTAATTGCGTGTTGTAGTCCACACCAAAACTATGAAGCGCAATACGCACTTAGTAATTTATTATTATCGTATGTACGCTTAAAATAAGCATTGGTAGCAAATTTTACTTTTATTATAATTAAACCTAGTGAGGTTTACCTTTGAACCGACATACATACATTATTATAGATTACGACAATAACACTTGATTGAAATTACTTTAAAGAGTACTAAGTATTACCTAATAATATGTTAATCAATATTAAAGATGAACATACCAATCATGTTTCAAACGCAATTTACATGTTCATAACCTATTTATTAGAAGAACAGTTCCAATACAACAATGTCTTTTAGCCAGATATGGTTACATCCATATAGTTCCTCATTGAAGGTGCTCTTTCGCGAATTGACCCCATTATATTCGTGTTTCTGATCGTACATTAAGATCGCGGATAGTCCATAGTATTAGCCATACACATTCATTTAAATAGTGTATCGACTTGTTCGCTTGAGGACAATTGTATGCAATTTACAATAATAATTGTAATAGTCATAATGTATGAGCTTAAAGGCGAGTTAAGTAGCGAAAATTGTTATCGTTTGCTTTATTCGTGTATGTATTCTAATCTTTGCGGCATAAAAGGATGATAATATAAGCAATAAGCATTTCTATTTATACTTAGAACAAAAACAACATTTTATTTGGCATATAATTCTCAAGTCGTAATTTGAAGCTGGCTTGAAGGACCAATATATAGTGTACTGAATTAGAGAATATATCGATTAGTAACTGTAAAAGGGCAAAGAGTAAATTTAATTGTAATTGTAATTATGTAAAATAAACAAGAGGTTAATTTATCATTTAAAACTCAGGAGTATGCAGAAGACGTCAAGACACATACAATAAATTATGTTTTTATCATATTTTATTATCACGTGGGAAGAACTGCAGTTTATTACGCATACAATTTTATTATTCAATTTAAATAACAACCAACGGTATGACAATTTTAAAAATAACTTTTTATGCGCTCTTATCAGGTTTCATTTATGTTGTTGAAGGAGAAAAACGTGTAGGGTTTTAAATATTTGCTCTTTACACAAATTCCAAAAATAAAACGCTATTATAATAATTAACTGAAGTACAACGGAAAGCTAGCGATTCTATGAAAAAATAAATAAATAAAACGAATTACACTTGAGAATAACCAAGCGACCACCATAAAAGCAGTATGTTGGCAAAAAGCCTAAGTTCAAAACTGCATCTCATGAAGCGATATTTCCGTAACACATGGCATAGATACAATAAATAATTGTCGGCCATTAATTTCCCAGGGTGAACAATACAAACATTCTCGTAAGCATGCGTGAACCAGTACACTATCCTCTGGCACTTGACAGCGAATAAGCGTACGTCTGGTCTACGGGAAGGGAGGTCGCGTAGTCACTAATAGAAAGCTACATTATCAGCAAGTAACATAGGCAGTAGGCATTTTTTTGTATAGTAAGTACATCTACATTGCACCCGTGCGAAGCCGATGCGTGTTACTAGTTATATATTAAAAGTTACTCCTTGAAATAAACCGTAATTTCTGATTTCTATAAACGCTTTAAAAGCACGATTTAGATTTCGAATCTCAAATTAATTGAAATGAGCTTCGTGTTGATAGTTAACGTATTATCTTCATGACTGAACTTAAGATTGTATTGTATTGATGGTATTATGTCATATATACAAAATAATATTTTAAGTTAGTGGATGCGCTTTTTTATAAAACATATACTTTTCACTATAGTTACACTATAATATATTATAGAATAATAATAATGTAAGACTGATAAATACTTTTAATAAAAATTAGTATAATAATACTAATGTATATAAACATAATACTACACTGATACGGACTAATAAAAAAAAGTAATACACCATTAAAAATTAAAATTTCCATTCAGTCAATGAACACCCTAAGTTCATGACTTATACCAAACCGTTTTGATACTTGGTACAAAGCAATAGGATAACGCAATAAGATAAGACGATGGATGTATATTGTGATACAAACACCACTTTGTGCTCTCACTTATAGAATTTGGGAACTAGAAAATAACTTGCTTAACATTTAACGTACAAATTACATTTCTGGTAAATCTTGCTCATACATTTTTTTCTACGAAACAAGTCTTCGTTCACAATTCGGTGAAATGCAAATGTCACTTTCAACTACTCTTAGACTGAACAGTATCATGATAAAACCCTTTTATTTTTAAATAAGTGAGTGTGAATGCCAGAGTCTCCTTTTTTTTTTTTTTTTTTTTTATAGAGGGGGAAGTTTCAACAAACCTTACCTCACCGGCGGGGCTCTTTTGAAACTGCCGGGAGAGTGTGGGGTTGAGTCACTCGCGACTGTCTGCTAACCAGACAGCCTGGTGACCCGACCCACTAAACCCCCTCTGGCCCCTCTTTTCGCCGTGTTGAGGCCGCGGGATAACGTTTGTAAACTACCGCGACCTCGGCGACTTGCCACGATGGCACTACCGTGTCCTTACAAGAACACATTATGGAGAGCGAAGGAGATGGGCAAACCTTCTCCTACGCTCCCCTCTCCTCCTCGCTCTTATAGTGCCCGCTGGAGCGGCGCACTCTCTTCGCCTCTCGGCGGTCTCCTTCTGCAACATTACTCGTTCGCAGAAGGAGACCACCGCGTTCCACGACTCGGAACTCCGCACCATCTCCCCCATCAGTACGGGGAGATCCAAGTTGGCACCGACCACAGATCTTAGGTCGTGCCTCTCCCTTGACCATCTTGAGCAGACCGCCAGAGTGTGATGGGCCGTGTCTTCTACGCCCTCATCACACTCCTGGCACACTGGCGACTGCTCCCTCCTCGCTATCTTATGCAGGTACCGACCGAAGCAGCCATGTCCGGTCAGCACCTGCACCACCCGGTATGTCAACCCCCCCCTTTTGCGCGTCACCCATTCTTTGAGGATAGGGCGAATCGCTTCCGCCAGCCTATGGCCCGCCTGAGGCTCCGCCAACTCTTGTTTCCAGCGGTCCATCACCAACCGCCCTCAGCTGTTCCGCAGTCGCGATTTCGCCCTCCCTTCTCCTCTCCACCCGGAAGTGATAGGCGGAGGCCAGGATTTCCGCCTCCCACTCCCAGGGCGGAGTGCCCGCCAAAGCACAGGCCGCAGTGAACGACACCGTCCTAAAACATCTTGTCGCCCTCGCCGCAATGATCCTCTGCGGCCTGCGCAGTAGCCTCCTATTATTGCGCGTAAGCGCACCAACCCATACCGGCGCCCCGTACATTGCCATGCTCCGCACGATGCCGCAGTACAATTTGCGGACCCCTTGGTCCGGCCCACCTAAATTCGGAAGGAGCCTCCCCAACGCGCCAGCCGCCGAAACGAGTCTTGGCTCCAGCGCCCTAAAGTGGTCCCCGAATCCCCATCTGCCATCCAGGATGAGCCCCAAATACCTCATACTGGGACTCACCCTCACCTCCACGCCGTCCACCAACAACGTAGACCCCGTAGGAGCCCCCCCCCCTCGGACCGTGAAAGACTATGGCCTCCGTCTTGGCCAGAGCCACCTCCAGTCCGAGGGCCCTAATCCTATCAACCACCAGAGTGGCCCCTACCGACGCCAACCGCGAAACCTCCCCAAATGTCCCCCCCTGGGCTACGACCAGAGTGTCGTCGGCGAAACAGAGGACGCGCAATCCGCGAAGAAGCGCGCCCCTGAGCACCCAGTCGTAGCTGATGTTCCAGAGGAGGGGACCCAACACCGACCCTTGCGGAACCCCGCACTCCAGGCGACGACGAATCAGGCCGCCCGTCGCGTCCACGTAGCCGATGACCCTGCCTGAAAGGTAATCGGCCACCAGCCTCCTAAATAAAGCGGCGTCTCGTGCGCCCTCAACGCCTCCGCTATAACCGCAAACGGTAAGCTATTAAAAGCATTGGCGATATCGAGTGATACCGCCAATGCCTTCCCTCCCCTCCCGACGACCTCCTCTGTATGGGCTTTCAGGGCCAAGATCGCGTCAATGGTCGACCTACCGGCCCTGAAGCCGTACTGATGCTCCGATAGACCCGGACCCCCCTCCTCCAAATGTCCGACTATCCTCCGACTCACCATCTTCTCGAATGTCTTACCGACCTCATCCAAAAGGACTATCGGCCGGTAAGCCGATGGTGAGTCGGGGGGACGACCTGCCTTAGGAAGGAGGCAAACACGGCCCTCCTTCCACAGTTCCGGGAACCGTCCTTCCACCAAACACTGGTCGAACAGTCCCCGCAACTCCCCTTCCACATGCTCCAGCGCTATCGCCAGCACCTTACCGGGCACCCCATCTGGGCCTGGCGCCTTCCACCGCGTCTTCAGACGCTCCTTGGCGAGCTCCATCTCCCCGTCTGAGATTGGAGGTATTTCCTCCACCTCTGCCACCACCAGAGGAGTCATCCTCGGGACTTCTAAGGGCGAAGCCACCGGGAACAGCTGCCTCATGACCCCGCCGACGAACTCCGGCTGTAGAGTCTCCGTCAGCGGGGGCCCCGCCGTCTGAAGCTTCTTCCGGACCGCTTTGAACGGCCGCCCCCATGGGTCTCTGTTGAGGCCCTCCAGGATCACCTCCCTCGCGCTCTCCTTGGCCTCGCTGATGGCGACTTGGAGCGCCTTCTTGCGCTCCGCGTAAGCAGCACGCAACACCTCCTCCTCTTCGGGGTCCCGCCGCCTCCTACGACGATAGCGGCGGTACTCCCTCCGTGCCACGTCGCTGACGGACCGCAAGTCCGCGATCTCCTCACTCCACCAATAAGTGGCCCTTCTTGCTGGGCGGCGCCCCACCACTCTTGGCATCGCCGCATCACAAACTCCGACCAACGCCGCACGCACCCTGGTAGCCTCCTCGTCGACACTCCCCGCACTTGTGCCGGACGAGCACCACGCGTGCACGATGGCCGCCTCCTCCGCCAGATCGCGATCGAGGCGACCGATTGCCCATCTCGGGAAGTGGCGCAGGGCACTCCTCGACACGTCCTGCGCCCTCCTGGATGCGGAGACCTCAAACCTAATGTACATGTGGTCCGACAAGGTCTCCGCATCCTCCACCCTCCAATTTCTTACCAACCGTGCGGCCGCAGGCGAGACGAGCGTAATGTCTACCCTCGATTCGCCCTGCGGTCGCACACACGTCGGGACGCTTCCTACATTTGCTGGAACGAGCCCTACCTCCACCAACCACTCTTCCAGCCACTCGCCCCTACGATTCGCCCTCGCGTCCCCCCATGCCCTTGACCGGGCATTGAGGTCCCCCATGACGACAATCATGCCAGAGTCTCCTAGTGGGGCATGGATCTGACCCTCTGTTTCATTGATCAATCTTCTTTACAAGCAAGTGATCAGTCTTTTGTGCTTTGGCCGATTGAAACAATTTTTTAAAAATCATGTTTCAAATCATAACCTCCGTTGCTGAATGCATCGCGCTTTCCATAGTGCCACTGAAAATAAGTAGGCAAATCCAATTCTACTTGATTAACTCATGGATATGACCTAAATGGGAACATGCTTACTTAGAAACAGCCTCTCGCCTTGAAGACATCGTGTGGTTGGGGTAAGGGGTAAGAAAAGAAAAGAAAAGCAGTTGTAAAATGTAAGAATAAACGTATCGTTTGACACGTCGACAATATACATATAGGCGGAATCACACCCTGTCTATTCGATAGTGAGAAGGACCTTCCAGAATGACTTCGAAAATTCTGACACACACTCAACAAAATAAAAGCTGTAAAATACTAGCAACCATTCGACTTTCCGCTCCTTATTTATGAAGAATTGAAACAAAAACGCTGACCACCAAGTATCCGGAGTTTGCGATCGATCAACACGACACCCATTCATCGTCAATCTCGTCAATACAAAGAGCATGAGCTGCGATTGAACAAGTTTTTTAACGCAAATGTTTTTTTCACAAGTTACGTAATGAATAGGGTGATGTCTTTTTATTTTATGTTAAACGAACTTATCAATTCCCGGCTTCGCTTCGAGCATGAAACATTTGTTGAATCTAATCCACGCAAAATTATTTTTTAAGCAAGTAGGCGATCAACCGCCTTTACCTATAACTATTTTTTTTTAATTATCCCAAAACGCAAGGAGGTGAAGACTTACTTAGCAGGCAATATAGCATACTGTAAAGCAGTTCTACGAGTATGTATTGGCCACAGCCGAGAATTTTGAAGCCACTTAAATAATGTATTTCCCTCTCTGTTTATTTCACATTTATAGAATTATATAAACAGAGAAAATAAATAATTAAACAAGCTTCTCAGTGTACGGCCATAAGTATACATCACGGAAGTTATGATTATTGTAAAGGAAATAGAACATTCTAGACGTATTGATACATCCTTCTTGGATACACCTTATAAATCCCGTTGCTATGGCAACCTGTACGTAGCAGACACGGTCTTAACCACAATATATTAATGTTAAAGGAAGCGCTTTAATGTGATTTATTCAGGCGTGTAGGATAACCGTATAACTTATCCAAGACGTTAGAATATTTTATAGGACAAGTGTGTTCCAGAACATATTTTATCAGTTGCTCTGTCAAGTGGCAATATCCTGAATTTTATGAGGAGGTAATGGGTTCTAATCACGGTTGTATTGCAGTATGCTAAGTACTGGCTCTTGATCGTTACATCTTATAGAAAGTGTATAAAGAGTTTCAGAAGAAAGGAAGGAAAAAAGGTAAATTACCATATTATACTAGCTGCCCCACCCGGATACACGCGGCTATACTAATGAAGAAAATGAGACCAAATCAAATAGAAAAAAAAACTGGATAGGGACACCCCAACCACCTAACGGTATGTAATATACTTTACGACTTTTTCTCATATCTGCCAAATATACCGAAAAATCGGTCGAGCCGTTTCGGAGGAGTCGACTACAAACACCGTGACACGAGATTTTTTTTAATATTACGTATACGTAATATTAAAAAATCTATATAGATTAAACAAGTGATTTCCTTATTCCCTTGTGAGACATTTCTGACTTTCACTGACCATTCTTCACATATTTTTTTCTCAGGACTTGACTCCGTGATCCATGACATCATTGTATTTGAAATCGGAATTTTAACTTCCATAGACGCATATAAAACTTCAACACATTTTGAGCAAAACATAAACTAATGTTATCATTTTTATAGTTGAATACTCACTCAGGTTTTAAAAGTATCGCTGTCCCTATCATTACCATACGTAAAATGAGAGACAGATATATTTTAAGAAGCTCTCAAACCTGATTATCGTTTTAGTATTTCGCGGTTAATCAAATAATGTAAATATTGGGAAAATCTCCAATTAACCTACGAACCGATTATATGATATAATTTATTCACACTGGGGCGACATAGTAACCTTACGTTTCTATAAATAATGCATGATCCGCTTATTAACATGCTAATACCTATTCAAATCCCAATAATAATAACTTCATTATGAATCTAACATTAGCATAATTAAACTAATCAACAGACTCTCATCGTAACGGAATTATGCTCATTTGATTTGATATATATCGCAAAGATATTGCGAACTTTATCTCAATAGCTAAAGCTACATGACCCTCCATTTGTATGGAGCTGAATAATCAGGAGAGTTCAAACAATATAGTCAATATATACATAGATTGAAATCTATTTCCACTACCTATAACTTAAAATTAAAATTAGACATGGGAAATAAATCAGTATATTTGAAATACGCGCTGTTATTATTGCATACATATTATGATGACGAACAAGTGTACCATTTTTTTTCTAACATTCGGAAATCGAAACGCGCTAGTAATTCTATAGTACGACGTAATCGTAGTATTCCTTCCACCCGTTTCATGTCAGAGCGGGTGAGATTTGAACTCGCGACCCGTCGAAACGTAAGTCAGGTGTACCACCCAAAGAGCCCATTACAACCGTCGTCTCAAATTATAGTTATTACAATCAAATAATAGGCTTTCAAAACTTGTTTATTTTAAAATCTCTGTAACCTTAATAATACTTAATTAAAGTATATATGTACATTATACATTAAAATGTAATTTTTAAATAGCTGTAATTAGTCTTTATGTAAAGATAATCGTACTTTGTAATAGAGTTTTGTAAAGCTCGAAGACTCTACTTTAAGGATATAAAATCGTTTTTTATAAAAAAATGCGTTAATTATGTGTAAATTCAATTTAAAACAAAAAACGATTTTTCCCATGTTAATTAAATGGGAAACTAAAAAAACAATAGCGACCCCTTAGAGTTGAGCTATAGGGCTCGGGTTTGGTGAGATTTTTTTTTTATATCAAATAAAAACATTTGAGAAGGTATCAGTTAAAAAAAAAATTAAAAAGTTTTTTTGAATCACCCTAATATACATACATATTTTTCATACGTTGTATGCTTTTATTGCAAACGTTGAGAATATAGAATCAAAAAAGAACCAGTTGTATTAAAGAAATTTAATAGCCTTCTTCAGTAGGCATGGCTCTTTTTAGATCGCATCAGCGTTTACGATCACGTGTAATGGCGGACAAACGACTATTGTATGTAAAAACTATGCTTTATTTTAAATTAAAGTAAGACGTAGTATGGGAATATGGAATGGTTTAAAACTGGAATGTAATCCAGAATTACCATTATGGCAATTCAAATCAAGATCATCGAAAATGTGCAATATTGGCACAAGCAGTTAGAGGCTAAAACCAATAATGTATATACAAGTGATCCGCCCCGGCTTTGAACGGGTGCAATATATGTCAAATGATGTACTGTCCATATGTTACTAGCTGATAATGTAGCTATCTATTGGTGAAAGAATTTTTAAAATCGGCCTGATTTGATTGAGTTAAATAGTAACCAACAAACAAATCTTTCCTCTTTATAATATTAGTAAAGAGTAAGAAAAGAAAAGCGGAATACTTCGAATCAAAATATATAAGACTACTGAACTTATAAGCTAATTCAAAATTGGAATATAGAAATCGTGTTTACTATTTATGTAATATAAACCTTTGAAATAAAGTAGAACAGCTTAAGTGAAAATATCACGAAGCTTAACAATGGTTTCAAAACAGCTAAGTTCTCATGTACAATAGTTTGTAACTTAATAGTTAGGCTGCGAATTAAATAAAGATTTAAACACTCCAATTTTAAAAGTTTGAAACTGAAGCTTATAAGATTGTTCTATAATTTTAAAGATAAGAGTATTTTTGTTTTTTTAAATTAGTTATCGACAGACGAGCATGAGTTTCACTTGATGGTAGGTGATATCTCAGCCACAGAACATAATTTAATGATGCGCTATCGACCTACTTTTTACTTCGAGTATTCGGAAATCTGTAGACTGAAACTGAAGCGTGCAATATGTGCACTTCACGGTTTTTCCATCTAAAAAACAGTGGTTCGTTACCCGGTCGGAATTTCGATATTCCTCCCACTCGTTCAATGCCTGAAGTTACCAAATGGGGAAGACATGCTTACAGAAAATTTTAATCATGTCGTCCCGGTGGGATTCGAACCTAGGACTCATCGATGTGCACGGTCGGTGATCTACCAAACGCGCCAACGAACCCGTCTTAAAATTCACTCCAATATATGAAGCAATGGAATGAATAGAGCATCATAGATTCGCAGCAAATGCCGCTATTGCAGACGAGCTTAATCTGCGATCTTAGAAATACGCTCGCTTGTTATTATTTAATGGCACGAAGGCATTTAAAGGATACTTTAAGTACGGGTTTTGCTTAATTTGGAAACAAACAAACAGCTGTCAAACATTTAATATATGTTTTTATTTGTTAAATTTAGTTTTTAAGTAATTTCAGTTAAATATGATTGTGCAATTAATTAACTTCTCTCTCTATCTCTCTCTAAACATAGAAGAGAGACTGACTGATGAATCTATCAACACAGCCTACAATGCGGGAGTGAAATTTTTAAATAGATTTGATAATTTTATACCGCAAGTGTTAACTAAGCAAAAATTTGGATCCATGAGAACGACGAAATAACAGGCAAGCAAATTGATATAGGTACTATATTTATGAGTAATCTTTTAAAATACTGAATGGTTAAATACCACGCTTACATGTTCTCCGTCGGTACAGTCTCTTTGTGATTTAAAACGAGTTACCTGTTTAACACCATACGTACCTAAGCAACTATCTACAAGGAATCGATGAATCAAGTACGAGCTTGTCTTTGTTCAGATGCAAACTTTCTAATACATCACAAATTGCAATACAAGTAGGTATCATTTTAAAACAGTGCCCAGTCATCATTAAGACCTGTTTTCTAGTGGTGCAAAATAATGACACTGATAATTTTTGGTGACTAATTGACGGATTTCTTTGCTTATTTTTTTGAATTTTTAAACCAGGTTATTTGGTAATAAACTCAATGTAACAGTGAGTCTAAGGAGCCGTAATAAAAATTAAATCCATTCACAATACTGAATCATATGGGGGACTTGACAAAGGTTCCGCTTCAAAAAAGCAGGGAACAGTATGTTGTAATTTTAGTGTTACATTTTGTTATTGGTTATACGTAACGCGTTATCCGGTCTGATAGTGAATACAATTTGAGGTTACATATGTTACAGAATGTCAATTGTCATAATCACTTGAAGAGTACATGGCAACTTCCTACTTTACTTTCACGGTCATCACCTGAATTCTGTGTATTTGCAATTCGACACCTGAAATTATCCTTAATCACATCGAAAATATTGTACCTAATATCTGTGCAGTTAGGAATTTTGGACGCAATAATATATAACATTTTATATTACATTGACAGAAATTTCTGGAGTTCGGTTGATCTATGACTTTCCGAATGCTCCCAGTAAAAAATAGTTCGACAGCGCAGCATTAACTAATTCTATATGACTGAAGTATCATCACATATCAAATAACTTCACACACCTGACCACCACCAAAATTGCTTTAATAACTAATTATATTTAGTCATATGAAGTCAATAGAGTATGTATAATAATTATTTTAAGGTTAACGCAATTAAATTTTCAACAACCAGTAATATCAGAATTTCAAACGATATTCCTCGAATAAGATTAAACAGATACAATCAATTAAATAAAATACTTTATAACTGATTAAAAATGATGTATTATTTATATTAATTATCTCGACGTTTCTAAAATATAGAAAATTACAGTAAATATCAACTCCGTAAGAATAGGTGGCGTTAATACGGCAACTTTGTGATATTTCAAATCAGATAACTGCCATCTTCGAGTCTGCCGCGACCACGGTTGCTGAAAACGAAAAGCATCCAAAACGTCGGGATAAATAATATAAATCGACGTGTCCGTAGAACAAAGTTACATCTGCATGACGCTCTACTTTAAACTTGACCTTATTCTTAGGGGAAATTAACATCATGAACCATTATTCGACTGCTATCTTTGAAAAAACGATGCGTTTTTTAAATTTTGGATTTTATTAGTAAAGTATATAAGTCAGTGTAGCCTTTCAAATACAAAAAAGCGACTTGGTATCATAATCATATCCGACTTTGTTCTACGGATACGTCGAAATAATAATCTTGTTTAATCCGTCATAAAGTATTTTATTTAAATGTGTTATACTCGCGTTAATAAAAGACAATATAAGATACAATCAATGCAAGAAACAATCAGACGTTTAAATCGTATAGAAGATTCGCACATATTTATTGCTACATTCAATATATTACTGCAATACAATTTCTTGCGGCTAAGATATTCCTGTCATTAACAATTTGTTCTTGTATCGGCAGAGCTTTGCAGGAGCTAACCGACTTATCAATTGTAACTAATGTCTTTCCAACTTTATCTTAGAAGCAATTTCAGATTTCAATGAGGGTACAATATAAATTTTATTTTATAGTATTGGTTTTATCTTTCATATAAATTATCGACGTCATTGCAGCAAATGAAATTCTAGAGTCAATCATAAACATTCGGAGATTCCTATCTTAATGGATATGTAGGGACATTTATTTCTTCATTTATAGAAAGGTTTTTATTAAAATCTTATTGAAACACTGAAAAATTATATGACTTATGGTATTTGTATACTTCATAGGAGATATTGATAGTGATTAGGTAATTAATGTTCTGGGGCCCGAAGGACGAACGACTATCGAAAAGTATTCGAATCGTCCACCTGTCACATATACTCATCAATGATAGGTTGCCGAACTATGTATTTGATTATCACTTCTTCTTTTACTACTACATTCTGAAATATATATAGTTACGCTGTAGCCTAAACACGGAATTTGCACTTACTTACCAGCGAAAATTTACAAGAAACCTAATTTATATAAACCAGATTAAATTCTTCAAATTATAAATGAAAACAGAGCAATTACCTTAAACTTATCTATTTGATTATGCTGTACAAGAATAATTCATAAATCCACGCTCCGTTCTTAGGCCAATCATTAAAACTGTCACAGAACTTACCACAAAGACTAAGAGTTATTATGAAAGGCATTATTCGTGACAATTTCCAGCGTGGCTGTGTTGAAATATTAAGATAATTGTCGATCTCGCTGAAGTATAGCCCGCAAACACGAACAGAATGAAAGTCTTCGTCCTTTAAACGACACCTTGTATTATAATTTTGTAATTATTTTTCATGATAATTTATTAGTAGGCTTCGTATTTCTATAAAGCATGTACATAAAAAATAATAGGGTTTTCCAGGAATTTTTTTATCAGTTACTTAAATTTGTTCAATTAAGCATTTAAAAGAGACAAAAAAAGACCATTACCTAAATAATATTAAACTTTCAAGTGAAAACAAATAAATAAATTTAATACAATACGCCGAACATACGGGTTATTTCGAAATAAAAATCACTCGTCACATTATCGACAGGCGAATATCTCGGTTTTCCTTTACTATTAAATATTCTAGACAAAAGCTATATAGTGTTCTAACAAACTTCGCAACTCTGTGTAAATGAGCGCATATTAATTCTTGCGCGCAAGACAGCCATTCAACTTCCATCCCATTAAAGTATTGCAAAACATCTCATTAGGTATTCCATAACATCGAAAACTTCTAACGATCTAGCCATCGCGTGCGAAACTCATCTGTTTGTGTTCTTGGTGAAACCGACACGTGAACTTTGACACTTAATTCAAAATGGCCGCGCTGTCAAATTAAATACTCTTTACTTTCATTAGCAACGACATCGTATTTATATTCTCTTAGGCCCATATTCCAACACGTGTCTTAGTTTTGAATCTAGTTTTGAGACTTGTCAAACCATTTTTTCTCTATAGAATTTTGACATATTGACAGTTCTCAAGAATAGATTACTTCTTGGAATACGGGCCTTACTGCGGAATACTGAAACGATAATCAAAATTTGAGGGCTTCTTAAAATGTTTCTGTCTTTAATTTTACCTTCATAATGAATGAGTTAGAGATAATTTTAAGTACACCTCTATGTTGATTAGCATTCGAGAATTCGGCCGTTAGTAATTTACTAGTTTCAGATCGAATACAGTGTAGAATTCCATCGGTATAATAACTTGAAAGCAATTTACACTTAATATTTCGCATACGTCTTTGTAAATAAAGAGTACGCCCAATCTCTTTAAAAATGAAACATGTTATTTAAGACTATAAAAGTTAAGTGGCGAAACAAATCAACGAGCAGTTTCAATCTTTGCAATGTCGTACGTGTGTGGAAATTACGACAAAACGCATTTATTGCAAAACAGCAAATTATGCGGAAACGTTCGATGAAATGTTACGTTATTGTTATATTTGTGTACATAAATTGCAGTACAGTTTTACATTCCGTAAATTGAAAACAAAGAATAAAATGTTTAGATCAAAAAAAAAATAATGAGCGATAACTGACTGATGTCCTTTACTTTTTTTTAAATTCTACGAGCTAGTCAATAAATGACTGGATTATTAGTTCTATAGTAAGATCGATAATTTTAAGAAATTACTTAATTAAGAAGGTATTAACGAAGGTAATAACTATTTTACGAAGGTACTTAGCGAGCATAGTATAGCTGAAAGTATACACTGAAGTCTAAAACAGTTATATAAAAACAGATGTTTTTTTATACATCAAATAAATACATCAGGTAAATGATAAAAAAAACTAGAAGAAAACAAAATATAATTTTACTCAGAAAACACGGTATTTTAATTACAAACATTATTCATTGATTTACTATCGATATATTTCTGTAAAATAATATAGTTAGATAAACATCGCTACAGCAGTACATTTTCCAATAGTAGATATAGAGATATTGCCTCTCATTCGAACCAAGTTCCAATCAGCCAAGATTGTAAGTCGTACATCGAATGTGGTCTATAAGCGGAGCTCACTTTCTATTTGTTAGTCTTTAGTACATAGTAATCGTACAAGCATATTTTTTACTCATAACAGCAGAATATTTCAAAATATTCCATGCATGACATTATATTATTATGTATATTCTACATATTTCCGAAATAAATCTCTGTACTGGGCATTTTTTAAATAAAAGTAAATTATTTATTTAAAATAGGTAATTTTCTGCATATATTTTTTCCTGATTTGCCCAATATTTTAATAGTTATTCTATTATTCGGGATATTGACGATACCAACAAATGAGATATCATTAAAATCGGTGCAGCCATTCTTGAGTTATAAATGGTGCAACTAACACGACTTTATTTTATATAAATAGATAAGTAATTACACTGCTTTTTGTGCAATAAAGAGTTTTAAATAAAATAAAAAATCATTTGACCGCAATCATAACTAATCGTAAGCGCCGATGCGTTCTAAGTGAGAGCATGCTCACATAGTAAATAGGAGAAGCTCATATTCACTCTAGCTTTGAAACATCGCGATTGTAGGAATCGGGAAAAATATACCCGGATAGAGAATTCCATTTCATGGCCGTTCGTAATTTAGCCTTGAAGCCTTATAATGGAATTTATAAAGTAAAAATTAGTAATCATTCAAAAAAATATAATACAAATGGAAAAAAATACATCAAAATTAATCGTATATTACAAGCTATAAATATAAGATAGCTTTTAGCGATTGCTTTAGCGGAAACAGGAGACTTAATTGATTTAATCTACTTCCGTTAAGTCAGTGGAATAAAAACGATAACTCGTACTATTAAAAATACAGTAATTATTATTTAATTTGAAATTCAATAGCTTCTTAGATATTAACGGAATTTATTGGAGACATTTCTGTAATCACTTGAAGGTATTATAAATAACGTTTTATGAGTGCTGCTTGACAGATGTTCTGATATTTATTACATGTTTGAGTACCTTGTTTTAAATGCTTAGATATCTGTCTATATATACCTGTGTATGTTAGGTGTAACATTAGCAGTAAATATTTTTAAAGAGCTTTTTTCTTATATGGATGCTGTTAAGCAATACAGTGTCAATCCACAAAAATGTTAAAAATGAAAAATTTGATACCAATCCCTTCCTTATGAGCTGGAGTACAATTTCAAAAGATATATTATATCATTTAACCCCCAATTTGAAGATAAAAAATAAGATGAGTTCTAGTTGCCAGTTCCAAAATGGTTTTGAAAGATCATGAAGGGCTAACTTCCCTCTATATCCGGCTTTAGGATCAATCAAAAAACAATCATATGCATTACGATTTACTAAGCTATCTTTTTATGTGTCTTGCATATGACAGAAATCAGAATAGCATTGTCCTAAGTTCAAACGAAGCGGTCAACACGAGTACAGCTGTTTACATTCTCTCAGCTTTTGTTTACAACAAATATTCACGCACTAAATAATGCGACATACTACTGAACTACTTTACCACAGTAGATTTAAATACAGTTACGAAAATTGAATTGGGTCAGCAAAGCAAAACCTTGAAAAAAAACATATAATATTTAAAAATTGTGACTCTCTTTAGTCAATACTAGCAACGCGCCCCGGTTCCACACGAGCGCAATGTAGATACACTATGTTACTCGCTGAAAATGTAGCTTTCTATTGGCGAAAGAATTTTTGAAATCGGTCCGTAGTTTTTGATGATATTCATAATTTATACAAAAATTGAAAAATACAAATCTTTCCTCTTTATAATATTATTATTATTTATTTACATCTATGTAGAAGTATAGATTTGTAGGCTTAATTTTAAAAGTAACTTCGACATCCCAACTCACATTTCTGACATCTCACGGCGTTTTTACTGACATTTTTACTAGCGCATTTTCAAAGGAACTCTGTAAAATAGATCTTAAATCTTCGGACTAAATCCCTACTAATTTTTTATCAGTTATTTATTACTGTAAGTTACATACACTATAGAGGAAGTTGAGTTCATGGGCACTGACCCGGTAAACGTCAGTCAGTTACATTATACAATGCCAGACGAACCTGCTAATTTTGGGCCCATTCATAAACCATGTTTGGGAAAAAACTTTTTATAGAAAGACTCTGTGACTTTCGTTTCTGTCCTTACACAACACAAAGCTCACCTAAAGTCCCATTTACAAGATGCAAGTTTCTTGCCTGTTGAATACAATTAATTGAAACATGTTATAACAAACACGTAACATTATTGATCTGTTATACAAGTTTACTTAAAGCCTAAGAAATTTTTAGATTTTTTTTTCTCGTTGATATGTGAACACGCCTTCAAAGACAATGCAACTGCATCAAATCTTTGCCATACACTATTTTGTATCACCGTACCTACCTCGGGGCTAATGAGCAATAGAGTAGAGGAAGTCAGAACGACCGCTAGTAATGAGGGCGATTACTTGCGGGCGTGTATTAAATAGTAACCAATCGTGTATGAGATCTATGGAGATAGGGTTACCACGACCAACTGTAATTACTTGAATTTCGAAAAAAAAATTGAGGTGTACTTAAAAGTATATCTAACCATTTTTAGCGCACTTTTGACACTGCTAGATGATATGAAAGCCAAAATCATCAGAGAGCGTAGCATAAACAACTTATTTTTTTGGTAATCTATACAAATGACAAATTGACGATACGAATACTTTCTCGCAAGTTGTGTCCTAGATGTTAACAAACGATCGAGAGGCTCTTAAATTTAGCCCTCAGTCACCCCTGTCCACTACCACCATTGATTGACAACAATTTTTATGTCGCGGTAAAAAGATTTACGACTACTTCTTTATAAAATCATGATGTTTCTAACTAATACGTGTTAAATCTTAAGGATTCCCTAGGTAATTCTTATTTATTACAGATTGCGCCCATTTTAGGTACAAACGCGACTGCGAAGTTGAGGCAAAATAGAAATATGAGACTGCCATGATAAAATCCTAAAATAATAACAGATTTTTATTACCTACAAATATTATATCGAAATGTCGAATATCATTATTGTCTTTATTTTCCAACCGGAAGTGACTACGCTTTTGAAATCTGATAACCCTACATATTTAAGTAAGGAATCGTATGAGATGCATGCAGATCACATGTAACAGCAGGAAATAGATAGCTCTATGCAATTAGTTACGGTATTCACGCTAAATTGTCCAGCCTTAAAAGGATTTTGTAGATCGCTGATAAGCAAACGTGAATTGAGAGTTTAGACTTAGCTACAGTTAATTTTAATTACAGCGGTTAAGTTTGAATTTCGAACTCGAAGTAAAAACTAGATCGAAATTTCAACATTTTTTATTTTGTTGAAACTTTACCTACGTTTGACATAAATCCCTTTAAATAACATCATATGCAATAATTTTCACTTGTTTATGTCCCTTATCGACAGGTGAATGTGAATTTTATGCAATATACCATAATAATCATTTAATATACCCATACCTAATCAAATTATATTAAGATACCTCTTACCACGTTTAGATTTTGATTAAAATCCGAAATAAAGTCATTATGTATTCCCTAACTGTAAACATATGCAAAAATATACATAAAATACTTATATTTTAATGTCATTTACATACATACATACATACATACACACATACATATACATCACGCCTCTTTCCCATTGGGGTAGGCAGAGATCACGGAATTCCATCCTTATCAATTTAATCCTTACATACCACTTTCGCTTCTTCTACTTTCATCAATGCTTTCATACACACTCGACGGTTACGAGTACTTTTGACCTGGCCCTTTTGCAGAACGTCCCTGATCTATTATTATGTCATTTACATACGCTATTATTTAGGAAATAATAAACGTATCAATTTTTGCCATATCTTCGTAGTCTAGATGGAACTTTTATACCGTGATTTATTAATTATATTCATCTCAACACTTGTAGGAAATTTTCCATTTATATTTGTGAAAGTTCTGTTAATAAAAACAATATTCGTAATTTATATTTGTCAGTGGACAGTCACGTGTCACCTTAAATGTTCAATTGAAAGCATTAACATAGTATAAGTATTTTTTTATCCCATAAACAAGAGACAGCTTATAGAATTATAATTTGAAATAAAATCTCCAATATGCGGAAAGTCAAGTGTCATACTGATGTTATCACATGGAGAGCCGCATGACATGCATACTAAGACGACCCGGCACATGCACTGAGTATTAACTAAGTAGATTATGTTACATTGAATACGTATTCTCAAGTGCAATGTCAGTAAATCCAAGTACAGTATTGTGTGTATATATATGTATATATATTTATATATTATTTGTAGCGTTACGAAAGACTCGCATATTACAGTAACTAGCAACCCCAGCTTCATCCGGGTGGGAAATTAGTAGTAGGAAAACAGTAGTTCACGTTTCATTCACTGGTTTTTAATACCATGTTATAAAATACTAACTGACCGACCCGGCTATACTAATAAGGAAAATGAAACAAAATCAATTTTTTTGTAAAAATAAATAGATTTTTTTTTCTGAAACTCACGTCCCGAAGTTTTTGTATAAATTCATCGGTTTGAAATTAATTAACTTAATTATGTTGTATAAATATGCTTGTAAACGAAAAGCGTCATTAGGCCTATGTTTATTACAAATCGTTTGTAGGTACTTAAAAACAGTTTAAGGTTATTACAAATACAACCAACAACAAATCAGTATAATTTGCACATTTCAAAAGAATTAGGGATTTAAACAATGTCACGAATAGCAAGAATTTATCGATTTGGCAGTATCTACATCGGACTATTATTGGAATACAAAACAGACGTTGAATCAAACGATGTGCGTCAAGCCTTTTATGTTTCTTATGGAAAAAAATAAAGGGCAATTTATAGAAATACACTACACGCTCTATCCGGTTCCAGATAATCAGAAGGCCTAGCACAAACAACTTGCGAAAAAATATTCGTATCGTCTAGCTGTCATTTGTATGAAATTTCAAATCATTTCTCATACAATTGACAGATTGACGATTCGAATACTTTTTCGATAGTCCTTCGTGCTAGGACCTCAGATCAGACTGAAGTCTTACTCACATTGAGACTGCTGGTTGTTAACTTACCTGAAAAACAAAGATATACATTAGAAAATAGACAATAACATCCCATAAAAAAATAAATGCAAAGATGATGAATTACACTCGGAATTTCAAAAAAAGAATACCTTAAATTCTTTTTCTGTAGAGTATTCATGGATTCGGAATCAACCCATGGATAGTATTCCTTTTTTAAGTATGTTTTAAAACCAGTAACAAATATAAGTACTAAGCAGAAATTAAAAAACATCCTAACTTCAATAGAGAAGATGGTTTGAGACTTTCCAACACCTGGGATCCAGTAATTAAAAATCTGAAACCCCAAAACATACTAAAAAACAAGAGGACACCGTTAGTCAATATTGTCATAATATAGAAAATTACAGTAAATATCAACTCCGTAGGAATAGATGGCGTTAATATGTAATGGTTGTAAAACAAAAACTTGGCGATTAAAAAGAGTGGCGGCGAGTTTCTTGCCAGTTCTTCTCGTCCGCTCTACGCCCTTGATTTGTGAACTGATAGTAAATGTAAAATTAGAAGCATTTAATATGTATTATTTTTTATTGACGTTCATAGATGTACATTGTGTTACCTAAATTAATAGATTATTTTTAATTTAATTGAATTAAATATGGCAACTTTGTGACATTTCAAACATAAGACAACTGTCATCTTTCAGTCTCCCGCGACCACGGTTGCTGAAAAGCATCCGAAACGTCGGGATAAATAATTTAAACAATATAAATAATAAATCGCGTTTTAATCCGGTATACAGTATTTTATTTAAATGATTCATAATTCAAACAAAGCTGTTGAGTATTATACATAATTTAAGTTTCTTGTAAGCAATATTACTATGAACTTTAACGCTGGCAAGCCCGCGATAGCTCTGCTACTTAGTAATATCATAAATACGATTATTGGTACCTCAACGGTACTTTGTCGATAAAGGGAGCATGCTTGTGAGAGCGTGAACGCTATACTTGGAGCAATAGAATGGTCTTGAGACTATCGTCGCTCGATAGAAATGCCTTACTGTGCTTTATTTTTAAATTAAACATTTCATTCACTGTTTTCGAACAACCTACACATAATTAATAGTTCTTTTCTTGATAGTGCCGTTTAATAAATGACAAAACGGTTCATAGCTACTCTCTATGTTTTGATTTAAAGCTAAAGATAACTAGTAGAATTATAGAAAAAACCTTTCAGATA
Organism: Anthocharis cardamines; assembly: GCA_905404175.1. NCBI lineage: Eukaryota > Metazoa > Arthropoda > Insecta > Lepidoptera > Pieridae > Anthocharis > Anthocharis cardamines. Next base: position 4,104,094 of record FR989959.1, read on the forward strand.
ACAAGAAATTCTTACTAGAAATAACTTCAGGTTTGCAGTTCGAATGATTCTTATTTTATTTAACCTTGTTGGTCGACTCATCTTGAAATAACAAAAAAAGAAAGAAGATCTTTTAAGTTAGTAAGAAATAGATGGTAAGCGCTTTTTACTTAGATAAAAGATCAATAAATAAAATTAAACTTGAAGAAACCACTTTCTAGTAAAACGTGGTTTTAAATACAATAAAATAAATCGCTTTCGTGTCCTATTTAATATGGATTTGATTATTTATTGGAAACCGTTATAAATTACATATCTCCGGGAGCATGATTTTTCCCGTCCAAGATTCGACACTGGGCCACTATTCTTTTTCTGAGCATTTGAATTTGAGTCAAAATATTTGCTTAGCTTATATGAGAAATATTTACATTAAAAAAATAAAGGTAATCCTTTGTTTTTTTTTAAAGGTAAATTTGGTGAAATCCATAAAATTGGACCTCCCTTCATGCCCCTAGGACCTGTTGATAAGAAATAGAAAAATAAACATTTATTGACTTTGGCAAAAAAAGGTACTGCGTTCATTGACACCAACATTGGTACTAGGGTGTCATAAAGCAATGAGAGTTTGAATCGCATTAAAACCGAACGAAACAAAAGATAGCGTTATTTGCGCAGTGAAGGCGGAAGCAATAGCCTGCCAGCCGCAAGGGAATCAGATTACTGACGTCAACCTCTATATTGGCGGAGAATAGAGCAAAAGTGGCAGCGTGGAATAATCTTGGATCAATGTGCTGTGATACCAACAAATACGTTCGGAGGTCGCGGAATCTAAGCGTTCCAATAAGGAAATGATAAAAAATTATAAATTACATTTTTTTTGAATTCAGAATATTTTACCTATTAAGCAACCTTCCGAATTTATGCTTTACCATGATTGATGGTTTACCTGGAAGTGTTCGCTGCTAAGCAATAAGCATTTAAATACTATAACTTATGTTAGTAGGTAATATTAGCTCAATGGCGATAACGGCAACATTTTTAATTCTGTAAACTTTTAATTATTATTATTGTTTAAGATTAAATCGTTATTTAATTAAGTTTTTGTATCGATAACAGAACTGAACGCAACATCTTAAAACTTTCAAGGGTGAGTTTAAGATTTTTATTTCATTAAACCACCTTATATTTTGATTACAAACTATGAAATCCGAACATGCTCTGTATTACTTTAAATATGACCGACTTTCAGACCATCTCTTATTTCTAGTCTTTTGTGAACATATTTCATAAAATCTCTTTGTAGGCTTGCGTCATGCAAAACACTTTCATATAATTACTAAGAACTCATACAACGACGTTTAGCACTGCTATTTGCATATATATCTTATGCATTACCTTGCATTTGCCTTGCACAAGATTTACTTCCTAGGTAATGTATTAAAAGCTCATAAAAGAAATCTCTATAAATTATGAAGACATACCGCATAATTTAGATGGCAGGTCTCATCATTACGCTTCGCAATACGGTAATACATTGTAATATCTTAAATAGTTACAGTCACGGATAACCTGTGAACACGTTTTCTTACGAAATTCATCTCTTATGAAGACTTTATACGTTGTCTTAATCTTTACTTAAAATGTGACTGTCAATTTCAAATCAAGATTATTTTTGTGTACGGGGAGCGTCCTAAGAGAGGAAAAGTGTATAGCGATATTTTCGATGGGCTCGTCGGCGCGTTGGGTCTATCTCTATCTATCGAAAATATGGACCTGGGTTTGAGGTGATGTAGGCGGACTTCCAGTGCAGTAGTATTCCCTAGCAAAGCATGCACGGAGAAAGGAGGTAGACCCGTTTAAAATCTGACTCATACCTTGGTCCAGACAACTGCAAGGTACCTTAGATCTTTTGATTATTGCTATATTCCAGATACAATTTTCTCCAATTATACAACTTGAATGAAATCAGCAGCCGAGTTAAGCTGACCCTATTTATTTGAATTACTAACGATAGAACATGCAACGATAGCAGATCAAAATCAACTATATTTATTAAAATATTATGCGCGACTTCTCACATAAACATATCATCATCGAGACGTTATTCAATAGCATAAAATATATAGTCTAACATTTATCACGTATCACATCGCCTATTAAAAACTAAACGTGCGCCTTCATCAACGCACGTACGCAAGCGCCGTCAGCACATTTTCGCACGTTATAAACTAATAGGTTTAAAAGTGTTCACTAATTTGTAATTTTTAATAATGACGATTTCCGGAGGTATTTTTTTTATTTATGTTTATCACGGTTACTGTATTATTTTAGCCAAACCATGAGTAACATAAAGGTTTTTTTATTGCATAGGAGGGCATGAGTACCTTCGTCTTACCTGATAACACCAAATAATCTGCAGATGCGTTGCCGCCTATTGATATGTATATGCTCCGTTACCAAAACAAATAGGTAATAAATATGCATAATATTTGATATATCCAACTCAAACATCAAGAGATTTTTATAATTTTTTTATCTATCACGTTCCATTTTCATACAACACGTATAAAACCTTGTTCTACACGTGACACGTCAGCACATTTTCGCACGTCGCGTACCCCATTAGCGTGCGATCCGTTACTCGTGGGAGACTAAAACAAAGCTGCCTGTTCCAAGGCACTGTTAGCTTAACGAATTAATGTTTATTCAACTGTCTGGAGACACTTTATGAGAGTTATTCAGGTGGTCAACGTGTATTTACGACTGATGTTACTTCGTAACATATTATGAAAGTTGAATAATGTTATACACGTAACATTGTTTGTATACAGCACTAGCTTTCCTCTGCGACTTTGTGGCATCTACAAACAAAGCTGGAATTATATGTTTGTACCCTGAGGGTTGGAATATGTGTGTGCAAGTATACGCCTACTCGCCTATCATCAGTCAGTCAACTTATTCTTAAAGATATTTTTTATATCTAAGCAAATAATATTATGTGTATTTATGTACATTTTTTTTTTCAATTCTAGTGTCATCCGTTAATGATAAAATAACGATATGTGTTATGATCACCATATAAGACGAACAGAAAATGTTTTAATTAAAATAAAATACTTTATAATGGATTAAATCGCGATTTATTACACAGTCAGGTCATAAGTATTGTCACACAGTAAAAACTTTTCTTTTAGAATGCTGGCCACAAAAAAGTTTATTGAATATGAATTTCGAATTGTTCATGAAAATAAAAATGTATACTTTTTAGAATTTACTCATTTTTAAATATGGAGTGGACGCTTAAAGAAGACCGTGTTGCAGTTATTGCGTTGCATCGTTGCGGTTACGCGCCGATTAAAATTTTTGACATACTGAAAAATTTGAATATAACCAAAAGATTCGTTTATCGTACCATCAAACGATACAATGAAGACTCTAGTGTAGATGACAGGTCAAGAAGTGGTCGCCCTCGGTCTGTTAGGACTCCAGCAGTGATAAAAGCTGTGAAGGCGCGAATTCAAAGAAATCCCAAACGTAAGCAGAAACTGTTGGCCCTTCAGATGGGGTTAAGCAGAACCACGATGAAAAGGGTGTTAAATGAAGACTTAGGGCTTCGGGCATATCGAAGAAAAACAGGACATCGTTTGAATCCTCGTCTAATGGACCTGAGACTGAAGAGATGCCGCGCTTTGTTGAAGCGGTACGCGGGAAAAAAAATAGGGAAATTCTTTTTTCGGATGAAAAAATTTTTACCGTAGAAGAGAGCTACAACAAACAAAATGATAAGGTGTACGCACACAGTAGTGAAGAAGCGAGCAACCGTATTCCGCGTGTCCAACGAGGTCATTTTCCATCCTCGCTCATGGTATGGTTGGGAGTTTCTTATTGGGGCTTAACAGAGGTACATTTTTGTGAGAAAGGTGTAAAAACGAATGCAGTTGTGTATCAAAATACAGTCCTGACGAACCTTGTGGAACCTGTTTCTCATACCATGTTCAATAACTGGCACTGGGTATTCCAACAAGATTCGGCGCCAGCTCATAGAGCGAAGAGCACACAAGACTGGCTGGCGGCGCGTGAAATCGACTTCATCGGGCACGAAGACTGGCCCTCCTCCAGTCCAGATTTGAATCCGTTAGATTACAAGATATGGCAACACTTGGAGGAAAAAGCGTGCTCAAAGCCTCATCCCAATTTGGAGTCACTCAAGACATCCTTGATTAAGCCAGCCGCCGATATTGACATGGACCTCGTTCGTGCTGCGATAGACGACTGGCCGCGCAGATTGAAGGCCTGTATTCAAAATCACGGAGGTCATTTTGAATAAACTTTAGTGTCATAAGAATCTATGTTTTGTTAAGTTCATTTTGGTATATAAATGGTTACATAATGAATAAACTTATTTCAATTATTTTATATTAAACATGTGACAGAATTTATGACCTGACTAGGTATTTATGCCAACGTTTCAGATGCTTTTCAGTAACCGTGTTCGCAGCAGACTGCAAAAATAATATAAATAATAAATCGCGATTTAATCCTTTATAAAGTATTTTATTTAAATGTATTGAGTATCACACATTTAAATAAAATACTTTATTAAAATAAATATATATAATACGTTAATAAAATACAATATTAAACGTTTTAATTGTTAAAGAAAATTGCAAAAGTTATGTATGCTATGATATATGATAATATATAATATAACGAGGTGAATCAAAAAAATCTTGGAATCAATATTAAAAAATGCAAAGATTTAAATAATAATATTTTATTTTTTTACATAATCTCCCTCCAATGCAATGCATTTAGAATAACGCGTTTCTAACTTCCTTATTCCTTGTGAAAAAAAATTATTTTCTTGACTCTCGAAAAAGTCCTCTACGGCAGCTATAACCGCGTCATTATCGTGAAATTTTGTTCCACGAATTTCCTCTTTTAATTTTGGAAATAAGTGAAAATCACTTGGGGCTAAGTCCGGAGAATATGGTGGGTGGTCAAGGAGATTGAAGCCAGCACAGCGGATTGCGTTGAGCGCAACTTCCGATCGATGAGCAGGAGCGTTATCTTGAAGGAACAACACGCCCAACGACAGTTTTCCACGACGTTTTTCTTTAATCGCTTCACGCACTTTCGGGATTAAATTTGCATAATAGGGTCCAGTAATCGTCTGGCCTTTTGACATGTAATCAATAAAAAGGATTCCTTCACTATCCCAGAACACAGAGGCCATAACTTTGCCAGCGGTAGGAGCAACTCGAAATTTCTTGATGGATGGAGAGGATGGTCGTTTCCAAGACATGATTTGTCTTTTAGTTTCAGGATCAAAATGGTGGACCCACGTTTCATCCATGGTGACAAGACGACGGCAAAAATTATCCGAATCACGCTGGAACATTTCGAGATTACGCTTGGAAATTTCCAAACGTCGCTTTTTTTCGTCGGTTAACATTCGTGGCACCCATCTTGCAGACACTTTTTTGAACCCCAGTGAATCAATTAAAATGGATTGAACGCTACCAAAAGATATCTTTAGGATCTCAGCTATATGTTTTATAGTCATTCTACTGTCTTCCAAAACCAGATTCTCAACCTTTTTGACATTTTCTTCTGTAACGGAGGTTGAAGGCCGCCCAGAACGCGGGTGATCTTTACAGCTTGATCTACCTCTTTTAAATTCAGCCACCCAGTACGCAACCGTAGAATAGGGTACAGCATCACCCCCTAATGTCTGCTGAATGTCCAAAAAAATTTCCTTCGTAGACATTTTTTTCAAACTGAGATATTTTATCACCGCACGTAACTCACTTTTATCCATAATTTTGACTTTTTAGCAACTCGTTGCACAAAAAAATTTATTACATGCGAACGAACTGACAAAAACAAGTGACAGTCTGCATAAATATAGTGTGATAGACACTCTTTAATTTGAATATCGAACTTGATCCAAAAAGGTTTCATATATATGCACTTCTAAGAACTTTTTGATTCACCCTGGTATATATATTTAGTATGTCATATTTTTTTGTAGAAAACAACTTGAAAGAAATCAAAAGCCTATAAATCACATCATTGTAAAGACAAGAACGCAACATCGCATTTAATTCATAAGCGCAAAGGAGAACATCAGCGCACCTATTGTTCCGTATTAGATTGATGGACAGAATCACATGCGTTTAATATAAACGTGGGAGACTCATAATATAGACCATGTGAATATCTCTTACTAAAACTACAGGAACTAAAAATACGCACAAACAATAGATCCACGTAATCTGGTATTTTCTTAATTGGAAGCAAAAGATTTCGATCTAGTTTCAAAACGAACAAAGATTAATATCGGCTTACAATAATTTATAGTTTTCGAAATGTTTCCAGAATTTGATATTATTCGATGATCATTAAGTGAACTAGTTCCAAGGCGTGGTTGAAGAATAAAAGACGAAATTGATTTATTATATTGAACGCCTTTTAAGCAACAGAAATTCAATATCCAACTTTGTTGTTATTATCAGAAAATTCAATCATAACGCAATTTGAAATCTTGAAGCGTCAAGCAGCACGCTCAAATATTTAGTACCAACCATAAATTAAAGCCCTGTTGGAATCCACTGTCGTTTTATTTCAACATTCATATTTTGATTAGAAATATACTAAGAAACATGACTTGCTTGTTTAGGTGTAGAGTAAAAATTCTTAGAAAAGCATACGTTCTCAACAATCAGTGGCTCCTAATGACGGGAGATATTGCAAGTTAAAATAAGGACAAAAGTCACGGAACAGGTTTTGAGAGTCAGCCGTATGATATTACGGATCCAGCCCACATCCGGAGTCAGTGACGCATGCGTATTGGATGGCAGCTGCACTTGGGTAATCAAAACCGCACTTGCATTTGACCATTGCCAACCAACCAACCTTACATCGCCATGTACTCAGGAAAATTAACAGAAGCAAAACATGCAAAAAAACTGCGCAAATCTAGGGAATTTTGTGGAAGAAGGGAGGTGTACTCTTCCAACCTAGCAGCAGGATCCTCGACCAGCATAACTACTGAGTTTCCGGCCATAAGCCTCCAGTGGTAGATGTCATACTTTAAAAAATGTTAATCGCTGATAATGTAACTTTCTGTTGGTGAGAGAATTATTAATTGGTCGAGTAGTTTTTGAGTTAAATCGTAACAAAACTACTCACAATTTTTCCTCTTTATAATATTAGTATAGATATAGATAATAATCAATCGAAGAAACTTGGATGGCGCGATTATTGAAGTCTTCGTATAGATTGTACAATATTGGTATCTATATCAAAGTACAGGCAGTAATAAAATAGCAATTTTTTATTTTACTCTTCATACATTTATAATAATAATTAATTATAAGTCAGACACATTTGATCATTGTGATATTTATAATAAACACAATCGTAGACAAGTAAATTAATGAACTGTCTCAATATAAACATCTAATAAAGAGCAATCGAAACCGAACGAATAGAGACATTAGAACTAATAAAATTGATCGAAAGTGAACCATTCACGGTTCCCACACCCACTAAACCCACCTCTGGTTTTTTGTTACACTTCATCGCCGGCAGCCATCTCAGATCGCCCATAATAATGATATGGATCAAAACAATTATTTTGGAATTAAATCTTAACTTCACCCACTAAGGCGTGGTACGACGTGAAAGCAGCTCAAATATTTCAAATGATGTCATCTACGTACATCAAGAGTAACTCGGTTATGTAATTTATATCTAATGCAAAATGATACGTGAAAACATCGTGTGCTACAAAAACACCGGATGTATTTCGTTAAAATATAATGTTCTGATTGTCTTTAGATATTAGTGCTAAAATAAATATGAATATTTTTGTATCCTTAAAGTATTATTGTAAATGGAATTCGATATTTTTGTTTAAATATTTAAGTATTCAGTGTAATGATTAGTTTTTAATGTTATTCAAGAAGCGAATAAATTTTAAATTATTTGAGAGAATAATAAAGAATCATAAATAAAATGAAATAGCCTTATTACTAACAGTAATTTCTTCCAGGCAACCATTATAGGAAAATGTCACGCCGAAAAATTGATAAGTTAGTGCATTATTCTAATAAAACTATAAATAACAATAATATGTCTCTAATAAAAAAATAGTTTTAAGGCCGTTTACTGTCTTTGTGGCATTTGGAGATCTCATAAATATCGATAAGTATCAAGGTAAAACACACACCATCAAAAGTGGTTGGATCACACGTGCTGTCAGCGAAAGTTTATTATGGAGAAACTAACACGTTTTTTATAATATGAACAGTCAGTGTTTCATACTGATAGAACTCATATTGTATTTGTTAAAGATATGTTTTCTAAATAATACATTTATTAATATAATTTAATATACTAAATTAGACTTTATACTTAATTTGGATTTTAGATTTACTTATGGCGGCTTTAGGCAAAGTGGATTTGTACTTCTGCCAAATTAAATTTAAACATAAAAGTGATTCCCGACTCCCCTAGTGGGGCATGGGCAGACCTATTTCTGTGCCTGTTTCACTGATCATGCAAGTAGGTGATCAACCTTCTGTGCCTTGCCCGACCAAAACAAACCCAGATCCTCCGATGGTGCCACGGATGCGGTCAATTTCAACTTAATTAGAATATTTAATACAAACATAAACACTACATACACAATCGAAACTTGATGTTTGCTATACAATATAGTGTACAGGTACTCAATTTTTCTGTAGGTATTAATAATCAGAAAAAAATTATTTGATATATACACACAATTAAAGAGAAAAAGAACTTTTTTATTTATTACACCACATGTCAACTGCCATTACAGGTGTCCCTATTATAACTATTGCTTTTATCAATGAACAACGATAAAAAATATATAAATGAGTTATTTAAAATATTGTCAAGTATGATGTCAATGCCCACGACAGGTACAGTCCCGACTTTTAGTGGAACCCATGCGTTTGCTAGAAAATATTTCTTGTAATTTCTGCATTCCTAGTAATTAAATTTCCAGGCAACATTACAATATCAATACATCATTCTGCAAATAATTACCAAGCCAAGGATTTTTTACATTCTTAATGAATAAAGCTTCTATGCTCTGTAATTGGATCAAGCTACAAGTACATCTTAATGTACTTGTTATCAGATCGATTACTCGCTCCGACGCCTATCTTGACAGGTCTTGGTGCAGGCGCCCTCTTTATTTTCTACTCTATTTTTTATTTACAGCAACACAGCCTCGAATCCCTTCGTACTTTATACCAGCCAATTCATGCATGAATGGGTTTGTGATGAACATCTGCCTTAAATACATTGACTTTCCAGTTTATGAAATATGAGCACAGATATGTCAAACGATTAAGCCTATACATACAAATATATACATTTTTTCTAAGGTAGGACATCCTATCCTACTAATATTATCAATCTGAAAGTTTATGAGGATGGATGGATGGATGGATGTTTGTTACTCTTTCACGCAAAAACTACCGAACGGTTTTTGATGAGACTTTACAGTAATATAGCTTATACATCAGAATAACACATAGGCAATTTATCAAGATTTTGTGTATTTTGGCCATAATATTACGCTAACAGTTTGGTTGAAAAATACTACCCATAGTACTAATTCTACGCAGACCAAGACGCGGGCAGAAGCTAGTTATTGATATAAGTTAAACATCCTCTTTTCCATATACATATATTGAACATCTGAACCAATTCTAAATCCTTATTTGTCTAACATAAGCATTCCAATAAGCGTTCCATTCGGATCCAGAAACACGTCGCTATGTTAATCTGTTCAACCCAAAAAAGGATTTTACAACTATATCACCAGTTCAACGCACACATTACTACGGAATGTCCCAAAGTTCGGATAAAAGGCATGACCATGCACTATTCCCAGAACGTGTTGGTTTTGTGACGCGTTTAACAAACAAAAGGCGATTGGTCGTGGTCCGTGATCAATGGGTCGAAAACGAGGGGCGAGAGGCGAGTCGAGCCGACACGGCACGTCGGAGGTATTCAAAGAAGCCGCGGGATAGAGCCCTCGCGGTCAAATTGGTACACGGGAATGTTACTCCGAGCGGAACAAGATGCTTGTTTTAGATTTTTTTTTTATTATGAACGCGCGGCGACGTTGCATTATCATAAATCCACCGTTCATATAGAGCGTTAAAAAGTGAATTCCAGATATTCTATATAGAGCAGACACATTTTTGTGTCTGTTTCACTAGACTTGACAAAGAGGAGACACATATTTGTGTCTGTTTTGACTATAATTTCCTTTACGCGCAAGTATGAAATGAATTAAATTGATTTTATTCAGAAAATATCAGAATAATATAATAACCATAGATGTTCAGAGTCTTAACGATGTTATCAAAAGTTCACGGGATTCGAAGCCGGGAGTTCTGGAACCACGAAATCAAACATTAAAATTAAGTAAGAAGTATAATAAAAAGTAAATAGTAAAAATATTACAAAAAAAAAACATATGATTTATTTGGTTTTCCCTGTTCCGTTTTAGTTCCGATAAATAAGCAAGTGTAGAAAAATATTATTAGTTCACATACGAATACGTTAATGAAAAAGCAATATAAACTTTTTTAATTATTGGATTTAACAAAATAACTTTCAAATGTCCTGCTTTAAAAAAATATGACTCAACACTTGAATTTAAATACTTTCAACTCAGAAGTAGGTATATAGAATGGTGAAATAATGGCATCTTATACAACAATAAAGATAGTACTACATCGAAACAGAATAATTTCCGCATTACGTGCCAACAACGTCGCATCGATACGCAAATTGCTTAGACGAAACCTACGGAATTTGCGGCTCTAATATCTCAGCTACCCTTTTAAATTTTGTATACATAGATAGGTTTGCAGAGTAATACTCAATGATGAAATTATTTTGTTTACTACCAGAAATACTGAACGGAAAATAAAAAAGATAATATAAGTATGGCGTGGCAATATTATCAATTATTATCATACATCACTTCTAGGCTTTCCTTCTAGATAATCTCCTTCTTTAGCCAGCGCACGCTGTGCAAACCATTATATTAATTGAATTTGATTCACAAGTTCAAATTTCGAACAGGTAATTAAATGTTTTCAAAATAAAGTATATTCTTTAAATAGAACTTTACTCAAATAAACATTATTTTTTTTTGGAATCGTCAATTGTTTTTAAAGCTATCAAAACGTTAATCGTTTTAAGCAATATTTTTTTCAAACGGTTGAGGATTTTCAGAACTAACCCTCAGACAAACTTCACGTCTTCGTTATATTAGTTTTGATGGAAGAATGATACCCTAAATGCCAGATCTCGAATACTAGAACATAAATATTTATTCATTTGTTTCACCTTCGTTACAATTTAGTTGCTTTAAGACATCCAAGAATCCCTATATCCTTAATCAATTTTATCTGATCTTACACCTTCATTCAGTGCATTTAATTTATTTCTTTCGTATCCCGAGGCAATGTTTCATTTCAATGGCTCCAGTTTAATCGGTACAGAGTCATAAATTGGTTTTCTCACTACACTGCATTAAACAAATCTTAATTATAAGCTTACCGCCAAAGTATTATCCAAGTTAAATTCATAAAATTCTAGATTTTTAAGAAATTTTATTCTTCTTCTCTTCTTCAGGTGCCTCTCCAATTAATGAAGGTTGGCGGTCAGCGATTTAAATTTGTCTCTGTCCCTGGCTGTACGGAACAGTTCAGCGGCACTGGCGATTCCCGTCCATTCCCTGATGTTGCGAAGCCACGACTTCTTTCTGCGGCCAACACTTCTTTTCCGGCCACTTTTCCCATAATTATTAGTTGCAGAAGTTCGTACCTATTGTGCCTTAATACATGCCCTAGGTATGCAACTTTCTTTTTCTTTATGGCCATTAAAAGCTCACGGTTTGTGCCAATTCGTCGTAGAACTTCCACATTCGGAACTTTTTGGGTCCAGCTTATCCTCATCATACGCCTGTAAGCCCACATTTCAAAAGCCTCTTCTTTTATCGTCTTTTATCGATAAAAGAAATTTTATTAAAACATAAAAATTAAAAACCATTTTAATATGTTTCTATGTTAATTAACAATCTCAATGACACAGATGCAACACCTACGCTTATTAAATTCTAGACATTTTTGGTGATTTATGTAAATGTGTCCATAACGAGTTATTTTGGCAAATATACAACTCGATGACCTTTTCAAAAAACCGACTTCAAGGAAGGAATAATTCTATAACGATGTTGGATTATTCAGCAAAAAGGCATTAACTTAATTCAGAAAATAAGTTTTTGTTGATATGCGTTATAAGTTATAAAACGTCAATAACTTAAAAACTAATATTGTCTTTTATTAACGCGAGTATCACACATTTAAATAAAATACTGTATACCGGATTAAAACGCGATTTATTATTTATATTGTTTAAATTATTTATCCCGACGTTTCGGATGCTTTTCAGCAACCGTGGTCGCGGGAAGACACGACCGAAACGTCGGGATAAATAATTTAAACAATATAAATAATAAATCGCGTTTTAATCCGGTATACAGTATTTTATTTAAACTTAAAAACTATGTTTTGAACTATTATACTTAAACAACTTTTTTTAAGTATTCAAATGTTTTAAATGTCATCACATCACACGTTTTATTTATCAATCTTATAATAAAGCCATCATAGAACATTGTTGTAACATATTAACTTACGAAGACAAATTGCCATCACTCTTTATACCATTAATCATTAGTTTATTAAGAAATTCGAACAATACGATTAGGTATATAATTATGAAATCTATAAAAATATATTCAACAAGTTCTTTCTTTAGATATCTTAAAGTCTCTTACATACTTTAATGAAGTAAGTTATAACTGCAGTAATATAGCACACAGCACACATGTATCATAAACTAACCTAATACAGCCGGCCTAGCATGACCGCCACGAGATATGTCGCGGACGAGAGAAGACAAACTAAAATGTAAAATATCTCGATAAATTATTTCTCGACATCGACAATTTTGATAGAAAAGACATCTCGGACAAGACAAATATCTATTTTTTATATTAAGTCGAGTTTTAAGTGTAATTGTCATGTTAGACCCGAAAGAAATAGAGCGATAATCGATTAAAACACGAGAAAACGGTCGACAAAATTTTGTCGCGGTTGTCATGCTAGGCCGGCAGGCATTTTAAAATTTAAACCAGTAACTAGTTCAATAGAAAGCACTCGTTCAAAGGCATATTCAGTCGTCATTACTTGCAGCGACTATTTTAATTGGCAATAAGAGAACAGCGAATAATCTTAATTTGAAACTTTATAGACAAGTCCATAACATAAAAATAGACTGGGTTAACTCGCATAAAATCGCTGACATTAATGATGCTTCTAAATCCAATTAAAGGCTAACTAGGCTTTCATTTAAGGGCTAGTCATTGAGGCTATAATTAAGGCTTTAAAACTAAAACCATGAGTAATATATGCAAATAAGCTAATTATTAATTAATTATACGGCCATCTTTAAATTGGGTTCCGTGACAATTTTGTAACAAGCAATATAATTTTATTTGTTTTATGTTAGATATCGACGAGCATGAGGTTCACTTGATGGTAGGTGATACCTCAGCCACAGAACATCAGTCAATAATGCTCTGTCGACCTACTTTTTACTTCGAGCATTCGGAAATCCATAAACTGAAACCGAAACAAGCAATGCACTTCACGGTGGTTCGTTATCCGGTCGGAATTTCGATATTCCTCCCACCCGATCAATGCCCGAAGTTACCAGACGTGGGGAAAACGTGTTTACAGAAAATTATAAACATGTTGTTCCGGTGGGATTCGAACCCACGACCCATCGATGCCCACGGCCGGTGTTCTACCGAACATGCCAACGAGCCTGTTCAAAAATTATATGTATAAAGCAAAAGATGAAGCTGTTTATTTTTATTTTCACTGGTTTTTCGTCCATGATATAACATGTCAAGAGAATAAACGCGGTATACAGGTAATAATAATAGTATGACCGGATTGCAGAAATGCATGAAAGTAAGAAATTCCCACACGTACTTATTTCTCACTTGATAGGCTGACAGATGATGGGAGATACGTATCTTAGCTTAGAAAATAGATTGCAAATACAACGTGTGTGATAGATGAGGTTTTACCGTAGTGTTTATGTGCATGAGATATGCTATTGCGATAGTGTTGACAGACATCCGTAATTGCTTCCACTTGTCATAATTTCGTATACATAATAAAAATTCATCCCTGACTGTATAAAATTACTAAAACGTTTTAACTCAAAAACTACTCGACGGATTTTAAAAATTATTTCACCGTTAGAAAGCTACATTCCTTATACCATACCATACTCTTTACCGAGTAACATAGGCATAATAAGGGGACTAACCCTACGTGTAAAAAAGGTTGTAGCGAGTAATCTCTAGATCTACTGAACCAATTTAAAAAATTCTTTCACCAATTGAAAGCTACATTATCTTATCTATGTTTTTTTGTACAGTAAGTACATCTACATTACAAATCGATAATAAAACAATTCACTTTTTCAAGAAATGAATGCTAAGTTAGCATCTATAACTGCTTGCAAATGCCATTATAACGGCGACAACCTCAGACCAATCAGCATCTCACGATAAAACGGCTTAAGCAGATCATATTCTCGTTACTCGTTAAAACTAAGGAAGGTGATGACTATTGAGTGAGGCCGACTAACACACGAACTGGTAAATTGGCGTGCATGCTTATATTGAAACACCGAGACAGGTTGACGTACCAATCAAAGTGTATTGAAAGAACACATGCATATTGTATGAGTTGAAACGAGATGGAAAATAGTTGAAATCCAAGCAATCATCCACATCGCGACGCTAGATGACAGACCACGCGAAATGACCAATTATGTTGGAGATGAAGTTTCTTTATCTACTGTAACTACTTTTGTCTTTGCGGTTATTTTATATAATCTTAGCCTGCGTTAATAATGTTAAGAAAGGCTTTATGTAGGATAAGATTGTGATATATTTAAACATAGCAACACGCCCCGGCATCGCACGAGTGCAATGTAGATGTACTATACACAAAAAAAATATACTGTCAAAATCTTTTATAACGACATCGAAGGGAACTACATATTCGGTTATAAAAACCGATAGTCGTAACAACCGGTGATGTTTTCGATAAGTACAGTCGGGACCTTTGATTTTGGTCGATATAACCGGTATGTTGTTCTAAATGATGTCGTCATAAACGGTTTTAACTGTATTTATATTTGATTTTTAAAATCAGTCGAGTTGTTTTTGAATTAAATCAAAAAATCCTTCCTGTTTATAATATTAGTATAGATTACGACGTGATCTTATTAAATAAGAAAACCTGTTAATTTCTCAGCAAATATCACGACTTTTCGAAACTGCAATCAACTCATTTGTCAAACATCTAAAACGTTTTGACAATTGAATAGGATCACGAAGCAAGGACAAAAGAGTCACGAAAGCTGCGCCAATCCTGAATGACTTCATCTTTGACAATTATTATTAAAGAACTTATAGCAGTTAGGTAGAATAATATATTTTTTACTGTTTGGAAAACACAGATTCAAGTTAGTTTAAACATATAACATGATTACTACTAAGTAAATGTGTTCTAATAGTAGAACAAAAATAAAAAATATTATTCTTATTTTTGTTGTGGGTAAAATTTTAGTGTAAATAATTAAAATATATTATCTACGACTGTCAATATAATCTTAGGCTAAGTAAGCACTTACTATAATGGCTATAATAAGTGCAGGATGGGTGGTATTAATTGGAATCTACTATATCGTTCCTCGTCTGATGAACAAGCTACCCTCCGTGCTAATTAATGGAATAAAACAAAAAAATATTAATCATAAAATAAAGTCCTACCTATTAATTAATTTAAATAATTATTTTAAGGAGGCACCTACTTAGTTAAATAATATTTAAGTATTGTAATAGCTAAAACTCAATCTGTTTACGTGATGATTCTCAGTACCGTTGCACTGTAAACCTTAGTGGATTTTTGCAATGTATAAATTAATAATGTAAATGTATTTTTCTTTAAACAATAAATTAATAAATTAAAAAAATATTTAACAAAGAAATTAAAACAAAGTGACTGATCGAATATTTAAGCGGCAGCCGGCATGCATGCCCTCTCTCTGTTTTAAGGACATCAACTATCTACAATATAACATTCTATACCGTATAAAGGTCAAATATTTATTAATTCTTATACAATATTGTTATTTAATGGAGGCATTTCTTGTATCTCAGTATCAGAACTGTAATTACGAACAAAACGCTAATTTCACAAATGAATTATGAAACATTTGATTGATATTCGCTACCTCTCTATAGAGAGAGATTAAACTAATTAGAGAGTAGATAGAGACGATTAAAATAATTTTTAATCGTTTAAAAGAGATGAAGCGAATATGGCGTTACTTTAGCCAAAACGTTTGTGTGATTAATGGCGTCAGTTGTCAAACTGTAGTACTGATATCGATATTTTAAAACGGTATTCGATATCGATATGGAAACTGTATATATCAGTCAGATAACCGTTTGGAAAAAAAACGAAACCGCCTATAATATGTATATATTAGACAGTGTAAATTTCTTATTTAAATAAAATACTGTATACCGGATTAAAACGCGATTTATTGTTTAAATTATTATTAGTCTCCCGCGACCACGGTTGCTGAAAAGCATCCGAAACGTCGGGATAAATAATTTATACAATAAATCGCGTTTTAATCCGGTATACAGTATTTTATTTAAATGTGTGATACTCGCGTTAATAAAAGACAATATTAGTGTAAATTTCACTTGCGCACTGAATGACAAACGATTGTTATAGTTAATTTATATTATCTCGGAGTTTAAAAGGCATTTATCTTCAATAATCAGCGGTTAAATCTATTGGAAAGTATCTAAATGACCATCGGAACTTGAATTCTAAAAGATAAAATATGGTGTCTCCAAATGATTGCGTAAAACGAGTGATATGTTATAAAGATTGTGTCAATTAGTAATGGTTTTATGTCCATTCCTTCTGTACTTATGTAAATACTGGCTAAACAACATGAATATTCATTTGAATTGAATGTATTTGAATAAACCTATAATTGCTAAAGGAAGTTGCTAAAGGGATTCACACACTTGCCGGTATAGATTATTACAAGTTCCTCCACATACTTACATAAAGTGCATCCACGGTTTAGCAAAAAATTATAGTTTTTTCGCAATTATTTTCTTTATCGTTCCACCAACACATATCTATATCTATACTAATATTATAAATAGAAAAGATTTATATTTTTGTATGTTATGAATAAACACAAACACTACTGAACCTTTTTTCACCAATAAAAAGCTACATTATTAGCGAGTAACATACGCATTTTTTGTATCGACATTGCAATACATTGCGTGTGAAGCCGGGGCGCGTTGCTTGTATTAAATAATTTTACAACATATCTTTTTAACACTTCTCTCAATTGTCTTAAACGTAATCTTACGCAAATATTGTGAAAAAGAAGTGCTTAATACTGTAGAAATAGTTTAGTTTAGTTGAGTTTAATTTAATTACTAGTTAAAGTATCATGTTACTAACAAAACGATTCACGCGACTCTCTTCGAACTTTTTTGAATGTTTCATTTTTGGTCACTGTAGGTCTGTAGTTTTTAAGAAATATATTGTTTCTTATAATATGTACTACATGACTGTTTGATGCCAAAATAAATGGAAAAAAAGCTTAAGCACTAGCCTTGTAATCGATAGGTCTAATGTCTAAAAATCAGTTAATTTATTCTTATTTCGACAAACGAGCTATTTCTTAAGTCTAGTAATTAAGAGTTCAAAAAAGGGGATTGTCGAATAAAATTTCCTTCGGATTAGATCAAAAAGCCTTGAGTTCAGATTGCTTATTTCGGTATCTTTTAGTCTATTGATTTCCTAATACTCGAACTAAATATAAAATACTAAGAGGTCAATAGCCTCATTGGTTGTTGACATGGGTATTAAGAAAACACCATTAATGCATACACCTTTAATGTAACATGAAAGTTTACACTTTATATCCACTCAGATACTACGATACAAAAGTATAACTTTAGCTATAATTCACTTTAGATCACTATTAAATTGACACTGTAATTATTATCCACAATTGGGCAGAGTTTCTACTACTTTAGTTGGTGCACGTGGAATGCCTCTTCGTGGCGGGAACTCAGCTTTTATATCATCATCGGCTGCCCGTTGTCGGTAAAGTGGACACCCCCACTAGTAAATGTGACGGTGACGTTGGTAATAGTGACATCTGTTGCTGCTGCGGAAAAGCGTCGAAACTTCAGAGCGACAACATCCGGCCGTCCTGCACACGCGTTCGTCCTCGAACGGCGTATGTGTCTGGTGTATAGCTGAGGACATTGTAAAGAGTTAAATAAGCAATATTTAGAAGCAGTCAGTATGCTGGCTTATATGGTTTGAACTGGTTGATGTTCTGATCAACCAGTCGTGCATCACCATTACAACAACGTTCACACATTTAGAAGCCGTCAGTATGCTTTAGTACTTAATTAGCCCACTGTCGCTGGTGGATGGCTGGCTCGATATGGTTTGAACTGGTTGATGTTCTGATCAACCAGCCGTGTATCACCATATACGGTTTAAACTGTATGATGTTCAGATCAAACAGTCGTGTATCACCATTACAACAACGTTCACACAGATACCTGTTGCACGAGCCGCCATTCCATCAACCAAACCAGTGGACATGTATGGTTTGGACTAGCTGATGTACAGATCAAACTAGCCGTGTATCACCAAATTAAACACCAAGACAGACCAGGCTCGCTTACAATGTTGAAGCATATACACTTGACAATAAAGTTTACACGTATTCCCTTTTTTGTCTATATTGTAATAATGCTTGTAAAGGGATAGCTACAAAAGTTTACTCGTATTCTCTTTCTTATCTAGATCGTAGTGCATGTATAGCGATAGTTACAATTAAAATTAGCACTGCCATTTCTATAAATAATATAAATTTAACTCACGTGTCACGTGGACTTACTGACAACATCCGGACTTATTCGGTAACATTAATACCTACTGTCATAATCTCTTTAGTACTATGTCCCATTATATGTATACTTCAACGATTGTTTCAACTTCACTCAATTCACTTGTCACGGCCCAAGCTCTAAGGTATTCTGAAAAGTAACTTTTACACCACGGTTATTGCTACGGCATAACTTATACTTGTATTTCATATGAATTATCTGGTTATCAAAAGCACCACTAAATTTTCAACAGCGTAAATAGACGCATCAAAATCCGTCATTTTATTTTGTCTCGTATATCCGTCAAAAAATAATATTCATTATCATCATTAGCGATCTCTTTATATATGAATGGATGATATGATATCAAGGAGAAATATAAACCTCACTGAGAACTAGATCAGACTTTCTTTACATTTTTTTTTTTTAGTTAAGTATATTATGCAATGATCCGATACTATAATCGATTTTTGTAGTGATTCGCACCCATTTGTATTTATTGCAGCACTATAATTGGCTTTAATATCTTGGCGACTGCGACATCATATTAAATGCTATGTCATTAAATGTATCGCATTTGAATCCTTTTTTAATATTCTTAACCATCGAATTGAAAACCAATTTTGGCAACCAGTCTTAGTTGTACAGACTACTTCCTCACTTTCTTACTTTTACTCGACATTTTGTATTGATCATATTTCTGTTATTTTTATTCATGTATTTTTTCAATTATTAACTTTTATATTTGTCACTTTATTTTTGCTATTATGATCTATACTGCCATATACCTCAGTTTCATTTACAAATTTCAGTTTTTATTGTATTCGCACTGTACAATAATTTGATATATTGCTCCAAGCGATTAAATAATATTGTGGAAAATGCTCAGTGGCTTTATTTCTTTAGCCTCTTTAAATAATATTTCTTTTACTTTTTTACATTTTGCAATTTTCATTTATTTCATTCAGGGTAATTTTAGTCAAGTTAAATAGATAGCAATTTCAATTTATTGAGCGTATATAGTAATACAAGCAAATTGTTGTAATGTTTCACGTCACAAAGGGACCAAGATGATTAACATGGAAAATGTCGAATGGTTTAGCAGTTAGTACTGGATATAACTAGCTTGGTCTGCCCAGGAATATAATTGAGACCACTTTCAATCTATTGGCCTATAAGTTTCTTATGCGCGGGAAACAATGTCCAACATCCTCACGGTTGGTCCCCACATTCAGATCCTTTATATTTTACTTTATTATTTAACTAGCAAAACGCCCCGGCTTCGCACGGGTGCAAATAGATGAAAAAAAAGCAAAGCCTATGTTACTCGCTGATAATATAGTAGCTTTCTATTAGTGAAAGAATTTTTAAAATCGGTTGAGTAGTTTTTGAGTTAAATCGTAACAAAACCCCACAAATTGAACAAAATGACATAGTACTACTACCCCTCGCCGTATTGCTCGATGCCCTGCGTGGAGCCACAGCGGTGCGAAGCGGACGGCGTGTATTTTTTGTTTACATTGATATTTTTAATTTCGTAATATCTTTTGAATGGAATGTCCGATTTCAATATTTCAAAAAGTAATCAACAGCTATTGAAACAGTCTTAAATATGAAACAATTTATTTGGATAAGAATTAATACAAAGGTATGGATAGCAGGGTCTGATTTTGATCGGCATTTCTATCAACTTTTAAAATGTACAAAAGGAGTTATAGTAACATAACTACAATAGTTAGACATATGGTCTCGCGAAGTTTTTTGTAGATATTTATATGTTCTATAATATTGTAGAACTTTATTTTGTTCTATCATCAATACTTTTCGCAGCGCATGCGACGAACAACATTTTTTGGCAAATTTTTTTACACCTCGGGTTGGTTTTAGTAGGAAATTCTAAGGATCTCTATTTTTTTCTAGTAATAAATATAGCCTATGTTACTCAGCGATAATGTAGCTTTCTATTGGTGAAAGAATTTTTCAAATCTGCCAAGTAGTTTCGGAGCCTATTCAATTCATACAAACAAACAAACAAACAAAAAATCAAACCTTTCCTCTTTATAATATTTGTATAGACAATTCGTCAATATTCAACTACTTATATTATTCGTTTCGGCCTCACCTGACTAATATATCGCTTACTAGGGTCTTTTAGTGGAACGGACAGTAACTAATCATATTATTTACTTCAGAAACTACTGTACGCAATTCATGAATGGAGTTTCTATTTTATGCACCCACGTATTGTATTTTTTTTTAAATTGTTAATTATACCCTTTAAGCGTTTATATGTGCAAGACTACTATTTCTGGTTCTGACATAATTTATACTATTGTTAACAGGTTAAGAAGCTTACTCTCCATTCTAGATTTAATTGAAATTTTACGATTGAGTACGAAGACTTGTTGTTTGGTACTCTTGAATGCTACACTAGCACATCATATATATAATTTAATAGAATTGGTAGAACTTGATGGAACTAATTGTAATCGTTATTTATGTTGAATTCATTTTTGGTAAAAATTCTTGACTACATTTTGACATTTATATATTGAGTGAAAAATGGAACTATAGTTTATCAGAGTTCAATGTACATATCAATATAAGTACTTATTTTACTTTCATACTAGTGACAAGACTGGCGTTCATAGTAGATAGGTATTCTGGGACCATCTAGCGGTTACAGTTTAGTTAAAGGTTGAATTTAAGTAACGTTCAATTTAGATAACGATTTGCCATGACCAAGCATCTATTCAGAAATAATCCTTTCCTACGCCTAGACCCTCTTATAACATAGGGTATACTCATTTCCTCTTTACTCAACCGAAAAACAATAATTAAGTAATTACTTATTATTCTCAAATAATATTATAATTTTGCAATGTATGCTCTTTGTCGTAAAATACTATATTAGTTAATGTGTATTTGAGACAATTGACAACACATATTTATATATTCTATTACTGAAATATTGCGCGGTCATTTTTGCAACAATTTTGACAACTTTCTTCAACACTACTATTAGTATTTGAAAACACCGCATGGTATAGGGTTATTACTTGCTTTAGTAATTATTAACTTGAATGAATGAATATTCATCACATGCCATGAACACTATTCCTTTTTGAACCATGAAGGTTCGATTCACACTTTATTAAACTCGATGGCGCATCATGCGTCGTCATTTATTAAATACTTTAGATAAAAATATGTCAAAATATTTTTCTTTCACGTGTTAAAAGTTAAACATGTTTGGAAGTTACGTCTTTTACAGCCACGTTCCTTTTCGATCGTACAGTCGAAGTGCGATTTTCATGCTACAGTATTCTCTAAACTAAACTTTGTTCAAAAGTACCAATTTTCTCACAATTAAAAAGTAAACTAGTCAAAATTCGAGTAAGCGTGGTATTGGGACTCAATTTCAAAAGTAATCTCACTGATATTTGTGAACTTCTATACAGTATTTCATTACAATGACAATACCTTACTTTTAGAGGGTATTTTGAAATAACTGTCTTCAATATTGTAACTTAGCCATTATAGCTATGTCTAATATGCCATTCTAAATAATATGAACACAAGCATTGCAAATAGCAAGCTATTAAAATATCATGATTTTCCCACGTATAACGTATAACCTGTATATATTTAAACTTTTAAGTTTTACTGTAACTGTTTTATATATCCATTCAATTTTTAATTCCATTCAATGAATAAGATTATTTTAACAAAACAGACTGCAAAACCAATACTGTTACTAGGTCTTTGTCATTAATGAATAACTGCGATCCATATTTAAATATTATTAAATCTCAACATCTCTCAATTTATTATTTTCAATGTTGTTATTCTATCTGGCTTATAAAATTGCTAAAGACCTGTTTCGAGGGTATCTCGTATTTTACAAAAAGTAAAGTATAGTGTCATAATAACGGAAATCCTGTGCAACACTGATATTTGTTTCACCAATTTATCAGACTAATTACTATAATTGATATCATACTTTCGAAAACTTCATTAAGTAAGATATTGTTTCGATATCCATGAGAATTACTTTTTCATAAAGTAATTGCAACCATATTTCATTTTGCAGTATATCGTTACTTTTGCACAGCTGATACACTGATCATCGTAGTGTCAAGACATTTAAAGACATGTGAATTACTTTCTATCAATATTATCATTCTGACTTACAGTTGGCGATCCCTTACGTTGACATTTATAACGTTATTCTTTCTCCGTCCGTCACAGTTACTACTGCTCGTATACATAGAGTACGGCGTACTTGAATTCTTTGATAGCCGCGTGGCATTTTGTGAGCGTAGAATAACCCGCTTCTGATATTAAGAAAACACCATTAATGCATACACCTTTAATGTAACATGAAAGTTTACACTTTATATCCACTCAGATACTACGATACAAAAGTATAACTTTAGCTATAATTCACTTTAGATCACTATTAAATTGACACTGTAATTATTATCCACAATTGGGCAGAGTTTCTACTACTTTAGTTGGTGCACGTGGAATGCCTCTTCGTGGCGGGAACTCAGCTTTTATATCATCATCGGCTGCCCGTTGTCGGTAAAGTGGACACCCCCACTAGTAAATGTGACGGTGACGTTGGTAATAGTGACATCTGTTGCTGCTGCGGAAAAGCGTCGAAACTTCAGAGCGACAACATCGGGTACCTTATCTACCTTTAAGCGAGCCTCGTCTGACGTCAATAATATAAAAAAAATTGCAATGTATAGTAAAATAATGATTATATTCTATATAGAATTTTTAATGGCAATTATCAGCACTGACTATAACATTTCTCTAGCATAAAAGTCAGTCACAAACTCTCTAGATAAAGACATATCTTTATCAAATTGATTTACATTACCTAAGTTCTTTCGTATACCGTTTTAGTTATCTAACACAAAATACATAAATTAATCAATGTTATAGGCAAGCTCTCTTAATTTCTTAGTCTTACTATAAGTTAACATTAAATAGACGGTATTATAAAAGTAAGTTGAAAAGTTATTTTGTAATAGTACTTATCTTAAAACACTTCAAACATTAGTATATATTCTTGTTTACTTCATATTAATTAACCAATTCATTATATTATATAGTATAGGTATACAATATTTTTTAGCACCTGTTTCAACACCAGCCCGTTTTTGTTGTGCTATTGTTTATGAAGGTTTTATATTTTAGTTTTTAAATGGTAAATAAATAAAAAAGAAATATATGTTATGTGTTATATATGCTTTTATAATATTTACCCATAACTACCTTTCCCTATTTTGAGCATGTAACAAGGCGCGATATATCGCTCTCCAAAAACCAATAACAAAAGGCGAATAATTGATATAAAAGTGTTTTCTTGAATATATGTATATAGAAATTGTTACACGCCCCGGCTTCGCACGACTGCAATATGTATTTATATGTTCTATACCCACAAGAAGAAAAAAATATCCTATGCTACTCTCTGATAAATAATGTAGGTTTCTATAAGTGAAAGAATTTTTAAAATCGATCCAGTAGTTTTGTAACAAACAAACAAATCTTTCCTCTTTATTTCCACTACTGGAAACTATTAAATGAACAAGAAATTTTACTCATTTTTTCACCAGTCTGTATCTCAGTGAAAAATAGTCATATCAAAATAAAAAAATATCATTTTTTCTCTAATACATTTTGGTTATTGAGAAAATTGATGAAACATCTCGAAGGAACAAATCGTATTTTTTTTAATTTTTTTCACGGTCGGACTTGGACTTTTATTTCGAGTGAAAAAAAGAGGAAAATTTCCTGTTCCTTTAATTGTTTCCAGTAGTGTATTAATATACAAGTAGATATAAACACTCAATATAATATCAGTATTATAATATATGAAATTGATCCCGACGAGCGTAAGTGTAACACTACGGATGGGGAGAAGGTTGTGTCCGTGAAACCGTGGATAAGTATGTAAGTAATATACGTAAATAACATACCATTTCAACATTTCATATTTCCTTGCGTTACATCATATAACGGTTTAACTAATATTAGGCATAACACCTCATTACAAGACAAGTCACGAACAGACACATGCAACATGTCATTGCAATTCCAATGAATGATTCAAAACTAAGTACAATTTACATTAATAATACTCCTGTCTTAATGGACATTTGTGAACTAGAATAGATAGCTGTTAACGAGTACCAAACCTGTATTTATCTTAAGGGTATCTATCCTGTGACGGTTTTGGACTGTAATAAAATATTCTTGAGTAATGTCTTGATAGACTCGTCGATAGATAGACCATTTATTTACATCTAATATATTCATTAAGGATACATATTAAATGCAGATTCACCTGTTAAAATACTATAGAGCTTTTTTGTACCTATTTCCAAAGTGTAAATCGATGCTGAAAAGTTATGTTGGCTTAGTATTTTACAACATGATATATAACGCTATTTTGCCAGATCTAATGAAATGTCGCTAATAAATATTATTTGTAAATACAGGTATATTTGTAACTTAACGAAATCTATCCAGAATCCATCAATGCTACCAACCTTAAAACAATATTGTTCTTATGAACAAATAACCCTTTTTTATATTATATATCAAAAGCTCAAAAGCTCTATGTAAGATCAAAGCTGTCTCAAATTACCATGTATTTAGACGGTTTTAATAAAAAAAAATATTTTTATATTGTGGCTCTGTTGTATAATTTAATACTTTCGTTTAGTAGTGGTTTAATGCTTTAAGGTGAGATAAGTATGTCTAAGTATTTTGTAGTATTTCGCCCTTTCTTTTTAGTATTTTTAGACAACAATTCCCTCGTGATTAACACTAGTTAAATATTGTCTTTTAACGCGAATATCGCATAAGTAGATTTCAGATTGTTGTACTAAAGATTTTATTCCCATACACTTCATATTTACTTATTCCTTCGCTTATAGACAAGACACATCTTTTATAAGCCTACCAGTTATATGCACGGCTTTTATAAATACTTGCATAAAGGGTATGTAAAACTCAGTTCATCCTAAACACGTTACCAGCAGAACTATTCGTTAATATAACCATAGTGGTGTGCAAACACTCGAATCTGATCGCAAAAGTCGTGAGTGTTAAAATTCATAAGCTCCTTATTATTCCGCTGAATTAATTTTGAATTGGTAATCGTATCAGATGCTCTTATGTTTAAAGTTAGACTAAAATATCTGCTAAAAGGCAAACTAGCTTAAGTTGTTCAGTGATATTTATTATCTGGATTCTAGCTCGTAGTCTAGTCCATATATTTTTTAATAGAACTAGTTCTTACATATTTTGAATTAATAATTTATTTATATTAGCGGACCCGACAGAAGTTATGCCAGCAAGAAAATGAGGCAGAGGCTTCAAAAACAATAGTCAAATGTTACTAATTTGCAGTGGACATCAATTATTAAAAAAAAAAGCTATATAAGCTGTCAATTGCGGAAGATGGCGGAGTTGTGATTCTAATGTATTTTAAAATTAATTTTCTGCTTATTTTTTTTTCCTGTTTTTTCCGATATTTAAATAGTTATTCTGTTATTCGGGACAGACGAATCCAACAAATAAGAGATTATTAAAATATATGCAGCGGTTCTTGAGTTATAAATGATGTAACGAACACGAATTTGTTATATATAGATAGATATATAAAATATAGATGAAGATATGAATAAAACATATACAATAGTAACAATATAACATTATAAAGTGAATTACCAAGTAATCTAGTGGGCATGGGGTTTTATTTTCTCTGGGATTCGAACCCAGACCTCCGGTACTAAACGAAACATAGGTACTACTGAGCCACGGAGGCCAATAATGATTAAATAGAACAACGAATAAAAAATAAGGGACGGGTACCTACTCCATAAGGAACTAGGTATAGTTCTCTTTTTATTTGTTTGTAAAAGGTTTTTTCTGTATCGAAGTCGGTCACCTGTCGTCTCACATCTGCTGTTGTTATATGGCTTGGCTTAAGAACGAAACCTTGTAATCCCTTCTGAATATAAAAATAGTATAATTATACCTAAATTACGTAAATTTCAATGCATATAAATCTGAACAGGATCAATGTAGAAATTTTTAAATACTTAGGTTTATACGCAAGTAAGCCGTTACCGCCTATAGGCGAAAACTAATATCCAATGAGTAAGTAAACAAGCACGAAAATATCCTTAATATAAACCGCCTTCGTGCCTCAGTAATACGTATAAATAAGTCGCTAGTAAGAGAGGTTCAAAAATAATAATTTCTGTGTGACATGGTACAAACTGATGAACTGTGAGATGAATTGAACTGTTGTTTGTCTGTCGCTATCTACGAAAGTAAAAACCGGTCAAGTGCGAGTCAGACTCACGCACGAAGAATTCCGTACCATTATCTATAAAGACGGCAAAAAAACATGTTGAATGGGAGCCCCCTTAAATATTTATTTTATTCTGTTATAGCGGCAACATAAATACATAATCTGTGAAAATTTCAACCGTCTAACTATCACAGTAATGAACTCGATAAAAATACGCAGATATGTAACACAAGATTAACATCCAAAACATCCTTTTATAAAAACACCAACCCATGTAATAAAGTTATAACTCGTAACAAAACTATCGTAACCAAGGCATGCACACCAATCTTCTAACTGAAATACTAAAACAGACTCTAATCCAAGGTTTTAAATATTATTTTTGTGTTTTAGTGCTGTCGTATTTTAAGCTAATATCCCAATTTGTCATCCACTGCAGCTCGTGCATACAACCGCGCACACAATATCAATGGGACAAGAGCAATCTCATACTGTCATTAGATAACCCTTCGAAAAATGTATTTGGGTAAGACAGAGTGGTACATACATAATAGATGCGACGTATCGTCTTCGAGTTGTTCGGTTCTATTCATTGACTTATATGTATACTACATACATATAAGTCAATGGTTTTATTCAACAAAATCTATAATCCCTTAATTACAAACGAACCGAGTCAAAGGTTTTCCTATACTATTCAGACTGAACAATTTAGATAATAAGACACGACCACAGTATGAATGATTATGATATTAAGTACCTATGTATTTTGTTATCTGTTATAAAAATTAAGACGTCTTTTTGCACTAAAATAAGTTTCTAGTACCTATGGCAATTTGGTAGTTTTGTATATTTTGTAAAGTTATATTAAACTATAAGCCTATTGCACTTTTTTATATCTAATTTATTTTTAAGGTTTTTCTTGTAGTTAATTGTTATATGTTGGTATTATGAAGACTTCTAAATAAATAAAGTATACTATATTAACTATAACTAATTTATATACTGTTTTCGAATACAATTATTGAATTGTACTCGTTAAAATATGTGTACACTGTACAGTGATTTACTATCACGAGTAGGTATCATACATTTAATTTAAACAGCTTTTACCGAATTAAAAACACGGTAAAAGAGCATACATTGAAAAGAATTCGTAACCTAAACAGCATAGCAACATAAGGTTTATCTCTATAATTAAAAAACTAAAAACATAGCCACTAGGTACAGGTAATTAAAATTAAAATCAGTAGTTAGTGTTAATTTTACGTTTCTTCTTCTTATTGTAGTTTAAAAGCTTAATCTTTACAAACCAATAACCTACCTTATTAGTTTAGTATAAATGAATGACCATGGAAACGACACGCTATAAAATTTACATTATTGTCTAACGATCTATGCTGAATTAATAAACACAGAATCGAATTCATAATCATTGTTTAACAAGTTTCATATTATTTGCATGCTTAATGTGTTTTATATAGAGCAAGGATAGGCATTGTATGAATATTATAAATATTTCGCAGCAATATTGTGAACTGGAGACCGAAAAGTCATAACCTATTTTTTTTTTCGAGGCATTTTTCGATATGATTTCGACTTCTGCCGGCCTAGCATGACCGCCACGAGATATCTCGCGGACGAGTGAAGACAGACTAAGGTGTAAGATATCTCGATATATTATATCTCGAAATCGACAATTTTGATAGAAAAGATATCTCGATCGACAAATATATTGTCATGTTAGACTCGGAAGAAATAAAGAGATAATCGATTAAAACACGAGGAAACGGTCGACAAAATTTTGTCGCGGTTGTCATGCTAGGCCTGGATGGACTTCCTCAATGGAACTCACCGGTATTTTCAGACACTACCATTGGATTCTTCTTCTAACCATATTAACAATTGATTGGATTGTTCTTACAAAATCACACAGCCGTTGCTTAAAATACTGTCGGACGTGGTTGTGTAGTCCCAATGTTTCTCTTGGTCCATCCTCAACCCCTAAGGATTATTTTACGATAAGCATTTACTATAATCCTATTCTTGGCGACAAAGTACAGCCCTGATAAACCACTCAACTAATTATAGAAATACGTTTGACTAAAATATTGAGATTTTTTTCCAGAGCATGAAAATCTATAATATTCCAATATTAGAGGTGAATATTATTAATATAATAGAACAAGGGACTACAGCTATATTGGAAAGATATTTAGTATAAAATAAAAAAGATATAACAAAATAGTACCTACACAGGGTAAGTAAAGTTAATGTACTTACATGTCTTTCAATCTACCGCATCACGCTTACATACCTACATATAAAACTAAACAAATAATTAATTATTGCTACTACGTATATATTAAGTTCCAGACGCAAGTTATACTAGAACCAGATTAATCGACATTTCAACAACTTTGAATACATCATTCTAATTATCACATCGATAGCAATTAACTTATTTGAATTTTGTTTGCCATTTATAGTAAATTATGGGTACAATTCATAGATAACATATTATAATTATTGGCTGTCATATGAAACATCTCGCTTTAAAAATAAGGAAATCATTGCATCTGTGGTATCTTTATCGTGTTTCTGTACAAAGTCACCGGAACAGCGATTAATTTAATAACTTGTATATTATTAATTAATTTGAAGGCCTTAATGATGCATGTGGGAATGCATATGTTACGAACCTTATTTCCATAATAAAACTAATAGAAGTATTTTTAAATTCCACACAGGCACCGGATATTATAACTTTAGAAAGAAGGTATTGCTTCATATGGCTGTTACTGGCAATAGGTATTTTACGTATAACTGAAAGATTAAGTTTTTTTTTATAATTCGAATATCCTTCGTTTACCTGAGTTTAACGCCTACCCTGTTTGCAAACCTTGATAATGATGAGTAGTTCTCCGATCAATGTCATTGATGTCTATAAAAAAAGACCGCTAGTAATTGATTAAGCTCGGCGATCTTAGCTCAAAATATTTATTTTAAGCAAAAAAGCCACGACAATGACACGAACAATCCGTAGACGGAAAAATATGTATAAACTAGGTACATTGTAAAGCTTTTGTGCTGGTTTGTAAGCTTATAGCGTTTCGGTATATTTGACTGAAATTAAATGTATACTTTGTTAATGCAGGCTATTGACTATATATGGGGGGGGCAAGGGAGAAGGTTCGCTGTCGCCCTGCCCCCCGTGTTATAGTCCCCTGGAGTTTTAGTGGGTATTGGGGAACGACTTAACCCGACCCCCACACTCCCCGCGTCACTTACCATCATGCCCCGGCGCGGGGGCCTGTAAAAGGGTTTCTCCAGATAAAAAAAAAGAAAGGCTATTGACTATAATATGTGTACATAATTGCATACAAATCCACACAGCCACTTCAGCATTATAATGAATTGACTTGAATTACCTTAATTATCGGGTAACAAAGACGAACAATTGATTTTGGCGGCTAAATAAAGTTAATAACAGTAAGAAACGAAATCCTACTTTTATTAACTTTATTATTTTGTGTTTAGAATTAATGCGCTGGTAATTAACTTAACTAATCCATGCTCGAATAAACTCCACTTTTTGTTAGAAATTATTCAATCGGTAAAAAATCGATGTTTAAAATAATTACCGGTCAATGATACCTATTACCTAGAACTGTAGGGCTATTCACGATCATTCGAAAACTTTCCGTTCCGATATTACAAGATTTCGTACCGATATATCAAGCTTTCTATCATGTTATACTTAGATTCTAATCGGAAACTCCCGGAGAATGCCGATGCTCAATCCTATGGGAATTGTGAATACCATTTTCATATCCGGTAAATACGAAACAACTTTCAGTGGGAGAGCGTAGCTTTCCGGGCGGATCGATTTCGAATGATCGTGAATAGCCCTGCTGGGGTTATTGAATCTATTACCCTTCGATTATTTAATACTATGTCAATGCTATTACCCATTCGAAAAGTTGTTTTTATAAATACTTCTATCGTCTAATTTTATGTATTTTAAGCCAGTGCTTTTCCATTTTTGTTATTGCATTGTCATTATTTCCACTGTTACTCTTATGCCACTGATTTTTTCATAGAGGCGACAAACATATGGATCATCTGACAGTATGGATTACCGCCGCTGCAATTCTAAACAGCTAGAGCGAAGTTGTAGATGTTTCTGAGTTTAAAAATGTTTGTATATTGTAGTTTCTACTTTGAAAATTAAAGTCGTCGATTGTGCATGTTGCGACTTAGCATTAATTGATATTACTACTACTTATAGTTAATTACATAAAGATGTCATGTGGAATATGGTGTAATGGTTGCAGCGCCTTACAAATATTTTGTAAAACAAAAAATTGGCGATTAAAAAGAGTGACGAAGAGTTTCTTGCCAGTTCTTCTCTTCCGTTCTACGCCCTTGATTTGAGAACTGGCGGTAAATGTAAAATTAGAAGCATTTAATATGTACTTTTTACTGACGTTCA
Source organism: Anthocharis cardamines (assembly GCA_905404175.1). Taxonomy (NCBI): domain Eukaryota; kingdom Metazoa; phylum Arthropoda; class Insecta; order Lepidoptera; family Pieridae; genus Anthocharis; species Anthocharis cardamines. Next base: position 4,136,080 of record FR989959.1, read on the forward strand.
TAAGTGTACATTGTGTTACCTAAATGAATAAATGATTTTGAATTTGAATTTGATTTAACTTTCAGTAAAATTATGATATTCTTTAATACCTTTTGTATGTGCGTAGTAAGTTTAGACACCCAAAGTGGTCTATATTGAGCCCCAAGGGTTTGCAACAATTCAAAACAGTTTCAAATTTAAATATTTTTAGTGAGAAGTAGATACTATACTGTCCAATAAACATTAAAGATTTTGATGCACTCTCTCAAATTTCATGTAAGGTAACCAACGTCGTTTTCTTAAAAGTGAAAGACTTATGACAGTGGATGGCATTATATTCTACTATTTCTTCTCAAATTAATAAAAACGCTAAACATCTAACAAATTAGTCACCTATAAAAGGATAAACTAAAAACATTATTGCACAGATTGATAGTTAATTACAACGCTTCGGCATCGTTAACTAGTGGCTTCCGTTATTTAATCATTCCACGCTTAACACTTTATAATGGTGGTGAAAAAGATAACCGCTAGATATGTGGACACTTTAAACGTTGGAAATAAGCTTTTTATATGGGTATTACGGAAGGTAGATAACAGCAAGTACATAGACCTCCTTTTCTTTATACATATTAATTATTAACATTAGATATCGAAATCGAAATATATATTTCTATAACAGTTATCCTACCATTTTTCAGTATTTAATTTGATATTTTGACGTCGGGAATACGGTCCTAATAAAAAAAGGTAATAGAGTTAGGTACTTTATGTTATTAGTAGGCCCATATTCCCAAAACAATTCGAATCCTAACCACATAATAACGTGTGTTTTTTTATTGGTAGGTAGGTATAAAAACATAACAAATACAATTTCTAAGATTAAACGTTAATAAATAAGATACAGGGTACATACAGCTGATGCTATTATCAAGAAACGTTAAATACCTAACTTAATTATTTGTATATTATATTACTCATATTATATCGAAGGTACCTACTTTGAAGTTTGAAAGTGACGGTATCCGTATGAAACAAGCCTACGAAATCAAATATGAACTAGAAATCTAGAAACATCAATGTACCATAAGCTCATTCTGTAAAGAAACATCATTGCTAACTATGTGGTCAGCAAGAATTTAATACTAATTTATATAATCTGTCAATAGTATTATTAAAGTTGAAACAATTATAACGAATTAATGAGAAATAATAGGCAGCTTCTGATGGTTTTATTAAGTTCGATTAAGAGTCAAATCTACTAACACAATATAATAAAACTCAATAAAAGTGTTGTAGACTTAACTACTTTAACTAGTAACTAGTTATTAATAAAAAAGGCTTACTTTTCACAAAAAAAGGCTACAATATAATGTCCACCTGCTTGCAGGCTCTGTAGACTGCGCCCGTGTTTCCTATGGAATGTGCACCTGTTACCACAAAAATTGCTTCAACACAACAATCCACAACAGTTTTCAAGATAACACCTTCTTTGTCACGCGAAAATTTTATTAATTTATTAAAATATTAATAGTGTCAGACTAGTCGTGAAAAGTTCCCGCACAAAACGTTATCGAACACAACACCACTCACACAAGCGATTAAACTCGTACTAAAGCGGAAACTGGAAAGCCGAAAGCCTCAGCTAGTGATGTGAAACAGAAGAACTTTGAATCGGTACAGCAACACTTCCAGTAAGTCTAAAATCGGTATAGTATTATCGGTTAAATATATAACAAGATATTCTCGTTTTCTATAAAACAAAAATATATCATTATTCATAGAATGTTTGATGATTTAAACTATTATTTTAAAGAGGAAAGATTTGTTTGTTTGATTATTACGATTTAACTTAAAAACTTCTCGACCGATTTTAATAATTATTTCACCAATAGAAACCTCTTGCAACCGTGCAAAGGGCGTGTTGTCGTAATATAAAACCGTTTTCTTACAAAAATACTTGCCAAAATATATTTCTATTTATTTATGTTCTCTTATGTTTATTAAATTTGCTGCCATATTATCGCACAAGAGGGTTCGTTAAAACATATTTTTTTTAGTCAATCTTTTAATGTTGAAAATATTTTGTTTCTTTAAATAAATAATTAGCTTTTATCGGAAATAATCAGTACCTATTAAATAATCACTATACATCAGTATTTTTAATAATTCACTGATTCCAATTCAAAATTAAACCAATAGTGTAGATTATTGGTTTAATTTTTCCTTAAATAATACCAACCCGAAAATTATTTCAATTTATATGCAATTACGACCTGTATTTAAAATATATATTTTAAGAATACCTTTACAGCTGTTGGAATTTAGTAACTTTCAGATCACTGACTGATATATTTCTTGGTTTAATTGCATCAATACCCAAGTGCTGTATATTTATCCTACGTAACTGACAAATGAGTTGCGGAATCAATTAAATAATAATAAGATATTTAAATAAGAATTAAAACTCTAGAGCTATACTATATTACAACTTGTTTTATGTATGTAACGTTTAAGTTATATATCCCAAAACGTTAATAAGGCGGAAATATTTTGAAACTGTCTTTATTGACAAAATAAAATAGATCGAACCACCAATTATTTCAACAAGATTAATGTTATTTTATTTTGTTAGTTTTTTAATAAAGTATTTCTAATCTATTCTATTAACCAACATTTTGGAGTTAGTTGGTACGCACTGGTAATTTTATTAGACATTTTCTGAATTTGCCAATTTCCTTATTTGCCAGTTTCACTAAGTTGTTAGCTTTCCTATTAAGTTGGTTTCCTGGTTTTGTTTGCACTGCGCAATGATTTTATTGCTATAATTTTAAATTATTACAAAGAATGCTCGATAAAAAAATGCAAAGGGGAGAAATACAAAAAAACAAATTATTTCAATATCATTTATTTTATAATACTTACGTGCCAGCGTGAATAAAACATTATTGTGTCGTATTGCTTTATTTGGTAAGAGGAAAATTTACCGTTAGCTTATAGAAAATTTGAAATTCCTACTAATAAATTACAAGTATATGGCACAGACTATGGTACAAAATATACAGGATTATTAAACTACTTATTATTAATAATAAATCTAATATCACTTTAGTTAATGATAAAGTCGATGCAGGTGAGTTAAACCAATGATGAGAAGTAACAAACACAACCGCAGCGCTGAAAAAAGAAATAAATAATGAATATCAAAAAATACAAAATAAAATTTCTTCTTATAAATACTCTGTGGAATATGAAACTGATTGATAGGGACGGAATAATATACCGTTATGGATAATATATATACTAAATATTACTTAATAATAAATATTACTTACTAAAAAAGCTCAATAACAAATATTTATAGAAAAAGTCGTGACATTTCAATATTCAAGGAAAACTATTTTTACAACTGTTCAACGAAGACACATTGTTCAATTAAGATTATACAAATATAAAAATATATTTTTTAATTATTATGATATCAAACGTTAGAATACTCACGGAAGAGTGACGATGCGTAATCAGACATCGGAGCTTGATATTGATCAGATGCTTCTAAAAACTGATAAATTGCTTTAAACCCAGTACCATCTAATCGATCGTTCGATCGGAATGTCACTTTGAAGAAGTTTCGTTCGGATTCAACATGGAATTCCTTTTGCTGACCACAGTATCTACCATATCTATTGTCTTCAGTCATGTAATTGGAAAATTCAACATAGTCACTCGCTGATACCGCTTCGCATCTGAAAATTAAAGAATATGTTTGTTTACTCATTACATCTACATTAAATTATTTTTTTGTTATTCTAAGACATGCATAAAAATATTTAAAGAATGAGCCACTTTATTAAGTATGAAAACTTTTATGATATCAACATAAAACATGACAAACTTATTGAGTGTTAAATTAGTAGAAATATTCGTTAGCATAATTCAATAAAATATTAGCAAACAGCAGAACGGTTAATTATTTAGTGGACTTTCAAATAATAATATATGATATTGTCTTTTATTAACGCGAGTATCACACATTTAAATAAAATACTGTATACCGGATTAAAACGCGATTTATTGTTTAAATTATTTATCCCGACGTTTCGGATGCTTTTCAGCAACCGTGGTCGCGGGAGACTGTCTCCCGCGACCACGGTTGCTGAAAAGCATCCGAAACGTCGGGATAAATAATTTAAACAATAAATCGCGTTTTAATCCGGTATACAGTATTTTATTTTAATAATATATGGTTTATAGGGATTTCAAAAATAAACAGAACACTAAAATTACGTTTTCAGAATATAATATTATAGATTTCGTTTAACTTACGGCGATACACCTTCAATATCGAAATGGGTGAAATGAAGATGCACTTTCTCAGTCTGTTCACCGTGAAAAAAGTAAGAACACTCCGTATCTCTTGGGTATGGTCCAGGAGAGTTCGGTGATGCGAATGTACCATTGCGAGCTTCACTACTGTTATATACAAAGGCACATGGAAATTCTTTGAGCTGTTTCCCTGTTGTTATACCAAAATCTGAAACGAAGTTTAAAATTTATTAATAAAATGTATATGTAATTCTATAGCGTACAAGAGATATGAGGGATTACAGATACGTATTGAGTTATTCATTGCAGTGTTTACTCTTTATTATTTTGGTATAAAATCTATATCTATTTGCAATAACTTTATCTAATCATATAAACAGTATTATAATTTTAAATTGCATTGAGATGATTTATAATTTGTATGTAGAAGTTTTAATAAATCTTTTAGTACCTATCTAACAAAAAAATAAAAATAACTTGTAAAATAAACGTACAATTTTTACAAATTTATTGGACCTCATTTCTAAAAAAAATTGCATATCTTTATAACATAACCTGTAGGCCTGTAACTAAATAACATCAGATTTACCTACTGGGAAAAAAATAATTAAATGAAGTGATATACTCACTTTCAACAAATGAATATGATATTTTGAATCCCCTGGCATGTCTTGACGACTGCGTTCCTCGGAACTCCAACATCAGCTTGGGGCCGTTGGACATAATCGGTTTTGGAAGGTCGATACCACAAAATGTGGCTACATTCTCCAATCGCCCATCAACACTTATGAAAGCCTGCAGGGAATCCACGTTGGTACACCTGAAATATGAAAATATACAATTAAAAAAAATGATATATTAATATTATTTAATGGTGTAGATATATTATTTATTATAATATTTTTTATATTGTTATATTCATATTTTAAGGATAGTAAATTGAAAATAATATTGTGATCCTACAACTGCTCACTTCGCATATTAAAATTTCAAGAGATATTGTCAACGATGGCTTAAGCTTAAGGCTTGAGTCCTTAATGTTTTTTTTACATATTATCAGAGACTATAAATCAGTATCAATTGTAGAATAAAAGTTCTTGAAACTTACTCAAGAGATCCATCGGCTGGTTTGTATAAAAAAAAATCTTGAAATATTAGCCTTATTCTTTCCTTTCCTCTTCCAAAGAATTCATAATGGCAGTGCGTATTAGAAGGGTAGGCAAGAGGATAATGAGGTGTGGTCAGTGTGCCATGCTTCGACCCGTCACTGTTGAATTCCTGATGACATGATGAGGCTGTAAAATAAAAAGACAACAAATTAAATAAAGGACTTGCATTTTGTTAATAAAATATCCGTAAAAATCTTTAGAACGTAGCGCAACACTATCGTAACATAACGGCGCATGCGTAAAACTTCTGTGGCTTGTGTCAATCGATATCGATGTTTTATTTACATTCGAATTCGGTAGCTGTTATATCACACGTAAAGTCACGTATTTGATACCTTGTTTTGTCATATTTCTTTAATTATTATGTACATTTCACAAACGTTTTGGCTTGATTACAAATTTTCAATGTGTATTGCTTTCCTAGCATAAACTTTTTTATAACTAGCCTTTTTTAAACGAATTGAACATAATAAAATAGATAACTCTAGAACCGAATATTTTCTAGAATGCACATCACTACTACTTAGACTGTCATTGTCAGCGGTCTGTCAAAAATCAAAATATCTCAAAATTAAGGTTTCGTGGTTACGTTACGAAAATAAATATATTTTCATATTTTACAATAAACTAAAGGACTGTGCTTTGGCATTTATACATTAATTATATTTCTACGTTAACTGATTTGTATATGCACGATAATGCTTTATTAATTGAAGTGGATAATAAATTCGTAACTTACAGCGCAGTGCAAAAGATAATACCATAACAATAAATTATTATCAACAATGACTGATTTAACGCCTTATTATGTTGATCGAGCAAAAGTAGGCAGAGCTTCTTGCAAAGGATGCAAAGGGAATTGTCCAAGTGGTGAACTGCGTATGGCTAAAATAATGCCGAGCCCATATGGTGAGAATCAGCAGATGAAGTCGTGGCACCACATAGACTGTTTCATGAACGCCTTATTAAAACAACGCCCAGCTACAAAGCGGATAGACTCCATAGACGACATAGGAAATTGGGCAAACATAAACAAAGATGACCAAGAGTATATTTTAAAGAAAATTAATGAAATGGAAAAATTATACGCCGACAAGCACAGTGGAAAGTACACAGCTAAGGTGATTAAAAATGAATCTACTGTTCAACAGAGTAAAATGATTGAGTCATCAAGTAAAAACTGTAGTATAAACATGCAAGTTGAGGATAACAAGTTTTCAACATTTCACTCATTGTGCAGAAAATTATCAAAAGTTGATGCTTATACTGAGAAAACAGCAGTTGTAAATAACTTCTTTACTAATGGTTGTAATAATAGATTTGAAGGAGATTTGGTGTTGTGGTGTAAAATGTTGTTACCACAAGTCTCCAAGAGGATTTATAACCTTAAGAGTAAGCAACTTGTTAAACTCTTTTCAAGAATCTTTAACTTGGACCATGATGATATGTTAACACATTTGGAACAAGGTGATGTTGCTGACACAATCCAGCAATGTTTTTCAAAGTCTAGAGCAGTTCAGCCTGCTTCAGAAAGTACTTTAACAATCCATGATATAGAAAATTTCTTAGAGGAACTCTCAAAACTAACTAAAGAGGAAGAACAGATATACCACTTTAAGAAAATTGTCAAGAAATGCACTCTTAGTGATATAAAAATGTTGATAAGACTAATCAAAGGAGACCTACGGATAAACGCAGGCCCAAAACATATACTTGAAGGTGTCCATCCAGATGCTTATAAAGTGTTCCAGACATCTCGAGACTTGGACATGGTTTTAGAGAAAGTTCTATCAACCAGCAGTAATGTTAAGCATAAAGATGCTTCTCAAAAAACAGTTCATGCAAAACTTAGTCTTATGACTCCCATACTGCCTATGTTAGCAGAAGCCTGCAAATCTGTTGAAATGGCAATGAAGAAATGTCCAAATGGTATGTTTTCAGAAATTAAGTATGACGGTGAAAGAGTGCAAGTACATAAAAAAGGCAATGAATTCAAATATTTTTCTAGAGCTCTGAAACCAGTGATGCCTCATAAAGTCAATCACTTCAAGGATTACTTGCCTCAAGCATTTCCTAAAGGCGTAGATATGATTTTAGATGCTGAGGTTTTAATGGTAGACGTAAAGACAGGAAAGCCTTTGCCATTTGGTTCTTTAGGTGTTCACAAACAATCAGAGTTTAAAGATGCCCAAGTCTGTTTATATGTATTTGATTGTTTATACTACAATGGAGAAGTTTTAATGGATATGCCTATAAAAAAAAGACGTCAAATACTGCATGAACATATGGTAGAAGTTAAGAACCATGTCATGTTCTCTGAACAGCAGTTGATAAGGAAGCCTGCTGATTTAGCAAATATGATTGCTGAGGTAATTATTTAGGACTAATTAATCCTTAATTACCCATTGGGCTTTCTTGATATATATCTTATAATGATTTAAAATAGCATTTTTCAAATGGAAATTGGAAAACCCGAATTTCTTTGTTTTAAGGGTTAAACTTATTTTAGTTCATCTTAATTGGAATTTTACTGCCTTATTCATAAACATATTATTGATATAGTTAAAATATGTTTTCTCTCGCTCTATCAAATATTGAAAGAAACAAAATCTATTTTAACTATATCAAGCTTATAATATGTTTATGAGTAATGATGTTAATATATTGTTTATTATAAAATCAATACTTAGGCTATGCTTGTTGCATCTTAACAGCTGACCTGAATTTAATGTAACTATATTGCATGAACATATTATCTCATAACATAATTTTAAGTTTAACATCTAGATCCCAATAACATAATAATTATGTATATAATTATAATAATAAAGTTCTTTTTAATTTCCAGGTTCTGCAATTAGGATTGGAGGGTCTTGTTTTAAAAGATTTAGAATCTACATATGAACCCGGCAAGCGGCACTGGCTGAAAGTAAAGAAAGACTATTTATTTGATGGAGCAATGGCTGACACCGCTGATCTAGTTGTTTTAGGTGCTTGGTTTGGTGAGTAAATTTTTATAGTGATCCTTGGTTCAGTGTTGTTTCTTATGTTGAGTGTTAGCAGTTCTGGGTTTGATTTTATCAGGAAAAACGAAACATTTCTACTACTTAGCTATGTCAATTAAATACTTATAAACAAAATAGTTGAAATGTAGATATGATGACACTTCTGTTGCAAAGAAGTCCTGAATTACCCGTATACAAATATCAATAAACTTACTTTAGAATTATATAGTGTTTTAAATTTAAATTCATAATTTACACAATATATGAAGATGTAATTTTATACAATATAAATACTATATTTCTCATCCCTAGTAAATTAAATAAGAAAATTCCCTTATTATCTTTAGTCTTCTTTATATTTTCTCTCTGTGCTGTGTATTATTGACACAATTCTTAAAATATTACAGGAACGGGCAAAAAAGGTGGAATGATGTCTGTTTTCCTTATGGGCTGTCTCGACACTCGTAGAAACAAATGGGTGACAGTCACTAAAGTGCACACCGGCCATGATGATAGTACACTAGAGAGATTACAAAAAGAATTATCTCCATTGATGGTGAAGATATCACAAGACTATAATAAGTTGCCGCTATGGTTGGATTGTAATAAGGGAATGGTTCCGGATTTTGTAGCTAATGACCCTCAGAAACAACCTGTGTGGGAAATTACAGGTAAGAATTAGGTTCTCACTAAAATTGTCTTACTAAATTATTTTTATATTTCAACCAGAGTTAAATCTAAAATAAGAGCTTGAGTTCCGAATGCTCGAAGTAAAAAATTAGGTCGACAGCGCATCATTGACTGATGTACTGTGGCTGAGGTATCAAGTGAACCTCATACTCGTCTGTCGATATCTATGTCAGATATCGACAGATGAGCATGAGGTTCAAAGAAAAAAAAAGTAAAGAGTGCTAGCAAAAAGTTCTCAAAGTAGTCTCAAGGCCGATTTTTATGAAAACTAAAATTGTATCAGAAAATTTATATTTCTACAATATTAATATTTTATATAAAGCTTATTTTTAAGTTTATTACTTTTTACTTGTAATTTTATCTAAAGAGAGCTAAAATAGATCTTTAAATAGAGAAAATTATGCTCGCTTACAGTAAATTATTTTCTTTCAAAGTTATTTTTTATTTCCTTTAGGAACTGAACTGACGAAAGCCAATCTGCATACAGCGGACGGCATTTCCGTAAGATTTCCTCGAGTTACTAGAATAAGAAGCGATAAAGACTGGCAAACGGCTACGAACTTGGAAGAACTCAAACATCTATTCAAGACTTCAAAAGAAAAAACAGATGTGTCTCTTCTAAATAAATTAGCAGCCACCGCATCTAAAACCGAACCTCCAACAAAGAAACAAAAAATGAGCCCGACCAAAACCGGCAATTTAGATTCTTTCATAATCAAAACATCCCCAAAAGTCCCAAAAATTAGTCCCTCAAAAACAGGAAATTTAGATTCATTCATCGTAAAAGATATCAAAACCTCTCCGAAAGATTCAGAGCCGTCACCAATAGACGAAAATATTCGCAAAAAGAAAAAAAGAAAGAAAATCGATTTGGAAGAATCAAATACCGATACTGAGTCAAGCGATAAGACAATTGACACATCCTATTCCGAAATCTATGAACAATTTCTACCAGAAAATCCCTTGCCAGACGTGTTTAAGCATAAAAGGCTAGGTTTCTATCCCGATTTTATAAGTATACCTGAAGATGAGAGGAAAATCTTCGAAAGGCATTGGATTGCATATGGCGGCTCCGTCGTAAAGTCCATAAAACATATAGACGTTGATTATTTAGTACACAACAGTATGGAGATTGAATTTAAGAAAATGCAGAAATTAAAACGGAAATTGACGAGTGATGTGCGTCACGTGACCAAGAATTGGTTGATCGGTTGCATAAATAACGTGAAACTTGTTAATACAAAGCCTTATGCTGTTACTGTTCTTCCATAACCCGTTTTATATACTTTTGGACTAAAATTGCTTTTGCATATCCATTTTCTTGGACATTCTATGATTTATAGAAGGAAATTGTCCGTAACAGTCACATTAATATACATACATATACATCACGCCTCTTTCCCATTGGGGTAGGCAGAGATCACGGAATTCCATATGCTCCGAACCTTACATACCACTTTCGCTTCTTCTACTTTCATCAATGCTTTCATACACACTCGTCGGTTACGAGTACTTTTGACCACATTAATATGGCGTTTTGATAACAGATATTTTACAATAATTAGTGATACATGCCTATTTTTTACAATATTGTGATTTATTGTTTTTATTCAATATATCCAAGCCTTTTTTATTGTATATATGTACCATAATGAACTTTCCTCTGAATCACTGTTAAAAATATTGTTAAACAAATGTATTATTTAGCTATCAATAAATTGATAATAATTGTTAACTCTGTGTTTTTACTCGTTATCTAATATTGAACGAAAGCCGATTAATATATAGGCCAATTAATTCGATTACAGTCGCGCAGAATTATAATATGATTAAAACAACATGTCGCGTGCAGATCTATTTTTATTGTTTAAATCAATTTCGTTCCAATGTCTGTTTAAAGGATTTTTTTTTATTTATTCAAACTCGAATGCATTCATTTTTCAAATGGAATTAGATTTTATCGATTTAAGAGGTATCGTACATTCATGATGTGATGCGTTTAAACTAAAACCTCTATAAATACTATAATTTTAATAATTTAGACATAATCGCGTAATAAGTGGTATAAGGGTATACTTGTAGATTTGAGAATTGCCATATCAATATTCCATACCTTAACGTTTCTTTAAGGTCTTAATAGTTTTCGAAATGTCTTGGGATACGGGCCTTGGGATCCAAATTAATAGTTATGGTGCAGAATATCTAACTTGCAAGAGAATCTGCTATCAAATACGAGGTTTTGTGGGATAGTGTCTTTGGGTACACATTAAACTATGCATAATGAGTTATGACGTGACGATAAAATTGATAGACTTTAAATAAAAATAAGAGTATCAAATTACAAATAAAAGTATCCTACGCATATCCACATTCTTCTTGCACTTTAACTGCACGAATTTATTCGCAAGACCCTCATAAAAGTATACGCAAAATGTTATGGCAAAAGGTCGAACTAAAACATTACGTACCCGCATGGGGCTCGTGGAAAACAAATATTGCTCATAACAGTTGGAAAACACCTCCAGACTGTTATCTCGTTTACATTTCCAATGACTGCTTCTGTGTGCAACTTACGTATTTGTGAAAAATGAATTAAGTATTTATATACAATTCGGGGTAGATTTCCGCTTTCGGATTAAGGCCGGAGAATTAATATTCATTTAATAGCTATGGATCGGTGTACCTTTTCATGCGTTCGTACGGATTATAAAGTCGACACAGGGACAACATATGTAGTAGCGTAATGGACAAGGGTGACGGTGCATAGAGAATTCTTTTTCGCAATCCCCCATGTTCAACTTCTTCAGCGACAGTACAAAATTAATCATTTCCAAATTATTACTAATCAAGGACGATTGGCTTATTTTGGTAAGGAAAAACGGTGTTCAAACGGAGACCGCGCACCGAAGATGAAGCAAGGTGGAAATGTGAATATACCCATAATGAAAAATGCTACGAGTATATCAAAGAAGGAAAATCACTGTTTTTCTGTATCTAATGCAATTTTAGAACGAGATCTCACTGAATTCGAGCATAAAGAGAGATGTAAAATGGTTCACAGCTGTTTTACGAGGTGTCAGATGAACTTTAGTTATTCATGACCGTTCCGCCGACCTCCAGTTAATTATGTGTCACGTGGAATAACGTCAAATTGGATTACTTGCAATCGCTGACAACTTGATATGTAAAGTTACCTTTTTTATGTCAGATATCGACAGACGAGCATGAGGTTCACTTGATGGTAGGTGATACCTCAGCCACAGAACTAAATGATGCGCTGTCGACCTAATTTTTACTTCGAGCATTCAGAAATCCATAGACTGAAACCGAAACGTGCAATATGCACTTCACGGTTTTTCCATCTATGAACGGTGGTTCGTTACCCGGTCGGAAGTTCGATATTCCTCCCACCCGATCAATGCCCGAAGTTACCAGACGTGCGTTATTATATGTATATGCGTTGAAAGGATGAATTCAAAACTTCCAATAATTAAGTACCATTGTTAGAGTTATTTTTGTGGAGCGGATAAGCCATTTTTAGAAGACTTTATATTATTAACAATTTGGAAATTTTATTATATATCTGTAAGATTCTTATAAATTGTCTTTAAAAAAGGAGATACAACCAGAGTTTCGGGATAATATTTAGAAGAGCAGATATGACATTTTTTGAAGGCTTCATAAGTTAAGTTGGAGATATGTATATTTTGAGAAAATAAATCCTTTTCAGAGCATCGTTAGTTTTAAGTAGACCTATTTTATAATTCTTCCTTATAATGAAGCATTTATTGTTCTTCAGTTAATCTTAGTCAGTTATCATTTGAATTTTACACTTTCAGTTAGCTAAAACGACTGGTAGCTTAAAAGAATTCGAAAATATATTCACATCTCTTTTAAATTCAATATGTACCTACACGTGCTGTCTTTTTCACGTCGTATTCCATACAGGTCGGTTGTAAATTGGAGTCATTTTTATTTACATAGCGCGCTTGCCTTTTTCCTTATTGGCTTCCGAGAGAGCGTCCTAGAAATTCGAAAAGCTTTTAAGCTTTCAAATTAAAGTACACTCGACTTTACCTTGAGAAAATTTTAATAAATGTGTCGAATTTAACATGAGAAGAAATTACTTCATTGCATTGATTTACCCTGCTAATGTGAAACATTTTTTTTTAAATCTTGTATACCCGGAATTCGAACACAAGACTTCCAGTAGTAAGCGCATCGCATCTTGTATTCCATGTAAGAGGTCAAAGTGTAAGTATAGGGCAGACACGTATTTCTGTAGGTACCTTCCTCAGATCATGTGAAGCTTAATATAATATATTGACTTATATTGACGGAGGCAGTTAAGGCAGAATTTAATTATCCGTAATAATTAAATACTGAGAAAATTCTGGGTTCAGAATTTAAAATTCCGCAATTAAAATAAAAATTTCTATCCCGGAGATAAGCAACGATTTATTTAGCTTTACTCCTTAAGATTTCAGAGGATAAACGACTTGAGAAGTAATATTTTACTTGCAGATACCGACGCTGTAGAAACATTTAAGTCGGTCAAGACCTGCTGCATTTTTAATTTTAAAGGTTATCGGATCTCTGTAAAGGATTATTATGATTAAGAAGAATTTAATATTTATAGGTACTATCTAAGCGGACATCCTAGAAAATTAATATTTTATATAAAAATTGTATGATATCGAAGATGCCTCGTGCATTTATGATACCTACTCGTATGTGTGTCAAAATATCAAAATAACATAATATTATTATTAAATCTGCAAAATAAATTTACCGTTCAAATCAAAAATTCTACAATTATTAAATTGTATAATATTACAATATGGGAAGACTACTGCCACTGGCGCTTCCTTCAATATTTCGTTCAATACTGGGGCAGCAATAAAATAAAACTTTACAATACTCCAACAGGCTTTACAATCCTACAACAGGACCGCCACGAGACATGTCGCGGACGAGAGAAGACAAACTAAGATGTACTCGATATATTATATCTCAACATCGACAATTTTGATAGAAAATATATCTCGATCGACAAATATATCTATTTTTGATATGAAAAGTCGAGTTTTAAGTGTAATTGTCTTGTTAAACCCGGAAGAAATAAAGAGATAATCGATTAAACGGTCGACAAAATTTTGTCGCGGTTGTCATGCTAGGCCGGCAGGTCGTACTTAATGTCTTTGTTTATGTGGAAACTGTAAAGAGACTGGCTATTTGTCTCTGTCATGGACTTTGGCAGCTATTATCCTGTTCAGGTATTTTAGCTGATAATTTACAGCTAGTTTAGAGCAAATACGCGGAAATAAATTGTTTTTAGGAATAGCTAATTAACATATTTATTTAAAAAGTAATTTTACGTAATCGTTTAATAAAATATGTTTGCAACTATATATATACGAAAACCACAGAATATATATTGCATTTACAAACATAGAAAGGGAGAAGCATTTTAAAAATTATTGTTTTTGAATTAATCAGAATATTTTTAAATAAAATATTTTTACCGGATTAAAATGCGATTTCTTATTTATATTATTTATCCCCATGTTTCGGATGCTTTCCAGCAACCGTGGTCACGGGCTTACTGAAAAGTACAGCTGTCTGATTTGAATTACCACAAAGCTAATGCTTGACTCCGATAAAAGTTATCTTATTAAACTCGCGTAAATAAAATACAACTTTATACCTCTTAAAAATTATACTAGCTATTAAGTTATTACTGAAAATGAAGTCATGAAAACTTTTAACAGTTTTAACCCATAAACAGTAATTTTAAGTCCAAGTTTCGCGTGCAAATAGCTATATTATCGTTATAGGTTAAATGAATGTTTATTTTTCGAAACATTCGCTTAGTTGTACATGTGAGTATATTTCGTAATGCTAAATGATGACTGGTGCACTCGTGTTTAGTTATTTATTTCCTCTTTCTAACTGTGGATCACGGGTTTGATTGCAGAACTAGACAGTTATCATTTAAAACAATCATTATTCAAGTGAAATACGGTTATGGTTTGTTTATTATATGCGTCGGCAACACACCTGCAAACCCTCTGGTGTTGCGGTTGTATAAGGGCGGCGGTGATCACTTACCATCGCGTGAGTCACCTGCCTATGAAAAAAATAAGATAAAAGCAGAAACCGCATTTCGGTTTACGTTTATGGTTTTTCGAATGCTCGAAGTCATAAATAGGTCGACTGCGCATCATGATTTAAGTGCCGTTAAGGTAATACTTGGCCATACGGGGAAACTCACATTTAACTGGCGATATCTAACATAAAAATAAAAATTCTGTTCCGTCGTGTGAGTTTATATTTCTTCAAATAAACATTTCCCGATATAAGGTTTTTCAGATAGAAAAACCTTTTGGTCTCTAAATGTGGTACAGGAAATGCTTCCCTAGCATTTGCAACCTGTAACGTGTCCATTGAACGGAAGTTATAATAAAACTAACATAAAAAGACCGCATCTAGCTTCGATCAAGAATTATTAGTCAATAGCTTCTAGAAAGCTTAAAATCAAAAAAGTTTAAAATTAGAATCCTTGATATTACAAATTTCTAAATTCAAAATTTCGAATTGTCTTAAAAAATTAACCAATTTCTACGACAGTGCAAACTAGAACATAAGTGAATCGGAAAATAATTCTCCCCTTGTACATAGAAAACCATACAACTGTAAATTCAGTACTTAACATCCAATTTTCCAGAACACAAGCTTCGTCATAATTAACGAAGGCTTGGGACCGATCCATGCATTACTAAACACAGGGACCACTAAACCCGCGTAAACTATGGATTTTGTTTAAAAGTTGCTGGTGTTTCTATGAAATTGGGCCTTTTAGAGTATCGATTCAATTTGTTAATATTCGATTAATTAATCGTTTTATAGGAAGACTTATATTGCGGGTAATGGCCGTCAATAAGAAAAAAAACAGTCTGGCAAATGTGTGCGTAAAGTGTAGTAAGTAGGTGTCGGCGACTTAGGTTTTATCACCTTATATCAATACGTATATTTTTATTAATCAATAAGTAACGTTTATTTTAATATATCACGTCGGCGATTTAGCTTAGACATTTATAGATTTTTTTTAATAGTAATTTAAAGTAAAATATATATGTATAAAGATAACAATGTAAAAGCTATCAGTTTAAAAGAATAAAATAAAACTCAGAATTTAACGAATTTCTATGTAACTACGCTGGGGTGTAACAAGTTGTCAGAACGAAACATTATTTCAAAATAATTGACTAAAATTAATAATTATCGCTAATTCATAGGTTTTGCATGTTTTTGACGTTTTAATGTTTTAGAAAAATATGATAAATGTAAATACGTAATTAAAACTAGTAAAAACTAATATATCTTGTAAGAATCCAAAAGTTGATTATTTTTATGACTTAGCACTTTAAACGTAATTTTATGTATGTTGTACTATGAATATTGTATTTTAACAATATGTAAAAGAAGGGATTCGATACGGACTAATTAGTAAACATAAAAGGTTTTTTATAAGTATTACGATATAAATATTAGAGGCTCGTGAACAGTAATTTTCACTAGAAAGGCGAGTGAAAAAACCCCTTTAAAGGTAATTAAAGGTATATAATCCGTATCGAATCCAGCATATAACGGTTTTAATATAATGTACTTACGATGCTCTATAAGATGATGTAAAATATGTAAATGTATAACTGTGTTTTTATGGAAATAAATAATTTAAAAGAAGTCTCAGATAGAGAAAATAACGGTAAAATTTTGGGAAAACGTTTGTAACGGTCGTAGTTCACATCGCGGTATACTGCACGATTCAGGTGAGCTACGACCATCAATATTAAATTATGCATTCGAAATACGAATAATAACAAGTAATAACAAGTGATATCTGAGACGGCTTCAAGTTTAAAAGTGACCAGTTCTTTCATTATAGTTCCAAGTTTCCTATATTTTCCAAGTTTCCCAGTTACCTTTTCCTTCCCCCTTACCTCACCCTCACCTTTATCCCCCTATCCCAAAAACACTGGCAGGACATCCAGGCACATAGCAGGGTGTGCGGGCCGGACAGCACCAGCACTAGAATACGACCTGTCCCGGCAAATTAAGTCGAGGCCACCACCTCCCCAGCGCCGCAGTATCAACTGGTTAGCCCCTTTCGGGGCTTGGGTATTGAACCTTTGATTACTGTCGGTGCGAGGCACCGAGATAAAAGCTGGTCAGCCCTTATCAGGGCTACCGTCATAGACCAGTGGCGGGGTGATACGCGGGCTACGCCCTATCACTCCGCTTCGGCATCCGCCTATCTCGGGAGTCTCTAGGGGGGTGCGTGACATCGTTGTTGGTCCTTCGAGTACGGATCCTGCGTCATGCCAGTGACACGATCGCAGAGGGGTCACCCAGAAGACAGTAGTACCAGCGGAACTTCGGGTACTACGGAGCCTACGAATGCATCAATGGCCTCTACGGAGGCAACACGGACGACGGAGACTACGGACTCCTCAGAAGCCACCACAGCAGCCACCACAGCAGCAAGCCAACCAGGTCAGACCATGACAATAGTACCAGCGGGTTCCACCCGGCAAGCTGCATCCATCGCGAGGTCGCGAGCCAGCACGACACGACGGCGGCTCGAGGCCAGAGAAGAATTGGCGCGATTGGAGTTGGAAGAGGCACAGGCGAGGGCACGCCTGGCCAGGCTACGTTTACAGATGGCAGATGAAGCAGATGAAGACTCTGCTATTGAGGATGAAGACGTCGTCGAAGCGCGAGAGGACCACCTGAAGAAGTGGATGGAGTCTTCGGTGGAGGAGCAACCAGTAAAGAAAACCGAAGCTCAATCGGAGGTCCAGATACTCGCAACAGCGCTTAAGGAGGCGCTATCACAAAGTGCGGCGACGGCGCCGCAACCCAAGTATGTACAAGAATTACCTATTTATGAAGGTGACAGCACAGAATGGACGGCGTTTCGGGTCGTGTATGAAGACACGGCTCCAATGTTCTCGGCGGTACAGAACATGGCACGGCTTCGGAGAGCAATAAAGGGTGCAGCAAGGGAGAGCATCAAGAGCCTCCTGTACTCCGAAGCCAAACCTGCTGAGGTGCTGGACGCGTTACGACGGCGCTTCGGGAGGCCCGACGCGCTGGTGCTAGCCGAGCTGGAGAAAATCAAGGCGCTACCCCGGACAACAGAGAACCCGAGGGACATCTGCGTCTTCGCCAGTCAGGTCAACAACAGCGTAGCAGCCATCAAGGGTCTGAAAAGGCCACAGTACCTGCACTCACCGGAGATAGTGAAACTTATCATTGAAAAGCTGCCAACCATATTGAAGTTTAGGTGGTATGACTACACAAAGGCGAGCAATGAAGACTCGTTTGCAAATATTGAATTGGTAAGTGCTTTCCTTAATAATGAAGCAGATATGTGTGGTGCGTTCGCAGCGATCGAGACTCCCAGAACCCAGAGGCAGGGCGCGATCACACGAAGACCCATCAGGCAGACGGCATATAACATGGCAGAAGAACCACGCAGTGTCCAGTGTCCCAGCTGCGAAGGCGCTCACCGGCTTCCTGAATGTCAGCAGTTCGTCAAAGCGGCTGTTGCGGACCGGTGGGACACCGTTAAGAAATTAAACATATGCTTCAAGTGCCTGACCGGGAAACATAGAAAAGAGACGTGTCGAAGACCGCCGTGTAAGGTATGCAAGCGCTGGCATCATAATCTTTTACATGATCATTCACACAGGCCACAACAAGCAACACCGTCACCTACATCGGCATCGGCAGCACCGCCAGCAGCATCAGTCAACACCATCGGAACAACGAAGGCCTTCTTGAAAATGATTCCGGTTGAAGTGTACGGGCCATCCGGCAGTATGAAGATACTGGCGCTGCTGGACGAAGGGTCGACAGTGACCCTGCTTGACGAGGAGGTAGCTGCCAGCATCGGGGCCCGGGGGCCTCACACCAGTCTGTCGATCGAAACTATCGGCGGGCGCCTCATGGAAGCGCAGGACTCAATGACGCTGGACCTGGAACTGCGTGGAAGCAAGCAAACTAAAAGGGAAGTCATAAAGCAAGTAAGAACTATTAAGAATCTTAAATTAACGCCTCAACTAGTAAACAGAGAGCGACTTAGCCAGTGTAGACATTTGCGCAATATAGTGAACGACATATATCACGAAGGGGAGGCGCCGAAACTATTGATCGGCCAAGATAACTGGGAATACATTGTGTCCCGGAGAGTACGCCGAGGTAAGCCGGGCCAGCCAGTGGCTTCGCGGACAAAGCTCGGTTGGGTACTGCACGGCGCCGACAGTAGTAGCCTCACACCCGTTAATTTTATAAATATATGTGCGCATGTTAACACCGAGGAAGAAGAAGTCACTCGTCTGGTAAAAGAGCACTTTGCCATCGAGTCGCTGGGAGTGCAGCCAAGAAGACCTTCCACGGACGCGGAGGGACAAGCTCTGAAGATATTAGATGCCACCAGCAACAGACTCCAGGATGGCAGGTTCGAGGTCGGCTTGCTGTGGAGAAATCAAGAAGTCACGCTGCCAAACAACTATCTGTCAGCGCTGAACAGATATAAGGGAATAGAGAAGAAACTGCAAAAGGATGCTCTTCTACGTAAACAATATGGTGAGCAGATAAATAATTTATTACAGAATGGATACGCAGAAATCGCACCAGCCGACTCGACTTCAACAAAGAAGTGGTACCTGCCTCACTTCCCGGTGGTGCATCCAGTGAAGAAGAAATTAAGAATCGTGTTCGACGCTGCAGCCAAAACCAGCGGAGTCAGCCTCAACGACACGCTGCTACCAGGTCCAGACTTGCTCCAGTCCCTGTTCGGAGTACTGATACGATTCCGACAGGGACCCATCGCGGTGGCAGCGGACATTAAGGAAATGTTCTTACAGGTGAGAATTATTGATTCAGATAGAGATAGTTTAAGGTTCTTGTGGAGAAACGAAATAGACACGCCCGTGAAAGAATATAGAATGACGTCTGTCATTTTTGGCGCTGCGTCCTCACCGTGTACGGCGATCTATATTAAAAACAAGAACGCGGAAGAATTCATGAATCAATTTCCCAAGGCTGTACGTGCTGTAGAAAAGAACCATTATATGGATGATTATTTGCAAAGCTTTCACAGCATGAAGGAATGTAAGGCGATAATCGAGCAGGTCGACACGATTCACAAGAAAGCTCACTTCGAGTTACGAGGTTGGGCATCGAACTTCAAAGAAGTTATCGACACTGAAGGAGTCGAAGAGGTGAACCTAGGAGACAGCGCCGAAGAGAAGACGTTGGGACTCCGATGGCTGACGCGCGGCGACAAGCTGGGTTTCCGAAGCCAGTTCAGAAAAGTTCCCGCAGAGGTGGCCCAAGGTATGAAAACCCCAACAAAGAGGCAAGTCACTGCCGCGGTAATGTCAACTTTCGACCCTTTAGGCCTAGTATCACCCATATTGATACAAGGAAAGAAGCTGATCCAGAGCATATGGCGGAGCAGCGTCGGATGGGACGACGCAATAACCGAGGAAGACACCAAGCAGTGGCTGCTTTACCTGGAAGACCTGAAGAAGATTCCAGACATCCAGTTGGCGCGATGCATCTCCCCGACATCCACCGAAGGGGAGCTACATGTGTTTACAGATGCAAGCGAAACGGCGTATGCAGCGACAGTATACTGGCGCACGAGGACTGACGATAAGTTCGAAGTCAACCTCATCGCAGCAAAGACAAGAGTGACGCCGCTGAAACCAGTATCGATGCCAAGGCTGGAGCTACAAGCAGCTCTATTGGGAAGCCGCCTAGCCGACTCTGTTGAGAAAGAACTGGATCTTAACATCGTGAGTAAAACTTATTGGACTGATTCTAGCGTCGTGCTTTCATGGATCAAGACGGACCCGCGCACGTTCAAAACCTTCGTTGCGCATCGTTTAGCGGAAATCGAAGATTTAACGAAGCCACATGAGTGGAGGTGGGTGCCCACTGCAGAGAATCCCGCTGACGACGCAACAAGAGATCTGCCAAGGAACTTCGACGCTACGCATCGGTGGTTCAAGGGTCCTGCTTTCCTGAAGAAGAATGAAGACTGCTGGCCGTCTCCACGAACCTTCCGCAAGCAACCTACGGAAGAACACGGATAGTCGACGTGTCAACGAGAGGTGGCGTGCTGCGACGGCCGGCATCGAAGATCGTGCTACTGGTTCCCGCAACGGAGTCGCCGCGACAAGAAGAAGGTGCTGCGCAGAAGGGGAGAATGTCGGCGACTTAGGTTTTATCACCTTATATCAATACGTATATTTTTATTAATCAATAAGTAACGTTTATTTTAATATATCACGTCGGCGATTTAGCTTAGACATTTATAGATTTTTTTAATAGTAATTTAAAGTAAAATATATATGTATAAAGATAACAATGTAAAAGCTATCAGTTTAAAAGAATAAAATAAAACTCAGAATTTAACGAATTTCTATGTAACTACGCTGGGGTGTAACAAGTTGTCAGAACGAAACATTATTTCAAAATAATTGACTAAAATTAATAATTATCGCTAATTCATAGGTTTTGCATGTTTTTGACGTTTTAATGTTTTAGAAAAATATGATAAATGTAAATACGTAATTAAAACTAGTAAAAACTAATATATCTTGTAAGAATCCAAAAGTTGATTATTTTTATGACTTAGCACTTTAAACGTAATTTTATGTATGTTGTACTATGAATATTGTATTTTAACAATATGTAAAAGAAGGGATTCGATACGGACTAATTAGTAAACATAAAAGGTTTTTTATAAGTATTACGATATAAATATTAGAGGCTCGTGAACAGTAATTTTCACTAGAAAGGCGAGTGAAAAAACCCCTTTAAAGGTAATTAAAGGTATATAATCCGTATCGAATCCAGCATATAACGGTTTTAATATAATGTACTTACGATGCTCTATAAGATGATGTAAAATATGTAAATGTATAACTGTGTTTTTATGGAAATAAATAATTTAAAAGAAGTCTCAGATAGAGAAAATAACGGTAAAATTTTGGGAAAACGTTTGTAACGGTCGTAGTTCACATCGCGGTATACTGCACGATTCAGGTGAGCTACGACCATCAATATTAAATTATGCATTCGAAATACGAATAATAACAAGTAATAACAAGTGATATCTGAGACGGCTTCAAGTTTAAAAGTGACCAGTTCTTTCATTATAGTTCCAAGTTTCCTATATTTTCCAAGTTTCCCAGTTACCTTTTCCTTCCCCCTTACCTCACCCTCACCTTTATCCCCCTATCCCAAAAACACTGGCAGGACATCCAGGCACATAGCAGGGTGTGCGGGCCGGACAGCACCAGCACTAGAATACGACCTGTCCCGGCAAATTAAGTCGAGGCCACCACCTCCCCAGCGCCGCAGTATCAACTGGTTAGCCCCTTTCGGGGCTTGGGTATTGAACCTTTGATTACTGTCGGTGCGAGGCACCGAGATAAAAGCTGGTCAGCCCTTATCAGGGCTACCGTCATAGACCAGTGGCGGGGTGATACGCGGGCTACGCCCTATCACTCCGCTTCGGCATCCGCCTATCTCGGGAGTCTCTAGGGGGGTGCGTGACAGTAGGAATAACTGTAAAGGACACGGTGAGGATTTGTGACCCTCATGTATTTGAGGGCAAAACTTCAGCGACGTAAATCTTGTATCTGGGTTAAAGGTGAGATCAGACCTTTGAGATATTTCAATGTCTTGTTTCTGATATTTTTTGTGGATCACAAGATTTATAGTCAATAAAGATAACATAGTGAGAAATGTGTGTAACCACATTATAAATTACGCCTTATGGTTCCAGAGATTCGTGATGAGTCGATATATAGGTGGGAAACTCTTATATATATACTATATATATAGATAAGTATATTTCATGCTGGTACGGGACCCTCCGTGCGTGAACTCGACTCAGTATTTTTGCATCCTTCATGACTCATATACTACTACTTCTTATATTATCTATACTAATATTATAAAGCGTATTTTTTTTTGTTTGTTACGATTTAACTCAAAAACTACTCGACTGATTTTAAAAATTCTTTCACCAACATAAAGCTAAATTATCAGCGAGTAACATAGGCTGTTTTTGTGTATAGTGTCTATATTGCACCCGTGCGAAGCCGGAGCGTGTTACTAGTTTAATAATAAACATGCTAACGAAGGTTCATTACTAAAAATTTTAGATGTAACCCGAAGAAAAATACTTTAAAACTTAATTTCAAGACGTAGCCTAGCTTTGAAAGCTCGGAAAAAGTTCAGCATCATTACGCTAAAGTAAATGAAACTCGTGAAAATTATACAGTAAATATTTTTTAAATATCTTCATGTAACTAAGTTTTCATTAAAACTCTACGACCTTTGAACTTAGTCATTTCGTATGTTTATACTTCCATTAAAACACTGCCTTGGTTGCTTTTTAGGCTATTTTACAAATATAACATTGCTAATTAAAACTACATCTCGACTTGAAACTGGCCTCAAGTTGAAATACAAGTACACTATCATATATTTTGAGAGGAAATGTAAAGGTCAGAAACAAAATTAGGCTATATACTATTAGTTGAAAGCTATGTAATAGTTTGTACTGACTGCATAGTAAAAGGAAATTATTTTTCTTTATAGTAAAGGGTTAACTAATGTGAAGTAATGACTGCTGCCTTTAAGCAACCATAACATCAAAAGCACGCGGCTAACGTAGCGGTTGCGGTTGCGGTTGCTGGCTTTTGAGTTGGGGTTACGCTCGTATCTTGAAAGTTACCAAGTCGAATACGTACGGAAAAACCACCAGTAATATGATGAATATGTCCGGGAGGAGGACTTCTTAAAAATGTAATCAAAATTTAAAACACATCTTCAGTTTAAAAAAGACTTGTCGCGATTTGGAATATTTCTATAAAACTATTTCACGCATTAATTTTAAAAGTTTTTCTATATTGTTCAACTGTTTTGATTCTCTGAAGTTGTTGAAAAATATAATATATTTTAAACGAATTTGATTATTTCATTCGTTTTACGCTGCGATACATGTGCGAAACAATATTATATGTTCTTTACGGACTAATTCGATATCGAAGCTTTTAAGCTTATATCACTTTATCATTAGGTCATACCTCAGTCGCAGAACAACAGTCTATATAATATAATATAAGCATTCAATAATACATAGACTGAAACAAGTAATATGCGCTTTACGGCTTTTCCATCCATGAACTTATAGTAAACCTACCTACTGTGCAAGTTTTGTACGCAAATATGACGGAGACGTTGGCGAAACTCAAATATCAATTCCCAGCCCATTAAATTTATTCTAGACGATGAAACTTCCTCATATAAACTTAAATTCACTTCCATCCAATATTATGTCTTGTAATAATATATTTGTCGGAAATTGAGGTGGATTCTACATCCACGTTTTCGTAGTCGCTTTTCTCCATTACGTTTTCCTTACCACTCAGTGCCCACACCCGGCGCAGGCGCTGTATCGAGAGCAACTCTAGCTCGAATGAAGATCAACGCACAATTACCGATATTTGACATTGACAATTTATTTATCAATTAAAAGATAACTCAAATGTCATGCCACAGACCTGACATACATATATTTGAATCTTGACCATACAAAATATAGATTGTCATTTATTAGTAGGTACTGTCAAGTGGAGATTTGGTCTCATTTTCTTCATTAGTATATCCGTACGAAGCCGGGTCGGGCAGCTAGTAAGTAATAAAAATCAATGTATGTTTGCCCTCTGTGCACTCCTAAACCATCCACCTGATTACGATTACGAAACTTTGGTGAGTTGAGAAACGCTCACAAAGGTTACAACTTTTTACTTTAACTTTGTATACTTACAATTAGTTTAAAAACGTAAAATATTATGTTGGTTACTTATGTGTGAGGCATCGACATAGGTTAATCTATGTACGTAGTGAATAGGAGTTAATATTTAAAACATTATTTTAATATCAACATGGTGGATAAGCACAAGTTTTATTTCAAACGTTTGCTTTATAAGAGCTAGAAGAGCAATTTAAAGTTAGCAAGTTCTACGGAAATGTAAATGTTTTTCTATATTATGTACGAGGAAGTTTGATAAAGTACATATTTTGTATTAAAATAATTATTTCTACAAAAAAGAAAGAAGGATATAGGAAAGAGTTTAAGAGACTTTTAACGTACATAAGTACCTACATTGCAGTTTGTACTCAATTAAACAAATGTGCGTTCCATGATTTTTAAAAACGTTGACTTTACATAAAAAGTGTATCACTTGTGATACATTTCACTTAGCCACACTTAGATCAACAATACATAATATGTCAATGTAACCACCGTAAAGTTTGACTTCTATATATTGACATAGTATTAAATATATCAATGAAGTAGATAGAAGTATTCTGTGCAATTAAAAAGTATTATAGTATAATTCTAAATAATGTATTGGTTCGAATAAAATTAACCGTTTTCCTTAATTAATCGTTTTAATTGGCTCATTATAATAAGTCGATTAAGAGAGCTTGAAGCGGCAATAATGAAAATGATTTATTCATAGTATGTATTTTAAGGGTAGGTACATAACTATGTATGATTTGACTTGCTCGTTGGCGCGTTCGGTAGAACACCTGGCGTGCGCATCGATGGGTCATGGGTTCGAATCCCACCGGGAGCACATGCTTATAATTTTCTGTAAGCATGTTTTCCCCACGTTTGGTAACTTCGGGCATTGATCGGGTGGGAGGAATATCTAAATTCCGACCGGGTAACGAACCACCGTTCAAAGATGGAAAAACCGTGAAGTGCATATTGCGTGTTTCGGATTCAGTCCTGGATTGGATTCCCGAATGCTCGAAGTAAAAAGTAGGTCGACAGCGCATCGTTGACTGATGTTCTGGGCCATTCCATAATAAACGTTACCAAGGCCTCAGAAAAATAAATCGGCGTAAGAAGTCAATTATAACCTATTTTCATAGAAAACATTCCTATCCTTCATGTCTAGATTTTTTTACGTAATTCACAATATTTTTCATATTTTACTTGTTTGGAAGTAATGTTAGAAAGATCAGGCCATACAGGTAACTTATACACCAATATTTGGGAACACTAAAACAAAAGAAAGAAGCTATCAACCGACACTTGGTTTTCGTTATAAGTGAGCTTTACTTATTGCAGTTATTTGATTAGCGCTAAAAAAATTAAATAGTTTGTATTTACTGTTTTAAAAAGAGTTTTCCAAACTGTGGTATCAGTGTAACACCCGAAACGAAAAAGAAGTAATTGTTTGTTTAATTTTTCGCCTAAGTATCTTAAACTAACATGTTTTGCCAAAGTAAGGATATGTGGTTAATCTAATCGAATATCTAACTATGATTACAAAAACATGTGTTTTAATTGTATTTTCATCGATTGAAATTGTGTAACACCCGAAACGTTTCCGGTGTTACATTATTTGAAAGACAAGATTGTACTGCTTTTAAATATTTACTTTTCGCCGCAGCATCTGATTATTAATGCATGGGTGTGTTAATATGGTATTGGTATTTCCTTTACGTATATTATCATGCTATCAACAACTAAAGAAATATCCTAGAAGTATGTTGAACATTTACGCAAAGAAAGGAATATTTTTTTATATAGATGACGCTAGTCGTCAAGCTCCTGGGATGAAAGATTGCAAAACCTTAAGAGATCCTGAAACTTTTGTCAAGGGTAAAAAGCTGAAACATGCAGGATAATAAAATATGCGTGTTGCCTACTGCTATTTTAAAGATTAAAGGTGATAGAAATTGATGTCTTTAAAAAATAGATCTTTTCATTATTAAATATTAATCTTATAAGCTTTTTATAATAATTCTATAACTGTTGATTAATTTTTGTTATGATTTTAAAAGAGAGCGTAAAATTTAATTAATGTAGCCCATAATTTCGGATATATGTATTTTAATTTCGTACTCGTAACACCCGAAACGAATCAGTAGTAACACCCGAAACAGATAATTTTATTCATTAAAATTAATGGAAAATTGATTACTGTCTTTTTGTTACGTGTTTAGGTGGGCTACTGGTCTGGCTACTATCTAGTTTGACTTGTTATAAATTCAACTGGAGATTACTAGGAAAATTCGCTGAATTATGCATGCTAAGACAGATGGTCAGAAGGTAGAGGCAATTTCATGTAACACCCGAAACAGCTACTTATTCGTAATTTTCTCTTTATTGCTCAAATATTTTTAAAATGCGATTTTAGGAAAAGAAAATATTACCCAAAAATTGAGTGATTTAATATTTATAATAGTTTAGTTGCTAATACAACTTCCAATAAAACATATTTTTTTGAGTTCAAACGTAACACCCGAAACGATGGAATGACCCTTCTGTGGCTGAGGTATCACCTACCATCAAGTGAACTTCATGCTCGTCTGTCGATATATGAGATAAATAAAAAATAAAAATAAAATATATTTTTACTGGTAGGTAGTTGAAAAAGTAATTAATTTTTTTAAACGTTTTAGATTTCTTCCACACGTTATTTTCTTTAGCTGCCTTAGCTGTAAGACCGCCTTCTGTACTCTCTCTAACGCTGATTATTATATTATTTGTAACTTTTTATTTTGTGTGCAATAAAGTATTAACTTACTTATTTTCTAGAACACCATTTTCTATATATTTTGAGTCCGTTATATGATTAACTTTTATAGTAATTTTCAACCAAAACTATTCAGTTGTTTTGTGTAAGTGATTACGTATGGTATTATTATGAACAGATATAAATTTTGAATTGCTAAAAAACCGCGCCTATTTGAAGCCTACTTTATAGGAAGTATTCTAGCTCAAAAATTATGTATTTCCAAATAACATTTGTTATTTTTTTCTAAAGAGAAAATACCGCCGGCTAGTTAATAATAATGTGTTACTTTACACCCCGCAACGACACCTATTCATCATATCAGAATGGCCCACCCGTAGCAGTCTTCATAAAACTTTAATTAACTGACACGATGCTGTCTCTAATAAACATGAAACATAGCGCCTGTAGTTTACTACCGTACAGATGTACGAAAATTCTGCAATGTTCTGGATGTGGAAGTGACTGTGTTTTGTTTATTTTTTTAACTGACTTCCAACGGAGCAGGTTTTGAATTCGTTGCATTTGTTTTTTTAAGGTATATACTACTGTAAAAGCTCGTATATTGGTAAATCTAGGGAATTAGCAACGTGAGTAAGGATATTATACACAAGTGATGATTTTGCAGGCTCTGACCGTTCAATTTTAGTACTACCTACTAGGTTTTACCAATAAGGGTTTGGCCATTTTACCATTACGAGTTAAAGAATTTTAAAAATTACCTTAGTTAGACACACTGTACAATACACAGAACATAAATTATGTATATATAATTTAGGCAAATACCTATAAATTCAGTGAAGAGTTTTGGAGATACGAATTTCTAAACAAAATTAAAAACTGACCTAATATTGACATCTATGATCAGAAGAAACTATAGTTGTTAGTATATTAGTATGTTATGAAGTCGGTATGAATATTCATACTACCTTAACCTTAAACTCCTTATTTTGTTTTTTTTTACTTACAGATCAGACAACCAAGCAGATGGGTTATCTAATGGCAAATAATCACCATGAACATCTGCGACAGAAATGTGTCTGATGCGTTAGCAGCCTTTTAAAAAATTAAAGGCTCGTTTCTTGAAACCAAAGAAATCGTAATCAGTTGAAAATACTAAAAGTGGTAATTCATTCCCCAGTTTTGTTGTACGTAAAATTTATACGTATTTGCGCGTCAATCTTATAGTGCTCGATACATCAAGGTGAAGAGGATGAAATAATTGTGACATGTGACCTGAAAATTAGAGTAGGAAATAACATAAACTGAGTCACTTCTTGAGTCTTTCTTCTCGATCGATTCGATCTTTTGAGTTCTTCATTTCAAGCTAAAGAAGTTTCGAGAAACACGTTATTTCAGTGTTCTAATTCTGCAAGGAGTATGTATATGTCTTTCAATCACATAACTTGCACCGTTTTCAGCAATTTCACCTAATCTCATACAGGTAGTCCCGCCGCAGAGGTACAAAGGCCAAACTTCATGAAATAACCGCATAATAGAGATGAAAATACCTTTTGTCGCAGTATCCTTAAGGATATACGAGAATTAAATTAGAATTTCAAGTGAGTTCTGTGTTGTTGCAAAAAATAAAGTAACAAAATGATATTACATCATTTGTAGGATTGGTGAAGCTTTAAGTGGACTTAAGTAATTGTACTATCGATTGTAAATAGGAAACATACATGTACAATGTACATTATAAAATGGAAAAAATAAAAACCTTATGAATTAATTTTAAAATTATAGAGTATCTCCATCAATAACTCGATCTCAGGTTTTTAGTAATCTGACCTGTGTTCTGTAGGGAAAATAATTCATTCATGAACCTTGATATTCCAAGGGCCGTGTGAGTTAAATAATTAGGTTAATTAACGGCACTTTAGTTTGTCTGAAAATTGAAACACCTATAAAAATTTAGGTCTTCTTAATTTGGTACTTTTATATTAGATATCGACAAACAAGTGGGAAGCACATTTGATGGTACCTGATACTTCAGCCTCAGTATATAAGTCAATTATGCGTTGTCGACCTACTTACCTATTACATAGACTGAAACCGAAACGCGCAAAGTTACATCTATGAACGTTGGTTTGTTACCCGGTCAGAGGGCCTAGCACGAACGACTATCGACAAAGTATTCGAATCGTCAAACTATCAGTTGTATGAGAAATTATTTGAAATTTCATACAAATGACAACTCGACGATACGTATACTTTTTCGATAGTTATTCGTGCTTACCCCTCTGTATTTCTATATTGCTCCCCCAAAGTAACCAGACTTAGGGATGAAATGTTTACAGAGAATTATAAAAATTCTGTTGGGAATTAAACCTGCGACCCGTTGGAAAGCAAGGAAGGTGTCTTACCCAACAAGCCAACGAGCACGTGAAAAGGTTCTATTTTAATATTTTGTATATGACTTATTATATTATGTTAATCACGCCCATATAAAATTATATCGCCTATATCTCAGTCTTAAAATCCGCCTCGCCCTTATGTTGAAAAGGCTTTAAAAGCTTTTTGAATATATTATATGAGCGAATATAAAATGAGGAAATTTTAAGCGCAAATTTACTTAATCCTCGTCTAAATGAAGAAAATCGTCATAATATTTACTCTTTTTTTGTACATTAAATAATTTATGCTGTTTTTTTAGTCACTTCATATTTTGGATTGCACTTAGATTTTAATTGACATTCTGTGAAACTTTTACATTACATAACATTATTTAAATTCCCGAACAACTTATTAAAAATATCTTTCTCTTTTTATGTTAGATATCGACAAACGAGCATAAGATTCGCTTGATGGTAAGTAAAACCTCAGCCACAGAACATCAGTCAATGATGCGCTGTCGACCTACTTTTTACTTCGAGTATTCGGGAATCTATTGACTGAAACCGAAAAGCGCAATATGCACTTCACGGCTTTTCCATCTATGAACGGTGGTTCATTACCCGGTCGGATTTTCGATATTCCTCCCACCCGTTCAATGCCCGATGTTACCAGACGTGGAAAACATATGCTTGCAGAAAATTTTCGAACGATCGATTCGCAAGGAAAGGAGTTCTACTAAGCGTGTCAACGAGCCCGTCTATTTTTAATTCGATACCAATTTCTAAATGATACCTATATTTTGCCATTTCATATACAATATTAAAGATTGGTAGAATCTTTATAATATTATTAGAGAAACTTTTGTCTTACGAAAATCGGCCTTCAGCCAACTGCGAAATTGACATATTGAGGCCAGAGCACCGTAAGCACATCGGATTCAGCTTTCATATTTTCAGTTTAAAAATCCGAAATCTTTGAATATTTTTCAAAGTAAATAAACTATTCGCGTAATATTTTAAACTAGCAACACGCCATGGCTTTGCTCGGGTGCAATGTAGGTAATACACAAAAAACTGACTACTCGCTGATAATGTAGCTTTCTATTAGTGAAAGAATTTTTAAAATCGGTTCAGTAGATTACTCCCTATAACCTCAAAAACTTTACCTCTATATAATATTAGTATAGATAAATCCGCTTACATCTTAGTTGTTACACGTTTTAAAGTGAATATAAATTCTATTTAGCTTATTTATTATATTATCAATTGAATTTAAGTCTAGTTTGCTGTTTTTTTTTGGTATGGCCAGAAATTAACGATAATTTTATGTAGGTACACGGTATACTATGTTTCATAATGAAATCCTAGTAGTTATAAGTAGCTTTAACAAATGATTCAAAAGTGGAAAAGAGAAATAATGTTTATTTAATACGATAGATGGAACAAAAGCCCGAAAAGTTTAGTGATTTCTGCTACTGACCGTAAATATCAACGAAAACCAGTAACCACAAACCCTTATTGTTTGAGAAATAATTTCTGTTGTTCCCAATAATTAATTGCCAAGATAGATTGGCTATTTGTACAGTTCTCTATTTTATCTATCTCTATTACAACTACTAAAATAAAACAAAGTGGTGGGTTATACATCTATGACGCATTCGAATAATCTATAAGTCCAGTGTATATTTTGTATTAAGCGTTTCACTCGCCTATAAAATAATATTAATTTATTTAGGTAAAATCCCATAATCTTATAAAAAATATTTAAAATAAAACGTCCGCACGCATTCACTTCACGTCCTATCCCGATGCACCAGCATCCATCCTATGCAGTTAATTAATTCCTATGTTTTTTTAAGAAAGACAAACAAAACATACTTTCATAGTTACAATATTAGTAGAGATTTGAACCTGTGACCCGCAGGATTGTTACGTTCCTCAATTTTCGTGACGACGACCCCGATGAAGATGAAGATATTTCGTTAGTATCTTGTATCTATTTGGAATTCCGAAGAGAAGCTTTTAGAGAAACCCTTCGTAACGACCCATCAAGGAAACAAACCACAGATAAAAAGAGACCGTCATTTAAATGTCAATGTCAGTGTTGCCGTAGAACTAAAACATTAATAGACAGATCCACCAAAACGAGAAGGAAAAATCGTGAAGTGCACATTGCGCGTTTCGGTTTCAGTCTATGGATTTCCGAATGCTCGAAGTAGAAAGTGAGTCGATAGCGCATCATTATCTGATGTTCTGTGAACCTACCACCAAGTGAACCTCACGCTGGTCTGTCGATGTCTAACATAAAAAAATGGAAAGTACCCAAAAACAGATAATTATGGAAGTCTGCGCGGACGAAATCGCGGGTACAAGCTAGTGATAAGTAAATCAAAGGTACCAGGGGGCCTAGCACGAACGACTATCGACAAAGTATTCGAATCGTCAAACTGTCAGTTGTATGAAAAATTTCATACAAATGACAGTTCGACGATACGAATACTCTTTCGATACTTGTTCGTGCTCACCCCCCAGAAGACGAAGGCTTACTCGAAATTGAATTGACCTGAGAACAAACTTCTTCTGTTTTGTGTTCGTACTCGCTGTTACTATAATATTATACCAAGTAACTCAATAACGTACTTCAATACCACCTGTGCGCATTTCTTCGACACTAAATTGTTTTATTATTGCGCAAGTTATTTTAATTACAAAAGTTTAATACTGTTGCAAGTTTGAGCTTATTACTTTGACTCAGTTTATTTTCTTCACGAGCTAGGTAAACATTAATTTGAATTTTTAGGTTGTTCTAAAATTTTTATGCCCATTTTCATTACACGAGTTCATTGGTTTAACTGTAGAATATGGAAGGTCTACTGACTTATCTATACAAAATAAATGTATATTAATAAAAGAAGAATCCATTTTTAATTATTATATAAATTTTAATATAAAAATATGGCCTGATAATATAATCATTTATTTTTATTAATTAAAAAATAAATTATTATATTATTAATTAATTAATAATTTATTAAACCAATATATAATAATTTTACCTCTACATTTTATTTAAATTTCTCTCATTGCATTATAAAACAAATGAATTTGAAAACTCCGTTAAAACAGGAAATTAATAAGAATAAACATTTTTCATTAACATTAGCTAACGTGAGCGTGATTCAAGTAAATTTAATAACGAGATCCGGGCTTTATAAAGTTAAATGTTAAAAGTTCCATTATTGTACTTCAGTGGCTAATAACTTTCAAAGTTCCCAAGATTGAGTTCAAAGTTTTAATAAGTAGGTGACGCGAAAGACGTCCACGAGCTTAAATGAAGACGTCGATCACAGTAATTGAAGGGTGAGAAACATTAACGCGGTAAAATGCATTTAGAACGACACTTTGGCATTGAACTTATTCAATAAACTGCATCGAACTTACCTATGTAGCGACTCGCGCTCTTCGCCATAGTTTCGGTGAGCTGACAGCAGAAGGAAATAGAAACGAAACTCAATAGCAATCCTTGGTACGTTTCCCTGATCATTGCTCACATTTACGACACAGTCACATATTATACGTAATGTTTATCGTGGAACGCCGCTAGGTCGACAGATGTCGGCACACAAGATGCGACTAACGGTAGGCGCCTACTATGCCGAAGCGCCTTAAATGTACTGCGCAGTGCAGACGTGTGTTCGAATTTTTCATACGTACAACAAACAGTGCATTGTTACATGTTAGAAAAGTTGCAATCTAATTAGGAGGTTTTCTTTTTGTATAAAATTCCGCGACTTAGAGTTCGCCAGTAAAATATTCACGATTCAACGCAAATTACGCTAAATTAACATTTTAGGCTTTTGTGTGATTGCACGTGATTCTAGCTTGTAAATATTAGACCAGAAAACAATAAACTTAATAATTTAACATTTTACAATTCAATTCTATAGGCATATTACGTTTGTGCATGAGTCAAGGCCCGTTTCACTCTGTGAATTTATGCATGACGTCTCCCGTGAAAAATACGAGTGTAAGTTGAAAAAAATCGAGGAAAGTTTCAATTTGTTTTATGTTTGGGCTTTTATATTGATGAATTGAGTTTTTTAAGACACGAAAAAAATGTTTATAAATCTGCGGCTACAGTCAGTATGAAGACTTCAGTAATCCTGAGTTACGTCTGGGTCACCAATAACAGCCTGGAATACATAAATTCGTACTTAATATTGTCTTTTATTAAAGCGAGTATCACACATTTAAATAAAATACTCCGTTCCGTTATAAAATATTTTATATAAACTCGTAATGAGAGAGTTACAGAATTATAATAATAAAATAACATACAAGATAATATTGAAATGATAGATTGACTTTTAGATTTTCTGGGATAGAAAATAGTTGAAGAATTCGTTGAAAAATTAAATCTCTCACCAAATAATGCTAAAAAGTAAAAACCTGTGAAGCTCCATGCAACATGGTCTGCAGCTCCTTACAAAACATTTGTAAAACAAAAACTTGGCGATTAAAAAAGAGTGGCGGCGAGTTTCTTGCCAGTTCTTCTCGTCCGCTCTACGCCCTTGATTTGAGAACTGGCAGTAAATGTAAAACTAGAAGCATTTAATATGATTTTTTTATTGACGTTCATAAGTGTACATTGTGTTACCTAAATGAATAAATGATTTTTGAATTTGAATTTGAATATTCTAATTCCGTTATACATCTATAATAATATTGTTTGTAGAAAACTATATCTGTGGCTCAACAATTAGAAAAAAAAGTCATCAATTATCAAAACATTTAGCATATTAAGGAATTAGCCGTACTTCGATATATAAGTATAGTATTATGTATCTTTTATATTGAAATCGAAATAAAAAATGAATTTGTGTCAAAGTGACACCGCGCTTTAAGTTTGAAAGATAAATTAAAATACCTAAACTCTCAATATTATCAGCAGAAATTCAACTTTTGGCCGCAACTTACGTTTCAAGCTTCAAGCGAAATATTTATATCAAAAGCTGGTTCCCACCAAGTTTAAGAAAATAATAATGAGCTTTTATGTATACACACAATACAAATATGTAAAATAAACTACGCCATGGTATTGTAGTGTGGACAATAGTTGAATACCAAAACACAGCATTTGTTGCACAAAATACGTACAGACATTAGGGGAATATAGGACATCCTATTTGATGCATCCTGTTTTACATTTAATTTAATGTAACAGAATATATTCGTTTACTCGTAATTATTTATAAAAAAAACATTATAATTAACTATTTTTTTTTTCGTGAGTATTAAAATGAAAAAATCTTATTAAAATTTATACATTAACCTAAATTTATTAGCTGACTGAAGTCAAGAGGTGATCACAGAAGTTTCAGAATAGATTAATGTATGAAATCTAGGTTAGTAGGTACTGGTTTGTAACAAATAATTGAATAATCGGAAATACTTTAAAAACAAACAACAAAATAAGAGATTTTTTTATAATTTGCACACCATAGAAAAATATAAAAATCCCAAAAAAGTTTTTAATTATTTTATATCGTCGTTGCGCCTGCCAAATTCCATATGTGTTTTTTTTTTTATTTTTGGTTTTCGCACAAAAAATACTCTTCGTTTTATTCTCTATGTGTTACTAAAATCATTTTTGTGATATTCGAACTGGATATGAGTTTAACTAATTCCATATATGTTTTGACCGGTAAGAAAAGCTCCGTATGTGAATCAATAATACGTTTTTCGTAGTCTCCCAAAATTATACAAAAATCACATATGGAACTTGTCAGGCGCAGCGACGATATATGAGATATAACGACTCATATTTTTGTATTAAGCAATCATACATATTTTGAAGATAGCGTTACAAATACAAACTTCATTAACATCAAAGAATTAGTTTTGTATTCTGTAGAGGATAACATCTGGAAGTTCTCTTGCTGTTACTGACTTGAAAAATTAATACCTCTAATTAGGAAAGGCGGCATTTGGGCAGACACATTTCTATGTCTGTTTTAAGTAGGCAAGTAGGTATTCTATGCACTACCAGACCGCAACAATTTTTTTAAATAGTTTCTCCGGGACTTGAACCTGGGAACTCGGGTGTTAAACACAATGCGTATACCACTGTGTCACTATGTAGGCGGTCTTTTATTCAGAAGCTTAAC
This sequence comes from Anthocharis cardamines, assembly GCA_905404175.1. NCBI lineage: Eukaryota > Metazoa > Arthropoda > Insecta > Lepidoptera > Pieridae > Anthocharis > Anthocharis cardamines. The sequence goes on from FR989959.1 coordinate 4,172,444, forward strand.
GTAATATACGAAGCTGGCGGACAATGTGCTAACATAAACTTAACATTTTTTTTAAATAAAATATTTACTTAAACACTTATACCACTTATATTCATTAAACAATAAAAACATAAACGGAATTAAAGTTATTAGGCTATAAATATGTATATATTATAGCACCTTAAAGGCCGGCAACGCATCCTCAAGACCTCTGGTGTTGCGGATGTCCATGGGCGGCGGTAGTCGCTTACCATCAGGTGACTCGCCTGTCCGTTTGCCTCCTCGAATGTAAAAAAAATCGGTACCACGATGACTGGCCTAAAAGTAAAAATAGAGAATATTTTAATTGAAATCTCTAGTTGCCTTAGACCGCAATATAAGCGAATATTTGCTACCTGTCATAACTGACTCGTTTTTGATTGCTTGACCTATGAATATGACCCAGATAGCGGACAGGTTGGGTAGTACAGGGTTAACAACAAGCGATTCAATTAACTCATATAATTTTTTTGGGTGAATTTACAAAACGGACAACAGATCGTCATTTATTTTATATGAAGTTGAAAGGCAATTCACATAGTTCAAATTTATAGATGACGATATAAAACTGATAAACGTTTGTGCTTATTAAGAACTAGCAATATGCCCCGGCTTTACAAGGGAGCAAAGTAGATGTACTATACACAAAAAATAGCATATGTTTCTCGCTGATAGTATGATAGATAATTAATAGATAGATGTAGCTTTCTATTGGTGAAACAATTATACATACATATATATGACGACTCTCCCATTGGGGTAGGTAGAGATCACGGAATTACATATCCAATCCTTACATATTTTGATACATGCTTGATATTTTTGATCTTTTTATACGAGAAACCGCAAAACATAGATAGCGGTGAGTAGTTCTCTAAATCTTTGGACTTTTTATTACTTTTTTTTTATTATACTCACCATGCATGGCCAATTTTTAAAGAGAAATAACGAAAAATGTATAGATTTTATATAAAAAACAAAATATCCGTATATTGAAATGGCGGTAAAATTTGAGCGGACAAATCAATCAGTGTTACAAACGCAGTTGTATCTCCCCTCATGCGAGACTAATTATTATTTATTAACTGATTGTGTGTGTGTTTGTATTAGTTAAAGTACTAATACACTGCCATTCGATTGAATTTTTCTTTGATACTTTTTACCTTCTTTCAACAGTCTCGTTGACACATTATTTCCTTTTTCTATATTACGGAGACGACGAACGTGAGGTCTATAAGATATAACATGCTAGCCACAAGACATCAAATAATGATGTGCTGTCGATCTATGTTTTGTTTCGAGAATTTCGATTTATGACTCGAATTGGCTAAACGTAAGGTATTAAACCGGGTCGGTAAGCACCTTTTAGATCCGACGGGATCCAACCCCGCGATTTATCTGAACGCAAATCCATTCCATCAAGCCAACCAACAAAAAGATGAATTAATTCCCGTTCTCGAAATAAAAATATAGGTTGACAGCGCATCAGTGATTGATGTCACATCACTGGAAGTATCACCTGCCAAAGGAGGCTTGTGTTCGTTTTTCGAAATCTGACATAAAAAATGGGTGTAAATTTCTATTGAATTTTTAGCATATTTCGAATCAAAAATGTGATCTATACATTTTTTTGTTAGGACTGGTATTGGTAAATAGTGGAGGGATAAAAGCCTCTTTGTCTGGCTTAGTTTAGAAAAATCCAAATTCACGTATATTTAGAGGAGTTCTTTGAGGATTGCATGATATTTCTAGATGCATTCCGACTGACAAGATTGAGCTACTGTTTGATTCAAAAGCATTTGTAAGAGCATATTCTTTCTTCTCTAAAACGGAATTTATAAATCAAAGATTAAGGTTATACTTCTTGACATTAACTTAATATTGTTGAGATTCTGATACTGACACCAAGCATTTTGGCACACTCGGATTAATCTTATTATAATAATTTCTATGCAAAAGATTTTTTCTTTTTTAATATTATATGTTACTAGCAACACGCCCCGGCTTCACACGGGTGCAATGTAGATGTACTATATACACTATGTTACTCGCTGATAATGTAGCTTCCTATTGGCGAAATAAGTTTTAAAATCGGTCCAGTAGTTTTTGAGTTTATTCATAACATACAAAACTTTCCTCTTTATAATATTAGTAGATATTATAGATATAGATAGATAATACGGTATTATATATAACAGATTACGCTTTTGCATGCTACTTACTAGATATTTTCTTTCTTAAATTAGTGCGTATATGTATTCTGTATATATAGGACTACCTTATAAAGTAAATCTTATGTTGAAAGTGGGTAGCAATAAGTTATACCTACGCCCTAAAAATCTGAAAATTAAATTGAGTTTTACGTAAAAAAAATATAATTTACTTTAGGTATATAGAACATAATACTAACAATGGACTAAATAAAGCGAATTTTCAGAATTTACCAAAAAACAAGAATTTTGGATTAACACACTTTGAATATGCTATATTTATTGTTAGTTAATGAAATAATGAAAACAAGCTTTTATCAAATAGCTTTCTGTAATCAGCAACCCTAATCCCATTGAATTTAAACATCCACGAATTCAATCTGTCTGTTGTGTAATGACTGTGCTATAATGAATTATGTTTCTGAATTTGGTTTCAATGCAAACTCAAAACAACAATTAGTTAAACGAAGGGATAAATGTGATGTGACAAAGTTAATATAAATTAGGTATTGTACTGGCCGTGTTTCCTAATGGGATTTATTATCGCTACAATGTTACATCTTTTGATAATTTTGATTTGGACCGCTATTGTGACTCAGTGGTGTGTTCGCTGCGTTTTGCAAGGGAGGTTCGAATCCCGGGGAAATTAAGAATTGTTTCGGTCAGGCTGAGCCTGTAGTCTGTCGCGTATACGACTGATCACTTACTTGCCTATAAAGAAGTAATGGAATTTTTAGAGGTTCATTTATCAAAAAGTTACCTTGTAAAGCAGATTCTACGCAAAATATCAATATTTAAGATTCAAGGGTTTAATAGAACATAACATATTCATAATAATAAACACATTATTTCAATTAATTTGTACATACAGTTTTGAAATTTTAAGGGAAGAATAGTGTTTAAAAATATAATTCATAAAGGCAATTTGACTGTGACAACGCAGTCTAGGATAAAGCATGACCTCTATGAGACCATTTACAATGGAAATTAATATATGTACTTATTATAAACTGTTATCGTTGAGCATCTTCGCTAAATATAGTTTTAAATGAACCCAAATGAGAATTTTAGACCTCCATCTAATCGAACATTGATTGGCAGCCAGCGTTGATGATATCGCGCCAGTTCGTAGCGAGCGACCCTTTCAATACATACATATATTTGGATGTTTCTAGACCAAGTAAGTAAATAAAATATTACATATATAATTTTGAAGCACAATATATTTTGAGTCATAATTTTTTTTTTCAAATGCATAATGTAATGTTAATGTTTTTGTGATGCCAGTTAAATGAACTAAGATTGAAAGTTTTCATTAAAAAAATTGCTGAAAATTATTTATCTGTGTTATGATTTTGTTGATACTTATTCTCAAAAATATCCGAATCAATTTCGATATGGGAATATGACCTCTGAAATATGCTTACCAAACAAAAAAAGAATCATCAAAATCCATGCATAATTGGCATCACGTTACAAACATACAAAAAAAGCAGTCGAATTGAGAACCTCCTCCTTTTTTGGAGTCGGTTAAAAATAGAATAAATATCTGAATAGAGACATTCAAATCACCTAGCAGTATGAAATATACTACTACTTATTCTCATACCTACCAAATATACATAAAAAAACATAAAAATCTAATTAATTTTAGCAAGTTTACATAATATTATAAAATATTTACAACTTGATGTATAACTCAAATCCTGAGTTAATTTGCAATCATGATGTTAATTAAGTATTTGGAATGCAGTAAACTGGCTTTTTCTTTAAAAACTTTAAGCCAATTTCTGCAAGTGTGCTCAAACCAGTCGACTCCAGGTGTACTAAAATACGTATATATGTAGGTCTCGGTAAATTTGTACTACCGCATTGAACTAAAGAATACTTGATAAGAACTAGAGCAGAATCTACTAGAATCGTAAAGTGCTAGAATTTGTTAGTGAATATATCATGAATTAGTTACACCATGTAGAATTATTGACTTAGTTTTTTAGAATGGTGTTTAACTCACGATCAGAAGTCGGATAATAATATTGCACCTATAATTGGTGGTGGTGGTGTTATTCACGTTTGTTCTTTTTTGGTAAACATTTTAATAATACTATTGGCAGGGAACTGACAATAATATTAATGATAGCACCAAAATACAAAATATTTGAAATAATTAATAAATTCCCAATTTCCTACACATTTTTTTTCCAACACATTAACCACCAATTAAATAAAAATAATTTTGTATCTTATTATTATTTTCACGTGTGGTGTTCAATAAAGTGTTTTTTGATAAAAATAATTACTCGGGAAGATGTGTAAAATAACATATATCAAAATGAATAGGTAAAATCGAAGGTGAGTAATCGCAGGTAAGCACCATTTTCTGTAGTTTTACCAAAAATTCAATATTTTGAAAAATATTGTGAGTCCCCAAAAATCTCTTGGGGACCCAAATGGAACGTGTGTACAAAATTTGAAGTCAAAATTCGGATTTGGCTTTTCGGAAGTTTAACCAAAAAAATATATTCTTATTTGTACAATATAAAAGATTCAGGCAACACAATATTCGTTAATGTTACTTATAATTATTTCATTATGTGTATAAAATTTCACGCATTACCGCTACAATAATCTTGCAAAATACAAGCACGGAAATTATATTAATTATGCTGTGACAACATTCGTAACGATATTTACTTAATTAATACAGTGTATGTAGATGCAAGTGGGAAGGACAAACGGAGTAATTGGTTATATCAGTGATTTGAGCTCTAATGCCGGTAATTATGCCACTTAGGGATTAATTGAAAACAGGGGCGGATTTGATACGTTGGCCGCCCTAGGCCTATGGAAGAATGCCGCCCCCTTACTCAACTAGCTCACAAGTATTGAATGATATTTGTGGATAAGGATTTATACACACGTACTACAACCACACCACAGCGCAGCGACAAAAAGTAGTGAAGCAGTTACGTGTGTTCCATATACACAGAACACACTTGCAGTTGCGTTGTGGTCTTCTTCTGTTCTGTGGTGGTAACTACTCAATGTCGACGTGGTTGCGTTGACGCTAGTAGTTACGATGTGGTTACGTTGTGTCTGATAGATATATCTGATATCTGTCAGGCAGATCGACTCTGGCTTTCGTAGATACGCTTGAACTAACTCATGGCTCCTTGGCGCGTTCGGTAGAACACCTGTCGTGCGCATCGATGGGTCGTAGGTTCGAATCCAATTGAATCGGTGAATTAAATTATACATTTTAATATAAATTAGCACCCGACCACGTACTGTCGTTGTGGTTGTGGTAGGTGTGAACGAACCCTTAGAACGATTAATTTATCTCGAACAGTTTTGTTAGATAATGATGCATACCGTTTTTGTATGTGAGTTTCTAAACGTTGAAGTATAAGATCTCAGAGTTCTACCGCCCTTGAAGTTTTGCCGCCCTAGGACCTGGCCTACTTGGCCTATAATCCGCCCCTGATTGAAACCCGTCCTAAATACCTACTATCCTAAAATTTGATGTTCAATCGAAATCGGAATTGCGATTTGATGGAATTCTATCTATGTATGTGCTATAGCTATATATTATTTATCCCGACGCGACGCTTCGAGTGCTTTCCAACAAACGTGGTCACGGGTAGATGTCTGGAAACGTCGGGATATAAACAATAATCCATATAAATAAAATACTCTATACCTATTTTATTTAAAGTCGCATTAATAAAAGACAATATCACAAACATCATCACATTATCACATCACAAATATAATATGAAATATATACCTACCTATAAAAACAGATTAAATTTGTTTAATCTGAGCCTATAAAAATACTATAAGTTAGTGGGATATGACATATATATTTGTTATATCTATACTAATATGTATAAAGAGGAAATACACAAATCCTAAAAAAAGGTATTTTTGGATTTTTGTATGTTATGGAATAAACTCAAAAACAACTGGACTGATCTTAAAAATTATTTCACCAAAGCTACATTATCAGCGAGTAACATAGGCTATTTCGTGTATAGTACATCTATGTACATTGCATCCGTGTGAAGCCGGGGCGCGTTAGTTAGGTATATTCGTAAGAATTTAAAGCCTTTTTCAAAACTTTTAATACTGAAACGAGACATAACAGAAATCATACGCTATATTTATTCTTAGCTTACACAACATCTATTAATTATGCACCAAAAGTTTCACTAATTTATTATTAAAGTACACACGAAATCAAAAATTCTTGGCAGCAGGAACGTAGAGGGTTAATTTGGAAGCAAGGTCATGACATAAATATTATATTTGCAGTTCCCTGCCAATATGTCTGAAGTGATATGGGTGGTTAAGCAAACGCACATGAAACGAACTTATTAATTATATATAGATGGGTCAAACCTAATTTGTATGGCAATATGACTAATATTTATTGTAAGAAAGACATTTTTTTATTTATTTAGTTAGGTTTTTATTTTCAGACTATATTATTATAGATGGGTCAAACCTAATTTGTATGGCAATATGACTAATATTTATTAGAAAGAAAGACATTTTTTTAAAAATTTAGTTAGGTTTGTATTTGTTAACAAGCAGACTATAGGAGTATTTTTTGTATGAAATTTTACTGTTGCCTCATTGATCTGTAAATCGTGGGTGCGATTGACTAGTAGGTACCGTAGCTATTGGGTCTACGTATGTTTTGAACTATCCGTAGTTACTTCTACGTAATCTCTACGTAACACCCGACCTTATTCTTTGGTCTCATGAACTACAGTAACCAATAACCGACTGATATCTTCGAAAACATGATATTGTGTTTTTAAAGTTTTGATTTTGCTAGTAAATTAGATCACTCCAGCTTTACAAATAGAAAAAACTGGCAAAGTGCGAGTCGGGGTCGCGCACCGAGTTTACTTGTTTAAATAAAATACTGTATACCGGATTAAAACGCGATTTATTATTTATATTGTTTAAATTATTTATCCCGATGCTTTTCAGCAACCGTGGTCGCGGGGAGATATGATGTCATTAAACAATATAAATAATAAATCGCGTTTTAATCCGGTATACAGTATTTTATTTAAATGAGTTTACTTGTGCTACATGACATTGCTTCATGCCAAATTTCATGATTCTAGGTCAACGACAAGTAGGTACTCTATAGGTTTTGATTCCATTGCGAGTGTTAAAAATTTGCGGCATAAACGAAGCATTAAGGCCGTATGCATAGAAGTTTGATTTTTGATTGATGCGAGGGATTGCAAACCTGAGAATGATATTTATTTCAACTTTATACCTCCTCGCGTTCCTGAGAAAAAGGGTCTTGACAACCGGGCGGATAGACGGACAGCGAGGTGATCCTATAAGGGTTCCATTTTTGGTACGGAGTACGAAACCATAAAAACGACTTGTTATAGAGATCATTGGGTATAACCATATCCAACCTTGCTCTACGGATAGGTGGATTTGACTTTTTAAGCAAAATTAAGTATAGTAATTGTATCATCAGGTAATTTCTTAATTTAGCATGAGAAAGGTTTATCATACGTATAAAATTTTCTTTTTTAGAAGTATGTAGAAACTAAGTAGATACACGTGTAATGAATGGAATCGAGTCCAAGGACAAGTGCTAAGCAATCCGCAAAGCTCTCAAAGCATATAAGCGACTATATATTTTTCCTAGCTTTAGATATAATTTTTAATTATACGCAGTAGCAACTACTGTAAACTGTAAAGTCCTCAGGGTGTGTTAAATCTTGGGTGAAAGAAACGCAGGATATAATTTGTTATCTGTCTAAAAAAAAATCTCAAAAATTTAATTAAAAAAAATAAAACAAATCTACTACTGTAAGGTGCACTGGATGGTAGGTGTTATCTCAGCCTGTCAGTCACTGATGTGTTGGAGTCCTATTTTTATAATAGCATATATCTTGGAAATGTTTAAATCCACCACACTGCACCGTCTCAAATCTTATATTCGTGCAATTTTCTCTGCAATTGTATATTCTCTGACGTCATACAAGTACTATAAAACAAAACTTCGTAAAGCTCTCTGTTACACTCTGAACAAGTACTTAGAATGTTGCCATAAGATACGCAAATATGGGCGCCGAGGTCGGAGTAACTTTCATGAAATTTCAAAATGGAGGTTTAAATGCGTTCTAGGCAATTAGTTTGTCAACGGAATTTAAATTGTCACATAACGTGTAAATTGTATACAGGTATTATATCGTCAGTGAAAAGGCAACACTGCTGAAGTGCCAATGATGAAGAATATAAAATATAGGTTTTTTTAAAAGTAACTTTAAACTTCATTTTCCACAAATATCATTTTGGCGCTTTAACTGTTTTGTCTTTCTACTGACGATAAACTAATACTTTTCAGGAAGTTTCTAAATTGCTATATTTATTTATGGATTGCGATACTTTAATCAAGATTTTAAAATTTATTAATGAAAGTATGTATGTAACAGTAGTGTAGTATTTTTTATATATTAGGAGAGGCAAACGGACACGCGTATCACCTTGGTAAGCAACTACCGCCGCACATCCGCAACAAAACAGGACCTACTACGAGCAACCATCGAAAAACTATTCGTATCGTCGAGCTGTCATTTGTATGAAATTTCAAATCTTATCTATATATATAAAAGAGATTTCCACCTATATAGTCACTCATCACGATATCTCTGGAACCATAAGGCGTAGCGACTTGAAATATGGTAGGAATATTCCTTTCGCCGAGTAGAGGTCAGCTAAGAACGGATTTTACGAAATTCAACCCACAAGGGGGGTTGGGGGGGCAATTGCTAGTAATCTATATATATATATATAAAAGAGATTCCCACCTATATAGTCACTCATCACGATATCTCTGGAACCATAAGGCGTAGCGACTTGAAATATGGTAGGAATATTCCTTTCGCCGAGTAGAGGTCAGCTAAGAACGGATTTTACGAAATTCAACCCACAAGGGGGGTTGGGGGGGCAATTGCTAGTTTATCATACAACTGATAGTTTGACGATTCGAATACTTTGTCAATAATCGTTCGGGTTAGGCTCTCTGAGGTCTTGAGGACTCACTAGTACCCGCTGCGGATCCCGAAGCCGATTATAAAATCAAATTAATAAATCTTATTTTTACAATTCATTTAATTTTCTGAAGTAGATGGGATCTAGAGCCAATAAAAGTGACTAAATAGATTGGGGGGCCGCAAAATTTATAATTTACAAAAAAAAATGTAAAACGCAAATATTCGAAATTTTGTTATTTAAACAATACAAAAAGAAATAAGATACATTGACATAAAATCAAAAAGATCACACCTTTTCTTAATGATAATTATTGAGAAATCTCATTTTGGAACTGTGTTTTGGAACAACAACAAAAAATGAACGGATAAAACATTGAAGAAAAAATGCGGCTCCCGATCCATCCATGCTACGCCACTGAATATGAATTTCCTACATATTTCAAAAAAGGCGGGCTCTAAATTAGTGACATATTTATTGGGACAACTTTAACACTTAGCTACCCTCGTCTCACGGACTTTCACCCGGACGTCGGTATCAAATTTATTACATAAATATTGCTGATTTTTAAGTTTTTATATTTTTTTCTTTTTTTTTATGTCAGATATCATCAGACGAGCATGAGATTCAGTAGATGTTAGGTGAAACCTCAGCTACAGAATATCAGTCAATGATGCGCTGTCGACCTAATTTTTACTTCCAGGATTCGGAAATCAATAGACTGAGACCGAAACGCGCAATATGCACTTCACGGTTTTTACCATCTAAGAACGGTGGTTCGTTACCCGGTCGGAATTTCGATATTCCTCCCACTCGTTCAATGTCCGAAGCTACCAGACGTGGGGAAGACATGGTCACAAATAATGGGGATGGGAGGCTGCGGTCCGCCCCGGGCGGCACTTTGGCGGGGGCGGCATTTCACAGTAAAAAAAATTACATCCTTCAACGTTTTCTTTTTCGTTAATTTTTTGCTGTTGTTAGTACTTCACCGTAATGACAGAGTTTCTCTTTAGGTTCGTGCTATTCAATAAGAGTACTATTTTAACCATGCCTCAAATTTTATATAATCAATTGCAAAAATAAATTAAATTTATTTTAGTTTTAAGAGTTCATTTGTATTGTATTTTTGTTATACTACTACGCACTATACGACTATACGAGTGCACGAGTGCACTATACGAGTGGCTAAATAAAAGTTTTTTATTTCATTTCATTTCAAAAATGAGGGGGCGGCAAGTTTGGAATCCGCACTGGGTGCTAGTGACCTATGCTACGCCACTGTCGCTACTGGTAGGTAATAGGGTTTAATGTCTCATGAATGGTAAAGTGTACCTTATAATGATTAAGGGTACTCGCTCAAATGAGTATGCATTAGTGTGTGTAAGCAACTCCAATTACTTACATGTACTTAAGTAATTATTTAGGTCATGCAAGAGCGACACACAAGAACATCCCAGTTCAATGGTCATGAAATTCGGTAACTATGAGCAAATGAGTACTCAAGTCTAAATTCACTGAGTTGGCTGCGGTGAGGTAGCTACGACTTCGTTGAAAGGGTTTGCTGACGAGGCCAGTGAGTCGAAAACATGCTTTCAAAACCATTACATATATACCAATGTTGTGATTTGTAAATTCAAAAGGCAAAATCGTAAATTGAAATCAAAATTTAGTTTAAAAAATGAAATGAAATACGACAACTGTCATCTTTCTGTCTCCCCGCAACCACGGTTGCTGAAAAGCATCAGAAACGTCGGGATAAATAATTTAAACAATATAAATAATAAATCGCGTTTTAATCCGGTATACAGTATTTTATTTAAAAATGAAATGAGTTTAGGTCTGCGAACACATATTCGGTCGCCGGTTTAGGTATTGCTTTGATGATTATAAATGTATTTAAGTAATTCAGATGTTCAATTGTTATTATTGTAGAAGTAATATTATTCATTCAATTCATTCGACAGTTCATTTTTCATTGAATTCGTTCCATTAATGTTGTTGTAATTCACTCAATTCGAGTAATAATCTAGCTGTTGAGTGAAGTATGAAAAGGAAGGACATATTGTCTACAATCATGCTACAGTTAAATTCTACGAGTAGTTATTACAATGAATATCTCAATATTTATAAAGGGTACACGTGTTGATAGTTGAATATATTGCTATATATAAATATGTAAAGTATTTGGAAAAGAATACCTAAAAGAAAGAGGGCACGATTACGATCATTTGACCGTGGATACCGTCTACTCATGTTTCAACCCACTTAAACGTCGAATTTAAATGTCTATCACACTTGAAAAAAGTCTTATTTTAGGCCAAATATCAATAATAATCGGTCAAATTAGGGCGCCAAAGATATAGTAAATAGTAATCTTCCCGGAAAGAAATGTATGTGGGATATATTACTGCTAATTACAGCTACCTTTTAAATGCTTGTACATAACACTGTACCTAGAAGATGGACAACAATAAGGTACGTTTCAGTAATTGCATTATTCTTGCATCAAGCTATAGAAAGGTTTTGTAATTGCCTTCTCTCAAATTCAATCTAACATATTGTGCTATGCATAGCAAGTCTCGAACTCAGAATAAATAACTTACTTACTCCACGTTAACTTTTTATTGTTTTTCTTTTGAATCCGTTAGGGGCAAAAGTAATGGCTAATTTTCTGTCTGTATTCAATTTGATGTTAATAAACATCGTGAAATTTGATAAACGATTAAATCTGAAAACTATTATTTTTAAGCAAAAAAACAAAAACCGACTTCAAAACTACAACTACATAATATACGTATAGTATATACAAACTTAAACTCAAAAGTAAAAAATAATACTTTAATTACTTCAAAGCAAGAGCCTTAAAGGACAATCGACAATATTATCGGTACTTATATATACTATATATTAAATATTTATTAAAAGTTATATTTCGACTTGTCCGTAGAACAACGTTACATCTGCAAGACGCTCTTTTTTACATTTGACCTTATTATTTGGTGAAATTAACTTTATGAACCATTATTTGACTGTTATCTTCGAAAACAAGTTGTGTGTTTTAAAATTTTGATTTTACTAGTAAATTATATCGGTCAGTTTAGTCGTACAAATACAAAAAGGGGACTTGGTATCATAATCATATCGGACTTTGTTCTACGGATAAGTCGATTTGATGTCGGTGCCACCCAACCGATGTCGCTCCGTACTTCCGTACCGTTCGAAAATTTGTTGCAAAAGCAGGATTAAACTGTCCTTTTTAGGTGGCACCGACTCCAAAAATAATTGCATGGACATAATACTATGTCAATGCATGCAGTAATGGAAATTCAATGCGGCCAACGCGTGGATACTTTTACTAGACCAAATATTTATACAACATAAACATTTGCAGAGAAAATATTTACCTAATTCGAAACCCATACGACAATTTCCCGTTGTTGTATGATGTTTTTTCAATGAAAATAAATTGTGAAATTAATAGCGTAAGTTGCTCTTCTTTAAAATAACCAAACTAAAATAGACATAATTATCATCCAGTGTTATTGTTAAGCATGAATAACTTGCGAGAAAGTATTAGAATCGTCGATCGAGTTAATTCGAATTTTATCAGAAATTATTTGAAATTACATACAACATACTATTACGCAAGTCTTTCCCTCTGAGCTCTTGAGAGGCCTCGTAGCAAAATATTATGTTAATTATTCTTACATATTATGCTACTTGAATATGAAATCATAATATATTTCGTATCACCTTATAAACAGGAAAAATCTTGTTTTTTTCGGAAATTGGTTTATAAAGGTTGAATGTTATAAAGACTCCACTTTACACTCACTACTTTGACGGTTTATTATTAAACTGGTCTGCCGGCCTAACATGACAAGCGCGACAAAATTTTGTCTACCGTTTTCTCGTGTTTCAATCGACTATCGCTTAATTTCTTTCGGGTCTAACATGACAATTACACTTAAAACTCGACTTTTAATATCAAAAATTGATACATTTGTCGATGGAGATATCTTTTCTATCAAAATTGTCGATGTCGAGATATAATATATCGAGATATTTAACATCTTAGTTTGTCTTCTCTCGCGCGAGATATATCTCGTGGCGGTCATGCTAGCCCGGCTGGACTCAGGATAGACCTGTATTATGTAGCGACATGTGGAAGCTCTCTTGAAGTGAAAACCGCCCCAAATTTGAGTAGTGAGCTGTGAAGGTAAGACGATATATTCATACATAAACAGAAGAACAAAAATATTACAGAGAAATTAAAGCTCAAATTACCCAAAACTCTAAATAAATCCACTTCAATAGTAGTGATGCAAATCAAGTGTATTGGGAAAATTGGCCAATTAAATAAAGTTTTCAGTTGAAACTGGCTCTCAGCAAAAACACATGACACCATTTCATTTGCAAAGTAAACGCTTTCGGCAATTCACCCTCGTTTGGGCGTGCTTAATTGAAGTTTCTCTTGTATTGATATTGGATTCGACCTGTTCAATGGACCGTTTTAGAAGCTTTTATAATTATTATTGAAGCAATTGTATGTGGAAAAAAAAAATCTGAAGTTTAGTATTATCTAGAGTTATAGAATACGTTTATTCATCAGAAGTGTGACACTCATATATTAAATCTAAATAAAACAAACGAAACATTTGAAATATAAGCTTTTCTTCAAAGACCACTCATTTTGTACTCAGCATGATAAGGTGAAGTTTTGGCTTACTCAGCAAGCTGTTTTCAGCCAAAATATTAGAATTAAATTAGGAGGATATGATTTCTCACGGAGTTGGATTCATATTTCATTTTGAAAAGATTGATTGTTTGATCTTTTATTCTCACACAGCAAATAAAAAAAACTAAGGCATATTCCTGATATTTCAAGAAAAATCTATAGTTGAGTTTTAACTGCAAATGTTAGTTTTATAACTAATGTTGTAATTACATTCAGAAGGAAGGCTAAGTCACTGAGTATTGATTGCTACAAGGTTTCACTATTAATGAACACGCAGTCTGTATTCAAAACTAACTGATAATTAATTAATTGATAGCTCATTCAATATTTCTTTCTATTTAATGATTATCGCCTTTATTTGTTACATAATATTCTAAGATTATCATATTTACTATACAGCCGTTTCACTCATATATTTAGTAAAATTCTGAGCTTCGTTCTAATGATAGACTTTTACTACGTGTTCCTTATCATTATAATGTCTACTATTCTATGGAAATTATTTCACCGTCACACTTGTCAAATTATTCTCTAAACTCTTTGCCTGTGGAGATCAAGCAAGCTCAAACGATCACTTGCAAACGTCGCGATCGTTCGTTATAATTTTATTTCTTACATAATGTGGTTTTTTAATGACGTATATTATGGAATGTAAGAATTCTTACTTTATATTTTTATACTAGCTGATGCCCGCGACTTCGTTCGCGTGGGGTTCACTTTAAGCTGAGCTTTTGAGCAAGCTTTCTTTAAATGACATACCCTCCTCCACCCTCTGTACTTGGTGATTTCTTTTGGGAAAGAGCTATCAAATTAGTCATTGACGGTTGCTTTTGCATCATGTTATCGACATGTTTAATGGTGGTTGAGATTGGGGTTCGAAGGATGATTTGATATTCAATAGTTGAAATAATTAACCTGACTTTAAAGAAACATTAGGGAAATTCATATTAATTAAATTTTCAATACATTTTCTGTCTTAAATAGATGCGTGCGTTCATTTAATTGGTTATTCTCATTTTTAAGAAGAAGAAGAAGAAAAATCATTTATTTAAAATACACACACAAATATAAAGAAATTGAAAACAAAATAAAATAATAAAAAAAAATTCTGTGGTATCTAAAAAGGGAGCCACTCAGCATGAGTTCCAACACAGATGTGTTGCAACGCTGATCTTCCGTGGCCCCACGTGACACACGACCTGAAGGGTGACACCTCGCCTAATAGAATTAAAATTATGTTATTACAACTACAAATAAACTAAATTTAAAACAAGTACAGACATACGGTTTATAAAATGAGATGATAAAACAAACAAAAAACAAAAAAATAAAAATAAAAATAAAACAAACAAAAGGCTCCTAGTCTCCTGTTCAAAGAGAGTGTGTTGTGTTCAACAACTAAGGCTGGAATGGCTGGAACACTGGCTTCGTTGTTCATTAAAAAGATATCCTTTCATTTTTAATTTAAACGAAATTAATGACAAGGAAGCTTTAAAAGGTGGTGGTATATTATTCCAGCACTTAGTTGCGTTATAACTAAAACTGCCCCTGAAGGCAGCAGTGTGATGCCGACTAAAAGACAGGAGACCGTATAGGGCCGCTCTGGTGTGGTACAAGGTGTTCGTATCGCTCAACCAGTTCAGTTTTTTATATAAATACGTGGGAGCCTTAGATGTGACCACATTGAAAAGCAGAGCTGCGAAGTGCAGGCGTCTTCTATTTTCCATATTTAAAACTTTAAATTTAAACAAAAACGGACTGATGTGATTTTCGGATTTTTTTTTAAATTCCCGGGATTCCTGCCCGGGTTTCCGGTGCTAAATGCGGAAACCTCTAAGATACGGAAGCAAAAAAGCAATGTCGAATAATCGTAATTCTGTTTAAGAGAAAGGATTGATGAAAAGGTGAAATAAATGATCTCATAAGAAATACTTTTTCATATATTATTTCAATAATACATTTTCTATTTTTGTTTTAATATAGTTCTTTCTTTCTTTAGTTCTTTCAAAAAATAAATAAATAAATACAAAAAAATATTTCTTTCATTTCAACTTCAGATTCGAACTCGCATCAAAAGCTACGCTATGGGACTGCATATCCACTATTCTATCCACTATTCTACGAATACATATTGCAAATGGCGAAATAATCAAACTATTTCATTTACATATCAGACTGTGATTGACATCTGACAATTCGAAAAAGTTCAACGCGAGTCAGTTTGCATTGAAATTTGGTGATATGGTGCCTTTAAAATAATATTTAAATGATGATAACTTTTCTTTCCGATAACCAATTTCGATGAAATAAAGCCTATATGTTGCCCCGGGCTTTCCTTAATATATTTGTGTAAATTGCATTAAAATCGGTTCAGTATCTTCGGAGATTAGCGTGAACAAACAGACAGACAGACAGACAGACAGACAGACAGACAGACAAGAATCTTAAAAATTGCATTTATGCATTCTGCTACTCTTCTTTTATCACCCCTCTTAATTTCTGGTAAAAATATTTAGTGAAGCGTAATTTCGATCCTACTCTTTTATTATATGTATAGATAGTAACTTAATTACTTTTTTATTTTGATGTATTTTTTTGTTTTACTCTGTCATTGACTAAGTTTCGCATTTACCTTCACGCGATTGGTTGTCTTGAGGTAATCACTGCTCAGCGATAACAATACATTGGTTTGTTTTGTATTTATGCTTGTATATTTATTGTGTATAATAAATAAGATAATACACACTAATTTTATTTTGCGAAAGATATCCGAAGATATACACTTGTGCATAAACTATGTCTGTAAACAATCGCGCAAGGCATCTTCTATTCCAATTCCCCGCTCTCTTGTATTGTAATGTAGACCCAATTACTAGTAAAGTTTTGTATTCAGCCATTTGGAATCACATCGTTCCAGCTACATCCAAACGGAACAATGCTTGCGTCGTAATATTTCATAAGCTTTGAAATTGCTTCATTTATAACCATGGTTAGAGCTACAATTAGATAAGAGAATTTTAAATAGTAAAGTGTTATTGCGAATAGGTAAATGATGTAGATTGAGAGATTTAGAAAATGTTTAGTTTAACATTCAACAATCATATTCACTCGTATTATAATTACAGTCATTATTTCCATTCAATTCTTTGTAAAAAATATGGTATTATATAATAATAAACATCGGAAAATCCCAAAATAATATCATCTAATTTTAAGAAATAATTCATTTGATTATTTTCTATTGATCATATGATAGCAAAACAAAACCTTCATGGAATTAGCTATAGATATTATAGATATTATATACATTAAAACATTATATATTAAATGATGTTTTTATTGAATAAAACTACGAACCAATCTTATCTATGATAAGTGATTGGATACATGCAATTTGGTCGTTTACTATAAACGTGCCAAGGCCAGCCTGTAGCACCAACTAGATTTGTAGCTATTTTTCTTTAAATCTTCCTCGCTTTTAATTAAAAAATCTCATTCGGAAACTTTATAGTTCGAATTGTTTTTCGTGATATACACTGTAAAATCGTGCCACTTCACTTAATCCGATTGTGTTAGCTTTTTTTTACGGAGCCAATAATAATAAATTTATTATTATTGCCTATATTTTTACAATAGCGACACGTCCCAGCAAATGTGAGTAACTGCTGATAATGAGCTTTCTATTGGTGAAATATTTTTTAAAATCGTTTCAGTAGATCCAAAGATTACCCCAACAACCTCACATACTCACAAACTTTACCTATTTATAAAATTAGTATAGAAGTATAGATATACATAATATGCTACTCCACTCCTGTTCTACTTGTGATGGTAGATATGACAGAATGTGCTACGATCTATGCATATGCCACTTTCGGTTCTTTCACTTGAATCAACGTTTTAGGATTATTACCAAAACAAAATACGAAGTTTCGGCTGACGGATCGTACATTTTCCTATTATGAATCCGATGATCGATCAGTCTTTCGCAATTAGACATTATGTTTTTCGTTTGACATTACTATGATCGTAATTATAATCGTAAATAGAATTGAAAATGTTTTCTTAATAAGAATACGAAGTTGTTTGTTCTTTTGTTTCGTTCCGTTCGCTGCGTTCGATTTTGGTAATAGACCTACTGGTTTCATGTACTTATGTCGGTCCTTTTGAAGAACATACTCGATTTGTGGTGTAGCTCGAGTAGTGGCGCTGCTGGCCCAGGTGACAGTTAAGCTGAGTAATTTTTTGCTTATTTAAATACATCCACAACAGTGATTTAATTAAAAAGTAGTGAAACGTGGACGAGTGTTGTCGAAGAACTTTCTTAAATGTTATCTATTAAAAGATCTCGCAAATAACAGTGATAAAGAAGATTTTTTATTGTGATCGCTTGTTAACATTCCCAGTGTACCGAGATAGAACAAAATCTACCTTCAATTATAAATTAAATCAGTGTTACCTTAGTGACTTCACAAAAAACAGGTGAACATTTATTAAATAATTGTACTAATTTAAATTAAAAAAAATCAGTTATCTTGATTTAAAACAACATACTGTTTGGGTTCTATTTTGTTAAAAACCGCCATCTAGCGTCGAATAACAAGCATTTTAATTGGAATTAAATCGACTCAAAAATGTCAAAGAAGTGTATTGTTTGTGGTAAATTTGTTTCTACTGAAGCTATCAAGTGCACTAAATGTGATAAAAGCTGCCACCGACAGTGTGCTGTTTGTATAAAACCAAATTCAAAGGCACCTGTGCGCTGGCTGTGTAAGGGCTGTAAGTCAAACCAAGTCTCACCTAATAAAATGCCAACATCGAGCTCTAATAGTCATGAAAATTCACCAGTAGAACAACCACCCGAAGATCAAGATAGAGGCGTATTACTAACAGACATCAAATTAGTTCACACCGAGTTGTTGAAGGTAGCCCAAGAGATGGCGTTATTTCGGCATGAGTTATCACAGCTAACAACTACTTTGTCAATTTTAAATAATCGTTTTGAAGATGTAGAAGTTCGAATCTCCAATTTAGAAAAAAACACCGAAGAGCGTATGAATATGCTCGAAACAAAGACGTCAGATTTAGAAAACGACTTTGGTGCGATCTGTACATACGTAAACTCTGAACTTAACAATTATGAACAATTGAGTTTTCAGAATGACTTAGTTATATCTAATATCAGCGAAAGTGATAATGAAAACTTAATTAATGTGGCGACCACGCTGAGTCAAAATTTGGGGATTACTGTAAGCGATCAAGAAATTGTATTTGCCGAAAGAAAGGGCCCACGAGTAGAACATACTGAAGCAGGGCAACCACCTCGACCTCGTCCTGTGGTTATCCGCCTAGCTCGACGGGAGTTGAGGAACGACTTGCTGCGATCGGCTCGCAGTAATCGCGCTTCTGGTGGTAATAGCGATGCGAATTCCACAAAGTTTTATGTAAACGAACGTCTTACTCGCTATAATCGAAACTTATTTCACCAAGCCCGACAAGAGGGAAAGCGTAAAGGTTGGCGATATGTTTGGACTAGCAATGGATACATTTTTGCACGCCAAACCCCCTCCTCTAGAAAGCACAGAATACTCAGTGATGAGGATATAAGAAATGTATTCGGAAACCCTCCCCAATAAAATATAATTTGTTTCTTGCAATATAGTATATTTAGTGTAGCACTGTTCGATTGTTTTGAATTACGTATATTTGAAAAATGATGACATAGTACCTACATTATTAAATTGTATAAATAAATATTCATAAAACATTTTAATCTACATATTATAGCAATGTCACAATCTTCATAGGAATTAAACTGTATCTTACATTATGCATAATTGTCATAACGAGAAATTTTTAGACTATAGTGTAACTAGTAATAAATTTTTAAAATATGTGTATTATTCAATTATAAATATTATTAAAATGTCAGAATGTGCGTATTGTATTAATAAAATTATGATTTAGCAGCTATTAAATATTGTATTATAAGAATATATTTAGTCTTAGTAGGTACTTAGTAGTAATATTAAGCTATTAGTATTATTAGTAATAATTATTGTAAGTGCGCACTTTTTGTTTTTATTTATTTTATTATATATTGTCTTGGATTTGTAAGCAGATGTATTTGTTTACGTTGTGGTTGTTTTTGTAACTTATTATTATATTTTGTTGCTTGTGCCAGCGCGCCACTCCACCGGAACCACTGAAAATCAGTGTTGAGGCTTATGCTGAGCCTCAACGTATGCTGAGTGGTATTCTGTTTTTGGTGGCACCACTCTATTTATATTAAACATTTTTTAATTTATTTATTTGAATTATAATGTTGATTAGTTGTAGTTAATTAAGTCTTTTTTTGTAATAGCTTTAAGTGGTGTTTTTCTAAATAAATGTTCTATCTATCTATCTATCTATCATTTGATCGAGTAACTCATATAAGATTTATATAGGTATGTGGAGATTATGGATAATACTGTAAATAGCAACAAGTCTATTTAACTATTTAAGCCTATTGAATGATTTTTGCTTGAATGTGTTAATGGAAAGATTTACCCTAATTTTTGAAATAAAAATATTGGTTCATGTCGCAATGGCCATAATATCAAATACGATAGCACTCCATAAATAAGCTATAAACAAGTTAAGTTCTAACGCAACGGGTATGGATGGAGATAGAAACAATAATCCTACAGCTATTTTTATAAGTATTGATATAGAACTAATTATTATCCACTATTTTACAAAGCTAAGTATAAGAAAATAAAGAGTTAAGGTATTTCCATACAAAAGGTCTAGAACAAAGGAAATCTGCTGGTAGCGAAATATCAACTTATGCGGGTATTATCTCAACATACGAGTACTTCAGTCTTTATTCTTTACGGAGCGAAACCAATCTTATTTTATGTCGGACAATGTTTTTTAAATCTTCAATATCTTTCTTTTAAGATATAATCTCTTTGTTTAGATACTTTCGGTTCATATAGGGATATATACGTATTTACTATGAAAAGCTTCACTTATCTTAGAATATACTAAATCATACAAATTAAACTTGACCCAGTTCCCAAAGAAGACAAAATTTTGAAGGTAATGTATAATGTAATGTTAATTTTGACGGGCTCGTTGGCGCGTTCGGTAGAACACCTGCCGTGCGCTCCGATGGGTCGTGTCTTCGCATCCCACCGGGACTACATGTTTAAAATTTTCTATAAGCCCCACGTCTGGCAACTTCGGGTATTGAACGGGTGGGAGGAATATCGAAATTCCGACCGGGTAACGAACCACCGTTCAAAGATGTAAAAACCGTGAAATGCACATTGTGCGTTTCGGTTTTAGGCTATGGATTTTCGAATGCTTGAAGTAAAGCAGTAGGTCGATAGCACATCATTGACTGATGTTCTGTGGCTGAGGTATCACCTACCATCAAGTGAGCCTCATGTTCGTCCGTCGATATATAACATATAAAAAAGCTATTTCGTTTTTGAGTTAACAAGATATAACTTTTGTCCTGTAATTATGTGTGGCTATTCAATGGTCTTTCCAGTTTCCTTACTGATATTAATATAAAACTGCGTTTATCTGAACAGTCTAACAACATCATCGTGGTTATTTTTTTTAATCATACCATTTATAAATGAGGCAATACAAATCTTCTTTGAATACACTAAAATAAAACTCTTTGCAATTTTAATTTCAAATCAAATAAACTTTTGTCCTGTAATTATGTGTGGCTATTCAATGGTCTTTCCAGTTTCCTTACTGATATTAATATAAAACTGCGTTTATCTGAACAGTCTAACAACATCATCGTGGTTATTTTTTTTAATCATACCATTTATAAATGAGGCAATACAAATCTTCTTTGAATACACTAAAATAAAACTCTTTGCAATTTTAATTTCAAATCAAATAAAACCTTGGTTTTGCTCGAATAGCCCATGTTATCCGCATATATTTTATGTATATTGCATCGACCGAAGCGGCTAGATTGATTATTTATTTAAACTAGGAGCTTTATTTACAGCGCTGCAAAGCGGCTTGATTTATAAAATGTTACAATTGCTTGGAATAAAATGTATGCCATCAAAAACATAAATTGTAAAAAAAGCCAAGTCTTGCAACTCAGTTCTTCTATCGTAATAAGTTGTGAGATCTATATAATACCAAGTCGGTCAATTTATTCAGTCTCTACTGAAGGATCCTTCTGTCTTAAGTAATTACATAATAAGCTAACCTAACAATATCTTATAGTGATCATATCAATGCCAATATTAAAAATCTTTGATGTTTAAAATAAATAGATTGGCTCGGCTATCGCATGAAATCACAATGTATCTTTTTTTATTTTATTAAAATCATAATGTATCTCACAAGTAATACATATTATATTAAATTAGATTGTTTAGTGCGATTGCCAAGTCAATCTATTTATTTTAAACATCAAAGATTTTTAATATTGGCATTGATATGATCACTATAAGATATTGTTAGGTTAGCTTATTATGTAATTACTTAAGACAGAAGGATCCTTCAGTAGAGACTGAATAAATTGACCGACTTGGTATTATATAGATCTCACAACTTATTACGATAGAAGAACTGAGTTGCAAGACTTGGCTTTTTTTACAATTTATGTTTTTGATGGCATCTCATTTCTTTTTGTAGATAGTCCTTTTCTTAGTTTATTTGGATAAGAATTAATACAAAGGTATGGATAACAGTCTGATTTTGATCGGCATTTTTATCAACTTTTTAATGTAAAAAAGTAGTTATAGTGACATAACTACAATAGTTGGATATATGGTCTCGCGAAGTTTTTTGTAGATTTTGATATGTTCTATAATATTGTAGAACGTTTTTTTGTTCTATCATCAATACTTTCCGCAGCACATGCGATGAAAGACATTTTATGGCTAATTTTTTTACACCTTGGGTTGTTTTTAGTAGGGATTTCTAAGGATATCTATTTTTTTCTAGTAATAAATACCCTATGTTACTCAGTGATAATGTAGCTTTCTAACGGTAAAATATTTTTTAAAATCGGTCCAGTAGTTTTTAAGTTATTCATTACATACAGAAATACAAAAAAAAAATGTATATCTAGAAAACTGGACCGAAATTTCAAAATATTGTAGTTTTTCCTTGATTTATAGACTAAACTCTAATTGTATTCTAAATTTCAAGTTTCTATGTCTGCTAGAAGTGCCTTAGAGTTTTGATGATCGGTCAGTCAGTGAGTGAGTGAGTGAGTGACAAATTATCAAACTTTGACTAGTTATAATTCTTAACCTACTGGTTCAAACAGAATGATATTTGAAATATACCGAGTTTATACAATGCCTGCTTAGTGACTGAAAATTCAGGATTCTAGTTTTATCCACAACGAAGTTATAGGGGGTCGAAAATGGCCCGAACTACTTCGAGAAAAGGATAGTACAGCCGTGCCGCTTTTTGCTCGACTTGGCGGGGGCACTACCGTGCCCCCAGATATTTTCCGGGGATAAATAATTTTTTCTATCCTTTCCTAAGGTTTAAGCTTTCTTCATACATTCCATACTTTCCTTAAAATCGGATGCCATTTTCTTGTACATACAAGAGCAATAATTGAATAGTTGTCATCCATGAATTGTAAGCAACTCTTTACATGTGGATATTATGTGCTGTTTATAACAAGAAGATAAAAGCAAAACTAGTATAACAGATCAAGAATTGTACGTGTTGTTTAGACAATGCTAGTCATTTATTGATTCAATTTAATTGTACGTAACAGGCAAGAGGCCTTAAGTATATGAAACAGATGCAAAATAACTTTAGTAATAATATTTACAATATTAGCCTGGATAATAATACTATTAGAGAGTAGAATATACGTCACAATAATGTATAAAGCCACAGTAAACAGCGTGTAAGCTATCAGAACCGAACAGTTTGAGACTGAGCCAATCTTTTCCAGCTTATTGGCCTAGTCTATATTTATCTAATATTTCTCGATCTTTTGCCCAAATATGCCATGTTATATTTAGTATATATTATGTTGTTATATTATTGTGTTAAGATGGTTGTTGCGTTTGATCATTTTTGATATAAGTTTTAACTAAAATAACTGTTATTTCGTACAATCTGTTGTTCCAAGAAGCTATAGTTCTTCTAATTTAAAATCAAATAAATCGATCCTAAACGATACTCATTTTGTCAATGATCCCAAATAAGACGTTTAAAAAGATTTACTGGATTCATTATTAAACATGCAAAAACCCAATTTTTTTTTTTTTGATGGAGAATACCTACAGCTTCCTCGGACAAAGAATTAGTCTTGCCATTCAAAGGGGGAACGCTGCCAGTATCTTCGGAACCTTGCCTAAATGGACCCCTTTTATTAATATATTTTAGTTTTTATAGTATTTATTTTAAGGTTTTTAGAGTTTTAGGTTCTTTTCTCATATACGTTGTAATTGACTTATAAAACAAGTATGTTAATGAGTCAAATAAACATTTAGTTAAAGGCTCCATAAAAAAAAAAAAAACAAAAAAAAAAAAACTAATATATGTCAATATTATTTCAGATTCCGTTAGGTACATAATTTTAGTGTATACCTAATGTCATATGATTTTGGTTCGATAAAATATTATAAACTTTATAAACTAACAAAAATGTATGTATCATTTATTTTTAATTTCGCATGTACAGTACATAACTACGGTTTTAAAATATATAAAAAAAAACAGTTAGTTATATATCCGTACATTACATTTTCCTTATTATAACCGAAATACGTGGCCATAATTATGTTAAAGGTTATACGTAACATAATATGCGTTTCATTAAAATTTGTTCACTAATTGGTGCTGAAATTTACAGGAGCATGAAACTCGTGAACGCTTGTAACTACATTACTTATTCAGTTATCATTTGCTCACTACAAAGTGACTTAAACCACTTGCCAAACTGTTGTACTGTTGTTTACATGTACATCAATATCTCTTGACTTTGACCTACATCTTGACGTTATTCGTTACGATTCAGAATTTCTTAAAAATGTTACTTCTTTACGGTTAGGGCGGATTTCCCTATAGGCCGAGTAGGCCAGGGCCTAGGGCGGCAAAATTTTGGGGGCGGCAGACCCTGGTATACTTCAACGTTTAGAAACTCACAAATAAAAAAGGTATGCATCAGTATCTAACAACACTGATTGATGTAACTTTATCATACACAGACTTTCCTTATATTATACTTTAATTTTTATATATCATTCAATTCTTCGTGCTCTACTTGAGTAGGCAATGTTTTATGTTACACAGGCCTAGGGCGACCAGCGTTTCAAATCTTCTCCTGTTTACGGTAACAACGACTTTAGCTAATAAATAAGAGTTATAAGAACTCAGGCACATTTCAGTAGTATTAGTGAATATTAATTTGGCTTGCTGTTGTTTTATTAACATTTGTTTTTATAAATCATATTTTTATACTAGACTGACCCACACTGGCTTCACGCGAAAATAATATCGAAAAGAAATAGGCAAACGAAGAGAACAAGCAATTTCAACGAAAGCTCTCAGTAGGCTTAATGGCTTGAGACATGTTGAACAGTTTTCGTAATATTTCAAGAAATTAATACGTGACAATAATATTAAACTAAATCCGTTCTAATCTAAGCACACATACGGCGGGAAGCGTCTTTGTTTTATACTATGTAGAGATATAGACAGATAAAATTGTGCACACACGACAAGCATTCTGAAATGCATAGACTGAAACCGAAAAGCGAAATATGCACTTCTCAGACTTTCCTCTACGAAAAGTGGTTCATAATTATGCCATTTTCTCATACACACTATATTATGTTATAAAACAGTTGAAATTGTTAAAACAGTTGAAATATATTTTTAATAAGCTCGTAAATACTTTCATAATAGTTGTGTATTTCTATAATTTACATTCAAAGACGCGCATTATGCCCAGACGTATGTATTTGTATGATTGATTGAAATTGATTGAATTAATGCTTAAAAATCATGATTAAATCATCTTGTATTATAACTTACATAAAAAATTTTAAAGATAACATTTTTACTATAAAATTATGAATGTTAAAGTCCTATATACTCGTAAACTTGAAAAAGAAGTCATCCTTAAATGATGGCGATGTAATTGACCTACTTTCAAGGTGCCAAAACGCTTTAAAGATGCTTAATGGGGGCAGAGAAATGTTGAAACTACAAAATGAAACACGTTGCGGTTACAAAATGAGAGTAATAATGAGTTGGTAATTTATCTGTTTCAGTATGATTGTCGCTTTATTTATTTTTAACTTATTATTATTAATTGCTTTTGAATCATAATGAAGAGTATTATTATGATATAATTACATTTATTCGTAAATACAAGAGTGATTTGTTTTTATATAATTACTAATTGGTTTCTAATTCTGTAGTTTTAGTAAGTAGTAGGTAATAATACTCGCGGTTTATGAAATATTGCTTTCATGTATGTATGGCGAAGGTGTTGGATGTTTTCACTTTAGTTTTTTGCTCACACTGTAGGTATAAAAGTGTGAGCGGGTTTTTTTGGAATGACTTTTGAAAATGTTGACAATTCGCCACTGATTTCTTTCAAATGTATACCTATCAGAATTCAATAAGTACCTAGTTGACCTAATTATTAAATCTCACCTGGAAGACAATAATTTTATACCATTCCTTTGTATATTCATTAATTTAATTATTATTTATTTTTCTGCACTTATACAAATTATATTTATTTTCAATTATGTAACTTCAAAAGTTCAGTTAAGTATTAATTTTTAATTATAAGAGATTGAGAAATAACAATTTCCATAAACCTATATTAAATGTTGTGTTGTCAAATAATTCTAACATCCTTATAGATGGCACTCATTTGTTGATAAGCAAGAGATTATCCTTAAGCAATGAAGAATATAACAAATTATTTTAATACACTTACTTGTTGCGCTTACTTCTGGTCCAAGAGATTCAAAAGCTTTTCCGAAACTTAATTTAAGAAGGCGGTCAGAATCTGAAACAAACACATTTTATTTTACCGCCACCTAGTGGACCATATAGCAATTGATCTGTATTTCAAACGTGCCGTATAAATATATAAATATAAGCAACTAACAAGTATAATAGTACTAACGTTACATACTAGGTGGCGCTGTTATTAATATAAGCTTAATACGTAAATATTATAATAATTGAAAACCAACGAAACAAAGGGAACAATTTTATACAATATGCTGCAACTAAAATTTCTTCTATAACGTTTTTTATATTTCTTTTCTGTGAGATATCCTCGTACAACTTTATCTTCCGCCTATTAAGGAAATAGTTTTTGATAAAGATTGTTGCTCTGATAAATACACTTATTAAATATATAATAAATTTAAATACACAAAGAGTAAGGTAACGCCATTTATCAGAAAATCTATATGCGTAATCAATAAGAAATATTTTTTTATTAAGCCTATTAATATGCGAATACATTTTTGGTGATTTTTACTTAATTCGGCAAAATTCACGATCTGACGGAATCTTGTTACGAATTTACGTGACTCTTAAAGATGCTTCAGAAAATATCATGAAATCGTCTCCCATTATAAAAATTGCATGAAGTCATGAACATCAAAATATTTCAATATTATCTTATAATGTCTGATTTTCGTTACCAATGCGAAATAGTTTTAGTGTAACAACTGTCGGTTTCCGCACAACATTTCCTCCGAAAGCTTTTCTAATAAAAGAAAGGATATTCCTTCGGAAACAAGGACGTTAAACACACGTTCCGTATTTCGGGACACGACCGTACTGTGTACTTAGGCCTGAAAGCGTGTCGGTACACTTGTTACAGGCCGGGGGCTATTAACAGTTCCTCCCAAATAAGCAATGCCGAAAGCCATCTGGCTTTACGCCAAAACTTACATTCATACCTTGTTCGCTGCATGCAATTTAGTTGTGTATTGCTTTCATTTGTAAGGCGCTTTCTATGTACTGTGTTAAAAGAGTTAGCTTGGTAGGAAAAGCGTAATTAAGAAATAACCTGTGAAAGTAAAACTTTGCCGTACCGTTTCTATGATTTTAGGATGAAAATATGTATCTAAAACTATAGGTAAGTACTATGAATAATAAATACTTGAATAATTAAAATCCAGGTCAGAGCACACCTAATCCTTTGAAATATCGCTTCAGAAGGTATGAGGTAGGTATAAAATAAAACTGTAGTGTTTTAGGCTCTATATTTCAAATTGTATTTGTGTTGTGTTTCTTCTGTATACTATAAATTATATGTCTATGTCTAGATATCAGTAGATGACAGTCAGTGGCGGCGCGGCGTAAGGCGTGGGCGACGTGGGCCACCGCCTATGGCCTCGCGACCCAAGGGGCCCCGAAAAATTATAAATTACTTGAAAGCCGCGCCATTTTTTGCATTGGTAGAGGGCCCCGCAAAATGAATCTTGCCCACATAAAATTTAGGTCTTACGCCGCCACTGATGACAGTTCATTTGATACCGTTTTATGCTATATTTAAATATGGTAACCTTAGTATGAAAGCAATGTGCGAACTGAAGCCTAAGTCTTGAAGTTATGGTTAATATACCTGCTGCAGTGGAATCTGGAGGTGGTTGAAAATGGTACGTTGCAGCAAAACCTTGGCCTGGAGATGCTGAGTTGGCTGTGAACTGAAGCAGCAGCGAAGGACCCGTAGACAGCACTTCATAACCTGAGGATAATGATTATATCTTTTATGGTTTTGGAAATTACATAATATGATTACACATAATATACAAAAATAAGATCCAAAAGGTAACGCAACTGTTTGTTGACGCAAGTAATACCGATTTATTAATTACATTTTTATTAGTACAACATTATTATTAGTCGATAGTCAAGCGCAGACTGAGAGCTCAGTTATATAGAAAGTACTCTGTGCTGAGAGCCGGGATTTTCGGCTTTCAAATTTCGAATTTCAAAAGTTACCACACTAACGCCATCTAGTTTTACATAATCGGTACTTGATGTTATTTTCTGTATTATTCTGGTTGACTGTGCCGCCTTTGTTCTATTCATAATAAGAAACAAAGCTGTAATTTTGTTTTGTATATATAAATATATGTCTACCCGCACTTTCTGATCAAACAAGTTACGTATTACGTTCAATAAATACTTATTCTCGAGTAAGCATATTATAATGTGTGTATATTATATACGCATAATAACTTCAATCTATTGCATCATTAAGATACTGTAATAGTATTGTAAGTTATCTCTACTATGTATTTTTAATAAAAAAATAATATTGGTATTATTTTATTACGATAATACATAGTTTTATTCTAATCTATGATGAATGTTGAACACAAGCGTGAAATATTTCAAATAATGGTTGTAGGTTTAAAGCGCTTTAAACGGTAGGTTATGCATCATTTAAACAAAGGCAATTGTCTGGCCGAGGAAATATAGTAGTCTTAATAAGAACAAAAGCATTTGGTGAAATAAATTCTATGAAATATGGGTAAAGGGAATAGCAAATAGCTTTACGAATCTAAAGAAATCGTACTAAAGTAAACTCGATTCTTTGGGGAGCTATGTATTACGTTCTCATGTCTCTGAATCAACTTTGATGAAACTTAAACCTCGGGGAAGAATTTAGAATTTAGATCCATTTCCACGCTGACCCTCTAGGGTGAATATTTTGGTAGGGATCAGTGGAATAGCCTGTACTGGTCCCTATATAGGATATAGGACTTATAAGGGATGACGACGAAGGGTACCTGCCATACTACCACACTGCACACAATATGTCAGTTGATGTTTTTTCTTTTTTGATAGCGACACATACTAATAGTATGATGACATCATGAATAAAGATTTCTCGTAACTATTAGCACAAGTCTGACATGCACTTGATTGGGTGTTATTTTATTAAGTTTTACTTAAGTTTGGATATTGAGATTTAAAAGTAAAATCACAAATTATACAATGTAATATAATTAATTTTATATTATGTTCGTTAAAATAATAAAGTATTGATGAACCATTCCAGTTCACCCTATCACAGCAGTTCAAGAGATAGAGTGCTTTTAAAGCCAGAACGATAGATTGGTCAGCGAATCTTTTAGATGCGACCTAATAAATAATAATTAAATAGCTCATATGAGCTTTTTAGAATTATAATATTAAGGTATTTAACTGTTTAATTCTACATTCGACAACGTACCTACCTGCAAGTCCTATGGTGTTGAATATGTCTATGAGTGGTAATTTTATCATCACGTGAGCCGATAGTCAGTTTGTCTCCTATTTTATATAAAATACATTTTTTATTTTAGAAATCGACAGACGAGCAATGAGGTTAACTTGATGGTAGGTGATACCTCAGCTATAGAATATAAGTCAATACCTACTTTTTACTTCGAGCATTCGGAAATCCATAGACTGAAACTGAAACGTATAATATGCACTTCACGTTTTTTCCATCTATGAACCCTGGTTCGGTACCCGGTTATACTACATGTATTTCTCCCTAATTTTTTGGTTTGATATCGATCAATCTATGACTTTATCAATAAAAATATCACGCAAAGTTCGAATTCATTGAAATTCCAGAGAGTTCTACTCAACTAAAGCAAGTTCCACTTTGAGGTATCATTATTCAAAAACGCCTTCATCGACTGTCGGCAGGTGACGGTGGGTATGCGATCGGAATACATACTCGACAAGAATCGATCGAATGAAAGCTTTTGAAGAACCGCACTACATATAAGTATATATCGGGGAATTAGAGATAGATTCTTGAATGTGAATAATAATAATCCAATCTTCTTGTCTTGTAATCAATATTTATTCCCACGTCCAGTTTTCACAATAATAAGTAATTCAGACGTGATCCATAACACAACTTGGAATAGTTAACGGACTGAGCGCCACGAATAGACTGTCCTCAGAAGCACAGAACACGGAGTTATATAGTGCCGGCGACCGGTCTGCCCCCTCCTCGCCTGATTTACGTAGTGGTGGTTTGATGACATCATCGTTCACAACCGTAACAGTGACAATGACATTATTTCACTGTTACTCGCGCCGACACGGCCATCCTGCATACAGGTCGCCTCTGACCTAAAAACAAAATAACAAACAGTACATCTGTTCACATCTACATCATTCAAGTAACGGAACTAATCTTTCCACACAAGTAAGGAGGCCCCTGTCCTCAACCTACACACATTTACTCAAGTAAGGAGGCCCCTGTCCTCAACTTACACACATTCACTCAAGTAAGGAGGCCCCTGTCCTCAACTTACACACAACAACACGTAAGGAGGCCCCTGTCCTCAACTTACAACAACTCACGTAAGGAGGCCCCTGTCCTCAACTTACAACAACTCACGTAAGGAGGCCCCTGTCCTCAACTTACACACAACAACTCACGTAAGGAGGCCTCTGCCCTCAACTTACACACAACTCACGTAAGGAGGCCCCTGTCCTCAACTTACACACAACACACGTAAGGAGGCCCCTGTCCTCAACTTACGGTTAGTCAAGAACAAGTAATATTGTCTTTCATTAATGCGAGCATCATACATCCAAATAAAACAACCTCCACCGAACTATTATCTGTCAAACACCTGTCTGATTTGAATTATCAGAAAGTTGCTATTTCAATTTTAATCCGGTAAAAGTCATCCTACTCGAAAGTACAACTACTTGCGACACATAAAACGATACACGAAATAAATGAATTATGTTACGTACGCTCTGTTATCTTCTGATACACACAGCGCCGACATGATGTCTCATATAAGCAACCATATGCCGCTCGGCCGTCCTGTCATTATAAGAGCTCTTGCTTCACCAGCATATTGTCTTGCTTCTCACGTATTAAGTTTCCACTGGCATCGACTACATTGAAGCAGCTACGAGTTGCTCAATATTTCCAATAGATGGCGCTATAGTACTGACGCTGCAACACGGCCATCTTGACGACTCACACGTCCTCGTGTGTGATATCTGAAACAAGGATAATTTTGCACAGTAAAAATTCTTTCACTTGGCCTCCCTGGCCCGCAACTGATTTCCATAAATCCCAACTCCAATTAAATTTTTTTTTTTTTTTTTTTTTTTTTTTTTTTTTTTTTTTTTTTTTTTTTAGATTTCTTGAACGGTGTGTTATAATTAGTTAAGGATCTAGGTTATTGTTTTATTTTTATAATATTTTTAAGATTTTTGTAACCTAAATTTATTCAAAAGAACCATAGATAACAAGATTATAATTACTTTAATCAGTTTTCGTCAAAAAAGTTAGTCCCGTTCGTCAGCGTTGTATATCAGTATACAATACTGTAACCGTACCGCACTGTGACGGGAAATCAAGCCCGATTTCACGTCTATCACTGAACTGAAGGTACAAGTTATCAAGCGAATCACCTACTCCAATATACAACTCATGACACTAAGGTCCAACCATTTTTGAAAGGACCTCTATAATTGGGATCAAGCTTTATTTGATTGCGTTCTTCATTTTTTAACAAGACAAAGTCAAATGCACAGGAGGATTTTTTTTTTTTTAATTTGCTGATGAAATCGCCTTTTGGGAGAAACCTTCTCAATATTCTCTACGGATTGTGACTTCACCTAGTTAATATCAGGTTCATCGCTATCGGACAGTAACGTCTAAAGGTTTAGCAAATTTGCCTATGAGTGAACTCATAACCCTTTCAACTTGCCCGTTAACACAGCTTGATACTGTCGCAGTCAAGTGCAAAGTTGAATTCAATCATGAAATTCACAAGAATTAAAGCCCTAACTGGCGATGCATCGACCCTGGTCGAAAATAACGTGAGTCGGTGATCCGAACAAGGAGATAGTTCTAGTTGAAATGGCTGAATCGATGCGAAGAGTAAGATACTATGGATAAAAGTGAAATCATCAATTATAACGGTGAGCTTGCCATATCAGCATGAACTGTATACGGGACACTAATCTTGGGAATCGGATCAAGTTCAGCCTGTACACGTTCCGAACGAAATTTGAATAATTTACAGGTCATCCATCGACAAACATTTTTAGCCATATGTTTGAACCAGTAGATTCCGCGTATGCACAATACCTAGCAAGAATCTTTTCCTATCCAATACGCATAAATGACTCGTAGATATGGTTGATAATTGACTACCTGAAAGCTCGTGAGACTGTACGGAGGCAGCCTGTGCTACTCTACGTTAAAATACACCTGAGCGTAATTCATAAGTTTGAGCAACGTCTGGGGGAGACAGATTTTCTGTGAGATTAGTTACCTCGACGTTTATTGTCTATTTTGCCAAATTGTGATTTAGCTAAACGTTATTAACATCTATCTAAGGATAAGGCTACCACCTAAGGCTAATAAATCGCATCTTATCAAAATTTAATCACTCAAAAAGCCATGAAACATGAAATAAAATTTGTTCGTCATTATTACAAAGAATAAATTAAACCATTTGTAAATCACACAACACTAAATCGGTCTATGCAATCTACCAACACATTTTTGAGAGTACTCTCTTTAATTAGGGAATAATTAATCAACACCAGAATCAAATCATTTCTTTTGCTGCTTGTCAGTAGCTGTATATAACGATCTCCGAAGCATATATCCGCACTTGCTGGCCAGTAGGTCTATTACGAAAATCGGAACGCAACGAATGGAACGAAACGAAAGAATAAACAACTTCGTATTTTAACTTATTAAGAAAACATTTTCAATTCTATTTATGATTATAATTACGATCAGATCTTTTGTATTCAATCGTGAGCGTACTTATGGGTTATATTACTTATTCAAAGATTTCAAAAGATAGCAATCGTCCTTTTAGTATTTTTCATAACTAGCACATTTTTCATTGTTTCTTGCCGCTTGCTCTCTTGTCTCGTCAAGCTTAATCGCAGTTTTGGTATCATCTAAAGTTTAAATATTTAGAGGTCTAGTTACGCGGCTTATCAACACGTGGTATGTATAATATCAACTATTTTTTGGAATGCATCACAATGTATTACACTCGATCAAAATTTAAAATTTCTTCCTTGTAAATAATGTAAAAAAATCTTTACAGAGTTCGCTACAGCCACAGTCTAAGTTTGACGACAGACAGTACAGTTCGTATCTAGAAGCCTAATTTTCAGTTCATCACGTGTGCGGGTAGACCGTTAATTATTAAAACTATGGATTATTCATTACTACCTTTCCCGGATTTACACGGGCGCAATGTACATAGATACTATGTAGAGTTTTTTTTTTTATTTTGCATATCGATATCGATAACCACTACAGGGTTTAGTTTATAACTTCAAGACGATACACATTTTTGTTTAGAAATAACCAAGGAAGCTAACCATGTTGATTGTGACATTTTGTTTTCATATTTCGCGACCGATCATTACATCATATTTCAAACAGTTATTTGAATAATAAGATAGCACGTGAAAACAATGACGATTTAAATGAAAATACCGCAAAGATTCGGTACAGTCTACACAACCAATACCTTTTATACGGACTATAGAATAGAAATGACGACCTTTAAAGTATCGGTTAATAGATTACTTGACAAGAAAGCTTTCAACACACAAAAAAAACATAATACGACTCACCGGATTGTTCCAATTGTCGGTAAACACTCGCTTTTTGTTTATTGACGTTAAAATCAGGAGGCTTCTTAAACTTGGAACGATAATCCGCCGCTTTATGGCTCGGTTTTCCGCACGTAGATGCTCCGGATTGATTTATGGCAGCGTGGTCTTAGGTGCCGTTGGCGGGGTGCTGATGGCTTCTATCAACAGCATCAATATATTTTCTGCTGCATCTCGAACATAGCACGCGAGTCCAGATTCCGCTTCTGATATCGGGGAATTAGAGATAGATTCTTGAATGTGAATAATAATAATCCAATCTTCTTGTCTTGTAATCAATATTTATTCCCACGTCCAGTTTTCACAATAATAAGTAATTCAGACGTGATCCATAACACAACTTGGAATAGTTAACGGACTGAGCGCCACGAATAGACTGTCCTCAGAAGCACAGAACACGGAGTTATATAGTGCCGGCGACCGGTCTGCCCCCTCCTCGCCTGATTTACGTAGTGGTGGTTTGATGACATCATCGTTCACAACCGTAACAGTGACAATGACATTATTTCACTGTTACTCGCGCCGACATATACATTTTACGAGAAAGGTTGTGAAATCGGTTTGTTCACGTAGGACGGTATAGGTAGCGTTTTTTTATTCATGTTATTTAAATATTGTTATTAATGTTTACAAATATTACCAATATATTGTATTATATAATTATGTTAACAATAATATATTTCTTACTGACTGACTGACTTACTAAAAAAGAGAGCAATTTGTCATAGTATGTGATTTGGAATGACAAACTATGACAATGGTGATTTGTGTTGGGCGTGTTATTTTGTAAAATTAGATATATTTTAAAGACTTGTAAAAGCGAATAATTCAACTATTTTTTAATTAACTTTGAGAGTACCTACACTAATATATAATGTATGTATATCTACAGAATACATATACAATTTTAATATAATTAAAATCGCATTTCAATCCGGTTAAAGTTAATTTATCGAAATGTGAAATCTCTAAAATTTTAAGTTACTGAAAAATAAAATAAAAATAATGTTGAGTGAAAAGATCCTTAACAATATTTAGCTTTTTTCAAAAGTATTGGTAAGGGAATATAAAATCATACATAGGTTCATTCGAATGATAAATGATATCATGAAATACATTTCGATAACCGTGTTTATCAAAAGTTGTTTCCATTCCTCGGAGACAAGTATGAAACGTACTCAATATATGTCGAAATGAGAAATTATCCAGCCGTGGTGTTGACTGAAAATATTATACTTCTACAGAAAATACAGAATCGGGAAACATTATTTGTCATATTATTTGTAAGTGTACTAGATTACCCGTGCCCAATTCTTTGGACAAAGTGAAAATTTGGGGTTGGTGGGATATGGGACAAACCTTTGTTTTTTATACGTTTATTTTTTATTATTATTACTAATTATTTCAAGATGTCACGTGGAACATGTAGTAATGTTGTTGGTTTAAAAAGAGTGGCGGCGAGTTTATTGCCAGTTCTACGCGCTTGATTTGAGAACTGGCAGTAAATGTAAAATTAGAAGCATTTTCGTATTTTGCGTATAAGTGTATTTTGTTTTACCTAAAGTTTACTTAAATGAATAAATGATAATTTGATTTGATTAGAAACAGGGTACAGCAAAGAGTCTATGCTTTCATGATCGACGGTAATTATCAGAGACAACTGCATATTAGGAATATATCGTAATGTAGCTCCGGAGTTGTAACGAAAATCATGATTTACAAATTTAAAAAATTGAAATTTGTCGTAACATTAGTTATTTAAATAAAATACTTAATAGCGGATTAAATCGCGATTTATTATTTAAATTATTTATCCCGACGTTTCGGATGCTTTTCAGCAATCGCGGTCACGGGCAGACTGAAAGGTGACAACTGGCTGATTTGGAAACTTTGTGATTTTATTTAAATGTGTGACACTCGCGTTAATAAAAGATAATATAACATTAGTTATACGAAGTATAGCACCGGTGCCCACATTAAAATACCCTGTGTTGAAGGTGACTTATCTCTGCCGTGTTTCAGACAAGTTTTCATATTTTGCCTATACCTATTAAAAAAATGTCGAATGTGCATTTTGAGCCATTGTCCTTTTATTTCAGTTATATTTTTTAAAAAAATGCAACAAAACATTTTTGAATACATTTAATTACACGTGAATAAATTACTGTTATGTTTTTCATAAGTACCTATATTTAAAACCGTAACAAATTAATTGTAATTGATTTTCATATCCGATAATATTATTTGGGAAAGACGTTAATTATGTGCTTTTAATAACAAGCTAAATCTATCTATTACATAAGAAAAATAACGTCCTCATTTGTACCAAGTGGGATTACCGTCAAGACAGTGTTAATATAACCTGTAGTTCACCTGTCACGTTACTTAAGCTTCACTTGTCTTCATTACTTGAGAGTATCCTCCAAAGCTTTCATTACGTCTGTATTAACTGTTTCTAAGGTTGTAATTAGCTAGACACTGAGTCTGAAGACTTTATAAACTTTATTGAAATTTATTTGTGGATTCGCTTATCTATACTACCTAATATTATAAAGAGGTAAAGTTTGTGAGGTTGTAGGGGCTAATCTCAGGATCTGCTGAACCGATTTTAAAAATTCTTTCAGCAATAGAAAGCTACATTATCAGCGAGTAATATAGGCTATATAGTCATCTTCATTTTATGTAAAGTACATCTTCATTGCACCCGTGTTAAACCGGGGCGTGTTGGTAGTTTATATTAATTGTATTTTTAGTTTAGTAATATCGTTTCAATGCAGAAAGAAAAGCTTATTAACCGCATCTTTTTGTAAAGGTTAAAAAAATTGCCATGCTTAAAAAATAGTACAATCGTAAGTTTCGAATCAAAACATTTAAACCAAGCCTAACGATAAGTAGATGTATGTATTCAAATATATATTTTTACGGCATACTTTTGGCTTCGAGCATTCGGAAATCCATAGACTAAGACTGAAACGCACAATGTGCACTTTACCGTTGGCTCATCAACGAGTCCGTCAATTTCAGTTTGATAAATTGATTTATTCCAGTTATAAATGATTCCCCAGTTTCTCAATAAGCGCTTCTCGAATAAACAGTATTTTTTAGACTTACCTGTTAGCTCGTTGCACAGCATGGCTATTGTGGGTGCGTCCGTGTCCCGCCCATCGAATACTTTGATGATGTCCGCCCGCCGCAGACAACTGGAAATACGGTATTTTTAACTTTGTTTACTGTTTGTTTACGGTAAATCCTGTTATGATTATAATATCATGATTAATTTTTCTTATCATATAGCTGAAACAATTTTATGTGAGGAGCGAGCGTAATTTTACTCAATACTACCTTTCTAAAGCTAGTATTGAGTGAAATTATGCTTGGATGGGAAGGAGTTCAACTGTTATTTGACGTATTAAGAATGATGATTTTTTTGATGAAAGTTTAATGAAGTCTGTGCTTCTGGAATTAATTTTATTAGTATGAGCTGGTAGTTTGTTTTAGGTAATAATCCATAGCTAAAAGTGAAAAATGTAAATAGCTTCTATAAGCTTTCAATCTCTATTGTTTCTTCTCTATATTTTTATTTATAAGCTATTTGTTTTCCATGTAAAATAAAATAAAATGATGACCTAGATTCTTGACATTACTCAAATTGTACGGTTATGCCCGGGGTGCGCTATTGAATAGGTTGAAAGTGTTGAGCTATGTTATTTTTATCCACTTTGAAAAACAACGGTCTGAATTAATTTCTCGATTTTGATAACCAACTTAGTTACAGTTAAAATCATAATTAGCTGCTAGTATGTGTGATTCATAGTCCTAATTATTGCAAACTAGTTTAGTAACGATACTATTGTATTTATATTTATTTTTAAATTCAATGCTTAACAATGAAATCTTTGAGTTACCTATAGCTCTTAAAATGACCCCAGTATTGTAATACAGGTATAAGTATATTGTGCCGATATACAAAAAAGTTCAAGTTTTCTTTGACCAAAATATGAGATATAAAAGCAAGATTTATAGTATACAAAAACTTCGATGAATACCGTGGGAAACTTTTCAGGGGTTGTCTCTTGAGATTAGCCTTCTTTTGCGGTTTAATAGCTTCGTTTTGATTCTGAAGACTAAGCTTTTAAGGCATAAGAGGCAATACAAATATAGAGTGCTCTATATTTCATAGTAAATTACTTTAAAGCACCTAACGTTGTCATGTACTAATAAATCCAATTCCTATCCGGAAGTAGCCGAGGTAGCCGTATTGAGTTCGTTAGCGTCGTCTCTATACTTACTTAGATTTTTGCTGTGCTCACTTTACAGTAACTAATTGAACAGTGGATTGTCGCATTTTATTAACTTGACCTGTCTATATATCTGTACTAATATTATAAAGAGGTGAAGTTTGTGAGGTTGTATGGAGTAATCTCTGGATCTACTGAACAGATTTTAAAAATTATTTTACCAATTAAAAGCTAAATTTTTTTTTTGTGTACAGTACATCTACTTACACCCGAGCGAAGCCGGGGCATGTTGCTAGTTAATAATATAATCATATTACCGATTTTTTAATTCTATGGTGATGTTACTTCTTCAGTTGGTGTGCATTGTTTGTTCTACCTTTGATGCAATTCATTTCTAGATTATTAACCTAATTACTAGTTGATTGGTTTATCGAATTATCAAAGTATTTTACGTCTTGAAGTAGAATTATATTTTGAAGGCAAATATCATTTTCACATACTATTTTGCGCTACCTAACAAAATGGGCGAGCATAATGATTACCGATATGACACCTCATATACATATATTATATGAATTTCTCTAATATTATAAAGATGAAAGATTTGAATTTTTGTATGTTATGAATAAACTCAGAAACTATTGGACCGATTTTAAAAATTCTTTCGCCAATAGACAGCTACATTATCAGCGAGTAACTAGCGGCTATATTTTGAGTTTAATAAATTTATATTGCAACTTTCAAATAAGGCGGGTAATAAGTACATAATAATTTATATCTAAGATTTGAGACAAAGAACCCTTCCAAAATTTTGGCTTTAATTAAAACATCTTTACAAAAGATTTTCTTAACGTAGATCATTTGACGCCAACTGTTATTTGAACAGAAATACTTTAGTGACCTTTTAACCTTTTAAGCTAGAGAAAAACATAAAGGTGGCAATACTAACGACCCACCCCGGCTTCGCACGGATAGTAGGTATAGCGTATTATGCCTACATGTCTTTGCTATCGCAGGGTATCATTCGAACGCGTTATTTTTTGCGATATCTCCTAAAATATTCATTTAAATTGTATAGTGTAAAATATTATAATAATGTGTATAAAATACTTAAGCTAACTAATTATCGATTATTTTCTTTTTAAAAAGCGTTTCTAGATAAAAAAATAAAACCTTTCTAAAAAACGCTCATTACTTTCCTACCAACCCAATAAATGATGCCATCTTTATTTTTATTTTAGTATCACTTTTTTGTTACCTTGAATAAACACCTTGTATGCAATGTATTGCAATGAATTACTTGAGTAGATGAGATGCAAATGGGTCCCCATTTTTACTGCCTTAACCATTCTTTGGTCCCTGATTTCAATGGCTAGTTAATTCCCGCTTTAAATTAGATAATATGTGGTAGATGTTGAATAGAACTAGTGCATAATACTAATGGATGCATTAACTATAATATAATAAAATTAGTGTTGTCTGGAAATTGGGTTGTTCGTCAAATTACGTAACTAACCATCGTTGGGACAGGGGCAGTGAGCGATGCGGTATGCGGTTGCGTCCTATCTAGCGTGATATATCGGCCGCTACATTCAATTGTACGTTGACGTCATGATACATTATCTATGGCCTCAGTGATATTTGTTGGAAAGGTCGATTTTAGTGGAGGACTTCTCATGGGAATTAATGGAATACGACCACTATGAAGTAAGTAAATAGTTAAAGAGTTTAATGACAAATCGAACCACCGCGCTGGTAATATACATTTCGTGGTTGGGAACAAAGATATATGATAATATTTTTTTTTAATTGATTTCAAATTTGATGTGACTACCAAGAGCTTCTTCTCAGGTGAGTGAGTACGTGACCAATATAAAAGCTTGATATTCGTTGATCTGCTCAGCTAGTGGTAACGCTTTCATCAAAACTAAACGGTCACATAGTTTCGTTATCTATTATACTTAGATTTAACTTCCTTGGATATGGCCCTTAACTCTCATATCCTCTGGGGATAAAGACCATTAAAGGGGTAAATTTCCGCCCTGGAATACGAAAAAATAGGTCGTATTTTACGTTTTCTTTTGTATATATCGTGAAAGTAGTGCCTAATAAGAAAATATATGTTATATGTACCTGTGGGATGCCAAACTTTGGTCTTGATTTTCGTCCAAAATAATAAATTTTCAGTAATATTTCACTTTTTATACAGAAAATCGAATTCGGGGATGTAAGTACCGAGGTCCACCCAAACAAGGTTGCGGATCTTGTAACTGGTGGATCTAGTTCAAATTTAATAACAGCTACTCCCTATAGTACTGCTGAGACTCTCTAACTCTAGTATTGAATTTAACTTATTCATCTAAATTATCTCCGTTGGACAGACAAGACTGAGTTTGAGAACAGCACTTTGTTCTATACTTCACTAACTTAGTTGAGATATGTGCAATCCCTTAAGGTTCTATTCTTAATTAATTCACTCATGTGTGAATTCCTGAGTCTACAGCCGACATATTATTGTGTCTGTTTAAGCTATCATTTTTCTTTGCGAGCATGTTAGGTAGGTTGACTTCTGTGTCTTGGCGGATCGATATTTATTTTTCCTATTATTTACCCGGAATTCGAACCCCCGGTGGTAAAGCTAACGTTCATACCGTTAAACCACGGAAGCATTAACCAGTACTTAGTTTTAAAAATACCACATTCCTAAATTCACAAGTTTATAGTTTAATACGTATGTTTCATAGGGCCCGACAGACGTTGTTCTGCCAGAATATTATTTTCCCACTTCTATTATATTATTATCGATTTGCAGTGGACATCAATTATTACAAAAAATCTATAAGCTTGTGTGACGTGAACTGTCAATTGTGGCGGAGTTCTGACCCTAGTTATTCTGTTATTCTCGCGGACCTTCGATCAACAATACACTATGTCAATGTCGCGGACATAGACGAATCCAACAAATAAGATATCATTAAAATCACAGCAGCCGTTCTTGAGTCTTATAAATGGTTTAACTAACACGACTTTCTTTTATATATACAGATTTGACATTTATGAATTAATATGAAAATTTATTATTTTATTGTTTGATATTTTTATATTAGAGGTGGCAAACGGACAGGCAGATCGTCTGATGGTAAGTAAGTACCACTGGCCATGGACATCCGCAACACCAGAGGTCTTGTGGATGCGTTGAATAGGCTCGTATCTTGAAGGTTCCCAAGTTTGATTTGGGTTTGAATTTTCTTTTTCTTTTTGTTTTTCTGACTTATTTAAATTGTAGCATGATTATTATATAAAAATATTGATGTGTTTGAACATGTTCCGTAAATCGTGATTGATGTACTTATAAATGAGATAAAATTGTCTTGTATTAACGCGAGTATCACACATTTAAATAAAATATTTTATAACTGATTAAAACGTGATTTATTATTTATATTATTTATGCCGACGTTTCGGATGCTTTTCAGCAACCGCGGTCGCGGGCAGATGGACAGTCAGTCCATAAATAATAATAAATCGCGTTTTAATCTGTTATAAAGGATTTTATATTTAAATAAATGAGATTATTATCAATAAATATTAAAGTAGAAGGTTCGTAGCTTGTCGCAGTAATGAAATTAATTTTAATCACCATACATATTCTTTGCAAAAATTGAAATTTATTAACAATCTATACAAACACGCTCGCATCGTCAGGTGAATTCATGCATAATGTACTTAATTAAACGATACGGTATCGAAGCTCATTACTGAAGCGACTGATATTAATAATTCAGTTATCCCGATTGTACTTGTATGTTGATTTTGATTTGCGGTTGAAATAACTGTATTAAGAACTTAAATATGACAACGATTAATTGAATATTTACAAACTATTTAATATTTTGTATTACACTGAATTCTTCCATTATTCCATTAGCGCTCGTGTTATATATTGGAATTCCTTACCTATTTCAAATAACAAAGCTCAATCTCTTCCTATTCTCAAAAGAATGCTGAAATATCTCTTTTCCAGCATCGAAAGATGTATTATTAGTTATTTATTTGTTATTATGTGCACATATTTACTCCTATACATATACTACTCAGGCATCAATTCCAGGCAACCTGGAGAGAATTTCATTGAGAAATAAGGCCACTTTACTGTACTTTTTGTTTTTTTTTATATTTATTTAGGTATACAAAAAATAAGTTTTATAAAATTTATTTACATAAATGATTATGAAATAAATCAACTTTTATATATTTTTTTAAACTTTTCTAATATGAATATTCAAACTCACCTTATATCTCCTTTTTGTAAGAAAATTTCTTCAAAGACTACTTTGACGCGGTCTTTTGGTCTGAAAATGAAAGAAATATGTATTACTTCTTTTTTAATTTGACGATGCTGTGAATTGAACAGACGACATTATCAAGATGATAGTTTTAAAAATATGAAACAAAGTAATTTTAAAAATACGAAACAGTTTTATTTCCTTTAAATATTTCAGTTAATATCTTATCTACCTCAAGTAGATATTTACTAAAGGTCCAAATAAAATAAATGCGAAATCACTGAAATATATGTTCTATTAATATGAATCTCAAGGGCGTGAGACCAGTGAGCCTGTGAAACTGAATGGTTTCATAGACTATTAAATATCGTAGTAAGTAAGTATATATCAGTATATAATAAGCCTACTTTCACAGCAGGGTATCAATAATTAGTGAGATCACTCGTCATCCGTAAATCCGTAGCCAATCTTGCATCCTACATATTTCTGATAACTGAAACGAATTACTTTTAGTTGAATGATTTGTCTGCACTACTATAATTTTTGATTCCTTTGGCAAGAGCTTCCTCAAGGTAGTTATGACTTCCTTGCTCATATCGAAACCACAACCTTTTTTATAAAATAGGGGGTAAAATAGCAGGTGATTCACAAAATGGTAAGTGGTATAGTAATTTATCTGCTACACCAGAGAACTTGAAGGTACGTTTACTTTAAGGTTACTTTAAGGAATTAATAGACTCATTTCTTGAATGTTACCAAGTTGTATTGATTCAGAATAACCGCCGGCGATAGCTAGTTTCATAGTGGTAATGCGAGGCAGAAAGTGTCTGAGGAATCACGCAGTTGTGAACTTCCATATGAGTCGTATAGAATCAAAGGCGGCTGTCTGACTTATGGCTGATTATTATTAACAAGAAAACATTTTTCTTTTACAGATTGCCGGACCAAAAATGTCAGATAGCCGCCTTT
This sequence comes from Anthocharis cardamines, assembly GCA_905404175.1. Lineage (NCBI taxonomy): Eukaryota > Metazoa > Arthropoda > Insecta > Lepidoptera > Pieridae > Anthocharis > Anthocharis cardamines. The sequence goes on from FR989959.1 coordinate 4,216,617, forward strand.
GATTTTATACGACTCATATATCGACATGATATGTGTAAGTAACACCCGTCAATTTGGCATAAAGAATTGAAGATGACTTACTTGGCATGAAAATGATAGGAACAGCGCACATTGTTTGGGTAGATGGACGGGTATCTTGGACTGTAAAGGCGGCCGTGTGTTCGACTGAACTGATAGTCGCATTCCGTCCCCGGTATACGGACTCCTTCTGTTTCGAAAAGACCTGGAAATATATTACATTTATGCACCAAATGGAGAAAGTGATTCCAACCGAGTGAATTTGACGGGCTCGTTGGCGCGTTCGGTAGAACACCTGCCGTGTGCACCAATAGGTCGTGAGTTCGAATCCCACCGGGACGACGTGTTTATAGAGTGAAAAACCGTGAAGTGCATATTGCGCGTTTCGGTTTCAGTCTATGGATTTCTGAATGCTCGAATTAAAAAGTAGGTGGCGCATCATTGACTGATGTTCTGTGGCTGAGGTATCACCAATCATCAAGGTATCAAACAAGGAAAATAAAATCGAAATCTCTATAATTGAAGTATATATTGAAATTATTACAGTTATTACATTCAATTAATTAATGTTTGGAAAAAGAACGAAATCATTATCATTAGTTCTTTTTTTTATTTAAAGGTAAGTTGGCCAGTATCACTGGGCACTTGGAGATTTTATTAATTTAAAAAAAAAAGATTTTTATTATTCAATGCATTAACATTGATTCAATGTGAACAAATAGTACCTATCATTGATTGAAAAAAAAATTTCATGGATTTTATAACGATATATAAAAATTAACCCAGATATCATAATTTTTATCTTCATTGTTGCTCGCCTCTGGTTGTATTCAACTTTAATATAAATTGTGGGTTGTGGGTTTCTAGGTTAATTGCCTCAGATGTGTTGCAGGACCGAATTCAGATATACAGACCCTTGCTCGGGTATCTAACTAATTTACATTATCTTGATATCATCTTGGATAATTTGTGTATATATAATTTTAATTTATATAAAATATATACATAGACTAATCTTATTCCTACTTAATATTATAAATTTGAATGTAAGTTTTTTTAGTAAGAAACTTTGTACACATATAGGTATTAGAAAGGAGAAAGGATACTTTTTATTTTTAAAATAACGACGAAGGTTAAATAAATATTTTAGCAACATTGCACCCGTGCGAAGCCGGGGCGTTTTGCTAGTATTGAATAAATACCGGTTGCTATTTCTTTTAGGTTAAAGAATTCATTTTTCAGTGTATTTTCATTTCCTGTTATATTTTTGACAAACGAGCTTGAAGCTATGATATAGGCATAGAAAATTAATCACCGATGCGCTAAGGACCTATTTTTATATCGCAAATAAAACCTACACGCGCAATATGATTTCAACTTAATACGACTTTTTATTCCGCAAATGGATCACAATTTTTCAATCCTATCTATGTGTGTGTAAACTCTAGTTTCAAATAAAAAAGAAAGATTGTACCATCCCAAAAGTTATGTATGAATGAATAGTTAAGAGTTGTTCAAAGTTCTTGTTCTTAAAATTGTATTTTTATAATTTTACTTAAAAATAACGTTTCTATATATTGTATTTTTAAGACTTAGAAAAATGTATACCATGTCACACATAAAAAAACCCAATTTAAATAATTATATTCTTAATCCTAACTTAAACTAAATATCTATACTAATATTATAAATAGTATAGAATAGAATAAACTCAAAAACTTTTTAAAAATTATTTCACCAATAGAAAGCTACATTATCAGCAAGTAACATAGGTGTTTTTTGTATCTATATTGCACCCGTGTGAAGCCGGGACTCGTTGCTAGTGTGTAATAAAGAAAAGCCGATGCTCAGCTTCTGTACTGGTTTACAGCACACTGTAAACCAGTACTGCCTACAGCGCTGATTTTCAGCATCTGCCTGGGTACCTAACTGAAACTTTTTGTTGTATATACAAAGTAAAAGCCAGTAATGGCATTTCAAATTGATGTAAAACACAATTTTTCAAATGGATTCGCCACAAACACCTGCTACTGAATTCATGGAGAGCCGATATTTTCTCTACTTTGTCACGAATTTAATGTCACAGTAACATTTCGTTCATCTGGCTTTTATTCAATATTACGAAGTGGGAAATAAAAACCTATTTGAAATATATGGGAATTCGCATGTGTTACTTAAATTTTGTATCGACTTATTTTAAACACGTCCAAATACCTGTATAGAATAAATATCTCGTTCAATGTTCTAAACGTTTTGTGATATTTTTTATAAGTAAAAATATTTTACTTATTCAAAAAAATATCACAATATTTTGACAGGCTTGTTGGGTCAAAAAAGCCGACAGTATTTATAAAACAGACAAGAATTACAAGGTTTAAGTGTCATAATGCTGCTGTTTCATCTGTTTGGAATAATGCTAGATCGCTTAAGTCTGGTTTTGGAACGTAAATAATAAACTACAGTAGAGCACCTGTAACGGCTGGAGGTGACAGGTATTTAATTGAGGCACGTATTGATATACGAGCTCGCGTCAGCCCCCGACATACTCATATTAAAGTAAATGTATTTTTCTCGTGTCAGTCTTGAAAATGTGAGCTACGTAAGGGGCGCTATTATAAAGACTCACAGTAGCTAAAATGCTAAAGTATTTGAAAATGTCAGTATAGGACTTATTTTTCATAGTTTTTAGCTAAAAGTCATCATGACTACAATGGTAGGCGTGTTAGCATCGGATATCCGATTCAAATCGCGACTTAGGCCCATATTCCAAGATGTGTCTCAGTTTTGAATCTACTTTTGAGACTTGTCAAACCATTTTTTCTCTATAGAATTTTGACATATTGACAGTTCTCATGAATAGATTACGACTTGAGTAACGTCTCGGAATACGGGCCTTAGAGGTACCGACTCGAGGTACAGACCCAGCTCTACTATTCACTATCACAGTGATTATTTTTAAATCCAATAGGTAATATTCATTATTCTTTTTAATAAAATAAATTCCATCATGTGAGTCAGGTGACTATTTACACCCTATTCTTTTAAAAAAAAACACGTGTATTTTTATATCGTGGATGCAGTGAGCAGTATTAGGCTAAGGGTTAATCGCTAATGCAAATATTATGGCTCTTGTTCAATTAGTTATCTTAAGGCCCATTTACTTAACGCAAGTTTCTTGCCTGTTGCGTATAATTAAAATAAAGCAATAAATGACTTGCATTATCTAAACAACATGTTACATTATTGATCTGTCATACATGTTTTGTTTCAATAATTTTCTTGTTTTAAACAGCACATAATATCCGCGTTCACCTAACAATTGTCTATATATTATTGATTTCAATTATTGCTCTTGTATGTACCTACTTGAATATTGAATATGGCATCATATATATGGGCCGATGTTACACCAAGAAAAGTATTGAAACAAAACTTGTATGACAGATCAAGAATGTTACGAGTTGTTTAGACCATACAAATCTTTTATTGCTTCAATTTATTTGTATGCAACAGGCATGAAATTTGCATCATGTAAATGGTCCTTTAGTCTCACCGCAAGTAACACGTATGCCTACGTGCCGACCGCGAATTGTCCAAATAGTTACAAGATAAATCTCGTTAAGCTTTGTACTATTATTTCGAAGTAACTCGATTTGCCCACACTATGGTTGTAATTACTCTAAAGTTATTTATTATGAGGTCAGTTTAATTACTATAATTGTATTTCATCCATTTACCACAGAGTAATTTATGATATCGTAGAATATAACAATGTTTTTGTTTATATGTATAATTAAAATCAAATTTAAACTCAAGAGTCGGGAAATCGTATTTCAAGACATTCAAGAATAAGTCAAAATTAATTGGTCTATTATTATTATTGCAATTGCAACGGTCTTATTCATAAACGTAGTATGAGCTTGATATAGTTAAAATATGTTTTGATTCTTTCGTTCTGTAGTCTTTTTATATTCGATAGAGCGAGACAAAACATACATACATACATACATATACATCACGCCTCTTTCCCATTGGGGTAGGCAGAGATCACGGAATTCCATATGCTCCGATCCTTACATACCACTTTCGCGTCTTCTACTTTCATCAATGCTTTCATACACACTCGACGGTTACGAGTACTTTTGATCTGGCCCTTTTGCAGAACGTCCCCGATCTGATCGAGGTATGTTCGCCTAGGTGGTCGATCTATAGAGACAAAACATACTTTAACTATATCAAGCTCATACTACGTTTATGAATAAGAACGAAAGTGTATAAACAGCAAAACTGTGTTTATTCTTGTCTAAATAGGGAAATTTCAATTATGGGAAAATACAGAGGCTATTAGTATACATATATGTAAGTATATTATCACAGGAAATATATTTATATTTTTCCATATGACTGAAGTCGGGAGCAAACCTTATTTTACTATAATATGCTAGTACATATAGTAAATTATCTAGAATTAAATTTCACCTTATAAAACATGGTTAAATGTCACTCGAACGCATTTTTAGAATCAATTGAAAAATAATTGTTATTTTTTTTCAAATATCTATACTAATATTATAAATAGGAGATATTTGTTTGTTTGTTTGTGACGATTTAACTCAAAAACTACTCCACCGATTTTAAAAACTCTTTCACCAATAGAAAGCTCAGAAAGATCAGCGAGTAGAATTTTATGTATCATCAACATTACACCCGTGCTAAGCCGGGGTGTGTTGCTAGTTACAATAATTTTTGTCATTCTCACAACAGAAGAAGTTTATTAAAACTAAGACTATTTTATGGGTGTAAACAAATCAAAGATCTCAACACTGTTATCATTTTCATAAGAAATCAACAAAATATTAAAACAAGACTTAGAAAAAATAAACAATACATATAGCTGTAATTATCTTTATAAAATCATTTTTATTTTTTACAAGTTAAAACTTCTTTTTTATCGGAAATTTCCTAGTTTCCAATTTTGCCATTAATCCAGTCCAAATAGGAGTAAACTCTTGTGTAGGTATCAGGGTAGCCGCGAGCACAAGGAACTCCCCTGGATGCTACTCCGACCAGTTTAGAGTCCTGTACTAATGGTCCACCAGAATCACCCTGAAACAAAAAATATGTCTATTATCACGAATAATTATGAACGTTGCCTTTTTTATGTTAGATATCGAGCATGAGGTTCACTTGATGGAAGGTTATAGAGCAGCATATACCTCAGCCACATAACATCAGTCAATGATGCGCTCTTCACTTCTCTCTCTCGCTCTCACTCTTTACTTCGAGCATTCGGAAATCCATAGACTGAAACCGAATTGCGCAATATGCACTTCACGGTTTTTCCATCTATGAACGGTGATTCGTTACCCGGTCGGAAATTCGATATTCCTCCCACCCATTCAATGCCCGAATTTACCAGACGTGGGGAAGACTAGCTTAGAGAAAATTATAAATATTTCGTCATCAAACATCGGGTTCCTATCGATGCGCACGGCAGGTGTTCTACCTTTTACCTACCGCAGGAGTTTCTTGCCGGTTCTTCTCCATGAGACCCACTTTTTGGAACCGTGCAACTAGACGTTTCATAAGAGCCTGCAAAGGCCTATTTGAAATAAAAAGCTTTTGATTTTGATACCGAAAGCGCCAACGAGCCTGCCATCCATATTCGCCACATTCGTTTTACTTTGATGAGATTCATTTCAAACTAAAACTATTCTTACCTGACAACCACCCTTTCCTCTCTTAACGAGGGTGCAGATCTGTTTGTCATTCACCATAATTGTTCTGATTCTTCTAAATTTATTTTGGCATTTCTTTATAGAAATCGTTGGTACCTTCAGCATTTGAAGTTTATCGGGCTTATTCAAGCGCAATTTCTGAAAGTAATATGTTATATTATGATCTTGTCTTTTATTAACGCGAGTATCACACATTTAAATAAAATACTGTATACCGGATTAAAACGCGATTCGGACCGTGGTCCACGGTTGCTGTAAAGCATCCGAAACGTCGGGATAAATAATTTAAACAATATAAATAATAAATCGCGTTTTAATCCGGTATACAGTATTTTATTTAAATATATTATGATCGTTTTGAGCTTATCGAGTGAAAATAAAAAAGCTAATCAATATAGGCAAGTGCAGGTAGCAATCTCTCAAGGAGGCTTGGATATACGCATCTAAGTTTTTTATTAAATATGTAAAATCAGTAATAGCGGTACACAGTAGTGTGACCACATAATATAATAGTTATATAATTGTTGGACGAGTGAAGACAAACTAAGATATAAGATATCTCGACATCGACTATCAAAACAAGATATCTCGATCGACAAATATCTCTACTTTTGACATTAGAAGTCGAGTTTTAAGTGTAAGTGTTAGACCCGGAAGATATAAATAGATAATCGATTAATATACCAGCCGACCCAGCATGAAAACCGCGACAAAATTTTGTCGACCGTTTTCTCGTGTTTTAATCGATTTTCGCTTTATTTCTTTCGGGTCTAACATGACAATTACACTTAAAACTCGACTAAGAATAGATATATTTGTCGATTAAAATATGTTTTCTACCAAAATTGGTGATGTCGAGATTTGTCTTAGTTTGTCTTCTCTCGTCCGCGACATATCTCGTGGCGGTCATGCTAGGCCGGCTGAAAACGGTAGACAAAATTTTATCGTGGTGATCATGCTAGGCCGGCAGCTGTCTAATATACAGAACTTACTTACTTACTTTTTACTAAAAGGAAAAGCAGAGCAAATCTGTCTACAAGAAGAATAAGTTTAGACCAGTGTCGATAATTTTGGAAACCAAAAAAAATTACAGTAGGATGAAACCTCAGAAAGTAGATAATTCAACGAACAAAAAGCCCCCAAACTTTTTGAAAAAAGCTGATATTTTGACGTCAGAATTTTCGATTGAAAATTAGGGTGCTTTTTTGATAATAAGTTAAAATAAGGCGAAAAAATAAATATTTTAAATCAAATAAATTACAGTGTATTTGGGACATAATAAGGTAAGTTTTCACCAAATTTCGTAGAAAAATTTTTTTTTTTGTAAAAGATAAAAATAAAAAACCAAAAACTTGTTTCTTTGAATTTTTCACATAAATTTTGAGGTTATGTGAAAAAAGTGTAAATACAAAAGTTGTAGATCTTTTTATTACCTACAACTTTGCCATTTGACTTTTTTCCATAGGACTTGTAGTTTTGCCGGAAAACGAGATAAACTGTTTTTTACCCTTAAACCCCCCCCCCACTTCCACTTCCCGAACTCGGATCGACCGTAATTTATTTTTCCTTTCATTTTGATCATATTCCCCTCCTTTTCTAATAGGTTTCATCCTACTGTAATTTTTTTTCACTTTTTACCATTTTTAAAGGCTTCGGCACTGGTCTAGTTTGTTATACTTCGTTTTAGGCACTAGTAACTGGTAAACTTAAAGTGACACACGCCAAGTAAAATACTCACATCAGTAAAACCCCATCCGGTAAGTAGACACTCTGTTCCTGCTTCCGTATCACTTGAAGTAAAGGCTATAGGTTGAACTTTATCATTGAATTTAATTTCTTCGGCGGTTTTAAGAAGAGAGAGATCGTTGTAGAATGTTGCTATGTCGAAGTCCTCATGATCCGTGATTGACTTAATCGAGTAACGGTCTCCGCCAGATGAAAGTGAGTTTGTTCCCACGACTGCAGTCATAATTGCAGCAGTAAGGCTGAAATAAAACTTACCTTATAACATCGTCTTATAACTCACCTTATAACATTTAAATTAAAAAAATTACTGGACTAAAACGCAATTATTAATGAATAGTAACACACCCCGACCGCACGGGTGCATTGTAAAATAGCTATAGCATTTAAATAAAATACTGTATAGCGGATTAAAACGCGATTTATTATTTATATTGTTTAAATTATTTATCCCGACGTTTCGGATGCTTTTCAGCAACCATGGTCGCGGGAGACTGGATTATTTAAATGTGTGATACTCGCGTTAATAAAAGACAATATTAGCTATAGCATTGGTAAAAGATTCGATTAAAATCGGCCGAGTAGTTTTTGAGTTAAATCGTAACAAACAAACAAATCTTACCTCTTTATAATATAAGTATACTTATAGAATAGCTGATTCGTTCGCACTAAAATACCAATGACAATAACTTTTCTTTCAGATATATCATTTCGATAAAACAAGCGTTTATGCTGCGCCAGATGAAGGTTGATTTACGCGTGAAAACTGTATGAAAATCAGATCAGTAGTTTCGGAGATTATCGTGAATAAATAGACGGACAAAAATGAGTTTTTATATAAACCTTTCTTTTATCGTTCCTTCTCAATTTCAAGTGAATATATTAAATATACAATGTCGCCTATTGCACTATTTTGTTATAATATGTATTTCGATGTTTCGAATGTCTTGTAAAGTGCGTGGTGGCGGGCAGAGGGGCTAACGCCATCAATTTTTAACACTTAGTAGAACTCCGTAGAAATAATCGAGTTAAAGTAAATTACTAACATAACTACTAATAACTCGATATTTTTTTTTAGCTTTTTGGGTTTTCAAATAGATTGCCTATAAACTTCTATAAGGTATCATAATCAAGATATTGTAATATTTTATTTAAATTGCCCTAAATGTTGTTTCTTTGTATAATAATAATCATATTACTATTATTTATATTACTTTACATTATCTCAGAAAATTATTCGAGCAAATCGATGCTACCCACTCATGTTGTGGTATCCAAGAATAGTTTTTTAAGTTTTTTTGAACTAAGCGGACGGAGTTTAGGAAACGTAACTACGTAAACTTTGTTCGTTACCTCAACTTACGAGGGAGCTATCGAAATAAATATCACATACCGGGCTCGTTGGCGCGTTCGGTAGACATCTGCCGTGCGCTCCGATGGGTCGTGGGTTCAAATGCCACCGGGACGACATATTTATAATTTTCTGTACACATGTCTTCCCCACGTCTGGTAACTTTGGACTTTATACGGGTGTTAGGAATATCTAAATTCTGACCGGGTACAGAACCACCGTTTATAGATGGAAAAACCGTGAAGTGCATATTGCGCGTTTCGGTTTCAGTCTATGGATTTCCGAATGCTAGAAGTAAAAAAGTAGGTCAACAGCGCATCATTGACTGATGTTCTGTGGCTGAAGTATTACCGACCATCAAATGAATCTCATGTTGTCTGTCGATATTTAAAATATACAAAATAAAAAATACCCTCTAGTGCAATGGGCAGCTGTCAATATATATTGATTATTTATAATTGTGCCTCCACAGAAGTGGAAATTCATATATTGATTCATATCAGCCCTCAATGACACTTGGTATGGCGCTATCCCGTCTGGTGCGTCTTCTCCCCCAACGATTCTGGTATCCATTTCATCAGCTGCTTAAAGAAAAATGATGGTAAAATAATTTAAAATTATTAGAACAATATAAGCACATCTACTTGGTGAACTAAAAGTGACTGCATATGTAGCCTTACGGTCGCACGTTCATCCGTAAGAGCGTACGTCCCGGGTTCGATTCCCAGGTTGGTCATTAAGTGTTTCTCGCTTTTAAAAGTGTGGAAATGGTTGGTGATAAGATTAAGAACTTGAGGGATGTTTGACGCCCGGAAGGGTTGATAACATAAAAAAAAATAGTCGAAGTTTGAAACCTGTGCAGAGGGCACGTAAGGCGGAAAAACTAACACTAATTGTGGGTCAACAAGTTTGACTAAAAATTTTTTTAAGTGAACTAAAAGTAATAATGGTATAGATATTCTATGAATAAGTCTGATTCCCTATGAATGTTGTCAAGCGTGCACATATACATTGTTTTAGTGTGCGTAATGTTAAGTACGTGCGCTCTCGTGAATATCTATATAAGTATTTTGGGAGATTTATTTAACCGCTTCCGTGGCTCAGTGGTAAGCGCAATGCGATTAGCACCGGATGTCCTGGGTTCGAACCCCGGGGTAACAGGATTTTAAACAAAAAATTGTTTCGGTCAGGCTGACCACTTAATTGCCTGTATAGAATAATGATCAGTGAAACAGACACATAAATGTGTTTGCCCCATGCCCCACTAGGGTACGTAGGATATATAATACCTTAAACTGATATAAAGTTACATATATATTTAATTATAAAATTATAAAAAGTTACTTACCCAGTACATATTTTGATGTTGATAGAAGGAGGAATGTGAAAATATACGTCAGCATTGTTCTACTCACAGTTTTTGACGATAACAAGAAACACTTGTCGCTAAACTACAAATTCGATGGTATTATATAGTATGCGGAAAAGTAATGCGTTATACACACTACATGTAAATACTTAATACAGATTATTTATTTAAATAAAATACTGTATACCGGATTAAAAAGCGATTTATTATTTATATTGTTTAAATTCTTTATCCCGACGTTTCGGATGCTTTTCAGCAACCGTGGTCGCGTTTTAATCCGGTATACAGTATTTTAGTTAAATGTGTGATACTCGCGTTAATAAAAGACAATATTATTTATTTTCGTGACAGATATTATTTTTAAATTATATGTATATCGAGAGCACCACCTACTGTTACCTTATCAGCCAAATTTATCACAGTTTAGCCAGTACAGGTTGCCTGGAAGAAATCGCTTTTAAGCTATAAGGCCGCCTATTGCTTTATATGTTTATTAATTATTAATAATTTTTTGTGTTGTGCTCTTTTTTATAAAATTTTATGGCCTGGTTACGAAACCTTTAAGCCAAGTCTTATTTTTGGCCAGTAATTTTCACTTTTTTAATGGTGTGATAATTTTGATTTTTCACTACACGAAAAAATAATTTTAATAGGAATTAGGTTTGAATCTCCGCCATTTTCCACAAATGACAGCTCACGTTACGTACGCTTATGGCTTTTTGTAACAATTTATGTCCACTGCTAATCTATATATATAAAAGAGATTTCCACCTATATAGTCACTCATCACGATATCTCTGGAACCATAAGGCGTAGCGACTTGAAATATGGTAGGAATATTCCTTTCGCCGAGTAGAGGTCAGCTAAGAACGGATTTTACGAAATTCAACCCACAAGGGGGGTTGCGGGGGCAATTGCTAGTCTACTACTATAATATACTAGACATAGAGTAGAAGTGGGAAAATAGCAAAATATTTAAATCTATTTTTATTTTTCAACGTTCTGGCAGAACAACGTCTGTCGTGTTTACTAGTATTTAGTATAAAAAATACATAAGAACATAAAAATATGGTTTCATTTGAGAATTATTAATTCAATCTCCTTTGAGTTTTGATAGGTCGTGGTTCTTTCTTTTAAAACTTTCCTCGTTGGTTTTTACAAAGGCCGACAGCGCATCTAATACGTTTGAGTCACGGATTTTCATGGGCGGTGGTGATTACCTACTTACCATCAAGTGACCCACCTTCTCAGTTATCCACTTTGTAATATTCAAATTCAAATTCAAAAGCCTTTTATTGCCAACCTTAAGTAACATTTTTGTGGTTATGTTAGTAATTAGTTTCCTTAATCTATTCAAAATCAAAATCAAAAGTTTTTTATTTCAAATAGGCCTTTGCAGGCTCTTATGAAACGTCTAGTTGCACGGTTCCAAAAAGTGGGTCTCATGGAGAAGAACCGGCAAGAAACTACATGGACACTCTTTTCAACAATGGTTTAGCTTACAAAGCTTGAAACTTAGTGTAACTTAGTGTTACAGTGAAATATTTATATTAAAAAAAGTAAATAAAATAAAAATAGTTTTTATTGGTTGGGTACCCGATTACGGGGTATTGCCATCTGTGTCTGTTCTGGGCATCCCTCGTCCAGGTGTTGCCACTTTGTAATAAATAAAATCTTTTCAAATATTGTAAACATCCCTTACTCGCATTATCATTTATTTAAAAAATGTCATTAACTTTCTGAAATTAATTAATGTCATTTTTTTCTCACATTATGACTTCATAATTAACTCATTTACATATTAATTGGATCGGTAAAAACATTTTTGACTATTGTTAGGTACATTTTTATGTTAAATATCGACAGACTAGCATGGCGTTCACTTGATGCTAGGTGATACAGAACATCAGTCAATGATGCGCATTCGACCTTCTTTTTACTTCGAGCATTCGTAAATCCATAGACTGAGACAGAAACTATGAACGTTAGTTCGTTACCCGGTCGGAATTTCGATATTCCTCCCACCCATTCAATATACCCGAAGTTACCAGACGTGGGGAAAACATGCTAACAGAAATTTATAAACATCCCGGTGGGATTAGAACCCACGACCCATCGATGCGCACAACCGAACGCGCTAACGAGCCGCTAATTAATAAAAGAACATGGACAAAAAAAGGTTTTATTTAATTTTTATTAATTTATGAACAACTTATTTGGAGCAACGGTAATGAACTTAACCGCACGCAACGTAGTACAAAGTCGAGTAATTAGGCGATTTGAATATTAATAACTCATTATCGTTTAAATTAGTACATGCGATGCGGAATGAAGCATTTATTTGTTACTGATTTCATGTTAGTATATTTACGTTTAAAGTCAGTGTTAAATATTAAAAAAATGGACGACGGTGAGTCGAAACAAAGCCGCTTACCACCAGCCTCAACCCAAAATATTATAATTTATCGTTTATCTCTGTAATATACGAAGCCAGCCCTCAAAGAAGGTTGTGGTCACAGCCACCCGAAAATTGGTCAATTCTAAAAAGTACCAGGACATCAGAAACATGGAACAAGTATTCTGTTAATCTATATGTACTTTGCTGCGTTCCGAATCATGCATAAATGTATAGATTTTGTTTACTTTGTTAAGGCATTGGATTTGGATGTAATATTATCAGCTTATCGATGGCAATAGACCGTGAAAGTGTGACGTCACAAGTATGTTAGGGTTGTGGGGATACCCATCGTGCCCACAACGGTGGATCCGCGCTGGTGGTAATGTAAGAATAAATAAGAAAGAAAGAAAAATCATTTATTTCACAAAACACTCACAGGAAACAATCAAATAAAATAAAGGTATGAAAAACAAAACGATACAGCGTAATTAAATAATACTAAAAAAATGTTTTGGTCAGAGAATATGAATACATATGAATTTTTCAAAAGAAAGTTATTGTACAATAAAACGACCACTTCGTCCTGAAGGCGGAAGTTTAAAGTAATTTTCAATAAAATTCTTCAACGTCTTGTATCAACGGTACTGTATCGCGACATGAATATTCAATATCGAAGGAAACTGGAATTTTATATTCTCCTCAAGTTTGCTCAACTTTGCTTCACCCTTTATTCTTATATTAACTTTCTTCCACATACTAACACAGATATTCTTTGACCAAATATTACAAAGTAGCTGACCCGTGCTCGCTTCGCTGGGCGTCAAACATTTTTAATTGTGATGACATCTTGTGTGGTTTTTAGTATACTGTTTAGGATTTATTTTATATATATTTTATTTTTTATAAACGAAAAAGATTTATGAAACTGGTGTGAGTGGTAGAGTCGGGAGTAGTCGACCTAGGCGAACGTAGCTCGATCAGATCGGGGACCTGACGAGTATGTATGAAAGCATTGATGGAAGTATACTTCTTATAAGAAGCGAAAATAGTATGTAAGGATCGGAACATATGGAATTCCGTGATCTTTGCCTACCCCAATAGGAAAGAGGCGTGATGTATATGTATGTATATATGTTTATTTTATTTCTTGTTGTGTTTTTATTTTTGTTGAAAATTATATTAATCTAATTGATATAGCGTTTAGTCATCGCCTGCCGATAAAGCAACGCATCAGCCTGTTTCTCTCGGAATATTTTTTATTTCACATTAAAAAATATTATTAATCACAATCAAGTAGCCTTCAAGTATATGTCACTTAGGAATAATGTAGCTTTCTACTGGTGAAATACTTTTTGAAATCGGTTCAGTAATTCCAGATATTACTTCCTACAAACTAACAAAATACTATTAATATTTACAATATAATATTATCTCTGGATGGCTCATTGGAGAAACAATATATCGAATACATGCACTGTCGTATACCATATTTAAATTGTAATTCAGTTTTTGTTTTCAAAGAGGCTGGGAAGAAAATTAATTCTATAATCCGTCCGAAAAATTAATAAAAATCAAAGTTATTTATGCCTATACGTATTTCTGTTTTATATTTATACCGGTGTAATATTTTATTTCAAAGATTCAATATAATATACAATCACATAAAGAAATATTTTGCCTCTACCTTGGTTTGGCCTTATGAACATAACAGCAGAATACATCAAATTCCGTATTGGAAATCAATATGGGATCATACTACACTTGAAAAAACTCGTAAGAATTATTTGTTCCACTCCATTACCCACAAGGTTTCTTAATATAAGGAATAAATGAACTTGAAACTTATTCGTTGAGTATGCTTTACGTAACGTGCCAAAAAATTGTATGTGTCTCTTCTACTTTTGCCTCTGTGGGAAGTATAAATGTCGCAAAAATGGTAATATTAATATTTTACACTATCACATTTTTATATTATATTATTACATTGTAACTACTAGCCGGTGTCTGCAATTTCTAACCAAGAGCTCTCTACTCCATTTTTGGTTTTTTTTTTCGATTTCAATTAATTTTGATTGTACTGTTTTATTTTATGAATAGATATAGATAGATAATTTTTGCCCTTGCATTTACAATGACTAATATTAATTTATAAGGAACTCACTGAAGCTATAAAACAGTTTGAAAAGGCAAAAATTATAAGCAAATCTTGTTATTCTTTATTTAAACTTTTATTCTATAAGTAACAATTATTTTTATAATAATACTTATGTCTATGGTTATTTATTTTCATTATGTTATATATAGGTATGGTAGTTCTTAACTATTCATGTATAATCTTATGTTATACTAGTGTATCGTCATTATAAATATTGCACCTGCAAACCTTGGAAAATGGGCACCGGTATCACTTACCATAATTAAAAGAAAAAATCATGTAAAGCAAGGAATGAATACCGGTTAATTTACTATGGGAGCTATACCGGTATAATAAAGTTTTTATTGTTAATATTTTTTCGTTTTTATTCATATTTAATGAAAAAAAATTACTGTGGTAAGTTTAGTGTGTATTACTCTTTAAAACTAATATCACGGTATCTCAGTCGGACAAGTATTTTGGAAAATAAAAATTAACCAGTTCCGAGCCCTGAAAGAAAAATGTTCATGTGAAGGAATTATTCAGTATTCCAATTAGCCTTTTGTCTCTGTTCTAATATTCTCTGTGTATGTACATTGAACTTAATAGATAATTATTACTTCTAACAATAATAATTGAATATAATCAGTACTCTATGAGTCAAGTCTAAGGTGAAGTCTTATCGAATATAATGAAAATATTGTTGAACTCCGTACTAATAAAACGTGTCACGTGATTGTCATTTATCATGTTAATATTGTATTTTATTAATGCGAGTATCACACATTTAAATAAAATACTGTATACCGGATTACAACGCGAGAAACGCGACGCGACGCGAAAAAAATCATCAACCGAAACGTCGGAATAAATAATTTAAACAATATAAATAATAAATCGCGTTCTAATCTGTTATACAGTATTTTATTTAAATATAATATATTATTTAAATAAATTATATAGTATATATATTATGTTGCTTTGCACGTTTTCTCACAACCGCTACAGACGAAGTATTTATTATGACATTGAGGAGGAATAGATGGACATTACGATAACTATTTTAGGGCATTTTAATTTCTGATTCAAGACTTAAATTATAGTTTTGGGTGTTGTCTTAGTATTTTTGTTCAGACGGTCCTCTCAATTACCGAAAATTGGATATGATCAATGGTTTAAGTTCTACTGCTCTGTAATACTTTATGTGCCTCATCTTATATAAATAAAAATCAATATACTTACGTATATTTTAACTCTATGTACTCCTTTTTTATATTAGATATCGACAGACGAGCATGAGGTTCACTTGATGGTAGGTGATACCTCAGCCACAGAACATCATCATTGACATGATGCGCTGTCGACCTACTTTAACATCGGCGGCATTCGGAAATCCATAAATTGAAACCGAAACGCGCAATATGCACTTCACGGTTTTTCCATCTATGAACGGTGGTTCCTTACCCGGTCGGAATTTCGATATTCTTCCCACCCGTTTAATACTCGAAGTTACTAGACGTTGGGAAAACATGCTTACAGAAAATTATAAACGTTTTCCCGGTGGGATTCGAACCCACGACCCATCGATGCGCACGGCAGATGATCTCCGAACGCGCCAACGAGTCCGTCCAAAAAAATCACTCCTAAACTATTTATACGATTTTGATGAAATGTTGGTGAGTCGTTCTGCATACGCCAGCAAAGGTTTCTGTCCGGTCGGGTAGAGCTAGATTGTAATTTTAGTTATTATTTTAAATTAATTTATTTTTTATTAAGTCGCAAAAAAGTAATACCTCAGCGCACAACTGATAAGCATGGTTAAAACGCAATTTGTAACTAAGTTATGACGTTAATAACTAAATTAGTCTAGGAAAAAAGATAACTTATTATAGGGACGTGACTATTTGCCTATTTTCAGTCACAAAGGCTATTAATAAATCTATTTAAGCGGATGCAAAAATAATATTGTATTAGTATGAATGTTGTTTGATTTAAAATAATTCAAAATGTTTAAATTGTGTTTTTCGTTAATATTTGTCGCAATATTGCAACATGTAAGTTTATGTTATTTTTTTAATACTGTCACCGAGAAATCTAACACGATACATATCAAGGGTACAGTACTAAATCTCAAGAAGTATGAAATTATAAGTTATTCAATTTTAATGGTTTAGGGACAAGAATACCATATAAGAAAAATATACCATATAAATTTTAATTAATCTTACCATGTTAAAATTCTAAGTTGGTATTCAAATGAGTGGAATTTATTATCTAAATATTTTTTGAGTAAATTTACATATTTCACTAAGTCACATGCTTTATCGCATGTACACACACAATAATATCTTTTTTTCATGTTAGATATCGACAGACGAACATGAGGTTCACTTGATGGTAGGTGATACATCAGCCACAGAACATCAGTCGATTCAATTCAGAACAATTTCGACATTACTCCGATCCGATCAATGCCCGAAGTTACAAGACGTGGGGAAAACATGCTTACAGAAAATTATGAACATGTCGTCCCGGTGGAATTCGAACCCACGATCTTATTTTTTTTTTAAATGACGTTTGTTATATAGGGGTTAGGTTGGACTACGATTAGGTTGGACAAGATATAAACACTGTCTTATGAGGAAATTAATGTGTCTGAACTGAATGAATTATTGTGGAATTAAGTGGGAATAATTGATAGGATACGTTATGTAAGGGTTTAAGTTGAAAATAAATCGTTAAACGGAGATCAATAATACTTTCAATATAATATTATATTCTGCAGTTGCGTTATAAAGAGTTTTTTTGATAAATGTATTTGTAATATAAATGTATATTTTGCATTGAGGTTAGTTATATTAAGGTCACACTGTAATCAAAATATTTAAAAATATTTTATTCCGAGGAAATAAACTATTAACCACATTTTCGTTTTTCAGGTACAATGTCGCCCAGCAGACGTTCTGGCGAAGAGTACAGCAACGGACCGGTTACACTTATTCGTGGCGAATACTTCATCATCGAACAACTATCATCTGGGACCTATTATGTCGCGTATAAACAACTTTGAAGATGAAATTAACGCAGACTTACGGGCTTTGGTACCCTTTTTCAATTTCATGGTAAGCTTTTTTTCACTAGTTGTGGACTTCACACATCGATATGTGTAAAAGTCAAAAATTGCAGGATTCCTTAGATACATTCTACAAGTCAAGCATAGGTCGGCAACGACAAAACAAGAAGTTGCAGATTATTATAAAAAAACTATTTTAAAGGGTGGGAGAAAATCAAATGAATCTGCTGAAATCAAATGAAATGAAAAAGCTGGGAAGCCCAAATTCCATTTAATTTTTATATTACTCGTAATTTTTTTAAACTTTGATTCCGACAGACAACCATGATGCATACTAAAAGTAGTAAGTGATACCAAAGAGTATCAGTCAGTGATGCGTTGTCGATGTATTTTTTAATTCAAGTATTTGAAAATCTGTTAATAGGTAGGAATAATTTCAATATTCCTTCTACCTCTTTAATGCCAGAAGTGATCAGACGTAAGAAAAGATGTTTCTCAATAAAATATAAATGTTATCCAACTCGCGACCCATCAATATCGCGCCAACGGACTTCGTCAAACCATCTGCTCAAAATAAAAAAAAGAATAAGTCGACATTTATTTTGTTCTAGTCTTCTTGTACGCAATTATTTACCACCAATTTATTACTTTATTGTAGTTCTGTAATTTAGATTCAAAAGTTGTTGTAAAATTAATAAGAATAACTTTTAATTAATTTTAGAATTCCAAAGTTAAATTATTCAAGCTATTAGTTTTAAGATATCAGTAAAAACAACTAATATAACTTTAAATTAGTAATCAGGACAGGTTCAGATTTAAAGTAAGATCTGAAGAAAGTATCGCTTTGTTCTTATTTCGTTATTTTAGTACTTTGCAATACTTTGAAATTAAATATTTCTGAAACTAGTAATAGGATCACCTTTCAAATTGTTGTTCATTAAATTCTTGGTAATAATATATTTTATTATATTAATTATGTGATATTCTTTGACGGGCTCGATGGCGAGTTTGTTGTCGCGGCTCCGAATCCCACTGGGATGACATTTTTCTGTAAGCATATCTTCCCCACGTCTGGTCACTTCGGATATTAAACGGCCTAATATCTTAATTCCGACCGTGAAGTGCACATTGCGCGTATCGGTCTCAGTCTATGGATTTAGTAATGCTTGAAGTAAAAAGTAGGTGGACAACGCATCATTGATTGACGTACTGTGGCTGGAGCATCACCTACCATCATATAAACCTCGTGTTTTTCTATGTTTTTAAATACTAGAATACCCAACAGATGCTGTCCAGCTCGGAGAATATTCCTAGAACCATATTGCAGCGGATAACCTACCCGATCCGATAGTTTATCTTAACAACCAACAAAAAATCAACAGTTCAGTAATTTAGAGGGAGTTGAGATATTATTTAAATATTTTAGGTAATTTTGTCCCTAAACTTTTAAAATTGAATTTAACTTACAATTTTTAATTTCTAATTATTTCAAGATATTAATCTTTTTAGGTTTGTTTCAATACAATTAAGAATTGTATAAAAAGCATTTTATTACGTTTAAAGTTAAGAAACAATTCATATTCGCCCAAATGCAATTTCTGGAAGAGATTTATCGTTTATTAAAAACTAGCAACGCGCCCCGGCTTCACACGGGTGTAATGTATATGTACTATACACAAAAAATCCTATGTAACTCGCTGATAATGTAGCTTTCTATTGGTGAAAGAATTATTAAAATCAGTCCAGTAGATTTTGAGTTTATTCATAACATACAAAAATACAAATCTTTCCTCTTTATAATCTTAGTATAGATATAAATAATTATTAAAACATATATGTTATCCTTTTGTAAATACAACTTGAACTTTGCAGCTGAGATCTAAGTAAAATATTTGCTCAACTAAGCGATACGATAGTTTGTATTGGTTCTTGTGCCACAGACTCTAACTGCCAAGTGGCTTGTAAACCCTTTACTAAACATAATACACCGTTGTTAGCTTATGTTTACTGAAAGACTAGCAACTGTTCGCATGTTTGTCTGTGTTCGATTATGTCGTTTGGCTTTTTACTTCGGAAGTCTTTACCAACATTAGACATATTAGTCTTAGTATAATGGCTAATATAACTTGCTTATAATTATTATCATATAATTGTTTATACTATTTTTATTTTGCATAAAATATTTAAATGAAATAAACACGTTTACGGAAAATTTCGCTAGACACAGCTTACTGTAAAACACATACGTCGGTATTAGGTATTTTAGTTTTTTTTTTTCAATTAAATCATTGTTTTTATAAGGGTTATTAAGTTAATAAAAACGATACGATACGATACGACCTTAACTTTACTTAAGTAAAAATTAAATTTGAAAATTATAAAAGTAACATACTGATATTAATATTAGATCTCTTATGAAGACGACATATAAGTAATTCCATTTATTTGTACGAACGTAAGCAATCGTGTTGAACAATTGTAATTGCAATACCTAATCACCGGACACACTCTAAATAAGGTCAAGTCGAGATAATAACTGAATAAAACATAAAGAGTTTTGTTTTATATTAGGTTAATTTAAAACAAGTATTAGTTTTAAACTTTATTTAAATAATTTAATATCGTATAATGTCAAGTAGCACAAATATACTTAATAACTTTGGTTGAGATTTTGGTGAGAGATAACTGATAAGTAGATTTTGTTGTTGTAAGAAGTGATAATCACGCTATTTTTTATGCCTATACACTGACTAAGAACCACAAAAACCAATTACAATTTAAAAAAAATACTCTTTACCGGATTAAAACGCGATGTATTTTTCATATTGTTTAAATTATTTATCCCAACGTTTCGGATGCTTTTCAGCAACTGAAACGTCGGGAAACAGTATTTTAAATTTGTGATACTCGCGTTAATAAAAGACAATAACATTAATTGTTTTATAATTTCTTTTAGAGATGACCATTGCGATTGTAAATTTAATCAATTAATCATTTATTCATTTTAATATTCTTTACAGTTCAACACTGACGACGATAGTGAAGAAACTGAAGAAGATGACAGTTGTGCTGATCAAATGATAATCGAACTTGTACCTGATCATATTGAAACAAAGGATATTTCTAAGAATCCCGAAGAAATTGAAGATGATATTTCAGGAACAGAAGAACCATCCCAAAATCAAGATCCAAAAGGGCCAGAGAATCCACCAATTGATGAAGAAACTAAATTAAACAAGGGAAAACTTGATGAACCTTGGAATGAAGATATCCCAGACTCTGAAGAAGAGAAAGAATTAAATACTGAAGATGCAGAGTCAACTGAGTCGATTAAAGAATCGAATCCAATAAAAAGTGATGTAGAAAATTCTGAAAAATCAAGTGCGAGTGATCCAAATAGCGATAACTTGAATCCTGACGAAGAACCCAATGCCGGAGATATAAACCCCACTGTTGACCAAGTGTAAAATGTAGATTTAGGGCCTTATGGTATTTGATGTTTATTTAAGAAAATGTAATGTCAGAAAACAAAATTCATAGTAATTAATAGTAAAATTACCGTTAAATTGTGAAGATCGACTCAGTTTTTGTTTCTTCCGTTCGAATGTTATTTAGACATTAAGAGCTTTGCCTCATTGAGACGCCAATGTCACTACGTATCCAATCAGAGGGGTGAGCACGAACAAGTATCGAAAGAGTATTCGTATCGTCGAACTGTCAGTTGTATGAGAAATCATTTGAAATTTCATACAAATGACAGTTCGACGATACGAATACTTTTTCGATAGTTGTTCGTGCTCAACCCTCAGTTAATATTGAAATGTTACGTTGGCGAACAGTGGCGTAGTTAGGTGGACAAGGGCCCCGGTGCAAAGAAATAATCGCAATCCTCTTCTCTCCGGCAATTTTTTTTAGTAACTACACAAAATTAATTGCAAATGATTACTAATTAAAGGCGCTTCCATTATCGGCGTTATAAATTCTCATTTAAAATCTTGAAAAAAATTAAAATTCTTGTGATTATTTTTCCGACCCAAATATCGACCAATAGAATTGCACCATTCGACGTCACGTGGTACAACCTACATGGAATTATACTGATAATTTTTTGAAAATTTAAAGGTTGTACCACGTGACGTCGAATCGTGCAATTCTATTGGTCGATATTTGGGACGGAAAAATAATCCCCCGAATACCACACGAGCTTCAAAATTATCTGGCATTTCCCTCAAGGTTCCCTGCAAACAAATAAAGTCGTCAAGTTTTTCAGGTTAAAAAATCACTCGTTCGCTTCGCGCTCGTGATTTTTTAACCTGAAAAACTTGACTCCTTCATTTGTTTGCAACGAACCTATCGGGAAATACCCGATAATTTTGAAGCTCTTGTGGTATTATAACTGAGAATTTTTCTAGCTACAAGAGCTGTCTCCCCCTCTTTTCAAACCTCAGGGGGCCCTCTCAGCTTCAGGGCCCTGGTGCACTGCACCACTTTGCCCTATGATAGCTACGCCACTGTTGGCGAACCATCGCTAAGGGAGTATGTATGCACCTTACCATACATTTCAATATTAATCGTTGGATATGTAGCGACTACATTGCGTCTCAACAAGGCAGATCTCTAAATGAAACATCGAATACAGTTTATTAATAAGATGCGTGAAAATAATTAAATAACTATTGTGATTTAATTTTAGAAAATAAAACC
Source organism: Anthocharis cardamines (assembly GCA_905404175.1). Lineage (NCBI taxonomy): Eukaryota > Metazoa > Arthropoda > Insecta > Lepidoptera > Pieridae > Anthocharis > Anthocharis cardamines. Next base: position 4,239,145 of record FR989959.1, read on the forward strand.
TATATTATATTATAGTTGAAACGTATTAAGTTAAAATAAGGTGATATGGAAAATATATATTATATTCAAAAGTAAAGCCTATTTTTTATTTTTTTTCCTGGGGACACAAAAAAATGTTTCGATCGGGCAGGATTTAGAAGACCGATCTACTCGCCTGTATTACAAATCATCAGTGAAACAGTCACACAAATGTGTCTGCTCCCTACTAAAGACCACGACAAGACACTTCCATTTTCCTTAGTGGAGCATTAAGCAGGCATTTCATTTCAATAATGGCTAGCTTTCCTTTTCAATACTAAAGAAAAACCGGATATATATATACGAATGGGGGAATAAGTTTATTAAATAACTAGCAACGCGCCCTGGCTTCACATGGCAGCAAAAATAAAATAGCCTATGTTACTCGCTGATAATGTAGCTTTATATTGGTGAATGAATTTTTAAAATCGGTCCAGTAGTTTTTGATGTTTGTTCTTTTTTTATTCATAACGTATAAAAATATAAATCTATAATAATATAAGTATAGATTGGCTTTTTAATTGTATTTAAATTATGCCCTAATCTATCTATCTATGATACCTTATTACAGCATGTCCATTGTCCAACCAATGTACCGTAGTTTGTGATGTATCGTGCGGTTACAACAAGGGTTAAATATGCGTATTATTTATTAATGCATAACATATTTACCTTGTAATGAATAATATTAAATGAAGTACATAAGGCTACGTTAACATGAAAATATTTGCATTTTAACGTTAGGCAGCAAAATGGATACTCGGATTTTATTGCTTTTTTGTGTTCTTACTATTGCAAACGTGAGTACTTATAATGAACCTGTCATATATATACATATATGTCTGATTATCGTTTATATAATAAAGATAAAACTTATAAATTATATACTAAGAAGACTATAAAATCAAATGCATGAAGCAGACACATTTCCGTGTCCGTTTCACTATTTCTCAACGGGAAGTGTGTCATATTCAACAAAATGTTTTTCAAAATATTGTATCTCCGGAAATCCGGGGCAAAACGCGAAGCCAAAATCATTTTAAAATATAACAATGTATTTTTTTTTATAGAATCATTTCATTTTTTATTTTCTTTATTGACGTTACCTAAATGAATAAATGATTTGATTTGAATGTAAAGGTAAATGAAAATTCAATAGTATTATGTTACAGGTAAACGCGTTTGTCAAACGAGATGTCATATCTGAGTTGGAAGAACACCCGGCTGCGGCAGATGCCCCATTCGGCTTTATAGAAAGAGTAAAGTATTGCTACGGTGAAACCTTATCGAATACTGTTAACATCGTCAAAAAGGAGCATTTACAACCACTGCTAAGCTTTTTTGAATACTCTTGGAATAAAATTAGAAGAGTTGATGTAAGTAAATGCGAAATAAATTATAATAAATTGGGCTTGAATTAAAGATCATATGAAATCAACTGCACATCAGTGTTTTTTGCTAGCTACGACCTGGTTCAGAAATTGGGCTTATAAGCACCCAAGACCGGCAACACACTCGCGATTCTTAAGATTGTGTGTGATGATCACTTGACACTAAACTACCCGCAGGCTTGCTTGCCTATACTTAGACGGGTTCGTTGGTGCGTTTGGTAGACCTTGCGCTTCGATGGGTCCCGGGTTCAAATCCTGCCGAAATGACATGTTTATAATGTTCTGTAGGCAGGTCTTCTTCATCTCTGATCACCTTGAGTATTAAACGTGTAAACGGAATCTCGAATTTCCTCCGACGAACCATCGTTCATAGATGGCAAAACCGTGAAATGCACATTGGGCGTTTCGCTTTCACAATCTTAATATATAAATCTCCTGTATGACTCCTAAACTACTTAACCGATTTTAAATTAAATTTCACACCGTGAGCAGTCTGGTCCAACTTAAGAGATAGCTTAGATCTTTAATTATAGTCGCAATTTTACATAGGCTATTCTTTTTTCTCTCACCGGTGCGAAGCCGGGGCGGATTGCTAGTCAGTCTATAGATTTCCAAGTGCATCATTGACTGATCAAGTGAACCTAATACTTGTATGTCGATATCTAACATAAAAAAAACTATGCCATCAAAAACATAAATTGTAAAAAAAGCCAAGTCTTGCAACTCAGTTCTTCCATCGTAAAAAGTTGTGAGATCTATATAATACCAAGTCGGTCAATTTATTCAGTCTCTACTGAAGGATCCTTCTGTCTTAAGTAATTACATAATAAGCTAACCTAACAATATCTTATAGTGATCATATCAATGCCAATATTAAAAATCTTTGATGTTTAAAATAAATAGATTGAGTTGCAAGACTTGGCTTTTTTTACAATTTATGTTTTTGATGGCATCTTATTTCTTTTTGTAGATAGTCCTTTTCTTAGTTTATTTGGATAAGAATTAATACAAAGGTATGGATAACAGTCTGATTTTGATCGGCATTTTTATCAACATTTTAATGTAAAAAAGTAGTTATAGTGACATAACTACAATAGTTGGATATATGGTCTCGTGAAGTTTTTTGTAGATTTTGATATGTTCTTTAATATTGTATAACGTTTTTTTGTTCTATCATCAATACTTTCCGCAGCACATGCGATGAAAGACATTTTATGGCTAATTTTTTTACACCTTGGGTTGTTTTTAGTAGGGATTTCTAAGGATTTTTTTATATAAGAAAGATAAGAAAATACTTGTGTGCGTAAAATAAAATTTGTAAATTAGATTATAGTATCACATTTTTAAATTAAGAAGCTCTCACTCATCGCTTTAACCGTTATTTTATTTTTAATTATTACAGACCGATGCTCCAGCCAAATATGAGCGTTACGAAAAAGAAAGAGCGCCAATCACTTGGGACACTTTCCAACATGACATAAAGGAATTTAGAGACTGCTTCCGTCAAACCTTGACCGAAATTGTGGACGATATGACGGAAACCAAGCTTCAACCGTTATTCCATCACGTTGAAGAACATTTGGGCAAACTTACAAGAGTGGTAAATAATAGAATAAGTCTTAAATTCCTGTGGTATTGTTATGAACAATATTACGTTATAGTACTCATTGAGTATAGTAAACATTATAATTTGGGAGTTGGTATAATATAGAATGAATTTTGTTAATTTATAATAAGGATTATTCATATAAGTGCGTGCGACTTCAAGACAGCACGAAGTTCTACTGATATAAAAACAGATTAAAATAGGTTTTTGTGTTTTGTACTGCAGTTTGAATAAAATACTATCTAACATGGTTACAAGATAAAATGAGAAGAACGTTAAGGCACAGACTATAAAGAAAATAAACAAAAGACAAAAGAAAATGGTAGTAAAGTCTTCAACACTTTGCGTACGCATTCTCTATGTCCTAACATGGTATTCGACAGAAACACGCCAACACGCTGCTTGTATTATATCTTGACGATATCTAATATTTAAAAAGAGAATTAGATATAAAACCATTTTTAGTGTATTTTTTTATGTCAGATATCGACAGATGAGCATGAGGTTCACTTGATGGTAGGTGATACCTCACCCACACAACATAAGTCAATGAGGCGCTTTCGACCTTCTTTTTACTTCGAGCATTTGGAAATCCATAGACAGAGACCGAAATGCGCAATGTGCACTTCACGTTACCCGTTCGGAATATCGATATGCCTCCCTACTGTTTAATGCCCGAAGGGATTCGAACCCACGACCCATCGATGCGCGCGGCAGGTGTTCTACAGAACGCGCCAACGAGCCCGTCAAATAAGAATATTTGTAAGTAGATAAAATTAAGTACTACTCTTAGGAACTAATTTTTTGGATGTTTTTACAGGTTGATGTTTTGACTGCACCAAAAGAAGGAAAACCTAGTCAAGAGTGACGCTCTTCAATATACTACTACTTAATATAGTTTTATTTAATTCGTAGTTATTTCAAGATTGATCTCAAGATTTCGAAGACTCGGAAAAATCTAGTAAAAATTCCCAAATCCACGGATAGTATTTAATGTAAAATCATGTAGTGAGAGAATTTTATTGTATTTATAATTTTCCAATATAAATTGTTTTATTTCTCTACCGATACCCATAAAATCCAAGATTATCGGTGAAATGACCTTTCAACATTTGTGGATTTATGGTTAGGCCGGAAATTAAAACGATCAAGAATTATTTCTCCGGATTCTCTTTAAATTCGGTTGAACGCTAGAATGTTAAATAGATATAACCTTATTTTGAAATGGATTTAGAATGTTTTAGATTGAAGTTTTTCCATCTCGTGGAGGTCACCAATTTGGAGGCTATCATTAAAAATATGAACTGCAATAAAAATTAAATATAAGCAGTGCATATCCTGCATTGAGTAACTATTTTACATTTGCAAGCACTACATATAATAAAACAAAGTCCTCCGCCGCGTATGCCTGTCTGTCTGCCTGTTCGCGATGAACTCAAAAACCACTGAACAGATTTCCATTCAGTCACCAATAGATAGAGTGGTTCCTGAGGAAGGTTTAGGTATATAATTGTAAAGGTTTTGTGTATTTTGTTTGAAATTTAATGATAACTATTGGTCGAAAAAAGTCAAGCCGTCTGGGAGATTTCATCGAAAACGCTGCCTAATCCCTTTGAGATATAACAAAACAATGTATGGGATATTGGCATATATCTATCTCTTAAGAATAGCTTAATAAAAATAGCTAATAGCAGAAAGCGTCACTAAAATTGTTCTGTCTCATATTTTAAACATATAAAAAGATTTCGACGAAGAAGGTTTTTTTCGCCACAGTTTGAAGTGAAAACTTGAATTTTCAACATATTTTTATCGCACATACGTGAAAAATAAGAACTATCTTGCCATAATATTTTCGGTTAGCGAAGCGGGATAATAATGTGGCTTTTATTTAAACTATGACTTTTGCAACATTTCATGAAATATTTTGTACCGTTTTATTCAAAGATGATAGAGTATCATTCTCGAACACTAAGTGAAGTGCATACTACTAAAGCTATTAAGTAAATAATAACACATTTCAACAACAGTTTTTCCCTTTTTAAATAAAATACTGTATACCGGATTAAAACGCGATTTATTGTTTATATTGTTTAAATTATTTATCCCGACGTATTTAATGAATGAATTTAAATAATATAAATAATAAATCGCGTTTTAATCCGGTATACAGTATTTTATTTAAATGTGTGATACTCGCGTTATAAAAAGACAATATTAACAGTTTTTCCCTGTTATTTTAAACCTATTACTTCATACTTAGAAACAAGCATTACTTTTTGTTGTTATATTATGGTCACATATTTGCAATGTATGTGATCATATATTTAGAATTTTTAAAATTCTACCGTAAGTATATATGTTTCATCGTGCGTAATCTCGGGAGATCTAAACAAACATTACGCACACTAAAACAACTAAAACAGTGTAGGTACGCCCGAAAATATTCATAGCCAAACGGACTTATGAGATAGAATATCTAATGCTTGAAATGAAACAAATGACATCCAAGGGTAATTCTCTGATTACAGTTGTGCATCCCTAACATATTAGGTAATTATATAACCATAAAAGAAATGTTATCAAAATCAAAAAAAAATCAAAATCAAAAGTTTTTTATTTCAAATAGGCCTTTGCAGGCTCTTATGAAACGTCTAGTTGTACGGTTCCAAAAAGTGGGTCTCATGGAGAAGAACCGGCAAGAAACTCCATGGACACTTTTTTCAACAATGGTTTAGCTATCTTTTTAATCCCGTTTATCTTAAAACATTTCCCCAAAATTTATCCTAGTTTCTTAATACACAATCTATTTCCAATCCCTGATTCCTCTTCTATTAGTAGGTACTAATCGTATCAAATATATTTACATAATTCACCATATAGGTACTTCAATAGAAATAGTTGCGTATCTTACAAACATTCATCAAGAGAGGTCTCAACTCGAACAAACACTTGAAATTGGCGATATCGACCCTTCGCCGGGAACAAATACCTCTGTTGTTCCGTGCCTTCACAAACATTCCGATAGATGTTTAATTAAAAGGAAAAAAGTACGTGTATGAGATCTCTTAGATCGATAGAAGGCTTCTTAGAAACTGCTTGTGTTGTTTTAGACATGATTGGGAATTGAAGGGAAGAGATAAAGTCCACTTCAAGGTAATGAAAACTTCAACTTACTGAAATTCTCGTTTATCTACAGGTAGTAATGTTATAAAGAGGAAAAGTTTGTGAGGTGGTAATATCTGGATATACTCAACCGATTTTAAAAATAAGCTTTTTAAGGAAATAGAAAAACGTTTAGTCGACATCTCAGGACTGGCAGCTACCTCGGACAAAGAATTAGTCTTGCTATTCAAAGGGGGAACGCTGCCACTATCTTCGGAACCTTGCCTAAAGGGACTCCTTTTATTAATATACTAGCAATTGCCCCGCAACCCCCCTTGTGGGTGGAATTTCGTAAAATCCGTTCTTAGCTGACCTCTACTCGGCGAAAGGAATATTCCTACCATATTTCAAGTCGCTACGCCTTATGGTTCCAGAGATATCGTGATGAGTGACTATATAGGTGGGAATCTCTTTTATATATATTATATATATAGATAGATTTTAGTTTTTATACTATATTTTTTTAGTTTTAGGTTCTTTGTTAATAGTTATGTATATAATATTTTAGTGTGTTTTGTAATTAAGTTATTTATTGTATTTAACTGTATTGTAATATATTTTATTGTTTATTCTTTTAAAAATTATTTCACCAATAGAAAGCTACATTATCAGCGAGTCACATAGTGTATAGTTATTAGTCATTATTATATAAATTTATTTTAAATTGCATTGGGTACTATAAAGGCAGCTGACCGAAACGCGCAATTTATTCACGGTTTTTCTTTCTATAAGCAGACTTAGTTCGACCCGGTCGGTAATTCGAAACTATTCTTATACTTGAAGTGACTAAATTAGTAGGAAATGTTCTACCCAATGAGCCCGTCAATGTTTAAATATTAATATTGTCTTTTATTAACGCGAGTATCACACATTTAAATAAAATACTGTATACCGGATTAAAACGCGATTTATTATTTATATTGTTTAAATTATTTATCCCGACGTTTCGGATGCTTTTCAGCAACCGTGGTCGCGGGAGACTGAAAGATGACAGTTGTCTTATATTTGAAATGTCACAAAGTTGCCATATTTAATTCAATTAAATTAAAAAATTACTATTAATTTAGGTAACACAATGTACACCTATGAACGTGAATAAAAAATAATACATATTAAATTACTAATATTACTAATATTAAATGCTTCTAATTTTACATTTACTGCCAGTTCCCAAATCAAGGGCGTAGAGCGGTCGAGAAGAACTGGCAAGAAACTCGCCGCCACTCTTTTTAATCGCCAAGTTTTTGTTTTACAAATGTTTTGTAAGGAGCTGCAACCATTACATATTAATTTAAACAATATAAATAATAAATCGCGTTTTAATCCGGTATACAGTATTTTATTTAAATGTTTAAATATTGTTTATGCAGTCCTAATTAAATAGTTTAATTATTCCACGGACCGACGTTATTTAGACGTGCCTTATCTATAACAACGTGTTCTTCACATAGAATTTTGTTTCGCTATACATAATAAGAGAGACGAACGAATAATAAGTGTGAGAGATTTTTATCATATTATGCAACTTAAAAACACACAAAAAAAATGATCCATATATAGGGTTCATAGTTTACTAGAAAACTATCAATTTATTTAGTAAATTTCTCTATATATCCGATTTGTACATAGCCATTAGGTATCCCTACTAATATTATAAATGTGATTGTAAGTTTGTTTGTTACGCTTTCACGCCAAAACTACTCAACCGATTATCATGAAACTTACACATATTCTTAGAGGTAAAGGATGTAGAATATACATTTTATAAAAACAATATTTTAGCAACAAAACCTGTGCGAAGTCGGTGCGTTTTGCTAGAATTTTAAAAATATATAACAAAGTCGTGTTAGTGGTCATTTATAACTCAAGAACCGCTGCATATATTTTAATGATCTCCTTTTTGTTGGATTCTTCTATATCTCAAATAATAGAATAACTATTAAAATATCAGAAAAAATCGCACGCTTATAGCTTTTTTGGAATAATTGATGTCCAATGCAAATGAGTGACATTTGCCTTTTTTTTGTATCCATTCTGGCAGGTCAACGTCTGTCGGGTCCGCTAGTTATCTATAAAACCAACAATGACATTTTTTTGTGTCACCAGGAACTTGCTTGCTTCGGAACGAACATAAGCAAATTGTTATAATGAGTCAGATTATTTTTATAGATAAAACTTAAAAGTAAGTATTTGAAACAATTTTACCGTAGCACAAAAGACGTACTATTTCATGGTGTCAAACGACGATTACTGTTTTTAACTATTCAATCACCGCGGCACACAAAGCCACCACTACAATTGTCCATGACAGAGAGTAAAGGTGCACTTACATTTACGCCGATCGCGTTTCATTGTTATGGTAGAATTACGGGTGAAGTAGCATTTTTTTACGTCACATCGACTGTTGAATTGAAGTAACCTAATCCAAAATTCTTGATTTTTGTTCTACACTTAATTTGTACATAATTTTAAACATAGTAATTTAAGTAAAGACAGACGAGTATAAGGTTCAGCTGATCACACTCAGCTACAGTACATCAGTCAATGATGCGCTGTCGACTTTTTACTTCAAGCATTCGGAAATCCATAGACTATGACCGAAATGCGTACACGGTGCACTTCACGGTTCTATAAAGAAAACTATAAAATAGAAGAATGTCACAAGAATTTTAAAGATGCGTTATATACATAAATAGTACTTGTTTGCCAAAATTTTGAGTAAGGTCACAATCATTTTAAAGGTGCGATATACACATAAATAGTATAACGTCGAACTATGTAGATCATAAATCAATGATGTCAACCTACTTTTTTTTTACTATGATAATCCTGAAATTTCATCATATTATTTTTAATGATAATTTTAGACAGCTCATTGACCTTAGTTAATACATCTGTTATCTTATAATACAGTAACCGTCACTATTACAAATAATATGAAAACTCTTTTGATAGTTTATCTGATATTTTATCCATATACAAATTTAATTAGACAATGAAAATAAATTAAAAGTTATTTTTTAGGTTATCCTTACTTTCCATTACATAATAACCTATCAAAATATTTCGAAGGTAGAATAATGAGTATCAAAACTTTTTTTTATACTAGCAATGCGCCCCGGCTTCACACGGGTGTAGTGTACATGCATATGCATACACAAAAAAACCTATGTTACTCGCTGATAATGTAGCTTTCTATTGGTGAAATAATTTTTAAAATCGGTCTAGTAGTTTTTGACTTTATGCATAACATACAAAAATCTAAAAATACAAATCTTTCCTCTTTTTAATATTAGTGTAGATATAGATAAGCAATATACGTTCTAAATCAATTACATTTTAATAATTTTTAAACGATAAATGAATATAAAGCATTAAAAATACAAGAAGTACGCGTTAGAATAATAAAATGAATCTAAAAAAGCAAAGAAAAGTTAAGGTCGTTCCGCCTTTTAACCAACTACTGTGAAACAAAAGAATGAGAATTACAATGTATATCTATGTACCTATAGTTAAGTATAATAATATCAAATAAAATATCTAAAACCAATATATGCTTATTCTGATACAGCCTGCATAGCAATTATAGGGGACCGAGTTCGAATCCCGGGGAAAAATATTTAAAATGTTTTCGTCATTTTAAATGTATATCTACTACACAACTAATGATAACAGCCACAGAAATATGTCTGTTTCATTGCCTACTAGGAACATCAACTTTTTAACTGACTTCAAAAAAGGAGGAGGTTCTCATTTCGTCTGTATGTTGCTTTTTTTTTGTATGTTTGTTACGCGATAACTCCGCAAGTTATGGATGGATTTGGATGATTCTTTTTTTGTTTGGTAGGGCATATTTTAAGGTTTATTTTGGAGTAAGCCAGCCAATAAGGATAGTTTAATCCTGCGTTTGCAACAAACAGTACGGAGCGGCATCGGTTGGCTGGCACCGACGTCAAAAATTACTGTTAGTAAAAAATGTTTTGAAGTAATTAAAATATTATTTTTTACTTTTTAGTTTAAGTTTGTTCATACTATATTATGAAGTTGCAGTTTTGAAGTCGGTTTTTGTTTTTTGCTTAAAAATATATTTTTTATTTTTTTAATGTTTTAATACTTCGGGATAAGTAATGTAAGAATAATAAGAACATTTATTCGAAACTACTCGACCGATTTCTTTTACCAATAGATAGCTACATTATCAGTGAGTAACATATGCGATTAGGTGTACTAGCAACTGTCAAGTAAGTAATATAATGCAGACATCATGTTCTTTATTTAGGTTTAAAGAATTTATTTCTCATAAAAAACATAATATGTTACATAATTTATGTAGTTCATTTAAAATGAGATACAAAAGTTTTCCTTATTAATTACATTCTGATAAAAAATACCAACTACTAGTATAATTTTTAAGTATAGTTTTTTAAATATTCTTATTATCACATTCTATTATTTCTATTGGTAAACTATTATATAACTGTGCTCCTTCAAACAATATTGTTTTTTTCCATACTTAGTTCGGGGAGTAATTAATTTTAGTCTGTCTTTGTTTCTTAAATTAAACGTATTTAAGTTTTGATTGAATTTTATATCGGAATGAATGGAATTTGTAATTATAGCAGTGTTGTGTTAGGTTAAATATTTTTGTCTTTTCATAAATTTCTGTCGTTGTTCTTTGGTATGGATAGTGAAATAATACTTTAATTATTTTGAGTCCTTTGCAATGAGTTCAGATGAATTTTAAATGTTAATCCCCATATCTCAATTGAAAGTAGTTAAATTAAAAATTATTTAATTTTACTTCTCTCTAAATAAACAAACAAACTGAATGTATTATTTATTTGCCATATCTAATGGCTCGGTCAACAAGATGATTCCGGGAGCCTTTACTGATAATTGCGAACCATTTAATTAGCTTCTTAGAATTGACCTTTCAATGATAAGCGGCGCAAACACAGAGTCCAGATATAGGGGAGTTCTAACACAGAATGGTTAGTGAGTGATACTCAGTTGAGAAGTAAGGTCGTGCAAATTAAGAATTATGAACAAGACTCTTATTGTCGTTTTGGCTATTTGCCTTATCAGCGTAAGTATTATTTTTCTACTATAGCCGTTTTCATCTTCCGGAAACTTCCAGAAAAATTGCGGGATTTTTTATACTGATAGAATTTTCTTAGTGAATATCTCCGGTTGCAATAACCAAAAGTCAACATTTAAGTTAATACTTACATTTGTGTTCTTATATATATACAAAATATAGATGTATATTGTATAATATACTACTAGATGTATATACAAAATATTTTTGCCTGGATACTGATTGAGGACTTTTTTGAAGTTATGTATTTTCCTTTGTGACAAAGCTCTGGATAGATTTTTAAGTAAGACGTTCGATTCCTCTTTACGTTCTGTTCATTTTTGAATTTTTTTCTTAAATCATTACTTAATAATAATATTTCAATTTAATATTTATATGAAAAGGTTTTAAGAATGCCCTAAGGCCTAAGATATACACGGTTACGCTAGCGGCTAGAGCAGAACCAATATAATCAGTATCTTTCCGGATGTACAAATGACATAGGTACATGACTATATTAAAGGTCAAAAACATTTACCGAATCGAAGATGAATTGTAATTTATAGTTTTTATGAATATAAAATTCATAGTAATTAATATAAATCGAGCCAATAACGAAGAAAACTTTTAAGATGTTTTTTTTTCAAGCATTTTTTTTATTTTTCATTCAACCTCTAGTGTATTTATAATTAATGATACCAAAAAGTATTAATATATTATTATTTCAGGTTCAAGCTTTTGTAAAACGCGAGGCAGAAAACAATGCGAATGGGGTTGATGCTATAAAAAAGCAACTGGAGGATTTGGCAGGTTCTATAAGTGAGCAAGCTAAACAGGTCCTAAACCCAGATAACATTCAGAAGCAACTAAATGAAGCCCTTGACGCTATAAAAAAGGCCGTAAGTAGAATCGTAATAATGCCAATCCACACTAAGGCTCATATTCCAAGACGTGTCTCAGTTTTGAATCTAGTTTTGAGACTTGTCAAACCATTTTTTCTCTATAGAATTTTGACATATTGACAGTTCTCAAGAATAGATTACGACTGGAGTAACGTCTTGGAATACGGGCCTAAGATAACCTCGGAGTAACTGACCTCTGTCCTTTGATTTTGGAAAGCATTATTCGATATGATATTAAATAGGCAATTGTTTTTTTTATAATGGGTTTTTTTAATTTTAATTTTATACAACTATTTGATAATACGAATACTTTTTAGCAAGTGGTTCGTATCTTAGTTTTATATTATACTAGTGGACCCCGCAGACGTTGTTCTGCCACAATTTTGGCTTCGAAATTATATAATTAAATTGACTCAAGAAAACGTTTGTATGGGAAATAGAAAAGGGCTGTTTTTAGGGTTTTCCCGAAAATTATTCGATTTTTTCTCGCCTTTTAAACCTTCCCTAGACCTCCACGAACATTTCAAGACTAAGATAAGATAAATCCGTTCAGCCGTTCTCGAGTTTTAATCAGACTAACGAACAACAATTCATTTTTATTTATATAGACTAGCGATCTGACACAGCTTCACATGGGTGCAATGTTGATGTACTGTACACAAAAAAACTATGTTACTTGCTGATAATTAAGCTTTCTATTGGTGAAAGATTTAAAAATCGGTCCAGTAGTTTTCCTCTATATAATATTAGTATAGATGGTTACAATCAAAAAGTGTACGTGACCTAAGTGATATATTGAAAGAATGTCAATTTAAACAAATGGTATATTTTTTTAGCATATAATATGACCTTAGTATAATATTTTCTAATAGCATAGATATTCTCAGTACCTGTACCAATTTTAAAATAAGATTACCAATATTATAAGTTTACAAAGTGATATTCTAGATAATTTGAAGGGGGTCGTTTTTACGTTTGGTAGAATATCTAACTTGCGTTCCGATGGGACGCAGGTTCGAATTGCGCTGGGATGATATGTGTAGAATTTACTGTAAGCATGTCTTCCCCCCGTCTGGTCACTTCGGGCACTAAACGGGTGGGAGGAATATTTAAATTCCGACCAGGTTACGAAGCACCGTTCATAGATGAAAAACCGTGAAGTAGGTACACATTGCGCGTTTCTGTCTCAATCTATGGATTTCCGAATGCTCAAAATAGGTCGACACCGCATCATTGACTAATGTCCTGTAACTGGTGTATCACCTACCATCAAGTAAACCTAATGAACATTTGTCGATACCTAACATAAAAAATTGTATTCGTATATAAATATATATACATATAAAACTCACTAAAAATAGTATTTAATTTCAATTTCATTTATTACACAGGCTGACAGTATAGCTCCGAAAGCAGCACCCAAGGAATAATGGTGCTGAAGAACAAAATGTAATTAAAAGAAGATCTAATAATTAATTCAGCTACAGTAATTTGAACATCAAAACAACAATATGATAATACTATAAACTTTAAATAAAGTACTACTGACACTTTATATTATTTTGTTTCAATATATGGCATTTAGTAAACTCTACTTATAGTCATAGAAAAGGGACTGGGAGGGTATCTTTAACATTATATATGACGTAATAATATATAATCAGATCGGGGACGTTCTGCAAAAGGGCCAGATCAAAAGTACTCGTAACCGTCGAGTGTGTATGAAAGCATTGATGAAAGTAGAAGAAGCGAAAGTGGTATGTAAGGATCGGAGCATATGGAATTCCGTGATCTCTGCCTACCCCAATGGGAAAGAGGCGTGATATATATGTATGTATGTAATAATAAAGCGGAAGTGATGTATGCACGTGCACGGGCAGGCACTGCCGGCCGGTGTGGACGTGTTAACGGCTCATACTGAAACCCCACTGTGGATTTAATTGAATAACCTGGAATCCAACCAAGATCTACCTAGAAGTACCTAGTAATTTTCATAATAAAGTGAGTAAACGCAGGTGGCTCATATGTTACAGTAGTGTAGGGCTTACGTTGCTGGTATTTAAGGAAAGGATAAACTCGTATCTTGAAGGTTCTCAAGTCGTATCAAAAAGAGGAGATTGATCTATACAAAAATAAAAATATTTATGTGACAGATACACATACATACACAATATATCCATAAAACTAATAACATCAAGACCAAACGCATAGAGCCATACAAATAAATCTCAGTTTCTGTATATCACCTAATAAAATATTCTTGTCGGTCGCCAACTCGTGTGCACCTGTCTTTAATATGCAAGGAGGGTGCAGATAAGCCAGACATACTGCCACATTGATCCACTTTGAGCCACACGACCCCTGCGGCCTCAACAGATTTATACGAGAACTTTAACGTTATTTAGAGCTGGGGGACTAAGGGATCATTGAAATTAATAGAAATGTATTTTATTTGACAACTAATTACAAAAAGACAACAATAATAAAATAACATACAAATAATACATATTAAATTACAAAAATAAAATAAGTATATAATAGCCATATTTCGGCCCGAGGGCGCGTTTGGTAGAACACTCACCGTGCGCACCGATGCACGATGGATCGCAGATTCGAACCCTGCCGGGACGACATGTTTATAATTTCCGATAAGCATGTCTTCCCCACGTCTGGTTACTTCGGGCATTAAACGGGTGGGAGGATAATCTAAAAAAAAATGAATGAAATTCCGACCGGGTTACGAACCACCGTTTATAGATAGAAATGGGTTACCTGATGGTAAGTACTATTGCCCATTCATATTCGTGACTTAAATGTCTCAGATGTGTTGTCGGCCTTTTAAAAATTTATAAAAATGGCCAACAGAAGATTACTAAATCTCATAGTCTTTAGTTATAGTCAGGACTACAGCCGGCCTAGCATGACCGCCACGAGATATGTCGCGGACGAGTGAAGACAAACTAAGATGTAAGATATCTCGATATATTATATCTCGACATCGACAATTTTGATAGAAAAGATATCTCGATCGACAAATATATCTATTTTTAATATTAAAAGTCGAATTCTAAGTGTAATTGCCATGTTAGACCCGAAAGAAATAAAGAAATAATCGATTAAAACACGAGAAAACGGTCGACAAAATTTTGTCGCGGTTGTCATGCTAGGCCGGCAGAGTACTGAGGTCGCTTCTACAAAAAACAATCGGTATATTTCGAAAAAAAAAAAATGTTTTCAAAGCAAAAGCAATACAGAGGCTGAATTTTAATCTGGATTTTGTACGCGTGTACGGACAGATATATTCACGTGTTCTCATCTACACCTGCGGTAACTGCGGAATGCTTTGTTGTTTGTGATACAATCGATGCGCTGCTACCTTTTGTTGCTCTTTTATTGATTGGTTTGTGTTTGTCACTTTATTTTTATTTTATCTGTTAAGGTACTGGATATTTGACCATAGAAAACGTTGTAGATAGACGAATGTCAAATGGATGTTTTGCTTAAACAGACAAAGAGATATAGAAATCTTGGTTAACCTAAGCTGGATATAATACAATATGTATGGACTCTGTACTCTGTACTCTGTAATCATTCTGCGCTCGACGCTCGTTCCGTGCGGTCGTACGGTAATGCGCTCTCTCGCTGAATCGCTCCTTGTTGAGTCATTCGGTGACCGACGCTCGTGCCGTGCGCACGCTCTGTTCGTTCGCTCGCTGAGCAGTGCTCTTATTGTGCGCTGGGTTCGCCTTGCTGCATTGTTTCGTAAATCGATTTACGCGGGTTTACCTGCGGCCGCTCCGGTAGCCACCTAACGGTGCCAAACGGTTATCGGGCGGTTAACGCCTCCGGGCGGGAGTGTTTGTACGGGGTGCAAACGCCGCGCCTTTTTCAAGGCGCGTACAGCCCCGTCCGCTTCTTTCACGTCCCTGTGCGTGCCTGGTGTCCTCCTAGTAGGCACTGCCAAGGGGAGCAGGTACTCCAACTGCTCTCTAGCGACCAGGTGTAATCAGGGTCCACTGTTGGACGGGTCCCATCGCACATCTGTAGGGGTTCCCGCCAAGTTCCCCCCCTACGGGCCGGTTAGGTTGCGATACCTCACCTCTCGCTATCACCAGCGAGAGACACATTTACACACTACATTTTACAGACTGTAGCTTAGGTACTCACACACTGTAGGTGTTAGGTACACAACCGCTCCTACTGGCTTCCAGTATGGAGTGGGAAAATTCCCCGATCTCGTCGTCTATGGACATCGACGACATGCGCAGGTTCCTGAGGTTCTTTGAACTTCGGCACCCTGAGTCCTTTAAGGAGTTCTTAAGCTCCAAAAATCCGCGTTCCGCGTCTCGACCGGCGTTACGTACGCCTCCGCGCTCGCCGACACCGTCGCGTAAATCGTCGCGTTCATCCCGCTCGTCGTCGCGTTCGTCGGTCCGAACCGACTCACCGAACCCCGCGCCGCGTTCCGTCGCCGCAGTTATCGCGCCTCAAGCGCAATTAGAATCAATCGCCGCGCCGTCCACCGCGATCGCCGCCGTCTCACGCGAAAACGTCTCGCGCCCTCCTTCTCGTGCCGACTCCGAAATGTCGGCATACAGCGCGGCCTCAGAGGCACCTAATTCAGAGCCGGAGAGCTCAAGCGACGGTTTCGAAACCGTCACCGGACGCAAGAAGAAGCGTTCGGCGAAAGGCGGACCGCCCGCAAAACGCGCGCAAATAGACGCGGCCCCTCTGGTCGAAGAGCCCATTCCCACGGAAGTCATCCGTGAAATCCCCGCGGAGAAACCAAAAACTCCTCCCCCCGTTTACATTAGGGACAAGGCATGTTGGCCTACCCTATCGAAGTTCTTGGACTCGAAGTCCATTCAGTTTAAAGCCCAAACAACAAGGGACAATATTAGGGTTCAAGTATACACCCCAGCCCATCACAGGCTACTAACAGCCCATCTCCGCGCCGAAAATATAGGCGGTCACTCTTTCCCGCTCCCGGACGAGCGCGTCCTTCGAGTTGTAATACGCGGCATCCCTAAGGAGCTCGAACCCGAGCTCGTTTTAACAGACCTCCGCGAACAGGATCTGCCTGTAAAAGAGGTCTTTAGAATGATCAATCGGACCAACAAACAGCCGTACGACATGGTTCTAGCGGTTTTAGAACTCTCCCCTAGAGGAAAGAAAGTTTTTAACTTACGCGAGTGCTGCAAGCTCACTGGGCTCAAAATCGAGACCCCGAATAAACATTCGTTCACGAGACAGTGTCACCGCTGTCAATTGTACGGACACGCCGCGCGAAACTGTTTCGCGAAAGAAAGGTGCGTTAAGTGCCTAGGCGATCATGGGACCGCTGCCTGTGAAAGGCCTTCTCCCTGTGCCGAACCACCCGCTTGCGTGCTGTGCGGGGAAACTGGCATCCCGCGAATTACCGCGGTTGTACCAGGGCCCCCAAACCACACAAGAGGCCGGTAAGGCGCGGGGGGGCGGCTCGTCCTGGGCAGCGTCCCAAGGTTGTCGAGGAAACTTTCATACCCGCACCTCCACCCACCCACAACGCTTGGAGTAAACCACTCCAAGCCACCAACAAACCCCCTATCCCAGAGGCATCTCAGCCTCCTTCCACCCAGACAATAGGTCCTCAGCCTCTAATGGCTACTCCGGTTTTACCACCGGTCCCTCTTCCGAGCCCTCCGGCTCAGCCTACGAAGGTAACTCAGCCTGTCCAGGCTAAACAGTTACCTACAAAACCAAACACGCCCCACGAGGGACTCGCGACGGACCTTTCCGCCGCGTTGTACCTCGTAAAAGACTTCATTCAGGTACTCAACGTGCCCGAACTTATCGCTTTCGCGCAAAAATTACGCGAAAGCGCTTCTGACCCCCAACTGCGAGTAAACGCAGCATTCGAGCACGCCAACCTAATCGCATCAATCTGGCAGTATCAATTACCCAACACAACGCAATAGATACAGCCACGTGTAGGCTCAAGACAAGATCTTTGTCCTTAGTGACATTCAACGCTAACGGCTTAAAACGACAGATTGACTTAGTAAAGGACTTTGTGACGAGACACCCGGTCGATATCATGCTAGTGCAGGAAACTTTCCTCAAACCTAGCGTTCGAACTCCGCGACTAGCGAATTATAACACTGTAAGAAGTGACCGTGACGGCCGGCTCGGTGGCACGGTTATTTATTACAGACGCGCACTGCACTGCATGCCTATCGACCCGCCTACGCTTACTAACTTAGAATGCTCAGTAGTCAGGGTGGCTATGACCGGTCATCAGCCCGTCATAATCGCCTCGGTCTACCTCTCACCCACTAAGAGAGTTTTGGAGAGCGATCTCAGGGCCCTGTTTGCTATGGGAGACTCGGTCATTCTGGCCGGCGACTTCAATAGCAAACACTGGAACTGGAATAGCTCTGCCAACAACCTTAACGGTAACATACTAGACCGACTACAAGACGTACTTAATTTCCAAGTAATAGCTCCCCTTTATCCGACTCACTTCAGTAATATGAGCCTCTCCCGCGGAAACGTACTCGACGTGGCGATTCTAAGGAACGTTACTCTCCAGTTACGCTCTATAGAAACGTTACATGAACTTGACTCTGACCACCGACCCGTTCTTATAGAATTAGGCCCCCCCGACTGCTTACAAAGACGATACAAGACTATAGTTGACTGGCAAAAGTTAGATGAGGCCCTCAAGCCCATCGACTCGCCTGAGCTAGAGTCTATACCGGAACGACTTGACTCGACGGACCAAGCGTTAGCTGCGGTCTCCTCAGTCACCAGACATATCCAGTCCAAAGTTGAATGCGCGTCCAGGTTGATTCCCGATGATTTTAACCAACGTTGGGAACTTCCTCCGGACGCCAGACAACTACTGACTGAGAAGAACGCAGCTACTCGCGCCTATGACAACGCACCCTCAGACGACAACCGTAGAACGCTTCGTGCCTTACAACGAGAGGTTAAGGCACGTATGCGGGAACTACGTAACGAACGATGGGACCGTTTAACCAGCGAACTTTCACCCTCGCACACGGCCTATTGGTCGCTTGCGAGGAGTCTCAAATCAGAAACGGTCGCGATCATGCCTCCGCTCAAACGGCCCAATCAGACTGACGCTTTTGACGATGCCGACAAAGCCGAATGCTTAGCCCAAAAACTAGAGGAGCAATGCACTCCATATCTAGTTAACACTGACCCAGTTCACGTAGAAACGATCGACCGCGAAGTCGATCGTCGTATTGCACTCCCCGTTTCAGACGAGCCCTTACCACCCACCTCCGTAGACGAAGTGCAGGCTTTGATCAAGGCTTCCCTACCTAGGAAATCCCCAGGTCCTGACACCATCTCGAACAGGGTCCTCAGATCCCTTCCTCCCCAATTGATATGTCTACTTGTGACCATTTTCAATTCCCTCCTTGCCAACTGCGCCTTTCCGACACAGTGGAAGGAGGCAATTGTGATTGGTATCCACAAGCCGGGCAAACCCCGTAACGATCCCAATAGCTATCGACCCATAAGCCTTCTCAATACACTGTGTAAGTTGTATGAGAAGCTAATTAAAAAGCGTCTCTGGGACACTGTCGTCGACAAAGGCCTTCTGCCTGACGAACAGTTTGGTTTCAGACGAGCGCACTCCTGTGTCCATCAAGTCCACCGCATAACGGAACACATCCTTTCCGGTTTAAATAGAAATAGATCCATTCCTACGGGCGCCCTCTTCTTCGATATAGCGAAAGCGTTTGACAAGGTCTGGCACAACGGCTTAATTTTCAAGCTTTACCAACTTAACGTGCCAGACAGACTCGTGCGTATCATACACGATTTCTTGTCAAACCGCTCCTTTCGCTATCGCGTAGAAGGATCGCTCTCCTCTCCCCGTAGAATACGGGCCGGAGTCCCCCAGGGCTCTGTCCTGTCTCCCCTCCTGTTTTCGTTATTCACTAGCGATATTCCTAAAACGCCTAAAGTGCACATTGCGCTTTTCGCGGACGACACTGCCCTTTTCACTTCCCACCGGGATAAAAGGATCATCACAGCGCTTCTCCAGACTGCAACCACCCGCCTCGGTGAGTGGTTCCAGAAATGGGGAATCCAAGTCAACCCGGAAAAGAGTGCGTCAGTACTCTTTGCTCGTGGTCCTCCCGGTAATCCCAGAAATCCATATACTAGGGCCAAATTCCTAATAGACCGAGAGATACAACTCTACGGTAGATCCATTCCCTGGCAGAAATCAGCCAAATACCTAGGTGTTACCCTTGATCGTAGCCTGACCTTCAACAAACACGTTAGAATGGTCCGTAAAAAGGCCTCCTTTGTCCTATCCAGACTCCGTACCCTTTTAGACTCCAAAAATAAAATGTCCCTGAGGCATAAAGTGACACTCTATAAGGCATGCATTCGACCATGCATGACCTATTCGAGTGTTGCCTTTGCTCATATCGCCCCTTCCAATATCCACAAATTACAGTCGGTCCAGAACCGGTTCATTCGAATCGCTACTGGAGCACCGTATTATGTGCGAAATGTCGATCTCCACCACGATCTGGAGCTACCCACTATAGCCCAATGGATGAAGTTAGCGTCGAAACGTTACTTCGACAAGGCTATAAACCACCCCAACCCGTTGGTTCGCAATGCAATCAACTATTACCCCTATCCCGATAAGGCTCTCTGGAGAAGACCCAGACACGTTTTAGAGGATCCTGACGATCCTATCACAGTAGCCAATGCTAGATTAGACTCCGCCCGGGCGGACATTTCACCTCAGACCCGCGTACAGCGCCTTCGACGGCGAAGGCGAGGACCCTTGTTCCGCGCATCCCTCACACGGGTGAGCTACCGTCCAGCCCTTCAGGCTCCCTCCCCTCCTACGGCAGCCCAAGCCGAGGTACGTGTCTCGCAGGAGACGCCCTTAGGCGTGTCGTAGCAAAAACCCCTAATTTCAAGGCTGAGCCACAGTGCTCGCCAATCTTGTCCGCGTTGAGCTGCCGAGGCCACTAGGGCCAGCAGCGAGATACCATACAAAAAAAAAAAAAAAAAAAAAAAAAAAAAACTCTGTACTCTGTAGTCAGTTCCAGTTGAGACTATTGTTCCCAGAGAA
Organism: Anthocharis cardamines; assembly: GCA_905404175.1. NCBI lineage: Eukaryota > Metazoa > Arthropoda > Insecta > Lepidoptera > Pieridae > Anthocharis > Anthocharis cardamines. The sequence continues at coordinate 4,260,413 of FR989959.1, forward strand.
TAGAGTATTTTTTACCTATTCCGTAAATTTTCCTATATTTTTTATTATTCGCATTTCGACGGGCTTCGTTCGGTAGAACACCTTTCGAGCGCATCGATGGGTCGTGGGTTCGAATCCCACCGGGACAATATGTTTATAATTTTCTGTAAGCATGTTTTCCTCACGTCTGGTAAATTCGGGCATTGATCGGGTGGGAGAAATATCGAAATTCCGATCGGGTAACGAACCACCGTTCATAGATGAAGAAACCGTGCATTGCGCGTTTTAGTTTCAGTCTATAAATTTCCAAATGCTCGAATTAAAATGTAGGTCGACAGCGCATCATTGACTGATGTTCTGTGACTGAGGTATCACCTACCATCAAGTGAACCTCATGCTTGTCTGTCGATATCTAACATAAACATTAAATAAAGTTAACCTTACTCTATATATTTATATGCTGCATAAAATGATAGCTTTAAATAAATGCAGCAGAAAGTTTTTATAGCGATCACAGAAGTGAACGAACAAGTCCCAGCAGTCAAAAAGTTAATGCTGCAATCAACATTCTATTCAACGGTTTGATTAAATGAAAACCGAGAAACATCCGTTTGATAGTGCACGTAAAAAGTTATTTGAAAAGTAACACGTTTGAGATAAATATTTAGTTATTTGAACTACAATTTTGAACTAAACTAAACTATGGTTGCAATTCGCAATTTTTATATCGCAATTCCGAAGAGAACTCTTCATCAGCTTTTATTGTAGTTATTAACACAATGATTTTTAGACGGGACCTTTTAATCTCAGTTCGAATGAGATTAATGTGCTTAAAATTTAATAAAACATAAACTCCTGAATTAATCAGCAGGTTGAGTAGGCTTGAGCCTTTTTTGAAAATTTGGGGACCAACTTTATTTTTACGTGTCTTAAAGAATTCTGTAGAACGTTTTTGTGATATCATTCAACGAAATAACTAACTTGTATATCTCATAGCAAAACACCCAGTTCGCCGCCCCGAACCAGTGCTCGGACTCTATATATTATATTAATTTAGTTAATAGCCTACACCTTAGAAGTGTGTAAATCCGCCACTGACCATAAGAAAGAAACATTTTAATATATTAAATTAATCTATTTCTATAGAAATTAGATAGGTACGACTCTAGCACCCGGCGACAAGTTACTTGAAACTTTTTTTCTTTTCTACTATCTAAAATTTGTCCACCTCCGTGTCTCAGTGGTAAGCGCGATGGGTTTAGCACCGGAAATCCTGGGTTCGAATCCAGGGTAATCAAATTTAAAAAAAAAATGATTCGGTATATAAGGCTGATCACAAAACTTGTAAAGAAAAATGACCAGTTCCAGAGACGCAGAAATGGGTCTGCCCCATTAAGGGACTCTGGTTCATTTTAATGTATATTACAATACGTATAGGTAATTAATATATTTTACTTATACAATTACTAGTTCTCAATAAATAACATAAAATCTTTTAGTTTGAAGAAATCACACACAAGAATTGTTGAATAGCAGAAAAAGTGAATTCCGAACCTCCTAGCAAGGCACGGCGCAGAAATATTATTATGTAAGTACACTGATTCTTTTTTCATTACAAGCGAGTAAAGAGATCAGTTTTCTTTAGCTTGACTAACCGATTTATTTTTTAATTTGGTTCCCCTGGATTCGAACCCAGGACCTCAGAAGCCACGGAGGCGGTATAGAAGAGAGAGGCCAAAGTCTTAGAAATCACCTGTTTCTTGATTACCAGACATACAAGTGAGCAAACATAAAAATACGTACTCGAGTAAAGTTTCACATACATAGTTTCTGGAGAAAACACTATATTCTATGAAGAACGTTTAAAAATCTCTTGAAAAAAGAATAAAGTATTTTACCAAGGACAGGATGAATATTTTAAATGCATAATGTAACAATTCGAATGCATTTCAATAGCGTTATACGATTTTCATACAAATATTAGATACTACTAGCGAGCCGCCCCGGCTTCGCACGGGTCTAGATTTTTTTGACAAAAAAGCAGGGGTTGTATGTATTTTTTAATGCCACATAATAAAAAAATAAAAACAAAATTTTTAAGGGTGAACAACCCTTATCACTTAGGGGTATGAAAAATAGATAGTAGCCGATTCTCAGACCTACTGAATACGCATATAAAATTTGGTAAGAATCGGTCGAGCCGTTTAGGAGTATGGCAACGAAAACTGTGACACGAGAATTTTATATATTAGATTGTCGCATTATCATATAGATAGATACGTTCGAAGAGTTGATTTTCAAACTTCGAAAGCGGTGTCAGTGGACTGCAATAATAAAACCTCCACGGTGATATACCGATTCTAGTGTTTAAGGTTTACCTTACCGTACCGTACCGTACCTTACCTTGATAATTTTGCTAACACTAGTAAACTGACAATTTTATTTACCTTATTGAATAAATTCCATGAATGAAAGCACATTTAAATTAATGCACATAAAAAGAAAAATATATTGTAATGAAAAATACAAAGGTGGGTAATCCCTTTGTAGCAATTTCTTCCAGGCAATCTGCGAGAAAGGTGACAAAAGGACAAAGTACGATATGTACAGAGAAAAAGGTAAGTGTCGCTGTCGCTCGTGTGTGTTAAATCGCGATTTAATCCAGTAAACATAATTTTATATAAATGTGTTATACTCGCATAAAAAAGAGATAATGAATGAAATCATTCACTATTTTTTAGTTTGTTCGATAATGTCATTTAAATTATAAAAATAATAATTTTAAGTATTTTTTAAGAAACATTATATTTTGTGTCATTTCAATTCAAATACTGGGATAGCCTGTAATCCACGCTGTGTTCTTAACAATATTCTTCCCAAAGCAAACTATGGTCTTCTGTAAGCTTACAAACGTTTGCTTGAAATAGAGCTCTATTATAAAGCAACAGAATACATTTTTCTTTAACTCAATGTACTTTCAGTTAGCCTAGACAAATGTTCGTCGAGGATTCCCCACACCTGCTGCCGTGCTATATATCTCTGTCTGAAGATTACCTCAGCGTCAACACTGACAATGATGGAATGTATGGAGAAAGTGGAATATTCAGTAACCCTTGTGGGTTGGCCATGAAATTAAAATGGATTTATGAATATCATTACATATTATAAAACAAAGTCCTTCGCCGTATCTGTCTGTTCGCGATAAATTCAAAACTACAGAACGGATTAACCTTAATAGAGGGCACACGAGCGTATGGACGCCGCTCATAAACATCAGCAACACCAAAGGATCCGTAGATGCGTTGCCGATCTTTTAGGTAGGAATAAGCTCTCTTCTTGATGGTCCCTAAGTCGTATAGGTTCTGCTTACTGCAAAAATCACTGCCGCTAACACAGTCCGCAATAATGTTGTGCATGGAAGAAAATTGCGGCATGTGGCTTAAATCCATCTTATTTATACTTCTATACTAATATTATAAAAAGGAAAGACTTCAAAACTACTCGATGGATTTTATATATACCTACATATAATTCTTTTACCTATAGAGAGCTACATTATCATCGAATAACATGGGATTTTTTACACCCGTACGAAGCCGAGGCGGATCGCTATGACTATTTATAAATGCCAATTTTTCCGCTCAGAAGTTTTTTTTTATATTTTGTGATAAATAAACTTTACTCATTGTTTTATAATCCTCAGTACGTTACCTTTTTGTGTATATTAATGATTCATTTTTACGTACTTTCTAAAGACATACTGGTAGTTAGGCGAAATCTTGCAGCCCATTTTAAACGCTAGCACGATTACAATGCATAACTCTTTCATAGAGTTTCTTGACTAAGTTCGTACGTAATTTCCTTCTTGCTAATCTATAGGCTAACGTAAACGGTTTGCGGCACACTGAAAGGCGCGCGGAACTCATTAAGAATTTTGAAGTTGGATAATTATGGACCACACAAAGTATAGGGGTATGAGGATTCAACTTAAGTATTATATGTATTAGGGTGGCCCCAAAAAAACCGACTATTTTTTTTTTGAGTCTCGACAGGACAGCTAAAAAAATATATATACCGTAACGAGAAAAAAAAATCGATTTTCGATGATTTGTGAAATTTTAAAAAAATTAGAGCGACCTCTTAAAAAACATTTTTTGAGCTGTTTTTTAGAGAGGGTTCTTAAAACATCAAAAACTAACCTTTTATCAGTCGAGACTAAAAAAAAATAGTCAGTTTTTTGGGCCACCCTGATATGTAGATATATTGTATATACCACATTCTTCATAAATACGTGGCTTGAAAAAATCTATTGGTGATATTTCTTATATAAAAGTATTAGTAAACCAAGACAGCGCATAAGAATTTGTTTTGACGCAATTCTTTTTTTAAAAACCACAAAATACATTTTTCCTTAATATTTTATGACTTATTTAATGGTTAAAAAAATCTATGTATTTGTCGCAGACAATAAAAAGCTGCTCCAGAAAGCATTATTAATCTGACAGAATTTTAGAAGATGCTGAACCGGTAAGTTATCTTATTCAATCCTTCCGTCGTTTCTTTGAGAATTTTAAATTATAAGAAGTCGCAAAAGAGCATTTTTTTCTCATTTTACGGTGTAATTTTGTCATGAGAAGCAGTGACGTTAATAGCCGAGTTTTTAAAGCAGCTACAAAATGATTAATGAAGACTATAATATAATATTAATTCAGGTATAATAATGTGTATTATACATTTAAATAAAAAACTTTATACCCGATTAAAACGCGATTTATTATTTATCCCGGTTACTTAAAAGTATCCAAAACGTCGGAAGCAATAATATAAAAAATAAATCGCGTTTTAATCAGGTATAAAGTATATTATTTAAATTAATTCAGATATTATTTTTTATGTATAATATTTAACATCACAGACAAACCAATTGAACCTATCAAAAAATTCTGTTTATACAAATACTAGAACTAAACCGTTGGCAAAATTAGCTCGAACTCAGTATTGGTCTAAATGAAATCCGCTAAACCTCGGATTTGGAACAACTGTGAGTTAATTTGTAACCGGCTCTTGTTATTCGTATTGTTTGACCGCGACCTTACTTTACGAAAATCCTTTTAACTGGTAATGAATCTCCAATAAATTCTTATTGGTTGCTTGCAGACACTTAAGTTGTACAGAGTTTTTCACTGGACTACAACCAGACTCAATTTGAAGGGACCGGCAATGCACCTCTGTTATTACAGATGTATAGTGGTATCACTTACAATCAAATGAGTTTGGTTTCCCCCTAATTGCCCCCTGGCTGTTCAAAAACAAAATAAGCCTGACAGTTATTACAATAACTCTCAAGCTGCGCTGTTACTTGCATCTCAAGTTTTGAAAACGTAAGAATAGACCTGATATATTTTTAAGTAAATTTCCCGGAAATCCACGGGGAAGCTAGACAATGTGCTTATAAAATGCTTAGTTAACAAGATTTCCCTTGTGACAGATTTTATAGAATTTCCAACTTTTAAAGCTCAAGATTTGGAATGTACATTGTAGAAATTGTATTTATTCTTGTTTTATGAAAGAAAATATTTCAGGCAGTAGTGTTACGATGATGTTTTTTTTATTATTTTATATAATTAATTTTGAGTAATTATGTGTCTCAATTCTTATCAGAACAAAAAAGGTATGTCTTAATTCTGGAAAATATTTTAACAACGCCAAGTAAATTTGATTATTGCTGTCTATTGTATACCGATACTGATTCTTTGAGAGGTAAATCTAACGTAAATATCAAGTAATGATATCGCATGGGTAGGTATCGAACCACTAACGGAATTATGATTTTTATATGTATTATCCTCAATCAAGTGAGATACGCAAGGATACTAAAATATTAGCAGAAATTGCCAAATAATGCTGAGACAGCGGCTTTTTTACTGTCTAACATATTTGTTCCTTAAATTTACCTTTTGTTTATGTTGGATTTTGATAGTGAGTCTCTTTCTCAAGTATATCCCACTTCTGATGTAAAAACATACTTTTCCTTAATTTTCTGAAATCGTATATTTTCAATGATTGTAAATATGTACATATGTCGAACCAGAATTTCGAACATAGTTCTACTTTGATCCACTCCAAATCACATTTTATCGGCTTTCGTGTTTTAGACAAAGGATAGATAAAATCAAGCATGCATTGACACGTGAAATGCCTATGGGAGCCTACAAAGCGGAAGCGACTATTTGACTTTAGAGGCTATTTGTTTGTATAGAGGCTCGTTTAACATCAAATGAGTTTAACAAGATTGTTTAGAGTTTCACCTTTGTATTGTTGAGAAGATAGGAGGACGTTTCAATATTTTAATCATATATGTAAATCTATGTTATTTTTTAAATTACATTTATCCTATCTCTCTATTACATATAATTATACTGACCCGATTATACGGACGTCAATCTTTTTATTTAAAACATCAAAGATTTTTAATATTGATATCGATATGATCGCTTTAAGATGTTGTTAGGTTAGCTAATTACGTAATAACTTAAGACAGAAGGATCCTTCAGTAGAGACTGAATAAGTTTATCGACTTATTGTCTTTTATTAACGCGAGTATCACACATTTAAATAAAATACTGTATACCGGATTAAAACGCGATTTATTATTTATATTGTTTAAATTAATTAAATAATTATTTAAATTAAACAATATAAATAATAAAATTTTATTTAAATTATTAACTTGGTATTATATGGATCTCACAACTTTTTACGATAAAAGAACTGAGTTAAAAGACTTGGCTTTTTTACAATTTATGTTTTTGATGGCATTTATTTTATTTTTGAAGCCAATAATCTGGCGGGACAACGTCTATCGGGTCCGTATAATCGGGTCAGTATATATGTAATAGAGAAATAGGATAAATGTAATTAAAAAAATAACAGATTTACATATGATTAAAATATTGAGCGGTACATACTTTCTAAATTCTGTAATTTCACAAATTAAATCAAATTTTAACGCAAAAAGGCCGTTTTCTTCTGCAACAACCAACGACAAGAAATCCTACTCTCCAAACATCTACATAATATCTAGATTTGAATATGTTTCTTCACTTCCAGTGGCATAAGCGTGCGTGACGTGAGCTGTCAATCGTGGAAGGTGGCGAAGTTCCAAACCTAATTTATTTTAAAATAAATTTTCTGCATAATCCTGATCCTGAATATTTCCGATATTTTAATAGTTATTCTGTTATTCGGGACATAGACGAATCCAACAAATAAGATATCATTAAAATCAATCGTTCTTGAGTTATAAAAGGTGTAACAAAACTGTACACTAACAAAAGTAGAATTTTGAATTCTTCTTATAACTTTTGTATTGTCAGCTTATCTTATGTCAATCGATCTCCATATTTCAAAGATGGGTATAATGATAAGCTGGCCGTATTGGTGCTAAGCCTCAATCATTGATCCCAGGTTTAATATCAATGCGGGTCCAACATCAAAGACTTGGCGTCACTTTAAATCCCTCTGATGGATTTATGGATATGCTTAACTGTACTTGGGTTAAGACTATTTTAAACTATTTGTGTCGTTGACAATATACGAGGATTTCAAAAGAAATTGGTGTCACAAATAATACTTTCGTAAATGTAATGTGCAAACCACATTTTTGTAAAGGGTATCATTATCACTTAGTTATTTAAAAAAAAATCCACTGTTCTTGATGTAATTTTTACCGGAAGTAAGTGACGATTATAACAAAGACTAAAAGCGAACATCTGTCTTCGCGATTGATTATTCAACTTAAAATTGTGGCTAAATTTTCCTTAGGAAAGCTGCCAAGTCAGCGACGAAGCATCTGGCATCGACCCATTTGGCCAAGTTCGAGTGCCTACAACACTCATGGTTATTGCTGTAATTGTAACGAATGCCAATTTATTCTACAACATCATCAGGTTTCAGTATTTCAACTCTTGGCGTCATGGCTAACGATAATAGCATCTACGATAACTTGAATGTTTCTCATTATTATAAAAACACTAGCGACCCGCCCCGGCTTCGCACGGGTCAAGATTTTTTGACAAAAAAAGCAGGGGTTGTATACATACATAAAAATACATTTTTTAATGCCACATTATAAAAAAATAAAAACAAAAAATTTCGTCCAAAAATTAAAAAAAAAATTAGGGGTGGACTACCCCTAACATTTAGGGGGATGAAAAATAGATGTTGCCGATTCTCATAGATACCGGATAGGCACAAAAAATTTCATCAAAATCGGTCAAGCCGTTTCGGAGGAGTATGGCAACGAAAACTGTGACACAAGAATTTTATATATTAGATATATAAAATATAAATTAATATTATGGTGTAAGAAGTGTCATAGAAATGAATAGTTCTATAGGAATTAAAATATGTCGGTTTTATTCAATTACTGATCAATTTATTGATTAGAAAGTGTTTCTATGAATAATTTTGCCAAAATTATTTTGAGTTAGGCACTTTAATTCTCAAGGTGCAATACAAAGTGACAGAACAATATTATTATAATTCATCATATTGAACTAAAAGTTACTTTACCCGCGACTCTTTTTTACCCTTAAGTTATCAGAGATATTCACACATAAGAGAAGAAAAGTTAGGTAAAGGATGAAACTTGAAATTTTTTTGTAACATAATCTAATATGTTGATAGTGAAAAAGATGTTTATAGAATTCCAAAATATTTATTTCACCATATTATTTGTATCGTAATAATATAATGATATGGAATATGATAATAGTATTACGCAAATAATTAATATTTTAGATGATCTCACAATTATTTCAATTTGAATGAGTTAAATAATTTAACGAGTAATATTAATTGAATGCAATCAAATTTTATGCGGTAAATCTATTTGTGGTGTAATTATAACTCGGTGAATTGCTTTAGTAATAAATAATATCAATTTACTATATCCTGATGTTAATACTTTATAAACATAATTCTTTTTGAATAATAAGTATTCAGAGAACAAGCACGGTTAACCACTTATATGAAAAACTTACTTTATCTTTTGATTTTGTAGTAAATCAAACTATATAATTTTTTGAAGAAGAAGTGAAAGTGGTATGCAAGGGTCAAAGCTAAGGAAATCCACGATCTCTGCCTACCTCAATGAGAAAGAGGCGTGAAAGATATATAGTATGTATAAATCTATGTAACTATATTAACCTTACCTTCCGGCACTCCCGTAAAATTTCATAAAAATTACGCATTTTAATATACTTCTTCAAATCGCATAAATGCAAGTCATTAGGCAAAGAGTTATAAAATGTGCGTTGCGTAAATATACATATATTACTATAAGAAAATACTCTATTTTCAAGAACGAAGCCTTGAGTAAAACCTAGTTAAAACACATACATATTTCCTAAAATATCCTATACCTAAGCGAGTGTAACAAGTGTCATAGAAATGAATAATTGTATGGGAATTAGAATTAGTGGGTACAATTGCTGAACAATTTATTGATTAGAAAGTGTTTCTATGAAGATTTTGAGTTAGGCACGTTAATTCTCAAGGTGCAATACAAATTGACAAAACAAGTATTATTATAATTCATCATATTAAACTAAAAGTTACTTTATCCGCGACTCTTTTTTACCCTTAAGTTATCAGAGATATTCTCACATATGAGAAGAAAAGTTAGGTAAAGGTTGAAAAACTTGTGATTTTTTTAAAATTTAAAATATCCTATAAGGCTGACTTAATACCAAAAAAAATTGCATCACTTTCATTTTTCAGTTTCTTTTACAAATAATTTAGTATCGTCTGAAATAAAATATTGTCTAAATAAACGAAAACTTTAAGACAACCGAATAAAGGTCGACGAGTACTTAAATTACTAAACTGCTAATTTTTTTCATTTACACAATTATTATTGGTTTCTGTTTTTTACACTACTACCTACACACCTCTGCACAAAGCCAAGGTTAACTGACAGAATATGCATTTAGGCATTAAGTTCGCCTACTGTACACAAATTTTTGTGTGCAATAAAAATAAAATAAATAAATAAAGGTGACTTACTCTTATCAATAAAACTGTAGGTTCCCAAGAAGCCAGTTGCATTATTCTGCCTAGCTCCCATATGGAACTCGAGGACCAAAGACTGTCCTGGAGAGTAGAGGGCGGGCGGGATGTCCGCTCGTCCGCCGCAAAGCTCCTTCGCCCACGACGACCTCTCGTTGATAGCTCCGGGAGGACCTGGCCCTTGAACTTCCCAGTAGACCTTTATGTAATCCCCTCTCGTGCAACTGTAAGAAGAATTAAAAAAAATATGTTAGATATCGACAGACGAGCATGAGGTTCACTTGATGGTAGGTGATACGCCAGCCACAGAACATCAGTCAATGATGCACTATCGACCTACTTTTTATTTCGAGCATTTGAAAATCCATAGACTGAAACCGAAACGAAAGTTGGTGCGTTACCCGGTCGGAATTTCGATATTCCTCCCACCCGATCAATGCCCGAAGTTACCAGACGTGGGGAAAACATGCTTACAGAAAACTATCAACATGTTGTCCCGGTGGGATTCGAACCCACGACCGATTAAGCACACAGCAGGTGTTCTATTAAATGCGCCAACGAGCCCGTCGAAACGATACGATTATGATTGAGTTGTTTGATACGATTTAATTCAAAAACTATTCGACCGATTTTAAATTTCTTTCACCAATAGAAAGCTACATTATCAACGAGTAACTACATTACTACATTGCACCCGTGCGAAGCCGGGGTGGATCGCTAGTCAATAATATAAATTAATATCAAACCATGACCTCGAATGACCATCACTAAAAAAACTCGTCAGTTCCAATGTTTTAATATATGTGGATATAAATTAAATAGTGAAAATGAGTGCTTCGAGTGATCACAGAATATAGTGTATCTATTTATAAATCTCTCTTTATAACACATTCGCTGGAATAATAAGATACACATAGAAAAGACAAAGAATTCGCAAATATTCCGGGACCAAAATAGAGTGATTTCCGTTTAGTGGGAAGGTCATAAAATGAACGATCTCGACGAAAGACAATATTACCTTTTTATCTATTAATGCACTCATGGCCAATTTACATTCGAGGCCTTTTTGCCTTGTAATGCAAACCACCCAAATACCACGGTGACCAAAATGTGTTCCGCGAGCATCTAAAATAAACATTTTTGAAGCTTAAAGTTTTCAGAAAATTTACTTGGCTAAACTGAAAGCAATTAGAGATGCAGCACTAAACGGGAAAATATAGAAGGTATTTAAATAATTCATCTGCATAATTTGGCGCAATAAACGCTCATTAAGCGTATTAAGATGGTATGCGGAGATATACGGAAGAGAAATGCATTTAGTCTAAGAGATGAAGAGGCGAAGGCAGAAAGTCATTTGGAAATTCTTAAAACTAAAATTTTACTCGAGTCGCATTTCGAATATAGTAAGTAACCAAAAATTATACAAATTACTTTAATAGGTATATTTTAATAGGTATATAATAGGTGTATTCTATATATACTGACAAATTTATGTTGTGAAAAAAACAAAATACAATACCTATTTTTATAAGCATCTCTTGCACATTAAATTAGAGAGAATAATTAATGAACCCAGTTAACATATACCCACTTATTTTAATTAAAAAAAACTATATCTAATTACGTTTTATCAATCAGTAATAATCCTTACTTTATATTGCAGAGATAATAATGAAATACGATATCTATTTTTGTAAGCATCTCTTACGCTATAAATTACTGAACCGAAAGAGCTTATGCACAGTTATTTTAATGTAATTAAAACTGTAATTTTAAACTCGTCCGTAATATCCGGTATTTTATACTAACCAATCTGGTGGAAATGTTTGCTTTGTACAAATAGCTTCAATTATATAAGCAGGAATGAAAATTAAGGACTACATCAACAATTTTTATTTTATTAATTTTGTTATGATGATTTTTTCGCTAGTGTTTATATGTTTATATTTTACGGATAAGTTAACCCATTCGGGAAAGAATCTAGAGAAGAAAGATGTCCTAAGTCAAAGAATTTAGAGGTGAGAATGACTAAATGAGGATCTTCAATTACTGTTGAAGTTCAGAAAGATCCTAGATCTCCGAGGTAATTTATAATAAAAATATAAAACATATTTTCAAATAACATTAAATGCAATATACTGGTGCATAATAGCTGTATTAATTACTCAATTACCATAATAATATCATAATATTAATTTGTATGGTAATATTTTCATAACGCTTTTTACTTTGATGTACACCGTCTAGTTAAAGTAATTTATAAATCTGATATATAAAATTCTCGTGTCGCGGTGTTTGTGGTTAAACTCCTCCGAAACGGCTTTCCCGATTCTCATGAAATTTTGTGTGCATATTGGGTAGGTCTGAGAATCGGACAACATCTATTTTTCATCCCCCTAAGTGATAAGGGTTGTTCACCCTTAATTTTTTTAAATTTTTGGATTTATTTTTTATAATTTGGCATTAAAAAATACATACAACCCTATATTTTCACTCTTCTATTACAAACCCCTGCTTTATTTTGTCAAAAAATCTAGACCCGTGCGAAGCCGGGGCGGGTCGCTAGTAAAATTATAAACTAATGAAAATAATTTATTTTCATTGGATTAAATATAAATAAACATGAATAAATGGATCTATATGATGTCTATATTATAAAGAGGAAAGATTTGTTTGTTTCTTTGTTACCATTTAACTCAAAAACTACTCGACCGATTTATAAAATTCTTTCACTATTTGAAAGCTCATTATCAGCGAGTGACATAGGATATTTTTTGTACATCTACATTTCACCCGTGTGAAGCCGGGGCGGATCGTATTTTATGAAACAACTATAAAAGTGAGTCCCCTAGTGGGGCATACTATTTTCTGTGTCTGTTTCACTGATCATTTTGCTTTACAGGCAAGTAGGTGTTGAGCCTTTTATGCCGTGCCCGAACGAAACATTTTTTTTTAATCTTGTCTACTGGGATTCGAACCGAGGACCGGTGCTACGCATCGTATTTACCACTGAGCCAAGGAGGCGGTCTTATTTATACAATAGCGATACAATTTTATCTTTATAGCAATTTAATCCTGAAGACTAAAATTCTAAAGCCCCTATATTTTAGAGAAGCAAGCATTAGTGTCATCTTACGATGGTTTATTGAAAGAAACCCGGTGAAATATTGCAATTTCAAAATTATTTCTAGTTATTTTTTGGTACAAAAATCTAACGTTCTTATTTAAAAGTGAGCTTTTGTTTATTAATATTAACTATAAGGATAATTCAATTTAAATAATAACTCAATATTTATTCTAGATTTATACAAGATCCATGCTGATTGTCAGTAAAGGGTGATTGAATTTGTGAGAAATATGCACACGACACACGTATGTATCAACAGAAATAGTTTATATTTAAAGAAATATTGCGATTTCATTTTATTCTTGATATTTGAAATAAGATTATGTTTATTTGAAACGTTAAAAATTATTTAGAATTTTGTAAGTATGTTTTTTTTATTGTACTCCTACTAAACTCTTCAGCCAATTATTATGAAACATTGGTGAGTTGTTGCTGATGAGGTGCTTTGCCAAAAAAAAACCAGTATCCCAGGAGCAGCTAGTTTCGATACTAATATTATAAAGCGGAAAGATTTATTTGTTTGTTTGTTACGATTTAACTCAAAAACTACTGCACCGATTTTACCAATAAAAATCTGCATTATCGGCGAGTTATATAGGCTATTTATTTTCTTAATTTTTGTTGTACGGTACATCTACATTGCACCCGTTCGAAGCCGGGACGGATCGCTAGTTTTACAGAAAAAGATTCAAAGTATTTTTAAAAAGTAAGATTTTATCATTTGGTTGTGAATTTTTAGTATTAAAACTGTAAAAATAAGTATTACTTCACAAAATGTGACAGCACAGGACGTGTAAGACCTCCTTGACCCAACTCAATATGACGGAGAAATAACTAACGGCTCTCTTTAAAATAATTTTTCTTACGTGGCGGACGTCTTTTTACCTGTTACTGTATAAAATATAATATGTACTCGTATAAATAATAATAAGATATGTTTAAAAATAGAAGAATATAAGATTTTATGAACCACAACTTCATTTGTACGGTTTTTATTAATTTTACCTTTAAATGATGAGTACTTTTTAGACATCCGATTTTAATGAAATCAAGCTTAAATGTGGCTTTCCTATAAGCCGGAGATGGCATGAAAAGTCAGTAATCAAAGATTAGCGTGAATAAAACGGAGAGGACAAAAATATTTTATCACCACCTGATAAATATCCAACATACATAATTATCAATTCTACTATTTTTAATATATGTATATATTATTATGTCTACAGACTGTTATTATTATATTACTATTTTAAAGTTGTATCTTTTAAAAAAGAGATGACATGTTTCTTTGAGAATAATCGAGTTAAAAACGAGCGAAGTTCCAACATTTTATTAACCTACGATTTTTTTAAATGCATATATCGACACACGAGCGAAAGGTTCACTTGATACCTCAGCCACAGAACATCTTATTTTTTCACTTCGAGCATATCATAGAAATTCATAGACTTAAACCAAAACGCGCAATATGCACTTCACGGTTTATGTTATATTTTATAACAAAATAATAAATGTACTAGCAACACCATATCATTTACATTCTATTGTCTGTGATTGTCTTTTTGTCATAAAAAATTAAATGTTAGTCGTTAACCGAAATTTGGTGTTTTAATAGGTTATCCATCTATGAAAAGATTTCCTGTTCCGATTTTTAAATATATAATATTACAATAATTATATTTATTTAAATGATTTATTCTCTAATAATTTTGACTGTTATTGATTTAAATGAAGATTTGTTCGAAAGATAAGAAAATGAAGATGATTCGATGAGGCGTTTTATTGACATTCCTCGAAACGTAATTGAATTCTGAGTTATTCTAAGAATATCTATTTAGAAGAGAACTCAGGCTAGATTTAAAAGTTATATTCTTTTATTTGTAATAATAATATAATTAGTCGTATAAAAATCATTTAAGGAGACAGGTATTCTTTTACACTTATCGCTATATAATGTTGACGTATGTTTGCTTCTTTGTTTACCAGTTAACGTTGACTCAATAACTAACACAAAAACAACACAATTCCCTAGTTTTAACTTTCCCATATGTTGAAAATGAAACTTATGTCTGTGTTCATTTCATGTGCGCGTAAATAATTTTAATATGTGCCAGTATGTTTTTACCCCTGAAATGCCGAACTGTTTTTGATGAAATTTAGTACAGAGAAACCTCGTATAAATCTGGGAAAACATTTCAGCATGTTCAGTCACAAGTAGGGTAATCCCTAGTCCATATACCAATTTGTGTTTTTATTTTCTCGATAAAAACAGTCTTCAAAACCAATACTCCAAATTATCTCCAGATTTGGTGAATACGAATTACGAACTTTATTAAGAATTTTAAATACCTAATTAAAAAAATAATACGACCAACTTAAATTATTTTGTAATTCCTATAAAAAACAATAAATTTATTAATACCAGGTCAACATCTCAATAGTTATTTTCCGAAAACAAATGAAACTCAATATTTCGTATCGAGTTCGTTCGAATACGTTACAATTTTTCATTTGTGAGTGTAGTGTGCAAATTGGAGCAATTTTGGCGCGAATACATTAATATGCATCGAATGCAAGCTATCGTCGCGTGGATTGCAAACACTGCACCGCCAATACCGTACACTGTATTAGATTTCTAACAGCGAACGCTATACATGATACATGAGCTGTAAAACTTTGTAAAGGAAGGTTGCATTTTTCGCTGTAAATATGACTTTATTTACACTATTTTATGATAGATTTGGCATTTATAGGTACGTACAGTACCCAAAAAGGTTTTTAATTAGAAACAATTCTTTCTTCATGTATGAAAACATAGCGAAAAATTTGTCAAAGGCTATGTTTATTGGAATAACAACTTCTCTAGGAACTTTATAAGAACTTTAGTCCATCGGAAAAAATGTCATCTATATTAATATCTAAATTTGAAAGATAATTAAATAGGGTTTAATAATAGTCATACATATAGACTGCCTCCGTGGCTAAATGGTAAGCGCGATGCGTTTAGCACCGGAGGTCCTGGGTTCGAATCCCAGGGAAATTAAACTAAAAAAAAAAGTTTCGGTCAGGCAAGGCACAGAAGGCTGATAACCTACTTACCTGTAAAGGAAAATGATCAGTGAAACAGACACAGAAATGGGTCTGCCCCATGCCCCATTAGGGGTCACGGGCATTCACTTACTAGTCATAATACGCATTAACGTTATATTGATATTCCCTTTCCCTGTCACTGCATAATAGCGTATGTGTATCGAGATGTGGCAAACATTTAACTAGTCGGTTAGTACACCACGGAATGCAGCCAGAATATAAATGAGGACAACTGTATACATGATTACATACACTATGTTAAGACAAAGCTTGATGGATATATCGATTTCAATCAAATCTCTATGTATTGTTGAGAGGCCTAAGCACAAACAGCTTATATGAAAGAATGCGTAGTGTGTGTAATTTACATGCAGTTTAAACTGATTTCTCTTTTTTATGTTAGATATCGACAGACGATCATGAGGTTCATTTGATGTTAGGTGATACCTCAGCCATATAACATCAATCAATGATGCGCTGTCGTCCTAATTTTTACTTCGAGCATTCGGAAATCGATACACTGACACCGCGGTTTTCCCATCTTTGAACGGTGGTGCGTTCGATCGGAATTTCGATATTCCTCCCACCCGTTTAATGCCCGAAGTGACCAGACTTTGGGAAGACATGGTTATAGAAAATAATAATCATGTCGTCCAGTCGGGATTCAAACCTACGACTTATCAGAGCGCAAGGTAGGCGCCAACGAGCCCATCATAGAATAAAGATTCGAATATTCTCTCGTAAGTTGTTCGTGCTCTCAATAATGAAATAATCTTATTGTAAAAATACTGATAAAATTATTACAATTAATTAGGAAAGAGATATTTAATTAAGATACATACACGTATCTGTAACACGTTTATTATTCTATAAAATACAGTTACATATACGACGAGTAAGTATAATATTAAATAAAAAATAAGGGAAAAAACATTTTGAAATTCTTTCCAGCAAACGCGGTAAAAGTGATTTTAATTTTTGTAATACTCGCTGTATTATGATAGTTTATAATAGACAATATTATAATTGAATCATACAATGGACTCTTTCTTTACTAGGTACACATTGTATAAGTACAGGGCCTCCAGAGTAACAACTAACTTAATTAGTACACTTCTCATGTTCATGGGAGTTTCTATCAATTGAGAATCAAGTTAGAAGTTCAAAATACTATTCTAATAGTTACCAATCTAATTAGCTATGTTGTTGTTCCTTTTATTGAACTACGGCTAAGGTATTATTGTTAAAATATACATAAAGCTGATGGGGTGATTTGTTGTTTTAAGTTTAACAACTTCCGAATGCCTAGTGAACTTCAAGTTATCGGGCGTAGTATCCCATGTTTCCAGGTTTAAATCATCCAGTAAGCTTGTAGTCCCCGAAATCTAACAAATAGATCTGGATCGAGAAACTCACTTTTTCTATACTTATAGTTGCAGATATGATATTCTACAATGCAAAAGGCATAATGTAATGGATGGTATCACTAGTAGTTATTGAGTTGTATAAAATCAAAGGCAGATGTAATATTAATTAGAAAAATTGGAAAAAAGAAATCTTAATATCTGAGTTTATTTCCATCATTCCAGCTTGCTCTTTTGTTACAATATAAAGACAATAGCTTCTACTTGCGACTTCGTTTATCATCTGTTTTTGAGCATTTTCTTCTTACTGTTGTACACCGCTACAAAAAAAATCATGTTACGATAACGGTTTATGCACCGCTCTAAGCAAGATAGCTTAATATTTTTTCCGACTTATTTGACACTCATCGTTATAATTTAGCAAAATAACTCAATCTTGTTATAAATTATGACCTATATATAATTCTGATGACCTATATATACGTATAATTATACTGTAAAGTTTCATCAAGCAAATATATCTGCCTTTGAATTTGCCTATCTCAATTACTCCGAAAAACAATAATTATGTTATAAAAATTAAAAAACTAGTTATTTGATATTTGCCTCGGTATATTATTTAACGTAAATATGAAAGCGCTACAAAACTTCCGGAGTCGTGTACAAAGCGATGGATTTCAACTCCAAAATTCCGCTGTAGCTGAACGATCTGTATTTGAGACGAGGTTTCCAAACTTGTTCGTATGCAAAACTATTAATCTCCTTTCGTAAAGGTTTGTTCATACCTGTCCAAAGCGTGCGATACGTGTAGTCGCGCCCATTATCGAAGTACGCTTGAATCTTGCGCGATTGTTCATGCGGAAACGACGATGTAACTAAAAAGCAATTCTATTAAAAGCGATTGTTAAATTATTTTTTTATTGATATTAAATATGTTTTCACGGTAAAATAGAGCCATGGATTTGACTTTTATTTATATTTGGAAATATTATCAGTCACGTTCGCTTCTTTATTTCAATATTATTCAAGACAAAGCGTTTGCCTAAGTGGATAATTTGTCGTTTTTTCCCAGAATAAAACGTGTTGATGTAAAACAAAACAAAACAATAATCTATCTTTTGTATCTTGGTTTCCAAGCAAATAATATACCTATATACCTATATATATATATATATGTATATATATATATAAGTTTTAACTATTTGTAGAAATTGACTTGATTGATTTCATTCTGACTATGTCACAGAAATTCCTTTTCTAAAAATAATTTATTTTTCTGTAAGCATGTCTTACCCATGTCTGGTGCACATTGCGGTGAATCCGCTTATACCATTATATTATATTTGCTAACTATATAATTATAAATAATGTATAAGGTTAAAACTTAAAGTTTTTACGAATAGTGTATCCACATCCTTAATAGAATGAAATAGAATAATAATAATATTGTCTTTTATTAACGCGAGTATCACACATTTAAATAAAATACTGTATACCGGATTAAAACGCGATTTATTATTTAAATTATTTATCCCGACGTTTCGGATGCTTTTCAGCAACCACGGTTCTCCCGCGACCACGGTTGCTGAAAAGCATCCGAAACGTCGGGATAAATAATTTAAATAATAAATCGCGTTTTAATCCGGTATACAGTATTTTATTTAAATAGAATAATAATGTTAAAAATATAAGTACTTACTTGTTATCTTAGTGTTACAGTATCTTACATGTTAATTGCACATGTCAGTTTCACGTGGGATGTGCAATGTGCATTATTTAGTAATCTATTTAATTCTTGTCATAAGAATAATATGCATATAATAACATGCCTTTGTATTTATTTTTCTTTCTTTAATACTACATATTTTATTTTTTGTTTCTGGTTATTAATAATAAATTCGAATAATCTCAATAAAACTCGGTGTCAAAATGTAATAACTAGTTTTCCTAGTTTCTTTTTTTCTTCTTAACAATATTGTAATTATCTTATTCAAAATAATAATGTATACGTACAAAATATGTATGTCCGTATTTTCATGAATGAGCGTTGAGTATTTACATACAGCTATTACTAGCTTGACTGTATACATTATTCTAATGTGTAGTTTGTGAATAAGTCTGTTCAATAACATGCAAATAGAATGCACTAGCAGCTAGCTGTTGGAATATTTTTGTATAAATCGTACAATAAATAAACATAAAGCACTTAAATATATTTGCTTACAATTTTACACCCTAATTCATTAATATGAATATTGAATAAGGATGTAAAATGTCATATAATTATGTCCTACGTGGCTCAGTAGTAAGCGCGATGCGTTTAGCATCGGTGGTCCTGGGTTCGATTCCCGGGGAGATAAGATTTAAGACCTACTGTCTGACTTTGCATGTAAAGAAAAATGATCAATGAAACAGACACAGAAATAGGTCTGCCCCATACTTCTCAACAGAACAAACAAAAATTGGAATTTGATAAAAACAATCAATTACTTATCAATCTTTAAAACGCTCTCCTGTAAAGTAGCCGTTTTGCAGATCCGCCGTTGTTCTACGATCACGACGAAATAATAGGTAAATAGACTATCAAATATAGAGATATTTGACGCAAAAAGTTCGTTTATAAATATCTTTGCATGCTTCTCTTTTAAATCCTCCAGTATACGAGTAGTGTGAGTTAAAGATTTTATCTTTGATATTTAGTTTTTCAAGTCACGTAGCTTTAACGTTTTCCTGATTTTCTTTTATTATTTTCACTGTTATCTCTTAAAGTTAGAAACATACTTTGAAATTGGAAGTTTAATCTTATAATTGAAGAACGTAGAACGATATTATTTTTACGTGATAGTTTAGTTCACATTATTATTTTAATTTAACGCGAATATTCTACGGCAAACATGTTGTATTAAAATGGAAATTAAAATCATCATCACGGTGAAACATTATGGTAAGACAAGACAAGAGTAATTTTATTTTTTTACTTTTACGCACCTCCGACCACCAGTAGCCGCCACAAGTTGCGGACATGATATGATATGACGTGCATTGAATGGGTGGGAGGAATACCGAAATTCCGACCGTGTCGCTATCCGGATAGACCACCGTTCATATCTATTCCATCTGGAAAAAGTGTGAAGTGCACATTGCGCTCTTTGGTTTCAATCTATGGATTTCAGTAAAAAGTGGGTCGACAGCGCATCATTGACTGATGTTCTGTGGCTGAGGTATCACCTACCATCAAGTAAACCTTGTCGCTCAAAGTGACATGCTTGTCTGTCGATATCTAACATAAAAAGGTCGCATTCAGCAACTATGAGCCGCGTCTAGTGATCACCATCGGTGGCCTAATGTGCGGCAGCACTCAGTTACACTGGATACTGTATTTATTCAGTTTGACAGCTATTATTTTAATAAAAATATTTTTTTAGTTTGATTTTATTTTTTCTCTCTCTTTTGTTCTCTTAGAGTTGAGAACCGTAACTCATCGACAGTCTGTCAACAGCTTACTTATAATTAAGGTAACAGCTACTGCTTGTAGTACCAGGCTGTGAGTAAAGAGTGTACTCCTGTTTATGGGAACCTCCAACCACGAAAGGAAAACTTATATTAGTCTTGTCCTGTATTCTAAGACGTTACTCAAGTCGCAATCTATCAATTTCTGTAGAGAAAAAATGCTCTTAAAACTATTCAAAACTAGATTCAAACTTAAGACTCATCTTGAAATACGGACCTAACTGTATGAAATATTAGCACATTGAACTTTGTCGTCAAATACTTAATGAGGATTTTTAAAAAAGCGAATGCTACTCAACGACTTTTATTATATTGTTCGTCAAGGTTATTAGTAAGGGTGGGGTGTTAATAAAATGGGGTTCTTATTAACTTGAAATATCTTTAGCTAATGGAGTTTCAGTGCCATGAGTAGTCAAAAAACTTACATTAGCAATTTATCGTGTTAATTGCTAGGTAGTGTATACTTTTCACAGAAGGATCTATTACTAGTTAAAGTGGTTCACTAATAAATAATTTATTATGGTGGAAAATGGAATGGATAAGAAGTTGATTTTTTTTATCTCAAAATCAACCGAAATTTATGAGTTTAAAATTACACTGAATATACAACAAGATAGTTTTAAATATAACAAGATTTAATAAATATTGTTTTCATTTATACATTTTTTATATAAGCTGTGAAAATATATATACAATAACAAATTATTATTGAATCAACGATCTTGTCACAACAAGATATAAGTAAAAAAAAACATATAACTTACATGTACGACAGTACGTTTGTTTTAATCTATTTGAGTTAGTGAGGATCTCAGAAAACTATCACAATATTAAATTGACTCTCTATAACTCTAAGATAAGAGCTAAACAAACTATTAATATTGACTAATAGCAGGTCTTTTATTTATTCTTGAAATTCTGTGCTCCTTAAGCGATGACTGCACGGAACACAGAATTGTCTGTATTTTTCTTATTATATCATTTATTTACATTCAATTATGGGATCGGATCGGCCTCTTAGGTAAGCGCAATGTGTTTAGCACCGGAGGTCCTGGGTTCGAATCCCGAGGCAACAAGTTTTAAAAAATGTTTCTGTCAAGCAGGGCATAGAGGCCTGCCGGCCGAGCATGACCGCCACGAGATATGTCGCGGACGAGAGAAGACAAACTAAGATGTAAGATATCTCGATATATTATATCTCGACATCGACAATTTTGATAGAAAAGGTATCGCGATCTACAAATATATCTATTTTTGATATTAAAAGTCGAGTTTTAAGTGTAATTGTCATGTTAGACCCGAAAGAAATCAAGAGATAATCGATTAAAACACGAGAAAACGGTCGACAAGATTTTGTCGCGGTTGTCATGCTAGGCAAGAAAAATGATCAGTAAAACAGATACAGAAATGATGCCCCATGCCCCACTTGGGGCTCGAGAATTCACTTTTTTATGGGACCGGTATTCTGTCCTGCCAGGGGTAAGGTGTTACATATCCTAAAGAATTAAATACACGAGCTTCCGGATGCCATACTCAGCCAAGAGTTCTTTGAAATTTTAAAAAACAATATAATCGAAGCTTCTCAAATGAGTCTTACGATACAGCCTATTTATAATTTAATTAAAGAACAAAAGATTCCTTGAAAGAAAAGAACGTAAGGAATTTCGGAAACCAGTAATTTAGGACCTCGTTCAATTTAATATCCGATCCAAACTCTTTGATATTCTAATATAAAAACTTGAATACCGCAGATTTCAAATCAGCCTTAATTTGCTCCGGAAGGAAGCTGTGAAAAATATTCTTTGTATTTTTCCAATATTGTTGAAGTCTGTTTTATTACTCCCTGCGCGATATAAATTACAATATTTTGCTGCTCAGTGACACTGATAAGGCAAGATGATTGTTAAAAGAATACATAAAGTAAATCTTAATATTTTTTTATTATCTTAAATAAATAACTTGAGTATGAGTATGAGTAACATGGATGTGCTTCTCGTATCGCTACTTCCGGTTAGATGGGATTGCTATCAAACTGACTGAAATAAATGACGGGACGAGAATCGCGGGTTCGAATACCGCATGCTTATAAGCATGTCTTCCCCACGTCTGGTCACTTTGGAAAATGAAGAACAAATCGCCGTTCATCCATAGAAAACCGTGCAAATTGCGCGTTTCAGTCTGTCTGTGAACGAATGCTCGAAGTAAAAAGTAAGTCGACAGCACATCATTCACTGATGTTGATGTTGTGATGACTGTGGCTGGGGTATCACCTACCAACAAGTTACCTTCATGCTCGTCTGTCGATATCAAACATAAAAAAATTGATATTTTGTCCACTTCTATCACTATTTTTGTAGAGATATGCTTGAACATCTCCCCAATATCTATATCATATCGTTATTCATTCAATTCCAACCGATAGCATTTCATCGTACATAAAAGCTTGGTTCAAAGTAATATAACAGCCATTAATATTTTTAACCCTTTATAATGCGGTTATAACAATCTGAGCTCTAAGTCCAGTTATTAAATCCCATTTTTCATTAAAACAATAGCGAGTGCGCACGGAAGTACGATAGCGTCGAGCATGATGTACGAGCACTCCTGAGTTGCGCCTCACCTCCGACCATCGCGTCGCGGGAATGCAGAGTTATGCAACTGGATTTCCAAGCAGAAATTGATATTCACCAAGGCATTCCCGGTTTAAAATTGCTTACAGGATTGCTATGTATAGCTAGATGTTTATACAGCAGTATTTACATTAAGAAACCTAAAGGCGTCATTTGTTTTGGAGAGATGAAATAACTCAGGAGTAGTTATATACATACCCTAAACATTATACAAATATATTTTGTTCTATGTTTAATTTTTTCATAAATAATAGTGATAAATAATTTAATGAATAAATCACGTTTTAACACGGTTTGAATTCTTAATTTAAATAATGTTAATTTAACAGATCATTTTAGTAAACAATATTTTTAGATCTTCTAAATACCCTTTACTACATAACTCATGCAAAGTTGCAATAGATCAACAATTATTTATGTTTCTTTATATATTTATATTGAATATATTAATGAATATTATATATATGCAGTTTGTTTAAATAATATATTTATAAAGGCTTATTAAAACCTATTTTACTCCGGTTAGTCAATCGTATAAACGTATACTGTAGAATTCAATTAAACACATTCCACTCATATACCGAGAATGCAGAAAGCTCACTACGATCAATTATTATCGTCGTATTGTGTAAACATCAACATCTGAATGAATACCGATGAAGAAAGCGGTAACTGAAGCCTTAATTAGTGTTGAATGTACTTTAGTAATTTTATACTTGCACTCGTGTGTTCTTTACGTAGTAACGTTAATGAATCTATCTTTCCTTTCGAATAGAAATGGCATGATAATTTCAAAATGACGAGGCTCGTGGGTTTTTTTGGGTAGTGAATTTCCGAGTCCCCTAGTGGGGGATAGGGCAGACACATTTCTGTCTGTTTTACTGATCATATTCCTTTACAGATAATTAGGTGATCAGCCTTCTGTGCCCTACCTGACTGAAATATTTTTTATTACCAGACGTTATTATATTTTTTATGACCAGACGTGGGGAAGACATGCTTTTTTTACTTCGAGCATTCGGATTCGGCCTTTACAATACCATCGGAAACCTGGTATATTACATATTAGAAATCTAGCGAAAATTGAATTTAATATGAACTTAATTATTATAGGAGTACCGCGCTTCGTACAAGACATTAATATCCCGTACTCTTAAGAACTTACTTTTACTAGAAATAATTACTCCTTTAGATGCACCACAAAGACTTAATAAGTTCTCTCCTTTGTGACTTGCACTAGAGAATGCGGCTTAAATTCCAATTGATCAAGCAATTGTTTCCTATCTTTATATTATAGAATTCGTCTTTTAAGGAATCTAGGGACTTTTGCACTTCGGACTGAATGTGATTAAAATTATAAGATTTAAGAGAAGTCGTATGTAATCGGGATTTAGCACGATAACTTATATTAAATAAGCGTGGGATTCGATGAAATGGTATTTGCAACCTCTTAGCTTTTTTCAAAGTATATTAATTTTGTTTTATTGAAAATATATTTAGATGATTACTGAAGATACCACTTTAAATAAATGTTTTAAATCTGTACAGAGTATAAAACCAAGTCACTTCCGGCCATCTGTCCCTTTGTACGTTTAAGTCTTAACTACGCAATGGATTTTAATGCATAAAATATATGTATAATATATATAATATGATTTATACGTAAAGTTTACTAGCAACGCGCCCCGGCTTCACACGGGTGCAATGTAGATGTACTATACACAAAACCTATGTTACTCGCTGATAATGTAGCTTTCTATTGGTGAATTTCCAAAATCGGTCCAGTAGTTTTTGAGTTTATTCATAACATAAAAAAATACAAAAATTCAAAAATACAAATCTTTCCTCTTTATAATATTAGTATAGAATACTGTTTTATGTTAATTTATTGAAATACAAGCGATTCGCCCCGACTTCGCATGGGTGCAATGTAGATATAGACAAACAAATAGCCTATGTAGTTCTCTATTGGTGAAAACATTTTTAAAATCGGTGATTTAAATTTTGAGTTAAATCGTAACAAATAAACAAACATATCTTTCCTCTATATAATATAAGGGTAGATATAGATGCCGAGAATGGTGGCTACAGTAGTTTTTTTTTATGTCAGATATCGACAGACGAGCATGAGATTCACTTGATGGATGATACTGCCACAGAACATCAGTCAATCATGCGCTGTCGACCTAATTTTTACTTCGAACATTCGGAAATCTAGACTGAAACCGAAACGCGCAATGTGCACTTCACGGTTTTTCCATCTACGAACGGTAGTTCGTTACCCGGTGGGAATTTTCGATACTCCCACCCAAACAAAGCCTAAAGTTACCAGACGTGGGGAAAAACATGCTTATAGAAAATTATAAACATGTGGTCCCGGTGGGAGACGAACCCACGAACCATCGATATTATGGTATGGTATGGTATGGTATGATTACCGCCTCCCTTACGTCAACCCATTTCATTGATTACTTTTAAAAAAAATTGCCGTTTATGGTTATTGGGTTCACAATTATTGCTCGTCTAGTAAAATATATATATTTATCTAACTGTTTTAATTGTCTTACATCACTCAGCAAGCAATCCGTGAAATCTAATTTAAAGAACAACATACTTTTTTTTATATATATTTTATCAAAATCAACTTTTAAGCGAGATTATTGTCATGAGTATATAAATAAGTTTAAGAAATGCCTTATTAGCCTCTCATGGTCTGAAGTATATGAGGAGAATGATCTTAACATGGCATTTGAAAAATTTCATGATAACCTTATTTTGTTTTATAATTTATGCTTTCCATTTATAAAGACTAACATAAATAAAAAGTGTTTGATAAACCGAAAATGGATTAGCCGTGGTCTTAAAATCAGTTGTAAAATGAAAAGGCACCTACGCATTTTGTATTATAACAATAAAACTTCACTCAATAAAAAAAAGTATCTAACTTACGCTAAATTACTAAAGAAATGTACATATCAATCACAAAAAATAACAAATATTAAATATATTAAAAATAGTAAAAACAAATGTAAAGCCTCTTGGTCTGTGATACAAAATGAAATTACTAATAAAAAAATAAATAATGACATCGCTAAAGTAAAAATTGACGATAAAATACTGATCGATTCAAACGAAATTGCTACCGCCTTCAATGACTTCTACATAAATTTGACTAACCATATACCAGCAAATACTATTAAAGCTGGGCCTACCATATCAAAACTTCATAATTCGATGTATCTGCAACCATTGACAACTGATGAAGTAAAGAAGGAAATAATGAACCTAAATAATACTAATGCTGAAGGATATGACGGCGTCAACACAATGATACTAAAAAAGTGTGTTGATGAAATGCTATATATTCTTACCTATCTCATTAACTTATCGTTTTCTTCAGGAACATTCCCTGACAAATTAAAGGCATCTTTGATTAAACCACTGTACAAAAAAGGTGATAAAGAAAACTTAGAAAATTATCGGCCCATTACATTAATACCAATTCTGTCAAAGATATTTGAAAAATGTATGCTTAAAAGGCTTATGAGCTTTTGTCTGAAATATAATATAATAAAAAAAGAGCAATATGGTTTCCAAAAAGAAAAATCAACCACTTTAGCTATTTTTGACCTTATAACTACAATATTGACAAATTTAAATAATAATAAATTGACTACTGGCTTGTTTTTTGACTTATCGAAAGCATTTGACTTTGTTTCGCACACACTGCTCCTAAAAAAGTTAGAATATTTAGGAATAAGAGGGCCTACATTATCATGGATAAAATCTTATCTAACTAATCGGAAGCAAAAGGTTGTCATTAATAAAACTACCGGAAAAGAAGTGGTACCTGTAACTTCTGAATTTAGGTTTAATTCGTCTGGTGTGCCACAAGGAAGTGTGTTAGGGCCTATTTTATTTTTGCTGTATATTAATGATCTACCACATTTCAGTAAACATAAATGTACCTTGTATGCAGATGATATCTCTATAATTGTGGCAACAAATAACACAAAAAATGACATTTCTTTACGAGATCATGAAGCGGACATTAAAAATACTATGGATAATATAATAAATTGGTTAAACTCGAATAATTTAAATATAAATTTTAATAAAACTCATTACATACAATTTAATAAATCTAAACATAAACAATTCAACTTCACAATAAATGTTCCAAAAATATCTGAAGTAAAACATTTAAAATTTCTCGGTATAGAATTAGACAATGAACTTAGTTGGAAGGTTCATATAGACAATTTATGTAATAAAATAAACAGTTTCGCATTTGCTCTTAAACGCGTAAGGAAAGTAACTAACAAAGAAACTGCTGTATTATCGTACCATGCATATGTTGAATCAATTCTGCGGTATGGAATTATTCTGTGGGGATACAGTACGAATAGAAATAGAGTATTTATCGCTCAAAAAAAATGCATAAGATCTATATATGGAGTACCGCCTGATCAGTCGTGTAAACCTTTATTCAAAAGTCTTGGATTGTTGCCACTACCCTCACTTTATATTTATGAAGTCGCTGTATTTGTCCACAAAAATAGGAATCTATATAAATGTGTAAATAGTGATAGAGTAAGAGATCCACAAAAACTTATATATAAAGAAATTCCTAGAACGGACAAATACAGTAAAAGTTGTATATGTTTAAGCGTAAAAATTTATAATAAAATACCTAGACATATAAAAATACTTAATATGACCCTATTTAAGAAAAAATTACGATTGTGGCTTAACTATTATATTTTTTATGACGTGAATGAATTTCTTAATTATAAAGACAATTTAGAATATTTGCATGCTATAAATTTTTAAATAGCAAAACATGCGCACTGTATAATGTATTTTTTTTTAACAACTGTATACCATGTTTTAAAGCAAATAAATGAATTTATTATTATTATTATTTATATTTTTACACTGTCGCCACATACTCGTTTGTCAAAGTTTATATTATTTTTTGTTTAATCAACTTTAATTTCAAATTCAGCTTGTTTTAACAATAGTCACATTTTTATTGTTTCATTGCTGCACTGTTTTGTTTTTTCTTTCATTTTTTTAACGATATGCGGTAAAAATTGATTTTAAAATGTGGAATAAGGACTGGCTGAAAATCAGCGCTGTACAGTCCCCGGTTTGTCAGCTTTATGCTGAGCCTGCTGCCTTTTGTCACGAGTCTAGTATTTAGTATTTAAGCTTATTATTCTTATAAATAGCACATTATGTATGTACTTGTGAGTTGTGACAATAAAGATCATATTATTATATTATTATTATTTACGGTCGCTACCGAAGTGGGTAGGTAGTGTTTAGAAATAATTAAAACATTTAAAAAAAACAAACACTTTTTCTGTTTCATGAAATAATAACTACACGTTTATTCAAACATCTACTCTGCATGTTTATCGAACTCTCAACTACGAATCTTTCAGAGAACACCTTAAAATCTTAAAATAGTCGAATTATAAATGCCATTATGCAGCGCAAATAAAGATAAAAACGGCAGACCGCAAATCACCTACCTCTATAAATTGTGGGGAAATACGGGACGTGATAAACTCGATATATTATGGATGGTTACTACCGTTATTGAAATCAATAGGTTATTGAAACTTCACTCGATTGAGACCCTATAAAGGTTTCCGTTCTGAAAAACGACCCGACCAATTTTTGGTTTATTTTTGTGCATTATTTATGGCTATTACTAAATAGAAGTTATTTAAGTTTTTTTCCTAAAATATCCTTTTTTATTGTTTCCCCTTGTAGTGGAGTCCGTAAATACGGTGGTACTGCCGGCCTAGCATGACAACCGCGACAAAATTTTGTCGACCGTTTTCTCGTCGTTTTAATCGATTATCTCTTTATTTCTTCCGGGTCTAACATGACAATTACACTTAAAACTCGACTTTTAATATCAAAAATAGATAAATTTGTAGATCGAGATATCTTTTCTATCAAAATTTTCGATGTCGAGATATAATATATCGAGATATCTTACATCTTAGTTTGTCTTCTCTCGCCCGCGACATATCTCGTGGCGATCATGCTAGGCCGGCTGGTCGTGCCCAGACACAGGGTATAGCATAAGTGCTATCTAAGGATAGGCATACAAATGACCAGACAAGGGTCAAGGTTTGGGTTATGCATGAATGCAGTTACGAAACCGCCGGGTGCATAAAAGGCTAATTACATGAAGTTTTGCGGCTGAGTTTTGGTTTCGTGTGAAGGAACATGAGCCCTCGTTTTCCTATTTTTCCGTTACCTCTACCATTTAACATTTATTTAGGTTTTTGTCTACTTATAATCGTTTAATTTCTTTTAAATTTTGAAACAACTCTTATCTCAGTACGATCGTATGACATTAAAACCGTAAGTAGGTAGTCTATTTTTTGTTCAGTATCGATTACGGCTGACTCAATGCGGGGCGGGAACTATAATTATGCGGGCCAGACACAAGCAATTTTCTATTCTCGATACATAAAGCATATTGCCATTTTTAAGGGTTTCAACGACCTTTACCTTTTTTATGTCAGATTTCAGCAGACGAGCATGAGCGTGACGGTTTAGCACATGACAACATTGATGTGCAATTGACCTATTTTATTCGAATTACGGATATAAAATTGTCAAAGAAACGTCTTTTCCAATTATAATGGATAGCGGTTCGTTACTCGAATAAAAAAAATATTTCTCCTCAATCACGTTTTAAAAAAATATAAATATAATATCAGACACGCTGAGTATCGAACTTAAAACCCATAAAAATAAAAATACAAGGCTTTCAGGCAACTCCTTCTTCCTGCCCTGTTCATTTTTTTTTGAGTCAACGAGCGTGTGAAATACATAAGTGTTTCTAAAATATTTTCATTGCAATCAGTGACAAGTGACATAATGAACAGATTATTCACATATACCATTTCACATATACCAAGTCCTGGTATAAAATTAAAATAGTTAGTTCCATCCTGAGCTAAAGCTCTTTAAAAATCTGCATTTATTTGGAATTCTTAATTAACCGTGTATCAGTTTACTTCAACGCCATTTTATTCTACTTCCGTCACTAATTCCACAAAAAATGCCATATCATCAGAGTACAACGCTAACCTATTAAATTTCATTGATGTGAACACATCATAGAGCAACACGGGCCACCGGTGAACCGGAGGGGAGTAGCCATACGCAGGCGTTCCCCTCTGTCAAAGTACAAGTCCAAATGGTCCTATGCGTACAATAAAACTAGTTGTAGCCGCACTTTTCACTAGACTAAATCCAGATGCGCGACTGAATCGACCTCCTAAAAAAAAGCCGAATTGTTTGTGTTTCTTGTTGCCAAAAAATATCTGCCACGTCAAATTTACAAAAAGATAGCGTTACCTTTCATATGTAGGTATTTTTTAATCACATTATTACTATTTACTTCTTTAAAACTTAAAATATTACAATATTATCGGTCGTGTTGTTTCGGATTTTTTTACCAACACAGTCGTTCGACAGATCCGCGTATTGTATGAGCCCTCATACAATACACGGATCTGTCGAGCGACTGATCCGAGTTTATTTCCGAGAAGTCGCTGTCACCGAGCAATAGTGTTGTTGTCGGATTGTTTTAAGTTATCGAAAAAAATGGCAAAGGAGTCTTCTATACAGAGACAGTTTTGAGATTAAATTTTCTGATTCAAATATTATATTGTGATAATATACATTGTTAAAATATAATATAATACTTACGCGCGTTAGCACATTTATTAAAATCACTTAGTGTAAACTTCAACCATAATGTTTTTTTTATTTCCTAAAAATCCAAAGGATATGGAAAATTGTGGGCCCAAATTTAATAATTGCGATATGATCTAAAAAATGACATATTTTTAATCTTATAATATAAAAAATCAACTCAATTCTCAATCTGGGAGAGGAGAAATATGAGAAATATAGTTTTCCTGAGATTCTCGATTAATTGAATCGATTACACAATCACAAAACAAACCTTTGGACAAGGTAATTAACTCAAAAGTAATTAAATGCACTTTAAATACAATATATTGCATATAATTACAGTTATGTTATTAAATAAAATATAAATTATTAATTAAAGAAAATGAATATGCATGATTATCGATTAAAATCGATCTTTTATTTTAGTCTGTCGTTGGCATGCCGCATGACAGTTGTTTACTCTGTGCTAATTCGTTTCGTGTTTTCTACGTTTTGAGTCTGAGTGCTTTTCCGATTGTCGTCATTTAGGAATTGTAACGATTTGACAACTACAAATATCATTGATCACAGATTTATGATATATATGTCAGTTATTGATTGTAACATAACCTTACTTTTACTCAGTGGCGGGACTACCATACAAGCCCAAAAGCCCGTCTTGCCGATTTTAACATAATATGTGTTTATATATTTATATAGCTTATATAATTAGGTTATCGTTTTTCAAATTATTTCTAAGATTTTATTATGTACCAACTCAAGGTCCACTCTCCGTGACCTGCTACGTGCGCATTACCCGACAAGTTCATTTGTATTACGTAATAAATTAAATCCATCTTTAAAATAAATAAATTAAGTCGAACTTATAAAACTAATTTTCCAAACCCAGTTCTTGAAATTATCGATACTGCGTATCGACAGTTGTTGCAACTACGGCTAAAAGGACTTGTCAGTGTAGTTGCGCCATTTAATTATACTGTTATGACACGGAATGTTTAAATGTGTGTGTGAAATTGTTAGTGTATTTTTTAATTGTCACGGTGTGAGTTTCGTAGTGACAGACGATTGCTTGTGTGTGCAAACTTGAGTACGCACACATAGCGCAGGTTTCCCCCCGCAAAAAATGACAGATTGTTTGGTATCGGTAACGAACGCTATGGCTACTCCCCTCCGGTTCGCCGGTGGCCCGTGTTGCTCTATGGAACACATAAACGTTTTAAAAACACTACAAACAGTGTTCAACAAATGAAAACACGAGGCGCTGTGTCAAACGACTTATTCACGCACCACTGGTGATCCTCCGATGTGGATGAAACAAGAAATATCGAACATTCACTGCTCCATAATTCAATATCCTGCGCAATTTATTCCAAAGGTCGATTCGTCAGAGTGTTTCCTTCGAGCTTTCAAGCCTAATATTACTCAGACTTCAAGTTAAGTTACAACAAAGTTATTTATTTTGCCCACACGCTCGTACATCAGAGTATAATGAGTGTTATTCCTCCCTCCAACAGTAGGTATCATTATATGTTTCCATTACTTTTAGTGAACTTTGAAATGGGAACAATGTGTTTCGAGAAAGCTGAAAAGTCAGAGTAATGTTGATTTAACTTTTGTTCTGTTTTTATTTAACAGAGGTTTAATTGAAATCCATGTATTTTTAATACTTATGTATATTGAAGATATGTACTGAATATGGATATTAAAATTGGATGTTCAACTTGGTCATGAGAAATGAAAACATGACGGGCTCGTTGGCAATTATTTCATGTTCTGATGGGTTGCGAGTTCGATTCCCGCAGGGATGACATGTTTATATTTTTTTTGTAGACACGTCTTATCTGGGTGGTAGTTACGGGTGGAATGAATATCGATATTGCGACCGGGTTACGAACCGTTCATAGATGGAAAACCGTTGAGTGCATATTAAGCGTTTATAGTTAATATATATATATATTTTAATATATTCTATTTAATATAATAATAGACGCGTAATATGCATGCGTAAATGAATAAAAGGCTACTTTAAAAGTTTTCGAATAATATAAATCCAAATTGAAATACTTGATGAAAAACCCAGTATGCAACAATAGGCTGGCGCCAATCATTCCTCATTTTACTGTATCTACATATTTTAAATAACCTTAATACATCATGCAATCTTTTACCAATCTATTTTGCATTTTCTCTGTTCCATTCAGAATTTGGAAGCGATATTACTTCACTTGTATTTCGTGCTTTGTTTTTATTAGAGCGATTGAGCTCGCGTCAGCTGCACGAAATTTTATTAGAGGAATGATTTAAGAGAATTGTTCCTAGATGTTTAATATTAGCAATTTGGTTTCGTCATTTTCCAAATTAATTATGTTAAGAATAAGGATAAGAGTAAGTTATCATTTATTTGACACCATACATATAATTAGAAAGATATGAAAATGCTATCGATGTTATTAAATAGAAAAAGTAATTCAATATATAAAAGTAAAATATTAATTTATTTTCTCACGAACTCATTACCCCATTTTGCGTACTCAAAACTTAAAAATACGTTCTGTTGTTGATAAACTACTGCAATAGATGTCTGAACAATCTTATTTTGTATTTTACATTAAATACAAAAATATCTATCCTTGATTTCTCTTATATGACGGATGTTTTTTAAAATTCTCACAATTATATCTATACAAAATTTCATCAAATTTGGTTCAGTAGCTTGCACGTATTACTTAAAGGTTTAAAATTCAAGAAGTTAAATACGATATACGGAAATACATACTTATTAAAGTAATATATTTGCATAAAAACGATTGTAAATTTTATTTAACAACAGACCTATTTGAGCGTTAAAATAAATACTTAACGCTCTGTTAAACAGCCATTTCGGGAAATTTATGTATCATACATAATTTTTCATTACATTTAAAACATTTTTGATTGTTTCTTTTTGGTGAAAATTGGCATATAATTTTTAAATACTTATGTGTTTAACCAATAAACTATATTTAACTTTTGTAGCGGCTCCTATAATAATTACAAACATACAATGGACAAAATCTTTTTTAGTTTTACACATCTACTAAAAAGTAACGAGCAATATTTTTGTAAGGGAATCACTTTCAACTACTTTATGCATACACTCCCTTTTCATCCAACTTCATTTATAGATATTTAAATTTCGAACTAAAATTTTAAATTTCGATCGATTCGGTACGTTTAAAGATTACCTCTGAACAAAAAATCTAATAAAGATAAAATCGCATTGGCGCGTTTGGTAAAACTCCTGCCGTGCGCTTGAATGGGTCGCGGGTTCGAATCCCGCCGGGACGAATTATTTATAAATTTTTGTCGTTGTAAATGGGCGAAATGTATAACCCTGCGACCCACTCTGAATGTAATGTAAATGGTTACAAAATGACAAATATGACTGCTTTAGCTAAATTAATGTAATTGTCACAGAACAGGGGAAACAATACAAAGTTGAAATGAGAGTTCTGGGATTGTAGAGTTGTGATCGTAGCGCGTGTTTTCGGGTCACGAAAAATTATACCCGAGAGAATATTTTCGCCATTTACTAGTGAAGCCCTAAGAACAAGTATAATAAACACATAATTCAAGTTGATTTGTACGAATAAAAGGAAAATCCTCAGTCGCCTTGTAGCATGGGGCAGACACATTTTTGTATCCGTATTTGTATACCCTGGCTTTGCACGAATGTAATGTAGATGTATTACACACAAAAAATCCTATGTTAAGCCGCTGATAATGTACTTAACTTTGTATTGATGAAAGAATTTTCAAAATCGGTCCAGTAGTTTTCGAGTTTATTCGTTACAAACATACAAAAATACAAATCTTTCATTTTTATAATATTTGTGTAGATAAATAACATTCTCTCTCAGTTCATAGATATTAAACGCATCTTTGGCTCTGTTTAAAGCAAGTTAGCAACAGAGGTCCCTGGTTCGAAACCCGGGGAAATAAAAAAAATTGCTTCAGGCGGGAAGGCCACAGAAGACTTATCATCTACCTATGCTATCTACTATCATCGGTGAAACGCAAAGAAATGTTACCTCTAGCAGAGTCCGGAATTCACAATTATGGAGTAATATTTTAAGTACAGCTAAACGACGAATAAAATTTTAAAGTATTTTTTTCTGTCATAATAAATATTATTTATTTCAAATTTTTACAATTAACACATATTATAACCCAGACTCCTGATGTAGTATAGTATTTTCCGGAGTCAGTCGTTCCGTTTCACAATACCTACTTTACGAATAAGTGAAAATCAAGGACTTATCTATATATACATATAATAAAAGAGTAGGATCGAAATTACGCTTCACTAAATATTTTTACCAGAAATTAAGAGGGGTGATAAAAGAAGGGTAGCAGAATGCATAAATGCAATTTTTAAGATTCTTGTCTGTCTGTCTGTCCGTCTGTCTGTCTGTCTGTCTGTCTGTTTGTTCACGCTAATCTCCGAAGATACTGAACCGATTATCGTGCAATTTACACAAATATATTAAGGAAAGCCCGGGGCAACATATAGGCTTTGTTTTATCGAAATCGGTTATCGGAAAGAAAAGTTATCATCATTTAAATATTATTTTAAAGGCACCATATCACCAAATTTCAATGCAAACTGACTCGCGTTGAACTTTTTCGAATTGTCAGATGTCAATCACAGTCTGATATGTACTCGTAAATGAAATAGTTTGATTATTTCGCCATTTCCAATATATGTATTCGTAGAATAGTGGATATGCAGTCCCATAGCGTAGCTTCAGATGCGAGTTCGAATCTGAAGTTGAAATGAAAGAATTTTTTTTTTTGATTTCTTTATTTATTTTTTGAAAGAACTATATTATAACACAAAAATAGAAAATGTATTATTGAAATATTATATGAAAAAGTATTTCTTATGAGATCATTTATTTCACATTTTCATCAATCCTTTCTCTTAAACAGAATTACGATTATTCGACATTGCTTTTTTGCTTCCGTATCTTAGAGGTTTCCGCATTTAGCACCGGAAACCCGGGCAGGAATCCCGGGAATTTAAAAAAAATGTCCTAAAATGAAAATGACCAATTCAATGAACGCACGGATCTATAATGCATTGAATCCAATCTTCGATTGAACTCTGATTAGTAGAAAAAAGACACATAATATCTGGATTTTGATCACGTAAAATTAAATTAATATGAATCTCCCTAAAGTTTCTTTAAAGTCAGGTTAATTATTTCAACTATTGAATTTCAAATCATCCTTCGAACCTCAATCTCAACCACCATTAAACATGTCGATAACATGATGCAAAAGCAACCGTCAATGACTAATTTGATAGCTCTTTCCCAAAAGAAATCACCAAGTACAGAGGGTGGAGGAGGATATGTCATTTGAAGAAGCTTGCTCAAAAGCTCAGCTTAAAGTGAACCCCACGCGAACGAAGTCGCGGGCATCAGCTAGTAATATATAAAGTCCTTGCTGAAAATACACAAAATGCTTGTGTTATACTGTCAATGTCCTCGACACTTGTCTTACCAAAGTGTACTAGACGCATATTTTGGGATTACAAATTAAGACTAACGAATTACCCGTATTATTATGCAGTGACACGATTCCAATTTGAATCGAGATTAAATATTTTCTGACCTGATTCACGGAATGTAGAGTATAATATAAGAATAAATTATTTAAAGTAGTAGAAATAAGCGAAATAAATGCGTGGTTTTATGTAGAAGTTGGACGGTATGCTACTATAGGATTTCTGACGAGACTAAATGATATTAAATGATTTTTGGATGAGACATATAGACAGACGAGCATTAAGTTCACTTGATAGTAGGTGAAACGCCAGCCACAGAACATCAGTCAATGATGCGCTATCGATCTACTTTTTTATTTTAAGCATTCGGATATATAGACTGAAACCGAAACGCGCAATATGTACTTCATAGTTATATCATCTATAAATGATTGTTCGTAACCCGGTCGGAATTCCTAAATCGGAAAAACGTTCGGAAATACGTTTAATGTTGTAAAAACATGTTTATAGAAAATAATAAACACAGCCGCCAATAAAAGTATATAAAATTATTAATTATATTATTTATTTATTGCAGAATTCAAGCAAAGTACATAATATTAAACGAAAGTATTTATAAATAATCTTAGAATAACCTCGCTTGATTTCATTAACAATGAGCGGAAAAATTAAAGAAAAACTCATTGAAATACAAGTCTAAGAAATCTTCGTAGAGGAATAATTAAGGAAAATAGAAGATTTTATGGAATCCTCAATTTTCTCTTGTCTTTTTTCAGAGCTTTCTAGTATATACATTATTGAAATTGAAACTAAATGAAATCCTCATCTTAATTTAGATATAATCGCTTTGACGGGCTCGTTATCGAGTTTGGTAGAATACCTGCCGTGCGCATCGATAGGTCGTGGGTTCCAATCCCACCGGGACAACTTGTTTATAATTTGTGGATTGATGAGTGATGGAAAAACCGTGAAGTGGACATTACGCGTTTCGGTTTCAGTCTATGGATTACCGAATGCTCGAAGTAAAATGTAGGTCGACAGTGCATCTGTGACTGATGTTCTGTGGCTGAGGTATCATCTACCATAAAGTGAACATAAAAAAATATATACTGTGCTACAAAGCCCTTAATTTGGAACCAAAAGCACTGCTTTCACCTTTTATAAATTTTAATTAATTGGTATCACTTACAATGACCCATATATTTAAAATAATATTACATGAATGATTTTGTAATTTTTAAACATTTTGAATTTTATTTTTAGGCAAAGCTAGCTAAAATCGCCATTGCAATAAAAGGCAATAAGAAAGTTAGGACATTCATTAATATCACATCGTTATCTAAGTAATAAGTATCATCGAAGTGGCTAACTTGTGTAATATTGGTAGTATCGAAGTTAGGCGGCGTGTCATGAAAGTGATTAGCTTTTTGCGATCAATGGCGAAGATAAATTACACTTGAAACTTACCTTAATATAAGTCATCAATCTACGATTAATACACTCGTTTAATAGTCAGTAGCAAGCTAAAGAAACACCTGGCTGTTGAGGTATTTTTTCTGTCTTTAGTATTGTTCTATTATTATAAAGAGGAAAGATTTGTTTGTTTGTTACGATTTAACTCAAAAACTACTCTACCGATTTAAAAACAAATTGTTTAAAAAAAATATAGAACAAGTGAGGAGCCAGGGCGAATCGCTAGTTATAAATATTAATCGGTAAATTATGAAAATAATATAAGCAAATTGTTCGAACGATCGATTTATTGGGTCTGTTTATATAAATTTAATATATTTTTTAATGGCTGTAATCCTTTGAAATTAGTTTCAAATCCCATATATATATTTTTGTCGACCCCTTAAAGCTGTGGGTAGATAAACTGACATTGTTGTTTGTCCTTGGCGGTCATGTGACATGTATGTATTGTGTACAATACCCACTTCATTTTAAAAATTCATGATTCATTTTCAATAAATTCATAAAAATCATTGGCCGTGTACTGGTCAACTTTTTTGTTGGAATGTAGGTGGGCTAGGCTATACTAAATAGTGTTATTCTTAATTAAAACCTAGTATTGAGAGTGAGTTGGCACTTGCTGAAATTATCTGAATTAAAAAATCGACTTCAAAAATCAACCAAGATACACTAAAAAAATTAAAAATAATTTTGTAGTAAAACTTCTATACGCACGACGGGCTTGGGGAGTAGACTGATGAAAGAACGCTCGATTTTTTAAATATTTACAGTATCCAATTACTGAGAATTGAGACCCTGACAGACATGGCAATTTTGACAAATTTCATTCAGACCTTTCAGTCTGCCCGTGACCACGCTTGCTGTAAACACTTGAAACGTCACCATAAATAATATTATGAATAATCGCATTTTAATTCGGTAAAAGTTATTAGGTTCCAATGAGCGATACTCGCATGAATAAAATACTATAATACCATCAAAAGATACTATTATCTCTTCTCAAAAGTCTCGCTCTATATCAACTCTATATCTACGAAAGTTTGAATCGACTTACTCGAGATGCTCCTTGTAGACGTCGAAGTCGGTGAAGACGAGCTCGACGATCTGGTGCGGCTGAGCGAGGAAGGTGTAGAGGAGACAGAACGCGCGCGGGTACGGCCGCGGGTAGTCGGGGCTGCTGAACGTGCCGCGCTCCGCCCCGCTGCGTCCGCCGGAAGTGAAGCGGATGCACGAGCAACCTGGAACAAGGAACAAGAATATTGGAATAACACGAACAGGCATCATTTTGACCGGCTTGTTGGCACGTTCGATAGAACAACTGCTGTGCGCATCGATGGGTCGTGGTTTCGAATCTCACCGGGACGACATGTTTATAATTTTCTGTAAGTATGTCTTCCTCGCGTCTGGTGACTGGCATTGAACGGGTGGGAGGAATATTGAAATTCCGACCGAGTAAAAAACCACTGTTCATCGATGGAAAAACCATGAAGTGAGCGTTTTGGTTTTAGCCTATGGATTTCCGAATGCTCGAAGTAAAAATTAGGTCGACAGCGCATCATTGACTGATGTTCTGTGACGGTATCACCTAACGTCAAGTGAACTTCATTCATGCTTGTCTGTCGTTATCTGACATAAAAAAAATCCGTAGCAGTCGGGTGTTTTTCCGGATGCTTAAGCGTTGTGATAATTTAACATCACGGACCCGCATATTGCTTTGCCCTATGCTTCGATCAACAATGGCCCTATGCAATAAAAAAAGTATCACCAAAGCCTAGTAAACGTCGTAGTCTTAAGGGTATATGAACATTGAAAAAGTTACATGTCAAATCAAATAAAATTAATTCATTTAATCATTGAGGTAACATAATGTACACTTATGAACATCAATAAAAATTAAATTTTAAATGCTTCTAATTTAACATTTACTGCCAGTTCTCAAATCAAAGGCGTAGAGCGGTCGAGAAGGACTGGCAATAAACTCTCCGCAACTCTTTTTAATTGCCAAGTTTATTGTTTTAAAAAAAGATTGTAAGGAACTGCAACCATTACACCATGTTCCACATGGCATCTTGAAGTTATTAGCGATATTAATAAAAGATAAACGAAGAAA
Source organism: Anthocharis cardamines (assembly GCA_905404175.1). Lineage (NCBI taxonomy): Eukaryota > Metazoa > Arthropoda > Insecta > Lepidoptera > Pieridae > Anthocharis > Anthocharis cardamines. Next base: position 4,301,052 of record FR989959.1, read on the forward strand.
ATAAACAGTATCAGCAGTGGGCATGATGAAATAGTAGTACGCACTTACATTATCGTGGGATGCAAACAGATAGTCGAAATAACTAATATCACCGCATCATAATAATACGAATTCATATTGTTCAAATGTTTTGATTGTTAAAAATTAAAAAAAAAACATATTTACAAAGGTAACACTAACGACGAGACTGATTAGCACGGATAAATCATGAATATTTTTATTCTCCAACCCAAATTCTCAACTGCTAATTTAATCCTCTGTATTAGTTTTAAAAATTAAAGAATGTTACCTAAAACATTATCAAGTAGAAACATGGCAGAGATAAATTTTTAACCAGTAACTAAAGTTAGAATGCAGTACCTTCTATATTTAAACGTTAGCTCGTTCCAAATTCAAACAAAATAACAGTTAAGTAGAACTCGGGGTGGGTTAGACCGAGATCAAACCGACACAATTTCCGGAGCCACCGGTCGAACGATACAATAAATAACTTCAGCGCGGGATCATGTGCAACTTTATCCATGCACTTACCAAGCATATCTAGCTTTATATTCTATCGAATATCACATCGATGTTACGATTTAATTTCAATTGGAATTGTATACGATTTGGGCAATTATTGCTTAATTTAATATGTAGTTGTGTGTATCGTATTGTACATTAGAACTCGATTTCCAATGGTATGGCAGTAACCTCAGAGCGGAATCCTTTGCGGTAACTTTATCTGTGGACTTTCTAAGCTACCTAGTTCTATATTCAAACGGTCGAATATCTCGGTGTTACCATTTAATACCAATTGAAATTATACACGATTTAGGTAACTAATATTAAGTTGTGGTGTTTACGTATCGTAGTTTTATATAAGAACTGGATTGTCAATGGTAAGGAGGTGAATAACTATATATGTATGTATTTATAAGGAAAATATAACGATTATAAACATTTGTTCGACCTCTTTCCTATCTGATGGTAAGTATAATAGTTATGAGATCAGAGTGGTAAATTACAATTACCTGGGAGGTCCCTACTTAATCTCACCTTGACGAGACCTTCATCGTAGGTTTCTTTGTACTAAATAATCTACTTCTAATAAAAATAGCCTAAGGAACATAATATGGAACTCCTTAATATCTGCATACAACAATGATATATATGTAATATATGTATGTACTTTCTTTGCTGACTGCTGTATGTAGTATTTAAGCAAAAATATGCCCTCAAAAGTTTCACTGAGAAATAAATATTTATATAGTAAAATTTAATAAAATCCAATCTTCAGAAAAATAAATATACAAATTCGTCTTGTTTGTTTTGTCTCGTTTAATCTCAAAAGCTCTACAAAGTAATACGTCAGCTTAAAAGTCATAAATATCATTTTTAAACACACACTCGACATAAATCCAAAAGTTTCTAATAACCGAGAGTGCCTCGCTACAAATAAAATATGAATGTCGGCCGTGTAATGCTTTTTCCTGGTCTACTCGTACAGTCGGTTATAATCCCGGCTTTCCGTTTCGTCGTGTTGGTCCTTTTATTAAAATTTAATTCTATATTTCTACGCCGAAACTTGACATATTATTCTCTTTATACTTAAAGCCCGTGCTAAGTGGATTCTGTATCAATTTGTATATTTTCATAGATATCATATTTTGAGATATACACACATAAATACATATACATCACGCCTCTTTCAAATTCAAATTCAAAAATCATTTATTTATTTAGGTATTGTGTTACCTTAATAAAAATGAATAAAGAAATAAACTTATTAACTACAATAAAAATACATATTAAATGCTTCTAATATTACATTTACTGCCAGTTCTCAATTCAAGCTCATAGAACGGACGAGAAGAACTGGCAATAAACTCTCCGCCACTCATTTTAATCGCCAAGATTATTGTTTTACAAAATGTTTGTAAGGAGCTGCAACTATTACACCATGGTCCACATGACATCTTTAAGTAATTAACTATAATAATAAAATAATATATAAACGAAAAAAAACAAACGGCATGAAACTCCAAAGTTAAGAGTCAAGATAATTGCTTTCTAGATAGTAAAGCCCTGTTGGATGGAAACAGCCCTGGACATAGGGTCAATGGAGCAAGTTGGAGGAGGCCTTTATCTACATAATTTACTAATTTTGTAATCTGTAACTGTTAATTAGACTATTTTTTTATAATTTATTTCAATATTCATATTCTGCATTTTACAATTTGCCTTGTTCAAACGACAAGATGAAACGAGGGAGAGAAGAATGGATCCTCCGAAAATACTTTAGAAAACCTCTCCGTAAAACGTCATCGGGATGTAGTTACGAAAACCCTTACTAAACCAGATGCAGTAACACTCTAGAGTTCAATAAATTTTTATTATAACGTATAGAAATTGGCCATTCTCTACTATTAGTTATATCCGTAATAGGTTAATATCGACATTCCCTAACTTAAGCGTCCTCTATATGGAGGTTAATATTCTCAAATCCAGCCTCAATGAATATTCACACGCGTTTGATTATCTCCAATATAATACCAGTATTATCCAGACTGAAGGTACCCTTTAACATATTATTATTATATTAGTGATATTGATTATTAAGTGGACTTATTTTTATGGAATTGTAGACTAAAATGTAACATATGTATGATTTTTAAAATATGGTTTAATCAAAAAGGATAATTACTTTATATTTAATAAATATATATATCTTATTAAACTTATTAAATTCAATATAATTAAAATAAAAAGCGGAGTAAGCGATATTGTAGTTTAGTACTAGTTTTAAGAATGTAATTTCTCTATAATAATTATAAATTTTATTGAGAAAAGATTTTGACTTGAGTCCCTGTATTCCATACATGGATAAAACTATCACAAGACTATTATGGATATATCTAGGATAGGAACGAGGAAAAGTATAGTTAATTACGCTTGAATCTATTCAAAGCTTTATTCACCGAACAAGACTTAACCATTTATAGCATATATATGAAGAGGGAGCCATTCAGTAAACCAAGAAATGAGGCAGCTTTTAGCGTAATGCATGTTCATAGTTATCGTAAGATTACTTAGCACTTCTCTAATTAACAGGTTATTACGCGATATCGTCTTCACGTAACGTACAATTAGTGTTAGTAATTTAGAGATTATAACTGTTCAGTAATAATATCCGTACCAGGCGTGAATAGGTTGATACAGTGGCAGGACCATCATACAAGCCCAAAAGGCCACCTAGCCCTCTTTTTTTATTTTTTTTTTATAGAGGGGGAGGTTTCACAAAACCGAGGGCGAGACGATCTTTTAGGAGTATTGCTCTTCTCGCCCTCCCTCACGGGCGGGGCTCTTTTACATTTGCCGGGAGAGTGTGGGGTTGGGTCTCTCGCGACTGTCTGCTAGCCAGACAGCCTGGTGCCCCGACCCACTAAACCCCCTCTGGCCCCACTTTTCGCCATGTTGAGACCGCGGGATAACACAGTAAGCAACCGCGGTCAACACCTAGCCCTCTAATGCAACCTCTTCTTCTTCTTGCCCTTTTTTTTATTTGGGGTCGGCGCAGTATGTATTTTTTTCCATTCTCTCCTTTCACTCGCCATATCATCAGTCACACCTCTCAAATTCATATCATTCTTCACACAGTCAATACTAGGTTTTTGGCCTCCCTCTTCCCCTATACCAAATGCAACCATAAAAAGAAAAATAATATTATATAAGTCATATAACTTATATGATTACGTAATTATTAAAGTTATATTTAAACTCCTATAACGTTATATTCAGTAAGCCGAGCTTTTGGGCTTGCATGGTGGTCTCGCCACTGGGTTAATAAGGCGACATGCATAGACGTTTTTTACATGATAATAGGCATAAGGATTGCTTAATTTATAGGATGAATAAACATGGAATTACTATTAATTACGCTAGAAGTGTTTGCTTACATAATTTAATGAATGACGTGCGTCTAACGCGCCACTGGGCTGGGCTTTATATTATGTCGATTTAATCACGTACTTAACATTAGTTAGGTATATTTTATACAGAACAAAAAATATTTTTAAAATATAGATTGTTATAGATTTTCCCAAATGCATCATGATAAAACACGATAAACTAAGTAAGAGAGAATTAAGAAGTCGTTTAATATAAGTTTACTTATTATTAGAAAAATAAATGTGTTTTGGCTTAATTTCTATCCAAAATGGAGTAAAATCATTTCTTACACATAAAACACAAGATTTTTGGCGTTCTTTAAATATACTTGTTTATTAAAGAAGAAAAAAAACATTAATTAAACATAGGCGTTTACAAATTTATACATAAAAAATATAACCTTGAATGAATATTGAATATGTTATATATATGTAGGTACTTACTCGGATTAACGGCGTGCCCTTCATCCGCTACGTGGATAGATAGCAAAGCTATTAGCGTGGCTGATAACTGTAACAACAGAAAAAATATCATTAATTACTAACTAAGAAATAGTTAGTAACTGCAAATAAAAAGTAGCTATGAAAATTCTTTTGGAAAACTTCACAACAGTCTATGGAATTTGTATGGAAATAATAAAATATGTTGTTATACAACAATAGTGGATTGTTTACGAGTGGACACTACTTTATATCACCTCTATGAGAAAAAAAAGTAACTGCAACTCATACGTTTATTATTTACATCCAGTTAGGTATACTTCATTACACTAAGAAAAAGAAATAATTAGATGCTAATGTTTATATTTGAACAGTTATGAAAGATCTTAAATCCGAATAAACAATAAAAAAGAAAGAATGCGTTTCGCGCGTTTTTATTTATACAGATTTTTTTTATTCGATCCGCGCGCGGTTTATTTTTTGACAGCCAGAAACTTTTTCATGCAATGTTCGTGATCGATTCCAAATTCAAATCACTTTTAATCCCTAGGGATTAAAAAGCTATTTTTGTCCCTGTTTACAGGGAACCAAACTAACTCTTTTTGATTTTAATGTTATTAAAATATTTTTAATGTCTGTCTTGTCATAAATTACCTCTTGGTCATTAAAATTATTTTGGAAAACTTCATATTAATGTATTTTGTCATCAATTAGGAATGGAATCTATAACGTCCTGTTTGTGACATATTATACTGGTTAATATTCTTCAAGGACAAAGTTCCGATCGCTCCCTTTGAAACCTGGTATTACAAAGTAATATCATGTTCTAAAGACGTACAAATTTCACTTTGACTTTCAGTAGTAGATATTATATGGATATTGGTGCTTAATTAAAACGTTGTGTTACTTTAACATGATGTATTTAATAGAAGAATTTAGTTGTTTAAATTCTAACTATATTCTATTATAACTATCCCAAGCCAAAGGCTGATATCGAAATCAGCCACAGAGTGTGTATTATATTCAAATTCAAAATAATTTATCCATCTAGGTAACACAATGTACACTTATGAACGTCAGTAAAAAATACATTATAAATGCTTCTAATTTTACATTCAAATCAAGGGCGTAGAACGGACGAGAAGAACTGGCAATAAACACTCCTTCACTCTTTTTCACTATAATACACGCTTTGGAATTTCGTAAACATAAAGAAAATTCAAGAGAATAAATTCGAACTTCTAACGTCGGCTACGACCCATCGAAACGCCTACTAATGCGCTAACGAGCCTGTCATGTTAATTTTCTGTACCTTGCCTATTTTTTCCTGTTTCCTAAGGACTTGCTAACCGCTATGCACCGCGTGAGACGTTAACAATAGATTTAAGCTTAAAATAAAAAAGTCTTAATTCTAGGGTAAATTAAATGAACGTTTAATTATGATTAACTATTACATTCCGCCACTATTAAAACATAGGTAAAACTACTACAACTCGGTCATAACTATTAATCTTTTAACAAAAACAATCTGGCTTTAATCCTGTGTTCGATAGCGAATAGTGATCTACTGACAAAGTGATTGAATAGAATTGGCAACGTTTTATTTTTTATTGTTCCTTAAAAAATAAATGACAAAAATATCTGAAATCTGGTAAAAAAATATGTTTATCGTAATTAATAAACCGCTAAATACAATAACTTTTCATACACAATAAGAGCTGGCGCACATTAGGCGACCACTCAACGTGGCTACTAGACGTAGCCACCAGTCACGGCCACTAATCAAACGTGATCAAGTGTTAAGCTATCATCATCTCTGGCTACGTTGTGGTCACCAACGTTGGCCAATGGCCTTTTCTAGAACATGGTTGTTTATACCACACAACACGCGTACTTGCCGCAAGTTATTTTGTGAATTAAAAAAAACGTCAAAGTTTATTTCCTTTCTGAAAATTGACCTAAGCATACAGAATACCATTTTAAATACTATATTTAACGAAACGCACCATATTTCATATAATCATGTCCCTTGACGACATAGATGTTGTATTATAAAACTCATATTGAACGACTAAAAATATATATATTTAAAATATGTTTCTATATAAAAACATACTTATGTGTGGGATATCTCAATTTATACCAAAGTTAAAATTTAAACTTGAAATTATTTTGCAGGTTTATTTTCGAGAGAGGAAACATTTATTCACTGCCACACATAACAATACATAATAATTATTCATACACAACACAGTTTTTTTTTTGAGCAACTGACAGCGAAAAGGCAAAGGACTCAACATAATATGTGGTAAACATTTTCTCAATACATGTTTCGATTTTTCGTATAATAATCGTTAAATTTATTTAACGGCATAATGTTCCTTACATTCAAAAGTAAAGTTGTCAAACACCTTTTGGTCAAAATAATATACACAAAATCGTGGTAGAAATAGTGTTAAAAAGTAAAAGCGACCGTTATACCGGACTTAGCCAAGAATACTACCACTCTAAGTTGAATTATGCGGGTGACACATGCTTCGGACCTTTTTACAAAGCAACTAGTTTGCAACAAACTTGAAAGTCGGTTTTGCGGCTGGAATATAGTTAAAATTCGACTACGGGACGTCGAAATAAATTTCCGTTTTATTTTATAGCGAACTAAGCCTCGGAGTTTGTATTTTTAACACGTCCGCTACTTGCCAGTTTAACTGAGTATCAGACATAAATTTTAGTGAATAAGGTGGGAAATATTATTTGTTTTATAATAATGGCAGTGCAGATAACTTAATAGTCAATAATATGACTTATATAGAAGAATGATGAGAATTATTCAGTTATTACGGGTTTGGACGGGCTCATTGGATAGCACACTTAGTTTTAGGACACAGTTTGGGCATGTATATGTTTATTCCTAAAAATTTTTTTTCCTACATCCGGTCTCTTCATGCATTGAACGGATGTGAGACTGGTATTTCAAAATGGAAAAGCTGTGAAGTACGCTTCTTATTTTGCATCCTCTGTATTTAATTAATGTCACAACAGATTTTAACAAAGTGCAAAAGCATTTAAATGATATTTTAAATTATTTTATACATTTATACAAATATTAAAAAGTGAAGTCGGATTACTAATGTTAAACACTAGGTTTACTATTGTATATGTTACTGAAATTGCAATATTTGCAAATCTATTATAAATGCGCAGAATCAAGCGCTATTGGCATACAATACATCATAATTAGACAAAACACATTATAATTAATTATGACGAGCGATAATTATCACATAATGAAATATACTGCTGAGTGTAATTTATAGTTCATTAGAGGCATTTAGGCATCTACAAAATGCATATTGAGATTTATCAGTGAAGCAAAATTAACGTATAGTAAAATTTACTAACATTTTATTTTTATTTTGACATTTAATGTCATATATATATATATATATATATATATATATATATGACATTAAATTATATATAATATATACACTCGTACATACCTATCGATTATGTTTATTCCTAAACATTTTTTTCCTACATCCGATCTCTTCATGCATTAAACGGATGTGAGACTGGTATTTCAAAATGGAAAATCTGTGAAGTACGCTTCTTATTTTGTATCCTCTGCATTTAATTAATGTCACAACAGATTTGAACAAAGTGCAAAAGCATTTAAATAATATTTTAAATTATTTTATACATTTATACAAAATATATTAAAAAGTGAAGTCGGATTACTAATGTTAAATACTAGGTTTACTACTGAATATATTACTGAAATGCAATATTTGCAAATCTATTATAAATGCGCAGAATCAAGCGCTATTGGCATACAATACATCATAATTAGACAAAACACATTATAATTAATTATGACGAGCGATAATTATCACATAATGTAATGTACTGCTGAGTGTAATTTATAGTTCGTTAGAGGCATTTAGGCATCTACAAAATGCATATTGAGTATTTATCAGTAAAGCAAAATTAACGTATAGTAAATGTCATATACGAGTATATATACTCGTACATATCGATTCCTGGACTACGTAAATTATAGTAACCAACAAAGTTAGTTATTTACGTTCTGACACTTCATGTAGAAGTTATAATGATACAACCCTATACGTCTTGTAAGTACCTTAAAAATAAGTATGTATGGATATTTTTATTTCGAACGTAGAAAATAAATGAATTCATACGGTATAGTTTAAAAAACGTAAAACACTATGTTGCTTACCATAACTTACGTGGGAGCCATCGATATATTGCCTAACTTATGGTTGCCAAACATAAGCACTAATATAATAACTATAAAAATAACCGTGTGCCAAAATGGAATAGAGTAAAGTGTAATAATATTGGAGTTAAATGAAGAGACAGATTACTGTTAACAGAAATAAAAATAAAATAAAATACAAAAACATTTCCAACGCGACTGTCAGATTAAAATGGAAATGAAATGAAAGATTTTTATCTCTACATAAGTCTACTAACTAAATACATAAGTCTCCAGTATAGAGCAAAATCGCTTCCCGCCATCTGTCCCTCTGTACGTTTAGATTTTTAAACTAAGTAACGGATTTTAATGTGATTTTTATCATTAGATAGAGTGATTCAAGAGGAATAGGAAGTAAGTATTGTTTTGTGTTAATTTGTTGAAATATGATGATAATTGTTCAAGATGTCGGAAGAACTCAAACAAACTCGGGCACTCAATGGATCCACATTGCAAAGGATCCTAGAGTAGACATAATAAGGGGACGGCCCCTTAGAGAAAGAGTAAATTATTAATGTTATATCTTAAATTGTGTAACTTTGTGTAAGGAGCAGCAAATAAAGGCTTTTTAATGCGAATATTTTTTAAAGGTAAACTATTTCATATACCTAAGTATGTATGTATCATATATCCTATATTATTTAAACAGAACTACATCCCTTTAAGGCAAAACAAAAAAAATATATTTTTATTATTGACTAGTGAACCGCCCCGATGACGCTTAAATGAAAACTATTATAATATTAAATTATTAGGAATATTACGATTTTTGAGCTATTAATATAAATGTTTGTGAAATTCTACAAAATTTCATAAAGAAAGCAACTGCTTATAGCCATATAAAACACAATTATGAACTTTTATCTAAACAGACAATTCACTACTATTAAGCGAAGAGTATACATTAAAATTCTAAATTCAAAAACATTTCAGCGCTATCTACAAAAGTGAGCTAAAAATAAAGCAAACGCCGTTAAACGGACCGGAAGAAGTACAAAGTGCTGTAACGAAGGTGGCTATCAGTGGAACGTGTAAATCAACAGCTACTCAGGTCCACTGGGGATAACAAGATGAGCTTTAAGCTCTAGTATAGCCAATTAGTTTATTTATCTACTTAAACTTCTTGCATACTGACTGTAGGAAAGTATTCAGTTTTAGTTAACAATTTCGTTCCTGCTTTTTACGTTTCATGAACTTCGAACTAAAAATACACGTCAAATGGCTTGTACCACCAATAGTATGCTCCTTTCTTTAAATTAGTCAGAGTAAGCACTGTACCAGAGATAAAACTCACATTAAAGTAAGAAAAATTGGTCAAGTGAGAATTGGACTGGCTTGGAGAGAAATTCGTACAATAAAATAAGGGGTTTAGATATTTGTTGATTCTCTTAGTAATTAAATCACACACACATTTGTCATTGTCACAAACATTTGTCATAGAGAAATCAAATCAATTTCGAATTATTTTATTTTTTATAATTTATTATCACTTTTGTTTCTCTTGTGGACCTGAATAAATAAATATTATTGTTATTATTATATAGAGATTGCGTTCACTTGATGTCAATGAAAAAAATTATATAAATATTTTAGTTTTTATTAACTTCATATTTCAAATGTTTTCGTCTTGTGAAGCAAATGGACATTTTTATGTTTGTCATTTTTAGTTAATTTGAACGGCACAGACAGGTGATGTTATGCAGTGCCATTTTTTTATAGGGCCTTCGCGGGTGTATTTAGAACAACTTACCAAAGTTTCATCTTAATCAGATGAATATTTTAGGAGTGTATATGGGACAAATACATTGATTTTTAATATTGTCTTTTATTAACGCGAGTATCACACATTTAAATAAAATACTGTATACCGGATTAAAACGCGATTTATTATTTATATTGTTTAAATTATCCCGCGACCACGGTTGCTGAAAAGCATCCGAAACGTCGGGATAAATAATTTAAACAATATAAATAATAAATCGCGTTTTAATCCGGTATACAGTATTTTATTTAAACATTGATTTTTATTCATATAAATTATCAATAAAGCTAATAAAATAAAATATATCGATAGAGTAGTCGCATCCTCTCACGTGAATCTTCTGTTTCATAAAGTACACAGGAAATATAGAACATTAACTTGTTGAAATGTTCGAACAGTGTCAGCAAGTAAGGCAATAAAAGCCTCCCAATACAGTTATATTTAAGAGATTTAAAAGATATTTATTAATGACACTATTTTGAGACTTCACGGAAATGTTTTGCAGTGGTCAGTGGTTGACATTTATACCTTATATGCCATTTTGTTTTTCCTTCTATCAACGGTGGTTTGTTGCCCGATCGGGATTTCGATATTCCTCCCACTCGTTTAGTGCCCGAAGTGATCATACGTAGGGAACCTAATGGAAAATTATAATCATGTCGTCCCAGCGGCATTCGAACCCGCGACCCATCGAAGCACAAGATAGGAGCTCTACCGAATGCGGTAACGAGCTCGTTAAAATAAATACAAAAAGTAAATTGATTTTAGAATCAGATTATTCTTATAATCAGTTATAGAATATAATATTTTCATTTTTATTAGGCCAATCTCTTGGATAGATTTTATCTTCGTTATCAAGAGTTACGATATTATAGATACGAATTAGTATGATGTAGGGTATAAAAAGAAGTTTGCAATTTTGGCTGAGAGACTTTAGCTGAAGTCAGTATATCTCCATTAGGCTAAGCCGACGAACGCGCAGTGGTTTAATATCGTAGGACGACTATTTTCAGGCCTATTTTAACTAGCTTTAGCTCACAGCCTCGCCCTTGAGAAAGTATTAAGGAGTCATTAAGGAAAATTGCCTGTTATTCTTCAATCAAACTCAGCAAATTATAGACGGGGGGAGGCTTTTTAATTCTCGTATATTTTTATTAATATCTCTATGGAAATGGATGAATGAATGAAATAAAAAAAAAAACTTTTTTCATATGAACGCATATGAAAAACGTTATTTTCATTTTAATGCTCGTCAAAATAAACATTATAACAGTACATACACTATTTCAACTTTTTTCCTTCAGTAGATTCGAACGAAGTCGCGGACAAAACCTAGTTTTAAATAAACAGTACCTGGATGACCGAGCTTTGCTCGGTATTTTTTTTATTTTTATAAATTGTGTTTCTTGGAAATTATATTTAAGTACGAATTACATACTAATAAAATCAAGTCTAACCTCAAAGCAAACACTCATTGACTTCGTGTTACTTAACAACGCCATCTGCTGGAATAGCTTTAGTGTTGTTGTGTCGTTAAAGCAATTAAAAAAAATAGTATTACTATTCGCTGATAGATGTCAGGAAGAGTCATTTTCAGTTTAAATTGGGACTACTCAAACGCCACCTTTTTGTTATTATTCTCCCAATAAAAAAAAAGTAAGTTTATGTTTAAGTTGATAAAACACGAATAAAATGACATTTTCTAGAAATGATTCCTAGTTTTAAAAAAATAGTATTACTATTCGCCGATAGATGTCAGGACGAGTCATTTTTCGTGTAAGTTGATAAAACACGAATAATATGACATAGTATTATTACTCGCCGATAGATGTCAGGAAAAGTAATTTTTCTTTTAAGTTGATAAAACACGAATAAAATGACATTTTCTTGAAATGATTCCTAGCTAGATCGATTTTTCGCCCCCGAAACCCCCCGTATACTAAATTTCATGAAAATCGTTGGAGCCGATTCCGAGATTCCAATTATATATATATATACAAGAATTGCTCGTTTAAAGGTATAAGATATAACACAAACACTGAACTCTGACCATAAACGATAAAACAAATGAAAGAAACTAATCTCATTTAAATTAAAATACATTAATTGAATTAATCTACCCAGATATTCCATTTTCTTTTTAGCAAGCATCTGGCTAGTGATTATTTTTTAGGTTGGGATTAAATTACTTCAAGGGTTTATTTCTACTTAAATCAGTAGCTCGCCTTAATTAATATAAATTAAATATTACACTAATTAACTGGCACTAAATGCGTAATTTTTCTTATAATAAAACAAAAGTTTAATTAATTTCTTCTTGTCCAGGATGAATGATGTCATCAAGGTACATAGAATAAATTAACGTATTTTCATAAAACTCGTGAAAATAAAAACAAAGATGGAGGTAGAGACTTGAAATAAAATAATGAGGGTTGATTTTTAAAACTCTTGATCTTCTTACTTTCTGTAGTCCGAGTAGACTTTTAAACGAAAGGGTATTTCTATCTACAAGTATATTCTGTTAAAAACGGGAAATTAGAAGTCAAATTTACGAGAAAAAATACAAGTATGAATATGACGTCTACTTAAATTGTAAAGAGGAAAGATTTTTGTTACGATTTAACAAAAAAAACTACTAGATCGAATTTAAAATATTGCTTCCGTGCGAAGCCGGGGTAGATTCCTAGTTATTTATAAAACTTTATCATAACTTATTTAATCAATAGTATAACTTTATGATATGATGGTTAATATGATAGCTAATCTTAAGCCACAGTTGTACAATGTACATGTTCTTGAAAAATTAACATTTGTTATCTTTCCCCTTGTGAGTCAATTTAGCCTCTTCTACAGTCTTCTTACGCTCGTCACGGTATCTAACCTCTTTCTTCACATAGTATATTTTTCCACTATTTAAGGTATTCTTCACAGTTTATCTAGCTTTTCTTTTTGTTGCGGGTTCTAAAGCGACACGACTTTGGTCGCGCTGTATTCTGGAATTCATAGTACATAAATAGTCCAACGTAGTTTCTGAGATTTACAAGGCCTGCATATTGTTTTAAATTGAATTTAATGACAAATGGAAATTATTTTTTTTAATTTTTTGCAGAGATAAAATTAATAATATTAATATTTTGTGAGAATTTATATTTTGATGTGAACTACAACGGTTGTATCCAGGCTGTAGTGGTACAATAAAATAATCTTCCTTGTTAGTGGTAGGTGAATATATTGTAAGGAGAACACCGCCCATTTTGGATTCATTCTTAAAACAAAAAAACCTCGCCAAGGTCCGGACAAAAAGCTAGATAAAAACCACCAAACTTATTTGTAAGCAAAAATACGCTTTGTGATTCTTTCACATTGGAAAATAAATGTAATAACGTCTTCAAAGGTCTCCCGTGTGCAATCGGTCTGGAATGCGAGCAGCTTGGCAGGATACAAGCACTTGGAATTATTTGTCCAGAGCCAACTCAATTTATTGCCACACTGCGCTATTGAAATATGTTTGAACCCATACCAATTGCCAACTGAACAAATGAGCTTAAAGCTTACTGTAGGAAAGGAATAACGATTGGAAAATTGAACCTTAAAATGACTAGATTTAAATGAAATATTTTTGTTTTCTTTATATTGACAGGTGTCAATAAATTATTAAATATCTTGATCTTCCTGCCCTGTTCATCATCAGTCACACCTCTCATACTCATCTCACATATATACACACTTTGATTATTTATATGTCTAAATAATCAAAGTATACACAGTCAATATATGTTTTTTTTGGCCTTCCTCTTCTTCTATATGTGAAAGTGGATGGGCACTTTCATATTTAAAACTGAAAAAAGAAATAAAAAAAAAATAAACAAAAATATACCTATATAATATAAATGTTCTACTTACTAAAATTTATTAGAAAGCAATTTTTGTGCTTTCGGCATTTCCAACGCCAATTTAAGGATGAATAAACTGTCAATGTTGTATGTTTGAGCATTTCATTGATAAATCAGTCTGTTCATGTCTTCTTATTTTACACTAAGAACTTTTTGATGCGTTTAATCGAAAAATTAGTTTAATAATCATACCATATTATTACACAGTTGCTTCTTGTTTTCAGTGCCTGAATAACTTTCTCGTAAAGTAGGTAAATATTTATTTAATGTAACGTTCACTTTTATTTAATACTTTAGTTATAATTATAGCTATTGTTTCTGATTTTAATTAATAATATAATAATATTTATTCGTATCTTAACAACTTTCACCTATAATTATGATAGACCCTGACCTCCTAGGCTAAACCTGTGTTAGGAAAAATTAGTTCCTTGCCACATATAGTAAGAAAATTTTACATTAAGATTAGAGTAGTTTTATACTTAACTCTAATTTAAAACAAAAAACAAGGATATAAACATAGGTTACTTATTATATATATTAGATATCTTAAATTATATTAAGTAACCCCAAATTTTATCATATTTTACTAAAATGATCATACAATAAATATTTTTGTTTTATTTTGTAAGATTGTTTTATATGTGGTTACCTAAATAAATATTTTCTATACTATTCTAATCGAAATACATTATGAATGAAGGCAGTCATTTACTTACATGCAAGCAAAACAAAGCAAGCAAAACAAAAGTAGGGTTCTGGCAAATCTCCAGAATAATGTTATTGTTCAAGTGATCGCACGTTAAGTTTTTAGAAAATCCTTCATTGTAAGATATGGCAATGGCTTGGAAACTAGGAATTATATTTTGCGAACTGTTGAGCTATTTTCGGTGTAAGTAACGTCTGAGATATGAGTGAGAGTGGTTATAAAATTCCTATTCAACTTATTTAATTACTTTAATGCTAAAACTTATGATGTTTCAGTTTGGAATATGAAAGTGGAAGGGTATAGAGAAAGAGGGGGGCCAAAAAAACATGAGTTAAATGTGTGAAGAATGTGTTTGAGAGGTGTGACTGATGATATGGCGAGTGAAAGGAAAGAATGGAAAAAGGGAACATATTGCGCCGACCCCAAATAAAAAAGGGAACAGGGCAGGAAGAAGGAAGAAGAGTGCTTAGTAATACTTTACTCGCGGAGTCTTGGCCTTTCATGCCGGCGTAATTCATTGACGCAACGTCAACCATTTATTTTCTTCCAGCATTCGAAAATCGAGCAACATCCACTTCATAATTTTCACATCTTTGAATTGGTCTTAATTTCGAAATTTCTCCTATATGTGTTATGTGCAAAATGACAAAGGGTTGTAGAAAATTATAAACACGTCATCACGGCGAGATCTGAAACCGCGATCCTTCGGATCCCAACGCGCCAAGGAGCCCATCAAATATTGTCAGTCCATGGTAAGCTGTCGAGTTGTTAAGCTAAACTGCAAATTTTTTAAACTATTGTTTATATTAAATAGACATTTATTTCAAATTTTTCAAGAATATATAATCACTATACAATGCCACAAAAGTAATTGTCTTAAAGTGGTGCTCAATTGGATACCATCGACTTTAGCGAGGACAATACATGTGATATATGGCCTTCCTACCCGGAAACGTTAAATATATCCGGATTACGTTATTTGTGTATACCTATAAATTGAATATACAACGTATTTATATAATCATTTTACTGGAGAAATTATAGGTATCTTAGTTACAATAAGATTTAACTCTAACTATTATGTTCGGAGTAAACAAAAAATGATATAAACATATGAACGAAATAAATTTTGTTGTAGACCTACAGTACATATAACTTAGGCCATATGATGCAGTAATAACTAAATAATAAGAAAGAAAGAAAAGCTAAAAAAACGAAAATAAGTTTATTTTTTTCCAAAAATGTTGCCTATACGTTATCCCATCCTTCCCAGCCATCGATATGTATATATAATATATAACTAATTATATTAACAAATATTCTAAAAAAAATCCTAAATCAAGCATTTTACTCTCATTAAAAGCTTAACTAAAAAAAACTATTACTAACTGATTCTCGAATCCAAAGTGAATATTTCTCAGCGATCGTTCCGTGGCGATGATTGATCGCGTGGATACAATCAAGCTAGTTTAAAAGGGATCAAGAGCTAAATCCCTACTTGACCCACTACAGTGGCTTGTTAGAAAATAGCTTATTTTATAGATTTCCTTTGTTTATTTTCTACATTGTTGTAATATTATCATAAACGAGTAAAGGCAACTTAAACTTAACATTGTTGTCAAGCAATAAAGTACGGATATAATTTAAGTAGCTTTTTCAGTACTTGATGATAAAATCCTTTTTAGTGTATCTACATTTTCATAACTTATCTACTACATTTTATACTCTTTAGTATCTACTGTTGTAGGTTATAGAATACGCTTTATTTTCATAAAAAATGTATGTTAGTTTTTGGTCAGTTTAATTATATTATTATACTTATTTACTGTATATATAAGTTGGCTATACGTATAAGAAAATAAAAAGCTCGTCAGGCATGTCAAGAAGAGTTTAAGAAGAAAAACGAGTACTACGAACGCACCAAAGGACTTCTGTATGGCCCTGGAATCTCTGGCTAGTTGGTAAGTTGCTGAAATCTATAATTTCGGAGTGTCAAAACTTTAAACGCATTTTAGATAACTCAAAACATTCTCAAGCGATTCTTATGAATTTCAAATTTACCAAAAAAAAAATTGCCATTTTTGATCCAGACCATCGATGTTTGCTTGATCGATGCTGATATAGTAATATTAGTATTGTTAATTGGTAAGTGTGCAATTTCAAATTTCTAGCACAAGTAAAAGATTAAACTTAATTAACGAAAATATTAATTTAGTGGATCTATTCGGATCAGATAATCCATAAAATGTTATTCTTAATAGTTAAAAGGCGACTTACCATTTTTTTAGGGGAATGCCTTAACGCACCAACCCCCGAAAAGTGTTAGGCGGGAGAATGTGGAACTTGGTTCTGTACGGTCTCTGCTAATCAGAGAGCTGGGTGAATTATAAACACTAAACGCTTCTATGACCCAGGTCTGAAAGGACTCTACCAACCCTATGGCAACGCGGATATCAGAATATATACTATCTTTACTAAGATTGTAAAGAGGAAAGATTTGTTTGTTTGTTACGATTAAACTCAAAAATTGCTCGACCGATTTTAAAAATTATTTCACCGTTAGAAAGCTACATCTTCACCGAGTAACATAAGCTATATTTATTTCCAGATATAATTAGGGAACCTAACAAAAACTTGAATAATGTAACCCAAGGTGTAAAAAAATGTTGTAGGTAATCTCTGGATCTACGGTTTTGATTTTAAAAAATATTTCACCAATAGAAAGCTACATTATCAACGAGTAACATAGACATCTTTATATAGTACATCTAGCACCCGTTCGAAACCAGGGCATGTTACTAGTATTTTATATTTTATTTCGTCCAACGCGAATTTAACTTGATATTGTTTGAAACTTCCCTAGATAGAGTCTTTGTAAACTTTAGCCGGGCGAAAGTGATTGTCTAAGTTCCTATACAATATAAACCAAAGCTTGAGATACTTTTAATGCAGGAAATATTGCTTTAACGTAATACAAGTTTCATCTTTATGAGAAAATCAATACATTCTTTCGGTTTTGTATGAGACTATAGCAAGTTGGAAAGTTGAATGAGTAACAGAAATCTTATTGAAAAGAAGAAAAACCAACATCACGTCTTATACCACTGAATGTTTAGTCACATAATAACGGTTAATATAGTACATAATTAGGTCCCCATAACGGGATCAGGAGATAGACGTATGTTTGTATCCGTTTCTCATTTACATATAGGAGATCATATGTACTTCTCATCTCTGCACGACCGATTATATTTATGGTGTGTCTCCTCGGGAATTGAACCTGGGTTCTCTAGTGCTAAAACGCAATATGCATACCACTAAATATAGCGGCGGTCATTTATACTTACATTTATATATTTGCTATATAAGTATTAATTTCAACATTACTTTTAGGATTTTTTAGTTTGGGAACGTAATAAGGATGGATGAAAGTAGGGAAACGAAAAATATTTATGAAGCTGGTGTGAGTGGAAGAGTCGAGAGTGACCGACAGACAAGAATGAGGTTTATTCGATAATTGATAAAATTCAACGCCCGTTCAACATAATTATACCGACAGCGCATCATTGACTGGTGTTCTATGAATGAGGTATCACTTAACACCAAGTTCCTCAGGTTCATCTGTCGATATCTAACATAAAAAATAGTATGTGAATAATAATGATAATACATACCTGCATCACACTATATCGAACCACCATTGCAACGAGTCATTGCCGCATCTGAAAAGAAATTATACTTATTTATCCTCACATCGAAAACTATATTTAAGTTGTTCGTGTTATATAAAGTATTGTCGAGCGCGCATATAACACTACAGGGGGACTGTGCCATTTTCCGCAATTTGTTCGGAAATATAGCAATTTTCTTGGAAATTTCAACAAACTGTGACGCCTTTGTCGACCATCTTATAACTTGTAGTTAGAACCTACCGTTCAAATAATATTCTTTGTCTAGTAACTTCAGTTCGGAACTTTAATCTTCACAGCTCTTACATCACATTAAAAGTTTTTAATCGAGTTTTCCTACGAAATTTTATAAAACAATTCCACGATTTGGACAAACAAAAGGTTGTACGGCGGGTTTTACTGCTCTTAGCGGAGTTTGTTGTTACCATGATGTTATTTCATAGTTAGGATAAAAAAGTGAATTTTCTAGTCTCCTAGTGGGGCATGGGGCAGACCCTTTTCAGTGTCTGTTTCACTGATAATTTTTCATTAGAGGCAAGTAGGTAATCAGCCTTCTGCGCCCTGCCCGACTGAAACAATCAATTTTAATTTTATTCCCCGGAATTCGAACTTAGGACATCCAGCGCTACACGCATCACGCTCGCCGCTGAGTTACGGAGATGCCTAGGACTATCACGTAAAATGAAGTTATTTTTAGAATTTTAATTTAGAGACACGGATGGTACCTCCGCACCTCTTGCATTAACATAACTATTATGACTTTGACGTATAGGTATCTATATTAATACAGTTATTAAGTGTGTATCTATGTACATACATAAAACAAGGCTGTTAAGAACAGAGATTTTACTTGAATAGATGGCGTTGTGTTTTATATGCTAGTTTGAAGTGTGATTTTTTGAAGTTTTATAATATGTTGAGGTTATTTATAATTAGTTGAGAAGCTATAATTGATTAATAAAAGCTTTGTTTTTATTTTAAACAAGACTTATAATAAGCAATTATTATTTAAATTTAAATCTTTGAAATTTCTAAATTTGGATTTTTTTTATGTCTATTTTAAAATCCATTACCGCAAGTAAAGTAATTTTGGTAAAATATTCTACATGTAAATGTAAATAAATTCTCGCCTCGATAAAATAATGGAAACAGACTCATCAAGTCTACAAGAACTTCGCGTTTCACTGTCTTCTATTAAACTCTGAAATTGTTAACAAATAATTATTATTTAGCCCAAGGGGATAACCGTATAGTGATTACAATTAAAATGAAAATTCCTTTAGATTTTTAAATATTATTTGGTATAAAACTGCGTCATTGTTCGCTTGCGGTAAGCCCATTTATGGATAGAAATTTTACTCTAAAAAAATCTTCAAAGCGACGTACCTTTACATTTACCTTGAACTTTTTTTTGTGACCTCAGTGCGCATCCAAAGTATTAAATACATACATTAATGACTAGGTAATTTTAAAAAAGGTTATTCTGAGATTTCAAAAGAAACTTGCAAAAACTACATGTACTGTTACATGTTGCTTCAATATAATATTAATAATTGATAATTCGGGCAAACGACAAAAATCTTTCGAAAACTATCAAAAATCGTAGAGCAATATATACATAACTATTCTTTGAATGCGTATTATGCATATTATATTGATCCAGGTAAGTTGGGTCACCCTGTAAACAGTATTCAATAACAACAACAAAAGCAAAAATTTTATCAAATTATGTGTAAAATTTTATATAAAACGTAAAATTTATACGCATTACTAAAAGGCCTATAAAGGTTTTTAAAACTCTGGCTATAAACAACATACCCTCGTCACATGAGTGTCATTACAAGTATTTCAATTTAAAAGTTGACAATTTATTTACAATGTTAACTCGAAACAAAATATTATCCAGTTCCATCCAGTGTTCGAATGAAGAATGGACTCACATTCTGTTATATTTATGTTGTGGCATAGGAGTTTGCGATTTGTAGGCGTTTGTTATTTAATAAAGAGATATTTTTCGCACGTCATTGAATGAATTTTATCAACAAAGGTGGATTAATTCATTTGTTCAACTACAGTTAAATTTGTCTTTGTTATATCAAGTAAAAGGTGACCTAACAGCTCTTTATTAATAATTAATAATTATTAAGATAAGCTGAAACTTTGATTAAACGGTTACCTTATTAGTCGATCTATATTCATTAGTTTAACGAAAGTTTCAGTCTTTTACGTTTTCGCAGCTATACAGCAATAACAAAGATTTTACTTAAATACAATGAGTTTAATGGTGGAAGCTTAATATGAAAACTGAATAAAAATATATATTTTTTTAAGAAGTATAAGGTTAATTGATTTAAATGAAGAAAGATTAGTGGAGAATTATCCTGTAGGAAAAATTTCAGGTATTTTTAAGAAAATTCAGTAGCATCCTAAAAAAAATACTCAGGCCAGGTTCTGACAATATTGGAAACTGGTATAAATGTAATAAATAAAGTATAAATATATAAAACCTAAAACTCGAATCTAAAAAAAATCTTAAAATAATACTGAATAATAAATCTGTTTTTCATAATATTATATAAATCACATGCTTGCGCTTTCACCTCAATACACCATTCATAGACGTAGTTTAATAACTAGGTGGCAATAAGTACAACTGTATATGTGTATAGATGTATAAACTGATATGGTAACAAAACAAAAGGTAATACTTATTGGAAATAGTTAAGTAGCACAGATGAATTAATTTACCATTAAATCGAGCTCAGTTGACATTCATCCAATGAGCCACCTAGATTATATACAGTCCAGAAATATTTATGACGTCAGTTAATAGTTTAACTCTCATATACCAATTAGGAGTCGGTATAATCTTATAGCACAATTTATTTATCTTACGATAAGAGTGGTCTGTACCTGAAATAAAACCTGTGTAACCTACCTTCAAGGGCGTATGCAGAATAACCCACCAATGTTTTGTCATAATCGAAGGAATAGTTTAGGAGTGCGTAGAGAAAAAACATAGGTACTAATATCGATTTTTTATTTATATATGTACATGAGTAAATGTTTTGTAAAGAATATATAAACTTAGCTACCTTCTAATGCTTCAATCGATGAAAATATTATGACCCGTTGTTTGTCCAAATAACTGCAAACTTTTGGATTTTCTTGTAACTTATTTATTATGTTTTTATTGTATTGAAAACGGCATTGCAAAAGGAACATAATTGGATATACATTTAACATCTCATCCAATTTCCAACCAGAAACTACGTCAGGAAGAAGTCACGATGCACAGTGTGAAATAAGACCTCAAAAACGGACGTCCTTTTTTTTATTCGATTTTCGTGTAGGTTTTACTGAAATACATACTTCAGTAAAAATCCCGCATATTTATCTTAATTATTCACTGAGAAAAATAAGTTCAAAAACTGGGTAAATTTATGACCCCCAAAAAAAAAAATATCGATTAAAAGAAATATATCAACTTTTAAAATTATCATCTCTCCGTTGCCGGCCTTTAAATATATTTATATAGATTAGATGTTCTTCTATTACGACGAAAAAAAATAAAAACCAAAATCCTAAAAAAGCCGATTACTCGGCCTCGCGATGTCGTAGAATTAAACCAAATATATCAAATTATGCGGCTTTTTGTATAGATATATTACAATATTTATGATAATTTTAAAAGTTGATATATTTCTTTTAATCGATATTTTTTTGTTTGGGAGTCATAAATTTACCCATTTTTTGAACTTATTTTTCTCAGTGAATAATTAAGATAAAAATGCGGGATTTTTACTGAAGTATGTATTTCAGTAAAACCTACACGAAAATCGAATAAAAAAAAGGACGTCCGTTTTTGAGGTCTTATTTCACACTGTGCGATGGTATTAAAATCCTACATCTTCAATACTTCTATTTTTGAAAAGTTATGGAACAACTTTTCAAAAATAGAACATTCGTGCAATATTGCAATGTTATTTCCGGCAATTTTCAGCGCTCAGTAAATCTGATACAGACGTGTCAGTGACACAATGTCGAGGGCCGATTTATCAAACTCTTGACATTTTACATTGCATCATCAGCGCATACGTGAAACTAAATAAATAAATCTTTTGGTGCTTATAATAAACTTATTTTTTTAAAGATATGAATCAAAATTTTATGAAATTCCGAATGCTCGAACTAAAACATAGGTCTGACAATGCATCATTGACTGATGTCGTGTATTTAGGTATCACCTACCTTGTAATACTTACTCGTTACTTACGTAATAGTTAGTAAGACTAATAGTCCTAAGTTAGTAAGTTAGTTATAGGTTAAGGTATCATGTAGAAAGCCTAATTTTGCCTGTCGATATCAATCATAAAAAGATAGATACATTTTAGGATAGATATCTAAATAATTGTTTTTTTGACCACGGTTAATTAACAATATACAATATACATAACAACAGACATAAGATGCAAATATGTAATAAATATCCTATTTTACTTTTATTAATTAAAATCAAGATAAACACACTTTTTATTCGTTAGATGACATATCTTAATAGTCAAATATTAAGTAAATAAAACAAATACTTAGTACTACGTCTCTATGGTGTTGCAGACAGTGGCTCACGCCACCATTTAATCCCAATATTGTTAATGCAACCACAAAAGTAATAAAAAAGTACCGAATCAATTTCGATAAAATTATAGTATGGTAGTAAAATTATAGTATATACCTCTGAAATATCAAACAAAAAAAAAGAATCATGAAAATCGATGCATAATTGTCGGAGTTATACAACATACAGTCAAAATAAGTATTCCCTTAACATAATTATATAAGTCATATATCTTATATGCGTACTTGATTATATACGTTATAAACACGTTTTACTTTAAAGTCGGCAAGCTGGGCTTTTGAGCTTGTATGGTGTTTCCGCCACTGTAGTTATGGAAGGCGATAATCGCTTAACAAATATTTAAAAAAAAAGCTTTTTTAAGCGATATAAAACGCTCAAAAAATCCTCTGCCTAACGATAATTACGCAAGAGAAAACATTTATGAATGAATTTAATTTAATAAATCAAACTACTCGATGAATATAGCGCTCCGAACAGGCATTCAAAGTGAAGACACAATAACACTGGCAGAAAGATTAACGGCGGTAAACATTTCCGCGCTCGTTGTAAATATTAGTCTAGATAGAAACGTCTATGGAGATTGTAAACAATAGTCGGACTTGAATTAATATTCCAAAATGGCAACATCTCTGGCATTTTAGCTGCCTATTATAAGTAAGATTACTTAACAACGTTTTTTTTTTTGGTTTCGTAGATCTGATGTAATTGGAAAATAAAAGCGAATCTTCTGTACAAAACTCTATAATTATTGATTGGAGAGTTCGCTGAACGATAACGCTGCCCATTGCACTTTTTATATTTAAGTATTTTATTGTTATTGTAATTTGTTTGTGCAATAAAAAGTTCTAAATAAAAATGAATACAACAGAATTGAGTTACAAAACTAAGAATATACAAGCGGCCCCGACAGACGTTGCCCGAATGTTGGCTTAAAAATAGAATGTTCCTGGAACCCCATCGCAGCGAACCTAATGAAATCATCAAATCCAAATGTAAATTGAAGTAATTGTAAATAAAAGAAATAGTAAATTATATTTCATCTAAACTCAAAGACACACAAAAAATCATCAAAATCTGCCCAGCGATTTACGAGGAGTTCAGTGACATACATACGCACAGAAAAATCATACATATAAAGATATTAAATTTATTGCATTTTATTTTCAATATGATGTTATAATTATCAACAGCATGAAATATACGTATATTTTACATTATATTATTCGAAAAGTTATACGTGAACTCGATTTGAGCATTCCTATTCAACTGTTTAAATAAATTTACATGATAATGGCAACAAAGCTAGCTCGTAATATGTTTTAATTTATAAACTGGTACAATGGTCACTCATCCGGAATGAAAAACAAATAGAATCTCGTGTATTGTATCTATTCTGGGTTTCTTAACAACTCAATATTCATTCCAAAATTAAATATTTACCATGATATTAATATTAATGAGCAATGGATGAGCTGTGGTTGGTATCAATAGTGTAGCCTATTATGAACCCGGGACGAGCTGTTATGAATAATTGTTTGATACCCCTTCAGGTCTATTACCAAAATCTAACGCTGTTTCGGAGCGAAACGAAAGAACACCCAACTTCGTATTTTAACGTAATAAGAAAACATTTTCAATTCTATTTACGATTATATTTAAACGAAATAATGTCTAATTGCGAACGATGAATCGATTTTATCGAATCTGAAAGATTTTTTGTAATAGTCTTTGTAATATTAGCAGTATCCATATAAGACTACACACACACATATCTATACTAATATTATAAAGAGGAAAGATTTGTTTGTTTGTTACGATTTAACTCAAAAACTACTCGATCGATTTTAAAAATTCTTTGACCAATAGTCAGCTGCATTATCAACGAGTATCAGAGACAAGTATTTGTGTATTAGTACATCTACTCGTACCTCTGTTACTCGCTGATAATGTAGCTTTTATGTAGTAATTTTTAAAATCGGTCGAGTAGCTTTTGAGTTGAATCGTAATAAACTAATTAATCTGTCCTCTTTATAATATCAGTTTAGATTAGTAATTTTTGTTTATTATATTAACTCTTCTTTTAATTTCGTAGGAGTATCAAACTTTATCATTTATATTTTTTTTTAAAGGTATATACAGTAGATTCGCTTTTATTTTCCGATTACAAAAAAACGTTGTTAATCCTATATAGCTTAATATAAAAGTACGACAAGGGTAATTTTAATACAGTTTAATTATTCAATCTCGAGTCGGTGAGACGGCGCGGTAAGTTTGCGTGACGAAAACTTTTGCCGCATTCCGTCTGAAATTCCTATCACTATTTCATTGTTATAGCTAACTGAATTTTACCGCTTCATGAAAATATTTTCAGCGGTCGAATATAAATTTTATACATGTTAAGTCAGAAGGCTAGAGCCATATCGTTATTTTCTATAGTCAGCGTCATCATTTTAAGTTTTTTTTTTTAAGATAGACGAATATGAGTTTCATGTGATGGTAGATGAAACCCCAACCACAGAACATCAGTCAATGAGGCGCTGTCCTACTTCGAGTGCAAACGTGTAATGTGCACTTGTATAAAGGTTTCCCATCTCATAGATGGTTCGGTGGACGGTGGTTCGTTACCCGGTCGGAATTTCGATATTCCTCCCACCCGTTTAATGCCCGTTAAATAACCAGACATGGGGAAGATATGCTTACAGAAAATTATAAACATGACATCCTGGCGGGAGTCGAACCCGCGACCCATCAGAGAGCCAGGTAATTGTTCTATCAAACACGCTAACGAATCCGTCGGCGTCGTTTTGCTGCACATTAAGCCACCAAGGTGACCACAGGACGTGGCGACCCACATATGGGACGGACCACGTCCTGTAGGAGTGGGTGCTAATTCAACAAGCAGCTTTTTTAAACCGCTTTTCTAATGTTAACGAATTAGCCGCTTTTCATTTACCGAAAAAGCCGTTAAATATATTAACTGTTTCATTCAACGATTTTCGAACGCAACGCGCGGATTTGCTCAACGAACATTCAACGCGTAGTCGCTAACATCTTTCAACAGTTGAATTTATTAACTGTTAATAAAATTAGCTGCTTTTTAACAGGTTATCAGTAGACGTCGTTATCGTCGGCGGGGGCACGAATCAGTTGTAGATTATGTAAACAGAGTGGACAAACTACATAGTCTTTTGAGAGTACCTAACCTATATCTACATTGGGACTTTTTGCATCGTTTCTGCATCAATTCATATAATTTCAGTAACAAGGCCAAGGAGGTTAAATACCAATAAGAGGAGGCCAATGAATTAACATCTCTAAGAGAATAAACGAGATCAATCTGATAAATTTTCAAAATCGACAAGTCAATAGTTTAATAGGTGAGCCTGTCTTTTATTAACGCGAGTATTGCACATTACAATAAAATACTTTATAACAGATTAAAACGCGATTTATTATATATTCCGATAATATATAAAATAAATAATAAATCGCGTTTTAATCCGTTATAAAGTATTTTATTTAGAAATCAAAAGTTTATTCATTTTAAAATACATATGTAGATCTTATTGAATAGAACACAACTTACAAACATAAAACCTCTCAGAGGACGCGTAAAACGAGGTATTACATATTAATTGTTTATCCTAGATATATATTCTTTGACATGTTCGTTCGTGCCCGCGCGATTACGATGTCTAGTAATCAGTTTGTAATTAACAGTTTCATTTCGGCACAAAAACCGTCAACGACCCACCTCTAACATCCTGTGGTCACCGTAGCTTTTGTGAGTCTGGCATTAAATTAATTAACCGGCATACACTTACACTCGACTGAATTGGATTTAGATTGGATTAACGAATTCATCAATAATTCAATAAAAGATGTAGTTAGATCCTAACGAGAAAATAAGTGATATTATAAATGTGAGCGTGTTCGCTTATCTTCTATTGCCCATTAGTGTAAACATTTTTAAGATACCAAAGTTTTTTTTCAAGTGATTGATGGGATTCCTAATTTAAAACAAAACTGGAAGAAACTTTGTAAGTAAGCCATTATGTTTGCTTAATTGTAATGTTATAGGTACATTTATATTAGTTTATAAGATTGCTTAGATATTGGTTAAGATTAATTGATGTTATAACTCAGCCACAGAACATCAGTCAATGATGCTCTGTCGACCGACTTTTTACTTCGAGCATTCGGAAATCCATTGACTGAAACCGAAACGCGCAATGTGCACTTCACAGTTGTTTCCTTCTTTGACCGGTGGTTCGTTACACGGTCGGAATTTCGATATTCTTCCCACCCGATCGAAGTTACCAGACGTGGGGAAAACATGCTTACAGAAAATTATAAACATGTCGTCCCGGTGGGATTCGAACTCACGACCCATCGATGCGCACGGCAGGTGTTCTACCGAAAGCGCCAACGAGCCCATCAAAATTTATGTATTAAGATACTTGTTACTTCACGCAATGGATTTTTATAAATAAGGTACACATTTTGAGGATATATCCCGATCCTCCTACGCAGACGAAAGCACGGACAAATGCTAAATAATGATAAAACGTAATAAAAATAATGATCGAATAAAAATGGTAATAAATAAGACAATTAAATTGTAATTTATTACAATAATAAAAAAAACAATAGAGTTTCGTAAGGAAACAAGGCAATAGTTAAACAAGTTACAACTTTCATCAAAGTCTCAACGCGGTCATTGATTTTAAGTACTCTCTTTCTTCCCTTGAAGAATCAGCCGTCCGTGACATTTTAAATGTGGAACAAAATTAGTGATACAACCTAGAATAGCTGTCTAGCCGTTAGCTTCCTCATTCGATATAGGGTAATGTTTTATCCACAGTAATGCCTTACAGCAATATGTGTCAGGACCGCGTGCTACGGCCATCTGTTAGCACGGTAGTTAATCTACTTAATGAATTTTCATAGACAGCCTTGGCTCATATCGAATCTATTCACGACACGTGATGTATGGTTTGGGTAAATTATGGCTTTTATGTGACATATTTTGATATTATTTAACTTTGAATAGTCTGAGTAATATACGATAAATACTTATTATATTTATCCTTCATTTATATCATGTTCATTACATAAGTATTTTACATAAATAAGAGCAGAAATAAACTCATATTTTCTGTAAGAATGTTTTCCCCACGTCTTGTAACTTCGGGCATTGAACGGTTGGGAGGAATATCGAAATTGCTACCGGGTAACGGACCACAGTTCATAGACGGAAAAACCGTGAAGTGCATATTGCGCGTTTCGGTTTCAATCTATGGATTTCCGAATGCTCGAAGTATAAATTAGGTCGACAGCGCATCATTGACTGATGTTCTGTTGCTGAGGTATCTCCTACCATCAAGTGACCTCATGCTCGTCTGTCGATATCTGACATAAAAAAAACCTAAACCTAGTGAAAAGGGTCGCCTTAAAATTTGATTTATTCTAGAAAACCAAATAGGCAAAAGGTTAAACAGGAAATAATGTAAATTTCTTTAAGAAAATCATTTATTTATAAGAATCATAAAAATTACTAAATAACCAACTAATTCCTATTTTATTATATAAAAAACCGGCCAATGTTGGACTCACGCACGAAGGGTTCCGTACCATTATCTATAAAAAAAACATATTTGTTGTATGGGAGCCCCCCTAAAAAATATATTTTTTATTTTAATTTAATAATATAACTAAATATTCTTTGAATATTTCAAGCGCCTGTTGCCGTTATCAATATCGAGCTAGACAATCGAGTTGAGTTAGAAAGTTACAGGAGTAAGATATACATATAATTTAATGTAGCCTAATAAAAATATGTAGTATATATAATACTGTAAGAATTAAAAACTCTTGAAAGTAAATAAAGAATCGAAATTGTTATTCAAAGTATGCACACATCATTAAAGTTTGCTCAGAAGATTTTTTTGTGGATGAGCAAATGGAATTCTTTGAAAATTCGTCGTTCCGTACAAAAGAGCAGTTGAGTACACAGCGTAGAGGACGTGCCTATTAAATGGAATAACAATATGGAGTGCCTTTGAGGATTTCAAATTCATTATATTATGGGTATAAGAAGATGGAAGAATTATTATAGCAGCTTAGAGTTAAACATTCGATCATTATTCCTGTATCGTTTCCAGTTTATAACTTTTCGTTGTTTTTGAAGACTTTGAAGACAAGTATATTCAACATGAAACGTAAAAAAGGTTCTAATCAACGCCTCTTACGTTGTTGGTTTTCGCGGTAGAAAGGGATAGTCGTGAATAAATTTTTTCAACGGATGTTTTGTCCTTGTTTGAAAATCGAATTTTAATATCGTTTGTTTTTTTAAGAGATACTCATGACGCTGATATGTGAGTATAAAATTACCTTAGTCTTTGGAATATTTTTATCATAATACTACATCCCGTTCTAGGAAATTAGATTCTATACAAGTTTTTGCCCCCTGCGAAAAGTACTACTCTTGTTTAAATCCTTCGTATAAACAAATTTTAATGGAATGTAAATAAATAGCAAAATTGAGCTTTTCAAGTATTTTCTAACGAGGTTTGTCTGATAAATAAACGCTTCCAAACGTTTCTATTCAGTGAATGAAATAAATTTCCATTATAACAGAAACAAAGCCACTCCGAAATCGGCGATAATTTATTGTTTTAATGGTATACATGGCGTATTCTCGTACAAATTTAATAAAATTCAATTAATACACGTAGTTTGATTAGACTTTTGTTAATTCAATTATACATGCTAACATATAAAGCGTTTGAAGTAGAAATCCGTTCCACATTTATAGGATATTAGAATGTGGAAAACCCTTACGTTATATATTAACGGCAAGGCATTTAATTCATTTAATTGGTTAAAAATATAACCCAGAGTAATTTATGCCTCATGTATTGGTTAAGAATCATTAGCTAAGGGGACAAGCATAAATTACATTGCGTTTCCCTGAACTCTTGTGAAAACGGAACTTTCATAATCAGAGATGATAAAATCCATTGCACCGAGACTATCCACTAATATTTTTATAATGTTTCTCGATATTGCGGTGTAAGTAAAGATTTCTCAAGAAATGGATTAGTCAGTTTTTCCTCTGATATACACAGATTAAATAAAAATAAAACAATAAAGAAACGACCATACTTTTTACTATAACTGTTGCAGCTAATAACAAGTCTTTATTATATCAAAAGTTATTTGTTGTACTGTCATACAAAACGAAGCAACCATTACCTGAATAAATAAGCATTGTATACTTATCTCATGGATGCTGTAGACAGCTTATATAATTTAATACAATTCTGATTCAATAGTACTCAAAATACGTCTACAAGGTTTAATTTGAGACTTATGTATTTAGCCCCTGAAGTTTTAAATATTTAACATAATGCGGAACAAAATTGTTCTTAAAAGACAATTTAAAATACATTAAGCGTTCCACATGACGTGAGGTAACGTATTGATTGTTTTGAAAAGCACTAGCGTATTTATAAATCTATAGTCGAGCTGTTCAATAATGTCTACTAAATATAAACTGAAAAATTGTAAAACTCTACCGTTCTACTTTTTTGGATTATAATAGGTGATTATTAACTATTTAAGTATAATTATTATACACCCCGTTTATATTTTCGAAAGTAACTTAATTGTTCATCATCAGTATTTTTTTAGTTTTGGTCAAAAAAGCGAAGATTTTTTTTCTATTCATTTCTTAAGATTCATGTATTTTTCGTATTTTCTTTCGTTGTATAATTATTATATATAATATCGTTTGACGGGCCATATGATAATGAGTATTTCATAGTATAACTCTAGCTTTTGTCTTGTTAGAATAATGAATAGCAGCTTAAGAGGGAGCAAGCAAGCAAGGAGAAGCTGTCTCCCCGTGACCACGGTTGCTGAAAAGCATCCGAAACGTCGGGATAAATAATTTTAACAATATAAATAATAAATCGCGTTTTATTCCGGTATACAGTATTTTATTTAAAAGCAAGAAGAAGACAGAAGTACAACATTCCGTAATATTTTCATCGATTATTTATATTATGAAAACATACCTTATAATTGTATAAAGTGCTACACCAGAATTCGTTTTTATATATGTCAGTGTGGTATACATTTTATGGAAGGCTGAGTATTCTAGAGCAAACAAATGGAACGCTATATTTCAGGCCGACAATGACGTAGGATGCTCTGCCTTTTCATTTATTTAGATTAAAATCTCTTACCGCGCTCGATGTAAACTAAGGCCACGCTGAGCATATGGCTCTGGCTAGTAAACTTCAGATCTTGACTTATTAGTTACTCACTAGATGTTTCAGGATTACGTCAGTGTATTTTTTTTTAATAAATCTTATTCTAATATGTAAGGCATTAAATGCTACTAGTTACTAGGCTCGGCTGTCATTCCATTACAAGGACCTATTATTACAGTTTGATTATTTTTAATATGCTTTAGAAATACATTATTGCCTTAAATTTAAGTTAAATTAATTTCTTAGTCATTAATCACTACACACACAGAGCCTTCGAAAGTTCGTAGCCTTGTAGCACCGCTACGAAAGTGGCGTTCTCAATCATTTATACGCTGCGTAGCACTGAATGGCTTTTTATACGCCTAGCCCATATTAGTCGGCATTTTATTTCAGGTCCTCCTGCTATAAAGGTCAGGAAAAACTGGCTGCTAATTAGACTTCGTTCTAATAAAATGGAGAGGCTCTTATTAATCTTCATGACTTACAAATAAAAGTATGTATTATATACTGTACAATTTGTATATTATACAATTTAGTATAGTATAACTGAATTTAAATGATTTAAATTTTATTTAAAAAGGAGGTACAAAACATAACCTATTTAAAGGGATGTACAAATATTTCTAAATATACTTTTGTGCCCTGTCCGATCGAAAAACACTTATTGATTCTTGCTTCGCTGAGATTCGAACTCAGGAGATTCCGGTAGACATTCCACTGAGCTACGGAGATATGTTTAAAGAAGTTTATTTTCAAAGAATTTTACAATTAGATAGTCAATATTTATCATGCATTGTTGCAATTTAGATTATAGAAATAAAATAATAAGATCAGATTACAGTGTGTATTATGCGAGAGACAAAAAGATACAGAAAAATTAACAGTCATCTTATTAAACTTAACTTACTCCTTACCAAAAAACACAAGCAATTGTACACAACTAATTATTAACATTACTATAAGAATAGGCGCGGCGCGTAAACATCCTGCCCCCCGTTGAAAGATCTGTTCTTTCAACTTTATTCAAGTTGAAGTGGACAAAGACGCACTACAGCACGCCGCACAACACCTCGAGGAGTATTGATATCTGCCACTCGTGTGATTCCATCAGCCCCCGGGAACAGTCGAACAACTCTGCCAAGACGCCAACTTAACGGAGGAACGAAATCTTCTTTAAGCAGAACGAGGTCTCCAATTTGGAGACTTCCTGCGTTGGTTTTCCACCTTTTGCGCTGTTGAAGATCCGCTATATATTCCTTTTGCCACCTTTGCCAGAAATGTTGTCTTAGTTTTTCTATGCGCGCGTAACGTTGAAGACGATTTTCGTTAGCGTCCGTTAAATTTGGAGTAGGCATGGCAGTTAGGGGTTTGCCAATGAGAAAGTGTCCCGGGGATAGGAAGAGGAAATCATTTGGAGAGGAGCTCAAGGGACATAATGGACGACTATTTAATATGGACTCCACTTGCGCAAATAAAGTACCTAATTCTTCATAGGTTAAATTAGTATTTCCCATTATTCTACGGACATGAAATTTTGCGGATTTAACTCCAGCCTCCCATATTCCACCAAAATGAGGAGCGTAACAAGGTGAAAATATAAATTTAATACCTTCTTGAGATGCAAAGTCAGAAATTGATTCAGAATTATGTTTGATGAAGGTGCCTATTTCTTTAGCAGCAGCAACAAAATTTCGACCATTGTCACAAAACACCTCCAGAGGCTTACCACGACGAGCAACAAATCTTCGCATCGCCATAATAAAAGCATTTTTGGAAAGGTCACTTACAATCTCTAAATGAACACATTTATATCTCATACATACAAACAAACACATATAACATTTTAATAATCTAGCTCCGCGTCCCTTTTTATTTAAAAAATGAAATGGACCAGCAAAGTCCAACCCTACTGAACTAAACGGGTAATCAGGATTTAAGCGTTGCGGGGGTAAATCTCCCATTTTAGGTTGCATGGTTTTACCTAATGCACGTTTGCACCGCATACAACGATGAACTACCTGACGAGCAAGTCGACGTCCATTAATAGGCCAAATTGTTTGACGTATAGATGCCAAAAGCAATTGTGGTCCTGCATGAAAATTTTCTAAGTGACTATGCTCAAACAATAATTTAGTTAAATGATGAGATGAATCTAATACTATAGGATGCTTATTATCATACGCATATTCTGAGGCCTCAATTCGACCACCGACTCTGATTAAATTATTGTTATCAATGAATGGAGATAAACATAATAATTTTGAATTATGATTTAGTTCTTTTTCGTTTTTTAATAAATTAAGTTCTGTAGGAAACGAGTCCTTTTGAGCTGTGGAGCACAAATAATAAAAAGAATCGTTTAGTTCATCCACAGACAAGTGACCTAAATTTTTATTTTTTGGATTCCTGGAGTTATGAATAAATCTTTTAATGAAAGCAATTACTCTTTTTATTTTATTTAATTTAGAATAGTTTTCAATATTTATTAAAGGTTCTGACAAAGACAAAGTAACTGATCTTATTTCAGGAATATCCTGGTCAGGTAAAATTAAAGTAGGCCATTTAGTTTCATCGCTCTTTAGAAAATCAGGCCCTGACCACCATAATTCGAGATCTCGTATTTCAGTTGAATTAACTCCTCGAGAAATTTTATCAGCTGGATTTTCGTGCGTTGGCACATAACGCCATGATGAAGGTTTAGAATTTTCGAGTATTTCACCGACTCTATTTGCCACAAAAGTTTTGAGCCTTGTATTGTCGCTATGTAACCAACTTAAAACTACCGTTGAATCGCACCAATAAACAATTCGTGTAGGCTTATATCTTATAGAGTCAGTGACGCTTTTAGCCAACTTAGATCCCAGAAGAGCCGCACAAAGTTCCAAACGAGGAATAGTTGTGAGTTTTAGTGGACACACCTTCGATTTGGCACACAATAACATAACCGTAACCTCATCATTAAAATCAACAGACCGCATAAAAATACAAGCACCATAAGCACTTTGGGAAGCATCGCTAAAAACATGCATTTCTATAGATTTTGGATTTCGACATAAAACCTTTCTTGGAACTTGCAATGTTGATAGCGACGTAAGATTATTGGCAAACTCTGACCAAGCTTCTCTTATCTCATTAGGCACTGGTTCATCCCAATTTACCTTGAGTTGCCATAACCTTTGTAACAATATTTTAGGCTGAATAATACATGGACTGAGTAGACCAAGGGGATCAAAAATTCTAAATGAATTGGACATAATGAATCTTTTTGTAATTTTACTGTTGTCAGATGGAGTTTTAAAGGGAAAATGTAAATAATCATCTGAAGGTTTCCAACCCAAACCTAATGTACTAGTAGACTCGCTCAAGTAAAAGGATTCATTACTACCCGACAAATCATTTAGAATTTCTGAAACATTACTTTTAAATTTCCTCAAATTAAAACAGGCGGAATTTAATTCTTTTTTGACAGAATTCAAAATAGCTTTTAATTCATTTATATCATCACTACCAGTGATCAAATCATCAACATAAAAGTCATGTTGAATTATTGTTTTAGTTAACTGATCATCGCATTCTTCACCCACCTGCCATAGGCACCTTGTGCTCAAGTAGCTCGCACATGCGGTACCGTATGTAAGAGTATTAAGCTGCAAGGTTTTAAGAGGTAGTGACTCATCTTCTCTCCATAATATAAGCTGCAAATTTTTGTCATTGTTTGTTGAAAGATTAATCTGACGATAAAACTTATCAATATCTCCTGTAACTAAAAATTGATACTGACGAGCTCTTATTAGAATGGAGAAAAGCGAGTCTTGAACATGGGGACCCTTAAGTAAAATGTCATTGACAGAAAACCCAGAGGTGGTGGGTTCAGATCCATTAAAAACAACACGCAGTTTAGTTGACTCACTGTTTTCCTTCAAAACAGCATGATGACATAAGAAATATGAAGGATTTGGCCTATGAACCTGTGATTTTGATAGATGTCCTAACTCTGCATATTCATTAATAAATTCGACGTATTTTGATTTCAACTCGGGGTTTTTCTTAAAACGATTTTCTAAATTAAAAAAACGCATTTTCGCTAACTTATATGAATCACCCAAACAATCTGGCGAATCCTTTAGAGGTAGTTCTACACAGAATCTACCTGATCCTAGGCGAGATGTATGGGCAATAAAGTGGTTTTCGCAGGCTTGATCCTCTGGACTTAGAAATGTTTTTTGAGGTAAGTCTTCAAGTGACCAAAATTTTGTAAGCATTTTGTCAATATTAATTTCATCAATATTTAGTGAATTTTGTGTTAAAGTTGCATGATTGCAATGCATGCTCTTTTGCAATTTAGATTCTGTTTTTAGAGTACTGATAGGACCAGCTATTATCCAACCAAATTTAGTAAACCGAAGCTTTGGTTTATTATGGCCTAAGGAGCGCTGATCACAACCTAATATATCCCAAAAGATGTCTGCTCCTATTAAAATATCTATAGGGGCAGGCTGATCAAAATTTGGATCAGCCAATCTTATTGTTTTAGGTATATTTAAATCTTTAATATCTATTGGAGATCTTGGTAACTCCCCTGTTAATTCATTAAGAATAAAACATGACATTGTGACACTAAAAGAAGTGTTCAATGAATTTAGCTGCGCGACACAACTCTCAACAATCTTATTATTTAAATTATTACCAATTCCAATAACGTTTATAGTATCCGTGGGATTGGACTTTAAGTCTAATTTAGCTTGCAAGGATTTCGATATGAAAGACGACTGACTGCCACAATCCAGGAGTGCACGAACTGTTTGTGATTCATTAGTGTGAATGTTTTTAACCTCAATTAGAGCTGTAGATAATATAACTTGGCTAGAAAGTTCTTTAGAAAAATTTACTAAGGTTTGCTGTGATTCATGATCATGCAATAAAGAATTATGCTTCTTTTTACATTCCCGACAAGCACCCATACGGCATTCGCCAACAGGGTGTCCCTGTCGAAGACAATTAGCACACAACTTGTACTTACTAACATCAACCATTCGTTCCGAAATATTTTTTGCCTTAAAAACAGGGCAATCATAAATTTTGTGATCATCACTGCAAATAATACATAAATACGTATTAGAGTTTTGAGAAATATTATTATTTGTTTTTGAGTTATAAGAAGATTTAGATAACCTTTGTGATTTTTGATTAGAAACAACAAACGATTTTATATTACTATTTGAACGATTTTGAATGCTATTGCTAGAAGACGGCGCTAGATTACTAAAAGTGTTATTTTTAATGCTTTGTTTACTCGAATCATTATGATATTTATTGTTTGAACTCAATGCCGCAAGCACGTCTGCCCTATCAATTAAAAATTTATTAAAAATTTGCAAGGTAGGTATATCGTCTAGAGTGTTTCGCAACTCCTCCCATTTTATAAGTGTTCTAGCATCTAATTTTGACGATAACATAAAAATGATTAATATATCCCAATGATTCGTAGGCTGCCCCAAACTCGACAGGGCACGCAAATTTTTTGTCACGTGATCGACCAAAAATCTTAAAGATTTTTCTGTCTCTCGACTGATAGGCTGTATATTAAATAAGGAATTTAAATGATGATTTATTAGTACTCTTTTATTATCATAACGCTCGCACAACAATGACCAAGCCGTTACATAATTTGCAGAGGAAACCTCTAAATTTGATATAACTCTAGACGCTTCACCCTCAAGATAGGATATCAAATAGTGAAACTTTTGAACATCCGAAATACGTTCATTATTATGCACAAGCGACAAAAATGTATCTCTAAAATCCAACCAACGGAAATAGGCACCATCAAACTTGGATATTTGAATTTGAGGTAATTTTACACCAAATTCTTGATGATCATGAGAGCAATTCAAATTGGATTCCCTTCTAGATTGATCTAAATTTAATTTATTTTTATTAAGCACGTCCCTAGCAAGGGCAATGAGCCGAACCATGTCACCCTCGATACTATCTCTCTCATCAATTTCTCTATCAAGATTAATTGAATTTAAAACTTCAATTTCACTTTGCACCTCCTCAAATTTAGAAGATAATGTATCAAATTTACCAAGTCTAAGAGTTAACTCTGCTGCCTCTAAAGGTGTTAATTTATCAATATCCAATGCGAGCACTGAATCTAAATATCTCTTAAACTTAGTAATCTGTCCCTTTATTGAGCTTCGTTTAACAAATAAAATCTTTAAACATTCTATTCTTTCCACCTTCTCTTGTTGTTCTGTCATTTTAGTATTGGAAAAAAATTATAGAAAAAAAAACAAAAAAAAAACGATAAAAAATATATTTAAGTAGTAGTTCTATTATATAAATTTGTATAAGCTCAATCAAGGATTAAATATTGCATTTAGTAAAATTATAAACAAAAGTATGCTCACGTTCCTTATTTTGATGAAAAAACAGTAATTGGGGGCACTCCCAGTGCATTCAAGTGCTGATTTCAAGGTCAAGGCCAAGTATTTATTTAGTTAAATACACTAGTTATACATCAACAGCTTCCTGAAATGATTCGGCAAAAAAACTATACAATATGTTTTAAAATATGAATGTGTACATAATATGTTATTTTTATATACTTATTTATGCTTAATACAATATTACAATCAATACTTTTACAAATTATTAGTATAATAATATAGCCAGTTAATTCGAATTTATACAATAATACATCTATATTCACTAAGTATACATGTATGTTCAACACAATAATACCTCTAATGTAATATTTTTATTTTCTTATAACTAATTTATTCAGTTTTAAACTTCTTTTACAAATAAATCTAATAATTATGTAACCTGAGTAGGTATTAGAAACATATGTTAACTTAATTTATTTTAAAAATGGCAATTTCAACTCAATATAATTACTGAACTATTTTTCTTAAAACTTAAATTAATTAATTCAGAAGTGATTTAATGTTATAATTAATATTTTTTTTTAAAACTTAGATTAATTAATGCGCAAGTGGAAACCAAAAACTCTAAATTAATAAGATTTTATATGAATGCAATTTTGGTGGGAAAAGGGCAAATGAAGGACACTTAACTTTCTCTCCTGTAGGAAAATACTGCAGCTTGAAACTTTTGTAATTTCAATACTGGTAACTATTTAGCTTTCCTTTGGACTTATTACTCTTGCAAAAATATATATTTTCTTCATAAATAAAATTCTTCGATATCTTCTTGCCACCCAAAAATAACGAAAAAAAAAATATATATATAATAATCTTCCACTTTTTTGAAATATTATATTTTATCCAGGGTCTTCTTATTTAGTCACGGTCGCCAATTTGGCTCATTAACCTACAAGTTATCACGCATTATAAAAGATCTCTTAGATAATTTAGAGATTTGATTCAACAAATAATTAAATAACAATATAC
This sequence comes from Anthocharis cardamines, assembly GCA_905404175.1. Taxonomy (NCBI): domain Eukaryota; kingdom Metazoa; phylum Arthropoda; class Insecta; order Lepidoptera; family Pieridae; genus Anthocharis; species Anthocharis cardamines. Next base: position 4,340,093 of record FR989959.1, read on the forward strand.
CAGGGTGAATCAAAAAGTTCTTAGAAGTGCATATATATGAAACCTTTTTGGATCAAGTTCGATATTCAAATTAAAGAGTGTCTATCACACTATATTTATGCAGACTATCACTTGTTTTTGTCAGTTCGTTCGCATGTAATAAATTTTTTTGTGCAACGAGTTGCTAAAAAGTCAAAATTATGGATAAAAGTGAGTTACGTGCGGTGATAAAATATCTCAGTTTGAAAAAAATGTCTACGAAGGAAATTTTTTTGGACATTCAGCAGACATTAGGGGGTGATGCTGTACCCTATTCTACGGTTGCGTACTGAGTGGCTGAATTTAAAAGAGGTAGATCAAGCTGTAAAGATGACCCGCGTTCTGGGCGGCCTTCAACCTCCGTTACAGAAGAAAATGTCAAAAAGGTTGAGAATCTGGTTTTGGAATACAGAAGAATGACTATAAAACATATAGCTGAGATCCTAAAGATATCTTTTGGTAGCGTTCAATCCATTTTAATTGATTCACTGGGGTTCAAAAAAGTGTCTGCAAGATGGGTGCCACGAATGTTAACCGACGAAAACAAAAAGCGACGTTTGGAAATTTCCAAGCGTAATCTCGAAATGTTCCAGCGTGATTCAGATAATTTTTGCCGTCGTCTTGTCACCATGGATGAAACGTGGGTCCACCATTTTGATCCTGAAACTAAAAGACAAAGCATGTCTTGGAAACGACCATCCTCTCCATCCATCAAGAAATTTCGAGTTGCTCCTACCGCTGGCAAAGTTATGGCCTCTGTGTTCTGGGATAGTGAAGGAATCCTTTTTATTGATTACATGCCAAAAGGCCAGACGATTACTGGACCCTATTATGCAAATTTAATCCCGAAAGTGCGTGAAGCGATTAAAGAAAAACGTCGTGGAAAACTGTCGTTGGGCGCGTTGTTCCTTCAAGATAACGCTCCTGCTCATCGATCGGAAGTTGCGCTCAACGCAATCCGCTGTGCTGGCTTCAATCTCCTTGACCACCCACCATATTCTCCGGACTTAGCCCCAAGTGATTTTCACTTATTTCCAAAATTAAAAGAGGAAATTCGTGGAACAAAATTTCACGATAATGACGCGGTTATAGCTGCCGTAGAGGACTTTTTCGAGAGTCAAGAAAATATTTTTTTTTCACAAGGAATAAGAAAGTTATAAACGCGTTATTCTAAATGCATTGCATTGGAGGGAGATTATGTAGAAAAATAAAATATTATTATTTAAATCTTTGCATTTTTTAATATTGATTCCAAGAATTTTTTGATTCACCCTCGTATGTGTTATTAACTACTTATGTTTCAGTCAGGATCTTGTTTAAAATAAAATCAAATATAGTTACAAATGTATTTATGATGAATTAATAAGTGATAAGAAAAAACGTAACAAGTGAGTGAGTGAGTGATTTGAGGCAGAGCGACCGCTTGAAGGTTCCCAGCCATTCTAACATTATTGTTAAGAATTATAAAAACATATATAGGTACATATATAATATGTATATGTGAAAATGTTAAAATCAGGCAATCATTCTACTGTATCAAAATATCAAAACGTCACAAAGCGAGAATATTATACACATTAGCATAAGTTTAAGTAAAAGAGTAAAAAAAATATCTATTAAAATACAAAATATTAAAAATTAAATGAGAACATACTAAATCTTAACGAATTAAAGCATAACACCCTCAAGGGCTAGAATATAACCATGCCCAGAATACTCTGCTAAATAGAAAAAAAAATGATATTTTCATTGACAAAATAAACGACAATTTACAGAGCAATAAATAAAACTCGGTAGTTAAGATAACTGATTATGTTCCCAAGATAATTTTATTTCGCAAACAAAACAAATACCTCAAACGTATCCCTTGTTATCGTGACAGGATTCATTTGTTTTATCATAGGTTCACAAACTAGGTCTCGCACACATCTTCACATTGGTGATGACAGGCCATTTCCAAGAGTACCCGACCCAACTCAATTGGACGGAAACGTCACGGCTCTGCGTGAACTGATGTGCGGCTTTTTATATATTTACGATCGAGCTGTGGGAATATTGTTTTTGAATTCTATATCAGCCATTGTCTCCGTATTTATGTACCGTTGTTTTATATCATACGCAAGTGGGGAATGGAAACTACTGAAGTCATACTACTTGAAGAAGGACTAGTACCAATGAAATTAAGCGATTTTGTGATAAACAATCTTAGTGTTATATTAATAGTATTTGTTAATCCCATCTTATCTAAATTATATATTTATATTTTGTTACATGTTCTATATTTACACATCCTATAATTAATTGTCAATTTTCAGATATCGTAAGCGCTGCCAACACCTAAATTGTCAACGCCAGACAAAATTTAGATGATGTCAGATGATGATAACAAAACCCCGGACATATAGGTGAATTTGAGTTTTTTCCCAGGTTCCAGTCGGACACTTTTTGAAAAACTCTTCCGGATGCTCCCCGGACACCCTTTAAACTAGGAGAAATCCGAGGAAACCCGGACGCATGGTCATAGTTTACTTGATAGCCATAGATCAATAATTATCTAATAATGTTGACGGGCTCGTTGGCGCGTTCGGTAGAACACCTGCTGTGCGCATCGATGGGTCGTGGGTTCGATTCCCACCGGGAGCACATGCTTATAATTTTCTGTAAGCATGTTTTCCCTACGTCTGGTAACTTCGGGCATTGATCGGGTGGGAGGAATACCTAAATTCCGACCGGATAACGAACCACCGTTCATAGATGGAAAAGCCGTGAAGTGCATATTGCGCGTTTCGGTTTCAGTCTATGGATTTCCGAATGCTCGAAGTAAAAAATTGGGTCGACAGCGCGTCATTGACTGATGTTCTGTGGCTGGGGTGTCACCTACCATCAAGTGAACCTCATGCTCGTCTGTCGATATCTGACATAAAAAAAAATGTATTATCATTGACATAGTTTAATGTCGGTACAATCGATTTATATTCAAGTTTAACTTCCGACATTCTGAAATTCATAGACTGAACATGAAAGGCGTAATCTTTATTTTAAGACTTTTTTCCATCTAAAGAAGCTTAATGTTCCTTTTACACGTTCAATTTCGAAATTACCGTGGGAAGAGTATGTTAATAAGAATACAGATTTGTCGGTATATTAACCTGTGACCTACATATTACCTAAATAATGCACCACATATTAAACAATGCAACAGTGGTAAAATTATGAATGATATGAATATAATATAAACTCAAATTAATTTAATACATTTCTATGAACTTCTGAACAACTACTATTCAGATAAAACTAGATTTTCTTAAAACATTTTTGCAGTGACTCCCGGTGTTTGACATCAAAAATAACAGTACTGTTATATTCTTGAAAATAAAGAACAAAAATACATATATATATATATATATATATATATATAACAATGTCGTGTTAGTTACACCATTTATAACTCAAGAACGGCTGCACCGCTTTAAGTGATATCTTATTTGTTGGATTCCTCTATATGCCAAATAAAAGAATATCTAAAATATAGGAAAACATTGCAGAAATTATTTTTAAAATAAATTAGGTTCGGTACTCAATAATCATTTGTCAATAAAAGAAAAAAAACAGTATTGCGTATACGCTATTGAAAATGAATTTAAATTATTAGACATAACTTTGTATAGACTCGCCTAAAATAATTTGATTGATTACAGTTACAAAACGATCGATCGATGCTTGTCATGTATTCACAACTAAAACATTCAATAGATATTCGATGTGTCATCAATTCGACTAACGTAAGCGTATTGGAATTTGTTCTTATCTTCTATAACTACCTATACGTATAATAAAATAGTAGAATAAAAATTTCTGTACATTAAATTTTTTTACCAGGGACGTTTAAAAAAGGGAACAGTATACATAAAATGCATTTCGAACGTTTTTGTATGTCAGTCTGTTTGTTCACGTTAATCTCTTAAGATTTGGGGCATCATCAAAAAATAAAATCAAAGTAGGTAATGTATAATTCTCGCTTTTTAGTGCTTCATTACCCGGTCGGAATTTCGATATTCCTCCCACCCGTTCAATGTCCGAAGTTACCAGACATGGGAAAGACTTGCTTACAGAAAATTATAAACATTTCGTCCCAGTGGGATTTGAACCCACGACCCAGCGATGCGCACGGCAGGTGTTCTACCGAACGCGCCAACGAGGCCGTCAAAACATGCTTAACAAACAACATATTATTACCACTAACATTTTGTTCTTCTAAATTAAAGATCCGAGTTATTTTAAATTAAACTAAAATCACTGTATGCGTAAACGTGTGGCGTGTAGAAATATTTAACAAATCTTTCCTCTTTATAATATTAGTATACATAGATATATAATATACTATCATAGGATATTATTGTAGTATTGGTTCTCCCATCCCATAATGCGACTCAAATTAGTGAGTCCGAAGCGTTATTTTCTATATAAATATTTAATACAGTTGTCAAAACTACATTTTAACTTTAATCAAGTCTTGAAAAAACCTTTCATATCTGTTGATTTTCTCTAGTAGCCGGAAGGAGCCGGAAGTATTTTTCGGCTCCCAACGGATGTGACGTCACCGCACATATATTGTGATTAGAGCCGGCTACAGCGCAGTAAATCATGCCGGTTCCGCGCGCGTTAGCTTAGTTCCGCTGAATATTAATGATGCCACTAATGAGAGGCTGTCCAAGGAATTACATCTATGACATATTGTTGTATTAGATGTGGACTGTATCAAGGTGGATAACTAAATGGGTCGCGTTCAGAACCCTATTTTATCAATTCTGGTGTGAATCAAGGTAGTACCCTGGGACCTACTCAGTTTCTCATAATGATTAATGATCTCCCTAAATTCCTAAATTATGCTGAATATCTCATGTTTGCTGACGATTTAAAACTTTATCTCAAAATTGAGAACTCATCAGACTGTACAGCCTTACAAACTGATATTAGCAACGTCTATGAGTGGAGTAAAGTAAACAAATTAGACTTTAACATAACTAAGTGTAAGGTGATGACTTTTTCTCGTGCGAGATCACCTCAGTTGTATGATTACAAGATGGACACACAAACGCTTAGTCGTGTGAATGAAATGAAGGACTTAGTAATTTTATTTGACAAAGGACTTACCTTTAATCAGCATATTGAAAAGGTATGCCTTAAAGCACGTAAGTCTTTAGGATTTGTTATAAGGCAGGCTTCCTATTTTTCTGATCATCGGGTACTACTTTGTTTGTATTATGGGTACATTAGAAGTGTGCTAGAATACAGTGCTACTGTATGGAGACCTCATGAGGCAAATTACATTTTAATGATTGAAAAAGTTCAACGTAAGTTTGCGCGCTTCTTATACAGGTGCTTATATGGGTATTACCCGAACTATTTATACCCATCATCATTTGTAATGGGAATGGTCGGTCTAAATACGTTAGAATTAAGAAGACATTTTTTAAAGATGTTTCATTATTACCAACTATTAAATAATTTTATCAACAATCCGAAAGTGTTGAGTCGTGTGGCCTCTGGGTGCCTGAATGCACTGCAACTCTGCGCACACGCAGACTGTTCGCGGAAACCGTGCAGCGCACACAGGTGGCTTATCACGCTCCAACACAGTCGGCCCTGAGGCTGCTTAATAAATATGTAGCTCAGTATAAAAATGCTGAAATATTTGGTATAACGGCCGATATTTTTATGAAAATGTGTTTTTCCTATTTAGAGAATATGTAGTTTTAAAAAATTAATAACTGTATATGATTTGGCTAATTGCTGTTAATATATAGTTACACAAATTGTAATAAATAAATAAATAAACTCTCTGATCAGTGGTTCTCCTGGAGTTCAAGGTCGTGACTCTCCGTCTTTCTGTCAGCCTCCTTCCATCAGGTAAAATCTTAAGTTTGATACTGCATTATGGATCATGTAAATAATGAAATTGAAATTATTTAATCAGATATACTTAAATGACTATAATATGATAAATTTTAAATAATGGATGTTAGATTCAAGAATGATCCATGCTATTGTACAAACTATTCAAGATTTTCACAGGTATGGTGGACATACAGACCTTTTCGAAACTTCTCTAAAAGAAAGTCAAAACTACATCAAATCCCATTGTTGTATTTAAAAGATGTAGACAACAGACATAATATAGAGATTGATAATTCGATTTAGTTTCCTACTTAGGAATATCTGGCTCTATACACTATTATAATAATCATTAAGTAATTTAATTTTTTCAATTGAAAATAAATTATACATATTATATGCAGATAAGTTTCAGTCAACTTCAAGTAATATAGGTATAGAATATGTTATAATTATTAGTTATGTTGTGCTCCAAAATGACGACATTTTTAAAATAAACAAATAAATAATTTTCTGAAAGCATGTCTTCCCCACATTTGGTCGGACATTAAACGGGTGGGAGGAATATTGAAATTCAAAATGAGATCGGGTAACGAACCACCGTTCATAGATAGAAAAAATCTTGAAATGATTCTCATGCTGGTCTGTCAATATTTAACATAAAAAAAAGGCTCTTTTTACTGTAGGAAATTATATAATTCATGCGGGTGAAACGACAACAAAACCCAATTGAAATAGAATATGACGAAAAAATAAGGTAAGATTAGATCTGTGTTTCGTTTATAATTAAATTTGTCCTGTCTTAGACAATAAAATTAACTTCTGAAGTACACCTTTGTGTTCAGACTTTTACTTAATTTCGTTTCAGTAAAATTTTCACGATATTATAAGAGGTCTAATTTCTTATTCACGAATATTTTTACTGATTATACTATCTAAGAATCTCAGTTGAGTTGTAATTAACCTATTTTTAATGCTAAGTAATTAATTTATATTCTTAGCTCTTTCATAATAATAATAATAATTCTGTAACTTTAAGAAAATTCGATGTTATTATAATATACATAATAGTATTATAGTGAATTCCCTAATAGAACATGGAGCAAATACATTTTTGTGTCCGTATTCTCTAATCCCTTAACTCCAGCCTCGTGCATATCACAGAGCAATAGAGGTTGTCAATCAGTAATGAAATATCAACCCATATTACTTTGAGCTTATGAAAATCAAGAATTTTTCTTCAACGCTAAACGTTATTGTGGTTAAATGGTGTGGTATCGGTTGTTGCCATAAATTTTTTCCGAACCGTATCGGTTGGAAGGACTTGGGACCTTCAAAAAGAGACCATATTCCTACCTTAAAGGCCAGCAATTCATCTGCAAGACCCAGAGGACACCAGAGTGTTGCTGATATTTATGGGCGGCGGTGTTCACTTTCCATCAGGTGAGCTGCTGATTTTTCCATCTCTACAATAAAAATCAAGTGGAAATCAGAGCTACAATATATGAACAATTCAAAAAATACGAGTATATAATGTTTAAATTACAACGTCTCTAATACCGCTTCTATTCATATAATACTATCAAAGGAATAAGCTAATTACCTTCTTAATTAAGCGTATTATAATAAATATTTTCTCGCTGAGTCTTGCCATTTAAAACATCCATTATTCGCCACAAATTCGTTCCCAGAGGAAATCATTAATATTGATCAATCTTTGAAACTTTGGTACGCTTAGTTTCTAATTTTAAACTAAATAATGTTTTCTTGAAAATACGGGTTTTTAGTTTGAATATTCTTATTAGATTTTTATTGACATTTTAAACTTCAGAAATCGATCTTTAAGTAATATTATTAACTAGCAATCCCAAGCGGTTTCAACACTTAAGCAGCTTATAAGTAAAATAAAGAAAAATGTTGCGCCGCGGATTTGTTTGCAAATAGTCTAAATTAAGCATAAATCTTTAATTTAAATCTTCCAATCTCAAAAACAATTATTTAAATTGCAATCCTAAAACAAAATCTTTATACAAATAAAATACCTGTGTTAATCGATAATACTACAGTTTAATTTAAGTGACAAGATTTTAAAATCGATTCACTGTTTATAATCCTTAACAAATACATATATAAATACAAAAAAATCTATATATATATATAAGCAACTTTTTTTTCTTTGTTATCGATAAACTTGAAAACTACTGGACCGATGATACCATGACCATTCGACGCGGAATTAATTGTAGAAGGTTTTAGGCTATTCATTTTTTGAATTCCATCAACCCTTTACCATTTTTTTTCAAATTTATGTGTATAGTTCATATTCGTCTATCCTTTACAATTCGCCCAGCAAAGCGGGCGGGCGGGGACGGCTAGTGTTATTATATATCAAGCTTATTTATAAAAGAGAAATTATTTTAAATAAAAGATACAGGGGAAGGTATCGTAACGATAATTAATTAATCAGTTGAATTGAAAATATCTGGATTCAGATTTCAATTTTCTAGCAAACTACTTAATTTAAAAGATTCTAACTCTAATAGAACAGAAGATTCCACCAACATGTTTATTCATATATCCCACTACGCGTGAATTTTAAACAATTTAACATCGAAATATTTCAAAATCTTTCCTATATTTAATGTCGCTAAGGCGTTCTAGCGAATAAACGCATCGCGCTTCGACGGGCGCAAGTTATTCAGATTGTGAAGCTATTTGCAAGACATTCTTAAAACTTCACAGCTATTCACTTTGCAAATGTACTGAATTTTCTTCACTAAAATATTGGTGGCTGTAAAACTAGATGTTGGTATGTAGCTACTCTTATTTATCTAATGAGAATGTCCCTCCGGGACGACGTGTTTATAATTTTCTATCAGCATTTCTTCCCCACATTTGGTCACTTTGGGCATTAAACATGTGGGAGGAATATCGATATTCCGACCGAATAAAGTACCTTCCACCGTTCTTATATTATGGTAATTTCAATCTCAGTCTTATGGATTTCCGAATAGTCGAACTAAAAAGTTAGCCGACAGCGCTACATTGACTAATGTTCTGTGGCTGAGGTATCACCTACCATCAAGTGAACCTCATGCTCGTCTGTCAAAATCTGACATAAAAAAAAACTTACGATACGCTATATCTCGCAAATTATATGTACTTGGGTCTTTGAACTTTCTACATTGGGATAGTACGTTGTTTAAAAATGTAATTAAAACGTTTTCTACCTAAATCTTTTTATGAGTGAAAGATGACTGCGGTACAAAAACACCCATAACATTAGAGCGTGTGTTGCCAGTCGTTAGTGAGTTTATTTGCTGCTATTTACTTGAAGGCTACATACATAACTGACATTTAAATATTAACAATAACGGGATCGTTGGCGCGTTCAGTAGAGCACCTGCTTTACACATCGATGGGTCGTGGGTTCGAATCCCATCGGGACATGTTTATAATTTTCTGTAAGCGTGCTCGAAGTGAAAAGTAGGTCGATAGTGCATCATTGACTGATGTTCTGTGGCTGAGGTATCACCTACCATCAAATGAACCTCATGCTCGTCTGTCGATATCTAACATAAAAAAATCCACGTGGGAACACGTGGATTTTTTAGGAACATTGTCATAGCGGTATTTACAAATACCCAAGCAAAAGAATCAACTTAAACTTAAAGACCGGACACGCACCTGCAACCCTTAAGTGTTGCAACTACCAACAGCGTCTGTTTGCCATCTCTTCGATTAAAAAGAAAAATAAAAATAACATGATTTACTACATACATATACCCATACAAGCCTCTTTCCCATTGAGGTAGGCAGAGATCGAGGAATTCCATACGCTCCGATCCTTGTATACCACTTTCGCTTCTTCCACTTTCATCAATGCTTTCCTACACGCTCGACGGTTTCGAGTATTTAGGAATTTTTAAATATATAATTTCATTAAAACTTGTATACTCACAATATTATTTTCATAGAAAATTTTGGATATTTAATTTTAATTAGGACTGAAACTCTGAAAATGCACAAACATTCACATTTTATTTATTGTATAAACGTGAAAGCAAGATTAGAATGAGATATGAAAACTCTGTACCAAAAATGTTACTTGTCAAATAAATCCAAAGAACATTTTTGATAAATTACCTACATTAGGTTAAATGAGATGAATTCGGCCTCATCCAAATACTACCAAGAAATCTCAAGAACCGCAAGAATCCAGCCTGTATAAATTGTGGGAAAAATGAAAACGGCTTACGATGGATTTCGGATATTATGAATGGATACTTCGGCTTATTGAAATCAATGGGACGAGTTTTATTGAAAGTTCACTTAAATAAAGTCCTTTTTTATGAAAAGTCTAATGGATTGTGAAAAATAGTAAAACAAATGAAATTACGGATAACGAACCACTGTTCATAGATGGTAAACCCGTGAAGTGTAGATTGCGCGATTCGTTTCTAGTCTATGGATTTCCGCTCGAATTGAAAAATAGGTCGTTATGATCGATGTCTTGGTACTATAATATGGATATAGTTTATATCGACATTTTACATTAAAAATACTAAGATAGTATAAAAATAGTAGTACTTTAATCAAAAATAGGGAGAGATTAAAAAACAAAAACTCTCGGAAACAACACGAAAAAAGAATCAAATACTGCACATTAACAAAAAATTATAGGGATTTAAATAAAAAAAAAACCATATCCACAATATAATCAAAACAAAAACGTGAATAAATAATAGTTGGAAATAAACCAACAATAACTGAATTTACTTAAAACCAAATAAACAAAAACAAAACATCGTATTGTTTTATATTTTCGATAGATCATTTATCACGGCTCATGCTTCGTCTATTATTTTTGCGTTATCTCTCTATATTGCTATTTAATAATCGTATATTTTACTAGGTTTTAACCGCGGCTTCGGTCATATGCAATATTATATTTTTGGAGATTACAACTACTTAGTCTGTGTTATTTATCTAGAACTATCTCTAAAACTACTACTCTAATAAAACCATGTGGATTAAATGCTCCATATAATAAATCATTTAATACAGAATTCAAATATATTTATTTGTATAAAGCTTAGTTTACAATAAGATGTTAATTAATGCTAACTGGTCCATAATGTTTTGTTTGAAACCCGAAGCTGAAGGAACGTACTAAAATATAGCAATTTGTCAGATTAAAGTCTAAACATTTAGATTATTTGTGCGTCCGATAACAGAAATTAATATTAACATAATTAATTTCATAATACAATTAGTTAATAGGAATAAATAATTAATTATAATAAATGATTTCTATTAAAAAACATTTTAATTCATACAAATAGTGTTGTATGTCTTATGTCTTTATCCTTATAAATATTTTTTTTATATTTTGAGGTTCGTAAAAATAACAAAATCAAGAGTAGTTTTTATATAAAATACATGTATTTCCCTTTGCTAAAACTGCTAGCATACTTCGTGTTAACTTTGTTACAAAGTAAAAAGGAGAAAAATGCTTTTTATCGGCGCGCTCGAAGCCGCTAGGTACTATGAAAACTTTTACGGTATTCATAAATAAAATGATGTTATATAACATAGCAGATACGATGTAAAAGCTGTTTTAGCATCGCAGCTTTTTTTCGATAAATCATATTTTTCTAATATCAAATTGGATATAGTAGTTCAAGCAAGTAAGTGCATGGAGTTACTAACTTGCGTTTCGATGGGTCGAATCCTGATGGAATAGATACGTTTATATTTTTTTTGTGAGGATATGAGGTGTTTTGTGTATAGGACCTTACGATTCAATGAGTCATAAGTTCGAATCACAACGGGAAATACATGTTTACAATTTTCTGGTAGCCTGAACTCTATGTTTGATTAATTTGTGCATTGAACGGGGAAGGATATCGATATCCATCAAGGAAATGAACCTTATATTAAATAATGAAAAATATATAAAGCGCGTTTTCAGTCATCGACTTCCGAATGCCTTAAGTAAAAAAATATTTTTAAGCAAAAAACAAAAACCGACTTCAAAACTTCAACTTGCACTAAAAAGTAAAAAATAATATTTTCATTATTTCAAAGCATTATTTATTAACAGTTATTTTTGAAATCGGCGCCGCTCCATACAGTTCGAAAATTTGTTGCAAAAGCAGGATTAAACTGTCCTTCTTGGCTTCCTTAGATAATAATTTAGTTGACCTACCACTAAACGTGCTGCTCAAATGAGACAGCGCCGTGAAAGGAACAACAAAGCAAAACATCATCTACGTATAAGTAAATTTTTGTTATTGTTGATTTTCTAAAAAAGCACCAAACCAATGCCGATAAAAATTATCGATAAGGACCACCTCTGAAATATCCCCTACCAAACAAAAAAAGAATTATCCAAATCCATCCATAACTTGCGGTGTTATCGCGTAACAAACATACAAAAAAACAAAAAAAAAAAGCAACATACAGACGAATTGAGAACCTCCTCCTTTTTTGAAGTCGGTTAAAAAATAGGTCAAATTTGATTTGACATTTATTGATGACATATGATTGAGATATCATCAAGTGACACGCTCGTCGATATCTTAAAAAAACTTAAACTCGGTCAAAAAATTGCAAAAATTTATAAACCAATATACATAATTCCAAGCTTTTGAAATCATTTAGTAACGAACAAGTTGATTCTCATGATTTGACAAATTATGTACATTCTATTATATGAATCTTAAATCTCGAAGATTGCTATCAGTTCAAGTATTCCTCGAATCAGCGTGACCCTCTGATCTACTTGAGATTTTCTTCTTCATTTAACTTTCCCCGATGGCTTTAGATAAGACGATATCTTAATAGAAACTAGTTACTCGTACAGGATTGTATTTAACGAAGCTGCGACTTGAGCTTAATTAATCAGTATAGAACATAAGTACGTAGATGCTGGTAAGATTGTTATCAGTTTGAAATTATTGGGAATAAGATAGCGAGGAATGTTTATTCCTTATGTTATTAGTAAAGCGAAAGTAATATTTTTTTAATATGTATTATGTTCAAAATTGGAACTTTTGGAAGTTCTTATTTTGAATTTGACAAGTTTCTGTTTGTCTATGGCTGTAGCAGTTTTATAGATAGTGATGTTATATTTCCATGTTTTGAATTTATAATGTATATTAATGGAAACTAATTATATTTATAATATTACTATCATTTTTAATTTTACTTCAAGAACATCACACAGTAAGTAAATCGGGGTCACTTCCTACGGGATTTTAGCTGGCATAATAAGTGAAACGATTTTGATAAGGTTAAACAGAGAAAACTCGTACCTAAAGAAAACAAGGGCTATTTTATATTGATTTCTTGCAATATTTTTATTTTATTTTACTTATACTTTGTATAAAACTTATGTGAAACACATTACGCCTCTTCCAAACACCGTCTCACTTCTCTGTCATTCGCCCTTCTCTCCTACAGGTTTCCCACAGTTACCTTCAGGTCGTTACACCACCTTTTTTTGGTCTCCCACGTTTCCGTCTCTTATCCATAAAAAAAAATATTCAGTCCAGGTAGTAATATGCCGGGATCAGCGATTGTCTCCGATTCTGAGAATGTGTCCTGCCCATCGCCATTTTAGCTTAAGAACTCCTTTAACAATATCTTTTGAGACTGTCGATATCTATACTAATATTATAAAGAGGGAAGATTTGTATTTTTATATTTTTGTTTGTTATGAATAAACTCAAAAACTACAGGACCGATTTCGAAATTTCTTTCACCAATAAAAAGCTACATTATCAGCGAGTAACATATCTACATTGCACCCGTGTGAAGCCGGGGCGTGTTGCTAGTCGAATATAAAAAACCTCATGAGCGTCATAACAGTTCAATAATCATAATTTTTACTGAATATTTTTAAATACCAATTTGACATTGCAACTCGATCAAATAATTAATTAAAAATCGAGCCTTCATTTATTTGCAGTTACGCTCAGCGATCCTAATTGACTCAACTGGTTAGAGCCAAGTTCTACTTCACTTTTATAAATCTTTCATATTTATTTTAATAGCCAATTAGTGTATATACTGATTGACGCCAAACACGTTATAATATATTTTTATAAATATACGATATTACACTACATCCTAAGCCTCAGACCATCAATGATCCAGTCCTGATGCGCTGTCGACTTATTTTATTTTTATTCAAGCCGTGGTTGATAAGAATCGAATTAAGATTACATTTTTTTATTTTTAAATATTTAGTAGGAGCGGGTAAATGTATATGGCTCACGTAATATTGTTATTTTGAACATTACTGGTTAATCAGTATAGAACATATTAAGTACTGCTAGTAAGACTGTTATCAGTCTGAAATTATTGGGAATATGACAGTGAGTAATATTCATTTATTTTATTATTAGAAAAGCGAAAGTAATAATTTTTAAAAATCTGTTGCACCGTGTTCAAAATTAGATGTATGCCATCAAAAACATAAATTGTAAAAAAAGCCAAGTCTTGCAACTCAGTTCTCTCGTAAAAAGTTGTGAGATCCATATAATACCAAGTCGGTCAATTTATTCAGTCTCTACTGAAGGATCCTACTGTCTTAAGTAATTACGTAATTAGGTAACCTAACAACATCTTATAGTGATCATATCAATACCAATATTAAAAAGCTTTGATGTTTTAAATAAATATATTGACTCGGCTATCGCATGAAAACACAATGTATCTTTTTTATTTTATTAAAAACACAATGTCTATCACAAGTAACACATATTATATTAAATTAGATAGTTTTGTGCGATTGCCAAGTCAACCTTTTTATTTTAAACATCAAAGCTTTTTAATATTGGTATTGATATGATCACTATAAGATGTTGTTAGGTTACTAAATTACGTAATTACTTAAGACAGTAGGATCCTTCAGTAGAGACTGAATAAATTGACCGACTTGGTATTATATGGATCTCACAACTTTTTACGAGAGAACTGAGTTGCAAGACTTGGCTTTTTTTACAATTTATGTTTTTGATGGCATCTCATTTCTTTTTGTAGATATTCCTTTTCTTAGTTTATTTGGATAAGAATTAATATAAAGCTATGGATAACAGTCTGATTTTGATCGGCATTTTTATTAACTTTTTAATGTAAAAAAGTAGTTATAGTGACATAACTACAATAGTTGGACATATGGTCTCGTGAAATTTTATGTAGATTTTGATATGTTCTATAATATTATGAAACGTTTTTTTGTTCTAGCATCAATACTTTCCGCAGCACATGCGATGAAAGACATTTTATGGCTAATTTTTTTACACCTTGGGTTGTTTTTAGTAGGGATTTCTAAGGATCTCTATTTTTTCTAGTAATAAATACCCTTAGTTACTCAGTGATAATGTAGCTTTCTAACGGTAAAAGAATTTTTAAAATCGGTCCAGTAGTTTTTAAGTTATTCATTAAATACAGAAATACAAAAAAAAATTGTATATCTAGAAAACTGGACCGAAATTTCAAAATATTTTTCCTTGATTTATAGACTAAACACTAATTGTATTCTAAATTTCAAGTTTCTATGTCTGCTAGAAGTGCCTTAGAGTTTTGATGATCGGTCAGTCAGTGAGTGAGTGAGTGAGTGACAAATTATCAAACTTTGACTAGTTATAATTCTTAAACTACTGGTTCAAACAGAATGATATTTGAAATATACTGAGTTTATACAATGCCTGCTTAGTGACTGAAAGTGACAGGATTCTAGTTTTATCCACAACGAAGTTATAGGGGGTCGAAAATGGCCCGAACTACTACGAGAAAAGGATAGTACGGCCGTGCCGCTTTTTGCTCGACTTGGCGGGGGCACTGCCGTGCCCCCAGATAACTTTTCAACTTTTAAGGAACGTTCTTATTTTGAATTTCAAAGTTTCTGTTTGTCTATGAGTGTTATAGACCGCGCATTGTATTTGATGTTATTTTTCCATTTTTACAATTAATAAAATTTATTTTCATAGAACCTTCATTGTATTTTTTTTTAAACTTCAAAACATCACGCAGTAAGTAAATCGAGGGCCACCTTCTACGGGATTTTAACTGCCATTAATTATTAGTGAAACGATTTTGATTAATACAGAGAAAGCTCGTACCTAGTTTATGTCTGAACACCACAGTAGTACATATACTATATACATTATACATACATATAGGGGTTAGGCACTGCAATCGGAAAGAGGCGTGATATATCTATCTCTGCCTAAAGATCATGAAATTCCATATGCTATTGACATAGTATATTGTTGATCGAAGCCAAATGCTCCGATCCTTGCACGTTCGCTTATTATAAACTCAAGTACAATAAGCAATGTACTGGGGGGTGAGCCCGAACAAATATCGAAAAGGTATTCGTATCGTCTGTCATTTGTATGAAATTTCTCATACAACTGACAGTTTGACGATTCGGATACTTTGTCGATAGTCGTTCGTGCTAGGCCCTCAGAACACGGAAGCCCTTTCTTAGAGTACGCCTGAATTAATAGCTATTACAAAAACCTTGTTATAAAATGAACCTATTCAATAAACTATTACACTAATTTCATATAATAATCACGCACACTAGACAAAGCCTACGATCGCGTGTTCCTACACACTAAATAACCCTCTTTATACCTCAACATAACCTTTGATATTATCTACCTATAGTTAATAAACATAAAAAAAGTAATTAACACGATTTGATTGCCTCCATGGTATGAGAATGTAACGAATTTGTGTCAACCTCATAAATAATGCTTTAAGTTAAATGAAACAATACTGGTTAATCATTATTTTGTCTACCGTATATTATACCGTTATGAAAATTAAGTTTTTATATTAAAATCATATTTTATTAATGTGGTTATTTATACTAATCTATACTAATATTATAAAGAGGAAAGATTTGTATTTTTTGAAGTTATACTTCTTTTGGCGCGATGGAGAAAAATGATGAGAGTGAATTTTTACACCTGAATTCTACATCGTGAAGTTAGTTCTAGGTGGCATGAAAATCGATAACTATGTTCAAGTTGTATATTCTAGTATTTTTATATTTAGAACACGTGTTTCGTAACAGTACATTTAACAGTGTGAATAAATAAATATTATTTTGGTGTTTTTATTTTAATATTTATTGTTAATCACTACTGCATTTTAGCCATATTTTTTATAAGCCAAAGAAGTATAACTTCTAACGCGTGTACATAATTTTGATTTTTTGTATTTTTGTATGTTATGACTAATCTCAAAATCTACTTTCCCGTTTTTAAAAATGCTTTCACAATAGGAAGCTTAGGCTTCGCACGGGTGCAATGTAGATGTACTATACACAGAGCCTATGTTACTGGCTCATAATATTGCTTTCTATTAATGAAATATTTTTTTTAAATCGGTCTAGTAGTTTTTGAGTTAAATCGTAACAAACAAACAAATCGTTCCTCTTTATAATATAAGTATATTATATGTCCATTGTTTTGGTTATTATTATTTAATATCACACGTGCATAAATTACAAAAAAAATATGACTCAACGACTGAACTAATTGCATTCGTTCTGTATAATTACGAGAAGACTGATTTCGAAATTATGCAAGTATAATTTTACAACACAATATTGTTTTCAATGTAATACGAAATGTCACGTAAAACGACCATTACATTTCTGAATAGTCACAATGAAAACACGAGAATCTGTGTGGATGACTTTTGACAGTTCTCTTCATTTGTGTTTTAATTAATCACGTTACGTAAAACTTTAATAAATATTTTTAACGTACTACTACGTAATGAGAAATAAATATTACAAGGCTTTTTAAAAAAAAATATACATAACCGCTTGAAAAAATCTTGAACGTTCTTTGTTTTTGAATATGGAATATCCAGAAAGTAACCACAGAATATTGAAACAATGATAGGATTCATTTTGATAAATAAGGAGCTAATATTGTCTTTTATTAACGCGAGTATCAGACATTTAAATAAAATAATGTATAATGGATTAAAACGCGCTTTATTATTGATATTAGTTATGACGACGTTTCGGATGCTTATCGGATCCGATAATCCGAAGCAAACTGCTAAATAAACCGCGTTTTAATCCATTATAAAGTATTTTATTTAAATAAGGAGCTTCAAAAAAAGTTCACTTATTCATTTTAAATATGATAGGGACAGCAACACTTTGAAGTACAACTCAGTATTGATCAGCGTTTGAATATTCGACTATAAGTCAGTCAGTCAGTAATTTATTCATATTATTTCATTGTTTATTTTAGTTAGCCATATCGAGAGTTAAGCCTGGGGCTCTCTTTGATACCCCAGCCACTGGAGATCAATATATCATTGATTCCCAAAGTTTCCAGACTTGGGGAAAAAACATATTATCATAAATATATTTCTAAGGCCTAACGCGCCAAAACTCCATCAAAAACCCGAATTTACGACATTAGAGCAATGGTGTGGTATTTGTGGTAATTAAGGAAGTTATCACTTTATAGTTCAAGCTAATTTAAACGTTTCAACGAAAACAATATTTAAAAAATAGCGAGCTGTTAATTGAACGCAGTTTTTTTACCATCGAGGGCTGAATGTCAACAAATCAACCTCCTGACGTTTCATTCAGCACTTTCGTTAATTGTTTCATAAATACGAATATATTTAGTAGAGTCGGTAAAATTTTGGTTATAGTTTGAAAACCGGAAAGTCAATATCAGTATACAAACTTAAATAGTTTAGCCGTTTACTTTCTGCTCAAGATTACTGAAGTCAGTTGCCCGAATGATTGAGTTTATGTAAGTAGTTTTCGCTTACACATTAATTTTCTACGACATTTCTCACATATTTAGAATTCGCGAAATAAGAATAAAAATCGTTTCATACCTCTCGACCAAGTAAACTAATAAAACAATCAATAAAATACAAAATAATCATATATGTATGCATTTATTTCACTGTCATTTCATTCATTATTTTGCATTTAGGTGATCAATCTTTTATCAAACTAAAATAATGTGAAATCAGAACCTCCCCTCCTCTAGACTTTCTCATAATCATAATCTAAATATTATATTATACACTAGTACAACCTTTCAACCTCGGTTTCAACCAAGGCATGGGTGCAAAAAACAACCTATGTTATGTTACTCGCTGATAATGTAGCTTTCTAGTTGTGAAATAATTTTTCAAATCGGTCGAGTAGTTTTTGAGATAAATCGTAACAAACATATGTTTCCACTTTATAATATTAGTATACTAGCAAAACGCCCCGGCTTCGCACGGGTGCTTAGTTGCTAATATATTTTTTTTACCCTCCGTAAAAAAATAAAAAAATTATAAAAAGTATCCTATGTCATTTCTAATACCTCTAAGAATATGTATATAAAGTTTAAATAAAATACTGTATACCGGATTAAAACGCATTTTATTATTTATATTGTTTAAATTATTTATCCCGACGTTTCGGATGCTTTTCAGCAACCGTGGTCGCGGGGAGACAGTCTCCCGCGTCGCGTTTTAATCCGGCATAAAGTATTTTATTTAAATGTGTGATACTCGCGTTAATAAAAGACAATAATGTGTATAAAGTTTCATGATAATCGGTTGAGTAGTTTTGGCGTGAACGCGTAACAAATAAACTCATCATACACATTAAATGTGAATGATGAGTTTATTTGTTTATTTGTTACACACTATAAATTTTTATATTTATATTTTTATAGTACATATTATACCGCCGAGCCGATCAATGCAAATGTTTTTTTTTTCTACAACTACTGTAATCTAGCCAATGCAAAAGCGGGAATGTAAATTAAAAACACAAATTTTCAATCTCACCATAATTACATAGAATTTCTGGAATATTCAAACTAGAAACTTAACAATGTTAGCGGAATAAAATTAATTTGCATAGCGCCGCGGGATGAGACGTTAAACGATTATAACCGGGGCAAGGGAAGCTAATTAGGAGATAATTTCTTAGTTCCCTCTACTCTTAGATAAAACTTTATGTTTAACACCAATGAAAATTAAACGTAGGGTCTATATTAATAAACGTGTTGTAAGCTAAGATGAAAAAACGCAAATTCCGCGTTTCAGCTTCGGTCTATGGATTTCCGAATGCGATTCTCGAAGTAAATATTAGATCGACAGCGCATCATTAACTGATGTTCTATGACTGATATCACCTACAATCAAGTGAACCTTATGCTCGTCTGTCCATATCTAACATACAAAATAATAAGAGCCGTCAAACTCTTTCTCTACTTATGTTACGTACTTATTCTCTACGTATATTCATAGATGGAAAAGCCGTGAAGTGCATATTGCGCGTTTCGGTTTCAGTCTATGAATTTCCGAATGCTCGAAGTAAAAAATTAGGTCGACAGCGCATCATTGACTGATGTTCTGTGGCTGAGGTATCACCTACCATCAAGTGAAACTCATGCTCGTCTGTCGATATCTGACATAAAAAAAAAAAAAAAATGTAATAATGAGTTGTTATACTAAATAACATATTACAATAAACAAGTACCTAGAAACCTCAGCTGTAGCTTAACGGGGCTAAGCTGAATAGTTTATTTATTTTTAAATAGATTCATTTGTTTTTTAAAAGAAGAACTACCAAGTATTTTGCCGGCTCTTTTCGGTAAAATCAACTTTTCAAATCGGTGGTCGCTTAAAAATTGATTATTCTAAAGTACTAGGCAAAATTACTTGAATTAATTGACTTTGACAGTTTAAAAAAAGAAACAAAATAGTGTCTAACTACTCTGAGCTTACATGTAGCAACCGTTTCGTTTATTACTATTGCTGTTTAGAGAGGCTAATTTCAACAAACTATTACGAATATAGGCATTAACATTATACGACATACTTCAACCCTAATTAGTTAACTCAATAATTGTTATTTCTATTTGATATTTAAGAATAACTGATTAAATTGGATATACAATTTTATATTGTTTAAATAAAATACTTTATACCGTTTTAGATGCTTTTCAGCAACCGTGATCGCGGTAGACTGCATAAATAATAAATCGCGTTTTAATCCGGTATAAAGTATTTATTTTAATGTAAATACTCGCGTTAATAAAAAAATAATATTATTGCTGTTGTGTATTAAATTGAGTGTTGTGTATTATGTAAGAGACGGATATTACCGATGTATAATAACATAGTGCATATTATATAAATATGAGACCATATAGTTAAATGAATGAATACGTGTGAGTAATTATGTACGTACAATCTCGGAGAATTAGTAAACTACTCATTAAACCCATAATGTCTTGTATATATAACTTAATTACAGTTGTCTGAAGGCAAGAAATGTTTAATTATCATACCGTGTTTATAATAATACGAGTAGGTACATTAAGGCAACAATTACAATTAAAACTTAAATTTACGAGGAAGTAGTAGGTTTTTATTATAAGATTTTATAAAAAAATGTATTTATTTTGTCCCTAAAACACAGAGTAAAAATAGGTGTAGCCCTAGCTCCCACACTAGGATTCCGTGTATTGGAATAATTTAAACGAAGAAATATATTATTAAATATTTATAAAGATAATTAATGTTACAATTTTCACTTTTTTAAATTAAAATTTAACTTTAATTTTTGGCACGAAATGTTAACTAGCTGTGTTACAACTTACCTATATAACATTACAAAAAACTTAACCAAATTTCAAGTACAAGATAATATTAATCATAGAATACCCATAAAACTTGATCACATTTGCCTATCAATAAGACTAGCCTATAAAATACAGTGGCCCGTGGAATTTATTCCAAAATCTTCTCACCCGGCGGCACCTCGTCATCGACCGTTCTAGATTTAACACTCTCTCGTTAAAAATAAGTATTGATTGTTTTTAAGTTCAATAGGAATATAAATATATGTAACTTAAATCAAAATTGTTAAAGGACATACGAATACCGCGCAGCAAACTTCATATTAATTCGATTTTTCCACGTATTACAAAAATTACCTTCTGCAATCTTATTTCCAGCAGCGTATTTTACTTAAATATACTTTTATGGAACTAGATACACTCTCTGGTGTCACAAATATCGGGATAAAAAATATACCACGTCGTAGAAATTTCTTTATCACCATGTCTTATTATTATTGATTAGTAATAAATACGTTTTTGATACTACTTACTATTTATAATAAAAACCTAATCGTTTATAGAGCATAAATACATGCTGAACTTAAACTTGAAATTTAAATGATTTTTCAAACTATTTTAAATACAACGAGAGTTGTACATTACAAAAATAATAGGTTTTGATAAAAATAGTTTAATAAATTAATCCAAATGAAATTAAAAAAAAATATTACCAAAGAGCCTTATTCATAAACCTAATAGATAATTAGTTATTAATTCCGTAAATAGTGGTTAATATATGTATGTTAAAAACTATACTAGGTACTATACTGTATTATAACGCACACGTTCAAGCAACCCATTTTGTATTCATCTAGCTTGACTCCGCACACTACATTATAACTTCATTTCCCTGGATATTATCCTTGTACCATTTTATTTTTAAAGTGTGTTTTTATTAGTTGAGTAGGCTTTCAGATTGCAAAATGAGTTAAGAATTAAACTCCTATTTTACTCTTTGAAATCGAATTAATTTCAAACTTTTGGCGATTTTTAACAGTTGTGTTGAAAATGTGTAATCTAAGGTAAAAATAATTATATATATTTTATTTAAACTGTAATGATTATACCAGATTATGGAAGTCAATCATACGAACTGATGCTAAAGCATATTAGCAAAATTTCAGTAAAAATAATAATTCAATTTTAATTTATATATCGTATTTTAGTAGTTAAGTTTCTTTAAATAAAATGTTTAAATAAAATCCTTTTCTTCTATTATAAAATTTAAGACAATTTTAAAATTATTTATTTTATGTGTATAAGAAATTTAAATAGCACACATTCACTATAGTTATATAAGGTTTGTTTTGAAATGCATTTATTTTTCTTAGTAAATTTTTAATATTATATGCATTCTCACCTTTTATCTTTAAAGACAACTGTTGACACTATTGATTAAACACTTAGAATCAATTCAGTTTTCCACCACATAATTTAAAAAGCACATCTATATCAAGTTTTATTTAAACGCGCGAGAATATTGTAGCCCCGCTACGGCGTAGTCGACCGTACTCCCGTAGCAAACGCGTAGCACTGAACGGTATGCTACGTTTCTGTATATTTGTAGTCTTTTTTACGAATTCCAAGTTTCTTCGTAATGTTACAAATACATTTTTTATTATTTATAGTTTCTTTTGAACAGTACCTACTATATACACTCATTCAAAAAGAAAGAGGTTTTGTTAAAAGAGTTTTTCTAAATTTTAAGTATACGTATAAACCCTAATTTCTATTTCTATTAATTTAATTATTTTAGAAATTTTTGAAGGAAAAACACCTTGACCAAACAAAATACTGGTTCACACACAAACTTTAAATTACGTTCCCTATTAGCGAGTAAAGTACAAAAACTACCATAACGTAATAAAAGTTTTAATAAGGTTAAAACGAGCCAGCATTCTCGTGTTTACACTTCATGAGGTCACTGCGTCGACATGCACGCTACTCCACGGACTAATTAATGTAATGTTACCCTGCTCGTGCAGGCTTTCGTCAAGTATATTATTCGTAGTGACTATGCATGCGACACTACTCATAACAGCCCACGTTTCGTGCTACGAGACAATGGTCTATCTACGCATAGAGCTCGATTGTAATGAAAAATCCAGGTTGGCTGTTAATAAAAAAGATATTTAAACATGGAGTTTTGTCAAATATTCAGTCTTCTGAAAGGATGAAGATCTATTTCAGTTTTGACAAATTAATTTATTTAAAAACTGTTCATGTTTCATGTAAAAAATACGAGACAAGCTATGTTTATTGAATTACAATATAATTAATTAACATCCTATCTATCTCCTTAACCTAATAACTTTGATCAAATAGATGTTCTGATGTTTCTTCATTCAATAAAATTAAGAATGTTAATAAATAGACAGTTATTTGTACTGGTTGTTTTACCTCGAGGATCCTAAGATCCTGAGAAATATGTATGGGCTCGTTGGCGCGTTTGGTAGAACACGTTGCACACCGACGGGTCACCGCGCGGGTTCGAATTCTGTCGGGACTACGTGTTTAAATTTTCTACATGTTTTCTAGTCATTTTGGGCATTAAACTTATGGGAGTAATATCGAAATTACGTATGGGTAACTGATTACTCTTCATAGATGGAGAAACAGTTGAAGTGCACGTTGCGCGTTTCGGTCTCAGTATATGCGTAGGTTTCCGAATACTCGAAGTAAAAAGTAGATCGAGTATAGATTAAGTGACTCGTCTTACCTTTACGGCTTCATTAAAAATTATGAGACAAAAAAAATTATCGAAAATTTATTCGAATCAGACTTAAGCATCATATATTTTTTTGAAGCCTTAGTATATTTGTCATGTTCATTTATTATAAAAAAAAAACATAATATGTTTATGTTTTCATAAAGAGTATTTTATTATCTATTCAGTAACTTGAAGATCTCTATGGCTTAATGGGTAATGGTTATGTTCAGCACTGTCGGTCTCGGTTCAAATTCCGGGGAAGTATAAAAATGATTTCAGTCGAGCTAGTTGTAAAATAAGTACTTCATAAATAATTCAAATTCCATATAGTAGTAATAATTTATATTGTTTGTGATAATTCATTTCTTCCAGTAGCTAATACTAAAAACATACATTATTACTCTAAAAAGTTATCACATAATGAGGCATAAATTATGTATAAAGGCAAAACGTTATGCAAATCACAACATAACAAAATTCATTGTCTTCTATTCTTTGTTACGCGCGACTGCCTTTGTTATATTAAATAAATCGCTGTATTTTAAAACGTCATCCGTTAGTTAAGCTTTTGGTTCACTGAAAAATGTTGCAACACAAATATCTAAAAAAATAAAAAATAAAACAAATTCGTGTTAGTTACACTATTTCACCATTCAAAACGGCTGCCCGATTTTAATAATCACATAATAACAGAATAACTATTAAAATAACAGATACATGGAATACACGGAAAATAAATTTAAAGAGTAATTTATTTTTTTAATAAATTAGGTTCGGAACTTCCACCATCTTCTGCAATTGACAACTCCGGTCACGCTTTTTTTATAATTAATTGATGTCCACTGCAAATCTATTGAATAGAAGTGGGAAAATAGCATAATCAAATCTAGAAATATTTTATTATTTTATCAAGCTAACATTCTAGCAGGACAACGTCTATCGCGTCCGTTAGTAACTAAAGTAAAATATTACAGTCGGGTTAGTTACACAAAAATAAGCTAAACTACTATGATGTGCAATGTACTATGATATGGCAGTCTTTAATTAATTCTCTTACTTTTTAACAGTCTGAAAGCAAAAATCAAGTCCATAATATGCCCCGTTCTTGCGTAAAGAAGGTCAAATCAACAACTTTTGATTGTAGCTTTCTTGTTTGAGATAATTAGAATATTGGCCCGCGAATCAATTACAATAATAATTTGTAAAATTATGTGTTATATTAATTTAAAATGGTTTCACCCACCATCAAGTGAACCTCGTGCTAGTCTGTCGATATCAAAAATAAAAAAAATGGACTTTGACTTTATAATCATCCATGGATATCATCTATAGCATATCATATATATATATCATCTATTACAAACACAAGCTCAAAAGGTTTATGTTCTGAGTCACGGAAACGGCACATATTCCAGTCCATTAAGGTTTCATAATATCATATAATCCAAATCTTAATACACATTTCAAGTGAATAAAGCTGTGTTTCCAACAGTTGAGAACGTATCCAAATTTAAACAAAGCAACGGCTTACTCTTCCTCGACAAGGGTCGATATTGAGACGTCGACAACTGTATGTTCACAACTCTTGCCATTAAAATTCAAAGTTATTTAATGTTTAAGAGTTTAGAAATAATAAATATATTTCGAGTATAATTTTAGAAGTTTAGTAGTCTCAAATAAGTAATGTTGAATTGAAATCTAATATATAAAATTCTCGTGTCACAGTTTTCGTTGCCATACTCCTCCGAAACGGCTTTACCGATTTTTACCAAATTTTATATACGTATTCAGTAGGTCTGAGTATCGGCTACTATCTATTTTTCATACCCCTAAGTGATAAGGGTTGTTCACCCTTAAATTTTTTTTTTTATTTTTTTATAATGTGGCATTAAAAAATACATACAACCCCTGCTTTTTTTTGTCAAAAAATCTAGACCCGTGCGAAGCCGGGGCGGGTACTAGTAATAAATAAAATGACTTGGAACATGTTATGTCAAAAAATTTCTAGCTCAAAATATTATGTTTCCAAAATCTTCCAGATTCACACAAAATAACTAAATGGATTTTTATGAAACTTTACGGTAAGTATTATTATTTTTTACATCAGGCTATTATTAGGATATTTTATAATTTATAACGAATGAGCTAGCGGTGTTTCTATCTTTGCCGAAAATTAACTTGAAATAACACAATCACACCTGCAACTATATATAATATCTCAGAATATATTTTCAAGTTATAAAAACTAATATAATTAACGTATGCCCGTTTGCACTATGATTCAATAAAAACTTACATAACTTCATCCAACTCTGTTGAATATTTAAATCAAATTGCCGTACATATCTCGGGTATAATTTTAGGTAAGACAGGTGCAAAATGATGTATGGTTATTACACGCTCTTTGTTCACGGATTGCAGATTCAAAATTCAATTCTCTCACCATTTTCGAATCACTTTTTGAATAAAGTTTATCTTCTGTGAATATGCAGTTGTATAACGAGAACTTTGGAGATAATAGAAGTTCAAGAATGTTGGCGTTAATAGAGTATAATATAATTTAAATCTCTACAGTATGACTATTAATGTTTCGGTAACAGTCATATTCGGTACATTATATGTATAATATATATATATATAATATATATATATATAAGAAATTACCACTTGTTCATCGTTACTTAAGTCATTCTCCATGCAATATTTAATTATTTCAATGAACTTCTTACCTTTACAGGCTTGCCTAATGCGAATCACTTCGAATTATTATAATAAATAAATAAAACTCATTATGTGTATTTTTTAATAAAATACAAACGTTACAAATATACAATCTATACTATATTACTATACTTATTATCTATAATAATATTATTATTATATTACTTATTTAAAAAATTTGTATTTTTGGATTTTTGTATGTTATGAATATACTCCAAAACAACTGGACCGATTTCAAAAATCCTTTTGCCGTTAGAAAGCTACATTATCAACGAGTAGCATAGGCTATTTTATTTATTTATTCTTTTAAATATTTTTTAGTTCATCAGCACCCGTGCGAAGCAGGGGCAGATCGCTAGTTTATCTATAAAGATATAGTTATATGTAAAAATAAAATCAATGTATACAATATGTATCCATTGTATAAGGAAGGAGCTGACTTCTTTAATACAGGATCTCCTAGCTAATACTGCACACGAAAAAAATGGTTAATAAAGATTTTTTTTTATTATTAATGTTTGTAAGGCTCTTGAGACCATGAGAGATATCGATAAAAATAGAAAAATAAGTGTGTTTGTTCCGCTGAAGGACATGGAAATTCACTTCAGATAATACACTTAAGTCGGATTATGACCTGGCTGAATTTTGTATTGCTATTCCAATTTTAAAGATAGAACTCATCGTAGATGTTCTAAATTTAAATGTCCAAGTAATACAATTAGGAATAAAAAGGTAACATTAAATTAATTATACTAAGTACCTTTTTTGAAGACCTTAAGAAGATTTTCACCGCAATCACTTCATAAGATTCCCTCAAGATAATTGAATCTACATAGCTTAAATATATGAGCATAAACGAAGCAGACCGCTTACTTAGCACTAAGTAAATATTTATGTAAAATTGAAAGGGTGCGACAGGTTGTATTCCCAGGGAACATATCAACATAACGAATGAGAATTTTGAAGATCTTGTACCTAACTAGTTAAAATGAGGTCTTTAGCATTGAAAGTCTCTTTTTTATAAATTAAGGGGGACGGAAGCGAGCTATTGGATCATTTTTTAAAGCGTTCCTAAGGCACAAAAGCTCTCGCCGGCAATTTTTCCGAACCAATACGACTAGGCAAACATCAAAAAAGGAGCCTATTCTCACCTTAAAGGCCGGCAACGCATCCTCAAGACCTCTGATGTTGCGGATGTCCATGGGCGGCGGTGATAACATACCATCATCTATACTAATATTATAAAGAGGAAAGATTTGTTTGTTTATTTATTATGATTTAACTCAAAAACTACTCGACCGATTTTAAAAATTCTTTCAAAAATCGAAAGCTAGATTAACAGCGAGTAACATAGTATAGTACCTACATCTTCATTGCACCCGTACGAAGCCAGGCGTGTTGCTAGTATAATATAAAAAAGGTGCCTAATCGGTTCGGAAATACCGCTGTTGATATTTCCGAACCTATTTGTTCATGGTTTCACAGAGTAAGTGTGCGAGGCTGGTATGTAATTCCTAAGAAAACGCGCGGGGATTTGTAATCATCGAGGTATTGAGGATGAAATTTAGAGTACAGTCGCAATGTCCGATGATCTAGCTGCATGAATTAATCCAAACAAATCCTTAGAACACTCCTCATGATATTTGCAATAGAAGATGCAGAGCGACAACATCATTATCATCATCGTCAACGTATCGGTATACTTAAGCTGATGTAATTTAACTATGGAACAATAGGAATATGAAGTCTGGAAGTTCAGTGACAGTCTTACAATGACAGGTCAACTCATTATTAAAAACATTTTTCAAATATCTACTACATACTTATACTACGCAATACAATTGTAATAAAACAAATATTTTGTGAACAGACCTGAATACTTTACCGCAGCTCAGTATATCTTGTAGAATTTTAACCGAAAATAGAGTGCAAATTGCAATTCTTGGAGCGCTAGATTACACTGATGTTAGGATAAAATTAGTAACCAGGGAATCATTTTCCCTCGGGTAAGTTAATTGTGAAGAATATTCGCGGTTGGACTTTTCATACTATACAATATACATGTATTACATATAGGTATGCTTATAAACTTTTATTTCAAAGATACTCAGAAAGAAGGCCGTTACTATTATTTGTATTAAACTGGGTAGTGTTTTAGTATTACTACTTCTACTGCATTAATGTTGAACTAATCCCGTTTACAATCAAAACACATACAATTGACGGACTCGTTGGCGCGTTCGGTAGAACACCTACCGTGCGCATCGATGGGTCGTGGGTTTGAATCCCACCGGGACTACATGTTCATAATTTTCTGTAAGTATGTTTTCCCCACGTCTGGTAACATCGGGTATTGATCGGGTGGGAGGAATATCAAAATTCCGATCGAGTAACCGTTCATAGATGGAAATACCGTGAAGTGCATATTGCTCGTTTCGGTTTCAGTCTCTGGATTTCCGAATGCTCGAAGTTAAAATTAGGTCGACAGCGCATCATTGACTGATGTTCTGTGGCTGAGCTATCACCTATCATCAAGTGAACCTTATGCTCGTCTGACATAAAAAAAATACATACACACTTTTTTCCATATGTCATTATTATTGTTTTTATATTTTGTGTGCTGCTGTGTGTGTCGATGTTGTTTGCAATAAATCTGATGTCTAACTATGTCTATATAGGATAAGTGAGTTAAATTAATCAAGATTTATCAATGTCCATCTTAAATAAGTAATTAGTGTTAAAGAGTACATACTTCCGTAATATTTACACGACTGGTTAGCTCGGATCATTGCTATTAGCACAAGTCCTAGATTATATTCCCAGGGAAACAAAAATGGTTTGATTTTATGCATTGAGGGCAGCTGAACAGCTACTTAGTGAATTCCTGGCTTAGTTGGGTGTGTGGCAGACACTTTTATGCGTATGTTTATGATTTTTTTTTATAGTTGTATTTGAGAAAAATATGCTTTCTTTTTCTGGTTAAAAATGTAGTTAGAATAGCAAGATAATATAAAGTTATTTAGTATTCCGTGGGCGTAAATACTCAAGAGGAAAGTTTTGCTAGTGACTGTTTGATGAAATATTTCTAACAAATAATTTTTTTCTTTATCTAATAAAAGCAATAAGCGCAAGAAAACATCTAAAGTAGTACTGATATCAGCCACATAACGAACTCATTTTCTCTCAACAGTTCAAATTAGAATAATTCTTAGAAAAAGCAATACAAAATAAATATTGCATTCTGCTGCAGTTCCGATTAGTAGAATCTGTGTGACATCATTAATATGCATGAAACGCTAGCGTCGTGACTGTTGATTCGTTCTACTGCATACGGCCACCAGGCCAATATCAATACTAAACGGAGAATGTGAATCTATGCAATGGGCAGGGTCCCGGGACATGAGAATACAAACGTACACGCCAGCTATATTTTTTAAAAATTGCAGAAAAGTAACAATTTGTAAATTAAAACCAGCTACCTGACTTCGCTGTCACATCAGAATCAATCAACGCATTTCCTTTTTTCGGAATTGATTGACGAATATTTATATGACATAGGGTTTTTTTTTGATATAATCAAAAAAGCATAAACGATCCAGCAGGAATCGAACCCGTAAGACATGAATGTAACTTTTACTGACTGTAAACGAGATTAATCAATTAAATTATTTTAATCTGATAAAAGTTTTTCTTTTTTTCATTTAAGTACGTTTATTGTTCGGTGAATGAGAATTTATGTTGAATGTATTCAGTTCTATTGTAATAATGCCTTCATTGGTATGTGATGGCATCATAAATTGAATAAATAGCGAACGCAGTCACCGGTTGTAGACTTATAGTACGCTACGGGTACGTGCCGACAAACTGGTTCTAAATCAAATCTAATTCCGATCAGTAACTGTTTAGTTCCGACAGTGAATATCGATGCCAGTTCCATGGTCACTCCGCATAATTTCATTTGGAATTATTCGGAATGTCCGTGAAATATATTAGTTATTTTTTTACCACTAATTTTCTTCTCTTTTCAAAAAGACGGACGTTTTTGACGGACACGTTGGCGTGTTTGATAGAACACCTACCTTGCGCTGGGTGACCGATGGGTCGCGGGTTGGAATACCGCAAATTATATTAATAGCTTCCCCACGTCTGGTCACTTCAGGCATTACACGTTTGGGAAGGATAATAGAAATTCCGACCAAGTAACCAACCACCGTTTATAGATGGAACACATTGCGCGTTTCGGTCTCAGTCTATGGATTTCCGCATGGTCGAAGTAAAAAGTAAGTCGACAGCGCATCATTGACCGATGTTCTGTGGCAAGGGTATCACCTACAATCAAGTGAACTTCATGCTCACTATGTCGATATCTAACATAAAAAAATACAAAACTTATTGAGAAAACTCTTCCAAATATTGCCTCTTATTAAGCGAGTATCACACATTTAAATAAAATACTGTATAACGGATTAAAATGCGGGTTATTATTTATATTACTTATGCCGAAGTTTGGGATACTTTTCAGCAAATGTGGTCGCGGCAAACTGTCGTTGAAAAGCATCCGACGTTTCGGCATTAATAATATAAATAATAAACCTTGTTATAATCCGTTATAAAGTATTTTATTTAAAAACTCTTCAATCTCATAAGATTGTAGCGACGTGTATTTTAGGTTTAAGAAGTTTTCACCAGAAAGTGGATCGTGCAAACGCGAATTCTACTTCAAAACTTTTCCCATAAGCAAAACTATTAATCTGTTCCCTTATTAAGACAAAACCAAAGTTAAATCTTGGCTCGAAGATTTAAGTTTGAAGAATGGGATAGGAAAGTTATTAAGCTTATATTATCTATCTACAAATTTAGTATATGCACAGTTATCTGTACCTATATACGGGTATGGCATAAAAAATGGCATATTTTTCACATTTATCTATATATATGTGAAAGAAGAACAAACACAGTGTAGCTCTACGCCCTTGATTTGTGAACTGGTAGTAAATGTTAAATTAGAAGCATTTAATATGTATTATTTTTTATTGACGTTCATAGATGTACATTGTGTTACCTAAATTAATAGATTATTTTTTAATTTAATTTAATTAAATATGGCAACTTTGTGACATTTCAAATATAAGACAACTGTCATCTTTCAGTCTCCCGCGACCACGGTTGCTGAAAAGCATCCGAAACGTCAGGATAAATAATTTAAACAATATAAATAATAAATCGCGTTTTAATCCGGTATACAGTATTTTATTTAAACACAGTGTAGGTTTTTTTCCGGCTAATGAATGCAGTAATTTTATTAAGATCCAAATAAATTATAATTAATAATTCACCGTAACTAATCTAACAACATCAAAAAAGTCAAGCAATTTAGCCAACAGGAAGTGAGAAGTTAGAGACATAATTTTTGTACCTACATAAAATGTATATACCCAACCCCAACCCACAACATTCCTTCTTTCAATAGAATCACTATATATCACGCCTTTTTATCACTATGTAAATTCAAAATAACTTGAAAATATAGAACAATGGGATCTTTATTAAAAAGTAGGTATCCAAAAAGATTAAAGGCGCTAAAGTATTCAAGAAGCGTTCCGAAGGAAATGAAATGTAAATCACTCTAAAATTGTCCCTGCATTTGAACATCGCGACCTCTTATAATACCCACAGACTCTTACAATACCCCCAGACTTTTACGATTCCCACAGACTTAAAGCTTAAACTTTTGTTAGTGTTAATTTTATTCAAATATGCATTTGGGATTAAACAATGTAAAATTCAGGTATAAGTTGTTTTATCTGCTTGCGCTTTTTAACATTAAAAAGTTTCACCATTTTTCCGCAAAAACTATGTAAAACCCGTTGCTCCCGTTTGAACTCCTTGGATTTAATTTTTTTTTTTTTTTAATTTAGCTTAATAATTAAGGCTAACAAATAATGTGTTTCTATCCTTAACTAACTAAATAACTTATATCTATCTTTCTCACTAAATTTTTTAACACCTTTTTTGCCTTTATCATAGTTTTATTATATTATATTTACTTTTCTTGTATTCTTTGTACAGCACTAAACCATTTCACTTTCGGATTTTATATGATGTTCTTCAAATTTCAATTTTAAACGTTTATTATAACTTGGATATACATATACACACATCACAAATATTAAGTACGGCTTAGTTTTTATTGTATTTTTGTCCCTAAACTTTTTAAATAATATTAACTTAAAACTAAAATTTCATACTTATTGAAGTTTATACACTAAATATAAATTCATTATTGTGTATGCAACCCACAAAATATAAATTCATATGCGACAGTTTGAATGCGTTAATAAACCCTATAATTTAGTATTTCATATTTAATATTTGCTTAAAATCGCAGCTAAATATTGTATTTATATGATCCAGTTGATAAATTATAGTTGGCATAATTGTGTAGTTAAACGTAAATGAGTAGCATCTTAATCTCATAAGTAATTTTAGTTGACTGGGAACTGTATAAATCAATGATTTAATGTTGACACAGCTTATACATGTGTGAAAAGATATAGAACGGTTTATTTAGCTTGATTATGTGAAATTACTGGAACCGATTCGAAATATATCTATGAAACATATTTGGTTTTCAGTTCAAAATCGCAAAATCATATAAGTTAGAAGAAAAGGTTCACACAATGGTTTTTCATAAAAATAATGTTTTAAGGTTTCTTTTTTATTCATATATGTATCTTCACTTATATTATCTATAAAGAGGAATGATATATGTTTGTAACGAATAAACTCAAAAACTACGGACTGATTAAAAAATGTTTCACCAATATAAAAGCTACATTATCAGCGAGTAACATTGCTTATTTTTTGTGTATAGTACATCTATATTGCAGCCATGTGAAGCCAGGGCGTGTTAAAATAAAATACTCGTATATGCAGATGCGTTGCTGACTTTTAAGGAAAGTGTGGTTTCAGGAATGTGTAGTTTCTCTTTTTCTCAATAAAAAACTGCGACGTTATAAGAATAACAAAGGTTTGTATGTGTATGATTAAAATACTTAGTTCAGTTAATAATGTATAATGTAATATAAGTAAATTAAACTGTTTCCCAAAACTAAAGCAGCGGATCAGAGTTATACATAAATATTAATTATTATAGCTATCTACGAGGAATATGCAATTATATTTGACGTCGTGTCAATTGCGTAGGTGATACTATTTTAGGAAGCATTCGAAGTATTAAATTATCTTTAACAGCTAATCGTATAACAAAATGATTCATAAAGATAAAATCAATGAATAATTATTTTTATATAAATTCTGTTAAATTAATATATCTATGAGTTGTAAGTTATAATATATATATCACAATAGTTTTACATTTTTTTTATCATATTAACTTTCATGTCTGATCGATTACGATGATTTTTTATAGTGATTCTCTCTCTTGGCTCCGAAAGCACAGTTTTTAACTATATTGGGAGTCTGGGTTTTTGAAGTACTTTATCTAAGTTTTATATAAATACGAAAGCACCCTTCATCTCGTTATATATGACTAGCAATCCGCCCCGGCTTAGCATGGGTCCGATGTAGACTATACAAAACAAAACGACTTTCTATTGGTGAAATAATTTTTAAAATCGGTCGAGTAGTTTTCGTAGAAATCGTAACAAACAAATCTTTCCTTCCATAATATTAGTATAGACTAATAAAATGCCCCGGCTTCGCACGGATGCAAATACAATAAAAGTTATGTAACTCGCCTATAATGCAGCTTTCTGTTGGTGAAAGATGTTTTTTAAATCAGTCCAGTAGTTTTTGAGTTAAATCGTAATAAACAAATGTTTCCTCTTCATAATATAAGTACAGATAAAGTACAAAGGACCGCCGATTAAACTTTTAGTGATTTCTAAGAAAGAGTAGAAGATACGTACATGAAAAAGCATTTTACTACGAAAACAATGTTACTAGGGTTTGTGATGAAAGGTTTGGTTTCCAAAATAAAATATACACCAATAATTCCTATATTTCCTCTTGTGGGCATTATATTATTTAAAAAATACAAGAGTATGCTTTCTAATAACGAACTCGCTCATCACGGAGGCCTGTACTTTGTATTACATTTTCTCGTATAAAATACGAAGATAAATAAGAATAAGTACGTTTTTATGCTTCATTGAACAGCGAAGTTAAGTAAGGTCGCGTATATAAATGCGGATTATACTTTAGTGTGTATGCTTATACCAGTTTATACAGTGTATATGACGGTACACTAACGTGACGGCTTCACTCCGGGGTGTCATAAATACACGCGACGAAATGAACTTGTTTTCACCCGAGTACGGACGTAGCTCGCATTCGAATTGAGATTTCAACTTTTGAAATTTTAAGAACGCGACTTTTATGATTGAAAGTACCGAGTAACAGTAGATTTTCATTTATTTAAAAAAATAATACTTGTTTACAATTTGCCCACGACTTATGCGTCTACGTCACAGAGTACATTCTATATAACTGAAAGTCTACGTGGATCTCGGAATCCCTGCTATTCTTTATTTAAAAACTATAACTTAATTATATTCAGTATTATTTATAGCTTAAATATTGTTCAAAAATTTTGTATAAGGATTCAATTTGATATGAAAAGCTTTAATCGCATATTCTGAAAACATTAGATCATACCGAATTGTGTTTTTAAAATCAATAACACTATGATTTGAATATGTGACCGCGGAATACTGAAACGATAATCAAAATTTGAGGGCTTCTTAAAATGTTTTTGTCTTTCATTTTACCTTCGTAATGAAATAGTAAGAGATACTTTTAAGTACACCTCAATGTTGATTAGCGTCCGAGAATTCGGCCGTGGGACACAATAATAATAAAGACTCAACCACAGATAATAATAATCAATGATGAATAATGCGGTATCGATATTATTTTTATTCAAGTATAACATTCAGAAAAATTATTAAATAGTCTACAGTTCACGACTCGTCTATAAAGGTTATCCTGACAGAATATTCTCCAACCATGCTCCAACAATTGTATTATGCTCGATGGTGATATATCTGAACCCAGAGTTGGACTCAAACCCAGGCTACGGTTCATCAGAACGCAACATACCAACCACCACCAACTGATATAAAATTGCAGCAATTTTCTTCAACGCACAACGTTATTGTGGAATGAGTTACCAGAAATATTTTTCAAACCGATATGATTTGGGAACCTTCAATATTCATGAGTTTATTCCTATCTGAATGGCCAGCAACACATCTGAGGTTCTCTGGTTTTGTGGATGTTCATAGAGCTGTATTCACTTTCCATCAGGTCATCCACCTATACTAATATTATAAAGAAGAAAGAGTTGTTCGTTTGTTACGATTTAACTCAAAAACTACTCGACCGATTTAAAAAATTGTTTCAATATTAGAAAGCTACTTTATCAGCGAGTAACATATGTAGGCTATTATAATTTTTTCATCTTAATTGCACCCGTGCGAATCCGGAGCAGATCGCTAGTAAAAATATATTACAAACTTGACCACAATTCGCCTATGACTTGGATCGTTTCTCGTGTTAGTTCACCTGCGGGGAGTTTTACTATAGAAGTCACTCAAACATATTTTCTTTGATGTTAGCGTGAAAAATTGCATCATAAACGGGGTAAGCAATTTCTCCTTACATTTTCCTTACGACAAGACTCCGCTTGTAATCTGCCCAAATTGCTTAGGCTATAATAAAATTGTGTTACGAAATATTATTTTGTTGCTTTAATATACCAAATGGTTTTTTCGGTAATTCAATATGAAATAATCAGAATAATTATCTGTTATAAAGTGCACTGAAATGCCATGTTATTTGTAAGGCCAATTGTTGAAAAGTCCTAGTTAGTGCCTTATCGCGGAATACTGAAACGACACTCAAAACTTGAGGGTTTCTTAAAAAGTTTCTGTCTTTCATTTTACCTTCGTAATGAAAGGGTTAGATATACTTTTAAGTACACCTCAGTGTTTATTAGCGTTCGAGAATTCGGCCATTAGTGCCATACGATGACAAATTCCTTCTACTCACACTATAACCCATCGAGCAAAACAGAGTGCAATAACCTCACAATTTCAATGTGGGTCATACACAATATAATCGATTTCGTCTTTACTATTATAAGAACCTAATCGATAGTGATTAACTTATAACCTGTAAATGTCATAAAAATTTTGTCTATGGATTTCCGAATGCTCGGAGTGAGAAGTAGGTCGACAGCGCATCATTGACTGATGTTCTGTGACTGAGGTGTCACCTATCATCAAGTGAATCTCATGCTCGTCTATCGATATCGGCCATAAAAAAAACAAAAATACATAATGAACGAATGAATGAATAAAAATTATTTTGTTTTACACTCACGAAATACGGTAAAAATTCTTAATCTATACTTTATACTAATATTATAAACAGGAAAGATTTGTATTTTTGTATGTTATAAATAAACTCAAAATTATACTGGACCGATTGAAAAGGTTTTACACCATTCGAAGGCTACATTATCAGCGGGTAGCATAGACTATATATTTTTTGTGTATTGCATCCGTGTGAAGCCGGGGTGTGTTGCTAGTCATTAATAAAATAAACAGCTCGCAGTACTGTGATCACTATCCGCAAACTACCGTGACTAGAATCGCAGTAGTTGTTTTTCGGTCCAGCTACCAAAAGTTAACAGGAATGGAAATTGCATCATAAATTCCTTTCATGGGTAAAAATATTTTCTATATCAACTTGATGAAAATATTGTCGGCTTAAAGATTCCAGTTAAGAGGATATGTCGAGAAAAATCCGGTTTTCTATTACGTGTAACTTGTTCAGGCGGTGGATTATTGAAATGAAATTTTGGAATTTGTTTTTTGACTATATTACGCAGTGTCGCTCAAAAGGAAAACATGTTTCAATGAAATTTTCTCGATAGAAAAAAAATGTGAAGTTATGTCTATTTTTACACTTTTTTGGTTCCCAGGGCATAACGGCAAAGAGTTATTTAATTTAATTTATTTTAAAGGATGTAGAATAAATGTCTTTAAGATTATCTATATATATATATATTATCTCAGAACCGATTTTTAATCAAATAAAGTATTGTAAAGTTATGAAATGAATTAGTTTTGGCACATACGTTGTTTTATTCCGAGCGTGTTCAAGCTACTGCCATCTCTTTTTTGTACATATCTCAAGTAATTATTTCAATCTCGCTCACTCACATTCAATAGAGCGATTTGTCGGCCTGCGAGCCTCATCGACATAGGGCCTTAACTTAGCTTTTACAAGTGTGTGTCAAGCGCAGGGTATTATTATCTATATTAATTATTTATAATATCTTGATGAACATTTAAATGAAGAAGCTGTCTGATCTATTTACTTACAACTAAGCCCTTGTGGTATACCGACGGCATCCCTTAATAAATTACTTTGGATATGTTCAATTCTAAGAGGGTAATACGGGGTTTATATATCTATACTAATAGATATTATAAAGAGCAAAGATTTGTTTATTTGTTTGTTACGATTTAACTCAAAAACTTCTCAACTGATTTTAAAAATGCTTTCACCAATAGAAAGCTACATTATAAACGAGTGTTTTTTTGTATAGTACATCTACTTTGCACCCGTGCGAAGGGTACTGGTGTGTTGTAGTAAGTTTTTTATTATTTTTCGATGAAGCCAGTATTCGAACTTGTGGTTAGAATTAAACATTACATTTAACAAACATTTTGGAAAAATACACCCTTGATGGAGTAAATGATGGAATTTTAAAAATCCGCACATCCCCAGTGAAGCTTTTTAATATTACATCTATATACATATACTCGTATAATATCAATTGATAAAACTGAATTATATCTAAAATATTTGGTCCTTGCGGCATACCTATTGGATGATGCCTTTTCAATCATATCGAAGTGTTAAGCTTTCTCTTACTTGTCTTACTAATCGAACTACGCTAAAAAAGAAGTCGTTACTATTTCTTAAGGATTTTTCACAGTGCAAGATAAGTAACAATATCCTTGAAAATTTTCTCATTTATTTAGAGTTGTAGGTACACTTACATATTTATGCATTTGTGCTGTCGTAAAACACACGTTTATTGCGAAGTCTTAATATTTGATGAAAAATTGCGACTCGCATGACATACTTCGCGCACTACGTGTTTGTTTTTCAGAAATATAAATAGTTAATACATATAACAGTCGTTGTTAAAAGCTTTATTTTTAAATTTAAAGTTTACTTACGAAAGATCACGTACATAAGGTTTTCTATATGGGTCATGTGTTGTAGTAGTGACACAAAATAAATATAATTACATTGAGATAAAGTACAATAAATGGAAGATTAGATTATCAACTCAGCCTAAATTATTGTAATTAGAAATTTAAAAGGACTGAGAAAGTACTCCACATATAAAAGAAAAATCCACACGAGCAAAGTCGCGGCAAAAGCTTATTTTTTAGCCCATTTTAGTTAGGACTGCCACCCATAGACATTTGCTACACCAGAGCGGGCCGGAAGTGTGTTGGCGGCTTTTAAAAAATAGGCTCGTTTCATGAAGGGCATATAGCTTTGGGAAAAATTCCGGTGACAGCTAGTTATTACATAATATAAAAGTGAATTTCCGAGTCCCCGTATTAGACACATTTCTGTGTCTATTTCACTGATAATTGATAAATGAAATTCTTTGTCCTGCCCGACCCAAAAAAAAATTTATTTCTTGTTTCCCCGGGATTCGAACCTAGGGCCTCCAGTGCTAAAC
Organism: Anthocharis cardamines; assembly: GCA_905404175.1. Lineage (NCBI taxonomy): Eukaryota > Metazoa > Arthropoda > Insecta > Lepidoptera > Pieridae > Anthocharis > Anthocharis cardamines. Next base: position 4,379,934 of record FR989959.1, read on the forward strand.
ACATCGCGCTTACCGTTGAGTCGATAAGTTATTACATAGAGAAAAATACTAATTCTCTCAGTACAGTAACTTACAATAGAGTATAAAATACCGGAAGCTCCGTGAAATCCAAATTTCGCAGCCAGCGTATTTAATTCCACTTAGCTACCGCAATTCCCTGCATTTGGATTTAAGATCTGCACTTGTAATTGATTAAAAACCGAACCATTACGGAAAAAATCGCTCGCGTTATTTGCTCTGGAAAATTTAAGAATTAAAGTGCTCTGCAAATTAATTTAACCGTGTTTTCTAGACGGAAGAGCGATGAGATGCGCTATACGATAGTAAATATTTTTAGTTCGTACAATATTGCATACGTTTATGCTAATTACAATAGAAATTGTTTGTCATTTCGCGCATTAGAATTATTTCAGACAATTTTAATGAATTTTGTTTTTTTAAGTTGGTCCCATGTTCGAATCCTGACCGATGCAAATTATTTTAATAAACCAAAAAAAAAACTAAATGTTTTCATTACACAAAGGTATTCTTTGTCTGCTTATGTTTTTTTAATAAATTGATAGGTGAGTCACGTGATGGTAAGTGATCACCGCCGCCCATACACATCCACAACACCATAGGGCTTACAGATGTGTTACCGACCTTTAACCTTGTTTTTGTTAATTAGAAAATGCGTATATTTTGAAAAGTAATTTAAGAAACTAAAGTTAATATATACTTAATTCAATTGATTTTATTAAAGTATATTGGAAGAAGTAATGACTCACTGGTTCGAAAATCTAAGATCTTCAAGCCTAAAGATTAATTAGATGACGTAAATACATATACTAATCTGAAATCTACGAGCAACCAACCGAAATAAAATGATTACATCTCCCACTGGAATTGCAATGTAAATTTAATATCTCAAATTTATTTAGTCACATTTTCTAGTGTACACCGCAAGCACGCTTGTTCTGCGAAATTTTTATAAGATTTAATTTTAAAATGGACGAAGAAAATTCCGTTCAACCAACGAAAAAAGTAAGTTAGTTCTCACAATATCGTTATTACATTATTCTCTTATAACGTTTGGTTTGTATTATATTAGGAGTTTATATATTTTTAATTATTATATATTAAATTAGCGATCCTCCCCGGCTTTAAACGGGTGCAGTGTATAGAAAAAAATATAATAATAAAAACAAAAAATCGATCCAGTAGTTTTGGAGTTATATCGTAAAAAATAAACAAATCATACATACCATAAAAAAGTGTAAAATTTCGTTGTAATGACGAAACTACAAGGCTATTTAAATGAAGATAAATTTCCTTCCGTCATCCAATTTCGACGAAACTAAGCTGAATCTAGGTACAGTTTCACGAATATCAGTTCAATATATTCGGAAGTTAGCGTGAACAAACAGACAGATATACAAAAAACGTTCAAAATTATTCTACTTTATTTCCTTCTTTAATCGTCCCCTCTCAATTTCTGATTATAAATATCAATTTACAAATGTGTTTTATTATATGTATAGATATAGATTTAACCTGTATCCGAAAACTAACATCAATAAACTTTGTTGATTATTAAAATATATTTTTTTTTACACAAACCAACCAATATGATTATTTTATGCAAAGATTATCACTAGGTTCAATAAACTTCTTTTAATAAAATATAGTGTTCAATAAGTGAAAGATTTATCTAAAACTGGATACTTTATATACGGGTGAGACGTTTACTTTAAATTTTCACATAATGGCTTTTCTTTTGTAGAAAAGTAAAGGCGAACGCAAAGATAGTCGCGGCCGAAAGGAGTCAGACACTCTGGAAGAAATAAAAAAATTCAAAGAGAATTTACTGCAGTCTGTATCGGACGGGGGGTAAGTGTTTTAGACTAAAGAGGTACAGTTAGTGTTTTTATTCTTATATAATGGATAGATAAAAGATTGTTAAGGCACTAACCATCGTTGCGATTAGGTTTGTGTTACTATTTTTTTTTTATGTCAGATATCGACAGACAAGCATGAGGTTCACTTGATGGTCGGTGATATCTCAGCCACAGTCAATGATGCGCTGTCGAGTATAAAGTATTTTATTTAAAAGGCTGACTTTGTTAGCTTTAGTTTGAATTAAAGGAAAAATGAACATTATGAAAATATTTTTCGGTATTGTCAAAAAACGGAATTGCAAGGTTAGTCAACCACGAACTAACCCAAACCTTGCTTTTCTACCCTTAAAATATCCCTATTAAAATCATCGGGCTCGATTTGCGAAAAATATGGAAATTCCAAAAAAACAGACTTACCCCCTTATTCATAAACGTATTATAAGCTATAGTTAAAATATGTTTTGTTTCTTTCATTTTGTAGTATTTTTATATTCGATAGAGCGAGACAAAACTTGTATGAATAAGGCCGTTAGTATATTCGTTAGGATTCTATAACAACTAAATAAAACTTGAATCAAAGTATATACCGTGAGAAAAGGATTAAAAATTGCTTTTGTGTATATTTTTCTTTCGAAATGAAGTAAAAAAATCAAATTGTATATTTTGTATATATGTAGCTAAAATTTTATTTCAAGCAGCTTATTTGGCCCGTATTTATACGCAACAATTATTTACATTTAATGCTAGGCGTGTTCTTGATGAGTAATTATTTATAACCTTCCCACAGCTGCGAGATAACGAGTTTAAAATTATAATAATTTTCAGAATTGTTCTTGGTGAGAACTCATTTGAGTTATCTGTACCTCAGCAGAGACCTCGCTCTGGTTCTAAAGCCCGAGAAGCGCTGGCGGTCTCCGCTAGCGTGTTAGCAGAACTCGACGAACAGAAGATATTTGAACTCAAAGAGGTATTTTTTTCATTAGTTATCATTTTAGATTTTCTCTCAGGTGTAACATGTTACTATATACCTACACACCATTATACATGCATATAAGAAACGTTTATTATAAGTTATCTTTAAGAACCAGAGAGCTAAGTACCCATTATTAGTTAGTCTTTTGGGATTAGGAATGTAAAGTTTATTTTACAATTTTTTGTTGTTTTTATTACAACACAATAAAAAATAGTTAATAGAACTAAATAAATAAAAGACAAAATGAATGGCTTATAATTTTAATAATTATATAACCTGAAATATAAAAATTCCGAGCTTTGGCAGATGTCCTGAGTATAATTCAATTTAATATGAGTATATCGCTAACCAGGTTTTAACTGGAAGGAACATTGCGATTTTTTTTTAATAAAAATGCAATGTTCTTTCTATGTTCCATATATGAATCTATTGTGATTTTTTTTAATCTTTTTTCTAATATTTTTTATTGAATGCCACTTGTTTTGTTATACTATAATTAGCATATTTAAATAAAAATATTAAAGAAATTTGAAAGAACCAATTGTATCGTACAAATAAAAAATCAAATTATATTTATTTGCAAAAAAACGCATATTCAATTGCGTTCTATAAACATCCAATTATCAAATATACAGAAGCTATACGATGAACGAAGCGTTAAAATTTTGCGATTAAATATAAACAGAAATCCCTGGGAAAGCAATTCATGGCGACTGCATAATCGCCTCGCCAAACAACAGGTCACGTTCTCTTGATAAAATCTCTGAGCGAAGTAAACAAACTGTCACTTGTGTGTAACAATTTTCCGGATAAAACCATTCTTCATACAAATATAGGAAAATATCGTGTTAGCCGAGTATCTAGCTATCTCTATATAAAACGAAGTCGTGTTAGTTACACCATTTATAACTCAAGAACGGCTGCTCCTATTTTAATGATATCTTCTACGCGCTACGACGCGCGGAGACCAATTATTAATCTAAGGATATCTTATTTGTTGGATTCGCCTATGTCCCGAATAATAGAATAACTATTAAAATATCGGAAAAAGTCAGAAAAAAATATATGCAGAAAGTTAATTTTAAAATAAATTAAGTTCGGAACTCCGTCATCTTCCGCAATTGACAGCTCACGTCACGCACACATAGCATTTTTGTAATTGTAGCGACATCTATAATCCGCTACAAGAATCAATACAAAGACGTCAATTCCTGAATCGCGCTATCAAAGTTTCTGTGCGCGCTAACTATATATACAACATCTCGACATCAACCACTGGGGCCTTAGGGCCGGCCAGTCAGTGGTTCGACTGGTCGAGGATCCTCCCTTTAGGTTGGAGGAAGACCACACCTTCCTTCCTCCACATTGGTGACCCCGACGTGATTCAGCCACCTTCCTCCACATTGGTGACCCCGCAGAAGAACACCTACTTCTGAACATCGAGAAGCATGACGTCATCACTCCTTCCTACAACAGCAATCAGCAGCAACCAAGTCACAGCCAGCCTGCACCTTCGGCTACAACGGGTATCCTGTCCACTAGCATGCAGCGAGCGCGTATGCCTGGTCAACACCCTCAGCCACCTTCAGCACAGCACACTGCACTTCGGCCGGTCAGCAAGCAGAGCACATCTCTCCTGGTCGACGCAGCAGCCAGCTTCAAACACTGCAGCACTCCGACTCACTGGAGCATCATGCAGCATCATCGCACTCAGTTCCGACTCACCGCGAACTCTGCGACATCCGATTCCGACTCACTGGAATCTCGGACAATCTGGCACTGGCAAGCAACACTCAACACAGCTGTTTCAACAACTCGATCGACCTCCGGTCTTCGGGGGGGAGTACTGTAGCGACATCTATAATCCGCTACAAGAATCAATACAAAGACGTCAATTCCTGAATCGCGCTATCAAAGTTTCTGTGCGCGCTAACTATATATACAACATCTCGACATCAACCACTGGGGCCTTAGGGCCGGCCAGTCAGTGGTTCGACTGGTCGAGGATCCTCCCTTTAGGTTGGAGGAAGACCACACCTTCCTTCCTCCACATAATAATGCAAATCTATAGAATAGAAGTGGGAAAATAGCATATTCAAATCTAGAAATATTTTATTTTTATTTCTGAAACCAACATTCTGGCAGGACAACGTTTGTCGAGTCTAGTATAGACTCGTATTAAAAAATTTAAACTTTTGAAAGCTTGTGAGACTCTGAATCTTAAATACCTATAGGTTATTTTTTTGAAAAGACATTTCATTTAAAATATTTATATTAAATCATTTATTTCAGATATTAAATTGGATATTGCAATATAATTGATAATGCTTTGATAAATTATTGAGAATAATTTGATGACATCATTAAATAGTGTACTATCAATAATAATAATGGCATTTATGGAGTGGCACTCTATTAATGTTTCTGATGATATTTTTTCTCACCTATTTTTCTTTGTAAATCAGCCTTGTTAATTTTTGTTATTCATCTATATGAATAGTATAAAGAGGAAAGATTTATTTGATTGTTTGTTATGATTTAACTCAAAAACTACTGGACCGATTTTAAAAGTTATTTCACCAATAGAAGGCAATTTTTTGTGTATAGTACATCTACATACATTGCACTCTTGCAAAGCCGCGGCGTGTTACTATAATATTGAATAAAGGATTAAAAAATCTATAAAATTAATTAGATATGTCGTAAATACTGATAATAAGAAATATATAATCTATTTATTCACAGGCATTTCTTCTGTTTGATATGGATGGCGACGGATGTATAGACCACAACGATCTCTGCGGAACTCTGGTCAGTCTTGGGGACACTGTCGATGAACGCGCTGTCAGTAATATGCTATCAGAGGTATGTATCTAAACTAATATTATAAAGAGGAAAGATTTGTTTGTTTGTTACGATTTAACTCAAAAACTACTCGACTGATTTTAAACCGTTAGAAAGCTGCATTATACCATAGGCCATATACTATGTATATTATCAGCGAGTAATATAGAGTATATTTTGTATAGTATGTTTAAATTCCACCCGTATGAAAAAGGCATGTTATTTTTATTTTACGGTATCATTGTTATCGATGGCGTTCTCATGATATGGGGTTGGAATCCCGCGATGTCTACAGTAATTTTGGAGCGGATTGAGCGAAGCTCCTATGGTGACTCAAATGGCATTTCGTCGTTGCGCCTGCCAAATTCCATATGTGTTTTTTTTTTGATTTTTGGTTTTCGCACAAAAAATACTCTTCGTTTTATTCTCTATGTGTTACTAAAATCATTTTTGTGATATTCGAACTGGATATGAGTTTAACTAATTCCATATATGTTTTGACCGGTAAGAAAAGCTCCGTATGTGAATCAATAATACGTTTTTCGTAGTCTCCCAAAACTATACAAAAATCACATATGGAACTTGTCAGGCGCAGCGACGATTTGTATTTGTGAGCATCTCAGCAAGCTAATTTGATTTTTTTTGTACCAAAATAAACTTAAGCAAATTACTAAGGAAGCCCGAATTTTAATTTTAGATCCATAGATTTTAATTTTTTTTAATTATATGTTTTTGACCAAAGACGGAAAATCTGACGCTATTTAAAACTGTCTACCATAAATCTGGGGGCACGGCAGTGCCACCGCCAAGTCGAGCAAAAAGCGGCACGGCCGTACTATCCTTTTCTCGAAGTAGTTCGGGCCATTTTCGACCCCCTATAACTTCGTTGTGGATAAAACTAGAATCCTGAATTTTCAGTCACTAAGCAGGCATTGTATAAACTCGGTATATTTCAAATATCATTCTGTTTGAACCAGTAGTTTAAGAATTATAACTAGTCAAAGTTTGATAATTTGTCACTCACTCACTGACTGACCGATCATCAAAACTCTAAGGCACTTCTAGCAGACATAGAAACTTGAAATTTAGAATACAATTAGTGTTTAGTCTATAAATCAAGGAAAAACTACAATATTTTGAAATTTCGGTCCAGTTTTCTAGATATACAATTTTTTTTTGTATTTCTGTATGTAATGAATAACTTAAAAACTACTGGACCGATTTTAAAAATTCTTTTACCGTTAGAAAGCTACATTATCACTGAGTAACTTAGGGTATTTATACTAGAAAAAAATAGAGATCCTTAGAAATCCCTACTAAAAACAACCCAAGGTGTAAAAAAATTAGCCATAAAATGTCTTTCATCGCATGTGCTGCGGAAAGTATTTATGCTAGAACAAAAAAACGTTCCACAATATTATAGAACATATCAAAATCTACAAAAAATTTCACGAGACCAAAAGTTAATAAAAATGCCGATCAAAATCAGACTGTTATCCATAGCTTTATATTAATTCTTATCCAAATAAACTAAAAAAGGAATATCTACAAAAAGAAATGAGATGCCATCAAAAACATATATTGTAAAAAAAGCCAAGTCTTGCAACTCAGTTCTCTCGTAAAAAGTTGTGAGATCCATATAATACCAAGTCGGTCAATTTATTCAGTCTCTACTGAAGGATCCTTCTGTCTTAAGTTATTACGTAATTAGGTAACCTAACAACATCTTATAGTGATCATATCAATACCAATATAAAAAAGCTTTGATGTTTAAAATAAAAAGGTTGACTTGGCAATCGCACTAAACTATCTAATTTAATATAATATGTGTTACTTGTGATACACATTGTGTTTTTAATAAAATTAAAAAGATACATTGTGTTTTCATGCGATAGCCGAGTCAATCTATTTATTTAAAACATCAAAGATTTTTAATATTGGCATTGATATGATCACTATAAGATGTTGTTAGGTTACCTAATTACGTAATAACTTAAGACAGAAGGATCCTTCAGTAGAGACTGAATAAATTGACCGACTTGGTATTATATGGATCTCACAACTTTTTACGAGAGAACTGAGTTGCAAGACTTGGCTTTTTTTACAATATATGTTTTTGATGGCATAGTATTTTGCTCTCAGTCACAAGAAAGACAGTGTTAGAAAGACAGGGAGATAAATACCAATGTCAATAAAATAATTACAAATATAAACCACAGAAATGGGTAATTAAACTATTTTATGTATTCTTAATGTAAAAATTACGATCAGTTGAAATAGTTTGTATGTTTATGTAATATGTTTAATAGATTTTCTATCGAATTAAAGTGAGCATTGTCTGTGTTTTCAATAAATTTATTATCTATTTACACGATATGTAAACATTAGGGTATTAGATAAAGCTTTATGAGCGTGTTGAAATTTATTTCTACTGTCAAAATAAACACTCCTACGCTTGTTTAGACAAATGTTTTATAGTTTACTAGCTTTCCGACCCGGCTCCACACGACCATTATTTTAAAATGGCATAAGGAAGATTATTCGGTATAGCAAATTAGGTATAATATAAGAAAAATGAAAATAAAACGGACCAGATTATATTTTTAACCTCCTTAACAAAAGACGAACGCATTAATTTTACTCCTGAGCTTCAAGATGAAATACATAATACTATACTGCAGTGAGAAGGAAAAAGGACTTTTCTACGTAAAATTTGAAAAGAAGAGAAGAAAATACTGGTATATTCGTTTTTTTAAACTGATTCTGAAAATCAACTTCTTTTCTAATGACGACAATATACACATATTTATAATCCTACATGTATACATGTATTCATTTTTGTACTAACTATATAAAATAATATAATACTGTTAATTATTTATATAGACTTATTATTATCAATCGCCTCCATAACTCACTGCTACACGCAACGCACCGAAACTCCCGGATTCGATTTCAGGGGAACAGATTGAAACAAATTATTCAATCGGTTCGGTCAAAGGCTTTTTTTCTTATAGAATAGGGGAAGAGTTCTTATAGAATATGGTATGTAGTATGGTAGTAGAGTTTCTTACATAATATGGTAGTACAGTTTCTTACAGAATGTGGTTTTTCTTATAGCAAACGGGCAGGTAGCTCAATTGTTTTTTTTTTATATAATATAGGGGGTAAACGAGCCTGCGGCTCACCTGATGGTAAGTGATCACCACCGCCCATAGACATCCGCAACACCAGAGGGCTTGCAGATGCGTTGCCGGCCTTACAGGGTTGCCTGTTAAGAAAAATTACCAGTGAAACAGACCAAAACTTTTCCAAATAAATCTAGCCCCTGCTGCACTAGGGGACTCGATATTTTTTTCATAAACAATATTTTACAGGCATCAAGCCCGTTAGATTTCGACGCTTTTGTCAACCTTTTGGGGTATAGGACCTTAGAACTGGATTCCGAAGAAATTCTTGTTGCTGCTCTGTCACGATGGGATCCAGATAATACCGGTTACATCCCGGAGGAAAGGTATGAGTACATCCGGATTTTTAATTAAAATAAGTAGTTTTAATAGTCTGATGTAATCCTAATACGTTACAGGTCACCTTTTCCCCCCCCTTTTTAAAGTATTTAATAGTATATTGTTCGCCAAAGGAGCAAGTCACTATTTTTAAGGCGAGAGTGTTTTTTGAATCCAGAGTGGAGCGAGCGTGGGATTCAAAGTATGTGACTCAAGTTTAAAATAGTGTCGCTCCCGAAGTGGACACTCTACTTTTTATCACCTCTGTAAGAAAATAAGTAATTGCAACTCATGAAGTAGAATTACGTTTATTTATTTACATACGGTTAGGAATAACAATAAACAGAAATAATTAGATGCTTCAGTATTATCTTAAATCTGAATTCGAACAAATAATAACAAAATAAAACGCGTTTCGCGCGTTTTTACTTTTACAGAAACTTTTTTTTTATTTGCTCCGCGCGCGGATTATTTTTTGACAGCCAGTAACTATTTAATATTATGTTCGTGATCGATCTCTTTTGTGATTGAAACATTTACTAACAATATCAACATTCCAAATTCAAATCACTTTTAATCCTCGGGATTAAAAAGCTATGTAGCTATTTTTGAATAGATATGATAAAAAATAATTACTGTCCTCTTATTGTATTTTTTAATCAGCAACAAAATATACTTTAATACTATGTCAATGAATATCAAAATAACGTCTCATCCTATAAATGTTTTGCTATCCTCGGAAGCAATTTACATAATTCGCACGCGAATGTAATGACAAGACTAATAGCTTTACATTTGTCGATCTTACCGGCTTACGGTTGTAAAATGGGAGTCGACGTGCAATTTACGAGATTGCACGAGGTATTGTGAGTTAAGTAACGTTATGATAATATGAAGGCTCGACGAAATAAAAATAAATATTTATAGTATTTTTCTGATCGTGGTCTAATAGCTTTTTTCTTTATAGTGCCAAACATTTCAAATAAAGAAACTTTCGTAACACTAGATACGTTGCCGGCCTTTTAACTTAGAATAGGTCTATAATACCGAGTACAATCACGAGCAGTATTGATTTAAGTAATCGCGGGGAATATATTGATCGATCTAAATTAACTGAAGCTGGAATTTGTACAATTACGCAAATCGTTTAGATTGGGGCTATTGGGAGATTACGGGTAAAACAAATTCATGACTGAAAATCTAGCTCCATGCTAAGCTAGCTCATGCTGAGAGATGGAGTTTTTGCACATTTTTATAGGAATTTAGTTTATTTTTTCACTCTCTAAAACACTTATTAAATAAATTATGTTGTAGACTAACAAATCTCTTCCATTGTCTTCTAAAATAACTTAGTAAAACTCGGAATAGTATTTATGTTTAGTGAAAAACTTTTAACTTGATTAGTGAACATTCTTTTTGCTTAATCAGAACTTCTCAACTCGATCACACTGAGAAAATAAACTCCCGGACTAACTTAAAACCGGTCCAACTTAAATAAAACTATAGTCCTTACTTTTGTTTGTGTAATTCGATAATTACTATTAAGTATTTCTCTGCTTTAATTAAATAACTATTACGTTGGTATATTGGTTGGGTCAATATCGTGTACAATAAATTTCCACATAGTGCCAATTGTGGCCAAATTGGAATGTTTGGTTGTTACAGGTTTCAATAAAAAATATAAATACTCAAACTTTTTTATTCCATATCAATATCTATATATCTATCTATATATGTATACAACAAATTCGTGTTAGTGACACCATTAATAACTCAAAAACGGCTGCACTGATTTTAATGATATCTTTTTTTTTGAATTCGTTAAATGTCTCGAATAACAGACGATTTACTAATATATCGGAATAATTCAGGAAAAAAATGTATGCAGAAAAATATGTTTAAAATAAATTAGGTTCCGAACTCCGTCATCTTCCAAAACTAACCGCGACCGGAATCGGAACTTCCGGTTGCGGTTCTCACTTACCGAACGTATTTTTTTATTTTTGAAGCCAATATTCTGACTTCAAAAATAAAAAAGTCTTTCGGGTCCGCTAGTGTCATATAAGCATCATTTTGACGGGCTCCTTGTCGCGTACTGTAGAACACCTGCCGTGCGCAACGATGGGTCGTGAGTTCGAATCCCACTTCGACGAAATGTTTATAATTTTCTGTAAGCATATCTTCCCCACGTCCGGTAACTTCAGGCATTGAACGGGTGGAAGGAATATCGAAATTCCGACCGAGTAGTGAAACACCGTTCATAGATGGAAAAAGCGTTTCAGTCTCTGGATTTCCGAATGCTCGAAGTAAAAAGTATGTCGACAGCGCATCATTGACTTATGTTGTGTGGCTGAGGTATCACCTACCATCAAGTGAACCTCATGCTCGTCTGTCTATATCTAACATAAAAAAAATATTTATAAAGTAAGCCAAGTCCATAGATGCTGGTTTCACAGTCACCTTTATTCAAATTCCAGAATTCGCCACGATTTAATGACATGGGGTGATCGATTCACGGAAAAGGAAGCGGATTACGCGTTGGACGAAGCACCGGTTATTCTGGACAAGGATGGCTACAATCTTATAGACTACAAACGATTCTGTAGTAAATTGTGTGGCCTCAAGAAATCAAACAAAGAAGTTCTCCAGGTGCAGGATTGATTCACTCTGATTTTCCTATTTGGCAGAAATGTTTGCGAAAAGTGAATATAAAAAATGTTTTAAAATACATACATATATGTTTATATATAAATGTATCAAGCATATACTTGATTTTTATTTTTGAATTATAACGTCTTAGGGCACACACGCACTATGCGGCTGGCTGGAATACGGTCAGCCGTCCGGCTACCGGTACCCTTAATTTGGGCATGTTATGAGGAGAGATGAAAAACATGTATCTAAAAAAATATTATTAAACAACCAAAACGTTAAATATAATAATAAGATCCATTTGTCGTTAGTAAATAAAGCTAGTATTAATATTGTCTTTTATTAACGCGACTATCACACATTTAAATAAAATAGGTACTTTATACCGGTTTACATCGCGATTTATGATTTATATTATTTATCTCCACGTTTCCGATGCTTATTAGCAACCGTGTTCACGGGTATGCGTTTTAATCCGGTATAAAGTATTTTACGTATTTAAATGTATGATAGTCGCGTTAATAAAAGACAATATAAATACTAGCTTTATTTATTAAGTTAATGCTAGTATTTCTAATAGTCTTCTTCGATGTACGCTTGTTAGGTGTTCATTTTTAACAGAAGACAAGCCAAACAGAAACAGCTCACTTGATAGTGATACACGCCCACAGACTTCTACAGAGAGTAGGCCTTTTACTTGAAGTGCCCTAAGTCGTATCGGTTCGGAAATATCACCGGTGACAACTGATTCCCTAGTGAAGCAGAAAATTCTTAAGAAAACGAAGTTGTGAATTTTCAGACTTCGATACGGTGTATATGATGATATAGATATCTCGCATAAAGTAAAACAGAAATAAACCTATAATATTAAAGACTCGTAATAATTGTTATCAAATGGGATAGAATTTCTCAAGGCAATGATTGCATTAATTTTAATGAAATGAATTTTCAATTCTCCCCGGGAGTCTTCCTTAACAATCTCTTAAAAGTTGACTTAAATAATCAAAAGTTCAAGTTTTACGCTTCGAATAATTTGTCGTCAAAGTGCCTCTTTATCAATTAGCGATAATTGACTTGTGAAACAAAACAAAGTTATTATTTTAACCAATGAATGATGAATTTCAAAACAATCTCATTAATGTTAAATAAATTTAGAATAAGACTTTCGTTAGAGAACTAATTATTATTATATCTTATAAATATGTTATAAGTTGAAATGTATATTAATAAAACCTTTAACCAATATTAAAACCTTTAAACTATGCTTTTACAATTCGTGCAAGTATATGAAGAAGAAGAAAAAGCATATATTTTACGAAACATTCACAGGATACAATAAAATAAAATAAACGTGCATAAAAAAACAAAATGAAACAGCAAAATTAAATAATAATTAACATTAAAGAGTTCCTGTTTTTAATTATTTGTGATATAGCTATATGTGGCTATATCACAGCACTGATTTTCAGCGGTGCCCATTTAAGATAAGACTAAGATTTTTAATTTATAAAAGTTTTTACATGAAATTAAAAGAACCTGTACAGTTGTTCATTATTACCTAAAAATTTGGAATAAAACCGAAAGTGTATGTTTTTATAATTTGCTTATTTTTTAGGATAATATAAATAAACCTTTATTTAAGACGCATTACACATTCAAACTTAAAAACTATAAAAAAGACAAAATAAATATAAACAAAATATAATTAAAAAACAAAGCATATACATGCTAATATGGAATATGCTCATATACTTTTCGAAAGGTGTAATTATTAAATATATTTTAAATTGCATTATTACAAAATATTCTTACCTTACAAAACTGTGAAATATAATAACTTACCGAACGTCAGCTTTAACTAAATCTCCAGGGAAAACTTTATGAGCTCTTTATTAAGAGAGAAAATCCTTGTTAAAAATTTCCCAAGAAAGTTTCTTTATAGACAAGGCGTAAAAATTCCTTTCTTTTTACGATTTTTAATAGATTCTCTTATACTACCTTAATACCTTTATAAATGACCTCACCAACGCAGATCAGTGGCAAGCGCGATGCGCTTAGCACCGGATGTTTGTGAAAATCAACCCACAAAATGAAAAAAATGTAAATGTAAAAATATGATACCAATCGCTTCCTTATAAGCTGGAGTACAATTATTTCAAACGAGATATATATCATTTAAATCGTTTTAATAGCAAAAATATTTAAAAAACTAGTGGGCACGAAACCCTAAAATGTTTAGAATATTCAACAATAATGTACTTATTTCTATTACTTTGATGCTACCAAGAAAAACGATATTAGTGTAATAATAATAATTACAAAAAAACTATTATTTCTGTTATTTTTTAAAAGAAATTTAATAAAACCTTATTAAAACTTCAAAATCAATTTTCTCAAAATGGCAACCAAGTGGGTTGACACTGTATTGCTGAACAGCATCCAATTAACAAGCCACCTTTCTATGAAAACGCTGCTTTAATAATCCCTTTGATATCTTCTTCTAATATATATAATTCTCGTGTCACAGTTTTCGTTGCCATACTCCTCCGAAACGGCTCGACCGATTCTCATGAAATTTTGTGTGCATATTGGGTAGGTATGAGAATCGGACAACATCTATTTTTCATCCCCCTAAATGTTAAGGGTAATCCACCCCTAATTTTTTATTTTTTATTTTTGGACGAAATTTTTTGTTTTTATTTTTTTATAATGTGGCATTAAAAAATACATACAACCCCTGCATTTTTTGTCAAAAAATCTAGACCCGTGCGAAGCCGGGGCGGGTCGCTAGTATTATTTATAAATAATATAAATTGATTTTGATGACCCAAAGGTTTGTGGTTTTTTTCCAAGCTAATTGTGTACGTATTTTAACAATATACGTACACAATTAGCTTGGGATAAATATTTTAGTAATAATGTTAATTTTACTTATAAAAGTACGAAGGATACCGCGAACGTCGTTACAAAGGTCGTTTCAGTTATTCGTTAACAGGAATCCAATTAAGCCCGAAAGCAATATTGAGACTTTTCCATATCTAACCTCAATTAATTCAACGTTACGTTTCAAATCATTATTATAATTAGTGTACTTTGGGACTTTTGGGATTTTTATAATAGGATTTTTGTTCGATATTTTTATACAAATTGTATATGGTTTGTTTATTTCCGATTTTTTATATTAAACACTAGAGGATTTTTTAAACTTTATGAAAGGTTTTATTTTGATGCTGAAATTATGACAGATTACACACATTACTACTTGGAGTCAAAAACTTTGTCGCACCCAGCCCAGGTATTGATCGAAAACCCGTTCGGGTATCGAAATATGTACGTTAATTGTCCTTTTTTGCATTTTCGCTACGAATAAAAAAACTATCAAGTTACTGACCAGTTCGTCTCGATAGAAGCAAAATTCCGAGCCGATAGCTTTAAAGCTTACTTGAACAAATTTGACTTGAATTGAATTGCTGAAAGCTAAGTAAATATTTGGACTACTGATATCATATTGTTCTTTTGACGGGCTCGTTGGTGACCTTGCTCTCCGATGGGTCACGGGTTCGAATCCCGTATGATGTCGATATAGCTAACATAAAAAAATGGTTGTGGTTTCACCGACTTCAAAGATCCTCACACTCATCGCACAAAATATGCTATTGAATTATCATAATTCAATGTCATTATTAGTCTTTCTACTTAGCTTCTCATGGTCCTGCCTCCGGTGGTAAACATATGAGTGGTGGTGGCTCGAATCTCAAGGAAACAAGATTAAAAAAAATTGTTTCTATCGGGGAGGGCAAAGAAAGCTGATCACCTACTTGCCTGTAAAGTAAAATCAGTGAACCCATGCGGCATGCCCCACTAGGGGACTGGGGTATCACTACTACTTAGCTCCACTCCGCATTGGTGACCTTGAAACGCAAAAGGCCTAAGTGATAAAGTGTTTCAGAAATCATACCTCAAATTATTTCATCAAACACTTCGAGTACCTTTTCGGTTACAGCAGGCTGCCTGTGAACTAGAAATAGCAAAACTTAGCTCGTTAGCTCATCGCTTTGCCTTGTAATTTAGATATAATTTAATTGAGCAATTAACCTCGAAAGCCCTGAGCACACGATACACGGGATTTATTAACAAATAAAATTTTGTATTCTAGTGGTTAAAAAGACCAAAGAAATTCAATTTATACTGACATAGAATAAAATAATCTAATTGACAGGAGATTGAGGTGAATGTGAGGATTAAAATTTTTTCTGTCTAAGGTCACGCTCACGTCCGAAACTAACAAACTGTTATTCATACAAACATCGGTAAATTAAGTTTAGCCTGAAGTAAGTACGTACATATATAGGCTTTTTTTCAGAAGTCGCGGGCACCAGCTAGTGTAACAAATCTATTTATAAAAAGAGTGTATAGACCTCTTTAGTATCTAGTCTGTTCATTGTAGTGTTATTTATTTTATTGATATGAAAATATGTTATACATACTATATATACATATTTAATTAGAATATGCATAAAGATCCAATAACAACAGTCCATTGATAATATATGTAATAGTTGCCTTACCAATTAAAAGTGGGGAAGCCAAAAGACTCTCGGTCTCCCATGTTGCATGAGTATGATCAATCAATCGAAGTAGCCGCAACTGTTCCGGAACTTCACCTAAATGTTGACTAGAGTAATCTTAGATTTAAACAAAAGACTGTTACAGCCTAACATTTCTTATCTAACTATTGATAATAATTATATTATGGTAAAATCATGTTGTGGGCAATAGTTAACAGAATTCCGAAAGTTGTTCATACTCCATGTGCGTTAGGGCTTAACCGTTAAGACATCAGACATAATATTGTGTATTATCCTGTACTAAGAGGTATACGAATTTTGTGTTGAGTAAATTTAACACTAGACTTCTCAATAAGAATATTACAATACGATAAACATTAAAATAATTTGTTTTAAATGTATATTAAATTATTGCTCTCCAAAAAATATTGAAGAATTTTAGATTCATGATTTACCAACCAACATTTTCGTTCGACAAAAAGAGCTGCGCCTCGAAATCCAAAAAAGGATAATATTCACTACAAGTAGAAATAAAAATATACTTATTATACTATTTTATTTACATTTTTAAATTAAAATTAAATAAAATAGTATAGTTATATTAGCCTTAGTACTAATTAAAAAAAATGGAATAACATTAATTATTACAGTTAAATAATTTACATCAGAATGGTGTATAAGAATAACAAAAGGAGTCTTTAGTTAAATAACATTTTTGACATTTAATATTTTATCTGGCAACTGTATTAATGGTGATGAACGTTGGTCATAATAAACCACAGAGTATAGAACTTACAAGCATCAGCCGGACTAGCATGACCGCCACGAGATATGTCGCGGACGAGAGAAGACAAACTAAGATGATCGACAATTTTGATAAAAAAGATATCTCGATCGACAAATATAACTATTTTTGATATTAAAAGTCGAGTTTTAAGTGTAATTGTCATGTTAGACTCGAAAGAAATATAGCGATTATCGATTAAAACACGAGAAAACGGTGGACGAAATTTTGTCGCAGTTGTCATGCTAGGCCGGCAGTATTGCCTACAACAAAATATAAATAAATTTTGTTGCAATGATTATTATTACATATTCGATATGATACCGCACGAAGTCCTGCGGTATAGTAAAAAATAGAAATGACCATATTATTCCCATTGGATTATATAAACTTCTCAGCCGATTATTATTATTGTAACCGAGTCTTTGTAAGCTAAACCATTGTTGAAAAGAGTGTCCATGGAGTTTCTTGCCGGTTCTTCTCCATGAGACCCACTTTTTCGAACCGTGCAACTAGACGTTTCATAAGAGCCTGCAAAGGCCTATTTGAAATAAAAAACTCTTGATTTTGATTGGTGATTTCGCAACTGTTAATTAGAACTGCTATATCACTATCGTTCCCAAGCCGTTATTAATTACACAGATTATAAAACAATGTCGCAAAGATAAATTCGCTTTTATTAGATTTTGTAATCTAGAACCATTTCGTTTTCCTTATCTAAATAATTTTGTGTGAAATATGACTGGCTAAACCGTTAGTGGAAAACGAAATTAATTTTATTAATTCTTTCTTTTTTGTATCAGCTGCTAAAAATGTATACTTGGTAAAGCGAGTATCAGATATTTATATAAGAAAAACAAATAACGTATTATATATAATTAGAACGCGATTAATTCATAAATAATTTGAAAACTATAGGTATATATTTACTACCATTAAAACTATGTAATGGTAACAAATACACAAGATGAACCGGAAGAGAATCAGAGGTTTTAATAATAATTTTGTCATTAAACTTAGTTATTGCTAGCAAAAAAAATTACTCCCCGCTACTAAAATGGTAGTTATATACAATATTGTAGGCACATATAATTACGGAAGCAATTCAGAAGACTACAATCTCTATAAAAAGACAAGAATATGACACACTACCACAGCCCGGCATTTCGTATACACATAGGTACTAAAATAACTTCAATGTACATAGGTACATATTTCCCATTGAAGTAGGCAGAGATCACGGAATTCCATATGCTCTGCAAAGTGATACTCTCGCTTCTATTCTTCCGTTCTTCTCTATAACATCTACGGTTCATTACATAACGACAGCGTATTATTGACTGATGTTCTGTGGCTGAGGTATCCTACCTACCATCAAATGAACCTCATGCTTATCTGTCGATATCTTAAATAAAAATCATACCTATAAGTATACATATATTATGTAGTTCTTAGTAAAAACTTAGTAAAGAAACAAAAAAAAGATTTACGAAGCAAGTAGACGAATAAAAAAAAGATGCAGCTGAGCTATTAAAACAGTTCGGATGTATTCACAGCCGTGAAACGCAATAAAAAGAAAAACTTTTATTTGAGTGCTCAAAGCCAGTGCCGTTACAGCTTTTGAGCAGGTTAATGTATATGGCAGGAAACAAGAGAGTGCGGCTAAAAAAATGAAATTGCTCTTTGTAAATTCCCGCGCGAATTCACGAGTAGTGTTGGGAGAATGTGATATGATTCAGCCACACTGTATTGTTATTTAGGTGGACTAGTTACAAAATAAATAATATGGGTTATGATTATTTATTTCTCTATAATAAATATACACTTCACTTGAAACTTACAAGTAATAAATAATAACAAGACTCTTATTACCACAGAACACATCTGTTCTGTGCTTATTACTTACATAACTAAAAGAAGAGAAAAATCCAAAAAACATCTGGCATGCGCACCGATAGTTCGTGGGTTCGAATCCCACCGGGACGACATGTTTATAATTTTCTGTAAGCATGTCTTCCCCACATCTGGTATCTGGTGCATTGGTGGAAAAACGGTAAAGTGCATATAGCGCGTTTCGGTTTAAGTCTATGGATTTCCGAATGCTCGAAGTAAAAAGTAGGTCGACAGTGTATCATTGACTGATTTTCTCTGGCTGGAGTATCACCTACTATCAAGTCAACTCATGAGGTTGACTTGATAGTAGTTGACTCGTCTGTCGATATCGAACATAAAATAAATTAAAAATATATACATTATATAATGTTCTCGACGTTTAGGATGCTTTTCAGCAACCGTGGTCACGGGCAAACTAAAAGTTGATAATTGTCTCATTTGAAATGTCACAAACATGCCATATTCACGTAACTATTCCAACGGAGTTGATATTTATGTTATTTACATATTAAAATGCAACTTTGTGAGATTTCAAATCAGACAGCTGTCACCGATCAGTCACTGGTTGTGAAAAGTATACGAAACATCGGGATAAATAATATAAATAATGAATCGCGTTTTAATCCGTTATAAAGTATTTTATTGAAATCTGTGTTACTCACGTTAATAAAACACAATAATAATAATAAGCGTATCACTAAATGCCGTATATAAAAATAAATACAAATACTACGTACATTAGGCCTTTTCTATTACAAGGAGCAATCGGGATGGTGGTTCGCCTTATGGTAAGTGATTTCCGCCACTCATGTGCTTTAAGTTGCTTTGTCGGCTATTAGAATGAGATAGGGAAGTCCGTAACCAGCTTTATCTAAATTCCTTAACTAAAACATACGTATATCTACAAACGGAATCGAACGTGTCACCCGGTTCTTCATTACGTAACCAGTTAACTAAAGAGAGAGATAAAATTTCATAAATATTACACCTACAAAAATTCATCAGGAAAGCGAGGTTTTGAGTCTATTATTATCAATGTTATGTAGATAAAATGACAGGTTAAGTTTTGTACTTATACAGATACGGAATGTTTACAGCATCGCATGAGAAAGTTTTTCCACATAAATAACTTCACAAAAGCCAGGTAAGTCTTAGCAGGTACAGCGAGGAACATAACGTACATCTATTCAGTACTGTAGTTCTAAACAAAGTTACAAACAACGCTATGAAACCTGTCGTTCTCGAACGGGTTAAAATAAAAGTTACAATTCCATTTATGAAAATTTAATTTCGCTAACGCAACGGTTTGCGGAACAACGTTGAGTTTTCCATTTTCAAAACCACGTCAAACATATTTCATACATTACATCTACAGTCACTTGATATTCGATACTACATATTTGATTACTTGTATCGGATGTAACATTAAACTTTACATATTAATATACGAATATTTGGCTTTTTTCATATCAAAATAACATAATATCAATACGGTGGTAGATTTAAAAAAAATACGAAAATATGTGCTTGCAATTAATTTGAATATAGTATCATTATATTTGATTTTGATACACGTATTCTATTTTAAGATATATTTGTAAATGCTGGTGCCACAAACAATTAAATATTAACTGATATTTCTCGAAATCATATCTACAATATAAAACCCTTAAAACCATTTCTTTCAGTTTATACAATGTAATTGAATACTCAAATATAATATACAGAAAAAACAAAACCTTAAATATAGTGGACACTGCCTATAACTGTTTTAGCTACAAACCAACTACGTACCTACAATCTACATATATATTAAAAAATCCAAAAATCCTGTAGTAAATAAATATAGTATGAATCCCGTACCACTTGTTCTCGGGTTTATTTTGTCACATCAATGTTTAAAAATAGAGCAACGGGAAGCAAATGTAAAAAACAGAATTGAAGTCACAACATCAGTAATTAAAATAATGCTGCAAACCACTCCAATTAGGGCCAGATCACGGAATGAACACGTCTAAGTCTGATTAAACTCTAGCAAATGGCAGTGCATCGTGAATATCGCTCGTACATTAATCCCTTTTCTTATGCCAAAGTTAAGTACCGAATTAAAATACGACAGCTTGCTTTACAATTAGAACTCTTTAAAATTATTCAAGAAAGCTCTGTTGTAAAATCCACTATATTGACTCATATGTTATTCAAATATTGTTTGATTAATATGTGAACGTTCGCGTTGGCACGAAATAAAGTGCTACAATTTGTTTATTCTACCATCTTCTTGTGTGAGGTGAATGTCGGGCAGGGAGGGATTTCAATACATTAATAATTTTATCAGCGTCAGTTGTTTTATACAACAAATACTTAAAACTAATCGTTCATTTTATAAAATACTAGCTTCTGCCCGCGACTTCGTCTGCGTAGAATTAGTACTAAGGGTAGCTTATTTTTGAACCAAGCTGTTTTTTCATCAATCTCCGCTTAATGGCGCTGCACTCAAGTCAATAATATCGTGATAATTTTTAAACCGTTCGTCCAAATTACTTAGTGTAAAAGTCAAAGTGTATCTATATTAAATACTGAAAGCTAAAAATGTATAAATTTTGATAAGAATTAGCTAAATACTCTAAAAATTGCAATTGAAAAAATTAATCAAATTTAAATGTATTTATGTTTCATAGTTTAGGGTATATGCTATGTATATGTAGTTATATGCTATCTTTACTGGACTTTTAAAACAAAACAAACAATCCCATAATATATTATACTCTTGTAACTCCAACGGTTTAGGCAGCGCACGCCATGAAAGCCCTCAGAAGGCAGGAATTTTTCCGAGTTACTTGATACTTATCGTTATATTATGGCCAATATACAAAAACTGTTTATAAATTGTAGCTTATGTGTTATTCTGATATATAAGCTATATTACTGTTTCATCAAAATCCGTTCGGTAGTTTTTGCGTGAAAGAATAACAAACATCCATCCATCTATCCATCCATCCATCCATCCTCACAAACTTTCGCATTTATAATATTATAGTAAGAAATATATCAGTAAGATTGTATCTACATAAATCCATTACAAAGTTATTTTTTAATTAATACGAGGTTATGAATTTGCCTCAAATAGTTTCATATTATATTACACTTTATATAGTAAATTCATAAATCTCATTCGGCAGACACACTTTTATTTCTGTTTTACTGATATTTTTTGATGTTACTCTATTATAATACTGGATTTTTATTTGTTTTGGCAGCAAATAAAAATATCAGTTTCAGTATTATGTTAGTAAATCAGTAAAATAATTAAACAGCATAGCCAGGCATTACAATACAAAACCAAATCAAACTAGCCGAAATTACTTTCACGTTCAATTAACATTCGATCACAAAAACAATCGACTAGTTAAAGGTGACTAATGATTCTGTTATCAAACGAAAGGGTTAATCTTTGACTAATTGAGATAAAATGAATTGCCCTTTCTATTAATTAAATTAGTTTCTTAGCTGTTGATTATCCATACTGCCTAATATAGTTACAAGTATTTTCAGTCGGCCAAAGCACAAAAAGAGCCCTACCCAAAACAATTTACTAAGAGTGTTTTACAGTATTTAAATATCAAGGAGAATAATCTCACAATAAGACGTGCATGTTGGATAACGATTTCTCAGTAAAAAATATGAACTTTTCAATAAAATTTTAAATAAAACTTTTTGATCATTTTTTTATGAATAAAACTTGTATTTTCATACTGATATAACTAAAAGCCTTCACATTTTGCAAATTTCGATAAAAAAAGTTGGGACGTAACAAGATCCTCTCCAAATGGGAAACCATCAAGGCCTGTTTATCTAAATAGCCTCCAACTATCGCGAACGGTTGTAACAACGACGACTTGCGGAACTGGCGAAGTGATTCCAGTTTCATTACTGTTCCAGAGATTTGTTTAAAGGAATTCTTGGGTAAATATATACAAGGGTTATTTATCATTTTATTATTGACTCAGTTTTATTTTGAAATAAACAACTTCATATAATTAATAAGTATAGATATTCTATCTCACGAATTCCCTTTGGCTATGAATGTTGTCAAGCGTGCATATATACATACATTGTTTTAATTCAAATTCAATTCAAATTAAAAATCATTTATTCATTTAGGTAACATAATGTACACTTATGAACATCAATAAAAATACATATTAAATGCTTCTAATTTTACATTTACCGCCAGTTCTCAAATCAAGGGCGTAGAACGAAAGAGAAGAACTGGCAAGAAACTCTTCGTCACTCTTTTTAATCGCCAAGTTTTTGTTTTACAAAATATTTGTAAGGCGCTGCAACCAATACACCATGTTCCACATGACATCTTTGTGTAATTAAATATAATAAAAAAAAATATAATAAATAAAATATAAACCAGAAAAAAAACAAAGATTTATCCTCTATCAGCAGTAGGTATGGTGAAATAGGAGCACGCACTTACATTCTTGTGGGAACAACACGCAAACATATAGTCGAAAATATAACTAATATCACCGCATACACGAATTCGCGTTTAGCGTGCGCTATGTTTAGAGTGCGCTCCCGAGATGTGTGTATGTATGTGCACGCCTAACAACATTCATAGCCAAACGGACTTCGTGAGATAGAATATTTATACTGCGAATCCCATTTAGCAGTATAAATATTCTATATAATTATAATAGATGCAAAAAATCAGTCCTGCGGTAACTCACTGGTACCCTAATTTCCATCCTATTTGACACACAAACACACAACTGTAGCAGTTATAATTATAAGGCATATAATATAATAATACATTTAAGTAATAAAATATAAAATATTATTAGTTTTTGTAACATGTATATTTTTCTGTATGCTGTGTTGTATGTGATTCAATAGATTTATTATTTACTAGATAGGACTTCTTTTAACAATATTTAAATCATGATAACTTTTCTTTCGGACATGCAATTTCGATAAAACAAAGGCTATGCCGATGGCTCCAGGATTTTTAATCTCCCTGTGAAAACTGCATATATAATCCTTACAGTAATTTCAATGGTCAACGTGTTTAAACAGACAAAAAGACAAAAATGCTAAAATTTTGTACCTTACTTTTAATTTTTGGTAAATATATTCAATATTATCTCGTCAATTCCACTAATTTCATAAATTTTACCCAATTTAGAGTAAACCAAAAAGCCTTACATCTTATGAATTTTACGCCATACAGTATGAGTAAGATCACAGAACAGGGAAAAATAAGTCTGTTCTGTGAGTAAGATTCTCCTTTTTCCACTCTAGGTGCAATATAATAATTGACAGAAATTTTAAATCACAAATAAAACTACGTTTCAAGCTATTACACAACGCATGGTTGGGTAGCGAGGCTTGTAAATTGTTTGGAACTCCTTGCTTGACTTTGTACCCTTTGTAACTAGATAGTTAATGATAGAAAAGGATTTCGACAAATTATATTATTTATAGATATAAATAACATAATTTGTCGAAATCCTTTCACCAGCAAAACACAATTTTAGCTGTTTTCAATAGATTAAGCACTTCAGAGCTTTGGGGTCAATTTTACCCAAACTTGAGTAGTTAATTGGCACTTAAGAGACCCATTAAGTATTCTAAGTCCTAAACAAACAAATTTGTGGATTAAAACTACTAAGATTTATATAATGTTATAGAATATTTTGAATTTAAATATATGGTGAATGTTGAATTACATAGTTCAAGTATGCCGTGAGCTACAAACCACAATCGTGGAACAAAAGTTAGAAATTAATTAAGGCGAAGTTAATTTAACTGATAATTTTGACTGAGAATTATATTATTCATAGGAGTTAAGTTTTAATTGGGTAAAATACTCTGAGGGTTACATACAGAACCCTGTAACTAAGTGTACGCTCTTCCTCCGTAAAAGATAACCGATTGAAGAGTTGAAAAAATATGTGTTTATATAATGGATTTCTTTACAAATAGTAAAAAAACAACATATTTAGCTATAATGTCAACTAAGTAACATATACAAGATGGAATTCTTTATCTGTATCTGCAGGGAAAGTACTCTAAATACTGAAGATAGCAAACTTTATTCATATTGAATTAATCACATAACGTTTTGTGTATTTTTCCTTTTCTTAAACCAACGGTAAACGGTAGATATATACGTACATTAGGGTGTCCGATATTTCCCAAGTTGATTTTTTTTGTTGCAGCCCCTGAAGTTTTAGTTTTTGCTCTAAAAAAAATTATCCAACATAAACAAGCTCTTAATTTTCAAGTTAAACCGTGCCTAAATCATGTTACTTTTCCCATATAAATAACATGGGATTTTTGTACTTTTTGCATTTAATTTTTTATCTCCTAAGCAAATGATGATAAAGAAGTATTCTTATACAAAATTTTGCGCTCTACAAAAAAGGTCTCTTGGGTTTTTTCGATAAAAACATTCCTTTAAGAGTTATACGCGGTTAAAGTTATGCACATAGTTTATAATAGAATGAATAAAATGTGACTGAAAACTGTAAACACGTGTAAATATAACAAAGCTGTACTTTCAGCACCTTTTGAGTCATGCATTAAGTCGTCAACGGAAGGTCGCGTGCATCTTGACGACACCATTGTCCCGCCCACAGACACTATCATCCCTTTGTCCGAACGAATGTTCCTTAATGTACCCCGTATTTGGGACAAGGAAATGGCTCTCGTCGTTTGCAACTCTTTGTGTCGTTTTAAAAATACAAAGGTGAAATAGGAAACGTATTGTGTTTCTACATAATAGATTAAAGAGTTCTTCTTCTTCAGATCGCTTCTGCATTTTCATATTATGTAGTATAGTTTGATAGTGACAAAGAATAAAACAGAAGATTTTTTTTTCTGAATGGCAATCTTGTCGAAGGTTTTTAGTTAATGACAGGTCGTTATAGCACATTGTCAGCGGCGTCTATTTGATGTTTGCACAGAATGGTAGTCGCGTTTTGTCGTATATCGACCTTTGCTCGAACCTTACAATAGCTGTTTATTCATTCTTTCATTCTTACATGGATTTTTCTTAATTTATTAATTAAATTTAGCTCCATAACAATGGAGTAACCACGGAATACTGAAACGATACTCAAAACTTGAGAGCTTCTTAAAATGTTTCTGTCTTTCATTTTACCTTCGTAATGATAGGGTTAGATATACTTTTAAGTACACCTCAATGTTGATTAGCGTTCGATAATTCGGCCATAAGTCTCAAAGTCTATGTATCATGTATATTCTATTAATTAGGGACATATGCTGTTTTTATTATCCACGTAACTATTCTTGTTTATTACAAACAAACAACATCGTAAACTCACCCAATTTCAAGTCTATTTCCTAAAAAAATAAAACTCGTAGAATCCTAGGTCAGGCCACATAAAGTTAATTTTACTCAAGCCCGGCATGACGTCTCATAAATTTAACGTGTTCGTAGAAATATAGCAACATACGGCATACAGCTGTAGTATCATTGAATAAGTAACCGAGCCAATTTCATATGCTGTGACTTACTACCACGAAATACTTGGATGTATGGATCTCGTATTGAAGATAATTTTAAACTAAACTTTCTATGACTTTTGCTTAGAAGTAGGATCTCATAATTAATTAAACATCTCTGGTGTTTCTAAGTTCGAGGCATATATATGTATATATATGTACAGCTATATACTACATATTTCTATATAATCATCATATCATATGCTCTTGAAGCTTGCCCTTTTTTTTATAGGAGATAAATTGAAAAAAAATTTTTTTTTTTAATTTGCTAACTAGGTAATAACAATAAACATAAATAAAAATGATAACTGTGTATGATTTTAAACCTTCAGTGTGTTCATTACAATAAAGATATTTAAATTATTTACAATAAAATATTTTACATTTACAAAATTTATACGACAATTATTTTTAACGAAATCCGTTCGAATACAGAAAAATACACTTGTCAGTTAATCTGAAACGTTATGACGTGCATAAATTATATTCTACGAATAAATCTGTGTTGAGCTCAGCAGGAAATACTGGGATTTTATACAATTAATTTTCATTATTAGCTCGAATCAGGCTTTTGTACTAAATGAAAACAATGTACCTACTGTAAAAAGTTAAAAGATGTTATATTGTAATAATTAACTACAATGTTTTAAATGAGATAGTAAGTCTATTTTAATTCAAATAGCCTTCTTTATAGGATCAAATTATTTTTATTTTCGTATCTAATGTTTAGCTACTGAATGTTGAGGCAATTTGTTGGGATTCAGCCTTAATCCGCTTTGTATGCCGAATCAGAAATAAAAATTGTGTTTACGATTACGAATAACAGTACGATTGTTGTTAGAATAATATCATTGATTCTTAATTATTTTATAAAAAGTAAATTTTATTGTTATACCCCCGAATTTTATATTATTTTATGCATGATACTGACACATTTCTGCGTCTAAGTCACTGAGCTTTTCTTTAAAGGTACATGATTAGTCTTCTGTGCAAAGAACTATTTTTTATCGTGTTTCCGAGTTTCTAATTTCGATTGCTTAACGTCATGTGAACTACTGAGACGCAGGGATGGTCAGTTTTATATAACTATAAGAAAATAAATAAAATAGCCTTTATAAGGAGTTACAAGTAATAAACTCTATACCATATCTTTTTTCAATCACAGTGTAGAATCATACACGTAGTCAATGAAAGAATGCTTACGAAAATATCACATTATTTATAGTCGCAATTCTCAATAGACTTGTTCCACATTTCCAACCCATATTGCTTCAAACTTAAAGGGAGGTATTTAAGTATCCAGGGACAACTTAACGTAATTGTGTATAATTTAAAAAAACACCAAGAGATCATAATATTATTTAGAATGTAATTGCTTCTGATTTATTGTGCGAGTAGATCTTATACAGTTCTTACACCCGCGCCGTCTACTTCAACGCATTGTACGTTTTTCTCCATATTTTAATTTTAAAATACTATTATTATTTTATCTTCTTCAGTGTGTAGGTTTATGTAAATATCATTTATATGGTTATTATTGCGTTTATTTTTTTATATATAATATAATAAAATAGTAACTTAGACCGTCAAGATTTGTAGATTATTACAGATTGTATGTAGATATCCAAATATATGAATGTATTCGTAGATAGTTACTTAGTATGATAAAGTAAATAGCCATTCATATAAGTATTTTTAATTATCTTAACGCCAAAACGCCTATTTCCGCCAGTTACGTTCTGGAGAGGAGTGTTGGCAGTGCAGTAGAATAAAAAGTACATATAAAAACAAATAAATTAGAATTGTAAATAATTATCATTTTAAAAGGTTAATAATTTAAACCCTCGACCCTCTTCCTGAAGAAAACAGTAAATGCGTTACCTGGTAAATTGTTCTAAATATATATATGTATGTAAGTAGATTGTAATTAGGTTATAATTAAACTTCAAGATTTACTTGCAGTCTGGTTGCATAATTGCTTAACTATGGTATTGTCAGAGCCCAGTACTCCTTGCATTGAGACTGCAATAAAACATGACCTCGCTTAGTCTTTCCTGGACTGACGCCAGATTTAGGGTAAAGGCAATGATGAGATTCCAACTTCAATGGCCAAATTGGGCAAAAATGTTTCCAGAGTACCATTCTGTTGAATTAAATACAAATACCATAAAACCTCCTTCCTTTTGTAGTGTATTTTATGAATAAAGTGTTGTTTTAAAAACTGCTTTTTTTTCAGTCAATGAAAATTTTAATTTCTTGTTTTTAGTTTTTAAATTTAATAACCTAATGCTCAGATAATAATGCAGTAAATGGTATTTGAGCTGTCTTATATTTCTTAATTTATCTGTATAGAGAAAAAAGATTTAAAATGCGATGTATTATTGTAATTTTATACGGACCTTTAGTATCTGTAGTTTTCAAGATATTTAGAAGACCCTAGTAAATATACTAATAAAGTTTTATGTTTTTACTTATTCTGTATATAAAAAAGACATACCTAATAAAATGCAATATATTTGTGATAATTTTAATTTTATATTTAACAAGCCCAGCCAGAAAATGTTCACATTGATAGGAATTGAAAATTAAATAAACAAAATAAATGAAAATCAGAAAACATATAATTTTTTAATATTTTTTTCTGTTTAAATAAAGGTTGGTAACTTTAAAGGTAAAAACTAATCATATATAGGAGGGCGAATCCCACGAAGGTAAACAAGGCAGTAGAGAGGCTGTCCATAAATTATGCGCGGGAAGCGGGTGGCGGGCAGCGGGCGGCGGGCGGGCAGCTGACCGCATATTGTTCTATAAGCTAATATCTCCGTTAATAAGTAACCGAGACCCTTGTCAGAGTAAAATTAGAACAGTTGGATCGCTTCAATATTATGAAAAAATAATTTAGGTTAGTATGCGCCCTTCAGACATACAGACACTTTTTGACGGACTCGTTGGCGCGTTGGTACGCAAGGTATCCCTACCGAGCGACTTGAGTGCCGATGGGCTGCTGGTTCGAATCCCTTGGAATGACATACTTTTGAAAACATGTTTTCTCTACGTATAATCACTTCCCGAAGTGTCCGCATTAAACAGGTGGAAGAAATATTGAAATAACGACCATTCATAGATAAAAAAAAACTCGTTCAGTGCATGTTATAAGTTTCGATTTCAATGTATGGTTTTCCGAACGCTACAAGTACAATATTAATAAAAGCGACAGTATATAATTATTTGATGAGACACCACCTACCACCAAAGGGAAAATAACGCAGGTCTATTAATTTCTAGCATAGTATAAAAATCCTGCTTCAAAGTATTGTAGTAATATTTCTATGTATCAGCTTACCATGCATACCAACATTTTTATAGTTTTAACCAGGCAAAAAACCACAAGTCTTGATGTCAATATAATGTACACCATTACATGAAACTCCAACCTTTTCTGTGATTTAGCGTATCTAATATCCTTTGGCGCGTGTGTATTTAAAGATTTAATTGCGGTATTTTTATTAATCTAATGAAAATTTAAAATAGGGTTTTTCCAAACTTTTGAACAGTAGTGTAAGTAATAATGTTATATACGTCCAGAAATTTTATACATTTATTAAAATATATCAACTGCTCATTTTAAATCTGTGCCTTGTACCTATTACATCGTGTTTCACGCTGTTGGCTCTCTTGACTTGATGAAATTCGTAAAGGGTAATATAGAAGCATTGAAATGTAACAATATTCGTTTCAACCTACTCAACCATTCACACTAATAAATTAATATTACGTTTCACGATAATGGAATTAAAGTTCTCAGTCATGTTTTATTACGTCATAGACTGAGACCGAACCGAGCATTATGCACTTCACAGTTTTTCCATCTATGTACAGTGGGTCGCTAACTCGTTATCCGTTAGGATATTCGATATTCTGACAAATTCGTACTAGGAAATCATAAGCTGAAAGGAGCAATTCGCTACCCAAACGTAAATTTTGAATTTCGTTCCACTTATGCTTAAAGAATAATTAGGAGATTAAAAAGCGTTTTAATCATTGTATTATATATTTGAAGTGAAAGAGTTATGCAATTGTATCTAATTACATATATGGAAAACTATTATTTCCGCCTATCTCAATGAGAAAGAGGCGTGCGTATGTATTATTTATTTACGTTTCATAGCTTTACAGCCAACGTGTAAAATAATAAATAAAAATAAATGAATTAATCAATCAAACGCGTCTTGATAGTTGCGTGACCAAAATATTAATGCATGTTTCTAACTAAAAAATTAAAATTAATAAATAAAAGGTAAAATTTATTTAAACCCGCCAGGATTTGAGCCTACGACCAAACACTAGGTGGAATTATCACCCCGTTATAAGTGAATTTACCCAAAACCGGACGGTTTCTAAGAGCCAAAAACCTAATGATAATAAATAGTCGCGTGTGTGTTTTCATTATGTGTGGAAATTTACCTTTTTCCGGTCCTTTATTAAAACACGCCCTTAAAAGAGGACATAGCGTGTGCTTGTTCATTACCTTAGATTGTTTCTTTTGTTACACACAATACTGAGTACCTACATATTATCCAGGAATAGATTTAGATAGAGTGATATTACTCTAACATAATTACACACGATGGGCGAATTATAAAAGCAAGATACATAGTCACAAACTAGTACTTCCACGCCGATCTGATCTTCATCTTATTTCTATTTGAGAGTTGATTTTTGTGTGTCTCAACATATAATAAAACAGTAAAATCGACTAGTCTGTATGCTGAATATATTTTGCAGATTGGAATTGACAAGAAGTGTAACAGAATAAAAATAACTTTCGTCTGTCTTTTTGTTCACGCTTATCTCCAAAACTATTGAATTTTCATCGGCAGATTAAGTTTAATCTGAATACTTATAATAAAAACTTTGTTTCTTCGAAATTAATTGTATGTCGGGAAGAAACATTATGGTTAGTGTTCAATAAAAATCATATAAAAATATGAAAAGTGAATTTCAGAATACACATATCATTCTACTATAATAACTTAATGTAGATATATACTAACTATATACAAAATAAACTATGTTACACGCTGATAATGTAGCTTTCTGTTGGTGAAAGTATTTTTAAAATCGGTCGAGTAGTATTTGTGTTAAATCGTAACAAACAAACATACAAACAATTTTTTTTATAATATTGGATAACTTTATTTTCCATTGTTCAAACCAAATGTGGCTCTGACTTCTAAGCAAGAGCGTTCTTTGTTTAAGAACTCGTCCTTATACAAAGACACAGTATTCAGAAAGCACATCTTAGACATCTAAGGAGTGTTTAAAAAAATATATTTTACTAGCGTCTGCCCACGACTTCGTCTGCGTAGAATTAGTACTAAGGGTAGCTTATTTTTGAACCGAACTGTTTTTTAACAATCTCCGCTTAATGAGGCTGCACTGCACTCGAGTCAATAATATCGTGATATTTTTTAAACCGTGCGTCCAAATTACTTGGTGTAAAAGACAAAGTCCATCTATATTAAATACTGAAAGCGATAAATGTATCAATTTTGATAAGAATTAGCAAAATACTATAAAAATTGCAATTGAAAAAATTAATCAAATTTAAATGTATTTATGGCTCATAGTTTAGGGTATATTGGCTTCCACATAAAAGGTAGATATATGCTATCCCGGACTTTTATT
This sequence comes from Anthocharis cardamines, assembly GCA_905404175.1. Classification (NCBI taxonomy): domain Eukaryota; kingdom Metazoa; phylum Arthropoda; class Insecta; order Lepidoptera; family Pieridae; genus Anthocharis; species Anthocharis cardamines. The sequence goes on from FR989959.1 coordinate 4,412,258, forward strand.
TAGAACTATTTAAAACAAACAATCCCACCATACATTTTATTCTTGTAACTCCAACGGTTAAGGCAGCGCACGCCAAGATAGCTCTCAGAAGGCAGGAATTTTTCCGAGTTACTTGATAGTTATCGTAATATTATGGCCAATATACAAAAACTGTTTATAAATTATAGCCTATGTGTTATTCTGATATATAAGCTATATTACTGTAAAGTTTCATCGAAATCCGTTCGGTAGTTTTTGCGTGAAAGAGTAACAAACATCCATCCATCCATCCTCACAAACTTTCGCATTTATAATATTAGTAAGACGTTTTCTTCTTGTCCAGAGTAGCCAATACTAAAATTAATTGTAAAACCTATGTAGGTTTTACAATTAATTTTATGTACCAAAAGTCAAAAGAACTCTTAAAGGTGCGCAATACAACGTGAAACATAAAGTTAATCATTAACTTAACTCGCTTCTAAGCTAAAGTGCAATGAACGCTGTGAAGTGAATATAATTACCAATCGATTGAAGCCACAAAGCTTTCACGATTGAATAGATCCTCAAGGTATTTCTAGCACTAGAAACTATAAATACTTCACAACTACGAGAAGTGGTTGTCTCTTTGTTAAAGCTGTTCTCAAATGGTTGGTATATTTCAAATGTTGAAATAAACAGCTTGGTTATGACATTCAAACGTAATGCTAACTTTGATAGACATTGAAGTTTATAATGGGCACTTTGATGTTGAAAATCTAAGAAACTGAATATATTTAGATTAAGACAGTGGTTATAAATAACGTGACACGTTGGAAAGGGTTTTTTTAACCTGTTACATAAGATCAAAAGCCGTTTATTTCTCATGAATATTCGAGAGTCTAATTAATATTATTATATTCCGAATTAATCTTCGGAATTTCAATGCGTTCGGTATTTCTTTTTATATTAAGAACTTGAAAGAGAACGATATTTATGATTAACTTATCTTATCTATACCTAAATAAAAATCAATGTAAGTATGTTTGTCCTCTATGAACTTCTAAACTATTAATTCGATTATGATAAAACTTTGTTAAGTTGTTCTGCAAACGCCCGCGAAAGTTTGGCTCACAAAAAACACTTTTACGTAGCATTGCAATGCATGCCGTGTTTTTTAATTACATATCGGAAAACTAATCATGTCGCTTACCTGATGGTTAGTAATCACCATAGACATCCGCGAATTAAGTCTCAGATGCGTTGTCGGCTTTAGCTTAACCGGTTGTACGTTTGGCCGAATTCCAAGCAAAATCAAGTAGATATACAATTTTAATCTTTATTCAAAAGTTTGTTAATAAATAATGATCCCAAAATTCCCATTCAGCAATTGGCATATCACTAAATCATGAACTTGACACGTCATTTAGTTAGCATTTTCATTGGCTGTTCCGCTTGATCAACATTTACCAGAATGCAATATGTAATGCTGCCAACACATTAATTATTTCAGCAGAATGACTTTTGAAACAATAGATTGGATTTTACTGTTAATTTGACTTGATGACATCATGCTCGTCTATCTATATCTAACTTAAAAAATACCACGTTTCTTGGAAAGCCTTCTAAATGCGTCGGGATAAATAATAAATCGCGCTTTAATTTTAAATTATTTAATTGAAAGGTGTGATACTTGCGTTAATAAAAGATATTATTCAAATAATCTACTATAGAAAAATAACTCTTGTATCGTTCAAAGTACCACGTATAATAGCAGATAGATACGAAATAACTATAGTGAAGATTAAAACCATTATCTCGCCACAACGGACGCCTCTGTATGAAACTTGTATAGGACAATGAAGGTAAATGGCGAGCCAATCTTCGTACCACACAATTATCACTGTGGCAACTGGCAATGCATTAATTGCTATTCGCTTGAATTTAAAAACAAGTTTGTAGAAACTTCTTACTAAGAAGAAATATTGTAACATTAGAAAGGAAAATTGTTTCAAATTGTATCTTTGTGTAGAGAACAATTGTCTTTTTTACTTATTTTATGTTTATACTAGCCATTACATTAATAAAATTTAAAATAAAAATCATTAAAATTAAATTGTCTTGTAAATCGAACCCAACTTCGATAGCTAAATAATGTGCATCACACGTAGCCACGAGGCAGGCAGAATTGGTATATCGATAACGATATTCTGGAAATGTTGATATTAGTGATGTACCGAATCGTTAAAAATATATTTGGTCCTCTAAAACACTAACGGATACGGATCTTTCTTCTCCCTCAGATATCCGTGGATACGGATACGGATATCCGGATTATCACTAGTTGATATTTATTATTATGTTAAAGTTATGCAATTAAAAAAATATTTTATAAATAAATCACACACTAGCTGGGCAAAGTGTTATTGATACGTAAGCGCAAGTTAAGCCAAGGGGCAATTTAAAAACCATTTATAACATTCCCGCACGCGATCAATGACATCACGCTCGCAAATCGACGGTTTTACTGATATTTTATGTATATTTAGTCTCCTATAAACTTGCGTGTTTTTATAAATGTTTTTCCTAAATAACACCCAACTTATTGGCGCTGCCAAAAGATGACATAAAAAACGGCGTATGTATAGAACTCCCTGCTGGCTTATATCTTTCTGGACTACTATAACTTGGGTATCTTTAAGTCCAGAATGAATAGGCTTCTTCTAGACAAACGTGCCCCTTCTTAGATAGCATCATCACTTACCACCAGGTGGGATCGCGGTTAAACGTTAGCCTATCTATATATCTATATAAAACAAAGTCGTGTTAGTTAAATTAATGATCACTTATTTGTTGGATTCGTCTGTGTCCCGAATAACATAATAACTATTAAACTATCGGAAATAATCACGAAAAGAAAATATTTTTTATAACATGGTTCGGAACTCCGCCATCTTCAGCAATTGACAGCTTACGTCACGCACGCTTAAATAGCTTTTGTGCTGCGAACACAGATCGGTCGCATTGTGTAATAATTGATGTCCACTGCAGGAGTGGCGGATTTACCAGCAGGCTGAGTAGGCTTCAGCCTAAGGCGGCAGATTTTAGGGGCGGCAAATTTGGGGAGCGATTTTTTTCTTTAAGCTAACTTATAGATATCAAGTCTAAAAGTTTTTCTGTATCTTACAGAGAATGGTCTAAAAGTAAGACTTACAGAGATAAGTGTAGAAGACAATCCCTATCATTGTAATTTACAAAACTTAGGAACTTATATTTATAGAGGCTAGGTCGGCAAAATTTTAACAGCATATACACCAGAAATGTGTAGTGGGAAAATAGTATTGTATGACAAAGGACGAATCGGTGGGCCTCCATACACACTTTGTATAACAACAATTAGGTACAAAATACCCAAGTACATACCTCAAAAAATGTTCGACGAATTACGTCCTTGTGGTGTGTCTGTCAGTAATTATAATATATAAAGGGAGGCCGCCATATATAAAAGGAGGATTTTAATTACTACAACCTTAAAAATAAATATAAAAAGGGAAAATAAAAATAATTACGTCACCACAGCAGCAACCAGAACATTCTTCTCCATATACGAATATAAGTCTATTACACGCACTATCACACGATTATTAAATAACAATATTAAACATTTATATCGCGGCGTGAATACTAATTATTAAGCGACCGAAACTTCCATAAAAAGCGCTTTCCACAATTATTAGAACACACAAGCACGCCTAAACCAAGCCAACCAAGTTAGGAAAATTACAACGATGTCAAAAGCTCGGCTCGACTGTCAAGACTATATCGTGGTTATATTATACTACCCTCAACATTTAATTTTATTAATAATGTTCTATTCCGAATAAGTATAATCAAATCTAGATTTTTTTATTATTATTTTCCATCGAGCTTATGCATAAAAATAAAAAAAGACCGTGACGTGCCGTCTTTCGGATTATTGTAGCGACATGTACGATGTACTGAATCTTGATATCAAAAGCAAATACTGGATCATCTCTTTAGGGTTGAAGAATCGCACACCGAATCGAATTTCCTCCAAGTTAGTGACCTTGACGTGATCATCACCTTCCGTAAGGGTGACCCTGCTACTATGGAATTTCCAAATATCTATACTAATTTTATAAAGAGGAAAGATTAGTTTATTACGATTTATCTCAAAAACTAATGGACCGATTTGAAAAATTCTTTCACCAATAGAAAGCTACATTATCAGCGAGGAACATTTTTTTTGTTTAGGTATAGTACATGTACATTGCACCCGTGCGAAGCCGGGGCGGATCGCTAGTTCGTAATAAACCTAAAATAATTCGACAACTTATCATGTTCCAGCAACAACAGAGATATCATTTAAGTGTAGTAAGTAGAAAGGAATAATTCGTTTTTACTCGTACGTTTCATGTATATTGAATTGAATTGCCATCACACGAACTTAACAATTTATTGCATTCATTCATTTACATAAATGTTTATTGCTAAAATTTTCTATGTAAAGTATCATAAATTATGATTCATAATACAATATTATATGCTGGTCAAAACCCGAAACTCATTAAAATACATTGGTGGCCATTCAGTAAACCTACCATTATTATGAAAGAAAGAGTCCCGGTTCTGATTCCTTTAGCCTTCAGGCTTCAGCTTGGCTACAATGAAATAAAAGAACTCCGTGCAAATTATGCGGCATCACAATGCGAGTCGCTATGAAAATTTACATGAAATTGTCGGCTGAGTCCGAACAAAACTTGTTACAATTTGCATATCACGTGCAAAATAGCAAATTTGTACTTTGTTAAAAATTCAAAACCTTTTTTACGGGACGTAAAGAAGTCGCTGTTTACTTGTACACTTTTATTTGCTTATACTTATTTATGGCTTTCTCTAAGTCAGGCGTTTGTGTAGTGAATGTTCTTAAGTAATATTTTCTCTCTGGGTAATTTGTGGGGCAAAAAATTAAAAGTTCCTTCATTAAAGTCAAAACGAATGATTAATTATTATTCATATTCTAGAATCGCCCTATTACGTACCATTGTAAAACAGTGTTATAGCTGGATATCCAGCGGCGTATTTACACATTTTCAAGGTATAGGCTGTTAAGTTATAGCCGCCCTTGCCTATTGTTAGTGCCTAAATTCATAAATACAGACACCGATTACTGGTTCGGGGCGTTGAACTGGGTGTTTTGCTACATAATATAGAAGTTTGATGTGTAGTTGAATGTACTTACAATGTAAGCGAAGAGGGAAATGTCATCGGCTTTGTAGACTGTAAGACATCAGAAAAACGTCTTCATCATCTTCAGTCATCTTTTCGATTTCTATAAGACATCGAAAAAGAAAATTAGGCAGCCTACTCAGCCTGCTGTTAAATCCGATATCCTAAAAACTTTATGACATATGTAATATTATCTATTGTCATATTTTCAAGTTCTCTTTTTAAATATCCAGACAAAATAAAATAAACTACATCCTATAAATTAATAATAATAATAATAATAACCCCCCCAAGGGATCACCTTGTCGTGGTGGGGGGGCTTACGGGTATAGATACTGAACGAAGTCATAACATCTGATACTATAATATAAAACATACACACATATATTGCCAACTACACCTAGGCAACCTACCCTTACTAACGATCCCAAACCTAATGAGTGAAGTTAGAGAAAGATGTATTCTATGGAAAGTAAACCTAAAAGTTATAACCTTCGGCCGCTGCCCGGGGGTCGCCGGGGCGCATCTGGAGCCAACGCTGGATGCTACAGTATGCGAACCGTTGGCGACGGGGGACTGAACAGGCGGGTTCCCCTCGATAAAACGACTACAGCCGAACAACCATCACCTCATCCATCTAAATCACCAACACACCACGATTTATCATCAACTTCAACAAATGATAGCTCCAGTAGATCACCAAGTTCACTACAAATAACATCACCATCATCAACAAGCTCATTTCAATCCATAACTTCATTAAACAAACATAGTTCGCGAAAACAACGCAAAGTGTATAATCAAAAAAATGCACGTAAAAATATTTTGACTAGCCGGGAATCAATTACCTCAAACCTACAAAAAACCTCTACAACATTCATGGATGTTGCACAGACAGCAGATAGTGCTGGTAATACTGTGCCCACCACGAGTGAGAAAAAAATGCGCAGAAAATGGTCAACAGAAATGAATGAGTTTATCCTGCGCACTTATCTTGAAATCACAAAATTAGGAACAAATAATAGAACTTACCTAGAACCGTTGTACGTTAAATTTATAAATAGATTCCCTCATATTCAAGTTAGCAAACAACGCATTGGAGACCAAAGACGGGCAATTATACGAAATAAATTACTGACAAATCAAAGGATAAACGAAATAACTAAAGAAGTACAAATACAATTGAATTTAACACAGAACACAAACACTACAATACAAAATACAAATTCCACTGATATGATTCCACACCAACATTCCCAGCGCATGAAATGGACGAATGAATATAATGAAGCCATCATTAGAAGCTATTTTAAAGTCACTCAGTTAGAAACTAATAAAACTGCATATAGAAAACAAATGCATCGTGAGTTTATTTCAATATTTCCATTCTTAGAAAACGTATCGGAACAGAGAATAGCTGACCAACGACGGATAATAATAGACAATGGATATTTAACTCAAGAAAGAATTGCTGAGATTAAAGAAGAAATTGCTGCTGAATTACGCATCACTAGCCATATTGACAATAGTGCTGACCATAATAATACTTCACTTGTACAGACAAATCCATCAAACCAAAGTATGGGACAAACAGTATCGAGTCAAAATAGCACAATAAATAATAATTTTGAAACCAATAAAAATATAGGGGTAGAGGGCATTACCAATAACACAACTACACTGGCTAGTGAAAATACGCTGGATGAACAAAATGTTTCATTTATGAATAGTATTATTCAAGAATTACTAGTCGATCAAACCCTACCAACACAAAGTAATCCCGAACCTAATACTGAAATAGATAAAATATTTAACGAAACTTTAACATATTATTCACAAACCCTACCTACAAATCGAGCATATATTCCTAAGCAGAGAACTTCTAGAAAGTTAGCCATAGCTGTGCAATATATAAATCAAGTCGTTCTTCCCAAACATATAGATAAAGATACAGATTTTATAAGCCTACAAACAGTAATTTATTGTGCTGCTGTAACAGCAGCTAAATGTAACGGATCAAAAATCAAAACTTTAACAATTAATAACTCAGCGTTTAGAAATAATAAACATAAGCCAGCGTGGCAATTAAGATTAGAAAAGAGAAAAGAAGACTTAAGAGCTAAAATAGGTAGACTCACACAGTACATAGATGGTAATAGAAGCAGGAAAATAATAAATCAAGTAGCAAAAATAATAGAAAACTATAAAACTCACGCCACGTACGAATCAGAAAACTCACAACCAATACATGTATTAGATACACTTAAACAAAAGTTATCAGTTCTAACACGCAGACTGAAAAGATACTTAGACTGTACACTTCGTAAATCTCAAAATAATCAATTCTCCAATAATGAAAAAGTATTCTACCGAAAACTAAAAAATTAAATAGTTGAGCAACAAGAAAAATCAAGCCCCTTACCAGGCGAGCTTCAGAGGTTTTGGGCGCATATATGGGAAAGACCACTAGTACACAATGATAACGCCGATTGGATAAGAAACGAAGAAAACAAATATTCAACAATAGAAACAATGCCCTTCGAACATTTTAGCCTTGAAACGTTCCATAATGCACTTCGTAAATTACAAAACTGGAAATCCCCCGGATCTGACAATATTCACAGTTACTGGTACAAAAAATTCTCACACATCCATCCCTATTTATTTAACCACATAAATAACTTCATGAATCACCCTGAGACCATGCCCAAATACGTTTCAGAAGGAATAACACATATGATACAAAAAGACTTAAGCGATCCCCTCAACCCAGCTAAATACCGACCCATCACTTGTTTACAAATAATATATAAGATAATCACTTCCTGCATATCTGAAACCTTATATGAACATGTAAAAAATAATAATTTAATTAATGAAGAACAAAAAGGATGCATAAAGTTCAGCCAAGGATGCAAAGAACAATTGACTATTGATTCAGTTATATTAAATAAAGTTATCAAAGAAAAGAAAGATTTATTCACAATGTATATAGATTACAAAAAAGCTTATGATTCTGTACCTCATTCATGGTTATTTAAAGTTTTAAATATATATAAAGTAAACCCTACAATTATACATTTTCTATCTATTACATCCCAAAACTGGACAACCCGATTAAAAATTAATACAAGTAATGGGTTTGAGCTGACAGACAACATTAAAATACAGCGTGGTATATTCCAGGGAGATGCTCTTAGTCCTCTTTGGTTTTGCCTCGCTCTAAACCCTTTATCAAATATTTTAAACTCTAGTGACATTGGCTATCCCCTTAAATATAATCTCAATAACACATATCCTCAAACATCCCCTCATCAAAATATAAATAGTATTAAAATTACTCACCTACTTTACATGGACGATATAAAACTGTATACATCAACACAAAGTGATATGAACACATTAGCACAACTAACTGAAATTTTTTCAAATGATATTTGTATGGAATTTGGTATAGATAAGTGCAAAATAAATTCCATTAAAGGTGGACGCAACTATGAGCATCACTATACTTTAACAACAGGAGAAACCATTGACCCATTAGAAGAAAATACCGCATATAAATACTTAGGGTATAATCAAACCAAACAGATTTTGAATAAAGAAACTAAAACCGATTTGACAAAACAATTTAAGACTAGATTGATTCTTCTTCTAAAATCTCAGTTAAACGGACGCAATTTAATTAAAGCTATTAACACCTATGCCATACCTATCCTTACCTACTCTTTTGGAATTATACACTGGTCAAAAACAGAACTGAAAAACATCCAACGCATCATTAATGTAAATATGAGTAAAAATAGGAAACATCACCCAAGATCATGTATACAACGACTAACATTGCCGAGAATAGATGGAGGCAGAGGACTCATAGACATAATAAATCTTCACAATAAACAAATCACCACACTTAGAAATTACTTTCATAATAAAGCACTTACCGTTAATTTACACAGTAGCATAGTACAAAATGATATGAAATACACACCTCTCAATCTCGCTGACCATACAATCCAATCTAACGAAAAACTAACTAGTAAATCCGATAAAGTTGCAGCGTGGGCCCAAAAATCACTTCATGGAAGACATCTCCAACACCTGAACCTACCTAACGTCGATAAGAAAGCATCGAACGCATGGCTCAGAAGAGGGGAACTCTTTCCTGAAACTGAAGGGTTCATGTTAGCCATACAAGATCAGGTCATTGAGACACGAAATTACCAGAAGTATATCATAAAAAATTTACCTTCTGACATCTGTAGAAAATGCAATAGTGCACCAGAAACTATCCAACACATAACAGGGGCATGTAAGGCAATAACCCAAACAGATTATAAATTTAGACATGACCAGGTAGCCAAAATAATTCATCAAAACTTAGCACAAAAATATAAATTAAGTAACGTTGATTTACCATATTATAAATATACGCCGGAAACAGTTATAGAAAACGACACTCACAAACTATATTACGATAGGACAATACTTACGGATAAAACTATACACTTCAATAGACCTGATATAACTTTGATTGATAAAAATAACCAAACAGCAATGATTATTGATATAGCAATACCTAATACACACAATCTCCAAAATACAATATCCGAAAAATTATCGAAATATTTAGAGCTTAAACAAGAAATAACAAAAATGTGGAAATTACAAAAAGTCTCCATAATACCTATAGTCCTTTCCAGTACAGGTGTTATACCAATCCAACTACATAAATCGCTACAATTATTAAATCTACCACCATACATTTACATATCCTTACAAAAGACTACAATTTTAAATACTTGTCGAATTGTCCGTAAATTTCTCCAGACAGAATATGACGAACAAGACGCAACTGCATCTTGATTATTAGATATATAATGTACACTTGGTATACGCCCGTGTATATTATTAGATCCAGTTTGAAGAAGCTGAGAAAACAAAAGAAAATATAATAATAATAATAATTACCTTCCAAAAATCATCAAATGTCGGCGTTATCGCTATAATCTATATTTTAAATACTTGTCACAGCTTAAGTTCGCTCGATGTAAGAATATTAAAAAAAAAAATAGCCTATAACTATGTAACAAAATGAGAAAATATCATCATATACGATTTTATAGCGAGACAGCTCAACAAGGCGTGTCTGAAAGAAAATAAGGTCTCAGAAAGCTTCTAAATCCGGTAGAATGATGGATGTTTTCACTACACTATGCCAAAATACGTGTTATACATGACTATACCAAAGCACAAATATGGTATTAAGGAGTATTAGGTGCCATATTTATAGCTGCTATATTAAAGTATTATATTTAAAACATTTCTTAAATATGTACTTTAAGAGTTCGTTGTAAAAAAATGATTGAAATAATCATAATTTTGAGTCTTTAAGTTCGCCGATATTTAATAATTTACTATAAAATAGTAACCAAGTACATAAATTATTCTGAAACTTTGGGAAATATTATATAGAGGTCAAATCTTAGTTTTTTATTTAATTTTTTCGTTTATATATATTGTTTTAATTATTATTATAGTTATTTACATAAAGATGTCATGTGGAACATGGTCTAATGGTTGCAGCTCCTTACAAAAAATTTGTAAAACAAAAAACGTGGCGATTAAAAAGAGTGGCGGCGAGTTTATTGCCAGTTCTTCTCGTCCGTTCTACGCCCTTGATTTGAGAACTGGCAGTATATATAAAATTAGAAGCATTTAATATGCATTTTTTTATTGACGTTCATAAGTGTACATTATGTTACCTAAATGAATCATTTATTTATTTTGAATTTGATTTTGAATTTATGTAATACCATTTTTGCCTAAAATGATAAAATCCTACCAAAAGTATGATGCCATATGGCTTATATCGTGTACATATAAACTTACCCTACACACTCGTAGCTCTTAAGTTTATTGGTGCTCCTTTCATACAACCCTATATAAAACCCATTAACGAATCCGCTTTTAGTATTTCAGGTCGACTTAACGCCAGCATGGTGAGGACAACAATTAATTTTTATAGTGTTAGTTTTAGTAAAAGCCCTTAGATTAAATGTAACATTATTTTAGGTATTAAATTATGGTAAATACAAAGTCCAGAAGCTCATCGTTTTCGTGTCTTAGGAGTGACTTAATTATAGTAGCTGTCATCCGCAGCTCTCCTTTCTCACCAGAAGTTTATATCCTTCTGCATTCGAAGTTTCTGAATTATTTTGTTTTTTTTTATAAACTATAATATAAAAAGTTCGAACTTTAAGTTAATTTAGTAGATAACAAATATGAAAATCAGAAAGGCACAAGCCATTTCTTTCTTGCTTTGATTTTCTTGTGAAAAATATAAAAGAGATGTCACCTAAGACTGTTATTTTAAAAATATGCGTATTGATTTTATTTTTTATGAGACTTGTAATTTAAATCACTTTTCCCTATACTAAGGCTTCATTTTCATCAAAATAAAAACCACAACTTGCCTTATTAAGTACAAAGAAAATTTTGTAGCGCTTTTACATCCAATCAAATACAACGCATTGACGAAACACTTCCACAGCACTCTAATCGCGACTCAAACGCGCGTTTAAATCAATACATGTAACTAACTATAGCCAGCCAATCGTGCCATGCTCGTACATAATTAATAAGCACGTCTATATAGATACAACACACACACCACTATGTTGACAGTGACTCTTGAATTATAGCACCGCTATCGTTAACTAGCTATGCCCTCACGCATTCAAAAACGCACGTTTGTATGTATACAAAAAGTCGCAGTGTATAACTGCTCTTAACATTTCAAAAGGCACTGTTGCTTTGTATTCAGACTGATTGTGAAGGTAGTGAGACAGGTGCAAGCTGATGTATGACTTTTACATGCTCTTTGTACCGGAATCGCGGAAATTCCGAATTCAATTTTCAAACTACCAGTCCTCTTGTGAATTCAAAACGCGGAGGTAAATTTTGTTATCCTGTCAATCTACGAAGAACTTACTATGTATTTTTCCAAGAGGTTTCAATATTAAGCGTTTAGGTACATTCATAACCACTACTTTAAGATGTATTAACGCAACCATAGGAAGTGAACTTTCTATAAATCAATTTGGCCCGATCAAATGAGAATAGCCGTAGCGTAAATAAGTTTCTACTTTCTTTTCAAACGATGCAAATAATAAACCATTTTAACCAAAAAAAAACATTTTATATTACATATAATATAAATGCTGCTATAATTTTCAGAATATTATAATAAATGAAATAAGTTAGATTATTATTGTACGAACAGACATCTTCCAAAGAATAATTGAATTGCTCACGTCTAACATTGTTTCAGTGTTGTGGAAAAAAGGTTAACTTTTCACATAAAACTATCCAGACATTTTTGTTTTTGTATGTACTAAACAAGCGGTGTACGAATTGGTTTTTGTGGCAACGACCTAGTAAAGGTGACCGCCTAATAACGACATCAATAATAATTTAGGTAAAATATATCTCAAGTAAAGTATTTATTTATTTCAATAATGTTTGCATTTCAAAACAGCATCTTCATCTTTCAGCATCTTTGATTAGAGAACTGGCAGTAAATGTAAAATTAGAAGCATTTAATATGTATATTTTATTGACGTTCATAAGTGTACATTGTGTTACCTAAATGATTGAATGAATTGAATTGAATTTGAATTTGAATTTCATAAAATATATATTTAATAAATACACTTAAAAAGTATTAAATAGCGTTAAGTAGCGTTCCGTTATACCATTTTTTTACTAAGTGGCATTTCAGCTCTACTTAAATTGAGATGCACTTAAATCAGATGCTTATTATTGGCGTTCGATAATGCGAATTAAGATTTTAGGAGCTACTCAATTGTTTAGGGAGCTCTTAAATATTCGAGTGGCTTTTGTATATACAGCTAATAATTGTGAATTCGGCCATTAGAATAATATAAAGCGCTTAAGAAATTTATGATATTTATTAAAAAATCTAAAGGTTTTTAATAAATATCGTAAATAATTAATTAATTATATTTTTATATAAAAATGACTTTTTAGTTATTATCTGATTTACCACATATCTTTTAAGTTATACTCTTATAACAATGATAAAGAACTAAATCACATCATATAAAACATAAGAATTAAGACGAAATAAAGAAAGCCTCAATCGGTAGTCACCTTTCGCACAACTAAACATCTGTTGTATAACGTAATAGCCAAGATATTGTGCCAACATTCTGGCAATACGTCCTAAGACACAAGGTACAAACTGTTACTGGGAGATTTGAAGATTTGCATTATATTAGAACGGTGAAGGAGTTCTATCAGTTTCATAACACTTGTGCAATATCTTCGAACTATCTGCAATATATTATTTGGATAAATCTATAAAATATTATAGCTTCTTGCGAACTCTTTATTGATGAAGATATACAGTTTTTTAAGGAAATATTTGCTTAGAATATTTATCTAACTTGACTTCACTAACTAGATGATTAAATAAAACATGACGTATAACTTGAGAGCGTATATTGGCAAGTGATAAGACATAGATAAAGATAATGGTATTGTCAATGAATGAGTTCCGGTGTGCGTTCCATTTCATCAGTTTTAAAAATATTGAATAACCGATATTCGAAGGTTTTATGTGTCAATAAAAATAATTGATAAAACGTGTTGTAGATTATTTATTATTTCAGTAAGTGAAGGTTAAGATCAAAGGACATTTTATAATAGTAGACAAAACTAAGATCTTATCATCTTATTATTTTATAAAGAAACTAAATAGTCTTCGAATATCGGATATTCGGCAGTTTTAAACACAAATAGCATGTATAGTTAACAATAACTAAAGTTATTTTACTTACCCGCTTTGCCCAAACAGTTTAACCGCTTTAAAAGCATTTTAGGGCAAAGCATGTTTTTAAATAGTTTGCAATTTTTGAGAATAAAAAAGTATAATATATGTATATGTCAAAATTACATCAACAAATTTTATTTCAATGTTCGATATCGCTCCTATATAATAAAATTAAATATGTTGTCATATTAAAACAAAAATTAATATTTTCGAGCCTTCAACGTCAGCTTACTAGCTTAATGCCACCTTCCCCTACACACTAAAGTCAATATGATGCGAATGTATGTGGTAATGAAAAAATATTGTGAAAATTAATATTTTCTATGAATAGAAAATTATATTTTTTGTCTACAAATAGTCTACTGATACCAGTTGTAAAAATAAAACATAGTAATTTTATATATAACGTTTAATATATTTAAGAGTTATAAAATATCTTAAAAAATGAGTAAATAATAATATCGGACAAAACTAGCCGTTCGGCGGAAACATGAGTATAACAATACTTCCATAATTTAAAATGTAGTGAACTATGCAACCAATTAAAAAAACGTTAAAAATAAAACCATTAGCTGGTCAAGCTCTACTGTTACAATTGCTCTTAAGTCTATACATCTTTCATTTATGCTTTTTCGTTTCCGACCTGAAAATAAGCTTATATTAATAACATATTCATGAAGAATTCTGGCAATTTAATGATTTAAAAAGGAACTTCAGGCTAGAGGTGGGTCGTTGACGGTTTTTATGTTAACGAAATGAAACTGTTAATTTGAAACTGATTTTATTAATAGTTAATAATACACAAGCTGCTTCGGATGATGTTAACGACTACGCGTTGAATGTTCGTCGAGCTAATCCGCGCGTTTCGTTCGAAAATCGTTGAATGAAACAGTTAATATATTTAACGGCTTTTTCGGTAAACGAAAAGCAGCTAATTCGTTAACATTAAAAACGGTTTAAAAAAGCTGCTTTTTGAATTAACGCCCACTCCTACTTCAGGCTATATAGCAATGGCGAGGAGTAACAAGCCAATTCTTATGGGTTTCCCTTTATATATTTGTCCCAATTACTATTGTATGAACAAACCAAAAACAGTGAAGGTGCATACCTTTTGCTTTACTTTTGGTCTCGTACTGAATGAAAGCTCAAAATTCGCAGAATAATCTGTTTTTTTGGAACGGTTTACATTTTGAAAATCCCAGATGATATCAGGTTCACTGATATCATCTGACTCCATAGATTGAGAGTGAAACGCGCAATGTGCACTTCACGGTTTTTCAATTTATGAATGGAGGTTCGTTACCCGTTTAATGCCTGAAGTGATCAGACATGGTGAAGACATGCTTATAGAAAATGATAAACATGTCGTCCCGACGGGATTCGAACCCGTGACCCATCGGAGCACAAGATAATCTACCAATGGCGCCAACGCCATCAAATGTTACAAATGATACAGCATAAAATAAACCCCAAGTACATTTCATCTTGCGCTTGCGCTTCTTCAATGGACTTCACTTTGATGTCCGGTGGTTTCGGATACGGAAAGAAATCTGGCAGAACACTGCGATATGATAAATTATATATGTGCTCCTCCAAAAACTTCTTGAAATCCTTCGGTGGTGGATGTACTGTTGCGATTCCTGCAACGAGTTATTAGATAATCTCAATTAACATGATGACATGATTTTACAATTATGTAATATTAGTATAATGATTTAAAAATTATCACATCGAATTTATATTTTATATGTGAAAACTCACACAAATTTTAAAATATATCCTAATCAGTGGCGGGACCACCATACAAGCCCCTGTCTGGCCTGTTTTGCCTTATTAATACATTAAAAAGAAATATAATTATGTCATTAGTCCTATATAACTTATACGATTACGTATAAACACGTCTTATTGTCTTTTATTAACGCGAGTATCACACATTTAAATAAAATACTGTATACCGGATTAAAACGCGATTTATTGTTTAAATTATTTATCCCGACGTTTCGGATGCTTTTCAGCAACCGTGGTCGCGGGAGACTGAAAGATGACAGTTGTCTTATATTTGAAATGTCACAAAGTTGCCATATTTAATTCAATTAAATTAAAAAATAATCTATTAATTTAGGTAACACAATGTACATCTATGAACGTCAATAAAAAATTGCGGATATCAAAAACAGACGTCACTCTAAATCAGCAGTATGTGAACACACTCTGGATAAACCAAACCATTACATACGTTTCGACCAACCAAAAATCCTTGCTAAAGAAAGTAGATTCTTTCCCAGACTAGTACGTGAGGCTATTGAAATTAAAAAACATCCTAACTTCAATAGAGAAGATGGTTTGAGACTTTCCAACACCTGGGATCCAGTTATTAAAAATCTAAAGCCCCAAATCAAACATACTAAAAAACAAGAGGACACCGTTAGTCAATATTGTCATAATATAGAAAATTACAGTAAATATCAACTCCGTAGGAATAGATGGCGTTAATATGTAATAATTGTAAAACAAAAACTTGGCGATTAAAAAGAGTGGCGGCGAGTTTCTTGCCAGTTCTTCTCGTCCGCTCTACGCGCTTGATTTGTGAACTGGTAGTAAATGTAAAATTAGAAGCATTTAATATTAGTAATATTAGTAATTTAATATGTATTATTTTTTATTGACGTTCATAGATGTACATTGTGTTACCTAAATTAATAGATTATTTTTTAATTTAATTGAATTAAATATGGCAACTTTGTGACATTTCAAATATAAGACAACTGTCATCTTTCAGTCTCCCGCGACCACGGTTGCTGAAAAGCATCCGAAACGTCGGGATAAATAATTTAAACAATAAATCGCGTTTTAATCCGGTATACAGTATTTTATTTAAACACGTCTTATGTGAAAATCGGCAAGACGGGCTTTTGGGCTTGTATGGTAATCCCAGAACTAATCCCAATTTATTTGATTTAAATCAAGACGTTTCCATTTTCGTGTTTTACCTTTTTCATAAGCCATTTTCGCGAGTTCTATCGCTATGCTGTACGATACTTTTCGGATATCAGAGAGGGGGGGATATATTCGACCGAGATTCAAATCTTCTTCGCTCACAAAGTTTGCTAATGTCTAGAAGAGCAAATTAAATATTTATTTAAAAACGACAAACATTTGGAGAAATTATTTTTGTTGATGTTCAATGCGACTCAATCAAAAATTTTACTACTTTCAATCCTGGATCACTTCAATCAATTCCTGGATAACTTTTCAGAACCCCTGGCGGATTCACAGATAAAATATAAATAACTAGTTTACATTATAAAATAACTAGGAAACATTTAATATTGTGTTGTGGCGCGTAGGCACAGCGATTAAGGGCGGTGGCACATTGGATACGAATTTGTATCGTACGTTATTAATCGTACGAATTGACTACCCCATATCGCACTAATGGACTCGAAAATTCACATAAAGGAGTTTAGTACCATCCGCATTTTGGCACTGTCATTTGATCATCAATATTTATCTAAAAATAGTGTCGATACGTAACTCCTTAGATTACCTACATAGATAAAAATACAGTGAAGTAAAAAGAAGCCTAACGTTTTTAAATCCCAAAAAAATACCCTACTTAGGATTATTTTGTGAACTTACCCTCGCCGCACTTAAAAACATGGACTCCGGAATGATCCGAGCGCGCACGGCAATGACACCCAGCGCGAGACCGGGAAATATGTACGAATTGTTTCCTTGTCCCGTGTAATATTGCTTGTCCTTAAACTTCACCGGCGGAAATGGAGAGCCAGACGCGAATACACATTTCCCCTGAAAAAGATCGCAAGTGGTAGTTAAATTGCAATTGGCACTTTTTGACTTTAGGCGCTTTTGTAATTAAAATATTTATTATGGTACAGGTACCACTAGAGCTGTTGTTAACCCTCTATTTGACCCACAAAATCTCCTATACGCTTTATGATAAGAACCATACTACGTTAAATAAATATTGCTAAGATATTATACGCACATATTATACGATAAGAAAATTTCGATGGCTCGTTGGCGCATTCGGTAGAACACCTGCCGTGCGCATCGATGGGTCGTGGATTCGAATCCCACCGGGACAACATGATTATAATTTTTTGTAAGCATGTCTTCCCCACGTCAGGTAATTTCAGGCATTGAACGGGTGGGACTAATATCGAAATTCCGCCCGAGTTTCGGTTTCAGTCTATGGATTTCCGAATGCTCGAAGTAAAAAGTAGGTTGACAGTGCATCATTGATTATTATTGTTCTATGGCTGAGGTATCACCTACCATCAAGTGAACCTCATACTCGTCTGTCGATATCTAATATAATAAAGATAGGGATATAAGTTATAATAACATACATCAGTATGATCGTAAGCTTCTTGCGCAGTGCACTCGGCTTTGATGGTAGGGTTTGACAGAGCAAATATAACTGGTCGCTCTGTATTAGTAGCCATTAGTTTGAGGATTTTCTCATTGAAAGCACCCTTCACTGTTGAACATCCTGCAATATAAAAGTCAAAAACATCACTAGAGATAATCTTTTCTGCTTTATTAATCTATACTTATAAAGATTTGTATTTTTGTATGTTACGAATAAACTCAAAAATTACTGGACCGATTTTTTTCTACTTCTGATCTTTCGCCAATAGTATAATTAGAGAGTAATATAGTGTGTATAGTACATCTATATTGCAACCGTGTGAAGCCGAAGCGTGTTGCTAGTAAGGTATAATATTACTTCTAGTCTTCTACTTTATTTTATTTAGACTATCTGCTGTCCTATATTATGATTAGTTTCTGAATAAATTCATTTTCGTTCTGAACTTACACTGAGGGGTTTCCAATTGTGCAAATTCTTAACAAGTTTCTAGACTTAATTAAGTTTACATAAATATTATTGTTTGACAACGACTTTAGATCACCCGGAATGCTTTAACTAATAATAACTTTTCCAGTTCTTGGATAAAAAATGTTTTAAAAATTCAACGTTTTTATGAACAGTTGAGAGGCTCATTTAATATGAGGTAAGGAAAACCCACCAACCAAGGAGAAGTATAGGCTATAATTCCGGGAAAAAAGCATGGTAAATCCTATTTTTGAAAAAAAAAGTTCCCTTTGTGGCCGCTTTAACAAACGGATGCGTAGAATATCCGTATTCCGTCCGGATAAGGATTTTTTTTTTTTTTTTATTTTAAACTCTTTATTGCACAAAAAAAAGTAGTGTACAAAAGGCGAACTTAATGCCTAAAGGCATTTTCTGCCAGTTAACCTTGGCTTTGTGGAGAGGTGTGTAGGCAGTGCAATAGTAAATAAAAGAAGAAAATGGAAAAAAATTAAAAACTATTTTTTTTACGTAAAAAAACAGAAACAAATAAGAAAATTGTGAAAGATGGAAAAATTAGCAGGTTAATAATTTAATATAGTACTCTTCGACCCTCTTTCTGAAGACGTTTATAGACGGTGCGTCGTGAATGTTTCGTGGTAAATTATTCCATAGAGATATGGCGGTGACCGTAAAAGAATCCGAATAATGAGAAGACTTATGGACTGGAAAGGAGAGAGTTTTATTACTCATTGAGCGCAGGGTACCGCTGTGTGCACTCAAGTACACAAAACGTTGTTTGAGGTAAGAGGGAGCAGAAGGATTGTGAAGAATGCCATATAGAGAGGTAAGTATGTGAAGGTTGCGGCGGAAGCGAATGTCTAGCCATTTCAATTTGATGCGAAATTGGGTGATATGGTCGAATTTACGTAATCCGAAAATATAACGTATGCACAAGTTGAGCAGACAGTCGAGTTTATTTAAGAGATCTTCAGTCAGGTCAGGGTAAACTACATCTGCATAATCTAGGATAGGGAGCAACATTGAATTTACCAAAGTAATTCTTGTTGTTTGAGGAATAAAATTTTGATAACGATTCAGGCCATGCATTGCTCCAAACATACGCTTACGCATCTCGTTCACTTGGGCCACCCAACTAAGATCATCAGAAATCAGCAGTCCAAGGTTCTTAACTTGACGCGCATACTTTAATTTTGTACCATTAAGATGGACGTTGGGTAGTTGTTTAAGATCTAAACGGCACGTGATTTTAGTTCCTCCTATAATGATAACCTGTGTCTTAGCGGGGTTTAGTAAAAGTCCGTGATTTCCAGCCCATTGCTGTACAGCAGCCAGGTCGGAGTTCATCCTCATAATGCAAGAGTTTAAATCCTCTACATTACAGTGTTGATACAATTGGACATCATCCGCATATAGATGGTACTCACTAAAGTTTATTACAGAGACAAGAGAATTTATGAAGACAGAGAAGAGCAAAGGGGATAGAACACCTCCTTGTGGAACACCAGTTGAAATAGTGCACCAATCAGAGAAATTGTCGTCAACACGAACACGTTGGCGGCGATTTCCTAGATAAGAAGTGAACCAATGAATGACAGATGGTGCGAGGTTGAAAGATTTGAGTATTTCCAGTAGTATCTCATGGTCCACACAATTAAATGCACTAGTAAAATCAAGTAGAACAAGAAGAGTGATTTGTCTGTTATCCATCGCATAGCGTATAGGATTTAGTGTTCATATATCGAAGCCATGAATAACTTCGTGAGAGTCTGAATAGACTACCTATTTTCATATACTCGAAATAACAAGATAGGTTGACTATGTGTCTGTGGTGTGTATATGTTATGTGTTTGAGATAGATAAGACTGAAAAACTTTTAAAATAGGATAGATAATTTAATTTCTTGAAGATCTCAATGTAATAACAAACCAATAAGACACGTAGGCTTGTATTTCGCCACGCACGCCTCAAAGTTCTTCTCGGGTTCCACATCTTTGCCAAACTGTTTAGCATGCTCCGGTAAACCACCTTCTCTCTTCGAACTCAAGAGACCATCGATATCGAACAGATATACACGGCTCTGTGCCTCCTTTAGCTGCATCCCTTCTTCCACCATCGCAGCACAAGTCAGGTTTGCGATACCTGTAGCAGCCTAAACATACACGATTATTAAGATTTTTTACAGTTCAAAGGCTGCTTTATATATATTGGTAATATTATCGAAGTTCCCTATTGTGGAAAGTCTCATTGTAGAATGGATTCTTTTTGCTAAAGTACGACCAATTACAAATATAACAATTAAGCCAATTAAATGCGAATTATTTAGTATATTTGTCACAAAATTCAGTCAACAAATATCAGTAACAGGCAGGCAGAACGGTGAAATAGACGGAGTTATTAACATATCAGTTTGGTGAAAACCCAATTCAGACAGCTGTCAGTCTATCCGTGACCACGCTTGCTTACTATAAAGTATTTGGTGCCGCGCGTCAGAAAATAAATAATAATATGTATAGTAAGAAAATTATATCGCTATCGCTATCGAATCGCTACTTTCAAGATAAAAAAGTAAATTTTGATGGCAATAGAATTCTTATCAGTTGTTTTCAAAAGAGTTGGCAGAAAATTTAAACTCAATTTACTCAAATTAGTAACCATTGCTTTTCATTGTCCATATATTTCTTGACTCCGCGCCTATATCGCAACCTTACTAAGATCATAACACTAATACTCTAATAGTCAATTCAGTGCTAATTACAATACTATCTATGACTGATTATTATATTCTAATTAACTATGCTAATGCCTACTTGACACACTAAAGCTGAAAGCTCTTTAGACGCTTGGGTATAATATTAGTAATTTAATTCAATTGCTTGCATATGATCATCAATATATTGACATTTGTATTTGTAAGTAAAATTATTTTAATTATACGACATGGTTATAATTTTCTGTAAGCATGTCTTCCCCACGTCTGGTAACTTAGGGCATGGAACGGATGGGAGGAATATCGAAATTACAACCGGGTAACTTTCATAGATGGAAAAACTGTGAAGTGCATATTGCGCGTTTCGGTTTCAGTCTATGGATTTCCGAATGCTCGAAGTAAAAAGTAGGTTGACATTGCATCATTGATTGATGCTCAGAGGCTGAGGTATCACCTTACATCTAGTGGACCTCATGAGCGTCTGTCGATATCTAACATAAAAAAAAACTAAAAGGCTCTAGATTAGTACTGTTAGTTATTAACGAAAACTGCCTAGAGACAGACTCTTGACAAACTTCCTTTTCACTTTTTTTTTAGTATTGGAATTCTAGAGTTCGATTACCGAAGAAACAAAATTTAAAAAAAAGTGTTTGTGGTATGGCAGGGCATAGATAGCACCTACTTGTTTATAAATAAGGATGAAATTGTATAGGGTTACGTTAAATAAGCAGATAGACTAAACTCCTTATAGTTAAATATAATATCGGTAAACAATTTGTTATTGTAAACAATAAATAGCTATCACTAGTCCAAATTATAAACGCTATCATATCAATCATCGAATAAGTGAATTGCACTCACGGATCCAGCTCCTAAGAACAAGTAAGTGTATTCAGTTAGTTTCTTCTTAGTTATTCTTACTGTAGCCAATAAGCCTGCAACAGCGACACTTGCGGTGCCTTGAATATCATCGTTAAATGTACAGTAAAGATCTCTGTACTTTTCTAGTAGTCGCGTGGCATTTGCTAGGGCGAAATCCTCAAACTGCAAATGTTAGACTTTTCATTTATAACGTACATAATAGTGAAAATTGAATTACGGACCTAACTACTCTACTATGAAGTCAAGAGTAAAGGCCCATTTACATGATGCCATTTTCATGTATATACAAGAGCAATAATTGAGCGCCATAATCAACATCCAAGAATTGTAAGCAACTGTTTACACGCGGATATTATGTGCAAATGCCAAGAAAAGTATTGAAACAATTGTATAACCGATAAAATTACCTACGTGTTGTTTAGACTATGCATGTCAATTATTGGTTCAATTTAATTGTATGCCACAGGCAAGAAACTTACATCGTGTAAATGAGCCTTAATTATAGGCCTTTCATATGCAAACATCACTACCTAGGTATGCATCGTCACCTTAGGTAATGTCTATTTTCCTCATAAAAACGATATTATTAGAGTATGGAAAAGTTCAAAACTTATAGAAGACGTTTTAACGGGTTTGAGAACAGCGTCAGCATAATTTGACTGGAAGCGTTATTTGCCTGTCTTCGCACATTATGAAGCAAATCCAACAGGTTATATTATTTTCTCTAAAACTATTACCATAAGCCAGTTATGTATGTCTTCATAATACAGTCAAGTTTTCGATTTTTTAAGGTGTATATAATATCTACCTGTAAAAGAATATTTGCACCAAATCTTTTGACACATGCGTCCATAAATTCTTGAACAAAGTCATCGTAGTCCTTGCCCCGTACTCTTTTTTGACGTAATCCAATGTAAAGCGGATCTTCTAAAAGAGTCTGAAAAATTACTACTGCTTGCATCTTTACTGGGTAGGGTTCCTCAACGACACTAGATAGATGAATATAGGACTATTTCTGTTAAAACTGGTTATTTTATTCTTAATTATTTATTAAATCGTTTGTTAACAAAGCTTACTTTATATAAACATTACTAATCAGTTTTAATTAGATTGAAAATAACGCAGCATTTGGGGAACACAACCAGGCTATATACCTACAATTACTTTCATTGCTGAAAGTTAAGGTGAAAAATAACCTATTTGGATAACCTAGGGCCTATGTATTATAATATATATAGCAGATATCAACGATAAATTAGACATAATATCCATTTCGTAAAATGTCCAAATCCAAATGTATTTCCATAAAAAACTGCTCAATAATTTGCCTTTAGCTCGTTGTGATTAGGTACAGACAGTTTTAAATGTGGAAGAGCACATTGATTCTTTAGAACGGACTCCTATAATCTCCTACTTCCGGCCACTCATTGCTATATCACACAACTAAATACATGTTTGTTCCTGAGTCTATTTATTACATAACTATGAGATCTATCTCAAACACTCCACCAATACACATCTCGCTAAAGAAATGAGTGTATTGTTGAATAAATATTTACATAGCGATCCCGGAAGTAAATAAAAATCCAGTCTATAACAATAACAATTAGGTAAATCAAATTGATAGCGTCTATGTTATTTCGTTTTACGTAACGCAGTCCGTGATGGAATTCGTTCGTCTCCTTTCTGACGATTTAAATGCATGAGGGCGGGCGGAACACGATTCACTGTCTAACTTGATTTGAATTTAGCACATTTAAAAATTTGTGATTTCATGATTACTTTCAAATCATAAAACTAACGTAGATTATAATTATCGACGATTTTTTTGGGAAACTGTGTGTTTGGGTGAATGATAGGGTACTTAATTTGTAGGTTTTATTTGAGTAGGCCACTTGTCAAAGTCCTCAGTAACACTTTGACCAGTGGCACTACGCTAGTAGAATAGAAAAGTAAATGTATGGGATTGACAGTAGAAAATTGAAAAGTTAGCCTTTCAGTGGTTAAATGAACTTGAGTGTTATGAACGTAGTACTCAATGAAAATAACCTTCAACAACACAACGAATGCCAGTTGTCTAAACTTTTAGGGCCCAAGCAATATAATAAGTTTAGGGGAAAGTAGGTACTAACATTCCCCGAAACTTATTATATTGTCAATCTGTCATATTATGAATGTAATTTTTCATAGAATGGCTCCTCGCATGCTGTTCGTTTTGACACCGACAAAACGACCTACGTGTTTTTGATGTATAATATTTTTAAATGTAAATTATACTTCCTTTTTAAAACACATCACATAATATTATGTAGATATAATCACATTTTTACGTTCTAATTACAATAACCACTAACATTTTTTTTTTCTGGATACAACCGATTGTAAGGGATTTTTCTATTGACTGTACTCATTGGAAATCATCACCAACCTGATTATCGGTCCCAACATCCAACGTTACAGGCAGACATTGATGCGGCTTGATGCCCGCCAGTGCGGTATACAGTGCTAACTTGCCGACAGGAATGCCCATTCCATATGCACCCAAGTCTCCAAGACCTAGGATTCTCTCTCCATCGGTAAACACAATTGCCCGTACATCCTGTTCTGGCCTTAAAGATTATTATAACTTAACGACCTCAGAGCAATTTTATACGAATCGTTTTGATGATTTTTATCATAATTGAAACGCTATTTATTCATTACAATATTTATCCCAAGGAATATGCTTTCAATACTTCACAGTAGGTAAGTGTGATGTCTAAATAAAATAACAAAATTCTGCGTGACCACGCTTCCTGAACAGCATTCGAAACGTCGGGATAAATAATAAATCGCGTTTTAAAGAGGTACCTTAATGATTT
This sequence comes from Anthocharis cardamines, assembly GCA_905404175.1. NCBI lineage: Eukaryota > Metazoa > Arthropoda > Insecta > Lepidoptera > Pieridae > Anthocharis > Anthocharis cardamines. Next base: position 4,437,634 of record FR989959.1, read on the forward strand.
TTCGGATTTAGGTATATCATTAGCTTAAAAAGATGTATAATTCTTACCAATTCTGTAAAATCCTGTAAACGTGACCTTTATCATTTATTGTAATAAAGAGACCCCTGGCTTTCTTGTAGACGAGACCAAACTTCTGACATGCTAAGCCAACCGTCGGAGTGTATACGATTGGCAAATATTTCTCAATGTTTTGTGATATCAGACTAAAGAATAACTTCTCATTTGTATCCTGAAGAGAGTCACATTTTAAATTAAAACAATGTATCGTATTATACTACTACATAGTATAAACAGAGTCCCCGAAATATGTACGCGCTTATGCGTTATAATATATTATTATTTTATTTATAATTGTCAGGATTGTGAAAATTTGAGTTCTCTTTAGAAAAATGGATGTTTGAACAAGATTTCATTTATTAATATTAAAAATACTCTTAAAACTCCTTTAGCAAACTTATAAATTCTGTCCGATTTTCAATTACAATAAATCAAATTTAGAAATCAAAGTATTCATACCTGTAATTCAACTAAATATAAATATTTATTTAAATCGAATTTATATCTATCCAAAGATATCCGACAGATATTCAGCTGTTCTTCTTGTGTTTTATAAAGTGGAGCTAATAATCCTTGAATTCCAAGTGCCTGCCGTTCTTCTAATGTAAAAGCAAGACCCTTGAAATATAAAGAAAATTGAGGACCAAAATAATAATTTAAATCAGGCCTGTCCAAGCTTTATGTGATCTAGGGCGAATAAAAATGAAAAATAAATAAGAAATAAAAACGACTTGAACAGCTCTGATTTAAACTACTTAAGCAATTCAAGGCTCGGAAATTCACTTTATGCTGAAGTTTGAGGACTTTTCTTTTCTTCGAGCAACCTGGAAACTAACGCTAATGCTAGTTGACTCTATAACACAAAAAAAAATAGGTGAGAACCGTAAAATATTTAGGTATTCGTATAATTTGCACATAACGCTGACACGTTGTTTGATAGGTAGTCATTATGAACACAGGATTCTATGAAAACAAAGGCCCGTTAGGCGTTAAAGTAATTAAGTTCAATCAAATGAATCTAATTTTACTTTACTAGAAAATGGAGCATCAGCTAATAAACGGAAAGCTGGCGCTCCAATTGTGTTGTCAAATAAAGTAAATTACCTTATTGAGTTTCGGATCTCGTAAATGATCAATTCCCCTCAGCATGTTTGGAGAAACACTCAGTTCGTCAAAATGACGACATTGTATCACTTCGACTGGTACAAAGTTATGAAGTATAAAGAGCTTTATTTTGTTTTGTCCGATTAATATAAATGAACTGCAAAAATAGAAAACAGGTATGGCAGAAACGTAGCATGGTGGTAAATTTTATTTACAGAATAATGATGAATCTAAACTTGGATGAACAATATATTAGGAATATAAGCGAAACCAATAAATAAGATGATACTATTCTGTTTTTATATCTTCTTTTTCTAGATTAATGAATATAATTTTTAAAGATAAAAATATTATTTACAATGGATTCTTTCGAAAAGACAGCATTATTAAAAATATAACGATAGTAAAATTATTCAAGGAATTTGAATGAATCAGAGCTTGACAGCTATTCTTTTTCGTAATATTCTGTCATATACATTTTTAAGAAAAGTATTAATTGAACATAAACTCAACGCCTTTGCTATTTCAGACACCTACAGACGGTACTTCAAGTATATTTAATATAGGTACATATAATCTTCGTTCAAACAAATAATAAAGGAGTAGAATCAACGAATATACTTCGAAGATATTTACCAGATATTGGGAATGGACAATAACAGTTTGTGAACTCGAATCAGAATTGCTGATTATCAAACAGTTCTCACAGGTAGATTAGGTATAACCTGTAGCCTTATTCATCGAATTCGTATAAGGAAGAAACCCTACCAATGTTTTACCTAAGTAATAAAAATGTTATTTAGTTAATAGATATAGAATTCATATAAAATTTCAGAAAAATACTAGAAATAAATGTAACGCACTTATGGTGACATTCATTCTTTTACATCCCTGACTTTCAAAATGCACCATATTATCGCGGTATAAGAGTCAGATGGACGTATCTACATTTTCTCAATTTTACAGGAGACGAAATACTGTGTCAATCCGCCATTTATAAAAAAAATCCAGCTTTTTTTAATACAGATAGTATACCTACGTAAAAATTTAAGTTTAAAAAAGTTAAGAATTATTTAGTTACGTATGAAGAAAAACTATTTTTAGGATTTTTGTAGATACGTTCATCTGGTTCTTATACCGCGTTATGGAGTTATTGAATTCAGATACGTATGTTCTGGCGACTCAAGAGAGCTTTGCTAGTCCTGCTGGAATATCTAAAGATTTGTGTTGAATTATTAGCGAAACACCTAAGTTATAATCATAATTAGATTATTAATCGTGATCTTAATAAAAGAAGCAAAAAATATTGTCAGCGTAGAAAAAGAAACGATATAGGTTTCGAACATTTTAATAAGTAACATCCATTCATAATCGTATTGAACAATTTATACTAAGAACATACATAGACTTTCATTCCGAACAAGTTACAAGGAGAATGAACATTTAATTGACCTAAAACTGCACTTAATAATAAACCCTGGTAACGAAACGAATACAGGAAAAATGGCCGCGTAACACAGATTAGTCAAAAAAACAAACAACACATTTTCGTTTAAAACTATTATTTAGTTAGTTCAAAACCATTATATTTTCTATCGTCACAGCAACATAATCACCATGTATCTTTAGATACAAGTTAACATAAATAACTTACACAGACGTTTATTCAACACCGGAATAACTGAAGTTTAGCAACCAAAACCGCTCCCGGTATTACTCGGAACATATTTACCGATTTTTTTTTATGTAAGATATCGACAGACAAGCATGATGTTCACTTGATGGTAGGTCCAGCCACAGATCATCAGTCAATGATGTGTTGTTGACCTACTTTTTACTTCGAGCATTCGCAAATCTAATGAATAATGTTAAATGCACATGCATGCATGCTATGAACGGTGGTACGTTATCCGGTCGGAATTTTGATATTCCTTCCACCCGTTCAATGCCCGAAGTGACCAGACGTGGGAAAGACATGCTTATAGAAAATTATAATGTCATCCCATCGGTACGCAACCCATCGGTGTACAAGTTAAGTGTTCTACCAAACATGCCAACGATCCCGTCAAAACCCACAGATTATACTTTGAAAAAAATCAACTTTAGAAAATGTTATTTTCGTAAAATTAGCAATATTCTAAACTTATTTCCTATATATCAAAAACACAGTTATTCCGGTCTCAAATAGTTCTCATTCGCTCAGCGAATACACGTCTTACTATTTCGTAGAATACTGAACACAATACTAAAAATTATTCCGAGTCGAAACATATAATTAGATTTAAAATATGTCCGTGACAGGAACATGTTCCTTTTCAACAATTGTATTGTGCAACAAATTGCTCAAAAAACCAAAATGGCAGATGAAATTTTCCAAAAAATCTATTTTTTTAATTTCCTCATAATTTGCGTCAACTTTCTTAGATTAAAATACAGATGTATGCAATTAGCGTATAAACACATAAATTGGCATAATTTAATATAATGCTGCGGTGACTAGACTTTGATTTTAATAAATACATTCAGGTAAAAATATAAACTGCTTATAAACAAAATACGCGAAGCTATTAGTATTTAAACATTTATACTTAATATAAAACACGTAAAAACAAAAAATGAACAATAATACTTTTAAATTATCATATTAAAAACAAATAAAAAGAAAATACACAAAATATGTAAAAGCGTTAACTGCGAAGAGATAGTTTTAGGAAATACAACCTTTATTTTCGATAAGCGTTAAGAAAATAAACAATATAAATAAAAAAAATCAAGCACCTCCCAAACATAGAACAGAAATGCAATAAAATAATGAAATTTATATGAAAAAAGCTAAAACAAGGCCACGATTGCTATATATGTCTAACATCGATTTGAACATCGTCTTATGAAACTATGCTACAGACACAGAATAACGACATGACAACACTACATATTATTTATTACTGAATATATACGTCAATTATTTAAATGCCCGCACAAACAGCTAACGGAACTAATTACGTAAGAAACGGTATCGTATAATAAAATATTGTACACAGGGTGCCGCTACTCTGCCTATAAGGCCCTTCTCCCATTACGAAACACGTAGGATACGATACTCAAATCGCATACTAGCTGAATTGACAACTCGACGTTTGCACATTACGCTACTGAAAAATTAGAAAGTGCTTCATTTATTTTGTGTTTTTTTAAAGAACGGTCGTTATGTCGAGCGAGTCCAGTGACGAAGAAGCGCTTGTAGTTTATGTTTTATAGAAACAGAAGAAGGCGTCGTCGCACAAGAAGAAATGACTGGATTCATCCCTATCTTGAGAAGAACATAGGTGGCAGAGGCATTGTTGGCAGCACGAGAAATGATAAAAAATTCCTAGCTTTTTATATTATGACTAAAGAATCCTATTTGCACCTATTTTTTTGTAGATACGTAGGAGACGCGACGCGCGGGTGACCAGTATGTCGGGTCCCGCGCGAATAGTAGCGGACGCGTACGATACCGGTAACGTAGTGTGCGAGCACCAATACAAATGTATGTGCGATACATACTCCGCGGCGATTAGTCTCCGAGACTCGCAAGATACTAGAGTTGCCTGGGCGTATCGTAATGGAAGAAAGACCTTTAAAGGTTTTTCGTTTTCAATTTCTGGAGATACTACACGGACTTATTCAGAAACCTAGTATCAGCTTGAAATAGTTAAAGTATGTTTTGTCTCGCTCTATCGAATACTAAATTACTTTAGAGCGAAAAAAACAAAACATAGTTTCACTACTCTCCAAGCTTACTATTATTATAGTATACATGTTTATAATGTCGATATAGTTAAACTATGATTTGTCTCGCTCTATCGAATATAAAAAGACTGCAAAACGAATGAAACAAAACATACTTTAACTATATCAAGCTTATAATACATTTTTGAATAATGACGTAAATGTTTATGGTATAATGCAACAATTTTCTTATTTGGCTATAATATATATTTTCCAAGACACCAGTTTGAAGCACATAGTACGCAAAAACACTAGAGAAGGAGGCCATTTGTTTAGACCACTGATCACTCAATGAAAAGCGGTAATATAGTCATTCTTTTAGAATAAGACTTGCGCTTGTGAAACGTGAGGATTTTTCAGCGCTGGTATATAAATAAATCACAGAGTACCATAACTGATATCTATATAGATAACTCGTATAGTCGATTATTTTTAATTAATACATTTTTTTTATGACTGCGAACACTACCCGTGTTGAAATAATAATAGCGGCACGCTGTATACAATGGTCTGTAGTTAATCCGGCTACAAAAAATGCTACCGCATTCTATATTCAGACTTGTTTATAGAAACTTTCAATAAATGCATTGTTTTAAATGGTTGGAGAAATTCAATTAATCCAAATCTAAATGAAAATTTAGCTGTGTATGATTGGGCAGATTCACTTTTATATTGCTGTCAAAAATAAGAAGCTGTCTTCACGGCGGCAACACACTTGCATACAACTTATATAATCATTTCACAGTAATATAATACTGTCATTCGAAAAAATAAATTACGTAATACCTGAAAAGGTCAATCACTGACATACAATTTAACTAAAAATAAATAAAAACGGTTCTTTAAAAAGGTTAGGTTTGAGTTCAAATAAATATTAACCCTTTCGGTACGGATGTCGGATATATCCGGCGTCCATCAGATGGCCTGTAGACGAGCGCCGGATATATCCGGCATCCATTCCATCCGGCACATTTACTGCACCGAGTGTGTCAACTAACACATTCAAAATGTGCACGGCGCAGTACCTGTCTCACTGAGTGAACTATAATATGTGGCGTTGCGCGCGTTTCGGAAGTTTCGCTGCTCATTTCGCGCGTCCCATTTTGAAGCGTCATGGCGCAAATTTGAGTTAACGCAAAGAGCCATGCAGCCTGATTTACTGAATTAACACAAGGAATTTCGCTGAGTTACCCATGTATATTTACTAGTGCCGGATACCGTGCGTGCAAACGGTACAGTGTGTAAAAATATATTCCATGTTACCAACGTATTAGATGAAGATCATATTGAAAATATATTTTGCATATATGCAAAGTATTAGAGGAAACTCTTTGGTAGTTTGCATACACATTATATGATTATAGTTCGTTATTCAAAGTTGGCATTACTATGGTGCTGTTATGTTTTATATTGTCACTTATATAAAATCTGGACTTCTACACGCAGCGACCGCTGAACACTTATAACCCAACACATAAAACTCCTTTGACTTCTATTTTTTCGATTGTCGCAACGGAAAGAACGATCGCACCGAAAGTGTTAAGTGCAAGATAAAAAGTGAAAGTACGTCGTTCAAATTAAAATTAAGTCTTTAAAACAAGACTAACTTCTATATACATGTGTATTCCCGCCAGTCAAGCTGAATCTATATTTAGAACGATTAGTATATATTATCTATGTTACAGAGGTATATAATACTTTGTGTATATTGGTAAAAATGGACATAAAATTACACCCCAATGGAGGCACGGAACATTCAATGTCTTTACCGATATATTTTCTAGTCAAACAGCTGTTATAATTCTAGTCCATGAAGGCGGGTTGACTATTGTTAGTTTTCATGAAAATGTGTTCAGCAGTTTTAGATTAATTAAAATTCACATTTTTGTCTTGATAAATCACGTCTTGTTAAAAACGCTCTTGTCATCACAGAGTAATGACTAAAACATAATGGGGCAGTTCACGATATCGACTTAAAATAATTTTCTTTGAGGTTAAAATTATAAATTAAAAACCCTTGTTCACAAACGTAGTAGTTTGAATTAGTTTAACTATGTTCTGTTTCGTTCATTCTAAAGTCAATTAGTATTCGAAAGAGCGAGACAAAACATAATGCATCCATTTCAAGCTCATACGTTTGTGAATAAGACCGATCTGTTGTATTCTATCAAAATATTACCAAATATGCAGTCATCAAGGTCAAAACTACCCGCATTCATGTCATAGAATAATTTTGTAAAAGATATCGCACCTTAAAAAACCAAACTGACACTAAACGAAAAATGTGTTTTTTGGTAAGGATTACGACCTTATAATGAAATAGTGACAATTGCGCCATCTAGCGACATAAAGTTGACCTTTTGAAGTTGTCTGCATTTTGAACAATAATTTCACAAGATGGCGTTGATAGTTGAAAATCGACAGTTTTCATTTAGTTGACGGTTTAATTTTCAAAGTGCGGTATTAGATGCGAATATATAATACTGATTCAAATATTTTTCGGTACTGGCTGGACGGGTCTCACGTTGAACTTTTCCTCCGGCTTCCAGTCCCACACAACCGGCATCGAACTCTCGTAGTAGTAGCTGTACATCTGGTTGGAGACGTGTTTCGATATATCTTTCGGCTCGGGATACACTGACGCTAGACCTGCGACAAAAAAAAACTATCGATCTATACAAAGTACGCATAATTTCATAACAATTAGTTAAGAAAAACAATTGGAATTGTAAACATTGAAACGCTGGAAATATGGAATGCTTGATTAGGACCGGTTGTTCAAATGGTTGTTTAACGTAACATACGTAAGACAAAAAAACGATACGTATATTGAGACTTAGCCTAAGCGCAGACTAGAGCCGCTAGTGGCGACCACAGCATAGCCACCGGTGGCCGCCACAAGTTACGGGCGTAATATTTCATACATTTTAGGGCATTAGCGCAAACACGGCGCTCGAGTGGCCGCCACCGAGCTTCTAGCCACCGGTGGCCGCCACAACGTGCGGGCGCGATATTTCATACATTTTACAGTGGCTGAAACGCGGCCACCGGTGGCCGCGTTTAGACGCCGCTTCTAGTGGCGGCCACCAGTGGCTCTAGTCTGCGCGTAGGCTTAGATTGCCTTTATCTATAGTCTCAATATACGTATCGAATATAGTATTTTAATGTTAGCCAATATTTAAGATAAAATATGCTTACGGATGGATGGATTAGGAGTGTTTTATATTGTTTAAAACAGACGAATACTTCTAACTATACTAGTGAAAATATCTATACTAATAATACTATCAAGTATCATGTCTATTAAGGAATGTTTGATATCTTCTCCATTGTTTAAAATAGACTAATACTTCTGAACTATACTACTGAAAATACCTTCCTATTATCTATTTAATTCAAATAATTCAAATACATTTAACATTTATAGTAACTTTCATCATAAAATGACTAATGATATATTTTAGCACTATTAATCATCTATTGTACACCTACCAAAGTCTACATGCTATTAAAGTATTGTATATTGGCTATGGTTTGTATACCAGATTCTAAGTATAAAATTCAAATTTTACTATGAGTTAATCGAGTATCTAGCAAAAACTAACGCATTAGTGGCTTGGAAATTGTCTGCCAACGCTGTTTTTGTAGCTAAGTTTAGGATACTCTGGCCACTTGTACACATCGGGTACCTGCGACTCGTAATGACAGTTGTATTGTCGCAACTTTATATGTTTTTCGAAGTCGTCCGGCTTTGGGTACGCACTTCCGCACCCTGAGCAAAATTTTGTTACTATTTCAAACATTAAGGCCATTTTCATTTTATTCCGACTTGTGTATTATACCCATACATACACGATACCTCGTTGGACGTGATAACCAAGAAATTCGAGTTTTTTTCTTTAAACTATACCGTCTGCTTTCATTTAATTGGTGGACAAATAAAAAAAAATTGTAAGTAATTACCAGACATAAAGTTATCATACCAAAGTTAGTAATTATAAAAAGATAGATCAAAACTGTTTCCGGTACCGGCGAAAACAGTCTACTCCCTCCCTATTAGGGGGGCCCGTAGAATTAATGATTTCCCCACGAAAAAAAGAATTTATACCAAATTAAGACTAATATTTACCTTCGTCGTAAGCCATCTTAGCCACTTCAATAGCAATGGCGAGAGACACTTCTTTCACCTCCGAGAGGGAGGGATATATGCGTCCAATCGCTAAGTCTTGTTCGCTCACGTAATTCGCTAGGGTCTGGAAATTGAAAGGATGTTGTGAATGAATAAGATCCCAACACATTCCTTCTTAGTAAGAAATACTATACCAATCTGTCTTATATACATTTGATGTTGATGAAATTGCAAAAAAAAATATATGGTAATAAGTGTGTTTTATTTAAATTTGAATGACTTTTGGTGACTTTCATTTTGGACGGGCTCGTTGGCGCATTCGGTAGAACATCTGTCGTGCCTACCGATGTGTCGTGGGTTCGAATCCCACCAGGGACGGCGTGTTTATAATTTTCTGTAAGTATGTCTTCCTCGCATCTGGTAACCGACCGACCAGGTAACGAACCACTGTTCATAGATGAAAAAACCGTGAAGTGCACATTGCGCGTTTCGGTTTCAGTCTATGGATTTCCGAATGCTCAAAGTAAAAAGTAGATCGACAGCGCATGACTGATGTTCTGTGGCTGAGGTATCACCTACCACCAAGTGAACCCCATGCTCGTCTGTCGATATCTAACATATTTCGGTTAAACTCCAATAGTAAATTAACCGGTATTCAGTTCCTGCTTTATAGGAACGTCACTATTGGTTTTCCTGTAAACAAAAGTGTTAATGCTACATCGACTTACCCTCGCGGCCGTAAGGAACATGGTCTCCGGTATATGGTGCGTGGCTGTCGCGATGACGCCCAGCGCGATCCCGGGGAATATATACGAGTTGTTGCCTTGCCCCGTGTGGAACTCTTTGCCGTCGTACTGCACCGGGGGGAACGGCGACCCAGACGCGAATATGCAACGACCCTGGTGATAAAAACATAGGTTACTGGCTTGGATAACCTCCATATGTGGACGGCCGCCATCTTGAATATAATATAATATCCACGGCGTAAGACAGTAATTTTTTTTAGATCTCTTTCTTATTAGAAATAATTCCAATAGGTTAGAACAAGATAGCATTAGCATTTCCGAGAAGTCTATCAAGAACCGCCAGGTGATTCTTCCCCAGATTAAGAGGTCAATGACAGGACCAACAGGCGGTTTGTCCTCAGAACAAGAGATTTAAGCAATAAGCTTGAAACGCTAATCAAAACTGTGGGCTACTTAAAATATTCAAATCTTTCATGTTACTGACAGCAATTCTTTGTAGTAATTGTTGACTGAAAATATTTGCACATTACACAAAAAATATGGCCTAATGGCATTCTCAATTTAAGACTGATAAAAAATATGTTGTGATCTCGGTTTATTCATGCCTTAGTTCATGGTGATAACAAAATTATGAAGAGCTCTGAGCTAATTTAATCTGTTAGTCACAGTTAAGTTTCACAGATAAAACATCTGTCTGCCTCATGTTGCCTATTGTTGCCTATTGGGGGCTTCCCCATGAAGACATATTTTTGTGTAATTTCCTGTGATCATATGTATTTTTAAGTGAGTGGGCAGGTTTGGTGATCCTCTTCGAGCTTATACAACCTAAACATTTTGTTTTTCAGGATCATAACTGGAAAATTAATTTGGAAGCTTTAGGGATTTGTATGGGAGAAATGCAACATTGATAATTTTAAATCTGATGTACTATAGATCTAAATGATCATTAGGCTTTTGTTATTTAAAATTTCTTAAACCCACTCGATCATTACAATTATGTAAATTTTATGTAAATATTATTCGTACTGTAAATAATTAGAATAATGTAGTAATTACTCAAACTTTACATGCCATTCCACATGCTAACAGCCTGTTAACAAAAATATTATTACCAACACAACAAGACTTAATCCAAGGTTATGTTGATAGATTACAATGATGACTCCATAAAGCCAAACGTAGACATTTTTTGTTAGCGGCACGGTACACCATCACTACGAGTATGTTTACAAATGTGAAGCAACTGGACACAAAAAATGGTTTACGTCTACACAGGGAGATATTGATTTCATACTGGTTCTATAGAAATAAAATATTCATTGGCAGCTTGTATCGGACACAAGACACTAGTGACCACGTTTTTGCACAGCGCCTAATAGACCAGTGTCGAAAAAAATAATGGTAGAATGAAACCTATTGGAAAAGCAAGAGAATATAATAACAATGAAAGGAAAAATAACGGAGACTATTACACTTTTTTTTTCAAAATACATTATCATATATATTTTCATTTTATATCCTTCAATTATTATACTTAATTTCTTCAAGATGTCATGTGGAACATGTTGTAATAGCTCCTTACAAACATTTTATAAAACAAAAAACCTAGCGATTAAAAAGAGTGGCGGAGAGTTTATTGCCATTTCTTCTCGTCCGTTCTACGGCCTTGATTTGAGAGCAGTAAATGAAAAATTAGAACATTTAATATTTTTTATTGCCGTTCATAAGTGTGCATTGTGTTACCTAAATGAATAAATGATAATTTGATTTGACTTACATCAGTATAGTTGTAGGCGTCCTGCGCTGTACACTCGGCTTTGCTCGTGGGGTTCGAAAGCGCGAATATAACCGGTCTTTCGATGTTCTTAGCCATTTGTTTCAGCACGTTGGGATTGAAGGCACCACCTACCGTCGAACAACCTGAACAACAAAATGTCCCATTATCTTTTAATGACGAATAATATAATGTTTATTTAACCCATTTTGAGCGACAAGTAGACTTGACTATAAATAATTTTGGAGTGTCCTTTCGTCAGTCGTTATTGCATGATTGTATAGGCCATTTACGATCTCTAACGATTCAATCATTCAGAAATTCCGACCGGGTAACGAACCACCGTTCATAAATGGAAATACCGTGAAATGCATATTGCACGTTTCGGTTTCAGAGAACAGATTTTCGAATGCTCGACATAAAAAGTAGGTTAATATTGACTGATGTTCTGTGGCTGAAGTACCTCCTACTATCAAGTGAACCTCAAGCTCGTCTGTCGATATCTAACATTAAAAAAAAGTCGAATTACATTCCCACCTAAAATATTCACAAACAAATTATGTTGCCATGGCAACGACACACCAACCAAATCCCAAGAGCACTCACCAATAAGACAGCTGGGTTTGATCTTCGCTACGCACGCCTCAAAGTCCTTCTCCGGCTCTATGTTCTTGCCGAACGCCTGCGCGTGTTCGGGCACGCCGCCCTCCCGCCGCGTCGATAACAGCCCATCCACGTCGAACATGTACACGCGATCGCGCGCCTGTTGTATCGTCAGGCCCTCCGCTACCATCGCGGCTACTGTTAAGTTCGCTATACCGTTTGCCGCCTAGAATATATATACATAATATACAGTAGACTCTCACTAATCCGGCCCTTTTAAAAACCAGAGGGTGCCGTATTACTGGATTGTAAAGAAAAATTCATGATTAAGGGAATACAACGTATTTGTGTTCATATTCTACAGGATTTTTACTTATAATTCGTTTTAAAATAATCCTTAATAATTGACTGAGGTCTATTTTTGTGCAATTTATATGGGGGAGACGCGCGCGGAGGGTGCCGGATTATTGGACGTATCGGTCTATTGAGGTTCGGATTAATGAGATTCTACTGTATTTAATATATTCTGATTTTATTCATTTATTACTTATTTTAATGAATGATCGGCAGGCGTTTAACCACTATTCCAACTGATGGTGATCTGATCTAAAGAGAAGTACGCCGACCTAGAAAAAACCTATTCACTGACGCCTTATAATGTTCAACTGATATTTATTATTTAGTTACATCGATAAATTTATTGGCTTAAGTAAATAAATCTATTATATTATAAAATAGAAAGATCTGTTTGTTTATTTGTCAAAAAAGTATTATAAAATAGGTTTAACTACAAGTATAAAATGCTTACAGATCCAGCACCAAGGAAGAAGTAGATGTTTTCACTGAGTTTCCTCTTAGTGACCCTGATGGCGGCCATCAAACCCGCGACCGCTACACTGGCCGTGCCTTGGATGTCATCGTTGAACGTGCAGTACTTGTTGCGGTATTTTGCAAGTAAACGCCCCGCATTGCCTAGCGCGAAATCTTCGAACTGCAAAAGAGGTCATGGATTTCAATGATTGTATCGATTTTAGTCGATTGTATTTACAAAATTATTTATATATAAAAATAAATCATAATATGCATACAATTATATAATTATGCATATTATTTGAGAGTAGCGCCAGAGAATGAAAAATTGAAAGGTAATCGTTTTTCTTGGTATGGGCATGTTATGAGGAGAGATCAAAAAAATGTATCTAAAAACAATTTTAATATAAAAGTGGAGGGGATTAGGGAAGAGGTAGGCCGAATAAAATGGATTGACTGTGTGAAGAACGATATGCTTTTGAGAGGTGTGACTGGCGATGATATGGCGAGTGAAAGAAGAGAATGGAAAAAGAGAACATACTGCGCTGACTTTAAAAAAAAGGGAACGGGGCAGGAAGAAGAAGATACATAAAATAATTAAAGTACTTTAAGGGTATTTTATCGACTATTGATATAAAATAATTGTACAATTTCGGACAGACTTTCTTAATATATAAAGTTAGTCTGGTTTCATTAAAATGTCTTTATAATAAAATCAGATAGATTATTTATATATGGAACTCCATTACAATAAAAAACAAATAATAAAAAATCTTCGTCGGTAGGTCGGGGATCGATTCTCGACAGGATGACAAGTCACTTCAACCAATGATGACCCATCCATGGATGGAAAATCATGACCGACTGACTTACCTTATGATCGTCTGTCGATAAACATAAAAAAATAGACAATATGGAATGCAAATCATATATTATGATAATATTATATAATCAAAAATCCTGTTTGACCGTGTCGCATAGAAATAGCTTAAAACGACTTCAATCTGGTTCACACTGATTTCACTTTATTAGATTACGTGTCTTTAAGCTATACAAGAGATCAATCAAATTATAACAATTTGGTGAACATTCTACATGAATGTCTAAATACTAAAAGGGTACTTGTCCCCTATTTATTTCTAAATGAAATTTAGTAATTAGGTATGTATTACCATGGACATGTGCTCTTTTACCACTTAACATAAATAGTAATCAATCTAAGTAATATTTAAATAAAATCAAACACAAAGTTAATCAAAAAAGTTATAATATATTCGTTAACTATTTAAAGTTATCACCTATTAGTTTTATTCTAGTATAATTCTTCTTATTCTAGTTTTATTCTTATTATTCTACAGGCCAATTATAAATGCTATTCCAAAATGACAGGTATTCTTCGGGAATGTATTGTTGGAGTTCTTTTAGATCAACCATTTTTTTCTTTGCTATGGGATTCAGAAAGAAAACCGCCATAAAATGAATGAAGTATGAAGGTGACGTTTATTTTTTTTTGACGCCTTCTTAGGCTGCGTTCAAAAATTAATTGTTAAAAGAGCACATGTCCCTGGACAAGTGCCGTTTTAGTATTTAGTTAAAATAGACAAGTCGCTTACTGTTCGTGTAAAGGGCGGACAAGTGCTGTTTCGACAGAAAACGGTGTAGATATGTGTTGACTAGTGATTATGCATAGCATAGCATAAAAAAAAAATGGGTTAAAATGTGACATGTGCCCTTTTAGTATTTAGACATTCACATATTGTTTAGTTACAAATCTGCTAATTATATTGTTTTGTATCTAGTCCATTAAATTATTACCAGAACATCCAGGAAAAGGACTTCCTATTGCATTTATTTATTATTGGAGAATTATATAATTGACAGTCATATATTGTAGTATTAATTATAAAGAATAATATCGGATCAAAGAGGATAATTTCAAAGCTATTTCTGATGATATAAGTTACAAAGTAATAGCTATTTATAAAATCGGAGAGGAAAATATATTAATTTTATAGCTACCAAATTTGTATGCGCTGATGCAGATGAAATGTTTGTTTTATCTATACCTACTAATATTATAAAGAGGATACTTTCCTTGTTGGCTTGTTACGATTAAACTCAAAAACTACTCGACCGATTTTAAAAAATCTTTCACCAGTAGAAAGCTACATTATCAGCGAGTAACACAGCGATACTCACAAATTGCAACCTTAACGACGTCAAATATTTTTTTGAAATTATTCGTTCAAAAATCGTATATGTCGTTGTAATTGAAAATACACGTATTTTTTCATATCTTTGTAAATATCATTGGAAAAATGCAGACTTTACAAAATAGAATACGCTCTCTGGATGCAGAAAAAGGCATAACACTAAAAATTCCTTAATAGCACATTATTCACCTCAGGGTATTCATACTCTTCCTACATTTAGAACAGCGTAGTAACATGATCGCCAACTATGTTTAAAAACAATTTTTTATCTAAATCCCAAACTGATACCACAACATTGTGCTTCAAACACATCAGATAAAATACATTGTCCATGTTAATGAATGCTAATTTTACTTTTCAATGTCAGTTCGTATGCACGAATGACCTAGAATTTAGCGATCTTAAAACAGTTATTAGGCTTATTTGACGAACACTGATGTTCTGACGGACATACAATCGACTAAAACCTACGGTGCCATAGGTCAATTTCAACGAGCTTCCCTTTACATATTTAACCTAATAACTAAGCTAACTAACTAAAAACAGCAAGGTGATGGACCCCTTTCGCTTTACCTCGGGTCTTTCTCGCACTGTCTGAAATTTCGAAATTTCGTTATCATGGTGAGGTTTTCTGGAACGGCTTAACCTTGACAATTTTCACCTTTCGCCACTGTTGGGTACAACTACCATATTATTCTGTAAAAATGTTTTACCTACGTCTGATCACTTTGGGCATGTCATTGGTGAGAGGTATTTCCTACCGGATAACGAACCACCATTCACAGGTGAAAATACCGTGAAGTTTATTAATATTGCGCGTTTCGATTTCAAACATGTCATAAAAATATCTAAATTAAAATTTGTCACAAATTAATCAAATATAAACCTAAAATCAGTATAAATCCTTTGTTGAAACACAACAATTGCTCATTGCACATTTTATAAATATCTCTCCCTCACTTCCAGTTGGGGTCATGTTAATGGATTAGATCGAGAATTAAACAGCTGTAACATAGCTAAATCTGCATAAAATATAACCAGAGTAAATATATACGACTGTTAATGAAGTGTCAAAATTTAAAGATTACAGAAAATGAGATGACACACCTTTTTGACGTGGTAAGTGGGGTAAGCTTGGACAATCTAAGACGTATATTCTTTAGGGTATCTACTGTTTCGCTTCAATTTTTACGAATATATAGTATGCCTGGAAGAAATTTTAAGCGATAAGGCCGCCTATTGCTTTTTATGTTTATTTCTATTTATGTTATGTTTGCAATAAAGATATATATTTCATTTCATTTCATATCCGATATTGACATCTAGTTAGCTATGTGTATGGTTGGTATTGATCAAAGTTAAATATACTCTGAAGCATTTGAAATATAATATTCATTGTAAGGCTGAAGTAATCAAACGAAACGGTACCTGATAGTTACATACCTAATTAGTAATCATATCTGAATGACATTACTATCATTATTAATACATCTAAATAATACGTAGGCAATTATATAAAAATAGATGATTGGTATTGTAATATTTAAAGCTGATATTAAGTTATTCAAAATCGTGAAATTTAATATAAAAAGATATATTTTTACATTCGAATTACAATGGAAATCTACACATATCATGAATGGGAATTGCCTACAAAGTTCGTAGTATAAAATACCTTTAGAAAAATGTATATAGATCATTATCTAAAGACTAATATAAAAGGAGAGTTATCGAATACAACACTAAGATTTACAGATTGTGTATATAAAACAAAAAATCGAACTAAAAATCACTTATGCAAAATTTTTGAGAGGCAAATTAGAAAACTTTTTTCATGCAAGTTGAATAATATCAAATGAATGGTCAAGAGAAATATATTTGCGGTGTTCTTTGTTAAACAATTATACAAATTGACCATTCCCCTTATATCCAAGACTTCTGAGACTAAAACATTTCTTTTCTCTGTTATTAGAAAAGCTAAATGAAATCCAAACTATATTTTTTATGTTTGAAAAATATATTATGTAAAATACGGATCACCTTATTGAGGCCTAATTTCATGTTATATGCCGCCATAATACTGTTTATTTTTTTATAGAATAGGGGGCAAACGGGCAGGTAGCTCACGTGATTGTAAGTGATTGCCGCCGCCCATAGACATCCGCAACACCAGAGAGCTTGCAGATGCGTTGCCGACCTTACTATGTATATAAATATTTACATAATTTAGTTTAATTTTAGTAACAATAAATTTTTAATAATCTTCAGTTATAAATAGCTCTATATGAAAAATGATAAGACAAATCGATAACGCCCCAAATGTATGTATCTCAGATCGCAATGCGTTTTCATTTATCATCGATTACGTAAGTAACTGCAAAACTCGCGATATCACAGACTTACATGTTAGTATTATAATATATTCAAATGATGTAACAAATAATCAAAGAAAAATATAGATTAGATAAATGGATGTTATACACATATCCATACAAATTTTATAATATATATCTATAAAAGATAGATAAATGTAAATATATGTTATATATTATAGATAGATATTTAAAAAAAGTAGAGTTAAGTGGTTGAACATATTCCCTTTATCAGTAATAGAAATCTGCACTACCGTGTAATAACAAAGCCTTCATCTTATTTTATAAAATTTACTTTTAAGGTCGAAATTTTAATATACGAAAATATGAATTTGGTATGTGGTTTCTTGGCTTTGTTTGTGTACGCTAACTATAAGATAAACAAATAAATTTAAGCGAAAGTGATGTATTTATAACACTAGTTTACAAAATTTAACTTTTTGTCTGTTGCCGTGAATTTTGTGGGTGATTTTGTTTACTTATTGCATGGTCTTTTCAAATATACCCTCTGAAAATTTTGTGCAGCTCTAATATTTTTGTTTTCGACGTTCATCATTTATGCTGATTTATTCGTTAATAACGTGGGTGTTTCAGTGTGTAAAGATTAATTTCATAAGTTTTTGCGACATGAGTGATTCAAGCAGAAGTTGTTTAAACTACCAACATTATTTTTACTATATATGTGGAGAATATGTGCTAAAAAATATAGAAAAGGTGTATCAGAGTACGTTAAAAACTCCTATTTTTTCTACTTTGGGATATCGCTGGATAAAAATTACAAGTCTTCGGCTCCTGATTGTGTTTGTAAATAGGGTGTTGAATATTTAAGATTATGGAAAGGCAGAAAAAAAGGTAGTTTTAAATTTAGAACTCCAACCATTTGGGTAGAACCACGAAATCATCTGAATGACTGGTACTTATGGTTTGGTTAGAGGGCAGCAATATTTAGTCTAAAACTAACTAGTAGCTCGTAATATAATTATTTTGCCGCCACTACATATTCAAATGAGAATCATGAAACAGTTTTTTAATGCACTCGATAAAAATGGGATCTACTTTTCCTACATTTGCCACAAATTTTCTCAGCTCACTATGAAAAAGATTAAAGTCAGTATTTTTGACAGATCCTATATCATACAACTTCCAAAGATACTGAATTTATAAATTCTATGAGTAAGCTTGAATTAAGAGCATGGACAGCTTTCGTATCGATGATGCAGAACTTTCTCAGAAACAGAAAGTCAGAAAATTTAAACTGAGCTTGTCAGAAAATTAAAACTGAACTTGTCAGAAAATTATATTCTTTCCAAAGACCTGCTTTTACAATTAAAAACTCTGAGATGCATATATGAGCATTAAATTCCACTTCCACCGCAGTCATCTAGACAGGTTTTAAAAAAAAAATAGGAGACATGAGCGAAGAGCAGGGAGAGCGTATGCATCAAGATTTACGCGTCATAGAGGAGAGTTATCAGAGTTTTTTTGGATTTCTGACTAATGCTGGTGCCTTAAACGTTACTTCCCTAAGTCCACAGATAAGAGAAGAGCTTTAAAGCGAAGTTTTTTGGAACTCAACGATTGTTTAAGTTATTTAATAATAATTTTTCTTAGTAAATACTTATAATTTTCATTTTTAACCGTAACTACCCGGAACTCATAAACTAGAGCTGATAAAAAAAATCTACCTATATATTTGTAACTAGCATATCATAAGTAGTCTACAACAGCAAAAATTGTATCGGCAACAGATACACTGTAAACTAGTGTAATTATAAAGACAATATTAATTATGGTAACGAATTGGAAAGCTCCGAAAAGAGAGAATGGCCAGTGAATCGCTGGATCGATGACCTGAATAAAAAGGGCTGTACCTACAGGACCGAGAAAATGGCGGAAATTGGAGAAGACCTCTACTTCAGAGGGATCATGACTGAAATTGTACAATTTTGTTTTGTCATGGCTAAATAAATATTATATCGAGTTGTATTTCTATATCTATATATCGCCTATTTGCGTCAGTGTGTTATCTGGAAAAATACGTTTTTCGTTTTCTATTATTAGTATGTCGCGATTTATTATCTGAAAAATAATCTTATTGACTTGATCTAAAACGCACTCTAGCAGTGTTTCATAATCTGTGCCAAAAACTGAAAATCGCTTATTGTAAAAGCGAAGAGTTTGTGAGAACTGAGATGTCACATTGTCGTCGCAAGTGTATGAGCGCCTTACGTGTTTATTGACATTGCTATCTTAATGAGATTACACCTACAATTTCACCTTGCATTTTCTTAATATTACCCTACGCATGTTCTATATTCATCTCATGCAAGTCACATACAAAATTCAACGTTTTTATTTCAGTAAGCACGTTATTGAACTCATAAATTAAAAGCTTTTAAACAAAAATTATATTTCCACGGTCACATTGTAGAACGAATTTAAAATTATATTTAATACTAGTAATAAAAGATTAAAGGGGCATATTTTTAAATTATAAGATTTATTAACACTGAATGAAGTCCATGAATTCCTACACGTAAATGTCGCAATAATTTGAGTATAAAAGGTATTCAATTTTCATTCGTGTCCAATCCGTAGTCCACAAATGATAAAACCGTAAATTACAAATTGCGCATTTTTGCTAGGCTATAAATTTTCGAACACTCAGAACTAAAAAATAAACTGATTTCAAATGAACTTGAGGGATATCTGATATAAAAAACACACATAGAAATAACAACAAAAAACAGTTGATAGTAAAAGTCTCACCTGTAAAAGCGTATTCTGTCCATATCTCTGCACGCAAGCTTCCATGAACTCGTCAATAAACTCATCGTACTCTTTGCCCCTCGCGCGCCTCTGACGTAGACCGATATATAGTGGGTCTTCTAATAGGTCCTGTTTGAAATCAATACATTTAAGGTAAATTATCTTGAACAAAGCTCACAAGGTGACCTTCAAACGTGTGGGTCGGGGATTTCAATGACTTTTGGTGGGGTGGTAGAGGGGCCCAAGGGTACAACAACTAGGGCCAAGTGGGCCCTCATTAAAAAGATATTAAGGACCAAAGTTGGATAGTTAATTTATATACTAGAAAACTCCCATTCAAATCGCTAGCTGGCCGTAGCCAACATCGAAAAATAACATAATATAGCGTAAAATAATGAAAAAAATTTACGCAATATAGGCTTATCTTGGCTATAGAAATATTGGTGGAAATCTTGGTATTTTGCCAAATTATTATTTGTATAATACGTTGAGTTCTCAGACAAAAACACGCCCTTCGAGTTGAAAATATTTCTGGATCGATATGTTAAGTAAATATCCAGTACATTTGCATTTTGCAAACAATGTTGCAAGTTGAGACATCATTATGGGCAAGCCCCTTTGTGTGTGCAACTCTTTATACAAAGGAACGGACCATATTCTCTTTAACTAACTATGTAGTAATATTTGTACTGAAATCGTTAATGCTATTGGTGACTATGCACCACATTGCTCAGTGCAATTTACGTTTCAACGGGACACGGCTTCGAATCCTGTCGTAACCACAAGTTTATTAATTATTTGAAAAATTGTTTTTACTAACAGATACATATTTTAATAATAAAAAAATTTATACGTAACTTTAGTTCTAATAATGCAGTGGTTTAGATCTAATGTCATGGGTATTGTCCTTGGTTACCAGGAGGCTCCCGACTTATAACAACAAAAGCTTTGCAAATCATGAATTTTGTACAGTTGCTGAAGAAAGGGGGGATTGCGATTTTTTTCCTATTCACTGCGACCCTTGTCCACCTAACTACGTCACTGGTGTTCTGATATACTTTTATAACGCAATTCAGGATTACTCACGTCATCGATGTTACTACAAATCATACGAGCTATGTTTCTACACATATATTACCTGATTGTCAGTACCGACATCCAATGTGATAGGCAAGCACTGATGGGGCTTAATACCCGCCAGCGCAGTGTACAAGGACAACTTCCCGACAGGAATACCCATTCCGTACGCGCCCAAATCACCGAGACCCAAAATCCGCTCTCCGTCTGTGAAGACGATTGCTCTAACATCCGGTTCCGGCCTACGAGAAATAAGCTCATTTCAGATGATATACAAAGAATATCGCCGTTATTAATACTTGTGATGTATTATTTTTACTTATATCTTAGGTATTTTTTCCCTTACCTATTAAAATTTCATACTGAGCAGCCGCTGAAAATCAGTGCCACACCATTGAATAATGATCTGGCACTGATTGTTTGTCTTTTGTAGCCACGTTTTTTATTAATATTTAATTTTATTATTTTTGTTATTATTTTGCATTTTTTTTTCTTCTTTGATACTCTAGTTTTAAAATTTTATTTTATTGAAGAAACTTACCAATTTTTTAGAATATTGAACACATGTCCCTTGTCGTTAATCGTAATGAAGAGACCTCTAGGCCTCCTGTAGATGAGACCGAATCTCTGACACGCAAGCCCCACGGTCGGAGTATACACGATGGGTAGATATTTTTCGACGTTCTCCGACAGTAGACGGAAGAACAACTTTTCATTTCTATCCTGCAAAAGGATATTACGGAAAATAAAATTGAATACATTCCAAATAACTAATATTGCTGAAATTATCAGTAACATTCAGCCCGCCGAGCATGACCAACAAGATATCTCGCGGTCTCGCGACGACAAATTAAAATATGTATAAGTATTATATCTCGAACTTTGATAAACAAGGTATCTCGATCGACAAATATATCTACTTTGACATTATAAGTCGGGTTTTAAGTATAAGTATGTTAGACGAAAGGAAGCCTACATCGTCATTTCTGTCCTTGGAAGAAATGACGATGAAGGAGTGGTTCCTCAATGTGCCGTCACCTTAACCACGACCACTCTGTCAAGAGTGTCCGACTAAGAAGAAGTCATGTTAGACCCGGAAGACATAAAGAGATGATCTATTAAAACACGAGAAAACGGTCGACAATTTTTTCTCGTGGTTGTCATGCTAGGCCGACAGTATTAATAAATAATCATAGTATCGTCAACTGTCAAATAAAATTTACAAATAATTAAACACAATTAGTTCAGGGGCATTACCGCCATCTCTTAAAACAGTAGGTATTATTACAAAAGTCCTTGACGATACAACGAGAGAGAGATCTACAAAATGATCGCGCTATCATGTTCTCTTGTAAACTAACAATGTTACTCTTAGAGATTGTGGTACAGCCCCAGGTATTTGAATATTTTAATTATTATTCATATTCATATTGTTTTAAAAATTAAATTATATAGTATAATAATACTCTTTATTTCGATAGCCCCAACATATTATCGCATTAGCTTTAAGTCCCAAACAAGACGAAGACTGTATCTTGGGATCCTACACAATAATCAATACTAAACAATAGAAGGGTTCACCCAAAACACATGCATCTAACTTTCCTACTAGGGAAAGTTACTAAGATCACCAATTTATGGCCGATTACAAAAAACATATATGAAAATTAACCACTACTCAATATCTCCTCTTCGATTATACGTATTATCAGCGACAGGATATTTCAAGTGGTGCTCAATTTTGATAAATGTTTCAGTACTCGGCTATTACGCAATAAATCCATTAAATCACTGGTACCTTTACGCTGTCTAGTCACCTGTAACTCAACGAGGTAGAGGTATTTGTTCAAATTGTCCTCGTATCGGTCTATGGATATCCTGCAAATATCCAGCTGTTCTTCTTGGGTTTTGAACTTGGCCGCTAACAGACCATGGATGCCGAGGGCTTGACGCTCCTCTAACGTGAATGCTAGACCCTAAAAGATATTGGGTTATTTATTGCCATTTATTTTCATGGAATAGAGATATCGCTGGCCTAATTATCAAACTTCGTAACTCCAAAATTTCCGATTTTTGATTTTTGACGCCATCTTGTGTAAAATACCCTAACGAATACGATGGAATCACTCGTATCTACTAATTGTTTTTAGTTTTTTTGGTATTTACAAAAAATAAAACTACGCTGTACACGGAATGTTTGACCTTGTTTGTAGATTTTTCCTCCTCCTGTAAAGTTTGACGAAATGGAGATACGAAGTTTAATAATTAAGCCGACGATATATTATTATGCAAACATCATATGTGAAGAATCAGCTGTCATAAACAACCATGACCTAGCATTTCTAATTTTAATATTAGCAACAGCATATTCACGACCAAGTAAAGCTGTTAATGAAATAACTAATTGAAACTTTGCCGGCAATTTGAGAACGTTGAGAATGTAATAATAAGCAAATTCTGGACTTTATATGTCTTTTAAAATTGAACAATAATTGTGTTAATTCCTTCAGAGCCCACGACGAGATAGCTCGTAGAGTGGATTCGTTTTTCGTATCCTAGCGCAGACAGCGCTTATTCTCATAGATTACGTTTGGACGTTTATAATAAATACAAAATTGACACTATAAACACTGTTGATAAAATCATAAGACCAAGTAAAATCAAAGAGCTAACTTTGCTTTTACTAGCTCTTATGATTTATCTGGCAACCTGCACAAGCCAAAAATCTATTTAAAAGCTACGAATTATCTGGCAACCTGAAAAAAATAGACTGGATAGGGGTTTTAAGAACTGTACCTTGTTGAGCCGAGGATCTCTTAGATGGTCAATACCTCTAACCATATTCGGGCAGATAATGTCGCCAGTTACTTCGTGGTAGTTCCGACATTGTGTGAGCCATCCTTGTTCTAGAAACACTGGACACTTGGTCAGTGAATACGCGAGAGCCCGATTCGAGCCTATAGCGTTTGTGCAGCATCTTTAACAAAATAGGCACATTTAACCCCCCTTTTATACTTCAAAACAAAGAAAGAATTAAGTACTAATGGCCGAATACTCAAACTCTTATCAAAATTGAAATTAAATTAAGTGTTGCTATCACTTGCATTCATATCTATCTATACATATAATAAAAGAGTAGGATCGAAATTACGCTTCACTAAATATTTTTACCAGAAATTAAGAGGGGTGATAAAAGAAGGGTAGCAGAATGCATAAATGCAATTTTTAAGATTCTTGTCTGTCTGTCTGTCTGTCTGTTTGTTCACGCTAATCTCCGAAGATACTGAACCGATTTTCGCGTAATTTATACAAATATATTAAGCAAAGTCCAGGGCAACATATAGGCTTTGTTTTATCGAAATCGGTTGTCGGAAAAAAAAGTTATCATCATTTAAATATTATTTTAAAGGCATCATTTCAACAAATTGCAATGAAAACTGACTCGCGTTGAATTTTTTCGAATTGTCAGATGTCAATCACAGTTTGATATGTAAATGAAATAGTTTGATAATTTCGCCGTTTTTCGATATGTGTTCGTGGCATAGTGGATATACGGTCGTACTACGTAATTTCAGATGCGAGTTCGAATCATCACTCAGGGAAATATTTTTTTGTATTTATTTTTTTATATTTTAAAAAGAACTAATATTGAAAATAGAAAATGTATTATTGAACTATTCTATTATATAAAAATGTATTTCTTATGAGATCGTTTATTTCGCATTTTCATCAATCCTTTCCTTTCCAAAGGAATTAAACAAAAATATCTGAAATTAAAAGTGATCAATTAAATTAAATAAATATAGAGGTGGATATAGTATCTTCCACACTAATAAAATTTATTAAAAATTAAGTATTTGGCCAACATGGCCATACTATTTTTTTCATTCATTGTACGTTGCATTTCTCCATACCTTCATTTTATTCGTATTTAGACATTTTCTTGGCGTTTTTTCCATGTGTCGCAAGTATTTTCAAACCCCCGTACAATTTTCGTGCATATATTTAAGACGGAAAATGCATTGAATCCAATCTTCGACTGAACTCTGATTAGTGGAGAAAAGACACATATCTGCCTTTTGGTGACGTAAAATTTGATTGATATGCATCTCCCTAAAGTTTCTTTAAAGTCAGGTTAATTTTTTCAATTACTATGGTATTTCTTTTGAATTTCAAATCATCATTTGAACCCCAACCTCAACCACCATTAAATATATCGATAATATGATGCAAAAGCAACCGTCAATGACTACTCTGATAGCTCTTTCCGAAAAGAAATCACCAAGTACAGAGGATGGAGGATATATAATATGAAGAAAGCTTGCTCAAAAGTTCAGCATAAAGTGATCCCCACGCGAACGAAGTCGCGGGCATCAGCTAGTTCATAATATAAGAGACAGAACATTGTAAGTAGCTCTGAATTTTGTTTATTATTCCGCCATAAGAGTCAAACGATGGAATTTTCATTCAAGGTAAACTGTAACAAGATTTGTACTGTAAATTGTCACGACTTTTTACACTATATAGGTAGAAAATTGACATTGACCTCATCCATGAGTCAGTGATAAGCGCGATGCGTTTAGCACCTGGGTTTGAATACAGGGGAAAGAAGATTTTAAAAATTATTTCGATCGGGCAGGGCATAGAAGACTAATCATATACGCACTCACCCACAGAAAAATGATCAGTTAAACAGACACTTCTGTGTATAATTAACGTATATTGATAATCCAACTTGCATTCAACCAGTATCGCCAATTTGTGATTGATAACAAAATTACATTAATATCATACATACAATAATATAACAGTTCATGACACGAATCTATCGCGAATGCAATATGTTATGCACTTCATATTGCATTAGCGATATAAGTACCTAAAGTGCCTAAACTATCAGACTCGCGGCTATAACATGGAAGTGACACCTAGCTTCCGCAATTAAAATATTTAATGCTAACATCCGCTGTTATGATCGAGTAGGTAAATAATCTATAAAATATAAAAAAAACTATATGTAATGCGCATTTCAGTTTCCGAATTCTCGAAGAAGATCGACATCCAATCCACGAACATTCCCATAATCCGGCACCCTCTGGGTTTTAATAGTGCCGGATTAGTGAATCTAAAATATTCATAAGTTTAATTAAAATGACGTGATTTTTTTCATATGAAAAATGACCATTCCATATCACCCAATAATTAGTGACATCTGCTTAAGTCACGACTTTGACGTCATAAATTGGAATTCGCGTCATCAACAAACCTATAAATTAGCACACGACTCATAAATACACAAACAGCGTTTAGAATTTACCTATAATCTATTTAATTTAACTATATTACAAAAACTTCTAAAAGTAAGATGTTGTTTAGCAAACAGGATCCAACACCAGAGTTCAAGAAGATCCTTTTATTACTGATTATTGATTTAGATTATTAATAAAAATAATTTCTTCCTAGACATTTAACAACTTATAGCTTTATAGCACCTTGAGAGGTTTTTCTAAGATAGCTTATATTGATTAAATCATTGTTAATTCTATTTGATATGTGGATCAAATAATTATGCATGGCATAAGCAAAAATTACATGAGTTAGCATATATCCAACTTAAATTCAACAGCCTTTCATTTTAAGAAAATGATTAATAAATTAAAGATACTCTAATTTATATATATAAAATAAAATATATTTGTAACAAACATTACAGCCCTTCTGACTTTAGAAAGTAAACAGAGGATTTGACAAAACCTGTATATAGACATGGGATTTTAGTGTTTCTAAACAAACTTTTTTAATGATTGATAAAAATAAACCTCAGATGAATCACAAGGATTTGTGATGTTTATACTGATTATTAAAGTTTAAAGAAATCCAGCAGATATTTCTGCTACTCAATATATTTATTGATAAACATATTTTTTTATTATTAAGTTTTCATTCCACACTGAAGAGTTCATCTTAATTATGATAAGGATTACAAAACTTTTAAAATTTTATTAAACTTAAAAATTTATATTTCATACTTATTGGGTTTTAGCAATGTACTCTCAATATCACACATTCAGTGAAATGTTAGTAAACAATGAAAAAATGTTGAGCTATTTCTAGATCAGCTTATTAGTATTTTGAGTTGACATAAGGAGTAACGTTGCCAAGCCTTAATGAATGGGACATGCTAAAAATAAGATACATTAAATTTTTAAATGTTTATTGACAATAAAAATCACTAAAATAGCATTATTGTTTTTTTTTTGTTTTTTTAAATGATTTACCACAAAGATTAGTAAACAACTACTTAATTTAATATTTATTAAATAAAATATTTATATAAATAATAAATTTAATGATCTTTAGAACACCAAATAGCAAACGCAAAATACGGAACAGTGCCACTATTTACGAGATCAATATCGAAAGTGTGATCGTTTTGCAATTCAACGAAACAAGCTGTGAAGTCTTCATAAATTTAAATAATTCCTTATAAGTTTACAGAGTATAGCTAAAAATTCAAATATTATTTACCTTCGGAATAATATTATTTGGTATAGGTATATAATTTCAAAGTAATAGTAAATTAAGACCTCCTTTTTGGTAAAACGCATATGTTTGATTAAAATAAATATCAATTACTTTAATATTATTCACAAGCTAGCATTTTAAAATCTAATCACATTTTGGACAAAACAGAGGTGTCACGTTATGTAAACTCCAAAAATAAACGATAAGCGATACTCACAGCAAAGATTTTGAGATATTTGAAAACATTTTTAGACAATACTTTTCATTTATGTTTAACAGAAGCACGAAAAAACCACTCACTGATTTACAATTTTATTTTTTAAATTAATTTATCGTCCTCCATGTGTAACACGACAGGGAGTTCGGCCTCCTATAGACTATAGACTATAGAGTAAAGTAACATTATGGAGTATAGACATATTGAGCTCAGATTAAGTACATATTGAGAGACATATAGAGCAAGCATCACAGATTCAAGACAACAAAGACCAAAGAGATAATAATATTATGTAATATAAAATATTATGTATGGGTCTATTTATTATATAATTCCTGCCTGTTAATCATGTGTTTGCGTCGTTCCCAACTATTAATAGAACGACATTATACTCCAGTATTTGTATGCTCTAGTATACACACATCGACAGGCATAGATAAAAATACTATGTTGTTATATTATAATGTTGTATTCAGAATGTGCCGCGTCCATGTCAAAGATAAATAGATTTCTTTATCTGATGTCCAATGTCCATGTTGTCAAAAATCAAAATAATTTATGAAGTTGACAAGTACTGAAAAATAAAGATGAAAGATGGAATTTTTACTCAGCTGTGAGTTTATTAGGGGTGCCGTTCGGCGTTAGCTTAGATTTTATTTTTATAATTAGATTTTTTTAAAATGATTCGAGAAGACGATCCCCAATTTCGGATAACTCCTTTTCAACAAATGGCATCGGCATGTTCCGGTGCACTGATAACCTCGCTCTTTAGTAAGTCTCACATATGTAAACAATATAAATTCCAATGTTTGGTACGTACAATTTTGTGCAATGCATTAATATCAAATTGTATTTTAGTGACACCATTAGATGTGGTAAAAATAAGATTACAAGCTCAACAAAAAGCGCTGCTTTCTAATAAATGTTACTTATATTGTAATGGACTTATGGAGCACTTGTGTCCCTGTGGTGAGACAGCATGGATACCACGGCGAGTCCATTTTCATGGAACTATGGTAAAATCGTACTTAAAATTATTATTCAGTTGAGATAGTAAATATTATAAGATAATTCATATCTAATCTTGATTCTATAACATTAACTCATCTTTTTCATTTTATGGACATATGGATTTTTTTATTAATTAAATATACTTACATATAATAATATCTTAATATCATAGTAATTTTAATTAATGTAGACTTCTTACTTATGCTATTTATTCTGTTTATATATATTTAAACTTCAGTTTCCATATCGCTTTATCCGGGATAAGGTTGCCTGGAAGAAATTGCTTATAAGTAATAGTGTAGTGAATTCCCGAGTTCCCTGGTGGGGCATGGGGTAGACACAGTGTTAAATAAATAATATTGGTCATTTGTGATTTAGGCTTGCAAACAAATGGTTCAATTCAGCTTAAAAAAGTTAGTTGTTTTCAGGATGCCTTTTATAAGATAACAAAACTTGAAGGAGTGACTGCTCTATGGTCTGGCTTGAGTCCAACGCTGGCTTTAGCATTGCCTTGTACAGTTATATACTTTGTATCATATGAACAGTTGAGATACAAAATGAAAACAACATACAATACAATGACAGGAGACAGTAAGTCATAAATTAATGTATGCTACGATCACACCTAATCTTTGTTCCTCCTTTCCTAAGTTATTGAATTGTAACATAATTTCTACTTTTGTTGATTTATTTTGTCATAAAGTTATGATAATTTATGACTGTTGTGTATGTATTGTTATGAAATATAAAGGCTATCACAGTAAATAACCTTGCATTCAAGGTTGTAATAGAAAAAAAATTAAACACTCAAGAATTGGAATAATATTATATGTAATTGTTGTCAAGTCATTCAGTCAGTCATTTTTTTAGACCTATATAACTGTTTTTCATCATAAAGTACTGTTTTATCTTGTTTGGACAATTAGTAAATTATATACATACAAAAATAAAACAGTAGTGATTGATTAGCAACTTGAAACAATTTTAATAACATAAAATGGATCAGATTAAAGTTAAAGTATAGATTTAAAATAATGGTAAAGAGTAATTCTAGGTTTACATTTTGAACAATTTAATAATCTCCACATAAAAAATAATCTCAAGGCATTCCTACCTCCTATGACTCCACATAAATAAATTATACATGTTTCAGTGGGACAACCAATGTGGATACCATTAATAGCAGGTGCCACGGCCAGAATGTCAGCTGTGACTCTAGTTAGCCCTGTGGAACTTATTAGAACCAAAATGCAATCAAAAAAACTGACTTACTCAGGTAAGATCATAAATGTTCAAATTGTTAGTAGCAAGTTAAATTAATGGTTTCAAGTTATGAAGCAGAATAATGTGACATTTCGCCGGCTCCAGAGAACAAAATGATAATTGCTTTACATTTATATGGCAATTATCATTTTGTTCTCCGGAACCGACGATTTATATGACTATTCCTGTTTCATGTCTTTATCCCTAATGCTTCTGATTAATGGGTTTCAGCGATCACCATTTTCGAATTGGCAATAAATTATATACAACCAACACCATTTTACTCAGTGTTGTGCCTGATGTTAACTAAAAGAAATTACATAATGAAAATTAATATAAAACTCTACAAATAAGATTAATGATAACATTTTATTTACAGAAATGACTGTAGCTTTACAACAAGTAATAAAATATGAAGGATTAAGAGGACTATTTCGAGGTCTAGGATCAACACTTTTGAGGGATGTGCCATTTTCAGGTATTGTTAAATGTTTACTCGATACAAGAAGAAATAAATATGTATCTTTATATTACCAATTTCCTCAACCACTTTTGACCTATATATTGCTTTTACTGTAATTATCTATTCTACATATATTCAATAGATTACAATGATTATAAAATGCAATTTTCAGGTATATATTGGACAACATATGAAAAGACAAAAAGGGTTTTTAATAAACCGGATTCAGAGAAAAATCCGTTTTTATTTAATTTTTTCTGTGGCTCGGTAGCTGGGAGTGTGAGTATAAAATTATATTTAGACTATTACTTATAGGTTTATTTTAATTCGCATTCTATACATATATAAATTTAACCATTTAATCAGTTTACTATGTTTTTAAACATTTTTTCAACTTCATTAGCTATTACTGACCAAAGCCATACAAGAGCCTGATTCTATTAATTTATCAGCATAGATTCAGGTTCAAGCAATGAACTTAACTAAGCCAAAACAAAAGAATTATCTATCCTAGGAAAACATACTGATTTTATGATATGAGCGAAGCAAGCATACCCTATTAGACTAATATGATTTGGAATTCAAGAAATACATTGTATTTGTACAAATTGGATAACATTCGCAACATTGTAGCAATTAATCATAATTTGTTATTCCTTTCAGGTAGCCGCTTTTGTAACATTACCATTTGATGTCATAAAAACACATCAACAAATAGAACTAGGTGAAAAAGAAATTTATACTGGTTAGTTTGTAATGAATATCTAAAACTTCTTTAAAAGCCATCTTTATCATCTTTTCTTTATACAGGTTATATTAGAATACTAGATAAATATAACATGTATAAGGTCTTAAATAATGAACATTGAACACTATATATTTTAAGAAACTATTATATTATTCCAGATGGTAAAACAAAACAAAGAGCTTCAAATATGAAAGATATAGCTAGGGCTATATATAGAAATCACGGTATAAAAGGTTTATTTACTGGGTTCCTACCTCGAATATTCAAAGTAGCACCAGCTTGTGCCATCATGATAGCAACATTTGAATATGGAAAACAATTTTTCCAGAAATATAATTCACAAAAATATAAAGAAATGATGCAAAGGTGAGGAACATATTTTTTTATTTCAAGGCCTGATGAAAATATTATGTATATTTTCTGAATGGACTTCCATTATATATTTTTATTGTTACTTATCCCTTAACACTGCCAGCTTTATGAATATTTTTGTTTAATCCTTGTTTCACTTATTTTCCTTGAAGCCCTCAACCATGTTCCTAAATCCTGTTTTTATTTCAGACAAGGTGTAGATCTAACAATAATAAAAAGTGAATAGCATGTTCAAGATCTTAACTATGCTTAAAGCTTAGTTGTGATTTTAGGTATAATTATTTTTATTATTCATGGTTCTTTTGGTTAACATATCATTGAGTTGTTAAGGGCAGTGACTAATATTTTTTTGATTTGAAATATGGAACCTACTTAAGTTTTAAAATAATTTTATAAAAAAAAAACATTTAAATATAACGGATAAAACGTGATTTTTGCATCCGAAATATTGAAATAAATAATAAATCGCGTTTTAATCCGTTATAAAGTATTTTATTAAGCCATTACATATTAATTAAAAACACTGTCAATTGTCAATTTTATGCAAATATGTATTTCAAATACCATAAATTAGACCTTATTTATTTCAGACATCATCAGGATATAATTATTGTTAGTCAAGCTCCAGGTGGAAGTGACTACTCTTAGTAAAATAACAAAAAATAGTTACCTTATTATTATCTGTATATAATCCCAAGTTGAACTTGTTAATGGCTGTACCTGTTTACTTTTATTATGAAAATCTAAAACATCCATGTTACTTTAAATTGATTTACAGAGTAATAGAAATTGACCAATTATGTTGTAATAATATAAGTATTTAAAGATCTATCAATTCTGACCTATAGATTTTGTGTTACCAATGAATATTCTTAAACAATATATTAGGCATGTAGCACATGTGGTGGATATTTTTGCAGGTGAACTCATACATGTATGCATCATATAAAGTAATGGGCAATTTTTTAAAATATAAAACATCTGCCCATTAAGGTGTCTCACATGATGATTAGTGATTGCTGCCATCTATAGACATCTGCAACACCAGAAGGCTTGCATCACCATGCGTCGCTGACCTTTAAGGAATGTGTAGGCACATTTCTTGAAGGTTCCCAAGTTGTATTGGTTTGGAAAAACAGCCGGCGAAAGCTAGTTCTAGTGTGATTTTATAATTTATAGAATTTTATGATTTGTTGTATGTATCAGGTTCGGTTTATTAGAAAAAAGAAATTGTATAACCTTTTGTGTTTCTTTTATGCACAGTAAATATGTTATATACATATCATAAGAACTTAATTTTCTTTCAGAATATGCAATGAGATCATATTACATTAGGTTAATGAATACATCTAATGAGATGTACATGTGGTTTTGTTGTAAAATTATGTTGTATAATAATTTTAGTTAATAGTTATTGATATTGTAAATAAAATGCATTAGTCATATAAAAATATGTTGTTTAAATTTGCAACACATTTTTAATGTGAATAGTCACATGCTTGATCTTAGTTTAAACAGATATAATCACTTACAGCTGGGGTTTTCAATTCTTAAAATATATTCTGTAAAATAGAAATAACCAGGAACATTTATTAAAATGGCTTTAAAAGAGTATTATTTATGAGAAACCAAGCACCAACAGCAAAAAAGAAGTAAAATACACATAACATTGATGACATAGTTTTATTACTTTTAATACTAAATAAATTAATGTACAATAGGTCCTAGAGGCTCTGCTTTAATATTTCCTAGATCTAACCTGCTGTCTATTGATTCATCAATTTGGCCCACTATAGCAATATTATC
Organism: Anthocharis cardamines; assembly: GCA_905404175.1. Taxonomy (NCBI): domain Eukaryota; kingdom Metazoa; phylum Arthropoda; class Insecta; order Lepidoptera; family Pieridae; genus Anthocharis; species Anthocharis cardamines. Next base: position 4,471,464 of record FR989959.1, read on the forward strand.
TCCTCTTATTATGTGCAACCCAAGAACAACTTGGGCCACGCCAGATGACGAAGAAAATACTCTTTCATGAGATTCATCTAATATAACGTTTATTGTTTGATCAAAGCCTTTTAGCGTGCCGATAAAGTTTCGTCCATCGGCAGTTATCACTGACACTGTTTGATTTATGTAATTTTCCAATCCTGAAGCCATATTAAAACACTCCTCGTGCTATGTTTATTTTGATTTATTATAAAAAATACAGCATAAACGAATCGAATTAAATGCGCCCAAATTCCAAAATAAGATTGACAAATGACAATTAAATATTAATTTCAAACTTTCGAGTTTCGACCATCTGGGTAACAAGCTTTCAATGTAACATTAGCGCACTAGTCACTCTTTGCATGTTTATGTTTTTTAAAGCTTCTAAGCATAAAATAACTTTGTAAATGTTGAAGTCTGAGAAAATTAACTATATTTTTAAAGGTAATCCGCAATTAAATTTTAAAATTTGTTAATTTTCTGTGGATCAAAGAGTAAGTGGCAAAAAGTTAGTAACGAAAACATTGTTTAAAAGTTGTTCTTAGTAATTATTGCAGAAATCTAGAGGGTGAGTTTTATTCTGCAGAATAATGTTTCATGTTACTGATAATGTTGTAATTGGTTATGACTTTATTTACTTTATTTCATGTCATATCATTTTCATTTATTCATTCTTAGGTAACTGAAGAAAGTCTTAAATGTCATTTTAGGAAAGTAAGAAATCAATGAAGGAATACCGGAGAAGATAGATGAACAAACTCAAGTAAAGTCCAAAAAGAAAAATAAAATCGGAAAAATTAGTCTTTTCCAGGAAAGATCATAACCGAAAATTGATATAATAATATGTCATCCCCATAGCCAATTTAGACGACGGTAAAATTACAAAACATGGAATGGGGGGATTGAGAATCAACATTATTTTGTTTATTTTGTTTTGAAGTTAAGTGTTTATTAAATAGAAATTATTATTTAACTTTTTTCTGTAGTTTTAAGTGCATAAAAGTCTGATTATAACATTAAAATACTTAAAAGGACTTTAAATAAAAGTTGATTCCAGCTTACCAATAAGTTTCGTATTGTTATAATTGTGGAAACACTATTACAACCCAAAGAAAAAAAGATGTCATAATATATGATGATAATCATATTATGATTAAATTGACTATTTTTAGTCTTAAAACATAAGTAAATTTGACCTAAGAGATATTAAACTTTTAATGATATTTATTAGTCCTTATCATAGAGCAACACGGGCCACCGGCGAACCGGAGTCGCCGGTGGCCCGTGTTGCTCTATGGTCCTTATGTAGGACAATGTTACCCAAGTATTCTTGTAACCTTTGCTCACAATTTTTTTGGAAATTAATAGTTTATTTAGTTATCATTTTTTAAATAATATAGAAATTTAGATTTACTGAGGTAATATCCCACCAAAAACACTAACTTATAAAACAATAAAGAATTAGTAAATGCATGTAGTATATTATTGTACCTTAAAATCCTTCTAAAGTGGGCCAAAGTTACCCAGGTTGAATGTAATAATATCTATTCGTATTTTTTCAACAAGCCTAATTTGAGTCAGTGTTGCCGTTTTAGCAGATTTGCTGCTAGATCTAGTGCAATTCAAGTTTCTCTAGCACTTTTTTCTCATGTGCTAAAAATATCTAGCGGAATCTGGTGCAAAAGTAGATATTAGTTATCAACCAAGATGGATTGCGCTTTTATAATATTGTAAGTAGTGGACGCCTAAACCGTAGAGAAATAAAAGTAGCGTATCGATTTCGTTTGGGTATTTGTTGACCAAAATGTTGCTGATGCTTTTAATATTTCATCTCACTTTTCATTATGGTATAATATAGCTGTCGCTTTCATAGTATCTTAGCGTAACTAACCGAAAAGAACTTATGTTTCATTCTTTGGAGTTTCAGTTTAGATGTTTTTGTTTTATTTCATGGAAAGTAAAACGTTAAAATAAATTAAATGTTAAATTTATAATTGGAGGTACCACTGAGGAAGATGGCCATATTATATGTAAAAAAGGGACAGTAGCTGGTACAGGCTCATCATCAGCATCTGGGTGCGATAAATGTTTAATTTAGTGGATTTTAGAAATGTTAATTTTTAACTAATATAATTTAAATATTATATAGATTTTATATACCTTCCTACCTATTTTTATATCTACAAATGGTTTAGCGGAAACTAGTATTATTTTAGAAGCCGGAATTCGCAAAATATCTAGCTCATTTTTGATAGGGGTATAGATAATTCATTTTAGTTTTGATAAACGGCAACACTGATTTGAATTATGACATTCAATATACGCTAGGGATGATCGATATTAGAAAAACATCCAACATCGATTTTCAATATTTATCGAAAACCGAATATCGATGTTGGATAACTTCGATGATTTTTGCATTAATAATTTACAAATACATAAAATACAGTGAAATGGAGCGAAATTTGTTAAGAAACAACAAAATATTATATATTCCAATATTTTTTATCAACTGACTGAGGGAAAAGTAATTTTGATTATGGAGGGTAGAGTCAAGGAGGAATTTCTCTGTATATTAGAAGTGTCCATAAAGTCATGTGAAATTAAGGTGGCGCTGCTGTAAGCTAATGACTGCATTTGAAAGAAAGCGCCTACAACTGTTAGAGTAGGACAGAATGAAACGAAGAAAGATATATATCCGGTCCGTAACGACTTTCAAAAATTTAGTTGTAAAGTAAAGTAATTTCTTACATTGATTAAATATAGAACAATAATTTTAAAAATTTCAGAATTCTTTTGAATAATGACGTTTTCAATTGCATACTCATTTACTTTATTTTTATAAACTACTCTATTCAGTACAACTACTTCTGTACTTTACTGTTTCCGTTTGGCATACTTCACTTCATTAATAATCGCCAATTACATCGTGGTCATCAGCGCCCTCTAAAGTTTTTAGTTGGTTTTGGAACTATAATCTAACAGCTTATCATGGACACTTTTGAAAGTAAAGCCCCATATGAGAAATTCCTCCTTGACTGTACCCTCCATAATTTTGATAAAGAAGAACCTTTTAATCTATTTGTTTGTTGATAAGGAGTAGAGCCAGCTTTTAAAAACAGTATTTGGGATGGTGTTGATGTTAGCAGGTTTTTAATAAACCTGATTTATGAATGCGTTCATAGAAGATTTAATTTGTTTCGTTAGTTGCATTGGTCGTGCGTGAGGCCGTGAGTTAACATCGATGATCGATTCCGTTAACATCGATGTTTTTGCTCGATTGATTATAGAGCATCCCTTGTATACGCTTGTTGTCAGTTGTCGCTTTCCAATTAACATATTTTAATGATTTAACCTTAGCATTTAACCATAAAAAGTAAAAACTTCAAACAAACAATGTATTAAATTTTCGAATTCTTATTTATTTAAAATTTCTATTAAGCCTAATTCTTAGATTATTTATATGTCCATCCTTATTAATACATAATTCAATACAGTATTAATTATTTATATAATAATTTAGTGGTTTATTTTAAAAAACAGTGTAATCTAGAAATATTAAAACAGCAAAAGATTTACTAAAGCATTTACTATTCTAACCGTGACAATACAGGTTAGATTTAATAGCAATGTCAAATACAATTGTACAATATATTTTACTTCGGAGTGATTTACTAAAAGACTTAAGCTGGTCTGTAGGTGCTTTAGTAGCTCAAGCTTGTCATGCGTCTACTGCTGTCCTGCATTTGTACAGAGACGATGAGAATACTATAAAATACTTAAATGATTTAGATAATATGCACAAAGTTGTACTAGAAGTAAGTTTTTGAATTTTTTATGTCTTCTTTCTGACCTCTTCCTATTGGTTTTATTTGAAAATGGTTTAATATGTTTTTTGTTTCGTTCTCTTTCTTTACTCATCACCTTTACATATTTTTCATTCACCATTGAGTAGCACTAGGATTATTTTATGGTAATATCTAAAAAACTAATTGATACAAATTAATATATGAGTACTAGATATATTACATTGAAATTCTAAATATCTAATTATATTCTCTTCACTCGCCATATCATCAGCCACACCTCTCAAACACATATTATTCTTCACTAAGTCAATGTTATTTTGGCCTCCCTCTTACCCTATACCTATGCACTTTCATATTCAAAACTTTTTTAGATACATCATGATAAACTATGATTTTCTCTTATAAAGTTATTTAAATGATGAGGTATTTTTATCATTATGTTACAGGTACCTAATGAAGTATCCTTGAAAAAGATAGCAGAAAAGCTTAAGGAGAACTCTATAGATCACAAATTATGGATCGAGCAACCTGAAGATATCCCTACTTGCTTAGCTTTAAAACCATATCCTAAGGATGAAGTAAAAAAATATGTAGGGAAGTTTAAGTTATATAAAAGTACCTTAGTTTCTGGATAAGAACTAATAAATAATTGAGTTTTAATGGTCATCTTTTTTTACATTTATATTTTTTATGTAATAATAATGCAAAAAAAAATTATAATATTTTAATGCAATGATTAACATGGCACTTATTGTGGATAATGTGGAATACCATTTATTTTGCTTCTAGATAGCCTTATTTTTTCAACACTACATGTGAACTTAGATTATTAACTAATATGTCATACATCCTTTACATTTAGTAACTAGTGATCAGAGAACCTGTTTTTTTTTAAATACACCATCATAATATGGCGCTCATATTTTAAATATTATACAAATAATTTAATTAGTAATCGTGGATTTCAAGATATTTTTTATGGTCGATAAATTAGGATATTCTTCATAAAATTTTAAAATATCATTTTCACATTTTTAAATATAAGTAGGTATTTTTTATTTTTTTTAAAGTGTGTTACCACGTGCAACAGTCTGAGCATGGAAATGTACTCTGTGGTCTGAACTCTGACAGTAGACGTTATTGAAAAATTAAAAAATATAAAATGTCATAGTGTTTGATCAAAAACAGCTTTGTTAAAAATAATTTCTATTCTATTTAGAAGTATACAAATATTGTGCTGGCATATTAGAGGTATATAACGTTATTATTTCCATTGATTAGTATGTATTTAATTAATTTAAGTCGTTTGCATATCTTACCCATACTTCTATGGTATCGTCATAGCTTGTAATAATCTCATCTTGTCAGTTACTCAACTTTACCTGTTTTTTTTTTATTTGATTAAATATCAAAACAAATGGAAGACAAATTAAATATAAATAAAACATAATATTAGCACATGCATGTAATGTTAGGTTTGTATGTTATATATTTTTTCTTATTTAATAGATGAGTCATGAATTATTTTATATCAATACTAGAGCTGCTCGATTATGTTAAAAAAATATTTTTATTTTAATATTAAAATTATCTTACAGCAAATAAACTAAGAACAAAATGACTTCATCAAATACCTTACAAAAGGCTATTGATCTTGTGACTAAAGCAACTGAGGAGGATAAAAACAAGAACTATGAGGAAGCCTTGAGACTTTATGAACACGGTGTGGAATATTTCCTTCATGCAGTCAAATATGAAGCTCAGGGTGAGAGAGCCAAGGAAAGTATAAGAGCAAAATGCTTGCAATACTTAGATAGGGCTGAGAAGCTTAAGGAATATCTTAAGAAAGATAAGAAGAAAAAGCCAATGAAGGCTGGTGAATCAAACTCGAAGAGTGATGAGAAGAAAAGTGATAGTGACAGTGACTCTGACGATCCAGAAAAGAAAAAGTTACAGGGAAAATTAGAAGGTGCCATAGTTGTTGAGAAGCCACATGTAAAGTGGAGTGATGTGGCTGGTCTTGAAGCAGCCAAAGAGGCCCTTAAAGAGGCTGTCATCTTGCCTATTAAATTTCCACACTTATTTACAGGGAAAAGAATACCATGGAAGGGTATTTTGTTGTTTGGCCCTCCTGGTACTGGTAAATCATACTTAGCTAAGGCTGTGGCTACTGAAGCTAACAATTCAACTTTCTTTTCAGTTTCTTCATCTGATCTTGTATCCAAATGGCTTGGTGAGTCAGAGAAACTTGTGAAAAATCTCTTTGAACTGGCGAGACAGCATAAACCAAGTATTATCTTCATTGATGAAGTTGATTCTTTATGCTCATCTCGGTCTGATAATGAATCTGAGTCTGCTCGTAGGATTAAGACAGAGTTTCTTGTTCAGATGCAGGGAGTAGGAAATGATATGGATGGTATTCTTGTTCTTGGAGCCACCAACATACCTTGGGTGCTTGATGCAGCTATAAGAAGGCGGTTTGAGAAGCGTATCTATATTACTCTTCCTGAAGAACATGCAAGATTAGATATGTTCAAGCTTCACTTAGGGAACACTAGACATATGTTATCCGAACAGGACATGAAGGTTTTAGCAAATAAAACAGATGGATATTCTGGAGCTGATATAAGTATAGTTGTGCGTGATGCTTTAATGCAGCCTGTACGTAAAGTACAATCTGCAACACATTTCAAAAAAGTTACTGGCCCCAGTCCTACCAACCCTGATGTAATTTCTAATGATTTATTGACACCATGTTCCCCTGGTGACCCTGGGGCTATGGAGATGACTTGGATGGATGTACCGAGTGATAAACTAGCTGAACCACCAGTTACTATGTCAGATATGTTACGATCGCTTGCTACTTCCAAACCAACTGTGAACGATGAGGATATGATCAAACTCAAGAAGTTTATGGAAGATTTTGGACAGGAAGGTTAAATTTTATGTCTGGTATTAAAAATAATGAAATGTTTATTATAGAAGCACTGAGCTTATATCTCTATAGCATGTGACTTATTTTAGTAATGTATCTTACTTTGCAATTAGAAGTTTCTGGGGTAAATGGTCTAGAAACTAGTATGTTTATTTGAATAATATTATTTCAATGGTTACTTTAAAATTTTAGGTTTAATAATAAATAATAATTTAACTAACATACTGTAATGGTGAGCCACTTTCTTAGGAAGTGGTAATTTTAATCATTGAATTAATAAAACTATAAATAGTCTATCGAATCATTAATATGGTTATCAGTGATATCTAGAATGATTATGCCTTAATATTTAACAGTTTCTAACTATTTTGTCCTACATTAATATTGTATGATATTATACACTAACTACTATTTTAAAAACATACCTTCATTGAGATTTTTTGATTCAGATCTTGTTTTGATGCTTACATTCATATTACATAAGTTTCTTTAATTATGATGCAGGTGCGTTAAAATTATATGATATACTTAGAGTTAATAAAATAATAGTGTTAGTAATAATATTACACTATATTCTAAAATTATAAAGAAAGAAAATAATTTCTTTTTATAACCAATATTAAACACATTGAGAAATATTGTTCATTGTTGTATATTGATTTTATTTTTGTATGTGATAAGTAATTAATAACCTCTTATGCATTGATATTGTCTAAAGTGTTATTTCTCTTAGATGTAAATGTCTTTATTTTTTATTTAAAGTATAATAATAAAATGTATTTGATTCTAAATGGTATTTTTATTTTAGTCATATATTATTTAATAAGTACTAGTTTCTGTCCGCGATTTTGTGTATAATTAGGTAGTATTTTTTTATTCAAGCTGTTTTATCATCCATCCCTTACTTAAATAAATAATAATCTCTAGGTATGTATCAGAATTGTAAATAAGTCATTCTAGCTATTCCAATAGCTCATCGTTCGTGTCGTCATGATTTCACCCCCGGAACAAGAAAAATAAGGTTCACCCCGACATAGAAAGCTGTCTATGAACGTAAGAAGCGTTTAAAAAGTGACAGGGGTCAGCGGTTCCGAGCTGCTGGTTCAGGGTTCGATCCTCAGGCCGGCACCCCTGAGATTTGTATTTTGTCATATGCCTTTTTTTATGTTAGATATCGATATACGAGCATGAGGTTAACTTGATTTCAACGATTGCCATTCACGATTTTTCCATCTATGAACGATGGTTCGTTACCCGGTCGGGATTTCGATATTCCTCCTATCCAATCAATTCTCGAAGTTACCAGCCTAGCGTGACCATCAAGAGATATCTCGCGGACGAGTGAAGACAAACTTAGATATAAGAAGTTTGTCTTCACTCGTCCGTCTTCAGTTGTCGATGTCGAGATATCTCTCAATTGACAAATACCTATCTCTACTTTTGACATTAGAAGTAGAGTTTTAAGTGTGTCATGTTAGACCCGGAAGACATAAAGAGTTGACAACATTTTAACGTGGTTGTCATACTAGGCCGGCTGATGTGGGGAAGACATGCTTACAGAAAATTATTATAAACATGTCGTCCCGGTGGTATTCATACCCACGATCCATCGGTGCACAAGGCAGGTGTTCTACAGAACGTGCCAACGAGCCCGTCAAAGACGATTTCTCATTCATGTTTTACGTCTTATAAAAAAATTAATTTATTATATCGTAGGTTATACAGGTATAAAATACCCCGTGTGTAGTAGTAGATAATTTATATATAATTTAAAATAATATGTAATACAAACAAAACAAATGCCTATTCGAATAGTCGGCAACTATAAAACTGTCACCTTTGATTCCATTCTAATCGCGGCTAGATAATATTATGTATCTTCTGTATATTAATCTCTCAGTGGTTAGTATAGATATACTGTAGATACGATATAGGTACAAAGGTCCTTAAAAAATATAAAAAATCAGATTAAACTGATTGGTCAAAAATGCTGCAACATTATTTATTTCTTACGAAAACTTTAATTATAATAAGTTATATATTCCTTACTTATGAAACGATTGATTCTCCATACAAACATCCACCCCCGTCAACTTATGGGATAAAAACTATCTTTATACCAAATTTCATCTCAATAGGTACAGTGTGAAGAGGTAAAAGAGTATATTTCATGTTTATTTAGGAATTTTATTTTAAGATTAAATTTTTATGTTTATTTATTTTTCTGGTTTCAGTATGTACAATGTACATTGTACATATAGTTAATTTATATTCGGTTAGTAGGGTATAGTTGATAAACATATTTATAATTTTATTTTATTTTGTGTGCCGTGACGTAACCGAGAGGTCCCAACGGAAGATCAGCGCTGGTTAACAGCCAGCAAAATGCTGAGTTGAGGCCCTTTTTGTGACACTTTTGTATGTAAAATGTCTTCTTATGTGTTTTTATGTGTTCTTATTTGTCACACATTCATATATAGACTAATTTTTGCATGTATAATATTAGTAGGGATTTTTTAAATTATTGTATATTAAAACAACTTATTCAAAATCATTTTATTTACAATTTATTATTTTACGAACACAATGTATCACGATATTTTTTGGTATAATAATATTATATTACTGACAATGATAACGATTGCTGAGTGAAAGTTTGTTTCGTTGCGTCGAATTGATGAATTTGTCTCTGTAAAAAAGAAAACATTGTGTGTAATAATTGTAAAGTAAGTAATCCTATATAATATTTAAGTTTTTAATATTAAAATATATTATACAAGCGGGCTATCCTGATAAATCTATTCTAATATTATAAAGAGGAATGATTTGTTTATTTGGTTGATTGCATCCGTGCGAAGTCGGTAATAAATCTATAAAGAATTAGTAGATTTGATAATTACTTATTTGTCTAATACCTACTGATCACTTTCAAACTCTAAATGTAGATAAATCGTCAAGGGCATCGCCAAGGATGGGCAGGTAGGGGCAGGGCCCCCTAGAAATGTAGTAAATTGCAAAGAAACCAAAGTCACCCCTGGTGACATGAGCTGGCGATGCTCTTGTGAACGTTTTAAAAACATATTAGGGTCACAGGTCGCTTAAATGAACTCAGTTGATTTCACTTTTATTTTAAAGGGCACCTTGCTCATATAAGGGAAGTATGACTTTTTGAAAATAAGACAACGTTGACGCTTCCGCGAGAAAGATTTTGCTACGCCCGGAAGTCGCTTCATCAGAGTTAGCGAATTACTGCTCAATTAGTAATTCGCTAACTTGAAATGGCAGGCTTTAGGGCAAGTAGACTGAGAATGAAAATTTTTCTTTTTCATTTAAATGTAAATTTAATATAAAATAATATTATATTAAAATAATCAATTAATAACTTTACCTATTACAACGGTTCGTTCTCGTCTATGGTTTGCAATGATGGCAACACAACGTAGACGTAAATGTGGCCGGGCTGGAGTCCGCAAACCCAATGTTGACACAAAAAATCCTTGGGATACTGCTATAGGGTCGTATTCTATCAACCAAGATGGTTCAGTCACCTTCAAAAGCATAAACACAATTAGAGTACGCTCTCTTCTCTAGTTTTTATTCTCTCGTTGGTGCAATCAATTATTATATTATTTTTTAAATCTTTAAAACCTACGCTTTATTTCTCAGAATCTGATTTTTTGACGAATTCCTGAAATCTAGAGAGGTACCAGGTTTTTTGGATTTCTTCCTACTTCCGAGTAACGAACCACTGTTCATATTTGAGTTCATTTACATTATAAATTGGTGTAGGGTATTGCTAACAATCCATGACCTTGTGTGCCAGTTGTTAAAAATAGTCAGTTAAATTTATGAATACAGATAGAATTAACAACGGGGTTCATATCGCAATATACTAATTTACTATTCTTGACAGTATTTTGATGTTAATGAAACAATTAGCACCCCAAGCCTAGCTTTTCTAACCAATAATTTCACTATTGTTTATTAATCTACCCTATTTTTTGTAAAACTGAATGCACGGTTTAAAGTGGTAGAGTTTTATATATTTTTATATAAGTACCTTGGAAAAAGTTTTCATTCAAATACTTATGAATGCTGGAAATTCGACGTTTTCAGATTTAAAAAATATGCGACTGAAGAGCTGAAGCTGAAAAACCTTTTTGTTTTCAGTTAGCTCCATTCAACGACATTTCATTCGATACGAGATAGACTCCCAAATCAACAAATTAGTTTCAACATTTTACATTAGTTTAATAAAAAAATAGGTGTAGGCGATATATTAGTCTGTATACATTTGATTTCCTTTCAAAATCATTTATTATAATCTAATAAAAATTAATATTTATTATATATTAAATATTATTATATTATTTATCCCGACATTTCGGATTGTTTTCGGCAACCGTGGTCACGGGCAGACTGAGATGGTGCAAAGCATTTATTTTAATGTGTGATACACGCGTTATTAAAAGTCAAATTAACGATAACATTTTTAATATATTTACCAATTGTCCATCGATGTGCCATTCTAAAACTGGTGCCGGAAAGCCTTTTGACGATGAGCAATTGACGTCCAGTGGTTCATATAATCGGTAGACTCTCTCATGACCAACAATACGCGGTATTTCTCGTGAAAAGTCTAAAAAATATTACATAATATGTATTACAATACCGATACGTAATCAAAAATATACAAATAAAAATGCGACATTTCAAAGAAGGGCATCAAACGGTTACTTAAGTTAAATCTACCTATACTTCTAATCTATATACCTATATAAAAGAAAGTTGTGTTAGTTATACAATTTACAACTCAAGAACGGCTGTACCGATTTTAACGATATATTATTTTTTGGATTGTCCGGAATAAGATATAAGCTATTAAAATATTGGAAAAAATCAGGAAAAAAATATATGCATAAAATTAATTATAAAATAAATTAGATTCGGAACTCCGCCATCTTGACAGCTCACGTCATGAATTCTTAGCTTTTTTGGAATAACAGATGTCCACTGCAAATGAGTGACATATTAGACAATTATAGTGGGTAAATGGGCATATTCAAATTTAAGAATAATTATATAATTTCGAAGCCAAAATTGTGGCAGAACAACGTCTGCGGGGTCCACTAGTAATATTATAAAGAGGAAGGATTTGTTTGTTTGTTACGATTTAACTCAAAAACTACTCGACCGATTTTAAAATAGTTTCACCCATAGAAAGCTACATTATCAGCGAGTAACATAGGTATATATTTTTGTGTACATCTACATTGCACCCGTGCGAAGCCGGGGCGGGTCGCTAGTTTTAAATAAAACAAAATGGTATTCACAAATACATCTGATATAAAACGATTCCAATTAATGCACCAGGTCACTGTAGGTAGATGAAAGCTATTTATGTATTGACTTACAATAAACTTCCATGAAAGCCTCAGATTGTGCGGAATGAAAAGACGGTGCCTCTTCAGACACCTCGCAGCGATAGAGGCCTCGGGACTTTAATGTTAACTCCCGAAGGTGCACGCGGCGGGCACTTGACCTCTCCAGCTGATTTAAAAGATTTTCATTAATATTTTATATACTATGTACCTACATGATTATGTTTTTCACAATTCAAAAATAGAAGTGAGTTGTGTAACACAGGTTGATAACTAAGGGAAATTAGTAGCTATCAAATTGTATGACTGACGAGTACTTACGTAATACGTTTGAACATCGACTTTGTCTTATAAGAAATGTATAATATAACTTATAGATTATAATTATCTATACTTATTATTTAATTACTTAATAATATTACAAACAGGAAAGATTTGTATTTTTGTATGTTATGAATAAACTCAAAAACTACTGGACCGATTTTAAAAATTCTTTCACCAATAAAAAGCTAAATTATCAGCTATTTTTGTGTATAGTACATCTACATTTCACCTGTGTGAAGCCGGGGCGAGTTGCTGGTTATGTTATAATATACCATAAAACATAAAACAATATATGTAAATAAAATTATTTCACAGAGAAAGTGACTTCTCAAGTCCATAGTTTCCTATGGCAGATACATTTTTTTGTCTTTCTCACGATCATTTTTTTTCTTTATGGATAGGTGATCAGACTCGTATACCTTGCCAACCTAAATAAAGTTTCCCTGTAATTCCAACCTGAAAATTCCGTTGCCAAAAGAAACGCAACCATTAAGCCATAGATGGTCCAGGTATAACACAAAAGAAGACTATCCAACAATCAAACAAACATTACTATTGCAAGAAAAAATATATTCGCAAAGTTCTCTAAGACAACAGCAAACATCAAAATTTAAGATTTAACTTAATCACCTGAAAAAAATCTCTATAGGTATACATATATGTACAATAGTTAAGAGGCAAAAGGTTGCTTTCAATGTATTCGTTTCTTAGTACACAACCAGGACTAGGTCTTTATTGACGGAGAAATAATGCATATAAAGTGGTGAATATAACTTGAGACTACTAAATATGAAATTTTACGATTTAGTATACAAAGGCGGGCGGCAAAATATAAACGTATCGCCGGATACTTACATCAACTTTAACTCCCTCTAATCTGTGCGCGTGTTGAGGTGGTCTCAACCTGGGCATGTAGCGGTAGAACTCTTCATTATCTCTGTACCATTTTACGGAATACAATTTGCCTCCTTCCAAATCGTAGTCACATGTCATTGTCACTGATTCACCCCGTTGTTTCATACTCGGTACGGACATACCAACTATTAAGAGGCAAGTCGAAACTGAAAACAAAATTCTTACTTAATTGGTTTTTAGTTTTATAATCTATACTAATATTATAAAGAGGTAAAGTTTGTGAGTTTTTTTGTGTATCGTACATCTACATGCACCCATGCGAAATCGGTTTTAATAGTTTTAAAATATAGTAAAACATTTATATATATTTTAAAACTCATAATTTTAATCATATAAATACTATTATTAAGTTTAGTTACCGTTAGTAACATAAATACTTTAAATATATTTTTGTCATGAAAACGTTCATAAGTTTAAAAATAAATAAGACAACATTTTTTAAATTTGTAGATAAAGGAATGATTGGTATTAATCTAACAAATATTTGCGATCTAATTTATTAAAATTCCCATACCTTTAAAACAAATAAGAAGTAAATAGTACACAGCGATTCGTAGCTTCATTTTTCACTAGAATAATATTTGCATAACTATTAATTAGGTTGAATGAATTTCGCTGCAAGTATCATTGCGATAATTAATTTACAAGACGGAAATTCGAAGCACCCAAAGCGGGTGCAACGTAGCGGACCCCGAGAGCAACTGTTGCTACGACGTGCTACGACGTGAACGCGATAGTGCTACGGGCAATGTTACGTTCATGCAACTTGAATAATACGATTTATAATGCACGTTCTAGTTTTATTGAGTTAGGATAGGATTTTACACGTATTTTTTTTGTGAAAAAGGTTTTTGAAGATTATGGTATAGCAAATAATAATAACGCAAAATTATATAAAACATTGTAGAGATAAAATATTAAAACTAATTTAAAAGTATCCATTACCGACAAAAATATGCTACTTAAAGAAATTAAAATTAAACAGCCTTACTTTTAGATGTATCTTAGTTAAACACACTAAACTAACTCTACTTAAAAGCGACAAAATAAAAAAATCTAATTTCATACTTCATTTTATAATCATCTTAATGATAACATTATAGGCTTACCAACGATTTATAGTTTCAAGCAATTATTGCCGTATCAAATTGCTGGCTGCTGGATTAGTGACAGATTTAATAGACATAATTTACAAATGGAATAGCATTGTCCATTGGTAGATAATATTTCAAATTGAGTATTTTACAATAATTATATTTAATTGATGTATTGTCTATCTAATTTTCTTATTGTGTTTTAAGAAGGGATGCAACATTCAAAAATATTTAAGAGAACAAGTGAGAAAATATATCAATGGCTCCCACGTAAGTTATCGTAACCAAAATATTCAGCATTTTACGTTTTTTAAAGTATACCGCATGATTTTATTAATTTTCTGTACTCGTAATAAAATAACAAGAAGTATATAGTTGTAACATTATAAAAACTAGATGAAAATGGACAGGATAGTTTAAAAAACGTTTGTCTTCTAAAACATCTAAAAAGTTATACAACAAAAATGTAAGGTAAAATTATTTTTAATTTATAACAACTTATGGCGCAACACTTCTTCTATAGATTGCCTGATAACATAAAAACTGTGAACATGTCACATAGTGATATTTATAAATCAAAATCTGAACACTTATCTCTCTTTACAGTAAAATAACAGTATACTAGATTGAATGTTCGAGAAGAATTGTTTTTTTGAATGAGATTTCGTAAAAAGTGAAAGTAAATAAAAGTGAAATTCTCCTGATATTAACAACTTTTCTAACTATATTATATTTTTCATTACTTCCCATATCTATTCAACTACAGTATTTTCTAGTTTTATGTAATAAAGTTTACTCGATAATAATACCGCAGCGCAGTATTCAATAAATCGTTTCGACTTTACAATTTCTTTTATAGTTCGTCCCACATTCAACAAAATAGGGCGTATCTATTATAAACATATTTCGACTTTCCGTACTAACGGAAGTAGATAAGATTCATGGCTAGCAGGAACTTTCAGTGATTTGCTAGCTTAAGACTTCTTTGGATACCTAAATACTTCTCAAGATTACTTGAAATGAGCTAAAATATTCCATTGTCCAAAGATTAGCGTAACCAGATTAAAGGTATTTAAATCAAATTCTGTATAGCGGATTAAAACGCGATTTATTATTTATATTGTTAAATTATTTATCCCGACGTTTCGGATGCTTTTCAGTAACCGTGGTCATGGGCAGACAGATTAAAGGTATTCGAATCATATTAGCTACCTTGATTAAAAAAATATGCTACTATACTTAGGGAATTTACTTATAATTTATGTATAATTATATAAGTGTTATAAGATTTAAATTTTAAGCATTAAGTTTTGAATTGTTTACAAAGGGACAAGTGATCTATATTATTGAGTAGGTATGTTGTATTATTATGATTTTAATTAATTAATTATCTTAAAATCAAGTATTTATGACAAAAGGAAAAATGCGATGTAATTAATTTATTTTATCACCATTTTTCAACATTTTTAATTATGTTTATACTTCGTTTTATAATTTCCGCATTAATATAATATTTTTAATTGACGCACTAGCACTACACAGCATTTCTTTTATAATTTATTCAAATAATTTGATAGTTGATATAGTGTGTTAGTGCGAATTATAAATTTTTAGCTTAATACTACAGACGCTTTAAATTGTTTCTAACAAAATAAAATACGTTACATACGAATTTTAAAATAAAAAAAACTTAAATAGATGAAAATGCCTTTAATTCCTTTTATTATTTAACCCGACTTTTTTAAGTTTACAGAAAGCGTGGAACAGACAAGGGAATTAAAAGTGTAATTTAATTAATAATAATACATCGAAATTAATGTATATTTTTCATATATTTAAATGATATACCTACTCGCGTTAATAATATAGAATATTTAGAAGTCAATGTTTTAATAAGTTATTTTTAAGTCAAATTATATTTCCTAATCGTTTGTAGTCAGTTTATTTGGGTTTTAATTTATATTCAATAGGCTAACGTGTTAAATAAAAATTATAAGTAGCTAAGTGATAATGTAAGTTATGATAAAAAGTACCTAGTTGATAATCTTTTTTTTTTTATTTTTTTATTTTTTTTTATGTCAGATATCGACAGACGAGCATGAGGTTCACTTGATGGTAGGCGATACCTCAGCCACAGAACATCAGTCAATGATGCGCTGTCGACCTAATTTTTACTTCGAGCATTCGGAAATCCATAGACTGAAACCGAAACGCGCAATATGCACTTCACGGCTTTTCCATCTATGAACGGTGGTTCGTTATCCGGTCGGAATTTAGATATTCCTCCCACCCGATCAATGCCCGAAGTTACCAGACGTGGGGAAAACATGTTTACAGAAAATTGTAAGCATGTGCTCCCGGTGGGATTCGAACCCACGACCCATCGATGCGCACGGCAGGTGTTCTACCGAACGCGCCAACGAGCCCGTCAATCAATCTTATTTTCGTCATACTTATTATCTATATAATATTGTTTTGATCGTTAATAATCCATAACGACTTTATCAAATGAAAATTCGTTTCACTTAAATACTTAAGATATTATGAAATTAAGTATGTATGAGTTTTGCGTTAATAAATAATAGTTGCATTAAGTTTGAAATATAAATTTTAAACAAAAGAAGCTCATCTACATTTTAATAATATCACAGACATTTATCCATGGTGACTAGATATTAGATAATAACCGTTTATCCGGTTTCAATAAGGCGCTTTTGTACCTAGGTGCTTCTCGTGCTGACTTTATCAAGTCGACAAAGTGTTCATTTCCTCCCAACTTCTACCTCCTACAAATTAGATACTTACAACTAAACACTTATTTGAATTACATGAACACCGTCAGATGTTTAGTAAAAGAACACGATCCTTTAATTAAAATTTAGAACAGTTTCCTTAAGAAAATAATAAAAGCAAGTAGAAAAGGAAAATAAAATGTATAATTATTTAAATAATGTACCTGTATTTCAAAATAATAAAATTAATAATATATCCACGTTTATGGGCTTTCAGTGTCACTTCCGCTGAATTCTTCTTTGCTTTATCTATATATAATAGTATAAATATAAAGGAATTTGAACAGCGTTTGAGCGATCACGATGAAATTTGGCACATATATGTTTTTTATTTTAGAAGAATGTAATGGTTTGTTGTAACTCGCTACCAGTCAGCTAGATAACATAAAAAAGTAGGAAGCAACGATCAACCCATTGAATGTAAGCGCAATTCATCCGATTTTAATCGCATTCAATAAACCAAATGTGATGAAGCGATTCGCTTCATTTCATCTAACTTCAATGGGTTGATCGCAATGAAAATTATCCACTATGTTAATTCGATATTGAGCCGATTGACGTCTGTTCAATGAACTGTGGTTAGCTTTCATGTACAATATATTAAACTATATTTAAAGGCCGGAAATGCACCTGAAAGCTCTCTGGTGTTGCTGATCAGAGTCGACAGCCTGTTTGTCCGCTATTCCATAAAAAAAGTTTTAATCTGTAAGTCAATAGCTAGAAATAAAAATTGGATTCTCTTAATAATAGGAAATCCGCTTGAGTTAAATCTTTCAATAAGGAAATGCTAAGAAGCTCTTAGTACCGATTTAAGCAGGGATTTAATCCAAAGGGAACAAGCTCCAATTACGGGTGATTTTTTTGTAGTAATATACACATACTCGTAGTATTATAAATATGTAGTAGAAATATGTCTAGTATGACGTTATATTGGTAGTGCTGAATTGCTTTACAAATAATTAATTCAGTTAGGGAACTCTCTATTATAATGACAGTGTGGCGAGTGTTCGGTTAAATGCATTTATTATATTTAATTAGTGATCGTTTAGTATGTAATACGTAATACGAATTATTACATATAAATTGTAACATGAACAAATAACATAAACGATTATTTTTATATTATATTATCAAAATCAACGTGTTTTGATTTTAGATATTAATTTCTATAATATATAATATTGTATTTTATTAACGCGAGTATCACACATTAAATAAAATACTTTATAACGGATTAAAACGCGATTTATTATCTGGGGGCACGGCAGTGCCCCCGCCAAGTCGAGCAAACGTACTATCCTTTTCTCGAAGTAGTTCGGGCCATTTTCGACCCCCTATAACTTCGTTGTGGATAAAACTAGAATCCTGAATTTTCAGTCACTAAGCAGGCATTGTATAAACTCGGTATATTTCAAATATCATTCTGTTTGAACCAGTAGTTTAAGAATTATAACTAGTCAAAGTTTGATAATTTGTCACTCACTGACTGACCGATCATCAAAACTCTAAGGCACTTCTAGCAGACATAGAAACTTGAAATTTAGAATACAATAAGTGTTTAGTCTATAAATCAAGGAAAAACTACAATATTTTGAAATTTCGGTCCAGTTTTCTAGATATACAATTTTTTTTTGTATTTCTGTATGTAATGAATAACTTAAAAACTACTGGACCGATTTTAAAAATTCTTTTACCGTTAGAAAGCTACATTATCACTGAGTAACTTAGAGTATTTATTACTAGAAAAAAATAGAGATTTTGAATTTGAATTTTAATAATTTAAATAATTTAATAAAATTAAAAAGATACATTGTGTTTTCATGCGATAGCCGAGTCAATCTATTTATTTAAAACATCAAAGATTTTTAATATTGGTATTGATATGATCACTATAAGATGTTGTTAGGTTACCTAATTACGTAATAACTTAAGACAGAAGGATCCTTCAGTAGAGACTGAATAAATTGACCGACTTGGTATTATATGGATCTCACAACTTTTTACGAATGAACTGAGTCGCAAGACTTGGCTTTTTTTACAATTTATGTTTTTGATGGCATTTATATTATTTAGGCCGACGTTTCGGATGCTTTTCAGCAACCGTGGTCGCGGCAGACTGAAAGATAACAGTTGTCTGATTTGAAATATCACAAAGTTGCCATATTAACGCCATCTATTCAGTCTGCCGCGACCACGGTTGCTGAAAAGCATCCAAAACGTCGGCATAAATAGTAAATCGCATTTTAATCCGTTATAAAGTATTCTATGATATAATTACAACAAACTAATTTTTGGCATTATATTCGAGTGTGTGTAATTTTTTTACGTCTAGGGTGAGCGAAGTAAATTGGCAACTTTTAATGATTGTTAAACGACAAATTAATGTTGTGGAGTGAGGATAATGACCGGATGACATTTAATACTGAAGTACTTAACAGTTGAGCTAACTTCGCTATTGTTACAAGAACGTGTTATTCGATGCCAAAGTAGTTGCAAACATGTGGCGTGAAGAAAATTCTGCTTACAGCTTCTGTGAGCTTTTAACATTGCAGCAGTAGCTATTTTAATTAGTGATTTATATATTTATAGCTTAAGCCACACCTAAGAGTATCAAAACAGTATTCCGCTGTGATTCTACCAATAAATATTTTTAAATAAAAAAAAATAAAAAAAAAAATTGAGTGTAACGTAACGGGTATGTAAAATAACACATCCTAATTACTTCATCACATTGCTAATTACTTGAAATTTTGATCTCTTCAAATCGGTTATATCATTAGCCTTATGTGTATTAGGAATTTAATACGAATTTTCTATCGTATACCTATTTGGATAGTTCGACAATTAGTTTAAGTTTTGTATAACGGAAGAATGGGATATAAAGGGGAGCTTAAAGAAAATATAATCAGTAATAACATAAAATGCACAATAAAAGGGGACATTGAAAGCATTATATAATATATATTGAACACCTCTCGTGCGCCTATCACATATAAAATATAGCCCATAAAATATGTCCTGAAGAACGTAAACAAAGGGGTTTTATAGTTTAATGGGTATCGACAGGACAATATAAACGTTATAACGTATTTCAGCCATTTCGTAAATCGTTTATTATACTACTAGGCTTGGCCTACGGCTCCGCATTTGTGGAAAATTTCGTTTTTTTACAGAGCTAGGTAAGACTCATCATTTTTTTTCAAATCAAATCATATGGTCAAATATATAACCAAATTGCTTGAAACCGAACGCATAGTATTAAATTTATAATATTAATTAGTAGAAATAATTATTGTTACAATTTCAGATTTAAAAGATATTTTTTTATTTTTGGCTATTTTTTAGATTGTTGTGCAACTTTTGTATATTGTACTTTAAAAGTAAATGATGTATAGAAAGAAATAGAAACAGAAGTAATACTTCTTTGTTTTTTTTTCTAATTAAAACTATTTATGTAGATAATATTTATATCTTAAGGACAAAGCTTTTTGTATAACATGGTTATATTTTGGAAGCCGATCACAATGACACAATGTGAATGGTAACATTAAAATAATTTTGTGAGGGTATTTCAACACATTAAATAAAATAACGCTTTTTGGCGTTTAACTGTCAATCAAAATTAAACTCTAATCTTAGTTCATAAGTTTGATTATTATTGATCGTCTGAAATAGTAAACTACGTTTTGCACACAAAAAGGTACACTTGCACTGTACAGAGATCTGTGTTCTAAAATTTACTTTATTAGCAAATAATTAGAATACAAAATAGACCTACACTTTTTTAAACCTTTAAAGTGGTCGTCATTAGTGAGGAGTAAGGAGCATTGAACACACAACTCATAGTTATTAAATACATAGATATAATTTATTTTTGCATTTGATTAATTAATTCAATTATAATTAGGCTTGCGTGTTGGTGAAATGGTCCCATCGTCGGCATTAGTAACAGTTGTTCTGATTTTTCAAGCTTGAATGAAATAGATTTACCTAC
The DNA here is from genome assembly GCA_905404175.1 of Anthocharis cardamines. Taxonomy (NCBI): domain Eukaryota; kingdom Metazoa; phylum Arthropoda; class Insecta; order Lepidoptera; family Pieridae; genus Anthocharis; species Anthocharis cardamines. The sequence continues at coordinate 4,492,732 of FR989959.1, forward strand.
GAGTATTAAGAGTAGTTACCTACTCAGTCTTTGTCGGCGGTGATTATTAATTTACTTCAAGGATCAATTAACAATAATTCATGCCAAGATTCAGTATATCAATAATTGTAGTGGTATACTAGAGTTAGACTGCGCTTAATAGTATCGAAATATGTCGGATATTAACAGAATATTTTGAAGGTAAAAACCGTGAAGTGCATTGCGGGTTTCGGTTTCAGTCTAAGGATTTCTGAATGTTCGAAGTGAAAAGTAGGTGGATAGCGCTAACTGACACCATCAAGTGAACCTCATGCTCGTCTGTCGATATTTAATATAAAAAAAGTTATACATTTTTTTCTGAAAATTCGATATATTATTACAAGTAAATTGTCCAGTTACATGCACGCTTAGTGGACGTCTATTCTGGACACAGGGGTTAATGGAGCAAGTGTTATTGTAGCCAGATATTGCCACCAAAATTCCGTATCGCAGACCGAGTTACGATTATTGTACAAATGTTGTGGTCGTTCATGAGTTACGCTGGTTGTACTGACGTTTGATTGCACTGAACTTTGTTAACGAGATAGGTTGAACTTGATAGTGATTGTGGTTTTGAGATTTGTATTAGGCATATTAAACTGTACTTTCACTACCTTCTGAATTACACACTATCCATAGATTGAACTTCGATTTCAATACCACTACAATCATTGAGGGTGGATATATCTATGAATTTAATACAGAATTTGGTAGGTATGGAAAGATAAGAAAAGTAGTGCAAATGTTCCAATTCCTAATTTTATCGGTCTGAATTTATCGCGCTCAGTTGAACTCGTTCCACACAAAGCAATTACTTATTTCAATAGTGCTCTAGCATTAGGGGAAGGCATTATAACTATTTGAAAAAAAAAATACTTTAAAATATTTAAAATCGATTAAAAGGGTTAAAAAACATCAAATGTAACCAAATTCCGACATAGATATTTTGCATTCGCAACAGAAATCGATTCCCTGGTTATCCAGGCTTACCCGGATAAAGCCGGATAACGTGACCATCACGGGACGTGCCCCATCGAGTGCATGCAATACGAAGTGGACTACCGGATTCGCAAGTTATATCCAACTTGGGTATTTCGATCGGAAACTTTATTGCGCGGTTCAGTTTCGTCCAATGTTGTCCGTCGCGTTTTTCGTGCGCCAATATGCGATATTTCGTTACAAACACCTGCATTCACGCGATTTTACTACATCTGTAAAAATCTGGGGACCACAAACTAAGTTAGACATAGACAGTTTATGATTTTTTAACATACACCTGAAACCATATATTTACACATCCATTCAATACAGAACCCATCTATAACTTGAAATTTTCTGCATACTTTAACTCTGCAACTTAACATTACATTATATAGTAATGATAGTCAACTCATTACCGTAGTAAAATTATTAGAAAGTAATACAATAGTTAATACTTCAACTATGTACTATTTTTTTTAACACAATTACTTTCGCTATTATTTTATGTTAGTTACTATCAACATTACCAATATTATTTCAAAGTGGTATAATTTCAGCAATTATTTTAAACATAAGAAGGGTGTAAACAAAAGGCTGAGACCCCTCGTCTTTATAGCACCTCTATCCTCGAGTACATAAATACGTTCCACTTTAAAATGTGGTCAAGAGAGTTCTTTTTCACGCGAGTGTAGCGAGGTAGGATGTCAACATTCCCCGTAAAGTTATAGTTTAGAAAAGTTATTCATGTAGCATTACGATTGACCTACATTATTGGCCTTTGTTTTGCGACTTTCTTTTTATTTTAAATTCTATGATTTAACAGAATAAATATCATATGCATTAGTATAATTATCAATATATATTTTACAACACTAAAATTATATTTTTAACATATTTGCTTGGCTCCCACATTATGTGTTTGGTTTATATTAATTATACAATTTATTATATGATGTGTAGGTGTATACTAATTTTAGCAAGACTAGTTTAAACCCCGGTGGTTTTGTTGTGCTATTCTTAATGTAGCTTTTGAATTTGGGTTTTTGAAATAATAAATAAATAAATAAAATGTATACTATATGCCAGTATATAGTATACATTTGTTTACATACTATACATAACGTATGGTATCCAAAAAATCTTCAATACAGCACGTAAAACCAACCATTTAATCAGTGCATGCTTATAAATCCGCCAAAAGCTAAATATCTTCCAATTTTATTCAAAAAATATTTAAAATTGAAATGAAAAATATTATCAAAGCATAGCCTACGCTCATTCAGAACCGTTAAGCTTAATAAAAGTATTTTGAAATTGATTCAGTAGTACGAGAGATTGTTGTCTAAATATAAATAAACATTAATTATAAGTATATAGGTACATTCATAGTATATCATTACACAAGACTTTATTTTTATTAAAGTGATCGAAACAGGCAAGCGGGAAGCATGTGTCTTTGATTGATCACTTCATAAATAAGGCCTTTCATCATGTCAAGTGCAAATTCGAACATAAATAAAAAAATACAATATAATCCATAGACAATATTAAATGACAATGATATAAACATTCCAGTTAAGAACATTCCTTGATTAATGATGACATCGTTTTAAATATAAATTGTCCAGTATTTATGCCAGAGATAAAACGTCTATCTAATCATTATAAAAGGAAAATAAAATAGCACAAGTCAGCTTTTAAAGAGATTATTTTCATCTATTAGAAAAAATATGCTATACAATTCTTGTTAAGTAACATTGCCTGTATAATAATTAATTGTATTTAATCACAAAGACCTGAAAAAAAGCAAATAAAATACAAAGATACGAACGGTAATTAATCTTCAACATTTTGTTATAGAACCGCAGACACTGTAACGTTTAATTTAAGAGGCATCTTGTGAAATAATATTAAAAGAGGCTCCTTTGTTCAGCGCTAACAAATTGGCGAAGAGTGGTGCGAGCTTTTTAGTACAATAAATGTATGCTGTGATAAAAATGTCCTCAGGACTATAGAAAGACGTAGAGTCATATGACGTTAATATTGTATTGAACTTTTTTGGATATTGTTTAAGCAATAAACAGATAAAGGTAATAGATAATATAAACCGAGGACTCTTTTGGAGCCACGTTGCACTTAGCGAATAGTTTTTCATTGAAATATTTTTAAAACTGTCTTTTATTATGAAGAATTTATTATTTTATCATACTTTTAATAATATTTATCTCAAGGTTTCGAGTGATCAGACATGTATGCATGTATAATTTTATTGACTTAAATTATAATACACATATATTGTAAAACCGTGAAGTGCATATTGCGCGTTTCGGTTTCAGTCTATGGGTTTCCGAATGCCCGAAGTAAAAAAATAGGTCAACAGCGCATCATTGACTGATGTTCTGTGGCTGAGGTATCACCTACCATCAAGTGAACCTCATGCTCGTCTGTCGATATCTGACATAAAAAAAAAAAAAAAATTAACAAAGTATTATAATATAGCTGCCGTATCTATGTAAGCATAAGTAAAATTGTTATACATAAGGAATGTAATAAAACAGCGTAATAAATGAGCTGGCTCTTAGCACGTCGTAGTAAACTTGCCATGCTGATTTTCAGTACCGACCTTAGTGTCGTTGCAAAAGTAATTATAATAAGCATCATAGGCAATTAAAAAATATTAGAACAAAACATTCATTACAAAAGTATGAAAGAACACGCTCAAAAACCCCAAATTACAAAAAGGGGTTGGGAGGGGATAATCTTTTTAAAATATAACTAAACTTTTTCTTGTGTTGTGTTTTCATTGTGTTTCTAAATTAACGTCGTCTTAGACATATTTTTATATTAATAACTTGCTTAGTAATTTCCAAGGTTGTAGAGATTCCGTAGTAATTTGTGTTGTGTCAACAACGTAGATGCCTTATGAAATAAATAAATAACTAATCCGCTAGGTTTAACAGATTAACATTGAAACCAGGTCGGGCAAACTTGGAAAGTTGCGGACTAGACTTAAGAAAGATACGGGCTGAATCTGTTGGGAATTATTTTAAATGTATATCTTTAAAGTAAGCCAAAATAAATCACCGATAATCCATAAAAAAATATTACTGAGAAGCCTTAAGAAACACGAATGTTTAAAAAGTAAGTAAAGTTATTTAAACAAAGTTGCTACGATCATCAAGGATCGTACAGCTTATATATGTATATCATTTATTTACCTTTTCAGAAGATCTTCACTATGTGTTTGCGTGTTGTTCCCACGATAATGTAAGTGCGTGCTCCTTTTTCACCATGCCTACTGCTGATAGAGGTCAAATCTTTTTTGTTTTCGTTAATTTTTTATTATAATAGCTAATTACTTCAAGATGTCATGTGGAACATGGTGTAATGGCTCCTTACAAAACTTGGCGATTAATAAGAGTGGCGGAGAGTTTATTGCCAGTTCTTCTGGTCCGTTCTACGCTCTTGATTTGAGAATTGGCAGTAAATGTAAATTAATTTGTATTTTTATTGACGTATAAATGTGCATTATTACCTAAATGAATAAGTGATTTGAATTTGAAGATCATGGATGTCGCTTTAACTCTAACTGCAAGGCAATATTGGCGTAGATAACGTTTCCTCACTATGTATTAAATATCAGCGGGAAATCATCTTAGATCCCAGAAGACATTCTTGTTGAGTGAACATGTCTCTCGTTTCAAGTGCTGCATAACTGAGAACAAAGTTTTGAGTTAAGCGTTAATATTCAGACCAAAATGCCTGAGTTCGCGTTCTACGCCTAATCATGTGTATAATATGCACTTTGGCATTCATTGCATAATGCCTTGAACAAGTGCACATCGATAAATATTCCATAGATTGATATTTTGTTATACATATATTTAGACTAATTTTACTAATTAAATCTGAATAAGAGTACTACGGTGACTATATCTATCTTATTTGATTAGTATCAAAACAAAAACATAAACACCTAAAAGATACTCAGTACATAGTCATCTTTCATAACGCAAAAATCATTACGAAATGACGAAAACCCTAGATCATCATTATGAGAATGCAAAATTTCATCAATATAATACATTTGCGTGTTACCTTTTTACACCTACACGACGAAATAAATTTTGATAGTATAGAAAATAATATTGTCTTTTATTAACTCGAGTATCACACATTTAAATAAAATACTTTATAACTGATTAAAACGCATCCGAAACGTTGCCATAAATAATATAAATAATAAATCGCGGTTTATACCGTTTTTTTTAAATATTTTAAGTATTTTATTTAAAAGTATAGCAAATAGTTAATTGAATAAAAATAAACAATATCATACTTATTATGGAATTGCTTGGTGCTAACCATTTGAATCAATAATAAACGCAACGTAAAGGGAAATAGATTGGCTGTATTAGTACCTTGAGGTGGGTTCCCCTTTGACGCCAGTGCATAATTCAAAGGCTTTCCTCAATTTCCACTAAAGACGGGTTAGCACCTTAGAATTGGCGGGGTTAGTTTAATCATGTTATAAACAAATGAATAAAATATACTGTTATAGGCTCAATTACTTAGTAGTGAACAGTTGCGCAATTTTGATATTAAGTAATTGCGTAATTGTGATTTGATAATTGATTGTAAGGTGAAAATAACACCTATTTTTTAGAAAAATAATTGAAATTCAAATTGTTTGTACAAAAATCTAAATTCAAGAAGAATTTAGTAACAATAATTTTTTTACTTATCTTGCTCAAAAGCCTTAACGCATAATCAAAGCTCGATTTTTTTCCTGATGTGTTCAATGTTCATTTAGGCTTAGTTTAGAGAAAATCTAAGTTATCAAAATGTTTTAAAAACATGTCATACCCAGCGGTAATCGAACCGATTCTTGAAAACATGAATAATGTTATTAATCAATTTAACGAAATTTCATCAAAAGCAGCTCATCGGTTTATCTTTAAATATTGATTCTAAAAAAGTCGTTACTTTTTTAAAATCAAAATTTTATTCTCTAGAAATAATATGTATGTGAAACAAAGTAACACAAACCGTTTCATATTTAAAAAGATTTTTCCTGGTTGTACTAAAAACGTTGTATAGATTTTTCAGAATTCTCTATGAAATGTGGTGAGCTGTGTCGAACGCATTGTCGTAACTGCATCGTCTACATAAACATACTTACGATAATTTATGAATTTTTACTCAGCGGGATGCTATTTGTCTGATATTATTTCTATCATACCTTCTGGAAAAAATTCTTAATACTCTGTAAATAAGTTGATATTCATGACTAACTAATGTTTGAGTATTGAGTTTTTTTTAAATTGATTGTGGTAACATTGTCCTGTTTTAATATTGATAGAAAAAAATCTAGAAAGATGATTGATGATAAACGTTGTAATTGCACAGTAGCTAGCGTCACGTGCGGCACTGTAATTCTGCGTACATTTATTTTTCATTGCTGGTTCTCACTTGATTGATGTTGTGTTTTATTAAGATTTTTTACCCTCCCCGTACAGATAGCATCTAGAGTTGATATTTTTAAAAGCTGCAAAATGTCATAGAATTACGTCATCATTTATTTTTAGGATAAAAAAGAGTATTGTTAGTTTGACATAAAATTTAGATATTGGCCTTTCATAAAATAGTTAATATCGCTTTAAACTAAAGCATAAATTGTCTCTATCCTGTATCTTGCCTAATTCTTTTAAACAAATGAACATCAAGTCAAATTTTCGACGTAGGCTTCTTCACTCTTATTCCAATAATGTTAGATTGTCTTTATCGAATGTATTATATTATAATAACACCCACAGAACAGAAGAAGTAAGATAACACCCTACTCCCTTAAACTCTTCTATTGTTAAAGCCTTCCGTTTTTATTGAATTTATAAGAATTCATTGATTACGAAAATAGAATGTCTCAAACCATACTAACCAACTGATTTTATTGGTAAAACATTTTACATTATATTAAACAGTTTTTAATTATTTTCTGCTCTTTGATAATAAAAATATTTTTTTATACTATTTTGTAAAATATTTTTATTTAAATGTTTGATTTTTAATAAAAAAATTAAAATTACTTGTCTTTTTCTGCATCACCATATTGTTTTTACTTACGTGTTTTCAGGAAGCACTACATATAAGACCGCTTTCTTTGTCGCTGAATTCTATTATTAAATTGTGTAAAACATAATGTGGTTTAAAGTATTTACTTATAACAACCAGCACACAGATTTGAGCGGTTTAACAAGCGAGAAGGCGGAACTATGTTAAACGTCCATCGGAACTTAAATTGCTAGCTGAGTTAAACTTCTGTAATGTAGCAAGTTCGGCGCATACTACGAAACTGTCTCAATTTTCTCGTTTCACTTTTGAACTTCAACGATTTATTCGGATTTTTGAATTTTTTTCTTCCTTTCTTATATAATACTTGCTATATTTAATATACAACAATTTAAAGACAATATATTTCTTATCTATATTTCGTTGCTCAGGCACTCCAACAGTTGTCCAGGTAGATGTTGAAAATCAGCACTGAAGCCAGTACTAGTTTGCAGCACAAGCTGAGAATCGGCCTATTCTTTCGCTACACAGTAAATTTTCTTTAAGTTAGGCATATGAATATAATGCATGAAATAAACTTTTATTATTCTCACGTGTACATTAATTAAGTTATTGTTTTTTTTTTAAGTTAAAGATCAAGTTCAATTGGGATTAATTACAACTATTCCTATATTTAGTTAGATAGGGATAGTGCGAACTTTTAAAAACAATGTTTCATTGCCTATCCTAAACCTTTCATAACTTATTATACTATTATAATATATAATTATTATATAAGTTATAATAATAAAATTAATTATTAATATATTGACTTATTTGTCCGCTTTTATTGAAAAATAAAGTAGATTAAATCATCTCAATGCCAAATAAAAATAAGTTTTTTGTAAATAGGTATAGATCTAAATATTTTATTAAAATCTTATTGGAATTGCTTTCAAAAACGAAGATACGGACTACAAGCCTTTCCAATGTTAGATAAACTGCGTGAGGTCATGAGGTAGAGTCAAGGATGAAAGAGTGAAGTCGTCAAGTCTTTTATTGAAAATGCTGAATCATCACGTTGGAGTGTATCTAGTGTCGCTGCTGTCACGAGTTACAACCGTTGACGTGCAATAACGAGCTAGGGATGTTTGCTATCGATAAAAAAGTCTATGTATATGTATTTATCGATATTACAATTAAAACAGTTTTTACATACATTTCAGTTTTTTTTATGTTTTTGACTACCGATGTGGCTGAAGATAGATTTGTTACTTAAGGGGGTCCTCTAGTTTCTCAGGTCGAAAAAATCGATTTAATTTTTTTTCCATAAATCACATCTACAACATGTGTAGAAAATGTGTGCCAAAGGAATTTTCGATATTCGAAGCGGTTTACAAATTATGCCCTGGAACGAAGAAGGTATACGCGCTGGGCTGCTCTGAAAGCCAAGCGGCGCTGATCATTGTATTGATATCCCTAAATCTAACTTCTGCCTGAACCTTTTGTGAATTAGGCCCGAGTAAAGGGGTGCCGAGACCATTGATAGACGCTTTCGAATATTGACTAAGACGCCATGAAGTGTCGGTTAGTACAGTTTTGCTGTGGCAGTTGCGAAGCGTATTATATTGTCTCTTGCGAGTCGCACGAAGATGATTTTTTGAAAATAATTGTCAAAATGTTAAAGAAAGGAAGTAGAGACGCCCCGGCTCGTTTCGATCGATCAAAAAAGCGAAAATTCGCAGGCAACCGACACACAGCGTCGAAATCGACCGACACCGACATCGGAAATCGGCGTCAGCGAAGAAACTTGGTCAGAAAATTTTTTTTTGAGGTGAACGTGGAACAGACCTTTTTGTATTGTATTTTGAATTTTTGTGAGTATATTTTCAACAATTTCTTCGCCTGCTATTATTAAAGAGTGCGAAAGTACGGTGACTTTCCATCAACGTGATATATACGAAGATTGGGCTTTAAAATTTCCATGGCGTGCATTCGAACGAAGGATTCGAATCTATCCTGAAGACCTTCGAAAGCATGGGAGTGAAAATCGGCTCACAGGCTAAAGGTTATATTCAACAGCATGATAGCTGTCGGATCGACCGTTCAGAAAGGCGGACGAGTGATGTTGTAAAACAGGCCCGAATCGTGAAAGGGAAGACGGAGCAGCTCTGCGTGACTTCCAAAAAGTAGAGGAAGGTCTATTGTATGGTCCAGGCATAGCAGATTGACGGTGAGATGAAATTTTTAGTATAAATCACATGCGCGAACTTTCAAACGCGTTTTTCTCGAAATACCATTTTTCGAAACGGTGACCACGATATTTCAGAAACTACTACACCGATCTTGTTCAAATTTATACTGCATCGTTAATATGTTATAAGCCAGCGATTGAACTAGGATTATCATGATTGCTTCGATCGTTTTTTTACTACGAGCGAAAAACTTAAGAAAAACTTAGTAAAAAATAGAATGTAATTTTCAAAAGTGTATAAAAAAGTCAATTTTTGTAATTTAGAATTCATTCTAGTTCAATCGCTAGTCTTGAATATGAAGATTAACATGCCGTTTGGTTTTTTGATTTCAGATAAGCAAAACAGCCCCAATCTTGGTCACCGTCAAGCACCTCTTTTACTTGATGTCTTCCTGTCGGCTGCTATAACTTTTAATTTATTATATATTTTGACTTCAAAAAATTTGTAAAGCTTATTTAAATGATAATAAAGATTATGCAAAAACAATGAGATTGACTATTTCGATGGTTTGATTGTAAAAAATTATTGAAAAAGACGTAAAAAAACAGCCGAGAAACTAGAGGACTGCCTTAATAGTGAATGTTGCTGATGGTTCATTTTATTCTATTTAACAGTCTTTATTTTATTTAAACTTTTTTCTAATGTTGCTATACATACACATTATTGCTTGTGCAAATAAATTTAATATTTTTATTTCCTCAGAAAATAATGTTTGTTGCACGTTTGCTTAAAGTATTTACCTTTAACTGTGTCCAAAAATAATATTGATCCTAGCTTTAGTAACAACTCTCTTATTAATAATAGGAAATGTTAGAACAAGGTTAATATCTCTTCACACAATTTACAACAAGACTCCACATTCTTATATATAGAATGCATAATGTGAATTTTATATTGTAAATACCGATTACCTATGAGGAATGAAACAACCGAAAGCGATAATCCTCGATGACCATTGATTAATTGGCCATAAATCCTAGTTCGAGTAATAGATCTCAAGAAATTGCATTTATGTTTTAATTTAAGCGATTGAAGAGTTTTAGTTAGCGTGATTTAGCAATTATGTCTTTTTTTTAGCAATTGTGGAAGAAGACGTGTGTGTTCTTCTTCCAACCTAAATGGAAGAATCTTTGACGAGTCTAGCCACTGGCCGGCCGTAAGGTCCTGATGGTTGATGTCAAGTTGTGAGCGTGAAAACACTTTGAGAGCGCAATCCCAAATTTTTGACATAATGATTGCAGCCGTAGAATATAGATGTAGCTAGATATTTTAGCTAGATAGCGTGATCTGCCGCGACCATGGTTGCTGAAGAGCATCCGAAACGTCGGCATAAATAATAAACCGCGTTTTAATCCATTATAAAGTATTTTATTTAAATGTGTGATACTCGCGTTAATAAAAGACAATATTAGCTAGATATTATTTCAACTTGTGGCAAAAACTTTAACGTTAAGGAAATCACGAAGAAACAATTAATAAAACACCGATGTTTCGTAGATCCGAAGCTAGGTACAACCCAAGAACTAGTGCCTAATCTTAAACGGGATCTATAAAAGGTAGTCTCAAAAGCGCACTGGTGCCTCGTCTGATGGAAAACCACGTCAAGTGTCGCTCGGCCCTTTAATATTCAACTAGTCTTTTGTTTATTGCGATTGACGAAAATCTTGGAAGCCTAGGGTATGTTAGCTAACGTCAACAAAGGAAATGTTTGTATAGGATGGTAAACGAAGGTAGGATAAGGCGTTTTGACTGATGTTTCCCGATATTATAAGTGATATGTAATTGTTCAAACTTAAAATTAAAGTTACTTTCAAATATTATATTATAAATTAATGTTTATCATGAAAATATAAATGCTACGATTTCTGAATGATCAGTAAGTTATAAGGATGAAAAAGTAATACAGAAATATTATTATTACGTATATTTAATATTTTTGCGTTATATCCTTATTTGCCTGGGTAGGATAAGGCGTTTTGACTGATGTTTCCCGATATTATAAGTGATATGTAATTGTTCAAACTTAAAATTAAAGTTACTTTGAAATATTATATTATAAATTAATGTTTATCATGAAAATATAAATGCTACGATTTCTGAACGATCAGTAAGTTATAAGGATGAAAAAGTAATACAGAAATATTATTATTACGTATATTTAATATTTTTGCGTTAAATCCTTATTTGTCTGGGTTTAATGATTAAATTGGTAAATTTAAATATTTATTTCCAATCACTCTTATTAAATCAACATGAGAAGTTAAATTTATCAAAATCAATAAATAAATTAAAGAATTTATTATTTTTTCTAGTTTTAGTCTTCAAAAAAGTTTAAAAGAAAATGAACACAAATATTATGTTAAATGAAATAAACAGATGATAAGATATTTTACGATGTTTTTCATTTATTGTGTATCCGCATAAAGTAAACTAGTTCCAGAACAATCGTTGGTAATAATTAATTGTTGCTCTAATTTATGATTAATTGATCTTATCTATCATCAACACAGTTTTACCCTTATCTATTTTGACGGGCTCGTTGGCGCGTTCAGTAGAACACCTGCCGTTCACATCGATGGGTCGTTGAAGAAGAAGAAGAAGAAGAAAAATCATTTATTTAAAATACACACACAAAAAGAAATTGAAAACAAAATTAAACAAAAATAAAATAAAAATGTATGTGTGGTATCTAAAAAGGGAGCCACTCAGCATGTGTTCCAACACAGATGTGTTGCAACGCTGATCTTCCGTGGCCCCACGTGACACACGACCTCAAGGGTGACACCTCGCCCAATAGAATTAAAATTATGTTATTAAACTACAACTAAACTAAATTTAAAAATAAGTACAGACATATGGTTTATAAAAAGTGATGATAAAACAAACAATAAAAAAAATTAATAATAAGTAAATAAAAAATAAATAAATAAAACAAACAAAAAGCTCCTAGTCTCCGGTTCAAGGAGTGTGTGTTGTGTTCAACAACTAAGGCTGGAATGGCTGGAATAATGGCTTCGTTGTTCATTAAAAAGATATCCTTTCATTTTTAATTTAAACGTAATTAATGACAAGGAAGCTTTAAAAGGTTGGTTCGAAACCCAACGGGATGACATGTTTATAATTTTCTGTAAGCATGTCTTCCCCACTTCTGGTAACTTCGGACATTGAACGGGTGGGAGGAATATCGAAATGCCGACGGGTAACGAATCACCGTTCATAGATGGAAAAACCGTGAAGTGCATATTGCACGTTTCAGTTTAAGTCTATGAATTTCCGAAAGCTCGAAGTAAAAATTTGGTCGACAGCGCATCATTGTCTGATGTTCTGTGGCTGAGGTATCACCTACCATCAAGTGAACCTCATGCTCGTCTGTTGATATCTGACATAAAAATGTCTGTCGAATAGGTAAAATGTTAAACATTTTTATTCTTGTTTCTTAGCGATCGAAGTTAGACACATAGAAAAATATTCATAAGTTAAGAAGACGCTTCTAACAAAATCCAAATAGTCTACGCTTGATTTAACAAAGAGCAGAAGGTAATCCCATCAGGCGCAATTGCGGAGAGCCAGCGGCGATGCAAACATAATGCGGTCTAGTCTATTAATGCCTACGTTACACTCGTAGCGAAGCCGCGTAGCACAGCGTAGCATAGCTTCTATATCGTGTAACTTACATAATGTAGCCGCACTCGTAGACAAACAAAATTATTGGTAATGTTCGAAAACTATTTGTAAAAGGTAACCTTTCATAACTAAGGTATAATTAAGATATTAATAATCACTTGCTACTAGATTACTTGCAATAGATACAAAATTATTACCTCTAATCTAATCTTATGCATGAGCGTAGTCTATATCGATATAATCTCTCGTAGCAATATTCGTAGCTCGTAGTTAGTCTAGTATCGCCGCACCTTATAGCAACTTAAAATAGTGTTGTGATATATCTATATGATGTGAATCTTTTTTTCAAAATTCCAGTTTCGTTTTCTACTGTTCAAGCTCCACACCATTTTTTTTAAATCAGTCGATTAGTGTTTTCATGAAAATATAGCAGAATTAATTTTGAAATTTAAATGTTAGTATGATTATATATTATGATTAGGTATTAGTAAGGTGTAGTCGAAACATTTATACTAATAATAATAATATTATAAAGAGGTAAAGTGTGTGATATTGTAGGGGGTAATTGTTGGATTTACTGAACCAATTTTAAAAATTCTTTCACCAATAGGAAGCTACATTATCAGCGAGTAACATAGGCTATTTATGTTTTGTGTATAGCAGGGACTGAAACCGATTAATTTTTATTTTCCAAAATACGTGTTTAACTGACATACCATAGTAGTTTTAAAGAGCACACTAAATTAGCATAGTAATTTTTTTCAGTAAATATGAATTAAAACGAAAGAATATTAACAAAAACCTTTATTATACAGGTATAACTCCCATAGTACCTAAATTAACCGGTATTCAGTCCCTGGTGTATAGTAACATTTCACCCGTGCGAAGCCGTTAGTATATAGTATAAACTTTTTTCTTAACATAGCCTACATTATAAAAGGAACACCTATTCATAATTTTATTTATCGCTTAGCCCTGGCAGTGTGACATTGGTACACTTTTGAAGTGCCGTAGAAGTCTACTGCCTGCCTGTCAATTATGCATCCAATCTTCAATAATGTACTTACAGAGCTATAATATGTATGATATATGATCCAAAAAATATCCATTTGCAGCAACATTTTCTTATTTGTATCTCTGAGAAGGTAGTGTTGTTCTTATTAGCCGACTTCAAAAAAGGATTTTTTGTTTTTTTTTTGTATGTTTGTTTCGTGATCATTCCGCCAATTATGCTCGGATTTTGATGATTATTTTCTTGTTTGGTACACCTACCGATATATGACCATATTCCAGAGATAGTCCCATATGTTCAAAAATAACTCTTTATAAATATTAAGTATCGTCCGGGAGCCAGCAACAGATTTTCATGACCAAGTTCCTCTCAAGCGGTAATTAGTAAAATGCATCAGAGTATAGTATTATGAAGCCTCGTGAACGTCAGCTGGCGCTCGGGTGGGGGGATGAGCGGTTGTAGCCTCCCACGCACGAAGGAAAAAAAAATACATTCATTCATTTCCTCTCAGCTAAAAATTTGTCAAATTGTAGCTAATCCAATATCTCAACGAAAAAAAATAATCAGCTGGTTACAACATAGTGTATTATACGTCAGCTGGTGTCTCGAACATGAAAAAAAAAAAAAAAAATTCAGTGATTTCCTCTCAAACAAAAATTTACCTGATGATAGCTTATATGTAACTGTGGATAAATATATAGGTCAGCTGGCTGTATCTTGGTGGAAAAACCGTCAGCTGATACTTTGAAAGTTATTACATAGGAGTTAGGCAGAAGCATCTACTGCCAATTTATATGCATCAGCTGACTAGGTTTTCCTCGACTTATTGCTAGCTGTTTTTTTTTATTCAACGCATCAGTATAATTATTAACAATCAGCTCACAAATTTTCATCTGAGAGGAAATGACGTATCTTAAATTATTTGATATTGCGCTTCAATATGAAAGTTGAGTTGAAATAAACATTCAGTATCAATATTTTTGAAACGAATAAGTATGTAATCAAATAATTTAATATATTTAAATAATTAAATAATCAATTAGCTTAGTATAAATGAATTAGTTACTCGATAAATAAATAGGGCTTCAAATATTTAAATTTATACCAGATTAATATGATGGTAACATATAAATATATATGAATATATTTTATATATTATGATAAATATATGTCTACTGGAATTATCTGTGGGATGTGATTGTAAGGGGTTTATATGTCCAATAAATTTAGAAATGAAACACAGACCATTGAAAAGATTGTCTTATAAGAAGATACTGTAAAATATGTTTTTAACAGTAAAGCCAACATGGAGAAAAAGTTTCGCTGTAGGTTGGTATCGTTTTGCATAACTTTCCCTAGCTGAGACGTTTGTATGGAGTGCCGTCTCTTACTTATATACTCTTTGCTTATTACTGCCTATGTTACGTGTGTTGCTTGAATCTTTAAAAATAACGATAATAATTAAAGATAGGTCATTTCCTCCTAGATGAAAATTTGTGAGCTGATTGTTAATATACTATATAAAGTCGAGGAAAACCTAGTCAGCTGATGCATATAAATTGGCAGTAGATGCTTCTGCCTAACTCCTATGTAATAACTTTCAAAGTATCAGCTGACGGTTTTTCCACCAAGATACAGCCAGCTGACCTATATATTTATCCACAGTTACATATAAGCTATCATCAGGTAAATTTTTGTTTGAGAGGAAATCACGGATTTTTTTTTTTTTTTTCATGTTCGAGACACCAGCTGACGTATAATACACCATGTTGTAACCAGCTGATTATTTTTTTTCGTTGAAATATTGGATTAACTACAATTTGACAAATTTTTAGCTGAGAGGAAATGAATGAATGTATTTTTTTCTACAACCGCTCATCCCCCCACCCGAGCGCCAGCTGACGTTCACGAGGCTTTATAATACTATACTCTGATGCGTCTGACGAATTATCTCTCGAGAGGAAATAATTAACCAAATTTGCACCTGGCTCCCGGACCAGTAGATGTTTCTAATTAGTATCAATAATTTAGTTGATTGTCTTGCTTAGAAGTAATTAAAATATTTTTTTTTTTACTTTTTAGTTTAAGTTTGTACATACTTTGAAATCGGTTTATTTATCTTTTCGTTTTTTTTAAGATTGTATTTCTTTAAAGTCTTTAAAACATCAAGGTTGAAACGGTTAAAAAACCAGAGGCACAGTTGTATGAGAAATTATTTGAAATTGCAAACAAATGACAGATTGACGAAACGAATATTTTCTCGTAAATTTTTCATGCTAGGCCCTCTTTACTCAAATTACACGAATTATTTTGGTACGAAAATCGGTTTTAACTTGGGTAAAACATAATTTTATACAATTTGCATAGATGGCGGTTAACTTAAAATTCCAACAAAACGAAGGCGCCATCTATGTTGTATCATGAATAATTGCAATTCTATTAAAACGCTTGTTCCTGAAAGTCAGGTGGACAATTCTGTTATTATTGTTTGCTTTGGATAGATGGCGCAGTATACAAAATAGAAGAACTATTGTTATTTTAATTATTTCATAACAATGAAACCTTACCATGTCAAAAGCACTCTTTCGTTAGCTACACTTAGTATACTCAAGAGCTCTTTATCCTATTTCTATAGTAATGTAGGAGAGCCCGTGGGAGATCGTCCTTCACCGATCTGATAACCAGATGAGACGTATTTTTTATTAAATATTTTTTATAAACAAATATGCCTATAATTGCTTGCCTATCGAAAAGTGGTCATGGCTATTTTTAATTAAATTAACTTTTATCGATTTTTTTTTCATCACCTTCATACTTATGATAACCAAATGAAATTTATTTGACTGATAGTTTTTGATACACAGAATATGCCTAGGTATGCTTGCCTACTCATTTCAGTGTATAACTACCTGGCAAGCAGGTGTAAACAGGTAAGTCAAAATAATAAAAAAAAAATTAAATAAATAAATAAATAAAATTAAAAATAGAAAAAAAATAAAATTAATATAAAAAATAAAAAATTAAATTAAATTAAAAAAAAATTAATTAATTTTTTTTTTTTTTTTTATAAAAAATAGCCATGACCACTTTTCGATAGGCAAGCAATTATAGGCATATTTGTTTATAAAAACTATTTAATAAAAAATACGTCTCATCTGGTTATCAGATCGGTGAAGGACGATCTCCCACGGGCTCTTAGACCATAATAGGTAAATAAGAGGTATATTGCAAGTAATATTAAGCGTGTTGGAAATTAATAGACGGATTTTTCTTATAACAAGGTCCTGATAATTATAACAAAAAATTACAAATGATGATTTTATCTTTTTCTTTCATTAGAAAATAGCGTCGCATCTCTTAATGAGGACTTACAATTACCGAGGCTATTATTTTACGGTTCGAATATTTCAATAGACGACCCCCACTTAAGAGGTATGGAATAAAGAAAAATAATAAAACGAAGTCACAAAGGGCCCTTAATGTCTTTTTCTCTGAAGTAGGACGAACGGCTGTTAGGCATTAAATATAATTTTCTCTTTGTAATACGAATTTTTTTGTCTTCCACTCATAATTTTTTCGTTCAGAGCCTTTGTAAGTGCTGTTTTAGCTTATAAGTTTTATGATTGTTGTTATTAAATTTCACATAGAATAAAAATTAGTATGATAGAACGACTGCTGTGTTTTGAAAAACGAACATCGTTATTTCTATTTATAGCAGGAAAACGTATACGCCCGTTTTCAATAACGTCAAGTAAACAAATACCTAATTAAAACTCTCTTAAATAAATAAATAAAAATGTTATGTAATGGACCCCTTTCGGGTAAAAGCCTCCTCCAAAGATTGCCATTTTTCCCTATCCTTTGCGATATGCATCCAATTTGATCCTGCGGTCGCGGCTATATCATCCTGCCATCTTGTGTGTGGTCGGCCTCTGTTTCTAGATCCTGGTGGTCCTTTCCATTTCGTCACCTGAGCTGTCCATCTATCATCTGTCCCTGTCTGTTATCAAACTGTCTTACCCGTACACAAATCATGATGATATATGATCTACTTAGATGGCCTTTGCCGTTGATTGCTGAAAACGAAATCTCACTTATATTAACTTTTAATCTGATTCAAGCGAACATTTTCTTGAGTCTCTGAATAATAGAATATGAAGGTTATTTATCATGATTTCGTAAAACTTCCGTTTCTGTCCACAGGGAACGTTGGCCGAGGGTAGGTCGGACGTGTCTTTAATTATTTATAAACATTCCAAATCACATTGAAGTCATTAATTCACTTAACCTCCTGTTACCAAAGAAAAGATGAATATATTTTAGATATTGACATCGTAGCAAGCTCACAAAGTCGGGGTTTTAACACCATCTATAACTCAAGAACGGCTGCACCGATTTTCACAATCTTCTATTTGTTGGATTCACCTCTGCTCCGAATAGTAGAATAACTTAGATATAAATATTTACAATTCACGGTAAAATAGGTACAGAAGGTATCGAAGAAACACTGTTTTTATATTCATTTAACTTAATGATTCCTCTTTGCCTATCTATACGCTATATATACTCTCAAACACACATTCTTCACACAGTTAATCCATGTTTTTTTGGCCTCCCTCTTCCCTTATACCCATCCACTTTCATATTCAAAACTTTTTTAGATACATGTTAAGCACTGCCCGAGCAAAACATTTTTTTATTTTCTTAAGAGATCAACGTAATTGGGGCAATTCGCAACGCGCTTACCACTTAGCCTCTGAGGCGGTTCATAAGTAGATAATTAGATTTTAATTATATTCACATAGACTTGTGAGGTCTCATAGAATAGACATTGCACTCTAGCCAATCAAGGACTTGTAAAGCGTAGGTCAACACGTTTAATTGGCAGGCAATCGGTTTGATTTGCAAGTTGGCAAGTGCAGTTTGTTTAAATAAAATACTGTATACCGGATTAAAACGCGATTTATTATTTAAATTATTTATCCCGACGTTTCGGATGCTTTTCAGCAACCGTGGTCGCGGGAGACTGAAAGATGACAGTTGTCTTATATTTGAAATGTCACAAAGTTGCCATATTTAATTCAATTAAATTAAAAAATAATCTATTAATTTAGGTAACACAATGTACATCTATGAACGTCATTAAAAAAAATAATACATATTAAATTACTAATATTACTAATATTAAATGTTTCTAATTTTACATTTACTACCAGTTCACAAATCAAGGGCGTAGAGCGGACGAGAAGAACTGGCAAGAAACTCGCCGCCACTCTTTTTAATCGCCAAGTTTTTGTTTTACAATTATTACATATTAACGCCATCTATTCCTACGGAGTTGATATTTACTGTAATTTTCTATATTATGACAATATTGACTAACGGTGTCCTCTTGTTTTTTAGTATGTTGGATTTGGGGCTTTAGATTTTTAATTACTCGATCCCAGGTGTTGGAAAGTCTCAAACCATCTTCTCTATTGAAGTTAGGATGTTTTTTAATTTCAATAGCCTCACGTACTAGTCTGGGAAAGAATCTACTTTCTTTTGCAAGGATTTTTGGTTGGTCGAAACGTATGTAGTGGTTTGGTTTATCCAGAGTGTGTTCACATACTGCTGATTTAGAGTGACGTCTGTTTTTGATATCCGCAATGTGTTCCTTAAGTCGGTTTGAAATGCTACGTTTAGTTTGCCCAATGTAGGATAAACCACAGTCACAATCCAGTTTATATACACCTGAATCTTGCAAAGGAATATTACATTTTATTGGTCTCAAGAACTGTTGAATCTTCTTGTGTGGCTTGAAAACTGTATTAATAGAAGCTCGTTTTAAGATTCTTCCAATCCTGTCTGTAACACCCTTCACATAAGGCAGGTAGGCTGGTTGACGTTGTACTGTTTGTGGTTTATTCCTGTTTCTGTGATGCTGTGGAGGCACCCGCAGTTTGTTGTCACGGAGTACTCGCTTAACATGCTGCAGTTCCCCGTTGAGGTGGGCAGCATCACAGAGGCGGTGGGCTCTCTGAAACAAACATACACCGACAGAAGAGAGTTGGCAAGGGTGGTGGTGGGAATCACCATTGAGGTACTTATCAGTATGGGTTATTTTTCTAAACACAGTATGGCCAAGTGTACCATCCCCTCCCCGAACTACTAAAATGTCTAGAAAGGCCAGTGAGTTATTATTCTCCTTCTCCATAGTGAATTTAATGTTACTATGTATGGAGTTAAGGTGGTCTAGAAATACAGATATGTGTTCCGTGGGCAGAATAGTAAAGGTATCGTCTACATATCGCTTGTAAAGCCTCGGTTTAACCGGGCTTGTGGCTAGGGCTCTTTCTTCGAAGTCCTCCATGAAAATGTCAGCGACAACAGGGGAGACTGGAGAGCCCATAGCCACTCCATCAACCTGTATATAGAATTCACTATTCCACATTAGGTAGCCAGATGTTAAACAATGTTCTAAAATATCTGCATATTCTGGTGACATGTTGTGTTCTGATAACATTTTCTTAACAATATTTAGACAGTCTGATACAGGAATATTAGTAAAAAGAGACTCAATGTCAAAGCTTACCATGGTTTCATTGTTGGAGAGTTTGAGATCTTTAATAGTTTCAACAAAATGGTATGAGTCTTTAACATGAGCACTACTGTTCCCTCTGAGGGGAGAAAGTACTTTAGCCATGTGTTGAGCCAGTTTATGTGTGGGTGTGTCGATCTGGCTCACTATAGGTCTTAAAGGTGTGTTTATTTTGTGAATTTTAGGTAACCCATACATTTTTGGAGGCTTTTCATGGAGGACTTCGAAGAAAGAGCCCTAGCCACAAGCCCGGTTAAACCGAGGCTTTACAAGCGATATGTAGACGATACCTTTACTATTCTGCCCACGGAACACATATCTGTATTTCTAGACCACCTTAACTCCATACATAGTAACATTAAATTCACTATGGAGAAGGAGAATAATAACTCACTGGCCTTTCTAGACATTTTAGTAGTTCGGGGAGGGGATGGTACACTTGGCCATACTGTGTTTAGAAAAATAACCCATACTGATAAGTACCTCAATGGTGATTCCCACCACCACCCTTGCCAACTCTCTTCTGTCGGTGTATGTTTGTTTCAGAGAGCCCACCGCCTCTGTGATGCTGCCCACCTCAACGGGGAACTGCAGCATGTTAAGCGAGTACTCCGTGACAACAAACTGCGGGTGCCTCCACAGCATCACAGAAACAGGAATAAACCACAAACAGTACAACGTCAACCAGCCTACCTGCCTTATGTGAAGGGTGTTACAGACAGGATTGGAAGAATCTTAAAACGAGCTTCTATTAATACAGTTTTCAAGCCACACAAGAAGATTCAACAGTTCTTGAGACCAATAAAATGTAATATTCCTTTGCAAGATTCAGGTGTATATAAACTGGATTGTGACTGTGGTTTATCCTACATTGGGCAAACTAAACGTAGCATTTCAAACCGACTTAAGGAACACATTGCGGATATCAAAAACAGACGTCACTCTAAATCAGCAGTATGTGAACACACTCTGGATAAACCAAACCACTACATACGTTTCGACCAACCAAAAATCCTTGCAAAAGAAAGTAGATTCTTTCCCAGACTAGTACGTGAGGCTATTGAAATTAAAAAACATCCTAACTTCAATAGAGAAGATGGTTTGAGACTTTCCAACACCTGGGATCCAGTAATTAAAAATCTAAAGCCCCAAATCCAACATACTAAAAAACAAGAGGACACCGTTAGTCAATATTGTCATAATATAGAAAATTACAGTAAATATCAACTCCGTAGGAATAGATGGCGTTAATATGTAATAATTGTAAAACAAAAACTTGGCGATTAAAAAGAGTGGCGGCGAGTTTCTTGCCAGTTCTTCTCGTCCGCTCTACGCCCTTGATTTGTGAACTGGTAGTAAA
Organism: Anthocharis cardamines; assembly: GCA_905404175.1. Taxonomy (NCBI): domain Eukaryota; kingdom Metazoa; phylum Arthropoda; class Insecta; order Lepidoptera; family Pieridae; genus Anthocharis; species Anthocharis cardamines. The sequence continues at coordinate 4,514,610 of FR989959.1, forward strand.
TGTAAAATTAGAAACATTTAATATTAGTAATATTAGTAATTTAATATGTATTATTTTTTTTAATGACGTTCATAGATGTACATTGTGTTACCTAAATTAATAGATTATTTTTTAATTTAATTGAATTAAATATGGCAACTTTGTGACATTTCAAATATAAGACAACTGTCATCTTTCAGTCTCCCGCGACCACGGTTGCTGAAAAGCATCCGAAACGTCGGGATAAATAATTTAAATAATAAATCGCGTTTTAATCCGGTATACAGTATTTTATTTAAATGTGTGATACTCGCGTTAATAAAAGACAATATTAAGTGCAGTTTGATTTCAATTAAATAGTTGATGAGAATATTTTGATAGATAGCAGATGCATTCGTGTACTATCCAATTAGTGGGGATGCGCGTTTATTTTGAGCTATCTTTTACAATTTTAATTAATGACTTGCGATATCAAACAATTTTATTTAGAAATATCATTGCATAATAATGATTATTATATCATAATAAACTAGCAATTCGTCCCGGTTTCGCACGGGTTCAGTGTAGATGTACTATACCCAAAAAAATAGCCTATGTTACTCGCTGATAATGTAGCTTTATATTGGTGAAAGAATTTTGAAAATCAATTTTTTGAATTGAATCATATGAAATAAACTTGAATATTTGTTGTAAATATTTCCTCTTTATAATTTTAGTATAGATGCAATAAAACCCTAGTTATCGGTATTTTTAGAGAGAGACTGCTCAAAAATATTTACCTAGTTCTGGCGTCTATTATGTAAGTTATACATATAAGCATATACTATTAATTGGCGAGCTCGTTGGCGCGTTTCTTAGAACTACCTTGCTCTCCGATGGGTCACGGGTTCGAAGCCCGTCGGGGTGACATGTTTATAATTTTTCTGTAAGCATATCATACCCTCGTCTGGTTAGTTCGTTAAAGACAAATTAATGTATTTTTGATTTTGCGTTTGATTTATTATCTTACTATTCGACCAACAACCTTCTTTGGTATTCAAATAACATTTGTATTATAGCTATAATTTTAGCGTCTGAATCTAATATAATTTAACAAAAACAAAACCTATGTTGAAGCGGAGTTGCGTAAACATTTTGATTTCATTAAACAAACTATTAGAAGACAAACGCAACATTGTTTCAGGACTAGAAAATACAAACGTTATAACAGTTATGGGAGTCGATAACATTTTGATAAGTACTGTAAAGTTGCAGAGAATGAATAAAATATAATTAAAATTGTAATATGCTTGTTACTAGTGCTCATGAGGTTTTTGTTGTGTTCCAACGTAAATTAATAGGTATGTAATATCTATATCTATACAAATAAAGAGGAAAGATTTGTTTGTTTGTAACGATTAAACTCAAAAACTGCTCGACTGATTTTAATTGTTTCATCGATAGAAAGCTACATTATCAGGCTATTTGTTTTTTTTAGTAAACTACAACTAAATCTCGCGACGGACGGATCGCTAGTCATTTATAAAAATTAAAAACAAGAAGCATTGGAGAATAAAAAATGTAACTTGACCGTGACTTGAACACCCGACCCGTAGCTCAGTTACTGCTACGCTACGAATTCATTGCTGAAGGACGTAGAAACGACGAGTCTTAAGACACTTTCTAACTCGCACAACCACTGTGCTTGAACCAGCTTTCGTTGGTGGTTTTTCCGATACCACTTGGGAATATTCATGAAACTAGCCTAAACATTCCTTAAGGTTGCACAAGTCGCGGGCTCGAACTCACTGGTGGGTGTTGCCAAAAAGCATGCTGTTCTCCCGCACCGCACTGGGGCACTCATTATTAAGTGAGATGCACGATAATTCATAGTAAAAGGGGCGTCTAAAAAATACGAAAAAGCCTTTGGAAAATCGAGTTTTATGAAAAAACCACTGCATAAATCAATTACAAATAAAAGTTATTGTATTCTTCGATAATCGTGCTTTGTCGGTACCGACTTTGTTTTGAAAATTTGATACTTATTTTATTACTAATTTAAGCCCAAAGTTGTGTTAAAAATGGCAATAAAAACGAATCTTTGGTAGCTCGTAACTTTTGAATGTTTTTTTATTTTACCATTCTGGCACAGACAAAATTAATAATGAGACAAAACGATATCATATTTAACTTTGCATGTACAGTGCTAAATAGTGGAATAATACCCCCCCGAAATTTGTATGGAAAAAATGTCGACTAGTGTCACCTTAAAGGTCGGCAACAAATTCAAATCATTTAATGAATACACAATATACACTTATGGACGTCAATAAAAAAATGCTTCTAATTTACTTTCAGTTTGCTTATACATATTTTATTGCGAGTTCTCAAATCAAGCATGTACGAGTAGAACGGACGAGAAGAACTGGCAATAAACTCTCCGCCACTCTTTTCAATCGCCAAGTTTTCTGTTTTACAAAATGTTTGTAAGAAGCTGCAACTATTACACCATGTTCCACATGACATCTCGAAGTAATTAATTATAATAATAAAAAAAAAGATTTGTCCTCTATCAGCAGTAGGCATGGTGAAATACGAGAACGATACACGAATTCCATTAACGTGGGAACAACACGCAAACACATAGTCGAAATAACTAATATCACCGCCAACATGAATTCAAGTCCAATCAGTCATCACAAGTAGCACCTGGAAGTCCTCTGATGTTGCGGGTGGCTATGGGGGTGATCAGTGATCACTTACAATCACGTGAGACACCTACCTAAACAATATACAGATATTCTTGAATCATATATATCAGATAGAATGTTCAGGATACGACAAGAAAATGCTTACTCTGAACTAAAAGAAATCAAAGCTGGAGTCCCGCAAGGAAGTGTATTAGGTCCGGTCCTTTACCTATTATACACTCGTGATATCCCAGTGCTACAAAAAAACACCATTGCTACCTTTGCTGATGATACGGCAATACTGGCTGTCGAAAATAACCACGAGGAAGCAACAAAAACTATTCAAATAGCTACCAACAAAATTTATGATTGGACACAAAAATGGAGAATACGATTGAACGAAAGTAAATCGGTTCATATCAATTTCACCAACAAACATGAAAAGTACTATCCTATTTATATAAATAACGTTATTGTACCGTATGCTAACACGGCAAAATACCTTGGCATCACCTTAGACGCGAAGCTTCGCTGGAAAGCTCACGTTAAAAAGAAGCGAGATGAGCTCAGGATAAGATATAAAAATCTTAACTGGCTAATTGGAAAGAGCTCGACTCTTTCAGTAGAAAATAAATTAACTGTATACAGACAAGTCCTGAAACCAATATGGACTTATGGCATCCAGCTCTGGGGCTGCACCAGTTCAACCAATATCAAAATGATACAATCTTTTCAAAATAAAGTACTAAGAGATATTGTAAATGCTCCCTGGTACGTTCGCAACGTCGACATTCACAAGGACCTTAAGATAGAAAGCGTCGACAGAGAAATTCAAAAGCACGCCAAAGCTCACCATCAACGACTTCTTCATCATGTGAATGTCGAGGCTGCCCAGCTCCTCGATACCACTGGACTAGTGAGAAGACTCAGAAGGACGAAACCTTTTGAGTTAGTGTAACCTAGCATACACATTATTATGCAAAGTGAGAACAAAGTGGAAAGTGCAAGTGAACACAGTGACAATTATAAGTGTTAGTGTAATAAGACAATGTTTTTAAGGACACCAGTGGGTGAACTTTAAATTAAGAAAATAACCCTAGAAGATTAAGTTAAAATAGAACTGTTTATTATCCTCTGTTGGCTAGATTACAGTAGTTTTAGAAAAAAAAAAAAAAAAAAAAAAAAAAAAACCTGCCGGCCTAGCATGACAACCGCGACAAAATTTTGTCGACCGTTTTCTCGTGTTTTCATCGATTATCTCTTTATTTCTTCCGGGTCTAAAATAAAAATCACACTTAAAACTCGACTTTTAATATCAAAAATAGATATATTAATTGATCGAGATATCTTTTCTATCAAAATTATCGATGTCGAGATATAATATATCGAGATATCTTACATCTTAATTTGTCTTCTCTCGTCCGCGACATATCTCGTGGCGGTCATGCTAGGCCGGCTGCCCGATTGCCCCCTATTCTATAAAAAAACGATTCAGCGGACGGTACCCAAATATTGATCGCTCTCTGTAAATAACATTGTTTTTGTTTATGAAATTATTTAAATTAAAATTAAAATTTGTTATTGAATTACTACCACTTATGACTAGGCATACAGACTTGATTTTTGTGAATGAAACACAAAAAATTAAACTAAACTAGACTTAGTATGCTAACTTAACTTACAATGTTTTTATAAATTAATATTAAATAGAAGAGGGTGGGTGCTAATTATAATGTTTGATATTTTATATTTAACGACAATGATACAATACTTATTAATTTTGACGGGCTCGTTGGCAAGTTAGATAGAACAACTCTATGCGCTCCGATGGATCGCTGGATCTAATATTACCGGGACGACATGTTTGAAATTTTCTGTAAGCATGTATTCCCTGTGTCTCAGGGTCACTTCAGGCACTAAACGGGTGGGAGGAATATCGAAATTCTGATTCAAAATGCTCTATGCACATAGAACATTCAGCAATACATAGGCGTATGGCGTAGGCATATGGCATCATCAAGTGAACCTCATGCTCGTCTGTCGATATTTATTTATTTATTTATGATTCCTTACAGCTAACAATATGTACAGATTAAATAAACCGCTCCCGCTTATGCTTCCCCTTCCCCTTATGCTTCCGCTCCTGCTAGTCCTTTCGCCTTAGCATTGTCTTCAGACTACAAATACAGTTAAAGACAAATATTTAAATTGTGACCATGACTACGTTATCAAAATAGAATCTATAATAATTTCAAATACGTATTTATTATACAAGTCAAAAATCCAACCCTTAAACAACAACAGATTTGGCCTATCTTATAGAGGTTAACATTGTTTATCCGTAAATTTTCTAGTCGAAGGAACACATTCTCATCACACCCTAAGTAGCTTATCTTTGGTAACAGCTTTTCGTAGACGGTGGGCCGAAATCACCAATTTCTTACTTGATTGGGCCGCTTGATGGCTTTTCGAACAAAGAACTCGATCTGGAGGAACAAAACATGTTTATACACATCAGCAGTGCTTTTGCGAAACAACCAAAAGATTATTGATATTGAGGTTTATTTGAACTGGGTTTAGTAAAATACATGATTTTTAAAATGCAGGATTTTTTTAAATACTTATTTATTACTATTTTTCGTTTTTGTCTTAAAGTTTTTGTAGTATTTTGTCACATGCTATTGAATTATTATTAGCATTCCTTTTAATTGACGTATTTACTCTGTTATTATTTTTTATTTACTCTATACATATTTTTAGCTGTAATGAATCAATAAAAATAAATAAATAAGTAAACATAAGTGTGAGCGGAAGCATAAGTGGGAGCTGAAGCATAAAACTGTGGAATGAACTACCAGCATCAGTGTTTCCATCCGATTACGACCTCGTTACTTTTAAAAAACGAGCCTATAAATTTTTAAAAGGCCGACAACGCATCTAAGACCCTTGAGTCGCGGATGTCCATGGGCGGTGATGATTACTTACCATCAGGTAACCCACCTGCTCTGTTGTCCGCTCTGATATAAAAAAAAATAATTTACTAACAATAAAAATAATAATAATAGTTTATTTGGAATAAAAAGAAACATGTGTCAAAATAACAATGTGTAACGATGACACTCGCAAAAGCATAACTGTTTTTTAATATTTTACTAACAATATCCATATTCCAAGTTCAAATCAATTTTACTCCCTAGGGATTCAAAAGCTGTTTCGGTTCCTGTTTATGGGCAACAAATAATATTTTTTGTTATAAAAAAAAAACATTTATTTAGCGTATAAAGTTTTACGAGAAATGGATCCAGTCGCGGTCCCAAAATCAGCTATTAGAACGTAGGGCAGGAGCCCCAGTTTTGGCCACTTTAAGAGAATTTCTATGTTCAAAAATTCGCTACAATTACAAGAATGTGTAATGTGACGGTTTGAAATAATCAAAGTGAAGCGTATACATTTACCTTTTAAAGTTTTTATGCGATATTTGATTTGGGTCAATATATTTAATTTTTATATGGTTTTAAATATAAAAGGTGTGATTTCATCAGTTCTGGCCACTTTTTCCCTAGTTGTGGCCATACTAATGCACCAGTTGTGGCCATTAAATTAGTAAGGGAATTTCCGGATTTTTCGACGAAAATAAAAGAAATAATTATATAGAAGTTATTATTTATTGTTAGGTACCTACCTAACAATAAATAATAATTTGAATTTAATTAAAAATAATTGAAAATTAAACAATAAATAATAAATTGTAATTGGGAATTTCCCAATATTTTGCCATTTCAGGCACGTATTTCAAACTCACTCTTTGTCTTCTGTGGTGTTTTGATTTTTTTGTTTTATGTCGGCTTTAGGATATTTTAAATCTGGTTTATCTGGCTATTTCCATTTCATGAAACATTTCTGCTTTTATCAAAACAACATCTTCACTTATAGACTCTATTTTGTCGACAAAATGCTCACCAACGTACAAAAAATCACAAAAACACATATTTCATAGTCATATATAGTTTTTTCGTCTATACGAATGTTTTCAATTAAGTAGTTGTTCATTAAATAGTCCTTCTCAAGCATCTAATCGTCCGAATATCGTAAAGAAAATCGTTCTTCTTCTTTTGACGATTCTGATTCCCATATTTGAATAGCTCGTTTCTTCACTTTAGGTTTTTTCTTTTTCACTTTTCCTCCATCATCCGATTTATCTTTCAATTTACTTTGTTTCTGTTCTTCTTTGTCTTTTCTTTCTTTTTCAAACACAATATAAAAACAAAGTGGCCAAAACTAATGTTGTATTGAAGTCAGTTGTGGCCACATGCATGGCCACAACCCAAGCAAAGTACAAATTAGTGCATTAGTTGTGGCCACCCCCTCTTTCCAACACTAGGAATTTAAATGAGTTACAAAATAACTCAAAACTATGTTGCTAGACATTCTGTTAGTAGGCTTCAATCAAAACCAAAACAAAAAGTAAAAAGATTTCTGAAATATTTATTGATTACTTACCTAGTGTCTCTTAAGGTTTTCCTTAAGAAAGTACCAGAAAATTTCCGATAAAACTTAACTACCCCACAAAAAATTGTCTTGAAGCATAAGACGTCGCAATTGTCACTAACCAGAACGGACCAAAGACAAAGGATTTTTTAACACAGTCTATGAAGCAAGTCTGTTTTCTATGCCTTATTTATTGACCTCTTAAGTTGCAAATGGCCAAAACCGGGGTAGTGGCCACAACCGGGGCTCCTGCCCTAAATAGGCTCTGTTTTCAATCAGAGTATTACAAATTGCCATTTGAATGCCTTTCATGTGTAAAATCAATAATGTTTCCATCCTCGCACCTCCATTGGAATTACCAATGTCTAATATTCCTTTCTATGTTATTTCTACTTTACTAAAACATATTTGGTTGAGTCAATTAAATATATTAAACATTATAATAATATGAAATAATATGAATGTATTAATAAGCGAAAGGTTAAATAAAATACTTTATAATGGATTAAAACGCGATTTATTATTTATGCCGACGTTTTGGATGCAACCGTGGTCACAGCAGACTGAAAGGTGACAGCTGTCTGATTTGAAATGTCACAAAGTTGCTATAATAACGCCATCTATTCTTAGTGAGTTAATTTTTACTGTATTTTTCTATATTGTGGCAATATTTACTAACAGTGTTCTTTTATTTTTTAGTATGTTTGACTCAATGTGAAACAAAATTGCAGTAAATTAATCGCGTTTTAATCAGTTATAAAATATTTTATTTAAATGTTACTCGCGTTAATAATAGTATAAGCGAAAGTTGAATAAAATTATCAGCTCATATGGAAATCTGTGATCTCTGCTTACTCCAGTGGGTAAATATACATATGTATTTTATTAATGCTCGTTGGCGCATTCGGTAGAACACATGCCGTGCGCATCGATGGGTCATGGGATCGAATCCCACCGGGACCACATGTTTATAATTTTCTGTAAGCATGTTTTCCCCACGTCTGGTAACTTCGGGCATTGATCGGATGGGAGGAATATCTAAATTCCCACCGGGTAACGAACCACCGTTCATAGATGGAAAAACCGTGAAGTGCATATTGCGCGTTTCGATTTCAGTCTATGGATTTCCGAATGCTCGAAGTAAAAAATAGGTCGACAGCGCATCATTGACTGATGTTCTGTGGCTGAGGTATCATCTACCATCAAGTGAACCTCATGCTCTTCTGTCGATATCTGACATAAAAAAAGAGATGTTATTTTTAAGAGTAAATTGTAAACAATCAAATTCAGGTAATATTTAAAATGTTAAAAAGAATTTAATTTGCAAAGTAATCACGAGCGACGAAATTTCAATTTATCTACCTGAAATTTTCTCTGCGAAAGAAGGTTTCCAATCAAATAACTTTAAATCAAATTATTTTCTGTCTAAAATATCTCGAGCTATACTTAATTTGTTACAATCAATCAAAGAGGTGGTACTTAGTAGGAAAAACTCCCAGTATCTAATTAGTTCCATCTTGGTGTACTTCAATATACTTATTTATTCGTAGTACAATTAATCCCGTCGATATAATAATGAAATTCTCTTCTAAAACTAAGTACCTACGTACGTACGTAAGTAACAAGTAACATTTTAAAAATACGAGAATATTTGTTTATAAAAGATGTTAAACGAAATAAAATAGTTCCAGAGCTCTTATTGAAATTTTCCCAAAATTATTTTGTGTTAAGGTTTTTCTGATTTAGTAAGTTTCATACAAAGTGGGATTAATTTACACTTAACATTATTGATGTTGAATACTTTGAGTGTTAAAAAAACCTGTAATGCTGACCTTTAAGTAAAGTGAATGAAATATGAATGTAGTCTGGCAATTCATACAGTTTTCGTATATATTATGTTTAAAAAGAGTATATCTAGACAAATGACACAGCAAAAATGCTAATATAAATTATACACATAAAACTCTCATGGTATTATACCGATTAAAATGTAAATAAAATTAAAAAAGAAGCTAACCATATGAGGAGATTGTTCAACCAAATATTGAATTGATTGGTGCACTAAATAAATAATAATAAATAAAATAAAAATAAAAGAGCTTTTTAATTCCTTACATATTTATTACAGTTTTTGTTAGTAGCGTTTTAAATCTTAATACTATTGTTATTAAATATAAAAAACTATAAAATAAAAAGATAAAGATAATAATAATTACTTAACTTTAAATAAAAATAATATTATTTATTAACTTAATTATGATTTAAAAAATGAAAAGGTATCTTTAACCAGTCTATCGAATGTTGAGATTGCTTGAGCATATTGAATCTTATATTGTACTCGTATTTGGCGCAACATTTAAATAAAAATTGTACGGATTAAAACGCAATTGCTGAAAAGCATTCGAAATATCCGAATAAATAATATAAATTATAAATGGCATTTAAATTCGGTAAAAGTTGTATTATTTAAACTTAAATGTGCTGAGGTGATATCCCAGAGGTGGATAGCGAGGGTTTTGTTATCTAGCAGTACATCTTTAACAAAACCAATTGTCTGCACTCCGGCAAATAGGTATTTGGTTAGATACAACTACACTGGCTATGTTTAGACGATGTGAGGGTCTCGAGAAGGCAATCTCTGGCACCAAGCCAACGCTCTTGACACGTCTAGGATACTTCACATCGCTAGTGTGACTGTGCGAACTGAGGTTTTGTTGCTTACCACTACAACTTATTTTATTACCCTGACCTGCTTTTCTAGTATATTAAGAACAAACGAAATGGAAACTATGGTGACGAAAAATATTTGTGAAGCTGGTGTGAGTGGAAGAGTCGGGAGTAGTTTACCTAAGTGAACGTACCTCGATCAGATCGGAGACGTTCTTCAAAAGGGTAAAATGTACTCGAAACTGACGAGCGTGTATGAAAGCATTAATGGAAGTGGATGCGAAAGAAGTATGCAAGTATCTGAACATATGGAATTCCGTGATCTCTGCCTACCCCAATGGGAAAGAGGCGTGATGTATGTATATGTATGTATATGTATGTATATAATAACAAACAAAACTTATGAGTTCTTAATTTACCGGGGTTTTTTCGCGGCGTCATCTTTATGAAGGAATTGATGTAAAATCTTGGAATAAAGTTATTTTTCTTTGATTCTTCTCTTATATTATATCGTAGGAATAAAACACCTTTGCATTTGAAAGTAAGGAAAATTATACCACTAAATAAATATAACAATTACCTATTGTACGAAAAGTTGAAACATGAGTTGTGAAAAATGATCAGACAACAGTTTCGTATTATTTATTACTTATATATTAATTAATCGGCCTCCGTAGCTCAGTGGTTGCGTTTAGCAATGGAGGTTCCTGGTTTGAATCCCGTGAAAATGGCGCAGAAGACTGATCATCTACTTGCCCTAAGCCTCACTAGAAGACTCAAATATTCACTATTAATAAACAGGCGGTCTAGTCTGTAGGAAGCAATTCTTTTCAGTCATTTTATGAAATATTAACTTTAAAGTAATGAAACATACAGTCAAAAATAATATCCAATCATTTACGTTATTAATTAACTATACATAATATTATATATTACATGTATTCGAACAAAAATATATAAACATATTACACAGTAATTTGGCCTAAACGTCTCTAAATAAATATGCAAATTCACGAGGAGCAAGTATTTCACACACTACCCCTTGCTACTCGGTAAAAACAACATTTATTGGAATAACATTTGAGTTCATCTAATGGAATACCGACCTTTCGAGTGACTTATAAATGATCACGAAATGTGAGGCGAAGTTACGTAAAGTGGCGTGCGGCTACGCGGAACACCCGTACCTCTCTAAATCTAAGAAGTTTTTCGTTGACAGCACTTGTAACCTTCGTAACTTATAGCAAGGACAAGTACCATTGGGGGCGATAAAAAATTGCCTGAGTTTCTCAGAAAAATGCTTTCAATTACGCTACGAGTGCTTCAAGAGAATCCGAAGAATATTTTTTAATGCAAAGGAATGAGTCCGTCTTCAGAACTTGAAGTTTTTCCTTTTGTAATAAAATGTAATACAATAACTTTAATGGATATAACATAGTTTCATTTGAGTTGAAAAAAATTGCGCTAGACATTGTGACCATAAACTTTATTACGTTATCTTCATAACATCTCTAGAATCGTCGTGTTTCAGTTATGGGCCAACCGAAACAATTTTATTTATTTACATTATATAATATAAAAGACTGATCACATGCGCAAATTTTTTCCACCAGTTAGAAGAAATGATCGCTGAAATAGACACACAAATATCTGATTGATTAAAAAAAAGTATAGAGTGGCGCGTGCGCCATTTGCGCACCCTTTTAAAATATTTCAATATAAAATATACATAGATATGTACAGTGTTGGCCTACTTGACCGATTAGGCCGTGCACGCTGATAAAGTTGTCAAACCTGTTCTTCCGACTTCATTTACAAGTATTTTAAATAATAATGATTCAAAAGTACATGTAAAAGTTTACTTGAATAAAATTATATTAGAAATTAATTTAAATATGACAAAACGAAAATGTGTACGTTATGTTATCAAATAAAAAGTCTATGTTTATCAAGGTATTTAAAAGATTTCCAGAGATAAAAATGTATTAAATATCTTCTTTTTATAATATTAGTGAGGTGAATAATAGTGTAAATTAATTTTAAATATAAGGGGTGTATTACATACAAATTACTTTTGTACGTAGAGGTTCCAAACCGCAACGTCACCAATTCATAACTGAAATACCGCTGGAGGGGGAAAAGTTTGTACTATTTAATTTTCAGTTTTATTTCATTAAACATTAGGTAACTATTTGCTTGATCTTTTGCTTAAAACACATACTAAGGATACGACTAAAGCTTTGGTCTGGTGATCATGACGCACAACGCTGCGGTATGCGCCGCAACGCAGCGTCACGACGCAGCATTTAGCGTCCCTGCGGAGAGGTGGTCAGTTGATTTTGCCGCAGCTACCAAGGTAGACGTGAACATGACCAATTTCCATATTGACTCAGTGTCCCACATCCGTGACGCACACCGCACACCGCAGCGTTGAACCGAGAATGACGCCGCGCTGTGCGGCAGTACACCTCCCCACTTCACCGCGCTTGCCCCTCGCCGCTGTCGCATACTGCGACGGAACAAGAGAACATTCTCGACGTTTTTCATATGATTGAGTGTCCGGCAACGCATACCGCATACCGCAGCGTTGTGCGTCATGATCACCAGACCAAAGCTTAAGCCTAGGGCTTTACATTGAGAGCAATTTTGGTGTTTTAAACTATGCCTTACATTTGTTTGGACACTGATATTGTGACGTTTCTTATACTGATCTAAATACAAGACAATTTATTCGTACAATTTTACAAATAAATTGACTTTCTTTGGGGGGCTGACTGAAAGTCTGTCAAGTATTTTAAATAAAGACTCGTTGACTAGTAGCGCTATATACTAAACTTACTTTGCGTGTTGACATATTATAATTTTCTGTAAAACTTGTTTCACTTTGGGTATTATAGGTGAAGTGAGGGGTTTTCAGGCGTAGGGATGTGACGATACCATCGCTCGCTACTGGAATGATCGCTGCCAACAACAGATTATTCCTGAGTATATGAGATAATAATTTGGTGATGCGATAGTAATTCTTCGTCTGATGCTCCCATGCAATGCATGGTGATGCATGATTCTGCAATTTTAAAATACGGTGTTATCTCACTTCTGTTGCTCATTGTACCTATTTTACTGAAATATATTCCGTCATAATTCACAGCTTATATTTACATAGCATCAAGTCTATTGTTCACTGATAGAGCCAAAGTACACATGAATAAAACACGCGTGGAGTGCGGCCACATAAGCGCTTTATTAGCTTGCGGTGAAATATCCGCTGTCCTAATCCCAAACCTTAATAACGCCTTGCGAATAAAACAGTAATGTATTAAACTTAATATGATAATTACTTATGGTACTCGTTGTATTTCTTTGATTGTACTTAAAAGAGTCGATATGCCAGAAATACCAAAATCTCAATGTTAAGTTAGCACTTTTCTTTGCGCACCGATGGGTCGTGGGGTCATTAAACGGATGACAGAAATATTAAAATTCCGACTGGGTTTCTAGACTGAATTTCCAAATGATCGAAATGAAAAATAGGTCGGTAATGTTTGTAATCTTTTAATTTTTCGGGTTGCCTGGTAGAGATCGCTTCTCAGTGATAAGACCGAACCGATTTTAATAATCAGTTCACCGTTAGAAAGCTACATTATCAGTGAGTAACAAAGGATATTGTTTAACATCTACATTGCACCTGTGTGAAGCCGGGGCGCGTTGCTAATTATAAGTAAAATTCGACGTTGGATTTTTTAATGTCCGATATAAACAAACGTGAGGCTTACTTAATGGTAGACACATATAGAACGAAGATGAATACATTTTGGTGTTGTGAAGAGGCATGTAAAGGAGTAAATATATTAAGACATGAATATTTTAAGTTATAACAATAATTATATAGCTTTCAGTAATCCGCTGTTCAAGTTTACATTAAAAGAGCTTTGTGTACAGTACATACGGCTTTATAGTTTTATACTGAAATACTTATTTCCTAGCTTTAAATCAGACTGAGTAGGCGTTAATATTCTCAACAGGTAGATCCAAAAAGTTTAGTAAAAATTGTAGGATTCTCGACCGTCATTGAACAATGTTCATTTACTCAGGGGAAATTTTATAATGAAAACGAAAGCAAAAACGTAGCTTTCCAATTATTTTTCTTATTTCACGTAGACACTTGAAAGTTTGCTTTTACAAGGATAATATTCTTAAATGTTAATTCATTTTTGCTATAAACACAAAATAATGACAAATTTTAAGATACTAATTAAATAAAACAATACTTTTTTTTTGTTTTGTATACCTAAAAAAATGCTTTTCCAAGGACAACACAAGCCTCCTCCTTGCCGAATTACATTAAAATTTGTATAGTGGTAAGGACCAGAGATAGGAAGGAAGTTGATCGATATAAAATACTTTCGCATTTCTACTATTAAATAGAGCTTTTATATGAAAAGTCCAGACGAATGGTAAACATAGAAGCTTAATTACTGTTTGAGCCCAGTGAAGCGTTTAGACTTTATAATATTTTATTTTTAAAGACAGCCAATTAGATAAATGAACAGTTATGGAAATGAAACATCTTTCAAGAGAGATACCGATGAGTGACGTAACAGAAAAAGGAGTTTTATTTTAATCTAACAAACATAAGTTTTATCCCACTCGTATCTTAATTGCTTCCGCTCCGATTTTAATTAAAACTTCTGAAAATGCCAACGGGTATTAAATCCTGTTCAATTAACAATTAAGGGGAATTAAAACTACGAAAGGCTGGGTAGGTTTATGTAACGAAATTGTATAAAAAAGCCTGAAGTATCCCAATTTAAAACGACTCGTATATAATTTGACTTTTGAAATAATGTGTACAACGAAGAGAAAGAATTTAATATCCCACACGCGCGTGCTGCGCTTGTAGTCATTTGTTTTCTTTCCACAACATTCCTTTTAGGCTTAACCCTCACGGGTATATAAATATATAGTATAGGTCTACTGTGAGGTCACAATTCTGTGTTCCAAAAAGATGAGAGTGGGTATCTAACAAACCGTTCTCGTACCTTTTTGTCACTGCCTTTAGACGACTTAATAATAATAGACACTGGGTACCTAATATATTAACTAAACATTTTTTCTTTGAAAATAAAGCTAAAGGAACGATTCACTTTTTATGGGTTTCCAGTAGGTTATTTAGAACTCTTTCATAATTGGAAGTATTCTCTACTTTTAAAATATTGAAGATATTTAACATAAGTCATGTAACGTTTAAGTCAGTTCAATTGATATTTATACTTTAGTGATTTATGTTTATTTAGTGTACTATTTAATATGTGGAGCATAGTTATACAATAGTCTCCCTCCCTCAACACTAAACATTGTTAATTTATTCAATGTTTTGGCCCAATATATTTTAAATAATTAACATTTATAAATAATTACTTAGTACTAAAACAATTTTTGTTATAGCGGCGACGAATGTTTATACGTCTTATTAAAATTATGTTTCTCGTGTAAGCGATGACAATTTTTAACGTAAAATAAATGTCTTTAAACCTTAAACCATTATGTTATTATCATTGACATATTTAATACTATGTCGAAGGTTATTATGTTATTTAAGTAGTATCGTTTTTTTTTTATTATATTTTGACGGGCTCGTTGGCGTATGCATCCATTCCAATAACAATTTATTAAATTTTATTTTAATAGTATACAAACCCGCGATATCTAGCTAAACACCATACCACTTAGCCACAGGTGTGGTCAACTGTGTGGAATATATTCCGTAATAACTTGTTTGTATGAATAATGTCTTGAATGAGAGATTTGTAGTGCCCAACCTCTTGGTATATTCATAATTCAGTTAAGAAATAAGACGTAAACAAAAGAAGGCAGTTTATGAATACCTCAAGGATTTTGTTTGGGCTCTGTAAACAATTTCGTGTAATGCCGCATCATTACATAATATATTCCGGCGTTCTTTATCTTCGCGGAAATGTTGAATTTGGACCAAATAAGACGCTTTACGAGTAAAATGTAAAGTTAATAAGAAAAACACTTTTTTGCTACAGAATTAGAGGCATATATATATATTAGATGAGTTTTAGTCATGGATTTTTCAAGTCTTTGAAAGAATGAATGATGGAAACTATTCTAAAAGACAAATAATCACTACAAAGTTAAACTAACTTAATACTAAAACTATTGCAAACTCCAACGGCGTTTGACCAATCGCTATTAAAATAAGCGCTACATACGCGCTTTTTTCAAGGTTTTTATGCTATCCGCTTTGTTGTAACTCACTACCAGCTATTTTATCATAAATGGAAATGAGTTATTAATATACAATACCATACAGTTTCCGACATTCCTAATCTTGTTTACGCCTAACATTATTTCAAGGCATATTTATCATTTAAGTTCAGAATCTGTGTTCTCAATTCCCAGGAAACATATTCTATTATAACGTTATGCCCTTTGTAACTAAGCACGGTTCAGGCTCTCCGTACGTAGTAACAATAGACATTAATATTCAAACTGTTGGTCTTTGCGATCGGGTTAACAGGCAGGGTACGTGTGGATCATTTGAATATTATATAACCACTTTACTGGGATTAAAAATATGATTGAATTTGTGTGACTTTTATCGCCTCGTAGGTTTAGTGGTGGTGGTCCCGGGCAAACATTAAAAATTCGGTCGGGCAGGGCACAGAAGACTGCCGGTCGGCTTTTTAGCCGGCAACACATCTGCAAGTCCTCTGGTAATGCAGATGGGCGGTGGTGTTCACTTTCCATCGGGTGAGCCGCAGCCTCGTTTGCCCATATAAAAAACTGACAAAGGAATAAAAATGTGTATACCCTTTGCTCTACTTTGAGGACACGTTGTTGGTTACTTGAGGGTCAAGAGGTAGTCGGTATGGCATTTCCGTCTCTTTGGTTAGCAGAAGAACTTGTTAACATCCGTACACTTCCCCGAATTGCATTTTCGCAGAAGGGATGTAAGAGCATAAGGAGCTTTCCCCTCTCTAAAAAAAGGAGACACGTGGTAACTGATCAGTAATTTGTTTTTAATTTTCTATTTCTGTAACTATTTATAATCTGTCGCTATGGACTATGTGATAAGCTTCCCTCGACACGAATGGATTTTGACATTTGTCTGGCATACTCACAGAACAGAGGGCATACTGATATATCTTATCTGATATGAACGGCGACCGATGTTTTGTGGCGACAAATTATAATATTAAAATTTTCATACAATTAACTAAAAAGAGGAAAAAATAAAACAATTACTATTTACATAATGCTTGCCTATCCCTAAGAGCTTACTTGAATAAACAGTGATATGAACGATAACTGTCTGTAATGTTAACTAAGTCAAAATATTCAGAAGATTTTCAATCCTAATCATTGTATTTATTTATAGCAGAATGTTGTTGAAGGGGCTTCTACATTCTGGTAATATAATACATTCCCATACTGTTCCAGAATATTCTGAAAGCCATATAATATCATAATCCACTTAATCGTTAAATGTTGATTGAAAATAACACACGATAAAATGCTCCATGTTCAATCCCAAGGGAACTTGTTGCTTAAACCAAACGTATTATATGCATTTTCCGTGAAATATTTTGTATAAATATCTCGAGAGTATTAATAAATATAGAAACTTTTTTAACTTATTGAAATAAAACATAGCTAAAACCATTGATTGTATTAAAAGGCGACAATCAATGGTTAAAACACACTTTTAAACACTCTTTGTATGACACCAAATAAGTTGCCATTTGCCAAATTGACTACATCACAACTTGTGGGTGAAAGAGTGGTAAGAAAAGCAAACTAATATTTCGAATTTACCAATATTAGATAGATAAATATGTCTTTTAAATAAAATACTGTATACCGGATTTAAACGCGATTTATTATTTATATTGTTTAAATTATTTATCCCGACGTTTCGGATGCTTTTCAGCAACCGTGGTCGCGGGGGTCTCCCCGATAATAAAAGACAATATTAGATAAATATGTCTTCATCGTAAATATATAACAAATAACTCTCAAAATATTATATTGTTTGAGCCGATATAAGAGTTGTGGCTCAGCATTTTTGTTATGATCTAACCACGATGCTATCCTGCCCTTACCCTGGAGAATAGCCATGGGAAATATAAAATATAACATGTACAAAAAAAGTATGTTATGTATAAAAAAAAGTGATTTAAATGATATCAGAGCATGCACACATTGACATGTCCATAATGATGGTTAAGAAAATAACATTCAAGATTTACCATTCGATTCGATCGCCCTAAGAAATCCCATTATTTTTATACCTTACAACACTGCAACATCCGCTGTGGTAACACTGGACTACGGCGCCATCTTGTTCGTTACAAATCGTTCCCGTTCGAATTACCGCACGAGCAATACTACGTGTTCTCAACAATGTTAATAAAATCCCGACAATTAAGTCGATTGTAATAACAAACAAAGGGCGCGCGCCACGGGAGTTTGGAAGACGAGAAAAGTGACAGAGCAAGGACTGGGTGCTGCAGGAGAAGAGTTGCAGGTATTCTGTCCTTAATCCTTTATCCGCCCTTGTTTCCCACACACACCGCATACAGTTCATTTATTTAAAAATATAATATAATATAACATACTTGGCGACACCAATGTGTATTGGATATAAAATGAGAAATAATAGTTCATGCTACTAATATAAACGACATACTATTTTTATTTCAGTTTGATTCCATAACTCAAAGATATATAGCAAGATATATGTAGAATTTCTGCTTTTATATCTAAACATTTATTTAGGTTACTTGTCACTATCAAAGATACCGCAAATTGCAATTGTTCCTATACATTACAATTAATCGATATGAGATACAATTGAAGATGTTATCTCCGCTAGGCTTAGAAACTAATCTGAATAAGATCCTTTATGTTGTGATCTGTCTGAGGGATCAAAAGACTAATGTTACGAGTCTATTAGCAAGGCGGATTGTAATGGTATTGGATCATAAGCTTTGATTCCGATCAGGTCAGCTCAGATTATATCACGTACTTTGAAGAAATTGAGAGAGAGTTTTGCACAGAATAAAATACACGTCTTATCATTTGTATAGATCGTGTTTCTGTCAAAGTTTAAAGACAATTTTTAGAATATAGATTTGAGTTTAAGCGAACGACGAACAAATAAAGATTTGTCTAGAATAACTACGATGCGTTCAGATTGGTCGTGGGTTCGAATCCCGCTGGGTTAACATGATTATTATTTTTAACCGACTTCAAAAAGGAGGAGGTCCTCAATTCGTCTGTATGTTTCTTTTTTTGTATGTTTGTTACGCGATAACTCCACAAGTTATGGATGGATTTGGATGATTCCTTTTTTGTTTGGTGGATATTTCAGAGGTGGTCCCATATATTTTTTATCGAAATTGGTTTGGTGTTTTTTTAGAAAATCAACAATAACTAAAATTTACTTATAAGTAGATGATGTTTTGGTTTGTGATTCCTTTCACGGCGCTGTCTCATTTGAGCAGCACGTTTAGTGGTAGGTCTACTAAATTATTATATAAGGATTAATGAACTTAAAAAATACACTTCCTACAAAAATTTAGAAATAAAATTATTTTTGAGCAAAAAACAAAAACCGACTTCAAAACTACAACTACATATTATAGTATGTACAAACTTTAACTAAAAGTAGTGCTCTTTCCCATTGGGGTAGGCATATACTCGTATAATTGTTAAAGGTATTTTATTACAGAGCAGACAAGAGCAGGTGGTTTACCCGATGGTAAGAAATCACCATCGGCCATGGACATCCGCGACTTTAAAGTCTCAGATGCGTTGTCGGCCTATGTAAAACCTGGTATCTATGTAAAACACACTTAAAATAATTACCATCTCCAAAGATAGCATTTCGTTTTCTCGTAGCTTTTCTGCTATAAACCTAAATACAAAACTCGTTGAATTCATACAAATTAATTACAGTAAGCTTAATTAGTTCCGATATCTAACACGCAACTGTTTTATGTTAAGACATAGTAAAATACGTTTTATCGCAGCGTGAGCCTTTATAGATTTTTTATGGTTGACAGAAATCTACTATTTAAAGAAAAGCCAGGCTTAGAAACAAATTATTTTCCATAGTTTTATGTAAATGACCTCAATATTTCTAAAATTAATGAAACTGGTTGTAAGTATTACTAATGTATCCTGCCATTTTACACGACATTGGAATTAACATTTCAACTTGATTTAAATATGCTGAAATATTAGTTAATGCTGATATTTATAAATATTGTATTTGAAATATTAATTGGTTAAAAAATCTTAAGGTTGTTCACCCTGAAATGTTTGAAACCGTGGACCTTATATTATTAAATAGTAAAGTATTTCTTTAAGAGTACTAAAAATACTATAGAATGTATATATAATAATACTATAAACACAAATATTTCATAAGGGTAAAAATAAATCGAAAAAGCAGTTTAATGTTTTGAGTTATCGCGGAAATTTTGTCATAAGTTGCAACATATTCTTTGATTATCAAAGACTAGTAACCTGGCCCGGCTTCGCACGAGTGCAATATAGATGAACTATACACAAACAAATGTTACTCGGTAAAGATGTAGTTTTCTAACGGTGAAAGAATTTTGAAAAATCGGTCCAGTAGCTTTTGAGTTAAATCGTAAAAAAAACAAATCAAATAAAATCAAAAACACTTTATTGAACACCATACGTGAAAATAATAATAAAGATTTAAAAGTCAAAAGTAATAAGTAGCGTACAAACACAAAAACGCCGGCAACCAGAGAAATTAAAATATTAAATAAACATAACATAGATTAGGGTAGTGCTCTAAAAAGAAAACATACAAATAAGAAAAGAGATAATGTACAATACAACAAACAAACAAATCATTAATTTAAAAAAAATACATATGTACATTCCGAACTAGAGTCGAGAGATATACAAATATATGTATATTATTAATATCAAACACTGAAAAATTGCATATAAATTCATGTGTACACGTAGGTAGTTATGTAAGTAGTTACTACCTCACTTAGGCTGTATAAACATGTAAAACTGTTACACTCTACTAATGACCATTCCGAGTATGACGACTGAAGACCATTATATACAGTGTGCACTGGCTTTAAATAATTTAAAAAACAAACGCTTCTTTACTTTAACAAAAGGCTCGTGACATACTATGCTGAATCATCAACAAAAATAACGTCACACTCAAGAAATAATTCCGGCTTAAAAGACCGTGCACTCAAAGAGTGTGAAACGCAAACAGCGTTAGGTCTCGTCTAGATGGAATTCATACATTTTCAATGCGAATGTTACGCCTGCTTTTCGCTGTGCCTCATACGACCTCTGCAAGTGTAAATTAAAAACAATTTGTTTAAGCACTTCGCGAGAATTTGAAATGTGAAAAACGTTAGGCGTGTTCTTGTGTGACTGAGTATGCGAAAATAATTCTTAAAATTTAAACGGCCACTTTAAATAAAGAATAACTAAATTAAGAAAACACTTGTGGATAACTTGTTGAATTTTAAAGATGTAGAGAGAGTTTTTATCGACTTTAGGTTAAAAGTTTCTTTGGCAAGTGTAGAGCTATTGTAATATCGTTCAGTGATTGTTCCAATGGTTTTGTGACTAATTTTCCTGCTAAGACCAATTTCTATGATTTATTATTGACTAGCTTCTACCCGCAACTTCGTCGGCACAGACTTCAATTTTTATGTTTTTTCTACTACTTTTCTGCTACTGCATAAACAATATTTTTTACGTGTAACTCCGGTTTATGTACTGCACGCCCAAACAGCTCTCAGATAGCAAGATATTTCCGACTAAATTGACACTCATCCAATTAGCTAATTAACCCTATATCTTTTTAAATTATAGCCTATATGTTATTCTGACGTATATAATAAACAATAATACTGTGAAATTTCATCAAAATTCAATCAGGAGTCTTTGCGGGAAAGAGTGAAGAACTTCCATCCATCCATACATACCTTTAGTAAAAGTAACTGGTGCCAGTGTCTTAGTTTATATGGGCTTTATCTTGATATATTAAAAATAAAATATACATAGATTCGTCTGATTGTTAATTGATGATACAATTGTTTCCCGTCATCCCATCTCGATGAAACAAACTCTTTATTGTTTTTCAGTTTTATTTTAATCTGTCTATAAAGTACATGAAAATCCTTTCAGTAGTCCAGAAAATCCTCCCCTAACATCAGCTTGAAAAAGAGACAAAAAGATATATTTTTATGTCTTCTGTTATTTTTCATTATACTCTTTCAATTTCTGGTAAATATTTTGAATTTGATTCAATTATACTCTTTACTTAAATGGATAGATTACAGATAATGATTCTAAAAATAATAATAAATAAACTATATTTTATGACATCATAACTATATTACATAAATGTTAAACTCATGTATTTTTCGTATGTTTTGTTTGTTGTATGTGTTTAAGGTGGTAAATAAAGTTTATATTTATCTATATACCTAATACGCAGATAGAATAGACTGCGTTAAAATAGTATTAATATTAATAACGAATAAATGATATTGATAATGGATTATTAACTACTTATCACGCTGGAATAACCCTTTGTTTTATCAAGAGTATCTTCGAGGTTATTGAACTCTAGCCCCAAGCATATGACAAAGTTGTAAAGATTTATTAGCACCCTTTGACCTGCAATCGCAATAATCCCAAACATTAATCCGACGGTGACTGCGTGTCACTTTACGACTTGGCGTAGCTTATAGGTAGATTACAGACCGTAGATATTTCTACGTAGTATGACATACAGTTATGCTAGAAAGATTATAACGGCGAACGGGACGGATTTGACGTGCTCTTTGGCGCGTTTAGTAGAACACATGCCGTGCGCTCCGATGGGTCGTGGGTTCGAATCCCATCGGGATGACATGTTTATAATTTTCTGTAAGCATGACTCTCCCACGTCTGGTAACTTCGGAAATTGAACAGGGTGGGAGGAATGTCGAAATTCCGACTGGGTAATAAACCACCGTACATAGATGGAATTTTCGAATGCTCCACTCGACATTGACTGATGTTCTGTGGCTGAGGTATCAACAACCATCAAGAATGAACCTCATGCTCGTCTGTCGATATCTAACATAAAAAACAATGACTTTATAATTTGGGTATTTTTATGGCCTTAATAATTGTCAGAGTCCATTCGATTTAGATGCTGAAAATCAGTGCTGTAGCTGGTCTACAGCACAAGATGAGCATCGGCCTTTTCTTTTAACTAGCAACATGCCCCGGCTTCGCACGGGTGTGTACTCGCTGATAATAATGTAGCTTTCTATTGGTGAAAGAATTTTAAAATCGGATCAGTAGATCAAAAGATTACCCCTACAATCTCACAAACTATACCTCTTTATAATATTAGTATAGAATTAGTTAATATGTGTGACATAGAATATTTTTTAATAATGTTGCTTTAAGTGATCATAATACAGCCCCAGATTTAGTATCGTTTAACAAATAAAAAACAAACCTACACATTTTATTCGAAGTTCATATATTATAATAGTTATAAAGAAGGCATGTCATTCTGCAATATATAAGCAAGTATTTATTTTCTGCTTTGTGGACGATAGTGTTTATTGATATGTATGAATTCAAACAATTTTAGCTCGTATTTCTATATGGTAAGGGCTGTGTTGTTGATAATATCGTATTTCATGGACCACTGATCCGAGAAGGAAACGCAAATAATCCAAAACTGCGGTAGAAAACTGTTTGCTTAGCGAAAATTTATTTTTTCCTGTTCTTATCTGTGGAACAACATAAAGAAATAATAATAATACGTCTCATGGAAAAACTGTATGCAAAATAATGTTATGGAGAGACATGTCAACAAAATCTTTGTACACTGAAAAATTTTAAGACATAAATTAAAAGTGGACGATTAAAGATGGGATACATGTATGCATACAATTATTTTGAACGTATTTCTTCTGTATGTCTGTCTGTTTGTTCACGCTAATCTCCGAAGATACTCCAAAGAACTGATTTTTATGTAGCTTTAACACAGATTCCTCTATGGCAACATCATTTTCATCGAAATCAGATGTCATGAAGAAAAGTTGTCTTCATTCTTGACGTGCACCTGCCGTGCGCATTGATGGGTCGTGGGTTCGAATGCCACCGGGATGACATGTTTATAATTTTCTGTAAGCATGTTTTCCCCACGTCTGGTAACTTCGGACATTGATTGGGTGGGAGGAATATTATTCCGACCGGGTAAAGAACCACCGTTCATAGATGGAAAAACCGTGAAGTGCATATTGCGCGTTTTGGTTTCAGTCTATGAATTTCCGAATGCTCGAAGTAAAAAGTAGGTCGACAGCGCATCATTGACTGATGTTCTGTGGCTGAGGTATCACCTACCATCAAGTGAACCTCATGCTCGTCTGTCGATATATTATAACATAAAAAAATGGTAAAATCTCCTTACTTCTGCTTTTTCTGAAAAATATGACTTGACTCTCTTTAAGGTACTTGCACATTCTTACCATACTTACCATCAGGTGAGACAGAAGTCAATCAATATTTAATATAAAAGTTGCCGAGAGCAATCAACTCAATTTTATTTTATTAAAATTTAAATTTCGAATTTATTAATATGAAGTTCTATGAATATTTCAGAACTTGGTGCTTTGTAAAATGCAAATTAAAATCCTTGTTTAATGGGTGTTTATTTAGGCGAAGAGCTTCCTAGTTGGCAAGTTCATTGCCTTAATGATTAAACTTTGATGAGATTACGACTGCAACTGTATAAGCGGCTTAGGTTAAGTCCTTGGTGTTTAGTTTGTAATTTTAAATTTTTTTGAAATATCAAAGTATTTTTGAGATTTTACTGACTCTGATAAGTCTGACTCTGACTGTTTTAGAATAGGACAATTTCAAACAGTGTTGTAAGATATACGAGTGTAGGACGAAGGTACATTTTTAAATAGAGAATTTAAAAGATAATTTTGTATCCTACCAAAAAAAAATCGATGTAAAGTAACGCCAAGATGAGTAGGTACATATTGCTTGACTTAACCTGACTTAAGGTCCTATGTCCCCTAAATGGGGCAGAGGGCATCCAGAGTGTTCCGCCAGCCCGCTCGGTCTTGAGCTACCCTCTTCACTTCGCTCCAAGTCTTCCCAATGGTAAACATATTGCTTACACTGTAAAAAAGTATCAGAGCTTATGGAGAGCCAAGCTCCTAGCTCTACACGCCTTTACCTAATACTCTCTTATTATAGCGTAAAGTGTTCTGTGTGAATCATAGTCTTAAGTTCTACACCTTAATCAAAATTTGTATCTGACTTTTTAGCACTGTCCAGACCGAAATTATAAGTACAAAAATACGACGAAATTCTTCGAGAAAAGGTAGCGGTTGCACTGTTCAGCGGAAGCGCAGGGCATTACCATATTTTTCCATTTTTTTTTTAAAGATATACAATTTCGGATGCTTTTCAGCAAGGGGAGACCCGCGACCACGGTTGCTGAAAAGCATCCGAAACGTCGGGATAAATAATTTAACCAATATTAATAATAAATCGCGTTTTAATCCGGTATACAGTATTTTATTTAAATGTGTGATACTCGCGTTAATAAAAGACAATATGACATACAATTTACTTATATGCCTCAAACATTATTATTATTAAATTTAGAAAATACCTGCAAGTTGTGTATAAATAGGATTGTAACTGTAGTTTATTCTATATTGGCAAATTAAAGAAGCGCTTCTAACTGACTACGTCTTAAGGAATACATCGCGGATTTTAAACACAAACATCATTCACACACCGTAACAAGTCTATAATGAATTTATCGCGTTTTAATCCGATAAAAGTTTTTTCATCAAAACATAAACTTTTTTATTCAGTATTGAACTTCACATTTCAAACTCAAACACTTTACAGTCGCTGAAACCCAAATTCTCAGGAAATGCTGATCGTGTAGAAAAGTTTGTACCAACTATTGGGTTCGGTTCAAACGATAGTCTGATCGGAGTAAGACAAAACTACAAACTTTAGACCGAACTTATGAGCGCAGATGTCGCGTTTCATATAAGTTTAATGTACTCCATTTGGAATAAACTACGATATCAATGTGTACTATGGAGATTAAACTGAATATATTATTAAATAGTTTTGAAACTGCCTACTGTTAAATAAGAATAAGATACATGTAATACATACAGAATAAGTTTTTAATCGCACCAAGCAAAAGAAGTGGCTGAGCATTTTACAATATGCTTATAGATGGAAAAACCGTAAAGCGTATTGCGCGTTTCGGTTTCAGTCTATGGATTTCCGAATGCTCGAAGTAAAAAATAGGTCGACAGCGCATCATAGATGCTCTGTGGCTGAGGTATCACCTACCATCAAGTGAACCTCATGCTCGTCTGTCGATATCTGATATTTAAAAAAAATGTTATTTATAAAGTAATAATTAAAATATTAACAAACGAACAATAAACTCACTTGTAGGTAAGTGATACGTCAGTAACGGGACATCGATAAGTGACGTACCTACATATTTTGTTAATATATTATATATAATTAAACCAAAAAATGTAATAGGTATGCACTTTTTATATCTAATAACGGTGGTTTCATATAAGTATAGAGATATTTACCTACTATTTAATTCAACAATATAGGGTTTATATTGGCTCATAAAATACCATTCCATGAATTTAAGGAAAGTCAAGATATTCGTCACAACTGAAAATAATTTAAACTAATC
The DNA here is from genome assembly GCA_905404175.1 of Anthocharis cardamines. Classification (NCBI taxonomy): domain Eukaryota; kingdom Metazoa; phylum Arthropoda; class Insecta; order Lepidoptera; family Pieridae; genus Anthocharis; species Anthocharis cardamines. The sequence goes on from FR989959.1 coordinate 4,541,229, forward strand.
TGCACTAATATTATAGAGGTAAAGTTTGTCTGTAGGAAGTAATCTCTGGAGTTACTGAACCAATTTTGAAAATTCTTTCATCAGTAGATAGCAACTTTATTCGTGAATGACACACATATTGTAATGTGTAATATGAAATACCAATATTTTTCAATAAAATTCCTTGATTTAATGTGATTTTAAGCTAGTTAGTTAAAATTTAGTAGCTAAACAGAGCGCCAATACTTTGATTATTCACCAGCACGTTCGACAGTAATTGGCCATTTATAAATATTGTTTTAGTATTTTTCTGAAACACCATCAAATTATAACTGTTTACATAGTCATAAAGTATAGTCAAGTCAATTCTGAATGCAAGGGAAATTTAAGAGAAAGTGCACAGAACTCTGGCATTGCAGTATTGCACTAGACCGGCAAACTTCTACTCCCAAGCTCTCCAAAGTGCTCGATGCATTTTTCCTTTAAATATTTTATAGACGCTTTTAGCAGTTATTGAATATTTATATGCCATCAAAAACATAAATTGTAAAAAAAGCCAAGTCTTGCAACTCAGTGCTTCTATCGTAAAAAGTTGTGAAATCCATATAATACCAAGTCGGTCAATTTATTCAGTCTCTACTGAAGGATCCTTCTGTCTTAAGTTATTTGCCAAGTCAATCTATTTATTTTAAACATCAAAGATTTTTAATATTGGCATTGATACGATCACTATAAGATATTGTTAGGTTAGCTTATTATGTAAAAACTTAAGACAGAAGGATCCTTCAGTAGAGACTGAATAAATTGACCGACTTGGTATTATATGGATTTCACAACTTTTTACGATAGAAGCACTGAGTTGCAAGACTTGGCTTTTTTTACAATTTATGTTTTTGATGGCATCTCATTTCTTTTTGTAGATAGTCCTTTTCTTAGTTTATTTGGATAAGAATTAATACAAAGCTATGGATAACAGTCTGATTTTGATCGGCATTTTTATCAATTTTTTAATGTAAAAAGTAGTTATAGTGACATAACTACAATAGTTGGACATATGGTCTCGTGAAGTTTTTTGTAGATTTTGATATGTTCTATAATATTGTAGAACGTTTTTTGTTCTATCATCAATACTTTCCGCAGCACATGCGGTGAAAGACATTTTATGGCAAATTTTTTTACACCTTGGGTTGTTTTTAGTAGGGATTTCTAAGGATCTCTATTTTTTCTAGTAATAAATATATGTTATGTTACTCAGTGATAATGTAGCTTTCTAACGGTAAAAGAATTTTTAAAATCGGTCCAGTAGTTTTTAAGTTATTCATTACATACAGAAATACAAAAAAAAATTGTATATCTAGAAAACTGGACCGAAATGTCAAAATATTGTAGTTTTTCCTTGATTAATAAACTAAACACTAATTGTATTCTAAATTTCAAGTTTCTATGTCTGCTAGAAGTGCCTTAGAGTTTTGATGATCGGTCAGTCAGTGAGTGAGTGAGTGAGTGACAAATTATCAAACTTTGACTAGTTATAATTCTTAAACTACTGGTTCAAACAGAATGATATTTGAATTATACCGAGTTTATACAATGCCTGCTTAATGACTGAAAATTCAGGATTCTAGTTTTATCCACAACGAAGTTATAGGGGGTGGAAAATGGCCCGAACTACTTCGAGAAAAGGATATATAGTACGGCCGTGCCGCTTTTTGCTCGACTTGGCGGGGGCACTACCGTGCCCCCAGATTTTTTGCTAGCAAAGTATCTTATACATAATATGTATTATGATCTCAGCATATTCATAATGATCGACATGACCGACTCTCATTGTCATATCAAAAAAATATTACAAAAGCTGTAAGCGTGCGTGACGTGAGCTGTCAATTGCGGAAGATGGTGAAGATTCAAACCTAATTTATTTAAAACTAGCAACACGCCCTGGCTTCGCACGAGTGCAATGTAGATGTACACACAAAAAAAAGGAAAAGGTTTGTTTGTTTGTTAAAATTTATCTAAACTACTCGACCGATTTTAGACATTCTTTCACTAATAGCAAGCTACATTATTAGCGAGTAAAAGTGTTTTTTTTGGTGTAAAACACATCTATATTGCACCCGTGTGAAGCCGTGTTGCTAGTTTTAAATAAATTAGGTTTGAATCGTCGCCATCTTCCGCAGCTCACGTCACGTACGCTTATAGCTTTTGTTATATTTTTTTACACTGTAAATCAATATAAAATATAAAGATAAACATTAATTAATAAAATAATTATGTATCCGTTTTATTTTACTATACAATGTAAAATTGTTTACACATATACGAATAAAGTTTCATAATTAAATTTCGGATATAATATTCTCCTGTATAATTACTGCCTAGACGCGATGCAACATAATATTTAATGATGTTATAACGGCGACCGAATAAAACGGTGTTCGCAGTGTTACAAGTACTTTAAAGCTTCGCTATAAAAAACGATAAATTAAAAATTTATTTCAAAAGGGATGTCATAAGTAACTTAAAGTACAGTTAAACTGATAAATCAGTATTTTGAATTTAAAGATTGTGTGAGAAGCTTGGATTTTTATTTAGTATAGGTTTAAATCACCTTCAACAACTCGCTAAAGTTTCATCGTAATCGGATGAATAGGTTAGGAGTTTTTTTTTATAGTATAGGGGGCAAACGGACAGGCGGCTCTTGTGATGGTAAGTGATCACCGCCGCCCATAGACATCCGCAACACCAGAGGGCTTGCAGGTGCGTTGCCGGCCTTTAAGAAAGATGTAGGCTCGCTTCTTGAAGGTTTCAAAGTCGTATCGGTTCGGAAAAACCGCCGGCGAAAGCTGATTCCACAGAGTGGTTGTGCGAGGCAAGAAGTGTCTCAGGAATCGCGAGTGCATAGTACATAAACAATGATTTTACTTTATTAAATACACAATACACATATTTGAATATTGTATTTGAAGGCCCATTTTCAAGTTTCCTGTCTGTTGCCTACAATTGAATTGAAGGAATAAAGGACGTGCATGGTCTAAACAATGTAACATTCTTGATCTGTCATACAAGTTTTGTTTCAATACTTTTCTTGGTGTAAACAGCACTTAATATAATATGTGTGTAAACAGTTGCTTACAATTCTTGGATGTCAATATTACTGCCCTTGTATGTACAAGAAAATGCCATCATGTAAATGGGGCTCTATTCCGTTTACGAAGCAAGAAAATTGAGTTTTAACGGATTGACATAGCTGATTCCTGATCAATTTCATCTTGAAATATTAAAATATAATAAAAACGTGACGGGCTCGTTGGCGCGTTCGGTACACATCGATGGGTCGTGGGTTCGAGTCCCACCGGGAGCACATGCTTATAATTTTCTGTAAGCATGTTTTCCCCGATCTGGTAACTTCGGGCATTGATCGGGAGGGAGGAATATCTAAAATTCCGACCGGGTAACGAATCACCGTTCATAGATGGAAAAGCCGTGCAGTGCATATTGCGCGTTTCGGTTTCAGTCTATGGATTTCCGAATGCTCGAAGTAAAAAAAAAATTAGGTCGACAGCGCATCATTGACTGATGTACTGTGGCTGGGGTGTCACCTACCATCAAGTGAACCTCATGCTCGTCTGTCGATATCTGACTAAAAAAAAAAACAAAAAAAAAACCAGCTACGTTTTTGTTTATTGACTTTGAATACTTCCTTTAAGCTGATCCGCCCGCGTCGTTATACTCGTACTTCCGCTTCATGAAAAATAAATTACTTTTTAGCAATTATAATTAAGATTGAATATTCAGTCTTAATTCACAGTTTGCAAAATGCGGAACCGTTTCAAATGATAATTAATTCGCATAACACCCTTTGATGTTTTAAGAGATTCACTAGCTTTGAGCGTTTCCGAACCATTGAATAAAGTAAATAATTTTGTTTGTGAATTATTCGTTAAATAATAATAATCAGCTGTCGTGGCGATTTGTGCATTCCCGAGCCTCTAGTGGGGCATAGTACTGACCCATTTCTGTGCCCGTTTCACTGATCTTCTTTACACGCAACTAGGTGATCAGCATTCTGAGCCCTGCCCGAATCTTTGTGGATTTTATTTAAAAAAATCGGTACAAGGAAAATAATATGTCATGATGTAACTAAGTCTCCTAAAATGTTAGTTATTAGGGCATTTTATTAATGATCCCAATCTAGGAATCATAGTAATAATAATTGGCCAAGATTTGTCATTTGGATTTAAAAAAGTAGATAGGAATCCACACAAACCTAAACATTTATAATATGAGCAGGATAGTAAAGTGGAGCAACTTACTTTACATTTACTATAACTATGATATTTAGAAGCTTTGTCTAATACGTGTTTAGAGCTAAACCACTGAACTATTTTTGAAATTTGGTACGGAATCCTAAAAAACGAACCCTATTCATGAACTGCTTCAAGTTTTTGCCCGTAGTTGTGTATTGTTATTGTGTTAGCATACATTTTTTTAAAAAGTACTATTTTCCAAGCTATTCCGCCTTAGCTTTTCCAAGCTGCTCATATGGCAGTTTTTGAAATCAATTGCGAATTGATTAAGTCCTGTTTATTTGCTCTATTAAGCCATACGAGAGCGGTAGCAGCCGCATTCAATTAAAAATTCAATTATCGTATAAAATCGACTTCGAATAAAAAGCAAAACTGTTAACATGGAAGCCATATATGGCTTAAGTTAAGCCAGAGCCGGTTAAATTTTTAGTATATTTCTTGATAGTTGTTTGGAAGATTATTTATTATTCAAGCACTCTTTTTGTTACAAATGTAGTGAAGTACGGAAACGACTTTTAGATATAAAGTGAATTCCCGAGTCCTCTAGTGGGGCATGGGTCAGACCCATTTTCCACTAGAGGACTCGGACCCCAATTCTTTTCTCTAATATCGATATTCGTCTGAACTATTTGTACTCTAAGTAGCAGTATGTAGATAATATTTACAAGCATTATTGTTAAAATAAATAAACTTGTTAAGCCCGGCGGGAATCAAACCTAAGCTTGGTGTATTAAACATGATTCCAACGTACCTGTCAACGATTCTAAAAACTTGAAATTTATTGTAATTTAAAACGCATACCACGAACAGTACCAATGATAAAAACTACATGAAAAATCTCATATTTCACGTGACTTCCAATAGCAAGACTGAAATAAATAACAACTTCGATACTTCACGGACAGTAGGGAATTGATTTATCTCGTTATAGCATCTTAACTCGCGCAATAAATAACAGGAACGCTACGAACATTCATAAAACAAATACTAATTCCGCTCTCGCATTATATCACAGTAGCATGTAATTAATCCGCTCAACCGGCTGGAGGTAGGGTTGCCAGATATATGGGTTTTCGGAGCCAACTTGGTACCTCAGGACTGTAATGGCTTTTTTATGTGAGATATATATATACAATATACTAGCTGACCCGGCAGACGTCGACGACGAAAACAAAAAATTTCGTCCAAAAATTAAAAAAAAAAAAAATAAGGGTGAACAACCCTTATCACTTAGGGGTATGAAAAATAGGTAGTAGCCGATTCTCAGACCTACTGAATACGCATATAAAATTTGGTAAAAATCGGTAAAGAAATAATCAAAAATATTAGATAAGAGCGCGAGACACACATGATGGTAGGTGATAATTCAGCCATAGGATACTTTTAAATAAAATACTGTATACCGTATTTCCGAACGCTCCGAGTAAAAAGTATCCTATGATATTGTCTTTTATTAACGCGAGTATCACACATTTAAATAAAATACTGTATACCGGATTAAAACGCGATTTATTGTTTAAATTATTTATCCCGACGTTTCGGATGCTTTTCAGCAACCGTGGTTCCCGCGACCACGGTTGCTGAAAAGCATCCGAAACGTCGGGATAAATAATTTAAACAATAAATCGCGTTTTAATCCGGTATACAGTATTTTATTTAAATGTGTGATACTCGCGTTAATAAAAGACAATATCATAGGATACTTTTTACTCGGAGCGTTCGGAAATCCATGGGAAACTGTTACCGCACATCACGGTTTTTTCATCTATGAATGATGGTTCATCGGTTGGTATTTCCATATTCCTTTAAAATATTCAAATACCTATTGCAAGTATCCTAAGTATATATTGTGATAACCAAAAAAGTTAGTTTTTTACACTTTGTTACGTGTTTTAAATTATTTGATTTATGTTTTTATAATGATATAACTTTATACTTCTTGTAATTATATAAAACATTTTTTTTTATCGCAACACAAAATAAATGAAATTACTTACGGGGAACCAACGAATTAAGGTTAATTTTTACAGTATTTAGTTGCCATTTTATTAAAACTGTAGTCCTAAAGCTATTTTTTATAAGAATTTCGTGGTTTCGTGAACAAAAAAAATACGTGATATACTTATTATTCATATAAATTAATTAGGTGATCAGGCCATGAAAAAACAGACAAATAGATTCATAGGGAAGGGTAAAATTTGTTTGTGTATTTATTATAAAACTTTTAAAAGTCTACAGAATATCCGTAAAACCTTCAGGAGAATTGCGAAATGTCCTTTTCATCCCTGCACCGTGTATCCAATGACCTAAAAAACTTCCGCTACAGTCTGCGGATCATTGAAAAATTCATAGGAAAAAGGCCGCTGTGTAATGGTTTCCACGCTTGATGCATTTTGCATCAACCTGCGTGGCCTTTTATCTTCAAAACTCGACGCCTCTGCGTTCTCTGAAATAACCAATGCATATAAAATGATTCATGTTCTCAACTTATGCATATATGGGCGTCGTTTAGGGTTGCCAGGCCGGTTTATAAGAAACTTTTTTAGAAAAATAGCATAAGATAAAACTATAAAATTTTCCTTCTATTTTGAAACTTAAACTTTAAGTTACATTTAGCCATACTTAGGAGTAATATGCAGTCGTGAGATATCTTTTAAATCACTACATATAGATAGATAGATAAATTATTTATTGTACACCAGAATAATATACATAAAATTTTAAAACTAGGTTACACAAATAAAAATTATCGTATATCTATATTTTAAGGACAGCTTACTATACGCATTCTAACTTCTAAAAAAATGGTCACGTACAATGCGGTAATTGGAATGTTATTTAGACGGATACAGTATTAATCTTTATTAATTCAAAAACGTTAGTTAGCTTAAGCATTTCATGCACATTATAATCTTTTACACTATATAAATTTTATTGAATTAAATGAATACCTTAGGAATTATCGCAAATTTTTAAAGGCTCGCGAATGCGACCCTACGGCAGGCAAAACATGTAGTTACCTACCTAGGCATAATATTAAGCGCTACTATCCGTGCGGAGCCGAGGCGAGTCGCTAGTGAGGAATAAATTTGAATTTTTTAACGTTTATTATATACAAAATCTGCCAAACATGGCATACTCCTATATTACCATAGTGAACAGTATGACTTAAGAGCTGAATTTGCTGAGAAGTATACTTCAATAAGATTAAAAGTCAAGTAGTATAGTCATACTATTAATAAAATGCTACAGCAAAGTTTCATTATCGGTAATACCGATTGGTGAAATACACTTTGGATATAATAAACACTTTTCAATATCTTAATTGCCTCTATGTAGTAATCTTAGATTATTTATTAATCAAAGGTAGTAATTAACTTCAAACTAAAACATACTGCTCATTAATGATGGCTGGTTGCTGATGAGTTGAGTTTCAATTCCACCGGGACCACATGTATATATTTTTTTGTAAACTTGTTTTCTTTCCTCCTAGTTAATTTTGGCATGAAATGGAAGGAATATGGAAATACCAACCGATGAACCATCATTCATAGATGAAAAAACCGTGATGTGCGGTAACAGTTTCCCATGGATTTCCGAACGCTCCGAGTAAAAAGTATCCTATGATATTGTCTTTTATTAACGCGAGTATCACACATTTAAATAAAATACTGTATACCGGATTAAAACGCGATTTATTGTTTAAATTATTTATCCCGACGTTTCGGATGCTTTTCAGCAACCGTGGTCGCGGGAACCACGGTTGCTGAAAAGCATCCGAAACGTCGGGATAAATAATTTAAACAATAAATCGCGTTTTAATCCGGTATACAGTATTTTATTTAAATGTGTGATACTCGCGTTAATAAAAGACAATATCATAGGATACTTTTTACTCGGAGCGTTCGGAAATCCATGGGAAACTGTTACCGCACATCACGGTTTTTTCATCTATGAATGATGGTTCATCGGTTGGTATTTCCATATTCCTTCCATTTCATGCCAAAATTAACTAGGAGGAAAGAAAACAAGTTTACAAAAAAATATATACATGTGGTCCCGGTGGAATTGAAACTCAACTCATCAGCAACCAGCCATCATTAATGAGCAGTATGTTTTAGTTTGAAGTTAATTACTACCTTTGATTAATAAATAATCTAAGATTACTACATAGAGGCAATTAAGATATTGAAAAGTGTTTATTATATCCAAAGTGTATTTCACCAATCGGTATTACCGATAATGAAACTTTGCTGTAGCATTTTATTAATAGTATGACTATACTACTTGACTTTTAATCTTATTGAAGTATACTTCTCAGCAAATTCAGCTCTTAAGTCATACTGTTCACTATGGTAATATAGGAGTATGCCATGTTTGGCAGATTTTGTATATAATAAACGTTAAAAAATTCAAATTTATTCCTCACTAGCGACTCGCCTCGGCTCCGCACGGATAGTAGCGCTTAATATTATGCCTAGGTAGGTAACTACATGTTTTGCCTGCCGTAGGGTCGCATTCGCGAGCCTTTAAAAATTTGCGATAATTCCTAAGGTATTCATTTAATTCAATAAAATTTATATAGTGTAAAAGATTATAATGTGCATGAAATGCTTAAGCTAACTAACGTTTTTGAATTAATAAAGATTAATACTGTATCCGTCTAAATAACATTCCAATTACCGCATTGTACGTGACCATTTTTTTAGAAGTTAGAATGCGTATAGTAAGCTGTCCTTAAAATATAGATATACGATAATTTTTATTTGTGTAACCTAGTTTTAAAATTTTATGTATATTATTCTGGTGTACAATAAATAATTTATCTATCTATCTATATGTAGTGATTTAAAAGATATCTCACGACTGCATATTACTCCTAAGTATGGCTAAATGTAACTTAAAGTTTAAGTTTCAAAATAGAAGGAAAATTTTATAGTTTTATCTTATGCTATTTTTCTAAAAAAGTTTCTTATAAACCGGCCTGGCAACCCTAAACGACGCCCATATATGCATAAGTTGAGAACATGAATCATTTTATATGCATTGGTTATTTCAGAGAACGCAGAGGCGTCGAGTTTTGAAGATAAAAGGCCACGCAGGTTGATGCAAAATGCATCAAGCGTGGAAACCATTACACAGCGGCCTTTTTCCTATGAATTTTTCAATGATCCGCAGACTGTAGCGGAAGTTTTTTAGGTCATTGGATACACGGTGCAGGGATGAAAAGGACATTTCGCAATTCTCCTGAAGGTTTTACGGATATTCTGTAGACTTTTAAAAGTTTTATAATAAATACACAAACAAATTTTACCCTTCCCTATGAATCTATTTGTCTGTTTTTTCATGGCCTGATCACCTAATTAATTTATATGAATAATAAGTATATCACGTATTTTTTTTGTTCACGAAACCACGAAATTCTTATAAAAAATAGCTTTAGGACTACAGTTTTAATAAAATGGCAACTAAATACTGTAAAAATTAACCTTAATTCGTTGGTTCCCCGTAAGTAATTTCATTTATTTTGTGTTGCGATAAAAAAAAATGTTTTATATAATTACAAGAAGTATAAAGTTATATCATTATAAAAACATAAATCAAATAATTTAAAACACGTAACAAAGTGTAAAAAACTAACTTTTTTGGTTATCACAATATATACTTAGGATACTTGCAATAGGTATTTGAATATTTTAATTGTGACCAACTGTTCATAAATTCTGCCTCTGCTGATTTGCTCTATTTAAACCAACTAAAAAGGCTACGCGTTGATAGATTTTTATCATTCTCAATCATTTTATATAAAAACTAAGGAAAAAACATTTCATATATTTTAACTTAAATCTTCAACGTTTATTGTTTACCTTACATAATAAGAAGTAAACGCCCCACAGTACTTTAGAATCCTTCGTTGCAAAGGTCTTTGGAAAAAAAGGAAAACGTCGGTTAGAAAACTCAAAGGACATTCAAGTTCTCAATCGGAAATGAAGCCGGGTGAGAAAGTCGAGCAATTTAACAGTCAAACCGCCTCGAGCTGGGTCCAGGCTTAAGATTATATCTCTTTACTTTTCGGTATTGCGTTCCTTCCAAATAATTTATGAACTGTACAGTCTGTGATTTGATCGTGATAAATGTATGTGGATGTGACGTTTCATGTTTACGTGCGTTTGATAATTAATGGTGTCGTCTGCAAACTATTCTCTTCTCTCGTAGTGTATTTCGATAAAATAATTTTCTGTATTTTCGACTCAATTGACCTGAACTTATCTATCGATGTATGAAATATATATTAAAGATCGGCAGCGTACTTGCAAGGACTTTGGTATTGTAAATATCTATGGGAGACGGTGATCACTTATCAGGCGAGCCACCTGTCCGTGCTTAAATAAAAAAAAATAGTTTTAATTTAATTATATATTATATTTCATTTAATACGTAGACGTCACGTTATAAGATTTCATTCAAATATATGGGGTTAAAATTTTTTTAAGTGATATTGGATATTGATATTGGTTTTTTGTTTTCTGTTTGTCTGTGAAATAGAGGTAACTTACTAGATACTAAACTATTACTATTGGTTTGTCTTTCACCTCCCCAATCAAAAAGGAACGGATTGATACTATTTTTCCATAGACATGAGCTTAGAGTCAGTGGCGAGACCACCATACAAGCCCAAATCCGCTAATGAATTATATAAGTCATATATAACTTATATAATATATACTTGTACGAGTACATATAAGTTATAGTTAGTTACTCGTATTTACGCTAACAGCATTATTATTTATCTTTTAATGGTTGTAACAATACGTCAAGCCGTGCTTTTGGGCTAGTATGGGTGGTCCCGCCACTGGTTATAGGTAAGAAAGTAAAAAAAAAAAGATTAGGTATTGTCATTATATAATGCCATGTAATAAATAATCATAAACAAAAATTATTTACGAATTACTACGTCTACGTCGTTACCTTTAAATTTAAATATTATAGATAGAAAATATTACTGCATTATATACATACAATATACATATATACCGAAGTATTTAGTATCCAGTGCACTACTCACAGTTGCAATGCATTCAAAAGCTTTTTTCTAAAATAAACAAGTCTCAGTTTGTAAAAAACTATGTACCAGCGTTCACTCGCACACAAATAGTCGTGGAAAACATTTCATGTAAACTTCTATCCGTTTTTTGGCGACCCACCTATGGTTCTAGTGTGGTTGAAGTTCATTCCACCTAAAACCTCAGTGAATAAGTCTGGAAAAAGTCACAATAACAAAAGAATAAAGATGTAAGGGAAAAGGTCACCTGATGGCAGAGATATAATTAATCAATTGAACCACCTATCCTAACCTAGATGAATCTGTATATGTATATACCTACAACAATCTGTGTATATACACAAAGTCGTGTTAGTTATAACATTTATAACTTAAGAACGGCTGCACTGATTCTTCTATGTCCCGAATAACAGAATAACTATTGATATATCGGAAAATTTATTATGCAAAATTAAATATGGTTCGGAACTCCGCAATTCCGCAAATTCTCCGCAATTGCCAGCTCACATCACACTCGCTTATTTGTAATAATGAATATCCATTGCAAAATCAGTGACATACTAGATGTTAAGGAATATAAGTGGCATATGCAAAACTAGAATATTTTTTTTGAAGCTAGATGTACTATAAACAAAAAATTGTTATGCGTAGATAATGTAGCTTTCTATTGGTAAAATATTTTTTAAATCGGTTCAGTAGATCCAGAGATTACCGCCTACAACCTCACAAACTCACGAAATAAATTATAAGTAAGGATAACTTTGTTTCATCAGATTTTGCAAGTAAAAGTTATCTTCATTTAAATAGATTGCTTAGAAGCTTCGCTTAATATGAAACCCACGTGATCGAAGTCGTGGGTACCAGCTAATACTTAATACTTGCATGATTCCTTATATTGATTTACTTGTAGAAGTATGATTTACTCGTACTGTCATCGTGCACACTTTAAAAGTAACTGTCTCGAATCAAATATAATAATAATAATAATATAAAATTTGTACATCAATATAGTCGATATAGCGTGTAACATGAATGCTCGTTTAATCTTGTGAGGATGACCAGGCGGCAAAGAGTAGCTCCCATATGGGATTAGCGCCAAGCGTTACGCCCGCCGTGTTTCCGCTAATTTTACGGTTATGACGCTGCACTTACGAGTAGGGTTGTTCACGTGTAGGGTTACCTCTATTTAGGTAAAATATGGACCGACTATATATTATTATATAGGTTTTTTTAATTAACAGGAGCATTTTTAACCTATTTTTATATCTTAGTTTTTATATTACATATATTTATTTATATATAAGATTTTTTTCTTTCGTTCTGTAGACTTTTTACATTCGATAGAGCGAGACAAAACATATTTTAACTATATCAAGCTTATAGTATGTTTATGAATAAGGCCGTTAGATTATAGATTATATATTATCTTTATTCAACTTTTACTCATTACTCTTTAAATTATTATTACAATATTTTTAAAAAATCGATTGTGTCACTGGTGCACATTCCGTTTAACACAAGGTCTCGAGTTCGAACTAAGGGGAAAGAATAAAAAAATCGTTTCGACAAAGTTTCTAAAAAAAACAAATTGAACCAGATATAGAGATGTTATGTACTAAATGGGAATGTACGTTCAATAATATGAAATAAGTCTTATATCATAAGAATTTAGACAAAATTAAATACCATTTACTCTTTTGTTTTCTCAAAGTATCTACAATTGTTTGAAATGTAGAAGCTTCACTGGCCTTAATAATCCAATTTTATATTGTGATCAAAATATCTCAAACGTATGCGATGGAAAGTATTTTATAAGTTTTAATATATTTATTTTATAATTAAATAAAATTAATGCATTGGATTATATTTTTTGAAACCCTAAACATCGTTTATCTTTCTAGTAATCAAAGTTATTATAATCCCATTTTAATTCACACTCTAACAAGATGGTTACCCCAGTAACGGTTAGTTTATGTCTATTATTACACAATAGCACCAACTATGGCTCGACTAGTTACCTCGTGTACTCGTTATACTTTTAGGTATGGTATACACTCGTAGCGTAGGTATATGCAAAGACAAAGTTATTTTATTTCAACGTATTTTTATTTGCTAGCGTTTGAATATTGTATTAATGATCCGAGAAAGAGGGTTTACCATGGTTAGTGGTGTGTGTTTAACAGCAACGGTCTCAGGTTCGAGTCCCGGGGTAACAGTAAATAATTGTTCGGTCAAGTAAGTACCAGAAGGCTGAATACCTACTTTCCTGTAAAGAAAATGATCATTAAAAACAGACACCGAAATGGGGCTGGCCTATGCCCCAATCGGAAGATTTGATACTTTACTAAATAAAGAGGAACACAATCGTCCATACGCCGTAGAGGAATCGCTGTTATGTTTGTGGCTTTTACGATCTTTTTTGAGTTAACAAGTGATAAAATTTTTAGTAAATAAATAAAAAAAATCAACCAAATAACATGGATATTTTGACGAATAGCAGTGCAAAATAATATGCAAAATGCTATTAAAAACTATGCAAATTCGAATGCTATTTGAAAATATCAGAATAAAAATAATAATGCTAAGTGCATTCTATTTGGATAAATTGTAAGTGCAATAGCCGGAAATGCATTTAATTGCAATACTCATACGGGTTTGTGGTTACTAGTTTACCTGAAGCGGATTGTGCAGTCAAGTTAAGCTTCATCGAATACAGTTTATAATAAAATAAAATTCTTTTTCAAATAGATAGATTTTCATAGGTACTTCTTCTGTTCTGTGGTAGCTATATTGTCCTACTATACATGTTATATCTTCGTAGTATCAATTCTAGAGTTATAATTTCTAATATTGTGATTTCTTTTTTATATATATTGTTAATTGACCCAAGTCAAAGTATTTTTTTTGAATATTAGTTTCTCTTTCAAAAAATTATTCTATGTCCTATATTTGACAGTTGCCCGTTTTATCTTTCAGTTTGCCCGTGATTGATATAAATAATATAAAGGCTCATTTACACGATGCAAGTTCCATGCCTGTTGCATACAATTAAAATGACTTGCACGGTCTAAACCAAGGACTGAATACCGGTTAATTTATTATGGGAGTTATACCGGTATAATAAAGGTTTTTGTTAATATTTTTTCGTTTTTATTCATATTTACTGAAACAAATTACTGTCGTAAGTTTAGTGTATTACTCTTTAAAACTAATATCATGGTATTTCAGTCAGATACGTATTTTATATGTAACATTATGTAACATTCTTGATCCGCCATACAAGTTTTGTTTCAATACTTTTCTTGGTGTAATTTTGGCAATCGAAATATCAAATCAAATCAATCAAAATTACATTTTGATCCACTGAAAATTATATTATTAAATAAAATATGATTTGATATAATTTAGAAATGCCAAATTCTGATAGCTACTTGTACTACTTGTATAACGAATCGTGGTCTTACGTACATATAAAAATATTTACCACGGTATATCCAAGTATTGTTCAAATAAATGTAACATGAAGCAATCCATTCTAAACAAAACAAAACTCGAACCGTAAATCAAGTTAAATGGAATTTTGGAATAACAAAAACAATGACGTGACAATTCGCGTGTAGCCATCAATCACTTATCTCCATCAGAGCGAGATGATGTATGATGCTGTAGAACTAAATAGTATTTGGAAATACTGCGTGAATAGTACGAATGCTTTTGCTTTGTAAATTGTATTTACTATTTATATTGTACAATCGTATTCGTAAGAATGATGGCTCCAAAAATAATCCAAAAAAAATTTCGATTTGAATATGCTATTTTCCCACTTCTATTTTATAGATTTGCAGTGGACATCAAATATCAATAATCAATCATCAATCATCAATATTACAAAATATATAAACTAAAAATCGTGCGTGAAGTGAGATGTCAATTGCGGAAGATGGCGGAGTTTCAAATCTAATTTATTTTAAAATTAATTTACTTCATATACTTTTTCCTGATTTTTAACGATATTTGAATAGTTATACTATTATTCTGGTCATAGACGAATACAGCATATAATGTATAAAATCGTTGCAGTCGTTCTTGAGTTATAAATGTTGTAACTAATATGACTTTGTTTTATATACATAATTATAGACAGAAGATGTTAGTTGATCGGATCTTCAAGTGTTATGTGTTCCGATAGGTGACGAATTCGAATCCCTCCGGATACAATTTTTTAAACATCTAATTTATAAAATTCTCGTGTCGCGGTGTTTGTGGTTAAACTCCTCCGAAACGGCTTTCCCGATTCTCATGAAATTTTGTGTGCATATTGGGTAGGTCTGAGAATCGGACAACATCTATTTTTCATACCCCTAAGTGATAAGGGTTGTTCACAATTAATTTTTTTTTTTTAATTTTTGAACGAAATTTTTATTTTTTTATAATGTGGCATTAAAATACAATACAACCCCTGCTTTTTTTGTCAAAAAATCTTGACCCGTGCGAAGCCGGGGCGGGTCGCTAGTATACTATAAAATTCAATTACCGTTAATAGATGAAGACTATTATTGTATATGTTAGGGATAAAAACAGCATATAAGTAACCTGCACCCTGGGTCCAAGTAATTTAAAAGTAGATATTGGATCTTGCGCTCCAAAATAGGTTGTCTAACGAGCATGGCACCACCTGATCCGAATGATCCGAGGCCACTAAAACTCGATACGAAGTAGTTATTTCCGGGAAACTTGAAATTTGGCTTAATGCCGAGGTTGAACAGCCGCAATGTTGCTGCACCTTGTGACCTCGATCGATGCTCGTTAGTTTTAATTTTGATCAAACATAGATATCTATCACTTAAAGAATTTAATAAAGATTAAACTTATCACATGGCAACTAAGTGAAAAACCTTCCATTTAAGAATTTATAACAATATAAGGTCTATAATACTCATTTCTTAAAGGCCGGTGACGTACCGCAAGTCCTTTGGTGTAACAGATGGCTTTTTGGCCCATATGGCCTATATAAATTAGCCGGACGTTTTTTTATGTTAGATATCCACAAACGAACATGAGGTTCACTTGATGGTAGGTGATACCTCAGCCACAGAATGTCAGTCAATGATGCGCTGTCGACCTACTTTTTTTACTTCGAGCATCCGGAAATCCATAAACTGAAACCGAAACGCGCAATATGCACTTCACGGTTTTTTCGTTCCCTGGTCGGAATTTCGATATTCCTCCCATCCGTTCAATGCCCGAAGTTACTAGATGTGGGGAAGACATGCTTACAGAAAATTATAAACATATCCCGGTGGGATTCGAACCCACGACCCGGATGGGATGCGCACGGCCGGTGTTCTACCGAACGCGCCAACGAGACCGTCAACCTGTTAACTTATCAGGTAAGCGAACAGCTCGTTGGCCCTTCATTCCCTAAAAATGTAAGTTATTCATAAGTCTATTTCTTTTTTTTATTTAATAACAAAAAACACGTATTTTCCTTCAGTCTTTAGAAATTTTTTAGCCTTCGACGGTCCATTAGGCTAATCGTAGAGCAGTGAGATGGCAGAAAGATTAATCTGTGCACAGTCATCGTTTATGCCCTATTTTATTAATTGATAGCAGTTCAATGGCCTTCATAAAATATACTCGATCTGTCTGCTATATACCTTGAGTAAGGACTTTAAAATATATTTCTTCGAAGTCTTTAACTTTGATAGGGATTTTTTATTGATTTTACAATCCCTTTTTAATGACACCTTTTCAGAGGAAAGTTCTTATTTTTCTTGTCACGTTCTGAGCAAGGGAGAAACCCCGGAATTTTTAAATGAATTTGTAATAGAATAAACTCAATTAACGAACAACCTTGTACGTAACAATTTGTTTACTTTTTTATTCATTAATATTTTTTTTTATATTTATTGTCAACTATCTGGTTCCAGCGACTTATGTGAATTACGAGGGTGAATCAAAAAATTCTTGGAATCAATATTAAAAAATGCAAAGATTTAAATAATAATATTTTATTTTTCTACATAATCTCCCTCCAATGCAATGCATTTAGAATAACGCGTTTCTAACTTCCTTATTCCTTGTGAAAAAAAAATATTTTCTTGACTCTCGAAAAAGTCCTCTACGGCAGCTATAACCGCGTCATTATCGTGAAATTTTGTTCCACGAATTTCCTCTTTTAATTTTGGAAATAAGTGAAAATCACTTGGGGCTAAGTCCGGAGAATATGGTGGGTGGTCAAGGAGATTGAAGCCAGCACAGCGGATTGCGTTGAGCGCAACTTCCGATCGATGAGCAGGAGCGTTATCTTGAAGGAACAACACGCCCAACGACAGTTTTCCACGACGTTTTTCTTTAATCGCTTCACGCACTTTCGGGATTAAATTTGCATAATAGGGTCCAGTAATCGTCTGGTCTTTTGGCATGTAATCAATAAAAAGGATTCCTTCACTATCCCAGAACACAGAGGCCATAACTTTGCCAGCGGTAGGAGCAACTCGAAATTTCTTGATGGATGGAGAGGATGGTCGTTTCCAAGACATGCTTTGTCTTTTAGTTTCAGGATCAAAATGGTGGACCCACGTTTCATCCATGGTGACAAGACGACGGCAAAAATTATCCGAATCACGCTGGACCATTTCGAGATTACGCTTGGAAATTTCCAAACGTCGCTTTTTGTTTTCGTCGGTTAACATTCGTGGCACCCATCTTGCAGACACTTTTTTGAACCCCAGTGAATCAATTAAAATGGATTGAACGCTACCAAAAGATATCTTTAGGATCTCAGCTATATGTTTTATAGTCATTCTTCTGTCTTCCAAAACCAGATTCTCAACCTTTTTGACATTTTCTTCTGTAACGGAGGTTGAAGGCCGCCCAGAACGCGGGTCATCTTTACAGCTTGATCTACCTCTTTTAAATTCAGCCACCCAGTACGCAACCGTAGAATAGGGTACAGCATCACCCCCTAATGTCTGCTGAATGTCCAAAAAAATTTCCTTCGTAGACATTTTTTTCAAACTGAGATATTTTATCACCGCACGTAACTCACTTTTATCCATAATTTTGACTTTTTAGCAACTCGTTGCACAAAAAAATTTATTACATGCGAACGAACTGACAAAAACAAGTGACAGTCTGCATAAATATAGTGTGATAGACACTCTTTAATTTGAATATCGAACTTGATCCAAAAAGGTTTCATATATATGCACTTCTAAGAACTTTTTGATTCACCCTGGTATGATAACTTTATACTGACATCGAATTCGATAAATCAAAACCTATATTTTGCTCCATACGTTTCATTTAGCTGTAAAAATAAATCCTTTCAGTTGTTCAGACGTTAGAATGAATAAAAATACAGACAGAATAAATCGCGTTTTAATCCATTATTTAAACGTGTGATACTGGCGTTTAAAAAGACAAGATTTAGATCTTGGAAGCCTACATATTATGGAAGTGACTTTTATACTATACTAGTAGACGCGGCAGACATATCTTGAATATGCCCATTTGCCCACTTTTTTATATAATATGTCACTGATTTGTAGTGGACATCTGTTATTTCAAAAAAGCTAAGCATGCATGACGTGTGCTGTCAAGATGGCGGAGT
Source organism: Anthocharis cardamines (assembly GCA_905404175.1). Classification (NCBI taxonomy): domain Eukaryota; kingdom Metazoa; phylum Arthropoda; class Insecta; order Lepidoptera; family Pieridae; genus Anthocharis; species Anthocharis cardamines. The sequence goes on from FR989959.1 coordinate 4,560,193, forward strand.
TCCGAACCTAATTTATTTTAAAATTATTTTTTGCATACTTTTTTTCTTGAATTTTTCCGATATTTTAATAGCTATTCTGATATTCGGGACATAGAGGAATCCAACAAATAAGATATCTTTAAAATCGGTGCAGCCGTTCTTGAGTTATAAATGGTGTAACTAAGAAAACTTTATTATATATATATGTATTTATATATACGTAGATATAGATAGATTACGAGTATATGTAGATTAAAGCACTTGACTGAAATCAGACTGACGCACATGTTTTATAGCGTTTGGCCAAGAGAACCGCAATGCTATAATTTTAGATGATAATATAACGTCGGGTTGGCAAGATATTGGTCGTTTGTATAATAAATAAGTCGATAGCGATCGTCGTTTGAACCTTTACTTAAAGAAAGCTGAATTTATTTGGGATAACTTGTGAAACGCAGTGTTTTTGAATTGGTATCATTAGATACATGCCTATTTAGATTTGAGAGGCCAATTCGTAGACGTATTTTGACCGAAAAATTAAATATTTTTTTAAAATATAAGCGATGATAACAGATAGCCATTGGAAGTGTGATTTTCCTCAAGTCTTTAAGAATTATCGATACAGTAAATTTAAGTATAATAAAAAACTAAAATATCAGACACATCTGAGAAATGTAATTAAATAATTTTTTTTATGAATATTTTTTTTAAGAAGTACCTACTATAAATTAAAGTAGGTACATTTTCTATTAAAGTTTTAATGTTGCAAATTTAAACAACAAAACTATTAAATAATACAGCAAAGCCAAAATATTCATATTAATCTTTTTTTTTATTAGAACAGTCTAAATACACGGTAATTTGAGACATTTTTTGATATTACGATATTTTGAATTCGATTCTTGAAAAAAGTTGTTTAGTAAGTAAAGTAGTTCTTTAAAGGTGCGACATTTTTAATTTCGATTTTATAATTTGAGCGTTGAATGATTTTTTTTTTAAAATATAGGAAATTTGACATTATTTAGATGAAGATAAATTGGGAAACATTTCAGTGATCATTAAGTATTACTGGCGCCACAAAGGCAATTAAAAAGAGCTTTCTATTTAATTTGAAAAGAAACAGGCGCATGAAAAAATTTCCCAATATTAATAATTTGTCTTATTCTCTTTGAAATGATCTTGAGAAGATTTTTATGATATTAAATGCGAATTCTTTGTGTTCGACGCCTAAAGAACATTTTTATTTTCACATCGGAAATTCTTTTATTTCTTGCACGCGTGTGTAATAACTCAGGCAATTCAACGAATCGAACGCTATATGAATTCCGATTGAATTGGATTACGGTCGCTGAAAACATCGCTGCGATAAATTAAAAAAAAAAATCTTATCGCAAGATGATTCTGACTTTCTATTATTTACCGTATTAATTAATTGCTTTTTCTATGGGGTAATTTTTAACTAGTGTTGTGTTATCGATAGGTAGCATAACAAAAATTCAGTTTGATTCCTTTTTCCAAATACTAAAAAAAACACACAAACTGTAGTGTGTATACTTTATCTAAACTAATATTATAAAGAGGTAATGTTTGTGAGGTTGAAGGGGCTAGTAATCTTGGGATCTACTGAACCGATTTTAAAAATTCTTTCACCAATAGAAAGCTACATTATCATTACTTTTGAGAATATAACTTCTACATTGCACCCGTGCGAAGTACCGCCACGCCCCGTGTTGCTAGTTTATTAAATATCTTATGTTAGTTTATCCCGTCTTACAATATCTCCTCTAAATAAACTTAAATTTGTTTCTTTTTTATATTCAATTGTAATTTTTCTAAAATCATAAGTATTACTATGTTTTTATCTTGAAATTAAATCTTTATTCATTAATTTATTAAGAATTCCAAATACTTCTTACAACAACTGAGCCGATACTTACTATAGCTTTTAAGTATACCTACTCATTCCTTTAAAGCTGGCTTTGGGCCCTTTGATGTTTTAGATGTTCATCAAATCGAATTAAAATATTTGAGGGGTTTCAAGTTCTTATATAAAATTAATATTATATAAGTAATATTACAATTTTTTGGATAAGTATATCATGATTTTTGCAGTTATAGTACACCTCATTTATTGCAGACCATAGTTTACATTTTTAACTTTTTTGACGGGCTCCTTGGCCTGTTTGGTAGAAAATCTACCTTGCGCTATGATGGGCCACGGGTTCGAATCCCGCCGGGATGACACATTTATAATTTTTCTATAAGCATGTCTTCCCCACGTCTGGTCATTTCGGGCATGAACGGAATATCTAAATTTGGACCGGGTAAAGTATCATCGTTTATGGATGGAAAAACCGTGAAGTGAAACAAAACATTGCGCGTTTCGGTTTCAGTTTATGGATTTCTGAAAGCTCGAAATAAAAAGTAGGTCGACAGCGCATAATTGACTGATGTTATGATGTTCTGTGGCTGAGGTGTCACCTACCATCAAGTGAACCTCATGCTTGTCTGTCGATATAAAACTTAAAAAAAAAAATTAAAAAAGTAATAAAAATTATGAAATTAGTAAAATAATACTGAAACTATGTCAGCCAGTGTTAGGCGTGAAGGCAAACAGCGTGGTACATAATTTCGCATTTAACTCTTCCCGAATTAACCACCTTCATTACTCCGATTATATAAGTAATAAGAAGAAATGGATCATTAATTCTTGAAGATTGTCTTTCTAAGTCATAAAACGTGACGTGATCGGATTTGCAAAGCTTTTACACCGATATCTCTTGGTGTCTTGGGACAGATTTCATTACGTATTAGAAAAGATACCTTCCGCTGTCTGATACAAGTCTTACTTTAATCAAGACTAAATCGAGAGTTTGGTAATCTATATACAAAGATGGCACAGACGGATATAACGTAAACACAACTATCTTATATATAAAATTTCCATGTCTCAATGTTAGTTACCGTACTCCTCCGAAACGGCTTTACCAAATTTTATATGCGTATTCAGTAGGTCTGAGAATCGGCTACTATCTATTTTTCATACCCTTAAGTGATAAGGGTTGTTCACCCTTAATATTTTTTTTTTTTTTTGACGAAATTTTTTGTTTTTATTTTTTTATAATATTAAAAAATATTATTGGTATTGGTATTAAAAAATACATACAACCCTATATTTTCACTCTTCTATTCAACCCCTGCTTTTTTTGTCGAAAAATCTAGACCCGTGCGAAGCCGGGGCGGGTCGCTAGTTTTTATATATATTTGTTGTACTCTTTAATGGATATGTTTAAATATACCAAAATTCTTGAATATTCTTTCAATATGGTAGCTGAACTAGACAGAACTAGAGATTTTTTCATCTAATATGTAATTTAAAATGAATCTTAACTATTATATCATTATATATGTATATAAACAAAAATCAATGTAAGTAGGTTTTTTCAGTTCTAAACTATTTATCATATTATGATGAAACTTTACTGAGTTGTTTTGCATACGCTCGTGAACGTTCCAAAAATACCTATATTTTTGTTACTTAAGTTGGCATTGCAACGCATGTCTGGTACATTAAATACTAAATGAAAATAAAATAATATTCTTTTTCAACTCTTTTTGACACGAAATAAATGCATACATGCACCTTATACTTAGAACCGATCATCATAATATTAATTAAAGTAACATAATATAACCTGTTACACAGTTTCAATAAAGTATTTTGCATTCAGACCACAGTTTCGTTATTGGTTTAGTATTTGAACAAGCGCTCGTATTCGAGCCAGCAACATTATGTATACCTCTTTCAGCCGAAGCCGGGCTTGACTTGTTTACTTACTTTTCACTCGATAAAACATTCATAGGACGACCTCACATTGTTCTCTCGAATACACAACGCCACACACAATGGAATTCGGTTAGGTATATCCTTATGCAAACACGCGGCTAAGCGGATGTAAATTAGCTTTCTGTTTACTATAAGCAAATAGGCGGCACGAATTGACTAATCAAAGATGTATTACGTATTATTTATTATTAAGATATCTTATTCGAAATACGAATAAAAAAATGTGCGTGATTTAATAAAATGGTATGTCACAAAAAAGTTACAATATTCACTCGAGAAGAAAATTAAATTATAAATTACAATTAACATACAAAGATTACGTACGATTTAAGTGTTATTCATCATCACGGATTTCGCTAAAATCTACAGCATATGTAAGACTTGGCTGGATGGAAATAACCGAAGGGCGAATTCCAGAATGTCAGATACAGAACACAAAGATACAGTATTATTTCATAAAAATATAATAATAAGTACAACAAATAAAAAAATATTAGAATTAAGCAAGCTGCCGGCCTAGCATGACAAGCACGGCAAAATTTTGTCGACCGTTTTCTCCTGTCTTAATCGATTAATTATCTCTTTATGTCTTCCGGGTCTAACATGACACTTTCACTTAAAACTCGACTTCTAATGTCAAAAGTAGAAATATTTGTCGATAGAGATATCTATCAAAGTTGTCGATGTCGAGATATCTCTTGATAGTCATGCTAGGCGGGCAAAATAGTTAAGTGTTAACTTAAAACTATGGTAAATTAATTGATTATGCGTTAAAATCAATAAATTAAGATAAAGGAGCGAGAGTCGCATTTGCTGGTCATACAATTGCAGTGAAAATAATCAAGGATGTGCTGTCTTCTTCTTATTCGTGTCGCTCTTGACAGAGCGGTCGTGGTCATCATGTATTGTCAGGGGCTGATGTTGCTCGCCTCACGATGTCTCGCCATCTCTCTCTGTTCGTCGTCTTGCGAGAACAATGATGTAAGGGGCCGCCTACGGCAGATTTTATCTGGTCAGTCCATCGCATGGGTGATCGTCCACGTGGCCTAGTGCCTTCCACTGTGCTGTCTTACTTATTATTTTATTTATTTTTACATCCAGCAACCCAAAATCTATATCTGTAAGTGAAGACGAGTGAAATGTATTGTTTTAATTTATTCTTAACTTGAGAAATATTTTATGTACAAAAGTTTAAATGTAAACTTAAATATATTCGTGATATTGTCATAGTTTGAAATAGCTTGTCCTTTCACGGCACGAATAGTTTATACCGGCCTCTTTCAGATGCAAATAATTTCAGAAAGCTGAAGTTTTCCTTTGCCTTTGTGAATAAGGAAATGTTTTCCTATCGCGATTGGTATATCCTCAAAGATTCCTCAGGAAATCCATCTTTTTATGTCGATCACGAAATGTCTACGGAATCGAGTGAAACTTTTAAACAAAAGAAGTTACGGCGGGTGACAAGCCCGTGTAAACTTATTGTATAAAGCGTTCCTGGTGCAAAGTTGTCATTGTGAAGTTGTCAAGGTGAAGGAAATTACCGAGAATCTGCGTTATAGAATAAAGTTGGGTTTATTTTGTAAAATGAAAATGTCTTTTGACGTTTCCTTCTTGTATTTAACTTTCATAACTTCGAGTACATTAAATCGGCACATTTTGTGTTATTTACAATGTACATTTGTAAACAAAGGAATCTTTGATATTCCGACAAATCACGCAGACCCTAATTCAGTATTCAAAGTATTTCACAAGATATAGCTTAATCGTACAATATATAATGAAATCAGTTCTGATTGGTTCATGTTGGCACGTCTGTTTACATATAATAATTATATATTATATATTGATATGAAGTTACCAAACTAACGGATATAAAAATATACATTTATTAAAAAAAAAAGTTTAAATAGCGAATCAACCCTTTTATGTGTTTCACTGATAATTTTTATTATCAGCCTTCTGTAACCTGCCCGACCGATTTTGTTTCCCCGAGATTCGAACCCAGAACTTCCGATGCTAAATCTTACCACTAAGTCATGGAGGCGGTCGATATAAGTAATTATTGATTTACAAAATTAATGATGGAAAATGATACAGGTTCATCAGGGCCGCGTGATATTCTTGAGGTTTATTGGAATTCATTTGACATTGATCTTACTATATAATTAATTATAAAGTTATATTTAATTATTTTGCTCTAGATTCGGGTGAAAACTTGAAAAAAAAGTAATAGATGTACGAAAGGCTTACTGCCGGCGTAGCAAGACAAACTAAGATGATAAGATATCTCGATATATTATATCTCGACATCGACAATTTTGATAGAAACGATATCTCGATCGACAAATATATCTATTTTTGATATTAAAAGACGAGTTTTAAGTGTAATTGTCGAGGAAGAAATAAAGAAATAATCGATTAAAAAAAGAGAATACGGTCGACAAAATTTTGTCGCGGTTGTCATGCATCATCATGTTGTAGGTATTAAATGCTATAAAAACGTACTAGGTTTAGTACAATTGTACTAAACTGGCAACACTGTCACAATTATAGATATTCTATACTGAATGGAGAGTATGCAAGCACACTTTTGTGATTAGATTTGGTGAGGCCAATACGTTATTGTAATTGTGTGTTAATTTCATTAGAACTATTACCGTCTTCAAACTAGACCTATTATTGGTTGTGCTGAGTAGGTAATATTTTTTGTTTTTTTATTTAATAGAGTCTTCAACTAATATATAAGTATATACATATATATAGTACTAGCCGTCCTCGCCCGCCCGCTTTGCTGGGCGACTTGTAAAGGATAGACGAATATGAACTATCCACATAAATTTGAAAAATAATGGTAAAGGGCTGATGGAATTCAAAAAATGAATAGCCTAAAACCTTCTACAATTAATTCCGCGTCGAATGGTCATGGTATCATGCCGATCGGTCCAGTAGTTCAAGTTTATCGATAACAAAGAAAAAAAAAGTTGCTTATATATATAGATAGTGGAGGAGTGCTCAATGGAAAAAAAAAACAATTATATGTATATGTAATTGTAAATATGTATGGCAATTACCATTAATTCACTAACTAAAACTTTATTCATTTAAGATTTAATGACACTTTTGAATCTTGATAGTTTTTTTTTAAAACGTCCATAAATAAAATTGATTTGATTTCTCGTACTACTAACCTGACAGTTTGACGCTTCGAATACTCTCCCGCAAGTTGTTTATACAATACTCTGGCCTCTGAAACCTGGAGAGTATTTACAATGTATGCCAAGAAAAAATTCCAATCTTCGACGTTGGTGAAGGTTAAACTAAGATTATTTTCCAATATAAGATTCCTCAGTCTGAGGACATTATTGAGGTATAATGCTGTGAGGACTTCTTTCCCATCGAGCATTCCTCTATCATATACTAAAGCCAAAACACAAAATTCATGGAATTTCAATATATGAATATTTTTATTCCGTTTAATGCTCGACTAAATAGGAAAAATATTTTAGGGGAATATTTAAGCATGTACTTTATATTGGACGCTGTAAGATTGTTGATCGAAGGCTGTAAAGTCAAAACTGCAACAAAAGGATAACCCACAATGAAGTACATCGACGTGGTACGACTGAGTGGAGGTCTTTCATACGAATTGTGAAGTATTTTATAGTAAACTAGCGACCCGCCCCGGCTTCGCACGGGTTTATATTTTTTGACAAAAAAAGCAGGGGTTGAATGTATTTCTTAATGCCACATTATAAAAAAATAAAAACAAAAAATTTCGTCCAAAAAATAAAAAAATAAATTTAGGGGTGGACTACCCCTAACATTTAGTGGGATGAAAAATAGATGTTGGCCGATTCTCAGACCTACTGAATACGCATATAAAATTTGGTAAAAATCGGTCAAGCCGTTTCGGAGGAGTATGGCAACGAAAACAGTGACACGAGAATTTTATATATTAGAAGATAGAAAAAATATGTATCTGCGGTCATAGAAAAAAAATCATTATATATTAAGAATCAATAAAAAAGACAAATCTTCCAGTTTTTTTAATTTAAAATTTTACGTAGGAACTCCGCCAGTATTGATTTTCCAATGTTATTATCACAGAACAGAAGAAGTAAGTAGAAGTGGGTTGTGTCATAATTAGTACCGGATCGAGTGTCGCCAAATTCACACAAATGGATGGAGTATTTAACACTGCACACAGTTACAATATGTTTTCAATTCGTTGTTTTTATTTAACTTAAAACTAGTTAAATCACACTGGTCCTACAATTTATAATATATCTTAGTGCTTTACGATAACGGTTACTTTGTCGTAGCGCACAAAGTACCTATGACATTTTGTAATATTAAAACAAAGTAATATATAATTATTAATTACTAAACTAAACTTTATGTGAAACATATAAGGTTGATTTTGGCTGACTGCTGCAACCATGCTTTTTTATTTAACTCAAAACTAGCTAAATCACACTGGTCCTATAATTTATAATATATCTTAGGTCTTTGTGATAACGGTTAATTTGGCTTAGCGCACATAGTTCATACGACGTTTTGTAATATTAAAACAAACTAATATATAATTACTAAACTAAACTTTATGTGATAGATATAAGGATGATTTTGGCTGACTGTGATGGATTAAGCATCACTATGCTCAATTGTGACACGCGTACCACGCCTACTTAGCACTTCCACTTATTTTTCTTGTTCCGTGGTTATTATCATTACCATAAGTAAAGAGCACTCGTAGAGGGTGCATAGCGTACGGGAAATGACGCCAAGTTAACTTTATTTTTATTGCTTTCTTTATTATTACAGATCATAAAACCGAGCAGGTGGTTAACCTGATGGTAAGTTATCACCGCCCAAGCAAATCCGTGGCACAAATATCATAAATGCGTTTTGGACCTTTTAAAAATGTATTGTCTATTTTAATAAAACTAACGTTCTTTTTCTTTTATTTTTGTATCACTGTTAAACATTAAATATTTCTATCGTAAAACGAGTTGATACCTTGAATAAATCAGGTGGCCAACCATGAACTCTACTAATACAGGTCAATTCCCGAGCAGTTCAACTTTTAGTCGAAACCTGTCAGGTATTCATTTCGTACCATGATGTGATATCAGCTGACCTGTAATTGGCCTACTTCTTACCGGCTACTTGTCTCTGACTTATATTGTGAACGCCATTTTGAAATTACGTTCTAAAATATATATTAATACCGGTTTTTTATGTTTTAGTAATATACAGTTATAAAGTTATTTTTTAACTTTAGAAATGAAATAGTAAGTTTAAGGGTAATTATAACCAACAATAAACAAAGTTACACATTCCTAATGAATGTGGATACTTAACATGCAACAAAAAAATAGGCGCTAAGTGGCCTCTATTAAAGAACGTAACTAATAAACATGTCAAATGAATTGTAAGATTTAAGAGGGATATTTGAAATGAGTTTTAAGTTTTTGAGTGATTTATTTGGAATATTTTTGTTAGTATGTTACAACATAAAATAATTCATTAATTTTGTTACCGTCGTTTGTGTTGCACCTCATATCGGAGAAATATTCACAATGACTGCATCGCGTCGAGTTTCATATGAACAATTGGAAATTTTATGGGACTTTTTAAATACACATAAAGATATTGCAACGGGATACAATAAAAGTGCTCAAGCTCGTGAAATGTCTCGGAGGATGTGGACGGATGTGACTCAAAATTTAAACTCCATGGTTGGTGGTGCTGTAAAGGATTCGAAAGGCTGGGCTGCTGTAAGTTTATTTAATTAATTGAATTTATAAACATATAAATTTAATATTAAACAAATGGACAGGCAGAGCTAAAAAAATATAATTCTAGTATGTTTTATAAATATTAAAAAAGTATTATTGTATTTTTTAGTATTGGGTGGATTATAACGGAAAAATTAAAAGAAAATGTGCAGCTTTTAGAACATCTCACTTTCGCACTGGTGGGGGACCCAGCAATATTCTAACTCTGACAGATATAGAAAAAAAATATTTGTCAATATTGGGAGAAGACTATGGTACGGGCCTCCCTGGTGTTCAAGTAGACCCATTTGATACTAATAGCGTTCACGTAAGTTCTTTTTAATTTATATAAAGCTTGTACTTTCTTATTTACATACTGTGTGTATTTTACATGGTTTATTTTTTTCTATAGGCGCCATCGACATCACAAGCATCTGAAGTATCATTAACAATATTAGATATAGAACCTACTGAAGCAGTTGACCAAAATATAATTAATAGTGATGCTCCGCATATACTTCCTCCAGGCAATGAACAGGTAGAGCATCAGAGTCCACCAATTGTTCAACCAGCTTCAAGAGCAAGTATCTATAACGCAAGATGATGCAAGAAGGTCTCTTGTAGAATCAGGCCGCAGAAGAGCAGATGCAACTCAGAACATTTATGAAGGCCTGAATAGTATTGAAACTGTTCTGTCTCGAATAGCAGCTGTATTAGAAAGAATGGAAAATAGGTATGCTCTCATATCATTTATTCACTAACTGTACATACATAAATTATTATATTATACATATTTTCATTTACAAATATTTCAACCAGAAAGTTAAGTTTAATTTACAAAGATAAGAAAGGTTGAAAACAAAACAATGATATATTCATATTAGCAATGACTTGATTGCATACATAATATGTAAATTGATTCTTAATTTTATAATTACTGTTGTTATGTTTTGTAGATTGGCCACAAATGAGCAATGAGCTGTCTTCTGGCAGAATTATTGTTATTAAGAATATGGTGAGTAATGAGTAAAAAACCATTGATAATCTATACATCTATACAAATATTATAAAGAGGAAAGGTTTGATTTTTTGTTTGTTTGTATGAATTGAATAGGCTCCGAAACTACTTGGCAGATTTGAAAAATTCTTTCACCAATAGAAAGCTACATTATCGCTGAGTAACATAGGCTATATTTATTACTAGAAAAAAATAGAGATCCTTAGAATTTCCTACTAAAACCAACCCGAGGTGTAAAAAAATTTGCCAAAAAATGTTGTTCGTCGCATGCGCTGCGAAAAGTATTGATGATAGAACAAAATAAAGTTCTACAATATTATAGAACATATAAATATCTACAAAAAACTTCGCGAGACCATATGTCTAACTATTGTAGTTATGTTACTATAACTACTTTTGTACATTTTAAAAGTTGATAGAAATGCCGATCAAAATCAGACCCTGCTATCCATACCTCTGTATTAATTCTTATCCAAATAAATTGTTTCATATTTAAGACTGTTTCAATAGCTGTTGATTACTTTTTGAAATATTGAAATCGGACATTCCATTCAAAAGATATTACGAAATTAAAAATATCAATGTAAACAAAAAATACACGCCGTCCGCTTCGCACCGCTGTGGCTCCACGCAGGACATCGAGCAATACGGCGAGGGGTAGTACTATGTCATTTTGTTCAATTTGTGGGGTTTTGTTACGATTTAACTCAAAAACTACTCAACCGATTTTAAAAATTCTTTCACTAATAGAAAGCTACTATATTATCAGCGAGTAACATAGGCTTTGCTTTTTTTTCATCTATTTGCACCCGTGCGAAGCCGGGGCGTTTTGCTAGTGTAATCATATTATTCTTTAAATTTTCTAAATTAATAATTTAATGGTATAAACCTAAGAACCACATATTATTTAATTCCTCCATATAAGGTTTCAGTGGGTGGTTAGCCCATATAAATGTCATATAACTATAGCACCACCATAGCTGGCATCCACACTGATAATGTTCATATCAGAATAATTACATATCTGAAAATCAATTTTTTATTAAATTTTATAGTAATATATTGTTTTTGTTACAGATCGTCTTCAATGGGTTGTAGAAATATGAAATTAACTTTATTTAAATACTAAAGATGTCACTACAATGACATATTTCTTAATTATATGCTATATTATAATTTGTTTTCTTCTCATTATTTTAATTCTAAGCTTTGTTATTACTTACTTCTAATAGATAATATTTTCTTGGTATGTATGTGTGAGCAAAATATATAGTTACTTACTATTTCTTTTTACAATAAAAATGCTCTTCATGATCTACTAGCCTTTTCATTGCTGTGTGTTCCTTCTATATAACCTAGCACTCCAAGCATCCCAAACTTATTGTGATAACTAAAATAATTTTAAAAAGTTGTGCAACTGAATGAGCAGCAATGTCTCCTATTCAAACCTAAAAAAAAATATAAATAAATCTCATTGATTATTATCAAATATATAGATAAAATTTGTTTAGAGTTATATACTAACCATTTACTTAAATGGATAAGTCTGTGGATTTTGTGGTTTGCGGCATGATTAATGAAGGAACCTAGCTCAATAACAAGTTTCTTTGTAAGTCTTTATCGTTTCATAAACAAATCGTCTTGCATCTCAAGTGTGTTCCTAAGCACTTGCCTTTCAAGTTTTGCCATTTGTTTATTTCTAACACTTCGTCTTCATAATACATCTAAAACAATTAAATTTATTATGATTTTATATGCAAAACAGTAAAAACAAATTCATAAAACTAAATATTGACGCTATAAAATAATAATTTATATAAGTATTGTAAAATACTTACGTTTAAAACAATATTAAACACAAAACAGTTCAATAAAAGTTACTTTCTCACGGCTGCAATATTTTGACACAAACACAATTCAACTTTCGAATTCGTCCTGTCAAAAATACTTCATGGTACACTAACGCACATCCAATGCAGGACAGAATGAGATTTGGGACGTCACGTGGTCGCTGTCCGGCTTGAATCACGTGGTCACTGGCTGGCCCGTTTTTATGGCGCTTATGGTACGAAATAGCAGGACAGTTTAATTAAAGTGTTAAATTGACCTGCTCTAAGAGTTCATGGTAGGCCCCCTGATCAGACTTGAATTCGTGTATGCGTTGATATTAGTTATTTCGACTATGTATTTGCGTGTTGTTCCCATGATAATGTAAGTGCGTGCTCCTATTTCACCATGCCTACTGCTGATAGAGGAAAAATCTTTTTTTTTTTTTTTTTTATGTCAGATATCGACAGACGAGCATGAGGTTCACTTGATGTTAGGTGATACCTCAGCCACAGAACATCAGTCAACGATGCGCTGTCGACCTAATTTTTACTTCGAGCATTCGGAAATCCATAGACTGAAACCGAAACGCGCAATATGCACTTCACGGTTTTTCCATCTATGAACGGTGGTTCGTTACCCTTTCGGAATTTAGATATTCCTCCCACCCGATCAATGCCCGAAGTTACCAGACGTGGGGAAAACATGCTTACAGAAACTTATAAGCATGTGCTCCCGGTGGGATTCGAACCCACGACCCATCGATGCGCACGGCAGGTGTTCTACCGAACGCGCCAACGAGCCCGTCTTTGTTTTATTTTTGTTTTTTTTTATTATTACAAGTAATTACTTCAAGATGTCAGGTGGAATAAGGTTTAATGGTGGCAGCTCCTTACATTTAGTAGAACAAAAAATTTGGCGATTGAAAAGAGTGGCGGAGAGTTTATTGTCAGTTCTTCTCGTCCTTTCTACGCCCTTGATTTAAGAACTGGTTGTAAATGTAAAATTAGAAGTATTTTTTTTATTAACTTTCATGAGAGTACATTAATACCTTAATGAATAAATGATTTGAATTTGGGAAAATATTATCATTACCATACCAAAACCACGCTATAATAAAATAACAAATGTGACCATCTCGGTTGTGATTATGTATTCTCTCTCACGTCCGCTGCGGCCTGCGGACCGCTTGCTCCGATGCGACGCTGAAATTGCGGTCATTGTTGTCCACGGAAATTTCTATACTCCATGTAATTCATATTCACCGACCGCTATAATTAATGAGGGCTAATTTAATATGAGCAAAACAGTGGACGTAATTTTGTATTCTACAATTAAATTTTGAAATGTGGTTTGCGTCATTCTAAAATATATTATGATATCTTTCAACAGAAATTAGTGAGTTTTTAAAAGTCGAATACGAACGTTAATCGACTTTGGAGTTTTACTTAAAAGTATTTCTGTCACTTTCATTATCATACTTAAAAAGAAAGTTAAATACATTTTGAGAAGCCTTCAATTTAGATTATCGTTTCATTAGTTCGCGGTAAGTGGATTTAAGTTTTATGATAAGAAATATTTTAGATATTTTTAATATTTACCCCGAAGAGCTCGATACACTGAATTCTTTTGTATAATAGTAAATTCCCGCGTCCTCTAGGAGGGCATGGGGAGGGCCCATTACTGTACATATTTCACTGATCATTTTTATTTACAGGCAAGAAGGTGATTAGCAGTCTGTGCCCTTACTGGTTTAAATATTTTTCCCCGGGGTTTGAACCTAGGATGACCAGAGCTAAACGCCAAGGAGGCGGTCGAATATTTACTATAAGTGATGTTTATTAGTTTCGTGACCAAGCAACACACGGGTGAATGATTACCTACATTAGTACACTACGATGAACAACTGACCGAATCAGGCCAATCGAACGATTGACTGGGTAAATTATTAGCAAAATTCGATTTACCTGAAACGTATCCAACCGCAGCTCTCCCAAAATAAACTCAGATGAACCACAGATTGATTATAATTTAATATACTATGTCTACCTCATTCTTTATTTCGACACTAGCAATTTATACTTTTATTACTACGCTATATTACTACGCTAACTTGAAAAAGTACATTTTATGCCAGATTTTAAAGAAAAATTGTGATTACTTTTTAATAATAATAATTATCTTAAATAATTTAAAATTTATTACAGTATAGCTTAACTTATAATTTATATACTTATAACTTTTAAATTATCTTAAATAATGTGTCGATTTAACACGTAACATTATAACTAAATTGTATATATATGTATACATATGTATATTCTCATAGATACAGATTTTGACCTTTTTAAGAGAAAATACGTTTTTTACTGCATTAAAAATTTATTCAGAAAGAACACTGTCATAATATGTCACAAGATCTTTAATATAAGTTATTCAGATACTTATACTTCTGTCACCTTCTTTCCTCTAAAGACTAAATTAATTATCGTCATTCCAAAAACGTTTAATGTAATACTAATAAGGTTCTCAGAGTAAAAAAATAATATTTGAATGTTAAAAGGGGTTTGCTTCTATACTTATATTATAAAGAGGAAAGATTTATTTGTTACGATTAAACTCAAAAACTACTGGAACAATTTTAAAAATTCTTTCACCAATAGAAAGCTACATTATCAGCGAGTAACATAGGCTATTTTTTATAGTTCACCTACATTGCACCCGTGCGAAGGCGGGGCGTGCTAGTAGGTATATCTAATATATAAAATTCTCGTGTCACAGTTTTCGTTGCCATACTCCTCCGAAACGGCTTGACCGATTTTGATGAAATTTTTTGTGCTTATCCGGTATCTATGAGAATCGGCCAACATCTATTTTTCATCTCCCTAAATGTTAGGGGTAGTCCACCCCAAAATTTTTTTTTTCATTTTTGGACGAAATTTTTTGTTTTTATAATGTGGCATTAAAAAATACATACAACCCTAAATTTTTACTTTTTTTCACCAACCCCTGCTTTTTAGAAATTATTTACATAGCAAATCAACGTTTGCCGGGTCAGCTAGTAATATATAAAATTTATCGTCTTGAACCATAGTGTCATAACATTAACAATAAAATCAGGTTATTAACTATTCTACAAACGAGCCAGTCATTTGATTCTAAAACCCTCTAAACTACAGCCAACATAAGGCTGAACGTAATTTGTGCGCCCCTTAACTTGACTTTTGTTGGGAATTAATGACGCATGCACTCTAATGTCGGTTTAGTAGGGACACAAATTCAACAGTTTTCTTTTGGAAAGGTAAACCGAGGCTTTATGGGGCGATAAAAAGGGAATATCGATTTAATATTATTTAGAAATAGTTGTGTTAAGAATATCTAATGGAGAGTTTCTTTAGAGACTTGGAGAATTCATTTATTCGTTGTAAGTTATACGTTTTATTACATAGAGTTGAACTATTACGGATTATTGTATATGTAATATATTATGTATTTACCAACATACATATATTTTACATCTCTTTTCCATTGTAGTAAACTCTAATCCTAACATAGCAATGCTAACCAAGACTATAAGGTATGCTAAAATATGTGAGTTTGTGTGGTAAAGTTTGCGTGTTTGTGAGGTTGTAGGGTGTAATCTCTAGATCTACTGAACCGATTTTAAAAATTCTTCGTCTACCACATGTTTACCACTAGTTTCTTTATGGTATCCAAATTTATAAAAAATATATTAAAGGCAATATAAATAACGTTTCCCTTATCGTTTTGTTTTTATAAATAAAAATCTCTTGGTGGTAAGAAATCACCGCTGTCAGTGTACATAAAAAGGAAAGCCAAATTACTCGCTTTGTCAGCTCAAATCATGGCCAAGTCTATATTTCAATTAAAAAAAAAAAATATATTTTTAATAGTCAATAAGATTAGTTTAGGATTTGTCTATGGATTTCTCATTATTTAAAGTATGAATAGGTTGGCATTATTATTTTATTGATACTCTGTAGTTGGGCTGCCCCAACATCAAATAATCTCACATTCGTCTGGCAATATCGCACATAAAAACCTTCTGAGTTGATTGAAAAAGCTTTAATTCTTAATAAACTATACTACCAACTATAACTATAACTATACATCCATATCATCAAATAGATACTGTTAAATTTAAATAAAATTGACTCTTAGTATTCTAGCATTAACGACTAAACTTCATTGAAATATCGAATCCATCACAAAATAGGAATAGATTTTAGTTATTCTTTGAGCTTTTAATTCTGAAGCGTTATATCGAATCTCAAAGGTTGTACTCAGAATGCAGACAAAGTAACAAGATATCACGACAAAGCTGGCTCGATGTTTGAATAGAACGTTCTTTGTGACAATGAAAAGAGATTTTGCTTACTGAATAACTCGAAGACCTATATTACATATAAGTAGAGAATATTGAGGCTCTATTTTAGATAATACTAGCGACCTGCCTCGGCTCCGCACGGGTAGTAAGAGTATATTATGCCTAGGTAGGTACATATTTTGTCTGCCGTAGGGTCGCAATTTGCGATAACCTGCGAACACAGAAAATTCGGTTGCCGGCGATAAGGGCCATACCTCACCGATATGCCATGGCGACGTGGCCAGCGACGTCGCCAACTAGTTCTTATTGAGATGTATGCCGGCTAACTCACTTGGCGACCGACTGGCGACGTTGCCAAGTAGCCAGCGTAGCCAGAGTCGACCGCTCCGCATGCGGCGACGGGCGACGCTGGTTGCCTGGAATCGCTACTTAGCGATAAGGCATCCAGTTGTACTTCGTGTGTCTGTTTCTATATTTCTGTATGTGTACCTGTGTGTTTATTTCAGTATTTCTACTGTAAATTAAATAAATAAACAACATTTCAAAACCACGACGTCATGCGCTGTTTTTCTATAGATTTTTAATTTTAACTTCACGCATTAACGAACCCCCATTTACTTGCTAAGAAACCCATGTACCTATTAATTTTCTAGTTAAATTACTTCGTAATGAAAAAAGATAAAATAATTTTCTACTCTTAGAATGGCGAACAGCTAAATATACTTTAAGAAGTGATGTAGCCATGCCTTATAATTACAAAACTATGGCTCGCTAGTTACGAGTAAAAAGAAATTAATTAAATTATTTGCTTTTAAGTAAACTCTTAAGGCTAGGTTACTAAAACAGACCTTTCAAATACAAATTTGTAGTTTTCTTCTTGCATTATTTCATATTATAAAACCCCCGCCCGAACTATATTTATTAATCTTTTTTTCCCAGGATTCAAACAGGTTTTTGAAAGGGATTCATCATTATTTTGAACAGTATATCATCTGAAAAATCTGAATATAAAAACTTTTGGACCTATCTGAAAAAATATTTAATAATATATAGAAAGCTACATTATCACTGGTTGTTGGCATGTTATACATTTTTGGATATTTTAACCATATTTACATTAATACGTAACTTTTTTAATCAATACGAAGATGGTAAAAAATACACTGTCTTGCGGTTTTGTTGATTTACAAAAAAATATAGAATTAAGTTATTGATGTCGCTATAAAGGTTGAAATTTGGGCACTATGTGAGATATTAGCTGTCTTAAGCACGGATAACTAAGAAAGTACTCGTATCATTTCTCATACAACTAACTGATATATGATAATAATACTTTTACGCATATTGTTCCCTTTACAAATATCTGAAGTACTCAGATGAAAATCAACTTTGAAAATCGAACATAATATTTCCCTACGAATATAACATTCGCTCGTGTAATTTCAATGGATTACTTTTGTGGAATAAAACTTTGCACCCGTCGCTTTCCAAGTCAATATAAATTATAATTACAGCGCGTGCAATTAACATACATCAAAGAGTTCCATCTAATGAGCCGAGATACAGTGAAGGTGAAAATTTAATGAAATTGTACATCGACCTGCTGTAATTACTACCTTTTCGTCTCTAACTCCCTCTCAAGTTAATTAGCTCTGAATTACAGGTAGTGAAAATGATTTAATCTGAGTGAATGCTGAAAAAATATTTTCCGCTTTATAAGATTCATGGTAATTAATTAAGACGGTATTACTTTTTGTACGGTGTTTAGGTTTCTTTATAATAAGTACAAAATTCTTGCAGATTATCAAAAGTAAAGTTAGATATTATAAATTTGATTAAATATTATGTTTAAAAGGACAAAACCTGTCGAATTAAAAATAGTGATCTATACTTCTATATCTATATTAATTAATTAATTAATTAATAATTTATAAAGAGGAAAGATTTGTATTTTTGAATTTTTGTATGTAATGAATAAACTCAAAAACTACTGGACCGATTTTAAAAATTCTTTCACCAATAGAAAGCTACATTATCAACGAGTAACATAGAATACATCTACATTTCACCCGTGTGAAGCCGGGGCGAGTTGCTAGTAATTAATAAGTTTGGTTAGTGCAAGGAACACAATAAAAATGTGTCTCCCTATGATAGAGACAGTAAGAAAAGAAGGACACTATCTTAGTAAGAGGATAAAATTTAGATAATTTAGAATAGAAATAAACTGGATTTATTAGCCTTAAATGATAGGCTATATTGCACATGCGTATAGTGGTAAGTAAAAATATATATTATTTTATCTGTTATATTATATTACATCTAATTTAAATATGTTAGCTTGTGTAAGTGTAAATAAAAACAAAGCCATGAGAGATTTATTTTCCCCAAAAATCATTACAGAAATGCGTGTAGTAACCGCTATCATAAATAATAAATACAAAGGAAAATATCCGGAGGCAATTTAATCAACTTTTATTCCATTGTGTACAAAAAGCATGTGACACGGGCTATAAGTCATTCCTGGTGCTACTCCAATTGGTCTGAATTTATTATGAAATGCAATTTACTACGTTTTAATTATTACTGGAATTATACTACGTTTATTTTATCTATAATAATTTGGGAAAAAATGAGAATTCTTTTTTAATTGGTTTAATTATTTTTTTTTGAAATAAACTGAGTGTTTATACAATTTCATTAATTTTCTTATATTTTGGTATATTTGAGAACACCCTGTTTTCTTTGAGTTATAAACACACAATATCTTTCTGTATGTCAAATACCTATTATGGAAGTACGAAGACACTTCCTATCTCTGACAACTACTATACCTTTAGAAATTAGAACCGACTATCACCGGCGGTTTTTCCGTACCAATACGACTTGGGAATCTTCAAAAAACGAGCCTACACTTCTCTTAAAGGTCGGCAACGCACTTGAAAACCCTCTGGTGTTGCGGTGAGGTGCCTGCCCGTTTGCATAAAAATACTTAAATGATAAAACAAAGAGGAATTATATTTCTCTATAAGTTTTATTTTTTAAATTACGTAATAATATGTATATTTATTGCAAGAAAATTATAAAATGAAAATCTCGCTTTAAAATTCACCAAAACATATTTCGCTTAGCCTGATGCAGTTTTGCAAAAAAAATTAAGGCCCGGATGCAATTAAACGAGATACGAATCAAAATGAATTTTCAATCTATCTGCGATTTCATTCCCGTTGAAGTGAAATTTTGATAGCTCCATAATGAAAGCGTTTTCAGAACTTTTTCTGCTTTGGAGAATAATAATGATTGACGTTGAGTGTTCCGCTGCCGTACGCTCACCAATTTAAGTGGAAATCGTTGAAGTAGTTCGTTTTAAAATGTAATAGAAAGGCAATGGCGAAAATAGTACTAAATAAACGTTTAAAAAATGGGACTAATTTTATCTACCAGGTATAGCCTATATATTATAATATATAAATATAACACCTATATATATTATATGTATGATGTGTGTGTATATATATGAATATATTTACTTAATTATATCTATGTATGTATGCAACTTCTTTCTTTTTATTTTTACACAGCTCATTTCTTGTTGCAATTTTTCTCTTGTACTATTGTAAGACTGGAAAAAATCAATGTATGTAAGTATATTATCTGTATTCTTTCTGTAATTAAATACCCGGATGTCTTTCTGATGTTATTATTTATTTCACTTTTTATAATTACACACACACACACACTCACGCATTCTCCCGTCCTCTTAAATACTACTGATTACCTACATACTTCATTATAGTCGAGCTGTATGTTGTGAATAGTGAGTACTATTATAAATATTAGAGTAGTATTCCTAACAAGGTTTTATATTTATAACACTTTGTAATCCTGTATTGGTATACTAAATATAAAATTATTTTATTAAACTACTTGGTACTGTATGATATGTAAAACTCTTAGATTACTAGTAAATCAATAAATTAATCATTTTTAAAATTTCTATTAAAAAAATATAAGTATGAATAGCACTATCTCTGTGTGGACCGAATAATATTTAGAGGAAAATCACAACTACCAAAATAGATAGAGAGAGAGAGAGAGAAAATGAATAGAATGGCATTCTTTCTATACCACTGTGTCTAACAATATTCCTTAAGTGACTGATTCAATATCGAGCCAAATAGCAAATTAATAAAATTATTAGAGTAGCGCCAGTGAATGAAAAATTGAAAGGTAATCGTTTGGCTTGGTATGGGCATATTATGAGGAGAGATGAAGGGCATGTATGATGTATCTAAAAAAGTTTTAAATATGAAAGTGGATGGGTATAGGGGAAGAGGGAGGCCAAAAAAGACATGGATTGACTGTGTGAAGAATGATATGTGTTTGAAAGGTGTGACTGATGATATGGTGAGTGAAAGGAGAAGATGGAAAAAAAAATACTGCGCCGACCCCAAATAAAAAAAAAAGGGAACAGGGCAGGAAGAAGAAGAAAAAGATTAGTCGAAAGCACGAGTTCGAACCGCACTGTACTTCTGGATTTTTTCACTCGGTGATATTTAGGTATTTGTAACAATTGATTCCATTTTTTAAATTCGGCTACATCGTTTATCAGTGAAGCATGAGGCAGAAACATTTCTCTGTCGTGTATTTCAGTGATATGTTTTTGACTAGTCAATCTTCTTTGTAAGACTTTTTTTGCACTGAATGCAACAATTATCATATTTGAAAGAAACGGCCGGTACCTAACCAGTAGATACATACTTAAATTGTTATTTTTCATAGTCTTGATCAGGATGCATCAATTATTTAATTACGGCTTCATTCATAAAAAGGTTGGCTCGTAGCATAAATATATCTAAGAACATGTCACGCATTCTATAGGTACTTTATGCATACTTTAAGTCATAGAAATAGTCGGTATGACATAAACGGCCTAAGTACGTAAATACTATGTATATTTTGACTAAGAAGATACCATTTGGTGCTTTGACTGTAATTCATTATGTAGGTGTATTTGAAGTTGTTTCGGCTTAACTCAGTTCGGGAATTTAAGTTGGACACCTATAATTTAGCTTACTGCTAAATGTTGGAAAACTTAAGGTGTAATTAGCAACACTGAAACACAATTTTGTGCAAAAATTCAGCGCTTAGTGTTATTTTTATCGCTCTTGTATTTCTTGTATTTCTACACAAGCATTCATTTAGTTATTAAAAACAAGTATGGTACTTTTTTTTTAATTTCTTACCCAAGCAATTTAGCAATTTAGTTATAAAATATTAAAACATACAAATATTTTCTAAAACATGGAATTTGACTAAATACCTTTTTTTCTGGTTACCTTTTTTTTTTAAAGCCAGGGAACCCATTTACAGGCCCCCGCGCCGAATTTCTGGTTACCTGACGTAACACTGAATTTTTCATATCAAACCTTTTTGGGTATTGACAGTAGAAAAAATATCATATAGCCTGTGAAAAAAATGTCGCGCATTTGAATTTTACGCACTGTTATTGTTGTATTCTTATTAACATTATATTGTCTTTTATCAACGCGAGTATCACACATTTAAATATTATAACATTTGTTGGACTAAAACGCATCTGCCTGTGTTAAATAAGATATAGCGTTTTAATCTGATAAAGTTATTTTATTCAAATTATATACATTTGCAAAGAATTGTTAAGTTTATAATCGAACATAACTTTTCTAAATATGAATAATTATTATATTATAATATCATTACATAATAAAATATAGTAACCATTTTTGATAGATAACACAGGCCGACAAAATTTAACAAAAATCCGCAATCAGAAATCAGACGTAGTGTAACTGAATTGACAGATGTCAAATGTACTTGGATTGATTGACACATTGACAGACTGGGATTCGGTATCACCGTACCAAACGTCTATATACATATAATAAAACTGTAGAGTTCAAATGTCAGTACATAGAAAAAAATGCTAAAAACCGAGTCAGATGTAAGAAGAGAAATAGAACAAATACAGTTTTTTTTTTAATTTTTTTGTTTCTCTGTCTCATTGTACGGGCTAATCTCCGAAGATACTGAACCGATTTTTATGCAAATTACATATTATATAAGTATACTTACTTTATGGTACCAAAATACTTCAAGTAGGTACTCGTCTGGTTTCTGGTTCTAAAACTTTTCGGCTTGTGTAATTAAAGCAGTAATTCGAATATTAATTAAAGCTACTGAGTATGACTAGAATCCCGAATCCCATCTATCTTCATTACCTTGAGATTTTTCCAACATTTATATATTAGCACACTTGAAGATCACCGTAATGAATATTTATTTTAGTTATAGCACCCCACTTCTAATAGAGGAGAGGCCCTCGGGAAATTACACGTAAAAGGAAATGTGATGCCTGAGCCTGGTAGGTTTCAATTTATAAGCGAATAAAGCGCAATCTGTCTGTCAACTGCCTATTTACTGTTATACAGATTCACGAAAATGTACGGTGTTTTAGTTTACCAATGTCTATAGGTAGATAAAAGATACACAACGCGATTCTTTGTAAGGGAAGGCCGATTGATAAATTACCATGTTTGGTATATTCATTCGATTAAAACGGTAATTTTGACCGACAATAATGTTGGGTTTCAATACCTTGATATAATTTGTTTAATAAATGAAGTATTAATAAAGTAAATAAGGGCAGTAGTATACGAGGATGTAGTGTCATTTTAAGTGTCAATTATAATCGCTCCAATATAATTCCATTTTGTTTCAACTAATGATGTGGTTGTGAATTATTGTGTTACTAGTATATTATACATAAAATGTAATCACATTATATGTATAATATATTATTAACACACCCCGGCTTTGCCCGAGTGCAATGTAGATGTACTGTATACAAAAAATAACCTTTGGTACTCGCTGATAATGTACCTTACTATTGGTGAAAGAATTTTTAAAATAGATCAAGTAGTTTTTAAGTTAAATTGTAACAAAAGAAAAAATCTTTCCTCTTTATAATATTAGTATAGATTATAGCCTTACTTAAAGACATCTTACGTCTGCAGATGGTAAAAAATATTTAAAATTATCAAATTAATTTAAATATTTTTACCATCTGCAGAGCATGCATGCATCAGCCTATGCTAGCTGTTCTGTGAAATCACGTTCCTTTTCAGTATCTTCTTGTTTTATTTACATACATGGTGTTTCAACTTCTTGCTGTACAGGGCATTTCCAAACAAACCAGGTTCAAAAGATTATTCCTTGAGGAAGTAAGACTGTTATTATTATTATATTATTCACCGCTTCCGCTTACGATACAGTCACTATTCACTATATGATTAAATCACTGGTCACCCTCCTTTTCCAATTAATCCACAAGACTTGTGGGATCAATGTTTTTATTGTCGGAAATCGGTTTGCAAAGCAAATTCTGCACAGAATCGCTAACATAAATTGTCCGACTCTTAGCAGAAAGAAGAAAATATTGCTGTCTCTTAATAGTAACAATATAGGAAATAATAGAACTATACACATTCGTTATGGAGTTATTTATGTGGCAATTATAGTCTTTTATTGTCGGAATGAAGTGGGCTTATAAATAATTAATCAGTGATAAGGTAAAATGTGTATTTTTGCTTTTATTAAATCAACGAAACTGATAGTTTATTTAAATAAATCCGCATAGTTTATTACACAACTTAATATTGTCTTTTATTAAAGTGAGTATCATATATTTTAATAAAATACTTTATAACGGATTAAAACGCAAATAATTTTTCGATCTTTGTCTTTAAAAAGTGGGGAAAAAATAACAGAAATAATAAATCGCGTTTTAATCCGGTATAAAGTATTTAATTTAAATAACTTTACTTTACATGCAATCCATTTTTTTTGGTAAACGCTCAAAATATTATGTTGATTTTTTTATTATACATTACTGTAATACCTTGCGGCAAGGCCAGAGAACTTGCGTTGCCGGCCTTTAAGGTAGGAATAGGCTCTCTTCTTGAAGGTTCCCAAGTCGTACCGGTTCGGAAAAATCGCTGGCACAATAGCGTAGTGCGTGGAAGAAAATTACGCATAAAACGCATAGTGCTAGACTTCCAAGCGTCAATATGGTACGGGTGGAACTTGGAGTTTTGTCGCGAGGTGCGGTGGAGATTTTACAATGTTCAATTTAATGTGGTAATAATATGGGCTTGCCCTAATAATGCAACCATAAATACAAAAATATTTATCCCCTAACGTTATTATATAAGTTATATTATCTATATATTATGTATTTAATTAAGTTTACGCCGGCAAGCCGGGCTTTTGGGCTTGTATGGTAGTCCACTGGTTCAGAGAATGTGAAATCTTTTCAATTTCGGTAACGTATACACAGCAAATGGAGTGAAACACTTTCGGTTGCTAATGGCTTTTAGATCATTGCTAGCTCGCTTACTATTCGCTAACCCGCCAGGTTGAAGGGAGGTAATTTATCTAGTTCTTACGTCACTGAGAATAAGATGAATGACATCGATATTAGTAGCGGATTGAAAATCTATATTCATATTGAGTTCAATGTACGCAGGTGCTGAAAATGAAATCTTTATGAAAATAATATGGATGTCTATTCCATTATTTGCTATGCAACGTAAAGTAAAAAAAAGTGTTTTGTCAATCTATTTATTTCAACATCAAAGATTTTTAATATTGGTATTGATACGATCACTATAATATGTTGTTAGGTTAGCTAATTACGTAATAACTTAAGACAGAAGGATCCTTCAGTAGAGACTGAATAAATTGACCGACTTGGTATTATATGGATCTCACAACTTTTTACGATAGAAGAACTGAGTTGCAAGACTTGGCTTTTTTACAATTTATGTTTTTGATGGCATTACTATATTCTACGATAAACTCTAGTAGGACAGATTTAATAAAGACCATTATACATATATCTACATAAATACGTTCTATACAATTTACATATTGTAACAGCATATCACCTGTTCTAAGAAGATGGATCACCGCTATTCACGGAGACTTAGATTGAAAGCGACTCAACCTCATAGATCAAGCTTGAGTATGTTCAACTATTTTACGATATATGGAAATAGCGTATATTACGGAGGAATGTGTACAGAGGGATGATGTATTACATGGCGTGATATATTACTTACATAGGAGTATATAAGCTTGCTATAAGTATATAACTTCATACAACATATATACTATTTAATACTAACCTGTGACTGAAACTTCATTTTTTTATATTTAAACTAGGAACACGCCCCGGGCTTTGCACGGGTGCAATGTAGGTTTCAATTGGTGAAATAATTTTTAAAATCAGTCCAGTTTTTGAGTAAACATACAATGTAACAAACAACAAATCTTCTCTCTTTATTTTATATATTAAGTAGATATATATTAAGTAGAGATAAATATACGCCGGCAAGCCGGGCTTTTGGGCTTGTATGGTAGTCCACTGGTTCAGAGAATGTGAAATCTTTTCAATTTCGGTAACGTATACACAGCAAATGGAGTGAAACACTTTCGGTTGCTAATGGCTTTTAGATCATTGCTAGCTCGCTTACTATTCGCTAACCCGCCAGGTTGAAGGGAGGTAATTTATCTAGTTCTTACGTCACTGAGAATAAGATGAATGACATCGATATTAGTAGCGGATTGAAAATCTATATTCATATTGAGTTCAATGTACGCAGGTGCTGAAAATGAAATCTTTATGAAAATAATATGGATGTCTATTCCATTATTTGCTATGCAACGTAAAGTAAAAAAAAGTGTTTTGTCAATCTATTTATTTCAACATCAAAGATTTTTAATATTGGTATTGATACGATCACTATAATATGTTGTTAGGTTAGCTAATTACGTAATAACTTAAGACAGAAGGATCCTTCAGTAGAGACTGAATAAATTGACCGACTTGGTATTATATGGATCTCACAACTTTTTACGATAGAAGAACTGAGTTGCAAGACTTGGCTTTTTTACAATTTATGTTTTTGATGGCATTACTATATTCTACGATAAACTCTAGTAGGACAGATTTAATAAAGACCATTATACATATATCTACATAAATACGTTCTATACAATTTACATATTGTAACAGCATATCACCTGTTCTAAGAAGATGGATCACCGCTATTCACGGAGACTTAGATTGAAAGCGACTCAACCTCATAGATCAAGCTTGAGTATGTTCAACTATTTTACGATATATGGAAATAGCGTATATTACGGAGGAATGTGTACAGAGGGATGATGTATTACATGGCGTGATATATTACTTACATAGGAGTATATAAGCTTGCTATAAGTATATAACTTCATACAACATATATACTATTTAATACTAACCTGTGACTGAAACTTCATTTTTTTATATTTAAACTAGGAACACGCCCCGGGCTTTGCACGGGTGCAATGTAGGTTTCAATTGGTGAAATAATTTTTAAAATCAGTCCAGTTTTTGAGTAAACATACAATGTAACAAACAACAAATCTTCTCTCTTTATTTTATATATTAAGTAGATATATATTAAGTAGAGATAAATATAATATGTTGCTTCAGGCTAAGCTTAATCTAAGCCTGAGTTCGATTCCCAAGTTGATAATTAAGTGTATTTCTGGCACTTATCGATCTGAGTTTGAGAATTTGGTGGATATTGGAAGCCTGTGAAGGTGGATAGCATAAAGCGGCGGGGCCACGGTTGCGTGCTAAGCGATCTCATGAGCCCCAAAAGGCGGTACTGACGGTCATTAATATTTTTAATCTAAACTTTAAATATTGTTAGTACTTCCGGAGATTATCGATTAACAGACAGACTGACAATAAAATTGATGTGATTTTAATGTATAATTAATATCATCCCTTTTCATTTTCGGTTTTATTGTTTCATCTGAAGGATATAATATTTTGATAGAGCAGCTTGAATGTTCAGTTTGATTTTTTTTATAAAACTAACTAATAGTTAGCGTAAAATAGACCAGAATGTCAGCAGGGAACATACATACTTTGGACTAACTGAAATAATTATTAGATAAAAAAAAAGTTTGTGATTTTCAACTGTTTTAATATGTGTGTATACAAAAAATGTATTTAAAAATATATTTAAAGTACGCAACGTTAATAAAATAACTGAACTAATCCTATACCACAAATCGAAATACGCTAAAACCGTAATGTTATTTCCGGCTGATTTAATTTCATTACCTATTTTATTGTTCCCAAACCGCCGACACTTCATGATGTCAGGTACATTGCTCCGCCACATGCATGGATACATTTTATTACACTATAATGATAGGCCAATGAAATCGGAAAATAGTATTTTAAAGGTTGCGGTGACATCGATTATGTGGTCATATTCTATAAATCAAGTTTATAATGTTATTTAATAATCTCGTATAATGTTATTTTCAATAACAACGAAATTTTATAAATGATCTATGATAATATAATTTAATAAGTAGGTACTGTAATAATAAGTGTTATAATGCATGTATGACAATATTTTTTTTAAATACATATGTATATATATTATAAAGAGGAAAGATTTGTTTGTTTGTTACGATTTAACTCGAAAACTACTCGACCGATTTTAAAAACTCTTTCATCAATAGAAAGTTACACAGCGAGTAACATAGGCATTTTATCTGTATACAGTATATCTACTCGTACATTGCACGTATCGGTTCGGAAAAATCGCCGGTGAAAGCTGGTAGTTCGAAGCAGAGTCTAAGGAATTACACTAAAACTAAAACATCAGTATAATTGTTTCTTTAAAATACGAGAAATCTTCAGAACTAAGATCGCTAAGGGTAGCAATAAAGAAGGCCATTGGATAGAAAGAGAGTGGTCAGAATCTTATAATTTTATCCTTTTTTCTCTATGTTTGTCCATTCAATCTTACTACATCGAATACCGTTGGACATACTTACTGTGATGGAGTAATGTCTTTGTAAAGTTACACTACAGAAAAGTTAACTTAAAGGAGATTTATTAAAACGAAAATATAAAACGAAATTTCCATCCTTAAAGTTATTAGGTTATTACAGTGTATTTTTCTGGCGGCGATGACTCAGTCGAGTGGCGCATTCATCATTCGAGCCGTCTGCACTCTGTCCGCTATAATATTTTATTTTACTAATATTATAAAGTGAAAAGTTTCGCTTGTCTTACCCGGAAACGCTCTTGCAGACTCTCCAAGAATATAGCGAAAATAACATTAAACTTTGACAACAAAGTATCATGAGTTTACTAACATTACTAACCCTATTTAAATTTTTATGTTTATTTTTAACATTAAGTATCTATAAAAATGAGTTTTCTGGTAAGAAACATTCGAAAGAATAATCACATCTAGGAACATAATTCGTTATTCTGAATTAGACAATTCTAAAAACAAATCTAGATGTTTAATGCTTGAGATGGCCAGAGAAACATAATATACCTTTGACGGGCTCGTTTGTGCGTTCGGTAAAACACCAACTGTACGCATCGATGGGTAGTGGGTTCGAATCCCACCGGTACGACTTTGGCAACTTCGGGCATGAATCGGGTGGGAGGAATATCGAAATTTCAAACGGGTAACGAGCCACTGTTCATAGATGGAAAAACCGTAAAGTGCACAATGCGCATTTCGTTTTCAGTCTATGGATTTCTGATAATTTTCTGTGGCTGAGGTATCACCTTCCATCAAGTAAACCTCATGCTCGACTGTCGATAACTAACATAAAAAAATACAAACTAGCGATCTTAGACTTAGGCTTCGCACGGGTGCAGGTGTAATGTATATGTACTATATACAAAAAATATTTTTTAAAATCGGTCCAGTAGTTTTTGAGTTACAAACATGAAAAAATATATACAAAAATACAAATCTCTCCTCTTTATAATATTAGTGTAGATTCATAACTGAAACATATAATAAAACTAGCGACTCGCCCCGGCTTCGCACGGGTCTAGATTTTATTGACAAAAAAGCAGGGGTTGTATGTATTTTTTGATGCCACATAATAAAAAAATAAAAACAAAAAAAATCGTCCAAAAATAAAAAATAAAAATTTAAGGGTGAACAACCCTTATCACTTAGGGGTATGAAAAATAGATAGTAGCCGATTCTCAGACCTACTGAATTCGCATATAAAATTTGGTAAGAATCGGTCGAGCCGTTTCGGAGGAGTATGGCAACGAAAACTGTGACACGAGAATTTTATAAAATAAAATAAGTACCTACTTATGCTGCCAAAAATGGACCTCGTTAGTATTTTTAAACTTTTTATATTTGCAATACAAAAACAGTCAAAACCATAAAAGATTTCCAATCAAATTGGCTTGTTGCCAAATTAGCATCGTTTTATACAATTAATTTAAATGAAATCTAATAAGATTCAGAATAGAAATTCATTTTAATTAAAGCCGAATGTTTACGGATACTAGGCAGGTAGTGATAAATCTTTAAAGCAATCCAAACTCAATTACTACAGTTTACTTTCCCGTAATGGCGGGCCTCTTTGTCGTTGCGAGTTGATTTAATTCCTTTCCGTTTGGACATGGGATTGTAATGGCGATTGACTCTAAGTTCTTTTAGATTCGATGTCCGAATGAATTTTTACTATTGAGGACGTCAAATTATTTGGATGAATTGTAAAAGCTTTTCTTCGTTACTTGTACCTACCAGATAACATTATTATTATCGAGTTGTGCTCAAGGATTTTTATCTTTAAAGTTCATCAAAACTGAAACGTATTAAAAAAGAAATAGCTTTTGGGACCCATAAGGTCGCGATATTTTTGCTATTTGTATTTGCGTTGAAGCAATTAGTTAATTATGTCCAAACTTTGGTTTGGTGAATGCCACTTTTGGTAAATAAGATCTGTTCTATCTCCCATACGAAAAGTTTGAAACAGCTTCCAACACGTTCACAACACAAACAAGAGATATAAGCGGTCGAAAATTTTCTCTTTATTATGAGGGTAACTGGGATTCCTCCGAACTTGCTTTTATTGTGAAATCTTCGCTCTACTACGGTTATTTGAATAATATATCGATTATATATGTGTATTTTTGGTTATATAGTGTACTAGCAATTGCCCCCGCAACCCCCCTTGTGGGTTGAATTTCGTAAAATCCGTTCTTAGCTGACCTCTACTCGGCGAAAGGAATACTACCATATTTCAAGTTGCTACGCCTTATGGTTCCAGAGATATCGTGATGAGGTGATGATCTCTTAGGTAGGTAGATAGGTGGGAATCTCTTTTATATATATAGATAATAATATAACAAGCTTTAAGTATTTTTAGAATGTATGGCTATTGGCTACATGTATTTAAACGGCCTTATTCATAAACGTTTTATAAGCTTGATATAGTTAACAATATGTTTTGTCTCACTCATCGAATATAAAAAGACTACTACTAGATTTACGGATGAGTTAATTTGGCCCACAATCGTAAAATTGTGTTAACCACATTCGATTCTGCAGAGGTAGAGTCATTTTAATATTCGCCATTACCTAACTAATAAATAAATAAAAATATTTGAAATGAAGATTCTCGAAAACCCATACCATGAAGTCACGGTAAATGTCGAATATTCCTCTCGAATCGACCTTTTTATTAAAAAAAAAATAGTGATGTGACATAATATTAATATACTAATCTCACATATTATATAATAATATGTGATATTAGTATTATTTAATAATAATTTTAATGAGTGCAATTGGAACACTCCGTAAAGAAACCAAACATATTTTAACTAAAGCTTATACGTTTATGAATAAGGCCGTAAGTGAATATATTTTAGTCAAGAACATAAAAATTTCGAAGCACATATTGTATATTTTATAAAAAGGCATGTTTTGTGTTAGATATTAAGACGTACCTTAAACATATGAAATCGATTTACCAATGCTACAGATTTATTTTTTATCTGTTTTTTTGGTCTTTTCTACTAACTACAATACACTCCTATTCCAACGCATAGGTTTCTATTTTTAACTCGGTTTGCCGAAATAGCTCAGAAATAGCGGGATTTTATCCGACTTACTTGCGAATCATCGTTATTATTCGTCCAATTAACTCAATATCGTTATAAATTATAGTCTATACATTATTCAGATGTATAAAAAATAATACTGTAAAATTTCATAAAAATCTGTACAGTAGTTTTTGCGTGAAAGAGTAACAAATATCCTCCCATTCATACATCATCAGAAACTTTCACATTTATAGTATTAGTAGGATTTTCCATTAAAACAAGTATTGTTTGTAATTCTTTAGGTTTTAATACCGAGGCCTTCAAGGGAATTAATAGTTTCTCAAAGTGGGCGCTTTAGTATGTATATATAATATTGAGTATAAATGGTACTACGTAAAACTAATAATAATCACCATTTTCATTGATAATTAATTGAAATTATGATTTCTTACCAAGTAATATTAGAGTTCTAAAGCACGTTTATTTCTTCGAAACTCGATTTAGTAAGAAAAATGGGCCAAGTTTACTAGTTGTGGAAGAATGGAGCTTAAATGTTATTAACGCTACGAGATTACGTTGAAATATTGTTTTATCGCAGGTTTATTTTTTACTAATGGTATTTCTTTGAGCTTATATCATAGTAAGTCAAAGACATACCATATATTTCCAACGAAATTTAGTTAAATTGATAATCAATTCAACTAAATTTCATATATACTCTATACTGTATTACAAAGGGCCAGGTCAAAAGTACTCGTAACCGACGAGTGTGTATGAAAGCATTGATCTTTCATCAATGCTTTCATACACACAGAAGAAGCGAAAGTGGTATGTAAGGTTCGGAGCATATGGAATTCCGTGATGTCTGCCTACCCCAATGGGAAAGAGGCGTGATGTATATGTATGTATGTATGTCTGTATTACAAAAATAAAACCAACACACAAACTATTATACCTAAACTAAAAAAACGTCTGCACGTAGGTACATATTATATGAAATCGATTTAGCAATGCTACCGATTTATTTTTTTATTATTTTAAGCTTTTTGTAAATATTAAGTATTTCACATTCAATTAAATATTATTGCACAAATAATGCTCATTAATTAATTCCTTTTAATTTTAAATTTTCTTACTTCTTTCAACGTTCCATCTTTAAATAATTTGCTAGATTATATCAAATTGTTATCAACAGCGCTATCTATCACTATTTAAATCATTTGCTAAAATCTACGTAGGTAGTATTAAACATTAGGAGATTTTCGTTAAAGTTCTTTATATTACCAAAATGATTTATCCAAAACTTAAGCAGGAATTCGATGATTAATATTGTCTTTTATTAACGCGAGTATCACACATTTAAATAAAATACTGTATACCGGATTAAAACGCGATTTATTATTTAAATTATTTATCCCGACGTTTCGGATGCTTTTCAGCAACCGTGGTCGCGGGAGACTGAAACGGAGGCGATATGTAGACGATACCTTTACTATTCTGCCCACGGAACACATATCTGTATTTCTAGACCACCTTAACTCCATACACAGTAACATTAAATTCACTATGGAGAAGGAGAATAATAACTCACTGGCCTTTCTAGACATTTTAGTGGTTCGGGGAGGGGATGGTACACTTGGCCATACTGTGTTTAGGAAAATAACCCATACTGATAGGTACCTCAATGGTGATTCCCACCACCACCCTTGCCAACTCTCTTCTGTCGGTGTATGTTTGTTTCAGAGAGCCCACCGCCTCTGTGATGCTGCCCACCTCAACGGGGAACTGCAGCATGTTAAGCGGGTACTCCGTGACAACAAGCTGCGGGTGCCTCCACAGCATCACAGAAACAGGAATAAACCACAAACAGTACAACGTCTACCAGCCTACCTGCCTTATGTGAAGGGTGTTACAGACAGGATTGGAAGAATCTTAAAACGAGCTTCTATTAATACAGTTTTCAAGCCGCACAAGAAGATTCAGCAATTCTTGAGACCAATAAAAAGTAATATTCCTTTGCAAGATCCAGGTGTATATAAACTGGATTGTGACTGTGGTTTATCCTACATTGGGCAAACTAAACGTAGCATTTCAAACCGACTTAAGGAACACATTGCGGATATCAAACACAGACGTCACTCTAAATCAGCAGTATGTGAACACACTCTGGATAAACCAAACCACTACATACGTTTCGACCAACCGAAAATCCTTGCAAAAGAAAGTAGATTCTTTCCCAGACTAGTACGTGAGGCTATTGAAATTAAAAAACATCCTAACTTCAATAGAGAAGATGGTTTGAGACTTTCTAACACCTGGGATCCAGTAATTAAAAATCTAAAGCCCCAAATCAAACATACTAAAAAACAAGAGGACACCGTTAGTCAATATTGTCATAATATAGAAAATTACAGTAAATATCAACTCCGTAGGAATAGATGGCGTTAATATGTAAAGATTGTAAAACAAAAACTTGGCGATTAAAAAGAGTGGCGGCGAGTTTCTTGCCAGTTCTTCTCGTCCGCTCTACGCCCTTGATTTGTGAACTGGTAGTAAATGTAAAATTAGAAGCATTTAATATTAGTAATTTAATATGTATTATTTTTTATTGACGTTCATAGATGTACATTGTGTTACCTAAATTAATAGATTATTTTTAATTTAATTGAATTAAATATGGCAACTTTGTGACATTTCAAATATAAGACAACTGTCATCTTTCAGTCTCCCGCGACCACGGTTGCTGAAAAGCATCCGAAACGTCGGGATAAATAATTTAAATAATAAATCGCGTTTTAATCCGGTATACAGTATTTTATTTAAATTCGATGATTGATAAATGTATTACGAAAGGGGACTTCGAAAATTTCACAAATGATAAATAGTTGGGGTTTCACGCCGAGGAATTCTGGGACAAAATTCAGTAATTCATAGCAAGAAGTTACCTAAAACTTAGTTATAGTAGTTGTAACCTACCCGTTTCCACCCTACTGATCTTTGACAAAGCTTGATATTAGTCCGTCACATTGTCACAACTCAAACGCGCTACATTGTTTCACTATTTCAAATATAATTTCAGAACTTTTACGAAGGGTCGTATAAATTTCCATAAATATGAGGCTGGGTTTGTTTGATTCATATTATAGAACTTTTGATGTTTGTTGTGGAATATTGTAGTATTATGAACTGTTCGAATTTCGAAATGTGTTCATAAAAACTAACATCAAAACAAAAAGTACTAAGCACATACAAATTGCTTTAAGTAAGTTTCTTTGATTTTCATATCATATATAAAAGAATATTGCAGACATTTCTATACAACCCACTTAAGCTGCACTCAATTGTTTATATTTATTACAGGTAGGTACAAAGACCTTTTAAACGTAAATAGTTTTGTTTTGATTCATTATTATCTATCATTATTGACAGCTTTGAATATTTGCATTATCAGAGAACTTGTGAACAAAGCCATTATTTGTTATTTTAAAAAGCTAATTACTAACCCTTCATATTTATTTCCGGAAATGAGAAATAAAAAAAAAAATAAAGTTCTACGATTTTTAAGTTAATTTTATAGATATTTTTCAGTATTAAAATGTGGAGAATTCGTGAAGCCACTATTTTATCTTAATTACATAATTACAACATGAATGGAACAAGTAGGAATAATCACAAACCAACGTCATCTGAATCATAATTAGACGAGAACATAGTGCGGTGTCGAACATAGTCGACCTTTTTACCAGCGCGATTCTTTAAAAAATAATTTAAATGTTGCCTTTAAATCTATCATGTTATGTGTATATAATTTTTTATTTTTCTTAGAAATATTAATTATGTACATAAAGAGCAACGCGTGAGACGTTGGGTCTTCCGCATACTGTATAAGTTAGCCAAAATTCTGATAAAAACGTTGCAAAAAATCTATATATGCTATCTCAGTTTTTCACAAATGCTATTTGAATTTTTTCCCACTTTCGGCCTAGTCCCTCAAACCAAAAATTTTACTGTCACCAGAAGAATAATGTTGAGTATGTAAGCCAAATATGAGATATGTGAAGTATAGCTGTGTTATAGCATTATATTCCCTCTAATGAATACTATTGTCGGGTTCCTTGTGTCTCATTAAAACATCACAATACCGAGCGCCACTGAGACCAATTATAATTTAATATCCTTTTGGTCACGCTTTACTGATTCACTTTGATATCAACAATTACTTACGCTTACGACAAATTTATTTATTTCCTTTCGTTAAGAAGAATTTGGAACGTCTGTAGATCATTAAACGAACTCCTAAACCGCTGGACCGATTTTGATGAATTTTTTTGTGTGTTCTTAAATGGTTCCTGGATGGATTAGATTCACATTGAACCAACCTGGTAGGTGGCGCTTCTGGGGTTCGAAGAATTTTTTTTTCGTTTAGGTTTTCACTTACTCTGATGAAAACCTGCTATCTAAGAGCTATTTCGGCGAGCGGTGCATAAGCCGTTAGAGTTACACAAAAAATATATAGTGTGATAAGAGTTAGTAAGAAGGACCCAAAAACAGATAATACCTAATCGAAGTTTTTGACGGAAAATAATTTTGACGGGCTCGTTGGCGGCTTCGTTAGAACCCTGCCGTGCGCATCGATGGGTCGTGGGTTGGAATTCCATTGGGACAACAGAGTAATTTGAAAGTAGAATAATCTGTAAGCATATTTTCCCCACGTCTGGTAAATTCGGGCATTGAATGGAATATCGAAATTCTGACCGAGAGGAATACGAACCACCGTTCATAGATGGAAAAACCGTGAAGTGCATATTGCGCGTTTCGGTTTCAGTCTATGAATTTCCAAAATCTCGAAGTAAAAAGTAAGTCGACGGCGAATCATTGACTGATTTTCTGACTGATCACCTACCAACAAGTGAACTTGTCTGTCGATATCTAACATAAAAAAATCTGCGCGTACAAAATCGCGGTTAGAAGTTAGTCTCATATAAACATATATTAGTTAAATAGCTGTGATGTAAGGATGAAATAGTATGAAATGGTAAACGCTACGGGCGAGTGTTGCTAAACTTCCGCTAATTTCCACAAAACTAGTGTAAACTCCTATTTTTGATGTTTGAAATGTTACCTCTATGACTGACTTTCTGTATGACTTTTAAGCTCAACCCACTAAAGGATTTCCTTTGTAATTCAAACTTTGAGAATATAATAATTGGTACAGTTTACATATTATTACTGTAATAAATTAAACGCGTTAAAATCTAATTTATTTATCTTAAAGTTATTCATCAAGCTTTTTAATTGATAATACATATATAGCACTTTAATAAATATATGTATTAAGATAATAAAACACCACCCAGACTTATATACTTGTATTTCCTTCAACTCATATAATATATCAATACTTTTGTATATAACAATTTCAAGTTGTACAATAATCAAGAGTGTCCATGGAGTTTCTTGCCGGTTCTTCTCCATGAGACCCACTTTTTGGAACCGTGCAACTAGACGTTTCATAAGAGCCTGCAAAGGCCTATTTGAAATAAAAAACTTTTGACTTTTGATTTTGATTTTTCTTTGTTTAACAGAATAACCTCTTATTACTAGATGTATCCAATTCAACTGCACCAAGCGAACCATAGAGTAAGGTAAGTATATAGGGAAAAGCGATCTATCTCCAAAAGTCACAGAGCAAACCAGCTCAGTGACGTCGATCATGTGATCACCATGGTTCACAGATTATACATTTTTTACAGATTATTGAATGAACGTTATATTCATTTAAATTTACAGACTGTAATATTATACAATACAAGACTAATAATTATAGCATTTTAAAGTTATTTTTTATATATATTGTTAGTTATCATAATTTTCGTAAGCTGTACAGGCTTATATTATAGGGCAAACAGCGTGATACCATACAAATAGTATATATGTATATTATCATTACAATATTAATAAATAAAATAGAAGATTTATTTTTCAAATAATTCGTTTTTAGTTCGAAGTTCCAAATTAATATTTTCGGATGTTTCTTCTGTTTTTGTTGTCGGAATAAATTGACCTGCGCTGTTTAAACAGTTATACTCGTATAACTTTGAATATTTGTATTGCCTATTTTTAATATTTACTTTTAATGCACATAAAATTAAAAAAATAATAGTTATTTTAGATAAAAGGACACACGGAAAGAAAGGTAAGATCTTACTTCGTTTTTATCATTGGATATGTGGTCTTTAAAATATTCGACTCACACTAAGAGACAGCTATTCTATATAAATCAAAAAATATATAAGCATGCATAGAACCTGAATAAAGCCGATTTCTACCGGCATTTCATTTTTGCCGCTAGTATATTAGTTAGCCCGTAACCCCTCGTATCGCTCTCATTTAACATGCGAGTGTGAAATTTAAAGTTTAAAAGTACTGCCGTATTTTATGTTGAGCGTTTTCAGTAATTCCAGACTTTGGTTGAAAATTTAATAGCGCATTCGCACCCGCAGTTATGTAGGTGTATAGAATGTGCAGTTAATTCGAATTTTAAAATAATTCATAATAACCACTTATGAAGTAGCCGTGACCGGAAAACGTTCACTAATAGTAAACTGTTTTTACGCTGTTTCCGGTTGATTACTTGTATGATTTTCAGCTAATGTGCAAATTATTTAGGTTTGAGCCTTCCTATCGTTCATAAAAAATTCTAACTAAAAAAATTGTTTAAGTCATGCAAGGCACTCAAGATCGATGCCCGTAAAGAAAATAGACACAGAAATATGTCCGCCTCATGCTCCACTGGGGAACTGGGGCAATTAATTATAGATATATATCGAACGTCAGGATAAGTGATATAAAGAAGAATTCGCATTTTAATTTCATAAAATACATAAATATATCAATACTCGGCTTAATAAAAGACCGATAAAGACGGGAAACAAAAAGTAGTATTAGATTATATTGTCTTTTATTAACGCAAGTATCACAATTAAATGAAATACTTTATAAGGCATTTAAATTTGATTTATTATTTATGCAGTCTGCCGCTGCCGCTGAATAGCATCCGAAACGTCGGCATAAATAACATAAAAAATAAATTGCGTTTTAATTCGTTATAAAGTATTTTGTTTAAATAGTATTAGATTACAAGATATTGTGTCTCAGCTTCACATTCGAATTCAACGAATACTGAGTTCATCTAGTAAAGCGGTGAGGAGATGGCTAATTACGTCTCTTCGACGCAATTACGCGACTTCTCGGTACTAAATAAAACCGCAACACTGCTGTAGATTCATTGCTGGCTTCATTTCATTCTACGTCAACAGATGAGGTTAAGTAATTAGCATTTTAAACACTCATTTTAGCAGAAATGTTCTTTTGTGCCGTGAGTTAGCTCTAAGTAGAATTAACCTAACAGTGCTTATGAGAGAAATGCAATTGTTTAGATATTAATTAGATTTGAAGTGAATATTGCACATAAATTGAAATAATTCAAATTATTATATTTCATGTTTCCTGATTTTCCATTTGACGTGGCGCGGATGAATTAATTGCTTTCTAATTCACCGAAAGTGCTAAATTACATACAGACTACATGTTATGTCAGTGCTAGTTGTTTGAAAATCCCTACTTAATATTATAAATGTGAATGTATGTTTGTTTGTTACGCTTTCACGCCAAAACTACTTCACCGATTATCATGGAACTTTGTACACATATTCTTAGAGGTATTAGAAAGGACATGTGATACTTTTTATTAAAATATATATATAGGTATATATTTTACGGAGGGTAAAATAAATATTTTTGCAACAATGCACCCGTGCCAAGCCTGGGCGTTTTGCTAGTAAAATATGTATTTAAAAAGTAATGTGAGATTTTTGATAAAAATATATTTTTACTTAAAAAGTGGGATTATTTTAATTATATAGTTTTTGTCATATACTTCTCTATATATATCTATTATTATATTATACAAAAATATATATTAACTGGCAAAACATTTTTGTTTACGTTTATTTTGAATAAAACAATATGGAAACCAACACATGGAGTTTGGTTGAATAATTGAAAGCATGAAATGTATGACAATATTTTTTCATTCCCCCAACAAACAGAAGCACCATTTTAACTAATTTCAGTATACAAAAGTACTATTCGGGGAAGCTCCGTGTCGTCTTACGCAAATAAGGAAAATAAGCCTATATTGTATGTAACGAGGGACTTGAGAGTAAATTGAGGAAGTTAGCTAATTTAGTAAATGGGCACCCAGCGTGCAATGTATTCCCGTACACCTGTAAAAGCACACGGTAACCAAGTTAAATGACAGTTATTACCCACCTAAGTGTGTTGGTTTTAAGTGAATTGGTCGGTTTTTGTGAAACGAAGTAGTAAATTAACTAGACTAATACTAACAGACATTTACAGACACAAACTTGAAACAGACTGAAATCTTGAAGAATAGCTCAAGGAACCATCATACAAATTTCCATCATCAATAAATATCAACCTTTTAATATTTCGGGATTGAAAAATGTAATAATGTAAATACCTAGTTTTAATCAAATCTCATCTGATTCAATATCGAGCTTAGTTGTCATTTTAAAAATTGTTGTAAATATTTTAGTTTTTAAGTTTTAAATTAAAATATTAAATTACTTTAAAGCTTAACATGTGCTGGAGATGATGTGTGGTATAAAACCACTTTCGCTGGTGAAAGAATTGTTATATGATATAGTGGACTGTATTATATCTTTTGTCGGTAAAAGGGGCGTTGATCAATGTGCTAGCTAATAAGATAAGAATCAATACCACTAACCTTGATCCACCTCCTGTCTCTGCTTGAATCTTGCACCTCAGCATACGATGCGGGGCCCAGATATCTCGGATTGTGCTTCACGTCACGGACGTTAAAATGTTTATATAATCGAATTGAATTAAACGTTTACTATATAGGATTTTAAAGCTTCGAGTACGAAGTTCACAGCACCTTCACCGACGGTTCGTCTGACGCAGACTGCGTGGCGAGCCGCAAGGCCCCTGCGGGGACGGGCGTGCGGGCGGAGGGGGCCACGTAGCTTCGGCAGCTCGATCCGCGACAGAGTTGAGGGTAGGAAGAATCAATGAGAGTGGCAACTGATTCCTACCTACTTAAAACTATCACATTGATCGAACATACCCCCCACCGAAATCGCTATGACGATTTCCACTATTAAAAATATAAAAAAAAAAAAAAAAAAATTTAAAAAGATTGAAATAAAAAAATAAAATAAAATTAAAAATTAATTAACAAAAGGCAAAGGGCAAAGTTTATGTACTGGTCTCTGGAAGATATGGCGGTTTGAACGTATTGTTACCTTCCGCACAATACCGTCGAGGCCAGGATGTACATCTTCTACTTTAGCAAGAGGCCAATTACATGAAGTAGTTCTATCGTCTCTAACAAGAACCAAATCCCCGATATTTAAGTTAGGAGGCGATGTAAACCATTTTGCTCTTTGTTGTAAAGTGTTCAAATAATCTTGGCGCCAATTTTTCCAAAACAATTGTGAACAATTTTGTAAATATTGCCAACGTGACAAATGATTAATAGGAACGTCCTTTAAACTATATTCCGGCACAGCCGTTAGACTCTTTCCTACGAGGAAGTGTCCCGGAGTTAAAACATTAAACTCGTTAGGGTTATCACTAGCTGGTAACGCACATAACGGACGCGAATTCATTATGGATTCGATTTTACAGAAAACTGTAGAGAGCTCCTCGAACGTTAAAGCCTTCTCTCCAACAGCGCGAATAAGTAGATATTTAGCCGACTTAATACCAGCCTCCCAAAGACCGCCCATGTGCGGAGCACTTGGAGGGTTAAACTTCCAATCGATTTGACGCTGAGAGCAACCAGTTATAATGTCACTTTGATTGTTTTTATTAAATAAAAATTCTTGAACTTTCGTTAAATGTTTATGCGCAGCTATAAAGTTAGTTCCGCAATCAGAATATAAACACGAGCATAGACCACGACGAGCTACGAACCTGTCCAACGTAGCCAGGAAACATTCAGCCGATAGGGCGGATAGCACTTCCAAGTGGACAGCCTTGGTAGAAAAACACACAAAAAGTGCTAAATACGCTTTCCCTATCCTAGCGTTTCGAAGGGACCCTTCTTTTATAAAGAAGGGACCGCCGAGATCTACACCTACGTGCTCAAACACCTTGTTAGGTAGTAAACGTGTGTAAGGTAAATCTGCCATTTTAGGTTGGACTGACGATGGATTACATTTAAAGCAAGTTCTACATTTAGAAAGTACTGAACGAATAATTCTACGAGCGGATAAAATCCAGTATCTTTGATTAATTATATTTTGTAAGGTACGAGGACCTACATGTAAATATTTTTTATGTATATATTCAATTAATAGAATCGTGAATCGACTATTCTTAGGTAACAATATTGGATGTTTCGCATTATAGGGTAATTCAGCCTGAGAGATACGACCCCCCACCCTGAGAAAACCACTGGGTTCGTCAAGAAAAGGTGTAAGTTTCCTTAAAGAGGGAATATACGTAGACCCCTTTGAGAGACTAGCGATCTCCGTTTCAAAATAAGCACTTTGAATTAATTTTAATAAACAATCATGAGACTGATTTAACTCTTGCGTTGTTAAAATTAAATTATTATTATTAATATTTTTATCAGTTATTTTAGTTTTAAAATGATTACGCAATTTTATTATTCGAGCTATTGTTCGTTGTAATTTCGTAAAGGATGAAAACCTATTAAATAACCTTTCGCAGAATTCTATTTTAGTCTCTGAAAATTCCTGATTAACTATAAGATTAAATGAGTTAGTATTAGATTTTAACTCTGGAATCACGGATTCATTTTTCATAAAGAAGGAAGAGACAGGCCACTCCTTCCTATCTAGACATAGCCACTCAGGGCCGTTTATCCAACGGTCATTAGAAATTAATTGAGACGGTAAAACTCCACGAGAACTAATATCAGCGATATTATTTTCACTGTTAACGTGGTGCCAACAATCAGGAGGGATCGAATCTATAATCTGTGTAACACGGTTACACACGAATGTATTTAATTTATAAGGTTGAGTTTGTATCCACGACAGAACGATAGATGAATCTGAAAAAGCTATAATCGTAGTTATATTTACCCGAGACTCTAAAATCTCACAGATGTACTTCATCTGTTTACTCAACAAAACCGCAGCCATTAGCTCCAATCTAGGAATTGTCATAGGTTTTACAGGCGCAACCTTCGACTTCGCGATAAGTAATCGACTTTTAACTTGCCCACCGCTTCGCGAAATAATGTAAATACACGAAGCATAGCCACGTGATGACGCGTCACAGAATCCAACTATCTCGCATTCATTATTACCAGGTAGTAACGCGTGACGTTCTATCTGAAGTTCTGACAATACTGGCAGTTCAGAAATAAAATCTAGCCACTGGTCGCATAATTCGGTAGGCAGCTGTTCGTCCCACCCGATACCTAACTTCCAGAGATCTTGAAGTATACACTTAGCTAAGAATGTACAAGGCGCAATAAAACCCACGGGATCGTAAATTGACGCTAATATTTTTAAAACTGATCGTTTAGTAGTTACAGTGTCACGTTTATTCACGGAAAAGGTAAAATTATCATTTACAGGTGACCACTGTAAGCCAAGTAATTTTATTGAGACGTCATCGCGGTCTTTAATAAAAGAAATTTTATCCTCGCGATGCTCAACCGGAACGCGTTCTAATAAATCTTTGCAGTTACTCGACCATTTTTTCAAAATAAAACCTCCACTATCTAATAAACCTATTAGTTCATCTTGCAATGTGCAAGCTTGTGAGAACGTCTCACATGACCACAATATGTCGTCCATAAACACGCTTTCACGAATTACGCGCGCCGCGAGAGGGAAACGTGCACCCTCATCACTCGCTAGTTGTAATAAAGTTCGTAAAGCGAGAAAAGGAGAACTGCTAAGTCCGTAAGTTACGGTTTTCAACTCATATGTTTTTATACATTCGTCCGGGGAAGCACGAAATAAAATATGTTGGTATTTACGATCACTTTCTTGAAGTAAAATAGCTCTGTACATTTTACATATATCGCACGCGAAACAATATTTAAATAACCTAAAATTTATTATTATAGTGACTATATCACGGTATAAATTAGGACCCGACAGCTGAATATCATTAAGCGATAAATTCGTACTTGTTTTAGCGGACGCATCAAACACTACGCGCAACGGTGTAGTCGAGCTACTCGGTCGTAATACACTGTGATGGGGTATTAAATATCTACTGGGCTCGCTACCCGAATATAATTCCATATGACCAAGCTGTTCATATTCTAACATAAAATCGTTATAAGCTTGCTTGAGCGCAGGTGAGCGCGCGAGTTTACGTTCGGTTGCTAATAATCTCCGCTCGGCGCTAGAGCGCGAGTCGCCTAACTGAGCAGAGTCCGGGAACAGCGGTAATGGCACGATATAACGCCCTCGGTCGTCGCGAGTATGTTTACTAGCGTATATTTGCTCGGCCAGCTGATCGAGTGGATTAGGGATGGGATTGCACGGCAATTCCTCAGTTTCCCAAAAATCCCTCAAAGTTTGGTCTATGCTATGTTGCTGACTAATAGATAATTGAAAGTTTTCTGATGATAGATTTTTATCGTAGTATAATTTACCACTGACAACAAAACCGAAAACAGTTTCTATAATATTTGGAATATTTGAATTAATATTTATCGGTTTATCTTTTATTAAATCAAGAACAATATCGTTTCCTAACAATAATTCAACCGACGATCTTTTATAAAAGAAAGGATCCGCTAGATCAAAACGTTGATATTCACTTACAACATTTTCCGGAAACGTAACATTAGGCATCTCCGAAGATACCTTGTTGACAACTACCATGTTAACCGTGAAAGTCGGAACGTCCGATTTACACGATTTTAATTCGCACGTAATTATGCCGTAATTCTTTACATGTTGACCACCGAGACCAGACACAGTAAACGGACATTTTTTACGATGTAGGCCCAAACGTTGAGCACATTCTAAAGTAATAAAAGAACTTTGCGCGCCAGAATCTAACACTGCACG
Source organism: Anthocharis cardamines (assembly GCA_905404175.1). Lineage (NCBI taxonomy): Eukaryota > Metazoa > Arthropoda > Insecta > Lepidoptera > Pieridae > Anthocharis > Anthocharis cardamines. The sequence goes on from FR989959.1 coordinate 4,605,099, forward strand.
GCAGCTTTGAACCTGACCTGTAATATCTGTTACATATGTACGCAAAGTACCTAACACTACCCCATAATCATTATTATTTTTATTCATAGAATGAAAATTTTCGTTCGTATCTGTCTGCTCGGAGTTCACGGAACGCGAGACAGATATATCTGATACGAGCGCGTTAGAGTGAGAGGTCAGCGACGGCACGGCCGACGCGGACGCAACGATATTCGGATTATTCAAATCACGGTGAAGTAAGTAGTGATGCATTAGGGAACAAACGCCGCAGGTTATTTCACTATTACATGATTTTACATTATGACCAGCTTTTAAGCAATTTGAACAAAGATTTAAGGTATTAACACGGTTAATCCTCTCGTTTACCGATAGCTTACGAAACTTATCGCAACGATATATCATATGATTTTTATTACAGTGTACACAAACAATCTTATTTTGATTTTCACTTTGTGAAACAGTTAAATTTATTCTAGATGTAGACTGATTATTACGCGAATATTGATTAGTAGGTAAATTAGGTTTTACCTGTTGTTGATAATTTTTATTAAAATTTGTGTAGGTAGATTGCGATTTAATTTTGTTCTGATTATTATTTGTAGACCAAGAACTAGTTGATGGAATGGAATGTTCAAGAACTTTTATTTGTTTATTCACAAATCCCATCAATTCAACGAAAGTCGGCAACGATTTTGGATCGCGGCTTTCTTCAAAAAGTTTTTTTGTATTATGGTCAAGACCTCGCAATGCAATGTGACAAAATAAGTAGTCCTCTAAGTTTTTAATTTTTAAAGCATGAATTGCCTTTAAGGAATGATCAAAGGTTTCAATAAATGACGTTAAATTAGCAATCGTGTTCTTTGTCAAGGGTGTAAAAGTAAGCATTCTATCTAAATATCTACCGGTCAGAGTTCTCGGATCTTGATATTTATCCACTAAACTTTCCCATGCTAAGGAATAATTACTAGCGGTGATCGGGAAATTTTTCACAATATTTAAAGCAGGCCCTTGAACGCACGATAATAAATAATGGAATTTATCTATTTCTTCAAAATTCCGATCGTGAACCAGTGAAACAAAAGTGTCATAAAATGTAGTCCAGTTTTCTAATTGACCATCGAATTCAAATAATTTAAGCGTTGGCAAAGATGGCCTAGCTTGTTCTTTGTTCGATGTTGTTAAATTATTTTGTAATTTTAATGCAACTAGCCTACACGCTGAGTATAACGCTTCAAAAGAATCTAACTCCCTAGTTGAAAATTTAAAAGAAGGATTTAATTGAATTTCTAATTGCATACTTTCAAGCACAATTTCCTCAAAACGCACTCTCACCGTTTCCAATTCGGAAAATTGCGCCAAAAAATCTTGAGTATTATTTTTATTTATATTTTGAGATAAATCATATACCTTTTGAATTCTAGTATATAAATATTCCCTACGGAACCTTAACATATTTAGTTTTATTTCTATTTCGGAACTATTGGTGGCCATTTTGTTTTATCTTGAACGTACGACGTAACAAAGAGAACAAAGAACAAAGGAAAGAAAAAAACCGTTACAACTTTATCTAGCTGGAAAAATATATAAAAAAATATTATTTTAATAAGTACGACTTATTAATTACTTTAAAAGGATATTTAAATTTAAATTAACAAAAAAAATAACGGAAATACGGTTCGATTGGACCAAAAAATGTGGTATAAAACCACTTTCGCTGGTGAAAGAATTGTTATATGATATAGTGGACTGTATTATATCTTTTGTCGGTAAAAGGGGCGTTGATCAATGTGCTAGCTAATAAGATAAGAATCAATACCACTAACCTTGATCCACCTCCTGTCTCTGCTTGAATCTTGCACCTCAGCATACGATGCGGGGCCCAGATATCTCGGATTGTGCTTCACGTCACGGACGTTAAAATGTTTATATAATCGAATTGAATTAAACGTTTACTATATAGGATTTTAAAGCTTCGAGTACGAAGTTCACAGCACCTTCACCGACGGTTCGTCTGACGCAGACTGCGTGGCGAGCCGCAAGGCCCCTGCGGGGACGGGCGTGCGGGCGGAGGGGGCCACGTAGCTTCGGCAGCTCGATCCGCGACAGAGTTGAGGGTAGGAAGAATCAATGAGAGTGGCAACTGATTCCTACCTACTTAAAACTATCACATTGATCGAACATGATGAAAGAAGAGTTCTGGTAGTACATTTCAGAGTTATCCGCACACTGGGTGTGCCCATGCCTATCAAATGCACAATACATGGACTATTAAGGTTAAATATTGAGAGGAATTATACCTACAGTATCATAATCACTCTGATATCAGAGGACAAACCATTGTAATTTGTAAAACTTGAATTTAAAAAAATAAGCACACAAAACTTTACGTTCGTTACCCGGTTGAAAAATCGATATTTCTCCCATCAGTTTAATACCCGAAGTTACCAGACGTGGGGAAGATATGCTTAGAGAAAATTATAATCATGTCGGTGGTATTCGAACCCACGATCCATCGATGCGCACGGCAGGTGTTCTACAGAACGCACCAACGAGCCCGTCATAACAGCTTAGAAAAACTATCCTAATGCTATGAGTGAAATTCAGCACAAATCTTGTACATACGTAACCAATTTACTTAACTGTTCATGACTATAATGAGTCCAATTTCAAGAGGAGCATAATTCAAGAAGACTCGTAAATCTGGCGTCGTTCCCAGTCTACGCGTGCCATACTTTAATATGTAAATCAAATCTTGAACTCGACTCTTGGATTCAGACATAGATTTAAATGCAAGATTATTTTATCTTGTTCTATCTTCTTCCAATTTATTGCTAAGCTTGTGCCGCTGTAACTCTAGTTTAGATCGAAAACACTGTCTGAGTATTCATTTCAGAAATTACATTCCAAAATAGTAAACAACTATGTGAGGTTTTTTAAATAAGAATCTCGAATCAAATTTGTAAACAATACCGAAAAATGGAAACCATGTGAATTTAATTGTATCAAATATTTTGATTTAAGATTCATAAAATTGTTTACCTTGGAGTAGATTAATTCTAATCGTCTATTGCCTTAATATTTGGAACTTCACAACGGCGAGATTACTTCCAAGGAAAGGTTCCCAGGTGTCTGCCTCCGATTAAAAGTAACAAATTTTCTTTTGTTATTTTTATTGATTATAAAAATTATTAGATTTTAATTTTTCAAAATGTTTATACACGTTTTTCATCATTTTTCATGTAGATTATGATCCACTTGGTGGTTTGCAAAAGTATTGACTACACGTATCTGAAACCTATAAGTGACCATGTAAGGGGGTGAACTTTAGGGGTTGATTTCATCCCCTAAAAATGTTTTTCCGCCGATAAAAAAAATATGTGTCTCTTAGATTTTGACGTAGAATAACATATTTCAGCGGCATTGAAATCGGAAGCGGACACCTGGGAACCTTTCCTTGTTTTTAAAGGTTTTTAAACTTTCTGCCATTCAGTTTTTAAAGGTCGGCAATGCACTTGTAAGTCCTCTGGTGTTGCAGAGAAGAGCCCGTTTGTTAAAAAGCCTAAGATATTATTATACATATACTAGCGACCCGCCCCGGCTTCGCACGGGTCTAGATTTTTTGACAAAAAAAGCAGGGGTTGAATGTATTTCTTAATGCCACATTATAAAAAAATAAAAACAAAAAAATTCGTCCAAAAAATAAAAATTTAGGGGTGGACTACACCTAACATTTAGGGGGATGAAAAATAGATGTTGGCCGATTCTCAGACCTACTGAATACGCATATAAAATTTGGTAAAAATTGGTCAAGCCGTTTCGGAGGAGTATGGCAACGAAAACTGTGACACGAGAATTTTATATATTAGATGTACGTATTAGTTTTTTCTTGTTGAAGTTCATTGAAATTGGATCATTATTGAGCACTTTATTACAATTTTACAAGCTTAATATAAGCTATACTTTTTCCAATATATCATCCACTTGTTTGTGTTCAAATCATGCTTCAGATGACAGTGCAATTTTATGAGCTGATTTGATGATAGGTTGGAAGGTGGCCATTGTTATGTTAACTTTATTATACAGTGTGTTTCGTAGGTAATCACATTAAATTTTTCTACGTGTAGAGAACATTATTATTAACCTTAGATAATTTGCAAATTTTCATTTAATTACAATGAGCCGTTTGGCCACGATAGATTGAATGATTTCGCCAGGGTGTAAAATTTTGCGACTATTTTTACTTTAATTATTTTGTATGAAAAAATCTGGTTTCTTAGTTATTTATATATTGAATTTATTTTTATGGGGCTGTGTATTTCCACCCATACTATTATGTGTTTGAAGAAATGTGATTAGGTACGAAACACGTTGTATAACAATACAATCAATGTAATTATTATAGGTTTATGAAGTCTAATGTCACGGTAAATAGAGCCTTGTTTTTAAATGTATACTTAGTTTTTTATTTAACTTCTTTTTTATATCCTAACACATGATAAGAATTTTCACAACAAAAAAGTACAATATTACGAAGTGTGTAATAAAAATGAATTTTTGCTGAACAATAAAATGGAATATTAAATTTCCAACACTATTTCAGTGAATATAACTGCAATGTCACAAAGGCAATCTTCCTCCAAAATATCAGGATTCGCAGTAGGTTTATTCACGAGAGGGCCATTTAGATGTCGCGTCTGTTATACCTGTCACATAACTGTGATGTAGGGCGGAGCAGGTGACACAAGTTATAGTGCGTTTACTACTTGGATACTAGTAGCCTATCGCTGGGATTTCAGTATCTAACTAGTGTAACTCGTGTATGGGTGCTACTTGTGGTGACTGGTCGGACTAGAATTCGTGTATGCGGTTATGTTAGTTATTTCGACTGTTTGCATGTTGTTCCCACGATAATCTAAGTGCGTGTGCATTTCACCATGCCTGCTATTGATAGAGGACAAATCTTTGTTTTTTATTTTTTTATTATTATAGCTAATTACCTCAAGATGCCATTTGGAACATGGTGTAATGATTGCAGCTCGTTACAAATATTTTGTAAAACAAAAAACTTGGCGATTAAAAAGGGTGGCGGAGAGATTATTGCAGGTTCTTCTCGTCTACGCCCTTAATTTGAGAACTTTTGTTGAGATTTGAGAAAGGTAATTTTAGCATTTAATTTTTATTTTTATTGACGTTCATAAGTGTACATTATGCTACCCAAATTAATCAATTATTTTGAATTTTGAATAGATAATATAGATAGATTACTGGTCCATGGTATTCTATTGTTTTAGAATGATAAGGGTTAATGCATAGGCAACCGGAGACACAGTTACTATTCTGAAGCTGGACGCTGCGTTCGAATGTATCAACTAGCACAGTAACTAATTCTAGCGGCAGCGATCATGGCGCTATTAAGACGCTCGATGCAATACTGTAACGCACGATTCTGATACATAGATCAAACTCAGACCGTAACCAAAACTCGGTGCATTCACAAAAGCTAAGCAGCATGTATGCGTTGGTCCTATGATCGTAGCTAGTAGTATAAGACAATAGTAACAGCTTCGCTCGGTTGCAGTGTAGATGTACTATACACAAACAAATCTTTCCTCTTTATAATGTTAGTATAGAAGTATAGATATGGGTAATACTTTTGTTATACGTATAGGAAGACGGCAATGGTATTTAAAATAAATAAATAAAATGATTTTTTGGGTTAAATAATGCGAATAATATATGGTAAGTATCTTCAAATTCAAAGGCGCACTTTAGTCGTTATCGAGAAAAATCTCAAACTTTATTGTATTGAAATTTCACACAGATTCAGATAAAAGTATGAAATAACACAGAGTATATTGTTATTCTTTTATTTTTTATTTACGTTAAGTATTGCCGCCGCCACTTTCTGTAAAGCATTCGATTTATCCCGATCCTTTTAGGCGGATGAATTCCCAAGCCAAAGCTAGTTAATATTATAAAAAAACATTAATACCCTTGACAACAAAAGGTTTCGTGGAAATGTTATTAATTAAAGAGAAAACGTTGGACAAGATAATCTTATTCCCAAACGCCCGAAGGTAATTCGAATAAGGTACCAACTTCGTGTCTGCATTTTCTGTTCACAATCGAGTCAGGAGTGACCTGTTTCTTAAAAAAGTATTCTTCTAGGAAATAATTTAACATATTACCCTAAATTTACCCTAGATCTACCCTAAATATATTATCAATGAAGTTGAGCCATTAAAAAAAAATGTTCAAATTAATTCCTTCAACAGTTTTAAAACTGACCTTTCGCGAAACGATATTATTATTGAAACCGATAATTCACTTATTTATATTTAACGAATCATTTTCCATATTTTTGATCACAAAATGGGTAAGCTATAAAATGAAGGCTTGTTCACAGTTGAATGAAAAAACCTCGTTAATTTGACCCGAACGAACTCTATTTTGAAATTTAAATTATTAATAAATGGGAAATTATTTTACATTGGAAACCGGTAACGAGCTGTGTTTGTTAAGCGACCAGTTAGCCAGGGTTTGTTAGTTGAATGAATATAATTAGACAAACCTTTGATTACCTACTCTCCACAAATGAAATATTACAGAGCGGTTCGGCAATTATTATTATCGCAATTATTAAGGCTGAACTCTGATGCGATTTTATTTCTATTTTATGATATATACTTTATTTTTATATTATGTGAAGTCCTTATAACTCGACGTAATATAATATAAAAATACGACGCAAAGAAGTAGGTAGAATACGGAGCTTGAAATATCGCATATACTATAGAAAAATAGACGCGTTCGCGACTCTCCATTTTCTTCCCTTAGCTCTTCTACGGTCTCTAAGAAGAAGAGCTAAGGGTTGATGTAGAAAATGTTATTAAGTAGGAGCATTCACCACAACACTGAAGAAAGCTACACAAAGTGAATTTCAATAAAGATTAAAGTGTATCTGGGACAAGGGATATTTTTTCGAACAACTTATTAATTAAATGATTAATGTTTTCGAATAACTTAGGTATAGTTAAATTACTAAATTGTGATTTTAAATAATTCGAGTTTCAATGATTAGCTAGCTAGGTAATAATATTCTGTCAGTTTACGTGCCCTACGTATTAGAACTTATGATAAAATAAAATAAATGTTAGATTTAATGATCTTTTTTATTTCTAAGGCCAAATGTTTGTAAGAGAGATTTTATTCTGAATGTTGATTCTATCGATTAGTGGAATAAAATGGCGAATGTTTAAATTTTGAATTTTTAGCTAGTTCGATTTCCGGGTGAGACAAGCTAATTTTAGAAAATCTTTGAATGCAGTTTTGTTTCTTTTTAAAAATAAAGGAATGTTTCATCTATCTTAAGGATTTAAAGTGGTTTCCCTCCAGGGCCCATTGAATCTTTCCACCCTGTAGAAAATGAAACTGTAAAGGGATAAATAAAGCTTTTATATTTTATTTTTTATAATGAATTATATTTAAATTAGTTTTACTAGTTGGTGCTAACTTATTTAATTCGAGCACAAAAACACGCAATCCACTTCACTTCCAAGCTTGTCAGAGAAAAACTCTTTTGTAATAAAATTTTCAGAAGAAATACCTTTATCCAATAAAGAACCAGTTATTTATGCAAAGCTTTGTGCGCACACGGACAAGCTGTATATCCGGGCCCTTTAATTTCCGGTTACCCTCGATTCCTGTGCTCGGTTTATTCTCATACTCTTTTTTAAACCATCAATTCTTGTATAAAAATATACTCTGCTAACGTTTGTTCAGATTAAAAAATATGGAAATACTCATTAATTATATGTTATTTTTTTAATCTTAGATATCGACAGTCGAGGTTTACTGATAGGTCAATACATCAGTCAATGATGCGTTGTCGACTTATTTTACATAGGTCATAACGCTGATTTATGACTTACCAGCAAGTGAACTTCGATATCTATCATTAACAAAATAATTCATAGAAATATATTCTTCTCATGACAAATAATTATAAGTCTTGAATTCTATTTAAACAACTAGCGATCTGCCCGGCTTCGCACGGGTGCAATGTATATACTATAAAAAAAAAATATATAGCCTATGTTAATCGCTGATAATGTAGCTTTCTATAATTAGTGAAAAACAATTTAAAATCGGTCGAGTAGTAACACACAAACAAGCAAATCTTTTCTTTTTATATTATTTGAAGTACCAGACGTAAAATTGTTTACTGTGATTCGAAAAAGATATGAGGAACCAAGGCTTTTGAATTGTTCCCCTCGAACTCGACTAAGGAAATACATTATATTGTATAATTTTGTATTGCTTCAAAGAATACAACCTACGAGGAAATTAATATTTTAATTGAAATTCCCGATACCATTTCTTTTGTGTACTTTCATAACAACGCTTATAAAAGTGGAATTAATTAATGTTATGCTCGCTTTGTATCGTACACGTATTCATGATTAAATTAGTTTTTGTATTTTACTTTCATATTAGATGTAAGGCAGATATAATTTATATTTGAAAGGAATCTTGATGTTGGTCTTATTGACCATGAGAGCTGATAAAAAACAATATTTTTGAAACTATAAAAATATACCAAGAAATTTGATAATCTTCAAGTAATCATATTTCACTCGATATGAAGTCTTTGCGTTGTGTTTATAGGCACTTATTAATTATTTTATCTAGGAGTAATTTAGTATTTAAAGCCAATTTTATTGAATGCGCAAAACAGTCGACATACCTGATATAAAGTGATGATCAACAAAACCAGAAACAGGTACGTACTCAGCCTTTGAGTAACGAGTAGACATACAGTAGTCTTTTTTGCATTTTATTTTTTGAGAATTACTAACAAATTACTAACAATTTTAATGTTATGTTTTATAAGTTTGTGAAGAGCTGTCTCCCAATAGTTGTAAAGGGATAGTATAAGTGTGTTGTGACATTAACGCACCGCGCTGAGTGGAGTGGATTTGAAATACATACGTATATATTATATACCACACAGTTTTGTTTGATTTTTAAATTGTAAAGGAGTTAGTTTGTGTTAAAATATTGTTGTGATTTAATCTATACTTAATATTATAAAGAAGAAAGATTTGTATTTTTGAATTTTTGTATTTTTGTATGTTATGAATAAACTCAAAAACTACTGGACCAATTTTAAAAATTATTTCACCAATAGAAAGCTTCATTATCAGCGAGTAACATAGGCTCATTTTTTACATCTACATTGCACCCGTGTGAAGCCGGGGCGCGCTGCTAGTATTAAATAAAAATACATTTCATTTTATATCTGTTTAACCACTAAAGATTAGATTCACACTGATAGGTTGTACTCGAAACCATTGATATCCTAGCACACTTGAGTGCGCAAATTACCAATGAAAACAAGTCAATAGTATAATATATTAAGTTAGTTAATAAGCTGATATCAGAGAAACTGAATTGATTGAGCATCAGTCGATGCCAACGACAAAGGGATTAAGCCAACTAGATTACCATCTGCGATACTAATTAAGGCTTTCGTAACGATCTCTCGAAACGTATTGAATCTCTGATGAATGATGCAATAAATTAAAACTACACTTTTTTAGATATCGACAAACGAGCGGGGAGCTCACTTCGTGAAACGTGATATTCATCAGTTGCAGGATTAGTCAATGATGCGCTATCGATATTTTTTACTTTGAACATTTGGAAATCTTTAATATGCACTTCACGGGTTTACGGGTTTTACCATCTATGAACGATGGTTCGTTGCCTATCCGAATCCAATATCCCTCCCACATGCTTAATGCCTGAAGTCACCAGACGTAGGGAAAGCGTTTACAGAAAATTATAAACATGTCATCCCGGCGGGATTCAAACCCACGACCCATCGAAATGCCAATGAGCTAGTCAAATAAATCATAAAAAATACAATAAATAAACTCTACAAAAATAGTCTAAAGATCAATCCAATCCAAGTGTTACAATTGAATATAAAATTATTGCCGAAGTTATAAACACACTAATTAAAAATAAGAAAATATATTTCAAACACATAAATACTAGTAACTCGCCCGGCTTCACACGGGTGCAATGTAGATGTACTATACAAAAAATACTTACTCGCTAATAATGTAGCTTTCTATTGGTGAAAGAATTTTTAAAATCGGTCCAGTAGTTTTTGAATTAAATCGTAACAAACATATCTTTCCCCTTTATAAAAGTAAGTATAGATAATAAAATAAAAAAATACAAACAATAGTAAAACTCTATGTGTACGTATAATCTAAAAATATAAAGCTTACCTTTATTTAATACAACTCACGTATCCCTTAAGAGATTAGTTAGATTGGAATTGTGTAGAAAGGGCATTGTAAAGATTGGTTAGGAGGCTGCGTGCGGTAAGCATTTAGACCTTCGGTTGATGCGGTCATGGGTTTCAGACTGAACAAAGGAATGGCTTCTAAAACCAAGTACGCTTAAGTAAATGCTGCAAAAACCTGAGTAAAATGGTTTTTGTTTACTTAAACATATTTGGTTTATCTACTTGGGTTTTGTAGCATTTAATAATAATCACTACGTCAGTACATATTATAAAAGAAAGTCCTCTGCCGCGTCTGTCTCTCTGTTCGCGTTAAATTCAAAAACTACCGAACTAATTTTCATGGGGTTTTCACTAATATATAGAGTAATTCAGTAATTTTGTCAAGGTTTTGTTGTAAATTGGTTGAAATATAACGCTAATTGTTGGAAATGTCGGAAAAATTCAAACCGCCTGAGAGCTTTCATCGAAAACGCTGCCTAATCACTAGTTATAGTATAAAAAAGCGAATTCCCGAATTCCCTAGTGGGGAATGGGATAGACATTTCTATGTCTGTTTCACTCATATTTTTTTTTTACAGGCAAGTAGGTAGGCCCTGCAAGACCGAAACATATTTTTCCTTTTTTATCTCCTGTTTGTTTTAATCTGTTATAAAGTATGTATTTTATTAAAATGTGTGATACTCGCGTTAATAAAAGACAATATTAAAATAAAGATTATTTTAACCTTAAACTAAGTATGAACTATACTTAAAGAGGATTGTTACTCTGAAAGTTTTACTGAAATATTGTATTTATTTTATATAAAATATCGCCTCGTTCTCATGTTCACTGTATTATATTATGGACATTTAGCGTAAGCCAGGGGAATGATATATTACTGTCCTAGGCCCTTCTAGGCCTATCCAACTTGGGCTTCAAGTCACGCGCGGTTGACATTTATGTTAATATGGGGTTCATTGACATCCACACCACAGACTACTTTAATCGGTAGTATGAATTCAGTACAAATAATACTAATATTATAAAGGGGAAAGATTTGTTTCTTTGTTTGTTACGATTTAACTCAAAAACTACACGACTGATTTTAAAAATTATTTCACCAATAGAAAGCTAGGTTATCAGCGAGTAATATAGTACAGCTATTTTTTGTGTATAGTACATCTACATTGCACCCGTGTGAATTCAGGGCAGAATGCTATTATTAATAATTGAATTCCCGGTTCCCTAGTGGGCAGCCATATTTCTGTGTCCGTTTCACTGATCATTTTTATTTATAGGTGGTCTTCTGTGCCATGCCTGATCGAAACAATTTTTAAATCTTGTTTTGTCGGGATTCGAATCAGGGACCGCTGATGCTATAACCAACGCGCTTTCCAATGAGTCACGGAAGCTTTTCTCGTTGGATTTTTATAAATGATATATTTTAACCAGATACATCCTAATAACTCCTAACAAAAATTATCACTATGCAAAAAGTAAAGTGCTCTCTTTATGATACCTTATGATAATGATGATGGTGATATTTTAACAGCAGGACATCAATAATACGCTGTCGGCCTATTTTTTACTCTGTACATTCGGAAATTTATAGACTGAAAATGAAACGTTAATATATATTCAACATTTTTCTATATCTACGTTACTTCAATTTAAAATATGTCTGAAGTGACTAGATGTAGGAATTTTTTTTTTAGAGAATACTATTAATATTTTCTGGCTGAATTTGAACCCGTAACCCATAGAAACGCAGGGTTACTTACCAAAACAACCTAATGCGCCAATGAACCCGTCGAAATTAGGGACATAAAGATTGATGGTCTTACTATGTGCACACCCTTATTAGATTAGACAACTTTATCTCAGATTTGATTCTTGTGCTGTATATTTAACGGCTTAATCAAAATTAACAGTCATTTTATGAGTGTGAGTCATAAAATTCATGAATGACTCCATTATTAATAGGCAATTTCTGTTTACGCTTCGGTAGCGAGACTCAATTTTACACGCCTTAGATAACGTGATTTTATTGCGAGTGACAATTTTATGACACGGCCTCGTAAAATATGTCTAGAATTATATTTTGTTTTATTATCCCTCTCTTTGTATTACTATTAATTTTGGCCAAGTTTTTTGTTATTAAGGTTAATCTTTGGGCGTTAATTGAGTATCATTGAGGATGTTTGTTTCTCTTTCACGCAAACTGAACAGATTTGATGTAACTTTAATTATATCTATAATTTATAACGATATAGAAAGTCATGTTGTAAGTTCAAGAATTGAAAACCTGGAATTGATAAATTTTTATTAAAGTTTCGAAAGCGTTAATTTGACCGCTCGGTAGGTTAAGTGTTAACAAAGACTATCCATTGTAATCTCAAAACACCTATTACAATTATGAATAATATTACAATACATTCAGTATATAAAACAATTTAAAATAAAATATACTTACACCCAAGCTTGACATTAACATTATGGTCATGATTATTGATTATTATGTTTCATATACAAATTCAATACTTCATATTTAACTCAAAACTTGATCAACAACTTTCTTCTACATCTTCTTCCTTTAAAGTTTTCATACTGCTTTTAGGTTTACCTTTAGCCGGACGAGTGCGGTCTTTTGTTGCCTCTTTCAACACCTTGGAGAGGTAACGGGGTACCACTATTAACTATACACTAGTAACCACTACTAGGTGCCATGATTCACTACCTTTTCTATCAACATCAACGTACCGTTAATTGCTCCTTCACAACTTTAGAATTTTGACTATGAATAGAAAATATATTATGTATACTGGTAGATAATTGATATGGGGTAAAACAACCTAGCAGGGGTTTTGTTGCATGATGCAGGTGCGCCACGTTTTAATCTCGTAATGGCCGCGAGCACAGGTCTTTGCCTCCGACGCAAATTTGCACCGTCTAGTTAAAAAGTTTACTCATTTCCACTGTTTAATTACGGGTGATTATTTTAAAATCCGCTTGAAATTTTTAGAAGCTCTCATTTTAATTAATGTAAGTGATGGCTTTTTAAAGATAATGAATCTAATAAAGTATATATTAAAATATTTTGTGGCATTTTTGTGATTATTATCTTTAGTAATGTTAAAATTTAAAAAAAAAGATTGACTTTGCTATAGTTTTCCATAAAAATAGCTCAACTACTCTACGCAATCAGATGTAACCTGCGGTGTTTCCGAACTGGAAAGAGCCTTTTCATTCCTTAGAAGCTGCTCTGGTGTTGCAGATGTCCATATTTACCAGAATAAACTATTAGTTGAGCAGTCAGGTCTTTTACCACCCCTTCTTTAAAAAAAAACTTACGCCATTGATATATTGTATCCATATACACTCTTTATATTTAAATATATATGATAATCAAACTGAAATATTAGTTAGGAACGTGTTATATAATGTTTACTTCTCCTATTTGTATCAAATTAATTGCTCTTGCATAAATCAGCACAAACTAGCCACATAGAGTTTACCGCTTACTCTCGTAACTCGACCGAATGTCTTAAGTTGTCTTATGGCTTTACAAACTAGCGCATTGACTAGACCTAAGTGCTCTATCGTCTTACAACTTTGTTACTAGCTATTAATGTTCGCTCATAAACTTTGTATTGGTCAGATGTTTATGCAACCTAGTGATTGTGACTCTACATCTTTTTTATTTAAGTAAGTAATACAGGTCTAAAACATTTTTTTTAAATTTCCAGTATACAATAAAGTATTTTTAATTTTTTCATTCATATATTTATATATATGTAATCATTTCAATTTATTTATTATATATTTACATACGAGTACGTATGTGTTTAAAAAATGAGGCTCTGGTTTGCTAGTTAGTGATTTGTATTTATGGTTTTTTAACTTGAAATAAAAGATATTATTATTAAAAAAAAATATAAATTTACGACTTTTAAATCATATACGTTTTACTTTTATTTAGTTACGTACAAGACAAGTATCTGACTGTCACAGTACTCCTGGTGTTTGCTTACTAAATTCAAATAATATCACAAATATCTAACCTTTGAGGCGTAAATTATATTTAATTTTCATTAAAATATAATTATTATTTAAGTTATAATAAATATTGTAATGATTTTTATACAAGTGTTTATTTAAAAAAGTTTACATTTTATGTGGTTATATTAGTTGTTAGGTTTATTTATTTTTCACATTTTTTATAAGTATTTTAATATCACTTCACCCAGCGCACCATCTCACCGTATACATATATCATTGCTGGGGTTTTGCCTTTCGGAAATCATATATTTTTTTGTTTAGTTTTAATGTTATTATATGATAATTTCCTGAGTTCATATTCTGTTCTTTAAATTCGTCATGAAAATTTAATAAAATTACTCGTATTTACAATTAAATTTAAATAAAAAGCAAATCAAATATATAAATATGATTTCATCATTTTATATTATTTTTTTCAATTTCAAGTAAACTTTTTGACGTTAATAGTTTGAATTCTCCATCCTAATGACAGCAGCAGGGCCATTTATCCTAATGGCCCTGCTGACCATACGGTCAGCAGGGCCAGCAACTAATACTAGTTGCTAATTTATGTAAAGTATGTTTAGTTTAAAAGGTTTCAATAACATTGTCGATTATATTAAATCTTCCCAAGCGATTGTATCGAAGTAGTTTTCGAGAGTTTGTTATGAAAACGTTTGATTCTATCTAAATAGGCGCAAGCGGATAACGAAAAGATAACGGAACGGAATTTTCTTTATTTTATCACGAACTCATTCCATAATTGCAGAATTATAACAGCTTTTTTAAATAATGCATTAATAGAAATATAAATAGTAATAGAAAATTAAGTAAGTTTTACTAATGTTATAAATTTATGTTTGTTGAATGTACTATTTCACGCAAATACTGAGCAACAATTGTCTTCATATAAAAAATAACATAGATATAATATTGTAGTTTTTTTTTGAAGTCGTAGGCAAATCCAAGTTGTAACGGATCCTAATTTCCAAAAGCTCGAAGTAAAAAATAGGTCGACAGTGAATGCCTAATTGATTTCATACATACGAGGGTGAATCAAAAAATTCTTGGAATCAATATTAAAAAATGCAAAGATTTAAATAATAATATTGTATTTTTCTACATAATCTCCCTCCAATGCAATGCATTTAGAATAACGCGTTTCTAACTTCCTTATTCCTTGTGAAAAAAAAATATTTTCTTGACTCTCGAAAAAGTCCTCTACGGCAGCTATAACCGCGTCATTATCGTGAAATTTTGTTCCACGAATTTCCTCTTTTAATTTTGGAAATAAGTGAAAATCACTTGGGGCTAAGTCCGGAGAATATGGTGGGTGGTCAAGGAGATTGAAGCCAGCACAGCGGATTGCGTTGAGCGCAACTTCCGATCGATGAGCAGGAGCGTTATCTTGAAGGAACAACACGCCCAACGACAGTTTTCCACGACGTTTTTCTTTAATCGCTTCACGCACTTTCGGGATTAAATTTGCATAATAGGGTCCAGTAATCGTCTGGCCTTTTGGCATGTAATCAATAAAAAGGATTCCTTCACTATCCCAGAACACAGAGGCCATAACTTTGCCAGCGGTAGGAGCAACTCGAAATTTCTTGATGGATGGAGAGGATGGTCGTTTCCAAGACATGCTTTGTCTTTTAGTTTCAGGATCAAAATGGTGGACCCACGTTTCATCCATGGTGACAAGACGACGGCAAAAATTATCTGAATCACGCTGGAACATTTCGAGATTACGCTTGGAAATTTCCAAACGTCGCTTTTTGTTTTCGTCGGTTAACATTCGTGGCACCCATCTTGCAGACACTTTTTTGAACCCCAGTGAATCAATTAAAATGGATTGAACGCTACCAAAAGATATCTTTAGGATCTCAGCTATATGTTTTATAGTCATTCTTCTGTCTTCCAAAACCAGATTCTCAACCTTTTTGACATTTTCTTCTGTAACGGAGGTTGAAGGCCGCCCAGAACGCGGGTCATCTTTACAGCTTGATCTACCTCTTTTAAATTCAGCCACCCAGTACGCAACCGTAGAATAGGGTACAGCATCACCCCCTAATGTCTGCTGAATGTCCAAAAAAATTTCCTTCGTAGACATTTTTTTCAAACTGAGATATTTTATCACCGCACGTAACTCACTTTTATCCATAATTTTGACTTTTTAGCAACTCGTTGCACAAAAAAATTTATTACATGCGAACGAACTGACAAAAACAAGTGACAGTCTGCATAAATATAGTGTGATAGGCACTCTTTAATTTGAATATCGAACTTGATCCAAAAAGGTTTCATATATATGCACTTCTAAGAACTTTTTGATTCACCCTGGTACGATTGCATCATGTTGGTTTTGTTACATACCATGAAATAAGTATCTGCGATTTTTTTTTATCAAATTCTGATAAAAAATACGTATTAGAATATTATAAAGTCAAATATTTATGATACTTTATGAGTTCGTTTAATAGAACTAGGAATAAAGCTTACTGAGAAAGAGGCCTAGAAAACCTTTAATTTACTGTTGTCAGTTGTTAATCAAATAATTATATAAGTATGTATACTGTTAGTAGGAGAGCCCGTGGGAGATCGTCCTTCACCGATCTGATAACCAGATGAGACGTATTTTTTATTAAATATTTTTTATAAACAAATATGCCTATAATTGCTTGCCTATTGAAAAGTGGTCATGGCTATTTTTAATTAAATTAACTTTTATCGATTTTTTTTTTCATCACCTTCATACTTTTGATAACCAAATGAAATTTATTTGACTGATAGTTTTTGATACACAGAATATGCCTAGGTATGCTTGCCTACTCATTTCAGTGTATAACTACCTGGCAAGCAGGTGTAAACAGGTAAGTCAAAATAATAAAAAAAAATTAAATAAATAAATAAATAAAATTAAAAATAAAAAAAATAAAATTAAAATAAAAAATAAAAAATTAAATTAAATAAAAAAAAAAATTAATTATTTTTTTTTTTTTTTTATAAAAAATAGCCATGACCACTTTTCGATAGGCAAGCAATTATAGGCATATTTGTTTATAAAAAATATTTAATAAAAAATACGTCTCATCTGGTTATCAGATCGGTGAAGGACGATCTCCCACGGGCTCTTAGACCATGTCAGAAATTACGGTAGGAATTTAAAAAGAAACGTAAACAACGAAGGTTGATGTTAAAATACGAGAATTAACTCTAAAGCTTTATTAGTAACTAGCAAAACGCCCCGGCTTCGCACGGGTGCAAATAGATGAAAAAAAGCAAAGCCTTTGTTACTCGCTGATAATATAGCTTTCGATTGGTGAAAGAATTTTTAAAATCGGTTGAGTAGTTTTTGAGTTAAATCGTAACAAAACCGCAAAATTGAACAAAATGACATAGTACTACCCCTCGCCGTATTGCTCGATGCCCTGCGTGGAGCCACAGCGCGGCGCGCGGTGCGAAGCGGACGGCGTGTATTTTTTGTTTATATTGATATTTTTAATTTCGTAATATCTTTTGAATGGAATGTCCGATTTCAATATTTCAAAAAGTAATCAACAGGTATTGAAACAGTCTTAAATATGATACAAATTATTTGGATAAGAATTAATACAAAGGTATGGATAGCAAGGTCTGATTTTGATCGGCATTTCTATCAACTTTTAAAATGTAAAAAAGTAGTTATAGTAACATAACTACAATAGTTAGACATATGGTCTCGCGAAGTTTTTTGTAGATATTTATATGTTCTATAATATTGTAGAACTTTATTTTGTTCTATCATCAATACTTTTCGCAGCGCATGCGACGAACAACATTTTTTGGCAAAATTTTTTACACCTTGGGTTGGTTTTAGTAGGAAATTCTAAGGATTTCTATTTTTTCTAGTAATAAGTATAGCCTATGTTACTCAGCGATAATGTAGCTTTCTATTGGTGAAAGAATTTTTGAAATCGGTCCAGTAGTTTTTAAGTTTATTCAATACATACAAAAATACAAATCTTTCCTCTTTATAATATTAGTATAGATATAGATAAGTAATATAGTATCATATTAAACTAATTAGTACAAAAGTTTCCTCTGGTATCAATATTAAACACGTAAACACGTCGATGACATGCACTAATTATGTTTATTTAATGTTCCTCACTAGAGATTTGCATCGCTTTGCATCATCTATCCATATAGCTATATATAGTAATGTTTATGTATGTATTTATAACCAAAGTGGTTTAGTATATAGAACATAAGTCAGTACCAATATTATTTCCGATTGTTTATAAAAGGTAACTATAACAAAGTAATAGTCACTAATTAAAATAAACAATGCTTTGTTTTGAAAAAGTTAAGTCATGTGACATATAAGGATAAAATAAATTAGTGTTTAATGTAGTGGATTCATCTGCTATATTATGTATACATTTTAAGGTATATATAGTCTCTCTATTATTATTAAACTTTGTAGCTTTGTCTATGAAGTCTATCTTTACATACATACATACATACATCACACCTCTTTCCCATTGGGGTATGCAGAGATCATGGAATTCAATATGTTCCGATCCTTACACACTACTTTCACTTCTTCCACTTTCATACATGCTCGTCGCGTTTCTTTAATTAAGATATATTTATTTGAATCATTATACATAATATATAAGTTCAGTATCAAAAACCACAGCAATATCTCGCACATTTCAAACTTTTAACACAATCTTTGCCATTTAATGTACTGTATATTCTGAGCGAGTGTTCGCTGGAAAAACATTTTAGAAGAGCTTTTTGAACAGAGAAAATAGAGGCGTATTTTTAAGGATTACAGAATTAGACCGAATGCAGTGAAAGAGGTGGTGATTTCGCTCCGTGTTTCAGATATCCTCGTGCATTAGCTGAATCCTCCAGCGGCTACGTTGCACAAATAGAAATACGGAGAGAGAAAATTCTAGAATGGACCGTTTATGTCAAATGAGCGCCGAGATCTTTCAAGAAGCAACAAAAACTATTACTCCAGCGTGTAAGAAAGTTGCAGTAATTTTAAATATAAATCAAAATTTAAAATATATTTAATTTATTTACCATTAAAATTCGCGATTCAAAAATTACATAATACTAATGGATGTATGTAAAAATAAATAGATTTAAAAAATGTCATTATATTCCCATATTGGAATTTATATTCTGTAATTAGGAAAAATATACATTTAACCTGTTTTTAGTGATGGCATTTTGAAATGTTTCGTGATATGAAACCATCGGTAAATTATATACAATACGTATTAAAGCCACAAAATGGGTAAATCATTTATCTAACAATATTTATAGAACGCGAAATACTGAAATTTCGTTGTATTTTCATTATATCAACCAAGCTTCTAATTACATTTACTAATTCCCCTAATATGTTAACGTTTGAATCATTAAGGAAATAATAAGCTCGTTACTTGAAAGTTCTCAAGTTATATCGGTTTGGAAAACCTGTCGGCGAAAGCTGGTTCCATAGAGTAGTGCGAGGTAGAAAGAGTCTAAGGATTCGATTAGAGCACAGAACAAAGATCATGAGTTAAATATAAGTAGTTGATCATTTGTCAAGACTCAAGAGGCTCGGTAATTTAATACGTATTACGTAGAATTGCTAGTTCTTTATATCCACGTACAGTATCATAAACGTGACATTGCTATGTCGCGCCCAGAGACGATACTCTGCTCTCCCCGATGTGAACACAATGAGACTTTTTCACGATATATCCGCCTTTTATCAGAGCAAAAATAAATCTTATTTATTTTTTATGATTAACAATTTATATAGTTTTTAGATCAACCGTTGTATCACCCTCATCGGCAGTCCCACGTGGGGTAAGGTTAGCCGCGGCAATGAGTAAGGCAGTCCACAGGAATCTTTACTACTTGCATGTTGCGCATTTCAATCTATGGATTTCCAAATGTACGACGACGTCATAAAGTTGATTGACAGTTCTTCATTTAATATTTATATTCTGTGGTTAGGATATCAAATGACCTCATTTTCATTTGTGTTATCTCACAAAAATGATATATGAATATTTTTATAATTCTACGTCGTTTAACTACATATTTTTGACGTTTAACATAAGGTTAATCGTTTATATAGTCATTACTAGAAGGTAGAAGGTTATAGAACCGAATGAAATGGCGGACATTACAGGAGGGCTAAGCCCGAGAGAGAGATCAATACAAATTTGTTACAGTGTATTTTTGAAGAATTAATTATATTATCTTACTCTTCAATAATTCAACAGGTAATTATTGTAATACCTCTTAAATTCACTCTACTTACAAATAAGCTATTAATCGTGCGTGACTTGAACTGTCAATTGCGGAAGATGGCAGAGTTCCGAAACTAATTTATTTGAAGAAAAAAAAAACAAAAGTTGTTGTTGTTGTTCTGTTGTTCGGGAAAAAGACGAATCCAACAAACAAGATATCATTTTAATCGGTGCTGACGTTCTTGAGTTATAAATGGTGTAACTAATTACTTTATTCTATATATCTATATACCTATGTATAAGATGTTAGTAATAAGTTGCTATCAGAAACGGTAAAATATCGAATACACAATACATCCTGCTCGGATCAATGCAATCGGGCGGAATGAGTTCAACTCAGTTGCACTGCAGCCACAATCCGAAACTGCAATAGTTCATGATGTAGCCGACATAAATAATGGTGAAATCGATACTGTCTATCAGATCTTTCACCTCATAGTATTTTGAATTAATGAACTCTTTATTGCATACTTAAAGTGGAACACATTGAAAAGTAATGTAATATAATAAATAATAGTCAGTTCAAAGGTAAAACTTGCTGTCATTTTGATATACAAATAATATTTTCCTTATTCTAAGTGTATATAAGGCAAGAAGATAGCACTAATTGCGTATTATGGTTCATAACAAAACTATGAAGCGCAATACGCAATTAGTAATTTCTTTTAAACGTAGGTTTACGCTTAAAATAAGCAATAGTAGAAAAAATATTTTTATTCTAAAATAAACTTATTGATTTAAATAAAATACTGTATACCGGATTAAAACGCGATTTATTATTTATATTATTTAAATTTAATTTAATTTGCGTTTTAATCCGGTATACAGTATTTTATTTAAATGTGTGATACTCGCGTTAATAAAAGACAATATTATAAACTTATTGAGTTTTACCTTCGAACTGTACCGTACATGTAACATTTACAATGACATAAGGTAAAATGGTAGCTGAAAAGCAACCTCTTTTAGACAACTTGAGTTCATTTAAAAATTTAATTAGAGAAAATAAATGTAGACAACTGTAGTTACTACCAAAAAAAAAAGATGAAAGAAACTGGAAACTAATACGATTGGATCTATTATATATTCACTATTGTAGATAGTTTTTTTCCAAATGAAGGAATCCAGAGTTCCAGCAATTCACATCTCGTCCAGAATCCATACATTGTATAGTGACAAAAATATTGAACAATCTGGAATTTAATCTCAAGATGGAGCTAAGATTAGATGGAACAATTTCGGATGTTAGTTTCTTAGCCGTATACTTAAACACTATTCAACACTGAGTTGTACTTAAAAGTATTGATATCCCTGTAATTAACATTTATTACTATATAGAATAGGTACGAGATTGAATATTATATTGTTCTAATTTACATAAAACTAAATTTATTCATATTCAGCTGATAGCTTTATTGTGTATTCGTTCCATTGTTTGGATTGGTTCAGATACGGAATGATCTTCCATTTCTTCACAAATCGTGTCTAGATATATGTATAGGTATATCTTTCTTTTTAATCAAAATATTTCAACAAAACATTTCGTCAGTCAATCTACCGAACGATTCTGGATTCGAAATAAACAATAAAATGCCTGTTTCAATTTCGACTAAATATTTTGGTAGGAAGCGGGGTTATCTGTACTGACCGAAAAGGCCATGTACAATGTACATATACTACCAAACTTGTGAAGATAACTTTCAGATGTAATACCTCCAATAAACTATGTATATTGAACGTATATACAAAACTTTGTGGTTCCATACGCAATTTACTGTACAAATATTATTTTCACATCAAAGAGGGTGTACAAAATCGATTTTTGTTTTCCCAGCTTATTAGCGAAAGGGTAGGAAATATTGAGCGAAACTTACATTTGAAATGTAAACGATATTTCATTTGTATAAAACACATAAAGGCATCGTATTCGCTCGGGTTTATAGAACAGTTTATTTATTTTACATTACGATTTTCATGTAGGATGTTTGCTTTATGGAGCGTGAATCCCGATATCTCCAAATGTGGCTTACTCGTTCATATTATGTGAATAATTTATGTTTATACTGTTACAATTTTAAGGTTAACTGTCTAGGTTAAAATTCGTATAGTTTTACGATACTGAAATGTGATAGATATAGTTTTGGATATTTTAATTCGGACCACGTATTTTGGTCATGCACGATAATGACGTTCACCTCTTTTTAAAAATAAAGCACAAAAATATATATTCAAATGAAATTTCCTAGATTCGTCCGAATATAAAATATTTCGATAATTTCATTTGTTAATTACATAATATTATTGTTGTTATAATACATTTTACATATACATGATAGTTATGCATATATATTAAATGAGTCTTTTTTTATATTACGAAAATCCTGAATTAAATAAATAAATAAAAAACAATATCATACCTACAACTAATTTTGCATCGAACTCGCTACATCGTAGCATGCTACGTAGTCAGCGCTACGTCGTAGCAAAGCATAGTATATAAAAAAATAGTCATGTATTTTAAAATTTATAATAGTGTTATTTAATCCTGTCTTTCATTTAAAAGGATATTTATCTACGACTAATTAGTTAAATAAAGTTTGGCTCTCTCTAAAAACAAAGCACTTACATTATAACAGCAACATTTCGATTAAACGACAAACGGTCGCCACAGTAATGTTTGTCGATTTGACTAACAATCCAATTAACCTTTCCGACAAACAGAATACTAATTTGTAAAGCGTCGAGTTTGTGAAAATACTATTACCTAAGTATTGATCCTGTCGTCTAAGTAAAAATAACAAACCTATTATAGCCCGAAACAGATAATCTTACAGTTCTTTTTTTTTAAAAGGCTCGTTGGTGCATTTAGTAAAACACCTACCTTGCGCTCCGATGGGTCGCGGGTTCGATTTCCGCCGGGATAAAATGATTATAATTTTCTATAAGCATGTCTGCCCCACGTCTGGTTATTAACTGTGGGCACTAAACGGTTGGGAGGAATATATAAAATTCCACCGGGTAACGAACCACCGTTCATAGTTGGAAAAACCATGAAGTGCAAATTGCGCGTTTAGGTCTCTGTTCATGTTTTTTTCTGAATTCCGAATGCTCGAAGTAAAAAGTAGTTCGACAGCCCATCATTTTCTGCTGTTCTGTGGCTGAGGTATCACCTACCATCAAGTGAATCGCATGCTCGTCTGTCGATATCTAACAAAAAAAAAGAAATGGAAAGAAATATTCCATATTAACTACAGAGTTATTAGAACCAGAAATATTATATTTCAAATATTTCAGAGTCTGTACGGCATTAGTTTTGGAAGCCATTAGTCTTGTCATTATCCAAGGACTTGTAACGGGTGAATTTAAACTCTATAACAAAGCTGAACAAGATATTCGATATCTCATTGTATTCCACAGATACTGGCCTGACATCATTAAAATGCGACATTGTTCATGTCAATTATTTTACTTTTATTCCTTACCTCTATCTCATAGTATAAAATATGAAGTATCCTGCTTTTGTATCCTATCGTACGAGTATAATACAAATAAGTTTCCATTTAAAATATTGCGGTTTAAGCTTTAATATATTAGAGGAGTTAGACACGTGGCAAGTGACCGCCTCCATGGCTCTCGTTACGTGTTGAGCACTGAAAGTTCCTGGTTAGAATCTTAGACATAAACACAACATTTATGACTAATAAAACACACACATATGTAACATATTATGTGATTACAAAAAAAAATATGGGAGACAAAATAAGTAGGTACATACAAATAATATTGTCTTTTATTAACGCGAGTATCACACATTTAAATAAAATACGGTATACCGGATTAAAACGCGATTTATTATTTATATTGTTTAAATTATTTATCCCGACGTTTCGGTTTCCAGTCTCCCGCGACCACGGTTGCTGAAAAGCATACGAAACGTCGGGATACATAATTTAAATAATAAATCGCGTTTTAATCCGGTATTATTTAAAAGGTACATACAATTTTATAACTATGAAGCGTAGGTAGGTATGTACAAGTACCCGTAGGCGTACACACGTGTGTAATTGTGTGTGGTTGGGGAAAACAAGATTAAAAAATTACGACAGTTTCAGTCAGGCAGGGTACTATTACGGCTGATCACCTCCTTCTAGCAAAGAAAAATAAGCACTAGCGCCTCGGGAAATCACTTCTTAGATAAATAGCATACGCTAGCAGTATAGAAAAGTAAATATATAAATATGTGTTTGACATAATTTGATCTTTCTAAATAATTTTAAACTTTGTAACCAAGTATTATAAACCTATTCAATGACACGTAACTTATTAAATCAAAATCAAAAGTTTTTTATTTCAAATAGGCCTTTGCAGGCTCTTATGAAACGTCTAGTTGCACGGTTCCAAAAAGTGGGTCTCATGGAGAAGAACCGGCAAGAAACTTCATGGACACTCTTTTCAAGAATGGTTTAGCTTACAAAGACTCGGTTACAATCGGCTGAGAAGTTTATATAATGCAAGGTATACAGAGATTCTATACAATGCAAAAGAAAATTGAGTTTTTACGATTAGTGTAAAATGAGATACACTTGCACAGCGCAAGTTACCAATTTACATATTAGATCTATGGGATTTTATAATTTTCTTTCCTTATCATACGATGAAGGTGAGACGATCATCTATAATTTACAACATCAAACAAGCATGACATACACACAAACATTATGTTCTGTTTTATTTTTTTATTTTTATAATAGTAACATTTCAAATCTTTAAAATATTGTACTGTTTCTACAAGATTGATTTAGTTTAATTTGATTTGATGAAGAAGGGCGGGAACAGTGGGGCGGGAACAGTGTCTAGTTTATAATCCAAAGTTTGAACAGTGTCTAGTTGTACTTGTAAGTAAGGTTAGAACTTTGGGGTCTGCGATACATCAAACTATATTGCTTTAATAATAAATAATAATTAAATAAATAAATTTGTACTTGTCACCCTTAGTCGGTTTCGCCTTTCATATTGATAAAAGCAAACTCAATACCTAAGTTAGCTCGCCTTAGACTTTGTCAATTTAATATTATGTATAACACGGTTGAAACAACTTCAATATTTTAATAAAATACTTTATAACTGATTAAAACACG
The DNA here is from genome assembly GCA_905404175.1 of Anthocharis cardamines. Taxonomy (NCBI): domain Eukaryota; kingdom Metazoa; phylum Arthropoda; class Insecta; order Lepidoptera; family Pieridae; genus Anthocharis; species Anthocharis cardamines. Next base: position 4,630,877 of record FR989959.1, read on the forward strand.
ATTTATTATTTATATTAATTATGCCGACGTCGGATGCTTCAAAAAAAAAAAATGGTCGCGACAGACTGAAAGATGAAAATTGTCTGATTTGAAATATCACAAAGTTGCCACATTACCGCAATTTATTTCAGTTTCAGTCTGCCACGACCACGGTTGCTGACTCGTCGGCATAAATAATAAATCGAATTTTAATCCGTTATAAAGTATTTTATTTAAATATGTGATACTCGCGTTAAAAAAAGTCAATATTACAACTTCAATATCCAAATTAATTTTTAGCTAGATCTTTAAATATTCCTATATTTCAACCTTCTGTAATTACTCCCGAACAGTTATGCTAGGGAACAAAACCACTTTGAAATGCTATAGCTTGAAGGTCCAATTATGAGTTTGTGCAATTACCATTAGTTGACTCACCTACATTTTCATAATAGCATCAATTTACCCTTAATACACCGCTAAGTGCTAAGTACATATGCGGTTAGAACTTTTATGAGAATTTTCTTTGTATAATTTCGTAATAGAATACTTAATTTTTATGCCTATTAAAATGGAAATAATATTTTATATAGGTAGTATTATTATTATAAGAACACTCGAAGTATTTCGGGTATAATGCTTATTATGAGGTTTTCATATCAGATAGACAATATTGTTTTTTGTATGTACGCCATCAAACTATTTAGGTTTAAATTAGACAGTATTGGGGTTCATCTAACAATGTTTTTAGTATCATTCTCTTTTGACGGACTCGTTGGCGCGTTTGGTAGAACACCTACCTTGCGCACTGATGAGTCGCGGGTTGGAATCCCACCAAGACGTTGTTGTTTATAATTTTCTATAAGCGTATCTTCCCACGTTTCGCTTTCACTCTATGAATTTCCGAATGTTCGAAGTAAAAAGTAGGTCGACAGCGCATCACTAACTGACTGTAGCTGGGGTATCACCTAAAATCAAGTGGACCTCGTGCACGTCTGTCGGTATTAAAAAAAACTAGTAGAACTCAGTTTAGTAAATTATTTTATGCAAGCTAATAGAATAATATAAATTCTAATTTAGGTACCAAATGGAACCTGAGTACTTTTTCTATTTTACTTACAACTAAATGATTAGACTTGAAAATAATAAAAAAATATATCATGTACCTTGTAAACCTTTAACATAGTAAATAGACGCCATATTTCTAATACCGGATGTCCGGTATTCATCGTCCGTCTGTTCCTGAATGCCTATTAGTTCAGTTAAGCGTAAAAATAAATATGCCTATGCTTTATGTTGCTTGGTAAATTGTCTTCATTATGCCCGTGTATCGGTAATAACCCAAGTAATAACGTGATTCTTTGCAGGAACTACGTACCTAATTATACAGCCTTAATAGCAACGCGTGCAGATATGGGTTTTTGCCTCAGCAATTTTCTTTGCACTAGTGTAATAATGTAATTTCCTTTGTGAAACGAGATTAAACATTAAGAACTAGTATGAGCTGAACATTATTTTAACGTTTTTTATTTTATTTTTTACGCTAGATAGCGACAGTATACGTAGAGCATGAGGTTCACTTTCTGGTAAGTGATCAGCCACAGAACATCAGTCAATGACGCGCTGTCAACCTACTTTTTACTACGAGCATTTGGAAATCCATAGACTGAAATCGAAACGCGCAATGTGCACTTCACGGTTTTTCCATCTATGAACGGTGGTTCGTTACCCGGTAGGAATTTCGATATTCCTCCCACCCGTTCAATGCCCGAAGTTTCCAGACTTAGAGAAGGCATGCTTACAGAAAATTATAAAAATGTTCTGATGGGATTCGAATCAGGTGTTGAATTAGGTGTTCTACCAAACGTGTCAATGAACCCGTCAAGCCCGCCGTAGTTGGAGCGTTAACGTTTTGGGTGGATTTCGATGGGTCGTGGGGTTGAATCCTGCCGGGTAGATAATTTTCTTTAAAAATGTTTTTCCTACTTTCGGCCACATCAAGCAGTAAGCTGCTGGAAGGAGTACTGAAGTTCTGACCAAGTAACGAACAACCATTCATAAATGGCAAAGCGGCGTGTTTCGGTGTTAGACTATGGACTTCTGAATGCTCGAAGGAAAAACATAGGTTGACACTGCATTGATAGATGTCATGTGGCTAAGGTATAACTTCAGTATCTATACTTATATGAAAAGTAATTTGTTGAGTAGAAGATGTATGTTGAATAAATATAAAAATATATTATCAAACAAAGGTTTGATAATATATGTATTTTTCTATTCAATATCTATTTATATCAAAGGAGTATCATATTAATTAAACAATAAAATATTCGCTTAATAATTAGTCATTTGACTGCTGTTTAACGTTTAAATATCAAATTGAATTAGTTTTCACAATAGCTAGCTTTTAATTAATGCTTTATAAATGAATAATTTACAACCAATATTATAAACGTTAAATTTTCTTTGAAATACCAACTTGGAGTTGCGATAGTTATAGGTCATTAGCAATTCAAATGGGTCTCTTTGAGGATAGAGACCTTTCGTGGAAAAATTACTATCGGATGGTAGTAGATTGTAGGATAAGAAGGGATGGTTTCCGTTAGTAATAAAATCGCCTATCTCCAACCGTTTATTCCAGTTGTTTGTGATGTGGACGTGATTTGAGTTAGATCCAATATCGCGGAACGCTCATGGGAAATCTGACCTTAATGAGATTTTTACGAGCTGTTATTACATTAATGACCGTTTTTATGCAACGTTAGCTCAACAAAGCGAGGAAGCTTGATAATTAGTGAGCGCTCGATAAAAATATTACATAATAGAATATATAAAAAAATATTTAAACAAAAGAGACAACCCTATTATATATGTATATGACATTTTGATTATGAAACCTACATATTAATACATCATATTTTTATTCGCATAAAATGAAATCGAAATATTATATTATATTTTTTATGATATATATCGTCAAACGATTATGAGGATTACTTGACGGTAGGTGACACCTTAGCGGCATAATGTAAGTCAATGATGTGCTCTCGACCTATTTATTTCTTCGAGTATTCAGAAATCTAAGAGTGAAACGGAAACGCGCAGTTTTTCCATCTATGAATATCCATGAATATCCATCTATGAATATTTTCCATCTATGATGAATGGTGGTTCGTTACCCGGTAGAAATTTCGATATTCTTGCAAAAAAATTGTCTTTTAAAGTGTGTATGAAATATTAAAAAAAAGTTATACATAGTTCAGAAACTGTAAAACAAAGGAATAACGACATTAAATCACAAATTGCAAGGAGGTGGCGTGCATAAAGTTTAATGTGATAATATCGGTGCTGCCGGGTATTACAAACCCATTAACACGAAAACTGGGCTGTGCATAGAAATAGTGCAAGAATTTTACGTTTTTATTGTAAATTATATTTTGAAAATCGAACATTGTTTCTTGCGAACACTAATCTCTGCAAACTATAAATCATCAAGAGATCAACTATTAATTATAATATGCTATTTAGTAGATAAAATAAGAATAATATTAGAATTAAGGCACAATAGTTGTGTAAGCTAGACCACAAATATAAGGATATTTTGTTTACAGAACGCAAACGAGCAGTTGCTAGGAACTAAAGATCACGACGTAACCTGTGATGAATCTGGCGGTCTAGTTTTTTTTTGGACTCTAATTTTAATACTGTGAGGTGTGATTATTTTATGTATGAAGTGGCCAAATCTTGCCGCTCTGTTTCGTGGAGCACGCTTGCTCCAATAAACATCTATGGACGTCTACTTTGATGCGATCCAGAAACAGGACAAATTTCAATATCGCTTCTACATTTCAGCGAAGAGATGAACAGAATAGAGAGAGAGAGAGAAAGAGTTTATTTACTGTACAAACAACAACAAATTAACAAAGATTACATACAAAACTAAATTAAAAGACGTTTGATAATCCGTATGCCAACTTGTTTGTCTATCTACATACATATTTCACCTTTTTTTCATCAGGCCGGGCAGAGATCACGGAATTTTTATTCAGTCAGATCGTTGCATACGACTTTTGGTTCGTCCTACGTCCATCGTCAATTTAATTACCAAATTCCCAATCATACTTGGATATTTTTGCGCTAACGATGTCACTGTCACTGGGTTGGTTTACTGGCTGTATGCCAGAATATTGTATAAGTCAACAGGGAACTAGTTATTTTGAGAATACTTGAGAGTTTTATGAAACATTTTGCTTCACAGATTATATTAAAGAGAGAAAAAAAAATCACTGTAACTGTCAATTATAATTAATACAAAAACTGATATGGCATGACAAGGTAGAGAACTCAGCATATTGTGGTACAATTCTTCAATACTATACATAAGGCTGATTATGAAGGCTGGGGCCACGGAATTCGATACGTGGTACCTACTGCTAAACAATAAAAAGGAAAGTAGCTAGAGAGAGTCGAATTAGAGTTAATTTTTTTTTTAATAAAGAATAAGTAAACATTTGACCGCAATCCTGCCTGGTGGTTAGCGCGGATGCGATCTAAATAGGAGCATGCTTACTTAGAAGAAGCCTATTCACTCTGGATTTGAAGACGTGAAGATTGTAAGAATCGGTAAAGACAGAAATTTTAATTAATTTTGAATATCGAAATAATTAACATTTCGCCTTCGCTAACCTTTCTTCAAATACGTGAAAATGCGATCTAACCATAAATATTAGATATGAACCAATTGAAACAAATGTTAAAATAACTACTTTCAAGTATTCCTGATATACGCTGGTACATCTAGTGAATACTGCTTATTATTCTTTTCGTGTATTCACATACAACATGAACGTCTCTTTACGTAAGCCTTGGAAGAAATCACGTCATATTTCTACGGAGCGACACAACAATTCAGAGCCTCGCTTTCACGTTTGATCATGAAGATTTCAAATTATTATAAGAACCTGCTGAGAAATGCTAGACGATGACTTTTATATCAAGAAAATGAAATTCTTTTTCTATTCTATTTGGTATTTTTTTTGTAGTTGAAATATACAATATTAAACCCTGACGGAGGTATGATCTTAGAGGACTGAGTGCAAATGTGCAAAAAATGATCTGATTAAGCGATAAGGCCGCCCTTTGTCCCGTATATTATAACTTTTTTTATGTCCGTTTACTTTTGTGTGCAATAAAGTATTTTTATTATTATTATCAATATGCACAAAAACCATCTCGGGTGTTTTGCTACTTTTTGAGGCCCTTAGGGTCGTTGTTTCATTCTGCCGGCGCGGCGGTTAATATATAACAGTATCTCTATTGAAACATATAAATGCGAAAGTATTTTTTTTGTCTTTTTTTAATTCCACAAGATCATATATACAGCTATAGGTTACATTTCATTGCAATAAACGGCAAGTGCCCCCGCCAAGTCGAGCAAAAAGCGGCACGGCCGTACTATCCTTTTCTCGAAGTAGTTCGGGCCATTTTCGACTCCCTATAACTTCGTTGTGGATAAAACTAGAAGCTTGAATTTTCAGTAACCAAGCAGGCATTGTATAAACTCGGTATATTTAATAATTTCAATAAATTTAAACCAGTAGTTTAAGAATTATAACTAGTCAAAAATTGTTAATTTGTCACTCACTCACTCACTCACTCACTCACTCACTCACTCACTCACTCACTGACTGACCGATCATCAAAAGTCTAAGGCACTTCTAGCAGACATAGAAACTTCAAATTTAGAATACAATTAGTGTTTAGAGTATAAATTAAGGAAAAACTAAAATATTTTGAGATTTCGGTCCAGTTTTCTAGATATACAAACTTTAAAGTATTTCTGTATGTAACGAATAACTTTAAAACTACTGGACCGATTTCAAAAATTCTTTTACCATTCGAAAGCTACATCTTCACTGAGTAATATAGGCTATATTTATTACTAGAAAAAATAGAGATCCTAAGAAATCCCTACTAAAAACAAACCAAGATGTAAAAAAAATTGCCATAAAATGTCTTTCATCGCATGTGCTGCGGAAAGTATTGATGATAGAACAAAAAAGTTCCACAATATTATAGAACATATCAAAATCTACAAAAAAAATCGTAACTACGTTTTACATTAAAAAGTTGATAAAAATGCCAATCAAAGTCAGACTATGTTATCCATAGCTGTGTATTAATTCTTGTTCAAATAAACTAAGAAAAGGACTATCTACAAAAAGAAATGAGATGCCATCAAAAACATAAATTGTAAAAAAAGCCAAGTCTTGCAACTCAGTTCTTCTATCGTAAAAAGTTGTGAGATCCATATAATACCAAGTCGGTCAATTTATTCAGTCTCTACTGAAGGATCCATCTGTCTTAAGTTATTACGTAATTAGCTAATCTAACAACATCTTATAGTGATCATATAAATATCAATATTAAAAATCTTTGATGTTCAAAATAAAAAGATTGACTTGGCAATCACAATAAACATTCTAATTTAATATATATATATGTGTTAGTTGTGATACACATTGTGTTTTTAATAAAATCAAAAAGATACATTGTGTTTTCATGCGATAGCCGAGTCAACATACCAACATATCAAAATACCATTGTCAACGTGGTTCAGTGCACGTTGTATTGGAAGTTAAAAAAAATAGTTTCTGTCACGTTTGGAAGTCTGTAGGGTTATTCACGATCATTCGAAATCATTCCGCCCGGAAAGCTACGCTCTCCCACTGAAGTGTTTCGTATCCTATCGGATATGAAAATGGTATTCTCAATTTCGATAGGATTGAGCATCGGCATTCTTCGGGATTTTCCGATTAAAATCTTAGTATAAAATGATAGAAAGCTAGATATATCAGTACGGAATCTTGTAATATCGGTACGGAAAGTTTTCGAATGATCGTGATCGTAGGGTTACTACTGATCAAGAAAAATGATCAAATGAACTTAGAAATGTGTTATGATTACTAAGGGACTCGATTCACTGTATATCACCAATGTAATTAATGAGAATATTCTTGCTGTTTGGTTCATTTTCAATACCAAATTACTAAACAGATTAAAAAAAAATGTAATATACATAACTTCAGTTGACCCTTTCATATAATTTAGTTATACATATAACTTAATGAAAATATTTTATATTTTCTGTGTCATATTAATCTCGGACCCATACATCATCCACTTGGGGCGGAATCCTCAAAAAATATTTCGTAAGGGTGAGTATTCCTTAATGAGATGTTGTATTTAAGAGCCGAATATTTGTCTGGATTGATGGATAACAATAATTGCGTTTTTATTGATAGCCAATCAGCAACAAAAATATTGTTATTGGGTAATTCTCGCGTTTCGTGCAAATTGAAAGAATTTGCGAGAAAAAAATAGAATTTATTTTTTTCAGTGCCATTGCATAGCTACTTGAAAAATAAACTAGCTATTGAGTATTATTAAATTATACCTAAAATTGGCAAAAAATGGGCTTTAAAATTTTTTCGTAGATATGGTAATGAGGAAAGAAATTTGGTAATGATATGAGGGACAATGGTAATGAGAAAATACTATTGGTAATGAGAATGTAAATAAAAAATGTAATTAAAATTCGTTTTTCTTTTAATAACAATTATATAAGTACTTCAATTGAGTTTTATTCACTTAATAGTTTTATTCAAAAGTAATTTCACAATCAATCGTGTAACAAAAAACTTTCAAAATACTTTAAAAGATATGGAATCCTACGTAATAGTCAATACTCATAATCAAACTCTACATTATTAATTACTAAAACTCTCACAAGTTCTGTTCAAGCATCTTTCATTATAGACGTCACAGCATAAATCTATTCTATCGCCATCAGCAATAAAGCACATATTTTAAATGGCTCCTTATGAATCTAGAACAGAAATCAGAATTAAAACACAATTTTTGTACCAATTCAACTTACAGTATTTTAGTTGTGAAATCTATAACTTCCTACTGACACAGAAAAAAAAATTGCTGACGAGATAAGTACCTAAATTCCTGTCAAAACAATGGCACGCAAGCCATTGGTTCGTCATCACTCATCTAGAATAAGTAAAATCTGTTGTTACATTAATCTTCATTACCATCATTTTATGATCATTACCATTTTTCAAATAGCTGATGGTAAATCATGGTAATGAAAGTAATGGTAATGATATTCTAGCAGTTTTTTAAAAATACTCCGTAAATAACTGTAAAATGTTAAGCATTAAGATCATAAACTACATAAACTCGAAGGTTATTATGTTAACATTCACCATATATCAAAACAAAAATTACTCTTTATCTCAAAATAGCACTAATGGTAATGAAAAAAAAACTTACCACGCATAATATTCTCACCTTCATCGTTCTTTATCAACAAACTGCAAGATGCTAGACCCGGTCTCTGTTCACTGGTCGACTGGGCGAGGATCACGCAAAGGGGTAAGGGGTAAGGAACATCGCTAGCGCGTCCGAACAGGATTATTTTTTTATTTCAAGTTTAGTTGACGGTAATGATTATTTTTTTTGGTCAAACTTACTTCATTACATCAAATGTAAATTACAAATAAAAACGATTTTTTATTTTCATTTTTTTATTGCTTTATAGTTATTCTATACAAACCAAAAAAAATAATACACAATAATACACCAATTTTTTAAGTTATTTGCTTACAACTACCAAAAACCGATTTCTGACCAGTGTTGGTAATGATATTTAGGCATATATTTTATTTATATCTTTTTTTCAAAGTACCTGACATTATTCTTTTCCAGTGGCAGATATACATATGCAACATACCTAGAATATAAAAAATATTTGGTGACTTAGGCTTACTTAGTTTAGCTTTTATTCTTACTGACACGTGTTTTGCACGAAACGGTAGAAATACCCTATTATCAATGTATGATAATATAATATTCACAAAAAATTTTCGCTTCCTTATTTATCTATTAAATTACCTATGAAAGAATATCGCCGTAATTAATATTTATGATTCTTTGTATATTTTAGGTATTTTTGTCCCTTAACTTTTATAATTGAATTTAACTTAAATTACGTACTTATTGGGGTATACCCTCGATAATTTATGTCAGTCTTGAAGGAAGTCAAAGAATGAGCTAGTCTGGTAGTAACATGTACGGTAAGGTACGTTAGTAGGTAAGGTTTCATGCTTTATAGTAGCGTCATATACGTACTTTAAAATTAATTTAAATAAAAAATATATTTTTTTAATTTTTCCTTTCATGAGCGTGCTTTTATGCATATGGAATTAATATTACCTATTTAATATAAATATATTTCACAATCAGCTAAATATTCCCATTTAAACATCATTAAAACAACTTGTAAGCTTTTAAATATATACTGAAAATAAATAAATAATTAAAGCATATAGAATAACACTGTAATTCAACCTTTTATTACTTTGCCAAAGTAATTATTCGTAAATGTTCGTTGATAGCTCTGAAACAACACGATAACGACTCCATAATCCTCAAACTAAGCGATTACAGTCACAAAGAAAAGCCATTAGTGTTCAGCTTCAGTCTTGTAACTACATGTACACCTCACAATATAACACTATAATTACAGAAATAAATGCTTCTATTTAAGGAAACCAGGTGTGCTTCTCTAACCATTCGTGTGCTCAACGTCGAACTAACCTTGAAATTGAATAAATTGAAGTCATTACGGTTGACAGGCTTTGAATATCGAATACCGTTTTTCATATAAGTGTCCCAAGTCCGTTTCACGGATCATTTTTATTTACAGACTAGTAGGTGTTCAGTCTTCTCTTCAGAAGACTGCTTCGAGTATAGTGGACTGAATTTCGCACCAACATCTTTATATGCCAAGAGCTCGGAATCAATCAGCGCTTATAGTGTTTTTCAGCAAGCGTGATCACGGGAATACTGAAAAGATATAAGATATGGTCTAATTTGATTTTCAACATGCGGATGAATAATATATTGTTAAAGTTATTTCAATTAAATGTGTAATACACGCATTAATAAAAGACAATATTAGGTAAGTATATGTATCAATAAAACTATGTTGTTCTTTCAAAATTCTAACAAAACGGCAAAGCATAAATAAATTGTATTGTTTATTTACTGATGTTGAGATTTCCATGCTTTTATAGAGTTGTACAATGTTAAATTGCGTGTAATAATGTAGTGTTAGAGCGCGTCAATAGTCCAAATGCATCGCCAAAATCGAACGCTCACACAAATTGATTAGACTCAAACTGAATTCGAACTAAAGTGAATTAGGATTGGACAGCAATTGGAGCTCGCAATTAATGTCTTAATATTTTATTTTCTGTATTATTGAGATATTTTTAGTCTACATTTTATCTGAATGTTGTAAGATATTATAAATTAAAGTTTTGTTGTTGTTGTTTTCTCTCACACGCCTTGAGCTCGAATGAGAGACCAACGCACAACCGACTGATACTTGACATTGACAACTTACATTTGACAACTCAAATGTCATGCCACAGACCACCACAGACCCTGTGGTCTGTCTATGTATGTAATTCAGAGACTGTTCTCTGACATACATAAACATAATAGATTAATTTCATATATCATGTAATATGTATAAAAGTTATTTCATTCAGATACATATTTTATTTATTTATTTAACAACTTTATTGCATTATAAATATATAAGGACCTACATAACAGAATAAATAGAGCAAAAGGTGACCTTATCGCTACAACTAAGCGATCTCTTCCAGACCACCAGTTCAGAATTATATTATATAAAACTAAAAAAGGAGAAGGGTATTCGCTAAAGTTGAAGGGTATTAGTACATAAATAATTAAAGATACAAACAAGAACTTACATAAATAACAGCTAATTAACTAGAAGGAATAGAATCTAAGAAGAAAATAACAATTCGGCTTAAAACCTAAACAAGATAAAGCAGTGTCATACATGTATAACAATTTAGAATACAAACAAAAATTTAAATAAATAAAAGCATATATAATAATGGATAAGTATGAAAAGTATCGGTTGAGGTTATGTGGCTGAGTATTGAGGTATCAATCATCGAAAGAAGCGTACTTTTGTGTCGATTAAAATAACTAGCAAGAAAGCCAAGTCGTCGTACAATGACATGTTGATTTTTTTTATAGCCGGGCAGGCGGCTCACGTGATGGTAAGTGATCACCGCCGCCCATAGACATCCGCAACACCAGAGGGCTTGCAGGTGCGTTGCCGGCCTTTAAGAAAGATGTAGGCTCGCTTCTTGAAGATTTCCAAGTCGTATTGGTTCGGAAAAATCACCGGCAAAAGCTGATTCCACAGAGTGGTTGTGCGAGGCAAGAAGTGTGAGCATGATTTATTGAAATTATTTTTATTAATACTTTTTGGGACGTATTACCTACTTGATTAACTATATTATAAATTTTTATCTTGACGCGACTTCTTTAAAATACATACGTATGTCTAGTTCCAATAATGTGAGCCATAAGCATCGTCTAATATATATTTCTTCATTTTTCAAAGAATTCTTAACCTAGGTCGACACAATTTCCCGTATATTGTCTCCTTTGTTCTGATACAAGACAATATGAGAGATGAGTATCTCAGGTCTTTCTTAATAGAAATAATATGTTATATTTAAGTCTCTCTCTCATCTTGTTTGATTATTTATAGAACGGAAGTAAAACAAATATTAACTTGTACGTGTACGTTGCTTAACGAGCATCGCAAACAATTATGCAAAAACATTCTTCGTTTAAACTATAACTTGAAAATATTTACTTTTGTAGCATGAAGATCAAAGAAATAGAGAAATCCAGACTAGGGATGTTAGTGGGGTATCATCATTTCATTCATCAATCATTGTTAGAGGGAATCATTTTACTTTACAGGCAAGTATGTGATCAGCCTGCTGTGTCCTGCCCAACCGAAACATTTTATTATTAAATTTGATTATCCGGAATTCAAACCAGGGACCTCCTGACGCATTGCCCATATTAATGTGTTATTGAGTCGGAGGGTGCAAAGGCCTCCAATTTTATTATATTGTACGTATCTCTTCTCCAAGTAATATCTGCTATTATTTTAAATCGTACTCCCCGCATGACTACGATATAACTCAACAAAATTGCCTCTAAATATATTCCATGAAATTGTCGGAAAACCTGTCCACAGAGTTACTACTTTTCCTACCATCAACTTGGTACTTCAACCCTTCTCTAAATTAAAGGCTCTGAATACTTACAAAATGCCATATCAACGTACATTTCGCTTTGATGTATTAAAACGGACATTCGTTACACGGCGAGCCGGCTAAGCGGAATAAAACTGCTAAAATAATTATTCATTTTCATGAATCGTAGCTGACGACGTTAACAAAATAAAAGCGAGGCCACAAGCCACGATGTTGCTTCCAGTAAAAACTCACGTTCCGGCCGTAAATAGTTAGCATTTCATCGTTTGTATGTATGTATTATCATGACATGTTGAAAATACTCTTACTTTAATACGTATTTAATTTATTTTTTTCTTTAAAATCTACAGTTTTTATACTATATCTATATTATCATGAATGTGAATGTAAGTCTGTTTGTCTATTATATTTTCATAGCTAAACGGATTCAACAAATTTTGTTTAGATAAAACTTTATAGATAAAACCAATATGATAAGTTTTCGGTAAGATACCAATACGTAATCAATATGAACATTATTGTTCGTTGTATAATATTAATTTTTTATAAATATGACACTAGATCTAGAATCTAGATGTCACCTATCTATACGTACGAAGTCACGAGTACAACTTGTATAAACTAAAAATATTCAGTAGCATTCAGAGAGAAACTGCAAATAGAATAAATGAAAATGCTTCGTTTCTATTTAAAACGTCTAAAAGGTAACTCGAGAAAAGTCATGTCTGTAAGCAAAAATGTAAAAGATACGGCGAAATAGGGTTCTTGTAAGGAAATTTCGCTGAAAATGTAAAGAAAGCATGTTCTTTGTGTCTTAGAGTTTACCTGAGGTTACCACGAGGAAATGGTCGCCCTCGCTCGCACAGAATGGGTTGTCAATAGTTCAATACAATTCGAGAAGAGCTTTTAGTTACTCAAAGTCTCAACAATATGTTTCTATATCAAGTTGTTTGTTGTTAGAAAATGTATGTATTTTTTTATGTAAGATATGAGTTTCACTTGTTGGTTCGTGATACCTCAGCCGCAGAACATCGTCGACCTACTTTACTTCGAGCATTCGGAAACGAATAGACTGAAACCGAAACGCGCAATTTGCACTTCACGGTTTTTCAATCTATGAAAGGTGAATTTCGATATTCCTCCCACCCGTCCAATATCCGAAGTTACTAAATGTGGGGAAGACAGACAGAAAATTACAAAAATGTCGTTTCTGTGGGATTCGACCCCACGACTCATCGATGCGCACGGCAAGTGTTCTACCGAACGCGCCAACGAGCCCGTCATGAGGTTCTATTATTATTATTTATTAAAATTTTGACGAGCTCGTTGTATTACTCGTTATATACTCTTTGTATACAAATTACTCCAAATATCATAATAATATATTTGGAGTAATTTGTGCCGGCGATGTCTAGAATATTCCGACCGAATATAACAAAGCTCTTTGATTATTAATACCAGTTTAATGGCCTCTCTATTCAATCTTATACCTTTGATGTAATACGTCTATTGTATGAGGAGAGATGTGTTAGATACAATAATAAATAAATGTATAATATACTTTATATCTTCTGCTTTGTATGGATTGTAGTCAATAATTGGCGTAAATAAAGCTTAATTGGAGTGTCTTGCAGTATAGACACCCATATCACTTGTCGTCACAGACCCAAAATATTAATGACGTATCGACTATTATATACTAGCGACCCGTCCTGGCTTCGTACAGTCTAGATTTTTTGCTCTGCTAAAATATTTATTTTACCCTCTGTATTTTTTTTTAATAAAAAGTAACCTATGTCCTTTCTAATACCTCTAAGAATATCTCTACAAAGTTTCATGATAATATTGTCTTTTATTAACGCGAGTATCACACATTTTAAAAAGAGTGGCGGCGAGTTTCTTGCCAGTTCTTCTCGTCCGCTCTACGCCCTTGATTCGTGAACTGGTAGTAAATGTAAAATTAGAAGCATTTAATATTAGTAATATTAGTAATTTAATATGTATTATTTTTTTTAATGACGTTCATAGATGTACATTGTGTTACCTAAATTAATAGATTATTTTTTAATTTAATTGAATTAAATATGGCAACTTTGTGACATTTCAAATATAAGACAACTGTCATCTTTCAGTCTCCCGCGACCACGGTTGCTGAAAAGCATCCGAAACGTCGGGATAAATAATTTAAATAATAAATCGCGATTTAATCCGGTATACAGTATTTTATTTAAAAGTTTCATGATAATCGGTTGAGTAGGTATGAGTAGCGTAACAAACAAACTTACAATCATATTTATAATATTAGTAGGGATATCAAATCACACGTTTAAAAATTTCGTCCTCATTTTGGAATTATTATTATTCCAAAATCTAAATGTAAATTTACCAAGGACTTTATATGTTATATATATAAAGTCCTTGAAATTTACATATATCTCCAACATAACTGACACAGTGAAGTGACATCCGTAATTTTTGAATAAACAAGAAATTAGACAGTAAAATGACAATATTATCCTATTTTGGAAATTACAGTACAGCAGCTGTCAACATACACAATTTCTAAAATAAATAAATAAATCCATTATACTTACTAATATTATAAACGTGAATGTAAGTTTGTTTGTTACGCTTTCATGCCAAAACTACTCAACCGATGATCATAAAACTTTGTACTCATATTCTTAGAGGTATTAAAAATGACATAGGATACTTTTTATTAAATAAAAATATTATTTACGGAGGGTAAAAAAAATGTTTTTAGCAACAATGCACCCGTGCGAAGCCGGGGCGTTTTGCTAGTAGTAAAATAATTTCAGAACTTCAATATAATATATTATAGTTTAGTAACGATATTCATATGGAAATTTGAAACCTGGGTTTTTTAATGTTATAGGTTATTATTTTTACGGTTACATGGTCAAGCAGCCGGCGTCCGAATGTTTTCTGTGTGTGTATGTCTGATAATATTTAGGAATGGAAATAGCTAAAACCCTTAGAAAGGACACGGAACATTATCCCCATTTTTCCATCCGAATGAAGCAAAACCTCTATGAATAAAATTATGAATGGAATGGCCTTTCCGAAAATAGTTCCAATTTTAAATTGTGCTGATTTTCGTTATAGTAATAGTTTCAGAGTCAGCGAAGTTAATCATTTTAAACAGTCAGCATCTATAAATTACAACTGTAATTTTGTCTTAATCAGAGCGCAGTGGATTAGAAAACAGCATACCTTTTTATTTTAATGTGTGCTGATTTTCGTAATAGTAATAGTTTCAGAGTCAGCGAACTTAATCATTTTAAACACTCAGCATCTATAAATTACAACTGTAATTTTGGCTTAATCAGAGCGCAGTGGATTAGAAAACAGCATACCTTTTTATTTTAAAGTGTGCTGATTTTCGTAATAGTAATAGTTTCAGAGTCAGCGAACACTCAGCATCAATATATTACATCTGTAATTTTGGCTCAATCAGAGCGCAGTGGATTAGAAAACAGCATACATTTTTATTTCCGCTCAATTCACCGGTTAAATGGTATAGAAATGGTAGTGGGTGCCGATTTAATCAGAGACGATTCGGTCTCATTTCGGTTTGCCATTCATGTGTAATTCCCTTCGGGCGTTGTTCGACCCATGTCTTGATTATTTTCAACCTATAGAAGTTATTCTGTTTTTTTTTTTATGTCAGATGTCAACAGACGAGCATGAGGTTCACTTGGTAAGTGATACTTCAGCCACAGAACAGCAGTCAATGATGCGCTGTCGACCTAATTTTTGCTTCGAGCATTCGGAAATCCATAGACTGAAACCGAAACGCGCAATGTGCACTTCACGGTTTTTTCATCTATGGTGGTTCGATACCCGGTCGGAATTTCGATATTCCTCCTACCCGATCAATGCCTGAAGTTACCAGACGTGGGGAAAACATGCTTACAGAAAATTATAAACATGTCGTTCCGATGGGATTCGAAACCACGACCCATCGATGCGCACGGCAGGTGTTCTACCGAACGGGCCAACGAGCAACTTATCCCACTTTTATATTTACTTCACTGTTCCACTGATATTGCTTTACTATTTTTTATAACAGAGCGGATAATTGAGCAGGTGGGTTACCTAATAGTACGTAATCACCACCGACCATGGACCGCGACTTAAGTCTCAGATGCGTTTGTCGGCCTTTCAAAAAATTATAGGCTCTTCAATCAATGATGCAATATTGACCGTAGATAATTTGCAATTAACTTTAACCATGTCAGTTTATATTTATCATAATAATAAATTTAATATTTATGAGTTGTTACTATCATAATATATGTTGTATAAATAGTCTATCGATTATCCCCTCATACAATGCTCGAAGTATTCACATGTATGAAAAGACAATTATAGATATATTGGACCCGGTGGGAAACAAAATCACGACCCATCAAAACACAAATGAGATTTAAAATGCGGAAATTTTCATTTTAAGTTGTTCCAAATGAATAGAAGCAAGTGTTTCGAGAATGAATTCGAGAAAAAGAATGATTTACTCGCGTTAATAAAATACAATTTTCAACAAAAACTGAAAATACTATCTATAAAAAGTGGCCATAACGAGTGCTGGACGTAATAATGTCACTTAGGTACTTAAACACTTTTTCCTCGTCGCTGGGATTTGTATAAAAAAGATAACAAAATTCTTCGCTCTATGTACCTAAAGACTATCGGATGAAACAATGACGGGCTCATTGGCGCGTTCGGTAGAACACCTGTCGTATGCATCGATGGGTCGTGGGTTCGAATCCCACCGGGACGACATTTTTATAATTTTCTGTAAGCATGTTTTCCCCACGTCTGGTAACTTCGGGCATTGATCGGGTGGGAAGAATATCGAAATTCCTACCGGGTAACGAACCACCGTTCATAGATGGAAAAACCGTGAAGTGCACATTGCGCGTTTCGGTTTCTGTATATGGATGCTCGAAGTAAAAAGTATGTTCTGTGGCTGAAAAATCACCTACCATCAAGTGAACCTCATGCTCGTCTGTCGATATCTAACATAAAAAAAGAAATTATGTCATGAAACATAATCAAGTGATTATGTTTCAAAAACTGTTCTATCACCAGACATCAAACTACGTTAAATATTATTCTTATATAATTAAAAGTGGTACACACACCGTTTTCGAGACTCTTAAAGCTAAGTAAAGAACTTGTCAAGGTATTTCTCGCTATGCTTATAGTTTATATTATACACTAGCGATCCGCCCCGGCTTCGCACGGGTGCAATGTAGATGGTCAAAAATTCTAAGCTATCCTATCTCTTAAGTTGGACCAGACTGCTCACGGTGTGCCAATTTAATTTAAAATCGGTTAAGTAGTTTAGGAGTCCATCGCGGACAAACACGTCACTGTCACGAACAGGAGATTTATATATATTAAGATTATGTATTATAAAATCTATTATTAAACTAGAAAAACATTCAACATTCTTTTTGTCACTTAAATACTGTATTAGCCCGATATCTCGTCTTTTTAAATACCGATTACCAATGTTTAATTAAAAAATATAATATCTCCTAAAGTTGTTTCTGCCTATTAAGCACAATATTATATATTCTAAGATTATCGAGTTATTTTGCTAAGTTGACACACTATAAGTATGCATACTCAGAACTTTACACATCCACACTAATGAGTACTCAGCTTAACCAGCTATAACTAGTTCGTTTGAGTACGAGATCCGGTTTCCTTATCAGGGTTGCATCCGGTTCTATCCTGTTTTGTTCCTCTGTTAACACCGGAAGCGGATATGGGACTGTTTCAGGAGGTTACGTGTTTGTTGATAAAGGCAATTGAGGGATTTACTATATTATTATTTGCTTATAGTAATTATAATTCGAAATTCCTTCGAAAGTCTTAAAAAAATAATACTACATAAAAATTTATTAATTATTATTTTGTCTGTTTGTATGTTAAGTTTTTACGACAAAATTACTACCTATACAGATCTATGCCTTCTACGTAAGTTATTGTTTTACAAAATTACCTTAATATCGAAATATTTTATATTTCTTTTTATGAAAGATAGGCAGCAAAAATTATGCAAGCAAGTTAATTAGTCCTACTTAATAAATATTACAACAAAATACTTATCTAAGTTAAATGAATTTGTTGAAATTGATATCTTTAATAATTAACAAAGAATGATTGATGGATATCGAAGTCAGTTATGCAGCCTTACAAATAGACTTGTTGCTTAGATACCCCCGCTATTCTAAACCACAATGAAATAGGAGATTGTATGGGATTTGATATAGCAGGCGGAACGGCCGCTCGGCCAGAGGCCAGAGGCCGACAAAGTATTCCTATCGTCGAACTGTAGAATAGAATAGAATAGAATATACTTTATTGTACACAAAAACCAAATATACAAGCAATAAAAACTAAAGCTAAACATTGTACAAGAGGATGGCCTTATCGCAATATGCGATCTCTTCCAGGCAAACCTCTGGAAGGGAAAAAGAATAACAAAAAAAGAGTAGAGCGGTGCAGCAAGAATGAATATAAAAATAAAAGTAAATTAAAATAGTATACAGTTACAAAAAGTACATCTATCCCAATTAACATAAATCATTAGGTATAAATTAAAATTATACTATCATAAAAACATTACATCATATACAACATAACATGACAAACGGAAACAAAAACATTGAAAATTGTAAAGGCAGGCAATGCAAGTGAAAATAGGTAAAATACAAAAGATTATAAAGAAGTGAAATGTTGAAATAAGAGTTTTTTGAAAGTATTAAGAGATTGAGCTCGTCGAATGTCAAGAGGCAAGGAGTTCCAAAGCATAATACTTTGTACCGTGAAAGAGGAATGGTAAAAGTCTGTTTTATGTGCAGGAGTTTCTAATACTAAATTTTCACGAGAGCGGAGGTCAAAATCACCACCAGATAAAAATACAAAATTTTGTTTTAAGTAACTAGGTGTTTTAGGATCAAAAAGTATAGAATAGAGAAGTTGTAAAATATGAATATTACGACGCTGTCGAATTGGTAACCACATTAGTTTAGCTCTAAATTCAGACACATGGTCAAATTTACGTAATCCATATATAAACCTGATACACAGGTTTTGTAAGCGCTCAAGCTTATCCAATTGAAGTTCAGTGAGGTCGGGGTAGCAAACGTCAGCATAGTCAAGGATAGGAAGTAGGAGTGATTGGGCAAGACAAATTTTAGTGGGAATAGGTAGGAAATTACGCAGTCTGCTGAGTGAATGATATGCCGCAAATATTTTTCTACTGACTTCGTTAATTTGAGGTTGCCATGATAGCACAGAGTCAAAGATAATACCAAGATTCCTGACAGTAGAGCTATATGGAACAACTGTACCTTCGATTGCAACTGGGGGTAGACTTTTCAGGTTTAATTTAGAAAGATATGAAGAGCTTCCAATTACGATGGCTTGGCTCTTCAGTGGGTTAATTACTAGGCCAAAAGATCTACTCCAGTTAACGATTTTAGTCAAATCGTTGTTCACAGTCTCGATGGTAGCTGGCAATTCATTAAGTGTCGATTGAGTGTAGATTTGGAGGTCATCAGCATAAAGGTGTGAACGCGAGGAGATTCGAGAGGTAATAGAATTAATGAAAAAAGAGAAAAGAAGAGGAGAGAGGACACCACCTTGAGGGACACCAGCAGTGATAGTTGACCAGGAAGAATAAGCGTCATCTATTTTGATTCTCTGCTTGCGTCCTAACAAGTAACTTTTAAACCAGTCAGTTGCCGACGGCGATATATTAACAGATCGGAACAGTGCAAGAAGAATTTCAAAATCTACTGAGTTAAAAGCGTTACTAAAGTCGAGTAAGACAAGAACAGTTAGCTGTTTATTATCCATACCCAGTCTGATATCATCTGTGATTTTAGTGAGAGCAGTAGCCGTGCTATGTCCAGGACGGAAACCGGATTGAAAGGGATTTAGAAGAGCATTTTTATTTAGGAAATAAGTCAACTGTTGATAAACTATACGCTCAAGGACCTTGGATAGAAAAGGAAGGATGGATATAGGACGATAATCATTATTAAAGGAGGGGTTTGATTTTTTAGGTAAGGGAATAACAAAGGCATTTTTCCATTGATCAGGAAAAGAGCTAGATGATAGTGAAAAATTTATAATGTGTGTTATTACAGGCATAACGATGTCGATAATAGGAAGAATCATACCACGGCTAATGCTGTCACTACCCACAGCCTTGGACGAGATGGATAATAACGCTTTTCTAACATCACTATCATTAACTGACTGGAAAGTAAAAGGTGAAAAATCAGGGATAGGAGAAGAAGACAGAGTTATAAGAGTTTGAGATTTCATATTATAATCAATAGTAGAGTGAAATGTAAAATGAGCATTCATAGTATCAAGATTTAAATTGGGAGGGAAAGGTTGGTGCTGTTGCTTCCCTACACCGAGAGATTTCAAGAATTTCCAAACTTTGGCGGGATCACCATTCTCAACTGACTTAAAGATATGCCGCCGTTGAGCATCTCGACATTGTGTATTACACCGATTCCTGATCATTTTATACTTTTCCCGGTTTAATGGAGAAATGCAAGCCCTAAGTTTTGCCTTAGCCTGGTTTTTAGTGTCTATAAGTTTTTTAATTTCATCTGTCAACCACGGTGAAGGTAAATGCTTCAATTTGACAGGTTTATTCGGTGCATGGATATCGTACAACTGCGTCAACATACAATTGAAGAGAGCTACTTTGTCAGTAATATCAGTTGCATCGTACACTGGCCCCCAATCTATCTTACGAGCATCATCATTTAACCGGTCACTATCTATTCCATTAAAATTTCTCAGCATGATGATTTGAGGTTTAATCTTAGGAGGACGAAGTTTGTAGGAGAGGAAAAGAAGATCATGATATGAGAAAGCCTCAGCAGGAATTTGTCCATGCTTGCTGACAAGAGAAGGATTAGAAACTAGCGACAGATCAAGGAGGGATGGAACACAATCAGGATAAAAATGAGTAGGATTTGAAGGGAGTATATGTAGATTATAGGACTCAGCCGTAGCTAATAATTTATTTGAGCGAGCATCTTTCTTGAGCAAGCATGTATTAAAGTCCCCCATCAATATAACATGTTTATAAGATGGAGTGAATTTATCCAAAAGCTGGTCAAAAGAAGAAAAGTAATCTACATACATGGAAGGACTGTAAAATACTCCTAAAAGCATTTTAGTATGTGAGATAGATAATTCTAGTAGAAGATGTTCGGCCGCATCGGCCGGTGGAGGTTGCGTCGACATACTAATCACTGAAAAAGAAATATGAGCTCTTAAGTAAATAGCAACACCTCCTCCCCCTCTGCCAATGCGGTCATTTCGTATGAGATGAAAACCAGGGATTGGGAATGTCGTGGAGGGAAGACTAGGTTTAAGCCAGGATTCAGAAATCAGGATTGCGTGAACGTTGCTAGTTTGAAAGGATGCTAACAAATCGGAGTAGTGCGCCGGTATGCTTTGAGCATTAATATGAACAACGTTAAAATTTTTGGAAACATTAGAAAAGATGTCAGTAAGAGAGGAATTCAAAGAAACCAAAGAAGCACTCAGAGAGCTAACTCCACTATTAGTAATATTGGAATCATCAGAAGGGAAGCCTGCAAGTAAACTGTCATCGTTGTTGTCTGACATATTAATAATACTTATTCTAAAATACAATGTAAAAAAAATTGAATATAACACAAATAACTAACAAAGAAATAATAATAATAAAGAATAAAAAAAAAGTAAACTTATTACTTTAAATTTATCCAAATACCGAACAGAAAAAAAAAATACATCGGAACGAATTTTATAAAAAAAGGTTTTATGATGCGAAAGCAAGATTATGAACTGATTATAATCGCATGATTAGGTACATACCTACATATGATTGTCTTACATATGTCTTAAACTTAAAATTAAATCAAAAAATCTTTACATGGCAATACAGCTGTCAGATAGACACTTGACAAGTTAACAACAAACATGTCATAAGTCAACTGTCAGTGACGCTAAAATTTTAACAAAAATTTAAAAACTTATTTAAATTTTAAACGAAGGTGATTGGTGAACAAAGAAAAACATAGTGTTCAAGATAGTAAAAATCAAAGTCACTATATTAAAAATAATTAACTTTTTGGTAGATGAAGGTAGTTAATATAAATATTTGAGGTATAATTATGAAACAAACATAAGTGATTTTTGGAAATTAAGTCGCATATATAATAGAATAATAGACAAAACCAAGTTAAAAATGTAGAAACTACCATCATACCAAATAATATCAACAACAGAATATTAGTATTGTAAATCTAAATTATACTACCATGAATATATTATACTGAGAAGAGTGGAACATTATTTGTTCTTGTTTGTTCTTTTAGGCCTTAAGCTGACTGCATAATTAGTATCCAAGGCCTTTCCTAAAGTGGATTGTTGCACTTGTCCATCAGAAGAAACTCCAGGAATGTTTTTGAAATCGGCAACAGAAGTAGCACTATACTTTACACCGTCAGAGCCAAGGATATAGATGTTGCCATTATTGGACCAGCATTTGTTGACACCAAACTGTTTGCGAGCAGCCATGAATATTTCATGTCGAGGTTTTGTTAGAAACTCAGATAGAGTGATGCCTGTACTTTTCAACGCAGTCTTGTCAAACCAAACACTGTTTCTAATTAATAGATCCCTAAATTTAATAAGAATAGGCCTAGGCTTATCCGGCTTTGATTTGCCAATCCGTTGGGACCTACTTAAAGAATCAATATCGAGACCAGGTGTTTTAAGATGCTGCTTCAGGCACTTGATGACAACATTAGATGTATTCTCTTTATTCTGTTCCGGCACACCATGCACTAATAACATTCCTCGCCTGCTGTTCATTTCCATATTGTCATGCATTTTAAAAAGAAGTTCAACTTGCATGTGTAAAGTTGACAATGAAGACATTACAAACGAGCGAAAAAGTGAGAACTCAGCTGCAATATTTGTGTTTGAGGTTGAAGTGGTAGTGGTTTCAGTGCCGGGCAAAGTTTTTTGAAACTCATCCATTCTGTTCATGAACATACTTGTCATGTCTGCCAAAGATTTTTGTAGTGAACTCATCTTTAGTGTTTCATCACTCATCTTGCTTCAAAATGCAGGAAACTTCACAAAAGGATAACTGGTAGGTAATGGATACTAAATTTACATTAAAATATGTACTTGTAACACTGTAATAAATTAAAACTTTAATTTAAAGCAAGAGCACAATTTTTCGATGTTGACGCCACACCTACCCACATTCGAAAAAAAAGTATTTTGTATGATACAAACCATTTCTCATAAAATTGACAGTTTGACAATTTGAATACTTTTTCGATAATGGTTCGTGCTAGTCCCTCTGAAAGCAACCCCCAATCGCAGATAGTGCATACCTACTAGTCGCGCGTTTTACAGTACCACTCCAATGAACCCTTCTCCTCCGCATATCCGAATCGTCAACATATTCGTAACCAAGACAGCACTTAATTTATTATCAAGCAAACGCAAATTTAAACTAACTAAAAAAGAATCCACCATTTCTTCGTCTCAGGAAGGGATGCGGTGAGTTGTTATATTTCGTTCAACAGAGCACCATACATTTTTTGTCTCACAGCGCTCAGTCCGCTCGCCCTGTCCGCTTGCTATATGAATTGCCTTAGGATTACGAAAGAAATATATTTTATTTCATGGATAAATTGGACAGTGCATTAGATAACTACAGCTTGGTTCCGTACCAGGTGTGAATAGGTTGATAAGTCGACTTGCATATTTTTTTTACGTCATAAGCATTAAGTTTGCTTAATTTATAGGGCTAATTCATAAACATTGAACTACTAGTACTAGCGTAGTATTGCCTTTTTATCGTTTTTTTATATTTGATATTGATAATAATAATAATAATATAAAACTAAAAACACAAAAGAGAGAAAAAAATATTATCATTAATAAATTATTAAAAAGGTTCTTTTAAACTTTTACTTATAAACGTAGTATAAGCTTGATATAGTTAAAATATGTTTTTATTCTTTTGTTCTGTAGTCTTTATGTATTCAATAGAGCGGGACAAAACATATTTTAACTATATCAAGCTTATACTACGTTTATAAGTAAGACCGTTAAATTTCAATTTCATCATATATTTATAGTTTTATAGCTATACTATAGTAGTTACCGGCCCTTTTATAGTTTATGAAAGGGACTAACTATTCTTGAATTTCCAAAGGTAAATTACGTAACACATTGTATTAGAATATGATATCCAAAAACCATAAGCCGTGTGAACCCTTTTGCAACAAGACTGAACTTTATTCAAACTTCAAAGGTACGAAAGATACCCAAAGGTCCCTTTTCCTCAAAATTTAAAGAGGCTTGGGTCAGCTTAAGACACAGGAAAAGGCATCGTGTGCAGTTGTCCTTACGTGAGACATTTCTGGAAAATATAACATTCGTGTCTTTTGAAGCGTATTATTAAATGCTCAAGGAGGCTGATGGAGTACGTCTATCGAGTTGGGGTGGAACTCGAGATTGTATAAATTGTACATGACTGCTTATTTCATATCTACTTGGAAATAGGATTATGTCTGTCAGTGCGTATCACCTGCTTAACTGGTAACTAGTTCCTGTTTTCCTACATGAAATGTTTATTTACAAAATATTATTTTATTGTATACTATAAATTATATAACGTAAAAAAATACTGATATATAACTAATGACATTATGACTTAATTTCCTCTAGGTTACCTCAAATTAATTGCTTGTTGTTTACTATACTGTATATGATCTTTTGTAATTACTGAGTGGTTTTAAAATCTCCCATAACTTAAAAACCATCAAGTTATGAATAAGGTAATATTTACCACTAATCGTATATTATACCTATAGTATGAAATATATGAAAGTGATTCCGTAATACGTTCTACAAATGCAACTAAAAGCATTCTAAATAAAAATTATGTCGCATTTATTACGGGGAATGCTTTTTTTGGATTAATCCCGGCCGCTGAATAATAATTTTGGCGCCTATTTGAAATTCAGGGGCCAAAATATGGCGTCAAAAATTCTAAGTACATTATCTCAATGTCTGGATGTCCACAACTGCGCGATTCCTAAGACAATTCCTGCCTCGCATAACCACTCTGTGGAACCAGCTGTCGCCGGCGCTGATACGACTTGAAAATATTCAAGAAACGGGCCTATCCTTTCTTTAAAAGTCGACAACGCACCTGCAAGTCTTCTTCGGGCATTGCAGATATTTATGAGCGGTGGTGGTCGACTTACCATCACGTGAGCTGCCTCTATTCTATAAAAAAACGATCTAGCCAGGAATCATTAAAATTACAATTTTCTATTATTCCAAACATTATTGAAACCATGTATTATATCGTCAAAACAATCCCAAATAAGATATCCCTCAGCGGTTTTACTGTTTATTATTTTCCCCAAATGTAAATACTTTTCTCTTACCCTATGTGATTATCTCATGAAGATCACCGTCGTAATAAAAAAAATTACAGAGTAGTTTTTATTGAAATTTGGACTCTATTGTTAATACAATAAGAGTTGATTGAGAGTGAAGTATTGTTTGTTGGATTGACTGTTGATTGTTGGTGTCATTTCTCTGCGGGATAATATTAATTCTTTTATCAGCTTTTATCCGTATACGTCCGTCATGGGATTAACGAACTGACGACGTATGTTATGAAATATTTCTGTTATCGTAATATTAAGATATTGTTGCCAACATTTGAGTTGGTACCTTTTTTCTTTTTATTATAATATAGGGGGCAAACGAGCCTGCGGCTCACCTGTTGGAAAGTGAACACCGCCGCCCATGAACATCTGCAACACCAGAGGACTTGCAGATGCGTTGCCGGCCTTTAAGGTAGGAATAGGCTCTCTTCTTGAAGGTCCCCAAGTCGTACCGGTTCGGAAAAATCGCTGGCGACAACTCATTCCACAATAGCGTAGTGCGTGGAAGAAAATTGCGCATAAAGCGCACAGTGCTAGACTTCCAAGCGTCAAGATGGTATGGGATAAGATTCCCGTGAGATATATGTATGTATGTATTTACTACTTATACTTAGGTAAATCGGGAGGGATGTTCTTTCTAGTTCTATTTTACTGATCTTTTGGGATTCTTTATAGGTTAAAAGGCTATTTGTGGAAGTTATTGTGACATTTGAAAAAGTTATTTTTAAACTAATTTATTTACTTTATGGGACACAAAAGAAACCTTGTTATATACAATGGAAATATGTATACTATAATAACTATAGATATTTCCTTGTACTTTTCACAGCGTATATTTTATGTTGTGTCAGGTTTTAAACTACTGCCGACCTAGCATGAATAATCTCCTAATCGATTATCGCTCTATTTCTTTCGGGTCTCACATGACAATTACACATAAAACTCGACTTTTAATACCAAAAATAGATATATTTGTCGATAGAGATATCTTTTCTATCAAAATTGTCTATGTCGACAATCGAGATATCTTACATCTTAGTTTGTTTTCTCTCGTCCGCGAGTTATCTCGTGGCGGTCATGCTAGGCCGGCTGATGTTGTAAAAGGCGGTCGCTCAGCATACATTACGGCATGGTCAAATCGTACGCATCACTGAATAAATATTCTCGACGACTTCCATATTTGAAACACAGTTCTTCACCGTTCGAAGATTTCTTTTAGAAGAATTCTTCTTTTTTTGAATTGCTTAGGCAATTATATATTCATAATATCGGGTGTTTATCAGAAATAACAAAAAAAAAGGTAAAAAGTACTTGCATCCCCCTATCTCCTCAATGTGTATAAAGTAAAAGCGAACAAAAACTTTAAAATATAATAAAGTAGAAAGGATTTAAGTGTTCAAGCTTCGAGATTCAACTTGCATAAGAGTTTATATCTTGAGAGTTATCTATAAAACTTGTTGTTTGCTAAACTTTTCCCCACCTTTATGATAGAAGATAAGAGTAATACTTTCTTTTTAAAGGAAATTTCTTTTTAAAATGTATAAGGAACGTTTTTTGAAGAATACACGTTTGTATGAAACACTACTAGCCCTGATCGCCTCCGGGACTCAGTGGTGTACAAATTGCGCTTAGAGCTGGAGGTACCTGGGTTCGAATCTCGGAGATACTGATTAAAAAAAAATCGGGTAGGGACTTTTTCGACGGAGTATCAAGATATAAAATAGTTTTTCTATTTTTTATTACCTGTGTTAATTAAAGTGCCAGAAATGTAAATTAACGTTTGAATATTCGGCTATAAATTCCTTTGTATTTATTGTTCTTACATATTTATTTAAGTCCTCGGATAATTTTTATGCAGTAGAAATTTAATGTAGGATCATATTTTTATTAAATAAAAATTAAAGTAATGTGAAAATTTAATACACTATTTAAATCCAGGTGTAAAGAAGGCGGGAAGTTTTGAATTTATAAAATAGAAAGAGTTAATAGAGTTAAAAGTTTACCTTATTATTGTTGACAGACTTAGTTCATCTTCTATTTACTAATACTAATTTTAAATAATTAATTGACCAACCATATTGGTCTGTAATATTTTAAGGGTTCATTTTCAATGATATTACATTCAGGAATAGCTTGAAGACTGAGGAAGAATAAAATAATTTCTAATGCCGTTACATTTTTCAGACAGAATATGTCTAGTTATTATACATTTTCACAAACTCCTCATCACATTTCAAGAACATAGTGGCCTAGCTTATTGGCAATTAGGTAGTTAGGGTGACTCGCCGTGTATTTATGTTTATGTTATGTATATGTATTAGTGTCTACTGTTTTGGTGCAATAAATAAATAAATTTAATAAGATAAAGTAATACTCCGAAATCTTCATGAACATTGCTTAATCCCATCTACGTATTATAGTCATCCATCCCACTAATGACAATGCGAATTCTCCATCTGTCGCTCAAAGTTTAGCGAATTAGAGTAGTAAATAATTAAGATGGAGCCTATTGTTTCCCTAATGGATGCAGGAATATTCAGAGAGAAATATTTCAGATCGCAATATCTGTGGTACGACGATATTGATATATGAATATTGAAATGTGTACCGATATGAACAAGCGTAGATTTCTCTGATTCTGGAACGTATATCAGACTAGGGTACTCTATCTGGATTTTGGTTTTATTTTTTACAACCACACGAACACGGGCTTTCATGGCTTTATTTCTAGAAAACTCTTACTTTGCTTTGTAATCGGTCGTCAATTTGATCCTTGCCGTGTCTAAAATGTTTAAAAAACAATAAACTGATTTCTATAAAGGTTTTTTTTCTTTTTTATGTTAGATATCGACAGACGACCATGAGGTATAATTCATGGTAGGTGATACCACAGCCACAGAACATCAATCAATGATGCACTGTCGACCTATTTTTTAGTTCAAGCATTCGGAAATCCATAGACTGAAACCGAAACGCGCAATATGCACTTTCCGGTTTTTCTATCTATGAACGGTGGTTCAATACCCGGTCGGAATTTCGATATTCCTCCCAACCGATCAATGCCCGATGTTACCAGACGTGGGGAAGACATGCTTACACATAATTATAAACATGTCGTCCCGGTGGCTTTCGAACCCACGACCTTTCGATGCGCACGGTAGGTGTTCTACCGAAAGCCCTTGAAGAAGCTTTTACAGCTGCAATTTAGAAGTAACTTGACTATACAATAAATATTATTGTTACATTTAACGATGCAATCAAAATAAAACGGTCCCGATAATATCGACTCGTTACGAACATCAGACGTTGTCAGTGAGATTTTAACTCCCGACGACGATACGATAATAATGACTATAAAACTTTATCGAACAAAAAAATAAGAGGGGAACGAATCTAATGGTCTTCGATAATAACACAATATTTTCTAGCAGATAATATACAAATACTAAAACCAGTGTTCGATAATGTTCGTACGTTGCCATAATGTCCAAACAAAAGCCATCTGAACTGCCGTGACATGAACAAGGGCCGAAGTTTAGCACTTACTCGATGGACTTATCGGTTTCAAAACTTCTAAAACAATAGTTTCATAAAATACGTTCAGTTTTATGGAAAACTGTTAAACGTGATATCGAATGTTTAAGTTGTTATATTGTGTTAACGCAAGTAGTATACATTTCTATGAAAAAAAAATGAATTGTTAATACCGTGGTTTGTTAATGAAATAAGTTTCAAGCTTTTATCATCAGGAACTAGTACATAATTAGCGGAAATAGTAATATGAGTGCAAATATTTCCGGCGAATGGTTAGTTTGAGTTTGCCTGGCAGAGCAATAATAGGATTATTTCTCGGTTTATTAATATTTTCATAGGTTATTTAGTTTGTTTTTCACATGTTAAATCATAGAGTGGAAGAAGATATAAATAAATATCGGCATTCATTTTGTTAGTGTAAAAGTCAGCACTGATCACATAAAAACAATATGAAATACATTAGGATATCAATAATCGACATTTTAGTTTACTATTTATTAAAAATAAAATATATAATAGTGTTGCCATGAAATATATCTAAATTGGATTCAGTCACAATTGCAGTTAAATTCCTAACAGTTGGTATATATAGTCATGTTAAAAGCCTTTATCGAAGAGTCTCTTGACGCATGTTCAAATAACGTTTGAATATTTGTACAATGTTTTAAAAGTACGGTCAGTAAGAAAAATCGCCATGTATTTAAGAATCGTATTTATACAATGTTTACTCTGATTGATGTAAATAAATATAGTTCTAATAGAAAGAACACATCTAATATTACAACAATTTATTTTTTATTCATACATCTACTATAATATTAATATTTGTCTGTGCTGACCGTACATTTTCAGTACGCGTGACAAGTGGATTTTTTATTTGGCATGAAATTTTTATCACCTTCACGAAATCAAGTGGAGTGCTTTATATTGGAAAACAGTTTTTGTTTTAGTTTGCTGTGCATATAAAGTTTTCATATTTTTTATATTATCAAATATACCTTTATTTCATGTGTCAAATTACGTACATTCAGAGTGTCTGTAACATGGTTAAATATTGGATTAAATAATATTCTTAACCTTAGAAATCTATTTTGACCCCGGATTTTAATCACGGGGATTTAAAATTAAATAAAAATGTTGCGGTTAAGCCGTGCATAGAAATCTAATAGTGATCACTGACTTTCTTGTAAAGAAAAAGTATCAAAGAAAGAGACACAGAAATATAACTCCCAAGTTTTAACTAGAGGACTCGGGAATTAACTTTATAAATCGATTTAATCAAATGATAATATAATAGTAAGTATAAGTATATGAA
Organism: Anthocharis cardamines; assembly: GCA_905404175.1. Taxonomy (NCBI): domain Eukaryota; kingdom Metazoa; phylum Arthropoda; class Insecta; order Lepidoptera; family Pieridae; genus Anthocharis; species Anthocharis cardamines. The sequence continues at coordinate 4,661,446 of FR989959.1, forward strand.
TATAATTTCATCAAAACTATGTCGAGTTATAAGTCTCCTAACAAGATACAGAAAAATATTTCTAAGTAAGACTAACAAACAAGAATAACTAAGAAATAGGCGTGTTTATTATGAAAACTTTTTAACATGAAAAATATTCATAAAAACGGAAATATACTAGGATGTAACATTTCCTACTTGGGCGAAGTTAAGGACTTGGAAACTGTTGTTAAATGTTGTTTCTATTTATTTTATGTTAAAAATGATACAATTTATTTCTTTCAGTTATCGAAAGACGGCTCGTGATAATAGTTGATACCTCAAACACAAAAAAAAACGAAATATTTATTTTTATTTTATAAATTTTGAATACCTTGTGATGTGATTTACTATATCTATATATTATATAAAACCCGGAAGCGAGGAAGACCGCCTCAAAGATGGATCGATGACTTGAAGAAAACTGCAGGTGTAACTTGGGAAAGGCAAGCCTAATATATAGACCGATGGCACATTCTGTACACATTCAATAACGGTCCTTACATACAATAGTTCTTTTACTTTTCTACATTCTCTTTATTTTTTTATTGTTTTTTTTATACTTTACTAACAATAAATTTAAGAATGAAAACGTAATAAGGTATTAATATTTAAAACGCTACTAACAAAAAATGTAAAACTTAGTAAGGAATTAAAAAGCTTTTTTATTTTTATTTTATTTTACTATACTAATATCATAAAGAAGAAAGATTTGTTTGTTTGTTACGATTTAACTCAAAACTACTCCACCGATTTTAAAAATTCTTTCACCAATAGAATGTTACATTATTATCAGCGAGTAAAATAGGCTTTTTATGTATATAATACATTTACATTTCACCCGTGCGAAGCCTATTATATAAGATAATCAATTTGTAATAAACACAGAGGTTTTTCAATAGGGCAAACTATTTTATTATGTCAAATTGTCATCACATTCTGTCAGGTGTAACAAAACATATCATATTATGTTTGACGGTTTTTGTTTAATTAAAAACATATATTATGTCAAAGGGTTCATTGTTTACTTTGTGTCACAACACCTTAGTATTAGAGAACCTTCTCAGTACTAAGGCCAAGATTACACTACTCCTAAAAAGGTTTTTTTTAAGATATGAAAGTAATTAACTAGGATTTAGTGAGTTTAAACCGAATAAAGAAAGTAGAAAACAGGTAAATTTGGACTTTTGTCAAATTCAAGTAATTTTAAATAAAAATTCTGAAATATTGATACACACACCATACAATAGACACACATACTATAATATTTATTTAATAATTATGTAAAAAAAGTTAAGTTCATTATTGGCTATAATTTACACTTTACAGACAAGTTGTAATTGCTTTATATACATATATTTATGTTACTGTGTGACTTAATAAATAAAAAAAGGTTTATATTTATTTTATCATTGTCTATCTTGAATCGATTTTATTACCTTATTTTTATTTGCATACTTTTATATGTTATACTATACACAAAACAAATAGTTACTTGCTAATAATGTAACTTTCTATAATTGGTGAAAGAATTTTTAATATCGGTCGAGTAGATTTTGAGTTAAATCGAAACAAACAAGTCTTTCCTCTTTATAATATTATTTTAGACATATCCGAGGCCCAAGCAAGAACAATTTTCGAGTTTCTTCAATTCATCAGTTGTATGAGCTATCAGTTACAATTGCATACAAATAAAATATTCATAGGGAAAACTTTCGAACGTTTTTCGTGCTTGGATCAACAACAAACTAGTTATCAAGTTGATAACTGTTATAAAAGGTTTTACATTGATGAAATTATCAAAATTAAGTATATGTAGAGGTCATTTTATGGAACAGTTTATTTTCTGTAAAAATTCGTTAAAACCGGTAATATGTGTATACACAACCTAAAGCTTTACGCTGATATTAAAATGAGCGTGTGGCGTATTAGCATAAGTTACCTTTATAATGCGTAACTTAATATACAGGAACCTAAATATTATATGCCAGCATGATAAAAGCGAAAAATAGAACGAGATTAAAAGTGATTTATGCGGTGGAAAAATATGTATATTTTAGTCGCTATTTCATTGTTAATATACAATGCGGAGTTGTATTATAGAGCAGAGTGAGTGCTTTATTATTTTATAATTATAAAATAAAAAAAGTGACTGTGCTCAGACCACATAACTGAAGTAAAACTTCGCAACAAACAGATATTTTTTATTCATTATTTTCATTCACCATTTCATTATTTTTATTATATTGAAATAAAAATAGCAAAATACGAGTACTCCACAAGCTCAGTGTACGTATAGCAGTTTTACTTCTATACACATGGTCAAGTTCCAAAGGTTTAGTGAAGTTTTCCTCCTTGAATCTCTACCGCTTTTCATCCATGGCCATTTTGTTCCAATAATCTCCTGCAATAATATGTTTAATTTCTTCTTCCCATTATTCATAAATGATGATAAAAATTCTAAAAATGTAAAAGTGATGAGACGTTAAAATTGTACACTGAGGATTTTTATTACTGCCAATAGAACTCATAGAAAGTAGACAATATTTATTCAAAAAATGACTAGATACGATAATAAAAATAACATTTCAATCAAATACATATAGAACATTCTTGAAGCGGAAATCCACTCAATAAACGGAGGGGTCGAAACCCCAACACTGATTTGAAGTGGCTACAGTGAGGGTGAAGCGCTGACAGAAGTAATTATACACTCTACATTGTGAATTAATCACAGAATAGAAGAAGTAAGTAGAAGTGCAATGAATCATAATTTGTACCGGATCGACTGTCGCCAAATTCACACAAATGAACACAGTTACAATGTTTTTTCGATTCCTTGTTTTTATTTAACTCAAAACTAGCTAAATCACAAAGGTCCTACTATTGATAATATATCTTAGTGCTTGGAGATAACGGTTACTTTGGCTTAGGGTACAAACTAATATATAATTACTAAACAAAACTTTATGTGAAAGATATAAGGATGATTTTGGCTGAATGTGATCGATTTAGCGCCACCGTGCTAAATTGTAACACGTGTGCCACGCCTACTTCGCACTGCTACTTATTTTTCCTGCTCTGTGGAGTTAATACATTAATAAATCTCTTATGTATAGATCAAGAATGTAGTGCCGTGTATAAAGACAATACTGCTGTATGGAGATAGGACTAAAAATGATATTACACCGGTATGATATAGTCAACCATTTGGTCAATATAGAATTCAAAAATCCAATTATGATCTTAAATAAACGTATATAGATATAAAGTAAAAAGACAATTCTGAGTTCTAATACATTATGTCGTGGAACAATCCGATATATTTTTAACAGATTTTACTCGTATTCCAAATCAGTTAGCTTAGATCGATTTTATTTATTTCAGTTCAGAAAAGTTCAAAAATAGAGTAGAGATAGGATGTCATTGACGTTTCCAGTGGCAACTGGCAGTATAACTTAATAGTTTTAATTCCGTTTAATAACAGGTTTAATGGTAAACATGTTTTAAAACTCCAAAAGATAACGTCGTACAATAGAGCATTTCGTTCAAAAACGGTTTTCATAAATTAATGATATTGACCTATTTCTTTTAACAAGTCATCATTCTGTTAAGCAATAGAAAGCTGTTAATTCATTTCTGATAGAAACCGCTTATATATACGTATATTGACAAATGTTGACCTCGAAATTATAGAAATACTTTAAAAAGGTTCATTTTATTAAGTATATTTTTTTGCTATACTTTTCTTCTTAAGTAAGATGATATCAGACGGTATAAGGTGTATTAAGAATCCAGGAAGTGATCCACACACCCTCAGACAAATTATTTATAAGCAAATAGGTGATCAATCTGCACTACTCAACCAGAACGTTAAATTAAATTTGTTTTACCGGGAATCGAATCTGACACCCCCGGTGCTTAGAGCACCACGCATACCACTGAGTCGCGGAGGCGATCATAGTTTCTAAAGCTGATTAAAATTTTTGTTGCTTGTGTTTATTGTTTCTATTCTTTTGAATTTATTTTTATTTTGTTTTCTTATTTACAACTTAAATAGTTTGACAATGTACGAATATTGAGTTGACTTCATATTCATGGTGAAAGTACTAGCAAAATCACTCTTAACATTATTTAAAAATAATATATGTGTTTTTTTCAGGTCCTGGAACCTACGCAGGTCTATGCAGAAGATCGTCTAAGTTTCGTCATAACTGGATGAGTAGTTTAAGAGTGTATAGAGGACTTATATTAAGGAAATTAAATTTACTTACATTAATTTTTATTTAAATAGATTGTATCGCCAAAATAGTGTTTGTATTTTAATTTTTTGATGATTAATGAAAAAAATAAATCATTCAAATATCTCAGCAATATTATTTCATTATTTATTGTAACCAAACAATGACAATTAATAACCACGACAAAACCAAATTGAACCAAACAAATAAAGTTAATGTATCGTAAATTCAGATCACTTTATTACAACACAAATTGGAATGGACTCAATTTATTTATCAGGTAATAAATTAAATAATTGAAATTTATATATTTTTGTATGCTCTACAAAGATATGAGTATTGTAAACATTTTACCTTATACCGTAGGACACCCTTTAGGGATAGATTCAAATTGTGTGCATAAAATTGTTGGAACGACCTTCTTCTGCTTATACGCTGTCTTGGGTATCAAAAGAACGCTAAAGGAATACCTTTTGAATTTAAAAAATCGTCTAAAGCTCGAAGCGACAAACAGTTCTTCTAGTCCTCTCACAGTCCCTCCTCTGTTTTCATATTCATTACAGACGACTAATAGGTTTTCAATCTCCTGTGCCCTCATAAAAAGTATTGCGTTTAATATTGTCTTTTATTAACGCGAGTATCACACATTTAAATAAAATACTGTATACCGGATAAAAACGCGATTTATTATTGCGGTTGCTGAAAAGCATCCGAAACGTCAGGATAAATAATTTAAACAATATAAATAATAAGTCGCGTTTTAATCCGGTAAACAGTATTTTATTTATAAGTATAGGGAATATGCATGTTGTTTAAATTTACTTGATATTTTTTCCCTTGAATCCTTATGGCCCAGATATTATGCCTAAACAATTATTTTCTTATTTAGTTCGTGTTTAATTGCAAAAAATATTAATTAAAATGTGTAAAATAAGGGAGAGAAATTCAAGTTTGCAAAACGCATCACCATTGGTCGAAACAAAACGTGACGTCACCTTACACATTCTGTCATTTATCGGCAGCGATTTATCAATGGCGTCCATTGACATCGAAGATGGCGTCAAACACTGGTTACCATAGTTACCTCACTCTATCCGTCACTGAGCGTGTAATGTGATATCATCCAAAGCCCGCTAAATATGGCCGCGTTTAAACAGATCAAATTTTATCGATGTTTTCAAAGTAATTTTAAAAAATAATTTGGACATTGCCAAGAGTATTTATATTTTTTATTAGGGTAAAATGATGTAACAAGTCGATAAAAAATATAAAAAAAATGCATGCATATTCCCTATTGCGTTTATGTTTCCTCGAGTTGTTACCCAGGATTACTATCTTGAAGTGATATATAATATTCTGTACTTATAAAAACATTAGCTTTTATCGAATCACTATAATTTAAATCGATCAACATCGAAATCTTTTCCTTGTTTTGACTTCCGTAGCTTTGTAGAATACGCCATGTCTTCAGCACTTGGAGTTTCGGGTTTTATTCCCACAAGATAACTAAAAAATCTTTCAGTTAGGCAGTTAGCAAAAGACATTACCTTTACTTCCCTGTAAGGAATAATTATAAGTTAAGCAGACAGAAATGTCTGCACTATTCCCTACTAGAGGATTCACTTAATGTATAAAAAAGTGTCTAGATGGAGGAAAGAAACATTTTTGGGTTGGATTTTATTTTGCAAGATCGTAAATTCTGAGCATTGGCACATACTTATTAGAAGAAGACTGAAATTTGGAGAAAAAAAAACACAGGTTCAATTTGATCCCAACTTTTCCATGCAAATGCTGCGGATAAGCAGGGTTTGCAAACAATAAACACACGTAAATAGAGTTATCGTAATTGAACTCGTCCGACAAGAGTTAATTAACATAAAAGCGTGTACGTCTATTTGATAATTATCCATTACTTAGTAAGGTCTCGAGTGTGTATTGTATGATACATTATTGTCTCTATAATCCCGCTAGTATTCCGCATTCGCTGGCAAATATTAGTCCAAGTGTTCAAATAATAGCAGAGTTCGTAGCAAGGTTTCATATTCGCATTGCAGTCATTTTTATTTAGCCCATAGCTTGAATGCTCGCTATACAAAGGCGTGTCAACTCGGCGTATATGGAAAATATCGAAGAGTAATATTGCCTGGAAGAATTATGATTTAAGAGGATATGTTGAGAAAAATGCGGTTTTTCTATTACGTGTAACTTGTTCAGGCTGTGGATTATTGATATGAAATTTTGGAATTCGTTTTTTGACTATATTTCGCAGTGTCGCTCAAAAGGAAAACATGTTTCAATGAAATTTTCTCGATAGAAAAAAAAGTTATGTCTATTTTTACACTTTTTTGGATCCCAAGGCATAATGGCAAAGAGTTATTTAATTTAATTTATTTTAAAGGATGTAGAATTAATGTCTTTAAGATTGCTCAAAACCGTTTTTTAATCAAATAAAGTATTGTAAAGTTATGAAATGAATTAGTTTTGGCACATACGTTGTTTTATTCCGAGCGCGTTCAAGCTACAGCTATCTCTTTTTTTTACATTACTCAAGTAAATATTTCAATCTCGCTCGCTCACATTCAATAGAGCGATTTGTCGGCCTGCGAGCCTCATCGACATAGGCCCTTAATAGGCTTTTCTTTTTAATAATGAAGTCCTTCAAAATATTATATTTTATTGCTATTTACCTTTTATAAGCTAATTTCTGAAATAGGTATATCTGTAAGTTTTGCTTCTCTATTTCTCTAGAATGATCAATAAAATATGTATTTCGTGTGCTTTCTCAGCGTTCAAACTAAAAAAAATCGAATCAGTAATAAAGAGAACTAGTTAATTTCACTTATATATACTCGATATATGAGTACGGTGTATGCATAAGTATTACATATTATATTCATTCTTTGGCTAAGGTATTGCCTACAAAACACCTTCGTGAGATAAAAAAAATCCTAAATATTCATACACAGCACGTTAGAGATATCGTAAGTGGAAAGGTAAAATGAGATATACCTACAGTTTATTTTTCTTAAATAAAATCATTCTTATATATTTCATTTATTTAAAAATAAAAACGTTATTAAAATTACGTTTTATAATATTTTTCTATTATGACCAAATTGGCACTTTAGTAGTTTCATCTTTCCGCTGACGATATAAATGAAAAACTTCTAAAGTTAAGTGGCAACCCAATACATAGTCACAATTTCTAGATTTCTCAATTTTTTTGAATCATCCGATTAATGCCCAAATATATCAGATATAACTGAAGAATACTGAAAAATATAATTCTCATTCAACCCCAGAGGCTAAAATGTAAGTAAAATGTACTAACTAACCCAACGTGCAAAGGCCATCAATTTAAAAATCCATTCTAAAACTTATCGTATCGCAAATGTGTATTTCAATACATGTACAGTTCCCTGCAAATCCCTAAATCACTCTCGCCGTAATGCTTCACTTTTTCCCTAAGCGAAGAACAGATAAAGGAAGTACATCCAGTTTATCTACATTCACACCGTCATATATGCACGAATATGTAAGGTGTAATCATGGTTTCATCAAAAGAGCGACATATACGTATATTTCAGAGCCATCAGCGCTCGTCACGACGCATTCATTCCCCTTGATGGTCCCGCAATTATGTTACTATGAACTTGCTCTATTTCTCTTTACTTGTTAAGCTTATTCGAGATCTATTGAAAGCGCTTCGGGGTGTAATTAAGTAATTTTCTTTCGCTGAATGAGGAGATTTGCTTTGTGCGTGGGGTTGTGTATAGAATTTCTCTTTTGAATCGTCTAATTATAAATAATGAAAGAATTATTTATTTTGTCTGCTAAGGAATAATACTGTATTAAATATATTACTCTATGTCTACGGGAAGTACCCTATAGGTTTTTATTCCCTTACGAGTGTCAAAATATGCGGCATAAACAGAGCAAAAGGTCATAATATCTTTTGATTGCGTCGACTTAGGATTTTTTCACTGATGCAAGGGATTGTAGACCTGAGTATTTGATATAAATCAACCTAATCCTCCATGCGTTACTGAGAAAAAGATAAACTCTTGACAGACAGACGGACAACGAAGTGATTCTATAAGAGTTCCGTTTTTGATACGGAACCCTAAAACAGGAATATATTTAAAATTTGAAAGTTAGAAGGTCGCAGTCTAAGCGTTGTGATTGATTCTCATAACAGCCTCAGTCACGCCACGGAGTATCAGACTTTTAGTAGAATAATAAGAATATAAAATAAACTAAATTAAATTAATAAAGAGAAATAGTAATAATAAAAAAGTCTACATACAATTATACTTAGATTACTTCAAAAATCCAAACGAATTAATGAAAAATGTACCGAGTTATTTAGAATTTCAATTACACGATTTTATTGCTGGTTTTCGTTTCCTCGAGAAAATTATTAGAAAATGAAAATGAAACATGTTTTCTTTCCATCTCGACAAATTTTAACATAAAATGGATGTTGTATTTACAAAACGTTGACCCAGAACCATTAAGTTTCCCAAAATATAGCTTCGACCTAAAACGGAGCTCATTTGGTCGGAGCCTCAAGCTACTTTCCGCGATGAACTTAAAATGATAAGGACCGACATTACGCTCGTGACATAGTTTAAAGGATTGCCCCGTGTCAGCCTTAAGGGCTAGCGAACAGGACAATCGCTCGGGGCCTCACTCTTTTAGTCAGAGTAGAAAAAGATATTTCAAAGTTTTTTCTTTGTCCTTAAGAAAAGGTGTAATAGTGGATTCCTGAGTCTACTAGTGGACCGATTTTTTTTAAATTTGTTTCCCCGAAAAAGATGTACTATACACAATAACACGGGAAGAATAAAACTGAGTAGCGAACATAGTTTATACTTAGCTATCCCAACTGAATATTAGTTATGTACAAGATTAATATTTTGAATTATCTCCAAGATATTTATCTTTTAGATAGTAAATATACTTTACTGCGTATACTAAAACCTAGGTTAGTAAAAAACAAAGTGAGGCACGGGACTGACAGTTTTGCGTACTACCAATTGTTTTATGTCAGATATCGACAGACGAGCATGAGGTTTACTTGATGGTAGGTTATACCTCAGCCACAGAACATCAGTCAATGATGCGCTGTTAGCCTACTTTTTACTTCGAGCATTCGGAAATCCATAGAATGAAACTGAAACGAGCATAATGCACTTCACGGTTTTCCATATATGAACGGTAGTTCGTTCGGAATTCGGTCGGCATCGGTTAACCGATCGGAATTCCGTTATTCCTCCCACTCGATCAATGCTCAAAGTTACCAGACGTGGGGAAAACATGCTTACAAAAAATTATAAACATGTCGTCCCGATAGGATTCGAACCCACGACCCATCGATGCGCACGACAGGTGTTCTACCGAACGCGCCAACGAGCCCGTCAAAATTATTTTATCAAAGTTATTCATAGTCAAGGATTTAATTTATTTATAATCAAGGTCTTTGTGGAAAACCATCACCAGAGCCTCCCAATGTTTAAAGCCGGCACTTGCATTGCCTACCTGCGGCTGATGTTAACAGTAGATACTGAGCACCTTGTCAAATTCAGCTTACTTATGCAAGCTTATGTACAAGACTATTATAGAGAAGAATGTAATCTTGTGTATATACGTTAATATAATAGGGTTTGATTCTCATACGAAAAATCGATTTCACTAAAAAAATTAAAGTACCTAATAACTTTTTTGCGGGTGGAAAATGTAAGAATTTATAATCTATTTTTTGTATACCTGTGCAAATTTTTAATAAAATTGGTTAATTGAGTCTTGAAATGATAAATAATTAAATTATTATTTATTAATTTTATATTCCTAACGTTAGCATTCCATATAAACTGTCCTTTAGGTATAAGTTAAAACTATCGGCTTTCTAATATAAAAATACTATGTTTTTATTCTATAAACGATTTTTTTGACCCCATCTCAGCATTAAATGGCGGTATACAACCAGCATTTATCTTAAGTTGCGACGTCACGACATGCAAACTACCTGCTGTTCAAAGTTTTTTTTCCGCCACCCATAACTCCGCGCAAACTCTGGAGTCACCAGTGTATCATCGACTTTCGCATGACAATACATTAATTTCTAAGTATGATTTCATTTAGTAATCAATTGCTTTAGGATAAAGTTAAAAAAACATAATAGAAGCGTACTCGTACAATACAATGTACATTGTACCTAATAAGCCGAGGGTTACATAGTACCCACATGCGTCCTCGTCTTATATTCCTTACCATGAGTAGATTCCAAATGGTCGAAGCGAGGTCGTAATGGACGACAATTTCTGTGCCCACCTGAGCCTGGATATTCGTATGTGCGTAATGCCTCTACGAATATCGCCCGGTGAATATTGAAGAAGCCCTGCCTTATTGAATTACCCCTTGTAACGATATCGCTGTGAACCGACTTTGGCTTAATTACGTAAGCCTTCTATCATTTTCCTTTGTTGTATAACAGTTACTTTACTTGGAGATAAATAGAAAGTAAATCGAAAATAATTGCTAATAGTAGATAAGATCTAAAGATAAAGTTAAATGTACGCTTTATGGAATAATGTATTACAGATTCAAACTTATGCTGATGAATTGTATATAGGAAATTGTAACGTTTATGAATTTTAATTTTAATGACATTTTTATATAATGATGACGTCAATGTATTTTAATGTATAGGAAATAAAAAATATCATGCCAACTATCAATAACAATAGCTTTACATTTCATAATCATAATATTCAATAAATTTGAATATATATTTTTTTAAAGAATACAGATAATAAACATATTTACATACATTGAAGCACAATTGGTAGCCTTATCGCTAAGCAGCGATTTCTTCCAGGCAACCATATCGTACAAGCGAGAAATTGAAAGAAGAAATGAGTAGTGCAAGAATAAAAGGAAAGACGTGGATGCTTACATACATACATAGATATCATAAATAAATATTAATATACATAATACATATATTACATGCAGAAATTCTCTAAATTATTCAAATATTTCAATTAGTAGACATTAACTTAGAAGAAAAATAATTTGAAAGCATATTCTTGAAAATATTCAGTGATTTGGCTTTTTTTATAGTAAGCTGCAAAGCATTCCATATTTTAACTTGATTGCCTGGATCGTAAAAGATTGCTCGTAGAATGTAGACTGGTGCTCTGGCATCTCATGGCGAAAGAGCTCAGCTGATCTTACAGTGAAGTAAGTAGATACCTACTGTGCCCTGATTGACTGATTTTTTAAATCTTGTTTCCCCGGGATTAGAACACAGAGGCTGGTTACCACTGAGCCATGGAGATGATCAAAATGTTAAATGGCTAACGTTGCAGATGTAATGATTTGTCAACATTAACATTTTGTTGATTTAGTGACTAATATTAGAATAGAGTCACTTCTGGATCTGTGATATAAACCAGGGATGTTACGGAGCTTCGATTTCAGTTCCGAAAAGTCGAAACATCCGATTGATTTTGCACCTCCGATTCCGATTTCGGTTCCGATAAATTTGAATCGGAGGCTATAATCGGAGGTCGAAGCACATCGGCGGGGGTGGCGTGATCAGCGCCATTTGATTTAATTAACTTCTGTGTAAAACTTAAGAAAATCAGTTTATTTTTATATATCACACCCAGGAAGGTGTTTACTTTTTTGAACTGATATGAATCAAACTGATGAATAATGTTTGTAATTTTTTTTCTAATACACATCTCTCTTTAATCTGCCTCCGATTCCGGTTTCGGTTCCGATTCCGGTTCCGATAAACCAAATTTAAAAACTCCGATTCCGAATTCGGTTCCGGTAAAACAACTTCCGTTACATCCCTAATATAAACCACCGTTAATAGATGAAAAATGTGCGTGCAACGTGATGTGCATATTGCGCGTTTCGGTTTCAGTCTATGAATTTCCGAATGCTCGAAGTAAAAAGTAGGGCGACGGCGCATCATTGACTGATATTCTGTGGCTGAGGTATCACCTACCATCAAGTGAACCTCATGCTCGTCTGTCGATATCTAATGTATAATAATGTCGATATCGATAGATGTAATAAACCTATATTCTAGGTAGGTGAAGTACAAAAAGTCTTCATATCCCACAGCAGGTGTTGTTGTAATAGAATTCCTTCTTTATTTACGGCCAGTCATAGCTAACGCTTGACGCCACAATGGTTCCCAGAAAATTGGATTTACGCCGTCCGGAAACATCTATTCCAATTACATTTGCTCTGAAAATGTACTACAGTATCGAAAATGTATTATACTTCCATACCAACATAGAATCGTACGCGCTATTGTGATACGAATTTCCGCTAAACCAAAATTCGAGCTAATCAAATATAAATTATGGCGCAAACATTGAATTATTACAGAGCGTTAATTATTATCGTTCCGGTCTACAAATCTGAAAATCGAAACCCAATTAATTTTAAATTTTAAATAAGTGTACTTGTGATAAAATATCCTAAAAATTGTATGCATTTCCACTTAAATATAATTAAAAAATTTGTATTGGTAAACAAATAATAAATTAATTGCATTCGTGATTTATAAAACTGCCGAAATAAATAATCAACTGAACATAAAAGGAAGGGTCGCGTAGTCAATTTTATTTAGAAACGAAATACTGTTGTAAAATAAGAAATGAATTGAGTGTCATTCAGCGACTGGTACCGGTTTATAAAAGAGATGGACAAATTTCACTGTTTAAAATCACTGCTATTTTTACCTAAATATTAGCATCACTAATATAACTTTGATTTATTTGACGTATCTAAGTTTTGGAGACAGTATAAACCACTCTTGAGTTGTATCTAAGAATTTGCAGTGTCCTACATAATCGAAAATTCTTGCTTTTTCGTTAAACGCTTAAATTATGCTAAAAAATTTGGACTATTGCAAGTATTTCGTTAAAATAATTTTAAACTAAGCAGTTAAGCTCACGATGTTTATGATTTAAGACAGACATTGTTGTCACGGTTAGAACATTTTTAGATTATTCTATGAAGAAAAGTAATTTTACCAAAATTTTCAGTTAGGTCATTTTATTGTTTGAATAAATATACCATAATTTATACTTAAAAATGTAGTATTATATAATGTTATTATTTTTACATTTTTACAGGTTTAGAATATTTAAAAATAATGCACTAAATTCTATTATTTTGATTGCAATCAAGGAAAACTATATAGTACGAGCTGCAGCGTGTCGCTGCGCTCGCGGCCGCTGTTCGCCTGCCCCCGCGTGCGGACGCAGGCGGCCGCCAGCGCACCGACGCATACAGCTCTTACACTATTTAATGAATTGTTAGCCTTTGATACGGATGTTGATTTGTTTTTTGTTAACAAACCTAGATTTATGAAACTATGTTATAGGTTTCTTAATTCTTTGTCTAAATTGCAAAATGTAAGAAGTTAAAATTTTTGTACGTCTTGGCTCATAGGCTGTAAGTACAATTATTGTAAAATGCTGATAAATAAATATATGTATTTAATGTAATAATATTAATAATTATAAGGAAATTTAATAAAATCTAATTAAAACTTCAAACTCAATTTACTAAAATGGCAACCATGTGGGTTGATATTGTACTGCATATCAGCGTACAATTTAACATATTAAAAATTTGATAGTACTTTTTTGTGTACAAACCCTATCAGTCATCGCTATTAAAATAAATCCCTAGCACGAAAGTATTTGCATCGTAAATGTGTCATCATCTATAAGATGACGATGACGTATGATCAATTATATACAAATAACCAACAGATATCTTTCTCGAAAATTGTTCGTGCCCTCAAATTATCTTTGTAAAATAGCCATAGTTCAATGATAAAAATAATTAAAAAGTCGACAGTGAAAAGAATTGCGACTTCCCAACTCTATTTAGTCAACCGTAGTGATTAAGTGTCGCTGGATTTAACTTCGATTATTTTATTTTCATTTGCTTTTCACGAATGACTTTAACAAAATGATTTGACCCTTTTTACTCGACTACCGAGGAAGGGCAGTAATTTTCTTTGTACTTCTTAAAGTATTTTTTAGATTTATATGAATACGATTGTATTTTTGATATTTTTGATAGTGATTGTATTGTGTATACGATTTAAATATAACGGATACTAAATTATACTGAGTTTTAGTTACCACACATATTTTATTTGATTATTCGTTTTTATTTTGTTATTTGCGTGTTTTTTCTTTCTTTTCTTAAATAAAAATAACGCAACACATCTATAGTAAACGTACTAATAATATGTGTAAGAAATCTAAATAATAAATTAAACAGAATCAATCCAGTAGAGTATTTTATAGCTAAGATGCTCGGGAAAATGTTCGGAGTCGAGCAAAATATGTTCGGAGTCGAGCAAAAAATGCTCGGCAAAATGTTCGGAGTCGAGCAAAAAATGCTCGGGAAAATGTTCGGAGTCGAGCAAAATATGTTCGGAGTCGAGCAAAAAATGCTCGGCAAAATGTTCGGAGTCGAGCAAAAAATGCTCGGGAAAATGTTCGGAGTCGAGCAAAATATGTTCGGAGTCGAGCAAAAAATGCTCGGCAAAATGTTCGGAGTCGAGCAAAAAATGCTCGGCAAAATGTTCGGAGTCGAGCAAAATATGTTCGGAGTCGAGCAAAAAATGCTCGGGAAAATGTTCGGTGTCGAACAAAAAATGCTCGGCAAAATGTTCGGTGTCGAGCAAAAAATGCTCGGCAAAATGTTCGGAGTCGAGCAAAATATGTTCGGAGTCGAGCAAAAAATGCTCGGGAAAATGTTCTTTGTCGAGCCAAAAATGCTCGGAAAAATGTTCAGAGTCGAGCAAAAAATGCTCGGGAAAATGTTCGGAGTCGAGCAAAGTATGTTCGGAGCCGAGCAAAAAATGCTCGGCAAAATGTTCGGAGTCGAGCAAAATATGTTCGGAATCGAGCAAAAAATGCTCGGCAAAATGTTCGGAGTCGAGCAAAAAATGCTCGGCAAAATGTTTGGAGTCGAGCAAAAAATGTGCGGTGTCGAGCAAAAAATGTTCAGATTCGAGCAAAATATGTTTGGAGTCAAGCAAAAAATGCTCGGCAAAATGTTCGGAGTCGAGCAAAAAATGCTCGGCAAAATGTTCGGTGTCGAGCAAAAAATGTTCGAAGTCGAGCAAAAAATGTTCGAAGTCGAGCAAAAAATGCTCGGCAAAATGTTCGGAGTCGAGCAAAAAATGTTCGTTGTCGAGCAAAAAATGTTCGAAGTCGAGCAAAAAATGCTCGGCAAAATGTTTGGAGTCGAGCAAAAAATGTGCGGTGTCGAGCAAAAAATGTTCAGATTCGAGCAAAATATGTTTGGAGTCAAGCAAAAAATGCTCGGCAAAATGTTCGGAGTCGAGCAAAAAATGCTCGGCAAAATGTTCGGTGTCGAGCAAAAAATGTTCGAAGTCGAGCAAAAAATGTTCGAAGTCGAGCAAAAAATGCTCGGCAAAATGTTCGGAGTCGAGCAAAAAATGTTCGTTGTCGAGCAAAAAATGTTCGAAGTCGAGCAAAAAATGCTCGGCAAAATGTTCGGAGTCGAGCAAAATATGTTCGGAGTCGAGCAAAATATGTTCAGAGTCGAGCAAAAAATGCTCGGGAAAATGTTCGGAGTCGAGCAAAATATGTTCGGAGTCGAGCAAAAAATGCTCGGGAAAATGTTCGGAGCTGAGCAAAAAATGCTCGGGAAAATGTTCGGAGTCGAGCAAAATATGTTCGGAGTCGAGCAAAAAATGTGCGGTGTCGAGCAAAAAATGTTCAGATTCGAGCAAAATATGTTTGGAGTCGAGCAAAAAATGCTCGGCAAAATGTTCGGAGTCGAGCAAAAAATGTTCGGTGTCGAGCAAAAATGTTCGAAGTCGAGCAAAAAATGTTCGAAGTCGAGCAAAAAATGCTCGGCAAAATGTTCGGAGTCGAGCAAAAAATGCTCGGGAAAATGTTCGGAGTCGAGCAAAAAATGTTCGGTGTCGAGCAAAAATGTTCGAAGTCGAGCAAAAAATGTTCGAAGTCGAGCAAAAAATGCTCGGCAAAATGTTCGGAGTCGAGCAAAAAATGCTCGGGAAAATGTTCGGAGTCGAGCAAAAAATGCTCGGCAAAATGTTCGGAGTCGAGCAAAATATGTTCGGAGTCGAGCAAAAAATGCTCGGGAAAATGTTCGGTTTCGAGCAAAAAATGCTCGGAAAAATGTTCGGAGTCGAGCAAAAAATGCTCGGGAAAATGTTCGGAGTCGAGCAAAATATGTTCGGAGTCGAGCAAAAAATGCTCGGCAAAATGTTCGGAGTCGAGCAAAAAATGCTCGGGAAATTGTTCGGAGTCGAGCAAAATATGTTCGGAGTCGAGCAAAAAATGCTCGGCAAAATGTTCGGAGTCGAGCAAAAAATGCTCTGGAAATTGTTCGAAGTCGAGCAAAAAATGTTCGGTGTCGAGCAAAAAATGTTCGAAGTCGTGCAAAAAATGCTCGGCAAAATGTTCGGAGTCGAGCAAAAAATGTTAGGTTTCTAGCAAAAAATGTTCGAAGTCGAGCAAAAAATGCTCGGCAAAATGTTCGGAGTCGAGCAAAAAATGCTCGGGAAAATGTTCGGAGTCGAGCAAAATATGTTCGGAGTCGAGCAAAAAATGCTCGGGAAAATGTTCGGAGTCGAGCAAAAAATGCTCGGGAAAATGTTCGGTGTCGAGCAAAATATGTTCGGAGTCGAGCAAAAAATGCTCGGGAAAATGTTCGGGAGCTGAGCAAAAAATGCTCGGGAAAATGTTCGGAGTCGAGCAAAATATGTTCGGAGTCGAGCAAGAAATGTGCGGTGTCGAGCAAAACATGTTCGGAATCGAGCAAAATATGTTTGGAGTCGAGCAAAAAATGCTCGGCAAAAAGTTCGGAGTCGAGCAAAAAATGTTCGGTGTCGAGCAGAAATGTTCGAAGTCGAGCAAAAAATGCTCGGCAAAATGTTCGGAGTCGAGCACAAAATGCTCGGGAAAATGTTCGGAGTCGAGCAAAATATGTTCGGAGTCGAGCAAAAAATGCTCGGGAAAATGTTCGGTGTCGAGCAAAAAATGCTCGGCAAAATGTTCGGAGTCGAGCAAAATATGTTCGGAGTCGAGCAAAAAATGCTCGGCAAAATGTTCGGAGTCGAGCAAAAAATGCTCGGGAAATTGTTGGAAGTCGAGCAAAAAATTCTCGGCAAAATGTTCGCAGTCGAGCAAAAAATGTTCGGTGTCGAGCAAAAAATGTTCGAAGTCGTGCAAAAAATGCTCGGCAAAATGTTAGGAGTCGAGCAAAATATGTTCGGAGTCGAGCAAAAAATGCTCGGCAAAATGTTCGGAGTCGAGCAAAAAATGTTCGGTTTCTAGCAAAAAATGTTCGAAGTCGAGCAAAAAATGCTCGGCAAAATGTTAGGAGTCGAGCAAAAAATGCTCGGCAAAATATTTGGAGTCGAGCAAAAAATGCTCGGCAAAATGTCGAGCAAAAAATGCTCGGCAAAATGTTCGGAGTCGAGCAAAAAATGCTCGGGAAAATGTTCGGTGTCGAGCAAAAAATGCTCGGCAAAATGTTCGGTGTCAAGCAAAAAATGCTCGGCAAAATGTTCGGAGTCGAGCAAAATATGTTCGGAGTCAAGCAAAAAATGCTCGGGAAAATGTTCGGTGTCGAGCAAAAAATGCTCGGCAAAATGTTCGGAGTCGAGCAAAAAATGCTCGGCAAAATGTTCGGAGTCGAGCAAAATATGTTCGGAGTCGAGCAAAAAATGCTCGGGAAAATGTTCGGTGTCGAGCAAAAAATGCTCGGCAATATGTTCGGAGTCGAGCAAAAAATGCTCGGGAAAATGTTCGGTGTCGAGCAAAAAATGCTCGGCAAAATGTTCGGAGTCGAGCAAAAAATGCTCGGGAAAATGTTCGGAGTCGAGCAAAATATGTTCGGAGTCGAGCAAAAAATGCTCGGCAAAATGTTCGGAGTCGAGCAAAAAATGCTCGGCAAAATATTTGGAGTCGAGCAAAAAATGTTCGGAGTCGAGCAAAAAATGCTCGGCAAAATGTTCGGAGTCGAGCAAAAAATGTTCGGTTTCTAGCAAAAAATGTTCGAAGTCGAGCAAAAAATGCTCGGCAAAATGTTCGGAGTCGAGCAAAAAATGCTCGGCAAAATGTTCGGAGTCGAGCAAAAAATGCTCGGCAAAATGTTCGGAGTCGAGCAAAAAATGCTCGGCAAAATATTTGGAGTCGAGCAAAAAATGCTCGGCAAAATGTCGAGCAAAAATGCTCGGCAAAATATTTGGAGTCGAGCAAAAAATGTTCGGAGTCGAGCAAAAAATGCTCGGCAAAATGTTCGGAGTCGAGCAAAAAATGTTCGGTTTCTAGCAAAAAATGTTCGAAGTCGAGCAAAAAATGCTCGGCAAAATGTTCGGAGTCGAGCAAAAAATGCTCGGCAAAATGTTCGGAGTCGAGCAAAAAATGCTCGGCAAAATATTTGGAGTCGAGCAAAAAATGCTCGGCAAAATGTCGAGCAAAAAATGTTCGGCAAAATGTTCGGTGTCAAGCAAAAAATGTTCGGAGTCGAGCAAAAAATGCTCGGCAAAATGTTCGGAGTCGAGCAAAATATGTTCGGAGTCGAGCAAAAAATGCTCGGGAAAAATGTTCGGTGTCGAGCAAAAAATGCTCGGCAAAATGTTAGGTGTCGAGCAAAAAATGCTCGGCAAAATGTTCGGAGTCGAGCAAAATATGTTCGGAGTCGAGCAAAAAATGCTCGGGAAAATGTTCGGTGTCGAGCAAAAAATGCTCGGCAAAATGTTCGGAGTCGAGCAAAAAATGCTCGGGAAAATGTTCGGAGTCGAGCAAAATATGTTCGGAGTCGAGCAAAAAATGCTCGGCAAAATGTTCAGAGTCGAGCAAAAAATGCTCGGGAAATTGTTCGGAGTCGAGCAAAATATGTTCGGAGTCGAGCAAAAAATAAATGTTCGGAGTCGAGCAAAAAATGCTCGGGAAATTGTTCGAAGTCGAGCAAAAAATTCTCGGCAAAATGTTCGCAGTCGAGCAAAAAATGTTCGGAGTCGAGCAAAATATGTTCGAAGTCGAGTAAAAA
Source organism: Anthocharis cardamines (assembly GCA_905404175.1). Lineage (NCBI taxonomy): Eukaryota > Metazoa > Arthropoda > Insecta > Lepidoptera > Pieridae > Anthocharis > Anthocharis cardamines. The sequence continues at coordinate 4,680,813 of FR989959.1, forward strand.
ATGTTCGAAGTCGAGCAAAAAATGCTCAGCAAAATGTTCGGAGTCGAGCAAAATATGTTCGGAGTCGAGCAAAAAATGCTCGGCAAAATGTTCGGAGTCGAGCAAAAAATGCTCGGGAAATTGTTCGGTGTCGAGCAAAAAATGCTCGGCAAAATGTTCGGTGTCGAGCAAAAAATGCTCGGCAAAATGTTCGGAGTCGAGCAAAATATGTTCGGAGTCGAGCAAAAAATTCTCGGGAAAATGTTCGGTGTCGAGCAAAAAATGCTCGGCAAAATGTTCGGAGTCGAGCAAAAAATGCTCGGCAAAATATTTGGAGTCGAGCAAAAAATGCTCGGCAAAATGTTCGGAGTCGAGCAAAAAATGTTCGGTTTCTTGCAAAAAAATTTCGAAGTCGAGCAAAAAATGCTCGGCAAAATGTTCGGAGTCGAGCAAAAAATGCTCGGCAAAATGTTCGGAGTCGAGCAAAAAATGCTCGGCAAAATGTTCGGAGTCGAGCAAAAAATGCTCGGCAAAATATTCGGAGTCGAGCAAAAAATGCTCGGCAAAATGTTCGGAGTCGAGCAAAAAATGTTCGGTTTCTAGCAAAAAATGTTCGAAGTCGAGCAAAAAATGCTCGGCAAAATGTTCGGAGTCGTTCAAAAAATGCTCGGCAAAATGTTCGGAGTCGAGCAAAAAATGCTCGGCAAAATGTTCGGAGTCGAGCAAAAAATGCTCGGCAAAATGTTCGGAGTCGAGCAAAAAATGCTCGGCAAAATGTTCGGAGTCGAGCAAAAAATGCTCGGCAAAATATTTGGAGTCGAGCAAAAAATGTTCGGAGTCGAGCAAAAAATGCTCGGCAAAATGTTCGGAGTCGAGCAAAAAATGTTCGGTTTCTAGCAAAAAATGTTCGAAGTCGAGCAAAAAATGCTCGGCAAAATGTTCGGAGTCGAGCAAAAAATGCTCGGGAAATTGTTCGGAGTCGAGCAAAATATGTTCGGAGTCGAGCAAAAAATGCTCGGCAAAATGTTCGGAGTCGAGCAAAAAATGCTCTGGAAATTGTTCGAAGTCGAGCAAAAAATGTTCGGTGTCGAGCAAAAAATGTTCGAAGTCGTGCAAAAAATGCTCGGCAAAATGTTAGGAGTCGAGCAAAATATGTTCGGAGTCGAGCAAAAAATGCTCGGCAAAATGTTCGGAGTCGAGCAAAAAATGTTAGGTTTCTAGCAAAAAATGTTCGAAGTCGAGCAAAAAATGCTCGGCAAAATGTTCGGAGTCGAGCAAAAAATGCTCGGGAAAATGTTCGGAGTCGAGCAAAATATGTTCGGAGTCGAGCAAAAAATGCTCGGGAAAATGTTCGGAGTCGAGCAAAAAATGCTCGGGAAAATGTTCGGTGTCGAGCAAAATATGTTCGGAGTCGAGCAAAAAATGCTCGGGAAAATGTTCGGGAGCTGAGCAAAAAATGCTCGGGAAAATGTTCGGAGTCGAGCAAAATATGTTCGGAGTCGAGCAAGAAATGTGCGGTGTCGAGCAAAACATGTTCGGAATCGAGCAAAATATGTTTGGAGTCGAGCAAAAAATGCTCGGCAAAAAGTTCGGAGTCGAGCAAAAAATGTTCGGTGTCGAGCAGAAATGTTCGAAGTCGAGCAAAATATGTTCGGAGTCGAGCAAGAAATGTGCGGTGTCGAGCAAAACATGTTCGGAATCGAGTAAAAAATGTTCGAAGTCGAGCAAAAAATGCTCGGCAAAATGTTCGGAGTCAAGCAAAAAATGCTCGGGAAAATGTTCGGTGTCGAGCAAAAAATGCTCGGGAAAATGTTCGGAGTCGAGCAAAATATGTTCGGAGTCGAGCAAAAAATGCTCGGCAAAATGTTCGGAATCGAGCAAAATATGTTTGGAGTCGAGCAAAAAATGCTCGGCAAAATGTTCGGAGTCGAGCAAAAAATGTTCGGTGTCGAGCAAAAATGTTCGAAGTCGAGCAAAAAATGTTCGAAGTCGAGCAAAAAATGCTCGGCAAAATGTTCGGAGTCGAGCAAAAAATGCTCGGGAAAATGTTCGGAGTCGAGCAAAATATGTTCGGAGTCGAGCAAAAAATGCTCGGGAAAATGTTCGGAGTCGAGCAAAAAATGCTCGGGAAAATGTTCGGTGTCGAGCAAAATATGTTCGGAGTCGAGCAAAAAATGCTCGGGAAAATGTTCGGGAGCTGAGCAAAAAATGCTCGGGAAAATGTTCGGAGTCGAGCAAAATATGTTCGGAGTCGAGCAAGAAATGTGCGGTGTCGAGCAAAACATGTTCGGAATCGAGCAAAATATGTTTGGAGTCGAGCAAAAAATGCTCGGCAAAAAGTTCGGAGTCGAGCAAAAAATGTTCGGTGTCGAGCAGAAATGTTCGAAGTCGAGCAAAATATGTTCGGAGTCGAGCAAGAAATGTGCGGTGTCGAGCAAAACATGTTCGGAATCGAGTAAAAAATGTTCGAAGTCGAGCAAAAAATGCTCGGCAAAATGTTCGGAGTCAAGCAAAAAATGCTCGGGAAAATGTTCGGTGTCGAGCAAAAAATGCTCGGGAAAATGTTCGGAGTCGAGCAAAATATGTTCGGAGTCGAGCAAAAAATGCTCGGCAAAATGTTCGGAGTCGAGCAAAAAATGCTCGGGAAAATGTTCGGTGTCGAGCAAAAAATGCTCGGCAAAATGTTCGGTGTCGAGCAAAAAATGCTCGGCAAAATGTTCGGAGTCGAGCAAAATATGTTCGGAGTCGAGCAAAAAATGCTCGGGAAAATGTTCGGTGTCGAGCAAAAAATGCTCGGCAAAATGTTCGGTGTCGAGCAAAAAATGCTCGGCAAAATGTTCGGAGTCGAGCAAAATATGTTCGGAGTCGAGCAAAAAATGCTCGGGAAAATGTTCGGTGTCGAGCAAAAAATGCTCGGCAAAATGTTCGGAGTCGAGCAAAATATGTTCGGAGTCGAGCAAAAAATGCTCGGGAAAAATGTTCGGTGTCGAGCAAAAAATGCTCGGCAAAATGTTCGGTGTCGAGCAAAAAATGCTCGGCAAAATGTTCGGAGTCGAGCAAAATATGCTCGTAAAATTTTTAAAAGTCGCTTGAAATGGTGTCAAGACAACCAAGACCAAATCAGAATGGATATAATAGCTAATCAGCATGCCTCTAAAAATTTTGTACAGTTTTGGAAGTCCACACGTAAAATGGATGTTAAGCCGAGCCTTCCGGTGAGTGTGGGAGGTTTGAGTGACCCGTTGGAAATCGCAAATATGTTCAAGGAACATTTCAAGGTGCGATCGCCACTTGGGTCAACTGCGGTTCTTGGTGCTGACCCTAGTGAGCTGGCAGACGGACCTCTGCTACAGGTATCGTCTAAGCTAATTAAGTCAATTATTAAGGATATGAGCAGAGGTAAATCTCCAGGTCACGACGGGCTAAGTATTGAACATTTAAAGTATGCGGGATATCATTTGCCTAGAGTTCTTTCCATGTTTTATTCATTATGTATAAGTCACTCATACCTTCCAGCACCTCTAATGAAAACAGTAGTGGTGCCTATCATTAAGAATAAGACTGGGGACATTTCGGACAAGGAAAACTATCGCCCAATATCCTTGGCTACAATTCTGGCCAAAGTGCTTGACAGTGTGCTTGATACAAGTTTAAATAACTACTTAGACTTGCACGATGCTCAGTTCGGTTTTAGGCCCGGGCTTTCTACAGAAAGCGCCATTTTAAGTCTCAAGCACAGTTGAGTATTACACCAAGCGCAAAACGCCGGTGTACGCCTGTTTTCTAGATTTGTCCAGGGCTTTTGACCTTGTGTCTTATGATGTCCTTTGGAGGAAATTGTCAGACAGGGGTGTACCGGCTGCAGTAATAAATATCTTCAGATATTGGTATGCTCATCAAGGGAATGTTGTGAGATGGTCCAACGCTTTGTCCGAGTCTTATGTAATGCAGTGTGGGGTAAGACAGGGAGGGCTGTCATCCCCCAAGCTCTTTAACCTTTACATTAATGACCTCATTGTCGGACTCAGCAGTTTACGTGTTGGTTGTCGAGTTGGGGGTATAAGTATCAACAACATTAGCTACGCTGATGATATGGTGTTGCTGGCTCCGACAGCGGGGGCTATAATGAAGATGCTGGGAGTTTGTGAGTCGTATGTAACGGCTCATGGACTTCATTATAATGTAAAAAAATGTAAGTATATTGTCTTTGGGGACACCGGTGGGCATCCCAAGTGTACATCGTCTATTACTCTGAATGGAATCGATGTGGAAAGGGTTAATACATTTAAGTACCTAGGGCATATGCTTGCTGATGATCTCAAGGACAATATAGATATAGAGAGGGAGCGCAGAGCGTTGGCGATCAGAAGTAATATGCTGGCTCGTAGGTTTGCTCGTTGTAGTAAACAAGCTAAGATCACGCTTTTTAAAGCTTATTGCCAAAATTTCTACACGAGCGGTCTATGGGTTAGCTATACAGGCAGATCGCTTAATGCTTTGCGCATCCTTTATAATAATGCTTTTAGGATGATGTTAAAACTGCCACGTTTCTGTAGTGCCTCGGGTATGTTCGCTGAAGCCCATACTGATGACTTTTGGGCAGTTCAGCGCAAAAAAACAGCATCTCTTTTAGGTAGGGTAAGAGGCAGTCGTAACAGCATCCTACAGACGGTGGCCGAAAATTATGCGGCTCCTATCATGAGGCACTTTGTGGGTATACTTGTCGGTGCAAATCGGCGTGTGTACGCATAGACTGCCTCTTGATATTTACATAGATTTTAGAATAGATTTAGGTACTAACATTAGAATTAAGCTCTTACTAACAACTTATGGATCTTTGTAATCTGATATTTAATTAAATAATAATAATAATAATAAAAAAAAAATGTTCGGAGTCGAGCAAAAAATGTTCGGTGTCGAGCAAAAAATGTTCGAAGTCGAGTAAAAAATGTTCGAAGTCGAGCAAAAAATGCTCGGCAAAATGTTCGGAGTCGAGCAAAATATGTTCGGAGTCGAGCAAAAAATGCTCGGCAAAATGTTCGGAGTCGAGCAAAAAATGCTCGGGAAAATGTTCGGTGTCGAGCAAAAAATGCTCGGCAAAATGTTCGGTGTCAAGCAAAAAATGCTCGGCAAAATGTTCGGAGTCGAGCAAAATATGTTCGGAGTCAAGCAAAAAATGCTCGGGAAAATGTTCGGTGTCGAGCAAAAAATGCTCGGCAAAATGTTCGGAGTCGAGCAAAAAATGCTCGGCAAAATGTTCGGAGTCGAGCAAAATATGTTCGGAGTCGAGCAAAAAATGCTCGGGAAAATGTTCGGTGTCGAGCAAAAAATGCTCGGCAATATGTTCGGAGTCGAGCAAAAAATGCTCGGGAAAATGTTCGGTGTCGAGCAAAAAATGCTCGGCAAAATGTTCGGAGTCGAGCAAAAAATGCTCGGGAAAATGTTCGGAGTCGAGCAAAATATGTTCGGAGTCGAGCAAAAAATGCTCGGCAAAATGTTCGGAGTCGAGCAAAAAATGCTCGGCAAAATATTTGGAGTCGAGCAAAAAATGTTCGGAGTCGAGCAAAAAATGCTCGGCAAAATGTTCGGAGTCGAGCAAAAAATGTTCGGTTTCTAGCAAAAAATGTTCGAAGTCGAGCAAAAAATGCTCGGCAAAATGTTCGGAGTCGAGCAAAAAATGCTCGGCAAAATGTTCGGAGTCGAGCAAAAAATGCTCGGCAAAATGTTCGGAGTCGAGCAAAAAATGCTCGGCAAAATATTTGGAGTCGAGCAAAAAATGCTCGGCAAAATGTCGAGCAAAAATGCTCGGCAAAATATTTGGAGTCGAGCAAAAAATGTTCGGAGTCGAGCAAAAAATGCTCGGCAAAATGTTCGGAGTCGAGCAAAAAATGTTCGGTTTCTAGCAAAAAATGTTCGAAGTCGAGCAAAAAATGCTCGGCAAAATGTTCGGAGTCGAGCAAAAAATGCTCGGCAAAATGTTCGGAGTCGAGCAAAAAATGCTCGGCAAAATGTTCGGAGTCGAGCAAAAAATGCTCGGCAAAATATTTGGAGTCGAGCAAAAAATGCTCGGCAAAATGTCGAGCAAAAAATGTTCGGCAAAATGTTCGGTGTCAAGCAAAAAATGTTCGGAGTCAAGCAAAAAATGCTCGGCAAAATGTTCGGAGTCGAGCAAAATATGTTCGGAGTCGAGCAAAAAATGCTCGGGAAAAATGTTCGGTGTCGAGCAAAAAATGCTCGGCAAAATGTTCGGTGTCGAGCAAAAAATGCTCGGCAAAATGTTGGGAGTCGAGCAAAATATGTTCGGAGTCGAGCAAAAAATGCTCGGGAAAATGTTCGGTGTCGAGCAAAAAATGCTCGGCAAAATGTTCGGAGTCGAGCAAAAAATGCTCGGGAAAATGTTCGGAGTCGAGCAAAATATGTTCGGAGTCGAGCAAAAAATGCTCGGCAAAATGTTCAGAGTCGAGCAAAAAATGCTCGGGAAATTGTTCGGAGTCGAGCAAAATATGTTCGGTGTCGAGCAAAAAATGCTCGGCAAAATGTTCGGAGTCGAGCAAAAAATGCTCGGCAAAATATTTGGAGTCGAGCAAAAAATGTTCGGAGTCGAGCAAAAAATGCTCGGCAAAATGTTCGGAGTCGAGCAAAAAATGTTCGGTTTCTTGCAAAAAATTTTCGAAGTCGAGCAAAAAATGCTCGGCAAAATGTTCGGAGTCGAGCAAAAAATGCTCGGCAAAATGTTCGGAGTCGAGCAAAAAATGCTCGGCAAAATGTTCGGAGTCGAGCAAAAAATGCTCGGCAAAATATTCGGAGTCGAGCAAAAAATGCTCGGCAAAATGTTCGGAGTCGAGCAAAAAATGTTCGGTTTCTAGCAAAAAATGTTCGAAGTCGAGCAAAAAATGCTCGGCAAAATGTTCGGAGTCGAGCAAAAAATGCTCGGCAAAATGTTCGGAGTCGAGCAAAAAATGCTCGGCAAAATGTTCGGAGTCGAGCAATAAATGCTCGGCAAAATATTTGGAGTCGAGCAAAAAATGCTCGGGAAAATGTTCGGAGCTGAGCAAAAAATGCTCGGGAAAATGTTCGGAGTCGAGCAAAATATGTTCGGAGTCGAGCAAAAAATGTGCGGTGTCGAGCAAAACATGTTCGGAATCGAGCAAAATATGTTTGGAGTCGAGCAAAAAATGCTCGGCAAAATGTTCGGAGTCGAGCAAAAAATGTTCGGTGTCGAGCAAAAATGTTCGAAGTCGAGCAAAAAATGTTCGAAGTCGAGCAAAAAATGCTCGGCAAAATGTTCGGAGTCGAGCAAAAAATGCTCGGGAAATTGTTCGGAGTCGAGCAAAATATGTTCGGAGTCGAGCAAAAAATGCTCGGCAAAATGTTCGGAGTCGAGCAAAAAATGCTCTGGAAATTGTTCGAAGTCGAGCAAAATATGTTCGGAGTCGAGCAAAAAATGCTCGGGAAAATGTTCGGAGTCGAGCAAAAAATGCTCGGGAAAATGTTCGGTGTCGAGCAAAATATGTTCGGAGTCGAGCAAAAAATGCTCGGGAAAATGTTCGGGAGCTGAGCAAAAAATGCTCGGGAAAATGTTCGGAGTCGAGCAAAATATGTTCGGAGTCGAGCAAGAAATGTGCGGTGTCGAGCAAAACATGTTCGGAATCGAGCAAAATATGTTTGGAGTCGAGCAAAAAATGCTCGGCAAAAAGTTCGGAGTCGAGCAAAAAATGTTCGGTGTCGAGCAGAAATGTTCGAAGTCGAGCAAAATATGTTCGGAGTCGAGCAAGAAATGTGCGGTGTCGAGCAAAACATGTTCGGAATCGAGTAAAAAATGTTCGAAGTCGAGCAAAAAATGCTCGGCAAAATGTTCGGAGTCGAGCAAAAAATGCTCGGGAAAATGTTCGGTGTCGAGCAAAAAATGCTCGGGAAAATGTTCGGAGTCGAGCAAAATATGTTCGGAGTCGAGCAAAAAATGCTCGGCAAAATGTTCGGAGTCGAGCAAAAAATCCTCGGGAAAATGTTCGGTGTCGAGCAAAAAATGCTCGGCAAAATGTTCGGTGTCGAGCAAAAAATGCTCGGCAAAATGTTCGGAGTCGAGCAAAATATGTTCGGAGTCGAGCAAAAAATGCTCGGGAAAATGTTCGGTGTCGAGCAAAAAATGCTCGGCAAAATGTTCGGAGTCGAGCAAAATATGTTCGGAGTCGAGCAAAAAATGCTCGGGAAAAATGTTCGGTGTCGAGCAAAAAATGCTCGGCAAAATGTTCGGTGTCGAGCAAAAAATGCTCGGCAAAATGTTCGGAGTCGAGCAAAAAATGCTCGGCAAAATGTTCGGAGTCGAGCAAAAAATGCTCGGCAAAATGTTCGGAGTCGAGCAATAAATGCTCGGCAAAATATTTGGAGTCGAGCAAAAAATGCTCGGGAAAATGTTCGGAGCTGAGCAAAAAATGCTCGGGAAAATGTTCGGAGTCGAGCAAAATATGTTCGGAGTCGAGCAAAAAATGTGCGGTGTCGAGCAAAACATGTTCGGAATCGAGCAAAATATGTTTGGAGTCGAGCAAAAAATGCTCGGCAAAATGTTCGGAGTCGAGCAAAAAATGTTCGGTGTCGAGCAAAAATGTTCGAAGTCGAGCAAAAAATGTTCGAAGTCGTGCAAAAAATGCTCGGCAAAATGTTAGGAGTCGAGCAAAATATGTTCGGAGTCGAGCAAAAAATGCTCGGCAAAATGTTCGGAGTCGAGCAAAAAATGTTCGGTTTCTAGCAAAAAATGTTCGAAGTCGAGCAAAAAATGCTCGGCAAAATGTTAGGAGTCGAGCAAAAAATGCTCGGCAAAATATTTGGAGTCGAGCAAAAAATGCTCGGCAAAATGTCGAGCAAAAAATGCTCGGCAAAATGTTCGGAGTCGAGCAAAAAATGCTCGGGAAAATGTTCGGTGTCGAGCAAAAAATGCTCGGCAAAATGTTCGGTGTCAAGCAAAAAATGCTCGGCAAAATGTTCGGAGTCGAGCAAAATATGTTCGGAGTCAAGCAAAAAATGCTCGGGAAAATGTTCGGTGTCGAGCAAAAAATGCTCGGCAAAATGTTCGGAGTCGAGCAAAAAATGCTCGGCAAAATGTTCGGAGTCGAGCAAAATATGTTCGGAGTCGAGCAAAAAATGCTCGGGAAAATGTTCGGTGTCGAGCAAAAAATGCTCGGCAATATGTTCGGAGTCGAGCAAAAAATGCTCGGGAAAATGTTCGGTGTCGAGCAAAAAATGCTCGGCAAAATGTTCGGAGTCGAGCAAAAAATGCTCGGGAAAATGTTCGGAGTCGAGCAAAATATGTTCGGAGTCGAGCAAAAAATGCTCGGCAAAATGTTCGGAGTCGAGCAAAAAATGCTCGGCAAAATATTTGGAGTCGAGCAAAAAATGTTCGGAGTCGAGCAAAAAATGCTCGGCAAAATGTTCGGAGTCGAGCAAAAAATGTTCGGTTTCTAGCAAAAAATGTTCGAAGTCGAGCAAAAAATGCTCGGCAAAATGTTCGGAGTCGAGCAAAAAATGCTCGGCAAAATGTTCGGAGTCGAGCAAAAAATGCTCGGCAAAATGTTCGGAGTCGAGCAAAAAATGCTCGGCAAAATATTTGGAGTCGAGCAAAAAATGCTCGGCAAAATGTCGAGCAAAAATGCTCGGCAAAATATTTGGAGTCGAGCAAAATATGTTCGGAGTCGAGCAAAAAATGCTCGGCAAAATGTTCGGAGTCGAGCAAAAAATGCTCGGGAAAATGTTCGGTGTCGAACAAAAAATGCTCGGCAAAATGTTCGGTGTCGAGCAAAAAATGCTCGGCAAAATGTTCGGAGTCGAGCAAAATATGTTCGGAGTCGAGCAAAAAATGCTCGGGAAAATGTTCGGTGTCGAGCAAAAAATGCTCGGCAAAATGTTCGCAGTCGAGCAAAAAATGTTCGGTGTCGAGCAAAAAATGTTCGAAGTCGTGCAAAAAATGCTCGGCAAAATGTTAGGAGTCGAGCAAAATATGTTCGGAGTCGAGCAAAAAATGCTCGGCAAAATGTTCGGAGTCGAGCAAAAAATGTTAGGTTTCTAGCAAAAAATGTTCGAAGTCGAGCAAAAAATGCTCGGCAAAATGTTAGGAGTCGAGCAAAAAATGCTCGGCAAAATATTTGGAGTCGAGCAAAAAATGCTCGGCAAAATGTCGAGCAAAAAATGTTCGGCAAAATGTTCGGTGTCAAGCAAAAAATGTTCGGAGTCGAGCAAAAAATGTTCGAAGTCGAGCAAAAAATGCTCGGCAAAATGTTCGGAGTCGAGCAAAAAATGCTCGGGAAAATGTTTGGAGTCGAGCAAAAAATGCTCGGCAAAATGTTCGGAGTCGAGCAAAAAATGCTCGGGAAAATGTTCGGTGTCGAGCAAAAAATGCTCGGCAAAATGTTCGGAGTCGAGCAAAATATGCTCGGCAAAATGTTCGGAGTCGAGCAAAAAATGCTCGGGAAAATGTTCGGAGTCGAGCAAAAAATGCTCGGCAAAATGTTCGGAGTCGAGCAAAAAATGCTCGGGAAAATGTTCGGAGTCGAGCAAAAAATGCTCGGGAAATTGTTCGAAGTCGAGCAAAAAATTCTCGGCAAAATGTTCGCAGTCGAGCAAAAAATGTTCGGTGTCGAGCAAAAAATGTTCGAAGTCGTGCAAAAAAATGCTCGGCAAAATGTTAGGAGTCGAGCAAAATATGTTCGGAGTCGAGCAAAAAATGCTCGGCAAAATGTTCGGAGTCGAGCAAAAAATGTTCGGTTTCTAACAAAAAATGTTCGAAGTCGAGCAAAAAATGCTCGGCAAAATGTTCGGAGTCGAGCAAAAAATGCTCGGCAAAATGTTCGGAGTCGAGCAAAAAATGCTCGACAAAATGTTCGGAGTCGAGCAAAAAATGCTCGGCAAAATATTTGGAGTCGAGCAAAAAATGCTCGGCAAAATGTCGAGCAAAAAATGTTCGGCAAAATGTTCGGTGTCAAGCAAAAAATGTTCGGAGTCGAGCAAATAATGCTCGGCAAAATGTTCGGAGTCGAGCAAAATATGTTCGGAGTCGAGCAAAAAATGCTCGGGAAAAATGTTCGGTGTCGAGCAAAAAATGCTCGGCAAAATGTTCGGTGTCGAGCAAAAAATGCTCGGCAAAATGTTCGGAGTCGAGCAAAATATGCTCGGCAAAATGTTCGGAGTCGAGCAAAAAATGCTCGGCAAAATGTTCGGAGTCGAGCAAAATATGCTCGGCAAAATGTTCGGAGTCGAGCAAAAAATGTTCGGTGTCGAGCAAAAAATGTTCGAAGTCGAGCAAAAAATGTTCGGTGTCGAGCAAAAAATGTTCGAAGACGTGCAAAAAATGCTCGGCAAAATGTTAGGAGTCGAGCAAAATATATTCGGAGTCGAGCAAAAAATGCTCGGCAAAATGTTCGGAGTCGAGCAAAAAATGTTCGGTTTCTAGCAAAAAATGTTCGAAGTCGAGCAAAAAATGCTCGGCAAAATGTTCGGAGTCGAGCAAAAAATGCTCGGCAAAATGTTCGGAGTCGAGCAAAAAATGCTCGGCAAAATGTTCGGAGTCGAGCAAAAAATGCTCGGCAAAATATTTGGAGTCGAGCAAAAAATGCTCGGCAAAATGTCGAGCAAAAAATGTTCGGCAAAATGTTCGGTGTCAAGCAAAAAATGTTCGGAGTCGAGCAAATAATGCTCGGCAAAATGTTCGGAGTCGAGCAAAATATGTTCGGAGTCGAGCAAAAAATGCTCGGGAAAAATGTTCGGTGTCGAGCAAAAAATGCTCGGCAAAATGTTCGGTGTCGGGCAAAAAATGCTCGGCAAAATGTTCGGAGTCGAGCAAAATATGTTCGGAGTCGAGCAAAAAATGCTCGGGAAAAATGTTCGGTGTCGAGCAAAAAATGCTCGGCAAAATGTTCGGTGTCGAGCAAAAAATGCTCGGCAAAATGTTCGGAGTCGAGCAAAATATGCTCGGCAAAATGTTCGGAGTCGAGCAAAAAATGTTCGGTGTCGAGCAAAAAATGTTCGAAGTCGAGCAAAAAATGTTCGGTGTCGAGCAAAAAATGTTCGAAGTCGTGCAAAAAATGCTCGGCAAAATGTTAGGAGTCGAGCAAAATATGTTCGGAGTCGAGCAAAAAATGCTCGGCAAAATGTTCGGAGTCGAGCAAAATATGTTCGGAGTCGAGCAAAAAATGCTCGGCAAAATGTTCGGAGTCGAGCAAAAAATGCTCGGGAAAATGTTCGGTGTCGAGCAAAAAATGCTCGGCAAAATGTTCGGTGTCGAGCAAAAAATGCTCGGCAAAATGTTCGGAGTCGAGCAAAATATGTTCGGAGTCAAGCAAAAAATGCTCGGGAAAATGTTCGGTGTCGAGCAAAAAATGCTCGGCAAAATGTTCGGAGTCGAGCAAAAAATGCTCGGGAAAATGTTCGGTGTCGAGCAAAAAATGCTCGGGAAAATGTTCGGTGTCGAGCAAAAAATGCTCGGCAAAATGTTCGGTGTCGAGCAAAAAATGCTCGGGAAAATGTTCGGAGTCGAGCAAAATATGTTCGAAGTCGAGTAAAAAATGTTCGAAGTCGAGCAAAAAACGCTCGGCAAAATGTTCGGAGTCGAGCAAAATATGTTCGGAGTCGAGCAAAAAATGCTCGGCAAAATGTTCGGAGTCGAGGAAAAAATGCTCGGGAAAATGTTCGGTGTCGAGCAAAAAATGCTCGGCAAAATGTTCGGTGTCGAGCAAAAAATGCTCGGCAAAATGTTCGGAGTCGAGCAAAATATGTTCGGAGTCGAGCAAAAAATGCTCGGGAAAATGTTCGGTGTCGAGCAAAAAATGCTCGGCAATATGTTCGGAGTCGAGCAAAAAATGCTCGGGAAAATGTTCGGTGTCGAGCAAAAAATGCTCGGCAAAATGTTCGGAGTCGAGCAAAAAATGCTCGGGAAAATGTTCGGAGTCGAGCAAAATATGTTCGGAGTCGAGCAAAAAATGCTCGGCAAAATGTTCGGAGTCGAGCAAAAAATGCTCGGCAAAATATTTGGAGTCGAGCAAAAAATGCTCGGCAAAATGTCGAGCAAAAAATGTTCGGCAAAATGTTCGGTGTCAAGCAAAAAATGTTCGGAGTCGAGCAAAAAATGCTCGGCAAAATGTTCGGAGTCGAGCAAAATATGTTCGGAGTCGAGCAAAAAATGCTCGGGAAAATGTTCGGTGTCGAGCAAAAAATGCTCGGCAAAATGTTCGGTGTCGAGCAAAAAATGCTCGGCAAAATGTTCGGAGTCGAGCAAAATATGCTCGGCAAAATGTTCGGAGTCGAGCAAAAAATGTTCGGTGTCGAGCAAAAAATTTTCGAAGTCGAGTAAAAAATGTTCGAAGTCGAGCAAAAAATGCTCGGCAAAATGTTCGGAGTCGAGCAAAATATGTTCGGAGTCGAGCAAAAAATGCTCGGCAAAATGTTCGGAGTCGAGCAAAATATGTTCGGAGTCGAGCAAAAAATGCTCGGCAAAATGTTCGGAGTCGAGCAAAATATGTTCGGAGTCGAGCAAAAAATGCAAATTCAAAAATCATTTATTCATTTAGGTAACACAATGTACACTTATGAACGTCAATAAAATATACATATTAAATGCTTCTAATTTTACATTTACTGCCAGTTCTCAAATCAAGGGCGTAGAGCGGATGAGAAGAACTGGCAAGAAACTCGCCGCCACTCTTTTTAATCGCCAAGTTTTTGTTTAACAAATGTTTTGTAAGGAGCTGCAACCATTACACCATGTTCCACATGACATCTTTAAATAATTAACTATAATAATCGAAAAATATATATATAAACGAAAAAATAAAAATAAATAAAAACAAAGATTTGTCCTCTATCAGCAGAATGTATGGTGAAATAGGAGCACTCACTTATCTACACTCTTGCCTAAAACTTTTTGAGAATATCCTAACATGTGTTTTAAATTCTTCACTGTCATTATACTGTTTTTCATTATACAATTCATACAATTTTAGCCTTTTCTTGTGTAGCTCAGGAGTTGCCCAGTCACAAAAGGTAGGTTTCTCTGAGACCAAAAAAGTCTTTGGAGTGAACACATTTTTGAATTCATCAATAAATGAATCAAAAAATATGTTATATAAATTATTAGGGCATCGATTACTACACAAAAATGGCATTTTAAATATTAAATTTTTCCTAAATCTGTCTAACCGATCATCTGTTATAGGAACTGTGCATATTTTCTTTTTTGGATCTTTACATTTAACTATTTCGAATTCAAACAATTGACCAGAGTGATCAGACGTTAGTTTGTTGATAATACAGGTGTTGAGAGGAGCGATATCACTATAGATATTGTCAATACATGTTGCCGTGGTGGCTGTTACCCTAGTAGGTAGAATAAAATTATTAATTCAATTAAATGATTTAAAGAGATTAAGCATACGTTTACTTGAACTACAGTTGTCAAGCAAATTTATATTAAAGTCTCCACTACAGTAACTACAGTAACTTGAGAGTCACTTAAATCATTTATTAATCGATTCTACTACATTGCCTCGAAGCATTTATTTAAGCTTTTTCACTGTATTATGTAATGTAGCACCGTTTTTTTTTCCTTAAAAAGTCATAACAATACTCATAAAATTATTCATTAATAATATGGGTAGCCGTCGCCTTGTGTATTTATCCATTTGATATTTCGGTTCGGTGACACGCGTTCCATATTTGATAAGCTCTTCCATATTGCATGCGGTGTCCGCCTCTCGCCGACATCGATGCAAATTTCATACCCATCCTGAATTACAATTAATATTGCTAATACAACGTATAATTTAATAATCACTTTCAGGCGATATGGCTGTTTTTTTCTTGTTTTTTATTACTTAAGTTATATTTTAAAACTATGTGGAATACAGATATATTTAATTTCATAATATTAAAGCGAGTTTAATCACTTTAAATTAACGTTTTATGAGTCATTATTTGATCTTGCATACAAATGACAGATGGACGATACGAATACTTTTAAACGATTTTTATGCGATTTATCTATATCTTTACTAATATTTTAAAGAGGATAGATTTGTATTTTTGAATTTTTATATTTTTGTTTTTTTTTAGTAATTTTCTATATTATGGCAATATTGACTAACTGTGACCTCTTGTTTTTTAGTTAAGCTTTTAGCTTCGCTTTATTCTTCGATAGATAATAATTCACTTTCTTACCAGTATTCTTGGTGGATGATACTATATTTGTAGGTAACTGTTTGGAAGGTTTCGAAATCTGCAAGATTTAATGTATTTATTTTAATACAAAATTGATGTTTTTCTGTCTTTCTAATTTAAGAATTAATAGGTTAGAAATATCTTACTTTACGATCTTATCTCTTAATTTACAAACAACCGTTGATATATGTTAAAAGCCTTGGAGTGCAAATGATTTGGTTTCAATATACGTATTTCTAAAAGTTTCGTAAAAATATGATCAATATAAAGATTGATGTCCTCTGGTTGTATGTGTATGTGGTTTTTATTAATTTTGTTTTGAGTTAACAGTATGTAATATCTCATTATTACCTACGATTTAGTGAGATCCTCACGCTTGTGTCGATATTTGTCATAGTTAAGACATACCAATAAAATTTTAATTATGTATTTGAACCACGCACAGTCTGTGCTGTGGTCTTATCTGTTTTCCATTAAGCCTTCAAATCCTTTCATCGCCATCAATTTGCATTGGCATCTAACCATCTACTGTCTAGCGCAATTGTGGGACAATGATTATTCGATCGATATTAAGAGCACAATGCGACAGAGCACGAATAATTGGGAATTTGCAATTCTATTTAATTCGATTATATCTCCGTACACGATAATTTTGTGGGCGCGATTGGAATGGCAATTTTCGACTAATGATATTTTGAACTACTATTTTAATGTTTATATATCTGCGGTTTTCATACACATTGGTTAACAATACTTATGTAAAGTCAGCTTTAGTTGAAAATAAGAACTGACTGACATACCAACCTTTGGCCTAAATCTGGAGTTGAATTTGAATTCGCATATCATTTACTGCAGGCATGTAAACAAAAATACCCTTATATAAAGCTTTATTGTAGAAACAGATGAACACGTGGCTCAAGTATAACATCAGAGATTAATCAGTAATGCGCTGTTGACCTATTTTATTCATAGATTTCCAAAAATTCGGCAATTTTAATCGCAACGCACAGTATGCACTTTACAGCATTTTCATCTTCGAATGGTGGTTTGTTCCAATTTCCAAAAAATAGAATATTGTCTTTTATTAACGCCAATATCACACATTTAAATAAAATATGTTTACTTAAAAATTTAAACATCTTAAACCCGGCAGAATTCAAACCCGCGACCATTGACAGATAAGGCCATCAAGTACGCTAACGAATCTGTAAAAAAAAATTTAAAACATTTCAAAGCAATTTATTATCCAGATTTATGTTAATATTCGACTTCGTTAAAATAAAGAATAGACCGTAGGTTTAGCGCAAAAATCACCAAAGCAATTATGGTGGATCCTGCATTATACATGAGGAGATTGGATCGCTTTCTAACACATGTTTGCAGATGATACTGCGCTTTCCTTGCGATTTATCACGTGAAGCTTGGAAGAAATATCTAAGCTACGGTAATGACGTTAGAAAACGCGCCTGCATTACGCTTGCAGAAAGTTAGGCGGCGGAGTGTTTAACATTGCAATTTGGAATATGTTCCGACCCGAAATGTTCAACCTAACTTCGTATTAGGTTACAACCAACGTCCAACTATTTAATTTGTAGTGACATTTTGTACGTCTGCTAACAGTACTTTAATTATATGCATTATATATCGCGAGTTTACCTGCAAATACTTTGGTGATGCCCTAGGCGGAGGAATACACACAATAAAATATATTTCGGTTTTGGAATGCGTGTATTTTGAATTCTTATTTTAAAATAATGAATTTTAAAATAAAATATATTTCGATTTTGGAATGCGTATATTTTGAATTCTTATTTCAAAATAATGAATTTTACATATATTTAGCGTAGTTAAGGCTTGATCAAAGAAACTTGCAGCGAGTTCTCTATCGAATTTAGTACCTATTAAAATTTTATTTAGGAATACTGAAATATAATAAAAATATAGTTACAGATAATTAGATAAATATAAATTATTTTATTTATTTTTTATTTATTTATTTAAATCAGGCATCAAAATTTACATTACATAAAAAGTTGGCCCATATTATATATACCTTATAACTAACATATATATATATAAATAAAACTTATATCCTAAGTAACACGAAACATCGACGACGTGTTGCGCGCAGTGTCAGCAGGTAGCCAACCTCGAAATCTCCGAAATACGACACCCTGCGGCCAGAAGTCCTCCTTCATAAATGTCGTCAATCCATTAGTCGGCACTCTCACCACAAACGAACTAAAATTTGTTTTATGGCGGGACTCTAACCGTTCAACCCTCAGGACAACATTTGACTTCTTGAAGACATAGTCTACGACCTCCTCCACCTTCGTAGCCCAGTGCAGTCGGGACACGTATAGCTGCGTTGTTGGAACTGCAGGCCGCAGTAGCTGGTTTGGTCCAGTCGGAGCGGTGCCACAGTGGTTTCGGCTCGAGGGCTTCTTCTTCTTCCTCTCTACTCTCACAAAGCCCTCCTCGTCACACTGATCGTTCTTTCGACTCCGTGACACTGTTTTCACAGGTTCGTCCCTGCTCTGCTTTTTACCCTCAATCGAAGCCCGCTGTAATCGCGGGGCGGCGGGTGCGGGGGCGGCGTTGGTGACGGCGGTCGCTGCGGCAGCGGCGTAGGCACGTGGCGTTGACACGCTCACGTTTGTTTCCGGCGGGGCTGGAGTGCGGGCGGCGGGGCTTGGTGTGTTGCACACAGTGACAACTGCACTCGGCGACGACGCAAAACAGCTGACTGAGGCAAACTGCGCCCCACGACGTGTGTTTACGTTAGAAATCGTAGGTGACCTACTTACTGAATCATTATGTTTTAAAGTTAATAATTCAGCACGCAGCTCACTCATGGTAGATTCTGAGACTTCTAACCTAGACTGCATTTCAGCCAAGCTTGTCTTCAAGATTATGATGTCCTTAAGTAACCTGGTGACATCGACGTAGTCAAAAGTGACAGGTGGTAGCTTGTGCAACTGCTTTGCCACAAAGGCGGGTACGTTATCTGGGTCAGTCTCCTTAAACAGGTTGATAATATCCTGGAGATCCCTTTCACCTTTGTCATCCCTTTTACGGGTTTTCATTCGGTCGGCCTTCCCAAGTGTCTGATACAGGAGCACCTTGCCACTGCAGATCTCCTCTTCTTTGAAGTTGGATTTGCAAATCTGCAAGATGCTGATCTCGTCCATTGTATCGATGGCGTGTTGAATGAACGCCAATAGTTCATTCGCTATAAGTTTCTCTGAATTCATAGCTAAACCGTGCAGCGGCTAAGCCGCGCAATACTCAAAAATAAATTAATTATGTCTGCTCAGCGTGGCAATATGCGACTGTTGCTGAGCGCACTGTGAATGCGATTATAATAAAAAGAACGTGAAAATTACTTGGTAGGTAGGTCGACAGCATATTAATCAATGATGTGCTGTCGACGTGTTTTTTTGAGCCTACAAGGATTAGTATATTGAGAACAAAACGCACAACCTGCAATTCACGACTATCCTAGTTAATAATGGTGGGGTTCGTTATCCGATCGGTATTTCAATTATCCTTTTTCAATTTTATTTCCCTAAGTTTTATAATAAATTTATAGTATTTATAAATTTCTAAGCCCCAGCAGAATTCGAACCAGCAACCCATTGAAAGGCAAAGATACTCAAAGCATAAACGAGCCCGTGAAAATAGCCTTACAATATCGAGGCTTTTCCACATTTGTTCCTTTGAAATATTTTAAGCCTAGTGCAAATATATCATCTAACAGCTATGCATTTATCATTGGTCGAGTATTATCACTCATAACGCATAGGAGTCGAGTGAAAGCGATCAAGTCAGAACCATTAGCTAACTTAATCATCAATATGTCATTCGATGTCACAATAAACTGGCCGGATATAGTCTAAATGCGTTCACGATCGGTTGCAAGTGTTTGAATGATGCATGAGGTAGACGTCGCAACGTATGTTCATACATATGAAGGGCTCGTTGGCACATTCGGTAGAACACCTGCCGTCGTGGGTTCAAATCCCACCGGACTACATGATTATAATTTTCTATAAACATGTCTTCCCCGCGTCTGGTAACTTTGGGCATTGAAAAAGGTGAAAGGAATCCACCGAACCACCGTTCATAGATGGAAAATTGATTAAGTGCATATTGCGCAATTCGGTTTCTATCTATGGATTTACGAATACTCGAAGTAAAGAGTAGGTCGACAGCGTATAATTGACTGATGTTCTGTGGCTGAAGTGTTACCTTCCATCAAGTGAAACTTATGCTCGTCTGTCGATGACTAAAAGTTAGTTTTTTATTAGATTAGATTAAGTTTTTGTTATTTAGTTCGTCATGTTTACTCTAATTTCATAATTAGTAATGTATATGTTGATGCACTTGGAAGAGCCTAGCTGCCCACAACACAGGGAATCCTAGTGTGGGAGCTAGGGCTACTTTTGAGACAAAATAAATCTTTTTACCTTTTTTTTAGATAAGATAAGATAAGAAAACATTTATTCAAACATATAAAAAGATATTACAAGTTAAAATAATTGGAATTATAGACTATAAACAAACAAAAGAAAACAATTGAATAGGAAATCTTGAATTGAAAATTTGAATTTGAATTTAATTTTTAGCCAGCTAGGGCTAAGACAGCTTTTGTTGTTTTTGGCAGCATGTTCTGCGATCCCAGAAACCTCATATCGGCGGACCTGAGGGTCAAGAGGGGTTTAGTGGGTATTACTCGCCCAGCTTTCTGCCTAGCAGAGTATCACTGGGTAAGCTTGAGTCCCACACTCACCCCGCATAACATCTCTTGGGGGGTACCCAGAGCGTAAATGCATCCCCTCTTTAATAAAAAAAGGGCTAAGACATTTTTATGTTTTAACATAAAAAAAAAATTACGAACCAGATCTGTATTTCGGCTACATTTAATTTAATACGATGCAACGCATGCCAACTGAGATTAACCCGCGTGCCCCAATCTATAGTAACGTAGCTTTAATAAAACCGTACCGTGATTTATTCACCCGGCGTAATTACTTTCGCATTGCACATTAAAATTAGTTGCGAAATGTTTTCAAACTTTTTGCTTGCTGTAGTTTTGAATTATTGCTTTTATTAGTGTAACATTTTATTCGGTTGGTCTGGTGTTATTACTGTAATTATGAAATGAAATATATCTTTATTGCACACCACAAAAAAAATGAATTTAATATAAATAGAAATAACCAATAGGCGGCCTTATCGCTAAAAAGCGACAACTTCTTCCAGGCAACCTGTACTGGCTAATCTGAAATAAATTTAGCTGATAAGGTAACAGTAGGTGGTGCTATTGATATACATATAATTTTAACATAAACATACAGTAAATACTTAGTGAATACAAGAAAAAAACGAGTGTCACAGTGATAGATAATACTTAAAGAGCATAGTATTATTATTTTGTATTATTTTTCTTCCCGCCATCCGATTTCGATGAAACAAAGCCTATATTATTTACTCCAGGCTACTTAATCTACTTGTGAAGCCTATATTATAAAGGTCAGATCAGTATTCGGAGATTAGATTGAAATTACAGAAACAGGCGATATTCAATTGTTTTAATGTATTTATCATTCCCTGTCGATTTCTGATAATATATTCATATATGTCAATTCTACTGTTTTATTTTCAATATACATATAAAAATTTCGTCTCATGGTGTTTGTGGTTGCACTCCGAAACGGCTTGACTGATTTTTATATATATGTGGTAGGTATGAGAATAGGTCGTAAAGTATGTTTCATACCGCTAGGTGATTAGCCATCCAGAAAAAAGTAATTTATATATTTTTGTCAATTTTTTTTTGCATCAAATATACCTAATCCAAATTTTTAGTTTGTCCAGTGAAGTGAGCACAGGTCAACTAGTATTTTATAATGTCGCCTAGATAATTCTGAATGTACTGAAATTCTCGACAACACTAGGTTTTATCATAGAAAAGTGTGAGGTCCTTAATAAATCTAGTTTTTGTGTACGTGACATTTCTTTTCGTTCAACCTTTGCTACACGGAGAAAGTTGTTCTACTAATAGCTCTTTTGAGGCTTCTTTTGTATTGTTAAAATAAGACAGATTTTTGTGAATTTCACTTGAAAAATAAGCACTTTTGATGATGTCTACAACAGAAAATAAACCTGTTCTAGAAAGCTATTTTCATAATATCAGCACTTGAGTATGAAAAAAATAGCGTGTTTTAAAAACCTAACTAAGCCTCATTATATGTTGTCTGTTTGGTTTAGGTAAGTTTTTGTATTGTTCATTCTACTTTAGTCTGTTTATTAATTTCCTATATCTTTACTTCTTGTTACACTCTACTCTTAATTCTTATTATTTTCCTTTCTATCCTTTCCATGCGGTTGCTTGGAAGAGATAGCTAAATAGCTATAAAGCCGCCGTTTGTCCACTTTCTTTTTCCTATTTTGTTTGATTAATTTAGTGTTGTATATTTTGTGTGACAATAAAGAATATTCTGTCTATTCTATCTTCTATCAAAAAAATACTCTGTAATCAGAAACTTTTTATTTGAAAGATAATCTCCATTGATGATCTCTTCAACAGAAAGAATGCTTCAACTTGAATAAGCTTTCCATATGTGTTTAATTAAGAGTTAGTTTAACCAAATACCTTTACACTGTGGTCAAAAACTCGTATAGTATTTGTACATGAGGTCACGTAAAGTTAAGGGCTCTCCCTCAAGACCTGTATCTTTGAGTTTATGAAACATGACAAGGGTTTACCGAGCCGTGGGGATACATTGCGAATAACCTAATTATATTTATATTATTTTACCGAAGCCAATGTTTTCTTTGTGGAATTTTTAGGTATGGAATAATTTGTGGGTCTTATTGTATACGGAGTAATTATAACATGATTTTTTGTGAACAATTATTTATTTTTAATTATATTTTTCGTATACAGTATAAAAGTTACGCTTTACAGTATAGGCTTTTTGGTGCGTTTTGTAGTGTAACTTGCGTTCCGATGGGTTCTAATCCTACCGGGATGACATTTTTTATAGTTTTCTGTAAATATATTTTCCCTACGTCTGGTCGCTTCGAGCATTGGAGGAGGAATATCACGACCTAGTAACGATCATTCATAGATGAATAAAACCTGCGTATCGATAAGAAAGTGCATATAACGCTTTTTGACTCTTGTCTACAAATGCTCGAAGGAAAAACAGTAAATAATTTGGTTATCATATGGCGAAATTATGACTTACCTATAGAAAGCATAGGAAAATTTAACACTAAACCTTTAAGCGGTTAAATTACCGCTATTGAGGCTAATAAAAATCGTTAAGTTCCATTTTTCTTTAACTCACTGCACGACTTTTTCTGTAATATAATATAGCCATATAACATTTTTTTCTCATATTAGCAGCTTTTCATAGTTCAATAAAAATGAAAACCTGGAATTTAACTATTTTTATTAAAGTCTCGAAAGCTGTCATTTGACCGCTTTGGTAGGTTAAGTGTTAAATAAAGAACTTATATTCAACAATGAAAAGAAACGATTTAACGAAAACTGGCGGTGTCTGAAACTACTCGCCGTTTACGCAAATAACAAGTGCAGGCAACGAGACAAAACGAAACTGTTATAATAAAATGTAATAATCGACTGAGTCATTCGGGCACTACAATCATAGCCGTAAAAAATTACGAGCACTTACTTACGTACTCGTTTTCACGTTATCGCCACTTGAATGTCTTAAAATCCATCGAATTTTCGGTGCTGCAGCGCATTTGAGTTTTACAGCTTATAATAACTACAAAATTACTGTTTTCTTAGGATCACCGCAAGCATGGTTCTATTAAATGAAAAAATTATAAAGTAATATTTTTCGATACACTTTCTTTTATATCAGATTCCAAATGACGAGCGTGAACGAAGAAAAATGCACACAACACTTAATATTAGGGGAGGTCAGCTCAAAGCGGCCATAGCAGGCAAAGCGGCCACGCTTCATTTTTCGGTTATTTGAAATGATAGCACGCCGTTATTTCTTTGTCGCATTACAAAACCTCCCTCTTCGCACCAATACCTCATTGGATAGCAGTGCAAATCAAGTGTGTGGGTACAGTAACAAAAATATTTTTTTTGCTTGTTTTGTTAAAAAAATGCAAGATAAGTTGAACATGTTTTGATTAAACCTCTTTATATTTTAATGCTTTTTTAACACGTATATCATTACTTATCTATTTGGCTTTCTTTGTGTAATATTTTCTTCGAAATATAATAAATAATGTGAGAGCAATTAATTTCTAAAATAAAATGGCCGAAAAAGGCAAAGCGGCTCGGGCAAAGCGGCCCACTGACCGTTTTGCCCTTATACAAAATATAATTTGATTGGTATTGCTTATTTAATTTATTTAGATGGTGAACGACTACTCAGGGGGGGGGACAAAAATATGAAACGACGACCAATTAAAGTCGTAAATGAAAAGCGCGGCTCAATCAAATTTATACGGTGTTCCTTGTACAGCTTTGAGAAGACGAATAAAAACAGGATTTGCAAAAAAGAAACTTGAGCAGATTTACAAAAGTATTTACTCTGCAGTAGGAAGAAGAGCTCTTATAGTACGTGTTTCATATCAACAACCTCTGTTTTGGCCTTACGGAGGAAGACATCCTGCAGCTTACGTTTCAATATGCTGAAGCAAATAATATTTTATCCAGACACGATTTTTCTAAAGGGTTTGCGTCATTCTGAGTTCTATAGTCAGAACCTGGGGCTTCAACATACCTATCCTAAGCTCAAGATCCTCAGCTATAATTGAGAAGCATTAAATTAACACAATGCATCTCTATAACATAGACGAGGCAGGTATAAAAATATCCTCGAACTGCCAACATACCTCCTGAACAAAACTGGGTAAAATGTAAGTTCCGCTCGGTACTCGTAATAACATATTGGCAGTATGACGAGCGAGGAAGAATGACAATAGTTAATTGCTATTCTCAAGAGTCAAGTCAAATATCAGACTTAAGTAAAAGAAATTGATTAATTTATAAAATGTTAAATATTAATAATAATTATACATATTCTACTCGTATATATTAAATAGGTAAACTAACATTGCATATTGAATTGTTCTAGTATGTTATTAATTTAGTCAAGGTTGATATTTTGATTGATTTGAAGTGATTCTACTTAAAAACAATATTATACCTACCACCAAAATGTATCTTGTTAAGATAATTATCTTGTGCAAAGACTGAGAACAAGTCACAGGATATTAATGTTTTTTTTTTTTATATTATAATATAATGGCATTTTTATTTTGGCAAGCACATTTCAACAAAATAATACATCTCTTGTGAACCTCTTTCGGGCTGGCCACTTTGCCCTTACCCCCATGGCCGCTTTGGGCGGCCTACCCGGGCAAAGCGGTTTTTTGACAAGTTTTAGTAATTTACAAATCATATGCTTATTTTTAAATTTGAGCCAATTTAAATTGCATATTACAAAAATTTAAGAAATTCTCTACCTACTAGGATAAAATTCTTTTAAAAAATCTGTCGTTTCACATGTTTTTTTTTCACTCAAAGTTAAGGTGGCCGCTTTGAGCTGACCTCCCCTACACCAGTGTTCGATGGTTCGATTTTCGAAGGCCATTTCATATTACATTTAGCAAAAAAAAACGTTTATATATTATAAAATATAAAAAAAATATCTAACCGGGAGGGAATTGAGTCCACAAACTATCAAAATGAAATTCATGTATCGTACATCGCCATATTGCGCGTCATTTCACGGTTTATCCATCTATAAACGGTGGTTCGTTACCCAGTCGGAATTTTGATATTCAAAATGGGAGATGGGTGATGGGAGATGGGACACCGTACATTTCACCGAGCATTTTTTGCTCGACACAGAATATTTTGTCATATTTCGATACATTATCCGATAGATTTTTCGATATATTTGTCGATATTTTTGTCGATTTGCTTTGCTCCCATCTACCATCTCCCAACTCCCATCTCCTTCTCTTTCGTTCTCTTTCTCTATCTCTATCTTTCTCTATCGATGGAGATGGAGACATGCTTACAGAAAATTATAAACATGTCATCCCGGTGGGATTCGAACCCACGACCTGTCAGTGCACACGGCAGGTGTTCTACCGAATGCGTCAACGAGCCCGTCAGTTGTAAAAGGAGGTCGCTCAGTATAGGT
Source organism: Anthocharis cardamines (assembly GCA_905404175.1). Lineage (NCBI taxonomy): Eukaryota > Metazoa > Arthropoda > Insecta > Lepidoptera > Pieridae > Anthocharis > Anthocharis cardamines. The sequence goes on from FR989959.1 coordinate 4,706,201, forward strand.
ATACGGTATGAAAAACGGCCGCAACGCAGATTTTCAGCGACATACTTATCATTGGCGTATTTTAAGCTACACCAGCTGTTCAAAGAAATGAATCACGAAACATTAAAATATCGTGTTTGAGGAAACAAGAATCCATCGAATTTCCAAGCAGCGCTTCTAGGGATTTTTACATTTTATAATAACGACAAACTTACAGTCCTCTTAAAAGTTTACGTTAGACGCAGGGGATAAGGTTGCATCCCGCATCGCTGGCGGACGTCCAAAAGCCTGCGTCCCGGTCACGATTCTGTTTTAAATTACTTTATGACTTTATGACACTGGAAAAATACGCTCTCCGTGTTACACTATCGGCGCTACATTTGAATATTCCTTTAGTCTTATGAGGCTATTTTTGATAATGGACTTTGACTTGTTTGCGGGTGTGAAATCTACACTCTTTGAAAAATATATGTATGTTCGTATACAAGGGAAGATACATATATTTGTGCCAGAAATACGCTATATTATATTAAAATTCTTGTTGTTTTTGGACAGCTATCATAGTTTTTATCTAGTAAAACGCTCCAAAAGCAATATTTGCTCGCGCTGCCTAATATATAACTACATAATATAATTGAAATGGAAAATATATAGGTCTTACTTAGTTCAGGATAAATAATTCTAATGGTATAGAGGCGTGATGTATACCTATGTATGTATGTACTTAGCTAGACAAAAGCCCGTGTCACCATATTAAATCAGACTTTTAACTTGACTAGCAACACGCCCCGGCTTCACATGGATGCAATTAAGATGTAGGTACTATAAACAAAAATATAGCCTATATTACTCACTGAAAGAATTTTTAAAATTTGTCGAGTAGTTTTTGAGTTAAATTATTAACTGTGTGATATAATAATACAGAAATCTGGATTTATAACTAACAATAAGACGACAATTACACTTTTTGGCTGCTAACTTGGCTTACGGTGCCTTATCATGAAGTACATCAAATAAATGTGCTATTATGGGCATTAGAGGGCTTTACAAAAAAGGCCGTGATAGCGTACGTCTATATTTTAGGGATCATGAAACCCTTTTTGTTCAGATAATAAGATTTTTGTAAAACTAATTTGGCCTACATGGTATTAATTTTTATCTAATTAAGTATAATCCTGATATCATGTGGATAGAAGATGTCCTTCATAATATATTTTCCTATGTCTTAATATTAGTGTCAATTAATACACAGCAATAATGAATCTCAACAAAGAATATGGTGGCTCTAAAATCTTCCATTTTTTTATATAATTTTTATCGGATATCGAAAGAAGAACATAATAGCTCAACCAATCGGTATGAATACATTATTTATGCGATGTATACCTTGTTTTTAATTCGAATTTAGGAACCCAAACGCGCAATATTCACTTCAACGTTGGTTTGTTATCCGGTCGGAATTTCGGTATTCCTCTTACCCATTAAGTGCCCGAAAGACGTAGAAAAACCTTATCAAGAAAATTATAAACATGTCATTAGAATGCAAGCTAGGTAATACCTAATGTGCCAAAAACATCGTTAATAATTTCAATATAACTTAGTGAAATAAAAAATAAATATTATACATTCATAGGTACTTATATAAAATCTCATTCTCTTTCCATCGAGTCATTTACATTTCGATTGTATCTGTTTTGTTAATGATTTGAAATTAACTGATAAAATAGAACTGAAATAATAGTTTGAAGTGCGGTAAACCTCAAAACCATTTTACAGCGCAGGTTATGAAACAAAATGTACCTACTCGCATAAAATATTGGCGGATGCTTTTACAACTATAGAAATGTCACTTACTTAGTTAATTCGTTAGAAAATACAACTAAAAACCATCGGCTTAACAGTTAACACTAGATTGCCGGAGGCAGTCATTTTGACTGTTTTTTAATTTCATTTAGAAAATAAATATGTATTACATGACACAAATTCTTAGAATTTTGTGACTTTTTATACAACATATAAATGCGTTTATTAATAATTGTAGTTACCTCCCCTCTCCTTTATTTCCGGTATATATATGATATATATATTTCTGTTTATACCTATATTGCCCAAAAACAGTCATTTTGACTGCTTTTAGGCAATATAGGTATATACTAAGATTCAGTCTTTCTAGTGTTCAAAATTACTGCCTTCTAAACGTGTAGCAACAAAGTAGTGAGTAGTTACGATGTTCGCTGTACATCGCAGTAATAACTTTTCCCCGTAATATACGAGCGCAAGCTCTATCGGCAATGTAGATAGGGATTAATTCTCAATTTCCACGAAGTTTCAGCTTATGTATTATTCAAATATAATTCCAGATTATGACAGAGTCTGCTCGGTTTTGCGGAAAGTTACCCGACGCAAAGTTTGAACACGGCCTGTGGCCAGACCCGCATAGGGTTGCACTAACAGCCAATTGCATGGCACCAGAGTCGTCAGAGTGCAATGCCCAATTGAATTTGCATAGTGTCCGTACACTAACCGTGCCAATAACCATAAACCTAATCCACGCGCGTACATAAATACGGGTTCTGGTAGAAATTAACATTTATTTGGTATAACAACATTTAGTTGATAATAAATATAATGTAAAGAAGCCTTAGCATTAATCATTTGTGTGAAAATATTTGTATCGTTAATATATCAGTTTTATGAGAAATTATTTGAAATAACAGCTCACCGATAGGAATATTTTCACGCAAGTTTATCGTGCTAGGCTCTATTTACCTTTAAGACCTACAAATACCCATACCTTGCATCAATGGGACATTGGTTTAATATCCTCGAAGACTGATCAAGGTATATAATATTATAATAATAAAGAAGAAATATTGGTTTGTTTGTTTATTAAGATTAAAAACTGCTCAAACGATTTTAAAAATTCTTTCACCAATAGAATCAGTAACATAGGCTATTTTTTTGTATAGTACATCTACATGGCATCCATGCAAAGCCGGGGCGGATTGCTAGTAGAACACAAAAAAGACAACTTAAAAAGCACTTTTAGACAATAAAACTTGATACAAAGACTGCCACATTAAAACTTTAATGAAAAATTAAATATGTTAATATCTCAGCTGTATTCAACCCACAAACGTTTCTCGAATCGAATTAATATCCTTTTATAATAACTCTTGCGTCGAGCTGAAATTAAATTTGTTTCATTAGCAACGTGAAATGCAACGTGCAGTTACAAAGCCTGAAAAGACTACGCCGAGACCAATCAATAGGCAATAAATTATAGCGTTTTTAATTTAAGTCATTTTTATTTCCTACCAATTTATTTCACAGATCATAATATTGTCTTTTATTAACGTATCACTCATTTAAATATACTAACTTTTTAGCGGGTTAAAATGCTATTTATTTATCCATGTTTGCTGAAAAGCACTCGAAACCGCGTCGGGATAAATAATATAAATTATAGATTACTTTTTAATCCGGTATTTTATTCACAGATATTGCTTTAAAGTGTCCATACTTCTTCTTTTTAATACACGTAAATATAATATATAAAATTTCCATGTCACAATGTTAGTTACCATACCTACTCCTCCGAAACGGCTTTACTGATTTTTACCAAATTTTATATGCGTATTCAGTAGGTCTGAGAATCGGCTACTATCTATTTTTCATACCCCTAAGTGATAAGGGTTGTTCAGTTGTTCACCCTTAATTTTTTTTTTTAATTTTTGGACGAAATTTTTTGTTTTTATTTTTTTATTTTACATCAAAGGTCGGCAACGCACCGACAAGTCCTCTAGTGTTGCGGATGTCTATGGGTGGCGGTGATCACTTACCATCACGTGAGCCATCTTCTATTTTCAAATATTATTATTTTCGTGCCACCAATTACACAATATACTGTAATAATCATAGTAGAGGAAGTTGCTTACCCAATTAAGAGGAACCACAGTTGGCAATTAATATCTCGTATTCTAACTGCAGTATACTAAAGAGCTCATTTCCAAATATTAGAATTCCTCGTAGTTGAGGATGTGGCTATTATAATCACTAATCAGTATATAAGATTAGACTAGCATTAATGTAAATTCTGGGCAAACATAAGTCTATTTTGTATGACTTTTTCTCAAATTATTCATTAAAAGTGGTTTATTTTAATAATTTCCCTAAACGTTGTTTTTTTTATAGTCTTTTAGGTCAAAACAATATGTGTTTTATGACGGAGCATAATATCAAGCCTATACTACAATAAAAATATGTATACATGTATATAATATATGCTATACATACATAAAGTATTTTCCATAATATGTATGTAACATATTATGGAAAATACTTTTAGCGGATACTGCGTATTTTTGTCAGAGAAAAAATGGTAAATTTTCAGTCCAAAAAGAACAGGAAAATATCCATATTAAAGAAGTTGAGGGTTTTTCCATATAATTTGCATATTGCGCTCTTCATCTTGATGGTCTCGTTTTCCGCCCCAAATGTGTTCAAATGATTGGAAAATTCAATTATGGTAAAGGAAATTTCATTTATCCATATATATAAGAATATACATTCATAATTTTTTAAAGGAATAAAGAAAAATAAAATTTATTCGTATTTCCTTTTACAATACTTAAATTAAATTCGTTCCAATTTGAATATAATAATATTACGAAACTTTTCTATTATTTAGGCGTATACAATTCAATCTAATCTATCTCTCCTGTCATCTATCCTCAGCAACAATTAATGTTTCTACCCAAAACAGGAATTCATTGCGTAAAGTAATTCAAAGAAAACATTTTTACAATTATTAGATGAGAAGTTTCAGATACCTTATAATGTTCATTCCTACCTTGAATTGTTAGATATTTTCAACCAATATTTTACTATATTTAGATAAAATACTGTATAGCGTATTAAAACGCGATTTCTTTTCAGTAACCGTGGTGACTCAAGCATCCGAAACATCGGGATAAATAATTTAAACAATATAAATAATAAATCGCGTTTTAATACGCTATACAGTATTTCATTTAATTGTGTGATACTCGCGTTAATAAAAGACAATACAATATTTTACTTTCATTCAAAATCTGTGAAATAACAAAAGTGTTATTTTATAGTGCATTTGTTGATTTGTAATAAAATAAAATATTATGAGGAAAGTACTTATTCTCAACTGAAAAACAGGTTTATTAATATTATACAATACATAATAGTCCCTTAAATATTTTATGAACATTATAAGTAGTTTCATTAAGTACTCAAATGTGCATACAAGTAAACAAGCTAAGTGATTAGATTATATATAAGCTGATTAAGGCTTTGCCATTAAGTGAACAAACAAGAGATTACCAATGAATAATCGAACTATGATCATAATCGTAATAGAAAACAACATCATTTATATTTAACATTTTGTAAGCATTAATTTTGATGAGGATTCATTTATTGAAGAACTTCTTTTACATTTTGAAAATTCTCGATTTTTTTGTAGTTTCTCGAAAAGATTTGACTTTAGTTATTAAAAATAATTGAATTGAATGTGACAAAAATTCGAAAACAAAAAATAAAGTGGCCGCTATTTAGAATAAATGTGACAACATAATAAGGTCCTAACAAAACTATATTTTGTTAATTTCATATTGGATATATGACTATGTTTTTAAAATAAGTACATATACTAATATCGTTCTGTTAAAATACTATCGTTGTTAAGTGATCAAAACGCATATTGGGTTGGTTCAGTAAAGTTATTATTTTTATTTTCATTGATAATATGTAGTTTATATATGCAAAAAATCTATATTTCTCAACTACCTCCTAACTGTTAATTACTGAAATATTTGCAATTTTAATAATTCTTAGATTTTCTTTCTTTAGTAAATACTAATTAACAATATAACTTGGGCGAAAAAACACTATGTTTTAAATTATAGTAGTCGAAGACGCTACAAACCCACATGAAATTAGATGTCCAGGATAATGCTGTTCGTAGGTAATAAGTAAATACATTTGAACACAAAAAAATAATAAAGAAATTCATAATATACTTCCGATTGTTTTATTTAGCGATTATGGAATAGTTAAAATGTATCAGGATGTTGGCAAAAAGGTCTAATGCATTTGTATTTATGTAAAATGACTTCTTTGTACCGTATCCTGTCCATAACTATCGGAAGATATTATTGTTATGTATCTGAAAGTATATAAAAAGCGAATGTCGATCGAAGCGGATCCTTCGTAGGGCAGACACATATCTGTGTCTGTTTCACTGATCGTTTTTCTTTACAGGCAAGTAGGTAATCAATCATCTGTGTCCTAACTTACAGAAACAATTTTATTTTTATTTGTTTCTCCGGGAATCGAACCCAGTGCTAAAGGTAACGTATCGCTGAACCGCGTAGGCAGCCGTGAAAGTTTATAATGTGTCTTTAATTTAGTTATAATATGTCAAACTGACAGCCGTAATATAAGCGTAGCTTGAAGGAAGAGTGTGAGCAATATTAAACATAATAACGCAAGGACTATTTTTATTACTCGCTATAAACTCAATATTGTTGGCCATAGCTTGAGTGAATAAGGTTGTTGTCAATTTCTCCACAGACGCATATATTTGAAGAATAGAGTTATTTCCTTTGCCTTGGTAAATAGCTCTATGAATACGAAGTAGTTTATCGTGTAAAGTAACACTTCAAATGATTGCTTTTTTATTATTACCTTATTTTGAATATGAAAAAGCTTAATAAGTTTTTATTCAAATTTTACTTGGACATAAAGTCTACCCGTTAGCACGCTTCAAGCATCAATCGAGATAAAAGATATTGATTTACCCTAAGTTGGTGATTATCGAAATTCAATTCGATAATGTAACCGATAATGAATAATATATCATGAATAATAGTAATCGTTTTAAATAAAGCCTGCCTATCTCTAACATTTCTGCTCACCTGGTAGTTATATCGATAGTTTATTGAATATTTGAGTGTTAATCACTAGAAACATTTTATTTTTACGATTAAGAAAATAGTATTGAAATTCATTTTATAAAAGCTCTGTCGCTCATGTGATCTGTAGAAAAATGTGCTTTACATTAATATAATTAATTATACTAATGTGAAGCACCTTTAATGGTTAGTTTACGTAGAATCATCTTTTCCCACCGCCTCCATGGCCGTCCGTAACCCGGGGAAAAATAAAAATTACTTTCTGCTTATTATGCAAAATGATCAATGACAGATACGAAAATGTGTCTGCCCGATTCTCGTCTAACACAGCAGAAGCAATTACAGTATTAGGTAGTTATTATTATTTCAGTTAATAAATACGCTTTTCTCAATATTAAATGAGAAATACCGAAATACTTAGCCGCTTCTATTGCTGATTATACAAAAGAAAACAATACGCACAAAAATCTTACAGTAACCATAAAAGAATGGCAGCCGACGTGACTATGTATCGGCGTGGTATATGAAACATGATTGGATAATCTGGAGCCGTCTCGCCACCCCGCTGTTCAACCGAACGTGACCTGTGTTTCAAAAACTACTACAATCTCATGAGCGCCTGGTACACTGAGTGGTATGACTTAACATAGTATAGCAAAGTTCTTTTGATTTCTTCTTTCAAGAAAGCACTTTTTGAACGCTAAATTATAGTTAGCTAAATGTTAGAAAGTGCTTGAATGAGTACCTATGTCATAAATATTTATATTTATGCTATTCGTATTAAGGTTTTAGTTTCTATTCCACCCAAAAATAAAACGCAACTTGTGTAGGAATAAATGAAAACACGTGTTTTGTAGTGAGTTAGAAATTCATACAATATTCACAGACATAAAATTAACAAATCTGCGAAAATTGAGAGAGTACTGCATCTATTTTAATTATAACTTTCATAGGCAAGTACACAATAAGCCTTCTTTGTCTTGTCCAACTGAAACTTGTTATAAGTTGTTTCCCATACTAAAGCGAGAGCTTCGTCGCACACGTTGAAAGTGTTATTTATCAATAACTCCTTGCTGAGATAAAAGAGAGACACCATACTGTAACCCTTCTAGGTTTAAGGCCCAACAACCGTAAAGTACGGAATGTCGTAAAATTGATCCCTACAATAAAATTACATACCGTGAGGGCTTGGAAATGAAATATCGCGCGACCATTACATGAAACGCGTAATTTAATAGCCTTAGTAAAATTTATAGTCTTCAAGGTTCAATTTTAGGTAATGTAAGAAGAAGAAAAACTCATAATATTTTCTCAAAAGTGAATGAGCAGTGAACACTAGATTTTATGAAATATATAAAAAATCCCTATGAATTCATAAATATTCATTTTTATTGATAACCCCACGGTGGCAGTCATGTTTTATAGTGGCTTTTATTAAAAATATATAGCGTAGCGGACTTTTTATAGATCGATTTAAGAGAAATTTTGTTGAAGCATATCACTTTCATGCCTATAAAGCCGGTTGCTTAGGCTATTTCCTTTTATTTCTTTTACGAATATAAAAAGACCTAATATCTAAATGCATGAAGAATTTATTAGTAAGTCTTTATTAGTAACTAATTTGAAATACACTTTACACACAAATAGTTACAATGCCTGAATTTTTTTTTCTTTTTTTGTCACATACAAATTGAAATATTTTCACGGGATAATAGGTCACTGACCTCAGTTTTCAAACTATCTTTATACGTTAGAGATATCGGGAGACATAAAACCATATTTTCACTTCAATAACTTTTGCATTATTATTAACACTATACTTAGTATGGGCGAGAAGTTTAGCTATTTCACTTGGTCTGAGGACCAAAATTAATCGTGAAGTCAAATAACAACAGCCTCTAAGACGCTGATTAAATCTAGGGTCGACAGACTACACAAGTCGAAATATCAACAACATTTTTCATTTTTTTTGATTTAGTTTTTAATTGTTCCTATAAAGTGTAAAGTCAAAAACTTATGTGATTTAGCCCACCAGTCCTAGAAATTATATGAAATTATTTTTTGAAAGTATGTAAGATATTGCAAAGGTAGTGAAATAGTGCTCCAACTAGTTTTAGGAGAAGTATTTTTAATTTCTGTTATAAATCTTCTATGTCCATTCCAATGTTTTATGTTAACGATATCGAGGAAATGATAAATCACTTTAATTTCAAACGACTTGCCAATTTCAGTTCCAGCCAGAGGTCTATTTGTCGATGTCCCGATCGGTTTCTTGAATTAATTGGCTTGCTTTTACGATATATGTAGGTACCTATTAAGTTTCGCTGTTATTAAATTAGTCATAGGAATCATAGACATTAGGTTATCATTTATTTGTTGTGACAACAATTTATTAAATATTTTATTAACTTTTTGAACGCGTGTGCCGCGACAAGTATCCTACCGCCCGTTTCGTATTTCTGCGACAAGGAACATGTATTTGTTTTTGTTCTTTTTTTTATCCTATGAGGCTATGAGCTGCGTGGCACAATTAAAATGATTATTCAATTGTTCGTACTTCGTAGACGGGCGCTAGAAGTACGGCATTGACATTGTTGATCGAAGAAGTACGGCAAAGTAGTTAAAAGGTTAATAAATATCAATATAGTTCTGCTTTGACACGATATCAAAGGTCACATATTATCTTTATAAAAAAACTCATTATCTTAAACAATATATAAGATTATTATCTAAAACAATTATCGTTTGTACTGCGCCCTGCAAATTTGTTTATTATTATCTAATATATTATACTTTTTAAATTAGATAACACTATTGATAATTTTGTTTGATTTAAGGATTTTAAAAAACAAGAGTTTATTATTTTAGATAAGTTAGATTAGTTTCTTTCCTCCTTTAAATTATTTTGTACTTTAGAATTATTAATGTGGTGCCTACCTATAAGTTAGATATATAAGTATTCATAAGTATTAATATTAAGTAAGAAGTAAAATTATGTATCTAGTTGGTAAGCCTTAAATAAATAAATAATAACATATTAATTATAAAATAAAATATGTCTACATCATAAGAGATTCCATAAATAATTCAAATTCTGATATTTTATCTGAAGCAAAAACAAGATACAATTGCCTGTCTCTCCTTTAAAATGAAAGATAGTTTCTCGTATTATTTTCATTAAAAGAATTTGTCGTCCATTATATATAGTAAGTTAATTCTCGAGCAAGGGGCGAGATGAAAGCGGATATCCGGGGCTAAGAGGCAAGGAAACGTAAAGGGATGTCGAGATCCAACTACTTAAGAGATTTTCATTTTGATATTATTTTTACTGATGCTTTTATAAAAGTTGCGATGCACGTTTTGCAGTCTTATTATTTTAATAATTGATATCCAAGAATTGTAAGTAACTATTCACACGAACATATTATGTTGTGTTTATACCAAGAAAAGTATTGAAACGAAACTGTGGTATCAGCTTTCGCCGACGGTTTTTCCGAGCCGATACGACTTGGAAACCTTCAAGAAGCGAGCCTACATCTGATTCTGAAAGACCGGCAACGCACCTGCAAGCCCTCTGGTGTTGCGGATGTCTATGGACTGCGGTGATCACTTACCATCACGTGAGCCACCTGCCCGTTTGCCCCCTATACTATAAAAAAAAAGAAAGTCATATTGTGGGCCCCTTCGACAGCCCACACTTATATAGGAGGGGGGGATTCGCTTGCAGCTGGGTCTTGAAATGCACACACACTTGTATTTCTTGATATGTTGCTTCTTCCAAGTCGCTTCTTCAACTGATGCGCCGACGACGCAAGCGGCTAAAATCGCCATTTATATTACCGATTTGGCGGGACTCGAGTGCGAGTGGGTGTAACCAGTTGCGCGTTGTCGAAGAAGCGACCGGGAGTCTGGCTCCTTTATTTATTTATTAATTTTACATGTTAGACCTTATTATACATATTATATTTACTTATATGCTATTCACTTATTGTCTAAAATAAAACGCCGCTATTTCTAATCTTTATTTACAATAAAAACTTATTCCTACGACCTTAATAGCTATACTTGTCACGAACATATTCTCCCGCCGCAGCTCTCGTAGCTGGAACATCTTCGGTTCGTGACTCCTCTACGTCGTGGGCAGGATCACCAGCTTCTTCGTAGGTCGCCGCAGTACCCCTCTGTTGGTGCGCACGTCGACTGCTCGCGTTTCTCCGTCTGGGCCAGGATACGTTGCTATTACCACACCTCGAGGCCAGGCGTTTCTCGGTAGTGTCCCGTCGGCGATGAGCACCAGGTCGTCCTTTTTGATGGCGCCGCATGTCGCTCGGGGCTCCCGCCGGTGTTGTAGCTCGGGCAGGTATTCCTTAATCCAACGCGCCCAGAAGCAGTCTGCCAGCCGCTGGCTGGCTCTCCAGTGTTTGTGGCCGATCAGGTCGCCCTCGGTGAAGGTGCCCGGGAGGGGCACGCGCGATGGCCCGCCCAGGAGGAAGTGATTCGGTGTCAGGGCGTCTTCGTCGTCCGGTGAAGTCGACACGTGAGTGAGGGGTCGACTGTTGATTGTGTGCTCCGCTTCCACTAAGAGTGTCGCCAGTACCTCTTCCCTCGGGGCGCGCTCGTTGAGTGTGGCTGCCAACGCCGTCTTGACGCTCCGGACCAGTCGTTCCCAGGCGCCACCCATGAAAGGCGCACTAGGAGGTATGTAGCGCCACTTGATGAAGCGTACTGACGCTTCCTGCTGTAGCGCCTCTTGCGCTGCTCGTCGAAGTTCTTGATCCGCCCCTTTGAAGTTGGTGCCTTGGTCTGACCAAAGCTCGGTGGGGCACCCTCGACGTCCGATGAAGCGCCGCAACGCCATTATTGCCGAGTCGGTGCTTAGGCTGCCGGCGATCTCCAGGTGTACCGCTCTTGTGGTCAGGCAGGTGAACAGCGCGCCGTACCGCTTTTGACGAGTTCCGCCCACTGTGACAGTCATGGGCCCGAAGTAGTCCATCCCGGTATAGGTGAACGCGCGCTGGTGGTGCGCGAGTCGTGTCTTCGGGTGATCTCCCGTGGATGGCTGCGCTGGTGTGGCCCTCTTGATGCGGCAGAGTTGACAGTTCTTTAGTTCGCTCCGCACCGCATGCCTCAGCCGTAGTACCCACATGTGTTGTCGTATCTCGTTCGTGGTCGTCTCGAAGCCTCCGTGGTGTAGAGACCTGTGAACCCAAATTATATATAGTCGTACCCACGGGTGTGCGCTGTCTACTATGGGTGGCTCTCGCTGTTCCGCGGTCAGATCGGCGGCTGCGGCTATGCGTGAGCGAAGTCTGAGTATTCCTTCGTGGTCTATAATCACTGAGAGTTGTTTCAGGCGACTCGACGATGGTAGGTCACGGTTGTGTCGCAGGCACATGAGATCTTCCGGGAACGCATCCTCTTGTATTGACTTGATCCATAGCGTTTTCGCCTTGTTCAGATAGTGTACGTCGATGGATCTGTAACTTCTTTCACTTTTCGATCCCTCCGTTGATTTCCCTGCGCTTTTTCGTCTTTTCGCGACTCTCTTCCACGTCGGATCTTTGTCTGTTTTCTTGGTGTTACGTTTGCGCGTGACACAGCAGACTTCTTTCTTCCTGAGCAAGTCTATAAACTGCAATACTCGTGCACTACTGCGTAGTAGTAGTTGCCAGCTTGAGAATCGTGTCGGTTCTGGTAGGGCTTGAGCGATGCGCGTCTTCTCCCTCGTTGTCGTGACTCTCTCCTCGCCAGTCTCTTCTATTTCTTCTGTCTTTTCTTGCGGCCACTGTTCCTCGGAGCTGTACAGGAAGTCGGGTCCGCGGAACCACCGATGATGTGTGTCAAAGTCGCTCGGTGTGTCGCGTGTCGCGTCGTCGGCTACGTTGTCCTTCGTCGATACCCAGCGCCATTCACAGGTCTTAGTTTCTTCCGTTATTTCAGCGACTCGATGTGCGACGAAAGGCTTGTATACGCGTGGTCCGTTGCGCAGCCACGACAACACAGTGCGCGAGTCGGTCCAGAAGAAGCGGCGAGTCGGCTTCAGTTCGTGTTCTTCAATGGCGGTGCGAGTGAGACGACATCCGAGCACGGCCGCTTGCAGTTCTAGGCGAGGTATTGAAGTCACTTTGTTGATCGGTGCGACTCTTCCTTTCGCGGCGATGAGTATCACTCGTACTTTCTCGTAGGCATCGACTATTCTCCAGAAGACCGCGCAGGCGTATACTGATGAACTTGCGTCGACGAACGTATGTATTTCGGCGTTCTTCGCTGACGCGAGATTCGGGTAACACCTGGGTATAGCCAGTTCGGGTAGCCGTTGTACATGACGCATCCATTTCTTCCAGGCTTCTGCTTCCGTTGGCTGCAGCGGTGAGTCCCATTTGATCCCTGTTCGCCAAGTGTCTTGCAGTATCCTCTTCGCTTGTATGGTGACCGGAGTGGCGATGCCCAGGGGGTCGAATATAGACATCACGGTGCGTAGTGCCTCGCGTTTGGTCGGTGTCTTCTCGCAGTTCATGATGTCAGGTGGTATACGCTGCTCGTTGAGGTTGAAAGACAGTGTGTCCTCCTCAGGTCTCCAGACCATACCCAGGATCTTCTCGGAATCGAGCTGCACTGGACGCTTGGTGTTGTAGGCTTGAAATTCGTTGCGTACCGCGTCGGAGTTCGATGTCCATCGTTGTAGATAATAATTCGCTCTCGTGTGTATCTTCGCTACTTGATGAGATATCGAAATCGCCTCCTCTTCTGTGTCGAAACTCGCCAAATAGTCGTCCACGTAGTGATTGTTCACTATAGCCGACGCAGCTTCCGGATGAGTCTGGGCGAAGTCCTCGGCGTTACGGTTTTTCACGTAGATCGCTGTGCATGGTGATGACGTGGCCCCGAAGATCACACTCTTCATTCTGTATTCCGTCGGGGTTCCAGTGCGTCGATCACCGCGCCACAGGAATCGCTGCATGTCCCTGGCTTCCTCGATTATCGTCACCCTCATGAACATGTCCTTGATGTCGGCTGTGACTGCGACGGGGCGTTGACGAAACCTCATTAACACGCCTGGTAGTGACTGAAGTAGATCCGGACCCGGTAGCAACATGTCGTTCAGGCTGACGCCTCGCGTTTTTGCTGCGGCGTCGTGGACGATACGGAGCTTCTCCGGCTTCTGTGGGTTGATGACCGCGAAGTGAGGTAGATACCAGGTCTTCGACGGCTTCTCGTCAGGAGCGTGCTCGGCATATCCGTTGTCCAGTAGGGTCTGTATCTGCGCCTCGTAGCGTAGTTTCATCTGCGGGTTCTTGTCGAGTTTGCGTTCGATGTGTTCCAGCCTGCGCAGAGCCGTCTCGTAGTTACTCGGTGGTGCGGGGTCGTCTGTCTTCCAAAGAAGTCCCGTCTCGTAGCCTCCCGCCGGTAACAGGCGAGTCTTTTCTTCCAGTATGCGCAGAGCTCGATTTTCCGCGTCGTTGTAGGACCGCTTCGGTTCGATTCCCAGCGATTCCAGTGCGAAATGTTCCCTCATCAGTGCTTCAATTTCGTCTTCGTGCGGCGTGCTGAGGTGAGATATCCGTTGAGTTCCGCGTCCGCTTGTCTGTCGGAGTCCGCCCGCGCCGTGTAGTACCCACCCTAGTTCGGTGAGTGAAGCTACCGGCTGTGATCTCGTGCCTCTTCGGATGTCGTACGTGATGAGTAGATGCCAGTTGTCTTGACCTATGAGTACCGTCGGTCGTCCGTTTTCATACACCAGTTCTTCTTCGATGTCTCGCAGGTGTGCGCATGCCTTGACCGTATTGCGCGTGATGCTCTGCGCTGATAGCCGTAGTGCTTTCATGGTGCGCGCTGAGATGTGATGCCTTTGACGCTCGCGTCCTCGGATGTCGATTTCAACTCGGAACGACTCGCTTGCGTTGATGCTCGTTCCCGCTACGCCTTCTATGTTGAAAGGGAGCTTGGGTCCCGATGATCCGATTTCCTTCGCTGTAGTCTCCTCGATCAAGGTACAGGTGGATCCGTCATCTAGTAGTGCGTAGGTGTTCACTGATCCTCGAGGGCCGCTGACCTGGACTGGCACGATCTTCAGCAGCGCCGTTCGTTCCCTGGCAGACGCTACGACCTCTTCTACTCGATGTGATGATTCCGGCTCTCGATCGGGCGAGGAATGCAGCAGGTGATGATGACCGTATTGACATCCGTTTATGTCGCACTTCTTGAACTTGCACGAGTGTTTGAATTTCCTTTTCCTCAAGCAGCGGAAGCAGAGCCGATGATTTCTTGCCAGTTCCCAACGCTTCGTAGTGTCGGCCTCCTTGAAGAGCTTGCAGGTCTCCGGCTGATGTCTTTCCTGGTTACAGATCGGGCACGCCGATGCGATGGTAGCAGGTTGAGTCTGAGTGTGGTAGGTGCGCGCCGGTCTTCGGTGGGGGTGCGGCTCCCGCCGGTCTTCAGTCGATACTTCAATAGGCGCGTAACTCCCACACCTGTCCGCTGTAACTTCCAGGAACTGCGAAAGCGTTATTAAGTCCGGCTGTTCTTGAGGTTGCGTCGCTGCGTAGTCGTAATATCTATATTTCAGCGTGGCAGGCAGCTTGTCGATGACGGCTCGTACTATCTCTGCGTTGTACAAGTAATGTTGTTTGTTGAGCGCCTTGATTGTTGCCGTGATGTTCGTGACTTTCGAAGCGAACACGCAGACTTCCCGAGGATTCTCGTTGAGTCGTGGTAGGACGCGCAGTTTGTTGAGCTCGGCCAACACTAGAGCGTCGGGTCGACCGAAGCGCGCCGCTAATAAGTGCATGACTTCCTTCGATGTTGTCGTTCCCACGAACAAGCACTGAACCGTGTCCCTGGCGGCGCCTTTAAGGCTTCTTCTCAGCCTGCTGAGATTTTCTTGCTCGGTGAGCTGCCCGGCGGATTCTTCAAAGGCGACCTTGAAGGGTAGCCACTCGCTGGACGCTCCGTTGAATGTTGGTAACTCGGCGATACGCGAAGCGGCGATCGGTTGTACGGCGCGCGCTGCCATTGTTATCGCGGTCGCGAGTTCTTTATAATTAAATTTGTCCGTCCCCTGTTGATCCGAGTTGTGCGTTGGTATTGTCGGTTCTTTTTTCCCAGGCAGCGCAGGCTCCGGCCCGTCGCGACATGTCTTCTCAAAATCCCAGAGAGGATTGGCGCCATCCAACTCAGGTTCCACACATGTGGGATGCGCCTCTCCTCGAAGCATGTCCGTGGCGACGTCCTTCTGCGCCTCCGTTGTCATGACCAACGCGTTGTCGACCCACTCGGATGTTCGATTTCGTCTTAGGGTGACGTCATCATCTTCTATATCTTCATCTTCCGATTCTGCCTCCAGCAGCGCGACGCGGGCTGCTGCTAATTCCACTTCTTTCTTTAAAAGTTCTTCCTTGGCCTTTGCGATTAAAAGCCTCTTCCGTGACGCGGTGGATCGCGGCGCACTTGATTGTTTCTTCCGGGTCTCCATGGTGCCATTCGCGTTCGTAGTCTCCGTTGTGTCGGTCTGATTTGTAGTCTCCGTGGTGCCGGTTTGATTCGTAGTCCCTGTGGTACCTGACGTAGAAACAAGATTCGTAGAAACAGAAGTAGAAACAAGAGTTGTACAGGTACCACTAGGTAACGAAGTGACGGGTGGGTTTGACGCGACGCGGTTGGCCAGCACAGCGGGTGCGGCTAAATCACGGTGCGAGTCGGTTGCACCGGATTCTCTCAACGCGTCCTGCGGGGCACGCGGAGCAGACTTTACGGACGCGGAGCGCGTGACGGGCGGCCCGGACACAGACGGTAGGTCGGGTGCGACGTTCGCGTTACTTGCGGAGAGGTCCGCCGGCCTGGACGCATCAGTTTTTGACTTCATACTTCGTGTGTGCATCTCCAGAATCCCCCCTAATGAAGATAATTTCAGCTCGTTGATCCTCGTTGATCCAGAAATTCGGCTCGAAGCACCAAAAATGTGGGCCCCTTCGACAGCCCACACTTATATAGGAGGGGGGGATTCGCTTGCAGCTGGGTCTTGAAATGCACACACACTTGTATTTCTTGATATGTTGCTTCTTCCAAGTCGCTTCTTCAACTGATGCGCCGACGACGCAAGCGGCTAAAATCGCCATTTATATTACCGATTTGGCGGGACTCGAGTGCGAGTGGGTGTAACCAGTTGCGCGTTGTCGAAGAAGCGACCGGGAGTCTGGCTCCTTTATTTATTTATTAATTTTACATGTTAGACCTTATTATACATATTATATTTACTTATATGCTATTCACTTATTGTCTAAAATAAAACGCCGCTATTTCTAATCTTTATTTACAATAAAAACTTATTCCTACGACCTTAATAGCTATACTTGTCACGAACACATATAATGTTCAATAACAAATGAATACTTACTTGAGGTAGATCTCCTTAAAATAAGCAAACTTCACGAAAACTTTCTCCAATGTCCTTTATTAATCTTTTGACATAGATACAAGCAATTTGGTTGAGATCACAGAGTTTCAATTTGTATAAGTTTTGCGAAATGCACAGATAACTTGGAGGTTTGCTAGAGTGAGATATAAAACCCTTTGTAATGGGACACAGTTGAGACGCACATCTGCTACGGATACCGGTGGATGTAGTTACGCGAGAATACACGGTTTTGTGAGATGTTTGGATACGAGGTATTTTGATGAAAACGACTTTAAGCAACTTTTTAGAAAGCTTTTTCAAATGGATGTACATTTTTGTTTTAAGTCTATAAATTTTCAAGTATATAAGCATTGCGCGTTTTTTATTGTTTTATACTAATAGCATATATTACTTATACTAAGAGGATATATTTATTTATTAAGCTTCTTTAAGTCAAGACAAAAAGATAAAAATGTAACACCTTACAAAATATTAATTTTATTATGCAATTCTTAATCATCAAGACCACTCTCGGGTATACGCCTTCTCCAATTTCTACCACTTTTCTCGGACTTTTGCCACTTCTACCCATCTACCACCGTCATCATCCAACCATCATCCAACAACCCAATGGCCTTCCTCTTACTATCACTCATGATGCAAACTTCTTGGCTGTTACATAAAATTAAATTGAAACAATAAATGACTTGATCTAAGCAACATAAAACAGTCTTGATCTGTCATACAAGTTTTGTTTCAATACTTTTCATGGTATAAACAGCACATAATATCCGTCTGTAAACAGTTGCTTACAATTATTGGATGTCAATTATTGCTCTTGTATGTACCAGAAAAGAGCATCATATTAATGAGCCTTAACTTTGTTTGATAACAGGGCATAAATCGTAATCCCTTAGAGAAATTAGTATTACTTTAATATCACGGGAAATAAAGGACCAAAGTCTAAATAATATTTAAATGTCACTGTACAGTTTGCAGACGACCTCGTTCCGTTGGGTTTATCTAAGGACCCTTAGGGACACGTTTGACCCTGATTTATATATTATAAACTACGAATACATTAGCAAAAGTGTCCCAGCAGTTAATAGGTAAGGATATCTGGTTAACCGGCTGGCTTAAATAATGAACTTTAAATAGAATGGACGGATATTGTTTTTGTTTGTTTCGGGTTACGAAAACAAATTTTATCACTACGTGTAGTGTGGCTAATTTTAAAGTGCAAAGTTTAGCTTTCGAAGTTTCACCACTATATGCAAATTAGTTTTTTGTTTTTGTAGCATAACTATTTGCATTTCAAATTGGGTTTTGGAGTTATTATCACGTTAAGGTCACATTGTGATGTATATTAAAACGTTCCCTGTGTATCTAGGATTATGGGTACGACCCCATATGTGTAAACGTAAATTTAGATTATATGTCGCGAAACATTGTTTTTTTTTTACTGTTCCGCGCTCCCCACCCCCTCTTTTTGACTTCATGCCCCATCCATGGGTTATACAAGTGCGATAAGAGACTCAAAATGCGCCATCACGAAGCTCATTACTTCGGTATTGTGTCTTAGAATAATAAATAGAATAAATAAAAACTGTAAATAATAAGTATATAAAAAATAAATGATTTGAATTTCATAAATAATGACACTAAATTGGTAGTTGTAACGCTTTATGAAGTTTTTCAATGAGTAATTTCCCAAGCTTTGACTTCGAAATAAACTACATTTTCCCGAACAGTCAAGCTTTTCTGTTCACATTTTGCATCTGAGCTGAATCGAGACGACTCTACAAATTGAATTTTAAGTACACAAAGCTCTCGATTCTGCTCTTAGAACAGACAGATGTAAAATGCGCGAATACAAGTGCAATAACATGGATAGCACACATAGAAACGCAACCAATAATTATGGAAGTGCCACGTCGGGGAAAATTCAATTTTGCAGTATGGCTGTGACTTGCTATCCGAGATGGAAGAATGAAATATTACACGGCTGAAATTCGAGCTCCTGACCCGTGTCAAATCAGCATTCGCAGGTATGCCTCGAATTATTTACGGCCAACTCACCGCTATGAAATTTTTTTATCGCGCCGATAAATCTTTATTAGGCAAGTTATAGAATTTTTTTTCGGTACGGCACCGATGTTTATGACATTTCAAGATTATTAGAAACAGAATTGATTTATTGATGCTAATAATAAGAAAAATATTAAAGCGAGCGAGCAATATATCTATACTTCTATACTAATATTATAAAGAGGAAAGATTTGTATTTTTGAATGTTTGTATGTTACGAATAAACTCAAAAACTACTGGACCAATTTTAAACAATCTTTCACCAATAGAAAGCTTCATTTTCAGCGACTAACATAGGCATTTTTGTGTATATTACGTCTACATTGCGCCTGTGTGTAGCCGAGGCGCGTTGCTAGTATTAAAATAAAAAAGTTACATAATATCCTGGCCTTTCATTGAATTTAAAGGATTAAAGTGTAGAGCTTTTTTCCTAGTCCCCTAGGTATAGAGAAAATACCGTTTGTTTCACTGATATTTTTTTCTTTACATGCGAGTATGTATAGCAGTAGACATTATGTGCTCTGCTCTTATTTTTTAATTTTGATTGCTTAGAATCTGAACCAGTGACCTCCAGTGCTTCGCATCGCAAAAACCGCTGCGCGTCTAACGCGGTCGACGTATGTACCTATTTCTATTGAATGATCATTATTATCGAAGGAGTAGAGACTGAATTTCTCAGATCAAAGACATATTATGTACGTAATCGTAAAAGTTGCGAGCTACTTAAAATGTTTCTGTCTCTTATATTTTGTATGTTAAAGAAAAGTGACAGAATGGTTTTAAGTTTAACTCAACTTTGATTAGTATTTCAGTATTCTGTCAGTAATAAACTAATAGTTGTCAACTTTGCTATTAATATTGAAACAAAATTAGCTAAAATTCTGTGAGTAAAATGATTTAAAGCGGGCCATTAGTAACTGTTATACTGTTATTCTTAATACTATTTCAGTTTAAATATTTAATGATTGAACGATATTACATTTACTTAATAGAAGCTAAAGTCTAAAATTTACGTTTCATTCTAAATAGTCATTAAAATGTAATAAAAAACAGCAGTGCTTTTATACAGTTTAAAACATTTAAGTTTATCGCGTTTCTAAATTTTATGTTTCTCTTGCTTTGCAATTTCAAAGCTCTTCGTTTTAAAGTTAATAAAGAAAATAATGTTGAAAACGAGAGGTGTAGGTAATTATATACATGAGATACAATTTATATTATTTTAAAAGTATCTTATTATCAACCTATTAAGTTACTGTTTGATAATATATTGGTTATCGTTGGAAGTATCGTTATTAATTATCGTTGAAAATACCGTTATTATTGATCGTTGTAAATACCATTATTAATTATTATTATGTAGCGGACAGTTACTCATTGTAACAAAGTATTAATTATAGGCTTTTTTAAACTTATGATTTAAATTTTTCGTCGAAACATACATTGAAGTCGTCCGCTTTTAGTTTGTTTTTATTCCCAGTAAAGATGAGACCTATTTATGCTACCAGGTTTTAAAACCAGGGCTTCGCATGGAAGTAGGGCGCCCTGGTGCGAGCGGGAAAAACTTGCAACCTGGTTTTTGACCCTGGTTTTTTTACGGATTCGTACTTGGAAGCCCCGTTATCGAATTTTGCAAGTATATTCCATCGCTAATTCCCACACTCTCAATTCTTACACGTGTCACATATTTGTTTTGTGTATTAAAATTTCTAACTGTTAAATTGCAGTATTTAAAAGTAACAACACAATCTTACAATGTATTAGGTATAACATTTTTAATTAGACCGGTGTTAGATAACCGAGTTGTCATGAGTTTTTGAATAGTTATTGTCAACTAATTCACTGAACATTTTTTTATTCAAATTATCAGGCATATAAGCCCTGCACCCAGAATTTTTTTTTTATTTAATTTTTTTTCCCCGGAATTCGAACCCCATATCAGCTCAACATAATGCATGTATTACTGTACCACAGGGGTAGTCCGAGTTACAGACGCATATATAATTTCAGCTCAATTAACATTAAAAATGTGTAAAAAATAATTTGCAATATCAATTACTGAAAACTACCTAAGAAAGTAAACTAGAAGCTAAATACTGCTTATTGCTGATAATAATCGAAATTGCCACAACATTATCATAAATAATAATACAATATTGATACAAAAGCACTAGGAGGCGTGCTCTTCATCAATATTTAGGGATATAAAGTAATTAAGCTTGCTAATGTCTTCAGCTGAGTCAATATTGATTTTATCACTATTATGCATAAAAACGAAATTTTTTAAATAAAATACTGTATACCGGATTAAAACGCAATTTATTGTTTAAATTATTTATCCCGACGTTTCGGATGCTTTTCAGCAACCGTGGTCGCGGGAGACTGAAAGATGTCAATAATTCGCGTTTTAATCCGGTATACAGTATTTTATTTAAATGTGTGATACTCGCGTTAATAAAAGACAATATTAAAACGAAATTTGGTAGATTTTACATAAAATAGAAAATGAGTTCATATTTTGTTATGAAACTGAAAGGCCTCATAATATAATATTGTCTTTTATTAAGCAAGTTTTATTTTATGTTATATATATACAGACGAGCTTGAGCTAGATGATATCACAGCCTCAAGACATCAGTTAATGATGCGCTATCGACCTACTTAATTTACTTTGGGCATACGGAAATCCACAGAATGAGACTAAAACAATAAAGTTTTTAAAGGAATTTGTTGGGTTTATTAATGTCGACGGTTCAAGTAGGTACAGCAAGCGTATATTTACCAGCTATTACCACGATTTTAATCTCAAAACGTGAGGGATATTTTCTTTTTTATAATAACTATGCGATAATTAATGTAAAAACTATGGTTTGAGAGCTGTTCTTATGTCATAGCCAATAGTTTGAGCATGTTATCTTTGTTATGAGGAAAGATTTGTATGTTTGTAATAAACTCAAAAACTACTGGACCGATTTCAAAAATAGTATTTGTGTATAGTACATCTACATTAAACCCGTAATGTCGGGACGTGTTGCTAGTAATAAATAAATCGCGTCTGAATCCACCAAAAGTGTGCTCATGTGAACGCCTTATGTAAGTGTTAGGTTCGATTCTTAACGGTGATGCATCCGTCAATCCGGTAAGTCCACGGAATAGATAAAAATATTCTGTGAGTAAGTCACAATTTAAAACCCAAATAATAGCCCAAATAATGAATTAACATTTCTATATTTGTATTTTTGTCCCTTGTATGTTATGAATAACGTAAAAAACTACTGGACTGATTTTGAAAATTCTTTTACCAATAGAAAGCTACATTATCAGCGAGTAATATATGTTTCGTGTATAGTTCATCTACATTGCACCCGTGTGACGCCGGGACGTGTTGCTAGTCTTAAATAATGTACAAAATAACACTTTAGTCAAAATATACAAAAATAAAGCCCTGGATAATATTCTAAGCACAACTTAAAGGTGCATTACTTTTATGCGAGAAATACATTCACTGTGCAACTACGAGTACATTTAGGAGGTAAACGTTTTAAATTCTCTACCATACAATAACAATAATTTTATACATTCTAGTGGTTGCGCAATGGATTTAGAGCAAATAACATGTATATGAGCCTTAGGATAAATGTAAATTATACCGCAGATTCTCACACTAACGGTCTATTTCACAACGTTTGTATGGAATAAGTAAAGATCGAGGCCACGAAATTAGTTGTATTTACATACATACATATAATTCACGCCTCTTTCCAATTGGGACAGAGATCACGGAATTCCATATGCTCAGAGGGGCGAGCACGAACGACTATCGAAAAAGTATTCGTATCATAGCTGTCAGTTGTATGAGAAATCATTTGAAATTTCATACAAATGACAGCTCGGCGATACTATTAATTTTTCGCAAGTTGTTCGTGCTAGGCCCTCTGAGGCCTTCTGATCCTTGCTTACCACTTTCACTTTTTCCACTTTCATATAAGCTAGTCAGTGTAGTTTAATTTAAGAACGAATTTCCAAATTCTAGGGGCATAGGGATGACTTCTGTGTCCTTTTCACTGATAATTTTTCACAGGCAGGTAGGTGATCAATCTTCTGTGTCCTGCCCAATATTTTTTTATATTTTTTATCTGCCCATATTTTTTATCTTTTTTCTCCGGGATTCGAACCGAACTTCAGTGCTAAACACATCGCACTTACCACTGAGCCACGGAGGCAGTCTATTTTATTTAATAGCTGCAGTAGCGATTTTTATTATTCTTAATAATTTTACGGGCTTTTTCACGATTAATACGACAGCCGCCAAGCTCACATAGCCGCGATGCTTCGCTAGAACGGCATAGACAATCAATCTTGACATAGACTTTTTTTATAGAATAGGGGGCAATCGGGCAGAAGGCTCAGCTAATGGTAATTGATCACCGCCGCCCATAGACATCCGCAACACCAGAGGGCTTGCAGGTGCGTTGCCGGCCTTTAAGAAAGATGTACGGCCTTAAGAAGATGGATGTAACTCGCTTCTTGAAAGTTCCCAAGTCGTATCGGTTCGGATAAGCCACCGGCAATGCTGATTCCACAGTGTGGTTGTAAGAAGTGTCTTAAGAATCGCGCAGCCACAACTGCACTTCCAGACATCGAGATGGTACGCGTGGAATTTTTGACGCGATGTCCGATAGCGAAATTCAGCGGCCGGAATTAATCCAAACAATTCCTCCGAGCATTCCCTGTGATATGCTATAGAAGATGCATATATTTATATTCAATTTGGAAGAGGCTAAATTTGAAATAATCCCGTAGTGCGGTCCCGGTCGCAATAGAGGACATTCAGACTGGGATCTGTAGTCTAGTTTTCTATCATTATATTATTAATTTATTATAAAGTGTGCTTAGTTTCTACTTTAATAAACACATAAAAAATTAAACAAACAAACAGTTAAATATTTAAACTAATATAGAAATGTCGCTACACTGATTTTCAGAGGAAATATCACGATCCAGGTGAAGGTATCTACAAAAATCCCGAAAAATGTTTTACTTCATACGTAATTAAATAATTCTTAACTTTTTTAAAACTGTAAATATATCGATATAAAAATGTTATTCGTCAATTGTATACTATCTGTATAAAAAAAGCTGGTAAAATTTTAAGTGGTGGATTTTCACAGTATTTCTAAGTCTACTGTAAAATTGAGGAATACTCTTACACTGCGATATATATATACTTACATACATTATTATAAGCTAGCCAGCCTTTGTTTAATTGCCCCGAATAATAGATCGCTTGTTTAGAAGCGCCTATCCAAGGTACATGTGCATAGTGTTTGTGGGACATGGAATATATTGTGCAAATTGCCGCATTCTGAGCCATGAATATTGCATGAGGTGTCCATACGATCACTTCATATAGTAAGCATCGCGTCTGTTTATCTAGGATAGGCTTCCCTTGAATATGTCATGCCTTGTTTGGCTTGAATGCTATATATTATAAATTTAACTTTTACATCACTTTATATTATAACCTACAACAGACAATACATGTAGGCATAATATTATGTTCTAATACCCGTGCGAAGGCGGGTCGCTAGTTTCATATAAATGTCAGAGACGACCATATTAAACCTATTTGAATAGCAAGACTACGCAAATAATTGTCAGTGCAAGTTTTAATAACTAATGAGTAAAGAGGTGAAAAAAAAATAATTTTATATACTTATTTTATGTCTTTTAAAAAATCCTCTAAATCATGGTGAAAACTAAATCAAAATCTCTTGGGTAATTTTGACAAGCTAAATGTACAATTTAATTGACGAAATAACAACCTCAATTTACCCATGCTTTGGCATATACTTTATAACAACAGTATTCGAATACTTATGTATTCTGTATGTTCCCAAAAAAACTTCTAAAGTGTGGTAAAATTTACATCAAAATCCATTGGATATTTTATCAGACGAACAAAATTACGACCTCAATTTAGGCTACGTCACAATATACGTACGTATATACTTTGTACCAGCATTAGTAACGAGGCGAGCAAATATTTACGCTTAGCCAAAACAGTTGCAGTGTCAATTAAAACTTATTTTAGACGACCCCTAGTATCTATGTATTCGTATATAGTGAGTAATTAGATCCTACAATGTATTAAGATAAATCTGTCCCATTCATTTATGCAAAGCCGGTTTCAAAACCAATTTAAAAATAGTTACATATATTTGTATTCTCACAAACTATTGTAGTGCTTGTAAAACTATTTGATGGGTTATATAGTTCTGATAGCTTAACGCGTAACGTTCTAAACGACCCCGACGACGACCTAGCTAAGGCCGTACACAGGCTCCAAGCCACTCGCGACAACGACACACCACACATCCGACACCGCCTTCGCCGGCGAAGGCGTGGACCCTTGCCTGCGTACCCCTCACCCGGGTGAGAATCCGTCCCGCTCCTCAAGCGCCCTCCCAATCTGTGACTGTCCAAGCCGAGGTCGTAACCCCCCACGGGGCGCCCTTGGTCTAGTTGCAGACACACGGCGAGCGCTTAAGCGCTCGCCCAAAAATGTCCGGTTAGTTTTAAAAGGCCATATGTGCCAAAAACAATAGTGTCCTTTCGGAAATAAAAAAGTTAGCTTAACAGGTAAAAACATTTTTTTAATATCAGATATCGACAGACGAGCATGAGGTTAGGTGATATCTCAGCCACAGAACATCACTCAATAACGCGCAATATGCACTTCACGGTTTTTCCATCTATGAACGGTGGTTCCTTACCCGATCGGAATTACGATATTCCTCCCACTCGTTCAATGCCCGAAGTTTACCAGACGTGGAGAAGACATGCTTACAGAAAATTATTTACAAGTCATCCCGGTGGGATTCGAACCTACGAACCATCGATGCGCACGGCAGATGTTCTACCGAACGTGCCAACGAGCCCGTCAAACGCTAATATATGTATACTTTAGGAAACTCATTGACGGGTTGCTGCGCACAGTTACGACCGCTAAATTACGCATAAAATTTAAAATATTAAATTTTACATTTGCATAGAATCTTTGTATGGTTTGCAAGTTAATAACCTGTGCAATATTAACAGAACTGTATAATTTCGGAACGGGATCGTAATTTGCTTACTTTTGTATTGTAGCGTGATAACAATGCTTTTTTTTTAATTTAAAAAATATATATACTTAATTTAAATTAAATTATTTTTATTATTGAGATTATTGTAGGTATATCATTCCACAAAATAACTCAAATTTTTCTTTTTTATTATATTTGTACTCCCGACTCATAGTCTTATGTTACATACATAAGACTATGAGTCGGGAGTACATATTAAAATGTATAACATACGTTGTTATGACGTAAGCTTTAGGGTAAAAGTTTCTTCTTCTTCTTGCCCTGTTCCCTTTTCTTTTTATTTGGGGTCTCCGCAGTATGTTCTCTTTTTCCATTCTCTCCTTTCACTCGCTATATCATCGACTGATGTTGTGACTACAACTTTCAAACACATATCATTCTTCATACAGTCAATCCATGTTTTTATGGCCTCCCTCTTCCTTTTTTGTATGACATTATATAAATAAAGGCTTATATTTTTTTCGTAACCTCATAAATAACATAACATCCATCTTCTTGACACTTGAATAACGTGGCTGACTTGTCCAGAACCCATTACCCTTTACGAAACAATGGTTTGAATGGACTTGATAACTGCGAGGCTATTAAGGTTCTGTTTAGAATTATGTACGGCGCCGTTATAAATACTACTGCGGCTTGTTGCTGTAAAATATGTTTATTACTTAAATATTAATGTATATTTAGTTTGTTTTATATTAAAACTTCGATAGACGAGTGTGTTACTGTACTTGTGTACTTTCACCGCTAGATGTAAAATAAATGATTCGCTATTGATATTTATTTTGAGGTAAATATTTCATAAAGAAAGATTATCTCTAGTTCTTGCTTTTATAAATGAAACTGTACTATTTCAATACTTACGAGTATATTATAAAGAGGAGGATTTCTTTTTTTGTTTAACTCATTCTCACTCATTAAGATTTAACTCAAAAACTACTCGACCGATTTTTGGTATAGTATATCTACATTGTACCCGTTCGAAGCCGGGGGGATCGCTAGTCTCAAATATAATTACTTTATTGCTTTTCATTATTATCCAAAATTACCCTAGAAGATTAAGTTAAAATAGAACTGTTTATTAGCCTCTGTTGGCTAGATTTGAGTAGTTCTAGATTTAAAAAAAAATATTATCCATCAGTTGTTTACATCGAAATGACAGTTGACACTTCCCGCCATCTCTCAAACATCAAATGTCATTAAATATTTAGTTAATATTTAATAAGTTAAATATAACATTAGATATTCATTTTATAAATTAGATACTTACAATGAACAGCAGCCGAAGCGCTCAATCACCTACCATCAAACTAATTTGATCTGACGCTCGTATGTCGAGAAGTATCTTTCGTTAAAAATATACTGTCGTATAAAACCAAAAGCTACTTATTTTGGGCCTGTTGCCTACAAAGCGGTCCTATTTGAAAAATATATTACGGGTCGTTTGGGAGCTTTATGAATCTGTTAGATCGTTAGGGGCTCGAAAGTTTATCTAAATTCTTATAAACGTTGATGTCGGCAATGATTTCTTCATTTGCAGACAATTCAGTTCGCACGGAGCTTATCACATGCGCGGTTTTTGCAGTCTTCTCGTTAAATGGCATGGAAACTGTGATAAATTACATCGTAATGCTCTTTCTCTTCGGCCTAAAATACTGTATTTTATTGTAGCTAGTGAGTTATTCAACTGTGAAATCGTCTAAGAACGCTTATTTATTGGTTGTATCTCACGGAGTATGGCTTTAATTCTTAGTCGTAATTTTGCGAGAATTGTATTATATTTTATTTTCAAATTTCGAAGTAATAACGAACTAATTGTTTCGAGGAATGTAAGATAAGGTTCTTTTTTATGTTAGATATCGACAGATGAGCATGAGGTTCACTTGATAGTAGGTACATTAGCCACAGAATATCAGTGAATGATGCGCTGTTGACCTACTTTTTACATCAAGCATTCAGAAATCCATAGACTGAAATCGAAACGCGCTACGGTTTTTCCATCTATGAATCTAAGTTTTTATCAGGCGCAAGTGACGAACCTGCTATGCATTTTGATGAGATAGGTCATCGAATCCCGCTAAAGTCACATTTACATTTTTTATAACATTATGAGAATTATTTATATTTTTGCTCAATTGTGCTTAATTGATGGAAATAAATGACATTTGACTCACATTAAACTGGATTAATACATAATATTTCCTTCCTCCCAGGCGAGTAAAACCACAAGCTAAATCTAGTTTTCTTTAAACATATTTTTCCACGCGTCTGGCTTCCTGGAGCAATAAAAGGTAGGAAGCATTCCATTCTTCAGTTCCGCATTGATTGGTTCCCTGTGATTGACGTATTATCTGAAACTTTACGCTAATCTGTCGGTATTTGACTTTAAAAATGTACTGTTGGACATCAAAATTCAACTAATTATGAGAGGTAATGTTTAGATTTTAATAGGTAACTCGCTTGTTTTAACAACAATTTTATTGTTTCATCGCTGCATTGTTTTTTTCATTTTTTAACGATATCCGGTAAAAAATTATTTTAAAAATGTGAAATAAGGGCTGGCTGAGAATCAGCGCTGTACAGACCCCGGTTTGTGAGCTTTATGCTGAGCCTGCTGCCTTTTGTCACACGTTTTAGTATTTAAGCTTATTTTTCTTAACAAGATCAAATACATACATATGTGCTTGAGGCAATAAAGATCTTTTATTAATATTATATTAATTAAAAATTCAATTTATCTATGTTATATTTTCGTAAGTGTCATAGTTACCGCAGTGTTAATCACCGTTAAATTTTTAATAATATGTTATCGTACCAACAAAATGCAACCACGATTTTCACGTATCGCCATTGAGCGGTTATCTATAGTTCCAATATCCGAAATTTATGATAGGTGCCTCTGTATGGGGCTTTTATGATTCATATTTTTGATAAACATCAATATTTAAGTGCTTCTAAAAAATCATAGCCGGTTTTCAGACATTTTCGACGTCAGAATATTAAATTGCAAATCTCTGGCCACATTACCGATTTGGTCAAATTTTTGAGATGGATCTATGAATATTTGATTGATCTTGAAAGGGTTGAAATTGTTTGAAAGATGGTATCATAATATGTTGCGCTTTTCTGTGTGACATATAAAACAGGTATTATATGTTTACATATCAAAATAATATATTATTTTTGTAGCTGAGATACTTAATTTTGCAATTGTAATTGAATTAGATACACATTCATCTTTAAAATCATTTGCAAGAACGATCTCACAAATAATTAGTATATTACTTTAGAATTAACCGCATAAACGATTCAGTGCATTGCTTTTAACTTCGGTGGTCCGGGGGTTGAATCCCGAGGAAGCATGTTTAAAATAAATTGTCATTGCCATTCCTTGCCGAGAGAAAGCATTTAATACCCTTTTCACCGAGCCACTTTACTACCTTTAGCGGCGAAAACGGTGTCACATCAAATATATAAAATAGAACAAATATCTTTAGATTTTAATTTCCATAAAAACAAAATTGCGTTTCATTAATAAGCATTTCATAATGTTCTGAAATATATCATAAGTCTCTCTGATATAGTTTCCCAAAAAAAATTAATTGGAGGTCTTTATAAAAAAAATCGTGATTTCCCAAAAACTACATTTTTTGTGTTGTTACATTCTCGTTGCCGATGTGCGATATATTGTCCATAGCATGCGCAAACAACAATTATCTCCCTTATCCCTAATTATAATATTAATTGCCTGGAATATATTAGTATGGCTGGTGTCAAGCTGTTTTTATTAATGCTGATAATAAATATGCAAAATATTTTCATTAATTTAAATTAATGACGGAGCAAGCAAAGTCTGGTCTCAGATATTCGCTGGAGATTAAACCGTACGGCTCGGTAATTTATTTCAATTAATTTACCAACGAACTGACAGATTCACTGAATAATTTTTCTCCGCAAACATGAGACGTTGACTAATTATCGTATTATTACCATCTCTCATACATCAGAAAAATTAACTTGGGAAAATTGAACTTTTTGCATTCAGGAGGTTACAACGACACTTTACCGTGTTTTGCGTTGTTGATTGAAAATGTATTTCTCATATTTTTTACGTTAGATATCGACAGACAAGCATGAGGTTCACTTGATGGTAGGTGATACCTTAGCCATAGAACAACTTTTTTAGAATGAAACCGAAACGCGCAATGTGCACTTCACGGTTTTTCCATCTAAGAACGGTGGTTCGTTGTCCGGTTGGAATTTCGATATTCCTCCCACCCGATCAATGCCCGAAGCTACCAGACGTGGGAAAGACATGCTTACAGATAATTATAAATATGTCATCCCGGTGGGATTCGAAAACACGACCCATCAATGCGCACGGCAAGTGTTCTACCAACTGAACGCGCCAACGAGCCCGTCAAAAGATTTAGTTCTTATTTATCAATAGTGTAAAACTAAGAATATAAGCCCCTATCATTGATATAAAACACTAATTTGTAAGTAAAAATAATGCAAAAACAGCGGCTCCATTCTTTATACTAAAAAGCTACTCAATTCCACGTTTTCATCGTAACATTTCTCACAAAAACGGTGTGCGAAAAATCCCTCATTTTATCTTATGTAAAATATATGAAACGAAATCGAGTTTATGGCGTACACCATTCTGTCTGCGACCATATCATGACTGAAGCCTCTAATATTTTAGCTTGAAAAATATCTGACAATTTATTCAAGCGTAAAAAATTGACCGCGTAGGTCCGAAGCCCTCGGACGTACATGTAATTTTTCACAGGCGGGTTGATGATGCGAATGCCATATAAAATGTATGGACTGAACCTTACTATGCGATTTTATCGATACAATTTCAATTTAGCCGATCCAAAACTGCAGCTTAGATCGCGTGTATTTGAAGTTAACTGCAATCGAATTGTTGTGAAATTGTTTGATATAAATGTTTTGGGAAATATTCACACACCAGTTATTGAATAAAATTGCGTGGACATAACGAGTTTTGGGATTTGATTATTGTTTGAATAGCGTTAAAACAAATATTTTAGTTTAAAACGAATATACCTGATGTGAATTATTACTATTTAAAGAGTTTTACCCATTTCAAACGCAATATATGTACGTATGATGCGTGAAAAAAACATATTCTAACTATTCACATAATTCAAATGCATTTGGTATAAAAAATATATATTTCATTTTAGAAAATAGACTATGTGCCTTATAGTACAACAAATAATACTATTATAACATAAAATGTCCTGGAAATCCAGGAAACAATTATATTCTGTCCCTATATAATATATCTGGAGCTAAAAACCGCAGTCAACGGGTTATATGAAGATTTACGCGAGACCTTTCTCAGAATTACAAGTAACCGGTAATTGCGGTCTAATTGACACCGAGTATCTACACGAGTTTCAAGAATTGAAACACAAAGTTTGATAGATACCTCCAAATCATGATTAACAGAATCAGAACAGCTTTGTAGAACCAGCTGTCGTGGGCGGTTTTTCCTAATTGATGCGGCTTGGGAATATGCAAGAAATGAGCTTATTGTTTCCTCAAAGATCACCAACGCATCTGCAAGCCCTCTGGTGTTGGTGGTCTATGGGCAGCGGTTACCACTTACCATCACGTGAGCCACCTGCCCTTTTACCCACATTTATATGTATAAAGAAGATATATATGTATATTCTAAAGATGCTTATAATAAATATCACTTTTAAAGGTCAGCAATGCACATCATGTGGAATTGAAGATGTCTATGGGCTCCTTATAACTCACTATCAGGAGAGCCTTCAGCTTGTTTGACCTTTCTTCTGTAAAAAAACCTCTGATTTTATAGAAGACGACAGAGTCAATAATCATTTTCTAAAGTCAGTTTGCATTTCATTTTGATTAAGTACAAAATATTTAATAAAAAACCAAAGCAATATTTCCGAACGTATATTTCTTCAGAATTGAACAGATTTCCTATAGCATTTTCCATTTGTACTTGAATTTCAAAATGGCCTGTAAGTACGAAAATATTTCAAAATAAAAGGAAGCTGGAAGCGATTGCAATAGTTGCAAGGTTCGAGCAATGCAATTTTGCCCATCACTCAAAGTCAAATGTTACAGCACGATAGAAATATGTTACAGTCTTTTATTTCCGTTTTCCGTATCATAAAACCTGAAACATTATTCTGAAACGCAAAATAAAGGAGTGGACCTTAAATTCACGTAAAACATGAGGTTTTGAATTTAAAGAAGTTATATATTTTATTTGTTATGCAGCGGGTCTTATAATAAAATAGCGAAATTTCTTAATCTTGGAGGAAAAGTCAACGAAATAGAGATCTGCATTTGAAAAAAGATAATTTTAAAGATATAATATGTGAGAAAAAGATGACAAAAAACTTCTTCCAGATAGTTTTCAAATATAGATTAAATTTAACCTGAAGCAATATAAAAATCTTGTTTCAAAAGTTATCGCCATAAATTGCGTGCGAACGAAGTCACGGACATCAGTGTTCAAATTTCTAACAAAAGGTAATAATAATTATTATAATTTATTCTTATTAGTGAAATGGAAACGAAAAAAAATGATAATATAATAATCAGTTAGTACGTATTAGTTACATTACAGACAACTATAGAGATATTTCACTCAATCTAATATCGACTCCGTGGCGCAACGGTAGCGCGTCTGACTCCAGATCAGAAGGTTGCGTGTTCAAATCACGTCGGGGTCAATGTCAAATTTTTTATTTTATTAATTGCTAATTCTCTTTTTCTTAATTATTTTTGAATATTTATGTGAATATTTACTATTTTTTTTTCAAATAACATTTCAAATTGTGTTTCAATCAAACATACTTTTTTCTATGATATCGAATTGTGTTTATTTGTGTGGTGAACACTTTTATTTTTCATTACGTTGATAACTTTTAAAAGAATAATAATAAAAAGGATCTTATAACTTCGGTACACAGTATGAATTTGCAAAGATCCCTTGCGATCTGGCTTGGTTTATATCTGTCAAAACTCAATCAATGTCGCGTTCAATTAAATTTTATGAGTTTCCAAATAGCAACGTCATTGACGTAGCCTGAATAATTTCAACTCCGTTAAACATAGGTATACGAATAGGTATGATTCATTTTTAAATGGACGCTGTTAAACAATACAGTGTCAACCCACACGGTTGCCATATTGAGAAAATTGAGTTTGAAGTTTCAATCCGGTTTAATAAAATTTCTTTTAAAAAATAATATATTTTTTTGTAATTATTATTATTAAATTAAATGTATATCGTTTTATTGGTAGCAATCAAAATAACTGAATTTAGTGCATTATTGTTAAATATTTTAAACATTTTAGGTATTCATACCCGTTAGTTTTTTCAATATTTTTGCTATTAAAACGATTTAAATGATATGTATCTCTTTTGAAATATGTAGTCCAGCTAATGAGGAAGTGATTGTATCAAAATTTAAATTTTTGTCATTCTGTGGGTTGACACTGTATTGCTTAACAGCGTCCATATATTAAGTTAAGAATACTAAGTACTAAATAACAAGATGACAAATGGCTAGTTTGAAAAGATATTTGAATTGACATTAATAATAGTTTAAAAAAAATTAAAAAAAAAAAAAATGTTTTAACAAAAAAATTGAATTTTAATTGTTTGTTTTGTTTTTGGGCAAAATGTTTTAACAAATTAAATATTGGTATGATCACAAATAATACAAGTAATATCGAACGTATTGAACGTTTGATATTGATTCCGTATTGAAGTTTAATTACGTGACGTCACAAGAATTTTAATTATGTCTGCCGTATCACTAAGATAGCGTTTAGGTGCCTTGGTTTGGTGCTAGATTAAAAAATATTTAAAATCATTGCTCAAATTATGACGTAATTTTGCAATAGGCAATTCATTTTCTTTTCATTAATGGCAACTTCTATCAAAGACGGATTCAGTCAATGTCCAATATTGTTGGAAGATTCGATGATTTTATACCTAATACTAGCTGACCCTGCAAACGTTGATTTGCCATGTAAATAATTTCTAAAAAGCGGGGGTTGGTGATAAAAAAGTAAAAATTTAGGGTTGTATGTATTTTTTAATGCCACATAATAAAAAAATAAAAACAAAAAAAATCGTCCAAAAATTAAAAAAAAATTTAAGGGTGAACAACCCTTATCACTTAGGGGTATGAAAAATAGATAGTAGCCGATTCTCAGACCTACTGAATACGCATATAATATTTGGTAAAAATCGGTAAAGCCGTTTCGGAGGAGTACGGTAACTAACATTGTGACATGGAAATTTTATATATTAGATCTGGATATTACATACGGGTATAGTACTATTGCAACTTAACGTACGAACTTCGGGGTTGTATTCTTTTTCGGAAAACTAGGTTCATTTAACGTTATCAAAATGTCCATTACTCAGTATTAATAATTAAGTTAAATTTTATAATTCCATTGAGTCTAAATTGTATGAGCAATTATTCGACGCGGACCTTTCCTGTTTCACTGATATTGACCGAACAGGCAGTGGGCAGTAGTATGCATATTTCATGAACTCTCCTGCAATCACCGCCGCAAGGGACTTGAAACAGACCGAAACCTAAGTCTAGACCCATCTATCTTTATTTTAATCAACTTTATTTATAAAATATTGAACAATATTTCATAGGTTCTAATATTTATTTTTCTGACATTCATATTTATCTATCTCTGTCTTTTAAAACTAATGAATAATGAAATAAACATTATTATATTTATTAGTATCCGCCTCGGCTTCGCACGGGTGGATTGTAGAGTATTACTCTCTGATAATATAGCTTTCTATTTAAAATCGGTCTAGTACTTTCTGAGTTAAATCGTAACAAACAAACAAATATTTCCTCTATATAATAATATGTGTGAGTATAGATTAGACCGCCTCCGTAGCTCAGTGGTATGCGCGTTGATGCGAAGTCACGGGTTCAAGTCTCGAGGAAACAAAAAATAAAAAATAGTTTAGGTTGTTTAGGTAAAGAACCTTTGAAACAGACGAAGACATCTTTCTGCAACATAGCCTATTATGAAATTAACCTTGTTATATTTTCATGTTTATATTTCATTACCTGATATTTCTTTTGACAGAACAACTTTGCTATAGAAACCTGTCAATGGTTATCAAACAAACAAATACATTGGTGATTTGAAATTGATCGACTGAACGATATGCTCAATACAAATATTGTATGGAAACAATAAACATCATTAATCGTTCAAAATATATTATTACAGATACCGTTACACATATTGCACTATTTATCTGAACATAATAATATCGAATGATGTTCCGCAATGATGGAATATTTATTTCGCCAACAAATTGAATGTTATATATTAATAGCCAGTTCATAGCAGAGTTGAATATATTTTGGGCGTGATACAGTTTTACATAATTATTTTAATTATTGCAGTCTGTTATTCATATTAAAAGTACGCTGTAAACTAATTAATTTATGGGCAAAATGCGTATTGTGGCCGCGGCAGGAAGCCGGGTGGAATATAAATAATGCTGGCCTCTTATTTTACCGCTATACGAACGTGTAAAAGTCCAATGTTTCCTGACAAATTTTATTCACATATTTTATGTTTTCGTTTTCATAGAACTTCTTTCCTTTATTTTGTCAAAGTACGATTAAAGGTGGAAACATACTACTAAAACGCTACGCGATGTGACGTGTCGACACCTGATGCGAATTGTGCCAATATACAACACGCCACATGAACGTATTTCACTGAACGTATTAAATGGATGGGATTGATTAGTACTGACAGCGTCAGATGCCGTGGCGTGTCGTCGCGTTTTGATAGTATGTTTTCACCTTAACATGCGAAACTTACGTGTTTACATGCCAACAGAGCAATGGTGGCCATTTAACCGAAATTTTGTCATCCTTACTTCTATACATATGTAAAAAAAACTATAAATAAATATATTTCCTTAAATTATTAAAATTCAAGTTCTTACTAAGACACACATTACTAAGTCCGGTCGATTACTTTGACGGCTCGTTGGCGCGTACGGTAGAACACCTGCCTTGCGCATCGATGGGTCTCCCACTCCCACCGGTACAACATGTTTAAAATTTTCTTTAAGCATTCCTCCCCACGTCTGGTAACTTCGAGCATTGATCGGGTGGGAGTTATATTGAAACGAACCACCGTTCAAAGATGGAAAAACCATGAAGTGCACATTGCGCGTTTCGGTTTCAGTCTATGGATTTCCGAATGCTCTAAGTAGGTTGACATCGCATCATTGACTGATGTTCTGTGGTTGAGTTATCACCTACCATCAAGTGAACCTCATGCTCGTCTGTCGATATCTAACATTAAAAAAAAACTTAGTCCATTTTAACTACGACTTCTACTAAGTATTGGAATAACAATTCACTGTAATAAAGCTACTCTTAACGTAGTAGTTTCACACATAAAGCATTTTTAAATTAATATGATATAACAGACAAACGGGTTGTTTATCAGCTTAGAGGTACTTACGTAGATACGCCGACGTAAAACATTGCTGAAAATGTTGAACGGGTTCGGGCCATGTAAGTGGTAAATATAGGTTTGGCTAATCTGTTGTAAATATTACTATATCAAATTAATCATTATTATCATTGGAAACAAGATAAAGAACCCTGATAATGTCAGTTTTATATTTATTTTTATTAATTCAAATAAATTTTTGTAGCAAAGCTATTGCCCAGCTTTTGTTATAATTAAGAATGTAAGTATCAAGTTAGTAAGTCATAGATAATGTAGCTTTCTATTCGTGCAAGAGTTTTTAAAATCAATGCAGTCGTTTTTGAGTTTATTCGTTACAAACATACAAAGTTGTGTGGTTAAATAAAACAACATAATTTGAAAGTAGTATGTTTAATTTAAGCTGAAACTTATTATTAACAACATATAGTTTCCTTGAAACTTAAATGGTTTCATTCTAAATGCATTATATTATATTTACATAGACAATAAACAAAGGTTTCTTAATTTTTCGATTACACATCAAAACTTCTTTGAAGTTCGACAAATACTTGTAGGTTCACCCAAACAATGATTACTAGTAAATAAATACGTATTAAATACCTTATTATTAATGTACATAATACAACGTCACCTTATCGTTTATACTAGTTGCTTATAAAAATTTACACTATTATCCTGAGAACGTTAGATATAGGTACATCTAAGTTATATCAAATAATAAGTGATATCCGACTACCGTGTAATAATATCAAGATGGTGAAGAAGTCAGTCTTTAACTCATGAAGTAAATGAGAGTAACTAAACTTGATTGTGCAAAAAGGAATCTAAAGGATTTGTGAGTTGATCACGAACATCGGTAGAGTTTGTAACAGGTTTCAATACTTCAATGGCGCCAATTCTTGAGCTCTGGTTCACACTATCCTTCACTCGCAATGTCAATTTACATTTCTCCTTTGACAGCACCGGCAATAAAATGTTCCAAAAGTTAGGATTATTCCAGAGTATTGTCGTTCTTCTATCCCTTTGCTCCTTCAAGAATGCGTAAATCGAATTTTCCGTACCCATGTCCGTAAAAACATAAACCGTCTTCTTCGCTTTCAACATTTCGCCTCGAATTTTCTTTATGTTTACGTGACTATAAGCTGACATTAAGTAGTTTGGTGAAAAAATAACGAGCGTCGTGTCTCCTTCTTTTGAACTATTTTTGAGCTGTTTAATGAAATTTTCTTTATTACAGTCACTGGCTATAGGTTTCATGTGCACTTTAAGACTTTTATGGACTCTTAATCCTGGCACTATCTCTTTTAAGACAAATTCTTCGTCTTTTTCGGAGTATTTAATGATCACGCTACGTTCTTTTTCTTTGATTTCACTTGGATGAGATAATTGAAAGAATTTATTTTTTACCATCGAATGTAACTGCTTTCTATATTTCAGATATAGTAACATAGTAATAGTAGACAGCGACGCCGATATAGAAATAAAACAAACAAATATAATGAATCGCATATTGCACGCTT
The DNA here is from genome assembly GCA_905404175.1 of Anthocharis cardamines. NCBI lineage: Eukaryota > Metazoa > Arthropoda > Insecta > Lepidoptera > Pieridae > Anthocharis > Anthocharis cardamines. The sequence continues at coordinate 4,744,824 of FR989959.1, forward strand.
CTTTCCTCCACACAGAACAACGTATAGCATTTTCGTCTTTTATCTGTAAATAAAATTATTATATTTATTCAAGAGTACCTAGCAGTAAAAGTTTGTGCTATTTGTTTATTCAGTTTCACAAACCTGGGCTGTATAATGTTCCTTTAAGAAGTCGAGAAAGTTAAAGTTTTTGCAGTTACAATTTAGTGGGTTAAATGCAACCCAAAGTTGCTTCATCGATTTCTTGCCAATCGTTTTATAACTAGATGTTGGGTGATTCTGTAATAAAAATAAAAAAAACACATACAATTTCAACGATGTATTATCGATTCTTATTTATCAAGACAATATATACGTACCCATAAATAATTAATAGAATTAAAACTGATATCTAAGTTTTCATGTCCGTTAATCCACCAATCGTCATAAGTTGCTTCAAATTTATTATGACTTAAATTAAGAAACCTTAAGTTATATGTATGAGCGAATGGTGATATTTTATTAACAGTCCAAGAATTATTTTGCAATTCCTTATTTTCGAAGTTCAGTTCATTATAGGCAAACGATATCGACATTCTTTGTTTATTATTACTAAATAAATAGGACGATATGGTTTTTAAACTATTGTGCTCCATATTCAAGTATATCAAACTCAACAATGAAGAAAATGTTGTTCTGAAATGTTAAGGAAACATGAAGTAAATTGCACTGAAAATAGAGAACTTACAACAAAGGATTACGGTTAACTTACCCGGAAATTTCCTCAATGGAATTATAAGCTAAGTCCAATTTTTCCAATCTTACCAATGAGGAAAATAGCTTCGGTTCCAAGTTTTTCAAGTTGTTGTGACTTAAATCGAGTTCAAGCAAATTTATTTGATCGTTAAATGTCGATTCTCGTAATGATGTTATATCGTTGTATGCTAACGATATGTTTGTTATTTGTGATGAATTAGTAAATACATCATAAGGCAATATTTCAATGCCACATCTTTGTATATAAATATGCCTTAAATTTTGTAAATTACGAAACAAACTTCGTGGAAGCTCTTTCATTTTAACATCATTGTTAAGAATTATTACCGTCTCCAAGTTATTGTTTGTCGAGAATAGATTTTGTGGCAAAGTAGAAAACTTATTCGAGAACAATGTGAGTTTTCGTAACTTCTTCAGAGGTTTAAAAATAAGCGTCGGAAGTTCGTTAAGTCCATTAGAACTAAGATCTAATTCTTCAAGCACGTTTACACCAGAAAAGAAGTCTTTAGAGAACCAAGTAACGTTACTTTGCCAAAGTGACAATTTTCTTAAAAACGCCAAGTGAGAAAATAAATTCGCTGACATATTCGTCATTTGATTGTGACTTATTTCTAAAGTTTCTAATCTTTCGAGTGGCTTAAATAGTTGTTCTGAGATGTTGATACTGTTGCATCTTATATTAAGCCAAGTTAAATTATTCACATCCATAAATAAATTGTCTGGGAGGTGAGTAGTGCCCGTTACTGAGAGTAATAGTTTTGTCAAATCCCGCAACCCAGCGAAATGTTTTCTATCGAAATATCCTGAAAGGTTCTTTGCATTTTGGAATATTAATGACATTGTTTTCGAGACCCCAAGTTGTTCCAAAACATCTTTGAAAGATGACGACGGTAAGGGGCAGTCTTTGAAACTAACCGATTTAAACGTATCTATTTCGTTGGCACATTTTGGTAGCTGGCTGTAATTTAGTATCGTTGCATTTTCACACCTAATATTAATAAAGGTGTTTGGTAGAAGGTTTATCTTAACGACGCTTCCTGCAACAAAGAAAAGATACATTGACTTTGTAACTATAGATTGTTCCGTCGAGACTTCGTGTTCAAGCTTTAGGTAAAACAATAGGAGCATTTGGAAACGTGAGCATTTAAGTGCACTCACCGTCGATGTTGCAATTGAGTTCGACAGGGAACGTGCCACCGCAAACGCAGTTAGGATGACTTGGGCACATCAGTCTTGTTGCACCAATTATGTGTATTGCCAACGCTAGGGCTAGCACGTGTATCAATTTACAAGCCATCGCTTCCTATTTTACACGAATCTGTCGTCTCAATTCGATACCAGCTTGGTGTGGATTTTAAAATTAACTACCACATTTGACTGACGCTTTTCATCCTTTGTTTTTATTCTTGCTTTCATTGCTGGGTTCTGGAACAAGTAAAGATATGAGTTTTACTAGATGATTAATGAGAATACACATAATATAAGAAAAATATCAGTCAAATTATCACATATATTTTAAGACTTTATTTAGACATTAAATTATTAAATTAATTTGTAACTTTCCCTAAGCATAACGATATTAATCAAATAAGCAACAGCGAAAAGTGTAATTGAACAAACAAAGCAGAAAGTTATTTTCATGCATGAATAAAATTTAACTATTGAAAATAGAAAAGGCAAACTGAAAGTTTATTGTTAAAGGGAATTTTGTTACATTCACATGCTAAATAAGGATATGTTAAGCAAATTATAAAACTACACATAAAAGTTTCTGTTTCAGTAATGTTTGTTGTGAAAAGTTGTTGAATTATGCGAGCCTGAAAGTTGTTGAGTTCAATTCACCTGGAAAAATAATTACAAATATAAATGTATAAGCGGTTTCGTAGCAATAAATGCATGCTTTATGCAATTATATAGGAGAACGTAGGGTTAATGTATTTACATAGTATGTTGGTCATGACATTATTAAACAAAAGAAGCTTATGCCTATAAAAAATCTTAACCATTTCTCTTCAAATTTAGATGAGAGCGGTTCAATGTGTTATAGGGTATTGAGTTACAAATTTATTTTTTAAAAATGAAATTATGGGAACTACGTGAATCAAAATTTAAGGACTTAGTAATAAAAATATAAGTAACTTTTTTGTTAAAATAAATGTAATTACTAATACTAAGAAACTTTTATTTATCAGATTCTTCATTTGCCTGGATCTCCAAAATTTAAAATCATATCTTATATGGTATAAAAATATCATACATAATAATCATACATACTCGCATAAGTAGTAATAACAGATGCATGATAAGAATGAATTTAAATATTCATAAAAATGTTATAATAATAAATTCATTAATAAATAATTCATTAAATAGAAGTTGATGTCTCTATGTATTAACAGAATCGTTGCGAACTTGCGAAACCACAAGGACAACCGCGGGCGATTGTCTGTCGGAATGAGATGTCAGTGCTAATTACTTGTTGTTCCTTTTGTTAAGTAAGTCCCCTTTAAATCTGTATAACTTCCGACAAATTCAAAATTTAATTATTGCAAAAGTCGTATTTCATGTTTCAGCAACGATCTGAGGCTCTTTGTGTAAAGTTTTAAGCTGTTGTTTAAGAATTTTCCTTACAATGGAAATTTAATATAAAATGGTCAAAAAAATTTAAAAAATAGAGTAGGAATTCAGGGTATCAAAAACATGGTTATTTTGTGTCGTAAAAGGTTTTCTTTAAAGCAAAAGTAATATTTTTATGAACTTTTTATGTTAGATATCGACAGACGAGCATGAGGTTCACTTGATGGTAGGTGATACCTCAGCCACAGAACATCAGTCAATTATGCGCTGTCGACCTACTTTTACTTCGAGCATTCGAATATTCTATCATCCAAGTATATCTACACTTTAAAGGTTCTACAGGTTCATTGCCTTGATGCTTTTTTTCAATAATTTCCAAGCCGTATTCATTTAGAATCTATGTCTATCATAATATATAAAGTGTGTTGTCAGCTTTAGAATAATCCATACTATAATATTATTAAGTACATCATTGATTACATTTCTATATTCACAGTTTAAAGGATATCCCAAAAAAAAAACTATTTTTAAATCATTTGAAAAAAAAAAGTACGTTGCACTCACTTTTATCATAGTAGTATCTAACCTAAATTCGCCTTCGAAAAAAATTCTAGCAAAATAGGCCGGCAACGCACCTGCAAGTCCTCTGGTGTTGCAGATGTCCATGGGCGCCGGTAATCACTTACCATCAGGTGAACCGACCGCCCGTTTGCCCCCTATTCCATAAAAAAAAAGTACTCGTATAAAATTCCCTACGCCATGCGGTCAGAGAATAGCAATATTGTATTAGGTGCGGACAGTTGGCGATATAATACCGTATATACACATATTGGGGGGAGCACGTGCGCTTGGCATTCAAGATAAATTACCGCCGCATTACTGGCAGCTTTTTTATTAAACTAACTTGTCAATTCACACTGTTCCCAATTTATTCCTAAACATGGTGTCAGCAAGTCGTGATAAAATGACGTTGCGACTTTTCTGTTCATTATTTTTGTTGTTTTTGACGACCTACAGTATTTTTAAGACATGACATATTCTAATTTGAATCATAATGACTTCTTAAGTATTGTGACTGATAATTAATCATTATTCTGGTGGCTTTCTATAAATATAAACTAAATAACTCTTTGTAACTAAAACAAATAAGGGATGATGGTCGCAAAAAACCACTCATAATCACATGGTAATGTTATGGTAATTTATACGAATAAATATTTTCATATTTTAGTTAAATAATATATGAAAACTGATTGTGAATATTATGATTTCAGTATAATTATATGCTAGGAATTTAACAAACCTATTACGCTATCGAATCAGTAACAATAAAAATTATATTTTAAGTTAGGTTACTATTTATGATTATTGATTATATTACGTTAATTTGTTATTATTTATGTGATTAAAAATTTTTTTTTGCCTCCCCCCTCTTCGAAATAACTTGTGTGACCATTTTTTTTGATAAAAAAAATTTAGGACATATTTTGCGAAAAGTTGTGATTGCAAATATTTACGAAAAATTATTATCTACAACAAGTATCCTAGTTTTTTTCGTACATGGCATGGTTAGTTAATTTACATACAATATTTTGTCAAAATACTCAAACTGTCACAAATTATATAAGAGGTCAAAAAACAAGTACAAACTTAAAGGTCATTGACTCGATGTTCAAGTACTGTATAGCAGTCGGCAGGTGCAGTAAGAGTAAGCCCCGGGGCCTAAGTCTGATGTATTTCATAGTTCGTATCCACTTAATATGAGTGTCTCTGTACACAGTCTGCCACCAAGTGGTAAACGAAGTAAAACCTTATATCTCTATATTTATGGTGTATATTTGATTAAAAAACAAGTTTGAGAAAAGTTATGTTTACTGAAAACCAATATTCGTAAAGTCATGACTATTGACTAATAAATTATAATTATTTTTGATTATCTGCTATTTTCATTATTATATAGATAGCCTCCGAGTAAATGGAAAGTAATTATTCTGTCAAATTTCGCAATAAAAAAATTCTAGGCAAAAATATTACTGAAAATTGAATTTGACTAGCTAACAAGTAAATATTTGCAATTAACAAGCTTCCAGAAGACAGGATAGTTATCCAAAATGCCTATTATGTCTTTAATGTTTTCTGGTGTATATAAGTAAGCTTGCACGCTGTCGTTTAATCAGCCTAATGCTACCTATTCTGTCTTGAATTACACTCTTCCGCCTTTGTAACACTTTGAGCTAGTTCTGCTTCGTCAGGGGTTGTCATATGACGAATAGTTTTTTATTTATGTCAGATCCATAATAAATATAAAGTAATATGTTACAAATAGGACATCAATCATTTGCTTTCAACATTTTTTTTTTACCCAGTCAGAAACCTACATACCTAAAACAAAACGTGCACTCTGCACTTCTCGGCTTTTCCATCTATGAATTCTTATGAGTTTTAACTTTTTAAGTTTTAACCCTTTCGGGTTGGATTCGATATTGCTCCCACCCCTTTAATAACAGAACCGAGTAGACATATGCCAATTTTTTAAAGAAAGTTATACTCGTATGTTATACCCAGATTCGAACGCGCGATAATCAGAAACAACCTGCGTGCACCAGTAAGCCCGACCATATTTTACTCGCAGTCTTATCTATACTAATATTATAAAGAGGTAAGATTTGTTCGTTTGTTTGTTACGATTTAACTCAAAAACTACTGGACTGATTTTAAAAATTAATCACCAATAGAAAGCTACATTATAAGCGAGTAACATAGGCTTAACATATTTTTTTTCCGGTATCTACATTGCAACCGTGTAAAGCCGGGGCATGTTACCAGTGCATAATATAATATAATACAGCAGTCTCACAATAAACGAAAAATTCTCAGATGTTATCACAATAACGAGACAACGTATGGCAATAAATAAACAACCTTGACAAGTTGGAACATTATATCGAAGCCACTAACAAACTTAGGCATGACAAAGTTGGAAATTCCTCAACGTTTTTCTCCATTAAATAATTCTGTGGGGAAACTAGGGGGAATTAATCCGTCTCGTCACGGGGGAGACAAGCACGCACGATCGAAGTCGGCTGGGCTTGGTTTTTATATTAGAAGACCGTACTAGCTGTTTTGTTGGCATTTTTATCAGCCAACCTACAAACAACAACCACGACAAAATTTTCTCATGTTTTAATCGATTATCCCTTATGTCTGCCCTAACATGACAATTACACTTAAAACTCAACTTTTAATATCAAAAAAAGATATACTATTTATTGATTGAGATATATTTTCTATCAATTGTCGATGTCGAAATATAATATATCGAGATATCTTACATCTTAGTTTGTCTTCTCTCGTCCGCGAGATATCTCGTGGCGGTCATGCTAGGCCGGCAGTTATTTCCCAATAGTGAGAAAAGTATAAAGTACCATGCAAACGCCGTTTCAATTATCAGTTTTTTTTACGAACAAGTAGGTGATTCGTTATCTGTACCTACCCGGCCGATCGAAAAAAAATGTTTTAATCTTGTTTGCCCTAATACAAATACCTACCTAACTAATAAAGATAGTATCCCTAGCTAGTAAGCCAATTCCTCAGTTCATTCAGACAAATGTGTTTGCCCCATGCCCCACTAGGGGATCTGGAATTGTTTATGTCTTCATTCAAATTTCAAAATTCACTTCTTATAAAAATATGTTTTATATCAAAAAGTGTAACACGTACACATGTAAACTAAATGTCAAAAATCATATATGATTTTCTTTAATCTCGTAAAAAGCTTTCACGTCTAACTTTTAGCACCCTATATGGCGAAATGTTGTTATGTCATTTTATTTAATTTCGAAGTCTATTATTTTTTATGAAAAAGTAAAGTCTTTATAAACGTTCGATACGCACGTACGCTTTTATGACCAAAATAACGGAAAAAGTATTAAATATAGAAAATACTAGTAATCTCGTGCGGCGTCACTCGCGCGAAAGTATCTGATACCGAATTTGATCAAATTTGGTTTTAGTTTAAATCTAGAAAAAACTTTCCAACTCCATGTAGTATAGTAAGAATTTACAATTTTTCAAGTAGACACATTTAAGAAAAAATACAGAGACTTTTCCATCCTTATCCTAAAAAGTAGGTACTACATGTATTTCCAAACATTATTGGTCTTCCGGTCATTATCTCAATAGATAGAGTTGCACAATATTTCCGTATCTTCCTTCCATTTGCCTCATCTCAGTACACCTTTCATTCTCATATCACGCAAAAAATGACGTGGGTTTTTTTCCGTTCGGTCCGGTCTTCCTCCATAACTTCGTATACATCCATGTTCAAAGCCCTTCTTATTACACGACTTTGTCATCCATCCTCAAATATGCACATACCATGCTAATGTATTATTTATTACTTTCAAACTTCCTATTATGTCCTCATTCCTGATCTTGTCATATTTACTTGGCATTTCTGCTTCATCTTTAAATAGACATAGACATAATATTTATTACAAATAAAACTCGTAGACACATAGGTAATAATAATAATACTTACAACAAAAGAAACTATGGAAAAAGTACAGTTACAGACAACTGAAATCCACTGTAAATCGTGTATGTGCTTGTAAACCTTCAATCAATCTCTATAGTTGCCCAACACTAAGAACAACATTCCACATATTATTTCAGGAATTATAATCCAACGTCTGTGAACAATGTCACGAAACGTGAAAGGCTGAGATAATAATCTCTAATATTATCAGTAAAAGCATTCACACCGCTATAAAATAGAACCGCTGTCGTCGTGTGCCCCGACCTGAATTAATGCCTCCGGTGTTATGAACGTTTTTGTTATGCAAATAAAATGACCGAATCGATATAACGCTGAGTTGCTATTGGCGAGCGCATTAGACGGCGTTGGGGTGGAACGTAGATTACAGTTTTGGTATTGGAAATATTTAGACGTGGTATTAATGGTTGGGAAGCTTCCGTTGTATTTCCCGATTTCATTGATGATGTAGTCCCCTTTAAACGGTTATTGGACGGGTAATATTTTACAAAAGCCTAAATGAAAAACTTTACGAATTTAAAGGCGGGTATACATCATATTATTTATGACCGGTCCGGACGTTTCGAGTGCTTTCCAGCGAGCGGATTGAAAGGTGACAGCTGTTTGAATTGGAGCCTAACTATAATAAAAATAGTTACTTATAGTGGAAACATATGCTATATATTCCTTTAATTTACAGAATCATTATAGTACTAACCATTTTTAAATACCATATTTTGTATTTTAATTTCTGTTATAATAATTAAATACTAATAATTATAATAATCATTTTTAGAAGACAATATATTTGTATACCTACAGATCCCTTTTTATTTCGGATTTTCATATTATTCTGCTGGAAAAATTACTTTTCTCTTGATATCTCCTAGAAGTAGTAAAGGTCAACAGGTTTGTCTAAATAAAATATTATTTGTATGAGTATTTTATTACCGTATTTTATTGGTGTGAGTTGTTTTTAAGATAATAAATTAAATAAAACTATTGCTTCCTTTCTTTTCTTTCCAGTTTCAATTCTCGTGACAGTTTTTTTTTTCAAGAAAAGTATTACCATAATTTGAACTGGTTTACGCGACAATACCTACAATCACAATCTGAAATAGCTACGGATGTGGTTTTATAATTTGCATGAAGCTAGCTATATATATATTTTTTTATTGACTGATAACTTAATTTCAACAAATCATTAAAATGCAAATAGTTTTTATTACAAATAGGTACCAACTTATTGAATACCATAATTAATAAAAATATGAATTATTATAACAAAAGTGTGTATTGTCTCATTATTTTTGTATTCCATTACAAAAAGAAAATACTATTATAAATGCAAGATTTACAAACATACCAGAAATTAATTATTATACTTATTACGGGTATTATAAAAAAATCGTAAAAAATATTTAGAAAACTACAATTGTTATATTTCGTAGAGTATTAAAGGTAAATTGCCCATTAATTACATCGGATAACAAAACATTTCAATCATAAAATACTTATTGTACATAGAAACAAAACATCCATCAAATCAAGAGCATTTTAAAGGCTTGTCCGATTGAACATATTTTAAAGCATTTGAGACTCTATCGTTTATTCCGTAGATCATAGAATCATATGAGTATATTCTGCTAAAAATATGGCATTGTTTTATAAAGACTTCGTGAGCGAAAGCGTCTGCCATCAGAACCAAAAGCCTCATTAATTAACTGAAGCTGTAATGGGGACATCCCGTTAAGACAATAGCTCTCACAGTGTGATTACATCCAGAAGACTCGAGCATTCATACGGTTTGACGTAGTTAAAAATCGTATGTGAAAATAATTTCCCCGTCGTATGTTAAATTACTATTGGAAATACATACATAATCTACATAATCTTACAACTGAAACTCCCTACGAATATGATAATTCAATTCTGTATACATTGATATATAAAAAAAATGCAATCTTGTATATAAGGAGAAGTGTAGATTAGTTTCTTCTAGACTATAATATTCTTAAAAAAATAACAATAATGGTAAAACTTAGATACAAAATTTAAAAAAAAATATATATATATTTTTAATGCATTATAATTTATACAGCATTATTTTTTACTAATAATCTCAAGTGATAACCTAAACATTGTATTTAATATAGACAATTCTAACAATAAAAGATAAAAGTAACAATACAACTGTTATAATACTTGTCTTTGACCCTGTACATACTCATTAATATTATGATTACAACATTTATTTATTTACTAGCTGACCCGGCAAACGTTGATTTGTAACGATCATGTAAATAATTTCTAAAAAGCAGGGGTTGGTGATAAAAAAGTATAACTTTAGGGTTGTATGTATTTTTTAATGCCACATTATAAAAAAATAAAAACAAAAAGTTTTGGCCAAAAAAAGAAAAAAAAATTAAGGGTGAACAACCCTTATCACTTAGGGGTATGAAAAATAGATAGTAGCCGATTCTCAGAACTACTGAATACGCATATAAAATTTGTTAAAAATCGGTAAAGCCGTTTCGGAGGAGTACGGTAACTAACATTGTGACATGGAAATTTTATATATTAGATAAATATTGTCTTGATTACTAAAATCCATAATTATAAAATATATATTCTCAATATTTTCGTAAACGTTTTTAAAGATCAAATATTAAAATTAATTTTATGAAATAATATTTTTTAACAATAAAAACTATATTATCAGTGAACAACTGTAAATTAAAAAGACTATAATTATTTTATATAACTAAACTATGGAATCAGAGTTCTTGAAGAAAAGCTTAAAACACATTTTATAATCAATTTGGGATGATAAAAACTTACCAGTCACACATAAAAATCCACTGTAATAGTCTATTATAGCGCCCTTTCACCCGAAACTTGAAGTATTATTTCAACCTATAATGATTCGTAAGTCCATTAGCATGCTACGTAAATGAACGAGGTGCTACGCGCGTGACATCACCGCTACGACGGTTACACGACGACTGATGCTACGCGACTGAATTCGCAAGTAACAAAATAAATTTATTCGGCAATGTTCGGAGTTCCACGAAAACCGCCGACTGCGGGTTGTTTATAATGGAGCAACAATTTAAAAAAGGGTATATGAAAGTTCAATTTCATTACATTAGCCGCGCCTCGATATTCCCTCTAATAGAGTTAATAAAATGATGGGTACTTTCTTCGTTATTAAATATAACAGTTCTCCTTCTTACTTATTGGGAGCTTGTAATAATCGAAAGGTTATGAATAAAATACAAAGTGTTCAATATTAACTTCATTATCATTATCGTGTAGACTTTGATGTTGTTAATTAAGGTTTTGTATAAATTACTATCCTTGAATTGTATGAAATTATTTCCATACAACATTATATTAGTAGGTAATTTTAAAGAAACAATTTGAAAGCGATACCTCTAATCACATTTTAACGATAAAAATAAAAATTATCGAATCGAATAAAGTAATAGGAGGAACAATAAACAACAAAGCTAAAACACAACGTTATATTTTCTCGTCCCTGCGGATTTTGAGGGATGTTTTTATTTAGAAGTCGATACTTTTATGACGAGGACGCTTTCAGATGCGACCATTACATAGATGTATGAAGAGAGGGAGAATATGTAAGTTTTTCAGATTTTCTTTTTCATTTCATATATTCTTTTTATTTCATTGCTGAATAAATGTATAAATGTCATGCATGCAAATGTATATTTTAAATGCATAATTTATTTTAAATGCCTGTAGCAGTTTTTATATAAATACATTATGAATACAGTATTTACCTGTGAATGGTCTGTTTGAATCTCGGAAATATTTTGTATTTAAATAATATACTTTACACCTGATTAAAGCGGGATTTACTATTTATTTTATTTATCTCGATATTTCAAGTGATTTTCAGCAAACATCGCGGGCAAACTGAAAGGTGACAACTGTCTGATTTTAATTTTCACAAATTTGCCATATTAACGCCATCGATTCCTACGGAGTTGATATAATTTTCTATATTATAGCAATATGGACTAACAGTGTTCTCTTGTTTTTTAGTATATTTGACTTGATTTTAGATTTTTAATTGTTTGAAAGACTCAAACCATATTCTCTATTGAATTTAGAGTGTTTTTTTGTAAATGTGAGATAATAATATTATGTTTTGTGTTTAGAACCTCTTAAGGTTGAAATATTTAAAAATACGGCTAAGGCTGTCAACAGTCGTTCAGCTTCTAATCTAATCTATTCTTTCTTTTTTAAAAGAATATTAATTATTTATAGCTGCAAACGAGCAGATCTTCAATAGTAACTTCTTCAGTAGTTACCATCGCCCATTTATATATATATACGAGATTAGAGGGATCGCAATCTCCTTTTTGGTATTTAAAGAATTAATGAAAATTAAAAAAGGACATTATTTTTTAATCGTAATATTATTTGTTCGATTATCTCCTATGAAATATGACATATCCATCATTCGTGGGTGCTTGTATTAAACCGATTGTTGGAAATAACTGGGATTTCGATAATCTGTTTTGCACCCGCGAAGCCTACCTAACAGATCGGAGCTAGTATAAATAATTTTCGAATGTTTTGCGGTTTTATGAGGATTTTCCTGACACTTTATCTTGTTAAGATTTATACTGATATTTATTTTTTTCGTCTCTTAAGCGAATTAATGTTTGAAATACTTTCTGAAATATTGTACTTTATGATGATTTCTGTTTTTGTACTTATTATGACATTATTAGTATTAATATTAATGATACAACTATTAAAATTATTATCTACCTTTAGACAATGAAATTTAAAAAAACAAAATTCGACGGAAGGATAGAAACACAAGTGCAATAAGCCTAATATGTGTTTGTGTCTATTAATAAACACAATAAAAAATCCAATATATATTTTTTTTATGTGAGATATCGACAGACGAGCATGAGGTTCACTTGATGGTAGGCGATACCCCAGCCACAGAACATCAGTCAATGATGCACTGTCGACCTACTTTTTACTTCTAGCATTCGGAACTCCATAGACTGAAACCGACACGCGCAATGTGCACTTCACTGGTTTTCCATCTATGAACGGTGGTTCGTTACCCGGTCGGAATTTCGATATTCCTCCTACACGATCAATTCCCGAAGTTATCAGACGTGGGGAAAACATGCTTACAGAAAATTATAAACATGTCCCGGTGGGATTCGAACCCACGACCCATCTATTATCATCTATATATCATCTATTCTACCGAACGTGCCAACGAGCCCGTCTAATATTATAAGAATATGTTTCTTCTACTTATAAGTTTAAATTTATTGTTGTTTGAAAAAAAGTATCACTTTATTATTGTCGCGGCTTCTCACGTCACCGTGACATTTGACGTTTTCGACGCGACGTTAAAATACGTTATTTTTTCACACATTCAAATCTTGAGACTGACCATCAGCGGTACACATTTTTCTAATATTGTAATTTCACGAATTAAACTAAATCTAAACGCAAAAAGGCCATTTTTCTTCTGCAAGAACCAACGACAAGAAATCCTACTCTCCAGCAACTACATAATTTGGTCCTTCGTCGCCGAATGTACATAATTTGGACCTTCGTCGCCGAATGCAGAAAACGTGCGAGCCAACGACCGTTACGAAACTTGGAGAACAAAGGATTTCATTCGAAGTATCGTTGGACGAGACTGCAGAAGCAAGAAATCCACAGAACGCGCGCATTGTGGTACGGCCAGCCAACCTTTTTACCCTAACCTTTCCAAGTGTCTTTTGTTAATCCCGTGGTAAAACTGATTTCAGTGATTGAGACGCCAGGAGCTACCTACTGCCATTGGTCACTAGCATCGTGCCGAAGCAAGCACAAGCTGCCATTGTTAACCGTGAGTACTCCACCTTTCACTGATTACCGAGATGAGCACTGAGGTTAGGGCTAGGTCAAAGTCCCCTTGTACAATTACATTTACAGACGATGAAAATGTAAACCAGACAATCCGTGAACTCGTTAAAAAACGAGCGATTGTTAAAGGTCGTCTAACAAGATTTAGTAATCATATAAATTCATTGAGTAGTGAAAACTTATTATCAGCTCAAACACGCGCAGATCTTAACCTTAGAATACGAGCAGCCGCCAGCTTATACACCGAATTTAACAATCTTCAAACAAAATTAGAAGAATGCGTCCTAGAAGTTGACTTAGAGGAGCAATTATCACAACGAGATTTGTTTGAGGATTGTTATTACGGTACATTGGCTCGTGTAGAATGTATGTTCAGTACTAATGAGGTCCCTGCTAGTTCCACAAGATGTGATAGCGAATCTATTAAGCTTCCTACAATTTCAGTACCTAACTTTGACGGTTCAAGTGAGCATTGGTTAGAGTTTAGGGATACCTTTGTTTCGTTAGTACATAATTCATCTCAGATCAGTAGCATACAAAAGTTTCACTATCTCAAATCATCACTAAAAGGCAGCGCAGCACTAGTGATTGATTCATTAGAATTTAGTGCAAATAACTATTCTATAGCATGGGAACTTCTCTTAAATCGATACAATAATAGACGACTACTCATACAAAATCACGTTCGAGCGTTATTTAATATTCATACACTGACAAAGGAATCACCTGATCTGTTACGCACATTAATTGACACAATTCTGAAGAATTTACGAGCTTTAAAAATTCTAGGTGAACCTGTAGATAATTGGGACACCCTTATTATCTATATAATTGTTTCCAAACTAGATAAATCTACAGAACGCGAGTGGGAACAATTTAAAACTAATTTTATAAAACAGTCAGATGATTCCGAGTCCCGTATGAAAGTAGAAACCATTCTTTCATTCCTAAAAGACAGGGCCGATATGTTAGAAACATTGCAGGTATCTCATAGTTTCACGAATTCAAGCCACACTAAACATAACTCGAACACTCACGCGCACACGGGTTATAAATTTAACTGCAATGTTTCTACCAATATGCCACAACAAAGTAAGAAGCCGTGTTTACTTTGCAATAATAATCATCCACTATACGCGTGTCAAACATTTTTAAACTATACTTTAGAATCACGAATTAAATGTGTTAAAGACTACAAACTTTGCGAGAACTGTTTACGAGCCGGTCATACGGTTATAGAATGTAAATTAGGTCCATGTCGCAAGTGTGATAACAAACATAATTCACTTATTCATAGGGATACCAATGTTACACACGACAGCGAGCGACTTGGACTAACAACATCTGGCGAGTATAACAAACCAGTTTTGGCACTGCACACGTCCCTCGCCTCGCGCAGCCCCCGCGGCTGCCCCACTAATGACCACTCTTCACACATCGACACATTCAATTCATGTAAACAACCTATTCTTTTGTCAACGGCTTTAATAGAAGTTAAAGATAATAACAATGTTTATCATTTAGCTCGCGCGCTTTTAGATTCGGGAAGCGAAAGAAGTATTATAACGCAATCTTTATGTAATTTATTACAATGTCAAGTTATACAGTCCACTCAAAAAATATACGGAGTTGGTAATTCAATAACGCAGTCTACGCAAATCTGTAATATTGAAATTAAATCGCGAATCAACTCATTTACTACACAAATGCAATGTTTTGTGTTACCGCGCATTACATCTACGATGCCGGCTATACCTAAACAACACGCGCAGTTTAGGATGTCTGCCCATATACAATTAGCAAATCCGTACTTCAATGAACCTCAAGATATTGACATTTTAATAGGCGCAGATCAATTTTGGGGATTATTGTGTGACGGTAAAATACGATTACCTAACGGACCGTTCGTACAAAATACGCACTTAGGCTGGATAGTTTCAGGTCCCGTACATATTAAAACGCGCAGTACTCGCCCTATCCAGTGTAATTTTACGCAAGCGATTGACGAACGGCATAGGAAACTTGAGGAATTACCCAGGTCATCTGAGACGCACACCGAGGAGGAGAAGGCATGCGATGAACATTTCGTCAAACCAACGAGGCGCAATATTGACGGAAGGTTCATTGTCAACATTCCTTTCAAATCCTCACCAGATGAGCTAGGCGAAACGTTTTCTCAAGTCCAAAAACGAAATTTCGCTCTAAAAACCCGGTTCAAACATGTACCGGAAAAACAAAAATATAGTTATCGAGATTTTGGCGCTTGCACTGATTTGGTTTCAGAACTGTATCTATCTAATATTACGCGCGATCTATCTGAAATTATTTCTAGTGCATAGTGACTATTCTACACATTTTACACACTAACATTTAAGAAACATTACAATTTCCATTCTAAATTCTCCCAATGTGACCGCATGAGACGCGCATTCGCATGTGATCGGCGTTTTATATATTATATAACACGCGCAATTATAATATAAATCGTCGGCGCAGCGAGCTCACTGTGGACGCATTGAGGGAATTTAGTTAGGTTTAGCGCAATAAAACTTAGTTAATTTATACAATATTAATAATTTAATTAATAATCAATATTCAATCAATTAATTTTATCTATTTCAATGATTCAATTTTATTAATATCGACTATATTATTCGAGTATATTAGTGCACTGCATTTTAGTTACGATAAGAGTAATCCCTTACTACTTTGCTCACTTCGCACCTGTAGGTACATCACGCGCTACATACATCTTGAGCTAGTAGGTGACCTGTCATTCCATCTCATTCTGGCTCTTGGCATTCTTCATTCTTCATAACAGGTTATTTTTTTTCGACATAGGAAATAAGACGCCATAAGCGAATTCTATTTAACTAAGTATTTTCAATAATAATATTTTATTCTATATTTCTATCACCTTACAGTCCTCATTTCGGTGGTTTGTACGAGAGTGGAGTAAAGTCACGCAAGATCACTTAATTTGTACTTAATTCATCTCACTATTGAAGTATTTACCACGGTTTTAATTTAAGTCAAATCCATTTTATTTCCAACCTATATCTCCTCTCTCATCCAATCCTAAAGACCTACTTCCACTCAGTCCTAGTTATTCCCTAGTTGGTTAGCCTCCTACAGCGCCAGTCTGCCAGGGAGCATGGAATAACACCGAAGCCAACATAGTTGACAGCTACAAAACGCTAAGTAACTGCGACAACATATCTGGGCGAGGTGGTCTAAGGAATATGTCTCCAAACTCCAATCGATTACAATTATTACCTTCCGACCGCAACACTACAATGACATCAGGACAGCATTAGGCACTGTCAGTCGTGCATTCACCAAGATGACCTTGTTCGACGTCAACGAAGCATGATATCCAGCTTATTTATTGGAACCTGGACCTTCCAAGGCCGGGGGTATGTCGCGGCTTCTCACGTCACCGTGACATTTGACGTTTTCGACGCGACGTTAAAATACGTTATTTTTTCACACATTCAAATCTTGAGCCTGACCATCAGCGGTACACATTTTTCTATAACTGTAATTTCACGAATTAAACTAAATCCAAACGCAAAAGGCCATTTTTCTTCTGCAAGAACCCACAACAAGAAATCCCGTTCTCCAGCAACTACAATTATAATAACTTTAAATCGGTTTTCATAGACTATTCAGTCAGTCAAAAGAAGGTTATAACTTATATTAATAAATGCCACATTATATACTATAACCAAGTGCAATTTACTTGAACATGCGTGAGGCCATTAAGCGAAACGTACAAACTTACTCAGAGATCGGTAATTTACATAATAGAAGTTCAAACGACCGTAACCTTGGAAGGAACATCAAAGCTTTCAGTTATAGACAGTCGATTTACCGACACCTACATTCATCAATAAATAACACCATGTTACGACCAACACGCGATACAGTGATTCAGCTAAAAGCATCCCCCCATAAGTAATCTTTTATAACGGTATAACACACATTTTAATAGCGAAAATTTTTATTCAACCTACGCAGTTTGTCCGATAGTATTTGGGATGCTTCAAAGAAATATTTCCATATAGATACAGTATGGGTTAGAAAGAAGAGATTTAAAGTTATTTAAATTCAAAATCATTTATTCATTTAGGTAACATAATGTACACTTATGAACGTCAATAAAAAATACATATTAAATGCTTCTAATTTTACATTTATTGCCGGTTCTCAAATCAAGGGCGTAGAGCGGACGAGAAGAATTATTGGATTGGCAATTATTATAATGATGTACCAGTAATTATTATTATTGTTAATACTATCCAATGTTTTAAATGTAATTCTGAATGCAATCTCGACATATTATAATAATTAACTCGTTTGTAAGAAATTATTGTTGAAAAATGTACACTTACGAATTGTATTCATTTGTATTGTCGAGTGTAATATGTCATTATTAATTATGATATATCTAAATTGTCATTTTTTGCATTTATGTTTGTAATAGTAATGTAATGCGAAAGATGTATTTAATTGAATACAATTTAAATCAAATCTTTGTAACTTATTTTTAATGTTATGGCTGGTTCAACACTTAAAAATAAAAAAATAAAAAAAAACAATTAATTAAAATTAGAAGACTTCTCATTTAGTGGTCCAATTTTTTTTAAAGCAATGTTTTATATTTTTTTTATTACTAATTAAAGAATTTCTTACATTTAATTTTATATTATGTATATTTTGTTACGTATTTTTTGTATTTAATCTCCGGCATTATTTTTTAAAATATTGTACAAATTACTGCATAATATGCAAATAAAATGTGAGAAGCCTGATGGCAGTAATCATCAAACATCAATATATTTTAAAGCATGGCCGGTGGCGACCACAAAACAAATAAGCCATCTGCCCGTTTTAATGTTAGTTGAACATCTGTTTAATATTACTATTTTAATTCTTTGATTTTCGGGCACGGTAAGCGGTGGGTAGATAAAATATTCACAACGATATGCGAAGCGCGCTTTGGCAAATAACTTATGCAAAAACACACAAGATGCCTCGTTTTAAAAGGTGCAATCTTATTTGTTCAGCAGTCAAAAGCAAATAAAAGGCAAGGGGCGTCAGGTGTACCTATGAATATAGAAAGGACTATAAATGTTTTGTAAGATATTTGAGGTTAAACTCTTAACACAAGTTAAAGTACTTATTAATAAATTAGATTGAATGCGTATTAATACCAATTTATTTATTTAGTTCAATGACTCTTTCCCATTGGAGATAATTAGAAATAAATGACTTGGTAATCAATGTGTGAATTCCCAAATCCCTTAGTGGGACATGGGGTGGACTCATTTCTGTGTCTGTTTCACTGATATCTTTTTTTACAGGCAAGTAGGTGCCCTGCACTTCTGTGTCCTGCCCAACTGTACCATTTTTTTATCTTGTATCCCTGGGATTCTAACTCAGGAACTCCGATCATCGTGACCACTGAGTCATGGTGGTAACTACATAATATAATACAATAATATTATACAAAACTAGCTGACCCAGCAAACGTTGTTTTGCCATGTAAATAATTTCTAAAAAGCAAGGGTTGGTAATAGAAGAGTGAAAATATAGGGTTGTATGTATTTTTTAATGCCACATAATAAAAAAAAATTCTCAGACTTACTGAATATGCATAAAAAATTTCATAAGAATCGGTCGAGCCTTTTCGGAGGAGTATGGGAACGAACATTGTGACACGAGAACTTTATATTATACAAAATAACTGAAGTATCATAGTGCGTCACTACGACTATCAATCAATCCTTAACTTTACGATATTTACTAAACTATTTGCAATATATGATTTCGTAATTTAGCAATATAGTTGTTGACCCCGGTCCATTAAATAATATCATACAATATTGAATTTTGGTTCATTGAAATATCCCAAAAGGCTCTTTGAAGTGTTGAACTAACCCGTGCGTAGTGTAGCTCAAACAACTCCAACTTTTCGATACACAGGACCTACAGTATTTACATTATTTTTAGTAATATACGTACATATATTATTAAACTTATTTTCCACTATTATTATTTTTATATTGGGTAGGTACCAATATAGAGCCATAAATATTTATAACTTTCTTTTAAAAACTCTTTTGTATATAATGTCATTTTTATACTTTTTATTATAGTCGTTTCTATATTTTAGTTTTTTTTCTACTTTTTAATATTATCAACCCTAAACTTTCTAATGAGTTGAATATTTAAAATTTTGTGAATATTTAAAAATGTAAGTGAATTTAAGGTAGACTGGTATTCTTATGACTTCATCTGTATTTACCTCATATGTCTAAGTAATCTTCAACGGTTCATCTCCGAACGAATTTTAATGGTAACAGAAATGCTTGCAGTGTTTACTTTCATACTAAGAAAAAGCAAATATAAAATCGTGAACAAAACTTCATTTCTCATGTACATTGAGTGGTCTGTAAGTGGATAACATCGCATCCGTGTTCATAAATCTTGTAGTCTCTTGTTCAGTCCACGGCATTGAAAGCCCTCACAGGTCAGACTAGCCCAAATTCAACTTCGCTTTTATAAAGCATGAATTGAACTCACGTCCTATTTAAAACAGAAAAACCGGCCATGTTTCTTGTATGTCTTCCTCGAAAAAGATTGAAAAAATCTAATGGATTTTCAGCTCCGCGTTCCGTGGAAATAAAAAGTAAAATTGTGACTGATGGCCAACGGGACCGCTCGCCAATCTGTGTTAGACTTTAATCTTTGGCAGTGATTCAGTTCCCTACGAAAATGTTCCGGCGATGATCTCCAATTTTGGCATACACTTTTTACGATGTGTTCTCTAGATAAATTGCTTAAAAATTGGGATTTTATTTAGCAAACAAATTCTTATTTCTAATTCTTAGTTAGTTTAAAGTTAACAAATAATTAAAAAAATTAAACAGCTTAAAATTTATATCTAACAGTTTAACTATCTATCCGTTCGTTTGCCTATTTGTCTCTGATAACAAAAAAAAATACGAGACAAATATTCGATGATATGTATGCAGTAAGCAAATTATGTTTATAAACATTAAATTCTCTTATACTTGTTATTCCTAACATACTTCATAATGTACAAATTAATAATATTTCAAACCTTATAATTGAATTAATACTAACTGCGTGAAGTAAAGTATATATTGTATAGTGTATATTATTATATGTTTGTGCTATCCTACTTATATTATGAAAATATTCGAGGATGTATAAATGGATGTTTTTTACTCATTCACGCAAAAATTACTGAACAGGTTTTCACGAAACTTTACAGTGTTATTGTTTACACTTTAGAATAACATATAGGCTTTATAATGATATTGAGTTCATTGGCTAATTTATAACGATGACTGTCAAGTAAGTCGGAAAAAGTCCTGCTATCTGAGAGCTATTTCGTAAGTAAAGGAAAAATTGTAGTTTTTTTATTGGGAAAAATCTTTATTTAACTAAACGTTTGTACGGATCCATCGGTGCGCGAGTCCGACTCGTACTTGGCCAGTATTAATTAGTAGTATAAGTTGTGGAATAAATATAAAGACATCTGTTGCCTGTGAACTGTAACATTAAGTAATAATAATAGCACATTGTTGTATAAAAATAAAGTCTTATACCTACTCTTGCATTTTTTCTATAAACTTTAGTCAAGCAATTTTCCCTTATCTTGAAAAAACAAATTAACTGTCCATTATATTGCATAAGTATGAAGTTAAACTGACAATAATTATTATTATCTATAAAATGAAACAACCTAAAGTAATAATTTACTCATAATTTCACAGAATTTAAGTCGCATCTACAATTTCTTTGTTAAAGGATGTTCCCTTTGCAATGGCTTAAGTAGAGCAAAACAAGTATTGTATCTTCAAAGATACACGATCCCAAACTTGGTAAAATACACTTACTGACTATTATGTCTCGTTGGCTTTATATTATAATTGAATCCCCAAAAACTTTACCGACCTACACCTACTTCCTTTACACTGGCTCTATCCTAAGAAACCTCAAGAAGACAGACGGAGTTAGTGTAAATTATGACAATTTCTCACCGAAAATTTCCGGCTAAGTTTTCGTTATGAATATGCAAAGCGGAAGTTCAGTGTGCCAACTTTTTATGAGCCCTGTCAGATTGTCGGCGCTTTTGTAGTTAATTTACATTTTAACTTTAGCACTCAAGGTACTGCATTATTTTAATAAACAAAACATTTCAACGTGATGATTTTTACCTGTTTTTTTTTCTTTTTATAAACACTAACGACATCATTATAATGTCACTAATAAATAAAAGAATCTTGAGGGTCTCTAGTCATTACTTAATTTTAGAAAGAGATAGATATAAAGAATGCTTAGGATAGTTAAGCGACAGTTAGGAGGGGCGGTAAAAGTAATGAAAACATGCAACAAGGAATACTTCTCTCATTTAAAAAAAGAATGTTTTACAAAACATCTTAATCTAAGCTCTCCCTTTAAGAATCGCACTGACCTGTTTCCAAGAAATTTCCTTTGCTTTGAAATAATAAAAAAACATTTCAAAGGAATGAGTATGGTAGTGATAAATAGAAGTTTGCTCTATGGTTGCTACTGACACAATCGTATCAATTCAATGTGCAAGTTGGTTAAGATAATATTCTAAGTAAGTTTGTATATTATTAATAATTATATTAATGTTTTATATTAATAGTTTGGGACCAATAGAGTTACGTTCAAACGATTTTCAGATTTCAAAACATTTCATTATTTAATGTTGCATGTTTATTAATATAATATGTAGAAAAACCTCATCAGGAGCGCGTTGGATGGTTCCGTAATGTATTTATTTATTTTTTTCGAACATACTACATTTAAATTTTTTTTTATATTTGTGTTATGAAAAGTTTAGCGACTGGGTAACACATTATCATAAGACTACATAATTATAAAAAAATATATTAACATGATATTCCTAAATCTATAGTTTTATTATAATTATCAAGCAAATTAATACTATACACGGCCTTCTATAAATTTTTAAATACACACTTTGTTCTTTTTTTAAAGATAATCCCAAAATTATATTGATGTTACCTTTAGTTCATTCTATTTTTAAATAATTATCTAAAAAGAAACAAATGCTTTCGCACCATAACTCTAACATCCCTGGCGGTGTTCTTGACAGTTAAAGAGTAATGCGCACTGGATACTTTTACACTTTGATCTATGGCCGTTCTCTAGCGACAAAAGTGTCCTTACAGCTCTCAGCTCCAACTGACAGAAACTGGAGCCGCCATAAGGCAGATATATGGGAATACATTCCGTTCGGGTAAACTTTAAATTCCATGTTTACATATTTAACATTTTGTATTTACAGAAGGTTAAGCTTACGTTTTCATGTCTTTCATATGTGTTCTAAGATTCTTAGTATTGTGTATTTATGTTTTTATGTTAAATATAGACAGACGAGCATGTTACTAAATGGTAGGTAATACCTCAGTCAACGAACAGTCAATGATGTGCTGTCGACCTAATTTTTACTTCGCATCCGAAAATCCATAGACTGAAACGTGTGGAAGACATGCTTAAAGAAAATTATAAACATGTCCTCTCGGGTGGATTCATTCCCGCGATCCATCGGTAGTAGATGTTCTACAGAACGCGCCAACGTGCTGCCCGTCAAAACACCAATAATGACATTTTAGGGGAGCAATATTTGAAGATATCGATGGAGAAACAGATTGTTGACTTGTGATCCGTAATATAATCGGATAGATTCGACCTTATCTACAAAATGCTTTTGTATTAAGGGTTCCCTCTAGGGTGAATGTCATTTACCCTCTTATCCATTGGGCACCCTTATTACCGTCGATTTTTTTTAAACAACTGTAATACTCCCAGTGAATGGTCTCAGGGAAACAAGATTAAAAAGTTGTATGTTCCAGTCAGGCAGGGAAGAATCACCGAAGAATGCTTAGCTTGAAGTTGGTTCGATCGAGCGAAACGATCGTCGATATAGTTTTAACGTTGAACGAAACGTTGACACTTATATTACAACGAGTTTTATAACTGATAGTTTCATCGAGCTCGATTGCAATCTCATACTAGGGCTACTTGTACTGAATAGTGATCAGTGAAAGCATTTTTATAAATGAATGAAACGGACACATAAATGTGTCTACCCGCGCCCCACTGGGGAAATTGAGAATTCACTTCAATAAACAGTTCTATTTTAAAGTAATAATTTTAGTTATTTTCTTTAATTTAAAGCACTCATTAATGTGCTTTAAACATTGTTTTATTTGACTTACGTTATTTGTTACTGTATTTTCGAATGAAATTAGAAGATAGTGCAGAAATATTTCGTGAAGATTTGTTCAATCTCAGATTAACATTATGACTTGATAAATAAAACTACGTACCCTGTATAGAAGAAAATTAACAAAGTAGCTGAAAGCTATGTAATTTGACCGGTAATAACCTCGTTATTAGCTCTATAACAGCCGCGTAATTCACAGCAATTATAAGTTGAATACTGCAAAAACGGTCCGCATCTTAACGTAATAGAACTATTAAATGGAATATTCCGTAACTAGCTTTACGGCTAACACTAATGGCTCAATGATAAAAATAAAATTCACAGTTAGAAGAGACTGATAAAATTCTTGCTGAGCAAAATGTATTTCCATATTGAATTCGAGAATTAATTGTGATAGATGGTCTTAGTTTTTTTGTAAAAGTTACATTACTTTTCATAAATTTTCATTCTTGATATTCTTGATACTTCGATCTTAAAGAAAACTCTCATCTCATAGATAGATTGGTAGGTCTCAGTGTAATTTAAATTATCACATTGTGTCGATCGACTGGAGAAAAAGAGATTTAATTCATATGTACTTTTAAATAAAATACTGTATACCGGATTAAAACGCGATTTATTATTTATATTGTTTAAATTATTTATCCCGACGTTTCGGATGCTTTTCAGCATCAGTGGTCGCGGGGAGACAGGACAACAACAATTTACATAATAAATCACGTTTTAATCCGGTATACAGTATTTTATTTAAATGTGTGATACTCGCGTTAATAAAATACAATTTCATATGTACTGTTAATCGATTTTCTCCATGAAATAAATGATGATTACAGACTGAATTTTATTTAAATTTTTATCGAAGTGATTAATATAAGTTTAACAGAATAAAACACCATTGTTTTCTTTTAATCTGCCTCCTTCTCATATTAAATGAGTGGGAGAAATTGAAACTGTTCGTAGATAGAAAATCTGTGAAGTAACATCGTGATACTTTCTATATGACGTGTTTCGGTTTCAGTCTACTTCAAGCACTTTGATATCTGTCATTATTTTATCTTAAGATACAAATGGAACATATCGAATATTTAGCCGATGTTATAAAATTTGGTAAGTAGTTTCCATTAGGCTAATTAAAGAACGTGGATAGAAATGGTTTTGACGTCTAATTAGATTAAATGTGGGGTGTCGCGTCATGTATGGCAGCATAAAGCCAAGTGCTACGTTCTCCAAAAGTTTTTAACGCTGATGAGTTGTAGCTTGAGGCCGCAGCTTAAACTTTGAATTCATAATGAATTCCTTAACTAAGACTGCACGGATTCCGTAACGTAATTAAAGAGACAGAACGGAGCATGTGTAACTAAAACAAACATACTCGTAAATACTTTAAAGTATAATATGAAGTAAGGCGTTCTGCGTGTTGATACAGATTTCTTCAATTTTCAAGCCTCTTTTGTATAATTTTTATGTATATAAGTTAGGTTTTCATCAATGGGTCGTGGGTTCGAATCCCACCAGGACATGTCTATAATTTCTTGTAAGCATGTTTTCCCCAAGTCTGGAAACTTCGGGCATTGATCGGGTGGGAGGAATATCTAAATTCCAACCAGGTAAACAATAGATAGAAAAACCGTGAAGTGCACGTTGCGAATTTCGATTTCAGTCTATGGATTTCCGAATGCTCGAAGTAAAAAGTAGGTCGACAACGCATCATTGAATGATGTTCTGTGGCTGAGGTATCACCTACCATCAAGTGCACCCCATGCTCGTCTCGATATCTGACATAAAAGAAAAAATAAAAAAGTATGAGAATATTATTTTATTTTACTTTTCTTATAACGTGATATTAATTTTGTAGTTTATTAATATGCAGCTACCAGTTACTTGTGTTATAATTTTTTTTCCTTTTGCTAATCATATATTAAGAATTAAAAGTAATACATGTAATTAAAAAATAACAAAGAAAACGTTGATAAATGAGGAAAATGAAATAGTAAACAATATTTTCCTTTCTTGATCACGTCTCGAGTCAACATGAGAGTGTACATAGTATCAAGAAAATGTTAAAGAAAATAAACAAAGAGACGTTATTTCGTCCAATCAATAGCTTATAGAAACGCTTCCAGTTATATATATTTTTTTATTATTTAAGAGATTCTTTGAAGTAAATAGCTTATTCACGGATATTGCTTCGGGGATTATTTACTTCTTGCTGAAGGTTTTAGTTCCGTTTTTATATTTAATTTACAATTTTTGTTTGATTCTGTAATATAATTATTAAAGGGAAATATTATTGAAGGGAACGCTAAATAATAATTAAAGAGAGTTTAAATATTTCAATAATCTGCTAGAACAATGGTCACATTATTTCTTTTATATTAAGTCACACAGTAAGTATATTAAAGAGTCATAGGTATACTGTCTATACTAATCTAGGTATTCTAATATAATAAGGAGCAAAGATTTGTATTTTTGTATGTTATGAATAAACTCAAAAACTACAGCACCGTTTTGTGTATATTACATCTACAATGCACCCGTGTGAAGCCGGGGCGCGTTCTATATGTATAAACTAATACATATAATACAATTTGTTGGTACAATTATTTAATAGTTGTAATCAATGTGGGGTAAAAGACGATGTAGTGACGAGAATAGAGAATGGTATGTTGAGGTTTGGGCACATAGAAAGGATGGATGAAAGTAGGGAAACGAAAAAGATGGTGGACTTTCTACAAAAGGGCCAGGTCAGAAGTTCTCGAAACCGACGAGTGTGTATGAAAGCATTGATGAAAGTGGAAGAAGCGAATGTTGTATGTAAGGATCGGAGTATATGGAATTCTGTGATCTCTGTCTACCCCAATTGGAAAGAGGTGTGATATACATACATGTACTATATGTATGTACCTATGTAATCAATGGGTTGAGGGTTTAGTCCCTGCTAAGTATTACATGTTCATAAATGATTTGATTTCTATAAACTGGTCGACCAAGATCGACCAAGGTATATTAACTCGTCCCGGTCACGAAGTTTACAAACGGAAAAGCCGTGAAGTCCATATTGAGCGTTTCGGTTTCAATCTTTGGATTTCCAAAAAACTTCAAATAACTAAAAATAAAATTATGCAACACCATACATATATCAAACCAATTAATCCTCATATACGAGTGTACTATATTTTTAAATTCATAAGTCGGATTCTGATAAAATATAATATCATACATGTAAAAGCGTGGACTCTTCGGGTCAGATAGGAATATTTCTTCCGTGATTCATGATGCTATTAACATGACGGAACGGAGCATTTCTTAGACGGGATGTGAAAAATATAATACAAACGAGTATAATAGAATAGTTCAGAGTTTTACATATAATACTTTTATGCTAGCTTCACTACATAGTATAAAATAAAGTCGCTGTCTCTGTCCCTTTGTATGCTTAAATCTTTAAAACTACGCAACGGATTTTGATGCGGTTTTTTTAATAGATAGAGTGATTGAAGAGGAAGGTTTATATGTATAATAAAAACAGATTTTCTGTAGTGTATTTAGTACCTATTAGCATTGCTTCCGTGCGAAGCCGGGGCGGGTCGCTAGTTTTTTTATATACTAGAAGAGAATTTTGTGTAATCGCTCATATTGGAGGAATGGTTGGACGCTGATAAGCAATACAGTGTCAACTCACAAAATGATAAATATGTAAATTTTGATACTAATCTCTTTCTTATGAGCTGGAATATATATTTCAAAAGAGTTACATATAATTTAAATCGTTTTAATAGCAAAAATATTGAAAAAGCTAGTGGGCACGAAACCCAAAATTAGAATATTTAACAATAATGCACTTATTATTTTGATTGCTACCAAGAAAGACGACATACGTTTAGTGTAATAATAATAATTACAAAAACTTTAATAAAACTTCAAACTCAATTTACTCAACCTGGTAAGTAATATAGTGTCAACGCAACCATGTGGGTTGACACTATTGCTAATCAGCGTGCAGTTTACCTCCTTTTTTAAACAAATCGAACTTAAATTTAATGAAATCAACAACGTACCATCAAGCCTTCTTCTATGGGGGGAGGTGATTAGGTACTTTCCATTTCTCCCTATTAGTGTTGAGTAGGACATACAAGAGGCGGTACATTTGTCCCGGACATGATGTCAAAATGTAAGAGCGGCTCGAAATTATAAAATGTACTACTTCAAATTTTATGTTGCGCTCGTTTTTTCTCGATGTATTTGGGTGATAAATAGCCATAAAAAAACCATCATATGTCATATTAATACTCGCTAGTACAAATTATGCTTCGAGCTTCATACGCCTCGCCTCATTTGAAGTGGGACATTGTACTGGCTCAGAGTGAAAAAGAGGCTACTCTTACAAACTCTTTTTGAAGTCCTGTACTACCCAACACTACTCCCTATGCTATAAATATAATAATAAACTGAGTACCTACAGGCTGATAGCCTCTAGGTGTCAAATCAGTTAAGGAAGCCGCTGAGAAACAGTATTGCGTTTGAATTACATTTGAGCGGCCTCCTTTTCTGATTGTACGAGTAGTATTGTTTTTCTATACTAACATAATAAAGAGAAAAGATTTTTAAATTAGGAATAAACTCCGAAACTACTGAAATGATTTTTGGAACTTCTCTTGCCGATAGAGAGCTACATTATCAGCGAGTAACATGGTGTGTATAGTACATCTACATTGCACCCGTGTGAAGCCGGGGCGTGTTGCTAGTATTTTATATTTATATAATTAGTATTGTATTACTTCTGTTATAATAAAGTTTTTATCATTCATCATTTATTTATTCATTCATTTCAATATCAGAAGGCTTGGGCCCCTCAAAAAGTAATTCTACACTTCCATTATTCTCCCATTAAAAGAGAAAATTACTAGAAAGAATAATTTGTAATAATATAATTAAACGGAGCTAAACTCCTTGCGACAGTTTTAGTTGATTAGTTCCTGTATTTCGATTCAGAAGAGTGCCCTGAATACATCTGAGTCGTAAATTAAGAGCAATGGCGTCGCCTGCTGTGAGTTTTATTGTGATTTATACGTTCGATTAGCGACTTAAAGGATAAACCGTATCGTTTTCCTACTTCGATAATGACAAGTATTATAAAAAGCTCGTAAATATAATACTAAAAGTCCAGTCCATAAAACAAGTCATATGTTGAGCTTTATGTAAACCTTTTTAATATAAATTCATGGACTGCGAACGAAACGCGCTCTTCAAAGTTTTTCCGTCTGTGAATAGTGGTTCGATACCCGATCGGAATTTCCCTCCCACCCGTTTAATGTCCGAAGTGACAAGTGATAAGACAAGACATTCTTATAGAAAATTATATACATGTCGTCCCGGCGGGATTTGAACCCGCGACCCCTCCAATAGATAGCTTATAGAAACGTAAGGTAGGTAGGACGCGCAAACGAGTCCGTCAAATATAATATGTTCGATATTAATGCTATATTATATTGAGTAGATTCTCCAGGCATATTTGACCGCTATTTAAATTGATACCACGGCGCTACTTTTCGTGGTTGAAGCTAACTCTTCCTTTTGAATTATTCACGGAGAACAATACCTACCGGGGCAGGTGTCTGAAATGGGAAATTCATTGCTCCGTCGTAAACAAAAGGACGATTTTTAAAGCTTCAACTGAGTGCTCGCAAATTTTATATTTTTTTGCGATATCATATTTCATTTTAATCGTCCGCTGCCATTGATTAACGAGAACGATATTTTTGGATTCAGATCATTTCGCTTTTCTGTTTTTTTTCGATAAGGATTTTTAATGGAGGCTAGAAGAAGTAAGTGACTCGCCCTGGCTTTGCATAGGTGCAATGTAGACATATGTGGGGTCAGTTATTAATAATATAGTAATATTTCTTGTTTTTTTCCAAAATCTTGAACAATTATCGTCATATTTTAACAAATGAAGAAAACAATTAAAATATACATTTAAATCTTCCTCTTGAATTCTAACTATTAATGAAAATCCGTTGCGTAGTTTAAAAGAATTAAGCGTACAAAGGGACAGTCGGCGGGAAACGACTTAGTTTTATACAATATAGAGATTAATATCAGATCAATAAAATTGTTCCAGTTATGTCACGATATTACTCAAGTAACTAACTACATTCAGCTTGCCCTATTTTCTACGATACCGTCAAAGTGTCCAACTTAGTTCACGGATACAACTGTTGCATTATACTCTTAAACACAAGGGAATAAAAATGTAAAATATTAATATTTATATGTTTAATAAACAGTTGGTTCCGTTATTATGTGGCAAATTTAGAATGATACCATTTCGACACCAGCGATTTCGACACCAAAAAAATGAATGCGCGCTGGTTTACGTCTGTTTTTAATCAAAATTTTTAACTATAATTTTACGCTAGAAACAATACAATAAAAAATCTGTGGTTTGTCAAATAGCTGGAAGAAAGGATAAATGTAAAAGGACTCACCTTTGACGCCACTAGCACAGACACTTATAATTATTTACTTTAAATCGATGTGATGCCGCCTGCGATCAGTAGGATACTATGCTAACTTGAAAAATAATATTTTGTGTATAAATTGTGATTACTTTTCAAATATCTATACTAATATTATAAAGAGGAAAGATTTGTATTTTTGTATGTTATGAATAAACTCAAAAACTACTGAACCGATTTTAAAAATTCTTTTACCAATAGAAAGCTATGTTATCAGCGAGTAACATAGGCTTTTTTGTATCTACATTGCATCCGTGTGATATCGGAGCGCCCTGCTAGTCTTAAATAATTTACAAGTTATCACAATATAGCTTAAATTATAATCTACATACTTATAACTTTTAAATTATCTTAAATAATTTGTAGTATTAAAAGTAATCACAATTATTCTTTGAAATCCTCTGGCGTAAAATATACTTATT
Source organism: Anthocharis cardamines (assembly GCA_905404175.1). Lineage (NCBI taxonomy): Eukaryota > Metazoa > Arthropoda > Insecta > Lepidoptera > Pieridae > Anthocharis > Anthocharis cardamines. Next base: position 4,775,844 of record FR989959.1, read on the forward strand.
CAAGTTAGCGTAGTATTAATTGCTGGTGTCGATTTGATATATCGAAGGGTTCAAGGTTTATCTACTGCGCCTACACGGATTGTCTTTTGTATATAAATTAATTTGATAGTATACACTATACATCATACATACGTGCAAATTTATGAGTTTGACATCATTTTTCAAGTTAGAGGCCGGCAACGCATCCTTAAGACCTCTGATGTTGCAGATGTCTGTGCGCTTGCCTCCTCTAAATAAAAAAAAAACATTTGATTTGATTAACATTAATCATATGAAGAAGACACAAAATTATGCCACACTACTCTTACATTTTTTTCAGAATTTCAGTGACACGATATTCAACTTTATTTTTCAATTCACTTCAAACATTCGTAAATCTCTAAACTAACCGAAAAACGTGAAACGCAACATGAGTTCTACATATTATATACGAACAGTGGTTTGGTATGGTGATCGTAATTTCAGTCCTGATTGTAAATTATTACGGGCAGGCATAGAGATTTACAAGTTTACAACATCAGAGGACTTGCACGTGCGTTTTCAGCCTTTAAGAAATAAGTATGTTAATTTTCAATAATACTCATGTGTGACTATATATTTTCAATAATACACTATGTGAAAATATATGTATGTTTTCATCAAGTAATCTAACATTTACCGAATGTTCAGTACATTTTCATTGTTCATTTAAAAAGCAACAAAATCTGTCACAGCTCAGTCGACGCAGCGTTGCGTTGATGAATTCATTTCCAAAATCACTGATGGATGCTGACAGGCGTGCCTCTACCCTAATGTTCTGTGATGGATATATTTGTTCGTAAAACACTTTGCGCTTCCCAATACAACTTATATGACTTGCACGAAAACACTTTATTTTATATATTGATATATTTTATGAGTGCTTTGTTGTATGACTTTGGAACGGATGTTTGTTGTATAATGACTTAAAAATTCAAACATTTTTTATCAAATCTTCCATTTTTATTACGGATTCTTTTAACTTATTATTCAATATTCATAAAACTCATACTATACCAGACACAAAGTTACCACAGCATAATTATCAGAAGGCTCCAATTTGCCAGGATCCTGCCAAAAGCCATTTAAAAAGAATTCGATTAACATAGTGATTGCAAAATAAAACTTTAATAGCCCATAATAGTTTCGACACAAAATATGCAGAAAGGTATTTAGAACACATGTGAGTTTCCCTCAGTTTTATAGCCAGTCCTTTTTCTATAATAATTGCTTAATTAGAAAGTTTCCGTCGAGCGTCTACTTTACAATTTGCTAGCGAATTGAGTAGTTCTTCGCGTGGCAACGTTCACGCCCGATATAATTTACTTATGAGGCTTAATTGCTTCTTTTTCTAATACAATTTTTGTAGTTACAAAACCTATTAAATGTCTATCAACTGATAGAACAAGCATATAGAAAATAGCGATCCGCCCTGACTTCGCACGGGTGAAATATGTAGATGTACATATGTGCTATACAAACAAAGCCTATGTTACTCGCTGATAATGTAGATTTCTATTGGTGAAAAAAATTTTAAAATCGGTCCAGTAGTTTCTGAGTTAAATCGTAACAAACAAACAAATCTCTTCAAATCTCTACAAGGTATCTATACTAATATTATAAACAAATCTTTATAATATTAGTATAGATACCTTTTAGGTAGGAGTCTAAACTGCAGTGTGCAAACACTAATGTGTTCTGGAACTAAAATATCAAACTTACGGAACAGTGTTTAGATGAGATTTAAGGAAGTCTTTTCTCATTATATGACTTTATTTCACGTTTTAAAAATATTTATGTTTGTTTAATGCCAATATTTTGCCAATGAACCAACAGTGCTCTACTACTACTATAATATGGAAAGACTTGTCTAAAACTATCAAACATATTTTTAGGTGGGCTAGATGCTCTATTGCACGAAGAGTAGCTCCTACACATCTCGAACCTGCTGGGTTCTGGGTCTAAAATGATAAATATTTTTTTTTAAATATGATTTTCTTCACACATTGTTTCTTCAAGCATTAAATCGGTGGTAGATTAAAATGTTTTCGTAACGATCGACCAGATTGTCTTTTTTTGTAGTAATCACAATATTTTATATTAACTATATGGTATATTATGATCTTGTGAGATTTTACCCATGTATATTTGCCATATGATATTATGCATCAACTGATAGTGATAGATATACGCGAAGTGCTATAAAACTTACTTCCTACGCAACTACATAACTTTTAAAACACTATACATATAAAGTAAAATATTTAATTGAGACAATAAAACACCTAAATTCTTGGAATATTGAAACTCCGAATAAACTCCTGCGTGCCCGATATTACTTTGAAGTTTGAAATTGTTATTCATTTTAATGGGTAATATATTTTGTTTTACCGACATTCAAGTTTCCAATGACACGCAGTCTGTTCATGACTTTTTGTTATGCGGTTCTATGAGAAAGAATGAATATGTTCGCTTTAATAAATACAGAATAGTGTGATTCAGAAATAACGTAATGTAATTTATATTTATGTAAATTAAAACAATCATAGTTATTCTAAGAGAGTACATAAAAAGGCCTGACAATTGACAGTTCCCTAAACACTGCGTCTAATTAATTACGCACCATTTTACTGAGAGGTGTCGGTACCAACTCAAGTCAATAGACAAGGTGTCAAACTTGTGCTCGAAGAAAGTTTTCATTGTGTTCTCGTTGGATTAATACGTGAACTTCGTAAAGGGTTATCTAAGTTTCGAGGACTACGTTTCTATTAATTACCCAACTTGGGGTAGATCGATATTAATTAATTAGAAATTCGAGTTTGTCTTGGCGTCTTACTTAATCCGAGATGGTTACAGAGTTTTACGTGGCTTAGTTGTTTTATTTAGACTTTTATCGTAGAGGATATGTATCTTAGCAGATTTAGATTGTATAAAATCAGCGATAAGAATATAAAAGCGTTATTGCTTCAGGTGAGAAAAACATAAAATGAGATGATACAATATATGGCAACGTTAGAGTTAAAATACAAAATTCTTGTTTTTGGTAATACTCGGAGCTTAAAATATAACCTATGTTTTGGATTTTTTGCCTTTGAAATAGGGGGCAAATGGGCTATCAGCTAACCTGGTGGCAATGAAATGAGTAAAAGAAATGAGTAGTCGTATTAGTTTGGAAATACCACTAGCGACCACTTGAATCAAAATTATTTATTTCATACTAGTGGACCCCGCAGACGTTGTTCTGCCACAATTTTGGCTCCGAAATTATATAATTATTCTTAAATTAATACCCCCGCACTCTTATGAAGAAAGGGATTTAGTAAGATTTTTCAAAAATTTTTTTACATACAAACCTTCTCCTAAAAATTCTGAAGACAACAAAAAAAAATTTAGCTCAATCGGTCCAGCCGTTCTCAAGTGATGCGAGTACATACATGCGGCATTTTATTTTTATTTATATATATAGAAGATTATAAACTAAGTTGTTGATATCACAATTTTCATAAAATAATGTAAAACAGATATTTTTATTACATTACAGATATAATATGTATTACTAGCTGATGCCCGCGACTTCGTTCGCGTGGGGTTCACTTTATGCTGAACTTTTGAGCAAGCTTTCTTCATATTATATATCCTCCATCCTCTGTACTTGGTGATTTCTTTTCGGAGAGAGCTATCAGAGTAGTCATTGACGGTTGCTTTTGCATCATATTATCGACATGTTTAATGGTGGTTGAGGTTGGGGTTCAAATGATGATTTGAAATTCAAAAGAAATACCATAGTAATTGAAAAAATGAACCTGACAACCTGAAAAAAATTACTTTAAAGAAACTTTAGGGAGATGCATATCAATCAAATTTTACGTCTCCAAAATGCATTCAATGCATTTTCCGTCTTAAATATATGCACGAAAATTGTACGGGGGTTTGAAAATACTTGCGACACATGGAAAAAACGCCAAGAAAATGTCTAAATACGAATAAAATGAAGGTATGGAGAAATGCAAGGTAAAATGAATGAAGAAATAGTATGGCCATGTTGGCCACTTACTTATTTTTTTATAAATTTAATTAGTGTGGAAGATACTATATCCACCTCGATATTTATGTCATTTAATTGATCACTTTTAATTTCAGATATTTTTGTTTAATTCCCTTGGAAAGGAAATGATTGATGAAAATGCGAAAATAAACGATCTCATAAGAAATACATTTTTATATAATAGAATAGTTCAATAATACATTTTCTATTTTCAAAATTAGTTCTTTTAAAAATATAAAAAAAAATACAAAAAAATATTTCCCTTAGTCTCGAAGTTCCCTTCGAACTCGCATCTGAAGTCACGTAGTACGACCGTATATCCACTATGCCACGAACACATATCGAAAACGGCGAAATTATCAAACTATTTCATTTACATATCAAACTGTGATTGACATCTGACAATTCGAAAAAATTCAACGCGAGTCAGTTTTCATTGCAATTTGTTGAAATGGTGCTTTTAAAATAATATTTAAAAGATGATAACTTTTTTTTCCGACAACCGATTTCGATGAAACAAAGCCTATATGTTGCCCTGGACTTTGCTTAATATATTTGTATAAATTACTCGAAAATCGGTTCAGTATCTTCGGAGATTAGCGTGAACAAACAGACAGACAGACAGACAGACAGACAGACAGACAAGAATCTTAAAAATTGCATTTATGCATTCTGCTACCCTTCTTTTATCACCCCTCTTAATTTCTGGTAAAAATATTTAGTGAAGCGTAATTTCGATCCTACTCTTTTATTATATGTATAGATTGTTTTAGGCCATTCTTTAAAAAGTAATTTTGGCAAAATTTTGAGTTAGATCATTTTAATTCTTAAGGTACGATATATCCTGGGTATTAAGGTGATACTGGTTGATTTCTTTTTTAAGTAATAAACAATAGAATCAATATCTGGACATTGTAAAAAATACAAGAAATGGAGAGGGGACGATTTAAAAGGGGGAACAGTATACATAAAAACGTTTTTTTTTACGTTTTTGCCTATCTTTCGTCATTTTCATATAGCTATGATGTATGATGAAGTTTCATCGAAATCCAATGTCGGGGAGAAAATTTATCTTCGTTTAAATACTTGCTTGGAAGCTGGGGTTAAGGTGAACCCGACGCGAACGAAGTCATGGGCATCAGCAAGTAATTTAATATTAACACCCTTTAATTTATAACTGTTTCATACCGAAACATAATTTTTGCTAAATATAATTTTATTTGAATAATGTATTTAGTAATGTGTGTTTAATGTTTATCCAGTTCGATGCAGTTGAGACTAGTTTAGCGGTAATCGCTTCAGGCAAGCGAGACTGCATTTTGTGCATCGCTGAGCATCAGTCACCTGCGGGCTACATTTAAGGTGGAAATAGATTTTTTTTTGTTTTTTTTAGGTATGTAATGTAAACAGATGGCTATGTCATAATTTTTAACCGACTTCAAAAAGAAAGAGGTTCCTCAATGCGACATCAAAAAAACCTGTTAATAAATATTAAATAGATATATCAATAATTTTGTAGATTGTCCTTTAAGGCTCTTGCTTTGAAGTAATAAAAGTATTATTTTTTACTTTAAGTTTGTACATATACGTATAGTTTTGAAATCGGTTTTCGATTTTTATAAGTTTATTTCTTAAATTGAGAAGCGCTAATATTTTATTGGTAAACTTTAATATTTACAATTTATTCCTAGGTATATTATTTTTAATTATATTAATTCGTAATTATAAGCAGAAATATTTTTGCATATATAGGCATATAAATAACTTTTTTTTTAATGAAAGTTGATAGTTTTTTGTCAATAAAAAGATGGATTGATTGGGTAGTCATACCCCTCAAATATACAGTAATAGTAAGAGATAGAAATTCATACTCTATAGAGATCTCAGATTTTAAAACGATAAATATGATTATATCATTTATCGTTCTTAAAATCTGTGATACAATTTAATCTAACAATTTAATAAACAGAACTCGAAGCGAAGTTATTCTGAGTTCTCATTAAATCGCTACTAAGCGTAAAACAAACTCACTGTACGAGGGAATTGCCTAGTTCAACTAAAGATCTAAGGTAATTAGTAGCAAAGCACTATAATTAGTGCCTGGGGCTGTGCAACGGGATACTAGGACACAGCTTGTGAATCAAGAGTTTATCTTTAATCTCTATACAAGAACTCAATATTATATGAAATCCTATATATACGACTAGCAACGGCTTCACACGGGTGCAATGTATATGTACCTACACAAAATAGCCTCTGTTACTCGCTGATAATGTAGCTTTCTATTAGTGAAAGAATTTTTAAAATCGGTCCAGTAGTTTTTGAGTTTATTCATACAAAAATACAACAATTAAAAAAATACAAATCTTTCCTCTTTATAATATTATTAGTATAGATAGGCTTGTTGGCGCGTTCAGTAAAACACCTGCCTTGCGCATAGATGGGTCGTGGGTTCGAATTCCACCGGAACATGTTTAAAATTTTCTGTAAGCATGTTTACCCACGTCTGGTAATTTCGTGCATTGATCGGGTGGGAGGAATATCGATATTCCGATCGGGTATAACCACCACCGTTCATATATGGAAAATACGTGAAGTGTATATCGCGCATTGCGATTTGTCTATGAATTTCCGAATGCTCGAAGTAAAAAGTAGGTCGACAACGCATCATAGACTGATGTTCTGTAGCTATATCTTACCATCAAGTGAACATCACGCTCGTGTGTTACATAAAAAAATCACTCATCTATTTTTCATTAACTATGTTTTCCATCTAAAATGTAATTAACTAGTAGAGATGAACATAGCGTCATGTGGTTTTTAATATACTTTGGTTGAAAAGATATTTATTTGTAAATCTATAAGAACTTCGATAGCTAAAGTATTACTTACGATACACACAAAATCAACTAACTTTAGAACATTAAAATTACTTTGAAACACGACATGGTTCGCGTGACCCGTCACGGGATTCGAACCCACAGCACTCTATTTCTAAAACAAACAATAAACAATTAATCCATCTAGGTTGTCTTCGTGTATAAAACGTTCTTATTAATAGTTTTCAACTTTAATTGCGTTGAAGTTTTAATCGAGCTTGTGCAAAGAGAATGGAATTTATGTTACCCATGGATAGATATTCAGACAAAGGCATATTATTTAAAAGAAATAGCCTATGTTTTTCGCATATAATGTAGCTTTCTATTGGTGAAATAATTTTTTGGTCGAGTAGTTTAAATTCGTAACAAACAAACAAACCTGTCCTCTTTATAATATTAGTATAGATTTCCAGAAAAAACATAATTCACAAAAGCATACTATTAAAAATAATAACGTTTCACGCAATTTGCAAAGGTTGTCAATATTCTGAGGTATGCTTAATATGGCGGCTATAAACGCTACTATAATTTATCGTGGGAATCACACAAACCAAGTGACGGGATTTCATTCGAAAATTAGGCTTTTCTATCTTTGATTACTGACATCCTGACTGACGCAGTCAGAGTAATGAAAGCATTCCCAAGGAAACGCGAAAAAAGACGTTCATAAATGGAAAAAACCGTGAAGTGCACACGTCACGTTTCGGTGTCAGTCTATGGATTTCCGAATGCTTGAAGTAAAAAGTAGGTCGACACCGCATCATAGAGTGATGTTCTGTAGCTGAGGTATCGCCCACCATCAAGTGAACCTCATGCTCGTCTATCGATATCTAGGTTCATAAAAATAAAAATAATACAAAAAAATAGGGAGATTTTGGGAGATTCTTTCATTTGGGAGAATCTTCATCACCCCAAAGTCGCTTCCCGCCGTCTATCCCTATTTGAATGCAGTTCTCATCAATATATAGATTAATTCAAAAGGAACCTTTATACGTATAGTTTAATATTGTTTTGTATTAATTTGTTGAAATATGACGACATTGTTCAAGAAGTCGAAAGAAATCAAACCGACTGAGATTGTAAATGCTGTCTTATTCTTTTGAAATATTTTATACTATGTAGACATCTATAGTAATATTATAAAGAGGAAATATTTGTTTCTTTGTTTATTTGTTACGATAAACTCAAAAACTTCTCGACCATATTTAAAAAATCTTTCACCAATAGAAAGATGCATTCTCAGCGAGTAAAAAAAAAATGGTTATTTTTTGTAGGAGGATCTACATTGCACCCGTGTGAAGCCGGAGCGTGTCGCTAGTTCTTGATATTATATTGTTCTTTTAGTGTTGAGTTTTTTTTTTAAATAGAAGAAGACATGCAACGCGATGGTAGTACTAAATAGTATGTGTGTTTTCATTACACGCTGTCACATCCACACTAAACTCAGGTATTATATTATGCACCTGGTTATTTCCAAATGTAAGCTGTATTAAATTATTAATACTAAAGTAAATTCAGAATTTCTAAATTAAAAAATAATAATAAATAAGTAGTAAAAGCATACGTTATCCTCGAACTATTACTATTGACGTCATACAATTTTTTTTGCAATAAATACTTGTATATTAAAAAAAAACTGGAAAAATAGAGTATATTATGTTCAACGGACAGTCTAAATCAGTATCGTGTAATCCCGGGCGTCTAGCTTAACGAAGCGTAGAGAAACTTTTTGGACCCTGTACGTAAACAAAGAGTTTCTATATCCGAGTTTCGACCTTACTCCATTGAGATACGCAACATTTTACTGATCAATTTTGTAGATTACCATCCACGTCTGCACCCTATTTGTGGGATTGTACTTTTTCTATGTCCTCGTTAGTTCGTATGTACTGCAATTATTCTACTTAATGTTAAATTGCATCCTTTAGAGCTCTTTTAACGTTTTAAATGTTCGCTTCTCTAAATAAGTTTAATAAAGGAATTTCAGGATTAGAATAACATTTGTAAAGCGCTTGAATTGAGAATTGTTTTAGTTTCCTTCCCGTGTCCAATTAGAATTTCTTTCAATATTACTAGCTGACCTGGCGAACTTCGTACTGCCAATATACTATGCTATTTATAGTATGTCACTGATTTGCAATGAACATCAAATATTACAAAAGCTAAAAGCGTGCGTGACGTGAGCCGTTAATTGCAGAAAATGGCAAAGTTCCAAACCTAATTTGTTTGAGAACACATTTTCTGTATATTTTTTTTCAGTGAATTTCTGCTATTCGGGCCAAAGACGAATTCAACAAATAAGAGATCATTACAATCGATGCAGCCGTTCTTCAGTTATTGATGGTGTAACTAACATGACTTTGAGATATTTATATTATATAAGAAATGGGTATCTAATATATGAAATTTCCATATCACAATCTTAGTTACCGTACTCCTCCGAAACGGCTTTACCGATTTTTACCAAATTTTATATGCGTATTCAGTAGGTCTGAGTATCGGCTACTATCTATTTTTCATACCCCTAAGTGATAAGGGTTGTTCACCCTTAGTTTCTTTTTTTAATTTTTGGACGATTTTTTTTGTTTTTATTTTTTATAATGTGGCATTAAAAAATACATACAACCCTAAATTTTTACTTTTTATCACCAACCCCTGCTTTTTAGAAATTATTTACATGGCAAATCAACGTTTGCCGGGTCAGCTAGTATTAATATAATATGCATGCCTTTTATATTACAGATAATTACTAGAGAAATCTAAGTATCGTTTTCATCTATGCTTCGTATTCATGTTAAATCTTGCGTTTTATAATTATAATTAAGATATTTTTTTAATTTTATATCACAATTTCTAGCTTGTTATTTAACTAACATAAATAATCCAATCTCCTTCTCAACCATTTACTACTACTACAACTTACTGCCAAACCAAAATTTTCTGCGGTATTCAGGCGTTTTTAAGATACAAATAATATAAGAAGATATAACATTGATAAATTGTATGTGGAAGTAGTTCTTATATATTTAATATCCCCTATCAAAATAATATTATACATACATGGTTCCTGAGATTGGAATTTGTAATTAAATGTGCTATTGCAATAACAAGAGGGATTGCGATCTCAGTATCTCTCCATTCACAAGACAATCTCGGCATCAAATTACTTGTTAATGACGCAAATGGCATCCCACTAATTCTTGTATATGACACGATAGGAGACGGAAATGGAAATTATTAATGAAGTGCCTATCAGGACATATTATGAGCTATTGATAGATGATAACATTGATATACTTCAGATATTATGGTTAAGTGTATGGTTTAGTGACCATTATCAACAATTTGTACAGTAATGTGGCCGTAAGCCATAAGCAGCTGTACCTCAAGAAAGTATTTTTGAGGTATATTTAATACCAATAGAAGTATACAAAAATAGCTTTAATATTAATAAATATCACGTATATTTGTTTATGCCAAATTGTTGAGAAAATGATATTAAAAAAATATTATCTTTTCTTAAAAATATTTCGAAAGTCTTTTCAGTTGAAAGAATGATTTTCGGCTAATAAAGGCAGAATGAATAGTTTAATATGATTATCTATTTTTTATAGATAATGACAGATGAGTATGAGGTTCACTTGATGGTAGGTAATACCCCAGCCACAGAACATCAGTCAATGATGCGCTGTCCACCTACCTTTTACTTCCGGCATTCGAAAATCCATGGACTGAAACCTAACGAGCAATGTGCACTTCATAGCTTTTTCACCTATGAACGGTGGTTCATTAACCGGACGGAAATTCTATATTTCTCCCACCCGTTTAATGCCCAAAGAGACCAAACCTGGGGATGACATGCTTAGGTACAGAAAATTATAAACATTTCATTCCGGCGGGATTCGAAACCGCGACCCACAAGAGCACAAGCTAGGTGTTCAACGAGCGGATTAAGTTGACTAAACTTTTTAAAAACTTTTTGGAAGGCTAAATTGGTTCTAATTGTCGGTTTACCTTGCGGTTTTTGTGGTTTCGCTTAGGAATAATTTGTTTAATTCTAAATAGATTGTTTCCAGGGTTAATTTTGGGGTTTTTCTTACAAATTTTGGGGTTTTAAATTTTAAGTAAATTTTTCTGTTATTTAGACGATCTTGTAGTTCTGTTCAGTCTAATAACTTTTTTGTGGGGCTTTATTTTTACGTGGTTTTAGCTTATCCCAGTCGGGCTAAGCTAAAACTACTGGGTTTTTGTTTAATTAGAGTTAAAAATTTTAGTTTTGGGGTATTAGAGTCACTTTTAACTTTTTGGGGTTCTAACAAATTAACTTAGCATTGTTATTGTTATAAAATTTTAGTGTTTAAGATTGTTTTTGTTATTTCTTTGTGATTAACTAGTTTTATCTGTTATTGTTATCTATGTTTTTAATGTGGTTAATTGTTAATTCTCTGTTATTGCGTCAATAAACGCAAAAATGGACAGTTGTTGCTCAGAATCGAGCGTGTCGGCCGGGATCTCCCGCAAGAGATCCTTTTTTAGAGTTCCTCCCAGTGTGGAGAACACTTCCTCCGGCTCTGATACGGAGGTAGAGGGTAGGGGCACCCGTAGGAGCCCCAAAAATAAGAAGAAGGCTGCCAGTCATGCAGTAGGGCTTGCAAAGGCCAAAAAGTCGCTAGAAAAGTCGAAAATGGAGGCGGCCGAAGCTGAGTTTGATAAACAGCTGAGGTCAAAGGCGTCCCGCAAGGGACCCATCTTGCCCGCCCCCGTCGGTGGCGTACTGGAGGAAGAGCTGGACACCCTAGGCGTTCCAGAAATTAAAGAGAGGGCATCCAAAAGGGCTGAGAGGATTCTGGAAATCGCTCTCAAGTCCGGTAATTTGAAAGGGGATTATATGCGGGATCTGAAAGTCGCCGCTAAAGACTTGAGGGAGATGGTGGAAAGTCTCTCCAGCCGCTCTGTCGCGGAGGAGACCCGCCGCCTTCAGGTCGACAACACAAGGATGCGATCCCGTATTGCAGACCTGGAAGTTGAGCTCAAGGCGATCCGCCGCGAGTTTTCTGAGAGGACGGCTCCCTCGACGCTTCCTCCTCCTCAGGGGGCTGCCATGTCGGACCAGGAGGCTCTGAAACAGCTTGTTGAGAGGGTGGAGAGCAGCGTTATACGGGCGGTTGGCACAATGATGGATGCCAAAATAGCGGGTCTGGAAAATCGCCTGTTGCCGGCTCCAATTTTGCGTCCTCCTCTTGCCTCCGACCGGAATAAGGATAAGGCGGGTCCCTCTGGGACATCTGAAAAGAGGGCCAAATTACCAGCAGCAGCACCACCAAAGTCTGCAGGTCAAGAGGGGAAGGGCCCTACTACCAAGGCCCCAGCTACTCAAACCCTGGCCCAAGTAGCTATGGAGGTCCAGAGCCCACAGCCGCCTACCAGCTCTCAAGAGCAGGACGGGACTTGGGCCACCGTAGTATCACGGAAAAAGGGGAAGGGTGCAGGCAAAAAGTCCGCCCCGCCAGTGGCTGCAGCGGGGATTCAGCCCAAGCAGGCAACTCCTGCAAAACCGGCGCCTAAACAGACGCCCAAACCAAAGACGGTCAAACTGACACCTCCTCGGTCTGCAGCGGTAGTAATTACGCTGCAGAAAGAGGCGGCAGAGAAGGGGGCGACCTATGCAGAGGCCATATCGAAGGCCAAGTCCAAGGTGGACCTGAAGGGCCTAGGGATTGATGGGGTTAAGATCCGGCAGGCGGCAACAGGGGCTCGTATCATAGAGCTGCCGGGCTCCCAGAGTGCCGAGAGGGCGGACTTGCTAGCCGAACAACTCCGTGGGGTCTTGGCTGATATTGCGGTCGTTGATAGGCCAGTCAAAAGGGCGGACCTTCGCATCGGAGGCCTCGATGACTCTGTCACGGGTCAAGAGGTTGTGGAGGCAATGGCGGCCAAAGGGGGTTGCGCTCCTGAACTAATAAAGGCCGGCCCGCTAAGAAGAGGAGAAGATGGCCACGGCACTATATTTGTCCAGTGCCCAGTGGCAGCGGCCAAAAAGGTCGCGGAAGGCCGTTTGCTTGTGGGTTGGAGCTCGGCCCAAGTGAGGATCCTTGAAGGGCGCCCCATGCGCTGCTTCAAGTGCCAGGGGTTGTCCCATACAAGAACCATGTGCCCCTCGAGCGTGGACCGCAGCGATACTTGCTTCCGCTGCGGAAAAGAGGGTCATAAGGCCGCGACATGTACAGCTGACGTACAGTGCGCGGTCTGCAGAGACGCCGGAAAGCCCGCAGGGCATATAATGGGGGGGAGGCTTTGTAAACCCCCCACCGTCAAATCGAGGGCAGCCGTCTCGGCCGGAGCACCATCTAAGGTGACCCGCCCAGCGGCTTCTGAGGAAGCTGAGATGTCACAATAATGGTTAATAGGTCACATCTCAGCTTCCTCCAGGGAAACATCAACCACTCCGCCGGAGCACAAGATCTTATGCTCCAATCCATGGCGGAGTGGAAAATTGATATTGTTGTCGTCGCGGAGCCATATCTTGTGGCTCCGCAGCCGCACTGGCTAGGGGATACAGCTGGAGAGGTTGTGGTCGTCGTCCGCCCAGGAGGCCCACCCCTGTCGTTGAGGGAAAGTGGACCCGGATATGTTGCGGTGGAATGGAAGGATAAAGTCGTGGTCGGAGTCTACTTTTCCCCCAATAGGCCGCTGGTGGACTTTGAAGAATTCCTCAGCGGCCTCGGTCAGGTCGTCCAGCGGGCCCGAACCCGGCCACTGGTCTTAATGGGGGACCTCAATGCCCGATCGAGGGTATGGGGAGACCGCCTCACCAGCCCCCGGGGAGAAGCCCTGGAAGAGTGGGCAGCAGAGGTGGGGCTGGTCTTCATCAATGAAGGGAGTGCACCCACCTGCGCGCGGCCGCAGGGCGAGTCCATTGTGGACGTAACACTGGCCACCCCCGCGGTGGCGCGCACAGTAAGGAATTGGAGGGTGGTGGAGGATGCGGAGACCCTTTCAGATCACAATTATATTAGGTTTGAGGTCTCCGCATCACAAGGAACACGTGATCCAACCATCGCGCAACAGATGTTCCCACGTTGGGCCCTTGGTCGCCTTAATCGGGACTTAGCCGAAGAGGCGGCCATCGTTCACATGTGGTGTGAACCGGCGTTTAATCCAGCGGACGTCGACGAAGGTGCCGAAATGATCCGCCAAGCACTAACGGACATTTGTGACGCCTCCATGCCTAAAGTCACAGGACGACGTCCGCCGCGGCGGTCAACCTACTGGTGGAGTGACGAAATTGCGGTAAAGCGGCAGAGCTGCAACAAAGCCAAGAGGGCATACCTCCGATGCCGCCGAAGGCGACACAAAATCCCCGGGGAAGAGGACCAGCTCCGAGCCACATTCGCTGAGCTCAAAAAAGCCCTTCAACTTATGATTAGTGAGGCGAAAGGGCAAGCTCGCGAGGAGATCCTGGAGGGACTTAATCAAGACCCATGGGGGCGCCCCTACCGCGCAGCGCGGAATAAACTACAGGGCCTGGGGCCCCCTCTGACGGAATCCCTCCAGCCAGATCTTGTCCGGAAAATTGTGTCGGAGCTGTTCCCGGCGGCACCGGAAATGGTACTTCCAAGAGCGTCCACCACAAACAGAGGCGAGGAGGGCGAAGAAATCCCACTGGTGGCAGACAGTGAATGGGAGGTCGTAGTGGATCGCCTCCGCGTTAAGAAGAGGGCCCCGGGGCCAGATGGGGTGCCCGGTCGGGTCGTAGGCATCGCTCTCAAGCACATGGATGCCAAATTACGGGGACTTTTCGACCGATGCATCACGACCGGTCGATTCCCCAACAAATGGAAGGAGGGGCGCCTTTGTCTGCTGCAAAAGCATGGCCGACCCCCAGAATCCCCATCGGCTTACCGGCCCATCGTACTCTTAGATGAGACCGGTAAGCTGCTGGAAAGAATCTTAGTGGGTCGCCTAAATCGGCATATTTCAAATGAGGGACCAGACCTAGCAGAAGCCCAGTATGGTTTCAGGGCCGGAAGGTCAACAATAGACGCGATCTCGGCCCTGAAATCACATACCACTGAAGTCGTATCCAATGGGGGGAAGGCATTGGCGGTCTCGCTCGACATAGCCAATGCCTTCAATAGTCTACCCTTCGAAGTCATAAGGGAAGCCCTCCACTTTCATGAGGTTCCATCCTACCTCAGGGCAATAGTGGAGAACTATCTGGTGGGAAGAGTCGTCTCATATGTGGATGGAGGGGGGGAACAGGTCCGGCGTCGCATGGAGTGTGGTGTCCCCCAGGGATCAGTGTTGGGCCCGTTCCTCTGGAACGTTGGCTATGACTGGGTGCTCAGAGGCGCGCTCCTTCGCGGGCTGCGCGTCTTGTGCTACGCCGATGACACCCTAGTCATAGCCAAGGGGGGGAACTACGAGGAGGTAGAGAGGTTGGCCTCGGTGGGTGCCACACTCGTCGTTGACCGGATTAGGGCGCTTGGTCTCCGGGTGGCACTGGAGAAAACGGAGGCCCTTCTATTCCACGGGCCCAGAGGGGGACCCCCGCCCGGGGCTCAAATAAAAATAGATGGAACTCCAGTCAAGTTGGGAACCAGGATGAGTTACTTGGGGCTCATCCTGGATGGGCGCTGGTCCTTCGAAGCGCATTTTAAGGCCTTAGGCCCAAAACTTGTGGGGGCGGCGGGCGCACTCGGTCGTCTTCTGCCAAATATAGGGGGCCCAGATCAGAGTTGCAGGAGGCTGTACTGCGGCATCATACGCAGTATGGCCTTGTACGGGGCCCCCATATGGGAGGACTCACTTTCAAGAGTCAACAGAGGACTCCTACGCAGGCCGCAAAGAATAATAGCAACCAGAGCTACTCGTTGTTTCCGAACGGTAGCATTCGCAGCGGCCTGCGTCCTTGCGGGAACACCGCCTTGGGAGCTGGAGGCGGCGGCGCTGGCCGCCGTCTACCGCTTCCGGGCCGCAAGAAGGGCGAGAGACGCCCCAATAATAGCCGGAGAGATGGCGCACATAAGGCGCCGGGCTCAGTTCGCTGTCATCGAGCGTTGGAAAGATGACCTAGCCGAACCCCAAGCGGCAGGTCATCGAACAATTGAGGCAATTCTCCCAGTCCTCAGCGACTGGGTAAATAGGAAAAAGGGGGCCCTACACTACCGAGTAGTGCAGGTACTGACCGGGCATGGGTGCTTTGGCCGGTACCTGCACAAAGTGGCCCGGCGCGAGCCAACGCCGGAGTGCCACGAGTGCGGTGCTGATTCTGACTCAGCACAGCACACTCTGGCTGAATGTGCCAGATGGGCGCGGCAACGCCATGACTTAACATCTGTCATCGGCCTGGATTTATCCTTGCCGAGCGTTGTCCGCGCCATGTTGTTGGCGGAGGCCAACTGGGCTGCCGTGGTCTCCTTCTGTGAGCAAGTTATGCTACGGAAGGAGACCGCGGAGCGTGAGAGGGAGTCCGCCGCAATGGTGGGCACACAAAGGGCCAAGAGGAACGGAACGCGCAGGAGAAGGTACGCCCATCTCCTGACGCCTCCGTAGCCCTCTCGTGTGGAGTCACAGATGTGACAATCGCCGGGGTCGCGGTAGAGTACAATAGTTATCCCGCTGCCCCAACATGGCGAAACTGACGGGGCCCTGGTGTTTTAGTGGGTAGGGGGACTCTTCTAGTCCCGACCCCCACAGTCCCCGCGCCAACTTACCATCTGCCCCGGCGCGGGGCCCCGCTAAAAAGGGTTTCACCAGGCTAAAAAAAAAAAAAAAAAAAAAAAATAAAAGGTGTTCAACGAGCGACAAAATGTTTATAATATTTGTGAAACTATGACCTCTCTATCTAATAAATAGATCAGTTTATCAAACTATAAAATAGTATTTAATTCCAGAATTAAAAGATACATAGAAGGCATATTATAAATGTCAATAAATAAAGAGCCACATTAGTCCAGTGTAATTTAGCCTTGTTTAGAGTATCATTAGAGAAACGTCATGGGTCTAGATTGTCGCTATAATTCTCTCCGTGTTGACACGTTCACGCAATTGGAAGTGGTTTAATCAATGAAGAGGAACGCTTTGAAATGTCACAAATTAACAATAAAATTTAATATCAAGTAATGGAAATTTTAGGAGCAAATATGAAACATAAAATTGAATTGTACATAATATGTAAATAATAAATATAAGAATAATCTTTATTAGTGAAATAGAAACATCCTGAAAAAGCTGAGTACCTACAATTACTGTGGCTCAGGAGTCAACGCCCACCTCCGAAGTTTTGAACAATAATAAAGATAAGGTACATAGATCTAAACAAACAAAAATAAAGTTAAAATTAAATTAAAGAAAATAATTACAATGAGAACTAGAAGATAGCTGACTAAAAGAGTTCGAATGGATGTATGTGAGTGACGATGAAAGTGGGTGAGTGTGTGTGTACTATGTGTGTGTGTAGTACACTAGAAGTAGACAAATATGTTTGTATTATATTTTTTACTATGTTTCCCTAAAAGTGATAAAGAATCATAATATAGTTAGTTCAAAGGTAAGAGTAATTTTGAATAAAAATAAATTTTGCTACATATATGTATTTGCTTATTTTAAGCGTACATCTACGATAAAAATAAATTACTAAGTGTGTATTGCGCTTCATCGTTTTTTACAGACCACAATACGCAATTAGTGATTTATTCTTACCGTAGATTTACGCTAAAAATAAGCAATAGTGACAAAACTTAAAAGTAAAAAATATCTATTGGTGAAAGAATTTTTAAAATCGGTCCAATAGTTTTTGAGTTAAATCCTAACAAACAAACCCTTTCTCTATATTAGTATAGATGACACTTACCTTTGAACTGACGATACAACTATTACATGATATTCTTCGTCTTCTTCTTTTAATTTATGACAATTTCTATCAAAGACGGATTCTGCCAATGTCGATTATTTTTTGGCAGAGTCAATAGGTAATTTTGGGAGAGTTCTACTCTTCGTGTTCGATCGCCATCTTCCTTTTTTTTTATCGACAGACGAGCATGAGGTTCACTTGATGGTAGGTGATACCTCAGCCACAGAATATCAGCCAATGATGCGCTGTCGACCTAATTTTTACTTCGAGCATTCGGAAATCCATAGACTGAAACCAAAACGCGCAATGCACTTCACGGTTTTTCCATCTATGAACGTTGGTTCGTTACCCGGTCGGAATTTCGATATTCCTCCCACCCGATCAATGCCCGAAGTTACCAGACGTGGGGAAAACATGTTTACAGAAAACTATAATCATGTTGTCCCGGGTGGGATTCGAACCCACGTCCCATCGATGCGCATGGCAGGTGTTCTACCGAACGCGCCAACGAGCCCGTCATCTGGTCCTTTCGATCATCATCCATGATATTCTTACCCATATAACTATAGCACTTTAATTACAAGTAACGATTTGACATTACCGCCCCTGTCATGTTTGACGGCTGCGTAATTACTCGGCTGTTATTGAGCAACTCGAGAGGCTAGAGTGTTTAATTTATCTGTGAAATTTCCCCGGAGCTAATTAATGTGAACAGTTAATGTTGTGCTTTTTGAGCATAGCGTAAACAGTTTGTGAAAAAAACTCTGGCACTGTATTATTTTTCACAAATAAGTGAAAAATCTGGGTTTTTAGATAAATAGCATCGAACGGCATTTAGGAGCAGCCAAAAAACCAAAACCAGCCGACCAAAAGGTTGCAATTAAACCACTTAATATATTTAATAATTACTATACGAAAAGTCAAAAAACATGAATTTGACGTGCTCTTTGCGTCGGTAGAACACCTGCCATGCTCACCTCATGGGTCGTGGGTTCGAATCTCACTGAGACGACATGTTTGTAATTTTCTGTAAGCATGTCTTCCCCAGGTCTGGTAACTTCAGGCATTGATTGGGTGCGAGGAATATCGAAATTCCGACCGGGTAACGAACCACCGTTCATATATGAAAAAACCGTGAAATGCATATTGCTCGTTTCGGTTGCAATATGTGAACTTCCGAATACTCGAAGTAAAAGTAGGTCGACAGCGCATCATTCATTGATGTTCTGTGGCTGAGGTATGCTCGTCTCTCGATATCTAACATAAAAAAAAACTATAAAGGCTTTACAATGGTCTTTATTTTTGACTACCAAACATTTTTTTTTATTTTTTATTGATTATTTGTAAAGTTTACACTATTTAATTTATATATAAAAATATTTTTTTTATTTTCTACTATAAAATATAATGTAGGTGAATCTCATGACACCTAAGACCACGTGTACGTAATCGTACTCCGAGCTCGGAGCTGAAACAGTCGTAAACCAGAGTTTAAATTTGATGAGCAGTCGAACAATAAAAAATCTCGTAAACCTTGTCAACATACTGGTATGTCAATGCCTTCATTTTGAATATTCATATATTGTGTAAAAAATGAAGGCAACATAGATTGTGTGTATGGTATAGCATGGCATAAATTAAGTTTATTAATTAAAAAATATTGAATTGCTTGGTGTGGCGGTCTTGGCTCAGGAAAAGGTAAATTGAAGATTTAAAGTAGAAATTTAAAATTAAAAAAATGTTCCTGGACCGCCTTATGGCTAAGACGCTACAGTAGGGTAGGACCAGTACACGTTTCTCAATACTGTCGGTCGTCTCAGCCAATTATTAATTTAACGAGCGTTTTGCCTCGGGCTTGTGCGCTGGAACGCTCGCCCACGCACCCTGTTATGTGCGTAAAATAGAAAGATTGATCACGCAAAGCGATCACAGGACGGCACACTCGGCTGGACGATAGTAAGAGAGCGGTGAGTACACGTCGGAAAGGAGGTTGGTATGGGGTTAGGAAAATGAGGGAAACTAGGTACTTTGGGAAACTTGGATACTGGGAAACTGGGAGACTGGGAGTATTAAAAGATTCTTGATTCTGAATACGGTCGCTTCTTCAGGGAAAACTGTCTGACTGTTGAACTGACTGTGTTTACTACGAGAATATTCGCGGGGTATCTGTTTTCGTTAGTATACCGCGACGAGAACTGCAGAAGGCGTATCGATTTTGCGCTAATTTCGCGCCGATTTTCACTTCGGAAGCGACCTTTTTATTTAATTTCCTTTTTATGTATAATAGTTACAAATATGTTTCTTATATATTTAGATTGCTCATTGTAAGCCCTTTCGAATGATATACATTACTACCACATATCTATTACATAGTAAGCAGGAAAAATTATTTACTGACATTTTTACACAGATTTCACTGCTTCTCTATGGTGAATAAAGTCACAAATTATACTTTATTTACAGTAAACATATTTAGATAATTAAAATACTAATTTTTATAAATATCAAAACGAATTTTACATTTTTAGTGAAATTAAATATGAATTACGTCTTATACAGTAAAATAACAACTTTAAATATCAAATTACATCTTATGCAATATTTTACGTAAATTATAATAACTTTAAATATGCGATTACAATTAAATCTTATCTAACATTATTTAAGTAAGTCGCCGACATTCTCCCCCTCGTGCGAAGCACCATCCTCTTGACTCGGCGACTCTGCTGGCACCAGCAGCACGATCCTGGTCGCCGGTCGTCTCAGCACGCCTCCTCTTGTTTGCACGTCGACGATCCTCACTCGTCCATCCGGTCCAGGGTAGGTGTGCAGGATTCGTCCTCGTGGCCAGGTGCAGCGTGGCAGGGAAGAGTCCACGATGAACACGATGTCGTCCTTCTTCAATTTATGTGTGTTTTCGGGTTGTCCGCTGATTCTTCTGGGGAGCAAGGTAGTACTCCTTCAACCACCTCCTCCAGAAGTGGTCTGCCAGCCGTTGCGTCGTCTTCCACGTGTCCCGTCCCACGAGCTCTTGATCTGCGAAGCTTCCAAGCCTCGCCGCGCCGCAGGAACGCCCGATGAGGAAGTGGTTTGGAGTGGTTTCCAGTGCGGTTTTGACTGATCGCACCAGACGCTCCCAGGCGCCACCCATGTTCGGTGCTCCTGGAGGGATAAATTTCCAGAGCACGCCGATCTTCTCCGCTTCCATGATCAGGTCTTCGTTCTTCATGGTGTCGAGAGCTTCCCGTAGTTCCTTGCTGGCCCCCACGAAGTTGGTACCGTTGTCGCTGTAGATTACTTTGGGCATTCCGCGTCTTGATGCGAATCTTCGTAATGCCATCATCATGGAGTCTGTGGAGAGCGTAGGGACTAGCTCGAGGTGAACCGCCCGCGTGGTGAGACATGTGAATAGTGCCCCCCATCGCTTCTCGTTTCTTCTCGCTACCGTGATGATCATGGGTCCGAAGTAATCCACTCCAGTGCAGGTGAAGGGGTGAGCGCCGTGGCGTAGTCGTTCCGCCGGCAGGTCGCCCGTAGGTAGATCCGAAGGCGCGGATTTCTTCACTCTGCATTGTTGACATCGGTGTTGGACTTTTCTAAGTGTCGATCTTAGCCCCACTATCCAGAATCGTTGTCTTATCTCGTTCATGACGGTGGCGTGGTTTCCGTGATTGAACTGTCTGTGGTGGTCTTCAATGACGAGCTCGGCGATGCGGTTTCTTCCGTCCAACACTATTGGTTGTAGATAGTCGCTTGAGATTCCCCTTATGGCGTTAATCCTACCACGTAGTCTCAGTATTCCGTCTTCTAGCTTCACGTCGAGCTTCTTTAGTTTGCTGCTTCTTTCTAAGATGCTTCCTTTCTGCAAACTCTGTATTTCTTTGCTGAAGCTCTCGTGTTGACTTCTTAGTATCAGCAGTCTTTCCGCTCGTAGCAATATCTCTTCACCGATGGGTTTGAAATATTTCTTCTGTGTAGTGAGACGCTGTTTTCGAATTTCCTTAGGAATTTTCTTGTTGTATGGTTTCCACGGTAGATCCTTTTTCTTACAAGCGCTGACTGTGTCTTTTCGTTTACACAACTCTATGAATTGCAAGACGCGTGCCGTTGTTCTTAATAGTTTTCTCCACGTGGAAAATCTTTCTGGAGAGGGCGTCGCGTGTTCTTTACTTGACACATGATGAACCTTTTCTGTGGACTTTTCTTCATCGGTATCTTCTTTCTTGAAGCTTCTTGGAGTCGGCCAATACTCTTCTCTTCTTCGCAAGAAGTCAGGACCCGTGAACCAGCGATGAGACTCGTTAAATTCTCGCGGTAGGTCGCGAGTTGCGTCGTCAGCGGGGTTCTGCGCTGTAGGTACCCAGCGCCACTCTTGGGGTCTTGTCAGTTCTTCAATCTCTGCGAGCCGGTGTGCCACGAACGTCTTGAATGTTCTGGGGTCGGTCTTTATCCATGATAATACCACGCTGGAATCCGTCCAATACGTCTTGAGTGTTGCCTTCAAATCTAGTTCTTTTTCCACGGAGTGTGCCAGTCTGCTGCCGAGGAGCGCTGCTTGCAGTTCGAGACGGGGCATCGACACAGGTTTCAGTGGTGTTACTCTGGCCTTAGCCGCGACGAGGCTGACTTGGTAGTCTCCAGTCTCTTCGTTCCGCGTTCTCCAATACACGGCCGCTGCGTATGCTGTCTCGCTTGCGTCTGTGAAGGTGTGAAGCTCCCCCTCGGTGCTTGAAGGTGCTATGCATCGTTGTAGACGTAGATCTTGCAGTATCTTCTGGTTATCCAGGTATGCCGTCCAGCATTCAAAGTCTTGCTCTTCGATTTCTTCATCGCAGCCTATGCCGCTCTTCCATATCCGTTGAAGTAGTTTCTTCCCTTGAATCAGGATTGGAGAGATGAGGCCCAAGGGATCGAAGGTTGACATGATGGCACTGGTGACTTCTCTCTTCGTGGGTGTCTTGAAGCCTTGAGAAATCTCCTCCGGTGTATTTCTTAGATTGGCGCGGAATCCGACTTCATCTTGGGTGGTGAACCAACGCAGTCCCAGAGTCTTCTCTTCAGATTCAGCCAGGTTGACCTCTGTCTTCTCTGGAGAATCGCTCTTCATTTCCTTCAGGAGTCCTGGTCGATTCGATGCCCATCCCCTCAGTTCGAAGCCGGCTCTTCGATGAATATTGTCCACCTGCTTGATTATCTTTTCGCAGCTGTCTGGATCGTGGAAGCTGTGCAAGTAATCATCCATGTAATGATTTCTCTCGATGGCTGCTGCCGCTTCTGGATATTCCTTTTCAAACTCTTGAGCGTTTCTGTTCTTTACGTAGATCGCAGTACAGGGGGAAGACGCTGCGCCGAATATGACTGATGTCATTCGATATTCCTTCGGAGGGGTGTCTCTTCTATCTCCGCGCCACAGGAAACGGAGACTGTCCCTGTCTTCATCTCGTATCTTCACTTGTAGAAACATCTCCTTGATGTCTGCGGCTACCGCTATGGGTCCTTGTCTGAATCTTAGTAAAACGCCGAACAATGATTGTAGGAGATCGGGTCCGGGTAGTAGTACGTCGTTCAGACATTTCTGGTTGGACTTCGCTGCAGCGTCGAAAACTATTCGAATCTTCTTCTTTAACGGGTGTACGACTGGGAAGTGAGGTAAGTACCACTTGCGATGAGATGGACTCTCCGCCGGTGCTTCTTCTGCATACTTGTTGTCGAGAAGGTTCTGTATCTGCCGATTGTATTCAGACTTCAATCGTTGATCTTTGTCTATCTTGCGTTCGATGCTTTTGAGTCTTCTTTCGGCTGCAGTGTAACTCTCCGGCATGACTATCTCTTCGTTTTTCCACAGTAGACCAATCTCGAACCGGCCGTCATCTCTTCTTCGGCATGTCTTCTCCAATAGCGCCAGTGCTCTGCCTTCTGCGTCGGTGGATGGTCTTCGTTGTTGAACTCCCATTGACTCGATAGAGAAGTGTTCTTTCACCATCTGATGAATCTGATCTTCGATGACGCTTGTATGTAGACAGGTGTTTATGAAGTGTACTGGTCTCGTGACGTTGGAGTCGGTTCCATGTAGCACCCAACCGAGCTTGGTTCTTGATGCCACTGGTTGTCCTGGCTTGCCTCTTCTTGTTTCAAAAGAGATGATGAAGTCCCAATTGTCTTGACCGATGAGTAATTGGGGCGGCTCTGCTTCGTAGTATAAGACTTCCGAGAGTTTTCGTAAGTGACGGCAGTCTTCAAGTCTCCTTTTATCCAGGTACTGTGGGGTCAGCCGAAGGTTGTCTATCGTGCGGACGTTCTGAAGATTCTTCCTCTTCGTCTGATGTATGCCCTTCACGGTGAGGTTCAGCATCATAGAATCTTCTTTCTTGATATGGTTACCCCCTACTGTTTCGATGACCAGTTCTTGTGTGACTCCGGTGGTTCCGATGTGATCTGCGATCGATGAATCCAATAAGGTGACTGTCGACCCTTCATCCATGAGTGCTATTATCTTCTTGGAGCCCTTTGGTCCGTAGACTTCCACTCGAATCATTTTCAACAGAGCGCGTGCCGTATGCGCAATGTTTACAATCGCAACTTCGTTAGTCTTCTCACACGTGGTCTCCTTGTCCACCTCCATTGCAGTGTGAGTTGAGTTGGGTTGAGGTGTGACGTGAAGCAGTGGGTGGTGCCATCTTTTACAGTGCTTGCATGGTGGTTTTCGGCATGATTCTTTTCGATGGCGTCCTTGCAGGCACTTGAAACAGACGTGACTTTTCTTTACTGTATTCCATCGCTCTTGCGTTGAAGCCTTCAGGAACGACTGACATTCTGTCAGAGAGTGATCTCCGTCGCACTGCGGGCAGGTCTTCTTCCTCTCCTCGTCGGCGCTGATACTGTGGGTGGCTTGTCTGAGAGGTCTTCTCGTAGTCCCACTGTTCCGGAAAGAGGGTCTGGAGTCTTCCATCGATGCGAAGGCTCCGCACTTGTCGGCTTCTCTATTCAGGAACTCGCTGATGAGGGTCAGATCTGAGAATGAATCTTCTTCCTTGATCGCGGTGTAGTCGTACCATCGAAACTTCAAGATTGAAGGCATCTTGTTGATAATTTGCTTCATTAATTCCGGCGAATGTAAATATTGTTGCTTCTTAAGGCCTTTGATTGCTGCCACGCTGTTGTTTATTTGACTCGCGAACACGCAGATGTCTCGCGGGTCTTCTGATATTCTGGGAAGCGCCTTTACTTTTTCCAACTCCGCCAATACCAGTGCGTCTGGTCTTCCGTATCTTCTGCGGAGAGCGTTAATAATTTCTTGCGGAGAAGCATCCGAGTAGAGTAGACTCTTGATTGATTCTCTCGCGTTGCCTTTGATCGCCTTCCTCAGGCGCGCCATGTTTTGTGTGTCGTTGAACACCGAAGCTGTATCTTCGTATACAACGCGGAAAGCCAGCCACTCGTTGGTATTCCCTTCGAAGATAGGAAGCTCGTGTATGTACTTCGGCTGCGGCGCGGGGGTTGACTTTGCCGAAAATGCTTCCTTCAACGCGTCCGCCAGCACTCGCACTTCTATCTTCGATGATTCCTTTTCCACATGACAAGTCTGCTTGACTTCCGGTTCAACATCTTGAATCTTTTCTTCTAATACCGAAGATTCAATCCAGTTTCTTACATGAGAATTTCTTTCTTCCGGATTCTCTTCTTCAACGGAGTCAGTGTCCTCGTACTGCGCCATCTCTAATCTGACGCGGGCTAGACGAGCTGCTGCCTGAGCCTGTTCGAACTCCAGGCGAGCCAATTCCTCCCTTGCTTCTAACTCGCGTCTGCGCGCTGACGTATCCGTTGTTCGTGTCGACCTCGCATGCCGGGTTGAACCCGCTGGTACCAGGGTCATTGCGTTTCTTCCTGGTTCCTGGTTGGCAGTGGTCGCGGTGGTGACAGTAGTTCGAGTTTCTCCCGATGTCGTAGTGCTGGTAGCTCCCGATGATGTTTGTTCCGATGTGAAGTCACCGCTTGTCGCTTGGGTAGAGCTTTCTTCACTTTCGTCGTCCGTATGTCTCAATGGTGCGTCCTTTTGCGATCTGGTGACCGGCATCTTCTTCGTACAGGATTCGGCTATTCGAAGGACCAACAACTGTGGCGGTCTTGGCTCAGGAAAAGGTAAATTGAAGATTTAAAGTAGAAATTTAAAATTAAAAAATTGTTCCTGGACCGCCTTATGGCTAAGACGCTACAGTAGGGTAGGACCAGTACACGTTTCTCAATACTGTCGGTCGTCTCAGCCAATTATTAATTTAACGAGCGTTTTGCCTCGGGCTTGTGCGCTGGAACGCTCGCCCACGCACCCTGTTATGTGCGTAAAATAGAAAGATTGATCACGCAAAGCGATCACAGGACGGCACACTCGGCTGGACGATAGTAAGAGAGCGGTGAGTACACGTCGGAAAGGAGGTTGGTATGGGGTTAGGAAAATGAGGGAAACTAGGTACTTTGGGAAACTTGGATACTGGGAAACTGGGAGACTGGGAGTATTAAAAGATTCTTGATTCTGAATACGGTCGCTTCTTCAGGGAAAACTGTCTGACTGTTGAACTGACTGTGTTTACTACGAGAATATTCGCGGGGTATCTGTTTTCGTTAGTATACCGCGACGAGAACTGCAGAAGGCGTATCGATTTTGCGCTAATTTCGCGCCGATTTTCACTTCGGAAGCGACCTTTTTATTTAATTTCCTTTTTATGTATAATAGTTACAAATATGTTTCTTATATATTTAGATTGCTCATTGTAAGCCCTTTCGAATGATATACATTACTACCACATATCTATTACATAGTAAGCAGGAAAAATTATTTACTGACATTTTTACACAGATTTCACTGCTTCTCTATGGTGAATAAAGTCACAAATTATACTTTATTTACAGTAAACATATTTAGATAATTAAAATACTAATTTTTATAAATATCAAAACGAATTTTACATTTTTAGTGAAATTAAATATGAATTACGTCTTATACAGTAAAATAACAACTTTAAATATCAAATTACATCTTATGCAATATTTTACGTAAATTATAATAACTTTAAATATGCGATTACAATTAAATCTTATCTAACATTATTTAAGTAAGTCGCCGACACTTGGTATGGGCAATATATCTAAAAAAAGTTTTGAGTATGAAAGTGGATGGGTATAGGGGAAGAGGGAGGCCAAAAAAACATGTATTAACTGTGTGAAGAATGATATGTGTTTGAAAGGTGTGACTGATGATATGGCGAGTGAAAGAAGAGAATGGTAAAAGAGAACATAATGCGCCGACTCCATATAAAAAAAAGGGAACAGGGCAGGAAATAGAAGATTTAAAAATATTCAAGTTAATGAATAGTTGCGGTACCCAAATCCTAATACTCAATATGCCCTCCTCTCACTCTGAATTTTTAAGTAAATATGTTTCAATTGCCTGGTAATAGCAATAATGCTGATTGCGAATTAGGGCGTATGTCAATGCCTAATTTTTTAGAGGATAATATTGTGCTGTTTAACTGAAAATAAATATTGGACGTATGTACGTTGATGAAGAAGTTATACTTGTGTATTAAGTAGGTAAATATGTACTTTCACATCTACAATATTTTTTTGTATATAGGTACTCATCGATGTTTAATTTAAAATACTAAGTATTTATAAACCGCTGGTAGTAATATAAGATAGCTAAGCAACTCACTGGAATAGATTAGATTAAGAAGTAATAACAAAGAATCTATACGTCTAGACAAATACATTTGTTTTTATTAATAAAAGCTCTGTTTCATAGTCTATTTTCGAATAACTAAAAGTAAACACATTTCACCATTACACTCGTAGTTAAACGAAAATAAATTTTATTTGTCTCTGTTAAATCTTTATTTGCTCTGCACTCGACTTATATCCAAGAAAGTTTTAAGTGAAAAATTACTGTAATAATTTTCGTAGAGTTGTGAACATCTTAGCGAGCGCCTTTGTAATTGGATCCATGACTAAACTTCAGTCTCCACCGGTCGTTCTTGACTGCTTTGATAGTAATTTATTTAAATAACCCCCTAATACTGTTACAATTACTCTGCATAGAAGAAAGCCGAACGGAGGGTTTACCGTCAGGTTCATTTCTTAATGATTTAATTTTTCAGAATTTGATTTTTCAGATTGTTAAGAATGTAATTTATAAGAAAAAAAAACTAGAACATAAAATAGCGCATTTTTCAACAAAATTTCTTAAATACTAAAACATAATTGCCAAGATAAATTATCTGTTAGAAAACAACATATCATAACCAATAATTGTTCTTGGATTCGATTTTAAAATCAAGAATCTGTACTTGATTCACAAGAGTCTAATCTCTCACAAACTTCATTTTCAACATTGGCACTATACAAAATCAAACCATCAAATACCGTTGTCGATGCAATGTATCTTGATTTCTACATCAGTTTAAAACTTCAGCTTTAGCTGACCTTTAGGTCATGAACGAATATCGTAATAAAATATAACTTCTGAGATAGATAAAATTATAAACAAGTTTGTACGCTTGCCACTTCGAATTCGCAATAAATCCTGAAGTCGCTGTTCTCTGGCAGATTAACGAGTACAATGTTCAAACTTAGTTATACCATGATGTAATTGAATTATATAATTTTTCTCAGTACTATCTAAAAATTGTAGTATAATGATAATAATATTAATATTACGCATTTCATTTATCAAGGCTCGAAGTTATATGTATAACAAAATAACTTTGACGTGCTCGTTGGCGCGTTCGGTAGAACACCTGCCGTGCGCATCGATGGGTCGTGGGTTTGAATCCCACCGGGACCACATATTTATAATTTATAAGCATGTTTTCCCTTCCCTCCTTTTGGTTACTTCGGGCATTGATCGGGTGGGAAGAATATCTAAATTCCGACCGGGTAACGAACCACCGTTCATAGATGGAAAAACCGTGAAGTTTCCGAATGCTCGAAGTAAAAAGTAGGTCATCATTGACTGATGTTCTGTGGCTGGGGTATCACCTACCATCAAGTGAACCTCATGCTCGTCTGTCGATATCTGAGATAAAGAAAAGACTATGTCTGAATATTTATTCATTTTGCTCTTTCCAATGTAAAAGCCGACATACAGATTGGCTTTTGTCTCTCTTTTTCGATGAGATGGAGGACCTTGTAGACTACGATTACTATTTGTTTTTGGGCGTTTCTACTTACTGCAATACACTTCTATTTCACTTACTTTTCGTGTTACTCTAACGGTTTATGCACCGCATGCCGATATAGCTCTCAGATAGCAGGAATTTTACCGACTTACTTGACACTCATCGTTATAATTTAGCCAATTAACCCAATATCGTTATAAATTTGCATTAATATGTTGTTCTGATGTATAAACAATAATGCTGTAAAAATAATCAAAATCCATTCAGTAGTTGCGTGAAAGAGAAACAAACATACATCCATCCATACATCCAAACAAATGATAGATCGATGATATTAATACTTTCGCGCAAGTTATTTATGCTTGAAATCTCTAAAAAACTCAATACTAAAATAGAAGCTTGTTTAAATTACAAAATGTCCGAGTATTTTAGTCACGAATCAGGTGATCAGGAAATTCAATTGGCAGCAAAATAATACAATTTTAAGACGGGATCGTATCGACTTTAACAAAGTGTACCTAATACATTTATCTTCAATCTATAACTAAGTTTAATTATAAGCTTAATATCAGTTGTACTATATTTAAATTGTCATTTTAGTGTGACTAAGTTCTGAGACTTATTTAAATTTAATCTAATATATAAAATTCTCGTGTCACAGTTTTCGTTGCCATACTCCTCCGAAACGGCTTGACCGATTTTGATGAAATTTTTTGTGCTTATCCGGTATCTATGAGAATCGGCCAACATCTATTTTTCATCACCCTAAATTTTAGGGGTAGTCCACCCCTAATTTTTTTTTTAATTTTTGGACGAAATTTTTTGTTTTTATTTTTTTATAATGCGGCATTAAAAAATACATACAACCCTAAATTTTTACTTTTTTATCACCAACCCCTGCTTTTTAGAAATTATTTACATGGCAAAACAACGAGTGCCATGGTCAGCTAGTTACATAATATAATATTATCATAATAAACTATTTTCTTTTATTTACACGCATTCACGGACAGGCTGCCCATGACTAAACTTGCTGCAACACACTTCGAACATAATATACTAAATAAATTGCATTTTATTACATATTGTATACTTCTATTTCTGTATAAATTACTTTTACATATATTTTTAAATGTATATTTGTAAAGGTAGATTTTGATGAAAAACGTATGTTATGCATGAATAACGCCGAGGTTTAGTGGTATACGTTTTGCGTTGAGCTCTGAAGGTCCCAAGTCCCAGTCTCGGGAAAACGAGATTGGAAATTGTTTGTCAGTCACATGAAACTGGAGTCGGGAATTGACTACTAAGGGTAGGCTAAGTAATTTAAATTAACAATTTTAGCTTTACAATATTATTTTCCTAAGCTTTTGACGGGCTTTAAATAATAAACTTGGAACTTGCTTACTTAAATGAAAAATTAATAATGTCCTGATACTGAATTTGCTACTAATAATTATTTAATATCGATATCTGGTAACATTTATCATGCCTAGTTCCTCTTGGACTTGTAAACATCCCACTGAAAAGGGAGCTAGTCCCTAGACTGCTTAAATAGCTCTATCATATACATATAAATACCCATATTCAAAACCTTTTCTACTCGTTCGATTCCGTTATTTTATTTATTACCCACATTGACAACTTTGAAAATAGAGTTAATCTCATATAGCAGTAATTTTACAACAAAGTTTGCATGAAAGTGGTCTGAATAATCGATTTATATGACCTGCAGAAGTTAGTCTAAACTGTAGAGGATGTTATGATTAACCAACTATGTACCTACTGGTTCGTAATTTCTCGCGCTAAATATACCTAATGAAATATTGTAAATGACGTACTAGTTTTAAAATAATGTCATGTTTCAAGTCTGTATACAGGGTGGAAAGAATCAATGGGCCCTGGAGGAAAACTACTTTAAATCCTTAAGATATATTATTTTACTTAAAGGAACCATTCCTTTATTTTTAAAAAGAAACAAAACTGCATTCAAAGATTTTCTAAAATTATCTTGTCTCACCCGGAAATCGAACCAGCTAAAAAATCAAAATTTAAACTTTCGCTATTTTATTCCACTAATCGATAGAATCAATGTTTAGGATAAAATCTGTCTAAAAAACATTTGGTATAAGAAATAAAAAAAGATCATGAAATCTAACATTAATTTTATTTTATCATCAGTTCTGATACGAAGGACACGTAAATTGACAGAAAATGTTTACCTAGCTAGTTAGACATTGATACACGAAAAATTTAAAATTACAATTTTGTAATTAAGACAGACATTTTAATAATAAATTTAACTAATAAATTGTTTGAAAAAATATCCCTTGTTTTTTAGAAAATATTATTAGGAGAATTCACCCCAATACTTTGCAGAAGGCTAAACGAAGTGAATTTCAAAAAAGTCAGTTTGCTAAACGAAGTGAATTTCAAAAAACCTTTAACCACCTTTAAAAAGTATTATTTAAAAAATTTAGATTAAAGTGTTACAAAATGGTAATTTTAAATAATTATTAACAATAGTAGCTATGTCCAGCTAGGTAATAATTTTCTTTCATGTTTACATGTCCTTCGTATTAGTATGTATTATAATATACTTCGTACTAATGATAAAATTAAATTAATGTTAGATTTCATGATCTTTTTTATTTCTAAAAACAAATGTTTATTATATGATATGATTCTATCGATTAGTGGAATAAAATAGCGAATGTTTAGTTTTTGGATTTTTAGCTGGTTCGATTTCCGGGTGAGGCGAACGAATTTTAGAAAATCTTTGAATGCAGTTGTGTTTATTTTTAAAAATAAAGGAATGTTTCCTTTAAGTAAAAATTTCTATCTTAAGGATTTAAAGTGGTTTCCCTCCAGGGCCCATTGATTCTTTCCACCCTGTATAACACGCATGTTATTTGACAAATTACCATAGTAATATTATTTATTTTTATAAAAGATAATAGATATTATTGTCATACATTACTAAATAATCTAAAAATAAGTAATAGAATTCTGAATTTACGGTAAATATTAAGGTTTTATATAAGTATCGTTAAAACAGTTGTGCAGATATTAACAGTTGTATATAATGGTTTTTATTTATTTATTTATTTAGAACACTTTATTGCACTATAAAATATAAATACAACAATAATAAAATTAATAGAAATGACTTAAACGTAAACAGTACAATAGGGGGCCTTATCGCTCTCAGCGATCTCTTCCAGGCAACCCTAAACAATAAAAAGAGATGGAGAGTATTAGCTTGTCTGATATTAACAGGTAAGGAGTTCCATAGCCATAGTAGCAAATGTAAAATCCTTTTATCATTTAATCGTTTATCATCTTAAGCAATAGGACGATATTGTATTTTTTTCACTCATTTCATTTTTGCTTCGAGGTTGGGGAATTCATATCGGAAGCCGAATCAATCTGCACTCTACAGTTTTTCCATCAACGTACAGTGGATTGTTTTTCGGTGTGAATTTTGATATTCATTCCACCAGTTTCATACCTGAGGTAGCCAATCGTTTACCGGAAATTATAAACAAAAGCAATTGAAAGTATTACATATTATGTACTAGGTTAGGATTATCATAAAGTCTGGCAGGAAATGAAAGATTCCTTTTTCAAAAAATAAAATTATTAAAAAAAAATGTCGTATTTCGAACTTCGTATTCGAAGGTACTGTTTCCTAGTTCAACACTATTGCCATTATTGCAAATTGTACTTTTTCCCCGGACCCGGCGGCGGAACTTTTTCAGACAATGTAAACACAATCGGAACAAAGCATTGCTCTTGCTGCCGTACAATAATTACTGCAAATATACGTTGCAGTTCTTTATTATCTATTTTTATAGGATAAGAAACTTTTAATGGCGGACCAATGCAAAGAAGAAAAGAAACCTAAAAGGTAGTATTAGAACGGAAATTTGTAGGAAAGTGTGGCAATGTAAAAAATTACTAATTGTCATTTAACCTTTAAAAGTATGTCAGTATTTCTGTCGTCAACGAGAGTAAATACAAGATCGAAAATGCACTACGCGAAGACGAAGTCACGAGCTAAATCTAGAGTCAATCCAGTAACGGATTTACACATTTTCAATGTGTAGGCTATTAACTACCCCCCCCCCCCGTCTACAATTGTCTATTCTTAAATTAATAAAATATATAGAGTCCGATTACTGCTTCGGGGTGGCGCGGGAGAACAGGGTGTTTTCTGATACCTGTAAGTTTCGTGAATACGTTGTTTCAATACATACATTATACAATTACATTACACATATAATACATTACATTCCGTGATACAGCGGTAATGATATGTATTAAATCATTAACATCCTTAGACATAAACGTGACATGATCTGGAATTCTACAAAGCCTTATACACAAAACTTATATTACTTTTCTGTATCTTTTTACTGAGCATTTTCATTCACTGATCTGCCTTGATTTATATATTTTTTAAGTATGTTATTTCTGGGTTTGATCTTGGGAACTATATAACAATGTGTACCACTGATTGTGAGCCTCATATGTAGCTTAATGGGTATTTTGTATGGAGTAATGCAAAGTATAAAAAAATATAATACATGGAATTTTAAGTAAGAATCGCAAAATAGACAGATATTGGGAAGCAAAAATCATAATATTCGTGAGCGTAATAGGATCTTTTAGCGAGGAAGTTTCGACAGCATAATTTATCTGCGAAAACGTAGCTGTTCAGACCCGGAACAAGGGAACATGAAATAAAATTTATATGAAAGAAAAAAAACAACAGCGGTTGAACTTTTCGTATTAGCGTTCCGGATGCCACGACTTAATGGCGTAATAAAATAAATCTCTGCATCGCATGCTAACCTCCATCTTCGCGAGTCACGATGTTTTGAGATTTGTGTGTAATACATAAAATTAAAATTGTGACTGTGTATCGAATAACTCTGACACGTCTTAACTATTATTATGCTAGCTGATCCAGCCAACTTCGTACCGCCTTCGATTTGATAATGCTATTTTCCCACTTCTATTCTATTATGTCAATGTAATGGAAATAAATTACTCGTGTAATGAGTACAAATGAGTTATAAGCGTGCCGTGAGCTGTCAATTACGGAAGATGGCATTTTTAAATATTTTTTTGTCTAAATTGTTTTCCATGAATTTATCCTATATTTTAATTGTAATTCTGCTATTCGGGCGGATACGAATTCAACAAACAAGTTGAGTTGTAAATGATGCAACTTATATCCAAAAAAAGACTGATCAGGACACGAAAAATTGATGACTAACTTAGTTAAAAAAGGTAAAAAAACGTTTCGTTCGTGAACTTTTTCAATACAAAAATTAAGCTCAAGACGTGTGCTTTACCAAGTTTTAGGCTGTTAACAATCTTTTATAAAACAATTTGAAATGAAAAAGGAGAAAAGTTGAAGTACAATACTTTCAGATAACATCTGATAAAATGTCGAGTGGTAGAGAAAGTTTAATAAGGAAAATCTTTTGCCAAGTTCGTTAACGCAACAGACTGAACCAACATACCTACGGCTGGAATTAAAATTGTTTGGAGGTCGCTGGGTATTTTCAATTTAAAATACTTTTCACTTTTATTTTGTTTATTTAGGATTTCACTGTTCTTATAAACAGTATATGTATAAGTATATTTATATGTATGTGTATTGTGTATATTGCATCTTATTTTTGTTTCACAACCGTAGTAACGGTCGAGTGCCTGAGGATGTAGTGCCACTTATTTAAATATATAATATAATATATTTAATATTAGTTAGCATTGTTTTTATAATGTTTTCTTATTTGTTTTTTCAGTAGCATCAGTCAGCTTATTTTTTTTGTAATGGTAGGTGATACCCATAATATATGATAGCTACATAATGTCAAGGATGCACTGTTTACCTACTTTTTACATCGAGCACTTGGAATTCCATAATATTATTTATATAATAAACAGTCTTTTATTAACGCGAGTATCACACATTTAAATAAAATACTCGATGAAAACACGATTTATTAATTATATAATTTATGCCGACATTTCCAATGCTTTTCAGTAAACCTGGTCACGGCTGTGTCTGTTTATTTTCAATGCACAAATAAAATATCGATATGACTAAAATAATAAATTTTATATTTTGAAAGTCGCTGAAAATTATTTTGAAACAAAAAACATACGAGTAGTAACGTAAAAATAAAAACAGAAGCAATACTATTTGGTCAATTTTTACTCTCATCATATTTAAATGCGGTTCCATCAAAAATGACTGATTGAATTTAGGTTAGTTTTGCCTATTAAAAATTGTTTTGTTTTGCAAATATTTTTGTATGTTTTTACAACTTTTACATGACATATAGACCGCCACAGGGGCGTTGCGTGTTAGTGCTGAGAATCGGAGGTCCTGAATTCAAATCTCGGAAAAACAGAAAAAAATGGCATAAAAGGCATCAGTGAAACGTCTCGAATAAATAGGCAAAATATATTAACATCATAGCATGCATCTGTACTCTCCATTAGGTGAGAAAGCGGGCAAACGCATGCCTATTCTAAAAAACGGACACAGAAATGTGTCTGCCACTTGCCCCACTAAGATAATCGGAAATTCAAGATATGTGTATATATTGACTAGCCATCCGCCCCAGCTTTGCAATACCTACACAAAAAATAGCCAACAAAAAGAGGCTTTCTATTAGTGAAAGAATTTGAGATTGATTAGAATAAAATAATAATGATGTTAAATTCGGTCCAGTAGTTTTTGAGTTAAATCGTAACAATCAAACAAATCTTTCCTCAAATTAATATTTTGCCCCCTATCCTATAAAAAAATACTGTATGACATAATATATGAATGAAATACACAAGTATATAATAATAAACAACCAAAACAGGTTCCGCTTGCAATATTTATTTTATCAATCTTCGCGAACGCGGTAAGTCATTTTTTACGTAATCTTGTTTGTAAGGATGTAATTTGTAGTGAAAAGTTCGCCAACAACGCAAATAATTCTACTTTAAAAGTTCCTAATAACGCCGCTCTAGATTCATTGCACCTTGCAGAAAATTTTTAACTACCCACAACTCTTGAGACATGTTTGCGAAAGTTTTTAAATGACATTAATCTTCGCATTAATGCCAAGTATTCGTTATAGCTTTAAAAGTTCTTCGACTAGTGTAAAAAGTAAAAAAAAATCAAAATATAGTCTTCTTCGAAATAGAAATTGGACACAAATTTTCATAAATTTCTTCGATTTTTTGATCAATTATGGTTGACAATAAAGTCATTGCTGCAGATTTCATTCATGTGCGAAAGTTTCCCAGCTCATCGCGTCCTAGATAAAGTATCGATCAATAATTTTAATTTGCAAAGTACCTTCATGAAGTGGGTTCTCATGAAGACAACGCTATAATGAAATTACAAAAGAGAACTTAATATTCTCAACTTTTAGGTCACGAAGCGTAGTTGGAGGGTTTTATTAATTAAGTATGAATTCGGCTAAAAATATTTTAACCAAAGTTAAATTTTGGTGAAAAATATATAAAGTAGCTTGATAACATTTTTATAAATATTTTTCCTCTTTACATTTATAAAATTTAAATGCATTTGGGAAGTGCTTTCTATTCTGATGGGATATTTTTTATTTTTTTTAAATGTGGCATTAAAAAATACATACAACCCTATATTTTCACTCTTCTATTACCAACCCCTACTTTTTTTTGTCAAAAAATCTAGACCTGTGCGAAGCCGGGGCGGGTCGCTAGTATAGAATATAAAATGCATATTCTATACTTTATTCATTACTGTAATAATACAGTGAATGAAATATTTTAAAATTACTTTTGTTTGTTTCCATTAACCCTTTCTTGATGGAAACAATTACAAATCGGCACAAGTAGAATCAGATTTTTTATAAGGAAGGAAAACACTATATTCTTTCTTAATACAATAAACGTGTTTGGACGTTGTTTTCGATTCGCAAAGAAAAAGAAGTAAGGAGCAACCAAGAAAGTTTCTTAATCGGCGAACTATGCTGTAATCTTAGAAGTTTTAATGCAATTGGCAAGCGTTCGTAGAAAAAAAACATGCGAAATCTGGCTCGCATTAGATGTAAACAAATAGACCGTAAAAAGGCATACCATAAATCCCACTTACTTTGCCGCTATCCAACGATTTAGAAGTAACTCATAGTTATAAATTTTCGGATACGCTACCGAAAATAGCTCGGCGGATCCTGGTGTGCAGCCAAACAGATGAAATGTTGCCCTGTCGCTCCATTACGAATTAATGGGCCGATTCGAGAAATGTCATCTTCCGGTAAATACTGGGAATAATTCATTTTCTACGTGGTAGCAAGCTGGGTCGCTTCAGCCGCCATTCAAGAGGAATATTTATTTGACATACACACACTGTGTGTGTATGTCAAAATGTATTACATAAACAAACACACTTTCGGTTATTTTTGAATGTTTAAGTTTTTCTTTAAATTTATTTAAATTTTTTAGTTATAATTAAATATATTTTTTTGTAATTTGGAAGAAAGGGACATCCTGGCACAGGTATAAATTTACTTAAAGAGAAGTTCCAACTTTTTTCTGTAAAAAATTACGACCTTATTCATAAACGTATTATAAGCTTGATATAGTTAAAATATGTTTTGTTTCTTTCGTTCTGTAGTCTTTTTATATTCGATAGAGCGAGACAAAACATATTTAAACTATATGAAGCTTATAATAAGTTTATGAATAAGGCGGTTATTGTTTAATAATAAATGATTTTTAATTTATACAGGTATCGCTTTCTTACATCGTAAGGCTAAGGACTCGCGAAGCGGTTTTCACCCGCGCCCGCCGCGGTTGCGGGCCCGCAGCCTTCGTAGAATACAGATATTTATGTAAAAAATTAAAGCACATTTCACGCAGCGTGTTACGCCCGCGGCGGGTGCGATTGTTTGCGGGTCCCGCTGCACCGGCGGTTATCTTGTACCGGCGGGCGCGGGTCGCGGTCCCGCAGCCGCGGCGGGTTGCACCCGCGCGCTCTGCGATCGGTTGGCGGGCGATTACAGTGGGCAGCGGGGGAGAGGGGTTGGAGGGGTGTGTATTACGATAATCAACCGCCAAGTTTGCGGGCGATAATCGCAACCGCGACGGCTGCGGGACCGCATAAAACTCCGGTCTCGTGAGTTTTGAAAATAAAACTCCATTCCGCCACCGCGGCGAGCGCGGGAGAAAACCGCTTCGTGAGTCCTTAGCCTAAGTGTATCAAATACATACCTACTCTGAAGATGTATATACTAAATAAATCAAAATCTAAGAGATTAAATATATCTGTTTAAATAAATAAATTTCACCTATACCAGATACATTTATTTCTATTACCAAAAGTTGTCGATAAATAAATTTATGGAGAGAAATCTTCAGACTGAGCTTTTAATAATTAAATAAAAATATATTTCTTACTCTGCTCAGAATGAAAGTGAAATAAGATGTCTGAACATGAATTTCCACTTAACCGGAGAAAACAGTTAGTAACTCGTGCAAAATTAAGTATGTTAGAAAATTAAATACATTTTAGAACAGCTAGAACGATGTATAACTAAGAGCATAAACAGAACATAATTTTTAAAGCAAAAAATATTAGAAAATAGAATAATTTTCCATAAAAAAATAAGATATTTCCATTTTATTTTTCCTTTTAACTTGATATAATATAATTATAATAAGTTCATCAACATCTAGCTTTCTATAATCACATAATTTTATTTTATTTAGTACATCATTGATTTATGTTATGTGGATGAGGAATCACCTACCATCAAGTAAGCCTTACGCTTCTGTGGATATCTGTCTAAAATAATTTTTTATTGCTGAACTAATTTTGATAAAATTTGGTACAAAGAAAGAATTGAAAGGACAAATATGCCATATTTTTTATGGTATACATATAATATTACATACTATACTATATAATATTTATAAATAATTATATCTACGTCTATCTTTTTCTATTTCAAGACCACTAAACTGTTTTTGAAGGAAATTGTTATCTAGCTGCTGTATAGGTTTTTTTTTTATCTTAAGAAAACTTGAATTTTTGTAATAGAAGAGTGAAAATTTAGGGTTTATGTATTTTCAATGCCACGTTATGAAAAAAAAAAAAAATTAAGGGTGAACAACCCTTATCACTTAGGGGTATGAAAAATAGATAGTAGCCGATTCTCAGACCTACTGAATACGCATATAAAATTTGGTAAAAATCGGTAAAGCCGTTTCGGAGGAGTACGGTAACTAACATTGTGACATGGAAATTTTATATAGAGACTAGCTGACCCGGCAAACGTTGATTTGCCATGTAAATAATTTCTAAAAAGCAGGGGTTGGTGATAGAAAAGTAAAAATTTAGTGTTGTATGTATTTTTTAATGCCACATTATAAAAAAATAAAAACAAAAAATTTCGTCCAAAAATTAAAAAAAAAAATTAGGGGTGGATTACCCTTAACATTTAGGGGGATGAAAAATAGATGTTAGCCGATTCTCAGACCTACCCAATATGCTTACCAAATTTCAGAGGAATCGGTCAAGCCGTTTCGGAGGAGTATGCAGACTAACATTGTGACACGAGAATTTTATATATAAGATAAGATATAAGCTGTGTTTGCGTAAAGCTCCGATAATAATTGCTCAGTTTGAGCTAGACCGCTGGTAATGTTTTATGGTAATTCGCTACGATATGTGTTCCCAATAGCAAATATCTTATAAATCTAAACTCAATATAAGAATACATATAACAGAATATTCATGCCACAATTTTCATGAATACCTAAAGAGATGACCAAACCAACGTCTGAATTCCAAAGCATTAAAGCCGCATGAACCAAACAATAAAACGGAGCGTCAATATATCTTCTAATAGAACTCGAACGTTGGTTGAATGCAATCACCTAGCGACTGTTTTGCGCCGCGGTAGATTTGCGAAAAGAATACTGGCAAGGTGAAAGATTGCCGCGTCCGTGTCGCAACGAATGACATACCTCTAAGCTCGCATTTCCCCTCTGTATCAATTTCACAAATTGAACCCGCCTCTGGAATGTTCGAAGCTTTTTACAATCTACATTTAACTTCAAATGGAATACGTACAAATTATTTTCGTGTAACGACGCATGAAATTCACAGTTTTCGAGCCGTATTTTGATGTTTCATTGTCTGTATTCGGTAGTTGTTCATCTAACGAGGGCTATCAAAATATTCATATTTATAAAAATAGTGTTATACAAAAATGGATAAACGCAACGTATCTATAGATATGTTTTTTCACCACAGCCCTGATACGGCGGCTGTGCAAATATTCCAATCAATATTCATTGACAGCGACATCATCATTAATCGAATCTTTCGTAACAACCCTTTGTCACCGACTCTTTTTGTTTTGTTGGCTTTTGAATAATATCTGCATAAAAGAATAGGATCAATATTAAATTCAAAACAGAATAGAATCTCATTATGAATGTTGATTTTATCTCATTGACAACATTTGTTTGGAAACAATACAGTTATTATTTGAAAACAATGGGTATATTATATTGCGAAGTACACTTTATGATATTTTTAATTAGATTATGTTATACTAACAACACGCCCTGGCTTCGTACTGGTGCAATATAGATATACTATACACAAAAAATAGTCTATATTACTCGCTGATAGTGTAGCTTTCTATTGGCGAGAGAATTTTTAAAATCTGTCCAGTAGTTTTTGAGTTTATTCATAACATACAAAAAAGCAAAAATCCAAAACTACAAATCTTTCCTCTTTATAATATAAGTGTAGATTGTCGTTTCCCGTGGCCTCACTTGGATGGAAAAAGAAGATTATATTTGTGATAAATATAGTCCTATACGTGTAAAGTAAGAACTTAGCTAGGTTCAAGCTAATGCTATTTCAACCAGTTTCAGTTGAAAATGATAGATAGTGTTTTATTTTTATCATATTAATATGAAAGTATAAATATATGTTAAACTGCAATATGCATAGCTAAAATACATTAAATATACCTAAGAAGTAAAACATTGAAATACACTGAATATCTGATTATATCGGTTAGTATCAGAAAAATACCTTCTGAAAAATGTGTTCGAAAACTAATCCAAACCTGTTTAGCCATTTCAAAGTGGTTGAATAATAAACATCCAAGAATAAAAATGGTATGATAAATAATGCAAAGTCAGAGTACTGCGCGGCGGTCCAAAGTCATACAAATTACTTACCTTTGGTTTATATAAAGCTGATATCATACACACGTTTAAAAATACATATTACACCTACAAGTATTTTTAAAATAAAAGTCTTCACTAAATTCTGAAGTCTTGAGCACGCACTGGAGTCGTGGCGGTAATCTTCATAAATCTACAGAAGGCGACCTTTTGTCTTTGTCCTTTTCGTACAGGGTTTAGGCAAATTCAGACCTTTAGTAAATTGGCTTCGCGGTAAGATATAACACCACATATCTTCTTATCTGTACCAACTTTATTGTTCTGTGAAATGGTTAGATATAAATAGTCCGCGTTTGTAAAAACACAATACAAAGACGACTTTTCTGTTTTGTTGGTACAGCCATCGCCAAACTGGCTCATGAATAAAAACGTGCATGCGCTACGGAAAGTCTATGGACCGCTCGGGAATAGTTTGTCTGCGGCTAAAGCCTGAGCTTTTAAAGGGAAACCAGGATAATGATACTGTTGTGGGACATCTAACCTAATGCCTCGCGGAGAGCATACTTACTCGCCTTCAATGGCTGTTATTGGGAATTTATGTATTATATCTTGCGTCATCTACACCACAATGATTCCTTCATTATAAGGTTCACAAGCAAATCGCCCATAAAGGAGTTCTTTGGATAAAGTCATTGTATTAAAATGTTACACTCTACGACGCCCTTGACGCTCAGCTTTTTAATTAAAACAGACGATTTCGTCTTGTCTTTGCGCCAACCGAATTAGCTCGAGTTTCGTAATAATATTTCTGACATAAGATTAGAACTTTGTTCTAAATGAAACACCAAATAGCACACCACATAATTATAGTACTTCTGTATTAAACCGGTGGGGGATCATTACTTTCGCGATTTGAAAGAGCTTGTTGGGCGTATTGGGTAGTACCTTGCGATCCAATGGGTCACGGATTCGAATCCCGCCATGTGTATAATTTTCTGTAAAAAAACCGAAAACTGAAAATGGGCGCTGCATCGCTCTAACGCAGTGTAGCACAAGCTGAGTCCTTCCATAAAAGTACCTAGTTTTAAGTTTAATATAGTTATATGTGTCTTGTATTTTTATTGAATATATAAGTTCGAGTTTGGGATTAAAAATGTTTTCGCCGTGTTCTTCGACAATTGCAGGTGGTAGGTATATTCAAATTCCGATGTTCATAGATGGAAAACTTCACGGATTTTATGTAACAACGTGTTTCAGTTTCATTCTATGGATTTCTGAATGCTCGAAGTAAAACAATAGGTTGATGCCGTAGCTGAGGTAACGCTTACCACTCATCTGTTGATATCTATACTTACGTATATATTATAAAGAGGTAAAGTTTGTGAGGTTGAAGGGGGTAATTTCTGGATTTACTGAACCGATTTTAAAATCCATAAGCTTTGAACTAACATCTGCAGACCAGCCGGGCTAGCATGACCGCCACGAGATATATATCGCGCGAGAGAAGACAAACTAAGATGTTAAATATCTCGATATATTATATCTCGACATCGACAATTTTGATAGAAAAGATATCTCGATCGACAAAAGTATCTATTTTTGATATTAAAAGTCGAGTTTTAAGTGTAATTGTCATGTTAGACCCGAAGGAAATAAAGCGATAGTCGATTAAAACACGAGAAAACGGTAGACAACATTTTGTCGCGCTTGTCATGCTAGCCCGGTTGAGCTTCGATAAAATGTTATATTTCGATAGATCTAGACGGAAAACGCAAACTTCCTGTTACTAGCCTGAGGCTCTTGCAACCCCTTTGTACAAATTTTACATCGCAACTTTCGAATATTCTGTACATAATAAAACTTATCTACATTTATAGAGTACTTTATATACAGTTTTTTATTAGTCTTATTATATTAAGTTTCAGCAACTTACACTTAATCTAAATAGCTGACACGTTGTACTTCCTGCGCACTTTCGTATATTATGATTAGTGCAATATATACGTAATATGAATTAGATTCATAACACTTCATTGATTAAGGCAAAGGCAGACGTAAAATAAAGGTAAAAAAGAGAGCAACTATAGATCACAAAGATTAATTTTAAATTTATTAAAATTACTGTAACTTAACATAAATCCATCTGTTATTGCATATGTATGAAAGCATGGCGGTGATAATGTACTATCATATAACTAAATTTAACCATCTTCCTCTTTCTATTAAGTTCAAAATTGAAAGTCGTATAACCACTATATTTACCACTAGCTTCTGCCCGCGACTTCGTCTGCGTAGAATTAGTACTACGGGTAGCTTATTTATTATCCGAGCAATATTTTCATCAATCTCCTTACTTTTTTAATATTCTGATCGCGGCTATATAATATATCATTTACATATTAATCTCAAAAACTACCACCATCCCTCTCATGATACCCTGGTTACTTTGATATCTTTGATTATACGGCATTTTTACTAATCATATGTATAAATGATTCCAATAAATATACGTATATTAAATATATTAATAGATTTGGTTGGACTTCCCTGCGAACTTTCATCCCCTATTTCATCCCCACATAGGTAGAAATTTCGAAAACGCAAGATCAAATATTTATTTATATCTTATCAAGTGCCTAAATACAACGTTTCATGTTGTCATCTTCGATATTTAACGAACTTCTATACAATTTTTCATCCCCTATTTCAACCCCTCCAAGCCTATATTTCGCAATAAAAAGTAGCCTATGTCCTTTCCCAAGCTCTAGTCTACTTCTGTACCGAATTTCAACAAAATCGGTTCAGTGGTTTAGGCGTGAAAGCGTAACAGACAGACAGAGTTACTTTCGCATTTATAATATTATACACTGCCGGACAAAAGTATCCCCTCCCCCCCCGATCTCAGAAATGAGCAATGGTTTACATGAAGAGTCATCATGTACAATAGGCACTCATAATCCTCAGCGATGTAAATTGCATATAATTGCGCAATATCAAACGGCGTCGTGGTGAATGTTAAGTTTGGGTCGGGCCTGTTCATCGTCCGCATATAGCGAAAGAGAGTTGCTAAGGCATTGAACTGTCGTCTAGCAAAAGTATTCACCGAGACATGTCAGTGCCTCATAGAAGAGCCCCTTATCGTCAATTGTCCGAGTTTGAGAGGGGATATATCGCGGGTGCTCGAGACGCCGGTCTATCATGGAATGAGATTAAACGTCGTATCGGCCGTGATTCTCATAGTATTCGCTCCGCGTATCAGGCCTGGGTTGACGAAGGACGTACGTCTGCACAGCCACGTCCCGGCCGCCCACGCAGAACTTCTCAACGAGAAGATAGGGCCTTAGTGCGCGCTTCGACTTCTAGTCGCACATCGCCTGCTACTGCTCTTGCGAGGGAGTGGAGTCCAGCAATACACAGAGGAGTGTCTGTTCGTACAATACGTCGTCGGCTTCAAGAGGCAGGACTATCAGCACGTCGTACTTTGCAGAGGATACCTCTGACACGTCAGCACCGCCAGGCACGTCTTCAGTGGTGTCGCGCTCGACGCGATTGGAGGTCGGAATGGCATCATATCGTCTTCTCTGATGAATCCAGATTTTGCCTGGAAGTCGGCGATGCGCGCATTTTGGTACGACGGAGACGGGGAGAACGTCTCCACGAAGAGTGTGTTCAACCTCGCCCCTCCGCCCGTCAGAGAAGCGTATTGG
Source organism: Anthocharis cardamines (assembly GCA_905404175.1). Taxonomy (NCBI): domain Eukaryota; kingdom Metazoa; phylum Arthropoda; class Insecta; order Lepidoptera; family Pieridae; genus Anthocharis; species Anthocharis cardamines. The sequence goes on from FR989959.1 coordinate 4,820,726, forward strand.
TTTGGGGAGCTATTTCATACGAGGGACGCTCTCGTCTTCTACGCGTGCAGGGTACTCTGACAAGTGCTCGGTACATTGCAGAGGTTTTGCAACCTGAAGTAGTACCTCTGATTCATCGACTCAGAGGTGCTACATTTCAACAGGACAACGCTCGTCCGCATACTGCAGCAACAGTACGAGCCTTCCTCACACGGGAACATATTCCAGTCCTCCCATGGCCGGCTTGTTCGCCAGATCTGAACCCGATCGAACACGTGTGGGACATCATCGGTCGGCGTCTGAGGCAGTATGCACATGCTCCAGCTAATGACGAAGAGCTCTGGCAGCGAATCAATGTAGAATGGATGGCCATACCACAAACTACTATTCAACACCTGGTGGACTCTCTTCCCCGTCGTGTAACTGCGGTACTCGAAGCAGCTGGTGGTTACACTCGGTATTGAAGATAGCCACACACTGTGCACTGAGATCTGTTTTCTGCTACGTTTATGTATAATTCTTTGTCTACAATAAATATACATAGTTTGATTAATGTAGCATTGCTCATTTCTGAAATCAGGGGGGGAGGGGATACTTTTGGCCGGCAGTGTATTAGTAGGGAAGTAGGGATTTTATGTAGTAGATCAAAGGACCAATCTGGTATCTGAATAACTTCCTAGATAGCTGGATAGTTTGTTATACAATAATACGCCGGTAGGAGGCACATTGATAGGGTGGACATATTGTTTTTTTTTGAAGCCAAAGGTCGGACAGGGCAACGTCCGCATTTATACCACAGATAAACTACAAAACACTTTTAAAAACGTTGTTAAATTAACTCCCCTTTCAGCTTAATTGAACAAGATATTATTATTTATAAACGGGCACACAGCTGAAACAATCAAATAAGGGCTAAGTATTTCCAATCCTAAATATTCATGACAGCAACTCATTTACAAGTTGGTTGAGAAGAAATTATGGTAATCACTTTAAATTGACCTGATCCCGCTGAAACATTTTCAGCGAAACCATTTCTTACGAAACAGACTTGATGTTTCAACTTGGACACAAACCAAATTATAATTAAAAACTTTGAAGGTCTGGAAATCCTCTTTTTAGAAAGTTTGATCGTCAACAAATTGGATAGCATCGTTTTTAAGTTTTAATATAATATTATGGCATGTACAAAGTATTGTTTCGTTTTCTATATCTTTACTTCTATACTAATATTATTAATAAGAAAGGTTTGTATTATTGTATTTTTATATGTTATGAATAAACTCAAAAACTAATGGACCGATTTTAAAAATTCTTACACCAATATAAAGCTACATTATCAGCGAGTAAAATAGCAACACAAATTGCACCCGTGTGAAGCCGGGGCGCTTTGCCAGTAATAATAATAGTAATAATGAATAGTTAATAATTAATAATAATAATATAAAGAGGAAAGATTTATATTTTTGTTTGTAATAAACTCAAAAACTACTGGACCGATTTTAAAAATTCTTTCACCAATAGAAAGCTACATTATTATCAGTGAGTAGCATAGGCATGTGTGTATATGTAAATATTGAAAAGTTTCTAAGATGACAAGATTCCTCAATAAAGTCCGTCTATTGGAATGCTACTAATGTACACTTTACAAATAACCAGATGTTCTGCCTTGTACATATTATATTAAGTTAAAAAAAGAACGGAAGAAACGGTTTTGAAGATCATTCGTATAAACAAATGTTCATAACAGATTTATGTAGCTAATTACTAATTTCATATTATAAGTAGTAATATTGTGGTTCGTAAAAGTAATGTCTGGTTCAGAATTTAATTATTTATAAGAAATGTCGCCAATTTTAATACACTTAAGTCTGGCAATGTTCATAAATCCAAAATAATCCTCTGGGTTTAATCCTGACAGCCTTACGCTCGGCACTCATGTAAAATCCCCATTAAATAAGCCATCTTCACACAAATTACTTCCAGAGTTGATCACATAAATTGATTTTCTTATTATGAAATTATGTTACCCGTTTTAAACGCGATTACGTCCCGCAATGCGATAATAGTAATTCATACTAAGAACCAACCCCTCTCCATTTTCATAAAGTTGTCATGAAAATTTTATTGTTTTGCGTTTAAGGGAAAGCATTTAAGAGTATTTTATGAGTATTTTAGTATTGAAATGAGTCTTTAAAACAAAAATAATATTTATTTAGTAAAAAAAAAATATTCGTTTTTTTTATGAATAATATGTATATACATATATTTTAACTAACATTTTCCAGCAGTTAGTTGTCAAGTTGTTATTGTTGAATTGTCCTCGGAACTTCAGTTTCCTATAGAGATGAAATTGTTGAAAATTTAATTTCAAAGATAAATTCAAGTACTGATTTTGTTGAACCTTATTTTAAATTAGACCTTCTTACTTATATCCATTCTAAAAATCCTTTGAAGCCTATACTTGCTATTTTCCTGTTCCCCTTTTTCATAAATGCAGAGTATGTTGCATAATGGCTTGCAAGCCATTTATAGTACATATAAGTATAACTTTTCTTCCCGATATCCGATTTCTGTGAAAGAAAGTTTTGATGTTGCCCCAGACAAAACTTAATCTACATTTAATAGGACAAAGATATTGTACATGCTCATTATTTCAGTTTTTTCGGATATTAGCGTGAACCAACTGACATACATATAAAAACGTTCTATAAAAAAATATTCTTACATATCTGTTTTTCAATGTACTAATATTTTGATTCACCTTTTATATTATACTAGCACGGGGCCCGTATGAAGCCGGGGGCACGCACGTGCATTGTTGCTAAAATATATGTTTTTTACTCTCCGTAATTTTTTTTTATAAATGTATCCTATTTCCTTTCTTATACCTCTAACAATATGTATAGAAAGTTTCATGATAATCGGTGAAGTAGTTTTGGCGTGAAAGCGTAACAAACAAACTTACATTCACATTTATAATATTAGTAGGGAAATATAAAAGTATTGTGCACACAAATATAATATTTTTTATAAATGTCTCCTTCATAGGACACGTCATTTCGCGTCTTTAGCTCATTAACAATTCAGGCTTTGTCTCTCATTTGTAACATCTGTTACTTTGCGTTCATTTTTAGAGACAATGCAAACCTCACTTTGAAGCCTTTTAAGTTAATTAAAGAGCATGTAAAACCCGCTAAGAAAAACCGTAGTGTAAATTCGCTGCTTCATTGCGTCAACGCTGGCTTACATATAATTTCAGAAGCTCACTATATCTTGATTAAACATGGATTAGAATATTCTATTTCTACCTTATTAAAACACTATGTACAAAGAACTTTCATTAGGATACTATATAACAAAAGCTTATCCCTATTAAAATTATCGGATGTGCATTTTCAGGCATTTTCGTTTTATTTCACAAATGTTTTAAAAAAAGTCAACAAAACATTTTTGAATTCATTTAAATCATTTAATTACACGGTAATAAATTACTCTTATGTTTTTCGTAAGTATGTTAAAAATCAGAAATCTCTTTTTTAAATGTACCAAATTAATTTTAATCGATTTTTACATCCGACAAAAATAACTACTTCGAGAAAAGGATAGTACGGCCGTGCCGCTTTTTGCTCGACTTGGCGGGGGCACTGCCGTGCCCCCAGATAAGCGGCGACAGAAGGTTTTCTATGTTCGCAACTTACAAGAGGTAGACAATATTTTATGATTCGATTTTTAAATATTCGTAAATTAAATTGGAACGTGGTACTTTATAGGTGTATGGTATATTGACTGAATTGCAGTTTGTAAAAAAACAATGCTGTTCCTGTATACTCAGCGCTTGGAGAAACTGATAGCGCGATTCAGGACGATTGACGTCTTCTTAATGATTGTAGTCGTAGATTGTAGATGTTACTACAATAGATACACTGTTGGTTAAGAAAATAAACATTCGCTAACATCCCATAACCACTTTAATGTTTATACGTATATTCAATTCATCGTATTAAGTTCTTGGTTAAGCACTGCGTGGAGAACAAAACAAAAAATTACAGCACAGCAATTTCTTTGTTGAAAAATACCTTCTCTCACAAATAGAAAATGTACCTTTGTTTTCCACCCTGCCCTACGCAATCACCTGGCTGGTGGCGCTATTGTACGTATATAATAATTACACTAGAATCTATTATTATTCAAATTTTTACAAGTACACAATTGCGTATAGTAAAAAAAGTGTTAATTTACTAGTGTTTTTACATACAGATATTAATTAATTGTATTTTTTATATTTTAATCAGAACCTTGTTTTTATAAGACTAGTGTTGGCCGCACCGTGGAGAAAAATTAGAATGTTGATATCAGGGTGTAAAGTAAGTATATGAGCATTGGGTTCTTAGTAAAGATATTCTATCTCACGGAGTCCGTTTGGTATACAAGTGCTTAGCGGCATACTAAAAAAATAAATATTTTGAAATATATTGCGAGTCGCCAAAATCCTTACACGGGGGCTCTTGGGGACCCAAATGGAACTCGGTTTTCGAAAATTCGGTGTCTTTTTGGAAGTATCTATTTATCATTTATTCCCTTTATGATTTAAATAAAATAACTTTTATCAGATTAAAACTAAGATACTAAACTAAGATACCAAGAAAATACATAGATACGTACGTGAAAAGGAATAGCAATGATTTGTTAACTCTCAGAAGTAAAATTAATTTAACTTATACCGAAGAATTTTAGCAACACGTGTAGCGAGTAAGCAAGTTACAGTTTTATTTCTCTTGATGTATCTCCAGATGTACTTACACTGTACGTGAGCTTGTATTTTATGATTCTCAATATATCTCATGCTTGCTTTAAGGAATAAACCTTTTCCTTCGAGTCAGCGTGACCTTTCGCTAAAGGTCTTTGACTGTCATGAATGACATTGTGAGTATTCGTTACTTTTACTTATTTGTTAGTTAATTAATGAATCACGGTATTTTTTTGTTTGTATTAATATTTATTTTATCAAACAGTGTCCAAAAGAAAGGGAAAAATGGGTTACGTAGTGAATTGACTAATGGTTTAAATAAAATAAAAGGCTCAAACCAAGTGACCAGCTTTTTTCTTTTAGGTATCAGCAGATGGGTTAAACCTATTTGTGAGATGATATCTCAGCCGCAGAACATTAAACAATAATTCCTTGTTGATATTTTTTTTATATCATTAAAATAAATCAACCTATACAAATAATAAAGTTACTTCTATTTATTTCGAATTTTCGAAAGTAAATTTGAGTGTACTCACTATTTTTCAACAGATACATTCGACAAAATGTAATTAAGTCAGTTAAATAAATATAAAAAAATGCATTCGGTACAATAATCATATGAAACTATTTGATGCATTCATACGGCCGCGTCAACAATTTCGTCTTCCTTTCTCAAAATATAAGTCTGAATATTGGTATAAGTATAAGATAGCAGTAAAGGTTTATTATTTGAATATAGAACTATTTTAATTCCTAATGGAAGGTTCTAATTCAAATTCAAATTCTACTTTTAATGTCTGACTATTTTATAGAGATTTCCTTTATATAAAAAAATCTTAAAATTCACAGATAAAGACTATTCTTTATTTAACTCTTCAAAGTTGTTCTATTCATACAAAACTGGTTGCTCGTTCAAATGAAATCTCGAGAGTAAAAACAAAATATATAAATTAACACGGCATTGTTCAGTCCGTAACTTCCATTACGGAATAAAATGAAGGCATGTCGGAAATAATTCTTGGCTCCAGCGACTCTATTATGCAGAATCATCGCTAAGGACCCTTGGTTCTGTATTGTAAGAACCGTTTTGCGATGAGAAGAATATAACACGATTTCTATAAAGGAAATGCTGTTTCATACTACATGATGTAGTGAATAAAATGTATTATTATTATTGAGATAAAATAGTGACAATATCTATTCTCAACAAAGGGACTAGCACGAACAACTTACGAGTATTGCTTTCGTCAATCTATCATATGTATGCAATTTTAAATAATTCTTAATACAACTGATTTTTGTCAGATTGGCGATACTGACGCTCGTTAGTAGAGCACCTACCTTGCGCGCCGACGCGACGGGTCGCGGTTTTGAATCCCGCCGAAACGACATGTTTATACATACATACATACATACATACATACATATTACATATACATATACATCACGCCTCTTTCCCATTCGGGTAGGCAGAGATCACGGAATTCCATATGCTGCGATCCTTACATACCACTTCGCTTCTGGCCCTTTTGCAGAACGTCCCCGAAACGTTTATATTTTTCTATAAACTTGTCTTCCCCACGTCTGGTCACTTTGGGCTTTAAAAGTGTGGGAGGAATATCTAAATTCCAACCGGGTAACGTACCACTGTATTATACTGAATGTATTCATAAATGAAAAAAACGTTACGCGTTTCGTTCTCAATCTATGGATTTCCGAATGTTCGAAATAAAAAATAGGTTGATAGCGCATTATTAACTAATGTTCAGTGGCCGGGGTATCGCTTACCATCTACCTCATGATCAAATGTCGATATCTAACATAAAAAAACGAATACTTTCTCGTAAGTCATTCGTGCTAGGGTCTCAAAATATGAATATAAAGTTAATAGTTGTTCAAAATAATTAAAATCTAAACGAATAAACCACATTATTCTGAATAAGCATTTTATGAGAACTCCAAAAAATAAACATAAAATTATTCAAAAAATAAAAGCTTGTAAAATCTCAATATCATATTATCATCTATTGCAATAAAACCCAGACCAATACCAGTACGGGAGATGGTTCAAATACAAATGAAAATGCGTGGAATTTAAACCGATGTAATCCGAGATAAGTTGGGGAATTTACTCGATAACTATCGTTATCGTGATTGCATTGGAATTGAGTCCGGGCTTTACAAATCTCCAATATTGTAACTTCTCCCGTCGAACATGTCAATTCAAACAAACATTCAACGTAATGTACCTACTGAAACTTATTTTTGAACTGAGATGAAATTACTTTATTTATTTTATTTCTTAATCGTGTAGATGGTTACTTTAGTAATGTCAGAATGAAATACAAAAACAATTGCTAGTTAAAACGCAATTTATTGTACGCAGATTTTTCGAGTAGGTATTTTACAGCAAGCGTTGTCAGACATAGCCTTTTTATATTAGGTACCTACTAATAATACTAAAAAGAAATCCGTTTGTCTTTATTCCGTTTTTATGATTTGAGTGATGAACTATTTAACCAAATTTAATGAAATTTGATATACTTTCTATAGGCTTCAATCCTGGGAAAATTTTATAAGTAAATAATAAAATGTACAAGCTTTTGACTACAGATTCACCCATGTGGATATGTTGTATATCATTCCAGAATTATAACTACCGCTATGGAAAAAATCACAGTTGCTCTAATCGACCGTGTAAGACGGACAAACAGTTATAGATATTCTATCTCACAAAGTCTTTTTGAATATAAATGTTGTCAAGCGTGATTACGCACACTAAAATAGTGTATAGGTGCACGCCTGATAACATTCATAGTCAAACGGTCTTCGTGAGATATGTCTATACACTAATCACACTTAATTCACCTTTACTAACCTTACGAGAAATCCTATCGATAAATAAGACATTTTTACTTTTTTATTTATTTATTTATTTATTTATTTATTACAATTTGTATAACTATATATTAACAGCAATTGGCCAAATCATATACAGTTATTAATTTTTAAAACTACATATTATTCTCTATATAGGAAAAACACATTTTGATAAAAATATCGGCCGTTATACCAAATATTTCAGCATTTTTATACTGAGCTACATATTTATTGAGCAGCCTCAGGGCCGACTGTGTTTATATTTATATGTGTTTATATTTAAAATGAAATTCATTATTAATAAAATACATAATATTTTATCACGATATTACTTCTTCATATACAAAAAGATATTTCAGTACCTTTATAATAAGTAAACATATAGTTACAACGATATTTTACTTTAAATGGCTTATCATTTACACGTTTCGGCAGTTCAAATGTTTTTGGGAAGCTGTTAAAAGTTATCGTCTTTGCGAAGGCTCGATTTCGGCTTCAACTGAATACACGATAATATTATCATAATATTACACGCAATCAGAGATCGCTTACAAAATGTTTGAAACACATTTAACATAATCAGTCTTATCTTTTAATAAAATATAATACGCAGCAGTAGTCATAATTTAAAATTATGACTGCTGCTGCGTATACAGGACGCTCTTATTTAATAGATTTAATCACGTAAAAATCATGGTCATATCAGTGGCGGTACCTCCATACAAGCCCAAAATCCCAGCATGCCCTATTAATGCAACTATAAAAAGAAAAATAATAATGCCCTTAACGTTATTATATAAGTCATATATAACCTTTTTGATTACATATCTAATTATATAATTTATATATAAACACGTATTACGTTAAAGTCAACAGTCGGGCTTTTGGGCTTGTATGGACGTCCCACCACTGGGTCATATATCTTAAACTAGTGGACCCATCAAACGTCCTATACGTAATAGGATGTTCAAAAAAATTTAGATTTGAATATGCAATTTTCCTCTTCTATTCTAAAATGTCTAACATATGTCACTGATTTGCAGTGGAGGTCAATTATTCATTGACATTTAGTACAAAAAAAAGCTAAAAACATGCGTGACGTGATCTGTCAATTGCAAAAGGTGCTGGAGTTCCGAACCTAATTAATTTTCAGCATTCATTTTTTGTTTATGTTAGTCGGGACGTAGACGAATCAAACAAATAAGATATCATTAAAAATCTGTGCAGCTATTCTTGAGTTATAAATGATGTAACTAAGACGACTTTGTTTAATATACATTTAATATAGATTTGCTGAAATGCAAAATATCACTGTCGTGAAACGTTATAGCGAAATAAAAAAAAAATGTGTGCTAAGCTAGTTATAGAGGCAAGGCTCCAATGGGACGTTTATTGTAAAACTAACATATTACTGTCATTTATATCGTCGTCTTCGGTCCCGAGAAAGTGACAGCAATTTCACTGTAGATTGTTACGTACAAAAGAATGTTATAGTTTAAATCCGCAACTGCCGTACTACTTACCGAAGGAATAACAACATATTCTTAGGATATTTTGAATCGGATTTCGTATTTAAATTTATATTAAAAATACTGATCTTTAAAAACGTTTAAAAAAAATAGAGGAAATCCGCTCATGTCTGCCATAGAATATATAACAATACGTTAATAAAAATATACCTACAATTTTAAATAGAATACAAAAAGTAGTATTCTTAATTTATACACTTGTAACAAAATATTACTAGAATCGCAATATAAAATTAATATTATATCACGTAAAGATGACTTTAAATTAAAAAGTATAATAACAGAAATATATTTAACAAATTATTAAACAACAAAATCATTGAAATGTTAAAATTATCAATAACTGCTTAATTTCATTTATTAATATGATGTAATCTTCTTGATTAACAAAGATAAATAACAGAAAAGAGCTACCCACCAAATCGTTCGTTATTTTGTATATCTCAGACAAATAGAACAATGACTATATGTAGCTGTTATTCAGTCAAGCTAAGAGCAATAACGTTGCTAGTGTTTATATAGAGGCGAGGCACCGGGGCCAACTTAATAAAAATAAATAAGACCCAGGACTGTAACTTGGCATCTCTTCTTCGCAATTTCCGCCCGATATAAGAGGCAGGGACACGTGAAATCAAGAGTTAACCCCCTTTATCTATGCGAGACGACAGACTGATTTAGGGCTTAATCGGACCACATTGTTTTAACCGAGCCGTGACTCTTGCCAAATAACGAATAACAAAGCTTTTAATAACTACCGTCTTTATACGAATGTGCTTTAACTCATATTTATATTTAACTGTCTGTATTTGTACAAATAATCCATATTTTGTTAGATAAAGAGAGAGAGAGAGCATGAGACTCAGTTGATGGTAAATTATACTTCGAGAAACGTACAATATGCATTTCATAGTTTTTAATTTAAAAAACGGCGGTTCTTTAACCGGTTGGAATTTTAGTATTCCTACCACCCGTTTTATGCTTGAAATTATCAGAACACGAGAATACAATTCAGAAAATTATAAACATGTCGAACAGGCGAGATTCAAATCCGCGACCTACCGCGGATAAAATACTCATCTTGCATAAGTATTTTATCCAACGAACCAACAAGCACGTGAAGAATTTTATTTAATTTATAGTTGTTATTAAAGGCCGACAACGCATCTGAGACTTTTAAGTAGCATATCTCTATGGGCGGTGGTGATTACTTTCCATCAAGTAACGCACCTGCTCGGTTGTCTGTTCTGTAATAAAAAAATGCAATATAACAAATCGTAGAACAAAACTTCATTGTAATGAAAATGTTAAACTTATATAAGAATGACGTAACTGATATCACGACACTATACAAGGAATATACGTTAACTTGAGGTTAATCACTAGAGATGTACTTGAACAGGTATTATTTATGAGCTTCCACATACCAACTGTGCTTTCCTACAGCTTAATGTACTCATACGTTGAGAATAAGGTACGTTGAGAATATGGTAGGTAGGTCAACGGTGCATCATTGACTGATGTTCTGTGGCTGGGGTTTCACCTACCATCAAGTGAACCTCATGCTCGTCTGTCGATATCTAATTTAAAAAAGACATTCAAATAATTTTCAACATAGGCTTTTTTATAAATCCATCAACGATTATGTAGATATGTATGCTTTTTCAAATGAACTCTTGATGTTATTTTTAATAAGAATATAAAGTTCCTACATCAGTGAAAGCTATGTGAAGTGGAGTGGAGGCAAGGGTTCGCTAACAAATTACCTCGTTAATTACTGATGGGAATATGGAATTTAAATGAAAAAAAAAATTCTTCATTATATAATTATTATTTATATCGACATTTATAGCGCGTACATATGTCATGATGGCTGTTAAATTAAAATAATGGAGTAAATTAACTTTTACGTCGAAAATTTGTTATTTAAAGTCTTATAACCACTCGCCTCAACAAACTTCCATTTATTGTATCACGAAGTTTCACCCAATGCTGATTTGTATTTAAATATAAAAAAAATGCATGGAAAAGAGGTTCTAATACCTAGATTGAAAATACCATTAAACCTAAACAAGATCTATATAAATATTTTTTTCTTTTGTATCCGTATTGCTTTAAAATCCTTTTTCAATTATATTCACGAAGTTTTTTCCGACTTGACTTTTTAAAGCAGCTTTTAAAGGATAACTCCTCATAATCTCTCTTGGAAAAGGATTATGCTTTAATTTGCTGCTAAAGCTATTCATCTCGTCGACAACATAAAAGTGATTATCCACGGCGAGATAATTGACTGCATTTAATCCTAAAGCCTTGATATATAAGACATTCTATAAAACAGTCCGTCGAGGACGTAAACAAAAACTTACTTCAGTGTAAAGAACAAAATTGCTACTTTAGATAACTTGATAGATAAAACTTGTAGATAGAGAGCACTTGCCTCTGACAGTTCATCGAGTTATCACAAAGGCGAGCTTGCTTTAAAGCGTAAATTGTTTCGCAAAAAACGAAGTTAAGTGTAGCGTTTAAATAATTTAGAGTTAACTCTTGCGGCTTGCATGTCGTGTAAAATACCATTCTATCGCGTTTATTTCACAACAACTGTATTCGATGGGCGTGTCCAGGTGTAAAGGGGATTTAAAGTTCATTGCACAGTTAGAGGGCGTTCCAGGGCCATATATTTTATAAAGCGCCCTGATAAACGCGAAATAACAATGCGCTGTAGAGACCACTCTAATCTCGACGGAGAACTTCGTAAGGCAGGTGTTTTCACTGGCTTTGTTTGCCCTCGTAGCGTTGTCGTAGCCACCCGTAGCACACCGTAGCGGACCGTCGCTTGCTTAACGGGTAACTTTTATTGCTTCTCTGACAATTTTCAGTTGCGATTAAGTATTTTTATGAGTTGAAAAGTTTTTCATTATACAACTTGTTTCGGTTATTTAACAAAATATAGGGCACACGAATTTCTGGTTTTCAGTGAACAGATACATAGAATAGCATGCATATTGATAACACCCGCAACATCTAAAGACGCGAGGGTGTTGCAGACATTAAGATAGTAAAGAAATCTCGTTTCATTTTTTCTAATCTAATCAATTCGGAAATAAACTGCCAATAGTTGTTGTCATGAGATGACTTCCGTAAAACTGAAATACTCTGATTTTATTTAAAAATTGACAAAAATTTATTTTGCAAAAATGAGAAATTATTGTTATATACATATATTAGATAGTTATGTAGAACTAGCGATCCACCCTGAATTCGCACCGGTGCAATGCAGATGTACTATACACATAAAAATGCCTATGTTACTAGCGAGTAAATAAATAATGATAATGTAGGTTTCTGTTAGAGAAAGAATTTTTAAAATGGGTCGAGTTGTTTTGAGTTAAATTTATCAAACAAACAAATATTTCCTCGTTATAAAAGATAGATTATAATAATATTTGTAAAGTACAAAAATACTGCAAATTACAATGATTTTTTTATGTCAGATATCGACAGACGAGCATGAGGTTCACTTGATGGAAGGTGATACCTCAGCCACAGAATGAGTCAATGATGCGCAGTCGAGCATTCGGAAATCCATAGACTGAAACCCACGCACTACTCGGTTTTTCATCTATGAACCGTGGTTCGTTACCCGGTCGAAATTTCGATATTCCTCCCACTCGATCAAAGCTCGAAGTTACCAGACGTGGGGATGACATGCTTACAGAAAATTATATACATGTCGTCCCGGTGGGATTCGAACCCACGACCCATCGATGCGCACGGCAGGTGTTCTACCGAACGCGCCAACGAGCCCGTCAATTAATTTGATAATTTACAGGCTGCGAGTACAAAAGGTCAAATTCGAGTAGGTTTCGTTAATTTTATGCCCAAGACGAAGTGAGGCAAACATGATGATTTATAAGGGTTGAATGGTTTGTACTGTGGGTGTGGTTGACAGGGCAATCTCATTAAATCAACAATAGAACAGACACGCCATAAATCACTGTATTGTGTGCGGTCGCGGTGTACCGCTCATTATAACGCGCACAATCACAACCCATATAAAACCTTAGAAAATCTTATCGTTGCTAACGATAAAATACTTCTCTGTACTCATATTATAAATAGTAAAGATTTGCTTGTTTGTTTATTACGATTTACCTAAAAAACTGCTCGGCGGATTTTACCAATAGAAAGCTACATTATCCGCGAGAAACATAGGCTTTTTATTGTAAATCTACATTGCACCCGTGCGAAGCCGTATGAGTATATTTAAGTGAGACTTTTGATTGTCAAAATGGCTCGCGGATGGCCGAGAATGAATATTTCTACATACGTACATATTTATACATACATCAAGCCTCTTTCCCATCGGGGTAGGCAGAGATCACGGAATTCCATATGTTCCGATCCTTGCATACCACTTTCGCTGCTTCTACTTTAATCAATGCTTTCATACACGCTTGTCGATTTAGAGTACTTTCAACCTGGCCATTTGAAGAATATCCCGGGTATGTTCGCCTGGTCGACCACGCCAGATTCTTCCACTCTTCCACAATTTTCCTACTCTCAATCATCCTTTCTATATGTCCAAACTAACACAATATGCTTTTTCAATTTCAATTCTCGTCACTACATCGTCTTTTATTCCGCAACATTAAGTATTTCTTGACATTGCTAAAAGTGTTTAAAGGTTATTTATCAGCAAGAGAAGTGAGAATCCTATACATTGTATGCTTCGCCATTATTTGGTATCTAGAATATCCTTTACACAATACAGAACCATAACTTATGAGCCGAACAATAGCAAATTCAAATCGTTAATGTCAACATAAACTCCGGCTTTATTCATTGAATTCCGTAGTGATATCCAAATCAGTGACGTCACTGGATTAGGTTCACACACAATTTCCGCCGACAGGAAATAACTATTGGTCATTAATGTGTAGATTAAGCCTAGGTAACTTGATTAGATTAGTAGTGGTTATTTAATAATACAATACTAAAATTGGTTGACTGAGCCTCGTTGATACATTTAATGTTCTGTGACAGAGGTACCATTATGTAAACATAATCATATAATAAAAAATATAAAACATCGCAACTAAGCTAAAAAATCTAGAAAACTTTGTAAGGACGTGAAAAACATTATTTCAAATCGAGCTCGGAAATTCAGACAAATTGTGTAAATAAAGACAAATGAGTGCAAATTGTGGCAGCGAAAAGCTGAGCGGTTCATTCGTCAGATGAAAAAAATACTAGAAAATATTTCAAGCAATTCCTTAGTGAATGAAAAAGTTTGCGGTTTCAATTTCCATTCACGACTCTCAATGCAGTCCATAATTCGCCGCTGTTCTTCCATTATTAAGGCAAGATGCTCGTTACCCTCATTTAGCTGCAAAGAAAAGGCGGCGAGAAGCAGTTGTTTCAACTGGAATGAAATTCATAAATCACTGATACCGAGATTGCAGACGGCGCCATTTGGTCTATTCCATGCCCTCTGCATATATAAAGGATTTTATTCTAAAGTGCAGAGAGATTCATGTTTTGTATGAAAAATATTTTTAAATCCCGAGCTGTAAATGATGTGTAACACTTGGTTTCATTTTAGGAAAACTGTTTTCCCTAAATTAAAACTTCGTCAGCTGCATTTTTAACACTCCACGGACGTTGGCAAGCAAAGAAAATTACAGTGTGGTCTCCAATGCTTTATTTATTCTTTGCATTTCGTTCTACTTTTAAAATCTAAAAATTAGAGACCCATTCATAACAATAATACCATTAGAATATTGTCGACTGTGCAATCATTTGAATATTAATGAGACGTCAATTTATTTTTCATTAAAATTCCCATTATCTCGGATTACATCTCATTGTGTGAAAACGCTAGAGAGGTTCTTTAGAAAAGAAGGGTCTTTATTTTCTTATATTGAATGTGACGCGTTTTGTAAAGTGTTTTGTTGAAATTTCAGTTTATTGGTTCCAAATGTGACACGGGATGGACCTATGTCTGTTTTCTGTCATATTATTCGAAGCGTAAACGCGGGGTCAATTTAGCTATTCAGGTGCACAAGCAATGAAGTTGAGTATACTATAATGCATAGACATTGAGAAAATAATTTATTTTTGGGAAAATTGGATTTTAATCCATCGAGATAAAGTCCGTTCAAGGGACTTCAGTAAGTTAGTTATTTCAGGTCTAAAATAAATAAAAAATCATGTTAAATACCGATAAATGAGAATGAAGTTCATTTGATGGTAGGTGAAACCTCAACCACAGTAGCTCAGTCAAAGATGCGACATATTTTTTACTACGAGCATTCAGAAGTTTATAGACTGAAACCGAAATGCGGAATATGGACTTCACATTTTTCTATGCATTAATAGAAATCCGGTTGGTATTTCAATAATCCTCCGACCCGTTTGCTCGATGTACCTGAAGTATCCAGACGTAGTTAGAAAGCACAGAAAATTATACGGCTCTTCCATCTATTAACGGTGGTTCGTAACCCGGTCGGAATTTCAATAATCCACTATCATTGTCTCATGTTTGAAGTAACCAGCCGGCCTAGCATGACAACCGCGACAAAATTTTGTCGACCGTTTTCTCGTGTTTTAATCGATTATCTCTTTATTTCTTCCGGGTCTAACATGACAATTACACTTAAAACTCGACTTATAATACCAAAAATAGATATATTTGTCGATCGAGATATCTTTTCTATCAAATGTCGACGTCGAGATATAATATATCTAGATATCTTATATTTTAGTTTGTCTTCTCTCGTCCGCGAAATATTTCGTGGCGGTCATGCTAGGCCGGCTGACGTACGGAATCATGTTTATACAAAAAATATAAACCTGTCATCCCAGCGGCATTCGAACCCACGAGCCATCGAGACAATCAAAAGTCTCACTTAAATATACTCATACTAGAGATAATATTGTCTTTTATTAACGCGAGTATCACACATTTAAATAAAATACTGTATACCGGATTAAAACGCGACGCGGCAGTCTCCCGCGACCACGGTTGCTGAAAAGCATCCGAAACGTCGGGATAAATAATTTAAATAATAAATCGCGTTTTAATCCGGTATACATTATTTTATTTAAATCATACAAGAGAATCAATGAATTCGAAGATTTTAACTCAAAGTAGGTAGGTAGTACAAAGAACTATTATTATGATATGTAATTCTAAATCAATGTTATAATATAGTAGAAGTAGTGTTGCCAGGAATGTTTTATGCATTACAAACATATAACAATTAACTATTTGCACGATAGCCATAAATTCCTTTGTTACCACACGAGTTAGTTCCTATCTGAGGATCTAAGGGAACTATTTGGTATGAACTGCCGATTATGCTAAACATACTTGGAGCAGTTTCAAGTTAAGTTTTATCAACTTTCCTATTTTTGAACTTCGGTTAGAATGTTAATGAGATTTCATACATTCTATAACAATATTCGCTCTTCAATACCCCTTTTGTATATTTAATAAGTATATAATCTTCTTGTTGATAATTTCGGAATAATATTTGTGTGTCTGTTTGACAGCTTAGATTCAAAAATACACGACGCTATTTTAGCATAGTTAAGGTGTTTTCTGGAATTTCAATATTTTGTAACAAATTCTTAATGTACAAGAAGCTAAGCTAAGTTAGTCTAAAAAAAATTCAAATAGTCTTTGCAGTTTTAATTCAAATAAAATTTTCGATGCCATTCGGGTGTTAACATGCCTTATGCTTCCTAAATATCCAGGAGAGGATATCAGATTAACATACTATATAACTTAGAAACGTCAACTAGTGGCTACTTAGTACATAAAACCATCCTTCCTCTAAAGTCACCGAAAGTACATAGACTTTTTTTAATGTTAGAATACCTAAACCTACGACAGTCGAGCATGAGATTTTAAAGGCCGGCAACACACCTACAAGTCCTCTGGTGTTACCATCATGTAAGCCGACAGCCCCTTTGTGCCCTATTCTATTAAAAAAGAAACTTGATGCTAGGTGATACCCTGCCACAGAACATCAATCAATGATGCGCTGTCGACTTACTTTGAAACAGAACGCGGCATGTGCATGTGGTTCGTTACTCGGTTGGAATTTTGATATTCCTCCCATCCATTTAATACCTGAAGTGATCAGATGCGGGGAAGACATTCTTATAGAACATTATAAACATATCGTCCCGGCGGGATTCGAACCCGCGACCCATCGGAGCGCAAGATACCTGTTCTAACAAACGAGCCAACGAGCCCGTCAAAAATATGTACCTTTTCATAATGTAAAGACATGATATTAAAATTGTTCGTCAAAGCAACAAGAATTCACGACAATATTAAAAAATATCGATATAAGCAAGAAGTTGGGTGTAAAAAAGTTCATACCTTCAAATACTCTTCGCTTTCTCGCATATTTTCGCGTTACTGTCAACACGGCTGCCTGTAAATAGAATTTGTTTGGGGGGTTTACGAATAAAAAACGCAATAACTGTCAAGAGAGCGATACGACGCCGTACCTACCCCTATATATCTTTTCGGCGATAACTTAAGCTATATTTATGACTGGCAACCATTGTGTGTTTATCGCACACTCAATAACGCTATGGAGAAGGAAATTCCCTATTGAGGCTTCAGATGTTCAGCTTCGATAAAGATGAGATAGTCGTTTTGTAGTGTTATTTCTATTGTGATGAGGGAAATGTAACGAAATATTTTTTACAGAATATTGATATATTACTAAAAGTTTTTCTTAAAATACTCTAAGCTTTGTCGAAAACTAACATAAAAATATACATATTTTTTTTGTTTTGATTTTTCATTTACTTAGATACTATCGCAACTAAAAGGTTTTCTTAGCGTTGGTTTCGACTACTAATTCAGTTGAGATTGTCGTTTGAATCACCCATTTTAAAGGCCAGCAACGCAACTGCAAGTCCTCTGGTGTTGCAGATGTTCATGGGCGGCGGTGTTCACTTTCCATCAGGTGAGCCGCAGGCTCGTTTGCCCCCTATATCATAAAAAAAAACCATGAAAAATATTATTTTGGATCAACCCTATCTGCTGCCTTTTTTTACATCATTTTTTTTAATTAGTCTGAACCGTTAACAGTAAGACATACCTACTTACAAATGACTAAAGTATCTTAACAAACAGTTAAAGAATTCAAAAGAATTCCTTTGAGTAATGCAAGAATGTATAATTAATTGGATCCATTTGTAAATTGAGTAGCGACTTAGAAGCCCAAGAAAGCCGTGGACGGTAATCCTCGAATAGTTTTTAGTGATTAATGTCTAAATACGAATACTTCTCACAATTAAACATTGAGATTATCTTTTATCATCATCAGCCCGTTTTTCTCAAAATTGATTGACAAATATTGTTTCTTGACATTGAAAAAATAGCCTATGTAGTTCTCTACAGGTGAAAGAATTTTCAAAATCGGTTCAATAGTTCCAGAGATTACTTTCTACAAACTCACAAAATCTTTATAATATTGTTGTATATATACACTAATAATACCTAATCGCATGTTTTTCATTTGCTTGTGACCACGCTCGCTGTAAAGCCATGATAAAAATAATAATTAATGAATGAATTCAGTAAAAAGCTATATATTTTCTAACATACTCCCACTAACGGTCACCTCTGTTTTAATGGAAGTTCCGAACTAGGATACAAATAAAGTTTCGGGGAAAATTCAGTATAAAATATTTCCACTAAATTCAGTATAAAATAAATCCAAAAAATTCGTTGGCAAATATTCGTATTGATATGGAGGTACAAGAACTAAACAAGTAATACTTATCTTAATAAAAGTGAAGAGGTCTTCTCTCCACAACCCTCAACAAAGCTCTTGCTTTGAGTTCTCGGACAATTCAATTGATTCTTATATGGATTGGATGTTTTATCAAAAACTCATTTATTAATATGCTACAGTGTCTTTGACAGTGGCTTTGATGTACATTGTATATACCATTAGTGATAAGGCAAAACTGTTGTCCAAAATAGAGAAATTGATCTGTGACCTTGACCGAACCTCCGACCGAACCGCACCTGCCGTGTGCATCGATGGGTCGTGGGTTCGAACCCCACCGGGACGACATGTTTACAATTTTCTGTAAACATGTCTTCCCCACGTCTGGTAACTTCGGGCATTGAACGGGTGGGAGGAATATCAAAATTCCGACCGGGTAACGAACCACTATTCGTAGATGGAAAAACCGTCAAGTGCATATTGCGCATTTTGGTTTGAGTATAATATGAGTTTCCGAATGCAAAAGTAGGTAAACGGTGCGTCATTGACTGATGTTCTGTGGTTAAGGTTTCACCATCATGTGAACCTCACGCTCGATTGTCAATATCTAACATAAAAAAAAAATTGCAAAGGGAAATAGAACATAATTTTAAAATAAATAAATCGGATGAAAAATATACTAGACAGGATAGGAGTCAAGTCGCAATTAACTTCGATTCTTCTTATAATGTTCTCAATATTTTCTGTCGCTGTAAGTGTAAAACTGTCATTTGTTTCCTCGTCGCGGACTTAATGTGAAAAATTAAAAGGCCAGATTTCCCCGAGTGAGAAACCGTCGTCTTTTAATAAATTATATCAACTGCAATACGGCGCCGAGATAAAATGCCGGATAAGAATGAACTTAGACAGGAATCAGCGGTAATCTTATCTACATTGCGATTCTGAGATCTCGGAATGTTGTCTATTAATTGCGGTCTGCGAACGTATTTGTCTAATGGAGAATAGAAACTAAATCATTCCCTTCTCTAATGAAGTATTTTGGGAGGGAACTGGTACGGTGTTCTATCACAGTATATTGAATCACTTATTGTAACGCTTTTCCAGAATGGATAGAAATTAGACGAATATGGGATATCTAAATTTCTGAAAACTCTCATCGAAATTTCATATATATAATATACCTTAGGAAAGGTTTTCTATACAATACTAACTGTTGTAACCTTCACTTATTATTGTAGGAAAACTGCGATTATTTTCTAATTAGCTAAATGCTTTGTTTTAAACCGAAATTTTCTCCTTGGACAATCATACAAAGTTTACAATGAATAAAAAGATTAGCCACATCTTTATATATATAATTCTTCTGTGAGTGTGTATGTCACTGAACTTCTCTCAAACGACTGGACCGATTTTGATGAAATTTTTTGTGTGTGTTCAAGGGCATGTAGCAGACGTGTAGACAGGACAACGTCTGTCGGGTCCGCTAGTATACGTAGTATAACTGGCATTTATTTCATTATTGGCATACATGCATGTTTATTTATAAGAGGGTGTTAAAGTCTGGACCCCCATTGGCACGTGTAAAGAATTCACCCAACATAATCACTTCGATTGCACAAAATAGAAGGTAATTTATAAATTTATAATTAGTTGTCGCTACAGTTGACAATCTGGGGGCACGGCAGTGTCCCCGCCAAGTCGAGCTATATTATTTCATAAAACACTTGAAACACGTGTAACTATTTTGTCTCTTATCGGTACTTAATTTTAGAAAGAGATAGTTGTAATGATATCCAAGCGACTGTGAATACGGCCGCTTAAGATATTTATATAATAGTACCTAAAAGCCACTATACAAATGATTTCTCTATTTGGGTTTGAAACGGCACATAGTTAATCTTTTCAAATAAATTGTAAGGGATGAATTCTGGTTGCACGTCTAATGGTACCAGCTGCTGTGTTATATCCATCTTGGGTTTAGGCCTACCGTATTTGTAGCTTGAATATCTTATTTCTATTCATCGTTTATGTAATACATTTTGTTATAAGTGTAGGTAATATTGTTTACATATGTGATGTGAGAATACTAAATAACGCGACTATTAATCATTTAAATGAAAAAAATATTTTTAATGAACCATGATTTACTAATTATATTATGTTTCGACGTGACGTATCTAGTGCTGTACAACGAGCGTGGTCACACGCAGATTGAAAGAAAAATCTGAATTAGAAATTCATAAGTTGCTACACTAACGCCACCTATTATTGCTATATTTGACGTGGGTTTTAGTTTTTGAATTACTGGATGGAGAGTCTCAAATCTTTATCCTTTAATAATAATAATTGCTTGGTAAATATAAAAACTGTAGTAAATTAGCAAGACTTACAACATTTTAAATGGGCAAATATAATATATTTGGTAACAGATATTTACAGTTAGTATTTACAGTTAGTATAGCATCTCATGTTTATTTACATCCCTTTTTTATTTTTATTTTTTTAAGAGGGGAATGCATTTGCTTAATGGGTATCTCATGTCATCCCTATGTGCATGATGTTTATTTATCCACTCTGAAACATTTAGAAGGTATCTTATATCCTCCCCGCAATCGTGGCTCAATGGTAAGTGGCGCAACGCGTTTAACTCCGGAGGTTCGAATCCCAAGGAAACATGATAAAAACATAAATGTTTCCGTCGAGAGGCACAGAGGACTTGCCTGTAAAGGATAATGAACAGTGAATCAGACACAGAAATGGGTCTGCCCCATGCCCCACTACTGGAATTTACTTTTTAATATTCTCCACAAAAATAATACGGTATAATCTCTATCGCTCTTACATAGCATGATATTTACTGAACTTATAATAGAAGTTCAAGTGAGCTTGCTAAAGTAATTGAAAGTGATATTATCTTATGTATTTTTTTACCATTTCCAGTCGTTTTCCCAGTACAAAGGTGATAGCTTTCATACACATAATTTTTCAAGCAATTTATCCATACCTTAGACATACAATTCAAAATTGCGCATTCAGCACATATTCAACTCACAATACAGAGCACATATGAAACCGCAAATGTCTCGGTATCCTGAAGGTACCAATGTGCAAGGGAATTACTTTAAACAGTGTACTTAATAAAATCCGTTTCTACAACAGCGTTGCGAGCTAGCACAGAGTCTGATTAAACTCATAAATACGAACGCCAGATGGCGCGCGCCGCGTTGTAAATCCACAACCGATACGACATTTGTCTCTATTCCCACTGGCTCGATAACGTCACGTTATATTATGTCATCAATTTCAGATTTTTAAGCCGAAAAATAGCTTCATGGTACAGCCGGGTCGTATGTTACAGCCTTTATTTTACGTATTCAAAATTTAAAAATAGGATACATATAGCTGGAAATACTGGGAATCAATTTGTCGACAGCGCATCATTAGAATAGAACGGAAAATGCTTATTCAAGTAAATACTTAAAATTATTACATTATAGAACAATAATACAAACATATAAAACAATTATAAATATGAAATAAAAAACAATTAATGAATAAGTAAATAATCATAATTTAATGACCTTAAACTATAAGTTAGGAAAGATTTTTGTGTGTACTATTATATTAATTTGGAGTTAAAAATCTTGTAGGTAGGTATACAAAATGTGTGCAATTTTATTTAAAAAAAATATATCCAGAACATTATTAAAATACTGAAATATTATCATATTTTAACTTAATAAAACGAATATACATACATATTTAGCAATGTATTTAGTTAAGTTAAAATTAAAAAAAAATATATTTAAATGTGTGATACTCGCTTTTATAAAAGACAATATTATGTTTCTGATTAATTATGTCATTAAAAATAGTAAATATCGATTGTTACTATTCTCACTAAAAAACAATCTTCCACTTACTTACGAAACTGACAATTCAATATTACTGGTAAGTTTAACTGAATAAAATTATTTTAATTTTACTGTAATATAACTACTACATCCACACAAACATATTATACATGTATATACGAAACGTAATGTCAATAATTTTCTAATATCAGACCTCTTAGAAATTACGTGGAGGAAATAGCTATATCCATTTCCTTTAATAGTGCCGCTAGTTGACAATACGAGTGCCACCTGAACCCTGGCTACCGTTTCCTGCACTAAGTGAACAGCGAAGCGAAATACAATGTCTGACCTCTCATATTGTTCGGCCAACAACATTATGCAAGCTACTTCTGTACAGCCATGTCTGGAATACATAAGTCAAAGATTACGTTCAAATAAAGAAAAGAAAAGCCTTAGTTTGTAGATGTTTTATGAAAATGTGACAAAGACACATTTCACGAGTTATTTATATGTTCATTTAGGTGGATCTTCTATGAATTGTCTAGACTCATAGCTAACGAACAATTCATTTTATGGTTTTTTATATGAGAAATCGGGAATTAAGCATGAGCGTTCTTGAAGTTACGAGTACATAAGAACTATAAGATCGGTGATTTCGTGACTTTAATTCGAACATTTGGAACTTCAACTTTGATCCATCATCTCATTTATTGACCGTAAGGATGTAAATAGACATTTTTTGAAAAACATATGTTTATAATTATAAAATCTAATCTAAATATATACTGAATTTAAATGCTGTGCATTTAAACATCATTCAGTCTGACAAATTATTAAAACAAAAAATGAACTATGTTGAGTTTGTAATGTTATATATTTTTACCGCCATTACAATTTAAATATGAATGAGCTTTCAACGGCCCGTGAACAAGCTTTTTGCATTTTAAATATCGGATAAAAAATAATTAATAAATCGCGTTTAAATCTTATAATATATATTTTATTCAATCTTCATTACTTGTCCTAATGTCCAATTTCAAGCAGCGGCAGGACATTCATACATGCTCAAAAGCCTGGCTTGCCTGCTTTAACATAATACGTGTTTATATATCACTTATATAAACACGTATATAGGTTAAGAGCATTTATCTATTTTAAGGTTTGACGGGCTCGTTGGCGCGTTCAGTAGAACACCTGCCGTGCGCATCGATGGGTTGTGGTTTCGAATCCAACCGGGACGACATGTTTATAAGACGTCTTCCCCTCGTCTGGTAACTTCGCGTATTGATCGGATGGGAGGAATATCGAAATTCCGACCGGGTAACGGAAAAACGTTTGTCTATGGATTTCCGAATCTTCGAAAATTAGTCAACAGTGCATCACTGACTGATGTTCTGTGGCTGAGGTATCACCCCCTACTCGTCTTTCGATATATGACATAAAAAAAGTTACATTAATAGGGCAAGCCGGGCTTTTGGGCTTGTTCAGTGGTCTCGGCACTGATCTCAAGACATGTATGTGGTGTATAAATTCACACTCCAAATGTATATACATATGTAATGTTACTACGAGAACTCGTGTTAAATAAATATAATTTTCCGTATACGAAACAAGATAAACAGCAAGATAGAGGAAGTTACGAGTGCACGAACCAACTTCTTAGCTTCGAGTTTATTTGTAGTACCCACTGAATACGGGTGTGTTATATCTTAACTTACAATACACTTGGCACATAAATTATAGATTAAAGACATCTTTGGTAATGTAAGTTAGGGAAAAGGCCCAAATTACCTACTATTGTTGGTTATTAACACGAGCATCACACATTTTAATGTGTATATGTATGTATATATATTTCACGCTTCTTTCTCATCGGGGTAGGCAGAGATCACATAATTCTATATGCTCTTTCCATATGCGTTAACAACGTTATGTTATATAGTTACAAAATATATAAATTTATTGAATTTATATATTTTGTAACCCAAAAAGCCCATTTAAAAACAATGTAATAAAATTATAAAATATACGTATAACGATTGACCGCCTCCGTGGTCCTGGGTTTGAATCCCGGGGAAACAAGATTTAAAAAAAATTGTTTCGGTCGGGCAGGGCACAGAAAGCTGATCACCTACTTGCCTGTAAAGATAAATGATCAGTGAAACAGACACAGATATGGGTCTGCCCCATGCCCCACTAGGGGACTCGGGTTTCACTTTTTTATATATAACGATAGCCATATTATAAATAAACTAGCGACTCGGAATGATTAATAATAATATTACTCTCAGTCGGCTTGATTTCTTCTGACATCTTGAACAATTATCGTCATATTTCAATAATTAACCTTTCTCTTGAATCACTTACACATTATTTTACAAATATTTAAACTTCAAATTGAAGCACACTTTGTAACTAAATGTCACAAAACATTAGCAGTATACTTTCTACTGGTGAGAGAATTTATTACATAAGTTTAAAAAATTACAAGTAATAACAATAAATTGTTACTTTCATTAATATTAAAACAACATAAAATAAATTAACATGATCCAAAGAAGTCCCTTGTGATATAATTTCAAACTATGTATGTTATTCTAGGATCGAGCCTGTTATTATTAATTTACTTCGTATGTAAAACAATCCCTATTATTATAATCAAAACCCAACAATTACTTGAAACAAATTACTATAGCAACCTTCAGAAATAAAACGAAACTAAAAAACCAAGCAAAATTTCACCACAGAGGGCAAATTTTTGTTAAAGTCAAAAGCAAATTTTAATTTAACCTAGAATATTATTAAATTTGAATATAGAAGCTGGGATATATGAATACCAAGTTTTCTCAGGAGACTGGAAGCGATAACAATGGCTGGGTGTTTCAATGAAATTTGCATTAGAATGCGTAGTGGAATGGTGCAACGGGCTTTTGTGACGGGGCTTAAGCGTGGCCTCTCGTGAAAAGAACACTAAAATGTAGGGTTAAGGTATTAAACCGAGTTGGCTTTAATAAAATCTCACCGCTTCGATAATACTGTGGTTAAAATGTAAAACATGTTGAATCTTAACTGTGTTTTACGTCCGATTTCGTAACAAAGTAGTAGCACAATCTTTTACAGCCGTCCGTAAATGAAAAGAATAGAACCTATGGCAAGTTCGATTCTATCAATGATGCGCTGTCGACCTAATTTTTACTTCGATCATCCGGAAATCCATAGACTGAAACATAAACGCCCAATATGCACTTTACGGATATTCCATTATATTTATTTATTTTATTATATTTATTTATATTCTATGAACGGTGGTTCGTTACCCAGTCGGAAGTTCGATATTTTTTACATCCGTTTAATGCTTAATGTGACCAGACGCAGGAAAACATTTTAATGGAATATTATTATTAATGTATTCTATGTAACTCGCTGATGAATGTAGCTTTCTATTGGTTAAATAATTTTTTAAATCGGTCGAGTAGTTTTTGAGTTAAATCGTAACAAACAAACAAATAGTTTGTCTTTATAATATTAGTATAGACAAGTTTTCCCAGTGGGAATCGAACACGCAAAATCACCAAAGTTTTATTAAAATATCTTCAGTTTCTTACGCTAAAATACCAATTACGATTTCCTAATTATTCATTGAAATTTGAAATAACTTATAAGTTTAACAACTATTGTTAGCCATAGGTACCAAACATGAGTGAACACCCTAGGAACTCTTGAGAATCATGCGAAAATTAGGTCGACACCGCATCATTGACTGATGTTCTGTGGCTGATCATTGACGATATCTAACATAAAAACTCCTGCGATGCAATTTTTTAATTTTTAAAATAGCATTTTTAGAAAAATAATATGTGTAATTAAACTCTATAACAATGCACTACGTAAGTATTTATTCAACCAGTAATGAGCATACGTATATAATATTGTCTTTTATTAACGCGAGTATCACACATTTAAATAAAATACTGTATACCGGATTAAAACGCGATTTATTGTTTAAATTATTTATCCCGACGTTTCGGATGCTTTTCAGCAACCGTGGTCGCGGGAGACTGGTTGCTGAAAAGCATCCGAAACGTCGGGATAAATAATTTAAACAATAAATCGCGTTTTAATCCGGTATACAGTATTTTATTTAAAAGCATACGTATATGTTTAATGTAAATATATAACAAAGAACAAATATTTACCTTATTTAAAATTGTCGATAAACAAGTAGCTGAGTGTAATGAGAAACAAACGTATGCAGGTAAATGTTTACTGCGATGTGGTTTGCTAAATGCTAATACTTTTTTAATGTCCGATATTAACAGAAGAGCACTTTGTGGTAACTCAGCCACAAGCTATCAATCAATGATGCTCTATTGATTATTTATTATTAGTATGCGGAAATCCATAGAGTAAAACGGAAATGCCTAATCTTCATGGGATTTCATGGCATTGCATGGAATTATTTTTTTGGTACTTTAAGCAGAGAGAATCTCAACTCCGTCTTATGTGAAGTATTTTAAATTTGTTGTTGTTTTTATGTATTATTTAGAAACTTTCTGATTTTGTTAAAGTTTTATTAACATATAAAAACTGTTCCCTGAAAATACTGAATATTACAGCTACTAAAATTATGTCATAGTACAAAACATCCAACAAAATTACATAGTTTAATTCTTCACTTTTAAACAAAAAGAGCAAGAAATTGACTTATTGCATAAGTTAATTTAGAGGTAAGGTGCGATAAAAAATAATTTATTCTGGCTTTGATCAGATTATTTTTTAAAACTCCGGTCAGATCGTTATTACTTTTTAAACATGCAGTTTTATTCGTAGCAGACAGTTGGAAAAATTGAGGCTTCATGGAAATTTTCCTCCCTTACAAAAACTCAAGTGCTGCACTCAACTGTATCCACTATGTTGAAGTGGTCGAAATGCTGCATCCGCGGATGGTGGCTTTACTTAAAAAGTGGTATTAACAACTCGTTCGTGCTTACTAGTTTCAACTTTATTCCAATGCAATAGGGTTTATTATTGGGGGTATCTCATAGGTACATAAAGGTTATATTCTGTTAAATGAATACACAGTCTAGCTTCATATGAGTGGAGTCGCTTCGTTATCCGGATACCACAGGACGACGCTAATTGTATACTTATGGTATAAAGGTTGTGTAATGACATACTTATAAAAACATCTCGTGTTGATACAACTTCGAATGTGATGATTTTTATGATTATAAAGATTCCTCGGTTTATTCGATTAGTAATAGAATAGTAAGGATATGAATAAGAAAATATTATTGAATCAGAAAATAAATAAATAAAAAAACATCGTTTATAATATCTAACTATGCGGGGATCAACATTACGACTATCTTAGCACTCGAGGTCCTGGGTTCGAATACCGGAGAAAAAAGATTTAAAAAACACGTTTCATTCCGGCACTGTAAAACAGATATGGGTCTGCCCCATGTCCCACTAGGGAACTCGGGAACTCGACATAGCAGTTTCCACAAATCACTAGAATAATAGTAGAGGTCATTGCTTTCCCTCAAGTAGACACACCTAACCAATCATATATCTATAGTAAGAAAATGACCACTTTGTTGAAAACATTTTATTCTGAACACCATTTTGTTCCAAACTGGCCATTTTATATGCACTGAAATCAGATTAAAAAAAACTTTTAATTCCTTATACATAACATATAAACATATACTAGGTACATAATGAATGTTAGAGTGAAATACATTTTGTTCCTATTTCTAAGTTAATTTTAAATTCAGTTTAAGTACCTACATGGTAAGTTTTTGAAATATGTTAATATTATTATAGAATAGCAATATTGTATTTCGCGACTATCACACATTTAAATAAAATACTTGATTCCGGATTAAAACGCGATTTATTATTTATATTATTTCACTTGACCCGTAACCACGGTTGCTGAAAAACAGGTGCCGGTGATTCTTAGCACCCCTTGCCCCGCCGTTTCCATGGCCGCTACCGTAGCCAGGACTAACGGGGCTGCCGGGGACTAGGGGCCTGGTTGTAGTTGTGCTGGTCATATTTTTATATAAATCTGTGGGGGGATTAAGCCAATACTCGCCACGCTTGGCAGGCGGGTTGGCGAGCGCAGTAGGTGTTGGTATCAAATCCACAGGAAGACGCTTCTGCCCATTTCCTGTTGAGTAATTGAACATCGGGGTTGAGTTGTCGAAACATCGGGATAAATAATATAAATAATAAATCGCGTTGTAATCCAATATAAAGCATTTTATTTAAATTATAGGATTGTGTTTTTCATAAGGACCTCTCAACGTGTAAAGTCCTTATCCAACTTGCTCCATTTTCCTCCGTCCGGGGCTGTTTTCATCCAAGCAGCCCCGCTTTTATAATTCAGATGAATAGGCAATGGGCCCATCTCCATGCAATCAGTTAACAATGCATTATTAATAATTGCCTATTCTTTAATAACTCGACTGCAATAGAGAACAGTGAAGTGAAAAGTTGTGGAGTTAAACGTTACAGAAGCAATATCCCCTGTGCAAATACTTTATCGTCCACTTGACAATAAGTTGGTGAACGGAATGCACACAGAGAAAGAAAGCGATCGTTAAGAAGACTCCGACGACGGCTGGCAGCAACTGAGTCAATATTGATGGTCGGAGCATCCCGCGACTAATCTTATGAAACTATTTGCTTTTACGATTGAATGTTCAACGCTCTTGAAAGTTTCCGCAATCCAAATACTATTTGCATTTGAGCTACATAGCAATATTTCCGACCCCATTTTCATAATGCTGATGGACAAAAAGTTTTCGCGAAATTGATTTCTGATTCGAATAGTATAAGATTGTGTCCTCGTTTTTTGATGCAGAATACTTTTAAAACTGCTTTACTAGATAATGTTTAGATTTGCATGGTAAATGGTATTATAGCCATTAGATTGCTGAAGCAACCATCAATAACTACTCTGATCTATCAATGACTTGATCGGATGGGAGGAATATCGAAATTCCCACCGGGTAACGAACTACCGTTCAAAGATGGAAAAACCTGAAGTGCACATTGCGCGTTTCGGTTTCAGTCTATGGATTTCCGAATGCTCGAAGTAAAAATTAGATCAATAGCGCATCATTGACTGATGTCTGTGGCTAAGGTATCACCTACCATCGACTGAACCTCATGCTCGTCTGTCGATTTCTGTCATAAAAAAAAAGTCGCGGGCATCAGCTACTTTTTAATATTGTTGTATGTAGGTATACAACTGTCAATACAAATAGCAAATCAAATAAATAGTTTAAATTGTCAAACTATACTTATAGTCTCGTCATCAAATTAAAATATTTTGTGTACGAGCCAAACCACTGATTTATTTTCATTATACGCTCGAGTGCGGTTCCAAATTATACATCCATTTCATATAGCGTTGAAGTGTGGGCGAAGAGAATAATGCCGCCAGCTTACAGAATGTAACAAATGTCAGTACTTACGCTATAAACAGATTGTCATAGATGATTTAAATGTTTTGTAATGATTATTATGCATCTAATACAATTCATTTTGTGTATTCTATATTCAATACCTTCTCTTTTATTTATTTATTTTCTATATCGCTTTATCCGTATAAGGGTTGCCAGCAATAACTTACTCAGGTATTTAAGATGGACTTATTGCTAATAAGCATAGTTAAAATTTGTTTTTAAGTTACTTCTGTGTGTGTTTATAGTCTAGGGTTATTAATAAAGAGTTAAATAAATAAATAATCGTAAATATTTTTTAATTATCTAAGATATATAATCATGTTACATAATATTCAGTTTCAACTAAACAAAAGCGTTACCGTTAGTCAATATTGTCATAATATAGAAAATTACAGTAAATATCAACTCCGTAGGAATAGATGGCGTTAATATGTAAAGATTGTAAAACAATAACTTGGCGATTAAAAAGATTGGCGGCGAGTTTCTTGCCAGTTCTTCTCGTCCGCTCTACGCCCTTGATTTGTGAACTGGTAGTAAATGTAAAATTAGAAGCATTTAATATTAGTAATATTAGTAATTTAATATGTATCATTTTTTATTGACGTTCATAGATGTACATTGTGTTACCTAAATTAATAGATTATTTTCTAATTTAATTGAATTAAATATGGCAACTTTGTGACATTTCAAATATAAGACAACTGTCATCTTTCAGTCTCCCGCGACCACGGTTGCTGAAAAGCATCCGAAACGTCGGGATAAATAATTTAAACAATAAATCGCGTTTTAATCCGGTATACAGTATTTTATTTAAATAAACAAAAGCGGTGTAATTGAAAAGCGTAGTGATTCAATGACACGTCTAATTCTTAGATACCTTCATTGGATCGAGACTACGTGACGTGACCTCAGTCTCTCGACAATTAATCACTGCGCTGTCGGTGTTAATAGAATGGGATTCAACGAATTCAATAGTCTTTTGAACTATTTCTGTCTAGAATATTAAAAAGAATCATTTTATTCAACGATTCATATTAATTAATATAAACAAAACAAGAATACAAAATTAAAATTGAAAATTAAAAAAAAAATCGTCCTAACGTTTATATACAGCCTAAACTTATTAAATATGTATATTTATGTTATAAAGTCCTTGTATGAAAATAGTTTTCAAATCATTTATTAATTAGGTACGAACGTCAATAAAAAAAAATTGATACTAATTTTACATTTACACCTGTTCTCAAATCAGTTTAACCTTAAGATACCAGAAGATATACCTACTTCACAAGCAAAGTACATGTGACAGATTTTTTATTAGATATAGATTTGAAAGTTATTTTTGTATTTTATCCACCTTTTACGGCAAAACGATCCATATTGTTGTTTAATAAAGTGCTTAATTCTATTTTTATAATACCTATCTAAGAAAATACCAGGCACTCTATGCGTTTGAATACTTCATTTTCTACTTTTGCCCTTATCGTTATTATGCCGATTTGGTCCAAAATGCAATTAAAATTAATATCTTAGAAGCTACCTCAAGTGGAAAAAAACACTCGCAACTAGTAATTAGGTCGGTCGTATGAACGCCTTGTTCTCACTTTGAATCTGTTAATATTTTTTATTTTAATTGCTATTTAAGTACCTATAATCTATATGTCTGATATACTTTCAATAAAATTAGCTTAGTTTTTTTCGCTCTATAGGAAGTTAATAAGGTTACGTATTCACAAAAACTTAGCTACTACACATAAGTAGATAGTACCCACCCGACAAATTAAATATTCTAGATAATAATCTCTTGTAATTTATCACTTTTAAATATTATTTGAATGGTAATTTTGAAGTTAATAAGTCATTAATCTTCCGCGCTCAAACAATCCTTCTTAGTAATGAGTTTTGTCGCAGCTTAACATAGACTTTGCAATTTATATTTCTGAGGCGCTCTACATGAAAAGCGAATCATTTGTATATAGGGTTATAAGGTAAAAAGCTAAATTTAGGGACTTATTAGATATTATAGACTTAAAATGAGTCGCAAAAACACTTTACGTTTTATATGTGAATTCAGTGTAATTATTTGAACTTTTCATTTGAATTAATTTCGGAGCCGTCTTTTTTAAAAACCTGATTTTTAATACTTTAAATATATTTTCTAGATTTTTTTAGGCTTTGCTATTATTATTTTCAGTTATCGTTTGGCGCTAAACAATTGCCAACTCGCTAAAAGGCTACAAAATTATTTATCTTATTTTAAGTACGAAAAATACTGGTGCAATATTTGATTATCCAAAAGAAAGATTCAAAATATGTCTTAACATTAAAGGCATACAAAAATATTTTTGTAACATAGATTTTTTACAATTGTTGCCATTATTTTCCAATGAGAGGAAAAATTAAAAGACTTTAACTAATACCAAAAGCCAAAAATGTATAAACTAAACAACAACAGCTGTGAGGCCGCTCAAAGGGTAGTTACTCAGCTTCAGCTGCAGCAACAGCAGCAAATTACACTCAAATTGTACCAAAACGCAACACATCCAAAGTTATGAAAAAATAAAATAAAGAAGGAGTCACATAAATGAAGTGTTTTTTTCTCTCAGGGCAACTAAGACTCGATTTGTGTTTGCAATTTAAAGGTCAGTGACCGCGGTAGAGCTAAGCACATACATTGTATATAGGTAATGAAGAGACTATGTAAAGTTCACTACATCTCAGTCGAGTTGAGACTTGAGACAAACTTTGTTATTGAAATTGTCAGCAGGTATCGCGTCTGAGAAGTTCTTGGGTTGTTGCTTTAATGTTTGTGTTTCTAGATTAATTTTGAAGTTATTATATTTACACTAATAAGAATGAGACAAATATATCAATTATATTAAACTTTCTTTGCGTAGAGATCTTGGCTCACTCTGCGACCTCTATCGCAATTGTCATGGGGATGCTCGAAGGCATTGTTTGGACTAATCCCGGCTGCTGAATTTGTCAGCGCGTTCGATAGAACACCTTCCGTGCGCATCGACGGGTCATTGGTTCAAATCCCACCGCGACGACATGTTTATAATTTTCTATAAGCATGTCTACCCCACGTCTCGTAACTTCGGGCATTGAATATCGAAATTCAGACCGGGTAACGAACCAACGTTCATAGATGGAAAAACCGTAAAGTGCACATTGCGCGTTTCGGTTTCAGTCTATTCGTTTCCGAATGCTCGAAGTAATAAGTAGGTCGACAGCGCATCATTGACTAATGTTCTGTAGTGTGTATCACCTACCGTCAAGTGAACCGTATGCTTGTCTGTCGATATCTAAAATAAAAAAAACATCGCATCAAAATTCCAATTCCACTGTCTTGCACAAACACTCTGTAGAACCATCCGTCGCTGGCGGTTTTTCCGAATCGATCTAGCTAGGTTTTCATACCAAGTCAATTTTTCTTATTGTCCATGCCTTCTGGTATTGTAGATATGTATGGTAAGATTCTGACCATAACGTGAGCCACCTGCTTTTTTGCATATCCAATACACTAAAAATAAATATAATATTATATCCAACATAGCTTTTGAGACGTCACCCTGAGGATAAAAGGAAAAAACGCTCGGAGCGACACCAAAGCTTATGCCAGGTTTGTAACTATAAGTTTTCTACATATCAAGAAGAAGAAAGATACCCTTTAGACTTGGAGAAGTTCTGAAAGGTTTTTTTTACAGAAGAGGACAAACAAAAAGAGGTGCAACTAAATAAATATAAAGACAATATCATGTACTATTATCTCCAAATGAGGGGTTACCCCGCTTGTCAGAGATTTATTAGCATTAATCATTATATGTATATAACAAATTCCAAATAGCGATTTCGATAAAAACCATAAATATTACCTCAATGTATTTACCATTACTTAGTTTAAACTGAAAGTCATGTCAAAGCGATAGAAATTGCGTGAGGTATGATGAAAACCGTGACCAATCGCGATAAAATTCACTTAATCTATGAGTCAACAGAAATAAATAGCATGGTATACAGTAAATGTAATTTTAAGTTGATTTTACATAAAATAATGAACCCCTAGTTCGTTACTGGGTCAAAAAGCCTTGGATTTAAACTTTCCATATGCATAATAGGTAAAAGCCAATATTGTCATTCATCGAGAATTTTCACTCTATTTTGCTCCCGAAATAAAGTGAAAAGTGAGTTAGCAAATACACGAGCTACCTCCCCCTGTCTCCAAAGCTCAGGAGGACCTCTCAGCTTCAAGGCCCTGGTGCCCTGCACCACTTTGCCGTATGATAGCTATGCCACTGGTGGCAAACCATTGATTATTGTTTCATTGATTCCATAAATAATAAGAAATAGTTTCATACCTGTTTAGATAAGATAGAAACATACAAATGCATATATTTGAAATTAATACAGAGTTAAATTCATAAAGCACGTATGTGTGCTTGAACTTAGAGCCTCGCTAGCGAAGTGCCTCTGTACGTGACCCGGCATTTAATTTCACTAAAGCACCGCGTTTGGCAGGCATTTCCGCATTTTGTTTGACTAGTTTCTTCGCTGTCCAACTTGTCTAAGACCAACAGGGAAACTCGGACCTACCCCACCGCCCACGAGGCCGTTATCTTAATTAAGGCAAGATGCGAAAGTTTGAGGAGAAATTTATTAAAACTTGACGTTTGTTCCTTGCCCCGGTTTGATCTCTGTAAATTAGCGAGAGCTGTTTGCGTTGATACTGCGTTTGATAGCTGAAGTTTAGTTTGCTCAAACCCAGCTAATATTCCTCGCCAGAGAGGAAATTAACTCTATCATGTTAATTCCATATAGTGTTGACGAAATTCAGTCGTCAAACTTTAGTTTTCTTACAAATACAGTAGTAAATACTTACCATTGCATATATCTGTGTAAATTCAGATGACTAGTATTGATAATATCTTTAATGTATTGATGGCATGGTTTTTTTTAAATTTGCTTAATACAAGCTTAACATATGATTAATATTATATTGTAAGTCATTCATTAAAGGTATTTTGATAAGATTACGTAGTTTTGAGATATATTTTTTTACAATATCTTGTTGATAATATTAATTGATGAAGTCCGATGCACTGATAATGCAGTGAGCTAATAATATATCTATAACTACCTATTGTAGACCACAAATCAAAAATCCTTTTTAATTTTCTAACCTCATAAGACTGGGATTTCATGTCATTATGTTAATAAATTATGTCTGGGTTGCATAGGATTTTTCAAGATCATATTATGTATTGAAATTGCTTAGAGTGATAATGCTTCCTTACTGCACTTTCTGTTTTTTTAGATTTATTCTAAAGGTTAAGTTTTATAATGTAAGAGTGTTAAATAAATAAATAGATAACTTTTTTCAAACAAACTTTTCAGTCTTAATTTTTTTATAGATTTTAAGGTCCTCCAATTTTAAGATACGCTTCTTTCTGTATATTTTAAATATATCACTGTATCTAATTATTGCTTTATTTAATTCATTTGAAACATCCTCTAACACTTATTTTTAGTCTCCTCTGACTTATCTAAAAGAAATCGCTAAGGTCGCCGTACCAATATATTTATAAATATGTATTTTTTTAAGAATATTTACTTGTATTTTCTGGGATATAAAAGTGTTTTCAATTTATTCATTTCATTCATGTTCGTTTCTGTTGTCGGTTATCATAAATGTTACTTTATAAAAAATACACTTTACTATTTTCTTTTAGCATTAGCTAGTTCTATTTGTGATCTGTTACTTTTATGGACGTAAAATACTGAAGGTTCTGCATAACATTGGTGAAAGGCAAATATTTTACAGTAATATTTTTTGGCCTCCCACTCGACGTCTCTCGATCAATTTGCACCCAATGACACGTTGTAAATAAAGATTTATTCACACCATCCATTCTACTTTCGTTTTCCCGAGGGAAATGTTGCGGTCTAAATATATGTTAGGAAAACGCGTCATCGAGTTATATTTTTAAAAATAGAACAAAACAGAAAGCATTGCATTTTTTACAGAAAGGATGAATGATAAAAATTTATAAAAAAAACAAGTTGTGGTTTTTTTATCACCTATGCGTTTGTTTGTATGAGATAATTTTTAATTATTGTGAGAAAAACATTGTGTTATATGTGTGATACTAATACAACAAAAAAAATATTAATTGTAATTGTATTAATTGTAATATTAACATTTTTGTTACATAAGCTGATAGCGACAATGAAAATAAGAGTTATTTCAGCTTAAAACTGATAATATAAACTAATTATAGATAATGATTTATTATTGCAAGTATAATGACATGAAAACAAAATCTGACTTTATCTATCTTAAAAGAAGTTACATTTTTATCGCAAAATTCGTAAAATTGATAAATACTAATCGGTTTTTCCAAAATCAATAACATTAGTCAACTGACTTTTCATATTCATATATATTATCTAAAAAAACATTTGATATGCAAAAACAAATGAATGAGATTTGTTAAGCTTGAAAATATTTTTATGTGTCGAACAATTCTAAAAATTAAAAAGCTTCTTGTATAGAAACAAAGGAAAATCGGCAACAGCGCTTCAATATGCACGCCATCACACCGTTCCAATCTTTTAGAGAGTAGTGTTCGCCGTCTACAAATAGAATAATTTGATTTTGCAACGAACTTTTGAGTGCTCTCAAGGTGATATAACATGCCTGTGCTCCTGAAGGTTCTTCGCAAAGGTTGCAATCAAATACAGTTGGATGTTGCACGTGCAAGTTTCCTCTCTGCAAACACTCGTGACCTGTCCTTTGCCCCTTCCGAGTTTTCGATGAAATTTTGAAACTTTTCCAGAAGATTGATTTCGAAATTCTCATTGAACTTCCATGCTCCAACGCGGTGAAAGTTTTTAATGAAATCGGACACTGAATGAGCTTCGAAAGAATTTAATATTACATTTCTTCAATTGAAATAGTCCATTTAGAATAAAGAAATGGAAGTGGCATTTGCGCTCTATTGTTCAAATGCACCACTTGCAGTTGACGTAGCTCCTTGTTAAGACTGTCACTGTAGTATTTAAATGAAACCATTTCATTTCTGAAAACAATAATAACTTGTTATAAAACGGGGTCCGTTGAAGCAATGCGCAGGTGCGTCTGACTTAACAGAATTGAGCCCGTTATTCTAAGATTTTGTAAGAGCTACCGACTTTTGAGTGCGATAAAAATATTATTTTTATTCATAATGTTTAAAAACTACAATAATATTATTGTGTTTCTCAATACACGATACGTAACGCTATAATTATTGTAAAATTAACTTCGACTGGCTCGTTGGCCCGTTCTGTAGAACACCTGCCTTGAGCATCTATGGGTGTTTTTGTTTTTTTGTTTTTTTTATGTTAGATATCGACAGACGAGCATGAGGTTCACTTAATGGTAGGTGATACCTCAGCCACAGAACATCAGTCAATGAACGCTGTCGACCTAATTTTTACTTCGAGCATTCGGAAATCCATAGACTGAAACCGAAACGCGCAATATGCACTTCACGGTTTTTCCATCTATGAACGGTGGTTCGTTACCCGGTCGGAATTTAGATATTCCTCCCACCCGATCAATACCCGAAGTTACCAGACGTGGGAAAAACATGCTTACAGAAAATTATAAGCATGTTGCTCCCGGTGGGATTCGAACCCATCGATGCGCACGGCAGGTGTTCTACCAAACGCGCCAACGAGCCCGTCAAATTTCTGTCGTCAATTTTCTGTAAGTATTGCTTCCCCACGTCTGATAACTTCGGGCATTGAACGGGTGGGAGAAATATCGAAATTCGAAAAACCGCGAAGTGCATATTGCGCGTTTCGCTTTCAGTCTATGGATTTCTGAATGCTCGAAGTAATAAGTAGGTCGACAGCGCATCATTGACTGACGTTAATAGCTGAGGTACATACTCTTATACATTACAAGATGTAACATTTATACATGTTTCTTCGAGGAGCAACTAGATTAACAGATAAAAAATGAATTATATATGTATAGTAAAAAACACAAAAAATATTCCAAGCTTAACTACTATATACAAACCTTCTCTACATAATACTAACATTTATTACAGTATATTGAGACAAACTAACTAACATTAATTTGAACTCAAAAAACCAATTTCTTTATCTTCAAAAGCTCTCTTCCTACACAATATTGCCCCGAGAATGGAGACTTACAGCCCCAATCCACAATCACACCTGATTTATAGAGCTGAGAACACGACCGATGCACCCGATGGTCCTTTAAAATTGCTCTAAAGACTTTCAATTTGTACCTAACTTGTACGAGGGTCAGCGCCATTCGTATCGCCTGGATTTAGTCGGAAATGTAGACTGTATTACAGAGATACTTTATTACAGAAGTTTGGGTGTATTGTGTTCTAATAACTTGCAATGAGAGGCGAATTTTTAATATCAAGATAAGGACATGGAATTCCGTGATCTCTACTTACTCCAATTAAAAAAAGGCGTGGTGTACATATGTATATGTATGTATGCATGTATAAGATAAGGATAACTTACGAGTTCTTCTCAGTAGACGCTATTCACAATCGGTTGAAGCTTAAATAGGTATAAAAAATATCGCTTCGAAAATACTTGTAAAGGTTTCCATAAATAAAGTGATTATTGAATATTAAATTATGTTATTAATTGCCTTCTGCTAAGTGTTGGCATTAAATACTATTTGTATTTAATGTTTGATGTTCCTCCCACATACTACATATAATGTAGGTCCCACCAACATAGTATGTGGGATGTAGGAATATCGAAATCCCGACTCAGGTTACAAACCACCAAATGAATATTGCGCGTTTGGATCAATCTATGGATTTCTGAATCCTCGAAGTAGAAAACTACGTCATATCACAAATTGATCTCCTGTGATTGAGGTACCTATCATCAAGTACCCAGATCTGTTGATACCTGACAAATTCGAAAAATAGGTATCAATGGAAATACTTTTTAATACATATACATTAGATATCAATTGTGCTAAGCACACTAGGTGGGAAGTGATGCTCAACCTCTTATTTCTCTTCTTATATTCAGAATATTTTTTATCCTAAGAAAATAGTGATAACTTATCTCTCATTTACCCCTAAAGTCTAAACTATCCCTTCACACACTGCACAGTTCCCAACCAATTCGTGAAAGTAAGAAAACTAAACGCAATAAAATACTTTTAGCAAAAAGGCCGCGTTTATGTCTTAACTAACTATAAATAACAACTAACAAATAAAAAATAAATATAACTTACACTCTGAAATAAATAGACAAACAATATGACACACACTTTGTTATTTACACAAAACGATACACTTCCTACTTCAACGTAAGCCATGTCATGTTTCTGTGTTTGTTCCCATTTTCAATTTCAGAAAGTTTCTATAAATTTTAAAATCGCAGACAGGAAGTCAGATCGAAATCGCGGCGCTCAGGAGGAAATTGCTCATTCTCACGCGACCGCCTTACTCCGGGAATACTCTAATGGAAAAAGTTAAAAAAATATACAAAACTTCTTTTTATAATGTTGCCCTCGCTGAAATCATCGAGCTCAACTATAGGTACGACTTGAAGAGAGAATTTTCAATTTAAATTTCACCTGGTACTTTTTATTCCCACGCAGGTTGTAAATTACACATACAATTCTTTTTTTTAATGTTAGATATTGACAGACGAGCATGAGGTTCACTTGATGGTAGGTGATACCCCAGCCACAGAACATCAGTCAATGATGCGCTGTCGACCTACTTTTTTTTTACTTCGAGCATTCGGAAATCCATAGACTGCGAAACGTGCAATGTGC
Source organism: Anthocharis cardamines (assembly GCA_905404175.1). Taxonomy (NCBI): domain Eukaryota; kingdom Metazoa; phylum Arthropoda; class Insecta; order Lepidoptera; family Pieridae; genus Anthocharis; species Anthocharis cardamines. The sequence continues at coordinate 4,860,795 of FR989959.1, forward strand.
ACTTCACGGTAATTCCATCAATGAACGCTAGTTCGTTAACCGGTCGGAATTTAGATATTCCTCCCACCCGATCAATGCCCGAAGTTACCAGACGTGGGAAAAATATTCTTACAGAAAATTATAAACATGTCGTCCCGGTGGGATCCAAACCCACGACCCATCGATGCGCACGGCAGGTGTTCTACCGAACGCGCCAACGAGCCTGTCAAAATTCTACTATTTAGGTTTATTTTAAATTATGGTTCATTAAGACAAGTAGTCACTTACATGAAATACATTTATAAACTATGTAATGGTCTACGGTGACCTGAATATATGAAGCTCTTAAAACTATACACGAACATATAAAGAGATTGACACAAAACTTTTGTACCACATAATATAAGAAAAAGAAGAAACATCTTATTTTGTCAGACACTAACTATTTTAATTAGGAATAATCATTTAAAATATTATGCTTATTTCTGTCAAAGAGGTACACTAAGATTCAGTTTTAAGCAATACCCAAATGGATATTGCTTGTAATAAAAAGTGAATGTGAAATCCCGAATAGTGGGGCATGGGGTAGACACATTTCTGTGTCTGACATCTTAAGAAGCAAGTAGATGATCACTGATCTTTTTTAATCCCTGGAACTCGAACCTCTGATCTCCGGTGCTAAACACATTGCACTTACCACTGAGCCACGGAGGCGATATTAATAATTTTATTATATAATAGAGATATCCTAATTTTAAATCGTCATGAGGTCGAGTTTTAAAAAAGAAACCAAATACTTTATTGAACACTACAGTTACATAACAACACAAGTAAAAATTGATGACCTACTAAAATAAAAACAACAGTTTATATCTACACTGTTACTTAATAGGTATAGAGGTTAATACAGAGGTTTTTACATAATCTCTGGAAATACTGGAAAAATTAAAAAATGTAAACTTACACTTTTCCTGATTAACGAATGACGAAATACTCCAAGACTAATCAAAATTTAGTTTTACTGAAATAGTGCGTTTTAAGCAGGTTTTAAGTATGCATATTCACTTAACTCCAACAAACTATAAATTATCCCTTATTTAAGTAACACCTAAATCACTTAATGAGGTAATTCATAATTGAGTCGTTACACCATTGCTAAAAACAAGTATTTAGAAAAATATCATCAATTTTTTTTTTTGAAAATCGCGAAACAAAATTAAGGAATGCCATCAAATACTATCACCAATCATTGATTTTTTCACTATCGCTCTGATAATACGAGTGTATCTGATAAGATTATTCAACGTTCACTTCTCTTCAAATACACGACACGCTTCTGTTGATTCAGTTGTATATAGTTTGTTCTTGCTAATAGTTTCTTTGAAGGGATTTAAATCAAAATGTGGTAAGTATTCATTTAATTAAATAGTTTACAAGCCGATAATAAAGCTAATTTTTGATATTAATGATTCTTATTTTAAAAACTATTCATATTCTAAACTTAAGATAATATTTAAGGATAAAATAAATTAATATAGTACAAGTTAAACGAACAAAGACGCTTCGAGGAAAATGTAAATGACCTTGTTTATTTCGCGTGAATAAAACCTGATTAGGTATAAGTAGATACAGAGGTAATTGACCGCCTTCTTGGTGCAGTAGTATCACTGGAGATCCCGAGTTTGAATCCCGGGAAATCAAAATAAAAAACTGATTGATTACTTGGCTGTTAAGAAAAAAAATATTGTACACACAGAAATATGTCTGCCCCGTACTCCACGTTACTCGGAAATTCGCGTAATCACTGTTATTTTATTTTCACAACGAATTAAATTAAATGGAATAAAACCTATAAGTAACTTTGTTATGCTCTAAGCTGAAAGTATGTTAATAGGAAACAACAGCAAATTCTAGATTTGCATTAAAACTAGAAGTCTAGCACTTGGTTGAGTCTATTTATGTAGAATAAATATATTATGAGTTAGCACCAGCCACCAGTGTGAAACCTGTCAGAAGCGCGTCATAAACAAGCGCGAAGCCGTTAGGTCGACTGACGCGGTTAGGCCTTGGCATGTTTTACTGCACGTATGGTGTACTTCCTGATATTTTATGACAGCGACGATTTAACTGCATGTTTAGTGCAGTTAGAGTTGGGTCATTGACATTTTACCTAGCAGTGTAGCATAACAACTTTATTCCTGATACTTTTGAAACAGGTTTGAAAATCGTTATCGTGTTGAAAAAAAGTTGAGAATATTTTTTGAAACGATTCGTTTTTCACTATACATTGCATTTCCCAGTTCGTTTGTCAATGCTGTACATTTTAATTCAACCTATTGTAAGAAATGGAAAGCAGTTAAATGGTTTCTGATAAAAACTTGTTATAATGGCTGTTCGTTCATTCAATACCCACCGCTTAGTGTAATTAACTATTTCTGTACCCTTGTAGGTACTTAGTGCGTAGCATTTTGCAGTGTTCACATGATCATGAAACAGACATAAAATATCTGCCCATGCGTCACTAGAGAGTGGGAATTCACTTATCACTTAGTGTAGTGAAAAACTTGTCATTCACAATCTACTGTTTTGTAGGTTTGATTCTCTTACGCATACGTCAAGTGTTTTTTTATGTTCGATATCGATAGAGGAGCGTGGGATTCACTTGGTAGGTGGTACCTCAAACACATGTCATTAATTACCTTATTTATTTCTACTTCATCCGATAGAAGATATAATCTGAGATGTGAGCATAAATTCTTTAAACTACTGAAGCTTGACGATAGAAATTCATACAAGTTTATTACATTCTGAGGTAGCGGTCGAGAACATTCTTTAATAGGGCCAGGTTAAAATTATTCGAAACCGACGAGCGTGTATGAATGTATTGATGAAAGTGGAAAAAGCGAAAGTGGTATGCAAGGATCGAAGCATATGGGATTCCGTGATCTCTGCCTAACCCAATGGGAAAGAGGCGGGAAATATATGTGTGTGTAATAAAGTCTGATTCATTGTGACTAATCTGTTGCAGGAAACAACCGTAGATAATAATGATAAAAAGCCCTTCACATAAGGCTACACCTTATGTATACAACACTTTATTTTTCGTTATATACTAAGAATTTAATGAGTATATTTTTTACAGTTGCTGTGTGTGTAATCTTCTGTGTAAAGTCATTAGCGCAATACTTTCTCTACTTTTTATCGTCGCCATAATATTACTTATATTATGGGGTGTTGGAGTATTATTTACATAGCATATAGAAAGTGAGTAATAGTATCTATTTGAATATATGCAGGGCTATTCTTAAAAAAATGCAAAACTCTGTTGCTTCGTTTAGAAAGGTGTATTTGGACAATATACATGTTTTGCATGACGTTTACGTGTTTCTATTCATTACGGGACGAAACGTAAAACCTTTGACGATTTTCAAAAATAACTCTGCATATATTATTTCTAATGTTAAGGCTCATTTACACGATGCAAGTTTCTTAAATGGCATCATGTAATTGGCCCTTATGGCCGTTGATGTATCTTTAAATATTTTAGTCCTCTCACTATCTTCTACTCAGTTCTTCTTGTGTTTTATGTGTTATTCATTTATTATTAAAGTTTTTCTTGCTTTTGTTGTTTTATGCTATATAAATAGTGCTAGGTCTTTCAGTTAATTTTTTTTTTATTTTGTTTTTGTTTATCTTCCACTATAATGGTCTGCTGAAACATTGGAGGACTACTAAAAATCAGTGTCAGAGCCAATTTTTTGTGTTTTTCTAAGTTGTTATTCATACTTGCATTTATTTTTGCAAACGACAAACGCTTCACTTGATTGCCATCAAAACATCTTCATTGATACATCAGCCACAGAACATCAGTCAATGATGCGCTGTCGACCTATTTTTTATTCCATCTATGAACGGTGGTTCTCTACCTGGTCGGAAATTCGATAATTTTTAATTAAAAACATGTTGTTCCGACGGGATTCCAACCCATGACATATAGGAGCGCAACTACTGTAGCTATAAGAGATATAGAACATTGACATAATAAGAGTTATTTTCTTTTTTTATTTCAGAATACCAGACTGAACTAGATATAAAGAAAATGCCGAGATTGAAGAGAAATAACGTATTTACTGCTATATTTTAAATCTCTGCATAGTTTTAAAATGTCTCTATTACTAAGTAAATTGCGGTCAGTCACTATTAATTGATGACTAATATCATTATCCATTATACCAGAAACCTAATAATGCATAATCTATTATATGCATATAGGCACAATTATGACTCACAAGGCAGAGAAAATCACCAATGGCATTCATGAGTAACGAAGATGTACAGATGTTTAAAAAAATGTTTTAAATGCCATATTTTTAATCGATCAGATATTCGGATGTGATGCACCTGTAATAATTAACATGTTGTTGCGGCAAATTAGGTGTATTTTATGTAAATTTTGTTTGCTCATGAATTTTCGTGTATATTGGCAGCTCTACAAATATAAAAATTGTTGTACTTCATTTTTAAAATCTGCTATACGATATGTAATAAAATTATAGGCAGCTTCCAGCAGTTTCTTGCTGTAACACGAATTACTTATATAGAATAGACATCTACGCTCACGTCCGGTAAAAAATTATATAATATCACTAAGAGAAGAACTTTTACATTGCCTAAGATCACCTGAAATCTAATATAAGAAAACGTTTAAGAGGCTTATAAAATCATTTCATCAAGCCAAAGACCAAATGTAAGCTTGAAACTCAGGCTTCAAAGTTGTCAAAGTTAGATAAATATTGACAAAAAATAAATCTGAAAAGCATTGCAAGAACTTGACTATCTTAAATACTGCTTATAAAAAATGTTATATTTTTATTTTTAAATTTCTTTTTCTTATCATATACTTCTTACCTATTCCTTCTTAATAATTTTATATGTTATATCATTAAGGAATGTATGCGTTAAAAATACATTTTATATAATGGTATTTTTTGAAAAAAAAATATATATTTGTTTTTGTTAAAAAAAAAATTAACATCAAACATAATAAATATAAATTAATTGTGTTATTATCAATCAAATATAATTTAAATAAAACTTTAGATCTAAAATTAAATTGTTTAATTTATGTATGATGAGTTTTTTTTATATTTTCTACCTTCTACTTATTTCAAAGGGCCAGGTCAAAAGTACCTACTCGTAACCGACGAGTGTATATGAAAGCATGAAAATAGAAGAAGCGAAAGTGGTATGTAAGGATCGGAGCATATGGAATTCTGTGATCTCTGTCTACCCTAATGGGAAAGAGGCGTGTTGTATATGTATGTGAATCATACATATGATGAATGGAAGTCGAGCACGCTAAGGTTCACGCGCAACTTCATTCCACGCACTACCAAACTATGGAATGTATTACCACCCTCTGTATTTCCATCCAACTACGACCTCGTTGGTTTTAAAAAGCGAGCCTATAAATTCTTGAAAGGCCGACAACGCATCTGAGACTTTTGGGTCGCGGATGTCTATGGGCGGTGGTGATTACTTACCATCAGGTAACCCACCTGCTCGGTTGTCCGCTCTGTTATAAAAAAAATGTATGTATGTACTTATTTCACTATATTAGTATAAGAGGTCATCCACACACATCTACAATAATAATGATTGATTATTTACCCCTAATCTAAGATTTTTTTACCATATTTTTAATCTATTATCGTTGCTTACATAGTTTGGGCTAACTTTATCGGATTGTCTGTTTCGTGTGTATATATGGAGAACCTTTGTAGGTGAACTTTTTTTTAAATAGAGACTTTTTACCACCCATAATTTACAATCAGAGCGGTTGCAATCTTATGATATGATTAGATACAGAATAAATCATCACTGCTGATAATGTATCGTCATAAAACTGACCTGACACAAAAAATCAGACTATTTTCGCTGCGATATTTGAACATGAGAAGGCTAAGTCTAACACCATAGCGTACATAACTTTAAATAACAATCCATTTCAAGTTGTGTTATTTGAAAATATATATAATGCAGTGTCACGTTGTCTGTGGTCGTACTCCTCCGAAACGGTTCGACCGAATTTGATGAAATTTTTAATGTATATTTGGTACATATGAGAATAGGGCGCAAAGTATATAATTTGATTGATTTTATGAAATTCTATTTTATATAAGCCTCTTCCTTCCTAAGTAGAAGGAATCTGATTTATCTATACTAATATTATAAAGAGGAAAGATTTGTTTGTATGTATGTTTGTTTGTTTATTACGATCTAACTAAAAAACTACTGGACCGATTTTAAAAATTATTTCACCAATAGAAAGATACATTAGAACCGAAAATATGCTTTTTGTGTATAGCAGTTCATCTGCATTGAACCCGGGGGCATGTTGCAATTTAGGACCAGACAAGTGTAGAGACAAGAGCGGCAACAATTTAACAGTCTATAATACCTTGGTGTTTAAATCCTTCACTATACAGGGTGGAAAGAATCAATGGGCCCTGGAGGGAAACCACTTTAAATCCTTAAGATAGATTATTTTACTTAAAGGAAACATTCCTTTATTTTTATAAAGAAACAAAACTGCATTCAAAGATTTTCTAAAACTAGTTTGTCTCACCCGGAATTGAACTGAACTGTCCTTCGTATTAGAACTGATGATAAAATAAAATAAATGTTAGATTTCATGATCTGTTTTATTTCTAAGACCCAATGTTTTTAGAGAGATTTTATCCTGAACGTTGATTCTATCGATTAGTGGAATAAAATATCGAATGTTTAAATTTTGAATTTTTAGCTGGTTCGATTTCCGGGTGAGACAAATTAGTTTTAGAAAATCTTTGAATGCAGTTTTGTTTCTTTTTAAAAATAAAGGAATATTTCCTTTAAGTAAAATAATCTATCTTAAGGATTTAAAGTGGTTTCCCTCCAGGGCCCATTGATTCTTTCCACCCTGTATAATATATGTAGACACTTCAATAAAACGACTGCAAAAATATATCTTCTCTTGTCTTTTATATTTTTTTAAGAAAAGGGTTCTCTTATATATTTACTAACAATGTAAAGCGATACAATCTATTAAAGTGATAGAAAATTCTAATTATTGTTGATATTGGTAACACACAGTTCGTGTTAATTACAATCAAATACCCGCTAATGAAGGTTGAGCACGCAACATTTCATATCATAATTAATACAATTTGATCAATGAATTCAAACAAGAAAATAGTAAATAAGTAATATGAAAAGGATTCGTGGTCTACGCAGAGTATCGTTTTTAACTGGATTCAGTCGAATATCTCAAAATATCGATTGTCAATTCATAAATAACCATACACATGCAGAGAAGAGAAGGTGGGATCTTCCATCCTACAATAAATGAAATATTCTCAACTAGTCTTTCAATCTCATCTTTAGTAAGCTTCGATCAACATTTAATACTATGTCAATGTTAGTAAGGATCAATAGGAGTCTAAATTCAAAATGGCGACCAAATTCTATCTTATCTATATATATAAAAGAGATTCCCACCTATATAGTCACTCATCACGATATCTCTGGAACCATAAGGCGTAGCGACTTGAAATATGGTAGGAATATTCCTTTCGTCGAGTAGAGGTCAGCTAAGAACGGATTTTACGAAATTCAACCCACAAGGGGGGTTGCGGGGGCAATTGCTAGTATATATATAAAAGAGATTTCCACCTATATAGTCACTCATCACGATATCTCTGGAACCATAAGGCGTAGCGACTTGAAATATGGTAGGAATATTCCTTTCGCCGAGTAGAGGTCAGCTAAGAACGGATTTTACGAAATTCAACCCACAAGGGGGGTTGCGGGGGCAATTGCTAGTATAGTATATACTAGTTATAACTTTCAATACATTTTTATAATACAGTTATAGAAATTACTTTCTATAAACAAACAAACTCTATTTTTTTTTATTAAATATAGTAAATAGGTGTAGAGTGTAAATGGATTGAAATATAAAAAATAATTACTCTTCGAATGTTTGCTTTTAAGTAAATTGATTTGATCATACTCTACGCTTTGGTATTTGAAAATCAATTAGTTTGATTTCCTTTACACACATCTCGGTCGTATATATGGTTGAAGCTATGTTTTACATTAGCGATTATAAACTACCAAACTACAATAAAAAACAAATAAGGGCAAATATGTTCACAGTGCTTTTAAATAACTTTTGCCCTGCAACGAAGTTTCCTCCGACTTCAGTAGCACACGCGTCAAAACCTCTTGTATATTTCTCCAAGGTCTTTGGAATGCAGAATATTCAGTATACCAAAATGGAAGTGAAGAGGCTGGCAATTTACAATAAGTGTTACTCTATCTTTTTCCTTAGTTTATTAATTTGTGTAATTGTTTATGATCCACCTCTCAGTTGGACCGAGACTAAATCCGATTTACCTCTAAACATATTAACAAGATTGTTTGGTGTGCTACAAACTTTTGAAATATTCTATTACATTTTTATTGTATCTTTTGGCAACGAGGGACATTATTGGAACTTATATAAGACTCTGAATAGTTTGGATGATCATTATGAAAAGAGGATGAAGATGTTTCGGACACGTCGATGTCTTGCTATTTTCTTATTGTCAACTCCACCTTTATTGATCTCTTTCACGTTTTATTTGCGCAAGTTCAACATACGAAACGTTGTGGCACAAATAACTTTCTTTATTATTATGCTCCAGGGAGTCAACTTTGTTTATTTCATTGTGAACATTTTTATAGAGGTTTTAATTTTTAAGTCCATTCTTGCTTCAAAAATTCTAGAATACTTTCCGTCCAGTGTAATGAAACAAAACTGTTTTACTCATTTCATTATTGTAAGTAATTACAAAAGCTTTTCTTTATTCTATTAAATTATGTTTTTTGTAATTATTATTTATTTCAGAAGATATTTGTCAGCTCAGAATCTTTGCAACGCAGTTATTGTTGGTTTGAACTAATGCAAATTTATGATAAAATTGCTGATTGTATTTTTATCTTCAACAAGATCTATGCAGGGCAGGTATTTGGGAAATAAGTTATTTTTTACTTGATCACTTTAGAAGCCATCTCGTGGTTATTAGTAGACCATGATAAACCAGCAAAACAAAAGGTCGCCTCTGCCGGCCTAGCATGACAACCGCGACAAAATTTTGTCGACCATTTTCTCGTATTTTAATCGATTATCGCTATATTTCTTTCGGGTCTAACATGACAATTACACTTAAAACTCGACTTTTAATATCAAAAATAGATATATTTGTCGATCGAGATATCTTTTCTATCAAAATTGTCGATGTCGAGATATATTACATCGAGATATCTTACATCTTAGTTTGTCTTCTCTCGTCCGCTACATATCTCGTGGCGGTCATGCTAGGCCGGCTGATTTTGCTGGGCGCCTAGTCCATCTTCGCTGACTGCACATAAAAATTTTAGATCAGCGTAACTTATGGCTAAATACTCAAAGGCAAATTAAGATCAAAATTAGGATGTATTTCTGTTACTTTCATTAACATACATTGTGTGAGAGACAGGGACATTTTAAGTAGCTCTCAACTTGAATTACTCTTTCAGTATACTGCCGTTATATACAAATTTTAGCCTATACCTACAATTTATTTTATTTTCAGATACTGCTAATGTTCGAAGCTTGGTTATTAACTACGGTGCTTGTTATATGCAGGTCTTTGTCACCATCTCTTAAGGTACAGTGCTACCCATTATATGTAGTGTGTGTGCTAGTTTACTAGCGACCCGCCCTGGCTTCGCCCGGGTTATATAGCGTATCATGCCTAGATATCTTATCTGTCGTAGGGACTACCCTACTATCGCAAACTAATGCGCAAGCGTTATTTTTTTATAACTTCTAAAATATTCATTTAAATTATATTATGTAAAAGATTATAATAATGTGCATGAAATGCTCAAGCTAACTTACGTAGATAGATAGATTCTTTATTGTACCTACACAAGAAATAATATACATAAAGTGCTTAAAGTTAGGTTACACAATATTAAGGTATATTATAATCTATCGAGGAGTTTTCTGAACATACATACATAACAAGCAAGAAATAAAAAAATATAGTAAGCAATCCGCCCCAGCTTCGGGTGCAATGTACATTTACTATACACAAAAAAATGTAGCCTAAGTTACTCGCTGATAATGTAGCTTTCTAGTGGTGAAAGAATTTTTAAAATCGGTCGAGTAGTTTTTGAGGTAAATCGTAACGAACAAACAAACAAATCTTTCCTCTTTATAATATTAAGTATAGATATTTTTCTATGCTATTCAAATTCAAAACATATAAAGCGTTTAAAGCAAGATTCTAATTAAAATATAATTTTAGTACTCTGAAGTCATGTGGAGCGATGCATTCTATTACTCCTTTCTGAATATTCGACCATTTTTTTTAACAAAAATGAGCGACTTCTTCATTCAGGATCGAAGAAAAACACTTTCTTTACTCATAAGTTCACTAGTTCACAGTGACGGTAAGTTTAATTTTTCATTATTTTCATCGCTGCTCTAGTAAACTAACAATCATGCATCATACATATTGCATAGATAGTGTCTGTGTACAACCAAATGCTCAGATTAATTATAGGTACTTAATCTGGGACAAAATGTCATTTAAAAAATGTAACCTACATAATATGTAGGCACAGACTATTCCGTATTTTTTTTACTACTCAATATTGTACGAGTAGTTGACACAATATAACACCCTATAGAACAAACTCTATTATTGTAAAAAATACTACACACAATCTGTTACAATTTATTAAGTAGGTAAATATTATATTTTCAGATTATCAATATAAAAATCAAGTTCAAACGATGATCAATCTAGTGCGAGCCAGGAAAATGGAACTTTCAGCTGTCGTCACCTCTGTCAACATACCAATCATGATCGATTTCGCTGGGAAAGTCATATCATATAGCGTTTTAATGATACAATATTTTTATATCAACAATATTTAAAAAGAACATTGCCATTTTTAATAAAATATTATCAAAACTAACCATTTGTATTAATTAATTATGTTTAAATAAAATACTGTATACCGGATTAAAACGCGGATACCGGATTATATTTAAATGTGTGATACTCGCGTTAATAAAAGTCAGAAATTATATTTATATGAATTAATATACGTGTAAAAAAAATATCATTTAAACGCTCCTATTTCATGTCTTAAGCAGTAAACGGGCCCTTCGGGGCTTTATCTAGCACCTTTTCTTTTTTTTAAGCCCGAAAAATATGCCACTTTAGCCCTTAGCCCTAAAAATTTTACTAAAGCCACTCCTAGACTTATGCCCAAATGCGTTTATTAGTAGATATTTACAAATCTATATATATAAAAGAGATTCCCACCTATATAGTCACTCATCACGATATCTCTGGAACCATAAGGCGTAGCGACTTGAAATATGGTAGGAATATTCCTTTCGCCGAGTAGAGGTCAGCTAAGAACGGATTTTACGAAATTCAACCCACAAGGGGGGTTTCGGGGGCAATTGCTAGTACATAATATTCTGTTCTTTTAAGTGAGTCCGCCAAAACTTATAGGTATTCGCAGATGAGATGCATTAGCATTTAGCGCACGCTGCAGCTGCTTCCCTGCCGCTTTCTATATTATTCTAATATTGACTATTGTTGATCGAAGGCCGTATTTCTTAGATTATATTGACATTACTGTGTCAATGATTTAAAATTCAAATTTCAAATACACGAAAGCGCGCGGCGATACAAACGAGCTACTTTGTTGCACATTTCGATCGATAATCGATACAAATGAATCAATTTGCTTTCCAGGCTTAAATAAGTTAGTGAAATGATCGTCGTTGGCGCGTATAAAACACACTGTTTGTGTTTACACGGCTTAGAGAAATATTCAAGCAATAATAATATAAAATTAAAGTACTCGTTCACTTCGAGAATACTGCCGTCGACCGTTATGATGTCCTTGTATTGGTACTGTAGACAAAAATGTAAATAGATAAAAATAAAATAATCTAAAAATATTATTTTAAATTAATTATTTACGAAGGCGTAAACAAAAGTTATTTATGTATCCATAACTGCAATACCAGTTATTGCATAGAAGTAATTTAAATAAAATACTTTACACCGGATTAAAACGCGATTTATTATTTATCCCGACGTTTCGGAAGCTTTTCAGCAACCGTGGACATCAAAATAACTCATTTCTGTACCACTATCATCATTCCATTTTGTCGCTATAATCACTTTGAGCTCCCACTGAAATAATTAGTTTCCTTTCATTTTTTCTTGTTCAAAAAATGTCATTAGCCTATATACAAAATTAGATAGATAGATATCAACTTTATTTGCCACCTTAAACCCATAAAACAAACAAAACTAACAAAAGATACAATTAGATTATCAATTATGTAGACAATAATAAAAGTGATGGCAAATAGGACCCCTCATCAGCAAAGCAGCGACTAATGTCGCTACACTGATTTTCAGAGGAGACCCTGCGGCTGTGAGGACTTACGGACTTGTAAATAAAAGTTATATTATGGTAATGTAATAACGTAAAAGTAAATACTAATAATAAAGAATCAAAAATAAATAAGGAATAATAATTATTATAATATAATAGTGTAAGAACATAACAACAAGAATTAAGTTTTTAGTGAGTAATGCGCTCTGACATAAGAAAAGTAGGCTGTACTCTAGCGGCTCGTGGTAACTGCTTTTGGTGGTTTATTAAAAATAATTTAAGGTTTTTTTTAAAAGCTTGAACCGATTTTAAGTCACGAAGAGGTGGTGGCAAATTGTTCCAACACTTAGAAGCAGCATAGTGAAAACTACCACGGAACGCCGAAGAAAAATGTCTTGCTGTTGCTAGATTGCTGCCTATAGCTAGTCTTGTATTGTAGACATTGCTAACCCATTTGAGCTTCTTATGTAGATATGATGGTTGTCCAGATTTGATTATCCCGAAGAGAAGCACACTTAAATGTAATTCCCGACGAAATACCATGTACAATGAGTTAGCTTTGTCTAAATAAGGGGAGATGTGCGTGCGCGGTGGAATATTATAGCAGAAACGCGCACAGGCATTATGAACTCTTTGAATAATGCGTTCCGTACGCGCCAATAAACGAGGTCCATATAGAGTATCCGCATAGTTCAACCTGGATAAAATTAATGCATCACAAAGCTTAACTCGTAAGTCAGTACTCAAAAAGGTCTCGCACACGATATAAAATTTTGAGCCTGTAAAAACAATTACGCGCAATTTCATTAATGTGCTCTTCAAAACGCATATCACTTGATAGAAGGACCCCCAAATTGCGTACAAGGTTAACCCTTTCAATATCATTCGATCCCATATGAATTCCAGTATTATGCGAAATAATGTTTTTTACTTGAACTTTAGTACCCATTACCATGAACTTCGACTTAAGGGGATTTAAAACTAAAGAATTTGCTCTCGCCCACATTGAAACTCTATTTAAGTCATCATTTATGTTATTTACGGCTGACTGAGTTTCACTGGGATTAAATGAAAGATACATTTGAATGTCATCAGCGTACATGTGGTATCTGCAGTGCTGAATAGACTTAACAATATCGGCGCTATAAAGTACAAATAAGATTGGTCCTAGGATTGAACCCTGTGGTACTCCGCGCATCACTTCCACGGGTGCCGAAGTAATCTTATTACCATCTGCAGTTTTAACTTCCACAAGTTGAGCTCGCTCTGATAAATAACTTTCGAACCATTGTATAGTCGCAGGGTCGAATCCGTAATAAGTCAGCTTTGATAACAACATTTTAATATTAATTGTGTCAAAAGCACGAGAAAAATCTAAAAGTACTAAAATGGAAGCCTCCCCTAAATCCTGTGCAGATATGATGTTATCAATAACGTCAATAAGAGCAGTAACAGTACTGTGGGATTTCCTAAATCCTGACTGAAAAGTAGGTAATATATCATTATGTTGAATATAGGACGTGATTTGTATACTAACAACCTTCTCTAATATCTTAGAGAGACAGGGCAGAATGCTAATCGGTCTTAAATCTTTGACGCTAGTAGGATTCGATTTTTTTGGAATTGGTCGAATTATAGCCGTTTTCCAAATTTTGGGGACCGTAACGGTATTAATACATGTGTTAATCAAATGCGTTATTAACTTTAATGTATAGGGAAGTGTGAGCTTTATCATCTGCAATGAAATGCCATCAATGCCTATAGAATTTGAATGCAGCGAATTAATAATTTTTAAAATTTCCTGTTCGCTGACGGAATACAGTTTAAAGACAGAAGAAGAGTAACGTTGTTTGTTAAAGAATTGAACATCACTTTCATTTATCTCGTCGTTTCCAGGAACATCAAGAAAACTTTTGTTAATTAAATCTGGATTATTGAGGTGTGATGGAATTATAAAATCCTCTTTATCTTCTTTATAACAGATTGTCTTCTTTAAATTTTTCCAGAGCAAGCGAGAGTCTCCAATTTTGGAGTTTATGTGTTGATTAAAAAAAGCACGCTTTTCGTTAAAGATGGCTTCATTTGTGAACACTTTGAGGTTTTTATATCTTTCTTTATCATCATTTGAGGCAAATTACGTTTGCTGGACTGTTTAGAACCATTATAGCAACATAAATATGTATGTACGTACGTTCGTAGTAAATAACAAATCAACAGACACAAAAACGCACAACAAAATCGAAACACAGCTGCGTTGCTATCCGTACTAACCGGGCGACACTTGAGGACCGGTATGAGGAAACGGGACGGCAATCTTGAAATGAACGAGTAGTATTAATGTGATTTTGTAGTTAACGTTATGTAGGTCTGTGACAGTGTCAACTTTGTATAACAACATGACACTTTTGATATTATCTTGTTTATTCTTTGGAAACTCAGATTAAAGATCAACTCAGATTTTTTTTTTTTTTTTTAAAGTACAATATCTAAAAATTTCAAGGACTTTATCTACAGAGTACATAATATATATAAAGTCCTTGAAAATTTTACATATTTTATTTTAATCTGTCATTGTAACGATGGAGGGTAGAGACAAGGAGGAATATCTCATATGGGGCTTTACTTTCGAAAGTGTCCATGATAAGCTGCTGTTAGCTGATTATAGTTCCAAAACCAAAAACAACTAAAAACTTAAAAAGGCGCTGATGAGCACTGATGGTTCGATGTGAATTTGGCGATTATCAATGAAGTGAAGTATGCCAAACGGAAATAGTAAAGTACAGAAGTAGTTGTACTGAATAGAGTAGTTTATAAAAATAAAGTAAATGAGAATGCAATTGAAAACGTCATTATTCAAAAGAATTCTGAAATTTTTAAAATTATTGTTATAATATATTTAATCAATGTATGAAATTACTTTACTTTACAACTAAATTTTTGAAAGTCGTTACGGACCGGATATATATCTTTCTTCGTTTCATTCTGTCCTACTCTAACAGTAATTTTAGGCACTTTCTTTCAAATGCAGTCATCAGCTTACAGCAGCGCCACCATAATATCACATGACTTTATGGACACTTCTAATAAACAGAGAAATTCCTCCTTATCTCTACCCTCCATACATTCACATTTGATACAAAATTTCAAAAGTATCGATACTTTATACCAGTATCGTATCAAAAATATCGAAACAAAAGTATCGGTACCAGAAGGTATCGAGTACTTTTTAATACTTTTATAAAATACTTAAAAAACCTTGCTCATCACACAATATTTGTCCTGGGTGGCAGTGCCGGTGTTAGGGGGGCGCACGATGGGGCGGTGGCCCAGGGCGCCAAATTTTGGGGGGCGCTGAGATCGAGTCTCCTACCTCCCATGCACACGTTCAATACCTATGCCTTACGTCCTGTGCTTTACGCATATCGTACTCTGTCGATTGAAAATGAAACCACTGGAAAACTAGTATTTTCTAATTTAATCCGTGTATAAAAAAATAAGTAGAAAATTAACATTCGATATGGATTTCCTAAAGTGGGCGCCACAATATTCTTGCCCGGGGCGTCAGTGGCCCTAACACCGGCACTGCTGGGTGGGCATCGAACAAGAAGCCAGCCAAGAAAAACCATTTCATCCTGCTCGGTATGGTGCGGCACCGACTTCAAAAATAACTGTAATAAAAAAAAAAAATTATGCTTTGAAGTATGTAATTAAAATATTATTTTTACATTTTAGTGGAAGTTTGTACATACTATACGTAGTTGTAGTTTTGAAGTCGGTTTTTGTTTTTTGCTTAAAAATAATCTTTATTAGAAATGGGGAGAAAAGTATCGTTACTTTGGGAACAAATGTATCGATTCCAAAAGTACTTGGTATCGAAAGAAAAGTATCGATACCCTGAGATATCGATACTTTTTGCGTATCCTTATATATAGCGTACATATTGGCTTAAAATTCTCGTTACCAGACCCAGCATACCATAAAGTATAAACAGTAAACTCTTAAAAAAAATTGCGTACATATTGTAGAAAATCTTTTGAACAGCGTTGCCAGAAGGTTACTTTTGTAACCTTTTAGGTGATTTTTAACTCCTTCAGGTTTCTTCTAGGTTACACGACTCGAAAGGTTACTTTTAGGTGATTTTTCGGAATTTGAAGAATTCATTTTTAATTTCTTACATGAAACCACCTTGAAACGGAACGCAATATTGGCTAACGAAAAACTTTATTCATAGGCAGTGATAGCAACTCTCAGCAGTGTTCGGAACCGTACGATAATTATCGTACATGTACGATAATTTCATACCTTCGTACGATGTACGATAGCGTACGCAGTTTGTACGATAATTTCCGCATGTTAGTTTGTAGCATTTTGAGCGAGTATTTCAATGACTAGGCGCAAAATGTATCGTTTTTTTTTTTCGCCAGCATGTCAGTTTGTAGGATTTTGAGTGAGGATTTCAATGACTGGTGGATACGATAATTTTGATCCATATTTTATATTAATTTTGATTGATATTATAGCCAACATTTTCGATCAATTCGGTAGGCTTAGATTATTTATATAAAATAATCAAAGTCGGTAGGCTATATATTATACATTTACAGTAATATGTGAAATAAAGTTGTTGGTAAATGCAACTTAAAATGGAAAACATTACTAAATCATCCATATTTCTGTAAGTAAATACAAACAACAAAAAAATAAGATTAAGCTTATTTTTCATACGAAAAGGTTACTTTCGTATCCATTTTAGGTTACTTTAATTTGACAAGACACCGTTGGCAAGTGGCAACACTGCTTTTGTATGTCTTATGTCGTAGCTTTTGTGTCGCAGTTAAAATCTTAATCATTAGCGGTGAGCATTGAGCAATAATTATTAATTATTATCATTGAAAATTACGAAACTACGGAAGAAGCCACGTCAGAATTTAGAAAGAGCCGGCAATCGAAGTAAACAGTTTTTTTTATATTTCTTCTATTGCAGAATGCAGGTTCATTGATATTTCATACTGTTACTGTATATTTCATACTGTACTCATAACAGTTTCAGTGATTAGATTTATATCTCGTAATAGTAAACAAAAGGGAAAATATTTCATATCACAACTTAATCTGTAGTGGGAGTGCGCAATAATAATGATTATAGTTGAAAATTACTAAACTTTACTACGCCACGTCAGAATTTAGAAAGAAAGCCGGCAATCGAAGTTAACAGTTTTTTCATACCTCTTTTATTGCAGGTTCATTGCTATTTGAAAGTGTTACTCATAACAGTTTCAGTGATTAGATTTCTATCTCATGATAGTAAACAAAAGGGAAAATATTTCATATCACAACTTAATCCTTAGTGGGAGTGAGCAATAATTATTATCATCGAGGATTACGAAACTTCAGTATGATACGAATTAAGAAAGAATATCACCAATCAAAGTAAACAGTATATATACCTCTTCTATTGCAGGTTCATTACTATTCAACAGTGAAACTCAACAGTTTCAGTGATTACTTTCTCTCTCGTGATAATAAATAAAAGGGAAAATATTAATAATGTCTGGATGTAAGTATAATAACTATTCATACTAAAGACAATACGTGCAACTAGATTAATCAATTTGGTATTAAAAATCATTCTCTGTTTATTACTTTATTGAATATATCTAAGGAGTAAGGACTGAGCATAGTACATATCAGTTAATTATTTTTTTGTAGTCAGTAACCATGACTCTAAACAAGATTTTGTTTTCACATACCTAGTAATCTTATTTTGATTTTAATGAGTTTTCATTGCAGTGCAATAGAAATGTATAATGGAAATAAACATTTTATTGCTTTGCAACAATAACTCAGTTACTTACCAAGTACCATTTCATTTCAGATCCGTACGGCAATCCACAATTTCCACAACAACAAAACCCAATATACCCTCAGATCTATAACCCTTCATCTGCACCGCCGTCTGGACAACCAGGGCAGTCAGGCCAGCCGATGATGCCTGGGTTTCCTACCCAATATCCCTATCAGCCAGGCTTTGCTGTGTACCCAGGTCAGGGAGCTGGTCAGCCTCAAGCTGGAATGCCTCCATCAGCGATGTCCTATCCTAATGTTGCGCCAACTGCTCCTGCTTATGGATATCCTGGCTTCCCGAATGTTACTCCACAACAGCCAGGCTTGTGTAAGTATGATATTTATGTGTACATAAACTTATTGATCACTAACTATTACTTTATATCAAAAATTCAGAGTTTGATTCTGACCGATATTAGGTGAAATCTCTAACATAGGATATCAATAATTTTTAACACATTATTGGTTTTGTTAAATAATCTAATCAAAATAAACAACATTCAAACTTTATAGACATACAATAAGCGCTAGAATACTGTTAGTGATCTTGTATAAAATGTAAATTGGGTAACTTGTGTTCTGTTCAATAAAAGTTTCTATTAAACTAACCAAACTACCCTTTGTACATTTTGTAAAGTCACAAACAGATATAGAAGGAATTATTGGAAATTGCTCCCTAAAGTGATGAAAATAGTAAATAAAGAAGTATAGACAGATCTTTCATGGTGATCAGCCTTCTGTGCCCTGCCTGACTGAAACCTTTTTTTTATTTTTCTCGGGATTCAAACCCAGAACCTCTGGCGCTAAACGCATCGCGCTTATCATTAAGCCACGGAGGCGGTCAGTGTATAATTTAATGAAGGCTAATGTGCAATAATTTTATTCATAAAATCAGTTAAATTATTTCAGTGGCTAAGAAAGCAAATATTTATGATGTTTATTAACAGTTTTTCATTTATTTTATTTTTAACAGCTTTCATAGAGTGGATACCATCAACTACACAGAGTGCTCATTTATTGAGCCACAGAGCCGTTGTAGCAGGATATGAAGGGTATGACCAAAGTCCACTCTGGGTAATTCGAGCCAGATACGAAGGAGACCTTATACCAGGAAAGCTTGCCGTTAAGCATCATGCTGCCTATGTGCCCTGGGATGGGAAGGAAAATCCCGTACAGAACTTTGAGGTAAAAAAAATCTTTTTTTTTTTAATAATTTAAGCCTCTAAAAATTACATGCGACAGACATTTCTGTGTCCATTTCACTGATAATTTTTCTTCACTTTGACTGTAACCAGGTTTTTTTAAATCTTGTTTACTTGAGATTAGAACCTGAGTCATCCAGTACTAAATGCAATGCATGTACCACTAATTAGGAATAATTTCATCAATCTATTGTAGTGACTTATGTTAGACTAGTGATAATTATCTCTAAAATAATAAGTAGAATCTTTATTATTATAGCACTGTACTGAGGGCCTAGCACAAACAACTTGCGACAAAGTATTTGTATCATTGAGCTGTCATTTGTATGAAATTTAAAATTATTTCTCATACAACTGACAGATGGACAATTTAAATACTTTTTCGATAGTCGTTCGTGCTAGGCCCTCTGATTTGACTTTTAAGAAAGATTTACTAGCTTTTATATTTATTTTATTGTATTAATAATTGTTAAAGGTTTTATTATAAACTGGGCAAGTAGAAAGAACAAATATAATACATCAATCAGTTTGATTTATTTTCAATCTAAGAATTTTAGCCGTGAATACATGTTGAAAATCATTGGATAATTTTTATTTAGTATCAATAAAAGTGAATATCTTTTTCTAAAACAACAATGAATCACAATTGTATTAGTAATCAAATAAATGATGAAACAGTTTAATGAGTCACAGATTCACTTTCATCAGTTAATTTCTGTCATAAGTCCTAATGTGTTTTTGATTGATTTGGATACTTCAGATATAAACTTTTGATTATGTTATTCATTTACTTTATTCATGATAATCTCAGTCTTAAATATAGTAACATTTTTTGGTAGAACATATGAAAATTATGTATGGTGATTTAAAAAAAAATATCGCCCAAAGGCCTTTTGTTCCTTATATTTAACGTAAATAAATTGTATTATACACTATTAGGAAAAATATTTAAAATAGTGGTCATGATTGTTTCAAGGCTTACAAAATTAATAACCTATCCGATCCGATAGTTGGAAAAAAATCCAAGTCTGTGGACCAAACCAAACTAAAAAAGAATAAATTTTTTTTTTCTTCACTGTATTCATTACGATTTCGCAATACTTGTTGCTTGAACAATATCTTACATTAGTTACAAAATTTTTTTTTTTAGACTCCAATACATTCCAGTCCATTTTTAACAAACTAACAGCTATTTGAAAAAGTGCTAAACAATGGTTTTTTTTTATCTTAATTTTTTCCACTAGTGTATGTAAACAATAGACTTAAAATTTAAAGACCATAAAAATTTCCAGGTGTGCTGTGCCCCGGCGGAGAAAATTCGTTGGATAGAGAGTAGAGAGGGTATAGTGCCCCACAATGCGATTGTGGCTGGACAAACTGCGTCCGGGGAGCCGCTGTACGTGGGAAGAGCTAGGGAACAAGGGTCACTCACCCCGGGGAAGGTATACAATAATAATATTGTCTTTTATTAACGCGAGTATCACTCTGTAGCGACATCTATGGTCCGCTACAAGAAAAAATACAAAGATGTCTAATCCTGAATCGCGCTATCAAAGTTTCTGTGCGCGCTAAGTATATATACAACATCTCGACATCAACCACTGGGACCAGTCAGTGGTTCGACTGGTCGAGGATCTAATAATAATAATAACTATAATATTGTTAATACAGTTAAAACCGTTATGACGACATCGTTTACAACAACATACTTTGGCTGTACCTTGTACCTCGAAACCATCCCCGGTTGTTACGACTATCGGTTTTTACGACCAAATATTGATAGTCAACAGATTTTGATTGTAGTAGGTTTTCTTTACTGTGTTTGACGGACTCGTTGGCGCGTTCGGCAGTGTGCGCATCGATGGGTCGTGGGTTCGAATCCCACCGGGATCACATGTTTATAATTTTCTGTAAGCATGTTTTCCCTACGTCTGGTAACTTCGGGCATTGATCGGGTGGGAGAAATATCTAAATTCCGACCGGGTAACGAACCACCGTTCCTAGATGGAAAAACCGTGAAGTGCATATTGCGCGTTTCGGTTTCAGTCTATGGATTTCCGAATGCCCGAAGTAAAAATTACGTCGACAGCGCATCATTGACTGATGTCCTGTGGCTGAGGTATCACCTACCATCAAGTGAACCTCATGCTCGTCGGTCGATATCTGACATAAAAAAAAACTGTGATATTTAATTTAAATACTAATTTATTTATTTTTTTCAGGTACAACCCAGCCACAAAACACTGTACATACCTTTTGGTGGCAAAGAGATCAGCCACAAAGCTTATGAAACTTTGTGCGCTGTTTAATCCAAGCCATCGTGGCCTTTTAAAAATGTCTTTACTATTTTTTATTGTAATCTCTAATGTAAGGGTATATATTAGTTTAAGGGCCTTTATAAAGGGCAGATGCGTTTTAATTTGAAGAGGCTCATGATTTGTTGTCTATTGCCTCTCACTGATATGATTGCAGGAATCTGAAGATAGAACGAGACAGCTATATGAAATGTATCGCGCTATCTCTCTCATAAAGTAAGACGGCAATAAAACTGCTCTTATAGACTGTGGTATAGGCCCGTGTAACCTTTTAAGGGCTGATTATCTGAATGATGAATTTTCTGGTAATTTCTCAATTTACGTTATATTGTCTTTTACGTTATATTCAATTTACGTTTTTAAAAAACGTGGCCAATTTTTTGATTTGAACCATACCATACATGAAACCATTTTTAAGTTTTACCAAAAATTACGAATATCAACTTACTAAATACAAAGTAAGTGTTAATTGGGACATTTAAAATTGTTTTTTTTTTTATATTTTCTGCTTAAATGCGTTGCTGACAGAAAATATTGGTCAGTCATTAAATTTTAAAAGTTATTTGTTTGAAAAACAAACTAAGTTGTGATTCAAAAGCTTAGATACCTATTAATGGGTGGGGATAAAAATTTTTTTTAATAACTTTACATACATCTCCGTCTGTCATCACTAAGATACATTATATGATTGATCATTTTCATATTATGGTAAAAACAATATAATTAAATTTCAGATAATCAGCATTATGCATATATTTTTTTCACTATTGCTAAAGGTGTTTATATACACAAAGTTTATATTGTATTTTAATCTTAATTTTAAGAAAAAAAAGGATCTATATAAGA
Organism: Anthocharis cardamines; assembly: GCA_905404175.1. Lineage (NCBI taxonomy): Eukaryota > Metazoa > Arthropoda > Insecta > Lepidoptera > Pieridae > Anthocharis > Anthocharis cardamines. The sequence goes on from FR989959.1 coordinate 4,883,485, forward strand.
TTGTTGTAATGAGACTGGTTTTTTTATAATTTTTGTTACTAAAGTTTTGGTCGGGATTGTATATGAGATAAAGGAATAAAGAAGTTTGATAATAATTGTATTCATAATTATGAATATGCTAAGTTTAAAACCCTTTCATGGACGTACGTAGCTGCGTGGATGACAAAATATGATATTTGCCGGGCTAGCATGACAAGCGCGACAAATTTTTTTCTACCGTTTTCTCGTGTTTTAATCGAATATCGCTTTATTTCTTTCGGGTCTAACATGACAATTACACTTAAAACTCGACTTTTAATATCAAAAATAGATATATTAGTCGATCGAGATAAGTTTTCTATCAAAATTGTCGATGTCGAGATATAATATTTCGAGATATCTTACATCTCAGTTTGTCTTCTCTCGTCCGCGACATATCTCGTGGCGGTCATGCTAGCCCGGCTGGACGCAGTTAAGCAATATAGTGTCAAGCCACAAAATTACAAAAATGTAAATTTTGATACCAATCGCTTCCTTCTGAGCTGGAGTACACATTTCAAAAGAGATATGTATCATTTAAATCGTTTTAATAGCAAAAATATTGAAAAAACTAGCGAAAACCTAAAAAGTTTAAAATATTTAATAATAATGCATTAAATTCAATTACTTTGATTGCTAGTTGCTACCAAGAAAACGACATATATTTAGGTTAATAATAATAATTAGAAAAAAATCTATTATTTCAGTAATTTTATAAAATAAATTTTATAAAACCTGATTAAAACTTCAAACTCAATTTTCTCAAAATGGCAACCATGTGGGTTGACATTGTATTGGTTAACAGCGTCCATTTTACATTCAAATCTTTATTTTTGCGGTAATAACAGTTGATACAGTGTGCTTACAAACAAACTACCCTAGAAAATGCAGTTGATGCGTGCTTTATACTGAAACTAGAAACGCCCCGGTTTCGCACGGGTGCAATGTAGATGTACTATACACAAAAGCCCTATGTTACTTGCTGATAATGTAGCTGTATAATGAAGTAAGAATTTTTCAAATCGGTCTAGTAGTTTTAGAGTTTATTCGTAAAAAATAGAAGTTTTTCCTCTTTATGATGTTAGTAGGTATAGATTAGGTCTATCTTTACTAAGGGTAATTAAAAAAACTTTCATAATATCATGAAATTTATTACAATAAGTACATTTCAATTATTAAATATTAATCTATCAATGCAGAATTTATTCAAATATGAAGTCCACATAAAATTGTCTAAAATGTAGAAAACACTAGAACATCCATAATCTCTCGTGTGTTTATCGTTATTCGTGTTATTTTATTATCTCATTATTCAAATATTTTAAATAATGTGTTTCGAAAAATAGTCACTAGTGTTTTTATTTTCTAAAATAAATTTATTTTTAATTTACTGTGCAACGCCATTTCATGGTAGTATTAACTACATAAACATTATAATCTCGATGTTATTCAATCACATAAATATACACTGATTACACAGACTTCATACATAGTAATGATCAAATAGGGATTAGGTAAGTCCCGATCGTAATTGCAGAATCTAAAAAAAAATCTGTTGAGAGCACTATTATTTTTTTTACTTTAACTTCTGGGATGCCAATTGCAAGAAAATCTTTATATAAACTAAAATTATAGTATAGATAATCCTTAGATTATTGACATATAAATAAAATCAAAGAGATAATCAAATACTTTCCGATTTTTTTTTATCACGAATATTACAAAATAACTTATGGTTAAGTACAATTAAGTATACTAATTATCACTTCATTGGTTTAATATTAAGAATACAAGCTACTATTTTCTAATAACTTTTTAGATTAGTGAGCCCTTTCGAGCGAGCGCTGCTTCGTAACGATTATAAAGTTATTAAAAATCCGTATAATGTTTTGATATTCAGTTTTTTTACAATTATTATTTAGTAATCTGTATTCACTGGATATTCAACTCTCAAGTTTTGGAGCAAATAAAAACAAAATCGGATTTTTAATGTGATTGTCCGCTTGCTTGAGTAAGCTCACTAGGACGTAAAAGGAACATTGTCATTTAAATATTTAAAAATATAAATATTATATGATTGTATATTGTCATCTTTAACTTATCAAATATTATATTATATCACAGAAATACCCTCTTGAACTACTGTCGGTTTATTTGATGCATTTCAATGCAAGTTATAGCTTACTAGTGCATACCATACTTTGAGTAAAACCAATTTCTATTTGCGACTGAGTGGCAACATTCGCAGAATTTTCTGTAACTGAGTTAATTGGCGCAATTTTATTTTTAATTGGTTTCTCATCGTTTTCGAATGCTTCATTTTCCCGTCCAAGTTTATCACATTTTTCTTCAATTCTAACATCCTTTTCTTCGTTATTTAAAGCATTTTCGCCTGTCACATATTTTTTGTTTGCCAAATACAACCATCTGTAAATATGTATTAAAATGTTAATTTCGTTTGGGTAAATAATTTCGTTAAAAATTTAAGGGCTGCTCATATAGTTATACCCTTTTCATAGTAAACTTAACAGTTAATTTCAAATATAATATATTATGTCGACACAATGACTTCATCGTCATGTACAACACCTACTTGTAACTCCTAAGTAGGGGATAAATAAGGGTTTTCATTTCTGTAATCTGTAAAAAGTTTATATCTATATAACTTTTATTAATAATAGGCAATTATATTTCCAATTAGCAATATATTCCGGCTAAGCATCGGGTGCAATGTAGATAATATACTATACGTACAAAAAGCTAAATATAACCTATGTTATTCGCTGAAAATGTAGCTTTCTATTGGTAAAAGAATTTTTGAAATCGGTCCAGTAGTTTTTGAGTTCATTCGTTACAAACATAAAAATCTTTATAATATTATAAGTGTGAATATAGATAATTAATACTTACAAAAATATAAGTACAGCAGGAACAGTAAGACCACCGCCTAATAGAAAGAAAGCTCCCGGGAATGTCTTAATTGTTGCGGTGTAAACCGTAGTGTACATTGGTGCGTATACCAGAGGCATCATAGCTTCTGCTACACCGAAGAAAGAGTTCACCTTTCCTGGAAATATTAAAAGACAAAATAAAGATCGTTGAACAATAGCATGAAAACCACGACAAAATTTTGTCGACCGATTCTTTATATCTTCTGGGTCTAACATGACATACTTAAAACTCGACAAAAGTAGAGATATTTGTCGATCTAGATATCTTGTCTATCAAAGTTGTCGATGTCGAGATATCTTATAATATCTTAGTTTGTTTTCTCTCGTCCAACAGATCACTTGATAGTCATGGTAGGCGGGCTGAACTCTCCTTTTGGGGTTTCCCGAAATTGGGTTCAAAAAAGGGAATTTCTCTCCTAAGACTGACATCATGAAGAGTTCGGTTACTTGTGTTAAGACAGAATAATAAAGATTTCTTTATTTCGAAACATCAGAATTTGATACTGATGACCTTCGTCAGTTAAAGAAGCAGAACAAGGAGAATAAACAAGAGATATTTTAAGAAATGAAATGAAATAACAGCGAAATATAACTATTACCATATAAATAATAAATTGAAATCCCAAGTTCCCTAGTGGGGCATGGGGCAGACCCATTTCTGTGTCTGTTTCACTGACCATTATTCTTTACAGGCAAGTAAGTGATCAGCGTTCTGTAAATTACTTTTACTAGTTGTACATAAAAACATATTCCTTACCCAATTCATCTTTATCTACCAACTTAGACACCATAGACCTCATTGCTATAAACGAAGTTCCATTAAAAATCTCGATTAGCGGCGCTGAAATTATAATATTATCCGGTTGTTAGAAACATATTTGTAGAGGAACAAATTATAAAAATTACCATAAAATAAATAATATAACGAAAACATTTAATGGAGAAAAAAAATAAAAACATAACCGTTTTAAAAGCTTTCGAAAGTTCAAGATATCACTTATTACTAGCAGTAGTACAGTTATATTTACCTATGTAAATGTGCCAGGTTTTCGTAGCAAATGCGTACATGAAGCCAGACAGAATCTTACTTGTACAAGATATGACACCGATTATTGCGTCATCGAATTTTAGTACGTGGCTAAATACCCCCACGGAAAAGAGGGTACCTGGAAAAAAAAATTATTATTATTATAATAAAAATTAATTCATTCTTGAACACATTATTGTACAAAATGTAGGATATTAAACTATGTATTTTACTAAAACCTTATCGCCTCGTAGGTCCTGTAATAATATTAACTGGTTTTCGATCTAACGATCTGATTATTTGACGGGCTCGTTACCTTCGGTAGAACACCTGCCGTGCGCATCGATGGGTCGTGGGTTCGAACCCCACCGGGACGACATGCTTATAATTTTCTGTAAGTATGTCTTCCCCACGTCTCTTAACTTCGGGCATTGATCGGGTTTTGAGGAAAATCGAAACCACCGTTCATAGATGGAAAAATGGTGCCGCCCGTCCGATTTTTTTTTTTAAATCGTGTTCCCCTGGGATACGGAATATAAATACTTATAATATGTAGTAAAAAAAAATCAAATAATTATTTTATACTCCACGCAGTACTTAGCAATTAGTCTTGCTATTATGGTTAAAATAATGTTTAATTATAGAACAAAAAATAATGGTAAATAAATACAATTTAATTGAAAAAACTTAACGGGTTAAATATTAATTATGCATAAGTAGACTATTTGTAAGCAATTTTTTTTTAATTTAATCTGTGAAACTCGCGTCAAATAAGATAATATTAAATTATGATATTAAACGAATTATAAGTATATATACATTGTGACTCAAAGTTCAATCCTAATGTTCTGTAATGCCAGAATTACTTTAACTATTTTCTTACTCTACAACTGACAAGCTAGTGAGTACGTGTGAAATTGAAATACATATTATGTATTTCATGGTAGCTTTAAGCGCTGATTAGCCTTTACTTGTAGATCGTGAAAGAGACACAAAAAAAGTTACTCTTCCTAGTTGTGCAGACTTAGTAATCTGGGGGCACGGCAGTGCCCCCGCCAAGTCGAGCAATCTTTTTTTCTCTTGTATGTCAGATATAAACATACGCTGGAAATGCTAACTAAACCTGGAAAAAATTGCTTTGAGCAATAAGGCCGCCTGTACTTTCCGTTTTTTAGATTAATTCTATAGGTTAAGTTTTTAATGTAAAAGTGTTAAAAAAAAAAGTTTTTTTACTTACCTACTAATGAAGTACACATGGCATAAGTGGAGAACATGCTGAAGTCCACCTCGTTCCAGTTGAAGCGATATCTCGTGAACAGATACATCACTGACATTTCACCTGAAATTACACAATCATTCATTTATTTATATACTATAACTATTTTGAAAGTAGAAGAAGCGAAAGTGGTATGTAAGGATCGGAGCATATGGAATTCCGTGATCTCTGCCTACCCCAATGGGAAAGAGGCGTGATGTATATGTATGTATGTATGTATAACTATTTTAACAGTTTGGGGTAGTTATCGACTGTAATCTGATTTTGAATTTTCAATAAAAAAAATCTCTATTTTTTTAGTCACGTTTTTAAAATAGATCGGAGCATATGGAATTCCGTGATCTCTGCCTACCCCAATGGGAAAGAGGCGTGATGTATATGTATGTATGTAATTTCATATATATCAATATACCTTCAATAACAGAACGCTTTCAAACTATTTTTATGCTTCTAGGAACCGTCAATTTCAGTATATAGAAATGTACTCTGTGTTTATAGTATCCCCTTTTTTGCCTTTTTGGGACTATTTCACATATCCCAGGAACCCAATATGCATGGTTCCGAACAATCAATATGGCGAGAACTAATCTCTCGAATTTAAACATTATTAAATAAAAATAGTGCTAGTATCCATTACATATGGTTTGATATGCCTGATTATTGTTATTGATAGCGTATCAGAAACAATGAACGATTTGATGCAAGACAATTAGCAATTAAACCATATTAAATATTATACAACAAGAAATTTTATCGTCCTACCGTTTTAAGATATTGGGTGTCATAGATGTTAAGAACAATGTTCTTATGGCTTTGGGGACAGTTATTAATCTAATGCTTTTTCATGAAATAAGTAGATAAGTAGGTATGTACTCGGTTACCTACTGGCGCTGAATTCCATATGACTTGACTCAATGCAAAATGTTTTTTTTTTATTTCTGCTAGGGGGCAGGCTTTTAGTGAGAGCTTCAAATTCTTTCGGGTATATCGCTTTCTTAAACGTGATCAATTTTCTTTTATATCTTCTGTTTTAAATTAATAGTTTGTCCTTTACTTAATAATAATTTTCCACCACCAAAAGCTATTATTAGAACTGTCAAATTGTGTCAATTTAAAAATGGCTTGGTTATAGAACTAGATTCAAACATAGTCACGGCTAGGAGTATAATGGCCCTTAGACTGAAAATTATTCAATACTTTTGTATAATAAACATTATATAATAACTTCTAATTTAAATTAGTTATATAATAAATGAGTTTTTTTAATTTGTTAAAAAGCTACTATTCCAATTATTTCAGTAAACTATTCTGATTTTTAATTATTATTATTGCACTAGTTACTCCATCCTCTATAAGTACCTACTCAATTATTTCACTAAATTCTTTAAATCTAAACAACTATTAAAATTTATAAACATTTTATACCCTGATGGAAAATATATGAGAGGTGAAAAACCCCTATTATGTGAGCGTTTCGCACATTTGCTTTGACACTAAAAGGTAATGATGACAGAAGTTTTTAGGGCAGTTCGCGAAATGCGTCATGTTTTTTTTATCGCAAACAAAGTTTACAAAAGCAACAAATATGGGCACATCAATCGCCGGAAGCCATGGAGTGCTGCGTCTGACGTCAGACTGGTAATATCATTCATATCAAATGCCTTTTTATTTAGTACTATTTTAGTTGATATTGGAGAGTTTCATATACCTAGGTAAATAACTAGTAATGCTTCACCGGCTTCACACGGATGTAATGTAGATGCACTGATGACTGATGTTCTGAGGCTGGGATATCACATACCATCGAGTGAAGCTCGTGCTCGTCTGTCGATATCTAACGTAAAAAACATCTAGTCATCTATACTATTATTATAAAGAGGAAAATTTTGTTTATTTGTTACGATTTTACTCAGAAACTACTCAACAGATTTTGAAAATTCTTTCACCAATAACATAGGCTATTTTTTTATTACACCTAGGTACATTGCAACCGGGCGAAGCCGGGGTGGATTAAGAATAATAGCATACCGTATATCGGTCCAATAACGACGCAAAGCACCACAACTAGCATGATGACTCGTAGCCGCCTGTTATTCGGTCCTGGTTTGAAGGCAACCATAATGGTGTCTTTCACGTATCGGGTGTCAAAGAAATCTCGCAACCATTCGCAACAATTATTTGTTGGCTTCTGAAAATGAATAATAAAAATGAGAAGAGAGAATTTTTTTTTTTTATCAAGACTTTTTCAGTTGTCCATTAATTACGTTATTCTTCAATATTTTGCATATTATACGTTTGCCATTCAGAGATCTATTTTAGTCGACATAATATATACCTACATTAATTTCTACCTTTTTTTATATCTATTGATTCCGATAGCAATGAGCTGAGTCAGTTATAATGAAAAATGCTTAAAATTATGTTTAACTCAATAAGTGAACTGTTTGAGAGCACTTAAAACTTCGATCAGAATCTTAAGAATGATAGTACGAATAAGGTTATTTTAGCTACAATCAACAACTCATCATTTTCAATGGGTCACCTTGATTTAGGATATCTTTAGCGTAATGATACTCAGAGATAATAGAGAAGGTCAATATTATTTATAATATCGATCTCATGACTGGATTGAAAAATAAATGAAAGTTATCAGCCGGCCTAGCATGACAACCGCGACAAAATTTTGTCGACCGTTTTCTCGTGTTTTAATCGATTATCGCTCTATTTCTTTCGGGTCTAACATGACAATTACACTTAAAACTCGACTTTTAATATCAAAAATAGATATATTTGTCGATCGAGATATCTTTTCTATCAAAATTGTCGATGTCGAGATATAAATAATATATCGAGATATCTTACATCTTAGTTTGTCTTCTCTCGTCCGCGACATATCTCGTGGCGGTCATGCTAGGCCGACGGAACGTTCAAAATTGTTTTAGTTTAGTTCATAGAGCAACACGGGCCACCGGCGGTTCGCCGGTGGCCCGTGTTGCTCTATGGTTTAGTTAGTCTTGTCCACGTGAAAAAAATAGTTCGTGACTTCTTAAATTGCTGTAATATGCTTAGTTTTTGTTATCTATATATATAAAAGAGATTTCCACCTATATAGTCACTCATCACGATATCTCGAGACTTGAAATATGGTAGGAATATTCCTTTCGCCGAGTAGAGGTCAGCTAAGAACGGATTTTACGAAATTCAACCCACAAGGGGGGTTGCGGGGGCAAGTGCTAGTTTAATATAATTAAAGATCTTTTTATGACTATAAGAAGTCATTAGTGGAATATTAAAATAATTTCTAACTGGACTTGAGATTACAATTTTCATCTCACCGATGGCGATCGAGTGTAACACCCAACTAGGTCAAGTTGATGGACTTTTTCTATTGTCACGCTCGAATCAACACTGTTAGGCATTGAACTTGTAACCTGTTATATAACCAAAGACAGTACAGTTGCGAATGGTAGCCGTTCATGGTCAATAACCATAGCACACTATACAGGTAACATTTTGAATTACATAATACAAATAATATGATAAGAATGCTTTTCACAATAAACAAAGTTTATAATGTATGGATTTACAACAAGCGTGGTCACAGACAGTCTTTTACTTACCGTAGATAATTTTATATAAAAAAATACCAAAAAATAAATTTATTTTTAGATTTTCAATAATTTTTCAAAATCTGGCCACACCTTCGAAAATCTACTGTAATATTAATAATTAGTGTATAATTTTGCTCCTAATAACACGTTATCTTGAAATAGGCATGACTACACTCATGTCCCTTTATTATGTTAACTAAGACTAAAGGAAAGCATGCCTAATATAATATATTTTCAACAGCCGACAATAATGAGCAAAACGTTATATTGGAAAGTCAGGTGTTACGACAACAATGTACGTAACAACACTGTTTAACACCTACCTCAGCCGGCTTAGACATCCACTACAAGATTTTGTCGACCGTTTTCTCATTTTTTAATCGATTATCTCTGTATATTTTCCGGGTCTAACATGACACACTTAAAATTCGACTTCTAATATCATAAGTAGCGATATTTGTCGATAGAGATATCTTGTATATCAAATTTGTCGATGTCGTGTGATATATCTTGATATCTATTTAAGTTTGTCTTCACTCGTCCGCCGTCCGTCGAATTTACTTTATAGCAAATCTTCAAAGTTTTATTTGGGCAAGAAAGTATGACCGCGTGAACGTTTAACAGTCAATCTGAAGAATACTTTGAAATGTAACATATAACTTGTTGAATCTTCTGACATTAGTGTCTGCACTCGTGTGTTCAGTCTGTTTAGACTTATCATGTCACATGAATCATGATACGCTCAAATAGATCTAACTGAATCATTCAATTATTCGTACTAGACAACTGTACCTACTTAATTTGAATCAAGATCAATAGGTAATAAACTGTGAATGCACTGCAATTTGTTTAAATTACTTACATGGTTACTGAGGTCAAATACTGAATAATTAGTTCCTCATAATATATAAAGAACAATAATAACTTTTATTAATATCAAAAGTGTAATGGAAAAGTTAAGTAAAAGCTTTTTCCGCGTGGACCGTTTGAGACATTTTCTCGAGGTCAAAAATTTTGATTATATTAGTCCTACTCACCGACTCTCTTGTGATAATAAACATAAGTAAACTTAATAACGACTTACCACTTTTAAATCAGTCCGTTTCACTTCCTTTATCCTGAAGAAAGCGTATAGAAAACTTAGGACGTACAATGAGGCACTTAAAGAAAACACTCCATATAGTCCAATCTTCCTCACTAAAATACCACTTAAAGCCGCACCAATAGGCACTCCTAATGAATAGAATAAATTCACAATTCCAATCCGTAACGTTCTTTGTTCCTCAGTTGTAACGTCACCTATAAAACTAAACACTCCCATGAACATTGTGAACCATCCTCCAGTCAATGCAGGAAATATCGCTTCCGTAACAGCAGCCGCTTCTACAGGCAATTCGTAGAAGAAATAAGTATTCACTATAAGGCCTATACTAGTCAGAAATTCACCAACTATAGGTAATAACATACAAAACTTTCTCTGACCTACCCTGTCGCTATAGGCCCCTAAAAATATTAAGATTCCACAAGGCAGAAATGATTGTAAAACCGTCTTCCAACCGGCCACTGATGCTACAAGAGTTTGAACCGCTTCTTCTTCTAACGTGTAATTGGCAGTCTCTCTTCTGGTTAAGGCATCGCAAACATGGTGATCGTAACCCAAATTTACTCTGCACGCTTTTTCTAAATATAAATTTTGCGTAGCGAGAGCTGCAAGTACGGAAGGCATTACGTAACCAGCCAGAATCGGTTCAACCGTTATTAAAGATAACAGTCGTTTTGCTTTTTGGAAAAAGTTTAAACCAATCCAATCATCTTCTGGTTCAGTTTTATCATCTTGCGCCTTTTTCATTTTGTCCTTTATAAAAGTATTTTTCATTTCGCTTGTGGCGATTAAGTCATTTCCTCCTTTAAGTGATTTCTCCGCGAGTTTTTCTTCTATTGCCTTTGCCTTGCTATCGAACGCCATGATGATAATGAGGTACCTGAAATGAAAAATATTTTTTTAGTTAACAATTTTTTTATGTTAGATATCGACAGACGAGCATGAGTTCACTTAATGGTAGGTGATACCCCAGCCACAGAACATCAGTCAATAATGCGCTGTCGACCTACTTTTTACCTCTAGCATTCGGAAAAAGTTTGTTCGGTTACAGTTTCCCAATTATCGGGGCATATTTAGCGGTGCCTGATGATTAGTAGATACGCTAATGTAGGTAATGCCGGATGCGGTAATCATTTCATGATTGTTGCGTACTTATTGTAATCGTTGACAACTCGTGTACAAATTAGCTTTACATAGAGAATGGTTTTACGAGGGTGAATCAAAAAATTCTTGGAATCAATATTAAAAAATGCAAAGATTTAAATAATAATATTTTATTTTTCTACATAATCTCCCTCCAATGCAATTCATTTAGAATAACGCGTTTCTAACTTCCTTATTCCTTGTGAAAAAAAAATATTTTCTTGACTCTCGAAAAAGTCCTCTACGGCAGCTATAACCGCGTCATTATCGTGAAATTTTGTTCCACGAATTTCCTCTTTTAATTTTGGAAATAAGTGAAAATCACTTGGGGCTAAGTCCGGAGAATATGGTGGGTGGTCAAGGAGATTGAAGCCAGCACAGCGGATTGCGTTGAGCGCAACTTCCGATCGATGAGCAGGAGCGTTATCTTGAAGGAACAACACGCCCAACGACAGTTTTCCACGACGTTTTTCTTTAATCGCTTCACGCACTTTCGGGATTAAATTTGCATAATAGGGTCCAGTAATCGTCTGGCCTTTTGGCATGTAATCAATAAAAAGAATTCCTTCACTATCCCAGAACACAGAGGCCATAACTTTGCCAGCGGTAGGAGCAACTCGAAATTTCTTGATGGATGGAGAGGATGGTCGTTTCCAAGACATGCTTTGTCTTTTAGTTTCAGGATCAAAATGGTGGACCCACGTTTCATCCATGGTGACAAGACGACGGCAAAAAATATCCGAATCACGCTGGAACATTTCGAGATTACGCTTGGAAATTTCCAAACGTCGCTTTTTGTTTTCGTCGGTTAACATTCGTGGCACCCATCTTGCAGACACTTTTTTGAACCCCAGTGAATCAATTAAAATGGATTGAACGCTACCAAAAGATATCTTTAGGATCTCAGCTATATGTTTTATAGTCATTCTCCTGTCTTCCAAAACCAGATTCTCAACCTTTTTGACATTTTCTTCTGTAACGGAGGTTGAAGGCCGCCCAGAACGCGGGTCATCTTTACAGCTTGATCTACCTCTTTTAAATTCAGCCACCCAGTACGCAACCGTAGAATAGGGTACAGCATCACCCCCTAATGTCTGCTGAATGTCCAAAAAAATTTCCTTCGTAGACATTTTTTTCAAACTGAGATATTTTATCACCGCACGTAACTCACTTTTATCCATAATTTTGACTTTTTAGCAACTCGTTGCACAAAAAAATTTATTACATGCGAACGAACTGACAAAAACAAGTGACAGTCTGCATAAATATAGTGTGATAGACACTCTTTAATTTGAATATCGAACTTGATCCAAAAAGGTTTCATATATATGCACTTCTAAGAACTTTTTGATTCACCCTGGTATCATGTTCCCGACATTGTTGTTTTCACGGAGCGTAAAATTATATTCTCCTTATATAATCTTTAAGTGTTAAACAAAGTCTCTATTCGCGTGTCTGTCCGTTTAGTTCTTTTGAAATACTACGCAACATAGGTACTTTGATCTGTTTTCATTACAATTAAAGGATGTTTAACCACAAAAATATTACCCATATAAACAATCGTAGATAAATCGCTATATATATAAATTTGCTTTATCATAACACTTTGCGAGAAATAGAACTACTAACGCGGACTAAACCTAAAGAGTACCAAGCATTTTTGGATAACTTTTTTATTATATTTTATATATATCAGTACCAGACAATGGATAGGCGTCCCACCGGTGGTAAGCAATTACCGCCGCTAAAGGACATCCGCAACATCAGAGATAGCCTTGAAAAAACCTAGTAAGACTTAAATAAAAGTCTTATAAGTTGTTATAACTCGTTATAATTCAGCCAGGAGTTTCAACACGTCGTATCATTAATATATCATTGTATAGTATCTATTTCTAACCCCGACGATACCGGGGTGAGTACTCCCTAGTACTTTATACCTACTTTGTTACGCTTATAATTCGCTCAGTGTTGACATATTTTAGTAAAGCAGATAAGTCACGGATGTTTATGAGTGATTGAATAATAAAGTTAACCATTTTCCTTAAACCATTGAACCATTCATTTGATATCGCGAAACTTCCAAAATCATCTGCAAATCTAAATGATGAAACTAGAGAATTTGTCAATTTTAACAGCTAAGGTAAGCTTCAAAAAACTGCTGGCATTTGGGGAGTATATCTTCGGATTTGGCTGGGACTGTAAACATGTTAAGACAGTAGACCTTTACTTTATTTATGAATTTTATCCCAATTTATTATTTATTTCGAGTACTTTACTGTTTACGCCAAGCGTTACACCGGGCACATGTTAAAATTATTTTTAATTTAAATGTGCGTTACCCTTGTTGACAAAAAACAATAATATGAATTTTATATGCTACAGATGAACAGAATTAGACTGTCATTGAGACCTTGAGAACATCTCCACAATACAGGCCAACAAAAACAGTTAAACGGTGTCATCGTATTGGCCTTGTTAATCCGGTTCCGTATTCCTAATCAAGGCCGGTACATAGGTGCGTTGATTTTTGCACGTGAATTGCAAACAGAAAGAGCTATAAAGTTAGTGGTTTACCTCCTAATATTACTTTGTTATTGCTCTGTTTCATCGCTGAGTCGATTTGCAATGTCAACTAGCTATATTATTTCCAAGCGGCACTATGCAAGCCAAAAGCATTAGACATAGGGGGGTAAGGGCTCAATTAGTAAAAATATAATAAAGAAAATGAATGAAATGAAACGAAAAAGAAAAACTGGTTTGTTTTCTTCTCCCCACCCTTAATATAGGTACTGCCTGCTTATGCTATTGTAGCGATACCTTTTTGCGTCCAACACGTCAATAATCCTAAATCGCGCTATCAAAGTTTCTCCGAGCGCTGAGTATAATATATAATTATAACACCTCGACATCAACTACTGGGGCCTTACACAGTGAATAGTCTGGTCAAGTTGAAAGAAGAGCATGCCTTCTTTCCTCCACATTTATGACCCCAACGCTGGGTTGCATTAAGAGGAAGGTAACTGGGGCCCCAGGGCCTACACAAAAAAGGATAGGGATATACCCCACAATAGGGACTTCGGTAAAAATCCAACTCGTAAACAACTTTCTTTGATTTTTTTTCTACGGTACTTTGTACAAACATGATTATTTGTATTAATCTTAAATATTTCAAAAAAAAACATTTTAATTGAAAAATAATTTGGGGCCTCCACTCATTTGTTGCCACAAGGCCTCCGAACCTCTAAACCTATTTCAGATTTTAAAGGCGTGCAGATTAATTTAATCGAATTAGCATAAATATTAAAAATACACATAGATCGTAAATCAGAGGTGTTGAAATAAATGATAATATCCTTTCACTAACGTCTGAGATGTAACCGTTACCTTGTCACAGATATTTAATTGCAGAGATACTACGACTGCCTGCATCTTGTTATTTAAATCGTTACTAAAATACTCCGTTTTGAGCGATATTTATTCCTATATGTGGTTTCCTGCGACACCAAAAGACCCTATACTAATTCTACGCTTTCAATCCATTATTGTATGTTAGCGATCTTTAAGAGCGGATATAAATCCAAATCACTCATCGTAGATTTGAATTTTACCTAAGTATACGATGTTTGAATTAAAAACAATGAATATTTATTGATACCTACTTCATTATAATTTCAAGGATTTACTGTGATCAAAAACACAATATAATAATACAGATGCCTCGATTTAAAAAAATCACATGCATCTACTGATTGCATCTTTTGAATATAATTATGGCTATTCTAGCAAATACTATAAAATTAGAGGTTATTTCGAGTATTCGGAATTTCAGAACCAAACCGAAATGCGCAAAATGCACTTCAAGGTTTTAAATCTATCAACGGTAGTTCAGTAGCCGGTGGCCGAAGTAACCATACGTAAGGAGCATGTTCACAAAATATTATAAACATGACGTCTCGCCGGAAATCGAACCTAAGACCCACTGGAACGTATGTATTACCCAATGCGCCAACGAGTCCTTCAAAATAGTTTTGCTAATTATCTATACTTCTATACTAATATTATAAAGAGGAAAGATTTGTATTTTTGTATGTTATGAATAAACTCAAAAACTACTGGACCGATTTTGAAAATTCTTTCACCAATAGAAAGCTACATTATTAGAGAGTAATATATATGTTTTGTGGACATCTACATTGCACCCGTGTGAAGCCGGGGCGCGTTGCGTAGTATATTATAAAATAATACAGTGACTTTCAGTTCGCCGATCTATATAATATTATGTTAACTGTTAGGCTTTGACACCTACAGTAGGTGATTTTAGGTTCCTTATTAAACTATTTATTCCTTATTAACATATTAATATTTTTTTTTATTAAATAACTTTTGATGTGTATATTTTTTTATTTTTTCATGAAACATTATTAAGTAGTATACATTAGAGGCAAAATTATGTTTCAAAAATTATTTAATTGCATTTTCATAATTACGCTTTTAAAAGGCACGTACCTACTTGCCATTTCATTAGTATAATAATTTAATTCATCAAAGAATCCATATACAAATTTCCACAGAGACAAGATATTTAAAAAAAATCATTAAACCTTAAAAAAAACACAGATGCGCTATTTTCATTGATATTTTTTAACTCTATTTACAGAATTAAATAGACGTAGCAAGTGACTGATCATCCCTGTGCCTCAGTAGTAGGTATCCATATTTGTTTAGCACCGAAGGTCTCTAATTCAACTCCCAGAAAAACAAAATAAAAAACTTGTTTCGATCGTGCACAGAAGACTGATTATCCTATTTAGCAAAATTTTATGAGTGAAACAGACACAGAAATATGTCTGGGGGACTTGGAAATTCACTATAATTGTTGACGTTACTACCTAATTACATATTTTATAAATACATACAAAATGTTTATATTTCTTTTTAATTATTGTATTATGTTGTTTTGAAAGGTAAATTCTGAGTAAAGGAACGCAACCTTTAAAACATTTGACCTCTGAATTCGTATTCGCTTAAAGGCTTCTTGGTAAGTTCAGACTTGTGGTTAGTATTTTATATATGAAGTAAATACTAACAGTACCTACAATATTCATAATAATAGGTATTATTGGTCCTTTTAGTGATTTTTCTAGAGGTAGCGTGAACTTCTAACCAAGAAGAACTTCTACTTTTCTAACGAGGAAACATGTATTTGTTGTGTTTTTAAATATAGTTAGATTAAATTATGTTACAAAGAGAAGAATGTACCTACAGTCCCATAGTCTTCCCGGCAATTTTCCAGCTATTTTAGTTTTGACTAACTCGATGGTGTGCTGGTGTAGGTATTTACATGCCGATAGCTCCCGGGTTCTACTTTGGTAGGGAAAATGTTATTATTATTATTAACTTTATAAAAGTATGACTAATTTACCTACGTTTGGGAGGAAAATATAAACCAAGTTGAAACACCGTATATATATTGAAAAGCCATGATTTACAAAAAATTGTTAACAGTTTATAAATATAACACCATCTTAAGTCATGTTTCAGAACGATAATAGAACTTTATATTTGATTTAAAAAATATTCCCGTTTATAAAAAATAAATAATCAAAAATAAATGATTATTTCATGAGGAAGTACAGAAACCGGAAAACAATTTAAAAGGTTGCAGTTAATTTGATATTTAAGACGTGGTAACAGGAAAAATAAAGTTTTATGTTAAAAATAACTTATTAATGACAGATTTTGGTAAGAGCACTTAAACAACTTCACGTGATATGGTCTAAAAGTAAGTTACGTCAGAAATTAATCACTTAATTTTTTATTTTTTATGTCAGAAATCGACAGACGAGCATGAGGTTCACTTGATGGCAGGTGATACCTCAGCCACAGAATACCAGTTAATGATGCATTTATAACTAATACATCGGGACGTTTATGTAGTAATATAAACGTCCCGATGGGATCGAACCCACGACCGATCCATGCGCATGGCAATAATAATTACAAAAATTCGATTATTTCAGTTATTTTTTAAAAGAAATTTTATAAAACCTGATTAAAACTTCAAACTCAATTTTCTCAAAATGCCACCATGTGGGTTAACACTGTATTGATTAACAGCGTACCTTTATCCTTTAAAAAAAAAAAAAATATGCCTTTTATTTTTTTGCAGTCATACATAATTACACTTTATAATATTAAAGAAAAACAAAATACCAAAAAATAATAATAAATGGAGCAGATTATAAAATATGTCAAAGGAGATAAAAAAATGTCATGAGCTTACAATAATTAAAAAATCTATTAATACAAATATAATTATACACAGAAAATAAAAATAAAAATACACTAAAATTAAAAAATACATTTCCAATTAGTATAAAAAATAATGTCACTATTTTTGGTATTTTAGCAATGTCAGGTAATTAATTACCTTTATCCTTTATTGAAGGTTTTTCATTTTATTTTCGGCTCAGACCACCGGCATGTTTAAACGTCGGAGATCTGGGTTCGAAACCCTGGTAAATAACATATTATAAAAAGCTTTAAGCCCTTTAAGAAAAAATATTATCAGTGAAACAAAATAATATAAATTTGCCTGCCCCATATAACACTAGAAGAATTCACTACATAAACGGTCTAATTAATATTATTGCTTAAATAATTTGTTACCTCAATAACTATGGAGTTCTTCTAAATGTTTAGATTAAACCTACATATTTCTATTACTGACTGCATTTTACATTTCGTAGTCGTCACAACCAGTGTGGCTACTTACTATACTCTTCATACTATAAAGGCATATAAGTTTCATTTATCATCGCGGCTATTAAATAACACAGTTTTTTAAAACGTCATAATTTCTGGTTTTACGTATCGTGATCTTACATGTCAACAAAATAATTATAACGTACATTGCCATTGGGATTCCCCAAATACCGTGTCAGTATTTTCGTATAAAGTTTTTATGAAAACACATTGTTAAAAAACGTAAACAGTTACAATAGGTTTTTACACACCAAATACCTAGTACATAACAAACGCATTTGAAAGAGAAGCAAAAAGCATTTGACTGTGATTGGTTTCCAGATACAAATAAAATACGTAGACAGCTTTTTTATCTTTATATTTGTGATATAGAAACTTAAAATAAACTTTATCCGAGCTTGAATTTAAGTGTTTTGAAATCAGACAGATTATTTATTTTCTAATTAATTAATATATTGAGAACTGTCATAGGCAAGGATAAAATGTGTAAGGAAATTTCTATAGAAATAAAATAAGACATTTTTTTCAGACTCGACTGAATGAAGTGCAGGTTCCGAAATCACACACGCAGCACGCGTCAAACATCACTAGATTTACAACGTAGAAACGTCTGAAGTAAAATTTCAGATTGACCTTTTTTAAATAAATTGATAAAAATGGAAGAAGCGAAAGTGGTGTGCAAGGACTGTAGCATATGGAATTCCGTAATATCCGTGATGTACAGTACATGTACGTACATTATGTACGTAGTTATCTTTGATCGAAATAGGTTAAATGACAAATAGTTTTAACATACTTCGAAATACTTACTCTTTGCTTAGGAGGAAAAGCTGTAGCTATTCTCTATGAAAAAAGTCAAGGTATCACGTTACTGCGTTTTTCGTGAGAGACGTAACAAACACTATTATTGCATTGTGATTGGTAGGTAAATATTACTGTATTTTGTAACAAAACTAAATAAACGTATTGGAGCAACTAAAAAATTATTTCATTATATCTATTATAATATACGTATAAAATTTCCATGTCACAATGTTAGTTACCGTAATCCTCCGAAACGGCTTTACCGAATTTTACCAAATTTTATATGCGTATTCAGTAGGTCTGAGAATCGGCTACTATCTATTTTTCATACCCCTAAGTGATAAGGGTTGTTCACCCTTTAACATTTCTTTTTTAATTTTTGGACGAAATTTTTTGTTTTTATTTTTTTATAATGTGGCATTAAAAAATACATACAACCCTACATTTTTCTTTTTAGAAATTATTTACATGGCAAATCAACGTTTTCCGGGTCAGCTAGTATTAATATGAATTAATCGATTTTCAACATTTTCATATAATTAGATTAACTACAATGATTAGAAGAAGTATTTTTAACTAGTCCGTATATTTTCTAAACAAATATAATTTTGTAAAACCCTAATTAATGTACTGTTCATCTGTACCCACCGTTGAGATTCCAATTAGATTCAACACTTCAAAGATTATATCAACTTTAATTTTACGTCCTTGCAAAACCACCCATTCCATTGTTGCCTAACTTTGCATACTTTATGCATAATTGATGCCTACTGTGTTCATAAAAGGATACTTAATTATGTTTTTATTCTACTAACAAAGAGATAAACGCATTGATGAAAAATAATAGGTTCCATCCGTCCGTACGCTATATTTACGAATTTTACGTACAAATGTAGCTATATTTACGAGTTTTATATGTATGTATAGGTAAACAGGTAGGTACTAGTTTTTGCTAAGTTTAGCATTTTAGAACTTATGAGACTAATTTCCGTGCAATCAAACAACAATCTACGCGGATGTAAAGTGTTTGCATTCAAAATTAGGTACAGTTACTTATCATTAAAACGGCATTTTTTGACGCAAAGACGCGTTTTTTATCACTATACTTTCAGTGAAATTTAAAAAAAATATAATTATATTAATATACTAGTGATTATGGAATTATCCAAGTAAAAGCGGAGAAGGGGGAAAAATGGAAAAGCTTTCATAGGTCCGAAACTATCAATCATGCGCTGTAACTGAAAGAGTTAAGAAATGGCTTTGAACTCGCGTCTCACTATATATTATGTACAATGTACATGTTTCAATCATAAAATTTCATAGTCTCATACCTCAGCATAGCTAATTATTGTCAGATGACTGCAGATTTCAACTTTTCACTTTACCATATTGTGCTAAAGTCAAATAAGTTGGCTCCTATCACTAAAATGTAAAAAGAGAAATACGAATATCTATAGCTACAATAATAAAAACAAACATACATACCTGTAGCTAATAAAAAGCGTGCAAAAAAATAGTCATAATTTTAAATCTTAATTTTTGAGTAGCCAAACAGAAGCAAACCAATATTACAAAGAAATTGGTTGAAAAAAGATTGAATGGATGAGAGATTAGAAAAAAAAATATGTTTATTAAAAGAACATGTTTAGTTGGAAATGCGATTATAATAACATAATTTCCAGTATAACAATTATTGTAATTCACATCCTCTTGTATAAGATTGTTATGTAAACGGAGGAGAAAATGTGTTATTGTCTTATCTTCTGTAAGCACTATTGTGTTTATAAATGGCTGATTGTATAATTGAACTCACAATAATTATTAGGACTATTGTCATCATGCTATCATCATTATCATTGTAATGTTCAGTGTGCTTTATTTTGACCAAGAACGGAGAAGAGTTATCTTTGTTTTCTAACTAAAAGAATTACATTACGATACGTGTGACTAATTTATAGAAACTTAAGTCACGAGTATCGCGTGTGACATAAACCCGCATTTTACGAACGCTTTTCCGGTGTGAAAATGGCCTGTATAGGTCACGGAAAAGCATGCGTAAAATGCGGGTTTAGTTCACACAGTGCTATAAAATACTTTATACTAATTATTTAATTATATAATACTATCGGACCCAACAGACGTAGTTCTGGCAGAATGTTGGCATCAACAATAAAAAATATTTGTTGATTTGAATATGCTATTATCCCACTTCTTTATATAGATTTGCAGTGGACATCAATTATTGTGTGGACTGAAAATATTTTATTGTTAATCTTTTTGCCCCGGGATTCGAACCCGTCCTGGGTCGAGGTCAGGGCCGCGGCAGCGGCCGACGAGTGCCAGAACCGAATCCTACTTATTCACTTGGCAAACGTTTTTCTAAAAGAAAATTTAATCATATTTTTCCCCCTCTCCGAAATAATTTGTGGGACCGTTTTTTATTGATAACCACCTGTTACCCGCGACTTAGGACGCTTTTTGGGAAAAACCGCGATTGTAAATATTTACCTTTTTTTGTTGTAATAATTGATGTTTTACTCGGTTGCCGTGTTTTACATTATAGTGGAAAAATATTCAAATCTAGAATTTATTTTTTTATTTTTGATGCCAATATTCTGGCAGGACAAAGTCCGTCGGTTATTGTAAACAACCAGATTTCATCAAAGGCCAGGCAGTCAAACTGAAAGACAGTAATATTAACAAACAACTTTAATTTACATACCTTATAAATTAAAATAATGACATTAAAATCATACAACAATTTCTTCATGGTTTGATGCACAAAGGTAATTAACTTGAATTTTAATTACTTATCTGACTGACTATTTTTAAAAAAACAATTATTTTTATCTTGGATATTTGTTTGCAATCTTTTATCAGCAAATACACTTTAATTGTTTTTAATATAACCTGTTTAGCATTGGCGGGACCACCATATAAGTCGTACTAATGCAACCATAAATTATAAAAAGAAAAATAATAATGCCTTTAACGATATTATATAAGTCATATCTTGTTATATATCATGATAATACAAGCTGGGATTGTATGCTGGTCCCTTTAAGGGTTTCGGGGATTTAATAAAATGTGATTTAGAAAACAAATTAACCGCCAAAAGAAATCGTTTTTGGTATCGTACAAAACCTCCACTGTTAGTATATTTTATATGGTAATATTATAATTATTATATAATTATAATATTAGTGATGTATTGGATATCCGTATCGGTGGGCATATCCTTATCGCTGATATCCGATGGAGAAGATCGCGGATCTTTTTATCTCTTTAGAGTTTAGGTGATTAGGTTTTCTATATTTAAGATTAAGCACGGATAAACTATTAAATTCTATTCAGATTATTTTTTATTTCTCTAAAATCCAATATTCAACACTTAGCAAACTGAATAAATTAATATATTCAAGGTCATGCGCATCGACACTGATTGAGTAAGAAAGTTAAGATCCGTTTCCGAATCCGCGAATCTTATTACCAAATATCCGTATTCGGATCTGTATCCTCGATATACATTTTTAACGATCCGACACATCACTAGTTATTATCAAACTTATGTCTGAATTCTCTGGTGTTTTTTGCTTCAGACGTAAGTCATTGTCCAAGTATATACTTTGAAAGTTACCTTGGATGTTGTTTTGTAGGTATAGTATGGCTATTTCATCTAAATTTCGTTGAATTTAATCACTTAATGCGACTTTTTGTCTTAACAAAATTCTATTACTTTATATTTTTTTATAAAATCTATGTATTTTACCAAAACTAAAATAAAATAAAGAGTTTCGCGGTTCAAATACCTTCTTACATAAATTAAATTCATGTATTTTGGGTTATATTATTTGGTTATATATTACTGCGACAGTATTTAATTTAAAGTTATACTAAAAACTATAAATAATACCTTACGGATATTTTAGAAATAATATTGTCATACAAATTGTAGATGATTGTTTAACAAATAATTATTATACTTAAACAATAAGTAATATTTTGAATTATACTATTAATTAAAATTTAATTTGTATTGATTACTTAATACTTACATAGTATTTATGGTTAAAATATAATACGTATAATTTGTGGATTTGTACATTTTTAAAATAATAAAGTCCTATATTTTTATATTTATTCTTATACTACTCACAGATTTTAAAATTAAAAATTATGTTCAAAAAATAGCTTCCTACTTACCAAGTTTCAAAATATCATTCACAACCAAATATCATCACTTAGAAATATTCAGTCTTTTAGTGCAAACTCCATGCTTTAAAATACGAATCCGAATAGATTTTATCTATGGACGGTTTAAAAAAATTTAAAAATCGAATTGTAATTTTGACATGCAAATTGCGCGCGTGAACTTAGATCCCGCCGCGGATAGTGTTCTGCGTGCGTTTGCCGCAAGCGGTTACTACTTGGTGATTGCAGTTAGTGCCAGCTAGCATTCTTAACCATTACAAGTCTCAGCGGATGTCCATACAGATGTTCGACAGTATCGCGACAGTCGCACTGTGAAGGAGGCCGCTACTCGTCCGATTGACTCCTAAAATGGTTCGCCTTCGAAAGTTGTTTGTACTCCTAAATTAGAAAGTCGTTAATGTACAATACTGTTTTAATTCTTTTAATGTAGCGTATCGATTTGTTATGAGATAATAAATTAACCTTAAAATATTAATTTCATATTTAAGTACCAAAGTTTGATACCACTATAATAATAATTTATTTAATTAAAGTGACAGTAAGAGTAAATAATAAAATTTTAAACAGATTACAAATAAGAATGTTGATTGATAAAGTTAATTAATAAAAATTGATTTACTATAATATACTACTTGAAAAATTCTCAATTTAATAGATAGCTATATAGTTATAGCCTTAACATACCTTCTTTTCGTATATTCGATGGTATTCGATAAAGTATAAAAATGTACTAATTTAGGAGATTTACTTAGAACTTATATAATTATTATTTTAAGCTATAGGCAGTTGCAACTATTATATAAAAAGTCATAACTATCTTATAGATATTTCTGTTTTTTGATTTATCGAAGGACCAAACAAAGCTATAATTTGATTTTTTTATACCTGATGGAAAGGGAACATAACCAACCATAAAAATCCGCAACACCAGAGGTCTTGCAGATGCGTTGTCGGCATATGTTTCCAGGATTCTGATCTGCAGCTTTTTTAGTATCTGTCAATAAATGTAAAAACGACCAAGAAAATGACTTAACTTGATCGAAACGTTGGTGTTTATCAAGTAACTCTTTGCTCATCTTATCCATCTATTCATATATTTGTCAAATAAACAATTTTGTTATCGTAGTCTTGGATCAATCAAAAACTGGTTATTTATGAATCATAGATAACAGAATAAAATATGTATTGTGGTAGTGAATAATTAAAATTCAAACGATGACAACAGTGCAAACACGGGCTCGTTGTCTTTGGTAGAACACCTACATTGCGCTCTGCTGGGTCGCGGGTTCGAATCCCGCCGGGTCGGCATATTTATAACTTTCTATGAGCATATCCTCCTCGGTCTGGTCATAAGAGTCATGCGTGGGAGGAATATCGTTCATAGATAAAAAACCGCGTTCTCAGTCTATGGATTTCCGAATGCTTGATATAAAGAGTCGGTCAACAGCGCATTATTAACTTATGTTCTGTGGCTGGGGTATCACCTACCACCAAGTACCTACATAAAGAAAACATGCAGAACGCAGAGCATCCCATACGAGTATTAGGAAAAAAACAAATAAAAAATATTTGATACATTTATTCATATTATATAATGAATATAATCTATTTTATACTAATCAATTTCTTTATATAAAAAATAATCGGTAAAAATATATTGTAAAAAACATTTTAATATCTTTTCAAAAATGTCATAGTTTTTCTTCGCTAATTCCTTGAATTTCATTCGATTTAGTTCGCGACATTTCATTTGTGACTATATCTAAAGAACCATTTTTTCTAAGACCACAAAAAGAGAATAACTTACTCATAACGTCATGTTTTTTAATACAATAAAGTACAAACATCAAAAAGGTTAAAATGATAACAACAATTCCTATAATTATGGGCACACTTTTATCCATATCTTGGTTCAGATCTTCGAGTTTTGAAGTCTCTTCAATAAGGATTGTGTGAAGTGGTGAAAAATATTCTAAGATCCCTTCAGTAGACAATTCAGTTTCACCAGTCATCGTTTTCAGTACAGACCTCCAATCTTCACTTGAACCGAGTGACATACCATCACTGGAAAAAATAAAAAAATAACTGAGAAAAATAAGTGTGAGAAAAAAATTGAAGGTCGCATCTTATTACTCAAACGCAATGCTTTTGTGTAATATCAAATTAAAAGAAAAGTACGTTACAAAGTATGTAATACATAATATTCAGTTTTCTAAATATAGTAAATTGCATATTCACTATTTAAGGGTAGGCATCGTCAAAAATACGGAATTATAATAAATTTAGAAACATACGTTCATAAACGTATTTTGTTTTACTTGTAATTACGTTTGCATTAAAGTTGCACCTAAGGTTTGCGGTCTCCATTTTTTTTATTACAGGTCTCTATGCTGTCATAGTTCTACACCTGTAATAAAACAGGGTCACCCGTAAGATACGGAATATCTGACTGTGTAATATGTTGTAGAGTCAGCGATAAAGTACATAGTTAGGTGATGTACCTCAAAATAAATTTTGAATTAAAACTTAAAGGACATTAATCATTTGTATCAACTATTGAAGCAAAAGAGATACTTTAAAAAAGATTATTATAATAATTTAAAGATAACACAGTTTGAAATTTTCAAAGACTTAATAATAATTATATATTACTATAATAACAATGTCTCTTCGGTATTGTATATAAAACTAATACTAAAAATAATCACGTTCTTTATTACTTGCATATAATATTTAATGGTGGCCTCAAAGTGCTTGGCGATTATATAAATAGCAAAAATAAAGGTTGTTACTGTGACCTTACAACCATAATAGATCGGTCGATCTAGACGAAATATTGAGAAGCTCCATCTAAAATCCTTGAATTTTTTATACGCCTCTCTTTAGTTCGATATTGGCAACATCAGCACTTATAAGGTAGTTTGTTTATGAGTTCTACTGAAGCGATTTGAGAAAATTAAGAAAAATAATTGACTTCCAAATGCAACAAAATTGGCTACTGAGGTAATTAGCGTCATTCGACAAGTGTCAAACGACCTCAAGACGCAAAGTCACAGGTTAAGTCACTTTAGCATATAAATAAAAAAAACAAGAATTTATGAAATTACTTGTGAGATATTCTTGCTGTTGAATACTATCTTAGAAACAATTCCTATCTCTACTACATCTTATAAGGATACTTAAATATATAACCTTTTACCTTCAACTGTACAATTACATACGGATGTACCCATAAAGTACGTTACTAAAATTATAATGATATTACCTGAGCAATTTTCCCGCTTCCTTCATACCGTATAAAGAGCAGTCGTGCAAAGGTCCTGTGTGGTTTACCTTTTTGCATAATGACCTCAGGATTTGGAATTCTAGTATAGTCGAAATGAGGTACCTATCAAACAAATAATTAAGATTTTTAAATATATTCACACAGATTATCTTGTGTATTCAAGGACTACATAATATGTATGAATAAAGCTTAATTTGATTAATAACATAGATTTAGGACCCAAACTAGGCCTTCACAATTTTCAAGGTAATTGAAGACATACGTGGATGAAGGGGCTATGTATGTATGTAACATTTTTTAGAACTCCTATTTTTTACGTTGACTGAATGTGTTGTGTCTCCATAACAATATACGAGTATTATACATGTATAATTATTTTATTTGTCAAATTTAGTTATTAAACAAACAATCAAGAAAGTTAATAATTGTCTAAAAATATGTAACAACACTGTTTTGCCCATTTTCTCGATCATTTACAAATTGTATCATACCCCCTCCATCCACTCATGTCTTCAATTATATTTGTAACTTCATTAACTACGATTTGTAATGATAAATACAATGAAAATTTTAACAGATTTTTTTGGAAATGTTTTATAAATAAATACTTCAAATTAAATTATATTATCTTTTATCATTAACTATTTTTTTTTTTTGCCAAAATGGACTTACACCAATTTCAAACGACGGCTCAATCAACACAATACAAAAATTAAGAGTAAGTACGTATTAAAAACCTTACAACTATAGGTACATATTATGAGAAACTACAATACACGTAAAAAAAAATGTGTGTGTGTACCAGAGTACACAGGTAAGAAGTGAAACTTATTTACGACATATCATTTTTGTACTATTTGCAACTTCACGAAAATGGGGTAGATAAGGCTTAAGCCTTAAGAAAAACAATTTTTTCCGTATTAAATTAAAGCTATTTTATTATTATAGACATGCATACAATTAATGAGTAATTTATTTTATCATTGTTCTTAATATTACATTAAATTCTTTACGTCACTATACTAAACTTTGATAAAAAAAGCAACATGGCGCGTAACCGAAAAACGTGACGATTTTTTTTTACACTGCTACAAAATTTCTCTAATACGTCGATAAAGAAGTTTCACTTCAAAAAGGGCGTTAAATATTTTAACAAAGAATCGGATAGGTTAGCAAGTAAATTAAAATTCAAAATGTGCTTAATTATGTTAGAAATAGGGGTTGAAATGGAGTTATGGGTGACGGCAAGTTTTATTTTGACTTTAAAATTTATTCAGTCTCTTCATTTAATAATAACATTAAACAATCTTTTAGGAGGCGCTTGGCTGCTACAATCGATTGCACTAAGAGATCTATTGAAGCCGAGGACATGCAGAAACCAATGGTGTTAGCGTTCAAGGTGATTTTAACGCTTGGCGATTTTACACCAGCGATTTTTATTTAAATGTTATGAGCAAGCGTTTGAATGCGTTTGATGTTCATCAACGTATATTTTGCGTGACTGGAACTCTTTATAAACATTATATTATATGTTACAAGTTTCAGTTTAGTGATTTCAAAACGTTCCGGGTGTTACAGCTGTGAATACAGTATTATTTCGTAATGTATGACTTATTTGTTTTCTTCACCAGGTTTTCTGATAATTTTGAGCAAGCCTACTGGGATTGCCATTATTATATGATTAAAATGGCGGCGTCTGTTTTGCAAAATGCCGCAAACAAAACGAAACGGCAACGAAAACGCGCGCCACCATGCGCCACCGCGGCCATGCTCATTTTTCCAAGACCGGCCAACCCTCGTGCCGAAGCACCACTGCGACTCCGGAGCCACCTCTAGCGCATGGCAATCCTTCGCGTATACCTCATGAAGAAGGAAGCCATGGCGCCGCTGTCCTCTCGGGCCGTTTTACAGTCCTAGACCCAAGGCACGGCCCAAACCTTCCACCAGTCTTGGAGCCCCGAAGGGCTCTCCACAAAAACGCCAAGCGCCTTGCCGCTTCGGACATACCCTCTTAAAAAAGAGGGCGACTGAAAGCGGTCCCACTTGGTCCAATTGGCTTCACCAGGGTGGGCTATTTTTATTTATTTTTTACCTAACCTAACCTTACCCTTTCTATTAGTTGTTCCAATCATATAAAATACGTCAAACAAATAATATATTGGTACTTACGAGACGTATTGAACGTGTGACACCACTTCGTATTTCGAAGCCGGATCCAAGTCACTTTCATCGCGAGGAACAGGTGGCGAAATCATCGTCTCTTTTATCCTAAAATAATCTCTAATAGTTAATTACACCGTCATTACTAGAACTAGAAATTATTCCATTGAGTTCCAATTGCCCTCATTCGCTTGATGAAAGCTAAGAATATCTCACTTCTATAAAAGGTAAGTCTGTCAGTATTTTTCCACGTCGAAGTAGTTCTCGGAATAAAAAGTCTGCAACAATAGGCTAGAGTTCAAATATTAGTTTTTATAAGACCGGCAGTACAATTAAAGTGTATTTACTTATTGATTGATGATTATAGAGTACAAGGAGGAGAACTATTATAACTAAGTATACCAAAAAAAATATTTTTTTTCCATATAATTTTATTTTCACTGTAAAATGAAACACATGATTTTTTGGACAATTTGTTGATACCCTGAACCAAATTAATTTTTATACCAAACATTAGGACTTTAATGCGTAAAGCTAAGTTTTTGCTCTTTCTAAGTTATAGCTCCAAAAAATAATATTCTCTACAAGAAATAGTGGCTATACCTGATGTCCCACCAATGTTGGTTTAAGTTCTCCATGCTGCTGTTGGCGAACACATCCCATCTCCACTTATCCAGCGCATACGCATATCCCATCTTTGGAAACTTATCCAAAGCCAGCCACATCAGGTGATTTATTCTTGCCTCTGGACAGTCGTCTACCTCCACCTGATCCAAGGTCCTCAGATGTTGCGGTGAAGTCAACTGAACCGCAAACAGGTCGCTGATGGCGTCGTGAAATGCTGTTATATAATCAGACTGTAAATTACGTTTCTCGGTTTTGTTATTACTTAACCGCTCACTTTGTTACCTCTTTAACCACGAACTCAGTAGTTTGAATTGTTTAAGAGCGTGATAGGTCGAAGTTTTTAACTTATTATTATGCAGAAATGAAGACAAGTAGAACTAAGTTATTTTACATTATGCATACCACAATATGTGTGTGTTATTTGAAATTAGTAATAGATATTGTCACACGTATAAACAAAATACTTTATACCGGATTAAAATTAATATGGCAACTTTGTGATATATCAAATCAGACAGATTTCAATCTGCCCGTGATCACGGTTACTGAAAAGCATCCGAAACGTCGGAATAAATAATAAATTGCGTTTAAACCGGTATAAAGTATTTTATTTAAATCAGGAATAGATATTAATTTTTGTTATTATTAAATAGATTTTGGAACAAAACTATAAAAACAAATGAAGGTAATATAAAATAAATATTGGACAGCATTCTATTACGACCTTCTGCGAAGCAATGAATGAATTCACTCTATTTTTTGTTCCAGATAGAAACTATTTAGATTTTTCATTAAGTGACTTGCTAAATATCTTTATATCTTAGAACTTTACTGACTGATATAAAAAACAACAGCTGATATAAAACGTATAGCTGTTCGAAATTGACTTTGGTGAAGGAGATAATATTAGTTTAACCATATACTAACAGTGTCCTCTTGTTTTATATATTATTATACATAGTATGTTTGACCAAGTAAAATAGCCATTAAAAATCTAAAAAAGAGGTTATTTTAATTACTGGATCACAGGTGTTGGAAAATCTTAAACCATCTTCTGTACTGAAGTTAGGGTATCTACATACTTTCTCTAGGAAGGATTTTCGGTTAGTCGAAGCCAATATTTCCGTAATATAGAAAATAACAGGAGAGGATATGGTTGTCTACTTATGTACATCCCTGGGAATAGCCAAATGACAAGTTAACTAATAAGATTATTGGTGATTAGTGGCAAATAAACCAGTTTACAGTAAAGGTCCATTTAAATCTAAATGTTATGTTAATCTTTCGTAATGTATGACTTATAAGATAACCATTGCCAAACCCATTCAAAAAACTCTAATCGTATAAAGATAATTTCCAAATGTATATGTTGAGAGATTTTTATTTATTTTTTGTATACAACAAGCTACAGCCTATTAAAGCAGAGTGCAACTGAATCGTAATTACGTTCGTTGGAATAGGAATTCCATTTCGTTGACTGGAACTGTACTTACAGAATGTCAGATTTTGTGCAAGTCCGCTGTATTAAACTATACCTACTTACTAATATTTTAAAGTTTGTGAGGTTGTAGGGGGTAATCTTTGGATCTACTGAACCGTTATAAAAAAAAATCTTCCACCAATAGAAAGCTAGCAGCGAGTAACATACAGTGGCGTAGCTATCATATGACAAAGTGGTGCAGTGCACCAGGGCCCCGAACCTGAGAGGGCCCTCTGGGCTTTGGAAAGAGCGGAAGTTGTTACGATTTAACTGTTACTGCGATATTTTTTACTTCTCTTACTGGGGCCCTTGTCCACCTAGTTACATCTACGGCGTGTTGCTAGTTATGTCAGAAATTTTAAGAGTTCTTTACGCGGAAAAGTGCGCATATAAGTAAGTAATAATTTTAAATTTTTAACTATAGTATCAAGGTTATAAATACGTATATGAATAAGGCCGTAATTGTTTATTAAAAAAAATATTCATAAAAAATACACAACATAAGAAATATGTATACATTCAAATTAAAATACATTTTCAATTAGTATGAAAATAATGTCATAAATTTTGGTATTTTTGCGATGTCAGGTAATTAAAAAGTATAATAATAATATATTGAAAAAGTAGTACCTACAACTATAATTTTGTACTACATACCTACAAGCGGCTTATAATTTGTTAAAGTTTAACAGTAAATTACATTATTAAACGACTTGACCGTTATTAGAAGCTTATATATTGAGATAGGCACTTCCGTTTCCCGTTGAGTATGTCCCTCTCTTTCTACCTTATATATGCCTTCTCTTTCGCACATCCCACTTTTTTGCCCGGGTGGGGCGCTGTCAAGCTGTGAAGCTGCCAAGCCCTGTGCTAATCATTGGCGTGAAATTTCCCGTTGAAGTAACTTGTGCTCCAAATACTGCGAGTACTGGTAAGTTGCACAAGATTTTATATTTTAAACGGTTTTACCGTTCGTGACAATATTTAAAAAGTAACCTCTAGAAATACGTTTGTACCATAGAACGTGTTTAAATAATCTACCTTATTTTTAAGTTTTTTCCTACTGTGTTCTTTATGCAGGATATATTATAGATAAAAGTGTTAATAAAATCAGTGAAAAATAATGAATGAAATCCCGCTGGTTCGGGAACACCTACAATGAATCGCAGCAAAGTAGATCGCATCTACGTAAGCGAAATTCATCTACAAAGCATTAACACTTTTACATCTTCCTCTAGATCCTCAGTTAGTAAAAGAGAATCTAAAAATAAATATAATCTAAGGAAAAGGAAAACACGTGGTGTATGTTGAAAAAAGTAATATTAATAAATACCTACATAATAGTATGATCTTAATAAAATATTAAGTAAAGTGGGTAAATTAAGATAAACTATTGTTATGGATTAGTGAGAAAATGATAGTGAATATGTCGTGAATCATTTATTTTCTGACATTAGTCGAGATTTTTATAACGATTGTTGTGAATCCCCCGGTTTCCACAAAATAATTAAAACCAAGATGTTATAAAACTATAATTTCATAGCTAGCTTAAGCTTCAGGTATTTTCAATACCATAGGAATAACGGAAAATGTTAAGACATACAGTGTTGGGATACTAGGACATAGTCTGGTGTTCGTTATTCCGAAACACAAAAATTATACAACTACTCGTATTCACTTGGATTTATGGAGCTCGAAACAAACGAATAGGTATAGGCGTATGATACCTTACGCCACTTGGCCTACTCTGATAAATCCTACGCGGTAATTTATTTTTGTATTTGACAACTTTCCTTATTTTTGTGTTTTCTTAGTAGCCTACTTAATCTTATTGCATGGTTCAAAATACCAGAGGCAAAGGAAGATTAATTGACAAAGATTTTCATAAAGTTTTTATGTAAAGGTGCTCATAGGTCAGAAGTTATAGAAATGAGAAGGGATAATATTTAAAAGTGTGTTCGCGACCCACAATAATAATAATAATAATTAAATATTATCTCACCAACAATTGCATACTGAGCAGTTCTCATCTGTGCTAGGGAAAACTAGTGGCTTACGCAAGGCCCTATAGCCCTTAAATAGTGTTTGTTTCGCAAACAAAACCTAGTACTGTATAGCCGCCCTCGCAGGGACAGGCACGTATTAGTCAGCCAACGTATGGCCATCGTTGTGAACAACCAAACTCATATTATGAGCATAACAATCATCAGAAACCATCCTTGCGGGGTGGTAAGTATTCTTATCATAAAAAGAAGTCATTTGAATAGAATAACTTTTACCGGATCAAACTGCGACTTATTATTTATATTATTTATCTCGACGTTTCGAACGTGATCACGTGCAGTTTTTGTTCAGTTACCGTTTTAGTTCTGTAAAAGTTATTTTATTTAAATGTGTCGTGTAAAGAAATTATTAAGAATAGTCATTTCAACCACGAGCAACATAATCATAACTCTCGGAGGGCTTCAATGTGATCTCGTGGATCAAAATCGAAACTGTATACACAAAGGGGACAGAAACGATCCTTTTCACCCTCCAGTAATAAAGGCTATAAAAGGCAAAAACAATGATCAGCCAACTTTGAGCCGATCAGCTATGACGGTATGCAAGTCATTGCAGGGAAATTCATTCTGCGAATAATAAACGGGTATCGCATACCTTTTTGGAAAAATCCTCTATTATTAAAACCACACTTACATAGTAGCGATCGCTATAGTACAATTGCACACATGTCAGCAGTAATTTAAAAGTCATTTAAATGAAAATGCAGGGAATTTTGGAAGTGACATCTCTAACTCCAAGCTTTATTAACCCTCTAATTTTTGTGCTCTAAAGTGACGGCTCGCATCGTCAAATGTTCAACTTTAAATTACTTATTACCTTAATAAAACCATATCGGTTAGTAAACATGTACCGCATTCCAGACTTCCCCTAACTTCAGGACTGGATGCAAGGTCGATCTGACGCAAGCATATTTCAATCTAGCGATTAAAAGCCAGACAGGACATATATTCTTCTGGTTTATATCATCGTCCTTGTGGACGAATCGTTACAATTGACTTGTCTCGTTGTCTTCGGGCTGAGTACTGCCCCAAGAATATTCGCTTGTACTGAGTACAGCCAAGGATTGTCGCAAACTAGATCTCGCAAAAACTTCGAGAAAAATAGTGAGAAACACGTAAATCCTAGATACGCAGAAATACCGGGGATTTCAATCAAACTACGAGAAGCGATATTGGCGCCATAAAAAATTGAAATCTATTTGGTAATAGTCTGGGATCCCTAGTAAAACATATCAATGGACTCTTGTCATTTCCAACAAAGTCTATCCGCCTTTCAAAAGAATTGCATAGCGTGTAGGTCTTTTAACCTTCAAGCGGTCGCGCGTAACCGAAAAGACGTCATGGAGAAATTTAGCGATTTGAAATAACAAATAAAATTAAAAAAACGAAGATATAAACTAAATCTTAACATTTGACATGACAGCATTTGATTCGATGCGGCGCGACCACGGAAGCCAGTTTTCACGGTTCCTCACGAGGAAGGTGGCGTCACATAATCACGAATGTTGCGCATCACGCAGAAACCGCGCTTTGCAAGAAAAGTGGTGGCGCTGGTGGAATCGGGAGTTGCCACATACTTACTGATAGAGGCTCCCCGAACAATACACTTTTTAGCGACAGGTGCTTCAGCTATAGCTTGGCTCGCAGCTAAAAAATCTTAATGGAACGCACTTGGAATTCAAAGGATTTGGAAAGGGAAGGAGATTCTTTACCTCCACAGCAGCTTGAAAGAAATGTTGGTAATCCTGAAAATGTTGAACCTTCAGGCAGAAACTTGACTCTCAATTCTGATTCAAAGCGAAAAGCGTACGTGCATAGCTTATATTTGCAACGAGGAACCTAGATTCCAGCCACTTTTGAACCTCACGTACCAGATATTTCACAATTTAGATACTTACCAGATCCTTTGTTTCGTTCATCAAATTCCGGGAAAGTTCAACAATTGAATTGTCTAACCAACACAGTTAACTGTCGGAGTGGAATCTACTTCCAAAGTGTACAAAAAATGATATTTTGAATATGGGAACATCCGTAATCAATCTGTTCCATCTTTTGCATCCAAAACAAGTCGCGTAGTGATGAATTACGCAACTCTAGATTTCAAGGATCGAGAAACATGTCTCACGATGCCTTCAACTAACAGTGGAACTGCCTGTTATCTTTGATTTTATTTATTTATTTTTATTTCTTTTTCACTACCATTTCTCTTTCCTTGCGTTGTTTATGTACTTTAACTAAGCAACATCTGATTAAAGTCCCGCGGTGGAAAAAGGACTTTCGAGAGCGGATCTCAAAATTCGGTCCATTACATTACCATTCACCTTGACCAATCTGGATCGGTCCCTGATCGATACTACAACCCGCCTTCTAGTTCCCAAAGATGACGTTGATACTTTGGAAATGTTGGTGATCTATGTCAAGTCATGAAAAAACATACGAGCTTCTTAGATATGATTGGCGAACTTCTACACTGAAGAAGTAAAAGTTAATACATACAGAGATAATGAAATAAATACAGTGCATTCTCTAGCATATCAACCTGCCCAATTTTAGGCAGATCTTTTTCAAAAAATCTAAATTGTCGTTCAATAAGATTTTATTACATCAATCTGTGATTTAATACAAAATTGTGTTAAGTACATAAATCTCTGTAACATAGATATATTATATAGTTTAAATAGATTGATTGAGTAATAATACCTTTGTGAAACATGTTTTGCAATCATCCCGTGAGACACCAAGGCTCCAAAGCCCCCGGCTTGGGACATTAGTAAGCTCGTTATGTATTTACACAATTATTCTGAGAAATGGAAAAATATTCTTCAAATTGTCCATCATCCAGCTCCATTATTAATATTTTGTTCGGGTCGCTAAATTCACGATCTGCCACTATGAAATGTCGATGGCGAACATTGTTTAATCAGTGATGATCAGATACTTTTGGGCCACAATTTGGTACTGAAACCGATTGTCGAGAATATAGGTTGGTTGGAATTGTTATCTAACACGGATCATTTTATTACATTCAGTTCCGTATTCTGGATCAACAAACAATCTCTATTTTCGAAAAGATATGAGAAAATACCCTGCGTGAATCTAGTTACTTCACCTACATCCCGCTCAGTAATTTCAGACTGGATTGTCTCTCATTAAAGAGGCTGGAATCACTGCAACCTCAAACAGCATGCGTTCCGCAGTAGATTCTAGAAGATAATTCTAGAGGATTGACAATATTCTTCTTAATGATCTTCTTCTTTTTAGTTTAAAATGGTAAATTGATTTCTCTTTCGCTTCGCCTATATTATACTTTTCATTCCCAAAATCACATTGGCGTTAATACCTTTTTGCACCAGGCGATAACAAACAGGTCTCAATATATAAGCTTCTAATAACGGTCAAGTCGTTTAATAGACGCGTTTTACCTGAAATAAAACGCATATTAAACTACTTACCTTATTAGAAGCTTAATTTTTATTTCTGCCTGGTACATATTTCGACACAATGATTAGCACAGGGCTTGGCAGCTTCACAGCTTGACAGCGCCCCACCCGGGCAAAAAAGTGGGATGTGCGAAAGAGAAGGCATATATAAGGTAGAAAGAGAGGGACATACTCAACGGGAAACGGAAGTGCCTATCTCAATATATAAGCTTCTAATAAGGTAAGTAGTTTAATATGCGTTTTATTTCAGGTAAAACGCGTCTAATTAGTAACATTTTCTTGGTTGGTATGGTCATAAATTTCCACAAACTAGTTTTATAGATATCCAGAGAGGTGTACAGTTATTGCATATCTTTGAACCCACTTGTTAGTAGATGCCTTCTTAAAATATCCTCATTACTTACTAACACTTCAAGTTTATGCAAGGTTAATTTATATAATAGAAAACGTTAAATTTTCAGATATTTATATCATTGACATAGTATTAATTTATATTCTCAAAAAATTACGTATGAAGTATATTCACTTACTTGATTTAATTAATGATATTGTTTTTTTTATATTCGGAAACTATAATATATTTAAGTATAAATAATAATTTAAGTAGGTACAATAGTGACGTCATCATTTTCAAAGATACTTTATTTCTTATGTTATTTGTAAGATATTAATGACGCAAAGTAACACAGAAGATTAATTGTCCATATTTCGAAAATTTTAAAGCGTAGAAATAATTCTTGTATTAAGTTTACTCCTTAATGTGTGAATATAGAGTATAACAATACTAAAAATAAATCACTTTACTCAAAAATAATTGCTAAATATTTAATACTATTTATTTATGATAAGTGATAACCGTTGTTACAGTAAACAGTAAGTGATTTTTCTTTAAATAATATCAGAGCGACAAATAGCTGGCTTATTATTGTTGGTATTATTTCGTAATACCCATTTATTTCTCGATGTGGTCAGATGTTGAAAATATGTTCATAAGATAGACAAGCATGCAAACTTTGGCATTAATGCAAATAATAAATCATGTGTTCAAAAATGGGACAATATTGTAACTTCCAATAAATTGACACACCTAATCTACGAGAAAAATGTAAAACATGTACAATTATTATAACACAATTTATGCAAATAAAGATTTTGAATTATCTTTTTTGCCAATGGACCCATAAAAATATATTTCCTCAATTCTTAAATTTAAACGACTCCGCCGATCCAACAGGTTTCACTCAAATCTAATTTTCTACTTCTAACCACGACATTGTTTTCTTGATATGATTTCTTATGGTTTTGCTTATGCTCGCAAGAAATAATCGCAATTTCTCCACTTGGAGACCCAATAAGGATATATACATATTATACGTATTGTTATGTTATTAAAAAGTTGTTGTATGAAAAAGAAATCTCATTATAAACTAGCTGATGCCGGCGACTTCGTTGGCGTGGGCTTCATTTGAGCAATGTTTCTTCATATGATATATTCATTCCACGAATATATATTGAAAGCGATGAAATAATCAAACTATTTTATTTACATATGAAACTGTTATTGACATCTGATTATTCGGAAAAGTTCGACGCGAGTCAGTTTGCATTGCAATTTCAGTCTTTAAATGATGATAACTTTTCTTTCCGACAACCGATTTCGATGAAACAAAGCCTATATGTCGCCCCAGTTTGCTTAATATATTTGTCAAAATTGCATGAAAATCAGTTCAGTATCTTCGGAGATTAGCCCGTACAAACAGACAGAGAAACAAAAAATTAAAAAAAACTGGGTTTGTTCTATTTCTCTTCTTACATCCCCCTGACTCGGAGTTTAGCATTTTTTTTCTATGTACAGACATATGACCTCAACAGTTTTATAATATTTAGATTTACCTGGATTAGGGCCATCCCTGAACAAAAGATGCAAGTTCCTGTAATGCTTAAAGTACTGCACGTGTCCCAATAGTCTTGCAGCTCGCGATAGTCCCACTGAGATATCGGTAATCCCTCCACACCACTTGATCCTGAAATAGAAAATAATTGTACAATTAACTTTTAAAATATAATTTATTATTCTTATATTTTAAAATACCGATATTAAAATATAATTAAATAAAAAAACCGGCCATGTGCCGTACGTACCATATAGATAATGGTATATAAACAGCAAAAAAATAACGTTTGTTGTATGGGTATGTACCCCCCTTTAAATATTTGTTTTATTTTAATTTAATTAATTATTTTTAAAGTGAATATAAAACTCAATATTCTTTGAATATTTCAAGCGTCTACCTTTTGCCTTTCTCAATATCGAGCAAAAACAAGTAAAAAAATCACGTTTGTTGTATGGGAGCCCCCTTAAATATTTATTTTATTCTGTTTTTTTAGTATTTATTGTTATAGCGGCAACAGAAATACATATTCTGTGAAAATTTCAACTGTCTTACTATCGCGGTTCATAAGATATAGCCTGGTAACAGACCCACAGCCGGACAGTTTTAACTTTTGAAAAACAATTAAAATTTTTAAAGACCATTTACCCACTCTTTACTGAAGCTGAAGCATGCATTAATAGCTACGTGAAACCTAAAAATTGATCAAGAGATTGGGAAAAACAAAATAGTTGCAATTTTAACACCAAATTGTATTTAGTATATTTTTTTTTCTATAAAATGTTATTTTAGAATTTATGATTAGCCAATTATACGTAGTGATGAGTCATGCTTCGGTCCTCATTGGAAACACACATTATGATTTATCCTGGGGCATAAGGCCATTCAACTGTAGTCTGTTGGTTAGAGCCCGTTCCCACTTATCCGATCAGTCTTTTTGCCCTGAAACCGGACGCCAGACGTAGGTGTTCACATTATATCCAATCAGTCTGTTTTGCCGGAAGGTCGGTGGTTCGACTCGCCGCCAGTTTACGTTTGTATTTCGTACTAATGGACGGCGACGATGATGTTCTTATATTGTGGTGGTATTTGAGACGAATGAGACGAAAAAGAAGTATAAAACTCATTCACACTCATTCGATTCGGGAGTTTTGACTGATCTTCGCAGTGGCAAACGTCCGTCAAATAACTTGGATCAGACTTTTTTCCCGGATCAGTCGTAATGTGAACAGCTCCATACAAATTGTACTGCCACTGACACATCCGTCTATTTAGACTGACTGAGAAAAAAGACTGATCGGATAAGTGGGAATGGGCTCTTAGAGAGCTGGCGAGCATTTCAGTATATGATTTGCACACGTTTCACATTGATATGGATTGAGGTTTAGATCAATACGAATCGATTCGGTCCAGTAAGTTAAGGTCGTTGTTTTTGCAGCACTTTGAATTGTTAAAAAAGGGGATACTAAATCATTGGCACATGTTTGCCTCTGGGGCTGGTGGTCATAATTATACTGAAAACGAAGAAAATCGAAGAGGCCCAGTCTTCAGTCAATGATGCGCAGTCGACCTACTTTGATCCTTCGAGCATTTGGAAATTCATAGACTGAAACGGAAACGCGCAATATGCAACCCACGGTTTTTCCATCTATGACCGGTGGTTCGTTACCCGATCGGAATTTCGATATTCCTCCCACCCGTTTAAATATGGTGAAAAAATTATTCCCCACCCAAATATGGGGAATATTTTTTTTTTTTATGGAATAGGGGGCAAACGGGCAGTCGGTTCACCTGATGGTAAGTGATTACCGGCGCCCATGGACATCTGCAACACCAGAGGACTTGCAGCTGCGTTGCCTTTAAGAAATGAGTAGGCTCTTTTTTTGAAGGTTTGCAAGTCGTATCGGTTCGGAAATAACGCTGGCGACAACTGGTTCCACAGAGTAAGTGTGCGAGGCAGAAAATTTCTTAGAAAACGCACGGTTGTGGATTTCCAATCTTATAATTAAATGCTTACAGAAAATTATTAACATGTCGTTCTGGTGGGATTCGAACCCACGAACCATCGATCCGCACTGCTGGTGTTCTACTGAACTCGCCAACGAGCCCGTCAATAGTCAGACTGGGTATCTTTAATAGTTTTTAGTGTTTTCATTACGTAAGGAATGTTTTTGGGAATATGCATATTATGTACTGAATGTTTATTTTTTGCCTATTTCGTTCTGATCTCCAAAGGAATTAATTTTTTAACGCTGTCATATATTAAATATCTATACTATTTATTTTAATTTTTAATAATATTATATAGCTGATGAGTTTGTTTGTTTGAACGCGCTAATCTCAGGAACTACTGGTTCGAAATGAAAAAATTGTCTTAGATAGTCCAATTATCGAGGAAGGTTTTAGGCTATATAACATCACGCTGCGACCAATAGGAGCGAAGCATCAGTGAAAAATGTTGCAAAAACGGGAAAAATTATCCATATAAAACTTCTCGACCGATTTTATTATCATGATCTGATACATTGCACCCGTGCGAAGCCGGGCGGATTGCTAGTATATCATAAATATAACCTAAAGTTCCGACACATTTACATACTTGTAGTTCACTCCATCACACATATCATGACTTGATGGCAGACAATCCGGCAACGTTGGACCTTCTTCAATATCTTCATATGAATTATTAGCACTTTCAAAACCTAGAGATTGATGAAATTTATCCACAGTATCAAATAAGTTTTTGACATTATTATCGTAGTTCTTCGAGATTCTATATCGGTTTACGCCTGGGTATGGAACTACCAGTGGATATATTGCCTGCCACTCTTGCGCCCATAGATTTCCTGGAAAAGAATGGTTAACATTCTTTAAAAGGCAGACTTACGTATACATATTTAAATTAAATTACTATGTAAGTAACAAAAAGAAATGAAAAATAAGAGCTTTGAGAACTATGTGTAGCGTGACTCTGAAAGATAGAATAAGAAATAGCGAAATTCAAGAGCATTGTGGAGTAAAACACGATGTAGTAGCGAGAACTCAGAAAGGAATATTGAGTTGGTTTGGGCACGTAGAAAGGATGGTTGAAAGTAGGGAAACGAAAAAGATTTAGAAGACTCCATACAAAAAAAAACGAAGTGTCATTCAACGCGTACCAACTAAAGTAGTAGAAACTCTGCCCAATTCTGAATAATAATTACAGTGTCAATTTAATAGTGATCTAAAGTGAATTATACCCAAAGCTATACTTTTGTATCGTAATCTAAGTGGACATAAAGTGTAGTCATGTTACATTAAAGGTGTTTTACTCTCACATGTAAAGTTTTAACTATTGAAATAAAGATATTTAAATACTCACCCAGAATATGCCCCGGTATTAAGTCACCACCGTTTTGCAAGTCATTTTTATAAACGTCTTTTAATTTTTCACGGACATAACGATGTAACAATTCATATAGAGTTTTTACTTCCCTCCAAACATTATCAACAGTAGTAAGAAAGTTATCATCTTCAAATCTATATCTCCACATATCGCCAGCATCTTTAAAGTTCTCCGATTGAGCTGCGCTATTCATTCGTAATATATAGTCTTTGAATATGGGTCGTATTTTTTTCCCTGTAGCATCTCTATAGGCTTTCCAATAATACTTCAACTCTTCAGTGTTATTACTAGATTTAAGTAAAGTTATAATATCTGAAAATATTATAAAGTTTTCATTTTTATACGATACTAGCTTCTACATGCGACTTCTATATTACAATACATTCCTATCAAACCATTTTTTTTTCATGTAAAGCTAAATGTTTATGCACTAAGTATTCCGACCGGGTAACGAACCACCGTTCATAAATGAAAAAACGGAGTATGGATTTTCGAAGGCTCCAAGAAAAAGTAGGCTGACAGCGTAGGAACTAATGTTCTGTAGCTGAGGTATCACCTACCATCAAGTGAACCTCATGCTCGTCTGTTGATATCTAACATAAATTCAAATTCAAATTCAAAAATCATTTATTCATTTAGGTAACACAATGTACACTTATGAACGTCAATAAAAAATACATATTAAATGCTTCTAATTTTACATTTACTGCCAGTTCTCAAATCAAGGGCGTAGAGCGGACGAGAAGAACTGGCAAGAAACTCGCCGCCACTCTTTTTTAATCGCCAAGTTTTTGTTTTACAAATTTTTTGTAAGGAGCTGCAACCATTACACCATGTTCCACATGACATCTTTAAGTATTTAACTATAATAATCGAAAAAATAAAAATAAATAAAAACAAAGATTTGTCCTCTATCAGCAGAATGTATGGTGAAATAGGAGCACTCACTTACATTCTCGTGGGAACAACACGCAAATACATAGACGAAATAACTAATATCACCGCATACACGAATTCAAGTTCGACCAGTCACCACAAGTAGCACCCGTTCACGAGTATGACGCATGGCCAGCCATCGACCCCCTCGCCATATTTTAGGGAGAGAGACAACCCGACGCATGGATGCCGCCACAAGCAATGACATTTAAGCGAGCATGACAAATATCTATAAAAAATATAAATAAAAATACCTATATGTTATTTTGATCTATAAATAATAATACTGTAAAGTTTTATCAAAATCTGTTCAGTAGTTTTTGTGTGAAAGACTAACAACATCCTCACAAACTTTCAGGATTTCTAAGTTATTGTTTTTAGTATATTTACCAAAATACTTCTAAATATATTACCATTCATGGTTCGAGTTTTATAACAAGTAGTAGTATTAAATGCGCAGACAGAAGCACGACCCCAGATGCGTTGCATAATATCAATTTCTTGACGTTGCTGGTAACAAATAATAGGTATTCTCAATAAAAACGTTAATAATCAATTGTTACATTGCATTTTTGACAGATCAAGGATATAGTGTTTTTTATAGTTGTAAAAAAAACTTTGTTAAAATTCAAATCAGACAGCACCTTTGAGTCTACCCGTGACCACGTTTGCTGAAAAGCATTCGAAAGGTCCAGATAAATAATATATTGCATTTAAATCAGGTAAATTTTACTTTATTTAAATCTATACTAATATTATAAAAGAGAAATAATTGTATTTTTGTATATTATGAATAAACTCAAAAATTAGTGGACTGATTTTAAAAATCTTTCATCAATAGAAAGCTACATTATCAGCGAGTAACATAGGCATTGCACCCGTGTGTAGCCGGGGCGCGTTGCTAGTGTGTGATAAAATACAATATTAAGTTGTTAGGGTCAACAAAATTTACTCAAATCACTTACTTTACTATGCGACAGTTGAACATTTGTTCCTCTCTCTTTGATCACTTGTAATTTTCTATTAAGTCTTAAATCGTTGGAATGATAAGCATCGCTTAAATACTTTTTTTTTAATATACTCCAGTATTGTTTCTTGATTTCGTCTTCTTCGGCTGCGATATGTGCCTTAAAAATACAAATATTTAATTCTGTACAATCACATTAATTGAGTCATATAGAATCAATGGCGGCTATCAGATATTTTTGGTCCGGCAATATACAAAAAAAAAAAGTTCTTGTCGTTTAGACTGTTATGTTTTTTTTATATATTTGGTTTTATCTTACTTTAGATACCTTAAATATGCAATGAATGATACCTAATACAAAAATAAAGGAGAAAATCGTGTTCTTTTTTAAATTGCTAATAATAATCGGCCATAAGTCAGATAGCCGCCTTTGATTCTATACGACTAAATTAGCAACGCTATTTTTTTAAATATACCATTTTGTTATCTTTAATTTCGCTAGTTACATCCGTGACATATGCCCATAAAGCCTCTTGAGATATTTTGCACATGTCGAGACTTAATTTATCCATTTCCTCCATGAATATTTCCATAGGTAAATTTTCTTTATCTAACTCTTCTAACTGTGTTTTTAAGCCATCTGCATCATGATTTCTTATAATTATTGTATCTGGGTCCAAAACACTCTTCATAGCATCATCTAAAAACTTTTTATCTTTTGATTCGTCACCATCAATTTCTATTTCATGACCGCTCTCATCAGATTGATCAAGTGTTTTATTGCTTCTACCCACATTTCTATCATCTGCTGACATTTCTGAAGTTGGGTTTGTGGGGAATTGTACGGCGACAGATACAGTGATCATTGTTAAAAGAGAAAATGATTTCTGTAAAAAAAATCTCTACATAAACAAAACAACTAGGCCTGTCCCTCTGTACGCTTAGATCTTTTAAGCTA
Source organism: Anthocharis cardamines (assembly GCA_905404175.1). Lineage (NCBI taxonomy): Eukaryota > Metazoa > Arthropoda > Insecta > Lepidoptera > Pieridae > Anthocharis > Anthocharis cardamines. The sequence continues at coordinate 4,927,588 of FR989959.1, forward strand.
CGCAATGGATTTTAATGCGGTTTTCATCAATAGATAGAGTGATTTAAGAGTATTAGTTTGATATTATTTTGTGTGTGTTAAAGTATGACAACAGTTGTTCAAGATGCCGGAATAAATCATGCTGAATGACAGCATTCATCGAAAATGCTGTCTTATTCTTTTGAAATATTTGATACTATGTAGAGAATTGACCACACTGACACCACATTAGTATCTACTTTACATACATGAAGTATTATCTGTTTATGTAACACAATGCTAGAATAGCACAGACAATAGTCCCAGCGTGATTATTAAATAATCCAAGTACCTAGTTACTATTTAATAGGTCATTGTATCACGGACGCGTCTTCTATAATATATGTGATATCAGCATACGTGATAATGATTAAATCTACTGTCATAAGTTAAAGGCGGTATTTCAACTAAATGGTACTTTCGAAATAATTGATAGTTTACTAAAGTCATTTTTTAACTTACATTCGAGATAAGAAATATATTCTAAGGCCAATATTCCAAGAAGTGACTCAGGTTTAAATCCAGTTTTTAGACATTCCAAAACATTTTTTCCCTATAGAAATTTGACATTTTGACAGTTCTTAAGAAGATCTTGACTAGAGTAATGTCTTGGAATACGGCCCCCAAGAGTTTTCATATTAAATGCACAATTTCGCGTTCTGACTTTACTGAATTGGCGCATACTGGCTAGCTATTAAGCTATCAGAAGCACATGAAAACTACAATTCATTTTTTTTTGAGAAACCGCATTCTTGATAGTGGCAGTGTGTACGTTATTAATTACTGCAATTAATTAAAAAATCAGTTATTTATTTTGGTACTTCCGATATTGACTGACTCCGTCGCTCAGTGGTAAGGGCGATGCGTTTAGCTTAAGAGGTAAAAAAAATATGTTCGACAGGGCACATACGGCTCACCTTACCATCTTTGCCCCGGCGCGGGGGCCTGTAAAAAGGGTTTCCCCAGGTTAAAAAAAAGGGCACATACGGCTGATCACTTAGGTAGGGTGTACTTGCCCTTACAGAAAAATGAAACAGACAGAAATGGGTCTGCCCCATGCCCCACTAGAGGATCAGAAATTCACTTACTATTTAGATTAGTTGTTAGTTTTCTACTTAAAGTAGGTATTTGTCCTGTAGTAGCAATATGTAATAATTTCAATACAAAATTAACTTACATGAAAGTCTAAAATTAAAACAGGAAATAGATTAATTAAAAAATAGATTTCTGTAAACATAAATAAATACTAACGTAAAACGACATCGTAGCGTTTCAGCGCACTATATGAAAATATCACAAAACGTAACACAACACTGAAAACATATTTCGATTACACATTCCAATCAAATCCTATCGCTTCACCGTGTTCATAATACGATGCGGCCCCGGTCATCCGATGTTTGTGAATATTGCGTACTGTTTGATCGTTTTGTAATGAAATTTTTGTATAGGAACAATTGAAAATCGGATTTGTTTTGAAAAACGAACGACGTTATGGAGCACAATGCGGCTTGACACGACCGTTGGCGCATTGTTGTGCCATTTTATACGAATGGCTAACAGAATCGAATCACCAGGATGTTCTCGTGAGACCGGAAGACATAATCCTAACACATTATTACCGCTCTTTAGCCCTTCTGTATACAACGCCGAGCTTACTCGTTTTTTTGGAGCTTAAAAGTGAATTCTCGAGTCCCCTAGTGGGGGAGACTCATTTCTGTGTCTGTTTCACTGATCATTATCCTTTACAAGCAAGTATGTGATCAGCCTTCTATGCCCTGTCTGACCGAAACAATTATTTTTATTTTAGTTTCCCCGGGATTCCAACCTCCGGTGCTAAACACATCGCACTTACCACTAAGCCACGGAGTTTTTGAAGCTTGATGTTATGTAAATAATGTTCCATAATGGTAGATTTTTTTTTAAAGAAATTCTTATTTTCTGGCTATTTTAATTATAAATAGAACATTTTAAAAATTTGATTATTTAATGTTTATTCTGTGCATATAATCTAGTTTACTCACGTGTGAAATACGTGTATCGATATTTAGTATGGCCTAAGAGATAACAATTACTCAAGGATATTTACTCCGGGATGCCTTAGCTTTGATTCTTAGATTATTTAAGCTTTGATTAGTGAACGAGGAACAGTCTTGGAACAAATTATCAACTAGAAACTTCTATTGCCTAATTAATAAATAGTTTATGATCTGATAAGGGAAACAAGTGCAGAAATAGAATGATTTATTAATGAACAACGTAGAATCAATTAATTAGTAACAATAATCTGCCATATAAACTATTCTTTCTTCAAAAACGATGCCAATTGCTGTGCCCCAGCTTTGTCGATCTCTTCGTAACCGTATGGTTCTAGGGTTTTCTTTGTGCGCTCAAACCATTTTGCAACGTTTTCGTAAGAACTGTAGTCAAAATTGAGGGCCTAAAAAAATAAAATATATCAATCTACTCTTACAATAAACACATAAGCTTATACTGATTCTTTATAAACTGACATATTGAGACATAGACATTCTACTGTAGGTTTTTTTTATGTCATATATCCACAGACGATCATGAGGTTCACTTGATGGTAGCTCAGCCACAGAACATCAGTCAATGATGCGCTGTCGACCTAATTTTTACATCGAACATTCGGAAATCCATAGACTGAAATCGCGCAATATGCACTTCACGGTTTTTCCATCCATGAACGGTGGTTTGCTACCCGGATCGAATTTGGATATTCCTCCCACCCGATCAATGCCCGAAGTTACCAGACGTGGGGAAGACATGCTTATAGAAAATTATAGACATGTCGTCCCGGTGGGATTCGAACCCACGACCCATCGATGCGCACGGCAGGTGTTCTACCGAACGCACTAACGAGCCCGTCAAAAGAAGGTAAGGACCACTTATTAGGTCGTAATTTATAGATAAGCTAAAAGAAAAAAAAGTGTAGATGGTGTGTTTTGTGTTCATCAGAGCAAGAGGAAGATGAAAAATATTGCAAGTGAATAATAAATCGAAAACAAATTATCACACGTTTCTGTCGATATCTGATACAAGCCCAAAAGCCCAGCTTGCCCTATTAATGCGACCATGCAAAAAAAATAACGATATCTTTAACATAATTATAAAATAAATATAATAACTCATATAAAATATAAAACTTACATGATTACGTAATTATATAAGTTATATAATATATAAACACGAATTACGTTAAAGTTGGCAAGCCGGGCTTTTGATCTTGTATGTAGTGCCGTCACTGAATTACGAGTAATTATTAACTGTTTGTAGAGTAGCGTAGAGGCCACGTCTAGTAACGTAATACTAGTGTCACAGACAACACTCTATATTACCAACTTACCTCTAAGTTACTCAATGTGACAACGATGGCAATGTCTGCAATAGTAATATTGTCTCCAGCCACGAAGGCTCTACCGTCCAACATTATATTAAGCCATTCAAGAGCTTCCGACAGCTTAGCAGCGACCTCCTCGTTATACGGCTCTCCTTTGAATAGCATTGGAGCCTAAAACCAATCCTTATTAATATTTAATTCATCCATATAGATATTCGAAGTCTGTTTGGCTATCAATGTTGTCAGGCGTGCACATATACATTGTTTTAGTGTGCGTAATCTCGGGAGCGCTCAGTGAGTTAATAAACGCACGCATACTAAAACAATGTATATGTGAACGCCTGACAACATTCATTGCCAAGCGGACTTTGTGAGATAGAATATATTTAATAGCTGCAATGATTATTATTATTTAAGTAGACTCGCTTATATTAAAATTGCAAAAAAAAATATTTTTTAAAGTTTAGAATTATATTCCTACATATAATCTGTACTTATATACCAATATTATAAAGAGAAAAGATTTGTATTTTTGTATGTAAATTCAAAAACAACAGGACCGATTTTTAAATTTTATCAATAGAAAGCTACTATCAGCGAGTAACACAGGCTATTTTTTGTGTATAGTACACATCTACATTACATCCGTGTGAAACCAGGGCGCGTTGCTAGTATTATATATATTGATTATGTTATATTTTATTTTAGTTTTTGTTAAGCATACCAAAATCAATAAAGAAGTAGTCATTTAACTAATTATAAGGAGTGAAGTCAACTTACGTAAAGTGCCAAATATCTTGGGAACAAAGTACCAAGATCAAAATGTAGTCTCTGGTCGACAATTGCCCTCATCCGTGGATTCTTTGGATACAAGGAGTCATCTCTTCCATATGCATTGACTAAATAGGCCATAATAGCACGACTAAAAGGTAATAAAAAAGCTGTATCAGTAATACCTATGTATTCAATTGGGATGGCAAATTATTAACTGTATGGAAAAAAAAAATTTTGTTATAATAAATTCAAACAGTAGTACATAAGGATCCTTTGAATTGTCCAATGCAATTGCATACCTTTCCCAAAGAATAAATCCACTATCATCCATTGTTGGTATTGTGTGCTGAGGATTCATCTAAAAATAAATTAAAAAAAAAATAGACTATTCTACCAAAATATATCAGGTTACATTAAATTATACTTTAAATCAACTAAGCCAGCAGATACTGGGTAAAATTTGAATAACTTTACACTCATCGCCATAGAAGGATCTAGAACATTCTTGAATTTACTTCAGTTTAAATACGAGAAAAAATAAATATGGTAAGAACTTATGAAACAACCCAATATTTCAATGAATAACCTCAATGATAAGCAAATATGTATAGAGAACTATTTGCGTATGTCATTTTATCAGGCGTTTTATTTGCGTGTGTGTGTGTGTACATACACATGCACACACACACACACACGCACACTACCACACACACGCACACACACTTACCCACGAGCACAGACACACGCATAGTACACACACTCTCACACACACACAGCTTACACTGTACACACTACTAGTAAATAAGTATTCTTTGTAATATATGGAACTTTGTCGCATGTTCCGGTGGAGGGCGTTGACACTCGCGCCACAGTGTTATGCTTTTGCGAGTGCCATCGTTACAATATTGTTATTTTGACACATGTTTTATGTTCCAAATAAACTATTTTTATTATTTTATTATTATTATTATTTCAAATAATCGATGTAAGTCAAAAAGTATCCAATACCTTCAGAAATTCAGGAGTCATATGCTGGCCTTCCATTATATTAGTCACTATCAGATCCAAGTCTAAGCCCAAAACCCTGGCTGTCATCATCACAGACCTGCATGGTGGTGACGGTGGTAGGTAATAAAGTTTTATTGGCTGACTTGGCATCTTCCCACCTTTAGATCTAGCCACTGCGTTACTGAAAGCATTTGAAATTGGAACTAATCTTACACAATTATGTGGAGGAAGTGAGGTGTGGTCTTCCTCCAACCTAAAGGGAGGATCCTCGACCAGTTGAACCACTGACTGGCCAGTCCTAAGGCCCCAGTGGTTGATTTCGAGATGTAGTATATTATATACTCAACGCTCGGAAACATTTATATAGCGCGATTCAGGATTAGACGTCTTTGTACTTATTGATTATTTTATTGTAGCAGATTATAGATGTCGCGGTCGCTACAATTAAACACGGTGAGCGTACTGAGAGCCACTATTTATTTGGAATCTTTGTGTTTACATATTTTATATTAGATGAAGTTGACTTGGTGGTAGGTGATAACTTCAGCCACAGAACATCAGTGAATGTTTCCGTCGACCTATTTTTTACTTTGGAAAATTTTCTAAATCTTTAGACTGAAACCGAAACGCGTAATGTACACGTTTTTCCGTCTATGAAGAGTGATACGTTACCGGGCCGGGTCGGAATTTCGATATTCCTTCCACCCGATAAATGCCCGAAGTTACATATGAAAACATGCTTAGAGAAAATTATAAACATGTCGTCCCGGTGGGATTCCAACCCACGACCCATCGATGCGAACGGCAGGAATTCTACGGAAAGCGCCAACGAGCCCGTCGAATTTCCTGCTACTTTACAGTAGGTATTTATCAAAATGTTATCGACTCCCATAACTGTTATAACGTTTGTATTTTCTAGTCCTGAAACAATGTTACGTTTGTCTTCTAATAGTTTGTTTAGTGAAATCAAAATGTTCTACCCAATGTGTCAACGAGTCTGTTAAATAGCATACCTATACAGCTCAACCTTAAAAACACCTAGGTAGGTCGCGTTTTCGCAGTTGATATAATAAATTAACTAACAATAAAATGTTACTTCAGTCGGAACTAGCAATTGGCCACTAGCAAGGGATTTTTATATGGCTCATCTGACACCTGATGCGCACTTGAAACAATGGCTTCTGTCAATTATTTCGAAGGTACCTTAGGTTTCAAGTTCCAAAGATAACCATAAAAGTATCATGTTTATAATTAACTAGCAGCGAAACCCGGCGTTGCTCGGGTTAAAATACATCGCATGTTTAATGGTATAAGAAATATTTAAGGATCCATTTTCTAAAGTAGATAAATATTTTAGATTTCTATCTTAAATAATAAGACACTTATTCGACCATTTAACATACGGTGTAAAGTATCTTCAAGTTGTAGGCATCTTGGAAGTTTCTAGACCATTTTAGAAATTTTTAGAATTTTCTAGATCATTGAGGATCAATTTCACCGATTGCACACATTTTGGAACTTTCTAGATCTTTCCAGAAGCGTCTAAAACATTCTAAATCGATTACAACAATTGAAACCATTTTAGAACTTTCTAGATCATTTCAGAAATATTTAGAATTTTCTAGATCATTGAGGATCAATTTTACCGATTGCACACATTTTGGAACTTTCTAGATCTTTCCAGAAACTTTCTAAATCATTCTAAATCGATTACAACAATCGAAACCATTTCAGAACTTTATAGATATTTTCTGATCAATTTCATCGATTGCAAACGTTTTGGAACTTTCTAGATCTTTCGAGAAGCTTTTTAAAACACTCTAAATCGATTACAACAATTGAAACCATTTTAAAACTTTCTAGATCATTTCAGAAATTTTTAGAATTTTCTAGATCATTTCGGATCAATTTCATCGATTGCACCCATTTTGGAACTTTCTAGATCTTTCCAGAAGCTTTTTAAAAATTTCTAAATCGATTACAACAATTGAAACCATTTTAAAACTTTCTAGATCATTTCAGAAATTTTTAAAATTTTCTAGATCATTTCGGATCAATTTTAGCGATTGCACACATTTTGAAACTTTCTAGATCATTCCAGAAAGTTTTCTAGATTTATTTTATCAGTTGCACACATTCTGGAACTTTTTAGATCATTTCCGAGATTTTCAGAATTTTACGGAAGATTACATTAGTTAGAAAAGGACAGATATATATTATTCCACATTTTTGCCACCCACAACCACCCACTTCCACCCACCCCGACCAAACTCCCTTATGCACACCTAGAGACCAAGGGGTATTCGCCATCCCAAGGGGAAGTTGATCAAAGTAGCGTATGATAGAAAAAACCGTGGACACACGTACGAACATTAGCATTTTATATAATATACTAGCAGCGAAACCCGGCGTTGCTCGGGTTAAAATACATCGCATGTTTAATGGTATAAGACATATTTAAGGATCCATTTTCTAAAGTAGATAAATATTTTAGATTTCTATCTTAAATAATAAGACACTTATTCGACCATTTAACATACGGTGTAAAGTATCTTCAAGTTGTAGGCATCTTGGAAGTTTCTAGACCATTTTAAGAATAAGAATAAGAAACATTTATTCAATGCCACACACAAATTTACATAACATTCTTAATATTTAGGCTACATTCTTAATGATTACATTCTTAATCCTACACTAAATATGCTGTGTGGCGAAAGAAAAGGCCGATGCTCAGCTTGTGCTGTAAACCAGTACAGGCTACAGCGCTGAATTTTTAGAATTTTCTAGATCATTTCGGATCAATTTTAGCGATTGCACACTTTTTGGAACTTTCTAGATCTTTCCAGAAACTTTCTGAAATATTCTAGATCGATTACAATAATTGAACGGCTTGTTGGAACTTTCTAGATAATTTCAGAAAGTTTTAGAACTTTCTAGATTGATTTTATCAGTTGCACACATTCTGGAACTTTTTAGATCATTTCCGAGATTTTCAGAATTTTACGGAAGATTACATTAGTTAGAAAAGGACAGATATATATTATTCCACATTTTTGCCACCCACAACCACCCACTTCCACCAACCCCGACCAAACTCCCTTATGCACACCTAGAGACCAAGGGGTATTTGCCATCCCAAGGGGAAGTTGATCAAAGTAGCGTATGATAGAAAAAACCGTGGACACACGTACGAACATTTGCATTTTATATAATATATTAAGACTAGCAGCGAAACCCGGCGTTGCTCGGGTTAAAATACATCGCATGTTTATTGGTATAAGATATATTTAAGGATCCATTTTCTAAAGTAGATAAATATTTTAGATTTCTATCTTAAATAATATGACACTTATTCGACCATTTAACATACGGTGTAAAGTATCTTCAAGTTGTAGGCATCTTGGAAGTTTCTAGATCATTTCAGACATTTTTAGAATTTCTAGGTCATTGAGGATCAATTTCACCGATTGCACACATTTTGTTACTTTCTAGATCTTTCCAGAAGCTTTCTAAATCGATTACAACAATCGAAACCATTTCAGAACTTTCTAGATTATTTCGGATCAATTTCATCGATTGCACACATTTTGGAACTTTCTAGATCTTTCCAGAAGCTTTTTAAAACATTCTAAATCGATTACAACAATTGAAACCATTTTAAAACTTTCTAGATCATATCAGAATTTTTTTAGAATTTTCTAGATCATTTCGGATCAATTTTAGCGATTGCACTCATTTTGGAACTTTCTAGACCTTTCCAGAAACTTTCTGAAATATTCTAGATCGATTACAATAATTGCACGGCTTGTTGGAACTTTCTAGATCATTCCAGAAAGTTTATTAGAACTTTCTAGATTGATTTTATCAGTTGCACACATTCTGGAACTTTTTAGATCATTTCCAAGATATTCAGAATTTTACGGAATTGACTGTCCTTTTTTCTCTGTCCTTTTCTAACTAATGTAAGTTAGAAAAGGACAGATATATATTATTCCACATTTTTGCCACCCACAACCACCCACTTCCACCCACCCCGACCAAACTCCCTTATGCACACCTAGAGACCAAGGGGTATTCGCCATCCCAAGGGGAAGTTGATCAAAGTAGCGTATGATAGAAAAAACCGTGGACACACGTACGAACATTTGCATTTTATATAATATATTAAGATTAAGATTACTCAAACAATACAACAAGCGTTACAAGCAGTCTCATCTATTGCTGTGCAAACCAAACAAAAAAACACAATGTGCAAAAGTTAGTAATTCTTATTTAAAAATATATCATTAAAATTATAAAATAAAGTTATTTTTGTGAATTACGAGTATGGCGTTCGTTATTAGTGTCAAAACTATTATGACTATTATTATGACGTTCTTAGGCATTATTTTGAGTAATATGGAGTAATAAGGAATTATGATCAGTGATTCACGGTATACCTCTGTATAAACAGGATGTGCGGGTGTTTTAGAATTATTTCATTTAGCGATGCAAGTTATGGTACTCATTCTTCTTAATTCTAAAAATCCTTATCAATATCTCAGTACATAGTAAACACATTACTCAAACAGTATTAGACTCGTCCCAAATTATTAAGCAAGATTGAAAATAAGCGGATTAGTAGATAACCGTGCATCATTTTTTATCTTTATTGAGTCACCGGAAACAATCCCTCTTATAATTTACAACTTACCCAATCTCATTTGCCACACACAGAACAGTCATTAGTACTGTTAGGAACTTCATTGTTTTTATATCTTGTGCTAAAGATCAAAGTATATTGTATTTTAATATTTTGTTACACAGGTATCTTCAGTGGTCGATTTACCAGTAGGCTGACTAGGCTTGAGTCTAGGCGCAGATTTTAGGGACGGCTTTGGGAACTTATTTTTATAGAAAACGATAATATTTGTATTAAATATAGTTTTCTGAAGTCATACAGTGTCTGCAAGACAACTTGCTGAAGGCATTTCCCTGTTCGATTTCATTTTATTTTATAAAGGTCAGGAACTGGCAAGTGTGATTATATTTAACACCGTAGCGTAGCTATCATACCTACGGCAAAGTAGTGCAGTGTACCAGGGAAGAAGAGAAGAAGAGAGAGGGCCCCCTGAGCTTCGGAGAGAGGGGGAGGCAGCTCTTGAAGCTAGAAATTCAAGCCTTCTCTGAATTTGTTTTTAAGATTTTAATGGGCATTTTTAACACTGGAAGCGCCGATCATCCTTGATTAGTAATAATTTGCAAATAATTAATTTTGCGCAGTTTCTGAAGAAATTTAGCCAGGCTTCCCCCCGGTTTTGCGATTTTTTTCCCTCCCACCGGGGCCCTTGTTCACTTAAATACGCCACTGATTTAACAACCTATACCTTGGGAATGTGTAAATCCGCTATTGTACATTGACTTACAACTGAATTCGATAACCTGCTAAATCTTTAATTTTTTTATTTGACATTAAGTACCTAAAAGACTGCATATTTTCAGATTAGTTAAATAATTTACAAACTATAATTGACTTTTTTGAAATGTCGCATAATACCGATATTACTACCATAGTATTGTAGTATTTCTTAATAATATTTTATTTTTGTACTACTAATAACATATTGTATAAATTGACATTCAGATAAATAATTTACACTTTATTAGAAAACCGCCAGTTATAGGGCAGAGCTTATAATTAATAAGTACCTAAATAAAAAGAAAATGTTTTACAAAAAACAAAAACAAAAGCGATATTAAATCGAGCTATTTAGAACTCACTCTGTCCACCTTATATTTTCCGTTACAGATTTGTCCATACATTGGCCCAGGTTTAAAACTAAATCCTTTTTTATAGTTTTACGCGTTGCTAAAGTGAATTCTTTGTTTAAATTTAATTATTTATAAAAAGTATTGAAATAAATATACCTACTTCAATAAAAAGGACAAAGCTATCAGCTTCGTGACAATAACTATACTGATGTAGGTACGATTTATACTACACTCATGTTATGGTTGAGGAAACCATGGTGACCATGACTGACCATTAACTATTCGCTAGTCATAATGATAGTCCTGAGTCAATATTACTTTTAGGGTCTCTGAGTTAAATGAGTAAACCTTTGAATAGCGTTTGAGATTCCCAGATTTTGTGACGAATCCTATTAATTCAATAGGTATAAAGTGTAATTTCATTCAATTTAGTATGACTTGACAATGAAGTTTCGTAAGCTGTCTCAACAATTTGTTTTTGTGATGCTCCAATAAATCGCACATTTACTGATTCTCCGAAAGGTTTTCTCGGGGTAAAAGACCGGAAACTTATCTACGAACGAGGAAAGAAGGAAGGCGCGTAAGGAATACCTTCAGGTAAGAAACTCGCATGCTCAATGCTCATATTCTCCTTGTACCTATTAAATAAAACAGTAGAAGACCTATCACTGCAGACTATTGAATGACTATAAAGCAATTTAGGTAATAAGTACAATTACAAAATGTATTCCGGTATAATTAGGTAAGAAGTAAGGACGATGAGAAACCAACCAACATCAAAATCAATAGCATATGCGCGATATGACACATTCATATAAATTGTAATAGATAAAACCTAACTAACCTTATCTAATAGTTAATATATATAAATCTCCTGTCACGATGTTTGTCCGCGATGGACTCCTAAACTACTTAACCGATTTTAAATTAAATTGGCACACCGTGAGCAGTCTGGTCCAACTTAAGAGATAGGATAGCTTAGAATTTTTGACATCTACATTGCACCCGTGCGAAGCCGGGCCGGATCGCTAGTAGTTAATACTTTTGTTAGAAGGTTACTGCCTCGTTATTAAAATAATCAATTATTACCATCATCTAAGACTTTTTAAAGTTTTTAAAACAAATACTTTTGTGTAGTGATCAGTGCGTCATAGCTAAATGTGATACTGTGATACTTACGTTAACAAAGGACGGTTTGATGGAAGAATGAATCGTCCTTCTATGACGTACAAATTGAGTCATGAATTGATTTAATTGTTTTACATTGAAGTCACATAGAATTTCTACCTTAGAATATATGGGGTATTTTAGGGCGAGTAAGGCAATTTTTATTAATATTATAATACTAGAAATTGCCCCCCACCCCCCCTTGTGGGTGGAATTTCGTAAAATCCGTTCTTAGCTGACCTCTACTCGGCGAAAGGAATATTCCTACCATATTTCAAGTCGCTACGCCTTATGGTTCCAGAGATATAGTGATGAGTCAATATATAGGTGGGAATCTCTTTTATATATATAGATAACTAAATATATTTAAGTAACGACGATTGCCTTTGTTGAACGATGCGTCTGCCCATAACGTTCTGCTTTGACTGAATATCTGAGGATGCGAAGCTATGTGCCAAAGTATTGTGAACATAAAAATGTATTCTAGAAGATACAACTCTACAATGTTTGTGGAAAACATAAACATTGCACAAATAGGATAAAGTTACTATTATTAAAACATACTTAAAGATAAAGTTTTATAAACAGTCATAAAATGCACAATGAGTAGATAGGTGAAGATAACAGTGAGTTACAATGTCATCAGGGCTGGAAAGAAAGGGGAATTTCCCTATGATATGAGGCAGACATATTTCTACACACAAGTAGATGGCATGTCATTTGCTCTGCCCGATGGAAAGAAACATTTTTTTTTTTTAAGTTAAAATATATGGGGCAGGCACATAGTATGTGGTAAAACTTTGTCTTTTTATTTTTTTTCTATTATTCCTCTCTATGAACATCACCGTTAATTGTTTTACTCATCAATAATATATTTCATTGCGTTATTTAATTAATCAATTTGTTTCCCCGGAATTCGAACCGAGGTTCTCCTATATCAAACGTAATAGGCATTCTCCACTGAGCGATAAAGGCCGACATCCAATTTCTCTCTTTATTGTTGTGTATCATGGGTAAACAACTAAAAGATTTTGATGAAACATTAAAATACTTCAGAAATGGAGATAAGCTACGTTTAATTTTGCAATAAAATACTGTATACCGGATTAAAACGCGATTTATTATTTATATTGTTTAAATTATTTATCCCGACGTTTCGGATGCTTTTCAGCAACCGTGGTCGCGGGAGTCAGAAATATGACAGTTGTCTTATATTTGAAATGTCACAAAGTTGCCATATTTAATTCAATTAAATAAAAAATAATATATTAATTTAGGTAACACAATGTACATCTATGAACGACAAAAAATAAATAATAAATAATAATACATATTAATATATTATATATATAATATAATGCCGTGCCCCCAGAATCTTACCACCTCGCGAAAAACCCTAGTTGTGTATAAAAATACGAACGAAACCTTTTATAGTTCCGATACTGTTCTTTATTTATCACATATAGTCAAATGTCACAAAAACATCTAACGGCCATTTTTAATAAACTGATTTTTTTTTAGGTTAGGTACATATAAAAAAAGTGTCATAATCCAGAAGAAAACACTAGTGTCCCTTATGTTTAAGTAAAGGTATCTCGTGTACTTTAAAAGTATAGCAGAAAATATGGTTTCGATAAGGAATTATTGTAAATTTTGAATTCTAGTTAAATCGAGTGATAATATCAATCTATATAAATAAAAATCAATATTTATGTTTGTCCTCTATGCATTCTAAACTATTCATCTGATTTAAATAAAATACTGTATACCGGATTAAAACGCGATTTATTATTTATATTGTTTAAATTATTTATCCCGACGTTTCGGATGCTTTACAGCAACCGTGGTCGCGGGAAGACAGCTGGACCACGGTTGCTGTAAAGCATCCGAAACGTCGGGATAAATAATTTAAACAATAAAAATAATTAAATCGCGTTTTAATCCGGTATACAGTATTTTATTTAAATGTGTGATACTCGCGTTAATAAAAGACAATATTATATTCATCTGGTTATGATGAAACTTTAATGAATTGTTTTGTATACTGTAGGATTCCTAACCAAAAAAAAATATTTTTTTTACTTTACTTGGCATTGCAATGAATGCCGGGTACATCTAGTAGAAAATACAATTCTATTTTGTGGTATCATTATGCTAATAGTAGTCGTTTTGAACTCAACTACATTGTTAATATGGACATACTGAATTAAATGATACATTTGGCGACAATTACGTTATAATGTGTGTATTTCAGTAATCGGAAGTAAATATTATTCAAGGTTCACGCCTCTCCATCCCATTCCATTGAAACGTTGCAAACAATGCATCATTGTAAGTTAAATTCATCAGAAATACCGCCTGAACTAACAAAGGAAATAAAATTCAAGGGTGACTTGAGCATATGAAGAAAAACAAACCGTTATAATTGCAAAATTTTATATAGAATACAAAAAAAAATGACAAGATAATTTGGTTAAAGACTAGTTCATTTCCACTTTACTTATCGTCCAACACTTCCACCGTCGATGCACTGCTTGCATTATCGTTGTTTTTCTCTTCTGTTTGCTCCGACGCCATTTCCACTCCGTTATTTCTATTCACAGAGTTCACATCGGGAGATTCGGTTTTAATAGAATGTATGCGTTCACGAGATTCTTCAGGATTTGTCGTGTCAGCTTGACTTATTTTCATTTTCTTGCTCTTTGTATTGCCCATATTTACCGCTCGGTGCAGCTGATCTCATGGGTCACTTAATTAACACTGTTGTGTTCAACTGATAAAATCTTGATAACGGTCGAATCGTAGCATGTAGTTGGTGTACACTGGTGACGCGTAAATGATAACCGCCCGATACGGAGTGCGAATATGCATCTGGCGGAATTTAATTTACCAAGAATACAAAGTATAATACAGCGCTGCTTACAAGATGAGGCAATGACACATTGACTGTTTTATTTCAATGACCTGAGTCACAATAATCGAAATAACAGACAAAAAGGTCGGCCTACTACTCTCGTCTTGCGGCTTCGTTCGCGTCGAAAAATTGAGAGATTCCTTGGCATAAAAAGTACCTACCTCCATTGCTATTGTTAAAATTTCATCAAAATCAATTTAGTGGTTTAGAGTGAAAATAGGCAGAGACAATATTGCATGATATTAGTATTGTAAGATTATTATCTAATTCTTGCTTTTTATATTAAACTGATCTATTACTCATAAAAAAAAATATAATTTATATTATTCTCCATCAGATTCAGCTGTTAATATCCGGTTGACAATTGACACTTCCCGCCATTTTTCAAACATCCAATGTTAAAGGTCAATTGTCACTACGATGTCAACTCATTCAATTTTTAGTTATTACCAATATATTAATTTAGTTAATTAGATTCTAATGGAATAGTCTACTATATTATTGGTAATTCGTTTATTATTATTAATTCGTTTCAGCTTTAAGTGTTGCGTCATTATATTTTTGCATCCAATACCAAATATAGGCTTGTTTTTGCACCTCGCTAAAATCATTGCTGCGTCTTGTCACCATGGAACAAGAAAATATCTTCTGATCTGTGGTCCTCACATATGTTATCTAATATATAAAATTTCCATGTCACAATGTTAGTTACCGTACTCCTCCGAAACGGCTTTACCGATTTTACCAAATTTTATATGCGTATTCAGTAGGTCTGAGAATCAGCTACTATCTATTTTTCATACCCCTAATTGATAAGGGTTGTTCAGTGTTCACCCTTAATTTTTTTTTTTAATTTTTGGACGAAATTTTTGGTTTTTATTTTTTTATAATGTGGCATTAAAAATACATAAAACCCTAAATTTTCACTCTTCTATTACCAACCCCTGCTTTTTTTTGTCAAAAAATCTAGAGCCGTGCGAAGCCGGGGCGGGTCGCTAGTAAGTATCTACACTTATAAAATTTCAATACAACAGAATAAATTTTGGAACTTCAAGAATACTTATTGCAACCCTTCGGTTAAACATTTAATACTTGCATGCACCAAGAGAGCTAAATAAGTTTATATTATTATTAGTCATATTGCTCTAACCGTGGCACAATCTATGACTGAGTCACTACAACAGAAATAGCTCACGAAGTGATATCATTTATGAAACTAAATAAATTGCATATACAATGTAAGACTCCTTAGTACATCAATATTTTTGAGGTTAACTCCTTAAAATCAAATAAGCAACAAAATATATAGTAGATAAATGTTACTAAAATAAAAAATTACAAAATCGTATTTAATATTACTTATAGAAGATATTATACATATTTAAAAAGTGAAAGTTTTATAACAATTTTATCACTTTTTACAGGGTAACTTAGTATAAAAAATGTAATAAAAACCATATATTTTTATATAATATATTATATGTAGCTATAATAATAATAACACATCTGTCAATTTAAATTCAAAGATAACAACTTTTTTTTTTATGAATTGAATTTTTCTAATCGTACTATTATTTATTACATAATGGTGTGAAGGCACAGGCTCCGAAAACTGCGATGCTTCCCAATAATAGAACTGGTATCTTTGACAATATAAAGCTTATACCGTCTCTAAAAAGCCCAAATACTTTCTGAAAACGTGTAAAATTATAAAAAAAAGAAAAAATGGTTCTCTATAGTGCTGTTTTGAAATAGTTTGCTAGTATTGTCGTGCAAAAATAAAAATAAAATACTAATAAAAACGGCATTTTGATTACATCTTTGACAGCAGCATGATACGAGGTAAGGTATGTTTCCTATTTTTATCTTGGAAAAATACTCGGCAAATACAAAGAAATATCATTAAAGTATGTTTGTTAAGGCATTAAAGTATCCATATTTATAAAATAAAAGCACACAATAAGAAAATAAGGTACCGAATATAGTAATTTTCCTAAGCATGACCGTAACTAAATGATAAGTGTAGATTACCTCAGTAATTTGAATTTGCAACTTACATGAAATGCTGGCTCATCATTCTCCATAAAATTATTGTCATAATCATTCACATTTTCAATCTGAAGACCTTTAACCGGAATGCTCACAAATGTATAAAAAGCTACTAAAATAATTGCATTCATCTGAAATAATATGATTTGATCTAATAATTATATGACAACTTACAAAAATTGAAGTACTACACAAAATTACAATCCCGGCGGGATGCGAACCTGCGACCCATGGGAGCGCAAGGTTCGTTCACTAGAAAGCAGCACTACCATTGATTAATCGAACATTCACTACATTACTTTGATATTAAGTTTAAAATTGAAGTTTAAAGAAGTTGTAAATGAAGTCGCTATATTTATGGAATATCACTACATATTAGAATACAAAGTCCTCCGCCGCATCTGTCTGTCTGTCCGCGATAAACTCAAAAACTATTCAACGGATTTTCATTCGGTTTTCACCAATAGATAGAGTGGAAGATTTCGGTATATAATTTGTCAAGGTTCTGTGTAAATTGGTTAAATATACTCGTATTATTAACGCACGCGATTGCGACCCTACGACAGACAAAACATGTACCTAGGCATAATATGCTCTAATACCCATGCGGAGCCAGGGCGGATCGCTAAAAAGTCATTTCAAAGAATTATATACTTGTATGTTTATTAATTATATTTAAATAAAAAAAAAATTGTTCTTACCTTCTTATCTTATCATTCATCCTTATTGGTGTTTAATTCTTTAAAGTATTATAGTTAACTATTTGAACAAATGTTTTGACGATTGAGTGTTTTCCCAAGTCTAACGATTTTTTGTTTGAACAACAATAGATATAAATATAAAAACTATTCAGCCATTACTAATTAAATAATTTTCTAATGATAATTAAGTACGTATAATTATATTTTATTAGTTATTGCTAATTAATAGTAAGTTTTTTTAGGAACATAGGTTATAATTTGCATATGCATTGAATTTGTAATACATATCTCCTATATTAAATGGCTAAATGCCATATGCCAATGAAATGAAATGAAATATGGTTGACATGGTTCTTCTAAATAAACGGCAGCAAATTTGAGAATAAAAGATATTTCTAATATTAAATTATTATTTTATTGTCATTAATTTTTAAATTAATAAAGTACAGTCAGCAACAATAGGTCAACTTTAAAGTGTTACTACACATTTCTTTATAAAAACTTGTTAGTTAATAATTTGTAAATAGATGACATTTTAATAATAAAATAAATATTAATTACATAAATTCGGAAATTTTTAGTTGCTTGTGTTGCGGGCCGTACCACAATTGATTGTCAATTAAAATGATCTTCGTTTCCTATTTCCAACAACATCACTAACGTGTTGTATCTTCTGATATTTATTAATGGCTGTCTTCACAAAATCTGCGGCAGTGCTGATCTTTTCCAATCGCTCTGGAGTGATTAAAGACCTCATCTCTTCATGAATAGGTCCGACTCCATTGAAAGTGATGGCACATAGGTTCGTATAGGTGCAGACTCCTACAGTTAGTAGAGATCCTAGCATGATGACGAAAATACTGCTGAATACCCAACTTATTGTACGACCGACGTAGCTGACCATCGTCTGAAAAGAGATTATAATTTCAGACATACAGACAGATAAACAAGCATAGTCTATAAACCTAATATGGAGATTTTTTATATAATAGGGGGCAAACGGTATGGCTTACGTGATGGTAAATGAATACGGCCGCCCATTATAAACATCTGCAACCCCAAAAGGCATGCAGATGCGTAGCCGACCTTTAAAAGTTAATTTCTTGTTCATTGCTTATCCTATATATTTTTTTAACAGGTATAAGAATAAAAATAAAATGGCTTTGGAACTTTTTCTTTTCACTTCAAACGTAAGTACATAAATCCACAGACTGAAATTGAAAACATCTAACCTAAACAAATTGCTTATATGGTATCATTTTAATATTAATTTCCGATTCGATTCAGGAAAAGAAGGCGAGAAAACATGTAAAATACATAGTGAAAAATGAAAAAGAATAAAAGAAAAATAGTGCACGAAAATAAAACTTGGCTTAAAGGTCTTGTTACCAGGCCATATTTTTTTTATAATTAGTATTAATATTAATTTCCGAATGCTTAAATTGAAAATATAATAGATCGGTAGTTAATAATTGATGCCAGGGTGAGCATAACAGGTATAAACTGTCTAAGTGGTTATTTGTCTGTCAATAACTTTAATAAATAAATATATAATTTCAAATACTTACCCTAGAATTAGGTACTTGACTCCACAACAGGCCAACGGAAGATGTGTCTGGCTCCATGAAATAATCGCTCAGATTATTGCCGTAAAGATCGTATCTGAAGAAAATAATTTATAATTACACTATGAAACACTAGATGCATTCTCTATTCAAGAAAATATCTATCTAGAAAACTGGACCGAAATTTCAAAATATTGTAGTTTTTCCTTGATTTATAGACTAAACACTAATTGTATTCTAAATTTCAAGTTTCTATGTCAGCTAGAAGTGCCTTAGAGTTTTGATGATCGGTCAGTCAGTGAGTGAGTGAGTGAGTGACAAATTATCAAACTTTGACTAGTTATAATTCTTAAACTACTGGTTCAAACAGAATGATATTTGAAATATACCGAGTTTATACAATGCCTGCTTAGTGACTGAAAATTCAGGATTCTAGTTTTATCCACAACGAAGTTATAGGGGGTCGAAAATGGCCCGAACTACTTCGAGAAAAGGATAGTACGGCCGTGCCGTTTTTTGCTCGACTTGGCGGGGGCACTACCGTGCCCTCAGATGCACTGAATAAAACATTACAATATGATAAAATGTCAAAGTGCGTAGCGACTTCTGCTGCTAACTGTACAATAATAAGTACGACGGGCTCGTTGGCGCGTTCGGTAGAACACCTGCCGTGCGCATCGATGGGTCGTGGGTTCGAATCCCACCGGGAGCACATGCTTATAATTTTCTGTAATCATGTTTTCCCCACGTCTGGTAACTTCGAGCATTGATCGGGTGGGAGGAATATCTAAATTCCGACCGGGTAACAAACCACCGTTCATAGATGGAAAAACCATGAAGTGCATATTGCACGTTTCAGTTTCAGGATTTCCGAATGCTCGAAGTAAAAATAAGGTCGACAGCGCATCGTTGACTAATGTTCTGTAGCTGAGGTATCACCTACCATCAAGTGAACCTCATGCTCGTCTGTCGATATATGACATAAAAAAAAAAAATAACATTATTCTTACGCATTAGCCGCATAGGCATTTCCGTAGCCGTATCCGGGAGCATAGGGTATATCCGGATATGCCACCTCACCCGGGTTAGTAAACCCAGTCACTGGTACGTTTTCCTGTAATAAAAAATAATGTTATATAAAAGTTAACTAAAAAGTTACCTTATACAAGAAGTCACAACACTAACACTTCTCACGCAACACTAGCGTCCTTTAGTTTGGCAGTTCTTATGTAAAAAACGGTATTCTCTAAGACATAAACTATATTCAACAACTTCAATGTCTATTTCAGCATCAAGTACAGTCGCGTATAGAAATAGATATTATCTTTCTAAGTCAAATAAAACTTAGAAAGATATCTATTTCGGATAGAGTCAGTAATATGATTATATTGAAGAAAATAGTATTACTTACACTGGTATTAGTATCAGCTATTGCTCCAGGCTCATCAGCCAGCATATCATGTTTTGCGATCAATCCCATGTCCCTTACAGCATCTCTCTCCCTCGCTTCGTTTTTATCGACTCGGTATATAGGATGATGTTCATCGGAACGTGGCTTCTTGTATATAGGGTGTGTTTCTACAGTGTCACTAAGGTCTGGGTTGTGTTGTTCCAAAGCTCGTGGTATTTCAGCGGATAGCACAGTGGCGATTATTGCCGAGAAGAATACTAATTTATACATCTGAAAGAAGAATATTAATTTACTTATATTAAAGAATTACAATTAAACTTTCAATTATTTTGTTCGTAGATAGAAGTATATGAAATACTAGCAATTGCCCCCGCAACCCCCCTTGTGGGTTGAATTTCGTAAAATCCGTTCTTAGCTGACCTCTACTCGGCGAAAGGAATATTCCTACCATATTTCAAGTCGCTACGCCTTATGGTTACAGAGATATCGTGATGAGTGACTATATAGGTGGGAATCTCTTTTATATATATATATATAAGAGAGAAGATAGATTTGACAACTTAGGCATCAATAGTATTACATTACCTACCAACGCTAAACAATGAGTTTAAAAAATATAATATCATAATCGATGTTCTATTTTTATTTAAGCCGCATCCTAAATAATATATTTTATGGATGGCACTGTTTGTTTACAACGTTGCCATGGCAACCTATCTGAGTTAATCAGTTAAATAAATATGAATTCTGATCATAATTTAGTAATTCAAGCTTTAAAGTACATAGTAACATTTATCTGCCAATTTCCATGGGCAATAAGACAGACACATGAGTGTGTCTGTTTCACTCAACATTTTCTAATATCTTAAAAATATAAATATAGAAATAAACTTACATTGGATCCTGTAACCTGCTCCTTGTTGCACTGATCCTGGAGAAGAACTGTTTAAAATCACTCAGTGTTTCGAGTATTTATAGTAAAGAAACATTTTAGGGAAACAATAGCCCCTTGACGTTATCACCCGGACGTTTTTAAATAATAGAAAGAATAACGTGACTCGATAATGAATTCGTCAAAACTTCGGTATTCGCAAAATGAAACGAATAGTTGGCATTTTTGTATCCTTACTTGTAATCCTTTTTTAAATATGTATCTACAGAAAATGGATATATCATGAATGGTAGATATATTAGAAGTAGGTATAATTGTTTATATATCCTTATGTTAGGTAAAAATGGATCAACTTAATATTTTTCATAGGGATAGTTTAGTTTTAGGCCCCCAAAAAATAAATAAATTGACCATGCGAGCGAAACTGCGAACAGAAACTAGTTTAATTTATACTAGCGAGAGTTTCGCTGTTTGTTACTTATGTTGTTGAAACCACGCGATTTAGAAATAATTTTTGTACCAAGGTATTTTTTTCTGAAGATTACTAGTTTGAACTTTGGAAAAGACACGGTAAATTCCCGATTCCAGTAGTGGGACATGGGGCAGTTACATTTCTGTGTCTCTTTCACTGATCATTATTCTTTATAGGCAAAAAGGCCCTTTCCGACCGAAACCTTATTTTTAATTTGTATCCCCGGGACTCGAACCGGTGATAAACATACGCATAACACTGGGCCAAAGAGAAAGACACAACCTTTATTGCTGTCGCGTATCACCCATTTACATGAAACATTTTCATGCGACCCGAAGTTCCTTGAAATCGATCGTACTATAATTTTAAAATTATATTTGAATAACCTTGACCCGATACTACCCTACTAGTACTCGTATGGATATAGGAAAAAAATATATGATTAGAAACGAAAAAATGTAAGAAATAGTACATTTATTTAATGTACATAAGTACCTATTTGAACAGCTCGTTAGCGCGTTGGGTAGAACACATGCCGTGCGCATCGATAAGTCGTGGGTTCGAATCCCACCGGGACGACATGTTTATAATTTTCTGTTAGCATATTTTCTTCGACTTCGAGCATTGATCGGCTGGGAGGAATATCGAAATTTCGACCGGGTAACGAACCACCGTTCATAGATGGAAAAACCATGAAGTGCACATTGCGCAATGCGGTTTCAGTGTATGGATTTCCGAATGCTCGTAGTAAAAAGTAGGTCGACAGCGCATCATTGACTGATGTTCTGTGGCTGAGGTATCACCTTCTATCAAGGGAACCTAATACTCGTCTGTCGATATCTAACATAAAAAGGTACAATAAGTTAAGTAGGTAATACATACTTACATATATGAGTTTAGGGGAGGGTCGAATTTAGGGGAGGGCATATGGGACTATAATAAAGAATTGGGAAGAACACTTGTAAAAAATTTTTCTTTTGAAATTATTTCTCGCTGTTTTTTCATTACCTACTGTATTTTGTACAAAAATAATTATATTGTAAACATGAAAATAATTTGTTGCCCCAAGGCCTCCACATATCTAAATCCAGCCTTATACTGTTATTAGTCATGAAGAAGATCCAACCATGTATTTTTTTTAATACGAAAACATATTACATTATGTCTTGTATAATTGTCTTTTATTAACGCCAGCATCACACATCCAAATAAAATACTGTATACCGGTGTCTCCCCGTGACCACGGTTGCTGAAAAGCATCCGAAACGTCCGCATAAATAATTTAAACAATATAAATAATAAATCGGGTTTGTAATATTAATAATAAATCGCGTTTGTTATATAGTATTTTATTTGGATAATATATTTGTATTATGTATGTACCTACCTACGTTGTCACTTCGACCTATAAGCTAATCATTGTATCAACAATCATTGTAAATGCATTTCCCTGAAATAACTATCCTATACCTGTATACAATATTGGCTAGCTATTACACTCTAGAATTGCTTAACTAGATAAAGTCAAGCTATAACTAAGCAAGCCAATGTTACTCTCACCGTTTAACATATTCCCAAAATACTCGTATCTCTTCCTCCAAGCTAACGTTCATTATTTTAATTTTCATATTACTTTAACACCAATAAAATATATCATAAACGTATTTAATTATATTGTCCGAGACCGCGAGAAATCAATTATATTTTTTATCGTTTCAAACTTTTCTAAACATTTTTCATGTCGCATGGCAGGCGATGTACATACAATTTCATACGATCACGACTGAAATTTATTTTATGTATCGTATTGGCTTATGGTACCGATCGATAGTGCCGGTCTCAGGGTGAAATTATCAATCGATGTCCATTCATTAATTTACAGTTCTATGTACCTACGGATAACTAATGCCACATACACTTATCTATCAATATAGTTTTTTAATTATATTAACAAAGTTATTGGAGATTATCTATATCTATACTAATATTATTAATAAGATCACGAAGGACAAGAAACAAACATATCTTGTTTGTTTTTTTTTTCATCTACATTGCACCAGTGCGAAGCCGGGGCGCGTTTTTTTTTTATTTTTTATGTCAGATATCGACAGACGAGCATGAGATTCACTTGATGGTAGGTGATACCTCAGACACAGAACATCAGTCAACGATGCGCTGTCGACCTAATTTTAACTTCGAGCATTCGGAAATCCATAGACTGAAACCGAAACGCGCAATATGCACTTCACGGTTTTTCCATCTATGTGTTACTGTTAAACATAAAATTGCCTCTTAATTAATATTATACGGCATTGATTTTTTTATTTTATGGACGCCACAGCTTCTGTCATGACTAATTAAGACTCGACTGTATACAAATTGGTATCTCTAGATAAAGGTCTTATCAACTAAGTACTTAAAAATGGTTGTATTCAAACCTTCTTGGAAGTTGCATTCCCAAGGAGGTTATAAAAAAATAAATTTCAGTTGTCTTTTGTTTTTAATTACGATAAATCTCTTCCTTTTATAGTTATAATTTACAAGCAAATAAGTTCTTAGTAAATAAATGTTTTTAAAAAATGATTAAAATACCTAATGACCTTCAATCCGTCTTAAGTGCATCATATCATGTAAATAGTTTCAAAGGAGCCGTCGAAGAATTGGTATCATCATTGATTATATAAAATATATATAAGATAAGTTTTTTACCACATAATATTTATATTTAATTTTGTAGATTTATAATTCGCTTGATGCAGGCTCAACCTCCATTGCTGTCAGAGTCAATATACCAGAAAATTCCATACAAGTAATAGATAATGGGAGTGGGATTAAACGTAATGATTTTAATTTACTTGGACAAAGCTATACGACGAGTAAGTTTGATAATCTTACTGTATTGAAGAGTATTCCTCTCACATATGGATATCGTGGTTTGTCACTAGCAAGCATTATTGAAGTTTCTCGTGAAGTGAAAATAGTATCTAGATTTCAGGACTCAAAAGAGACATTCTGTAAAGTATTTCGTAAAGGAAAATGTAAAGAAATTACTGAAACAACTTCAAGACCATCAAAAGGCACTACGGTAAATACGCATTTCTTTAACGAGAAGACCCCTCTTACAGATTAATAATATATTGTTTTCGTCACGTCTGATAGGAATATCGAAATGCCGTTCATATAAAAAAAGCATCTTCATAAATTGAAACGCATATCTATGTCTTATAGCTAAGGTATCATTGTTAGATTGATTTGATAATCATTTACCGATCAGTGACAAGATATAAGTACGATAGTAAAACAACGCAATCCGTTTAAAAAAAATATGTATTAAAATCACATATTTACACTTTGTCTAAATCTGAAATAAAAAAAATGTTAACGTGTGTGTGTTCCATGATCCATTTAAACTTTTAAAACATTATTCTTCTCTTAGGTTGAAATCTATGGACTTCTTTATAATTTAAAAATACAAAGAAAATCTCTAGATCACTTTAGTGAAATATTTGCAATCAAAACCTTTCTGGAACAACTTTCGTTAGTGCATTTGAATGTATCATTAAGTTTGAGGAATGATGAAAAAAATGAAATTATATTCAATGTACATAAAAATAGAGATATCTTTCAAACTATGTCTAGTTTATTCGATATGAATTCTGATGCGTTACAAGAAATAAAAGTCGAGAAAAATCAATATAAAGTAAAGGGTTTTATTGGAAAGAGAGATGTTGAATTAAAAAAATGTCATTGGATATTTTTAAACGGGAAATATGTTTCAAAGACAGCTTTGCATAAAATTATAAACAAAAAATTTATGGAAATTCTTCATATACGTAAAAACAAGCCAAGGAATAAGGTTAGATAAAAACATTTTCGTTATATATTTATTTTAAAAAAATCCACGTAATACTTTTATACTCAGTGATTAAAAAATATCGACCTTGTTTTGGTAAACAGTCTATTATATTTAATTACTAACCCGGTGAACTTCGTACCACCTTAGATTTGAATATCTATGCTATTTTCCCGCATCTATTCTATAATGTCTATTTTTGATTTTGATTTTGTATGTCACCAATTTGCAGTGGACATCAAATAAGCTTATTCAACAAATAAAAAGTGAATTCCCGAATCCCCTAGTGGGGCATGGGGTAGACCCATTTCGGTGACTGATCATTTTTATCTACAGGCATGTAGGTGATCAGCCTTCAGTGCCCTGTCTGACCGAAACAATTCTTTTTATCTTGTTTCCCCGGAAATCGAACCCAGGACCTCCCGAGCTAAACGTATCGCACTTATCACTGAGCCACGGGGACGGTCGAAGAAGCGGTGAAGCGACTTGAGTCATAAAAGATAATATAACTAACCCGACTGGTTTATTTATACAAGCCATTTTTTTTTTATTTTGTGATTACTTACGCTAATGTAATTGTAATTGTATTGGTACTTCTAGAAAAAGCTAGTAGATGAATTGAGTAACGAAGATTTACCTACCTACTTTTTATTTATATCATGTCCGTATAGTGACTATGATATAAATACCGATTCAAGAAAAACAACAGTAGAATTTAAAAGCTGGACTCAGATAACAAATTTAGTAGAAAAACTGATACAGTGTTATTCTGGAGATTTCAAATTTAAAGAAATAATTAAACCCAATTACATGTATGATAACCAGATTAATGCTAATAAAGAAATTAACACTAGAGCAGAAGTTAAACGAATTATGGAAAACATACTAGCGAAAAATTCAAAGAAACATAGACCATCTTCACAAATGTGCAATGGAATTAAAGGTATTTATATGAGTTATATTTTTGATATTAACATATAATTTGTAATTCAAAATATTAAAAAATAAAATCTTCTTTTCAGGTAAAAATATTAACAGAAAACACAAAAGAACAGATAGATTAAAAGTTGTCTCGAATAAAATTAAACATAACGTAAGCAAAAATATTTTTCCATCTAAAAACCAAAGTAATTCTAGTAAGCTTCAAAGATTACTGGTTAATAAAAAATCCAAATTTGAAAATCTGATTATTAATGAGGCAGCAAGGCCTGAGAATAAAAAGACACGAAAATTGAAAACAGACAATAAAAAGGAAAGAAACTCAAGGAAAAAAGCAATGAATACCGATCTAAGGTGTAAATTGTTACCTAAAGCTAATGAACATACTTATTATAAAGAGGAAATATCAAAACCACATAAAATAATAGAAAATCCTTTAAAAAAACAACAAATGCTTAGTACTAAGAACGCACTAGATAAGAAACCAAATATTTTTGGAACAGAACTGCATCATGATATAAAATTAAGCCCAAGTCATTATTTTTATGAAAAATACATAAATACTGATATTGGTGGAATTGATAATAAAAAGATTATAACATCTTACGATCTTGTTCAAACAATTTTAAATTGCAAAACTGTCAGTAATCATTTAGGGATTCTATATACCCATGACAAAAACTTTCAAGAGAGTTCTCAAATATTCAACTATCCAGGTAATTAAAAAAAATAAAATTCAATTTTCATTTAACATTATTGTTAATGAAGAAATTGTAGTAATAATTTATTTTCAGAGTTTAACAACAATAAGGAAATACTATCAACTAAATTAACATACGAAAGTCATAACTACACCAACAATGGAAACAAAAATATGTTAGAAAAAAGATCGAGTGCAAATATGCATTTTATAAGTAAAGAATCCCGAGATAATTTCCTGTCTAAAAATAAACAATATAAAATAATTGATACTAGACATGGTGTTATTAAGAACAAAAAGAATTGGAGATGTAATAAACAATCAGTATTTAACTCAGTGAAATTGGGAATTGAACAGTCTCTGTATAGTATACAACTGTCTAATAGTTCGTTCAACAGAAAACTACACACACACAATTCCACAATTTTGTATCCTAAATCTATTAGTGAATCTTTAGATACATGTACAAATATTTTCAATTCATTGATACAGAACAATAAAGATACAGAGAATGTTGAAAAAACACTTGATAATATTGTCTCAGAAATTGACAGAACTAATACTGAAATAAACAGTAACCACAATATATATAATATTACTTATTCTATTCATTCATCTAAAAAATATACTAAAACCACCCAAACAAAGGACAATAATGAGAATGAGCTAACTAATACCAAAGATATCGAAACAATCGATAATATATTGAATTTGGATGAAGTTATAGATTTAGAAGTCAAAAACATAAGTCCAGAAATTCCTGATCCTTTGACTATGTGTGAAACAATTTATAATGCTCGAAATGCCTTAGATGAATATAATAACTCCAATTATCAACCATTACCTAATAATAGTAATTTAATCCATGGTAATTCAGAAAATCAAAAAAAGCAGACTACAGACTCTTATAATAAAAATGTATTATCTCATCATTTGAATACAGAAGAAATTAATGACATATTTTTGCACACATTTTATTCCAATATAAACAATCATAACGAGAACTTCAGTGACGGACACATTTCTTTTGAAACTAAATTGAATAAATTAGATGATTTTAATATACAAAGTAGATACACTTTTGTCCCTAAAGGTATTTAATTTTTGGATTCAGGAACATACAATTTTCATGGGTTTAACCAATACTTAGTTTGTTTAAAATAAATACCCTTTCTTTTAGGTATGTCTCCTATATTCAATAATTGTGATCCAAAATCTGCTGGTAATGAAAATTTGGATGACGAGTATTACAGAGATGTGAGATTTTATGATTTATAAGATTTTATAAATAAATATTGTATTATATTGAATTACGAGTGAACATGTTTATTTCAGGAACTTTATAAAAATTTCGCTCAACAAGTCATAGATACTGCTCAAATATTCGAACCAAAAATACAGAATATTAACGATACGCCTGGAAATCATATAAGCAAAGTCAACAACAAAATGAAAAAAGATAATGCTGACTTGATGTTTGATGCAAAATCTATTAAAAATGCTAAAGTGGATTTCTTTATTTTCAACATCACCAAAGACGTTATTGAATTGTTTAAAAACTAATAATCAGTAATTATATATTTTCTTTCCCTTTTCTAGGTATTAGGTCAAGTTGACTGCAAATTTATTGTTACTATATTAGCTGGAAAGACAGTAACAAATAACACGTCTTCAAATTTTTTAGTTTTATTTGATCAACATGCCGTTCATGAAAGAATTCGACTCGAGAATAATTTATTAGGTAAAATATCATGACTGTTAACGGAGTGTCATAGAACATTGTTTCCGATAGATGATTATTTTCTAGATTATTTCGACGGTATCGTTTGGAAGAGCGTAAAGATAGATGTCATTTATTTTAAATTGTCTGAAGATGATGTGGTACTCCTTCACAATCACAAAGATAAACTTAGTAGATTTGGCCTCCAGTGGAGTATTTTAGATAAAAATATTTCCATTTGTGCTATTCCAGAAGCAATTCTAGGAAAATGTCCAAGGCCGGTCAGTAAAATGATATAAATTAGAATTAATTTTAAAAAGCTCTTAATTGTAGGTATATTTTTTCAGGTTGACGTTGTATTAAGTGCAACAAAATGCTTATTATCAGAACTAATCGATGCATTGAAGTCTTTAAAAGGAAATATACCAGTTTATCCACAATCCATAATGAACCTTGTCTTTAGTGAGGTAGATATTAACTTTATTTCTACGTATGTATATGTATCTCGGAACTTTAGCAATAACCTTTATATTATTTTTGTATGAAAGTATTTTAAGAGCTGTTACACAATTTTTCATTTACCAGGCTTGTAGGTATGCGATTATGTTTGGGGACAAGTTATCAAAATCAAACTGTATAAATTTAATAGAATCTCTGGCAGAGTGTAAGACTCCGTTCCAGTGCGCTCACGGCAGACCTGTTATGGCAGTTATAATGGAAATGACAGAAGAACAACCTAGATATAAGGTACAGAAATGAAAGAAAAACTTTGTATTGGATATATTTATTTATACATAATATTGTATTTAGGATACGCAAGCATTACATCTCAATAAAAACATTTTATTTCTAGACTAAAACACGATTCATTTATAAAACGTTTTGAGTACTTTACAATAATCGTGCTAAGCAAAGTTGAAGCTTTTTTATATAAATTTATAAACATAAATTATGTGATAAAACAGTATTTTTTTGTTTTTAGATTAATTTTGCTAAAGTGAAACAGTTCAAAGATGCAAGAAATATGGAATGTACTAAGAAATAAATATGTTTCAATATTCATGTGGTATTTAATTAAAGTAGTCATCAGACTACTTTATTTCATACTAGCAACGCGCCCCGGCTTCACACGGGTGAAATGTACTATACACAAAAAAATAGCCTATGTTACTCGCTGATAATGTAGCTTTCTATTGGTGAATTTTTAAAATCGTTCCAGTAGTTTAATTGAGTTTATTCATAACATACAAAAATACAAATCATTCCTCTTTATAATAGTAAGTATAGTATAGAAAAGCTATTAAGTTACATGAAATACTAGTGTAAGTACTGTTATAACTTATCCTTGTTTTATTAACTGAGCATTTACGACTTACAGACACACTTAGGGCTAGTTTCGTCTAATACTTGTCTTATCCAATCGATGTAGAAGACAATACGTGTGTGAACATCTGGGTAGCCAACTGCACAGGGGATGCCCCAAGATATCAGCCCCACTAATTTATTGTCTTTTATAAGCGGTCCACCAGAATCGCCCTAAAACATGACGAGAACTTAGTTTGAGAAATAATATGTGGAGATTTTTTTTATGTATAACAGTAACAGTAATATTCAGTTTCCTCGCCCATGAAGAAGTATTTCCCGAGATAAAATCTTGGCTAATTTCTCTTTTGAACTGTAAACAGTTATGTCGACCAGCTACTCGACTGTTTCGATTTAAAAAAAGCGGCAAAACAAAGACGTTTTCATAAATTTTTATAAGTTACTGCATTCACAGAACAAGGTTTTTCTGTTCTGTGCTTGAATTCATATATTTTGAACTATTTTCTACAGTTATATGAAGTAACAGAAAACAATTATTTAATTTAACATCCTACATGTTTTAACAATGAACTCTTTACAATAATTAACAAAGCATAATTAATTTTAAGAATAAAGATAATAATCCCGAGAAAGCAGGTAGCGTAACTTACATTACATGTGCCTTGACCAACTGTCGTAAAAGTGCAAAACATCGTATCATAAACTTTCCTTGAATATCTCATCGCATATCTACACACATCTTGACTGAAGACTGGTACTTCTAATGATTGCATCCTTCGACTGGAGACTCCGTGTTTCTGTTGTATGAAATTACAATTAACTTTTATGGTGAGACAAAAATATAAAGAATTTGTTAGTTCGTTATGGTGGTATTAAGCAATCCACAGACCAGAAGAACAATCCCTATAATTATGGACTCTGACAGGCTCGTTGACGCGTTTGGTGATACCTATTTTGCTCTCCGATGGATCGTGGATTCGAATCCCGATGGGACCACATACCTATTTATAATTTTCTGTAAGTATGTCTTCCACGTCTTGTTACTTTGGGCATTTAACGGGTGGGAGGAATATTGAAATTCCGTTCATAGATGGACTAACTGTGAAGCGCACATTGCTTATTTGAATCTCATGCTCGTCTGTCGATATCTAACATAAAAATAAATGGATGTATCTGTAATTATACTAACTCACTCTGACTCTATGTCTGCATATTACATTTTTGATGAAAAATTGAAAAAAATTGAGCCCATAGAATAATAAAAGTGAGATTCTAACGGTCTCAATTACGATGTAAACAATAATTAACCGTATATTCACTATATGTTCTAAAAGTATGTTGCAGTTCAAAGGGCATAGTTTACGCAAACTAATAATCGTGCATCGCAGCGATGATATGATCACCTTTTTAGCTCCAAATCCAGTTAAAAGCACTATATCACCTTCCCGCAAACTCTCTTCGTCCATCCGAATCATCTCAGCGTACAGCAAATCGAATAAATCTGTTACTTTAATTACTGCAATATCATGTACTCGAGCGCTAGTGTTGTAGTTATAATGGACGTGAATAGATTCCACATCATATTGTAATCCACCGGTATCTAAATCTATTGTTCCTACGACTACCTTTATATAATCTGGATCTGCACTAAAATAAAAATAAGAAACTCTTTTTGAAAGAATAGTAAAGTACAATTTACAGTAAGTATTTACTACATATTAGTTATAAATATGCTTAAAACTGGTTAAACTCTTTAAAAAAATTAGTTAGTAATAAAGTCAATAATAAATTAATAATATGGTGTAGGTATTCCAAAAATATCTAGGCCCCAATAATGATATTCAGTGGCTCCTGGTGAAATCATATTACCAAACTTAACAATTTTTAAGGAAGACTTAAAAACAGCAGAACTTATATTTAAATGTGTTATTCTGAGATATTAAAAAATTTAATAGTTTGTCACTTAATCCTTGGATTATTTAAGCACTTTAGCTACAACTGTGAACATTTTCGAAGTTATTTTTTCTATAAAATCACAAGAAAAATATCTGCTTAACCTAGATGTACTACCAGACTTATAGACAAGTTCGACTCATATTAGAAACGATAATTTTATCAACCTTTAAAAATGCGGGTCATGTGTGTACGACTGATCTTAACTAGGTTCTAGAAAAGAGAATCTATATACTCAAAAATAAATCCTTCTACGTCTTACTTTAGCAGATTTTAAAAATTATAGAATGGTCTTCTCACCTACCCTAAAACACAATGCGCAGCTGTTACCACGTGTCTATGGGAAATAATTGCCCCTCCACACACATGGTATCCCGTAAGATTTTGTAACGACGCGTGAAATCTGCCAAACCCTGGCGGCACTTTGCTTCCGCCAACTAATCTAGATTCTCCTAAAACAGCTTTTAGTTAGAATTTTATCTTACTTATCTATCAAATATTCATGTAAAACAAAGAACCTTGCACTTGGAAGACAAAAAACAGTGTACAGTATACAATAATTGTTATGATAACCATTTTATAAAAAAAAATCACATTTGGTAAACTAGTTTGCTAGGCTAATTAAAATCAAAAGTAATTATACATATTCCAATTCCAATAATTTATCAGTCACTAATATCAGCGATAACCAAATGATTATCAGACGATAATAATTTTGTGATATTATTGATCCTTAGGACAATAGGTGATAACATACTCCTTAGCCCCGCTATTGGCAAATAATATAAAACATTGCATAGTATTTATAAAGTACAGTAATTTTCAGGAACAGGAATATCATGTCTTATATTAATGCAGAGATCATCGAAGATTTTCATATCACATCTACAATATCGTAAACGTCCAAAGGCAGGTTTGGAGATAAGAATATTGTTGTATTTTTGTACGTATTGGTTGCGTTATTGACTACGACCAGCTGTAAGTATAAAAAAACTAGGCATGAGTCATCTCCAGTAGAGTAGACTCACTAATCCGGCCCTATTAAAAATCAGAGGGTGCTTGGTTATTGGAATTTTCGGATTGTATAGAAAAATTGATAATAAATAAAATAAAGCATTTCATAAGGGGAATACAATTTATTTGTGTTCATTTTCTACGTTTTTCTTCATAACTATCATATTTATATCTCACAGTTAATTACAGTTTTAATCAGTGAGGTCTGTTTTTGCGCAACAATTTATATGGGGGAGTCGCGGGTGGAGAGTGCCGGATTATTGGACGTGTCGGTCTAGTCAATATTGTCGTATTGTCGTAATAATCAATGTTATGTAGAAAATTATTATAAATATATCAACTCCGTAGGAATAGATGGCGTTAATATGGCATCTTTGTGATATTTCAAATCAGACTGTCATCTTTCAGCCTGCCGCTACCACGGTTTCTGAAAAGCACCCGAAACGTCGGCATAAATAATAAATCGCGTTTTAATCCAGAACAGGGCAGGAAGAAGAAGAAGGTAAACTTCTTCTTCTTCCTGCCCTGTTCCCTTTTTTTGGGGTCGGCGCAGTATGTTCTCTTATTATTTATTGCATTATCTCCTTTCACTCGCCATATCATCAGTCACACCCACAGAACAGAAGAAGTAAGTAGAAGTGGGTTGTGTCATAATTTGTACCGGATCGACTGTCGCCAAATTCACACAAATGAATGGAGTATTTAACACTGCACACAGTTACAATATTTTTTCAATTCGTTGTTTTTATTTAACTTAAAACTAGTTAAATCACACTGGTCCTACAATTTATAATATATATTTGTGCTTTGCGATAACGGTTACTTTGGCGTAGCGCACAAAGTACGTATGACGTTTTTTAATATGAAAACAAAGTAATATATAATTATTAATTACTAAACCTTAGATTATTATATAAATAATCAAAGTACTAAACTAAACCTTATATGAAACATTTAAGGTTGATTTTGGCTGACTGTGATCGATTAAGCACTACCATGCTTTTTTATTTAACTCAAAACTAGCTAAATCACACTGGTCCTATTATTTATAATATATCTTAGGTCTTTGTGATAACGGTTAATTTGGCTTAGCGCACATAGTTCATACGACGTTTTGTAATATTAAAACAAACTAATATATATTTACTAAACTAAATTTTATGTGATATATAAAGATGATTTTGGCTGACTGTGATCGATTAAGCATCACCATGCTCAATAGTGACACGCGTACCACGCCTACTTAGCAGTTCCACTTATTTTTCTTGTTCCGTGGTCACACCTCTCAAACACATATAATTCTTCACAGTCAATCCATGTTTTTTTTGGCCTCCCTTTTCCCCTATACCAGTAGTCGGCAAAGTGCGGCTCCAGAGCCGCATGTGGCTCTTTGGCTTCAAGTGCGGTTCTGGCACAAACATCCACGGAAGGCGCAATAAATTTAAAAAAGTCATTTTTATGTATGAAATTTAGTTTTATTTAGTGCAATAAAATTTTACTAATCAAGCAGATTTGGCTCACATTTTTGTTTTAAATTGATGTAATGTTTATATTGGCTCTTTGGATAATAAGTTAGCCGACCACTGCCCTATACCCATCCACTTAAAGTTCTTTATTTAAAAGTGTGTTACCCGCGTTAATAAAAGACAATATCAAAAATCAATCTATTTAATCTTAGTATATTCAACACATCGCGAGGGATCAGTGGGGAAGTACTCCTGGCACTTGGTCATCAGCCTCTTGAGTGCCTGTATGTACTTCCTCTGCGTCTCGTCGTTCATCACGTGCGCGACGTTCTTCGAGAAGATCTTCTCGCGGCCAGTACGCGCGTGGATGCCCACCATGGTCACCCCGATTGGCCAGGGAGCGTTGCCTATGGCCATCTGGAGATAGGCATCGCTTGCCTAGAAATAAAAACGTTTTTTTTTATTTTAGCGATCCGTTAGCGATCCCGGATTCAATGAAGATATGTACTAAGCCAGTTACTTGCGGATAATGTAGCTTTCTATTGGTGAAATAATTTTTAAAATCGGTCGAGTTTTTCAGTTAAATCGTAACAAACAAACAATTTAATAAACAAACAAACATTTCTGTTTTAAACCTCTTAAGGACCAAGCTTAAAAATCTGCCGATATATAGGGCCTCGTGTGAGTACATTGGTCCTTACGAGGATAATATTAGTATAGACATCGTCAGACGAGCATAATATTCACTTGATGGTAGGTGATAACCCAGCCACAGAACATCAGTCAATTATGCGCTGTCGAATTTTTACTTCGAGTATTCAGATACAGACCGAAACGCGCAATGCGCTCTTCACGGTTTTTCCATCTGGTACGTAAAAATGTCGTAACGGCGGGATTCGAACCAGCGACCCGTTTATAAACATTGATGCGGTTTAGGAACGCCTCCCTTGCAGGTGCAGGACCCCTTTATGTAGGGCGATATCCCTGTGTTAACTTTGAAAACCTCTATGACTTTATTATGCTATTAATCTTGTAAACTTTTTTAGTATATTTAACAAACAAAACATTGTACATCGAAAAATGACACAAAATTATGTAATTTATCTATTTCCTAGAACACAATACAAATGAATACGTCCACAAAAACATTATAATTACCATAATATAATTTCTTTCAAGTAAATGTTTTGTGATCTCCATCAAGCTGTCGCAGATGTCATCGGGCAAATTTTTCTTTTTCAGTTTCCTCATTAGCGGCTTGAGGTACACCTGCGTCTGTGTGTACGTGGCTCTCGCCATCTTGTGTTTCGTCGATGTTTTTTCGGCAGCCGTTGCAGAGTTGAGTTGATGGCCCCATAGATTTAATAAAAACTGCAATATATTATGGGAAATTAAATTAAATATTGGGGGAAATTTTATATTACAAGAGTGGAAAAAACTAAGGGATCAAAAAATATCTAATTTTTTCTATTATTATTACCATTTTTATCATTGATATTGAAGTGATAAAATAGCAATTTGAAACTTGAAGTTTCTAGTTTGTGAATCTTTCCAAGTAACAATTATGGCGCAATCCTAATGAATATAATGAAGAAAGAAAATTTTCGATTTTTGTGTACGGACCTTTGAATGATAATGGATCAATTTGTCTTTGTTCATCGATATCTCAGAAGCCAATAGTCGAATTATAAAGAGGAAAGATTTGTTTTGTTTTTTTTTTTACAATTTAACTCAAAAACTACTCGACTGATTTTAAAAATTCTTTCACAAGCTACATTATCAGCGAGTAACAGGTTATTTTTTTATAATAGTACATCTATATTGCACCCGTGCGAAGCCGGGGCGTGTTGCTAATCTATCATAAAAAAAAGAATTCTCATGTAATCATTAAGTCGGCATATGCCGATAAACGAGCCAAACACTGCCTATTTTCCGACATCATTTGTGATTTTCAAATTAAAAACTTAAAATTACTAAAAAAAATAGTATACCAAGCTTAGGGTTTGGATTTGTAGTGTAACTTACTTTTACTGACAAAAATCAGATCAGTAAACAAGTCAATTACCTGTAGTAATGCCATAATGACGTTCATATCATGATTTCTATCACCCAGACCCATTGTTTTGGCCATTTCTTGAATAGTATCATATGTAACAGATTCATCTAGTGCCTCTTCCCTTTGTAACATTTCACTATCACTCTGGAATTAAATAATATAACCTAAGTATAACACATTTTTATCTAAATTTAATTTAATTCAACCATTTAAAGCAATTGTCTTAACAAAATTATTTAAATATGTAATTTCTGACATTATGTAAGGTATGTAATTATTATTGTTTTTGAAATTGAATCATTTCTTTTTATATTTTCGAAAATTAGTTGTACATATTAAACATGTGCCTTGTCACATAACAGAAAAACAATTATACTCAACACACTTGTCATAAGAAACCTCAATTTTAATTAGTAATGGCAATCAAGAGACTTTTTTGTTCAAACATCATATTGATCATGATGGTAAAATTCTTATTTTCATGGTTAGTCATGGACTGGACCAATTTTTAATAAGGTTAAAGTTGATCAGTAAAACAGACTCATGAATATGCCAGCCTTATACCCACTAGGGCCCTTGGGTATTCACTTTTAATAAGCTATTTAAGAGCAACCAGTCTTCATCAACATAATAAACTGCATTGTGTATTACACATTTTTTAAATTGGAAGTGGCTATAAATTATCAAATATATAATATAAAACAATAGAATATTTCTAGCAAAAGCAAATATGTAGGTATAACTTTCTTGAATGATAGGAAAGTATATATAAATAAAATTGTGAAATGCAATTGCAATGAATAAACACTTATACCAACCTGAGCTCCTAATGATAGAATTTCATTTAAGTAAGCTTGGTCCACTTTATCCATGGCTTCTTGAAAGTCATTACGAAAGCCCTGAAAAAGATTTATATTAAATAAAAAATAAATGAAAAGTATTGACAACATTATATAATTACACCAAACTATATCACACAGGTGCCATACCACTATCTCTTAAAGCAATACAGTCAGCAGAATAAGACAAATCTTGACTTTCCACCTTGCACAATCTCTCTGTGGAACTAACTGTCACTGGTGTTTTTTCAGAATACTACTTGGGAACCTTCAAGAAATGATCTTACACTTTCCTAAAAGTTCAGGAACACAGCTGCATGCCTTGTGGTGTTACAGATGTCTATGGGCAATGATCACTTACTATCATGTGAGCCACCTGCCCAATTACCCTCAATTTTATAAAAAAAAAACAATAATAATGTATATAGGAAGTATTGTGCTGTGACTCTCTCTGAAACAAAACCGCTCTAAGAGATACATTCCCTGAACAGGGCGTCTCTTTTTAAACAGGCAGTATTCCAACTATTTAACTCATCGATATGGACTTAAGAACTATCCATCCATGAGTCTGGTCAAAAGACAGAAAGATAATTTGACTCAACACCTGTGTTGTAAGAAACCTCCACTTTAATCACTAAGGGCACCCAAGAGATTTTTTGTGCAAACATCATGTTGATGTGCTATAGAGCACATAATATGAAGTTATGATCTGCACTTTTATGAAATTAAGAACAGCTCATGGTAGTGACAGTAGTTATTTAACATTAGTAGACTTATTTCCCCTGCAGCATGCAGCATATATTTAAAAGTTACCTTATTAGCTTCTGGCTCTAGAATCTCAATTCTTCGTAATCTTTTAAAAGATTGTAATTCTAGCTCTCCAAATAGTGTTATTGGATGTCCACGTTCTCTCAATCGTTTGATAACCTCATTTCTTGGCAATGTTGCATTTTCACTTTGTTCACTGTCATTATAATGGTTTTTTACTGGAACAGCAAATATTAATTTGAAGAATTTGTATAATATTGTATGGTGATTTTTTATACTTTATAATTATTTGAGGATAACAATAGGTCAAGGCGGAATATTGATACCTACTTGTTTCTGATTTTTCAGTTTTATCAATGTCACTAGTATTTTTCTGTGGCCCATACTTCTTTAAGTATTCTTCCTGTTCTTTGGCCAAAAGCTCTCCTCGTTTGAAGTATCTTTTTGATGGATCCTACCAAGAAGTTAAAATTGAATTTAACAAAAATCTCACTAATAAAATAATTTTCTTAAACATGTAACAGTAAAATAACTTACTAAAATGTTTTTCTCCTCCAAAAGTTTACGTTTTCGTGCTATTTCGGCTTTCAAAATATCCATATTGTTGATTGTTGATAAACAATCTCGAAAATTTGCAAGTACAATATGTTAATTTGTTAGTTCCTTGTTCCAATTATAATTACTAGTAATCTTTAATAGTAAATACCTCTAATAGAAACACATTTTTGTCTTTACTTTTTAAAATTACAACGAAAGGAAGAAAATTTAATAGTAAATCTTCATAACATCCTCGCTTCATCAAAAACCAAAACTGAAAACACCTCAAATGACAACTGACATTTGACCAGAACTCCGAACTTCAGAAGCAGGGCAGGGTTCACACTTCACAGCGACATATACTCGAATACTTGAATACTTCTATAAGTTTTCGAATAGTTAATAGAATTCGAATCTTTTTAAGTGATGCAAATAATAAAAAAAAGATTATAATAATCAGTCATTTTAATAAAATTAGTAAGTAGGAACTAGGATAGGAACTTGTTATCCTTACAAACATATTAATTAGCCAGTATTCTCTAAAATAATGAATAATGAATAATAATAAATAATAATCTGCTGACAAACATAAAGTACCTCTTATGGTAAAAATTAATCTATCTAACGTTTTATGTAACTGAAATGCAATTGGGATTTGGGACCACATTTATCATTTTATTTATATTATTGAACGTATTATCTTTTTATGTATCTCAAGCTTTTGAAAACATAAATAAGTATTATTAATATTATTTCGTTCAGCAGCTGGCCAAATGTATTACAAGTTCATAATATGTTTTGTTCTCGTCCATAACTCGTACCTACCCGACTTAGGATTCGAAAACCATAAAGTACTCGGAGCTCGTATTCGAATCCTATAATCTGACTACTCGAGAGTCGAGTATCTGAGTACTTACTTGTATTCCAGTGATCGAGTCAGCCAGACTCGGCACATCTCTATCCTATCCTACAATATGATTTATTAATATAAAGTTAATAGTTATATAGAATGTACTCTGTGAATAAATCTAAATACTTAGAATTTAGATTCATATAAATAATCTAAATAAATAATAAAAATAAATGCAATTAGCGTTAAACTTATAGAATATTTACTTATACGAGATCATGAAGATATAAACATTATTGTATTTTTATAGTTTACGCAGTGATCCTTAAATTGATGATATTTAAATTTATAGGCCACGTACATAACAGTAATTACACATTAGAATTTGGATATAAAACTGTGATCTCGATGAATTGATCGGTTACTAAAAGAAGATGATTTTAGAATATTTAACAACTGCTCACCTTCAAGATTGTGTTGATATTCTATCCCAACGGGACGAGCTTGCTTATTATAGTGTGAAGATAGAGTAAGTTTAAAACTTGGATATTTACAATTTCCATCTATGAATTTACTTACAAAATATTATTTATTCAATCGCTTTGTTACAGTTTCCTAAAACTATTTGAGTCATATCCTGATGTTGGTGACAAAGTTCTATGTAGCCCTCTTATCACCTTACCAAACTGTAATAGAGATATAATTGAAGCACAAAAGAATATATTAGAAAAGTTGGAGTACAATTATTTAATCACTAAGCTTGATAATTGTAGTTTGAAGAAGAATGTTCATGCTAGATTTTTTGGATTACCAGTTTGTCCTGAGTTGCATAGAACAGTGTTTCCAAAGAATGTTGATTTGGGATGTTTTTTGAAAGTAAATGGTAAGCATTTATTATTACAAA
The DNA here is from genome assembly GCA_905404175.1 of Anthocharis cardamines. Taxonomy (NCBI): domain Eukaryota; kingdom Metazoa; phylum Arthropoda; class Insecta; order Lepidoptera; family Pieridae; genus Anthocharis; species Anthocharis cardamines. The sequence goes on from FR989959.1 coordinate 4,968,596, forward strand.
TTTCTTAATATCTATAATAACAGACTGAACCAAATGATTGGTAAGGAGTAGAAAAACTGAGTGCCTTAAAATACTTTATAACATAGACATGTCAAACGTTGTAGTCTGTACAGTCGCTAATTGAATTATAGAATAACAGCAGAAATAAAAAATTCCAGGAACAGTTGTGAGAGTGACACAGGCAAAGATGTTGGAATATCAGAGGAAATATGTTTGCGTGAAGTGTAAATATGAGAATACTGTAGAAGCTGACTTTGAAAACAGATACATATTGAAGGCTCCCACTAGGTGTGGTAACTCTGAGAGTAGATGTAAATATTCAACATTCACTCAAATCAATCTGGTTTCCAGGGAATATTGTAAGGATTATCAAGAAATCAAAATACAAGTAAATATATATTATGGGTCCTAAATTAAAGTATTTTTCTTTTAACATTGTGAATTGTGAATAAAGCACATATTTGTTGTTTTAGGAGCAGGTAAACAAACTTAATATTGGCACAATTCCTGGTTCCATGTGGGTAGTTATAGAGGATGATTTGGTTGACTCTTGTAAACCTGGTGATGATGTTATTATTTGGTAAGGATCTCTTTAAAAAAATGGGGTATGCTAATCTATATTCCAACTAAGTAAATAAAAGATAAAAGCAGACTTATGTATTCATTAATAAATATTGTAAACCATTGTACCTAGATAAATGTGTATTCAATTAGGAAGGATATTTAAATTTCCCATAATATTAAAAGAAAACAGCAAATTGGTACTCACCTATTACTTCTTTGTAATGGATGAGAAATCTTATATATAAAATTCTCGTGTCACAATGTTAGTCTGCATACTCCTCCGAAACGGGTTGACCGATTCCTCTGAAATTTGGTAAGCATATTGGGTAGGTCTGAGAATCGGCTAACATCTATTTTTCATCCCCCTAAATGTTAAGGGTAATCCACCCCTAATTTTTTTTTTTTAATTTTTGGACGAAATTTTTTGTTTTTATTTTTTTATAATGTGGCATTAAAAAATACATACAACCCTAAATTTTTACTTTTCTATCACCAACCCCTGCTTTTTAGAAATTATTTACATGGCAAATCAACGTTTGCCGGGTCAGCTAGTGCTAGTATAAGATAAATTGTTCTTGTATAATATTTATAGTTACTCTAAAGTTGTGTTTAATTACCATGGGTTTAATTTAAAGTGCTGATACTAGCTTTACATCATAGTATTATAAATCACACTATAATATTTTCATTTGTTTCTCATGTTATCAAATGTAACAATGTTTCAGAATCACAGCTATAATAGTTCCCTTTTTAGCTGCCTATTCAAATTGTTTTCAATTTATTTCAAGTTAATAAAATAATTGAAGACATGAGTTGATGAAGGCACTATGTAATTTTTTTAGAACTTATTTTTATGTTGAGTCAAGGTATCCTGTAACTCCATAACAGTATAAAATATATATGTATAATCATTTTATTTAAAAAAATTAGTTATTAAATAAACAATAAAGAAAGTTAATAATAGTCTAAGAAATATGTAAGAATATTTTTTTGCCCATTTTCTCGATAATTTATAAATTGTATCATGCAGCCATCATCCAATCATGTCTTCAATTGATGAGTGAATGATATCTCTAATATTTGATTAATAAAGCATATGAACAGCATAATTTTAACAATATTGTGATATTTAAATTGCTTTCTTGAAATTTTCTAGTGGTGCAGTACGTCGTCGTTGGCGTCCATCATCACAAACTAAACGTTCAGAAGTGGATCTGGTATTACACGCAAATTACATAGAAGTGAGTAACACGCAGCGATCTGAGGTGATTTCCTCGGCCCCTGATGTTAAGGACTGTTTCGATGAGTTCTGGTCTAAATATGAACAGTGTCCTATGAAGGGACGGGATCAAATCCTTGCATCTGTTTGTCCACAGGTAACACTTCACTCTAATAGGTATTTTTTAAATAAGTTTAACATACCAAAAAAAAAAGGTTTCAATGGGCCAGGGCACAAAAGAATAATCACCTACTTGCCTGTAAAGAAAAATGTACAGTGACAGAAATGTGTGCCCCATCTTTTTAATATAAAACGTATTTACATTGTATTCATATAAGTTTTTCAAAACAGAAGGTAATTTTTTCTCCCATATACATCATAAGTATCAGGAATAACCATGTGTATTTAGTTTGGTACTGACTTAAATTACAGAAACATTTATAGTGAATAAAAGATAGTGTCTTACAATACAACAGCCGGCTTAGCATGACAACCGCGACAAAATTTTGTCGACCCTTTTCTGGTGTTTTAATCGATTATGGCTCTATTTCTTTCGGGTCTAACATGACAATTAAACTTAAAACTCGACTTTTAATATCAAAAATAGATATATTTGTCCATCGATATATCTTTTCTATCAAAATTGTCGATGTCGAGATATAATATATCTCCATATCTTACATCTTAGTTTGTCTTCTCTCGTCCGCGACATATCTCGTGGCGGTTATGCTAGGCCGGCAGATCAAGTTATGAAAAAAAAATACTGAAGATGCAGTATTCAGATTCATAGTTAAATACATTCAGGCTACAATGATAGCAATTTTCTAACGCAATTCACCTTTTTTGCTCATTACAGGTGTACGGACTACATCTAGTGAAACTGGCATTACTTCTTACAGTAATCACTGGTTCTAACCACGTTATAGAGAGTGACTATGAGAAAAGAAATATAGTTGACGATAAGCACACAACGCGCGTTCGTGGACAATGCCATTTGCTGCTGGTTGGCGATCCAGGTATATACTTTTCATTATTTTTAAATCATAGGTTTTATCTATACTAATATTATTTTTGAATTTTTGTATTTTTGTATATTATAAATAAACTCAAAAACTACTGGACCGATTTTGAATTATAATCCATAATAATAAATAATGATAAATTCATTGTTTTCGTAATTATTCTAACGTCATTTTTTTTTTATTATTATTTATCACGCAATTGAAACGCATATTATTTTAAAAACTGCATAGTTTTGAATTTACACAGTTCAATATCGACGTTTATTAATACAAGTAATTCAAAATACATTTACTAGATTAAAACGAGGTTTATCATTTACATTATTTATCCCGACGTTTGTCCATGACCATGAAACGTTCGAAAGCCTGAATAAATAATAAATCGCGTTTTAATCTGGTAAAAATTATATTTATATAAAGTTTTAGCTTACTTCTATATTTCTCAATTCTACTTTGCGTGTTTTCTTTTTTTTACATTAAAATATATCCTCAAACTACAACTAAAGTAACGACTTTTATATCCGCCTCGTTTTATTTACGCTTTGTATTTTTTTTTATTAGGCACCGGTAAATCTCAACTTCTCCGGGCGGGAGTCGAACTGACACCTCGCTCGGTGTTCACATCGGGGGCGGGAAGCACGCGGGCCGGGCTCACATGTGCTGCACTTAGGGTGATTACACTAATAAATAAGAAACTAATATTAATGAGTGCGTTGACGCGTTTGGTAGAACACCTACCATGTGCAGCAGGTTCAAATCCCGCCGGAGCGAAACGTTTATCATTTTCTATTAGCATGTCTGGTCACTTCGGGTGGGAGGAATATCGAAATTCCGACCGGGTATGAACCACCGTTCATAGATGGAAAAACCCAGTTTCGGTTTTAGTCTATGGATTTCCGAATGCAAATGACATGTAAAAAGTAGGTCGACAGCGTATCATTAACTGATATTCTGTGGCCGGGGTATCACCTTCCATCAAGTTAACTTCATGCTCGTCTGTTGATATCTGACTAAAACTTAAATAGTCCTCCAAATAAATAAATACTTAAAAACAAATAAAAGCACAGAGCGCTAATATTAGATAGATTTTGTTTTATGTCTGTAAAATGTAGCGATATCTACAATCTGCGCCTAGAATCAATACGAAGATGTCTAATCCTGAATCGCGCTATATAAATGTTTTCGAGCGCTGAGTTTATATTATACAATATCGACATCAACCACTGTAACCTTCACCGCCACTAGAGCTACAATGCTGGGGTACAAAGGTGGGTCATTGACGGTTTTTGTGTTAACGAAATGAAACAGCTAATTACAAATTGATAATCTGTTAAAAAGCAGCTGATTATTAGCTGGTTTGCAGTTAGCGACTACGCATTGAATGGTCGTTGAAGTAATCAGCGCGTTGCGTTCGAAAATCGTTGAATAAAACAGTTAATATATTTAGCGCCTTTTGTACTAAACGAAAAGCAGCTAATTCGTTAACATTAGAAAAGCAGCTAAAAAAAGCTGCTTGTTGAATTAACGCTCCTAGAGCATTGTAGTCAGTGGTTCGATGGTCGAGGATCCTCCCTTAAGTTGGAGAAACAGCACACCTTACACTTAAAAAAATTCGCAGGAAGAAGGCGAATGGCAGTTGGAGGCGGGCGCGCTGGTGCTCTCGGACGGCGGCGTGTGCTGCATCGACGAGATATCGCACCTGCGGGACCATGACAGGACCGCCATACACGAGGCCATGGAACAACAGACCATTTCCATAGCTAAGGTTGACTTCATTGATATAGTCGCGTTTATAATATGGACGATGTTAAGCAATACAGTGTCAACCCAACAAAGTGTTTGAAGTTTTAATTAGGTTTTATTAAATTTAAAAAAAAAATAACCTTTCGGTATAGAGTTTTATTGTAATTATTATTATTACACTAAATGTTTTTCTTGGTAGCAATCAATGAAATAGGATTTAGTGCATTATTGTTAAATATTCTTAACATGTTAAGGTTTCGTGCCCTCTAGTTTTTTTCAATATTTTTGCTATTAAAACGATTTAAATCTAATATATAAAATTCTCGTGTCACAGTGTTCGTTCCCATACTCCTCCGAAACGGCTTTACCGATTTTTACCAAATTTTATATGCGTATTCAGTAGGTCTGATAATCGGCAACTATCTATTTTTCATACCCTTACATTTTTTTTTTTAATTTTTGGACGAATTTTTTTGTTTTTATTTTTTTATAATGTGGCATTAAAAAGTACATACAAACCTAAATTTTTACTTTTTTATCACCAACCCTTGCTTTTTAGAAATTATTTACATGGATATATAACTTTTGAAAAATGTTTTCCAGCTCATAAGAAAGCGATTGGTATCAACATTTACATTTTTATTATTTTCTGGATTGACACTTTATTGCTTAACAACGTCCATATATAATGTATATAAATAATATATAATGTGTATGAATACGGATCGTTTTCTTTTGCTTTGTATTATTTGGTATGGCGAATTCGGAGATCGGTGAAGTAAAACCTGGTTTTCGACTCTTGGAGCCTATTACCAAAACAAAACACGAAGTTTCGGCTGACGGATCGTACATTTTCCTATTACGAATCTGATGATCCATCCGTCGTTCACAATTAGATATTGTCTTTCGTTTGACATTACTATAAAAGTAATTAGAATTGAAAATGTTTTATTAATAAGTTAAAATACGAAGTTGATTGTTCTGTCGTTTCGTTCCGTTCGATTTTGGTAATAGACCTACTGGTATTCTTAGGGACTCGTACAGCTTTGGTATTGAATTTTGGCAAGTATACATAATTGCTATTTCAAATCATGTTTTAAGTAAAATTGAGCTTTATGACCACGATTTAAGACTAGAATTAATGTCGAGTTCATAATAATGTGGGTATTAATATTTTTTTCATTGATCAGGCAGGAATAGTATGCAAGCTGAATACACGATGTGCTGTTATAGCGGCCTGCAATCCCAAGGGCCACTACCAAACTGACCAGCCGCTCAGCGTCAACGTGTCGCTCGGCACTCCCTTGTTAAGTAGGTAATATTCAGTTTCAAATTAAGTCTTTCGGTGTTATTCATAAACGTGGGCTAGGCTTTAAATATCCCACAAAAATTACATTATGCAAAATGTAAAACTTCCCAATATGGACCAGACCATAATTCCCAGACGATCAGCAGGACTCCATCCATTTGTTGTGGATATTCCCCGAATCCGCTCAGTTCGCTTCGCATCCTCATTCCTAATTAAAACTGCGAAAGAATGGAACTCCCTACCGGCTTCTGTCTTTCCGGATCACTATAACTTGGGTATCTTTAAGGCTAGGGTGAATAGGCTTCTTCTAGACAGACGTGCCTTTCCTTAGATCGCTTCACCATGTCGCGACATCTATAATCCGCTACAAGAATCAATACAAAGACTTCTAAAAATCGCGTTATCAAAGTTTCTGTGCGCGCTAAGTATATATACCTACAACATCTCGACATCAACCACTGGGGCCTTAGGGCCGGCCAGTCAGTGGTTCGACTGGTCGAGGATCCTCCCTTTAGGTTGGAGGAAGACCACACCTCCCTTCCTCCACAACCACTTACCATCAGGTGGGATTGCGGTCAAACGTCTGTCTATAAAGCTTAAAAAAATATATATGGGCATTTGAAGTTAGTGATACTGTAGGGGTTTGTAATCAAAATTATACGATAGCTACTGAAATTAAACTTACTTACCAAAAATACTATTATAGTATATATCAACTCCTTAGGAATAGATCGCGTTAATATAGCAACATTGTGATATTTCAAATTTGACAACTGTCATCTTTCAGTCTACTGCGACCACGATTGACGAAACGTCGGCATAAATAATAAATCGTGTTTTAATCCGGTACAAAATATAAATTATTTTATTTAAATAAGATTATTTTACTTTAAAATACTCTGAAATTCAAATTACAATGATTTTTTTTTGAAATAACCTTTAAAATAACAAATAGCATAGTGACACTTGTTTCCAAAGTGCGATATTTCGTTATATTATGTTTTGTCTCGCCCTATCTAATACTAAATGACATTGGAACGAAAGAATCAAAATATAGTTTAGCTTTCAAACTTATACTACAGTTATGAATATGACTGGAATAGTATATTAGCCAATAATGCTGCACAAAAATGGATTATTACAACCAAAACAGTAATTTGCATGTATCGCATAACTTGAGGGTATGAATTTTTTTTGTAGATTAAACTTTTTACTTTAACTGGTTTAAACTTTTTAAATTGAATTTAAAACTAAAATTTTATAGGTATTTTTTGGGTTTTAGGACTCTACTTGAACTGTTATATTTTTATCTAGTAACATTTTCTTCAGGACATACTGACACATACTTTACCTACTTCAAGCGCACACTACGTTTATGAATGAGACCGTTACTTTTGTTATAACTAAAAAAGGGAAGGTACATTAAAAAAATAAACATTATTATTATTATTTTATGTTAATTACTTCTCAGGTTCGATTTGATATTCATCTTACTGGATTCTAAAAACAAAACATGGGATAAATTAGTATCATCCTACATATTATTCGGCGGAGGAAATACAACGGATGCCAAGAAAAGATGGAGTATTGAGAAACTGCAGGTATTGTTAGCACTTAATTTAATATACAATGTCATTTTTAAACAAAAACTTGAAGGAAATTGATTATTGCCAGCGGAACCTATTAGTAAACTACAGATGTGGTGGTGGCCTTTAAAATATTGAATTTTAACTAATAATTCAGTAGCAGGAGTTAAACTGGAGAAATAAATAAAAGAAGACAAAATTGAGAATATTTGCTAATGCATTTTGAAATTTCAGATGTATATCGGTCTTATTGGACCAAGACAAATGGAGATGACAAAATCTGCAAACACAATATTGCAGCACTATTATATGATTCAAAGGAAATCTGTATATAGGGATCCTTCTAGGACCACTGTTAGAATGCTTGATAGTCTTGTAAGGTTTGTATTAGACCATAAGGACTAATATTCTTAATCAGGGATAAATAAAATTCAGTTGAAAACGTCTATTTTTAAAGCTACCTGTCTTAACTTGCAACTTGAGATCACATAGAAAGTATTGAATTTTTGAGATTAAAAATCATTTAGTTCAAAAAACTGTCACAATATTCTTTTTAAGAATAGGAAATATTTTAGTATTACATTAACATTTTAAACAAGTTACTTTGCTTATGAATACTGTTATTTTATAATTAAATTTTGGCCTCCATTGTCACAAATATTTAGTTGAAGTGCTACGAATCCCTTTAAAATATGATTTTCGATTTTAGGTTATCACAAGCACATTGCCGTCTCATGTATCGAACTACAATATTACCCGTGGATGCCATAATGGCTGTATCATTAGTAGATCTATCTATGCAAGACTGCACATTATCAGACACCATGGACGCTTTGCATTCAACATTTCAAAAATATCCAGATTTTGAATATTTATGTATGGCGAAAAAGCTTCTAACACAATTAAGCTTATTTGAAATTTGGAGAGAAGAACTACTATATTATGCCAAACTTTTAAAAGTTGACCATAAGACTTTAGAAAACGAAATAACCAATGGAAGCTATAATCTATTCGCTAAATTAGATGTTGTCGAAGATAATAATATACCGCTCTCCGCATCCTTAGTTACAAGTTCTTACTTTAATAATAATAAAAATAATGATATGGAAAAACAAGATGTTCATAAAGAAAATAGAATAAACAGCAAATTAGCAGCGACTCTAGTAAAACATGCAACTCTTAATAAAAATGAAAGAAAACCACCAACAGTACAAAAAAGAAATAAAGTTAAACGAAAAAGGAAAGAAATACAAATTGATACAAATTCTTATCTTAAAGATACAAAGAAAATTAAAAAGAATAAAAAATCTGTAGTCCAGGCAAGCGATTCAGAAAGCGGTGAGGATTTTGATGTAAAAAATATGTTAAATGCTGTACCAAGTGTGAATGATTTCTTTACTGATTTGGGTATTGATTTTAAGAGCAATCATGATTTAGATATGTTAGATGATGTTAATGAAAATGATAAACCGAATAAATCATGTAAATCTGACAAAATAAAACAAAATGTATCTAATTCAGATATATCAGATCAAGATAAAATGATAAATGTGAATGAGACTCATATTTCTATGGGGAATGCTAAATCAGATATATTACATAAATCAGGAACTACAGAAGACATAAAAAGTAATTGTATAACTAAACTAAAACAATTTCAGTTTACTGGAAAAAAGGATTTTAACAAATATGATGAAAGCATAAAGCAAGAAGTATTAACAAATTCAAATGATAAGTTAGAAAATAGCCTAAGTCGCTCATCAGAAGTAAAGAAAACATATGCTCCTAGTTCTCAGGTATCAATGTTTGAGAGTTCCGACTGTGATATTGATTTAGACATTTAAATTTTTTATAACAATACTAGAATTAAAAGAAAACAACTGATATAAACAAATCAATCAAGCTTATATTAAATTTGTACATTTATAATTCTACTAATTAAAAGAGACCTATAATTTTATTTTTTCTTATTCATCACCCTCTGTACTCGATCCTTTGTATGGATCCTTGTCATAGTTTTCGATGAGTAAATTCTTAAATCTTCTGACAGTGATTACAATTGATTCTTCTTTAGCAGCTATATTTAACACTTCAACCCTCGATATTATAATGTGATTTGGATTTTTAGGACTTACACCTTTAATTATATCTATTTCATAGTCCACTCTTACCTGAAAAGTATGGTCTCAGTGAAAAATTCATACAGAGCATTTAATAATGCAAATACAATTCAAAATTATACATACTGTAGTACTTTTCTTCAATATTTTTTTCCCATTAACTCTGATTTTACTTTCATAGAATAGTTGCTCTATTTTACTGAAAAATTAAGTATTATGTAATATGTATTTTAAAAGTGTGGGGTAAATACTGGTACAGGTAGTACAACTTCCTTGCATTTCAATGGGTTGCCGGTACAAATTTTGCCAAAATGACATGCTCAAAATTTCCTATCAATTAGTTTTTCCTATATCCAGTAATTTTGGGTATTAAGATTGGGATGAATATTTGATATTCTGATCATATAACTTATATATAGCCAACATTTTCATAAAATCAATTATGCATAATGTGTAAACTGAAAAAGGTTGACACTTGTGCCTTTGCTATGCTGCTGCATTATTAATTCTATCACTATTATTTATTGTTTTACTGTTGAGGTGAGGAGTACTTCCATCATGCAAGCCTCACGCACATCTGTTGATATTAAACATAACAAATACAGTGTAGTTGAATATATCAGATTGAGGTGGCAAAAAATTAGCCATTGGTTAATATGGCATATACCTCAGTTAGCTTGTCCAGTAACTAAATGACAAAACAAACATTGTTTTATTTCTGTAGTAAATCTAGATGTTTATTTATGACATACTCACTTCCTTGCAACTCCTAGAGCTAATTTAAGAACAGCATCTGTCCTCAAAGATGTAGTGGTGACTTTCATAATTCTGGAATCTTTTGATAAGGATTGATCACCCTCGTCAAATTCTTCATCATCTGAGTCAATGTCCGCTTGCTATAAATAGTCTTTTGTATTATGAATCTTTATATTATTTAATGTAACCTTTCTCTAATAATAATAGTATGAATTAAAACAAAGAAAGTGCTTTTATATTCATTTAGATATTAGTTGATTCTTTATTTCTTTGTGAATTCAATCCAAAATTTCCTAATGTAAAAAAAATACTCAGTTGGGGATTGATGCAATGTTAAGCATTAAGTTACTGAAATATAAAGGCGGTCTGCGCTACTAATGTACAATGTACCTACATATGTAAGCTGTATGCTGGATTTTCTCTTGTAAAAATAAAAGTTTACCTTTTTAGATTTATGACGAATTATGCTATACGTACATTCAAATGGGCTTAATACAAAGGGTTTGGGTGAGTTTCCTTGAATCGAGGAAAAGGAAGAAATTAGTATAGGTTTCCTTCTGAGATCCTGTATGTGGGTAAAGCGTACTAAACGCTGAGCACTCCGTCGCCACAGGGAGTTCATGGTTTATTTGTTTCTTGGAGATACTGATATGCTTAATATTTGTTACACAGCTACAAATAAATATTTGAAAAATAAAAGGTTTTGAGGTTCTCTGAAGAATTATAAAATTGACAATATTAATTTGACACTTGACAGTAGACAGTTGTCGATGTCATTTTCACATATGTTTTTGACGTAATGTCTGTCCATGCTTTCCACAGAATAGGATACTTCTTCTGTTCTGTGATGCTTTCATATTGAAGATTTTATATAGATTTTTTATTCATTAAATTACTAAATTATTTTTACTCTGGTTTAACAAATTAATGTTGTATTCTAATACCCATTCTTTTGAATATGTACCAATCGAAGATGTACCCAATTTAAGAAAGTTATAATTTTAGCAAATCTGCGCCATCTTTTAGAAACATTATGTATCTGAAGGAATTATATTATGTAAGACTTTAGACTTAGATCCAATCACAGAGTACATTCTATATAACTGAAATAGAGACCTATCTTTGGCTAAAAATTAGATACAAGGAAAGTGACGCCATCTGTATTTTTGTGATGGAACTATAATTCCTATATATACATATAAAATATAGGTATAGGCGCCTATACTGCCTTTTCATAATATTGTAGCGATACTATTTTTTTGTAAAATAAAAGAAATGATTACTTTAATGATTTATTTTTCTTTTCACACATTTTTTATAATTTTTGCTTTTACTTTAAATAAATCCACATCTTCATGAAACTCCCTCAATCTCTCTCAGCATCTTTATTTCAGCAAGTGCTTGTGTATGTTGACCTGAAACATAACATTTTTATTGATAATTTGGATATAATATTCAAATACTTTTTTTATATAATGAAAGCAAGTTTACCTGGCAAAAACAATATTAGAAATCCTATTGTTTCTGCAACAATACTTGACTTCAAAGTGAGCATGGCACATTGTTTATAAATTATAATCGTGTTCAAGACTTGTAACTTCTCCACCAATCGCACAAATCCAAGAATTAAATCTGTGATGCTCCTTATCAGGATTTGGAAACACATGTAACACTTCATGGGAATCTATAAAGAAAATTTTTCAAATTTAAATTTTATATCTTTGTGCATAGACAGACAGGTTTGGAACGGGTGAAATATCGATATTACTGATTTAAGAGGTATATTGTTTAGTAAATTAACGCCTGTCTATATTTAAATCTTAAAAATACACTTACCTCTAGTTTGGAGACATTCACACAATATCGTAAACGGTTAACATAATTACAAAAAGCACTTAAAATAGTCTTAAAACTTCAAATCACTTAAATATTAATTACTAAGCCTCAGTTTCAGGATTCAATTCGACGAATTAGCCGAAAAAACAAAATTATTTAAAAATAATTACACAAATTAACTCCATAACAGTATTTCGAATTTCAGACATCTGTCACTTTAATTTTTTTTTTCGCCCACGGATCAGGCTAAGGTCTTTCGACCATACCGCTATGTCTTATAATATATTTTCCTTTTATATATCCTTATTTAAGTTTAACTTTCACTATTCTTTATATTATGTATCGTAATATACTTATTAAAAGATCTTTATTAAATATAAATTTAATTTGTCACTTTAATATAGCAAGATGTCAATGTCATCTTATTAAACGTTACATTTTACCTGTATTTTACCGGTAAAATAGAGAATTATTTTCTGATCACTACTAAATAACACAAAAAATATCTCGAAAAAAATGGGATAATCATTTAGACTTGCCTATAATATAATTAATAATATTTTTTTCTAATGATTATTTTATAGTAGGAACACATAATTCTTAAGCAGCAACACCCATACAATTATGAGAATAGCCACATCTGTATATTTGTGATGGTACTAAGCGCCCTTTAGTACCTCGATAATTTGTTCTAAGTTTGTATACCCTGGATCCAATAGATCGCTCGCATAGAATTATCACGTATCAAAAAACTCAGAACAATAATTCTAACAATAATTATTTATTAATTATATTATGTTCACATTGGATATCAGATTGCGGGTTCTTGTTAATAATCTGATACATTGGTATCGACTTATTCATAATAATAAGAAATTTCCTGTAATTGGAATATGTCAAAGTATAAAAATATATCTAATAAAATAAAAAACTGTAGATATAGTTTTATGTATGGAGGGTAGAGATACCCTCCAAAGTTTTATGCGAAGCCTTGCAACACAACTTTGTTAAATACATATAACTGATATTGGTGGTATTATTATAATATATTTTATGTTTGCTCTGCTAATTCTCTGCCATAAAATTGCAATTTAGGTGTATCGACCTTTCGCTTCGAAGAGTCGTGGGTTCGAATCCCACCAGGATAATCAGTTTATAATTTTCTGTAAGCATGTCTTCCCCATGTCTGGTCACTTCGAGCATATAACGGGCGGGAGGAAAATCGAAATTCCGACTGGGTGGAACCACCGTTCATAGAAAATGGAAATACCGTGAGGCAAATGCCGTGAGGTGCACATTGCACGTTTCGGTCTACTCTGTGTATGGATTTTTAAATAATACCATCAAGTGAACCTCATGCTCGTCTTTCGATATCTAACATAAAAAAGGTTCAGTAAGTACCTAGTTAGTTGTATTTATTTTTTATTAATATCGCAAGCATGGAATACTTGCGTTCACTAGAACGAACGGCATCGTTTGAATTCAGTCTAGTCCGGACTTGGTTTTTTAACATAGGAAATTTTATTTAGAGTACCTAAATCATTCTAAAACAACCCTCATATATAATAAAATATTTAAAAAATTCTATATATCTTTAAAATTTGTTACATCCACCTATATTGGAATCAATAAGTGTGGTTACTGCATTCTGCGAAATTAATTCACCTATTAAAACATAATATGGCCGTTATAAAAATTATGTTTTTAGTTAAATCTGAGATGACATTTTATTTTAATTTTAACTTATGAGGACACGAATTTCGTAGAATTTACTCCGCATGTTAGACTTGTCTGTGTCTATTATACAGAATGTATACGCAAAATTTTAACCCTGATAGACTATCATAAATAATAATAGTTTTAAGATATTTTATAGAAAACCGCCATGACATCGGATTCAGCTGATATGCTCGAATTAAGTATAGTTCTTATACCATTTAAAGACGATAATAGACAACCCTGATAATATCACATTATCCTCGGTTTGTCTCTAAGAAACAAGTGGACACATGTCTCGAATTCGAGACGATCTTTTTATTTTCGTATACGATTATGTCTACGGCGAGTTCAAAGGGTTTTTAATTTGACACACTTTATGACTCTGTCTCGCGTTTGATGGCCGCGGGTGGAAGGAGTCGCGTCTCGTGAGTGTAGCTTTAATTAAATAACAAAGAGATATTAACACACCGTTTGTTCGCTACTGGTTTAATTTTATTAAGGAAACAGGAAGATTAAGAAGGTGTCCCTTAAATAAGGATGTTTTACTGAGTATTTAGAAAATGAATCCTAACAATACAAAAATGCATACATGCATACAGCGGCGAGTGATTTAGGTTATTTATCCCAGGAATCTCTATTATTTCTTGTTAACCATTGCACACTGACTGCGTCTCTCAATCGCCATTATATTCTTTACTTCAACTCGATCCACACTTAACTTATATTATATTAAATTATGCAAACAATATAATTATCCTGAATCGCGTTATCAAAGTTTCTTCGAGCGTTGAGTATACGAGTACATCAATTACAGTACCTTCAACACCTCGACATCAATCATTGGGGCCTTACGGCCGGGAAATCAGCGCCTAGATTAGTCGAGGATCTTTAGATTGGAGGAAGAGCACATCTTCCTTTCTCCACACCTAAATGGCCTGCAGTGTAACGCACCTGCAAGTTCTCTGGAATTGCAGATGTCTATGAATGCTGATCATCACTTGCCATTAATTGAGCTAGCAGACCGTCATCTATTATTAAAAAAAAAAAACATTTACCGTTTACAGTTCTCTCCGTCCCAAGGAACATTTTTACTCTAGGGAGAAGAATGTCAACTACGAACAAATAAAATGGCACTGTTTTTGGCGCCGTCTAGTGAGTGCCCCCAATAACTCGCGAAAGTGGGAAATTCAAAATCGGATTTTTTCTTAGATATATTTTAAAGGTCTGACCGCGAAAGCAGAACTGGAAAACTGTAACCGTAAATTATTGTCCAATTTCACTGGTTACAGTTTTCCAGTTCTGCTTTGTTGGCCAGCCTTGTTATTTCAAGGTTAGAAGAACTGCTTGAAGAAAACTTTGAATTTTGACAATCACATGTTGTGGTTGATTTGTAAAAGTCAAAAGCTTCTTACTAGCATTTTCATAACAAAAAAGTAGTATTTTAGCTCAGAAGTATTTTATTATAAATTACACAATTAAATACATAAGAACTATCTATTAAAACAGGCGAAGAATCACATTTAAAACATTTCCTTTTATTCTCCTTCATGTTAGAAACACAAACATAGTCACTATCTCATACACAACACTCAGCTTTTTCGGTACAGACGGAGGAACCTAGGTTCTACACAATTAACAAGGAAAAGATAAATCACAAGATATAACATCAAAATGCGCTTAAACCGGCAGACATTTTTGTTGTGAAAAAAAATTGAGTCCGCGGGGTTGCCAGGTACATTTGACAAAAGCTTACCCACCTAATTTTCTGAAATTAATAAATTTAGAAAATAAGTAAGCCTCTTCCAATTCGATAAGTTGCGGAAAATTTAATAACTATTTATTAATTAGCTTGATTAGTAACCCCTTTTGTTTATTTATGGTTACATACTATGCTATATACAAGCGTACAAATCTATCCATCTCTGCTTGAATTATGTTCAAATTTATATTATAAATATTGATTAAAACAAACCGAAATATTATATCAGCTGATTTGTTATTTAAACATTCATACAAAATGTTGCCATTCTAGAAAACGTCATTATTAAAGACCGATTGTTGTAATACAGATTACAGGATAACTTGGCAACATTTTCCTAGCCCCCGTAGGTATTCCAAACTTTGCCTAATGAGTCGACCCCGCCTGCTCCGTCCCCTCACTAATCTATACCAACTAATCAGAATACCAAACTAGAAACTAAAGAAGTCGCAAATAAGAACCTTTGTAATCATTGACATAGTATATTGTTGATCGAAGTTTGTAATATTAACCTATAATAGTAAAAAAATATTCGTTATAATTCCGTGAGGATATCTACTCGTATTAATAATGTAAAAATCTTACATTTGTCTCGCCTATTAATACATCCATTATGTAGTGGGCTCTCTAACCATATGTTTTGACAATGGTTTATGCTTTATGGTTTATTGTCATCGACAACGGAAATTATGAATACATCAATGCACAGTTTCCTTGTTATAATGTCCGTATAATGTAAACAAGACTTTCAATTGTTAACCAGTGTTTATTTATAGAAGAATTCTTATTTAGAAGGGACCTATTGTAATATTTGCTAGGCGATGATTCGTTTTATTGTTCATATTGTCTTATGGATGGAAAAGCTTATTATTTTATGAAAGATTTTTAAAAAAAAAAAATATTTCCCTAAGGGCTAAGAGAAAGTTTTTAATGTTTCATATATGCCTCCCAGGAACAGGACATCAATAAATAATGCGCTGTTGACCTATTTTTTACTTTGGCCAGAAACTATAAATAGAAAACGAAATGCGCAATCTGCACTTCACGGTTATTCTATCTATGAACGGGGGTTCGTTACCCGCTCGATTGCGATATAATCCCATGCTGGCCAGTTTACAGAAAACACTAAACATTTTAAGCCCGGCGGGATCCGAGCTCACGACTTATCTAGCCCAATGCAGATATACTTCCCAATACGCTAATAAGCCTTGGCAGGCTTGTTTACATGAAAGTAATTATGAAATGTGTATTAAGTAATTATAAGATTTATAAATATTGTATTGAGGAAAAATATTTTGGGTTTTTAACAATGTCACATTAAGAGTTTGAAACAGAAGTAATCCAATATATCGGTATACAGAGAGTCGGGGCCAAATGGTTTCATAAAATATTTATTTAAAAGATTTTTTATTTAATATAACTAATAAATACTTATACTCATGACTGTTGTAGTTTAGTTTTTGTTTAAATTAATAAAGTATAAACAGCTAACACTGTTTTATTTAATAACCACATACATACATACATCACGCCTCTTTCCCGGTTTGCAAATTATGATTGTATGTTTAATTCATAATAATATAAAATAAGTTTACGTGTACGGTGGTAGGATTATTCAACTACGCAAAGATATCTTTTATTATAAAGGAAAATATGTTGTTGATATTTTTACCTTCCGAACTTTACAAATAGCCGGCAGCGATCGACTATAGGAGGCATCTTTAATAGGAAATTAGATTTCTCATTTGCCGCTCGAGATGGCATATCGTTTGTCATACGCTGACACCTCATCTCGTCATGGTGGCCATCCTCTTTGTAAAGCCATCGGACTGGAAAACGGATGACAAGAAGGCAGGTCTTGAAAAATAGCTGTCCAATTACTTTTATGGTGTGCTATTATGAAATGGAAAGTATCGGGTAGCTCAAAGAATTAATAATCATGTCATCTTATTGAATACTTTTTACTTTAGGAATGTAACTTAATGGAATTCTTATTGCTTTTAGATCCGGAAGCCGCGAGTATGAATCTTGGGAAAGCACGATGTGTAGGCACAGATGACTACCAAAGCAAGATGTGTCATGTGTGATATTTCAAATATTATGGTAA
Source organism: Anthocharis cardamines (assembly GCA_905404175.1). Classification (NCBI taxonomy): domain Eukaryota; kingdom Metazoa; phylum Arthropoda; class Insecta; order Lepidoptera; family Pieridae; genus Anthocharis; species Anthocharis cardamines. The sequence goes on from FR989959.1 coordinate 4,986,336, forward strand.
TTGTTCGATTATAAATTTCCGCAAATGAGAACGTTTTTTTGCAAGATTTATTGTTCGTATACAATTTTTTAGGCGTTTATACGCAGGAAATTATAAACGAATAGTTCTTACAAATTGCAAAAATCCGGTGACAAAATATAAAAGAAAACACTAATTGATTAACTGATTAGAAACGCACAGCGTAAACCGATGGAATTAAGAATATTACAATTGTTACATTAGGTACCTTCAAAAACTTTATACGTAGCTATTGAAAAACAAAACAAACAAAAAATTGGGATAAAATCAAATCAAAAAGATCTCGATAATATTTTATTGTTTTTTTTATTCATTCATTAAAGTCACCATATCGATTAATATAAATAACAATTTGTTACCGATTGGATTACAATTTTAAAGTATTGTGAAAATGGAAATTGCAAAACTCCGGTAATTATTTTAATAAAATTATATTAAAGTTAATTAAAATTACAAACAGAAATTGAAAATATAAGTAGGTAAAAATGATTATTTCTTAAAGAAATACACACTTTAATACACAAGTTTTTTAAACCACCAATTTAATATTTCTATGTATATGGAAAAGAAACGACTAAAACAGCTATTCAGTTTTCGATTATCCTCATGATATTTAAATAAAAAAAAAAGAATTGAAACAGATTAAAACAGTCCATTGCATTAAGTTCAACAGAGTTCAAGTCAAATATGTCAGTGTCAACATTTACAGAATGACCAATCACCGTTGTCGCTGTGAAGTGAAGATGTTTATATAAAAGTTAATGACAATAATAAAGAAACGTCCATTAATTATCCCAATTTAGAATTTTACTTTATTGCTGAAGACTGAGATGAAACTACTTATATAATTTTTAGGGTACCGCATGAAATCCAATAGACAGAAAGAGTTTCCGAAATAAAACAACGTTAAAATCCATGATATTAGTTGAGTTGAGTTATTTCAAAAAAATTGTGCGTATTTTTAGTTCCACATTAATTAAACGATCACTCGATAGATATAATATTACTCGGATCTAAAAGGAGTTCATCGTTAAGCACAGTTCTATCTTGACCAGTTTTTTATGGTCCTTGCGGGTTTACGAGTGGACCACATGGACTATGGGCTTTATAAACTGCCTTACTAATGCAAGTTTTATGAGTAATTTCATGGTTATTCATTCTCTCGGCAGGGGGCGATCTTGGGGTGCTAAAGCAATTCGTCGCACCCTGCGTTATCGCTTTCAGTCATATATTACTCTAAATTTACATCTGGTGACCTTTTTTTCACATCCGGATATTTGAAACGATAATACAAACCATTAACTGCTTTAATCTGAAAAGCAATCGAGTGTTGCACTTGTCAAAAACTACGATGCTTTTAAAATCAGTACAATTTAAGCTTTTTGAATTGAGAATCGTGACAGCATATCAGAATATTTCGTGTTGTTATTCGGCTTAAAATGCATATTTGCAATTTGCTGTATTATTTTAATGAAACTTTATTTTACGTTATCTACTTACTGACATAATCGAAATGCTTTTTACAGTGCAATATGCAAAGGTATTCTGTGGTAAGCTATACTAACTGTTTGACTGTATAATTTATAAGACAGCTTCTAGCGCTATTATAGCCGTTATGGTCTTAATAGACAGATATGTACAGTCAAAATATTAACAGGCACATATAATATTCATGACATGAAGGCTCGTTTACGTTGATAACATCCATGTATTCAATGTTCGCCATTATAAGCTCATTTCGTCGGCTAACAGGGTGATGTGAGCTTAATTAAAATTCTGCACCATCAATCATTGGATTATTGATTTTGTGTCTCTTGCATTTGGCGCACTGCCCGTCCCGTTATCAATTAGTTATGAACTGCTGACATCCTAAAAAGCTATGCAAAATAAATAATTTAATTAAATAAGGCAATATTATATGTTATATTTTGTAATTGTCTGAAATTCACAGATCACGGTCGGTTTTTGTTTACAATTTACATCATCTATTATCTGTGTCATTAGCATTACAGATACACCATGTTCCATTTTTAAATAATCTTAACTATCTTCGACATTCAAATTAAAAATATTTTTTTACAAATAAAGTAGGCATACGTATGTATAAACTGTAGGTACAATTTTAACTTTTATAAATTAAATTTATCATTATAATTATTTCTTGAGACAATGTGGGCGAATATAATGATGCGGATGTGTCTGCAATTTGACATTCGAATAATACGCTTGGTTTGTAATAATAGGTAATTCTATTTTGATACAACGACGAATCTTAAATGGTCTTTTTGTTTTAATTATTTTATTGATTTATTTATTGTTTATTATTTACTCTATGTCTGATTTAAAAATCGAAACACCAACCTAAGCTATTATGAATACTTTTTCTAAGGAAACAATTTTTACAGAGTTTCATGTAAACTTTTTTCTTAATTCAAATTGCTAATAAAAATAATGTTTTTAAGCAGTTTCAAACTTCATATTAAACGAAACAAAATGTAACTTATTTTTAACGTAGCTACAGTTCGATCTTGACTTTCATGGGATGCTTGTATAATTTTCTATACAATCTGAAATCTGGAGGGCAGCCAGGGCATAACTGCATTGCAGACGGCTTTTACCTACCACTTAGCATTTTAATCTCGGAAATACGCTTTAGTATCGCTTTTCATTTAGATAATTATTAAATCAGAATGTACTGCGTTAATGGTTTCGGCAGAAATAACGATTATAAATATGTATGTACTTCTGAATATGGATTATGGAAATGATCTTTTGAAATAGATGTTTTTATATCTTACTCAGTTCTTATATTTACATCATTTTGATAAATATTGGATACCTGTCAACCTCATACCAGTGTACAAGTTTCAAAATTATTTGACTATTAATATTATTTTACAAAAATCGAATTAATTTAATGTTTGTTTTCCCCATAAATTCGTCCTTTTCATTTTTGTTCGTCCTTAATATTCAAATAAACGTTAGGAATCAATTCTCAGGTATATGCTTTCTCTGACCCTAATTCCACCAAGGTATAACAGTTAATATATATTTTTTATAGTTTTGCAAGTACAAGCGGCTTTTTAATACACATCAAACAATATATAAATGGATTGCAATATAAAATTAACCAGTCGTTAACTTAGTTAAATACATAAGTTTCAATACTTGATGATGACACGCATAGAAATTGCGGGGTAAGTGGTTTAAATTACGGATCATTACACTTCGTCGTTCCTATAAAGAGCGGAGGTCAGAATATAAGTGTGATGTCGTAGGCGGTTTTACTGCACAATTTACTGGTGATATACACTTCCTCGGGCCCTTTATAACAGAGTGCGATTCTGGAAATGATCAACTGTTTAATCTGAAATAGGCTTTAACTTTTACTTTAGCCTCTATCTACTTCGAGTATAAAACGAGCGGGAGGATACTGTGAGAAGCCATGCATATTTGGGGGCACGGCAGTGCCCCTGCCAAGATGAGACAACGGAAGCCAATCTCCTAGCTCTACACGCCTTAACCTAACACTCTCTCTCTCAAAACGTTAAGAGAAGTCTCTCTCCTAATCTTTAGTGTTTTACAAACCCTACACTTGTGGCTTGGTCGTTTAGAAAGAGTGACGTAGAGACTCCTATGGACTTATAAACAAAAAGTAATTCACTAAATAGGCGTTAATAGGTCCGTGAGTAACGAAATGGCCAAGATACACATTTTGAATGATTTGTAGAGAACTTAAGACTAGGATTCACATAGAATGATAACATATGATATGCTATGATGAGAGAGAGTGTTAGGTTAGGGCGTGTAGAGCTGGGTGCTTGATTCTCCATATGATCTGATAACTTTTTACAATGCAACCAATATGCCTACTCGTTTTTGCTAGGATTATGAATTTCCTAAGGCTTGAAGTAATAATTAAATATTTTGGACATTATTGAAAAGCATTATCCTGACTGATGTACCTACTCTTGTACAATCAATATTTCTGTACATTGATCAATTTCTGTACATCGATCAATCTAAATCGATTATACTAATTACTATTTCCAACATATAATCGATTTAGATTTGTGTTAGTTCCTATTTACTTATATCTATAGCTTTATTTCTTAATTTATTAGACCGATACCTCAATGTCCTCCCTACGTCAGAACTCATCTTTATGGACCATTGAGATAAACTGTTTAACGCTTTTGTTTATTAACTGTTGTGCAGGCTTCACTTATCGTATACATATCAATGACTCTAAACATTAGTTTTACGATACATTGTCGTCTCGACGTAAGTTGTTTTTTTATCTTTTGGAGAACTAAACAATTGTCTTTGTTAGCATAAGTTTTTCGAATAAAAATCTTGATTGTGACATAATCATATAAATTAAAAAAATATATCCATTGACATATTATTATAATATAATATGTCAATGTCATTAGCTTACAAATTTCAAAAATAGAACTATTAGTTCTATTGTCACTTGTCAGTTGTCACCGCATTGCCTTACAAATAAATTTTGATGAGCTCATTGGCGTGTTGAGTAGGTACATGAGTAGTACAATTAACATATGTATGTATAATTTCCTATAAACTCCTCTATCTTTAAATCTTGTCATTTCGAGCTTTAAATTCCTGGGAGAAACATCGAAATACCGACCGGTAATGAACTAATGTTAATAGATGGAAAAACCACAAAGTGCCGGTTTGCGTAGTCTATGGATATTTATTTTGGAAAAGCTTAGAAAATAGCATTATAAGGTTTCATTGATTAATACAGGTTATACGCTGAAGCTGAGGTATTACATGTATCAAGGTATCAAGTAAATTTCATGCTCGTTTATTGATAGATTTCACATAAAAAAGGTGAACTTTAAAAACATACTCAATAATTACACAAAACCTCAATTATATAATAAGGGTTTATTTGAATATACCATAAACAAGTATTGCCAACGATGAAATATTATTTATGTAACAACATTGGAAATAACAAGAGAATTTCCAATTTCGAAAACAAATAACCCCTATCCCAGATTTTGATGAATTGCTCCAAATCGTTCCGTTTCTATTAAATTTGAAGCATTCGAAATTACCCCAATGATATTTCTGTAGCTATTATTGGTAGCATTTATTCAATTCTTCGGAAATTCCGTCATTTATTTTGTCACATTTAGTTGTCCCTGGAGGCAAATCTGCGGGTAGGCGGGGGTTATAGATCTGTATCATAGTGTATAATTTATACCTTAGGGACCCTTGCACCTTTATTATTAGAAGATAAATTGCGCTTTATAATAGGTAACATGATTCTTCACAACTGATAAAACTTTATTGGCTAGTAAATTTAATATCTTTGTATTTTGTTGTCATAAGCTGCTTTTTTTGCTTAGCTGCAAATATGTTTGAATAATGCGATGCCTCCCACGTAAGCAACAAAGTGTTTTACGTTATGTTTTTTTAAACAATACTCCGTTTCATCTATATTTTTATAGTAATGTAACATCAACAAATAACCTATGCTACGCGCTGATAATGTAGCTTTTGGTTAAATCATTTTTTAAATCAGTCGAGTAGTTTTTGAATTAAATCGTAACAAATAAACAAATTTTTCCTCTTTATAATATTAGTATAGATAGTAAAGATGTAATTGTATTACTAAAAATATTAATTTTTTATGTGAACAGAAAAAAAAACAGACGCTGTACTGTGACATTGGACGGTGTGACGTAAAATAGTATTTTAAGTACTATAAACTACAACACCCCCACATTACCACAATCGCCCTTCCATTTATTACCACTATAATTAATAAAAAATATATTAGAAATCGAAAGATGAGCGTGAAGCTCACTTGAAGTTAGGCGATAAACCTCAGCCAAAGAACATCAGTTATTGACGAAAAATAAAATAAAAATTATAATATTAATATTTTGGTACAATTACGGATAGCAGACTACGCTACTAATCATATTAGGTGTACCTATAATCAAAAACATCTCTAACCATCTTGTAACAATTCATTAAACTTTAATTCTGGAATAATCATGTATGTCATGGTTGTTTCAATGCACACATGCCCAGACACTAATATCTATATTAGTTAATTAACATCTCATACATGCAGGCAATTTTAGTTCGTCACGCATATTACGGTATATGCGCAACGAACTTTAATGACATGATGCTATTGGTGATAATTACTACGCCCGCATTGAGGTAAAACTGACAAATTTGTTAAAATAATTAAATTATGGAAATGCTATTCTGTGGCTTCTGTTGGATTTTTTAGGTGTATAATATAGGCCAATCTCAAGAATCTTCAACTACTTATGTCTGTTCAATAATCAAGTCCGTCCATTTATTAATCATAGACGGGCAAAAACTCATATTAATTATTACCGCCAAATCCGGAGATTTATCATGGAATTTTGCAAAATATTTTGGAGTTAATTGATTTTCCATGAAGTAAAAGTATTGTTTGTGATACAATATCCTACATTGATTTGGTAAATGTCATTGAACTTAACTTTACTGGTTCTATGTAAATGATAAAGTCGACAAGAATGTTTTTTGTAATGAAATTCTATTGAAATTAAACGTATATATTTTCTGAGTTAATATAATTATATCATAGTACATATAATTCTGCATAAGATCATGTTAATTAATTAGCCTTACAATATTAATTATTTTAGTTGATGCAATTAAACATTATGGATATAGATAATATGATACTTACGAGTATATACTTAATATAACAATGATATTCTTAGAGCATCTAGATAGCTAAACCAAGCTATTTATCTAAGGAAGGTAAAACAAAATAACTGTGGCTATACTTAAAGTTCGTTTTACTTTTTAAAGTCCTTCATCTCGATAAGTACTCGCGTTAATAAAAGACAATATTATGAATATTGTCTTTTATTAACGCCAGTACTGTTTACCGGATTAAAACGTGGTCACGGTTGCTGAAAAGCATCCGAAACGTCGGGATAAATAATTTAAACGATATAAATAATAAATCGCGTTTAAATCCGTTATACAATATTTTATTTAAAAGTATTCATAACCTACTGCAATATTATTAGTTAAAACTTTTGGTTAAAGCCCAAGTGCGTTAATTTGTAAAATAATATAACTGGTGTAATTACAATAATGAATTCAAGTTGGTTTCTTTAGAAACTTTGTACTTTAATTATGGTCGAACGTTCTATACCTTTTTGTTCTGATAAGAAATCTAATATTTTCTCCCCTTATTTTGTTGTTCTGTAGAGTCCATTAAGAGAGTCCCTTAGTTTTCGCTAAATAATACACCACACGGTAACCGAGGGGCAAAACAACGGCAGAGTACCGGAACTAAGCATAGTGTGCCACAGGGAATAAGTGAACGTATTGTGGTATGTATCTGTCTTATCTAGGTAAAGTAAACAGCGTCGCATTTACTAGTGTAGAGTTTAACAAAAAATCAGTTAGTCCAATTATATGGAAAGCAAAATAAGAAAATATATACTTAGGTATATATAATAAAATAATATTACATATAATAATTAATTACATTCTAGTCACAGATCTAAATGTAAGAAAATTTTAACCGAAACTTTAATAAACTTACTTTTTTTAAATTACATACCATAAGGCACTAACATACCTCAAAGCAGCCAAGCAGTGCTCACATAACGCAGCAGATGTACGTCAGCGAGTGACTCACGACGACTCAATTACACATTCGATAGTTTTTGTACCCTTGTCGATCAAAACTACACCGCTTTACGAGGCCATTGAACCGTAACTATGCATTCACTAATTACCACCAATGCAATATATTACCGCAATACTGATCATTTTTAAAGATACTTTACCTATATGCATATGTTTTTTTTAACAATCTTTGATAAAGATTCGCTAAGAAAACGTTATACAACCTTTTTTTGTCGGTCCCGTGATATATAGATTTACGAGTATATCCATAACAGCTGTCGCGTTATTATAAATCTTAACCTTAGCGTAATCTTTGTCATATAATTTAGAAAAGTGATAATGGCGTCATGATTTGAAATATATATAAAAAGAGGACATACGATTTAGGAGGTCCTTAACACTGTATTTTTACGAGTTGATAATAATACATTAATTCACGTAGCAATTGAAAAATAAAAAAAATATTTTAGAAGTACAACTTATATTCAAGTTACTGGTAAGAAGTTATAGGGAGTCTTCGTGTAAAAATGGTGGGATAAATTGACACTTGACGGTTTAATTGAAACAGACATTTTGAGATAGTGAACTTTATAATAATATTCAACTTAACTACTAATGGAACATCGAAAGTACCTTATGTCTCAAGTAGGTAAGCAATACAAAACATATCCTATAAATCACAGCTGACATGTGAAAATGAGACAGCCGAACTAAGAATACATTCTATCTACCCTGAGAGCTGTCCGTTCTTCCGCCTCAGACTAAACTTATTACCATAATATACTAGTTCATCCTGACGTACAACACTTATCTAAAAGATCCTTGTTTGTCCCACAACGTCGCTAAAAGGAAACGCATGTAGAAATAAATAAACTCCACATTTAAGCGCATGTCATTGTCAATCCCTGCCTTGATATGCTCTTTTTATAGATGTTGCAACGTTCTCGAAATTGACCCTTATCTTATTATTCGTCGTTATTTTTTGTCGCACATGTTTCGGATTAGCGCTTCACAGAATGTTTCGATTTGTCCGACCTACCACAGAACTATGTTGTAACTCAGCTAATCCCGTGTAATTCATTGACGGTTTTACGTGCGAGGTTCCACGGATTCCGTGGCTATATATAGACTGAACCCTGCTGAGATTTAACATGTTCGACATCGTAAAACAAATCATTTTTTTGCGTTAATACAGCGATTATTGTGTAAACTCTGTAAAAGTAAACAAGGCACGTTAACGACTTAAGTTCAAAGCACTCGAATGGTAAGTTTAAAAAATTATAGTGAATGGAATCTCAATTCACAATACGTTTCGAAAAGTTATCACCAAATAAACTACTGTCTCGACTGGTGTTGTTAACACTGTCAACAAACTTACCAAGAATTCCAATCGTATAAAAACAAGCGGTGACTAAAACCATTATGCATCGGAAACAATACGTTGTTTTGGTTTTACAATGGTTGACATTAGACGTTGCGTTTACGTGATCACCGTGGCATTTGGTTGGCGACAACGGGCGTTGTTTGCTGTTGTTTTATTAGCCAGTGGATACACAAGGGTATCGTTGACGCGTTATATCAACATAGCGCGTGTGTTCAATGTTTACATACATTTTTTAAGTTTGAACATAGTACATAGGTTTTATAAATTTATGGGATTGTATTTTAAACAAAAAAGTGCCCATCGGACACGTGTATCTTCACACTAATATACATATCTATTCATATTATATATTTACAAAAAAATGTTTTATTCAGTTCTTTAGACAGATGGCGGTCTTATGCGTAGTGAATGGCCCTGTTCTTTGGTACCAAGCCCAAAAAAGCTCATATTTCATTAACATATTTTGTGGTTTTTAAAGTATCCTCCAATAGTCCAATATAAAATCTCAACGACCTATTTTAGTTAACGAATAAATAAACAAATCAAAAGTCAAATCGATTCAAACCGACGAAATGTTTGTTTAAGTTTTGTAAACAATAATACTCTTTGGGCTGTCTCAACATTAGTGACATTTGTTTGCACAATGATCGTGTATATTTCTTACAAATCTGTGACGCGAGGCAGCTGGAGGCTGAAGAACAGCTGTTCTACGAAGAGCTCTCGAGTCTCTTTACTGAAGCACGGTATTATTGAAGTATTGCCACAGCTTTTGCAAAACAACTGACTCACTATTCGTTTTTAATTTTTTTATCGTTTTCGAATTATTGAATGGTAGATTTCATAATCTTGAATGATAGCTTTAATGATTCAAAAATTATTGTAAAAGTTATGTTTGAATTTGAATTTATGATTTGTTTTCTAATAATAATTATAATTATTAGATAATAATTATTATACGCATTGAACTTTTCACTGGCTTTATTTATATGTAAAATGTAAGTTTAGTTAAAATTCCATTGAGCATTTTTCTTAGTGTAATAATAATTTCATCTATACATCTTCTATCTATACATATAATAAAAGAGTAGGATCGAAATTACGCTTCACTAAATATTTTTACCAGAAATTAAGAGGGGTGATAAAAGAAGGGTAGCAGAATGCATAAATGCAATTTTTAAGATTCTTGTCTGTCTGTCTGTCTGTCTGTCTGTTTGTTCACGCTAATCTCCGAAGATACTGAACCGATTTTACAATTTTACCGTAATTTATACAAATATATTAAGCAAAGTCCAGGGCAACATATAGGCTTTGTTTCATCGAAATCGGTTGTCGGAAAAAAAGTTATCATCATTTAAATATTATTTTAAAGGCATCATTTCAACAAATTGCAATGAAATCTGACTCGCGTTGAATTTTTTCGAATTGTCAGATGTCAATCACAGTTTGATATGTAAATGAAATAGTTTGATAATTTCGCCGTTTTTCGATATGTGTTCGTGGCTTAGTGGATATACGGTCGTACTACGTAAGTTCAGATGCGAGTTCGAATCATCACTCAGGGAAATATTTTTTTTGTATTTATTTTTTTATATTTTTAAAAGAACTAATATTGAAAATAGAAAATGTATTATTGAACTATTCTATTATATAAAAATGTATTTCTTATGAGATCGTTTATTTCGCATTTTCATCAATCCTTTCCTTTCCAAGGGAATGAAACAAAAATATCTGAAATTAAAAGTGATCAATTAAATGAAATAAATATAGAGGTGGATATAGTATCTTCCACACTAATTAAATTTATTAAAAATTAAGTATTTGGCCAACATGGCCATACTATTTTTTTCATTCATTTTACGTTGCATTTCTCCATACCTTCATTTTATTCGTATTTAGACATTTTCTTGGCGTTTTTTCCATGTGTCGCAAGTATTTTCAAACCCCGTACAATTTTCGTGCATATATTTAAGACGGAAAATGCATTGAATCCAATCTTCGAATGAACTCTGATTAGTGGAAAAAAGACACATATCTGCATTTTGGTGACGTAAAATTTGATTGATATGCACCTCCCTAAAGTTTCTTTAAAGTCAGGTTAATTTTTTCAATTACTATGGTATTTCTTTTGAATTTCAAATCATCATTTGAACCCCAACCTCAACCACCATTAGACATGTCGATAATATGATGCAAAAGCAACCGTCAATGACTACTCTGATAGCTCTTTCCGAAAAGAAATCACCAAGTACAGAGGATGGAGGATATATAATATGAAGAAAGCTTGCTCAAAAGTTCAGCATAAAGTGATCCCCACGCGAACGAAGTCGCGGGCATCAGCTAGTAGTAAATATAATGTAATTTTTAGTATCTGAGGGCCTAACATGAACGACTTGTAAAGTATTCCTAATCAGTCATTTGTATGAAACTTCAATTGACTTCTCATACAAATGACAAATTTGTTCCTTTGCTAAGTGCAAAAAAAGTTTCTCAATAAGGATTTAAATTAATAAATTGGATACAGTACATACTGTGTTTTACTATAATTTACTGTATATAATACGAGATAAAATATACATACTTACTATTTATTATACAAGAATTTGTTTCAAAATGATTTAACAGTATTTTTTAAGCTAACTGTAATGAAACGTTTTGTTTGTTTTTTGCTATGCTAAAAAGTTGCTCCAAGTTCTATAAAATATAGTTTAGCTAGCTGATTTTAATATTCTGTGTCTAAAGCAAAGTTTCTCAGCGCCTTTCATTCAAATTGTTGCAGAGTGGTGTTTAACGGTGATTTCAATAAATTGCGTATTTAACAACGTGAACTGTATAGGCCATTGTAAAATTATATTGACTATTTTTATTTACATTAAATATACAACAATAACTTTAAATTACGAATGTAAGCTCTTGCATTTGTAATTAACAGATTTTATTGTATTTAAAAGTACCTCAATGAGAATGTAATGAACAATAAAACAAAGGAACAAACCACGTTTCAGCTCCATTTTTTCCAATCAAAATATCGCTCTGGGTGAACCAATATAAACTCCAGTGAACTTTTTTCGAACGCAGTCAGACGTTTCCAGTGCAATTGGCCGAGATTCAATTCAAATCAAATAAAGAAATAAAAGTCCAGTTTATTTCGTCTGGTGCATTCGAAATTCAAAATAGGTATTATAGTGACGTAATTGACAGCAATTCAGTGCGGGCGCGATCGCTCGGTGGAGTTTAACGAGGCGTTCACCCTCGCTGTCATGTCGATTGACTGGTCTGCATAGTGCATTTATGACGTCTGCTTGTGGGTACAGAAAACATATATAGTTAATAGTGACGTCACAAACCAAAAAGCGATATCTCAAATAAGTGCTTTTTGGATTTTGTCGGCAGAATATGAGTTGTATAATTCACTAGTCGCATTAGCTTATCATAAATCAAGCGAAGGGACCGCATGCTGCAGTCATTCACTTTTGTGCAAATTACTCGGTACTTCTACTACGTTATTCTAAAATATTGTTTATACTTACTGCAATTTGACCGCCTCCGTGGCTCAGTTGTAACTGGTAAGCGCGATGTGTTTAGCACCGGAGGTAGTGGGTTCGAGTCCCGGGGAAACAAGATAAAAGATGTTTCGGTCGGGCAAGGCACAGAAGGTTGATCCTACCTGACCTGAAAAATGATCAGTGAAACAGACATAGAAATGGATCCGCCCCATTCCCCACTCGGGAATTCACTTTTATTTTAAATGTAAAATACTTTAAAAGAATTATAGAAATTAAAAGCAATTCCATTCAACACCTCCGGAATTAAAAGTCCTTTACCAGAGCTCAAGGTACATTCATAGAAAATTCCACAAAAACAGATTTAGTTTGAAAAACTGTGAAAAAGTTTTAGTTTGAAAAAAATGCGTATTGGATAGTAACAAATCAATACACAAGCAGGGTTCTCACAGCATGGCTTATGGAAGTGAAGTATCTATAACAATCCTGACGTATTACACTCGTGGTAGCCCTAATCGTATCGAACCACACTTTCAAGTGCCGTCCATATGTGATGTTTGCACACTGGATGGAAAATATTATATTATTTAATTTTTTGTTCCAGTTATAGAAAAATATTTTTTTTTATTAATTTATATCGAAGCGGACCGCCGCTGTGTCACGATGATATGTGATTTAGCACCGGGTTCAAATTCCGGGGAAATAAAATAAAAAATTGTTTGCTGGTGGGACACAGAAGACTGACCACCTACTTACCGGTAAAGAAAAAAATATCCATGAAATAGACATAGAAATATATCTGCCCCATGCCCCTTTCGGGTATTTCCTTTTCCACTTTTTAAATGTCTTTTTAAAATTTAATAGATTAAAATTACATACAATTGCATACGTTACATACCATTTTGTGTGCATATATTTCTGAACTCTAATTATTTTGACATTCATCAATATATGGTTATAATTGTTTTCTATACATTTTGTCAGTCTCTAATCTAATTCGCGATGAGATATTGATGTCTAAAGTAATCAGTGGCAAACGCACCTAAGAATTAAAAAAAAGAAACTGCAAATTACCGACTAATAGTAAGATTAGGTTAATTAACATAATGACAGCATATGAATTTCAATTGATCATAAACTTCCCCAAAGTGTGCCCACAACTTAGCCCAGCTCCATGCTCCATATGCTTTAACGAGCAATTACTGACCCCAGTTTCCTACGACCGCGACGGTCACTTCAGTGATCCAGTAATATCCTTAATAAAGAAAAAGCCTTTTTAATTGTTTCCGTTTGTAAGAATCATAGTAGCATAGTAACAACAGGTATTTTTTACTAAGCAAATATTTCATTTTTAATGTACTTTATTCCAATAATAATACTTTAAATTAGTACATTAGTTGATTCAGATTTCGCATAATGAAGTTATTAACCTACGATAAAAAAATATTTTACTTAGAAGGATTTAGTTTTTCTAATTTTATTACCATTTCGTTCTTAATTTTAGACATTATTGTCAATATTATAGCGTTAAAAATCAAAGAGAAGTATAAACTGAAAGACAGTTTAGGCATATACAGGGTTATTTGTGAAACACCAGCAACCTCGCAGGATCAGATAACTAACATTATAAACAATAACTTTTGTTCTACGACTTTGGATAATTCGTTACTTCGTACTTTCATACAAAAATAAATATTTATTTAATGTACTGTTAGAATGTATTTTTAAATACGCCTACATTAAAGAAGTTGAATGAGGTCATACGCATGATAATGGCGTCGCCGCGTTACTATGGTTACACGCCGCCCCTTTCGTTTATGAACGAATAGATCTAAGAATGTTATAGATGGCTCATAAAACTTTCAATAATCGTTTTAGTTTAACATATTGAGTTATTTTAAAAGTCGTAGAACAAAAGTTGTTGCCCACAATGTTAGCTATCTAGTCCTGCGAGGTTGCCGGTGTTTCACAAATAACCCTGTATATGTTGGCGAAATTATAGAATATAGCTAAAAAAATAAAAACGCACCTAAAATGTTTAAGTGCATTTTTTTATAGGTACTCAGACATTATCGCAAATAAACTAATGCAGATATGCCCTCTGGACGTTTGTCATTGAATGCATGAATGAATGAAAATATTATTTTATAGCACCCACATAATAGTACAAGAAACAATAAAATTACATTATCGCTCTCAGAATAATGAAGAATTGTAAATAATTCTAGATTTCATACTTTGCTGGAAAGCCATATATTTACATATTATTATATGCATTTAGTCATAAGACTTACAACACTAGAAGTTCAAGTTGAATAATAATTATCTATGTTAGTCACATTACACATAGTATTAAAGCCATTATTTATGTGCAGACCTGTGAACTAATAATGAAATATACTTTACATCGGCAACCGAATAATCGCAGCTTTACTGTAATTAAAACAGAAAATATAGGTACATATTTCTTATAGTTATCTGTGGCATCAAGAAAGATTTAAAATAAGTATTAAAAAAAGCATTGTTTTCCTATTAGTAAAATGTTTAAATTTCGTTCAATTGAACAAAGTAAGTAGGATAATTTACAAAAAGTAGGTACTTGATTTTAAATTGGTAGGGCGTTGCTATGGCAACTGTTGAATCTTATCTAGGTAGGTATGCTATTATATAATTCGCTGCCAAAGAAACTGGACAGGGAATTGATCACAGAACAGGGAAATCTGTTCTGTGGAATTGATAGTAAAGTTTTCAAAAATATACAAATTTATTAATAATAATATTAATATTTTTTAAATAAAAAGGTGTATATAAAAGTGACCAGTAACTTTGACCTTTTTAGGAGAAATTAATTTCCTAGTATATTGTTAACTGCTCACTTGTTCAGGGTTAAAGTTCGGGAAAATCCAAGCCCATTGTTAAAGTTTGTTCGGCTCAAAACCACGCATCGCACAACGAGGGTCGGCCGGGTTAAATTATGAGCCGTAATTTAAATTTTTATTTTTCTCTCAAATAGGGAACCACGGGACCTTTAACCCGGAGTAATTTATTCACAAAAATACCACTAATTGGAACCTTTATCCTGATAAAGTAATAAAAATAATTTAAGTACTCTGATGTGTTGTTTTTATTCGTTTAATATGGATATGTGTATGAAAATCCGTGATTTTGAAGGTTACTACGTATTAGAAATATATGGATATTTTTCATATAATATGCCACATTTAATTGGTTAAGATAGAGAGTGGAAATTTCAAGACCCACAAAATTGAGGCCAAAATGCTTATGAGATATTCGCCTTATTTCTTTATTCTATAGGTATTTGGAACACCAGGTATGACTGATAAAACATAATGGTTGTAATAGGGATAAGTATCTTAAGAATTGTAAAGATTTTTTTAAAATTTTGTATTTATAAATTACCTACACTCCTATATTAATAAACGAGTAACAATAATATATTAAGCGAACAAAAACGTAACCCGACTCTAAATAAAGTCATATAATTAAGAGGTACCAGGAGAGCAAAACCACAAAGAGATTAATGATGCTATTGGAAACGCAGTCGCTGCAATAATGTGTTCGATCCATGAACGCTTAACTCGAGTACCATCCAATGAACGCCGAGATTCCTGCGAAGCCCAGTCATTTCATTAGCATAATCCAATTGTGATTCCTAATTCTATCGGAGACTGGATTTTAAAGGAATTTTGCTAACGGAAATAAAGGAACAAATTGCATGGATTTAATATTGTCTTTTATTAACGCGAGTATCACACATTTAAATAAAATACTGTATACTGGATTAAATCGCGATTTATTATTTATTATTATAAAATATATATTGTTTAAATTATTTATCCCGACGTTTCGGATGCTTTTCAGCAACCGTGGTCACGGGCAGACAGAAAGTTTACATATGTTTCGACCAACCGAAAATCCTTGCAAGAGAAAGTAGATTCTTTCCCAGACTAGATTTTAAATGCATGGATTGGTTTTAAAAATTATAAATAAATGTGAACTGTGATATAATAGTTGGTTTAGGTAATAATTGGTGGTTCATCTCCTTAAAACAAAATTTTCCAGATATTATTCTTCTAAAATTATGTTTTCTGTATTGTAGACTGATAGATATTCTATGTCACGAAGTCCGTTTGGGTATGAATGTTGTCAAGCGTGTACATATTAATTGTTTTAGTGTGCGTAATATTTAGCGTGCGCTCCCGAGATTCGTTCGTTTCAGCCATAAGACGTCCACTGTCAATAGGCCTCCCCCAAAGACTTCCAGTACGGCCGATCACTTGCGGCCTGCATCCAGCGGCTCCCTGCCACCCTCGTCAGGTCGTCTGTCCATCTTGTGGGAGGCCGTCCTACGCTTCGTCGTCCGAGCCGTGGTCTCCACTCGAGAACCTTTTTGCCCCAACGGCCATCGGTTCTGCGAGCCATATGCCCAGCCCATTGCCACTTCAGCCTGCTCATTCGCAAGACTATGTCGGTAACTTTGGTTCTACTACCGATCTCCTCATTTCTAATTCGATCACGCAGAGAAACACCGAGCATAGCCCTTTCCATAGCTCGCTGAGCGACTCTGAGCCTTTGTGCGAGGCCCATCGTGACAGACCACGTTTCGGTCCCGTATGTCATCACTGGTAGCACACATTGTTCAAAGACTTTTTTCTTTAGGCACTGGGGTATTTTGGACGAAAAGATGTTCCGAAGTTTTCCGGATTACGCACACTGAAAAAAAATAAAAAATGTATATGTTCACGCCTTACAACATTCATAGCCAAACGGAATTCCTGAGATAATGTAGAATATCTATACCTTAGTTTTGTTATTCCCTCGAACCTTTCACAAAACGCATTAAATTCAACTTAATTCAAGATTCACTTTAAATTCAACGCTTTCAGAAATATTTTGGTGTTAGAATCTACAAAATGCTAATAGCGTGTTGGATTTATAAGTCACGATTTTCATCTGTATCGATGTCTTTGTTTTCAATGCGGTAGTATGCTAATGCTTGGTTCTACTTTCACGTTTGAGAAACAGTCTATTATAATTTCAAAACTCCTTAATCGTCCTCTGTAATAGCACCATTATTCTTACGAGGTATATTCCGATTTGGAAATAGTTATTCGTATTGAATATCGAACGTATTTCTCAAAAGTGGTTTTATCTATAAGTTATCATCATTTAATCAAGAACTGAATACCGGTTAATTTACTATGGGAGTTATACCGGTATAATAAAGGTTTTTGTTAATATTCTTTCGTTTTTATTCATATTTACTGAAAAAAAATACTGTGATAAGTTTAATGTGTAATACTCTTTAAAACTAATATCATGGTATCTCAGTCAGATACGTATTTTGGAAAATAAAAATTAACCGGTTTCAGTGCCTGATTTAAATTACTATTTTACTTGTTTTTTTTTTGTTAGATATCGACAGACGAACATGAGGTTCACTTAATTGTAGGTGATACCCCAGCTACAGAACATCAGTCAATGATGCGTTGTCGACCTACTTTTTACTTCGAGCGAAATTCATAGACAACCGAAACGCGCAATGTACACTTAACGGATATTCACGTAAGTTATCCTGTCGATGTTCCTTCCACCCGTTTAATGCCCGAAGTGACCAAAAGACATGCTTATAGAAAATTATAAACATGTCATCCCGGCGGGATTCGAACCCGCGACCCATCGGTGCGCAAGGTTCTACCAAACGAGCCAACGAGCCTGTTAAGTTTTTGGTAGAAGAAAAAACAATATGCATGTGTCCTGTAGACGGTGGAAACAAAAAAATATCTACTTATTTCCATTTTAGTATAATATCATAATAATATATCAGACGACCGCGGAAAACTTGTACCTACAAGTCCGTAGTGACTTTGTAAATAAAACAAGAAAGTTTAAATAGGAAAAAGTGAGTGCAGTAGGGAGGTAGTGAAAAAAGAAGCGAGCAATTTAAAACTTCTACAAGAGCCGAAGCGGCCGACCGCGTTTTATAAGTTGAAACAGGAAATTACATGACATTGCAACTTTGGGGGTTTTTCGCTTACCTAGTCAATGTCTCAGCGGATTAAAAATACTTTTGGTCATCTTAAAAAGCAAAATAAGATGTTTTAAAGTGTGTTCTGAATTTATCGAACCATTTTGTAAAACCAAAGCTAAACAAATTAGGAAAACTTGCTATCATAGGCTATACTTTATTTGGAGATGATTTGTTATTATTTTAATACCTGTATATGAAGACGAAAGCAAATACACCGTTTTCAGATTATATTGCGTGATAGTGATGAATACATTCTAAATATGACGCGATTTCACTCTGTGTCTGTGAAATGGATCCGCCCCATGCCCCACTTGAGGAAGGGAATTCACTTTTTACATAAGGCTCTAGGGATACCAGTATCACGAGAGATTGCAAGATTCTTGTAAAAATTTCACTCTCAAGTCCGAATTAAATAGTTAGTTAGGTAGGGTTTGATTTCGGAATATCTTTTTAAAACATAGTACCTACTTACATATTTCCAGTTATATTGGAATTCTTATAGCTTGTGTTTTTATTTTTAAAATTGTTGAATCGTAAGGTTTAATGTAAACAGAACGTCGATATGCATAGCGTGTGAGGCGTGAGCACAAACAATGCTGCATTTTAATTTTCTACTTGCATCTCTAACAATGGGACCGTAATAGGTCCATAGATGAGACGAACCCCATCGCTTTGTTCATTCGCTGGCGACTAAACAATACCTGCACCACGAACTTGCATTATCACTGAACTAATGGGTTTTGTCTGTACCTATCCCGGCTAAAATGAAAAGTACAGAGCGTATGGCGCTTGATGAATGTTTATGTTTTCCCACGATAAATATAGCACACGTTAATTATACATTGTATTGGTAATATTTTGTTGTAATACGCGTAATGTGCCTGCGGTCCCGACTGCGCGTCATTATTCAGGTTTAAAGAGCACTTAAACCTCGATATATCAATGTTTAAACCGTCATTTGTTTCACGACTGCAATAAGTGGGTTAATTAATAATTTCCGATATTTTGTCAGAAATTGTGGTATAATGGTACTTAGATTAAAAATACTATTTTTTAAACAATTCATTTTTCGTATGTACATTATAGAAATAGATAATTTCAATATATTTAGGTTATAACAACTTGTTCCAAATTCAAACACGCGACGTCTTGCTCGAAATGACGATATTGACTTTGAATGTTGGATTCGAACCTGACACTCCGGTACTAAACGCTTCGCGCTTACCACTGAGCCACGGAGGCGGTGTGTTTTCTATAATATATATATATATATATATATTTCTAGTTCAATAAAGTAAAATACATTTTTTTTTTTGATTTGTCTTACATTGATTTTTTGAGCTGATTCCAAAACATGCAGTTTAATTTACACAATGTTTTACTACAAAAACTAAGCTTCCGTAACAATTTTCTAAATGAGAGAAAACCGTATCAAAATCGGTTGCGTGGTTTACAGACGCAGATACAACATTATTTCATTAAATATCTGTATTTCGATTACAACTGTACCATTAACCAAAGCTTTCTTCGTAACACAATGTAAGTTATGTTATCAGTTGGTAGCCACGTAAATCTTCGCTCAGTCGATACCTTAACTAAGTGGAATACATGTTTATCGTATGCTTTTAAGTGAAGCTTTATCCTTGATGATTACTTTCAACTGTCGACTGTCCGTTGGCGTGTTGTACCTTGCAATCCGATAAATTCCGGTACGAATCCAACTGGCTAGGTTTATGATTTTCTAGAATCGGGACGGGCTCGTTGGCGCGTTCGGTAGAACACCTGCCGTGCGCATCGATGGGTCGTGGGTTCGAATTCCACCGGGACCACTTGTTTATACTTTTCGATAAGCATGTTTTCCCCACGTCTGGTAGCTTCGGGCATTGATCGGGTGGGAGGAATATCTAAATTCCGACCGCGTAACGAACCACCGTTCATAGATGGAAAAGCCGTGAAGTGCATATTGCGCGTTTCGGTTTCAGTCTATGGATTTCCGAATGCTCGAAGTAAAAATTAGGTCGACAGCGCATCATTGACTGATGTTCTGTGACTAAGGTATCACCTACCATCAAGTGAACCTCATGCTCGTCTGTCGATATCTGACATAAAAAAAAATGTTTTTCTAACACATGGTTTAAATGTCGGGATTTAAACATAGAATTACTATTACTAGCTCAGTTTTAAATGGGTGGGAGAAACATCGAAATTCCGACCAGGAGGTACTCCTTTCATACTAAGATGAAAAATCCGTCTTACATATTGAATGTTGAATGAATGTTTTATTCAGTCACAACAAAAATTGCGTGTTTATAGAAAGAGGAATTGATTATTTTGAAAATAATAGGTACCTATTATATATCAACTAGCGACCCGCCCCGGCTTCGCACGGGTCTAGATTTTTTTAACAAAAAAGCAGGGGTTGTATGTATTTTTTAATGCCACATAATAAAAAAATAAAAACAAAAAAAATCGTCCAAAAATAAAAAAATAATTTAAGGGTGAACAACCCTTATCACTTAGGGGTATGTAAAATAGATAGTAGCCGATTCTCAGACCTACTGAATACGCATATAAAATTTGGTAAGAATCGGTCGAGTCGTTTCGGAGGAGTATGGCAACGAAAACTGTGACACGAGAATTTTATATATTAGATATTAGCTAACAGCAAATTTGTTGAAGTATTCACCGATTAGTTGAATTGATTAGCGGGGCGCACTTTGATAAAGCCGCTAAACAGTTCATTTAAACAAAGACACAACATTTATTACAACCGAAACACATACACAGAATCATACAAAATAATAATAATTACACAAGAAGAAAATTTGGAAGACAAAAAATTACCGTTAATTGAAGTCCAAGGTGTGTGTGTTGTACACAATAAAATTTATTTATCTATACCTATTAATTATACATATAAGAGTGATTTTGTATTAATATATCACACATACAAATTACATAACAGTCATTAATTGTTGAAATGTCCATCTCCTCGTAACACTTAAAACATACTTTCAGATATTTAAAAGATCCCCATAATAATAATTTTATCTGTATGTTACGAAGCCCCTGGGAGTTGCTTAGCTCAAGTTAACGACGCCATGTGTGTTGTTCATTCCTACCACGCTCTCACAATGTTGTTCGTCATCAGGGACCTTATTCTGAAACCTTTCGTAATATTATATCGAAGAACTCAATGTTTTTTTTTATTTTATGCTTAATTGTTATTTTATGTTGTCTATTTAGTGTATTTATGACAATGCATATTAATTTTTTGGAGCATTACTCTTATGTTTTGTTTTTTAGGTAAGTTTCCAACTACTCCAGTTGTCTGGATTGTCGCTATTTGTTATGCCATTATACGTTTATGTATTTTTATCTGTAGTATTCAATAATGATTTTGTTTAAAATTGTTTAATGTTCAGTAAATAACAGAGTCAATGATATATACAAAATTCAATTATTTTACATTTCAGTGTTTAATGGATTTAAATTATTAATTATTATCATTATGTAAAAATAAAAATCATTAAATTTAGCTTCCAGTCATTTTTATTTCTTAGATGTAGCACGTCTTACTTCTTAGATTTCATTATGTAACCTATCGGTTTTAAGTGATTCAACATATCACTTATTATATCCTCATAAACAACGTTAGTCATATAACTTTTTTTATCGTAGATATCGACAGACAAGACAGACGATGCGCTGTCGACCTACTTTTTACCTCGAGCATTCGGAAATCCATAGACTGAAACCGAAACGCGCAATATGCACTTCACGGTTTTTCCATCTATGGACGGTGGTTGTGGTACACGGTCGGAATTTCGATATTCCTCCCACCGATATCGATCCCACCGAAAACTGTCTAGAACCGCAATAATATGAGATTCCAAAATCGTAGTGCTGTAAAATCTTAGTCTAGTTATCTAAAACAAATTGATATATTTAAATAAAATACTGTATACCGGATTAAAACGCGATTTATTATTTATATTGTTTAAATTATTTATCCCGACGTTTCGGATGCTTTTCAGCAACCGTGGTTGAATTGAATTGAATATGGCAACTTTGTGACATTTCAAAAATCAGACAACTGTCATCTTTCTGTCTCCCCGCGACCACGGTTGCTGAAAAGCATCTGAAACGTCGGGATAAATAATTTAAACAATATAAATAATAAATCGCGTTTTAATCCGGTATACAGTATTTTATTTAAATGTGTGATACTCGCGTTAATAAAAGTCAAATTGATATATATAAAATTATCGAACAATAAAAATAGTCCCCTCTCATCGCAGTAATGTCGTAAAACTGTCTGAGCGTCAACGGAGGCGTGTCGAGGAAGTTTTATGGCGCGACTGAAGATCATGGTGTTCGGTACTTTAACATTCATTACCAAAAACTGCTGACAGCGCGACACTTATTTTTAGAGTTCTCTATATAGAGTAGGGCATTGAACATAATATGTAAGTAAGTAAATACTTTATTGCACATAAAATAAAAAGTTACAAATATAAAAATCAGCGTTAGAGAGCGTATAGAAGGCGGTCTTATAGCTAAGACAGCTATTTCTTCCATACAACCCGAGATGGAGCAAATGCTGTATATATAAAAAAACAAAGCGGTGTAGAACAAGCAAAATAATTACAAACTAAAATTAAAAGTAAGTTTGCTTGTCAAAAAAATATTAACGAACCACTCTAAAAACATAATAATAGAAACATAAAATGAAATAAGAAATAGGCAATTTAAAGCGATATATAATAATTAATCTTTAACAAGAGAATCAAAACAGGAAATGGTTTGAGCCTTTCTGATTTTCACAGGTTCC
This sequence comes from Anthocharis cardamines, assembly GCA_905404175.1. NCBI lineage: Eukaryota > Metazoa > Arthropoda > Insecta > Lepidoptera > Pieridae > Anthocharis > Anthocharis cardamines. Next base: position 5,009,816 of record FR989959.1, read on the forward strand.
ATAAGAGTTCCATAGACGAATAGCTTTAACAAAAAAAGATACACTTTTGAATGCAAGTACATAGATGATCAGTCTTCTGTGCCTAGCTCAAGCAAAACATTATTTTTTCATACTTTTATTAATTCGTGAAAAATATGTTTAATATATTGCGCTGCTATTAATTCAAATTCATTACTATAAATATTTGTATTTTAGGAATTCAATGGAATAATACAATTAACAACTGTTAATTTCTATTATACATATTGTTGGCATATTTAAATAGACTAATTTGTCACAGCAATTTGAAATGTTATAGATTTAGAGAGTTCGGTGAACCAATATAACGGACGATAAATAAATAAAAACATCTTCTGTTAAGTGGATCAAGTGACACATTAAATAGCTCGTTATGATTAATACGAAAACATACATACTTTAATAAATTAACCGTTAATGGACAAATATATACATATATTTTACGTGTCTTTTCGATTGTGTTAGATAGAGATTACGGAGGGTAGGTTTCGGGCGGACACGTTTCCTCCACATATATTAATGTTTACCTGTTTTTTAGATTTATTCTATACCTAGCAAAACGCCCCGGGTGCATTGTTGCTAAAATATTTGTCTTTACCCTCCGAAAAAAATATTTTTTTTTATAAAAAAGTATCCTATGTCCTTTCTAATACCTCTAAGAATATGTATACAAAGTTTCATATTAATTGTTTGAGTTTAGTAGGGTCATTTGTCATTTGTTTTCGTGTACCCATTTTTGAGGTCTAGCACGAACGACTTCAAAACAGTATACAAATACTTTCTCGTAAGTTGTTTATGCTAGTTCTTCCCATTTATAGATCTTTTTCTTTTCCCTACTTCCATCCACTCATCTCGACATGCCCTAAGGCCTTAACAACTTTTTGTCACTAAATTCTTTACGTCTTTTACTCTACAATGCATGAGCATTAATGAGAACTTCTCTATTTCACATTTTTAACTTTTGTTTAAGAATTTCTTCTATTTTTGAATCGCACTTTAACGATGTTTAATAATTATTGTGACATATATATAAATTACCAATAAATATTATAGTACTTCTAAAAATAATCTGTATCTTTCGTCTCATGACCATAACAAAAAAAAACGATAAAAATTTATCATGTTAATTAACATAGAAACTTTTTGTTATTTATGGCAATAAAAATAAATTTACTGACATATTAATGAATTCTTAGATGTTATCAACGCTTATTGAATAAACAGTGGTTCATTGAGAAATTAACTAACAAACGATAAATCACTTAGTTTCTGCTTCCTAAATGACTTTACTTATCAAGAATAAGCTAAAAAACTGAGGGCAATGGCCACCGATAAGCGTAATAAATCATTCCCATAATTTTTTACTCTTACATCAAATGTATGGGGAACTTAATTACGTAACATGAATTACCATGTATTGTTTTAGAGAACAGTTTTATTACATAATATGATGAATATATGGGCTATGACCATCCTCTAAAATTAATAGAAATTTTGTTACACTTGTAGATTCTTATAATATTATTTGAGTGAACATTTTTCATTTCTACATAGATAAGTAGAAAAAAAGACGTCTTGGGAACATTCTGCATAGACCAGTGGTGAAGAGAGAACGGATTAAAAACGCGATTTATTATATATGTATAATATTTACTCGCCTTAATAAAATACTATAGCGCCAATATTATACTTGTAGGAAATGAGGTTTAATGTTCTCTTTTATTTTCCAGCTGATTTATTTATTTAAAAATAATAACGTTGTTAAAATATGTTCTATCTACATCTGCAAATCAAACACATTTAAATAGTATTTCTCTATTTTGGACAAATTCGCGTTTTCTGCCACTGATAATATCCGTATCGCACCGTTGTAAGTCTTGCTCATTGCAATTTTTCTAGTTTATTTTATAATCTTTGTTGAAGTTTGGAATAAAATAAAAAAATAGTCGGTCTTGAATCATTGAACATAGATGAATAACTTAATGATATCAAACAGATCGAGCCATTATTATCTATTTCAGGCGCCCTAGCCGGCCTCGGGTAAGCTGAGATAGATAACACCTAATTACAATTGCAAATGACACCAATAGATGTATAAATAAGCCGCTAAGTGCACGAGAATCGAGATGAATTGGATACATAAAATGTGTCTTGAAATCTTGTAATTAAAGCCCTACGCAAATTTACGTTAGACACCGTACGCTACCTCGGGAATTGCACGCTTGTGTAATTACGTAGTACTGAATTAATTTATTGGCTTTTGGCTACAGTTAGTGCTAGAACTATACTTGAAAATATGAGGAAACTTTGCTTTATAATGCATTGCTTAGTACTGAATTATTTTGTATAGTCTGGACCAGCTTAGAATAAAAATATAGAGTTCATTTGTAATGTCTTTATCTAATATACGGAATTGAAAATATAACTAATAGGAAGCCACACTAATTCGTATTAACATCTAATATATAAAATTCTCGTGTCACAGTTTTCGTTGCCATACTCCTCCGAAACGGCTTTCCCGATTCTCATGAAATTTTGTGTGCATATTGGGTAGGTCTGAGAATAGGACAACATCTATTTTTCATCCCCCTAAATGTTAAGGGTAATCCACCCCTAAAGTTTTTTTTTTAATTTTTGGACGAAATTTTTTGTTTTTATTTTTTTATAATGTGGCATTAAAAAATACATACAACCCCTGCTTTTTTTGTCAAAAAATCTAGTGCGAAGCCGGGGCGGGTCGCTAGTATTGATATATAATAACGGGCATAATTTTGTAAATAAGTTTTTAGTTCAAATATTCGTAACTAAAATCTGGAGATTTATCGGTTGAGTTTACATAAAAGTGGACAACAACAATATGGCTCTAAAATTCTAAATCTAAAATAATTAATAATTATAGCATAGATATTTTATCTCACGAAGTCCGTTTGACTATTAATGTTGTCAGGAGTGCACATATATACGGATAAATTTTTTTAGAGTGCGTAATCTCAGGAACGCTCGGTAATTCCGTTACGCAAACTAAAACAATGTACTCGTACATATATGTTGTATGTGCACGCCTGATATTTACTTGGACAAGTAGTATGAAATAAAGATTAAGTAAATAAATAATAGTTTTGTAGCGAATACCCAAAGCATTGGTATTGTTATCAAATAAAGTCTCTTTGTTTAAATAAATTCAAGGCTTCATAGCATCTCAAATTAACTTCGTAATACCCTCAGGAGTCGTAAGCTTAATATAATCTAGGTAAAGCTTTCGTGTTTCGGATAAAAGCTGGTAATCATATGAATAAGATGTCGGTTTTTACGGATTTTGGTCTGTTGGGTAGTATTCCTTTCTTGTGTTCTGAGAGGTTGGGGCTCCAAACCCACCAGGGCTGACAGGAGTGACAGGAGTAACAGGTACCTATATAATTTTCTGTAAACCTTTTCCTATGTTTGGAAAATGTGGGCATCAAACGCATTCAATATCCACCCAGGTAACTTTTCTTAGATAAATAAGCCGTGAGTGCAGTTTGCAGTTTACGTTTTACTGTTGCTACCTATTCATAAATAGGTCGACAGCGCATCATTTATTGATGTCCAAGAGCTTTATGGTCGTTTGTCGACATCTATTAAAAAAAAGAAAAGATATAATATGAGGAAATATGACAAAAAAAATCTTTAATATATAGTACATTAATAATATTGATATTATTTTGTTGATAAAGTAAAACTAAGTATTAATTTTTTTTTATTATTAAATTCGGCAACGCACGTGAAAGTCCTCTTGTGTTGCGAATGTCTCTGGGCGGTGGTGATCACTTACCATCAAGTAAGCCTGCCCGTTCCTATTGTACAAAAAAAAAAACAACTACAGCATATATAAAAGAATACAATTTCTTTTTGCTAAATATGTAGTTTCACTATTCGCATGTTTCTCAACAAGAGTAAAAGAAAGCTTCATAATTATCCAGACTATTTCAAACTACACGAAGGCTTTAATAATATGCAGTAAGGATACGACTTCTAAACTTGGTTTATTTTAGATCCATATCGGCTTTTTCGCGTGGCTAACCCTCGGTTACAAGTAATTGGATTGAGATTGGATCAAATTAGAAAATTTTCTTCGTAGTTCTTGTGAGGAAATGACTTTTTAATGGAACGTCATTGCGACGTATCAAAAATGAATTTTCGGTACTTATCTCTTACGAAGCTTTCACGTGACTAACGAAATTTGTGCTTTAGTTATTTGGTTTCTTGGAGGCGATGTTCAATTTACAAGAAGCAATTTGTTTTTATAGGTAAAACTTTCTGTGAAGATATTCAGTTTTGCAGTTTTGACAAAGGATCCATAATTGGTCGTTAATCTTGTTTACAATTCCTTAGCGAAATTTGAAATAATCTATATATTATATTTTATAAAACCGGCCAAGTGTGAGTCGGACTCGCGCACGAAGGGTTCCGTACCATTATCTATCAAAATGAACAAAACGTCACGATTGTTGATCTTCTGTTTTTTAGTATTTGAAAATTTCAACTGTTTAACTATCACAGTTCATGAGATACAGCCTTGTGACAGACGGACAGACAGACAGGCGGACGGTCAGACAGACGGACGGACAGCGGAGTCTTAGTAATAGGGTCCCGTTTTACCCTTTGTGTACGGAACCCTAAAAATGAATCCCTGTTGCCCTTAGGTCACGCCACAACTTTACCGATTACATATTTCATAAACTTAATAGAAAAAAGGATAATATTGTCTTTTATTAACGCGAGTATCACACATTTAAATAAAATACTGTATACCGGATTAAAACGCGATTTATTATTTAAATTATTTATCCCGACGTTTCGGATGCTTTTCAGCAACCGTGGTCGCGGGAGACTGGCAGTCTTGAATATAATGTTTCAGACTGGCAGTCTCCCGCGACCACGGTTGCTGAAAAGCATCCGAAACGTCGGGATAAATAATTTAAATAATAAATCGCGTTTTAATCCGGTATACAGTATTTTATTTAAAAGAAAAAAGGATCTTTAAACATATTGACCGATTCATTTTCAATTAAGTATTGTAAAGGAATTTCGTCATCATTTTCATCATTGGTACCTATAGCCGTGCGAAGCCGGGTCGGGCAACTAGCTGTGTAATAATTTGTATGTTACCATAGAAAAAGAGTAATTAAATTTCGTAAGTATTTAAATAAAAATCTTATGAATGTCACGATTCAACACTAAAAACACAGGAGTTAAGGAAATTGTGACAAAATATACCAAAGGCTTATCTCGAAAGAGTTTTAACAAAGCTTTTAAGGTTAATGCGCTAATTAAACGAAATGAATTTAATTAAACGCCTTCCATGATATTCGTGATATTGTAACATTTCAACGGAATGAGGTTCCTGTAGAAAATAAAAATACAACTATGCGTATAGCCTAAATTCTTACACGAACCGAGTTGTAAATAGAATTCGAATACGTTGGAGATATGCTTTTTAATTACACCGCACCGTGTAATATGGAATTTACTAACAATAACGAGATTAATTTATTGCCTTAAAATCATTTAATTATAAAATAAGTTCCTAAAAAGACGTAAACAGGAATATAATGTTTAGTTTTAAATTCTAAAAGAACTTAAATACCACCGACTCGTTGGCGCGTATCTAAATTCCGACTACACATCGGAACATCTCGATTGACATCCAAATTCACGGTCAGAATATGGAACAACCGTGAAGCCCACATTGCACGTTTCGGTCTCAGTCTATGGTTTTACGAATGCTCGAAGTAAAAAAAAAAAAGTAGATCGACATGATTATATTCTGTGGCTGGGGTATCACCAAGTGAACCTCATGCTCGTCTGTCAATTTCTAAAAAAAACATTAAGTATGTATCTTAAAAGTCCATATCTGTAATGAAATCAGAGCGCAGTGGGTAAAATATCTTCAAAGCTCAGCATCTTCATTGCAATCTTATTTAGTTGAGTTTAAAGAGATTTAGCTAAACCTATCTCGTTTTCTCAGTTGTATTTTTCACTGTCAGACATGCAGCTTGACGTCATAGAATTTTTCACCAGAATGAACCAGAACTTAAGACGGTTTCACAACATTTATCACGTACGTTATTTAAACAAAGTTATACTTGCCAGGTCAAAAAAAGATTGGAAAACTTCATCATAATCGACAGGCTAAAATTGATTTCTTTTTTATCTCATCTTTTAATTCCGGGCAAATAGCATAATTATATGACCTAAAATTCCAAAACAGTGAGTTAAATAGTTACAGTGCCAATTACCATTAGTCACTTGTTTATAATTATACAAAACATTTTTCAGTTTATTAATTATAATATAATGCTATTGATATAGGTATACCTATGTGATATTTACTAATATAATATGTAAATATTATCTATTTTTATTTTTACAAGTATACGGAAATTAATGGTCTCGAATCTTCAGATTTTTCGGTAGTTTTAATAATATAATTAGTTTGTAAAGTAACATTCCCAGTTTAAGATAAATTAATTTGATCATTGTTTTTTATATAATTATCGGTTTTTGGTCCAAATATACCGATTTTAATTGTTAATCCTACCGAAAACGCATTTGACTTTCGAGACTACTACTGTCGGAAATAGTCACCAGCTTGATGTGAACGATGGTTATTTCTTCGGATAAAATTTCGATTTTCCTCGCGTAATGATCGAAAAAGGCATATGTTACAGAAAATTATAATTGTGGCGGGATATGAAACTCTCCTCTACAAAGCGATAGTTGCACCCCCCACCGCGCCAATGACCTTTACGAACTGTAGGTAATACTTGATTATTTTGATAAGTGAAGAAGTTATTTCGGGAAGAATACATTATTATGTCTTATGCGATCGCCGGATCGATCCCCACATGGGGTAAACATTGTGTAAGATAAATATTTGTTCCGTTTTGGACGTTGTTTCATTTTCCTCCCCCAACACTTAACGATCATCGATGTTGTCTATCAAATTTACTATGAGTTGGTTATAACATGCGATATTATTATATGTGAGCTATATATATTAAAGGTTAAATAGTCTCTTACAGTTTCAAGTCCACGACGCGACTCAAGGTAAAATCTACTTTTGTGAACTGTCAAAATGTCTAATTCCTATAGATTTTCAGTCCGTCAGTTTACGCTTATTAGCGTGATATTTCCGAAGATATTGAAATGAGTTTCATATTTCTTGGAGACAAAGCTTAGTCTGGGGCGATTGCATATCATTGTTTTATCGAAATCGGATGTCGGGAAGAAAAGTTATCTTCATTTCTTTATTCATGTTAGAAGCTCAGCTTAAGATGAAGCCCACGCGAACGAACTCATCTAGTGTTAGTATTAGATTTTTTTTAAATGTTATATATCGACAAACGAGCATGAGGTTCAATTGTTGGTAGGTGATACCTCAGCCACAGAATATAAGTTAATGATGCGCTGTCGACCTACTTTTTACTTCGAGCATTCGGAAATCCATAGACTGAAACCGAAACGCGCAATGTGCACTTCACGGTTTTTCCATCAATGACTTGACTACCAAAATACCAACATATTACTATTCTATAACTTATATTTTTAAAGATTGTATTTCGTGCACACATCTTTATACAGCGAACATTACCGAGACTCATGTATCGTGTATGTATGTATATACTGTATGTTTTATTTATTCGTCTGCGTCTGGGAAGTGGTTGCATTAGTGCCGAATTCACACTTCACGCTCACTACAGAGGGGTGAGCACGAACAAGTATCGAAAGAGTATTCGTATCGTCGACTGTCATTTGTATGAAATTTCTCATACAATTGACATTTGACGATTCGAATTCGATGTCGATAGTCGTTCGTGCTAGGCCCCCTGGACAGCTTAACTGCCAGCTGAAATATAGCTTCATACTTTAAATACCGATGCGTTTATAGTTCCTTCATCCATAAACTACGAGTGTATATTATTACCATCAGAATTTATGTTTTCTAGCATATATTGTATGTTGACTTAATATTTGAAACCTATTTTATGTAGGTATCCACCTAATTAATATCTATCAAACGATCATGAGGCACTTGACGGTTACAAAATATTCAATTAATGATGTACTGTTGGTTTTTTGTCTTTGAGAATTCGACCAGGTTGTAAGCTTTCAATTTAACCTTTAAATGTAAATCGAACGCTATGGCGGAGTACTGTGGACGCCCTCTGCCCTAGGGAATTTAGGAAACGGTCATATAACATTGTGGCCTTGATCCGACTCCTTAGCAAATTACTAATGACGGCCACTGCAGAGAAGAAATAACGAGTTCTATACAGCATCAGAAATTTCTCCTAGATCATCCAGCAAGAAGGACAAGTACTATAGAACCTAAAGAAATACTACATTCAGACAACTTGGCAACCCCAGTATCGATATACAAAGGGCAACAGTTCTCCGGATTTCCTTTATTTTATTTTAGAAATAATTATAGGTCATGCGTTTATATGTATAAAACTTTATTCTGATTCTGAACTAAAGGTTTCGAAACAAAGTTCTATGAATACTTACCATGTTTAACAGAAATAACAGAAATGTTGAGATAAAAGTGTCAGAGAATACACTACTGAAAATTAATCCAATTTCCATTAAGATATTTTAATGTAGGAGGAAGATACACAAAAGTCTATTTAAGTTTTATCTTATTACTTATCCGATAGAAGCTTGCTAGAGAGCTTCATTTGAAGTTAAACTTTTACTTTGAAAATCTGAGTTGATATTGAAATGGAGTTCTCGGAATAAAGTTCAAATATTTTCCTAAACTTTCTTATGAACAGAAGTAAAATGCTTCAGCTAATTAAAATAGAGTGAAAAGTAGTAGAAGCAATGCTGTAAAACTGTAGTTTTCAATGATAGTTAATTTGTCTTTCAATCATTCAATTTTAAAATGCAATAAAATAAATGAAAGTTATATTGTACGATTGCAAATGCATTAATCTATATACATCTATACATATAATAAAACTGTAGAGGTCAAATGTCTGTACATAGAAAAAAAATGCTAAAAACCAAGTCAGGGGATGTAAGAAGAGAAATAGAACAAACCCGGATGTTTTTTGAATTTTTCATTTCTCTGTTTCTTTGTCTGTTTGTACGGGCTAATCTCCGAAGATACTGAACCGATTTTCATGCAATTTACACAAATATATTAGGCAGAACCCGGGGCAACATATAGGCTATGTTTCATCGAAATCGGTTATCGGAAAGAAAAGTCACCATTTAAAGATTATTTTAAAGGCACCATATCAACAAATTGTAATGCAAACTGACTCGCGTCGATTTTTTTCGAATTATCAGATGTCAATAACATATTGATATGGAAATGAAATAGTTTGATTATTTCGCCACTTTTTTGCTCAAAAACTCAGCGAACGAAGTCGCTGGCATCAACTAGTCTATACTAATATTATAAAGAGGAGAATGTTTGTTACGATTTAATTCAAATACTACTCGACCGATTCTAAAAAATTCTTTCACCAATAGAAAGCTACATAGCGAGTAACATTATCATTAACTATTTTTTTATAATACATTAACAATGCACCCGTGCGAAGCCGGCGGATCGCTAGTTTTTAAATCACTTTATTATTACTAGTGCACTAAGTATACGAATTAATTGTTACAATATTCTGTATATTAGAGTTAATAAATTGAAAATGTATGCGACTACTAACGAATTCGAATTAAATTAGAGTAGTATTAAGGTAATTCGATGAAAATGTAATAAGCGCATGCTTTTTGATCCTCGGCTAGATGGAGCGGTGGCCGCGTCCGCGCCCCACTGGTCAATACATGGCTATAAAATATGCTGGATGTTCTCAGCCAGACTATCTCAGCTTCTTTTTTTTATAGAGGAACCTTCACGTGGAAGGTTTACCTTCTCGCCTATCTACCAGCGGGGTCAATGCTGGGAGAGTATGGGGTCACTCACGACTCTCTGTTAGTCAGAGAGCCTGGTGATCCCAACCCACTAAACCCCCTCTTGACCCACAGATTTATACTATAAGCTCTCAATATTAAATAAAATTAAAAAAAAAATCAAAAAAATTAAACAGATTACATCACTAACAAATCTAAACAAGACATGTTTACTCTGTCTCACGCACCGACGGCGCCGGCGCTTTTACGAGGTATAACTAAAAATTAGCGTTTTCACTTCCTTTGGTGCGGAGATATTCATAGCAAATTATAGGTCAATGAAAGGGCAAATATGAGGCATAAACGGCTTTATTATTGCATGACTTAGAAGCTCCGAGAAACATGTTCCTGGAGGCATATTACCAAAACAAGTTTCGGCTGACGAACATTTTCCTATTACGAATCCGATGATCGAACCGTCCGCGTCGTTCGTAATTAGACATTATGTCTTTCGTTTGACATGACTATGATCGTAATTATAATAGTATATAGAATTGAAAATGTTTTCTTAATAAGTTAAAATACGAAGTTGTTTGTTCTTTCGTTTTGTTCCGTTCGATTTTGGTAATATACCTACTGTGCTGTGTTCATTCATGTCTGTGTGAATATTTGTGAGTAACATTGAACTCTCTGAAAATAATGTTGGTACCTAATATTTTTTTTGTACCCGTAGTAATTCTAGCTTCTCTACATCACGGCGCATCTCAGAGCGCCTGGCCGCAAGCTTAAACTAATTAGGCCCCCCTGTTGTGTGTCAATGTTGTCTGCACGCGGCACGTTTTAATGTGTGTCTCCATTAGCTCACCCTCAGTTTAAACACCCTGTGTACACTGACAATTCGCTAAAATTGATTTGTGTGTTTGCGCTTTGCCCGGGGGACTTGATTACCGAAGATGATTTGCGAAAGAATTTTCAAAAATATCTCAAGTGTCAACCAAGTTTGAAATTGTTTGCTGACGTGAAAATTGCTTTTAAAATGGGTAATTATTTTGGTTATTGGGTAGTTCTGCTTATTAAGTAACTTTAAATGCTTAACTGTATTACAATTATATGTATTATGTAATAAAAGTAGATCATTCGTATGTTAATATTGTCTATTATTAACGCGAGTATTACACATTTAAATATACTTTATAACGGATTAAAACGCGATTTGTTATTTATCCCGATGTTTCGAAAACGTATATTCCGTCATAAAGTATTTTATTTAAACAAACGAATTTGTTGACAGGATGAAACATTAATACCTACATAAATTTACTGTTGGTTGTACCGAATAACATAGCTTACAGTCGCGACTCGCACCCACGCATACAAAAACAGAACGCTTCAATTTATCAAACTATTTATTTTCACTAAAGACGAGTATAAGGTAGTTAAGTCCCTCTCCCCTCGCGCTCCGCAGATGCAAGGTGACATGCGTCTCGCCCACGCCTCCAGCGGTCACTGTCACTTCGGCCTCCGAGCGGGACAGATCACGAGCGATGATACCCTGTATATAATTAATCGATTTACTTTCAGTATAAATCATTGGTCAAGCATTAAGTTATATTAACGATATTTTGAATTTAGAAGATGATACAGCACATTTTTAAATCTGATTCATATTCGGCTCGAAGAATTTTAATCTTATATTGAAAGCGAACCCATGAATGGATATTACTGTAACAACACTAGAGGATCTGAAGATGTATTGCAAGACATCGAGGTAAAATTATTTGAAGATAAAATCTTATTTTATATCATATTTCAAGATATGGCTTAAATCAGAATCAATTTTGAGAAATGTCAAATTACTTTTTAATTTAATACGTACTTTTAAACTTTGAAGTACTTTTGAAAATTATGCATATTATCGTATAGTACTTTTTATACCAACATGAGCTATTTTATCATCATAATATATTATGTCAATGTTATTAACGCATATATTCAAATCCTCACTATACATCGTTAAATAAATAGAGTTGGATAACACTAAATTTTAATAAAATTGTTCAAAAATAGTAAATACTAATAGTACGAATATCACAACATATAAAAATAGTTTTACCTTAATAATCCTTTTCTTAGAATCAGTGTATGTGTAATCCTTGTCCCTTCTTATGAGCGGAATACCGCCATAAACGACTTTATCAGTTGATATCAATAAGTTATTCACTCTAGTACCCAATACTAAGTCCTTAGTAACATATAAGTGTACACAAAACACTAGCAACACAACCGATAATATTATTACTCTCATTGTATATCACATTAACATGTTATGTAGTTTTCCTTTGATTGCTAAACTTAGACTGATTGTGAGTCACGTCACAAGTTTAAGGAAAAATATTCTGATAATATATTCAATGACAAGTGATTCAACCTTGTTTGTTTAACAATGACATATATCTATATATGTATGTAAAACAAAGTCGTGTTAGTTACACCATTTATAACTCAAGAACGGCTGCACCGTTTTTAATGATATATTATTTGTTGGATTCGGATATGTCCCGAATAACACAATAACTAACAAAATATCGGTAAATCTCCGGAAAAAAACATGCAGAAAATTGATTTTAAAATAAATTAGGTTTGGTACTCAGTATCATCGGTAATAGACAGCTCACATCACACACGCTTATACCTTTTTTTCTAATAATTGTGGTAAAATAGCATACTTTAATCTATAAATATTTTATTTATTTTTTAAACGAATATTCTGACAGGATACCTGTGGGGTCCGCTTGTTTTATATATCAATGTATTGATAATTATCCCAGCTGCCGACTACCATCATCACACTACACGTCAGAAACATTTATTGCACCCTCATCACCTTGATGTATGGAAGTCGAGGACTTGAGATTTACGCGCAACTTCATCCCATGAGCAACAAAACTGTGGAATGAATTACCGCCTTCAGTGTTTCCAAGTGATTACGACTCGTTGGTTCCAAGAAACGAGCCTATAAATTATAAAAAAGCCGGCAACGCATCTAAGACAGTTAAGTCGTGGATTTCTTCATAGTCGGTGGTGATTACTTCTCATCAGGTAACCTGACTGCTCTGTTGCGCACTCTGTATTATACAAAAAAGCTCACAATTCTTACAATTGTTGGATCCCATTCAAATGTATACCAAACTTGGAATGCCATTTGTTATATGTCCTACAACCATCGAAAATCGAAAGTAAAGGTTAAATACATGAGCCCGTGTACTGGATTAATTAAGCCATACTCTCGGCTCGAGTTGGATCCAGAAAATCAGGCAAAGAGAAGTATGGAAGAAAAAAGATAGGGAGATCCATGCGGCAGAGGCCACAATTTAAATTTTTTAACAATCTTTTATTTATTATTTTTTATTCGATCAAAATATTAGTGATGTACATACATAGTAGTAGTAAAGGCAGTTTATCGTATTGTTGTGGATTGATATGGGAGGTCTAGTTTGTTTACAAATTAAAGATTAAAATACTAGATGCGATAGCGGGAACCATAAATTAACTATGTTTTCGTTATGTTTATTTATTACATTTGCGTGAATCACTCCATTAGCTGTTGACTGGACACGTCTAAGATAAACGCTTGCGCATTGATTTCCTTACCGCATAAGTGAATAGATAATTACAATATTAGACTTTTCATACATTTATCATGAATACTTGAAAGTACGCAATTTTACATTGCGTAGACTAAGTACTTAACCAGAAAATAAATAAATAAAATATGTCTACTTATATACATTTTTAAGCTTTTATAATTAAATACAATTATTATTAATTTTAATAATTATTATGTAATATATCTTTTTAATAAAGTTTTACAATACAATATATAATAGTAACTTTATGGTATTACAATCTGGCCAAAAACGTTATAGGTATATTAATTTACTTAGTAGGTAATTTACATATTATTTAAAACTTAGATAATGTCCAGTGACTTTTCTTAGTGTTAATAATTAATTTAAGAGCCACTTTCTTCCACTGTCCTTATGCAAGCATTTTCACATTTTCTAGGCAGTTAAAATAAATAAAAATATACATATATTTTGTTTATATTACCCATAAATCACAGCATATAGAAGCTAATATTTGTTTAATTTAAATCTATTATATACCATGTCATTTTCCACCAACATATATTATTAAGTATATACTTATTACACATATGTATATTAGGGTGTCCCAAAAAAATCAAAGTCATTTTTTTTCAACGCATACCCTCTAATAATATTTGAATAGTGTCAAAACACTTGTAAATAAAATTTCATGTACTTAGAACCAAAGCAACCCGTGCCGACTTGCATTTATAGATGTCAGTACTTACTACTTTGACGCGTCGGAGTTATCGTATCGAATTTCTGTTGTTTTATTAGTAAACATATTATTTTCATTTAGTCAAGATGTCAGTAGGATTACGCAGTACTAAAAAGACATATTTTTTAATAGGGGATGTAAAATTGGTTCAAAACTACCCTCTATTAGACAAGTATTGTCAGTTCTGTTTTGTAATGTTTGAAAGTGAATTTAAGTGTCAATGAAAGCGCAAATCTATATATTCGTGAGTGCCTTATTTATTGGGAAAAGGCCCGTATATCGACTAAAGCTTTACCTGTGTTAAGAAACTATTTACCTTATACCAACATTGGAGATTTACAAAAAAAGCGAACAAAACAAAAGAAGACATATTCGAGCAGCGTCGTCAAGAGTTTGTTACAATCTTGGATAATTTGTTCGACATCGCACATGCTGATGCTCTTCAATTAATAAAGATCTTGCAGCGGGCCAGAGATTCAGGCATACCTGGTCACTTGCTGGAGTGGACAAAAAGTTAACTGACACAGAGGAAATATCTCGCTATAAAAATATCGAGGAACAAAAACGTCGGGCTAATTTATGCATCCCTTACTGCGTCGACTTTGTATTATCAAGAAAATTCATCTTCTAATTTTGAAGTAATGGGTTTACATGACAATTTTCCCACCTCCACCAAGAGCACAAAGTTTGATATCAATAAAATGTCAATGAGAAAAAAAATAAAGCTCCAAAATTAGCGGCAGCTAAGTATGAGAAATTCTGTGTATATTATTATTGAGGCACTTGGACTCAGCACTGACGAATATCCCATAATAAAGTCCAATTCCATTCAAAGAATTCATACGGAAAAACGAAAAGAACGGGCAGAAGCTATTAAAGTCGATTTCCAAAACGAGGTGCTGGATACTGTAACTGTCAACTAGGATGGAAAACTGAAGCCAGCTTTAGACGTGCACTACGGTACATTTTACATCCTCTAAAAAGAAGAATACCTTTGTGGTTCACTCTACGTGAAAGATATCGATTAGTTCGTTTCTATCAAAAGCAAGGCCTTGTTCAATCTTTTTAAAATTGATGACAGTTTTCTTAAAGAATGTCCTACTTCATGGTCTAAAAATGCTACTTTTCAACAAGTTAAGGAACACTGAGAGATACATCAAAGAGAGCTGTTAACTCGATACAAGATTTCCATGGAAGATTACCGTTGAGAGGAATACAAGCAATTTTTAGTACGTTGCGTACAGGAACATAGAGCAATACCAAGACTGTCAAAAGAAAATTTTGAAAAGAAAATATAGGAAATAACGCTATTTTTATAATAAATATTTAATAAATATATGATAGATGTAAAATAGTGTTTAAATTGTTAAATGAAAATAATTTTTTAAGATGCCCGCTACAATCTCCATACAAACATTTTATTAAAAGTTTGACATCAAGTCGGCACGGGTTATCGTTGTCCGATACCAATAATATTTTTTATTTTAGTTATTAGGGTCAGTTAGAAAAAATATAAAGGGTATGCATACTTAAATTCGAAAAAAAATTTTTCGCCCTTATAGGCTGGGACACCCTAATGTATATACATATCAACATGTAACAGCTGTGTCCGTCCAATGTGATGCTACACAGGATCCCTGTGACGATTTGCCACACCTCTGATCTTCAGTAGCTTCTATTTGATGCTTGACGAATTTGTATTACTCTGAAACGTACTAAAAGTAATACAAATTATATAATATCTGGTTTATCTGAAATATGTTTAATACTGAAGTACTCTTATATAAATAAGTTGAAGCTTTCATCTATTTTAAAATATATATTTTATGCATAACGTATTTTAGTATGATTCATCCAATTATGCTCTGATATAATGTCAAAAGTCAGCTCTTTAGTGCGTAAATGTTGAAGTGTCATTAGGAATAATTTCTACTGATAGTAATATTATTTTATATTAATGATAATATTTATGAAAGTGATGGATTTCTATGGCCCTATATCATATTGCTAATAATAATTAATTAGAAATGCCGATCAAAGTTTTATGATTATTTAATATTTATTGTATGATTTTTAACACCAATTAATATAGATTTTAAATATAATATTAGGTTAAGGTTTGGATTTAGATATGAACGAATTTGTCTACCCTGTACGTTATCACGACAAAACTGCTCAATCGATTATGATAAAATTTGGAATCCTGATTAAAGGAAGAAGTAAGGAAATTGTTAATTTTTATACCAGGACTACGTTATGTTTTCTTCTTCATGAAAGCAAAGCTAAGGAGAAAGTCTGGATTAAAAAAGGGAAATAAATAAAAATAATTATTCTCTTTAAAGCCATTGAATATTTTTAGTTAAGATAGTCGAACAGAAATGCACAATAATGCAAAACGACTCTCTACTTTTGTTTCACAAAACAATGTTTAAGTTCTTGCATTGTCTTCATACTTAAGTCTACGCCAGTCATTACTTGCAGTTCATAAGTACATCCTAAGTGCACAACTATTTTATAACATTACCATAGTAAACAGTATTTTTAGTGTTTTTACTTCATACCTCTTTTCGTTGAGTCGCCGACATATGCGTCTGATGAAACATAGCGATGTATTGAAAATTCTGACTTGTGGGAAGAATATCGTAGCTGCCTCTGAGTTTAGTAATAAAATTTGCAAACGCATTACTCTGGATGTTATTCCAGACGCCACATCATCCGCTTTGATGTTTCCCCGACTTTTTGCTGAACACTTCTTTTAATGTGACGAGGGCGACAAATAATTCAAACGATCGCATCTCATTTTGATCAAACCTTTACGTGTTTTAGCTTTTTAAGTATTTTATTCCGTCTAAGTCGTCATAGAGAGATTAGAGAAATCAATTTTAATAGTTCATTACTTTTCATAGACGTCGATATAATCATCTATATTCTATACTAATATAATAAAGAGGAAAGTTTTGTTTGTTTCTTACGATTTAATTCAAAAACTACTCGACCGATTTAAAAAAATTATTATATAAAAAATTCACCAATAGAAAGCTACACTATTAGCCACATAGGCTATTTTTGTGTATAGTACATCTACATTGCATCCGTGCGAAGCCGGAACGTGCTACTAGTAACTAATAATTGAGAATGAATATCGGTGGTTGCGATGACACCTACTATGTAACAGTTTCTCAACTTATATGATAGGTAAGTGAGTAAGTATTGTATTTACTTCATTTGTTAATGAAATATGTCTTTTTTATATTATATCTGGAAACACTCAATAGTCCATAGTAGTAGTATTAATTTAAATTAACCAGAAACGCAGCAGAGTCGCATGATTAATTTCCGCTATTCTATAAAATACCTAAATAAAAAACGGTTACGATTTTTTTGGTAATATTATGTTTCTTTTTTTTTAGTTCTGTGGTGATTGCGTGTTGATCAATATTAGAAAATTTAGCTGTAATATTATATTCGCCTATACTACCTCAGAATCTTTGTAAATCTAATTCTTCCTTTTACCATGGATGGCAACCAGAAAAAAGAAAACACAATCGCTTTAGGATAGGTTAAAACTTATTAAAAAAATATGATTTTGTTTAAAAGTATATTTACTTCTGAAGAATGGACCGATCTCTCTTATATAACGATATTACGGCGTAGCTTTCGATAGGAGGCTATATCCACTGTCTAGACTTAGATCTAATCCCGAGATAGCTAGCGAAGTGAATCGGGATGCAAAATCGAGTAACGCAAACCATACATCGCTGGCTTCAATTCCAAGACTGCATTTGCCTTGATTGAGTCGATAGCAAAATGCAATTTATATATCTTCCACTTATTGAAAATAAACCCGTTTTATATTTTTGAAAGCGAAGGTTTTGCAGTTACGTCTCTTGAGCATTGAAAGAGCTTTTCTTGAAAGGTTGTACTAAATCTCTAATAAGGTGTTATTTGCTTTAAATTTCAGATCAACATATTCAAATTTTAGATTTTATGATGAAAGATTTATATAATAATAATTTATTTTATTTCAGAGCTTAAAAACTAAGTACACAACAAAGTGGATACAGTGACCCCTATGCTAGGCTGAGCTAGAACCCGCCTGTATGTACAGGTGCCATTCCCCCTCCCCATCATGCATTAGTTTTTATTTATTTTTTTATTTTTACAATTTAATACAAAAAATAGAAAAGCAATCTTAATTACGTTTGTATGCCAATTCTAATATATTAATAATAAAAATACATAAATATTAATTTGATTTATCATTATGAGACATATGACATACATAAATAATATAATATTATACTATTTCACTATTTATTTATTTATACTGTATAATACCTAAAATATATAATATAAATATGGACATATTTAAGAAAAAATAATTTGGTAAATGAAACCTGTATTTTAAGTTTTTGAGTAGGTTATGAAGTAACTTTTAGTAGGGCTTCAGTATCCTCATAACTCAGATTGCGAAGCCAGCCACTAAGAGTACTCTTGCACAAAGTCTTATTTAGAGCATATATACCAAGAATTTTGTTAATTTTATTATACAGCATTGCCCCTAGGTAATAATAGAATTTCATTGTGAAGCTATGGTTAGGCTTAAACACAAAACACACCCTGTTTGATCGCCTTTTGTTTGATGCTAATTTGATATCAAATTCAATATTACTGTGTTGCCTTATTACAAGATGGAGTATAAACAATTTCCGTACACTTAGGACCTGACAATGTTCATACAGTTCAGATGTAGGGAAGTCTATAGATTTGAAGCTCATAACTTTTAAAACAGCTCTTTGAGCTCTTTCAACAGTTATGAGCTGAGTTTTTGGCGCTCCACCCCAAACAGAGATACAGTAGGTAATGATGGACTGACAGAGAGTAAAATAAAATGATTTCATTAACTTTAACTCCATTATGTGCCTTAATTTTTTAAATATAAATATTAATCTCCGAATTCGAGTTGTCAACAGATCTAGGTGTTCATAGAAATTTATATTTGAATCTATAATTACTCCAAGGTATTTTATGGAACTAGTATTTGCCAGATAGGGACAATTACAAGATGTGTTTAAACTATTAACACAGGAATGTGCTATAAGTTGGTTTCTATTTATATTAGGTACAGTAAGTTGTGTGTTGCGAATTGAAAAGTTAATAAATTTAGTTTTACTGGTATTAAGGGTTAGCACATTGGATCTCAGCCATTTTGTTACCTTGTTTAAGCCAGTTTGTGCATAGTTGAAGGTATCCTTCCAGGAGTTGGCTGAAAATATAAGTGCTGTATCATCAGCATAGGAAATTATTTTTCCATTTGTTAAATTTAAGTTACACAGGTCATTTATGTAGATTAAAAAAAGGCTTGGACCCAAAATACTGCCCTGCGGTACGCCAAATGTCAATGTTTGTTCCTCACTAAAGTGATCATTAATTTTTACTATTTGTGTCCGATTACTTAAGTAACTAGTAAAAAGATTTAATGTAATACCTCGTACTCCAATCTGTTCTAGTTTGTGTAGGAGGATGGGGATACAGACAGTGTCAAACGCTTTAGCAAGATCTAGAAATATAGCAGTGCATTTATTATATGCATCTAGTTCACCAACAATATGATTTGTAAGTTTGTGAACTGCATCATCAGTTGATCTGTTTTTTCGAAAGCCGAATTGATTGTTTGATAGAAAAGAAAATTGTTCAATATAAGAAATAAATCTAGTATTAATGATTTTTTCAAGAATTTTGGACATTGATGGAAGCAGGGATATAGGACGATAGTTGCTGGCACACAATTTATCTCCACCTTTAAAGACAGGTGTGACAACAGCTTTTTTAAATACAGATGGAAACGTTCCGGTTGAGAAACATAGATTAAATAGGTGGGTCATAGGTGGGATAAGTATACTTTTGTATCTTTTTAAAACTATTGCGGATATTCTATCCCATCCAGAAGCGCAATCATTTCTTAGAGAGGATATTAATTTGTCTACTTCAGCAAAGTCCGTATCTGGGAGAAAGAAGGAGTTAGTGGATGGTTGGCTTGTTGGTTCTGAGGTCAAATCTTCTGTTTTATTTAACAGTTTTTCAGCCAAGCATCTACCAACCCCAGCAAAGTATTTATTAACGTTATTTACTGCATCCTGAGGGGAGTCAGCCAAAGAAAGCAAATCTATAGATGTTTCCTTTGTGGGTGTAAGATTGGTTAATTTTTTAACAGTATTCCACAATGTTTTATTGTCGGATTTAGACTTTGTGATAAGGTTGCGTTCATAACTACGTTTAACTTTTTTTAATAAACTATTACAGAAGTTTCTATATCTTTTATATGTTAATTCTAAAGTCACATTATTAGGGTTTTTCTTTAGTTTTTTGTGCATATTATCTCTGTGTCTGATACATTTTAAGAGGCCTGTAGTTATCCAAGGTTTCATAGTCTTTTGACGTTGTGATATTTTAATTGTATACGAGCATTCTGAGATAGCTTGTGAGATAGTATTTATGAGATATGTAGCGGCAATGTTAGGATCTAGTAAGTTATAAAATTTTTGGAAATTGATCTGAATAATATGGGCGTCTAAGGTTTCAAAAT
The DNA here is from genome assembly GCA_905404175.1 of Anthocharis cardamines. Taxonomy (NCBI): domain Eukaryota; kingdom Metazoa; phylum Arthropoda; class Insecta; order Lepidoptera; family Pieridae; genus Anthocharis; species Anthocharis cardamines. The sequence continues at coordinate 5,030,682 of FR989959.1, forward strand.
TAATTTTTTTAAGGTATTTTTGAGATTTATTCACATTGGGTATAATGGAGGTTTGTAAGCAAAATACAACTGGGTTATGGTCCGTCACTAGCGATTCAATAACAAAAGTAGCATGAGTTAAATTAGTTTTGACCATTATGTGATCCAAGCTGCTGTTATTTCTAGTGGGAAGACTATGTGTCGGGTATACACTAAAAGTAGCAAGAAGATCAAGGTAGTCGTGATGCGAAGGGTCTGATGACATTGGTTTTATGTCAATGTTTAAATCACCGACTATTATGACATTTTTAAAAGAGCATAAATTATATAAAACGATATAAAACGATTGTAGAAGTGTTGCAGATTTTAATGGGCGACGGTATGGTATTCGCTTTCCATAACGTTAGTTGAAAGCTCGTTTGCTCTCTTGCACAATAGAAATCGCGGATTAAACGAGTGGTAGGTGGTTGTGAATATATACAATATACATACGTTAGTAAAAAGTACAGTTATCAAGCTAATCCCTCTTAAAAATATACATTAAATTCTGAATTTGCGAATGCTTGAATTAGAGGTTTAAGGTTCAAAGCGCGGTATTCTATTTGTACTCTATGTGTGACTATTTATTGTACATAAGCCAAGTTCCTTGACATTTCTTGTATTTAGAAAATAATCATCAAAGCACGTCTCAAACCCTTGGCTTAGTATATCTCCAAACATCTATAGCAATTATGAGTAGATCGAATAATAATCTTTCTTCCCATATTTCAATATTTAATACCTAATATTATTACCCAAAACATATCACATCCAATGCTACAAATTGAGTTGATTGGCTCCAAGTCATCAATCCCCCGCCACTCTGAAACGAATTGATATTTCCTTTTTCCGTCGTACTGAGTTAATTGCGTTTCCGGTGGACCCTCATTGTTTGAAAGGCAATACGTGACGCATTAGCATTAAATTATTAAATTACAATCATACAAACGCCAAGTTAGTTACATTTTATTGGGTGCTGTGGGATTTATGGCTTGTGTATCCTAGACAGTAGACAGTTGATATTGGTGGATGTAAAATGCTAAGTGGATGAAGAATCTGTTAGGACTTTGGTTTAGCTGGCTGCAGATTTATTTTAACTCCATGTCAATACATTACATTATGGCAAAATAGGTTAATTCAAACGTACACAAATGACGGTTAACAAACGATATCTTCTTGACAAATGAAGCGGAATAAAGTAAAGTACACTGATGCTCTTAAAATTTGTTTCCAGCTGAAAAAATGAAAAGTCTATACTAATTGTTGGTGATTTCTGAGTTGTTTGTACGCAGGTAAATTTTTACATATTTTCCATTCAATAAAACACAGTTTTTGATATCAAAAAAAAGTTTTATAAAATTAGTCTTTCAACGGAATGTAAACTGATATTCATTATTCCAACCCCGTCCTATACATAACTACTGGACTGAATTTTAACAATTTATACCATTCTCGGCTTCCCGATTTTAATAATTACTGCTTTAATAGAAGACGTGAATATAAAATTTAAATTTTATCATTTTTACACAGATGTTACGATGTGTAAGAGTGGATTACATTATTTCGTGTTCGATTACCGTTGGATTAGACATTCCTTAGATTTCTATAAACGTTATTCCCTACATTTGGGGGTCCAGATAAATTACAATCTGTTCAGCATTGTCACGCCACAGATTTAGAAATACTTATTGTGAGTTACATGACCAATGATTGAATTTAAATAATTCTATCCGCTGCAGTAACCAGAATGTAACTCGTTTAGAGCACTTATATAGAGCAAAGCTTAAAGAAGGGACGAGAAGGAATATCGAAATTACAGCTACGAAGTCGAACCACCATTCATAAATCGAAAAGTAAGGTTAAAATGTAAATTGCGCTTGTCAGCTTCTGTGTACGGATTTGTGAACGCTCGTAATAAATATAAAATTTAGGATTCTATCAGGAGAATCTCACGCTCGTCTGTTGATGTCTACGGCTCTACGCTAATATTATAAAGATGAAACATTTGAATTTTTGTATGTTTGTAACGAATAAACTCAAAACTGCTAGACCGATTTTAATAATTATTTCACCATCAGAAAGCTACATTATCAGCGTGTAACACACACATTGCATTCATGCAAAGCCGGATCGTGTTGCTAGTCTAAAGTAAAACAAAATAAGTTTTTGTAAATCAATCTTAATTCTTTACCGCTTATATTAAACTATGTAAATGGTAGTTTCTTTATGAAATACAGCTCTAAATCATCATCTAATTTAATAACTCTGAGTTATGGTAATTTCTACATAAAACAATAAAGATTATTTTTTATTACGTCGCGTGGTCAGCCTATTGTGGAAAAACTAATTTTATTTTCACTAAAGCAACGTGTTCGCGATACGTGACCGCTGTAAATTATAACGTTAATTATAACATCAAAACGTGTTTTATTTTAATGAGAGCGACGATACCGGTAATGAAAATCAATAAGTGGCGTTTTGGGTGAAATGCCCAATTGTGATAAGCGTCACTCGAGTTAAGGTCCTTTTATACAGTGCAAGTAACTTGTCTGTTGCATACAATAAAATTGCACGGTCTCAACAACACGTAACATTCTTGAACTGTTATAAAAGTTTTGTTTCAATACTTTTGTTGGTGTACACAGCACATAATATCCGCGTGTAAACAATTATCCGTTTAGAATTCTGGGATGTTAATTATTGCGCTTAAATTATTGCATTCAATTATTGTTGTATGTACAAGAAAATTGCATCAGATAAATAGGTCTTTACTTGTGCGTGAAATATTATATTATGTATTTGACATAGATATATATGTAGTTTATTTTCGGATATATTCGGATCGATAATTCGATCAGATCGATTACAACCCGTCCCAGGTTCGAATCCTAGGGGAACAAGATAACAATTTGTTTCAGTCGAGTAGAGCACAAAATACTGATCACCTACCTAACCTACCTAAACTAAAACATGATAATTAAAATAAACACAGAACTGTGTCGACCATGCCCCACTAGAGTGACGGGAAAACTTCACATTAAAATTCTGAGAAAGTATGTTAAGCTATTAGAATAGAGTTCAATAAAAAATCAATTCACATAAAAATAGAATTTCATAGTAAAGTATCTCATTGCACATTTGAAGTTCAATCGGCATAGATTGTTGGTCATTTCCCTTCAGTATAAGGAAGATAAGTCAAATTATTAAAGTAACAGAAATGATTTTAAAATAGGAACGTATTAGTGTTCCCGCACACGGGCCACCAGCATATTATTACCTGTAGTTTTCATAGCATTTTCGATGAAAGATCTGAGTCGCCTTGATTTCTTTCGATATCTTGGAATTATCGTTATATTTCAGAAACAAAACAATATTAAATATTCGTATAAATATTCCTCACAATTAAATCACGCTATCTGTTGATGAAAACCGCATTAAAATCCGTTGCGCAGCTTAAAGATCTAAGCGTACATACGGCGAGAAGCGACTTTGTTTTATTTGTACTATGTAGAGATTAAAAATAAAAATGCGAAAAAGAGAATTTTTAAAATTGGAAGCTACTAAATCTCCTGTATAGTATAATTGGTGTAAACGAAATTCGTAGCGTTTGATATAATACCGTTTCTGTTTACACAAAAGCCAGATTAATCCAGCTATTGTGAAAGGATTAAGCCTTTGTTAATCGTATTACAATGAAAACACGCGACTTTATGATATAGTTACATGGAATACAGCATCGAGATAAATGCTACAGGCTATTTTATTACATTTCAGTAGGACATAGGAGCGAATATTGCTTGCAACGTATACACTTTTTTATTGAAACTATAATGAAACGTATATATTCGCATGGTTGCCTCCCGTAGTGACACGCGAACAAGGAAAATTATATTTTCAAGTCAGAAATATATTTTCAAAGGTATTATTTAATTTCCCATGACCTATACTTTGAAACTTGGAAGTTGTAATTTACTGAAGTTGTAAGGTGTAGAAATAAAAGTTTGTAATAAAATATAGTTTTAGTAGCCGTATATCGGCTATTAATTTAACCTGTAGTTTGCAATATATATAAGTGTATACGAGTAATAACAATAACTCATAAAAACTAAGTGGAGCAGCCTGGGTACACCGGCGTAGGGTTGTTAGTCTGGCGGTTTTCTATAGAATTTATCACGGAGAATGCGCTGATGAACTTTTTGACCTTGTACCATCATCACCGTTCCACCATCCGTCAACAAGACGCCGGGAGTCTTCCCATCTTGGAGGTCTCTCCACCTCGTTGTTGATATCCCCAAAATCCTTACAAAACGATTCTCTTCGTCTTTCTTAATGCGAACAAGCAATGATTGGAATTCTTTTCCGGTCTCCGTCTTCTCTACAAGGTATAATCTGTATGTATACAAGAGGAAATGGGAAATGTGAATAGGCTCTTTTTAGATCAGCGTGCTCCATCGTAGACCATGTTGTCACTTAAGATCAGGTGAAACAGTGGTCAAACGCTAATCTAATTTTTAAGTTAAAAAAAAACAATAAATAAAGAAATAACAGTTAAAAGGCAAAGGACTCAGCATAAAAGCTTGCAGTTTGGACCAAAAATAAGAGCAAAATTGAGAGAATATTGCGCTTTGCGAAAGGAAATGCAAATTTCACGAACAGTAAGACAATAGTGGTTGAATCGGCTTATACTAAATATTCAGGCTGGAAACCGCACCTCAATGACCTCATTGGGGCGGGGGCGCGTATTAGCGAGTCATTGTTTTGTTTACATTTACACGTCAGCGATTATTCAGTCAACATTGATTGAAGATCCTTAAATTTTACAGAATTTCAGTTAAATTTTGTTCAAGAGTTTTAAAGCTTTCCAAGCTTAGAGCAAATAATAATCAAAAATTAGTATCTATTTAAGGCCGATAACGCAACTGAGAATCTTAAGTCGTTACCATAAGGTAACTAACCTGATGTTGTCTGCTCTGTAATAAAAAATACAAATTTTATTCTGTTATTCGCATTCATAAAATCTAATAAATTAGATTAGTTAGAGCTTCTAACTTAGCTATTATAAAACTAAAAAAACAGTGAATTGAAATTATATGAGTTTTATCAACGTCTAACAGAAAGTTGAAAAGTAATAAAGGGAACTAAATTCATATAAGAAACTACTTAAACTCCGCTTTGAAATTCTCCCCTTTGCCCTACTTTGTAATTCTTTCAAGGAAACCATCGATTTCTGACTAGCGTCTATCAATTTTTCGTTTCGGAGCGCGTAAGAAGTGCCATTATCCTTTGAGTAGTGCGAAATATTTCTGGATCTTTATCGAAAGCGGCAATATGATATAGTGGACCCTTTTATCGGGATTTTAGAGCCTTGGAAAATCCACGATCTGAACAAGGGGAGATAAGAAAATCTTCGCCCATATTATTACTTGGGGTGCGTGAATTTTGTGGATATGTGCGCTTGGCTCATCCGATAATATTACGTTCTATTGTTAAACATCTCGCAGGGTTGGTTTTTAATCAATTTCGATTTGAAGGGACGGGTTTCGAGATTACTCTGCAAAAAATGATTTGTATAGGCTAATCTTGGGATTATAAAGGCGCCTAATTATATTTCGACTCCAACGTTCTATGCATATGGCATATGGGATGCTTTTGTTACTTTTCTAAATATAAAGTTTCGTGTGATTATTTCGCCCTATGAATATAGTTATTTTTTTTGTTTGATAATATACATGTATACACATGATCAAATCAAACATGATCAAAACAAAGAATCAAATATGTTATAAATATGTTTATAACATATTTGATTCTTTTAAAAAATTCAAAAAAAAATTCAAAAATCATTTATTCATTTAGGTAACACAATGTACACTTATGAACGTCAATTAGTTTTAAATAACGGTAAAGAAAGATATTTTTTTGACTGAAAAAGAAAATGAGTAATATGAACTTCACGGGGTTTTTCATTTATGAACGGTGGTTCTTTTCCACTCCCACTCCCACCCGTTCAATGTCCGAAGTTACTAGACGTGGGGAAGACATACAGAAAATTATAAACATATCGTCCCGGTGGGATTCGAACCCACGACCCATCGATGCGCACGGCAGGTGTTCTACCGAACGCGCCAACGAGTACGTACATTAAATCTACATTAGACATACCATTTCAAGTTGAATAATTCATAACATAATATCCCCCTTGCACAAAATGCTAACTAAACAACATATTCATTTGTAGCAAATAAAGTGACATTGAAAAAGCATCGCATTGTCCCTGGGGAGAGTCTGGGTTTGATCCCCGAACGCACCAATTAGTGGTAAAATAAAAATGCAGCGGAACCATTTACCCTGGGGCTTGGTCCCACGTGGTTTCTAATGGTGTATCTTTGCTTAGAGGGTGGTTCGTTTTAGTTGCATATGGAATACTTGTTACACTGAGTAGTGTTGCCACACTAAAAATAGCACATTACGTTTGGCAAAATGGCACAAACCTGTATTTGCATTTATGGTTTAAATAAATTACGTTTTATTAAAATAGAAGGGGTTCGTTCATGCCTTTGCTCGGATGAAAAAATTGATTTCTTTCATGCAAAATATACTTCCTCGGAGTATATTTTGCATAAAAGATTGGAAAACCAACAAGCACACTCGCATTTGTATACCTAATCAATAAGGATAATTTGTCTAGTCATAGATTTCTTCTTCCTTATAATTTGTATTTGTTAATCATGATTATTGAAATAAAATACATTTTACCGTATTAAAAAGGGATTTATTAACTATATTATTTATCCCTACGTTTCGAATGCTTTTCAGCAAGCGTGGTCACGGGCAGTTTGAAAGGTGACAGCTGTTTGATTTGAATATTCCCAAAGTTGACATACTAACGCAATTTATTTCCACGGAGTTGAATAGGTACTTGCTAATTTTCTTGTTAATTTCTATTTTATTTGATTTTTTGATACTTGCGTTAAAAGACGATATTCATTAGCTCATTCAAGTATCAGAAATATTTCGTATTAAATTACTCTTAATTTATACACAAATGATAACATAAAAGTAAGTGGGATATTTAACAAGCATGCAATACATCTTGTAATGTTTTTGACTCTTAAGAAAGCATATATTTAAGCCTCAATATTTCAAGTCTGTGGACTTATGGTGTCGAGATAAAAAAGTGTTTGTAAGATTAATTGGTGTAAGGACAGATTACATTTCACGTTACAGGTACTTAAGTAAATAAATTTCGTATCTATCATTAATCTCATGAATTTATTGGATAGTTGGTAAAACATTTACGGAAATCGAAGTAGGTGGACATATTTATTGCCTCAAAAGATAAAAAGAGATGACGTTTTATTTTTCGTTTTTTGGAAAGCTACAAAATGAATTGGGTTGTTTCTGTTTTCATTGCCGTGATGAGAGAAATCATATTGAATCTGTCAGCAAGGATATTTTATTGCAGTGTATTTTGTAAATCATTCCGGATAGGTATCTTATGAGCAAAGGTTGGCCGATTCTGGGATTAAATATAAAAATGGCGCAGAATCAGGATTCAGTTTACATGAGTAATAAGAAGTATCATAGTAAAAAAAAGTACCTAAATACAATTTACAACAGGGATATTAATATTACGTACATATAACAATATATGGTAAATTATACCTACTAAGTAATGTATAATAATTAATAATATCGAGTCCAATTTAGGGACTTAAGGTATAACTATATTCTTAGATAGATAGAGAGAGAGAAAGAGGTAAAGTTTATTGATATATTAAAGGGTAGTGTTTTATAAAAATAAAGTTTAAAGAAATTAGATGATGCTCGCGACTTCGCTCGCGAGGGCTTCTAACAAAGTTATTTAAATTAAGATAATTTTGCTTCCCAACATCTTAGTCCAATCTATATGATGATATAGCTATAAAGCTATAGAGATTTGCGTAAACAAACAGACAGACAATCAAAAAAGCTCCGAATGCTCGAAGTAAAATGTAGGTCGACAGTGCATCATTGACTGATGTTCTGTGGCTGGGGCTATCACCAATCATGAAGTGAACCTCATGCTCATCTGTCGAAATCTACCATAAAAAATATATATACTGTTCTCGTCCTTTCAACGTCCCCTTTCCATTTCTGGTAAAATTTGCAATGTACAGAAATATTGAGATATAGCATGACTTTAGTTCAATACTTTATCCGCCGAAATGAAAGATGAGAAAGACGACAAATAAAGATAAATATTTATTTGAATGGACTGTCAGAAGTCTCATTCCGTCGTCATTTTAATTAAGCTCTATGCGTTTGGACGTAAATTGCCATCATAGCGACGTTTCTTATTAGCCATTTTGAGAGGAAAGAGGAAAACTTGGTAATATTTATACAGAATAAGGGAACCGAGTGAAATCTAACAGTACAATGAAATTTCCTACCAAGAATGCTCTTGTGGAATATGAATTATTTTTTAAGAGATGAAAAGTGTTTTCACTAGGTAATCCTGATTTAATCAATGGAAGTAGTGGAATGTAATTTAAAATAATGATAATGAACAACCAGATATATGTATATAAGATGTAGGTGGATGGATGGATGTCCGGCAACTTTGTCAAAAGCTTTGCGAATGTGATGAATTGTATTGCAATTTATGTAATTTTATTATTTTCTCTTATTTGTTCTATTATAGTGATTGCATTGTGTTATTTATATTAATGTAATTGGATGTATGTCCGTTTTAATTTAAAATAGATGTGTAAATGTGTAAATAGGTAGACTAAAAAAATATTTTGTGTCGAAATTTAAATGTGTTTTGATTTTGTATTATAAATGATGGCTTTATATATGTATGCGAAATATAAAAAAATAAATATTATGAACTTATATTTGAACATAACTATATTAATCCATCTCGTAAGTCTCATTATTAAGCTTTACGTCTGAAGTGAAATTTCAAGGCCCCATGGGGCAGAGATATTTTTTTCTTTATCACTGGTATCTTTTACACTGATCACCTCCTCAGTCTGATGAGCCGTGCTGGACCGAAAACAATTTTTTATTTTGTTTCACCGGTATTCGAACTTGGGACCACCGGTGCTAACTGTAAGACGATTACCAGTGAGCCACAGAGGCGGTCACTTGATTTCTACTTATAATAGCAGAATTCTGTCATATTTTTTAGACATATCATCTTCGTTATGAAGGTGACCATTTTTTATTTTTTTATGTTAGATAGCGACAGACGTCATGCTCGTTTGTCGATATCACTTGATAGGAGGTGATACCCCAGTCACAGACCATCTATGTATAGTCAATGATGCGGCAGTCTACTTTTTCTTCAGGCATACGGAGAAAATACCTATGCATAGCTATCGACCCATTGAATCTTCACGTCAAACCCGTATCGAAGTGTCGTCGTATGTCGTCCGACTTTAGTGCACTCAGGGGAAATCAGTGATTCCTTGCAAACCATGTTCGCAGTGTAAACTCAACAAACATCAAATAATAAAAGTGTCTCTTGCAACACGATAGGTGGTAAGAATCGGAAGTGAATTGATAAAGATGAAAAATATCACTGCTTACCTATTTACTTAGTTATGCATAATTCACAAAGGGTATTTATTTAGTACTTTGAACCCTAGGTTATATGAATTACACCTGATTTCTGTTCCAATTGGTCTCGGATTTGAATTCCACCGATGACATATTTCTAATTTTCTATGAACTGCTAGGCTACTTTGAGCGTTGGAAATGTCGTAGGAATCGAAATGTCGTCCAGGTAGCAAAACACAGTACGTGGACAGAAAAGCTTTAAAAAGAGATATTTTCAGTTTATATAGATTTTGCCATCATCAGTCATCGTTAAAAATAAAAAAATATATAATATTATCATATTATTTTTGGTAGAAATTTATTTGATATCAACATCTTCACAATTGTCCGATTCATTTTTCGAAAACAAAGAAAGATGACTGGCACCATCAAATTCAGTAAAGAGGACTTCTGTTTGGTTCGTTAGGGAATTCAGTTACTATCGCCGTTGGAACCTGGTGACTGAAATAAACCATTTTTCAACACAGTAAAAACGTACTAGAACAAACGTGGCCAGATCCACAGATTAAATAACTGTCTAGACAAAGGGCTTAGTCAACTAGGAATAGGAGAAAAAATACAATGTTGATTTTATGTGTGCGTGTATAGAATATTGTCTTTTCTTAGCGTTAAATAGCTATGGTCAACTTGTAAGTCCTCCGATGTTGCTGATTATGGGAGCTGGAAGTCACTTACACTTACACATCAGTTGAGCCCGTTTGCCCCTATTTCATAAAAAAAAACAATTCTTAAATAAATAAACATAAAGCGTGCATATGTCGCGTTTCGATTTCCGTCTATAGATTTCCCAATGATTGAAGTAAAACATAGATCAAAATTCAAAAGCATATCCTTTACTGGTATCCAGTGTCTAAGGTATAACCTAAAACCAGTTTACATTTACATTATATACGCAATTCGTATATTTTGAACATGGATATTATACTTCCAAAGTTAATTTTTGAAGGCAAAAAAAATAGTGGCCTTTTTTCATTACATTATGTAAATTATATTCTTTACTAAAAACAAACTACGAATGTGATGATAGTACACCCCAGTCCGCTCTGCTTTAAAACAATTTATTATTAATAAAATAAAATAGTCCAGTCCAATTAATTATTCACTAAATAAATATGTCCAAAGTAATCATATAAAATTAATGTGAAATAATAAATCACACTCAATTCATATCGATGGTAACAAGAACAATAAATAATCAAATATTACAATACCGTGTTACTTTGAGTCCCACCTTTCGGTTGCACCGCGGGAGTTCACTTTTCATACAATTTGTTTTGATTCAATCTACCGGAGCTCGTATGCTCTGTATGTGGTACAGTGTATAGAAATTGTGGTGAGGAATCTATTACTACTTCTGCGACTAAAAATACTGTACTATGTAATCATAGACGGTATGGTATCAAGAAATAATTGGCAAGCAATGATGAATCTACTACAACTAGTATATTTGATTGTCATTTAACCAAAGCGTTAGTAAAGAGTCACTGTCTAATGAAATGACCGCCTCCTTGGTCCCGGGTTCAAATCCCAGGGAAATAATTGAAGAATAAAAAAAATAGTTAATTGGAGCGCAGAAGATTGATCGCTTACTTGCCTATAACGGAAAATTATAAGTGACGCGGTGGCAGAAAAGTGAGTGCCTCATGCCTCAGTGTGGGAATCGATTCACTTTTTTATCGTCTAATATAAAAGTGTTGGTTTAAGAATTACCTTAGTACTCGTTTCTCTGAAAGTCAAATATTATTATTTATATAATAAAATTATTTATACCAATAAAAAAAATACATGCATTACAACTTATATCTTAAATGTATTCGTCAGATCGTCGATCGTTATTCATCACCGCAAATGTGAGGTCGGGTCACTTTGAGATAAAAACCTTTCTATCTACACGATAATAAGTATTAAAATATTGTTAAAAAGCATTAATACTATCACTTTCTATTGCCAATGCCTTACTTTTTTGTATAGCAATGCCAAAATTCTTGGTTATGAACGATTATCGACCACTTGGAATGGCCTACTCGCATTATGCAGTCATTGTTCAAACTAAATTCGCTCAAGGTTTCTTACAAAGGAGTATTTTACTGATTATTTCACAACTGTTCGAGTAGTATAGACTACTATCATATTATTCAAGTGAATTTATACTTACAGTTGAAAATATGCACTTGTCTCATATCATTGTAGGTAACATAAAGTTTATTGAAAATATATGTTTATTACGATCGATTCCTTTGTTACGATTGGACACTGGCGATCGGTTTTATGTAGTTTTGAAGATTATACGCTCTTTTCATCCTTGTTATGACTTTAGGAGTTCTCCTCGAATGGGGTTATTTATTACAATTGAATTTCTATAGCCTGATGTATTTAGATAGTTTAAGAATGGGAGTTGAACGCCAACGCATTTATTGGAATTAACTTTGAGATTTTTACATAAAACATAACAACCAAATTGGTTTTAAAAAGCTATATTTTATAGACATATAAACTACGAGACTTTTTTTTAAATTGACTGGACTTTATCAAATTGTGTTCGTATTGCGTTACAAATAGATTTTTTATATTCCCAAATATCTTGGAAGATTACGAAACTTAAGGCTTTGTAGGATTTATAGATATAGATCATTATAACTTCCTCCTTGCCCTATTAAAAAGAATAATAAATAATTTTAATTAAATAATTGTTTTCATATATATATTATTACAAAATACATATAAATAAATTACAAATGTTTTAAATAAATGTTGTATAAAATTATAGACAAATTATATACCACCAAAAACATTTTCATGTAAAGTAGACGAGACGACGATGAGTATCAGAGCTATCAGAGTTATCAGAGCTTTTGTAGAGGCAAGCTCCAAGCTCTACACGCCCTAACCTAACACTCTCTCATCATAGCGTATAGTGTTCTGCGTGAATCCTAGTCTTAAACCCTACACTGAGGTACTTGTCAAAATCAGTGTCTTGGCCATACTAACGCTTCTTGGTTCTACGGACTACTTACCTGTTTGTTTCTTGGTATGTTTGACTTAGGGTTTTTTTCGATTTTTACTTACAAGATCCAAGGTGTTGGAAAGTCTCAAACAACTATTGAAGTTTGGGTGTTTTTTTTTAATTCACTAGCCTCGCGTACTAGTCTGGAAAATAATTTAATTTCTCTTACAAGAATTTTCAGTTGTTCGAAGGGTATGTAGTGGTTTAGCTTGGCAGTGTCTTCACATATTGCTGACTTTGAGTGACGTTTGTGGGAACACATCGCGGATATTAAACACAAACGTCAGTCAAATATGCGATACTCGCGTTAGTAAAAGACGACATTAAGCTTGCATTTAATTGAATAAATAGGACTGTTATATCACTATTGGGCTCGTTGGCGCGTTCGGTGAACACCTGCCGGACGCATCGATGGGTCGTGGGTTCGAATCCCACTGGGACGACATTTTTATAATTTTCTGTAAGCATGTTTTCCCCACGTCTGGTAACTTCGGGAATTGAATGGGTGGAAGGAATATCAGAATTCCGACCGGGTAACGAACCACCGTTCATAGATGGAAAAACCGTGAGGTGCATATAGCGCGTTTCGGTTTCAGTCTATGGATTTCCGAATGCTCGAAGTATAACGTAGGTGAATTGACTAATGTTCTGTGGCTGAGGTATCACCTACCATCAAGTGAACCTTATGCTCGTCTTAGCTATCTAACATAAAAAAAGCTATATCTTAATACTTAATATTAACAAGTGATAGCTACAAAAAGATGACTTAACAAGCTTCGTCAGCTGGTAATAAAGAAAGGATTTATTGAATTAGCAATTAATTTGTAAGTAAGCAGCCGTTTATTTCATCGAGTCAGTGGGAGCCCTGTGTCGGCCATATTGGCTTCCCGTCGCGAAGGGCCTTCGTGAAAACAAACTTTATAAAAGGAAAATATTATAATTAATAACTATAATTATATTACATGCTTTCGTCAGACCTATCAGACGTTATTTAAATGTCGTAATATTTAACTTATACAAATGTAGTTTTAATGAATCAATTAGTTAGTATTTTCAATTTAATAATTATCCGCATCCGAGGCTTAGTGGAAACAAAATAAAAAGAAATGCAGTCGGGTAGGTCTCAGAAAGCCTACTTGCCTGTAAATAAAAAATGATTAGTGAAATAGACACAAAAATGGGTCTGCCCCATGTCTTACTAAGGGACTCACTCTCTCACTTTTTTAAGTCATTGTCAGTTTATATCTTGTACCAATTGTATAAATACTATTTCTAGTACCTATCGCTTTTAAAATGTATAGGTAGTTAAAGAGTAGGCTTTTTTATATTAATAAACGTGACAGCATCACAGATAGTTTAGCGTCAAACAATTTATTTCAAATACATTCATTGAATATCTACAAATCTTCATCCCGACTCTTCAGGCGAAAGGATGAATGAAAGATGATAATGGAAGAAAAACAACTTATTTCGTCGACCTCCAAGTAAAATGAAATAAGGCAGAGAGGAGAAGAAAAGAGCTACATTTTAGGTACAAAATTTTATACATAAAAATACTCGACTGTTTTACAACTCAAGAGAAATTCAACTAGAATCTCCATAATTCTCGAAAGCCCAAGTTAAGCTATCATGTATTCTATCCGCGAAACGTCGGCTTCCCGCTTCGTTAGTTCACACTACACTAAAATTTTCGTCGCGGAAACGGCTGTTATTACGGAAGGTTTACGTTGGCGGCTTGGTCGCTGGAGGAATTCAACTAGGAGGCAATTTCCCCTTTATGCGTTCCGGAGAGCGGGCGGCCATGATTCTCTCGAAAAATCATCTAGTGTTAACCAAATTTAAATTATTAATAGAAGTCTTTTTTTAAAGAAATAAGTACACAGGTTGAAGATTTATCTTCTGGTGTGTTAGTGCTAAAAAGTATGTTTTTTTTTTTAAATAAAATTATACTATTTTTCAAACAGACCTAACATAGTGAACATTTATATTTCCATTCTCTTTCTAACAAGGGGAAGGGAAAAAGCACAAGCCCCAGCAAGCTGAAAAATATATTAATAATTTCACTGAAAAACATTTTTTCATTGATAATAGTTTAAATGAAATGAATGTGTAGAATACTGAATAATATTTTTACTTCGAGCATTCAGAAATCCATAGCCTGAAATCGACACGCGCAGTGTGCACTTCATGGTTTTTCCACCTATGAACGGTGGTTCGATTCCCGGTCGGAATTTCGATTTTCCTCTCACTCGTCAATGCCCGAAGCAACCAGACGTGGGGAAGACATGCTTATAGAAAATAATAAACGTGTCGTCCCGGTGGGATTCGAACCCACGACCCATCGATGTGCACGGTAGGTGACCTACCGAACGTGCCAACGAGCCCGCCAAAAGAGTCGCATCGCCATAATGAAAAAAATCCTTTCTTTTGTGACCATGCTCTAATTGAAATTACTAAATAAAAGAAAAATGATGGTTACCTCATTTCCGACAGATTAAATTTTTCTTTATTCTCTTCAGGTTCATGAATAACGTCGTCTTCAGAGAATTACAATTTAACAAGAATATTACAGGTGTCCGGTGAATTTAATCTTTCTTTTACGGAGTCTTCTTATCTTATCCCTATATATTATTAATGAGAAAGTGTGTTATTTTGTACTTTTTGACTTGAATTTTTGTTTGCCAATTTCACTTGATTTGATTTACGTTCAAAATGTAAAAATAAAAATTCTTTAACCCTTTTGTTTTTTAACTCTCCATTTCTTGTAAAAAAACCTGTGTATATGTCTGAAACATTATATGTAAACATTATATACATATACATAAACATTATTACTTCTTTTGCGAAAGTTCTCATGAAAATATATTTTTTTTATGTCAAAAATAACGATAGAGTAGCGTTAGACCACCTGATCGTAGATTATACAATAACAGGACGACAATAAATGGTGAGCTGTTGACCAAACAAAAACATGTTGACAGAAATTATAAACTTGTCTAACTCGGCGGGATTCGAACTCGCAACCTATTGGAAGTCGGAATGCAAATGCACCAATGCAAACAATACCTACTGAATGCACCAAACAGCTTGTCCAAAATGTAGAGGACCAAAAAATCGTGTGGAACTTTTCCAAATCATCTGTTCTTTCGATTTTAGGGATTCCTTCAAAATATTGCACATTTTCCTGTTAAAGAATAGCTTTCAATTTCAATCTAATCCGGTTTAAATGCGAGGGCTGTATGACGTAACGTCTTCCGCCTCAAGAGTGCCCCGTAATTCTTGCAATGTGAATTTTACTTCAGGCGTGATGAAATTAAGTAGCCAATTTAGGAAATGCCTTTGGTTTGGAGAATTGGACAGTTTTACTCAATTTCTGCTTTTGTCTTTGACTTTTGTTCTGAATTTGAATTTATTCCATTGACAAATAAGTTTTGCTGACAGAACTAAATAAGATATTAACATTAACCACTCAATTAACCAGTACTACTAAATAAATATTTGCTGTTGCTTATAGTAAATAAACTCCCAGGTTCGAATCCCGGGGATACAATATAAAAAAATCGATACAGCAGGGCACAGAAGACAGATCACATACTTGTCTGTAAATAAAAGTAAAGAGAGAAAGAGGCACAAAAATATGTCTGCTAGAAATTTGGTTTCAACATGAAAGATTAGTGCATCTAATTTTCTAGGCTTAAATATTTGTCATCAGATTTTATTTTATAACTTAATAATTTAAAAGTATCCTGTATATACAAAATGCTATTATTTTGGTAAACATTCTTTAAGATGAAATACCGTAGTAGGAAATAACACACGTAATAAAAACAGTTTACCTTTGCAACTGTATATTTTCATATATTTATAACTTGATAAATGGCAAGGATAAGACGAAACGACACGGTCACCAGTGAAAATAGGGTGTATATTTGTTTTCATATCCTTCCCCTTCCGATATTATTCGCCAGGTGTCTTTATAGCCCGCTTTATTACCTGAGAGTTATATTAATCCGCAAACCTAATACTACTTAAATCGATTCCGTTCATGTTGTCGCTACAAACCAAAATAATTGTAATATTGTCTTTTATTAACGCGAGTATCACACATTTAAATAAAATACTGTATACCGGATTAAAACGCGATTTATTATTTATATTGTTTAAATTATTTATCCCGACGTTTCGGATGCTTTACAGCAACCGTGGTCGCGTGGTCCCCGGTATACAGTATTTTATTTAAAATAATTTTAGTTTTGGTAAAATGAAATATACACTAGATTTAGATAGCAGCTTTGCCCCCTTACGAATAATTACGAAAGTTTGTTCGGAATGGAGATGGTCTTCAAAAGGGCCAGGTCAAAAGTATTCGAAACCAACCCCAATGGGAAAGATGTAGTATATGTATATGAATGTTTGTCTGAGAGGAAAAACCTACAACAGGATATGACTTCTTTCTATGTTGCACTTCATTCAGTTCTAATCAGCCGTTTATGCATACCTATTTTAATTACAAAAATACAAATATCCGAATCACTGTCAATTTAAAAATTTGAAGAGTATTTCATGAACGGCAATCGTATAAACAGTGTTTATTAAAATTAATTCGTACATCTGCAGAACGACGAAGCCCAGTAGGTACATAATCCTAAAAAATAAATGAAAGTCAATAAAACGATAATAACATAATATATCGGAAACGAATAAACCAGGTCATTAAATCTTTATTGTACCACGAAATTCACAAAGTTATACAAGCTCAGTATAAACAAGTGATTGACCCACATCCTATATCAAAAGCTGAGTCCCTGAGAATCGTCAGCAAAACATTCGCTTTGTAACAACTTTTTTCCCTAGACGAGGCCCTCTGAAGGCGACGGTTCCACAAATAACCGAGCTTATGGGACTAGCCAAATTTTCCCTTATCGATTTATGCTAAAATGTAGGAATTTGTATTTGTATGACGACGGAAAGTAAAAGGTAGTTGTTACTAATTCTTTTTCGAATTCTAGGAATAATCGAAAAGTTTTTCGTTTTGTTTGTCTAATAACAAGAATATATAGAACTAGCAACACGCCCCGGCTTCACACGGTTGCAATGTAGATGCATTATACACAAAATATATCCTATATTACTCGCTAATAATGTAGCTTTGTATTGGTGAAAGAATTTTTAAATTTTTTTAAAGAACAAATCATCTCTGGGGACACGATATTTAATTTAACGTGTGAGTGTGTGTATAATAAATAAATGATTAAAAACTATTACTCGAATCATAAATACAACTAAATATTACAATATAATGCTATACTTGAAAATTTTAATGGTAAAAAAGACGCGTATTCTTACGCTTACGTGGTATTTTGTTATTTTTTTTATATTGTTTTTTTATCTTATTTTGTTATAATAAAAAAGAGTAACACTTTTATCATTAAAATTATAATCAATTTGTCCAACATGGCAATTTAGTTTCAATGAAACATACAAACAAATAAAAAAACTTATATCGAATCCCTTAAACCTCCTTACGAAAATTCCATAATATGTCTAATACAGACAAAGTTGTTTCCTCCCCACTGTTCATTACGGACGATGCACGTACCTGTTATTGCCACCCGGTCTGTAACAATAAGGGAAAAGGGCCAAGACATAATGAATAGTATATGTCGCAGCTAAAGCTACTTTTATTGGTCTTTTAATTAACAACCCGGATAGATAATGAAACGGCTTTTAAGCTCAGCTTGAAGGTAATGAGATATCGAGAGAAAACGATAAAACTCCAAAGTCTTAAAATTCAAGACTGCAATTGAAATGAGTTCGTATTTAACGGAAATGTGTTATTAAATCTTTTGGAAGCATTGGAAACTAAAACTTATTAATTGTTTCGTGTTACTCACTTCTTGTGCGTTTATACTTAAAAGTGGTGAAATTGATAAAAATAAATTATTGAATTATCTTATATTGGATTGGGATGACATGTTTAAAATAAGCTGTCTGTAAGCATGTTTTCCCCACGTCTGGTAACTTCGAGCATTGATCGGGTGGGAGGAATATCGAATTTCCGACCGTGTCACGAACCACCGTTCATAGGTAAAAAAACCGTGAAGTGCACATTGCGCGTTTCGATTTCAGTCTATGGATTTCGGAAAGCTCGAAATAAAATGTAGGTCTACAGCATCATTGACTGATATTCTGTAGCTGAGGTATCACTATCAAGTGAACCTCATGCTCATCTGTCGATATCTGTAAAGTAATTCGTATCCATTAAAATGAATCTGAATGAGCGTAATGAAAGCTATCTTAAGTCTAAACTTTTATATATCGAAAAATCGGTTGGTATTATGCTGTGTTATGTTTCATATCAATTTAATTAATTATATCTGATTAATATAAAATTTCGACGATGTCAAATATAGTCAAAAAATTTAAACATTCGACTCACATATTCATACAAGTAATTCAGTTGCTACGGAGTCCAATTAAAATTTCACGTCGTCCAATTAATGTTACAATATGAAAATAAATTGCATGACTGGAATTACCGAAACGAAGCGACTGGGAGTTTGGAACAGTTTACCAATGGTATGAAAAATTACTGTTAAATATCTTGAAAGTGAAGATTGAAATGATATTACAATTATTGTTAATCTTAAGCTATCTCGAACTACTTCCAGAATAATTCCTTGGAACCTCTGTGAGTGCCCTTCCTCCAACTTACAAAGAGGATCCTCGACGAATCTAACCACTAACCGGCCGTAAGTCCCCAGTAGTTGATGTCGAGGTGTTGTATATTTACTCACCGCTCGGAGAAACTTTGATAGCGCGATTCAGGATTATTGATTATTGACGTATTGTCGCTACATCTGGAAGGATTATTCAACAAAATCAAAGTATTTTTTTAAGTAGATGGAAATCGATTTCTTGCGAACGTTTTTCCTATACTCATATAGGTTATTATACGACCGCAATAAACTGAACAATGAGAACCCAAATCTCACATACGGGTGACACCACAGCTGTATAATATAAATGAACAATAAATTTAGACGTTTGTTAACCCCCACCTGTGCGGCGGTCATAGGGACCGGCTCGTAATTCAACGGAATTGCACCCGGAGGCCGTATAGTACCTACCTAGCGTAACAAAAACAAATCCTATGCTTATTGCTTACAGAATTCATTAATATTATCACGAACGATGCTTTATGTCTATATTTTATTTATCTGCACCTACCTTTATTACTTTTCCATAACGGTGAAAGGAACACATTTTGTATTTTTTCTCTTTTTTAATGAAGGCTTTCACGCGTATAGAAAAAGATGTCTATATGCGTGAACAATACGTGTTGACTGAGAAAGCTTCTGTAAATTCTTATAAATTTCGGTAATCTTATGTGTGTGTTTCCCAAGATATTGCTAAGTTTGAACTCTCGGAAATCTTATTTTTGTTTTAGACAAACCATCTTGTGGTTGGTGAATGGTTACTTCCGCCACTAACCATCAATTTGTAATTTTTTTAATTTTATTTATGTCAGATATCGCCAGACTAGCATAAGGTTCACTTGATGGTTGGTGATACCTCAGCCACAAAATGTCAGTCAATGATGCGCCGTTGACCCAATTTTGACTTCGAGCATTCGGATGTCAATGATGCGCTACCGTATCAATTTTCTTCAAACATCATACATACATATCCAATACAAACCCATCGAAACGCAAGTCTTTGCTTCCGAACTGGCGTTCTCGTATTTAAGTTATATACGCACCATAGAGCCCGTCAAAATATCAACTTAATCAATTAGTAACTCGGTATAATTAATTACGTGTAGTCGCGTTCCCTGATGAATATTTCTGGGAACAAAAGCCTTCAAATAGCGTTATAAAATGAACACATGTTGCCATTAAGGGTATTAAAGTCCAGTACTGTTATCTGATATCTGATCATTTCCAATCGATATGTCTACGTTGTAGAGTTTAACTTTTTTGGTAATATTTTAATGAGAATTTCTAATTTATGTTTCATTTTACATTAACTTAGGCAATAGTATATTTTTATACAATACATATATAATATATATAATATTTTACGAGTAGGTACGTTTAGGAATTGTGATATCTCTACTTTAGAGGTATAAAAGTCTTTATATCTTAAATGTTTTTGTTTTATTGCAATTCAATTTTATTAGAATTAATATTTTTTGAGGTAATTCATAATTGAAATTATATTTAGCAAAAATAATGTATCCTTTTTTTTAAGTTTTATAGTACTACAAAATAAGGTACACCATAATAAGAGTGAACTTAACCACTTTATCTTGATAGTGAATTTAACCTTGAACCCTCTTTCGGTTTCTTCGGAAAGAAAATTTAACAAATAGATTAGTATGTAGAATATACATAAAATCAATTTCAACTTTAAATCTCTTCCGTTTATATTCTTATACGATGACAAAGCCATTAACTGCAATCTAAGTTTTTCAAAAATAATACTAAAGATCGTCGATTTTAAATTGATGGTTTCAGCCTATAACCTAATCCTCACGCTTGTGAGTATTGTAGAAAAGAAATATTTTTTTCATCCCTTCAGGCCTCTGTGCGCATGCGCATCGCAATCCACCGAATAATAAAAAAAAATGTTTAAATCGCATCAATTACTTGCCTGTAAAGTAAAATACATATGTCTACCCCATGTCCCACTTGGGGTTCTTCACATCATAATAACAGTATCTATGACAGAGGTGCATTAAATAAGACTTCATCTTTTAAAATTTACATAGGTACACATAGATAAAATAATGATGTTATTAACTGCCACTTACTTGAAAGATATCTGAACAATTTAATCCTTACTTACGTTACACATTAAAATGATTACTTGAATCTAATAAAAATAAAATTAAGTCTTACTTTCGACACCTCAGGCTACCGGCCCTAAGTGATAGCCGATATTTATGGTAGGGAGATAAAAGACGAAAACTTGTTCGGTTCACCATTATCCTTAATAAGTATGGATTAGTTAGGGTGAGGTTCCAGTTCGAGTCATAAATTAGTTGAAGACTACCTTTTATAATGGGTCGTATTATCTATTTTATGAACGAGGTTTCGCTTGTATGCTCTCCGATAAGTATACTTTACAGTCTCATATATTTACGACGTTAATTGGAACGGTCCTTTAATACGGTTAAGATGTTCTATAAACAGTTTATTGTGCGGTTTATCGGTTTAATCACCTTGAAAGTGTCATAGTATATTAGTCTAGTTATCGTTTCCTGTATGTACTAGGATTACATAAATAATAAGGCGGAAAATTATGCGTGAAATAATCAACTTGATTATGCATACGATGGTAAATATGTGATATTATATACAATATACAATTCATATTAAATCTCCTGTTCACTGAATTATTAATGGAGTCGAATGTTGACAGGCTTTGTATTATATTAACGAGTTTATAATTATAGGTAAATAACTGAGATCATAGTTGTCTACAAAACAAATACATATAATATAAATATAGATATGTCAATGTTATATTATATATTTATCAAAATTTAACTACTATCAAATTGCCAATACAATTTTCCGTTTTCCACCCATCCGTAGCAATACCTTTAGATTTGTTATTAGTTTTTCCTTGTTTTCGTCATTTAGCTTACTTTTGACAAACTAATTGGGTATTTTCTCAATAATACCGAAAATTAAGTGTGAGTTTTAATATAATCTAGGCAGTGGCGGCGTAAAACCTAAATTTGTTGTGGGCAAGATTCATTTTGCGGGGCCCTCTGCCAGCGCAAAAGATGTTTTTTTTTTTGGAAAAAAAAATAGTATGGCGCGTTCGGGGCTTTTAAGTAATTCACAAATTTCTTTCGAGGTGCGAGGCCCCCTGGGTCGTGAGGCCGTAGGCGGTGGCCCACGTCGCCCACGCCTTACGCCGCCACTGAATGTAGCTTTCTATTGGTGAAATATTTTTTAAAATCGGTCCAGTAGTTTTGAGTAAAATCATAACAAACAAATCATTCCTCTTTTTTATGTTGGATATCGACAGACGAGCATGAGGTTCACTTAATGGTAGGTGACACCTCAGCCACAGTACATCAGTCAATGATGCGCTGTCGACCTACTTTTTACTTCGAGCATTCGGAAAATATCCTCTTTATAATATTAGTGCAGATAGCTCATTGTATTGTATTGTTTCAAAATATCTAGTCTAATTTTAAAATACAGATGATATTACTATATCTTAACAGATGTACCTAGTGACAGTAGAGTGAGAATGCTCTCGTTTCATAATTAGTAAAATATCTTCTTCATTAACAAAACGAACGTGAAACTGGTGGAAATTGGAAAGGCACAATCGATGCTCGCGAGTCGCAGCCCCTTGATGCGATTGTCAGGTTTGATTAAGCGTATAAAAATAAATGGTACACCCAAAAGGGGAAGTCACAAGTCGGAAGGAAAATTCTCCTTCCTCATTTTCGTAATTGGCTGAGTAAGAACTCGTAATAAGCTTTCTGCTTTCATGCTATACGATCCTTCATTAAGGTTTTTGTAATAATTATATTTGATCTAAAAACAGAAACATTTTTATAATCTTTGTAGATATATTAAATTAATTATTAAAAACATAATATTGTATTTTATTAACGCGAGTATCACACAGCTCCACTTGTCTTCCCGCGACCACGGTTGCTGTAAAGCATCCGAAACATCGGGATAAATAATTTAAACAATATAAATAATAAATCGCGTTTTAATCCGGTATACAGTATTTTATTAAAAACATTTCAATATATGGCAATATATAAGGCATCCTTGGAGATGTAAACACCAGGTTAACAAAAATGAGACAATAATTACGACTAAAAAAGAAAACATGTCATTACTGTTTAAAATATCATAGTTCCTTCCCACTTTCTTAAATCATGTCATGCAATCATCAAATAATGATTGATATATAAATGTCTTCTTTATTCAAATTTCGTTATCAGTTCACTAAATGTAAACTAAAATAGATTAATAATAAACCCACGATAAAGTTTATAATTTACGACCCCCGCGTGTCATCTAGTTGCTATCAAGCAATATGTCATATACATCCGCCAGGAAAACCGCGTCTATGTCACCTGCAGATATTTGTCAAAACCCATGGGAAACAAACTTATTACTACAGATACGACTAAATAATTTGAACGCTGTGTGTGAGGCATTAAGATTATTTTAAGTGATCGAAATTGTTTCAAAACTAGCACTATAGCGATATGTATTACGCTGTCAAATATGGTTGCGTGGGGCGTCGGAAATGGTCAAATTTATTGCCAAACTTTAATCTCTGCAAATATTGGATTTAGTATTTTTGATGCTGACTAAATGGGTGACTATGATTGATGTGATACTATACACCAGCTTTATCCTATTGAACTATCATATTTTTTGAAACAATGTTTTTGTATAAATCACGCATCGCTTTTGTGATATTTGAATATTCCGTTAGTATAAATTGATTTTGTTGATGCAGCTATATAAATATTCAGTTTAGGTTGGTGCTTCAATATGATATGTTTCATCAAAGTTCACAATATATGCTTTATGTATGGAAATATAACACAGCGTTGCGCGAAGTTTCTCTGTAAATGACAATAAGTAAATAAGCATTCAACTGAAGACGTAGTTGTTATCAAATTCACGTAACTTCTAAGTCGTCTGAAAGTCTAATGTCGCGTGACTTCAACAAACTTGCGAATAAATCGAATGCACCTTCAATCGCAATTGGATCACGTAGTGAGTTCATTTTCCGGAATCCTCATACCGTTTCAGAGTACCGGGAGACTACCTGCGCCCCCGAGGGTGTCAGCGTAATTTACGACCCTAGATAACGAGGGCTCGCAGTGGTCTTATCGACTTCCCTTCCATTTTTTCACCGCTTCTAGTGCCTTTTTTCACTAGCAAATCGACTATTATGGGAAACGCTATCGACCAAAGACAATCGCAGACCGCTCGAATGAAGTGTCTTGAAACTTTTTATTCGAATGCATTTGCACAAGTGGGAACAGATGCGGAATTACTTTTCCATTTTATCCATGTGTGCACACTTCAAGTGAGTTTTGAAGTCTTTATTCAAATGTTATAAAATTTTATTTTTCCTAGTTGAGACTTACGTTCCTTTGCATTGGTCATTGAAGACACCTGCCCCACCCGGAGTTTTACGGCTCCTTTTACTTCCGAGATGCAAGCTCGAATTTCGTAATTTTGACTTGCTCCAACGATGAATCCCCAAGAATACGTCGTAAAATTTCACGTGCCCGGGTCGGAAAGATTTTGTAGATTAACATCGAAAGCAAATCGTAAACTTATGTGCTTTTGTTTTATGCTCACTGATATAACTTTATCAACGACAAGCGATCCGCCCCGGCTTCGCACGGGCGTAATGTAGAAAAAAAAGAAAAAGCCTATGTTACTCGCTGATATGTAGCTTTCTATTGGTGATTTTTTTTTTAAATCGGTCGAGTAGTATATGAGTAGTATATATTATGAGTTAAATCGTAACAAACAAATATTTCCTCTTTATAATATTCGTATAGACTAGCAACGCGCCCCGGCTTCACACGGGTGCAATGTCGATGTACTTACTTATACACAAAACATAGCCTATGTTACTCGTTGATAATGTAGCTTTCTATTGGTGAAAGAATTTTCAAAATCGATCCAGTAGTTTTTGAGTTTATTCATTCAAAAATACAAAAAATCAAATCTTTCTTCTTTATAATATTAAATAGAATAGATAATAATAGATATACCAATGGCTTTTATATCTTTTTAGAATAAAAAAGTATTCTGGTTTTATCACAACTTAGTATGAAATGACTTTATAATTATCTTATTTATTACAAGAATCTTAAAAATTGCATTTATGCATTCTGCTACCCTTCTTTTATCACTCCTCTTAATTTCTGGTAAAAATATTTAGTGAAGCGTAATTTCGATCCTACTCTTTTATTATATGTATAG
The DNA here is from genome assembly GCA_905404175.1 of Anthocharis cardamines. Lineage (NCBI taxonomy): Eukaryota > Metazoa > Arthropoda > Insecta > Lepidoptera > Pieridae > Anthocharis > Anthocharis cardamines. The sequence goes on from FR989959.1 coordinate 5,056,314, forward strand.
ATTTAGTGGACAACATCAGACCTAAATCACGTTTTCAGTTGATTGATTATAGAATTTTAAAGTGCCCACAGAAATGTCGACACACCATTTCCCACGTCAGAAAAATCGCGTCCATTTCCTTTATCCATTTCGAACTAACTTTATTAGAATGAGCTACCATTATTTACCTAGAAGTTTCAACGTTTATGTTACGTACATGTTATGTTAGTCTTGTGAAATTTCTTAATACATGAGAATACTTAAGATTCTTAGTCATTCTTGTGGCCCTAATTTTTTGATAACAAAAAGTGTTTTAGTTTTTCTATCATCCTGAATTTACTAGTCATTTTTTATTGATGTTTTGAATACTCAATTCAAGCATTAAAATTCCTTAATATTACACACCTCTATCGAATTTTACATATACTCCTACGGCCTTATTCATAAACGTATTATAAGCTTGATATAGTTAAAATATGTTTTGTCTCGCTCTATTGAATATAAAAAGACTACAGAACGAAATATTAAAATTGTTTTTAGTATTATTTTAATGATTTTTATTTCCTTTTATTTTAAATTTCTTAGCGTGTTTTCTGGCACTCCAAAAGTTACCCAGGCAGATGCTGAAAATCAGCGTTGTGGCCAGTACTGGTTTACAGCACAAGCTGAGCATCGGCCTTTTCTTTAGCCACACAGCATAATATTATCATGTATTTAGTTTAAGTTACGATGAAAAATGTAAAGCTATATATATAATGTATTTAAGAAGTGTGGCATCGAATAAATTTTTCTTATTTCTTATTTCTTAAATAATCAAAACATATTTTAACTATATCAAGCTTATAATACGTTTATGAATAAGGCCGTTAGTTTTTAATAATTTTTTGTTCACTTTTCTGATATCGATGCTTTATCAATAGCACTAATAAATTAAATCCATGTGTAATAAAAATTCGGATTGAGAGTTATCTGGAACCCGCAATAGCCATTAAACATTTTACTCTTATTGAAATTCAGGAGACTGTTTTAAACACGGTATGAGATTTGTACCCTTAGGATATAATTAAAGGAATTATTGTTGAAGCGCTTCGTATATCTGTTACTGACTTTAGCTGAAGCACTTTTTTTAGACAGGACTCAAGTAGAAATCTTCTTAAGAATTTACTTACAACACTCGGCGTCTGAATAAAACTGTGATCGCTGCTATCACTTCTACATATAGCTATTTTATTAATTTGAGATTTGGAAATCCATAGGCCGTAACGGAAACCCACATGTTATGCACTTAATGGTTTTTCCATATACATATACATATATGTTGGAAATTTCGATATTCCTTCCACCTATGTCCTAACATCCTAGACTTAGGAATAACGCGTTTACAGAAAATAATTGTGAAGATGTCATCCCGACAGGATTTGAACCCACGACCCACCGGAACACAAAGTACAATAGCGTCAGCCAACGAGTTCTTCAGATGACTCTCAAAACTACTCATATATTTAAACTAGAGTCACATCTTGATACATACCTGTAACAATATGGCCGAGTGCTTTAAATCTTGTCACCAAGTGTTTTTAACACATCGAGAGTTAAAAAATATTATTAGGGATTCAAGATGCTGTGCACAGCGCAACGCGACTTATAAACTTTGAGTTATGAATAACACAACATATAGTTCCGTGGGTAAAATATGTTAGTTCAGGCTTCCAGCTATCTGAAACTTTGTACTTAGTGTTGTATAAGCGATACTACATACATTTTCAAGTCAAAAACTTCGAGGGAGTGTGTCACAGTTAAAAACTTTCAGCGAATTTAAAATTGTAAAATACGTTAGAAGTGTTAAATAAACAAACTATTTGTCTTATCTGAGGGCATATTTATTATTTTAATATGCAATTTAAAATAACTTCTCATACAACTGGGGGCCTAGCACGAACGACTATCGACATCGAATTCGAATCGTCAAATGTCAATTGTATGAGAAATTTCATACAAATGACAGTCGACGATACGAATACTCTTTCGATACTTGTTCGTGCTCACCCCTCTGATAGATTTACGATACGAATACTTTCTCGCAAATCTTCGATGAACTGGATATTTGATGAAGGAAGTTATGTAATTTTTAGACTTTTATCCATATGAAGTAATCATAGATAACTCCTGTGTGTATTAAACTAAAAGGTCATGTGCGAGTCGGACTCGCGTACAGAGGGTTCCGTATAAACTTGTAGTTAAGTAAAAATATTCCCAATAAAAATATACAAAACGGTTTTCGGATTTTTTCCTTTACTTGTACCATTTTCCTGATGAAAAGGGTCTTGACCGACATACGGACAACAAAGTCATCCTATGAGGGGTCCGTTTTTGATACGGAGTATGGAACCCTAAAAATATTATGACTTTTCATGTTTTTTTTTGTTAGTATATAATAATAATCACTGCTCTTCACGTAAAATCAATAGCGCTATTCAAACATTTCATGAAAATCTTATAAGTACTACTATCGAAATAAGATAAACAAAATCACTTTCCATTTCTATGGACAATAAAGAGGTAAAACTCAGAGCAGAATTATTACTAAGAAAATATGTTATGATATACAGACTACCTACTTAACAATTCGCTCCGGGCGCTACTGGATGTGGCCATATAAATTTTATTACAGCCTGTATAATGTATATTTCAAGATTGATATGTTAAAATGAGCCGACACTTCTAAGAAACTCTAATAAGTCATTGAAAGTGTTTATTACGAATTGTTCCGTGAATGACAAGTAGTTATTTAAATACATCGATATTGTTACACATTCTTTGTTGGCGCCAAGGCTGGGTAAGTCTGCGCAGTACAAACGTTGAAAAAATAATTCCTGGATACAAACTTCAAATTATTATTTCCGTAAAATATCAGTAAGATTCAAATTTTAAATAAATGGAAACAATATTTACTATCGAATCAAAAAACAATATTTAAAAGAATTTACGAAACTGAATATGTATATGTATAACTAACTCTACAAATATCCTAAAAATGAGACTGGCCGGCCTGCGACAAAATTTTGTCTACCGTTTTCTCGTGTTTCAATCGACTATCGCTTTATTTCTTTCGGGTCTAACATGACAATTACACTTAAAACTCGACTTTTAATATCAAAAATAGATACATTTGTCGATCGAGATATCTTTTCTATCAAAATTGTCGATGTCGAGATATAATATATCGAGATATCTTACATCTTAGTTTGTCTTCTCTCGTCCGCGACATATCTCGTGGCGGTCATGCTAGCCCGGATGATGCATTGCATTACATAACAAACGACAAACGATGTCATAGATTTGATATTCAATTAAGACAGAAAATCTACTTGCCAGCAAAAAAAAACACAAGTGAAATAGATACGACACTACGCATGTAAGCTCTAAAGTAGCTAATAAAAATGAAATTAACTTGTGACCGTAACGATGTGTCAGTGGTAAGCGCATTCCGTTTAACACCAGAGGTACGAATCCCGGGGATACAAGAAAAATAATATTGGGCAGGACACTGAATCATGTACGAGTACTTGCCTGTAAAGTATAACAATCAGTTAAAAAGACACAGCGATATGTCTACACGATGACTTAGGGACTCGGAAATTCACACAAATACCAAATTCACTAATAATATCTGTAAACTCAGTACGAAATTAACACATCTATAAAATATTGTCCACTTGTCTTGTTTGTTCGGACCATAATTCAAAATCCAATTTACTGCAGATGAAATTACTGCCAAATAATCGAATAGCACGTTTGTTTGGGGCCACTCGGCGTATTTGATAAAACGAATTTTCGTCGACAAATAGCGGTCTGTGTGGTGTACTGTGTTCGGATGATAGATTTTATCGGCGCTATATATAGAGCTAATTTAAATTATATATTTTTTACAGATGTATGACAGATAAGTCAATATTTTTTTTACTATGGTATAAGCGTTTTAAGCTAGAGAGAAGAACTTAGAAGTTCCGCGATCTTGGCGATGATGCAGAATGATCTTATTTTGATAAGATAATACCAATATTAATGAAGATTTATAGAGAAAAATATTCTTGGAAATTAAGAAATCCGTTACTTTAGAATTAAAATAGAAGATTGTGAGAGTGCACTTACTAATAATCAATTATTATTTATATATATAATAAAAGTATAAATTACTTGTAAATAATATAATCACATTTCTATTTTACTTTCACACATTCAGCTGTTTTTTGTGGATATCCCCCAAATCCGCACAGCTAACAAAGCTTCATCTATTTTAATTAAAGCTGCAAATGGAACTTCCTGCCGGGTTCTATCTTTTCGAGACATTTTAACGGTGATATTTTAAGGCCAGACTGACGTGCTCTTCCTTACATCGCATCAACATCAGGGGAAATCGGATTCGATATCGGGACAAATAGAACTCCCTCCCGGCGTCTATCTTTTCGGACCATTTTAGTGGTGGTCTCTTAAAGGCCAGAGTAAACAGAACTTCTTCCAGACAAACATGCTCCTTCTTATATCGTATCAGCCCTTCACATCAGGGGATCGGGTTCAAAAAACAAAAACCAGCTTAGCTATTTATGGTGATTTATATTTTACCCCGCGGCTGTTTCAGATAAATGTTTTTTATCATAAACATATTTCGCACGACTGCGAAATCAGGTTTCCATCAAATGAGTGAAGGGTCGGCCATTCATCATTCGCGTTTCGGCGAAATAGCATTTATAAAAATATAATATTCAAAGTTTCCATCTCGCTATCCGAGTTTTCACGCCTCGTATGTTAATTTAATGCTATAAAGCGAGGATTCGGCTTTATGTTACTAGACTAATTTCGTGTGGGCTCGTAAATGCATGTTTTGAAGTTTATTGAAACGAAGGATGGCTTTTATATCTTTTTTACAGAGTGTATGCGTTTGATGTGAGTGAATTGGCATTCTAGATTATTTCTTTCGATAACATAAAATATATGTGTTTATAGTCTGTACATGCAATCAAAAAAGCGTCTGATAAGCTTTTATTTGAAAAGCTTGTTAAGTTATGTATGCCAGCGTTGGGAAGTCTGAGACTAGAGTTGACAAATTTGTTTTAAGAAAACCTTATATTTAGTTTTTGACAAAGAGTTTTATATCAACTTGTAGTAGCTGCCTTTAAACTAAAAAATGTTTTTCATGATGTTGATGTAGTCATTCCTAACTTAATCTATATATTAAGTCCAAAATCCATATATTTTATAGTAGTTTTATTGGTAAAATATAGTCCCATCATTCATAAAAATAAGGTGTTGAACTTCAATCTATATTAATTAACACTTTTCATAAATTTATATTACATAAGTCCGTTTTTAAATTTTTTATGGTTATATAATTAATTTTGAAATATAAAATTCTCAATTAAAATACTTGTAGATGAAGGGCATGTATCTAAAAAAGTTTTAAATATGAAAGTGGATAACCAAAAAAGACATGGATTGACTGTGTGAAGAATGATATGTGTTAAGATTAGGTGAGTGAAAGAAGAGAATGGAAAAAGAGACTGCGCCGACCCCAAATAAAAAAAAGGGGAACAGGGCAGGAAGAAGACGAAGAATTAAAATTTTTTTAAAAGTAAATTAAATATGAATATCAACTGCGCAATACAATGGGGCACATACGATTAAGTAATTCAATTATTCAGTATTTAGGTCGAAAATCGCTATTACAAGAGAAATATTACGTAAATTATAGTCTACAGGGCATCATAAATATGGATTCGATGCCTCTGGGAAGAATCATGTTCCTTTTGCAGCTACTACAAATTAATTTAACCTGAGGGAATATCGTGGAAACTAGTAATATCGTTTTGATAGATTTCGTACGAGTTATTGTCGAACAGTAGTTTAGAACAGGTTGAAATGTTTGCTTGTAGGTTTAGAATAATAAGACAACGTACTTATTTATAGGTAGTTAGTATTGCATAATGCAAAACTGTGTTAGTTATTTTATCGTTACGTGATGAAAAACAGAGCGATGGATTGGCTATAATTTTTGCATTGGTTATCGAAAAAATTGGTTTTTGAAAAAAAAAACACGTTGACAAAAGTTGCGATCAATTCTAATAAAACGCACAGATTTTCCCATTTGTAACGCTGTATACAGTAAAAATAATTATTTTTATTTATATGGTATTGTTTGGTTTCACTCTATGTCACTCACTGAAAATCGTATTAAATCTTTCACGCAATTGGTTTCCTGGAATCTCTGCTTAGTAATAAGGCCACCATTTTCACAATACATTGTGGATGGAAAAACCGTGAAGTGCATATTGCGCGTTTCGGTTTGAGTCTATGAAATTCCGAATGCTCGAAGTAAAAAATAGTTCGACAGCGCATCATTGACTGATGTTCTATGGTTGAGGTATCCTACCATCAAATGAACCTCATGCTCATCTGTCGATATCTAACATAAAATAATAATAAAAAAAATAAAGTAGGTAGTAGAAATAGATGTATTCCATCTACATAACATTTTTTTAACTCGTATAAGTTACGGCTGTTCGCCAAGGGTATTCATTGGAGGCAATAAAGTTCTTACAGTCATCTAACTAATGTTCAACGGGATTTGAACGGCACAACATATTGTACGCCATCAATCGCGGCACGGTATTGCAACATCCGGCTAAGAGGTCTCTAGAGAAAAATCAACCCGACTCACATATTCTGACGATTTTTCTCAGTCTCGTTTGTTACCTCCCAACTTCTGTTGAACGTGTGAGAAATTTCTATTTCATACATTGGATCCTTGTGAAATATGACAAAGTTTTTTGGCAAACGTTGTCTGTTGCAGTCTTTCTTTGTCGAATTCAATAATAAATTTCAAATTTCAACAAAAAGGAATTTATTGCAAATAAGTATACATACATTTTCATTGATTATAATAAATAATAATAATTATCTATAGTAATATTATAAAGAGAAAAGATTTGTTTGTTTGTTACGATTTAACTCAAAAACTACTCGACCGATTTAAAAAATCTTTCACCAATAGAAAGCTTATTTTTTTTGTATATACCTACGAGTATTACCACACACAACACCATAATAAAACACCCATACACTTTATTGGTTATAGGTAAATATTATTTTATAATTCGCATAAGATACCTACTGTTATATTTTTTAATAAATTTGTATTAAAACTAAAGTCCAAATTGTTACTGGTTATATATATATATATATTTGTGTTGCTGTGTGACTTAATGAATAAATAAATTTAACTTCATAATTAAATCTTTAAAATAATAGCTTAGCTTCTTATCGCGATTAAGGAATCGCTATAACAAGCTAAGCACTATCATTTATTTTCACGCTATGACTGACAAAGAAAAGTATTTTCTACACTTCTTAATTTAAATTTATTTCTCAACATTATTTGTTTTCCAGCTTTTGTTAAGTGACATTCATAACAGTATTATAGCATTACATATTAGGCATTTTCGAAATGTAGCATTTTCAGCCAATTGCATTGTTAAGGAAGTCTGATTAGAAGTCAACATGAGCGTTCCCCATATTTCCCATACCCTCGTTTGTACCAACCATTACACAGAACTTACGATTCGTCCAGAACCCGTTGTCTCAGCTGCCCTTCTCGATTATTATTGTTATGTGATTCGAATCGAAACATAATACGATTGAATTTTTCGTAAAAATAGGAAAGCTTCTAGTCCAGAGATGTTTCGCAGACCCCTGGTTTTTACTTTTAAGTGAACATCTTGCTTAGTGAATATTGAATTTTAGCAAGTTCATCAACATACAATGCATATTTTATTTCCTCCTCCACCGGAACCACTGAAAATCAGTGTTGGGGCTTATGTTGAGCCCCAACCTATGCTGAGTGGTATTCTGTTTTTGGTGGCTATATTAAACAGTTTTTAATTATTTATTTGAATTATAATGTTAATTAGTGGTAGATAGTATTAAGTCTTCTTTTGTAATAGCTTTAAGTGGTGTTCCCAAAATAAATGTTCTATCTATCTATCATATTGGATAGCTGGTATAGTGCTTATCACATTGAAATATTCACATTTCTAATTGTAGTGTAGTATTTCGACTCTTGGGGATACATAGACCATTTTGCGATCATGGCTCTAGTCAAACAAAATATTGTGATGTTACAGACTTACGAAGTTTTTTATGCAAATTTTAAGCGAAAATTATTAACATATAAAGTTGTACAGTATTTTTTTACGTTTTCATTTTAATACGATACGAAGCTAAGACTCAGCAATGTAGTAACCTCCTCGAGATTCTTAAATTTCCTCGTGTGTATAAAATGTTTTAATTAAAAAGAAAAGTCGGGAAAGTGAGTTGCAAATCCGGCTTAGCTTATAGCCGGCATAATACAGATGAAACTTCCATATTAAAATCATCTTTCAACTTTCATGGGGTAAGAAAGTAATGAGTGTCAGTTTTTTTTTTACATTCTCGTGTTGATCATAGACGTATTTGTAGGTACTTTATTTAAACTTTAACCAAAGAATACAAAAAAAGTCAATTAATTTTAATAGTATTTATATTATCATAACCAATTTATTTTTAAATTAATTAATTTACAATATAATTATTAGTTTTATTTTCGACAAAACATGAGGTTTCGTTGATGGATTTTTTTTATTACACGTATTAAGAAAATCCTGCAACTTACTGGGATAAGGATAAAATATTTATTTTGAAGTATTGAAAGCGTCATTTTACGAGTGGAGTAAGATGAAGTAATAAAATATAGCGCTGTCTATAAACAAAAGACATTAAGGTTTTTATTGACAAAAGCACAGAAAAGACTTATTCTCTATCCTACAATGGCCATTGAATATAAATATTTTTTTGTGTGAATAATATAGGTACAAGGTAAAGTATAGTGTATAATATAGGTGTTAATAATATTTTTATTAATGGTTTTAGCAGAGTTTTTAATTATTTGTATGTCTGACGTTAAAAACTTTAACACATAAATTAATTCGGCTAATTTTATAGTGTATATTATATATTTTTTTAATGTATTAGTTTATTCCTAGATCCTAAATTAGGATTCAAGTACATACAATACTAAAATTACAATGCTAAAACAAACTACATTATTTAAAAAAAAGGTTTAGGTTCAATTTTTCCGTTTCGTATCCCTTCCATTTCAGAGGATCCTGGGGAGATCGTGAGGATGATAATGTAATTCTGCTGTCTGATGGGTGAAAACAATTCATGTCTGATACAGACGCCCATAGAAACTCCATGATGAAACAATATAACCCTACCGAATATAACCGATACATGATATCTTCACATGATATCACACACTTATTATATCTTGACAAAATTCAAAAAAATTCAAAATTCAAAAATCATTTATTCATTTAGGTAACACAATGTACACTTATGAACGTCAATAAAAAATACATATTAAATGCTTCTAATATTACATTTACTGCCAGTTCACAAATCAAGGGCGTAGAGCGGACGAGAAGAACTGGCAAGAAACTCGCCGCCACTCTTTTTAATCGCCAAGTTTTTGTTTTACAAATGTTTTATAAGGGGCTGCAACCATTACACCATGTTCCACATGACATCACACAATTAACTATAATTATCAAAGAAAAATATATATAAACGAAAAAATAAAAAAAAATAAAACAAAGATTTGTCCTCTATCAGCAGTATGTATGGTGAAATAGGAGCACTCACATTCTAGTGGGAACAACACGCAAATACATAGACGAAATAACTAATATCACCGCATGCACGAATTCAAGTTCGACCTGTCATCACAAGTAGCACCCGTTCACGAGCATGACGCATGGCCAGCCATCGGCCCCCTCGCCATATTTTAGGGAGAGAGACAACCCGACGCATGGACGCCGCCACAAGCAATGACATTTAAGCGAGCATGACGATCCTTGAAACGTGAACTTGGCTACATAAGAAAATAATAATAATAGTTATTATTCTGACATAATTTCGTACCACACAAATATTCACATGATTAAAATTTATTTAATTTATTCTTGTTATTTATATTAAATGTGAGACCCATGGAAATTATAGATCAAAAAAAATTACTAAATAAATATGAGCATTCTGAAGATTTTGACCATTGAATTCCGACCGGGTAACGTAAAATGTATGAAATAATCGTGAAGTGAACATTGCGCGTTTCGGTCTTAGTCTATGGAATTTAAAATGCTCGAAGTAAAAAGTAGGTCCACAGCGCATCATTGACTGATATTCCGTGGCTGGGAATAACCTACCATCAAGTGAAGTTCATGCTCGTTTGTCGATATCTAACATAAGAAAAAGATATGAATGACTTTCAACAATGTAGAAAAAGTAACTTAAAAGTCGCTACAAAATAACTTCGTAACCGACACGTGCGAAGTGCTAGCAATTTTTTCTTCGGTTTCACAAGCTGAGGGAAATTAAAATAAAGCTTCAACTCCATACAAGTTACTGTATTCAGGACGTCGTGAGAACTACTCGAGCCTCATAAAAACCCCAGACGACGTGTAGCCAGACGGTTTCATTCCAATGAATTTTCATAAAATGAGAGGAAGGAAAACTTTTTGTTTCATTGTACACATTGTTAACGAAGTATTGTGGCGCAACGCGTTTTTGGAGAAAATATCGTTTTATGCATTCAAGTAAGGAGTTTTCGTATTTGGCAGACTTCGTTGTAATCTATGTTACATTGTTCTTTTTTTTGTCATATTTTTATTCATTTATGTCCTGTGGGTAAGGTTAAGGCCTTATACATAATATGTACTACCATCAAGTGAATGTCACGCTCGTAGGTTGGTAGCTAACAAAAAAAAATCCCCTATCTGAGACCCTAGCGACTTGTGAGGTAAAGTATCATATCATCAATCTGTCATTTGTATGTGTCACTGGAATATTGTACGAACCATTCGTTTATAATTTCCCGCCTGAATTGCAACTGCAATTTTACGTTTTCATTTGTGGGAATTTATAAACAATTAACAACCAATCTTGCTAGAGTCTCGGATGTAATGTAAATTTATAAAAAATATCTTTTAAAAATCTAGATGCACGGAAGTTTATAACTGTTTTAAGACATTATTGCATTGAACAATCCAAAATATGTATCACATTAAACTAAACAACCAACTCTTAAATTTATTAAAGTAAATGAATTGTCTAGTTCAATGACCTTTAACAAAAATAGACGTTCATAACCACAGAACTAATATGGTTTATTGGTAAGAGGCAAATTACTTTTTTATAACTCTTGCATGCTGGGCAATAAATCCAAAAGTCAGTTACGTGTGCGTCATTTCTCGCACCTCAGTGGGCAGATGAAGGGCTAGCATTAAACACTTGGTCGACCTACGCCCTTTGTTCAACTTACGGACGTTTTAAGTCACAGCTGAGTATCTGGTACTGTGTAATTCATAATTATGGTCTTGTGCGTAGGTTAGAATATATTGTATAGTTTATTTCAGTAACGATTCGTCGAGAAATTTTCTAGGTCCTTAAGAAGTGTAAATTCAGTCGCGTTTCTAAAAATCACTTACTACTTGAAGCTTAGTACTGACAGTCTTATTTAGAATTGTATAGCGCCCTTTTCAATAACTTATTAGATGAAATATCTTAAAAATTCGGAAATAAAAACAGTCAGGCTAAAGGACTCTGTGATTGGGTGATGTAGAAGGTTTAGGACGTGTTATTTGAACTGAAATTTGATTAACCATCTCGACCTCTCCTAGTTGACGCGACGCGGACGTCTGGAAAAATATAATGCTTAATATTTGAAAGATTGAAGCTAAATTTATTATTAAGCGATAATGTAATCTTTTAACTTAAACCACAATAGAAAACGAGTTGTAACACGCAAGTTATTAGCAGGTTGCAAATTATTCGGACTACGGTCAGTCGGCTATGCGTAGGCGCAGGCGCCGGCCTACGCGGCACCCTTTTCATGATTCGATTTGAGTTATTGGATACCAATTACACAGATGACTATGAAATTCACCATTAATTTCAAGATATAATGACTTATCTAAGGATGGTGAAGCATTAATCAAGCATTAATGATAGTCGTGGAAAGTTCTCGTAGGTGGAAGGAATGAGGATAATTATGTTAGAGACACTCACGCATAGAAAGCCAGACTTGCAAGGAATCATATTCAAATTTAAAAAAAGATATTTTTTTTAAGAGCTGTGTTTGTTTTTTTAACCACAAATGACAAGAATGCCTGACATTTCATTGATCTACAGATATGAAACGAAAATCTACCAAAAATAAATAAATAGTTTAATTCAGTGATTTCGTACACACATGTTACAAATAAGTCTCCTTCATTTAAAATAAGAGTCGGAGACAAATCGTTTAATCTATTAGCCTTAGCACGCCTTGACTTTGAAATCCTCGCTTCCTCTCAGCAGTGAAGCGCACATCCAGCTCTTCAGCGCTTGATAGGTGGCACACATTAATCACAAGATGGCAGACGGGTTAAGCGGCGGAAATACCCGTAAATAGCTGAATGCAAAACATGGCAGTTGTCCGCTCATCAATCAATGGCTGCTCAGTGGGGCAATGTAAACGGGCAAATGCGTGGTCGCGTCTCCGGCAATACGGTTTGATGTGAATAATTCGAAGCGTGTGTTTAGTGAAACTATATATTATGTAAGTAGGACTGCAACGACAAATGGGACTCGACACAACCTTATTCCGAATAGCGTAATCAACTGGTTTAAATTAGATATGGCTATAACCAAATACGCTCATCCCGAGGTCTTGGGTTCGAATTCGATTCGATTTCCAAGATAAAATTATAGTTTCGTTTGGGTACGGTATCTAAAGAAGAGGAATCACATACTTTTAAAATAATCATTGAATCGAACATATATATAAGTGTATGCGTCAGCTCAAATACCTATTAGGAAATATGGTAATTTACTTTTTTTAGCCATAACTTAGATCTTTTCTTTTATTAACGCGAGTATCACACGTTTCAATACAATAACTTTTACCGGATAAAAACGCGATTGTCAGTCATTCAGTCTGGCCGTGACCACATTTACTGCATTCGAATGTCGGGATAAATAATAAATCGCGTTTTAATCCGGTAAAAGTTATTTTATTTAACTTAGACCTTCGTGTACTTTACAATAACTGTCCACACAAGTTATAGTGAATTTAAAAACTAAATACCACTATACTGTTCGATGAATATTCAAGAGAACATGTACAGAAAAGCTTGTTACTAAAGAAGGATACATATTTAACAAGCGTTTGTTTGAACGAAGCGAAAGTAAACGCACGTCTGCGTCGTTCTGAGAAAACGACACGTGGGCTTCTATTTGTTTAATTAAACTAACTCGTAACTTCTTTGAAACGTTTCTTATTGACGTGCAAGTTAATGCGATATTAATGCGAGTGGTTACTGATATAAATTATGGATATAATATGTGACCTACAATATCAGTAATGGAAATTAAGAGAAGAGAAGAATCATATGTTAAGTATATATGTAATAGGGTGCACAACTTTATTTGGTTAATTTTGTAATATAAAAACAGCGGAACTAGAAGCCGCGACCAATCGAAATATAGGCTGAAGTTATCTCTATGAGTATTAAGTATGACTGTCATTTTAATACTACTAATAATAATAATAATAAAAGCCTTTAATCAGATATTTTTACATGCAAAAATTAACAGGTTTAATTATTACCGACAACTAGACATCTGTTTGCCCTATTTGGCAAAGGCCTCCTCCAACATCTTCCACTCATTCCTATTCCTAGCTGTTCTGCTCCATGTTCTTCCCGCTACGACCTTGATTTCATCCTCCCATCTTTTATATTGTCTTCCACGTTTTCTCTTTTTGTTTCTAGGGTACCAGTTTAATATTGTTTTGATCCATTTATCCTTTCCACGTAAGATATGTCCTGTCCATCTCCATTTATGTTTCTTTATTGTGTACGATACATTGTCTATATTTGTTATTTTCTTAATTACTTCATTCGGTACTCTGTCATATTTCTTAATATTCAACATACTTCTCTCCATTGATCTTTGACAAACTTCCAGTTTTTTACTATGAGCTTTTGTCAGGGCCCATGTTTGGCAACCATATGTTAGAACAGGAAGTACACAACGTACGCAAGGCTCCATACTTGGACCTTTCTTATTCCTCATCTATATAAATGACCTACCATTTCTTGTAAAAGAGCTTCACGAGATAGTACTGTTTGCTGATGACACTTCGCTTTTATTTAAAGTGAAACGACGAGATCCATTACTTGAGAATGTAAACAGTGCCATCTCCAGTGTAGTTCACTGGTTTAATACAAATAATCTTAAGCTAAACGAAAAGAAGACAAAATGTATTAAATTTGTAACTACAAATGTAAAAAGTAGCAATGGTCAAATAATAATTAAAAATGAGGAAATAGACTTTGTTGATAATACAGTGTTCTTGGGAATTACTTTAGATAGTAAACTCCAGTGGGGCCCACACATAGAAGGTCTTTCGAATAGGCTAAGTTCTGCAGCGTTCGCAGTGAAAAAGATACGTGATCTTACTGACGAGAATACAGCAAAGCTCGTTTATTTCAGCTATTTTCATAGTATTATGTCATATGGTGTTATTTTGTGGGGTAATGCAGCTGATATTAAATCGATATTTGTAGTGCAAAAGCGGGCTATAAGAGCGATCTGCGGATTATCCCCACGGGAGTCAGTTCGAAGCAAGTTTAAAGAATTAAATATTTTGACTTTGGCAAGTCAATACATTTATGAGAATATTTTATATGTGCGGAAAAATATAGATATCTTTCAAAAGAATAGTAGCTTCCACAATTATAGTACTCGTAATAAAGACAAAATTAGTGCACCAACCACAAGGCTGCATAAAACGAGTAATTCTTTCCAAGGCAATTGTATACGTTTTTTCAACAAAATCCCTAGTGAGATACAAGTGTTGTCAATAAATAAATTTAAATCGTACGTTAAAGTAAAACTACTTGCTAAGGCCTATTATAACATAAATGAATATTTAAACGATCCTAGTGCTTGGATATGATTTGCTCCAGTATAGAGGTAACGCGACTGAATCTCTCGGCTGCAATTCCAGACTCGGGGGCGATCGTCAACATCCACGACCTTTTTAATGTAAAGTGGGAGCAAACCGTGATCCATGTAGTACTAATTTATTTCAGAATAATTAATATTATTATTGTTTTCTTATGTAGCCAAGTTCACATTTCAAGGATCGTCATGCTCGCTTAAATGTCATTGCTTGTGGCGCCGTCCATGCGTCGGGTTGTCTCTCTCCCTAAAATATGGCGAGGGGGTCGATGGCTGGCCATGCGTCATACTCGTGAACGGGTGCTACTTGTGGTGACTGGTCGAACTTGAATTCGTGTATGCGGTGATATTAGTTATTTCGTCTATGTATTTGCGTGTTGTTCCCACGAGAATGTAAGTGAGTGCTCCTACTTCACCATACATTCTGCTGATAGAGGACAAATCTTTGTTTTTATTTATTTTTATTTTTTTCGTTTATATATACTCGTATATTTTTTCGATTATTATAGTTAATTACTTAAAGATGTCATGTGGAACATGGTGTAATGGTTGCAGCTCCTTACAAAACATTTGTAAAACAAAAACTTGGCGATTAAAAAAGAGTGGCGGCGAGTTTCTTGCCAGTTCTTCTCGTCCGCTCTACGCCCTTGATTTGTGAACTGGCAGTAAATGTAAAACTAGAAGCATTTAATATGTATTTTTTATTGACGTTCATAAGTGTACATTGTGTTACCTAAATGAATAAATGATTTTTGATTTTGATTTTGATTTTGACACATGTGTTAAATAATTTTCTTTTCAATCTAATGTTCACCTCTCTATTCTTCATGAGTTCTATTAGTGACCAGTATCTTTTCCACGAATTGCCTATCCTAGTATCTATTTCTTTTGAAGTTAGGTCTGTTAGAGAGACAACTTGTCCTAGGTATGTGTACTCTTGTACATATCCTATTATGGAGTTGTTTACAAAAATTGGCTCTTCATTTCTGTTTGTCATAGGCTTGGTTTTAGTTAAATTCATATTTTTTTAATTAATACTACTACTAAATTAATACTACTACTAAAACTTAACTCAAGGCAACTATCGCACCAAAAAGTCCTTCAATACACAGTACAAAATACAAATGAAAGCACTCATACTGAAATTAATTAAAATTGATGATATAACACTTTTCCTTTCTTATTTCCTTTCTTGTGAATTAATATTTACATAAAAATACAATAAATATACTTATGTAGATAAGCTTAATATACTTCCCCTAAGTATTATATAAAACTATATAAAAATTTAATATAAATGTGAATTTTTATCAAATTTCAGTCATAAAAACCAGTACATTACAATGTGAATGTCAAACTATAAAAGACAAGAGATCTGAATTTATTTAAAACACATTATTAAATATTCAACGCCCGCAACGTTTTATGGTTTTTGTTGGGGATAATAAAATGCTCATGTTATGTTTAAGTTTTCTATTTGTTCAAATCATATATTAAGATAGACCCAACGTCAAGTAACTTTAGAAAATACACATAAACATCTTTGCTAGAGTGAAATATGTTCACTAACTTCCCTTCTCCTGGCTGTGTTAAGAGAATGGAAATGTAAACATACATATTACTTGCATGCGAAAACAAAGACGTTTTTTTTGCATAGAGATGGTTTACGAGTAGAAGAATGACATAGGCTATTATTTATCCCGAAAGCTTTTTCTCCGGAAGCTGCGAGCTACTCTAGACAAGTTTTTAATAAGTTTATTTCATACAAACAATAAATCAAATAGATTTACATCCAAATCCATCTTAAATACAATTGGTGCTTTTATTAAATGTTTTGCTATGTCTATCATGGTTTTAAAGACAATTCTCGATTTCTCGCCTCTGGTGCCAAAGTTTATTTGGCGTTTATTTGTATTGTAGGCACGTACCGAGTGGCATCCGTGTGTGGCTTCTGTTTTTCTTCTCTGATTACGAGTACACTGTATTTACTCTCTATTTCAACTGCCTCCGTTTTTTTATGCCAGAGAGCGAATAACGAATATGTAGAACATACTTATACTTGGTTTCCACCAAAATATACACGACATAAATGAGCGGACTGCGTAGCCGTAGTAATGAAATGAAATGAAAAAATGATGAATGAAAAAAATATTCATATGTATGTTATATTCGGCAGAAATCGACCATAAGGTCTTAATTTGTTTTAGTATAATAATAATGAAATTGTTCGCGTGAAAAAATAGAGGCTACGACACTCTTGATAATATAAATAAATTATTTGCTCTGGTTTTGCGTGAAATAAGAACCAAAAGCAATAATTCAACAAACACGGTCTGTTTGCATTTCCAAAATATAATTTTAAACCTTATTTATATGAATTGTAATAATTTGGTGTAAATTAATTATTTGAGTATTTAGCAAAAAATATATATACAATATACATATATACACCGCAAGTGCCTACCTATTCTATGCAGCCGGCCTAGCATGACAAGCGCGACAAAATTTTGTCTACCGTTTTCTCGTGTTTCAATCGACTATCGCTTTATTTCTTTCGGGTCTAACATGACAATGACACTTAAAACTCGACTTTTAATATCAAAAATAGATACATTTGTCGATCGAGATATCTTTTCTATCAAAATTGTCGATGTCGAGATATAATATATCGAGATATTTAACATCTTAGTTTGTCTTCTCTCGCGCGAGATATATCTCGTGGCGGTCATGCTAGCCCGGCAGAACAGTAAAAAGTAGTCTCTCTCATGTTCTATCTTTGATAAATACTTATGAGTTAAGATTTTCAAGAATCTACCGATAGGTTATTAGTTGTCAATTAGGTGCCATTAGATTATACCGTTTCTACCAGAACATGTAGGTACTCTATGCTGATGAATGCAGCCAGACTTTATTATCATATCAACGGTTTCTTAATTAGCAGTTTGCATATCAAATGACATGAGAAAATAAGCTATTATCCATTGAAATGCTTCCGTCAATCGTTCCAAAGGCATAATTATTTAAAATACTGTACTGTGTTCTGTTCAGAAATGATTTCATTAGACATGGCAGGTCATTACCCTAGATATAGAGATTATCCAATTTATTTTATCTTGCAGTTCTCTATCTGTGCCCCAGAATCCTTTTAAAATGCAAATCAGCTTGCTCTTTATCTCTCATTATCTTTGTCTTTTATTAATTACTCTTTTAATTTAGTGTTTTTTATCTTTTTTCATGATATCTTGCTTTTTTCAAGATGTCTTTTGATTCTAAAAAATAATGTATTTTATGTAACTTTCATTTTTTCTTGATTTGTAACATTAGAATTTTAAATTATTATCATTTATTATATACGTACGTACAAAAATGAATAAGGGATAACACACAGGAAGTTGAACATATAAGTATTATGTGTAAGTTTTCAACAAAAGTTAGAGCAAAACACATCACTTAAAATAGAGTGTACTAAAAAGAGGGTTTGGTGCAAGCCTCACCTATTAGCAGTTCGTAGTTGTATGGGTGCCATTGTGCGAACTGTGAATGACCTCTTCAGCATAATAATGGATGAAGGGATGCGCAGGAGCGCGTGCGGGAGGGACGACCGGTTTGAAATTAGAACGTTCTTTTATATGAGCACACCGCCTTTGTCGGCGCCCGCCCGGTGCGCATGCGCTAACTCGACAAATACATCCAATGAAATAAGCCGTATTTTGTTTCGTTTCCTTTTTTTGAATAGTCTTTTGAAATGTTAAGCACCAGGGATATCTTGAGGGGTTAAATCTTGGGTGCTTAGATTTTATTCAGCCTATACTTTCTTATGATGTAATTTGAGCATATATATTATGTAATTAAATTTACACAGCTGCAAGCAATTAGCTATTAACAAAAGTACTGTTGTAGATAACCTTGATTTTTTTATGGAATAGGGGGCAAACGGGCTGTCAGCTCACGCTGTCAGAGAACGCTCGGTTCTGTTTAAATTCGTGATGGCCATTATAAAATATTTTGAAAAATCGCCAATATTTACATTAATGTTATTAATATCAATACTAAAGAATACAGATTAACAGATTTATATTTTCCTTAACTCAAAAACACATTTGAGTTTTAGAAAATTAAAATCATTAAAAATACGAATTAAGTATAATATTCTAATATTCAATTGAATTCAAGGTACCTTTACAGTTTTATTTAGTAAGGTATTGGTTCTAATTAAAATCCAGTAAAAATAATAATTTTACTTAATCTGAGATGTTTTACACGTTCTTTTGTTTTTATAAAGCCTGATAATCCTGTTTACTAAGTAACAGTTAATCAACGGAATCACAATAATTTTGTACGCTACAAAAGTACATACCTACCTGTATCTGAACTAAAATCTTAATTTTATAAGTTACGAAAGTAAAATAGATAATGCGAGGGTTGGGGATTGCTGCTTATTCTCTGAAAACACGCAACACAAGCAATTAAAATACCGTATCATTGTGGTATCATCGCAAGTTCACGGGGCGCTGAATGTTTATTTACATTAGGTCAAACGCCAGTTGTAATATCATGAAGATGAACGATACGGCGCCTTCGATTCCCCCCATTTTAGAGTAAATAGAGATGTGGAAGGGAGACGATAGTACGACGCACGACACGAAGCGGATCGGTTGTGTTACGGGCGAGTATCCGAACGCACGCTATGTTTACGCGGGAAAAAGTTTTGACAGATTAAATAAATGACAATGATTTTATGAGTATTTTGTAAATTTCAATTCAAGAGGTGTTTGTGTAAAAATGTAAATAGTTGATACGAATTCGATGGTGTGAAAAGTGTATTTTGGTGGCAGTATGGTGGATTTCGGTGGGAATGATTGTGATAATGTCGTAAATGGAAAGAGTCAATTTGTTTATCTTGTTTTTGTGCATTTGTTGCTAATCGGTTTGGATGGAACTAATGGTAAGTTTTTAAGTTACTTAAATTATTAAAAATAGCTATATTTTCGTTCTAAACGCTATTATTTTTTTATTATAATTTAATCATAATAAAGAAATAATAATTGATCATATAAAGATTTAGATATAGATAGGTGGAACTAGTTATACCCAGGTTTACAATAATTGATAGAAATTAGAAACGTATTATTTATTATTTAAATAAGTATGATGTATTGATGTATGGATGATAAATGATTAATATTTTCATAGCAACTGGAATATAAAATATTTTTGGTATAAATATTAAAAACGCGCAAGCGCGCTATCGTTCCACGCATAAGTTGCCTATTCTCGCAACTTTATTACTTTAGTAAGCCAAGTAGTGTAGTAAATCGGCAAAAACTTAGTGTAACTAGTTATTTATCCGCCTCTTTTATTATTTTTTATGATTACTATTATCTACATACTCTAACCGTATTTTCTATTTAATATAAAAAATCTCCTCCGATACGGCTTGACCGATTCTTATGAACTTTAGTGTGTATATTCATTAGGTCTGAGAATAGGACGTAAACTATATTTAATACCCCTAAGTTTTAAGGGTTGTCCATCCCAAAAATATTTTAATTTATTTTTTGATCATAATTTTATTTTTATTTTTTTATGATTCGGCATTAAAATTTTTCACCCTTCTACCACCAACCCCTATTTTTTATGAACACTATCCAAATAATACTGTATATAATCATAATTTTTATTCTAACATTCCAAGTGTTTACAGCAGGCGTGGTATTGACTATTGATACGCTATTTTAATTCGTTAATTTTTTTTATGTGTGATACCAGCAATAATAAAAACATGAGTAGATCATACAATAATTATTTCAAATTTCTTGATTCGGATTCTAAACAGTGGAAATCTACCATTGACAAGTGCAATAAACAATTTCCATACACTGTTACTGCACTTTGTTTTCCATATGTAAATGCCAGACATACACGTGCATGTTTCTTAATTATCACGACTATGTCATTTGTTGTTGAATCGTCAAGTTGTCAGTCAGCATTTCTGCGGTAGATAGGGAGGCAATGGACAGTTTGCTTTGTGTCCTCTCACGAGTACTATAAGTACGATAAGTGATAACATTAATAATGAAATTTAGTGGGTATCTATTATCAAGATGTGTGTGTCATATGTACCTAAGATAAATATTGCCAATACCAAAGACATTAAAAAGGTACGCTATACATTATACAATCCTTATTTACTTACCTAAAAAAAAATAAGTTCACATGCATATTAAAAGTTTGAGATATTCATTTTGTGTTAAATAAATAAGCTCCTCAAATACTTCGGTAATGTTAAAAAATAACACTTAAAAAGACAAAAAGTCGAAGTCAAATGAACGTAATGAATTATCGTCATAGAGTACTAAGGATGATCTCTCTCTTTATTATAATACTAGTAACACACCCCGGCATCGAACGGGTGCAATATAGATGTACTATACACAAAGCCTATGTTACTCGCTGATAATGTAGCTTTCTATTGGTGAAAGAATTTTTAAAATCGGTCGAGTAGTTTTTGAGTTAAATCCTAACAAACAAATCTTTCCTCTTTATAATATTTATATTTAGGTATATAGATACCTTGTATTTTAATGTAAATATGTGTAATTACATTTAAAAATGTCAACTGTCAAATGTCATTATTCCATATTCTTATTAATTACTAGCGACCCGCCCCGGCTTCGCACGGTTCTAGATTTTTTGACAAAAAAAAAACAGGGATTGGTAATAGAAGAGTTAAAATTTAGGGTTGTAACTAAGTATTTTTAATGCCACATTATAAAAAAATAAAAACAAAAAATTTCGTCCAAAAATTAAAAAAAAAATTTAAGCGTGAACAACCCTTATCACTTAGGGGTATGAAAAATAGATAGTAGCCGATTCTCAGACCTACTGAATACGCATAAAAAATTTGGTTAAAATCGGTAAAGCCGTTTCGGAGGAGTACGGTAACTAACATTGTGACATGGAAATTTTATATATTAGATAAGGACTTTGTTCAATTTCATGTCAGTCCGAAAGAACCTTATAAATAATATTAAAATATATATCATACATACAATATACATATCTATGATTAATACTCTTTATAAAAACTTCATTTGTAACATTCTCCGTAGCAAATCAGATTTTTAAACGGGAACTTAAATTTTTACAAAGCCATTCAGACATTTTAATATAAGCAGAGCAAGAATTCCAGTCTAGCTTTAGCAGCAAAGAAAGCATTATAGAAGAACGGATTGGACTAGCATAGAAACATGTTGATGTTCAAACGAAAAATTCTAATCCTCGATAAAAGCTCTCTCCCAAATCACCCCATGTATTCTCAGCTATCTTTATATTCTATAACATCCTGCCTTTAATGTCAATGTTAGAATAGAATACTTGTATTGTGTAATGTAATGCAAAGGGGCAATAGAAACTGGATTTCAATTCTAAACGTGATATACATGTATCGTATTACATTATTGATGTCTATCGCAGCGACTATGTATGGTTAAACGCATGTTAATGGCTTACATTTTAGTTAGCTAACTAAAATATATTCAAAGACTTTTCAAAGTTTAACACAGTGTTACTATCTGAATAACCTTATCTATATATATAAAAGAGATTCCCACCTATATAGTCACTCATCACGATATCTCTGGAACCATAAGGCGTAGCGACTTGAAATATGGTAGGAATATTCCTTTCGCCGAGTAGAGGTCAGCTAAGAACGGATTTTACGAAATTCAACCCACAAGGGGGGTTGCGGGGGCAATTGCTAGTTCATAATAAACTATCAGTATGATATTTAATCAGTTAAAAAGAAATAATTCATATTTTTTTCTACACAACTCAATATAATAGAAGGTTTACATAATATATAGGTTTTGACAACCTCATTGGCGAGTTTGGTAGATCTACCTTGCGCTCTGATGTGTCGCAGGTTCTAATCCCGCCGGGACGGTACGCATGTCTTCCCCACGTCTGGTCACTTCGGGCATTAAACGGGAAGAATATCCTCCCGAGGAATATCTAAATTCCAATCGGATTACCGAATGCTCGAAATAAAAAGTAGGTCGACGGCGCATCATTGTCTGATATTTTGTGACTGAATGAAGTGAAGTGAATCTCATGCTCGTCTGTCGATGTCGATAATTAACATAAACAAATAATATAAATATTATTATTTATATTTGTTAGGAGCTTGAAAGTGCTAAGAGAATAATCTTTAGAATAACTCAAAATTGTGGCTACATAACGAATGGCTTAAAAAATTCTAACCATGAAAACAATTCCTTAGCCTTAGGCATTAAATTTATAAAAATTCTAAAGGTGCGATTTTGATCATATAGTTTGACTACCTATCATTATGTTAGACAATATATTAAATAAGCAAGATTATATCACACATAGTACAAAAACCTACTTTAAATAATACTATGTAAATATTGTACTGTTGAAACGATTAAATCTTCTTTCTAAATTAGAATGGATTATGATCCGGTTTTCAATCATCATTTTGATGATCTTATCCAGAAGATTTATACTGTATTGTAATTATGAATGCGAATTCGCGATTTTGCGATTCGGTTTATTTTGATATCGAAATACTTATATAAATAAAAATCCAATGTACCTATGTTTGTCCTCTATGGGTCTTTAGTCGTTTCGCACCACGAGCGGTTCGAAGCGCGGTGTGAAACGCCCAAGTACTACAATATTTCCTCCTTAACTATTCATCTAATTATGGTGAAACTTTAATGAGTTGTTCTGCATTTGATATTTTAGACGTAGAATAGCTGTTATAGCTAGCTCGCTCGTAAAACGCGTTTTAATCCATTATAAAGTATTTCATTTAAATGTGTGATACTCGCGTTAATAAAAGACAATATATTGTTATAGCTCATATCAATATTTAATATAAGCAAAACCGCGGTCAGACTCGTGAATGAAATGCCAAGCCATGTGAGTTAGAAAGCTTAAAGTGAATCGTATTAAACTTTAAACGTATCAAACTTTATAACCAAAAAGTCGTAAAGGTCTACTAGATAATATTGTCTTTGATTAACGCGACTATCACACATTTAAATAAAATACTGTATACCGGATTAAAATGCGATTTATTATTTATATTATTTTTGCCCGTGACCACGGTTGCTGAAAAGCATCTGTAACGTCGGGGATTTAATAAATAATTTTAATCCGGTACAAAGTATTTTATTTAAAGGACTACTAGGCCTGCTCGGTGGTACATATCATACAGAAGAAACACGTGTTAATATCAAGCATAAACTTCGTATGACCTTTATATCAATCATACAAACGTACAAGGAGCTGCTTCGTTATGGGTGGTACTGTTCATTGAATAATTAAAAGCCTGGGGCCAATTAACGAAATGTAGTTTGGTAAAAGCGTTGTGTTAACGAAACAATGGAGTCTTTTTTATTTTTAACTTCGGTTTAATTAGAACACTGGTGGCGAGCAACAGATATCTACTTTTTGTATCGAACGGCTTTTTTCGAGATCGATTTTTTTTTATGTCTGGTTAGTAAGATTGTAAATACTCATTTTTTGAAATATGAAGTGTCACTTAAATGCTATAAGTAAATTAAGATTGAAAAATATATAATATTATCATTATTGTTTAAATATGAAATTAACGGAAAACGTTTTCTTATAATTTTATGATATGAGTTAAATCAATACGACTACAATATCTACCCACTGGGACTGGTTTGATTTCGCCAGCGTGGATGAATTGGGATATTTTCCAAAATATATCAGACTTTTCTCAAGGTTTATGTTTGAAAATATAAATAAGTTGATAAACATTAATTGCGCTTTTATAATGTTACATAAAAGGTATGTAACATGAAACGCCTAAAAATAATAAGCATGAAAAGTTTTCGTATCTTCAATCTGTCATTTGTATTAGAAACTAGAGAGCCGCCCCGGCTTCGAATGGATGCATTTTAGATGCACTACACAAGTACTATGTAGCGTTCTATTGGTAAAAGATTTTTTAAAATCGGTCGAGTAGTTTTTGAGTTAAATCGTAACAAACAAACAAATCTTTCCTCTTTATAATATTAGTATAGATAAATTTAAATTCAATTGCACTAGACTGCAGATATAAATACTTTCTCACAAGTTGTTGTCAGATTATTTCTCAAATACTTTCCCTATTAAAAGCAGATTTCAAATGCCAACAATGTTAAAGGTTATAAAACTTCTCACACACAAAATATTGCTTCAATTGTTGTCTAGACAGAAATACAACAATAGATCTAAGTTAAAACTTTAATACAAAACAAAAAAAGCTTATCAAAAACTAATTCAAGGTCCATTAATCGTAGAAAAAATTTGTAAGCCACAAAATCAATTATTTACAACGAGCATTGCCCCCGCTCGGACAATGTGGACAAAAAGACACACGTCAAGATAATACGTATTGTACGGGTTATCGTGACAGTGACAAGCATTAATAAAGGCCAACTACCGCGCTTGACCGCCAGGGGTTGCTAGAAAAATAAAAGAACATGGTTATATAATTTTATGTCATAAATCTTGTTTAGAAAACATTTTAATTGTTCTTATAACTTGACGTTTATATGGGTTAAAATCTAGGACATTTTATACCTTTTTTTAACAGCGATATCCCGGAGTTATTTAGGTCGATAAGATTATATGCGCTGTTTGGTGACTTACCGCGGAATACTGAAACGATAATCAAAATTTGAGGGCTTCTTAAAATGTCTCTGTCTTTCATTTTACCTTCGTAATGAAAGAGTAAGAGATACTTTTAAGTACACCTCAATGTTGATTAGCGTTCGAGAATTCGGCCGTTAGAGGCGTTCGCTGGCCAATATTGCTTATACATTATACAAGTCGGCTATACACATACAGTATATTACGTATACTCGTATAGCCAGATGTCAGCTAGCTAAATATGTATTATACTAGCTTGCTGACTGGTGGCGAGTTATAACAAATCGGATAGCATAAAAACCTTCTCTATCAAAAAATACACATACATAAGTTCCAATTTTCATGGCGATCGGTAAAATGCCGTTATAGTTTTGCGATTACATATATTGTACCATTTATTTTTAATAAACATTTACAAGAGGTGCTAATTCAAAAAAGTACGATTTTTATAAAAAAAACCTTTTTTTTTTAAATCGTCATTTTATAATATTTATGCAGTAAATCTTTAATGGGACAAATAAAAGAATAAGATAAGATAAACAATAGATTTATTTGGTCCCAATAATAATACAGGAGCACAATATGCTAGTAACAGTATGAGACCTAATGAAATGTAATTTAGAATTTTTTGCGAGACTCGTTTAATATTGGCAATTCAATTATAATGGCTGGGGAACTATTAATAATTTGTGAAAGTAAAATTGGTTTATAATCTTGAGTTGTGAGGTAATATCACATACATCTTCAACCAAATCAGGTTTTTACGGAGAAATTGGTTTTTGGCTGCTTTTAATATCCGGATATTTTTACTATTAGCAATATTCTATTAAGTTTTCGGAATTCACAAGACTATTTTAACATATAGTTTATATAATATACTTATGGCACTCTTGTTATTCGTTATTTAGTTTAATAGGTTCATAGTTATTACAATTTTTAATAATTTGTGGGTTTATCTATCTACGCTAATCTTAAAGGTATTGATTTGGAATAAAGCTTTAAATGCTTAAAATATATTTTTTTAATCCAAAAAAAATGTAAGCAGTTTCTTTAAATACAAGTATCTAGTAGTAGACATCTTGATAATTTTATCAATGATTTATTGAAGTCCTGTGCGACGGTTGGTTTTACTGGGATATTTTTGATAAACAGTATAAAAGTTTAAACTTATATAATAACATGACCTATATTTTTATCACAATATTCATTGTTGCGCATCTCTAAATACGCCCATGTCTTGCAATATAATTTTCAAAGCCTAAGTTTTTAAAAACGCCTTATGTAGGCCTATCAATCTTTAAGATTTTCAGTCCAGTTTAACATATTATGCAGATTTCCTAAAATAAATTAAAGACTTTCCACGTTATGGAGCATTCACATCATAGTAGACAATACGCCTATCAGTTGCAGCGTTCTAAGAGCTTATTTCAAATACAGTAGGCCTATAACCAAAACAAAATACGAAGTTTCGGTATACGGATCGTACATTTTTTCGTCTTTCGAAATTAGACATCATGTCTGTCGTTTGATATACTATGATTGTAAGAATTATCGTAAATAGAATTAATAATATTTTATTATTAAGATAAAATACGAAGTTGTTTGTCCTTTCGTTTCGTTCCGTTCGTTGCGTTCGATTTTCGCAATAGACCTACGGGCTCATCTGGTAAGGTTCGGACGCCCATAGACATCGGCAACACTAGATAATCTATTTTCTTGAAGGTTTCTAAGTCGTATCAGTAACACTAACTTTACTATTGTTGTAGCACAAAATCGAGCGCCGCGTATCAAAGAGCACCCATCGAACACGGTGTCAGGCCGCAGTGAACCCGCGACGCTGAGATGTGTGGTGGAAGGTCGACCCAAACCGGCTGTGCAGTGGTTCAAGGATGGGTCGCCCTTGCCCCCGGCTGACGACGGACACAGGGTATTGTTGGAGGATGGCTTGTTATTTCTTAGGTAAGCATGACTATGTTCTAAAAATAATGGTTGGTAAACTTACTTGAGAATGACGGAGTAGAATATTTGATATGGTGTTATTTAAATTTTCGGAGTCCAGTCTTCTCTTTCTCTTATATTCCTATCTACCATATTTGTTGCTGAATGGTTAAATACTCGGGGAGAAAAGAAAAAAAATAGTTTCGATCAAACAAGATCACTTACTTCTCTATAAAGTAAAATGTATCATGGGAATTTCACTTTTTTATAAATTCCTATAGGGAAACGGAAATTCAATTCTTAAACTACTGGTTTAAATTTATTGAAATTATTAAATATACCGAGTTTATACAATGCCTGCTTAGTTACTGAAAATTCAAGCTTCTAGTTTTATCCACAACGAAGTTATAGGGAGTCGAAAATGGCCCGAATTACTTCGAGAAAAGGATAGTACGGCCGTGCCGCTTTTTGCTCGACTTGGCGGGGGCACTGCCGTGCCCCCAGATTTTATACTATGAGAATTTACACCTCAAATTGTACGATTTTCATAGAATAGAATAGGTTATTTATATTACCCACGTGTGTTGAATGTACTTTTAAATCAAGATTTGCTAAACAGCTGCAACCGAAGATTTCGAAGGCAGTTGAAATAACAATTAAAGTTGCTTAGCCTGTATTTAATTTGACCGGTTTAAGCTAAATTTATGTAACCGACTTTTAATGTGTCTGTTAAAGTGATAACAATTATTATGGTCAACAGATAACAATCTTAAAATATTACTTTAATTAGGGTTAATCGAGGAAAAAAGGAGAGTGACGAAGGAGTTTATTGGTGTGTAGCAAGAAATATTGCAGGAGAAGCTGTTAGTCAAAATGCGACCTTAAATGTTGCCAGTAAGTATAACTTATTCCAATTTTAAAATTCTCTTATTGTTGGCAATTGATTAATACAAGAACAATTAAATATTAATTAGACTTATGTCCATGAAAAGAATCCAACCCACGCAGTTCGTTTTTAGATATTCAATTTTTATAAATTAAATATCCCGTCAAATAAATGCTCTGTCAAGCAAGTGGGATGTTATCCAATGTAGAAAAACACTCGGCTTTTACATTTTGCTAATCATGATAATATGATAGATTTCGACATAACGGCTTTTTTGGTATACTTAAGTCATTTTGAGCAAAGTTGTGGGCTGTATCCTTTTCATGGATATACGGCCAATTTAAACTTTACCGGTTGACACTGAGTTGTTGATGAGTGTCTTTGGGTATTTAATATCAGGTAGGAAATTATATGCTCGATTTATTTTAGTTTTACGTGATGAATTCAGAGCAGAACCTAGAGATGTTCAGGTAGCGTCAGGAGACCCTGCCTTGTTGGAATGTATGCCACCAAGAGGAGTACCAGAAGCTTCTGTGCATTGGTTGAAGGATGGACAGCTTTTTGACGTTGAAGTGAATGGAAGGTACGTAATATTTACTTTCAACAAAGTTATAGAATATACATCCGTTAAATGACGTAATACAAAAGCTTCAGTAAGTGATACTGAAACAGTCATTTTTTAATCAGAAATGTAACTTCGGGCATTGAACCGGTGGAAACAATATCTAAAACCGGGTAACGAACCACCGTTCCTAGATGAAAAAAAACCGTGAAGTGCATATTTGCGCGTTTCGGTTTCAGTCTATGAATTTCTGTGGCTGAGGTATCACCTATCATCAAGTGAGCCTCATGCTCGTCTGTCGATATCTGACATAAAAAAATATATAGGTGTTAACATATTCATATACAAAACCAAGTGTTTTGTATATGAATATGTTTAAAGTTTTAAGCATGGGAATAGCGTTTACGTGAATTCGTAATTTATTTCTAAAGCTGTTTTAATTAAATTATATGTTTCAAATAATATTTTATTTTAGGATAACAATAACAGAAACGGGTAGTCTTAAAATATTGGAAACATTACCGAATGACAGTGGTGTATTTCGATGTGTGGCATCGAATATAGCTGGTGAACGACAGTCCAGAGCTGCCGCACTCATAGTATTGAGACGACCACATTTTGTCACAAAACCCACCAACATAACAGCATTAGTGGGACAAAACGTCGAATTTAATTGCCAGGTAAAATATAACATTTACCACGTGCGAAACCACAGTCTAAATTGGTTCGGTTATATTGGTTTTGGCTGACGTTAATAGAATTAATTATGTTAATCTCTTTTCATTACGAAATTACTAATTGGTTATATTAAATGTCGCATTGCATGTCACGCATTATTGCTTTTTTTATAATTATAATATTACCACAGAATGGACATAGCGTTTGGCTATGATTTGTTGATTATATTTTAGTATATTTTCTTATCCCTTTTTTAGTTTTTATAATTTCTAGACGCTTAACAAGATTTTCCTCCTGAATTCAGCCGAGATATTGATTCTCGACTGATTTACTAATATCTAAGTATACCCTAGATTTTTATCAGAAAAAGCAGTTAAGAGCCGTTACATGTCACCAAAACGGTTAGGTTATATTAATAATAAAAACCCTTTTTTGCTAGAAATTTCTTATTTTAAGATAATCTATCTTAATCTATATTTTAAAATCATATATTACAACTTAGTCAAAATGTCATATATTATGGTCAAGACACACATTTTCACTAAGTTGTAGGGTTTGTAGAAAACGTAAGAGCTTGGCTCTCCTCAAGATCTGATAAGTTTTTTACAGCGCAAGTAATATTATGTACTTACTCGTCTTGGTTACTTTACATGAAAAAGTTTTGGTTTGATTCTTATTTTAACATAAATGTTGAATACCGTTTCACTGACTAGATGAGAATAACTTATCACCATTATTGTTTCAGAGTTACGATTCCAACGTAAAAATAACATGGGCTAAGGATGATGGGGTTTTGCCGTCGCACGCGTCTATAATCCGAGGGCTATTACGGTTGGAACAGGTGTCCGCATCCGACGCGGGCGTCTATTCCTGCCGAGCCGACAGCCACACGGGCACTAGCATAGCCAGTGCTACTTTAACCGTTTATTGTAAGTAGAAGTGGGCGTTAATTCAGGCTCGTTGGCGCGTTCGGTAGAACACCTGCGGTGCGCATTGATGGATCGTGGGTTCGAATTCCACCGGGACAACATGCTTATAATTTTCTGTAAGCATGTTTTCGCACGTCTGGTAACTTCGGGCATTGATCGGGTGGGAGGAATATCGAAAGTCCGACCGGGTAACGAACCACTGTTCATAGATGGAAAAACCGTGAAGTGCAAATTGCTCGTTTCAGTCTATGGATTTCCGAATGCTCGAAGTAAAAAGTAGGTCGACAGCGCATCATTGACTGATGTTATGTGGCTGAGGTATAACCTACCATCAAGTGAACCTCATGCTCGTCTGTTGATATTTTACATAAAAAACGGCTTTTTAAAGCTGTTTATCTAATGTTAATGAATTAGCTGTTTAGCGCAAAATCCGTTAAATATATTAACTGGTTCATTCAACGATTTTCGAACGCAACGCGCTGTTTAAGGTGGAAACATACTACTAAAACGCTACGCGATGTGATGTGACACCTGATGCGAATTGTGCCAATATACAACACGCCACACGACGTTATAATTATAACACACTTTGCCAATGTCAAAGCTTTGTGAAAGGTGAAAGAGTACGTACGTAGTCATGATTAAAAGACGAGCTGGATAAAGATTTTGAGGAAGATTGGTTGGAGATTTAAGGGACATATTTAATACAGAAACAGTTGAATAAAATGAACGATACGAGAATATTCTGTATTCATGAAATAAATCTAGAGAAAATTACTTACGGTGAATATCATACCCTTTATAAAAAAATGATATCATTCATATTTTCGAATGAATGGAACGCAATCCCGATCTAGTTTGACTGGATGCTATCGCGTGGAGGTGCGTGTGATCACGTGGCGTGTTTTCTATGTGTTTCTGAACGTATTAAATGTATGGGATTGATTAGTACTGACAGCGTCTGATGGCGTGGCGTCGCGTTTTGATAGTATGTCTTCACCATTAGCTCAACAACATTCAACGCGTAGTCGCTAACATCATCCGAAACAGCTTGTTTATTTAACGCAAAACCAGTTGAATTAACTGTTACTCCAATAATTGCTACGTAAAATCTATTGACATTACTGCAAACCAGTTAATAACGATAACTGCTTTTTAACAGGTTTTCAGTTTGTAATTACCTCTAATTGTAAGCACCGATGTTGTTTCAACCGTTTTTATTGCTCTATATCTGATATCTAAGAGCTATTTCAATAAGGCCATCTGTTTCAGCGTTGCCGCACTTCACACAGATACCATCCAATTTAACCGCTTGGGAAGGGGACGTCGTGTCCATTCCTTGTGAAGCGAAAGGGTTACCGACACCCACTATGTTCTGGATTTTAGAGGGAATTGCGGATAATCTATTGTTTCCGGAATGTACGAAGAGCAATTCGAGTTTATTGTATCTGGATGGGGTGAATGTGGAACATGCCGGAAGAGTTATTTGTGTAGCGGTTAATGCGGCGGGCAGTGTGATGCAAGAAGCTTATCTGAACGTTTTAAGAAAAGGCAATGGCTTAAAGCATTCGGATGAGTTCGGTCTGAATTACGATCACCAGATCCGAATGACGGAATATGAGTTCGTTCAAGCGCGGAAATATTTGCAACAAAATGTTTTGGTGTTAAAGAGAGTGGAAACTTTGTCGTCGACTTCTGTGAAAGTCGTGTGGGATGTGAGTGTTTTTTTATATACTACTAGCGACCCGCCCCGGCTTTGCACGGGTCAAGATTTTTTGACAAAAAAAGCAGGGGTTGTATTTATTTTTTAATTCCACATTATAAAAAAATAAAAACAAAAAATTTCGTCTAAAAAATAAAAATAAATTTTTGGGGTGGATTACCCTTAACATTTAGGGGGATGAAAAATAGATGTTGTCCGATTCTCATACCTACCCAATATGCACACAAAATTTCATGAGAATCGGTCGAGCCGTTTCGGAGGAGTATGGCAACGAAAACTGTGACACGAGAATTTTATATATTAGATATTACTATTTACTATAGTATTATAAAGAGGAAAGATTTGTATTTTTGTATGTTATGAATAAACTCAAAAACTACTGGACCGATTTTAAAAATTCTTTCATCAATAGAAAGCTACATAATTAGCGAGTAACATAGGCTATGTTTTGTGTATAGTATATCTACATTGCACCCGTGTGAAGCCGGGGCGCGTTGCTAGTTATGTCATATATCGATAGACGAGCAAGAGGTTCACTTGATGTCAATGATGCGCTGTCGATCTAATACATAACAAGTTTATGTTGTTGGCTTAAGTTTTGAAATTTTTTTTTGAGTCTTCAAGTCGTGTCTTTTTTAAGGTTTTAACGGATTATAACGAGTATTTAGAAGGGGTGAAGATATGGTACAATGGGACAACGTTGAATTGGCGTAATAGTACTGAAGATATAGTCACAAATCCCCAAGTTGACACATGTTCGAATGGATCTATCATACATGTTGATAACAGCGGGTCATCGTCTTATATTCTGTCCGGATTGAGACCTTATATGCAATATGACGTGTTTTTGATGCCGTTTTATAAAATGTTGTTGGGAAAGCCGTCGAATTCAATGACGGGCTCCACTGATGAAGATGGTAATTATATATACAATTTTTTTAAAAATAATTGTGTGTTGTCTGTATTGTCTTTATATATTACTTACTACTCCTTTTATTGTAGTATTTCAGATTTTGTTTGTATCTAGTAGATTCTGTTGGCTTCGTGGCTCAGTGGTTAGCGCGATGCGTTTAGTACCGAAGGTCCTGGGTTCGAATCCCGGAGAACAAGGTTAAGAAAGGATAATGTTTTAGTTGAGCTGGGCACAGAAGACTGATCACTTATTTGCTAATTTTAATGATTAGTGAAACGGATACAGAAATGGACTCGAGGGAATTCGGATGTACTTAGTAGATTATCTATATTGAGCTAATCAATTAAAGTGCGATTTAATCGCGATGTTTCCTTCAAAATTTAGGTACTATTTTTAACCAACTTCAAAAAAGGAAGATTTTCTCAATTCGACTAGGTATATATTTTGTATGAATTTTATGTTTTAATTTTGAACCAACTTTAAAAAAAAAATTTGAGTGATAATTTTAACTACCCAAGAGTTAAGAATAGAAATGTAAAAAGAATAACCTCCACCCTGCGATATAGCTATTACAACGACACGACGCGGACGCCTAGGTAAAAAAAACAAAAATAACATTCGTGTCGATAATGAAGATGGGACCGATAGATTGGGGTTAAAACAATTAATGGTTTTTAGTAAATTAATGACCGTAAATAATTGTTTTAGTGCCATCGCTCCCTCCCCTAAGTGTGACGGCCGGGGTCATAAACGCCACGTCGGCGTGGATACGGTGGGAACCCCCACCTGCAGACACGTGGAACGGAGAACTGACGGGTTATTTGGTGAGGCTTTTTTCCTTAGTCGAGGCTATAATTACTTTTTTATGACGATGCAAATTGTTAATTATTTTTCGTCACGAAATGATGCGTTGATGTTTTTAAATTTTGGAACATGAGTTTGTACTTAGAGGCCCTTTTATCGATGGGTTGGACACCATTTTGACACTGGGTACCTCCGAAAGGGAGGGTTATGCAACTGAAATCGGTTAATTTTTATTTTCCAAAATCCGTGGCTGACTGTGTACGCACTAAACTTACCACAGTATTTTTTTTTTCAGTAAATATGAATAAAAACGAAAGAATAACAACAAAAACCATTATTATACCGGTATAACTACCATAGTAAATTAACCGGTATTCAGTCCCTGTTATGCAATGACTTGAAACTATTCAGACACTAGCTCCCTAGATCGTTTCAATGGCCAAAGTTTTCTCTGGGAACTTCGAATCCTGAAGGGATGCTTCAGGATTCGAAGTTGTGGGATTCACGCAATTTTTGAGAAACTTAGATTTAAATATGATTTATTGTAATGTGAGTTTAAAATATTGGGTACAAAAATTATATACACAGTTTAATTATCTATACTAATATTATAAAGAGCAATGATTTATATATTTGTATGTTATGAATAAACTCAAAAACTACTGAACCGATTTTAAAAATTCTTTCACCAATAGAATGGTACATTATCAGCGAGTAACATAGGCTATTTTTGTGTATAGTACATCTACATTGCACCCGTGTGAAGCCGGGGCGCGTTGCTAGTTTAATATATAATTAAATCATAGAGATATAAATCTATAATTTTCCTTAATTGGAACGTTTAGTTACAAAAATAGAAACACATGCTTTTCAAAACACAAACCTTATTCCCAAATCATCTAATTCTTATTTATTGCAATAACGTCATGTCCAACCAGTGTTGCAGTCTACAGTAATCAACGCTTCATCCGTTCTGTATTCCCAATAGCTATAAAAGTCTGGCAACGACCGCGCCGTGAACTTGTATCTAAGTTGGATGACCCATTTCTCTCTATAGTCGATTTATTTATGAGCTTTTGATGTTATTTCTGATTTTATTGGACACACGCAATATTTTCTTACAGGTAGATGAGATAGTTAAATAGAGTTGTACGATTTTATGCGTTTTACATCCTTGTTTTTCTGATTTAGTTAAATATAACCTTGTTTATATAGCGTTCTTTTGTTCTTTCTTTTTAAATTGACTGATTAACAAGGGCTCATAGAGACACCATCATCATATTTTATTTTAGATATTGACAGACTATCATGAGGGTCATTTGACGGTAGGTGATACCCCAGCCACAGATCATCAATCAATGATGCCCTGTCGACCTACTTTTTACTTCTAATACTAGGAAATCCATAGACTGAGACCGAAACGCGCAATTTGCACTGCCTATTTTTTCGAAACTCGTGTTTTAGTCGATTATCTCTTTATGTCTTCCGGGTCTGACATATCTCGTCATCGACAACCTTTTTGATGGTTATGCTGCGTGAGGAAGACATGCTTATAGAAAACTATAACCTTGTCGTCCTGGGGCGATTCTGACCCGCGACCCATCGGTGCTTCAGGTTCTACCAAACGCGCCTACGATTAAATCATTTGCTTTATAAAAATAGGTTTATTTACGTATGTAGATCGAAATACGTGTCGGAGGCGGTAACAACGGTCGCGTAGTGGGCCAAATGTCGCTCGGAGCCCGCACTCGCGCGGCCGCGGCAAGTTCCCTGCGTACCGGAGGCCGGTACAGCGCGCGCGCAGCCGCCGTCACTAAGCGCGGACACGGGCCGTTCAGTGCGCCTGCGCAAATACACATGCTGCCCACTCAGTCGCAGAGGCATTATGTGCAGTGAGTATGAACCCTACCCCTAATACCTGCTGCACATTACCATGGCAACAAATATGCGGTTCTCATACTAATAAAACAATATCTCAAAAAAAATTAAATGGAGGTTTGTCCAATGTTATATTACCGTTGTTAGTACAGGCATTGTGACGAGAATTGAGAAAGGTATGTTGAGGTGGTTTGGGCATATAGAAAGGATGGATGAAAGTAGCGAAACGAAAAAGATTTATGAAACTGGGGGCCTAGCACGAACAACTATCGACAAAGTATTCGAATCGTCTAACTGTCAGTTGTATGAAAAATCATTTGAAATTTCATACAAATGACAGTTCGGCGATACGAATACTTTTTCGATACTTGTTCGTGCTCACCCCCCTGGTGTGTGTGGTAGAGTCGGGAATGGTCGAACGTACCTCGATCAGATCGGGGACGTTCTGCAAAAGGGAAAGGTCAAAAGTACTCGTAACCGACGAGTGTGTATGAAAGCATTGATGAAAGTAGGAGAAGCGAAAGTGGTGTGTAAGAGTCGGAGCATATGAAATTCCGTGATCTCTGCCTACCCCAATGAAAAAGGGAAAGAGGCGTGATGTATATGTATGTAGTACAGGCACCTAGATTTTTTATTAATTATTGAGAGTTTTTATCTACGCAGTTTCACAAATAGGTTTAAAATGACTGTTGTCTTAGTTAAAGAGATTCTCATTAAGATGGGTGGAAAGTGTCAATTATAGAACTAAACATCGAAAAAAATCTAATAAATCAAGTCTTAGTTCAGAAGGTTTGATCATTCCCAGTAACAGAGGTCATTCAATTTAAAAGTATCAGGATCGCATTGTAATAATAAATAATCAATAGCAGAGGTTTCTCACATATCCAGTACTCACTTAACCAAATTTCACTATAATAACAGTGAAACAAGATGTGAAGTTAAGTTTATTTTAGGTCTGAAGGACCACAGGATTCCTCGATTCCTCACATATTGCAAGAGACGTGGCTGTTGGCGCTCGGCTTGACATTATTCTGCGTGATTGTCATCGGAATAGTCAGCATTTACTACATAAGGCGACGAAATGGCATTCAGAGGAAAAAGGCCACCGGTAAGCAACTTTATTCTTCAATATATAAATACTCCTTTATGCTTTTCAGATAGCGTAGATAATGTGAAGATATATATTTAAGAACCATATATTTCAATAGAGTTGATACTGTTAACTACCCCTCAAAAGTAGTTAAACCAAACCACTCGCAACTCACATATCTCATAATACATTCATTTGTACACACAGTAAGTACACAGTTCACATAGATTCAACACTAATTATCAACAGTACTGACCTTAGTCTAACCACGACGGGAGCTCGTTCTCGAAAGATGCCCACCAGTCACTGCCACCGACTTTTATAAGACCAACACGGTGTTTACATCAATGATTTGACATTGACATGACGTTGACTTGACGTTTAGCGATACTTATGACAGTTGGTATTTGGTTCGTGTAACAGTCGGCCATCCTTCAGGAACGAGTCTCTTCGTTCTTATTAGCATATAATAGCTGAATCACATACATACACATACATCACGCCTCTTTCCCATTGCGGTAGGCAGAGATCACGGATTTCCATATGCTCCGATCCTTACATACCACTTTCGCCCCCTCCACCCTCATCAATGCTTTCCTACACACTCGTCGGTTACGAGTACTTTTGACCTGGCCCTTTTGCAGAACGTCCCCGATTTGATCAAGGTACCTTCGCCTAGGTCGACCACTCCCGATTCTACCACTCACACCAGTTTCATAAATCTTTTTCGTTTCTCGGTCACGCTTATATCGTCTGTCACACTAATTTCCTCGGATAATGAGTCAGGGTTTTCATCTCTTTCGAATAAACTCTCAAAGTACCCTTTCCATCTTTTCAACACACAATCTTCTCCTTTCACAATATTCCAAAATAAGTCTCTGACGGTTTTAAGTTCCGTAGTTGTTGTTTTTCCTCTGGCTGTTCTTATGAAATTTCAAAAGAATTTTGCATTGGCCCGGAAATAATCAGATAACCTCCTATCGAATACATCCTTCTGTTCCTCTCTTTTTTCCATTATGACTTCTTTACAATAGCTTTTAATCTTTTATACTCATTATACTAACTGAATCACATATGTACTCGTATAATGTATATATTACTGTCACTCGAGATGATTTAAGACACTGGTTATGATCCAATAATAAGATAATAGTGTGCTTCATCTATATCATAATGGCGGAGATTCTACACTCCACTCACTTTTATAATATCGATGACATGACATAAGATCTACTTCCTTCAATCTCATGTCTCTCAATCGCGATGCTTCGCGCCACACATGGTTGGTGCATTCATATGCTCACCGTCCGGCTGGAAGGCACTCTTACTGTTACAATATGTTTGAGTGATATGAGAAGTACTTCCTTCACTCTCATGTCATTCAATCGCGATGCTTCGCGCAACTCGTTGGTGATGCATTCATATGCTAACCGCCCGGCTTGAAAGCAACCTCACTGAATCACATCGTATATTATGTCGTAACTATAATCGAATGAAATATGTTCACTTCATTCTTATTATTTTTCATTTCCTTTCTTGTTAGCATATTATAAGTGAATCACATATGTATATGTTATTGTCACTCGAGATGATTTCATTCACTCACTGGTTATGATCAAATAATATGATATGTGCATCATCTATATACATAGGCGGAGATTCTACACTTCACTCACTTTTATTATATATGATATTCTTTCACTCTTATGTCTCTCAACTGTTATGCTTCGCGCCACTCATGGGCATAGTAATCATATGTTAACCGCCTGGCTTGAAGACATCCTCACTTTTACATATGATTTCATGATGCGAGAGGTTACTTCCTTCACTCATGTCAATCAGTCGCGATGCTTCACGTCACTCATGGGCGTAGTTATCACTTTCTATCAGCTCGACTTGAAGACACACTCACTCTTACATATGATTTCATGATACGAGAGGTTACTTCCTTAACTCATGTCAATCAGTCGCGATGCTTCACGTCACTCATGGGCGTAGTTATCACTTTCTATCAGCTCGACTTGAGGACACACTCACTCTTACATATGATTTCATGATATGAGAGTTACTTCCTTCACTCTCACATCACTCAATCGCGATGCTTCGCGCCACTCATGGGCGGTGCATTCATATGCATACCGCCCGGCTTGAAGACATCCTCACTGAATCACATCACTTTTTTCCCTTTTAATTGAATCGCTTTAGTGAACTCATAACGGTCTCTCTACTCCGCTGGCGCCCGGTATGCATACCGCCCGGCCTGAAGACATCCTCACTGAATCACATCACTTTTTTCCCTTTTAATTGAATCGCTGTAGTGAACTCATAACGGGCTCTCTACTCCGCTGGCGACGCGTGAGGAGACTCAAATCGGTTGTTACTCGGCGCTCATCGTCTTCGTGGAGACTTGTCGTCACTATCGACTACGTTTCAAGCTGTGGTGCTCAATTTTCTGGGCCATTCGCTCCACTGGCTGCCGTGGGTGACACTCCTCATCCGGCTGCGGCTCCACATACGTCGCATTTGTGCAGTCTCGGTATCACTTCACGTTAAGTTGTGCAAGGTTGCGGTCACTCATTCTCTGAAACTTACACTTTGTATTGTATAAAAGTAGAAAAAGAGAAAACGAAAGCATCAATGTAATCGTTCGATAATTAATCGTTTTTCATCTTAAAGGGTAGCTGGACAATTACTCAATTGCTATTCATTTCTGTTGTAAATGCACCTGATTGGAATAACATCTTTATTTTCAACATAATTTTTGTCCTTTTTAATCTGCTTCCATCAGCACAATGTCGGAATAATAAGTAAAAATGAAGGATAAACTGCACTTATAAGAGGTTAATTTACAAACGGAATCCTATATTTTACGTCTTAGAGTATTTTACACTGTATGCCATAAGATAGTCGAGCACGTGGCGTGGTGCATGATACGAAATTTTCCAATTTCATGGTCCAAATCCCACTTCTGAGATGTTAACTACCCCTCAAAAGTAGTTAAACCAAACCACTCGCAACTCACATATCTCATAATACATTCATTTGTACACACAGTAAGTACACAGTTCACATAGATTCAACACTAATTATCAACAGTACTGACCTTAGTCTAACCACGACGGGAGCTCGTTCTCGAAAGATGCCCACCAGTCACTGCCACCGACTTTTATAAGACCAACACGGTGTTTACATCAATGATTTGACATTGACATGACGTTGACTTGACGTTTAGCGATACTTATGACAGTTGGTATTTGGTTCGTGTAACAATACTATAATTTTCTATATCATGGCGATACTGACCAATAGTCCTCTTGTTATTTTGTGTTTTGTTTTTGAACCAAGGAAACGATATTAAAAAAAAATCTTTAAGTCACAGAAAGACTGATGACCTAGTTCAGGCAAATAAAATAATAAATGATAACAGAGGCCCTAGCGCGAACAAGTTGCGAGAAAGTATTCGTATTGTCGAGTTGTCATTTGTATGAAATGTGGAATAATTTCTCTTTCGACGATTCGAATACTTTCTCGATAGTCGTTCGTGCTAGGCCCTAAGGTACACGCTCCACTAGATAACTCGGAAATACAGTGCAACCTCGATGTAACGAAACTGGAGGGAATTACAAAATATTCGTTATAATGAAGTTTTTTCTATAGAGGTTAGGTTGGTCTATGATTCGCTATAACAAGGTATCAAAACTATCTTACGAGGAATTTAACGTGTGTTGTGTGTGTTAATATAATTAAGTGGGAATAATTGATAGGATACCTTATGTAAAGGTTTTAGTTGTAAAAAAATCGTTAAATAGAATGCAATAATACTTTCTAATGATTAAAAATTCGTTATAAAAGTTTTGTCCATAATTGTATTCGTAATGTAGAAGTATATTTTGCATTAGATCTTACGGGCAATGCTAGGGGATTTTGAAAAATCCGTTAAATCGTTAACGAATTCGTTATAATGAGGCTCGTTATATTTAGTTTACACTGTATAATAATTGAACAAATTTCCGTTAGTTATTGAAAGGGTAGAGATTTTGAAACAGTTCTTTGTTAAAATATGAGCAATAGTAACTTTGAAGGTCATAAACTTGATCTATTTAAAGATGCATAACGCTCGATACTGTCTCATAACATTTCAATCAACAAGCACAGAAGTTAACTGTGAACTTCAATAAGGTCTGAACTTTGAACTCCAACTGGATGTGTCATGTGTATAGCTAGTTGTCGACACTTGACGTAATGCTAATAGAGTCATTGCTCCGTGGGTCAGCCGATAGTGTGTAGGTACAGCATCGCTTTATAAGCTATGATTCAATCATACACTGTTATGATCAAACGATAACTACCCCGCGTAAATTTTGGGTACCAATATATTTTTTTAAACCATGTTACCTTTTCATTTCTGTTAGTAAATAAATTTAAAAAAGCCTCTTTAATTATTTTATAAACTTTCAAGGTAAATAACTTTGTATTATCATAAAAATATAGATGAAAACGGACAGTAGACAGTTTAAAGTGTACGTAAACACTATGTTAGTTACCATAAATTACGTGGGGTGGTAATTTACCTTATGTTAATCTTTCAGACTTTTAAATTAGCATTTTCAAGTTACAATGGTGAAAAATGTTGTTTCTACTGATAATTGATTCTTCCTTAAACTTCGAGGGTAGATGGTTCGTACGAGGAAACAATTATAATTGTTTAGTAAAATAGTAAATTCATTTGTAAAAAACGTAACAGTCGCCATGGAATTAAATCTTATTTAAAAGTCTTTTAAAACTTATTCAATATGATATTAGGCCAGTTAAGTAAAAATTCGATGCAGACCGGCATGACATGTTTATGATTTTATGTAAGAATGTTTTCCCCACCTCTGGTAACTTCGGGCATTGATCGGGTGGGAGAAATATCGAAATTCCGACCGGATAACGAACCGCCGTTCATAGATGGAAAATCCTGAAGAGCATATTGCGCGTTTCGTTTTCAGTCTATGGATTACCGAATGCTCGAAGTAAAAAAGTAGGTCGACGGCGCACCAGTTACTGATATTCTGGGGCTGAGGTATCACTTACCGTCAAATGAACCTTATGATCGTCTGTCGATATCTAACATAAAAAAATATATATGCAAAGGTGACTGACAGTAAACATATTATTATTAGTCGTTCAGTAACAAAGAGATGCAAAACAAAGCTCAGTGACCAGTACTGGAACTAGTCAGCAAAGTAATATCAATACAACTGTGTGTACTGTCATTATTTGTATTTGATTAAGTTTAGGCTTTAGTGTGAAGCCTGATTTTGTAGAGATTTATCATAATATTCGGGCGTGGGGTTCTGTGGCTGAGGTGTCACCTACCATCAAGTGAACCTCACGCTCGTCTGTCGATATCTTACATAAAAAATATCATTGCGACATACTTGAGTGTTCAATAGCCGTCGGTCCGCAGGCCAGCCGACAGTGACGGCGCAGTGCCTGTTGAACAAGGACACTATCTGGCTCAGAGATCGTCCCGTGTTCGCCCCCCCGGACCCTGCGCGCGACGTCAACAGCTGTCACCAGAGCCTGCTGCAGTGTGAGTGTCATACATATACATTATACATATACAATATACACACATTAGAATCTCACCAATCTGGCACTAATGAAAACTAGAGGGTGCCGTATTTCAGTAATCCAGTGATAGTATAGAAAAAATCATGATAAATAAAATAACGCATTTCATAAAGAGAATACAATTTATTTGTGTTCATGTTCTATGTGTTTATTTTTATAACTGTAAACTAGTTGACCAGTGCCCATTTTTTGATGTCAAACCAAAAAAAAAAGTTTTTTTTTGTCAAAGAAAAAGCTGTCACCCTAATCACTTAGCGGTATGAAAATATATAAATGTAACTTTACGAACTATTCTCATACCTACCAATTTACATAAAAAAAATGATAAAAATCGATCGAGACGTTCCGGTGGGTCGTGGGTATGAATCCCGCTCGAACTACATGCTTACAGGTGACTTTGATTATTAAACAGGTGGGAAATTTATATTTATAATATTTATATTATAAAAGAAAAGAATATTTATATTCCGACGCGACCGAATTATGAACCACCGTTCGTAGATATAAAATCTTGGAGTGCACATGGCGCGCTTCGGTCTCATTGTCAATCTTTTGTTGTCTTTACAAGAAATCTAAAGATTTGAACAGAAATCCAATTTTTTCTATGCTTCAAAAGTATCTTTTTCAGATATCGACAGACGAGCATGAGGTTCACTTGATGGTAGGTGATACCTCAGCCACAGAACATCAGTCAATGATGCGCCGTCGACCTACTTTTTTACTTCGAGCATTCGGTAATCCATAGACTGAAAACGAAACGCGCAATATGCTCTTCAGGATTTTCCATCTATGAACGGTGGTTCGTTACCCGGTCGGAATTTAGATATTCCTCCCACCCGATCAATGCCCGAAGTTACCAGACGTGGGGAAAACATGCTTACAGAAAATTATAAGCATGTGCTCCCGGTGGGATTCGAACCCACGACCCATCGATGCTCACGGCAGGTGTTCTACCGAACGCGCCAACGAGCCCGTCAAAATCTATAATAAGAAGAGCATTAATGATTTAATTATATTAGATATGTTTTTTTTTTAATAAAATACATATATTGTATGATCGATCAGCCGATTAAAATTCTCATATAAAAATGTTGTCGTAAGATGAATGTGTACTATTAATCAATTGTAGAAAGTATAAAACATTACTTTATCACTAGTGGGTAATTGTATCGATAAAAATTTATGAATAAACATGAGGCAAATGATCCCATTTGTCTATGTTAATAGTAGCTATTAATTTAACTAAAAAGAAACCACATACAGAGTGGTCCAGAAAAAGAAAAAATTTACACTATGAATATTTCGTTTATTTTATTTTAAGCTAAGTTGATGTCACAATTTTCATGATTAATTGTAAGGTTTCATGATTAGAATATGTTTCAAGCCTTTCTATGTAAAAAGTAATTTTGCCAATTTTTTATGTCACTTAGATTTTAATAGAATGATTTCATAAAATATTATATTATTAACTGCAATATACGTGATGCATATTACTTGAGTTAGGGCGGTCGCACATTGGACACGAATTTATATCGTACGTAAACGTTGTTGGACGTACGAATTGAGCGCGCACACTGGTTCCGTTTTTCGCCGTTGAAATGCAAGTAGTGACTGTGAACCGTAACCGGTAACATCGCAATTTTATGGTTATCTGCTCATGAATAACGATATATTTGATTATATTTTAGCTAAAATCAGCTTTAACTAAATACTGTAACTTTCGCAAGACCAGACTATAGACTTTTTCTATATCCATATCGAATTTAACGAACGCCGAAATATTCC
This sequence comes from Anthocharis cardamines, assembly GCA_905404175.1. Taxonomy (NCBI): domain Eukaryota; kingdom Metazoa; phylum Arthropoda; class Insecta; order Lepidoptera; family Pieridae; genus Anthocharis; species Anthocharis cardamines. The sequence continues at coordinate 5,100,886 of FR989959.1, forward strand.
GAGCACGTTGGAATTGATTTCGTATGTCGGAACTATACGCGCGTATACGCACGATTAGTTCACATCCAGTGTGCGATGCACAGTAGTACTCGGAGAGTTGAGATCATTCGTGCGTATTCGTACGTGATCGTACGAGTATAATTCGTACAAAACCGCATCCAAAGTTCGACTGCCCTTAGTGTTAAGTTAGTATGTAAATTTTGGTAATGTTCGTTATATGAATTATAATTATTATACATCACCTTCTCTATATAATATACTAGCAACACACACCGGCTTCGCACGGGTGCAATATAGTACATACATAACACAATAGAAAGCTACTTTCATACATTATCAGTGTGTAACATAGGCTTTTTGTATATAGTACATCGTCTAAATTGCATCCGCGCGAAGCCGTGACGTGTTGCTCGTCTAACATAAAAAATATAAAGGTTAATTTCTCTATAGCCGGCCAATCAAGCATCCTGAATGTGGAGCCAGAGTACTGTCTGCCTCAGAATTCTATCCAAGGGCTAGATGCATTGAGTGTGGACAGAATGAAGCGTCCCGAGCCATACGCGTCGAGCGCTATTTACACTGAACTCAATTTCAAGGTTTGTACGCGATAAGCCTGAGAATACCCGTGTTGATTCTAGATAAGCCTCTTTCGCGTCGTATTTTGAACTTAGAATTTCACACACAATGTACGTGTAATAATACTATATTTTGGGGGAAACGTGTTTTGGGATTTTTACAAGACACAAACTGTACCCAGTATGCGTTGTAATGACATGTAAAATAAATAGTGGTAATATCCTATTTTTTTGGCTAGAAACTCTGGCGTATGCTGAATTACTCACTTAAGTTTCAACATAATCGGATGAGCAGTTTATGAGTGGATAGATAACAAACATACACTGATTTTTATTGAATTTGTTTAAATGAAATTTCTGAGAGTGAGCAATTGTAATTTAAAAAATGATACTTGTTTGGTTTAGAATGGGATATTATGAAACTTATATTTAATAATAGTATAGATTTCTTCATTACAACCTATTTTAAATGAATAATTTGTTTCTCGGGCTTGTTGCCGCGTTGATAGTACGGAGTACACCTTGTATTCCGATGGGTAGTGGGTTCGAATCCCATATTTATATATTTTTTGTAAACATGCTTTTACTTGCAACTGGTCACTTTTAAACCGTTTAGGTTCGGAGGAATATTGAAAATTCGACCCAGTAACAAAATGTTCGTAGATAGACGGACCGAGAAGTTTGAATTTTTGAATGCTTGAAGTAATCAAATAGATTGACAGCGCACCATTGATTGACATTCGAGATATCAAAACCATCAGGAAGAACCTCACGCTTGTCAATTCGATATCTGATTAAGAAGCTTACGTAAAACTTGTCTTATTTCAGTATAATAGCTATTTGTTAGATGACATTTAATTTATTTATTTACCGTATCGTTTTGACTTTAATTAGAAGAAGAGTCAAGAGACGTCTTCTTTATTTACTAAGCTTTTGAGAATTCGCTAAAGCTTCAACAGGACGATTCGATAGCCTCTAACTCTGAGTTAATTTACCTTTCTAACCTGGGTGTAATTACTAATTAACCTCGCTGGGGTAAATCAGCTAATCTGTGGGGGTAACAAATAACTGAATAATTAAGACCTAATCTAATAAAATACTTAGCTAGATAGCAAAAATTAATGATAAAATTATTAAAGACGAAGATGGTGGCCAAAATCGAATTTCTTGGACTACGCTTATCACATCAAAAAACTTACGAATTCAAAACAATACCAACCATCACCCTATTTTTACTTAATTCATTGTTTAATAATTAATAATACGTTAAAATTAAAAGAATAACATGCAATTTGTAATTATGAATATTTGTATTCATAACATTTGAAGTTTGGGGTAAAATCAGTTTTCCTAATATCACATAGGGGCAATATTGTAAAGGTTATAAAGCACCGCTCTATTAACGATAAGCTATGAAATACTTAAGCTATTCAACTTTCAACAGGACAGTAACGACAGCGGCGATGCCAACTGTCCCGATAGACGATCCAACAGCATCGTCCGCTCTTGCAACGGTAGCATTCAATACTCCAACGAATGTTCTACCTGCCATAGCTCCTCTAGTCGATCGACTAACTACAGAGACTTTAGGGAATACAAGGAGTTCAAACAAGAGGAAGACGAGACCACAAACAGATCGGGGTCGCGAAGCCGCCAGGACAAAAGCAAAGTGTGTCCGAATGATTTAGAATACGATTACCCGCAGTGGCACTGGCTCGGACGAGAGAATAGTTTCAAAATTCCCATACAGAGGCACTCGAACGGCCGCTCTGAACAGAGCTGTCAAATAAATCTGTGTGATATACTGCCGCCGCCGCCGTATGAGGTAAATTCAACTTGTGTATGATTTTGTTGTGATGTCTCTGTTGTGTTATTAATCTGTGAGTGAAATATATTGCGGTTTTCATTGGTCTGTGAGGTTTTGCTTTGTCTGTTGTTAGCTTAAACACTACGTTTGCTTTGTCTGGCTAACGAAAGGTGAGACAGGAAAGTGAGGTAAATAAAAAAAATACCATGTTTCTCCAGTCTTAAATTTTGATATCTAGACTCTAAGCCATTTATTTTTTTTGGCAGGGGAAAGGCTAAAGTCGACAATACTTCCGTATCTTACATACTAGTAATTCTTTCCTTAATATTTTTCTCTCATCATTTCTAATAAAAATATTATATCTTTCATACATTCAAAATAATTTTTTTAAGAACATCACGTATTTTTTTGTATTTACTAGAATCCATTCTTCAGTTAATTGAAAAGTTAAGTTTTTAAATTTAAATATCGAATTTTTAACGAATATTTTCGGCGTTTATTTAAGTATAGATAAAAATTAGCGTAAAAATTTAAAATATATTTGCTATTTTCTTTACAGAGTCCAGAAAATAAAAGTCACCTGAAATAGTCTCGTCTCGTATCATAGGATTTAGAATCTAGTAGGAACGAAGCAATAATAACGTATATCATATTAAACTCGTGTAGATAATAATTTAGGACTTTTATGAATTTTTAGATTCGTCTCTTTTGTAAAATTTATATTGTGTACATAAATATTGTTATAAGATGATGTACGATAGCATTGGTCTACATTTACTGTTTTAATTACTTAGTTGTATAGATTTCCTCACATTAAGTTCATTCAGTTTAAGTTCTTATTTTACAGCGCAAATATTCATTATAGTATAGATATTCTATCTCACGTCCGTTTAGCTATTAATGTTGTCAAGCGTGCGTATACATTGTTTTCGTGTGCGTAATCTCGGGAGCGCTCAGTTACTCAGTTACGCACACTAAAATAATGTATATGTGCACGCTTGACAACATTCATAGCCAAACTGACTTCGTGATAGACATGGGTAACACTGCGCTGCGCCGCGCAATTGCGCCGGCACGCTTCACTGCGCAGGGTGAGTCAGCTCACACATTCATAATGTGTTGGCGCACGGCGCAGTACCCACTCACTGAGTGAACTATGAGCGTGGGGTTGCGTGCGTTTCGGAGGTTTCAGTGCTCGCTTTGCGCGTCCCATTTTTACTGCGTCGTGGCGCAATTTTGAGTTGACTCAAAGAGCCGACACACTACACTGCGCCTGAGTTGCTGAGTTGGCGCAGGAAATTTCGCTGAGTTACCCATGTCTACTTCGTGAGATAGAATATTTATAGCTTTTATTATATATTTAGTACATTTTTATTTTTACCCAAATTTAGGGTAATTTTTTCCTAGAAATAGTATACTATGTCAATATTACAAACATATAAATGTATATATAAAATGTTGGAATGAACGATATACACTCATCTGAATTTTGTATGGAAAATTATTATAACCTAGATTTTTAACTGGGATCGTTAACATAATATGCATCTTATTAATAGGTAATAGAGCTTAATTTCAAGTGAGTCGTATTATACCGTGTAGATGCATAGGCGTCCCAATGAGGTCATTAATTATAACCCTTCAAAATGTGTCATTGTTAGGAGCGCTTTCCTTTCTAAGCCGAAAAAGCCGTGTTATGAAAGGGAACAGCTTATTGAACAACTAGGGCGGGTAGTAGACTCCTACAACAAGTACAATAAAATTATTTAAACTTTAAAGTAATGGTTTATCTTACCTTGTAAGATTTTGCCAAACCAAATTAAGAAAAGTCCAAACTCGATGCGTTTTGCACCGTTTTGTCCCTAAGTTCCTGTTACTGAACGCTGCATCATCATACCAGCACAATAGACATGGGTAACTCAGTGAAATTTCACGCGCTAATTCAGCAACTCAGGCGCAGTGTAGTGTGTCGGCTCCTAGAGTCAACTCAAAATTGCGCCACGACGCAACAAAATGGGACGCGCAAAGCGAGCAGTGAAACCTCCGAAACGCACGCAACACCACGCTCATAGTTCACTCAGTGAGTGAGGTACTGCGCCGTGCGCCAACACATTATGAATGTGTGAGCTGACTCACCCTGCGTAGTGAAGCGTGCCGGCGCAATTGCGCGGCGCAGCGCTGTGTTACCCATGTCTACAGCACAATGACACGAATAAGTAAGTACAGTTTAATATGTAAGATTGATAACATACATCGGAACAGGTAATGCTAAGTAAAGTCGTATAGTTCCATTAATTATTTTTTTTATTAAATGGCAACTTCTATCAAATATTAAATCTAAAAATAGTGTTTTGGAATTTCATGGTACTAATTCATTTTCGACTGACATCGAATGAATGACAGAGACAATCTACTTACAAAATATGAGACAGCAATTAATAATCTACTACGTAAAAGCCTCAAAGGGCCCGCAAAATGCACCCGTAACTAAATGTAACAGTAGGAGCTTCTAGAAACCCATTTTTATATCGTAATTTTTCCTTATTCTAGTCAACCTGTATAGACTAGGTACATTTACATACAGTGTCGACCACCATACAAGCCCAAGAGCCCGGCTTGCCGACTTTAACGTAATACGTGTTTATATGATTACGTAATCATATAAGTTATATATGTCGGAGATTGAGATTCGGTATCCACGTGGTTGTATTCGCTGTTCTCTATTATGTCTTCCTTAACATTCAGTGCATACAACGGGTGCTTCTTCGAGAGCAACTCTAGCTCGAATGAAAGACAAACGCAGAACTGACTGATACTTGACATTGACAACTTACATTTGATAACTCAAACGTCATGCCACAGATCACCACAGACCACGTCTGACATATATTGCACCTCCGATAAAATAGGGTTACATCTCGAAAAATTTGAATTTTCAGTAAACGATACAAAAATACTTAAAAAAATATTTTTATTTTTAGATATTGCGATGTGACTTATATAATAACGTTACAGATTACCTGCATTATTCATTAACGTAGTAATAAGCTTGATATAGTTAAAATATGTTTTGTCTCAGTCTGTCGAATATAAGAAGACTACAGAACGAAAGAAACAAAACATAATTTAACTATATGAACCTTATAATACGTTTATGAAATTATTATTTTCCTTTTTATGGTAGCATTAATAGGACAAGCCGGGCTTTTGGGCTTGTATGGTGGTCCCACCACTGTTTACATACAACATAGGTAATATATTATATCTCTAGTAGACGTATGTTTAGACACACATAGTAACTAGCGCTAGTTGCTCCAGAATATTTTTAGGTGACCTGAATTTTGCTTGACATTTATGGAACGTATGCTTCTATGTCGACCTAAAAGGAAGACAAACGTGCATTCGAAAAATATGAACATATATTTCTCCTCTGCCATATTTGCCTGTTTGAAAATAGCATACCTTATACTGTTATAGTAATGTACTAAATTATTTTATAGTCGAGCAACCTCCTTAGAAACATTTAAATAGTATTAAAAAAAGCAAAGCACAAAACGTGACGTCTTTACTTTCAGATTGTATTTATATATGTATATATCCTTGGAGGATATTAATTATCACTTATTTATATCGAATTATTAAAGAGAAGATATTGCTTCAAAGACTACTAGAAATTATTATTTCATATAAAAAATAAAGTGAATTCCCGAGTCCCCTAGTGGGGCATGGGGCAGATACATTTGTATGACTGTTAGGCGTTCCTCTTCTTTGCCCCGTTCGACCGAAACAATTTTTTAAATCTTATTTCTCTGGGATTCAAACCCAGGACCTCCGGCGCTATACACATCACGCTTACCATTGTGCCACGGCGGTAAAGATAAGGTTTATACAAAAATAATATTTAAATTCCGAAATATCTAGTAAATTCTGTTGCTGACCATACCTTTTATACCATAGCGGATTTTTGAAAATTAAATAGCGATAAAGATAGCAATTAGCGTAAGTTACTGTAGCTAATATTATGTAAGCAAATTTCCAGGTTGTTTTAATAGAGCCATAGTAGAGTGTAATCACTGCCATTTTAATTAGTAGTATTTTAGTTGTATACAATTTTTGACTGTGATATTTATGTATATTAAATTGGTGTACTAGTATATAAGTTTAGAATATTTAGTATAAAGTGACAGTGTAATCGAAAATGTAATTAATGTTTCTAATGAGATTTTCTGTTTGCGACCCCAAATATTTTCAGAGCCAGTTGTTTTATTTAAAAATCCGAAATATACATAGCTTTTTTTAAATGAGTGTTGTGTTTTTTTTAACAATCCCCTGTATATATTTTTATAAGATTACTAGTGGACCCCGCAGACGTTGTTCTGCCACAATTTTGGCTTCGAAATTATATAATTATTCTTAAATTTGAATATGCCCATTTACCTAGGTACTTATTCTGAGATTTACCCACGATAATTGTCTAATATGTCACTGATTTGCAGTAGACATCTGTTATTCCAAAAAAGCTAAGAATGCATGACGTGAGCTGTCAAGATGGCAGAGTTTCGAATCTAATTTATTTTATAATTAATTTTATGCATATATTTTTTCCTGATTTTTTCCAATATTTTAATAGCCTATATCTTATTCCCGACATAGAGGAATCCAACAAATATGATATCGTTAAAATCGGTATAGCCGTTCTTGAGTTATAAACGGTGTAACTAACACAACTTTCTTTTATATATATAGATTACGAAGCTGTTTTACTGGTCGATTTTTGTACCTACATTAAAAAATTAAATTCCATATATTTTTTATTTCGAAACTTTTGGTATTGTATGGTGATCCTGATAGTGGTATACGCACCTGTCAAGATGGAAAATCCACTATGAATGTTTGATTAAAGCATTATATGATTAGTGATTGTCGTTAACAGAACTAAACCATGGTCAGCAAGTAAGTATAATTACTACAAGAATTTTAATATGATATCAGGTAAAAAACCACTATTGTGTGTAAAACTTATGTACCAGTTCTTGCATTGGTAATGTATGTTTATTTATCTGTCGTACAATTATCAAATGAATAATTCAAGTTTACGGGCATTAATTATCCTGTCAAAGTAAATAGAATGAAAATCTCAGAAATACCAATGAAAGACTTCGAGTTAAAAGCTTTCGGCAATAAATCGTCAAACTCAATCCTTCTTACTATCCGGACTTACCTTTCCTTCCGAAATGAGAAACTTTTGTCGAAGGGTTGAAGACAAAGAACCGTTGAATTCAGATTGTATTCGCGAATACCGTCTTGAGATAAAAGGATATTCGTGAAACTATTTTAATTATTTGTGTGTTGTAGAAAATTGTTCCACAAAAGGGAAAAGCAAACAGTTGAATGGCTAGTCTTCTAAGGAATTTTAGTGTTCTTGTAAACCTGCGCTATACTTTGTAAGAAATAAGATACGTATGGTACGCTATAGCCATTGTTCTCAGGACAGATATTTCAAGTATCGAGTTCGCGCTAACATACTCGATTGTATCTTTTTTATATAGAAGAGCGTGAGTTTCGATTCAAACCCAGTCGGAATTCCGAAAATCCAACCGCCTGTTAACGTACGAATTAGACTGTTTACAGGAAACATGTAATATCGAAAAGAAATCAAGTTAGCGACCGATTGAATGAAAGGTAGGTGTACCTACACACAATAAAAAAAGGATTAGGTTTTAAAAATATGTTTCAAAATGGGTTGCACAAGTCATGTGACGGGGTTGGCGCGTTTGGTAGACTACCCACCTTGCACGGGTCGCGGTTTCGAATCCCACTGGAACGACATGTCGAAATCCTACGTACCTACCGTCAAGTGCTTATCTGTCGATATCTAACATAAAAAAATAGTGAACGATCATTCTTAAAATCAACTACAAGTACAACATAATTATAAAAATCAAACCAACCACAGAAAATGTATACTACGTAGTAATTGAATTATCGTTTCAGTCCCGATGTAGGCACTTGTTAGAGCATGCTCTGAATTCCACAATACATGGCAAAGAAAATCATTTGGCACAGATTGCGTCGTTGTGGCAACTGGCAATATTGCGGAAACAGTGCATACAGCTTTATCAGCTGAAAATTAATTACTCGAACTAGTAGTTGAAACATTTTTATTATACAGGAACAATGTGGAAATAACAAAATATACAGTTATTTAATAAAGAGATAATGTTTGTTTGTAGAAAGTAAAATGACACTAACAGACTTGAATAATTCTTTGAACAATAGATGTTACTTTGGGCACAAGTAATCACCGAGCGGGAATGCTAGTTATAATAATTTAAAATACAAATACATATACAATATTACAATGTAAAAGGACAAACAGAATCGTATAATTCAATGAAAGAGCTTTTTGATGAGATTTGGTATTGATATAATAATTTGTTCCCTGGCTTTGTAGTCGCCACGTCAGACTTCAACGTCACAAGATCGCGGGCAAAAAAGATAGTTTGCAGAAGTATAAATAGTTTAATTATATGGAGTAGCAAAACATACAGCCCTGCACTTACTATGATCCTGATAAATGCCTTCGATTCTTTTACTCTTTTCAACGTTTTCAAGTCATGTTTAGTTATCTCATATCATCTTGTCAAGTCGCGTTTCAAATGCAAGGAGATTAATCTGTAAACTTAACATTTCAAAAGAAGTTGCCAATCGAACTGTAAAATGTTCCCATTTCGTACGAGAACATTTGCAACACAAATGATTTATTTGATAAAATCAGCTTCAAACTCAACGTGTATTAATATCTCGACAAACCTATCTACTGTAAGATTAAATTTGTGAGTATAATTCATGCAAATATTTATCAGCTCGCGGTGTATTTCCATTTCCATACATAAAACGTTTATCATAAGATCGAGACGCCGAACTTGCAAGAGATCCTGTATCTTCTTACCCACTTACCTAACTATTTATAACGGTTATTTCCTTCAGGGCTTTGAAGGGTTCTTTATTTTAAATATGGAAGTCTCATTCTTGGAATGTATTAAAAAGCGTTGTTCGTTATGGAGATTAGGTATGCTACTTATATAACGTTTGCAAAATATTAGACTCCTAAACATTGTTTTATCACCAGTTTTATTATCGTAGAAGATTTAAGAAATCAATTGTTGGATTTCAAGTTACGTAGCATCTACTGTTATTCTCGGCAAAGGCGAGAAATTAACATTGATGCCTTTCAACTAATCCAGAATTTAATTTGAAGGTTAACCAAAACCAATACGTAAAGTCGAAGATTATTTTTGGAGTTCAAAAGTAAACTGTGCTTGTGTTTTTTTCATAATTCGTTTTCTATAAATTGGCTCACGGGACACATGTCGCGGTTTGCCTTCTGTTCTAGAACCAGTCCTTTAAATACAAACTGGCCCACGGGACACGCTCCGGTTTGCCCCCTGTTCTTTGCTCTAGAACCGGTCCTTTAAATACAGAGCCAGAGCTGTTTTTTTCAGCATGCTACTGTTTTGAGTTTCAAAATTGGTACTTATACCGTTTCTAGACGATCTTACATAAGAAATATGCCATTGATACCAATAAAATAATGAATAAATATAGGTATTTTGATTATTTTTGATGTGTCATTCGTGCAAATCTGTGAGTAATATAAATTTTACTTTATTTCTCAACTCGCAACACGAATGCTTGCTATTTTCTATAAAGACATGGCCTTGTTTAGACAAACGACATAGTTTGAAGCACGCAGTACAGACAAGTACGCAGTCACGCATCCTTGTACCCCATAAGCACGTAACCTCACAAAACGTGAACGAAGAACAATGAATTAGTTGTGCCTCTCAATATGGTGCACGTCTTATAAGGGTCGAAATTCGGAGCAGAAGAAAGGTGCTCGAATAAATTAACCAGTACAGACGAGAAAATATGCTAACTACTTAAAATCGGAGTCATTTATTTTAACTACGAATTTTTTATACCTATCATAAAAACTATCTATGTTTAGTTAAAAATCAATATAAGTATGTTCGTCCTCTATGCACTCCTAAATTATTCATCTGATTATGATGAAACTTTCGCAGGTTGCTCTGCATACGCCCGCGAAGGTTCCTAGCCGAAAAAAAACCACAGCTAGTAATTTATAAAATTTTTGTATATCTACATTTGTACACTATTATAACCATTAATATTACTATCCCATGCTCTACTTTTTATTATAATCACCGATTTTACATAATTATTCTTAGTTACCGTTGTAGGTAACTCAATTGATACACTAATGTAATATGTAAAACGTCAAAGTCCATTCCTTAGTTAAGAACTTCTTGCGTTTAATCAGCCTAAATCATAAGCTAAGTACCTAATTAGGTCACCATTATATTCCAATAGTACATGACGCGGATAGGTCGGCGTTATTGTTTTAATGACGTCAGCATTGCTGTCTTGTCAAAATGACTTTATATTGTCATAGCACTTCTGTATTTTAACAAAACATCATATTTTAATCAATTTAAACATGGAACATAATAAATGATTGAAAATGTAATAATCATAAATCAATTATTAATAACTAGCAATTGCCCCTGCAACCCCCCTTGTGGGTTGAATTTCGTAAAATCCGTTCTTAGCTGACCTCTACTCGGCGAAAGGAATATTCCTACCATATTTCAAGTCCCTACGCCTTATGGTTCCAGAGATATCGTGATGAGTGACTATATAGGTGGAAATCTCTTTTATATATATAGATAATCAGACGCCGCGCCGATATAAGTGCATAATATTAAAGTAAGTATATTTAACGTAGATATGATTTTGAAACTTTAATTCATTTCTTAAGGTTATCTCTGAACGGTGATATGGTATTTTAAGAGAAAGTACGATGTTAATCACTTAAGTGTCCTGAATGGTTACGTAACCGCGATATTCCATTGGTATCCCTTTTAATTGATAAGTCATGGTATCGAATTCGTGCGACAATGAAGAGATAAAAGGCTTTTAACTCAGAACCGAGCGCTACTGGTGTCAGATAAAAATCGACCATACTTTTTTACTGCGCAAGAGTTGTTCAAGCAACTATATTGGATGTATCTCGGCGTATTTCATTCGATAAAGCGCAAAATGCTTTTGACTTAAAACAAAGACTCGATTTAATGAGCTCTTTTACAATATTTTCCGACTTGAGTTTAAAATATTCCACTCGTGGACTCTTGTATGCAATACGACATTTTAAAGTCAATGGTCTTATAATATTGACATGATATTTTAATCTTTATATGCTTGGTTCTTTTATTATATTTGAAACGGCAGTGTGTAAATGCGCTGATGTGCTGAACGAGTGAGTGTTTTAATTCGTAAATATAAGTGATAATCAGTGTCGTCATGTTTACTAGAATAAAATATCTTAAAGGAGTTTTTTTTTTGTTAATTTACTACTATTTGTCAATATATATTTTCTGTGCGTTTAGTGGTAATGACGTCCACCGTGGTGGAACTCTATAAATATGTTAGTAGATTTAATTTTCATCTTAGCGCTACTATACAAAAGTTTTTATAATATAATAATAATAATAGTGAAAATCACAAACCTTACAAAGATAAGGTAATGTGTACAGACTGAAGTCAACCTAAGTAGATTAAAACCACGGAGCGAACCTAGTTTGGAAATTTTGTAAAAGTTTAATAATAATTAAAGAATTTGTCCTTATAATAACATTTTGCAACGAAGTGTGTTGCCATTCGCCAAACTTCACTTAATCAAGTCAAATATATATAATTAATGCATATTTATGATATAAAAAATGTGTACTCGAAACTCAATGGCACGTTATTTCGTTGGTTCTTTTATAACTAAAACCTTTAAAGAGGCGTAAAAAGATAGATATATTCTAGTGCCTTGTACTTCTTCTAGACCATATTTCGAGCGTTGTTGTTTATGCATAATATCCAAGATGCCGCGGTCGCGCCAGCGCACTATTTAGCGAAATTATTATCAGATATTTAAATTTCGAACTAAAAAAATAGTTGTTAAAAAATGAAAATATAAAATAAGAAATTCATGATATTGAAGGTTTTCGTTTTAAAAAGGTTTATAATCTGTTAATTTAGAGATTACTCTCTAGACTGCCTGTTATTTTCGTGTAAAGCCCTATAATTCAAACGTCAGTCCAGCTGCATGCAAGCTTATATTTTATTGAAACTACTCGCTCGAATTCATATTCCCTACCGACCTAGACTACGTTAATCCATTAGCCTTACATGAAAAGTTAATATAAGCCAATAAAACAGTCAGGTATGGAATTCTACCCTAGGAGGGTGCAGCCCTGCAATTTTCCCTATATTGCAAGAATATTTGGTATTTACTACTGATAAAGTTGAAATAAAAAGTTAAAAGGCAATTACCTATGAATTGTTTAGTTATATCTACGCTATGTAAAAAAATTAATACGAAATTTTACCAAAAGGATTAGTAAATATTAATTAACGTTTTTAATAAAAGTATGAGAATTTGTGGACGCGTTGCGTTTATCAAACAGAATGTCTGCTCCATGCCCCACTAAGAAACTTCGCTGTGTGAAAATTATTATTTATCACTTTTTTACACATACATAAAGGTTGTAGGATGTACCTAATAGGTGTGGATCCAGCCCTCAAAGAAGGTTGCGTTCACAGCCACCCGAAAATCGGCTAATTCTAAAAAGTACCAGGACATCAGAAATATGGAATAAGTATTCTGTTAATCTATAGGTACTTTGTTGCGTTCCGCATCACGCACGAGTCATAGTTTTTTATTATTACTTTGTTAAGGCATTGGATTTGGATATAATATTATTATTCATCTCAATAGACCGTTAAAGTGTGACGTCAAAAATCTATTAGGGTTGTGGGCATGCCCATTGTGCCCACAACGGTGGTTCCGCTCTTGGACGTAATTTTGTTTTATAAGAAAGTCATTTGAGTGTCCAAACTTATTACAGACCAATTAAAATTTAAATTACGGCAAGTATAACATGGATTTACTAAGAATAATTCAGTTTTATTTTATCGCTGCTACAAATGGCTTAACTATGAGTAAATTATTTGAAGTAAGAAATTGTCGGTCGTATTTAATTGTTGTTGACGCTGAAACATTAATCTTGGTGTAATCTGAACGGAAACAATTTACATAAGCACTGCCATCGCGGATTTTACCTTTCTTACGTAATAATGGAATTTTAGAGTGGTCGAGTTCTTGTTTTTAAATGTGGATCGAAATAAATAAAACAGTAATAGTCTGTTGCAATTTTTTTATTATAAAAGAGCAAAAATATTTCCGTTATATAACTGATGGACTTGTAGGGAAGGAAGTATACCTTACGTTCCGATAGGTTAAGTGTTGGATTTCTATCGGATTTTCATTCAAAAAGCATGTGAGGACTATAGAAATTTCGAACCACTAATAGATAACTAAGTACGTTTCAGTATGTCCGAATGCTCAAGTTAAAGAAAATATTGCGACAGCACTTCATCCATTGATGTCCAGATGCTGAGGTATTAATACCATGGGAGCCTCATGCTCGTCTATCAGTATATGGTATAAAGGTATATACATATGTAAATTGTATATCTTTAATTATTTTTTTACACCTTTATCATATAGGTATATTTTATAGGTGACTTAACAAAGGATGTGACTGATTCCTGAAATCAAAGGAACTCTATGACATCACATCCTAACGGGAATCATCCTCAAATCTTAACGTTGACGTACAGCAGATTGACACGCTTGTGTCATTTCATTATCGAATGGCTGAAGCCATACAATAAAAAAAATACAAAATAAATTACCTAAGCTCTATATTTCTATTAAATAATTGTATACCAAAGAGTCTGCACTTCTCGCTGTGTGCTGAATCAAAGTGAAACGAAGTGTAAAGGAGTGGTTGGCGAAGGTCGCAATTAGACGAAGCGTTTAATTACTGAAATTCGAGTATCAACGAGGCTTCACTTCCCCTCCGTCTTCATGGGATTTCTCTTTAAGACCGCGGTTTTAGTCACGAGAGAGCGGAATTGAATAAGACTGCAATTGGTTATATGGAAATATCTTTATTTACTTTAGATAGGATTTTGATTCTTACTAATCTATATTAGTACTACAACAGCGAATTACAACAAAGCGGATACCGTATAAACCTTCTGAAAAAGACCGGTCAAACGCAATTGGAGTTTACCGATATAAAGGAACATCTATTTTAAAATACAATACATAATATATAGATCTTCAAATAGTATTTTTGTTTATAGAAATTTAATGTGTGGAACTATAGAACCAATTTTAATAATTAGTGCACCTAAATTAGGTCAGATCGGGGACTTCAAAAGGTGTCAGGTCAGAAGTACTAGAAGCTGACGATCGTGTATGGAAGCGGTGATGAAAGAGGAAGAAGCTAAAGTGGTACGCAAGGATCGGAGCATATGGAAATCCGTAATTCCCAATGGGAATGAGGCGTGAAATATACTATATGTATGTATGCACTAAAAGGAATATATATTATCTCTGTTTAACATAGGTTTAGTAATATTTTATATTAAAAAAATTGAAAAACATATTACTTGGAATGAAATCAGAAGTAAATACCCAGTTTGGACGCTTTATCGGAGTGCATTAAGATTATTGGTGCAAAATATTATATTATCGGTGCGTTCTGTAGATTATTTTTAATTTTTTGGTGTTTGACCGCGATTGGAAATGAATGGACATTTTTTTATTTTTTTTAACAATAAAACCAAGCAGAATACAAATTACCGTGTAAATGTACACATGTGTCTAATGTTAAAAAGTACAAAGTTTTTGGGTAGATACTCATGCATTCATGGCATTTAGCTGAAATAATCTAGAATCCAATTTTAAAGTAATCGCTCCGCTTATGAATAATAATAGGGCATCTAATAAGTCTAGGGTTGTCCGTAACTCGATATAAGTATTACCATCAGAGTAAATTGTCTCGTCGAGCGGACCTTAGATAGGTTAAGCTTCTAACTGCTAGGGTTGAACATTAACTTGAAATATTATTCGCTCTCTGACTCTTCATGGCCCGGCTGTTACGACTACGGAGAGGTCATTGTAAATAATGAAGTGTTTTGAAACATATAATGGGGTCAAAAAATGGTTAAGGGTCGAAAATGGTATTAGAATTTCCGTTTTTAGCTTTAGACATTAATCCCATGATTTTAGCAATGTTTGCTGATACAAAATAGCTTTTATGGTTTCAAATAATTTTTTAAACGCACCTGATTTTAGAGTACTATAAGAAGAGTAACTATCGAATTTCAGAGCAAGCAATATTCTTACCCGATGATAGCTTTAATTAAAAAGAACTTAATATTTGTATTAACATTATTGCATCAGTAATTATGCAATGAGCATCAGTAGGTAATTACACGCTTGACCAACAATAATAATCATTTAAATATGTATAAAGATGAAAATAAAATTTTGCATGTTTGTACTGGCAAAATGCAGACACCACGCTGACCTTAATTTTACTGAGTTTTTTTTCAAATAAATACTTCGTATTCTTAATGCATAATGCCCTACTAGGTACATATATTTTACAAAATTAATAGGTTCCTCAAAGTTGTATTTTTTCCCGACCGCCTCCGTGGCTCAGTTCAGCGATGCGTTTAGCACCGGAGGCCCTTGGTTCGAATCCCGGGGAAACAAGATTAAATAATTTATATTTTTCGGTCGGGCAGGGCACAGAAGGCTGATCACCTACTTGCCTGTAAAGATAAATGATTAGTGAAACAGACACAGAGTGGATCTGCCGGCCTAGCATGACCGCCACGAGATATGTCGCGGACGAGAGAAGACAAATTAAGATGTTAGATATCTCGACATCGACAATTTTGATAGAAAAGATATCTCGATCGACAAATATATCTATTTTTGATATTAAAAGTCGAGTTTTAGGTGTAATTGTCATGTCAGAGCTGAAAGAAATAGAGCGATAAATAATCGATTAAAACACGAGAAAACGGTCGACAAAATTTTGTTGCGGTTGTCATGCTAGGCCGGCTGGCCCATGCTCCACTACTTGGGAATTCACACTTCCTTTTTCAAAATTGTGAGTTTAATCCATCACAATTAACCTCGATAAACATTTAATAGGCGACTACGATCGAATTACGTTTCCATATAAAAAGAGCTGTAATTTTAATAACATAACTGATAGAATACTCACGAAATAGCCTTTTAATAAACGCCCTCATGGGTGTTGCGATCGAACTCTGTTATTAGTCGCGCGTTGGTCTTTTATGGTCGTTTTGAGTAGACAACATAACTGCAGTAATATAAAACATGATTTATTTTATACATAGTAGGTACATGAAATTTTGAAACTCTTAATGTTATTGCAAAGGTAGCAGGCCATAAATCAATGGCATCTATAAAATTGTATAAATTGATGATGAATTTTATATCTTAAGTTACGAGTTACGATATATACAAAAAGGAAGGGTCTTCAAAATGTAAAAACATGTATTGATAAATAGGATTTTTATCGGGTTTTTGTTTATAGTACAGTATAAATCCGACACTGCGGCTCATCTGATAGAAAATGAACACCACCGCCCGTGAAAATCAACAATACCAGAGGACTTGCATATGTGTAGCAGGCCTTTGGTTAGATTGTACTGTTTGGATATAAACAGAATAAAATAGTAAATTAAGGCTGAAAGTAGGTACATAATTCAAAAAGTAATGCTTTTCAGGAACAACTACTAAATTAAAAAGAAACGTAGAATATTGTTGATAACATAGGTAGGTATATTAAAATAATAATTTTTTTTTTACTTACATATTTCCTTTATTTTGCTTACCCTTGGATCCATGGAGGGGGAATTTAGTCAACTGCGCTATGTCATTTGACCCCACTGATATTTCTGTATTTCTCCTTACGTATAAATATTACAGACCAAATCTTTTGAATTTGTCGAATTCCCAGAAAATGTATATTCGTATTATTAGCAAATTTTGACAAAAATAGGGATTAAAAGAAAAATACCGGACTTATAAAACCCTTTATACCTACCTACTTAATTCACAGATAACTTCAAATTCATAGTATTTACCATAACGCACATTTTCTAACAGTGTTTTATTCCGACCTGCTTAAAAGAGCTTTGAAGCATCCGATAATCAAGATGTCTCTAGCAAAGGAAATTCTTGAATAATTAATTAAGTTATGAATATGATACTGATTAGTATTCACCTTCTTGACACAAATATCGCTTTTAACAAATACCCCATAAGAAAAAGGGTATTTATGGCCCCTAAATTGAAAATAAATATGTTGTATGGTATTGAAAATTTATGTTTTTATATAATATACTAGCGATCCGGCTTCGCACGATTGCAATGAAAAAAGCCTATGTTAAATTCAAAATCATTTATTCATTTAGATAAGATAATGTACACTTATGAACGTCAATAAAAAAATACATATTAAATGCTTCTAATTTTCCATTTACTGCCAGTTCTCAAATCTAGATACTAGCTGATAATGTAGCTTTCTATTGGTGAAATAATTTTTAAAATCGGTCCAGTAGTTTTTAAGTTCAATCGTAACAAACTATCAAAATCTTTCCTCTTTATAATACATAAAATCAAAGAGTTATAAGAATTATGAACTTTTTCTCCATGGAGCAATTATTACTCCATAATTATTATAATATTACATTTGATTATGCTAGGTTATTATATTTTTATTAAGGAACTTTATAGTTAGTGAAGTGAAGATATCCTTATTACTTTGTATGTTGAGTAGTCATAATAATGTTACTATGTAATCAGAACACTCTTAAGCACTTAAGTGAGCAATAATCCGTATACGTTATAAATAGTTTCTAGGAAGAGAAAACGTATCGTATAAACAATAGTCAGTTAAGCGTGAAATAGCTATAGCATTATATGTATGTATTACAGTGTATGAGCTTTCAATATTTTTTGATCTTGATATATGTAGATGGAAAATCTGTGAAATGCATTTTGATCTTTTTGGTTTCAGTCAATGGATTTCCGAATGCTCGATGTAAAAGTAGGTCGACAGCGCATCATTGACTGATGTTCTGTGGCTGAGGTGTGACTACCATCAAGTGAACTTTATGCTCGTCTATCGATACCTATCTAAAATAAAATAAAATAGTAAATTATTAGAGATACAGCTGAATTTAAATCGATCGGCCGCTGAAAATCAACAGTATCACAGTGATGTGACAAATGCTAAGAGACTATTTTTTTTAGGTTTATTATAATACAGATACTCACTATGATATTATGATATTTTCATATGGATATTTTGATTTATAGTTTATTTAATTGCTCTGCCCGACCATTTAATTTTAATCTTGTTTCTCCGGGATTCGAACCCAGTACCTCGGGTGATAAACGGATCGCTTACCACTGAGCCAAGGAGGCGGTCAAGTATAATTAGTATATGGCTAAATATTTCGTTCATTCAATTATTACTTGTAATGAACACAACATTGTGTAAAGCTAGAACTAAAAATGGCTTTTATTTCTTGTAATCTAATACATATTTACATATTATCATTCGTGTTACATGCAACTAGTTTCATCACAAGTATGGTTGTTTATATTTTTCTATTTAATGAGGATAGTAACTCTTGTTTTATCGAGTATATTGAGAAGGTACAGTAACAAATTACCGCTTTAAGAGATATCGCTGTAGCCGCCTGTTATCTAGGTGACGCCCACACGAGGCGGTTTACGATGTTCTATTATCAGTTACAACGTTGCTGAAAATAAATTACTCAACTTTCATGAGAATTTTGATAATTCTTATGGCATTTATTTGACTAAGGTTCGACCGAGTGAGTCGAGTGCTATTGACACAATCGTAAGAACTGATTTAGAAATTGTTTGTGATTTATGTTTTATAGAAAGAATAAAATAAAGTTTTATGCAAACTTGAATTTGAATGAGAAATATCTTAAATCTTATAGATTCTGATAACTGAGTCTAGTAAACCTGAAGGATTGTTTTATCTCTCCCCACCTCAGTGTAAGTGGGCGAAAAACCGTATATTTTCGCGTTTTTTTAGGATAGGATGGAAGGATCGGGATGATTATTTTTTACAAAAAAGACCCAATAAGACAAAAAAGCATATTATTTATAAACATTATAGTATTAATTGTTATAATTTATTAAATAATTAGTGCTAAAAAAAATGGGGAAAATCGGTGCCCACGTTGGTGGCCGCAACTTTCATCTGAAAAAAAATATCAATTGATTATTACTCTGAAGGACTTTGTGGTTGAAGGCTGAGACAGGCAAAAACTGGATATTAACTCTATAATGAAATCAAAATTCCAAACACAACCAAAACCAGTTGCAAACGATGACTCAAAGCCACACTCAATTATGAAACTCAATGACAAAACAAAAGAAAAAATGTGCTGATCGTCTAAATAAAGACGAGAAGTTCCCGAAAATATGCCCGCTTCTGTTCGCGTCGCGTTTGCAAAAAGAGAACAAAACATCAAAGCATTCGCGATCCAGCAAAGCCGGCGTGATACGCTTTACAAATAACCACAGTAGTCGGGACGAGCTGTCGTCGAAGACAGTATCGCCCACGACTGCTCGTGTCGAATTGACTGTGAATTATTTCAGAACTTGTTGCGTTCCGTTTCAACGGACTCACGGTTTAAAATAATTTACCAACAGTGTCTGCACGTCGCCATGCCTCATTACGATGATGTATGCAATTGTAGTCTTTATCCTTTTGTTATGATTTGTATATTTAAAGTCTGTTCAATTGAAATAGCTCGGTATAAACGGGGTCATAATAAAGTTTGAAATTCAGTTTTATTATAATACATTTTTGTTCGTCAATCATCATTCTATGAAAAAAGATATTCTATGGTTCCATATATTAACATTTATTTTATGTATAAAGATATTTTTATACTGTGACATGGACCAATTCATTTATCCAGTCATGACAGTGAAGTCGAGTTCTATTTTGATATCAAATCATGAATAATATTATAATTTACACATTTACTAGATATAATTTCCAAAAATAATTAAGTGAAGTACCTACGTTTATTTTTATAGAAGTTTATTTAAAATCCCGTGTAATTCTTTAATTAAAATTTCGGATACAACCCAAGCATTCAGATACTCCGTGGTTACGCTGTTGACGCCCTTTCCGAAATAATTATACGTTAGGTGAGTTCGAAAATTACGAGGTTCCCCTAGTCTCGGCGCTTAGTAATGGCTCGTTAAAGTTGATGAGAGCTCCTCTGATGACTCGTATTTCGCAAGGCGCCATGGAATCCTATTTCGCTCTAACAAGTTTAGATCTAGCGTCCATACCTCATATACCTGTCGGGTGTACTGCACTGTGCTGATGTGGGTGTCCAGTGGGTGCGGTTAAGGAGGGCAAATATTTATGCGTCAAGTAATTCGCCATGCTTTGTTTACGCTGACATGCCTATGGCAGTATATCCAAGGCTATTGGGTACGGAGAATACAATGTACCTAAATAAAAACGTGTGAACATGACATGAACATGAAACATATTAGGCGTTATTCTTTAGTAGGCATTTATTTCAAGGTTTTTTAATCAAAATAGTAAAATACTAGTAGGTAGTAAAGCTTTAAAATTGATGAACATGGAAGAAATTGAAAGTGGAATGTAAGCATATCAAAATTCGTGATCTTTGACTTTCCCAGTGGGAATGAGGCGTGAAATATATGTATAGAACTAAAGGGGAAATTAGGATGAAATTTTTATTACTTCATCCGAAACAAAAGACACAAAATCTTTGGCAAATAAATGGCTATGGAATGTACGCAAAGCGAGCCTTTACTGATCCCTCTAATTATATCTAACGGCCTCATGCCGTTTACAACGAGACATTAATATTAACTGCACCGTGCGTTTGATCTTTCCATTAGGGCACAACTATAAATAAAGTTCTAATAAAAACAGCATAGACTCATGAGTCAATCTATGTTGAAAGGGGCTTCAAACAATGCAACTCATCACTATATATAACGCTCCCAACCAGTTTTATTTAAACTTTGGCAGGACACGAGGAGAATTCAATATAAGTTGGGCGGTTTACTGTGCAAAGTTATTTCAGCGTTCGCACACGGATAAAATATTTCTCCGCTAAAAATTTGAACTGGAACTTTCGGAATAGTCTTTGTAAATTGGCGATAAAATTGCGAGCGAAGCAAGCCGGGCCGCGAGGGGGAAACAAAAAGACAGGAGACGTCGTTTGTTGGCTTCGAGATAAAAGTCGCGTTGCATTGTTCTAGAAATGGTGAGTAAAAACAAAAGATCGCACTCAACTTAGAGAAACAGTCGTAATTAATTACACCCATTCGGAGAAACGTTAACCATCGACCGATGAAATGTATTTTTATTGAGATGTGTGCATAATTTATGCGAACACATGCGGCAATATAATATTATCTGGAACAGGTTAATTATCTTGGAAACAAATACCAATTTTGTTTCAATTTCCTTGAAGTTGTTTATAATTAGCATACCTACTTGACAAAGGACGCATTAAGTTTAGCACGTGGTTCGAATCACGGGTGAACAAGATTTAAAAAAAAATGTTTCGGTAGAATAGAGCTCAGCATGCCCATAAGGAAACGTACACAGAAATATGTCAGCCCCATGCCTCACTATGGGATATGATAATTTACAAATGCTTTAAAATTATATAGATTTTTAAAGTTGCAATATCCTTTTAGAGAAAGCAGACTTTCCCAGGCTGGTACGCGAGAAGATGGTTTGAGACTTTCCAGCACCTGGGATAAAATAATTAAAAAAGCAAAGTATTGCCATAATATAGAAAACAACAACAAATATTAATTCCTTAGGAGTAGATGGGATAGTATGACAACTCTATGGAAATTCAAATCAGACAGCTGTCACCTTTCAGTCAGCAGTCACGTTTGCTGGAAAGCATTCGAAACGTCGGGATAAAATAATAAATAGCGTTTTAATTCGTTAAAAATTATTTTATATCAATATATTTAGTCGTAATATATCAGAAAACAATAGATAATTATTTTAACATTATAATGACATATTTGAATACTGCTTTGCTGTAATATCGCCCTCCGAACATTGTATAAAGGCCTAGATTAACCTTATTAATTTCGCTGTAAAACGAACTCTAGAATCACGTAGTAATAAAAATAAAGCTTTCTACTAACGTGGTCGTTCGCTTTACTTTACGTACACGGAGTATGGCCATCTAAAGGCAAGTGCTAACCTCCCGATGGAACTAACTACGTTGTTAAGGAGATTGTTCGATTTTCATTGCCCGTTATGCTAGACAGCGTTAGCGTTAGCTGTAGCGTTGAAGTTTTAAGTACTGGAGTGGTAAGAAAGTGAAGATATATTGTACCTTCAATAGAAAATGTACTATATTTACGAAGCGTACTGTATGTTGTTTAACTGATCATATTATTGTGGTTGCAACCTGTTGTTTAAATTTAGGAATTTCTAATTTATTTTGAACATCGTAATATTGTCTTTTATTATATTTAAATATCAACTCCGTAGGAACAGTTGGCGTTAAAATGGCAACTTTGTGATATTTCAAATCAGACAACTGTCATCTTTCTCTGACAGTCAGACCACGGTTGCTGAAAAGCATCCGAAACGTCGGCATAATTAATATAAATAATAAGTCGCGTTTTAATCCGTTATAAAGATTATTTAAATAGAATATCGTATTTAAATAAAATACTGTATTCTGGATTAAAAAGTGATTTATTATTTATATTGTTTAAAATATTACCTGTAAATTAAGATCTGTTCAGATTCAAATATACCTAACATTGTTCGAGCAAACTTTTGAATCTTCAATATTTTATTGACTAATAATAATAGACAACGAGAACGAATTTGAAATTCAAAAAACGCCTTTTTTGTATTCTGTCAGTTAAATTTTTCTCAAAGCTATGTTAATGACAAAGCAATATAAAACAATTTACTAAACAGGGAGCTTGTTTAAACTGAATATAAATGAGATAACAAGGAGGTCTGCCGGCTTCTGTGTGAGCATACATTCTGAGCGTTGTAATCAGTAATGTAAGTCACGTCACTCACATTGTGTAGCTCCTATTTGTTCCCCTGCTAATCCGACAGCCGACATTTTTGTGCCCCGTGACCTAATTTTGTAGAGGAATGTCAGGGAAAATGTATAAGAAGAAAAACGCGCGTATCGCTAATGCGACGTCACTATTAATCATATCAGCACAATGCATGTCAGCAAATAAAAGGAAAAGGTTTACGGTGTCGTGTTTATTTTTTTTATGTTGTGGGAATTGAACTATTGCCATTTTGACTACGTATGTGTACGAGTAAAAATGAATTTAGTTTATTTATAGCCTTGAACTTTTTTAAATGTATCGTTGCGCATGCGTTGATTTTAAATAAAGATTCGATTTATGTCACAGATTAAAATTAAAATAATTAATTCTTTTAGTAAATATTAGAGCGATTGGCCAAATCTTTCCTGTCGTGTAAATATATATTATATCAACATTAAACAAAATTTAGCATACAAATATGAATAATGTACTTAGTTTTAATTTTTTGAATAAACTTCTTTATCCAATAAACATATAGACGACAAACATGTAAAATATTTACTTATTAATAGAAGATAGTGCAACGTTCAACGCACGTATCAATAAAATGTGCTCGAAATGTGAAAAAGAAGTAAATCACTTTCATTCACTTCGCAAAGTGCTTTTCAAAAAATCACAATATGCTTTTTTATCCTATTTAGTTATTTTATTGTTTCGTTTTTTATTATTTGTCATGTATTCAAAGTTTTTTATTGTACTATTTTTTATCAACTTTACAGCCCACCCTTTTCCTTTCCCAGTTTTATACTTCAACTGCTAGCCTGGAAGAGATCGCAGAATATTTTAATCATTATTAGTTTACCTATATTACTAATAAGACATTTTTATTATGGCGCAATAAAGTTGTTAGATACCTAAATAAAATATAGCCGGATAAGAAAGCACGTACCATGATAGCTAGGAAAAACAACTGTAAAACTTTACAACGTTTACCTCACGTTCAATAAAAGTTTGAATACTTTATCCGGGCATATTCATTACCGCCGATTCCGGGTAGACCACCCAGGGCAAATGTTATTTTAGGTGCGTATAATTGAGCTATAGTGAGCGTGAACGTCGCTGCGACACGCATAATGTGATGTTTTACATAGCGACTGTTGTCGCCTGTGACTCAAAGGACTTGCGTATTTATACTTTAGTAGATAGGTAAAGGTAGTATCTATACTAATATTATAAAGCTGAACATTTTGTTTCTTTGAACGCGCTAAACTCAGGAACTACTTGTTCGAATTGAAAAATTGTGTTGGATAGTCCAATTATCGAGGAAGGCTTTAGGCCTGAAGGCTTTATCTGACGGGCTCGTTGGCGCGTTCGGTAGAACACCTGCCGTGCGCATCGATGGGTCGTGGGTTCGATTCCCACCGGGAGCACATGCTTATAATTTTCTGTAAGCATGTTTTCCCCACGTCTGGTAACTTCGGGCATTGATCGGGTGGGAGGAATATCTAAATTCCGACCGGGTAACGAACCACCGTTCATAGATGGAAAAACCGTGAAGTGCATATTGCGCGTTTCGGTTTCGGTCTATGGATTTCCGAATGCTCGAAGTAAAAATTAGGTCGACAGCGCATCATTCACTGATATTCTGTGGCTGAGGTATCACCTACCATCAAGTGAACCTCATGCTCGTCTGTCGATATCTAACATAAAAAAAACATCACGCTGCGACCAATAGGATCGAAGCATCAGTGAAAAATGTTGAAAAACGGGGAAAATTATCCATATACAACTACTCGACCGATTTTATTATCATGATCTGATACATTGCACCCGTGCGAAGCCGGGGCGGATTGCTTGTGTAATAATAAAATAAGTTAATATAAGGTAAGTTAAGTTGTTTCCCAAAACTTATTTTATGTTTTATATGTGTGAAACGAATAAACTCAAACGTATGGATCGATTTTAAAAATTATTTCACCAATTTCTACATTGCATCCGTGCGAAGCCGCAGCGTGTTGCTAGTTGTATATAAACACAAATTTATTTTCAGTTTATCTACACATATACTTTACCATAATAGAGATAATTATAGAGTTATAGTTTTTTATTTAACATTATGTAAGTAAATTATATCTGTTTTTATATAATTTACGTACATATTCTACATAATGTTAGTTAATGTATAAAATAAACTTTATTTTATACTTTAATTCACCATACTTCCACAAAATATGATTCTAGCAATGCGCCCCGGCATCACACGGGTGCAATTTAGATGTACTATACAAAAAATACCTATGTTACTCGCTGATAATGTAGCTTTCTATTAGTGAAAGAATTTTTAAAATCGGTCCAGTAGTTTTTGAGTTTATTCATAATATACAAAAATACAAATCTTTCCTCTTTATAATATTAGCATAGAAGTGTATAGATATAGATAAAAGAACGAAGAACTTTGGTTTAACACATATACTAGCTAAAGTCTATCATGTCTACAATAGATTCACTGAAGCGATATATACCGAAATTCACTGCATGCCACAATTTAAATCCCTCACATGCAATCGAAGCATCGCAGGCTGTATTTGAAATTTATTTGGCAGAGCCTAGACAGGCAAATTGGTTCGTTCTGATATTATACTGTCGAGGTACGGTAATAGCGTGGAACACAGCTTAAAATGCAAAATAATTGTTATAACTTACTCGTATATCGCTGTGTTAGCATGGATAATTATGCGATTGTTCACGGCATGCAATCTGTTAGCGACTAAAGTACGATATAACATAAAACACAATGGAATTATGAGATGAAAATGAGGAATTCTTATCTTATCTGATGCTTAATATTTTTCAATTTTTATGAGAAAAGCTTTTAACGTTTGTTGCGATATACATATGACATTTTATTGTTTATTATTTAAAAAAATATTGTATATGTTCATTATTTAAAAATAGTGTATTTAATGTATGAGATATGAGATAAGTTAGAGCTAAAATATACATACATACATTACATATACATCACACCTCTTTCCCTTTGGGGTAGACAGAGATCATTGCTCCGATCCACATGATCGTCGGTTTCGAATACTTTTGGCTATTTTGAAGATCTCTGATCGAGGAACGTTTACGTATTGAGATATGTTTAATCAATAATATATAATATTACACTAACGACCACGCACATTGCATTCTAGACGTACTATAGACGTACTATAAATAGTCTATGTTGATTTCTTTCTGTTCGTGAAAGAATTTTTAAAATCGGTTAAGTAGATTTTGAGTTAGATCATAACAAAACAAACAAGTCTTTCCACTTCATAATATTAATATAGATTATTAGCAATAGCCATAGACAAATCCTAGTATTAAATAAATACGAGTTTGTAAATTAATATCTATTTGATGATGATGATATGAAAGTACCTCGATTAACAGAAAAAATATTTGATGTTGAAAGTAGTACCTACTTCATTTATTAAAACGTCATCGAATAACACGAGATGAGAATTTTGCCCTCAATCTGCGAGTGTTTGTTTAATTTTTGATTTGTTTATTTAATAAAAAAAGCATTAGTCGTGAGCAGAGACTGATGCAAGTCATGCGTGCCATAAATTTTTTATGTATTTTCTCTGTAAACATTTGGTTGAGAGAACTTTCGATTTCTTTTTAAGTAGAAATACCACCGCCACGTGTGACATTATGTTAAATATTTGAATTATTTGAGCAATTTTTTTTTAATGTTAGGTATCGACAGACTTGTTCACATGATGGTTGGTGACACCTCAGCCACAGAACGTCAGTCAATGATGCGCTGTCGACCTACTTTTTAACCGACTTCAAAAAAGGAGGAGGTTCTCAATTCGTCAGTATGTTGTTTTTTTTTTTACTTCGAGCGTTCGGTTATCCAGACTGAAACCAAAACGCGAAATGTGCACTTCACGGTTGTTCCATCTGTGAAAGATCCTCCCACACATTCAATGCCTGAAATTACCAGACGTGGGGGAGACACGCTTACAGAAAATTATAAACATGTCGTCCCGGTGGGATTCGAACCCACGACCCATCCTTACGCACGACAGGTGTTGTACTAAACGCGCATACCACCCCATCAAAATAATTTAATTACAATTTGTGAAAAGCATACGTACTTATACGAGATTTTTCAAACTTTATCAGTAGCTTAGTAATTTGAGAAAGTGGCTGTCAAATTAATTAGGAGAGCGCTTAGTAACAAAATGGCGGCAACAAAACGTCAATTCTGACAAAACAGCTGATACATTCAGCTGTTTTGTCAGAATTGACGTTTTGACATTGGCATTTATATTTAATTTTAGAAATTAGCAATTTTTTTATCGAAACATGAAATGAAACTTATAATACACTAGCCGTCCCCGCCCGCCCGCTTTGCTGGGCGAATTGTAAAGGATAGACAAATATGAACTATCCACATAAATTTGAAAAAAAATGGTAAAGGGTTGATGGAATTCAAAAAATGAATAGCCTAAAACCTTCTACAATTAATTCTGCGTCGAATGGTCATGGTATCATGCCGATCGGTCCAGTAGTTTTCAAGTTTATCGATAACAAAGAAAAAAAAAGTTGCTTATATATATATAGATAATAATAAAAAATATAGTGTTAAAATTTTCGAACGTTTAAACAATTCATGACAATCCTTTTTCCAACATAAACTCTAAAGTTTTATAATAATATTCTTAAACACATCTCAAATTCGTCCCACTGAAGAAATAATCGATTACCAAATCAACGATTTCACACAAAACAACTTCCACGGTTCTGATAAAATAATTTATTCAAATAAACGGCTCCGCAAAATTATGTTGGACAATATTTGAACATCCAGTAGGTAATTAAACTTTGCATAATCTTATTTCGACTTCAGTTTTAGTTTTTTTTTTGTTTTTATTTATTAATAAGTATTTATATAACCCATTCTAAACTTGTATAAAAATAAATATCACTACGTATGGTTATAATTACTGAGAGTACAATAATTATACAAGCCACATTTGGAGTAGTAAAAAAAAAAAACAATGATATCAAATTCTGCTATTATTCTTAATCAGATTATGGCTCCATTTCTCACTCCACTATTATGGCTATATTTGCACAAAAATCTACAAAAAAAAATAAAAATGTTCTTGTCGGACAGGGCATAGAAAAATTATCAGTGAAACCACACAGAAATCCACATATATATCTATCTACATGTAAACATGCCCCACTTTGGGAAATCATTTACTAGATCATTAATTTAAATTAATCTCTCGGAAATTCACTTACCTATACCAAAGAACATTGTGCATCTATGTTCTTTTATTTATAGTATAGGGGGCAAACGGGCAGGCGGCTCACGTGATGGTAAGTGATCACCGCCGCCCATAGACATCCGCAACACCAGAGGGCTTGCAGGTGCGTTGCCAGCCTTTAAGAAAGACGTAGGCTCGCTTCTTGAAGGTTTCCAAGTCGTATCGGTTCTTTGTCTATACCTGGCATCGAAGAGATAAAACTTCACTGTATTATCTAAACTTTGTTGATATTTTCTGTAAGTTGTATTGGACCGATTACGGTAGCACTCGATGTCGTAGCGATTTATACCGGCGTGATTCATTTCGATGGTGACAGTTATAGCCCCGCACGGATATTGCACTTTTGCACCGACCACGCTGAATTTATATGTTATAATAGCCTAAGATGTTTCCGTATTATCTGACCTTATTTCCGTAATACCCACGTTCTTAAATTATAACGATTTTGACAGTATTAATCCGTTTGATGAAATAGCTGAACCAGTTAATTTTAGTAGTAAGTATATAATTATGTTAATGTTTTTATGACCGCCTCCGTAGTTCAGTGGTTAACACGTTCGTTTATAGCAGCGGAGGTACTGGGTTCGAATCCCGGAGAAATATTAAAAAAACAAAAAATAAAAATGTTTCGTTCGGGCAGGGCACAAAAGTTACTCGCCTGTAAAGAATAATGATTAGTGAAACAGATACAGAAATGTGTCTACCTCATGCCCCAATAGGGGAATTCACTTTCATCACATTTTATCAGTTTCACAAGCCTTTACCTTTATTTAATAATTCCAATACGATAAATTCATAAATGTAATATCACTGTTCAAGTTGACGACAAAATAAGAAGGTATACGGACGGTAGTATTTGTAAATTGGTTGTATAGTCGTTGCAATTTAATGTTAAGTGTCGTTTTGCGGTTACACTTAAAAACCAAATCGTAAAACTTTTATCTCTCATGTGGTCTGCGCAAAATCATTTGTATTTCAAGTTGCAAGAGGTTACAGAAGGAAATTAATTCAACTCATACGAGTAGAGCCGTATTTTGGATTTGGCTTAAGTTATGTATAAGACAACTTATTTTGGTCGTGTTAGAGATACTGAAGGTCATTTACCAAAATCGAAAGCCGAAACATTTTTTATCTTATTTGCATACATGGAAGCAGTCAAAATTAATTCATACATATATGTTTTTAATTATTTTATAGGTATAGTTAGTGTTTGTCTGTGTAAAGAATTAATATAATTAAATTGTCCGAATTCACTACCAAACTTTCACTTTATCAAATTTTGAGACCCCAACAACAGCTGTTTGCTCGATAAACTTTCAAAATGAACATTTAAATTCGCAAACTTGATACTAATGTAAATATGCTCTCGCTTGTGAAATGTATACTTAATTTTTAACCCACGAAAAAACGGGAAAGGTCGCGTATATTATATTTTTTTCAACATGAGTGACGTTGAAAAATATATATACGCGAAGATTAAGAAATATCCGCGAAAATATTAAGAAGTATTTTACGAAGTTAAGGAGTATTTTACATTTCAATACGATGTGTTTTGATTAAATATAATATTATATCAGGTTTTAAATTGGTACTAAAGCATAATTTTTCATTTTATTTGGCTTGCTGATATAAAAAAGTTAGGTGTGATACATTAACTAGAAATAGGAATATAGTTTGTAAAATAATAAGGGTTAATATTGCCTCATATATATATTTTTTAATCAAAAACAAACAAGCAAATCAAACATAACAAAAAAGGAGCTGTCACCTTTCAGCCTACCCGTAACCACGCTCGCTGTAAAGCACTCAAAATCAAAATCGGGAGTAAAATATCAAGTTTTAATCGAATAAAAGTATTTTTTCAGGTTATTTTTTAAATTATTATATATATACTAGCGACCCACGAGAGCTTTTTATTCCTCCGTGAAGAAATATGAAATTTATTTGATATAGAATAGTTTTTTTTTAATTTCTAATAAATTCTTCTTTTAATTAAATATCCGTTAGTTGTTTAACGTGAGAACAATTCGACAGAGTCTTTTCCCATACTATATATTATTTTAAACTCAAGCGCCTCTTAAGCAACAAAGTACCATTTTTAACTGCAACAGAGATAGTAAACATAATTTACAACTGTGCGCTGTTTTTATATTTGTTTAAAGTTCTATGCTAGTTCCATAAAACGTTCCGTAAATTTCTATCGGATCGGACAGTTCTGGGACTGATCGCTCATCCCGCCGTATTTATGGCTGTTTGATTTATTTTGTTATCTCTTTATTGCTTGACTAACGACAAGCGTTCTACTTGGAAGATTAATCACTCGCGTCAACGTGATTTAGCAGAGCAACCAATATTTAATGGAATTGAAATTATATTTAGATGTTCTAAGCGCTCGAATGCCCAATCGTCGGTGAGTTATTGCAATAATTAGATTTAGAAACACGGTCCAGGCTCTAGCGGAGTGAGATGTGACTAAATTATAAATGTGAAAGTTTGTGAATCTCGGGAAAACTATGTACATAAAATTGTGAACTAAAACTCTAAGTGATTATTAATACGTGAACTTTGTTAATATAATACCTAATGAATAGATATATAATAATACATTTTGAAATATAAAGATGCAAGCCTGAAATGCATATTTTTTATATCCCAAATACTGCTGTTAAAGGTATTACCTATATTAATATTTTTAGTATAAAATAAACTACACACCTTTGATGAAAAGGCCACCGGACTCTACATAATGTGAAATTTTGGAAAACTCACGTTGTTTTTCAGTCATGACCTAGTCACCTCACGGATGTTCCACAGTTAAACTAATATTTAATTATGTGGGTGTTCTAGCACGTACATGGGCGATTATAATCACTTACCACCCGGTAAGTCTAAAGTCCTATTGGCCACTTTTCTATACAATATTTTAATTAACATTAATAATATTGGGTAATGACCCAAAAAAATGGAGAAAGTGGTGAAATTTTTGTACAGATACTTAAATATTTAATAGGTAAGTACTAAGTAGATACTTATTTGAATATCACATCAAATGAAACGAAATTTTTCCTTAAATGTACATACCAATAGTATAAGCAAATGGCATTATTATATGAGGAAGATGTCAAAATAAACAGAGTCGTGGGAAACATCTTCTTAAAGTAATAAATAAGAAGCGACAAAAGTAAACCATATGTATTATGTAACTTCTCAACTTAAGCTTTAATGTAAACGTGTGGATGACTACTTGTTACTCTTAACTCACTAATACTATCTCTTTACTTAACTTACTGCTAACATTGGATAGATAATAATCAAGAGAATGTTGTTATTTGTCAGAAGACTCAAGCGAACTAAACCGTTTGAGTTAGTGTAGTGTTAGTGAACTGTGTATAAAAAAAGTGTAAGTGCTAGGATAAGGACACATGAACAAAGTGCCTCTGAAAATAATTATGGACACTAAGAAAAGTCACTGGACATTATCTTAGTTTTTAAGTAAAGTAATACTGTAGTATTTTAAGTTAGATGTAAATTACTCATTAGTCATTATTAATAATTAATTATAATTGGCTAGATTGTAATAGCATAAAGTTTTTACAACATGTATTGTAGAGCTTTATACATATATATATAAAAAAAAAAAAAAAATTCAGAAGAATTTTTTCAGATAAATGTTACTGTTTTTAGATATTATTGTTGTTAGTTTATTATAAGACTAGCAGCGCGCCCCGGCTTCACACGGTTGCAATGTAGATGTACTATACACAAAAAACCTATGTTACTCGCTGATATTGTAGCTTTCTATTGGCGAAATCATTTTTAAAATCGGTCGAGTAGTTTTGAGTTTATTCATAACATACAAAAATACAAATCTTTTCTCTTTATAATTTTAGTATAGATATGTGTAGCGAACTCATCATTGCTTAAGTGTAGTGTGTTTTGTACTAATTATAATGATGATAGGACATTGGGGTCTTACGAACCACCTGCATTTGTCAAGTTGCAGTTTTTTTTCTCAAAAATCTTTAGTTATTTTTTTGTTAAAAGTACCAAATTCGGACTGGGTAATAAAACATTCTTCAAACATAACAAAAATCCGATTAAGTTCGCATGAGTGTCAAAAATTTTCATTTTACTGTCTGATGATATATGTAAGCTTGTGGTATATCTTACCGTCAAGTGCGCTTTGAGTTGCATTGTTATAAAATATTTTAAGAACACTGAATCAATGAGTCCTCTTCGCTCATATAATCAAAATACTTTATTCCAAAAGTATAAGAAACACGTATTATTTATACCTCCCCTATACTCGTAAACTAGGTAATTAAAATACTTTGTATGTTTTAAATATTTATACACAGTTAATAGCAACTGTGATACAAGGTCGTTAACATGACGTCTAATTAAAAAAACACTATTCGATCATAAACCGAAACAACTATCATTTGTTGAGTATCAGATGCACTTAGCCTACACATTTAAATGACTCCTATTAGTTATCTATTGATAAGCCTGTGTTGAAATTAAAAGCCTATAAGGGTCCTCCTACGCAGTAATAACAGGTTCAGAGTTATGCCTTTCAAGATACTCTTCGAATGATCTTGTAAGTGAACAATTCTAGTACATTAGCCTTCATTTAAACTCTTGTTGTAATGAACGAAGATAAAATAGAATAAAGTATGCTGAAATAAGTCTTATTTGATTTAATATTTTCTTGGAATATTTTTATATTTAATAGAGTTGTCAGTTGTATGATATGTGTTTGAGAGGTGTGACTGGTGATATGGCGAGTGAAAAGAGAGAATGAAAAAAAAAACATACTGCGCCAACCCCAAATAAAAAACAAGGGTACAGGGCAGGAAGAAGAAGAGAGTTGTCAGTAGTCAATTACAAAGCAAATACATCGACAGATGAGCGTGCTTTATTATAATAAACCTATCCACCATCCGTTTTTATTTTTCCGTATATGAACGATGGTTTCCTTCCTCCACTTATTGAATGGCCAACATTACACAAAGTTATGAACATTATAAAAAGGAAGTGGGAATTCATTGATACGAGTTGTGACCCAATTTCAAATATTTGAATTTGGAAGCATATAATGTCATTATTCAGTAGCATCTATCACAAGATAGACACAAATATGTAAGCAGTTTCAATTAGCAGTTACAGTATCCCACAAAGTTTTTAATTAGTAAACGTTACAAGTAATCAAATTCAAATCAATAGTAGGTGGGCGGTGGCGCCACTAACAGCTACTAAAGCCTCAACAACACAAATTAAACACTACCGACTTTCAATTACAAGCTTCGGTATTTCAATGATTATTAGATAACACTTTCGATTAAGTTGTTCTAAGTAATTAACATTTACAATTTGATATTGAGAACTTTAATATAGAGTTTAAACATATTTTAAACGTATATTATTGTATGAATATAAATAATAAGTTGATATTCAGAAACTATTGAATGATAATAATAGATATTATGTTACATGATATAATTTATAAAATGAAGCTATGACGTAGTAAGTATCTATATACAATATACATATTATATCAATGGGTAATAACAAAATCTTTGTGGGTGGTAGACTACAAATTTTGACGATAAAAATGTATTTTCCATTACAACTGACAATAATATGAATATTATTCGGTACATTTTATAGTGATGTGTGTTATATATTTTTTTTGGAATAAATTTTAAAGTGTCGTCTTCACTTCTCTGTGATAATAATAATATACATATATATTATATGTATATAATACATGTCTATATAATCAAAGCTTCACCTCTATAGCGTCAAAAGTGTGTTTCTGTCACTACTTCTTTATCTAATGTCAATGTAAAGTCTCTAAACAGATAAAATCGTACTTTTAATACATCTTGGTAAACATCGCATATTTTCATAAAATTGTAGAGTGAATTACAAGTTAATTTCAATATTACCTTCCGAGCGAGCCAATCAACTGACTTCCCATGAAATGCACCGAATAATTTAAAACTTAAGCTTTTCTACGGTATTTTACAGGCATTAAAGTTGGCGCGGTAATAGGTCTCGCAATGTTGATTCGAGACGGGTTGGTGGGCGGCGGCGCCAATGTCTGCTTTGATAAGATGTAGAATTACAGACTAGAACGCTCAAGACAGTACGTATTTCTTGATTAGTAATTATTGAAAATGCATAGTAATTCTTGTGACTTCGGACTGTGTGCGGTCTAGTTTCCGAAGTTTGTAAGGTAAAAACACTATTATTAACATGTGAATTTGAATATTTTCAATATTCGATTTATATGATTCTAGTACATTCAATGGCCACAGATGCACATATTAAAATACCGTTTGGATTTTTGAATTCAAAAAAGCCACTGAGCCGAAATTATGGAGACCAAAAGGTTTTTTGACATAGGTTTAGAGTAGTGCAAGACATACTGTGAATAAGATTTTGGTCTGAAAATATTTTAACTTATTGTTGAAAGATACCTGTAGTAAAAAGTTCAAAACTTTTATTGACAAATATATTTTTTTTTATAAAATAGCCGGACATCTCACGGAGTCAAATTCTTAATTTGTAATTATAATTCAAAAAAAAATTACAATTAAAAAAAATAAAAATAATTGTGAGAAAAGGTTTGTTTTAAAAAATTAGTTACCGAGTTTTTTGCCGGTCTCTTTATGGTAGATTTAAAAAAATGACGGTTCAAAAACGCTTTTCAGTTTGAGTGATTTAAGCTTACTTCTTCTGTTCTGTTGATTTAAGTGTTTTGAAGTGGACACTATATTTTAAAAAATATAATACGTATCATGGAATCATAAAAATGTTGTAGAACATTTTTTGAAGACGTAGTTAAGACATTTTTAGAATATGGGACTAGGTCTACATCTTTAAATACCAACGAGAGTTATATCTCAATAAATATTCATTATAATATGTATTCATCATAAAACTATAAAATGTGTACAATATCAGACACTATACATACCTATATATTCTAGTATTTATATTGCTCCTTATGTTTCCTTCATTTTAATATGCGTAAAATATTCATATCGGAGAGTTAATGAAGGAAATCTGTCGGAGCATA
This sequence comes from Anthocharis cardamines, assembly GCA_905404175.1. NCBI lineage: Eukaryota > Metazoa > Arthropoda > Insecta > Lepidoptera > Pieridae > Anthocharis > Anthocharis cardamines. The sequence goes on from FR989959.1 coordinate 5,136,818, forward strand.
ACAAATCATTAAAATGATATCTGTTCGCGGACACATTTACGCAAGCTACGGCCGTTTCATTGTTTATTGAAATTAATATTTAATTTACACGTCAGGTGTAATGGATATAAGCGAGGCGAAAATGTAAATTTCGCAACGAATATTAATTTGACGTTAACACGAAAAGGTACATTTAATGGGTTCTTTTTTTTGGATTAGCTTCGTTGTTATGTTTACATTAAAAATGGAACCTCACTTGCTATATGCTTATTATTTTTTTTTTAAAATGTGATGTTAAAAGTGTACGACCGAGGGAAAGTAATAGGGAGGGGGTTGAACTTCCAGATCTTCCAGTATTAAGTATAAAGATATATTTCTCAAATAAAATTACTTTATACTCCAAAACATAACAATAATATATTCCTTTTTATTATAAAGTATAAACTATCTATCAGCGGTTAATATTGTAATGACAATTGACACTTCCCGCCATTTATCGAACATCCAATGTTAAATGTCAATTGTCACTACGACGTCAACAAATTCAAATTTTAGTTAGAAAAAATATTCGTTTAGTGAATTGTCAGTCTATTGATTTTCAAATGCTCGAAAAAAAAAATATAGGTGGACATTGCATCATTGTCTGATTTCCTGTGACTGAGATACCTGCCTTTACTGTAAGAAGGTAAATTATTATTTTTGAAGTGAAACTTCTTTATCGACGTATGGGAGAAATTTTGTAATGGTTAAGGAGGCGAATAGGTGAATTTTCGGTAATACTCGAGCGTGGCAGTTTAAGATATGAGAGATTTATTAGACCTAATAGAACAACCTTGTAAAGTATTTAGCTCTATATGTAGTGACGCGCGCCTAGGATAGACGATCAGATTAGTAAAAAAAAATCGATAGTCTGAAATACTCGAGCGCGTCAGATTAAGATATTGGGGGTTGATTTTAGTGTTTTAAGACTAAATTTAACTAATCTGACGATAAGTCCTTGACGCCGCCGAGTTATAGGGTCGCGAACTTGTAAAAAAAAAACGTTAATCCGGCATTCTCGAGCGCGATTTTTTTATTTTTTAATTTGAAGAATATAATCTAAAACTTACTAAAAATACAAAATCTGCCGGTTTCTGCATGACCGGAAGTGTGGAGGAGCCATTTCGTCTTCCGAAAAACGCGTTGCGGCATATAGGTCGCGAACGATACATTTTACAAAAAAAAAGTTTAAATAAACAATAAAGGTAATTTTATTTTACACAAACAAGGTCTCTTTACATTTTTGTCTAAAGTTAAAACTTTTTGACTAGAAGCATCATAAAAACTCAAACTTTGGTTTTTTGAGTATGTCTCGAAAACTGAGGGTGTTAAAAAAATTGATATGAAATAACGATGATTAAATTATGTGACTTTTATTATATCTCAATTTTTTTTTCTAAAGATTCTCGACAATTTCGTGGACTCGGAAAAAGTTACGCGTATCTGTATACAAAAGTATTATTAACATGTACAGTTTCATGTATGTATATTAATTCAATAGCCTGTTGATCCTCAAATTGTTTTTTGGACGTACCGTAAGCAAAACGAAGTGAAGAATTGAAGCAAAAAAGATGTAATACAGACTGAGCGCTTCGTGGAAATATGCCGTCCTACCAGTATTTTTCCTTAATTATTTCGCAACATTGATGGTGAGGAAAGAAGTGATGTGGATGAGGAGCCACAATATGAGAGTGCCAGTGAAGAAGAAGAAGAATTGTATTGAGCAAAAATGTAAAGGTCATACATAACAATACAATTCGTACTACATTTCATCTACATTTACGTTGGTTGTATCTATCGCTATATATATATTATTGTCATTCTTAAATTCCCCGTTTTATCAAGGAGAAAGAAAGGAAGAGAAGGAAAAGAAACCTTTTTCGGTCAGATTAAGAGATCCCACCAACATTTTTGTCAGATTAAGAAAATATGCTTTCAGGATACCGAGAAAAACCTTCCCTATAAAAATCTGACGCGCTCGAGGATTTCAAAAAAACTTTTTTTTTTTGCATTTTCAAAAATTCATCGTAACTTATCGTCACGCCTAAATCGTCAGTTTTTTTAAAGGGAGCTTCCTTGGGGCCTACGTAACACCCCTTCCGAATATCTGACGCGCTCGAGTAAATTTTTTTTTTTTGCATTTTTGACTACTTTATATGCCTACCCCCACCACGCAAACCGGCAGATTAGTATACCGTTGTTATCAGAGGTACTTGGGGCATACGTAGTATGAATATCTGACGCGCTCGAGAATGCCCAAGTAACTGTTTTTTTTAACATTTTTGAAAAACCGTACACGCCAAACCCACCGCTAAGATGGTTTTTACCATACGAGCTTTTCTTTTCGAAATTATTTTATCTTTCGATTTTGATAGGTCTCGACGGCGCCGTTGAATTACGCCATTTAGCTACCTCGCCTCCCTAGCTATAAGTATCGTCACGTTTTTCGGTTACGCGCCATGTTGCTTTTTTATCAAAGTTTAGTATACTTAGTGACGTAAAGAATATAATGTAATATATTATAATAATAACAACAATATATTAGTTTTGAAGTTTGGTTTGAAATAAGAATAACAATATATTAATTTGAAAGTGATAAAATCTTTTTTCTTAAGGCTTAAGCCTTATCTACCACATTTTCGTGAAGTTGAAAATAGTACAAAAATGATATGTCGTAAAGAAGTTTCACTTCTTACCTGTGTACTCTGGTACACACACACAATTTTTTTTTATTCCTAGAAAAAGCAGCATATAAATAATTTGACATAATGTTAAAAATCTGGCTCAATAGGTATAATGTATTCTGCAGTAATAATTAATTTCTAATGAACCACTAGTAAAGTATCGCTTAAGATGGAATCGTAGCAGATACTCTGTGGTAATATCAAGATAGTGACAGTGGTATTTTCATGGAAATAAAACCCCGATAAAATCATATTTGACACGTTTACTTCACTTAACTGTAATCATAATAAAGTAATTTTACGAGATAAACTCAGTTGTTACGGAGAGGGATTAAGGCGCATATTTATTTAAATTGATCAACAAATCTGTATTAGAACCGCAGCTTAAGCTCTACCCACGCGTGAAACGGCGTTAAAGTGTACAAATTATTATATAATTATTATCTGCGTTTTATCTATGCGTAAACGATACATATTAAAAAATTCTTAGCGGTATCTGAGATAGCGTTACTGCATTTGATTAATTAATTATTATCTGTTGGCCGGGAGAAACGATTAGAATATACTAATTAGTCGCGTTACCAAATATTTATTTTTAATTGGACATATCTCATATTAAACAATACTTTTTAAATAATTTCATCTATTAACATTGGAATACTTTGTATTAAAAAAATCACAGAATAACATCGTAAGCTTGCAGCTGACTTAGGAATTTAATAAAGCTTATTTAGATACAAACAATTTTCGATTCGGACAAGCGTTTGCTGCGATCTGCTCACAAACAAAAATGCCATTATAGTCTCTCCATGGGAGCTACGTACGCGACGCTCACTTCGCTTCAACAAAAATTAACTATTACCTAGGTATATATTATGACTGATACATACTTTGACACAGAGCCGACGTTACGGGGGGGAGACACGATGGGGCGACGGCCTAGAGTGCCAAATATGAGGGGGCGATGAGGTCTAGAATCTCCTACCTCCCGTGCTGCATACTCTTAATACGGTACTCATCGCTCCGCGATCTATCGATGGAGAATAAAATCTCTGGTTAATTAGATTTTTCTTATATAATTCGTGTATTTGTTGACATAAAGGCCACTTAAATGGGGGCGCCACATTAATCTTGCCCTAACAACGGAACTGCTTTGACATTTTGTATATTTTGTAGGGTATTAAGCCTAGATAAATAATATCCAAAATTGACCTTGGTATAATCTTAAGAATTAGGATGCTGGATCTAAATATCTCTTTGTGTAATAATAACATGATAAGGTCTGCGATGTTCTGTATTCATCACGGCTAAAGCTTGTATTAGCTCAGCGTCGCGTCGCGCGGATTTACCGCCCCGTAGCTGCTATTTGCATAATAATTTTCACTTATGAATACGTATTAAGGTGTTATTGCACTTATAAATATTTACAGTTAACTCTACAGTGATGTAGTGGGAGTCTACGCGTCGAGTGCTGACAATTGGAATGCTTTGCATCAGGAAGGTAAATGATAGATGTAATTTCGCTTTAATGAACATTTTGTACTGCGTACGCGCACAATACAGTCTATTACAGTCTGTTGTATCGGTTGAAATGTATAATGAATATCGTTAGACGTGTCTCTCAATGTCTTTGATAGATTTATTAAAGTAGTGCTCAACTTTGAACTAACTCGCAATAAATTTAAATATTTTTCTTTTTAATGTCATAGGAGAGTGATTGCATATTTTTATTATTTGTTTTTAATCGCTCACGTAATTTGTGAAGTTAGGTTGTCTGTTATTAGGGAATGTTAACAAATATGAAGAGAAAAAGTGTTCTCTCTAAAATCTACTTACCTACATCACATCGAGATTTTTCCCAACTACCACATTTGCTTAAACTTAATAATAAGGTTTGATCATTGTCATGCAAAAGAATGCAAAGAAGGCAACAAAAGAATCGAGGCCTGGCCCGAAATTATTTTCCAAGTAAAATAAAAATAGAGAAAAAATATCAAAGGAAAAGTTGTTTACACGTCGTTTTTTTTCAGAAGTTTCCATTGTTCGGGCCCCTCTTCTGGAGGCCTCGGGGATGAGGCTCCGGATGCCCACCCCTAAATCCGACCCTGAGTGAGCTGACAGTATACCTAAGCCTAACATTACATAAGCCTGAAATAATTCTCTCGTACATTATTATTATAACTAAGTAATTTTTTCTCTCACAAATATCACTTATGTAACAAGCAAAAAAGAGACAGTAATTCTCTACGAAAATGATCTCTATACACGTTATGTTAAGTAAATTGTTTTGTTTTTGTTATATATGAACAAAAAATATTTTCCTTACGAAATAGGCGTCTTGCCATCTTTTACTTTTATTCTTTTTCTCATATACAAGTATCCTGTTTACGCTGAATCTATAAAAGGATCAAATCAAGTGTGTTACAAGCGGCTATATTCAATTGAACCTTGCAAATTGTAGAAATTCTTAGTCAACTTCAATACGTATAGTATATCAAGTTGGTTTACTAGTAGGTACTGTCCTTTCCATAAAAACATGGCGTCTTTTTTTGTTAAAACACAAGTTTTGTCTTGCAAGCCTTTCAATGTATAGACCGCATCCGTGACTCAGTAGTCAATGCGATGCGTTTAGCACTAGAGGTCGCCGCGGCCGGTTCGACTCCCGGAGAATTGAGATTTTAAAAAGTGTGTCGGTTGGACAGGGCACAGAAGGCTGATCACCTACTTGCCTGTAAAGAATAATGCCTCATGCCCCACTAGGGGGCTCACTTCAATTTATAATCCATAATGTCACTCCACACCACTACGGGTATGTATGCCTATGAAATCTATACATTTTTTAAAACAGTACAATTGACGACTATGTACATTGGATATTTAAAAATGGGTAATATTATTCTTAATAAATATATTTAGTTATATATGTATGCCTGATTGTGTGTAGAGTGTAGACGCTTATCTTCGAAACTACTGAACTGAATTTATGCAACAGATTAAGTTTAGTCTGCAGCAAAATGTAGGCAGCAAAAATCGGATCTCGGGAAGAACAGGTAATTGTTTCCAATCGATGTCTTAAACCAGTCTTAGTTTATTTTAATTTTCTCAACAAAATACTGTTATATTTTATTACAAACAGTTCTATATACCAAAGCACGTATTCAAGTTTGTTCAGCACACAGAAAAATGGATCAAACAAGACGATACACGTAAAAGCTTCCGTTTAACCAAACAATTGTCTACTCTGTGGTTAAATAAAATATGAACTTGAAGTTTTGCCGTGGGAATTAAGGCAACTTTTCTCTAAACGAGCTTCTTAAGTCAGTGAGTAAACGTTTGTTTTATTTGGTCAATACTTTCATATCACTCGTTGTATGGAAGAATTTGGAATGTACAATACCTAGTTTAACCTTTGTTTTGTTATTTCATTATGAATACTGATTTTGAATTAATTTTAAAATAATCTCAGGAATCTACAATAGTAAAAAAATAAAGAAAAATAGCAGAGTACCTACCACGTCACAATTCAAAAACAATTATTTCATCCGCATCATCTTGACGTATGGAAAACTGCGAAATACTGCCGCCTTCAGTGTTTCCAACGAATTACGACCTCGTTCGCGTTGGTGTAAAAAAACACGAATTTAAATTTCTAAAAGACCGACTACGCATCTGAGACATTTAAGTCGTGGATGTCCATGGGTGGTTGTGATTATTTACCATCAGATAAAACTGTCTTATATACAATTCTATTTCTTTATAACCTTGTCAAGCCATATTCATGTATTCATATCATAGTAGATTCCATACAGCAAGTATTTTAAGCCTTATTTTAAATATGTATCTAATAGTACCAAAATCATAACTATTAAACCTCATATTCCTCAAAATATTTTAATGAAGAAACTTTTGGGTTCCATTGCGTTCCGATATTTGGGGGCAGGTAACCAGTAAAGTTAGATAATGGTTGAACTCTGCGTGACCGTACTTTTAATGTCTCCTATCTCAGGGTGTTTTATTGAAAAAGTACAAGTCGTGAGCAGACTGCGTGAACGAAAGTCGCCGTAAATATGAGTAATAAGTGTCTATTGAATTTTGAAATGTGAAATACAATTATTGTTCGATACAGTAATATTTTTGCCTTGGGATGTGTTAGGGATCTTGCGTTCCGATGGGTTGCGGCTACGAATCCCACCGGAGTTTACAATTTCATATTGTAAAAAATAAACACATATTTATTTATTTATATATTCACCTCGTCTGATCATTTTGGATATTTGGACAATTCTGACAGAGTTACGAATCACCGTGTATAGATGAAAATACATTTTTAAGCCACCATTATTTTGGAATTTTGTTTCTTTTGAGGAGAAGAAGGTGGCAAGAAACTCTATGGTGACTCTTTTTTTGACGTACACGGAATAAGTTAAATTTTAGTATCATATATTTCGTTGATCATAATTCGGCTGTGCGAAATAACAATTCTAAAAATAGAGTAGAAAATATCCGTACTAGAAGCGAGTTAAGCTGGGCACCGAACTAAAGCACAAAGACTACTTAAATGAGAATTAAAACGCCACTTAAATTCCTTTGGAAAATCCTTTTTAGCTTAATTAAAAACTGAATAAAGTTTGCAGATTTTTAGTTTCTCTTATGCTCTACAACAAGTACAAAAACTCTTTAGTGCTTGTTGGGTATTATTTATCGACAGATGAGCATTAGGTTCATTTGACGGTACTGATACCCCAGCCAATGATGCCCACAGAACATCAGTCAATGATGCGCAGACGATCTACTTTTTTCTTAGAGCATTCAGAAATCCGTGGACTGAGATCGAAACGTGCAATGTGCACTTCACGGTTCCATCTATTAATGGTGGTACGTTACCCGGTCGGAATTTAGATATTCTTCCCACCCGTGACCAGACGAGAGAGAATTATTAAAAAAAAATTATAAAAATGTATCGACGGGATTCGAACCCACGACCCATCGGTGTGCAAGGAAGGTGTTCTATCAAACGCGCCAACGAGCCCGTCGTATGAGCTTGTTAAATCAAAAGGCTTAACTACGAAGCTATTAAACTAAATGAGCCACAAAGAGTTGGGTAATAGGTAGATATCCGTATATCATTAGTCATATGCCCATATCTGTCGATCAGATTTTCGTTTAGTGAAGATTAGATTTTGATGATTTTTACGACACTAAAGTTACTGACAGATTGATTTATTTCTTATTAATTATTATTATTATTAGAATAACGTTCTAAAAATGGAACTCTTATTACATCACATAGAAAACGTATATAAATTAACAAAATTACTCTTCCATATGAATGAAGCTAACTTGAGATGAAATTTTGTTATAAACTCTGTTTTCAAAAGAATTTAATTGTATATAGGCTTTTTATTTATTGAAATAAAATAACTTTAATAGTTTTAAAATGCAATTTATATTATTTAGTTCTTTTAATTAAGTAGTGTAAAAATCAGATGCACATATCCGCGCGTGTCTGATATTTTTTTCAAAAAGAAAATAGTATTTGGTATTTAATGCAAGAGATAAAATATGATTATATCTATTTCTATACTAATATTATAAAGAGGAATGATATCTATTTTAGTATGTTATGAATAAACTATAACTACTGAACCGATTTTAAAAATTCTTTCACCAATAGAAAGCTAAATTATCAGCGAGTAACATAGGCTATTTTTTGTTTAGAGTACATCTTAATTGCACCCGTGTGAAGCCGGGGCGCGTTGCTATTAATATTTATTTCCACAACATTAAAATAAAATGGTATATAGATTCAGTTTAATCGGAAGTACCAAGCTTGTTCTAATTTATTTTTATTACTCAATCGTTAACGCTTATCACCGAAATAATATACTTAATTATAGAGTAAAATACTTAACTCGCTTTCCTCACGTAACGTTTGTAATTTTTCAGTTTCTATTGTTCGCGTGAATCGTGGAAATAAAAAATATCTTAATTATAGTGGTAGACGGCGTGTTCCCTGATACTGGAATAAGCCGGTAATTTTATTTCAGAGGCCGTGTTGACTCTAATGAGCGAGATAAATGGCCATATTCTGGACAACATTAATTTCGACGGACACAGGGTTTTGTCAAAGCGCCGCGCTGCGTGTGATTTTCCGAGTTTATTTATTGTCTTGTCGGATTCGCTCGGTGATACAATACTTATTCTGGTTGTAGAGAATTAATTTGCATTTTAGAATATGACTATATGTTATAAAAGTCTAGAATAACGGCAGTTTTTTTTTAATGTTAGATATCGACAGACGAGCATGAGATTCACTTGATGGTAGGTCACCAAGGCGACTTCGACATACTTTTTACTTCGAGCGTTCGGAAATCTAATAGACTGAGACCGAAACGCAACGTGCACTTCACGGTTTTTCCATCTATGAACGGTTTTACGTCAGAATTTAAATATTCCTTCCACCATTTTATTGCCCGAAGTCACCAGTCGTGGGGAAGACAAGCTTATAGAAAATTATAAACATGTCGTCCCGGTGGGATTCAAACCCGCGACCCAGCGGTGTGCATGTTAGGTGTTCTCCCAAACGCTCCAACAAGCCCGTCAATTCAATTGTAGAACAACAAATTTACACAGATAATATAAAACTTAACAGATAAAATCCTACACAGATAATATATTTTATGATTCAATTATAGAACGACAATTATAAAAGCTGATTCGGTATTTTACCGGGATACAGTGAAATGAGCTCATTCCGGGGTTGGTTTAAAAAATAATTTGGCTCCGAGCCAATTTCCGTGGATTGCAACTGGTGGTGGATTTGCCTATAATGCCTACAAAATTAAACGGATCACGCCATTTGCCTAAGGTATAACATGAATTTTATGACTAGATTGTGAAAGTTATTTGAATATTAATTTATTTGTTTTCAAGAAGTTTTACTTTGTATTATTAACTAAAAAAGTGTCAACTAGATATGATATTATAACTTAGATTCATATTTTAATTCTTGTAATTTGTATTGTATTAAATGCCAAGTGTTTTTTTTAACGTAGGTTTACGCTTAAAATAAGAAATAGTGACAAATTTATTTTTATACAAAACTAGCTTCTGCCCGCGACTTCGTCTACGTAGAATTAGTATAAAGGGTAGCTTATTTTATAACCGAGCTGTTTTTTCATCAATGGCGCAGCACTCAAGTTAATGTTATCGTGATATTTTTTAAACTATTCATCCAAATTACTTAGTGTAAAAGACAAAGTTCATCCAAATTACTTAGTGTAAAAGACAAAGTTCATCCAAATTACTTAGTGTAAAAGACAAAGTTCATCTATATTAAATAATGAAAGCGAAAAATTTATTAATTTTGATATGAATTAGCTAAATACTCTAAAAAGTGCAATTGAAAAAATGAATCAAATTTAAATGTATTTATGGCTCATAGTTTAGGGTATATTGGCTTTCACATAAGAGGTAGATATATGCTATCGCGGACTTTTATTTAGAACTATTTAAAACAAACAATCCCACCATAATTTTATTATTGTAACTCGAACGGTTTAGGCAGCGCACGCCAAGATAGCTCTCAGAAGGCAGGAGTTTTTCCGAGTTACTTGATACTTATCGTAATATTATGGCCAATAAAATAAAAACTGCTCATAAATTATAGCCTATATGTTATTCTGATATATAAGCTATATTACTGTAAAGTTTCATCAGAATCCGTTCGGTAGTTTTTGCGTGAAAGAGTAACAAACATCCATCCATCCATCCATCCATCCTCACAAACTTTCGCATTTAATATATTAGTAAGAAGTAAGATAAGATAAGATGACTGTGAGTTTTACCTTAGAACCGACGATATTATAATTTACATACGCTAATTATTTCGTATTCCTTTTTTAAAATAAATCCTAGAGGATAAGATTTAAGTTCTAAGTGAAATTCCGGCTTCTATAAGGAAGTAATTTGATTTGAAATTTATTACGTTACACCTTACATTCGTTAATTATTCCGTATTCCATTTTTGAAATAAATCCTAGATAAGAATAATAAATAAATCCTGGATAAGCTTTAAGTTATATAAGAAATTCCGGCTTCTATAAGGAAAACTATTTTCTTCGCAATCGGCGTCAAATAATATATGAGCATAAAACTACAGGCCAATAGTTAAGGTCTATAAAGTTACTGAGTTAACCCTCGAAGACACTTTTATTACTTCTGCGTGTTCTAAGCGTCGTTGTTTATAACTCCACAAATTTAACAATAATGTATTGGTTGTCTTATGACATGATTTGTATGAATAAGTTTCTATGTATTTAATGGAATGCATTTGCTAGCGCAACATACACAACAACTACAATATTTTAAACCAATATTTAACCCAGATTTTCTTCCGTTACTTCCTTTAATTTCCTATGACGGGCTTGTTGGCGCGTATGGTAGAACACCTACCTTGTACACCGATAGGTCGGGGGTTCGAATCCCGCCGGGACGACATGTTTATAATTTTCTATAAGCATGTCTTCCCCACGTCTGATATTTCGGGCATTAAACAGGTGGGATTATCGTTATTCCGACCGGATAACGAATATCCGTTCATAGATGGAAAAACCGTGAAGTGCAATACCTATTGCGCGTTTCGGTCTCAGTCCGAAACGCGCAATATTGCACTTTCAGAATTTCCGGATTTCCGAATACTCCAAGTAGAAAGTAGGTCGATAGCGAATCATTGACATATTATGTTCTGTGACTGGGTTATAACTTATCATCAGGTGTACCTCATGTTCGTCTGTCGATATCTTACATAAAAAAAACCGCTCCACAATTATTTAATCAAACAATGAAAGTCACTACTAAATCAACTTAGTCGTTTCATATAAACTTAAAATTTAATTAGAAAAGTAAACAAACATTGAACATAAAAACTAACTATAATTAATGTTAACGTCAGGAAATTCAAACTACAATTTGATCATAAACTCTTACACGCAAGCAATTTCTGCGAAAACCTCAGTGTTTTATACATATACCTTCAGGTTTTCCACGATCATATTTCACTTATAATTCCCTTCGTCCACTTGTAATATACGATCATAAAATATTTACCAAGATGTTTACGATACACGGTAGGATTTTCCGGAATTCATATTCAACCCGCACGATGATTGTATGGATTCTATCGATTGCTTTTCCATTTTCCGACATCGAGCCGTATTTCGGAGAGAATGACTCCCGCTGCTATGAGATATTGAGATCTTGTATCGAGATTGTCGAGTAACCAGTATTGCTTTTTGATTGCTTCCACATATAATATGGGTTTTTCTCGAACGTTTTGTATGAGAAAAATTGGTTCGCATTTTGTTGGGAACTTTTTGTATATAAATTATAGTGAATCGCGTATTTTATTAGTAAAGGAACTGTATATTGATATGTAGAATTCATTCAACTATGATACTTTAAATTAGTTAAATATTAAATACCATAATGCTCTATATTAATTATTACCAAGAAACAATATAATTTACGTTATAATATAATTATCTTTGAAACCATTTTTTAAAATTAATTACTCTGAGATTTGATTAATTACTTTAAGAATAGGCATAACAACAATGAAAAAAGGGAATGATTAGGTCCCTCAATGGGGCATTCGGCAGACCCAATTTATTGTCTGTTTCAGATCACTGATATTTTTTTCTTTACAGGCTAATCTTGTTTAAATAAAATACTGTATACCGGATTAAAACGCGATTTATTGTTTAAATTATTTATCCCGACGTTTCGGATGCTTTTCATCAACCGGTATACAGTATTTTATTTAAATGTGTGATACTCGCGTTAATAAAAGACAATATTAGGCTAATCTTGTTCCCCGGGATACGAAGCCGTATATCACTTAAACGCGGTAGTACGAGTAACCTTTAAAGGCTGGTAACACACCTGCAATCTGCACTCTGGTATTGCAGATGTCGGTGATGACTTACCATCGAGTCAATAGCCCGTTCATCCATAAAAAATATCCGTAATGAGCTGTCCCAAACATTATAACTTCATTTTGCAATTATAGCTTAATGTGATTTGCAAAACGTAATGTACGAGGGTGAATCAAAAAATTCTTGGAATCAATATTAAAAAATGCAAAGATTTAAATAATAATATTTTATTTTTTTACATAATCTCCCTCCAATGCAATGCATTTAGAATAACGCGTTTCTAACTTCCTTATTCCTTGTGAAAAAAAATTATTTTCTTGACTCTCGAAAAAGTCCTCTACGGCAGCTATAACCGCGTCATTATCGTGAAATTTTTTTCCACGAATTTCCTCTTTTAATTTTGGAAATAAGTGAAAATCACTTGGGGCTAAGTCCGGAGAATATGGTGGGTGGTCAAGGAGATTGAAGCCAGCACAGCGGATTGCGTTGAGCGCAACTTCCGATCGATGAGCAGGAGCGTTATCTTGAAGGAACAACACGCCCAACGACGGCTTTCCACGACGTTTTTCTTTAATCGCTTCACGCACTTTCGGGATTAAATTTGCATAATAGGGTCCAGTAATCAATAAAAAGGATTCCTTCACTATCCCAGAACACAGAGGCCATAACTTTGCCAGCGGTAGGAGCAACTCGCTTGATGGATGGAGAGGATGGTCGTTTCCAAGACATGCTTTGTCTTTTAGTTTCAGGATCAAAATGGTGGACCCACGTTTCATCCATGGTGACAAGACGACGGCAAAAATTATCCGAATCACGCTGGAACATTTCGAGATTACGCTTGGAAATTTCCAAACGTCGCTTTTTGTTTTCGTCGGTTAACATTCGTGGCACCCATCTTGCAGACACTTTTTTGAACCCCAGTGAATCAATTAAAATGGATTGAACGCTACCAAAAGATATCTTTAGGATCTCAGCTATATGTTTTATAGTCATTCTTCTGTCTTCCAAAACCAGATTCTCAACCTTTTTGACATTTTTGTCATCTTTACAGCTTGATCTACCTCTTTTAAATTCAGCCACCCAGTACGCAACCGTAGAATAGGGTAAAGCATCACCCCCTAATGTCTGCTGAATGTTCAAAAAAATTTCCTTCGTAGACATTTTTTTCAAACTGAGATATTTTATCACCGCACGTAACTCACTTTTATCCATAATTTTGACTTTTTAGCAACTCGTTGCACAAAAAAATTTATTACATGCGAACGAACTGACAAAAACAAGTGACACTCTGCATAAATATAGTGTGATAGACACTCTTTAATTTGAATATCGAACTTGATCCAAAAAGGTTTCATATATATGCACTTCTAAGAACTTTTTGATTCACCCTCGTATTGCGCAACCGAAGCGGATATTCGAGTTTATTCGAATTCGGTTCATTTGGAGTCTGCTAATACTCGACACGACTGGATGAATTCGATTTCGGTCGTAGTGGATGATATCCCTATTGTCTATGTAGTTGTTCGATATTTATATCGCACGATGAATGGCGGTTATATTATTGTTTTTTTATATCATTTTGCATGTCATTATTTTGAAGATTATCAAAAAGTTATTTACTATAGATTAAATAATATTAAAGTTATATTTTAGTATTTCCTGTTATTATTTCTTATTTTTTTTAAATAATACTATCTAAAAATGTAAAACTTGGGTCCAAAGAATACATATATTTCACGTTTCAACATGGTTCAATTAATATGATATTGTTAAATATTATTAACGATTTAAAAAAAACATTTACATATCTAATATATTCTAATTTTCTTTAAATTATCGCTAACAATTTATTAATTGATTCCCTTTGATTCGAACCCGATACGCTTACCACTAAGCCTCAAAGGCGGTCGTTTCCATAGATTTCGCTTTTATCAACGCGCCCCAGCTTCACACGGGTGCAATGTAGATGTCCTATATACAAAAAATGTTATGTTACTCGCTGATAATGTAGCTTTCTATTTGTTAAAGAATTTTTAAAATCGGTCCTAAAGTTTTTGAGTTTATTCATAACATACAAAAATCCAAAAATACAAATCTTTCCTCTTTATATTAAGTATAGAAGTATAGATTTATTTTTATCTCGAACGATACACAGAATCAAAACCTTTTTCCAGTGTACAGTCACCGGGAGGCTGAGTGAAATTGACAGATTTATTTGCGATGGGATAAACCGGGATTGCCAATGGCTGCATTTTTTACAACGCGACCCATCCGGATAGGATTGAAAATAATTTTGTTTATCCTGACAATTGCTTGCTGCTGTCGTGTAGTTCGGCTTAATGGACTTTTAGTTATTTATTGCACTGTACGTACATAAATTGTTTTGTAGTATTATATTTTACCACTAGAAATACTAAAATTTTGGGCAATATATGTAGGTAGGTATAATAGATGTATGTACATTGTACATACTATGTATATCGGAAACGGAGAAGGGAGGCAGTTAAATTCAACTTAACAGTTGGTCTAAATTAACATTTATTTAAAACTTTATTGTATTACAATACAGATATAAACAAACACGGAAAAACACAAGGAAAATTTACAACATTTATTCATTCATGTTATATATACGAAGTCAAACAAAATCTATGAAATTGTATAGTGTAGTAATTATACTTTTTTTTTCACTAAACTTATTTGAAAAGCAGTCAAAATGACTTCTTTGGGCAATCTAGTGTTAAAGTCAGTAAGTAGACCGCGGAATGCTGAAACGATAATCAAAATTGAATACTTCTAAGAATGTATCTTTTTCTAATTATTGTATGCTAATGATAGGGATAGCAATGCTCTTAGTACATTTCAATATTAATTAACGTTTGAGTATTCAGTCAATAGCTAGTTAATTGAATATAATTGATAAAATACATAGTTAAATTCTATGTTGTTTTATAAACACATAACAGTTAAACAGATCGAAATTTAATACATAGATGGAAAGCACGAAATAAAATATGGTACTTTACTTGCCGAATCTCTGAGTGGGCAGACGCGGAAGTTATTTGTATATTATTTGAATTCATGAAAATATGTAAATGTACCCTATATAAATTATTTAGTTTTAATTTAGTTTTAAGTTGTAAAATTAGTAAAAGCAAGGATATCCAGACAAACATATATAATAGTTTTTGTGATACTTTGTAAAAAAAAATATTTTATTAATTTAAAAAAATCTGAAACATCCACATATCTCACCTTACGCCTGACTCTTTCCTTCTTGGAATCTAATATCTTCCTATATTTATATACCTATAAATATAAAACAATTGAAGTAAAATATATACGTTCTCAAACATCCTTGAACTCGCAAACAGCTCATACTCTGACACTTTTCTATTTAGATTATTCATCCACGGAGAAATCAGCCACAGTTACTGGACATATTTTACAAGTGTCATAGAATTACTCCCGTCACAGCGATACGTGTCTATGGAACGAAACAGTGTACCTTCATCTCAAGGGAAATTACCACTTCCTCAACTGAGGGCTCTAACTCGCTTTGAGTCACCGCTCTATGGTCCCACGTACACTATCAAAGGCAAATTTGTGGCGGAACATAGATTTTATGAACACATAAAACCATAAGCCACATCAGTTAAACCGCACTCCTGCATATTTTCTTTCGATTGTTTATAAGTACTTCACGCTTTGAGATCAAAGCAAAGTAAATATAGGAGTGAACTTCTGAAACAATATTTTGGAATTCTACTAGTTCCGTGAATAAAGCCGTATCGTTGATGGAATAGAAGTTGTTAGTTTTTAAACATTACGAAATTAATGGTCTTAATTTTTTTTATGAAAGAATAATCGTTTTATGATCAACGATTATTCATGAATAAGAAACTATGAAATACACATATATTTTATTTATGGGGATGTAATATAAAATGTTCTCTTTTTGAAAACCATTTTTAAAGTCCATCACGCGTTGCAGTTTAAACCAAGAGTTCGAGAGTATACTTTAGTCGTATTCAGTATATCTTCATAGAAATCTCAGAAGGAACAATCGTTTGAATAATATGACTTTTCTTAAATGCCGGCAACGCACCTGCAAGCCCTCTGGTGTTGCGGATGTCTATGGGCGGCGGTGATCACTTACCATCAAGTGAGCCGCCTGCCCGTTTGCCCCCTATACTATAAAAAAAAAACGTAGTTTATTTTATAGTGTATTAGGTAAAGTTTCGTAGCGCAACGTGGTATTTCTATCTAGTAGAGAGGTAAGATACGAGTAGATACCAATAACTATTTGCTGAATTTTTTGCCATCGAACGTGTACTTATCATTTAGGATGATAGTAAGGTTTTAGCTGAAGATAATAAGAATTATTTTAGGATCGAAATAAAGCAAATTAAGCATAATTAAATGAATGCATCAAGACAACGGATTGTGTAATCTAAAAAGCTTATATTTAATAAGTGTTATATTAATATTTTATTTTAACGCGAGTATCACATATTTAAATAAAATACTTCATAACGGATTAAAACGCGATTTATTTTATATATTATTTATGCATCAATCAGACAACTGTCGTCTTTCAGTATGCCACGACCACGGTTGCTGAAAAGCTTTCAAAACGTCAGCATAAATAATAAATCGCGTTGTAATCCATTATAAAGTATTTTATTTAAAAGTGTTATATTAGCTTATTCTCTGTGAAGCTTTTGACTGGAGCTTAATAAAACATACGATTCCATTAACTGGGATTGCTGACGTAACACACTGAAATGTATCCACGCAAATTGAATGAGGGAAAAATGTTTGTGATGGGGAAACTGGCAACATTAGGTCCATATGTAATCATCATAAAGATGGTTTTGATGGTGGCTGCTGTTGGATATTAAAACTCAAACGTGAGTTCAAAAACTTACTTAGGCCAGAGCAGGTAGGGTAAAATATGGTTATGTATTGTTCGGTATTGTTTTCTCGTGGGTTGAAATATAGGTATGGGTAGCAACAGTAGTCGGAAATGTTATTATATAGACAACATATTTTTGTTGTGAATAATCATATTATCAGTATTCTTTACAAGACATCAATCAATGACGGACTGTCGACCTATTACTTCAAGCTTACGGTAATCCATAGATCGACACCTATACGCTCAATATCATCGGTTCCATCAAGGCAAAGGTTCGTTACCTGAAGTAACCGGATATATTTTTTTTATAGTAAATTTTAAACATATCGAACACGGTGGAATTTGAACCTATGACCCATTGCGACCCCATTTTACGCGATGCCATTTTCTTGTATATTCAAGAACAATAATTGAATGCAGTAATTTCAACGCAATAACTGTAAGCAACTGTTTACATGCGGATATTATGTGCTGTTTACACCAATAAAAGTATTGAAACAAAACTTGTACAACAGATCAAGAATGTTACATGTTGTTTAGACCATGCAAGTCATTTATTGCTTCATTTTAATTGTAGGCAACAGGTAAGAAACTTGTATCGTGTAAATGGGATTTATTCTACGAAAAGGCTTACGATGTTACATAGTTATCATTGACGCTAAACACCGCGTTTAAGGTTTGAATTTGGACACAGATAACACCACGCAGGATTTCTAAATAATTCAACTCTATTTTCCTCAAATAACGAAGAAATTCCTATATTTTCGTATCTATTTCCATTTACTTTAATATTATCCAGAGCTACAAATACTAAATTAAGATGACACGAAGCAGACCCGTATCTAAGCGAGTCGCAAACTCGCTCTTCCACTCGACATGAATATTTTATACTATTTCTAATTGGTTTTCGACAGCGAAATCAACATTCACTGACAACTTGAAGGATAAAGATATGACACTGATGGACTGGTCTAGATTGAACTTGATTGCTACAAGCAGGAGATAAATTATACAAGATATATTAGTAAGCGGTTTCCATAAACATTTAAAAAGAGTTCTGCCGGCCTAGCATGATAACCGCGACAAAATTTTGTCGACCGTTTTCTCGTGTTTTAATCGATTTTTTCTTTATTTCTTCCGGGTCTGACGCGACAATTACACTTAAAACTCGACTTTTAATATCAAAAATAGATGTATTTGTCGATCGAGATATATTTTCTATCAAAATTGTCGATGTCGAGATATAATATATCGAGATATCTTTAATATGTCTTCTCTCCTCCGCGACATATCTCGTGGACGAGAGAAGACAAACTAGGCCGGCTGGACATGTACTCAGCAGAATAATTTTATAGGCACTTATTCACTAATTTAAATTTCTGTCTAAAAAGGGTTCATTTAACAGCTCACAGAAATATATGGCTATTGAACCAGTCTAGAGCTAATGGATCAACACTTTCAACCCATTCGATATTGCCCCCCTGCGGGCACATGAGGTTTTCAGGAGGGGGGGCGATATCGCCCTCATTGACAAATTATATATTAGACTGTTTAATATATTTAATAATAATATTTATTTATTTATCTGTAATCTATACTAATATTACAAAGAGGAAAGATTTGTATTCTTGGATTTTTGTGTTATGAATAAACTCAAAAAGTACTGGACCGTTTTCAATTCTTTCACTAATAGAAAGCTACATTATCCGGAAGTAACATAGGCTATTTTTTGTGTATCACAGTAGTACATCTACATTGCACCCGTGTGAAGCCGAGGCGCGTTGCTAGTAATATTATAAAGAGGAAATATTTGTTTGTATGTTTTTTGTTGGTTACGATTTAACTCAAAAACTACTGGACCGATTTTAATTTTATTTTTATGTCTACAGTACAGCTAGGTACATTGCACCCGTGCGAAGCATAGTTAAGAATAAAACTAAATTGATTTATTTTCACATTTCGAGACCACTGCACCTACATCAAGTACTTTAAAAACGCATTGTCAGGAGAGACTTGAGGGACGACTCTGACCATTCGAGTTTACAAACTCTGGCGATTTTACAAAGTCCCTTCCTCCCAAAGTTATATTCTTCTTTTATAAATTGTATAAAATAATATTTTGTCTAAATTTAAATTAACAAAGATAAGACGTACTTAGATATAAATATTTAGTAGCGACCGTAAACACATCTTGTAAATGTAGAGCAATAATTACTTAAGTCTACACTCGTATAAATAGTATTAATTCCAAATCCCGAGGCAAGAGACGCTGTGGAGCAAATTAATGAGTTGCAAGCACACACGCTACCGTTACTCACACGGGATTATAATATGGCCTCGGTGTAAACTTACTTTATTAGCTTACCAACTTGTAGCGAGCAGGACACTGTTCCGCTTTAGGCGTATGGATTTGGAAGGATAGAGTTAATTAAGCGATGGGTAAATGTTGACATTGAACTTTTTTGTATGGAATCTGTCTACGGAATTTTCATGTGAGCCT
This sequence comes from Anthocharis cardamines, assembly GCA_905404175.1. Classification (NCBI taxonomy): domain Eukaryota; kingdom Metazoa; phylum Arthropoda; class Insecta; order Lepidoptera; family Pieridae; genus Anthocharis; species Anthocharis cardamines. The sequence continues at coordinate 5,156,876 of FR989959.1, forward strand.
GATTTTTTGTAAAAAATACACTTCAAGCAAAATGCTGTCAAGAGCGTATGCTCTGGTATATATTATAGATATGTATAGCTGGAAATGTCTACTTCTATTATAATGAAATAAAGAGGTTTTTGTATTAAAACAAAACTGTATTTACATCTTAATTGTAATACCAATATTGAATTTATAAAGAAAAAACGCCCCGGCTTCACACGGGAGCAATGTAGGTACAAAAGATAGCCTATGTTACTCGCTGATAACGTAGCTTTCTATTGGTGAAAGATTTTTTAAAATCGGTCCCGTAGTTTTTGAATTTATTCATAACATACAAACATACAAAAATACAAATCTTTCCTCTTTATAATATAATATATAGTATAGAAAGTATAGATTGAGAGTTGGTATTAGTTCTTTGCGATGCAGACACAGCATGCATTAACATTAAGACATTTTAGTTTGTCTATAAGATTAAAAAGGTATTGTGTTGTTTATAAAGGTTATACTATGAAATTACTGAATTGATTTGAAAAATCGTAGCTCAAAACGCTTCTTTACTATATTTAGATTATTTATATTTTAAATACACTTGGAAGGAAATAGGCTGTTTGGAGACTATATCGGCGTGCGCCATAGACATACATGCATATGTAGTTATTGCGTGCGCTATTTTTACGTGAAATGGATATTCTATAAATGAGTTGTTAAATTGATCAATCCTTATATTGAATCTGATACATATTGAAGTCGCACTATTGTAAACTTTAATTAATTTAAATAATAATTAAAAACTTAGTTTCGTTAAATATTTTAAGTGTTGCTTGTCTCAAATTATTTAGACAATAACGCTCGCAATTTTGGTGATGGATACTACTATGTATAGATACACTTCTTTCGGTAGACTATAAAAATAAACCATGACGAGTAAGCTATATCTGAAGCACATATCGGGGCATAAATGCAAAAATCTCTCATAGGATCTGAACGCGACTCGAGCGGTGAATTTCAAAGAGGTTCGGCTTCTATAGCCATACACGATAAAGAGGCTGTATTAGGAAAATTAAAACATACGCTGTTCAAAAATGATATCTATAGCACATGCAATAGAGATCAAAATCGTATGTTTAAGAAAACAAAGCAAAATTCTGATTGTCGTAGTAGAAACTACATAAGAGGTACGTAGTGTTATTACGGCCATTTAACTAAGCAGGTGAATAAATTATACGCCCAAGTCTTAAAGCAACTATATAAACGTTAGTTACTAAACCGGCTAAATACCTGGCGTTAAGAGCTTTATGCGAATTTAAAGGACAAACAGGTGTGTAGAAAGGCAATAGTAAACAGAAATGTTGGCTTAAGTTATAAATAGTAACAGTGTACCAGTTTCTACTACGGAGTATGGAAGTTAAAAATATCTTTATTAATTCAGGTTTTTTCCAAATAGGCACAAATTTTACGAACATTTGAATTTAGTCTTAATTTGTAGGACAGACCTGGACCGGATACGTAAGAATGAAGTTTCGATAATATTTGGTCCTTTAATTTTTTTTCACGAATGTAACTTCAAGATTGTCTCTTTTGAATATATGGCTAAGAAATATAAATAAAGAGTTAATTAATAAATAGATGTTAACAGACAAGTAAGGCTCTGTTTTCAATTTTATTTATGTGAGTTCTGACGATAGCGGCTAATTTTGTATCAATTCGTTTATGTTAAAACCTCTTTTAAACCAGATTTCAAACAACCTCTCAAACGCTTAAAAATGTTCCTCGTTCATTTTTCTTATCTCATATTTGTCATACTAGAGTCTAGACTCGGAAGAGCACTTTAGTCCTTGTCAAAACAGAGTAGCTCTCGCCAAAACATTGTCAATAGCTCTGATAAAATCTGATGGCGCCACTATGTTTCTGTGGCCGGAGTTGCTCATGTTACTGTCAATATCTGATCGGGCTAAATTTACTTGCCCTGATTTTAAAATAGTGTTGCTTTTAAGAAAACACGTTGGATAAAAAAGATTCCTTAAAAATAGCGGTTGAAGCGTCGGCTTTTTAGGGCGATGTAATTTATTCGGATTTTACATTTTTTCCTTGGATTAACATCGCTAATCCGGAAAAATACTGACACAAAATGTGAATTAGAATAAGTAATGTAGCGCGCAACGCCTTAACGGGTAGTAATGTTCATTTTAAAATATGCCGAATTTGATTATGATGAGTGATATATTATGAAAGAAATTTTGATATCATAGGTTTTTAAAATAATATTTATAAGTTTCCGAAAAAAAAAATTACTGCTCTCGATACAATTTCAAAACCTTGGTGGTCCTTCAAGTGTTTGTATTAATGATTTTTATTTAACATTTATAAAACTGTCAATCAATGGCATACAGAAAATATTAGTTCAAGGACATGAAATAGACATCTGTTGTTGACTGAGGACCGATATTTGTTTAGGTGACTGAGTAGATTCGGGGGCTCAGTTCTTTCGGTAAACTCAAATAAGACTTTTATGTTTCTATATAAGTACTTAAGAGGGGTCCTCTGGTTTGATGCCCTGATTTTTGAGCAATTTTTTCTTTGAACTTTTTACCATTTATTTACACATGTTTCAAGATTATACAGTTAAATTAGAATTAAAGTTATAGTGGTTTGAAGTTGAAAAAATTTGAAAAACATGTGTTGAAAGTTTCAAGTACGTTATAACTATAAAAATTCTAACTTACCTCTCTTGGATGTCTTTCAAAAAAGATTTTTTATCAAAAGGAAAAAAAGCTAAATTATTATCAGAGACTAACATACGTTATTTTTTATTGTTTTTTGTGTATAGTACATTGTCCCCGTGCGAAGCCGGGGTGGATCGCTAGTAATATAATATATGAGTGTCAACTATGTGTTTAACACTATGAAAATCTGAGGATGTATTCATCGGTTTCATCCTATATACAAAAGTATTCCTATAATCATTTCATAATCTGTTTAATCTTCTGAGCCCATTCTATTTCCATACTGAATTTCACTGAAATGAGTTCACTGAATTTTCGTACAAACACGTTTTATATAATATATTATATACATATAGATAGATAAATCAATTATATTTGTATGAGAGTTGAGACTAGTCCTACGCTGCTCAAGGTACCTTCGAGATAAACGATATTATGTTGTAAGTGTAATTTTTTAACTATTAGATACGAAATATTCCAAAAGGTTCAACTTATTTGACACTTATATAGACATATGGACATATATATATATATATATATATATATGGACGCTGATAAGCAATACAGTGATAAGCAATCCACATGGTTGCCTTTTGTATGTATATTGGTTTTCTTGGCAGCAATCAAAATAATAGAATTTAGTGCATTATTGTTTTTTCAATAATTTTGATATTAAAACGCATTAAATGATATACACATTTAATGTTAAAACAAGTTATATAACTTTTTTGAAATATATATGTATTCCAGCTCGTAAGGAAGCGATTGGTATCAAAATTTACATTTTTACTATTTTGTGGATTGACACTGTATTGCTTATCAGCGTCCATATGTTATTCTGATATATAAAAAATAATTCTGTAAACTTTCATCAAAATCCATTCAGTAGTTTTTGTGTAAAAGAGTAACAAACATCTATCGATACAACCTCACGAACTGTCACATCACGCTGGCGGGATAAAAATTATAAATTGTTCATTAATATCCATAATAACCTTTCACTCCTTGAATAATTTCTTCTCGATATCACTACATTACTCACACAAGTCAATAAAATTATGCATCGTAATAAATTCAAACGCCTCTTAGTCACATGAAGCGATTTATCATATCTGCATAACACCATTAATATACTTTGCAAATGTCGACATATTATCATTGAGCTGAAGTCGCTGCGACGGGATTGAACCCACGCACTTGATTTGCAAGATCCAACCTCAAACAACGACTGTAATAATATAAGGCCCCTTATTCCATGACGACCACCTCCGTGGCTCATTGGTTTACTGCCGGAGGTCTCAGGTTCGAGTCCCGGGACTTAAAAAAAATATGGTTGGGCATCACCTTTGTATTTTCCAGTAAAAAAATTATCAATGAAATCATTAAAAATGTGACAAATTTGAAATCACAGAACAGAAGATTTTTCTTGTTCCATGTTTGAAATTATTTAAAAAAAAATAGATGTCAACTGTAAATTCTAGATTCAAAATTCAAACATAAATTATGTCTTATTATAAGGTTTGCTTTTCTTTTTTTTTAATTATTATTCTAATACTAAATTAATATTCGGTTTTTTTAGTAATTAATTTTGATTATTAGTAAGGGTATTGAACTGATGCTTTGTGGGAAAACAATTACGACTTGTTGTACGAAGGGAAATATTAACTACTTTATGTACAGTTTAATCCATTAAAAATAATAATAAATGAAAAGGTAGCTGAGATTAAAACTCGCGTCTCTTTTTCGAAGAAGCATTTTTCATTAATCAGCATAATGCATCCGACGAAGTCGAGCAATGCAATTCACTAAGTGCCTATTTCATAATTGTGTTTCACCATTTTGCTGCTTTTGATGTTAAGCTATATTATAGTTGTAACGTAAAAAAACTTTGAAAAATACGTGCGCGGATCCAGCTCTCAAAAGTTGTGCTTACAGCCACACAAAAATCGGCAAATTCTAAAAAGTACCAGGACATTAAAAATATGGAATACGTATTCTGTCAATCTATAGGCCGCCTCCGTGGCTCAGTGGTAAGCGCAATGCGTTTAGCGCCGGAGGTTCCTGGGTTCGAATCCCGGGGAAACAAGTTTTAAAAAAAATTGTTTCGGTCAGGCAGGGCACAGAAGGCTGATCACCTACTTGCCTGTAAAGATAAATGATCAGTGAAACAGACACAGAAATGGGTCTGCCCCATGCCCCACTAGGGGACTCGGGAATTCACTTCACAATTCACAATCTATAGGTACTTTGCTGCGGTCCAAATCACGCACGATTCATAGCTTTTTTTACTTTGGCATTGGATTTGGATAAAATATTATCAGCCTATTCATCTCAATAGACCGTGAAAGTATGACGTTAAAAATCTATTAGTATTTTGGGCATGCCCATCGTGCCCACAATAGTAGATCCGCGCTTGGAAAAATAATACCTGTCTACAAAGCAAATTATGAAGCTAAGATCGTACTGCTTGATATTTTTTTGCAATAAGTCGAGTATTATTATATTAAAGACAGTTATATAAATAATAAACAATAAAAACTAAACGTTATTACTCGTACAATGTAACTCATTCAATAAATATCCAATTTGACGCAAAAATAGACTGTATTCTAATGGCATAGGTGATAAATTAGAAACTCGGAATTAGAATTACCATCTACGCATTCGCAGACATGCTCAACTCAATACACCGCCATACTCAAACATCCTGGCTTGTTGCATTTATCTTTGCTGTGCAAGCAATTTCGAGTCTAAGCAAGGATGCGACGCAGTATTTACAATTTGCGTTGCGGTTCTCTCGTATTTGGTTTACTCTTGAGAATATTATGGAAAGCTTCAATCGAGATGAGATCGGAGATACTGCCTACGTTTCGTACTTAATGTAATCGCTGCGCCGATTTGGTATTATGAATGTATTAAGATTCAGCCCGGGAATTGTTAGGAAATAAGTGGGAGTATAGTGAAAGAATTAGATTTAAATTCGAAGCATAGTCTACTTATTCGGATTGCTTAAGCATGTCCATATTAGTTTTATATAATGTGAAATTTATGCTCCGTAGAATCTTAGTTAGACGTCTAGTTCCATATATAGCGTCGCCGAGTAATGTAGGAAGGCTCAACAAAGGCAATATCTTTGTCGGAGGTGTAATTAAAACTAAGCGGGCTATACATTCTGGTTAACGTGCGTGAAAGGGAGCGTCGGTTAGAGCAAGACAGTAATATGTTAACGAGGACTAAATTAAATATATTTTTGTTCCGTGTGCAGAATACAAGTGAAGAATAAAGTTTTAATGTAATTAAGCGTTTCTATTGTTTCCTCGGATTGCATCAGCGACATGACTCGGTTCTACGTAATGGTTCATTATCAAGTTACAAATCGGTTATTAAGAAGAATGTGTTCATCATCAACTTGCTTATAAAGAAAAACGACTAGTGAAAGAGACGAATATCGAAATTCCGACCGGGTACATAAGATGGAAAATCCGTGAAGTGCACATTGCGCGTTTCGGTTTCAGTCTATGTATTTCCGAATGCTCGAAGTAAAAATTAGGTCGACAGCGCATCATCGACTGATGTTCTGTGGCTGAGGTGTCACTTACCATCAAGTGAACCTCTAGCTCGTCTGTCGAAATTTTACAGAAAAAAGCCGCATATTTGACGCTGTCTGTGAAATTACTACAAAATTTAACTAAATCGGTAAACGCCAAGTGTCATTACGCCACTCCGTGACATTCATCTAAAATAATTTGTTCATAGAACGTTAACAAAATCACATTTTCTCCATTAATCTTCCAAAATACGACTTATAATTAATTTCCCTCGTCGTCAAACAGTTGAAAATTCTATAATGAACTGTGAGGCACGTTGAAAGGCTTTAATGGGTCCATCGATATAGATTATGGCTCAGGTATTACAGGCATAATGGCCGGATTACTATTATGTCCGTGGATATTAGATGGCTATCAATATTTATGGTTAAATGTCAATTACTGATTACATAATGCGGTAGGTGTAATCTCTTAATGCCAACGAAAGCTCTCCTCATATTCAATTATAGGAGATTGTTTTTGTACTCTTATGTCTAAAAATAATTTATTCTTAAAAGTGACGTAAAGTCCGAACTATGGGGTAATTACAGTTTTAGAATTTAATTAAAAATTATTAGATTTATGTATTTCAATAATTATAGCTTAACGTAGCATATTGTGACGTAAAATATTATATTAACCGTCTTAGATTCGATTAAGACACAATTAATATTTTGTTTTATCATAATTGTGTATTAAACAATAACTTTTATTTTGATGAGCTTATTTTTTTATGTAAGATATCAACAGGCGAGCATTAGTTTCACTTGATGGTAGGTGGTACCTCAGCCACAGTCAATATCAGTCAACATCAGTCAATGATGCGCTGTCGACCTACTTTTTACTTCGAGCATTCGGAAATCCATAGACTGAAACCGAAACGCGCACTTCACGGTTTTTTCGATATTCCTCCCACCCGATCGATCAATGCCCGAAGTTACCAGACGTAGGGAAAACATAAACATGTTGTCCCGGTGGGATTCGAACCTACGACCCATCGATGCGCACGGCAGGTGTTCTACCGAACGCGCCAACGAGCCCGTCAAATTGTTATTGTTTCAGGACATTGCCTTGTGTTCCGACTGGTTGGAGTTTGAATCTGAAATGTATATCATTTTCTGTAAAAAAAATCCAACACGCCTAACAATTTTCCTCATTGACGAAGAATATCGAAATTAAGTCCGGATAACAAACCTCCGTTCATAGATGAAAATACCCTTAAGTGCATTTACGTTTAGGTTTCAGTCTATGACTTCCGAATTATAGAAGTAAAAAAATGATCGACAGCGCATCATTGCTTAATGATGTGACTGGGGTAATATGTACCATCAAATGAACCTCATGGTGGAAATATATACCATAACAAATATATTAACATCATCAATGAATCTTATAATTTCCAAATGGATAGCACCTATTAACAAAACGAATATCTTAATTAACTGGAAACTGATAGATATCAACTTACTGCAGCCAACTTCAAAATGATGAAGAGCAAATTTCAACAGAAATTCCGAATTCATCACAGAATATAACCATTAGGATTAAGTTAAAGCAGAGGTTCGACTTCCCAAACTCCTAGTTCGAAAGTTCGCTTGACTCAACCGATAGCTAACTTTAACTTAGCTTCTGGTAAGTTGTGGATAAGTTAGTCTTCACATTATTGTCATTTCAGTCTGCTGGTTGCTGATATCGTTGAAGGTTCATTGTAATAACTGTTGTCGAAAGTTGTTCAGTTATCTGTATGCCACGTACATGTACGTTAGTTTTCACCGTATCCTAAGATATTGTTGTAAACCAAAAACTAGTTACACGTTTTAGGTAGAAATTTTCATGCGATATTAATTAATATATCTATCGTTAAAACTATAGCTTCGTACATAACAAAATATATTTGTTTAACATGGTATAGATGGATTTTTTTCTTATTTTCATGTACTTCTCTTAAGGTTTAGCCATCGTAAGCCATATGAGGGAATATTTTTTTTATATATCGATGTTGGAGCTAGATTTTTAGTTTCGAAATTTGTTATTTAATCAAATAATTACTGAATCGATCAAAAATTGGTAATGGAATGGAAAATTTAAGGTGGGGAATTTAAAAATAAATATACATAATCAGTATTCTTCAACATTTGCAAATGCTTTATTCATTTATATTGCAGATATTTACGTTAGTAATTACAACATTTTCTGTATCAATATGTTTTACTGATTATTATTTTTACACGCATGTCATCAGTCTTCCAATTCCAAACCAACCGAAACATGTTTTAAAATTTTGTCTCTCAAAGTATTTGAATCCATGATATCAGTTCTAAACCCACTACGCACTGTGTCACAGAGGTAGTCATAGAGATATTTGAGGTACGTCCAAGGACTAATTAAAACATAAACCATTCATATTTATCACAGAATCCTTGGTCCACAATCCGCTGGGAAACTGACGTAGCACTTAGGATCTAACCTAACACTGAAGCTAAACACGTGCATGTAACTAACATAATCTGCATACATTTGCATACAAGCAAACAATACGATGGCTATAGACATGTGTGGACTTGTGTGCATACAACATAATCATCACACATCGATGATGAAGGTTATTTTTTTATTATATCGACAGACGAGCATGAGGTTTACTTGATACTCCACCCACAGATCATCAGTCAATGATGTGCTGTCGACCTACTTTTTACTTCGAGAATTCGGAAATCCATACACTGAAACCGAAACGCGCAATATGTACTTCACGGTTTTTCTATCTATGAATTGTGGTTCGTTACCCGGTCGGAATTTACCAGATGTGGAGAAGACATGCTAAAGAAAATTATAAACATACGACATGTTGGGATTCGAACCCACGACCCATCGATGCGCACGGCAGGTGTTCTACCGAACGTGCCAACGAGCGCATCAAGTAATTACAACATTTCCCAAAAAAAAAAAGTTTTATATAATAGCGATTTTTTTGTTTTTGAGTTCCTTGCTTTTGGTCGTATGTATGTGTGTGCTATAAGTTAGCTAAAAGTGCCATAACATTTTCACATACAGCTATGTATCAACTTTGTAGCAATAGATGGCGCTGCTGTAGCAAATTGTGCAATTTCAGTTCAGTGACCTTCCATTCTACCTGTGACCATGCCTTTTGTATAGCATTCGAAACATCGGTAAAAATAATAATATATCGCGTATAATCAGATAAAAGCTGTTTAATTTTATTATTTGTATATCAAAATAAATAAATTAAATTAATATTACTCAAATAGGAATATCTATGGGTGACTTTTATAAAGTGATATTATTTTATGAACAATCTGTGGACATCTATCGTCTTTGCATAAGCTCAACCAGTCGTTCCTTTTTTTAAATTTAAATGATAAAAGCTTCGAATGTCATTACACTAAGTGTTTCAAGCTCTCGCACATACATCACGATATGCATGACTTTCACAACTTGTCGCGTATTCTTTGACGACGGCTCCAAAAATAGATACCCTAAAGTTTTAATACGAAACATCAGCCGAGGCGCCTCCGCCCGCCCCAGACGACATTTATGACTTTCAGCACAAATTGCTTCTGCTCTCCATTTAAATACGTTCCTAAACATTCGACAACTTTTTTATTTCCCCGTTCCATTTACTCGAATAGAAATCAAAGGAACGGAATGACACGCATCTCGATCGAAAAGGAAATGGTAATTTATTACACACTAAATTTAATCCTTTGGTTTATAGCGAAGGTTGAACGTGTGATATTTGTACTTCCTTGAACTCTTAGATCTACATAATTAAACAGCAGAATCGATGATTCTGGGCATTAAATATATTTATTAGAAATTGATATACAGATAAAAAAATAAATAAAAAAAATCAAAAATACCCATTAGAATGCAAGGAACTTTCTACCCAACTCGTCAACGATCCCGTCAAAATTCTATAACACGAAGGCAGTCATTAACACTGACCTACTTCCAAAGCAAAAACACTATGTGAGTAAGGTAAAGTTTATAGCACGTAATAACAATACTACACAATGATGTCTGTACATCTAGCCCCGGTCGTAAACCGCGCGAGGAAACCCACATCGTTTACATGGGATGTTAATGTTACAGCTTTCTTTGTGGCCAGTTAAAATATTTTAAATTCTTGGTAAATATTTACAATCGCGGCTTTTCCCAAAAAGCGTCCTAAGTCGTGGCTAACAGGTATAATAATAATAATAATAATAATAGCTTTATTTATTCCTTACAATTTTACATTTTTTACATTTACATATTATACATTTGTTTATATTTATGATGTAAGGACCGCTCTGGCGGTGAAAGCCTCCTCCATTTCTTTCCATTTAATTCTGTCTCTTGCCAGTCTATTCTAAGTTACTCCAGCTGTGGCAACTATGTCATCACTCCATCTTTTGAATGGCCTTCCTTTTCGTCTTTTCTTATAAATAGGGTACCAATTCGTGACAATTTTGGACCATTTGTGCCCTGGTGATCTCTGTAGATGCCCAGCCCATTTCCATTTTTGGGACATTATATATTATATTTTTTCTATGTCCTTTACCTTGGTAATTTCCCTAAGGTCTTTAATTCTGACTTTGTCGCTTAGCTTTAGTCCCAAGAGACTCCTTTCTATACTATTTTGGCACACTTTAACCTTGTGAGTCTGTTTTGTTGACAGTGGCCATGTTTGAGAAGCATAAGTGAGACAAGGTATTAAACACGTCTGCATGGCTTTAGTTTTCAGTGTAACTGGAAGACTACTCTTGAATATCTCTTTCATTGCCCAATACTTGTTCCATGTTATTTTGATTCTTCGCTCAACTTATTTATCGTTACATGACTTGAAAGATATTAAATGTCCCAAGTATGTGTAGTCTTCGACGTATTCTATTTCTATTGAATCTGACTTTAGCGGTATAGTTTGGCTATTTGTCATTACTTTAGTTTTCTCCCGATTAATTTCTAGACCTACTTTTCTACTCTCCTCGCTAAGTGACGCTATCATGTATTCCATTTCTTTTGGATCCTCCGAAATCAGTACTATGTCATCTGCGAATCGCAAGTGCGAGAGGCGATTCCCATATATATTTATACCTTTATCTTCCCAGTCAAGTGCTCTGAAGATTTCTTCGAGCACTGCAATGAATAGTTTTGGAGATATGGGATCACCCTGCTTCACTCCTCTTACAATTTTAAAGGTTAAGCCATAATTGTTGATTTTAATTCTAGCATTACTTTTTTTGTATATTTCCTTCAACATATTGATATATTCAATGTTTACTCCTTGATTTGATAGAGCTCGCCAAATCGCACTGTGGAATATAGAATCAAATGCTTTACTATAATCTATAAAACATATAACAGGTAGTTATCTATAAAAAGTGGTCCCACAACTTATTTTGGCGAGGGGGAAGGCAAAAAAAAAAAATACGCAACAGTTTAATGGTGGCAATGGGTGGCTGTACAACCAGATGGTTAGGTTATGTTGGTATGGTGACCACCGCGCACGAGTCAGGCGAGCAAAGCGAGCGGTACCGCGGCAGCGGCCGATGAGTGCCAGAACCGAATTATACTTATTCATTTGGAAAACGTTTTTCTAAAAGAAAATTTAATCATATTTTTCCCCCTCTCCGAAATAACTTGTGGGAGCGTTTTTCATTGATAACTACCTGTTACCCGCGACTTAGGACGCTTTTTGGGAAAAGCCGCGATTATAAATATTTACCAATTTTTTTTTATGAAAAGGGAAATGCAGACAACTTTGTGGGAAGAAGATCAGAAAACCGACACTAGGGCCACTGGATAAGGGTGGCGGGAGATAGAAGACTAGAATGCTCCGAATGCTCGAAGTAAAAAGTAGGTCGACGGCGCATCACTAACTAATGTTCTGTAGCTCATACCATCAAGTGAACCTAATGCTCGTCTGTCGATAACTAACTTAAAAAAAAGAATTCGTTGGTCTTTACCAGGCAAATTGAAATAAGACGCATACTATACTCGATAACACTATTTTATTTTAGATGCACTTTTTTATCAGAATAAATGGCTTTATTGTTATGAAAAGGGTTATGTTATTATATATTTTCATTCTATTGGCGTGTATTTGCATGCACCTGCAGCCGCGGTGCCGTTCTACAAACCACAGACATAATAGTATGAACAAATTTAACACGGGAACGGGAAATTCGAATATTATCTCTTTTCCAGGAACAAGAGGGTTGAATTTGTTTTAAATACGTACGTAGAAGTAGGATGTCACTTTTAAATAAAATACTGTATACCGGATTAAAACGCGATTTATTATTTTATATACTGTCCAGCCCAGTCTCCCGCGACCACGGTTGCTGAAAAGCATCCGAAACGTCGGGATAAATAATTTAAACAATATAAATAATAAATCGCGTTTTAATCCGGTATACAGTATTTTATTTAAATGTGTGATACTCGCGTTAATAAAAGACAATATTAGGATGTCACTTGTTATCCCTAATTTTTCTCCTATTATAGAGAATTAAAGAAGTTTTACTATATTAGTAAGAAAATATATTTTAGTTAGGCTAGAAAAAAACTTGTTTTTAGTTTGAGGCAGTGCTTAATTATTAGATAAAATATTATTAAGAAAATGTCTGTCTCAGAATAGGTTTAATTAGCGATAAGATATAACGTAGATTAGATTTTTTTTATATATAATCTGGTATTTTTTAATGTTTTAAATACAAATAATAAATTCTTAAAACTATTATTTAAATTCGAAACTAACTTTGTCTATCATCGACAACAATCTACCTTCCACGGACTAATCGTACTAGGCTACTACATAGGCTACTTATTTCCTTAGTAAAACTTTGACAACACTATATGGACAAACCTTCTTCTTCCTCCCATGTTCCTTTTTTTTATTAGGTCTCGACGCAGTATGTAGGTACTCCTTTTCCATTCTCTTCTTGCACTCGCCATTTAATTTCACAACACTATGGGCAAACCCTAATCAATATTTTCTAACAAAACACAATGTGACTGTTTGTAATAATAAGATTTTGGAACATGGAACCAATATGTACGATTGATTTTAACTAGAAGGGAGACGTGTTAATAGACGCATCCGTGTTCTAAATAGTTTTTAATATTTAGCCTAAGCTTAAAAATAGATAATATTACAGGGGTGAATGTTTTTACTCAAAACACCCTCATCATTATTTCGTTACACATTTTTATCACGATATTTTTAATCCATACTTATTCTATAAATAGAAAATATTTCTGTTGGTGTCGTTTTAACGGCGAAATAACTGAACCGATGTCGAAAATTTTGAATACTCGTGATACCCATACTGCGAAACCGAGGGTAAAATCTAGTATGTACCCTAAAAGAACATACTATTCGTCTCAGGAATTCTTTATTTTAAAGTATGAGTGTTATTTAAGTTAATAATGGCATTATTAAAACTACCGAAAAATCGGTAGATTCGACCACTGCTAGTTTATACCCTAAAACTTACTTTTCGTCTCGAAAACCCATACGAGTGAAGCCGAGGGCAAAACCTAGTAGCCTAGCCTAGAATGTACCTAGGTTTGTTAAAGTTAAAGTGTCGTTCACACTGTGAGTGTAATGTTCGATTAAACTTCGTTTATTTATCCTAAAAGAACTTACTTTTCGTCTCGAAAACCCATACGAGCGAAGCCGAGGGCAAAACCTAGTAGCCTAGCCTAGAATGTACCTAGATTTGTTAAAGTTAAAGTGTCGTTCACACGGTGAGTGCAATGTTCGATTAAACTTCGTTTATTTATCCTAAAAGAACTTACTTTTCGTCTAGAAAACCCATACGAGTAAAACCGAGGGCAAAACCTAGTAGCCTAGCCTAGGTTTGTTAAAATTAAAGTGTGAACGTGTGTAATGTTCGATTAAACTTCGTTTATGTTCTCACGGCAACTACACGTACATTTAATGCATTAGCGTGGAACTTTAAGCCATAAATTTCAATAGCATGCAAAAGCCGCAAATTCAGAGCTAAACAGTTTAGACCTATTAAAGTTAGCAACTTGGCGGTCTCCTTGTGTGGGTGAACAATAGAGTCTGGACATGCGAGACGGTACTTCTTAATGTTAATTTATGGACGTGATATTCTGTCTGGTTAGTGGTATTTAGTAGGGAAATTGGCCATTTTTAGCTCGATTGAAATACGCAAAAAGACCGTCTCAGGTGTCGTCCTAATTAGCTACAATCGTACGTGCAAACGAGGCAATTTTGTGCGAAATATACTTTCTTTAGAGTGTCCAAATTGCCTAATCTTGTCGTGTTGATCTTGTTGTGAAATCAAATTATTTGATAACACCTAAATACTGATCAAATAGTCGCCACCTGAAAATAAAAAGTAAAAGCGCATCATTGACTGATGTTCCGTGGCTGAGGTATCACCTACCATCAAGTAAATCTCATGCTCGTCTGTCGATATCTAACATAAAAAGAAAAGTTAAGCTTAAAGCCATTATTAGCCATAATGCTCATTAATTATTGTTTAAGTATATAATATAACATAATTATAGTAGATGGTCAGTCATCTGTTCTGTGCTAAAACGAAACAACTTTTCTATTTGTTCCCTGAGGCCCAAACTCGGGATCTCCGCGAAACGCAACGCTTACAAGTGATCCACGGAGATGGTTACTAGATGACCATATTTGTTTTACTTCGCTCGTTCTCTGGTAAAAAGTAATCGAATTCAACATATACCTAGACATTTTGACACGCAAAACCCACGCCCGAATATTATGACGAATCACTACAAAATCTGGCTTCACACTAAAGCCTAAACTTAATCAAATACAAATAATGACAGTACACCGATATAAATCTAACAATTGTATTGATATTACTTTGCTGACTAGTTCCAGTACCGGTCACTGAGCATTGTTTACATCTCTTTGCTACTGGGCGACTTATAAGTGTTTATTGCCATTCACCTTTACATATATTTTTTATATTAGATATCGGCAGACGAGTACGAGGTTCACTTGATGGTAAGTGATACCTCAGCCACAGAACATCAGTCAATGACGCGCCGTCAGTGGCGGCGTAAGACCTAAACTTTATGTGGGCAAGATTCATTTTGCGAGGCCTTCTGCCAGCGCAAAAAATTGCTTTATATGGCAAAATTTTTTGGTACGTTCGCGGCTTTTAAGTACCTAATGCATACATTTTCGGGGCGCGAGGCCCCCTGGGCCGCGAGGCCGTTGGCGGTGGCCCACGTCGCCCACGCCTTACGCCGCCACTGCGCGCCGTCGACCTACTTTTTTACTTCGAGCATTCGGAAATCCATAGATTGAAACCGAAACGCGCAATATGATTCTAATACTAAATTGTCATATAATTACTTTTTCTCTTTGCTATATAAAACAACTACGAAGCAACCTCACGCGAACTCACTGATTAAAAACGTAGCGTTTTGATCGCCATGAAATTGAATAAATCCTCTGACGTTTCTTTTTAAAAGCAGTTTCTTTTTAATTTCGTCATTTCACGTCAGCGCGGCGGCACATGCTAACGCGTAGGGCGTGAGGTCACGATAATACAATTATGTTTTAATTTATATACTGCGATGTCTGCACGCAAACCCGCGGCGTGAGGTATGTCGTCCAAGGATATGAAGCTATTATTGTTATAAAAAAAACTCAGTGTATGAATTTTTTCCCGAAAATATTTTACATTTCAAACCGGTAAGTACGAAATACATTTCGGCAAAATAACAGCTTTTGAGATTGAGTGTAACATGGTACACCATGTTATAACAGCTTTTGAGTGTAACATGGTGTACCATGTTACACTCAAAAGCTGTTATTTTCAAATAGTAATTAAAAATAGCATGGAATCACTATTTTATAAAAATATATGCATTTTATTGTACTGTGTACTTCACAGGTGTGCTTGTATGTTAGTAGAAAGTTTTTCTAAACATTTTGCAAACACGTTCGCCGAGACGTAATAATTTTATAGATGTTCCTTTTTGAAAGGCTTCCATTTTAGGAAATTTGGCACTTAAAGCCCCAGAAAAGCATAACCAAAGCCACGAGTAAACCCCAGTATATAATATCTATCTTTTGATTACGCAATGTAGTGGTCTCCCGGCTTTATCAATTACTGTAGCATCAATTTTCACTAATTATCTAGATAAATACTGTTTTAAGTTTTAACAACACTGTTGTCTAATCTGTTTCTAACAAGTTGTATGAAGTATGATGTCGGTCTTAACATTTCTCTGTTAGCAAAAGATATAGGATCTCTCGAATCCGAGAGCTCACAATGTTGTCGTAATGAAGTTATTAATACGAAGTTATTAATTTTATCTTCTATATAATCTATACTTCTATACTCTTATTATAAAGAGGAAAGATTTGTATTTTTGTATGTTATGAATAAACACAAAAACTACTGGACCGTTTTTGAAAATTCTTTCACCAATAGAAAGCTACATTATCAGCGAGTAACATAGGCTAAGTTTTGTGAATAGTACATCTACATTGCACCCGTGTGAAGCCGAGGCGCATTGCTAGTAATATTATAAAGAGGAAAGATTTGTTTGTTTGTTACAATTTAACTCAAAAACTACTGGACCAATTAAAAAAATTATTTCACCAATAGAAAGCAACATTTTATCAGCGAGTTACATAGGCTTTTTTATTTTTTGATCCCGTGCAAAGCCAGGGCAGACCGCTAGTTTAAAAATAAAATACAATAGCATCACAAAAAGCTTTAAAAGTATATTTTTCATCCATATTTTATGAAATTGGCTTTTGCCGTTCATTAATGTTGTGACCTTCACAATATCTAGACTTGTTACGACAAAGATAGATAATTGGCTTTCATTGGTCACGTAACACACGTTAAGCTAATGACGTGACAACGTTTTCCATACTGAGCATTGTCACGTTGAAAATAGAAATTAGTTTGTAATTAGTTTTTGATTACCACGTAACTCACTTTAAATTAACAATATGACAACACTTTCCATATCTATTACGATTACGATTGAGAGATATTTCTATGGAATTGGTGACGTTACTCACGTGAAGCAAAGTGACAACACTTTATAGAGAAAGTATAGAATTGACTTTTCTTGTTCACGTAACTCAAGTTAAGCAATTGATATAATAACAGTTTCCGTTGTCACGCTGAAGACAAAAAAATGAAATTGGTAATGTAACTCATAGTAAGTTAGTGGCGTGACAACTGTCATCATATTGTCACTCGACTTCGATATTAGGTAAATAAATGAGCAAATACATTTAACTGAAAAAATTACATCATTTGACAAGAGAAAATAGGTAATTTTACGCTATATCAGTACCAAACCCAATAAGAGTTAATGCTGGGGCTAATGTACGCAATACTGTCACTGACATTGAAGTGAAAACAATTTATTGCGAATCAAATAGTCCGAGCTGAGATCGTTTACGCAACAGACAAGTATTCGAACCCCAGTGGTAACAGTTAGGGGAATAATATTATCTTTGGGTAAAAGTGGCGTAGTTTAAGTCGTTGCATGGTGGTTAAGGTATGAGAAAATAGCGTTTTCAGTTATATTTAAGAACTGATACTACTTGAGAAATGAGTGGAAGTAAAAGCCGGTGATATGTAGGGGATTCTTTTGTAGCTGATTTTTAAGAGCGGCAGTGATCAATTAACATCGACAAATCGCAGACGCATTCGCCTATGTACACTAATATTATATAGAGAAAAGATCTGTATTTGTGTTTGTTTGTAACGAATAAACTCAAAAACTACTGGACCAATTTTTAATATTCTTTCACTAATAGAAAGCTACATTATCAGCGAATAACATAGGCTACATTTTGCACCCATGAGGAGCCGCGTTGCTAGTTTATTATAGATAGTTTTAAAAATAAACTTTTTTATATTGTGCTATATTGAAAGAGTATTGGAGTTTTGTTTTACAAGAGAAATTTCAAATAAATGCTTCGTTTTTTAAACTTTTAGTAATATACTTATATTGTTATCTGTATAGTAATTTTACGAGAAAATGGAACAATTTTTTTTACCAAAATCGCGCACAAGACATATTATAATAACAAGTATACGTAGACATCTTTTTATACTTTTTACTCGACAAAAAAGTCGCTATCGCTTGTAAATTAAAAATAAGAATAACCGTTCTGTTAATGTTTTCTGAGCAATTAGAGTCTGGTTCCTGATTTAAGGTTATAGTTCTGCAACATGCTGGGGTCACGTGGACACTATCTCTTAATTTATATTGACATCTATTTGAATATATCGTGAGAGTTATTTTTAGGCAACAGTTATATTATGAAAATGGATTCTTTAATTAAAAAAAATTGTGTCATAAAATGAGGAAATTGCTTTGTAAACAGTTCAAAGAATTCGATTGTTTGATAAATATAATTTTATTTGATACTTTTTTAATTTTTTTTTATTATATCAAATTGCCTTTTCTTTATTATTTGAAAAATATTTAAAAAAAATCGAATTTTTATAAAAAAAAAATAATGTAGATACATCTCTTCACAAACGATTAAACATCTTGAAAATCCCTTAACAAATTCCTTAATCCCGATAATTGGAACGTAATAGGTTTATGGCATTAAAATTTGCAAACCCCAACTGCAATGTATTCATTACAAGCCATAACTAAAGCATGCACGCGGCGATGTTTATCCCAGGCACAGTTAAATAAAGAACAGTTGGGATGGTTAAACGAATCGATTGTTCTTCTTGATAATTTTTATGAAGTCTGTATCTTTCTCTCAACAATCTCCCCGTGACCACGCTTGCTGAAAAGCATTCGAAAAGTCTGGATAAATAATATAATTAATTAACAATACAGTTATTTTATTTAAACTTTCCCTCAACTTCTCATAGAACTGCACCGATAAGTTTTTGTCATCAAGGCGTTAAATAAAACAAAAACTAAAAGGTTGTACAGTACACTTAGTTTAATATTGGTTTAATTAAATAAACTTCATTATTTATTCTGAGATCTTATATTACAGGTAATAATACATTGCTATATATTAAATACGCAGTACCTGGCAGAAGTAACAAAACTAATTTTAGTTAATAACAGTAGTGACGAATCATGTCTCTTCGATACGCTTTGGTCGTGAATGGAGGCCCAAAAATATATAAAAAAGTGTTTCAATAAAATGCGCGTGAATATACATATAGAAAAGTTTATGTTATTGAAGTTATGAGCGAGTGTGTATGAGCGTTTTTTTTAAATATCCCAACTGTTTTATTTATACTGTTGCATAAGTCGATTTGATATGGTTCACCCTCGCATGCGACCCTTTTATTCTTGATACGAGACATCACATTTTAAATTTGAAGCGACTGTGATATCGTAGATTATTTGTCTATTTTTTAATTTTACTTTAACAGAAAAAAAAAAGTTGAATTAAGAAGTAAAATAATCTACAGCTATTTTAAAATATTTTTCGTATTTTCTAATTTAATCACATGTACTAGGCATAACGGATTCTGCTAATATGAGTAAGTACTCTAAACGATTAAATAAATATATAAAAAAAAATATATATATATATACAGGGTTATTTGTGAAACACCAGCAACCTCGCAGGATCAGATAACTAACATTATAAACAATAACTTTTGTTCTACGACTTTGGATAATTCGTTACTTCGTACTTTCATACAAAAATAAATATTTATTTAATGCACTGTTAGAAATGTGCGAGACTTGAACCTCTGAGGTAATAATTGAGTTGTCGATTATTTAATTATTGTAAATACGCTGTTTGCACTTTTTAAATACGCCTAAATATACTATATAATCGTTTTACTAATAATTAATTTTAATACGCATATAATCGTTTTAGTTTAACATATTGAGTTATTTTAAAAGTCGTAGAACAAAAGTTGTTGCCCACAATGTTCGCTATCTAGTCCTGCGAGGTTGCCGGTGTTTCACAAATAACCCTGTATATATATATATATATATATATATTTTTCAATTTTAAGGATTAATCTTTGTACACGTATTATGTGGTCTTCCAAACCACAAAGCACGTACATAACACCGAAGAGTCACAAGATCAGTTCCAAAAAATATTTTAGCGCTTAATTTAAATTTTGACGGGCTTTTTATCAGCGCCCTAGCGCGTGATTCAAAGGCGTAATTTGTTCAAACCACGGCGGACAGGGGGGTATTAATAAAGATTGCAAGCCCTTATCTGTGACACCTGAAATATTCGCTATAGCTTACAATTAATCATTTTAATCCAACAATAGCCATCTATAAATCCGTAGAAGGCACAAGGGTCTTTATAATCCATAGTCAACTTTTTCTAACATAATAAATGTAGATGTTTTAAAATAAATGTATTGTAATAAATTTTATTAAGTAGAAATTATTAATTTATGCCTTTTGATTGTATTCTTGTTTATATTTTATTTTGAAAGTGAATTTTTCTATACTAATACTATAAAGAGGAAAGATTTATTACGATTTAACTCAAAAACTACTCCACCGATTTTCAAAATTATTTCACCAATAGAAAACTAGATTATCAGCGAGTAGGTATATTTGTGTATAGTACATCTACATTGCACACGTGCGAAGCCGTGGCGTGTTATGGTAAATGATCTGGAGTGAAATAACTGCTTGATTTCTTGAAATATTTTATTTTTTAAATAAAATATTTTAGTAATTTAAACAATATAAATAATAAATCGCGTTTAGTATTTTATTTAAATGTGTGATACTCGCGTTAATAAAAGATAATATTATATTTTATTTTGAGCACAATGAGAAACATACGTTACAATAATTGAATAGAACCGTGTTACTAGCTTACAAAATAATTTAATTTTGTGTTGCTATAAACAGTATAGTATTTATGAGAATAAAATAAGTAAATACTTGAATTTTACTTGGTATTACTTGGGATTAAAATAATATGGGGATTTAATTAAAACTTTATCTCTGCTTTATTTATCGTGCGGCGTCAAATGGGTGCAATGTACATAGATATTATATAATAGCCTATGTTACTCGCTGATAATGTAGCTTTCCTTTGGTAGAAGAATTTTTAAAATCGGTCCAGTAGTTTTTTTAGTTTATTCATAACATTCATAAAATCCAAAAGTAAAAATCTTTCCTCTTTATAATATTAAGTAAGTATTATATATATAACATAAAAGATATTAACGATACCTTCTTTTTATATACATAATTAAATTAAAATTATTTCTATACGTTTTAGTAACAAATAATTGGCTTAATAGTTCAATTTTCAAAACCATGCGTAAACGATATCGATAGTATGTAAATTACATCAAGGTCTCGATAGCCGACGATAACATCCACGTATCTAATTAATCCTCCACCAAAGACACCCTTACACCAGACGACACCACTCAGACGACATTTATAAGGCTACATTATAAAGCCACTCAAATACGGTAATTCCATTCGGCTAGATAAGAGAAAAATTGCTGAGTTTAAAAGAATTTTATGAAAGTTAAACGAGCCGTGAAGTCATTGCATTAAGTAGAGGGCTTTACCGACACTTAATTAAGTCCTCCCTCCCTCCCCAAGCAGTCACAACAAAAGATTCCATGCGCAGCTGATACTACGCTGTGTTCATTAAAATTAATTCAATTTTTAATATCTCACAAGGCTTCCAAACGGAAAGCACGTCCAACTCATTTGTCGTTACAGAATACTAAGTACTGTAAAAGCTCCGGTTCTTTATAAATTCATGTTTTTCATAGAGTTCTATTGTGTTTTGACCGCATCGGTAGTTTAGTAGATTGCGTTTAGCATTGGATGTCTCGGGTTCGAATCCCGAGAAAGAAAGATAAAAAAAATATATCGATCAAGGTTCAGAAGACTGATCGTATCATCTTTAAGATTTTTTTAAATATAATATTAAAGATAAAAGATCGAGATATATATTTTGATTATTAATTTCTATTTTCTTTTGTTTTGATACAAATTGTACCCAAAAACACCTTATTTCGGATGCACGTGAGCAACCTTAATAGTCGATTGAGAAAATAATGTTACCATTATTAATAGATAAGATACAAATATCTACCCTTGAAGATGTGGCAAATCGCTTTCATTTGCGACAACTAAGAATGTCAAAGGCATAAAAAAATGAACATAAATAAATAAATAGCCTGTACGTCCTCCTGATTTTCTTTTTATTTTAGACACTTTTCACGAAATCCAATTTGTATATTTATGCCAGTAAAGTATTGATAATGCGCGGTTGATTTGTTGCATTTTTAGATAAAATATTTGAAAATTTATAGACTTAAATCAAACTTTACAATTTGCACTTCGGACAATCAATAGGTATTTCAGATGCAAGGAGATACTAAATGTAAGAAAAATTCTGATAGATTATAGACTATCTATCGTAGAAACGAGACCCCAAAATCCTAAAATATATTAAGTTTATGCATCAAAGCATTTTACTAGGTACATAGATGCAATGAGTAGCTAATGCATCGAATGTCCCATTTCACATCTCACTTCACACTCACAAAGGATTAAACGAACTAAAAAATCTGCCATTGTTTAGACCAATCTATAGCAATAGTAACAATACATTGCTTTCGAGTGAAATGCAGCAATTCTATCGGAAATTCCATTCTGGACCCAACCGTGCGCAAAAATTATGACATCAAGCCAAATTATTGCGAGGGATCGAAATTATTATCTACGTGCAATGTAACTTGCTGATATTTATGTGGGGTGTTTGATGTACCTTAAGTGTAATATTTGTGTGTAATAATA
This sequence comes from Anthocharis cardamines, assembly GCA_905404175.1. NCBI lineage: Eukaryota > Metazoa > Arthropoda > Insecta > Lepidoptera > Pieridae > Anthocharis > Anthocharis cardamines. The sequence goes on from FR989959.1 coordinate 5,179,971, forward strand.
TAAGTGTGCAATTTTATTACTTTATCATTCTATTGTATTTTTGCATGTATTTAAAGAAATCATGAATCATTTTTTGCATCCAGTGGTCTCGAATCTACCGATTTTTCGGTAATTTTAATAATGTCATTAGTGATTGAAATAACATTCCTAGAGTAAAATAAAGAGATTTGATCATATTTATTTACCGTATTTTGGTCCAAACATACCGATTTTACTTGGCAAGCCTACTGATTTCGGATTTGACTTTCGAGACTACTGGATGCAAATGGCAGTTCGAATTTCATAGTTTTTTTTTTATATTGAAATAGGAAAGCGTTTGTTTGCGATCACACCTGATCTTAAGTGTTGATGCAAACTAAGGTGGTAAATCACGCTTGCCTATGAAATATATATATAGTTTCTGACATGATTATAATTTTATGTCATTAATATACAAAAGCGTAAGTATTTTGTCTACGTGTGACCAATATCCAAATTCAGAATCGATAAAAACTTTAAAGATACAGAAATGTAGAAGAAAAGTACATAGGTACAGATTGCGCAAGAATTTTGAACAGTTCAAAACTTATGGATGTCCTGAATCTAAAGTGGGATCAAATGAACCGCCTATAGTACATTATTGGCAAATAGTTTTATTACAAAACAAATGAATAAACTAAAACAAGATTTTGCTTTCACTGTTTTTATTTGGTACACGTTTAACTCCCTGTTAAATGCCACGTAACTAAATTTATTTGGCATCATGATCGTAAAGTATCATGTTTACGCTTTATTGAGGTTATTATGAAAATAAGCGACGGCTTCCAACCAATAATGTTATGTTAAAATGACATTTATTCTTCCTCGCTGAATGAAATTTCGTTTTAATTACAGATTATTGCCATTTTAATTAGAAAGAGAAACAGTTAGTTCATCGTGTTCATTTGTAATGAATTGATAAATTATTGAACAGAGGGCTTAGGCCTGTGTTTCTAACTAATTATTCGTAATCATCAAACATGGATCTAGTTTTGAACTTGATAGAAACATTTCTATACATATTTGACAGCTCTCAAGAATAGATTAAGACTCGAGTCACATCTTGATATACGGGCTTTGGACAAGTAGCAATCGCTCCGTGTTTTTTTTTTGTTTTGTTTTATCTTACCAATATTATAAAGAGGAAATGTTTGTTTGTTACGATTTTAATCAAAAACAATTAGACCGATTTTTAAAATTCTTTCACCAATAGAAAGCTAAATTATCAGCGAGTAACATAGGCGTAGAGTAATTTTTGTATAGTAGGTACTTACATCAACATAGCACCCGTGCGAAGCCGGGGCGGATCCCTAGTAATTAATATATTGATTACACTTGGCTACCAAGTTACAGCGTATGTTAAACCTATACTATACTTTATAATAAATAGAAATATATATGTAAATAAGTGATATTAAGCCCTTAGTTGATTTCACATGTTGACGGGCAAATTGCCAATAGTTGGATATGTGACCCGAGTGTCTTTCAATATACTAATACCACACACAGCGATAATTTAAATTCTTGATCAGATTTTCGTTTTAAAATAAGAATATTAAATTTGTCATGGATTTTTAATATTCAAATTATTTTATTGACTTTTTAGTTTAAGAAAAAGGTTAGTCGGACGTAGTCATTCATTAGATTATCACGAATAAACGGTTCAATATTTCGCATGGTAGGTTTTGTTAGTATTTTTGATGGGGGAAATGAAATCAATGGCTTTTAGGAAAATTATTTGATGTTTTTCCATTGATTGCGTGATTGAAGAAAAGTCCCTTCCTCTTTAGTCTATGATTGATGTATCAGCGGAAAAAACGAAGCAACGGATGGAAGAACCTGATCATACCCCATGGGACATACACATTTGAGGCAGTTTGTTTTACTGATCGCTCTTTATAGGTTCATGTACATCAAAATAACAAACAAAAAAAATCTAGGCTTTGATCTCGACACTTACGCTGATGAATGCAACAGGCACTATACGAAAAATTTGTCTAGATAGATGTGTATAATATTATTCGTCAGGACTATTATTAAGACACATTCGATAACTTTGTCGGAATGTTATAAAACCAATAAAACGCCAGTTCATTCATGGAAAAAATCAGCGCTGCACCTCTCTAACGTAGTGTAGCACAGTCTGAGTGTTCTTCTTGTTTATGTTAGATATCGACAGACGAGCATGAGGTTCACTTGATGGAAGGTGATACCTCAGCCACAGAGCATCAGTCAATGACGCGCTGTCGACCTACTTTTTACTTCGAGCATTCGGAACTCCATAGACTGAAACCGAAACGCGCAATGTGCACTTCACGGTTTTTCCATCTATAAACGGTGGTTCGTTATCCGGTCGGAATTTCCGAAGTTACCAGACGCGGGATTGATTACAGAAAATTATAAACATGTCATTCCGGTGGGATTCGAACCAAACCCATCGATGCGCACGGCAGGTTCTACCGAACACGCCAACGAGCCCGTCTCCTTTCATGACAGTATTTAGTTTTAAGTTAATCTACTTTTATTTAGTTGTAATTTGCCATCTACACACTTCACGCTCGTCTATCGAGACTTGTCTATACTAATACCTATTCTTATAAAGAGGAAAGATTTGTATTTTTTAATTTTTGTAAACTCAAAAACTACTAGACTGATTTTAAAAAATCTTTCACCAATAGAAAGCTACATTATCAGCGAGTTATATAGGCTATAAAACATTGCACCCGTGTGAAGTCGGGGCGCGTTGCTAGTCGTTAATAAACCGGATATCACATAATCCAAACACTGTTATTCAATGGGGCTTCTGTCGTCCCATATATAAATGTTCCGTACTATAGAAATTATTCTAAACAATAGTCATGTCTTCCTCCGTGTCATATTTGCACACAACGTAATTGACATAGACCTTATATTAGCAAACCCGGTTAATTAGCATTCTGCATAGTGATACAGTCGTAAAATATGTCACATCTATGATCATTGGGTACTGATTACATATTAGCAAGTATAATGAGCGCAGTCATGTGCATTAACTAGTGACAGCTCTATTACCTACTTGTATGAAACGCGGTAGTGAGTACAAATTATCATTATACGCGATTTGCATTCATATTATTGAATGCAATGATTTAATTACCTAAAAGGCTGTTGATAGATAGATTTTGTTTAATATGCAGGTTTGGGTTGCTTATATCTAATGATAAAAGGAATTTCCGAATTTAGTATGGTAAGATTTCTGTTAAATAGAAACAATACAGTTATTTTTGGAGTCGGTGCCAGCCGAGAAGGACAGTTTAATCCTGCTTTTGCAACAAATTTTCGGACGGTTCGGAGCGGCATCGGTTGGGTGGCACCGACTTCAAAAATAACTGTTAATAAATATTAAATATATAGTATATATATAACATATATATTATATTAGTGCCAATAATGTTGTCGATTGTCCTCTAAGGCTCTTGCTTTGAAATAATTAAAATATTATATTTTACTTTTTAGTTTATGTTTGTACATACTAAATGTAGTGTAGTTTTGAAGTCGGTTTTTGTTTTTAAACATTTTATGATACTTATTGGGAAATGTAAAAAATATTGTTCATTCAGAACCCTTCTACACCTGCGTCCGACTCATTATTGTTCGATATTTTATAATATGTAGATTGATGCAAACAATCAAGCGGCAACATTAAAGGATTCTGAAATATCATGTCGGCCTTTGTTATTTTATTTATGATACGGTGAAGGTCAAACCCTGACTGAGATAGCTGAGTTAAATTCCGACAAATATCGAGAACACATAATAAAATTTCTTAATGATCTGCATCTTTAAATATTATAATCATCAAATAAAGCGACGTTAAATAGATTAACCCCTTTTATCAAAGATGTCCAATATTATTTAGTAGTAATATATTATTCCCTTTTATGTCCAATGGTATATAATATTCTGTATCAACTAGTGATGTGCCGGATCGTTAAAATGTATATCCGCAGATATGGATCGGAATACGGATATTTGGTGTTAAGATCCGCGGATAGGTATACGAATCTTAAATTTCTTACTCAATCGGTGACGACGCGCGTGTCTTTGCATATATTTATTTAGTGTTAAATATAAAGGTGCAAAATATTTGATTTTAAGAAATAAAATCTGAATAGTTTAATTTTAAAAAATCTGAATGAATGAAATTTAATAGGTTTTCTTTGCTTGCATTAATTACCTTGGAATTTCATCTATGTATTTAAAATTAATAAGGTTCTCTAAAAAAGTAACGGATACGGATAGATACGGATATCCGCGGATACGGATACGAATATCCGGGATATCACTAATTAACATATTGTTGCCTTTTACCAAACCCGACCAATAGTAATATTCAGTATCAATATATTTGCTACAAGTCCGAATAAAAACACTGTAAATAAAGTTCTCAAAGCTACTTTCAGGTGTTTCTTTATTCACATTTTTCGGCGAGCCATAAATCAAAATAACGAGCATACCTTCCGTGAGGTGTCCCATCCAAGCTTAAGCAGCATTAAGCAGCTGTATTTTCTCACTTGCGACAAAATTTCGCCATCTTATTTACGTCGCGGCGTTTTCTTGAAGCTGTCGTCTTGGCTGAAACAGGATATTAAACTTTCGTGCAAATATGAGAAGATATTCTAAATGAAAATTGTGTCGTCTGTGCACTTGGTTATTAAGTTTCTTGTTTGCATTTTGTTGTATGCTTCATTAAATTTAACACAAAATTGTGTACCTATTATATGAACTACTATACAATATTAATGTACTATACTATGCTTTTAGTACTGTCTTTTATTAACGCGGTTTTAGATTTATTATTTATCCCGCGTCTTTTCAGCAAGCGTGGTCAAGGGCAGACTGAAAGGTGACAACAGTCTGATTAGAATTTTCACAAAGTTGCCATATTAATGCATAAGTTTTTGTATTTGTGGAATGGGATTTTTGCCAGACAACAATGTCCTACACTATACACAAAAAATAGCCTATGTTACTCTCTGATAATGTAGCTTTCTATTGGTGAAATAATTTAAATCAGTCTAGTAGTTTTTGTGTAACAAACAAATCTTTCCTCTTTATAATATTAGTAGAGAGCGATATGTACGACTCCGTGGCATATTGGATTTAGAACCGATGGTCTCAGATTGGAATCCTAGGAGATAACATATAAATAATTATGGTAATGAGTATGCCAAATTTCATCCAATCATTAGAACTACTTCAAACCCATACATTTATTATTCTATTCCACAATGTTACTTGTCTAAGCCTACAGGTTTTATTATCTTTTATACGTTGTTCAAGCTCATTTAAAATCAATCGCGGCCATTTTGTGGAGGATGTCTCTGTCGGGATTTCAGAGAGAATTCTTAATTAAGCTCACTGGAGCTTTACTTAATGGCGGCCGCCTAAATCCTTGAAAGTAACGTCAATTCGGTCCGACATCAAGTCGCAGCGTCAAAGTATCTTGGCAAATTTTAATCCAAAAATTCACTAATTAAGAGACAAAATTTTATGAATAAGCTTCGAATTTAAGTCATTGATGTAGAATTATAATGAGGACAGCATGTCGATGGGATTATTATTAAGTTGGTGATTGAGGTGTATTCAATAATATTGTAAATATATTAGTGTCTGTAACTCCATCATGCTTAACAGGTTAACAGTTCCAGACAAATCCGAAGATATGCTCCCTAAAAACCTGCAGATTTTTAGTTTATAGTTTTTTCTGCCAAATCCGCTTGAAAAATTCACGTAGAAGAGATAACCCAATTATGGGCTTTGGACTCGTGGTACTTTCAGTCCACAGAACCTGTTAATCCATTACAGATGACATACCCTGGATCAACAACTAGTCCTATGTATTGATCCAAAATCAAAAGTACTAAATACTAAAGAGCCAAGAGGGTGTATGAATGTGAAAATGGTATTGCTGGGAAACAGTAGGTAGAAAGGAAATATCTCTATTGTATTAAAGTCTTTTTTATATCTATATTAATATTATAAAGAGGTAAAGTTTGTGAGTTTGTGAGGTTGTATGGGGTAATCTAAGTAGATCCAGATCTACTGAACCGATTTTAATAACTCTTTCACTAATAGAAAGCTACATTATCAGCGAGTAACATAGGTATTTGTGTAAAGTACATCTACATTGCACCCGTGCGAAGCCGGCGCGTGTTGCTAGTGTTATATATAGTGGTTTCCAAAAATAAAAATTTCTAATAAATTTCAGCCGCTTTAAATGTTACATTACCGGGTTTAAGTGATATAAAAGCGAAAACCCGAAGCCGGGGCAGACATATTTCTGTGTCTGTTTCACTGATCATTTTTATTTACAGGAAAATAGGTGATCAGTCTTCTGTACCCTGCCTGACCGAAACAATTTCTTTAAAAATTTTATTTACAGGCAAGTAGGTGAACAGTCTTCTGTGCCCTGCCTGACCGAAACAAGTTTTTTATAATCTTGTTTCCTCGGGATTCAAACCCAGAACTTCTAAACCCATTGCGCTTCCCACTGAGCCACGGAGGCTGTTTAAGTGATATGGCAGGAGCTTAAGATAATATAGTATTATAAAACTTATTTATATAATTTTGCATTCAATCTACACAGCAGGTGTATAGACGTATTGTGTGTTCGAATATCATGGGTCTAACTTCTATTAACAGTTTCTTAAATAGTTACAAGAGTTATAAAAACGAAGGGCAAAATAGCTAAAGAGCCGATTCAGATGTTAATAGGTCCTATTCAAACAACCAGCACCTGGTCCCATATCACATAGCAGGTGATCTTTGAGAGAAGAAATCAAATATAAACGTGTTAAACGTTTTAGTAAAAATTAGTGGCTTTTAAATTCCTAAAAATAAAAAGTCTACATTTTTTTTAGGTCATATAAAAACTTTTTACATAAGTCATTATTTACATTTTATATATTACTAGCGATCCGCCCGGCTTCGCACGGGTGCAATGTAGATGGTCAAAAATTCTAAGCTATCCTATCTCTTAAGTTGGACCAGACTGCTCACGGTGTGCCAATTTAATTTAAAATCGGTTAAGTAGTTTAGGAGTCCATCGCGGACAAACATCGTGACAGGAGATTTATATATATTATAAGATATACATTTTATTATATACAAATAAAATAATATGTAGTTTCATTTCATATAACTCTCGCAAACTCTCGGGATATCATGTGCGTCTTTTAACAATTTTAACGATTTAATAATAAAAATACTAATAACTAACTGTAAAAAAAATGTTCATTCGTGGGCGACTGCAGAACAATTCATCAAAGTTTCATCATATTAGGATGAATAGTTCAGGAGTGTGTAGAGAATAAACATACATTAATTCTCATTTAATATATAGATAGATTTTTATTTTATTTTTGGGCGTCACCTGCTTTTTAATATACTCGTATCTAATTCAGATCGAAACAAAGGTCAATGAAATAGATACAGACTACAGAGTACCTATCAACTCCTTGCTCCACTAAGGATCTCGGGAATCCACTTTAATACGCTCGATACTTTCAAATTATTCCTATTTAAATTTTTGTCTGTTGTTCTGTCACACCCTAAAACGATGAATATTTAAACGTACCACTTATTGTTTCTTTTGTCATTCATCATTAGAATAACAAAGCGTATGTCGCGTTGTGTGCATCACGAAAGGCTTCCTCCCCAAACGGGTTCATTAATGGCGACTGTACGTATGTAATTACATTTTGTTTAGCTTATAATTAAGTATCGGTGTTTTGTGTCATCATTCCATTACAGTGTAATTACTACCTTTAGCAAATTTTTAAACAAGTTTTGAAATGATTAATATTTTAAAATTCGAACTCATGAATTCCGGTACTAGTATTTCACTGATTCATAAACTGCATGTCAAAATTGCCATATAACGGAAGTATAATTGAAAATTCGAACGCTGTACTTAGCGTTACCTTGAATCGTTAATTATTTTATCGCAGCATTTACGTTACAGCTACGTCAAACCTAAATATTATAACATCATATTACGTAGTGTTGTAGCGCTATTTTTAAGCAACTTGAATAGCTTGATAGTTGTTATAAAAATACTATTTGCTTAAAACTCAATCTGACAACCACCTCGCTCGTCTTATTCATCGTCAAGAATCACGAATTGTTAGAGAATAGCATATCTGCAATATGACCCTAATATTATTTTTATAGACAATTCAAAACGGGTTAAGCACATACATCGACAACCACAAATCACGCATCTCTTCATTACAAATTGCAGTAGTTTAAATGAAGAATTAACCCTTCTAGTATAAAAAATGGGCGTAAAAAATAACAAAGAACCAAATGGTTCTTAAAATAACAAAAGCATTATGTTAAAGAGTACCGCAAGCGAGTCATTAGTACCAGAACAAACAGGTGTGCCGGATGACACGTGTGATAATACCCTAATGGTTCCTTCCGCCTCTCTCTTTGATTTGGGCTATTGTGTTCTAGATAGTATTAAATAAATAGCATTGGACTCTATTGTCAACCTGTGAATGATCCCGTACTGACTCAAATAGTTAAAATAAATGAATAACGCTGAAGCGGTTTTGTTATTGACTGTATTTGTAGAGGAGACTGGTATGAATCTGATTTTGAGTCATGTCGAACTATTTTTTTCTTTATATAAATTTGACATCTTGAGAGTCATTATCTATCATTATAGGGTATTTAACTAACTTCTGCAAATTGTCACCGATTGTTAGGTGATTCGTATTAAGCCCACAATAGCAGTTCTCTCATATTATTGATTGTATATTATCTTTTTTTAAACAATAACAGATAAAAAAAATATTATACCAAAACATTTTCATGTAAAGTAACGCCAATACGAATAGTTATAATATATTGCTTGCACTGTAAAAAAGTTATCAGATCTTATGCAGAGCCAAGTTCTTAAGTTTTCTACAAACCCTAGACCTTTGTCAAAATGTGTGGCTTATGATTATTAAATTATGTTTCACTTAATCCAACGTGGCTCATTTAGTATACGAAAATCAGTTCATTTAGTATACGAAAATAAAAATTAAGTCTTTTAAAAATAGAATAAAACTATTTAAATATTTGGAGTACAGTACCTATTTCATCCCACGCACACAGTTGCAAGAACTTATAGTAATTGTTTATTCTAAACGGCTATAAATAAACCTTCAGCGAAGTTCGCTAACCAGTTCCCAACCAAAGGTTGCTCCAATACAAATGCGCGGTTGACAATGTTAAATGTGCTCTCTTACCTTGAGTAATGCGTTTTGTTGCCTAACTTGTCTTAAACTATCGCAAACAGAATTCTCAAACACCGCAGATTTGTCAATTCGTTACACGATAAGGATAGCGATAAATGTGCTTTGTAAATAATGCTTATTAATAGCGTAACCATTACAGCGATGTGTTTGTAATTCGTGGGAAACGATGTCTCTTTTACACGAACTTTTTTGTTTGAGTATGTTTCTCTTGTTCAATTTGTGATTCATTTTTCGAATTTTTGTTCACATCTGATTGAGTTGACATAGGTCAATGTAATGTGACTTCACACAAATAAAAATGGTGAAAATGTGTACTATAAAGTTGGTCTGATAACACTAGTTTACAGTGTATCTGTTGCCGATACAATTTTTGCTGTTGTCGACTACTTATGATATGCTAGTTACAAATATATAAGTAGATTTTTTTTATCAGCTCTAGTTTATGAGTTTCGGGTAGTTACGGTTAAAAATGAAAATTATAAGTATTTACTAAGAAAAATTCTTATTAAATAACTTAAACAATCGTTGAGTTCCAAAAAACTTCGCTTTAAAGCTCTTCTCTTATGTGTGGACTTAGGGAAATAACGTATAAGGCACCAGCATTAGTCAGACATCCAAAAAAACTCTGATTACTCTCCTCTATGACGCGTAAATCTTGATGCATACGCTCTCCTTGCTCTTCGCTCATGTCTCCTATTTTTTTTTGAAAACCTGTCTAGATGACTACGGAGGAAGTGGAATTTAATGCTCATATTGCATCTCAGAGTTTTTATTTGTAAAAGCAGGTCTGTAGAAGACAGTATAATTTTCTGAAAAGTTCAGTTTTAATTTTCTGACTTTCTATTTCTGAGAAAGTTCTGCATCATCGATACGAAAGCTGTCCATGCTCTTAATTCAAGCTTATATTACTCATAGAATTTATAAATTCAGTATCTTTGGAAGTTGTATGATATAGGATCTCTCAAAAATACTGGCTTTAATCTTTTTCATAGTGAGCTGAGAAAATTTGTGGCAAATGTAGGAAAAGTAGATCCCATTTTTATCGAGTGCATTAAAAAACTGTTTCATGATCCTCATTTGAATATGTAATGGCGGCAAAATAATTCTATTACGAGCTACTAGTTAGTTTTAGACTAAATATTGCTGCCCACTAACCAAACCTTTACTGTTACTTATTAACAGTCATTCAGATGATTTCGTGGTTCTACCCAAATGGTTGAAGTTCTAAATTTAAAACTACCTTTTTTTCTGCCTTTCCATAATCTTAAATATTCAACCCCCTATTTACAAACACAATCAGGAGCCGAAGACTTGTAATTTTTATCCAGCGACATCCCAAAGTAGAATAAATAGGAGTTTTTAACGCACTCTGATACACCTTTTCTATATTTTTAGCACATATTCTCCACATATATAGCAAAAATAATGTTGGTAGTTTAAAGAACTTCTGCTTGAACCACTCATGTCGCAAAAACTTATGAAATTAATCTTTACACACTGAAACACCCACATTATTAACGAATAAATCAGCATAAAAGATGAACGTCGAAAACAAAAATATTCGAGCTGCACAAAATTTTCTGAGGGTATATTTGAAAAGACCATGTCATAAGTAAACAAAATCACCCACAAAATTCACGGCAACAGACAAAAAGTTAAATTTTGTAAACTAGTGTAATTTAATCTTATTATATATTTTGTTATGACCAAGAAACTGAAATATAGCAGGAGATTTGAACGACAACGGACTTATGTTGTACAGTTGTCCTCAACTACAAATCATAATCCCGTTGTCTGAGCTCATTGGATATTTCTTAATTAGTGGTATAGCGTCCAGACATAATTTATATATGAACTTATATTTCAATAGATGTGTAAATTAAATAAATATGTATAAATATAAGAAATTGAGTATTTAATTTACCTTTTTAGGGTTCCGTACTCCGTACCAAAATCACTTCGTCGTCCGTCTGTCTGTCTGTCCGTCAAGACCCTTTTTCTCAGAAACGCGTAGAGGTATCAAGTTGAAATTAATATCAAATACGTAGGTAGGTAAGGGGTTGCATCCCTTGCAGCAAATCAAATTCTAAGTCGCAATCAAAACATACAGCCTTTTATGATTCGTTTATGCCGCATATTTTAACACTGGTAAGGAAATCAAAACCTATAGGGTAGGTACTTCCCGTTCTAGGAATCATGAAATTTGACATGAATGATATCATGTAGCACAAGTGAAGTAAAAAATAAAAGTTTGCACGAAACCGTAAATTTGTAATTTTTTATTGGGAAAATCTTTACTTAATAAAAAAGTTTGCACGGAACCCTCAGTGCGCGAGTCCAACTCGCATTTGGCTGTTTATTTCAAAGACATGACGTTCGTGAGGCTCACATCTTGATGGTACCTACGTGAAGCGTCAGCCATAAAAGATCTTCTAAATATTCAAATTAATCCTACATTTTGCAAGAGAAAATTAATATAATCAAAACAAAATCGATGCATAATATCGAGTAGTTAATGGGGTATAAATATCAATTACGGGGCTAGCGCCGGGATATTTTGAAGCCGGTAATTGCTTGGACACTATTCCCCTAGATTGGTTTTGGCGAATATTGCTAATTTATTTTTACACGCCAGTTCATTTTGGGGGAGTTTAACGTCTATTAGCCATGTGGTCCAGACAGACGTAATTATTATAAATTATATCCCACTTTCATAGGTTTGATGTACCCATCATAATGTTGTCTGTATTACATTTCGTAATAAGTAGCTTTCTAAAATATTGTTTCCACTGTATCCATAGCTCAGTGGTACAGGTGTAGCGTTGACAACCGGAGACGAATCGCGAAGAAACAATAAGTGTTGCTCATACAGCCGGCCTAGCATGACAACCACGACAAAATTTCGACCCGTTTAATCGATTGTCTCTTTATGTCTTCCGGGTCTAACACGACATTTAAAACTCGACTTCTAATGTCAAAAGTAGAGATCGAGATATCTTATATCTTAGTTTATCTTCACTCGCCCGCCTAGCATGATCATCAAAAGATATCTATCTTTTGATGATCATGCTAGGCGGATAGGGCACACAAAACCTACTTGACTCTTAAATAAATGGATTTATTCCGGTCGGATACCCCGTATCCGATACCCTGGAGGATCCGTTTTATTTTATAATATTTTCTATTTCGGTCTGATCCACCGTTCAGAGGATCACAAATAATTTTAAATATTTTATTCCGGTCGGATCCCCTCGTTATCTATTAACAGATTTTTGGGACAGTCAGCAACAAAATATACGTACAGGGTTTATTAAAATACATAATATTATGTTCGTAATACTTATTGAAATGGAAACGTGTATATTAGTATTGACTATTGAGGAACAACGACTCGTTGTTGACAAAGTTGTTGTTTGTTGATTGTCTGTGATAATTTTATATCGTAATTTTATGTTTTGTTATTGTTAGTTGAATAGGATGGCCAAATTCTAATTAAGGTTTGTCCAAATAAAAGTACCAAATACCTGATTGCTTGTGATAATTTAATATCGTAATTTTAAGTTTTTTTATTTGTTATTAGTTAAGTAGTATGGTCAAATTCTAATTAAGGTTTGTCCAAATAAAAATACCAAATATCTGATTGCCTGTGATAATTTAATATCGTAAGTTTGTTTTTTTATTTGTTATTAGTTAAGTAGGATGGTCAAATTCTAATTAAGGTTTGTCCAAATAAAAATACCAAATACCTGATTGCCTGTGATAATTTAATATCGAAATTTTAAGTTCTGATTTTGTTATTTAATTAAGATGGTAAAAAATACATTTTTCATTAAGGTTTATCCAACAAAAAAAAAAGACCAAATGCCTAATCGCCTGTGATGATTTTATATACTTAGTTATTTTAAGTACTGTTTTTGTTATTTTATTAAGATGGTCGAAATATTTTTTTTAATTAAGGTTTGTCCAAATAAAAAGACCAAATGCCTGATTGCCTGTGAAGATTTTAATATTTTAAATAAATAAAACAAATATGTTTTACACGAACAACTGTTTTTCTCTTGACTGTACTTTCCTTTCAAAAACAATGAGGGGATCCGACCGGAATGACTAAATTTAGAGTGGATCAGAACGGAATTAAATAATAATAATAATCAGCAGTGGATTCGATTAGGGGATCCGACCGGAATAACTCAATAAATGAGTAGTGAACTGTGAAACAGATCTCTCATTCTTGTGATTGTATCTTCTTTGTTAATGAGTGCTATTAAGTAATTAAATATGTATATAAGTATAAAAATATACTTGAGAAGAAAGGGTGTAACACACAATGCTGTGGTCACTCCCCTGTGGAATCATAAACCTTCCATCAGCCAGGTTCTAGCAATAACACAAACAGCCTCTTTTATTCGAATTACTTCAGATTCAATAAAAAAGCAGTTAGAATCGAGAGAATGCTTTACTTTATCGACAGTTCTCTACGTGACTTCCGTGTAAATCGTTATCTTGTACGCAACGCCGACTTCACGGCGTCCAAGTTTCGCTTACATATGCGTTCAAGAAAAATGTTTTCATTCATTTTCCTATTATACCGGAAATTTGGCCCCTTGAGCCACGTGTCGTCAGCTTGACATGCATTGTACAAGTGATTAATGATAACAACCCAATTTTCTACGTAAAATATGTTGCCATACTACGTTATTAAAAATACCAGTGGAACGATCTGTTAATGGATGTTTGTGACAATACAGCCTTTGGGACCTACTTACCTAAATTTCATGAAAATTTATTCGAAGACAAAGATAAATGATATTCAACTTTTTTGTTTTGGAAAGGGTAATGTTATTTTGAAACAGCGGTACCTACTCATTTATTATAGGTACTAATAATTTATACTTCTTTGGTATAAAAAGTTAGTTTCAAGTATAAAAAGAACAGAAACAGGTAAAATATTTGTAGTAAGTGATAAGTAGGAAATGTATAGAATTTATATTATTACTCATTATTTGCATAGGATTGCTATAGATGCTTAGTGAATATTTACAATATAATAATTTATGTTTATTAAACTAACTAAACATTATTATACAAAATAATAGACTAGTCTTGTCTTTTATTAACGCGACATCACACATTTAAATAAAATACTGTATACCTGATTAAAACTTAAACATATTGATTATTTATATTGTTTAAATTTTATTTATTCCGACGTTTCGGATGCTTCAGCAACCTGGTCATGGCCAGTCCTTAAATATACCTGTCTGTCAGACCTGATGGGATTCAAACTAGCTACCCACTGCGCACTGGAACGCATGCGCAACTTCGATAAAATTTGCGTCCTTTTTCTAAAAACTTGTGCTACCAAACAAATTACTACGGCCTTTTTTATTGCCAATTCTCTTATTTTATACGTAGGAAAGTTTAGATACCTTTGCAATTCATATTATAGTATCAAATATCTCTCATAACTGAAAACGGACTACTGAGTCTCCAAATAATAAAACGACACCACCAAATTTCCCATCGTATTTATGTACAACACATGTACCCTTGTTGGCAGCATCAAAGTTAAGATAATGGAGAATAAGCCGGTCTAATGCGCTATATTCGGTTTCAGAACAAACAGAGCGACGCCAGCGCGGCCTAGTGTCGTATTACGGCATATGCTGGATCATGAATACGTTTGTTTGTACAGCCACAGGCAACAAGACAACAGTTTTAATATGTTTTTAAAGTAGTAGATATTAACAGTTTTAGAACAAAAACATCAGGTAGATTATTACCGACAACTTTGAGTTTAGAAACAATTGTGTTGGAAAGAAATCCAATACGTGGCTCAAAGTAATACGGATCAATATTTTCAATTACTTTTGAGTAATGTTTACTCTTAAAATAAACTGATATCGAAAAAGAGCCATAATTGAACGAATTGAGCCGGACACTATATTACTAAACCTCCCTTTTTATATTAAAAGAGTCAACGAACATAATTTGATCGGTTTGTTGAGTCTTATCATATTTATTAAGTAAATATGTTTCCCTAACTTAACAAAATAAATAGTAGTCAAGTCAATTGTTATAAAAACATATATTTTTGTGTCTTAAGAGGCTCTAGGACTAATAGTTAATTACATGAAGATGTCGTGTGGAACATGGCGTAATGGTTGCAGCGCCTTACAAATATTTTGTAAAACAAAAATTTGGCGATTAAAAAGAGTGACGAAGAGTTTCTTGCCAGTTCTTCTCTTCCGTTCTACGCCCTTGATTTGAGAACTGGCGGTAAATGTAAAATTAGAAGCATTTAATAATATGTATTTTTTACTGACGTACATAAGTGTACATTGTGTTACCTAAATGAATAAATGATTTTGAATTTGAAATCTTAGGAAATCGTTACTAAAAAATCCAGGTAAAAAAAGAGCCAGACAGGCTATAAAAATATTAGACTATTCTTAAAAATCCGGTAATTAAGAAGGAAACTTAAAAAGCTGTTTTAATAACGTAAATAAATACTTTCATAATTTTAATCCAATTTTCATAAGAACATCCTAACATATCTAACTATATGTTATTGTATACTTCATAAACCTAAAAACCATATATTATGTAAGTCAGTAATGCTATAAATATCAAAAAGGCAAACATAAATAAATTATCCTCACACTACAGGAAACATTTTCGTTCTGAATCAAGACATGAAAATTTATTCCTTGAAGGGAAATCGTGCGGAAAATTTGCAATTTAGAAGTAAAAGGGGAATGCCAATAAGCCATCGATTGTGTAGATGCAGACATTTTGTATAGAACTGGCCTTATCTTTGCATTCGAGGTGGTGCTTAAAACTATTTGTCAGGATATTTTTGACGTTGGCGTTTGAAATTCAGCAATTGGCTGAATTTAACTGTTATGAAAGATTATATAGAATTCTATAATAATACAATTTGATCATTTAATTCAAAAACTTCGTTAGGCGCGTTGAGCGTATTTAGAAGAAAAACTTATAAGTTCGCGTCAACGACATGCTAATGCTAAGCGCACATAATAGTTCTGTTTTCACTTCTTTCGACAGTCCCCATGACTGCCTGATTTTTTTATTTGCTTACTTTTGTTCAATTTTTTAATATTTATGATAGTGAAATCCCGAGTGCCTTAGTGGGGCATAGGGTAGACATTTTTCTGTGTCCGTCTCACTGTTCGTTTTACTTTACAGGTGATCAACATTACAGGTCCGACTGAAATAATAGTTCGTTACCCGGTCGGAATTTAGATATTCTTTCCACCCGATTCCCGAAGTGAACAGACGTGAGAAAAACATGCTTATAGAAAGTTATAAACGTATCGTCCCGCTGGGATTCGAACCTGCAGCCCAGGTAGGATTCGTACCGGAGCACGAGGTAGGTGTTCTACCAAATGCGCCAACGAGCCCGTCAAAACTGTGTCAACTTATAAAAGTAAGAAATGTATACGAACATTTAATTTAAACAAACCAGGATTAAGAATCACTAAGACCGATTCAGCTTAGAGTATTTTAAGTTCACTTAGCTAAAAGAATCGCATCTGCACTGATAGTGGTTCGGTCCTTTATTACTGGGATTAAAATCGATCTGAAAAAACCTGAAGAACAAAAATGGTCATTGCAAAAGAGTTTTAGTGTTTCCCTTCCTTGCTAAATTACAATAATAGTTTAAAGACATTATTCGAGTCATTAAGATAAGCTTACTATGGTATATATTGGGATGTTATGGAGCTCCTATCCCACTATCGGATATCCGATACAGACATCTATACCGAATCCTCTATAAATGTCTTTGTTTTTGCCCACACTAGCCGCACACGTCCCTTGCATTATTATTTATTTCGCTTACGGCCGAATTCTCGAACTCTAATCAACATTAAGGTGTACTCAAAAGTATCTCTAACTCTTTCATTACGAAAGTAAAATGAAAGACAGAAACATTTTAAGAAGCCCTCAAATTTTGATTATCGTTTCAGTATTCCGCGGTTAGTGAGACATTTTGGGATTACGTTACAATATCTTATATCCGTAACCGAAACTAATGGATAATCCAAATTAATTTCATATCCGTAACCATATCTGAAGCCCGTATGATATTATTCCTAAATCGATCGAATTCGAAATTTCTACGAGTAGGTACATAATATTCCTAGTATATACCAGGGTGAATCAAAAAGTTCTTAGAAGTGCATATATATGAAACTTTTTTGGATCAAGTTCGATATTCAAATTAAAGAGTGTCTATCACACTATATTTATGCAGACTGTCACTTGTTTTTGTCAGTTCGTTCGCATGTAATAATTTTTTTTGTGCAACGAGTTGCTAAAAAGTCAAAATTATGGATAAAAGTGAGTTACGTGCGGTGATAAAATATCTCAGTTTGAAAAAAATGTCTACGAAGGAAATTTTTTTGGACATTCAGCAGACATTAGGGGGTGATGCTGTACCCTATTCTACGGTTGCGTACTGGGTGGCTGAATTTAAAAGAGGTAGATCAAGCTGTAAAGATGACCCGCGTTCTGGGCGGCCTTCAACCTCCGTTACAGAAGAAAATGTCAAAAAGGTTGAGAATCTGGTTTTGGAAGACAGAAGAATGACTATAAAACATATAGCTGAGATCCTAAAGATATCTTTTGGTAGCGTTCAATCCATTTTAATTGATTCACTGGGGTTCAAAAAAGTGTCTGCAAGATGGGTGCCACGAATGTTAACCGACGAAAACAAAAAGCGACGTTTGGAAATTTCCAAGCGTAATCTCGAAATGTTCCAGCGCGATTCGGATAATTTTTGCCGTCGTCTTGTCACCATGGATGAAACGTGGGTCCACCATTTTGATCCTGAAACTAAAAGACAAAGCATGTCTTGGAAACGACCATCCTCTCCATCCATCAAGAAATTTCGAGTTGCTCCTACCGCTGGCAAAGTTATGGCCTCTGTGTTCTGGGATAGTGAAGGAATCCTTTTTATTGATTACATGCCAAAAGGCCAGACGATTACTGGACCCTATTATGCAAATTTAATCCCGAAAGTGCGTGAAGCGATTAAAGAAAATCGGCGTGGAAAACTGTCGTTGGGCGTGTTGTTCCTTCAAGATAACGCTCCTGCTCATCGATCGGAAGTTGCGATCAACGCAATCCGCTGTGCTGGCTTCAATCTCCTTGACCACCCACCATATTCTCCGGACTTAGCCCCAAGTGATTTTCACTTATTTCCAAAATTAAAAGAGGAAATTCGTGGAACAAAATTTCACGACAATGACGCGGTTATAGCTGCCGTAGAGGACTTTTTCGAGAGTCAAGAAAATAATTTTTTTTCACAAGGAATAAGGAAGTTAGAAACGCGTTATTCTAAATGCATTGCATTGGAGGGAGATTATGTAGAAAAATAAAATATTATTATTTAAATCTTTGCATTTTTTAGTATTGATTCCAAGAATTTTTTGATTCCCCCTCGTACAAACGTAAAATTAGATATAATGTAGCATATTATCTTCACAATTAATTTATGACCGTTATCTTATCATAATAAATGAAAGTAATTGCCCAATTCACCAGGGTACCTTACCCCATAAATTTATTGTTGCCTGTTTCTATGTTGTAAATCTTAAGGGTTGCCAGAGTAAATAATGTTCTTTTAATTATGTGTGCATGCGTTTTGTTCATAGAGCCATATTGTTCTTTTTCACTTAGCATAAAGTTGTTGGCATTCATGAATAAAGTCTGAAGTCGTAAATTGTGCCACAATTGCGTTTTAAAATTTTCTCTACGGAATACTTTAAATTTTTTAGTAAGAATAAAACTTTGCTCTCAGTTTTATAGTCTACTTGCTAAGGAAAATTTCATATCATAGTGATAGTTCTACAGATTGAAAAGCTTCAAATGACTATAAAATTTTATTGAGTGCTTGATTACTTTTTGAAAAGTTTGCATGTTTAATACATACCTACATGTCAGTGGAGAGGCAAAACTAATAGTACCAAATTGTACTTGTGAGAAATGAGGTTATAATAAGGTTTTTTTAAGAAAAATCATATCTCTTATATTTTTCATTTGATTTATTTATTTAAAAAAAAGGTTGTTAAAATTATGTTCTATCTACCTCTGGAAATAAAATAATGTCCAAAATAGAGAAAGTATTACAAATTGGCGCTTTAGCAGTTTTGCCTTTCCACTGACAATAAGTACCTATATTTTTTGCCTCTTTCTAATTGGGGTAGGTATAGATCATGGATTTCCATTTGTTACGATTCTTGCATACCACTTTTAAAACCATGTATTTCGATAATTGACTCACTTTTTTATTACTTGATTGTCGCAAAAAATCTGCTATCGGCTGTCATATTTTCAATGATCATTGGCTGTAAGTTTATTGGTGGACCAATCACATTTTGACTTACAATTAAATCAAAACCAAATAGCTGTATGTTAGTCTGACGGGCTATTAGCTAAGCTTATTATTATTATTGCGTTGGTTAATACCTGCCTTGCGTTCTGATCGGTCTGTGATTCAAATCCTGCCGGATGTGTATATAATTTTCTGATAACTTTGGACTTTAAATTAGTGGAAGGATGTTGAAACCATTGATAGCTGGAAAACCTGTGAAGCGCATATTCCGCGTTTCAGTTTCATGCAATAGATTTTCGAATATTATATACTCGACTTAAAATTAAAATACTCGTAGGTAAGCTTTGTATTACATATTTGACATATTGTTGTCCTGTAACAGTATCTAACTTTAAAACACAAGTAAATATATTATTTTTTGTTGTCAAAAGATGAGCAAGAACAATGGATGTAAATATTGACATTGGTTTATACTTGAGTTATGGAGGTCACGCGTCATTCATATTTTATTAGAAATTTATGGCATTTCTCCAGATACATTGCAGCTCACGTATTCATACCATATGCCCGTATATGATTTATGTTTGAATGATGTCCTCGTTTTTGGTTTCACAATCATAGATAACAATTTATCATTAAGAATAAACGGGATCAAAGGTTCCAAATTCACAAATACGTACAAGTAAGTAGCTACTTTTTATTCGATAATTAATAATTATATCAAACGTTTTAATTATTTGGTGAATATAAAAGATTTGAATATGAATTTATACTAAAAATAATTTATCAACTGTGTTGCTACATTATTATTTTAATTTAAATTAATTTTATGTTTCTTGTAAGTAGAATGTAAAGGTTTGTTTTGAAACAAGAGAAATTCACTTAGTTATAATTTATTACGCTATTGGTGGTAATTATAATATAATGCAAATCGGATGAACTTTATAAGTCACTTTGTTCTGGTATCACCAATAATTTAAGGAATTTTCTTAAAATAAACATTTCAGCTCACAATACCGTGCTCTCAAATCAAATCTGTGTAAGAGCCGTATTAGCCAAACTTAAATCTTAATACTAATAAGCTGAGATTATTAATATCTGTTAAAAGCATTTTTTGTAAGTATTTACTTAAAGCCTAACCGGACATTGACCCCATTAAGTGTATGCAAATTTAAGTTTTAATCCATCCAAATGCCATCTCTATCCCATCATATGGTTTATTATTTATCAATACTAATATTATACAGAGGAGAGATTTGTTTGTTTGTTACGATTTAACTCAAAAACTACTGGACTTAAAAAAAATCTAAAATAGAAATCTATATTATCAGCGAGTAACATTTATTTATAGATACTATAGTTCAGGTTTTTTTTTATGTCGCATCCCATACTTTTTATACAGAGAGTATCTATCTGTCTCGTGTCACGGCGCGGTGTTTGTGGTGGCATTCCACCGAAATGGCTAAACCAATTTTTATGATTTTTTTATCTATATTTGGTAGATCGTAAAGTATACCACTATGTGAGTAGAGTGTTTCCAGATTTTTTTTTGTATTTTTTTATTTAGCATCAAAATATCAGTATAAACTCAAATGTTCAAATCTTTGTCCAGCGAAGAGCGCAAGGGTCAACTAGTATTACAGTAAAAATCCATACATTACTAGTTAGTATACGGAAAATAAAGAACTAGGACTACAGCAACACAATAAAGTTATAAACAATGTCATATTTGGTATACAAAATACACAGTCCGTTTTACAGTCTATTGAAAGCGCAATATGAAAATCGACTACGTGACGCGAATACGACTGAATCGCCTCAACCATTCCTCACAGCTCTCAAGAGGCGTAAATTCAAAACATCGTAAAATATGAAAAATATCTAGCGATGTTGGAAATAGAGATGTGCCAATCTGTCGACGTTAAATACATAGTATTTATTATTTAGCTGAAATTATATTATGGAATCTATTTAACTATCTAGGTAGGATGTTTTAGAACCTTCACAGTTCATGCAATTAGGTGAACTACAATATATTTTAAACATCTATTAATCATTATAATAATTTCAATGCGGTAGAACCATAATTTAGAAGATTTATTAATAAAATTTTAGATGGAATATCAATTTATTAAGTTATAATTATACATATAATTTGCTGATAACTGACGTATATTTATCAGCTAATTCTTATTAATATTTAACTTTATTTTTACAAATTAAAAATATATTTATATGTATAATAAATAGTATTTACTAGCTAGAGCCAGTGTTTTCGTTCACATGCAATTATATTTATATTACGATAACTTATGTTCTATTTCGAATAATATCGATATTAATTTAATCTATTTATGAAAACTGCATGAATATGAATTCAGTAGTTTCAGAGATTTGTGTGATCAATCTGGTATCATTATTTTGTCCCATCTTAATTTCTGGTAAATATTTTAAATTTATGTAAGTATACTCGTAAATTCTATTGTTATCTATATCTATATTAAGGAAAGATTTGTTTGTATTTTTGTATGTTATGAATAAACTCAAAAACTACTGGACCGATTTTAAAAATTCTTTCACCTATAGAAAGCTACATTATCAGCGAGTAACATAGGCTTATTTTTTATTTTATTACATATTTTTGTATATTTTTTGTTTATAGTACATCTGCATTGCATTCGTGTGAAGCCGGGGCGCGTGGCTAGTAACATATATGTTTAGATAGATGACCACATCCGTAACTGAATTCTGGGTTTAGTAAGAGTCCCTAAGACTTCTTCTAATGCACATCACTATCGAAGAACACTGTAAGCCCGCAAGTTTGTTTGAGAATGAACATTGAAGATCAAGCGATGCAAACAAACGGAATTCAGAGGTATAATTTTCACGCTATTTTACGAGAACGTTTACCGAGTGTTCTTTATTCAAATTTGATTTTTGTTCGTAAAATGAAAATCTCGTAATGTTTCAAACTTTCAAATAACTATATTATTTACTGCTTGAATCACGAGTAGAAATATGCTTTCATGATAAGCTCTTTGGGTATTGGGTCTTGTTTCTAAGGAAAGCAGGTTTGATTCCCAGCAGATCCTTGATAGAGTTATTTAATATGCTCTAACTGATACTTGAATAATTAAACAAGTATTGGAAATATCATATCTTCTACATAATATAATAAATCATCTGCATGGTTCGTAAATGGAAAAGTTGTAGATCTCGCGTATCGGTTTCGGCCTATGAAAATACATAGGTCAGCAGCGTCTCATAAAAGTTTCTATAACTTATCATAACATCAATAAATCTCACGCTCAGAGAAACACGCAAAGAAATAAAGTAATTATCTATGGCTTGACAACAATACAAAAGATCACATACAAAAAAGGCTTCTACCCTTATTATGTTGTAGTACATTTTATTCACAACAGCTATTTACCAAATAGTAGTTTCCGCTTTCCACTAAAATGCATACAAAATAGCGCCAACATAACTTATAGTTGACGGACTCTTTTATAATATGACCGCTGGGTGCTGTAAAATTTAGTTATATACTTGGAAAACTTATTCTTAGCTTATTCTGTGCAATTTCCTATGCAAATTTAATTGTGCCCGGAGTTGCACGTAAATCTCTGCCCGCTGCAAAGTTAATTACGAAGCGGGGCTACTCCGTGCGATTAACGGCCCAGCTTGTTTTTATTGTGTCTACATCGACAATGAAAGAAAAACTACGAAAATGATATTACCCAAGGCACAAATAAAGCTGGTAGTTGTCGAGAGTATTTATGGGAATTTCAATATTTTATTCGTTTTAATTTTCTTTTGGTTTTTGTATTGTAAAACAGCTGATACTCCCGGAGCACATTGAAAACCCCATCGACAGAAAATTTGTTCGAGGAGCATATTATGCTGAATGTGTTCACCGTCCGCATGCCATGCGCTACGATGGGTCGTGGG
This sequence comes from Anthocharis cardamines, assembly GCA_905404175.1. Taxonomy (NCBI): domain Eukaryota; kingdom Metazoa; phylum Arthropoda; class Insecta; order Lepidoptera; family Pieridae; genus Anthocharis; species Anthocharis cardamines. The sequence continues at coordinate 5,203,590 of FR989959.1, forward strand.
TGTGGTAGGTTTGAATCCCACCGGGATAACATGTTTATAATTAAATATTAATAAAAGTCTTCCCCACGTCTGGTAACTTCGGGCATTGATCGGGTGGCAGGAGTATCGAAATTCCGTCCGGGTAACGAACCACCGTTCATAGATGAAAAACCGTGAAGTGCATATTGCGCATCTCGGTTTCAGTCTATGGATTTCCGAATGCTCGAAGTAAAAAAAAATATTATAGTTCAACAGCGCATCGTTGACTGATGTTCTGCGGCTGAGGTATCACCTACCATCAAGTTAACCTCATGCTGACGAGCACGACAAGTGACCATCAACTCAACCATCAGATTCAGACCACCAGTTCAACGAGAAGTGAACATCAACAGACGTGTTGATATCCGACATAATATAACTGAAAAACATTTTCCATGAAATATGAAAGTGCAGAAATATGCCAAAATGATTGGCGTTGTAACCGCACTGCAGTGCTTTATTAATCTGGCGAGCATCCAGCAACATTGACAGCATCACATTTAGTTGTAACGAATTGCTACACAATACTGGTATTTATATAATATGTTGTTGACTTTGGGTTAGGTTTGACGAAAGGAGTAAAAGGAAAAGGGGGGCTCTGACTTATAGAGTGGTGCAGGTGCTGACCGGACACGGTTGCTTCGGTCGGTACCTGCACAAGGTGGCCCGGCGTGAGCCAACACCGGAGTGCCATGAGTGCGGTGCGGCCGAGGACACGGCGGGGACTTGTCCCTGCCGAGTGTTGTCCGCGCCATGTCGCGGGATAGATTAAGTTGGGCTGCCGTGGTCTCCTTCTGCGAGCAAGTTATGCTACAGAAGGAGACTGCGGAGAGGGAGAGAGAGCGTGCTGCGTTGGCAGGCACGGTTAGGGCTAAGAGGGGGGGGGGCGCGAAGGAGAAGATACGCTCATCTCCTGGCGCTCCCGTAAAAAATATAAGTTGTTGTTATTTGTTGTTTTACTGTTGTTTTGTTTTTGTTGTTTTTATATATTGTTGTGCTACTTTGTGGCAAATCGCCGAGGCCGCGGTCGCTTACTTCTGTTATCCCGCGGTCTCAACACGGCGAAAAGTGGGGCCAGAGGGGGTTTAGTGGGTCGGGGCACCAGGCTGTCTGGCTAGCAGACAGTCGCGAGTGACCCAACCCCACACTCTCCCGGTAAATGTTTAAAGAGCCCCGCCGGTGAGGGAGGGCGAGAAGAGCAATGCTCAAAAAAATTTTCTCGGCCCTCTTTAAAAAAAAAAAAAAAAGGTTTGACGAAAGGAAGATGTGATAAACAGGATATATAAAATACTGAATATATTCGGATAAGACAGATCATACGACCGATCACTGTCTGTTTGTATCCCAAGACTGCAAATCCGTCGTTACATTTCTCGTATATATCGACTTATCGATTTTCAAACCTCGTCGATTCGTCTTTTGTTTGAGCGTCACACTACTCTTGATAATTATTTAACTTTTTTTTGAGATTATTTAAGACTTTTTTTAAAATTGTTGATTTCTTTAACTTCCAGCCCCAACTGAAAATAGATTAATTTAGATGCGAAATTATACCTCCACTTACACGAATCCGAGTTATGCGGCTATCACTCAATCCCACCGTAAATTCGGTGTATTACTGTACTACTACAACTACTAGTTGTGCAATTATATGCACATATACAATTTTTGACTTTTTGTTTAGGTTCTCGGTTAAGATACTTTCTCGCAATTATTAAGATATTATGGTTACTTGTTTAACCCTTTCGGTACGAGCGCTTTTTTACGCCTTGACAATCGAAAAAATTAAGAATCCAAGGTGTTTTACGCATATGTGCGAAATATATTAATACTAATACGTTGGTAAAATAGAATATAATTGTATCAACTGTAGATGTTGTTTGCATGCACAGATTGCTACGTGGATGCCGTATATATCCTACACTCTCCTACACAGGTGATCTGATGCCGGATATATCCGGCACCCGTACCGAAAGGGTTAAAATACTCAAGTAGAAGTAGATAAAATATCATGGACATTGATTGAGCCAATCAATTACTATTTATTGCAATGAATCAATTCCTCCTTTGGCATTGAACGCTGATTGTAAGACAAAGTTCAGATGTTTAGTTTTCCTACATATCTATACTGATGAAAAGAGCCTGGAAGAGATCGCCGAGAGTAATAAGGCCGCCTATTGTACTGTTTACACTTAACTTATTTCTAAGAATCCTATTATTGTTGTAATTATATTTTCAAGTGCAATAAAGAGTTCTTAATAAAAAATGAGTTGGTATAAGATTAAATATAGATTTCAGTCCTAATTTTAAATATTTTTTTTATTTTAAATTAAGTCAGAAGAAATTGTGCTTTTAAATAAAATACTGTATACCGGATTAAAACGCGATTTATTATTTATATTGTTTAAATTATTTATCCCGACGTTTCGGATGCTTTTCAGCAACCGTGGTCGCGGGGAGAAATTGTGCTGTTTGGTGAATTTATCGGCATACTCTGACGAATTAACGTATCGTGAAGAAGTAGCAGTAAATTCCCAACTCCCACAGAGGGATGAAGATACATCGTGGGCGCCGCATATCTCCCGAAAAGTGCTATCTCCTTCTTGCCTTTATAAGTGCGAGCGTCGTATTCTAGTTCAATTTCTAATTTACCGCTTTTCATTGAGTAAACTATATCCACGACAAATGGTCAAGTTTATGCGCACATGTTGCTTTACAGTGATGTATAAGAAAAAATATAAATAATTAAAAAATATACAACAAACAAATACACTATTGAATACCACACATGAAAATAATACATAATAAAAAAAAATAAAAATGAAATTAAATTGGTGGATACAATCTAAGTAGCAATAGAATTTGAAAACATAAAACCCTACAGGTATGCTTGATTATACATTATTTATATCCACTCTCATTCAAAACACATTGAATACAATCAGTTTGATTATTTTAACATTTAACACGCCTACTATATGAGACTGAAGACTTGCTCGCCTCCTCATTCTCTGATGAAAAATGCGCTCCCTGGTAAAGCCTTCACCAACAAGACTCATTCTATTACGAAGATTGTTTCGACTCGAATGCCAAATTTTGCTACATTGTAAATGCCAGCAGGATATTTTGCTCGCCAACTAACTTTATGAGATATGTGTTTTCTACAGACAATGCTTTTATGCCGTGCTATCTGTTATGAGCCTGAGTTATTGTTTATTCTATTTTATAACGTAGCATTCACGTTTACGTATTCTTCCTACTCATATCTTTATTATTTTCTCTTGAAACAGAACATGTATGAAAGTTTTTACTACATTTTATATTACGTGCCTTGGAAAATGATACTTATGCTTAGCTTTATGATTTTCGACGATCATCGCGTTAATGTTCTTACTAAATTCAAATTCAAAATCTTTATTTGCGAGAATGTAGTTGCTATGCATGTACCTGCTTAGATTAAGTACTTAACATTCCACCCATAGATTACTTGTCAAAAAAACGCATGGAGTACTGTTAACTTAGCGGAATAGTTCCACTATTTTTTATTATATTTGTATGTCTTATATCTCATAATAATGAAAAATAATATTTATTACTTATATATCTATTAGAATACCAACTTAGTTTAAGATAACTCCTTCATTTGTAATTTCATTGTTAAAAAACCTGAAGTCACGCATGCATGTTGGAGAGGGAAACTGGCACCTGTACATACAGGCAAGTTTTATCTCAGCCTAGCATAGGGTTCATTGTATCCATATGTTGTGTACTTAGTTCTTAAGCTCTGAAATAAATAAATTTTATGAGTATGTGTTCATTTTTGTATTAACGTAACTACCAAGTTTCTTGTCAGCTCTTCTCGGTAGAGGCAACGTTCCGAACCGGTGGTAGCTTTAAAATGTGATGACTTTAAAAGGCCGACAACGCGGATGTCCATGGGCGGTGGTGATAATGGTCCATGGCTGGTCGGTTGTCTGCTGTGTCATAAAAAAAGTTTGAAAAAAACTTGTAAAAGTTTACTTGAATAAAGATAGATTTGAATTGGAATTTATTATTTCCCTGCCAAAACTAGTAACTATATGTATACAAATGTGTCATTGCCAAATATACAAAATATTTATCTATACACTATACACTATTTATTTATTTATTTATTTTAAACTCTTTATTGCACAAAAAGTAGTGTACAAAAGGCGAACTTAATGCCTAAAGGCATTTTCTGCCAGTTAACCTTGGCTTTGTGGAGAGGTGTGTAGGCAGTGCAATAGTAAATAAAAGAAGAAAATGGAAAAAAATAAAAATTAAAAACTATTTTATTAACTAAACAGAAACAAATAAGAAAATTGTGAAAAATGGAACAATTAGCAGGTTAATAATTTAAGATAGTACTCTTCGACCCTCTTCCTGAAGACGTTTATAGACGGTGCGTCGTGAATGTTTCGTGGTAAATTATTCCATAGAGATATGGCGGTGACCGTAAAAGAATCAGAATAATGAGAAGACTTATGGACTGGAAAGGAGAGAGTTTTATTACTCATTGAGCGCAGGGTACCGCTGTGTGCACTCAAGTACACAAAACGTTGTTTGAGGTAAGAGGGAGCAGAAGGATTGTGAAGAATGCCATAGAGAGAAGTAAGTATGTGAAGATTGCGGCGGAAGCGGATGTCTAGCCATTTCAATTTAGTGCGAAATTGGGTGATATGGTCAAATTTACGTAATCCGAAAATATAACGTATGCACAAGTTGAGAAGACGGTCTAGCTTATTTAAGAGATCCTCAGTCAGGTCAGGGTAAACTACATCTGCATAATCTAGGATAGGGAGCAACATTGAATTTACCAAAGTAATTCTTGTTGTTTGAGGAATAAAGTTTTGGTAACGCTTCAGGCCATGCATTGCTCCAAACATACGCTTACGCATCTCGTTCACTTGGGCCACCCAACCAAGATCATCAGAAATAAGCAGTCCAAGATTCTTAACTTGACGCGCATACTTTAGTTTTGTACCATTAAGATGGACGTTGGGTAGTTGTTGAAGATTTAAGCGGCACGTGATTTTGGTACCTCCTATAATGATAACCTGTGTCTTAGCGGGGTTAAGTACAAGTCCGTGATTTGCGGCCCATTGCTGTACAGCAGCCAGGTCGGAGTTCATCCTCATAATGCAAGAGTTTAAATCCTCTACATTACAGTGTTGATACAATTGGACATCATCCGCATATAGATGGTACTCACTAAAGTTTATTACAGAGACAAGAGAATTTATGAAGACAGAGAAGAGCAAAGGGGATAGAACACCTCCTTGTGGAACACCAGTTGAAATAGTGCACCAATCAGAGAAATTGTCGTCAACGCGAACACGTTGGCGGCGATTTCCTAGATAAGAAGTGAACCAATGAATGACAGATGGTGCGAGGTTGAAAGATTTGAGTATTTCCAGTAATATCTCATGGTCCACACAATTAAATGCACTAGTAAAATCAAGTAGAACAAGAAGAGTAATTTGTCTGTTATCCATCGCATAGCGTATATCGTCAGTGATTTTGATTAATGCAGTAGAAGTACTATGCGATGGACGGAAGCCAGATTGGAACGGATTAAACATATTATTCTGGTTGAAAAAGTTGGTAATTTGAAAGTTGACCACCTTCTCAAGAATTTTTGAGAGATAAGGAAGGATGGATATCGGTCTGAAATGGCTAAAATCCGTAGGAGACGAATTTTTTGGAACAGGAACTATAAATGCCTCTTTCCAGAGTAATGGAAAATTGCCAGAGGAAAGGGAGAAATTAATTAGGTGTGTGATGTGGGGAACCAAGATATCTACTACTGGTAATATCATCTCCCGTCCAATGCCATCTGGTCCAACAGCTTTAGTATTAGTTGAGTTGATAATTTTCTTGATATCACCTTCAGTTGAAGGCGTAAAAGAGAAAGAGTTGCTGCAAGGTGATACGATAGTCGAGATACTATTGATAGTAGAAGTTTTAACTGGAGTTACTAATACAGAGGGGGGTGAGGAAAAGTGGCGGTTTAGTGCGGAGATGTCTAAAGAAGCGCTGATGTTATGTGTATTTTTCCCAAAGCCAAGCGTACGTAGAAACTTCCAGACGTTTTGTGATGAGCTAGTTTCAATAGACTTATGGATATGTTTACGCTTAGCGTTACGTATTGCCTGGTTGCACCGATTTCTGGCCTTCTTAAAAGCAACCCAGTTTTCTGCAGTAGAATGTTTATTGTACCTTTTTTTGAGCCGGTTACGCCGCGCCATCAATGTTCGAATTTTTTCAGTAAGCCAAGGAGCTGGAGGTCTTTTCATTTTGACAGGCTTAAGAGGGGCAACTTTGTCATACGCGGAGATTATGATTCTGTTAAGGATTAAAACCTTGTCATCCATGTTATCACTATTATAAAAGGCTGACCAATCGGCACTACAAATTTCCATTCGGAGAACTTCGTTACTCACGCGAAGAAGATTACGTTGTAGAATGATCTTGGATTTCATTTTGGGAGGTTTCAATGCATATGATGCAAAAATAAGATCATGATGAGAAAACCCTGGTGCAACAAACTGTCCATGTATTGAAATACGACTGGACTGAGGAAAAAGTATTAAATCCAGTAAAGAGTGCGCATCATTACAATGATAGGTGGGCTCAAGGTCAGCGATGTTAATATGACTGGATGCACAAATGTTCTTAAGCTTAACAGACCGCGCGTCGTTGCGTAACAAACATGTATTGAAATCTCCCATGAATAGACAGTGATTATAGTTCAAAATATGCCGCTCTAGCAATTCTTCCAGTGCAACAAAGTAATTAACTGTAGGAGGTGCATAAATTGTGCCCAAAAGGAAGGGAGTGTTCCGTACCAGTATTTCAATTAAGATAAACTCTATAGATTTAGAGTAAGAGCCAGGAGATTGCTCCACAACCTTGTACGGTATATCAGCACGAAGGTAAATAGCCACTCCACCGCCTCCTTTTCCGAGACGGTCATTCCTAATAAGAATAAATCCAGGAAGATCAAAATAGGTAGAAGGTAGGCTAGGTTTCAAAAACGATTCAGAAACAAGAATCGCATGCATATGGCTGTTAACAAAGGTTATAAGAAGTTCGGAATGATGAGCTGGAATACTCTGAGCATTGATATGGCAGACATTCAGATTTCTTTGATATGGGTCTAGGGTACTGTTCAGTAGGTCACCGAGGAGAGGTTCGGGAGAGCCAGAACAGGACTGAAATGAGTGTGTGCTGATCGACTGAAAAAGATCGGAGTCCATAGAACTATCAACCATGCTATATTATATTAAACTAATACACAAAAAGAAAAAAAAGAAAATAATTAAAATATTAAAGAATAATAATAATAATGTGTAAATACTAAAAAACTACTTTTTTGTTTTAGTTGCTATATCCACAAACCACAACTACCACCGGTTAACTAGCATAACATCAATATGCCGGCTGCGAAACTATTTTTATTAAACTTATAAATACGTGCTCATATAATATCAATGACAATATTCGTTCCAAACAAAGTCTACATTGCAAGTTATAACTACAATATTATCTATAATTTTTACTCTGTAGAGATGTTATTGACGTTTTGACATTGGTTTAATGACAATATACAAATCATTGCTCTGAGACAATATTTAAACATCAATGAACCTGTCAATTGTCAAATATGGACATGATAGCTTACAAATTATAATTATACCTATATATTATAAACAATAATTACAAAAATTATAGAAAAATTACAGGGATCAAAATTTATCACTATAACAATGCAGATTGAAGTGAAAATCAAATATTGAGCACATTAGGTAAGCACATTTTGTCAATTTTAAATTACAAAGAATATAAAGTTTTCTTAATGACATGGAACTAAAAACATCTCACTTCTTTGCAGGTCTAGCACGCAGTTTGGGAGGACTGGTTTTGGCAGATGTTTCAACCTGGGTGGGGGGATATTGAGCCAATTGTTCTATTGAGGAAAGTCGTACCTTATCACCGTTATTGGTCTTCAAGTAAATATTACCATCCTGGGTCCAGCACTTGCGCATACCGTGTAATCGCCGGGCCTCTTTGAATATTTCCCTTCTATGAGGAGTAAGAAACTCAGCAATTGACACATTGGAACCTTTTAACAGTGTTTTGGCCTGCCACACCTCCTTACGCACTGGAAACTCAGCAAACTTGACCAATAGAGCCCGAGGCATGCTCCCTGAAGCTCGGCCCAGCCTATAGCAGGAGCGAATATGTCCTTTATGTATGGTTTCAATATTAAGCTTTGTTCTGAGAAAATCAACAACTATAAGGGATGGGTCATGTACTTCAGCATCGGACTCTGTTAACCCATGTATTAGAAGACATTTACGTCTACTACGGTTGTCAAGGTCATCTGTTACTTGCGTTAAGGACTGAATTTGCGTCTTTATGATCTCTAGAGCTGCCTTCATAGAAACTTTGAATTTTGCAAAGTCTTCGGCAAGGGTGACGATAGTGTCAGGTCTTGCGTTCTCCAGGCGGGCCTCAAATGACGACATGCATTCAGTGAGCTTGGCTTCGAGTGATTTGACAGCTTCTGCAGGCCCAGTTTTCGTGTTGTTTCTTCCCGACATAGTGAGTGATTAAAGTGAGGTTATGTTGTGAGGTAGTAGTTGTGAAGTGCACAAAGAAATTTACATACCAGCTCAAATCTCTTTGCTGATATAAAATGCAGTGTTCCTTTGACCTCTCTTGAAGTTTTCCACCAATAAATTGTAAGTTTTCTTATTTTTGTAAATAAAATATTAGAGAGACACAAATTTAGATGTTTCGATTTCTATTGCCTACCCGCAAAAAAAAAGTATAGTATATCGTCAAGTATAATACGCTTAATAAGCATTTAAACTCAGTAATTAAAAACTAATCTAAAAATATCCCCGAAAACGCCGACATTTTGGCTATAAACTTTACACTATCAACGAATTCTACCAGAGTGTTAGAACCAGGTATTTCATTAAGCTATTATTGCATAGACTTCACATCGACGGTCATAAATTTTAATTATAGAATTCTTAATAAGGGAAGCTACGACACGGTTCCATCACTGATGATGGCGAGCCTAATTGGAACAGTAAATTTAAATAACACTGACACTTTACTGTCGGTGCTGGCTCTAATTGAGAGAGAGAATCGTAAAAATAATTTCACTCGCCTCATTTGTACCGTGAATAGTTTTTAATCTTATTTCTTTTTACGACTCAGGCGATCGGACAGCTCAGAGTGTATGGAATATTATTTATGGAACTACATATGTATATATGTACGTTCATTTTTGTTGAACGGGTTTATAATGTGTAAGGTGAAGGCTGCTAATTGCTTGGTGTAAAACATTATAAATGATATTTGAAAAATAGAAGCCGTCAAGAATCGCATGTAATTGAAACTCAACACAGATATATATTCCATTTTTAAATTTAAATAAATTTAATTCGAAATAAAAAATGAAATAGGATTAGATTATGTGTAAAATGATATGATTCTGATATAATAGATAACCTGTAATTTTTCTGAGAGTTCAAAGATACTTTTCTTCTCACTCAGAAATAAATCGCTTAAATAAGAGCACTTTTATAAAATTTTATAAAAAATGCGATTCGGGATGCGGACAATTTTTAAAAATGTTTAATATGATAAGACGCGACATGACACCGATGTTATACTTACATAGCGGTCCATTTTTCTTTTATAAAACTACTTAGAAATACGAAAGTTTCAGTTAATGCTTTCTGAATTCATATTTTCTAAAAAGCTAACACTGCAATAAGAGTAAGAACCGTATGTCGACTTTTCTCGAATTATTTTGTAAGAAGTTTATGAACCATATTTCGAAAATTCCCGAATTGAATTATGAAATGAAATGAAATGAAATGAAATGAAATGAAATGAAATGAAATACATTTATTCGGGACGGCACAGAAGTAAGTAAAAGTACATCATAAATAATACAACTTAAAATTTAAACTTACAATTAATAAATATAGAAAGAAGTGCCGCCACGAAAAGGGGAGGTACTCAGCATATGTCAGAGCATAAGCTCTGACGCTGATTTTCAGTAGTCCCCAGTGTGGCAGAAGACAGTAGTGGAAGATAGTTAAAAAAAATAAAAAATAAAAAGCTATACATATAAACTAATTCGAATTGAAAGACCTGGATTTTTATTTTTATATAGAATACAACACAATACCAAAAATCAAAATATATAACAATAAATAACTAATGAAAAACACATAAAACACATGAAGAACACAGTTGGGAACAGTGTGAGGACTAGAAGAGCTGTTTGTCGCTTTGAGGAGTACAAGCTTTTTGTGTATTAATAAGGTGTCGTTTAAGATTTTTTTTAAAACTAAAAACCGAACCAAGGCAGCGTAAAGGCGGAGGAAGGTCGTTCCAGCACTTTGATGCACTAAATTTGAAGCTACCCCTAAATGCTGTTGTACGATGTAAGGGTATCTCCAGAAGCGTGTTTGCTGCTCTGGTCACATGAGTGTCCCCGGCATCATTTAGCCATTTTAGTTTCGTTGCAAGATACGCTGGTATTCTAAATTTTATGACACCAAACAATAAAGTGGCAAAGTGAAGGTGTCTCCGATAATCCATTTTTAGGACATTGTTGCTATTGAAATAAGGAGTGACGTGAGATCGAGGAGGGATGTCATAACAGTAACGGGCACACGCATTTTGTACCCGTTGTATAGCGTTTTTAGAGCTTGCCAGTAAACGTGGACCGAAGAGAGCATCACAATAATTGAATTTCGATAATATTAAGACTTCACAGAGCCTTTGGCGAAGAGTTATACTTAAGCAATGTCTAATACGATACAGTATTTTTAGTCGATAAAAGCAAGCTCTTGATATATTTAAGACATGTTCGTCAAAACGCAAGTGTTCATCGAAGAGGATACCCAGATTACGTACTTTAGTAACTCTGTCAATGCACTCACCTTTTATTACTATAGAGGGCATCTCCTCTGCAATCTTCATAGTTTGGAAGGTAGTGCCTAAAAGCATGAATTTGCTTTTTTGTGGGTTCAGAACAAGGCAGTTGTTCTCAGACCAGACGGCAATCCGCGAGAGATCATCATTAATTACGCGTAAAGCGATCCCATGAGAATGAATAAATCGGTTAAAAACAAAACAAGGAGAAAACAATAATGCGTTGTTTTGAAATACGGCCATCGCTACCGGCTTCTCCCATAATGGAACGATTTTTCACAAGAAAACCCACTGAAAGGCCTTTCTAATAAATTGCTGGTAGGATTATACCGTTTTTCCTTAGAAATTTAATTATTTACGTTACTCTGATGGCTTAACTCTTGACGGGAGCCTTCCATCTTTATATTTTACAAAGTAATCCTGTCAAAATTTTCCTTAAGATTAAGTTCTTATTTTTTGAGTTAATTGTAAATCTTAAAGGCGTAAAATATTGGCTAATTTTATGAAGAAAGTGTTTAACTTTTTATTTTAATAAACATTTTATTTATACGTGAACGTAATGTTCTACAATAATTGGTTTTAAGTAGATCTTAAAAAACAATGAACATTTTTTTATGTTAGATATCAGTCAAAGGACAATCAATAATGCGCTTTCGACCTTTTTTAGTTCTATTCTGTTTTTCGGAAATGCACAGAGTAATGCCAGAATACGCAATATAAAGTTCAGGGTTGTATCAACTAACATTATCAGTGGTTCATAACCAGGTCGAAATTTAAATATTCCTGTGAGCAGACGTAAAGTTAAAATATTTAGGGAAAATTATAAATATATCATTCTAGCGGGAATCGAACCCGCTACACATCGAAACTCAAAGTAGGTGTATTATACATCCACGTATGGCTCCAGTGTATGTGTTTGGTGTCTTGGCACCACACTGTGGGGGGTCAAACGCCCATTGAGAGGGTAAGGTCGCTGTCGGAGCTGCGGAGCCTGCAAAAGCAATTCCCGGGGCCCCGACCCAGGAGACGACGAGAGGAACACCATGGAGTTTAGTCGATAGGCACGGTGATCGCTTTAACTCTTCTGAGTCCGTTGTCACGTGAGTCCGGCATCACTTTGTCACTCCCCCCGGAGATGGCAGTGATCATTAGATGATTCTCCATGTAAAAAAAGGTGTATTATACAAAGTTTCAATTAATATGTTTTTACCAACAAATGAACCACGGCCTATGTCGTATAATATGAAAGACTTAAAATTTCAAATAAATCATGAATTCAAACTTGAACTCATGTTCCAATTTTTCATAATATATTACAAAGTTATTACCAATAACTTCTTACATAACAATTATTATTAATTAAAATAGGTACTTATGTACATATTGGTTTTACTTAGAAATAAGTCGTTACATTGTTATATATACTAGACTAATATCTAGTAACAATTGCACACAATTTAGATAATGACTTAAGTTAAAAGTTCTCCTTTAAATCACCGGTAGTCGTGCCTCATAAAACGAAGGTGTCCGTTTCCGTAACTTGACGACACTCAACTAATATCCAGTCAATGGTCTCTTATATAATAATAATTAATACCGCATATTAAGAACTAACGAGGACGATACAATTACTGTCACATGTGGTCGCCGGATGAACGCAATGAAAGCTTCCAGATAAGACATTGACCTCAGGTCAAAGATCACTTAGGAATAACGTATTCTTTCAAGACACTCATTCCTATTTATAGGATGATTATGTCATGTGATAAAATATTAATTGTTTATCGATACAGCGATGCTGGTATGAATAAATTGATCGACAAAATCGATTTCAATTAAGTATTTGGGTTTAAAGAATTTATTTTCTCGAAGAACTTACAGAATGTTCACTTATAAGAGAAAAGTACTAAGAAAACAACGGAACAATTATTACGATATTCTTATGGCTATAATAAGGAAAAAAAAAAACAAAATTCACAAGGAAGTTTTATTTATTTTATCATATAATATATAATTTTAGCAATATATTAAGTAAGATACTTTATGGCTGTTTTTTATATTAGTTTTAGGTGTTTGTTATTGTATTACAAATATGCCTGTCGCATCTGTTCCGTTGTAAAGGCAGATTCAGCGAGCTGTGTTTACTACTGGAGTTTGCTGGTCCTGGGGATACAAGAAAAAATATTTTCTCTTGGGCAAGCACAGAACTTGCTTGTCTGTAAAAATGATGAGTGACTTTACACAGAAATGTCTACTCCATGTCCCACTAGGGAATTCACCTTATGAAGTTACTAGCAATCCGCCCCGGCTTCGGTCAAGTAGTTTTATATGGATAATTTTCGCCTTTTTTGCAACATTTTTCACTGATGCTACGATCCTATTGGTTGCAGTGATGTTATATAGCCTAAAGCCTTCCTCGATAATTGGACCATCCAACACAAAATTTTCAATTTGAATCAGTAGTTCCTGAGATTAGCGCGTTCAAACAAACAAACTCTTCAGCTTTATAATATTAGTATAGATTAGGTGCATGTAACCGCTACCAATACAAACTCATTAACCAACAGCTCAACTCATTTCTATCCACATTTAACTTTCCTTTACAGCATACACGTCGGTCAGAACTGATAAGTAAACAGAAGTCATATAACTTACAGAAGCCGAAGGCGTTAATCGTGACCTCTTTAACAAGTCCCATTAGAACCAGGATGTTATCCCTTATTTCGTAGTCCCAACTCCCGAGGGCCACGCTCGTTGCTTTACATTAATGAACGAAACTTCCGCCTTTAGACCCTGCTGATACGGACCTATCACTGTTAATTACTCTAAAGGATATCGGCAAATTACAACCGTTATATATTTGTATATTTGGACGATGAGATGTAAACAGATTCAATAAAACTTATTTGTTGAACGTAGTTCACCGATGTCCTACTTTAACAAAACTTTTCAGGATTCCGAGGATCGGAGCATAGAATGTTCTTTTTTTAAAAATACAGTAAACTTCAGCCATTGAGCCAATATTATAACTACTAACGTTGTAATAGAAGTTCAATGATTTCAGCAGTATTCTTTTGTTTATATAATATAATTTGATACGTCACTTTCTTCTATGTTACAAAAATATTGTGTATTTATTTTCGAAAACAAATTATAACATTGTAAGTCAGGATTTTAATACTTACATATAAATTATTACTAACATTAAATAGTCATTTTTTTCAGTTTTTAACTAAAAAGTAAAAAAATTAAAGATTATATAATATTTTTTCAACGTGGAAATTTAGAAAAAATATATATTTTAGTGCTTTTTTATAATATAAATAACTCTGTTTAAAAAATGATCTAAAAATAAGTACATTGAAAAAGCTCTCTTAGTCGTTCTAATTCATAAAAAAGCCGTAATTTTTGGAAGCGGAAATGGAACAAAAGATTGAAATAAAATGACGAAGTATTCTTATATTGAAGGTATTCTTATCTTCCCAATTCGAAGGATAAGAAATGAGAAAAGATAAAGCAAACGGAGTAATATCACAAAAAATATAATGGTTTTTCCTATTGTACGCTTCGACTGAAAAACACAAACAAATGTATAGGTATAAGAAAAAAATTATACCTTTAATATCTTGTTCTTTAGAAGTCGAAATCTTAACCGTTTTCCTTAGGGAAATCGGCTTTTCATCTTTTGGTCGGAACTAGCATTCATTTGTTCCTGGACAATTTAATTAACTTCTGTAGGATTTTTTCCAATCCCCGGAGATGTCCCGTTACTGAGTTATTAATGCTAGAATTTTCTTTGTGCATTGCAGTCTTAATTAATTGAAAAGTCTACTGTTTCATTTGTAAGTAACTGGTTAAACACTGACTCGTCTGTGTCTGCGTACCACATTGGATATAAATATAAATGGGAAAACAAAATCATTTTAAAATTAGAACGGCAAAAGTTTTAAGCGTAACATATTTTTTTTTTATTATATAAGGTATCGACAGACGAGCATGAGGTTCACAAAAAGGTAGGTGATAGTTCAATCACAGAACATCAGTGAATGATGCGCTTCGACCTATTTTTTTCTTCGAGGATTCGGAAATCCATAAACTGAGACCGAAACACGCAATATGTATAATGTATATAACACGTACTTCACGGTTCTTACATCTAGAGGGTGGTTCCTTACCCGGTCGGAATTTCGATATTCCTCCAACCCGTTTAGTGTTTGAAGTGACCAGACCACACTACTACTACTTCTACTACAGAATATTGTTAACATGTTGTCCCGGTGGGATTCGAACCTGCGACCCATCAGAGCACAAGGTGGATGCCAAACCAAACGCGCCAACGAGCCCGTCAACATTGATACATATTGCTATAGGATTAAGTTTATAAACTTCAAGTTGTTATTTCTGCTTGTATATGGCCTTCTTATCTTTGATGTGTATCCTTAATTGTTTTTGAGTGTGCGTGTGTTTGCACGAATAAAATATCTACTTATTTTGACGGGGTCGTTGGCGCGTTCGGTAGAACACCTGCCGTGCGCATCGATGGGTCGTGGGTTCGAATCCCACCGGGAACATATGTTTATAATTTTCTGTAAGCATGTTTTCCCCATGTCTGGTAACTTCGAGCATTGATCGGGTGGGAGGAATATCTAAATTCCGACCGGGTAACGAACCACCGTTCATAGATGGAAAAACCGTGAAGTGCATATTGCGCGTTTCGGTTTCAGTCTATGGATTTCCGAATGCTCGAAGTAAAAAGTAGGTCGACAGCGCATCACTGACTGAAGTTCTGTGGCTGGGATATCACCTACCATCAAGTGAATCTCATGCTCGTCTGTCGATATCTGACATAAAAAAAAAATCTAATCTGTCTAATTGTGTTTTTTTTTTTGTTTATTTTGTTTTTAATTGTGTTTTTGAGTTATGTTTGCACAGAGATATTGTAAAATACCTTTTATCCCAGAAGAATCCCAATTTTTCCACGCGAGCGAACCCTTTTGTAAACCCTAGTAAGTAATAAATAGCCTTCAGTTCGATTTTGAGTAGAATCACCTTACAATATTTATTTTTGTCTGTAAATGAAAAAGAAAATTGAAATACAGGTGGTCGTTTTGTTAAACCTTTTTATTTGTTTGAACGATGATGATGTTTAGAGAGTAAATAGTTAACAAGAGTAAATAATATCTTGCTTCCTGTTCAGATTTTTTAAGAATAAGCAAATATCTAATAATGTTTGTTAATACGCATATTACATTCACGCACACATAAGCTCCATATATCATGTAAACACAGATCAAGGCTTGCTCATCTTTTTGTTGTGAGACGAGTATGGTACTTAACGGCAGATGATACTTCATCCATATAACATCAATGATACGCAGTCGACCTATTTTTTACTCGGCCAATTCGCTTTACGGATTTTTTCCATCTATGTTGTGACCAGAAATTGAAAAAAAATATATATTAAAATATGGCCCCGACGGGATTCGAAGCCGCAACCGCAACGCAAGTTCCCGAAGCGCCAATGAGCCCATCGATATATCTTCACCGATGAAGAGTTATCGATTTGAAGCTCTTCGCGTCACACAGCGGGTCGCCTCCATATCTAAGAACCCGACAGACCCCTGGTGATACCAACCTGCCCCCTCATTGCATGTGACACGACACAATTAAACAACAACTTCGAACGATAATGACCCTTAACCCATTCAAATATGCCTCCAGACATTCAAAGTGTATTCTCGACTTTTTTAAGAGCAAAATCGTGCGCACAAATTATGCGCGTGTCATCGCTCAATAAAGGCATATTCAAATGTGACTTTTATGATCAGGAAACTATTCGTATGCATATTTTTCGACGTAATTGCTTTTTTATTGCTGAAAGCGTGTCTTAATAGACGATACACCTGGTATTTAGTGGCATTCCTGGTTGAAAGTGCTTGCAGTATAACTATACTATGGCCATGCTGTATCAGGACCATACTATAAATACATTATATCTGAAACTATGACAGTATATACAAACCGTAGTATTATTAAAGCATGGTTAATTATAACGATAATGTGAAAAGTGAGTATTTTGACAGTGCCCTTTAAATTGTGATTCTTCAACGGCTTTGACATTTTTGTAAAGGGCTGTAGATATGCAATATAATTGGTAACCAATATAATTGCAATATCTTGCAACAACTCAAAAATAAATAACTTTCTAAGCCGTTCATCGTCATCAACCATCAAATTGAATGTCTCCACTCCAGTCTCCTCAACTACGCCGCTTATTGTAAATTGTCACATGACATGAATGTAGAACAAATTACTTCTACATGCGTTGTGGGTTTGAATCCCGCAGAGATGACAATATGTTTATAATTTTCTGTAAGCATGCCTTCCCTAAGGCATCAAAAGGGTGAGCGGAATATCAAAATTCCGACTGGGCAACTAACCACCGTCCATAGATGTAAAAACCGTGAAGTGCACATTGCGTGAGTCGGTCTCAGTCTATGGGTTTCCGAATGCTCAAACTAAGGAAGGTTGACAGCGCATCATTGACTGATGTTTTGTGGCTGGGGTATCTACAATTAAATGAACCTCATGCTCGTCTGTAGCTATCAATCACAAGAAAATGCAGTCTTCGAATTTGATTCTAGTATTTTTCTTAAGTTAAGGGAATACAAGTGTAGCTATATACACATATACTATATACCTAATACTTATATGGCACGTATGACACACCAGCTGCTATCATCACGGAATAGAAACCGCTAAACAAACACTCAAGTAGTTTCCTAACATCTCATCTTGACGACGCACCATTACATCCAAAGTGTTTGTCAAATAGCCAAATGGCCAACATTGTTTATCAGCTCGTTAAGTATTTGATTTATTTGAGTTGACGTGTCCGTAATCGATTCATTGCACAACGTACCACTTCAAAGAAAGTGCAAAGATCGACATAAAATTGTTAATTTTATTGCCATTCCTCGCAGTTCACTTTGCACATTGATAGTCAATATAAATTATATTAATCACAGTCTAAATAAAACTTGTGACAATGTATGCATAAATTAAACGCTGGGGTAAACATCGCTCTTTAACTAAATTAATGTGTGGTCATTATTATACCATCGTTAGGGGTAAAATTATGCTTAATCAATTAGGTTAGGGTTGGCAGGCGTCCGGGTAAGCCGGACAGTGCCAGTGTTAGGGGGGCGCGCGATGGGGCGATGGCCCAGGGCGCCAAATTTTGGGGGGTGCCGAGGTGGAGTCTCCTACCTCCCATGCACACGCTCAATATGCCCTGTGCTATACGCATATCGTAGTCTGTCAATTGAAATTCAAACCGCTGGAAAATGAGAATTTTCTAAATTAATCTGTGTATAAAAATATAAACAGAAAATTAAAATTCGATATTGATTTCCTAAAGTGGGCGTCACAATATTCTTGCCCGGGGCGTCAGTGGCCTAGCACACCGGTACTGATTGCGTGTCCGGCCAAAATGAACGTTGTCCGGCTTTTTACGTTTAAAAATGTTTATAAACGTTTATGTAGAATTTAATTTTGACTGATGATTTTGTTTGACTGATTAATAATACAGCACTTAGACCGATTTGGCATACGGTTTTATTTATATTTCATTAGAATTTAACAAGATTAATTATGGTAATAATCAAAAAACCTTGATTTTAGATAAAAAAAATTGTCGTAACTATTAATATATTACCTATTAATATACACAAAATCCTCTATAATATAGGGTGTTCGGACTTTTTACCCAAATATCCGGCCAAAGTGGCTGGTCGGTCCGGCTCTTAGGTTTGGCGACCTGGCAACCCTATTCGTGGTTCTTTCTTATTTCTACGTATCATTACGAAAGCTGACCAAACTGATACTTTGATATACTTTGATTTCAGACATGATGTTATTCTCACCTCTTCAGTTTACACAATAGACTAGTATCAATGTAGTTCCGTAAGGTGATATCATGTCGAACTATCTCGTAGATAACAGAATGAATACACATTCCGGAGTTGGTATTGTATGAGTTCTGAGTTTACATAATATTATTTTAGTGTGTAAAAACGTATATATATTTTATGTATCTATATAGATAAAAATCAATGTGTGTTAGTCCTGTATACACTCCTAAACTATTCATCTGTTTATTATGAAACTTTGGAGAGTAATTTTGCATACCACTCAAAGGCACTCCTGGCCCAAAAAAAACTTTTTTACTTTATATGGCATACTGTACCCGAGTGATAATAATAAATGTAATATTAAATAAATTATTATTAAAAGACTTTCATAATTAAGATATGTGTTTTAACTAATACTGTATCAACGTTAGTGCAAGACAAAGACAGTAATTAACTGTCTTTGTCTTGCACAAAGATTAATAAGGTTAGTCGTTGAAATTTCATAGAATCACATACGTGTGAGCTGTCCATAGCTGCGTGTTAACTGAAATAGAATTTAACATGCAAATTCAACATGTTCCTTATTTCTGAACGCTAACAATATTTATAATACATTGTTGATTCAGTGTTTTAGCAATTGTTTGTGTACATTAAAATGATATAGACCACCCGGTGAGTGCACTCGGAACTTAAAGCAGCAGTTGGTTTGTTTCAGAACTGAATATATAAACAAAGGCGATCGCAAAGGCGCATAATATTACTCTTTTATTCCTTTATGCTAAAGGAAAATTGCTTGAGCTATGACTTCTAGTGAAAAGGCTTTGTTCTATGTTAAAAGTTATGGAAACAATATCGCGCTGTATTATGTCTTCGGCATACGCAAAGTAGTGAATTTTAATTTATAGAAAATAATAATTAGTGACTTTTGAAATGAGACCGTCTCCGTGGCTCCGTAGGTCTATGATAAGAGTCCCGGAGAAATTTAATTTAGAAAAGGTGTTAAGATTGGACAGGACACAGTATGTAGGTACTGTAAAGAATTATCAATGAAACAGACACAAAAATGTGTCTGTCCCATGTCCTACTAGGAGAATCGGCAAATCATTTTCACAATTTTGTGAACCAAAACCTTAATTAACAGATTTTTATAATACAATAATCTGCGATTAAAAACAGACTCATCTCTATCTTGCTATGTTCAAATCTCAAAATATTTCGTTTAAAAGTACTCCATTTTTAGAGACATTATCAAACTATCACGTCTTGAGTGTCGCTCGAAATAGCAGTGTCGGTGTTATCATCGCCATGAGGGAAAAAACTGTCAGCTAGGAAACTCGAAAATGCGACGGGGAGACTAGACGAAAAAATTTGTTTCCGACGCCACCGCGTACAATATACGATGATATGGAATCTGTGCATTCACAGAGTACAAAAAGTGGTTGACAAGAATTGACACTATATTATTTATATAACTAATAAAGATTTGTTTGTTTGTTACGTTTTAATTCAACTACTACTGGACATATTTTAAAATTTCCTTCACCAATTGAAATCTACACTATCAGCGAGTAAAATACGATATTTTGTGTATAGTACATCTATATTGCACCCGTGCGAAGCCGGGGTATGCTACTAGTTATCTGTATAAAAATTGTTTAAGTTACACAATTTTTAACTCAGGAACAGCTGCACCGATTTTAATGATATCTTATTAGTTGGATTCGTCTATATCCAAAATAACAGAATAAATATTAAATTGTAGGAATAATTAATAATTAATTAATTTTTCAAAATAAATTGAGTTCGAAACGCCATCACCTTTCTGTATATCTTATTAAATCTATTTTTTTTGTATATATTTCTTATACCCTAGTGGGGCATGGGGCAGACCCATTTCTGTGTCCGTTTCCTTGATCTTTTTCTTTTGCGGGCAAGTAAGTGATCAGCCTTCTAGCGCTCCGAAACATTGTTTTATATCTTGTTTCCCGGGGATTCGAACATCGGGACCCCCGGTGCTAAACGCATCGTGCTTACCACTGAGCCACGGAGAACACCCTGAATATAACTAAACTTTATTTAAAAAATAAACAGTAAAGAATGGAGGAGGAAATCTCTGTCAAAGATTTCCCATTATTTTATGTAGGGTGAAATCGCTTGTTCAAACGAAAAGGGCTGAGAGAAATTAATATAAACTAAAATAAAATTAACATCAAAAGCTATGCAATTAGTGTATCAGCTGAATTTTTACTCTGTAACATTTCTCTACAATATTTAGTGTTTAGTCTGTACGAGCACCGGGTATTCGCGATCCCCTTCGCGATAACACGCACGACAACTGATGGCACGAGCCTCTGAAACCCCGTACCTATTTGTAATTTACTTAAAAATATAGCCATAGATAAAGTAAAAGCTCTCTTGCGGCCAACTTTATACCGTAACGATCTGAATTAGTTATACCATTGATTGCTGCCGGTTGAAATATCGCGGATAGATAAGTAATGACTGTGTGGGACGTATTTCCTTGAGAAATTGTATTTTGTACTTAAATCTTGAGTACTTCACAAATGGTGATACTTAACTGTCGTTTTACGTATTCATGATATGTTTTTGCGAATGAGCAAACTGAAGTGGCAATGGACTGGGCACATAGCTCGCGAAAATGGCCGTTGGGGCAAAAAGGTTCTCGAGTGGAGACCACGACGAAGGTGGCAGGGAGCCGCTGGATGCAGGCCGCAAGTGATCGGCCGTACTGGAAGTCTTTGGGGGAGGCCTATGTTCAGCAGTGAACGTCCTATGGCTGAAACGACGATATGTTTTTAAACTCTAATACTTGTATTTTTATGGACATTATTAAAATATAAAACAAAATATACCTATACTTATTTTATACGTTAGGTACTGTTAGGGACTAATAGGTTATTTATCCATATATTAATCTGATTTATTGTACCTACTTCAAGTGGGACCCAGTAGTCGTCTTTATTGTCGTTATATAACTATCAATAATACATAATAATAATACACTGAAATAAAAGTATCCCTATAATTATTTCTTTCATTTCACATTTAGAATTAAAGTGACCAACTCAAACATTTGGCAAAATTACTTTTGTTCATAGAATGGCCTGAACATACTTTCTAACCATTAAACGAATATTATCTGCCTTACATTCAATAATGAAAGTCATATCAAGTTTGCCAAAAAAACAAGAATTTTGGATAAAGCCACTGTAATACTAAATGTGCGGTTTAATCTAATAACTAAAAATATAATAAAAGATTTTGTTTATGATTTCTACTAACTTAAACGGACTTGGAAACGTGCGAAACCATATTCGAAAATATGAAGCTACAACATTTATTTTTTATTCTATCGCATTAGCACATTCACGCGTCTCGAATTCACAACAGATTGCGTGTCAAAGACACTGTTGATCTTATTTTGAAAATACATTGGCGTGAATCACGACGATAAATAGTTTATATTTAACTTAACATTTAGCCGTTGAGCAATAGGAACGCGCGAGAAACAGCGCGACGTCAAAACGTTATGCATAAGTTACGAGTATGGGCACGATCGATATTTCAATTAATAAATATTTGATGGGATAAATTTGTCTGTTTAGATATATTGGAGCTTAATATATTCTCGGTTTTTTATGTTTGATTTAGACAGACGAGCGTGAGGTTCAGTTGATGGTAGATCATAGATGATACCTCAGCCACAGAAAATCATCTAATCCATAGACACTTATAAAGACTTCACTTCACGGTTTTTATGAACGGTAACGTATCACCCGGTCGGAATTTCGATATTCCTTCCACCCGTTTAATACCCGAAGTGACCCGACGTGGGGAATACATGCTTATAGAAAATTATAAATGGGATTCAAATCTATAATTTCTAATTCATAAAGAAAAATATTATATACGAAATATATATACCTATACGAAAAAATCTATAATTTCTAATTTATAAAGAAAAATATTACATACTTTTTTATAAATTAGCCGTGTGCGCGATATCTTATTAATAACATTTTTTTTGATATATCGTACTCCCTGATTTTTAAAAACTATCTAATTTTCACCTATGTTATAAAGCAAGCGTTTTATACTGTGCGTTGTGAACTGACGTTAATGTTGGACATTCATCAAGTGTATTATTAAAAATTTGGTCTGCACGTCGTGCATAATGTAAACAAACCTCCAATCGTTAGGTTTACCGCATTATAAATTGATTAGAGCAATTATAATCGCATTACGGTAGACAGCTTGTTATCGACGTATAGTATGCGATAGGTAATTTACATTTGCTAATATCAATGCAAGAGACATATTAATTGGATAAGCATAGAGGCTGAGAAATGCCATCGATTTATTATCAAGAACTGGAGTCTTGCTATTTCAAAATAGCAATGTTATCTTTTATCGATTCGTATGCTACACTGTTTTTTCATTTTTTTATGCAACGACAAATGTAATTCTGAACAAAATTTAATATTGTATTAAGACATTGAGAAGATATCAATCTTACAAAAATGTTGTAAAACAAAAACTTGGCGATTAAAATGAGTGGCGGCGAGTTTATTGCCAGTTCTTCTCGTCCGTTCTACGCCCTTGATTTGAGAACTGGCAGTAAATGTAAAATTAGAAGCATTTAATATGTATGCGTTTATTGACGTTCATAAGTGTACATTATGTAACCTAAATGAATAAATGATTTTGAATTTGAATTTATCAGATTACAAAGAGTTATGTAATTTGTACTTCTACTATATATTAAATAATTATTTTTACCTTAATTTGCTTAGAAGTAAAAATATTGCAGCGTAATAAATTATTATTTCACCTACCATACTAAATATGAGAAAGGTCTTGTTAATGATATTGTAAAGTTTTTCTTTCATATCCAATATTTTAAATAAATTACTCTCAACTTTTTGAAAATATTACTTTTCTTCATAAAATGCCACATGCATATATCTAACACTTTCTAATCATGCAAACAATATATTCCTTACTAATTATGAACATTGTGACCATATTAAGAGTTTACTTAAGCAAACTAACAAGGTATCACATTATGACTGTGGTTGGATAGCTGCTTCCATAGATAGGTAGGTAATAAATTAAACAACTTGGTTTACATTCGATTTCACAACTTTTTACGGCAGAAGAACTGCATTGCGAGACTCCTACATTTGTACATAATATTATGTTTTTGATGGGATATTCTTTATCCCGATGCGACATTTCTAATGCTTTCCTGCAAGCCAAGTCAGGACTGAACGGTGACTGGTAATATTAAAATATACCATATCATGTTCATAATTAACCATTCAAAAAGTCTTATTTATCTAAGACGAATGTTTCGAATCATTAGTATTTGTATTCAAGTTTATTTGAAAGCCATTAAAGTTTCGTTAGTCATGGGAGGAGGGAATCAACACAGAATTATGACATCGGCGCCGGTGTACGTAACGCGATGGGGGTCACGCGATACCTTGCTTTTGGTGATTTATAATGGGACGTAAACCATGACTCACATAGGGCACTGTCTACGAACGATGAAGGATTTAGAACGGGTATTGAAACAGTATAAATTACTTATAGTTTAGTGTAAACAGTTCCTAAAGGATATATCGCACCTTTAGAATTGAAGACTGAGACGTTTAAGTCACGGATGTCCATGGCTGGTGGTGATAACTTCTTATCAGGACCTATTCGGTTGTCCTCTCTGTGTTTTATAGTAATAATAATAATATATATTTTTTTATTTATTTAATAAATAGAGTGACTTGGCAATTGCGCACGGCAAAATAATAACGATATCCAATCCGAATCCGAATGGCCAAATCCGAAACTAAGAGCACTAGCGAAAAGTACTCAAAGGAGTCTCAGGTACGATTTTGATGAAAACTAAAACTGGATCATCGGATCAAAATCGTCCTTGAGACTGCTTTGAGTACTTTTCGCTAGTGCTCTTAGTTTCGGATTTGGCCATGCATGACCATCAAGAGATATCTCGATCGACTAATTTTGACAGAAGAAGTCGAGTTTTATGTGTAAGTGTCATGTTAGACCCGGAAGACATAAAGGGATAATCGATTAAAACACGAGAAGACGTTCGACAAAATTTTGCAATGGTTGTCATGCTAGGCCGGCTGATCATTGAATATGAGACAGTATTACAACGCAGCTTGCGTTAGTTCAAGTCAAACGACGATCAATCAAGCAAGACCATATTCTAGCAATATCTCATCGCCTCGCCAGAGACATTGCGTACCTGAGTGCAGGGTGAAATTGGAAACCATAACTCAACAAGTATTAGGGGAAGGAAAACTCCGTAGCCGCCATCTGTAGGCCTTATCTATGGTTATAAATATACGGAACTCGGAACAAGTACGAATTATGGCCGTAAAAGTACTTTCAGCCGCTGTGTAATGGATAATTCATGCACCCTCTACTCCATTTTGTAATTTTACGGGAATTTTTATAATTATTTTCCGAAATTCGTGACTTTTATATGGCGATCGGTATAGATGCATATCTGTTAATCATCGCTGTAGTATTCATTACTTTTCTAATTATCAAAATGTAAGTAGGTAATTTATATGCGTCTATAAGGCTCATAACTTTGAATAATATCAAAGCTATAATTACAACTCAATATATAAGAAATATACAAAATATAAAGAACACTTGTTTATTAACTTTATTATAAATACGAAAGTGTATTTTTATGAAGAATAAATAAGCATTGAACCGCTATCCTGCGTGATGGTAGATAAACTCGGATGCAGTCAAAATGGGAGCATTTTTACTTAAAACAAGCCTATTCACTCTAGATTTGAATATATCGAGATTATAGGAATCGGGAAAGACAGCCGGGTAGAGAATTCCATTCCGTGGCGGTTACGAATATAAGGCATGTACACAGTGGCGGCGTAACACCTAAATTTTATGTGGGCAAGACGCATTTTGCGGGGCCCTCTGCCGGCACAAAAATGGCTTTTTTAGCAAAACTTTTTATTTTGGCACGTTCGCGGCTTTCAAGTAATGCATAAATTTTCGGGCCGCGAGGCCCCGGGTCGCGAGGCCGTAGGCGGTGGCCCACGTCGCCCACGCCTTACGCCGCCACTGCATGTACATATGTATTTATTAGTTTCTCGTGACATCAAGAGCATATGGGGCAACAGAAACACTACTTTTTGGATAGAGTAAGTTTTTAATTATTTACTATAATTATTTTTTACCAAGAGTGAGAAATTTTGCGTATAAAAATAAAATTCAATAATCAAATTGGCAATAAAAATCAGTGTATCTACCTATGTATGTTTTCTATGCACTCCTTTACTATTTATCCGATGATTAAACTTTGGTGAGCTGTTCTGCATATGCCCGCGAAGGTTCATGGCTCAAAAAAATACCAAGAAAAGAAACTACACTACATTCCACATACACTTTCCACTCATATACGCCCGTTACTATGGGTTACTACTTATAACCCACACTCACAGCATCTTAAGAGGCAGCTTATTCAAATTCGAATACCCCATTTCTCATATCTAACTAAAACACTCACATATCACATACAAAGGTAACATTTCATCTCCACGCTTCGCGCGTCTCTCTCAATTTTTCTCTGTCAGCCTCCCACTTGACTTCGCGACACGACGGAGAGCCCTTGCTATGAAATCGCACCCCACGTGTAGATTAATAAAGAAAATAAAAATCAAAGGGACCTGGATTCTGGGAAATTTGATTCAACACCCAAAGTATTTTACAAGGGCTGACTTTGTTTAGTGATAACTAAGCTTAATTGTAATCCGAAACGTCGGCATAAATAATGAATCGCGTTTTATGTGTGATACTCGCGTTAATAAAAGACAATATTAGAAACAATGAAAGTTTTAATTTTTTTCTACATATTTGTTCTTAGAAACATATTTCAAAAGGAAAACTATGTGGAAAAGGGAAAAGAAAAATGGAAATATATAACACTAGCGATCCGCCCCGGCTTCGCACGGATGCAATGTAGATATACACAAAAAAAATATAGCATATCGTCGTTGCGCCTGCCAAATTCCATATGTGTTTTTTTTTTATTTTTGGTTTTTGCACAAAAAATAATCTTCGTTTTATTCTCTATGTGTTACTAAAATCATTTTTGTGATATTCGAACTGGACATGAGTTTAACTAATTCCATATGTGTTTTGACCATTTAGAAAAGCTCCGTATGTGAATCAATAATACGTTTTTCGTTGTCTCCCAAAACTATACAAAAATCACATATGGAACTTGTCAGGCGCAGCGACGCTATGTTGCTCGCTGATAATGTATGCTTTTGATTTAAATCGTAACAAAACAAATAATCAAATCTTTCCTCTTTATAATATTAGTATAGATAAAAACATTTTGAAATTAACGAATTAATATGATTGTAGTTCAAAAAAAATTTTAAGGAATTTCAAAAAGATATATTTGCAATCAACGATTAATACTTAAATACTATAGAAAGTTTGGTAAACTATACATGCAATACCAGTCTTAAAAAAATGTACTTGCTAATTTTAAAAGTTAACTTTTTTTTATATTTTAGATTAGTACTAATAATTTATATCACTTATTGTCTTATAGTCTATGGTTTTGTACAAAAAAAACATAAGGGGCAGTTATTTGACCACTAACCCATATAATGGTAAGTAGTGATCCGGTCAAGGTGTTCCTGTTTTAAAAAAGGCAGACGCAGGAAGGGATTTCGAATCGTTAGCGGTTCGCATGATGAAAGTATGTATTATATATGTATTAGTGTTTCCTTACATGTAATAAACTTTGTGTATCTTTGACGAAAAAAAATTAAAACCTTCCCAAGCGAATCATTAAGATTTTTTTTATGTTAGATATCGACAAGCATGAGATTCACTTGATGGTAGGTGATAAGTCAGCCACAGAACATAAGTCAATGATACGCTGTCGACTTACTTTTTACGTCGAGCATTCGGAAATCCATAGAATGAAACCAAAACGCACAATATGCACTTCACGGTTTTTCCATCTATAAACGATGGTTCGTTACCCGGTCAGAATTTCGATATTCCTCCCATCCGTTGAATTTCCGAAGTTGCCAGACGTGGGGAAGACATGCTTACAGTATATTAGAAATATGTCGTTCCGGAGAGATTCGAACCCACAACCCATCGGTGCGCACAGCAGATGTTCTACCGCGCCAACGAGGTCGTCAATAAATTATATTTAAATTTAAAAAAAAAAACAAAAATTAGGTAGTTTTTAAGCAGGCTACTATAACTTAACCTACCGCTGCTTTATTTGATTATTCATAATGACTCTTCAAAACGTCTCCATTAAAACTTATAAAAGGATCGCTTGACAAGGACCGTCATCCAACACCTGGTGCGAAATGCAATCAAGTTTAATTATTACAGATATTAATAACAAGGGTGCAATAAGGGGAAAACCCAACCGGTTGCCATGGAAACGCCCTAAGGTTGCACGCAGGTTGCGATGCCCACACAAACGTATTTAGATATTTACGAGAAAAGCTGATTAAGGCTTTAATTGTTATGGTTTTCGCTTAACCCAACTAAAATTTTAACTATAGGGAACAGTCTGAGGAATATGGAAGAAAGTGATGCAGGGAATTTAGGGGAAATTCAGTACCAATGCTCAGAACAATATTTTGTAATAACGTGGTAATTCCTATGATTACTGAGAAACTAATTAATATTATTGACATTATAATTACCTAAGATACTCCCTAATAAGAAATTTAAACTTCTGAATAAGTTTATAAAAGCATCACATTTTTCACTACGCATTTTAAGAAAGAAAAGGATTATAAGAAAATTACATTTAAGAAAAGTTTATTCCTTATATTTTTTTTAAATATTGTGTTACAGATGTTACTCAGATTCTATGAAAAATATTTTTCAGGCGCGCCTACGCCTACAAAAGTTTAGAAATATTGGGTATATCCCATATTTATACTGTTCTTTCACAATAAAAAATACAGCAATATTTTAGTGTATTTTTGTTTAAATTTCAATGTTGTACATTATCATTATTTTGTCTGAAAAGGATATTTAAAATAATAAAACAAACACTTTCAAATATACTATTATTTAATACGTTGACTGATGTACCAGAATATACAAATTAAATCACTGTTTAAATATAGGAATTTGAGTTCAGTACAAAATGCTACAACTGTGATCGAAAAATTTTTAATTATGAAATTGGTTCTCAATCGAAGACGACTCCGCTACTTTATAATAAATAGATTAAAGTTAAAAATTGTATAAGGATATCAAATATTTCTAATTATATACAAAACTAAAATGCAATTACAAAATTATTCTATATCACAGTCACTAGAGAGAGATAAGATCTAATAGCTACGTTACGTTATTAGCCAGTCTATTTGTAAACACATCCACAAAAACTACAACCCTTAGTTACCATCTTCTTCACCGCCAGGAAAACAACTAATAAATCTAATATTACTCAGTGGCGGGACTACCATACAAGCCCAAAAGCCCGTCTTGCCGACTTTAACATAATACGTGTTTATATATTTATATAACTTATATATAATAATTACGTAATCGTATAAGTTAAATATGAATAAGGTCATTATTATATTTCTTTTCTTTTTTTTTAATAGTATAGGGGGCAAACGGGCAAGCGGCTCACGTGATGGTAAGTGATCACCGCCGCCCATAGACATCCGCAACACCAGTGGGCTTGCGGGTGCGTTGCCGGCCTTTAAGAAAGATGTAGGCTCGCTTCTTTAATGCATTTATAAGGAAAAACAGGCGTTTGGGCTTGTATGGTGGTCCCGCCACTGATATTACTAATAGGATCTAACTATTGATTATAAGAACATGAGTATATTTGAGCACAGTCTGTATAGGCAAATCATTTTCATGCAACCATTAAACAACAGAGATAAAATCAAGCTATTTCAGCTTTGTGCAGCGGTGTAACGTTTTTCTTAACATTTTAACACTTCATTAACAATATACATTATATACATGTACTATGAATAGGCTAATTATTGCTTTCATTACACCCTAATGATATTTATTCCGTAATTGAATTAAGTTAGCTCCTGTATGAATGTCCGGAGAAGCCTGATGCACCAGTGTGGCTGCCGTAAGGATGCATTTCACGATATGGTGATTCCCTGAAGAGGTTATGAAATTATAAACCAGTGTTAAATTTTAAATATGTTCAATGTGTTAACAAATAAATCAATTTTGAAATAAGTTTGTACTTTATTATGATCATTCATGAGTCAAATAATGTTTTACCATTTTTCAATAAAATTGACAATAGATATTTTTTATGTTAGATATCGATACACGAGTATGATATTCACTTGATGGTAGGTGATACCTTAGCTATAGAACACCTATCAATAATGCGCTGTTGATCTATGTATTTTTAACTTCAATGATTCGAAAATCCATAGATTGCGATTGAACATTCTTTACTTTACGGTTTTTCAATCTAAGAATGGTGGTTCGTTATCCGGTTGAAATTAATCTCAATACGTGTATAATAAATTAGTCGAAATACGTGTTTTGCTAAATATGTATGTTTAGGCAGTAATTTTATACTTATTTATTATTATTATTGCTTATGTTATTGCAGTCAGTTAAGACTTTAGTATTATAAAACTGACCTTTCATATGGCGGCGGTGGAAGAATATCGCACAAATTCATCCTACAATTTTGTTCACTCCTTCTACTTTGAGTCTCGTATCTTGGCTCTTGAGATACTTGTCTAAAACTGTTTTCTCTAGCCAACCACTGCCACTGCGGATAATCATATTCAACATCAGCAATAGCTGTCCAGGCTTTATTAGCCTCATGTTGGCTTGATGATTTGGATTGTGCTGTTTTACACGAAGGACATTCTTCAATTGAGAGGTCCTGATCGTCTCCATTACCACATTTTGTCATATCACTATAATCCTTAGTTAAAGTTGAACTATTACTGCTGCTTCTACAGCATGTTGAGCATTCTTCAGCCGAATACTGATTACTGTCAGCGAATGATCTGATCATACTATTATCATATGATCCTGGACTCACTGCACATTTAATACAAGAATCATCTGCATCTGTATGATCCTAAATAAATAATAAAACAACATGAATATATGACATAAATACTAGTCTATTTTTTTTTTGTTAAATTAAAAAACTACCTGATAATTATTCAATTCACTATAGATAGCACTAGACGCATATGCTTCTGGTGGAAATTTCCTTGTATCATCTTGACATATTATCCCATTTGTAGCACTAGCGTGTTGAGGTAGACTGTACTCTGCTTCCATAGTCATTGTACCAATTGTATTACCACCTAAATATACAAAACTTGTTCAAACAAACTGCATAGAAAATAAAAATATTTTATGTTAGATATGAAATACGTATAACGGGACTTGTTTTCAGTAATGTTAGTCATACCATGTAAAAGACTTTGATGACAGTTCAACATTTCAACTCGCGGCTCATTTGCTTCATACAAAGGCCTTTCTCGCATCCACGCGGCCTCTTTTCCGAGCAAACATTGCTGTGTATTTGTAATTGGGGTATCTGTCAAAAGTATATTACGTTAATTATTTTATAGATTTTTTTTGTGTAATTTTCATTGCACAAAAAAACTTAAATACTGACTTGCTGCATTTTGACTCTTTCGCTGTTTCGATTGCTTTTTACGCAAATATATTATAATACCAGCTCCGACTAGAATAATTGCCAATAAAATCAAACTTAGAATAAGTAACCAAGTTTCTTGGAACATCGACAGAATTGCTTTGTCTCTAGCAGGTTCCGTTCTGCAAAAAATATAAAAAAAATTGCACAATATGCTAAACTTTAATCCAAACGCCAAAGTATTCTTAAATTTACTATATTTAGATTTAGATTAAAACTGAATCTCAAACACTAACAATAAATTTGTCATAAAAATGACAGATTCTCGATACGAATATTCCCACAGAACAGGGAAAAATAAGTAGAATTGCTAAGTAGGCGTGGTATGCGTGTAACTATTGAGTGATATTTCCCTTAACCCATCACAGTCGTGTCATAACACTGCGATGAGTCGGTCGTGTCATAAAATTACTTTTTTTCGTAAATATACCGTACTGTTCTATTTTAGAGTGTAAGAATGATAGCAGAAGGAAAAGTCTTAGTAACGGACTGTTTCGGAAG
The DNA here is from genome assembly GCA_905404175.1 of Anthocharis cardamines. NCBI lineage: Eukaryota > Metazoa > Arthropoda > Insecta > Lepidoptera > Pieridae > Anthocharis > Anthocharis cardamines. The sequence goes on from FR989959.1 coordinate 5,235,765, forward strand.
TGTTTCTTACCATCACTTAGTACAAATTTATATATTTTTTCAATAAATCTTAAAATTTCAATTGACCATAAATTTAATAGAAAAAAAAGCTAAAATCATCCTTATACCTTTCATATAAAGTTCAGTTTAGATCGTTTGTCATATCAATTGTCAACGCTATTCTCGAATGTTCTATCGCTACTCACTTAGTAGTGATGTGTTAGGTCGAATGTTTTTATCGATATACTACGCGTCAGTAATAATTTTATAAAATATTAAAATTTATCATTTTTATTTTTAATTGCACGATAGTTAAATCGCAGTCCTAAATACCTTAATTAATAAATTATTAAAAAAATCGAAAGTGTTTTTATTTCTTGTTTGCCCTTCCTTCGAGTTGAAATTAACCAACGGATTGACCGAAAATTTTGAAGAAAAACTACTTATCTTCCTTGCAAGAGAAAGTAGACCCTTTCCCAGACTAGTACACGAGGCGATTAAAATTAAAAAAAACACCTTAACTTCAACAGAGAAGATGGTTTGAAACTCTCCAACACCTGTGATCTGATAATTAAAAATCTAAAACCCCAAGTCAAACATACTTAAAAACAAGGGAACATGGCATGTCAATATTGCCACGATATAGAGAATTACAGTAAATACCATTAACTCCGTTGGAATAGATAGCGTTAATATGGCAACTTTGTGATATTTCATCAGACAACTGTCATCTTTCAGTCTGCCCGTGACCACATTTGCTGAAAAAACGTCGGGATAAATAATGAATCGCATTTTAACCCTTATAAAGTATTTTATTTAAATGTGTGATACTCGCGTTAATAAAATAGAATAATAATATAGCTTCTTAACTAGCAATCGCGTTTTCATTAAGTGATTTATACAAATGTGATTTGTGTGAAAATTAAAAAAGAATATTATACCTACAAGTACTTTTTCAATTCATTCTAACCCTAACTTATACCTTCTCGCAAAGGCGGATCTACATTTTGATTTGAAAAAATAAATAAAAATTGTATCAAAAATAAAATACCTTATAATTTGGTTTAACACCAGTTTAAAACGGCGCTATAGGTATAATTATGATAATCATACAACATAGCACTTAAATCGTAAACAAAAATAATGTATCAAACATCGATAATGTTTTTAAACGTGTCCTACACTAGCCGGAAATGACGAAATTATTAAATTTATGACAAATCATGACACAGTTTTCGACTTTTTGAAGTGATGATTAAAATCATTATTGCGTGCATTAAGAATAACGACATCTATTATCGAGTAGAGGAATTATTTATTAGTTTGTTTCAATATTACAAAGTAACCGCTATCGCGAAGTACTAAGATATATTATCAATTGTAGGACCAGTGTGATTTATGTAGTTTTGAGTTAAATAAAAACAACCAATCGAAGAAAAATTGCAACTGTGTGCAGTATTAAATACTCCATTCATTTGTGTGAATTTGGCGACACTCGATCCGGTACAAATTATGACACATCGCACTTCTACTTACTTCTTCTGTTCTGTGAATATTCCCTAGAAAGTTGTTCATACTTAGGCCTCTGATCTGACGTTATACTATTAATGAGATCAGTAAGTTGGAATTTTGCATAAATCCGAAGTAAATGGAGAATTTAAGAATTAAAAAAAATGTACTCACTGCACATAATGCCTCTGCGACTGAGTGGGCAGCATGTGTATTTGCGCAGGCGCACTGAACGGCCCGTGTCCGCGCTTAGTGACGGCGGCTGCGCGTGCGACGTAGCGTCCTCCAGCCCTTAGCGAACTGGCTGCTGCAGCGCGAGTACGTGCTCCCAGCGACATCTGACCTACTACACGACCGTTGTTGCTTCCACCAACTCTCACCTCTATCTATATTTCATCGATATAATATGATTTTATTATTTCATTACTACTGGTAGTTTTTGCTTGAAAAAATATATGTATTCAATTCAATAAGTTTACTTTTTTATAATCTTCATCCTATGTTTTACTACGTGTTTCATGTGGATCTATAATAAGGTCATTACAGGTACAATGTACATAAAGATACATTAAATTTACTTTAAAGTTATATCTTAAATAATACTTGTGATGAAGAAACACTTTGTTTAATATTATGTTGTGAAAATAGTCTTATTGGGACAAAAAGACTGACTAAACAAAATCAACTGAAATATATGATAAAATATAAAATTTAGTTGAAATGCTATTTTTGCTAACCGCGACAACTCCCAAAGACACGATACAAATATAATTTACAGGCACTAATAAGAGAGCTTTCAATATATAAAAGATATATGATATAAATAAAATAATTTAAGACAATTCAAATTTTAGTAAATTCATAAGCCAACAAACCAAATATCCCGAAATTTCTCCATTCCACGCATAAACTGGCGGTGGGTCCCACCGAATCCACGCGGAAGTTGAATTTATTACTCCAGCTGTTACACTATGTGGTGGAGCTGTTGGGACTGAAAATTTGGCTTTTGTAAATTAAATCCACGATAAAAAAATTAATGAGGCATAGCTTCGAAAATATTATTACCGTCGTCCTCTGTAAAACCAGTCTTCATGTTGGAAGGTTTTCCAAGTAGCAATTTGTAAAATGGCATCAAAAATATATTATACTTAGTATACGGTATTAGCCCTGTGAGTATATGACTCGAGGATCCACTGTTATGAACGGTTGTCATAGTGAAATTCTCGTGTTTTGTTAATTCTATTAAACTATCTATACTTGTATTCGTTGGTTGGTTTTGATATTCTAACGCATATTGTTTATTCAAAGAGGTTCCGTTGAACCATATCTTCACTCCTTCTAAATATTCGTTGTAATCTGTTAGAACCTAAAACAGTTATTTTATCAAACATGATATTCTATTTATATGGTATTTCTAAAAAGTTTGTATATCTTCAACTTACATCCCACACAATTTTTAGTGTTGTCGACGATATTCCTTCTATTCTTCTTAAAACTAAAACATCTTGTTGTAAATAACGACGGGCTTGTACTAATTCGTATTGAGTCATTGGCGGATGGTTCTGAGGTTTATTTAGATCAGGATATGGTGATGATGATTCGAGATTTCCATTAAACGAATTAGCTTCCCTTCTTAACACCTTAAATAATATTGGATATTAGTGGTTGTTCTATTTTTAAAATAACATATTTAATATTTGAAATTCGAACCTGTAATGTAACTGTATGTAATGCACTTCCTGCTGCACTGACAGCAACGCACGTCCATTTACCTGCATGTTGAGTTGAAACTCGATCCAAATAAAGAGATCCCGATGCGTGCACTGAATTTGGAAATATGATTTCCTGTATTAATACAAAAATATTAATAATTACTCGAATAGATCCAATAAACTACAAAGTAATATTTGTTTTTTATTTCACCTGAGATCCTTCCATAGTCCAAAAAGTAACTGGTTTCGGTGAACCATCTGCGTCACATGGAAACGAAACTGATTCTCCCTCCCAAGCAGTTTGATCAGAAGGCACACGTGTGAAATGAGGTAAGGCTAAAAAAAATAAATTTCTTTGACTTATAAAACTGTAATGTGTACAAAAAATGGGTGAAAAAAATAAAAACTTACAGTGAACTGTAAGAGTTGCACTTGCTACGCTTGTCCCTGCTTGGCTTTCAGCTCGACACGTATAAGTCCCCGCATCTGAAGATAGCACTCTATCTATCCTCAGAGAACCTCTACGTATCATTGCATATGGGGATAATTGACCTTTATCACGAGACCAAGTTACTGATACGTCTGATTCTGGTGAGGCCTAAAACATCATAAAATTGTTCAAATAAACCAATTTACTTATGATATGTGTCACCGATGTTAAGAGGATGTTCAAAGGAAATAGCAAGATATTGATTCCTTTATAGCTGAATGAAACCTTTGATTGAAGAGGGTGATTTACTATCAGATATGTCACATAAAATATACAGCAGAAATATGACTATATTTATATTTTTATATATTTCGTTCAGTAATTTATAAATTAATTTTACTTATAATATTACCAATTATCTTAATATCGTTATCGTCTCTCTTATTCAGTTTAAAGTAGAATTATAACTTTTTAAACACAAAAACTAATAATAAAAACTAAACATTGTACAAGGATGGCCTTGCCTCTTCCAGGCAAAACTTGGAAACGATACAAAAGTATAAAATAGCATAGAAGATGCAGCAAGAATTAATATAAAAATAAAGGTAATTAAAAAGAGTAGAGAAATTAACAAACATAAATCATTATATACTTATACAAAAAATTACAAAATATACAACGTATCACATGACAGACGGAAAATAAGTATTATAAAACCGTTCATCGATGGAAAAACCGTGAAGTGCATTGCGCGTTTCGGTTTCAGTATATGGATTTCCGAATGCTCGAAGTAAAAAATAGATCGACAGCGCATCATTGACTGATGTTCTGTGGCTGAGGTATCACCTTCCATCAAGTGAACCTCATGCTCGTCTGTCGATATTTAACATAAAAAAAACCTAAATTTATGTTAATAAACTAGTCTAATATGCAGTAGCCATTGAAATACTTACTTGACAATGAAACTCAACGTTCTGGTTAATCAGTGCCGTTATGTTATTAGGTTTCACTAGAAAATGTGGTCTGCGTAATACGAGTAATGTGGCAGGCCGGGATTGTCTATCGCCTGCTACATTAGACGCTACACATTTGTACACTCCGCTATCAGTTGGAAGACTTTCTATAATCTTTAAATTACCTCCGTCGACTATTGCTATTCTGAAAGTTTATAACTCTTTAATAAATTATACTCTATGACTTTATTGTGCCTTATTAACTATCACAATTATATATTTTTGTGTTTATATATTTCTGGCGCTATCAGACGTGATGCAGTTTGATAGCGCCAGAGAGGGAGCTGGAAAGAAAATACATGTCATATAGATCGTATCTAATATAAAAAGGGCAGGAAGATAATTTTTTGTATATGCATATATTGCAAAATTTAAGTCTAACCTTCCATTAACATCAACATCGAGTGTTCGTCCATCTTTTACCCAATGTATAGAAGGATCTGGTGCACCTTTAGGTGAGGAACATTCAAGAAGTGCTGGCTCACCGCTCGCTACTTTCACGTCTCGTGGTTCATTCCTGAACTCATCACGTAGAACTGCATAAAAATAAAATAATTTATTCATATTTATGCCTAATGTACGCAAGGATGTATTGTAAGGAATGGTTGATTAGATTAGGATAAATAGACGAAGAAATGATGATTTAAATTACAAAAAAGGATGATCCGCTGATTTCCAAAGAAATATTTTAACCAACAATCGTCTTAATAAAAATAAATCATCTTATTTATTATCTGCCGAAGCTTTAAAGAAATCTTTAATAATACTAGCTGACCGGACAATTTTCTTTCTGCCATATGAAAGGGTAAGGCGAAGATTTGGGGTTATAGGTATTTTTGATGCCAATTCACAAAAAAAATCAAAAATATTTTTTGTCAAAAAATAGAATATTAATTTCTGGATAGGGAAACTCTTATCACCTAGCGGTATGAAATATACATACTTTAAGACCTATTCTAATGCCTACCAAATATACATTAAACAATTCATAAAAATCGCTCGAGTCGTTTCTGAGTACTCGGCCACAAACACCGTAATATAAGATTTTTATATAGTATATAGATAGAATAAAACATTGGATTCAAAAGTTAATGTGTCGTGTATTACTTAAATTACTGAGATTTTATTGTCTATTAATTGTCTAATAAAAATTCGCATATTTAATGCATTCATTTGCAAGCGTTGCAGACTAAAGTCGCTAAGACTCTTAATTAATTTTGTAGACTACGTAGTACTAAAACAAATTAAAAGTTAGCTAAAACTGTCTCTCGGGCATACTTTGCACACTTAGCGTACCTACTTCATAATGAAAAATATTCACCTTGTTAAAATATTTTAGCGCTTTCAATTCTGCTCTTATCATTTTCTCATTAATATAATTGAACTTGCCACTTATTTTGTGTTTTCAGACTATTTGTTATTTATTCAATGTAAAATATGTAGGTGTGTCATTCACTGATTTAGATATTGACGAGAGTGACGCTCACTTGATCAATGTTGTCAATGATGCGCTGTCGACTTGTTATTTTAGATTAAACGATCGGAAATTCTTAGATTGATGGGTTTGGAGTATTGGGTAGTACATTGCATTCTATGCATTCCGATGGGTCGCGGTTTCGAATCCCGCCGGGATGTCCATCTAACGTCTGGTCATTCCATTATTAAAAATCCGATCGAGCAACGAAACATCAATTGCATGTTTAAATTTTTTATTAATAGGCCAACATCACATCATTGACTGATTTGCTTTACCTGAGGTATCGCCTACCTATCAAGTGAGCCTACGCCGGTCTATGTAATAAAGAAATTCAACTCAAACAGCTGTCATCTTTCAATCTGCCCGTGACAACGTATGCTGAAACGTACTCGAACCGTCCTGATAAATAGGACCCGGCTACGCACAGGTGAAATGTAGATTTATTATACACAAAAAGCTTCTGTAGCCTATAATATAATATAGCTTTCTATTGGATAAATAATTTTTAAAATCGGTCCAGTAGTTTTTGAGTTTATTCGTTACAAACATACAAAAATACAAATCCTTCCTCTTAAATATATTAGTGTAGATGTATCCTTACCGGCGATAGTAAGTGTCGCGTTCTTGCTAACTGATTCCCCCACAGTGTTCCGGGCGACGCACCAGTACACACCTTCGTCACTCTCCTTCTTACCACGCATAACCCTAAAATATATTTACGTTTAAATCGCAAACCAGCAACGCTCCTCGGCTACACACGGGTGCAATAGCCTATGTTACTCGCGGATAATTTAGCTTTCTGTTGGTGAAAGAATTTTTAAAATCGGTACAGTAGTATTTGAATTTATTTATGACATACAAAAATACAACTCTTTCCTCTTTATAATATTATTAGTATTAGTATAGATATAGAAAACCGGACTGAATATTGATCAAAGTAAATTTTAAGGATTAATAGAAATAAAATCTTTATCCTTAATGTCCTAGCGTACTTTATATAGAAAAACCAAATACAACTTAATACCAGTATTTCAGATCTGACATTTGAATCACACACAAGACTCATGTAGTACAAAACATAAAACTGTTTTGGGTATTGTTAATTTTTTGACAAACTTAATAAAAACCTAACGTAGTAAAGTAGCTACAAAATATTTCTAAGTTTTTTCTTTATAATATAGTGTAGAATTGTAGAGCATATAAAACAAAAAAATACATAAACGACTCGGTCAGTCTAGGTCTGAAGTATTGCTTTTAACATGTGCTTTTAGAAGTACATTCGAGGTTATAATTATGTAGTATATGAAGGGGTTATTTCAAAAAGAGTTTAAAACAAAGCTGAATGAACGATGGCTGCTTAGCGCCCCGATGGAAAGAAATAAATAATAAATAATCGACAGCACTCATTATCTAATTTTACGATAAAACAGATGCATTTTAAAGAGTGATGATTGTATTTCAGAATGAAAATGAATGATTTTTTATTTAACAATAAGATTTTACAGATTATTTTATGGTTGTTGGGTCATTCTTTTAAGTAAATTTATACCTGTGCCAGGATGTCCCGCTCTTCCATATAAGAATTTCTTATTGTTATATTATAATACAAAAAAATCAAAGAAAAACTTCAATTTAAATATTGTATCTAAAAAGCCAATCAGTTACCAGACTTTTAAGTTCGTAATTTTTTTTTTAATGTTCGTAATGTATGACTCATTTAACTGATTGTCTTTTAACATTACAAAGACACAGAGGCTTCATTCGACCAAATGTATGATGCCTTATTCCATAATTTAAAGAAAATGACATATCCATAAAGAGACCATAAGCGCCACCGATGACCGCTATAACATAGCCACCATTTGCCACTATAGCGTGGCCATCAGTGGCTACTAAAGCGTAGCCACAATCCACATTGGCCACAAGCTGCGGATATGATATTCCATACATTTTATAAGACATCGGCGCACACTAAGCGCTCGAGTGGTTGTGATCGAATCCAAGCTGCGGAAGTGGCCGACACTTCCGATAGGTAGCCGTGAATAAAGGCCACGTCTAATGGTGGCCACTGGTGGCTTAATGTGCGCTAAATCACATAAAAGTTAAACCTACCTAAGAAAAAGAAGTCCATCTTCAAGTAGAACCCTATGGGGATGATCAGTTGGCGCGAGGGGAGCGCCGTCCTTATACCACTGGATTGTTGGTTTCGGTTTTCCCTCAGCGACGCAGCGGAGGGTAGCGGGTTCGCTTCTCCCGACTATTGTGTCAGCCGGGTGCTCTTTTATACGTGGTGCCCGGCTTTGGGCTTTTAAGAACATATATTTTTAAGTTAAGTTTTATTGTAATTAATTTTATAAATATGCTCTTAGTATTTAGTAAGTGTGAATTATTATACTATAAACTCTTTTATTACAAATAGTATATTCACAAAATCATTACAAAAATTAACATACATTATTGTAATATTAAAATGACGTAAACAATCAATACTGGGTAATTTAATATTTATAATAACAACAGTCCGTAAAATTGCATTGATTTCGATTCAACAGTTAATTTTGTAGAACTGTGAGTAACTTTGAAAACTTCAACTTTAACCAATAATTTTTAAACATATAACATTACGTGAATATTTTAAATAACTTATAGAAATATAAAAACATACTTGTTATGTATTCACGTAAAACATATAATTATGTGCCTACTAATTAATCAGCAATTAAATCCTTTCTTTAATATGGTTTAAAATATAAATATATTCAACTTACCTACAGAAGTCTGCAAAATAATCAAAAATACTAATAACTGATTCCATTCACGCTTATCACTTTTTGGTCGCGCGACCATAATGACACTTATTTCCCTCACTTGTCACTTTACGCATATTCCCGAGTACTCTTCATATTCGATTATATATCAACGCTCATACTTTATTCGATCATCGCGATGTATTTACGACAGAGCGTGACGCAGCCGCCCCGTTTGACGCTCTGAAGTTTACTGTTCCCCACTAAAGATGCGATTTCGCGCCGACTCAGTACCATAAACCTGCCAATTTGGACTTTATAACAATCACTGCAGGTAAGCCGGCCTACAGGTAATTAAATTTTCAGCGACTTCCGTTGCAGTTTTATAATAGACCATCTAGGATTTTTCTGAAAGGCAACAACGAATGAATTTCAGCGTAACTTTTTAGCTGTGCAACACTGAATGTTTTGTTATTTACGAAGACAATGCGAGTTTTTTATTTAAAACAAAAAATATTTTAACTTGCAGCTGATATCAGAGGTTCGGATCGGACATTTCAGTGTAAACTAGGCCGTCATTTTTTATTCAAGATTTACTTGAATATTTTTTGAGTATAAAATAGTGAATATTTTTAGTCGGAAAATAGAGACCAAGGCTTTTTAAAAATAGCAGGATTGTAAGAATATTTTAAATTATTATTTATCTAAAACCAACCAATTTATCTGAATAATACGTATATAATTAATAGTAATTAACATTACGTTCTTTCATTGATCTTATGAAAAATATACGTTTAGAATAGCGAAGTAGTATGAAGAATTCCCAAAGTAAGTAGTAATGAATTTATTGAATAAAGATTATTTATATTAATCATGTTTTTTTACATCCATCACTTGGTGTTGGCGCTTATGTAGAGCTCCAACATATGTATACAGAGTTGTGCGCTTTATTTTATTTACTATTTATAAAAACCTTATTAATAATATTCTAGATAATTACATTTCTCAATTAGTTATCAATTCCTATGCACGGACGTAGAAAGCACATGTCAATACTACCTAGACAAGGCTAATGCACATTATCGCCGGAATCCCGGCTTATCTCCACGTATTCCGCACACGTGTTGGTTGGGAGGTGTCAATTATGACTTGGTGGTACTTGTGGTGCCACTCACGTATTTTGTTTCCTAACTGTTGTCATGCCATCTTGATTAGAGCATCCTACAACTACTTCCACCCATTCGAGCATTGTATCCGAGATAATTAGCTAAATAATGAATAATATGGTCCTAGCTTTGAAATAATGAAGCGTTTTTTTTTTTACATAATAAGTCAAAATTTTACTTTATGGTTATGGTTATAAATATGTAAGTTTATTATCAATTGAGTCGCATGTTATACGTCATTATGGAGTATGGAGTCGCTTCCAGTTTTGATTTGAAGAGTGAGGGTAGCTTGTACTGATTACAGTTTAAATTCTCAGACCTATTTAGTTTCAAATTATGATACCACCATGCAAGCCCAAAAGCCCGGCTTCATCGTAATACGTTTTTATATACTATATAACTTATAATCACGTAATTGTATAAATTATTTATGTCTTATATAATTACATTAAGGGCATATTTATTCCTTTTGTCGTATTAATAGGGCAAGCCGGGCTTTTGGGCTTGTATGGGGGTTCCACTACTGTATATATAGGCAAGCAGTATTGTCTAATTGTATGCCCAATAAAGGCATAGGGGCCTTCAGAAATGGGTTTAAAAACTGTTCATATAATATAATACACATTCTGATGACTGAAGAGTTACGCACGCTAATTCCTATGTGATAGTACCTACTTAATGTTTAGATCCGTTGTCGTACTCTATGACTGACTTGTCGGCTTGGAACAAAGGAAGCTTTCATTATCTCTATTTCATTGAAATATTCATGAAGTGAGCGAAGCGGAGATAAACCGGAATATTCGATTAATCATTATGTACAAGTAAACAGTGCCTGCATCTTAATGTATAGCAATCATTGTGTTGTATTATTGCACCTGTTATTTTCGGATTAAATAATTTATTCTCACTAAAACTTAAAAAGGTATTTACTAGTTATATACTTGCGTAAATTGACAGCGCTATTACTGAAATATTCTAAAAGTCCGTTTAAAAATATCTTAAGAAAACGGATAGGATTATAAAACAGGGCTTTTAGTTTCTATTTGTTTTTTATGTCAGATATCGACAGACGAGCATGAGGTTCACTTGATGGTAGGTGATACCTCAGCCACAGATCATCAGTAAATGATGCGCTGTCGACCTAATTTTTACTTCGAGCTTTCGGAAATCCATAGACTGAAACCGAAACGCGCAATATGCTCTTCACGGTTTTTCCATCTATGAACAGTGGTTCATTACCCAGACGAAATTTAGATATTCCTCCCACCCGATCAATACCCGAAGTTACCAGACGTGGGGAAAACATGCTTACAGAAAATTATAAACATGTGGTCCACGTAGGATTCGAACCCATGACCCATCGATTCGCACGGCAGGTGTTCTACCGAACGCGCCAACGAGCCCGTCAAATAATAAACTCGTATAAATAATAAACTCAAATATTACACCATTCTATAATATAGAACAAGTACAATAATTCCATATTCAAATAAGCAATGATCGCACGAGCAAACACTACAAAAAATCCACATAAAAATACTGCCAAGATCGAAGCACTGGCTTCCGTGCAAAGCGATCGCATAAAATGCACCTTTATTTATTTCCGCGAGATAAACATGCAATGGTTTGAAGATAGCTACATTCCGAGCACGTAGACTGACTCGGACTTGTGTCAGGTGAGGCTTATAGCGTTCTTATGCCGATACAGATCGCCGGCACGTGTCTTGTTGCTTGCGGGTCTGTGATAAGAATGTTTCTCTTTGACTTACTAAGCCAGTGCGTGTGTCAATGTATTTTTAGCAAATTACCACACGTGTGCCTCTCGATAACATTAGAAGCGAGATGGTATGATTTAAATGGACAATTTCTCATATCAAGTAAGTAATCTTTGCTTAATTTAGTACAGCGAACAATGATAAATTTTCTTTATAGAATCCGAAAATTCAAGTTGTTGCGAAGCCCCTAAATGCTTTCCTCATGTAGACCCCTTCCTCCTGCTATTCCCTTTAAAGCAAAGCCTTTTTTTTGCAAATTCATCAACATCAAATGTATATTAGACAGCTGATATAGTGCTTCTCTTTTAGACAGATTTAAATGTCTGACTGTAGTTTTGACGGGCTCGTTGGCGCGTTCGGTAGAACACCTGCCGGGCGCATCGATGGGTCGTGGATTCGAATCCCACCGGGAGCACATGCTTATAATTTTCTGTAAGCATGTTTTCCCCACGTCTGGTAACTTCGGGCATTGATCGGGTGGGAGGAATATCTAAATTCCTACCGGGTAACGAACCACCGTTCATAGATGGAAAAGCCGTGAAGTGCATATTGCGCGTTTCGGTTTCAGTCTATGGATTTCCGAATGATCGAAGTAAACATTAGGTCGACAGCGCATCATTGACTGATGTTCTGTGGCTGAGGTATCACCTACCATCAAGTGAACCTCATGCTCGTCTGTGGATATCTGACATAAAAAAAAAAAAAAAAGTGTATGACTGACTGTACCCCTGGGGGTCGATATAGAACACTTTGAGTAACATAATAGGTGAACTATAATATTACTGAGGATCCTGAGTTCAGATAGAGTTTATACTAGAAAGCTGGTGCTTAAAATGAATTATGTATTATGATATAATGGAAGTATTGAAAGTCACAGTATTCCTATATGGAATTGAAATATAAAATCTTTACTAACATTATATAGAGAAAAGATTTGTTTGTATGTTTATTTATTACGATTTAACTCAAAAACCGATCGCGCGATCCTTTCACCAATAGAAAGCTACATTATCAGCGAGTAATATAGGCTTTTTTTCGGGTATAGTACATCTATATTACACCCGTGCGAAGCTGGGGCGATCACTAGTAGTATTATAAATCGATTCCACACTAAAATATAAAAAAAGAAACGTCCAATAAACATCGTAGCGGCGCTTGCGAGTAAATTCTCATCGACATAAAGCAAGTTCCCGAAGCGCCTTAGGGGCTACTAATTCAATCAATTGGCTGACCATAAATAAAGTGGAAGACATCCTCGATACTCACGTAATTGAGAAGCAAGGATACAGACGGCTTAAGCGACAAATCAATTAAGCGCAGAAAGATAAAAAGGATGCATTAATATGGAAGAAATACGAACGGTACTAATAACTGTTTTATTACATTTTTTGTCCGATATTGAAATTTTGTATATACTTAAAGGCTAAACTATATCTAATGGAGTTGCAGATATAGTATTTATTTATTCATTTAGGTAACATAATGTACACTTATGAACGTCAATAAAAATAAAATGTTTTAAGGCTTCTAATTTTACATTTACTGCCAGTTCTCAAATCAAGGGCGTAGAACGGATGAGAAGAACTGGCAATAAACTCTCCCCGCTCTTTAATCGCCAAGTTTTTGTTTTTCAAAATGTTTGTAAGGAGCTGCCTGCAACCATTACAGCATGTTCCACATGAAATCTTGAAATAATTAGCTATAATAATAAAAAAATTAAAAAAAAAACATAGATTTGTCCTTATAATTATTTCACCTCTCAACTTTTATTAATTAATTCATATTCAGGCTTAGAATATATAATAGAAAAGCGACCAGTCTATTTTCGATACGCGGCTTAACGTAAACATAAACAGGCTTCCCCTATACAAACAGGGAATAAGATACCAATACCTACAGGACTTAAGCTCTAATCCTTGTTTTGTCAAGGGTGTCTGCACACAAATGGAATTGACAGGCTGTAGAAAATAAAAATGTGAAATCTCCTAAGCGCCTATTATTACAATAAGGGCAAATGTATGCTTTTAAAAATACTTTTTGGTCACTCTTGCTTTTATTCGAAAGGAACATAGTAAATATTAGCTGGGCTTGTTGGTGCGATGGTATTCACGGGTCTCTTTATATGTATAAAAAATGATCTCCCGAGCTCCCTAATGGAGCATGGCGTTTTTTGTATGGAATCTCTCTTTTGGTAGCTTAACACGGACAAGAGTGGAGAGCACTGTGGCTCAGCCTTGGGCGGTTTGCTACGACACGCCTAACAGTTTCACTGATCACGTTTCTTCATAGGCAAGTAAGTGTTCAGCCTTCTATGTCCTGCCCGACTGAAACAATTTTTTTAAAATTTTGTTTCCCCAAGATTCGAACTCAGGACCTCCAGTGCTAAAAGTATAGCACTTACCACTGAGCTACGGAGGGGGTACAGGTCTCGTTATATAATTATCGTTATTGGGTTCGTTGAAGCGTTTGGTATAATACCTAACGTAGGTACCGATGGATCGTGGATTCGAGTCCTACCGGGACGACATGTTTATATTTTTCTATAAGCTTATCTTTCCCAGGTCTGGACACTGGATATTAAGCGGATGAGAGGAATGTCAAAATTCTGACTAGATAATATAGGCACGTATCGGTCTCAAACCATGGTTTTCGTGATGTTCTGTGGTTGAGATATCACCTACCATCAACTGAACCTCATGCTCATCTGTCGATATCTAACAAAAAAATCGATATTCTGTCCTGGGAAACGAACTGCGATCATTCATAGAAAAGCTGTTTATTTCTTAGTTTTTACTAAACTTCACTCAAATAGCAGAACATTATACGGTGTTCCATAAATGGAGAGAAACTTTATCTTCAAAAATGGATACATCCATTCTCGTCCTGCATCGCTTAGTGTAAATATGAATTGATTGCTAACTGGGAAAGGATGGGTGCGCTAAATCTGCCACGTGTGTCGTCTATTAACAGTTGACACTGTTGGGCTGAAGCCAAGGGTGATTCAGTTTTTAAGACCGGAAGTGTGTAAGCGATCTTTGCCCCTGTTCGTTTTTTAAAGCATTAAGATTAACTATGACTGTTGGCTATTGAGTTGAACACAAAGGCGATATATGTAAATATTTGTGTGATTTTCTGATACTGTTAATAAATAATAAATATATAGTAGGTATATATTATATATAAGTATCAATAATGTTGTCGATTGTCCTTTAAGTTTGTTGCTTTGAAGTAATAAAAATATTATATTTTACTTTTTAGTTTAAGTTTAGTTTTGGCGAGTGAAAGGAGAGAATGGAAAAAGCGAACATACTGCGCCGACCCCAAATAAAAAAAAAGGGAACATGGTAGGAAGAAGAAGACTTTTTAGTTTAATTTTGTACATACTATATGTAGTTATAGTATTGAAGTCGGTGTTTGTTTTTTGTTTAAAATAATTTACCGGGAATAAGTTCGATAACATTGAGATGAAATTGCTTAAATACAATTTTGGTAATATACTTATTTGTTTGACGGTTTCCTTATGCGGCTATAAGGGTGCTTAATTTTGAAAATGTTTTTTTTTTTATTGTTTACGTGTGTATATTTACGATGATTAAGTCAAATATGAGGACAGTGTCGTTCTTACCGGGAAAAAGTTCGATGATATTGAATTAGGTAAAATACAATTTTGGCAATATCTGTTTGATGGTTTCATTTACGGCGATAAGGGTGTGTAATTTTGAAATGAAAATAAAATTATTTATTTGGGACACACAACACAAACAAAGGAAAACAAAGTTAAATGAATGA
This sequence comes from Anthocharis cardamines, assembly GCA_905404175.1. Taxonomy (NCBI): domain Eukaryota; kingdom Metazoa; phylum Arthropoda; class Insecta; order Lepidoptera; family Pieridae; genus Anthocharis; species Anthocharis cardamines. The sequence continues at coordinate 5,251,362 of FR989959.1, forward strand.
GAGTTCGATAATAATTGTAATTGTTCAAAATAATATTTAAAGTTTATCACAAAGACATTTAAAAAGAGATAATAAAATATAGCAAGTGATTCTGAGTATCTAAAGCTATATTTCAACCACATTGTCCTCTCATTATGATATTACTTATCTCGACAATAACAGTAGAGTTATGGCTAACAAATTACCTACATCGTCGCTGATTCTTGGAATTCTCATTATGGAATATCGGCTGTAAGGGATATTAATAGAAGAAGCAAGAATTTCTATTGTTTAATACCAAAATAATGTTGTTTTTTATGTTAGATATCGACAGACGAGCTCATGTTCACTTGATGGTAGATGATAACACTAGTAAATACTTTTTACTGAGGCCGAAACCAATCCACGATTTTACCATTTATGTGAAATAATTTTTGAAATCGGTCGAATAGTTTTTGAGTTTATTCGATACAAAAATACAAATCTTTCTACTTTATAATATTAGTTTAGATGAAAGAGCATTCAAAATTGTATGTAGGTATATAATAATTCATCAATCTGATAAAACATACATAATATCTTCGTAACAAACAATAAGAATAATGAGTAAGATATAAAAGGTTTTGTTTCGTTCTAAGCAAAATATGGCAACACTAAGGACATTATAGAGGACAAATTACGTTCTGATATCGAAGGGCGCTTATCAGCTGTAAGCCCCTTAGGATGGGTAACACGGGTCGGAGATTTGACTCTTATCGTTTTCTAAGGAAACAGTAATAATTATTTACTGTTCGTGCCCGAGACTTTTATCACACTATCTCTTAAATTAATGTATTTCATATAAATAGAAGAATATACATATTTATTTCATTTTCATTATATTTATTTGCTGTATTTTGCTAGTTCCTCATCCACGGAACATCAATCAATATTTCATTTGTACTATCAAAATAAACTACTAATGCGCTATCGACCTATGTTTAACTTCGAGCATTCCAAAATCCATCGACTGAAACTGACAAAAGGAGTATAGTATCTACTAACTTCTTGAAAAGAACTACAAGCTGCCCGACCCGGCTTCACGCGGCTAATGGGTATACTAATAAAGAAAATGAGACCATTTCAATTTTTTGTTCAAAAAAAATAGAAAAAAAACAGGATAGGGACACCCTTATTACTTTACGATATGTTCTCACACCTACCAAATATACATAATATGTATTAACATTTTTATAAAAATCGGTCGAGGCGTTTCGGAGGAGTGCGACCAAAAACACACACGAGAATTTTATATACATATTATATAGATGTAATTACAAATATACTTTTTCTAGTCTCATGTATGTTGAGTTCCAATCGATTCTGTCTTCGATTCAATCAGCCGTGTAGGAAGAATTCTAAACAGTGTTTTGATTTTTAATTTTCAGGTATATTTTTTTAACTCTAACGCTAGAGTTATTTTCGCATCACGCATGTGCTTAGTGATAACAGTCCACCCTACTTGGCGCAATTTGTTACTCAATATCAGCGACAAACAGTCGTTTAGCAAATGTACTGTGAACATCACATTATTGTTATATCTCTACCACGTTTTGTCGTTACTTTTAATGGTTATGCGTTATAAGGTAATAGAATTTTATGACCATTTTGTATGTTATCAATCGCAAACGCTTCTTATTCGAAGAAAGCATATGATGCGATGAATAAATATTTTTTTTTATATTCAACTAGTTGTACCCGGCATATAAGTACATTGCAAGGCCACGTATAGTAAAAGTGTTACTTTTTTTTTGGGCTAACTCAAAAGTTTCTTAATATTCGGATGAATAGTGTATGAGTACCTACAAAGAGGACATTTGACAGAAGTATACAATAATAATAAATAACTTTTGTTATATTTTTATAGACAGCTAACTGATTTTATTAGAAGATTCTTAGATATGTTTTCAACGAAACAGACACACAAATATATCTGATTCTTGCAAGACAGGGAAAGATTTAGTCATTAGACCGCCGTGGTAAGCTCATTACGTTTAGCACCGAGGGTCCCTGATTCGAATCCCGCGGAAACCAGATAAAAAACATCGTTTTTGTCAGGCAGGGAACAGAAAGCTGATCATTAACTTGCCTGTAAAAAAATGATCAGTTAAACAAACACCTACATGTGTCTGCCCCATGCCCCATTAGGGGAGTCGGAAATTACTATGGCATTTGTGCAGAATGAAAATTGTAATCGTATTCTAATATTGAAACAAATAATTCCTTCTTGACTTTCCTATAGACTTTCCAGTATCAACCCTACATTTCTCCCCATAAAGCCGCGAGGTAAATTGTTTCCGATATTCAAGCGGAAGGCAGAGAATGGATTCAGTCTAATAGGGAACCCTTCCTTTGTCCTTGTTAAACAGAAAAGATTTCCGAGGTTTCATTGACCGGGGTGCGTGTTATCTGTCAGTTTTGAAAAGGAAAACACCGTAATATAACGAAGGTGTGACTTGAGCAAATTGTCAATATTCGTATAACAATGGGCTATTGTCGTCATATTATTTGAGGTAGATGACACACGATCTATGTGTTCTATAATTATTGTACAATAAATACGTATTCTTAAGAATCGCCTCTGTGGCTCAGTGGTAAGCGCGATGCGTTTAGCACCGGAGGTCCTGGGTTCGAATCCCAGGAAAAAAAATAAAAAAATGTTTCGGTCAGGCAGGGCGCAGGCTGATCACCTACTTGCCTGTAAAGATAAATGATCAGTGAAACAGACACAGAAATGGGTCTTCCCCATGCCCCACTAGGGGACTCGGGAATTAACTTTATTCTTAAGAATATTGTAGGGAAGTCTATCAGCGAATAAATTTTATTTAGAACATAATATTTTTACACGTTGAAATGTAAGGTATTCTAAGTGGAATATAAATAAAAGTTGCTTGGTCATATCTATGATAGTTGTCATATGACATTAAGGTATTGGCTTTTTAAATGTCACATTTATACCTGCAGATAAGACTTGATACCCGCTAACTGTATTACTTATTATGATTGTAGGCCAACATTTTTTTACTTTGAGCATTCAGAAATCCAAAAAACTGAAGCTCGAAAGCGCAAATTGCACGGTATTTTCATTTGCGATCGGCAGTACTCAAAAAGTATTAGAAATATGTTCGCGGTCATAAAATTAGTTTTTTTTTTCTTGAGAACTTTACAACTTGCGATGAGTTTTATATAGATATACAAAGATTAAAACTTTCTATATCCTAATGTCATAGTTGCTTACTTTCAAAGTACATTTTAAATACATTATTGGTACCTATTTGTAAATAACACATTTTTGTCGCAAATGAGCGATTTCCGGTTTCAAAACAATAAGCAATATGATACTTATGTTATTTCTTATATTTCATACTTCTGATGCTGATATGAATATAGCTTTTTACATTCCCTGAGGCTAGGATTGTCTAGACAAGACAGTATTTCACAGAAATTATGCGAAAGGGTACTAGCGTCGGTTCGGAGTGCGCTGGTGTGACAACCAAATTGGAAGCGACAACATGCTTTTAGCGTCTCGTCTCAAACCCCTGTGGATAGTGGAATCGCATCATTGCGGGTGTAGGGTTTAATTCATAGACGGCTCAGCTACCAGTACACCTTGCGTAAGGGTTTTTGTCGGATTTTGTCAGTTCCACACCTGTGACGCCGTGCCACGCCAAATCTAAAAACCGCATTCATATCTACGGCGCGGACCTCGAATAGTTGGTTACATATATGTACATAAAATTACTACTATCCCCTAAAAACACTTTCTAATCATGTAAAAAATATCTGCTTTTCATTAAATCTTCAACATTGTGATATAAAATAGTTTAAATTTACAAAGCTCATTCATTCTATCATTCATCTCTCACTATGGTGAATAGTTAAATAAGTAATTATAGTACAATTATTCAAAAACTCTTCACCAATTTAACATATGTTTCGATTTTTTTTAATATTATAATTTATATTTTAGATACATTATAATTGTATTTCAATGGTATAAATTCAACTGCCATTGCTATTAAAAATAATATGTTATATTAAAATTACCTGATAATCATCTGATAACTTTTTATATGAAGAATAAGTAGGTAAGCATTAATATTGTCTTTTATTAACGCGAGTATCACACATTTAAATAAAATACTGTCTCCCCGCGACCACGGTTGCTGAAAAGCATCCGAAACGTCGGGATAAATAATTTAAACAATATAAATAATAAATCGCGTTTTAATCCGGTATACAGTATTTTATTTACTTACAGTATTTATTATTACCTTTTAGGTAAGCATTAGACCGCAATCCTGCCTGATGGTAAGCGCGGATAGAGGTAGAGAATTCCATACCTTAGGAAGATAAAGGAGGAAGCGTACCGTTTCGGACGAATATAAGTTACATTAACCATATAAGGATGAAATCCCACTGAATTGAATGATAATTAATTTTGATAATTCTGAATTCAAACTTCTATGAATTAGACCAATCTACACTGGCGCGTCGCTACCAGTAACCACAATAAGACATTGTTTTAAGTACATCTTAGCAAACAGTAAAAAATACGACGTGACATGTCAGATTTTAAATACTTATAACAACCTATAGCCATTATACTCAAAGTAAAGGATTAAATTCATTTAAATATTTAGAAAGACTTCATCATCAGCACAATCTTTAAGTCAGGGACTGAATATTAATTTACTATTTAAGGTTAATTTACTATGGGAGCTTAACCGAAATAATAAAGGTTTTTGTCAATATTCTTTCGTTTCTATGACTAAAAAATATAAAATAATATATAAAATCATCATCATCATCATCATCACCGATAAACTCGATAATAACTTTTTTAAGTTCACTTCAATAATTAACAATACGATACGATTTCTTTTTTCTTATTTCATTATTTTATATATTTACAGAATTTTTTAAACTTATTCTTTTTCGTCTTAAACTCCAAAATTTGTCACATATTTATCGAACCACTATTCTGCCTATATTGTATTAAAAAATATACCTAATATATATAACACAAATTCCGTTAAAGAAGAAAGAAAGTTAATCTATAAATTGAAAAGAAAACTACTTTTTACAAAACTTCAGTTATCTAGAAACTCGCTTTTACTGAGATACCGCTTTTGCGCTTAGTAGTATTCTTTACAACTGACGTAACTTTTATATATTTTTTAAATCTATATCTAAGAGGAAAGATGTGTTTGTTTATTACGATTTAACTCAAAAACTACTCGATCAATTTTAAAAATTATTTCACCAATAGAAAGCTACATTATCAGCGTGTAACATTTTTTCCTATAGTAGGTACATCAACATTGCACCTGTGCGAAGCCGGGGCGGATCGAAAATATCTATAAGTTTTGTAAGGAGTCATAAATAAATAAATACAATATTCATATTTAATAATATTATAAATGCGAAAGTAAACTCTGTCTATTTATTATGTGTCAATTCTATATTACTAAAGTACTTTTAAGTAACTTGAATCCTGAGGAATGACTAAATATTTTATTTTTTCTCTTGAAAGTATCCTAATTCTTCCTTTACCCTAAGTTAAATTATTAAAAAAAAATACTTTATTTTAAATATTTACCCCATTGTTCTTAATATCAAGAATGTAAACTTTTTTATAATCTAGTAATACCTACTTGGTTCTATCTTTTGACTTCGCCCTACAAAATTAACAGTATACCTATCATGTTATGATGTTAATTTTCTATACATATCCCCATCACCTAGTTCACCATTTATTTCTAATTAACTTCGCTGCCGCGCCTTTGTTCGTTGTCTAATCCCTTAGCCCCAGCCCCCAAGTCATGCCTTGAAGAGAAGTATTAACATATTAAAACATCAAACACAAGTAGTCTGACTCCAATAAAAGAAGTCAACATATCGTAAAAGGACAATTAGCTTGCATGTGACAGGTCGTTCGTCATCGCAACGAATGAGGGTAGATCAATTAATGTTCACCCGAGCCAGACGGATCGAGTGATGTATTCGGAATGAATGTTCAAAATTATTTCGAATTGCTTTTGTTTTCATCATTGATTTTGCAATGATTTTCCTCTTGATTTATTTTTCTCGTCGGCTCTTTATGGTAAAGGCCCGTATTTGTTTTCTAAAAATTTGCTTCAGTGTTGGTTAGAAAGAAAAAAAAATGGCCAAGTGCGAGTCAGACTCGCACACCGAGGGTTCCGTACAAACTTTTAATTAAGTAAATATTTTCCCAATAAAAAAATACAAATTTACGGTTTTCGGATTTTTTCCTTTACTTGCGCTACATGCCGAATTGATTCTAGGCCAACGGGAAGTACCTACTCTATAGGTTTTTATTCCCTTGCCGTCAAAATAGGCGGCCTAATCGGAGCATAAAAGGCCGTATCCGTTGATTGCGTCGACTTAAGAAGTTTGATTTCAACATCATACCTCCACGAGCTACTGAGAAAAAGGGTCTTGCCAGACAGACAGATAAACAGACAGACGTACAACAAAGTGATCCAATAGGGTTCCGGTTTTGGTATGGATTACGGAACCCTAAAAATATACATAAAGGCATTATGTTGGCATAACGTTTTATTATCGTTGTGGACATTCACAAAAAATAAGCAATGATTTTATAGTAATAAAATACAAAGTATTTTAACAAAAACATCACGTTCATTCGTTCAGTTGAAAGGCTTTAAAATAGATTCGGACTTCCGACTTATCCTGTCGTCTGTCAGAGCTCGGCAATTAGTGTCCGCGCGGACATCCGGGTAACGATATCCATGACACTTCTAAACCTATGAATACTCTATAAATGTCGTCGTTTAAATACGTTATCGACCAAAAATTTGCGAATATTAGTTGTAACTGGTATAGCTTTTTGAAAGCTTTTACTTTAATATAATATATTATTGCTAGCAACACGTCTCGGCTTCGTACGGATGCAATGTAGATGTATGTTACTCGCTGATAATGTAGCTTTCTATTGGTGAAATAATTTTTAAAATTGATTCAGCTGATCCAGAAATTACCCTCTACAATCTCACAAACTCCTACATTTACCTCTTTACAATAATAATAAAGATTCATAGTCTTTAATGAATTTCCAGTATAATAATTAATCTTAAAAAAAATCTCGTAAATCTTAGGTTTCATCAACATGAGTCGGTAAATGTAAGAATTTTATATACAAGAGATGAATTTTCGAGCTCTTACCATTAGGAGTTGATAAATTTTAGGTTTCAGTGGTAAATCTTAATATTTACCATTACCATAGTATTGGCTTTTTAAGTAACATATATACATATAGGTATACCACAGTTCATAGATGGAAAAACGTTAGCGTTTCGGTTTCAGTCTATGGATTTCCGAATGCTCAAAGTAAAATTAAATCGACAGCGCATCATTGACTGATGTTCATCTGTCGATATATAACATAAAAAAAGGTAATAAAGGCCCTTATAGCTTTTTATCTAAGTTATTTTGCATTGGTACTGGTGAGTAAATAAAGCATAGTAGCGTGACGTGAATAAAACACAAATAATGGAATCCAGTAGGTACTTAAAACAGAAGTGATTATCCTAAGAATCCTTAAAGAATGGAAACTAATTGTATTTAAGTGAAACCATAGCAAATACTCGTGCTTTCTACATCAAACGTTGGATCGTGTTTAGCAAACGGGCATTTAAGCACAGATTACTAAAAGCAGTAAGGTTACTTGGATTATACTCTTTCAGACGCGTCCTTAGGAGTTATTATTATTGAAAAAGGAGGCCCAATTCGCAAATAATAATTTAGTTTTGAAGTATTTTGGTTAGACTGTAGAAATTTTGTCTCTTAAAAGAGCTAAGTACTATCTTCATGTCGTTGGCGCAATGAATGCCCCTGCGTCTGATATGTTTATTTAGATTAAACTTGTTCCCTTAAAAAAAACTAAATTTCTATAAAATAGATTTTCCCACCCCATGTTATTTACAGCGTGAATATAAGTAGGCGTGAGATGATGAAACAGCCGTGAAGTAGTTTTGGCGTCGCGTTTTGACCACTCTGTTGGATTTTCAAATTCTCGAAGTAAAGATAAAACTTTCCATCAAGTGAGTCCTACACCTACAATAATACTACGCGCTACTACGTCATTCTGCCATGACCACCTAGATATATACCCAACAATTTTCAGGAAAAAACACCAATACACGAAAATACCTATGATAGTAAACTAATAAATAATCTGTGGTTCGAACCTCGACAATCGATTTGTACTAATCCAGTCGTCCTTCAGTGAGCCGGGCAATTAGTGCCCGCACGGATATCCGTCTATCGATTTGCCCGATGCATTTAGGTATTTAAGCTGTGTCTGTGTTTGCCCACCCTCGTGAGGCGCCGCTTGACCTCTGTAATATTCACCCTTGTATTGGAACAGGCTAGTATTTATATTGCAATGAATGGTTATCGCGACTTCTACGCGAATATATAAAACATCTATACCTATTAATATTATAAATAGGAAAGATTCGTTTTTTACGATTTAACTCAAAAAATACTTGACCGATTTTAAAAATTATTTCATCAATAGAACATTATCAGCGAGTAACATAGGCTATATACATAGATTAATAATTGGTCTCCGCGCGCTACGACTAGCCATTGGCGGCTTAAAAAATCAATAGCGCGGTATCTAGTCGTAGCACTAGGGATCCCGGACTATTTCTGGTCCCGTAAATCCCGGGACTGTACTTGGCTAATCCCGGGATTTTCGGGATTGCCACATATAGGTCTAGTTCGCATAACGTAGTCCGTTGCGCCTTGACAATAACCTTGCCTAGATTAGATTATATTAATAGCATTTATTTCATAACGACTTAAAATAACCCTTAGATACGCCGTACGATACGTACTACATAGGTACAGTCCTAATGTTTGTCATAGAACTTAGAAGGGACTTCGCCGCTCGGAATACTTCAATACATAATCTTTAGGTAATTACCCAACAGGCCAACAGGGGTATCACCCGGGAATAACTACGAGGCAGGCTTGGAAGTCAAAAATTGGATGCATGATGATTCAATTGTATTTTAAAATTCTAAATAGTTTTTGTGTTGTCGTTTTGATTTCTTGCAAAAGGACAGTTTTTATTGTTTGGTCCCGGGATTACGCATCAAAAATCCCGTAATCCCGGGATTGAAAAAGATGCTCGGGATTGTATTCCCTACGTAGCACGCGGAGACCAATTATTATTAATCTATGGCTATATAATATATGCATATAAATTTTTTGTATAGTACATATACATTGCACCCGCGCGAAGCTAGCCCTGTTACTAGTAATATATTATACATACTTCTCCCTTCCTAGTACTAGATTACATCATATAACGCTTTTACAAAGGCTTGCAAACATCATAATAAATTAAATTTCGAAGAATATTTTAAGAACAATATCTATTTTTATTACGATTGTGATATCGATAATATCATTCACCCAATATCTTTACTAATATTAATTCTCCTTATCTCAAAAATAACTGTTTTGAATATCTTCAAAGTCTGATGCCATTTTGATTTTCAAACCCTTTTTGATTAATTCCATCAAGTTAGGAGTTAACAGGGAATAGGCAAAGGGTGGTTGTACTCAGCAAGCCCTGGGGAATTGTTTTTACTCTGACCGCAAAAAAGCAGGCAGCATTATTCTATAAGCCCGGTATTTCCCAGGTTGATACATGCTTCTGTTATAGATTTTTACTGCAATTTTCTGTAGCAAGATAGTCAACTATTGTTTCTAAAGTACGTATCTAGACAGAACAATTTAATTTCTATCAAAAGAGATTTTTACCGAAGCCATGGCTGTAATTCTATTTTCACTGGATTACAGGGGTCGTTGAATCTACTGATTTAATTATAAGGCTTTATACTGTGTGATTGAAGTTTTTACTCTGGGTCTTTGATCTTTGAAATGTAGAAAATATTTTGGTTTTTTATGGGGACAGGCGTAAGAGGCAAAGAAAATTTAATTTATAAGTTGTAATTTGTAAAGAAAGAAGCGATGTTTTCTTTATATTCATAATTATTTTGAGTAATTCGATTACCAAGCCATTTAATACCGTTTTTTTATTTGATCGAAAGTTCGAACGGCTATTTGGCAGTTTTATCTGATTTGAAATAATGTAAAAGTAATATATATTTTAGTGAGTTGATATGTAAAAAATCCATCATGCTGTCTTTATATTTAACTTCGATATTTTTCCGCAAAGTTATACCGGATTGAACTGCTTGTATATAATATTATTATAAAGACCTACAATCAGAAATAAGAATTTATTAGATTTGAAAATAGAATAAAGTAATTTTATAGCTTATTGACATAAAGGGTAGACTTATTAAATTTAACGCTCCTGTAAGAAAGGCATTTAAGATTGTTAGATCAAACAAGTCAAATATATTTGTGCTCCTCGCTGTAATACAATTTAAAGTTTGGAGCCCACATGAGCCTCCGTCGGTTGCCATGGCAACTCCCTCCGTTCCCCATGGCATGCTAGTGAAATTTTGGGAAATGCACGTTGCGCGGATAAAGGAAACAGTTTACCGAAGTGAATATCATTAGCTCATCCGAGGCTTGAAACTCAATTCCATTAAAAATAAGCCTTTACAAATGCACAACAAAAACAAAACAAGTTGGTATTGCAACTTGGTAAGTTTAAAAACGACCAAGAAGAACGCAGTTTGTTTTAATTTTATTATAATATATAATATATACGTATGTGTTCGTGAGGCTTACTTGGTGGTTAGTGATACCTTAGCTATATGACATCAATCAATGATGCGCTCTCGACCCGTTTTATAATTCGAGCATTCGGAAAATATCGTACCCTCAAATTCGAAATTCGAATGTTGTGAATATTTCTTGAAAAATTATAATTATATTTTTGGATTGGAAGATAGTAGGGATTTTATTAAATTCAATTCCAGCGATGTCCATACTGTTGGAAAACAATAATTAATTGAAGTTTTGATTATTTTATATTATTAACACTTGAAGAATATGATCATATACTTAAGTAGACAATGCTGGTAATGTGCATTTCACAGATAAAGTGAATTCCCGTGTCCCCTAGTGGGGAATGGGCAGACTCATTTCTGTGTCCGTTTCACTGATCATTTATCTATACCTGCAAAGGCAAGTAGGTGATAAGCCTTCTGAACTCCATTTCACAGATAAAATCAATATCAAATCATATAAACCTCATCCGTAATAATATGCTCGAAATCATATTGGGACCTCTATAACATTAAAAGTGCTTCGTTTGCGTTCATCCTATTACATTGAGTAGGGTATTCTTATTCAGTGAGTGGTAAAATCCTATACCAGACCCTATTTCATTAGTGATACACTACGCATTATGATTTGGGAAAGCATTATTCATATTATAAGAACTTAGATATAATCGTACTTTACCTACCTTTTCTTGTATTTTTACAATATTTGGATTAGATATTTAATTCAGGAAAGCATTAAATGATTTTCTACATATACTTCTATACTAATATTATAAAGAGGAATGATTTGTATTTTTGTATGTATGAATAAACTCGAAAAATTCCGGGATCGATTTTAAAAATTCTTTCACCAATAGAAAGCTACATTATCACTGCGAGTATCATAGGCACCCGTGTGAAGCCGGGGCGCGTAGCCAGTATATTCTAAGAATTAATGGTCAACCTCTTATGTTCATTTTATAACAGATATATTTTTCAAAAGTTGAAGTATAGAAAATATAATATTCAATTCATTTATTCTCATTCGCTCAAATTTTATTTCGACTTCACAGACTTCATAAAGTTTTTATTCTTTCATCAACATTTTTCAGTTTAGCACGTTACACTCCTTTGTACAATCGTTTGTATCATTATTTACATATATCAAAGAATTGCAGGGTATAAAAATAGTACCAAATCTCTGATATATTAAAGAGAAATTTTCCCTAGAAATGTAAAAAACGTTAATTCAAATTAGGCATTTATCAATTTCTAAAAAGAGAATATTTTTAAAATGCCTTAAAATTGCCATAAAATTATGTTACAAGAACATGATGTTAGACAAGGAACTTCAATTTTCTCACAAATTACTCGCCTACGTTAGGAAGGTGCGGACAAATGAGCGATTAATCTAAATTAAAACCATTATCTAACCCTTTCCCTTTGTTACAATGTACGTGTAACATAAACCTAAAAAGGTGTTATATAAATACAGCATCAATATGTTATATAGATACTCTAAATAAAGTTCATAATAAATACTTTTTCAACAGAAAATTAAATTCAGAATTTGAATTTCCGGCGGCACTTATGGCGGCACAGTGAAACCGGAAACAGTAATCGAGATCTTGCTTATTTCACAATTAACTACAATATTAATTGATACAATTAGTATTGAGTAACGTTTAAGTATTTGTTGTCATTGATGAGCTTGATTTCACCTCTCAGCAAACTCTTCATTAATATTTCACAATAATAACAAAAAAGAAATATCTATGTTTTATCGTTTCAACAATATTTAAAGAGGTAATATGGTAATTATAGGAAACTGGAGTTAATTACAAGCTGCGAAGTACTGACAGGGTTAATCCCATCAATTATATCACGAACACTTTTAAAACTGTCAGATTCTTTTTTCCTATTAAAAATTGCTCCTTTCAAGTTGTTTCGCGAAGTATTAAAACTCTTGTCTCAGAAGCGAGTTATTAATCATTCTGTCAGATAAAATGTAATAAAGAAGATTTTTGTGTAAATCGTCGAAATGTTATGCAATCTAGAATCTATTTTGCTAAAAATACTACTTGCATCAGGCTGTCCTAAATTTATAACTAAACTAGCGACCCGCCCCGGCTTCGCACGGGTCTAGATTTTTTGACAAAAAAAAGCAGGGGTTGGTAATAGAAGAGTGAAAATATAGGATTGTATGTATTTTTAATGCCACATTATAAAAAAATAAAAACAAAAATTTCGTCCAAAAATTAAAAAAAGTTTAAGGGTGAACAACCCTTATCACTTAAGGGTATGAAAAATAGATAGTAGCCGATTCTTCTGAGAACCTGACCTACTGAATACGCATATAAAATTTGGTAAAAATCGGTAAAGCCGTTTCGGAGGAGTACGGTAACTAACATTGTGACATGGAAATTTTATATAGTATAAGATATGGGTTATGTTACTCCATGCTTCATTCGAATCAATCATCTTTAAATTCAAACATCTCATAAGGAATCCATTGCCATACAATTGTATCCCATATGGATAACAATCAGGCGATTGTCGATTGTTATATCCAAATAAATAAACGAAACTATCAGTTGTCGGTGCAAATTGTATGCCACCAAACGTGTTTGCATTCGCCGTAACGAAAAATAAAAATCCGTGAATCGTTAGTTTCTGTTCGAAATTCGAATTGTTTTTGTTTCTCTGTAAACATATGTAAACACGCGGCCATCGAAGGTTATCGTGTAATTATCACACGTTCGTCATTTGACATCGGTCGGTCGTGTAAGCAAGACACTATGATATTTATTGAAATGTCATCGACATGCGGTTATTGCTTGTGTTAATTTTGTTTTCGTGCGTGTGCTTGTGTAGGAACTACGATATGATTGTCGGTGATACCGTGCACAGGAAGATGGTTTTCCATCAGAGAGTGAAGGACTTCGCGATACCCTTCAAAAAGAGGATAAAAACTTTGACGTATACAGACGCGGAAAAAAGAATAATAAAGGTATATTCACTCATTATATTATAAATGAAAGACTTGTTTTGATATTGTTTTGTTTTGCTTATTGCAATTATTTGATGTATTCTATAACAAAAAATCCAAAATAAAATAACTAAATGGACTTTTTGCGCTTGCCTTCGGACATTTAGACTAGTATTTTATTTTATAATTTTAAACTAAGTAGACGGTATCACAATGTTCATGACTGAAGGTAAGGGGTAGATACTGTTTTCATTGTAAGAAATTGTTTCTAGGCCGTTCTATGAAAAATTAGTTTAGTTAGGTCACTTTGAAAAGTGCGAAATACTGACTGCCTTAACACTTTGGCTGCAACCGTAAGACGTAAGTGTCAACTGAACGCGACTGGCACGCTCTTAGCAGCGAAAGTGTTAAGAAAATGCATGAAGATATTTTCTCATAAGTGCAAACATAATGTTTACGAACAAGGAACCGATTAACCTTGGTACAGCACACGTGACGTGTCCGAATGATTTGTGATTATTCTGTATTTTACGATGTACGATTCAAGTTGAACAGGTTTTAAATGAAAGGAAAAGTGCTACGCTTATAACATTCCTGGCATTTATTTACTTCCGAAGCCCGATATTGCTTCTGAGAAGGCGGAACAAAATTATAGAATAGAATAGAATAGAAATGTTTTATTCAAAAAGTCACCAAAATACAATCATAAAAAATACAAAAATACAAAAAAAAACAATGTGTACTGAAAAAATTGGTGACCTCCGAAATGGAAGACCACTCAGCATACGTTGGGGCCGGATGCGACCCCAACACTGATTTTCAGTGGCTCCCAAGGTGAGGTGGTGCGCTGGCACAAGCGACGTGTTATAAATACATTAAATAATAATACAAATGTATACTTAATTAAATGATGAATACACATTAAAATTAACAAAAATAGACTATTTCTGTGTTCATTGATTTAAAGATACATTAAAATAAGTACATAATATTATTTATTTATAACACAATTACAAAAATATGTTTTATTAGTTAAAGAGAGAGACATGTAACAGAAAAAAAAAATCATTAAACGAATCGAACTCACGACCCATCGATGCGCACGTCAGGTGTTCTACCGAACGCGCCAACGAGCCCGTCAAGGCAATCAGGCTAGCTTAAATGTCTAAAATCATCTAAATTATATTTATATAAATTATACGTAAATGTGTAGGTATTTTTTTCCCACGTCTGCTTAAAACGGGAGAGAGGAATATCGAAATTCAGTACAGTGTATATTGAGCGTTTCGATTATATGTATAATTGGTATATCGAAGTAAACAAATATATCGACAGATATTAATGATATACGACATCAAAAATATGTAGAATAAAACTAAACTAGGCCAGAATGATTAATCATTTTTTTTTGCATTATCAGACAAGCAAATTAGTTAAGTATTTTCTAGGTTGAGTCATGGCTTAATTACGTCATAAGCAGCTGAATTGTACCTACAATATAAAGGCAATCGTTGGCTTATTAAATGGAATTTAATGTATTGTTTTAGTTCATCAAAATCTCTTCTCTTGTACCTACTCGTATGTATGTAATATGTATGTGTCTCTTTGTATGGACAACAGCCTCTTAAGCGTATGAACGATCCCTGAATTACTCCTGTCTTTATGTTACAAAATTATATTTACCTTGTTTTTTCCTATTTCAGGGTGTCGCAGCAATAGACAATGACTTTTCTCATGCCAGCGCAAATGTTACAGACGGGGGTGTAGGCTATTCACATGTGACAGTGAGAATGAAGAGCCAACGACATCACCCCCTCAACTTTGAAGTCGAAATATATGTCTAGACGTGTGTGAAGTAGAATAGTTTCAACGTGCTTCGAAGACTGATAGAATGATACCAGCAATGAACACTACGCTTGAAATAGTATAAATGCCAAATGCAGTTTAAAGAAAGTTAAGTAAATAATTTAAAAGTTATCTTAAAATTAATATACTTACTTATAACTTTTAAATTATCTTAAATAATGTATAAAGTTATCACAATTTTTCTATGAAATCCTCTGGCGTAAAATACACTTTTTCAAGTTAGCGTAGTGTTAACTGCTGGTGTCGAGAAGATAGGCTATGATTTTGAAATCTAAGTGTGTGTTTTTAAAAAAGGTGAAAAATTAAAATCGAATCTCAGTTGAACTAAAATATTTAGATCTAATATCTAGTTTATTGCCATCACTATTAGAATGTAATTGTAGTTTAGATATGTGGTAATGTAATGAAATATTGCTCAACTTTGTCATCATATCAGACTTCATTTAAAATATAGTTGAAAGATTAAGTATAACGTTCTAATGATTATGTTGATAGGAATAGCATATTTTTCAAAAAATCTATCTAATAATTTATGTATATTATTAAGCGATTTTTCAAAAATATAAAAATATATTTATTTTTCAAAAAATTTAATACTGTATGTGTCCTGTCTTTGCTATTATTATACTTTCTATTTTCTTCATAATCACTGATCTTATTTTTTTTTAAATACTAACTATCTATTGTGAAACTTTATGTATTGTTTGTTTGGAAGTGTTTACAAAAGGAAGTAATAATAATTAGTTGATAGTTTTGTTGACAATGCGATTGTCTTGTGTCGACATTCTATTTATAAATATTCTTATTTACTATAAATTATGCTGATTATGGTTGATGTTTATTTGTAAATATTTGATATCATTCGCGTGAACGTATTGTTTGTCACGTTCATTGTCTAGAAGAATCTGCTTAGCAAGAGTCATCGGGATACATGGTAAATAATATAAAGAAACATGAAATATTGTGATATAAATAAATAATATAGTTTAAACAGAGTATGATTGTTGTAATTTAAAAAAATCCTAATAAATCATTGGGTTCGGTGAAAGTTTTGGGTGAGTTAGGCATTACACTATCATCAAAGCTCAAAATTATTATTTTTACCCAGCGGCGCTATCGTACTTTAAATATCTACGATCTATACAGTAAAAGCTCTTTATTCTCGGGGTTCCGTAAATATGCCACTAATACAAAAGCCGTGAATATGGAATGCTAATTTATATGGGATACGTTCCTACGTGCCAAAATAAAAATAAATTTAATTAATAATTATTATCATTAGACAAGAGTTCATAGGTATTTTAATTTTTTTATCAGCGAATATAGGAACTGTGAATATAGGAGCTTTTACTGTACTGAAATAAATTCAATTCAAACTTTAGTTCTTCATAAGTAGGTATAAAACACGTAGGAAATCATATTTACAAATAAAATGTATTGTTAAAATGACATATAGTTAATAAACATAACTAGAAAGATGAAGGAAATACTATATTAAGATTAATGGAAGAAAGGAAAAAAACATTTGAATTGTGTCTGTGGAAACAGCCTATGATGGCGAGCTTTTTGTTGAAGACTATAATAAATCAGACGATCCGTGGTTATTTCAACAAGGAATAATAAAACACAATGGATATTACGACTGACATTCTAGGCTTCATCATTTTGTATACCTTTTTCATACAATTTTATTATGAGAAATATCTCTGTAAATTATAGGGACTAAGTTACTTATCTTTTCAACATAACATTAAGTTATTCCCCGGACAGATATTCACTAACTCAAAACTATGGAAAATCGTATATATAATTCAATCAGAATGAAATAACTTTTTACGACATTGAAGCAAAATATGAAGTCCTTTTAAGGCATACATAATATAATAATTATTTTGCAACTAATAACAACGCCGTTTTCTTTTCACACAATTTATTTTTCATAGCGATTTAAATTTTGGAATTATAACGTAAGTAACTAAAAATCAAAATATGCTAGTACATTAGTTTCGTATAAACTCGTCCGTTTAGTCTGAGCACGCAGACGAAGCAAACAAACTGACAATTCTCTAGTGAAAAAAGTTTAAACTAAAAAAAATATGCGTAAGCCCAAATTATAGCTTATATGAAAAACTATTTTAAATCGATTCAGCAGAACCCGAGATGACTTTCTACAAACAAACTGTTATTAATTCTACACTTATATGTATATTTATTATATTCACATATACGTAGAAGATAAACCCATTGCAACTTAATCATATTCGAAGCGGGAGAATATCACTCGTATACGGAAGCTAAGTCGTCGGAAACCAATACGTTCTAGATGAATCTTAAAAGTTACCCAGGAAAAGAACTATTTTAAAATCTAACTTATAGCTCGGAATAGTACACAAGCTATTGTTAGGGAAACTAAATGCCATATACTTCCATGTCAGGATACGAGAATGTTTGAATAGATGGAAAAACCGTGAAGTGCACATTGAGCGTTTTGTTTTCAGTCTATGGATTTTCCGAACGCTCGAAGTAAAAAATAGGTCGACAGTGAATCAATGAATGATGTTCTGTGGCTGAGGTATCTATCATCAAGTGAACCTCATGCTCGTCCGTCAATATCTAACATAAAAAAATGGAAATCATAACCCAGATGCTTTCAACGTCGTGTTTATTCAGTTTGTATAATATTAATATGCCTGATGTACATCTTTTCATCCTTCTTTGGTCTGAAGTTGCGGCGATCCCAAAGGGTAAACAAAAAGGGAAGGGTTTTTGCGGTCGGCTTTTCCTTATTAATGTAATAACTAACACTGTTTTATGGGAGTTAACTTTACAAGTTGATGCTGATGCAAGGTGTTCGCGAAGTTTAAATGGGAATAGTAAAATAGGTGGAAATGGAGGCATATTTAATGAGTAGTACTTAGATAAATAATAATTACCGAGTCGCCTAGTGGGGCATGGGACAGACCTATTTCTGTGTCTGTTTCGCTGATCATTATTATTTACATTAGGTGATTTAGATGATCAGTCTTCTATGCCTGACCGCAATTTTTTTTTATCTCGTTTCCCCGGGAGTCAAACCCAGAACGTCCGGTGCTAAACGCATCGCGCTAACCATTAAGCCAGGGAAACGGTCAAAAGAGAATGGTATAATATTATTATTATTTTTTTCAATTACTGTTAAATATTAAGAAAAAGGTTTTTTAAAATTTGGACCACAAGTTATTTACCTAATTATTGATGTGGCGTAATATTAATATTTGATTAAAGTTGTAATGATAATTTGTTAAAATTCTAAATTCAAATACTGAAATCACAGTTCTATTTTCAAACTGAAAATGTAAAACAAAATGTTCTTGCACGTCGCTGGAAAGCCAACACGTCCGGATCCGAACTCCAATCGCAGTTCAAACTGTCGTCGTCGACATTCGATATCAGACGAACGTTGCCGACATTCAGGAATTTCCAATAATACAACCCCTTTTATTAAGGTACAAGCCTTAAATGCATCAAAACTATCAGGAACCTTATTTGTATGGCAATAAAGTCTATATTAGTTTAAAATTCGTAAATAAGTTGATGCCTATAAGTTTGTGAAAACCGCACGTTCCTATAAAGGTAAATTCGAAAGAGTTTCGACTTTGCAATGTTTGATCGTTACCTTCGATACCTAAAATAAGACGGAAAATTTTCTAGTATTTGCATAGGTATATATTTTAGTACATTCTCAACTTTTGGCTTAACAATTCTTTAGTACAAGTAAACAACAGCTCGTATGCACCATCTTCTATAACAGTAATCAATGACTGATGTTCTGTGGCTGAGGTATCAACTACCATCCAGTGAACCTCATGCTCGTCTATCGATATCTAAAATACTTCTAAAGACTCATTAATTTTAACATAAAAGAGCGGCTTAAAAATTCGTGAAAATCATCCAAAGTTTGGGGTTGTCTCCTTCTAGCTTTTGTAAACATGGAGTTGGGACGTTTGTTAAGAAGTTAATTGCGCATACTACTGCGGGTTACCCGTCTATCAATCAAGATCGGACAGACAGAGTAATTTGCTCGTTTGTTTTGCCTTAAACCGACCAGGATTTATACTGATAGTTTGATTAAACACTATTCCTACTTCCTAGTAGGGATGTTACGGAGGTGGTTTTATCGGAACCGAATTCGGAATCGGAATTTATAAATTTGGTTTGTCGGAACCGGAATCGGTACCGAAATCGGAATCGGAGGCAGAGACAAAAGAGAGATATGTAAATAAATAAAATTACACAACTTAAACATTATTCGACAGGTTCAGTCATATCAGTTCAAAAAATAAAATACCTTCCTGGGTGTGAAATATATTAATAAAAGAACTTTCCTATATTTTAAACAGAAGTTAATTAAACCAAATGGCGCTGATCGCGCGCCGCCGCCGATGTGCTTCGACCTTCGACCGACCGGAATCGGAGGTGCAAAATCAATCAACACATCTGACACAATTTTTTTTGTCTTGAGCTACGCGCTTTACTCAGAACACATCAACTCTATTGTCTTTGATTCAACCGTCACGGAGAGTCGCCACGATTGCCTGGGTCGACAACGCTGTCTTATAATATAAGAAGTGAAAAGGAAGAGAAGATAAAGTACCTATTACTGATATTATATTACTATATTTACTTTAAAATACATAAAACTTACTTAAACTCTTAAAAGAAGGTAATTAATTAAAACAAAATAAAAACTTTTCCCAAAGCTTATTTCAGGAGAAGGGCGAAATGAGAAACTTGCGTATTAAAAACTTCTAGACAAAAACGGACGAAAAGGAACGCCCCAAGCAAATAAAAAGTACCCAACGAGTTTCTTTCCAGTTAGAAGTAATAAAATGGTTCTTGCTGAATCGTAGGGCGGCCCTTTGCACTCGAAAGTGTATTTGTTAGAAGTTTTACCCTTTGACCATAGTTTGCCGACTATCAACAGTGGCGTACCTAATATTGAATCGAAACGCACATCATGCACTTCAGGTTTCGATTCGCACGGGTGCGATGTATGTAGATGTACCTACTATACATAAAAAAGATCAATCTATGTTAATATTGTCTTTTATTAACGCGAGTATCACACATTTAAATAAAATACTGTATAACGGATTAAAACGCGATTTATTATTTATATTGTTTAAATTATTTATCCTGACGT
This sequence comes from Anthocharis cardamines, assembly GCA_905404175.1. Lineage (NCBI taxonomy): Eukaryota > Metazoa > Arthropoda > Insecta > Lepidoptera > Pieridae > Anthocharis > Anthocharis cardamines. Next base: position 5,272,159 of record FR989959.1, read on the forward strand.
TTCGGATGCTTTTCAGCAACCGTGGTCACGGGCAGATAGGATAAATAATTTAAACAATATATATAATAAATCGCGTTTTAATTCAGCCTATGTTACTCGCTGATAATGTAGCTTTCTATTCGTGAAATATTTTTTAAAATCGGTCGAGTAGTTTTTCAAACAAATAAATCTTTCCTCTTTATTAGTATAGTTTGAAACTACAGTTTCGCAACTATAAGTTCTACTCACTGTGTTCTATTGCGACGGGAATGGCCGGCGCGAACAACAGTAAATCTTGATGGATGATATTCCAAGCATCACAACAAGACTACTGTTTTTCCAGAAAATTACAGTTACTGAAAATTATACTGTATAAATGTCTTTAATATAGTATACCTACTCTTTATATTACATATTTTTCATATAAATAAAAACACCTAAGAATATATCGATGTGATAACCATGTGTTGTTTCACGTTTTTTAAACTAGGTGTAACATCTCATCATATATCATCATATTTATTTTATGTTTTACGTTATTATAAAAAAAAAAAATTATCGTAAAACACTGTTGGTTACGAGGATTTGTGGGAGGTATCGATATTTCCTATCTTAAAGGTTAGCGAGAAATAATAATAATACAGTTCACATCAAGGGGAGAATGTGACCGACTCGACTCGAGGTGTGCCTATATATACATATATGTATAAGTATATACCCAAAACCTCGGCTTGTCCTATTAATGCATCCATAAAAAGAAAAATAATAATAATGCCCTTAACGTATTTGCGTAAGTCATATATAACTTATATAATTACGTAATTATATAATATTTAAACATGAATACGTTAAAGTCGGCAAGCCGGGCTTTTTGGTCCCGCCACTGCATATACGTTATTTGACTTGACTGTGTTCGCATTGACATAGTATATTGTTAATCGAAGTGTGTTCGCTTCTTTTAATAATCTAAAACAAAAAAAAAACAAGTCACTCCCCACGCATAAATTATAATAATTCCAGAAAATTCATTTGCAGTACGATCACGGACTGCTCTATGAAACTTGACGAAGGCTTTTTGGCGGGGGAAAGTTTCCTAGCAACGGCTACGCTTCGTCCATACAAATTATAGCGGGAAAAGTTATTGAAAACATTCAATATCTTTTCTTTAGTTATAGTGGTTTTGCTTTTAGTAAAATTACCCTGTCATAAATAAGCTATTAAGAAAGATATGTTTACACAAGTATAAGTTGCACAAGTAATACACATGTACGAAGAACAATACAAACACACAACACATATACGGCGAAATAACTGCTTGATTCTGAGGTAGGTATTATTATATTATTCAAAATGTTACATCAATTAACTTAAAAATTAAACTTAAGAATTTCTTTAAAACAATTTTTTATTATTAGAAATATAGTACATATATTAATCGAGCTATCAGTGTATAAGATAATATTATTGTTTTTTTTGAATTTGCTATTTAAAAACAATTGTAAATATCTTTTTATTTTAATTGATTAAAGTATGTATTTTGTTCTAATCGAGATGGAAGTCTACATAAACCACTGTGTTTTGATTAATATATACAAATTTTGTAATGTTTTCTCTTGTATTAAATATGACACTTCCCGGCTTCGCACGGGTGCATCGTACATCTAGTACTATACAAAAAAGCCTATGTTACGCGTTGATAATAATGTAACTATCTATAGGTGATTATTTTTTTAAAATTGGTCTAGTAGTTTTTGAGTTAAATCGTAACAAACAAACAAACCAATCTTTGCTCTATATAATATTAGTATAGATAAATAAATCCAATAAAAACAAAATGGTTGGTCTTTAAAAGTCCGATATCAGTGTGAATCCAAAATGAAATATTCCTTCATCTCTTCACATAAAAATACCTCTAGACAGTTGGATATGAGTCGTCGGTGGTTTCCTTACTTATATAAATCATTGTTACGAGCTGTTTCTTGTGAGGAAACACATTTTCATTACCTCACCAGAAAGTGGAGACAGGCAATAAAACTGATGTGTCCCTTTACAAAAAAGTATGATGAAACGTAATAATGGTAGCTTATATAGAAATGTTGTTTCTTCAAGTATTGTTTGGAAAATATATAGGATTTGTAGTATTTGTAGTGTTAGTGAGTAAAATTGCTCAGTCTGGTAAGTGGCAACTACGCAGTATTTGACAACGAGACTCAAAACTAAATCTTTTCTTGAGTCTAATTTGGGCTAGATTAACACATATGAACATTACAATATAGAAAATAATGTTTTCACACGTCTCAAAACTAGAGACCAAAACTGAGTCATGTCAATACGTATTCCTAGGAATAAGATAATTTTGGTTTCATTTACCAAAGTATGAATAAAACTGAGACTGAAAGGTAGTCATTTCAGATATAACTGAGGATATTTCATAGGTTCTCCTATTGAATGTTTAATTACTTTATTAAATTGACTGGTGGTAAATTGATTGAATGTATTATAGTGACTGGTTTTAAAAAGGAAGCACACACGCTTATAAAGTCAGTCTATTTAAAGAAAATCGTAAAATTTAATAAGGATGATACTTCAAAATTACGTAGTAAATAGGCACATTTGTAGCCACTTAAAATCACAAGCATATCTTAAAAAATGACTGGCAACCGCAACTGATACTGAGCGTTTCTAATTAGGAGTGACATTTTTATAATTACTTGGTTCGGAATAGAATTTTAGAGAACGTCGCTTCCTTTACGAATCGTATACGAAGAGAGGCAGTAACATCCTTTTTTTACACTATACGAAAACATAAAACAGAGATAAGAATACCAGACAATTTATGTCCACAATTCGTGGTAAGGAAATTTCGTGGATTCTTCATTATGTTTCTAATAATAAACACCGACATAGTTTAATTTCTCTGTCGTTTCTACAAACACCGTTCCATATTATAATAATATGTTATTGTTATCTTTATAATAGATAGATAAAAAACAGAATCCGATTGATCACATCCTAAATGACTGGTAAGATAAAATTTTACAGTAGCTTAAATATCTTTTGATTTGTGCGAAGTCCGCCATTTTTGAAAACTTATAGGTAAACATGGCATTTGTAAACAGAAATTAAGAAATATCAAGGTTATTGTAAATTTACTTCTAAGCAAAATTAATTGCGGGTAAATTTTTCGAACTATATTGATAATGAGAAATTTTCTGCGATTTTCTGATATACAGTGTGCGAAAGCCTTCAAAACCAGCTGTTAGTAATTGAAGCTTTATCTATCAAACAAACCTCTAAATATATATTTTGGTCTATCAACAACCGAACTTTAGAATATGATATGATAATGATTATGTTATTGTTTCGAGTTTCTCAGTTTCTTTTTTTAATTTAGATAATCTCGTCTGAAAACTTTCTATTGCGATCAATGTATTGTTTATAAACGCATATTATGGCCATAAGTGAAACCTTCATACTGAATTATAACATTCGGTAGTACGTATGTACCATCTTATGAATTTGCATTCTAATCAATTCTGTTAATTTCAAAATGTAAAAATGCAGATTACAAAACCTAATTTTATGAATATTGGATATTCAAGCTATAAAAATAATTTAAAAGCCGTAAACATAATTGAGTTTCCAGTTATTACGAAACTGTACGCGATTCACAATTAATATAATGAATTTAACACCAATAAATGCCGACTAACTGGCTGTAGAATATGTAAAGCGAGAACTCGTAAGGCTTAATTAAAAACTAAATACGGCTGTGATTTAAGCACAAGCGCTGGCTAATTACACCTACTGCAATGTAATTAAAGTACTATCTTCATGATAATCTCTATTCTAGAGACTATAAGTTCTCTAAGTAACACTTGGTCGCTGGGAAAAAGATAATAATTTATTCGTTCTAGTAGTACAATTTGACCGCCTCTGGCGCTTAGTGGTATGCATGTTGCGTTTAGAAAGAGTACCGGGTTCATGAAACTTAGATCAAATGACACAGAAAAAAGCCGAATAATAAGAAAAAAAAATAAAAAAAAAAAATAAGTCTTTAGATATTTTTCAAGATTTAAATAGCCTTGTTCTAAATTTGAATCATAAGGAAACGAGCACAAATTTAGCGACACTTTTTAATTAAAAATTCGCCGGAGAATTTAATGCACATCATTTGTATTTTTCCACAGATTTTCTTGGAAGTTTGACGTTATTAAAATCGTAATAACAATGACAGTAATTTATGTAGGTACTAGGTACAATGTTTTATTCTTGTACAGTAGGTACTTAATCTGAGTTGTACAGAGTACTTATCTGACAAATAAACTTTTTACCAATGTCCTACACGGCACTATAAACAATAATTTTTAAAAAAACATTATAATATCATTTTGTATTTTTTTTTCAAATCAAATAAAATCACACACAATGAAAAATTATGAGCGTCGATAAAAAAAATTAAATGCTTCTAATTTTATATTTACTTCCAGCCGGGCTAGCATGACAAGCGCGACAAAATTTTGTCTACCGTTTTCTCGTGTTTCAATCGACTATCGCTTTATTTCTTTCGGGTCTAACATGACAATTACACTTAAAACTCGACTTTTAATATCAAAAATAGATACATTTGTCGATCGAGATATCTTTTCTATCAAAATTGTCGATGTCGAGATATAATATATTGAGATATTTAACATCTTAGTTTGTCTTCTCTCGCGCGAGATATATCTCGTGGCGGTCATGCTAGCCCGGCAGTTCTCAAATTGTACAATGGACGAGAACTGCCTATAAACTCTCCGCCACTCTTTTTAAACGCCAAATATGATCATTATTTTCGTTGTATAGACATGCAGTTCGAACATACGTATATTTTTATACAATAAATGTCTTAGGTATGACATATATATGGTATATACGAGTACTAATGAAAAACTATGTAATATGATAGTTTCTTCAGAGTAATATTTTGAAGAATGTGTGTAAACTCATATATGAAAGTGAGTGTTGGTACTCGCATTTCTTCATCGCAAGGGGAAATAGTTTTACGACCCCGCGCCCTTAACATTAGGTTAGTCCGGGTTGATTCCTTGATAAACTAGTATATGCTTTAAAGTCAGATAGTTTTAAAAATTCTGGTTTGTATAATTTTTTTTATTTTTATTTTGTAAATGTAAGCCTATTAAATGAAGGTATTCTTGGCAGTTTTTACAAATCTAACTGTGATTATTACTATAATTAAAAGCAATTCTTCAAAAAATCATGAACTACAACTGTTACTGTTAGAGTAAAACCTGAAAAATTTACATTTAAGCGTTAAAATAGAAATATTGTATTGAAGTTACTTAAACTTAAAGTTTAATTCCATGTAGAATGTCACTGTAATAATTAGGTACTTTTTTTTATAGTATAGGGGGCAAAAGGGCAAACGGGCAGACGGCTCACGTGATGGTAAGTGATCACCGCCACCCATAGACATCCGCAACACCAGAAGGCTTGCAGGTGCGTTGCCGGCCTTTAAGAAAGATGTAGGCTCGCTTCTTGAAGGTTTCCAAGTCGTATCGGTTCGGAAAAACCGCCGGCGAAAGCTGATTCCACAGAGTGGTTGTGCGAGGCAAGAAGTGTCTCAGGAATCGCGTAGTTGTGGACTTCCAGACATCAAGATGGTATGCGTGGTATTTTTGACGCGATATCCGTACATATATAATATCAGAATATCATACCTTCATTAACATTATACTACAAAAGTTCTTATCAGAAGTTTTGTAACATGAATAGATAGAGCAATCATACCAGTGGCGTAACTAGCCTTTTCGGGCCCCAATGCAAAAAAATATGGATCCTCTTAGAAAAAAGTATTTTGAAATAAAGATATCGGCTGTGGCCCGACGGGGCCCTTGAATTATTGGGCCCCATGCGACCGCATTGCCTGCATTGGCTACGCCACTACCTCATACATCATAAAAAAACAGAATAGCACGTACGATAGGTACTAGGTACGTAGCATCTGTTAAAGCTTATACTATGCGAATAAGAATGCACAGACGTCTTGAGACGTTCCCCTAAGGTTGGCTGCAATTTTACGAGTAACTGCCCCAAGCCTAGGCCTCCCTCGCACGCACAATCCTACGGCAACAAAACCACTGTGTATTACCAACGTTTTGTTGAACGTTATAACGTATTTTGAACGTAATAAAAATTGTGAAACATTTTTTTTTTATGAAATGTTGATCAATTCAGTCATTATAGCTTTATGGATAGTGAAATAACTAGTAATTAAGAGAAAACAACTCAGTACATAATATCAGTTACTTCATTTAATGTTTTATTCGAGCAAAGAAAAACGAACCATCTAAGAAAGAGAAAAAAATATAGGCCTCTGTTTCTCAAACAATATTGATAATAAACAAAAATCGTACAAAGGATTCCGTACGATTTTTTTTAGATAAATTACTACAAATTAAAAAAAAAATATTTGTGTATTTTACTTTCATTTGTTTCATGACAGCAGCTTCAGGTGACTGTATTGTATTTGACATTAATTTTAATTTCATATTTCCACGTGTTCCTTAGGAAAAGGGTCTTGACATTTACACAGAAAACAGAACAATCCTTTGAGAGTTCTTTTTGGTACGGAGCCCTAAAATCATATCATAATTACAAAAATTAAATAATCTACCGTTATCGTTTACCGCACCTTATTACAAAACTATTTTCCATAAAATGTACATAATATTTTCAACCCATTTATCAAACGGAATTTTATGCTATACAAGATGAAGATTTATTATGAAAAGGCGTATACTTATACCAGCAGTCCAATTACACATCATTTATTATATACATATAAATCTTAGCTCTAGTTTCGTAATAACAGGCGAAGAAGCCGACGAGACGTGCTTAGTGACACTTGAAAGGCATGTTCTATTAGATCCAGGATATTGAAAAATAACTCAATACAGAAGGTAAGAAACGTAATTATTATGACGGAGGTAATCAAAAGCGTTTAATGGAGTCCTTGGGCTATTCCGACAGTTATATTTAAACCTATAGTTCAAATAATTATAACCCCGGAGCCACAATTTTCATGAAAATTATTGTTTTTTTTTATTATTAAAACAGTGTTAATACACGGTAATTTAACACAGATATAGAAAAGGGTTATTTTTAAGGTTCGATATTATTCATCACGCTCAGTGGTCGCCGGAGGCCCTAGATTCGAATCCTGGAGAAACAAGACTTAAAAAAATCGGGGTGCAGGGCACAGACCGATCACCTACCTACCTGTACAAGAATATGATAAGTGAAACAGACACAAATCTGTGTGTCCCGTGTCCCCTCTCAACATAGTCTTAGATTTCTTTCTGTAAATCTTTGATTAATTTATCGAGCTCAGTTATCAAATCACACTGATGTGAAGAGATCAGACTCAGAATATTTAAAACTTGTCATCATTATTGTTTAGTCACATGCATTAACGTACAGGTTTTACAAAACCATTATGTGTAGAATTAAAACAACAAAAAACCAAGAGGAAATGGCGTGTAAATGCCACTTCTAAAATACATCGGTGTGAACGTGTTGAATTTTTTTCCAACTGGAACCCGTGGAAGCGACAAATGCAGTTTTAAAAACTACCGGCTGTTTATTCCCACGTACCATGGGGATTGGCGAATTTAAAATTCCATTTTCTAGCATCGCTAAAAGTTAAAATTGCGCCCATTTAAAATGCTCAGAGTGCGTAAGTTACCCAGGTACTTACGGAATTAAAAATTCTTTACACTGTACCAGTTGGGAGTTACGCTAAAATATTGGGCTTGGTAACATATAATTTTATAATGTAGGTATGCTATAAAACGTAATATTAATTCGTCTCAATATAAGGTAATTTAATAAAATAGGTACATGTTAAATATTTGGTATATAGGTATACTCAAGTGATAGCCTATTTTAAAATGTCTCTGGGACTGTCCCGATTAAATATTACATATCTTCTATATATATATATATATATATATAAGCAACTTTTTTTTTCTTTGTTATCGATAAACTTGAAAACTACTGGACCGATCGGCATGATACCATAACCATTCGACGCGGAATTAATTGTAGAAGGTTTTAGGCTATTCATTTTTTGAATTCCATCAACTCTTTACCATTTTTTTTCAAATTTATGTGGATAGTTCATATTCGTCTATCCTTTACAATTCGCCCAGCAAAGCGGGCGGGGACGGACGGCTAGTATATTATAAAATATTTTCAGTTCAATTAATCTCAATATTTTCAGAATCATCTATTGGAAAGTACAGGAAACAATTCGGTGCTAAAATTGAATGGTCCCAAACTTATATAACTCGCTCTACTTCGTATAGATGGCGCTGTCGCAAAGAGTTAAAACTAGGAATTAATACTAACCTTTGCCACCAGTCTTGAAGAATTTGGGAATCTTATATCCTTTTTTGATACTCTAACAAACACATTATGATTATGATGACGTTGTTATGAATGGAGTGAATAAAGTAGTCCTTTTAAATCACTTTTTTCAAATCAGTAAAACAATAATGATGTGCTATTGGTAGACGAGGAAATCAGTCTCAATACCAATTAACGTTGCTATCTTTCTTTTTATAGAATAACGACAAAATAAGACAGTAACACACATAAACAGCGTCGAAATGTTAAAAAAATATATAGGTCTATACTCTTAAATTATTTGTTGTTTCTTTTCCCACAGTACAGAATAACGGACATAAGACTAAAAGCGTGGTTTGATTTCCTCATTTGCTTGTAATCTATTGAAAATATGTATTAGAGTGTGTTTATTATTCCGCTATTGGCAGTGATTTTCATAAAATAACTATTTTTTAACAAAAATATTTTTTTCAATTTTTTTTTTGTTTTGCTCATACCGAAATAATAAGTCATAATATAATAGCTATATCAAACTCAATTTAACTACTAGTACTTTTTTTTAGTTAAAAATAAACTTTTAAGTTTTCAGGATTCATATACATCATTACTAAGATCTATAAGAAAAAGACACATTTATTTTTCAAATAATATATTTACTAATGCCAAATCAATCTTAAACACATTAAAACAGACATAAGTAATATGCACAATCTCACTTAACTAAATTTTTAAACGTTAAATATAATAGATAAACTATATTAATTTGTTTTTGGAAAACAATTTCATGAATTAATTCCCCTCTATAATACTTTTGAAAAATATGCTGTATAATATAAATATTTACAAAGTTCATACAAGGCACTTGATTTGTATTGCCATAAATAGAGCTATAATAAGTACAATTAATAAATGACGTTGATATTAACACGTCTCTCAATGGCACAATAATGTTTGAAAATGCTTTGCAATTGCAAGCTCTTTAAAACAGATCAGTAATATAATAACGCTTTAGTAAATGAAAAAAAAACAGCTTGCTTTGTACGATTACATTTATATTTTTTAATTTTATTGCTAAGTATATTTTGTTTTTTTTAAAGTTATGGCATCGCAAAAAATAAATGCTTAAATTTGTATATTATCTATCTTTTGTACACTGATTCTGAATTTTTAAATATAGAATTTCAGGTGAATAATAATGTAAATAAATTCTTACTTCAAGTTCTAATTTCAAAAATGATTTAAAAATAGATTTTTTATATAATATAGCTATCGCTATTTTGGATGTATGAAACAGTTAACAGAGTGATGTGAACTAAAAATGTGAAAATAATCTAGACCTTTTAAGACTAAATTTAGTGTAATATTTCGAATTGCTTCACTGCTGGCTTATATTAGGTATATGAATGAGATACCAAGAAATTAAGTACTTACGCAATGAAGTAATATTGGACGGACAGCGTTTTTTTTTTAAATCAAGAGTAATTTTAACAAGAAATATATTTTCAGGTGATGTAAACTGTGTTGAGTTCTATTTCATATGATTTCATGAAAGTCTACGTTTCCAATTTTTCGAGTTCCGTTTAGATTTTTCGTGAAATTTTCTAAATATATAATATATTTTTCACTCTATAAACGATTTAATCTCAACATCAGATCTCATAAATATTTCACAAAAATTTATTTATGGCCTATAATAAAATATGAATTCGCTTCAACATATAATATTATCTATTGCACTAATGTAAATAAATGTAATTATTGAAAATATTATTGCTTTTACTTCATAATTTTTATAAGCTATATACATTACCAAATAATATACTACGAGCCCTAGTTGCGTTTCAATATCGAGACGACATGAAAAAAAAAGAAAACTTGTAATACACCACACAAAAATTGTATTGAGACTTCACGGTACTAGAGATTCTCGAAGGAGATTGCAACGGTCGGCTTCTATCAATATAAAATTTATTAGAAACTACAAACTAAAATAAACCTATGAAAATAAAGAGATTAATTTCTTACTCCATTGATTTATGAAAAAGTTGATATAAACATTAACATTAAGTAAAGTTAACAATAATTTAATCTCTTCTAACTTTTCTTAACTATTCAATAAGCATAACAAAATGTATAGAACCACAAACGTGAACATTGTACATTACTAGTATTAAGGCACTTGGGATGCACATATCATTTTATATGTATAAATATTAAGCACTAAGAATAAAAATATATTTCTATAATATGCCTTTAGAAAGAATCCATGTACGTATCGACATTTTTATTCAGTTGTAGGAAGACTTTTTCAACAATAATGTTGAACAGATGTTTCGTCTGTTAACATTAGTCTTTGGTTTTAAAGTTATATATTCTGCCAAATGATAAGTCGACTCGTACATGTTATAATAAACTTTAGTATTCGAATCACTCGATTATCAGTCAAATCTTGAGTGATAATTATTCGATTTGAACCAAAAATACTTACATTTTGTCCCCACTATCGCCCGCCATCTTGTGATTAAGGTACGGTCTTCATTCGAGGAGTCCATTGTGATAATATTAACTTTGTACTACATACATTTTTACATTAACAAGACAATGTGTTTTTGATAAAAAAAACACTTAAAGCAAAATAAAAAAATCTTGCTCCGAAAAATCTTTGTGAATGATTATAATATAAAAAAATCATTATTCTGAAAATCTAAATTTTGACAGCGCTAAACTTTCGAACAAAACGTAAATAATATTAAATATTCTGGAGTCTATTATAAAATATAGATAGATAGAGTCCTTTGCATATATTATTTGTAAAAGATAAAAATTTAGCGCCGTTAGAGAATGGGTAACCTAACAACACACGTGCTAAACATTACGATCAAGCAACAAAAGTACAGTAACAATACAGTGAATATAGTCGATGGCGTGTGCCATTTAATAAATAAAGTATATAATTGTTAATAAAGTTCATTATGTTATAAACATAACAGGCATATAATTGTTAATAGTTAGACTATTAAAATACATAGTATATGTTAACGTGAAAGGCCCAACAGCTATAGCTACATGGTGGTCGATGTTCCGATGATAATGTTACGCGGCGAGCTAGGTCTGGTTACCGGGCGCGGCCGCCTCTTCAGTTAGTGCCTCGGCGCCTTAGCACGCACCTAGCCAGGTTAACGAGAAGAGAGAAAACAGAATGTTAGTATCGATTGAAATGCCATGGTCCGACTACACGAAGCCTCAATCGCGAGCATTTACGGTTCATCGCTTTTGCGTTGCCCACGCTGAATTATATCCAATCAGTACTCTCTATCATTTTGTTTTACGAAATATGCAAATAGTATGGACTATAGTTTTTCAAAGCGGGTGAAGGCCTAATATGCCCAGCGGACCTCGCTATTGAAAGGGCTGAAAGTGTTGAGCTAGAATGCTTCAACAGCCATAATGTTATCTGTTACCAAACCCTGAAGGACCACAAGGGTAAATTTCGCACTTTGAATAACTACGGTATAGACCAAATTTGAAAGAGGGCCTCGCACGAATAACTCGCGAGATGTTAATCGTAACGTCGATAGTGTGTAATTTGAAATAATTTCTCATACAACTGACAGATTGACGATAATAATACTTTCTCGATAGCCATTCGTGCTGGACCCTCAGCCAGGGCCGCATTTAGGGGAGGGAATCCGGGACTACAGCCCCAGGGCCTCCACAAAAGAAGGGCTCCCACAATAGACTTCGGAAAAAAATCTTTCAAATTCCGATGAGTAAATTTAGAAAACAACTGTTTTTAACTTTTATATTTTTTCGCTGTTTTACCTTTACCTACTGTACTTTGTACAAACATGATTATATTGTTCTTAAATATTAAACAAAATGGAATTTTATTTGGAAAATAATTTAGGGCAGGGGGCTTTTGTTGCCCCAAGGTCTCCGACCCCTAAATCCGGCTCTACCCTCAGTTTGCATATTCCGTTCGGTATCATGAAATGAACGAGAGGCTAGTTCACATTAAATTGAAAGATAGGAAACCAACATGCAGCTAACAAAAGCGGTAAACCGTGATCTCGGATCGATGTAGGTGTACGGAATTCTAAATATATAGAAATTAAAGTAATATCATCGGGAGGCTATCAGGCATTCGTGCCGCGACATTCTTCCTATCGTGGTCAATTAAATAACGGATACTTATATTAAATTAGTTGACGCGGTTAATGGTTGATGTTAAATAATAATTTAGTATGATAATGATCTACAATATAGGATTAAATGCCCAATAGTTCCCATAAGAGCAGTGCTTGATACATGGCAACACTTCTCGTGTGGATGCGTCAAACACTGCGCCAACAAACAAGCATAGGTAATAATTTTATCACTTAAATAACCGTAGCACCCCGATGCAAGTATGTAAGTTATTCAACACATTCATAGTTTAATAATATTGTATAATATGATAGCATTCACGTAGTTGTTAATTTTGTGATATCAATAATGTCATTACATATTTGCATGTTAGTGACTGATATAATATAAATACATAGTTACAAATATCGGTTGTGACAAAAGTAGTTATGACAGTGCACGTCGTAATAATTATTATGTAGACAAACGGGAACTTGGCCTTGTGGAGCTGTTAGTTGTGTAAGCGTATAGTTTACCAAAAGACTGCACGTCATCAACTTTATCGACTTTTCAATTCACATAATATTACAATTGACAAATTAATCGCGACCAAAAATCAGCTAAAAAGAAAACGCAACATTGAAATTTCAGACAATTTATTATATGTATATCCTCTCAAAATGCATTTGATATTCACAATCAACAATTATTGAAACAATATTACACAAAAATCAATTCTTATATAAATCCTTTTATAAATCTATGGATAGCGATCCGAAACGAAATTCATATTTTAATAAAGAAAGCGTGAAAAAATACGTAATACGAAATACGCCTTTATACATCCACAAGGACACAAGTGCATATATAACCTTAAAAATAATTCTTTCAAATACGAAAGCTATAATAATACCTAAGGCAAAAATATAGAAACAACTAACTAATTTTTTCATATAAAAACTTGTATTGACTAAGAAAAACTTGTGATGATTATAAACTCGAGTCAAAGGAGGTGCATTTTGTCTAATACTGGATTGATGGCACAAATAAAAATGCGCTGTCCTCTGACTAATACTGGGGAAATCGGGAAAGAAGGATTCACAACCCGAGCTTAGCACCGTTGAGATTTATTTGGCAGAAATATTAAAAAAAAAATACATATGAACAAAAAGTTGAAACAACAAATCCTTCTTCCCATGCTTAAATTTCTAAACAATACCCGGAGAACATAATAATCACGGTGTGTGATGAGAAAACATGCTGTGATATCGAAACAACACCATATTTTTACGGTAACATAAACGTTATTTACCGGCCCTCCAAATTGTTCAGTAAAAGTTGTATCGCTATATATCACAACATGTAACAGATAAAAAAATCTATAAAAATGAAATATAAAAATCACAGTTTAAAATTATGCAGATTCACTTCAGATCCAGTTTGAAGTAGTGAGGGGCATAATATCTATAAACGAACTAACTAAAGAATACAACTAAAAATAAGTACACAATAAATAAAAGACACAGAGAGACCATAAAGCAAAGGCGCTTACGCATTCTTACTAACGAATATGGTTGCTGAAGAAAATCTACGCTTCTACAAGCATTTAACTGGCGAAATAAGTGAAAATAAATATAGCAATTCAGTTTTACGAAAGACATTTAATGATTCTGTAAAATAAACGACCTGTAGTCTTGAATTGCTTGAGTTTAAAAACGCAACTTATTTATAATAAACATAAATAAGAAGCCTTGAGTATAACATTTAGGCGTTAAATAGCTTCAAATTTACAGAATCATTGCTTAGTTTCTTTCGTTAAATTGAATGCTACTGAATATCTAAAAAGATGCAAGCGTATTCATAGTAAGGCATGCGTTCCGTGCGCGCTTCTCACCTTGTGAACAAAATGGCGGCGTGAGAGAAATTGGGGCGAAATTTAAGGCGCCGGTAACGCAGTGCGCTGGTAAGGGTGCTCCCTCACTTGCGCAAGACGCCCCGCTCTCCGCACGACACCTAGCGGCACAGGATATTTATCATCTGTGTCTAAACAGAGCATTTTCATCAACCAACGCATTTTTCCAAAACACCCAGGAATTTAACCACAACTTAAATTATAGAAACTTAGTTGGGAACCAATATCAATTTCTGGAATGAATTTTCTAATTTACTATTTCCAATGCACACATTGAATGTTTTTTTTTTAATTTATTGCATGACCATGGATGCTTGTCCTTCAGTCGGAAATTGTTTTATATCATCCTGGGTGATCAATGTCATAAATAAATGCTGTAAAATATAATCTCATTCACTGTAAAGTTTCGTCTAATTATCATCAATAGCGTATCATTTATTAAAACGTTATAAAAAGTAAACAATTTCGAAGCTTTTGTTTTGGCAGAATACCTAATATCTACGTGCGTATCTATCCTATATAACCTATTTATTTTATTGCTTTGGACAAAAAAAAAGTGGGCAAGTAACACCCTAAAAGGTACAGAAAATGGCTGGATTTAAATATTCAATTATGTTTGACTAAAATCTGTGTAGTAAAAATCGATAACATACATAAAACTCATTCTTAAAAAAGCTCACTTCTCCCTAAGCAAAGCTAAAAATCTTTAAAAGATAAATATTACTTAGTCTATGGTATATTTATAAATATAATAATATATCATGTATAATAAATTACTGAATTTAAAACACTTAAATAACATTCATATTTGTGTAAACTTTAAAATACAAAATTAATATCGTCGAAATTATTCGTATTTTGTTCAGAATATTTTTAAGTAGTCAGTTTGGTTAATAGTTAAGTTATATTGACGTGAATGTCAAACTCAAGTCGTAATTGGTCCCTTTTGCTTGTAATCGCTGAATTTAGTTTATTTCGCCATTCAGAGATTTTTCAGTTAATAGAAACTCGATGTTATTAACAACTGGAAAAAACTACATGCAGGATGACTAATGTGAAACTAAGGGTTTTAAATTGTTAATGGATTAGTTGTGTTACAAGCAAGGGTAATCACAATACTATAAAGATGTTAAGTTTATCGTTGATAAGTGTCCATAATAAAATAAAAATAATAATAGTACTGAGTATAAGAAAATCTATATCTTTGAATACGACGTATCGGTAACTTAAAGAATTCTAATGGCAGTTAAAACAATACTACACTAGTACTCCATCTATCAAAACTGCCATAAACCATTCAATATTTGATATAACCGTATAAATAATTTGCAATAAATATGAAATAATAATAATCTGTGTAAATATCAAAATCTGCTATAATAAATAATATAAACTCTTTGTTTAAAACAAGTTATACTTTGCATGACTGTACATAACAGACGAAAATAAAGAGAAAACTCAATAACGTTTAGGTACAAAAATCGGATCTATAACTAGATTGTTCTTAATTAAGTCTTATTCTACGTTAATAATCAATATTATGACTCTAGAAAAGCATTCGTGTACAGATCTGACAAGGACGGTAAAAATGTTGTGTAGGCCGGCGACTGAAGCCTGTCGTATCTTATTGAGGTCTGATGCGAATGCGGCCAATGTCAAAAGCCAGCAAGAAGGTACCTCGACGCTGCAACCCCATTAAAAACATTTTATTCAAACACACTTTAAATAAAATTTAAGCCTTGTATTAGTCCGTTAATCCAGTTGTCACGTGACTCATTTTTCCTCAATATTAGTACTGTTACATTCTCTAGAAAAAACGTACAACTCCTTAAAATAAAAATGTTAGCAGATCACGCTGAAATACTGTAAAAACTGTGGTTAAATGGACATGCATGTCAAAAATACAAAATCAATGTTTTGCGAAACTGACCTGTCTTTAAATACCTTACAACGAAAAGTATAAGACAATCGAAATTATGCTGCGAAAAAAAACATGCAGTTAATTTTTGACTACACCTAACGTTTATGAGATATAAATTTGTAATATCCTACCTAGCTTCATACTGACTACAATTGCGTTTATAAAGCCCGATACCTTTAGTATTAGTGCTTTGTAATATTTGATAACACCACATAGTATCTATAATCTATATGTATAAAAAAGGTGTTAGCAAATATTCGAGTAAGCAATCAACGGGCGAATAACCCACCCGTATGGTCGGCGGCGGCGTACTCCGCCGTCAGCAGCGGGTTGGCAGCGGCCGTCAGCGCTGCATAGTTCGCGTAATCAGCGTATGGAGACGCGTAGATCAGCTGATGAGCAGGCTCGCCTGGAGACAGGAGGCCGGCTGCAGCACCCGCGCCTGTACCGTTAAGCAGGCTAGCTTGAGCTCCCGGCCCACTTGTCATGCGCGGAGAGAGAATCAGGGGCGCTCCAAGAGGCGCCTGGGAGCGTAAAGCCACGCCGCCCACGCCGCCTACTCCCCCTTGTGGCGCTAGCAGTCTCTGAGTTTCAGCAGCCACGCGACGCCATTCCTCGTCAGCTGTGGAGTCCTCTTCGTTGTATAAATTGTTTAAGGCATTTGGGACTTATGATACAGATATTGACATTATATTAAATGGACTCGGGTCCGGTAAAAGAGGAACAATTGAGCGAAAAGATAAACAATCGCTCGTCAGTCTTCATTTGATCGACAAACGTAACACACGTTAGTGACGTGATATTTTCAGGAAGTAAATATTTATCAATGATATATAAAAATTATTAGTTCAGAAACATCTTATTTTATTTAAATTTTAATATTTTGCAAAAATATAAAAAGCCTAAATTAACAAAAAATCATTCCTGTCTAGTACACAGTATAGAAAATGAATTATAATTTAACTGAGCCTTATGATAATAATGATTTAAGATATTAATTAATGTTAAGTTTATTCATAATCATATAGGTGCAATCTCGCACTTTTTTGACCTTTGTATGAGACCCTAAGTCCATTTAATACTATGTTAATGGACACAAACTAGAAAATGCGTCATAGATCAAGAGCGTTTGGAATAGAACCCATGAAACGTTGGAGCAATCATTTGTCACAATGAAATCACCCATGTAGTTAACAACCGTAACAAATCAATTAACTTAGTCATCTTTGCAGTCGCTATAATGACTCATAAACGGACAAAATACTGAAATTATAATTCAAAAATGGAATAAATAAAGATTTAAATACTTGCAACTTATAAATAATCAAAGACTTGCAAATATTTAGTAGTCATTAGCAAAGTTATAATCCGAAGATAGGCTAGAGAGCCTTGGCCTCAGAAATATGACGTTATCTCACATTTTCATACTAATTTGTGATGAATAACTAATTACACGTGTCAGGCAAGTTAGTATTTTACTTTATAATCAATACATGTGGCGATTAATGTTCATTTTTTGTAAATATCTATTGCAACTCATAATAGATTTATACATTTATGCAAATGAACAAGATTAAAATAAAGATCACGGTGGTTTTGGTGGGGCTTTGACAGCGCAGATTATTTATAATGTTTCCTGTTAATGCTCCAGTTAATGCTTCTATTTAATTTATTTTTTTATACAATTTTAACAATTATATCATTTTCCACTATTTTTTTTTGCCACTATAAATTGACAATTGTTGCTATTTTTATTGAGTATTGATAATAATTTTCTGCCGGCCTAGCATGACCGCCACGAGATATGTCGCGGACGAGAGAAGACAAACTAAGATGTAAGATATCTATATATATCTTGACATCGACAATTTTGATAGAAAAGATATAATCGATAATCGATAATAAAGCGATAATCGATTAAAACACGAGAAAATGGTCGACAAAATTTTGTCGCGGTTGTCATGCTGGGACGGCTGAAGTATAGTCCCGGTTGTTAGTGAGAGCTTATTGTATGTTATTAGTGACAAAACATAAATGGGGCCATACTTAATACGCACTGACCGTTGACTGGCACAACACCTTTTGCGCTCGAGTCACGGTATGTTCCGTTTATAATAGCCAGTTCCATCAATTGACGTTTCTTCAGTTCATCTTCACCGTCGGCTTGCTGTAAATTACAATACAATATTTTACTCAATATATTAATAATGCCTTGAACTGTTTTCTACAATTTCTAAGTGTTGTATGTACATTATTTTATATGTAGAGTGCAAGAAGATTGTGGCTTCAATATTATTTATAAATAAAATATGTTTGAGGGAGGATGAGAATATGTATGAGACATGATTCGTAATTAATTATATATATTTTTTTGAAATAACGACTCAGCTTTCAAGGTTTTCTAGGTAGATAAAAATATCAACGAATAGGAAGAAAATTGAATCTTACAAGAGACAATATATAATTACATTGACTTTACCATGCATTTATTCTACAAGAGACAGCTAGCATTACGTTTTAAACTTTACAGAATTCATTCAGTGTCACAGGTTTCTTAGCAACAAATGCAACTGAATATAAAAATATTAAATTGTGTGAAATTAACAATGATATGAGATACTTGCGTCATGAGTATGTTAGCTAAAATCTTATTTAAACATACATGTGTAGCACTTACTAAATTAATGGCGACTTCCTCTTCAAAGACATGGAATAATTATAAGTCATTATGATCAAAGACATTCCTAGGCATATATTTGACCTATAATTTTTTGTTTAGACTAGACTAAGACTGATAAGTACACTAAATTGTATATAGGTATACTAGTTCTATTTTTTTTTATGTCAGATATCGACAGACGAGCATGAGATTCACTTGATGGTAGGTGATACCTCAGCCACAGAACATCAGTCAATGATGCGCTGTCGACCTAATTTTTACTTTGAGCATTCGGAAATCCATAGACTGAAACCGAAACGCGCATTCACTTCACGGTTTTTCCATCTATGAACGGTGGTTCGTTACCCGGTCAGAATTTAGATATTCCTCCCACCCGATCAATGCTCGAAGTGACCAGACATGGAGAAAACATGCTTACAGAAAATTATAAAAATGTGGTCCCGGTGGGATTCGAACCCACGACCCATCGATGCGCACGGCAGGTGTTAGAACACCTGCCGTGCGTTAGGTAGACCTAACGCGCCAACGAGCCCGTCAATTAATATTATATAAGTTTATTTTAATTTACAGATTTCTCTTTTAATAATTTACACAAGCTTAATTTTAAATTATTCTTCTATTCGATCACTCTGAATTTACATTATATCAAATTTCGTTTTCCCAGTCCAAAACTATCCCCCTAAATAAAATTCATAGAAATATTCAAGGTAAATATAGCATTCTTAATTCGAATATGGTTCTAGAAACAGTTTAAGAGAATTACTCATTGTAGTAAACATAGTATTCGTAAACATGAAACTTACAGGTATAAGCAAGCGCTTAACCTCTTCTACAGCCCTGGCGAGCTTGATCTTTGCCCTGTTCTCAGTGTCCTCCACAGTGAGCAATACGTGCAAATCGTCAGCCAGGTGCTCCCAATTTGGCTTGCCTCTGTTCGCATCCTCCTGGAATGTACCCAACAAATAAATCATTGCACGCGTACTGCGCAACATTAACTTCATCCTTATTTATACTGACTAAGAAATGATTGGTCGGGAAAATTTTGGTGCCAAGAATATCTTACTCAAGATTAGTCTTCACTATCAGCACTGTAATTCAAATTCAGAACGCAAAAATATTTCGTAAAATCACTGTATACTAGTTTGTATAATAGGATAATGTTTAAGCGTTTTGCGGGTTCCGGTCCCACAAATACTTTTATTACCGGCGAATGCGCTATATTAAGATGTATGGTAGAATTGGTGATTAGAAATACCTGTAAGATATAAATTTGCATGTAAATGAGAACATACATTTTGTAGAAACAGTATTAAAAATTCTACATGTGAATAGCCGCCTGCGAAACACTCATGAGCATACTAAATACATAATTAGCAATCGAAATGAGGAAAGTGTAGGACAACATTGATAATTACCTTCTTCTTATCCCTCATCGAACCTTTGCCTCTGACCATGATTTTGCAACCCGTCTCTTGTTCCAGCTGCTTGGCAGTCATGCCTCTGGGGCCCAAAATCCTGCCCACAAAGTTGAACTGTAAAAAAGAAAAACGAAGTCCATTAGCACCAATAATAAAACTTCAAATCGATCTTTGCAGCTGAGCTATTTGTTTAAAGACATCAATTTAAATCGTACTATTAATTCGTTTGGGATCAGGAAATGCTCCCACGTGCTAAGTCATAGCAAAAGCCACATTGAATGTTAACTGCTAGAGTAATTGCCAGTTTACATTTCATATAAAGCGTGTTTCCTGGACATGATTTTAGAGCTGAAGTCTGATTTTAATGCATCGGACAATCCTGGGTTAAACCGTGACGCGAATACTATGGAATTATGGAATGGTCTAGATGGCACTATGCCAGCGAATAGTCAGAAACAAGTTTGCTTTTTAGACGTACATTTCAGAAACTAAACATTCGGCAAGCTCAACTGGTGCTTAATGGACTATAAAACGAAAACTAGGGCCCTGACAAGATGTATTGAATGTATATTCGTGATATACAATCGTATGACATTTAAAATATTATTTTATACACCACGTATTTTCATGAAACATTGTATGAATTTTCAGTACGTTTTTTTGTCTTCCATAATAACTCACGTTGTAGTCAAAACTTTACTAATATATACAAATGCAAATTTTTAAACAAAAGAACAAAGCGCTCTATAACATAGGTAATAGGAATTTAAAACAATAGTTAAGAAATATGAGACACGGAAATGTAAACGACGCGACGGAAAGGTTGGACCAAGTACACCGCGATCTCTCTCCGACGACAATACGTATATTGTGGTTGATTTCATCATTAATAACAACGGATGCTAATGCGGTATTATCGTAATCTAGACCACAATTAAATACTATACTGATATCGAAATAAAGCGAAACAAACTATTTCTGTAACACAAAACAAAAAACCCTTTTTAACCGCGGTAGTAGAGTATAAGACATGAAGATCAAAAAGAAACTTTAATATGATAATTTACGGGTTGGTCGCAGTTTTAACTCACACCACAAAAGAAACAGTAATAAAATGTAGGCTTCTTATCTTCAGATTAATCAAATAAATCGTAAAACAAACAAATCTTTGCTCTTTATAATTGTTATTGTAGTATATAATATATTAAAATTATTGTAGTATTGAGAACTCGATTATGTGCTTAAACTTCATAAAATTTTCCTTATGCCTACTGGCCTTAAAAAGCAGATGATAATACTCTATCGTATGGTTTTTTCAAGCCCAAAACAAAATTCGCCGGACGTGAAGCCATGTTGAAACATTGCACTAGTTGGCTTTGCGCCGACGTTTTCTCAGCGGTAGTTAACATTTTCATGACAATAGTGATTGCTGTTTTCTAAAACGCTAAACAGTATTTACAGCTACTCGCTTCGCAGTATATGTTAATAGCTTGTACATTAACGGTATGTAATAACTAATATTAGTTTATATACGTCAAGTTAATAATTTTTTGGATTTTTTTCAGTGTCATAAAGCTTTTACATTCAGTGTTGTGACTTGTACTCATTACTACAGTCATAATAAAAAAAATAACTTATATTTTTCCAAAATCCAGTTCTTTGTATATATGTATTTCAGAATTAGTACAAAAAGTCAAATCGACCAGTTTTTTTTCCTAACTCAATATGACGTATAAACTTCCATTTTTTCTTGTGATGGCAAAATATAATAAAGCAGTAGGATATTTTTAATATTTTTTTGCTTGTTCGGTAGTACAAAGCTATTCTTAATGTGGACTACATCTTATTTTGATATTTGTTATTCGAAAATACACAGTATGACGTACTGAGTTTGCGTAAACGTGTCGTACATTGCTATAAGTAAATCTATAAAAATCGCGACTCTATATTATATCTTTCATTCTTGAATATTAAAGATTTTGAGTGCGATGGATACCGCGTCGGACATCATTCTTTACAAATGTAACATAAATCATAATCTATATATATAAAAGAGATTCCCACCTATATAGATACTCATCACGATATCTCTGGAACCATAAGGCGTAGCAACTTGAAATATGGTAGGAATATTCCTTTCGCCGAGTAGAGGTCAGCTAAGAACGGATTTTACGAAATTCAACCCACAAGGGGGGTTGCGGGGGCAATTGCTAGTAAGATATAAAACTTTGACAGAATTAATTTCATAATGGCTGTTGTAAGGGTATTCAATATTCATCCCAGAAATCTAGTAACTATCTAGCAAGAACTAAAACAATTAGCTTGATATTTCTATCTCGCAGACCGCCTCTGTAGCTCAGTAGTAAACGCGATGCGTTCAGCACCGGGTCTTGGATTCAAATCCCGGAGAAACAAGATAAAAAAGTTGGTTCGATCGGGCTAGCCATATAAAGATGATCACTTACTTGCCTGCAAGGAAAAATTATCAGTTAAACAGACATAGAAACGGGTCTACTCCATGTACTGCTAGGGGACTAGGGAATTAACTTTTTTCCACCACGAACTTAATAAATTTTATACCAATTCATTATTGTCACGAAACTCTTCCTCAATATATTTAATTTTCTTACTGTAATTCGGAATCTTTAAAATGCATTCGAGCTCCCGCTGTTCATTCGGACAGCGGATGTCTGTTTATCCTAAAATAACATAACGAATTTTGTATCAGAATCGGATATAGACTTTATTTTAAAACTTTGCTAGAAATTATCATAAAAATATCTGTTAATCCGGATACGAAAATATACTGATGGAGTTCATATGCACCTTTCTTTTTAAACGATTTTCTATTAGCCATATAGAATGGATCCTAATATGACCTAATGTATATTTTAAATATACTGTTCAAAACAAAATCCACGCATTTGAATAACCAATAATGGTCTCGAATCTACCAATTTTTCGGTAGTTTTAATAGTGTCATTTGTGAGTAAAATAACATTCTTAGATTAAAATAAAGAGATTTGATAAAATTTATTGTTTTTTTATTTATATACCGATATTTGGTCCAAATATTTAGACTTTACTTGGCTATCCTATAGATTTTGTATTTGACTTTCGAGACGACAGAGAGTCTAGCACGAACGACTATCGAAAAAGTATTCGAATCGTCAATCTGACAGTTGTATGAGAAATCATTTTAAATTTCATAAAAATGACAGCTCGACGATACGAATACTTTTTCGCAAGTTGTTTGTGCTAGGCACTCTGATAATAAGTGATAACCAAGGATGTAGACATATTCAAAGTATGTCACTATCTTGCATGCGTTCCTAATTGAAGATATGTGTTTTTAATATCTTAAACAATAGGCCCTATGTAGGAAACTTCAACATAATAAGCGCATCTAATCAATAAACATCAATTATTGTAGCCTGCAGCGGCAGCCCAGTACATATTACCCTGTTATTTGTATAAAGGATTTAAAGCATTACGAATTAGTAATTCTGTAGAATATTGTTTCTTAACTTAATCGTTTTATAGACGTGATAATATAGACATTTGTATTTATTATCTTTGAGATATATGTAATAGTTAGGTATAGAAAGAAACAATTATGATTTATTGCAGCAATATTAGGGCCAGCAATATTATTGTTAAGAACAGAGCTGTTGCTTAAAATCACCAATAGATGGCGGTGTGTTCCATACATTATTGAATGAGTGGACAATTTTTGAGATGTAAAAGTTGTTATTTAAACGAGATAAATAATACACATACATATATTTATTAGGCATACATCAGCATGACCTTTTGAAAGCTTCTGTTTTGAATTATGTACCTACTGCAGTATGAAGCTCAAGCCATGAGGCTAATTTTAAATTTTGCGCTCACATTGCCATGGAGCAACTCAAAATAATATATTCGAAATTTCAAATTATTTTTATGATATTTTATGATTGTTTTGATCATTATTCTATATTTAAAAAAAATACATTTATAAAATAACAGCAATAAAAACTTATTCAAGTTCATAAAATTAACTTTATACATTATTTAATTACAAAATAATATCTCTTTATTATTTAACTAAAATACTTCTTTTAACGAAACCATGTTTTACGTCATTATATTTTAATCTCAAACATGTTTAAACAAGAATCGTATCTCAGAACGTCACTCAACTAAAACTAGACTCAAGATCTTTCAAGATGGCGGTTGTGTATGGGAAAATCTCAAGATTGAATCCAGTTTCAACTGAGATTGCGTTCTGAAATAAGATGATTTCTTGGTTGAACTGGTCTTAAAACTTAGTTGAACATAAGTTTTGAAATTTTTATCCGGATGCATCAGTCTAATTTCCGAGATATGCCCTTAAAGCAATGACAATAGCTAATAACAATACGTTGTACGTATTAAAACGAAATAATACTACGCTTTTGTCCATAATTGGCGGCAGTGTTCCATAATGATAGGTCACGGACAAAACGCTATCGAGTCAGCTGTGTACGATACTCCTGTAAGTAGAAACTCAATTGCAATTCATTACCTTAATACTAGACGCATTTATATTGTTTTTCAGTAAATACGTCTTAGTCCAGTGACGAATCCACAATATAGACCGAAAAGCCCGGATTGTTTTTTTTTTTATGTCAGATATCGACAGACGAGCATGAGGTTCACTTGATGGTAGGTGATACTCCATTTACAGAACATCAGTCAATGATGCGCTGTCAACCTAATTTTTAGTTCGAGCATTCGGAAATCCATAGACTGAAACCGAAACGCGCAATGTGCGCTTCACGGTTTTTCCATCTTTCCACGGATTGTCGATTTCAACGTCGACGTACTATAGGATGTCTCTTATTTCAGTGTGCCTCCTGGCAAAGGTCTCCTCTAGTTAGGTAAAGAACAAAGACAAAACAGCTTAAAGCATCATTTGACTTTCTCGTTTATGATTGCGGCTATTAGATATTGAAATTAGAAACAGTAGCGTATTCATTTGCACAAGGGCCCCAGTGTGTAGAGAAAAATATCGCAATTAAAAATATAAAAAGTTTGACAGTAAGCAAAAAGTTTTCTAGCTTCGAGACGTTGCTCACCTCTTTTCAAATCTTTATTTGACCCCATTTGGAAAATATCTGAAAAGAAGAGCCCTTTCCTTCGGAGCCCTGGTGTACTGCACTTTGCCTTGATAGCTAAGTATAATAGGTACTTATGCTTTAGTTTTTTGTTTCTAACATAAAACCTTTTTGAAACAATCGTGAAACACAGTGCATAGGTACATTTATTGTTAAGTGTTCCAGAATCTACATAGAAAGTATTGAATCAATTTACAGGTCAAATCCGAAGTCACTGCACTGATGATTGTATTGTTTAAAGTTCCCACGAATACATCTTGTTTTTTCAGCTATTTCTCAACCGGGGCGAATGTGTTGCATTTACTCATTCTGTTTTCATTTCGCATATCGTATGATTTTAAAGGTTACGACCATCCCAATATATAAATCCATTCAGAAAAGAAAACAGTTCATGTTATATTTATGATATTCCTTCGGCTTATTAATGCATTGACCGTTTGAATAATCTACTATATAAAAATAAGTCGGGTTTTCCTTCCTGACGCTATAACTCCAGAAACCACGAACCGATTTCCACGGTTTTGCATTCGTTGGAAAGGTCTCGGGCTCCATGAGGTTTATAGCAAAGAAAATTCAGGAAAAATTTCAACAGAAAAGCGGGAAAATCTTTTTTCTTTAAGAATAATTATATAATTTCGAAGCCAACATTGTGGCAGAACAATGTCTGCGGGGTCCACTAGTCGACTATAAAACACTTCTTATATTGGATTATTATTATTAAAGTGAAGTGAAACCCGAGTCCCCTAATGGGGCAAGGGGCAGACCCATTTCTGTCTGTTTCACTGATCATTTTTCTTTTACAGGCAAGTAGGTGATCAGCCTTCTGTGCCTTGCCTGACCGAAACAATTTTTTTTAAATCTTGTTTCACTGGGATTCGAACCCGGGTCCTCCAGTGCTTAACGCATCGCGCTTACCACTGAGCCACGGAGGCGGATTATTAAACTCTAAAAGCGATTAAAAATCTACTACAATGGGATTAGTATTATTAAATTGGTTTACTACAATGGCAGCGCAATTTTACAAAATAGTTTAAATCCTAATGACAATGACATAACATAATTTTTTCCATTCAAAATCTGGGGGCATGGAAGTGCCCTCGGCCTTGCCTAGTCGAGCAAAATAAATGTATTACGAGTACGTTCTTCTACATTTTACGAGTAAAATGGTAATCATATTAGAACTAGTACAGAATTAAGGTTAAAAATTAAAATACATAATTATATTAACATTGTACAACGTTTTTCATTGTATAAATTAGCTATAATTATTTAACTTTATTTATAAAGTTCTAAACGTTGTAGCAAAACGAAACGAAATGAAGCATTGCAAGTATTGTTGTTTTTCTATCCCACACGATACATATTTATCCTGAAATTAGTGACAGTTTGGCTCCAACTATTCATTCACACTTACAATTTCTTTGGCAGCGTAATTTAGCGCAACGGTGTTTAATAGTTTGGAAGAGTTGTGGATGACACTTGGCGTTCGTACTAAAAACATATTTCACCTAAACTATGAATGGTCCACAAAAATGAACTGTTATATTTTATTCGTAGAGAATATTGGGAGATTACAAATAAATAAAAAGACGTTTCTATATGTTAAAAGAATCCCAATCTTATGTATATTTTTTTATTATTTCCGATACCGACATACAAGCGAGTAGGTCATATTAACAACTAGGTATAATATGTCGATGCGTTATCCAACTTTTTTTTAGCAGAAACCGAAATGTTTAATATGCACTTTACATGGAACCATATATGAACGTTGATTTGCTTGGTAAATTATCGGTATTCATCCCACACGTTACCTCGAAGCCCGATGTAGAAAAAACATATATCAAACACGGTGGGATTCCAACCCCCGACCCTTTGAAACGCGTCAAAGAGCTTATCAGGTAGGTAAGTCTTAACCATAACAAACTCTATTCAATTCAACGAATAAAAAGCAAATCTTTATTATTCTATTTAAGATATTAATACAAATGACAATAATCTACAACAATGTTACTACATATTATCTAACTCTAATTTGTCCGAGTCGAATTTATATGCAGAGCCCGTTTTATGGGAGTATTAATAGACCGATGAAGTAATAGAAGGTAGATTGAAATACATACGAATAATATCTAAGGAATGCTATAGATATTAAACGTGAGCGCCTATAAAACATCTGGTGACCCAATGCGGGTCGAGAATGCCCGTTTGACCCGAAGCAAACGGAACTTTTATATTGATTTTCTTTTTTTATTTATTTTGTTTGTAAGATAAAACATACATACATATATATCACGCCTCTTTCCCATTGGGGTAGGCAGAGATCACGGAATTCCAAATGCTCCGATCCTTACATACCACTTTCGCTTCTTCTACTTTCATCAATGCTTTCATACACACTCGACGGTTACGAGTACTTTTGATCTTTTACTTTTTATCTGAAGATAAAACAATACAACGCTATTATAACAAGTTGTCAAAAATTGTTACAGATAACATACAAAATGTAAGTTGGTATATGTACATTATCTGTGGATCGCTAGCCCGGAATATAATATCGATATTTGATCTTCCCAATCTAATATGAGAAGACATCGATTTTCTGTCGGTTTTAGCCGACTGTTAGATACCAGGTAAGTAATTAAATATCCATAAAATTACGCTGTTTTTACGAAGGAAATTGTTTTAACTCCGATGTTTTATAATAATCTCACTATTTTCACATTACGAGCAACTTTCAGACAGCTGGGTGAAACTAAAAATATAAAAGTTTGGAAATAAAAAACATCGTAAAGTACCAACATCGCAATAAAACGTATTTGTTGAGGAATTTGAAGTGTCATGAAAATATTTTTGTGTGAGTCTTTTTTATATATTCAAATAAATACAACAATTATTAGCGACTCATCTGTTAAAGAGACTATTCTTCATCAGGAAGTTCATTAGTTTTAAAAAGTTGGGAAAGATAAACAAAATCGCCCACAATCGTGAATTCCCATCAATCGCTTACGATGTTGATAGACAGAACTAATTTAAATGGAAAAGAGTTAGCACTAATTCACATTCATATTTTAATTCTAAATTAGTCAGCGATTTCTTTGCTTGCATACAATAAAATTGAAGCAATAAATGACTTGCACGATCTAAACAACACGTAACATTCTTGATCTGTTGTACAAGTTTTGTCACTTTTCTAGCACATACGAGTAGATATTATCCGCGTATAAACAGTTGCTCACAATTCTTAGTTGTCAATTATTGCGCTTCAATTATTGCATTCAATTATAACTCTTGTATGTAAAGGAAATGGAATTGTGTAAATGGACCATAATTGATAGTAAATTGGAGTACAAAAACATTATTCAAAATTCAAAATCATTTATTCATTTAGGTAACATAATGTACACTTATGAACGTTAATAAAAAATATATATTAAATGCTTCTAATTTTACTTTTACTGCTAGTTCTCAAATCAAGGGCGTAGAACGGACGAGAAGAAC
This sequence comes from Anthocharis cardamines, assembly GCA_905404175.1. Classification (NCBI taxonomy): domain Eukaryota; kingdom Metazoa; phylum Arthropoda; class Insecta; order Lepidoptera; family Pieridae; genus Anthocharis; species Anthocharis cardamines. The sequence goes on from FR989959.1 coordinate 5,301,245, forward strand.
TGGCAATAAACTCGCCGCCACTCTTTATTTCAATTATTTCAATATAATCACATATCAGTTTTAAGAATAGTTTCGTTAACAAACACCCAATAGTTTTGAAGTCTTGAAAGTTATATAGGCGTGGTTTTGTATCCTCATTTTTATAGAGCGGACGTTTTGCATGACTGACGCGGACGTTTGGGTAACATGCGCGCGTTTTATATCTTCCTCTAACTTTAGTACGTGTGACATGATTCGATCGATCTAGTTTATGTTTCCTTTGACTTTATTATTATTATACAGTCCGGATTTTATATGAAGATTATAAAATTTCATGTAAACAAAAATGTATATCCGTCACTTTGAATAGCACTACCAAAATTTTCAATATATCAGCTACAAAATCAATGTAAGTCTTCACTATGATTTCTGCTACAAACATTACACTTTGTATCTCAGTACATACAAATGTTGTCCAGCAAGTATCCGATGTCGCAAAAAGCGGCATTAACGGGACAGACCAATATGGAGAGATTTAATAATGTTACTGAACGGCAACGCAGGTTTTCTACTAAGTTCATCGACGTCGATGAAGCGTCTATATGTGAGCTGTTTTGAAGTAATTCTTTTCTAGTTATGTTTTAAACAAACATACGTTCTTTTTTTAAAAATCTTATGTAAAACGATTCATACAACATTCATATAGTTAAAAGTTGTACATATTCTGAGTAACATAGGTAACGAAACGTATGTACCTATTGAATATTATAAACGAGTCTGACAAATTAGTACCTATCTAATCATCAATGTTCTTGATTTAATTTAAGAATATCAATTACTAAGGTATATACAAACAGCAGTCATTTTGATTCTTCGATAGTTGTATTTAGTATATAATTATTATTAAATATTAAAAGAACTTTCTCCTAATAATTTTACGAAATAAACATCGTCTATACTATATGGAGCATGAGGTAGATACTTTTCTGTATCCGTTTTACTGTTAAAAAACACAGACTGATATTAAAATTTAAAAAAGTCATATTAAACGACATACATACCTTAAAATTGTAGCAAAGCCATATTTTATGCATAAATCATGCGTTATTATATATGAATACCGTGTAGCGTATTAAAACGAATTTAAATCATAAAGCCAGATGAATCTATAGTAGAACATCACACGAGCTAAGATATGAGTACAAACAAGTCATTAAGACGGAATTAGAGTGGCCTATATAATATTATGTGAACATACGCTTCAAGTGAATTCACAATGAACCGTTTATTTAAAATCTAGTTCTATCACATTCCACAATTAAGATGAAAGAAACATAATTGAAAACTGACTTGACTTATGGCTTGTTATGGTATGACAATGTATTGTTTGTTTATTCTGTTTTAATCTGATTCATAATAATTAACCACATTTGAATTTGAATTTGAATTTTGAAAGGGGTAAGCTATCCTTATGCCCTTGAGGTTGCTATTTTCTTCCCTCCTCGCGGTAGTGCAATGTCGGGAAAGTGTGGGGATCTGATCAACCGGCGACTCTCTGCTAATCATAGGATCTGCTGCCCCATACCAAAGAGCATAAATGTACATAGAAGAACAGGTCTTATAGGCGCGCTTGGCATGGTTTCTCTGGGGTATGAGTAATTCTCACCCCAGCCACCGCGGCACTGCTAGTATCCGTGTGAACACACACTATCGCTGGAGTCATCGTCGCTCGTAAGAGCAAGCGAGACAACGTGAGGAGAGGAATCAGCGAACTGCTTAGATGTCTCACCGATACATTGCCAAGCGCGCTACAAAAGGTCAAAAGTAGAACTATTTTTTCTGTGCCAAAAGTTTGTATGGGCCTGTTTTTCTATACATCTATGTTCTTTGCCCATACCGACTAAACTACTACTTTTTAATTAATAATAATATTTTTTTTTATAATGTTCAGCAAAACTGAATTGTTGAGATCACCTCAGCACTATTTTATTTAGAAAATTATCTGGCAACGAGAGATGAGAATACGTTTTTATCGAAGGAAATATAGTGAAGGTGGCTTTAAATCACCGCGATCATAAAAGTTTAAAAAATATCGGCATGCATCGAACATAGATAAATAAACGACAAAATTGTATACAAAATAAACCACATGAATGTATTAAATATTTGCAGCCGTTAAAGCAAACACTGAAGCCATTGTTTCGACAATTCGCGTTCAGCATGTTCTATTTGTAGTCCGGTACAGAGGTTGAGTAAAGAAAAGATATCTGATTTGCGAACTCTAAAAGTGGCAAATATAAGCGAAGCAGGCGATCCTATTAACATCTTGTTCTGTATTTTACTGTACTGCGGGGTACAAGACAGAAGCTTTCTTTAGTTTGGGGCCCAAATCTATTGTAAGTAACTGTTACGTTAATAATAAATGTTCATGTAAATACAATATTTACACATTATTCCACTGATTATTCCTGAGATGAAGTCATTAATTGCGTTGCATAAAATTTTAATTATCGGTTGCTCGATTTTCATCTGGTGATAAAGTATTGCCAACATTGCATATTAATTAATTAATTATGAGTTATCCTTTTTAAATAATGAATTCAGTAGCGGTACTACGATCTATAAGAGGAGTTTTATTGCAGACTTTACGAGAGAACGTGAAAGCACGACACATTTTGTATAGGTCTATCTCCTTCTAACAAGAACTCGGCATAAAGTTATACCCCAACTGCCAAGAGATAGCGGAAAATACGTATAGTGTAAGTTTTCATAGCATATGTTGAGAAATCTATTTCTTAATTATCCATCCATAGATAAATATTTCATATGATTATTAGATATTTAAAGAACATTCCAAGTCGTATTGAACAAGTGCAATGAATATTCAGCACTCACAAGTTAAATATAATACGCAAATCTGTAAATGTCAGTTGTTTTCGCAGAACTGAATAGGTAACATCGTTAGAGGATTTTCATCACGTTCACAGCTGATCTCATAGAACGGTGTCTTTGATCAACAATCAATATAATTTACCATTCAATTTATCATAAGATTTATGCACTTATTGTTTATCATAATTACAGGGAGTAGTAATAGTTGCATCGTTCAAGTAAATACAAAGACGTCATCTATGCTGAGTACAGAATTAATTATTTAACAAAGTAATTTTCTGAAAGAATCATTTAAAAAAGAAAATTATAAATAAATAACAATATTTCGACGATAAGCTAAGGTACGTTGCATAAACTATTTTACGTATGTTGTTTTTATTTGAAAGATTTTGAGTTTCTGAAGAAATCAAGTTATCTATAATGTCTTTCGTAAACTATTACTGATTTTAATGAAATATCTTGAATTAAAACACATTTTAAAGATGTTATTAGTGTTACAGACGAAGTTGATGAATAAAACATAAACAAGTTGCTACACTCTAAAAGAAATAGTGCTATAAAAAAGCTTTTAAATCGTATACGGCCTTATAAGGCAGCTGGCTGCTTGAGGATGGCGCCAACAATCGTTCACTAACTAGAAGCCAACAGTTACGAAGTACTGAAAGGCTAACATACATCAAAAGTACCTATTTATCATTATCTCTCTGCAAGACGTCCTTAGGCGTAATTACCTGATCTGTGATCTCTAATAGATGATTAAAACCGTTATCTAACTTCATATGTACTACAAAGAATTCTTCTTTCATGACGAGAACTATCTGGCATGGCATAAATTACACATCCCGAAAATAGCGTAGGGTCAGTGACTTCATATGTATAGAACGTTTTAAAAACAGATTGCGTCTATTATATGAATATGAAAGATAAATGCTGCTGCTAAATGCATTATTGTTGATTCAATTACGATGTTTTGACTGAAGCTTCCAGAAATATTGTTACAAATACTGATTTGATTCATACAGTTCAATGAACCGTTCAAATAGGATTGATATAGCCTTTGCATATTATGAAGGTATCATTTGTTACAATCAATGAACGAAATCATTGAGGGCAGTGCGCGTTTCTACGAAGCACGTAACCTAATCGAAACACGAGATTGCCCTGACATAAGTCACCAAATGCAGCAAGCTGCCAACCTTGTCTTTCTATTTATATGACTAACACTCAGTTCATTCTGTCCCCTGATGCAATAAAACTTACAACCTGTGACACTTATCTTGATTAACGTCGTAATGAGACAAACCCTTTAAAATAATATGTGCAAGATAGCTCTAGAAGGACTGGGTGTAACGTAATGAATCTGACTAAAGTTTTATTTGGTGTTGTGAGCTATAAAACTTATCGTTATAGCAATGATGTAACTGTTAATGTTATTTTAAAGTTGAGTTCCTTCATTCATTTAAATTCGTTCGTTCTTTCTTCGAAACGCTGTACTTTAGTATTCTCTCTTCAATCTCAATTTTTCACTATGTATGAATGAATGAAATGCTTTATTGCAAAAAAATAAATACATAATTTAAAAAAAAACCTGTGTATCCGTGTAGGCTGTTTGTCTATAGATACGACTGATCGGTGAAACTAGCAGCTTAAAATTACGTTATAACATTTTACAGAACATACTAAAGCGTTTTTAAGTGAAAACCGTTATAACTTGTATCTATTGTTATAATTATACAGTGCTATTGCCATCCAGTAGTATGGCGGCTAAATTGAAAATAAAGCAACCATACGAAAAAAAAATCAGATTTTTTTAACATTTTAAAAATTACACTGAAAAACTAAAAAATAATATGAGATAGTGTGTCTATAATTAATTCGGCTGTTCTAAAGATTTCTATTCACATACAAATTTTACCTCTGTTATACATATAAATGACGATGGAAGGATGTACCACTACAAAGGGAATAAAAACGAAATTACTTACATCTGGATGTTCTTTTACTGGCACGTATACTTTTTCTGTGAGGGTAGTTACCATCCCTTCTGGCTCTGGCAGAATAAGGGGCTCTTTCTTCACCCCATTTATTTGAAATAGACTCGCGCGCACTTTTGCAATTTCTGGAAAGAAAAATTAGTATTTTAGTAATGGAAGTGTTATGTGACATCTGGAACTATAAATTAATGCAATTAAATCTTATATTAGTGACTATAATTTCAGACGTCCGCCTCAGTATTTACTGGAAATGATAAAGTTTAATGGAGCACTGAATATTAGCGTTTATGAGAAGTCTATTACGACTCCAGGAAAACTGTCAAAAATATCCACGATTGGTAATAATACTCAGTACAAAACAGGGAATTAGTAGGCCATAGATTAGAAAGAATTATTGACAAAACAACGGTGACTTCATATATTGCAGCTGCTCCGTATGACATAGGTTAAATAAATATCTAAGTTGCTAAATTTAAAAGTGTGATTGATTTATTAGATTACGATAAAGTTAAAGCACTGCTCAATTTACAGAATAAAATTTTGTATACAAGATAAGCCACATAAATATAATTGTTACGCAAATAATGACGATATTTTGAATGACTCGTCGCGGTGGTGTATAACCTATAAACCTATCCTGTGTTCCGATGGGTTCTGACCTGGCAAAGAATCACCAATCATTGATGAAGTGCATATTGCGGATTGCGGTTTAAGTCTATGAACGGAACTAGATGCAATGTCGACATCTATTTTACATCATTAACTGATGTTCGTTGGCTGATATATCACCTACCATCAAGTGAATGATTCTATATTGAAACTTACCAATTGTAAAATATTTTAAGGGAATATGCCGTTATCTTTCTCAAGACGAACGGATGAGTCATTTGCAATCCGGAAACTTATATTGTGCGACCATCTGTTTTTGTAACGTCTTGCATAAGTATGTCAGGTCGTAAGTGCTACAAATGCTACACGTATAACCAACGTAGATGAATCTCGACCATCATTCTAATGTGATTTAATTAAAGCGGAGAACATAAATGTTTCTGAATTAATGAGGTATATGACACGTGTCAAGTAGAGCCAAACTGAATTCTTTGCTGCATGAAATCAAATTACGAATGTCCGTACTGTTGAATATGAAGTGTGTCCATACTGGGCTCATCGAGGTCTGGCGACAGTGTGGAAGCTTTCACGCCATATAAGGGTTGTGAAGAGAGTAAGCAAGCCATTAACCCGACACAGGACTCGTTTGATCAATGGATTATATATTTAATTGCTACATTCGGGTGAACACATTGATGGCATTTTTTAAAATTCAATACTTTTATACTTAAATTTCAGATGTATATCGCTTTAAAGATTCTTTGATAAATCGCTTGCATGAGAACGTATTTTACATTTTTTTTAATTAATAACCGGATTAGGGTATTTCTAAAAATGTGTAATAATATGAGACGCGACATTTCTCAATTTAGCGGTCCAAGTCACAAAAAAATCAAATCTTTTAATTTAATACAAGATTTTCTAGTTAGTTAATTGGCTAACTAGAAACAATGTTTACACAGATAAAAATGCGATTTGTTTATTATATAATTAATTATGCCCGTGTTTGTTTTACAGAAGCGTATTTTAATTTAAAGAATCATAAAAAATAAACTAAATATTATGAATTTCGATACAGTGCCTATATTAGAAGTGACAATATTGTATGCATAAGTAATATTTTTTACCTATTGTTCTGTATTTAAAAATGTATCCTGAAATTTTGTCCAATCTCAAGCACAAGTTACATGACATTGACGACTGTCAAAATCTCAAGACAAGAATTAAACATTGCGGTTGCCTTTATTCAATGAGTAGTCAAGCAAGACACATAAACCCTTGTATACATTAAAAGCGTGGAGCTCAGAGTAGCGGATTATCTGACGTTTTAGTGTAACATGACGCTATTATACTACGAGGCAATTATTTTTAGCATTTTTATCAGCGCCTCTAGAGAATTCTCTGATAGTGTAATAGCCGAATACTCAAACGCTAATCAAATTTATGTTTTCCTTAAATTTGTTTCGGTCTCTTTCATTAACAAACATAATATAAGGGACAGAAATACTTTAAGCAACTCTTAATTAATTACCATTTAAGTATTTCACCGTCAGTCACAGTGTTGACAGTTTTGTTTCAAAAAATCTAGATGGTTCTGAGTATACGCAATACGCGCTCGCTACGCTGTCAGCTCTGCTTATCTGTAATAGAGGCGTTATTGCCTTTTATTGACGCAGGTGATCTTGAAGTTTCCCGTCTATCATTACATGGACAATGATTAATGCATTCAAATTCATGATTAATCGCATTGTCAGTTTGATGTTTCTGTCACAAACGGTATTTAATATTACTGACTGACTGGTGGCGAGATACAACAAAGCGGATAATTTTTTTTTGAAAAATCATATATGTGATAACTTTCATGGCGATTCGTCAAACGCCCTTGGGGTATAGCGATTTCAAATATAGATTTCGTGGAAGTGAATTAACAGTTGCAGTTTTTATTGATCAATTAGTATTCTAATAATATAATTTTCTTACAAGTTACGTTTAAGTGTAAATACCTCCCAAACTAATTGTAACCACAGAATAAAAAGACTACCTAGATAATAAAATAGGCTTCAACCACAATAGCTTTAAAGTGTTCTTGATGACTGTAATTCTATCCAACAGCCTACCTATTTGTGATTTAAAGAATTAAGTAGCTATGATATCGGTTGCAAGGTTGTGAAAAGATATACTGTATAAATCATGATATGAATATCAATTTACTTACATTAAAAATTCATAGCTTTCAATTATTTGCATGATATACAGCATTAAAATAATTAAAGGATTAAAAATGATAGCAAAAGAAACAATAATAATAGTTACTTCTCCCGAATTTTAGAAGCAATTTTAAATACATATGTAGGCTAGTGTTTAGTTTTGACACTATGACTTAAGCAGTGGCATTGTGTTTAGATATCTTGAGGAGGAAGATGGCGATCGAACACGAAGAGTAGGACTCTCCCAAAAATACTCGACGTTGGCAGAATCCGTATTTGATGGAAGTTGTAATTAATTAAAAGAAGAAGAGTTTAGATAGTATATGGTTTTAAAATTCTGATATAAGTTTGTCTTCCAACAGCTTGTAATTAAATCTCTAAGACACAAAGGCTTATGATTGTATTTACAATTCAAATGATGATTGATTTGTTTGAGTCATTATCAAAGTATTTCAAGAATCAACAATCGATTAAAATAATTTATTGCGACTTACAGAATACCCATTTATTGGTCGTTTACCAATACAATAATTAAAATACCAATGTGGAATTTTGAATACAATCAAAAATGTTTATCTGGTGAAAGATATTGTTTGAATAAAATACTGTATACCGGATTAAAACGCGATTTATTATTTAAATTATTTATCCCGACGTTTCGGATGCTTTTCAGCAACCGTGGTCGCGGGAGACGGTTGCTGAAAAGCATCCGAAACGTCGGGATAAATAATTTAAATAATAAATCGCGTTTTAATCCGGTATACAGTATTTTATTTAAATGTGTGATACTCGCGTTAATAAAAGACAAGATATTGTTTGCATTAAAGAGCAGAATTTGGCTTTATTATTCACAAAATGGGTGAATTACTTAACCAAAGTTTCAGAAAATAAATAGAAAAATGCTTGATATACGTCAAGCATTTACGGAAAACATTTGATGCAAAACATTTACGGAAACCAGAAACAAAGATACTTGCGACACAATGTTTTGCAACTATAACAATTAATACAGCTCAACTCAATCTTAGAATTACTTTCATTTTTACCGCCGACCAGCGGAAAATATAAACACATTCATTAACGATAGCTCTCACTTATGAATCAACGGATCGTGATGCTTTATTTTAAAAGCATGAAGTGTCTAGACGGTGAAATTACATGGTGGTGTTAATTAGACGGCGACAATTGGAGCGCAGGTAAGCAAGATGCATTATTACAAGTGTCAGATGTATACAAATGTATTTGTGTCATGCGAATGATAAATTGCGTCCTATAAGTAGTAAATTTTAGCTCATTGAAGATAATACATCTCATTGATTGGGTAACATCGTTGTCCACGTAAATCGAGTATTTTGGATAAGGTTATAGTTAGTAAAAAAGCATTTTTAACAAGTCACGAACAAGAAAATACATTTACTTACTTAAGTAAAGTTATACATGTATTTAATGTACTTAGCATGTATATGAGGCTTGAAAGCCAACAATACAAACGAGGAAAGAAATGAGAACAATAAGAAATTAACGGATATTTTCACACGGGTGGTAACGATGCGTGAAGTCGGTCCATGGCTATCTTGCGTGCAAAGCTAAGACTTCCATCACGCAAGATTCATTGATGGGGGATATAATATATGCATTTATAAAGTAATGAAAGAAGAAACAGTATTAGACAAATTAGATATGAGTAAATGCTAATAAAAAGAGATCTTTTGAACGAACCAAACAATAATTGTCTGAAAAAGAACGCAGTATTTGACAAAATATGAATTTTCCTTTTTTTTAAATTTAAAAATAAGTGCGAATTGTACATACACATTATTTTAAATAAATTTAAAAACAATTCTTAAAAAATACAATAAATAAAAATACAGTTGAAGTTTATAGTATTTTAAGTCCTTTTATCGTGCTTTACCAGAAACCGCCATTTTGCAAGTACTGCGTTTACCCGTACGACGGCAGAAAAGCAATCCCCGATAGAGTTAACATATATGTAAGTAAAATACATTTTTTTAAGAAACAGCTTTAAAATGAATAATTGCGTAAAAATAAAAGATATATGTTCATATAGGTACGTAAACCATACAATATACAACTGCACAATATTATCATAACTTTCCTTGAACTGAATACTAAGACATCTAAGAAATTTGTCGAATCAGAACCAATGAATTCATAAAGCGTAAATAAACAATGATAATCTCGTTACAAAATGACTCGCATAAAAACCACCACAACATAAAAGCTAGATCAAATAAAATAGAAACGCTACTACAGAACTCATTTAAGGAACCATTCTAAGCAAATGTTATTTTAAGAGCATTAAAGCATGTTATTCAAACAATCCGTTCGCTTTCAGTCAATAGAAGAACGTACTTCCTGTTTCTGATGTCAAGTAGGCACTATAATATTTAATATATAATACGCAAACGATTTTAACCAAAGTATACTGAGTTTAATAATCAAAAGTAATAAGTTTACGTAAGTGTTCATTAAAAATCTCTTTTTCTTCAAATATTTTAGCATATTGTAACGTGTTCTTTATAATATGTACATCACTAGTCTAATTGACTTACGTATTATTATTCAATTCGGGTGTACTTCCGTTTAGAACATACCTCCGACCATTTATTAAACATAAAATAGCAGTCGTTTAGTGGGCTACAACTTTTGTTTGAAACATTTTTCTTAAAAATAAATATTTTTCTAAATAAACATGAAAAATGTTCGAAAAATCATTTCTTTTGTCGATTTGAGCTAGAAAATCACAGCGGGTATTTTGAGAAGGTATGATAGTCGTGAGAAGCGCATGAAAATATATAAGTATACCAAATTGAAGATCGATTGGAGGTATGTTTATCCTTCAATTCTTATAGAATCTAGATTATATAACTTTTGCAATTATAATATAATTATAAGAATGATTTAAAAATGGTAACTGAATACTATATATATATATTACACAAGTTGACTAAGCACTATGCGCCATTAATTCTATTCACACACAAGGGATATCTATTCCGAAAACTTATTAATTACCACATTGTGTGGGACGACATTGATTCCTCTCAGAATGGTGACGAAATAAGATTGATTGTGAGTCATTTTTCAATGACCACATGTTGAGGACACGAAGCGAAGCAAAAACTAAGAGTAGAAATAGGAAACCAAAAGGGGTTTCATATTTAGGTACCATTTACTTGCAATAACATTCTTTATATTTCTAAATTACTTATGTGATGTTTAAGCGTAATGGTTTTTTTCATTTTCACTAAAGTTATGATAAGATAATAATAATATGAACGTTTTAAATAGACTGTAGTTTTGTTCTAGGATATGAATAGTAGAGACTACAATAGCATTGTTGCAATTTACCTATATACTATTACTATAGTATGTACATTGTACATACGTATTTAATTGTTACTATAGTAAGTAGATCACAAAATGTATATCAGTCTTAATAACTACCTACATACATCACTTCCGTGGTAAGCAAAAGAAAACTTTCAAACGATAACAAGAATTAAATCAGGAAATATTACGCAGCAAATACTGCGTATTTGGCAAACGATATTCAATTAAGCTCACGAATTATTACTTCCAACAAATACTAGTGAACAACGTGAAATTTTACGGGTATACGACGAATGTGTTACAACAGTGCAATTTACGGCTATGTGAAATTGTAAGCTATAAAAACTATAAAGTGAAATATTTCCCATCTTTCACATGCATCTGAAAATGTTTAAAAATCATAACTTGTTTAGGATTCTAATTTATTTTTAGTTGATAATATAAAATTAATTTTCAAATTTGTTCACATTTATATTTTTTCCTACTAACTAGACGATGTTATATCAATTTTAATAGATTTGAAAATCTTTGTCACTTGTACCAAAGTGTATTGAGTAAGCTCGTGTCTTATCATATTAAACATTTTTAGAAATAACCGCAGCGGGAATATTAAAAATTTATAAAATTATACAAAATGTATTCTCATGTTAGCGATTTATTTAATTATAATAAGTAAATAATATCTGAGTCAAAATAAGCTTCATAGAGAAAGAGTCCTTAGACTTAGATGCTAGCTTTTCTATATCTATACTAATATTATAATGATTTAACTCAAAAACTACTCGATCAATTTTAAAAATTATTTCAACAATAGAAAGTTACATTATCAGCGAGTAACATAGGCTATTTTTATATTTTTTGTCATACATCTACATTGCTTCCGAGCGAAGCCGGGTGGATCGCTAGTCTGGTATAGTCGTCAGGCCTATTAATAGATATAACATTTGTATGATTTGATGACTTGGGCTGCAAATTTTCAAGCTGCTTTCAAATTACAGTTGTCAATGGGTCCGTCTTTGTGTTAAAAAAAGAAAAATAAAGTGTTTAATATCTTAATTTAATATTAAGTTTATCTATAATGAAATTATATCATATATGAATATATTCTGCATATTAGAGAAGTATACTCCAATAAAGAACATGTAGTAAATTATCTATAATTTTGAGACAGTCCTATAGTTAATGTAAACACCGGCCACAGTTGACGGATCTTCTATTATTATTATAGCTATAAACCTGCTAGAGCGAACCAACAGTTAACCGATTTTTCGTCTAATATTTATTTTCACGGTTTACTTGTAAAACAGTGTAAATAGAACACGTTCGGTGGCGAGAACTATTCGACGCGCTGCCAAACTTCGTTTTAAAGTTATTTGTGTAATAAACTTTTGTTTCATGTCTCGGTTTCATGTGAAAACTAATTACACGTAATATAATAGTTTATAACGTCCGCTATAAAGACAAAATATTTTAATAGACATTTAGCTGAAGGAATTTACATGATCTTTTTAAATTTAAATATCGAATTCACTTGATACAAATCAAAATCTATTTTCTTTAAAAATAGAATTAAATAGAGTTTTAACAGATGGATTTTTAATTCAGCTAATATGATATAATTGAAAGGCGCAACCTGCTCTTCATGGGTTTGCCATCATTAAACACTGGTTCGTCACCATATTTCGATATTTCCCCCACCCATTTAATGCCAATAATTAAGTAACCAAACGTGTGAAAATAATGTATGCAAAAAAAAAATGTCCCAGTGGGATTCGAATTCGCGATCCATCGAAACGCAAGTTAGGTTACCCAACACGCCAACGAAATCATAAATTGCGATATTTAATATACTGTCAACCATATATGCCTATATCGTTCCGAACGCAATAACATTCAATACATAATGGATCTTAGACATCAACACAATAGATAATTCGGGCACTTGACAGGTACAGGTAATAAAACGCTTGTCAACCTAACCATTAATAACAGTACACTACGAACTGGTACAGGCAACAGAAAAAGTGTGTATCTAATACAGGTACGTAGAGGTTAAAAGTCGGCGTGCACTTCAATGTTGCTGTATGCACATATTATGTAGATATTTATTCTAGTGACCACAATCAGCTAGTGGCGGTCGCGATTATTGATCCAACCGGTGGCCTAATGTGTGGCAACACTTAATTGCCTTAATAAATCTCTGATTTAGTACTAAGTATGTTTTTGAAATACCTAAAGGTTTTCTTATTTGGAGTTGAAATTCCTATATCATACAACTATCAATGTATGTTTGTCCTCTATGCACTCCTAAACTATTCATCTGATTATAATGAAACATTGGTGAGTCGTTCTGCATACGCCTACGAAGGTTTCTGGTCCAAAAAATAACACTTTTTTGTACCTTACTGGGCATTGCAACGTACGGGTACATTTATTTTATATACATATATATACTTCTTTAGATTTCTGCTGATAAACAAAAATCCTATTATTATATTTTATTAAGATTATTTTAATTCAGTTTTCCATTGTTGCTATCTGTACTTAAAGGTATCATGTCATTTTCAATTTTGACGAATGCATAATAATGAGATAAGTCAGTTTACGCAAAGGTTGTCCAGATGTGTATTTCATAGACACCCACATGATGACATAACAATACAATTTACAGGTTATGTTTCATTTAAATGCATCAGCCGGCCTAGCATGACCGCCACGAGATATGTCGCGGACGAGAGAAGACAAACTAAGATGTAAGATATGGAGATATAATATATCTCGACATCGACAATTTTTATAGAAAAGATATCTCGATCGACAAATATATCTATTTTTGATATTAAAAATCGAGTTTTAAGCGAAATTGTCATGTTAGACCCGAAAGAAATAGAGCGATAATTTGATCTTATCGTAAATGTACGCTTAAAATAAGCAATAGTAGCAACATTTATTTTTATTAAAAACTAGCAACGCTCCCCGTCTTCACACGGGTGCAATGTAGATGTACACAAAACATATATAATATATATAGCCTATGTTACTCGCTGATAATGTAGCTTTCTATTGGTGAAAGAATTTTCAAAATCGGTCCAGTAGTTTTTGAGTTTATTCATAACATACAAAAATACAAATCTTTCCTCTTTATAATATTAGTATAGACTAGCAATTGCCCCCGCAACCCCCCTTGTGGGTTGAATTTCGTAAAATCCGTTCTTAGCTGACCTCTACTCGGCGAAAGGAATATTCCTACCATATTTCAAGTCGCTACGCCTTATGGTTCCAGAGATATCGTGATGAGTGACTATATAGGTGGGAATCTCTTTTATATATATATAGATTACACTTAGTGAGTTTTACCTTTGACCCAACGATTATATTTCCTAATCCAAGCGATACTTTTTATTATAATAATAAATGAGAATTATGTTGTTCGATGCTATGCAAGCGAGTACACGTCATTTGCAGTATAGCAACGTATTATTTTAATTTATCCTTGGCAGAAATATTCTCAAGATTTTACATATCTTCAGTTAATAAACCGATTGAGGTAAGTTTCAATACTAATAAATAATCATTTTACATGTAGGTACACTCAGGTTTACCGGAATACCTGTCTCCGAAAAGAACTTCATCAGAATTCGTATAGTGATTTAGCCATGAAAACTTAACACACAGGCATAGTTATTTTTGCAGTAATATAAGTATGGATAACGTAGAACTTATTAAAACAATTGTTGAAATGAACCAATTTTTAAAGAAAAAAATATTTGTATTGGTCACTTTTTTTTTTTAATTTGTATTAATTAACAATAATTGTAAATGTATACATGAAAAAAAAGTGTAATAGTTTGACTGTTTAGTCTTTTGTTTTCTTTTTATTATTTACATAGTAGGTACATAAATACAGTAAATAACTTAATTCATACGTAAGTAAGGTTATATACCTAATAATATTATTATGGTTTCAAGATAACCTACGATTACATCATCGTTAGAAAATGACAAATTGACGAACAACCTTTAAATCAATTTATTACTCTATTGTTGTGGCAAAATATATGATTTTGTCCATTATATTACTTTATATGTGTTTCAGATGACACCAATAAATACAATTCTACAATAAAACAACTTATTATTTTAATATTGTCTGTTATTAACGCGAGTATCACACATTTAAATAAAATATTGTATACCGGATTAAAACTTTTCGAACGAAAACTCTCTCCCCGCGTCTCCCCGCGACCACGGTTGCTGTAAAGCATCCGAAACGTCGGGATAAATAATTTAAACAATATAAATAATAAATCGCGTTTTAATCCGGTATACAGTATTTTATTTAAACTTATTATTTTATTAAATAATTAAACAATTAAATATTCCAATTAAACCAATATTTTCCGAAAATCCGCAAAAAGAGCTTTGATATACTGTCTTCTTCGTATACTTCAACTTTATAAACTAATATAATACAATATTTTGTAATTTTTGCATTTATTTACGTGTTAAATCTCCGAAACTTGTTGTACTATGTCGTAAGATGAATGTACGTCAAGACGTCAAAACATAAGCATACACAGTCTCCCTATTAATCATAGGTACAGAATATGTATATAAATGAGTTAGGACAGTTCAAAGAAACGTGGCAGTTAAACGCACGTTGTATGATAAGATAAAGAAGTAGGTACATACAATTTTACAGATGTCACAGCTATAATGGCCTAACGGCTTAGTAGACTATCATAGACTTGATTTTACCCAAAGAAGAAATAGAAATTCCTAGGTGCCTTCGATATTTTTACGCCTCGGTGGACACTAAGGTCATACTGCTATATTAATTCCAAATGGACTTTTGATAAATAATTGGAACTCCAGACTAACACAAAAGTCCCATCGTAAACAACAATGTTGTTCTCTTGACTATAATCAGCTCAACGAATCAATCACAAGTTACAAATGTTATCTCGTAAGCCCTATGTTACTAAAGTATAAAACGGAAATAAATATGAAGACAAAAAAAGAGCTAAACAAGAAGTTTTAGTATCAGTTTAGTCACCGGTAAAAAAGTAAAAAGAACTCTTTACGAAACATATTTAGGACTAGCACTTTACATAAAAATATGTCTATGTTACTCGCTGATAATGTAACTTTCTATTGGTGAAGATTTTTTAAAATCAGTCCATTCGTTTTTGAGTTTATTCGTTACAAACATACAATTATTTCCTCTTTATAACATAACTGTAAATAACGGCGGGAACTGCCGAGCATTAAATCGCGCGTTCTTCTAAATGTCCCTACTGATGGTATATGTGCTGTGTCATAGGGCAGAGGCGATTGGACCTCCCGCAGGCCCAGTACTCACTAATTGATTATAAAGGCATGTTCACATTATTAAAAAGGTCAAAAGTCTTTCGATTACACGTCAATCAATTTTTTTGTCACATTCGTCAACTTTTGTGTACAACACTTTATGCTTAATTGATATAATAAGCGCAAGTAATCAGTTGCCTAATAAGCATAACATGTTATTTGTATTTGATGAATAATGCTTAAATGATGTATATGTATGATGAAGTTTTAAATACCTTACACTATCAAGGTTAAACCGCAAATACATATTTAATAAATCAATTAATTTATCGTTACTATATTTTACAATTTAACTGTTAAAATGAATGTTTTGAGTTACTGGCAGTTCCGCGTTTTTCTTAACATTAATAGCGAAAGTATGTGTAAGATACTAATATAATTCTACAGTGTCGACATTTTTATAGATCTACTTTAGAATAATATTACTGTACTTAAATACTTTCATCAAAAGCGTTTATTCATTCTTTCTGACGACATCGACAGGCGAGCGGTAGCGTGAAAGCTTAGACGAGAAGGATATAGTCACAGGAAATTGAATAAATGATATCGACCCATTATTTCGAAAAACTAAAACTCATATTTAAACAGGCTCGTTGGCGCGTTCGGTAGAACGCCTGCCCTGCGCATCGATGGGTCGTAGGTTCGAATCGTTCTAACCGGGTAACGAACCACCGTTCATAGATGGAAAAACCGTGAATGCATATTGCGCGTTTCGGTTTCAGTCTATGGATTTTCGATCGCTCGAAGTAAAATTAGATCGACAGCGCATCATTGAGATGGTTGAGGTGTCACCTACCATCAAGTGAACCTCATGCTCGTCTGTTGATATCTAACATAAAAACAATATGTTTTCAACAGAATATTGTATTGTATTATTCAATTTCCGCATACATTCCCAAGTAGTATTTACTTTGGCAAGAACATATTTGAATCAATTACGAGTAAAGGAACCAACTCATTTAAACCCAAGTTCTCAGACAAAAATACACATAAAACACTCAAGTTACTTAAGAAATAGTAATTAAAATAACTGAGGGGTTAGGTTTAACCACGTCAGCCCCAACCCTGATTTAACCAACCCGAACATCACAACAATTAATATTAAATACGGTAAACTAACAATCAACCTCATATCATTCTACTTTGAACCCAAACCCATAGACATTAATACACACCTAATCAACTTCACCAAAACCACCCAAACTCTAAACAACAATACAATAGTCGGTGGTGACGCAAACGCCAAACACTTACTATGGGGAAGTAAAGTATGCGACCAAAGAGGTAAAGAAATATCAGACATACTAGCACAAGAAGATTTACACATTATAAATGAAGGAACCACACCTACCTACGAATACATAAGAGGAGGAAATACCATAACCAGCCACATTGATATAACAGCAGTATCCACAGACCTACTAGGTCTAGCCATAAATTGGAAAGTTATTCCACATACTATACATTCAGACCACAACCTCATCACATTTGAAATAACATCACATAATAACTACACACACAATACAAAAAACAACAACACTAGAAAATACAACACTAAAAAAGCAGACTGGATAAAATTCAATGAACTACTAGAAAACAAAATTACTGAACACAAACTAGAAGAACACACAAATAAAGTTACTACCCAGAAAGAAATGGAACTTATCGTTCAAACATACACCAATGTAATAACAGAAACAGCGGAAATAACTATACCTAAATACAAATACAACCCTAAATACAAATTCCCCTGGTGGACTATTGAAATCGATAAGCTAAGGAAAGAAAAAATCAAAAGCAGGAAAAGAATCAATTACACACTAAATAACCACAGAAAACAATTACTTATACAGGAATACACAAAAATCACTGAAACTTACGAACAAAAAATTAAAGACTGCCAAACTCAAAGCTGGAAACAATTCTGCGAAAATATCAACAAAGACAACGTATGGAACCAAATCGGAAAAATAATCAACACCACAAAAACAAACACAAACGAAACTTTACTCAAACATAACAACATAACACTAAACCCCGAACAATCAGCCACACTACTTACAGACACGCTTTTTCCTGAGGATGACCTCACAAACGAAACAGACCTACAAACAAACATTCGAACAAACAACACCAACTACAAGCCTCCTAAACAAAAAGAAGTAGACATTACCAAGGCAGAAATACTTAACATCATTAGTACTTTTAACTCTAAGAAAGCTCCCGGCCACGACGGATTCACATCAGATATTTGTACACACGCAATACACACTAACCAGGAACTCTTCACCAAAATCGTCAACAAGTGCTACAATCTAAATACATTCCCAACAATATGGAAAACTGCACACATCATAATAATTAAAAAACCAAATAAAGAAGACTACACATCACCCAATTCTTATAGACCCATAGGTCTTTTACCTATCATGGGAAAAATATTTGAAAAGATAATTATTAACAGACTTAAATATTATATAATACCAAAACTCAACAACAAACAATATGGTTTCCTGCCGCAAAAAAGTACCACCGACGCACTTTACAGACTAACAAATAATATCAAGAACAACCTACAAGCTAAACACACAACTATACTGATATCTCTCGACATCCAAGGGGCATTTGATAACGCATGGTGGCCAGCCATAATCAAGCAACTGCAACAATACGACCTCCCTGAAAACCTATATTATACAATACTTGACTACTTCAACAACCGAAGAGTTCAACTCACATACGCCAACACAACTAAAACCAAATACACTAACAAAGGATGCATACAGGGCTCAGTGGGAGGCCCCATATTCTGGAACATCCTACTTGATACCCTACTATCCAAACTAGAAGAACTAGAAGTAGAAACACAAGCATTCGCCGACGACATACTCATTTCATTCAAAGGTACAGACATAGTCAACCAACAAACCAAAATAAATGAAACAATGGACTTCATACACAAATGGGGAACCTCTAATAAACTTACATTCTCACCAAGTAAAACCAAAGCCATCGCCATCACCAACAAGATAAAAACCACTCTTCCAAAAATCCACTTAAACAAGAAAATAATAGAATACACGAATAAATTAAAAATACTAGGCATTACAATAGACAATAAACTTAAATACAACCAACATATCACGAATATTATACAAAAATCAATAAATATATACAAGCCTTTAAGCAGAGCAACAAAAGTCACATGGGGACTAAACCAATACACAACTAAAACTATTTATAAATCCATTATAGAGCCTATCATGACCTACGGTGCCCCCATCTGGGCAGACGCCACCAAAACAAAAATCAACCGCAATAAACTCTTAAGCATTCAAAGATGCTTCACGCTTAAAACAATCAAAGCCTATAGAACAGTCAGCACTGAAGCTGCACTAATACTATCAGGCATCACACCAATAGACCTAAAAATTATTGAAATAGCTTCAGTTTATTATTACAAAAAAGGACATCACAATGAATTAATCAAAGACAGAGAAATAGAAACAATCATTCCTTATACTCACCTACCACACCCGTCTGTACACACTCTAATAAAGCACACTATACAGGACATCAACACCCCAAAAGATGACACAATACACATTTTCACAGACGGAAGCAGGATTAACAACAAAACTGGAGCGGCAATAGTTACCTACAAAAATAATAAGGAAATTCACAATAAGAAAATAAAACTAGCAGACCACTGCAGCGTCTTTCAAGCTGAACTTACGGCCATCCTCAAAGCAACCGAGATAATATATAAACAGAAAGAACACACCATAATCATTCACACAGACTCCTACTCATCACTTGCACTACTTAAAAACAACACAAATACACACCCCATTGCATTCAACATACAAAACAATATCACAGAACTCACCAACACACACAACAAAGAAATACACATGCAATGGGTCAAAGCACACAACAATAACACAGGCAACGAGAGAGCCGACTTTCTTGCTAAAGAAGCAGCATTAAAACTAAAATCCAAACCAACTTATGACAAAATACCCACATCATTTCTAAAAAAGCTACTAAAACAAAAAACTCTCGAGGACTGGCAAAACAGATGGCACCAATCCACCACCGGCAGCAACACCAAACTATTCTTACCTAATATAATAAAAAATTATCAAGCTATTAACAAACTAACACTAAGCCCCACAGTTATCCAATTTATCACAGGACACGGCCCATTCCTTCACTATTTACATAAATTTAAAATAAAAGACAATCCTTTATGCAACCTATGTGACGCCGGTACTCCACAAACATCTATACACCTCATAACAGAGTGTGATCGATTTACCACGAGCAGGTATAACCTAGAATGCAAAATAAACATTAAAGTAAACCTTGACAACCTCTTCCACATAATCGAGGACGAAACTTTCCTAAAAAGCTTCGATCAGCTATGCCAAATCATAGGTAAAATAGTAAAGGAAAAGAACAAATAATTATCTGCAACAAATGGTTATTTGTTCTTTTCTTTTACTAATCACAAAAATTGTTAACATAATTAAATGTATGTGCTGTATTTGTAAAATAGAAAATTAAGATCCGTTATCCAAAACGGAGACCAATTAGTAGTCACACGACCCCGGAACAATGTCGCCGAGGGAGTATGACTAGAGAAAAAAAAAAAAAAAAAAAAAAAAACCACTTCAATCGTTGCGGGTGCATAATTGGTATTTGCCGTTTGTTTGAAGTGATACCGACAGTAGTAAGCAGTTGTTGATATTACTTCTAAGCGTAAAGTGATAAGTGAACCACAGTTTTGATCTGAATACATCATTGATTCAAGAATTCGAAGAATACTCTCGAGCAGGCGGAACGACCAGTGATATGATTATCGAAATCTAATATTGTCTTTTATTAACGCGAGTTTCACACATTTAAATAAAATACTGTATACCGGATTAAAACGCGGTTGCTGAAAAGCATCCGAAACGTCGGGATAAATAATTTAAACAATATAAATAATAAATCGCGTTTTAATCCGGTATACAGTATTTTATTTAAATATCGAAATCTATTTCGATAACAAAGGAAAGCTGGCACGGATTCGGATCCCGCCGTAACGACATGTTTATAACTTTCTGAAAACATGTTTTTTCCTAAGTCTTCGGGCAGTAAATGTAATATTTTTTTTTATAATTGACGTTCATATGTGTACATTATGTTACCTAAATGAATAAATGATTTGAATTAAACGAGTGGGCATATCAAAATTTCGAGCACGTAAAGAAACACCGTTCATAGAAGGAAAATCGTGAAGTGTATATTGCGCGTTTTGGTTTCAGAATGCTAGTAGTAAAAAGATCGACTGAGCATTAACTGATGTCTTGACTCTGAGGTCCTACCATCAAGCTATGTCACCTGTCGATATCTATACTAATATTATAAAGAAGAAATATTTGTTTTTTGTTTGTTACGATTTAACTCAAAAACTGCTTGACTGATTTTAAAAATTCTTTCACCAATAGAAAGCTACATTATCAGCGAATAACATAGGCTATTTATGTTTTGTGTATAGTACCTATATCTACATTGCACCCGTGTGAAGCCGGGGCATGTTATCTAACATCAAACAAACATGTCAACACCGAGATGCTTGTCAATAACAATGTATAATGAAGTTAGATTGCCTCCAGCCTTGATATAGTGCACTCAATATCAACGCCTACAGTATTAATTTAATTATGAAACAGCACCAATCACTCTTCCTCAAGTTATTCTAGAATAAGTGGTCACCACCTACACGCAGATTATCTTAACATCGAAGGTGAATAAATCGCCTACGTGATCACCAGTTTCTTACAAAGGTAGCCAATTCGCTCTTGTCTTAGTCAGACAGTAATGACTGATATGGACATTTGGACGCTTTTAAGCAATACAGTGTCAAACCACATGGTTACCATTTTGAGAAAATTGAGTTTGAAGTTTTAATAATATCATATCAAACACAGACGTCACTCTAAATCAGCAGTATGTGAACACACTCTGGATAAACCAAACCACTACATACGTTTCGACCAACCGAAAATCCTTGCAAAAGAAAGTAGATTCTTTCCCAGACTAGTACGTGAGGCTATTGAAATTAAAAAACATCCTAACTTCAATAGAGAAGATGGTTTGAGACTTTCCAACACCTGGGATCCAGTAATTAAAAATCTAAAGCCCCAAATCCAACATACTAAAAAACAAGAGGACACCGTTAGTCAATATTGTCATAATATAGAAAATTACAGTAAATATCAACTCCGTAGGAATAGATGGCGTTAATATGTAATTATTGTAAAACAAAAACTTGGCGATTAAAAAGAGTGGCGGCGAGTTTCTTGCCAGTTCTTCTCGTCCGCTCTACGCCCTTGATTTGTGAACTGGTAGTAAATGTAAAATTAGAAGCATTTAATAGGTATTATTTTTTATTGACGTTCATAGATGTACATTGTGTTACCTAAATTAATAGATTATTTTTTAATTTAATTTAATTTAATATGGCAACTTTGTGACATTTCATGTATTTTATTTAAAAGTTTTAATCAGGTTTTATAAAATTTATTTTAAAAATAACTGAAATGATAGTTTTTTTTGTAATTATTAGACTAAAAATATGTCTTTTCTTGGTCCTTGTCCAGCTCATAAGGAAGCGATTGGTATAAAAAATGTACATTTTTGTAATTTTGTGGGTTGACACTATTGCTTAATAACGTCCATTTGTAAGTATATAACGGCGTGGGTAGATCTCGGCCCCTGTCCTTTTAAGGTTAGATACTCCAGCTTTGCATGTATGTCGCATTT
Organism: Anthocharis cardamines; assembly: GCA_905404175.1. Taxonomy (NCBI): domain Eukaryota; kingdom Metazoa; phylum Arthropoda; class Insecta; order Lepidoptera; family Pieridae; genus Anthocharis; species Anthocharis cardamines. The sequence continues at coordinate 5,324,466 of FR989959.1, forward strand.
ATATAATGTGTTGCAAACCATATTATGTACGAACATACGAGTATTTTCGTACATATCTCGATAGTACACTGCTAACTCAATAAGTAAGAAATTTTAAGTTGAAAGTTATTCAATTTTAAAAGTTTAGGAGCAAAAGTACCTACCTAAGAAATACATTTTTTTTTATGTCATATATCGACAGACGAGCATGAGGTTCACTTGATGGTAGGTGATACCTCAGCCACAGAACATCAGTCAATGATGCGCTGTCGACCTAATTTTTACTTCGAGCATTCGGAAAAATGATTTTATCACACCACAAATATTAATTACGGCCATATTAATATTGTCTTTAATAATATTAAAATAAAATACTTTATACCGGATTAAAGTTTGTTGAAAAGCACTCGAAACGTGATACATAATATAAATAATAAATCACCTTTTAATCCGGTATAAATTATTTTAATCATACGGCGATATCCTTAGGTATATCTTAGGTAATTTTGTCCCTAAACTTGAATAAATTGAAATTTCAAACTTATTGAGTATCTCGATATTGATTAAAAAAAGTTTACTTAAATAAAATTATAGTGATTTTTTTAAATAAAATTCTGAACAGAGAAAAATAAATAAGGAAAATATATATTAATATGTATGATATGCATCTTATCTGAAGTATCATATTTTTGTTACTACAATATATCACTCAAAGTGCCAGCAAATGGCCACTTCTGTTAAACCATTCACGTTTTAGACACTACATAACTTAAAATTAAATACCAGAGGACTTTATCTTATCTATGAACAGTTTAAGTTGTTTTAAAGAAGGTAAATTCTATTTGAAGGGCTTTTAACTGTATCAGTAGCAGAATGTACACTTTTGAAATCGATATTTCAAGATACAATACGTATACGATAATTTTCAAATAAATCTTCTTAAATCTTATTAGATTCCTTAGAAATTATCGGATTATCATCGTATTATTGCCTTAGGAAAAATCTATACTAATATTATACAGAGGAAAGATTTGTATACATATTTGGATTTTTGTATGTTATGAATAAACTCAAAAACTACTGGACCGATTTTAAAAATTCTTTCACCAATAGAAAGCTAAATTATCAGCGAGTAACATATGCTATTTTTGTAGTACGTCTACATTGCACCCGTGTGAAGCCGGGGCGCTAATAGCTAATAAGTTAAATACACATCCATTTCGCCCATATCTATTTCCTGTATTAAACCAAAAATATCTCAATATAAATGATATAAGATGATAGCTCCAACAGAATAAACCACAACCGGTTGTATTTCACACAACGAATGGACCATTGTACCGCCTGTGACAAATTGCGAAACCTCAGTCTATATTTCTTGATGACAAATAATACATTGTATGGAACTCAATTTGCTTGGTGATACTCACAAGTTACAGTTAAATGTTTTCTTAAAATAATCAAGGTTTGAGGGAGCTAGATTGCACAATGAGTTACCTGAGGATGTGAAGAAGTCAAAGTCTGTTGGTGTTTTTAAAAGAAAATTAAAAAAATATTTGCAGCAGGAGCAAAATTTATAATATGTTTTACAACAGACTTTGACTTCCTTATGAATTTTGTTTTCTTAATTAACCATAATAACGTTGTTATAATTGTTCCGTTGTTTTGTTTTCTAAGTACTTAAATGTTAATATTAATTTTCTCTAATAAGTGAACATTCTGTAAGTTCTTCGAGAAAATAAATTCTTTAAACCCAATTAATCTACTAATATTATAAGCGATCGACCGCCTCCGTGACTTAGTGGTGGAGTAGTGGCTTAGAGATTGGTTCTGTCCTGGGTTCGATCCCGGGGATACAAAATTTAAAAAAAAGTTGTTTCGGTCCGTCAGGGCGCAGAAGGCTTGTCTGTAGAGAAAAAATAATCAGTGAAACAGTCACAGAAATGGGTCTGCCTCATGCCCCACTAGGGGCCTCGGGAATTCACTTACACTACTTATTAATATTATAAAGAGGAAAGATTTGTTTGTTTGTTACGATTTAACTCAAAAACTAATCGACCGATTTTAAAAATTCTTTCACGAATAGAAAGCTACAATATCAGCGAGTAAAGGCTTTCAATTTTTATTGTATAGTACATCTACATTTTACCCATACGAAGCCGGAGCGAATCGCTAGTTTGTAATATATACAGACATATGTATAGTATAATACATTAAAATCAGAAACTCTATAAATTGATTATTTTAACCAGAAAAAAGGGTAAAGGACTACATGAAAACTTTTGTCTGTCTGGCACTGTCTATGTGTTTGTTCATGCAAATCTCAGAAACGACGGATTTAGTTACATTGAAACTTTATTACATCACATATGTGTCATAAAAAACATTGACTGCAAAGTTTTTTTACAACAAAACCTTTTGAAAAGTAAAATGTTGATAAATACATAATGGCAGCGATCACCTGATTCTTGTCTCTATAACCGCGTTTACCTTAATATTATGTTTACATTACAGAGATTATGTCACGAGGTTTAAAGGGTACTTATATACAAGGCCATTATGTCACCTACAATGTACACGTTTTGTGATGTACAATTTTTAAAAATATTTTATATAATAATCATTAATCATATCATTTATAATGAATAATTGATATTTTATATTAGAGGTGGTAAACGAATAGGCAGCTAACCTGAAGATACCGCAACACCACTTGAGGATGCGTTGCCGGCCTTTTAGGTAAGAGGTTCGTTCCTAAAGGTTGCCAAGTCGTATCGTTCGAAAATGCCGCCAGCGACTATTGGTTCCACATTGTACGTGGCAAAAGGCACCTTAGTAATTCAGTGATGTTTTTTTATACTTGTACTCAGCAAAGAAATTAAAGGAAGGATTTTTAACTTTTTTGAGCTGTAACTTGGTGAAAAATGGTCGAATCGTAAAAAAATAAAAAGCGTTTCGAAGCTTGAAATCTCTATTTTGAAATTCTTACTCGTTATTTTTTTTTCAAACAACACGCTAAGCATGACTCTTAAGAATAGCGTGATACAAAATTTCTCAAAATTTTCTTCTTTATCAAATATATAATATAGTTCAAGACACTAGGGTGCAACGAACTAAAATAACATTATGTTACGTACATTCATCTGCAATCAATTTGTACGCATACTACACAGTACAGCATGCAAATCTCTGTAACTTGAAACCTTTTTGTATCATACAATCTTTGAACTGGCCGCAGCAAAGATTTCGAATACAATTTTAACTAAAAGAGGGTATTGCTGTCTTGCTCATTATCGTCCTATATGACAAGGACGACAATACATTGTTCGGTAATGTTTGATTCGTCTATAAGAGAATTGATGTGAATATTCTACATTGACATAAGCCAACTGAAATGCAGTTAGGTACTTTATTATGAGTATCACTGAAACACAATGAATGTCTGTTTCTATGAATTGCGGTTAGCTCGTAAACAGAATTGGAACAGCTATTTAAAGTTCATCGATTCCTTTAGTAAGGTTATTTATAAGAGTACGAAGGAATATCAGCAAGTGATGCCAAAATACTATTCCATCTTAGAAGGCCATACGATGAAAGCTATCTTGATACTAAAAATAGATGTTTGTATAATATTATATGAGACCTAAAATCCAGCGGCGTTTGACCTATCACTATGAAAATTGGCACGTATATGTATTTTATCACGGAGAAGGTTTTTATGCTAATCCGCTTAGTTGTAATTTGTAATTAGTCCGCTATATACACATAGGAACACAACAAAAAAGTGTCCCCCTATGATAGAGACAATAAGAAAAGTGTTAAAGGACACTATCTTAGTAAGAACATAAAATCTAGGTAGTTTAGGATAGAAATAAACTGTTTATTAGCCTTAAGTGTTAGGCTAGATTGCATGTATTTTAAGTGCTTACTTGGTAAGTGCTTAGTTATAAAAAAAAAAAAAAAGTCCGCTATATACAATATATAATATGTCAAGATAATTGATATTTTACATGACTAACCGATTTTATGAAAATACTCATGAAAGCAAGCAAGAATACTTCGAAGCTGTTGTTACTTCAAAAATGTACAGTTTAAAGGCTCTTGTAAAATTTACTTCAATAAAGATATGAGATATCGTATTTGAATTTGAGATATTTTCTTATTTCAGGAAGAACACCAATGCACATACCACAAAATATAAAAAACATATATTTTTATTTAAACAATATATTTAAGAAAATAAATAAAAATAGAATATTTTTATTTTAAAAATATATTTTTTCTAAAACAATGGACTTAGATTCTACTAATGTAGTTTACCAAATTATTAACTTTATGACACTATAAAAACAAAAATTAGCAACAAAGTCATAAAATATTGTAGGAATTGTCATAAAATATTTTAGGTCAAGTTATATAATGTTTTTCCGAGAACACTGTGTATATTTTCCAGGAACGATAATAATAATTAAAGCATTAATTACTTGAACATAAAATTTGGATTGTGTTTCTACCTATATCGAATGGCTCGACTAGAGTAATCCACGTATTTCAGCGGTGCAGCTTCATTTTAAGAAAACCTAAAAAAATAACTACCAAGATCTTTGACATACTCTTGCACACTTGCGCACCCAAAACCAAAAGGTATTATAGAATTTTTCATGTTAGATATCGACAGACAAGCATGAGGTTCACTTGATGCTGGGAGATACCTCTGCCACAGAACATAGGTTAATGATGCGCTGGCGACCTACTTTTTAATCCGAGAAAATCTGACACCAAAACGCGCAATGTGCACGGTTTTTTTATCCACGAATGGTAATAATATCGATATAGTGACTAGTATAAGGATACAGATATGACTAGTATTAGGATAATTAAACCAAGAACAAATTCAAACCAATTGATGCTATGATTCATAAGGCATTAAAAAACCTACAAAAAAACGATGAGATTACCTCATTATTACGACACTTCCATTCTTAGCGGTTTTATCATTCATTGTATATTTTGTTAATGAATTGCGCGCTCTGTTAAGTGTGTATTTTTATAGTGTAGATCAGAGCTGTTCAAATCAAAGCTTGAATTTATGCGGCCCGCAAAATCCTTTTTTATTGTGTAAATAACAACATATAAGAAATTTGCGTTTAGTATTTTTTAGTGTATTTTTTATAAATTTTTAAAATTTTCGGCCCCCCTATCCATTTAGTCATTTTTGTTGGCCCTAGATGGGAATCTAGTTTGAACAGACCTGGTGGATACGCTCATATACCAGGGCTGATTCTAAGCCTTTTTGACATTTGGCGATTTTATTTATAAATGTTTGATTCGAAATATTTGTTGCCACGTACAAATTAACAGTATTATAACATGATAGTACATTTAACTAGGTACTTAAAGATTAATGTATACATAAGCTTTATTACATACTAGCAACACACCCCGACTTCGTACGGATGCAATGCATATGAAGCTTTCTATTGGTGAAAGAATTTTTAAAATCGGTCCAGTAGTTTCTGAGTTTATTCGTTACAAACATACAAATCTGTCCTCTATATAATATTAGTGTAGATTCCAATACACATTGGTTTTAAGATACACAATCAAAATTACTGAAAATATCATAGAGCCGACAGAATACAAAAGTGAAGTCAAATTCCAAGTATACGGTATTAAAATACCTTTTAAGGTGCCCACAGAATAACAAACTACACATTTTGTTATGTAAATGAGTAGGGAATAGCCTCATTGGCTTTTATAGCACGGTTCAAGTTACCGATTGGATGAATTGTACTTTAGTATTTCAGATTATGACAGATACAACTCAGCTACTGTTGCAATGCATGAATACACAATATTATGTAGTTGTGTCAACTTACGCAAAGACGTATTTCCTCTATACTTAGCTGTATAAAACAAATAGATAGCTTTGTTATTTTAGGTAATTAAAATAATAAAAATAAAAAAAACAGGGAAAAAGGGTGGGTTCGAATCCCACCGGGACGACAAGTTTATAATTTTCTGTAAACATGTTTTCCCCACGTCTGGTAACTTCGGGCATTGATCGGGTGGGAGGAATATCGAAATTCCGACAGGGTAACGAACCACCGTTCATAGATGGAAAAACCGTGAAGTGCACATTGCGCGTTTCAGTTTCAGTCTATGAATTTCCGAATGCTCGAAGTAAAAAGTAGGTCGATAGCGCATCATTGACTGATGTTCTGTGGCTGAGGTGTCACCTACCATCAAGTGAACCTCATGCTCGTCTGTCGATATCTAACATATTTGGCCCAGAAGTGGGCACGGGTCAGCTATCTATAATCTAAAAGATTTGTATGTTTGTTTGTTGCGATTTAACTAAAAAAAACTCGACCGATTTTCAAATTCTTTCACCAATAGAAAGCTACTTTATCAGCGAGTAACATAGTTTTTTGTGTATTAGTACATCTACATTGCCGGGGTTTATTTTAAATTTTATCTCAAAACTTCACTTATTTATAATGACATTTTCGATATTTATCGTCTTTAAACTTTCACCGACAAAACCTATCTAGGATGTTAAACCGATTTCATAAACTTTAATCAGTAATAACATTATTATTTCACTTATTATAAAATCCTTAAACTCTGTTTCCTTATACTATAAAAACACTATAAATGGAATTATTAGCACTGAATTATTTTCATAAAAATTGCAACAATTTATTAAATTCTCAACGTTATGATTAACACGATGTTCAAGAAACGTGAAAACGTGTCAGTTAATCGCCGTTAATAGCCATCGGCGGTTTCGTGAAAGTCTCTGAATAATAAAATAAGTTTAAAAGAAAGAGCTTTTAAATCGGCCTTGTAAGTACCGGTGTCCCTATTCAAGCACACTTTTTATACTGTTTACTTTATTACTAATCTTTAACGCAATCTTTATCGCTCAGTGATATCATCGACCCCTCGAATTCTATCCTCAACTTAAGTTGGAACATAATAAGTAGACATCGTTATCGCGGGGGCACGAATCATTTGTAAATTTTGTAAACAGAGTGGACAAACAACATAAAATTGACTTTTATTAACGCGAGTATCACACATTTAAATAAAATACTGTATACCGGATTAAAAAGCGATTTATTATTTATATTGTTTAAATTATTTATCCCGACGTTTCGGATGCTTTACAGCAACCGTGGTCGCGGGGAGACAGGTACTCTAACTACATAAAGTCTTTTGAGAGTACCTAACCTACATCTACATTGGGACTTTCTGCAGCGTCTCTGCATTAATTCATATCCTTTCAGTAACAAGGTCAAAAGGTTTAATACCAATAGGAGGAGATCAATGAATTAACATCTCTAACAACACTAAGAGAATAAAACAGGTCAATCTGAAAAATTGTCAAAATCGACAAGTCAATATTTTATGAATTTTAAAATACGTATGTATATCTTTTTTTAATAGAACACTACTGGCACAAATAAACACTCTCTAAGGACGCGCAAAACCAGTTATTAAATACTAATTATCTATTCTAGATAGATATTCTTTGACATGTTCGTTCGTGCCCTCGCGATAACGATGACTAATAATAATATACCTAATAATCAACGTAGATTTTGACATTGGAGACCTTGTAATCAATACCTCAATCAGTTTTTATTTACCTATTAATTACCAAAAATTGTATTAAATTACGTCTTGAGCTTTTTTATCGGTAGGTATTATTTTTATAATTTCAGTCTTAGCGCTATAATCTTAGAAAGGAATAATACGATTTATAAATCATAAGTCTAATATCCTTTCCTTTTTTTTATTACAATTGTAATCAATATGATGGCAACATTTCTTCGAAACAACGAAATACTAAGAAAAAGCAACCGCCATCACTGCAATAACAGTTATGTTGATAATATTCCGGAACTGATTCGTAATGAAAAAAGTTGAACCGAGAAGATAATACAAAAAGAATATATTCGCCGCGCTCGTAAGTTCAAGGCGAAATCGAATTTCTGCTACGGATTTTTATATCTTATTACAACGACTAAAGCTCTAATTTACATTGCACGTTTTTTATTGGTACAATAAACGTTTCAAAACTGCAGTCACAATTTGTTACATGGTAGCGGCAACAACCTGATTGTACCGTTAGGTGAGACGCGCTGAACTGACCTAGTGTCGGGAAAGTTATCAGTTGGCCAAGTGCCGCTTTAGGTCCGAACTCAATAACCGCAGAGTCAATGGATAAGATCATCCCCAATACCAATTTCCATTACGATCACGTAACGTAACTGGTCATCAAAATGCGATAAAATCTCCAACAAATCAAAGCTGATGTCATACAATCTAGAACAGAACGTCTTTGTTTTACAAGAATAACAGGAGTCCTGAGATAGTGGTCTCATTATCATTGCTGCGGGGTATCGTTCTTAATGAATATTAATTCGATGCAAGTGGTGTTGATTCCGTTGCTATTACTATCAGATGGCAATGACCTTATTTTTACAATTTATTGATTGTTCTGAGCGGGAACAAATTTGAAATTCAAATTTTTATCACGGAACGAACTTACGTTCTACCTTTTTGAGTCTTCTACAAACATGTTTTTTTTTGCTTTTTTTATAATTAAGTTATTTCGAAAGAGATTATTTTAATTGTTGAATGTGTTCATTCATTTAAAAGTCACGTTAACAAAATGTAATATTACATGTAATGCAAATTTCTGAAGACTGGCAATTTCTGAAAATATATGTGTTATAAATAGGATTATATGGAATATTATGATCAAAGTATGTTATTATTTAAAATCTCAATATTTGTAAATCAAGTCTGTAATAAAATTGCTGGCACGGAATGAAGCTAATTTTATATAAGACATGGAGAATCAAAATATATTCCAAATTATACAAGACTAAAAACCTAACCGCATTTCTTCGTCATATTTTGTTCCCTTTTTATTCCTCGTCAAAGGCACGACAAGGGATGTACAAAATACAAGTGCGTACTATTCTCTGCATAAGAATTTTCTAAGCCCATTGTGGCTAAAAGAGAACCCAAATGCGTGAATCCAGGGTATTAATAGCTACGTGGGGTCGATGTGCTTGTCTCCCACGCTGTGCCACCGGAGCGGTGTCAGCTCTGTGTTGCCAGTGAAAATATGTGAAACCAAGTGTGAAGTAACATTTTATTTAATTAATCTGTCAAAAATTAGAACGCTGTGATTTATAGTGTACGGGTAAAAATAGCAGTATGCTTTTACATTTTATTAATTAAATATTTATTAATATGGTAAAAAATTAATAGTCTTGCTTGATAATATTGTCTTTGATTAGCGCGAGTATCACACAGACTGACGTGACCCGAGTCAAAGCTTGCTGAAAAGCATTCGAAACGTCTGCGTCTGAATAAATAATAAATTGCATTTTACTTACTTGCTGCTGCTTGCTGAAATAACTATTGAATAGAGTCGAACTATGATTATACATGAGAAATTATGGTAAAGTATTAAATGTTAGTCACTCAATCACACATGAACGGCGGAACATTTATATGTAATGTAATGTATATTTAGATAAATAATTAATAAATATTGATCCGCAAAATAAAACTAATACCAATTATTTCTGTAAAAGGTTACAATTATGTTATGTTCTTTTGGTAATAAATTATCGTATTTCTAGCTTTTATGGAAGCCGCTATCTGCAACCGATCTAAGCTAGTAAAACAATATCTATGCGTCATTTTGATGGCCACGGAATACTAAAATAAAAAGTGAATGGGTTGCACAAAACAAGTTTAGTATATGGATTAGTATGAACTAATTTGTATTTATTAAATATGTAATATGTTTTATTAACAGATAATTACGATCTGATTTGTGTGACGAAAATGTAGGTAACTTTTGAGAATTAATCTAGGTAGATTACAACGAAACTAATCTTATTACGTAGATGTGGATGAATGAATGAATGAATGATAGAATAACCAGTGGGCCATGCGTTTTCCATCATAACTGTAACCATAAAACTAAAACAAAAATACAAAAAAAGCAACATACAGACGAATTGAGAACCTCCTTCTTTTTTGAAGGCGGTTAAAAAGAAAACTTTGCTACATCTCATCTCAAAACCGATCTTATTTAATTTAAATAAAAACTTAAATTAATGTTAACATTGTTATCTCCAAATATCGCAATGGAATAAAATCTTATTGATTATGAGATTCGTTTTGAAATAGGATGTCTTTTCGTCTTAATAATTTTGAAACCCCATTAAGAAACCTCAATTATGTATCCTCATAATATTGCATTTCCGGTTAATAATTGAATACACTAAAAGTTAATTATCATGTTAATCATCATAATATGCTTTTTGACACATCAAGGATGGCATTCTATATCACATGTATATAATAATACTAAAATATTTACAATAGAGTATTATTTCAAAATATAACATTGAAGATTTCTTAAGCTCTACACACCAAAGTGCAATTTTTCCTCAATTATCGCCCCTTGGTCCCACGGATTTCTCCCAAAATCCGTAAGTGCTGCACTTACGCTCTTAGAATCTTATTATTTCATAAATAGTGCTGATTGTTTAAGTGACTAAATTTATTTATAAATTAAAAACATTTTACATTTTTACCTTAACTCAAAATTTTGGCAAAATTACTATTCTTCATAGAACAACTTCTTACTAATAAAACAAACCTCTTAGTTTAAAATTATATAATCGATACTAACTAATATTATAAAGAGAAAAAATTTGTTTGTACAATTTAACTCAAAAACTACTAGACCGATTTAAAAATTCTTTCACCAATAGAAAGTTACATTATCAGCGAGTAACATAGTCTAGTATAGTACATAGCACTCTTGCGGAGCCGGGGCGTGTTGCTAGTAATCGATATATTAGAATTGTCCAAAACATAGATTATATTTAAGTATTTACCAAAAAACTAAAATTATGAACTAAGCAACTTTAATTCTAAAGGTGCTGTTAATATTATTATCATAGTCATGTTTTCTAGAACATACTTTTACAAATTTGTATAATAAATGTAGGTAATGACTCTATATTATATGGGTAGGTATATACTATATAACCACATTTAGTAAAGTGGGCTTGTTTATAAAACGACAGTTCGTGCACTACCTATTATGGAAATATGTAGGTAGGTCATTATATAATGCCGATACTGTGCAGCTTCAACAATCTACTAGAATTTGACGGGGTCGGCGCGTTGGTATGACAGGTATACTAACTCCGATGGGATACGGGTTCGAATCCCGCCGGGATAGCATGTTTATAGTTTTCTATCAACAGATTTCCTTATGTTTGGTCACTGGAAAGAAACAGGTGGGAATTATATCGAAATGATCAACTGGTGTCTATGGAAAACGCGTGACCAAAAATACTAACGTAGGTGTAACAATTTTGGTTTCATCAGACTATGGATTTCAGAATGTTTGAAGTATAAAATGTTAGACGACATTACCTATCATTGCCTGATGGCGGAGGTATTTCCTACCATCAAGTAAGCTTCACACTCGTCTGTCGATATCTATTATAAAAAAATATCAGATGAAATTCATAATGACAAAATATAATAATGTCTTTCAAAGTTGTAACAACCAAACGCAAACGTTGTAACGCCTAATCTATAGGCAGAATTTAAAGTAAAGCTATTAAAACTACATTCTTGTGAATAATAAAAAAAATGCATAGAAATAATTTATTCAGGTAACCACTAAGTAATTATTTACATAGCTTTTTTGGCAGTTTCTTTATATTGTATTTATTAAAACATAGAAGTAATTAATGACTACTCATTACACGTTCGCACAGAAGTCCTAACACTGTTTTCAGTGGCGCCCGTTGATGTTTAGGTGCATATCATATAGGTTGTACTGTAAGATTTAACTTTTAATATATCTCGCAGCAAAATAATTACTCTTTGGACGCAGTCCCAACAGATAAACACCTAAACCCCGCCAAAAATACACAACATGGCGTCGGGTTCATAATAAAACAATTTAATGGGCCAGCGCGTTTTCCGTGCTGCGGTGACGAAATTCTGCGCCGACGCATTCGTGTTACGCAACCCACAGCGAGATTTTAAGAGAAAACTGGTGATACAGAAATAATTATGCTACTCGTAGGTTCATAATTAATAGCATACCTATTAACCCATTAGCGCCCAGAGGACACAATTTTGACATCTGAGTTTTAGCTGTTGCCACGTGATGAATTCGAACAGAAAAAAATCGGGACCTACTGTTTCCTATGTTTTCGAGTGTGCTCTTTCGAATGATGATAGTTAAAATTGCGCCAGAAAAAAATTAACCATAGAAAAATCGAAAATTCGCCAAAAAGTCGTGATTTTTCGATGACATTTTTTTTTAAAAATGACTTTTTTTCCCTGTCGATTTTTTTTCATGCCTGAAACCAATCTATATCGTGACCTCGATGTCTGAACTGAAAATCCATGAGATAATTTTTTTCTTTTTACGTTTTGGTTAGCCAAAATGGCGGTCTGAATGAAATTTTCTTTTCCGAAACTTGATGAATTTTTTTCTCGTCAACTATAGAGTTGAGCAAAAAATTTTAAAGGACAAAAATGTCTTAAAATTTGTCAAAGAGCTCGTTTTTTAAATTAGCATTTGATGGAATTTTTGATTTTCGAAAAAATTACGAAACTGCGATTTCGAAAAACGTCGTCAAAAACTCTGAAGAAATGTTATCTGGCTAATCCTTACATTAAAAAAAAATTATTATTCACAAATTTTCATTAATTTTTATAGTTTTAGAGGGTAAAATTGTTGAGCTTCAAACTGTATAAGTAAGTAATTGATAACATCGATTGATAGAGTGCCCATTTATATGTGTATATTCGAATGGAATATATGTCCGGCATTTTCACTGTCTTTGAGGTAACTCGGAGCTGAAAAGTGAACATTTGAGAAAATAACGGTTTCCGTGTACTCGCTATCGAGCAAACATATACATATGTGTTCCGATACGATACGATAACGATACGTGAAATACGTACGTTCGTTATTTTCTCAAATGTTCACTTTTCAGCTCCGAGTTACCTCAAAGACAGTGAAAATGCCGGACATATATTCCATTCGAATATACACATATAAATGGGCACTCTATCAATCGATGTTATCAATGCTTATATAGTTTGAAGCTCAACAATTTTACGCTCGAAAACTATAAAAATTAATGAAAATTTGTGAATAATAAAAATGTTTTAATCTAAGGATTAGCCAGAGGACATTTTATCAGAGTTTTTGACGACGTTTTACGAAATCGCAGTTTCGTAAATTTTTCGAAAATCGAAAATTCCATCAAATGCTAATTTAAAAAATTTTAGAGTATTCTTTGACTAATTTCAAGACATTTTTGTTCTTAAACATTTTTTGCTCAACTCTATAGTTTACGAGGAAAAAAATCGTCCAGTTTCGGAAAAGAAAACTTCATTCAGACCGCCATTTTGGCTAACCAAAACGTAAATATATAATAATAATCTCATGGATTTTCAGTTCAGACATCGAGGTCACGATATAGATTGGTTTTAGGCATGAAAAAAAATCGACAGGGAAAGAAAAGTCATTTTTAAAAAAAAATGTCATCGAAAAATCACGACTTTTTGGCGAATTTTCGATTTTTCTATGGTTAATTTTTTTCTGGCGCAATTTTAACCATCATCATTCGAAAGAGCACACTTGAAAACATAGGAAACAGTAGCTCCCGATTTTTTTCTGTTGGAATTCATCACGTGGCAACAGCTCAAACTCAGATGTCAAAATTGTGTCCTCTGGGCGCTAATGGGTTAATCCTTTTCTAAGAATTTGTTTAAGATAATAGGCCTGTTATATTTATATTTTATACACCGTAATATATGAACACCAATTCAATGACATACCTACTGCTGAATAAATTAGATCCTAAAGCTTTTTTAATTTTAAAATCAAGCGATTTTGAACTCTGAAGAAGCGTGCTAAAGTGTTAGAACTAGATCAAAACTTTTACGACTAGAATATTTGTATGCTATACAGAACGGCAAACGTTGTAACAGAACAAACTATAATGTTTAACTGTATGTAGAAACATCGTTAAAATAAATTTTATACTATTTTAAATAAAGTATTAAAAGCGTTTCCTATTGGAAAATTTATAGCGGAAATTAGAAACGAGAAACGTAAATCAGTACATGAAGTCATACTACTATTCAAGTAAGTTTTATTTACTGGCGATCATGTGATTGGTAACTTGTCTATACTAATATTATAAAGAGAAGAGATTTGTCTTTTTGTATGTTATGAATAAACTCAAAAACGACTGGACCGATTTTAAAAATTCTTTCACAAATGGAAAGCTGTGTTATGTTAGTTATTATAAGCGTGAACAGGTTATTTTTTGTGTATAGTTCATACATAGATACATTGCACCCGTGGGAAGCCGGGGCGCGTTGCTAGTAAAATAAAACTGAATGGTATAACAGTAAACATGTACCTACATTCTATATTAAGATCTTCACATAAATTTGTTTACAAATATGGTCTTATCAGCTTTGTAGTCTTAATTAGTTATGCAAGAAATAAATTGAATTGTCTTTTATTAACTCGAGTATCAAAAATTGTCAGCCAAAATGGCCATAGTATAGAAAATTACAACACGTATCAACTCCATTGATACAAATCGCATTTATATGGCAACTTTGTGAAATTTCAATTCAGACAGCTTTCACCTTTCAGCCTGTCTTGCTGTGAAGTACTCGAAACGTCGGAATAAAATAATTAAAAAACCGGCAAAGTGCGAATCGGACTCGTGCACGAACGGTTCAGTACAGTATTATCTATTATAACGCCCAAAAAATTCACATTATTGTTGGATGGGAGTCCCTTAAATATTTATTTTATTCTGTTTTTTAGTATTTGTTGTTATAGCGGCAACAGAAATACATCATCTGTAAAAATTTCAACTGTCTTAAATGTACGATTCATGAGATACAGCCTGGTGACAGACGGACATACAGACAGACTGACAGCGGAGTCTCAGGAATCAGGAATCTCAGGGTCCTGTTTTGAGTTTGTACCCTAAAAAAGTTTGAAATTGAATTTAAACGAAAAATATAAAATTGGTAATACATTTCGAAAACTTGGATCATCCAAGGTACATTGAAATGATAAGATAACCGAATTCGAAATGCACGTGTTCCCTGTATATAAGGCATTATAACAGTATGCGATCTAAAAGGGGTGATGCGTATGAGTGAGATTTGTTTACGACTCAGTGATTGTATGGGCGCGGCGGAAATACACAGGAATTCCGCGTCATTGCCAGTTTATATAACATTGGTAACCGGAAGATTTTTGTCACAAGATCAACGATGGTAATCGGTTTTTTAATTGATTCGAAAGTGGTGTTAATTGAAACAATTTTAACGTTTACGACTCAGAAGATTCACTTGCATATCTTACCAATTAAGAGAAATTAATATAGCGCTTTTTGTAAGAACAACTAATACTATATATTAGTTAGTAGAAATTAATTTCATTGAAATTATTTTCATACGTATTAGATAAGACTGCTGGAATTAATAAAAGTATTATTTCTCCTTGATGCCATTTACCCTACTACTAGCAACACGCCTCGCAATGTAGTGTACATGTACTATACACAAAAATATCTCGTTGCCCTGATAATGTAGCTTTCTATTGGTGAAAGAATTTTTAAAATCGGTCCAGTAGTTTTTGAGTTAAATCGTAAGAAACAAATGCTTCCTCTTTATGATATTACGAGTAGTATAGATTAGTGTAGATGTAGGATCGACAAATGTATTTTTCTTCAAACTCCCTATCAGATATCATCTCACTAGGTACTCACCAGGCAATCCATCCATACCATTTTCGCTTTTTCGCATATCCATCCTCATCCATGCACAAAATTCAAAACTCTTCTTGCTACATGACTTTCATCCCTCATCACATGTCCATGTAAAAGGAATTATATTAAAAAATCAGATATCTTTACACTTTTAGGTAGGCATTTATATTGATTAATGCCTGGTTTGACCGAATCTTTATGAAATTTCCTGACATTCAAACTCAGCAACTGCAATGCTTACAACATACATAATAGAAAGATAACAGAGATTGGATGAATTAAATACATATATACATCACGCCTCTTTCCCATCGGGGTAGGCAGAGAACACGGAATTCCATATACTCCGATTCTTACATACCACTTTCATACACACTCGTCGGTTTCGACTCTTGACCTGGAGGCCTATTACCAAAACAAAATACGAAGTTTCGGCTGACGGATCGTATATTTTACTATTATGAATCCGATGATCGATAAGTCTTTCGCAATAGGACATTATGTCTTTCGTTTGACATTACTATGATATTAAGAATAATCGTAAATAGAATTAAAAATGTTTTCTTAATAAGTTAAAATACGAAGTTGTTTGTTCTTTCGTTTCGATCCGTTCGTTGCGTTCGTTTTTCGTAATAGGCCTACTGGCCCTTTTGAAGAACTTCCCCGATCTAATCGAGGTACGTACATTAAAACAACCCGCATTAATGAATATTTTAACTACTCTTAAACAGACTTGGTGACGAACTGTCATTGCAAAAGGGAAAGAGAAAAGCTTGAAGAGGGTAGCTCAAGACAGCAGACTAGCGGAACAATGTATGCCCTCTGCCTCATTTAGGGGACAAAGGACCTTTAATCAATATTTAAAATGAGAAATTATGTATGGTGTAAGATTGACAAGCTATATATTATCTATCTATATCTATATAAATAAAAATGAATTGTTGTTCGTTAGTCTGATTAAAACTCGAGAACGGCTGAACGGATTTATCTTATCTTAGTCTTGAAATGTTCGTGGAGGTCTAGGGAAGGTTTAAAAGGCGAGATAAAATCGAATAATTACCGGGAAAACCCTAAAAACAGCCCTTTTCTATTTCCCATACAAACGTTTTCTAGAGTCAATTTAATTATATAATTTCGAAGCCAAAATTGTGGCAGAACAACGTCTGCGGGGTCCACTAGTTTTAAATATAATCCGAATGCAAAGTGAATCAAGAAATGTAAGATAGCGACTAGGAAAATAATTAAGCTTGACGATAATGTTACCACTTGTAAAAAGTGCACCGGATGAACATATTTTAACATTTTTTGGTTCATTGGGTTTATAGAAGCGATTAGGCACTCCCATCCTGGATCTTAGTATATTTACTACGACCACACCTCACATTGTCACATTTTAATATAAATAGTTTCCTTCTTAACCGCTACATTGCGTCTATGGTTTTCGAAAGTTAAAATAAATATTGCTTATTATAGTTGTGTAAGTTTACTCTCGAATCTCTTAGTGGTGCATGTTCCAGACACATTTCTGTGTCTGTTTCACTGTTATTTTTTTTCTTTACAGGAAACGAGGTTTTCTGTGCCCTGCAGAACCTAAACATTTTATTAAATATACGGGATTCAAACACGGGACCTCTGGTGCTAACCATGGGCCATAGGGGCGGTCAGTGTAAATAATACTAGCAAAACGATGATATCTCTACATAGAATAAAACATAGTCGCTTCTCGCCGTATGTATGCTTAGGTCTTTTAAACATACAACGGATGTCAATGCGGTTTTAATCATATATATTCATATATATAGAGTGGTTCAAGAGGTATATACTTACGTATAGTTTAACTTTGTATCAATTTGTTTTCTTTTCTTTTCGTGCGAAGCCGGGACGCTAGTTCTATATACGAGTAATTCTTAAGTATCTACACTGGCATTTCCTAGGCGCAGTATATGTTGCCTACTTGACTATGTATTCAATTAGATGACTTAATTATTTCCTTTACTGCTAACATATAATAAAATTAGGTATTCTTGCCTTTTTTGTTCGAAAACAATTATGGTACAGAATGATCAACAATAATATTTATTGGAATAGATGTTTAAATTATAGAAAAAAGAACATAATATAGACTATTTACATAATCTACATAATACTGGCGCCATTTCCACGTTCGTATAAGGTTTATTACGTATACTCTTATAAGTGACATGACTTTACAATGGAATTAATTTCATCTACACATTTAAAATAAGAACTTACAGTTGCAGTAATGCAGAATATTTAAACAAATAAGTCGACATACCTGTAACAAAAATAATGATAGTAAATAATATTGTCTTTTATTAACGCGAGTAATAGTAAATGGACCTCTCTGACTTCACTTCACGACATTTGGGATTAATTAAAACTCCAAGTCAAAAATAAAAAATAATTGCACACAGTTAGCTAGTATTGCCATAATATAGAAAATTACAGACAACAAATAGATAGCATTTATGTAGAAGTGTCAGTTCTGACAGCTGTCACCTTTCGGTCTGCTCGTAACCAAGCTTGCTGTAAACACTTGAAACAGTGGGATAAATAAAATATGTGTACTGTGTAGTATTTATTTTATACTATGTAAAAGTTGTTTACTGGGCACACCAAACTTCAGCCATTTCATTCACCTCTTCAAGTTCCTATACAACCTTCTATTATCAACCTTATTCTCAACAACTTAAAGTACATTTTTCAATTCAATTAATAAATCACTCTTTAATTCGATAACAGTTATTTAATTTAAATAGTTATATACACTATCGCATATTTTTTATAATGTGCTTGATAACTCATAAAGAAGAATTCACTGTCTGTCGCTATATGATTGTATTAAGTTTGTGGGAAGCATTTCGATTAATTAGTAGGTATACACTTGTATATATCCGGTCTAAAACAGGTAGACTCATATTCGTAGTTCCGGTCCCAGGTTCCAACCCTCGCTTGTTATGCTACAGTAACGGATTCGCAACGATAACGAATTCAAAATCTGAATAAAGCACGAAAACTCGGAATCATACAATCATTATTTTTAACATCTTTCTAATATACTTTATAAAAAATATTGGCATTGGCAATATACGTAATTTAAAGTAATGAAATACAATACAATAAAAAAAAAATTTATTTCATATCGGTGATTCCTAATTGGTCCGCGTAAACAACATTATTAGAAAAAATTTGAAATGTTTGGTTTATGTACCTATAGTTTATCTTACAAGGAGGGTATCAAACATGTCCATCATGGATTTCGACTAGAATATTATATATAATTTACACCTAACTAATGAACAAAGGCGTGTTAGGAGAAAATATGATTACCCCGTTTCTTAGGTTGCTGAACTATACAACATTTTCGTCGATATCCATGATGGAATCCTCTTGTTAGATAATTTACATGACCTCCAAATTAGTGGTCCATGGTAAGACGAACATTTAGTCAAGTAATGCCCACGAAAAGTTTGAAACCCCAGCCTAGCATGACAACCGCGAAAAAATTATGTCGACCTTTTTCTCGTGTTTTAATCGATTGTCTCTTTATTTCTTCCGGGTCTAACATGACAATTACTCTTAAAACTCGACTTTAAATATCAAAAATAGATATATTTGTCGATCGAGATATCTTTTCTATCAAAATTGTCGATGTCGAGATATAATATATCGAGATATCTTGCATCTTAGTTTGTCTTCTCTCGTCCGCGAGATATCTCATGGCGGTCATGCTAGGCAGCCCGCTTGAGACGCATTGAGAATGAGCATGAGTAGGTACCATATTTCATAATAAGACGCAGTTTTAATAAAAGTCAATGAAGTAATTGCTAATTGCAAAGCGGTTGTAAACAGAGGGGTTATCGTGAACAATAGAGCCCGTACCGTTATCAAATAAAATGCAGGAGTGGTCGATAATATTAATGCGGGCTCCTATATCATTGCCAGAATGACTCATACTTAGTACCTACTGCTTTAAGATGTCAATAGCAAACATTGAATTCCCGATAGTGGGGCATGGGCCAGACATTTGGACGCTGTTAAACAATACAGTGTCAACCCACAAAATGACAAAAATGTAAATTTTAATACCAATCGCTTCCTTATGGGAGACATATTTCAAAAGAGATAACATGTGTTTATCATTTAAATCGTTTTAATAGCAAAAATTTTGAAAAAACTAGTGGGCGCGAAATCAAAACACGCTTAGAATATATAACAATAATGCACTAAATTATATTACTTTGATTGCTACCAAGAAACTTTAGTGCAATAATAATAATTACAAAAAAAATCTATCACTTCTGTTATTTTTTAAAAGAAATTGAATAAAACCTTATTAAAACTTCAGTCTCAATTTTCTCAAAATGGCAACCATGTGGGTTGTCACTATATTGCTTAGCATCGTCCATTTTGTGTATCATCGATAATTTATATTTTCTAATTAGGTGATCAGCCGTCTGTGCACTGCCCGAGCGAAATAATGTTTTTTTATACCTAACCCCGGGTTTCGAACCTAGGCTCTCCTGCGATAAACGCATCGCCCTTACCACTGAGCCGAAGCGGCCTGTCAATAGGAAAGGAAGTAAAGTTTTTTTTTTTTTTTACGTTTTGTTGTATTTTTTATATACCATCTAATGAAACGTTATTTAAATATAATCTGTGCCTGTTTGAATTAAATATTTATTGCAAATGGGTTTCCTATTCTGTCACTAGTTTATTGGCAATAAATTTTTAAACCAGTTTTCTTGTACACAAAAATAAAATACTTTTGAACAGTCACTATAATTGCAGGCGCAAACAGCAAATGTTTACGAGATATTCGAGAAATGTGCAATATAAATGACCTAATTATATGTACATTGGCAAGGGTCCAGTTGTAAACATCTATTTAGTTTCCTCAGTCTTTTGATACATTTTTAGATTCGACTATTTCGTTTAATATACGACTAGCAACACGCACTGGCTTCACACGGGTGCAATGTAGATGTACTATACACACTATGTTACTCGCTGTTAAAGTAGCTTTCAATTGGCGAAATATTTTTTAAAATCGGTCTTGTAGTTTTTGAGTTTATTCGTAATAAACATACATAAATACAAATGTTTCTTCTTTATAATATTAGTATAGATTGCCATCATATGCCAAAAGCATGATCTCAGGTCTTTAGCTGACTGAATACTTTCGAGTCATATTTTATAAATGTCACATATCTTTAGGCGATTTTATTAATATTTAAAGGCAAGTTAGCGTCTTTTCGCTTACTTGCCTTCTGTAATAACCACCAGTTTTTTTTAAATACCGCATTTTGGCTTACAGCGGCAATATTATAATATGTAAACTTCCTATGACACGGATTTCCATTGCAAAACAAACCTTAACAATATAGCAATATGGCTTTGCTGCAGATATATCTAGTAGACATTTCGTGTGCAGAAGAATCGAGCTAAAAATCAATCATCCACTAAAATTAGGTTTTAAAAGGGTAATAAACTCTGAAAAATAACCGTAAATTTGGTATTTACTCATGTAAGTAGAAAAAATAATTAAATTAACACATGACGTCGCATCGTGGGCGAGCTTATGTATAATAAGTGCTAGAAGGAGATAGAGATATCTTAGATAGCGGGAGAGAGTGAGATAAATCTACGACCATCAGCAGGGACATTTGGCCAACTTCTGGTGGATGAGTCATAGAATCGCAGTATAGCGTTTTAGTCACGGTCTAGAATAATATATTTATTATCTATGCTATTTGCATACAGATTAGTTTTGGCTAATTCATTTAGAGTGACAAATGTCCCAAAGAATATTAATGAATGATACAGTTAATAAGATGTTTTATAAAATAAAGCAAAAAAATTGGCAAATGTTAAACCAAGATAATGAATGTTTCTAGAGCAAATAAGACTTGTAATAGATAAAGCACGTAAAATCTTTTAAAATTTTTTTTTAAACATTTTTATGTTCCATTTTTGAAAAAAAATAACTTAAAATATTATTTTATAGGTAATTTGTAAAATCATTCTCTTCGCTTATTTCCGAAAATATTTTATCACGCGACACACATTCAGTACCTAACTTGAATGTCGAAAAAACGTAGGAACACGTGTTGGAGTTGGAGTTCGAATTTATTTATTCAATAAAAACATTTTTCGTTTTACTGTAAGATTATTTTTAAAGTCGTTTTTAAGAAACTTTAGGTAAACATATGTTTTATGTTAATGATATTTTAAGGACAAAATCAATTACAGAGTAAACAATTAGTATATACATATTGTCAGAACTCAGCAGTAGCTACAGTCGGTTCACGAGGGCATGAATGAATCGGTAAACATTGGTTCACTAAATTGCCTAATGCAAAATGAATGGAGCTGTGTGGTACAGACCACAGAGTCTAGAATAATTAGAGAGCAGTCATTAAAATATATATTTTGTGATTGTCACACTCGTTTCTTTAACAGGGAATTAACATAAAAAGGGTAATTTTAACTAATTATAAACAGTTATTTGTCCACTAACACACTTCTTGATAAGTGAAAATACCGACAGAGGGTTAAATCTACTTTTTTTTTACTCTACCTTGAAGAGACCAAAGTCGTATTCTAAGTTACTTTTTATCACTGTCGTTCATAATAGTTTAATAATAGGTATTTATTTAAACCTCACAAGAAAACAAAGAATTATACAACATCATGATGCCTTAACTTTAAGACGCAGAGAAATAAAATAATTCACTGTCACAAAAAGAAAAAAAGAGAACAAGTTTAGCTTACACAGTTGGCTCTGAATTTTGTATTGGACAAGTCATTACTATACTATAGCAGCTGTTTTATGAAATGCCCAGACCTACAAAGCAGGGATGTTACGGATCTCCGTAACCGTATCCAAAATTATCGGATATCTTTACTAATATTATAAAGAGGAAAGATTTGTAATTTTGAATTTTTGAATTTTTGTATTTTTGTATGTTATGAATAAACTCAAAAACTACTGGACCGATTTTGAAAATTCTTTCACCAATATAAAGCTACATTATCAGCGAGTAACATAGGCTATGTTTTGTGTATGGTATATCTACATTGCACCCGTGTGAAGCCGGGGCGCGTTGCTAGTCTGATATAAAAATCAATCCGTAACCTTAACCGAATGCTCTATAAGTTTCGAATAACAGTTATTGACGAAGTCTAAATGAGAATTATGACAGGTTTTTGGTTTTGCCCAGCCGAGCCGATACACTAGCCGCGCACGTGCCTTGCATAATTGTTTCTTTGTCTTTTTTTTTTTGTTTCTATTGCTTAATCATAACTAGTAATTCGGTAACCGAAACCTCTAATATCCGTAATCGTATCTGAAACCGGTATGCTATTATTCTCATATCCATATCTGTATCCACTTCCGAAATTTCGTATCCATAACATTCCTACAACAAAGCGTTCGTCCACTTTCTCATCTTGACGATAAGCATCGTGCAGCTCTAATGGTCGAGATTTAAGATGATACCTAAGCTATTATTCCCGTTATAGACATGTGGAGGCAGGCTCATATTAACCAAAATATACTGGCGTGGAATCAGCTGGAGTTACGAACTAAACTAGTTGACAGTACAGCCGGCGTAGCATGACAACCAGGACAAAATTTTGTCGTTTAATCGATTATCTCTTTATATCTTCCGGGTCTAACATGACACTTAACTTAAAACTCGACTTCTAATGTCAAAAGTCGAGATATTTGTCGATTGAGATATCTTGTCTATCAAAGTTGTCGATGTCGAAATATAATAATATATCAAAATATATCTTAGTGTGTCTTCACTCATCCGCAAGATTTTGATGGTCATGCTAGGCTGGCAAATTTGAATACAAAGTCGTACTATTCAATTAAAATATTCACAACTAATGTTAGTAAACTGTGGTTCGACATCGGCAGTCGCACGGCCGGCGCCGATGCATCCCACACGTGTTTCGTAACAGAGGCACTTTCGACATTTAACTGTTTGCTTACTTATTAGTAACGTTTGAAATTATCATAGAAAGCGAATCGTGGGTTATGAAAAATGAAATCAATGTCCTAAATCGATGATTGTTAAAGAATGATCTTTAGATCTAATTGAATTGTTACGGGTATAATTTATTCGCATGTTTTTTTATCTGCCTTTTGTGACCTTTTTAATTCTAGTTACTATAGCGGTCGTTACTACCGTCATTTAAAATTTAATTGTCAAAATGATTAAATGTCAATTTGTTTGAAAATAATAATTATTGATTTTATCTAGTAGATAAATTCAGCTATTTATTTAAAAAAAAAACACTGTATGTCAGCCGTCTGAAATTATAGTCGAATTTCTTTACAATTTTTAAGACTATTTGTAATTAAAAAACAAATGAAATAAAAATATTTTTTTACAGTGAAAACCTAAAATGGAATACACCTGAGGCTCAACGTAAACTCCCACACTCATTTTCATTGGTTCCGGTGGAAACATGTCCATCTTCAACCTTTAAAGTAACAGTTATTTACCTAAAGAGTAACAGTACTTGTTGCAGTTTATTTGAGAGCTTATGCCAGTGACAACATGGCGCCGCGATATACCGGTTAATTTAAAGGCTTTGATGTCGTTGTCGCCTACATACGCCGAGAAAGTTGAAAAACTAGATCGTTTGGTCGATTCATGGCATCATTTACAATCACAATGTTTGATTTTCACTAGTCGGAAGTAATAAATGCGAAAGAAAGCTTTTAAGATTAACACGTGGGTACGGTCATCGACCTTATTGTATTTATATAGTTATTAATGAGGCGAACGCGAGATTGGGTGCGACTCAGAGATACGGGTTGCTTCAGATGGAAATGATTACTGCATCTCGTGGACTGCTAATTTAAGAGAAATATTTTATCAGTACATTTTAATTTCTAAAAAGGTTCTCAATTCGCTGCGTATTTACTGTCTTTTCTTTGGTATGTGTGGAGCGAATACCGATGTGTGTGAATGTGCCTGCCATATACCCATGGATTTTTGTGACCTGGTATATGGTGGTCTATTGATATCTACAAAGGATCGACAAGTCCTCTTCACTGAAATTAAGCTAAATGGTGCCCAATCTTCAATAATGAATCGTACTAATAACTGGATTTAACTGCCGGGCTAGCATGACCGCCACGAGATATATCTCGCGCGAGAGAAGACAAACTAAGATGTTAAATATCTCAATATATTATATCTCGACATCGACAATTTTTATAGAAAAGATATCTAGATCGACAAATGTATCTATTTTTGATATTAAAAGTCGAGTTTTAAGTGTAATTGTCATGTTAGACCCGAAAGAAATAAAGCGATAGTCGATTGAAACACGAGAAAACGGTAGACAAAATTTTGTCGCGCTTGTCATGCTAGCCCGGCTGGAGTGAATTCCCAAGTCCTCTTTGGGGCAATATGTTTTTTTTGTTTTTTAATTTATTAACCATTTAAAAATAAAAATTCAAAGGTTACATTAAGAATAGCATCAAAAAACCACTAAAGTTTAAACATGTGCTAAAATTAGTCTACGCCTTAACATTGAGTTTTGTAATTAAGACAAACTAAACACATAATGTAGGAGCCAAGTAACTATTGAAAACAAAAAAAAAAAATGAAAATGATTATTTAATTTGAAAACAAAAAAAATTAATAAAATGAAAATGATTATTTAATTTAGTTTAATCTGTTTTAATTATATTCTCTACTCAGTCAAAATGTTTTTTTACATATTTGAACCATAGCTAAAAGCAACGTTTAGCATTGAGCCATGGAGACACCTAAAAAGAATGAACCTTCTATACATAAATGTTTGATAGGTTACATTATAATTTAAGCTCATTAATTAGTCTTGTAAATTTTTTAATTAAATACAAGAAAACAAAATTACAATATAAAGAAGAATATCGCCTTAAATGATATATAATGACAAGTGAACTAACGTCTTAATTATTAGCTGATAACAAGAAGTATTTAGCATAATCATATACAAGATAATATCAAGTATCGATTAATGTAATCGGTATAAGAAAAAATAAATCTCATTAAATATTATTATCTATTTACGTATACATAACAGGTTAGGTAGCATGCACAAGAGAACTGAATCGTATACAGAATGAAGGCCAAATACTATGCACAATGCACAATAATGTAAGTAAAGCAATTTCTATTATATTCTAGCAATGACACTGTTATAATTTATCCGGTAAAATAGGTCATTGACTATGAAAAATGAATAACACGTAGAAATGATTAAAATGGATTGCACTGTCGTAATTATTAAAACAAAAATTAATAAAAATATCTGTTTTGACTTTTTTAATTTTGACAATTCAATATGACGACATAAATTCTTATTATTCATAATATTATTATTTAAAAATAGAAGGTTGATAGAAGGCGCGATGACGAAGCATGTTTATATATTTTAATGAGTCGTAACTACTAAAAAAAACTATTTAGTAAACCTAGAGTAATTGGAAAGTAAAACTGATTGACATTAAAATAAATCCGAAACTAATGGAGTAGAGGCAATATAACTGGATAAATATTTTCTGGTAAGTTATAATATCTACCACCAAGATTCCGTTGATTAGTACCTACCACTTCTTACGGAAGAAAATGTTTATTAAATAAATTAGTTCATCAACTAAGCATTATTTGATATTTATTATAATGATACGAAAAAGCACTTCACAAGACAGATTCAGAATTTGTGACATCATGTAAATCGGATGAATAGATGTTATTTTGTTATACGTAGCTTTGAGTCATTAGTTATACTTATTTAAATAAGTTATTATGAACTACACTTAGAGCTTCTATGATTACTGCTTAGTATTATTTTATAATACATAATTACAAATCAAATGACAACCACACTCGAACGAACGGAGATAAGTTTTTCTGGACAATGTCAATTACTTCATTAGTATGGTAAAAAATACATAAGCGCGCCTATATAATAGCATCGCATTTATCTAAATATTCATTAGCAGTAGGTATTCTACCGCAGTACATGACATATTTTTATTATAATCTTGTCGTGGGCTCGTAACAAAGGAAATTAATTAAGGATAATACAACGCATTAATACAAGGCTTTCCACATAAAATCATTCAGTAGTCTTGTGACGGTTTAAGTTAAAGAGATTCGAATATATTTATATTTTTCATTTAGAAAAAGTACCGTACGGATCATGCATCAAAAACCAAAAGCCTCCCATCTGTCAACAATGCTCCCATCCAGATCAATCGAAATCATGAAGAGTTATGTCTACATAGTTTGTGTAACCCAAACTCATGTCTTATTAAGCATGCAGACGTAAATTTATCAGTCAGGGAATCAGCTTATTAGTATCGGACCAGTGTCCAATAACCAATAAGTCTGCGTTGGCGGGTCATGAATGAATTAAAACCTTTTTGGCTCAAACGTGAAGATTTATTCACACATTGTGTTTGCTATGTAGGTCAGCGGAATTCGATGTTTACGTCGGAAATAGAAATGCCAATGCTAAAGCAAGTGAAGATATCTCTAATGCATCTGTAATTTTTTTCTAAAAAACATAGATTTAGCTGAAAACAAATCAAGGAAAACTGACTGACAAATGTTGAAAACATGTTATGCTCACCTATGTAATTATTTAACGTTATTCTATTTTAATATTTCTTTTTTCTGTTATTGAAAGGTGAATGAATAAGTTATATAATTATTTAAATTTCATCTAAATAAATCACTTATTAGAACTTATCAGTTTTCTCATGTAATTGAGAATGTAAGGTATAAAAAATCACATGCAACTTTGTCTCAATAGAGCCACAAATACACTAGTTTTGGTTATTTAAAAAAAAACGAAGTTAAGTAACAGTTATGATTTTACAGACATTTAAAATTCTCGTAAATATCGATCCGAAATCGAATACCGCTAGTAGTTTTTGAGTTTATCGCGAACAGACAGACAGACGCGTCGAGGGACTTTGCTTTATAATATGTAGTGATGATGTACAACAATACCTTATATTATTTATTTGGAGTTAGGATAAGGAAAGAAGGAAATCTACACGGACATAGTAATCCATACCTTTTAAATGGCAAATTAACGATTGTCTTTTCGAGAGTGTTAAGGCTTTTACATATTTAGCCTTAAAATAAAATAATAAATATCAATATTTATTCTGCACTCTTAAAGTTTGCTAGCGTAATCTTTGTCACGGTATCTTCAACACATGTCCTTCTTCCCAACCTCGCGACGTCCGCTGAACGCACCCATAATTACATACGATGCAGATAAAGAGAACACATCCGTTGCTTTTCATCCGCCGAATGTGTCTAAAGTAGGTCTTGACATATAAAAACACGAAGGAAAAGGTGAGGTCAAAAGACAAGCCTGCCTACTGAGCGAAATAAAAAACGCCCATAAAAAGGTGTACAAAATATTATTAGAGCAGATTATTATCCAGATTTACAATTTTTCGCTTTATATTTTTACTCAATCACATTAGTTCATATATATTGTATTTTTGACAAAAGTTACGTTAAGTACACATTATACCTACATAAGTATGTACATATATGCAAATTAGCTCAGTGTTATGTGGTTAAATTGCGTGGTTCAATATTTATTCAGATATGATATTATAGTCTGACATAATAATATTATAAGATTTAAGTTCGTAAGAGACAAAATATTTTACCCAAGGTCGTCAGCTAGTCATCAGCTTTGTAAAAAAACTATAAATATTTAAAAAGGTAAACAGAATTGTTTATATGTAGCTTAAAATAACATGATCAGTGCGGTATTGAAATTTAATCCAATGGATTTAAATAAATATAATAAACGTTACTGATTTTCAGCTTAAACTTCCAAAAAGAAGACATGTTATGAGGAAATCCTAAACCATCCATTTTGGTCAAGACAGGAAGTAAGGTTTTGTTCTAAATCTAAATTAAACACTAGTGGAATTAGTGCTTTCCGGCAAGTTCACCAAAATGTAAAAATATAAATTGTTCTTGTCCTATGCATTTTTACATTATTTATTTTGTTTTTTTTATACACAACTAGCGGACCTATACAGTCATTGTCCTGCCAGAATGTTGGTTTCGAAAATAAAAAAATACGAATAGATTTGACATGCTATTTTCCCACTTCTATTTTATAATGTCTAGTATGTCATTGGTTTGCAGTAAACAAAAAAAAGTTGTAAGCTTGAGTGACGTGAGCTGTCAAATGTTGAAGATGGCGGATGGATAATTTTCTGCATATAACAAATAAGGTGTCATTAAAATACAACAGTTCTTGAATTTGGTGTAACCTTAATCTGAGGGTGTTACAAACACGACTTTGTTTTATACATAGATATATGTAAGAGCCAATTAAATAACGGATACGTAAAAGGTTTTTACATCAGGAACACACAAAGAAAAGAACAATGCATGGTAAAAGCTGTGTAGGTGACCAAATATTACTTCATCGGAGTGCGCTAACGCATAAATCGTCTAGGTATGCGTAGGCTTTGTCACACCCACTAGACTGGTTCCCGCCGTTCTGAAGCGGTTCGTTTTCATTTCGAAGTAGGTACTGCCCACACGACCCTTCCGAATACATTCTTTGGGCGTTCAAGTACGACAAGTAGTCGTCAACTTTCGTTTTACATTACTAAGATTTCTGCGTTTATCCATATTACTATGTTAACTGAGGTATCGCCATCTGTAGCGAGGGCTTTTGCCAAATTAGGTGGCAGCTGGATCTTATTACATTGCCAATAGTTGTTGAGGTGATTTTCCTTGATCTTTTTTTTTATGTTAGACATCGACAGACGAGTGAACCTCATTCACTTGATGTTAGGTGATACCTCAGCCACAGAACATGAATCAATGATGCGCTGTCGAACTACTTTTTACTTCGAGCATTCGAAAATCCATAGACTGAAACCGAAACGCGCAATGTGCACTTCACGGTTTTTCCATCTATGGTGGTTCGTTACCCGGTCGGAATTTCGATATTCCTCCCACCCGATCAATACCCGAAGTTACCAGACGTGGGGAAAACATGCTTACAGGAAATTATAAACATGTCGTCCCGGTGGGATTCGAACCCACGACCCATCGATGCGAAACATCGGTGTTCTACCGAACGCGCCAACGAGCCCGTCAAAAATGTTTACAAGAACGAACAATCAACGCAGTAGTTTTAAATTCTTTATTAGGTCCTTCATATATTGAAACTTGAAATTTAACGTGTTGTGAAAGATGTTTACGGATTTCCAGATTCAAAAGTTGGACTTAGAAACCGAACAACTTGGTAGAAAAAAGAGGTTAGCCGTTGACGGTTTTTGTATTAACGAAATGAAACTGTTAATTACAAACTGATAACCTGTTAAAAAAGCAGCTAATTTTATTAGCTGGTTTGCAGTAATGTCAACAGATATGTAGCAATTATTGGTTAATAAATAAATTAACAGTTAATAAATTCAACAGGTTTTGCAATAAATAAAAAAGCTGCTTCGGATGATGTTAGCGACTACGCGTTGAATGTTCGTTGAGCTAATCCGCGCGTTGCGTTTGAAAATCGTTGAATTAATATATTTAACGGCTTTTGCGATAAACGAAAAGCAGCTAATTCGTTAACATTAGTAAAGCGGCTTAAAAAAGCTGCTTGATGAATTAACGCCCACTGCTAGTAGAAAATCGATCTCTCTAAATATCAAGTCTTAGCTTCATCGCTGGTAGCTACATGGTGTCGTGGGAACGGACGAAGAATAAATGTTGGCTTAACCAGTTCTGTAAGATGCAGTGCAGCCTTATCGGGGTCGAGGTGACAGTGAATCGCATGTCAATATTTACTATTCACTACTTTTTCTAACTTAGAATTATCGTTGACTTTTATTTCGCAGTTTCTTATTTACAACTATCGAAACCGACAGACGTTGTCCTGCTAGAATTGAATTTTATATATAATATTTTCCTACTTCTATTACATTATGTATAAATACCTACATATTAGAAGTGGACATAAATTATTATAAAAAAGCTATAGGCGTGACGTTAGAGCGGAAGATGGCGGAGTACCTACCGAACCTAATTTATTTTAAAATTAATTTTCTGCATATATTTTTTCCTGAATAATTTCGACTATTTAATAGTTATTCGGGACATACACGAACCCTTTAAGATATCATTAAAATCGGTTCAGCCGTTCTTGAGTTATAAATGGTGTAACTAACATGACTTTTTAGATAGATTTATTATAGATAAAGATAAACATTGATATATTAAATGACATAGTATGCAGATATTGATTTCACACTTATTACTTCAAACTAGCACAACTAAAACCTTTATTGCTAGAACAAAGTTGCAGCATATTATGTGCACAATCCGAACCGTAACGTTGTTATTCAGTCAGTACATCTGAATTGAGAAGTGTAGCTTGGTAATATAAGAAATGTTTATTAAAAATAAAATGTTTACAATTAAAACATAACCCGGACTCCCGATATAGTGTAAACGGTTTTTCAGGTGACTGTACCTTCAAACTTTAATATGGTGTACTATGTATAAAAACATGTCGTGTCAGTATGAGGGTAGTCCATTTCAAAATTATTTTTAGTGAAGTATATTTTAAGTTTTAATGTTAATATTATATCTGATAGGGGAGGAATATATTTCCAGCACTAAGTCGCAATGAATCGGACACTTTCCCCTGAAACCGTGAACCGTGCAACTAGACGTTTCATAAGAGCCTGCAAAGGCCTATTTGAAATAAAAAACTTTTGATTTTGATTTTGATTTTTGAAAGCAGCTGTTATATAATATAATGGCGTCATGTTCAAAATTGACATTACAAGTATCTAACAGTTTTCATTTATATTAATTAAACAACCCACACGTTTTTTGTTGAAAAACGACTGTAACAGCCTTGGCTTCTACACCTCCACGCTACCCACGACTACCCTCATTTGGTCATCGTTGTGGGCGCTAAAACCTAAACACGAGCAAAACAACCTTATAATAAACCAGCAGAGTTGCTTTTACGAGGGTTGCGGAACCGATATCAAAGGTAAGTAGGCGCCTACACATCAATATGCAATAATTGCGTTAAAATTATTCTAATCCCACTTTGTCGAGCTTGATTTGATTTTGAACAAGGTAAACAAGCAGCATTACTCAATAAGAACAGCATCCTACTAATGTTATAAATGTGAAAGTTTGTTAGGGAGCGTCCATAAATTACGTGAGGTGTTTAAGGGGGGAGGGGGTTGAGTCAAATCTCATCTAATCTTACGTTGGAGAGAGGGGGGGTCTCGGCAAATATCACGCAATTTTTTTTCTGATTGAAACAAAAAAAAAATACTATTTTGGTCCATTTAATCCAGATTGTATACATGTAATTTATTTTTTTCTTTTTTCAATAACAATCCAACGCGTTTACGTAAGAAACCCACATTTTGAAAAATCTCACGTGAGATTGGGGGATGGGGTTGAATAAAATCTCACGACATCTCACCTTACAGAAAATTTAAAAAAACACCTCACGTAATTTATGGACGCCCCCTAAGGCTATTAGTTACTCTTTTACGCAAAAACTTTACAGTAATAGATTAATTGGCCTAAAAAGTAAGTCGAAAAAATCCTGCTATGTGGAAGCTATTTCGCTCGGCGAAGGAGGCACGGGTCGGGTAGGTATAAAGAAGACAACTGAAAATCGCTTGATTTTAAAATATTAAAATATACAGAATTACCTAATCTATTAACTGAAGAACAGGCTATTAAACTCACATTTATCTTATCACAACTTAATCTGCGAGGCAAGTGCGTGTAACGTCAGATAAAAGTTATCAGTAAATCTGGTATGCTCACTATTGTTAATATCAAGTGTAATACACAAAAATGATTGTCCATTGATGTACTATTATCTGAATTGGACTATCTGTGTAATATTTTATCAATAATGATTGTAACAAACAGTTATTTTGATTGATTAATTTGTATATATTTACATTACCAGTAGATTGTTGTTTTACGACACTGATTGTTGCTGAAACAATCTATGATCAATATATAGAATGTAAACATATTCGCATTATTAAATATGGATGCTCTTTGTACTGTAAACAATATAATATATGGCTTCAACGCTATAGCTAGATTTTATAGACGTCCCTACACCATTATTAAATTTCTCCACAATAGATCTTGCAAAATTACAAACTAACTTTGTACTATCTTCTACAATTTTATCAATGAAATAATATCACAACAGTGTTTATTGTTTTGAGTATACTAGACTAAGTTGACGCGGTCGTTGGCGCATTCGGTAGAACACCTGCCGTGCGCATCGATGGGTCGTGGGTTCGAATCCCACCGGGACGACATGTTTATAATTTTCCCCACATCAGGCAACTTTGGGCATTGAACGGGTGGGAGGAATATCGTAATTTTGGCCGGGTAACGAACCACCGTCCATAGATGGAAAAATGGTTATGGTTTCAGTCTATGGATTTCCGAATACTCGAAGTAAAAAAAAGGTCGACAGCGCATCATTGACTGTTGTTCTGTGGCTGAGGTATCACCTACCATCAAGTGAACCTCATACTCGTCTGTCACAAAAAAAGTATAAAATAGATTTTATGTAATAACATTAAGTATGAGAATTGTACAAAATGTAGAAATACATACTTTGCCAGTAAACATTGCATATTTCAAGCAAATAAATGGAAATACTCTCTTAGACACCGCAACCGGAACAGACGAATTTACATTTGGCGTAGATTCAAAACATTTGAACCAAACTACATATTGGAGCTAGGATATAAGTTTCTATAATAAGCCGTAAAAAAAATGAATCGACGGCTAGATTATCGTAAAGATGTCGTTAAAAAAGTTTTGTGATTTTTGAGAAAGACCAGTTCATTTTGGTTTTATCACTTTTTAAAAATAGATCGTAGTTCCCTGCTTTAGAGATTAAGCGTAACACGATATGTCCCGCCGATTTACATTCAACCTCAAATTCAGTATTGCGTCAACTCGTTGTAAAACTTAGACAACACTGTAATCTGGACTAGATTATATTACAAGTATATAATAAAACAAAAAAAAAAACAATTTGATAAAAGTACAGTCAATTTAGGTACACCTTATAGGAATAATGGTCAATTAGGCAAAGGTTTATGCTGAGAACGTCAACTTTGCTTCTTTGAGCACATCATGCGATCACAAATACATGAGTTAGAGAAGCAGTTGATAATGGGACAGATCTCCCCAGGGCGAATTCCAACACATACATACATACATACACATCGCGCCTCTTTCCCATTGGGGTAGGCAGAGATCACGGAATTCCATATGCTCCGATCCTTACATACCACTTTCGCTTCTTCTACTTTCATCAATGCTTTCATACACACTCGTCGGTTACGAGTACTTTTGACCTGGCCCTTTTGCAGAACGTCCCCGATCTGATCAAGGTACGTTCGCCTAGTTCTACCACTCACACCAATTTCATAAAGCTTTTTCATTTCCCTACAACAAGTATAGAATTCCAACACGATGTTCTAAAAGTATTGTAGACTCAAGAGGAGAAACTCTACAACGATCTATTGAACTGGCGCAGGACAGAAGTAAATGGAGACAGCTCACATATGGTCACGAACCCCCTCATTGAGGGAACAACGAAGAAGAAGGCAAAGGTATGACGATGCAGACCGAAACGGCACAAAACGTTTCACAATATGCCTATGACTCAAACCCATATCCGATTCCAAAATCAAAGTGAAATTAAATAACAGACACATTCGAGATCTGTACACTTCCTTATATGGAACATGTTAAAGCAATAAGGTCTTGAGTGAGGCAAGATTATTATTAACATTTAACAGAATGACACGGATTTTTGTTTTTGTGTTCGTTCAGGCGGGTTGAACGCAATTACAATTAATTTGAAAGAATATTGGTTGTAGTAAATGTTTGAAATAACACTTTTTTTGATATTTAACTACCTACTTAAATTTATTAATACATATGTTAAAAAAAATTAAATTTATGTATTTACATCAATTCAAATACACCAAATATATAAACCCAGACTCCCGATGTAGTTATGAACTGTGTTTCAGGGGTCTGTGTATTTAACACTTTTTGTCTGTTTTCATCCTATTAACTAACTTATAAAAGATCTTGAAATAAATGCGCCAGCCAAATTCAATATGTGCATTTTTGTATAGTTTTGGGAAACAACGAAAAACGTATTATTGACTCACATTCGGAGTTTTTCTTAACGGTCAAAACACATATGGAATTAGTTAAAGTCCTTTCCAGTTCGAATATCACAATAAGGATTTTAGTAACACATAGAGAATAAAACGAAGATTATTTTTTGTGCAAAAACCAAAAATAAAAAAAATGCACATATGGAATTTGGCAGGCGCAACGACGATATGTTACTCGGTGATAATGTAACTGTTTATTGTTGAAAGAATTTCAAATCAGTCGAATAGTTTTCGAGTTAAATCGTAACAAATAAACCAATCTTTCCTCTTTCAGTTAGTATAGATATTAATCCTAAGTTTGAGAATGTTTGACATAATTTAATCATATAAAACAATTTACGATAAGGGTAAAACAGTCTGAACTATGAAACTTATCAAAAACAGCCGTCGTATTATGACAAATGTCGTAAATAGATTGGTACCTCTGGGTAGGTACCTGAAGTTGAAATGTAACATGTTATTGAGAAGAGTTATGTATTAAACTCTATTGCTTTGACATATGAAACAAGTAACAACATATTTAAGACAAACAAATTATACATTCTCATTTCATACTCCCAAAGTAGTGTGAATCGTTAGTGTTACGGTATTATGACATGTTGTATGGAAGTGTCAACTGTCAAGCCAGCCTTTGGTAATACGTGACTTGAGTTCATGATTATAGAATGTACCTTTGTATAGAATCTGCGTCGAATTTGTCGCATAGTTAACAGTGAATAGACAAAGCCGATATCGTACATTTTGTAAAATATTACTAAGTTTAAGGATAAATAATACGTTATATTATATAAATTTTTGTATTCATAATAATGATGTTATATATTAGATAGAAATTTGAAAACAATAGTTGATAAACAATTGGTCCATGGTCATCATTTCATTTATGTAGATCAGAAAACGAGTTGGAATTAAAAATATGCCTTATTGGTTTAGTTATCAAATGAAATTAATTCAATCTCTAGTAAATAACGTCAATTTTCTGCAGGTAAAAACATTACCAACACAGAAATCTTGGTGAATTATTATAGTAATATCTTAGAAAGTTACCTACGCAGTTTATATTTCTTAATAAACGCAGACCTTTCTTATCAGTATTTTAAATACCTTTCATGATAAGAATAGTATTGTGATGACTTCCTCTACATAATGCGAAAATAAGTTTTATCATTAAATATTATTGTGAAAACGGAATGAATAACCATTCTATTTTCAAAGACTCAGCAGCTCAAGATAACGAAGACTTTCGGTACCTACAAATCAGTCGGCGCGTGGCTAGAAATCCACTTACTAATTCCAAGCGGTAATAAATCGAATATCCATGCGATAGCGGTCAAAACTGTGCGCTTGTGTTGTTGCGTACAAATCTCGTATGGCTGAAAACGGCGCCTACGGTACCTACGCGATGTGGCGACATTCCATTAACTCACGCGGAATGTACCTCGGCCCTACGAACAGGTTATCCCCACAGGACATGCGATACTTCGCTTTACGCGCCCTCAATTTAAGACATTCACTACTAATTAGAATCGTATTATAAACATTTCATAATTACTCTGAAGTCATCGATACATTTATAACATTCGTATCTGATTTCTTTCAACATTAACGCTTATTGACCACAACTTGTCCACGGAGACGTTCTGCTTTACTTCACTTTTCGAAACACAGGATCGCATTACAAACTTCACTGGACCATAACTCCGCGAGGCGAAGACAAAAATAAACTTAATATCGTGTGTATTTAATTTATCATCGACCGAGTGACTAAATCACATCGGAGTAGATCCGATGTGTTTTTCTGAGGTCATTAACTCATTACAGTGTTTCTCTTATCTATGAGTATTCGTTTAGACTTACCTTCATCCAAAAGTCGTTCCATGTGCATGAAAACATTCGGGAACGCAGCCAGTTGCTTCCTGTCTTTGAGCAACTGAGCTAAGTAGTCCGCTATACTTTGCGTTGAAGGATTGGTATTATCACACATTTTGAATACTATTCAGAAAACTCAGACACGTTGAATGTTTCTATTATCACGTTATTGTACTTTAGTAGTTAATTATGTGTTATTTTGTGAAATGCTATGTTAGAAAAGTTAACTTCACTACCACACACATCGACGTTTTGGTCACCACTAAATGACGATTGACGGAGTTAACCGAAGTGAAGTTGTGGGCGAATATAGCTGCGTTGCGCCTGCGCTCTCGTCGAATACATTTTTTATGCGCGTGCGGTTCTATCTTCGGTGTAGGCGTAAAATAACAGATAGTGGTCTCGCTCACTCGCGCTTATTGAGCACCCGCTGTCTTTCTCTAGCACATGATGACGGCAGCCTTGCGCGCCATCTAGTTAACCTAGATTCAACTATTTTACCGGTCATTAAATAGATGACGAATTAAATCTGTAGTGCAACTGTAGTAGTTCATAATATCATCTGCATCAGTATGATTTCAGTGTCAAATCATTAAAAAGTTTATAGTTTTTTTGAACGTAGTAGTAGTATTGCTTTTTGTCAGTCTCTCCGACCTTTGAAAGGCCTGTATTTTATACTTTAACCCGGCTGAAATATTGTTGAAAAAAATTAAATATTGGTATTTTAACACAAAATAATACATGTAAATGGATTTTTTAATTCTCATTAACTATATTTCTTTCAATCATACGTACATTTTATTATCCAGTAATACATCTGAAGTCCCAAGTTCTTGGTCGTTACTGAACGAAACCATCAACCTACATTTCTTAAAATAGTGTTCTATCTAAAAAATAATCCTTTTCTGTATTATAATAATATAGACGGATTTAGATAGAGTACCTATCTTTGAAATGGTCTGACATTTTGATTTTCATCACATATTCAGTTAATTCAAACAAACAAGACAAGTACCTACTTGTTGAAGTGATTTTAATTGCGTAATACCTATGTATATTTATTTATTCAGTAGAACGGGCAACGGCACTAACCAATTATTACAATACCTAGTAGAATAACAATGTAAAAAAAACGTTAATAATTATATTAAACATTAAAACATTAATAACAACATTCCTTCAGATCTTTCATTCTTTATATACAAACAGGCTTACAACATTAGTTGTTACATCTACTATTGGTATTTAATCTTCGATATTTATTTATCATCTAAGCATAAGTTGGTATTACGTTGGTACGTGGTCAGCGGATTACACTAATTAGCAAACGATTGATTGACCTTGCCTTGAATCTAAGGTCTACTCACTGCTGTCGAACCAGGTCTGAATGGGTACTTCCCACACTCAAAATCAACGTATAAAACTTAATATCTTTGAAAAATTACAAAACAGCGACTTTTGTCGAACTTTATTTTCTGTAAATTATGTTAAAATTTGTACTTTGACTTTATCTCTTTGCAATCGGACGCATTGAAAGATTACTAAATGCATAAAATGTTGTTTGAAATGAATTTCAAATTACTTGGGAAGAATACTGATATAACTACAAAAAATGGATCTCCAGCAATTAGACCCTCACGATCTAGACATTCACAAGTTGCAAAAACACAATCATATTATTCAGTTTATGTATACACAAAACTGTATTGAAATTGAAGATCAGTCACTCATAAGTCAGAGTGGATAAACAAAACAATCAAACAACATAAATTGACTTTTGGATAGCAGGTTACATAAGTAAGTGAATTACATCAATGTAAAAAGAGTGTAAAGAAAGTAGTGCTTGTTTGTATGGAAAGGGGTTTTAAAATTCATCCCTCTTAAAAATATATGCACATAGAGCATGTACAGATTTTAGTTAAAAAATCACGATTTTTTAAACATTTTAATTGATTACACGTTAGCAACTACAGTTCATAAACGTTGCAACTTTTACACATTTCTACAAAAACTAGGAATCATTAAAATTACCGAAAGTAATTTTCTTCGCATCTCAACCATTTCAAATTAGACTTATCATCGTTAGATGAACCACCATTTTGGATATAGAGCGTGGAAACTTTTAATACGTCTAATTCAATAGATCCACGAACATCGGATAGGGGTCAATTATCCATTTATCCTTTTAACAAAATTGATAAAACGTAACCAACTCGGGTGATTTTAATTGATCCAGTCTGCTGGTCTGTTAAAAACGAATTTCGTCAATTTCTGAAACGATTACTGAAGCTCGTAACTGATAAGTGAAGATACATCATGATGCATTCTATTCATATTTATGGTCAAATGAATTATCCCAACAAATTGGTTAGATGTGAAAAAGAAAATTTCAAAGATAAAATTGGATGCTACAGTATAAATAAAAGAAAGGAAAATAATGTTAAAAAATAGAAGAGAAAATCTTAAGCGTAAAGAAACTTCTGAATTAATTAAAAACCATAGAAAACATGTACGGCAACACACGATAAGAGAATTATCCCAAAAGACAGGTATCCAAATATTAAATGAAAATTAATTAGTTCGTTTATCTGGAGCTGTAAGTGTAAATCTCGCTGAAGTTGTTATGTTTATGAACCCCTTTTTTGTATGTTTTTTCTTTAAACTGGTAGGTGGAATATCTAAAATCCGACCGAGACCAATCCACCGTGCATAGATGAAAAAATAGTGAAAAAAATATGCGTTTCATTTTCAGTCTATGGAATTCAGGATGCTTGAAGTACTAGGTTGACAAAGCGACATTGATTCTGATATGGATTCGGTATCACCTACCATCAAGTGAATGTCACGCTCGTCTATATCTGACATAAAAAAGTTGAAGTTGTGCACTGAAAAATTGTCCGTTTCAATTTCAGTTAGAGATGCGCATAGTGTATGCTTATAACTGACAAGCGATCCGCCCCGGCGGCGCACGGGTGCAATATAGATGAACTATATATAAAAAAATATGTTATTCGCTAATAATGTAGCTTTCTCTTGGTGAAAGAATTTTTTAATTCGGTCCAGTAGTATTTCAGTTAAATCGTAACAAACAAACAAATATTTCCTCTTTTATAATATTAGTATAGATGTCTTATGTCTGAGTTATCAGCAGCTCCTATATACATAGGTAATTAATTTTGACAAAAATATTTAACGGGTCAGGGGTCAAAGTAAAACTTTATATCAATATCAAATTTAGATCAAACTAAAAGTTATATTTGTATACATGTTTTGCAGTAATTTTTTTTGGAAAAATTATATTTGGTCACTCTTTACCACATATTGTTTCGTCCTCGGTATTTCTTATACAAAATTACTTTGACGATGCTTTTCTCCGATATATTTTTAGAAATGATTATTTTTTAAATCAAATTAGATATAGTCTCACAACATTGTATGTATGGTTTTCTTCAGAAAAAATGTTGTAGGTATCTGTCCTCTTTGTTTTCATATTATTATATATAGTACATTTAGATATTATAATATCATAGTACATTTAGGCCCATATTTCAAGACGTGTCTCAGTTTTGAATCTAGTTTTGAGACTTGACAAACTTTTTTTTCTTTATAGAATTTTGACATATTTGACAGTTCTCAAGAATAGATTATGACTTGAGTAACGTCTTGAAAATCGGGCCTTAGTGTACCTATATGGTACTACTAGGTATGTAATATACTAGGTAATGTATATGTTTAAGAAGACCTATGACCTACATGTATATAAATAAACTCACTTAAACTTATCTAATTTGACCTTATAAATAGATGCAATATGTATATAAGTGCAGTGATAAAATATTTACTTGATATGTAATCTTGGGTAATTCCAAGCAATATCCGGACTGAAATTTAAAGTAAAATTGAAGATCATCAATCAAGGAAATAGCTTCCAAGGAGCATGTTGCTTTTCTTTAAAATTTTACTACTATCGGAAACCGAAATGAGATGACTTTAAAACCAGATTAAAAATATTTTCTTCTGTATATTAAAGGTCAAGGTGGAAGTAAAAAGTAATACAATACTGCATCTTACTATTGCGTATTGTTTTTTCAGAGTACTGTGTTATTTTTCTTTTAAATTTTATCAGTGTCGTGAAAATCGTTATGGGTTGACTTTCACGTTATATAATATTAAAACATCATACACTTTACATCTCACAGACAGCTCTACGTAATTCATTAATTTACTCTAAAATAAGTCTTATTATTGACATATTCGAAGACTGAGGATAAGAGATGAATCATTAAATATCTCAACAATGATATGCGCAGTAAAATAAACACTATAACCATACATAATATTTCAAATAAAACGCAAATACTGCGCAAAGGTAGAGCCGATAAAATCGTTTTATGACGAGATTTTTCTCTATTACATTCTGGATTACCATAAACAGAACATCATTATGCGGCCTCGCGCCACCTACGGCAACTCGCTCAAAACTAATTATACTAGCCGTTTGAAAACTTGAATTCACGAAGATGGCAATAAAATGGTGCCGCAAATGAGTAAAAACTCAACTAAATACTAAGAACTCAACTTTCATTTTTCGCTTTTAAAAGAAAAACGTTCGTAACCAATAACGTTGCCATAGCCTTGTTCAAGTAATCACTGAAATACCTCTTGTATTAAATCTAGCTTTTCCTCGATGATGTGATCATTAGTGTATAATGACTAGATCCTTGTGCTTCTAGTTTTTCTTAATGCTATTGGAAATAATTATTTCTTTACATAATTTACCTGTAAGATTGTTCTTTTTTTACAAATACTGTATAGATTGTTCGAAGCCTATTAAAGCCCATTACACGACGCTAGTTTCATGACTATTGCATACAATTCAATTGAAGCAATAAATGACTTGCATGGTCTAAACAACAGGTTACATTCTTGATTTGTTATACAAGTTTTGTTTCAATACTTTTTTTGGTGAAATCAGCACATACTATTCGCGGGTAAAATGTACATACAATTATTGGATTTTTTGAAATTATTGCATTCAATTATGGCTCTTGTATTGACAAGGAAATGGCACCATGTAAATGGGAATTTATGCGTGATTTAAACAACCTTGTTGACTTTGCCTAAGATAAAAAA
Source organism: Anthocharis cardamines (assembly GCA_905404175.1). Taxonomy (NCBI): domain Eukaryota; kingdom Metazoa; phylum Arthropoda; class Insecta; order Lepidoptera; family Pieridae; genus Anthocharis; species Anthocharis cardamines. The sequence goes on from FR989959.1 coordinate 5,366,640, forward strand.
ATAATTAATTTTCTCGTTCTTTTGAAATTTTTCTCCTAAGGTCTCTGTTTAGTAAGGAAATTAATTGTTGATGCTTTTAAACCCAAAACCCAAGACTGATCCTTTCACAGCTATTTAGTTTAACTACATAATATAAGTTTCATTATATTGCTTTCCCAAAAATAAGGGTATAACAATAGCAATTACAAGACAGTGTTTGAGATGATTTAATAAGGTAGGTATAATGTAAAGAAAATACATAAATATTTTTTACAATAATGTAATGTATGTAGGTTGCAGTGCCGTGTGCATAACACTAGTTTACAAAATTTAACTTTTTGGCTGTTGCCGTGAATTTTGTGGGTGATTTGGTTTACTTATGACATGGTCTTTTCAAATATACCCTCAGAAAATTTTCTGCAGCTCGAATATCTTTGTTTTCGACGTTCATCATTTATGCTAATTTATTCGTTAATAACGTGGGTGTTTCAGTGTGTAAAGATTAATTTCATAAGTTTTAGCGACATGAGTGGTTCAAGCAGAAGTTCTTTAAACTACCAACATTATTTTTGCTATATATGTGGAGAATATGTGCTAAAAAATATAGAAAAGGTGTATCAGAGTGCGTTAAAAACTCCTATTTTTTCTACTTTGGGATGTCGCTGGATAAAAATTACAAGTCTTCGGCTCCTGATTGTGTTTGTAAATAGGGTGTTGAATATTTAAGATTATGGAAAGGCAGAAAAAAAGGTAGTTTTAAATTTAGAACTCCAACCATTTGGGTAGAACCACGAAATCATCTGAATGACTGTTACTTATGGTTTGGTTAGTGGGCAGCAATATTTAGTTTAAAACTAACTAGTAGCTCGTAATATAATTATTTTGCCGCCACTTCATATTCAAATGAGAATCATGAAACAGTTTTTTAATGTACTCGATAAAAATGGGAACTACTTTTCCTACATTTGCCACAATTTTTCTCAGCTCACTATGGAAAAGATTAAAGCCAGTATTTTTGACAGACCCCATATCATACAACTTCCAAAGATACTGGATTTATAAATTCTATGAGTAAGCTTGAATTAGGAGCATGGACAGCGATCGATATCGATGATCATCGAGACATCGATGATGCAGAACTTTCTCAGAAACAGAAAGTCAGAAAATTAAAACTGAACTATTCAGAAAATTATACTGTCTTCTACAGACCTGCTTTTACAATTAAAAACTCTGAGATGCAATATGAGCATTAAATTCCACTTCTTCCGTAGTCATAATATAGACAGGTTTAAAAAAAAATAGGAGACATGAGCAAAGAGCAGGGAGAGCGTATGCATCAAGATTTACGTGTCATAGAGGAGCGTTATCAGAGTTTTTTTGGATGTCTGACTAATGCTGGTGCCTTATACGTTACTTCCCTAAGTCCACACATAAGAGAAGAGCTTTAAAGCGAAGTTTTTTGGAACTCAACGATTGTTTAAGTTTTTTAATAATAATTTTTCTTAGTAAATTCTTATAATTTTCATTTTTAACCGTAACTACCCGGAACTCATAAATTAGAGCTGATAAAAAAAATCTACTTATATATTTGTAACTAGCATATCATAAGTAGTCGACAACAGCAAAAATTGTATCGGCAACAGATACACTGTAAACCAGTGTAATCCGTCCATCCGACAACCTCCGAACTAAGGAAAAACATGACGTCATTGTGAATGAATGGAATTTTATATCGATTTTAAAATTTTATAATAAACACAGATCACCTCCGATACAGTGATATACACAGTATCTAGCACTGAAGGTATCGTGTTCGAACCCAGGGTAAACCACATAATAAAAAAGTTTGGTTTGGCAGGATTCTGTAAAAATAACATGATCAGTGAAACAGACACAAAAAAGTGTCTGTCATGCCATATAAGAGGTCACGGTATATCATAGTTACGAGTATATTACAAGCGTCATGTCCTACCCAAAATTTCATACAATATTGCATCTAAAACCATCGCGTAGTTTGGAGGAATTAAAGTAACAAACATACAGACCCGAATTATCTATACTATTTTGTGTTACTGAGCCTACTAGTATAACTTAAATAATGATAAGGTGAAACCAACTAGATTCATATTTATTATTCCCTTCATTATGTAACCGCAGGCGTCAAAGATGGTTACTTTTGCGGCAAATAATATTTAAGATTGAGGTGTCATATAAAATAACCAAAATGCGTAAGTTTGATTTTTTTACTATTTTATAGTCATGGGCTTTACCCGAATTGATATAGAAAAAGAAAGTACGGTATGTTTTAGCTGACTCTGACACTGAGCACGGATCAAGCTTGGACATTTACAAATACAGATATGGAAAAGACAAACGAGACATATTCCTCAAGCCTTTTGCTCCTGGCAGCTCAGAAGAGACCTCTCAAAACATTATAATTGAAGTTGACGAGCAGAAACGACAAAAAAGATATGCCATACTACAAGAGCCTAAATCTGACATCACCAATAACAGATTACGTTACTTGTTACTTATTTATTCTAATCCGATTTGGAATATTTTCATTTTGTCCGTTATATTCGTATCCTATATGATCGATACATGTCTCTTTACATTCATTAAAGCGGATAAAAAGCCATTCTGGATCATTATGTTGTTGATTTGTTTGAATCTGATATTCACTATAGACGTCAGTATTCTTTTTGGGTTGAAGTTCTTTCAGCAGTGGCGTAAAACTTTAAACATAGACGAACCTAGCACCGAGAGAGTTATCTTGGATGTTATTTTAGCAGTGCCATATCCCTTTCTTTACTTTGTGCCGTCAGATTTTCTATGTTTTCAATTATCTGCTATTTCGCCTGTTATTTCTACGCTACGCATCTACAGAATAATAGAACATTCTTACAATAAATCATCTCAAGCAGGAACCAATCAATGGACAACCTTTTTAGCTCAATACCTGATCCTATTTTTACTCTCGGTACATACTTATACGTGTATATGGTACCTGTTGTCATACAGATCTTTTGACGTTCATAAAATCCGTAATTCATGGGCAGTTGGGGCAATTTATCTACCTACAGAAACTGTATTAGATTGGCATTTTGTATGTGCGTACTGGTCGGTCATGATGTTAACAACAAACTCACTGGGAGATCTTTATCCGGTGTCAACTTTGGAAAGAATCATTGCAACTGTGGCTATTTTATTGGGCTTTATTCTAACAACAATAGTTTTTGTTGGTTCATTGACCTCACAATTTATAACTATAACAACAAGACGCGCCAAATATGTACGCAAATTAAAGAAAATTCAAAATCATTTGTCCTTAATCAATATGGATGAAGACACTACTAAACGAGTGATAAGGTAATAAAATAAAATAAAAATTGTACTACCTAATATTGATAAAAATATATTTAGATCTTTCTTCTTCTCCATGACTTTAATTATTTTTTCATATAGGTACTACGAAGACTTATGGTATCAAAAATCTGGTGTGTTCAAACCCAAGCTTATAAAACTTTTACCTGCCCCGTTATTAATGGAAATATGTTATGATTTGAATGCAGTACCGTTGTATAGTTCGCTCATATTCAGACAACTGCCTGAACCTTTCCTTAGAAGGCTGTCCTTGGCTATGAGTCATCAGTTCTACTTGCCTGACGATATCGTATACAATCATAACCAAAATAAAAGCCTCATGGTAAAATTTACAAGACAAACGAAGATTTAATATTTTTTAAGGATTAGAAGTAATTTTAATCGACCAGGATCTTTTTTATTTTAGATTTGTATAACGAATGGAGTCATTGAATTACTCTCCGATGAAGATGATGAAAGTCCTATGATTTCATTTGCTAAAGGCACTTGTATTGGAGAAATCTCATTAGTGTTAAATCTTCCGAGTAAGTAATATCTTTTAAAAACTATAATAATAAATAATAAATAACGGTATTGCTATAAAAAAAAATATTTCAGCAAGATGCACAGTTAGAGCGGCGACTTATGTAGAATGTCAAGTTCTCAATCACACTGATTTCATTAGACTTATGATTACCTACCCAGATATAAGTGCACAAATTAGAAAACAAGTGTTTGATAGAATAAATAGAAGCCGTACTAAAAAAGTAAGACAACAAAGAAAAACTGATTTGACTCTAAATATATACGCTTCCAAAGATAGAAAGAAAAGCAGCATCAAATGTTTGAAAGATAAACTAAGATTTATGCAGGGTGAGTGAAATATTTGGCCATTGCCACGAATTACATGATCAAGATTTTGATGTAATGATATTGCCTATTTACAGGTTTTACTGAAATAAATAATCTTAGAGATGATGATGAACTAGACGAAAACTGCTTAGATCTCTATATATTATCAGAACATATCAAGAAGAAAGCGACTCCTTTTACCTGTATAAGCGCAAAGTTTCCTTGGATTTTAGAAGCCAATTGCCACCTAGTCAAATATTGGCAATTATATATGCTCGCAATTGTATTTTATATCTGTCTTGTCTATCCATTTTTTATTGGTTTCAAAAGAGAATTTCCAGGCGGAATGTTTTTTTATACAGAAATATGTATAACGATATCACTGATGTTAAATGTAATCATGTCAGTCGTGACCGCAGTAAAGACTAAGAAAAAATACATTAAAAACTTTGTTGGCATATTGAATTACCGCATGAATACTCTGGGATTCTACATGGATTTAGTTGCGTTGATACCTTTTGAATACATTGTTACGATACATACGAATGTAGGCTATCTGGATTCACATAGAAATCATTTATTCTATCTATGTAAAGGGATTAAACTTTGTCTCGTTTGGAGGATATCAAGTTTCTTTGAAAAGTTGGAGAAAAAAGTTATGACGAATTCTATTATCGTGAAGGTATGATGCAATAGATATTGGTACAATTCCAGTTCAATGAATAACAAAGTAATTTCAAAATTATGAACCAGAAGCATAACGCAATGATTAAAGCACCAAGTACTTTTTATCGTATTCCGAGTTTGCTTATAATATCTTAAATGTTTCATTAATATAAACAGAGACTGCTGTAAATATTATTGTTATCACTGCGATTTCAGATTGCAAAATATTGTGTATACATCGGTTTGCTATGCTATTGGTCAGGAGTGATCTTGTACATGGAATCCTGCTTTGTGAATAGATGTTCGCAAAATTCGTGGTTCGGACGAGCTTTGATTTGGGAAGATCAAAGACGCGGGGTTATGTCTACCAAGTATGCTATTTGAAACTTTACATATTGCTAAATCCTTATTTTAGATTTGACCCGTTGAATGCCTGGATGGTATGAGTTTTGTATCAATTCCCCCGAGTCCCGGAAAAACAAGAAACAATTGTTTTCATTATATTGTCTTTTATTAACGCGAGTATCACAGATTTAAATACAATAAAAAACTGTAAACCAGATTAAAACGCGATTTATTATTTATATTGCTTAAATTATTTATCCCGACGTTTCAGATGCTTTTCAGCAACCGTGGTCACGGGGAGACAGTCTGTCTAAACTGTTATAAATCGCGTTTTAATCCGGTATATAGTATTTTATTTAATTGTTTTCATTGCCTGTAAAGAAAAATTATATGTTCCACGCACGGGACATGGGATACTAGATATTAAAATTTAGGAAATTCTACTTTCTTTATTTTTAAATGTTAAAGATGATTTCAATAAAATTGAAATAAATCTGATTTCAGGACCAAATATCACGTTCTAAGTTCAATTTATTTTGCAACAACCATTCTATTATCTGTTGGTTACGGTGATTTTAATCCTGGTGATAAACATGATATGGGCTTTGTCGCTTTTCTGAGTTTATATGGAGTTCTATTGACCGGATATTGCGTTTCGGAATTTTCAGCTGTAGTCACTCATTGGGCAAGGTATAGTTTCGCTATAAAAAAAAAATAATAGCGTCCCAAGTTTACTAATCGATTTCGGTTCTTTTTTTAAATATAGTAGAAAAATCTCTTATTTATCCTACACGAATGACATCGAAACTATTAATATCCATAAAGGTCTTATAAAACCTATAAAGTAACTTAACCTTCCTTTCAGAACAAAAACAGCATTTTTAGAAGTGATTCTAACAATGGACAGATTTATGAAAGAAAATAATATGCATCCAGCAATAAAATCAAGAATTATGGCATTCTACGAACTACAGTGGCAATACAATTCAGTAAATAGCAATACCTAATCCTTACACATTGATTATATTATCTACCTAATAGCCACAATTCACATCATCAATTTAATAAATGGATCCATTTGAACACTAAAATATTATACATTAATTTTAGGGCGTAGAATTAACAGACGAAAGTTGGCTTAAGAAGACGGTCGTTCCCGTAGAACTTCGAAAGAAAGTACTTCATCAAGCCAGGTTCAAGACGCTAACATCAATTAGATTCTTTCAAGTTAAAAATAAAGCTTACATACATACGTTAACTGAGAGTAAGTATTTATTATGAAGATTAATTGTTTTTGTGTGGCTTACCTCGGCTTTGAGGTCTGTTACCAAAACCAAAATACGAATTTTAGGATAACGGATCGCACATTTTCTTATTACGAAAAATCTTTCCGATCCGATGATCGATCCGTCGTTCGCAATTAAACATTATGTTTTTTGTTTGACATTACTATGATCGTAAATCTAATTGTTTTCTTAGTAAGTTAAAATACGAAGTTGGTGTTGAAATTTCGGCGATCAATTTTGGTAATAAACCTCTTGAACGTAATATAGGATACAATCTTTCTAAAACGCCTGGTTTTCTGTCTGACCGAGGACTTAGTAATCATTAGGGTGTAACACGGTTTACACGCTCGACCTACTTGTGTCAATTACGCACACGCTGTCAGCTAATTACCGACTGGTGCATGATTCAAAATCTAACGTTGAAAGAAAGATGTTCAAGACTGTTATGAATATTAGTTAGACAAAGTTTTGTAATGCATCGAAATAGTTCACAGCTTAACACATTTCTTGTGGTTCGTTGAGGAGAGGCTTATTTGGTGTTTATTGGTGCTCACAGGTTAAGAATACTAGAACTAATAGTCTTAGTTAAAATAAAAAATACAGAGTATCCTGCGTCTTTATTGGAGATCCTATAAAAGTTTATACTCACTTTTTTATTTGTAAAGTTTTATAATAAATGTTATAAAAAACTTATAGCATTAACATCTACCAATTAGGTATTCTATTGCTAATGAGTATTTTTTATTTATTAACCATTATTCGAGGTCTCAAAGGATTTGTATAACGATTAATGATCTATGAATGAATTGCATTCAAAGAATTAAATAATGCATGCAACTCGAAAATTGAGCTTGTTCCTTATCCAAGGAAAGGCGTGTTTTTATCACAAAAATTGATTTAAATGAATACATATTGAATCTAAAGTCTAGACAATAACATAGCGCACAACAACCGCGACAAAATTTTGTCGACCGTTTTCTCGTGTTTTAATCGATTATCTCACTATGTATTCCGGGTCTAACATGACAATTACACTTAAAACTCGACTTTGAAAATCCAAAATAAATATATTTGTCGATCGATATCTTTTCTATAAAAATGTTCAATGTCGAGATATAATATATCGAGATATCTTACATCTTAGTTTGTATTCTCTCGTCCGCGAGATATCTCGTGGCGGTCATGCTAGGCCTGCAGGACAACAATACATTTTTGTTCCAGCTGCGAGAGATATAATCCTGCCACCAGGAGAGATAGTATACTACGGCGGAACAGTTACAAGGGAACTGTATATAATCGAGAGTGGTTACTGTCTCGTCACTTCCAAGGAGTTGAGGGAGTTGCGTAGCGAGCGTGTCATTGGCCCCGGGAATCATCTGGGCTTACTCGTGCTGTTGTATGGCGTGCCGGCTGTTAGCACTATAATTACTTTGACACATTGTAAAGTAAGGAACCGCATGAATTGTTATATCGTCATATAATTATTATGCACTCGGGCGCGTACAGAGATTGACTAAAGGGCGTTATGAATTTTAAGATTTTTAATTTGAAATCTTAAATTGTTTATGATATTGGGTACAAATAAAAGGCATTCCATAAATTACCTTTTTAATGATTCTTTTCCCCCTTGTCCTTGACACAGGTGGTTACATTTATCAGCCATCATGGATGGCTGTATAAACCTATAGATGGATTAGTATTGCGTTATCCCGTTTCAATACTTTAAAATGTTTTCAAATGACATCACGAAACTTAGAACTTGTTACACAATGTCACTTTGTTGAACCCCTCCCCACACTTAATGTGTGACGTAATTTATAGATGGCCTCTAATAACACAACGTAGGTTTAAAACTGGATTATTCCTGAAATAAAAAGTGTATGTGACTATCTAGGTCTCCAACCATCATTGTGTTTAAAATCAAATCGGTAATAGCTCAATTTTGCTTGCTTGTGAAAGATATAAAATTTTACATAATATAAACAAATATAATCCAGAATTTTCATAAAGGGAACTGTAGTAAAGTTTTGTAGTTCATAGTGTGGCAACTCAGTGATCTAATGCTATAGAATCATTGACATTGTTGATCGAAGTATAGAATAGACAACGGATATTGTGACCTGAAATCACACTACAACAATAAATGTTTCATTGCGTTTTTCTGCATTATACAGAAACTAATGTTATATTAGGTTTAAAGTATATTTAACTTAATTTTCATTAAGACAATTACAGTCACTTATTTAAAAAATATTTTATAATTATGTAATGATTTACGGGACAACTCACATTTATACTATTATGTAGATCGATAGTCGAGCTTTAGACTCCCTTAATTATCTTGGAGCCACAGTGCATCATTAAATAAACAATGATGAGCAAAGATATGAAATAAAATCCACTAAAATAACGAAACAAATATTTTAGCTATCTGTTAGATAATATACCATTATACATCTATTTCCAGTTAATTAGTATCGGCCACTTCGCGTACACTTCAGCACTGAACCTATTTCCTGAGATGAAGGAGCATGAAGGTTTACTGACCCCTGAAGAGCTGCACAGTATTGAACAACAGGCTAAATCTCAGAATACAGATGCTTATTTGAAACATTATAACGTTATTGTTGGAAAACGCATAACTAGGATGATAACCAATGTGTTACAAGACTTCTATAATGGTAAGTTACAAAAACGTCAGAATACGTTCGGTAATAAGGACATTCGACCATTATCGTTTTCAATTCATGTAAGCTTTAAACATCTATACTAATATTATAAAGATGAACGATTTGTTTGTTTGTTACGATTTAACTCAAAAATACTCGACGAATTTTTAAAAATTCTTTCACCAATAGAAAGCTTCATTATCAGGGAGTAACATAGGCATTTTTTGTGTATATTACATCTACATTGCACCCGTGCGAAGCCGGGGAGAATCGCTAGTATTATATAAGTATTCTTCTCTAGGTACTTTTCATTTATCTCCTATACCATTGGTGGGATTTTAATGAAATTTAGTGTTTTTTCAGATTCGTTTATAAATGTCAAAGAATATTACCGGCGAAATAATGAAAGTTATTTGAAATCATTTCAACAGTTCGAAATCCTTAATGGTATCGCTCCATTTCTATTATTACCGATTGTAATCAAACCTGATGGTGTTTTCTTAAAAATATGGGCTTTCATCAGAGTCATCACAGCGTATCTTCTTAGCTTATTGATTCCTGTAAGATTTGATTTTTTATTTTTAAATTGAAGTAGTTTATGAGACATTTTCCATAGTATTTTAATTTAGTTACATCAAATTGAAATCAAATGTTTAATACTGCTTATAAGTTAATTTAAAATATTCAAAGGCCCAACCACGAACAACTTGCGAGAAAATATAGGTACATGTCACCGGATTATTGTACGAACCCTTCGCTTATAATTTCCCGCGTGTATTTATAAACATCAAAAAAAATTTACACAGACAATAATCTTGCAAATTAACGTTCTCATTTGCGGGAATTTATAAAGGAAAAATGTCAAAATTTATTGCTACAGCATTCGTTTTTTACTTCGATAACCAAACAATGGTTAAATATATAAAAATACGGTGTAAAGAAAAAGTAAAATTGTAAACTCGTCGTTGGTTGTTGGTTTATAAATTCACGCGGGTAATAATTATAAACGTACGGTTCGTACAGTGGCGGATTTACCAACAGTCTGAGTAGGCTTGAGCCAAGGGCGGCAGATTTTAGGGGCGGCAAATTTGGGGACCAATTTTATTTTGAGAGTCAACAAAGTGACATGTCTTATGGAAATCAAAAAGAATTTTGTAGAACGTTTTTATGATGTCATTCAACGAAATATCAAACTTGTATATCCTATACAAAAATACCCAGTTGGCCGCCCCGAAACAGTAATCAGACTCTATATATTATGTTTATTTCTGAATAGACAAGGGGGGGGGGGGGGGTAGTTAATAGCCTACACCTTGGAAATGTGTAAATCCGCCACTGGGTTCGTACAATCCAGTAACACATACAATTGACAGAATGACGATACGAATTCTTTCTTGCCAGTTTGTTCTTGAGTCTCTGAACTGAAAAGTACAAGTTTCGTTTTTTAGATAGTTGTTTCAATGGCTCCGACGTGTGGTATATTCAATATTATTATTGTGATGCTGGAAGCTATTTGCTACATCGATCTGTATCTAATGCTTCATGTTGCTTACTATGGATCTAAGAACCAACTTATTTATCATCCATATTTGACTGCAAAGAATTATTTAACTGTAAGATTTTGACATATTAATACAATAACATAACGAAAGAATTGTTTGTTAGTTTGTAAAATGAAATCTTTAGAACTATTGAACTGATGAAAAAAATTTTGAACAGTTGACTAATGGAGACATAGCTCGAAAATTGAAATTTACATAATATTTGTAAATGATGTTAAATTTAATGCATCTGTTTATAGATACAGCAATCTCTTGAAAATTATTTTTAATTAAAATCGCTCAAAGGTCTTAATTTAGTGCTATTGGCATCGTGAGGGTTTTGGAAAAAACCTCAGATTAAATATTTGTTATTTAATCTGAGGAAAAAACATAATAATTATTGACTAGAACAGAAACAGTACTATTGGAGAACTTAAAAATTAATTTGACTGTTTGGTACATTGAAATAATGTATTGTTGATCGAAGGTTTGGTAAGGCGTTCGTAAAAAGAACCACAGAAGTTTTATATTAAATAGAAATTGCATAGAAAGTTCTTCAAAACTTTATTATTATGGTTTATACGTGGTCATTATTTTTCAGAGATCATTTGCAATAGACTTTTTAACATGTTTCCCTTGGTATTTATGTTTGAAATTGTTTATTCCCAAACATAATGAAAATCATACCCCCGAAGAGCACAGTGTCAACTCACACTTATACCATTGCATGCTGAGAATGATCAATATACTGCAGATATACAAACTGTATGCCGTTTTCTGGGCAGAATCGATTGGAGCTTTAAAGAGGGTAAGAGGGAGGGGGAAAAATAGTGATTATTTCCGTGTTACATGTTTAAATCAAATAACTTTTGTCGGATTGAAACGCGATTTATTATTTTTATTATGTATCCCGACACGGACGTTTCGAATGCTTTTCAGCAAACGTGATGACAATCAGACTAAAATATCAACTCCGTAAGAATAGATGGCGTTAATATGGCAACTTTGTATAATTTAAAATCAGACAGCTATCATCTTTTAGTCTTTCCGTGACCACGTTTGCAGAAAAGCATTCGAATCGTCGGGATAAATAACTAATTCACCTCGATAATTAAAGAAAATTGATATTTTTTAATGAACCTTGAAATTAGAACAACAAACAAATTCATTATTTTTGGATAATGATTAAACAATTTTTAATTTAATTTAAATTTTGTAAGACTTAACTCGCTCCTTATCCAAATCTTCATATCCAATCGCCTTGACCCGTAGCAAGTATAAGCGCCATTGACTTCGAAATTTAACGGGAATATAAAAAGTTATGTGGTAATTTGATTAACGCCACGCAAATAATCATGGACTTTAAGAAGCTTTTTAATTATTTTTGGATAAAATCTGTTACTCTTGACTATGCTATTAACTTCTGTATACCTTGCTTAAATACAATAATGAGTTACGTCAACAATTTTTCAATAGCCATGCTTTTAAATTTATAAATAATACAAATTCAACTTAACAATGTGTGTCACTTGTCTTTAACATTAAACATCCTTTCTTTACAATAATCTATCTACAGATATGTTGCATCTAGAAATCCGGTGTGAATAGCTCATTATTGAATAATTTTTATTTGACACTCAAAAGATAAAAAAAGAAAAACCATCATTATTATATAAAAATACTATGGGAGACTAATTTAAATTTATTTATTGTTTAAACAAAAATACATTTAAATTATTGATTTAAGACATGGCAAAAAAACACAAAGGTTTACTGTAGAGTGCAACGGTATTGAGAATCACGTAAACAGATTGATTATAATTTTATATTATAAATTTATATATACACTAAAAAGTACCTTATGTTTTCATTATTTTAGAAATGTATTATACGAGGGTGAATCAAAAAATTCTTGGAATCAATATTAAAAAATGCAAAGATTTAAATAATAATATTTTATTTTTCTACATAATCTCCCTCCAATGCATTTAGAATAACGCGTTTCTAACTTCCTTATTCCTTGTGAAAAAAAAATATTTTCTTGACTCTCGAAAAAGTCCTCTACGGCAGCTATAACCGCGTCATTATCGTGAAATTTTGTTCCACGAATTTCCTCTTTTAATTTTGGAAATAAGTGAAAATCACTTGGGGCTAAGTCCGGAGAATATGGTGGGTGGTCAAGGAGATTGAAGCCAGCACAGCGGATTGCGTTGAGCGCAACTTCCGATCGATGAGCAGGAGCGTTATCTTGAAGGAACAACACGCCCAACGACAATTTTCCACGACGTTTTTCTTTAATCGCTTCACGCACTTTCGGGATTAAATTTGCATAATAGGGTCCAGTAATCGTCTGGCCTTTTGGCATGTAATCAATAAAAAGGATTCCTTCACTATCCCAGAACACAGAGGCCATAACTTTGCCAGCGGTAGGAGCAACTCAAAATTTCTTGATGGATGGAGAGGATGGTCGTTTCCAAGACATGCTTTGCCTTTTAGTTTCAGGATCAAAATGGTGGACCCACGTTTCATCCATGGTGACAAGACGACGGCAAAAATTATCCGAATCACGCTGGAACATTTCGAGATTACGCTTGGAAATTTCCAAACGTCGCTTTTTGTTTTCGTCGGTTAACATTCGTGGCACCCATCTTGCAGACACTTTTTTGAACCCCAGTGAATCAATTAAAATGGATTGAACGCTACCAAAAGATATCTTTAGGATCTCAGCTATATGTTTTATAGTCATTCTTCTGTCTTCCAAAACCAGATTCTCAACCTTTTTGACATTTTCTTCTGTAACGGAGGTTGAAGGCCGCCCAGAACGCGGGTCATCTTTACAGCTTGATCTACCTCTTTTAAATTCAGCCACCCAGTACGCAACCGTAGAATAGGGTACAGCATCACCCCCTAATGTCTGCTGAATGTCCAAAAAAATTTCCTTCGTAGACATTTTTACAAACTGAGATATTTTATCACCGCACGTAACTCACTTTTATCCATAATTTTGACTTTTTAGCAACTCGTTGCACAAAAAAATTTATTACATGCGAACGAACTGACAAAAACAAGTGACAGTCTGCATAAATATAGTGTGATAGACACTCTTTAATTTGAATATCGAACTTGATCCAAAAAGGTTTCATATATATGCACTTCTAAGAACTTTTTGATTCACCCTGGTAATAAATTAAATATTTTTTATAAAGTATTATTTTCAGGCATATTTAATGAGCGTTGTGCAATTTCTTCTATTGACATTGTTCTTTCTAAATCTGTATGCCTCGATTCTGATTACGATGTCGTGTAGATTTATAGTTGCATATGACCAAGATGACTTTATGAGGCGAGTGGAAAATCTTCCTGGATCTTTTATGGAAACGGTTTTTAATCCTGGAGGCAATATGGTTTGTAAACTCGGTACGTATGTTGTGTGTACTGTATTTATTAATTTAAGGCGAGTACGATACCTTCTAAACTCTCATTTTAGCACATCTAGATTTTTAATAAATCTCGCTGTCATTTCTAACATTATTAAGCTAAAGGTTGGCTTTCTTTATTCAAAGACTAACCTACTTATACAATAGTTATATGCATTTATTATCGTTCTGGCTCTCAATTTTCACACACCAATTAGATCAATGTCTTATTAACCAATGCTGTGGCCAAAAGCTTGCACATAACATCTGCCGATTTAAAATAGGTAGGTACTAGTATTAAGAAACAGTAGATTGAGATTGAGAATGTAGTGTGATTTTAGTGGCACCCAATTAGCCGCCATATCATATATATGTCTTAATTATTTGCCGTTTCAGCGTATTTACTTTGTCACACTTTGCCTGTAATATATACTTTCTATCCAGATTTTATTTCCCTTCCTATAACAAGCAGTCCACATGCAAAGATGAAGCTTGTTTTACGTTTGTCTTTCTTATAAATTAGAAACAAACTCATGCCTTTTCTCAGGATCTTGGATGGACAGTGCAAAGATTTTCAAAGACAAATACCTAACACCTAAAAAAGTGTACCTATTAAGTTACTATTGGTCAGCGGCGAGTTTCACCGGCGCCGGCTTCGGTGACATCACGGCCCAAGATACCGCCCACATGCTCCTTTCCATTTGCATCAACGTACATGGCGTTTTGTTTTTCGGGTGGGTTGATTTTATTAACTTCTTGCTTCTCCTTATTTAGCCATAGCTTAGTATCACCGGTCTCGTTCACATAACATTATACAGTCACGACTCGCTTTTATGCAAATAAAAGATATGAGTGGGATTTTGATATAGGATGTGTGACCTTTCAGATATGTATACGCACGAATCGCATCACTGAAAGCTATGGCAGATCAGGTGGTGACAAAATTCCAAGAGGACTTAAAACATCTGGACTTATTCTTGAACAGAGAAAAAGTCCCATTTGTATTGAAGAAATCAATCATCGACTATTGGAAATATCAGTGGAAAAGAACCGGCGGTTGGTCGGTAAGTTGAAAGCTTAATATTCAGTGACATTAACTACCAGTATCATTTTAGCAATTACAGCAAAAACTTAACCCGTTATCCTTATAAAGCATCAGAAAATATTGGGTAAACTGCATGCCAACTTAAATGAAGACGCGGTTTTGTACATGTACGAAAAGACACTACGAGAAATACCGTTATTTGAAGATATGGAGTATTCGTTCTTTAGAGCTTTCGCTAAGAAGCTGAGGGAACGGTATTTTCAAAAGGGCTATATGATAATGAGATCTAATGAGGTCATCAAAAATATGTACATCATTTATCGCGGCAAGGTAAATATATTTTATAGATAACATCAGATTAATCTCTTAAATATTTCGCTAATTATAAAATTTAGGTGGATGTAATAACGGATGATAATGAAGTCGAAGCATGCATGGGTCCAGGTGGAATATTCGGTAATATAAAAGGAGCCTCCATGTACCTAACAATGTCAAATATATTCGCGTCGAGGAATTTAGATCTACTATATATAGAAGGGCATGAATTTTTTACTCTGTTAAAGGTAAAAATTACAATCCTTTCTCTAGACAAATATAATAGTCTTAATACTTCCAAGGGAAAGGTTTTGCTTTAAACATGTTCTCTAGGTAAGTATTAGCATAACATAAAATAACACACACAAAATATGATTAAACGGCAGCTAGTGCACTTGTCGAAATGAGATTGCATCAATTTTCTATAAGAAAATGTTGCCCTTCAACTAAATTATTTAGATTTAAATAGATCTGAAAACGTATTAAACGTCTCGTTTACTAATTTATTGCGACAACCATAATATAATAATCCTTTTCAGAGTTATCCAAGTGTTTTAAAAAAAGTTAAATATTCCGTTAATTCAGCGCCCAAAGATTACGTTTTACCAACTATTTTATCAGCTAGAACCAGCCAGGAGGTAAAGTACCTAGTTAAATTATTATTTTTATTACAAGTGGTTGATTTATTACAATAAAGTTATAACTTATCTATTTTAGCTCGAAATATTTCCTCTAACGTATGAAGCAGACGAGGAAGATGACGATGAAACAGAACCAAATATGTTCTTAGAGGTAAGTACACAAACATATTTATCTCGTAGAAAATATGCAAGCTTCCTCATTCTAAATATGAGCAGAGCAATGTACCATAATATGAAGTGTACGAAATCCATTATTATATCGCATTACTAATTTCAACAGAGTCCAGATAAAAGTATTGCAGAATCACATGGATCACGGTCCATCGCGTCGGGCTACAGTGGAGATTATATTTCATCAATTACTTTGATATGTCTGCCTCACAGGTAAAGAATTGAATTATAATTTTAAAATAAAATACTTTGCTATACTAATGTTAAATAACATTCCATCTCCAAAGAAACTTAATTGGTACAGACAAAGAAAAACTATTTTATATAGATATATAATAATAAAGATGTCTGCAGGTGGTTCCAGCGTAGTATAATTCCGGACAGCAAATGGGTAACTTTTATTGGTATGTAAATTTTACTAGCAGATTATGGTAAAAATAAATTCTGAAGGGTCATATGAAAGATTTAAAAATTCGGCGCCACGGCGGATTTGTTTAAAAATCCGAAGCCAGCTTAATCACTATGTATGTGACGCAACCTATTATTTTTATTTAGTTTCGGAATAAAGATAATTCTCGAGTTCCCTAGTTAGGTATTCGGCTGAGCATCTCTATGTAATGAGCCACGCCTAACAGATATTTTATCTTGTTTCTATCTTAAAGATGCAGAGGACCAATTTATTTTTTCGAATTATGGAGGGAAAATATTTACCTAAATGGCTTGTTGGGACTCACTGATTATTTCGACTTATAGAGGGTTAAGATTTCGAGTAATGAATGTTTTGGAGCTTGAAGGGAAGAACAAAACATTTTTTCGAGTTCTGTAGGTTCGACTTAAAGAGGTTCTACAATATTTCGTCTGTTTCAGATTACCTTGTTTTAACAATCGCATACGTAGACTTCATGATACTAGTATACCAAATGGCTTTCCTTTCTAATACATACTTCCTCTACATTTGCATAGTATTCGATGTAATATTCTTCTATAAAACATTTCTTGATGCTCACAGTGGTTATATGAATAGATATGGCGAATACATTTTGAATCCCGAGAAAGTGCGACGCATGTAAGTTTCTGAAATTTATCACATCAAATATTGAACTAAAAAGTATTGCAAAACTTTAGAATGTCCAACTAGGTCTAAAAATTTACAAACAACTTAAATGCCTCATATATACGTACTCATAAGAAGATACTCTCATTCTCGCACTCTCTTGTGCGAACAAAAGGAATACAAATTTTATTACAGCTTATTTGAGTATGTTTTAGGTATTTCTCCAAGACATATCTCCGCAGACGAGACTTCCTGGCTAACCTACCGATATCATACATAGCGTTTGCAGTACACCTTAAACCTGACATTCAAAATGCATTATTTTGCTACCTCCGAACCCCACAACTATTTCGAATTACATATTTATTCACTTATCGTCAACATAGGAAAATAAGTAAAGGATCAGCCAATTTGTTATTAAAATTAACGTGAGTATGATTCACAATGATTTATGTAAATTAAAAATATTGGTAAATAAAATCGCCCACATACAAACGTGAATGGTTCTGTGACTCAAGTCTGTTTATAAGGTATAAAAACCTACACACTGCATTATGCAATCATTTTTATGCATAAAGCATATGAAAAGCGTAGTACTTTAATTCAAGCAAAAAAATATATACCTATACAGGCTATACACAGTGGCGGGACTGCCATACAAGCCCAAATATCCGGTTTGTCCTATTCATGCAAACATAAAAAGAAAAATAATAATGCCATTAACTTAATTATTTAAGTTATACATAACTTATACGATTATGTTATTATATATGTTATATATAAACACGTATTACGTTAAACTCGGCAAACCAGACTTTTGGGCTTGTATGATGGTCTATAATTTTTTACAGTGTACACTATTCTGACTATTTTTTTTTGTTTTGTTAGATAACAGACGAGCGTGAAGCTCACTTAATAATTGGTGATACCTCAGCCACAGAACTTCAGTAAATGATGCGCTGTTAACCTATTTTCGAGTTTTCAATTATTATCTATAGGACTGAAAACGCGCAATATGTACTTCCCAGTTTTTCTACTGATGAACGGTGGTCGGTCGAAATTTCGATATAAATACCTAGGTACTATTTTGTAATGTGGCTGTTTTATATACCTAAGCTAAAATATAATAATATATTCCTATATCAGCGATTCTGACTCGAAAAAAATGATTGTTTATAACCAATATTTAAAAGCAGCATCAAAAAAGCATGGCTTTTAAGTCTCGGAATAAGCTTCCGGGATTTACCAGTGTAACAAGCTAATTAGCGTATAGCAAATAACTTCAAAAGAATACCAATATCATAGGATTATTATTATTATTTTGATGCTACGAAGAAAAACACCAATACCCGTTTTAAATTCCACCTTTGTTACCCTTGTTCTCAAACAATATAACTATTTCTATCACATAGCTTTCACTTAGCACTTTGCTATTCGTTCTACATATAAATCAAAATACTTCAAAGATGAGCTGATGTACTAACGTAGTTTTACCTACTATAAGTCCTTCACATGGAAATCTCGTCCCCATCAGAATTTACATGAGTATTTCCTAGCAGGACAATCGCTATATGGGCATCGATACTATCTCATATAAACGCGTGCTTGTTTTTCAAATTGTCTTGCCTCACACCTGTACACTGCACGTCCGCTAACTGGATGTCGAAGCCTGAGCTAAATCTACGTGCTAAATATGCAGAGGTATTTATCTAGTATGTTTCTTTTTTTTATGTCAGATATCGACAGACGAGCATGAGGCTCACTTGATGGTAGGTGATACCTCAGCCACAGAACATCAGTCATGCGCTGTTGACCTAATTTTTACTTCGAGCATTCGGAAATCCATAGACTGAAATGTGCACTTCATAGTTTTTCCGTATATGAACGGTGGTTCGTTACCCGGTCGGAATTTAGGTATTCCTCCCACCCGATCAATGCCTGAAGTTACCAGACGTGGAGAAAACATGTTTAAAGAAAACTATAAACATGTTGTCCCGGGTGGGATTGGAACCCACGACCCATCGATGCGAACGGCAGGTATTGTACCGAACGCGCCAACGAGCCCGTCAAACATTTATGTCATTTATGTCTATATAGAATTATGTGAATACATGTGATAGTGATATACCAATAAGCTATAGGCAAATAAAAATTCAGGGATATTATTAGATTTTATCAAAATATAAATAAAAAATATTTAATATATCCTAAATATTGTTTTCTGTTATGAGAACGTTTTTGTCTTATGACTATTTTCCACTACGTATCTAAACTTTGATCACTGAACGATCAAGATAAATGACACATCATACTCTTGGACATAATTAATCTTTATAAATTTATCCAAACAACAAAGTTTACGTTCAATAAACTGAGATTTTTTCTATCTATTGGAATCTAACATTAAACTTCCTGTTTGCAATCATATCGTGGTACTAGTAGACCAAAGCCTTTAGCTAGATGGAGAAGAAACTGAATCCTTTTACATTTCACTCATAATGAACGAATATATTTTGAGTTTGAGCACATATAAAGATGTGTAGACCGAATATTGCCTTTTATTAAAGCGAGTATCACACTTTTAAATACAATACTTTATAAAGGACTAGTGGACCCCGCAGACGTTGTTCTGCCACAAAAAACGTTTGTATGGGAAATAGAAAAGGGCTGTTTTTAGGGTAAAATTAAAAATTAATTAAAAAAACATTGTCCAGCGGACAAAATTGTGAATCTAAACCATTCCCAGATCCCCTTGAACACACACAAAAAATTTCATCAAAATCGGTCCAGTCGTTTGAGAGAAGTTCAGTGACATACACACTCACAGAAGAATTATATATATAAAGATTAAAACGCGATTTATTATTTTTATTATTTATGCCGACGTTTGCAGCGACCACTGTCTGAAAAGCATCTGAAACGTCGGCATAAATAATATAAATCGCGTTTTAATTCGCTATAAAGTATTTGAAAAAGTGTGGACAGTCTAACAATAAATAAATACAAAATACGCCTTTTATGTGTATGTTACAGAGAAACTATTTCCCCTTATACGTGGCATCCCTGTGGTATATCATAAACTTGCTTACGATAACTGGGACCGGAGACGTATCTTCACAAAATGATTTTGAAGTTATAGAGACTGTTATTATAACTATTGTTATAAAATTTTGTACAGGTTTGTTGATTTACGTTATTTGTAATTATTTTAAATATATTTGTAATTCCAAATTTGTTTTAAAAGTCAATTTAAGCATATTTAATTACTTTTGTAATATAGATCCATGAAGCCTACAATTAAAATTAAAAAAATATTTGATTTCGATATTCCTTTCGTCTGATTAGTTTCTAACGTTATGATATTACGATGATTGCATTATCCAATAGCGTAATAGGTACCTAACGATGTTGTTTCTTTAAAGAATGCATTTCTAACCTCACTGTTACATAAATGCCCCCATTTGGAGCAGGTGGCAGCGACATTTATTTGTATATTTCACAGATCATCTTTCTCTATAGGCAAGAAAATGATCAGTCGTCTGTGCGACCGAATAATTTTTTCCTCGGGATTCGAACTTGATACCTTCTATGCCATGTGTATACTACTTATTCACAAAAACGGCAAAAAGCTTATTATAGGATGATATTATGAGGTATCCATTAGAGAAAACCAAACAAATATTCTATGACGATTTCACTTTCTGCAGGTCTCCTAATATCTGAGATGTCAGCGCTTATTACCGCGCATTCATCATCAAGAATCGCATATGATGAAGGTATCAACGAACTCAGAGACGGTCTCCGGGATACCGATCTTAGTGAACATCAGATGAATAAGATGTGGGATTACGTTCGCGAACTGTGGAGCAGACAGCAAGGGAGACAGGTTAGTAATCTATTTTTTTAGCTAACCAGCAACGAGCAACGTCAATACAGCATCTATTGACGTTGCTCATAGAAGATGTCTATTTCACCTAATAACAGTTCTTCATAACATTTACTTAGTTTGGGGTTTTTCTGCGTTGTATTATTATTATTTGTAACATATTTAGGTATACAATTTTAATTATTTTATTTGCTGAGCACCGCAAGCGTCAAATGGGAGCTAAAAAATCAATACTGTGACCAATTGTCACCGGTAACCTGAGTAGCATACCTTTTGACGCACACAGCTGCTATATACTGTAGAAAACTAAGATATATATGTATATTTATTTTTGTAACATGTTGTATTCTAGGTTAGTTCTTTTTTAGCTATAATTGTCTGTTTTAGTTTAGTTTGTCTAGTTTTATATTTTTCTGTATGTGTGTGTCAAATAAATTATATTATTATAATTATAGTAAAAAGTTCATATGAACGAGGATTATGTTTTTGAACTAAGGTTTTAATTGAAATTTTCCTGTGAAAAATGAGACTTTTTAAACAATTCTCCGATGAGTGAGACACTTAAATTTTTTTATTATACTTTCATAAATATAATTTAAAAGATCAACTTTAAATTATATTTATATCATCGTATTTCTCACAATAACGCTTATAAAAGGTTTTTATATTATCTAATTCATTCTCAAAATTCAAAATGTATGTACCCTATTAATTCGCTATACACATTTAAGAATGAAGGATAACTATAATGGGAAAGAGGCGTGAAATATTTATGTTCATACGTATGTATGTATATTTCCTCAGAATAGAGCACATTACATTGCAGTTAGATATAGAAGTATATTATACATGAAGGAAATGATATGACTATTATTTACCACGTTACGTTACATATAAAAACAACCTATTTGCTTTTATACAACCTAATTGTCTATTTATTAAAAAAAAATCATTTACTAATGTTTGTCCACTAGATGCCGAAGTTAGTAACCAAACTGCCGTTCCGATTGCGTTGTCAAGTAATGCAAGCTGTTTATGGGAGTCATATTAGAGAGTCGGTGATATTCAATAGGACAGATGACGACTTTAAAAGGATGTTATGTATGTGGTTGAGACACTGTGTGTTTTTCCCGGGAAACTATATAGTACAATGCGGTGATGCGGACCAATGCATTTACTTTATACATAGAGGAGAGGTAATAAATTGATTTTTTTCTCTATACATTTTTTTATGTTAGACATCAACAGATGAGAATGAGGTTCACTTGATGGATTGATACCCCAGCCACAGAAAATTAGTCAGTGATGCGCTGTCGACCTACATTTTACTTCGAGCATTCGGAAATCCATAGAAACGTGGTTAACAAAGAAATCGGTACACCAATAAACCTCTATGAAGCAAAAATAACACTCAAGAATTGGCTCCTGTCTCTAGACTATAAAAAAACATAAAAACTTCTTGACATTCTAAAATAATATATACTTATGTATATCAATCAAAGTTCATATCACACACCTTACACACTTACACACTTCCATTACACCCTTATAGGCACATAAGTATTTATTTTTCTTAATATTGTTTTATCTTATATACACTAATCTAGGGCCCCAAGATACAGGGTTTGCCTAGTTTGGGGCTCACTGTTTATTCAAGTAAGCAAGAACTTACTTGCTAAGAAAGCTTAAGCCTAAGAAGGCATGAGCAAGCATTATGTAAATAGTAATTGTTTTATTTTTTCCTCTTTTTAGTTAATTGTATGAAAAATTTAATATGATAATTTGTTTGGTCCATAATTTTTTCTAAATTGTGTAATTCTAGTATTAGTGTAATTGCCATGCCAAGGCTTTATTGTAATTTCGTAACGTTAAATTAAATAAATAAAAGACTGAAACCGAAACGCGCAATATGCACTTAACGGTGTTTCCATCTATGAACG
This sequence comes from Anthocharis cardamines, assembly GCA_905404175.1. Classification (NCBI taxonomy): domain Eukaryota; kingdom Metazoa; phylum Arthropoda; class Insecta; order Lepidoptera; family Pieridae; genus Anthocharis; species Anthocharis cardamines. The sequence goes on from FR989959.1 coordinate 5,389,809, forward strand.
GTGGTTCGTTACCCGGTCGGAATTTAGATATTCCTCCCACCAGTTCAATGCCCAAAGTTACCAGACAGTGGGGAAAACATGCTTACAGAAAATTATCATATCATATCGATATGTTTATACAACAATAGCAACTAGCGTACGGGTGCAATGTAGATGTACTATACACATAATTGTTAAAAATTATAAAGGAATGACACAACTTTCTTTTTATTTATCCCTACATTCGTTTTAGGTTGAAGTGCTGACTGTACATCCGAATTTGACGGAATCTATCTACGATATTTTAGGCCCCGAAGATAGCTTTGGCGTGGCGCAGGTAGTATTCCAAATATTTACAACTAAATATAAGTTTCATCTGATAATGTCTTATATAGGAGTACAACTGACTAGTAACACCCCGCTTTCCACGGGTGGAATGTAGATGTACTATATACAAAAAGAAAAAAATGGCCAAGGTTACTTGCTGATAATGTTGTTTTTTTTAAATTGGTTGGGGTGTTTTTGAGTTAAATCGTAACAAACAAAAACAAATATTATCTCTTTTTATATTAGTATAGATGGGCCTCTGCCCACTCTCTGTTACTCTGTAACTGACTCTCCTTTGATAAAGTTGGACTAAAAATTAAGTGGAAAAAATGAAAAGACCACAAAAAATGTTTAGCGCTTTTTTTTGGTATATTTGTAAAAATTCTGATACGTGGTGTCATTAAAAAAGCAATTTGAAGGAAGCTTGTCTGAAGTTTCTAGTTGGGGCAAAAAAGCATTTTCAAGAAAGTATCGCAAAATCCTAATGGATACAATTTTAAGAATATTTAAATGTAAATTAAAATTTATTTCAGGGACTTTTCGTCGGAGTCGCACACCATTTCTCATTCAGAGCGCGTACTGTTGTCGATATAGTTTATTTAAAGTTAGACGAGTGGAAGTATCTGTTGGACTTTTATCCAAAGTCCGCCAAACTAGTGCAAAGAAAAGTAGAAAATGTTTACTTGGCGATTTAGCTTTACGTTTACTTAGTATTACAATAGCTTAGTTACAACATAAATAAAAATATACCAAGTTACCGCCTTGTTATTACTTAAAATCTTGAAGTAAAAGTGAATACCCGAGTGAGGGATGATACACAATTCTCTTTCACTGATCATATCTAGACTATTTAGAGGCAAGTAGACGATCAACTTTCTGTACCCTGCCCGACCGAAACGATAGTTTTAACGTTGTTTCTCCGGGACTCGAACCCTGGAACTCCGTTGCTAAACGTGTAATCATAGATGGAAAAGCCGTGAAGTGCATATTGCACGTTTCGGTTTCAGTCTGTGGATTTCCGAATGCTCGAAGTAAAAATTAGGTCGACAGCGCATCATTGACTGATGTTCTGTGGCTGAGGTATCACCTACCATCAAGTGAACCTCATGCTCGTCTGTCGATATCTGACATAAAAAAAAAAAACGCAATGCGATCTACACCACGTAGTCGGTCTAAACCCGAAACCCAAATCAAATTTCACCTTGCTGAATCTAATATTATTTACTAAAATAAGAAACATACCTAAAAGTTCTACAATGGTTTAGTACCACTTTATGCACTTTTTTAATATAATTTGCAAACAAAAAGCAACTTATACACCCATAAGTATCAAAAAATAACAATACAAAAATAATAAAAATTAAGTTATTTAATGCAAAAATAAACATATGCAACATAAAAACTATCTACAATATTGTCGATATCATTCAGTTGGTCTCTTACGTTTCCGTGAGACGCGCTGAGATATTTCTGGTATAATATCTTGAGTGGAGATCTCTTGCGTTAGTTCCTCAGATCTGTCGAGAGATGGCTCTATATTCATAACTTCATCCTGTGTCGTTTGCAACTGTTGGCTCTGAGAGAACCTGGAATTGAGAATAGCATTTTTACACATACATAGTGGAAAAAATAAAGGATAAAAAAATCATTTTTTTACCACTTTATCAAAAGGTTGCATCTTTGTTGAAAATGGTTGTATCAGAGTCATTAAGAAAAAAGAATAAGACTAATGCCCATTAGATATATCCTTCAACAAAGTATCTGACTATATAGGAAAATAACTTATAACCTTGATAATTACAAATTATTGGAACTTCACAGCTTATACAAGCAAAGTAAAAATACTGAGGCAAGACGGAAGTAGTAACATAAATCGCGGTATAAGAACCAGATGAACGTATCTGTAGAAAACACCAAAAATAGTTTTTCTTCATAATATGTTACTAAATAATTCTTAACTTTTTTAAACCTCTAATGGTATGTCAGTATACCTATATACATTTTTTATTCGTGAATTCATACTATCTGTATTAAAAAGCTGGTAATTTTTTTAAGTGGAGTATTGTCACAGTATTTTTGCACTCCTGAAAAATTGAGAAAATGTAGATATGGCCATATGACTCTTACCCCGCGAAATGCAGTTGATAATACTGGACAGACAGCAAATTATGCTGCATCCTGTGGTCAAGTAAAATCCACAATAAATTAATAAATACTGGAGCTCTGGAACAGCCGATGCAGCATTGAATTTTAGTTTTATTATTTGTAGTTATGGATAATTAAAGTTTTTTTTTACTTCTAATATATAAAATTCTCGTGTCACGGTGTGCGGGACCGAACTCCTCCGAAACGGCTCGACCGATTATCGTGATCCTTAGCGTGCATATCGGCCAGGGTGGATATTCGATCAACATCTATTTTTCATCCCCCTATATGTTAAGGGTAATCCACCCCAAAAAATTTTTTTTTAATTTTTGGACGAAATTTTTTGTTTTTATTTTTTTATAATGTGGCATTAAAAAATACATACAACCCTACATTTTTACTTTTTTATCACCAACCCCTGATTTTTAGAAATTATTTACATGGCAAAACAACGATTGCCGGGTCAGCTAGTTATTCTATATTTTTGTTATTATTACATTAAAATCAGAGACTGTTAAATAAAATGAATAATTTAACTGTAATTAGCAATGTCATGACTTAAAGCCATTAGGCTACTTAACTGGTTGTCCTAAGTATATCTAGTAGGAAAAAAAGAAATTCAGTTTCCTTACTTTTAGATTTAGGATAAATGGAACATCATCAACTGGAAGGGCTGCTGTCTGAGTTAGCGGACTAATTCAAATTCAAAAGCAGAAGGCCCGATTTTACTTTAAATGATGAAACTTGATTTTATTTTAACGTGATAAAAAAAAACAAACCTTTGAGAGTAAATTCTATCCAAATGGTCTGGGCTGAAGTCAATTTTACAGCAAGGCCATTTTTTCAATCTCTCTGTATATTTATTAAGGCAACGAGTATGAACTGCTTTTGAACAACCAATACAGTTGTACCCCTGAAATTAAGACAAAAAATGTTAGAAGCTGAAAACATTTGGTACAACAAAAGTGCATTTTGAATTTTATTTAGTTTTATGAGTTATTACTAATTATTGTTAATAATAACTCATTTCTATAATAAATAAAATTTGATACAAAATCTAGCTTACCAACAACCCCTTGGCAACAAACTTTTGTGCGATACACTACTACTAGCTTTTCAAAATTAAACAATCTCTCTATATAGATACATATATAGAGATTGTTTAATTTAATAATGTAAAGTACAAAGGTAAGGTATTTCTAAACTAAAGATAGAATCTAACTTTCAAATTTGTCAATTCTTTATTTATCTTTCAATATTTGATACTCCTCAAATATAGATCCTATATATCTATAAAAAATTACATTCTACTAACATAATTTTACTTTGTGAAATTGGTTGGTCGGTTGGTTGGTTGCAAAATTTGACAGAGGACAATTAACATTCATACTTAACTAATATGATTTTCACATTGAGGTTAAAAAAAAGTAAACACTTGAAATACATACCCTAAAAACAATATGTTTACACAGACAACACTCCTCAATAGCATCTGGCATATTTTCTCGAAGGTATCCTTCAAACTCATGAACAGTTCTAACTCCTAGAACATAATTTGTTTGGTCTTTCTCTAAATATTTCATTCTGCACCAAGTGTCCAGCATATTCTGAAATATAACAGGACTTTGTTCATGTTGACTTGGATTCAACTGTTCCCTGAGATAAAAAAGCAGGGATTTAAGCCTGATAGCGATGGAGAGCAAGTGGGCTCATTTCATACTTAAACAAACATCTTTCTTTTTAGATTATTACAATAATTCTGACAACAAAAGTCATATAAATATCAAAGAGTATATTAAAAAAAGGGTTATTCAAAAAGATGTTGGCAACAAAGCCTCAGAGTTTAAGCTATCTCCATATGAAAACACTCAAAAACATATAGTAAAAAGAATGTAGATATGCAGATAATATTATAAGTAAACCAACACTGGAAATATTCTTAACTGATTAAATAGATAAAGGTTTAACTAAAATAAACCTTAATTAAAATGACTCCTTGAAAGCAAATGACTGAATTTTAAAGAAAATTTGGATGTATATCCATAAATAGGATCCAACGCAAAACTTATTGAAGTTTTCGGTTGGATCCTATTTATGGATGGTATATTGATACCAAAGAGGTATAGAGTGTCATATACTTTCATATCATGAAAACAGCCTTAACTCTATATAAAAGCAATGTTTTTTTCTGCATTGGGTACCATTTGATTTATAAAACTTGAATATCTCAAAGCTGTGTGCGAGTTGGATCTTTTTCATAGACATACATCCATTTATACTTTGTTATTGGTATAAAAACAGAATAAACTTAAATTTACAATTCCTAGTATTCACCTAGCATTAATTAGATAAATACTTATGCCAATACAATCAGTTAGATACATTTATAGCGATAATTAACTTTGATTAAAACTTAATTACCTGTGCAGCTATCTTTGTATATGTTGACTTCATGTTAGCGACTAAATTTAGTGCATGGATACCAGTGATCTGACGATTTTCAGATGTCATAATCTGCTCAATCAAGACCCTAAAATACTCCAATTCAGGTGCACGAAATAGATTTTGAGATTTAGTAGCATCATCATAGCCCAGAGACATGAATACCAGCACTTCATCTGAAGTTATTTCATCATTTGCTATTTTAATTGATTGTTTTATGGGTCTTATTTGTTCATTTATCTGTTCAATCAAATCAGGGATTGAAAAAGTTTGATTACCTGTAATAACACAAATTAAAAGTTCATCATTTCATTTAAACATTTATATACTATATATAAATTTTATAACTACAAAACAGACGTTACAAACATTCAATTCCTTTAAAAATGCCTTGTAATAATAATAAACTATGTACCTACTTATTGTAAACAAATGAATATCATTGTTTCGATAGTTGCCGAGACAAGTCAAATATTATTGAAGATTGCATTTAACTTAAGCACAGCATTTACATGCCAGCACTTTTAACGGGCTATACTTGTGAGCTTTACAATCATAGCAATGCCAATACATAAACATACCGTCAAAATTTCTTAGAACCTTCTCCGCATCTTGTAAGGTTATAACACCTGAACTAGCGACAGTTCTTAATAAAAATCTATGTGTTTCCCCGTAACTCTCATCTACCATGGCTGCGAATTGTAATTAATGATGTTTTTTAATTTTAAAATTAGTATTAATGCTGCAGAAACTAATATAAAATATTTGACTTTGTTTAATGTTTATTGTTTAGTAATTGTCATTTCACATTTGTCACAGTTAGGAGCATAGATAATACTGTACTGTATAAGATAGATGCGAAACTCACGATTCCACAGCGAAATTTTATTGTACCTGGTCCAATAGATGTCGCTACTGAATCTATAGCTATATGTACGTATATATATATATATATATGCCTAGCTATAGTATATATATGTATATGCCTAGCTATAGCTATATATAGGGGTTGGTACCTACTGTTGAATATTATGTTGTGTGGTCAAAGGCTAGTGAATATAAACACACTTACAAGGAAAACTGATTTTATTTTAGTAGTACAAGCACATGCAAATCGTTCCACTATGTTTTTTTATTCTAGAAATAATTTTTAGAGGTAAAATGACAGATTGACAGATAACATATAATTATTGACTATGGGTTGCATTTCAATACACTAACACCCCCACTCGATTGAAAATCTCACAATTAAGATTAAAATCGCATTTGGATCTGACAATTTTCCATACAAAAATTAATAGAAATATCTTAAGTTTACATTACAAACATTATAAATTCACTCATAACTAACAAATAACCTTTAACTTATTTATCATGAAATTATGTTTTTCAATAGATAAACTTTTAGTAAAGATATCAGCAACATTATGTTCAGATGATACATATTCAATAAAAATTACTTTTTTGTCAACAATATCTTTTAAAAAATGATGTTTAATATCTATGTGCTTAGAACGCTTACTATTCTCATAAGATTTTGCAATTTGAATGGCACCTTTATTGTCCATATATAGAATACACAGAACATCACTATACAGTCCATTTAAATCACTGTACAGTCCTCATATATATTATATTAAATCACATGCACTAGTAGCACCAGCCACATACTCTGCCTCAACAGTTGATAATGCAACACAAGCTTGTTTCCTTGAGAACCAAGCTACAGGGCACCCATTGTAGAAAGTCACTGCACCGGAAACACTCTTCCTATCGATTTGGCAGCCTGCCCAGTCTGCATCTGATTATCATTTGTATTTGCAGAATGACCCTGCTGACTGCTCTATACTTTTTCTTCTGTAGAGAACTCAACCTCTGTTTCCTCTTCCTCTTTTTGATTTCCTGTTTTCATTACACTTATAGGCCATATGCCCCTCTTTACCACATTTATAACAGGTTAAGAAAATGCTTTCTTCATTAACAACTTTCTTTTCTGTCAACTTTAACTCTGCATCTAATAATCTTGATTTAACTAATTCAAATGTAATTTCTTTTTCTATGGTCATGATTTCCAGTGTTGTAATTACTGTACTGTATTCTTCAGGCAAGGTTAGGAATAAGTGAGCAAGCCTGTCACTTTCCTCTATTATGGAACCTGTTCCTTCCAACTCTGTAATTATATTGTCAAATCTCAAGAAATGATCTTGAAGAGATTGCCCGGTATCACACCGCATGGCTAATAATTTCTTTCTCAGAAATAATTTGCTGAAAACGCTTTTTCTTTCGAATACAGTTTCTAACGATGTTAGCATTCCTGCCGCGGTGGTTGACTTTTTAACAATGTCTAAGTACTTATCTGCACAATTATGCATGTTGCTTTAGCATCATTTTCTTTGTTTTCCTTGCTGAAGGATGACGCCAGCACATATGCTAATCCTTTTTCTTCTAGAAGAATTTTTACACGAAACTTCTAATTTGAGAACGCAACACTGTCGTTCAATTTTGGAAAATTGCAGTGCTCCCCGACGCCATTCTTTTCGATCAACCACGCTCTGCTGTTGAATATTATGTTGTGTGGTCAAAGGCCAGTGAAATAAACACACTTACAAGGAAAACTGATTTTTATTTTAGTAGTACAAGCATATGCAAATCGTTCCACCATGTTTTTTTATTCTAGAAATAATTTTTAGAGGGAAAAATTACAGATTGACAGATAACATATAATTATTGACTATGGGCAGGGCTGCCAGTAGAGCCAACTTATTTTATACCGCTCGGTCACTGAAATTATACAAAATCAAATCTTATTATACAAAGCGACAAAATTGTTAAAAAATAGTCTGTAAAAAATACAAGTATTTATTTTTAGTCACTTTGACTTACCTAAAATATGAAAAAAAATTAATTAATTTATTACATTTAAGACTTGACACATCACACCATACAAGGTTATGTTTTTGAGTTTATTTGAAAACAGTTCCAGTAGCAAGTGGCGCTGGGTGAAAAAGTCACTTTTATGTTTACTTGTAATGCTAACGAATATTACCCAAAGAGCACCAATTCCGATTAGAGAAATTTTCGAAAGAGCGACAAGCGCCTACACGCCATCTACGATTAAGAAACCTTTGATCTATCGTTATCTCAAATAATCGATATTTAAACTCTCACAAAATTTACTTCACGTTTGGATTTTTATTTTTGTATCCAATTATACGAGACAATCTGTTATACAAACTGGATACATAAGATAACCGAATTATACACTTTTTGTATCCAATTATACGATCTGGCAGCCCTGCATTTGCAGTTGCATTTCAATACACTAACACCTACATACCTATATTTAATATTACTTATTTATACCTTCTCTGCTTTCGAATATTTTGGTCTAAGAGCCCGTGGGAGATCGTCCTTCACCGATCTGATAACCAGATGAGACGTATTTTTTATTAAATATTTTTTATAAACAAATATGCCTATAATTGCTTGCCTATCGAAAAGTGGTCATGGCTTTTTTTTATAAAAAAAAAAATAATTAATTATTTTTTTTTTTAATTTAATTTTTTATTTTTTATTATAATTTTTTTATTTTTTTTATTTTTAATTTTATTTATTTAATTTTTTTTTTAATATTTTGACTTACCTGTTTACACCTGCTTGCCAGGTAGTTATACACTGAAATGAGTAGGCAAGCATACCTAGGCATATTCTGTGTATCAAAAACTATCAGTCAAATAAATTTCATTTGGTTATCAAAAGTATGAAGGTGATGAAAAAAAAATCGATAAAAGTTAATTTAATTAAAAATAGCCATGACCACTTTTCGATAGGCAAGCAATTATAGGCATATTTGTTTATAAAACATATTTAATAAAAAATACGTCTCATCTGGTTATCAGATCGGTGAAGGACGATCTCCCACGGGCTCTCCTACTATTACAAAACAGAAATAATTAGATTTTCATTTTAAAAAACACAAAACTACAATGATATCCAATTTACATGCAAATTACAAACAAAATAGTTAGCATAACTTAATTAAATAAAAGCAAAGCTTTAATTAAAAACAATGTCTTTTATTTATTTTCTTTTATTATGATATTTAATAGTTTGCATTTTTACTTCGTCATCTGAACAAATTTGTGTTATTTTTCATTTCAGCAGCCTGTTGACATTAGTGCTCCAACTGTTTATAATTAACTCAATGCAGAAATCTAATAAATGTTTAGTCATTTTCTTTTTATGGTCTTCACGTGATATATAAACAAAATAGCAGAATTCATTTTTTTGGATAATTTTATTTTTTATACCCGCTGAATTTGGATCCTCCTTTAGCTCTAGTTGTATTATTATGTAAACATTTTCATGTTTATTTATCAGAGGCGTTGTGCTTACAAGTTGTCTCCTACAATTGATTCATGAAGTTTTCATTTTAAAAATACATTTTTTTACTAAATACCCACCAACATAGCGTATGGCTTCTATAAAGAAAAAAAAAGATATTAAATGATTAAATTGACTATTTGAAATCTTTAAACATAAGTTTATGGAGCAGCAATTTTTTGGAAATTTATAGTTATATATTTTTTTAAATAATATAGAAATTTAGATTTACTGAGGTACTATTCCACCAAAAATACTAATTTATAAAACAATAAAGCATTAGTAGACGCATTGTACATTAAAAATTCAAATCCTTCTTAACTAGGCCAAAGTTACCCAGGTTCAATCATGAATGTACCTTCAGTCTCACATAACAAAAAGAAGAAGTAAATTCCATAGCTACCCATTTATAATTTATAATTATTTTTATTAATGTTTTACTGTTTCTTATCGAACCAACACATGCGACAGATTTATTCATTACTTTTAGATTATATTATTATTTTAGTATATGATATTCGTATGTACTTGATATATTTTAAATTGATATGCTGTTGCTCTGCTATCGTTGTTTTTTTGTTTTTTAGCTATTCGTAGCTTTCAGGTTATGGCTGAAAATCAGCATGGTAGGCTTTGGTTAAGTAGCCAAAGACTATCCACTTTATGCTGAGTCCATGACCATTTCGTCGTAGTCGTTTTGTATATAACTAGTATAAATATTTAATTATAATAATTATTGTAGATATAATAATAATAATAATAATAATGAAGCCTTTATTACAGACAAGGTTTTTTTTTTTACATACATAGTTTTACTTAAATCTAATCAATGACACCGTCATCCATTTCTACGTCTGCTTGCCCTTTGGCAAAGGCCTCCTCCAAAATCATCCATTTCTTCCGGTCCTGAGCTATCCTTGGCCACGTTCCTCCCGCTATTTCCTTAAATTGGTCCTCCCATCTTCTGTATTGTCTTCCACGATTGCGTTTGTTATATCTCGGGTACCAGCTAATCATTTTTTTTGGTCCACTTTTCCTTTCCTCTGATCGTGTGACCTGCCCATTTCCACTTCAATTTATTTATTTTTAGGGTAACATCTTCAATTTTAGTAATCTTCCTTATTCTTGTGCTTCTTATTTTTTCTTGTTTTCTTTTACCAAGCATACTTCGTTCCATAGCTCTCTGACAAACTTCTAATTTACGAATGTGCCTCTTGGTAAGTGCCCAAGTATGACATCCGTAGGTAAGAACGGGAAGTACGCATGTGTTGTAAAGTTTTCTTTTTATTACCATGCTTATTTCCTTGTTTTTCATTACTTCTTTCAATGACCAAAAGCTCTTCCACGCGTTTCCAATTCTTGTATCAATTTCTTTTGTTGTTTGGTCTGTAAACGATATTGTTTGGCCGAGATATGTGTACTGGCTGACATACTCAATAATTTGATTGTTAATTTTAATTGCTTCCTCTGTAATATTTGTCATTAATTTGGTTTTCTGTAGATTCATTGTTAAACCCACCTTTTTACCTTCGTTATCAAGACTAGATAACATTGTCTGCATCTCATCTTTCGTTGGCGCGAATATAATCAAATCATCGGCAAACCTTAAATGAGTTAGATTTTCTCCATTAATGTTTAACCCGTACTTGTCCCAGTTCAATCTTCTGAATATTTCTTCAAGCACCGCTGAAAAAAGTTTGGGCGAAAGGGGGTCTCCCTGTCTTACTCCTCTTTTAATATTAATAATTCCGCCTTGCTTTTCTAATTTCACCCTTGTTCTGCTATTTTCGTATATATTCTTGAGAATTCTTATATATTTATTTTGTATGCCTTGGTTTTGTAGAGCTTGCCATATCTTATCATGTTCTAATGAGTCAAACGCCTTTGCGTAATCCACAAAGCAAAAATAAAATGGTATGTTATATTCTTTACTTTTTCTAGTATTTGTTTGACAACATGAATATGGTCTATTGTTGAAAAACCTGTTCGAAAACCTGCCTGCTCCATTGGCTGATTCTCATCAAGGTCTCTTGTGAGTCTTTGGAGTAAAACTTTAGCAAACACTTTATAAATATTGGATATCGAACTTATTGGTCTGTAGTTGTTAATGTCATTTTTGTCACCTTTTTTATGGATAAGTGTAATAGTCGAATTTGTCCACTGTTCTGGTATAATCTCCGTCTTAAGTATTTCGTTAAATAGTAGAGTGAGTGCTGGAATAATAATATCCTTTAGTTTTAGTAATAATTCATTTGTGACACCGTCGGGACCAGGTGCTTTATCCTTCTTTTGCGTTTCTATCGCCCTTTCTACTTCTCTTATCAATATTTCAGGTACATCGTCACCTCCTTCTAGTATGATTTCAATGTTACTACTTTGCTTAGAGTAAAGATCTCTGTAGAAATTCGTCGCAACTGAAATTATATCAGGCCGTTTTGTTCTACAAATCCCCTTCTTGTCTTTTACATTAGGAATCCACTCTCTGTTTGTCGTTAGTTCTTTTATAGCTTTCTTAATACCTCCTGTTTTTGCAATATAGCGTTCCATGGTTTCTAATCGTCGTCGTTGTCTTTCTTTCCTCATGCATGATTTTATTTTTTTGCTTATCTCCGTTATTTCTTTTCTTACGTTTTTCGTTTTATTTTTAATGTCTATCAATTCAAGTCTTCTGCTCAAAAGTTTTTTTGTTTCCTCGGATACATTGATTTCTGTTTTATTATTGGTTGACGTTTTTAGATTTTCGGCGCAGCATTGTTGTAGATATAGTATTTTTTATTATAGTGAGTTCGGAGCTCAATGAAAGTATTATGAAACCTGGTTTTCGACCCTGGTTTTTTATGGACTCGTCCTGGGAAGCCCCGGTATTTTGCAAGTATATCTCATCGCTATGCCACGGTAGTGTCTTAAACTAATATACTAGTGTTTCAATAGGCAATATGCATACATTTTTTAAATATTTTTTACATCATTCTACCCTAATAAAAAATATAAAAACTCTTGGCAATTTCCAAATTAATTTTTAAAATAACATTGTAAACATCGATGTATATTTATATAATTAATATTTTTTGCAATGAAACACGAACTAAATAAGAAAATAATTGTTTAGGCATAATATCTGGGCCATAAAGATTCAAGGGAAAATATTTCAAGTAAATTTAAACAATATGCATTTATTACTATTACACTTTTCTAATATTTTTTTCATCATGGGATCATATAATAATCATAATAAAATCTAACGACAGGCCATTTAGATGAAGTTAGTTCATACAATCATACTGTGTGTATCGAAATAGCAGTAATTCAGATTAATATTTTTATTTTTTAACTTAAAGCAAAGAAAATAGAGTGAATATAAACTATCGAGCCAAGCGCGTTTATAATATATATAGGCACACTATATAAGCTATAATATACACTCATTAAATAATAAGAGTCTAATTTAATATTTAAGGTTTTTATTTACATATAAAACAAAAATATTACTTAAATAAATTATATAATATTTTTAATATGCTTTTGGTATACATATACATACATATACAGCTACACTTATGAATATTATTAATAATAAAGTTTTTTTTAATTGTCATTTTCTTATAATAATAACTAAAATTAAATAAATAATATTTGCATATTTAATTATAATACCTATTCAAAAAAAATTAAGAATTTAAATCAACAAATATTGGAAGGCACTTTGGTGCTATTTTTGAATTTTTGAAATCATTTTCAAAAATTCAAAAATAGCAAGAGTCATATAATGCCATAACAAGTATTATATGTATAATGCCTTTAAGTCCTAAAACCTTAGTCCTCCTTTATAGAGTTCTATGCCTTACTCTCTCCCGTGATTATGATTGGCAAAGCATTCAAAATGTCGGGAACCAAAAACCAAATAAATCCACGAAATAATCCGAAAAGATAGTTTTATTTAAAATGTTCTTTCCTAACTAGAGTATTCATATAAATCATACTAGTGGTTGAATATCGCACCTTACCTCTAACTGAAGTAATTTAATCTACTAGAAACCCTCTCCCACTAAAACCAATATTTGTCCGCTAAACCACCAGATCTAGTGGAAATTCCACTGAGTTGGCAACACTGCTCACACCTTCGTCAAGTGCATAGAGTTTACCTTGTCAAGTGACAGTGACAGATGTAAAATATTTTAATTAAATTAATTAAACACTTTTTATTTAATGAAAATGTCTGTTTTGAATACTTTTAATTAACAAAATAATTTATTTTTAATTTTATGTTAAATTACAAGCGCCATCTATTCGGATCAAATTATAACAAGTAATGCACTAACTTCCATAAAGCTTAAAAAATGGTGTACCGTGAATTCTAGATGTCGACACTTTCCATACATTTGTTTTTTTTACTTTTTTCTATGAAAGTTTCACCCCCCTGGTTAGGAGTCACAGAGTATGTACATTCTAGTTTCTATATAACTGAAAGACCACAGTAACTAAAAATAAAATTAAATGTAGCCACAGACTAAATAGCAGTGCTGCCGTTTAACGAAACTAAAACGCGCTATGCACCTATCAATAATAATTATGCGCTATATCTTGCAAATGTCCGGCATCTTAAATGCACTAGTTTCCGCTTGACGACTTCTAAATATAAAAATAGTGTATTTAAAAATCTATAAAATAAAGACGTTTTCATATATTATTGATGTCTATAACTATTGTATCGCATCGCATCGAAACGAAACCCGTTTATACCATAATGAAAAAGTAAACGCATCAGCAACATTTTAGTCGGCAAATACCCAAACGAAATCGATGCGCTACTTTTATTTCTCTATGGTTTTAGGCGTCCGAAATACTATCAATAATATTGGTATGCAATTCATCTTGGTTGCTCACTAATATCTAGTTTTACGCCAGATTCCACTAGATATTGATATGAGAAAAAAGCGCTAGAGACCCTAGAATTGCACTAGATCAAGCGACAAATCCGCTAAAACTGCAACACTGCACACTAAAAAGCAATGTAATCTTAGTTAAATATTTTCTGTATTTTATAAATTCGTACTTACTTGGTATTGTATTAACTTTTAGTCACTAAATTTAATATTTTTGTGAATTACTTTGTTTACATTACATACAATTGGAAAGACAGACTCCTGAAACACAGCTGTTCATAACTATATTGGGAGTATGGGTTTATTTATTTGGTGTATTTGAATTGGTGTAAATAAATAAAAAAAATATTTTTTAATTTTAATTTAATTTAATGTAAGAGTATGTAACACAAGAAACAAATTGCTTTATTGTGACATACCTTTAGTTCTAGGAATTTTTTCTAGGTAAAAAACCACTTATTTCCACTTTCCGATTGATTTAAATATTCCAAAGTTTTTTTATTAATTCTGAGATTTATTTATAAGAAGATTAATAACAGGATATATTTTTTGAAATATTATATTTATAAACAGTTTCTTAACCATTATATTTCAAGAAATGTCACTGGTGAATTGGCGATCGAATTGAGCGCTCAATTACCTTCCGTTTTAATTGCGATCGTGTTTTTGATAGGTACTTTCTTGAAAACAGAACATCTTGTTATTTAATATTGTCTTTTATTAACGCGAGTATCACACATTTAAATAAAATACTGTATACCGGATTAAAACGCGATTTATTGTTTAAATTATTTATCCCGACGTTTCGGATGCTTTTCAGCAACCGTGGTCGCGGGAGACAGTGTCCCGCGACCAGTCTCCCGCGACCACGGTTGCTGAAAAGCATCCGAAACGTCGGGATAAATAATTTAAACAATAAATCGCGTTTTAATCCGGTATACAGTATTTTATTTAAATCTTGTTATTTATTAACAACCAAATTTTTTCCTATATTGGTAAAATATAGAAAAACATATTTTATTGGGATAGGTACTGCTATAATATTTTACTATAGATTAGTTATTTACCTACTTTACTACAAATGCTTTGAGAAGTTTGTAAGTTCGAAGTGTAAAAACCATTTTTGTAATCATTACATTACACAATCAAATCATTACTAAAAAAGAGACATACAAGTCCTTCGGTTCCTCTGTAAGGGATACAATTATTCACTTTATCATAGTTTTAGTAAATATTACGTTTGGACTATAAAAACGTTTTTATTATAGCAGCTCTTGTAGTAATAAAACTTAACTTTTGAGTTCTGATGCAACATGAATCAATTAGGGACCTAATTACCTCTCGCTTCGTACCTTAATTGTTGCGTCCTGTGTCCCGAACGAGGTTCCCTTATCAATTATAGGACTTTGCCAGTAAAACGACCGCATCCTATTTCAAGCTGTACACTTTGTACCCATTCTATGCACCAACGAACGAACGTAATACCTAAATTAATACTACTTACTTATATAATATAAATGTTTCGGTCATAGTATTTTACTCCCTAACTTTACTAGCTAAACTGCAGTCTCCTGATCAGTGTTTACTCAGGTCAGCCAATTGACCTAGAAATTGACAATACTTTGAAGATTTAGGCTATCTTGTGCGGCAACTTGAATCAATAATATTGATCGTTTTAAGATACTTTAAAATTAAATAAACATTAATGAAATAATGACAACTTTATGGAGCCACTAAACATTTGCAATTAAAATACCTTTATATCTATGTATATCGTTATTAAATCTAATATATAAAATTTTCATGTCACAATGTTAGTTACCGTACTCCTCCGAAACGGGTTTATCGATTTTTTTTGCCGATGGCTGGCCATGCGTCATGCTCGTGAACGGGTGCTACTTGTGGTGACAGGTCGGACTTGAATTCGTGTATGCGGTGATATTGGTCTAAGAGCCCGTGGGAGATCGTCCTTCACCGATCTGATAACCAGATGAGACGTATTTTTTATTAAATATTTTTTATAAACAAATATGCCTATAATTGCTTGCCTATCGAAAAGTGGTCATGGCAATTTTTTGTAAAAAAAAATAATAATAATTAATTAATTTTTTTTTAAATTTAATTTATTTTTTTATTTTTAATTTTAATTTTTTTTTATTTTTAATTTTATTTATTTATTTATTTAATTTTTTTATTATTTTTTTTGACTTACCTGTTTACACCTGCTTGCCAGGTAGTTATACACTGAAATGAGTAGGCAAGCATACCTAGGCATATTCTGTGTATCAAAAACTATCAGTCAAATAAATTTCATTTGGTTATCAAAAGTATGAAGGTGATGAAAAAAAAATCGATTAAAGTTAATTTAATTAAAAATAGCCATGACCACTTTTCGATAGGCAAGCAATTATAGGCATATTTGTTTATAAAAAATATTTAATAAAAAATACGTCTCATCTGGTTATCAGATCGGTGAAGGACGATCTCCCACGGGCTCTCCTACTATATTAGTTATTTCGACTATGTGTTTGCGTGTTGTTCCCACGAGAATGTAAGTGCGTGCTCCTATTTCACCATGCCTACTGCTGATAGAGGACATCTTTGTTTTTTTTCTGGTTTATATTTTTTTATTATTATAGTTAATTACATAAAGATGTCATCTGGAACATGGCGTAATGGTTGCAGCGCCTTACAAATATTTTGTAAAACAAAAATTTGGCGATTAAAAAGAGTGACGAAGAGTTTCTTGCCAGTTCTTCTCTTCCGTTCTACGCCCTTGATTTGAGAACTGGCGGTAAATGTAAAATTAGAAGCATTTATTATGTATTTTTTATTGACGTTCATAAGTGTACATTATGTTACCTAAATGAATAAATGATTTTTGAATTTTGATTTTTTTTGAATTTTTATCAAATTTTATATGCGTATTCAGTAGGTAGGTCTGAGAATCGGCTACTATCTATTTTTCATACCCCTAAGTGATAAGGGTTAAACATTTTTTTTTAATTTTTGACCGAAACTTTTTGTTTTTATTTTTTTATAATGTGGCATTAAAAATACATACAATCCTAAATTTTTACTTTTTTATCACCAACCCCTGCTTTTTAGAAATCATTTACATGGCAAATCAACTTTTGCCGGTACAGCAAGTTATAATATTATAAGGATCTCTGTATTCCAGGTGAGACTCCGGTAATGTGATTAAAAAAGACCACATCATTATTGTTTTATTTAAAATTATGTTTTTCTTCCAAATATCTGTATTTTTAAACGTATTATTGTTTATAGCATCGTTGTTAAGTCGAAAACCCGTTTCATATTACGCTAGTTAGGTCTGAAACGAGGAGTAATTCATTAAATCTTCAAGAACTCGAGTCGAATATGAATATGAGAATAAATTCATTAGTTTTCAGTGCCCACGCATGCTTTTAATAGAAGGCATAACTCGTTCCGTAAATTATCTAAGCTACGGAGCGCTTTCAAACTTTTAATGGAGTCAATTTGGCTTCGCATTCAAAACACCTAACGTATGGGAGGCAGGTAAGTAGAATTTGTACAAACACTTATTTAGTACAGCACATTTCTGTTTTAAATTTTTGTAAATAAATCACGCTTTTCAACATCCCTTTATGTGTAGAGTTTTATTTTATTAGTTAAACGTTTTAACAGAAATTTTATGAATATACTGAGCAAGATGGCTTTGTACCGGTGCAGTGTAATGTAGATGTAATCGGTCGGTTTTTAGTTTATTCCTTACAAACATACAAAAATACGAATCTTTCCTCTTTAAAATATTAGTTATAAGCCCATATGTGTCTCTCTTACACTGGGCGAGTTAAAGCTAGGTGGAATAAACTTAGTTAAGTATCGAACTTAATTTTTAAAATTTATTGATATTTTTGACAACTCAGTACGATAAAAGATACTTATCGAGATTTATTAACTAAATTCTATTGTTGGCAGCATATGCCAAAAAAAGCTAGTGAATGCTAGCGATAGTGAACGGAAACACACAATAGTTTGTTACTGAAAGTTTATTATCTTGTACATAGGCGTCCATACATTTATAGCATATTACACATTGAAATGCACGAAATAATTTATTAGGTTCTCCTACTGTACTTCTGTACACATGAAATATTTACCGGCTTGAGAACTACAGACAAAAGCGAGAGTCAACGACAATATAGTATAGGTACATAGTATAAACAGTTGAATACGTTATAGGGCTGCCGCATAAACACGGTCTTGGGAAACTATATAAAAAATTCAGCATATTACTTATAAGACTCCGTATGTTTGCTTATAAGCAATAATATGATTTCGCAATAATGTTGATTTCCAGGTAAGTAAACTATTTGGTGAATTTCTGAATAGCTTAAGTATGCAATTTTTGTTTATGTCAAAATCCTCGCTGTGACTACTATGAGCATTTTCAATATTCCTTATACATTAAAAATTCCTTATAAGTTGAAAAAAAAAACAATTTTATATGTCCTTAAGCTTGCTTTAAATTAATTTCGCACAAAAATACGGCACGTATTTTTTTTGTCACAAGCTTTGAAAATATAGCAATAAAATGAGAGCATGTGAAAACAATTTTCCTCATACTTTTCTATGAAATATATTCTGTGCACACATGAATGGACCGGATGGAGCCACTGCATGTTTTAATCGAACTACAAAAAGAAGAAACAACCGTGTACCGTAGCACGAGAAATGTTTGAAAGTGTGCCAAATCGCAGTTAAAGTTTACCGCTAGTGCTTGATGATTACACTACCTCTCGAATCTTTTAAACTAGGAGAACTTCTTAATAACTTGAAGTTTGAGGGTTAAGTTTTTAAATGCAGGTAAAATTGGATTTAGTTATGTCCATATTGGTAATCGAAGTGAACGTACTTTTGTAGGTGGACGCAGCTTTATATAGAAGAACTAGCTGATCCGGCAATCGTTGTTTTGCCATGTAAATAATTTCTAAAAAGCAGGGGTTGGTGATAAAAAAGTAAAAATTTAGGGTTGTATGTATTTTTTAATGCCACATTATAAAAAATAAAAACAAAAAAAATCGTCCAAAAATTAAAATTAAAATTTTAAGGGTGAACAACCCTTATCACTTAGGGGTTTGAAAAATAGATAGTAGCCGATTCTTAGACCTACTGAATACGCATATAAAATTTGGTAAGAATCGGCCGAGCCGAGCAGGAGTATGGCAACGAAAACTGTGACACGAGAATTTTATATATTAGACTAGTAACACGCCCCGGCTTCGCACGGGTGCAATGAAGATGATCTATACAAAAAGAAATAGCCTATGTTACTCGCTGATAATGTAGCTTTCTATTGGTGAAAAAATTGGTTCAGTAAGGTTTTAAATGTTAATATATATATATATATATATATATATATAACTATAACAAAAATATTTCCTTTTTATAATATTATAAAAAGGAAATATATATATATATATATATATATATATATATATATATATATATATATATATAGGATGGGCATAAAGAAATGCCTGATTGTACATTAATGACGCCTCTTTATGGAGATCTGAAAGGTGGAATTGCAGTGGCATTACTGTACCTTATAGCAAAAAAAAGGTTGTTACTTGCAATCACATGACCTGTGGCCATTATATCCTATCAAAATAGCTTGATAATTAAATTGAATCTTCGTCAAAAAGGTAGAAAGCAGGTTAAGCAGTTATGGTTACCTAACCATTTCTGTGTCTGTTTCACAGATCATTTTTATTTAGAAGCAAATACATATAGATATTGTTGTTATAAATTATAATCAGTCTTCCATGCTCTACCCAACCGAAACAATTTTATTTTGTTTCCCCGGAACTCGAACCCAGTACCTTAGACTAAACGCAACGTACAAACCGCAGACTACAGAGGATACTATACCATCTATATCTATACTAATAATATTATTTTAAAGAGGAAAGATTTGTTTCCTTTCACCAATAGAATATATTTTATCTACATTGCACCCGTGCGAAGCCGGGACGTATCGTAATAGATATAGTAATTAAACCGTTGCAGCAAAAACATAGCTTTCCTGTAGACGTATTACGGAAAAGGACAGCAAACCTTACTATCCAATCAATAAGGTAGCAGTTTTTTCTACGAAACTCGAAACCTACAAGCTAAAAAAGCTAATCAAGCCGTGATACGTTCGAAAAATAAAACTGAACAAGGTGAAACTAAATTAGAATCGCTTTTCTTAATCGCTTGAGGTGAACGGTAACCTCCTAGCACTCTGCCGCTTCCGAAGCGCTGTTTTCAATACACCTCCAAATTGCTCCATTAAAAGTTCCTCAACTGCCTTCAACTCGAATTGTTAACGGTTCACGAGTGCTGAATATCGAACAATAACTAGAATACCATAGGTACTATTGCAATTATATCATTAAACGCTTTATAATATACTAGCAACGCGCCCCGGCTTCACACGGGTGCAATGTAGATGTACTATAGACTAAAAATAGCCTATGTTACTCACTGATAATGGAGTTTTCTATTGGTGAAAAAAAATTTAAAATCGGTCCAATAGTTTTTGAGTTTATTCATAACATACAAAAATACAAATCTTTCCTTTTTATAATATTATTATTATTATATAGTTTAGATTAGTTTAGATAGAACCACGTCCATCCAGATGTTTGCGCCATGTGGCATATTACGATATAGGTCTATTTTCGTTACGTATTAATGGCTAATTCTATTGTTTTTTATTAACGCGAGTATCAAAAATCATAAAACGCGATTTATTATTTATGCCGACGTTTCCGATTCTTTTCAAAAGCCACGTTAGTAAATAACGTTTTAATCCGGTATAAAGTATTTTAATTAATGACGAATTCTGTTGTAACATAACTATTCCACGGGGAGACAGGAGATGTAAATAATATTGTTTACAAAAACATAAAAATAAAATATTATTCTAGAACTGTAATCAAAATATGTATTTAATTGTAGTCTGACTTCAAATTAAAATTATTGTATCTAATCCTGAATTCATTAATTCCATTTAAAAACCAAGACAAGCAATTACTACGAGAATTTATAGCAAGAGACGCTTGTTACTAGAATTTACTTGATATAAGATTTAGTCTCGAAGGAATATTAGGAAGATACTTGTACAGAAGTAGGTAGATTAAAAGTAAATTAATACAGGATACGCTCATCGCTTCGAGTCCGAAATTACATCTAAGCTAATGTTTATTTAATATTATTTAATAAAAGTACTAGTTTTTGCTGTTTTGAAACCAAACTAGCGCTTATATTGTCTATTTGTAAGAGATATATCTGAGAAACTTTTTAATTTCCATAATATCATTCAAAATAATATTATATTCAACTAAGTAAAAAAAAATACTAATAATTCCTTTATTTAAGTTAACTATACCATACAATACACATACATAACAGTTACAATAATACAATATTGATAAGTAGCTTCCCTTTTCATGACAGGCACTGCAGCATACATTGTTTGTTAATTTAAAATATAGTTTATATAATTAAAGTTGTTAATGGTACTTTTTATATCCTTCTTGTCCTTGATGTTTGTCCATAGTTACTTTTGTATGTGCGTGTGTTTATTGTGATAAGTAAGTGAGAATGTTGTATTATTATAGTCCCTAATCAAAACATCCAAAAATATTGACCCCATCCGCATTAATTTAACCTAAAACATTTCAATTTATATTTCCGTTTCAATTGCATGCAATTCAACCGTTTAATTATACGAATTTGCTTTCATTTTCTAGAAGTGTGTTAATTAAGTTTCGGAACGTTGAGTTTTAACAGAAAAACGAAAATTTGTTTGGGTAATTGCTTCCAGTATAGGTACTGGTTTAATTGTAGCATCATAATGGGTATCTAATCTGATATACCTATGATAATACTATCCACTACAATCATTAGAAGAACAAGGCCACTTTTATTTTATACTAGCAATGCGCCTCGGCTTCACACGGGTGCAATGTAGATTTACTATAAACAAAAAATACTCGCTGATAATGTAGCTTTCTATGGGCGAAAGAATTTTTAAAACCGGTCCAGTAGTTTTTGAGTTTATTCATAACATACAAAAATACAAATATTTCCTCTTTATAATATCATAAGTATAGAAATGCAAGAATTAATGCATCACTACAGCCATAAAATACCTAATCTTAATTTAAAAAAGGATATGTTATTCCCGTTTTGTACAAAAAAATATATGTTTTTATTTTATTTCTTTAAATATCTATTAATCGATATTGCTCCTTTACCAGCGTAACGGAGATACCCTTTTCGAGGAAGGCAGCTGGATGGGAGGCAACAAACGTTTTAAAGGCATTTCTTTATGACACTGTTGTAACTGAAATATTATTACAGTACTAAGTGCTACCGTTTCGTATATTAAGTCTTAGAATAGTATAATATTATATAGGTAGGTATATATGTTTTGACGGGCTCGTTGGCGCGTTCGGTAGAACACCTGCCGTGCGCATCGATGGGTCATGAGTTCTAATCCCACCGGAACAACTTGTTTATAAGTTTCTGTAAGCATCTATTCCCCACGTCTGGTAACTTCGGGCATTGAACTGGTGGGAGGAATATCGAAATTCCCACCGGGTAACGAACCACTGTTCATAGATGGAAAAACCGTGAGGTGAGGTGCATATTACGCGTTTCAGTCTAGGATGGATGAATTTCCCAATGCTTGAAGTAAAAAATTAGCAACGCATCATTGACTAATTTTCTGTGGCTGTGGTATCACCTATCATCAAGTGAACCTCATGCTCGTCTGTCGATATTTAACATTAAAAACACAAAGTTTGAGAATAATTTATTTATTACTGTCAAAACTCTTCTTTCCGTCCGATTTAGTTTCTTTACGTAGCATACTAGAATGGTTTTTAGTACAGAATTATTTCACGGCCGCTTTGTTCCGTTGTTCACTGTGACAGCGTTGTATGAAATTTTCACTTTAGTGACTGCTCGCTGTTTTTATTTTCCGTGGTTTGCATTTTTTTTAACATCAAACTGAAATATTTATATAGAACAGAAATATAGTAAGTTTTTAACTAAATGTCCTCTGGAACTAATATTGTTAGGAAATTTTATATATTTAAATATCCCATTGAATACTATATTAGTCAATATATATACCAAAAACATGGTAACATTATGAATACCAGAACACTCCAACATCTACGCGCGTGCTACGGCGTAGAGAACTAGTGTGTAGGCCATCTACGCCATTTCCTTACATACTTTCTAAAATAAAAGCATAACAAAACAACGTAATAATATTTTATTTTGTAATATTGTAGATATTGTGAATATTACGTCGATATTAGCATAAAGGAAACATAAACTGATACTGTAGTACTAAACTACCTGCGGTATACTGTTTTTTTTTTTTTTTTTTTTTTTTTTTATATTGAAATAGGAAAGCGTTTGTTTGCGATCACACCTGATCTTAAGTGTTGATGCAAACTAAGGTGGTAAATCACGCTTGCCTATGAATAGCCTATTTACCCTTGACTTAAAGAGCCCAATATTATAAGTCTCTGGAAAAACAGACGACGGTAGGGAATTCCAGTCCTTGGCTGTTCGCACTATAAAAGAGGAGGCAAAGCGTCCTGTACGAGCTTTCGGTACATCGACCAAGTAAGGATGGTACCCCTCCGTACGTCTCGATGTCCGATGAAAAAAAGGAGACGGTGGAATGAGGTGGTGAAGCTCAGATGCACATTCGCCGAAATGTAGACGATAAAATACCGAAAGACTAGCTATTCTACGACGATGCTCCAGAGGTAAAAGTCGGCTATTAATGAGCACAGGATCATTAATAAGTCGTTTAGCACGTCTTTCCATCGCATCCAAGACACCGAGATGGCATTTGGCAGAACCAGCCCAAAGGTGAGAGCAATATTCCACACACGATCGGATTTGGGCTTGGTACAAATTTAAAAGCTGTCCCGATGTGAAATATTGTCTCACCTTCGCCAATATGCCAAGTTTCTTAGCAGCCACCCGTGCCTTGGATACGATAAACCCTCCGAAGTTGAGACTTGATGATAAGCTGACGCCTAGCAACTCCAGATGGTTGGCGGTTTCCACACTCACACCCTGGAAAAATGGAGTCAGTTGAAATGGACTCCGTTTGGCACTGAAAAGACAAGCTTGGGTTTTACGAGCATTGAATCCCACTAAATTAGCATCACCCCAAACAGAAACTTCGCATAGGGTGTGATTCACACGCTCCACCATGGCTTTCCGTTCGCTCTCAATCTCTTCCAGTGTAGCACGAGCATTGGACTTATAACTTTCAGCAACAGTGCTATCATCTGCATAGCTAAACATATTAGGTTTTAACAAATCGTTAATATGCAGCAGGAACAACGTTGCAGAAGGAACCGACCCCTGAGGTACCCCGGCATTAATTGCCATATGATCTGATGAGCAGCCATCGATGACTACTCGAATCGATCGTTCTCTCAGGAAGTCGGATATCCAAGCGGTGAGGATAGGGGGTATCCCGTATGAAGGAAGCTTGCCGAGAAGGCTGTCGTGCCAGACTTTATCGAAAGCCTTCGAGATATCTAGGGAGATAGCAAGGGCTTCTCCGTGATTCTCGAGGGCTTCTCCCCATAAATGTGTGGCGTGTACTAGAAGGTCGCCTGTCGACCGTTTCTGGCGGAATCCATATTGCCGGTCACTAAGCAGATCATTTGCTTCTAGATACGCGAGGAGCCGATTGTTCAATAAACGCTCCATAATCTTAGAGAGTATGGAGGTTATTGATATCGGTCGGTAATTTGTAGGGTCAGCACGACTACCCTTTTTGGGTACAGGTTGTACATTGGCAAGCTTCCAGGCTTTAGGGACAATCCCAGAACCAAGAGAGAGACGAAATAGCCTTGTCAGTACCGGAGACAATTCAGCTGCGCAGGTTTTTAAGACCACTGCTGGAATCCCGTCAGGTCCACTGGCCTTATTCACGTCGAGATCACGCATTGTTTTTAAGACTTCTTTCTGTTTGATGCGTATTTCAGGCATAAAAAATCCACAGTGAGGTATGACAGGTGGAAGTTTGTTCGAAGTATCAAGACGTGAATTACTTGCAAAGAGCGTGGCAAATAGATCTGCTTTGTCTTTTGCATTGTGGGCAAGGGTCCCGTTAGGCCCCAACAGTGGTGGTAGTGATGGGCGAGAGAAGTTCGTTTCAATAGCTTTTGCCAGTGACCAGAAAGCCTTGCTACCAGCTGGGTATGTTGCAAGTCTCTCACCAATGCGCCTTACATGATCGAAACGAGCTCTCTTTAATACCAGTATAACTGAATTACGATATAACTGAATTACGGCTAACGTTAGCTAAATGATTCGGTTCACATTTGGTCCACAGATATTGACTGGACTGTACGTGTAGGGCATTTTACAGTTCGTTTATAATATCAAGCATCAAACATATCCAACTGCGATGAAATTAGATATCTTATAGAGTGGGGCATTTATTTTATTTCTAAAAAAAAAGAAAGATTTTCCGTTAATAGTAACGAAGATAGTGTGTATAATTAAGATGTTCTACTGATTACTTTTAAATTATCTTAGGTAGAGATTTATAAGGCCTTTATTAATACACAAATTTCATTATATTTAAATGAAATAATTAATGATACCTTGTGTACGCCTCACAATAAAAAGTATCATAACTGATTATAAAAAAAAAACTTTTCGAAACTTGCTAGAAACTGTTCGAGCGAAAGTAATTCAAACAAAGTAGATAAAAGTTGCGGCGCTAAAGAAGCGATTAAAAGAAAAATTAGCATTCTTTCAAATTAATTACTCTCGAATAATAGGAGTTTTACAAAGTGTATAAGGGTAATTCGAAGATATTTTTGGCAAGTTTTCATGTTGCTTTGTAATTATCGCTTTGTTTCACAAATAAAATCTCTTACTTTATTCTTCCTAATTTATGAGAAATAATAGGGATGTTGACTATTTTTTGGAATTGCTTTTATTTTATAGATACATCCTCTCTAAACACGAAAAAAAAATCTTGTAAAAAAATATTACATTATTTAATGCATATTTTAATAAAAAATACGTAAATAAAAATACTTTTAAAAGATTCCCGCTAAAACGCTCCAAACTGTCAGGTGACGTCACAGACCGATAAACGATCTCGCTCGCGTACGATCAAAGTTAGATCTTAACAAATCTTTTCACTTCTCACGAATAAATTCAATAAAAATGAATACGTCGTTTTATAAATGCTGTGCAGTACGTCGATCAATACACCACATAAACTTCCAGTCATATATATATGTATAAATATTGAAGTTCCACGTCAAGATCAAGGTTGGTAATCATTGATATCAATTAAAAAAGTATAAATATAAATATATTATTTATCAAATAAAAATAAATAAAAACGACGTATTCATTTTTATTGAATTTATTCGTGAGAAGTGAAAAGATTTGTTAAGATCTAACTTTGATAGAACGCGAGCGAGATTGTTTATCGGTCTGTGATGTCACGTGACAGTTTGGAGCGTTTTAGCGGGAATTTTTGAAAAGTATTTTATTTACGTATTTTTTATTGAAATATGTAATAATTTTTGATAAGATTTTTTTTTCGTGTTTATAAAGGATGTAATGTATCTATAAAATAAAAGCAATTCCAAAAAATAGTCAACATCCCTATTCAGCGCCGACCGTGACACTGGATAAAAAATAATAATATACATATATATAATTAATTATAATCGATGGGACAAAAGAGCTTTTTGCCGGAAATAGTATATAGATTTACGGCCTTATTCATAAACGTATAATAAGCTTGATATACAAGGGGACCCCGCGTACTCGTCATCGACGATTTGGGCCAAACTTGTCCCACATGCAGTACATGACTGTAAATGAAAGTAGCCAAAGGGAGATTTATAGATGGCCAAGTGTTTAGGAGATATTCAAATTTTAAGCGGCTCTCGCAAGTGAAGTACCATTACTTATTTTTTTTTAAAATATGAGTGGGAATTCCGGATTGAATAAGTCTAGAAATTTCCGAACTCTAAATTTCCTACGATTATGCCTTTTCAAAAAATTTCGTCATAAACATACGTTTTTTGTGGATAAATAAACAAATACATTTAAAAACTTTTTTGTTTCACTACGCTTAACAGCGAAGTGAATATTAAAAAATAACTAAATAAATAAATAAATTGAAAGTAAAAAAAGTTCTCACACGGAGAATCGAACGTGGGACCATTGCAATCCAAACACTCCAACTACTACACCAACGGAACGGCTACTTGGAAACGAGCCTACTTTCGTTTATAGTCATGCCCTGCATGTGGGATAAGTTTGGCCCAAATCGGCGATGACGAGTACGCGGGCTCCCCTTGATAGTTAAAAATTAAAATATGTTTAGTCTCGCTCTATCGAATATAAAAAGACTACAGAACGAAAGAAACAAAACATATTTTAACTATATCAAGCTTATAATAAGGGGGTTAGTGATTATAATCGTACATTACCATTGCAATTGCCTATTTATTGACGTAATTCAAAATGAATTTTCACTAACGACAAACCCCAAAAGACCAATATTGCGTGCTATTTAATTTCCGTATGTTGAAAGATGACTGTGAATTTTCGCTCGGAATAATAAATTTAAACCCCAACACTGAATTAATGAACCTTAAAAAATCAACGATCCAAGTACTCGACCACTTTTGTTGTAATTTACGTGCACAATTTTGTTTATTTTGTTTTTCTTTCAGTCAAAACTACGAATAAAATTTTTCGAATTATAAAAATGATAAATTAAAACACTTTTAAAAGATATAGAAAGTGTCTTAATTATTATTTTACATTTCTATAACTATCAATCGCTTTATATAGCAGATCAGTTTTAATTAATTATTTAACTAAATTTGCTTGTTCAACTCGTGTTTGAATTTTTACAAAATAATGAAGTTAGTTTACCTAATGAAGTTCATTTTACAGTTGCTGACTACGTAGTATAAATTTTAATTAAAAGTTCATTTCACCTATTTAATAGTCAGCTTAGTTTTGCACGAGTGTGATAATATATTATAAAACTAGCTAGTCGATATCGATTTGATAATTCAGTGGTATGCCGGTTCAAATGGCAGGACAACGAAATGAACTGGCCGGGTAACGAACCACCGTTCATAGATAGAAAAACTGTGAAGTGCACATTGCGCGTTTCGGTTTCAGTCTATGGATTTCCGAATGCTTGAAGTAAAAAGTAAGTCGATAGCGCATCATTGACTGATGTTCTGTGGCTGAGGCATCACCTACCATCAAGTGAACCTCATGCTATCTGTCGATATCTAAAATAAAAAAAGGACAACGAGTTAAAAATTGTCAGAGTCGGGCCGGGTACAGATGATTGAGAAACGATTATTGAAACAGACTCATAAGTTTGTCTGAGGTATATCCCACAAAGGCTTTCACAGTTAAGTATTGTTTATAATTAATGGGTAATTTTATGTACTGTAAACTGAAAAGGAGTGCCTATTAGATTGACAATCGAAACCTAGACTAGATAATATGTGCTACTGCAAATGAAGTTCTTTATTCGAACTTAAGTAGAAATGAAGTTGTGCAGTTCAACGTATGATATATAGATCCATATTAAATTGGCACTTATTTCTCGAATGTATTTCTCTTGGAAACCAATATCGTAAGTTATTGTAGCAAGACGGCCGTTCGTCAATCACCCCGACTACAGAGTGACAAGTTATGTCATGAAGCGGACGAGGCGTGAGGGACCATAACTTATACACTGTGTACTTCCGCGGGTTTCCGACCCCTTTGTTAAACGAAGAAACGATCAAGTACATTTTTAAAATTGGCTATTATTCTTTTTTCAAAATTCAAACATGGTGTCTAAGAGTTATAAAGTCAAGAGCTTTCCCCAATATAATGACTAATTATGATAATAAATCCGCGATTGTAAATTGTAGATGGAAGATGCTGGTTATGATTAAAGAGTGATTTATGTATTAAAAGGAACTTAATACCAGGGACTGAATACCGGTTAATTTACTATGGGAGTTATACTGGTATAATAAAAGTGTTTGTTAATATTCTTTCGTTTTTATTCATATTTACTGAAAAAAAAAATACTGTGGTAAGTTTAGTGTGTATTACTCTTTAAAACTAATATCGTGGTATTTCTGTCAGACACGTATTTTTAAATATAAAAATTAACCATTTTTGTCCCTGCTTAATACATTAAAAAGAAAAATCCAGTCCAAATTATTTATTTAGTTTGGTTGTGACATCAAAATATGGTCTTAAATTTATTATCTTAATTGGTTTTAACTAAGTAGTGGTACCTTGTTACTTAGTTAAAATCTATACCTTGTTTAAATCCATAAAGTTTTTGGTTTTTTAAATTGTCTTTTAGCCCGATGTACAATATAATGATTATTATTATTAATTCTTAAATATTTAAGCACTTTATTATTTAATTCAAGTTAAAATGTATGTGTTATGATTATTTCATAACAGTTCAAATACAATCTTTTGCCGAGGCACACAAAATTATTGTATACGTAGAGTTGATGATATCAGACCCAATATTGGCATTTTGCCATTCAGTCGTTTAAAACTTGTTGGGAACTGCCTTTTAGATTTAATTCAACAAGCGTCGTATTTGCGCCAATGCCAAAACAGATCAGAAGTGTGAGTATAATTTATTACTTATATTAATCTATTACTTGTGAAGCGAGCGTTTGCGCCAAGGATGACTGTGCAAATGAAAACAGGATATTTAATATCGCCCATATATGTATATAACTAATAATAAACATAAGATTATAATTATAAGATGATGATATTATTTAACTTTAGAAACATGGCATTCATATTATATGGAAAAACCGTGAAATGCATGCACATTACGGGTTTCGATCGCTGTCTATGGATTTCCGAATGCTCGAAGTAAAAATTAAGTCGACAGCGCATTATTGACTGATATCACCTACCATCAAGTGAACCTAGTGCTCGTCTGTCGATACCTAACAAAAAAAGTAAAAATTAGGACCACATCGCATCATTGACTGATTTCCTGTTGCTGAGGTATCACCTACCATCAAGTGAACCTCATGCTCGTCTATCGATATCTGACATAAAAAAAATACAGTAAAACCCATCTGAGATACGGCTAGTATCACTATGATAATGTTTTCTTAGCTTGTATGGCATCTCCACATTCTTTGCTGAGAGTTCATCATTCGTGAAATTCCTGAAACATCAGACCGCGTCAATAATTTACGTTTACAGTAGCGAGAGCGCTTTGCACGGATAACTTACATAGTCGAAATTTCTCTCAAGATGTCGTCTGTGAGGTTGTGGTATAAGACCCCCAGGCTATGCAGCTAAGTAGGTATTTGCTACGCGAATGTTGGTTTACCAGTTGTTCGTTGCAGAATACTAAGGCCAAGTATTTAGTTAATGCACACAATATAATCTTACTCTACTAATCTTCTAGAACCTCAGCTATTTTAAGCTGAAACTTTAGCATTATTTTATATTATTAGATAGACATTTATTTACAGCAAACACTTGCACATACAAAAATACCAACTATGGACAAACATCAAGGACAAAAAGGAAACTCAAAAATAAAATTTAAAATTTAAGAACTAAATCCTATCTTCTTCAATCTATGCGGCAGTATACTGCCATAAAGATAAGATTTGTTTAAAAAAAAACAAATCGGGCTCAATGAAACCGCAACACAGTAACCTCGAAATTAATAAAAAGTTATGGAAAACAAAATAATAAAGTCTGTCTGTTTGGTATATTTTTATTGCAAAATAACAAAAAAACGATTTTGATAAAATTTTGTACGCACCTTAATCCTTGAAGCCTTTCTCCCATTTCCTTATATGAGTCGTCTATACGACTCTATAATCAAAGGCAGCTATCTGACATTTTTGGTCCGGCATTCTACCAAAATAAAATAAGTTCTTGTCGTTTAGACTGTTATGTTTTTTTATATATTTGGTTTTATCTTTAATTGTTAATATTAATAGATACCTTAAACATGCAATGAATGATACCTAATACAAAAATAAATTAGAAATACGTTTTTAAATTGCTTAAACAATCAGCCATAAGTCAGATAGCCGCCTTTGATTCTATACGACTCATATAGACTTGTAATACCATAAAAACATCACTTTTCTATTAATATATGTTTATTTAAAATGCGTACATAAAATCCACCACTAGATCAACATCAGGCAGAATATAAATTAAGTAGGTTGACAAATTGTTCCTGTTATCTACTCCATTGGTTCTGTGAGAAAAACCTAGAAGGGAAATCATCAGTAAGTCGGCAATATTTTTGTGTCGAAATCCCTCTGTCTCGGCACAGTTCAACGGATCATTTGACGCCGGATTTGATTAACGAGTATGGATGTGGTACTTAATAGAGTTTATTATTGTAAAGTCACGTTTTGGGAGCTTTTATAGATTGGGAAATAAAATTTTGTAGTACCAATCTGCCCGTGACCACATTTTGCGTTTACGAAAACATGGCTTTTGCACTACTTAATTTTGTATGTTATCAATTAAAAATTCGCTGTTGACCAATTTTTCACTTCCAATATTAATGTAAAAATATACTGAATAGATCTCGCATTAATTAAAGCTTATTCAGTTTAGGTAAATACTAGCAATTCGCCCCGGCTTCGCACGGGTGCAGTGTAGTTACCATACACAAAAGATAGCCTGTAACTCGCTGATAATGAAGCTTTCTACTGGTGAAATAATTTTTAAAATCGTTGTAGTAGTTTTTTAGTTTATTCATAACATACAAAAATACAAATCTTTCCTCTTTACAATACATTTAAATATAGATTATATTTTCATCATTTTTTTAACTAATGATGTTGGTATAAAATAATAAACGGTTACAACGTTGTAACACATTTTTGGTGACGCCTTGTGACGATGAGCCTATGTTAATAAACTTCCTCATCGGATTGATCAGCACTTACCCCCTACACTTGGATCAATCAGTTTAATAATTCGGAAAAAGACAGTCAGTAAGTGGTTTTTAACGAGTTGCAGTGACCATAATCTAGGTTTTTATTATTACAGGGCTTATTTGTTTATGGATTTCACTTTTCCATTGTTAGATATTTTATACATATTAAATTTCTGGTATTGAGGATGTCTATTGGTGGTGGTGATCACTTAACATCATTTGATAGTTAAAATAAAGGTCACATTTATTTTACAATTTTTAACTATAGTAGATATATCACCAAAAGAGCATGTGAGGTGTTTACTACTTCGTCCCATATACAAGTTCCGTTCAGAGCGGAAAATTACTTGCTACCTGCCGCACTCCGTATTCATGAATAGTTGTTTTCTGAACTTTAAATTAAATGTAACAAAGGAGAAACTACAGTACTGAAATTTTCATTTCGTTGACTTTGGAGAGGATTTTGTGATCGTTCGTTTGTTTATATTATTTGATATTAGAAATTTTAAATAAGTTATTCTTTTATTGAATGTGGGGTTCATATTGATGGTGGGTGATACCTCAGAACATCAGTCAATGTCGATTTATTTTTTAAGTTGAGTGAGAATTCATTCGGAAAATGATGCTCAAACCTATACGCTTTTGTTGCAGCTTAGAGTTTTTCATTCTGATTCGAATTTGGAATGGTGGATTCTAAATTCGAATAAAACTTTTTAAGGGTTTTTGTTAAATTTAGATTTTGTAAATTAATACATCTTGACCTACTTGATGAAGTGACACTGTCTGAATTTTTAGCTACAATAATTATGGCAAAAAGCTTTCGCTACATAATAAGTTAATATTGTTTTTTTAAATACAAATATAAATAATATTATAGTGGAAAATAAAGACCTAGAGACAATTTAAGATTTCTAAATGAGGTCGGAAGATAATGTAATGTTTGGTGGATTTAGTTGGTTGCGTTGAGACTGAGTTTAAGTAAAGTATTACTATACTCTGCTAACCATAAAACAATCTGACCATAATATACTGTAAAATTATAGATATTGAAATGTAAATATTTCATAACATTTCAATCTTATTAAATATCTTCAATTTTCAATCGTGTCACATGGCTCTAGTTCTAATACTGAATCATGTCAATAATAACATAATATTTCATAAATACATTTAACCTTAATTAAAATAATAGACAGACCACTAAATATAATCAGCGATCGCAATCCCCATGTTTTCCACATAACATTACAAATAAAACTAATTTTCATTAATTAATGATTCGGTAACATAACTAAATGCGTATAGTGGATTATGTCGAAACATAATGACACAACAAATTAGTTAATACAAACGATCAAGCTTACGAATTGTTATGTTAAAAGTAGTGGGCGTTAATTCAACAAGCAGCTTTTTAAAACCGCTTTTCTAATGTTAACGAATTAGCTGCTTTTCGTTTACCGAAAAAGCCGTTAAATATATTTACTGTTTCATCCAACGATTTTCGAACGCAATGCGCGGATAGCTCAACGAACATTCAACGCGTAGTCGCTAACATCATCCGAAGCAGCTTGTTTATTTAACGCATAACCAGTTGAATTTATTAACTGTTAATAAAATTAGCTGCTTTTTTAACAGGTTATCAGTTTGTAATTAACAGTTTCATTTCGTTAACACAAAAACCGTCAACGACCCACCTCTAGTTAAAACTGAAATGGGCGATGTAAGAGGATAAATTGGCGATCGGCCATCGTGCGGTTCAAAAACGGCTGTAATTGGTGCAGCCATAATTTAATTCTGCTAACGTAGTGTTTGAGCTGATGCCAGTGCGCTCGATTTCAATAAAAGGGCCTCTTCAACGTCATGGGCCATCAATTTGATAACCGACGGTACTCAGTTGTGTTTATTTTATGTTAGACTAGCAACGCGCCCCGGCTTCACACGGGTGCAATGTAGATACACAAAACATAGCCTATGTTACTCGCTGATAATGTAAATTTCTATTGGTGAAAGAATTTTCAAAATCGGTCCAGTAGTTTTTGAATTTATTCATAACATACAAAAATACAAAAATTCAAAAATACAACTCTTTCCTCTTTATAATATTATTATTAATTATTAATTATTAATTATTAATTATTAATTATTAATTATTAATTATTAATTATTAATTATTAATTATTAATTATTAATTATTAATTATTAATTATTAATTATTAATTATTAATTATTATTATTAGTATTAGTATTAGTATAGATATAGATATAGATTAGTATAAATATCGACAGACGAGCATGAAGTTCACTTGGTAGGTGATACCCCAGACACAGAACATCAGTCTATGATGCATTGTCGACGTTCTTTCTACTCAACATTCGGAAATCCATAGCCTAAGACCGAAACGTGCAATGTGCACTTCAAGGTTTTTCCGTCTATGAACGGTGGAACCCGGTCGGAATTTCGATATTCCTACACCCGATCAATGCCCGAAGTTACCAGACGTGGTGGTAGGAAGACATGCATACAGAGAATTATAAAAATGTTGTCCCGGTGGGATTCGAACTCACGACGCATCGATGCGCACGGCAGGTATTCTACCGAACGCGCCAACGAGCCCGTCGTTTTTCTGCTTAATTTGCCTTTAAATTATTATTATGTAATGTTGTAATTTCAATAGTGGCTTTACATTCGACCACTGCCATTTCATCTACAGGAACCACCATAAATATATAATTTCGGTTATTATTAATTTATTATCTTCCGAACACATATTTATAATATTAAAGTTTATTATTACTATATTCGTTGTTTTATTGAGCGTTTTTGCAAGTTCCGTAAGGCAAAGAATTTCCTTGTCACTTAAGAAAGTTTGTATATTTAAAAATTGAACAAACATGAATAACTTACGCATCCGACTACAAAGTTTCAAAATAACCACACAATGTCATAAACTTAGTAACTGTTACAAAACTACGTGAAATTTACCCTCAAAGGCTACCCTTTCTTCGAGAAGTATAACTTTGTGGTCTTACATCAAATATTGACAAAGTTGCCAAGTTTTTAACTTATCGCCTTATGGGCATTACCAAACCTTCGAATAAGCTTTAAAATGTTAGCATTCCCAACAATTGAAAGTGCTGATATTATGACTCTAATTCTCTCTCCAAACTTCAATTGAAGGTAAGATTCAAATATTTGTAGATAAGTTACATTTTAAGTGGATACAGATTTTACCACAGACTACTTCGTTGTATTATAATTATACAGGTAAATTAATGTTTTTTTTTTTAAATTAAGGGCGTGTATGACCTAATCCGAAACTAAGAGCAATAGCGAAAAGTTATAAAGGAGTCTCGAGGCCGATTTTTATGAAAACTAAAACTGCGTCATCGCAGAAATGGCCTGGCTTGAAATATTGATTTTTGAAAATCAATATTTCAAGCCAGGAATCGGACCCGTTGATTTTGAAAAAATAACACCATTACACCATTCGATAGTAGGTATCGCTAATAAGAAACGAATTTTGGCAAGTAATGCGTATGGAAAAATTAAGGAAAATTAAAGTTATGTATATATACATATTTTAAAGTTATGTCCTTATCCTTTAGCCATGAAATACCAATGATCCCTTTTGAAAATAAATAAATTGTTTTAAACAAAAGATTGGCAATTTCATTTGATTAAAAAACTACGTGTTTCTTATTGTGTATATTTTGTAAAAAATATGTCAAATAATATAGAAATAAGTTGGTACTCAATTGATTAATAACCGTACCTACATTACCTGTATATACAGGATACAATGGTATTTTAGTCTCCATCATTTTTCAATATCATAAAGCGTTATTGGGTTACATGATGAGTGGCCCTTGGCTGGAAACGGTTTGTATGGATGTTACGGAAATGAGAAATGAATTGTGGTGAGATCGAGCCAAGTGGCTGAAACCCCGCGGGTGCATTTCACAGATACTTGCGCTTTACGACCGCTATGACCAATTTATAGTCGTATTTCTAGCTAATATATACGCGATTAAAAACTAAATAAATGCTTCAAGAATAAATAATTGTAAGTTATTGCCATTCTATGTACATCTCTCAAGCTGTTAATTCCATTTTAAAGTTTTTATTTTAGTATGTATTGTACAGTATTTACTACTATTACAAATAGAATTCCATATTTAATAATTAACATATTATTTTTCTATTACTTTTGATTTTATGTAAATGTACTTAATAATGAGAAGAGAAATTGTGTGGTATGAAATTAACATATTATATATCTTCTAGGATGTTATTGATTTTAATCAATTCTTAGTCATAAATACTAAATCAATATAATATGTACAATGTACGAATTCAATTTTTCTTCACGTAATTTCTCTACGTAGCTCTATGTAGCTGACCTTATAATTATACATTTTAAGTAAAGAATGATTTTAAAATTATTCTTTATTTAAATTTTCTAAGAACAATGCAAACTCGTTAATATAGCAGATGGCTGCGATCAAAGAGCTGAATTTTGAAAATAAAAGCGCGTGAACTGAAGTGCGAACAAAAGTGATGATTTATTTCTTTAATTTTATAGTCTGTCTGAAATAGATTTTCTTAAGTTTTATTTTATTCACTGTACTTTTATAGCTGACCAGTAATAATTCTGTTCGCCTGAAAAAAATAAATTGTATTTTATGGCTATAATGATTCAAATTTCGATTAAATTCCTATATTTAGGTTCTTATTTGTTTTAATTTAGTGCAGTCGGTAAGTTAGGCAGAAATTAAACATTTTATGTGGGATCTGTTAGTAAAGTTAAACAATAATGAATTCTAGTAAGATTAGCTTTGAGGACTACGTGAATTCTTGTATTTAAGATTATGTAGGACATAAGATAGACTGTATCTATTTCTATACTAATATTATAAAGTGGATAGATTTGTTTGTTTGTATGTTACGATATAACTCAAAAACTACTCGCCCGGTTTTATAATTTTTTTCACTTCTAAAAAGCGATATTATCAGCGAGTAACATAGGCTTTTATTACGTTTAGTACATTGCATCCGTGCGAAGCCGGGGCGGATCGCTAGCCATTAATAAGCAAGTAGATGATCATGTCTTTTATGTATAATTTCGAAGATATTTGAATTCAGAATCTCCGGTGCTAAACGCATCATTCATACCACTTATGTATGTCTTAAATTTACCAGGGTGAATCAAAAAGTTCTTAGAAGTGCATATATATGAAACCTTTTTGGATCAAGTTCGATATTCAAATTAAAGAGTGTCTATCACACTATATTTATGCAGACTGTCACTTGTTTTTGTCAGTTCGTTCGCATGTAATAAATTTTTTTGTGCAACGAGTTGCTAAAAAGTCAAAATTATGGATAAAAGTGAGTTACGTGCGGTGATAAAATATCTCAGTTTGAAAAAAATGTCTACGAAGGAAATTTTTTTGGACATTCAGCAGACATAAGGGGGTGATGCTGTACCCTATTCTACGGTTGCGTACTGGGTGGCTGAATTTAAATGAGGTAGATCAAGCTGTAAAGATGACCCGCGTTCTGGGCGGCCTTCAACCTCCGTTACAGAAGAAAATGTCAAAAAGGTTGAGAATCTGGTTTTGAAAGACAGAAGAATGACTATAAAACATATAGCTGAGATCCTAAAGATATCTTTTGGTAGCGTTCAATCCATTTTAATTGATTCACTGGGGTTCAAAAAAGTGTCTGCAAGATGGGTGCCACGAATGTTAACCGACGAAAACAAAAAGCGACGTTTGGAAATTTCCAAGCGTAATCTCGAAATGTTCCAGCGTGATTCGGATAATTTTTGCCATCGTCTTGTCACCATGGATGAAACGTGGGTCCACCATTTTGATCCTGAAACTAAAAGACAAAGCATGTCTTGGAAACGACCATCCTCTCCATCCATCAAGAAATTTCGAGTTGCTCCTACCGCTGGCAAAGTTATGGCCTCTGTGTTCTGGGATAGTGAAGGAATCCTTTTTATTGATTACATGCCAAAAGGCCAGACGATTACTGGACCCTATTATGCAAATTTAATCCCGAAAGTGCGTGAAGCGATTAAAAAAAAACGTCGTGGAAAACTGTCGTTGGGCGTGTTGTTCCTTCAAGATAACGCTCCTGCTCATCGATCGGAAGTTGCGCTCAACGCAATCCGCTGTGCTGGCTTCAATCTCCTTGACCACCCACCATATTCTCCGGACTTAGCCCCAAGTGATTTTCACTTATTTCCAAAATTAAAAGAGGAAATTCGTGGAACAAAATTTCACGATAATGACGCGGTTATAGCTGCCGTAGAGGACTTTTTCGAGAGTCAAAAAAATAATTTTTTTCACAAGGAATAAGGAAGTTAGAAACGCGTTATTCTAAATGCATTGCATTGGAGGGAGATTATGTAGAAAAATAAAATATTATTATTTAAATCTTTGCATTTTTTAATATTGATTCCAAGAATTTTTTGATTCACCCTCGTATTATGACACGGTCTAAAGTGCATAGACGTATAAGTCAAAGGATCACGATCTCTACAACAGGCGAAAGACTCAAATTAAGTATGTTCTTTGTATTTTTTTAAGAAAGCAACTAGAGAAAAATGCACCTGTGCTTTATTTATTCCGTTCAGCAATTTGTTACTTCAACTACAGCGGAGCAATATATAAAGCGCGAAACGAGTTGCTAATAATAATAATTGAACCTTTATTTATATATGGATGTATTTGTTAGAAGTTTTGTTATTCAATACAATCCGTAATTGGTGTATCAATGATCTGAATTTTTTTTTTTGTGTCTTTTATTCGAATTCCGAATGTCATTGAATGTCAATTTGAAGCACAAATAAAATTCCTTTATTTGCTTTAGGAAATGGCCCAGTTATTTATTTTAGAGAATGAAAATGTTTTCACTGAGAAATAATAAAAAATTGCAGATTTTAAAATATATGACAAGTTGTTATTATTTATTACATTTAAATTACACAATACAGAACATTAGAAGACATGCTGTTATATATCACATTACAATACATATTTAATAATTATTAATAAGCTTACTTATTCAATAATATTGTTTAGAATCTTAAAAACACAGTGAGATAATATTGTCTTTTATTAACGCGAGAATCACACATTTAAATAAAATACTGTATACCGGATTAAAACGCGATTTATTATTTATATTGTTTAAATTATTTATCCCGACATTTCCCCGTGACCACGGTTGCTGAAAAGCATCCGAAACGTCGGGATAAATAATTTAAACAATATAAATAATAAATCGCGTTTTAATCCGGTATACAGTATTTTATTTAAACAGTGAGATAGCATGTGCTAAGTTGATGTGAGGATCTGACATAAATATAAAAAACTAGAAACACGCTCCGGCTTCGCACGGGTGCAATGTAGATGTACTGTACACAAACAAAAGCTGATAATGTAGCTTTCCATTAGTGAAATTTTTAAAATCGGTTCACTAGATTCAGACCCCCTACAATCTCACAAATTTTACCTTTATAAAATATTAGTATAGATTATGTCCATATTGAAGTTGGTGCTGTTCTGCACTCCTATTCTATGCCAATTTGATCACCTTCCACCAGCTTCGAGTGCATATATTAACCGTTGCTATCAGCAAATCATCGGTCTGCACTAGCCCAAAAAAATCTCTAATAACTATTTGGGAACGCTTTAATCCAGTCTTGATCGAAATTTGATCAAGCGCCATGAGTGCCATTGGACTGGTCATACCCTCAAAATTGACTCCAATTATACACTGAGGTAAACCCTTCACTGAAATCC
The DNA here is from genome assembly GCA_905404175.1 of Anthocharis cardamines. Classification (NCBI taxonomy): domain Eukaryota; kingdom Metazoa; phylum Arthropoda; class Insecta; order Lepidoptera; family Pieridae; genus Anthocharis; species Anthocharis cardamines. The sequence continues at coordinate 5,429,829 of FR989959.1, forward strand.
CCAAGGAATATGGAAGTACTGTCGTCCTAAGAAAACTTAGCAATGTCATTGCACATGAGAATGCTATTGGGAAAACCTGGAGAGTGGTGAAGAGGGAAACTCAAGATAAATCGGGTTGAAGGATTGATTAAATCCCATTTAAAAGATATATAATCTGCCGGCCTAGCATGACCGCCACGAGATATCTCGCGGACGAGAGAAGACAAACTAAGATGTATAGATCTGACGGCTGATTGTTAGCAATTTAAAAAAGAAAACGATTTTCTCCTTTATTTTTTGTATTAGGTATCATTCATTGTATGTTTAAGGTATCTATTATTATTAACAATTAAAGATAAAACAAATATATAAAAAAACATAACAGTCTAAACGACAAGAACTTATTTTCTTTTGTAGATTGCCGGACCAAAAATGTCAGATGAATTGTCAGCCTTTAAATCTATGCGACTCATATTATATCTCGATATCGGCAATTTTGATGGAAAAGATATCTCGATCGATTAAAAGTCGAGTTTTAAGTGTAATTGTCGTGTTAGACCCGGAAGAAATAAAGAGATAATCGATTAAAACAAGAAAACGGTCGACAAAATTTTGTCGCGGTTGTCATGTGGTAGGCCGGCTGGTCGCTGTTAAGCATTGTTCATAAAATCAGATCTGCTTGAACGCAGCAATAATACACCTCAGGCAGTGGCGGGACCACCATAACCCGAAACCGTAAAGCCGTAATGCTGTAAAGCCGAAACGCCTGTTTTGTCTTATTAATGCATTAAAAAGAAATATAACAATGTCATTAGTCATTTATAACTTATACGATTACTTAATTATATAAGTTAATATAAATACATATATAAACGCGTATTATGTTAAAATCGGCAAGACGGGCTTTTGGGCTTGTATGGTACTCCCGCCACTGACCTCAGAACTCACCTTCCCATACAGAACAGTTCTATTTATAACACGAACATTTAATAGACAGTACAGCTACTTCCTAGTTCCAGTTATTGTCAATTAAGTGGTACGGTTTTTAATTGAGGTAGGTATCTTGTTGCAAGGTAAATCAATTAGAGCACGGTCGAGCCGCCCGTTGGTAAATTGATTTAGTTTGCCCAACCTCTGTGCCGTGTTTACATTCACTATGATGACTTTTATTCAATTTTACGCAATATTTCATGGGTATAACGTGATTTTTTAGTGAGTTCGCTTATTCTGAATAACTTATTAAAACAGTGCCGATCATAGAGCAACACGGGACACCGGCGAACCGGAGGGGAGTAGCCATACGCAGGCGTTCCCCTCTGTCAAAGTACAAGTCCAAATGGTCCTATGCGTACAATAAAACTAGTTGTAGCTACACTTTTCACTAGACTAAATCCAGATGCGCGACTGAATCGACCTCCTAAAAAAATGCCGAATTGTTTGTGTTTCTTGTTGCCAAAAAATATCTGCCACGTCAAATTTACAAAAAGATAGCGTTATCTTTCATATGTAGGTATTTTTTAATCATATTATTACTATTTACTTCTTTAAAACTTAAAAAATTACAATATTATCGGTCGTGTTGTTTCGGATTTTTTTACCAACACAGTCGCTCGACAGATCCGCGTATTGTATGAGCCCTCATACAATACACGGATCTGTCGAGCGACTGATCCGAGTTTATTTCCGAGAAGTCGCTGTCACCGAGCGATAGTGTTGTTGTCGGATTGTTTTAAGTTATCGAAAAAAAATGGCAAAGGAGTCTTCTATACAGAGACAGTTTTGAGATTAAATTTTCTGATTCAAATATTATATTGTGATAATATAGTTATATTGTTAAAATATAATATAATACTTACGCGCGTTAGCACATTTATTAAAATCACTTAGTGTAAACTTCAACCATAATGTTTTTTTTTATTTCCTAAAAATCCAAAGGATATGGAAAATTGTGTAACCCAAATTTAATAATTGCGATATGATCTAGAAAAATGACATATTTTTAATCTTATAATATAAAAAATCAGCTCAATTCTCAATCTGGGAGAGGAGAAATATAGTTTTCCTGAGATTCTCGATTAATTGAACCGATTACACAATCACAAAAAAAAACCTTTGGACAAGGTAATTAACTCAAAAGTAATTAAATGCACTTTAAATACAATATATTGCATATAATTACAGTTATGTTATTAAATAAAATATAAATTATTAATTAAAGAAAATTAATATACATAATTATCGATTTTTTATCGATTAAAATCGATCTTTTATTTTAGTCTGTCATTGGCATGCCGCATGACAGTTGTTTACTCTGTGCTAATTCGTTTCGTGTTTTCAACGTTTTGAGTCTGAGTGCTTTCCCGATTGTCGTCATTTAGGAATTGTTACGATTTGACAACTACAAATATCATTGGTCACAGATTTATGATATATTTATGTCAGTTATTGATTGTAACATAATCTTACTTTTACTACTTAAATCTCTAATAACTCGGCTCTCAGATTGTCAAAACTAATAGAATTTTCATCGAAGGACTGTTAAGTCTCAATCTATTAATTCACATCAATTTCATATTGTAACATCTCCTTTAAGGGATAAATGAAATAAATATAATAACGAAGTATTTTTCAAATTATTGGACATGGTCCACTCTCCGTGACCTGCTACGTGCGCATTACCCGACAAGTTCATTTTGTATTATTGTAGTACGTAATAAATTAAGTCCTTTGTATCACTTATAAACCTTATTTCCCTAACCCAGTTCTTGAAATTATCGATACTGCGTATCGACAGTTCTTGCAACTACGGCTAAAAGGACTTGTCAGTGTAGTTGCGCCATTTATTTATACTGTTATGACACGGAATGTTTAAATGTGTGTGTGAAATTGTTAGTGTATTTTTTAATTGTCACGGTGTGAGTTTCGTAGTGACAGACGATTGCTTTTGTGTGCGAATTTGAGTACGCACACATAGCGCAGATTTCCCCCCGCAAAAAATGACAGACAGTTTGGTATCGGTAACGAACGCTATGGCTACTCCCCTCCGGTTCGCCGGTGGCCCGTGTTGCTCTATGGTGCCGATGATTAAAGGCTCTTGTAAGAAACATATAGGTTGTCTGTTATTAACGCGACTATCACTCATTTAAACAAAATACTGTATACCGGATTAAAACGCGATTTATTATTTATATTGTTTAAATTATATTGATCCCGACGTTTCGGATGCTTTTCAGCAACCGTGGTCGCGGGGAGACAGTATACAGTATTTTATTTAAACAGATAGATTATCGGCGTAGAATAATTCAAATCTTTGGATTGAAACTATTTTATAATGATAATAAAAAGTAGATACTTTATTTTATTTAAATATTTTTAAATTTATAAAAAAACTTTAAAATATTTAAAAAAAATAAGTTAAAAATACGTAGAACCTCTTTAAGATACCGAGGTTGGCCTCGGTAAGTCCAAAACCTCCAGAATTGGAAAAAATGATTTGCTCCCTTCCTTTTAAGCCTCCATTACCTCAATTATTCGAAATCTCAATACCTCTAGCCATTTCAGTACATATTTTCCCTCCATAACTCGAAAAATAAACTGGTCCTCTGTACCTGAAACATAAAAATTCTTAATTTTACAACCTTTACAACTAGTCGAATATTTCCTTACATAATCCGCCTAAGTCGAAATCCTTCATAAATTGATATCCCTTTAACTCAATTTTTTTGGCGTCTCCCTTGAAGTTTGACTTACAGAGGCTCTATTGTAGTTTAAAGGGCGGTTTTATGACTATGAATTGTATATGAATTTCATTTGTTAACTTATACTTAAAAGTAAACTTAATGCGTTGCAATGTCACGTAAAGTAAAAAGAACAACTCTCTAAAGTTTTATCATAATTGGATGAATAGTTAAGGGGACAAACATACTTGCATTTATTTTTATTTATATTATATAGATAGAAGATCATTAATATATCTCAAAACTGTCATCATTTATTGACTTGATTTATCTGACATTAGATATCTATCAGAATTCATCGATTAAATGACAAAAGAATAACCTCAATAATACTTGATCTAGTCCCAAAACAATCGTATTTGCTCTCACAGGTACTCTAAACTTGTGTCGCAATTTTCTTCTATTTCTTTTTCTTAGTAATGGAATTTCATACTACAAGCGAAGATTGTGGAGATTTTGAAATAATATAAGAGCACTCCAGCATCCCCGCCACCTTATGAGAAATAATCTACAATGTTCGTGACATCTAAACTACATTTTATTCGTCTTAAATGGGATAAACTATTAGCTTTTAAGACAAAAGAAATGCTGATTTTCACTCGGCCAAGTCATATTTCACTCTTAATTAATGTAATTGTTGTCTTTGATTGCTATTGGAATTTGCAGGCTTTTTAGTTTTTAAGCTTTAAAACAGAATAATTAAATATTATAGAGGAACTACATATATACATAGGTATATTTCATATATCAAAAATATTAATGGATACCTACACTTTAAATCCTGTATAAAATTTGAAAAGTCTTTAAAGAGAATAAATATGTGCTCTTGTTTCTCAATTTAATTCAAGAAGAACCACGTATAGGTGGCGATGGTTGCAAATGTTACCAAAAAACAAAGGAAAAATATTTTAACAAACGCCCACAATATTGCAGTAATAATATGATCGCAAAATCGTATTATCATTCATGGAGTAGCTATCAATTTTGCAAAGCTGTGGTCCCTTATAAATTAATCAGCGTAATATGCATTAACGCACAGCTTGTGCAAAATAATTTCCTCACAATGGCTAATTGCTTGCTTATAGACTGTGAGTGAACTTGTTATCAAATGTCATGTATATTCGTAGTTTTTAACTTTTTTTAGTGACAATATAAGTTGACTTCACTTTAGTATTCTATATCTATACTATTATGATGAGAAAAGATTTGTTTGTTTGTTGAAAACTACTCGATCGATTTTAAAAATTCTTTCACCGTTAGAAAGCTACATCTTCACCGAGTAACATAGGCTAGCTAGGCACTTTCCAGAAACAATTAGGGATCCCTATTAAAACTTGAATAATGTAACCCAAGGTGTAAAAAAAGGTTGTTGGGAGTAATATCTACTGAACCGATTTTAAAAATTATTTCACCAATAGAAAGCTACATTATCAGCTAGTGACATAGGCTTTTTAGCTAGTGTATAACCGGGGCATGTTATATTTCATAAACTTTACTCATTAAAACCTGTCGACACACGGGAACTCACAGTGATATTGTTTTATACAAATAAACAAGGTGACAACCCAGTTACTCAACTGTGCTTCTCATACTCTTCTTTTTCGACGTATCTTTGTTTCTATTTTCCACTTCACTTCACTGCTAAGTACACATACAATTCATTCCACATACATTTACTGTTTAAAATAAAAAGTTATTTGGGTTACTGTCATCATTTAATGTCGTTTTAGAAAAACCCTGAATTTTAAATAAAAACTAACTTTATAATTAACTAGCAACGCGCCCCGGCTTCACACGGGTGCAATGTAGATGTACTACACACAAAACATAGCCTATGGTACTCGCTGATAATATAGCTTTCTATTGGTGAAAGAACTTTCAAAATCGGTCCAGTAGTTTTTGAGTTTATTCATAACATACAAAAATACAAATCTTTCCTCTTTACAATATTAGTATAGATTACTAATTATAAAACTTAATTCACCTATGATAAACTAGGTCATTGTGATAGGATTTAGCCATGTCATGGATTATAAATGCAATGACTATGTTATATTATATGTATATTGCAAATTGACAGTTGACACTATAAAAAGCTTCCAAAAGCTAGCAGAGATATATACGTATGTATGTCTCCCTATCCCGATGTTATTTTAAGTGCATTACCGTAGAAACTGACGAAGGTGAAGATACAAAGTTTCCGAAGCGTGGATATTGCTGTCATTGTTTCGCGGTTCCGAGGGCCGTACCCTTGTAAAGTGAAACACGTATTTGCGGTTATCAAAATGTTTAGGGTCTTCGGGATGTCTTGAAAGTTCTTTAACTAAGCCCGATCGAACATCAAACACAACTTATATTGTAAGTGGATCTATTTTGTACCTAAGAATATATTTTACAGCTTTACCCGAGTGCTACAATAAAGTGCTGCTCTGTTTAAACACATGAAGTGTAAAACGCGATGTATTATATTATTTATACGGACATTTCGAAAGCTTTTTACACCTTAGATAAGCCAAAGCACTACATACGCTTCGACTAACAACCCCGCTAAAGAAGTAAATTTTTTCCAAGATATCAGCCGATAGGTGAAGCTATTGAAATTAAAACATACCAAAAAATGGTTTAAGACTTTCTACCATATACTGGTACTGTTACGGTTATTAAAAAGCTAAAACCCCAAGATAAACATATAAAAACCCAAGAGGACTTTGTCAGTCCGTATTGCCATAAAATAAACTCCGTATGGCATTCCGTAGATGGCATTAATATGGCATCTTTTTGAAAATTCAAATCAGACAGCTGTCACCTTTCAGTCTGCCCGTGACCCCGATTGCTGAAAAGCACTCCAAACGTCGTGATAAATAATATAATGATTAATCGCGTTTTAATTCGGCAAATATTTTATTTTGCCTGGAAGAAATCGCTGCCTAGCTATAAGGCCACCAATATTCTCTAGATTAGTTATGTTTGTTATATTGTTTTGTTTTTTTGGTAAAATAAAGAATATAAATTAATTTAATAAATATTAAGCAACTTTATAATTATAGCTTATGTATTCTTGTTCGTAAAATCATTGATAAACCAATATTTCCTTCAACTTCCCATTCATAAAGCCCGCACTAATTACTGGAAAAAATAATAACTTTCGAGAAAGCACAGCTTTTCAATAAATTATCAACAAATATTTAGAAAATGCTTTATATTTTGGTATGTTTAAGACTGAGCTAGCCAAGTATATTTTAAACGATAATTCCTTATTAAAATAGTTAGTGTCTGTCAAAATATTATGTTTTCCATTCTTCTTATATTTTGTGGTACAAAAGTTTTGTGTTAATCTATTTGTGTACATTCGTGCATGCATAGTTTTAAGAGCTTTATTATACTATATTCATGTCGCCGTAGACCATTACATAGTTTTTAAATATTATTCATGTGACTGTATTATTAGTCTTAATGCAAAATAAATTCTTTAAACCTAAACCTATATTGAATTGAGTTGAAAAATACTACCATCATTTTGTCTTTTCATATATTGAAATTTATAAAGCAGTAATCATATTTGTATTACAAATTATATTATGGTTTCTATCTCGGACACAAGAGAAGCTTGAAATTTCATACCCATTATCATTAATGTCAACGGAATTTCACAATTGTAGACATAAAGGTAAACATTAACCCATATAGACATCGTTCTGAATACAATGGAAGACCTTTATTCTACTCCTCAGACCGTTGTAAAAAGCGCTGATCGTTGAATCAAAAGGATTAATTTGGCGATAAAGCTTATCGTGATATTACGTGGTTTTATAAAGTATGAACTTCAATGCTCACAAAAGAGATTTCGTTGAATTCGATATTTGAAATATTTTAACTTATGGATGTTAAAACTGTTATATGATTGTTATTTATTATAGTATTTATTATAGTAGATATATTATTGTAAGATTTTCACGCTATCATTCCATACAACCCCGTCGTAGTTTGCTGGTAAACGTATTCCGTTTAGGATCAGGTTTGAATCCTGAGGAAACTAAGACTAAAAACTATCGTTTCGGCTGGGCATGCCTTGCCCAGTGGTGGGATCAGCATACAAGCCCAAAAGCCCGGGTTGCTCTATTAATGCAACCATAAAGAGAAAACTAATGAAGCCCTTAACGTGATTATGTAAGTCATAACTTATATGATTACGCATTTATATAAGTTTTATAATACTAACAATCCGCCCCGGGTGCGATGTAAAGAAAAAAAAGAAATAGTCTATGTTACTTGCTGATATGTAGTTTTCTATTGGTGAAGGAATTTTTAAAAGCGGTCGAGTAGTTTTTTGAGTTATGTTAACAAACAAGCAAATCTTTCCTCTTTATAATACCAATTAATACGCTTCTTTAACCAATAGAAAGCTATCAGCGAATAACATAAGATTTCTTCTTTTTATTTGTGATTAGTGCATCTATATAGCACCCGTGCGATGCCGGGGCGGATAGCTAGTCTATTATAGAATGAGATTCTTAGCACCCTCTCCGAATGCTTGGACTGTCCATTTTTCAAACACTGGACAAGTGTTCACCGCAGCGGGAACCGCAAATAGTATTTAGGCTACACATAGTTTTTACATTTTTTAAATTTCTTACGTAATTATTGCCTATTTACCTATTTTATTTTTATTGTATAGTTGTATAGTGTAAAACAATTTATGGATGTATGTCTGAATTAAAGAATTATTATTATTACAGAACCAATAGATTATTTATAAGAAAGTATAAGAAATATTTTCCGTAATTTTTGTTATATAAAATGATAGGATTGTCAAATTTGGAACGCGTATTATGGACGATCTACGCTTATTAAAATAACTCTCACATTTTGTACGATGAAATAAAATTTTAATTTTACTGGATTCAATTATAAAATCTCATCAGATGAAAATAACGTGCACGAAGTGTAAATGCGGGAGGCATTAAATGTCATTGGCTTCGTTGCGGGTGTGTTATATCCGTACTACGTAGTATCGCTAGGTATAATTATTTATTATATTCTGTGTTTTGAGATCATAAATATTTAAAACTAATGCTAGTACTCAGATTAAATAAGTTTTTTATTTAATCTGAGTGCTAGTGTGTGTATCTCATATTATCCTCAAGTCCTCACGATATAGTACATCCGTTTCTGTATTCTGTGATAGGTTGACATTCTATTCTCAAAAAAAAAAAAATTGCTGTCATTTGTGTTACCACTTATGTCTAAAACTTAAATGACTAATTTAATAATTGAATTAAAAAAAAGTTTTAAAATTTCAGTTCAGTAGTTACCGACCCCTCTCAGTTTCTGGTGTTTAATTATATTGAAAGTGTCGATTCTACTGTATTTATTAGCGATGCCCGCGACTTCGTTCGCATGGGCGAGCTTTTGAGCAAGCTTTCTTCATTTGATATATCCTCCATCCTCTGCACTTGTTGATTTCTTGAGGGAAAGAGCTATTAAGATAGTCATTGACGGGTGCTTCCGCGATCTATAATGGCTATTAATACTAATGTAAGTAACCCTGTGTTTTGTATCATATTATTGACATTTTTAATGGTTGAATTCGAAGGATGAATTGAAATAGAAAGACCATAGTTGAACAAATGAACCTGACTGTAAAGAAACTTTAGGGAGATTTATATCAATCATATTAGTAAATTAATGTAAAGAGAAATTATACGTATTTGTAACACTTTCGGCGGCACAACAATCGTTTATATAAAGTCCGAACAAAGAGGAGGCACAAAGTAAATAAACGAGTGGGTGGCAGTGATAGCGATGCCTTCAACAAACAAGCATATTGCTTGTGGATAATCCGCGCTCGGAGCGCACGCCCCAGCCGTCACAGAGAAGACAGCTGACAGAGGCAAAACTGGATATCCATTTGCTATCTTTGGTGGTAAAACATTTGTGTCGCTACCTTAAATATTTTTAGGACTTATGTATGACCGTAAAACGGTACCAATCAGGGACAGCCTTCGGACAGTTGACAATTTAACACGCGATAGATTGTGATTTATCAGTTTCATTTAGACCGAATTTATGTTACGGATCACAATCTTTCGACATTCTTCAAACTAGCGAATTTGATTATAAAAAGGATGAAATACCGTTATTTATAGTTTTACGATGACATATACACCGCCAGCGCTTGTGGCCCTGACGCCATTAAAGCAAGCTTATAATAACTTCACTACATGTAATAAGATGCAGTATCTTAAAATTTACATACTTTTACTGTAATTATGTTTCTTATAAATAGCAAATTTTCATAAAATATAGCCACTTTATTACCCATTTATATATACATTAATTTTTATAATTTTTAACGCTTGCCAGAAATGGTAGCATTTGATACGAGTATACATTTTAAATTAGCTAGAAAAAACGAGAAGTTTTAAAATTCGGAAGCTATAATAATGTGACTCTGTAAGTAAAGTTTCACTGTACTCTTTCGTGCTAGACTGAAACTGATAGTGGATTGTTTAAGAAATATTTCACCAAAATACTTTTGTTTATTCGATTTCATAGAACAGAGTCATATTCGGCTTTCACAGAGTATTTGATTTTCGTATCAATAATGCGTATTCGTATAGTGTTAAAACCCAATAAGTATTAAAATAAAAATTGTAATATATCTCATCTTAATTATTAATTATAGTGGTCTTTGATATCTTAGGTAATTTTGTCCCTAAACTTTTAAAACAGTATTTAAGTTAAATTTATCTTATATATATAAAAAAAAATGTTATCCGTCTGACTGTTAACACTTATCACGGAAACTTTTTGACTGATTTACATGTACATCACAGATTTACCTAAACCTGTATAGCTATAATTTGTTTCATCGAAATGGTATGTCGGGAAGAAAAGTTATGGTTACATATTTTAAAAATAGCGAAGAAGTCGTGGGCACCAACTAGTATAGTATTATTTATGGAATACAGCGAGCATTTAAGCGGCTTTATTCTATAGTTGAGGTTTCTATGAAAACTCAGCATATTTACCGACAAAAGCTTATTTAAATAGTTCTCATAATATTCTGAACTAGCTATAAACATTCTATGAAATAGTTATCGTAGAATATTATAACTTTATGTTCTTCCCGCACCTTGATCGTATGGATGAATTATTATTATATGATAAAGTTGGTTTTTCTAGAATATGAAGTACTCAACTCGCCCCGGCTTCACACGGGTGTAATGTAGATGTAGAATGCAGCTTTATATTAGTGAAAGAATTTTTAAAATTGGTTCATTAGTTTTGAGTTTATTCATAACATACAAAAATTCAAAAATATAAATCTTTCCTCTTTATAATATTAGTATAGATATAGATAGTATACAGATATAGATATGTCAATATTCAGAAGTTTTTGTAAAAGTTCATATCAATCCATTACTTTATTTTGGATTGAAAGCAGCTCTTGATTGGGCTCCATTTTTCCTGATAGATTTTTAATAATATAGGGAGCAGACAAGTTTGCGGCTCACCTGATGGAAAGTTAACACAGCCGCCTATGAACATCCACACCAGAGGACTTGCGGATGCATTGCCGGCCTTAAAATAGATGATTCAGATGGATTAACAAAACACAAAATTTTTTTCTTAGAAATCAACTTTTTTGTTTGTATACTTCACTTCAATCTGCATGATTCCGAAAATTCCGAAAATGTCATACATTAATCTACCACTATCTACTTACTAGTGTACAATATATTTATAAATCACAATACAGGCTTAAATTCAAATATTATATACTACATGGTGCCTTTTTAGTGAGCTATTTAAATGAACATAACTTTACTTCCCCACTTCTGATTTCGATGAAAGAAGTCTTGATATATTTTTTTTGTTTGGGGTCAGTACAATATGTTTTCTTTTTCTATTCTCTTCTTTCTCTCGATATATCATCAACCCCTGAAGCAAATCGTTATTACCACAAAAAATCCATCTATTTTGCCTATTTAATTCATGGATAAATATAGTAATTCCACAAATCTTTTAGAGCTATGCGAACTCTTCGCAAATAAAACTTGCAGAATAAATAGGAGTTATCAGTCAAATGTCAAGAGGTGTCGTGACTACAGAACATTTTACGATTGCCTGATCCCTGTACCCTCTGCTAAACAAATAGATCTCGGTCCTAATGCTCGAACGCACCGGATGAAAGAAGTCAGTATGTGCCTCGCATTATTTCGTGAGAATTTTTGTTAGGCAAACATTACGAGCGATTTACTCGCGAAATGTTGTGAAGTATGGAACAATAGATGTTTCTCTGTCAATCTTTTTTTGATAATATTAAATTCTTATTCCTGTTATTTATACGATACGCATCTATATTAGTATGAAACGCAATTTATATTCTGCCTCAAAGCATTTTTTGCAAAAAAAAAATTATAATTTAATATTCTGCTTTTGCTTAGCTATTTTTTGGCTTGAAGAACAATGAAAATTTAAAATTTTTCTTCTTTAGGTATGCTGTATGTAAATCGAAGGTAAATAAGGAAATTTATGGAAATATTTAATTGACTTTTCTAAATAAGTACAATTGAACACTATGGTCTTGTCTCCCCTATAAACATAATGCCATCATTTAAGGCCACTTACTGACTGACATAGTGCTTTTAAATGAATACACTTACTTACGAGTAGCTCAACTAGTGCCTTCGACAGATTATTGATATTTTCTGGTCCGAGAAAACTTCCAATGAACATCTATTGAAATTCTTCATTTGGTCACCAGATAACGCGTCGCAAGTGGACATGGATAGGACGCTTAGGAGGGATCCCATACACATACCCAGGCAAGCCAGTCAAGTTTAAGTCACTCGTAGCTCTGTATAATGTAGTGCTACTATCTGTGGAAATATTTGTACATATGTCAAAAGTTTCTTTCTTTGTCATTTACATTTACATATTGTGTATTTCACTTAATAAATTTTCGGCAATTCAGTAATTTTATGTCTGTGTCTCAAAGAGTTAAATGCTTAGATAATGCACAATGGCGTAGACGTGATATTCATATATATAGTACAATTGAATTATTTGCTTATGATTGTAAATAAACCTTAATCTTAAATTCGATCTGGGGACATTTTAAGATACTTAAGCCCAAATGAGGCTTTCTTTCAATTAACTGTTTTGCCTCGATAATATGATGAATTGTTATTATAATTATTTTTAAAAGCTTTATTACACCTCAGCTTATAATGCGCGGAATTGTAACTTTGTATCTTATGTAATATGTTATAAAATAGTGTAATTCGTTTTGACCAAATATAATAAAAATGTATCGCCACATATTTCTGTTAAATTGCTGTTGGACTACATGTGAAAATAAAAAAAATGTTTCGTTGCGAATGTAACCTTCATAATATATTAGTATGGAGCAAGTGAGCATGTTTGAAGTTAAAATGCTCTGTAGAACTTAATTATGAATGAGCAAACGAAACTAAAATATTTACTACGACTAGTTCCATTTTTAAAAGTTTTCTAAAACTGTGTGTTCATTTAGAAGCAAACATGTTACGTTAAGTGTTTTAGTTTTATTTTTGTTTGTTCCATCTTCCAATAGGTTGAACTTTATTTACTTTGGTTCTCGAAACAGACCAACGAAGGAAACAGCAAAACATTTTACCGGCCTCAAGCTCAAGAGTGATGGACAAATTTCCTGGTAAACTGCTTTTTCCGCGCGGGGACTATTTGTCTGAATTTGAATCGCATTTGTTTTCAGAGAAATTTGTCTCCTAAGCCCCCGGGTGTATACTCGAAACACCCGCGGTAATTCGTCTAATTTAATTGAATAAAACCTTTGCATCATTATTTCGATATAATTATCTTGAAACAAATTGTTTCTTATTTGTTATTTCGTTGGAAAATATTCATCTTGTGTGCGTAAAAAATTGTCAGGAAGTCAGTGTTTATTTTCTAATTTTCCGGCTGTCTTCACGAGGTGTTGTAGCAGGCGACGAGCCTTGGGAAGAAAATGTGACAGGAACGATACAAAATACAGTTGATAGATGATACTAGCACTTTTTCGTTTAAGCTCAAGAATTTTGTATCACATAATACATGAGATTGGGATAATTAGATTTTAGTACGTATCGACCATCGTCCTGTCCTATAGGCGTGTAATAGGAGCTTTATGTTTAACTTTATCTTAACTGCTTGCTGATTCTGTAATGGCACTTATAAATTGCTTATTATCGGTCTTTCTAGACGTTAAGTAAAGATACGAAACCGTCCTCCTTGCTTAAACTGCTTGTAATTAAGCCAAATTAGTTTTAGTCCTAATACAAATTGGTTATTTCATTTAACTGAACTAGAATGAAAGTGAATTCCACACAAGGGGAGTGGGGCATGAGGCAGATCCATTTCTGTGTCCGTTTCACTGATAATTTTTCTTTACAGGCAAGTTTCCCCGGGATTCGAACACAGGACCTCCGGTGCTAAATGCATCGCGCTTACCACTGAGTTACGGAGGCGGTCTCGAATACTTACCTTTATTTTTTATTTAAAAAAATATAAATGTAATAATAGCTTCTAGGAATATATGAAAAATGTATTTTTATCATAAATATCATAGTCTGTTTCATTAAAATGTAAATAGTCTGTTTCATCAAAATGTATAAATCAGTAACTGAGACATAGCTCGTACGATCAAATATAGCTTTACTTAGCTAGTTACTAGTTAGTAACTCGTGCTTTTCACACGAAAAAATTACGAGTGAGACTATTATAGGGAAGTGATTTCAAGAATTATTATTCTCATTCCGTAATAGAGAACTTTTAACAAGAAAACTTTCCAATGTTCTCGCCAGCAATGTTCCTCGGAAGTTATTGTAGGTACTAGTGAATAAATTTTGATCTTTCACTTCAATTGATCAGCGGTCACGAATTAAAACTTTGCGTCTCTGTTTTATTTTATTGTATTAATTTTTAATTGGAAATTATTTAAGACCACTAACCGCGGAATACTGAAACGATAATCAAATTTTGAGGGCTTCTTAAAATTTCTGTCTTTTATTTTACCATGAAAGGGTTAGAGATACTTTTAAGTACACCTGAATGATAATTTGCGTTCGAGAATTCGGCCATAAGTTATACAATTGCAACCACAAAAAATAAAGTGTCATTGCATTCCACTTTCTTAATATTTTTATCTATACTAATATAACAAAGAGGAACGGTTTATATTTTTGTATGTGATGAATAAACTCAAAAACTACTGGACCGATTTTAAAAATTCTTTCGCCAATATAAAGGTACATTATCAGTGAGTAACATAGTGTATATAATATTATACATCTACTAGCGACCCGCCCCGGCTTCGCACGGGTCTAGATTTTTTGACAAAAAAAGCAAGGGTTGAATGTATTTCTTAATGCCACAATATAAAAAAATAAAAACAAAAAATTTCGTCCAAAAAATAAAAATAAAATTTTAGGGGTGGACTACCCCTAACATTTAGGGGGATGAAAAATAGATGTTGGCCGATTCTCAGACCTACTGAATACGCATATAAAATTTGGTAAAAATCGGTCAAGCCGTTTCGGAGGAGTATGGCAACGAAAACTGTGACACGAGAATTTTATATATTAGATATTGCACCCGTGTGAAGCCGGGGCCTGTTGCTAGTATTTAACACAAAATTATTTATCTGTTGATTAAAATTTTTTTGCGTTATATTACAGCCGTATGAAACTCAATTACAGCTGTAATTCAAGCCCCTTGATGTACATATGTCAAAGATAAAAGTTGACGAAATATCTTGAACGAAAAGCGCCTATAATGCCACAAGATGTCGAATCGCAGCCACCAGGAAATGACTAGGAAATTGCCCCATTATGTTTGCAAATCGTGAGCTGCATTCGAATTACTTCTTTGCTTGTAATTTTGCATGCCTTCAGTGCAGGCGTCAAAGAGAATAACGTAAAACCGTGACGCATCGTTCATGACTATAAAGAGCCGTTTTGCTGCAGTGCTGAGTGGAGAGCGTGGTTGAAATGTTTATAATAAAATATTGAAGCTCATATTTCAAAAGCCCACAGCCATCTTGACAAACGCTCTCCATACAGGGCTATAAATTTGTATAGATTCACTAGATTCATAGCTAGTGAAGACGACGGACTCGTCGTCGCGTTCGGTAGAACACCTGCCGTGCGCATCGATGAGTCGTGGGTTCGAATCCCACTGGGACAACATGTTAATAATATTATGTCAAGTAACTTCGGGCATTGTATGGGTGGGAGGAATATTGAAATTCCGAACGAACCACTATTCATAGATGAAAAAACCGTGCATATTGCGCGTTTCGGTTTTAGTCAATGAATTTCCGAATGCTCGAAGTAATAAAAGTAGGTCGACGGCGCATCATTGACTGATGTTTTGTGGCTGAAGTACTACCATCTAGTGAACCTCATGCTCGTCTGTCGATATCTTACAAAAAAAAAACTGAACCACCTCCAATTATTTCGAATGCTGAAAAAACACTACAAATTTAAAAAATAAAGAAAAGGAATAATGACTTCAAAGGTAATATAAAAATTTCTAAGTTCATTTATTAGCCAATAATAGGGACTCTTAAAAGCCACGCACGAAGAGAGAACAGGGGTTAAATTAAACCGACAGCAGCCGTTGAAGGAGGGTTAAGAGTCCTCCATCGCTAATCGCCTACAAGTGCCCCTTTAGAAGACTCTGAGGGTTCTTTCGACAGATCACTATTGCCGGAGAAACACGTTCCGATGGCAGATAATGAATTCTCACTAATTGGATTAACTTGAGTGGTTGAATGGTAAACGTTTATTAGAACAAGATGTACTGTCCTGTTCAATGCTTTTGTCAATTTGATTTAGGATTGTACCCTACACATCCACAATGTGGATGGTTTGTAGATATAACGGTCGTGTGTACTAATATTAAAATATAAATGACTAGCAACGCGCCCCGGCTACACACGGGTGCTATGTAGATGTACTATGCAAAAATAGCGTATAGCGTAAGTTACTCGTTGATAATGTATCTTTCTATTGGTGAAAGATTTTTAAATCGGTTCAGTAGTTTTTGAGTTTATTCATAACATACAAAAATACAAATCTTTATTTTTGTATGTTATTTTCTTCGATCAACATAATACTGTGTCAATAGTTATTTTATTTTATAATAAAATAATGGAACTCCCTACCGGCTTCTATCTTTCCGGACCACTATAACTTGGGTATTTTTAAGGCCAGGGTGAATAGGCTTCTTCTAGACAGACGTGCCCCTTCTTAGATCGCATCACCACTAATCACCAGGTGGGATCGCGGTCAAACGTCTGTCTATTATACATACAAAAAAAATATAACACTAACACCATGTTTCTATGGAAATCAATATAATAAATACCTTGAAGGAAAACACTAATCAAAAAGTACAAATATATTCTCAGTCTGAAGATTTTCAGCATAAAATGTTTAATAAGTATTTGGCTGGGCTATTAAAGTCTATCTCATGAATATGAACGTTTGATAACCTAAAAAGATTAAACATTTTTATATTCATATTTACAAAATCAAAGCGACGCGACGCAGTCCCATAAAGAGCTCCATTGTGAATCATTCACATGATAAGGATTCAAATTATAAATATTATTCCTACGTTTGTACCTCCTTTTCTATTGAAAGAAACGATGGATCAGAGGTTTCCGGTTCTTAACGTTTGATGTTTTGGTTTCGTTTTTGTACGTAATGTTTTATAAAAACGAAATTCTTGGAATTAATTTGAAATGTAACATAATATTCTATAAAGACATCATGAAATATTTTATTTTCAGTATGTATTTTTTATTAATTTGGGAGTCTACTTGATGCTCGGTGGCATGGCAAAACGTTATAAGTAACAAAAGTAATGAAAAAGACAGCAAAATTTATCTTCATAAAAAAATAAGTAGAAATAAAGTCAGTAATACCAAAATATACATATACCTATGTTCTATTTGAAATGAATGTGAGTGAGTCCTAGGACAAATTATATGGTATATACATACATATTTATAAACAATAAACATAATTAGTTTTGGCAATGTATTGCTTTACTACAAGGGAAACATATACGTATGTTTAAAAAATGTTATCAACAATAAGGTTTGAATGTGAGCGAGTCCTAGGACACATTATATATACATACATATTTGTTTATATATAACTAGCAATTGCCCCCGCAACCCCCCTTGTGATATCGTGATGAGTATCTATATAGGTGGGAATCTCTTTTATATATATATATATATTAGTTTTGGTAATGTATTGTTTTAATAGAAGGGAAACATATTTTTAAAAAATTTGATCAACAATAAGGTTTGAAACAGATATTTTCGCTTAGAAACAGGCGTTAAAAGTAAAATTAATTTAAAACATCTGCATTTTTTAAATGTATGTATAGTCTTTTACTGGATTGGCACATTCAGCAATATTTTTAGCAAGGCAGTATATACAAAGATAAATTATCACCTAACAAATTACCCCAAATGTGCAAAATGGATGTCTCGGGAAGCATGTCAAATGGCTGTTTTGATTAAAACGCTAAATAGGCTGATCACGTACCGGTAACTATTTTGTTCATAGAATCTAATGAACACCTAGTTGGCTGCCTCATGCGAAACCTTTGATACAAGACGTGTGCCAAAATTAGGGGTAATAAATGGTAGGTATTCTTTTTTGGGGTAAATTTGTCGAATCACGGCTCCACCTTAAAACAGCTCCAATTTTTTTACTACTGTTTTTTATCACTCGGGAATGGTGTACCATGCAATAATATGGTGGCGCATGCTATGGAACCCCATAGAAATTAATAAAATGAGCCATCACCGAGGTTAGGTTATGTTGGTATGGTGACCACCGCGCACGAGTCGAGCGAGCGAAGCGAGCGGTGCCGCGGCAGCGGCCGACGAGTGCCAGAACAAAGCTCCAAGTTATTTTCTAAGGTTTCATGCATTTTATATAATTGCTTTTCGGAGTCCAAAGCCTTGCGCCTCCTTAATATTACTTGGAATACTATATACAAGTGGTAAAAAACGACAGAATTTTTTTTAGAGCTCTTTCGAGGTGATTCGACAAATTTACCTTTTTGGACTCCATCGTACGAAAAATGAAAACATTAAAAGATACTTACATAGCATATAGCATACGGCACATGCACTCTAGTGTTGCGGGTGTCTATGGGCGGTGGCGATCAGTTACCATCACGTGAGTCACCTGAACGTTTGTCCCTTCATCTATAATCTATACCTACTAATACTATAAAGAGGAAAGATTTGTTTGCTTGTTGCGATTTAACTCAAAAACTACTGGACCTATATCAAAAATTCGTTCACCAATATAAAGCTACGTTATGAGGGAGTAACATAATATAGGCTATATTAAGTTATTACAAGAACGACTGCACCGATTTTAATTATGTTATTTGTATGTCCCGAATAACAGAATAACTATTAAAATATCGAAAAAATTAAGGAAAAAAATATGTGGTATATCAATTTTAAAATAAATTAGGTTCGGAACTCCACCATCTTCCGCAATTGACAGCTCGCGTCGAGAGAGATAAAACTTTGTAAAATGTAAGTAACATAACGCTTTATTATTATTAATAGATAAATTGCAATTTCATGTTTCTATGTAATACATAAGTGATATAATTACGGAAATGATAATATAATTAAAAATATTTTTTTAACGCACTGAGTGAAGTTAGTACAAAACCTTTCTATAAAATAGTGATAAATAGTGATACTATTGTTAGTCGTTACATGAAAAAGAAAGTAGAGCGGATTCTGGCTTTTAATTAACATTATTTAATATTTTATTAGATTATTATTTTTGATCGAGTAATGCAGATAATAAATAAAATATTGAATGGTATACAGATATTCTCGTTAAATGATGAAATTAAACAAAGAATTCAATCCGCAAAATGAATATCGAATTCACATAAATAATGTATACACGGAAAGGAAGTTCCCTTGTAACTTTAAAATTTTATTCAGCGAGCACTCAATTTGATATCCCCAGTTGAAAATTTCGGAGTTGGAAAAAGGTTTTGTAAATCACCTGTGTTGAGGTGCACAAAGGCAAGCGGTGCGTTATCCGAGTGCCCTACGGCGATACCACTGTCACCAACATACAATATATTTCCATCAAAATACACTTTGATTATTTATAGTTGGGTTTTCTGTTGAAATATTAACGGTATAGTAATATTGTCTTGTATTAACGCGAGTATCACACGTTTTAATAAAATACTTTATACCGGACTTATGCAATTTATTATTTATATCATATAGCCCGACGTTTGGGATGCTTTTCAGCAACGAGGCAGACTGAAAAATGACAGCGGTCTGAATTGAAATATCACAAAGTTAGCCATATAAACGCCATCAATACCTACGATGTTGATATTTACTGTAATTTTCTATATCAATGGGTAACAGTCTATATGTCGTAACCGACATTTTTAGCGAATGAGTTAAATATACAGTTTGATTCAGAATGACAATAAAATTTTGTATAATTTTGGGTTTTAATAAATATTTATTCAATCATTAAAAAATTGTTTTGTCCTGGTACGACAAGAACAAGTGCTCAGTGCACATACATTTTTATAGGTTTTGACTTAAAAAATGGCAAACACTCATATACAACCCTATGGAAAGGGCGGAGAGGAGGGGAAATTCACAAGATATAGCTTTATTAGGAATCCGATTGTGAGGGAGCAACAAAGATGATTACAAATGAAATTGACAATTATGTAAATAAAAAACTCATTCCTTGAAGAAAGAAACCTTTGACCATAAGTCTGTGTATTACATACAATACGCCCCGGCTTCGCAAGGGTGCAATGTAGATGTACTATATAAAAAAAGCCCATGTATGTTGCTTGCTGATAAATAATGTAGCATTTAATTGTGCTTGTAGAATTTTTAAAATGGGTCCAATAGTTTTTGAGTTTATTTGTTATAAACATACAAAGTTTTCCTCTTTATAATATTAGTGTAGAAAAGTAAATAGAAACATGAACATTTTACGATACCTACTACAGTAGGGTACACATTTTCATATAGTAAAAAACCACCAAGGTAGGAAATTAAGATAAGGTTAGAAAATTGGACCCCCAAAGACGATAAATGTTAATAATATGAATACGAAACAGTCATCGATTCACAATTCATGCGGAGTAAATTTTAAATAAAGAATGATGTTAAAAACATGATACCAATGCACTATTAGTTAAATACTAACGAAGTAAGAATAAGTTCCGTTTTTAAATATACCTTTTTCGTTTCGCACTTTATAATCTACCTGTAAGCTTCACAGAGTAAATTGCAAATGGAGCATCGTTTAACTCAATGCGACTGTAACTGCATAGCAACGAGCGCATTATCGATCATTTAAAATAAATTATAAAACGTAAACGTCATTAAAATAAAATGCCGTAAGTGAAAATAAAATCGAGCATAATTTACGAGCGTTATATTAAACGCATAATGGTATTAAATCGACAGAACGTGAAAACTGCCGAGCTGGGAATAGCGCTTGCAATTTTACTGATATAACTTTATACTTTTACTGACAATAACTGTCTCATTAATGCGGTTTGGTGCGAAGACTTTACAGAGCTGATGATTTTATTCAAATAGCAGTTAATTTCTACAATATCGATGTTTTCAAAGCTAGAATAAATAGGCTTCTTTTAAGTGAGTATGCTCCCATCCGCGTTAGCGATAGCGGTCAAATGCTTCCTTATCTATATCTATACTATTATACTTACTATATAGGTACTAGTTTACTATATATAATATAATATTATACAGAGGAAAGATTTGTATTTTTGGATTTTTGTATGTTATGAATAAACTCAAAAACTACTGGAACGATTTTAAAAATTGTTTCACCAACAGAAAGCTATTATATTATCAACGAGTAACATAGGCTGTTTTATTTTTGTGAATAGTAGTACATTGCACACGTGTAAAGTATGGGCGCGTTGCTAGTTCTTCATAAAAAAAGACTAAAAATCTTGCAGGAAGCGAAAGGCATGCTTGAATTGACTGGCATAATGTTCTTTAAATTAACCTCTTCCCTAGCTCGGATGCCTACGTAAAATTCAGTGTTAGAAGTCCAAGGTTCGATTTCCGGGATGATATTTTATTTTTACATTTTTTAATTTGTTTGAATGAAACAATAACCTAGGTAATGACTAGTAAAATAAGCACATACATGAGTCCAGCCCACTAATTACTAAACGTACCTATATTCAGCCTAATGAATAATAATTAATGTTAATATTGGCTATTTAGTTAAAGCTAAATTATTTTACGCGTACAATTGTTTTCAATTTACGTAGAAGAATATATCATTAATATCATTTACGTAGGCGCAGAAACTACTGTAAATATTTCAAATTTAGCACAATTTTTTTTTCTCTAAAAGTTTATATGTACGTAATGGTACGTTTCCACAATTTTAGTGTATGCAACTCTCCAGAAAATCACCAACTTTTATTAAGGTTGTAATATTGGTTAAAATCATAGAGCAACTTACGTAAGTCGTAGAAGGGAATGTCATAAATATCACATGACCGTTTATACGAACGCGGTAATGTCAGAAAGGGAGGAATTAAGGTTATTATTAAGAAGGGATTTTGTAGCAGTATTAAGTTTCAACATTTACAGTTTTTCAAAAGATTTATTATTTTAGCTCGAATATACAAAACTCATTAAAGTTGTACGAGCGTTTTCAATCTTGGATATATTATTTTCACATTAAATTAAAAAAAAATGATAGTTATCAGTCGTTTACAAACTCTTAATTAATATGCCTTAGGATTCAAACTCTTCTATAGAAACAAGAGGCCTACACTTAGAAACAGTATCTACCAATCCTCATTTATTTAATATGGTGTCAAAATGTCGTCGTAAATCACTAGACCTGTAGTAACATACAAATAGATATAATAGATATAAGCGATGATAACAGTGGTGGGTAACTTAATTAAACCTGTCATAAGCAGTGCTTACATGGGGAGGCTTCTTAAGTACATGCTTAAGATTTGAAATTACGATATTATATGACCACCAAATGATTAGCCACAGACGGAATTTTGTGTCAATGTGATCATTTTTCCTTCTGAGAAGCTGGCATTCAAAACTGTATAATTACTTAAGTCAAATTATTATTAAATACCTACCTATGTTTTGTAGTTGTTTAATCTTGACTGTAATTGTAGTATTTTATTCAGAAAATATTCTAAATAACTGCATCTGAATTCCAACTCTACAAATTTTTGTATTGATTTTTATATAAGTATCGATTCCTTCAGAGAGGATGAAAACTGCACTTGCACAAAAACTTAACAAAAAAAAAAGATTTTTAACACATTGATGTTCAGTTCTTAGTCGTCAGCTAGTTATAATTGTAATAAAATGTATTTTAGAGAATATTTTTGATTAAATATTATAATAATAATACTTTTATTTAACAACACTAAATAACAATTGACCTATGTGTTAATACTTGTAGTATTTTCGCTCTACCAGACGTAATATCTTATCAGAATTACTCTAAATGTATTTGTTTAAAAAAATGCGAATCTTGATATATTTTTACAATCCATAATAATTATAAAATGAATCAAACAAGTAAGAAACACAATTTTATCACTAATAAACAAAATACACCTGAATATAGATTGAATTTAGTGTTAAAATATTTAATAAAATTTATCTTACATAATTTTTACAAACTTTACTGAGAACATACAGTGTCGTGTAATGGACTTCCAGTATAAACGAAGTTATATTAAAAATTGCTAAGGATAAAATTATTACACGCACACACCCGCCTCTATCGTATGTAGTTATTACACAAACTTATTAAATACGGTCCAAGTCTCACTCCGACAGACAGTAATTAAACTTTTACTTTAATTTCAATTTTATCCGTGGACTATAATTCGAAGGCTAAATTGTTGTGGGAAATTACAACTTATATTTTAATTTTTTTTTTATGTTAGATATCGACAGACGAGCATGAGGTTTCTTGATGGTAGGTGATACCTCAGCCACAGAACATCAGTCAATGATGTGCTGTCGACCTAATTTTTACTTCGAGCATTAGGAAATCCATAGACTGAAACCGAAACGCGCAATATGCACTTTACGGTATTTCCATCTATGAACGGTGGTTCGTAACCCGGTCGGAATTTAGATATTCCTCCCACCCGATCAATGCCCGAAGTTACCAGACGTGGGGAAAACATGCT
This sequence comes from Anthocharis cardamines, assembly GCA_905404175.1. NCBI lineage: Eukaryota > Metazoa > Arthropoda > Insecta > Lepidoptera > Pieridae > Anthocharis > Anthocharis cardamines. The sequence continues at coordinate 5,453,867 of FR989959.1, forward strand.
TACAGAATATTATAAACATGTGCTCCCGGTGGGATTCGAAACCACGACCCATCGATGCGCACGGCAGGTGTTCTACCGAACGCGCCAACCGCCCGTCAAGGTAATAGTTAATATTATAAAGAGGTAAGTTTGTGAGTTTGTGAGGTTGTAGAGGGTAATCTCTGGATCTACTGAACCGATTAAAAATTATTTCACCAATACAAAGCTACATTATCAGCGAGTAATATCGTGTTTAGTACATCTACATTGCACCCGTACGAATCCGGGGCGTGTTGCTAGTGTTAGATATAAATATTATATGTAGGGGAGACCGGGGCTAGTTGACTATAGGGGTAGGTTGACTAACTATTAAAAACTCGTCCGAGGCAATCGCCTTGCGCTAACTAGTGAGACACAAGAGTCCGTCATCTCCCCCCGCTCAGTCATCGGGAACGCGGCGTCGCGCACGCACTTCGTTTGAGAGAAGGAACGTAATATTGAAAAACAACACATGAAAGTAATTATTTCTGATGTAATATTATTTGTAATAATGCCTATTTATTCATGGTTATTGATTATCAAAGCATTCACAAACGAATGTTCGATTCATGTTCTTTCTTTTACGTATTATTCCATTTGATTTTGTCGCAGTTTTGAGGTTATGGCATGTGCTTAAAAGTTAAAAAGTGGTTCGGGGCTAGTAGACTAATGTATAACGGGGTTGGTTGACCACTTAAAACACTCCAACGCTACGTCGTAAATATGAGCATTTTGTTTAATATGATTATTTGTTACCAAATGGTTATAAGAAATTATTTCGTTTTGTTTTGAATACTTAGTAAGAAAGTACTTTGTTTATTTTTAGGTACTCAAATTGCCTAATGTTTAAATGTTTGATTGTTTATTCTTATAATTTGAATTTTATTGTGTTTAATTGACATGGCGGAAGATCGCCTTGGTTTCAATAAAAGTGTAATACATTTTTGTGTCTTTTGTCTCATATCCTCGTAGATTTTGCCCTTACAATTTCATAGGTCAAGTTACCCCAGGTGAATAGTCAACCTACCCCGAGCATGGGGTAGGTTGACCAGTTTTTCCTATTATACAAAAACTGGCCTGTACTCTACATCATAACGAATAACGTGCTTTTTGTCACTTTCTTGCAAAGCTTAATAGTAAAGCTATTAACTGAACCCATTTTTAAATTAATATACTCTAAAGAAATAGAAATAGAAACCTTTAAGCTGAAACCTGGTCAACCAGCCCCGGTCTCCCCTACTGTTAAAACTATTACTTAATGCCAGAAAATATTCTGTCAGATGATATTTTTTTTAATAATAATAATGAAAGCTTTAAATGTGTTGTTTGTATGTCACAGCGATTAAGAGCATCCGATGGATATTATATTATATTTATACTTTTGTATAGATTAGTCGATATACACTTTTTTTAATAGTATATTTTATTTCTCTTGAGGCTCTCCAGGTAGCTGATACATAAGATTTTGCAATATATTCTATTTTACTACCAGCATTCGAAAATCACAAGACAGTAATAGAAATACGGCGAAACACTTTGCGGCTTTACCGTCTAGTGCGTTGCCCGGACATAATTTCGACACTTATGTATATCTTACCCGTTTAATCTTTGATATTACCAGATGCAGGGAAAGTTATGTTTGAATAAAATTATAAACGTATCCGTCCATAAACATCTTGTAGAAAATAATTCGAAATTTTCTTCATACAACATTTAAAAATCGGAATAGTCTAATTAGAACATAAGACATTATGAAGTTGAAACTGGCGGTCTGGTATTTGCTAGAATATACGGAAAGCTGAGCCAGACGGTGATGTTACGGTTATATGGACATTTCCTACGAGGTTCCGTATGGCTGGGACGTAATGACACGCGTTTGTCGCTACAAACTTGCGGACTAGTTAGCGGTTTTGAGACATGTGACATTCTTGCTGGACATTGAAACACCTTTATACAATATCTAAATACCTAGATAAAAGATTGTAGATACATATTGTAAGCGTTAAGAGTCGTACAATCGTCTAGTATATAAAATGAACATATTGTATTACAACAAAGCCTTCATCAAAGCATATTCAGAATTAAGACATAATAGATTTCGGTGCCTCCTACGTATAAGTGTTTTATGTTAAGTTATTTTAACAATATACAACTTTAGACGTCTTGTAAAAATATAAAAAAAATATACTGAGAAACACTGAAAAAAATGAAAACAGATAGTGTATTTAAAAAAAACGTAAAACAATTAAAATATGAGAGCCTTCGTTCTTTTTTTTTGTTTTTTAAATAAACGTTAAGATCAGATGACTATCGCACTCTTAATCTGAAAAAAATAGCTCAAATATAATAAACATGCTACTTAATATAACTTCAATAGTCGGGTAATAAATTATGCACAGGCAATAATAAGTTATGATGACTCCTGTAAAGCATGAACTTCGAATTTGAGCTGGACAAAAATTAGATTCATCCGCTAGACAGTGTCATATTAAAATTTATGAAATATTGTAATTTTTAATATATATTTTAATAATAGTCAGAATTTGGACTGGATGTGTTATATACAGTTTAAAACTATCTATTTTAACTATTACTTTAAATAAAAATCTTATTTAAGTAGGTTGTTTGCCGCTAGTCGTATAGTTCTTACAACTAAAACATTGAATAAAATGTTTGCAAAGATGGAAGATTTATAGCAGTTCAACAGTTTACAATGCTTATAAATATACATATTATAATAAAAACGAAGCGATTGAATTATATTAACTAAGGATCGTTTAGAATTTATAATGATTACAATCATCTTACGCTCACTATAAAATATTCTAGTCAATTTTTTTTCGTTTCTATGAAATATTTTGCAACACATTCTATAATATAAAAACAAAATAATATAGAGTATAATTCGTAGTTCGAATGAAAAATGTGTAAATACCGTCAAGAAATATATTTATTGTGACTGTAAAGCTGCTAACAGCGGATTTACAGCGCTCATCTTAAGATTTGTTAGTAGAGATTTTTAAAGCAACGACGAAATACTTTGCTTTTCAGGGAAATTGTATTTTGTAAGCTGTACGGATAACACTACTTACAATATTCTAAATTGGAGTAATGTAATTTAGGAGATATATATGATTGGTTAAAAAAAATGTATAACGTAACGTAAATGTATAACAAACGTTTAGTCAAACGACTATTCGGTCATAATTTTACCTAATAAACTATAAAACTGAAAATTCAAAATGTTGGCGGAGTGCTTTACGAGAAAATTTATTCTGAACCCATAATTTATTAATCCGTCCATTATACCTACTTTAGATCGAGCTTTACAAAAAATAGTATCGGAAAGCAATTAATTTGCGAATTGGCCAGCTACGGTGGCGGGACGCGCACGAAAACCCGACAAATAGCTTACGTCATTTAATTCAGCTGACCCCATGTTTGTTCCCTCCCGTCATATTTAATTTGAATTTTCAAGTACTCTAAGTAAGTGATTTTAAGCATAGAATAGACCCATTTATGTGTCTGTTTCACTGATAATAATTGTTTCTTTACAGACAATTAGGTGGTATTGCAAATGTAATATAAAATAACTTCTCATAAAACCGTGTCAGTTTATAGTTATTGGCGATACAAATACTTTCGCAAGTCGTTCGTGCTAGGACCGTAGATGTCACTAAAAATCGGCATCGCTAGAGCGATACACATACATACATATACACATACACACATCACACCACTGTCCACTGTCCACTGTCTAACGTGGTCTAGCTTGTGTTAAATAGATTGGCTTCAAATAAAAATATAGATATTATTTCTTACGAAGTCCATTTGGCTATCTCGAAATCTATCTATCTTAGAATCTCGGTGCTAATCTCGGGAGTGCAAGCTAAACATTACGCACACTAAAACAATGTATGTATATGTGCATGCTTGACAACATTTATAGCCAAACGGACTTGAAGAACGAACGTGAGATAGAATATCTATATTTTAATTTTAACCCTATTAATATTATCAGATGTGAAAATCGATTACAGTTATTTTGATACGATTAAAAATGAGTTTCCTGATTTTTAACATGCTTACGAAAATCATAGCTAATTTATTATCATGTAAATTAATACATATATTAATCATGATATTCAGCAATTTTTAGAAACGGGCCTTTTGTGAAATAAAAAGAAAATGGCTCTAAAAGTCAAAATGCATATTCGAGCGAATTGTCTACCCTTGACCCATGTTCGACACGTCAGGGTAAATAATAATAAAAAATTGAATTTATAACTACTAAAAATTACTTAAATGTACTGTAGTGTTAAGGCTAATTAGTCTTGGAACTGTTTTTTTTAAATTGGAGAGTAAAAATATTTATACCCGATAACTCAAAATAACCACTCTATTTGCCGTGTGTCCCTTTTATGCAGCTATTACAAGAGCCAATTTGTCCTGTAACCTCGTAATAAGACGAGATCTCAATGCATTACAATGCAGACTGTCACACTAACGAGCTCCTAGCAAATAACTGCACATAATAGCAAGATACATATGCCATAAAAGCCCTCTTCACTCTTACTTTACCACGCTTTTTGCTAATTATATTTCTGCTGAATAATGATCTTTATGTAATGTGGTAGTTCGTATCTTGTTCGGCATAAAGTTTATTTTGTCTTGAAAAATTACACAGCAAATAATACGATTTCTAGGTCTTTTTCTGGAATAGGAAGGATCTGTGTCTTAATTGTGAAGTTCAATATTAATCAATATAAGCCCTGTGATTAAGAGTTTCTCTTAACGTCTTAGCGCTACAATAAATTAGCGCTATAATTGAAGACGAATTGTAAACACGGTTTAAAAATTATTTACATTTTTTTCTTCATAATTAATAATATATTATTTAATATTACCTCTATAGTTCAATCTTATGTGGTACGTATCTACAACCAACCAACAAAACTATGTGCTTTAACTTTTATAATATACTGTCTGTGTTTATCTATATTATAGTTTATGACGAGCTAGTGTCACGTTTGGTAACACCTTTTGCTCCGATGGGTCGCGGGTTCAAAACCCACGCGGACGACATATTTATAATTTCAATGTCTAGTCACTTCAAGCATTCAACGGGTAGAAAGAATATCGAAATTCCAAACCGTTACCCGGTACCACCGTTCATAGATGGAAAAACTGTGAAGTACATATTGCGCGTTTCGATCTCAGTCTATGAATGTCCGTATGCTCGAATTAAAAAGTATGTCAACATCGCATCATTGACGGAAGTTCACCGTATCACCTACCATCAAGTAAACCTCATGCTCGACTGTCGATATACATATATATATATATATATATATATATATATATATATATATATATATATATATAAAAAAATATTTTTATTTTGATACAACTTTATACGTCTTTTATGTATACTATATACCCAAATTAAACACTCATTTTATTAGTTACCGCAACTTACGTGGGAAGCACAGATATTTCCCAACTTTAAAAGCACAATTTAAATACTCGTGCTAAAAATAAAATGACAATATGTGTACATGTGTGTGTGATTTTATCACAATTTAATCAAAGCATTACAGTATTAAAAAGCCTTTTGTAGTCTGTAAAATCTGTAGTGAAAAGCAAGCTAAGTACTGCAGCTAGTGGCTTCTAGTACATATTAAATACACTCGAGTGACATTGAGCGTGGTTTGAACGCATATTTACAGGGAACTCTATTTCTCCGTTATTAAACTACTGAGAGACTTATTACTAGGTATTTAATTTAAAATGAAACCATATTATATGATTTCAAGTTATATCGTAGCGTTGGTGGTGAGGAGTTAGGCCACGGCTGTCTTCAAAATGAATAAATAGGGGATTTAATATTGTCATTTAAATAACTTTTACCGGATTAGAACGCGATTAATTATTTTTATTCGGATGTTTTCCAGCACATGTAACGCACACTGAAAGGTGACAGATGTCCGATTTGAAATATCACAAAGCTGCCATATTAACGCCATCTATTCCTACGGAGTTGATATTTACTACAATTTTCTATATTATGCCAATATTTACTAACAACAGTGTAATTTTGTTTTTTAGTGTGTTTGACTTGGGCTTTTAGATTTTTATTTATTGGATCCCAGGTGTTGGAAAGTCTCAAACCATCTTCTTTATTGAAGTTAGGGTGTTTTTTAATTTCTATTACGAGGATCTTCTGTAGCTTATTTATTAAAGTAATTTAATTTAACTGTGACTCTGGGTGTCTGTCTTCTAAAAAATGGTTACTTACAATGCGATAATTGGAAAGCTATTGAAACGGATATAGTATTAATCCTTATCAACTTAAATAAGTTAACTTAAACATTTCATGCACATTATTATAATCTTTTACACCATATATGAGTTATCGCAAAAAAGCTATCCTTTTCATTCATATGACATTGCAGACTTTTTTGTAGATCTTAAAAGAGGAATATCCATGTACATGTAATTTTTACACAATTTAATCAAAACATTACAGTATTAAAAAGCTCTTTTTAGTCTGTCCAGTCCAGTCCAGTAGTTTTCAAGTTTATCAATAACAAAGAAAAAAAAAGTTGCTTATATATATAGATTTTATTTTTTGTAATTTATTGCTTTGTTATTGTTTTTGTATGTTTATATCATTTCTGAAGTTACTGATAAAATTGGGAAGGCACAGACTCCTGTAACACTGTTTTAACTATCTCAGGAGTCTGGGTTTAAATTGTTTTATGTAAAAATAGCAGTAATTAATATAGATTATTATTATTATTAATTGCCGTATGTACGATCTGTCAATGAAAGATAGTTTACTACTTCTTTTTTAATTTAAACCTTCGAAATCAGTGAATTAAAAAAAAAGTGAATCCCTATTATGCCATGGAGGTTTCATTGATATTTTTTACAGAAAACTACATGTCGGTAGGTTAGTCTGAGTCCAATGTTTTTTTAGTCTTTTTAAACGAGATTCGAACCAGGTGCCTTTGGTGCTACACGCCTAGCCATGGAGGCAGCGAAATAAATGAAATTGTGGCTTAATACAACGATAAAATGAGCCGAGTTATTGATACTCACTCGTTTATTAAAACTTTTTCATCGAGAAACCTATCCATTTTATTGGATAAACATTAATTTATCTCCACTGTTTGTATGGTATATTTATTTTTCTCTTGTTATCCTTTTTCACAATGCAAAGTAAACAGTAAAAAAGTTACTTTCTCTTCATTCGCTTTCGGGTTTTTTTTATAAAATCTTATTGAAGAGAAGCTCTCCGAACAATTTTTGCGGAGACCCCAAAGTTGACGTTTTCAAAACTCTTTACAGATATAAAGACTGGCTTTTTAAAAGAAGGTTCGTTCAAAGTGTGATGGCGATATAAACTTTCTTGAAAGTCTAAAGTATATGTAAAGTATATAAGTATAAATTATATGTTCTTAAACCTTATTATCACTTATGACATTGTGAATGACAGAAGTCTAGAAATAATATGAATAAAATAGAAGAACGTTTCCAAACAAATTTAATAATGATAATGTTTTAATATTTAATAACAAATATTGAAAGATTTGATGTCAAAAGTATATAGAAATAAAATTTACGCATATAGATTTTGGATTTAAAATTCCCTGATTCAAAAATATCTATATTATAGCTATCCTAGACTTCCAATTCTTGTGAATTTCTTATATATTTGTTAGTAGGTCTTTATAAAAAGTTGATGAACTTCAGTGAAAGCTCAATTTTTGATTCGTTTTCGAAGCAGAAGACTATTAAGGGTCCTGGACATTTATGGATTATGTAATTGTAAGTTTTATCAAATAAATCTTTATGTAATAAACATTTCAAAACACTATCGGAAAACTCCCGTTTAATAGAGTTTTTTGATTACTTCTAGAATTTAGAAACATTAATTATGAAATATCGTACATATCTACCATCGCTGTGGTAAGCGATAGGTAATAGGCAATAAGCAATAACGATTGCAATGGCAACTTTGTGATATTTCATCAATCAGACAGCTGTCATCTTTCAGCCTGCCCGTGACCATGGTTGCTGAAAATCATCCGAAACGTCGTCGGGATAAATAATTTTGAACAATATTAATAATAAATCGCGTTTTAATCCATTATAAAGGTTTTTATTTAAATGATTAAATAATATCTGCATATGACTAACATAAAGCTTGAAGAAGCATCTTAAAGAATATGGTATTAATTTATGCAAATGAAGCATATGAAAACGTAAATTGTATTGTACCTACCTACGGTTGTATTGTGCTCTGTTCTTAATTTACGGACACACGATGTTGTTTTAAAAATATAGCACGAATTACGTAGGTCACAAGGATTAAGATTGTTTATTCAAGGATAATACATATTGAGTACTCTATTATACCGATTTCGCCTCTCCACGTTAGGCTATTGTTCGTGAGTTTAGGCACTTGGAAACAAACTTCTACGCTCAAGTGTTTGCGCTCCCGGCTCTCTGGTAAATTGTTATTCATAGCTTTGTATAAACGCTTCTGAAAAGTGCTTCACCATACTCTTATCTCGCTTAATATCATCTCTTCTCCTAACTAAATTATATCTTGGTCAACTTTCTTTTGTTTATTGTACTTTCTAGACTTTCTTTTGTCCATTGTAGACTTAGTACGAAGCAATAACTTCTTTGTTGCCTTCAAAAGGCGGTTAGTGGATATTGATGAATGGTCGTATCTTTAATAATATCTCAACTGTAGTCGATGTTAAAGAGTGACTTATTATTACAATTAACTAGTCCTGTTCATGTTATAATAATATTATGAAACAACAGAGTAGCAGTCTTTCTCAAATTGGTGCTATTTTTTTTTGTCATATATCGACCGACGAGCATGAGGTTCACTTAATGGTAGATGATACCTCAGCCATAGAACATCAGTCAATGATGCGCTGTCGACCTACTTTTTTTTTTACTTCGAGCATTCGGAAATTCATAGACTGATACCGAAACGGTGGTTCGTTACCCGGTCGGAATTTCAATATTCTTTCCAGCCGATCAATGCCCAAAGTTACCAGACGTGGGGAAAACATGCTTACAGAAAATTATAAGCATGTCGTCTCGGTGGGATTCGAACTTACGACCCATCGATGCCCGTCATAATCGTGCATGATCATTTACTGAAAAAAAAACTAAAAATCGCAACAGTACATAATCTGTAGTATAAATATACTTAAGGTTTATATAAATTTCAATTATCCAGCGAAAGTTTTAGAAGTATCGAACGAAGACTCCAGACTATATTATCTGGTAAAAAAAATACTCAATCCTCAGTCAGAAAGATCAAAGTTTCATTTATATTTTATATTGAATTGTGCCTGCGAATATGTGAAAGCTATATAGTTTTTACTATAAATTTAAATTTTTAATACATATTTAGACACATAAAATGCAATTCAAACTGGTACATTATGGTATATTGTGTATGTGGATATTGCTTTTCTCCATGGCTTTTAAAAAACTTAATTTTCTACTAATTTGATAACTATTACTTGCAACGCTGTATTAAGTAAGATCTATGAAGGTATAAAATAAAATTACGTTCAATAACAATTCGTTATGAATTTCAAGAAAGAGAATTGGAGTTCAAATTTCCAGTCAGTTAATTCCATTTTAATCCGTTCCAATTGTTTCATTTTATTTTAACGATAACAACTTAAAGAATTTTCATTGGACGTTCGCTGAAATTTGCAACAAGGGAGAAATAATTGGACCGATTCGCAATTTGTCTATCCATTGGTTTACGTAGTCCTTTGAAACTGTGGAAAATATATTTCTTTCATCAGTATAATTCACACCTGTTACCCCTTATCGAAAGGAGCGAACCTCGCAGGTAAGCCCAATCATGTATTATTTTATATATCTTTGATCATAACGTAGTCAAAAGCGCTGTGTAACAATTCCTTATTCCTTCACGTAACGTTATAAAAGGGATGAATATGAAGTGCTTGGAAATATTGGATATTTAACAATATTAGTAAAAATCGATATCGCCTTGTATATTTTTTGCAGACGATATTAGCTTTCAAATACGCTTTAATAAATCACAGAAGATTATTTTAAGGATATAACCTAATATAATATGCAATATCTATGTTTTTTTATGTTAGATATCGACAGACGAGCATAAGGTTCACTTGATGGTAGGTGATACCTCAGCCACAGAACATAAGTCAATGATGCGCTGTCGACCCACTTTTTACTTCGAGAGTTCGAGCATTCGGAGTGTCAATTAAAGTTAAGAAAGTTAATTCTGATTTAAATTCCTATAGTTTACAATGATTAAGTATTGCTGCAAATACAACTAGTACGGTCGGAAACTGCAATTTTCTTTCCTATATTGCTTTTCAAATATTTACACTGGATCGTCCAAGGACAAGGATAGATATAGTACTGTTAGTTTCACAGAGAAAAATATTCAGCCGGACATGCGCATATATTCGATGTTTTGGATTCTCACAACTAACTTACACTTAAGAAACAAGCGAAATAATACTTTAATAAGTCCCTTTTTATGATATAAAATGGTATGGATTTATTATATCTGTGTGCAAGGAAAATTTAAGTCAGAACATGCGTCTTATACGACGCAAAGCACACACTTATGCGACATTTATGTGTAAAATCTTCAATAGTTTACGAAGGCTTTTTTGGGAGTCAGTTACCTATACTTTTGCGGGAAAGCAAGATAGGGCTAAAGAGGAAAAGCATTTGTAGTAAACCTGAGGAAAACGCCGGCCGGGTTTTCAGTGACAGTTGTCAGTGTATTGTGGACCTCCGAGAGGGATGCTAGTCTCGCGGGTTGTAAATTTTGGCGCTCGGATTTTCCGATTTCCCGCGCTTATTTCGTACACGTGGCTGGATGCTAATGATGCGGAAAGTCAATGAATTCTGATTTAATATTATCGTGAAATAACATGGTGTATATGGACAATTTAATACGTATGATCGTGTTGTGATCGGCTACTTATTTTGGAAAAGTAAGTTTTGATTTGTTGTTGTTTAAACATAATTAAATTAAAATAGCTGTTACTTTTATTTTGCGTTATTTCTCCATTATTCCTATTTATATTTTATCAATTACTTATTAGGAATCAAACCTTTCTTAAACTTATTTTTTTTTAAATAAAAACCACACACATGGAAATAAAACATTGATATTTTAAGTTGAATGACTCAAAATTTATTTGCATATTTTATTTTTAACGTCGAATTTTGTTATTTTTGAACGGTGCCTAAAAATATATAATATTGCACTAAATACTTTACAACTGACAATTATGAAGGAAGTTCGGAAATTAATCTACTGTATTGTAATTCGAAATCCTTCCCTTAGTTTGAAGAAGATGCCACTTTCCTTCTTCCCTTACTATGCAATTTTATACTGGACACGTAACGTGATAGATCTATACTAACGTAATATTATAAAGAGGGAAGATTTGTTGATTTAAGTCAAAAACTACTTGACTGATTTTAAAAATTCTTTCACCAATTGAAAGCTACATTATCTGCGAGTAAGAAAGGCTATTTCTAGTACATCTATCATTATACCCGTGCGAAGCTGGTATAAGATAAAATTACGCAAAGTTATCCAAGAAAATGCTATAAATTACCCTAATTTCCTTAAGGACTATTTTACTCAAATTTCCTCCTCATATTTATTATTTATTTATAATGTTTTAAAACAGAAATTGCTTTTTAAAAATAAATATTATTAAGTTAATTTATCGTCTTCAAATTGGTACATCAATATCGTCATTAAATTAACTATATACTAAGGTAGCTCGTATGTGCTTTTATTATATTTTTGACTATGTATAGGTCTGTATTTTTCTAGTGTACAATTTTATAGTTGACATCACTAAGTATTTTAGTTGGTCTTTTTTACTATTATTTAGCAAGTATCGTCTATAAAATCTATAAAATTCATGTTATAACTAAATTATTTTATAAAAGTACGTAATGTAACATTGTTCTTTTTATTTGAGCTATGTCTGGTTGTTACTAAAAGTATATTCAATTTAATACTACGTCAATGAAATTTAATATAAATTTTTTAGTTATGTAACTATTTAAAATAATATCAAAAAATTGGAAAAAAAAATTGTTGACTGCGAACACAGATTCGGTCGTTGTAGCGTATTACAAAACTACCCACTCTCAAAATATTATTATGTTTAAAGTTTTTAAATCGTCTTTTTTATGTTAGATATCGACAAACGAGCATGAGGTTCACTTAATGGAAGGTGATACCTCAGCCAAAAACATCAATCAATGATGCGCTGTCGACCTACGTTTTACTACGAGCATTCGAAAATCGATAAACTGAAACCAAAACGTGGAATATGCACTTAACGGTTTTTCCATCTATGAACGGTGGTTCGTTACCCGGTCAGAATTTCGATATTCCTCCCACCCGACCAATGCCCGAAGTTACCAGACGTGGGGAAAACATGCTTACAGAAAATTGTAAACATGTGGTCCCGGTGAGAATCGAACCCACGACCCATCGATGAGCACGGCAGGTGTTTTACCGAACGCGCCAACGAGTTGTCTATTTGTGACATAGTTGTGTGATCTGCCGGCCTAGCATGACCGCCACGAGAAAATATGTCGCGGACGAGAGAAGACAAACTAAGATATAAGACATCTCGATATATTATATCTCGACATCGACAATTTTGATAGAAAAGATATCTCGAACGACAAATATATTTATTTTTGATATTAAAAGTCGAGTTTTAAGTGTAATTGTCATATTAAACCCGGAAGAAATAAAGCGATAATTAATCGATTAAAACACGAGAAAACGGTCGACAAAATTTTGGCGCGGTTGTCTTGCTATTCATTAACCTTAAGTTAGTGAACTTTGTTCTTTTTGAGTAATAAATGTATGTTAAACTAAACATTCTAAACTCAAATGTCCCTCCTCACTTTAACATAATTTCAATATCGTGTTTTGTATCACCGAAAAATGGAATTTCGTCGAGAACATTTAGACGAGATGATTTTCGATCGAATATCGCTTTAAACTGGATGAATCTTTTGTTCCGAAGATTAAAAACTCTTCCACAGCAACGCTGTGTCGCTTGGTTAATGAATTTAAGCGCAGTCGACTAACGTGGTGTTTCGTCGTTGGCCGAAGAAAAAAGGCATACCGGCATTTGACAGCTGTCACAGACGAGCACGTACAGTGAAAACTTTAATTGAATTAAGTGGGAAAATAATGTATGGAGAAATTAAAAAGGTATTGCATAGAGAGGGAAGAATGCAAGTGTGTCTGTTAACTTTCCTAAACCATAATAATAATAAAAAGACTGGCCAATCGAGTCGGACTCGCGCACCGAGGGTTCCGTATTTTTTTCCTAATAAAAAAAACTACAAGTTTACGTTTTTCGGATTTTTTCATTTACTTGTGCCACATGATATTGCTTCAGACCAAATTTCATGATTCTAGCTCAACGTGAAGTACCCTATAGGTTTACATTCCCTTGCAAGTTTTAAAATATTTGGCACTAGCAACGCGCCCCGGCTTCACACGGGTCTAATGTAGATGTACTATACACAAAATATAGCCTATGTTACTCGCTGATAATGTAGCTTTCTATTGGTAAAAGAATTTTCAAAATCGGTCCTGTAGTTTTTGAGTTTATTCATAACATACAAAAATACAAAAATTAAAAAATACAAATCTTTCTTCTTTTTGTGTATAATACATGTACGTTGCACCCGTGTGAAGCCGGGGCGTGCTGCTAGGGTCTTATATAATACAAATGAGACTAAAAAGAGAATATTTTTAGAAAAATGCGGAATTTTATCTTTATTCCTATTTCAAATTTCATTGTTTCTTCTTGTTTCTTAAAGACATAACAATATTAAAATAAACTGAAGTAGAGCGCTATTCACGACAAAAAAACAGTCGTGTTTTATTTTATTTCATAAGTTTGTCATTTAGACAGTAAAACGCGACAGGTCAAAACAGTCTCTAGCAAAAATGTCATTTGCATCCATTGCATTTGAGTTACAGTATAAGCAGGAATGCTTTTGTTGAAGGAACAAAAGAGTATACGCTCGTTGTGCTTCCAGCTATAACCAGCAATGTATGAATACATATCTAATTTAATGCAAGAGTATTTGAATTACAGTTTTGATATGCGCCCACTTTGTTGCTATAATTTGCGAGTCAACGGTTTAATCCGAGTGCCTGTGTTTTCACTTTAATGTATAACAATTACATTAAAGTGAATTCCCGAGTCCTCTAATGGGGCATGGGGCAGACCCATTTCTGTATCTGGTTGGCTGATCATGTTTCTTTAGAGCATAGGTGATCAGCCTTCTGTGCCCTGCCCGATCGAAACAATTGTTTTTTATCATTTTTCTCCGGGATTCGAAACTCAGGAACTCCGGTGGTAAATGCATCGCGCTTACCACTGAGCCACGGAGGCGGTCAATTACATAAAGTGGGGTTCGTATTATTTAACAAATCTAAATAATTTCTTATTTCAAATAACTCAGAATCAGTATTTCGTTTCATAGCAAGTTATTTATTGAATTGAAATTGATTAATAAGTTATTGATTGTATCGCAATTGAATAAAAGAGAAGAGATGCTTCAAAGTAAAGTTGTATCCAGTAAGATATAAGTTGCGCTATGAGGATAACAAGGAAAGTAAAGAAAAGATCTAACGATACTTTTCGAAAGAAAGCGTCGCAATCAGCTGTTAGATAAAGTTCGAGTTGGCAAAGCGCAATCTGAAATTGTAGAAGAACAGTTTAAAAATTGTAGCCACCTGTTCCTTAAGGTAAGAAAAAGTTTTAAAAACTATATCCCAGAATTTGCATTATAGTATATTAAGTGAAGTCTCAAAGTTAATTTAAAAGTCCACCGCTCGAGCCATCGTTGGGAAACGTGAGAATATATTGTCGTTTTATTTGGTGACTCTTTAAAATTTTCCCGGGAAATTCGCATTCTTTGATCGCATTTAATAAATTCAGCTCGTATATTTTCCTATCGAAGGAACACGTGAAGTTACTTATTGGAGCGTTTTCATAATGCACCTTATTTCCGATAGCTCTTTGAAACATTGGCACACTGATAAATGGTAAATAAATGTAAATGAAATGCAATCCGCTTACATTCTGCAGAAAGCTTAATATACCATGTAATTACATACATTTCATAATTAATATTGTCTTTTATTTACGCGAGTATCACACATTTAAATAAAATACTGTATACTGTATATGATAAATAATTTAAACAATATAAATAATAAATCGCGTTTTAAGCCGGTATACAGTATTTTATTTAAATTTCATAATTAATTAATTAATCAGTAGTTTCAATGTTACGTCAATACTTCAGTAATTATTACGTCAATACTTTGTAATAATTCGAAAGCGAGGGTCGTTTGATTGGTTGAGAGATGCCTTTGGTCTTTGGTATAAAAAGGATAGGCCATTATAGTTCTTTTAATTCTTAAATATATAAATGCGTATAACAACTAAATCAGAAAATATCTTTCAATAAATTAAAAATATGAACATTTTAAATAGGTAACTTAAAATAATATTAAAATGATTGTTTTCATAAAACCTTCACGGTTTAATAAAACCTTCACGGATATTTTAAGGTTTAAAAAAAAAAAGAATAGACTTTTACGTTTGCACACATTTCGCAGTTGTGCTCGTCAAAAAAGAAAAATATCTTCGAAGGTATTTCCGGCACAGAAAAATCTGCCTACGTTTATTTCTTTTAAATTTTTTATGCAAAAATGAATGAAGACTCCGACACATTTATTACGGAAGCAACCGTTGTTTTCTCAACTTGAATGTTCCCCGGCAAAACCAGCAGATTTACTCAATATATCCTTAATAATAATGTATTAAAGAAATATTAAATTGTTCGGCTATTTATTTAAAAAAAAACAGTTGTTTTCCATATTATGCAAGTACAAATAAACAGACAAGTGTTATATTTAATATTAATAATATTACTTCGTACCTTGTACAATTTTTTTGCAAATCATACACATCTTTACTGTGTAAAAATCTAACAAAATTAAATACAAGGTAAAAAGTACGATTTAAAATAAAAGAGAATCCTGTCGATGGTCTTGCAAGCTTTATATTCTGTGAACAAAAGCTTTTTATTCGCAGTAAGCGATCGGTCTGAGCAGAAAATATTTAAATGAATTTCAAAAGTTCTACTTAACGATAGCAGCGAACAGAAAGTGCTGAATCCTAGAGTCCAAATGTGGGCAATTTAATTTGCACATAGCACAAACATCATGTCCAATTTAATCTCGATGCGAATTCAGTCCAGTCATAGTGGTCGAGGCCAACAATGCAAACTCTGAAGTTTCTAACTTTATCCCCTTTCCCGCCCTCTGCATCCCAAAGGACATCGTCTAACGTCAGTATGTGGCTAGATTTCGGATCCAATTTAGCCCTATTTATGCAACACCCAAAGTCCCGAATTTATTGAACTCGCAAAGCTAACAACTTCATATAGCGTCTTGATTGATTTTGAAATGAAATATGAAATGGATGTATCATTCGGGACGGCACAAAGGTTGAATAAGTACAACAATAATAATAACAAGTTAGAATGATAGACAAACCGCCACGAAAAGGAGAGCTATTCAGCATATTATTCTCTGACGCTGATTTTCAGTAGGGGACTACTGAAAATGACATTGTGGCATAAGACAATAGTGGATGATAAACTGAAAGACCTAGAAATATGAAAAGCCAAAAACATAGTAGTAGACACTAAGAGGACTAGAAGATTTTTTCAAGCTTAATAAAAAGGATAATCTTGTTTTAGTAACTTTGATAAGCAATGGATGCAAATTCTTTGTTCTAAAAAACTTTACGATTATTTTTTAATACTATAATCAATTGCTTCAAGATATCATGTGGAAAATGGTGTAATGGTTGCATCTCCTTACAAACATTTTGTAAAATAAAAAACTTGGCGATTAAAAAGAGTGGCGGAGAGTTAATTGCCAGTTCATCTCGTTCACAGAACAGGGAAGTTCTCGTTATTTTGAAGTAAATTTAATCTTATTTTTTTTAATTGACGTTCGTAAGGGCTCAATATACCCTGCAGTAGTATTGCCAAGCAAAACTTTTGTATAACACTGTCTCGCTCTTTCGTAATATATCTATATATATAAAAGAGATTTCCACCTATATAGTCACTCATCACGATATCTCTGGAACCATAAGGCGTAGCGACTTGAAATATGGTAGGAATATTCCTTTCGCCGAGTGGAGGTCAGCTAAGAACGGATTTTCGGAAATTCAACCCACAAGGGGGGTTGCGGGGGCAATTGATAGTTTCTTCATAAATTGAATAAACACACTTGAGTGCGTGCATTCTATTTTTGAATTTAAAAATGATTCTGTAAAATCTGTCATTTGTTTTTGGAGACTTAAGTGAAATGTAAACCCTTTCGTGTAATTTTATTTGATTAAAGGATACTTGTATAAAGCGACTATTACGTGACCGAGTTCGTTTTCGCACATCATCCCATATCAGGAAACTTCAAGCATCTTGACACAATATTATCATGATATTTACTCTTGAGACATTATATCTCTTTGTTATAATATCCCAGGATATATACACATAAAATTCTATGCCTGTAGGCACAATGAAAGTGAATCCTGTGTCCCTTTGTGGGGCAAGGCTGACACATGGGATGTAAAATTATCAGTGAAAGATGTGCTCGAATGACAATTGTTTTCTTTGTTTTGTATCTGAAATTTCAACCCGGAATCTCTTTTTCTTATTATAATGAGCATACCGCTTAGTAACGGAAGAGGACAACTGAAAGAATCTTTAGTGATATTATAATACATATTATAGAGAGTAGATATAGATACTATTTTAATTTTTTAAAGTAGATGTTAGATTTTTGCCTTAGCCCATATGTTATCTTAATAACATGTAAATAATAATAAGTATGAATATTAAGTTAAAGGTTAATCCTTTATAAGTCAAAGAAAACCAGAAGTGGTATGAAAACGAAATATAACATACCTAAATATGTTTTTTTTCAGCTCGGAAAATCGCTGGAAAATTTTGGTGGAATACTGCCCCTACCTTAAAAAGTGTTATATTATATTGAATTATCTAGTTTTACGCCTTTCATAAATAAAATTACGTCGTTTAACGTTTTCACCTTAAACGGGCTCGTTGGCGTGTTTGGTAGAACACCAACCTTACTTATTAAATAAATTAATTTTATTTAGCCACAATAAGATTATTTGTATTGCAACATCTAAACCCAGTTCCAGCCTGCATCAAAATCTAGAATTGTACAACACCGAGTGAACAATTAGGAGTCATCTGTGCGATGAAAATTCACCACTCACGTCAAGTGATGTGCAATCGCGGTGTTGGCAATAGACGAGGCATTGTTGCGAGTGTATTGTGCACCTGGGACAGTCCCATTCGCGTTCCAAACTGGGACATACCACGTCTTTTCACTGCAATTGTATTCTGACGCATTGTCTCGTTTCATTTATTCCGCGTACTACAATGTGTTTTCCCTTTCTTGGCTTATTTGTTGGCAAACGTTGCGGCTTTCTGATTCAAATAGACTGTGTGGATGCGTGGCGTTTTGTTGAAACTTTAATGTATGCTTCATACGTGTTTTACTGAGGGTAACACAGGGGATTTGTTTTGTGTGATTTGACGAAACACTTTTTTACAATGTTACATACATATGTATATATCACGCCTCTTTCCTATTGGGGTAAGCAGAGATCACGGAATTCCATATGCTCCGATTTGCATACCACTTTCGCTTCATCCACTTTCATCAATGCTTTCATACACGCTCGTGGGTTTCGAGTACTTTTGACCTGGCCCTTTTGAAGAACGTCCCCGATCTGATCGAACGTTCGCGTTCGCCTAGGTCGACCACTCTCGACTCTTCCACTCACACCAGAGGGGTGAGCACGAACAAGTATCGAAAGAGTATTCGTATCGTCGAACTGTCATTTGTATGAAATTTCAAATTATTTTTCATACAACTGACAGTTTGACGATTCGATTACTTTGTCGATAGCCGTTCGTGCTAGGCCCTCAGCTTCATAAATCTTTTTCGTTATTATTTTAATACAGCCTTTGCATTCTAATTAAGTAGGTGACTTTGGACTCATATTATGAGAAATTGTTATAAGATATAACACCATTATGAGTGATTTGAATTTAATTTAGTTTTGAACGTATCATTCATCCAAGTGCATATCGCTTCATACGTTTTGAATGCAAATGTTCTGAGTGGATATTGCTCATCTATCATCGAGATATTTCGTGACACAGCAGTATATTTGTCCATATATTTTTTACCAACAATACACAAAACGTCCAAGCGACGTCAGTTTTATTTTTCTATTTACTGAATGGCTTTTTAATATGCGCTCTGCTTGATGTGAACTATATGTGGCATTTGGTACAGCCGGCAACAGAAGTAAACAGAATCAATGTTTTAGAACACATTTATGAATGAAAAATTAAACATAGACATATGTACTTATATATTCACACGTACGTTTATAAATTGTTTCTGTATTTTAGAATTTAATAGAGAAAATGCAATATAACATAATAGATATTTTGGTTTTGGTCATAATAATTATTTATTTATATAAATATCGCGGTTTATTAATTATCCTATGTTTTCAAAGTTTTGTTGTAAAATCGATTATCGTTAACAAGTTACGGCGGAAATTCTTGAACACCGAATTTATGAGACGTATTATTCGACTTCCACTCGAAAGCAACAAATGACGAATGCGTTTATATATACGAATCAAATTGAGACAGTTTTGCAAGATACTATGTCTCCGTCACACATTCATTAATACTTGTGTATGATGCGTGGTTCGTAGGAATAACTTTGACAGAAGTAACTTATCGCGACCATATTGTCAAGGGTCTCGCGTCTCCATCACATTTGTAACGATAACTTTACGTATTCATTTCGTGTCTCCACGGTCATTTAATCGTAACCTAGTAGCGGTATATCAAATTTCTGCACGAAGCCATGGTCACGTGGGATTCAGCGTTGCCCCGTCATCAATCATTGATATTGCGACCGGAATCGAATTAAACGCCAGAGCCTAAGGGATTACCTTACAAAGAAAACTATTTGTAACTTTATGTGAGAAGTGTCATGGTTTTTGCTATCGGTCCGGGTTGAGCTCGTTCGCGCTTTGTTAGTACACCTACTATGCGTTCCGACGGGCCATATCAAGTGGTGGATTTACCAGCGGGCTGTGTAGGTTTGAGCCTAGGGCGACAGATTTTAGGGGGAATCATAAAGATTTCTGTAGAACGTTTTTATGTTGTCATTCAACGAAATATCAAACTTGTATATCCTAAAGCAAACCATCCAATTTGCCGTCCCGAACCAGTAATCGGACTCTATATATTATAAAATATTAATTTAAGAATAGACAATTGTAGGCGGGGGGTGGGGGGGTAGTTAAAAGCTTACATTGGAAATGTGTAAATCCGCCACTGTTCATATCCACCGGCGAGAGCTGGTTATGTGAAGCCGTGCCTTAAAGTATAGTTAGCCGCAGCAACTTTACATAAGTACCATAGGGGTCAAGAAATAAATATTTTAAGCTTATGTTAGATGAATATCCTCGGCGTTAATTGATGGCCTGTCCCCTGGTTTTTTATCACCCTCATTGCCGCTTTCACTACAATCCAACGCTTTACGTGTGTATGGGTAACCGCAACCTAGTGCCTTTTGATCCAGCAGACATTGACACTCTTGTTTACAATCTACATGCTCACCTAGATTAAAGCTAACCACTGACAGCGACGCGGTCAGCTGCTTAAGCGCTTTACATATGTTAGGGATTTGTTGAGGCTCCTTAAGTACAAGACTGTTATGTATTTAACTAGGTTAAATAATAAAGTAATGGTTTTGTTGGTGCAATGAACACACCTACCATCCATCCATAGAATTAACGTGCTTGAAGATGGGAGGTCTCACTCACATACATACATATACGTCACGCCTCTTTCCCATTGGGGCAGGCAGAGATCACGGTATTCCATATGCTCCGATCCTTACAGCGAAAGTGTTAACTTTCGCTTCCTTTACTTTCATCAATGCTTTCATACACACTCGTCGGTTACGAGTAATTTTGACCTGGCCCTTTTGAATAACGTCCCCGATCTGATCGAGGTACGTTCGCCTAGGTCGACCACTCCCGATTCGGTAGAATCGGTTTCGTAAATCTTTTTCTTTTCCCTACTTTCGTCCATCCTTTCTACATGCCCAAACCATCTCAACATACCTTTCTCAATTCTCGTTGAAGGTCTCACTTGTTTAGATATAATGCTGGTAAAAAGAAAAATGTATGTCCGGCTAAGGAACGAAGAATCGTGGATAGTTGCTGTGGTGGGGTTACCATACAAGCCCAAAGGCCCGGTTTGCCTAATAGTTGTGTAGTCTGAAGTTCCGTATGCTTGGAGTCAAAATATAGTAATTGACGTCCTGTCTTTTCCACCATTACGTTCAGCTCACGATTACCTCTTGATATCTGAGAAGATCTAATCAATTCAAAGTGTTATTTAAGAACTTTATTTGATTTATGTATTATTAAGATAATGTAAGGTCAAAAGATAAAATAAAATTTATTTAAACCTAAAACAACTTGCTGACCCTTACATTCTGTTTCAGAACTTGAAGTAATATTATAACTGTGCAAAATCAAACTAAACATATATGTATGATTAGGTACAAAGTGTATTTACTTCTCGTCAGGATTTGGAGAATTCTAGTGAAATTCAAATATAAGCTAACGACCATAATAACAAGCGAAATAAAACAAATACGATTTAGGTCAAGATTTATTCGGAATCGTATATCATGTGTTATGATAATATATGAAATGATTTTTATTTGCATGCAATTCTTATTCAATTCATTGTTATATGATTTGTATGTTTGAATATACTTCGTATAATTCATGGACTAATTGGTATTTGATTAGATTAGAAATTAAAAAAAATAGTAATCGTTTTCTTTCTCTACAAAATTGAGCTTATACTCACAATAGTGCAATAATTGAATTAATTTAGTACTAGTTCAATTAATTATTATGTTTTATTATAAAATACATATTCCAATACATTATATTACATTAAGTTGCATTATATTCCCTCAGTGATTGATCTTATTAAAAAAAATCGTAGCTGTACTCTGTACGTACTTTCCTACTATGAAATCTTTATACATACATATATCGTGGATATTGTTACCCATGGTGGATATCCTTTTTTCAATATAAATAATAGCGTAACGTAATCAAATTTAAGATTTAATATCTTTATTATTCCTCGATAATTACAGTTTAAACACTTATGACAAATAACACTTATAAAAAATATATTAAATGTTTCATAGTGAGTATAGCAATACAAAAGCGGGGAAAACAAAAATCCTATGAGTGACAATAATATTATGTAATAAAATGGTTATATCTTTATCATTCTAACTTATATATTTACCTAAATTAAAATAACACAAATATTATTTAAAAGCCAACAACGCATCTGCAAACCATCTGATATTGCAAATGTCGATGGGTGTCAGAATCACTTACCATCATTTGAGCCGTCATCTCGTCTTATTAAAAATGTTACTTTAAATGTCTGTAGTACAAAAATGCCATCGAAGTTTACCAGTATTCGAAAGATATCATATGAAAAAGCAATACGAGTGTGCGGTGTGGCGTGCGGATCGAATACAAGCTCGATACGAGTCGGAAAGGAAAATTCAAATAAACGCCAACAAGACGATGCGACGGAAATGGATTTGAATTTGCTTTAAAGGAATGCTAACAAAACTCTTTAATATCTATTTGTCACTATATCTATACAGTATAGAATATACTAATATTACAAAGAGGAAAGATTTGATTGTTTTTACGATCTCAAAAATTACATTATCAGTAACATAGGCTATTTTTACATTACACCCGTGCGAATCGCTAGTATGTTTGTACTATTTTACACAATAAATCATTTTACCAAAATAAAACTTAATAAAATATTATGTATGTATAATCACCAAGCCTACCTGGCTACCTGGCTTTAACTTGCCAATTTGACAGAAATGGTCCAATATTGTGTTGATGCTATCGTCGAAAGCTGCTTCTAATTCAGCCATAGATTAAGTATCATTAACTTCCAAAATCGCCTTTAATTCATCATTGTCGATCAAAGCTTTCATGCAAACACGGTGTAATTTTTAAAACTAAACTGTTGCTTACCACATCTTACGTTTACGGTTTTGAATTGTTGACATGAATCAGTATTTAAATTCGAAATTGGAATTAAAAACAAAATATAGCTTATCTCCGCAGAACAAGCGTCCACACACGTTCAAAGGGCCTTGTCAGTTCTTATCCAAGCAGAGCATTAGCGACTGACAGTTCATTCATCTTGTTTGTTATTCGGTTAATTAAACCCTCCCTAGCGAGGTGTTGTAATTTTCTTGTTGATTTGTTCATTTACCAAGCATTGCTGAATATGTGTTTCTTTTATTTTTATTTATTTAATTTGTAAACGTTTATTGGTGAATAATTATCTATAATACTAATTTCTTCTAATATTATTATAAATTTGAATATAAGTTTGTTATGCTTTCACGCCAAAACTGCACAATGGATTATCATGAACCTTTGTACACATATTCTTAAAGGTATTAGAAAGGACATAGGATACTTTTTTGTGTCTGTTACGTTTTCACAGTCAAACTGCTGAGCCAGATTTGATAAAATTATTAGCATAGAGTTAGGTTTAACTCTGCTGAATTAATATTTGAAATTAAAAAAAACAAGAACTATTCGATATTTTCCGTGACGAAAAGGCGAAGGCAAACACTAGTTTCTAATTGATTTTCCCAAAATAAAATAATTGCCAATAGAGAAACACACATTAATTGTAAATGAAGCAGAAAGAGTATATTTTCAATTGTCTAACGATTCGGAATTCTAATGATCATTAATTATTGGATCTCTCTAAACCTCTCATTAAATACTAATTACATTCGGATAATTGCATATTTGATTATTCGAGAAACAAGAGAAATTGAAGCATTTGCTGATTAGTAATACGATATTAGTTGAACGTCTATTTTCGTTATGTTAATTAGATTAACAATAGGAAAATTAATCTCCTATTATTTTCATTTATAAAGCCCCTTATATTAGATATTGACAGATAAGCGAGGCTTTTGATGGTAGGTTATACCTCAGCTCAACCACATTACACCAGTCAATGATGTGCTGTCGACCTATTTTTACTTCGAGCATAACACTAGGAGCATCGGGAATTCACTATGTTTATACAAAAGTACTAGCGACCCGCCCCGGCTTCGCACGGGTCAAGATTTATTGACAAAAAAAGCAGGTATTGTATGTATTTTTAATGCTACATTATAAAAAAATAAAAACAAAAAATTACGTCAAAAAAAAAAAATATTAAGGGTGGATTACCCTTAACATTTAGGGGGATGAAAAATAGATGTTGTCCGATTCTCAGACCTACCCAATATGCACACAAAATTTCATGAGAATCGGTCGAGCCGTTTCGGAGGAGTTTGGCAACGAAAACTGTGACACGAGAATTTTATATATTAGATATAACTATATTCGTTAATAAACTTAATATATTTACTATAAACTTATTTGATAACCTTTGATATCACAATTTTCATACAGTTTCAATATTTCTGACAGCAAAAATTAGAATATAAAATTAAATAAATAAAAAAATAAAGGCCGACAACGTATCTAAGACAATTGATTCGCGGCTCTCCATGAATTGTCTACTTTGTAATAAAAAAATTGGAAGTCATACACACTCAGAATCAGGGATGTTACGGAGCTTCGGTTCCGGTTCCGAAAGGTCGGAACTTCCGATCGATTTTGCACCTCCGATTCCGATTTCGGTTCCGATAAATTAGAATCGGAGGTATTGGAAGTCAAAGAACATCGGCGGCGGTGGCCGCGATCAGCACTATTTGATTTAATTTGCTACTGTATAAAATTTAAGAAAATTTTTATTTTCAACACTCAGGAAGGTGTTTTATTTTTTGAACTGATATGAATGAAACTGATGAATAATGTTTGTAATTTTATTTTATTACATATCTCTCTTTTGCCTCTACTTCCGATTCCGGTTCCGGTTCCGATTTCGGTTCCGATAAAACCACTTCCGTAACATCCCTACTCAGAATATATAAAATGCGAATGGGAGAAATATTTATCACGTATGGTATGGCTGTGGATGACATAAAATTGTGACCGATGAAAAATGATGTTCGTTGTCACCTTGTCAACATTTGGGCTGAAGGGAAAAGGACTTCTATTTTAACTATATATTGAAAAATTACTTGAATGTTTGTTTCTAGTTATATTCCCGTATTGCGTTATATTATTTTAAAATTAAAATTAAATCCTGTCTCTTTATGTTTTCACTGTAAATTAGGCTTTTATTTTAAACTAGTGGACCTGACATACTTTGCACTGGCAGAAAGTTGGCATCAAAATAAAAAATATTTTAAGATTTGAATAGGTACCTATCCTATTTTCCCACTTCTATTATATAGGTATAGATTTGCAGTGAACATCAATTATTACAAAAAAGCGAAAGATGGCGGAGTTCCTAACCTAATTTATTTTAAAACTAATTTTCTGAATATTACTTTTTCCTGGATTTTCCGAAATTATCATAGTTATTCTGTTATTCGGGACAAGATTAACCCAACAAATAAGATATCATTAAAATCAGGGCAGCCGTTCTTGATTTATAAATGGTGAAACTAACACGACTTTGTTTTATATGTATAGATTTGGAATGGAGATAAAGAATTTAGGTAAATTGTAAATTCTAAACCTAAAATAAATGCTTGATTATTCCTGTAAATTTTATCTGAAAATTGAATATAGACAGACGAGGGTAAGGCTTATTTCGTGTAACCTTAGTCGCAGGACATGAATCAGTGATGCGCTGTTGACCTATATTTTAATTCGAGCTTTCGAAAATCGATAGACTTAAACCGCAACATTGTTCCATCGATGCATTGTAGTTCGGAATTTCGATATTCCTTCCACTCATTTAGTACATTGACTTACGAAAAACATACTTAAGAAATATATATGAACATATCGCCCCGGCGGAATTCGAACACACGATCCTTCGCAACGCAAGGTACACACTTCTCAAACATGATGTTTTTTTACGATTTTTCCATCTATGAACGGTGGCACGTTACCCGGTCGGAATTTCGATGTTCCTTCCACCCGTTTAATACCCAAAGTGAATAGACGTGGGGAAGATATGCTTATACTAAATTTGAATTTGAATATAAATATGTCATCCCTGTGGGAATCGAACTGGCAACCCATCGGTGCGCAAGGTATTCTACCAAATGCGCCAACGAGCCCATCAAAATGTTTGCGTAATAAATATCGAAGGTATTAACTATGGTAGATTATAATATCAAGTAGTATTAAATATTTTGATAAATTTATATTTCAAATATGTCCTTGCTTAATTTATATAACAATTTATGGCAGCTACAGAATCTCGAAGCGGATTTATTAAGGTTAGCTTTTATTTATTGAGTTTTGTACCGAAGAAGTAGGAGACCTGTCTTTAGAACAAAATTTAATAGACCTCGTTAAGCAAATTCTGTTCTTTATCAATTGTTTTGAAATACTTTAATTGTTCAGCATTGTGATACTTTAGCGACGATTTTAACAACTGGCTTAGCTGAGCTGGTAACAAAACGCTCAAACTATTTGATAAATCGTTTTTTTTTTAAATTTAATGTTAGACCAAAAATGAATTAATCCCCGAACCAAGTATGGAAATAAATTGTTTGAAGGAAACAATTATAACTTATATCATATAAGTACAAAATATTTATAATTACGTAATTATAGAAGTTATATATAACTTATATAATTATGTTAAAACTGTCTTGTATGGTGGTCCCGGCATTGGTAATAGTTTATGTACTTTATATTATACTTTCCGAGTCAAGCTTTAAAAGGGTTTGTTATTTAATTATTTTTTTTTTCTCATGTAAGTGAATTTATGTATTAATTATTGAGAAAATTGTCTTAAACCTTTGAATTTATATATTTCGATGATTGATAATATGTTTGGCTTTGTCTTATAGAAATTGAATGTCGGGGAAAAAGTTATCACCATTTTAAAACCATATTATTTAATTTAGTTCATTTAATGTTATTATAATTATTTTAATTTTTGACCTAACCCTTATATACCTACTCGTACTTATTAAAGCCTACCTTGCGCTCTGATGGGTCGGGGCTTTGAATCCCGCTAGAATCCCGTTTGGTCACTAGACATTAAACGGGTGGGAGGAATATCGAAATTCCGACAGGGTAACAAACATGTTCATAAATGGAAAAACCGTGAAGTGCAAATTTGCGCGTTTCGGTCTCAGTCTATGGATTTCCAAATGCTCTGAGTAATAAGTAGGTTGACAACGCATCATAGTTTGATTTTCTGTGCCTGGGATATCACAACTACCATCAAGTAAACCTCATGCTCGTCTGTCGATATCTATAGTATTCTAATATTATAAGTTTGTTTGTTATGAATTAACGCAAAAACTACTGTACCGATTTTAAAAATTCTTTCACCGATAGAAAGCTACATTATACGCGAGTATCAATTTTGTACATCGAATAGTACATCTACATAAGTACATAGCACCCGTGCGAAGCCGGGGCGTGTTACTAGTTAAACATAAAAAAATAACTATATAATGTTATTTGCGCCTATATTGGAGCTTGAAACATAACTCATCTTGTATTTATGTTTCAGTGTGTGTGTCTTTGTTGCTGTAATATATACTAATATTAATACTAATATACTAATAATAATAATATTATAAATAGGATAGATTTGTATTTTTGTATGTTATGAATAAACTTAAAAACTACTGGACCGATTTTAAAAACTGTTTCACCAACAGAAAGCTACATTATCAGCGAGTAACATAGGCTATTTTTTGTATCGTTGCACCCGTGCGAAGCCGGGCGCGTTGCTAGTAATATATAAATAAAAAGAATTCCGTATGATCGAAGTCGCGGGCACCAGCTATTATAAAATGGGAACTATATTTTCTATCACCAAAATTTATATTTGTCATCAAGTTGTATCACCTAATAAATAGATCTATCGCCACGAAATATTTTCGTTCTCAGATAAACAAAAATTGTTCCCAGGTATGAATTATCATGTTTTAATAACTTGAGCGGTATGAATGAAACTAGCCGTGCGACTAAATTACTAAGTGAGCGACTAGTTTTGAAGTTCTATTATGTGATATTAAGATTTATTGTGGAACTGATTTTGCATTGTTTGGTGACTACATTTTGGTGACAGATCTACTATTTTGAGGACAAACCCTATTATTTAAGAAACACAAAACTAATTAAATTGGTGATAGCTTAAATGATACCCTTATAAAATAAATTGGAATTTAATTTAGCCAATCCCATTACATAAATACTTAATGCATAAATTAACATACAGCAGTGATATACGGTAATCGCGTTTGCGGATCAGAGATAGATAATTTACATTGATCCCGCTGTGTTAGTGTGCGCCATCAATATGGATAGGGCTGCAATTAGTTCCCTAGGGGTGCTTCCGCAAGATATTTATTCCTTGATGATAGCTATTCGTCTTCATATTCTACACATTAGATTCATATTAAGTTACTACGGAATAGAGTCTGTGGCGAAGTGA
Organism: Anthocharis cardamines; assembly: GCA_905404175.1. Classification (NCBI taxonomy): domain Eukaryota; kingdom Metazoa; phylum Arthropoda; class Insecta; order Lepidoptera; family Pieridae; genus Anthocharis; species Anthocharis cardamines. The sequence continues at coordinate 5,482,787 of FR989959.1, forward strand.
CTCCGATCGTGATTTTTATTTTAATCGTCTGCAGTACCATGATAGAATCTATACTAATATTATAAAGAGGAAAGAAAAAAATTGTTTATTTGTTATGATTTGACTCAAAAACTACTGGACCGATTTTAAAAATTATTTCACAAATAGAAAGCTACATTCTCAGCGAGTAACATAGGCTATTTATATTTTGTGTATAGAACAACTACATTGCACCCGTGTGAAGCCGGGGCAATTTTATGTGTGTTGTACTTTTGCTATAAAACAAAAAACATAAAAATAAGTACACACATAAATAGTAGAATTAATAAAATATTCGAGAAAAGAAAGGTAGTGGCCTGCGCTTCCGTTGTCTCGTCTCAGCCCCCTCCAATTTATACTTGTTTCAAACTTACCTTTAAATTTTGAACTTCCAGACCCTAAATAGGGTTCCATTACTTTAGGGATATCCCCCAGATACGCACACCGGCATCTATCTTCTGCCTAGAGTACTTCTCTATTTTAATATGATAGGGTGTAGACTGTAGAGTGAAAAGACAGACGTGCCTTCTTAGATCCCATCACATCACATCGAGTAGGTGTGATAGCCTTGTAAGTGAAGGGGTTGATTAAAAAATATCTAATCTTATCATCCATGCGTGTCGGGTTGCCTCTTTCCGTAAAATATGGCGAGGGGGCCGATGGCTGGCCATGCGTCATACTCGTGAACGGGTGCTACTTGTGGTGACTGGTCAGACTTGATTTCGTGTATGCGGTGATGTTAGTTATTTCGACTATGTGTTTGCGTGATGTTCCCACGATAATGTAAGTGCGTGCTGAGTGCTCCTATTGCATCATGCCTACTGTTGATAGAGGACAAATTATTGTTTTTTTTTTATTCGTTTATTTTTTTTATTATTATATTTAATTACTTAAAGATGTTATGGTGTAATGGTTGTAGCTCCTTAGAAACATTTTGTAAAACAAAAATACTTGTGATTAAAAAGAATGGCGGAGAGTTTATTGCCAGTTCTTCTCGTCCGTTCTACGCCCTTGATAGCGCCTAGAGAACTGGCAGAAAATGTAAAATTAGAAGCATTTAATATATTTATTTTTATTGATGTTCGTAAGTGAACATTGTGTTACCTAAATTCTTACTCGTCAATGCCTAAATTAATAAATGATTTTTGAATTTCAATTAAATCCTAGAGTAATTACAATAACACAGTAATATCAGTATTATGTATAAACAAAACGCCTCTGAATAGATTATATTCCAATTTAAATTCAAAACTTATTGGAAGAAACTTGAATCTGCGCTTCGGAGGTTGCTGATTATTGCAGAATAATTAAGATGGGTTGCCGGCCGAGGCGAAATAACTGTCTGCTTTTGTCTATAATTGCTACATCATAATGGTTTAGGATTAATGAAATGTAGGGATATAATATAAAAGCTTTTATAAATCTATATAAAGCAATTAATTTAAAATAATGTAATGTTGTGAAAATATGTATGTTACATATGGTTATTTTCTTTAGTGGACTTATTAGGTTGTATGAAAGATCTTCGGCTGTTTTATATATTTTCATTTCTACTGTGTCTGTAACGCCACGGTAGGAACTTGTCATCACGGATTTTGCTGCAATTGATTTCACATGCAGGGCTTGGCTAGAAATGAAAATACCTGAAGTGGAAAATCCAGATGGCCAAGCGTTTAGAAAATAGAATTTAGACACGGCTCTGTCGTTCGTTCCTTATAGAGAGATCTTTTGAGAGCGTTTCGGTTTCAGATACGCGAAATTAAAATTAGATCGACAGCGCATCACTGACTGATATTCTATGGTTGAGGTTTCCATCACTCACTTGGTCACGTCGTATGTCGATAAGTGACAGAAAAACAACATCCCAATGAATTAATAAATTATTGATTTACTAAGCACTGAATGAATTGAATAGAAGATATTACGATAAAAAATTTCAAACGAAATATGTGAAGAATAGAATTCTTTGAAGTAAAGAAGATTTTAAGAAATATATATATATTATATTCGCTTCGGGTAACTAGACACGACTTAATTTAGCCGTCATTGCGTGACTTTGAACTCATATCTCTATATCTTATTTCGATGTTATCATTATTTACATTTGAAGGGCAAAGAAATTGCTTAGATACAATTCGCGATATGATTTACGATTATACATATATGTATATGGTATAGTTATGTGTTGCTGTACATATAATATGGTAAAAAAAACTATATTTTACTAAAGTAAAATCCTATACATTTTTATTTCGTTCACTGAGCACATTTTTTGTTTCGATATATTTTCTCTCATTTCTCCTTATTTAAAAATAATATAATAAGCATATTTTCCCTACGTCTGGTAACTTCGGGCATTATACGGGTGGGAGGAATATCGAAATTTCGACCGGTTAACGAACCACCGCTCATAGATGGAGAAACCGTGAAGTGCAAATTGAGGGTTTCGGTTTCAGTCTATGGATTTCCGAATGCTGGAAGTAAAAATTACAGTATTGTTTATTGTAGGTCTCACAGTAAATATATGGGCAATTTTAAGTCAAAAAAAACTACTGAAATATCTCTTCTAACAGAAAAGACACCATCAAACCCCTCGCATATAAATAAATATTAATTATTAATTTTATTATGACAACAATAAATTAAATATGTATTTTGTTACAGGCGGATGATCGGGGACCACATGTACTCATCATCGACAAAGGCGGCCTGCTGGCTCGCGACTTTTCTCAGTGTATTCGTAACAGGTAGGCTTTTTGAAAAACCTAGTATTGTATAAATACATAGGTACATAGCAGTAGACATAATAAAAAGAATATACTAAGCGACATCAAAAGTTGTCGAAAAAACGTAATTTTTTCACTATTGAATCTGGGTACCATATATTATATAACTAGACCTCCACTGGGGTTCTCGGTATTAGCACTGCGTTTAGTACTGGAAGTCATAGGTTCGAATTCCAGGAAAACAAGATTTAAAAATATATTATTAGGTAGGGCACAGAAGATTTACATATCTTTAATTGAGAGAAACGGACACAGAAATGTGTCTGGTTTAGGCGCTAATAGTCTTGGGCATTAAATATTCGCAAAATATACTTTTCCTTATATTAAAATATCCATATAGTCTCAAATACATTAAGGCTTTAAAGGAAAAATCGACTATTTTTCTTTTCAAATGTCAAAATGCGATTTAACTTAAAACCCAGAATTCAGTGGACACACCTCGACAGCTACGTAGAGTTCAACAAGCTTTACATATTTATCATTTTTTGTAAAATATTGTTGAAAATACCTCAATAGGATTTGAGTGCTTTCAAAAAGGTTCCGTTTTCAAAATAAACACCTTTCAAAAAGGCTGATTCCGTGTTTTACTCATGAGGAAAATGGTATTTTTATAGAAATTTCAAAGACTCTTCAGTAACTCGAACCAAATATTCCGCTAATCATTTTACAATTCATGACATCGACAAGTTAAGACTCCGTCTTTTCTAACGGAAATTGAATATTAATTTGTTGGAAAATCTTTTCAAACTTCATATTTCGGTTCGGCGCGTGCTTTATTAATTCAGATATGGAGAATAGAAAAGAAAATCTATCAGTGTTAACCTTTTATATTCTTCTTTGCAACGAAATGTATGATATATATATATTTAAATATCATTTAAACGGCGTATATTTAGTATTTTTTTTAAATATTAGACGTATTGAGCCTGTAAATTGTTGAGTATTTGCTTACATACATAACGAAATGATAAATTAATCAGTATATTATATATTATGGTGGTTAGTACTTAATTTTAATAGCGATCCACCCCATCTTCGCCCGGTGCAATTTAGATTTAGTACCTATACACAAAAAGCCTATGATACTCGCTGATAATGTAGCTTTCTATTGGTGAAAGAATTTTTAAAATCAGTCCCTACTGGACTGGACTGACTTTTTGAGTTTATTAGTTAAAAACATAATGAAATGTAGTAGGTACTACATTACATCCGTGCGAAGTCGGGGTGTGTTGCTAGTCTATACTATCTATATTAATATTATAAAGAGGAAAGGTTTGTATTTTTGAATTTTTGTATGTTATGAATAAACTCAAAAACTACTGATCCGATTTTAAAAATTCTTTCACCAATAGAAAGCTACATCATCAGCGAGTAATATAGGCTATGTGCATAGTACATATTGTATGTACCCGTATGAAGCCGGGGCGTGTTGCTAGTATGTTATAAATCTTCTGTACTGAGGGTCAGTTTATATTTAATTGTAGGAGAAATGCCAATCCAAGCCGAGGCTGAACCCGAATTCCTACAGGCTCTGGAAAATCACACCGTGACACAGGGTCGGGATGTGCACTTCACCTGTGTTGTCAATCACCTGTCAAATTACAGGGTAAGTGTATTTTTATTTTTTCTGATATCATCCACTTATATGGACCGCTTTTGGTTTCAGGAAGTAAATATTTAATATTACGCATTAGTTAAGTCTGGCTTTTTATATAAGATTTGGAGATAAAATAAATATTCTGTGTTTTGGAGTAGGTACCTTATTAATCATTTCTATTTAATGACTTAAACTAAAACGGGTAATAGTGTAGTATTTATTTTCACAATTTATTCAATTTCTGATTGCCTGATTCAGTGATACAAAACATTTTTTATTAATATTCACCTCCATAAAATATTTTATAAATTATGTGAAATTAAAAATACTAATTCTTTTTTTATTAAAAAAAAAATTACTCTTTTATATACTATCAAAAAAAATATTTTAAGCTTATACAAATATTTCAAATATTCGTACCTAATGGACGTTGAGAAGAATTTGAAATTATAATTTCGCTTTTAAAAGGTAAAAGGTTGAAGTTTATTTCGTGTCACGTTAATTACGAGCTTTTTCACTGAGACAAGAGTCATAAACTTATTAATGTTGAGTAATTTATCTCCCCGCCATAATGAAACGACCTCGGCGTATTGTCGTCCTATGTGCCGTCGTTAAAAACTGAAAATAAAATATTTGTTTATTGTCTCAAAGAATTACGTGAAAAGAGAAATTCTTAAGAATGATAACCCAATTTTTTTATTTTTTTATCATCTTAATTACTATGGAAATTATCATTACTCAAGATAAATTATACCGATTTCTTATTTTAAGTATAATATTATTTCGGTAATGAATTATAAAAAAGTATAAATTCTAGAAATCATTCATATTGTCTTGCAAAAAATCGTTTTGAAATCATTACTTATACTAAACATGTCAAGCAATAAATTAAACTACTTATAAGAGCAGCAAGTGTAAAATAAATCTAAAACGGGCTTCTACGTGTGTTGAGCAAAATAGCCCTCAGAAACCCAAGCACGAACAACTTGCCAGTATTCGAATCGTAAAACTGAGGGCCTAGCACGAACAACTTGCGAAAAAGCCGTCAAGCTATCATTTGTATGTTTCAAATGATTTCTCATACAACTGACTGATAGACGATTCGAATACTTGGCCCCATGCTAGATTCTACATATATATGAGTACATATATGTAGATATGAGTACATTGTAACTTTTAACGTCAATGTAATGATTAAATGCAGAAATCCGAATAAAGCACTGTTAGCCATTAAAGTTGATCTCGTGTACAAATTGGATAATAATGGAAGATAAGCAGCATGAGTACAGTGTAATTACACCTTAGTTGCTGCCAACGTCGTCGGTCATTACGCTATATACGAGTAGCTACACCTGTATAACTTCAACCAGTTCGAAAAGTTCGATCGAATGATGGTCTTCCTGGGAAATAGTTCAATTTATAATTAAAATAACATAGAGGTTATTAATTTCTCTTTAAAGTGTTCAAGTAATGTAATATTGGTTTTGCGATGGTATAATCAGTGCCGCTCTTAACAAACTTAAATATATAAGTAACAGTAGTTGGGCATTTTAAATGAAATTTGTACCTATATGATTTAAGTAAGTACCTAATTAGACAATTTTGGTCCAAAACTATAATTTTATTTTGCACTTGTGACATGGGTGATGCAAAAATCAAATGCCTTGACACTATTATTATGCTATCTAGTTCTTCAAATTTAATATTTTATCGACGAGACAAAATTAAACAAAAACGTTAAAATCGAACACAACATCTTTGTTAATAACAACGGAAAGCTTGCACAGAGGTTGTACAAGCACCAGTCGGAAATGATTTTCACAAACAATGAAATTGTTACTAATTTATTTTCCAACCGCAACAAAGCGAGATGTCACATGAAAAATGTGCGGGAACGGTGCGGATGAGACGCCGTACATTCCTCGAGACAAACAATAATTTCACTTACAGCATCCTCAGTTTTACCTACATTCCCCGCAGTTACAGTGTTTAAGTCACATTAAGTTTCGCTTCTTACACCAACAATACAAACGATTTAAAACTTGGAGAAGAGCCGAGGAAATTGCTTACAATTTATGACATTAATCCTACACATTCAGTGAAGTTTCACCCTCATATGCTCGAGTAAACGTTTTGTTTCATAATATTATGTCTAATTTAAATCTTTAATAACGCATACAGGGCTTCTGAAGTTGATTGAAATTAATTAGGATTTATTTTGGTTTAAATACAAAACATCCATCTAAGTGGTGGGACCACGATACAAGCCCAAAAGCCCGGCTTGTTGACTTTAACGAAATACGTGTTTATTATTATATAATTACATACTTATATAATTACATAATCATATAGTTATATATATTTTTATTAACTATAGAGATTAGAGGATGCAGCTGCGTGGTAAGTTTCTGCCGTGAGGCTGAAGCTTACCATAAAATGCTGAGACTGCGGCCTTTTAACTGCCAAACAAATTGTTTTATTAATTTTTATTTTTATATTCTTTTTATTGTTTACTTGTTATGTTTAGTTTTGAAAATAAACTCTCTCTCTCTCTCTCTCTCTCTCATATATATATATATATATATATTTTAATATAGTTACCAAATTTTATGATGAAAATTAACTTAATTTATTTTTTTATATTAATTTATCAAGCAAAGAGTTAGAAATACTTTTAGCCCTAAATATTTTCATAGCAAGTGCGTATAAAACTTTTCTACAATATTTTTCTCATTTATTTTCTTTTATCACCAGGTGGCGTGGATCAAATCCGACTCAAAAGCAATTCTAGCTATTCACACAAACATGGTGGCTTTAAATCCTCGTCTCTCGGTCACATACAATAATCACAACACGTGGAAACTTCACGTCAGCAATGTGCAAGCGAGTGATTCCGGTACTTATATGTGCCAGGTCAACACAGATCCTATGAAAAGCCAGGTAATTTTGCAGGGGTAGTTAGAATCACGTAATGAGTATGGGAGGATAACACATTTCACATACGATTTATACTGCTTATTAAGGCAAAATTCATTTATTAAATAATAGTAAAACAAAATACAATAAATATACACAAATATAATATAAAAAATAGTTCAGAATAAAGAGGTTTAATAATAATGTACAATCTTGTACAATACGTATACTTTGCGCTTATTTGTCAACTAAGGGATTATAATAAAGCCCCATTCCTATTATGTCCGTCAAACCATACTAATAATAATATTTAATAATTATTAACTCATTGGCAGAACTCCATGGCTCAGTGGTAAGCGTGACGTTTTGCACTGGAGGTCCTAGGTTCAAATCCCGGGAACAAATTTTTATCTGTCGGTAGAAGGTTGGTCACCTACAATTTGTCTGTAAAGAAAAATGATCAGTGAACTAGACACAGAAATGGGTCTGCCCCATGCCTCACTAGGGGACTCGGGAATTCACTTTAAATTTAATTCTAATTTAATTTCACGTTTCATTACATCACGTAGAATTAATATGTGTTCAAACTGATTATAGTACCACAGTAAAACAAATATTCCATTTACCGTTCGGTTTATTGCATATTGTTACACTTAATCTATCCCCAATCTGTTGGTGTTGAACTATGCGTTATTGGAATTTGCGCATCATTTGTTAGGATCTAATCAAATACAAAATTAATTTTATCGTTACAATGGTGGTTACAAATTCGTTAAACATAGCTGATATTTATAGTTGTAAATATATTGCTGGGTTTTCGGACCACATTTGTGATGAAATGTCGAAATTCCTTATTGTTATTGTTCATCAAAAAAAACTTAAAACGAGCCGTTACAAGAAGTGATTGCCTTAAAGGTAGATTTAAAAGATGTCTTTTGTAAAACCCTATCTTAAATTGCTTTTACAATAAAATAATATTTTGCGTGTTACATAATATTTCTTAAGCATGAATCCCAAGACGTAATTCATGTTTAAATCTCGGTTTGTGATTTGTCGAGCATTTTTTTCGCTAGAGAAATTCTCAATAAATAATTTCGACTTGATCCGTCCAATACTATAAAGCATATATCAAGTGTATAGTCCTAACCCAATATCTATAAAATTAAAAAGTTAAATTCAATTTTTAAAAATTCGGAACAGAAATATCTAACATAAGATACAAAGAATGTCTCAAATCACAAATAATAATTTCGGTGATATTCTTTATTTATATTCGATTTTGTATATAGGTGATTCTGATTCTTTAAGCGGACGAGATATTGTTACTAAATAAGATTTTGCTTTGAAACAGTTTGAAAATATAAATTATTTTACCATCCTATCGTTTCTTCTTTCGACATCCTGCTAGCAGAGTCTTCTACAATATTCAATTAAAAGCTGTAAATTCAAGTTTAAATTAAAGGGACACAATTACTCCTAATATACAAATAATATATCACATCCCATATATTAATTACGGCAATATTCTTTGCATAGCTTAGAAAAATTCCCTAAATAGAATTTAACTTACAACTTTTAATTTTACACTTTTTGGGTTTTAAGACTCGATACGATCTTAAATAATTTTAAATAAAGAATGTTTTCTAGATGGGTCACCTATCTGTCCTCATTCCACCTGACATCGTGGACACGGCGACTGAAGGCAGCTCAGCGCGAGAAGGCGGTAACATTCGACTGACATGTACTGCTACAGGTGTACCAGCACCCACAGTGATGTGGAGGAGAGAACACAATCAACCCATCGTCTTCAGACATGATGGTGGGAGAGAACGAAAGGGTAAGAAAAAGTAATTAATTCTCCATAGAATACTTATTTTATAGAATAAAAACGTATAGTCAAGTCAACTGTTGTGCTGCAAGTTTTCACCGGGCATAGACACCTGCAAAACCTGAAATTTACAGATGCGTTGCCAGCCTTTAAGAAATAAGTAGGTTCTTTTTTTAAAATCCCTGAATCAGATTTCACATTCAATCAATTATTACATTACATAACATAGTCATGTATTGCATTATGTCTCCTTACAGCAATTTGTGCTCAAAATTAGCACAGTTAGCGTGATACACTATTGTAGCCCCCAAAATCATATTCCACCAGCTGGAATAGGGGCCAAAGTCTTCCTATTCTTGAATAATTTTTTTATTCACTATCACCCAATTTCGATACAATTTAAAAAACTTTCATAACAGTATCTAAACATCTTTGATTTTCTCATTGGTGCGTTCGGTAGATCACCTGCCGTGCGTGCGTGATTATAATTTTCTGTAAGCATGTCATCCACGTCTGGTAACTTCCGAGTATCGAAATTCCGACCGAGTAACGAACCACCGTTCATAGATGGAAAAACCGTGAAATGCATATTGCGCGTTTCGATTTCAGTCTATGGATTTTCGAATGCTCGAAGTAAAAATTAGGTCGACGGCGCATCAATAATAATAATAATAATTGATGTTCTGTGGCTGAGGTATCACGTGTACCATCAAGTGAACCTCGTCTGTCGATATAATGTAACATAAGAAACAGTCTTTTCGAATAAGCTGCTGTCTCTAAATTTTAAGTTACGACAATTGTATAGTATTTCCTGAATCTACCTCAAATTCGTTGAAATCCTGAAACGTTAAGAATTTACCTGAATAAAAGTAGCCAACAATTTGTACGGTTGCAGAATGGCGTCGGCTACGTCTAGCGGCGAACGTAATAGCTTGGAAAATATCGTGGATTGTAACGTTCCCTTGTTTTCGAGTTGTCTCAATTGGACGTTGATTTGAAACTGCTCGGTATATAGATACTTCTTTGTTCAGAGAAATTTATTTTTAAATAGTCTTTGCCATTATAGTTGCGGTAATATTACGTAACCATCGATCACCTCTATGGCTTAGTGGTTGGTATAGCACAGGAGGTTCGATTCCCGGGGAAAAATAATTTAAAAAAAAATATCGTTCGGACAGGGCACAGAGATTGATCTACCTATTTAACCTAAACTATTTTCCTGAAAAGAAAAAAATATTCAGTGAAAATGACAGAAATATGTTTGCTATGTTATGTTATTGTTTTTGAAAAAAAAAACTCAATTATATAATGCAGTAGCTACAAATATGAGTAAAATAGTATGTTTCAACGTTATTTGGTCAATTCTATTTATAGCTAAAAGCCATAATATTTAATTGTGTTTAAAAAAAAATTAATTAGTTAACTATGAAGAGTCGTTTTCCCAAAATGTTCACGACTGCATTCACCGAATGGAAGCATGGAGAATAAAATCCTATCTCAGATTTATCTTTCCTTTCACTTCTTTCTAACGAGAATGTGAATAGACTTTTAATAGATAAGCGTATCCCAGTTCAGACCACACTTTTATTTGCTCTGAAGCCAAGTAGAGGGGTAAAGTTCACTTATAAATGGTTAATTATTCCGTTCGAAGGGACTTTTTCTAAACGCATCTGTTTTGAGTAATGTTCGAATGCAGCTTATTTTCGTACTGTCATGACATTATTTTGATGAGCGTATCCCAGTTCAAATCAGTTAAAATGCTTTTTAAAAAACAAATGTTTATTAAGTTTTAATATTGAAATATAATATACTAGCAACACAGCCTGGGTTACATGTACTATTCTATACTAGCTTCACCGATAATGCAGCTTTCTAATGTGAAATATTTTTTAAAATCAGTCCAGTAGTTTTTAAGTTTATTCGTTACAAACGTAGAAATCTTTCCTCTTTATAATATTGGTCTAAATTGATTAATTTTTCTTATGCATTTCAAATAATAATATTACAAGTGCTAGTTTCGTACATAGAAGAATTGTAGCGGGTATTAAGTAAATAATTAATTATATAATGAAACAGGCTTTAGGCAATTATGAGTACTTTTGTTTCAGTGGAGTTTCTCCAGTCTTGGTAATCCTACTAGGATACACTCATATGCATTCATTGCATTAAACTAAATTGTTCTTGCTATTTAAACAGCAAGTTTTAAATACGACGTACGAGCTATGTTAAATAGATTGTTAACTTGCTTAATACTAGAGCTATTGTGGGAAAAATCGCATAGGTTTTTATTGTTTTCAAAAATAGTTCGGACTTTTATCGCAATTAATTTATCGAATGCAATTTTTAAACTAAGTGTAATTTACTGTATAAAAATAATTTTCTATAAAGATATAATGCCATAAATATTTGTGTGTCTGTGTCCAAGGATTTTTTGACGGAATAGAAAAAAAAATTGTTCTTGATTGAACACCACGTATATTATTTAACCTCGGAGTCAGTAAAAGACAAAAATTAAAAAATAATAGAACTAAATTTTATTACATAAGAAATATTCATGAATCTTGAAAGCGTGAATTTATTGTAAGAGCTTTTTCCAGTCAGGATACCCCGGTACCTCGTTAGATCCAGAATTCAAAGCAAATACCTACTTTTTTAAACACCCTAGAATAGATATTGTTCTCCTCGTACTTTCCTTTGTAAGAAAGAATTTTCATTTCACCCTTCTATTGCAGAATATTTACGAAATATTTAGTTTCTCGGTAGTTGTGCACTTTTATGCCAACAGTAAATTAACGCGCAACGTAAAACGGAACGTTAAATGTAAAAAATATTAGCAATTTTATATTCGCTCTCTGTAATTTTCAATTAGTGTATGTGAGTAGATATAAAATAAATAGAACGTAAATTCATTTCCTTTTATTAAAAATGTACATACCTTAACTTTTACTCTTAAAATTATTCTTTCTCACTGTTAAATCTCGAAGTACTGATAGAATTTACATTTTTAAATGTTCCACCCACACTTTATCAAATTACAGGCGTAATGGTTTCAAACGCTCGGATTATTCAAAGAGCAAGGAATTTCATGAGGATGGTTAGAAAACTATTTTAATTTGTATTCTTCCATTATTTCTATATTCAGAAGTTATTATATTATAATGTGAAGTTTCAGTGTATAGTTTTATATAAATGTATAATTTTTATATGTATATGTGTATATATTTTGACTTTTATGCTTTAGTTTTAATTGCCGTGTTTTTTTCATTGCATAATTTATTAAGGTGTTTATTATTATAAAAATAATATCTGTATTAATTATTATATAGTAAGTTTATAGTAACTAAACTAAATATTCTGTAAAATAAACAAGTAGGATCGCCACCCAGAAACATCCGCAACACCAGAGAATCTTCAGATGTGTTACCGGAAATTTAATAAAGTCACTTATTTTTGGAAACTCTTTTAGATGGGTCTAATAATTTTTCGTAGTAATTTCAGCAATTTCTTAACTAATTAGTTTATTGATGTCTATTTTGTAAATGCTCAGTTAAAAAAGGAGCCTACCCTTTCCTAAAGGCCGGCAACATACCTGCAAATCCTCCGATGTTGCTGATGTGTATTGGCGACGGTGATTATTTAGCATCAGGTGTGCTGACAACCCGTTTGCCCCCGTTTCCATTAAAACAATGTATTCACTTTACATTGATTCTAACATTATATTTATTATAGTAATATCAATTTAATGTTAACAATAAATAATAGTCTCGTCGAAAATATTCCAGTAAGCTTTTGCTATGGATCAAAAAAATCTTTCAGCACCTAGCAATATTGTATTTCGTTTGCTACTGGGTTCATTCACTTTCCCGAGATAGCTTCTCATTTTTTCTTTATTCCTTTAAAAACATTGTTCATTGCTATAGTAATTTCATTTCATTTCTATAGAAATGCCTACTGCTAACTTTTATAAAAAAATATTTTTATAAAATTTTTGGTAAATAGAAAAGGTTTTCAAAGAAAATATCACCTTGAAAATCATAAAGTATTATGTCATTCAAGAATTGTCGACCTGTTATTTACTACGAGCATTCGGAAATTCATAGACTGAAACCAAATCTCGCAATATATACCTACACTTCACGGATTTTCCATGTATTAAGAAAGGTGATTTTCGGTTGGAATTTGGGACAATTATCATATATATAGAATTATAGATATAGAACCATCAGAACTTTATATGCTTTCCAACGGGCCAATGAACCCGTCAAAATTAAAATTTTAAGCAGCAACAACGAAACATTCAACAAAGTATGATGAGAATTGCAGTCGTGTTAAATTAAAGAAAAACGAAGCAAAATCGTTCCTAAATTAGAGTGCAATTTCACATTTAGCAAGCGCCCTATGGACATTGTTCTTATTTAAACCCTTTATAGACTTTCTCTTCCCCGAGGTTCTAAAAGCCCGCTTCATTGAAGAGACTTTTCCAATTCAATCTACTTTGCATTGTCCCGACACTCGAATGAAACATTACACCTAGAGTCATCACCCCCAACCCCTTGCACTTGCTCCGAAACACTTATTCAATGGGTTTTATTTACGCAAGAGAAAGCGAGCCTTAATACATATATCGGTGAAGACAATAAGACGCCTCGCAACGAGATATAAAAGCTTTGAGTTACTTTCCGTTCCTTTTAGTGGGATTCCTTTGAAATGAATCGAATAATTTGCGGACTTTATGTTTATTGTCGGATTTTTATTTGTGAAGTGTTCTGCTTAAGTCCTGTTATAAAAGACATTAATAGAAATGATGGAGGAAAGGCGAATGCATACAAAGATATCTCTTTACTTAAATTGGTATTGGATGTTTTCTGAGGAGTCATTCAAGTAAATACCAGCAAAGGCTTCATGTATTCAGCTTTAAATCTGTAAGTATTGGCAGTTAGTTTAGGTTTCAAAGGCAGCATTTTCAATGCATAAGGAAATGAAACCGAACAACTGCGTAAAAAAATGCAGTTTCACAAAGGAGTTTCTTCATATGATTGTATCATCATAATAATGATGGTATGGTCATATTCTATTACACTTATATCTTATTAATAACTAGCAACGTGCCCCGGCTTCACACGGGTGCAATGTAGATGTACTATACACAAAACAGACTATGTCACTTGCTGATAATGTAGCTTTCTATTGGTGAAAGAATTTTCAAAATCGGTCCAGTAGTTTTTGAGTTTATTCATAACATACAAAAATACAAAGCTTTCCTCTTTATAATATTAGTATAGAAAAACAGTAAAATACTTCTTTTTTCTTAAACTCTTCTTATTTCCATTAAGAACTTGGTGTCAGAAATACCATACTGGAAACTTATCCATTACAGTAACTATGAACCTAGGCGCACAAGTTTTTTAAACAACATTTATGAAACGTAATTTAGGCGCTCTCGCCAATGTAACTTAAATCGACTTCTTCAAACAAGTTTCTGACAGACTTCTACATCGAGCCGTTGGCGAGTAGCGACCAAAAAAGGACAACTTCTCTCTTTCAACTGAATTTTTATGAATTTTTTGTTTGCTTCTTTTAAGAGGAACGTCAAGTTACAGCACCGCGGGCAACTAGAGTAATGGCAAAGTCCTATACTTATTCTAATAATATAAAATTCGCTTGAGGAATTTCTTTTCTTTTTTTTGGTTCCAATTAATTAATTAGAATAACAAGAATTAACAAGACTTCTAGTCTACTAAATCTAAAGGTATATCAGTGTAAGTAATGAAATATTGTGTGTGGGAACATAATAATAATATTTCGCTGTTAAGATTTTTATTCGATTTGCTTATTTATTTATTTAAAGCTTATGATAAATATCTATTATCTAGTATGTACGACCGCCTCCGTGGTAAGCGCGATACGTTTAGCACCGGAGATCCTGGGTTCGAATCCCGGGGAAACAAGATTTAAAAAAAATTATCACGGTCGGGCAAGGCACAGAAGGCTGACCACCTACTTGCCTATAAAAGAATAATGATCAGTGAAACAAACACAGAAATTTCTACACCATGCCCCGATAGGACACTCGGCACTATGTATGTCTCAATAAATATTCACGTATATAAGTCTAAATACCTATTACCAACCTAATGACGTCACGGTAAAACAGTACCATAACCAATATATTTTTATTACACGCACGGACCGCCTATCGTTTGTAATAGACATAATTCCGGCCTAATAGAGCTTCCTCCATTGTAGTTGGGACATTTATTTGTCACCTCCAGATAAACGTCGATTGGCGTCACTCGTTCCCTCCAACAATGTGTGTACCAAACTTGTTATCACGTCAATTCACACATAACTATGTTCTTAAACAATAGCGCGGTAACCAAACAATTGACTAATAATTCCTCTTTGTAAACTGCTACAGTAATGGTAATTTCACCTAACTCCAACCAGGTTTACCATCGGCTGCCTTAATGTAAATGTGTGCTTCGCAACGTGTGTATGTAATTCTAAATTGCTTGTTTGTTTTCGTTTGAACACCCGGCATTTATTTGTGGACGTGGATTAAATTTGTACCTTTAATTAAACATGGCGAACGATTCAAATTCTAGTTTCTTTTTTATTAGCGAGATTCGATTAAACAAGCGTCTTAAAATCAAGCGAAAACGTTTAATTGCGAATTGTATCATGCCTCGTAATTAAACGCAGCAAATAATGAAAACAGATTAAAGTATTCATCGTTATACATATAATAATAGACAGAGCGAGAAGTTTAGTAATAGTGATGGTGAATGTTTCGAAAATATTGAATACTAGCAAAACGCCCCGGCTTCGCACGGGTGCAATGTAGATGTAACAACAGCAAAGCCTATGTTACTTGCTGATAATATAGCTTTCTATTGGTAAAAGAATTTTTAAAATCGGTTGAGTAGTTTTTGAGTAAAATCTTAACAAAACCGCAAAAATTGAACAAAATGACATCGCGCTGCGTAGAGCCACACCGCACCGGCGCGACGCGTTTTTTGTTTAAATTGACATTTTTAAATTTCGTAATATCTTTTGAATGGAATGTCCGATTTTGATAATTCAAAAAGTAATTAACAGGTATTGAAACAGCCTTAAAAACGTATAGCAAAAGCATCAAAATCAGAATTTTGATCGGCATTTCTATCTAAAAGTAGTTATAGTAACATAACTACAATAGTTAGACATATGGTCTCGTGAAGTTTTTTGTAGATATTTATATATTCTATATTATTGTAGAACTTTTTTTTGTTCTATCATCAACACTTTCCGCAGCGTATGAGACGAAAGACATTTTATGGTTAATTTTTTTACTGCTACTACGAATTTCTAAGGATCTCTATTTTTGCCAGGGAAGCAAAATAAAAAATGCTTTTATAGGGCAGGATAGAGAAGACTGATTTGCCTGTAAAGAAAAGTGATCACAACAGACATTAAAATGTTTCTGCCTCATACTACACTAGGGGACTTTGAAATTCACTATATAACTTCAGTTGATTGTAATAAAATTACATATATACTTTTTTTGGAAATATACGGTTGTTAAATCGTGGACAATAACCAATTTTATAAGTTAGGTATCCGTGCGAATGTCACCGCAGTAACCATAACGTTTTAGTGGTCGTTTACCCCTCGTTCGAACACTTCTTATTTTTAATAAAATCGCAATATAGTTTTCCGAGCTAGAAATAAAGGGAACAGCGCGAGGACTTGGAATTTTCATTTTAAAAAATGAAATCGCTGCCGATAATTGTCAACAAGGATGTGCTTAGAAAACGGTAAGTGATTTAATAATGCTGCTAACTAAATTATTACTTATATTTACTTCAAGACTTGGTTATATATTTTTTTAAATAGGGTTTAATGTTATCCTTTTTACTTATAATAACTCGGGATAAATAATTTAAACAATATAAATATTAAATTGCGTTCTAATCTGGTATACAGTATTTTATTTAAATGTGTGATACTCGCGTTAATAAAATACAATATTTCGTTACAACTTTTAAGGTTATTTCTATAATTAAATATCATTAAATATGCATGAAAAAATCTATTAAATACTAAAATCAACTAGCTGTATTAATAAACATTACTGTAACAAGTTAATGCATAGCTAAGCAAATTTCCACTGACGCTGCATACACGCTAAAGTTAAAAGCACACGTTAATTAACGTTATGATTTCTAGCGCATATAAAATTAAAAGATGTAAGCTACTGCAAGAAGCGTAAAATGGAACGTAAACTGCTACCTATAACAGTAAAAATAAATTAAATAAAAGCTCGCAATGAAACTTCAACCATTACTCTGGCGGCGTAACACAATTTCATGAGTATGTTGGATTTAATTATTGCAAATACAGCTAAAATCGTAAGTCTTATTAACTTTTGAGAAGTGAACTGTTTTGTTTTGAGTTGTTTTCTTTTCGAACAAAGAACAATTTGATTGCGTTTCACCTGATGATAAGTGAGAACGCAGTGTATGAACGCATGATCATTCCCTAACATGCCCTTCACATTCGCTTTGAAAAGACCCAGATTGTATGTTGGTGGGAATACTGACAGTTCCAGTCCTGACAGTTATGGAGGTCGAGAAACGTTTCGTTCGAGTACGCGAAATATCGACAACGTAAGGATAGTAAACCAACCGCCTGGTGGAACGGTGGTAGAAGGGTGATGCTGGTATTAGGTTGTGCAGTTTTTCAGCGCACTCACCAAAATATACCCTATAAAATACCGACAATCTAGTAACTGCTCTGCGATGATCGAGGCTCTGAAATTTTGATACGCTAATTTTAATACCTCTAGAAGATTTCTATTAAAGAAGTGATTGCGATTTATAATAGTTAACTATCTTGAGTCTATGCAGATTATGAGGCGGAATCAAAATGCATAATATGACAAATTATTCATATAAGTATACAAGAATTTTGTTCAACCTGAGATTCAATAATATATCTAGTTTGTTAAGCTTAAACTTACTAGATTGATAACGTTTTTTTAATTACATTATGTACCTATTTACTATGATTTTGTAATTACCATATTAATATAGGAGAAAGGTACTTTTTATTAAAACTTAAAAGTTAATAACTATAATATATTTTTTCAATATAGACAGATAGAGATAATATCATACTAGATACCCGCCCCGGATTCTCACGAATATAATAATACAATGTTTTTGATGAAAGCTCAGTTGATTTGATTTCTCCCGATATTTTAAACATCATCATATTTCAACCAATTAACACAAAACAAACTATACGTATAAACATTCCTCTTGAATCACTCTATTGATGAACCGCATTAAAATTCGTTGCGTTTGTTTAAAAGATCTAATCTGTACGCTACGGAGTACCTACATACAGAGAAATAGACTAGAGCCAAGTCACTAGACGGTAGGAAGCGACTTTATTTTAATACAACTTATGTGGAGATTTAAACAAGAAAAATATACTTATCCAAATTTGTTTATATATTAGGATAGAATAGCTTAACAAACAAATATAGCGATATTTTTATTATAAAAAATTAAATAAAATAACGTACACCAGATTAAAACGTGTTTTATTATTTATATTGCTTAAATTATTTATCCCGACGTTTCGTGTGTGATACTCGCGTTAATAAAAGACAATAGTATAAAAAAATATATGTTATATGATTGTTATCAGTATGTAATGTATAATTTAAATATTAAAAAAAAATATATAAACAGCAAATTTAAATGTAAACGGACTGACAACCAAATGATATTAACTATAGCCATACGTTACCAATGATAGTATGGCATTCCATTAATAAAAGAGATATTGGTATGGTAGTTTCAGCTCTGGTCTCCCACAATCCCCAACCAAACAAAGAAATAAATGAACTCTTCCTCTGCATTACATACATGTCGATTAAGATTGACCATTCTCGTAAGACCACGTCGAACACAGACTTCCAGATTAATGCTGAATAATATTATGCAATTAGATGTTGCAGCCAGTATTAAATTGTAAATAGTTAACCATTTCCAGTTGCAGGAAGGCGACTGAAGCTCCCCAAATTACCGCAATAACGGTAATTGCAATTTCCCGCTGAAAATACCCGTTGTCTTCATTC
Organism: Anthocharis cardamines; assembly: GCA_905404175.1. NCBI lineage: Eukaryota > Metazoa > Arthropoda > Insecta > Lepidoptera > Pieridae > Anthocharis > Anthocharis cardamines. The sequence continues at coordinate 5,502,061 of FR989959.1, forward strand.
ACTCCGCTAATTCTGATATAGTGGCATTCCTTATCGTACTCCTGTATGCTCTGGCCTCGTGGATTCTACACACGTCTTATGTTTCATAATTTGTTAGCGTGTTATGATTATAAATGTTGCTATTTTAATAAATGCGCGCTGTGTCCTACAACGCTATCTGCATTAATCTCCGCTAATATTTGATAATTATTTTTTTTCTTTGTCTTTTCTTAATTGAATTTTAAATCTTTAAATATATGTATACATTTTTCTTTGAGTTTACTCGCGGTTTTGATCGAGTAAAAACTTTGGGATTATTTGCCAGTATAAAAAATCCTTTTCAAGGTCTGGCCAAGAGGACATAACAGACAGGTGACGGATAAATTATAATTTAAAGACGTATTAATAGATTAAATTATTATTTCAAAGAGTAAATTAATTTAAATATCTCTGAATTCGTAAAAATTATTTACATGTAGATAATATCTTTGTTAGTATTGAAACCTGTATATCGATACCTCCCACGTAAGTTGTGGTTACCAACAGTGTTACGGTCTTATAAATAATAATCTAAGCTTAATATAGTTAAAGTATGTTTTGTTTATTTTGTTATGTAGTCTTTTATATTCGAAAGAGTGAGACAAAAAATATTTTAACTATATCAAGCCTATACTATAATACTTTTATGAATAAGACCGTTAGTGTTTTATAATTACGTTTTTTAAACTATACCTACTCTCCGTTTTCATCTGTTTTTTTTATTTAAATAAAATACTATATACCGGATTAAAACGCGATTTATTGTTTAAATTATTTATCCCGACGTTTCGGATGCTTTTCAGCAACCGTGGTCGCGGGAGACTGAAAGATGACAGTTGTCTTATATTTGAAATGTCACAAAGTTGCCATATTTAATTCAATTAAATTAAAAAATAATCTATTTGTCTTTTATTAACGCGAGTATCACACATTTAAATAAAGTTTTAATCCGGTATACAGTATTTTATAAAATCAAATAAGTTTTATTTTTTATTGCGGACACAGACAATAAATGAAAATAGACAGTATAGTTTTAAAAAAAAATAAGAAACTAGCTTTATTGATTATCACAACTTACATTAGAGGCATCGAATGTTCATTATCTATGATAAATAATAAATAACAATAATGTTAATTATGTAGGTACGAAATATTTGTCTTGATTTAGTTTTCCTTTATATACGAGACATTCAAACTTCATTTTTTACTTAAAAAACCAATGGAAATTTTTATTTTGGGCGTAACAAAAACATTCTTCTTTCCACTCCTTCAATATAATTTATTTTACGAGATCTCAAATAAAAACCTCCTGAGCCGCCACAAAAGCTTACTATTGCCCTAAACTTTTTTATTGTACGCAGTTCTAAGTTAAATATAACACTCTCGTTATCTCTACATTTTTTTACATACTTTGCGGTTTATTAATGAAACTCTAGACGATATTGTCTTTTATAATTTCGAATATATAACATTTCAATAAAATAATTACTTATTTATCATTTCTGCCCTTAACCACGTATACTGGAAAGCATTCGAAACGTCGTTCGCAATAAATAATATAAGTAATAAACGCGTTATAATCCACTAAAAGTTATTCTATTCAACTTTAGATGTCTGTGATACACGAAAGTACTTCTAAAGTACCCTTATGTTTTTATGACTATTCCATTAAGCTGATTTTGGTAAAATTTGATAAAGAGAATGCATAAGCCTTAAAAAATAACATCGTTAAAAATTAAATTTTCCATTCGAGTGTGTCTACTATATTTAAGAGCTTGCGTTCCGATAAGTCACGAGTTTTACTCCGCCTAGAGGTTATACACATTTATAATATTCCTGTAAACGTTTTTCCATACGTCTGGTACGCACGTAATGACGTGCAGTAAACATGTGACAGGAATATCGCAATTCAAAATTCGCAACACCACCGTGAAACCAACCGAGTTGAACGAACATAGGTGGAAAATGCGTAAATACATTGCGTTTCGATGTCAGACTATGGATTTCCGATTGCTCGAAGTAAAAAGGAGGTCGACAGCGCATTATTGACCGATGGTCTATTGCTGAGGTATCACTTGATGGTAAGTAAACCTCATGCTCGTCTGTCGATATCTAACATAAAAAAAGATACAAGTTACTGAAATAATAAGTTTTATGTACCGTATCTGGTCAAACTACGAGTATTTACAAACAAGGTTTTATTTTGATTTTTGATTGAACCATTACACTGATTACGTTACTTCTGAAACTCAGTATTAAAAGTTAGGCAAAGTGTTTTCATTAATGTCTCAACTCGTTCCCAGCGAGAGAAATAGTATGAAGTTTAAGAATTAATTGAAATATTCACTGCAGACAGTCAGAACATAAATAATTTATTCATTTTTAATACGCTTATCCGACTTAAATAAATATTAAGTTCGTGTGTTTCTGAAACTCGTTAAAACCAGAATATATTGTTATTAAAAAGAAGAAAGTTTTAAACCATGAAGTGCATATTGCGCTTTTCGGTTTCAGTATATGGATTTACGAATGCTCGAAGTAAAAAGTAGGTCGACAGCGCATCTTTGACTGATGTTCTGTGGCTGACCTACAATCAAGTGAACCTCATGCTCGTCTCTAGTATCGTAGGTTTGATACCTAACATAAAAAAAAGATTATTATTTAAATAAAATACTGTATACCGGATTAAAACGCGATTTATTATTTATATTGTTTAAATTATTTATCCCGACGTTTCGGATGCTTTTCAGCAACCGTGGTCGCGGGAGACTGAAAAGCATCCGAAACGTCGGGATAAATAATTTAAACAATATAAATAATAAATCGCGTTTTAATCCGGTATACAGTATTTTATTTAAATGTGTGATACTCGCGTTAATAAAAGACAATATTAAGATTATTATTTATTATTTAAATAATCTCCAAATACTACAGCTGTTTAATTCGCAATACTAATAATAAATTGTTAATAACGTTATATCGCTCATATTGCGCTGGGCTTATTCCAAAGTTTCTCTTGAGTTATTTAAAACAAACAATAACAAAAACGAAGAGTGTATACTAACTAATTAATACCATGAGAACTTTCCTATTGAAAACGGATTTTCAAAAGCATCTGAAAACTAAAGTTATGAATTATAGAACAGTTTGTAAGGAATAGTTTATGGGAAAAACCTGGCTTTACTTGCATCACACTTATTGTATTTTTCATTTTAGCTATTGACGATTTTAACTCTATCTGTCATAATATACTGAAATTCGCTGAATAAATGTTGTTATTTGATATCAGCCTAACATGAACGTCAAGAGATATATCGCGGACGAGTGAAGACAAACTAAGATATAAGATAATATCTCGATACATTATATCTCGACAATTTTGATAGACAATATATCTCGATCGACAATATCTCTCTTTTGGCATTAGAAGTCGAGTTTTAAGTGTTAAGTGGCATGTTAGATCCGGAGGACATAAAGAGTCAATCGATGAAAACACGAGAAAACGGTCGATTTTGTCGTGGTTGTCATGCTAGGCCGGCTGAAAGACTTAAACTATTATACTTTTTGCCTCGATAACATCATCATTCTTATAAGAAAGAAAAGTTAGCCATATACAGTCATCTAGTTATATATCGAACAATGTTTGGAATAGATACTATTGATTAATATCTATTATGTCGACAGCAATTGTGCCACGATCCAACTAGGATTATACAGTAAAATCGCTGTCAAATCTAAATTGAACATACAACAATAATCAACCTTGTGTTTGATAAGCTCACCTACATTTACAACGTGACAGGAATGTAATAATGTGTAATGTGTACGTCACCTAATACCTCACATTTAATAATATCAGATGAGAAAACGTCTGTCATACGCTTAAACGAATTTGTACAACGAAATAATACCAAGCATAATTTATAGGCGGGGAGCTAGTGACACTAAAATATGTGCAATACATGGATTTGCGAATAAAAATTTAGTAATTGAAATTGAATAAGCCGAGGTATCGAAGTTGTTCCAAGGGTCGTTGGACTATCTTCTCTATTACAACATCTGACGCCAGGAGGACAGCAAAGATTGTGTGACACCAGTGCGATTTTATAGAGATGGAATCTCTTGTGATACACTGAGGAAGGCAACCAATGGGGTTTTAGTGATTAGAAATACCACATAACTTCGGCATCTCCCCTTAGAAGCCGCCGTATATTATTCAAAGTTCCCATTCCCCATAGCAAAAAAAGATGTGGAAGTGTGTATATAGGTAGTTATTTAAACGATTACCAAAGTATTCGTATCTTTATGAGCAAAAAAGGTAATCTGTTAGCTAAAATAGCTGTGTATTTTGTTGTTTTGGAAGCCCAACAATATTCCTTCATATTGACCAAACCTTTTTTCTATTGCAATAGAGACACCCAAAAACCAAAATTTTATTTCTCAATAATAGGCTTAAAGCACAATGTCCATAAACAGATGCACATTTTAGGAGATTATCAAAATACATTTAACGTTACAATTTTCGCAGCGCTCGGTAAGTAATAACGCGTTGCGTTTAATTTACTCATTAATTATAATTAGTATCAAATTATATAGAATTAACAACCGTGATATCGCAAACGTAATGGTTTTTGGATTCATGAGTCTCGTGATGTAATTTTGAAACTACACTTAGATATTATATATAATATTTTAGAATTATTGAAAATGGGAGTTTAATAGCACAATTTATAAACGTTATTATGTCTATTTTCTGTTATTAATTTTAGGTAATATGATAGTTTAATATTATAGAATTCTTCATTTATTAGTGTATTTGGATATTGAAAAAAAATCACTCTTGCCAATGGATAAAACCTCCCAGGGAGCTACTGAAAATCAGTGTTAGGGTAACATTCAGCTCCAAAGTAAACGGAGTAGTCATATACGAGTACTAATTCTGAAATTAACAATTATCGTAGTAGCAAATGTACCTTATTTGTCTTTCTATTTCTAACTCAAAAGGGATTAAATTATAAATATTTTTTTTATGTTAGATATCGACAGATGAGCATAAGGTTCACTTGATGGTATGTGATACCTCAGCCACAGAAAATCACACAATGATGCGCTGTCCACCTACTTTTTACTTAGAGCATTCTGAAATCCATAGACAGACCGAAACGCGCAATGTGCACTTCACGGTTTCCATCTATGAACGGTGGTTTGTTACCCAGTCGGAATTTCGATATTCCTCCCATCCGTTTAATATACGAAGTGACCAGACATGGGGAAGACATGCTTATAGAAAATTATAAACATGTCGTTCCGGCGGGATTCGAACCCGTGACCCATTGGAGCGCGAGGTAGGTATTCTATCAAATGCACTAACCAGTCAAAAACATTTACTATCACAAATATCATATATCTCTCTTCAATTTTTCAATAATGAACATGAACAGAGACAAAAATAACTTTAAATACAGCTTAATTGGATGAAATTCAATATTATGTGCATGATTGATGAATTTAATATTATGTACAGAAATTCCGCTTACCGAATTTCATTCACTATGGTATAAACTGTAATCAACATTTACAGTTAAACTTTCAAACTACCTTCTTAAAACATATACTTACTATCGATTAATTCCTACAATTGATAGTAAGTGTACAACACCGTCAATTCACTGCCCTTATTTAAATATGCAATGTGAAACGTTTTCTCTGTATTGGTTTACTATAAATATATGAAAGGAAAAATATTTTAATTGTATACATATGTAGCCCCATATACCCATAGTACTTATCTTCTATCTTATCCCAGGATATCATAACGTTTTTCATACGTTACCACGGACTATTCAAATTCAAATTGAAAATCATTTATTCATTTAGGTAACACAATGTACACTTATGGACGTCGGTAAAAAATACATATTAAATGCTTCTAATTTTACATTTACCGCCAGTTCTCAAATCAAGGGCGTAGAACGGAAGAGAACTTCGTCACTCTTTTTAATCGCCAAATTTTTGTTTTACAAAATATTTGTAATGCGTTGCAACCATTACACCATGTTCCACGTGACATCTATATAGTTATATACAAAAAATTGGCAAAAATGTGTAAGTAAAATTACCTGAATTCTTTAAAAAGAGTTACTACAGAAGAAAGTTTTCCCCATCGCACTTACATAGCTACACAGTCAGAAACGCAACTCTAATGGATTCGGCTTGTAAATTGCATTTGTGTTATTTCACGTAGCAGGAAAATGAGGTCTTTTAGTAATTCTTAGCGAAATAAATTTACAATTTCGTCTCCGGTACGTAGTGCTGAATCTGCATATACGTCGCTTAGTTCATTTGCCGCTTTTAGATTTACTTACGTAAGTAATTTATGATGTAAATGCCAATGTAAAAGCCCGTATATTGATAAATCTTAGGTTTAACCAGTCAATCTTAGGATTTACCAACATGGATTGGAATTTATAAACAAGAGATGACTTTGCGGGATAAACATATAAGTTTTTATATGCTAGTTTTTACCAATAATTAATAGTTAATTAGGTTTAAACTTTTACCACAAGCCAATTGGTAAAAATGTTCGAATTTAATCATGATCACAGAACATTTAGATTAGAATAGAAAAGATTTATTCATGAAATCACCATAAACATAATTACATTAAAACTATACTAAAAAAAATAATGAATGATATGAATGATAAAAAAAATATTGATCCTGAAATGGATAACCACTACATACGTTAAGGCCCCAACACTGATTTTCAGTGGCTCCAATGAGGGTGATGCGGTTTCAGAAGCGATTTCACGATTTCTATTAAAAATCAAAAATAAAATTTATATACTTATAATTAAACCTAACAGCTAACAAAAACAAATAATACAAATTACTAATAATAATATGTAGTTATGAAATTTAAGGTTTTACTAAAATATTTTAGGATATACATTTACACCTCATAATAAAATTAAGTAAATTTTAATCAATTATTTTCGACCGCGGTTTTGCCCACAGCCACGGCCGTTGACCTATGTTGCCTAAATATATAGTGTTGCAAACTTTTGAAAACGTATTTTAATTTCAGAAATTTGTAGTATTTTTAACTAGTACTACGCACTGATCAAAAAAGATGAGTGTTAAATGATAAACAAAGCTTTTTCTAATATTGTCTTTTATTAACGCGAGTATCACACATTTAAATAAAATACTGTATACCGGATTAAAACGCGATTTATAATTCATATTGTTTAAATTATTTATCCCGACGTTTCGGATGCTTTTCAGCAATATAAACCGTCTCCCCGCGACCACGGTTGCTGAAAAGCATCCGAAACGTCGGGATAAATAATTTAAACAATATAAATAATAAATCGCGTTTTAATCCGGTATACAGTATTTTATTTAAAAGCTTTTTCTGTTGAGATGTTTCAGAAATGTTGAGGTTTTGAAGGGGAAGTGTATTTTTATCGATAAGAAATAAAGCCCTATGCTTATGCGTAAATATTCGAAAGAATTTTTAATATATTATAGATTCAGAAATTCTTTTGATAACCTCATAAAAATATCTTGCACCTGTTTGTAATAACAAAATGTTTTATTCTATTTTATGTAGTATTTATTTATTTGGCTTTTTTATATGTGTTACATACGCTGCCTTTCAAGACAGTTTGTACTGAAACTGTCATAAAACCGTAACCGTCATAGCTTAAGTATATAATAGTGAAGATAATACCAAACTGACATTGAAATAACCTCCATTATATACCGCATAATTTTATCACTAACTGATCTAAAATATACTGAGGTTATGGTTATAGAGGAGATATGCAAATTAAAGGGAAAATACGTTATCGGACGAATCAACGGAAGCAGTTTAAAATGTTTCATTAACATAATTTATTCGTGACAGTCAGTACGAATCTTATTTCAGAGGACACTTTTTAACAGGGAATTATGTACCAGTGTAATATTTTTAGGCCATTTTATACGAATTATGAATTATGTAGCTAATTTTTATTTATTTACTGGCAATCCGCCCCAGATTCGCATGAGTGTAATGTAGTTGTTCTACACACAATAAAAAGAAAATGCTGAAATGATACTCGCTGATAGTTGATAGGACCAATTTTAAAAAATATTTCACCAATAAAAAGCTACTTTATCGGTGAATAACATAGGCTATATTTTTATTATTGTGTATTGTACTTACATCTACATTGCACCCGTGCGAAACCGTGGTGTGTTACTAGTAAATAATAAAACAAAACTCTGAACTACTTTAACCTTTCCGAAATTAATCGATTTAACGTTTACCTACGTTACCAACGAAGCAGTCTTTGAGATGAGTATCTAATACCAAATAGTTACGTCCGTAAATCAAAATAAAAATTCAAATATGCTAGTGGAAAACTGGTTACTGAATTCATCCAGTTCATTACGATTAAGACGTGTTTATTAAGATTTATTTGAAGGCTAAGGAACTATCATTTTAGTACGATAAAATCGGTTCTTATAATTATGACAAAGTAAGTCATCAACTCGTGAAAAAAAATATTCTTTCGCGTGTGGTAATTTGTTCCTTCGATTATTCATTGTATGATAATCACTAACAACACATAAAAATTTTGCTCTAACGATTTTATTGAATTTAAAAATATATATAGTGGTGTTAAGTGTTTTTAAATGATATTATAAAGATCTGTACATTACCAGCTATTCATTTTCAAAAATTCCGTCACTTCTTGCAACACAACACTTTAATATGGATACCAATTCTCTACAAAAGTCACTGACCGACATGACAGCAATGTTTACAGCCAGGATGGACGACTTCGAGAAAAAGGCCGGAACCTCTATCACTGACACAGGTACTGCAACCGAATTTTCCATTTTCCGAACCTTCATAATGTCTTCATTACAAACACTGCATATGCAAGTTGAGCTCCTCTATAGATTGTATGATCAACAAGAAATGAGGGGAAGACGCAAGATGGTCCTCATTCATGGCTTGCCAGAGGTTGAGAAGGAAGACACAAGCACTGTAGTTGTTAAATGTGTGACAACACACCTCAAGGACCACACTTTTAATGCCACTTGCATTAATCGCTGCCACAGAATTGGTCGCTTAAACCCGGGTAAACCTAGGCCAGTATTGGTAAAATTCAAGGATATTTTGGCAAAAAATAAAATCTGGTACAGTAAAACTGCCTTAAAAAATACTGGAATCACTATATCTGAGTTTTTAACACAGTCCCGTCATGAAGCATTTATGGCTGCTCGTAAGCGCTTTGGGTTGAATAAGTGTTGGACCAAAGACGGCATGGTGATCGTTGCAGGCTCAGATGGCAAAAGGCATAGAGTTAGTGCTATGACTGAGCTCCAAAATATCCCTGGCTTTGTTCAACCTGAGGTAGCTGTGCCATCGGTAGCTGGGGAACACAGTGCAGAAACACAAGTTGCCACTCGATCTCGAAGGGTTCACAAGAATAAATAAGATCCTCAGTTTGTTATATATTTTCGAACTCTCTGGTCGTTGTAGTGTTAGCATTTGGTGACATATATAATATATTACAAATTCACTGCATAATATGAAGTTTTAAGCAAGTATAATTACTCTTTTGGTTCACAATAAGATCATATCTTTATCTTATAGCTATAAATTTCATTGTTTGCCTTATATCTTTGTCATTACTTATTGGAGGTATGTACATATTATTTTCTTGTCTCAAATTAAAATCTAGAATTTGTATTTAATGTACCTACACTTAGATTATTTGACATATATATAATCTAAGTACCTACTACCTACATGTAAATTGTAAATTGCAAACATTTAAGTTCGATGTCAAATGACTCTGACTTTTGACATTTGACAGTACCTGTTAGTCACTGCTTATTGCCGTGTGAAAGCCGCATCTACATTAGTAATATATGACATCTACTGAACATTCTTATTTCCATATTAATTATGTCTTGCAAATGCATCAGTTTATTTATATACATATGCAAGCGGTTTTTTATGTTGATGTGGCTGGAATAGGCCTTGGTAGGGTTTAAGGTTATTTCATTAAATGCTAATATGTCTAACACATACTAGACAATTTACTTAATATACTGTTAAAAATATAGTTGTGTTAAGCTCAGTGATTTTTTGTTATTTTCTTCTTTTTTGTGAGTTTGAATTTAGTACTTATTAAGTTCAATTTTTTTATTATTATTTTTTTTATTTTTGTTCATTTTTTTTTTTTTTATATAATTTATTTTTGGTTTATGTTGCGTCATTATATTAGGCTGGGTACAGGGTACAAAGTTAAGTAACTTTTATAGTGATACCTACTTTGTAATTATTTTATATATTATTTTAATTTATATAAAATAGAAATATTAATAATATGTTTGATGTTAATGCAGATAATGATAATACTTTTTCTCCAGATTCTTCAGAGAGCCTTTCTGATAATTTATGTGACTCTGAATACATACCCCTTGAGCAGGCTCTTACTACTTCTCTATCTGATTTTGCAAAAAACTTTAATATTGTTCATATCAATGCACAGAGTATTCCTGCTCACTTTACTGATTTACTTTCGTCATTTAATTCTAATCTTATCCACGCTATCCTTATTTCCGAGTCCTGGCTGAAACCCTCTCTGTCTAGTGTTTCGTACGCGTTACCTGGATTTAACTTAATTAGAAATGATCGTATCGGTCGGGGTGGTGGGGGTGTTGCTATCTATTTGCGCTACAATATTCCCTATACTATAGTGAGCATCTCTCCCCAGCCACCACCAGTAAATGCACTCGAACATCTTTTTATTGAAGTTACTCTGTCTAATAACAAAATTCTTTTGGGTGTTTGCTATAGCCCATCGCTTCATGTTGACTATTTTAATAACTTTGAAGATTTACTTGAAAATCTGTGTCCACTTTATAGGCATAACATTATTATGGGCGACTTTAATACGTGTCTCCTTAAGAACGACCATCGTGCTAGTAAACTATCTGCTATTGTTAAAGCTTCTAACTTAAATCTTGTTCCTCTCGAACCAACTCACTTTTTTCCTGGCTGTTCTCCATCCCTTCTTGATCTTATATTTGTGTCCTGTCTTGATCATGTCTCTGATCATGGTCAACTGTCAGCAGATGCATTCTCTTATCACGATTTAATTTTCCTGTCTTACAAAATCCGTCCTCCTAAAGTGAAACATAAAGTAGTCCTACAGCGTAATTTTGGTGGGATGAATACAGATAATTTATGTGACGATGCTCATAGGGTTGAATGGTCACTAGTCTTTGATGCGATCTCGATAGATTCAAAAATTCAGATTTTCAATTCCCTTCTAATAAAACTTTTTGATATTCATGCTCCTATTAAACCTGTGAAAATTAAACATGCCCCAGCTCCATGGTTGAATGCAGAATTAAAAACACTTCTACATAAGAAAACAGTTGCGAAATCAAAATTAAAAACTAATAATTCTGACTGTAATCGCGAGAGTTACAAACGTATTCGCAATCGGTGTAATACCATATGCAGAGATGCCCAGAGACGTTACATACATAAATCGGTTGAGAGCGGCAACACAGCAAAGACGTGGAGATTTCTCAGGTCTCTTGGAATCGGAAAAACGACATATAATTCTATACCCAGTAATATAAACGTAGAAAATTTAAATCAACACTTTTCTTCTTCACCTTCTTCTCTTGATAGTAATATAAAATCTAGCACAATCAAATTTCTTACCACTCAATTTAACCCAAGCTGTCCACCTTTTAACTTTACACCGGTGACCGATGGAGACGTTAAGAGGAATATCTTGTCCATCTCGTCGAACGCGTTAGGCTGTGACGGTATCGGCCGTGCTATGATTATTCCCATCCTTGATATAATATGTCCTGTGATTACACATATCATCAATTTCTCCATCACATCCTGTACTTATCCACAAATTTGGAAAGACGCTTATATTATTCCCCTTCCTAAAAAGAATAATCCCTCTACTTTTTCTGACTTCCGTCCTATCTCTATCCTGCCCTTCCTCTCTAAAATCCTTGAAAAGTTGGTGCATTATCAACTAAGCCAATTCCTTACTAAGTACTCCTTACTCGATCCTTTCCAATCTGGTTTTCGACCTGGTCATAGTACGGTTACTGCCCTTGTTAAGGTTACTGATGACGTTCGTTTGGGTATGGACAATAAGCAACTCACAGTCCTTACTCTTCTTGATTTCAGTAACGCCTTTAATACTGTTGATCATGAAATCCTGTTAAGTTTGCTAAGTTCTCTTAACGTTTCTCCTTCGGTTTCCGCTTGGTTTCAAGAGTACCTGAGCGATCGTCGACAGTGTATACGTGTTGATGAACACCTCTCGTCTTGGTGCAGTGTTACTGCCGGAGTTCCCCAAGGATGTGTGCTTTCACCACTCCTCTTTTCTATCTTTATTAAAACTATCACTATCAACATATCTTCTCTTTACCATGTCTATGCTGATGATTTACAAATTTATACCCAAGCCTCACTTGAGAATCTTCATCATGCTATAAATACCACTAATACTGATTTGGCTACGATTGTGCAATGGAGCAGGTCGCATGGCTTAGTAGTTAATCCTGCAAAAACTCAAGTTATTATTATTGGGAGTTCAAGTATGGTCTCGAGAATTAATTGGTCAAATCTGCCGCCAGTTTCTGTAGATGGTGTCACGGTACCTTTTAGCTCGTGCGTAAAGAATCTCGGTATTTACGTGGATCAGACCCTGTCATGGACAAACCAGATACAGGTGGTCAGTAAGAAAGTGTTTGCTGCCGGAGCGTCGTTACGGCGGTTAAGCAATTTCTTGCCGATTCCAACTAAGATAGTCCTGGCGCAATCTTTGCTCCTTTCAATCTTAGATTATGCGGACGCATGCTATCTAGATATAACTGAGGAGCAACTTAACAAATTGGAACGGCTTCAAAACTACGCTATTAGATTTATTTTCGGTTTGCGTAAGTTTGATCACATCTCGGAGTATCGTTCTCAACTTAATTGGCTACCAATTCGACAACGCAGGGACATACATATACTTTCTCTTCTATATCGTATTCTCTTCGATCCTACAACTCCATCTTTTCTTAAAAAACGTTTTATCTTTCTGGGCGCCTCTCACGAACTAGACTTACGCTCAATTGATAATTTACTCCTTTTTATGCCTCTTCACAACACCAAAATGTATTCTTCTTCGTTCTCTATATATTCGATTAAGTTGTGGAATAATTTACCTCTTCACGTTAGGAAAGCTCAGACTCAATTACAGTTTAAAAGCTTGCTCAAGGTGCATTTCCTTCAGTCTCTGAAGTAGTCTTACTTTTATGGAGTATTGTGTATATATGTATGTTGTGTGTACACACACACATGTGAATATATATATATACATATTTTTCATTGTTGTGGGTTATTATTATTATTTGTTTAAACATATTGTTATGATTTTTTGGAAAACATTATTATTATTATTATTCTTTTAGTTCACTTATTATGACTTGTTTCTTATCTCTTGTACTTTATCTCTTTTCTTATTTGTATGTTTTCTTTTTAGAGCACTACCCTATTCTATGTTATGTTTATTTAATATTTTAATTTCTCTGGTTGCCTGGAAGAGATCGCTTCTCAGCGATAAGGCCGCCTTTTGTATGCTACTCACTTTGACTTTTTGTATATTTTTATTATTTTTACGTGTAGTGTTCAATAAAGTGTTTTTGATTGATTGATTGATTGATTGATTGATAATAATAAAAGCTTTTTTTTATATTAGCATTATATTTTTAATAATAATAATATTTTTAATATTAATATTTTTGACAATCAACAACATGAATTAATTAAAGAGATGAGGTCACATGACATTTGAATCTGAACTCTGCAACATTAATATCATTTGATTTTCTCTTAATTTTTAAATCAACACCAAAAATGACTATTCCTTATTTAGATTTCGTCGCAATAGTATGTTTAAATGGCTTATTCTGGCTTCATTTATATCTACTGAAGAAAATGCTTTTAAAAATAGAAGATCAAAATTTCAAATAAAATTCACATTGTTAAATTATATCAATAGAAGGCGAATCGTCTAAGTGAATACATTGAGCTTTTGCTATTGTAAATTCGAACCCATTGTCAAACAACAGACATGTTTAGAAATCCATAACTTGTATCATATTATTATAGAAATAGATGGGTGTCTATGAATCCTTAACAAGGACAATATTTTATTTATAGATATGATCTATACTCAAATAAAGCTATTTTTAAAAACATTTTTTTTTGGTCTAAGTCCTTACTAACTTAAACCTGAGTACTTTTAAACTGGAATTTAGGGGTATAAAAGTGCTCTGCCCAGCTTTGCAAGGATTTTTTTACCCGTAAACCTTCCAGAAATCTCTAATTGATGGTGAAGAAAGTATCAAAACGTGTTACGTAGTTAAAGAGAAGAAAGGTAGCAAAAACAGCTCTTTATCGAACTTCTACTATATAAATATAAATAAAGTTAGCTCATCTTCAGAAATCATAGCAATATGTACATTGTACATACATATATATACTATTTCATTTAATTGTCTGCCCCATTGAGTCGGTTGCTATCTTAGTTCATTTAATTTCAAAACAGTCACTGGCTTCCAACTTTAATTACATTTTAACTTGACTTTGATGGAATATAAAAAGGACTTTAAAGAAGCAAATTGAAACTGAAACCATTCATTACTGGAATCAGTAATAGTTTACGATCGTTTATCCACCTACAATAAAAGACAAACAAATTATAGTAAATCATATTCGCTCTATAAATTCAAATTCAAAATCATTTATTCATTTAGGTAACACAATGTACACTTGTGAACGTCAATAAAAAAAACATATTAAATGCTTCTAATTTTACATTTACCGCCAGTTCTCAAATCAAGGGCGTAGAACGGAAGAGAAGAACTTGCAAGAAACTCTTCGTCATTATTTTTAATCGCCAAATTTTTGTTGTACAAAATATTTGTAAGGCGCTGCAATAGATATGGATTAATTTGTTTTTCAATTTTTGTTTACAGGTTTAATTCCTGTTGGGCAAAAGTTATTTTGAGTAAGAGCAGTGTTTATATATTAATATCATTATAATATTTATCAATAATTTTAGTTACAAAAATCTCTATAAAAATATTAATTCAAATAATTATCCTGGGATGAACGGAGAGAAAATTTTATATTTTCTTAACGCTACGTTATTAGCCGTGGTCTCAGTACAGAGAAATGTCTTTAGAAAATGTCTATTTTAAATGAATAATATTCTAAAATACTGAAATTCTAAAAATTAATACTAAGGGTTATTTCGTTATATATACGTATGATATTCAAGAAAGGAAATTAGAAAAGACAAACTTATCATTTCTAATCAGAAAGACTTAATAATAATTTATTAACGCGAGTATCACATATTTAAAGAAAATAACTTTTGCCGGATTAAAACGCTATTAATTATTTCTATTATTATGAAAAGCTTATTAGATATGACCAAATCTTAATATTTGATCGATGATTTTTTTATATGATGTAGATTTACATTTTTTTTATTGTTTTCTAAAGAACTTGATCCAAGTTACATATTTTTTGTCCATTAAGTTCTATCTTTAATCGTAGTTGCTGATAATATACAAATTAAATTATAGTATAATATACATAAATATAATATAATATAATATACATAACTAGTGTACTTTTTTGATAATTATCTTAATACTGATTCACCCCTTACTTTACGTTTAACTTAAGTTTCATTTATCCACACTTCATTGCAGTATAAGCATTTCCTCGGTCAAATCTGTCTAATTCGTACGTTCTGTAACTGCTTTGGCAAAATATCTTGCAGTATGTGCTTTAAAATCTCTTAATTACAAAGTCGAATACCTTACAAATAAACCCATTGGATTTCATTCGCTTCTAACGTAAATTATAAATACACGTTACAGTATCTCAGAACACACACATATCTCTTTGAATGTCCATTTCGAAATACCTACCCGTTATGCAAATATTAATTTGTAAACTAAATGCTTCCTGCATCCATCGTAATAAGTTGCTGTTATTATATTCGTAAGTTTAAGTTAGATGAATTTATTTGGTTTCAGAAAGAGCCATAAACAAATTGCATTTAAGTTAAATTTTATCAGTAAAAATAAAAATAATTATACGAAAAATTAGGAGATTTTCTTCTATTAATAATAATCAGTCGAATTTCGACAAATTGAAACACAAGGGACCAGAGAAAAAAACCAAAACCAAATTATCGACAGTCGACGATAATATTTTTTTAATAAGTGTTTTGCACCAGCATACAGTGTAAAACTATATCCAGGACTACTTAACAAATTTTAAAGATTATTTCAACTAATTATTACCAAAGTAACCAATAAATATTACTTTCATTCAATTTCTCGAGTATTTTTCAATGGACCTGGAACAAATTTCAAATGATGGAGAGATTCAGATGAATGAGTGTCAAGTTATAGAGAGTCGAATATATATATACAAGATCATTATATAATATCTAAATAATCTGGTGATCCTTGAAAAGGATGAATGTAATAAACTAAGAGGCAAAAATAGACTCCTGGTTGAAAAATACCTTTTAACTTTTTGTTTTTGTCTGACAGGTGTCAATAGAGCTGTCTATGTTATCACTTATTACTTGAACGCATTAGGTACGGGTAATAACATTCAAATTAAATAAGGTGTAAATTATATATATTAATATAAAATAGCAAAACATTATAGTATGAATTTGTAACTAAGTAAAATACTACTGAGTTTATTGTTATTTAGATTTTAAATGTAATATAGTTTTAACTCATAAAAATATGTTTCTTTTAAATTTAAACCTACCTGTCTTCCAACAACGTAATAATAGTTTATTGTTGACTATTTAATACAATGAAGCAAGCTAAGTGGACACGTAACATTGTATTTTTTTTAATTAAAATATAAATATTTTCTTCTAATTTTACTGTATCCATACTTATGCGAACTTATTAACGTGAATTTAGGTAAGTTTTAATGGCTGAATTAATATGATAAAATTCGCAAAGATATCAAATTCGGTCGGTAATATATATCGGTAGTCGGTCGGTAATAATAATCAGTGAAACAGATACAGAAATGCACCCCATGCCTGACTAAGGGATTCTCGAATTCACTATGCACAGATTTAATAACCTCTAGTTATTTACTTATCCATACTCAGAGATATTCAAACTACAAAATGGTTCTCTGAAACCAATTAATTGGTGAAATACCCGTCGGTCCTGAAGAAGGACCTATTAAGATTTGAAAGAAAATTCCAATACAAAACCACTCGCAGGATCGGATAATTTCTCCTCCTTTCATCATTTCATAACCGGTCTTCACTCGTTCATTTTAAAATACGTTGTTCGACAAATTCGCTTAATGCCGCGTTAAATGAACCGTATTCGCATAATAAAAGATTTTGTGCTCAAAAGCGATTTCAGAATGGACGATATTCCACTGAAATGGTTAAATTTTGCACTTGCCACGTCTCTTGTTGTATTGTATTATTTTTTTCCGCTCCGCTAGTTTCATATATACGGAGGAAAGCAATAACGGGAATAAACTAAGACATAATACGTTAACACGCTGAGGAATTCAATAAAGGAGAACTTGAGCATTTTTGTAAAAATAAATGCTAGCGTTTATCAAAGAACAAATAAGTACAAAACCAATGAGGGATGACTGTTTAAATAGTGACTGTAAAAACACAAACATGAAAAAGATGGACGAACTATCAAAATTCCTTTCGGGTAACCACCGTTCATAGATGTAAAAACCGTAAACCATATTGCGTGTTTCGGTTTCAGTCTATGAATTTCGGAATGCTCGAAGTACAAAATAGGACAATACATCATCAATTGATGTTCTTTATTCAATGTACCATCAAATGAGCATCGCGGTCATAAAAAAAAACACTATAAATCACGTACCAAATGTAACAAAAATATTGTCATTGTTAGAATACAAAACACGTTGAATAATGCATAAATCGATCAGACGATAAATTTCTCAATTTTTCTTCCAGTCGTAGAAAACTACAAAGGCGAGAGTCTTGAATTGTCTCACGTGCAGCGGACTGATATGGGCGCATATTACTGCATTGCGAGCAACGGGGTGCCGCCAACCATCAGTCGCCGATATCACGTGCAAGTACATTGTAAGTCACCTGTCACAACTCCTTAACTACTTTTTAAACATAACCGCTAAAAAGTATACTATTCCATATTATTAATCTTAACGTAATTAGCAAACACGAGAAGCGAAAATTAACTCGCAGTTTCAGTTACAGTAATCCAATTTCATGTTGTTAAAACTCTATTCAATTAATTCAGTATTATGATATTAAATATAATATTAATTCTTAATAGAATTTCGCAAAAAGTGGTGTAATGTCTTATCATTTTATACCAAATATTTTATTCTTTATTTGTCAGTTATACCGCAAGTAAAGGCTGCACTACAATTAGTTGGTGCACCGCTTGGCAGTGACGTAGAACTGCAGTGTTACATAGAAGCCTCTCCGAAAGCTATGAACTCCTGGTACCGGGAAGATGGTAAATTATGTATAAATATTTCTTACTAACTCTTATTATATAACTAAATTAATTTTATTAATCATTCATTTAATGCATGCCTTTCTTGGTTTAAAAGTCTTATAATACCTAGCTTATTCGTAAGTTACAGCTTTAATTTTCAACGGTTCTGATAGAAATAATTGAAGCTTTATTTTATTTCGATATATTTTACCTTTGACATTCGACTGTTTCCTTAAAGAAGTTGTATAGTCATAGGACTCCTTGATTACAGTTGCATATGGTACATTTTGTATAAAGATTTCCATCTAGCACGCGTTAGGTCAATTAACATTAGGTTATCTATGTAGGAGTTGGAATAACGCCAGACAATTGAGAGACAAATTACTGGAGACTAATGTCTGTTGAACTATCGAGAACTTTGACATCTCGATCGCTATAATGCAGGTTTCGTGAATTGTTAGTTTAAGACATATCACATCTAATCTTTAAAAATATTTTAGAAATGATTTTCGGTATAAATAATTCGTATTTCATTATTATCCTAAATAATTCATTTTTAAATTGTAATAGAAGTTTTTTTTAATTACTTTTACTTTATTCTTTGATCGTGGTTCTTAGATTTTTGATCTAAAATAATTGAATAATATGAAATTGAATATTATTTCAGAAACAATGCTAATGCTACTCTTAATGATTAAACAAAATTGGGTGATATTTATTCATTTAAATATTATTATATGCAGCGTTTCTAGAATATTCGATAGACAAAGTGAATTTATATGTAATGCGTTTCACAGCCCTGGTGAGCGATAAACTCTTAGAGAATCCAAAGTTCCGTATAACGGAGCGCTCCACGAACGAGTATTCTTTATGGATGAACCTGACTATAAAATCTCTGGCTTTCGGCGATTTCGGCACTTACGTGTGCGCCTCCGTCAACGCACTGGGCAAGATGGAAAGCCAAGTTAGCTTACACAGTGAGTTATTCTTCGTAGATGATTTTCCTTTATCAGTTTTGTTTGAAACTTTTTTCCTGGCGTACGCTACGTCAGAATATTAAAGTTTTAATAGCTGTAAGGAATGGGTTTGTTTGATGAAATTTTCTTGCCTTTCTATATGTATACTAATAAAATCAAAAAAATAATTTGTTCCGTTTTCAGTTTGAAAATACTTTACCAATTTGTAAAATTATTCAACCTCGATTGAACTGAAGGCGAAGCGGTCCAGAGGCCGCTTTTGCTAAGAGAATATCGATTTTCATATAAGAACTGTCAAAGTTTTCAACTTTGGATAATTCTAATTCTGGATTAGCACTGCTTCATTTTAATAACAAAAGTGGATGAATTTTAAATATAAGTTCCATTAATACTGCAGACATCTAAGAATATATAACAAACACTAAGAGGATAAAATACGGAAAGTTCCGAGTTTTGTTCCGTTCACGCTCGTCACAGATAAAAGCTAGCCTTGCGTAAATACCCATTATGTATATTTATTTACAACTTTACTTACTTTATATATAATACCCACCTATTTTATAGAAATAATTTATATTTCTAACAAATATTTTTTTTTTCTTTATCTAAAAGAATAATTGCATATTACTGCGTGTACCACGATGTTTTATTTTGTTTTTTATAAAACTTTGTAAAGTTTTTTTATTCTGTTTATTTCTGTGTAACTAATCTGTAATATAAGCTGAATATTATGTTTTTGTTTTTTTTATGTCATAATTTGCTTTACAGAAATCGATGTGAATCTGAATAGTGCAGCGGACGTGCCCATGGTGTCGGGTGCGGCTTGGCAACGCGCGCGAAATTCGCCCGCTCGAGCGCGCGCATCACCTTCGCACTACTTCACACAACACTTCAGCCAGATACACGCCATATTACTCACCACTCTGCGATATCTCTATAATTGAGCCGATTTAACATTTCAAAAACTGTTATTTGGATTATTTACCTTCTATTGACGTGATATTAATGCACCTAGCACGCACGATTATCGCAAAAGTATTCGAATCGTCAATCTGTCAGTTAGTTGTATGAGAAATCATTTGAAATTTCATACAAATGACAGCTCGATGATACGAATACTTTTTCGATAGTTGTTTGTGCAAGCCCTTCTATGCCTAGCACGAATGACTATCGAAAAATTATTCGAATCGTTCATCTGTCCGTTATGATGAAGTTTGTGATGAGAAATCATTTGAAATTTCATACAAATGACAGCTCGACGATACGAATACTTTTTCGTAGATTGTTCGTGCTAGACCCTCTGAGGTCGTACGAACAATTTGCGAGAAGGAATTCGTATCTCTCTGTCTGTAGTACCTGTGCAATTTCTCTAACAAATGACATAATGCTACGAATACTTTCACACAAGTTTTTCGTGCTTGGCTTAATAAATTGATAATTTTAAGGTGACTTTTGATTTAAAAATTGTATCAATGTATATTTGTTAATAATAGTGGTATTTTTATGTTCAATTAATTTTGTTTATTGTGCGTATTATTATATTGGTTATAAAATATTTATTGTTGATATGAATTAGATTTAAAACTACTTAATATACTTATCTCGAGTTCATATCGTTGTGATATAAGGTAGTATATATGATATACATTATACATATTATACTATCTGCGTTGTATTGTAATTATAAAAATAAACTGTTAGAATTTGAAAAAGTTTCATTTGTAACCAATTATGATTTTATTGTTGATATTCCTTTTTTTAAATATTTTTCTTCTTTGAAAATTCTATAATTTAATAATATGAAGTTTCTGCTCGTATTTTAATAATATGCTGTGCAGAAGTTTCTTTGAACTACTCGTATGTTCGTACCATAATATTTTCTAAGGTTATAAACTTATAAAATATGTGTATTACAGGTATAATTTTTACTATAGGTACTAGAATTACCCAGTTATAGTGTATAAATTTGTTTTAAACTATTTATTTATACAAAAGTTTTAAATATATATTATAAACTTATATTGTAAGTACTATCTTAATAGGTATTAGTAAATAAAGCACGTGTAAATGATATTTCTGAATGTTACAATGTGATTTTAATCAAGTTCTTACATAATGTATATTATTACGTTGACTTTGACAATAAAATATAATTACTTGTGTAAACTAAAGAAATAAATGTCTAATAAATACATTGTTTTCTTATTTAAAGCTGTATAAAAAATCCCGTAAATATTTTTTTATATTTTTATGTGAGATATAGACAGACGAGCATGAGGTTCACTTGATGGTAGATGATACCTCAGCGACAGAACATCAGCCAATGAGGCGCTGTCGACCTTTGTACTTTTTACTTCGAGCATTCGGAAATTTATTAACTGAAACCGAAACGCCCATCTATAAATGGTGGTTACTCGGTTGGAATTTTGATATTCCTCCCACCCGTTCAACACCCAAAGTCACCAGACGTGGGGAAGACATGCTTACAGAAAATTATAAATATGTCCCGGTAGGATACGAACTCACCCATTGGAGCGAACGGCAGGTGTTCTACCAACTGCACCAACTAGCCCGTCAGTTCAGTAGTAACAATTATTATCAACTATCTTTACATAGAGTCTAATTACATCAATAAGGGTAACTTTCAGTACAACGCCCACATAAAACAGTTCAGTACTTTCTACAAGTCAATCACTAAAAGTAAATAATTTCTATTAACTTAGTATATCTAATATATAAAATTCTCGTGTCACAGTTTTCGTTGCCATACTCCTCCGAAACGGCTTGACCGATTTTGATGAATTTTTTTGTGCTTATCCGGTATCTATGAGAATCGGCCAACATCTATTTTTCATCCCCCTAAATGTTAGGGGTAGTCCACCCCAAAAAATTTTTTTTTAATTTTTGGACAAATTTTTTTGTTTTTATTTTTTTATAATTTGGCTTTAAAAAATACATACAACCCCTGCTTTTTTTGTCAAAAAATCTAGACCCGTGCGAAGCCGGGGCGGGTCGCTAGTAGGTATATAGTATTTTAAATACTTAGGGTAAAGTAAATATAATATAAGCATCAGTCAAACTTCAACATAATCGTTTCAACTCTATATTTTTGTTTTATCTTCACTTAATGAGGTAATTGTACGACTTGGTAACCTTCAAGAAACAAATCTATTTATACCGGCCGGCAACGCATCTTCAAAACCACTAGTGTTACGGATGTCCGAATGTCCATGGGCAGTGGCAGTTGCTTACCGTCAGGTGAGCCTGTCCGATTGCCTCCTTTAATGTAAAAACAATATTATTTAAATTTAGTCCAGGTTAATGTTTAGTCAAACAAAGCAGTACCTATAAAAAGAAAAAGCATCAAAAAGCGTAAGGGCGTAAGATAAAATCATATTCGATTAAAGTTTTTGTTTCGTTTTATTCGGCATTGGTCCCGAGTTTGTCGAATGTGTTTCCATTTTCATAAAGTAAATTCTTAAGTCTCTCTGTTTCAAGGATCCTGTTCTCTTTACAGGCTGGTAGGTGATCAGCACTGCCCAACCGAAACAATTCTTTATTTTTGTCTTATTTCGGATTATTTCGGGATTCAAATCCAGGACTTCCAGTTCTAAATGCTAATTGCGCTTACCACTGAGCCACGAAGGCGGTCCAATTACCATAAATATTTACATAACCTTTATTAAAGCCATAAACAATAATCAATTTTCATTTTAAAAGTAATTTCAGGAGATTAAACATTAATACCACATATAGAAAATGGCGCTGCTAGTTTGATGTGACTCGATATAAAAAATAATTCAAGTAGATTGTTGTTATAAGTAAGAATACTGAATGCTAAGTCAATATTAGTTACGTTAAACGACATGGATCGCTTAAAATCGCAGGACAATGATGAATGGACGACCAGTGTCGCGACTAATGCATTTTTCGTGTTGCACTTGAATCAATGCATTAACCTTCTAATCTAAGGCTACTAAATTGTTCTCATGAAATGGCTATACACTTACGTTGAAATCAAAAATACATTATAGACAGATTGCGGGAGCAAAACTCCGGTTATTATGATTTTTGGATACATAGGTATTTAGGTAGTAATAAAGGAAATTCTTATTTATATACAAAAATTAATAATAATTAATGCATTTCTACTATAACAATTTATGCGATGCGCAAGCGCAAGCGCAGTCGTGGTAGGTGGCAAAAACCTTTTGATATGCAAAAACGAGCATAAATTGAACGTAAGCAAATAACAAATACTATTCACATACAAAGTAATTATATTTAGAGTGTTCAAAGCATGGCATTCTACTTTAGAATTCGCAAGGTAAGTGTTCTACAAAACGCACCAATGAGCCCGTCAAAATTCGAACCCGGTTATCCGTTGCTAGACGCAACGCACCTACCATTGAGCTACCACGGACGCCAGGGAGGAGTAATAAGGGAATAATATTAAAATTAAGAGTAGAGTAAACATTTTCTTATAAAATCTTAGTATTCCGCGAAGTTCTCAATAACAAGTCAAGTAAATGGCAGGTTTAATGAGAATACTTATATTCACAGATAGCACATTGATATTCGTAACACGACCGCGCCGTGTTTGGTTGAAGATAGCAATTTACTTTCCGGATCAGTCGCTACAAATTACCGATAAACTTTTCACTTTTTATGTTAATAAAACTGGATTTTCTTTGTAACACGAAGACATTGCGAATTATTTTTTGAATATTTTTCAGTTTCGCAGATAATGCTTATATAATTTTTAAGCTTAAGTTTTTTCATTAAGTTACGACGTAGTTTGGTTCTTATTACTATAAATAGACAATATGACGCATGAAATACAAAATAGTTATTCAGATATGTTATAATTTAGCGTTCATCGTAGCAGAGCTATGCCGTAGCCCCACTACGCCGTAGACGTTTTACTAAAATTTGGTTATTATTGGCGTAGCTCTTTACTATACCATTACTCAATCTTTACCAGCTCAAATAAGTTTTTTATTGTATACAAAATTGCTAGCGAACGAGTTGTCGGCTCACTCAGAATATTTGAATCAAATTGAGCCTGTCTGAAAATAATCTAGTTATTTTTCTCAACAGAGACTTTTTTTCTTAACAAGTATTTTAGTACAAAATGTATGGTAAAGGAAGAATATATTTTTATCTTTATTTATTTTTTATCTTTTAATATTATATTTTATTTTTCATCTTTATCAAGAAGTTAAGTAATCTTCAACAAGAAGAGGGTAAGTGACTAAATATGTGTATAAATAAAATACATATTCTTGTAAAGTACTTACTATTTCTTTAAGAAATAGAATGTTTATTCAAGAAAGTTTGAAAGGAGTCAGAAGTCATAAATTAAAATGTATTCCACAGTCTATCTTGTCATATATTCAACAACAACAACGGATATTACGTGGAATCGTTCAATAACTTTGTAAACTTCGATAATTTCACAGAAACGGATATCAAATACTTGTCTTACTCATGCTTCACGATATTGCTTCGAAATTAATATAGAAAAAGTATTTTAATTTGGTGGTTAGTAATACGGTCTTGAAATTATTTTAAAGACTTCCTGATGATTGTTATAAAAAGGCTACAGATAAAATGCTACATATAATGTTATGTAATTTATTAAGTAATTAATTAATTATCATATCGATACCTCCCACGTAAGTTGTGGTATCAACAAAGATGGTATTTTACGTTTTTTAAATTATTCCGCCTGTTTTAATTTATTTTAATAAAAAAATTAAAGCTTATTTGACTTTATTATTTACAAGGCGTTTAAAGTTGTATCATTATAAAAAGACAGATGACGGGAAGCATAATTTAAAAAACGTAACGTAACATAAAATACTAACTTTGTTGGTTATCACAAATTACGTGGGAGGTATCGATGTCATTATTCATGTTTGTTTCCTTTTTCCATCAGTTTCAAAATTTCATACATAAAGAATCCAACTTTATATATTTCCTATGTACATAATATGTATATGTAATCGATAATTCAAGTGGGGCCAAAAATAAGTTTACTACTTGAATAAAATTAAATAC
Source organism: Anthocharis cardamines (assembly GCA_905404175.1). Taxonomy (NCBI): domain Eukaryota; kingdom Metazoa; phylum Arthropoda; class Insecta; order Lepidoptera; family Pieridae; genus Anthocharis; species Anthocharis cardamines. The sequence continues at coordinate 5,527,743 of FR989959.1, forward strand.
TGCTTGCTCTCAGTCCACTTTTTATAATACAGACCCAAGTTATTGAGAAGTATAGATAGATTTCGATATCATTGCATCAATAGAAAGTTCACGTGCTGGCGATAAGACTCGAGAGTCGGGTTGAAAGTTTCATCAACATAATTTATGCGGAGCAGCGACTAAAGTGCCCCGTGCGGACGATACCGTTATTTTTTCTTTACATCTTCGCTGAATTTTGTCCCGCGTATTTTTCACGAAAAGTTTGATTGAGAAACGCAGTCACGTAGTTTAAGTGTCACTTCAGTAAAATGCGCTTGAGTTTAATAATGTCATAGGCGGTTGGCGGTCGTGTGTGATATAGAATAGGTTCCGTGATAGTATTTTTCTAGTGTAGAAAAATTGTAATAAATAAATTGTCTCTTAAAAATTGGCTAGTTTTAATCAAGACGTTACACTCATAAAGAGTTGTAGATTTAAAAAAAATGACGATTCAATAGTGATAATAAATGCTTATTTGAATAAAGTAATTTATGAGATGGCTTGAGAGAGTTTCAGTTTTATTAGGAATTATTGTTATTTAAATTGATAATTACTATTTTTCTGAAAAGAAAATGGAGCATAGTACAGTATTGTACACAGGCACATGATAAATAAAGAATCTTTCAGCCCCAAATCAACAATTCAGTGATAAATAATAAAATCTATGACAATGCACAACTGCACACAGTCACGAACACTCAGGATTCCCAGCCAATAAATCTCTCACAAAGCCGAAAAAACAAACGAAACTATTGTGATCTGCGGTATTCGTTACATTCACATGCACATTGTACGTTATACATATACCAGCGCGCTGCAGGGGCTGTCATGCGACGGTAATTCTTTGAAAACGTTCATGACAGCTTTTTCACTAGGAAATCGGATTTAGTACGTTACTTGCACTGAGCTGTTAAACTTGCCTAGATCTAGCACTAAACAGATTATGCATCATCATCGACTGAAATATATTTGAACCATTTTAATGATACTTAAAATAAACAATATTATATCGCTTTCAAATTAGGTTAAACGTCACAATTACGGTTTAATGGTATTTTTTTATGTTAGATATCGACAGACAAACATGAGGTTCACTTGATGGTAGGTGATACCGCAGCCTCAGGTGAACATCAGTCAATGATGCGCTGTCAATCTATTTTTTACTTCGAGCATTCGGAAATCCATAGACTGAAACCGAAGGCTTGCTTGTAAGCAAGTAGTTGTTTCTGTAGAAAATTATAAACATATTGTCCCGGTGAGATTCGAATCCACGACCCATTGGTGCGCACGGCCGGTATTCTACCGAATGCGCCAACGAGCCCACCTTATTATGCATTACCATTATGCCACCCCCTTTTTAAGTGGTAAGTTAACGGATTAACAATGAAAATGTAAATCTCATTGAATAATATGTCAGCATAAATTGAATAAAAATTTAAATACAAAAAGGTATTTTTTATGTTATACCTATTAGTTATTTGGTTGAAAACTGTTTTTACATTTCAATAAATATTACAAAATTTAAATTGACTGAATGATTTTGGCTGCATACATTTTAAGGTGGTAACACGGGAGCGAAATGATAGGCACGACTGCTAAGTGAATACTGTATTTAATCTCAATAAACATTCCTATAAATAAGTAACACAATGTATTATATGTTTATATAATATTATATCTAGTCCTTACATCTCAACACCTTACATTGAAAATCATTATAATTTTATGAGAGCATTCGATGGCAGCCATTCCAATCTAATATTTGTTTCACGTAGGTCGGACTCGTAGATAGAAGAAGGAGGGAAAGGCCCCGTTTTGAACGGTGATCAATCTACCACTCAGTTCGGGGTGACGTATGGACAGCCAAAATATCGATGGCCCGCTCAACGCAAAATAAGATTTTAGATAAACATGTTATGCGCTTGACTTAGCGGAAAAATCAAATGATACATATTTGGTTTGTGGCGGAGATAATTAACGAATGAGTATTATGATTACAATATTTATTTACTAAAGAGGTTAAATACATTTTGCTATCCAATATTTAGAGTTGAATCTTTGAATTCCTTTAGACTATTCTTCATTACTTGCAACCTTCGATCAATACTATGTCAATGCTTGCAACTCAAAAAAGGAAATCAAAATATTATTTAAAACGGTGGTGAATATTGCAACGAAATATTAAAACAAAGCAAAACATAAAATAATAATTTTAAAAAACTTTGTGGCTCTATTATTCAATTTTAGCTTATGTTTTCCTCCTATCCCTTTATAATAAATGTAAAATTCAAACTAATAGAAAAATCTTTACTATAGAAAAAAACTCTTAAAAGAGAGTACCAACTTTAAATGAAAAACCAGTCGTAATGGTTCCGTACATTTTGGGGCTAAGCGCAAACGGCTCAATAAAAGGCGGTATGTCCCGTTACTAAACAAAACTGCCAGTCATTAGAGTGAACGGAGGAAAATATTCGCTCCAATTATCCCCCACGCAGTCAGGAAAAACGGTACGAGGGAACCTAATGACGATGTCAACCGGCCCATCAATCTATTAGGGCCTTAAGACCGGTTCGAAAAATCTGATCTTGAAACTAATTTAACCTGTCTATCGAAAAATTTACGACACTTTTGCATTAATTAAAGCATTATTCTTGAGTGCTTCTAAAAATGGAATGGTACTTAAAGCCAGCACCTGCAACTTCATTTACTTAGGTGAAAAGCGTTAATAATACTAATTGCTTAGGTTAAATAAAATAAAGAAAGTTAAAAATAGAGCGAATTATATAAACTGGTATATTGGTACCATAGATTCGCGAAAAAAAATCTCCTATAGATATTTGACATATTTCTATGTATTATGTAAATATGCAAGTAACATACTTAATAGTGCATAATATGTAGTTAAAAAAACTTGATCTGAATATAATATGAAACTTTCAATTAAAAACTTAAGCTTGTTACTTATTGTTCGTTAAAGGTAACGTTAATCATTGTACAATTTGAAATTCATTTAACTCACTGCCGTCCAAATTTCTTTTAAACAATTTTACTGAATCACCGAAGTGCTAAATTATGGAGGCAATTCATTTACAAGTCTATTACACGCTATAGGAAAGGGAATGTTTTAAATGGACTTAATTTCTGTAAGTTGCACAGCGTCCGAGGCTCAAGATGTGAGCTGTTCTCCAACTTCGAATGAGAAAATTATTTTTCGTTAACGCTTGGGTGCGTCCCAACGTACTGCTAGTGGAATTAAATCAATTACTTTCAGTACAGAACAAACTAGAAAAATCTCCCGATACGATCTCCGTAACAACTTTGTTCTATCGATTTAAACGGATTGCTTCACGGGTATTTATTTGTTTTGTAAATAGTGATAACCGTGTTATAAGGAACTAGGGTTGGTCTGTGGTTATGCTACTAATGTTTTTCTGTAGTTTTCATTTCATTTGGAATATTTAAAAATTACATAAATTCTTAGATTTCAAAATAAAATAATTTACTTTACTCAACCATACAATTATTAACTTGGTGTTTATAATAATATTTTTTTTACAAATTTCATTAATTTGGTATATTTTTATTTAATTCTTAATTTAAGAATGAAAGACTACATATAATTACCGAATCAGTTTTCCAATAGTAGTGATAATCTGTGATAGTTTTCGTATGCACAAAACTAAATCTAAAATGTATGTTAGTTATTAACTTTAACTTTTAAGTTAGTCTGAGAAACAAAATGTTACTAATAAAGTAATATAAGAAACAAAATTGTTTTAGCCCAAGAAGATTAATTGCTTATTTCACCAAATTGTCTATATGTGTATGTTTCCGTGAAAATATAATAGATTTACATTTCTATTGCTCACTTAATAATTCAAATTACTTTCAAATGTATGACAATCAAGTATACATTACCATTAAAAGACATTGTAGTTGAAAATTGCAAATATCCCAAACAATTATGTTCCAGACATTAAGCCTAGATGGCGTTAGTTATCTCTGATAATCATAATTCTAATAAAATAGTCTATAAAATATAAGGTTACAGAACTTTAACAAGATTTCAAAAGGTTTTGTTAAACAGTTTCCAAGTTATAAATAGTTGATGTTTTTGATCCTAAGCTCCCAACTCCACTGAGTCTTAAATAATAGAAACAATTATGACGACCTGTAACAATTTGTGCTCTCAAAGTAAATGTTAACTGTTTAAGTAAATTAATACCTTTAAGGCTCAAAATGGAAAGTTTTGTTGTTTTTGTTTTCAAGGCGAAGATAAAAATAATAGGCTTGCAATACGGAGACAGGTTTTTCTTAAAATTATAAACTATTTTGACATACACAAACACACATACAATTAAAAAAAAAGAAAAACAAAACTTCCATACGAAATAAAGAAGAAACAAACACTCTTAAGTTTTTTTTCCTCTGTCCCCAAGTTTACTATACGTATATTACTAAAATGCTCTAAATAGGTTGACAGCACATCATTGATCAACTACCGAATGAATCTATCGACAAATAACCTAAAAAATAGCTTCACAAAGATTTAAATGTACATCCACCAACACACGTCAGTGTGAACATTATTTACTAAGATAGCAACACAGCGAAACCAAAAACAGTCAAAGGCAATACTAAACCGGAACCCTTTTCAGGATAAAATTCAATAAGTACGCCGAGCCTGGCAGGCTGGTTATGATATTGTTAAAGAGTAGCGCTCAGCCACTGACACTAAAAATACGTGACTGTTTTATACGATTTCACATCCTTTTAGTATAGAAATCATTATAAAGTCTGGCGCACACTGAACAACCAGATTTTTTCATTATTCGTTGGTCTTGTACTAGATATTCAAGCAGTTTTCGTGAAGTATATTTTATTTATTGCACTAACAAATTAAACTCTAATACATGTAACACAAACAGAAATACATGCAGAGTCACCCTAAAATATATATATATATATAATATATATATAGGCGAATACGATATTTTAAAGATCAAAACAACTTGCTTCTACATTAACAATCAAAACTAAAATAAGATAAAATAAATATAATTAAATCGCACATAATTAATGGTAATTTTGATTGCTAAATTGTTACTGATTTGGAGAGCTCATTAATTTCGTTACAAAAGAAACAGTGGAATAGATATATACGAGTATAGATTGTTGAAACTCGTTTCGTTTTAAAAAATATTAGTATCTTCGTCACCGTAAGCCCTTATTTACGTCGAAAATTCAAAGACGTTATTTACGCCGAAATCTATTCTTAACAACAAGTCAAATTTCTATAAAGAAAAATGATTAAATACGTACTAGATTACGACTTAAGTCTTGGAAAACGAGCCTAAATCTTCTAAAAGCTCCTTTCCACTCTTAGTAAGCGATGAACCTTAACTGAATTTAACAAGCCTTTGTGAAAAGATCAAGGATCGTCGTATATAAGATTATCTTAGTTATTCAATCAATACACCCATTTCACTTTAACATAAACTGAATTATTAATATTATAGTTAGAAACTTAGATGGAACAAGGTGTATATTGATTATGACTAAAAGCTACTACTTTAATATTGTCTATTATTATCGCTAGTATCACACATTTAAATAAAATACTTTAAAACGGATGTAAACGCGATTTATTATTTATGCCGACGTTTCGGATGCTTTTCAGTTTTCAGCAACTGTGGTCACTGGTGACGAAACGTCGGCATAAATAATAAATCGCGTTTTAATTCAGTATAAAGTATTTTATTTAAACTACTACTTTATATATTCAAAACTATAAAATAGGCGTCCAAACACACTTTCTATAACAATAATTAGGTACAATATACATAAGTACATACCTCAAATGGTCGGTGAATATATGCGTCCTTGTGGTATGTCAGTCAGTATTATTATAAAAAGGGAGGGCGCCCTTAAGAGGATAATTTTAATTATTACAACATAAAAGTAAATATAAAAACGGAAACTAGAAATAAGAACGTCACCACAGCAGCAACCAGAACATTCTTCTCCATATACGAATATAAGTCCATTACACGCACTATCACACGATTATTAAATATTGATCGTTTCAAAACAATATTAAACACTTATATCGCGGCGTGAATATTAAGTATTAAGCGACCGAAACTTCCCTAACTTAGAACACACGAGCACGCCTGAATCCAACCAGGTTAGGAAAATTACAACGATGTCAAAAAACTCGGCTCGACTGTCAAGAGTATATCGCGGTTATATTATACTACCCTCAACAGAATTTTATTAATAATGTTCTATTCCGAACAATATGTATAACAAAATTCTACATAACATACGTATTGTGTATTACTATTCTACGCTTCAGCTAGCTATTATTGAAAAAAAAAACACGCCTAAATTGACCTATATTTATTTGATTAAAGAGTTAAAGACCTATGTGAGCAGCTCCACTCAGATAGGAAGATTAAGATGTTTCATGGTCTATGTCCTTCTTCAATATACAAACTACGTCTGTAAAAATGATTTTTACCGACCGATTCTAATAAGATAATCGGAATCGGTACAATTGTTTGAACGTAGAAATGTAATAGACCAAATGTTAACTTTCTTCATTCTTTCAATATATAAGTATTGTTATAGCTAAAACTCAATCGCTTCACGTGAAAGTCATCAATATCGTTGCACTGTAAACCTTAGTGGTTTTTTGTAATGTCTAAATGAATAATGTATTATTCTTAAATCCATAAAAAAATGTAAATAACAATTTATTAGACGCATTTTAATAATCATATATTTTCCCTACTAAGAGAATTTTAATACTGAAATATATTAATTGAATAGGTCAAGACTGTTCTACAAAACTCCAAAACAATACTTATCAACTCGAAGACTAGAGTAGAAGTGCCCGCTGTCGGAAATGTACCGATGAATGAACTGAAATGAACGATTACGACAGATTCAGTGAACAATGAAACGAATGAATTGAATGATAATCGTTTAAAATGAGCTTGATTCGACATAAGGTAATAATAACTAATCTAATAATGTTGTGGAGGAAGGGAGGTGTGGTCTTCCTCCAACCTAAAGGGAGGATCCTCGACCAGTCGAACCACTGACTGGCCGGCCCTAAGGCTCCAGTGGTTGATGTCGAGATGTTGTATATATACTTAGCGTGCACAGAAACTTTGATAGCGCGATTCAGGATTAGACGTCTTTTTGTATTGATTCTTGTAGCGGATTATAGATGTCGCTACAGTACTCCCCCCCCAAGACCGGAGGTCGATCGAGATCTTGAAACAGCTGTGTTGAGAGTGTTGCTTGCCAGTGCCAGGTTGCCCGAGATTCCAGTGAGTCGGAATCGGATGTCGCAGAGTTCGCGGTGAGTCGGAACTGAGTGCGATGATGCTGCATGTTGCTCCAGTGAGTCGGAGTGCTGCAGTGTTCGAAGCTGGCTGCTGCGTCGACCAGGAGAGATGTGCTCTGCTTGCTGACCGGCCGAAGTGCAGTGTGCTGTGCTGAAGGTGGCTGAGGGTGTTGACCAGGCATACGCGCACGCTGCATGCTAGTGGTCAAGATACCCGTTGTAGCCGAAGGTGCTGGCTGGCTGCGACTTGGTTGCTGCTGATTGATGTTGAAGAAAGGAGTGATGACGTCAGGCTTCTTGATGTTCAGAAGTAGGTGTTCTTCTGCGGGGTCACCAATGTGGAGGAAGGGAGGTGTGGTCTTCCTCCAACCTAAAGGGAGGATCCTCGACCAGTCGAACCACTGACTGGCCGGCCCTAAGGCCCCAGTGGTTTTTTTTTTTTTTTTTTTTTTTTTTTTTGTATGGTATCTCGCTGCTGGCCCTAGTGGCCTCGGCAGCTCAACGCGGACAAGATTGGCGAGCACTGTGGCTCAGCCTTGAAATTAGGGGTTTTGCTACGACACGCCTAAGGGCGTCTCCTGCGAGACACGTACCTCGGCTTGGGCTGCCGTAGGAGGGGAGGGAGCCTGAAGGGCTGGACGGTAGCTCACCCGTGTGAGGGATGCGCGGAACAAGGGTCCTCGCCTTCGCCGTCGAAGGCGCTGTACGCGGGTCTGAGGTGAAATGTCCGCCCGGGCGGAGTCTAATCTAGCATTGGCTACTGTGATAGGATCGTCAGGATCCTCTAAAACGTGTCTGGGTCTTCTCCAGAGAGCCTTATCGGGATAGGGGTAATAGTTGATTGCATTGCGAACCAACGGGTTGGGGTGGTTTATAGCCTTGTCGAAGTAACGTTTCGACGCTAACTTCATCCATTGGGCTATAGTGGGTAGCTCCAGATCGTGGTGGAGATCGACATTTCGCACATAATACGGTGCTCCAGTAGCGATTCGAATGAACCGGTTCTGGACCGACTGTAATTTGTGGATATTGGAAGGGGCGATATGAGCAAAGGCAACACTCGAATAGGTCATGCATGGTCGAATGCATGCCTTATAGAGTGTCACTTTATGCCTCAGGGACATTTTATTTTTGGAGTCTAAAAGGGTACGGAGTCTGGATAGGACAAAGGAGGCCTTTTTACGGACCATTCTAACGTGTTTGTTGAAGGTCAGGCTACGATCAAGGGTAACACCTAGGTATTTGGCTGATTTCTGCCAGGGAATGGATCTACCGTAGAGTTGTATCTCTCGGTCTATTAGGAATTTGGCCCTAGTATATGGATTTCTGGGATTACCGGGAGGACCACGAGCAAAGAGTACTGACGCACTCTTTTCCGGGTTGACTTGGATTCCCCATTTCTGGAACCACTCACCGAGGCGGGTGGTTGCAGTCTGGAGAAGCGCTGTGATGATCCTTTTATCCCGGTGGGAAGTGAAAAGGGCAGTGTCGTCCGCGAAAAGCGCAATGTGCACTTTAGGCGTTTTAGGAATATCGCTAGTGAATAACGAAAACAGGAGGGGAGACAGGACAGAGCCCTGGGGGACTCCGGCCCGTATACTACGGGGAGAGGAGAGCGATCCTTCTACGCGATAGCGAAAGGAGCGGTTTGACAAGAAATCGTGTATGATACGCACGAGTCTGTCTGGCACGTTAAGTTGGTAAAGCTTGAAAATTAAGCCGTTGTGCCAGACCTTGTCAAACGCTTTCGCTATATCGAAGAAGAGGGCGCCCGTAGGAATGGATCTATTTCTATTTAAACCGGAAAGGATGTGTTCCGTTATGCGGTGGACTTGATGGACACAGGAGTGCGCTCGTCTGAAACCAAACTGTTCGTCAGGCAGAAGGCCTTTGTCGACGACAGTGTCCCAGAGACGCTTTTTAATTAGCTTCTCATACAACTTACACAGTGTATTGAGAAGGCTTATGGGTCGATAGCTATTGGGATCGTTACGGGGTTTGCCCGGCTTGTGGATACCAATCACAATTGCCTCCTTCCACTGTGTCGGAAAGGCGCAGTTGGCAAGGAGGGAATTGAAAATGGTCACAAGTAGACATATCAATTGGGGAGGAAGGGATCTGAGGACCCTGTTCGAGATGGTGTCAGGACCTGGGGATTTCCTAGGTAGGGAAGCCTTGATCAAAGCCTGCACTTCGTCTACGGAGGTGGGTGGTAAGGGCTCGTCTGAAACGGGGAGTGCAATACGACGATCGACTTCGCGGTCGATCGTTTCTACGTGAACTGGGTCAGTGTTAACTAGATATGGAGTGCATTGCTCCTCTAGTTTTTGGGCTAAGCATTCGGCTTTGTCGGCATCGTCAAAAGCGTCAGTCTGATTGGGCCGTTTGAGCGGAGGCATGATCGCGACCGTTTCTGATTTGAGACTCCTCGCAAGCGACCAATAGGCCGTGTGCGAGGGTGAAAGTTCGCTGGTTAAACGGTCCCATCGTTCGTTACGTAGTTCCCGCATACGTGCCTTAACCTCTCGTTGTAAGGCACGAAGCGTTCTACGGTTGTCGTCTGAGGGTGCGTTGTCATAGGCGCGAGTAGCTGCGTTCTTCTCAGTCAGTAGTTGTCTGGCGTCCGGAGGAAGTTCCCAACGTTGGTTAAAATCATCGGGAATCAACCTGGACGCGCATTCAACTTTGGACTGGATATGTCTGGTGACTGAGGAGACCGCAGCTAACGCTTGGTCCGTCGAGTCAAGTCGTTCCGGTATAGACTCTAGCTCAGGCGAGTCGATGGGCTTGAGGGCCTCATCTAACTTTTGCCAGTCAACTATAGTCTTGTATCGTCTTTGTAAGCAGTCGGGGGGGCCTAATTCTATAAGAACGGGTCGGTGGTCAGAGTCAAGTTCATGTAACGTTTCTATAGAGCGTAACTGGAGAGTAACGTTCCTTAGAATCGCCACGTCGAGTACGTTTCCGCGGGAGAGGCTCATATTACTGAAGTGAGTCGGATAAAGGGGAGCTATTACTTGGAAATTAAGTACGTCTTGTAGTCGGTCTAGTATGTTACCGTTAAGGTTGTTGGCAGAGCTATTCCAGTTCCAGTGTTTGCTATTGAAGTCGCCGGCCAGAATGACCGAGTCTCCCATAGCAAACAGGGCCCTGAGATCGCTCTCCAAAACTCTCTTAGTGGGTGAGAGGTAGACCGAGGCGATTATGACGGGCTGATGACCGGTCATAGCCACCCTGACTACTGAGCATTCTAAGTTAGTAAGCGTAGGCGGGTCGATAGGCATGCAGTGCAGTGCGCGTCTGTAATAAATAACCGTGCCACCGAGCCGGCCGTCACGGTCACTTCTTACAGTGTTATAATTCGCTAGTCGCGGAGTTCGAACGCTAGGTTTGAGGAAAGTTTCCTGCACTAGCATGATATCGACCGGGTGTCTCGTCACAAAGTCCTTTACTAAGTCAATCTGTCGTTTTAAGCCGTTAGCGTTGAATGTCACTAAGGACAAAGATCTTGTCTTGAGCCTACACGTGGCTGTATCTATTGCGTTGTGTTGGGTAATTGATACTGCCAGATTGATGCGATTAGATTGGCGTGCTCGAATGCTGCGTTTACTCGCAGTTGGGGGTCAGAAGCGCTTTCGCGTAATTTTTGCGCGAAAGCGATAAGTTCGGGCACGTTGAGTACCTGAATGAAGTCTTTTACGAGGTACAACGCGGCGGAAAGGTCCGTCGCGAGTCCCTCGTGGGGCGTGTTTGGTTTTGTAGGTAACTGTTTAGCCTGGACAGGCCGAGTTACCTTCGTAGGCTGAGCCGGAGGGCTCGGAAGAGGGACCGGTGGTAAAACCGGAGTAGCCATTAGAGGCTGAGGACCTATTGTCTGGGTGGAAGGAGGCTGAGATGCCTCTGGGATAGGGGGTTTGTTGGTGGCTTGGAGTGGTTTACTCCAAGCGTTGTGGGTGGGTGGAGGTGCGGGTATGAAAGTTTCCTCGACAACCTTGGGACGCTGCCCAGGACGAGCCGCCCCCCCGCGCCTTACCGGCCTCTTGTGTGTTTTGGGGGCCCTGGTACAACCGCGGTAATTCGCGGGATGCCCAGTTTCCCCGCACAGCACGCAAGCGGGTGGTTCGGCACAGGGAGAAGGCCTTTCACAGGCAGCGGTCCCATGATCGCCTAGGCACTTAACGCACCTTTCTTTCGCGAAACAGTTTCGCGCGGCGTGTCCGTACAATTGACAGCGGTGACACTGTCTCGTGAACGAATGTTTATTCGGGGTCTCGATTTTGAGCCCAGTGAGCTTGCAGCACTCGCGCAAGTTAAAAACTTTCTTTCCTCTAGGGGAGAGTTCTAAAACCGCTAGAACCATGTCGTACGGCTGTTTGTTGGTCCGATTGATCATTCTAAAGACCTCTTTTACAGGCAGATCCTGTTCGCGGAGGTCTGTTAAAACGAGCTCGGGTTCGAGCTCCTTAGGGATGCCGCGTATTACAACTCGAAGGACGCGCTCGTCCGGGAGCGGGAAAGAGTGACCGCCTATATTTTCGGCGCGGAGATGGGCTGTTAGTAGCCTGTGATGGGCTGGGGTGTATACTTGAACCCTAATATTGTCCCTTGTTGTTTGGGCTTTAAACTGAATGGACTTCGAGTCCAAGAACTTCGATAGGGCAGGCCAACATGCCTTGTCCCTAATGTAAACGGGGGGAGGAGTTTTTGGTTTCTCCGCGGGGATTTCACGGATGACTTCCGTGGGAATGGGCTCTTTGACTAGAGGGGCCGCGTCTATTTGCGCGCGTTTTGCGGGCGGTCCGCCTTTCGCCGAACGCTTCTTCTTGCGTCCGGTGACGGTTTCGAAACCGTCGCTTGAGCTCTCCGGCTCTGAATTAGGTGCCTCTGAGGCCGCGCTGTATGCCGACATTTCGGAGTCGGCACGAGAAGGAGGGCGCGAGACGTTTTCGCGTGAGACGGCGGCGATCGCGGTGGACGGCGCGGCGATTGATTCTAATTGCGCTTGAGGCGCGATAACTGCGGCGACGGAACGCGGCACGGGATTCGGCGAATCGGCTCGGGCCGACGAACGCGACGACGAACGAGACGACGAACGCGATGATTTGCGCGACGGTGTTGGCGAGCGCGGAGGCGTACGTAACGCCGGTCGAGACGCGGGACGCGAGTCAGAGGAGTTTACGAACTCCTTAAAGGTCTCAGGGTGCCGAAGTTCAATGATCCTCAGCAACCTTCGAAAGTCGTTGTCCATGGACGACGGTTTTTGGGTATTTTCCCACTCCATACTGGGAGCCAGTAGGAGCGGTTGTGTACCTAACACCTACAGTGTGTGAGTACCTAAGCTACAGTCTGTAAAATGTAGTGTGTAAATGTGTCTCTCGCTGGTGATAGCGAGAGGTGAGGTATCGCAACCTAACCGGCCCGTAGGGGGGGAACTTGGCGGGAACCCCTACAGATGTGCGATGGGACCCGTCCAACAGTGGACCCTGATTACACCTGGTCGCTAGAGAGCAGTTGGAGTACCTGCTCCCCTTGGCAGTGCCTACTAGGAGGACACCAGGCACGCACAGGGACGTGAAGGAAGCGGACGGGGCTGTACGCGCCTTGAAAAAGGCGCGGCGTTTGCACCCCGTACAAACACTCCCGCCCGGAGGCGTTAACCGCCCGATAACCGTTTGACACCGTTAGGTGGCTACCGGAGCGGCCGCAGGTAAACCCGCGTAAATCGATTTACGAAACAATGCAGCAAGGCGAACCCAGCGCACAATAAAAGCACTGCTCAGCGAGCGAACGGACAGAGCGTGCGCACGGCACAAGCGTCGGTCACCGAATGACTCAGCAAGGAGTGATTCAGCGAGAGAGCGCATTACCGTACGACCGCACGGAACGAGCGTCGAGCGCAGAATGTGGTGTCCCAGTGGTTGATGTCGAGATGTTGTATATATACTTAGCGCGCACAGAAACTTTGATAGCGCGATTCAGGATTAGACGTCTTTTTGTATTGATTCTTGTAGCGGATTATAGATGTCGCTACAATGTAATAAGGCCCACTTGACACCAAATAAATACTTTATTTGATCGCTATCCCTTAAACTTTATTGCGTTACCTAAAGCAAGTAAAAAATAGAGTTGTACTGTTGTATTTACATTGAAAATTATTATACATTAGGTTTGCAACTGCTACATTCAATACTTATACTACTAATTTTATAAATCTTATATTGAAAACGCACGTTTTGTTCCATGTTAATGAAATTAATGCTTTAAGTAACAGCATAATTTTTATTCGGTCTGTTGATCACTGATTTATATTCTCGGAGGTTCCCACCACTAAGTGAGCCTTACGGCCGTCTGTCGACATCTGACGTAATACAACTATGTAAAGGAATTTGAAAATAACACTCTTACGTAGCCGCTCGTCCAATATGTAATGGAAAAGCGTATGAAAGACCGCCATTTATAAAGTGCTAGCTGACACATGCCTACTTCGCTTGGTGAAATAGCTCTCAGATAGCAAGATAGCCTATATGTTATTCTGATGTGTAAACATAATACTGTAAAGTTTAATCAAAATCTGTTCAGTAGTTTTTGCGTGAAAGAGTAACAAACACCCATACATCCTCATAAAATATCACATTTATAATATTAGTAGGATTTATTAAAGTTGATATGGTTGGAAATAAAGAAAGGTGTATATATTTCTAATGGGAATAAAATAGTGTTATAATGTAAAAAATATGGGGATAGTAGTGTGTCTATATGATATTTCAGAAGAAGAAAGAACTTCCAAAATTCAGGGTAAATAATACTGCCGTAAGACGTAAATCCCATGTAAAGTCCGTTGAAGATTTTTTAATTTAAAAGTACTACAAGGGTGAAACCGGGACTCCTGTCACTTCTACGGTGTGTTATTAAATTTTTCCTCGATCCTGGTGATAGCAATCCTCTCATTCAATTACATGCCAAAGAAGCATAGAAATGGCTGACAATAAGTTCACGGCGTAAAAATGTCCCATTGAAAACGTCGAGTATATTTAATTTTGTCTCTACAAGAGTGTTTGAGGGTGTACGCGTGATTTATCGTGAATATTACGTAAAAAATCTGTTTTATCTGTCAATTATAAAAGAGAAACAATAAAGGGATTCATTTATTACCTTTGTTCCACAAAAGAGACCATAAGAAATATTAATGGCGGGAAATTAAAGTAATTGGCAATATACCGACTGCGTCCACAGATTTTTAAATTTTCCCTTTCATCCTTCTTTTGTTTTTCTTTCAGTTATAAATGTGATTATAACTTTCAATTATCGATGTATATAGTTTAAAACATTTCTTTTGAACATTTTTTGATTGATATACTGAATAAAAATCTGGTAATTGAAGAATGGGTTTCTAAAATTAAATTATAAAGACCGAAGTCATTTATATATTTTCACTAGTAACACGCCCCAGCTTCACACGGGTGCAATGTAGATTTACTATATACAAAAAAGCTCGTAACTCGCTGATAATGTAGCTTTCTATTGGTGAAAGCTTTTTTTAAATCATTCGAGTAGTTTTTGATATAAATCGTAACAAACAAACAAATATTTCCTCTTTATAATATTATTGTAGACCAGTGGACCCGACAGATTTCTAGCCGGAACGTTGGCTTCAAAAATAAATATAGTGCCACCTACTGGGATCAATTGTGAATCTAAAATACAGATCGACTGCGCATCATTGACTGATGTGCATCTGTGGCTGGGGTATCACCTACCATCGAGTGAACTTCATGCTCGTCTGTTGATATCTAACATAAAAAAAACAATCAAACAATTTTTTAAAAAAATATCAATCTCAGTCAAGTGATTTAGAAGGAATTCAGTGGCATACCTACAGAAGAATTAGGTGGTAACCTATAAAGCAGCGAGGTGGATACGAGCTCAAAGGTTTGCCGACTTACCGGCGTAAACGTCATTATATAATTTATTGACTTTTATAATAACGTTAAGGGCATTATTATTTTTCTTTTTATAGTGACATTATTAGGGAAAACCGGGCTTTTGGGCTTGATTGGTGGTCTATTTGTTTAAGATCATCTTTTCAATGTATAAGTTTGAAAGAACTTACACCGCGACGTAGTAAAATATTTAAGTTTTATACTGTACCGTTTCAATGCATGTAACATTTAAATGAATTGATAATTTATTATTTTAAACAATTTGCATTTAAAATAAAAATATTTGTAAAATTAACCATATAAACCAATAGGTTTGAAATATTTGGTTAAAAGCACGGGGTATTGCTACAATCAAAGGAATTTCTATATTGAACGCAACCGAACGCAATGAAAGTATTCAAATTTAATTCTCTAACAAAAGAATGGCGGCATTTAAAGGAACAACACGAATATATGTTGCATTTTTACACTCAAACTCTTGAAACGGAAAAGTTTTTTAATTACCCGGCTCTCGTAAACGTTTGGGTTACAAGCGTCGCACTAAAACTGAACGATTAAGTACAGAAAGAAATTGTAAACCATTAAAATTTTATTTGTTTTCTATTTTGTGGTAAGAAGGTATGGTATTCGAAAGCAATCTGCGTTTGACATATCTCGCAGTTTTGATCAGCGAAGCGGATCTATAGGCAACCCTAGCCTTTTCCAACCAACATTTCTTATTTACTCACTGTAAATGTACTTTCATCGCCGCTTTCGAGTTCAGCGATATCCTGAGTACTAGACGATTATCGTTTCCGCAAAAATATGTATGTGTATTTTTAAGCACCTTTTAAGAGTTTGCTTGTTAAATCTCTCTGTCGCAATTCGTCAAAAAATTGTACTTTTTTACAGAGTAGAGAACCTGATGGTTAGTAATCACCACCGCCCATGGACATTTGCGACTTAAGAGTCACAGAAGCGTTGTCGGCCTTTATTTCCTTATAAAAATTATATATTTTATTTTTTACAATATACCATACTTAGGCATAATGATAATTTATACTTTAATTATGAAAAAAAAATACGAAAGTAAACACGTTTGTCTGAATATCTGCCTGTCTCATTAACAACAAAAGTTTTAATAAATCCCGGTATCCTCTAGACTCTAGAGTAAAAAACTCAATGTATCTCAGTACTAAATAACTTTTGTTTACATTCTGCAATGAGAAGATAGATTAGTCGATTACAAAAAATATAATAAATTTATTATCTTTACTTTTAATAAAACAGTATAGTAACTTTTCATCCTGATACAACGAAATTCAACGAAAAAACGAAAGTAACCTAACGTAATTAAACGCAACGGTACTATAGTTAATAGACTTCACATACAATATTATCAATATTGTATTGATATTTGATTAGCAAAGCATCAATTGTCTTTTATTAACGCGAGTATCACACATTTTGTTCAATGGCTCAGTGGTTTGATTCGAAGAAAACGATGACTATTAAATTATATTTTAATTCGTTTAAATTACATTTATCGTTTATATTATAATTAAAAATATGGCTAGTTGCTTATACTACTACGGTTGGCGGTTGAGTCGTGAGTGACTTGCAAAATTCGCTGTGGCCGAAGAAGCGCCTCCGCCGGGACTCGGTGCTTTTCGTGTCTTGCCGCCTTGTTTGCACCTCCGCGACATAGATGGCGCCAACATACCGCCGGCCTTGGAAGCTCCTACGTAGCTTGCAAAAGTATTGCTTATATTGGAGAAAGTGGCAGCGGGCAGATCTTCGAGAAAGACCGCTGCACGTGACCCGATGATGTCCGTATTTAAGCAACCCGTGATACTCCATCCCTGCCCGGAAACACACGTTCGATTCTCCCCATTCGCCACTTGAGTGGGGGCTGATGATCATCTTTCAATAAGACGAGGCTGTCAAGTTGAATATCGTCTTGGTGGGCCTTCCATTTTGTTCGAATTTGAAGCTCTGAAACATACTCAAGAGACCAACGCTTCCAGAAGTGTTGGCGTAATTGCTCCACTCGATCGTAGCGCACCAGTCGACTTGTCTGCACATCGGTGATGTCTGCTGTAGCTGGAGCGGTCATCGGTCGGCCAATAAGGAAGTGAGCAGGGGTTAAAGGATGATAATCGCATGGATCTGTGGACAGAGGTGAAATGGGACGGGAATTCAGGACGGCTTCGATTTGTACCAATACCGTGCTGAGTTCCTCGTAAGTTAGATTAGCGTTACCTAATACTCGTCGAAGGTGATGTTTACATGATTTGACCCCGGCTTCCCATAGACCCCCAAAATGAGGTGAGTATGGAGGAATAAATTTAAAAGTAATGCCTTCGTTGGCAGTAAAATCGACTATTTGGTTTAAATTATTTTTTAATACTAGAGAAAGTTCTTTTTCCGCACCTACAAAATTAGTTCCGTTATCGGAAAATATTTCTAACGGTTTTCCTCGCCTTGAAATAAATCGTTTAAATGCTAAAATATAATCAGCAGTGGATAAACTACTCACTAGCTCTAAATGAATACATCGTGTTACAAGACAAATAAATAAACAGATATAACTCTTTATTAATTTAGAACCACGCCTTTTACGACTCAATATAAAGACTGGTCCGGCATAATCAACTCCCGAGCGAAAGAACGGGAAACTATTATCTAATCGTTCAAAGGGTAAGTTGCCCATTATAGGTGATAAAACTTTACCTTTCATTCGTGTACATATTATACATTTATTTACAACATTACGTGCAAGGTTCCTACCAGCAAGCGGCCACCAACTTTCGCGTATAGTGCATAACAAAAGCTGAGGTCCTGCATGTAGCAACTGCTTATGTTCATGCCGAAACAGAAGTATTGTGAATAGACTTTTACTGCATAACAATATCGGATGCCGTTTATTATATTCAAAATTAATAATATTACTTAACCTACCACCTACACGAATTAACTTATTATCATCTAAGAAAACATTTAAACCTAAAACACGCTTTGCGTCTTTACAATTGCCTAGATTTTTATTATTAACTAAACTATAATACATATTAGGAAACGATTGCATTTGTGAAAACCGCGCTAACATACGTTGAGACTCATCTAACTCCTCTACTGATAAGAAACCGGTTCGCCGCCTTTGTTTATTGCAAGCGCGCGCGTTATGAATGAAGCGCAGTAGGTACGCACCGGCCCGTTTCAATTTAAGGAATGATGAGAATATTTCAAAGTCGAAAAGGTTGTCCGAATTTAAACTTAATGCACTAACTATTTTAGATTTAATTTCAGGCAAATCCTTACATTGGACTGACGATTGCTTGCTAGGTAACCACGTACTACTTTGCAAGTTATTAGGACCGTGCCACCACAACTTACTATCCATGAGGTCATTGACACTTAGGCCTCTAGTTAATAAGTCAGCTGGATTAAGTTTACCTTCTATGTGAAACCATAACGCATCACCTGTCAATTCATTGATCTCGGTTACTCGATTCTGGACAAATGTTTTGAGTAAGTGTTGTGATATACTTAACCAACCTATAACAATGTTTGAGTCAGTATAAAAATAGACAGCATCGAATTTTAAACTAAGTGATTCAATAATCATTTTATATAATTTGGCACCGATCAAAGCACCGCAAAGTTCTAATTTGGGAATACTAATCGTTTTTACTGGTGCCACTCGACTCTTCGCACAAAGTAATCTAACCTGAACCGAGTTTTGACACATAGAACGTACATATGCACAGGCACCATACGCTACTTGTGAGGCATCGGAGAATATATGTAATTCTAAGCGTTGAGACTGACTACTCCGTACATATCGAGGAATTTTTACATTGTGTAAAGATTGTCTAATCGAGTCGACGAAGTTGTTAAACTTCATTCTGACGTCATCGGGAACTATGTCGTCCCAACCGAGTTTACATAACCATAAACTTTGCAATAGCGTTTTAGCATTGATTATAATAGGTGCTAAGAATCCCAAGGGATCATATATTTGAGAAACGATGGATAACATTTTACGTTTAGTCAACGGTGACGTATCGATTGCTAGTGTTGTGGTAAAATAAAATTCGTCATTTTTATTATGCCATCCTAACCCCAGGGTTCTAGTCTGAGTGTGCTCGCCTATTGCTAAGTCTTTACATGTCGTAGTAGTGACGTCAAAATTAAAAGTCCACTTTCGTAGTGGATATCCGTATTGAGATAAGGTATTTGATGTTTGTTCGCATAAATTAATTAAAGTTTGTGGATTATCGTGTGATGTCAAAAGATCGTCAACGAAG
Organism: Anthocharis cardamines; assembly: GCA_905404175.1. NCBI lineage: Eukaryota > Metazoa > Arthropoda > Insecta > Lepidoptera > Pieridae > Anthocharis > Anthocharis cardamines. Next base: position 5,547,347 of record FR989959.1, read on the forward strand.
AAATCCTCCCTTATAACCCGCGACACTACTTCGTTATCGCATTCTTGAGCTATCTGATGTAAGCAACGTATACATAGATATGGCGCAGATGCCGTACCGTAGGTAATCGTGTTTAATTGATATATATCTATCGAATCTGACGGTTTTTCGCGCCAAAGTACAAGTTGCAGATCGCGTTGATCAGGTTGAATAAGCGATTGTCTGAAGGCCTTCTCGATATCGGCGCACCCTACGTACTGATGTTGCCGGAAACGTAAAAGAATGGAAAAAATATCATTTTGCAGAGCAGGTCCGATATACTGAATGTCGTTTAGCGACTTATTAGTGGTGGTAGCACAACTTGCATCGAATACTACTCTTAATTTAGTAGTTGTACTACCTTCTCGCAGAACCCCATGATGTGGTAGAAAATAGTGAACCAACCCATAACTATTTACTTTAGACATATGACCTAACTCACGATATTCCTTCATAAAGTCTGAATACATTCGTTTGTATTCAGGTTTACGTTCTAATTTCTTTTCTAAAGAAATAAATCGTTTATAAGCTGTCGTATAGGAATCACCCAAGGAATCAGCTGATTCTTTTAAAGGTATGCGAACTGAGAACCTACCATCCAATTCGCGCCTAGTTGTATTTTTAAATATTTCTTCGCATTTACGTTCATCACTAGAAATAATATTCCGAGGAGGTAAATCTTCAATTTCCCAAAACTTTTTTAACTGTAAATCTACATTATTTTCACATAAGGTAAAATTACAAGTCGTATTTATAATAGATTTATTCGTATAAATAGGCCCGGAAATTAACCACCCTAATTTTGAGTCTTGTAAATAAGGCCCGCTTGATAATCGTATTTTATTATCGTTTAAAAGATCCCAGAAAAGATCTGCGCCTATTAATAAGTCTATTTTAGACGGCACATTAAAGTTGGGATCAGCAAGTTGAACCCTATCAGGTATGCGTACAGAGTTCAATTCGACGTTTACGGTAGGTAAAATTGATGTAATGCATGGCAAAACAAAACACTGAATTTTCGAATAATAATCGTTTACTTTTGATCGTATAATTAAATCGCATGATTTATTCGAGTGTGAGACCGACTGTCCCACACCCGAGATTTGAACAGTGGACTGTAGGAAATTCGTATAATTTATTCGTTTACAAAATTCTTCCGAAATAAAACAATGTTGACTCCCACTATCTAATAGCGCTCGAGCCGTAAAACGTTTATTATTATTACACGCATCGCTTACTTCAACCAACGCAGTGGACAACAGAACCGACTTTGTTGTCAGCTGATTAGTACCTAACCCGCCATTCTCGCTTAAACTTAATGCCGAATGCAATACGGTTGAATTTGACATCCCGACCGTAGGCTGTAAGGATAAATTACCACTATCATTTTTATGTAATAAGCTATTATGCTTAAGTTTGCACTGCTGACAAGGGCCGAAAAAACAGTCATTTATTGAATGACCACCTCGCAAACAGTTAGAACAAAGATTATTTTCGCTTACTAATTTATATCGATCGTCTATGGATAAATTCAAAAACATGCTACACATGTATAATGAATGATTACCGCGACACATTTCGCATACGCGATTACGTTTATTTGTTTTAGAATTATTGGCGGCCACATAGCTATGACTATGCGCTTGCGCTACCGGCGTTTTCGTATATTGTGATTGTTTATTATAATTTTTATGATTATAAGAACTATTCATCGACTTATGTGGGATGTGAGAATTAAAAGAACTATTTGAATTAACGTTTACCATTTCCAATAAATCTGCTCTGTTTCTAAGAAATGTTAATAAATCGTTTAATATTACTTTTCGTTTAGGATTTTGATTTTGGAAACTAGAAATAGTGCCTTTATAATTCTCCCATTCACGCTCGGTTGAAGAATCAAGTTTCGAAACGATTAAATATATAATTAGGGTATCCCATGCTTCCGTTGGTTCGCCCAATGATTTTAATGCACGTAAATTGCGTAAAATAGAATCTATTAATTTTTTAATGAGCAAAGGAGATTCCTTATTAATACTCGGCAAAGTAAATAAAGATTTGACATGGTTATGCACTAAAAGTCGATCGTTTTGAAACCTATTCATTAACAACTCCCACGCATGAATGTAATTTTCAGATGTAAATTCTAACGCACTAATTACTTGAAGTGCACTACCGCTAAGTGATGATCGCAAGTAATGGAACTTTTGAATTGAATCTAAGTCAGTGCGGTTATGAATCATTGTGCAGTATGAATTTTTGTATTCCAGCCAGCCGTCATAAGAACCATTAAAGGAAGGTAATTTAATATCTGGTAATTTAATTTGTGACAACGTATTTTTATTCACATTTATTCGAGGTTTTCCGTTATTAATATCGTCCAATAACGACTTTGCTAAAGAAACACATGAAAAATATGACTCTTCAAAGGTGTCACGATATTCCATAATGATAGGAAGATCGTTTTCATCACAAAAATATTCTAAACTACTTTGTAATTTGTTAAATTCTTCATAAATGGATTGTAATTGTGTTATTCTTAAATTCACTTCGATTACTTGACAATTTTCTAACGTTACATTTTTAAATTTATTTATGTATTTTTCTATAGAAGTTAAACGACCTTTAATAATTCCTCTGCGTTTCTTTAATTCTGCAAATGTTAATTTTGAGTCTATAGAACTAGAATTTTCTCTAGAAGGTGACCTACTACCCTCTCTCGAAATTATCGGCAAATTAATTTTAACATTACTATCTTCACTCATTTTGGGGGGAAAATAGAAAGCAGAAAGTACTTACAATCGTATAAAAATCACCTTTAGCTTGTAGATAACCGATTTGGGCTGCAACGCACTGCGATTGCTCGCCCGCCGACCGTTACCGCGTGGGTTCACTGGAATTTGCACAAATAACACGATATTAATACAAATCGATTAAGGATTGGTGGAAAAGGAAGTAAATAACCTGACCGTTTTCGTTCTCCTTTGTCTTCTTCCGAGTCCGTTCGTCAATTCGGCAAAATGATGATGTTCATCAATCCGGCTCGAAGGACCATGTTCAATGGCTCAGTGGTTTGATTCGAAGAAAACGATGACTATTAAATTATATTTTAATTCGTTTATATTACATTTATCGTTTATATTATAATTAAAAATATGGCTAGTTGCTTATACTACTACGGTTGGCGGTTGAGTCGTGAGTGACTTGCAAAATTCGCTGTGGCCGAAGAAGCGCCTCCGCCGGGACTCGGTGCTTTTCGTGTCTTGCCGCCTTGTTTGCACCTCCGCGACATAGATGGCGCCAACACATTTAAATAATATACTTTATAACAGATTAAAACGCGTTTTATTATTAATATTATTTATATAAAAGTATCAGTTTTCAAGTTTAAAAATATTGCCATCAAATAATATTCCAGCGGGGCATTTTTTATATTTAAAAAAAGAGTGAAAACACAGCTTGTTAAAACAAATTCTAAAAAAAAATAGGTAATAGAAAATTGTCAAAAGTAAATATTTTTTTGGATATATGACTAGGTATGTGTTATTGTAAAAATAAAGATAACGATATGATAATTTTATAGACCTATTGTATCACAAGGTCGGTTTCGGTCGTGATCCCAGAAGGAATATAAATTTTGAAAGGTAAATACGCAAAAGGTATTGCTGTGAATCTTTTTATGACGCGATTGTATGGAAAAGCGATATGAAAGTGGCGGTCTCGATGCTTGCGCGAAAGGGTTCAGAACCAATTACCATAATAGTATTTGAGAGTGAATTCTATAGGTAGATAATATTATATTAATGATTCAAAATTCATAGTGTTGAGCCTTCTCTGGCTATTTTACTTTGCATATAATCTTGGTAACAACCTTTTCTATATCGAGACTTTCAGTTAAAAAGCTTCTGCACGCGACTTGACAGCTTTTAACTTCCAACCTCTATTTTCGTTCTTGAAGGGTGACATTTCTAAAAGCAAGCTTTTTTTACCTCTGTGCGTACGCGTTATAGCCACTATAGGTATAGCAAGGAAAGTCTTAGGTTCGAGTCCTAGGGAAATACATTAAAAATAAATAAATTTAAAATACAGAATTCGCTAGTATGGTATAAAAGGTACTGTCCTGTTTTCAAGATTCTGACCTCAGCAGTTTAAGCTGTTTCCCTAAAAAATAATACTTAGTCGTACATATATACCCAAAAGACTAGCAGTTTTTCTTCTGGGAAATAATTGTAAAATATAATATTCAAATTAAAATACGTTATTTCATGCTAGGTCGCGTTATAGAACCTACATATAAATTAGGATGATACAACAAAAAACAATTGCAAACTCTCGAAAATAATCTATACTCATATTATAAAAAGGAAAAATTTGTTTCTTACCAATTTAAAAAAAGTCTTTCACCAATGGAAAGCTACATTATCAGCAAGTAACTTAAGCTATTCTTTTTTCATCTTCACTACACCAATGCGAAGCCGGGACAGATCGTCTTCAACAAAATTGTCCTATAAAAATGACCAATTTTACAAGCTATTATTTAAAAAGGTCAACGAGAACAAGACTCGTGATTTTTAAGTCAAAGCTGTAACTAATCTCGGTCCTTAGCTTAACAGCAAACACGGCTGGGTAATGAAGACCGTCCTTCCGAAGCCACCCATCACTTTTTGGAACGAAACGTTTTTGCTAAAGAGGGATTAGTGTACCCTCGGCTCGATCTTCCTGAGATGCTTTATCATTGGGGGTTTTACTTACATGAGGTTAACTTGTAATCTTAGCTTTATTTGCTCGATGTAACGTCTTAATGCCTTAAAGCTCAGTAATGAAGAGGTTTTGCGCTCTTTGCGATCTTTTTTTATTGTACATACTTTCGTAAGTATACCTCAATGACAAGGAATTCGCGTAATTGTTTTCGTATTATCTCTGTTTCTTCTTGATTTGTATTCTTAACTTTTTTATTTTACGATGGATTCGTTCATGTATAAAAACCATTTTCTTTTACAATTATCAAGTCTTTTAAATTTATTAAAAAAATAGTTTTCCGCACCAAAAAATAAAACAAAATAGGTCCACCATCATTTCATCACCCCCTTTGTAATTATATTATATAACTAGCGATCCGCCCGGCTTCACACGGGTGCGATAAAATTGGTAAAATTGGTCAAGTAGTTTTTGAGTTAAATGGTAACAAACTAACAAACAAACCTTTCCTCTTTATAATATTAGTATAGATAACAATTTAAGGTTATGGCATCTTTAATTAAATTGTGATCTCATGTTCACATTGCAACTACATGTAATCAAGTCTCTTAATAACTTTAACAGTTAACTTGTATGGCTTTTCCTCAAACAATATATAATGTATCGACTACATTTATGCTTCGAAAAACATGGAGTCAATTTGCGAGCATTTGTCTGGTCGCCTTTATTTTCTGGATGAGTGGATACGGGTTGGCCAGCCACGGTAAATCAGCTTATATTTTTTCAAAGAACTACTGTATTCGGCGGTTTTATCGTCACTGATGATGTGGTACTTAAGCCATACCGTTTATTAATTAACATGAGAAGGGCTCATGTGTGCAATAGGCAGTGGGTGGGAAACGCACATCTGATGGGTAGCGATGTCGATCACCACCGGATAACACGTTTATAATTTTCTATAAATATTCCCTATAGCTGAGACTGAAATTCAGTTCGAGCAAAAAATCATCATCCAAAGAATATAGATATTTAAAAAAACAAATAGATAACCATAATTAATGTGTTTAAGAAGTCACAATATGAATCATGGACAGCTAAATAGGATAAAAATTCATAAAATAACCTGATGAACCTTCAGTATAATAGTAAATTAAATAAAAAAGAAGAAATTTTCAATGTAAACTTTATAATATTATTAAGATTGATACTAATAAAAGTTATTAAATCAGAAGTAGTTATAAAATTGAATGCAGTCAGTGAACAAGTATTCGATTAGATTTGCCTCACTGGTCAGGCGAATCTTGTTAATTCAGATATCTGATTGTATGGCTGTATTGTGTGAGAACAAGAGGTGGCGTACATTGGATATTAATTCTACACGAAATCTCCACGCCATATTATGTGAATGTTAGTATAGTGTTACAATTCCATCAATATACAGCAAGATAATGAATTGATTATCGTATATAATACCTACATATATATTATATATTGTATATAAAACAATTGACATACTATTAATATCAGTATATCATAACCTATCAGAAAATTAAACAGGTGGGAGAAATATCGAAATTCCTCCCATCAGTAACACCACCGTTCATAGATGGTAAAACCGTGAAGAGAACATTGGGCGTTTCGGTTTCAGTCTATGGATTTCTGAATGCTCGAAGTAAAAAGTAGGTTGACAGCGCATCATTGACTGATGTTCTGTGGCTAGGGTACCATCCATGGTAGGTAGGACTTACCATCAAGTGAACCTCAAGCTCGTCTGTCAAAATCTAACATAAAAAAATGTAAAATATTAGCAGATAATGTAAAATACTAACAGAATGGTAGGTGATAATTCAAGCATGAGTGAATAATTCGCTACTGACCTAATTTTACTGCATTCATTCCTAAGTAGAAGATTTTTTCCTAACGCACCACCAAAACCCTCAGTTCTGTTGTCGTTAATTAACGCGGAATAATTAACACCGTGATGAAAGCCAGTTAATTACTTACAAACCTGCACTTAGGTACCATCGCCAGAGCCACCTGCCGGCCTAGCATGACAAGCGCGACAAAATTTTGTCTACCGTTTTCTCGTGTTTTAATCAACTATCGCTTTATTTCTTTCGGGTCTAACATGACAATTACACTTAAAACTCGACTTTTAATATCAAAAATAGATATATTTGTCGATCGAGATATCTTTTCTGTCAAAATTGTCGATGTCGAGATATAATATATCGAGATATCTTACATCTTAGTTTGTCGTCTCTCGTCCGCGACATATCTCGTGGCGGTCATGCTAGCCCGGCTGTACATATTTAAATATACATGATCCATTACTAAAATTTTGTACTATTATTGCGGTCATCGAGTATGGGACAGATCAAAACACGATAATTAATTATTTATGGGAAAAATCAAAACTTCACTAAAGTATTAATATTTTCACTAATCTATTTTTAGCAGTAAGTTCTTCTTGTGGTCTGAATATAATCTAAAAGAACAAAATAATATATACATACATACATTTGTATTTCGAACCTATGTATGTGAGTAAATGCAACCCTATAAAATAAACTATAACGTATGAACACCAAACTAATAAGCAAAAGTTTACTACACATAAAATTGTGCTACAAAACTGGAATGCGGATAAAATAAAGTATGCAATAAGAGTCACTTTGGATCCAAATAACTTTACATCAATTCAGTTTTATCTGTAATACAACACCTTCGGAAGCTGTGCACCTAAATAAGATTCTAATAAGGCATTCAGATCACGTCCTCCTCGAGTCTATCGTAGTTTTCAATCCGAACTTGAAAACTAGAAGATTTGTCACGTACTTCGCAACTTTTACAAAGGACTTTATCATCTCATCTTATGATTTCATCTGCGGTTACAATTGATGTAATCAGATACTTCTTCGCTTCCCATTCCAAGTACCATGATTTGTTTTAGTATATATACGTAAATTTTTAATCTGTACATACTAGAGTATAACAATAGATGTTTATATGTAATATAATGTAATATAATATAATGAAAATTAACGTGTATGTATTTTTTCATGGAGAAATTCGTATATACCAGTCTTACTATAAAACACTAATTTTCTACATAATTAGGTAAGTAAAATAAAGATGTACTAGTTTAGATGGACTATACACACAAAAAATTGCCTATGTTACTCGCCGATAAAGTAGCTTTCTATTGGTGAAAGAATGTTTAAAATCAGTCGAGTAGTTTTTGACTTAGAGTAGTCTCGTAACAAACGAACAATACTCCCCTTTATAATACTAGTTATAGTTTCAAAACAAATATGAAATATTACTTAAACTTCACATATCTTGTAGAGACGATCAATCGTAAACTAAATGACCAAGTTTCTACGAGCAGTGCGATCAACGAGGTTTTCGATCACAATCCATCAAGCTGAGTCAAAAGCTGCCATAGCCTAGGTTCGCAGCAATATGACGAAAACTGAATATGTAGCTATTATAAATAACGTGGTAAACGTAAGAAAACCTGGCGGAAAACGTCGCTCGCCCCTCCAGACAAAAGCTCTTTCTATGTAAGCCACTCAAGGTGACACTTTACCCGGATTAAAGTTATCGTTGACTGCCATACTGAATACAAAATGCAGGATCCCTCAGCCACTGCGGACACGACTTTTGACGATCTTAATATTTCTTTTTGGTCTCCGAAGGAATGCTTTAACCTAGTTTAAAACTTACGTTATATTAAGAATTATATTAACGCCTACTTTATGGCTGTCGTTGACCGCCTCCGTGACTCAGTGGTAAGCTCGATGCGTTTAGCACTGGAGGTCCTAGGTTCAATCAATCCTGGGGAAACAAGTTTAAAAAAATTGTTTCAATCAGGCAGGGCACAGAAGGCTGATGACTTATTTGCCTGTGAAAAAAAATATCAGGGAAACAGACACAGAAATGGGTTTACTACATGCCCCCCTAGGGGTCTCAGGAATTTACTTTTTTTATGTCTGTCGTAGTATGGTCATTTCCCTTGATATAATAGCAACATATATGATTTTCTAGATATGCAACCAACATACAACTACTCAAAAATATACATGTTTTATTGTTATTTTTGCTATCAAAGATAGAAACACAAACACACATGAAAATACAAACTATGTATTTCACATTCTCTCTCAGTGTTTGTAATATTGGTTAGGAATGACGGGCTCTTTGGCGCGTTCGATAGAACACAGGCCTCGATGGGTTGTGGATTCGAATTCAACCGGGACGACAAGATTATAATTTTCTGCAAGCGGGTAACGAACGACCGTTCATAGATGAAAAACTCGTGAAGTGAATATGGCGCGTTTCGGTTTCGTCGTTATTGAAAAAAGTAGGTCGACAGCGCATTGACTGATGTTCTGTCGCTAAGGTATCACCTACCATCAAGTGAACGTCATGCTTGTCTGTCGACATCTCACATAAAAAAAGAATAAAATCATTTATATTTTGTAGAACATGCACTTAATTCAAATGTAAAATTAATTATGTACATATATTGACTTAAATATATATTCTAATACCATATTTTCTCAAAAGAAGATTAAATGCAAGCGAAGTTACTTCCAAGACTCTATTATTCACTGCATTTCGCAAGCATCAAATCTCATTTAAAATATACGAGACTAAAAGTTAATTATTAAAAGAGGAAGTCTCGAAATCCTTTTCTTTAGTAAAATGGAAGTCACAAAAACGAATACGAATGTTACGAGCGAAGCATCTCTCGAGAGAAGCTGAAACAGAGTTTGATAAATTTCGCAAATTCACGTTCAGGGTTAAGATGACTGGATTTTTCTTTTAAGAAAACTACCTGTAGTTCTTTCTTTATAAAATTTTAAAGCTATATAAATATATAATAAAAAAATATTATTTAAATAAATTTTAGTTTGAAATATGACTCTGACTTAGCTATGAAGTCCTGTGTCAGATCCTTCCTTATTCAGGTATACGGTTATTCCTTATAGTAACACGCCCCGGCTTCGCACGGGTGCAGTTTAGTACTTTACACAAGAAAAATGTTAAGTTATGCCTATGTTTCTTGTTGACAATGTAGCTTCCTATTGGTCATTTTTAAAATCGGTCAAGTAGTTTTTGAGACGTAACAAACAAACAAATATTTCCGCTTTATAATATTTGTATAGAAATATAATTAATTAAAGCTTTATATATTTATAGGATTGGTTTAAAGCAAAAGTAATAATATTTCAGGTGTACTAAGAGCTTGCCAATCAGATATGATTTAAATAAAATAACTTTTACCAGATTAAACAAATTTTATTATTTTTATAAGTAAACATTAAAACTATACTATTAACAAATACATATATCTTTGGTTCAAAGTTTAAACTCACTAAGTGACATTTTGAATAAAAATAAAATTTTCTACTATTATTCATTTTAAGAGTAAATCTACGATTAGAATGAAGAACTAATTACGTACTCTGGTCCATAACTAAACTACATATATAGCGCAATACATACTTATTAATTTACTCTCGTCGTAAATTTACGCTTAAAATAGGAATAGTAGCAACATTTGTTTTTATTCAAAATTATACTTAGTGAGTTTTACCTTTGAATCAAGGATATTATGATGATCCTGAAATGGATAAACCACTTGGTATACGTTGGGGCCAAAACCCCAACACTGATTTTCAGTGGCTCCAATGAGGGTGGTGCGCTGGCAGAAGTGACTACACAATTATATCTAATTAAAAATGAAAAAAAGCATATAGATAAATAAACCAGTTCATAAATCAGTGCAATTCACTCTTTCGATATTTCATCTTCTGTCAAATGGACGACCACAATAAATGTTTATTGTCATCGAATTACTCAAGTGCGAAACGGTTTGAAGAGAAAAGAAAGGGCGCGCGGAAGGGACCACGACAAAGGCATCCTTCTCGGGACCACCAGCCGTGTCGGCGCTTACATTAAGGTTATCGTCATCCGCCAAACCGAATACAAAACCTGGCGGGAAAAGCTAGTGATTCATGCCACTAACTTCCTGTTTATCATAAAGTAATTGTTATCCGAGTTATTCTCACTTAAGTTTATGCTAAATAGTGCTCTTTTATGTTTTGCTTAGTTAATTTTAACTCTTTATTCACTATATAAACGTGCATTAATTGTATGTAACAATATTACTTAGTTGGATGAACTAACAGGCATAATATATTAGTGATAATATATATATTGTCGTGATCGTAGAACAACGGCGGATCTGCAAAAAAACGTTTGATTGTTTTTATCAAATACCATTTTTTGTTTGTCCTGTCAATACGTAAAAAATCAGAACTGTCGTTGTTCTGCGATCACGACGATATTATAATTAAAACACTTTTTTTATGTTAGACATCGTCAGACGAGCATGAGGTTCATTTGATGGTAGGTGATACCTCAGATACATCAGACAATGATGCGCTGTCAACCTACTGTATACTTCGAGCATTCGGAAATCCATAGACTGAAACCGAAACACTTAATGTGTACATAACGGTTTTTTCATATATGAACACTTCACTGTTTTATTACTGTACTTATAAGTGAAGTAGTATGTAGTATATTTTAGAAGACAATAGCATAATTATACTGTTTAGTACTTAATCTGATCGAAGGTAACACAAAAAGTGAATTATATTTAATACAATCCGGGCTCGAGAGCATCTTATCTGCGCCATATTGTGTCCGGGCTACGTTATCTAGTACTTACTAAACGAGTTACGATTTTGCACCTTTCCCGTGACCACAGATTTTCAGCAAATCTTTTTATATACCTAATCATAATTATTAGCAGAGCCGACAGATGTAGTCCTGCCAAAATGGTGGCTTCGAAAATAAAAAAAAAATGATAAAAAAATATTTTAATTAATAGTTTATTTATAAGCAGGTATTATTCTTAGAAATTTCGTATTATTCTTAGATTCTTCTCCTTCTACTGCTCGTAATTAACAAATAAGTGTAGACTAACTTTAGTCTTCTACAAAGAATATAATTTATCCGCTGACGGTCTCAAAAATAAGCTTTTTCATGAAAATATTTCGAAGCAATAAATTATATCGTTTTAAATATATTGCAAAGAAAATACTTCCACTGTTATTAGTTGATACTCTACTCATTTTTCTACATTAAACGAGTGTTCCTGCAGCCATATATTGCAATAAATTCTCATATTGTAAGAGGAACGTAATATTACGAGGTAAAGTGTGTTATATTTCATGTCTGCGGACGGTATGCCTACTTAATAAAAGAGCTAATATGCATAAAGTATTTATAGATCATTTTAACCAACAGGTATTCTCGTAGACACAGGTTTAAAAATTTAAGTATCAGTCGAAATCCCCAATTCTTGACGGACTCTTAAGCGACAGTTGCCACTGTACCGATCTAGACGTTGTCTTACCAGAATAAAAAATATAAAATGCCATTTCTAAATTTGAATGTGCTCCTGTTTCCCACCACTGTTCTATAATGTCTAGTATTTTACTTATTTGCATTGGACATCAATTATTATTATTACAAATAAACGTTCTTTGGAACTCCATCACCTTCTGTAATAATTTATTTCAAAATTAATTTTCTCCATATTTTTATTCCTGATTTTTTCCGATATTTTAATAGTTAGTCTGTTATTTGAAACATAGACGAATTAGATATCATTAAAATCGATGCAGCCGATCTTGAGTTTTAAATGGTTTAACTAACACGACTTTGTTTTATATAGATAGCTTATTATTATTTAATCAGTGTAAAGCACACTTGTTTTGTGAAGTAGATACTTTCATGTACTATTTTCAAAAACTAAAAATAAAAGATGTCGGCAGATTATCAAAATGATATCATATAACGAGCCAACGGGCCCGTCAATTGTACTTATATATGTATATATAATTATATAATATAAACAGTATATAAGACTAAGCCTGGTACGTCCTCATTAATCTCCTTAAAACATTTACTTGACGTCTGAATAGATAACGTACATAAACGTTTAATTTTTCCATTACGTTTGTAAGAGAAGCAATAAATCCTCATAGCACTGTGTCCTTATCTTTAGAACTATTCTGTTTGTATGTTGACTTAAGGGTCAAACAGGGTAGTGAGCATCAGAGGTAATTAAATAAGAATCCGACTAATCTTAATAAGATATCTTATTTATGTTTATCTCTACTTAATACAAGTCACATTGAAAATGTCTCTCAAGTTCATTAGTCTGGTATTGAAATTAAGTAATTAAATTTTGGTATTATTTCGAGATCAGAGTAAATAAAGTCTTTGAATCTTCTTTTATTTAAGAAAGATTTATGTTATCTCATAATAATTCGTCGTAATCGTATTTTAATTTAATACTTGAAATTATAAGAATCATAAAATAAATATTTATATGTTAGATATTGACAGACAGACAGACAGAACATCAGTCAATGATATTTATAAGCTGTTTGTTTTCCATGTAAAATAAAAATAAATTTAAATATATAATAAAATGATATTATAATTAACTACATATTACATTACGTATTACTATTAACGTACAGAATACTAATTATATTACGATTATCCTTCACATTCTCTAAACAAATCAATGGTTACTTTAAAATACAATAGCACAGCATTATACGGTGAAAAATAGCATGCAGTCATATGGAGCAAGAGAATGGCATATTTGAGAGTTCTTCCAAAGACTTCCCGAATATTGATCAGCTGAATCTCTCATACCGCAACGCCAGATGCGAGCTGAAAATTACTTTCAAATAAATCTGCTGAACTTACATATATGATACACTCACGTACGAACCCGACTCGTGACAATGGAACTCATAATTTATGTATAAGTGTTTGCGATTGAGTTTGCTTGTGAAAGCAAAAACTTTTCATAAGTTTATTAGAATTGTGTTTTGAACAATGTGCAACAAAATATAATACACAATTAAAATAAAATCGCCGGCAGACCATCCGAAACATCGGAATAAACAATATAACTTTGATTTAATGTGTGATACTCGCGTTAATAAAAGACAATATTAACGTCCAGCAATGTACACTTTTATTCGATAATGATGTTTATATACATAATTATACAAATCGTGGCTATTTCCCAAAAAAATACTAAAAAAAATAGAAATACACTATCCCTGTAACATTATTTTCCTTAAAGAATCTCAAAGAAAATATATTATGTCTAATGGTCTTATTCACAAACGTACGTAACGTACTTAATATAGGTAAAATGTTTTGTTTTTTTCGTTTTCTAGGCTTTTTAAATTCGATAGAGCGAGACAATACATATTTTAAATATTTCAAGCTTATATTACGTTTATGAATAAGACCAAAATTAAATTTTAAAATTGGAATAGGATCAAATCACAAGACGTATCCGAGAAGGAAAATCTACGGCGTAGCACGTGCTACGACGTAGATCTTACTACGTATAATGGTTACATCAAATGAAAGTAATTTTTAACTCCAGGGTAATTGTGTAACCAAACACTTAACAAAGGGATTTAATATACTAAGAACATAAGTACAGAGCTGGTTCAGATCAATTGGCGCAAGAAATGTTACACCAAGACGACAGCACATTACTCTCAACTAGCTTCCGCGTTATTAAATCTACAAAAAACACAGCATACTTACAGTATTTTCGTATACCTCCAAATTTTTTATCAGGTATCATATTTCCTCAACTGAAAAACTAACCCTTTTATTTTTCAATTATATTCGCCAAATCTGCTTTATGGAATAGATGTAGTAATGTGGCAATGAGACAAACTTCCATAAATCCTGTATATATCCTTGATACAACAAGATAAGTAATACTTAAAATTGCAAGCTTTAAATAAGATACTAATATTTAAGATAATTATGAATCCTATATAAAGATACATACTCTATTGCTATCTATAAAGAAACTCGTTTTGTCAGTTTTAGAAAAGAAATTAAAAAGTAAGTAATTTATATCGTAGGAATAAACGACTGTTTCTGTATTTTTTTTTATTTAGTTTGTAGGTTAAGATTTCTAATTTGTATTTATGTAGTGAACAATCAAATAAACAATAAAGATTGTTCAATACACCAAATATAATCAGAATAAATGGAAATACAGACAATCACCAGTTGATTGTCAAAATACCTACTCTAAATTAAAGCTCATTGACAGCCAGTCATCAATCTATAAAATTACCATCAAGTATCCTGGCGCTCATCAAATAAATCAAAAAGAAGTTTCCTTCTTGAATAACAGTATTTTTTGCGGAATTTAAAAAGGTTTTAATTATTTTCCCTTGAGGGGAAATGGGTATAGGGATAATAACAACCACTTCTACGATTAAAGATAAAAACTTTTACCGGGAATCGAACCCGTAACTCCTAATCCAGAACATATACCAATGAGAGTAAGAGTGTAGTAAACTACTTATTATTCAATATAACTATGCTATATTCTGATTTCAATAAATTATTATTGAAAAGAAATAACACGTCTTCATAATATATTTTATTTAAAATAATATGATAAAATGATATCAACATCTTACATTTAACATTGATAAAATACAGTCATGCTAATAAATGAGCTTATGATATTGTCAATACATTATATACAATATTAGTCTAAATATTATTATCGGATATTATTGTCACTTAACCACTTAACATCTAGAATATTCAAATCGATACCATTATCTGTTTTAATCAAGAGTACGTGCATATAAATCAAGAAGCAGTACACTTATGTAGCATATACGTATGAATAAAAAAATATCTAATCTAACATACGTAGCAATTCATTAATGTCTATGATTAAAATAATACTTTATATAATACGCAACACAGAAATCCACTGAAAGAGAAATTAAAGCCAAAGAGTTAACAAAAATGATTATATCTTTTTTTAATTTCAAATTTAAGCTATGATATAAATTTCAAATGATGAAGTCTTGATATGTACGCAACATCAATAACATGAAATCAAATCACATATCATAAAAAAATATTTACTTAATAGTTCTTATTTGATTCCCATTTCCTCAGTATACAAAACATCCCAGACTCCAGACCAAAAATTAATGAACGTGCAGTCGATTATAATACACAACGACAAAACGCGTACCTATCTACTTGACGCAACTGAACCTAAACTGTATTAAAACAATAAACAACATACACAGCCTCTTTTCTGTCTCAGAAGTTAAGACGTATATGCGATTTACAAAAGTAAGACAGAAACGAAATATACCTATAATAGCACGAACGAATCGCTAAAGGTATTCGTACTGCATACAAATGACAGATCAAAATACGTATACTTTCTCGCAAGTTGTTCGTGCCAGGCCCTCTGGTGACCGAGATGCGTCCACTCCTGGCGTGTGAAATATTAATAAAGTATGACGGAGACTCAAGTCTCCGTTTTTATTTGTCTCGCATCTTTATCACACACCCTGCACACACTATAGGTTTATTCGTTTAACTACATGAATAAACCTATAGATTTTCGATCTCAAGAAGTCCCTTTGGCTATGAATGTTGTTAGTCGTGCACATATACATTGTTTTAGTGTGCGTAACTGATTTACTGAGCGTTCTCGAGATTACGCACACTAATACAATATATATGGAATATGTTTGTGCACGCTTGACAACATTCACAGCCAAACGGACGGAGAATTTAATGATTTATATCATTTTCTTCCATTTCTTGTACATTCTAAAGGTATTCTCATGGTTGGTTAATGCAATATTTTTTTCAAAATTAAGTCTACGACTTTGAATATATTTTATATGAATCTACATCTAAAGTAAATTCTTCCATGAGACTTAAATTTATCATACTTCTACAATAAGAACAAACTAATTATATTGTATTAAAATTATATCAAAAATGTATAAGCCGAATTAAAGTTACCACTACTCGGAAGACGAATTTATTATTTATAATATTCAAATGTGATAATATTCTAGTATTTTAATAGAATTTAGAATAAATTTTCATATCAAAATGTACATTATTAATTTTGATTCGCAAATATTTTTCTGTAAAACAATGAATACACATTTAACAGTACTATCAAGTATTCATATATAATATTTTTGATAAACGGTTATGCCTGAAAATATTAGTAAGTATATAAGAAATTACACTACAAACTTAAAAATAAATATTATTGTCTTAATTACAGGTAGAAATATTTAAATAACGTCTTATTAATATTGTAGACATTCGAATACAAAGATCTTATTGATCAATCAATATAGCCACCTTTCATATTAGGCCCAAAGATAAAAATTATCTTTTTGTTACAAAATTTATTCACGATAAGTTACTGTAACCTAATAAGTTACACAAATACGAGTATAATAATATATAATTTTATTGTTGGTCACTATTATTGTCTTTGCGTAACATTGTCATATACAAAATATGATACATTCTAGTATAGATAATATTAAGCAACTATGATTATAACATTTATCAAAGTAAATATTTAATTGTTATTAAATGGTAACACTTACGTCTTTTCTGTTTTTTTTTATGACTAAAATGATCAAGTGATTACTTTTCGTGACATCTGTATTATTTTTTTTTTAAAATGCAAAATATATATCAGTTTATATGTAGTTAACGTAATTTTTTTAGATTTTATGAATGACATTCGATTATAAAATGTTTAAAACTACATCGAGTAAGAAACTAAATGAATTCTTAACACATTGATATGGTAGTGGTGATAAATTTCTTAGTAAATAAATTAATAAGTTCGTTATTTTTGCCTGTAAACGTAAAATAAAGACTACATCTATTCCTGTTTAAACATTAAAAAACATATAAGTTCTTTACACAATTATGGCTTAAAACCAGGTATATTTTATACGGTCACAAATTATTGTAACATCACATCTAACCTAACTTAAAGCTGTCCTACAGAATTCGTTATGACAAACATTAACATTGAAATGTATAATAAATACTTACAACAATGCTAAAAATTCAACAGCCATCGTTTTACTAAACTAACGATACAATAAGTATGATATTTATACGATCAATAGTAAATTGACGATCAAAGATACAAAAAATGTATGTGTATACTTGTATAAGGTACGTACACCAGTGCTGTATACAACGTAATGCCGCGGGGGGCCCGAAGGTCTGACCTTTTGTCGTTCGACTCTTTGACTATATTCATTATGATTATGGTTTTGAGTACTATTGGGAGTACCGTATATGTTGATGTTGTAAAAATTTAAAGCATTGACACCAACGTGGTTAGCGTCCATATCTAATGCGTTTTGGTTTTGTTGTTTCTTGAGTTGTCGCTTAGGAGGGCGGGTTGTTGTTCGAATTGTTGTTGTTGGTCGTGGTGTTGTTGTTGTTGTCGTGGTCGTTGTTGTCGTTGTGGTTGTGGTGGTTTTCTGAGGTGTTTCTGTAAATTGGAAAAAAATCGGTTAATATTTTTCTGTTGTTGGCACAAATCAATGTTTTCTATAGAACATTTAATTGAGAAGCTATATAATAATTTTACACATATGTTAAATCAAACCATACGACGTCATCGTCAGTTTATATTTAAATAATATTTCTACTTATAAATTATAATTATAGACAAATAAAATTAATTCTTATAATCCTGTTTTGTTCATATTTCAAGGATAGTCAATACACTAGCAAAAAAAGTATTTTATCACAATCTATAAGATCAGCTGTTTACTCCTTCACGATTAAAAATCGGTCATCAACAGAAGTATGTCCAAAATTTCTGAATAGATTTTTGAATTAAACCTTTCTGTTATTACACTTTCTCCTGTAGAAAAAAATAAGTTTCAAAATACGTTGAAACCTAATTCCGTTACAGACTACGAAAGACGTGAATTATAGATACCTTTCAAAGTAATCGTAGCGTTAGCTCTCCCGTACGCATTGACAGCGGAGCAGGTGTACTCTCCAAAATCGTTATTTTTCAGTCGATTGATCGTCAAGTTCATCCGGACTGCATACTTATTCAAATTCTCTTCGGTTATCACATACTTTGAGCTGTTAAGAAGCTTCGCACCTACGGAATAGTAATGGAAAGTTTCTGAATTATGTATGTTTTCATTTGAAAAATAGAATACTCAAAAATAGGTCAACAGCGTATCATGATGTTCCGTAGCAGAGGTCTAATATAAAAAAAAAAATCATTCTAATCAATTGAAGTTTAATTTTTAAGTAACTGTGCTTCTAAAATTTAATTAAAATATACCAGCTTCTGCCCGCGGCTTCGTCTGCGTAGAATTCGTCTCTGCTAAAATATTTTTTTTTCCCCTCGTAATTTATTTTTTAATAAAAAGTATCCTATGTCCTTTTAATACCTCTAAGAATATGTGTACAAAGTTTCATGATAATCGGTTTAGGATAAGGATAAGTAGTTTTGGCGTAAAAGCGTAACAAGCAAACTTACCTCTCACATTTATAATATTAATATATTAAAATATTATAGTAGGGATTGAGTGAGTTTAAAAATACAAGTTATGTTTAAACGAATATGTATACGTTCTCTTTAATCAAAACAAAAATTGACACAAGTTTTATACAGATTTTACACCAATCAATATGCAAGTACCCAAACCAAAGTACATTTCTTGATTTATAGTGAATATTAATTATTCTCCACCACAAAAACAAAGTGCATTACTTCATTTGTATAACAAAAGCCGAGCCGATTTACCGAGGCACGTGATAAGAACTATACAAACAATTAAATATTGTGAACAATCGCTTAAATATTCATGTTGGGGGTAATTTAAAATTCATGAGTACCTGTATGTGATTTCCCGCGTTGCCATGTAGCGAGAGATTTGGGGGAGGCCTCGACATAGCATTGTAATGTCACTTGCATGTCGACCATTCGCCACACGACTACACTTGCCACTCGCACGATCGGTTGAACTGTGTATCATTGATTATGCTATTACAACTCAGCCGGCCTAGCATGACAACCGCGACAAAATTTTAGTCGACCGTTTTCTCGTGTTTCAATCGATTATCGCTTTATTTCGTTCGGGTCTAACATGACAATTACACTTAAAACTCGACTTTTAACATCAAAAATAGATATATTTGTCGATCGAGATATCTTTTCTATCAAAATTGTCGATGTTAAGATACAATATATCGAGATATCTTACATCTTAGTTTGTCTTCTCTCGTCCGCGACATATCTCGTGTCGGTCATGCTAGGCCGGCAGGAAATACTCAACAGCCGGTCTTACCCCACAGTCGAAATGAAAGGGCGGTTGCCCATTTAACTTTATGAAGGCCTATTTGCCTTTAATTTCTAGTCATTAAATGCTGCTTCGTTACTTTTCTTATACTAACTAAATAGGTCAATAAAAAGTAAATTTTATTATTTTTTAATTTCACGTATTTAGCGGTATTTTTTGAATTTTATTGTAGAATGCGTTGTAAAAATATATTTAAGTAATCTGTATATTTATAAAGTGTGTGACAATTATTTCAGCTTTTGACCATGCTGGGACAATTTCTCAAGATTAATGACACTAATTTATCACCACACTTACTTTTGTGAGTGATATGAGTGATAATAGCGATGAGGTCTTATAACTTCATTATCTGAGAAGCTCAATATCGGTAAAACAAATTTGTTCCTAAATACTTAAGTACAAAAAGACACGAGGAAAGATAATCCTAAATAAATACATGTAACGTAAGTTAGTGAGTGTATTCCTTGGTCTACTCTTGGCCTTTTTTGCACATTGCATTGATCATTTTCCTACAGAAAAGTAGATGCTTGAACAAAACAATTTTTTCATTTGTTTCCCTGGGACCTACGGCGCTAAACGCAATGCGCATATTAATGTGGCAAGGAGAATTCTGAATTCAAAAAAGGTGATGTTTAAAACCGCATCAAAACTCATTATATAGTCACACTCACTACTTAGATAATAAACAAACTAGAAATGAAAAAAAAACTTCATTTTGCCAAACACATTTTTTATATTATGTCAAAAAGGATTCAAACAGAGCGATGCTTCCCGCGTAAGTTAACCAACAAAATGAGTATTTTACGGTATAGTAACCGTCTGGTGTCACTTTTTTCATGTGTTCGTGATAATAAAAATCTTTTTTGTAGTTAAAAAAAATGACGATAGAATAAAAAGTCTCATTATAAAAAGATCTATGAGTGTATAATATTGTCTTTAAAAAAAGAGGACGATGTTAGCCAGTGTTGCCATAGCATAGAAAATTATAACAGTATCAAATCCGTAGAAATAGATGGCTATAATCTTTTAGTCTGCTCGTGATCACGTCTGCTAGAAAGCATTCGAAACGTCGGGATAAATAAAATAAAAGTTATTTTATTTAAACGGAGAGTGTCACTTAAAAAACGTAACGTAGCATTAGCAGTTAGACCTAATTCATGAATAAGGTCGTTATAAGACCTTATATCGTCGTTAAAGATACTTCATTGTTTACTACAACCTACGTGGGAGGCAACGAAATACTCACAAAGAACAGTGACTTCGTACTTCCGACTCTTGGTGGGCGGCACCCCGTTTGCTGCGATACACAAGTAAGTGCCCATGTCCGTCCGTCTCAGCCCTTTCAACGATAGAGTTGGACCCACGTAACTGTCCACAACTGCAAATATTACTTTGATAAATTATTATTGTTTTATATTGAAAAACTGTTCTAAAAGTACCTGAAACGGATGAAAGTGTATGAAGCATTAATGAAAGTGGAGGAAGCGAAAGAAGTATGAGGCTCACATGTAAAGGAAAACTAATAGATTATCCATGTAGCTGGGATGGTTAAATTTCATAATATCTTTTCTTTAATTATTATTGTTTTTTTTTTATTGTAATTAGTTTTTTTTTTATTTATTCTATACATCTTATAAGTGAGGCGTGTACACTTCTATTCATGGGACAAATATTAGTTGTAGTTTTTCATTTTTATTTTGTGTGGTATTTTTTTTTAATGTTATTTCATTAGATATAATTTTATAGTTAGATTAAGGTTTCTTTTACATTATTTTTTAATATAGTTGATGCTGTAGACCTCAAACCAATGGCCCAGGCTGAAAATCAGCGCTGTATGTTTGTGGCACCCAAACCCGCAGCACAAAAGCTGAGCCTGGACCAATTGCTCACCAAATGCAGTGTTATAAATATTATTTGTTTTCTTTTTGTTTATTTTTATTGTATAGTACTTGCTGTTGTGTGTGCAATAAATGATTTTATTATTATTATGATATCACATGATACAAAGCACTGATGATCTTTTTAATTTTTAGTTCGAGTATTCGGGAATATATAGACTGGAACCAAATCGCACACTCTGCACTACACGGCTTTCCATCTCTGAAGGGTAACCAGGCCTCGAAAATAATTGCTGGAAATTTCCCGATATAGGGAATAACACATGACAAAAATCTTACATTATCAGCGAGTAACAGGCTATTTTTGTGTGTACATTTACATTGAACCAGTTCGAAGCCGGGTGTATTACTAGTATATAAAAGAAGCAGAATTCTTATGGATAATTTGGCAAATAGCACCTTTAACACCTTTTCCCAAACCAACAAAGTCAGAGACTAGGAACTGTTTTCAATATTTCATTAAAATCGCCGCCAAAATCTATTTCCTAATATCTAAAGTTTATTTTTCACAGGCTCTTAAATCGTTAGTTTATAAATAAAACTTTGATAAATGTGCGAACGGAGTATCACGCGAGTATTTATTACCATGCCATAAATGAAAAACCGCGTTGGCTCGCAAAATCGCCAACAAAGGTACGATGCGTTGCCAAACCAATGTCCACCATATGTAGGCTATCTGCGTCCGGGTGATTCAGTTATAAGAGCCCTCTCATAACTTGGAACGACACTGCACTATGACAAAAACATTACTCATTTTATCACCCAATTAGCAGTATCCAAGGAATTGTATTGAACATTTTAACTAATAATAATAATTTAATTTTACTTACAAATGAAACTCAGCATACAAAAAATAAAGAGAATCAAACAATTATAACTAAAACTAACCTAGAACATATTATGTTACAAAAAATATAAGTTTTTCCAAAATATATAGCATAGTGTGTCAAATAGGGCATAGTGTGTCAAATAGGATGCTACAATCACAATTTATCACAGCACTAGCTTCGTTTTAACTATTTCGTAGCTCCTATTTGACGTGCTCAGTAAATAAAAGCAATAATTAGTTATATATAAAAAAAAAGATAAAATAAAGACAAACACCAAATTGTTGTCTGTTTCGTCCATCCCAAGTACTGTTAAGAAGTGCATAGTTATTTTTACGCAACCAAAGCTAGTCAATATATTCTGTATATCTCATCGTATCGTTTTTAAATAATTTAATACTTTATAATAGAATGACGCCTAAAATATTGTTTTAAGATGTCAAAGCTCATATAAAAGTCCATAGTCCCAGAACAATACTCGGAAACTAAACACCACAATGGCCACAGTTATTATAATATGTTGAACTAGTTAACTAGTTAAGTATTTAAAATGTTCATATCCCGTCAAACTAACTCGTTAATTAACTCAGGATCCGCTAATCTCGGCACGCTTTAATCAAAACATTGCGCAGCCAATTCACCGTTTAACGTTCGCTGTCAAATTAAATTTAAATGGAAACAATTTATAACTTTATTATGGTATACGACCTCCGATCCTTAATCTCAAGGGTGAACGTAAAATACTATTACTATGTAAAGGTGAGAGTTCATTGTACTATTAGAAACTTCCGATTCATATACCCCTATAGTGATAAATAAGTCACTCACAGCAGACTTAATTTAATTTTTTTATATAATTTTAATTTAAGAAATAAGTTAAGACTTACTATTTTTATTGCATTAATCATTATTGCATCACAGATAATATGAGCTTTGACTTTTTACTAGACTTTTTTTTAGACTTTTTTTTACTTTTACATCGGTAGAAGTCAAAAGTATATCAAGAAGTATAAAGTATATCAAAGAACACGGTTGATCTATGTTCTTTCGTATTATGGACGGCAGTTTGTGCCTTCCAGTTCATTTCTTTAAAGTAAATTTTGAATTAAATGTATTTTAAATATTCTTAACCGCCTATTGCCAGAAAATCATATACTCCTTAAAATCTACATAAATTATTCTAGTTTATATTTTAAATCAATCTAAATACTTAATAAAGGATTAACAATTCAGGCTTTCCAATTAAATTGTGTTTCAAACCCGGTCCTAAAGTAAATAAAGGTAGTTTTCAAGTAGCCGAAACCTCATAAACATTATACGGTTATATAACATTGTACAATCACCCTAATGCGAACAATATCCAAGCGGGCCTGTATGAAATTGTATTTTATTAACGGTATATAAAGTTGGGCTGGTGTGTCGTTGGCAACTTGTTACTCACTCAACCCCCAATCCAACGTTATTATTGCCCGAAAGCTAATTGTTTCCCGATTCAATTATGTGAAACTCCGCTGTTTTCTTTGTAATACTTTTCCGTATTAAATGGTTAATGTCGTAATACGAGCTCCGTTTTAAGAAAATAAAGCTTCGATTTCATTTCAAGCTAAATTAGTGCTGGAGAGTTTTTTAATTACTCTGCCTTAGTGTATCAAAATATAGGTGTATCAAAGTATACCTACTTAGATTTTATATTCTAGCCATATGAAACTACTAAACAAATACACAGGATGCCTAGATATGAAACAAACAAACAATAAAAAAAGGACTCCCAAATAAAAATAACTCAACGGCGATTTATTTTAAACTAATATTCATATAATATTATACATATTATGTTCATTCATGTCATTACCCACATCTCTTCAACATTCTATCGCAACGGAATACCAATATTATTTTATATATTTATTAGGTATCAAGATTTTATTATTTCAAAAGAACTTGCAATGTGTTCCCTTATAAAAGAAAAATATTACTCACATAAGTATACACAGTATTATTAAAGCCACCTCGTCACATATATACCTATGTATTGTATTAAAATACAATTTTCTACAGTTACAATTTATTGTTCTAAAATATGTGACATTTACGATTAACATAAAAGTTGCAAACAATACTCGCAAATAGCTTTTCAAGAGAATCAAATAATAATAGCTAATATTAGAGCTTTTTCCGAAAGCTCGAAGTAAAAAGTAGTCGACAGCGCACCATTGACTGATGTCCTATGGCTGGGGTATCACCTAGCATCAAGTAAATCTCAAGCTCGTTTGTTGATATCTACCATAAGAAAAACAAAATAGATAAGAAAAAAAAGCATAGCTACATCTCGTCTTGCCTATATTTTACTGCTTAAACTTAATATTAATAGAACTCAAGAAACTCCCTCGTCCTTTGTTACATTCAGATACAGGAGAAAGCATGAATAAAGTTTGGAACAACTTAGTGATCTTAAGCGGTGTTTTGTGATGAGTGACTTAATTAACTCCGCTACAGCCTTCAAGCTCTCCCGCGTCAGTCGCGTCGTCGCGCGATAACTAATTAACTAATCACATACTCCCTTCCTTCATTATTATATTACAAATTTGTTACATGAAATGTATTAGACAAACATATTTTTACAACAGAATTTAAATTATCTAGTTTATATCAGATTCAGATGAACATTGTGCCCACTTGGTGCTAGGTAATATCACAACTATAGGACATTAATTTAGTTATGCGCTATCGACATATTTCTTCTTGGAGCATTCAGAAATCTATATACTGAAATCGCAAACTGCATTTTACGGTTTTCAATATACGGTCTGGACGGTATTTCGCCATTTCACCTGTTCAGTAAAATAGCCAGACTATTATAAACTTATTAAAACCGGGATTAAATCCTGCGACACACCGAAACGCAAAACTAATCCTTATTTCAATGCGCCTACAAGACCGTCATACATATAATTTCCTCCATACAAACATACTGTAGTAGTAAGGAAGGTAACAATGGATTGGATATTGTTAATAAGGTTATTGGTTGAACCGTGTATAACATGTTTAATTAAAGCAAAAAGCTGCCATCGCTCACCCTACGTAAACGCACAGCCAAAGACTTTTGTATAAGCTTAATGACTTAAATAAAACGGGTTTTACGAACAAATTCGTTAAACAGTACAAAAACCTTTTCGTTAATATCTAATAGAACGCAGGAACTAGTGAACCAACCTTTTGAACAATAACATTATCATTTAGATACGGTATTACACACGATTAAGCACACTGAGCGTATGTTAAAATAACCTGGCCATTAACGCCTTTGCCTCGTGTCTACACGAACTAGCCCCGGACACCGACTAGCCCCGGGAACGCTATAACAACTCCGTCATGCCTTTTCATTCAGTATTTCATTTAATTTCCTGACCGAATCTCGGATTGTTACACCATATTGTTTAAACAGTAATCGAGTTCTTTCAGAAAGGTCTTTTGAAAGGAAATGAATCTCAGGCACGACCTTAACGACCACTTACTTTTGTAATTGAAGAAATATTAGCGGAATATTTGAAATGAAATGGATGATATAAAACTTGCTTTAGCCAAATCCCTTTTGATCTAAGTAATACTTGACATATTTCTTCGCAAGTTCTAGATACGATCCAAAAATGTAAATTCGTGTATAACGTAAGATATTACGAAAATTGTTCTCCTCCACTTGACGATTATTCAATAAGGTCGCTACATTCTGTATTTCAGATATTCGTTCCAATATCTTAAGGCGATATCTTAATAAATCCCATAAAACTCCAATGTTTTAACCGCGCAGGCACCTGCTCCCGCTCCAAGCAGGCTTTGAATGCAAAATTAGTCTTGTTTCTTTTTTACCACTTAGTAGGATCCCCTCGATGTGAATAGAATTCAAAAGAAAATCGACGTTTTATGTCCTGCTTTTAATATGAACGACTATTATTATCGTTCGCAATGAAATTGAATAAGAAATTGGTAAGAGAAGCAAAGACACGAATGATTTATTGAATAGGACGTGTATGCCATACTTTGGTCCGATTTTCTGTATAAAAATAAGTAATACTCGAATGATTTAATACCTCCATTTACAGTTGCCACATATGCTGAAATATATTTCTCTTGAGAAAATTTAACGAATTTACAATTTAGTTTAGATAAAATTATTGATTAGTTAAATCATTTATCGAAGGCGATATTTCGTTCACAGCTTCAATTTTAAAATTATACCATTTTATAATAATAAAGTAATATATGAAAGATACGCCGCACCATCTTAGCGAACCCATTCTATTGAATATTATTGTCATTTTGTATAAGTTGCTTGAGCTAAAGTTATAATGGTTGTTATGTGTCATGTGTCTAGATTTAAATACTTGTGTGCGTAAGGACTTATATATTTACATACGTATAGTTTATGCAATATATAATTTAAGGACTTTAGTTATATATATAACGTCCTTGATATAATTATACTAGTGAATGATAAATAAATATTATAAATAAATTTATGAAGAACGGAATAATATGGTAGTATGAAATGTTTTGTCTCGTTCTAC
Source organism: Anthocharis cardamines (assembly GCA_905404175.1). Classification (NCBI taxonomy): domain Eukaryota; kingdom Metazoa; phylum Arthropoda; class Insecta; order Lepidoptera; family Pieridae; genus Anthocharis; species Anthocharis cardamines. The sequence continues at coordinate 5,574,640 of FR989959.1, forward strand.
GTCAAAACCACCTACAATTTTACACCTGTTTTAAGAGAAGGCAGTAAAACCCCAGATATAAAAATTATTTTACAGTATATTTTTCAGCATAAAACTTTCCGTGCTGAAAAATATAGTTTTAAATAAAATAACTTTTCACCAAATTAAAACGCGATATTATATACAAATATCGCATTGATAGTACGATCATTTGAATCGTCGTTATATCCCGACGATTCGAATGATTTCCAACAAACGTGGTCACGCCCAGACGAGCTGACTGAAAATCGTGTTTTTACCCGGTGAATGTTATTTTATTAAAATGTGTCAATAAAAGATAATATTATTTACATACCTTTTTCTTCATTTCCATTTTCATCACGAAAGACGATGTTTCGTCCACCCTGACGTTTCCAGGAGATCGTGGGTTCAGGCATGCCACTCGCTGTACACTTTAGTTCTACAGATCCACCCTCACTCGCGCTAGCCTCAGACCCCTCACTGTCCGCAATGTCTGGAGGAATCACTACTGACAGGTGGCCCATCTATAAAAAATACCGTAATATAAAAACTCATTTATTTGACAGATATTAAAGAATGGTGCAAATATCGACGTAATTGTACTGAGATACTGTCTGAAGATTTTGAGTACCTATGTGTTGCTGGCCTTTAAAGTAAGGCTAAGTAGGTTGTCTTGAATGTTCCCAAGTAGTATCGGTTCATTTTAGATTACTAAATACTAAGCTATTTAAATTTTAACTGAAAAATTTCGCAATTTGAGCTCATAAATCATAATTGGCCTTTACCCAGGTTTTTGAAAAAAACTTCTATATATTTTATTATTTATATTATATAGAATGCGTTATTAAGGCTATAAGGATAATTCCTGGTAAACCACTCTCGGCATAAATGTATTTTAGCTGAGGTAGGAGAATTAAGCCAGTAAATGGGAACTTATTTTACTTTTCTGCTTAGTAATTACACTAAGCTTGCTTTAACTCGGATGAAGCTAACACATTAGCGCTGTCCTGTTAAAAATTCTTATTATTAATTATATACTATATAGTCTGCGCTGCATCCAATAAACAAGCATAACGCGGTTATGTTATTAAAATCTTTGTTCAAATCTAGACTGTTTTTTTTTTATTTAAGAATTGCAGACATACGTTTGACTACTATCCCACCCGGTGGTACTAGGTAATGCGATCTAAGGTAACCTTGAAAAAGCCTATTCACTCGCGCCTTGAAAACAATCATGTCATAATGATCCAGGAAAACAGTCACCGGAAGATTGTTTTACACTTTTGCTGTTCTTATTAAAAAGGAAGAAGAGAAACGAGAGGATCAAACTGGTGGAATATCCACGATGTAAGAGTGAAATCCGGATATGCGTATGGATGTATCTACGTTAAATAATAATATTGCCTCTTATTTATGAAGGCCAATAATGGCTCAGTGGGTTCGAATCCCTGGAAAGGAAATTAAAAAACATTATTTCGGTCGATTAGGGCAAGACAGTCGGGCTCGTTGGCGTGTTTGGTAGAACCTTGCGCTCCGATGGGTTGCGGGTTCGAATCCCAGCGGGACGACCTGATTATAATTTTCTATAGGCATGTTTTCCCCACGTCTGGTCACTTCGGGCATTAAACGGGTGAAAGAAATTTCGAAATTTAGGCCTGGTAACAAACCACCGTTCCTATTAGAAGGAAACATTGGGATATTTAACATAAAAAAAGGGTATTCTAACTTGCCTCTAAAGAAAAATTATCAGTGTTAATTAGAAGACTCTGGAATTCACTTTTTATATGATTTGGCTCACAAGATACTGAAAGAATACAGTAGGCGAGCAATCTAGAATCCATTATTAAAAATATAATATCAATATCGCGTTGATCCCAACTTATATCTTCCATAGTATAACGTGTATTGCGTTAAATGCTAGTATTCGGCAGTCGACAGTGACAAAGATTGATACAGCTATTCCATTTTGTCAATGCTTTGTACTTGACTGAAGGGAAGATTTATTCGCACATCAGTACATACATAAATATTGCTACGATCACAATATTTGTTTTTTTCTCAAAAATATTATCTACATATATCTTAGATGAAATTCTTATTTAATCTGAGATTTCTATATAAATAAAACATATACATACGTATTAGTTTTACCATTTATAACTCAACAACGGCTGCACCGATTTTAATGATACCTTATTTGTTGGATTCGTATATGTCCCGATTTCAGGAAAAAAATATGGAGAAATTAAATCTTTAAAAAAAAGTTAGTTTCCCAACTCCGCCAAGGTATTTCGCAATTGACATTATATCACGATACGCAAGTTTATACCTTTTTTTGTAATAATTGTAGCGTATTCAAATCTAGAAATATTTTGTTATTTTTGAAGCCAACATTTTGGTAGGACCGCCAGTAAGAAATAAAAACAAATATAATTTCGTAAAACCGAGTTACAACATTTTGTTAGATGTTATATTAATACATAAACATCTTAACGAAATACGCTTTTAAAGGGCCCTTTTTTACTTCACTTTTTATCCATTGTACTAAGTAGTTAGGACGAAGTAGATAGTTAAAAAAGTCGGGTTACGAACGTATTGTAAGAAAGATAGGGTAGTAAATTTCAATAATAGCGACTGGTAAAGAACGACCATTATATTAATGAGTTTTTATTGTATAGGCTATCATTCGTATAAGTCAAGTTATTACGTTACTTTATTTATTTTTCACAAATCTATTACAAATATACTAAAGTCGAGATGTACACAATCACCAAAAGTTTGGCTTTATTAATTCTATTAATCAATGTGCGAGAACCAAGCAAAAGTTCTGGATAGATTTGTTATCCATGATCCTTATTTATTTGTCCAAAGTCTAAAAGACATTATATTTACATACTAATTACAAACTATAAAACAAAGTCGCTGATATGTATGTACGTGCATAACTTCCGAACGACTGCACTAAATTGGATAATACTTTTTAGTTTTAATTGCAATCGTCAGAACAAGGTTTGCATGAAATAATCTTATGGAATCGGGAAAAATTTGAGACTAAACATCTCTATTGAAAAAAGGATCTCTAAACATATGGAGAAATTGATTTTCATTTATTAGTACCTACTGTGAAGGAAAATTTGGTCTCATTTTCTTTATTAGTATAGCCGTGCAAAGCCGAGTCGGACAGCTAGTATATAATAAAGGGAAAATCTCTAATTTGCCAATCTATTAACATTCAGCGCTATCCAGAGCTACCTTTTATTTATCTAATATATAAAATTCATTTTCCATACTCCTCCGAAACGGCTCGACCGATTCTCATGAAATTTTGTGTGCATATTGGGTAGGTATGAGAATCAGACAACATCTATTTTTCATCCCCCTAAATGTTAAGGGTAATCCACCCCTAATTTTTATTTTTATTTTTTAGACGAAATTTTTTGTTTTTATTTTTTTATAATGTGGCATTAAAAAATACATACAACCCCTGCTTTTTTTGTCAAAAAATCTTGACCCGTGCGAAGCCGGGGCGGGTCGCTAGTTGTTATAATATATAAAATGTTTAAAGAGATGCCTTAATGATCTAAATGAAAACTGAAAAAATAGATTTACTTATATTAAGATAATTTGTAAAAAGTTTCATCAAGAATTTTAGGAAAATTATGTTGATTTGACGCAACGTATAACTGCAAATAATTTGTTATTTTTTTCATTGGTTTGTTTAAATGATAGATTTGATAAATAAATATGAAGTCGCGGACAGAACTGGTTATAGATATTTAAAAAACTCATCGGTTGATACTAACAGAATTTCTTATAAAAGCGACATATTTTTAAAGAAATATTCTCTTTTGTACTTAATGTACAAAGAGTCCTTTCGTTTAAAGCGAAAGTTTTAAGCAAAGAGATGGAAAATATAATTTTACGAGAACTGAGCGTAGTAAATTTTATCACCTGTTCTGACTGCATTGCTAACATTAAGATGCTTTAAATTAAATATAAAACAAAGTTTGTCAATATTTCTCTTATAGTTATCGAAGTTTGGGGATTAATAGAGTTTAGTTGAAAACAAAAGGAAATTATTAATTATCGCATACTCCCGCGGGATGCTAACGAACTCAGCCCTCAATAATAATTCTGGGAAGCTTCTTGTTCACTTACTACATTTCCATTATTAGTTTGCAATAGAACATTTGTTATATCTTGTATTTCTAGGGACTATAGAACCAAACAAAGTGGTTAAACTAATTTGTAATATTTAAGGAGTTTGATCACAACATCTTTCTTTGTGCCATGTTTCTTTCTGATACGGTGTAGTAGAATTGTTTAATAAAGTCTGTCCTCTTTAAGAAACAATACGATACGGATTTTTTTTTATATATTTCGGGGATGATAATGGATTTCGATCCGCCATGTTTCCTTTCTTTTTCCTGACAGTGTACACGAGTTGCACAGCCGGCCGTTTAAACTTAACGTTTTAGACCGAACTACTGACTCAACATAACTTAAATCAATCATTTCTTTCTTATCATTGGTTCATTGAGACTGAACGTTTGATCGAATTTGAACTATAACTGGTGAATCAAACATTTGCGTCGATTACGGGTAGTCTGCACTAGATGGCGCTAGCAGTATTAATTTCGTATATTTCACGTATGTTTTATTTTTTGTATCGATTCACTTTCATTCTTTTAATGGGAAAAATACATAGAAATGTTAACATTTTCTGTTTGTATGAGTAATTGAATAAACCAGTGTTGAATCAATTAGCCTTTGTTTCATTACACCAACTATCTATCGTAGAAATCGAAAAAGAGCCTCACTTATAAAACAAAGCTTTCAAATGGATATTTATTGACTCGGCAAATTAAGTTTTCCATCAAAGTTCAAACGACTCCAAAGAAAATAAATGTAAGCAAGGCGCTCCAGTAAATAGGGAAGAGCAAACACGATCAAAGATCACTCGGTAACATTAGCCTGCGTCGCTCGCGCGTGAAATGATATGGATCACATTAAACCACTCGCAAAGAACCAAATCTGTGCGAGCTCATTCAATAGCCGACTTTGAAAAAGAAAAATCATCCTTTCGCAGAAAATAGCCCATGTGGAATGTTTTTTATGCAACGTAATTAGATTAAGCGACACTGTTTTAAGCTCGTAACCACGTAACGTTCGATAGACAGCTTTCAATTTGACGAGCATATTGAAGTTCAGTGATAAACTTTTGATGGTACTAAAATAGCAGTGTATTTTCTATACTTGAATGAGCATGAAGTTTGACCACGATTAAAAGCTAGTTAGTATCATTATATAGTCAATGTTATCTTACATTTTTATTTGTGAAAAAGTATTTTAACGCCAATAACCTATATACCTACCAGTTTTTACAGAACCCCGTTAATCCAATTAATTATTAAAAATTGAAATTTTATAAAAAAAAAACTTTATTGTATACCAAAATTAAAAAAGAAAGAATAAGTTTAATGCGGCATTATTTCTATCAGTTATTTATTCCAAGCAACCATGCTCGGAGAATGCATAGTCGAAAATTTTATTAGTACACCATTCTAAATATCAAAAGAACTATGTTTATAACAATAATATATTTCTAAGAAATAAAATACTTTTAATATAAAACTGCAAAGCCAGTCCTTGATATTATTTGATAAATTTATAAATAAGTTGCATGCCTTATGCCTTGGAGTTGTGGAGATATGACTCGAATGTAAAGGCACGCGCGAGGAAGACAGACAAAATTCCTGAGACGACCCAGTTCTACCCTTAGATATTTCACGAGTCCAGGTATTCTTCTTATTCATCATTTTTATTTTACATTTTATTCCAGTCGAAATTGTATATGATATTTTTCTGTCAAGTTTCTATGTAGAATATCTGTAAGTGATTGTATTTAATAAATTTCACGTTTATAATATTACTTTTTCCATCGTCAGATATTTTTAACGGACTTATTAGCGCAATATTAAATTAAGACATAATATTAAGAATTTATTGGGCCAAACCCTTTTTAAATTCGAGACATTAATAATTATTTGCATAATATTTATGAACCTAAAATTTAAAAAAAAATATGTTACTATTTAATTGTTTAATTGAGATCTGAAACGGTCAGCCATTGCAACGTATTTCAATTACTTTCAGGCTATGTCTGACGTGTTTTGTATTATTCTTAATGCATGTTTTTTTATGTATTGACACAGACAATGGTCATATTATGGCATATAATTTAAAATTTATCGTAGAATGTGACGCATCATTACCCAGTGAAATTAGCCATCAAATAAATTTAAAATTTTCATTTAACAAATATTATACATACATATAACTACTACTAATATCTTGAATGTGAGAACAGGAAAACTTACGTACTCTTGAAATAAATAAAATAAATGTTTTAGGGAAATAATGCGGTAGCAACTACAAAATTGTTATTCTACTAGTTTCTATAGAAAATCACTGAATGTCCGTATCTATAGTAATGCTTTGATAAAATTCCTCTCTAGCGTTTCGCTTCGAGCATGGAGCCCCATTGAATGGGTCACATTCTCTCCAAATATGCTCAAGTTATAATTTTAGCGACATTTCATACCTAACTCTGTTCAACTTTGTTTCCATACTCCCAGTTACACGAAATTTTAATTACACTCTCCATTCCTTTTACAAACGCATTCTTTTAACATTTATTATAGTTAGGAGATGAAAATTGATGCAAACGTTGGAAAATTTATAACATTTGGATGCATTACTTTGCTTTTATGTTACAATTGAAGTTGATGTATAAATTTAAACAAAGAATGAACTTAATATGTGATGTTATTAAATACACAATGTACCTTTTTTTTTTTATTAAAACTAATGGAGCCAGAGCGACGTTATCCTACTCATGAATGGATTCAAAAACATACTGGAACCCTAACGCTACACCACCTCATATCCATTCAAGCACACACTCATAAAACATTTATCAAAATCAGTCCAGCGGTTTAGGAGTTCAGTGACATACACACACGTGCCGAAGAATTATATATAATAATATATTTTTATCATATCAATTATCAAATATAAAAAAAGATGACAGACTCGTTGTGGCAATAGATAGGCACCTACGAGTACTTTGCATTCCGATCTATGGATTTCCGAATGCTCGAAGTGAAAAATGGATCACCAGCGCATCATTGACTGGTGATCAAGTGAACCACATGCTCCTCTGTCGATATCTGTCATAAAAAAATGATTTTTCTTTATGGAGAAAAATCTACCTAAAACGTTTTAAAATCCTTGAAGCCATAAAGGCGATAAAGCAACAAATACACATCCGAATATCATTACCGCTCTTCTTGAATAGTCGTGTAGTACTATGCGTATTACACATTAACATGTAATAATGTTTTGTTATTCAACCAAGCTCGCTCTTACACTCAGTTTTCGTAGTGTAAGTTGGGGTTCTTTAAAGATATACGCCGAAAGAATTTTCTGAATATTAAACAAATATATACAAAACAAGACTGGCTGTTACGCAATGCAGGATAAAGGTTGAGGGAAGGAGTGCCAAATACATTTGTTTGAAATAACAAACATGTAGCTTTTCTCTTAAACTTCAAGAACTTTCAAACGAGTCAAATATCTTTATGGAAGTCCGCGTGTATATAATCTTTATATAATTAATTGTTGGCTTTCATTATAATTCATATGAAACTATTAACTATCGTCAATTTTTAGTTCTGTTCTAAGTCTTATGATAATATCCTACTATTATAAATGTGAAACTTTGTGAGGATGTTTTTTCTGATGACTCTTTCACGCAAAAACTACTAAACGGATTTTGAAACTTTACAGTATTATAGTTTATAAATCAGAATAATATATAGTCTATAATTTATAACGATATTGAGTTGATTGGCCAAATTATAAGGATGAATGTCAAGTAAGTCGGTACCAATCTTGCTATCTGAGAGTTATTTTGCCCAGCGAAGTAGACACTAGTATATGATAATTTTGTGTTACCAAGTCGTCAAATTATTCATAAAACAAATGTCTGCAAAAGAGGTTGCAACGGCAAAGTATTGTTTCATTACATCTTGTATAAATTCGTTTATCGGTGTAGTGGATGGCGGGAAAGGTGCAAATATCAAATCCTTACTTTAGCTGATATAAACCTCACCGAATTACCATTTGATGGCTAAATTCCCATAGCTACGGAACATTGGCTTGTATCTAAGTAATCCAGCCTGGCTACGTACACATTTACGTCTACCGAAAGCTTGCGTCGCGTCGCATGAATTATGCAAATTCCAAGCGCAGACTGCGAAGTGAGAGAATCGTGATCTGGCAATTTTATTTAATTTATTTATTTCAAAGATTTATAGAAAATATAAAAACAAAATATTTAATGCTCCAATTAGCTGGCTTTGTTGCTTTAAACAATCTCGTTCAAGCAATATTTCGTTACAAAAGTAGATTTGGTGCCGTCAATACATAGATGAGGTTCCGTTATAAAACAACCCTTCTCAATATATATATTGTATTTGTTTGTTTTGTATTTACTCGAGTATCATACATTTAAATAAAATAGATTTAAATTTAACATACATCAGACAAATAGAAGCCTACTCCGAAAGATTTATGCAATTAGCCTACTCCGAAGCAGTAGTTTTATATTAAAGTTTGCTGTTATACAACAAGTAAAGGGAAATATGAGCTAATTTTTAAAATAAATAATCGAAATTTCATCATATAATTTATAGTATAAATACAAAACGAATTATATTTAAGTGGCGTAACTTATCTTTAAATCAAAGTAACACTGACAACGGTAATAGTATCAAGTAATTGCAAAGGATTTAAATGCTACAACATGTACTGCTCTCTTATAATATGTGGCTACGATTTGTCACAATAAAAAAACAATTTAGTTAAATTTAAACGATTATTATTTTTTCTTGCTTGAGATCTTTCTTACAATTTATTGACCAATAATTCAGGTCCTTTTTATTTTGCGATAACGTGTAGATACTGTATAGGTACCCTATTGCATTTTAAGAAAAAAATAAAATTCTCAGGAGAAAATATATATTTTCATAGTAACTTAAAAAGGCGAATCATGTTCAGATAGAACGATCATAACGTTAGATTGATAGCAGGCGTTTCGTTCATATCCTCAAGTCACGTTGCCCTGAATAGGCATCAACAGGTAAGTGAGTCATTTGTTTCGCCAGTCTAACATTTCTCCTAGTCAGGATATGACGTAAGCCAACCCGAGATTAAAGCCGTAGTAAAGGGTAATATTGAACCATTTAATATATTCTAAAATGCATAATCAACTATCCGCTCGTCGATACGCTTCGTTGCTTTATATGTATGTATATTAGCATATTATACTCTCTGTTTTATTGGAAGGCTGACTGTCTTATTCATAAGTTTTAAAATGTTTGTTTTGTTTCTTTTATTCTCAAGTCATTTAGTTTTCGAAAGAGCGAGACAAAACATACTTTTAGTATATTAGAGTTTCCTATTTCAAGCTTACACTACGTTTACCTTACTGTTTACACATATTATATAAATACTAGCTGCGCTACCCAGCTTCGCACGGCTACACTAACGAAGAAAATGTGACAAACTCAAATTTTTTTTGGATAGGGACACCTAGGGACACCTATTCTCATATCTAACAAATATACATTTAAAAAAATAACTCAAGCCATTTCCGAAGAATGCGACCACAAACACCGTGACACGAGATTTTTATATATGTATACATATATGTATGTAGATATACTATGTTGCTGTACTTTAATCTTAATCCTAAAACAAAGATAAAAAATAAAATATATGATAAAAGAATACTAAAATATAGAAATAAATACAGAAAAGACAGAGGGATTTTCACAAATGACGATGCAACCTAATATTCATATCATTAAACATAACACAAATAATGGAATCAGACTCTCAGCAAAAGCTCCAGCTGTTGTAGGTATTAACCGGACTCTCCGACCTAGAATGGCCATCAAGAGATATCTCGCGGACGAGTACTAAGATATAAGATATCTCGATATATTATATCTCGACATCGACAACTTTGATAGACACGATATCTCGATTGACAAATATAGTATCTACTTTTGACATGCTTGGCCGGCAGATAGATTATTTCTCGTGATGTAGTAATACGGTCACTATATTTGCTATACATGACTGAAGTTTCAAGCTTAACTTGTGAAACGTTGCACATTTTTGCACAATCGGACAGCTCCCGGAAAATATTTAAGCATTCGGAATTACTAATGATGAAGAAGATTGCGAATTTCATACAATGACGTATCTGTTCAATAGAAACTGAATGAATAAAGTCTAAAAGCAAATAAATTACAAGAATTTTTTCAAAGAATATATAAAAAACTAACAATGCGCCACGGCTTCGTACGGTGCAATGTAGATGAAGGTATACACAAAAAATAGCCTATGTTACTCGCTAATAATATAGTTTTCTATTGGTGAAATATTGTTTTTAAATCGGTAGTTTTTGAGTTAAATCATAAAAAACAAATATTTCCTTATACGATTAAACATAATTTAATAGGTTAATTAAAATAGGTTTTGCCACTTCTATTTTCATTTAGCACAAATGATATAGATTTTATAACCATAAATCGCAAAAAATAACCTTCATAAAGAGATTTAATAACAATTTATTTAAACCTTAAATGGGCATTTTCTATGTAGAAATAAAAAGAAAAACATCTATTCTGCATAAATTGTGAGATACAAAGTCGCAATCCAAGCCAATAACCTATATCGTATAAACCATAAGCTCTCCAGTGATTTAGCGACGTTAGAATTCCATGTAGCTCCTTTGTCTAGCTTTATTATTCTACTAATGCCAAATTATATCATAAACGAGGCCAACGCAAGGCGAATTCCTTCGACTATTCTGACAAATTCTTTGGGTTCCTTAGCTAAAGTGTTCGGCACAAGTAGTAGGCATTACATCACAAGACAACTATGTGTTGAAGAATGTGTTTATAATAGCAAGAACGGAGCTCTTTAGTAGTGCTATTTCAGAGTTACCTTTTGACTCTCGGATCGATAAATTATTTAACTGGGATATGAAACTGTGAATATCTTCCTTATATTTTACCGCCATGTGTGAGGTTTTCAAAAATCTTATGTGTGAAATAGTTCTAACTAAAGACATAACCTACTTTAAGTTTCATAATGAGTGTGTGTATGGAGGTCGCGGGTTTGAATGCCGTCGCGTCTTTTAAGGCCAACAACGCATCCTCCAGACCTCTGTAGTTGCTTACCATCAGGTGACACATCTGTCCGTTTGCATCTTATATAAAAAAATACATTTGACATTTAAGAATAAAACGGGTGAGACGAATGTTATATACATTCATTTCGGGTAACAGTAATTCACAAATTTTATAGTAAAATGCAGTAAAATGCTGATAATACGTTTCATTCTATAATTTTTCTAATGATTCATATAAAATAGGTTGCCAGCGCATAATACATTCATATAATATGGCTCTCTTCCCACCTTACTATTGTGAGGTTACAACTTTCCACAAATACTGTGGGATAAGACTAAAATTATTAGTATGTAGTAAATAACTACATATATAATGTGTACGGAGCACTTGCATTTTTCTCAATACCAAAGTCAGCTTTCAAAACGCGAGTTTATTTAAAAAATCCTTCATAAAGTGCGAGCAATAAGTTGTAGAATAAGCAACGTGATCGGTATTCTATCTTCATCGCTTATTTCTTTTAGAAATAGAACTTCAGATATTTCATTGCGAACATCAATAAGGAAAATATTCAGCTGGATTAAACTGGAGTAATTGCTATCAGTATATTACGTATTTATGGAAAATCCTTCAGCCCCAACACGCTTAGGCAATATAGTGCTTAACACGATTTATTTGTTTTATTAAAATACACTTACCCGCGGGAAATAAAATAAGTCTTATGATATTAAATCGGGCGTCTATAGTACAGATGGGCTCCGATTTCGGCCGTAAACATTCGCAAACGGACCTTAATCCCAGTCATAAAAGTAATCCGCACATAAAGTTACGCGACGATGGACAACATAAGGGTAGAGATTCTCTCGCACAAAGATTTCGAAGTAATTAAGATAAAATGCTATGAGTTTTATACGCAACCGAAGCTTGCTCTAGTCGTTTTTCAACGCTCATACCCAGTTAATCCTCGAGTATGCAATAAAGCTTCTAAAGTATTTATGTTTCAAGCGAAATTACCCATATTGAAAATACCCTTCAGCGCTAACAGTCGACTAAAGGCTTATTTAAAATACACCCTTATGTAGGATAGACCCACCGCGCCTTTCCTGCTAACCAAAGTAAATACTTACATTAAATTCGGAAACCCATTCGCTAAATATACCCTCAAAATCGATACGGTCCGATACATCTAAAGTTGGCGCTAGGCTGCAATCATTTTGAGATCAAAATATTTGCGATTACAATTGATTGTTAAACAACAATGTGAACTTCAAATTGGATTGCTGTAACTTATGAAGAATCTGCTTATGAGTGATAGCGATTATTTTAGTATTAACTCATGTTATACATTATTTTTTTATGTAAAGAAATAAAATATAGATTATTATAGCTATCAAAATACTGATCATTAGATAATTGTAAACAAAAAACTCTGTCCTATGCCCCACTACGGGACGTGGGTATTCACTTTAAGTATCTTCATCTGCTAAACGAATTCTTTCTTTCTATATCTTATATCGCTCTCCTTAAAGTGTACCGAGAAAGGAAAAGGAAGCCCTTTTAAAAATTCCTAATGAGAAAATGTGAAATGGCTAGTACAACATTTGACTAACAAAAGAAACCGCAATATCAAATTCTCGTTAGGGTCAAATCATATTTAAATCTGACCGATCCGCTTCGAGTTTGGTTAAAAAGTTTGATGTATTGGCATATTTACAATGCGTGGCCATGGGTGGTTCAAACGAAAAAGGGGTTGGAAAAAGATCGTCTATCACAGCCTCTGTCAACAGAGTTCGCTGTCAACGCCGCAAAAACAATTAGTAGGTTAATATTTATTTGATTGCCCCCGTTGATTGGATAGTGATAGCAGATTACTGATTGAATTTTATACAAAAAGGGTTAGATGTATACACGCATTATTTATGATTTATGAATCATTATATTCGATTTTGGAACAATAACCCTTTCTACTAGGTACATTTTTTATGTCGAATATCGACAGACGAGTATTAGGTTCACTTGATGTTAAATGATACTCCAGCCACAGAACATCAGTCAATGATTCGCTGTCGAACTACTTTTTACTTCGAGTAATCAGTTTTTTCATTTATGAACAGTAGTACGATACCTGATCGGAATTTCGAATTCCTCCCAACCGTGAATGTCCGAAATGACCAGACGTGGGAAGACATGTTTATAGAACATAATAAGCAAGTGGTCCCGGCGAGATTCAAACCCACGACCCATCGTTGCGCAAGGTAGGTGTTCTACCAAACTCGCCAACGAGCCCGTCAAACGGAGTATACTCGTATTTCACGGAGTTTTGGAATTTCAAATATTTTTTTTATTAAGAGTTTAGACTAACGAAGGATAAGACATTGAGAGATGATACCGTCAAATGTAACTGAAGTTATTTTCATAAATGTTTTAAGAATTTACCTTTCATGTTCATGAACCCTAAACATACTTTTTCTTTCTCTCAAACAATTAAAAAGTAAATAAAGGAATTGAAACATCGTATCCTGCTTTTGTTGGGCAAATAAAAACTTTTCAAACAATTTTCGCTCGCACCGAAAGAATGTTAATTGTGTTCTTTCTCTTTTACAAAAACCTGCCCGTTTTCGCGAGTGGAGTCGGTAGCATAAGTTATTTAAAAAAAGGAAATAGCGTTTATACATTCAAGTTTCCGCTTTTTCCAACATCTTTTTTCTCCGAATACTTGTGTAATTGTGCGGGTACTCTCAAATTTGCTTTTACACTTAACAAATGTTGGTTGGGATCCCGCGAGGGCAAATATAAAAGGGCCTTTTTCAGACGCCTTGCCTCGTTGTTACTCAACCTAAACAAATATGGTGCGGATGAATAAGACGAGCAGGTTTGTTTATACATTGGAATACCGACATTTAACACAGTAATTGTACAAAGAAACTGATTTGTACGATAAGAAACTGTGTGATTGATTCATTTATTTTCAAATTCTTAAATAAATATATTTATAAGAATATTAATTGTCGTTTTTACCTGATGCTACAGTATTAGTCAAGTTCTGAAAACCAGCGCTATGTCAAGAATGGTTTGCAAAATACTTGCTAAGTCTGACCATTTTGGTCGCCATACAAACTAGTTTTTTTTAAATATTTATTAATAATATTGTATGTTTTATATAGTGCCTAATAAATATATATAGGTATATATTAATTCTTCGACTTTATAAATTGAATTCGCGAAACATTAAAAAATTATATCAACATTTTAATTTTATAACAAACAATTACGTACTACAAACATTAGAGCATAACCAGTAGAAGTTTAAAAGACAAATATAATTACAAGACTTAGCGTTGCGGCAAACGTGCCAATACAATTCTCATTCCCGCATTAAATTGAACGCCAAAACACGTATGTTAATCGCGTCGTTCCCGCAAACGAGCGCGCGTTACCTCGCTACCAGCTTGAAAGTTGTTTGGCATGAAGATGTCGTGGTCACATTCCTCCCCTTTGCAAATGCTTGCATTCCTTCACGGAATTCCTCTAGCGACCCGTACCGTGCTATTGTCACAATGTTACACCGCAAAGGTAAATAACTTAATAAATGTCAAGTCGGTCATTCTGGAATATTCAAATGTCACCACGGTGCGTTACGCCACGTCTTTGTAATTGAAGGATTGTCTGGCTCGCTTTGTTTGTAATGGATACTATAGAAAATATTGGTTTGCTTTTGTTGAAATATTCAAATATTTTTTAAGAATAGAAATCAAAAAGCTCAAATTCTTCAGATTTTAAGGTTAACTTTGAAGTCTAGGTTCTTAGTATGGTTTTGATTTGTTTTAAAAAAACTATTAATATAGATACAATAAAAACTGAACTGCACCGATCACGCACATCAGTAAAAAGACTGATTTGTCATTACATTAAAATGCCACTGAATTTACAATAGTGATGTTCTGACCTAGATTTCACATATAGGTAAAACTTCTAGATTTTAGTTTCACTCAAATTATTATAGTTACTGATAATATTAATTCAGCATTGAAAATAAATACAAGTTAAAAATAAAAATATTTTTTCATGGCTCACAATTCATTTTTGCCCTACATTCGGAATTTCAAAATAATAAGTTTCACAAAATGCACGTTTCTTTATACGTCCACACTTAAAGTGATATCAAAGTAGTATTCTGCACGAAAACATCAAGTGAAACTTCTTGATGCTTGAAATTTAGTATGAGATTTGTGTAAAATGAGCTTTTGCCAGTGCCAAAATATTATTAAACTTCAGCTGGAAGTTATAAGATGTTTTAAATATTAAGATAATAGAAATTATTACTTAATTTTTATATTTTGTTATTAAATACAATACCAACTCAATACTTATAAATAAAATAATTTTAATCTCGACTGAGTTAATTTGAATTTGTTTTACTATCGTATAAATGCTACACTTTAGGATGTTTTATGTAATACCTAAAAACTGTTATGTTACTAAAATGTTTAACAATTTATTAATGCATTCAGAGACATGGCTCAGGACTGAATATAGTTTTAGGTGATGTCAAACAATTTTTACAGTAATTTGAAATTATTATGTGCAAGAATAGATTCAAGCTATAGTAACCTCTCAGAAGAGTCCTAAGGCCTCTCTCGCAGCTTGTGGCTCGGTCGAAATCACTCGAGCGCCGTGTTTGCGCGGATTTCCCTAAAATGTATGAAATATCACGCCCGTAGCTTGTGGCGGCCACCGGTGGCTAGAAGATCGGTGGTGGCCAATCGAGCGCCGTTTTGCGCGAATGCCCTATAATGTATGAAATATGACGCCCGTAGCTTGTGGTGGCCACCGGCGCGGTGGCTAGAAGATCAGTGGTGGCCAATCGAGCGCCGTTTTGCGCGAATGCCCTATAATGTATGAAATATGACGCCCGTAGCTTGTGGCAGCCACCGGCGCGGTGGCTAGAAGAACGGTGGTGGCCAATCGAGCGCCGTTTTGCGCGAATGCCCTATAATGTATGAATTATGACGCCCGTAGCTTGTGGTGGCCACCGGCGCAGTCGCTAGAAGATCGGTGGTGGCCAATCGAGCGCCGTTTTGCGCGAATGCCCTATAATGTATGAAATATGACGCCCGTAGCTTGTGGTCACCAACAGTGGCCTTGTATGCACGGGCTGGACTCCCTTAACGGTATGTGGCACCACGGCCACATGACATCAAATCAATGATGCACTCTACATCTATATAGCTTTTTATTGAGTATTCGACGCATATAGACCGAAGTCCGAACGTACCCGTACAAGTTAAGCTTAACAGCTTATATGTGTACGGTCCTTCATTATGACCCGGCCTGAATCTTCGATATTCGTCCCGCTCATTCAATACTCGAAGAAGCCATATTTGAGAAAAATATAATAGTAGGACTTTATAACTAAGATTTCTCCGCAATTTTACGTGAAAAGATTCGGATGTTAAGTTTCCTGGGTTAAATTGCTAAACCTTACATATTCCTGTGCAAAACATCAAGTAAAAATATATAAAAAACATTATTGTATACAAAAAACAGACACATTTTTGTGTCTGTTCCACTTATGTTTTTTCTTTACAGGTAAATATCAGCCTTCTCTGACCTGTCCGACCAAAAAGTTTTTAAAGATTCCTAGGATTCTTTCTTCGAACCTCTAAACGCGCGAGCAACGGTGACGAGGCGGAAATCGAAACGGTGATTCATTGAATTGAAAAACTTTTTCCTATCCATTAAAATTTAATAAGAAATAAAGCAGCTTCAAATTACCTGTATTTCATTTTTAATAGATCTACTATCTGAAGATGCAGTGAACTGTCTATAATACTTTCCAGTAATAATTATTAATAGTAAACTAATAGATAAATATAATTGCATTAATGTTCAAAGCTTTCTTCTTTTATGAGTTCAATCATAATATAATCTTTAGCTTTTATTCTACAACTTACATACTAATATATGTAGGAAGTAAAGTGAACTCAATATTTTGGCAAAATTACTTTTTTTATGGAATGGCCCAAAAATTATTGTTCAAATTTAAGAGCATGAGTATTTTAAACGTTTAACCAAAAAAAAACAAGAATTTTGATTTAGATCATTTCTATTCTAAAGGTGCGACAAATACAAAGATTTTATTACCATAGACAAACTTGTAGTTAAATAAATGCATCATGTTGAAAAAATACAGACTTTCAACGTTAGATATAGATTTTACTGGTAAATTAATCAATTATTATATAAAATCAAATAATAATAAAAAATGTATCTAAATTTATTATTGCGTAAAAATACATATTTTTGCGACACAGCTTATAATTTGATATCTTATAAATTATTTAAAAGAAAGGAATAGACAATCATCAAAAGTGGCCCGACGGTTCTCTCCTAGCTTGAGATCGAACAATTGCATTAGCACACTGAAAGAAAATAGAAAAGCCTTCTTCGAGACACTTGCTTTGAGAAAAGGCTTTTAAAAAAATTGTAAAACTATAATTAGGAAATAATTTTAAATTATTCGTTAACGGGAATACCGATATTAAAAAAAATCATATTCGAAATTTAAATATTTGTCAATGAAAATGAATTCAAAATTTGGCGGCTTTATAAGTAATGAGCATGCGTAAACTAAACTTTAAAATGATACAATAAAGAAATAATATATATGTCATTGAATATTTCCTCTCATATCTTAACAAAGGAATTAAAGTAACGTATTTTTTTTAATCTTTTAAATTTTGCTCAACAATACCAAAACGTCATTAGAAATTCGTGATAATGCTATAATAAATAAAAAGCTTAACCAATAAATTGAGCATCTCACAAAGTGTAGAATACTTTCCGTTTATTCACATAATTTAAGAAACTGTATTTCTACTAATTAATTAAAGGCCGACAACGCGTCTAAGACATTTAAATCACGGATAGCCATGGGCGGTAGTCATTACATACACCATAAAGTAACACGACGGTGCGGTTGTCTGCTCTGAAAATCATTTGACAGCTCGACGATATGAATACTTTTTCGCAAGTTGTTCGAGCTAGGCCCTCTGTACCTAATAAAAAAAAATTACCTGACTCTTCATAGGGTCTGTGTTGATCTGACACATATATGTCCCCGAGTCCTTGGGCTCGACGCTGCTAATGTACAGCTTCCAAGTATTGTGCCCGTTGTGTGTGACTGACAGCCGTGGATTGATGTTCACCATGTGGGTGTGTATCGCTAGGATGGTCTTTGTGTCAGATTTTATCCACGCGACCTACAAACAACAATGTATTAGACAACTGCTATTAATTAACTTTTTCAGGAATTCCGCGTACGTAGCTAAGTGGTAGATGTGTTACGTTTTGCATAGGAGGTCTCACGTTCGAATCTCAGGACATAAAAACAAGAATTGTTCAGGCAGGGTACAGCTCACATATCTCGGCACTTGCTTGAAATAAGATCAATGAAAAAGACACAGATTTTTTATGTCATATAATATCGACAGAAGATAGAGATTCACTTGGTAAGCGTTACTTCACCTACAGAACATCAGTCAATAATGCGCTGTTGACCTAAATACTTTTTGTTTCAAACATAGGATATCCATAGACTGAAACCGAAACGCGCAATGCAATCCACGGTATTTCCATCTATGAACGGGTGTTCGTTATCTGGTCGGAATTTCGATATTCCTCCCACCCGTTCAATGCCCGAAGTTACCAGACGTGGGGAAAACATGCTTACAGCAAATAATAAAAATGTCGTACCGCTGGGATTCGAACCCACGACCCATGGAAGTGCATGGCAGTTGTCGGAGCCCGAGCCGCCGAATGAGGGCTTTTAGCATATTTTTTGTTTGTTTAGTTTCCTTCCTTCTTTATATTATAGTGATATGAAAATTGTACCCCTGATTACAGACGCCACGTCCGCGTCCGTTTAAAGTTACAATGCTACAGTGATACGCTTTTATACACAAAGTACACATAATACGATGCTTGAAAGCATCTAGTATGATCTAGTATACATGACGTCAGATATTCTAACTCCACTCCTGCCAACGTAAATACGGCTGCTTGCAAAATAAACTACTTGTTCCGACAAAAAGTTAATATCCGTGTCTCGTAAAGTGACATAGGACTGACACGTTTTTGTGCCTGATCACTGATTACACTATGCATTACACAATAAAAAATGACTTTTATCATTTTTTTGAAGAAGACAACGAAACAGGGCCTGTTCTAGTAGTGGTACCTATCCAGGTCAAATAAATAATTACAGAACCATATTTAATTGGCCAATCAGACATAATGACACTGTCAGGGATTTAGATTTGACCAAAAAAAACATAGAAATATTAGGCTCAAAAAATGTGCTGAATTTGAATTCAGGACCTCCAGTACTAAACCTCCAGGACCAGTGCATTGCATTTAGAATTCAGAAATAGTAATCACATAAAAAGAAACTGTCTCTTATTTCGTACGAGTACGAGTTAACATATAGTCAATGAAACTGATAGCAATAGTTTTAAATAAAACTCAATTTTGATTTGCATTTTAGTAATTAACATATAAGCCATAATAACTTAATAAACCCATAGGGGTATGTATTAGACTTAATTCAAACCGCTGTTATATAAATGATTTAGAATAACGTACCTTGTAACTTCCAAGATGATTGACAGTACACGTAAAGTGCACATCTCGGCCCAACGCTACTGTAATATTCTCAAGCGGCGCCAGAAACTCCGGCTCTTGCTCACTGTAGCCCGGGCCTTGCAGCTGACCTGCAATACACCCTAAGTTATCACTTTAATATCAGGACTGCGCTTTGCAATAAACCCACTATTAATGTGTTCAATTGCAACTGTTTTGTGAACGCGACTGTACAGCTGCACCATGGTTTTGTATAACTTTGCGAGAATTATGAGCTTTAATTAAATCTTCGATAGTTAAATATTATCTTTTATTTTTGAATTTGGAATCTTTTTAATGTTTTAAGAACTTTTCTTAACCTAATGAATGATCAATGACCGAATGTACTTTAAAAACGTACTTATTATAAATAGTATACAGACTGAGACAGAAAGGTCCAGTATCAGCAAGTTTTGAGGTTTTCTGTGACACCTGTTTCTGTATGTTCAATATACACTATACTATGATATCACGAAGAAAAATCTCAAAATGATTTTGAATGTACCATATATATTACGTTAAGGTTTTATATAAGACATTTGACTCCTAATAATTTACCCTAGCATATATTAAACAATTTTCGTAGCCGTAGTATTAATTTATATATCGAAGGCTAACAGCGAAAAAGGCGATGAATAAAATTTATCTATTTTTTTGGCTTTTCTTTATTTCTTTCTTATTTTTTAGCTTTTTTTCTACATCATTTGATCTAAGATTAATGAATGTAAGAGAAAGTTTAATCGCTTATATATTTATATCATTTTTTTAAGAAAAGCATCCAAAACGTCGGCATAAATAATATAAATAATAAATCGCGTTTTAATCCGATATGAAGTATTTTATTTAAATGTGTGATACTCACGTTAATAAAAGACAATATTATATTATTATCTTTATTCATAGGTATATTGTGTTACAATAATCTAATATTTTTTTATGAATAATTCTACGTAAGCTAAAAATAATTAACATGAATCCATTATGCAGTCAAATATAAACAAAGGAATGACAGAACGAATCAATTTTTTAAATTGAATTGGTATCAGCAAACAATATCCAAATTACCGAACAACTGACGTCACCAATATTATTGTGTAATATTGTTAGAGCTACCGTAATATTATAAGCCGTATTTCCGTACTAAATAATAAATTAATGAAAAGCCTTCAGAAAGTAACTAGTATAGTATATTATCACATAATGAATGTTTGAATATAAAAAGGGCCAGGGCAAAAGTACTCCAAAGCCACGAACATGTTTGAAAGCATCGATGTAAGTACATATGCAATATGCATATGGAATTCCATGACCTCTGCCAATCTCAATGGGAAACAGGCGTGATGTTATGTATGTATATGTCTTTGTAAAGTCAAAGTGAATAAAATTATTTTTTAATTATCGTTAATTACTTTCTGTACTTTAGGTATAAAATCTAATATAGCTAGAGTATAATTAAGTCAATATTACTATAAACTCACACTAACCACCACCGCATATTAAATAGGCATCAGGATCAACAAGGTGTGGTTTGCAAACAATTATTATTATTGGTCCGTACACAACATCACATAATTATCTCTCTCTAATTTACATTTCGATATATACCTACTACTAGCTACTTACAATGACCTGCTGGCCTAGCATGACAACCACGACATAATTTTGTCGACCGTTTTCTCGTATTTTAATCGATTATCTCTTTATGTCTTCCGAGTATAACATAAAATTTACACTAAAATCTCGACTTCTAATGGTTGTCGATATCGAGATATAATACAGAGATATCTTATATCTTAGTTTGTCTTCACTCGTCCACGAGATATCTCTTGATGGTCTAGGCAGATAGCAATTAGTATCAGTCATTTAAATGCGGTCAAGCGTTATTCATAATTATTGGGTTTTGGCCTTCGCTAGTCGGTTTTCGACGTTCAGTGATTAGGGACGGGAATTGAGAAGGTTGCGCTTAAAAAGGGTCACACTAAATGTCCCATACTGTGACATCAAAACGATTAATGGCTTCGTAGCAGAATTTTGGACGGCTGAATATTTCGGCCAATTCGACTAATGCAAAATTCTAATTCAATGTTTTTTTTGCGTTTCACTGTGACTCGTTTTCTATCTTTATTAGGTAAGGTAATTTGTCACTGATCTTATTTATGCAGATCGGATAGGTATAACTTTTGTAATTTTACTCGCAATGGTTATACAAATTAAAATCTATCGAACAGAAACTCTTATAAGACATTACTTAAATAAAATAACTTTAACCGAATTAAAACGCGCCATTATTGTATATATCTCGATGTTTCGAATGCTTTCCAGCAATCATGGTCACAGGCAGAACTAAACTAATAATAATTTAATTATAGACCATGCCAGCCCACGTCCTTTGCAGAATTGCTGTAATGGGGAAATACAAGATTAACATAGTGTCCCAAAATATATACGGTGTATCAGATTTCTGAACTTTAGAAGAAATAAAAAAACTTAAACGAAAAAAAATCATTTAACTGTTCAAGAACAGAAATGGAATAAAAGAACTTAAATTAAATCTACTAACAAGAAGCTGGCAATTACTCTTTTATTTGAAATATAAATTCCATTTTTATTTATAAAAAATTCTCAAATGAAAAATATATTTAAAAAGCCAACGATAATAACAGGGGTATAGTCGGATTAAAGCAAACAAATATCCTCGATATTAACATTCATTTTCTGAAACGTAAACAAAGAGATATGCTGAAAATGACGTTCATTTAATAATGCTTATCTGGTCCGTCAAATTAGCAGGATACGAAATCATGTGGTCATTATTCAGCCCGCATCAATTAAAGCCTATGCAACTACTCATTGATTTCCGCCTTTCTATGTATCATTTACCGCAGTAAATCATTCGAAATTTGAATTGAATATGTTTTTCCGTTATGAAACGCATGTCGGGTGCAATTTAATATTATCTGTGATCTGTAAGGAATTGTATAGATAGTAAGACTATATTGTAATTAGGCTAATATAAAAAGCACATTAGCCTTTGAATTTTAACTCTATATAAGTTTTAAATAAAATATAATTAGGTTTATTAAGTTAGATTATCCTTATTATAACTTTGCCTATTTGAAGTAATATATTCAGGGAATATCTTTCTTTTTTCTGTGTGAGCAAAACCACCGTAATGATCAATAAATTAACTTCAAAGTACAGAGTCTAATATCTCACCTCCTTGTAGTCCAAATTTTAAGTTAAAATAATCTAAAATAATCGCATATAATATAACAATAATCCTTCCCACAGTTCTGGATTAACTGGCTAACGAATAACTGCCTCTAAGTAATTTATAATAACAACATGGAGATACATAGTTTATTAATTGGTACAGAGCTAACAAAATTGAATTAAAACACTAATTTAACAAAAACAACCAACTTGCATTCCCTCGGACGAGGCTAATAAAACATTATTGAAGCGAATCCAAGCTTGTTATTCACAGACTATTAAAAGTACTCAGTGTTATACTGAATCTCGTTTGTGAGTTATAGAACTGCAGATCCGAGCTAATGTACTATCTGCCAGTTATTCCTACAATGTGCTACTTTGACACAAATTCCAGTCGGTCCGACTTCGACTGTCCCCCTTCTGATTGTACTCAACTAAGGTTTACTTCGCTTCGACATTATTAAATAAACTTTACATTGTATTATTCGTAAATATAAGAAAACTACGCGAATCACGTTTGCGTAGTTTAATTCTTGTAAAATATGCATCAAAGACAACTTAGCTTCAGCGTATTTATCATCTATTTTTAAAGATGGTAATAATAGGAAAACTTCAGCGAACACAGGAAGTAAAATATCTATACTCATAAATCATAATATAATTACGTTTTTTTTAAATTTCGAATTCTATAACCATTGTTATTGTGATAAAAGAATATAGAAAACTAAAAAGGCCAATTTTTTCGGATATTATTTAATTTAGCTCTACTATTAGCACTAAATGATAATTCATGTTGAATTGATAATTGTTTTTTATATGAAAAAAGTTGACTGATAGTTAATAAAATTTCTTGACTACTGGTTTACGTCAGCTTAAATAAAATCTTCGTTAACTCGACTGATTAATTTTTAAAAAAAATTTAAAGCGGGTAGCCGAGCATGTGGTTACCTTATTATTCCTAAAAATATAATATATACAATTAACCTATACTTTAAAAATAATTATAATTAAAAGCACTAGAAGCACAACATATATATTTAGCAAATTAGTAAATTTTTAATACTTTTAGCGTTTCAAGATAATTACTACGCCTGTAAAGAAAATATACTCTTGAAAACATAATAAAAATGAAAAATGAAAGAATGATATTGTATGCTATTCATCATATAACATAAGCGGCTTTAAAACTATCTCCTATCAATAGCAATAGCTTCGATCTTCCAAACTTTGTACTAAACTATGTTGTTAACAGCTATTATCTAATGGAGTTTGTAGTTTTCATCTTCCACCATTATTTGTTTAGACCGCTAAGGACTATTGCATTTGACTTAACTCAAACCATTTCTAACGCATCTTATATTTAATGGATGACCGTAGATAAAGCGTCTAAATTTGCACCAATTCAACTAAGACATAGGGCACGTATGCCTTAAAAAAAAATAAAAACCTTTAAGAAATTTCCCATCGAAAGGTTAGTAAATAAATTACATAAAGGACTCGCAAATGTCCATTTTGAATGAAATGATATTTATTTGTGACAAACGAAAAAAAAATCGTAAGCGACATGATAAGGTACATGACGTAACGCACCACGAATTATTATTGTTCTGATATACACTACGGTAAAATGGAAAATAATAATAAGCACATATCATTTGTGAGCATAGAGCAACACGGGCCACCGGCGAACCGGAGGGGAGTAGCCATACGCAGGCGTTCCCCTCTGTCAAAGTACAAGTCCAAATGGTCCTATGCGTACAATAAAACTAGTTGTAGCCACACTTTTCACTAGACTAAATCCAGATGCGCGACTGAATCGACCTCCTAAAAAAATGCCGAATTGTTTGTGTTTCTTGTTGCCAAAAAATATCTGCCACGTCAAATTTACAAAAAGATAGCGTTATCTTTCATATGTAGGTATTTTTTAATCATATTATTACTATTTACTTCTTTAAAACTTAAAAAATTACAATATTATCGGTCGTGTTGTTTCGGATTTTTTTACCAACACAGTCGCTCGACAGATCCGCGTATTGTATAAGCCCTCATACAATACACGGATCTGTCGAGCGACTGATCCGAGTTTATTTCCGAGAAGTCGCTGTCACCGAGCGATAGTGTTGTTGTCGGATTGTTTTAAGTTATCGAAAAAAAATGGCAAAGGAGTCTTCTATACAGAGACAGTTTTGAGATTAAATTTTCTGATTCAAATATTATATTGTGATAATATAGTTATATTGTTAAAATATAATATAATACTTACGCGCGTTAGCACATTTATTAAAATCACTTAGTGTAAACTTCAACCATAATGTTTTTTTTATTTCCTAAATATTCAAAGGATATGGAAAATTGTGTAACCCAAATTTAATAATTGCGATATGATCTAGAAAAATGACATATTTTTAATCTTATAATATAAAAAATCAGCTCAATTCTCAATCTGGGAGAGGAGAAATATGAGAAATATAGTTTTCCTGAGATTCTCGATTAATTGAATCGATTACACAATCACAAAAAAAAACCTTTGGACAAGGTAATTAACTCAAAAGTAATTAAATGTACTTTAAATACAATATATTGCATATAATTACAGTTATGTTATTAAATAAAATATAAATTATTAATTAAAGAAAATTAATATACATAATTATCGATTAAAATCGATCTTTTATTTTAGTCTGTCGTTGGCATGCCGCATGACAGTTGTTTACTCTGTGCTAATTCGTTTCGTGTTTTCTACGTTTTGAGTCTGAGTGCTTTCCCGATTGTCGTAATTTAGGAATTGTTACGATTTGACAACTACAAATATCATTGATCACAGATTTATGATATATATGTCAATTATTGATTGTAACATAACCTTACTTTTACAGTTTACTACTTAAAACTCTAATAACTCGGCTCTCAGATTGTCAAAACTAATAGAATTTTCAACGAAGGACTGTTAAGTCTCAATCTATTAATTCACACCAATTTCATATTGTTACATTGGGGGCCCAAAGTTGTTAGTAATCGTTTCCATCTCCGTTAAGGGATACATGGAATAAACATATTTTGTAATTACGAAGTATTTTTCAAATTATTTCTAAGATTTTATTATACCTATACCAACTCATGGTCCACTCTCCGTGACCTGCTACGTGCGCATTACCCGACAAGTTCATTTTTATTATTGTAGTACGTAATAAATTAACTCCATCTTTAAAATAAATAAATTAATTCGAACTTATAAACCTAATTTCCCAAACCCAGTTCTTGAAATTATCGATACTGCGTATCGACAGTTGTTGCAACTACGGCTAAAAGGACTTGTCAGTGTAGTTGCGCCATTTAATTATACTGTTATGACACGGAATGTTTAAATGTGTGTGTGAAATTGTTAGTGTATTTTTTAATTGTCACGGTGTGAGTTTCGTAGTGACAGACGATTGCTCGTGTGTGCGAACTTGAGTACGCACACATAGCGCAGGTTTCCCCCCGCAAAAAATGACAGATTGTTTGGTATCGGTAACGAACGCTATGGCTACTCCCCTCCGGTTCGCCGGTGGCCCGTGTTGCTCTATGTTTGTGAGTCTATCAAATTAGGTAACGGGAAACAGTGAGGCCGATTTAAAAAAAGAACATTTTTTTTTGCTTCGTTTTGCGACGGCACATGTTTATTTATTCAAACAGAGGTATTTACCTGACTTATGCTGTTACTTAAAAAAAAATCTAATTGTACTGTCACTATACGAATATTATTATAAAGAAACAGAAAATATTTAGATTGTCGTGACTATTAAGTAATGTTGTATCGGAGCATAATATGGAATTCCGTGATCTCTGCCTACCGCAACGGGAAAGAGGCGTGATGTATTTTATCCGTCTGTATACGCTTCCTTCACAAAAACATTTTTTGTAATAAAATAAATAAATAATCTTTAGCACATTAAATTAAATTAAACAATCAAATAACATTTATGAGGAAACATTTATATTAAATATTTGTAAAATCAATACATAGATTTTAATCATCGTATCCAAAAATAAATTGCAAATGTCAATCTAACTTATCGTTGTAAATGAGTTTCAATCAAAACATATTTTCACTTATAAGCATTTCGTACTCGATTGGAGTTCCATCCGAGTTCGTATTTCAATTATTCAGTATTTTGTGCCCATCGATGTCTATAATTACATTCTGATAGAATTGCATTAAATTCACCACACGTTCGTAATTTCCATACATATAACGCAATGATTAGCCGATATTAACTGGTTAATATATTGTTTGTAATTCCGTTCTATCACACATTCTTTTCCCAAATACTTAATTATTCATTTCAAACGCATGATAAAATAACGTGGATTCCTCTACGGGGTGTTATGTCTGACGAGTTGAAAGCTCAATGCAATTAAAAGAAAGGTTGTTTAGAGTGTTTTCAATTAAACTTGGAATCTGCTAAGGCAACGTTCTGTGCGGGTTTCTAACGTCAAGCGCGCCGACAACGTGAGAGAATCTGGGTCGGCATTGCTTCTAAACTGCATTCAGCGTAGACAGTCATTAAACTACAACAGTTTGTTCGATCGTGAATGTAGCGGTTCATTTTACTGTCCTGCACTCAAACCTGACATTGTCTAAGATGTAAACACAGAACAGAAGACCCTGTTCTGTGGATGTAAATTCTACGAAAAGTTTTAAAATAATACTCGGTACATTTCTTCCGCGTACAAGCGTCATATAGGAAAAGGAATCAACTGCCAGTGCATGCGGTAATATTCAAGAGAGAGCGGTAACAAGTGGTAACCTTAAAAGCTGGCATCCCACCCGCGATTCCTGAGATTACGGGTGCTTATGAGCGGTGCTTGTAATTGAATAATTAATTATTTATCCCGACTTTTTGAATGATTTTCAAAGATTTGAAAGATTGATTGATTGAAGATTGAAATCAAGTTTTATTCGATAACAGTTTATTATTTATTTAAATATTTTCGTTTCAATCCTTAAGGGCCTATGTCGATGAGGCTCGCAGGCCGACAAATCGCTCTATTGAATGTGAGTGAGCGAGATTGAAATAATTACTTGTGACATGTACCAAAAAGAGATGGCTGTAGCTTGAACACGCTCGGAATAAAACAACGTATGTGCCAAAACCTAATTCATTTCATAACATTACAATACTTTATTTGATTAAAAATCGGTTTTGAGCAATCTTAAAGTCATTTATTCTACATCCTTTAAAATAAATTAAATTAAATAACTCTTTGCCGTTATGCCCTGGGATCCAAAAAAGTGTAAAAATAGACATAACTTCACATTTTTTTTCTATCGAAAAAATTTCATTGAAACATGTTTTCCTTTTGAGCGACACTGCGTAATATAGTCAAAAAACAAATTCCAAAATTTCATATCAATAATCCACAGCCTGAACAAGTTACACGTAATAGAAAAACCGCATTTTTCTCGACATATCCTCTTAATTACAACTAAGTGTGATTTTACCCACGATTTATTAAATTGTATTACAATAAAGCTTGCTATAATAACGAGTTACCGGCTTCTTCGTTACAATCTTCAAGAATAGCTAAAATTATTTTAACGTGACCTACATTCAGAATTTAACTACTCTAATTAAAATATAACGGTGACAAAAAGTATCGTTTAAATGATTAAGAATAAAATTGCCACCAACATTTTTAAATTAAAGCACAGTTTGGAAAAGACTCGGCGAACGATGAAAATGAACATTGGCCGGTGACTTTCGAGAGAAGATTTAGTAGCACTCACACTAATTTATTCGGTGGCAGGAAGAGAAAATTAATGTTTTCAAAGAGGCGTAAAGAGGTACTGGACAGAATATTAAGCCTTTCATCGGCCTTATTGTGGCGCTATTTAAGACCAAGCCTAAAAGCTGAGGTAAACATTCCGTGGCTTGTTTAATCAGTTGCTTTGAACATGTTTCCTATTAAAATTGGAATTAACTATATTGATAGATAGATAAAACGTTAATTAGATTAAAATAGTACTAGTTTTTTATAGTACATACGATAGGTTATAAGTTTAGTATATTATATGATTAGAATTATAATGTTTTAATTTTATAAATATTGTCTCAAATTGTAAAATACCATAATATTATCTTTTGTAACATGAGTATCACACATTTAAATGAAATGATTATTAAGAAAATAAGCATATCAGTATATTGAAAAAAAAAGAATTAAAGGGGCTTTATTTATCGTATTAGGTACGTATCTTTACAATTTCTTTACAACAAGCATGGTCACTGATAAACCAACAAATAACAGTTAAATGTAAAATATTATTATCAAACAAAATTCAAAAATATCTTTTCAAAAAGAAGCCCTCATTTAGTTAGACAGTTCTATAAACAAATGAACACATACGTATTTTTTAAAATTAGAACACTCCAAAGATTACTACTACTTCTTATTTTAAAAATTCTCATTAAAAATATATTAATCCCAGATTACACAATTCTTACCAGCCACTATAGTGAGAAGTGCAAACGTAGAAACCAACGGGAGCCCTCCGGTTTCCATGGAAACAGTTCGAGTTCGCCTCAATGCTTCCGCAGCCATAATGTCAACAGACATTTGATTTTCAACCAGTTCTATCTCACATTTCGTCCGTTAAACCATTATACTCCCCGTGGGATTAAAATTTTATTGTCTTCCCTTCTGTATACATAGCAAATATTATGACTACGCAGATATTCCGTGAATTATTTTCTTGTTGTCATATTAATATGATTCCGCTTTACTTCTTTGTAACATCTGAAACAATTGAAATATGGTTTTACAGTTGCGATAAAAAAAATTTTATATATTTGTCAGTAACCAACCGAAAATATAAATACTAAATATGAAACAACGTTGTAAATATTAAATTGAATAAAAAAGGAAATCACTACGTATATAAGTTAGATTAATTTAAAAAAATTAAACATGATTTAACTTATATATATGTAGGTATGTATATTACCGCTATACACTCGTGTAGAACTAAAAAATCATCAAAGCTCTCATAAATGGTTGGTGGTATTTATGCGACTCTACTACATCTTATGTAAGGCATTGTAAATTTTATAACAGCGCGAATAAACAAGTTAAACAAGGTTATAACAAGATCAGTTTATACAATTACAATATATAAGAATACCACATTGTGAATCCTCTGAGCGTTACACACACTTTGTAGTTTTTTATTACAGTTTCCACGCGTGGCGTGAACAAACTACGATAAAACAGGAATGATTGCCGTTTTGTTGGTATATTGTTTCAAGTGTTTTGTTCTCTTTGGTTCATCACATCCTTTCATAATCAACGTATATATACAATATACATACAGTAATTAATTTTTTTTTATAATATTCCTAACAGGTGGTTAGTCCGCCATACCCTCTCCGTCATTAAAGCAAGTATAGCCTTCAGGAAATGATTTAACATTTCAATCACTTCTTACTATCGAAGATTTTTATCTACATTATCTATTAGTTTATGTAATCATTTACATGATATATCATTTGGCACAATCGATTGAAACGTGTTCACTCTCGTATCATGCGACGACCGACGCTGTCTTGCCGTAGGAAATGGCGTCGCGACAATAAACAATACAAACAACCCTGCCCTGCGTTTGACACCAGCCCGTTCAGAGTGGATTAGAGCGCTCTACAGGGAGTTCGGCAGCATTTAGGGAACATAATAGCCTTCCACCGTGACCTGTTTTAGTTGCGACAAATAGAGATTTACGGGATTGCCTCCGGCCTTTCCGAAACGCCGTCTATTCTCCCTAATAAAATTCAATGCTCTTTACTTTGCGGTAACTTTATCACGTCGCGTTTAAACACGATTTACATTCACTGCTTCGTCTCATCCATAAACTCTAACACGTACTGTCACTCGATTATTCACATTCGACAAACTGTCCAACAAACTTTCGAACAATTTAATTCCCCTTGAAATATGCACGAAAAATTTGCCAGCGAAAAATAGGAAAAAGAACGTTTAAAAACGCGGACATTAATAAAAATTGAACGAGTGTAAAATAAATGTTTTCGAGTGAAAAGAAGAGGCGACGTCAATGGCTTGAACTCGAACTAAAATCAATCGTTTTTATTGACAAGATGAGATATGCGAGTTATACGTGTATTAATGGAACGAAATTCTGCGTGTAATTTCTAATGAATTCTCGATATTGCGGAAGGAAGCCAGCCCCGAGGAATTCCACAGCTTAATAATAATTTTACATTTGTATACAAAGACGGTGTTTTCGGTTATCTCGCGGGTGCCACGCCACTGATATGAGCCTAACAATCCCCACTTCGCGTTCTATTGTCGTATTTACATTGTCTATGTTCATCCTCAAATTATAATAACATTAGGTGACGCTGATGTAGTTAGAACTACATATGTATTGTATTATTGTACACCAAAACACTGATTTATGCAGTATATATATTCAAAACTAACTTAGAGAGCTCAAAAAAAACTCTTAGATATAATATATAACACTTGTATACGTCGATAGCTTATAATGTTCATTGTTAACATTATAAAGATTCATTCAATTTGAAACTGTAGCAGCAAAACAATTAACACGGCAATAAATATTCTTAAGAATCGATTAGCAGCAAGTTTTCTTTCTAGTCTTATCGTTTTTTAATACAGTTTTGTATTTCTTTAGATACAATGCGAACTGTTATGTAAATTAAAACTAAAAACAGATCTGAATACAAGAAAACACAACGAGAATTAAGTCCAATAACTTTAAGATATTCCAGATTCATGTTGAACTTTTCAAAGGCACTTTTTATAAGTTTAGCTTCTTATTTATTATTCTCATGCACGGACTCGTTCAAATGCGAAAGCTGGTAATGACAGCGATACGATATGGCATATCACAAAAATTAAATATCCTCTAAAATTTAGAGGGGGCCAAAAGTCTCTCCTGGCCTGATGCCAAGGTAACGTTAATACTACACACTTCGGCCCGAAATAACTTTTAAATACTTATGGCTCATAAAATCGACATTGGACCGTATGGAGAAAACTGGAATAGACACATCTGGAGCCGTACCACGATCCCTTTAAACAATATTAAAGCTACGTTATTATATATTCTTACTCCGGTAACGAACCACCGTTCATAGATGGAAAAACCGTGAAGTGCATATAGCGCATTTCGGTTTCAGTCTATGAATTTCCGAATGCTCGAAGTAAAAAGTAGGTCGACGATGCGTCATTGACTGATGTTCTGTGACGGAGGTATCACCTACCATCAAGTGAACATCGTGCTCGTCTGTCGATATTTAAAATAAAATAAAAACTATGAGAATGCACCGTGATACATCTAGCTGCTGCTATAGTATAGCCTCAAAAGATAGCGATACTGCCCTGATTTTTAAACTATCTTGTATATAATAGATGCCTAGGTTGTTTGCTATCTATATAACAGGTGTTGCCAGCATCGGAGATGAGTGCTTTGTATTTTTTAACTCAGCGACGCGCTGCGACAATATACAGATAGCTCACATAATTGAAAAGCATCACAAATATAAGTTAATTTCCTCAAAAATTCTTAAATCTGTGAATATAGTATTTTATGATTGTTTTGAGTACCTACTCATATCTACCTACATCTGTTGCAAAAAAATCTTTTAAAAATTTCAATTTAAAAAAAAAATTGTAATGGTACAATAAATACGTCATATTATGTAAAACAAAGCTATTATTTTTGAAAAAAAAATGCTGTTATAGGTAGTAAATATTTTTTTTTATAAGTTATGAAAGAATGTGGAAGGGTATAAGGGATGACAAAGGTTATAAATATCTTTGAAACATGAGTTAAAGAAGAAAATGGAAGAGGCAAACAAACTTTGCACCCACCCCAAATAAGAAGAGAACAGGGAAGGGAGAAGAAGAAACATATTTTAACACTGAATAATTCCAAAATTGTTTTTGATAAAAACTTAAAATATGCTCAAAACTTTGGACTACTACATAACTAAATAGTTTATGGTACACAGTTATTATGATTAAATGTAAGGCAGATATCACTTTCATGATTAGAAAGTGTTTAAGGTTTCGAAGAAAAGTGATTGAGCCAAAATTTTAAGAAGAAGGTCACAATAATTCTAAAGATGCGATAGGACTCTTAGTACAGCCGCCCTAGCATGACCGCCACGAGATATCTCGCGGTCGAGAGAAGACAAACTAAGATATCTTACATCTTAGTTTGTCTTCTCTCGATAAATAATATTTCGACATCGACAATTTTGATAGAAAAGATATCTCGATCGACAAATATATTTTTGATATTAAAAGTCGAGTTTTAAGTATAATTGTCATGTTAGACCCGGAAGAAATAAAGCGATAATCGATTAAAACACGAGAAAACGGCCGACAAATATTTGTCGCGGTTGTCATGCTAGGCCGGCAGGTTACGAATTCCCCTGTCTCGAATCTAGTGACAATAACCTTTCCATAGAATAAATTGCATAGCGCATGTCGTTTGCACTCGAGCCATCTTAATTCACAATTAAAAGTTAAATTATTATCTGTTTAATTACTACCATTGTGGTGGACGAATCTCCATTATTCAGAATAGCTGTCTACGAAGAATTTCGTAAAAATCACGACGTAAAAACGATTTAATCGTAATGAGAATTAGCTTATCTTTGCTCGTTTTGTCCGTCTGAAGGGCAGGTGAAGGTAAATCTGTTTCTATTAATACTCTAATTAATAAAACATTCGTATTTTACTAGACTGGCTGTTAAATAATTTTACGCTTCAAATTATGAAATAACAGGTATTGAAAGAACATTTTCTTTATTTCGTTACTGACAATAATCAGATTGTAAAATAATTATAAGTATATTATTTATCCATATTGCATATAAATTCATAAGTAGGTGTGTTTTGTAAACTTGTTAAATTCAAATTCAAAAATCATTTATTCATTTAGTACATCTTGAAGTAATTAACTATAATAATAAGTCAGTAACTACAGTAAGTTATGTTACGATCAATACAAACTCAATTCAATAATTTTATTTTTCTGCCCTTAGAACAATTGTAGGTCTTTCGGTAAAGTTCAGTCCAGAGATATTTAGAATTCAACTAAGTCACAAACTGTGACAAAGTTAAAAAAGTTCTCAATTAATTACATCCATCGCGGTGAAAACTTCGCTCGTTAACCAACAATTCCCTTAAATTCTCATTCAATTAAGTGAATCCCTTTACAAAAGTTTTGAAAAAGAACTTGCGATCTGTCACCTGACTGTGACAATAATAAGACACGTTTCAGTTTCATTTAAGTGATTTTTTTTAATCACTTAAATGAAACTGAAGAAACTTAAAAATCTCTAGACTTATAATTGTTGCTAAGCTGTAAGTATAGAAATATTTAATAAAGAGTTTAATCATCTTGCGCAGCCGCAGACTTGACTTGTACTTATCTTACAAAGAAATAATTAGAACATACTTGCAGGTATTTTTGTATTTTATCATAAAATTGAGCAATGATCACTTTCCTATTACTAACAAAATACTTTTAAATAAAATACTTTATAAAATATTAAAACGCGATTTAATCCGTTATAAAGTATTTTATTTAAATGTGTGATACTCGCGTTAATAAAATACATACTTACTTTAAGTATTTATTTACGAAGAGGTTTAAAATTGAATATAAGTAATAGATTATACATATTTTGGTCTCTCACAACTTCAAACTTAGAGAATCTTGATGATATTTTTATATCGAATTTAAGCTTTAAGATATTTCGGATTTTATGTGTATACGTAATAGCTATATTTTATACCGCTATTTTTATGGTAATGTGGCAAAAACTAATAAAATACTAAGCAAATCATATCGAAGATAACTTTATTAAATTGGCGTTTCTGAAAACACTAAGTTTTAAACTATATTCTATGATTTTGGTTTTCAACAAAAACCGTAATAGCTTGCGAAAAACTAACATTACAAATGTAATTCATAGCTTGTATCAGACGAGAATAATGTATCATTCTATTATTGAAATAGTTTTTCAAGTTAGTTCATTAGTTCCCGAGATTACCATTAACATATTATCTACATCGTTTTTCATAAATGTCTGTCTTGCTCCTTGTTAATCAATCTAAATATTAAAAATATCGTAACTCGTGTTCGGAACTCAATACGACAGCTGAATATGCTTTTATTAAAATCTAACATTTATAAAGGTCGTGGGTGTAACGAAATGGGTGAAGTAAAATTTCATTTATCGCAAAGTCTCGGTCATCGCTCACTAGTGGCCAAGTGCTACCCAAATATTGAACCGCCACTTGATCCGGGTGATCCATATGTGTAATAAAACAATTGTCGCTCTTCCATTCAATCCTGGACTATAAAATACTCAATTTTATTTAGTAAAAAATCATGGAATATTTCGAATATTATAAAAAAATGCTTTCGTATTAAATACATTAAATTAGTTATATCATTTAAAACTCAAGAAAGGCTGCACCGATTTTAATGATATCTTTTTTATTTAATTCTCCGTTCCGAATAGCGGAGTAACTATTAAAATATCGGAAAAATGCGCAAAAAAAATATTACAGAAAATATTTATTTTAATAAATTAAGTTTGGAACTCCGCCATCTTCCGCAATTGACAGCACACGTCACGCATGCTTATAGCTTATTTGTAATAATTGATGTCCATTGCAAATTAATGACTAAATTATAGAATAGAAGTGGGAAAATAGCATATTCAAATTGAAGGCGGTATGAAGTTCGCCGGGTCAGCTAGTAATATGATATAGTAAGTATGTACTTTAAAAGCCCAACGCTTTGACGTTGATTTTTTCACGTTATACCTACCGAGCGTACCCAATTAAACCCATCCAATATTTTCCGTGAAATATTTAATAACATTTTGAAATAACTTCGTATTCGGTATTTAATTTCAACGTCGACACCTTATTATTTATTAATTAACTTTTCTAATGTTACACTCGAGAAACAATGTAGCTTATTTCGGGTCGTATTTCATTATAATTAACATATTTGGTTTTCTGTTTCAATAACAATAATATAGAATGGCTTACAAATCTATACAAACTGGATATTGGATATTCTTGAATATAAATGGAAGCTCTAGACGTAGGTAATATAAGAAAGATTGTCATAAATATTTAAATTTGGAATACCAATTACAACTATAGAATATTATAAAAATTCGTTCTTAATTAATTTTCGATACATCAAACACCCGCCAAGTCGAGCGGCACGGCCGTACTATCCTTTTCTCGAAGTAGTTCGGGTATTATTTATCATTTCACAAAGTCGAATTTCATTGGCATTCATTAATAAACTCTGTTTTCCATTACATGCTTCGACATGGGAAAAATTTATCGTTTGCAGCACGAGCAATGATGTTTCTCCCACAGTTTTTCCGTCGGCGTATTCCTAAAATCACATTCTAATCGCTTCCCTTAAAGCAATTTCGAACATTCCTCTTTTACGAATATTGACGAAAATGAAGCGATATCGAATGTTATATTTTGGGAGCTGAATATATTAGATTTTCAGACTATTATTTACTTTAGCCCGGATCCATTTGTTTGACTTTTATTTGAGTGTTATTGTTTGAGTCACAGCACACGGGTATATGTGTACACTCTATTTATTTCAGTGATTTTAAATTAGATACATTGTTAATGAAGAGATCGATAAAACAAATAACTCCCGTGCGTATTAAGTAAAGCAATGCCTGGCGTAGTTTACATATGAATGGGTGAGCCCGCTCGCTGTAAAAACGCGACAGACCGACGAATGAGTTATGAAATGTACACACTAAGGGCCGACTTTTCAGTTGTGAGACTCCTTACCATGAAATAATTTGGAATATTGCCTCAGATTTTTTTTAACAGTATAAGGAGGCAAACGAGCCAACGGTTCACCTCAGGTGTCGCGAGTTTGAAAGTTATCAGGTTGTATCGATTCGGAAAAATTACGGACGGCAGCTGATTCCATATGATTATGTCAAAGCAAATCTTTGTTCCTAAAAATTAGGTTAAAAGTTATTTAAACATAATGCACAAAGAAATTTGCTTAAAGATATTACAGGTGTATTTACACAATATGCGCCTGAACTAGATAATCCTGAGTTTCTGGCGAGAACTAATCCACTAAAAATTAAAAATATATAATTTGCAATATTTTAAAATCACTATGTACTTATTATTATCCTCAGTTAATCTGAGGTTAAAAATGGTTATCTATATGAAAAACAGATTATAATAAAATATACATAAATACTCGGTGCTAATTATAATCATCAAGCCATATTTTTATTAATTTAATTAATCCCTGAAACGGGCGAGACTAAAAATTTTGAAAATTGAATGCTTTTGATTCTATCTTTGAATTTCGAAAATCGAACAAATACACGAACGAGCTCTGAACAGGTATAATTAATATTCATTTAAACTTACCAACTTATAAAAAACCTGTTTAGTATGTTATTCTTTCTATAAGTACTCTAAAATAAATTGAATAAGGAACAGCTTTGTTTTGCTATCACATAATAACGAACCTATCGAACGTAGAATGTAATAATGTGCCTGCGTCATATTTTCCCAGTGAACTCAGAGAAACGTAGGTCGTATTTGGTGGAATTACCCGTGTCGGCCGCACGCCCCGGGGTACTCTTATTTAGTACATGTATTGGAAAATCTTTATGTCATTATTTACAGAGACGCGAAGATAAAGAATAGTTAATATACACCGCCTTATTATTAGAAATCAGGTGTTGTGTGTTCTAATGTTTACTTATATGAAAAACTTTTAACGAAGTATTTTTATTCGTAATGTTATTTATCCCGACCTTTCGTCTGCCCTCGGCCATCGAGTTATCGTCAATCGGCCATCGAGTTAATATCTGTACTAATATTATAAAGAGGAAATATTAGTTTGTGGGTTTGTTACGATTTAACTTAAAAACATACTCGACCGATCAATAGAAACAGACAGCTACATTATCAGCTACTAACATAGGCTATTTTTTTGTAAAGTACATCTACTTTGCACCCGTGCGAAGCCGGGTGACACTCTAATAATTTATAAATTGTTTTATTCCGTAAAAGTATTTTTATTTAAACGTGTGAGTCTCACGTTTACAAAAGGTATTATTAAATTCCTCTTCAACTAAGAATATACGAAACTAACAATATACGAAATACGACGTATGTAATATTAAGTTATATTGTACGGAACCATGAAATTGAAGTGGATTGTGGAAAATAATTAGTTCTTACAGTCATAAAATGATTGATAAATTATTTGTAGCGAAAATTCTGGCTAATTATATTCGCGCTGGAATGTGGGTCTGGAAATTTTGTTAAATATTCTAATAAGTAAGCGGTTGGTATGTCGTCCTAAATACCAATACAAAACAATAAAGTTTGAACGTGATTATCATAAATTACACAAGCTTATTTGAACAGTGTTTGTGACAAAATTTTACATTTATTTTATAGCAAATTGTTAAGTTATTAAAAAAGTGAAAACCCAAGTCATTAGTAGGGCACCTCTTTTCAAGGTAAAGAAATGTCTATATATCCTTCACTTTTAAAGGCCAGCAACGCATCCTCAAGACCTATGATGTCGCGGATGTCTTTGGATGACCGCGACGGTAGTACCTTACCACTCACCGCCTGTCCGATTGACTCTGATATAAAAAAAAAACGATCTGTATCCTGAATAATTAAGTAGATTATATGTCATGTTCTGTATTTATTTAATTTTTTCTCAGCTTAGTTATGTACAAACAAACTTTAAACAAAGCATTTACTTTGTTTTTTTTTTCAGAAAAAACATGTGTATTTCCTTACAATAACTAAATTCTACTATATAATTCAATAGTATTTAAAGTAAAACCTAGCAGTGCCTATAAAAATCATGAGAGGCTTGACAATGGACGTAAAATCTATACTGAATGGTAAGCACTTTATCATTGTAATCAACGCTCCTCGTGACCACCGGAAATTGTGAAGCGTTTTATCAAAATGATCCTGTTCCCGCTAAACTACGCTCGAACTAAACATTGCATAAACCAAAATATCAGTAAAATACTGTTATTTTGGTTACGAATAGTATAATATACATAGCAGTAAAATATTTATATAAATAACAATAAAATACTGTTATTTAGCTTATTCAGTTAATTCAATATTTTGACGGGCTCGTTTGCTTTGGTAGAATAACTGTAGTGCGCTCCGATGGGTCGTGGGTTCGAATCCCACCGGGATGTTTATAGTTTTCTGTAAGCATGTCTACCCCACGTTTGGTAACTTCAGGCATTGAACGGGTGGGAGGAATATCGAAATGCCGACCGGGTAACGAACCACCATGAATCTGTCTAGTGTCTATGGATTTTCGAATGCTCGAAGTAAAAGTAGATCGACACCGCATCATTGACTGATCTTCTGTGGCTGAGGTCGGTGAAACTCACACTCGTCTATCGATATCTAACATACAAAACATAAATAAATCCCCATGGCCGTAGAGTTATTACACTAATCCTTTTTCTTTACAAGGACTTCCTATCAAGTAGTATTCTTTCCTGTACCTTGTCGAATCGAAATATTTTTTTTACCTTTTTTCTCGGGGTCTCAAACTCGGGAACTCCGGTATTAATCGCGCATATCACACAGCCGGAGGCGGCGAGATTATAATGAACTCTAAGTCAAAATTTAATTACAATAAATCTCCAGACTTCTAGCACTGAACAATGGAATTCAACAAAAATGTTGAAACATTGAGGTCGCGTTGATACAAAGCATTAATCGCGCTACGTCCAAGTAACTGTTGACTTTGTTGACAGAGTTTCTTCGAAGATTAAACATCCACCGGCAGCTTAATATTTAATCCACGTTTTCTAGATAACTAAAGAATTTAATAGATATAAAATATTGCCATATAATTTCGTTACGCTTGCTTGACTTTGCACGAATAGAAGACTAAATTTAAAATTTTATATTGTTTGTCTTTTGTTAACGCGAGTATCACACATTTAAATGAAATAGCTTTTGATGGGCTATGCTACGCTTGCTTGCTCTGCAATCTCTTGCAGCAGTGAAAAATATCAAACTATTCTAAGTCGACGCAATCAAAAGATACGGCCTTTTTATGCTTCGTTTATCACGCATGTTTTGACATTCGCAAGAGAATCAAAACCTATAGGGTATTCCCGTTGACCTAGAATCATGAAATTTGACATGAAGCAATAAGTAAAGGAAAATATTGGAAAACCGTAAATTTGTAGTTTTTTTTTTATATTCGGAAAATCTTTACTTAACGTAAAGTTTGTACGGAATCCTCAGTGTGCGAGTCTGACCTGCACTTAGCCAGTTTTTTTTACTTTCGATACTATACATAAAGTCTAAAAGATGACAAGATTAAATAGAAAGTGACAGATGTAATAGATTATTTTAACTCCCAGCATTCTGTCATTTTGGCCTACAATTCATAATTTACAAAATAATTTATTACCGAGTAATAAATCGACTACCTACTCCCACAGGTTTGATTATTGTGATTAATCTTAGTTTTGGAGAGCTTTTACAATTATTAAAAGGCTATAACAGCGAATTAATGGATGGAAATAAGTGTTAGGCGATATTGAATGAAATTACCTTGTTAAAAAAAACACT
Organism: Anthocharis cardamines; assembly: GCA_905404175.1. Lineage (NCBI taxonomy): Eukaryota > Metazoa > Arthropoda > Insecta > Lepidoptera > Pieridae > Anthocharis > Anthocharis cardamines. The sequence continues at coordinate 5,615,508 of FR989959.1, forward strand.
AGAACAATGCACGATAGAAAACTGTTTTACGGCTAAACTGCCACTTAATAAGTAGTATTAAAAGCTTGAAAACCACGTAAAAATATCAAAAAAAAGTTACAAGTGATCGAAGTCACCAGCAAATCTTAGTAAATTCTTAATTAAAAAATAATTCCTGAGTTCCCTAGTGAGACATGAGGAAAAACAAATTCTGATCAATTTTCTTAATAGAATATGATTAGCCATCTGTGTACACATTTTTTTTAATCTTCCCTAGACTCGAACCCAGGACCTCCGGTGCAAAATCCGAATCGTGCTTACCATTGAGCCACGAAGACGATCAATTTCTAAATAATGTACAGCTAAATTTTAATTAAAATATTCGAGAAATTAGATAGCACATAGCACGAATATTTAAATATTTTAGCTGAATTCTGTTGTTAAAATATTATTGTAATAGCCTGTATTGTACATTTAAAGAAAAGCTATCTATCTTAAGAGCGCATAAAGAACAATTGATACAAAAGAAAATATCTATAATAGGATCTTCAAGTAGTCTAAGTATTTTCAGTTGGTATTCAACAAAATGTTTTTGTTCAGAGTACAAGAGCTGCATACATTTCACATTGTTCAAGATTTTTTGTTACCTCTAAACGGGTTAACAGACCAGCTGCTACTTCACTAAACTTCTATGGCGAAGACAAAATAAAAACTTAATCTTTTTATAAAAGTTCTTTGGCGCCATCTGTATACATAAACATGGATGTTTGTATATAAGAATCTCAAAACTTCAACAGTGTCTGACCAAATATCACGAAAATTGGCACCTGCATATATAAATATTATATACGTACTAGCGACCCGCCCCGGCTTCGCACGGGTCAAGATTTTTTGACAAAAAAAGCAGGGATTGTATGTATTTTTTAAGGCCACATTATAAAAAAATAAAAACAAAAAATTCCGTCCAAAAATTTAAAAAAAAAAAATAGGGGTGGATTACCCTTAACATTTAAGGGGATGAAAAATAGATGTTGGCCGATTCTCATAGATACCGGATAAGCACAAAAAAATTCATCAAAATCGGTCAAGCCGTTTCGGAGGAGTATGGCAACGAAAACTGTGACACGAGAATTTTATATATTAGAAGATAGCGACCCGCCCCGGCTTCGCACGGGTCAAGATTTTTTGACAAAAAAAAGCAGGGGTTGTATGTATTTTTTAATGCCACATTATAAAAAAATAAAAACAAAAAATTTCGTCTAAAAAATAAAAAAAAAATTTAGGGGTGGATTACCCTTAACATTTAGGGGGATGAAAAATAGATGTTGTCCGATTCTCATACCTACCCAATATGCACACAAAATTTCGAGCCGTTTCGGAGGAGTATGGCAACGAAAACTGTGACACGAGAATTTTATATATTAGATTTATAAAGAAGATTTTAATAAACTTTCAGTCGTCACCAATTATATAGAGTTATAAATACGTGTTATGAAATATTACTAGTAGGTAGTAGGTATGTTTTGGAGATTTTTAATTGTAATCGGAACTGAATATCTCCATCTACCAGTTTCTATATTTAACGATGGGTAGCGATAGTTATCGTAGCAACATTTACTAGTCGAAATAGCACTATAACTTCTTTTGACAAGTTACTTGTCAGTTTTACCAATGAACGTATGTAGAATGCACATACACATTCATCTCTACTATTAAATACTTCGATTTAATACTATGTCAATGATTAAATAACTTTAAATATAGGTATATTTACTCGTATATGGAGGTTTTCCAAGCATTTAGCTATTTTAAACTCAAATAATTCTATCTTAGTCTGTTTATTTGAGCGTCAAGCATATAGTTATTGAATGATTTTTATATAATTTTCGCTTCTCACTCGCTCTTGTACTTCGCTCGAGTACTTCTCAGTCGCTCAACGACAAAGGTCTAAAAAAATTAATAAAAATTAAAAAAGCATTTTAAAACTGTTATATTTAAAGTATGAATATTAAACCTAAACTAATCATACGTTAATCATGGACGAGATGTTTTCCGTTTTATTTTGGAAATTATAGTTCAACCGCAAATCCATCAAGTGGTAAGTGGCGATCTGATACTAAAGTTGCAATATCCGTTTAGAATAAGCATGTTCACTTCTGTCTGGAAGATGCCCAAGTAATAATGGTACGAAAAACCGTGGATTCTAGTCCCGCATAATAAGGGAGGAAGAGATGAGTACGCCGTACGATTGTCGAAAGGAAAAAAACTTCTATATTTTTACAAGCAATGACCAACCCGCGCTTGTCACTTGCGGCCAAATTAAAACCTTTATATATAACCCTATAGGACATATAGATAGTGATGTCTTAATAGATCTGCCGAAAAACGTGTGGCCGTTCTATCAACCCATGAAGATAAAATCGTCAGAATGCATTCTTTATAATATACCTATATAATTAAATATCTTAATTATCATGTGTGGCACTATTATTATTCAGATAATATACTAAAATATTGGCTTGAAATCTATACTAATATATTAAAGATTTGTTTGTTTGTTACGATTTAACTCAAAAACTACTAAACTGATTTTAAAAATTATTTCACAAATAGAAAGCTACATTATCAGCGAGTAACATAGACTATTTTTTGTGTATAGTACATCTACATACACTGCACCCGTGCAAAGCCGGGGCGGATCGCTAGTATTCTTATAAAAAAGAAACATTTTATATAAAAAATATCAATCATGAAAAGAATAATATGATTATGCGTAGGTCTACGGAATAATAGTATATAAGATAAAAAAGATTGCGTATATTCATATAATCTTCATACAAAAGAAGAAAATTACAGACTTATTTATTATTGGATGGCCAAAATAATCGGAGATGTAGGTTAACTTGAAGATTTAAAAGAAAAAATTCTAAGTAATTCAGAGAAGAAATCGCGCATGAAAACTAGACAAGATTTAATTTATTTATTAAATAAATTTTATAAATAAAGAAAATTTAATTATTAAGATTATTATAAATAAAGAAAATTCCATCCCGTAATAATTCATTTATCCCTTTATTTTATACAGTAGCTAGCTGACAGAGTATTGTTGTACTGTTTTTATAGTGTTGACGCTATAAGTAGGTCAGAGAAATGAGAAAAAGTTATTATTGGCCACAATAGGCAGTGTGGAGGAGACCTACATCAAAATGTTGTCACGGCAAGTATTCTCGATTATTATTTTTTTCGTATAACGTCGACCAACGACAGCTCTTTATTCATCGACACTTCATTCTTCTCAGCTATAACTTTGACAGGCTCTTTGTAACCACGAACAATACAAATGAACGGCATCACGTAAAATCGTAATGAAAAAGAGCTTTAGTACTTCAGAATGTTCAGGTTTGAGAATAGATTTAATACAACACTCCAAAATTATTATTACATTACAGCTAGATATAATAAGCTTATAAATAATTAAATTACACAAAGCACCTAATCATTACTGTCACGGTATTTACGTAGCGTAAAAGTAAGTTACAAGTTGTCCAAAGTTGTTTCCAGTTAAGTGATTTATTACGAAAACAAAAGAAAGTTAGTGATAAATGCACTCACCTCACTTTGACAGGATCCACGACACGGTACCTCGTGAGAGGGCGCGAGGGAGACGGGGAAGCGGAACTTTTAGGCCGCGCGAGTGTTTGGACGCAGCGCGAAGCACGGCCACCGCCGATTCATTAACAAGGAGCGTGGAGGCTGTATGCCGCCCGCGTCCCGCTAGCCTCCTTGGCGCATGCGCGTAGCCGCCTCCAATCGCGCTCCTGTTGCATCTCAACTCTGAAGCCGACGTCAACGTAAACGCCATGAATACGCTTAATCGTCGAATCTGATGACAATCGCAATCTACGCGGTTAGAATGAGAAGACCTTGAAACGTCAAACTCTAAACAAAAAAAGCATAATTATTTTATAATGATTTTTTTTAAACGATCATTGCTTTTTGTATAAAATATTCTTTATCAAAATACAAAATCATAGTAAATTAAAGCTAGAGTTTACCCTCAGCTTCGCTAGAGTGGGAAATTAGGGTAGTGTCCGGGGGAACAAAACCTATCACTATTTCTACCCCTGAGATTTATTTTTCTTAGAGAAAATCTAAGAAAAAAATCGTTTTTCAAATTCAAATTTATTATATCGGAAAGTATTCAAATTTAATTTTATTATTTACTACAAAAAAATCATATCTATAAGTTAGGCTGTCACTTAATGTTCCTAAGCATTTACAGAGAAAATAACTCAAAGATCAAAAAATGCAGAATCTTGCAAGATTTAGATTAAAACCTAATTAAATAATAGTATAAAACCTCTGCGCGGACCTTCGTCAACCGAACAAGCAAAATCGTAATCCTTCGAAACACGTCGGTCGTTATTTATACAGGGCTAATAGCCTAAACCCCGCTCGAGCTTCACTGAACATGAAACACTTCAACCCTAATCGATATGAAACTCTACACAAATTTAAAATAAATAATTACACACACACACAACACATATAACTATTATTGTAAAATAACTTTGATTTAAATATTTTAAGAAAAGCTTTGAAATCTGAAAATGTGAAGAATGTTATCAATTTTCTGTAACTCTGGAATCCTGTTACCGAGGTAAGGATCTTTATTTAGAAAATATTTATTTGACTGGTTTAGTGAACAGAAAATATTACATAACTAGTGTACCCCGCAGACGTTGTTCTGCCACAATTTTGGCTTCGAAATTATATAAATATTCTTAAATTTGAATATGCCCATTTACCCACTATAATTGTCTAATATGTCACTGATTTGCAGTGGACATCTGTTATTCCAAAAAAGCTAAGAATGCATGACGTGAGCTGTCAAGATGGCGGAGTTCCGAATCTAATTTATTTTATAATTAATTTTATGCATATATTTTTTTCCTGATTTTTTCCAATATTTTAATAGCTTATATCTTATTCCGGACATAGAGGAATCAAACAAATAATATGTCGTTAAAATCGGTACAGCCGTTCTTGAGTTATAAACGGTGTAACTAACACAACTTTCTTTTATATATTTATATTTTGTCGAAATGAAATCCAATGTAATACATACATACTGTAACATTAAATAAATCGATCATTTTGTTTCATAATTATTATTTAAGATTATACCTAATAATATTGTAAACTTTTGGAGGACACAAACTCCTAAAAAAGTTATTTAAATCGGTCTAGTTCAGTTTAAACTTGGTACAAATAAACATTCATTTTTTTAATTACAAGATTAAATCTCAATTTGGGTTTAAACTCTTTTATAAAATAATATAAGGTTTCAAAACAATGGCGAAAAATCTTTTGGCATTCTCGTAGTTACTCGATGATAAGCCCCGAATGCTGTATAAAAGAAATAATCAGCTAAATAATGCCCTTGAGCGTTCCAAGCTCGCCCTTTGAGAGAAGATTTCAGAGATAAAGAAAAATGTGGATAGGGCGTGTAAAAGAACAGTCCTTCCAAAAAACCGCATAAAATGATTCTTTTGAAATTGTATTTTTAATCGAATACAATCTATGTATCAGTCGCATTCTTGAAAGTGATAATAATTTGACCGCAACACCACTTACCATCAGGTGGGTTAGTGGTCAAACAACTGCCTATTAAGTTTATAAAAAAAAAAAAAAAAAATTGTATTTAAATCTCAAAAAATATTACGTTTAATTCATTTAATACGTTGGATACGTACCCATATTCCGTAAAAAGATTTTTTAGTTGTCATAATACTGTATCCACTGTTGAAAATAACTTTATTTCTTTCTTTATATGGACAGACGAAAGTAGGTTCAAGTATTCAGAAAATCACAGTCTGAAACCAAACCCGAATATGCATTTCAAGGGTTTTCCATCTATGAACAGTATTTCATTACTCGGTCGGAATGTTGATATTCCAACCCGTTTAATTTTCCAAAGTGACCAACCGTAGGAAATATCCAGTTACAGAATATTTTAAACATATTAGCATTGGTTATTAAGAGATTTTATTTTGTTATCTAAATTGTGTTTTCGCATATAGAAACTACAAGCACGTGTTGAGTATACATTATTAAAACATATATTTTTATTATTAACTTATTTTTCTAATGCAGATAAAGCCGCGAGAGGCCCCAAGTATAATAATATTTTATTGACCTCAAACGAAATTGACCTATGTATAAAAACGGGAAGTCCTTTGCGTAAAATCCACAAAGAAAATTCCTTAGCAACGGTCACGAGTCGAAAAATAACAACCAGATCCTTAAGGATTTAATAGAATCTTTTCGGTTTATTATATCCACTTTTCTAATGAATATAAACAGTGATACAAGGAGATTTTTCTTAGTTACTTGGTAAAATTCGAATTGAAAGCAACGATGATATTAAAAAAAAATTCTGAATACATAAACTTCTTAAAAATTATTATTAAGATGTTAAAAAAGAAAAATTAAATAATAATTATTGATTTACAGTTTACACATTTGAAAATCAGGAGTACACGGGGCGTGCTTTGACATTATAGAACAAAACAATATAACTGGTTTTTCGCCTGGTTTTTCTATAAGAAAGCCCAAACTAGCTATAAGAAAATATATTCTGAAGTTACAATATACATAGATTACCATAAAAATATTGTTTTATTGTCAAATTATAATGTGCAGCAGAACAAGAATCACTTGGTGAAGACATTCTAAATATTTAATGAATGAATGAATGAAACTATATTTGACAGAAACGAATAACTTATGTATCTAATTTAATTTTATACGTTTAAATATAAAAGGACAACACTTAAACAATATTTCTGTCAAAAAGGAGCCTGCTCAGCATACGTTGCATCCGCGCCGTGGGATACGGACTCAACACTGATTTTCAGTGACTTCTTCAGACAATTTGGCATTTAGAGCGAACAGTCTGCTCTCAGTCAGTTTTAAATTAAAATTAAATGTCTTTTTAACTATAAATATTATTATCATTAAGAGATATTCGCTCTACATACATAGAAAATCCCAGCAAATTAGGATTTTCCTCCATTTTCAGTTAAAAATTGTGAAAACTTGATAGAGCTACGTCCCCTTCGACTCATTTAGACTACGCGACGCGAGTGATGTGAATAAAGTATACGGAAAGGGGACCAATAAAATATGCAGATTTGACTGTGGCCGTATTTTTCTCAGTGTAATCTGCATTATTCAGGCTTTGTCACGAACTTCGACAGTTTAACAGCGTTTATCTCTCGCCTTGCAAATTGAGCTACGACTTTAAGACAAACGGGAGTCACTTTCATTATCATAATGGACCTCGGCCGATTCTTCACTGGCGAGTCGTGGATAGATTGGAGCTAACATTTAAATACGAATCGGATTTTTGTTTAGATCGTTTTATCCGCCAGCTTTCGCAACAAAATGCGTTCAATCTCCGCAACAGGTTTTACGTAATTGGTTCTATCGCACGTTTAATTAAAGTGAAATAATCCACAATGTTTGTTTTTGGTAAAATATGCTGTAAAATTTGGACAATTGTAAGTATTTTGTAAGGGTATTGTGGGGACATATATGTCAATGTGTGTGTCTCGATATTTGTATTATATATTTCCCAGTGTTCTTGGCGCAGTGACACGGATCACTAGCGTAATAAATATGATGATATAGTGAAATTGGTTTTTCATTACGGAACACTCAGTTACAAATACCAACTCTATAAATTGTAACAGTATTGTTTACTTGGCTAGAAGTGTTTTGGCCGTTCTATGAAGAAAAGTAATTTTGCCAAAATTTTGATTTAGGTATTTTTTATAGTATAGGGGCAAACGAGCCTGCGGCTTACCTGATAGAAAGTGAACACCGCCGCCCATGAACATCCGAATGCCGGCCTTTAAAAAGTTTAGATCACTTTAATTCTAAAGGTACGATATCCTTTATCGATATCGTCATAAATAAATATTTAACCAAAGGTTGCTTACTATAATGTTATTGTCTGTATACAGATCTTATTTATTTAGAAAATCCTCCAACACAATGGCTCACTAAGTAATAGCTACAATGTTCTTCAAACATTATTAAAGGCAGAACACATGACGCTGTGGAGACATGGAAACTTAAACAAGAAGCTTATTATCGAGTAAAACTGTGACAGTACTTCATAACTTTTTGTTAGTATACACATGTAATGGTTTTAAAAAATATTGCAAACCTCTTCCTTGCTATCATACAATGAATCAAGAAAAGAGTATGTTGTTTTTAAATTTTAACTTAAACGTAAACTAAAAACCGTCTTCGTTGTCAAATATGATTTAAAATGGAATTATTATTAGTTATCTATCGCATTACATTATATAATCGCCTATAGTGTTTTGAGTTAAATCGTAACAAACAAACAAATCTTTCCTCTTTATAATATTACTATAGATATAATACTTTTTTTTTATTCTTATATTACAATAATATTCTGAACTATCGTAATAATGCCTTTTTTGGTCCGATATGATATTGTTCCATTTTTAAATTAGTTCAAGTCGGAAGACGAATCGTGCAACTGAGTGATCATGAAATGTCATGGTGTTTTCATCTACGTAAGGTGGTCCATTTCCCTAATGGAATTTCGATACTCCTCCCACCTATTTTATGCTAGAAGTGCCAGACATTTTTAATGAAATATATGTCAGTTAAATGCAAAGTAACAACGAGCTCATCAAAACGTATTGGTAAATAATTAATTTATTTGATTTAAGAAGAACATACAATACGATCTGAGCTAAAATTGATAGTATGTGGTAATAGTGCACTTACGTATATAAAACATTAATAAAAGGCGGAGGAATGGGCATGTGGTCACTAGACCAAAACTAATCGCTGATAGAATGGCCAGCCACTTGCCACAGATTGAACTATTGATTTGCAGCAAACTCTTATGTGGAAATATGTATTTACTGATTTACGACTTTAAAGTTTAAACAAAGACTTTTTTATATTTTTTTAAGGCTATGATACTTCGAAGATAACTAATAAATACATGATTATCACATGTAATATAAAACGTCCCACATTCTTATGTTTCGCTTTTCGTATAAAAAGAAAACAGCTGCACTAGAGTTGTATCTACAAAATCTTCACAGACATAATATAAGGATTTTTCACACGCTTCACTCTCATGGAAAAATTGGAAAGTATTTCCGGAACAAAAACTACAACCTTTTCTGCATGGCTTAGCCGTGAAAATGTTACTGATACACAGATATACCGATTTTTGTATATAAACTGTTAAATAAAAACACGACATCAATGTTATGATTAAATAATCGCTATTTTAACGTTTGATACAATAGAACTATGTCTTAATACAAAGCATAGAAAACATAAAAGCACTTTCAAAAACTTTTATCAAATAAATCATTGATTTTTTTATTTATCATTGACATAGTATATTGACATTAAGAATGATAATTTCATTAATCAAACAGCCTTTCAGTCTGCCTGTGACCACGGTTGCTGGAAAGCATCTGAAACTTCTGGATAAATAATAAATCGCGTTTTAATCCAGTATAAAGTATTTTATTTAAATTTCATCCTTTTGACCTCTGTGTATTTTGGTAATATTATGTAGGCGTATATCTTAGTAATAAAGGACTAAGTAATCATACAAAAGGCCAAATTGATAAAATCACCATTCAAAATACTATTTTTTGAATGACTAAAATTATAAAACAATATAATGTAAGTGACCGAGTATAGAGTATAGAAAAAAAGCTAATATAGAAAGATGGAAGTTGGAACTCGTTACTAAGGTCTTAATAAAAAGCGTGAAATGTCTGTAAAGGCTAAAAACATTGAATCTCGGATTTGTCGCAAAAAATGTGACAAGTCATCAAATCTACATATTTTATTAGACTCTCCCTCACCAATTTCGACCCTCTGTTGTCGTTCCCGACCGATCTTTACAGTGATGTGGTTCATCTTCAGAAATGTATCGACGATCACCTTATTATAACTTTTTACACATTTTCGTTATTTTCATTAAAAGTAACTGTGTATATGGAAAACAATAGCTTTACAATAGGTGTCGTTGTCTTACCTAATAAATAGTCTATGACTTATATTATTTATATTAAAGCTTTCTCCCTACACTATTTCATCAAAATTGATTAATTTGTTTTTTAAAAAGTCTCATCTCACTACTCCAACTAGTAATTTAAAATAAAACTAGAATAGTAATAGCTTATACATTGCAGTATAAATCAACTCTATAGAAAACTACATTAATTTACAATATTTATGTTTACAATATTAAAAGGATCAAATTTAATCGATAATAATCTGTCTATTTTATTATTATCAATAATTATATCCAAAAACAAAGATGTAAAATAACTTATTGTAACTAGTAACTTCTTAAACAATTCGGTGTATGGTTTATAAATCTCAAAAGAATACATTCACTTATGGATACTTAATATTCACATCAGTTACATTATCTTGTTTCTTGAATATTATTATGTTACATTATCAGATCAAATTCCTAATTTAATACTAACACAACAAAGTAATACTCATTCTTGATTTCTTTCATCATAAAATTATGAGCAATGAGAACATCACTAGATATTGGTGAATATCGTCTGCAACATCACTATCCAATATTACAGGAGCTTCAAATAGGTATTAACCGACCGGACTCGAATGCGCCGACACTTCATAAAGAATACTTTATACTCCAGCCCTTTATTTATGATACTCTTTCATATCTTTGGCTTCGTTTTATAGTCTAATGTGGGCGGCATATTGTTCAATGTTCGTTTTGAATATTAATTGAACAGGCTTTTGCTAAATTATATTCATAGTAACATTTTTGATTTTGTAAGGTTTTATGATTGTTTTAGTAATTTTATGTTAAATATCGATAGGCGCGCACGATAGGATCACTTGATGGTAGGTGATATCTCTGCCACAGAACATAAGTCAATGATGCGCTGTCGACCTACTTCTTACTTTGAGCATTCGGAAATCCATAGACTGAAACCGAAACGCGCAATGTGCACTTCACGATTTTTCCATCTATGAACGGTGTTTCGTTACCCGGTCGAAATTTCTATATTCCTTCCACCCGATCAATGCCCGAAGTTACCAGACGTGGGGAAAACATGCTTACAGAAAATTATAAACATGTTGTCCCGGTGGGATTCGAACCCACGACCCATCGATGCGCACGGCAGGTGTTCTACCGAACGCACCATAGAGCCCGTCAAATACCTATACATACTTTCTCGCTATTCCTTTCACTTGCCATACGTAAGGTAAAAGTTTTATACAATTTCAGAAGTCCTCTATTTTTATTATCGTTTCAGTATTCCGAGATCTATTATATTAATATGTATGTTAGATAAATAGTGTTCTGATGTAATTGTGACAGTCACAATATTGTTAACTATTGTAAAATAAAAACTTTAATTTCTCAATATCATTTAACGTTCTTTTGACATTTAATGTATTTCTATCTATATTCAAATATCTAACACTAGCAACGCGCCCCGGCTTCACACGGGTTCAATGTAGATTTACTATACTATAGCCTATATTACTCGCTATGATAATTTAGCTTTCTATTGGTGAAATAATTTTTAAAATCAGTCCGGTAGTTTTTGAGTTTATTCATAACATACAAAAACACAAAAATCTAAATCTTTCCTCTTTATAACATTATAGTAATAGTATAGATTATTAGTATTAGTATATTAATATATTAGTATTAGTATAGATATAAATATATGTATGTATGTTACTTTCACTAAACGTTGGACACGACTAAGAATCTATCAAAACATGAATTTACACTATTAATGAAAGAGGTTGAGTATGTTTACATAAATTAATCTCCGTTACAACAAAACCTATTTGAAAAATTGATTTACGATACTCCTCACTATAATATTTCTATCTATATGTTATCGAAAGACCAATAATTTTCAGTTCGAAATATTATAGTTCGTCAATGAAGTCCGCGGAACGTTCACTATTTGATGGTTAAAGTAAGCAATATAATATGAAACCTCAAACTCATTATGAAACATCAAGAACGCGATACACATACGTGATAGTTTTTAAAAATAGCGATAGTTTTTCCAAAAATAAACCGTCAATTTATTTCCAGCATATGACATTATTTTTTTTTTATTTTAGGATATTTTCGAGCACATGTATATATTATGTATTTAAAACGGCGACCGAATAGTTTTCTGTGTTCGCAGATTTAAAAGAAGATTGTTTGTCATAATTTGGAAAGGGGAATCAAATCAGCTCCCTGTGTGCTAGCTTACTGCCTAGAAAGGGACACAAATCATGCCATAAATGATTTGGGTCCATTAAAACTTCACCTTACTCGATAAGAATAAAGAATTAAAGAGTTACAATATATTATTCAAATCCACTCTTGCGGGTCTTTTTACTGTGGAGTGGCGGTTGCGCGCTACATCGCTCCGCACTTCGGCACGTGACCCAGCGAGCTGGGCGCGAAATCATTGCTGACAAAACAACTGATTCTGGAAGGAACACAATATTTTATTGGATAGTATTTTCGAACGTCACTGAAGGTTCATTGACCTTTAAAAAAGTAATTCAATATACATAATAGGTTTTCTGTTAAATAACTGGTTAAAAAATTTACTGAAATTAAGCGATTAGCATCATATTGAAATAAAAAGCTGCTTTTTTTGATACAATTCGCTTGTTTATTTTTAATTCGGTTGTCGGAATAATAAATACAATTATCTTAACTAATAGACTTAAATAATCTTAACAATAATAAAATAATTCGTTTAAACATTACAATGATGTAATCGTTTGTATCTTTAAACATTGGCATACATTTTCTTTCAACTTGTTTTTTAAGGTATGGAAATTTTTCAACATATTATACTTAATATGCAGTCTCTCATATCAAATCTATCAAACGTCAAAATTTGTATTAAAGCGCACATAATAATTGCACCAACCTAATTTTAATTTGAGGAAGAACTACACATAACACCATTTTATTTGAACATGGATTTAAGGCTTTTAATTATGAAATAGTTCCTGGAACAGTACTACAAATTACCTTTTGAGCACTTTTCACAAAACGGGCAGCAGGCTCATATAACGACATTTAAAGGAGCATTATTTTGTAGTATTTATGTTATGAATCAGTTCTTAGCATTCGTATTTTTTATAAAGAACCATTCCATAGACTCTATGTCAATGTTAAAATGTTTTATTCGAGCTAGTGAAATGCCACGAATGGGTCGGGACCGAATTACTTGCTCGCAAAAATTGTAAGGTTAGCTTGTTGGAAATAATGGACATCCGATACGTAGCGAAACTAAAATAATACAATACTATACGACCTGCTGTACTTTACTACAACTGCAGAATGAAATTTTACAGACCCGATCTACAGACTACATACAAAAGGCTGTACATGCCAAGTCAAATTCTGGTATAAAAATATAGTGAATGGGTTATCACTCGCCAACCGATGGTAAACGAGGATGGCGGCTCATCTTTTACCAAATCAATATAAAAATATAAAATTAGAATATGTTTTTTTTTACGTATTAAATTAGTATGAACCTTAAAATTTATATAACTATATTTTTACATTCATTATTTATACATAGCTATATATTTACTTTTAACTCAATAGAAATTACAATCAATAATTCAAGTTCGCTGAAAAGCTGGCAGTGTTATTCGCGATCACAGACAGCGTCGCTAACTTTTTATTATAATTACGAGTAGGTATAGTTTAAACCTCAAGTGTACGTATATGAAATCCAATAATAATAAAACAAACTTTTTTACAAATATAAAAAAAAAATTATTTAAAACGAAATGTATCAAAATAAAACAAACCCTATATTCATAAGGAACAGCTTAGCTTTTAGTAGTAAAAAACAAGATTGGTTAAGTAAAACAAAAAAATATGAACATTTTCTCTTTTTAGGTTACTTTTTAAATCTATAGAACCCAACAACAATAATTTGAGCATCTACCTACTTTGTACTACATACGAAGCTGAACTCTAGGGGATCTAAAGAAAAAAGCGTAATTTCAATATTAATCTGTATGAGAATACAACATCAAATATGTTCGCGAGTATTAAAATCACGCCATGTCGTATAAAAGACACCTGCGTTGTATAACGAATGGATATTGTTGAACTGAATACCTTTTAAGTTCTGATTTTTCCTTGTATTGAGATGACTATTATAATGAAAACTTTTACTTCTGTGAAGCAGTTAATGCTACAATACCACCTATGCATACCTTTCACAAGTGGAGTGATTTACTTCTGCCGTAAGTAGTGCATAGATGGAGTGCATATATACTTCGCCGCACCAACCTCTTCTACAGACATGTATTAGAGGAATAGTTGTTGACGACCGGATGACAGAAAATTAATTCTATTAATTTTGTTCTGTGGCGTACTCAAGTCCGATAGCCGCGGCGCCTCTGTCGCGTATCAACATGTTGTTATTAAGAATTAGTGTAACTTCATTCGTGGCGTCGAGCTAGAACTAGATATTGTCATAAGGCAAAAAGGATGTTTAAAAATGGACAAAATATTCAATAGTTTCCTTTGTATTATTCCATAATAATTGGGTCTTCGGGACTTTTAAAAACCGAACAACTTCTTTTTTATTTGGTTTTCAAAGTCTTTAAAAAGCTTTGACAGCTTCGTCAAAGCTTTTTAAATGTTGTTTCAGTTTCTTTGTGATGCGTTTCATTTCTGACTGTATGAGAATTTAGACATGAGAAGTAACAGTTAGATACTTATCTGGTGCTATCCAGGACTTTGTGATTCTATATATAAAGTCCTTGGGTGCAATCACATATTACGTCAATGTTCAATCAGATTATATTTGTCATTAAGTATCATTTCAAAGTAAACAGTTTCTTAACACAGGTCAACAGACAAATCATGATTTTATTAAACAGAGTACATACTCAGAAAAGCTCTTTCAAATGTAACAAACGTCATTCAGTCTTATTAATATGGAGGGTAGAGGTAAGGAGCACTCTCTCTATATATTAGAAGTGTCCATAAAGTCATGTGAAATGATGGTGGCGCTGCTGTAAGCTGATGACTGCATTTGAAAGATATACTATATCCGGTCCGTAAAAGCGCGACTTTGCCAATGCCGAGATAGTAAAGTAATTTCTTACATTGATTAAATATATAACAATTATTTTTAAAATTTCAGAATTCTTTTGAATAATGACGTTTTCAATTGCATACTCATTTACTTTATTTTTATAAACTACTCTATTCAGTACAACTACTTCTGTACTTTACTATTTCCGTTTGGCATACTTCACTTCATTAATAATCGCCAAATTCACATCGAATCATCAGTGGTCATCAGCGGCTTTTTAGTTGGTTTTGGAACTATAATCTAACAGCTCATGGACACTTTTGTAAGTAAAGCCCCATATGAGAGAGTGCTCCTTACCTCTACCGTCCATACTTATGATGTTTAAACTGTCACATAAACTCAAATAACTATGATATTATCCCTGCAAGCTAAACGCAGGGTCATGTCAAATTATCTAAAAGTAAACATGCGTTTGGGAAGTTCATGAGTTATCAAGTTCCACAGCATCTTGCGAAGTGAGATGACAAGCCCGGAGGGATAGCAACTTGAATATTGAGACTAGAATCATTGTTTGAATACGAAATGTGGCTAACTATACTCTTCGAGTTGATAGGACGAACTAGGAACTAGTTCATTACTTGGTTTAAATCTAGAAATGGTTTCTATAAAATAACCATTATAATTGAGTGATTTGTGTAAATAGTTAGCAATAACTATTTGGGGAATTCAATTATAATCTGTACAATTTTCTTTAAAACTACAGTGGCAATATAGTCCTAAATTTATGGCGTTATGTGAGTAATATGGATTTGACTTGACAATTAGTAGAGCTAGGTGGTTTCTCAGGATATTATGATGATTAAACCAAAAGGATTATAAGAACTCCAATATGCAAAATAACTCCATCATCTATCAGTTCCTTAGGATTGTCTTAACAAATACAGTATCCGAAAATATGTATCCAAGCTCTGATGGAGCCAACAAGAGTAGTGTAGGTACATATGTAGTATTTGGGCTCGTTAGATACATATGTAAACTGTCGAAAGATTTATTATCTTTTATTTCATACTAGCTGTTGTCAGTGACTTCGTTCGCGTTAGTTTCATTTTCAGTAGAGCTAAGTAGCAAGATGATGAAAAAATTGTTGGATATCGGATTTATTATATGTATAGATATTATGTATTATATTATAGATTATATGTATAGATTAACTCTATACGATGAGTTTCAGATACGCTTTTAATCTCTGATTGAAATTTGGAAACAATTCTTAAATATGAACTCAAACAATATCTAATTCGAAGTGAAATTTTCTTTTAGAGAGTGGAACTGAATTGTTTTGTTTCTCTCAAAAGTTTCGTGTTTATTGAAATCCTGGTATTCCGTAACATGTTTTTGTATTAGGAATTAATGTTTTGCCCCTCACCGAACTTTTATTTGGAATTCAAAATTAAATTCTTCTTTATTCAATTTTTGCCCGGCGGGTAGCGAAAGAGTTAGAACCTTTTAGTATTATTAAAACGGGCATTCATTTTTTTGTCCTTAGTAATAGCAACCTGACGGGCACGTTGGCGCGTTCGGTAGAACACATGCCGTGCGCATCGATGGGACGTGGGTTCGTATCCCACCGGTACGACATGTTTATAATTTTCTGTAAGCATGTCTTACGTCACCCCACGTCTGGTCACTTCAGGCATTGATCGGGTGGAAGGAATATCAAAATTCCGACCGGGTAACGAACCACCGCTCATAGATGGAAAAACCGTGAAGTGCACATTGCGCGTTTCGGTTTCAGTGTATGAATTTCCGAATGCTCGATGTAAAAAGTAGGTTGACAGCGCATCATTTACTGACGTTCTGTGGCTGAGGTACCATCAAGTGTACCTCACGCTCGTCTGTCGATATCTAACATAAAAAAACTCCTTAAAATTATTCTACTCACAATAATAAAGCTTAGATAGGCAACAACATTTCACCACAAATGCCTTCTCAGAAGGCAAAGTAAACACGAAGTTACATTATAAAGTTCAAAAGTCGCGTTGCTTTTGAAATCTGTGTCAGTTTGTAAAATCCTTTCGGAACTCGGTGACACTCATCCGACAGGTAGAAGGAGAGCCATTAACACGCTTTCCTTTCCGCTTAGACACGCCTCATAGTATACGGTTACTGAACTAAATGCATATTGGATAATGAATGACAGAATTATCGAATGGGATACTGTCAGCACGCAGCGCAGGGGCCTAGCACGAACGACTATCGTCAAAGTAATCGAATCGTCAAACTGTCAGTTGTATGAAATATCATTTGAATTTTCATACAAATGACAGTTCGACGATACGAATACTCTTTCGATATTTGTTCGTACTCACCCCTCAGAACTGGATAAAAACGTACTCAATTTTCGTACCACATCAATGAAGAGCCGGGGTAACATAAAGCTTCTAACATATTTCTTATATCTTTCTAATTTATATATGTATTACTATATGGGATTAAACTTCTATCGATAAATGAGAGAATACTAGAGATAGAAAACTAGATGATGCATGTGACAGTGTGACACGCAATTACGATTGAAGATAATCTTTCTTCCTGACAATCAATTGTTATTAAACAATATACATATTATGTGATACTCTAGACAGATCTTAACACAATATAAGTGTTTAAATAAAATACTGTATACCGGATTAAAACGCGATTTATTATTTAAATTATTTATCCCGACGTTTCGGATGCTTTTCAGCAACCGTGGTCGCGGGAGACTGAAAGATGACAGTTGTCTTATATTTGAAATGTCACAAAGTTGCCATATTTAATTCAATTAAATTAAAAATAATCTATTAATTTAGGTAACACAATGTACATCTATGAACGTCAATAAAAAATAATACATATTAAATTACTAATATTACTAATATTAAATGCTTCTAATTTTACATTTACTACCAGTTCACAAATCAAGGGCGTAGAGCGGACGAGAAGAACTGGCAAGAAACTCGCCGCCACTCTTTTTAATCGCCAAGTTTTTGTTTTACAATCTTTACATATTAACGCCATCTATTCCTACGGAGTTTTCCCACCACCACCCTTGCCAACTCTCTTCTGTCGGTGTATGTTTGTTTCAGAGAGCCCACCGTCTCTGTGATGCTGCCCACCTCAACGGGGAACTGCAGCATGTTAAGCGGGTACTCCGTGACAACAAGCTGCGGGTGCCTCCACAGCATCACAGAAACAGGAATAAACCACAAACAGTACAACGTCTACCAGCCTACCTGCCTTATGTGAAGGGTGTTACAGACAGGATTGGAAGAATCTTAAAACGAGCTTCTATTAATACAGTTTTCAAGCCGCACAAGAAGATTCAGCAATTCTTGAGACCAATAAAAAGTAATATTCCTTTGCAAGATCCAGGTGTATATAAACTGGATTGTGACTGTGGTTTATCCTACATTGGGCAAACTAAACGTAGCATTTCAAACCGACTTAAGGAACACATTGCGGATATCAAACACAGACGTCACTCTAAATCAGCAGTATGTGAACACACTCTGGATAAACCAAACCACTACATACGTTTCGACCAAC
Source organism: Anthocharis cardamines (assembly GCA_905404175.1). Classification (NCBI taxonomy): domain Eukaryota; kingdom Metazoa; phylum Arthropoda; class Insecta; order Lepidoptera; family Pieridae; genus Anthocharis; species Anthocharis cardamines. Next base: position 5,634,245 of record FR989959.1, read on the forward strand.
CGAAAATCCTTGCAAAAGAAAGTAGATTCTTTCCCAGACTAGTACGTGAGGCTATTGAAATTAAAAAACATCCTAACTTCAATAGAGAAGATGGTTTGAGACTTTCTAACACCTGGGATCCAGTAATTAAAAATCTAAAGCCCCAAATCAAACATACTAAAAAACAAGAGGACACCGTTAGTCAATATTGTCATAATATAGAAAATTACAGTAAATATCAACTCCGTAGGAATAGATGGCGTTAATATGTAAAGATTGTAAAACAAAAACTTGGCGATTAAAAAGAGTGGCGGCGAGTTTCTTGCCAGTTCTTCTCGTCCGCTCTACGCCCTTGATTTGTGAACTGGTAGTAAATGTAAAATTAGAAGCATTTAATATTAGTAATATTAGTAATTTAATATGTATTATTTTTTATTGACGTTCATAGATGTACATTGTGTTACCTAAATTAATAGATTATTTTTAATTTAATTGAATTAAATATGGCAACTTTGTGACATTTCAAATATAAGACAACTGTCATCTTTCAGTCTCCCGCGACCACGGTTGCTGAAAAGCATCCGAAACGTCGGGATAAATAATTTAAATAATAAATCGCGTTTTAATCCGGTATACAGTATTTTATTTAAATGTGTGATACTCGCGTTAATAAAAGACAATATTACAATATAAGTGCATAAAAATATAAAAAAGTTTAGTAGTATATGAGCTAATAGAAACAGACAGACAGACAAAAAGTATCAAAATATATTTGATAATGTATTCCTCCTTCCTCCTTTTATCGTACTCTTTAAAATTTCTCTTAAATTCGTTTAATATAAAAACTCGTCTGGTTCAGGTATAATTTTAAAAAATAACAAATTAGTTTAAAAAATAAGTCACAACGAAATAAAATAAATCTCCCGTAAAATAATTTCGGCAATGCACATCATGTTTCTATTGAGGGCATTCATGAAACAACGCTAATATTTTAAAGGTAATGACAAAAGTTTGTTCGCAATTCTCATTGTTTAAGCATGTTCAATGCTTGCATGTATGTTAGAGGAGGTATCATGTATTATTCAAAATAAGCACTGTATGTACATTGTACATCCACACAGCATACTGAACAAATAAATGGGCACCTAGGATAATGAAAATAGTTGTAGCTCCGCTACGTAGAGCGTAGTGAGTTTTAAATGGACAAGTTGAAACCGAATATAGCATTATGAATTTATGTGAAACATTTGTATTGCTTCTAGTGAAGCGCTCAATGGTCCCTTGTTATATGAGAACTTAACTGGACGCTGTTAAGCAATACAGTCAACCCACAAAATAATCTAATATATAAAATTCTCGTGTCACAGTTTTCGTTGCCATACTCCTCCGAAACGGCTTGACCGATTCTCATGAAATTTTGTGTGCATATTGGATAGGTCTGAGAATCGGACAACATCTATTTTACATCCCCCTAAATGTTAGGGGTAGTCCACCCTTAAATTTTTTTATTTATTTTTTAGACAAAATTTTTAATTTCTATGTTTTTATGATACAACATACAAAAATACATACAATCCTAAATTTTTACTTTTCTATCACCAACCCCTGCTTTTTAGAAATTATTTACATGGCAAATCAACGTTTGCCGGGTCAGCTAGTAAAAATGTAAATTTTGACACTATTGCTTAACAGCGTCCAACGGAGATTCGGGAGATCCCGAATCTCCATTACTACCGACACTAGTTAGGCATGGGACAGCCTCATATCGCTCCTTTAAAATTAAGTAGATAGCTTAATCCGAAATTCTTGTTTGTAACCGACTTCAAAAAAGGAACAGGTTCACAATTCGACTATATATTTTTTATGTTTGATACCCGATAATACCGCCAATTATGCATGGATTTCGATGACTTATATTTTGTTTAGTAGGTCATATTTCAGAGGTGGTCCCATATAAATTGTCTCTAAAGGTAGGTACCTGTTTCTGATCTCTATAGATAAATATGTGATCAATCTTCTGTACCCGGCCCAGCCAAACTTTTTAAATTTGTTTCCCCTGGATTCGAACCCGGGATTTCCGATGTTAAACGCAATGCGTAGACCATTGAACCGTAGCCGGTCATCAAAAATGTTTTTTAAAAGTTATGTTCACTTTTAAGACCAGGTGTTTAATCTTGGTTATTATAACACGAACTTTACTTAATTCTAAAATCTGTACTAAAGCATCTATTATTTGGTGACGCAGATCCCATACTGGGATACCTTATTCAGCTGGAGTAAACATTCTCATTCTTTCTGACTAAACTTTCGTCAGAAAACGTAAAACCTACGAGTTTTTCCTCTGCCAGTTTATACAGGCGTCGTATTGCCTTCTCTTAAAGCAATTTTCTATTGAAAAACGTGGCACTAGTAGAAGTACCTCAGTTACAAAAAAAATTAGCGTACACATATAAAATCAAAATCAAAAGTTTTTTATTTCAAATAGGCCTTTGCAGGCTCTTATGAAACGTCTAGTTGCACGGTTCCAAAAAGTGGGTCTCATGGAGAAGAACCGGCAAGAAACTCCATGGACACTCTTTTCAACAATGGTTTAGCTTACAAAGACACTATACTATACATAGGTATATATTGTTTAAGTATGCGTAATGTATAGATAGCATGCGCTCCCGAGATTACGCACATTCAAAAAGATATACATATATGTATGTGCCCGCCTGACAACATTCATAGCCAACCGGACTTCGTGAAATAGAATATGTATAGTTATTTCAAGTATCAGTAGGATAAATAAGATTCTGATTTAATCTGTTAAACGCTCTCAGTAAATAAAGGCATTTTAGATGGAACACATTGACGTGAGCTGCCAGTACGATCCAATTTGTAGCTCACTACGTTCAACGCTCGCAACTTTCCAATGTTATTTCAAATATCACTACAAAATTGTTCTACCTTACTCGGATTAAATAACATCACAAGTTTTAGTACTGTTATTTGGTTTCCGTTTTCAAAGTGAAGTTTTTCATGCCAAGGAGATAAAGCATTCAAATTCCTTTTAGTACTTAGGTACACTTAAAACTCCATAATCCATTGCTCTATTGCTTTGTACACCTCTTCATAAAACTTCCTACTTTAACAATTAATATTGTCTTTAACAATTAATTTACTGTGCTATTAACCTATGGACCCTTCTCTTCCCACTGAAATCAGAAAGGCTCAAAAATATGCTCTTTAAGTATTATTTATCACTGTAACTTTATTAGTTATTTTCTTGTATTAATTATTTACTGTATGTTTTTGTTAAAATTATATTATGTACATACAATCTACATATATCGACGGCACCACCTACTGTTACCTTATCAGCTAAATTTATTTCAGCTTAGCCAGTGCAGGTTGCGAGGAATTTTAAGAAGTCGCATGTTTTTGGAATTCTTTAAAAAAAAAAAGAATAACTGATCGTAAAAAACGATAGAAAAACATTGGAGCCGTGATTCGACTTTACCATTACTTTTAGTGTACAATAAATAACACGATGCAATTATCCATGTATTTAAAAAAGAACTAAAAATAAAAGATTTAATCAAATACAACAAAAAAATGAGGCAATAATTAAGAGCTCCCAAAAACATGAGGAGCAATCTATGTTAATAGAAATCACGAGGATTTCCAAATAGAAAACGCGTGCAGTCGGCCGACAGAGGAAATTGAAACAAACATTGCAATCTCCCAGCCGAACAGATACGTATTAAAAGGAATTCAGCCTGTCCGAGCCGTGGATCATGTTGCCTCTTTTGACTATACAAACCAGATTTTTTCCATTTACGTTCCATTGAAATTTAGTTTTGGTATAACTGAATATATCAGTTACAGCAAAACTTGGGGCAGCGCGTGGCTACGATCTGTTTTAACTAGATATAGTTTGCGAATGATGCTAAGGAAAGCTTTGAGCCTTGATTGATAAATATAAGATACTTACTACTTGATATAATCCTAACAGTACTCTTAAACTTGTTCTACAATATGTACAATGAAAGTTCAGTATTCAAAAGTATCTAAAATTATAAAAATACCAAATACGCATTGACGTTGTATTGTAACGTGAATAAGAATACATGCATACCTTAATATAAGTAATTCAATAAAATATAACGTTTTCAACTACACATTGAGTGATATTTTTTTATGAAATGGTACCAAAGTCGCACAACAAATCGAATACAAAATACTATTGAATGTTTTTCTGGGATGAAAAGTATTTCTGCATTCCCCTCAGTTTTAGAATGTTCCATATATTATACATATATTTTTTATCGAAGTTTTTCTATTCCTCAAAACGTTCCTCAACACAGTGACGAACTTTTTTCTAATATAAGTACGGATTCGTTCAAAATACCACAAATGTAGACCTAGAAAATAAGGTCATCGTTAAAATATGTACAGACAAGATGTAGTACGGATGTACTACTGCCTATGAGTTAAGTACCGTTTCGGAAATGTTGAAAATAATATAAATATACAATAACCAATAATAGTAAAACCATATTTAAAAAACATCGCAAATAAATAAATATCGAACTTGCTTGCAAATATCTATACTTATAAAGAGGAATGTTTGTATTTTTAACCGACTTCAAAAAAGGAGGAGGTTCTCAATGCGTCTGTATGTTGCTTTTTTTTTTTTTTGTATGTTTGTTACGCGATAACTCCGCAAGTTATGGATGGATTTGGATGATTCTTCTTTTGTTTGGTAGGGGATATTTCAGAGGTGGTCCCATATAATTTTTATCGATCGAATTGGTTTAGTGCTTTTTTAGAAAATCAACAATAACAAAAAAAATCTTATACGTGGATGATGTTATGGTTTGTAGTTCCTTTCACGGCGCTGTCTCATTTGAGCAGCACGTTTAGTGGTAGGTCTACTAAATTATTATGTAAGGATAAATGAACTTAAAAAATACACTTCCTACAAAAATTTTGAAAAAAAAAATATTTTTAAGCAAAAAACAAAAACCGACTTCAAAACTATAACTAAAAAGTAAAAAAAATATTAACAGTTATTTTTGGAGTCGGTGCCAGCAGGGAAGGACTGTTTAATCCTGCTTTTGCAACTTTTCGAACGGTACGGAGCGGCATCGGTTGGGTGGCACCGACTTCAAAAATAACTGTTAATAAATAATGCTTTGAAGTAATTAAAATATTATTTTTTACTTTTTAGTTATAGTTTTGAAGTCGGTTTTTGTTTTTTGCTTAATTGTTTGTAACTTTTTAACTCAAAAACTACTAGACTGATTTTAAAAATTCTTTCACCGATAGCGAGCTACATTATCAGCGAGAAACATATGCTTTTTTGTTGTATAATACATCTACATTGTACCCGTTCGACGCCGGGGCGTGTTACTAGTTAATTAATAAAAGCATCCTCAATGCTCATTATTTCGAAAACTTATAGTTTCAGTATATTATACGAGTATAAGATCTAAGTGGATATAACCATACCTATTTTTACTGAAGTGAGCCAGTTTGACTCATACAAGAAAAATGAAGTTTTTTGCAAAGAAAATAGATGCAAATGAATTTATATGAAAGATTTATTATTATTAACAAATAATTGCCGTAAAGTATGAAACAATACTTTTTCGCTACACTATAATATCGTTACACTAGTGTGAAGTGTCGTGATACTAGTATCGTTACACTACATCACGTGTCCCTGCACCGCACAACTTTCGAGATATATCGGTGACGGCGACGCTCTCAAACAAAGCGCACTGCCACAATACCACCACTTGTAATGTAAACCACTCTATTTACATTTATTACCGCTAGCTTTCACATTTTCAACCTTCCACTCTTGCCAATAAGAAACATTACTCATATGTACTATTATTCGAACGAAATTCTAACTTTGGAATATAGTTCACCACACGCGAATCCCGAGATAAGAACACGTCATAAAAGAGCACCAGTGTCGAAACTTTGCCTTAATTTCCAAATGCTTTTGAAATATAGGCGACTATAATTATTAGTATAGATATTCTGTCTCACGAAGACCGTTTGGCTACGAATAATGGATTAATGTAAATATGTTAGTTTAGAGATATAGCAAGAGCAGTGTTCATCATTCGTTTTTCTAACATTTCCTGATTTCCCATTTATTATTTTTTTTTTTGATTTTACACTCTTTATTTATTGAATGATTTTAAACTTTAACCATTTCTTAAGAATAAAAGTGCACCAGAGGGCCAAGAAAGCTGCCCTGAATGTAATAAAAAAATCGTGAAAGAGGTGTTTTTAAATACTTTAAAGTGAGCACAAACGTTATATCTGAATATTTCATATTATTATTCAACACCTAATTTATTTTTTTATACTGGCCACACAAAATTATAAACACGACATTTTTAAATCCTTCTACACGACAGAATATAGTACATGTAGATATTGGAATAAAAATACATTTATTTCAGCCAATACCGGGTTTTATATTAGCGATAACATCGAATATTTGTAGACGTACTTCCATTTATCTTTCCATGCGGGCAAAACCTAGTTGCTTAAACATAATATAATACTTTTCAAAATAGCATGTTTTATGGGTCCTGAAAGTCTATAATAATGTCATTCTCTTACAGAAAGAATACACAAAAGAAGAATCTAAATTTGAACACATAATATGTAAACATTTCAATATACTTCGAAAGCGTATAATCTAATACACATATCACATAGTGCTATTATCTAAGACGTTAAAACAGACGATACAAAATTGTCTTATAATAACGAAATTTCCTCGAAACTTCACTGCATAATTACATGATAAATTAATTATAAACTTTGTCTTAATTCAGTCATAGCTAATGGAAGTAATAGATGCATGAAACGAGTAAATACTGTACGTTCATCTTACCCAGACTATTATAAACTTAATAGTATAGTTAATAATAATAATAAAAATGATCATAAGTTTCCAATAGCTATGTTCTGATGCCGTACCACAATCTTTTAGAGAAGTATTATAATTTAAAGTAATATATTTTTAAAGAAGACATCTCGTATTTCATTGAATTTCTAAATAAATAAACTTTACTAATTATATTATACTGATGATATGAAACCTGTCTGGTATAATTTAAACGTAATATTAAGTTGATGATTTTAATTTAGTTCACGTTAAGCCTGATCAGATAAACGGGCTTAATTCATGCTACACCATACATCGAGCAGGAGTTTCAAACTGTGGAGAGATTAGTGTTTTATACATATTTTAAAAATACGCGCTCGTTGGCGTAACAGGTAGGGTAAATGCCTTGCTTATCGCAGGGTTCGAAGGTAATTGACCAGCCGGCCTAGCATGACCGCCACGAGATATGTCGCGGACGAGAGAAGACAAAATAAGATGCAAGATATCTCGATATATTATATCTCGACATCGACAATTTTGATAGAAAAGATATCTCGATCGACAAATATATCTATTTTTGATAATAAAAGTTGAGTTTTAAGTGTAATTGTCATGTTAGACCCAGAAGAAATAAAGAGATAATCGATTAAAACACGAGAAAACAGTCGACAAAATTTTGTCGCGGTTGTCATGCTAGGCCGGCTAGTCGAATTTTAGGATTATAACGTTCTGGCTTCAGATATTGAAAGGGTAGATGAAATCATCTGCCAACGGAAACGCCCTGAAATGCAAATTGCAATTTTAAGTTTTCTATACTAATTTTATAAAGTGGAAAGATTTGTTTATTTATTACGATTCAACTAGGCCGATTTGATTTTTTTTTGTGTTTACATCTACCTTGCATCCATGCGAAACCGGGGCGGATAGACAGTAGTATATAAATTAAGGGTGAATTCATTATTAACGGGACATTTTGTTGTCCTGTATTTGAGGTATCACCAATCACGTGAATTCTTAGGTGAACGCCTTGCACACTGTGAGACTTGTTATCAATACCATCAATCACAAGCACTAAAGAAATTTATAGGCAATGACATTCTGGGAACCCTGAGCCTCCTTGCCTTCTCATCCATAAAAAAACGCTGCCTTTGAGAAACGGTAAGATGATATTTCAAGAAGTGGTTTGATTAAAATAATTCCGGTGTTCCAAAAAAATAGCTATTTGTCAATTACGATTTCAGTAGGTGACATGAGAAACGGTCGCGGAACGCAGCAGTAGTTGATTTAGTGGCTCAGTGTGCTACGATAACTATACCTTGTTTACAGTACATTAAACTTGTGCCAAGTGCCGGCGCAAATCGAGTCGAGATGCGGATTAATGGATTATTTCCTATGTTATTTTATAGTTTAAAACCACAGATAGTCTAGTTATTATGAAGTTATAATTAAGAAATATTATTTATTTTAAATAACAGTTTAATTGCGTTTAAAGTTTCGAAATAGCCAAGCGCGACTATAAATACAAGAGGTAGGTACATATTTATAGTCAAAGGTATAAATACCTCCAGTCGCGCTTGGATATCAGAAAATATAGATTTATTTTTAAAATGAACTGTCGAAATAGAAGCGTATTTATTGCGTTCTTTGTATATTGTAGAGGACAAATCTCTGTTATTATTATATATTTTTTTCATTTATTTATTATATATATATTTTTTTTTATTATAGGTAATTACTTAAAGATGACATGTGGAGCATAGTGTAATGGTTGCAACTCCTTACAAAAATTTTGTAAAACAAAAACTTGCGATTAAAGAGTGGCGGAGAGTTTATTGCCAATTCTTCTCGTCCGTTCTACTGGCAGTAAATGTAAAATTAAAAGGATTTAATATGTATTTTTTACTGACGTTCATACACTTATGAACACACATTGACGTGTTACCTAAATGAATAAATGATTTTGAATTTGAATTATGTATGATATTTTTGAATACGAAAAGTCCCTAGGATTCACTTTGTCTCAGTTTAGTGTATTCAACACGAATCGAAGATCTGATTCGATTTTGCATTACAATGTAAGAGTCATCTGGGTAAAAATCAATCTAGTCTATTGAAGAGTATTAAGTCCATTATTGATTTAAACTAAATAATAATGATAAACTAAAATTTTAATCAAAACCTCTTTAATCGACGAAATCGAAACATGTTGTTGGCGCGTTCAGTACAACACCTGCCGCGCGCATCGATGGGTCGTGGGTTCGAATCCCACTGGGACCACATGTTTATAATTTTCTGTAAGCATGTTTTCCCCACGTCTGTTAACTTCGGGCATTGATCGGGTGGGAGAAATATCGAAATTCCGACCGGGTAACGAACCACCCCGTTCATAGATGGAAAAACCGTGAAGTGCACATTGCGCATTTCGGTTTCAGTCTATGGATTTCCGAATCCAAAAAATAGGTCGACAGCGCATCATTGCCTGATGCACTGTAGCTGAGGTATCACCTACCATCAAGTGAACCTCATGCTCGTCTGTCGATGTCTAACATAAAAAAAAATTGAATAATGTAAAGAAATAAACAAGTGCTCGCGTAATTTTTGAACATTTATCTGATTGTCGGTGCACCTTGCCACTTACAAAGCTTTGACCTAGCAGACAAACAAGCGGTGGACGCAATAAGCTCGCAATTTCGGACCACCGCTCAACAAATTTACCGACCGAAATGAAGTCTCAACTGAGCGAATGCTGTCAACAGGCCACCACTTTTATTACTCGCGCCACTATTGAATTCCAATGTTCCGTTTCCGTGTCTGACATCACACTACGCTTAGATTCAACCAATATTTAAATTACGAACGCTACTAAATAAATAAAAAAATGTTAATGCATAGGACCGAAATTTATATACATGTAGATTTGAGAGCTTATTCTTTATACGTCATTTCTACTAAATATCCTTATGTTTTATGCAATGTCGAAATCTCTGTCTGATTAATAACTATTGCAAAGTTTTAACGGGCTCGTTGGCGCGTCCGGTAGAACACCTGCCGTGCGCATCGATGGGTCGTGGGTTCGAATCCCACCGGGAGCACATGTTTATAATATTCTGCAAGCATGTTTTCCCCACGTCTGGTAACTTCGGGTGGGTAACTTTTTAGTTTCCTGAGCATATAAAAATCAACTTAAAACATATAAAATATAACTCAAGGAAATTATATTTTAAAAGAAATTTTATATAATATCAAAGATAAAAGAGGAATGCAACGATATCTATAATAGTGATACCCGGGTGCATCCGGAATATCCGGGCCCACTCGTTTGGCGGCACATTAATTATCCGGACACTTAGCCGTATGGCGCCACAAGCCGACTGCTTATAATGGAGGACGATGCCATTATCAATTTGCTATTTTCATATTTCAATATGGACATAAAGCTTTGTTCGTGGCTTAAACACACATTTATTCACTTTAAGTGGACACAGAAACACTTGTTCAAAACCTAAGCCTTGGTCTAAGAAGAATTCCATATTTTATCCAATATTTTTTTTACAGATGATTAACTTTCAATTTAATACCAAACACGCTACAGTGCATTGATTATATCCAAGTAGCTGCATTATTTATTACTAGCAACGCGCCCCGGGCGTTCACATGGGCGCAATGTAGATGTGCTATACACCATAATACCATAGCCTATGTTACTCGCTGATAATGTAGCTTTCTATTGGTGAAAGAATTTTTAAAATCGGTCCAGTAGTTTTGAGTTTAGTATAAATATAGACTAGGGACACGCCCCGTCTTCGCACGAAAATAATAAGAAAGTATTTCGATGAAAGATCTCAGTCGGCTTGATTTCTTCCGACATCTTGAACAATTATCGTTATATTTTAACAAATTAACACAAAACAATATTAAACTATACGTATCAGCCTTACTCTTGAATCAGTATTTCTATTGATTAACACATTAAAATTCGTTGCGAAGTTTAAAAGATCTAAGCGAACAGAGGAACAGACGGCGGGAAGCCATATACCTACTATTTAGATAATATACGGAATACATAATTTTGCGTTATTGATCTATATATATATATATATATAAGCAACTTTTTTTTTCTTTGTTATCGATAAACTTGAAAACTACTGGACCGATCGGCATGATACTAATTGTAGAAGGTTTTAGGCTATTCATTTTTTGAATTCCATCAACCCTTTACCATTTTTTTTTCAAATTTATGTGGATAGTTCATATTCGTCTATCCTTTACAATTCGCCCAGCAAAGCGGACGGGCGGGGGCGGCTAGTATTTAAATATAAATATTGAATCCACAGTAATGTCTTCAAAGGAATTGTCAAACGCCAAAAACGATCAGATATAACTGATATCTGTAACATACGAGCACAATGCGTTATTTGAACATTTCTTGAAATAAATCGTTTATAATCAAGTGTCGTGATTCGTGACGTCATCAACAACTGTCTGAGCCCCGACACGTAATTTCCCGGGCGTCAATTATCAAGACGCCTCGCGGTCGAGGGCCTACTGTCAAGACCTTGATAACACCTTATTATTGCTGCTGAATTTAAGGACTATAAATTTTGCTTGGTAGTATAATATGATTTTCTATAATTATTATCATTATTCCAAAGTATAAAGTTGCCATTTCTGTTTTTCTGCTTGAATGCGTAGACCTTCTTAACTGTTTTGTTCAATTTATGTTTTTCAGGTTTACACCATCATTTAAAGGACCTTTACCGGAAGGATGACATCTTGGGTCGGCAGACTAAAGCACGTAAGTCTTGACTTGACTGACTATATCCAACATGCCCATACAGGTACATAATTGATAAATATCATAAAATCATAATAAAAATATGAATGTGGGTACAACAACAAATAAAACATAACAGGTTCTTCAATATTTTGAGGAGCGAAGTGACTTCTAAGCTATTTTGGAAACATGGATTTTTAACTAAAAGCCAAAAACTTAACCAAATATTATTTGGCAGTCATCTAAGAAGATTCTAATATCTCATTTTAACCCTTCAGTTAAAGTATATTCAATTAAACTATAGACCTATATTGATGAACTATATATTTATTTATACACCGAGGGACACGAAACCATTTTCCTTAACAGCATAACGACGTTTGAGTAAGATGAAAGGCTGCGCAGCATATCTAAGGTGGCGGTGGCTTTAACCGGGTAACTGGCGGATAATCAATTATACGTTGACCGGCTGCATCCGGCTGCGACGGAACTATGATGGAACAGATAACTCGGAAATCTGGCTCTTACATAGTTATAAGACTATCGTATACAACCTATTGTCTTATTATTATACTGAACAATTGAAAATGGTTTTAGTTAATAAATAATTTGATTGCACATTAATCAATAAAGATTTTTCTTGTCTTATGATTTAAAGAAAGTTGAAGAAAATGTTTGAGAATGAAATATGTAGCAAACTGATTTAAAGTATCTCATAAACTAAATTAAATATCAAATTTATATTGGCTTAAATTTATCTTAGGGAACATATTCTTATCCAAAACACGTCTTAGTAACTCTCAGACACATCAAGTTTAAATCGTTGGCCAAGCCCGACACTAATATATCGCCGAACTTATCCTAGGGCTTCGAGTCGGGGCAATCACGATAAAACAACCACAGAAACTGACACCAACAAATCTCTGGCCCCTTATCTTTCAATCCGAGCCCGTAGGAATTTAACCCGAATGATTTCCGTGTCATTAACCCTCTCCCCGCTCTAAGCAAGACAGACAACATCAGATTCGGATCGGTATCGTGAAAACCTTGTAGCTTAAAGATTAACCGATCCTATGTCGCAGAATTGAAGTTATCAACCACGGACGCGAAGAAATCGTGCTATCTCTCAGTAATGCAGGCTTAAGGGCTCCAATCAAACTAAATAAAGCCTTCTAATCGCGTTTCCATTGTGTATCTACATCTGTGGAGTTTCGTGAGTAGGATTAGTCCTCAGACGAGACTAGTTTCTGTCTCGTTACCTCAAATGACTCTAAATGTTGTGAGATTGCTGCTTAAGCTAGCTGCACTATCATTACAATCCAAAGCTTTGATACAAATTTATTAAATGCGCTTAAATACTTATTAGATTTAAAACAAAAATAATACCTTTGAAAATGAAAACCTAATGAGTGTCTGTAGAAATACAATAATCTGTTATAGAAGACAGAATAAGACGCAGCCGAAAATTATGTGTTATTTCCAGATCAGTGGAATTGAAGGTTAATATTATTACGTTTTGAAGCCTATTACGAAAAGTATCTATACGTATAGAACTGTCATCTTTATGGATCCAGCTCCGGAGAACTAGACAGAAAACGTAAAATAAATAACATCTCGGCGCTTACTTAACGGATTGAGACAAAACAAAGTGAGGTTTTTATTCTTGAAATTTGTAAAATAACACTGCCAAGCTTTTGTTGCATGAAACTTTTGTAAAAAACTATTACAACTTTATTCCTTATTTTCATGGATTTCTACTGGAAATATTTTTCTTGAACTTGTTCGTTGCGATCTAGAATTAAAATATAGCTTTTAATATACACTGGTTCAATGGTCTCTATAACTTACAAACGAATTTAATACAAACTTTTGTGTTATATCAATTGATGTTAATGTATAAGAGCTTTTTTGACTTCGTTCACACTCAACCTATAAAATGTATACCATTAAAGCAGTATTGTTTAGTAATAAAATAATATACTCCCAAAAGAAAAATATGAACTCGGTATAACTTGGTATAACTTAATTATCAAAACTCATCTCGAAAATTTAATCATGACATTCATTGCACGAATTTATCGGTTATATTTTTATACGTATATTCAAATATAAGTTTTGATTAAAATTTATTCAAATATCCATCATAATGCTTTTGTACAATATATATATTTTAATCGCATAGTCCGTGCATATTCATTATTCCCTTATTGCTAGACCTAGAAGATAGCTGCTGATTAGTCAATAATTGAAACACTGAAGTATCATCTGGACAACATCGAAAAATAAAAAAAAATTAATACAATCAATTAATTTCTTGAATAATAAATTAGAAGTTTATTTAATTACTCAGAGTTTGAAAGAGGTTCTACACATTAATTATCTGTTACGGTCTTAAAACTGACACGAGCTTAACAAATATCGGAAGCGTCCAACGAGGCATCTAAGCAGGGACCGCTTAGTGCTTAGTCATCGCTACTGAAACAAAAGACAACTTAGAACACCAAAACAATTAGAGCAAGTTATCAAGTTATGAGGAAGTTAAAGACTCAGCATTAGAAATACTTTAGGAAACGTTTATTATATTTATTACTATTAGTATATTCCAGACGAATCTCAGTAATAAAGCTGCTAAATAAAGGCTTGGATGAAAATATAGTATGGGATTTCTCGTATTTTTCGTGTATTTGCTTCAGTTACCTTCCATTTCAGATCAAATTAAAAATGTATCTTCCAATCACACCAAACGTGGATCCAGCCCTTAAAGAAGGTTGTGGTCACAGCCACCCGAAAATCGGTCAATTCTAAAAAGTACCAGGACATCAGAAATATGAAACAAGTATTCTGTCAATCTATAGATCCCTACTTGGCTACGTTCCGAATCACGCACGATTCATGTTTTTTTTACTTTGTTAAGGTTTTAAATATAATATTATTAGCCTATCGATCTCAATAGTCCATGAATGTGTGACGTCACAAGTCTATTAGGGTTGTTGCCCATCGTGCCCACAACGGTGGATCCACGCTTGAATCACTCACTATTATGTTTGTATATCCTTATTATTCTGTCTCTGACAAGATTTTTCATGGAATCTGGATTTTCACGATACAAATATCAATATTCTACCATACTTAATAGGAAATTGATATTTTTTCAAAATAAATATTCCGGATAAAATTAGTCGCACATAACACTATCTCCTAAAATTATTATATTTCCTATTAACTATCTCATGAATACCAAACATTTGAAAACAATTTTTCATTCATCATATAACTATTACTAATATTAAAGTCACCCTGCGAAATTCTCTTCGGGAAGTTAAACCGTGGATCAAAGTTTTCTCGGGAGACATGAAACTTGACTCGAATGATAAGATTAAAATATTACATCGGCTACAGAAACTTACTCAGATATCCGCTGACATAGTTACAGTAACAGACACTTTGTATTAAACTTACATAACAATGACGATGAAAGAGCTTTGTAAATAATAATAATACTCGCTACTATCACCCTGCCTCGTAGTATAATTTTGGTGTACTTAATCTCCTTCTATACACCACTAGGCACTAGTAACACGCCTCAGCTTCTGATACCATACACAAAAGCATGTTAAGTACTCGCTGATAATGTAATTTTCTATTGGTGAAAGAATTTTTAAAATCGGTCCAGTAGTTTTTGAGTTAAATCTTAACAAAAAAAACAAATATTTTCCTTTTATAATATTAGTATGGATAGATATAGACTAGAACCACCACTGTTGATGAGAAATTAATGTTTAATAAAAAAACATATTTGTAATGTAAGCTAAATAATCTTCTTATGTATAAAATTTCCATGTCAGAATGTTAGTTACCGTACTCCTCCGAAACGGCTTTACCGATTTTTACCAAATTTTATATGCGTACTCAGTACTACTATCTATTTTTCATAGCCCTAAGTGATAAGGGTTGTTCACCCTTAATATTTTTCTTTTTGGACGAAATTTTTTTTTTTATAATGTGGCATTAAAAAATACATACAACCCTGCTTTTTAGAAATTATTTACATGGCAAATCAACGTTTGCCGGGTCAGCTAGTATATTATAATACACACTTAATACCCACTACTTCGCCATAGACTATCATCAATAAAATTAATATATAAGCCACGTTAGTAGTGGAAATAGCTGAGCTTTTAGTTGCGCTATAACCTAATACGGCTTTGAATTTCACAGTGTTCGTGCCATCTGTTTGGCTAGTCCATAAAATATATATGTATGTACATATGTTAGATATCTCTTTTGTGTTAAATATGTTTCTTGGATGTCAGCAGTTTTTTCTTTAGTTTATAAAATTTTACTAATCGTAGCATAGAGTAGTCGTAGTCTAGAGCATAGTATTCAAGTTATCCAAATTTAGCAAGCGTCTTTCATACGCATTCAATAGGGGATAGATGCTAAAGAAAGAAGGCATTTAATAATAAAAAAATATTAGACTCGGCCATGCCTTAGATAGATATTTTTTTCTTCTAATTTCATTTAACTTCTTAATATTAACATTTAAATCTTTCAATGAATGTTTTTAAACGTTCGTTCATTTCTTCACGAGTCCTTCGCCAACCGATGCAATTTGCATGTAAAAGCTGATTTAAACATAGCTAAACATAGTATATTAGGGGGAAAATAGAACTAATTTGGCCGAGGACTGTAAGAGTGCCTTCCATAGAAGGTGGCAGAGCGCTGACGGCCGCAGGCGTCATCTAATGAGCATCCTGCGACTCACAATGTGCCGAGATGATATTCCTCCGTACCCGACGAATATTATTATATTCCAAGCGAAATGCCTAGGGCGCACTTGCAAGCCTTTTCAAAACTATGTTTCGCAATATTCGTGGGTAAAAGTTAACCACTAATTCTAAACAAGCCCTCTTAAATCATTCGGGATAAAGAGCCGAATAAACTCTCACGATATGTTACGAACATAATGGGTTTATTTAGTGCTTAGTTGGAGCACCTTGTTTGTGAAATACCTAACGTTCTAGGCATGAATAGATTATCATTTAGAAACTATCATGAACTTATTTGTACGATTTATACTGGTTAGAGACATTATATATATTATTAGTAAGGTATTGCCAATCTTACAAAAATGCATGTTTGTACACGCCATTGATTTTATAAATCTACTTAAAACGATTGTAAATTAGCACTTAAGATCTCTTTTGATTGTTCCAAGTCCATATCGCGTTTAATTTTAAAAAAGATTTTAAAAACCAGCAATCCACAACGCGCAATAGGTATGCAATTGCGCGTTTTGGATTTCGGAATGCTCGCAGAATAAAATACTTCCATCAAGTGAACCATACCTGTCTGTCAATGTTTAACATAAAAAATACGCAACATATCTATACTAATATTATAAAGAGGAAAGATTTGAATTTTTGTATGTTATGAATAAACTCAAAAACTACCTACTGAACGGATTTTAAAAATTCTTTCACCAATAGATAGCTATAACATTATCAGCGAGTAACATAGGCTATATTATATTGTGTAAAGTACATCTACATTGCACCCGTGTGAAGCTGGGGCTGATTTAAACATAGCTAAACATAGTATATTAGGGGGAAAATAGAACTAATTTGGCCGAGGACTGTAAGAGTGCCTTCCATAGAAGGTGGCAGAGCGCTGACGGCCGCAGGCGTCATCTAATGAGCATCCTGCGACTCACAATGTGCCGAGATGATATTCCTCCGTACCCGACGAATATTATTATATTCCAAGCGAAATGCCTAGGGCGCACTTGCAAGCCTTTTCAAAACTATGTTTCGCAATATTCGTGGGTAAAAGTTAACCACTAATTCTAAACAAGCCCTCTTAAATCATTCGGGATAAAGAGCCGAATAAACTCTCACGATATGTTACGAACATAATGGGTTTATTTAGTGCTTAGTTGGAGCACCTTGTTTGTGAAATACCTAACGTTCTAGGCATGAATAGATTATCATTTAGAAACTATCATGAACTTATTTGTACGATTTATACTGGTTAGAGACATTATATATATTATTAGTAAGGTATTGCCAATCTTACAAAAATGCATGTTTGTACACGCCATTGATTTTATAAATCTACTTAAAACGATTGTAAATTAGCACTTAAGATCTCTTTTGATTGTTCCAAGTCCATATCGCGTTTAATTTTAAAAAAGATTTTAAAAACCAGCAATCCACAACGCGCAATAGGTATGCAATTGCGCGTTTTGGATTTCGGAATGCTCGCAGAATAAAATACTTCCATCAAGTGAACCATACCTGTCTGTCAATGTTTAACATAAAAAATACGCAACATATCTATACTAATATTATAAAGAGGAAAGATTTGAATTTTTGTATGTTATGAATAAACTCAAAAACTACCTACTGAACGGATTTTAAAAATTCTTTCACCAATAGATAGCTATAACATTATCAGCGAGTAACATAGGCTATATTATATTGTGTAAAGTACATCTACATTGCACCCGTGTGAAGCTGGGGCGCGTTGCTAGTTATTTTATATTAATATAAGTAAACAAGAGATTTCGTATCTTGTAGATTACGAGGAGACATGGAATATCATAAATTATCTAGGTTTCCAAATTTCTAAAAATATTCACGTTGCATCCATAGATACGAGGATCTCATAAACTACATAGAGATAACAATTTAAAATACAGAAATAAAAAACATGATAGTACATCAAATGATAGAGATGTATTAATACTATGTCCCAGCATCTCCATACATTCAGTGAATAGCGTTGCTTCACCTAAATCCGACCTAATCTCGGCTTACGAGAGATCTCAGGAATCGTTACCTCTACCGTGATAACGTTTTCCATTTACTATTTAGATTACACAGCATTCTATAAATTACCTACACTAATATTATAAAGAGGAAAGATTTGTATGTTAATTGTAAAGAATAAACTTAAAAACTACTAGACCAATAGAAAGCTACATTATCTTTCTAGTTATAAATAAATTCTGTACAATCAAGCCACAAATAAGTAGATGTGGGTATTTCTAGATTTTAATATGCTATTTTCCCACTTCTATTCTATAATGTCTAGTATGTCACTGATTTGCAGTGGACATCAACTATAACAAATAAGCTATAAATGTGCTTAACATGAGCTGTCAATTGCGAAAGATGGTAGAGTTCCGAGTCTAATTTATTTTAAGCATATATTTTTACCGAACTTTTCCGATAATTTAATAGTAATTCTATTGTTCGGGACATAGCTTAATCCACAACAAAACAAATAAGATATCATTAAAATCGGTGAAGCCGTTCTTGAGTTATAAATGGTGTAACTAACACGACTTTGTTTAATATAATAATTAATTTATACATATATATTATATATATCAATCAATTAGGTTACAATTTTTAATTCGTGCGTGAATAGTGCCACTTTATGGCTGCTTATTTTTTATGCTAAATGCATTAAAAAGGCTTCCAAAATATTTGGTATTATTAATTTCAATTTCAAACGTAACTTACCACTCAACATTAGATGTCTTGTATCAAAAGTTCAGAGGTCACATTATTTCACATTATGGTGACGTTTAATGGCCGCTTAGTTCTTACAATTTAACACTTGGATTTTTCGGAAAGATTTACAGTATTAGAGCAGATATAAACCAATTACCGATTAAAATCAGGAGTAACTACTGAAAATTATTAAATAGTCATAGAAAATTATTTCGAAATAATCAACGAATGCACAATTTATTTACCTAACTCTTCATTATTCACCTTATATTATAAAATTATTTACAAATTTTATTTTATTGCTTACTAGCAATTTTTTCCAGGCAAACTTTATCCCGCATAAAACCATATGGAAACAAAATAAAGAGTAGGTTGTGTAAATTAAAATGTTCGCAATCTGGTATTATTTTCTTCGTTAATAATATTATTTACCAAATATATAAATAAAAGTAAACTTGTATTTGTTAAGTATAAATAAAAATTGTAATATACAAATTATTATGTTTGTGAGTGCATAAAAGTTTAAAAAAAATAACATTTTGTGTTGTCTTTTTTCAAAAATCTGGGAAGCTGGAGTTAATTCAATCTATAATGTATTTTATACGTGTTATATAAATTTTCGCATTTTTATCATATGATAAAAACATTCACTAATAAACACGTTGGGAAAGAAAATTGGCAATTTAAAATGTGAATGTAAAAAGTAATTGTATTGGAGTATTGGAAATCCAGGATTCGACACGGCTCTACATTTTCCATCTTGCAACTTGATGGAGAAATAAGCTCTTGAAAGACAAATAACTTCACAATATTCTTAGAAATACGCTGAAGCTGTTTTTTATTTTCAATTAAAATAAACTTTAAAACTGGGCTTAAAATAAATTATAATTCAGTAATTGAATCTATTCAGTATTCAGTAATATTATAAGAATTATATGAATATCTATTAAAAGCAATATGAGTATGAATATTTTATATATAAACCATTAAATAAATAATTTTACATATTGATTATAAATAAGTCAAGGAAATAGATATATTGGATGGATACAACCTTCGATAACTTACATTTAGTACATAATAAAAAAGCTCGGAAAGGCTTTTTATTTTATTAAAGTTCGTTCAAACGCTGAGAGATAAGTTTCAAGGATTATTACTTTAAATCAATAATTCAACTGTTGGATTCCATTCTCACTCTATAAAATTCTGCGGAAAGCCAATAAGACTATTGAAAACAAAAAGTTTTCTAACTTTCTTCGAAGTGTCAACTAAACTTTTGCAAACGAGAAAAGGGAACACGAAAAATGTTTTTAGACCTATGATTATTGAGCTCTATGTCTATTACGTGGCCATGTAGCATGATTTTATTTAATTTGTATGAAAATAAACGTATTTTAGTTCGTAATCTGTCTATTGCTAAGTAATTCTGAAACCTGGCAACGGTTGATTGTATTGTGAAGTAGCGGCTGAGAATCGCCGCTTTCACGCCGGTTCTAAGCGAGACCATTTCATGAACTAATCCGCTCCCGGAGAGGCATTAGCGAAGCCGAGCCAATGCATTGTCATGCTCTTATTCTAACGCTTTTAGACTTTACAGTTTAAGAGATACTTTACCCGATGACTTAAAAAACATCCGTTAAAAGTATTTATCCTAACAAGATTCACTTCGGAGACATAATGCTTTGAATTAGTGATGTAAATAATATCAATTATTAAGTATTTATGAAGGTGGATGCAAATATATAATCGCGAATACGAATGAGAATATTCAGTTATTTATGTATAGTTCGATTTTGTCGACTGACAAACGAAAACATTTATCATCGTTTTCGTTTCATTTCGAGCATTACTGCCGATCAGAAACAGAATTAAAAAAAAACCTAAATTTTGAGTAGAGTGTAATGAGTGAAATGATTAAGTACCTATGTTTAATAATCTTACTAATGTACATTTCTCAGTTTACTTATCGAACCGCTATGTTTTTAAACTATCTTAACACAGTATACTTAATACGTATTTTTGAGTAAAACATATCGCCGTTTCTTATACTACAACTTTGGTGGCTTGTGGACTCAGGTAAGTCTCCAATAGAGTGAGCTTTAAATACATAGCTCCTTATATAACGTTAGCTCTCAGAGTGAGAAGAGTAAAGAGGTATTATCTCACCGCACCGGATTGAAGCACCTGCAGAGTGTTCGTGTCAGTCTCTACAGAATGAACTTTTTACGCCAACTAAGCTAGTAACTAAGGTAGCTTAGTGATAATACAAATATACTTCAACCTACAGCCCAGCATGATCCGCTTCGCGTTTCATCCGCGGAGCGTGCCGGCGATCGCCTGAGTGCGCATTTCTGCGCCCACTTCAACGACCGCCCTATTTTGATAGGGCGCGACCCCGCTTCCCCCTGCATGCCATCTTCTGGCGATATCAGGGTTCGGTCTTTCCGCCGCCTCCGGCGTTTCGTTTCGTTTTCCCAGCATGACCATGAAGAGATATTTTGCTAAACTAAAATATAAGATATCTCGATATATTATAACTCGACATCGACAACTTTGATAGACAAGATATCTCGATCGACAAATATCTCTACTTTTGACATTAGAAGTCAAGTTTTAAGTATAAGTTAGAGTCTACATAAAGACAAAGAGATAATCGATTAAAACACGAGAAACGGTCGACAAAATTTTGTCGTGGTTGTCATGCTAGGCCGGCTGGTGTACCGTAGAACCGGAACATAAATAAAATTGAACGACTTCCGAAAACAATGGCACATAATAAAGTGGATTGAACAGTCTCTTCGTAGGACACATCTGTCTGTTTCTGTTCTTTTTTTATTGACAGGTAATCAGTATTGTGAGCCTTGTCTGAATTTTTATTAAAACGCCTGTAACACTGAGCCGCGGAAGCATTTACATAATATATTGATTATTAGCAACACGCCCCGAAAGAATTTTGAAATCGTAACAAAAAAACAAATCGTTCCTCTTATATCTAATAAAATTAAAATACTGACTTACTTCCTTATAATTCTATTCTCGTTGGAAACGTCAAAAATAACGATCTTCTGCATGTAAAGATATAACACATGCCCACTGTTATGGCATATATTCAAAATGTTATGATATCTACGATTATCCATGAATTTAATGAGTCAATTTTAATTATAAATAAATTACCTAGATCCACTTTGGGCTGCGTTTCCGTAGTTTTCCTGAGTCAATTAAATAAAAAGGCATATAATTAAAACTATGTAAACAAACAGAAATTCACTATAGATAATGCTGAAAATTATCCAAATCATACAGTTTTAATAATCATTAACATATTATTAAAACGGAGCTTATTATGAGTTGTTTTTTGTTCAATCCCTTAAAAGCTTCCATTGTCTGGGCTAGATTGATACCCGCTGCCTGTAACAAGCACGTATCGAAAGTATTCCTGTTTAATATTAAAAATGGACAGCCTTTTGCAATTTAAAACAAAACATACATTTTTATTCGTATCTCCTTCCACCATTGTCATGCTCGTACTATCCAAAACATCACTAACGTATGCCGCATTGCAAACAATGGCTTGGCATTAATTGCAAAAGAAAAAATAAGAGAGAATGGGTTATCGTATAAATTATATTAAATCAAATCTGAACATCTCCATGACTGAGTATGATGTGTTAAGCACTGAAAGAGCTAGGCTTGATTCCCGGGGAATCGATATTTAAAAAAAAAAAATCTGTCAGGCAGTGCTCAGTGGTATGTATGAGATGTTAAGCACCGGAGGAGCTAGGTTCGATTCCCGGGTAAAAATGTAAAATCTTTAAGTCGGGAAGGACAGAAAACACTGATCATTTATTTTGATTGGCTATATAACATGATCCATAATACTAATATTTTTTCAACCATATTTTCCACTAGGGATCAAATCTATACAACAACAAATCACCTCCTTTCTAAATCATAAGAGGGTACAAAAACAATACTTTTTCGTTTTGTTTTTATTTCCTCTATTGAAAGTGATTAAGCTGTCCAGGATTTATACTGGTGCCCTTTAATTGGAACCCATTCAAAGCAGATATTGGTATTAAATGAAGTAGGTCATTTCAATTTTAGTGAAATATTGGAAAATACGAGATTAATTTGAAACCGAAATTCGCTGCTTCATTTCACCTATTCAAATACCACAATTTTGTCATTTAAGGCATGCTAAAATTTAATGGAAAATTATTGACATCACCATAATAGTCAGTTATTCGCTTTTCTTTTTTTTATGTCAGATATCGACAGACGAGCATGAGGTTCACTTGATGGTAGGTGATACCTCAGCCACAGAACATCAGTCAATGATGCGCTATTAACCTAATTTTTACTTCGAGGAAATCCATAGACTGAAACCGAAACGCGTAATATGCACTTCACGGTTTTTCCATCTATGAACGGTGGTTTGTTACGCGTTCGGAATTTAGATATTCCTCCCACCCGATCAATGCCCGAAGTTACCAGACGTGGGGAAAACATGCTTACAGAAAATTATAAGCATGTGCTCCCGGTGGGATTCGAACCCACGACCCATCGATGCGCACGGCAGGTGTTCTACCGAACGCGCCAACGAGCCCGTCAAATTTGATATCACACTGCAACATTGATTTTACAAAGCTTTAGACTTAACATAAACCTTGAGGTACTTTAACGAATTTCATATTTAAAAAGTAATATCTGTTGTTGTTTTTTTTATGTCAAACTAGCGGACCCGACAGACGTTGGCTTCAAAAATACAAATAACCAGTTCTAAAATTTGAATATGCTATTTGCCGGCGACCGAATAAGTGTTATATATATAAAGTCCTTGGTGTTCGCAGGCTATTTTCCCACTTCTATTATATAGTAATTATTATAATGTCTAGTATGTCACTGCAGTGCGCATCAATCGTTACAAAAAAGGCTTACGTGACATGAGCTGTCAAATGCGGAGTATGGAGCGGAGTTCCCAGCCTATTTAATTGAATTTAAAATAAATTTTCTTCATAATTTTTTGTTCCTTGAAAATTTCTAATATTTTAACAGTTATTCTTTTATTCAGGGCGAAGACCAACAAATCAAATATCATTAAAATCGGTGCACACGTTCAAGAGTTATATTAACAGACGAGTGTGAAGCTCAGGATACCACGGTCACGATAGTTAGTATCATGCTCGTCTTACAATATCTCTTATAAAAAAAAATGTAGTTTTGTAGCTGTAGACATAAACTGATATAAGTGAAAAAGTATTACTTTCGTCTTTTCGAAGGTTCTTGGAAGCTTGATAGTGTATTATCAATACGAGTTTACCAATTATTTTTTATATATATAGTTATAGTAGCTATGGGACTTCATAATCCTCCTATTAGCAGTTTATTACGATAAAGCATAGCTTAGAACTGCGTATAGAGAGCAAAGGCAAGCCTGCTTAAATGACGACTATGAAAGGCTTATGTTAGTGGTCTGAAGACGTAGTATTGAGAGTTCACAATGGGGCCAATCACGCTGGCAATTTCCAACACCCCTAGAGGCACGTCCTTGTACTTCCGAGTTGAACCGTAGTTGGTTCATTCCTAAGGTTGTTACAAACTTTCTAGTTTTAGAAATGGGTAAATTATTTGATCCAATTTATTTGATTAAATTAAAACCATACATACCATCCTCAAATAAATATTAAACCACTTAATGGATAAATAACTTCAGGATTTCTTAAGAATATAAAAAGTGTAAAAACCCTTTCTATCTGATGCTCCATTTTGTCTTAAAAACGGAGAAATACACAAATACTTTAACTTATTATAGTAGTGTCCCCCAGTAGGTCTCCATTTATGGCCATTACTAATTCGTTTGCTATTTCATATAGAGATGTCACTGTTACTTACATCACGTAAGTGTTTGCAAGGTAAGTTGCTCGTTAGTTCCTACATTGCCAAAGTATCGGCTAAATCTATAAGATAGTGCACAAAGTTACTCCATAGTGCTCTACAATCCAATGTTCTGCAGTAAATAGGTCGGCTACGTGCTTCCAATTTAACTTTATATTATATTGACATAACGTACGTTTGTAATTTGCCAGCAATTATTGGAAAACTTACAACAATCTTGCAAAATACATGTTAACATCCGTATTAATCGTACAGCTTGAGAGCGTGTTAGTTACACCATTTATAAGTCAAGAACGGCTGCAACGATTTTAATGATATCTTATTTATTGCATTCGTCTATCCCCTGAATAAGATAACTATTAAAAAATCGGAAAAGTTTAGGAGAAAAATATCCAGAAAATTAGTTTTAAAATAAACTAGGTTCGGAACTCCGCCATCATCCGCAATTGACAGCTTACTCACACTTATAGTTTTTTTGATATAATTGATGATCACTGCTCGTTATACGAGTAGAATAGAAGTGGGAAAATTGAATATTCAAAGCTAGTCTGGTAGATTATAAATAAAGATAAGGTTAAGAATCCAATATTTTATCTGGAATCCCAAAAAACATAATCTATTAATAACAACACTAAAATTATATTTTAGTGTTGTTATTAATTAACTAAACCCATATGTATCGAACTTACCAAACCCAAAGTAAACGAAAAACTTATATAACGTACAAAAAACCGTTTTGCCTTAATACGATAAGAACGTTGTGGCTACATCACAGTCTGATTCACAATCACATCCATTTTGGTTGACATCGATTATATCGAATAGATACACATGTCGGAAACTGAACCGATATCGATAGCCAAATAAACTAGCAAACCACATCGATTACCTGTCACCAGCAGCCCCTGAATGACCGTAGTGCGCTATCCACTGAGACCGGCAAATATAAAGCCTTAATAAGAGTATTATATATGACATACAGGCGAACATATTATACAAATACATTTATTAAATTTAACTTTGAGAATGTCTTCCATATGTCTGGTCACTTTCGACTCCGATAGTTTCGGGTAACGAAACCGTTCGTAAATGGAAAAATCGCAATGGTTTCAGTCTCAGTATAGATTTCCGAATGCTCGAAGTAAAAAGTAGGTCGATAGCGCATCATTGATATTCTGTGGCTGGGATATCACCGACTACCATCAAGTGAACATTATACTCGTTTGTCGACATCTAATAAGAGTTGATTCGATGATGCACCGTGTATGCAGTACTAGTTCTGTGCTTGCGTTTAATTTTCCCCTTACATTATATGAATTTACTCGTATTTAATTAAATATAGTATTTTTCCTTTATTATTTTATATATTATTATGTTGTTCAAGTAAACTTACAACATGAATCAAATGCGTAGGATAGATACTAAATAATCGGATTTATTACATTAAAAAACCAACATTGACTAACTGCTATCCCGCTACATTATGCTAACTCCAGTCATACTAATAATCCGGTTACTGACCCATATCCAAAGAGCCGATAAATCTTTAAAAGGCCGACAACGCATCTAAGACTTTTGGTGATTACTTACCATCAGCCGGCCTAGCATGACAACCGCGACAAAATTTTGTCGACCGTTTTCTCGTGTTTTAATCGATTATCTCTTTATTTCTTTTTGTCTAACATGACAATTACACTTAAAACTTGACTTTTAATATCAAAAATAGATATATTTGTCGATCGAGATATCTTTTCTATCAAAATTGTCGATGTCGAGATATAAATAATATATCGAGATATCTTACATCTTAGTTTGTCTCGTCCGCGACATTTCTCGTGGCGGTCATGCTAGGCCGGCAGGTAATCCACCTGCTCGGTTGTCTGCTCTATAATTAAAAACAAATATTTGGGCTTAAATAGCTATCAATTATATAAAATTATATGAAAAAAACATCGTACAAAAGACAATATCTTGAAAGTTTGCTATACATTTTAATAAGAAGGCCATTCACTGCATACTTTCGTTCGGACTTGGGAGGGGTGAAAAGGACGCCTTATCGCAATAACTCGTGACACCAGAAAATTAAAAGTGCCCCGTCATGATTCAGCTATCTAAGGGAACAGGGTGACTGAGCTCTTATAAAGCTTAATTAATTGGCGTTTTGGCACAGATGGACATCTTTTACAGTAACTTTGGAGGAGAACTTCAGCAGTTTTACTAGTTTAACAATTAAATGCTACTATCTATATATAAAAGAAAGTTGTGTTAGTTACACCGTTTATAACTCAAGAACGACTGTACCGATTTTAACGATATCTTATTTGTTGGATTCCTCTATGTCCCGAATAAAAGAATAGCTATTAAAATATCGGAAAAATTCAAGAAAAAAATATATGCAAAAAATTATTTTAAAATAAATTAGGTTCGGAACTCCGCCATCTTGACAGCTCACGTCATGCATGCTTAGCTTTTTTGGAATAACAGATGTCCACTGCAAATCAGTGACATATTAGACAATTATATAAAAGTGGGCAGATGGGCATATTCAAATCTATTGTATAATTTCGAAGACAACATTGTGGCAGAATAACGTCTGCGGGGTCCACTAGTATGTTATAAGTATAACCTTTTTGGTTACGAGTAAAAATGTAAATTCCTATTTCTTGTAGTCAGACGTATTATATGTATGTTTACCGCTAGCAAGTTAATGATCTCATGTGTCTATCTTTATCTAAACGAATAAATATTATTTATTTCAATTTCAATCAAATTATACACCATAGTTGCAATCCAGGCGTAAAATTAAGCTTTCATTCGCACCTTTCCGCATTGTGCATTCCTTAACCGCTTGCAGAAACAATTTAACGAAGAAAAAATTATGTAATAATAAAACAACAGGATCAATATTTCTGTATATAGGTACATTGAATTTTTTACCAGAAATAAAAGAAGGGGAACAGTATTCATAAAAATTATTTGAACTCTGAAAATATTGAACTGTTTTTTATTAGATTATTAGAAGTAGTTTTATTCGAATATTTTAAGTCAAAAAAATGTTAAAGATAATTGCTTCGTCAGAAATATATCATTAGAAGAGAATGCTTTTTTTTTAATTTTATGATTCCTTTTTTATAAAAAATATTAAAAAATACATTAATATTTGTGAAAATTTATGTTTTAAAAAAATTTTAATTAAAAAGAATTCATTCATTAAATCGTTTTTTTTTCTACTGTGCTTTTGTTTTATCATCTCGGCATTTTTCTTGAAAATCAGGCATTTTACTTCGTAAGACAGGCATAGATTTCTTCAGAGATGTTAACCCAAGTAAAGGCTTGCTTAGAAGCCCACGCTAACGAATTCAAGGTCAGAATAATTATAATTTTTGAGTAAAATTACGCATACAAAGTTACGGGACAATGTGTTATGAATAACGAATATTTTATGAAAATCATTTAATCGAAAAAAAAACAATTGTAATTAAATACTTCATTATTTATTTAAATTTGTATAAATTCATTTACACTATACAATTATACATATACTATTACTAATTCATTTCTAGAAGAGGAATAAAATAATTACAGTTTTTTAAATTAACAAGATTATAATTAAATCAACCATCACGCAGGATCTCGAACACTTCGACAAGAATGTCCTTTCTATACTACCGAGTACCGACTGCAAAATGCAAATATTATGCTGTGGTTTTGAACCCATGTATCGCTTCATGTTCAATAGCATAAGTTAGAGTACCAGGCGATGGCCAATTGGCCCTAGCGACTGTTGTGTATGATGTGCCAGTTCCAAATAATATGATAATATTACAGCAATATAAATATAAATATTTATATATAACAAAATATACAATAAATACTGGTAATTACCAAAGAATCATAATTTTAGATATTTACTTTTGTATGTGACTTGCCCCTAGATTTTTCTTACGCTAATTAATTCATATATTTTTCCAAACATCGCAACGCTTTATTAGAACACCTTAAAATATGTATGTTTATATTCATTTTTTTATTTGATACATAGGTATGTCGTAAGTACAATTATAAGTTTCCAAAATAATCTTAATAACGTTGATATTATTAGTTCATATAACTATAGCATGAACGTGTCCTTTTGGCTTTCTAGCGCATGCCATGGACCTAAAAATTTGAAAACGTTTGGTTTAAATGTCGCTTTTTAAACTTAAAAAAATCATCGAAATCAAGTTATAAAATATTTTATACCTACCACCTCAGATTAAATAAAAAAAGGCAGATGGAGCGCACCGAACACGCGAGTGAGGGAATCAAAGATAATACAAAATCAAAACATAATACAATCTCGCGGTAGTGCTAAACGAACCGTCGTATTGTGTACACGTCACAAGTGATTCGTTATTTTATGATAAAAAATGCCGTCTTGTGTTTTTAAACATTGCAAAAATTGTTCCCAAAAACAAAAAAAAGAAGATGGAATAACATTTCACAGGTAACTATCGATTATTGGACTGTTTTTTTATTATTTAATAACTCGAAAAAATTACGGTTGTCCTGGAAACAAAACCTCAACAATAGTTCGTCTGTGTTGCCAGCTTTCATCGAAATATTTTTCCCTTCAATTAGGCAAACAATGTAGGCATTATTTTTGCTTTTAGTGTTGCTGACTGCTTTATGAAGGAATTTGTGTGCAAAATATTGTTCTAAGTCTGTATATCATTTTCGTTTGTAATTCCGAAATCTGTAATTTGAGGATTAATGAATAAAGTAATGTACTACTAATACTAATTAAACTTGGTACTAAACTACCAAGTTTAATTATATTATTTATACGAAAGTGAATTGTTTTTCATGGTGATTATAAACTTCTTTGTTATATACGTGACCGAATTATTGGAACGGTATAAGACTTATATATTATTATATTTACAAAAATTTTATGATTTTTCAGATTGCCGACTGATGTTCTTCACACAGATTTGATCACAGAGTGAATCTGATTAAGTTATTAATAGAAAAGTATTTAATGGTACGATTGCACCATCTAGCAAAATTAGAGACTAATTCTCGACATTTAGACGCTAAACGACAATATTATAAGAAATTAGTGCTAAATAAAGGTTGTTAAGAATTTTAAATATGTTTTAAAAGAGTTTTATATATTATGTAATAAAAAATGAATTACCTATGATTTTAAATTTGAAATTCCCGTATAAATAAATAAATATGTAAAAAAAGGGAAAAAAAACTCAAGGATTTTTCTTGTCTCGTATAAATATTAATTTATTTATATCAGACCAATGTTAATCGATATTTTACATTAAAATTAAATAAAACTTTATAATAAACTGACAAGATATTTAAAAAATTTATATTATTAATTAATATAAGGTAATGGCTAAGTAGTAATATTTTACATATATTTTATACTTTTAAACTTAATTTATAAATATAAAAACAAACATAAAACATGTAAATATTTATTTTGCTATTTATCTATCCAAATACTACTTTTATAAAAAATAAGATTTAAAAAATACGGGGAGTTTTTACTGTTTGTGGTATCATTACACGCACACAAATGCACGTGTCCCTACAGTGCCGCTGACAGTTGTCAAGCACACATGAAATGTCAAGCGGCCGTATAATTTTGTTCCGTAGGTTCAATCTGTCTTTTTTTATTTAATCTGAGCCTACCACTTGAAATACTAAATTACAACTTTTGAGCTACATAATTATTAGAAACACGAATTAATTTACGATTTTTATTTGACATTGACAGTGTCTACAGTGACGGCCCTTACTGAAACTGACATCTCTAACACTAGTTATGTGAAACTGACTTTTGACATGATGAGATGAGTGATGACATAACTGAGCTGTCAAATACGCGTCTGCTGTCTTTATTTAGAACTTAGATCGTATTTTAATTTTACCACACAAAAATAAAACAAAACAGTGTCATTGTTTAATTATATGCAAAGTACTAACAAAGCAAGACTTTACAGAGTTATGATTGGCTTCTGAAACAAAGTTTACCATGTGATATGTACCCCAGTCATTAGTAAACAAAAATGGACCAACAATTTTCATTGTCTTGGAATAATTTTCATGGTAACCTAAGTAAAGGCTTCGCAGGACTATTAGGCAACGGTGAATTTGTTGATGTAACGATTGCTGTTGAAGGACACTTGCTGCAAGCTCACAAAGTTATACTTTCGATATGTTCACCATACTTCAAGAAAATGTTTCAATTAAATCCCTGTCAACATCCAATTGGTAAATGTTTAGTATTCATAATATGCAGACCCTAATATTCTTTATATAAAATTGGTATAAACGAGTTACGTAAAATGATCTTGGAGAAAATTTAACTTATTTTTAGATATCAGGTGAATATTGGTGTTGTTTTTTTTAACTTATCCTATTAAACCTTTACAGTTGTGCTAAGAGATGTGACACACAAGGCAATGAAAGATTTGTTACAATTTATGTATCATGGTGAAGTTAGTGTTAAAAGAGAAGATCTCACTAGTTTTATAGGTACAGCTGAAGTATTGCAAATAAAAGGATTAACAAATAAAGAGGTTGGTTTCAATTTTCCTATTAGATTAATGTATGTAAATTTAATTTACTAAGTTAACCCTAACTTTTTATTTAATTGTAGACTGAAGAAGATTGCTATTGTGAGACTGATAAGGAACCTCAACAAAATATAGAAACCCAAAATGATAATCCTAACTCAGAATCCTGTGCTTCCGATATATATGATTTATCTCCAAATGATACACCAGAGACATATAATATGGATATATTTAAACAAAACAAACTGCTTGGAAAACTGCAGCAAATCAGTGAATTGAAGAGGAAATCTGAAGAATACCTCAGAAATAATTACTATACAGATATACTCAACACTGAGAAAAGACAAAGGTTAAATGAAAAATCCACTCTCAGTAAGCCCTCAAATCATTCTTTATTCAATACATATGATGATTTGAAAAAAATATACAATGAAAATCCCGTGGACATAACATCATCAATAAATCCTAATATGCAAAGTCCTGATAAAAACATGAATGAAAAGAATCAAACTCCAACTGAGAGATCAGACAATCCAGTTGAGCTTAAAACAGAATGTGATGATAGTGACATTATAGTTACTGATCCAGGCGTTTGTACTACTCATGATGCAACAACAGATGGAACTAAAAGTTTGTCTATGCCCTTAGATTTGCAGACACCACAGGACAGTAAGTATTTTATTATTGTCATTTAGAATTGAATGTGCACTGTTTTCATTAACACATTTATATAACTTACTATTGGATAAAAAAATTCATGGGTTTTTGCACAAATATGCTATTAATGTAATTTGTAATCCTTATCCTACTGTGTGATGGTTATTTGTTGTACTCATTCCTTTGTAATTCATCTAAATTCTTAAATGAATAATCTCACTAATGGATCAAATAATCTGATTTTTGTTTCCAAGAATAAAATATAGCTTATATCACTCTCCTAAACTTATCCTTTTGCAAGAAATGAAGTCACTCCAACAAGGACTAACTAACTCCTACTAACAAACATACTTTGCCATTACTGGTAATAAGTTTCTGAATATCTATGAACCCCATTTGATGAAATAATATTTTTCATTTGCAACTCTTAATCTTTCTGTAAATAGTAATTTAGATTGTGTTGAAAATGCAATTATTTATTAGTTTTCATCAAACAAGTATGTTGCATTATTTTCTTTTGCAAACCTTTCATTCATTGAAAACACGATGGCATTTTCAACATCATCAATTAATTATTTACTAAATGACAAAGTTATTTGAAAATGCCCATCGTGATTTCAGATCGCACCGGTCTCAATGCGCTTTTTATGGATCTAAAAAATTTAGTGAACGGGAAAATTTCAAACAAAATAGTAAAACCTATATATGAAGAGTACGGAAGGCCAGCCCTAGACCATCGCCTAGTGACAATACCTCAAAAGGAAGATGGGAAAAAGAAGTATCCACAAAGGTCATGTCGACTTTGTTGGCGAATAGGAAAACGTCGTGACACTAGATTCATGTGCAGTGCTTGCGAATTACCATTTTGCAAATCACCATGCTTTGAAGTTCACTTTAATGACGTATTTAAAGTATCCCAAATCCAAGGAGATTATTATGCAAATTGAATTACTCTGTAATCAGCTATGTTTAATATTATGTGTGGGAGAAGTTTAGTATAGGAAACCATATAAGCGAGTGATAGAAATAAAAGCACATTCAATGAATCAAAGATTCAATATATTTGGGACCAAATTATATCACATTCTGAATATAGAAATATATATTTTTGTAAAAACATATAAAAACTTATTTTACAAAAAAAAATACATAATGGTATATTATACCAATATAATTTATATTAAGTACATACATGAAATGTAAACAACTAGGTATACAATTTAAGAAAAGCTGTGATATAAAACGGCTTTTGCGTGCCAATATTATATCTTTTATTTTTTTAATTAAGCATTTAACAATGTTTGGTGCCATTATTCTTCTGCCATATTAATTTCAAAAGACTTTGCTCATATTCTAGTCTAATATTTGTGTTATTACATTTCTTACTTTATAATATTTCCCCTTTGTGAGTGTCATCTATTGTATAAGTGTGTTTTGTAATGTTTCCCAGTTATTTAAGTATTTGATGATCTCCAGTTTACTACTTATAATTGGGCCAATTAAGCTAATTGTATTATGGTTAGTGAATCATAAAAAAAGGAATATAAAGAATACATTCCACTGAAAAATTGAAATTATTAGGGTTTATTGACCAAACTATAATTATGGTGAGCATTGATATACATGATAAAAAATGTATTTGCGTGATTATCTTATGTTTAAAAAGGTTTTTTGTATCCATATTTACTAATAAAAAAATTATATGAAGATGGGGAATTTCTTTTAACTTCCTTCCTACTACATAGGGCCTCAGCCTTGTGTGTATTTAACTAGAACAACATTAAATATTTTGATACCTCCTAGTACGATAATAGATACGATGGTCATATCATTTTATATTAATGATACCATGTTTGTCTGTTACAGGTGCGCTATCCCTAGTCATAAATGGATCATCTGACAATCAACTTCCAGTGCGATATAAGTACATATACAGCAGAAAGGGACACAAACAGTTGGTTCATATGAATTTTGTGTATACAAAACACTCCACAACACACGGAAAAACTTCGTGGAGGTGTGTGCAATATTTTTCCCTCAATCGATGTCCTGCTACCGTTGAAACTATAGACGCTATGATTTATGCAGTAAATCATCAACATAATCATGAAGATTGTTATGACAAACTCACAAGGAATAATATCTATGAAATGGATGGCTCCTCTAAATAACTAAATAACTAAATTTATGTTGATTGTATACGATTTTTACTTTTAATTTAGAAACCGACAGTCGAATAAATCATAAATGGCACGTCTCTTAGTATTTTTAGTAGTGATATACTTAAATAATATTGTGTGCAAAAAGTGTCCGTATTTAGATCAGCCAATTAATGAAGTATAATAAAAAATTTAATATGTCCTCATATGTATACATTGTTTGGCTGTAACATATATTTTTTTAAAGTAAGGATTCGTCTCGATAATTTTTTGTTTAAACAGTTTCTAAACTGTTCTTGTATAATACAGTTTTAAAAGTGTAAAGTTCCTACTTTAATTTTTAAGCTGTATATATATGTATTTTGAGTAAGATTTGTTAGGTTAGGTTTGCATATAAATAATTAAGAAATGTATATTATATTAGCAGTCTAAAAAGTGAAAAAAATCTCATTTTGTGAAACTCGCGGTCATCTGACGCTCTCGACAAGTGATAATTTCAAAATGGTATTTTTAATTTTACGCTTCAGCTGTGAATAGTTATATGTATGGGTATGCCATTTGATATTCATGAATCATGTGACACGCGTTAAGGTAGTGTCATTTCTATATTATTTTTCTATTCGTTTCTGGACAACGCTACCTAAATTCAGTTATATGATTAAAATAAGGATTATACATATTATAGTAACTATTATAAGTGCTGCCGCACATGAATCCCGTGTATGAACACACCCAGCCACAAACAGGCGACGTGCGGCATAATACAATATACTCTTGGAATTGCTAGACATGTTTATTTTCAAAATATCCTCTCGTTAGTGGACTCTTATTCTTAAGACTTCTCGGAATTACGCGCCAAAATCTCTATGGAATCTAATGCTATCTTGTTCTAACCTATTGGAATTCGTTCTAATAAGAACGAGATATAACCGCCATAAACTGAATAAGTCTTCATATTCAAGATGGCCGTCCACATATGAGAGGATAAGTTTTTTCTAGTCACACAATCTATATGTTATATTATTTACTGTACTTAAGGAGGTTTGTATGTAAAATGATACTATCTGATTTTGTAAGAAAATTGTTTTATTTACAAATACATATTTACATATAAATAAAATTATCATCTTTTTAACATTTTCTCTGGTATTGATGTAGATGTGAGTGTTGCCACTTTTCTTTTTCTAGGTCTATGTTTTTTACTGAAACCGACACCTGAAAGGAAACAAAAGAGTACTTATACAACGGGATAAATAAAATATTTATATGGTTTATAATTGAGTCATAGAATAATATTTTACAAGTTGGTACACTAGGGTATGCTCTTGTGTTAAAGCTACGTATGTGTCCAGTGGCTATGATGAAAATTAAATACCGTATCTTTGCGTTTGAAGCACCATAGCCCAAGCCAAGTACGGTTTAGTCATTAAATCCAATGAAAGAATGAATATATTATAACAAGCATTAAGATCTTTCTTATCGAAAATAACATCATTGATCAAGGTATGAGTGTGTGAGCGGTTGTAATCAGGGACTGAAACCGGTTAAGTTTTATTTTCCAAAATACGTGTCTGACTGAGATACCATGATATTAGTTTTAAAGAGTAATACACACTAAACTTACCACAGTTTTTTTTTTTCAGTAAATATGAATAAAAACGAAAGAATATTAACAAAAACCTTTATTATACCGGTATAACTGCCACAGTAAATTAACCGGTATTCAGTCCCTAGTTGTAATACACTAAACAATAGCTATTATGGAAATTAAAATTAGCCTATAATACTTTAGAGCTGGTGCTCTGCTGGTGGTGAAGGGTTGGTACCCTGCGCATGTCATACCAACCATTCACCATAAAATAAGGAAAGACACAGTTTTTTTTAAATTTTAATAGTAATATAATACTCAATGAGTTAACCGTAATGTGTAATTATGTTTTTGATAAGCAACTTACGTATATCAACATCAGGCTTTTCTTTGAGACCAAAAGATCTTGCAACAGCGTCCATGTCCATGCTCAGTAAATTGAAAACATGCTTTAGTTTCTTCACTTCAAATGCTCGTATATAACCTTCAAATGCTTCCACTGCTATTTTGTGGAATTCTTGATCTTGCAATG
Source organism: Anthocharis cardamines (assembly GCA_905404175.1). Taxonomy (NCBI): domain Eukaryota; kingdom Metazoa; phylum Arthropoda; class Insecta; order Lepidoptera; family Pieridae; genus Anthocharis; species Anthocharis cardamines. The sequence goes on from FR989959.1 coordinate 5,670,831, forward strand.
CTTCGTCTAACTAAACCACACAAAAATAAAACAAAACAGTGTCATTGTTTAATTATATGCAAAGTACTAACAAAGCAAGACTTTACAGAGTTATGATTGGCTTCTGAAACAAAGTTTACCATGTGATATGTACCCCAGTCATTAGTAAACAAAAATGGACCAACAATTTTCATTGTCTTGGAATAATTTTCATGGTAACCTAAGTAAACCTATGTAAAATGATACTATCTGATTTTGTAAGAAAATTGTTTTATTTACAAATACATATTTACATATAAATAAAATTATCATCTTTTTAACATTTTCTCTGGTATTGATGTAGATGTGAGTGTTGCCACTTTTCTTTTTCTAGGTCTATGTTTTTTACTGAAACCGACACCTGAAAGGAAACAAAAGAGTACTTATACAACGGGATAAATAAAATATTTATATGGTTTATAATTGAGTCATAGAATAATATTTTACAAGTTGGTACACTAGGGTATGCTCTTGTGTTAAAGCTACGTATGTGTCTAGTGGCTATGATGAAAATTAAATACCGTATCTTTGCGTTTGAAGCACCATAGCCCAAGCCAAGTACGGTTTAGTCATTAAATCCAATGAAAGAATGAATATATTATAACAAGCATTAAGATCTTTCTTATCGAAAATAACATCATTGATCAAGGTATGAGTGTGTGAGCGGTTGTAATCAGGGACTGAAACCGGTTAAGTTTTATTTTCCAAAATACGTGTCTGACTGAGATACCATGATATTAGTTTTAAAGAGTAATACACACTAAACTTACCACAGTTTTTTTTTTTCAGTAAATATGAATAAAAACGAAAGAATATTAACAAAAACCTTTATTATACCGGTATAACTGCCACAGTAAATTAACCGGTATTCAGTCCCTAGTTGTAATACACTAAACAATAGCTATTATGGAAATTAAAATTAGCCTATAATACTTTAGAGCTGGTGCTCTGCTGGTGGTGAAGGGTTGGTACCCTGCGCATGTCATACCAACCATTCACCATAAAATAAGGAAAGACACAGTTTTTTTTAAATTTTAATAGTAATATAATACTCAATGAGTTAACCGTAATGTGTAATTATGTTTTTGATAAGCAACTTACGTATATCAACATCAGGCTTTTCTTTGAGACCAAAAGATCTTGCAACAGCGTCCATGTCCATGCTCAGTAAATTGAAAACATGCTTTAGTTTCTTCACTTCAAATGCTCGTATATAACCTTCAAATGCTTCCACTGCTATTTTGTGGAATTCTTGATCTTGCAATGCTTCGTCTAACTAAACATAAATAAATATTTTCATTATATAAAAGGTGAATTCCCTAATGGGGCATGGGGCGGACCCATTTCTGTGTCTGTTTCATTATATAGGTATATATTTTGTATAGGCAAGTAAGGGATTAGATTTTGTCATGTGCCCTTTCCGGCTGAATTTTTTAAAATCTTCGTTCTCCGGGATTCAAACCCAGGATTTACTTAGATAAATGCATAGCACTTACCCAGTAGTAAGCGCAATGCATTAAGCGTGAAATGTTCTCTTCTGGACTGATCCATGCAGGAGACTGTTTAATTATAACGTCCTAAAAGGTCAAAATTTTAGAAAATCTTACTTTCGGCTGCAAATTATGGAATTTATCCCAAGTTTCATATTTGTCTAGGTAGACTTTTGCCTCTTTCAAATATTCAACAAATTCTCTTTCTTCCGGCCTTAGCAATATAACAGCACGGCCCTCTGCTCCAAGGCCTCTGGCAGTCCTCCCTACTCTATGAATATATTCCTGAAAGACAATCCTCATTATACAGTTTATAGGTACAGATAGCGGCACGAGTCGTGAGCACAGATGAACCGTAGTGGGGATTGAGTCAGCGTAAGTACACTGTCGGGCAAAATGATTTGGCACTTTTATTATTTCCATCAGTAATTGAAAATTACATTAATTAATCGATTAAATTGTATTAGTCGCACCTGCAGTTTGTTTATAAAGGTCCATCATGTTTTTCGTAATACCTATTTATTTCATGTAACAAAACACTGAGTAGATCTTTGTTCGGGATTGTCTGTTTAACATCGAATTCTTTCTGCTCTGCATATTTTATTTTTAAGGTTCAATCAAATCGGTAACAAAAATACACTAATTAAAAATTTACCACTAAAATTGCACTCAAGTGTACGATAGTCGAATGATACGCGCGGACCCAATAGACGACGCGGACGGGCCGAATCAATCACGTGGAGCGTCAGCGTGGTTAACGTCATATCGACCCATGAAAAGTGTGCTCACGACTCGTGCCGCTATCTGTATATATGTATTTAATATACTAGCGATACACCCCGGCTTCGCACGGGTGCAATATAAATGTAATATACACAAAAAAAGAACCTCATGCTCGTCTATCGATATCTAACAAAAAAAATTTTCATTTATCAGCATAAAATTGAGTGAGATAATCTGTGGCTACAATCAATACAAAATACAAATATATCTTATCCTGAATCGCGCTATCGAAGTGTTTCTGAGCGCCGAGTATAACACCTCGTCATCAACTATAAAGGCCTTAGGTCTGGCCATTCAGTGGTTCGACTGGTTGAGGATCCTCCCTTTAGGTTTGAGGAAGTGAACACCAAACTTTCACAAAAACTAGTTTTAGCTAGAAATTAACATTTTTATACTAACATTGGTATCAGAAGGTGGATCAAACTGCACTATCCAATCAACAGCGGGTATATCCAACCCTCTCGCCGCTAGATCAGTACAGAATAGGGCCATTTTGTCAGCATTATAAAACTGCGTAATCATATCTGTTCTGCTTGCTTGGTTCATTTTACCCTAGAAATATCATCTGTGAATTAATTTCAACAAATACATTTAAAAATAAATATATTTAGGAAAAAAAATACAATATTTGTCCAAAAATTCAGGTCATTTCAGACCTTCAGTAACCAAACTCAGAATTTTGGCAGAATTACTTTTCCTCATAGAATGGCCTAAAACACTTTATAACAAATAAAACAATGTTTATAAACTGTTTTATGATGTTATGAAAATTGTAATAACAATCACTTAGTTTTAAATTCTATAATCGCAATATTCAAAGTTGACATAAAATTAAGTTATATTTTAACGGCCTTATTCATAAACGTAAGCATGATATAGTTAAAATATATTTTGTTTATTTCGTTCTGTAGTCTTTTTATATTCGATAGAGCGAGACAAAACATATTTTAGCTATATTAAGCTTATAATACGTTTATGAATAAGGCCGTAAGTTTTTACCAAAAAAAAAAACAAAATTTTGTAAATCTCATAAAATGTCCTAGATTTCATGGTATACCACATTATATGCCTTGCGTTTCAATGAGTCGCGGGTTCAAATCTCGACTGGTTAACGTGTTTATAATTTACTGTAAACATGTTTGTCTTTATCATTGGGCAATTCGATTTTTAAATTGAAAAACAGTTATCTAAATTCCAACCGGGTCACGAACCCGGCAACACCGTCCATATTTATAAAAGTGCATTTTAAATGCGTAATTTTAGATTTTTCAAAATAATAAATAGGTCGACAGCACATTTTGGTGAAAGTCACTGAATCTCACGCTCGTCCATACTCTCTTCATACTTAAAGATTTTAAGTTACTACTTACATAATATATAAGAAACTTACGTGAATACAAAGAACTGACATGTTGCAATATTTAGTCAGAAACTCATAATGGAATACAACTGATTTACAACTTGAAAAAAATACCATTAATTTCTGGTTTTGTGTTTTTTTCAGTAGTTTGTGTAACCAGTAAAGTCTATATTCTGTTTCACATATAACGTAACTGAAACAATTCAAAATTATTATTATATTCTATCTTTTTAAGGTATTGACTAAAAATAAGTTAATGTTATGGTTTATGATTATTTATTTTCTCTAAAAGAAATATGTACATTTCACTTAGCGAGAAAACATTGTTTAAACTTAAAAGTAATAATAACAAGCACACTTTATAATATATTACTTACATAGCTAAAAGACGAGAAAAATCCAACAAACACACACTAAGAACACCACAGTTAAATTAAATTTTACTTATAAACAAACAACTTAAAAAATGTTTATTTAATTAATTAAGCTAAAAATCTTTCATACCCTTGTTTAAGTCCCTCTACTGTTGCTATGTCATTGTCTTCATCTGTATTAATTGAGTGAAAATCATCCTTCATAGCAGACTTAATCAAGGCTTCGGTAGTTTCAGACTGTGTAGCACTGAATAACATTGTCTGTCTATTTTCTGAAATTATAATTGATATTTCAATCGTGGGTAAATCCCAACACACTGATTTTTTTTTAAAACATTGATTAATAATGTCAATATTACTATGGATGGATGAGTATTCAAAAAATATTAAGATTTGTAACTATCACAAGTTGAAGTGATTGAAGATGATTGATGATTGGATGATTTTAAGAAAGACTAGTCCATTTTATCATGTCTAGTAGGACAAGCTTCTACTTTTACTACAAGCAATTACATACAAAATGGCAGTTGATATATCGCACCTTTGGTAAGGCAAAATATGTTTAATTGCTTTAAAGAATATGTCCATACGTTTAAAAATACAAATTCAAAAGTTACGTTAAGAAAAGCATCAAAAAACCACTAGGGTTTAAACATGTGCTAAAATTAGTTTACGCCTAAACATTTAGTTTTGTAAATAATACAAACTAAACACATAATGTAGGAGCCAAGTAATTATATAGAAAAAAAAAATTAAAAATGAAAATGATTATTTAGTTTAGTTTTAATATTATTATTTGTTAAGCTGTTATGTAAATCTAGTGGTAATTTGTTGATAAGTCAAGGGACAAGAAATTCAGTTGAGCTCTCGCCATAGACATTGTTGGCGATCACTGTACGAAGAAGATATAGCTCGAGTATATCCTGTATATATGTTCAATAGAGTTCAATAGATTTATTGGTACAGGGATTATTTCATCTCTTGTGTAGACAGAATAAATCAACATTTTTTTTTTAAATCATCAAAAGTACAGTTACGTCTTTCCTTTGTTTTGCTGAAGGTGTGATATGTACTTTTTCTAAGAGCACTTCTTTTTAAAATAAAGTTATGAACTAAATTCCAAAATTGACAAAATACTAAGTTATATTAAAGTCAGTACGAAATCCAATATAAATAATCGAATTTATAAGTCTGTTTAGATGTTAACTTTTGCTCTACTTCTACACTCACTTGGAAGCCTTTTGATGATCTGTTTCAAATCTTCTTCAAAGCCATACTGAAATATTTTATCAGCTTCATCCAGGACAAGACAGCAAACATGTCTATAGTCAAACTCTTTGGTTCTCATGTGATCAAAAAGTCTACCTGGTGTTGCAACTACAATATGGACATCTGTAATACATGAATTACAATATTTTTAGTACATACATACACATACATCCTTACATCCTTATTTTTTAGTAGTTATGACTAATTATTTTATCTCTATTGCTTTTGATTAAATGTAGAAAATAATATTAAGTACCTGTGTAAGTATTAAATATTTGGCTTTTCTATAATAATGAAAGATTACATAAGTACTCAATATTTTTCATTATTTTATGTTATGTTTCAATATATCTCATTTTCTTAATTTCGCATTTTAACTTTCACCCAATTTGTTGCCTGGAAGATATCACTACAAAGTGATGATGCCTCAATTATCATATTACATTATGTATGATTTGTTTCAGTAACATTATGTTAAATATATGTAAATTTATTTTATGCATAGCTATAAACTTCATTCATAGCTTTAAAACAATAAAACTTTAAAACTAAAAAAATAAAGTTATTTCTAGTCATAGGCAGTGAAGTATTAATTTAGGATTTTTTTAGAACATTACTTGATATTCACTTTTATCAGTTAACCATATTATAGTCCAACAGTATTGTATCATGACCTCTTCCAAAAATGCTATTAATATCTATCTATTAATAGATATTAAATTAAAAAAGAAATGTTTTCATAAAAATAAAATTATTTGATATATAAAAAATAAATTTAACAGAACCCACCTTTAGACAAGAGTATACTTTGTGCTATTCTACTTTCTCCCCCTATAATAAGAGCAGATGTTATTCCCTGATGGAAATTTATAATATCTTGAAGCACTGAATATGTTTGAATTGCAAGCTCTCTTGTAGGAGATACTATTATACAGCAGGTAGCTGAAAAAATTCAATAGAGTTTGAGAAAGTATTATGCGAAAATGATAAGATAAATAAGAATGAATAAGATTAAATTTTTTAATAAAAAATAATTTAAACAGATCAAAACAATTCATACTAAATATTGTTGAGCATGTTTTTTACAGCAAGCATATTTTTTACAAGTGTTAGCCATGTATCTCGAAGTTGAGAATATATTTTAAACATAGTTATATATATAACACAATGTTGTTATTATAATACTATTTAAGCAAAAGCAATACCTTGAGCTTGTTTGTGTATTAATTTAGCAACTATTTCAACAACTGGTATTAGAAACGATAATGTCTTTCCAGAACCAGTCTTTGCAGTTGCTACAATATCAGTGCCATCCAAGGCTTTAGGCAACACTTCAGCTTGTATATCGGTCATACGTTTGAATCCCATATTCTTTAACGCCATAAAAGTTCCCTTTGAGATGTTTAGATCTCTAAACTTCGGATTGTTATTTTTTGAATTCATTGTTTCATATTTGTTTTTGTTCCAAACTTGCAGGTTATTTACAGTATTTTTTTACTGTGTCAAATGTCAATGTGAATACTTTTTTTTTTTAAGATTTTATAAACAAGGATATGTACAAACTATAGACTAAAAACACCAACATGTTTCGGCCCAAAGACATCCTAGTAATGTAATTTGTGCTTCTCTCAGAAATTTTCGTATAAAAAAATTTAAATTTCAATGAGTTGCTGTAATACAAACACCTATGTTTAATAAAAAGTAGTACTTGATAATGTGTGTAAGTACCTATAATATTTTTTGCTCCGTATACCGGTATTATTATAATATATTATTTACTCTGTAGTCTTGTCCTGTCAGCTTTCAACGGATATAAATGTCAATACTCAATTGTCAAATTGTAATTCCTGCTGGGGAGGGGAAGTGCTTCTTTGCCCACGTGAAAATTCAAATGTTATTTCTTTATTAACACGTTTATTTTCTATAAACTTTGATCGTTTTGTTGAAGCGAATACATTCTCAAAATGCCTATGCCGGATAAGATTTTAATGAGGAAAATTAAAAAACGGGAGAAGAATAAAATAAAAATTATAGCACAAAAATCAAACAACACAGAAGGTAACCTCCATATATTCAGGTGGCTGGTTTTTTCAGCATTTGTATTTGTTTTGTCTTCTTATTAAGCACTATTAATGTCACTTTCATAGATGAGATTATAAGCAACATTGTTTTTTCTTGGTATCAAATTATTTTGACTTACATTTACATGTTGATTTATTTTAGATGATCCAACTATTGAACCAACCAAAAGGCCTTTGGAAACTGCTGAAAATAATACAGATACAGTTCCTAAAAGTAAGTTGTTATTATTTAATTTTATTATCCCCTAATGTGTGATAAGATGATTTTTAATAAACCACCATCAAGTAGTATCTAAAACAATCCTAAAAAGCTAGTGCAATATTATAAATTTGATTTTGAAAGTATTTCTGTGCTGAATATTTTTTTTAAACTGATTAGTTGTGGTCATCAAGCTCTTCATAAAATAAAAACTTGAAATACAATGGGTGAAAATGGAACTGCTTATGCCAAAAAATCAATCTAGTTATTCATATTTCAGTAAAACTAGAAAATCAATATTTTGATCACCATACTCCGATTCATTCCTGTCAATTTGTATTGCCATTTAAATGAAATGCTTTTTGCCATTTTTCCAGGCAAATTAATAGGTCAATTCTATTATTATTTAATATCTATACACCCTTGCGACCCACATAGCCAGACAGACTATGTTCATAAAAATATTACAGATAATATGTTCATAAGTGAATAAGTTTCTACTTTATTACCTATTTGCAAAGGCATAATTTGTATAGTATTTAAATCTCTTTTTTTGCAAATTTTGTTCTTAGAATTTAAGCAAAGTTAATATATTTCTTATTATTTTAAGAAAAGAAAAAAAAGAAACCAAAATCAGAAGTGGACACAGAATTAAGTGAAACAAAAGTGAAAGAGGAAGTGATAGAAAATATTTCAGATAGTGATATTGCTAGTGCTGATGACAAGAAAAATGATGAAAGCCAGTGTAAGTAGTTGAATGATTTTACTAAGACAAAACTGAATAATCCTTGCTGTTTTAAAGGTAATTTCAAATTCAAAAGGTACAATTTATAATATATAAGAATAGATGTGATAATTACCAGAAAAAAAAACAATTCACAGATTTGTTGTAAACAATGATAGTCTTTGATAAAAAGTTGTTTTTATATTAATTTCAGTACCAGGATCCAGTTTGTGTCTAGGAATTCTATCAGATCAAAAATTCTCATGTTTAGAAGATAAAGTTTGTGAATCAACACTCATGGGCATTAAGGATATGGGATTTACAACTATGACAGAAATACAGGCTAAAGCAATTCCACCATTATTGGAAGGTAGAGACTTGGTGGGAGCAGCTAGGACAGGATCGGGAAAAACTTTGGCATTCTTGATTCCGGCCATTGAGCTCATATACAAACTGAAATTTAAACCTAGGAATGGTAAGATGATTTTACAAAAACTCAGCAATTATATTAACTTAGAATATTTTAACCTAGTCTTACACAACACACACATAAAAGCAATTTCATAATTTTATAAGAACTTGTATAAGCATAAAAGCCTCCATCAAAAAATACAAATATTACCAATTTTCATGGTGATCCGTTAAACGCAATTTCATATTTCTAAACATTCATTTTAATATTATATTATACAAATTATTTACCACAATATTTGAACAGGTTTCTCTAAAATTTAAAATATTTAAATTTTCAAAGTTTATCTTATTCTATCTATCTTCTTGTCTTGTTTTTGTCTTCTCTACTGTTTTAAAGAAATTCTAGAAAAGACATGGATAAAAATAAGAGTGACTGAGGCATATTTTAAAGACCATTTTATCACTCATACTGAATAGATTTTATGTAATGTTCAGTGTTTACTAGCATTGGTCTCAACTTGTTTCATAAATATTACACACTCATCCCATATAGAACTCAATAATGTTTGTAGATTTAATAGTATATAACAAAAAAGACTCTTAATTTGATTTTATGATGACAAAAAGGCGAATGTGAAAATTAGACTCCACATTTAAGATTTCAGTTATTGGAACATGGTACATGATGTCTCCGGTGCAAACTGTTGAGACTCATGTATTATGATTTTAATGCACTGACTGAGTGTGTCAAGAGTCATTTCATGAACAGAGAATGGATATCTGAATATATATTTTATTATACTAATATATCAATATTTAATATATTTGGTACTTAAATCGTTATGATTTCTATTTAAGGTACTGGAGTTATTATTCTATCACCAACAAGGGAGTTATCGATGCAGACATTTGGGGTTTTGATGGAATTAATGAAATATCATCACCATACTTACGGTTTGGTTATGGGAGGTGCTAATAGGAGTACAGAAGCGCAAAAACTTTCTAAAGGTAAAATTGATTATTATATGATTTTCACATCATTGTCCCTTACAAAAATTTAATTTAAAAGGATTTTTTTTGTTTTTATTACAAATAAAAAATAAATTTATTTAATAAATAATATATTTATATATATTTTTTGGTGTGCAATAAAGATATATTTAATTTCATTTCAAATTCACAGGAATAAACATATTAGTCGCAACACCAGGACGACTACTGGATCATTTGCAAAACACTCCAGACTTTCTGTTTAAAAACTTACAGTGCCTTGTTATTGACGAAGCTGATAGAATACTGGAAATTGGATTTGAAGAGGAAGTCAAACAAATTATAAGACTATTGCCAAGTAAGTTATCTAAGGGAAAAAATTTAAACTGCATATATTCAGAACTGTACAAGGAAAATATATGAATAACATTAACCAAAAATATCAATCATCAGAAGGTGTTCTGGAGATTTTTTTTATTGTTGTATGTCAGTTATCGACAGACGAGCATGAGGTTTACTTGGTGGTAGGTGATACCTCAGCCACAGAACATCACCCAGTCGACCTAATTTTTACTTCGAGCCTTCGGAAATCCATAAACTGAAACCGAAACGCGCCATAGATTGAAAAACCGTGAAGTGCACATTGCGCGTTTCGGTTTCAGTCTATGGATTTCCGAATGCTTGAAGTAAAAAGGAGGTGGACAGCGCATCATTGCTGATGTCCTGTGGCTGGGGTGTCACCTACCATCAAGTGAGCCTCATGCTCGTCTGTCGATATCTAACATAAAGAAATGCAAATCTTTCCTCTTTATAATAAATATTATATTAGTGTAGATATTGTTGGATCAAAGGTAAAATTCACTAAGTGACATTTTGAATAAAAATAAATTTTGCTATTGTTACTCATTTTAAGAGTAAACCTACGGTTAGATTCAAAATCAAAAGTTTTTTATTTCAAATAGGCTTTTGCAGGCTCTTATGAAACGTCTAGTTGCACGGTTCCAAAAAGTGGGTCTGATTGAAGAACTAATTGCGTATTCTGGTCTATAACTAAACTATGAAGCGCAATACATACTTATTATCGTAAATGTACGCTTAAGATAAGCAATGGTAGCAACATTTATTTTTATTAAAAAAAAAATTGTGTGTGTGTACCAGAGTACACAGGTAAGAAATGAAAAAATTGTGTGTGTGTACCAGAGTACACAGGTAAGAAGTGAAACTTGTTTACGACATATCATTTTTGTACTATTTGCAACTTCACGAAAATGGGGTAGATTAAGCTTAAGCCTTAAGAAAAACGATTTTATCACTTTCAAATTAATATATTGTTATTCTTATTTCAAACCAAACTTCAAAACTAATATATTGTTGTTATTATTATAATATATTACATTATATTCTTTACGTCACTATACTAAACTTTGATAAAAAAAGCAACATGGCGCGTAACCGAAAAACGTGACGATACTTACAAAATTTCTCCCATACGTCGATAAAGAAGTTTCACTTCATATTGTCTTTTATTAACGCGAGTATCACACATTTAAATAAAATACTGTATACCGGATTAAAACGCGATTTATTGTTTAAATTATTTATCCCGACGTTTCGGATGCTTTTCAGCAACCGTGGTCGCGATAAATAATTTAAACATAATTTAAAAATAGCGAGTCTCCCGCGACCACGGTTGCTGAAAAGCATCCGAAACGTCGGGATAAATAATTTAAACAATAAATCGCGTTTTAATCCGGTATACAGTATTTTAGTTTCACTTCAATTACACTTAGTGAGTTTTACCTTTGAACCAACGATATATGCATTATATTTGATATCATCTTGCAGAACGTCGGCAAACGATGTTATTCAGTGCGACGCAGACGAAGAAGACGGAGGCGCTGACGGCCCTCGCGGTCAAACACGAGCCCGTGTACGTGGGCGTGGACGACCACCGGGAACAGGCCACCGTCGACTCGCTCGAACAGGGGTGAGCGTGCAAACACGATCGGCCGTATTCATAAACGTATTATAGTAGAACCTCGATTATCCGAACCCTCAATTATCCGAACTAGGGATGTTACGGAAGTGTTTTTATCGGAATCGGAGTTTTTAAATTTGGTTTGTCGGAACCAGAATCGGAAGTGTTAATTGACTTATGCAAATTAACTTGTCCTTGAACAACTCGCAATTTTTTTTTTAACTTTAAGTACTTCATCCCTGAAGTACTTAACACTGCATACTGTAAACTGTTTAATTAATTCCATGTAGTTATTCGTATCGTGGATTTTTCATTTGTATGCAATTTGATTTATTTTTTTTGCTGGATATCGACAGACGAGTATGAGGCATGATGGTAGGTCATCAGTCAATCATGCGCTGTCGGCCTACTTTTTACTTCGAAAACTTTTACTACTTTTTTTCCATATATGAATGGTGGTTTGTTACCCGGTCCGGTAAGAGTGTCCATGGAGTTTCTTGCCGGTTCTTCTCCATGAGACCCACTTTTTGGAACCGTGCAACTAGACGTTTCATAAGAGCCTGCAAAGGCCTATTTGAAATAAAAAACTTTTGATTTTGATTTTTGATTGGTCGGAATTTCGATATTCCTCCCACTCGACCGAACGCGCCAACAAGCCCGTTGAATTTCTAAACTATAGTCAATCTTTAATTATTATCATTTACGAATACTTTCTTGCAAGTCGTTCGTATGCCTCAGATCATTAAGTATTTCAATTTGGTAATATAAACGGAACATAACCCAAAAATGTATATATATAAATCTCTTTTCAGTTACATAGTGTGTCCTTCAGAGAGGCGTATGATGGTACTCTTCACATTCCTGAAGAAGAACAGGAAGAAGAAGGTGATGGTGTTCTTCTCCACCTGCATGTCTGTCAAGTACCACCACGAGCTGTTCAACTACATCGACCTACCAGTCATGTCTATACATGTAAGTTATTATATATTTGCCCATTTCTCCATCTTAACCCTTTACCGTCACAATTACACTTTTCAGAAGTCGACTTTTTGACTAATGTTGTGTGTCCAATTTCTATTTCGAAGATAATGTCGGAGAACTTTCTTTTTTACATATTTTGAAGGTACAACTATCGAGGACACCTTTAGAGCACTTTATTGTCCGAAAATAATCCGATTAGCCACTAGTTACTAGGGACTTGGATAAGCTTAATAATAAAATTTATTTATTATATTATTAATATCGATGTTTTGAATGCTTTTCAGCATGCAGTATTTTATATAAATATTTTTTTTAAATTTATTTACCAATTCAAAAGAGACATTAAGAATAGCATCAAAAACCACCGGGCATTGTCATCATTATAATATTGATTTCTAGTCTCATGTTGAAACACTTCTTAAAATAATGTTTCAACAATTGTTGAATTTTTTAATTGTAATTTATAGATATCATCCAGGTAAGTTTTATAAGTTTGCTTAACTGCAAAGACCGTATAGTATGTAAGTAGAGTCTGCCAGTGCGTAGTAAACAGTGGCGTAGCTATGTGAACAAGGGCCCCAGTGAAAAGGAGAAAAATCGCCCCCTTTGCAAAGCTTCTGTTATTCTAAATGATCCATATTATAATGTGATGATGAATATAACATCTTGAAAAATAAAATGCTTGTAAGAAGTAGCGAAGTTTTCTCGCTTCGAGAGCTGCTGCCTCTCTTTCCTAAGTCCAGAAGGCCTCTTTTTCCTAAGCCCAGAGAGGCCATTCTTTCCTAAGCCCAGAGGGGCCTTTCATTCCTAAGCCCAGATGGGCCTTTCTTTCCTAAGCCCAGAGGGGTCTCTCCTTCCTAAGCCCAGAGGGTTCTCTCTTTCCTAAGCCCAGAGGGGTCTCTCTTTCCAGAGCACAGGCGCCCTCTCAGCTTTGGGGACTACACCACATTGCCCTATGATAGTTGCACTGATGGTAAAGCATTATCTAGACCTTATACGTTAATCATATTCCAGGGTAAACAACAGCAAGCCAAGCGCACTACAACTTTCTTCCAGTTCTGTAACGCCGAGACTGGGATACTGCTGTGTACTGACGTAGCCGCCCGAGGACTGGACATCCCCGCTGTGGACTGGATCGTACAGTATGATCCACCCGATGATCCAAAGGTAAGGAACGATATCTTATATTGACTGTGAACTGGCAACCGGTCCTAACTCATTTTTTTGAAGATTTAAGTTACTATGGTATAAGATAGTGAAATCTTTAAAAAAAAAAATTTCTTTGAGACTGATTGTGACTGGAATAGAATTCGAGTGAAACTAGACTATAACGGATAGTATGAATGCACACATTTATTTTCTTGATAATATTTGACTAGACCGAGAACCAACTGTGAACGGCATTAGTATTATAGTAAGGATCTAGGACCTAAATCACGAAGGGTCAAGATTTTAGAAGCACCATAGTACAGCCAACCTGAGCATGGCCATCAAGAGATTTCTCGCGTACGAGTGAAGACAACATAATATATAAGATATCTCGACATATTATATCTCGACAACTTTGATAGACAAGATATCTCGATCGACAAATATATCCACTTATGACATTAGAAGACGAGTTTTAAGTGTCATGTTAGACCCGGAAGACAAAGAGATAATCGATTAAAACACAAGAAAACGGTCGACAAAATTTTGTCGTGGTTGACATGCTAGGCCGGCTGTACTCTTATAGATAAACCACACAACTCGCGGATCGCCCGCGCGTCAAGAGGTAGGTGTCTATCACCTACCTCTTGACGCGCGGGCGATCATCTATCTATCATACGGGCGGAAATCTAAGTTGTTTTAAGCTGTTAGTTGTCTAATTGGTTTATCTATAGGTTGTGTTTTAAGCTGTTGGTTATCTAATTGGATTATTTATCAGGAGTACATCCACCGCGTGGGCAGGACGGCCCGAGGGTTGGGCACGAGCGGACACGCGCTGCTGTTCCTCCGGCCCGAGGAACTCGGCTTCCTCCGCTTCCTGAAGCAGTCCAAGGTCACTCTGAACGAGTTCGAGTTCTCTTGGAACAAGGTCGCCGATATACAGATGCAGGTACAGTGAAGTAGAGATAGAAAAAAAAATTTTTCAGACACAACTTAGTAATATTACTAAACTTGCTTATGCTCTGACATATGCTGAGTACTGCCCCTTTTAGTGTCAGCACTTCTTTTCATATTAATTAATTGTTACTTTATATTTTTAGAAGTTGTAATAATACTTGTTAAAGTGGATATTTTTGTATTTACTTTTGTGCCGTCCCGAATAAATGTTTTTCATTTCTTAATATTTATGATAAAATATAGTTAAATAAAAAAAGGAAAAAATTCATTAAGTGATGTGTGGCAGTAGCGTCTTAGAAAAGGAGTCTCAGCTCAGTTTTTGTTGTGTATCGATAACACAACACTGGTTTTCAGTGACACCATAGATGGCGCGTTTCGGCAGTTCAGTTCAGTCTATGGTTTTCTGAATCTTCGAAGTTAAAAAATATAGGTCGAAAACGTGTCATTGTTCATATTTAATGTCCTATCCCTGATCACCTTCAAGTATTGATCAAATAGTAGAATCGACGACACTGATTGAATATAGAATTTACTATAAGAGAATGATATAAGAAAATTGTTTGTTCACTCTAATCGCCGAAACTGCTGAATTGATTTTAATGCAGTTTTTGACAAGCAAAAAAATAGGGATGAAAAGTTAGCGTTGCTTAAAAATAATTAAGATTCTGATTAAATTGTTTTCACTTATATAGTTATTAGAATAATCATGTATTATTATTTCAGCTGGAGAAGTTAATATCAAGAAATTACTTCCTTAATCAATCTGCGAAAGAAGCCTTCAAGAGTTATCTCCGGGCGTACGACTCGCATCATTTAAAAACCATTTTTGATATTGATACTATAGATTTGGCTAAAGTATCAAAATCGTTCGGTTTCACTGTACCACCAGCGGTCGAATTGAAAGTTGCACCTAAAGGTGGTCCCACACACAAACGGAAAGGCGGTGGTGGTTTTGGTTATTTCAAGAGTTTGAATGCTACTGGTCATAAGAAAGCGGAAAAAACGAAGATTTATAGGCAGAAGGGTAATAATAAGAGGCCTATAAGTTGAGATGTCTGTTAATTGTTTTTATACAGAGTTATCGCAAAAAGTGACAAACCTGTAATGAGTTATGTACAAACTATTATCCATTATTTATATTACATTGAATAAAAAAGAACCCTAAAAATATTTTGATGTGACACTATTATTGAGTACTTATACATTTTAATAAATGCGATATTACAATTCAGTTTTTTTAGTTTGTGGTTCAGAATCATTAGTCAGCAAAAATAATTATACTATAACATTGAAATAATAAACCGCCGAACTTTGGATTTTTTTGGTTTGTTGTTGTTTTGCGATAACTCAGTAAAATGTGATTGTCATATATTTGTATTCTATTTTAAGAATCAATAAATTATAGAATTTATATTTGTTTTCATTTGTACAATCAAATTGATTGATATACTGCATCCCTTATCTTGATATATTAACTTACTTATACTTATTATTAAAATCAAACCCAACTTTTAAAAAGTATAAATAATATATTTCGATAACTGTTTACAATATCTGTTAAATTCGTTTTCTTTTCTTGGTTTTAGAATGTACTGTTAACTGATGCTAAGGAAATTTTATAAAACTAAAAATATGGGATAATTTTCTCATAAAATTTAAGTTAGTCGGACTATAAATATCAGAAATATATATCGGTTTAAAAAAAATAAAAAACGAGCACTAAAACAAAACATTTAAAAAATTGTGATAATTTTACACACAACACAGTCTGAATGAAACACTATGTTGTAGTCATCAGAATTAAATATTTTGAAATTGTTAAGAACAAACCATTCCTAAATTATGTTTATTTATATGTAATAAGAGATATATCTAAAATGAAATAATTAAAAAGGATACAAAAGTCAACATGTGGTTGCTCCAAAAATCCAAATGCTTTAGCTGCTAAGTTCAAATCCAAATTCTTTATATTGAATACTTTAGTAAGAGGATGTTTCTTGTAACATCTGAGGAATGATAAGTAAGCCTTCCGTGCAGATATTTTCATGACTCCATTGTTCTCTATGAGGTTTTCTAGCTGAAAGAAAAATATTACATGTAATTAGGATGGTAGACGATATAAGAAAATTCACTCAGTCTTTTTTAATCTCAGGCATACCATTTTTTGTACATCATCAGGAGGCGATTCAAAAGTGTATTTATCTAAATAAACTTTTTCCTTTTCTAGAAAGTTAATAAAAGCTTCTTCCTCAGGCCTCAGTAAAATAACTGCATTTCCACTGTTATTCAAACCTCGAGCAGTGCGGCCCACTCTATGGATATATTCCTAGAAAAAATAGGCATATATTTATTTCTATAATACAAATACTATAAACTACTTATAATTTGTATAATATTATCACGTAGGTTTCAACTTTATTTGTCGCGACCCACTTAACATTATCAAAATTTGACAGCTCACAAAGTAAAAACAAAAATATAAGTACTTTAATTTAAACTATATAAATTTCTAAAATTTTGCAGCACACTAGTTGAGTGAGAATCACTGATGTTAGATATTAGTATTGGTTAGTCGGCCATTGATACCTTAACATCTGTGGGTGGATCAAACTGTACAACCCAATCCACAGCTGGAATGTCTAAACCCCTTGCAGCTACATCGGTACAAAACAGAACTCCACTTTTCGCTTCTACAAAACTTTGATATGCCTCCTTTCTTCTAGCTTGACTTAGCTTACCCTGAAAATTTATTATTATCTATACTAATACTATAAGGAGGAAAGATTTGTATGTGTCTTTGTTCGTTACGATTTAACTCAAAAACTACTTGACCGATTTTAAAAATTCTTTCACCGTTAGAAAACTACATCTTTTCTGAGTAATATAGACTATATTTATTTCCAGAAATAATTAGGTATCCCTACTAAAACTTGAATAATATAATCCAAGCTGTAAAAAAAGGTTGTAGGAAGTAATATCTACATCTTCTCAACCAATTTTAAAAATTGTTTCACCATTAGAAAGCTTTATTATTAGCGAATAAAATAGGCTATTGTTTTTGTGTACAGTACATCTACATTGCACCCGTGCGAAGCCGGGGCAATGTGTTACTAGTTGAGATTTATTAATTTAAACATAACAAATAAAACACTACTATGAATTTGTTTTTGTGTGTTTAGTTAGGATTGTTCTTTAACTTACATGTATACTTATCACAGGAGCTTTACAGTATATTTTAAAAAATTCAGAATGAAAATCCACTGACTTACAAGATGAAAAGAAGACTAGTACTTTTAGTTTTTTTGCTTTCTTCAGCATTTTAAACAGCCATGGTATTCTTTTTTCAACTGGACATATGTAATAGCTAAAAATAAGATAAAAAAACCAATTTATAACAACTAAGACAATTCCTAGATATAAATAATATTTAGTTTCGGTAACAAAATGTAGATGAGAAAAGCAAGAGCAAGAATGTGTGGAAATATATGTATAAGGCCTTCTATTAGATATTAGTATAGAAGAAAATGATTAAAGTATTATTATTATACCCTTGTTTGAGTCCGATCACTGTAGATTGTTTTTCATCCTTGACTGTTATCAAGGTGGGTTCCTCTCGTAAGGCGAGACGAGCAAGATTTTTAACTTTATCATCTATTGTTGCACTGAACAATCCAGTTTGTCTTCTTTCTGTAATAAAATATGAAGAAATAGATATTTAATGCATACTATTCTAATGCTCGTTTTTTTTTATTTAAGTTTTATGTAAATATTTGACAAATAAAAAGGAATATTATTGTAAATAATTTGAATTCTTACTTGGCAAATGTTTGATTATTCCAGCTATGTGTTTTTTAAAACCAGCTTCAAGCAACTTATCAGCTTCGTCTAATATAAGACATTTCAAACTCTGGCAGTTAAATTCCTTGGTATTCTCTAAATGATCCAATATTCTCCCTGGAGTTCCAACTATTATGTTTACACCTGATATATATTAATTATTTAATTATTATTACAATTTTTTTTTGAACCAAAATAAATTTTTTATGCCATAATTTTGAATAGTTGGATAGTAAGCCTTATAGACCATGTAATTGGAGGTGTTAAAAATAAAGCTCTATCATATTCACCCCTAATTGCATTATTAATTATTGACTTCTTGATAATAAGTGATAACATAGTCCAATCCAAAATAACTATTATATCACATTGCTGTAACTTGTTAAATTCCCTCACTCACCTATTTTATGTTATTTATATTTGAATTCTAGCTTCTACCTGCAATTTCATCCATGCATACTTCTATTATTATCTGTTTTTGGGCCTTTTCTGTAATTTTCTACTTTTTCGCATTTCACTTCTATCCCACCATAATATAATACATATAACGCACGCCAAAATAGCACTAAGATAAGTATTTTTTCTGAATAACTCATCATTATCATTTAGTCAATTTACTCTCAATTGTTATAGTACATATAGCCTATATTTTATTCTGATGTATAAAAAATAATACTGTAAAGTCAAACACCTAAATCCGTTCAGTAACTTTCACATTTATAATATTAGTAGGAATTAGGATTAGTAGGATAGTAGGATTGATATTAATCAATTGGATTACCAAAAGAGCAGAATAAACCAAATTTAGCTAAAATCAAGGGCCTCATAACAAATGTGTACATAAATAAGGCCCATTTGTTATGAAGCCCTCTATTTTAGCTAAATTTGGTTTATTCAGCTATTTTGGCTCCATAACAAATCCAAAAATTATGATCCATAATTATTATTTATTTAAGTGCTCATTTTCAATGTGCAAATATAACTTATGTCACAAATCATAAATGTGAAATATAAATTACTTTTTTGAAACTCATAGATATGATTTAAGGATTTTTTTTTGATGAATACTAACCATACCTTTTTGCAGAGACAATACTTCTTTCGATTTTTTAACTCCACCTACAATTAATGCATGTGACAAATTTATGTTTTCAGACAATTTTTTTAAAATTTCATATATCTGAAGTGCTAGCTCCCTTGTTGGAGAAATTATAATACATCCTGTAGCTATAAAAAACAAGATATTGTAAATAATACATATAAATAAAACATACAAACCATGAAATAAGGTTTTCTTACCGAGTATTCTACCAAAGTTATACTTTAGTAAACTATCAATGATGGGAATAAGGAATGCTAAGGTTTTCCCACTTCCAGTTTTAGCTGCTGCGATAATATCCGCACCTAGTAGCATATGGGGTAATACCTTAACTTGAATTTCTGTAGGTTTTTCAAATCCCATTGCTTTTAAACAACATAAAATTCTATTATCAACTTTTCCTTCTAACATGGAAAAGGTAGACCGACTTATGACACTATCGGTATCCATATTCAGTTAAAATAGTTCTTACTAGAAAAACTCAGTTTAAATTACTTTTTATTTGGATTTAATTATATCCATGTATTTTTGTTGTTATTAGTAACCTAAAAAAGTCTTCTTGTTCCTGTGTTTATAAAATAGAGTGACAAATTATCAAATGACAATGTCAATTTTAAAATGGCAACTCCCTAATTGGCTCCTGACGTGCATATCAGGGTTGCCTGTTATTTCTATGTCAATTGATTCCTTGTCCCCCCTTGAGGACATGCAATATCCAAATAATCAATAAAAAAGATACCCATATTAGACTGCCCCATAGTGCCCTACTAAAGAGCTCGAAACATTTCCGTATCAGTATTTTCGTTTCTTTAGAAAGTTTTCTATAGAAAACACAAATACTATTTTTTTTCTAAAATTATTATCAACATGAAGAACAGCAGGCACTTTATGCACGATGCATAGGAGTATGGCCCTCACAATACACATAAATTATAATCATCTATAGAAATTCATCACAACATTAACATCAAAGAAATAAAACTTCAAAACAGATAAAAAAATATATATTTATATTTTTATATTGAATAAAATCTCTAGCAGCTACCGTAAGCCGGGGTGAATAGGGATTGGGGTATGAATAGGGACAAAATTGGTACCGAAGATTTGAAGCTGAATGCAAAAAAATTAAAACCTACCAGTTTCTGTAAAGGTTTATAACATTTAGTAGATCATTGAATCTTTATAGTGGCAAGACTTGGAAGTCTGTAAAGTTAGTACTAGTAGTCAAAATCTTTCTTCAAAGCATCGGTCTACAAAACGCTAAATTTTGTGCTCTAAAAACTTCGTTTGTGTGCAAAGTGTTTTTAGAGTTTTTTTTTAGTGTTTTTTATTAAGGCAAAGCTTATATAAAAGGTTGTTTTCACTGAGTTATTTACCGTTCTGTGGAGCTGCTTAAGCCAAAAGTTAGTCTTAAATATTACGTATTTCTCTTATTTTGCAAAATATACTCAAAGGACTGATTTTGATTTAGTTAAGAGGTTAATAGACACAGTAGAGCGGTGAATAGGTAAACAGTAAGTGCGAATAGGTACGCCATGCCTTGTCAATAAGAACGAATAAGAATTTAAACAGGGACAGGGCTGCCACTGTCACTACTTAAAGTAAGTTAATTATTATTGCCGCGCAGTTACGTGTTTGTTCTAATTCGATGTCTAATAAGTGTCTATCTATGTAACTTGTTCTTTATTTGATTTATTAAAAAAAAAAACAGATTTATACAATTTAAAAAGTATATACCTATATAGGTCTAACTTACCAATATCACATACAAGCCGTGCGCATCAGCCTACTAGGTAAGTTAGGGACCCATTTTTACAGGCTTTGGACATCCCTATGATTTTTTCCCGATTCAGTCCTTTACCGTGCCCGGTCACCCCTTTTCAAGTATAAATAGGAATAGCACATATTTTGCTAAAATCAAATGATATATAAAATAATTTTTTTATACTTTTCCAACATAAATATATAAATATATCATACAAGAGCTATGTATGATATATTTATACTGCAACATTGATAAATTTTAGTGTAAAGTTCGATTTTGTGCCTATTCACCCCGTTTTACAGTACTTTGTACATCATATGTATGTTGTCAAAACGTCATTTGTCTGTTGTGAGTTGTCAACTCGTCACTTCGTCAGCGGTCTGCAATCTGTAGTGTTCCCTGTTATATTTTACACGTTCTATTTATCAAGTAGACAAGTAATATTTAGTCGCCGGTCTTGGTTAAGACTGTAAAATTAATCATGATTAGTTCAGCTTGGCTTAGCAAATTGCAATCGTTTATTTTAGTTAGCACTTCGCTGGTAATATTCGTTCTTTCCGATGTACCGAGGCCTCGCGGTGTTTCTCTATCCAAAGCGTCGCTTTATTCACCAACGAAAGATTTTATGTGTTTCGATGGCACAAATACAATTCCTTTTAGCTACGTGAATGATGATTACTGTGACTGCTTCGATGGGAGTGACGAACCCGGAACATCGGCGTGTTTAAACAGTGTTTTTCATTGTACAAACGCAGGACATCGACCGCAAAATATTCCAAGTTCACGAGTAAATGATGGCATTTGTGATTGCTGTGATGGAACGGACGAGTATGCTGTACCTGACACATGTACTAACACCTGTGAAGAACTCGGACGTGAGGCTAGAGCCCAGGCTCAACAGTTGGCTGACCTGCATAAATCAGGTAACTCCCTAAGACTGGAATTGATTGAAAGAGGTAATAAGAAACGTAGTGAAATGGCCGACACATTATCCCAATTAGAAAAAGACAAACAAGAGTCATTAAAAATTAAAGAAGAGAAAGAAGCTTTGAAAAATGAGTTGGAAGCTAAGGAAAATGAAGCACTCAAAGTTTATAGAGAAGCTGAGGAAAAAGAAAAGGAAAGAAAAGCAGAGTTGGAAAAGGAACAACTTGTTAAAGAAGCAACAGAACAGTTTAACAAGTATGATTCTGATAAGGATGGAGTTCTCAGTATAAATGAAATAAGAGTTGTTAATGTCTTTGATAAGAACAAGGATGGAGAGGTGGATCAGGAAGAAATACAATATTTCTTTGGAGACAACGAGAGTGTTGATAAAGATGTATTTTTATCATCAGTTTGGTCTTTGCTTAAGCCATTGTTGATGATGGAAGAAGGTATGTTCCGTCCAGAGCAAGATGAGCAAGAGGATCATGAAGAAGACTTGCCCCATGAAGAGGAGACACAAGACATAGAGCAAGTTGAAGAAGATACTGAAGATATTGATCAACATGACCTTAACATAGATGATCATATTGATGATCAAACTAAAACCTATGATGATGAGACTAAAAGGCTTGTTGATGAAGCATCCGAAGCTCGAAGACTTTATAATGATGCAGAACGTGCAGTCAGAGAAATTGAATCCAATATTAGAACTATCCAACAAAACTTAGAGAAAGATTATGGTCCAAATCAAGAATATGCAACTATGGATGGAGAGTGTCTTGAATATGAGGACAAAGAATATGTGTACAAACTCTGTTTATTTGACAAAGTCACACAGAAGTCTAAAAATGGCGGTTCGGAAGTAGGATTAGGAAACTGGGGAGAATGGGCTGGTGAAGGCGATAACAAATATTACATTATGAAGTACACTAATGGACTCACTTGTTGGAATGGTCCAGCAAGAATCACAACTGTTCACATAAGTTGTGATTTAGAAACTAAAATAACATCTGTCACAGAACCTTATCGCTGTGAATATAAAATAGATTTAACAACTCCTGCAGCATGTGATGACTCCCATTTCATACAACAACAACAAAAGAAGGAATCACATGATGAGTTGTAAAATTGATTCCCTAGTGTAAGTTCCTTGGGTGATATCACATTAATTTTAGACCAATAATAGTTGTCTTGTTTTTATTAAGGTAAAGTGATGGATCCCCGTTCAAATGTTGTTTTTATTGTCCAGTTATTTATTACTACAGAAAATGAATTATGAGATTTCTGCATTTTATTTGATTTATACATCAACAATCAGCCTAAAAGGTTCTCTTGTTTTTCATGGTATTTACAATACAATAACTTATTACGCAAAGCAATATATATTTCATGGTTAAATAAAATTTCATTATGTTATAAGCAATTGCATTTTTTTAGATGTATGTATTTATATTTGATGTACATATTATGATAGACTGAGGTAGTAACATTGTTCAAGAGTGTTAAGAAGGCAGGATAGTAAAATACTAAAATGTGAAATAATATTAGCTATGCATAGTCCAAATAAATGTTTCTTATTAAAATCAAATGAATGCCTTATAAAAACAACTAATTGTAGTGATTATGCTGCCAATTTTCTATTTTCACATTCCTTAAAATAAGGCTGTATTAGGCAAAATAATTTTAGAAAAATAAATGAACAAATGTTGTAAATTTAGTGATCAATAAATTACTTTTAAATTATTTTGTCTTTTATTATTCATGATTAATTCTATATATCTATATATTATATAAAAGAGATTTCCACCTATATAGTCACTCATCACGATATCTCTGGAACCATAAGGCGTAGCGACTTGAAATATGGTAGGAATATTCCTTTCGCCGAGTAGAGGTCAGCTAAGAACGGATTTTACGTAATTCAACCACAGAACAGAAGAAGTAAGAATTCAACCCACAAGGGGGGTTGCGGGGGCAATTGCTAGTTATATATAAAAGAGATTCCCACCTATATATTGGCTCATCACGATATCTCTGGAACCATAAGGCGTAGCGACTTGAAATATGGTAGGAATATTCCTTTCGCCGAGTAGAGGTCAGCTAAGAATTTTACGAAATTCAACCCACAAGGGGGGTTGCGGAGGCAATTGCTAGTTTAATAATAAAATATTAAAACTAAACTATTAACAAGGAGACAGCAAGGGTGTGGGGTTCTCAAATCAAACGGAGGTTTCGCGTGTAGTTAGCACTCAGTGAGTATATTCATACACTCAAACCCTAGAGAGCACTACTTAGCCATTGCCGAGAAAAAAAAATCTAAAGTTTGAAAAAAAAAACCTACAACACACCCTTGCCGTCTCCTTGTAAGAATAATATTTGCCACTTTTGTATAGATTTTGGCAAGGAACCATAGCTACAAAATAATCAAAGCAATTCTGCAAGTAACTGTCAGGCGGGTTTAAGGAGACATTTAAGTATCTCATGCATACATTGGAGGCATAATATTATAAAATAAAAGTTGATTATAATCTTATAAATTTATTATGTTTCATTCATATTATACACTATTATATTTAAAGTAAACCCTGTCGCTTTAAATCTTCGTAAGTTTTGCGATTAACCACATTTCCTTGGGAGTCTTCAAACTCTTCATCGTTTTCGGCGACAAACCTCTCTCCCTCCTTCTGATTTTTAATTTTTTCCCATACTGAAACATATTAATTATTGGTAAATAAACTTACATTTAATCTAGCTAAAAATCAGAGCGAATTCTAATCTTTGTAACAATTTTAATATGAAGGTATTTTTTTTTTAATCCTAAAAAAATCGAATCTATTAATTAATAATCTCTTTCATATTGGCTCAGCAGTTCCTGACAAGCATAGTGTAGATTACTTGATATACACCGTAGCAATTTGTATGACATAATGTAAACAGCAAGTGTTTATTACAAATAACGAAATAATTTTATATTTAAAAAATAGGTTCAAACGTCGACTAATTGTTAAGCCTCGCTAACTGATCACTAAACCAGAAGTCAAGATGAAAGATTTTTCTTACAACATAGAGTCAGCATGTTTTTTTCCATAACCCTATATTGTTCTCACACTTTTCATATACATTATACATAATATTATTCACGCAATCAATCCGTATCTTTCTCGGTCTTCCTATACCCAAAAAAGTAAAACAGGGGTGGATATAATTTTCATTCCTCTTCATCAAGTGCCCATACCACGCAAATATATTACTTTTCATTACTAAAATTACTCTTCTATTACTGCAAATTTAGTACTCTTCTATTCCATTATTATACTTAATAATAAATAACTTTATCTGTCACGGTACATTCAAACTTCCTAAGATTATAATCGTTTCAGATTTTATTCTTCCATTCGACTTTACTCTTCTTTCCTGTATTATAATATAAAACTTTTCAAAATTAACTATTAAACTACTTATTTAGAAGCAACTTTCATCAAAGAAAGATTCTATCAAAATCCAGTATTGCTGGGAGACTCGTTGATTTTATAAGGGTGAATACATTTGAAACTCGAGATATAAATCACCCTGGGATGATACCTACTAAACTAATATACTTACAAGCTAGTGCATCTTCAATCTGAGTGACGTTAGCGAAGTGAGCTGTATTCGGTATTCCGAGACAGCGCATTCCGTGAGCGTGTCTCCACTCCGCAAAGTGGCGCTGAAAGGCCTTTGGGCCTTTGTATGTGTAATTTCCGCAGATTTCGCAAGAATAACTGATGTTTAAGCCGTGGAGTTTGTACAACCAGTATGGGATTGGCTGTAAGGATAAATATTAATACTGTTTTAGATGTGACAATAGAATTCTCGATAGAATAAGGAGGATCCTCATTCTGTTAGTGGAAAAGTATAAAAATATCATTAAAAACAGGAGGACATTGTGAGAGGTGGATCTTGTCCTATATCGGTTTTTATTGTACATATATAGATATTTAAAAAATATGCGCGGCGTAGTCATCATTGTTATCTTTCATAAATTAATTACGCCCTATAGTTCGAGAACATGCATAATAATAAATAATAATCAATTATTATCAATTAAAGATTATAAAGCTGCATTCACATATTACGTATAATTTATATTTTTTACTATGTGGTGTGTTCATAGTAAATCTAAGGTCTACAGAATCCTTTCCTTTCAAAATGTCCATGGTAATAAATACGATGACTCTCGATAATTTGATCCCAGTCCCTTATTCTCGCTAAATTGATTAAAATACATGTTTATTGGTACCTTCGATAATTTTCAGTCGAAGACTAATCTTAAAAATTAGTTTTAGTAGTATAGATATTATTTTAAACACAAAAACAAACGAGCAAGTAAAACGAACAGTGAACAAGACTCAGAAATGTATGTTGGGGGATTCGAGTATTCGTATAACCTCACAAACAATCACATTTATAATATTATAATAAGTGAGATGATAATATTTATTATAATAAAATTATTTACAATTCACTTGGGGAAATCTAGATATATAGGGAATTTTCTTGAATGACAATAATAATATTAATTTCCTTGTTTTCTATACATTATCGTAATGATTATAGTTTATTAATGAGCTTCTACGTATTATTATCGAGTAGTAAATTCTTGAGATTATTTTACTACGTATAAGGTAAAAGTTTCAACATAAACATTTAAATTACGCATTGATAAATAATAATGCTTCAAGATACAATTTATGCATAAATAAGACAAGTATACACAAAACAATTATGGAAGAAAGATCGAACTATACCTATTTCATTTCTTCACGAATTGTCGCTTCTCTAAATACAAAAGGAATCCTTATAACCTTTTATTATAGAAGTTAATGCAACAGCTTTATGACCAGTGCACAGTGTGAAATAAGACCTCAAAAACGGACGTCCTTTTTTTTATTCGATTTTCGTGTAGGTTTTACTGAAATACATACTTCAGTAAAAATCCCGCATTTTTATCTTAATTATTCACTGAGAAAAATAAGTTCAAAAAATGGGTAAATTTGTGAACCCCAAACAAAAAAATATCGATTAAAAGAAATATATCAACTTTTAAAATTATCAAATATGTTGTAATATATCTATACAAAAAGCCGCATAATTTGATATATTTGGTTTAATTCTACGACAACGCGAGGCCGAGTAATCAGCTTTTTTATGATTTTGGTTTTTATTTTTTTTCTCTAATACCCCATCGTAGTAGCAGCTGATATTTTACGTCGTAATAGAAGAACATCTAATCTATACGTAAAAAAAAACTAGCGCGCAATTCCATGGGGTATAGCTATAATTGCGTTTTTAATATTTACACATAAATTACCCTACTAGGGTTGTGAGTTTATGCAAATAAATATAGAAAAAATAATTTTACAATTGGTGAAAATAAATTGATGGCATCCGTGGCGTAGTGGTGAGGAGAATGCCGTAGGTTCCGAGTTCGAGTCCCAGGAGGGACATTGTCTTTGTAATAAGCACGGTTATTTGAACTTCGATCATGGAATTTTTATCAGTATAAATGTTACAGGCGATGTCTGAGCATGATGGTTAGTCTTAAGATTAGGCAACAAAATGTGGCCTTAACAACAATAACTAAGTCGACATGTAACGTCAGATTTATTTGTAATAGGGTTCTGAGAACGTTTGACCCTTTGATTTTAGTAATAAGGCTACGAGAAAGGCAAAAGAAACTTCGTAAATTACCTCTTCTGCATGTAGTATGAAAACCGACGGTCATACCTGATTCACCCGAACCTTCAACATCACATGAAAGTTGTGAGTCGACTGATGATGCCGTGAATCAGGTTTTATCAGAGTAATGGCTTAAATGAGGATAATACAGTATTTATATAAAAATATATAAAAAAAGGATTTTTCAATGCAGGTAAAATTGAAGAATAATAAATAAGAATTGCAATGTTTGAAATTATTTAATTCGTCGTTATCAATTTTTACCACTTTTACTCCTTTTCGAGTGACAGCCCTGACTAAAAAATTAAAAGTCCTATAAAATCAATACCCCATGGAATTTTTTTTTTACGTATAGAATAGATGTTTTTCTATTACGACGTAAAATATCAGCTGCTACTACGGTGGGGTATTCGAGAAAAAAAATGAAAACCAAAATCCTAAAAAAGACGATTACTCAGGCTCGCGATGTCGTAGAATTAAACCAAATATATCAAATTATGCGGCTT
This sequence comes from Anthocharis cardamines, assembly GCA_905404175.1. NCBI lineage: Eukaryota > Metazoa > Arthropoda > Insecta > Lepidoptera > Pieridae > Anthocharis > Anthocharis cardamines. Next base: position 5,699,450 of record FR989959.1, read on the forward strand.
TTTGTATAGATATATTACAACATATTTGATAATTTTAAAAGTTGATATATTTCTTTTAATCGATATTTTTTTGTTTGGGCTTCACAAATTTACCCATTTTTTGAACTTATTTTTCTCAGTGAATAATTAAGATAAAAATGCGGGATTTTTACTGAAGTATGTATTTCAGTAAAACCTACACGAAAATCGAATAAAAAAAGGACGTCCGTTTTTGAGGTCTTATTTCACACTGTGCAGTGGTGTGACTATTCAAGGACTACTCGCGACCAATGAAAAACACAGAGATATTAAATTAATTTTTTTTTAATACTTAAAAACGGGTTGTTTTTAATCTTTTTAATTATTTATTTGTATGTTAGCCGGCGTCTATATACATCTGCAACACCAGAGGTCTTGCAGGTGTGTTGCAGACCTTTAAGAAACGAATAAGCTCTTTTTTTTAAGGATCCTAAGTCGTATCGGTTCGGAAATACTGCTGGTAATAACTGATTCTAAAGTGTGCGAGGCAGAAATAACTGATTCCTAAGAAAATGCACGGTTATAGATTTGAATTTGGATTTTGTTGGATGTAATTTGGAGGTCAGTCACGATATCCGTAAGCGAAATTCAGCAGCCGAGGTTAATCTAAAGAATTCCTCCTAGCATTGCTCGTGATAAATACAATAGAAGATGCAGAACGAACCAACATCTCTACGCAACGCCAAAGGATCAAGCTGAGGATGAAAATCAAATCAAAGATTTTTGACGATTCGAGCCGCTCTTCGTTGAATGAGAAGTGCCATTATTTATATAAGTACTTTAGTAATGTAGCTTTGCGGTCGAGACTTCGCAAATTCCAACGTCCTATGAAGAATGACGTAGCGTCAAAAGTTTAGTGGGTATGGCAAATCCGTCTTTTTGACTAGCAAAGAGAATTTGGTATGAGCTAATCCCTCCTCCCGATTGCACATCGCGGGTGGGAAGCCAGGGCCTAAATCGAAGGTCTCCAAACTATTTCATCTTGTAGACCCCTTTGCCCTGTTTTTCCCTTTTAAGTAAACCTCACTGGTTTTAAATACACAACATTTGGTATAGCGCTTCTCACTTAGAAATATTAAAATTTCTGTAGTGTAGCTGTTGTAGACCCTCGTGGGCGTCGATATTTACTACTTTGGGAATCATAGGGCCCAACCCTTCCCATTTCTATAAAAAAGTGTGCTATTAATTAGCATCTGTGGAAGATTAGGTAGCATTTCCCTTTCTAAAAATAGAGAGCCATTATTTAGCATCTATGGAAGACTAGGCAGCATTTCCTTTTCTAAAAAAAGAGTGCCATTATTTATCATCTGCGGAAGAACAGGCAGTATTTCCCTTTCTAAAAAAAAGTATCATTATTTATCATCTGTGGCAGACTAGGCAGCATTTCCCTTTCTAAAAAAAGAGTGCCATTATTTATCATCTGCGGAAGACTAGGCAGCATTTATCTTTCTAAAAAAAGTATCATTATTTAGCATCTGCAGAAAACTAGGCAGCAATTCCCTTTCTAAAAAAAGAGTGCCATTATTTATCATCGGTGATAGACTAGGCAGCATTTCCCTTTCTAAAAAAAAGCATCATTATTTAGCATCTGCAGAAGACTAGGCAGCGATCCCCTTCCTAAAAAAAATATAATTATTTAGCGTCTGTGGAAGACTAGACAGCATTTCCTTTTCTAAAAAAAAGTATCATTATTTAGCATCAGCAGAAGACTAAGCATCATTATTTATCGTCTGTGGAAGACTAGACTAGCTCACCTTGCCATCCCAGCCGAGCGGCAGGTTCTTGGGGTTGTAGGGCACCTCGTCGTCGTCCGAGTCGACGTCGGCGGCGACGGACGCGTCGCTCTCGTCGTCACTCTCGTCGCGCCGCTCGCCGGCCGCGCGCGCCGCCTTGCGCGTCACGTTCTCTATGGTCGACGCGCGGGTACTGCTCACCACGTTTGCGAATCTATTATCAAAGAAAGATGGGCATAAAGTCCGTTTTTCCTTAAATGTCTTATCTTGTAAACAAATATGGCTTACAACCACAGACAGTAGAGTGTAGAGTTGTAAAATAAAGAAGAAATGAATGACGATCGTATCTATAAACCTGTGGTGAAAGATTTCATTAAAAGAAGAAAAATGAGCCTCAACTTAGTGCACTCAACTTTTTAATCAAATAGATTGAAAATATAGGTTGTAATCGAACATACCAATTTTAGAATTATTAGTTACTGTTTATTATTTGGCTTAATTTAGTAATTTAATAAAATATTGAATACCATGAAGGCTAAAAATAATTATTTTATTATTTTTAGTTTAAAACCAACTAAAAGTATGTTTTACCTATATACGGATGATCGTGTGCATCTAAGTATATGATAAATTGCCGTAAAACGTGATTGTCGTATTGAGTGGGTTTGTTGACTACTTAAGACATCTAAGGAAAAACGGACTGAAGAAGCACAGGCCCATACAAACTTTCGGCACAGAAAAAGTAGTTCTACTTTTGACTGTAGAGCGCGCGGCAATGTATCGGTGTGACACACACATCTAAGCAGTCCGCTGACACCTCCCCTCGCGCTGTCTCGCTTGCTCTTACGAGCGAACGGGAATAACGCTCTAAACTGGCTGGGTGCGAGATAGTGCGCGCTATGAGTTTTAGGCTGGTTTTAGTCTTACGCCGACGGCACGCGCACCGTCAGCGCTGATGGCCGAGATATATGAACTTCTAGGAAGCGTTTTTGAATTACGCGTAGCTCTCAGCGCGCACGGTGGTCAGCGCCGACAGCTACGCGGCCGTACGCGTCGCGCGTCAGCCCGCGTAGCTGTCGGCGCTGACGATCGCACGAGCGCCTCTGCTTTCAGTGAGCGTTCTAGTGTCGAGCGGAGCGGACGTCGTCAGCGCATTTTGGTCGTCGTCTGTACAGTAAGGCGGTCAGCGTGATACTAAATCGAGCCACGCTGAGCCTCAGCGCTGACAAACTACGCGCTGAGCTATGAGCGCTGACGGTCAGCGTGACACTAAAATCAGCCTTAGAGCTGCTAGAGTGTGCGTCCACACGGATACTAGCAGCGCCGCGGTGAGGCTGGGGTGAGAACTACTCTTACCCCAGAGAAATCGTGCGAAGCGCACCTATAAGGCCATTCTATACAAATATAGATAACCTGATAACCAATTACATGTCAACCTACATGATAATTGAGTTTGAATTCTCAATTTTGTTTAGTTAAGTTTCTTTTAAAAAATTATACATTTTTTTGTAATTAGTATAATTACAATGAGTGTACGCCGTTTTTCTTGGTAGCAATAAATATTGTAGGATTAATTGCATTATTCATAAATATTCTAAACCTTTAAATAAAATACTGTATACCGGATTAAAACGCGATTTATTGTTTAAATTATTTATCCCGACGTTTCGGATGCTTTTCAGCAACCGTGGTCGAGGGAGCTGAAAAGCATCCGAAACGTCGGGATAAATAATTTAAACAATAAATCGCGTTTTAATCCGGTATACAGTATTTTATTTAAATGTGTGATACTCGCGTTAATAAAAGACAATATTATTCTAAACCTGTTTAGGGTTACGAGTGTTGACAAACATTGTTTCTTTAAATGTTTTTGCTATTAAAACGATTTAAATTATACAAAACTGTTTTGAAAAATGTACTCCAGCTTATAAGGAAGCGATACGCAGTCTGTTCATAAATGGAAAAAACCGTGACGTGACACGCGTTTCGGTTTCAGTCTATGAATTTCCGAATCTTCGAAGTAAAAAACATAAATCAACAATGCATGCTGCTGACGTTCTGTGTCATCAATGAAGCTTGATATCCAACATTAAAAAACATCACTGGAAAAATTATTAATTAATTATTATAAAGCATTAATTTAAAAATAATAACCTGTAAACTTGTGCTTCAATAGCAGCAATATCCTTGTGTCTCTGTTGTGTGGACGCTTTTGCCTTGTTGCCTCCTTTCTTTGCCACTAACGATTTATCCAACGCAGCTTGTCCCTTTGTACTAAACAATCTGCAAACAAAATTCGTTTCTCATCAGGACACCATCGCGTGATAACTGTAAGTACCTACAGTCACATTCAAAGGCATTAAAATTAAAATAATTTATAGTTTAACACATTTTTTATCTCTGTTAATTACTAAATTTTAGAAAGAGATAAATAAAATCACTACATAGTATAAAACAAAGTCGCTTTCTCTGTCCCTTTGTATGCTTAAATCTTTGAAACTACGCAACGGATTTTGATGCGGTTTTTTTAAATAGATAGAGTGATTGAAGAGGAAGGTTTATATGTATAATAATAACAGTTTTTCTGTAGTGTATTTAGTATCAGCATTGCACCGGTGCGAAGCCGGGGCGGGTCGCTACTCGCTAGTGAGCTTATAAGCGAATGAGTGCCGCGATTGTTCTTTTAAATTAATTGTAAGTATTTTAACCTCATGACTTCGATTGATTTGAAATGGGGCATTGGGTATACATATTTCTGTGTCTGTTCCACAAATTTTTTTTCTTTATAAGCAAATACGTTAATAAGTCTTTTTGTGAGCCCATCCGACCGCAACGACTTTTATATTGATCCATTAATTATAAGCATATAATATTGAAGCATTAAAATTCGGGACTTCCATTACTAAACGTAATATAAACTTCTAAGGAATTTCGAATCAATAATTATTTTTATTTTAATATATAATTTATACAAATATGCACAAGGAGTAAAAAAAAATTGTCCATAACTATCCATTATTAAAGTTACTGAATTTTTATACCTTAAACACACTGTTTCTGAATGAAACAACATACCTCTGTGCCCTTTCCTCTAGAGTTCCACCACATTTCAAGCCCAAAGCCATGAGAGCGGACTTTAATCTGTCCAACCCTAAAGATGCCAGTTCCTCCCACGATGAAAATGCTGACAGATCCAAATGAGCGCCCACATTGGTTAAGGCACCACCCGTTTCTTTCTATAAAGAAAATTGATGAAATAGAAAACGTCAGGTAATTTATAGTTTTTTTTTTAAATAATCGGTCAGTATAAAAAAGTTATGTTGACAGCATAATATATTTTTGTCAGCCGTAAAGAAAAACTATCAGTGGTACCGGCTCGGCGCAATTCACGAGCTTTTCAAAATAGGGCGATATCGTCATTGTGCTGACATATGCATACTTATTTAGATGATTTATACATTGATACAGTATTAAATAGACTTCGGGTCCATGCTCAAATATGTCAAAACTAAAGGAGGAATAATGAAGTGAAAAGGGAAACAATCGCACGCCAGTCTTCATACGATCAACTAACGTAATACACGTTCACTAAAAACAATTCATTAAAAATGACAAAAGACGATATTTTCAATAAGTTAGCATTATTTAGGAAACATAGTATTTTCAAACTTTGAATTTTTCTGTAAATACTCGTACATATCATATAAACAGTAGGGCTATTACCAAAATCGAAATACGAAGTTTCGTTTGACGGAACGTACATTTTCCTATTACGAAAGTGTTTCGGATCCGACGATCGATGCGAAGTTCGCGATTAGACATTTTGCCTTTCGTTTACCTTATTACCAAGTTCACTTGACGATTACTTTTTCGTTGTTTGACATTATTGTAATCGTAACAATAACCTCACTTTTTACGACAGACTTGTAGCTTTCGTTTAATATAAACATTTTTATTTTTATTCTAAAATGGCACGTATTTTGTTGTACGAAGAGGTATTGCACGAAGAAAATCATAAAAGAGCCAAAGAACGACTTAGGCTTCGACAATATTTTTTAAATAAGCAAATTCCCGATGAGGAATTTGTTCTAAAATATCACCTTAGTCGAACTTTATTATATTTGAAAATCTGTGCGAAGAGATAAAACCAATTATGCCTCCCAACAAAAATGCCAGAGGAATTGATCTTACTATCAAGGTAAGTTATATTATTAAGGTTTCCAACTTTATCACATTTCTTATAAGAACTCAATATTTAAGTCCTAATTATGTAGAACATTCATTTATTAGTAGGTATATAAAATATATATAATAATATTTATATTTAATAATATATAATAGTTTTTTTTTGTTCCCTACAAATAATTAAATATTAATTATAACTTTACTCACTAAAAACTTCAAATCTTTAAATTAGTTTACAAAAACCCGCGAAACAATTGTGAACTAACCACAGATTAGGTAAAGATGACATATTATGTTCCGTCAAACTTTTAATAAAAATATTATTTTCTTGCAATAAAATAGAATTCGTTTTTAAAAAGATAGCATAACAGTTATATAATGCAATTCCACTATTTAATTACAAGTTTTCATGACGAAAAGCCTTTTTATAAGTTTCTTATTTGTATCGGTTTTCGCACGTTTTTATCGGAAATATAAGGATGTACACTCAAATCATCTTTTTGCAATATCTTCATGTCTATGGTTACGAAACGAAGTCCGTCCGTACTAGTCGGATCCGAACTGCTTTGGTAATAGGTTTGAATACGAAGTTCGTTGTTCTTTCGTTTCGGCCCGAAACTTCGGCGTTCGATTTTCGTAATAGGCCTCCAGTATCTAATCCGTTCTTGCATATTACGCACGCAGTATATAGAAAAAGAACATGTGTTAAGCAAAATTGAGCTTTATGTTAACAAGTTAAGACTTTGAATTAAAACGTTTAGTTCATAATCATATACATGTAATAAGTGTATAGATATCTATGTAATCTCTGACACTTTTTCTCTGAATTTTATATGAGACCCTAATTCCATTAAATAGTATGTCAATCTATACTAATATTATATAGAGGAAAGATTTGTATTTTAGTATGTAATGAATAAATTTAAAAACTATTGGACCAATTTCAAAAAATCTTTTGCGGTTAGAAAGCTTCATTATTATTAGTAATATAGGCTATTTTTATTTTTATATTTTAGTACATCTACACTGCAACCGTGCGAATCCGAGGCAGATCTCTAGTTACATATAAATAAACAAATTACTATAAAATACATACCGGCCACCCAGGAAATGTTCCCGCTTCCCACTGCTTAATAAATTCTTGATGGGCTAGTGCCATTTCTTGAGCTTGGTCCAACAGAGGTTTAATACGACTCACAAAATCTTTTAAGTATGTCAGAAGAGCACGAATGTAGTTTCGGTAATCACTGTTTTTCCGTTCTCTCGGTATATCAAATAGATGGTCAAAAATGCTGAGATATGTTATATAATCCACTTTCTGAAATAATAATATTGGAGAAAATTAGTATTGACGACAAATGAGTCGTATAGAATCAAAGGCGGCAATCTGACTTATGGCTGATTGTTGGCAATATAAAAAAATCGTTTTTCTTCTTTATTTTTGTATTATTCACTGCATGTTTAAGGTATCTGTTAATATTAACAATTAAAGATAAAACCAAATATATAAAGTAACATAACAGTCTAAACGACAAAAACTTATTTTATTTTGTAGATTGCCGGATTTGATACTGAACATTGAAGATAGCCGTATTTGATTCTAAACCTAGGTCAGATTGCCGTTTTTGATTCTAAACTATCAAAGATGTATCAAGGGCTGTCAAAAACATAAATATAAACTAAGTAGGTAATAATAATAAATATTTTTAGTCGCTAACTGTCCAGTGTAGTTCAGGTAATGAAAAAAAAGATTTGCGACAATATTGTGACTCCGTAGTTGTCATGTAATTTTTGCATATTTATATTACAACAATTGCAAAGATTTTGTATCATATTAGGAAACGCTTTCTGGCGTAGATTTCGATATTTTAAAAACGTATATAAAATTGGTTAATAAGTAGGGTTGATGACAAAAAATGTAATTTTACATTATTGATTCCATTGGTAAACCTACTATGCTGATACTTTGTTAGTAACGTACCTTACAATACAAAGTTTTGGCTTGATCTTGTTATAATAAAATATAACAAAAAATATTAATCATATAATCATAATAAATAAAGAAAAATGTTATGTGTTATAGCAGTAGGTTACGTAGGGTATGTACCTTAGCTAAATATGTATAAGAAAAAATGTAAATTAGAGACATGATAGTGGCAGCCCTAGGTATAACAATATGCGGTAGTAACATTAGTTTTTAGCAATATTTCTTTTCCATTTTGTAGAATCTGTTTAGCACTTTCGACCAAAACGACTGTTCACGGGGTTCGGATGATTATCCGTTATTATAATTTTACCGAATTAACTAAACTTTAGCAACTGGATATTTAATAAATAGGTAAAATGTGCGAAAACAATTTCGTAATTTACTATGGAAAGTAAGACAAGATGGACGCCATTTAGATGCCTGCGATTGGCCGAAAGAGCAGATTGCCGTCTTTGATAATGACTTTGTAAAGATTGCCGGATTTGATCCCAACCTGAAACTTTGTAGTGATTTTTGTATGAGAAATAGTCGTATTTAATACGAAAAGTAAATAGTGGTAAAAAGTATTCAAAGTTTTGAGTATTCCTATATTCACAGCTATTTTTTACCAAAAATGTCAGATAGCCGCCTTTGATTCTATACGACTCAAATATAAGGCATAACTTCAGTTATGTGGTATATATCAAAAGATAATAAAAATGGATGGCCATTACTCTGTATTTTTATTATGTTAGCTATTGACAGACAAGCTTGAAAAGCTTGCGCTATCAACCGAGATTCAAGACATCTATGACTGAATGTGCAATTCACAATTTTCCCTCTTTGAATGGTGGTTAGTTACCCAGTCGGCATACTACTATATTATTAGCTTTAGTATTGTAGACCAAAACTTGAGAAACACTCAACAACAGCAACTCACCTCAATTCCTTTCAAGTTGATATATTTATCATAGCATTCATGTAAGTCTAAATATTTTCCATAACCTTCTTCATCCGTAAATTCAACAGGAGCTGGAACAAAAAACAAACTGTTATTATACAAGTCTCAAGTGCAATTATAAATGCACTTGAGTCATTTCACTTACTTGTGTAATCTTCTGCAGGATTTTCTCTCAATTTTGCTAGTTCTTCAAACTCCACAGACATTGGTACACAAATCTGAAATTATTTCTAATTTTATAAAACTATAGAGTTTCATTTCACTATGCTAGTTTTTGCAAGTATGATTTTTGGAGAGTTTATTGCCAGTTCTTCTCATCCGTTCTACACCCTTCATTTGAGAACTGGCAGTAAATGTAAAATTGAATTTTTATTTTTTATTGACGTTCATAAGTGTACATTGTGTTACCTAAATGAATAAATGATATTTGAATTTAGCAACAATATGATAAATTAGAGAAATAACACTACTCAACACTAAAAAAATATCTGAATTGGTTCATATCGTTTCATATTGAGATTGACTAATAATAACTATCTGTAGGCATTTTATTTTGATATCACGTCTAGAAAAGGAGAAATGGTACTTTTAACTTTTTGATCTAAGTTTGGGTTTTGAAGCGCGAGTATTTCGAAAATAGGATTGGTTTACAAACAAAACATACTTTAAAAGTTAGTTTAATTGTAGAACTTCAAAATTTCACGTACGTGTGTTAACAGTCCTAACTTGTTTTGTTATATTTGTGGCGAATTTACGTCAAAATCGAAAAAAAAGAACACTTACTGACCTGATCAAACGATGTTACTTAGCCTATTTTGACCGTGATGTGAGAAATCAAGATAAGGTGTGGGTCCCTAAAGTCTGCTGTCTAAGGTGTTATACGAATCTGAACGGTTGGTGCAATGGAACAGTAAAAAAAATGCCATTTGCTACGCCGCGCCGATGGTATGGACTGAACCAACGAATCATGCCGTGGATTTGTATTTCTCTTTATTTATATGATATTCGTAGGTCCGGAAATAAAGAAGTTGATTAAAGATTCCTCTTTTACACCTACCCTTAACCATACTGAAAAACAAGCATGGAAAGGTTTTATTGACGTGACAAAAAAATTCCTTGGTAACAACAAATCTGCTGACTTTCGCAAAAGAATAAAACTGATGTTGGACTGCTACCATAAAATGGGATGCAATATTTCATTAAAACTACATTTCCTTCATTCACATTTGGACTTTTTCCCCGAAAATATGGGTTCAGTTAGCGATGAACACGGGGAACGCTTTCATCAAGATGTAGCTGCCATTGAAAAACGTTTTCAAGGAAGATGGGAGCCTGCTATGCTCGCAGATTACTGTTGGAGCCTTGTTAGAGACACTCCAGGATCTCATTACAAGAGGAAAGCCAGCTGCACTAAAAAGCTTCGCCTTTTCAGTCAAAAAATCAATAAAATATGACGAGAAAGCTTGACTTTGTAAGAAAATCATGGTATTCACTTATTGCGTTTATCTTGAAAATGAGATGTGATAGAAAAACCTCATTTACATATTTCTATTAGGTCAATAGCAAGGAATAATAATCACATAGTAGGATCTCAGATAAAATAAAAAGTTTGAAATTTGTTGAGTAGTGTAATTAATGATTATCTATTCAGTTTATTATTTAAATAATGTATTAATAAGTTACCAAAATACATATGTATAACCCTGTTTTATTTGAAACCATAAAATATTGTCATCAAAAATTATAATTGATGAAATATTATTACCACTCTTTAGTTTTCAATTACCTCATTTGGATGTTTCCTGTGAAATTCCTTGATTTGTTTCAGCCTTGAATAGAATTCTGAGAACTCATTTGGGCCAGATAAGGCTGCAATTTCTTCTTTTCTCAACCCATCTTTATCCTCGTAAAGGTCTTTAAGCCGTATAGTTGACTCAATATATCTCTGAAAATTTGAAAAATATAATAAGGCATTTAATTGAAAGACTATAAAATATTTGCCTTAGTCAATATGAAATTTTGTGTCAAGCACGGACAAGCGACTTTGTGCGAGTGTGCGCTATGACTCCAGGATTCACACAGATGTATAGCAGTGCCACAGTAGCTGAGGTAAGAATTACTCTAACCCCAGAGAAACCATGCCAATAGCGTCCATAAGCCCTGTACTTCCATGTTAATCTATGTTATTTATAGCAACAGTATAAGGTATTTCTAACAAGATTGGCCAAAAACTAAAACATATTTTACTTGTTAGTGAGTATTATCTTATTATATAGTACTTAGTGATAAGTTCTGTGTTGCGACTATTGTATTGCTTCAGTAATTATTAAAGTGTAAGTAAAATTTTAGAATACTTGCAGAACACTTGCCTCATGTAAATTCTTCAATCGATGATCAGCATTGATGGTTTCTCGATGCTAAAATCATGAAATAAAATAAGAATTATAAATTAAATGAGAACTCTAAAAAAAGGTGTTTATAATATTATAAAAATATCAACGAATACGTACTCCCGTTTTTTTGTGCAATATCTCTTTAACCATAGCATCCATTGTACGTTCTCTCTCTTCATGGTAGCTCCTTTGTTGCTCTAAAATGGTTTCCATTTCAAAGTTAAGTGGGTTTCAGAAAACAATTTAATTTCATAAATCTACTAAGCGATTATCAAATAAAATCAACCTGAATTCTGAAACAAAAACACTGAAATCTGAATACTTGAATAGTGATAAGCAAGGAACATTTTTACTCTAGGGAGGTGATAAGTGATTGACGGTTGTGAACATAGATAATACTGTACTGGTTGTGAACATAGATAATAAAATATATTAGGATTGTGAATACACGATTATAGACTATCAAAGCACAGACTAATAAGAAAACCTCTTCATCAAAGTGTTCAAGTTAAGAGCAATCAGTTACAAAACGTATCCACAATAGGTAAGCATCGATTTGTGCATTTCATGATAATATTAAGATATACCGCTTCAGGAACAAAAAATGGCAAAAGGCGTAGCTTACAATGATATATTATTTATAGATTTTGATGGTATCAAAGAAAACAAGAAAAACGAATCGATTTTATTTCAATTAAAGACAATAAACCCCAAAAATAGTACCAATATTTTAGAATTTAGACTATACAAGTAGTAGGTATAGTAGTAGTAGTAGTTTATATTTAATAAATTCCATAGACAGTAATTTTCTGTATTCAACATAGAGCAACACGGGCCACCGGCGAACCGGAGGGGAGTAGCCATAGCGTTCGTTACCGATACCAAACAATCTGTCATTTTTTGCGGGGGGAAACCTGCGCTATGTGTGCGTACTCAAGTTCGCACACATAAGCAATCGTCTGTCACTACGAAACTCACACCGTGACAATTAAAAAATACACTAACAATTTCACACACACATTTAAACATTCCGTGTCATAACAGTATAATTAAATGGCGCAACTACACTGACAAGTCCTTTAAGCCGTAGTTGCAACAACTGTCGATACGCAGTATCGATAATTTCAAGAACTGGGTTAGGGAAATTAGGTTTATAAGTTCGACTTAATTTATTTATTTTAAAGATGGAGTTAATTTATTACGTACTACAATAATACAAATGAACTTGTCGGGTAATGCGCACGTAGCAGGTCACGGAGAGTGGACCATGAGTTGGTATAGGTATAATAAAATCTTAGAAATAATTTAAAAAATACTTCGTAATTACAAAATATGTTTATTCCATGTATGCCTTAACGGAGATGGAAACGATTACAAACAACTTTGGGCCCCCAATGTAACAATATGAAATAGGTGTGAATTAATAGATTGAGACTTAACAGTCCTTCGATGAAAATTCTATTAGTTTTGACAATCTGAGAGCCGAGTTATTAGAGTTTTAAGTAGTAAACTGTAAAAGTAAGGTTATGTTACAATCAATAATTGACATATATATCATAAATCTGTGATCAATGATATTTGTAGTTGTCAAATCGTAACAATTCCTAAATGACGACAATCGGGAAAGCACTCAGACGTAGAAAACACGAAACGAATTAGCACAGAGTAAACAACTGTCATGCGGCATGCCAACGACAGACTAAAATAAAAGATCGATTTTAATCGATAAAAAATCGATAATTATGTATATTAATTTTCTTTAATTAATAATTTATATTTTATTTAATAACATAACTGTAATTATATGCAATATATTGTATTTAAAGTGCATTTAATTACTTTTGAGTTAATTACCTTGTCCAAAGGTTTTTTTTTGTGATTGTGTAATCGATTCAATTAATCGAGAATCTCAGGAAAACTATATTTCTCATATTTCTCCTCTCCCAGATTGAGAATTGAGCTGATTTTTTATATTATAAGATTAAAAATATGTCATTTTTCTAGATCATATCGCAATTATTAAATTTGGGTTACACAATTTTCCATATCCTTTGGATTTTTAGGAAATAAAAAAAACATTATGGTTGAAGTGTACACTAAGTGATTTTAATAAATGTGCTAACGCGCGTAAGTATTATATTATATTTTAACAATATAACTATATTATCACAATATAATATTTGAATCAGAAAATTTAATCTCAAAACTGTCTCTGTATAGAAAACTCCTTTGCCATTTTTTTTCGATAACTTAAAACAATCCGACAACAACACTATCGCTCGGTGACAGCGACTTCTCGGAAATAAACTCGGATCAGTCGCTCGACAGATCCGTGTATTGTATGAGGGCTTATACAATACGCGGATCTGTCGAGCGACTGTGTTGGTAAAAAAATCCGAAACAACACGACCGATAATATTGTAATTTTTTAAGTTTTAAAGAAGTAAATAGTAATAATATGATTAAAAAATACCTACATATGAAAGATAACGCTATCTTTTTGTAAATTTGACGTGGCAGATATTTTTTGGCAACAAGAAACACAAACAATTCGGCATTTTTTTAGGAGGTCGATTCAGTCGCGCATCTGGATTTAGTCTAGTGAAAAGTGTGGCTACAACTAGTTTTATTGTACGCATAGGACCATTTGGACTTGTACTTTGACAGAGGGGAACGCCTGCGTATGGCTACTCCCCTCCGGTTCGCCGGTGGCCCGTGTTGCTCTATGGTATTCAACCCTTATTATGTCAATGTCATTAAATTCAATAAGAAATGTGAAGTGGGATGTCAAAACTCAAATGTCAATGACCGATGGGCAATGTCATTAATTTGTGTAATAAATACAACATGCTTAGAACTTAATTTTTGATTCAATTTTCTTTGCAATTAGTGGCTATATAGTTTATATTATAATTATTGAGCGTGAGGTTAGCCTTATTTATGTTCAGTGTAAAAATATATGATGAAGGACGAAAAGTCTAGCAGTCAGATATTTGCCGGGGCAAGAGTTTTAGGTTATGTTAGTACACATGTACCATTCGTAGCTAGATTTATTAAAAGAAGAGGAGAAACTTTGCTATGTACTAGCGTGGGAAAGTGGTTTCATACATATGGTTGCGACAAATTTCGCCTACTTAGTGTGAGTGGGGAACACCCAGGGCCAATAACTTGTATGACTGGTGATGGCTTTCATATATACACAGCCAGTGAAAACAATATTTACGCATGGAGGCGAGGCTGTGAACTCAAACATGTTTATAAAGGCCATGAAGCACTCATCCACAAGTTGTTACCGTTTGGTATTCATTTGATTTCCATAGATAAAGCAAATGTTTTGAAAGTGTTTGACATAAAAGAGGAGACTGAGTTTCTAGAGCTGAAATTCGAAAAGAAATTTAAAGTAACTACAATTTGCCATCCTCCAACTTATCTTAACAAAATACTATTGGGAAGCAAACAAGGTTCACTACAATTATGGAATATTAGAACATCAAAACTTGTGTATACATTCAGTGGTTGGAATTCAACAGTAGCAGTCACTGAGCCTGCTCCTGCAATAGATGTGGTTGCTATAGCTCTGCAAAATGGAAAGATCTATTTACATAATATAAAGTTCGATAAAACAGTGATGGAATTCATGAATGATTGGGGTAAAGTGAGTTCTCTATCATTTAGAATGGATGGAGTCCCTGTTATGGTAACTGGTAGTGATTGTGGCAATATTGTTATGTGGGATTTAGAAGAAAAGACAGTAATATCACAGATACAGCAGGCACACACAGCAAAAATTGCTGGACTACAATGTTTGATGTCAGAACCCTTAATGGTAACAAATTCTAGGGATAATTCATTGAAAATGTGGATATTTGATATGCCTGATGGTGGAGCAAGGCTTTTGAAGAAAAGGTGAATATCTTTATCATATGTTTGTATTAAATATTTTGTCATAACATGGTTTTACAAAGTAGTATTTTGTTAATGTGAGGAGTCAGTAGGCTTAGTTTTCCTTATATACATATAAAATAAAATCTAATATTATTTTTTCAGAGAGGGTCATGCGAAGCCACCACATTTGGTGAGGTACTGTGAGCCAACCGGTGAGAACATTCTTGCTGCAGGCGGTGACAGCTCTTTACATATCATGAATACTGTTACTGAAACATTCAACAAAAATTTGGGGAAAGCTTCTATCAACAGGAAAAATTCTAAGAGAAAAAGTATTTATTTATTTTAACTTAGTCTGTGGTTAGCAAATCTGTGCTAATAAAATTTGCATTAGAAGAACAATGCTTGAGTGGTTAATCATTTCATTCTTGAATTTTACAGAAAGACTACAAGTGGACAAAAATATTCTAGAACCAATATCACAACTGAGTTCTTGTATGCAAAGGGATAAACAATGGGACAGTATTGCATCTCTACATCAACATATGAAAACTGCGACAACATGGTCCTATAATAAACTGTGTATGGGAAAGCATAAGTTAAAACCTCCAGTAATCACAAAAGAGGTTCAAGCAACTTGTCTAACAGTCACACATTGTGGAAATTTTGTTATTATTGGTAAGATCATTTAGTGTACAAAATATCATATTTTGTGAAGTAATTAAAGTTTTTTTTTTCATTATGTCTAGGATATAATATTTTAGTTACAAAAGACTGGAATACTTTTTACCTGCTGAAATCAGACAATCTTTAAGTGATTTAAAAATCTAACACACACACTTCTTAATTTGATAATTTACATTTGAGTATATGTGTGACTTTGTTTTATTTTTTTTTATATTTCTTTCAAAATATACTCTATCCAATCTATAATTTGCTACTTTTTTAATATAGGACACCAGTAATACCTACCTTATTCTAAATTTGTATTATTTTTTTTTAAAATAGTGTTTCCTTCATTTAACAGGTTATAGCCATGGACAAGTACACAAATTTAACATGCAGTCTGGTCTATACAGAGGGCATTATGGTAATGAAAAACTTCTTGCACATAAAGGGGCTGTAAGAGGAGTGGAAACAGATCTTTGCAATCAGAGAACCATGACAGTTGGAGCCGACGATAAATTAAAGTTCTGGCATTTTAAGTCTGGTATGTTAATAAAATTGTTGTTACCACTAATTCCCTTATTAGGAATAGGATTTGCAAAATATATTAATATAGAAATAGTGTTGTATGATTAGTAATCTTATTATTCATTGCTTTTTATTTATCTTTGCAGAGTTTATTACTGTTAATACATGATTAAAAATATACTTTATTTGCAGGAAGAAATATTTTCTGCTAGAAATATTTCTTATTCTTTTAAATTATTAACTCTTGATTAGTTTGAACATGCTTGAAAAGCACATGCAATTATTAAGAAATAGAGGTTTTGGTTTAACAAAAATAAACAAGCTGCAGTTACTTATGACTTAGAAATGATTTGACCATATGACTTATTTGTCTCAAATTTGCTTTATATGGTTCATTTTTTGCAGAAACAACCCCATATCATGTACTGAGGCTAGAAGATGCAGTTTCAATGACAAAATGCCATCGGGAGAGTGGTTTGCTCGCGCTTGCAAATGAAGACTTTTCAATTACACTAGTGGATATTGATACAATGAAAATTGTTAGGAAATTTGAAGGACATATGGGAAAAATTAATGACATTGATTTTGATTCTCAGAGCAGGTAAGATTTACATATTAGTCAAATTAGTTTCATTGTTAATACAAAACATAAAGTTTTAGTGCTTAAAAATAAAATTGTCTAATGACATTTAATAAATATTAATAATACTATACACACAATATGTATAGTATATCTATCTTCTATGCCTATGTTACTTGCTGATAATGTAGCTTTATATTGATGTAAGAATTTTAAAAATCAGTCCAGTAGTTTTTGAGTTTATTTAATACAAACATTCAAAAATGCAAATCTTTCCTCTTTATAATATTAGTGTAGATGAGAGTAATGATATTATTATTTATACTCATCTTATATTTAGATATATCTCATTAATGTTTTTTTTTTGTAGATGGCTCGTGAGTACATCAATGGATTGTACAATATGTACTTGGGATATTCCAAGTGCACAGTTAGTGGACGTGTTTTCGGTAAGTTTCTATTTGTATATGAGTGAATCAAGCATATTTTTATTTAAAAGCTATAGTATGAATAATATGTTATTTTGCTCTTGCACTTAAAAATACGACTATTTGTGTATATTATACCCGCGACTTCGATTATTATCTGTTTTTGGGCCTTTTCTACTAACGGCTATCTTACCATTTTTTTAAAGTAACTAACGGTTTATGCACTGCACGCTAAAATAGCTCTCGGATAGCAAGTTTTTTTCTGAATTTACTCATCTTTATAGTTTGGCCAATTAACTCAATATCGTTATAAATTATAGCCTATATGTTATTCTGATGTATAAACAAAAATACTGTTAAATTTCAACAAAATCCGTACAGTAGTTTTTGCGTGAAAGAGTAACAAATATCCATCCTCAAATACTTTCAAATTTGTAGTATTAGTAGGAAGTTTTAACAAGTGCTGTTTCCGTCACTTCCTAACTTTAATTAGTGATATAATTGCCAATTTAATTAATAATAATGAATATATTTCAGCTAGAAGAGCCGTGTACGTCTTTAAGTATGTCTCCGACGGGTGATTACTTGGCGACCACTCATGTGGGAGAATTGGGCGTTTTTCTATGGGCCAATAAACTACTGTATGAGAGGGTTTTCCTTAAACCGGTGGACAGGAAAGCTGCAAATGTACCGAAATTAAGTAAGTTTCATTTAATTTGTATTAATAGCTTTATGGGGTTTCAGTAAACGCAATTTTATTTCAAAGTTGCTTTTGTCGTGTGTTTAAAGGAAAAATTGTTTAATTTAAATTTAGTTCTAACATTTGGATCGGTGTGATTTGAGATGATCTAGGTATTCTTTTTCATTTTTTGTCAGATTTTCCATACACAATATGTCAAAAGTCAAAATGTATCAGCTGTTTAGGGATCTTTATCTCATAGTTGATAATCTGCCTAAAGAATATTTCAGCTTTTTGTAAGAACTTTTTTCAACTTTTTTTTTAGAACTACCCACAACAGCCGCTGAGAAACCAGATATAGAAGATATAGCAACGATTGACTTAGGCGAGCCTGAATATAAATCACCCGATCAAATAAGCAATGAATTACTAACACTTTCTGGACAATCAACGTCACGCTGGCTTAATTTACTCAACTTGGATATCGTTAAAAAAAGAAATAAACCGAAGACACCTTTAACGATTCCGAAATCCGCTCCATTCTTCCTCCCAACAATACCGAGCTTAGATTTGGAGTTTGATCTAGAAAAAGATAAAGATAATACAAACAAACTCCTGATACCAGATTCATTATCGACGTTAACGCCGTTCGCAAAGAAACTGAATGCTTGTGATAATGAAACTGATTATGAGATTTGTATATTGAAGTTGAAAAACATGTCTCCGGCTGTCATTGAGGCTGAAGTTTCAAGTATGGCGCCCGATGTGGGCGGGTCCATTGATGTTATGAAGCAATTCCTTAACATGATTGATAATATGCTTAAGAGTAATAAAGATTTTGAATTAGCTCAAGCGTATTTAGGATTGTTTTTGAAAACGCATACGAAAGTTATATCGCAAAATTCAGAATTGAAGAATGCTTTGGAATCTGTGGAGGAAACGACAACGGCCTCGTGGTCGAGATTGCAAACGAGTTTGCTGTATAATATATGTGTTGTTAAAGCATTAAAGGATATGTAATTATTCTTATATCTGAATTTTATTTTAATAAAATATCCCAATTATGAAATGAAATTTATTTACTAATAAGTTTAAGTGATAAATATGGATATTCTACATACCTCACGACTTTGTGAGATAGATTATCTATATATATATATATATAATAAAGTCGTGTTAAATACACCATTTATAACTCAAGAACGATTGCACCTATCTACGACTAAAATGTCGGAAAAAATTATGATAAGAATAAATACTTTAAAATAAGTTAGGTTCGGAACTCCACCACAACCACTTTCCACAATTACTCACGTCACGCACGCTTATAGCATTTTTTTGTAATAATTGATATCCAGTGCAATTATATAATGTAGGTGGGAAAATAGCATATATTCAAATCGAAGGCGGTATGTTATATAAGTAGAATGGCAGTAGGAAAATGGCATATTCAAATCGGAGCCGGAAATAAATTCGTCGGGTCAGATAGTTTATAATAAGACTACATCTCGAGTAAAAATAAGTATGTAACAAAACGATCCACGGAGTGAGTAATGTTAGATGACTAACGGTGAATTTCAGTGGGCATTGCTTTTGATATTTATCATCATTGGTGATGTTAATTTTTTTTAATGCTCGCTGCTAAATTAAGGCTACTGCCTCCATATCGCGAAAGCTTTTATAGCGGTTCTGATTGCGATATATAGCCTCGTCAAACGACTGATTATCCTGCCGGCCTAGCATGACAACCGCGACAAAATTTTGTTGACCGTGTTTTAATCGATAATTATTAATTATCGCTCTATTTCTTCCGGGTCTAACATGACAATTACATTTAAAACTCGACTTTTAATATCAAAAATAGATATATTTGTAGATCGAGATACCTTTTCTATCAAAATTGTCGATGTCGAGACATAATTTAAAGAGATATCTAACATCTTAGTTTGTCTTCTCTCATCCGCGATATATCTCGTGGCGGTCATGCTAGGCCGGCTGAACTAGCTCACCGCCTTCCTTTTATATTTGATATCGACAGACGAGCATTAGGTTCACTTGATGGTAGGTGATATCTCAGCCACAGAACATTAGTCAATGATGCGCTGTGGACCTACTTTTATTTACTTCGAGCATTCGGAAATCCATAGACTGAAACCGAAACGCGCTATATACACTTCACGGTTTTTTCAACGGTACGGTGGTTCGTTACCCGGACGGAATTTCGATACTCCTCCCACCCGTTCAATGCCCGAAGTTACCAGATGTGGGGAAGACATATTTACAGAAAATTATAAACATGTCGTCCCAACTTCTACTGAACTTGCCAATGAGCCCGTCAAAATTCTGCTATCTCTCCGCCATTAGATGGCTAGTTTTTCAATTTTCTATCGGCTACATTTAATATTTTTGGTTTTAAACAAAAAAAATTAAATGATCATTTTTATGTTCATTTGTCAATTCATAGCTTTAACTCGTCCGAGAGATACCGTAAATAACAAGCTATCCTTAATTTATCACACAGCAAAACTTATCAGCCGGCCCAGCATGACCGCCACGAGATGTGTCGCGGCCGAGAGAAGAAAACTAAGATGTAAGATATCTCGATATATTATATCTCGACATCGACAACTTTGATAGAAAAGATATCTCGATCGACAAATATATCTATTTTTGATATTAAAAGTCGAGTTTTAAGTGTAATTGTCATGTTAGACCCGGAAGAAATAAAGAGATAATCAATTAAAACACGAGAAAACGGCCGACAAAATTTTGTCGCGGTATTCATGCTAGACCGACTGGTGTGACAGTGGACGAACGTTTACCTAAATTTAAAACAAAATCACGTCTGCAATTCCGTTGCTTCTCCATTGTACTCAAAACGAGCGTCGAAACCTAAGGATCACAGGAACGTGCTCAATTCGACGCTTGCACTAGATATCGTCTCCCAGCTCGTCTATGTAACAAAATTACCTGTGCACTTTAATTTAAAACCGTAGTTGCAACATTTAGATTACAACTAGAGATAACGTGGCTTTTATATGCCAATAACAATAAAATGAAATCACCTGGCTCCTGATCGGATTCCAGTGGAATATCTTATTAAACTTTTTTACCTTATTAACTTTTTGCAAAGTTTGCGTTGATTAAGTCTGCTGGGATTCAAATTTTGTATTAGCGGTGATAGTTTTAAAAATAATATAGAGCGGGGTAAATAAATTTAATTGAAGATAAACAGTCTTATGAATTAAGTAACCATGATTATTATTTAAATAAAATACTGTATACCGGATTAAAACGCGATTTATTAATTATATTGTTTAAATTATTTATCCCGACGTTTCGGATGCTTTACAGCAACTGTGGTCGCGGGGAGGTTGCTGTAAAGCATCCGAAACGTCGGGATAAATAATTTAAATAATATAAATAATAAATCGCGTTTTAATCCGGTATACAGTATTTTATTTAAATGTGTGATACTCGCGTTAATAAAAGACAATATTATGATTATTATTATTATTTAACCTTCATTTAATCCATTAATTTTATATTTACAGGTTCAATATATAAATACACACTTTTAATTTCATTTAGATCATGTCCCCACTTTGGATGTAGGCCTTCTCCAACTCTCTCCATTGGAGAGAGAAATGGAGAGATTCTCTCTATCTTGGCTATCTCCATCCAGTCTTTGCCTGCCGTTTTTTCGATGCAGTCGATCCATAAATATTTGAGCCTGCCTCTTGCTTTTTTTCCCTCCTGGACCTGACCCTATTGTGACATGTTTTGTCTATCTACCATCAGCTGGCCTAGCATGACAACCACGACAAAATTTTGTCGACCGATTTCTCGTGTCTTTCGATTATCTCTTTATTTATTCTGGATCGAACTTGACACACTTAAAACTCGACTTCTAATTTCAAAAGTTGATATATTGGTCGATTGAGATATCTTGTTTATCAAAGTTGTCGATGTTGAGATATAATATATCTAGATATCTTATATCTTATTGTCTTCACTCGTCCGCGAGATATCTCTTGGTCGTCACTCGTCATGCTAGGCTAGGCTACGTAGTAGGTACTATGTAGAAGTTACCATTACTTAGGATTAATTGAGGCAATTATTACAAGATTGCTTTGAATATATGAAGATCCTTCAGTTTAGGATTTGAGATCGACTAAAATAACAGCCCGAGCAGTGCTGGCCTCCTTTATTAATTAGAGGTAGCGAACGTGATATCTTCGTAAAATTCGTAGGTTTCGGAGGCATTTGTATGCTAAGCACAGCGATGTATACCTATCGAGTTATCTGCCTTATCTAACATGAATATTGGATTTACGTGAAATAGATAACAGCGTAACTCTATTATTATAATAGTATATTTTTTTGTATATTATATTTCTTAAGAGACATTATAAGAATGCAAGATAGAGTAGTAGGAAAACAAACATTTATTTGTCAGAATGTCCATTTCTTCTGTTGTAACATCTCATGTACTAATGATACGAGTAAGTTATAACAGAACTTAGGTACCTATTGTGGATGCTTTGTGGCTGAGGTATTAGCTACTATCTAGTGGGACTCACGGTTATCTGTCGGTACCTATCTTACATAAAAAAATGAATTTTAAAGACATTAAATAATTCAATGTTTCCAACAGAACTAAAACAAACTTGTTTCTCTAAATGAAAGAAGCTAGTGGTTGCGATTGCAAATCAAATCTCAACTTTTACATTACGCGCCTTTCCAGATTCATTCAACACATTAACTTCTAAGACTCTTCGCACTTAAAACTTTCTCGTACCTCGGTGTTGTTAGATTATAATATCGTTCCACATTCCGACGTCTTGTTGTTTCTGGGGACAACTTTAAACAACGAATTAAATGCGGAAAATTGTGCTACGTCGTGTTTTACAACGGTTCCAATTTAACCTCTTAGCAAAGTTAAATTTTATGATTTAATTTTGATTCTTTGCTTTATGGCTTATATGTATTTAGAAAACATTATGAAAGGGTATAGCCGGATTAATATGTGAATTCTGCCCCCGTGGCTTTTTTGACTCGCACTCAGGGGATCGATTTGGTATCGAATAAGAATAATTCACCTTAATTTTTAGCTCTTTAACTCGAACGGTTGTGGAGATTTTCAGAAAAACCTGTATTTTTTATATATCTGCTCAATCAATGCTGATTTTTTTCCTAATTCTTAGGAGTCCAAAGCATAAAAAAATAATACGATCTTATTTTTTTAATGAAAAGCCGATTTTTGGCGGACAAAAAAATTAAAATCTTTTTTTTTAGCCCTTTTGAAATATGTCACTCACCAAAATTCATTAGAAAATGTCTTTTATGCCCCTCTACATTCCGGTTTTTTTTCGAATTGGTGGAACAATATGAAAAAAATTAAAAACCCATTTTTTTCAAAAATTTCGGGTTTTAACTATCTTATATTTTTTTAATTTGAAAAAATGCGTTGGAAATATTTTTTACAAAAACTATATCCTTGTCAGAAAAAAAACATAAAAATTAAAAAATCCCGGTAGATAGCGTTATAATACGTCAACTTGGCGCGTGTTTTAAAAATATAGTTTTTATTTTTTAAGTAATTACTGTGTAGCAAATTGATTGAAAATGTTCGATAAGCAATGCCATTTTTTCAAATTAAAAAAAAAGATATAAGATAGTTAATTGATAGATATGACAGTAATATTGAAGTTTTTCATTTTGCAGCGCATCATCGGCATCTCTTTTTTCCACCGTCCGTCCCCTTTTTCAGCGTCCATGTACCGCTAATTTGTTATTTATGTTAAGTATGTAAACAGTTAAGTATGAAATTAGATTAATTAAAGTTTTTGTTTATGGGATTGTAAACAACGGTCTAATACTTTAAAATAAAAGGCTTTCTAAGAAGCTGTGGGAACAGAAAGTTTTCCAATTGATAATAATTTTCATTGTATGCAGCACAAAGAGGAGTAGAAAAGTATGAAGTTGTGAAATAAATTCTTAATTTAAGAGCTGACTGAACGCCGTCTGAAAGAAAAGTTAGGATTAGAGGAACAAAGAGTGCGCTCGGCCTGTTGCGAATGTTTTATTTTACCCGCATTACGATTTCTGCTTTTTATACAAATTGATCTAGAAAAATCGCTTTTCGAATAACATTTGAATAAAGTACTGGGTTTTATCTCAAAAAAGCACGCGTTCGTGTACAATCTTATAAGAGAGATAGCTTAGGGCCAAGCCACACACGCTACTTTTAGCATGGGGGATAGGCGAATTTGTGAGTTCATAGAATGCATTATGGCGACTTTTGCAGTTAAAACTAGATTGTGAGATTTAGCGACTCTATCGATATTGCTTTGCGGTTTGGTAACTGTCTGCGTTCGATCGTGCAGGTTGTAGCGTTCTGACTTCACATAGAGCTTCCGAATAGCGACTAAACTAAATCGCCGGTCGCCGATGCTACTCGGATAAGTAGCGTGTGTGCCTTAGCCCTTGAAACTAAGAAATTGTAAAGGGTAAATATTTAATTTTTTCAATGGTGATAAAAACATTAATGGTCTACGATACGAGCTGCTACAGATAAACCAAGAAATAACATTATATGTATAAGGTTCGTGTGTGGTGTGTGGGTATGTTGTAAATAAATAAATTTCTACGACTGTAACTGAGTTCAAAACGTCAAAGATTATAGGTATTATTAAAACGTACATCTTCTTCTTCTACAGATGCCTCTCCAATTAATTAAGGTTGGCGGTCAGCGATTTAAATTTGTAAACGTACATATTGTGCTCATTTTCCCTTCTCTTGTTGTTTATAAAAAAAGGTCATATACTCAACAGCTGAGCTACTGGAACCTTCACGTTTACCTCAAAGACCCTCGAAATTTCCCGGATGAATTTTAGTGCAAAGTAAATTGTTTTTATGTCAAAATTTTATAACCATAGTCCTATGGCATTTTAAAATAGCCACAATGATCTGTAATTTAAAAAATAAAGATGACTGTAAATAATTAGCAGTAATATACCTATTTACACCTGGCAACCCAAACGTTGCGGCTCTTATTGAAAAAACAGATAGCTGCAGAATTGAGCGGTTCGCACTTGTACTATTATTAGTAGTATTGTAAGTGTGTAGCAATTATTACCAAATATACATAATTTCGAAGCGGCAATGTGCCAAGTTACAATTTCATTTCAATGCTTCGGTGACTTCTCTGCGGGTTGGGATTACCACGTCGATAATAATTAAACGCTATTGCAATACATCGCGGTGTCCTCGGCAATGTACATCGAATATCGGGACCGGTAACTTAGCAAATGTTCTATGGAAATCGTTTTTTTTCCTATGTAAGATATCGACAGATGAGCTGTTTTTCGGCCTTGGTGTCTCGTCTTTCAAAAAAACCCAAATTCACTACCACAACGTTTAATTTAATTTATAAATTACTATTTAATTTATTTATTGAATGTTAACCACATTTTCACTTAACGTGGGACGCCATTTTATGATTTGATAAATGCGACTGAGCGCTAATAGGGCTTTACTGCAACTCGAAGTTGCGAATTTTTGTTAAACTTTAAAATGAATCGTTTGCATTTTTTAAATTAGGATAGATATAGATATAACAGAGCCAAAAGCTCACTAGATGGCAGGTGATACCATAGCCAAGGATCAATAAAAAAATCGGTCAATGATACCTTTTTGTCATTATTTTTAAATTTTGAGCATTCGGAAATTCATAGACACAATATGCATATCTCGGTTTTTTATACCGCTTTGATAAAAAGTAGTAAAGTTATTTAAGCCGGTGTTATGAGTAAGTCACACACAGTTTTTTTAGTTAATTGTTACACGATTTTTATTATTTCTGGGGTTAATTAAACCTCATTATTTAATATCTATTTAATTAATACTCACACTAAATCATACTAAAGTTATCCGCAATGTTATTTGTAATTTGATCCAAAGATTAAAACATAAGTTATGAGGTTCTGAAAATCAAGTAAAATTGACATAGCTCACACTGAGTAACAGCATCATTTCGGTCGCTATATAAAAAATGTTGTATGTCTGTATTGTATGTATGCCTAATAAATAATTTTTCTTCTAAAAAAATCTTCGCCTGTGTCTGGATCAATAGTGAGCACGCCTGATTCTGGCAGGATGTGGCGAGCGCTTGCGTTATTTTATGCTGAATTCATTTTCATTTAATATTTATGGAATCTCTATGTAGTAGGTATAATCTATTTTAGTCCTTCTCAGATTCAACTGATTAACGTCTCTCGGGCAAATACTCAGAGATAGATAAATAAAGTGAACGCTTTCGTTCTACGCTTTAAATAAACTATTTTAAAATACATCATATTTCAACGCCTTTTAGAACAAACTTTCAAAATGTAATAAATTATCAAAAGAATTAATTGTAGAATTCCACTGGCATACTATTTATCTATATCTATAATATATGTATAATATTGTATTTTTGTATGTTATGTATAAACTCAAAAACTACTGGACCTATTTAAAAAAATCTTTCGTCAATAGAAAGCTACATTATCAGCGAGAAACATATGCTGATTTTTTTTGTGTAAAGTACATCTATATTGCACCCGTGGATAGCTTATATAAATAGTTAAGTAATATGGAATTTGTGCTATTTCCGAATGTAGGTTGCAAAAGGCTGAAAATCTCTTATGAGGCGTGTATCTTGATGGTAGATGGTAAAGTTAATCAACAAATGGGATGCGGTTTGAGGGCTATCGTTTGTAGGTATTCTAGCCTGCTCGTAAATACGAGAAATGAAATGGGCATTGCAATTACTTAGGATCAACGTACAGTATATTTGCCTATACATTTTGTGTCTTTTCATTATACTTTAGGTGTTGCTAAAAAGGAGTAAATTTCGAATTATAGCCGAGTGTAAAAAACGTTAATCGGACTACTGATTTTTTTTATGTCATATATTGACAGACGAGCATGAGGTTCACTTGATGGTAGGTGATACCTCAGTCACAGAACATCAGTCAGTGATGCGCTGTCGACCTACTTTTTACTTCGAGCATTCGGAAATCCATAGACTGAAACCGAAACGCGCTTTACGGTTTTTCCATCTATGAACGGTGGTTCGTTATTCGGTCATATTTTCGATATTCCTCCCACCCGATCAATGCCCGAAGTTACCAGACGTGGGGAGGACATGCTTACAGAAAAATATAAACATGTCGTCCCTGTGGACGGCAGGTGTTCTACCGAACGTGCCAACCAGCCCGTCCAAAGGATACGTGATCTATAAAAAATATATATATCTTTAAAAAAATTCTCAGAATTAGATTTAGAATATAAAACTGAAATAAGTGAAGTGAAATCAGAGAGATATAATGCGAAGATAGATATAAGTATAAGAAGATAACGAGTACTTTAGCTCGTTGGCGCGTTCGGTAGAACACCTGCCGTGCGCATCGATGGGCTGTGGGTTCGAATCCCACCGGGAGCACATGCTTATAATTTTCTGTAAGCATGTTTTCCCCACGTCTGGTAACTTCGGGCATTGATCGGATGGGAGGAATATCTAAATTCCGACCGGGTAACGAACCACCGTTCATAGATGGAAAAACCGTGAAGTGCATATTATTGCGCGTTTCGGTTTCAGTCTATGGATTTCCGAAGGCTCGAAGTAAAAATTAGGTCGACAGCGCATCGTTGACTGATGTTCTGTGGCTGAGGTATCACCTATCATCAAGTGAACCTCATGCTCGTCTGTCGATATCTGACATAAAAGAAAAGATATAAAATATACCTACCATTCGTTAAAGTAATGCACACATTTTACAATTTAATTTTATCTCATAACCTTTCTAAAACCTTGATGAAAATACACAGAATTAATCACAACGGTCCCTTATAAATCGGAAAGAAAAAGGTTTCATCAGCGGTATGCTAATTACAAAAAGCAGAATACCTACAACCCTTTTAAAATCCATCCATTTCTCTGCGAATATTTTATTAAGGTCATGGTGCAAGGGTGTCCTGCCAAAAGATATCTTTTTACCTTTGGTTATAATATGTTACCATGTTAATAAGTGAAATAGGCATTTTATAATTTTTATATTTTATATTGTATGTTTCACGGTTAAGCACTGGATTAATTCAAAACTTAGGCCCTCACAGACATAACACCAGCGAATTTGCTAGCCTTTCAGATTGATAAATTTCAGATTTTTTTTAAATCATGCGTTATATTATGTTAAATGTATACAGTGGTTTCGTGAGTAAAATAACATTCCTAGTTTAAAATAAGGATATTAAATCAAAATAGTTTTGTTATTCATTTACCGATTTTTGGTTCAAATATACCAATTTCACTTGGCAATCCTTCCGATTTCGCATTTGACTTTCGAGACCACAATGACACACAATTAGGGGCGAATTTGAAACGCTGGCCGCCCTAGGCACAGAACAGGGAAAAATAAGTCTGTTCTGTGGCCCTAGGCCTATGTAACATTGTCTACCCACTACTCAACTAGATCACGAAGAATTTTTTTATAAGAATTAAATTAAAGTATAACTTAAGGAAAATCTGTAGGTATATGATAAAGTTTTACATAAGTTATTACATCAATCAGTGTTGTTAGACACTGATGCATACAGTTTTTATTTGTGATTATCTAAACGTTGAAGTATAAGTTCACGAAGTTCTGCCACCCCCAAAATATTGCCGCCCTGGGTCCTGGTCTACTTGGCCTATAGGAAAATCCGTCCCTGCACACAATGTGTAATATTTTTGTTCTTATACGTAAAAGCTGGTAAATTATATATTTAAATATAAATTGCGTACCTTGATAATATTATTATAAGTACTTTTAACTTTACAGTAGACATGAAACGTATTCCGTTAGTTGGCGTCGATGATTTAGTGCTCTGCGCTTTAGCTATCTTTAGTTAATTTAAATATTATCAGTTCCATCAGCGAGGCGGCCGCGCGACAACGCTAACCAGTTTAACTTTGCCTTATATAATGGGAGTTTCGGTTAAATAAAAAAAAGCTATTCCATGTGCATTAAGTCGCTACCTTTAGTAGATAATATAAAGAAAACTGAATAATCGACTCCCTAGTGGGGCATGGGGTAAACCCATTTCTATGTCTGTTTCCTTGATCATTTTTCTTTTATCAATATAGGTACATAGGTGATCAGCCTTCTGTGACCTGACCCACCGAAGCAATTTATTTTAAAACTTGTTTCCCCAGGATTCGAACCCAGGTCCTCCGGTGCTGAAGGCCACTGAGCTACAGATGCGGTCTATATAGTAGGTAATATAATAAAGACCACGGACTGTAAATGTGTTTTTTATATTGATGACAATTTTCTTATGCTAGTTACATATTCATCTTACAATTTAAGAACAACAGTAAATTTCTTACTCCATTATTTGGAAATCATTCCAGAGTTCCGCTCAATACGATGGCTCGAACTCTTGGTCTAAAGTAGAAAACTACTTGCTATGTTAGTTTAGGGCTGCAAACGATAATACATCGATATTTGCAAAACATTGATGTTTTGATGAACGTATCGATGGCAAAAGTGCCAAACATCGACATCGTTCGTTCAAATGTATCTATCTGTCGTCTCCCGTTATGCCAACAAAAAGAAACGCTATTGAGATTTGAAATACGGATAAATAATATGGATGGATGGAGGATATGAAATATCTGTTTCCAAAACTTGCAAATATTGGAGTGATTTATCTCCCCTTCGGGCTATGTTAGTTACTTATTCTAATGTTTATTTGAAGCTAGGTATACTAGTTTTAGGCTCGCACAAATAACGTTTGTTTAAAAATTACTTGTTCGTGCCGAAAACTTTATAAATACAATTTGGTATTCTCAATTGGTTTATAATTTAAATTAATATAAATTGAAATAACAATATTTCATAGAACAATAATTCAATTATCATATTAGTAATATAACGACGACGTATTGTTGATAATTAATCTTTTACAGATAAGTATTTTCATCACTAGAAGTAATAATATATATTTATTATTTATATTATAAAGATCACCTCAGTGGCTCAGTGGTAAGCGCAATGCGTTTAGCACAGGAGGTCCTGGGTTCGAATCCCGGGGAAACAAGTTAAAGAAATGTTTCAGTTGGACAGGACACAGAAGGCTGATCACGTATTTGCCTGTAAGGAAAAATTATCAGTGAAACGGACACGAAAATGGGGACCCCAATGCTCCAATAGGGGACTCGGAAATTCACACTATACATTTATGTATATAATGTATATTGTATGGTATATAAAGAGCAAATGAATATTAAAAATGTTGCAAGTGACTCTGAATATAGTTCAAATGTTACGGCACAAATTATAAAACAGTAGTTTTGTTTGCGATTATCATACCGAGAGGGTCGTGTATCCTCGCCACAACATTGATAAATAATAATCAGAGTCTACATTACGGTTCAGAATACGTTAATTCAAAAACAAACGGCCCGTATAGCTGTCTGAATTAATGTCAAAGCGAAAACTACTCCGGAATTGCCTCTTGACTCTGGTTTAACTTTGAATTTCCATTTATAATCACCATAAGTCCCGTTCGTCGACGAACTTATCAGAGTATTCCACTTTATCACGTAACTGCATATACCTTCACCTGCCATTTACGTGAATAGTCTTTAAATTACGATTGTTTTCAGAACGAGCTCTATTGACATTTGGGTAAGGGTTGAAATTATTGTCTCTCACTAAAGTGACCTCGTGGTATTCCGATATCGTTAGTAACCGTGATTGTTTTAATTTGAGATGAGTGTGACATTTTTATTCCGATGTATAATGTTTCAAATTTTATAATAATTCATAATCAGTACACAATAAGTCACTATGGTATGTAATCGTATTTTATTTTAAATATCGATAGACTAGCTTGAGGTTCACTTGATGGAAGGTGATACCCCAGTCACAGAACATCAGTTTATGATGCGCTGTTGACCTACTTTTTACTTCGAGCATTCGGAAATCCATATACTGAGACCGAAACGCGCAATGTTCATTTCGCGGTTTTGCCATTTATGAACAGTGGTACTTTACCCGGTCGGAATTTCAATATTTCTCCCATCCGTTTAGTGCCTGAAGTAACCATACGTGGGGAAGACATGCTTATAGAAAATTATATTGTCGTCCCGGCGGGATTCGAACTCACGATCCATCGGTGCGCAAGGTAGGTGTTCTACCAAACGCGCCAACAAGCCCGTCATACATAAATGATAGTAAATTAATCCGGTCCAAAATCACCCTAACGTATTTGATTTATTTTACTAATTTTTTTAAAATTATAATTTTAAAACAAATTAAAACCGCATGAAAAATCAATTTTCATTTCAATTTGCCGCCCTTTATCATAGATTTTGAGGTGTCTCAATGAACGAGGTTGGGTAGTTACATACCAAAAATAAAAGTAGGTAGTAAGGGTAAAAAAATGTTAAATGTAACACTACGATTATAAATATATATTTACTACTAATAAATAATGGGGCAATTAGTATGCGGCGCTACTTGACAATAAGCTATAAAAGTAGGCTTCTAAGTAATGAGGAACAACAAGAAATAGTCACTTAGTATTCCGTAAAACAGACCAGCTAGAAAATATTACTCTATCTAAAATACATTTCTAATTCTAATTGTAATTGCGAAAGCCGGGAAAGCCTTTCTCCTTTATTCCAATTTATTTTCTGAACTTATCGACAAAGAGCCCTGCTGTTGATTTAAACGGCTCTAATTCAAATGTTAATTAGTTGTCATTAATATTATAGGAGATTGGAATGAGAAAATACTGAGTTGTTTTAAGTTTTTAAGATTAAAGTTAATGATTAGCCTTTACAATCATGATACCTACTTAATATTTTTTAATAATACTTTTTTTCGAGTCAAGAAAAGAGCGTACTTACATAAAAGGAAGGCAACATTGTGGTTGTTTATCACTTAAGATTAGTGGTGGTGATCACTTAATACAAGGTGGCGGTGTAGGCACACGTATTTTTTTAAATATTACATTTATAAAAATTACGAATGGCTCAACAAAAAATATTTTTAATAAATTAAAATTGAACAAACGTATTATAACGTGCCTATATAAGGTATTAACAACACGTCCGGCTTCGCACAGTTACCCAAAAAAAAATGTAGATTTCTATTGGTGAAATATATTTTAAAATCGGTTCAGTAGATCCAGAGATTACTAAACTAAGGTTGGTATCCAAAAAGGTTTTGAACTATAGCGTCTTCATTATCTGTTTTACAATACAATAAACTTAATTAACATTTTAATTTACGTATAAGATGCATAAAACATTACAGCATACGTACCTAAGACGTAATGTAATGTAAGACGTATGTCTTACATTACAGCTTAACAAAACATTTTGCGTCTATACCAAATGAAGAACGTAGCCTAATCCATAATTTGTATCGAAGCAAAGCTACGTAGGTAACTTTCCCACTTGTGAACATTTCAACTGTAATTATTCAATGGATCGGAATAAAACATCAATGGCGTAGCATTGACCAATTTAATTTCCTTGCAAATGATAAGTATGTATCAATAAGTAGATCAATTTTGGATTAACCAGATTCCAGATAAGTATGTTGACATAATGTTACTTGGCCTTTGTGCCTATTTCTTCTAGTATACCAAACCATACCAATAACATTTTAAAATAATAAAAAAACGGGCTTTGACGGGCTCATTGGCGCGTTCGGTGGACTACTTGCCGTACGCATCGATGGGTTGTGGGTTCGAATCCCACGGGACGATATGTTTATAATTTTTTGTAAGCAGGTTTTTCCACGTCTGGTAACTTCTGGCATTGATCGGGTGGGAGGAATATTGAAATTCCGACCGTGTAACGAACCACCGTTCATAGATGGAAAAGCCGTGGATTTCCGAATGCTCGAAGTAAAAAAAGTAGGTCGACATCGCATCATTAACTGATGTTATGTGGCTGAGGTATCACCTTCCATCAAGTGAACCTCATGCTCGTCTGTCGATATCTGACAAAAAAAAAACATAAAAAACTATCGATTTGTTTATTGTTCAAAAGATTTTAAACATTCATTATAAAAGTAATAAGCGAATGTTTAATCTGAGAGGAAATTGGTAGATTTCGAGATAGATTTTCATAAAATGAAGAAAGCACAATCAGATTTTCATTGCAGGCGTCTCCCGTTTGGCGCCGAAGGAGAAATGAATACTTATTGCGAAACGATTAATGAACGTTTGCTCCGTTAAAGCGATCCGATCGGCCGCAATTTAATTCGCATCGAAAAATATTCAATAAATGCTTCAAAGACACGAGGATCATCTGCAAATAGACTCCAACACGAGGATAAAGCTTTCAGATTTGAAAATATTATTGCTTCTTGGGACGTATTTGTAAATCTTCCTACTATAGCGTAAAAAAGGTATATAATATATATTTTTCCTACTAATTTGAAAAAAAACTTGTTCTTTTTTGTTGTAAGATTCTAGTCAGGTTTATTTTCTCTCACAAAAGCTAAAGTGGATAATTATCGTTGGCTAGATTGTAATAGCATAAAGTTTTTACAACATGTATTGTAGAGCTTTATATATATATATTATATATATATTACAATCTAGCTACCAAATAAGTACAAATAAGTACTTTTATTGTACTTATTTGGTATATAAACATTTTACTGTATTTGTGAAATGTTCATTCTAGGTATTGCTTCAACATTATTTAGAACGTTAAATCATATTTCAATTTACCTAGATAGGTACCGAAAAAATATTTTCCATTTCACGAAAACAAAAGGCATCAATTTTTGCTTGTCTTTGTTAAAAAATATTTAACTTCCCACGCGACAGTGGAAGATAAAAATTAGGATCCCTGAGGTGGTGCAGAATGTTTTTATCAAAGGTTTAGAACAAAGGGTTGTTGAATGGAGGTATTAGTGGAAAGTCAGGATAAATTCGGGGTCGTTACAGAGGTCTTTGTCGGCGCTGTATTGTCCCGAGAACCGTCACTCAACTGTTCCAAACTTTCATTGAATACCATCAGTATTTATTTCATTAAGTCTATTGAGGTTCACAATGAATACTTTGAACGTCAATTAACAATTTTTCTGTTTGGTTAAAAATTTGTTTTATTAGATATTGGCTGATTAGTGTAAAGCATTTTTTTTGATTGACATTCATAAGTGTACATCACGGAATAGATAAAAGCCTTTTATCTATTCCGTGGTGTACATTGTGTTACATAAATATATAAAAATAATAATTAATTTGAAATGCGCAATCTGTACCTTATGGACCCTATTTTCTATTTTCTCGGTTCGTTGCTTAGTTTCAATATCGATATTCCTGCAACCGAAAGAACCCTTTAATTGCTCGAAAAGCACAAACTTCTAGTTTTAATACAGTTAAAACAATGCTCATGTAAAGTAATTGGTTAATTCTGTGTCATAATGAGGTTTCATAGGTGAGGTCCAAACTCGTACCTCTATTTCTTAAAACAGGAGTTCCTGACTACAGAAAGAGACAAAACTATACAATTAAGGCTGCTCTAAGATATCGTGGTATAATCCTCTGCACTGTTGCCATATATCCCCTTATAACAAGTAAATTATCATTTTACAAAAATACTATACAAATAAATATTTCAAAGTTTTGCACTAAGCACACTATATTTTTATTTTGTTTAAACTAAGAAGAAAGTATTGTATATGAGATAGTATTTATACACAATGTGTAAACACAACGGTTTTGCTGGGTGTACCTCAGCATGCAACATTCTTACAGTATAACAATATTAGTCAACAAATATATTATATTCTGTGTCGCTTGCACATCTTTATAGTTACTCACGTTTATCGTTTGTCTAGAGCGAATCGACCAATCTATACCAGATGTGAAATTCACTGGTAAGTGCTAACATTGATTGTTAGCACGGATTCTAATTTCAGCCGGTAGGGTTATACACGTGGAGTTGTTTACTGTAACTGCGTTTAATTATCGACCTCCAATTCGGGTTACATGTACGATGCAGCGTTCAAACGGTTTGTAATCTAAACGGATTGTAAATGTATAATAAGGACAATTTACGATCTGGAATAAATCAACAAATCAACCTTATCAAATATGACACGTCAGCGAAATGCTATGTTTTAAAGGCCTCAATTTAATATATAGATTTTAATTATATTTCTTAATTATTTAAAAGTCGAACTGTCTTGTTTGTTTCGTCTTTCATATCTCGGCCAAGTGTTGTTGCCGATCTTGTCGTCATTTCTAGACTTCAAGAAATATCGTAGAAATAAAAAACATATTCTAATTAATGGTCAATTCGCAATGTCACAGATTTAAAAAGTAAGGTTATATGAAATACCACAATTGTTAAGTGAAATGAATTTATTATATTTCCGCCGCAACAGCTTTCTAAAGTTTCTATGAAACATTTTGAGAAAACTAGGATGCAAAAGTTAGTAATTTGATTTGCAACAAACTACTTACCGCACTTATATTTCTTTCTGAATTCGTTGAGTGTTTTTTGTTACTTCATTCCATTCATATTTAATTTGCATTATGTATACGATGCGTCTTATCAAAATATTTAGATTATTTTCAAACATGACCATAGAATATTCAATAAAACTTTAATTTAAAAATAATAACTATGTTGTTAAGAACATTGACAATTAAAAAATATATATTTTCTATACTTAATTAATTGGAAATAATTCAACATCCTTCACACTGATGTATGCCCCACTACTGGAGGTGCGTCTAAAAATTGGAAGGTGAAAAGAATTTGTTATATTAAAATATATTGGATCTAGATTGCAAAATATGAAATCGTTCAATGATTTAATAAAGCTCCACTTATTTTAAATTATTGTTTTTCGGATCCAAAGTATTTTCTCTCTGAGATAGAGAACTCTCTTTAACCTTATATTGTCTGCGTTACAAATAATAATACAATACTAATTACTGCCTTTTCTTCTCACCAGGCTAGAGAGATATCTCACCTAACTTTTCATTAAGAACATAGTTGCATGGTGATGTCAAAAAATGTATAATAATAACACTTTTATTTGGACCAACAAAGACCTCTGTGGGAAATTGACTATACTATATTACAATCGTATTACTTCCGTTTTTAAGCTTTTCTTTACAAAAATACATGATAATATGCTCGTATGTTATTTATTCTTATGTTCCTACCTTACTACGGTACGGTAGTTAATGACTGTGTTGTCTGTATTCTACTTTAAAAAGACAACATAAATAGATAATTAGAATATAACTGCATAAAGCCATACATTGCATCGTAAGTGTTAAGAGTTCGCTATTAACGCGGTTGTTTTGTGTTTCCAAGGGGTTTTTATGAAAGGCTGCTGTTTTCAGAGCTTGTGTTTGTGTCTACATTGTAATAACACCGCGGTAATGGATTGTGCATCACGCTATAGACATGATTTGCGCATTAAGTTAGAATGTAGGGGACTTGAGCACGATCATCTATTTTGTGATATGTTTATAACACAATTTATTCAGTAGATTAAGTTATGTTTATTTATTCATGAAACTTCACAACTATAATAAAAATATAGAATAACTAGTAACACGCTCCGGATTCACATGGGTGCAATGTAGATATATGTACTATACACAAAAAAAACGGATGTAGCTTTCATTTGGTGAAGATTTTTTTAAATCGGTCCAATAGTTTTTGAGTTAAATTGTAACTAAATTTTCCTCTTTGTAATATTAGTTTATATTAAACATTAATGAAATTAAAAGTGTTTTTTTATGGAATAGCTGGCAAACTAGCTATCGTCTTACCTGATGGTATGTGATTACGGGCTAGCGATGAGATATACTTGCCAAATACAAAACTAGGCATTCCACGAGCGAGTCCGTGAAAATACGATTGTTCTCCTTATTGATATAAAGCTTCAATTTCAACTGCATGCATCCGAACAGCTAATACTTTCATACTTGCAAGTTTTACCGCTCGTACCAGGGCGCCCTACTTCCAAGCGACGCCCTGGTTTTTAAACCAGGTATCGTAGATACTTTCCATCTTTATCACCGGTGCCTATAGATATCTGCCACACCAAAGGACTTGTAGGTGCATTACCGGCCATCAAAGGCTCAATCCGATTTGAGCAATTTTAAGTAAATTCCCATACAACTGATTGATGATACGAATACTTTCTTAATACGCCATCAGATTTTTGTACACATATTATTTAAGGCCGACAACACATCTGCAAATGCTTTGGTGTTGCAGATGTTCATAGTTATTCAATTTTCATGCTTCTTGCCTCCCTATACTACAAAATTGCATCGGTGTGTGTGTGTCTGAGAGAGGGCGTAGATTGTGCATATATGGAGAAGAAAACAATATTAGTTTTTCATTTTACAGTTAGTTAGAACTATCAATAGGTATGAAAATTCATCTTAAACATATCTACATATATTATGATACGCGAAAATAATATTGGACCACTTTGCCCGTATTACAGAATGCAACTCAAATAACGTTTCCTCCAAAACTAGACATCTAACTCAAGCAGGCGTCTTATTAGAGATCGCATTTAAATTCAGTTAAATCGAGATTCTTGCCTACACACTTATTTTCTGCGACATTTTAAAATACTTTTTACATTATTTTGGGGATTATTCTTCTTCTACCTGCCCTGTTCCCTTTTTTTATTTGGGGTCGGCGCAGTATGTTCTCTTTTTCCATTCTGTTCTTTCACTCGCCATATCATCAGTCGCACCTCTCAAACACATATCATTCTTCACACAGACAATACATGTTGTTTTTGGCCTCCCTCTTCCCCTATCCCCATCTACTTTAATTTTCAAGACTTTGTTAGATACATGGTTTTCAACTCTCCTCCTAACATGCCCATACCAAGCTAAACGATTAGTGATTACCCTTCAATTTTTCATTTTGGGGATAATTATGAAAATTAAAATGTTCAGTAAAGTACTAATTGATAAAAAAGAAATACTGTATACCGGATTAAAACGCGATTTAGTATTTATATTGTTTAAATTATTTATCCCGACGATTCGGATACTTTTCAGCAACCGTGGTCGCGGGGAGACAGAAAGATGACAGTTGTCTGATATTTGAAATGTCACAAAGTTGCCATATTTAATTCTATTCAATTCAAACATAATTTATTAATTTAGGTATACAGTATTTTATTTAAATGTGTGATACTCGCGTTAATAAAAGACAATATTATGATAAAAAAGAAGGTAAAAAAAAGATTTAATTTTTTTTATTCACATTATAAAATGGTTTTTGCTCGAAGAAAGGACCCTTCATCATACATTATCTTGTTCAATAATAATAAGTTCTGTTCTTGAAGAAATCTTTAAAAGATTTAATATTATATACTTATGATGTATGAATAGTTACATTTCTATGTCACATGGAATACTGGAAGATGTATGCTTTCACTGAATATTGTCGAGAATAGCGTTGAATATGAAACAGTAAACAAACTTAGTTCAGTGGTCCGTCCATTACGGAATACTGGATAAATTCACCTACGTTTACCTACGTTATTTACAGGATACAGCTTTGGTTTAAATTATAATTACATTTGGTTTATATTATATAATACTATCTTCTCTTCAGATTATGTACTAATTTTACTGGGATTCTTAGGAAGACCTGTGGAGTTATTATACAAGGCGGAAGTAATTTCTTTTACCATATATTTCGATGGATCGTATAAATAAGGTACAAAATGCAAAATCACAACTTTACAAGAGATGCTCTAAATTTACAGATATACAAAAATTCATTCTACATAAGCCGTTATACTGTGATAAAAATAATGTTTCTCAACCGAAATTACTTTTTTTAAGTAGTAGATTGGCCCATATATATACATAGGGCCTTATAATAGATTGTATTTTTAATGGCGAATAAAAATGTATACGATTTAAGTTTTGAATATACCAACATAGTGGAAACAACGTAACGTATTTTAACCTGCCACCAATCGATAACGTATTCTAATAATGCCCTCTGTACATTTTTTTTCACGTATTTCCTCAAAAAGATATTTAGTTTATTTAAATTATTTTTAAGGATTTTATCGTAATATGTATAATGTATATATGTTTGTGCAAAAGTGCTTAATAAATTAAATATATAAAGATGTTGTAGGTATAGGAACTACATGTCATACATATTACTATGTTAGATTAGAATCATATAAAATACTTATAAAGGAAATTAATGTTCGTTAATCTGTAACAAAACTTTAAACAATATATAAAAGCCGGTTATAAAAACTAATAATATATTCACAATTGGTTTCCTTTTTTATTATAAAATTGTTATGCATCAACCTACGTACAAAGTCTACCCTATTGCAGTACCGCGAAATAGAGCATTTTTCAATAAATTGAAAAAAAAAAACGGTTATTTTTCAACATGTTTGAAAACAAGTAAATTTAATTGTTGAAAAATTTTAAATATCTTTGAAACCATTCGTTCGTCAATACCTACATTGGATTTTTTGAAAAAATTAGTTCGTTAATCATTAGCGTACAGATTTTTTCAAACAATTTTAAGGAAAGCAGTTAATTCGTTTCTGGCGAAAAACGGTTGAAAATAGCCGTTCGTGGATACAATGCCCATCGCTACCGCGAACGAACGCGCGGCGCGGCGGAAGCATTTCGCTCGTAAATTCAGACGAGCGAGGTTCTTCCGCTTCCACGCCCGCTCAGTGATTAAATTCACCAACATTAGCGCAATCATAGGTATCAGATAATACGTTCAATCAACTCGAATCTCATCGGATTTATCGATTTGAATACTCGCTGTTTATTCATATTTTCCACGATTAAAATCTCCCTTAACAACTCTATTATTTTTCGCGTCGTGCGATTCTGAAATTATTAAATCCTTTGTCACAGTGCGAGGCTTTATTTTATTTTTATTGGGCCTTTACGAGGAATTTATTATCCAGCGTTTAAGTTATTTTTTGTTTTTTTAAGGTAAGTAATTTATTTTGCTTTAGAACCTGATCTAGAGACAATATGAAACACAATCTATGAAAATTTGTTTATGAGTTTGTTTGTATATAATCAATATATTCACTGTTCATTCACAATTTACCTTTCAGGGGTTTTTTTTTATTTTAAGTTTAAAGGCTGGCATCGCATATGCCTATGTTAAAAAAAAGTTAGTCTCTTCAAAATTGTTTAGATTTTTTTCACTGCTTATAATATTATAATCCGTTTTCGCCTATCGCTGTTGGGTTCCTGGCATTATAATATAATTTGAATAATTTCAATTTAATGTCAATTTGAAATCAAAGTTTACCTGATTGTTGAGTAATCTTAAAGTCAGTTAAAAAAAGACGTAGTGATTAAATAATACATAAGTTTACCTTACTAATTTTTATTCTGAATAATCAATGGTGATAAAAACTTTGGCTATGAATAAAAAAAAAGAGTATATATGAAAAATGTTTTAAACATTTAATACACCTTTACAAATAATTTAAGAGGTTAAACCAAAAGCATGTCGAAGTGTCAAAATCATTATACGTCATATCATAAAAAAATGTAATATGACGTATAATGTATAAAAGCTAAAGCCGGGGAACTTTCCCTGCCCTAAAGTTGCAAAATAAGATTGGGGAAAGTGCACTAGTAATGGCTTTGTTATGTACCGTTTATAGTTTGACGGTAACTTGAGTTTAAATCCTGGAAGTGTTTCATACATCGTTATAATTTTATATAGAGCTTAAATCAATCAAATTCCATAGTATCTGTAATTAAGAATAAGCGAAAAAATTATGTCCAGTAGTTTTTGATTGTATTCGTTACAAACATATAAATCTTTCCTCTTTATAATATTAGTGTAGCAGTATAGATGTAGATATAATTTCAACAACAATCTAGATAACATCCTTTACTTTTACGCTATGCTGTTGATATCAATAACCTAAGCTCATTAGACCTAGCACGAATGACATGTAAAAAAATATTAATATCGTCAATACATCAGTTGTATGACAAATTATTTGAAATTGCATACAAATGTGGCGCGTAGGTACCACGATAATTAAATATACGTAGCAGTGTAGCTGCGTAGCTACACCGCTACGTACTCGTATGTGAATGTATACGCTTACGTGCTACGTAGATTTAAGCTTATACTCGTATATAATTGTTGAAATGAGAAGTCGTTCACCGAACAAGCAACACGCATTTTAATTTGCCAAACCTTCTGATTCAAATAATCCAACCACACGGCGCAATAGTAACATATCGGTAAACAAACGACAGATCTACGATACGAATAATTTCTCACAAGTTATTCTTGTTAGGGCCTGAAGTAGAAGTAATTTTACACAGTATCACATCATTGTTTTTTTTGATAACAATAAAGTTAATGACTAACAAGTTTCCAAATATTAAAAAAAACAACCAAAAAAGGTTTCATGCACAAGACAACAGACGGTTGGACCCGACCACAAATCAGGGGTAAATCAGATTTCGACCGAGCTCGTGATTGCAAACGAATCGCGTTCCACCCGCCCTGCCCACTAACAATGTAAACGTGCACCTTAAATCGCTTGGGTGTATGCATATTGCGTTCACTCGAATCGAAAATGTTTATGTTCCTTGTAAAAGTCGTTGAGTTTTCTAAGCCTTACTTAAACAGTTCAAAATCCGACTGTCACTCTGTTATATAAATAAGTGAGGATAATATATCAAATGATATTAATATTAAAAAATACAATATGATTACTATGTTACTCGCTGATAATGTAGCTTTCTATTTGTGAAATAATTTTTAAAATCGGTTCAGTAGATCCAGAGATTTCACCCTACAACCTTTTTTTACACTTTGGGTTAATTATTCAAGTTTTAGTAGGGATCCCTAATTATTTCTGGAAATATGTTACTCGGTGAAGATGTAGCTTTCTAACAGTGAAATAAATTTTAATATTCGTCGAGTAGTTTTTAGTTAAATAGTAACAAACAAACAAATCTTTCCTCTTTATAATATTAGTATAGATACCAAAAAAAAAACTTATGTTACATACGAGTACACTATTTACGATTCACGCTGGTCTTTTTTGATTTTGACCAAACCATATAGGTACATGCGTTTCTATCTAAACGCGACACTTCTGTCATCTAGGAGAATCTTTATTTTTCCTTACCAACAACTTTTGACGGGCTCGTTGGCACGTTTGGTAGAACACCTGCTATGCGCATCCCAGGTCTTGCAAAGTACGAGTAAAAATCAATGAATGTTTGAATGTTCTATGCAGGTGCAAGCAACGATTTGACAGTAGTTCACCCTGGCCACAAATCAGGTTAATCAGATTTGTCCGGACTCGTGATTACAAACAATGTAAATTCTCGTTGTAAATCACTTGTTTCAGTCAAGTCATAGTCAAGCTTATATAAAAGCATTGTTTCGTCTCAAAATAAATCTTACTATTATTGACTTAACGACCAGATAGATAGGCGCATTTTATACCGACAGCTTATTTTATGTTAATTAACCTTTATCACTAACATAGAAATAATAGATTCGAAAAATTAATATTTATTTAACTTACTGATTTCCATAGATCGATTAACATATGAACGTTGTTATGTGCGAAAAGAAGATGTACATTCTACTAACATGATACATGTGAAAATTTGTGAGGATGTATGGATGGATGTTTGTTACTCTTTCACCCAAAAACCACTGAATCTCGATGTAACATGATAAAATAGAATTATTGTTTCAATCTGCCATGGCACAGAAGACGGTAATTAAAATGACCTATCTTATACCTATATGAAAAATAGTATGAAAGTTTATTGATAAATATTTGTTTATATGTGATAATAATTATGTTCGATACATTGAAAGCTTATACATGTTGGCAGAAAGTAAACACGACGATCGCGTGCATATTTTTCCACTATAATACATTAAAGTCCAAACTAATGTGAACCGCTCTATGTTAACACTTTATTCTTTTATAGACTAATGTTGAATAAATTTACCCATTAAAGAATAAAGCGTTAACAATTATATACATAGCTTTATTTAATTACATTTGATTCCCGCCTGATCTAACATGTTTGTACCTACAAAAGTATATTACTATAAATAAAGTTAGTTATATATATATATATGTACTCTGTCTGTCTATTCTTTTATACACGTCATAGATGCGCGGGACTATAGCAAAAAGTGTCGTGACAACTTTTCGTAAGAATTTTTTCCGTCTAGCCCCCTTTCACAACGCGCGATAAGAAACTTCGTCGTTCCAAAAATGAAACTTGAATGTTGAAAGTTGAAACCGTTCTATTTTCAAATAAAGTGTCGTGACAAGTTTTCGTAAGAATTTTTTCCGTCTAGCCCCCTTTTTTTTTTTTTTTTTATTAACGAGGGGAAATGCAGTTTACGCACCCACTGCGTCGGGGTAGTGCAAGGACGCAGGGAGTGTGGGACTCACCCTACCAGTCTGCCTGTATGAGCCCTCTGCTCCAGGCAGCTGGGTCATTGGGAGCTACCCACTAAAACCCCTCACCCCTCAATCCGCCATAATGGGGCCCACGGGATAGCGATAGCATACTACCGCGAGCCCCGGCGGTCAGGCCATACGGCCCCCTCCTCATCCCGCTTGTGCATCCTTCCCATGCTCAACATGGGAGGAGTCCGCGGGATCCACCACTCGCCGGTCTTGAAGACCTGCCAACCCCCGTGCCCAAGCACCACTGCGACTCCGGCGCCACCTCTAGCGCATGGCATTCCTTCGCGTACACCTCACGCAGAAGGAAGCCACGGAGCCGCTCTCCTCTCGGGCCGTTTCACAGTCTTAGACCGAAGGTACGACCCAAACCTTCCACCAGCCTTGAAGGCCGGTCATCCTACGTGCCGAAACACCACTGAGCCCCGAAGGGCTCCCCTCTAAGACGCCAGGCGCCCTGCCACTTCCGACGTCCCCTCTTAAGAAAGAGGGGTACTGGAAGCGGCCCCACTCGGACCAATTGGCTTCGCCAGGGTGCTGGATTGCACCCCGACTACTAGGCCCCCCCGCCACGACAAGGCTTGGATCCATGGATTGTCCGTCTAGCCCCCTTTCACAACGCGCGATAAGGAACTTCGTTCCAAAAACATGAGCTGCAGATTACAAATCTAAGCTTCAGTTAGAGGACTTCTCACTGCTCTTAGTAATAAAATATAAAAACAGCGCATTAATATTTATTATTAATGTTCTGTGGCTCAGATATAGTCTGCTATTACGCATT
Source organism: Anthocharis cardamines (assembly GCA_905404175.1). NCBI lineage: Eukaryota > Metazoa > Arthropoda > Insecta > Lepidoptera > Pieridae > Anthocharis > Anthocharis cardamines. The sequence continues at coordinate 5,743,800 of FR989959.1, forward strand.
ACGCCCCACGCTAGTCTGTGGATATCTGACCAAAGATAATATCCATATTATCTGTATAGTGTGTAACACTGTAGTCTGTATTGCTTAGCAGTGTGGACTGTCAACCCACGTGGTTGCTATTTTGAGGAAAATTGAGTTTGAAGTTTTAATTAGGTTTTATTAAATTTCTTTTAAAAAATAATAGAAATAATAGATTTGTTGGTATTATTATTACACTAAATGTATATCGTTTTTCTTAGTAGCAATCAATGTAATAGAATTTAGTGCACTATTGTTAAATATTCTTAATATTTTATTTAAATTAATACTTTTTTTTTTCATACGGAAGCGATTAGTATCAAAATTTAAATTTTTATAATTTTGTAAGTTCACACTGTATTGCTTAACACCGTCCATAATATATTTAAGTTCTCTTATGAAATTTAAATTTCGAATTGGATAAGTAAAATAACAAAACAACACAACGTAGCGGGAAAATACTACTGTTACTTTTATAGACATAATTAAAATTGAAGAATAGTTATTGGTAGAACGACAATATTCTTACAATATAGTCACTTAAAAAATTAGAATATATTCCTCTCTTATTATGTAGAGAGATAAATGTTAAGACAGGCAGTTGTTAAGTTTGTAACGAAGAAGACTCGTACCTCATTTACTTTTTACAACTGTGACGGAAACTTTAAAAATTGCGAAGAAACTGTCGTGCAAGTTACAAGTAAGTTGTAAGTTGTAGCAGATTTGCAATGCAGTATTTTCTTCGAATTGTTTGCATTTCATTAACTCCGGTCAACAAGAGTCTAATTTATCTGCTTGTACTTTACGATTGCTGTATTTTATGTTCAGCAAAATTGTTGCTTACCTATAGTTTACTACGTTAGTGTGTGTGAATATTTATTCATTCTGTTTACGTCTGTTTGCGATATCATTCATTTACCGCTGAAATTCGTGACGTTGCGTTGTGGTTTTAACGAGTGTGTCAAAGAATTATTCTGCCAAAACTTGAGTGAGGATTTCATAAAATTAAATTTGAAGCATAACCTACATACCTACCTATTATAAATTTTAAATAAAATTTTCAAATTATTATTTTTTAGTTAAAAAAATATATAATAATATTAATTTCAATATGATTTTATAATTTATAACGTTATTTATAGGTATACTATGAATTAAAAATACCTATTTTGATTATTTATTTTTCCCAGTTTATTGCCCTATTAATGGCATCCACTAAGAATATTTTTGTTAATTATCCACTGGAGGTCTCGAGTTCTAATCTCGGGGATAAATAGTTAAACAATTTTATTGTTTTAATCGGGCACAGAAGATAACCTAATTACCTGTAAAGATATAGAAATGTGTCTGCGTGATGGTCCGCTAGCAAACTCGAGAAATCACTTCTATTTGATGAAACAGGGGATGGAAATTTGTATGCAAGTACGACATTTTTGAAGTAAGGCACATAAAATATTGCAATACGTCTTTTGATCTTAAATTAAAAAATATATATGTATCTAGATTTGAGAAAACTTTACCCCTAATGGGCTGAAATGAGAAGTGGGATCTTAATTAACTAGGTTGCAGACAAAATGCTACCATAAAATTATGTTGTAAGATATATATTTAATGAAAATATACAGCCTTTACCGGATAACACGACAGTACATTGTGCTAGATAAGTAAAGATAATATGAAAATACTCTAGAAAAATGTATAGGAGATTTATCGTTATATATAGGTATGACCTTTCCGATAAAAGATTATCACGCTTTACGGGTTACTACATGATCAAAGAAACTTGTATCTTTGATACACTATACCTAAGTGTTAGAGAATCTCTTGCTATTTTTCTAACGTTAACACGAGACACTTTGAAAATGTAATACTAAGTTATAAACACAGAGAATTCGTGGTATATATATTCTATCTCACGAAGTCCGTTTGGCTATGATTGTTGTCAGGCGTGCACATACATAGATGTACATTGTTTTAGTGTGCGTAACTGAGTTACATAGCGGTCCCGTGATTACGCACACTAAAACATGTCTATAGGCGGCGGTGATCACTTACCATCACGTGAGCCACCAGTCCGTTTGACGTATCCTATAAAAAAATGTTTTTTTTTAAATTTATTATATTAAATTCTTTTCAATTATCCCACACATTTTTCATTTAACTTTTTATGCCACAATTCTGTTATTCAAGCCATTATTAGTGAGCTCCAGGCTTTATACAAAGGGATTACTGAAACCAGTGTTGCACTCATTAAGACGTAACTTTAACTCAGCTGACTCCAATTTTTGATGACCAGCAGCTAGGACACGATTTCTAAGAGATTATTGCAGGTAAGAATGTAAGCTTTTACTAGAGAAAGTAACAGCGCCATGCAATTTGTATATTCTATCATCAAGGACTCCTTTTTTTTTAAAGAGGGCAAAGCAAAACGGTCTGAGTACCCCCCAACAATATATGTTATGCAGGGGGAGTGTACTAGCCAGAGAGCCGGGTGAGTTATAACCACTGAAGCCCTCATCTTCAAATCCACCGTTGTTGACAAGAAACCGGATTACAATAAACTGCATTTCTACCAAGTAACATTGATCGTTTGGCTCATGCTGTGAGCTACACCTTACTACTAGCAACCATCAGCATGACTTATGAAGGCGCAAGGACTTCAAAATAATCCAACTATCATCAAAGTTTGACATAATTTTTAGTTCATGTTTACATTACGCTTTCAAACTTTATGTATATTCGTGCGTATATTTTTCGGAAACTCAAAGTAATATGGGGCTTCAGTTACCGTTACTCTATACGTTCTACGCCAATCGTGTTCTATAGAGATTAGAAGATGGTTGAGCGACCATGTACTAAAACTGATCTGGCGGTAACTACACGACGCGACGGTTCATCTCTTGGTATGCAGCAGCTTGTATGGGCTTGAATGATTTGGAGAATATGGAGGTGTAATCGCCATAGTCCTTTAGTACTTTCGTCTGTCTTGGACTAAGGAGTCTACCTGGGTGTCGCTACCCTATCGACAGTAAATGAACATACCTCAAAGGTTTTCGTTTTATTAATTAGGTTTTCATGTTGATTTTATCCAACAATGTTATTTATATACAATTTCTAAAACCACTTTTGAGCAACTTGTATCTTCACAAGAAAACCACTAGCGAAGGCAAGGGAAAGACAACTGAATGGAATGCGGAAAAATAGTAATTCTATTAGCATACGATCCGAATCCGAATATCCGAAATCCGAATGTTTCTGAATGGCAAGAAATAGCTATTTTAAAAAGACGGGCGGCGCTGAGCCGACACGTATCGTTGGAATTTTTTATTAATATTAATATCTTAGATTATTTATATGTCAATAATCAAAGATTAATATAATATCAATACATTAAAAGTATATTATTAAACTTAAAAGCTATTGATTTTAGTTAGATGCAAATAATATAGATCGCAAAATTCGCTCTTACGCAAACTGAATATTAATTTGCACAACTGAAATGTACTTTGTACGTAATAATATAATTTATGCTAAAATCATTTTATTTAATTAACTGAAAAGGTATTAATAAATACCACAACGTTTTGAATATTTTATTATTATTTCGATATACTATTGTATAATAATCAAGTAATTACAAGTTCTAAAATAATGATCACGGCATATCAAGGTATCCCCACTGATACTTGGGAGTAAGGAAAACCTACACTTAGGGCTATGGGCTTTTTTTCAAACTTTAGCGGCAAGTAGTAGATATTGGAATTATCTTTGTTTGTAAAATGATAATAATAAAAAGAAATATTTATAAAAATCTGGGCTAAACCAAAATACAAATTAAATTCAGATTTAAAAAAAAAATACATTTAATTTTTTATACTTCTTAACATTACGAACCGAAACCTTTCGGACAAAGTATATTTTATTTTCACTACCTTGGATAGTACAAAATAATAAGAAACTTCTCTCAGTGAGGTTAGCAGCCTTCTAATCTCCTAAGACCAGATAGTCCGCAAAGCATCCATTGCTGCTTTAAGCCGATATCTAAACAAGGATTATATTATTATAGTATACCTATTACTGACTCGAATGTGAGTAGTATTTTTAAACTAATTCGATCTTGGTAGGAATAGGGGGCAAACGCGCCCGATAGTAGACATCATCATGATCACAGGTCAAACATGATATCTGTTCTACCTGTGATTGTGACTCAATAATCACAGATGAAAATATCTGTTCTTAAATAACAGTCTGATATTTACACAGATACTAAAGGAATTACGGATAATAGGATCTAATTTAGGAGTAACTTTTCAATGTGATTTCCTTCCTGTGAAATGTCCAATTGAATTATTTTGTTGGATAATAAATACTAGGTGCATCTCGTTTTATCACGCGACAATCATATATGTTTAACTGAGACAGGTAACAGTCACAGTTGTTTTGTATTGGCTTGACCATTACTAGTATTTTTTGAAGAGTTGTTATTTAGTATTGCATGATATTTTCATTCACAGATATTTCACAATCGCAGGAGCAACTGTTATCTGTTATCGTTTAATACCTGTGATTAATATCTGTGACGATAAATACGCCTCACTCCTACCCCATAGTACTAAAATACACACCTTGCAGGTACGTTGCCAGCCTTTAAGGTGTGTATTTTAGAACTATGTAGTCTCCCTGATATTGGGCAATGGACACGATAATTTGACGATCCCAACTAGATTGAAGCCCAGAAACTGAATATTTAGTGAATGCGTTTTTTACGATTATAAAGGGATATTACGATACAAGAATTGTGTAAAAATGAAAACATCAAAAGTGTTGATATTTCTGTCGTTAAAAGTTGTCACAAAATATGAAACACTTTTAAAGGTATTATGAATAGAGATTTTAATTAAACGCAACGCGGTGCTTTGTGCCATACCCGTTAATTGTCCAGTGTCGAGACCACTATCTCTCCCTTTAATAGCATTTTTTAACGATGTCTTTGTTTATTTTACATTCTTCCAAAGTGTCGAAACAATATTGATGTTACTTTTGCCAGTTGTATACAATATGAATAAAAATAGCATTTCTGTTTAAATTGAGTATTTAAATCTATATGCAAAATACTTTTGTTATACATCTATTCCGACCGGGTAGCTGGAAAAACCGTGAAGTGCACAACGCGCTTCGGTTTCAGTTTATGGATTTTCGAATGCTCCGAATGAGGTAAGAAGTAGATCGACAGCGAATTGCTGATATATCACCTACCATAAAATGTATCTCATGCTCGTCTGTCGATATCTTATATTAAAAAAAACACTTAAATTAAGTTTTTTGTAGTATAAATTGTCAAGTATGAAATAGAACACATTAATTATAACAGTCAGGATTATCGTTTTTCGTTTCAAATTGCATCAATATATAATTTATGAGTGTAGTTCATGTATGTAAACATCGAGTACATTAAGTGCAGTAACATTGTTCATGAAAAGTGTATGGAATGCATGGAGCATGTTGACAAGAGGTTAATTGAAAGCAAACAGTTTGGAGTTTACTTTGCCAATCGCCGCTCGTTCGCTATATCTCGCTGTCTCTCTGCTAAATAATTTTGATTGTTCTGCCAGTCTAAACATAGGAATATTATTTGTTATTATGAATAACAAAACTTCAGATTTCAATGTTAAAATCGACAACAGTATTCATTGGACTTAAACAATTTATAAGGTATTGTTCGAGTAGTATTAATGCTCCTTCTGTTAAGTTATTATTGGGGTTTAAAACTGTGAGAATAGCTTTTAATTACAACTATTCATTAACTGACAGCTAAATAATATTTTATCTATTGTATTCAAAGCGCAATAGGTTTCTGTAAGAGGCTTACAGCTTACGGTCTGGACTTGAAATTTTATTTGAAATTCGTTCTAAAACTAGTTTTTGAATCTATATGTTTAGGACCATTCCAAGATGCAAAAGTCGAGAGTTTCAACCTTTGGGAAAACCGCTGGAATAGCCTTCTGCCTGCCACATCCTCTTGAGACGTGTGTACAAAGAAGTTTATTAGCATTAGTGACTAAAATATAATTAAAATTGAAGTAATTAATTAATATTACATAATTATATTACAAGTGATTAAAGAACCTAAAACTAAAAACCTTAAAATATATAATATAAAACCTAAAATATATTAATAAAAGGGGTCCCTTTAGGCAAGGTTCCGAAGATACTGGCAGCGTTCCCCCTTTGAATGGCAAGACTAATTCTTTGTCCGAGGTAGCTGCCAGCTCTTCGGTCTCCTGTGATGTCGACTAACCTTTTTGCTATTTCCTTAAAAAGCTTTATGGCGCTAGGACCCCACGGACCAAGGGTCTCGACACCGAATGGGACAAAATCATATTCGGAGCCTAGACCCCTGTATTTGCAAGTTTTAGCTTTTTCAGCCGCTTCACAAGCCGCACCAACTCTGTTATTGGTTCCATGTAGATGGGAAGGGGCCAGCGTGTCTGAACAAGTTGCATCCCATACCAGCACCCGGCCCATCTTCCATGGAATCAAACTCATACCGTCCGGTCTCTTGCCATCGTCTCTTGCAATACCAGTCGGCTCAAGTAGACTTGGCACGTTGACGGTGGCAAGGGACCTGCGTATGATATCGTTAAGTGCGGCATGTCTCGAGAAGCGGCCTGCACTTTTTAGGCATGACAGTCCGTGATGTCCTAGCTTATCGACATCACTGCCGCAGGGACATTTATGTGGAATGCAGACCGGAACCCCAAGCCGTAGACAGGCTGCGATTCGGAGCGTGTCTGGCTCGAGAAATGTTCCTGTATTTGAAGAAGGATACGCATGAAGCCAGTAGCCGGCCTCATGTGCACCCACGGCCAAAAGTCTAGCACGCGCCGAACCTGTACTACAGCTCAAAAGATTTTCATAAGACAATTTACAGTTTATGTCATCCCAGCTCCTCTGTGAATTTGGAGAAACTGGAAAATTTTGACCTGGGCATGCAATTAAGAAAGCGTTTCTAGCTTCTTCCAAACCAGCAATCTCAAAGTTTGAAGGGGATTCCCTTAAAATTTTACTTATGAGATTTGCTGAACTATGGACAGAAGATAGGAAGGCTGGTAAAGCGACACTGGAAATTTTGCGAATCCCTAAACCACCATAACGGATGGGTAGGGATGCTTGGGTCCAAGATTGCTCGTTCAGCTGCATATTAAGAATCGATTCTAAGCTAATTTTGAATAAGTCGTCTACTTGACTCAAAAGATCTGGGTGATTCCAAAAGGAGCAGCAACGGAGCACATACGTAAATTTTGGGACGAAAAGACAGAATTTTAAGATACAAAGTGCATAATGTGGACTTATTTCAAGGAGACGGTCAGCAGAATTTTTAAATTTAGTAATTGAAATATCAATATATTCAGAAAAAGATTCATCAAAAATTGGAGAACCTAAAAGGTAAAGGGAATTACTGTTAACAATTTTAATATTTGGAGCCAAAATATTAAATTTTTGTTTTACGTCAGTTAAATTTAAGTCGCAGTTATTTATAAAAAGTTCGCATTTGCTAAAATTAAGTTCCAAACCAATGGATTCAAATTTATCTTTGATTAAAAGAAGGTCCGAAAACACAGTATCCACATCACCTCCTAGGGTTCCGTCGTCCAAATACCAAACGTTGAATTTAGAATTTAAATTTTTGATTATCGGATTTATAGCCAAACTAAAAATTGCAGGCCCAAGGGGATCACCCTGTTGACATCCTACTTCCGAGGACAGTTCATTAGAACGATATAATAATTTTGTTGGATCAGCGTAACTGAGAAGAAGATAATTGTATATTTCCGGTATATGTTGTTTTATTTCCGTCAGCAGGGTATCCCTATTTACCGAATTGAAAGCATTCTTCACATCAATTTTGAGCAACACGTCAGGCTGGCCGTAAGTTAGGAAAGAGCGTAAGGCATGGACGGCTGCCTCACACCCTCCTTTTACACCGAAGCCTAACTGTACGGGTTCAAATTCCGAATTTAATTTTGGTAAAATATGTCGAACAGCAATTTTGGAGGCCAGACGTCTTAGTGTTGATCCAACAGCAATTGGTCTCACCCCTCCGTCCTTTTTGGTTAGGGCAATGAGGTTCGCGCCAAAAAGAATGGGAACAATTTCTGGATTGACATTACCCGAAAACATAAAGTTGATTAATTTAGTGATCGAATTTACAAGTTGCTCGCCTGCATCACCCACAGAATGCGATGTCAAGTCTTTCAAATGTTGGGGTGAGATTCCATCCAAGAAGTTTATTACACAAGGAACCTCCTACATTTGTTTATTGGGTTCGACATGTTTTACAAATAAAACGGGTTAAACCGACCAAATATTGTTTTGTTCGTGGTTTACATATTATTTAATGATTATGTTGATGTTGTGACGTGTTTTGTTGTCTTCTATACCTCTATACTAATATTAAAAAGTGGAAAGATACGATTTTTTGTATGTTATGAAGAAACTGAAAAACTACTGGACCGAATTTAAAAATTCTTTCAGCAATAGAAAGCTACATTATCAGCGAGTAACATAGGTTTTTATAGTACATCTTCATTGCACCCGTGTGAAGCCGGGGCGCGTTGCTAGTCATTAATAAAGGCAGAAGTATTAATTATGTAGATAATAAGTGAATTTATAGAGGTTTCCGATTTAATTGATCACTGTCTCGCCTTATTATGTAGTATTGAAACTTTAATCGGTGTTGGACTATGCACACTTTATTGGTAATTAGTGTTAAAAATGTTTCTAATTTTAAGGTTAAAAATCGTATAAAGGTTTTTTTTTCGAAAGAGTTCTTGTTTCTTTGATACTGAGTCTGAACATGAATAAGAATAAGAAAAAATATTCCATGTCACACGCATAAATTACCTTCTAAATAATTAAATTCTTATCCTAACTCAAACTAAATATGCTGTGTGGTGAAAGAAAAGGCTGATGCTCAGCTTGTGCTGTAAACCAGTACTGGCTACAGCGTTGATTTTCAGCATCTGCCTGGGTAACTGTTGGAGTGCCAGAAAACACGAAAAGAGAATTTAAAAAAGAAGGAAAAATCATTAAAAATACATAGATAGTACAGTTTCAGGGAACTGACTGAATAATTAATTATTCATAAATATATTTACTAAACCTAACCAAATAACATAAACTTTTAAAACTGGCAAGTAAAAACTTGTGTTACGAGCGTATTCAATGAAAGATTCACTAGATGACACAGAGTTCGGACTGGCTTTGATCAAGAACTGATAAAATAGAGGTCTTTACAGGTTCAAATAGCAGGTAAGAGGCAGTATTTTTTACTGTAGGGTGAAAAATTACAAGATTTTTGTATATCCATTTAATAATTTGGTATAAAGTTTACTTTGCGTTCATAAATATCGAGATCTTTACCCTGTATTGGTAGTGTTGTGTTATCTTCAATTAGAATGTAAGGGTTATTTGCGAGAGAACATCGTTGAAGAGCACTATCTTAAATTATTAAACTGGTAAAGTTTTAATTTTTCATAATTCTTATTTGCTTGTTTTTTATGTAAGAAAAAAAATAGGTATTCTTTTTCTTTTTTTTTCTTCTACTGCACTGCCTACACACCTCTCCACAAAGCCAAGGTTAACTGGCAGAAATACCTTTAAGCATTAAGGTCGCCTTTTGTACACTACTTTTTGTGAAATAAAGATTTTAAAATAAAAAAAATGTGTCAGTCAAAGATTCCATTCGCTGAAATATTGTATGAACAAGGATTTTTTTTACACTTTTGCTAAATTTACTATGATTGAAACACAATATAGTTTAAGAATGAATTAAAAATAAAGCATTAAGTTTATTTTAATGAAATGCATCTTTAAATTATTTTCTACTATATTTTTTAAAAAAAATATTAGGTATATTTTATAAAAAAATAAATATCGCATAAATATAATAATAAAAACGTCTTGGGTTTTCAGTGTTCAAAAACTTATACATTTTGTACAAAAAAATAAACGTCATCATTATAGACCTCAATTAACAAAAAAGCCGCTTATCTGGCAAGTCATAGAAAATAATGTTTTCTTGAATTTTCATACTAAGACTTAACAACACTTTTGTTTTAGCAAACCGACCGGAATAATATTCCGAGTTGCCATGCCGACAAATGATTTGATAGGCTTCAAGCGGAGTCTCAGATTATATTTCGCGACCTTCGGCTGAAGAATGAAATTAACACTAAACTCAGTATTGCTTTTGAAACGCGATACCAGTTTTTATATTGGGAAAAATTCTCTTCTTTGCAATATCGTTATTTCTGTTGGTTACATTTAGCCGGACGAAGCTCTGAATAGTCGGCCAGTTTCTTTGATAGTATTGAAAGAGAAAATTCTTATCGCACCATCACAAGTAAATAGTGGAATGGGTGTCGAGTTTCTCTACACATGCTACGAAAACACACTTATCCTTTCTACTTAAACTGTTTTCGCGACCCTTCTCAATACATTGAAACTATTCACTCGAGTTTTTACCTCTTAAGTGTATACTGTATAGCTTCTGTGCATGCTGAATTAATACAGAGAATTGAACGGAATAAGTGTTTTACAGAATAAGGTAAAATTTATTTTTCCAATTTCACTTTGAAAATGTCGTTATGTAAAATTATAATTCTCTTATCAATACCACTTTATGCTCACCCTTGAGATTGAAAAAGTTAATGGTCTGGAACAATCCAAGCGGTTAAATAGGCATTCCATTTCCTACGAAAGTAATGCGTTTTCATGGATTCGTTATATTAAAATTGTTTTCGTTTAATTTAAGCATACCACTCATTATAATTATGAATAATTATTTTATTTTGACGGGCTCGTTGGCGCCTTCGATAGAACACCTGCCGTGTGCATCGATGGGTCGTGTGTTCGAATCCCACCGGGACGACATGTTTATAATTTTCTGTGAGCATGTCTTCTCCACGTCTGGTAACTTCGGGCATTGAACGGTTGGGAGGAATATCGAAATTCCGAATGCTCGAAATAAAAAGTAGATCGACAGCGCATTGTTCAGACAGATGTTCTGAGGTATCACTTACCATCAAGTGAACTTCATGCTCGTCTATCATTATCTCTCATAACAAAATATATTGATGAATACACTGTTTTACATACATACAAATCAGAAAACTTAACCTATAAAATAAGTTGAAGGAAACAACACTGGCGGCCGGCTAAAAGCAAAGCAACCTGGAGATTCCTGAGGAATGTCCTGAGATAAATATATTTATGTACAAATAATATAAATACAAAAAAATAACTAATAAGATAACTAAACATACACCGCAATAGTGACGATGCTGAAAAAGAAAACAAATCTATATAAATAAAAATAAAATGCCGCATGTATGTACTCGCATCACTTGAGAACGGCTGGACCGATTGCGCTAATTTTTTTTTGTTGTCTTCAAAATTTTTAGGAGAAGGTTTGTATGTAAAAAAAATTTTGAAAAATCTTACGAAATCCCTTTCTTCATTATAAAATAAATTAGATTCGGAACTCCGCCATCTTGACAGCTCACGTCATGCATTCTTAGCTTTTTTGGAATAACAGATGTCCACTGCAAATCAGTGACATATTAGACAATTATAGTGGGTAAATGGGCATATTCAAATTTAAGAATAATTATATAATTTCGAAGCCAAAATTGTGGCAGAACAACGTCTGCGGGGTCCACTAGTAAAAGATAAAAATATCTCCTAAATATTATAACCAATAAAAATCTGTTATTATCTTCGAAGAGTTGGTGGACGAAATCTATGTATGTACCTATACTGAATATGCATGAGTATCGATTTATTTCTGATACGATAGTGTTGCGAACCGGATAGCTATACACTGCATCTGGTGTCCTGACGTATTGCAGAGAATTTGTAAACAAAAACAGACAAGAGCTTTGCGTGATATAGGGCTACCCCATCTATGTCAAAAAAATAAAATAACCTTTTCAAGTATTAAATATGCTTCTAAATGCCGTATACTGTACACCTACAGTATCTTAACTGAACAATATATCAGCAGATTTGAATAGTCCAACGCTGTTCGTTGATACTTTTATTTTGTATACAAATTAAATTAGGAAGATTCTAAATTGGCAACCCTAAATGTAGTGACATTATGCTTCATATCCCCTACGTTGAATATGATTAGCATCGTAACATATTCGGTACAATACAATTTGTCTTTGAACACAAGTGCCTTCACTGGTTAATCGGTTAAGCCTCTTTGTCGCACCTACTCCAGCCTACGTTCTGTGCTCTGAATGATGGAAGTGTTTCCTATTACAACGAAGGAAATCCTACCAATATTATAAATGTGAAAGTTTGTGAGGAGTGATGGATGGATGTTTGTTACTCTTACACGCAAAAACTACAGAACGGATTTTGATGAATTTTTACAGTATTCTTGTTTATACATCAGCCGGCCTAGCATGACAATCACGACAAAATGTTGTCGACCCGTTTTCTCGTGTTCTAATCGATTATCTCTTTATGTCTTCCGGGTCTAACATGACACACTTAAAACTCTACTTCTAATGTCAAAAGTAGAGATATTTGTCGATCAAGATATCATGTTTATCAAAGTTGTCGATGTCGATATATATCTCGAATTTATCTCGACATCGACAAGATATCTCTTGATGGTCATGCTAGCCGTTCAAAATAATTTATAACGAAATTGATTATCAAATTATAACGATGAGTGTTAAGTATGTAAGTCGGAAAAAAACCTGCTATCTGAGAGCTATTTCGCTCAGCGAAGCGGGAATGGGTCAGCTAGTGCTTTATATTTTTATTTAGAACTTAATACTGAGGTTTGTTGAAAACGAGATAAAATTAAATAGATCATGTTTTGAACCCAAAATTTTTTTTTTTTTTTTGCGTAAGGTTGTTTTACTGTTACCTTGTATCTAATAAATTGACTTGTAAAGTGACTATTTTAATTATTCACTATTTTTTCAAAACGCTTAATATATTATATTGTATGGTATGGTTATGTACTGTTAAGATACTTAATAATTTAATAAGCCCTGTTATGGGCTGGAGTAATCTCTGGATCTACTGAATCGAATTTAATAATTCTTTCACCAATAGAAAGCTACATATTTTTATAGCACATCTACATTGCACCCATGCGAAGCCGGGTATTTATGAATAAAGTTATAACATTTATTTTCTATTTTATAAACGATCATTATATAAAGACTAGCGGACCCGACAGACGTTGTCCTATCTACACGTCTTTAATTTGAAAATTTCAAACTTTTTTGTGAATCGAAACCATTCCCAGATCCCCTTGAACACACACAAAAAAATTCATCAAAATCGGTCCAGTCGTTTGAGAGAAGTTCAGTGACATACACACTCACAGAAGAATTATATATATAAAGATAACGATATTTTGGAACTTGTTCCGTAATTTTTTATCACATTGGAATAAATACACAAATCGCTACTAAGTATTCGTATACCGTTATTAATTCTAGGAATACCAACTTCAGTGAAAATCTCGTAAGCAGTGACTGTGTACTTAAGCTCTTACTTTGCATTCACCGGTTGGCTGGACAGATTCAACATAACGAAAGTGTCATGACTACTTTAAGGCCTTAACCATTTCCCAGACCACTGAATGCCTGAATGGAAAACTACAATATTCCACAGTAGTAGCAACAGAATTAGTACGTAGCCTCTTGAAATGATGACATGACCGAAACACGGAAGTGGCTGCTATTAATGTGGCAAGATGATAAATGCTCACGTAATTATCACTTAATGACTGCAGCTTGAGTCGATTAATAATTATAATTAAATATATACTTACATATTACATCACGCCTCTTTCCCATTGATATCGGAATTCCATATGCTTCGATCCTTGAATACCACTTTCGTTGATGAAAGTGGAAGACTCATCAATGCTTTCATACACGTTCATCGGTTTCGAGTACTAAATATTTTTTAAATTATTATTCGAGTAATTATAATTATTTGTTGTTATTAAGTATGTACTAATAATCAAAGTCAAATTTTAGTAAGTAACTATATACGTACAAAGCTTAAAAAATATGAGCAAATTATATTTTATTATTATACTAGCGACCCGCCCCGGCTTCGCACCGGTGCAATGCTGATACTAAATACACTACAGAAAAACTGTTATTATTATACATATAATAAACCTTCCTCTTCAATCACTCTATCTATTTAAAAAAACCGGATCAAAATCCGTTGCGTAGTTTCAAAGATTTAAGCATCCAAAGGGACAGAGAAAGCGACTTTGTTTTATACTATGTAGTGATACGTGTATTGACAAAATAAAATAAAACTTTAATATTGAATTTGAAGATGGTTCAAAATAAACTTTTGAATACAACTAATCGATTTTGAATGATCCCAAACAAGTTCGAATGCTTAGTTTTGAAGTTTTGCCTACGATTTTGAAAAAAAACAAGCCTATACGTTACCAGATAGGAAGGAAGGATTTTGGTCTTTTGATACCATAAAAAAAATATTAACTCAAGTAAATTTGAATATTTCTTAGAAAACTTATATTTAAATTTTATATTGTTTTATAAAATAAAATATTCTCATTCCTATAGAATTAAAACAACAACGTTTAAGTCTCGTGTTTCTGCGATATTTAGCAAATTAATTCACAAACTTTACGTATACGAAAGATGTTTTCGCAGAGTTTTCTTCCTAATTTTTGCTCAAGTTGTTAAAAATTGTTTTTTGGAAATTTTATAAATATACTGGATATTAATGAGACAGATAATTTTATATTTCTTCTGAAAAAAAAACTTCATTCAGAATAAAAAATATTCTGATTTATTTTATATGATTAATTTTTAGTAAGAAATAATTAATAAGGTATATTACGTGAAGGAAATTATCGTTAAAGCTATTTATTTTCATGATATCACTGTGGCACACGCATTTCTAGTTAAAAGTTATATGTGATGCCTGGATGGAGCATAGGAAATATGCAATTTCAACATCAATAACCATTGACATAGTATTAAATAGACTTCAGGTCGCATACAAAATTCACGAAAAAAGTGTACCGATTATTTAAGCCACACCCCTTGTCAAATTTTGAAAAAATGACACTGCTCAATGGGAACAAAGAAAAGAGTGAAGTCGAAATATGATTTTATTAGTTACCAAAAAAATAATATATATATACTCGTATATATAAATATATATATATATATTTATTTTATTTTATTTATTCGGAAAACAAACAGTACAATACTCTTAAATGACAAACAAAGAAAAATCTAAGTACCATTTACAAGTTTTCGCAGTTAGAGTCTATTGTTACAAGTATAAAGCCTAAGCTCGTTTTACTGACAAAACGATTACAAATTTGAAGGTTAGAAATGCATATGAGAAAAAAAAAGGTATCATTTCAGTTAGAGAGACGTATTGAGCCAGTTTTTACAAATATTCCTTTTGAGAGTCTTCGCTGAGGAATTGAACAAATCTATGTCGAGAATGTCATTTAATTTGTTAATTTGGTTTCCCGATCTTAAAAAGAATGAATTTTGTCTGTAGTTTGAAGAACTATAGGGAACGTGAATAAGGGTATATATATATATATATATATATATATATACATACACACTTGACTAACTTCGAAGACTGGTATTATTATGTAGTATAGTTTATGAAACACCAATGTGTAAATTATCATTTATCTAGTAGGGTACAAATACTATAATATATTTGATAAACAATAATATAATGTTTTATATAAATAGTAATTCGTATGTTAAATAATAATATCCGCAAAATGTTCTGAATATATACAGATTGGAATATTTTCTTTTCCGTTTTAGAGTGAAAGCGTAACAAACAAAAAAAAAACACTTTTGCATTTATAATATTACTAAGGATGCTTATCCTTAGATAGTAAGAATTATTTTAGTACTAATCTACTCCATGCATCCACTATTCTGTTACACAATAGTATGCGCATGTGTTGGCCAACCTTGGCCAAACATTTGTAGCGTTCATTTAAAACAGATAATTTTGTTCAAATTTTCAATTATTTGTTAGTTTGAAAGCTTAAAATATATCTTATTTTATATGTACTAACCAAAAATAAGACTCCGTCCGTAAAATTGTTTTTTCGGGAATTATTTTCGCAATTTTTGAAGACAAACTGCGTCATTGTGAACGTCTTAATATTGGCCGTGCTTGAAGAGAACTAAACAAAATAGACTCTCACATTTCAAGTGAGCCGATATTTACCGGCACGGATTTTTTGCGTCGACCCGATATCTAGTATATTGTTGATCGAAGTCAATAACAATTAAAACTGTGGTTGGCCAACCGTGTTGCGTTCCTAGAGTGTAAATAATAAATATCCCGCTTTTTTAAATTTCGAAGACGCTTTATTCTAAATTTAAAAATATTTAAACTTCCAATTTATTGCAATGAAGAGGGTGATCTCACTTTGTGATTTCGACTATGTATTTGCGTGTTGTTCCCACGAGAATGTAAGTGCGTGCTCCTATTTCACCATGCCTACTGCTGATAGAGGACAAATCTTTGTTTTTTTTTCTGGTTTATATTTTTTTATTATTATAGTTAATTACATAAAAATGTCATGTGGAACATGGTGTAATGGTTGCAGCGCCTTACAAATATTTAGTAAAACAAAAATTTGGCGATTAAAAGGAGTGACGAAGAGTTTCTTGCCAGTTCTTCTCTTCCGTTGAGATCTGGCGGTAAATGTAAAAGCATTTAATATGTATTTTTTACAGACGTTCATAACTGTACATTGTGTTACCTAAATGAATAAATGATTTTGAATTTGAATTTGATAATTTTTGAACTAACCATGGAAAAAAGTTGATATTATAATTTTATATGGTTAAAAAATTTAAAAATGTTATTGTAACAAAAATAACATAAGATTTTTTGTTAAAAAGAAGAAAGTATTTAGTAATTAATTTAATGTACGAAAAATACATAATTTAAGAAAATAAAAGTACAAATAGCGGACCTATGACTAATGGGCAACAAGGTGGGCGCTCAAGCTGAGTGATAATGAGATAGTCTTTTTTGTTAGTCAAAATAAATTCTATTTTCATTATTTGATTTCAATAACGACTCGATCGCCAACGATTTTATCAATACATTATACAATTTAGTATCAAATATCAACCCAATTTCTTCAAGTTGTTTGAATAACTATTATAATATACATACATATATATTTCGCGGCTTCCGTATACGGAATATGCGGAATATGAGGGTAGAGTCAGTGCTAAAACCAAATAATTATAAAATTTGAAGTTTTATTATGAAATATGAAAAATACCTAAGACATACAAAGAATTCATATCACAAATCGGTAATTACTGCGATATTCTTTGAACATATTATATTATATAATTTTTTCCCCAAACTATAAAATTAAATTTAACCTACAACTTTTAATTTCGATATGAGTGTATTTCAGTAAAGGTTTTTTATATTTATTTATTTACTAGCAATGCGCCCCGGCTTCGCACGGGTGCAATATAGATGTGTATACACAAAAAAATATGCCTATGTTACTCGCTGATAATGTAGCTTTCTATTGGAGAAAGATTTTTTGAGTTTATTCATAACATACATTAATACAAATCTTTCCTCTTTTTAATATTAATATACATAGATAAGGTTCACCAACGCTTGATCCATTTTGAATAATTTCTTATTATTATATAATATTATACTAACTTAAATTTCAAACAATTGTTGCATTGCAACAAAGGTGCACACAACATGTGCCATAATTATATGAAATGGGTTCTTTCGTTTTAATCTTTTGTAATGGGTTCTTTCATATCTCATCTTCTAATGACTATGCTATTCCGTAAGTAAGGTTTCTTGCGAGAATTAAAGTACATAAAATAACAAAATAATATGCAATGGTAGCGCTCTCCTTTTTACTTATAAAGTTAAGCTGAGATATCTTTTTCGCGTTTAACGTTCCACTTATAGAAAGAAACTCAAGCTTTCAAAGGATTTTCCAATACAGAGAATTGAACAATTCAAGATTTTACTGTGCACTTAGAGACCAACTAAAAGTATAAATATTTTACAGTAATTGTGATAAAAACTGTATCTTTATGAATCTCGAGTTTAAAATACAGTCAGTTTATGGAATGCAAATCTAGAAGAGCGGACTGGATTTTTGTGGATTGTGATAATATAAGCAATTATAGATGTTATGATAATGAATGATACAAATAGTTATCAGTCTATAGTGTATAAGAGGGGCTATTTCGATATTTATGTACATGTTTGCTTCTTTTAAAGGAGTAAAGTCGTTAACACAAACTACGTTATAAACACTTTACAATCTCATGCGAAATGATAAATGATCCAGTTTTTTGATAATAATCATACCTTATATAGTAGGTATGTATAAATATTATCTTCTAAGCCTACTTAATATAAAAAAAACAGTAGAATAAAAAAAATCTGTACGTTAAAAAAATACCAGAAATGGAGAGGAGACGACTAAAGAAATGGAATAGTATATACATATAAAAATAATTTTGGACTTTCTGTCGGTCTATTTGTTCACGTTAATCTCCGAATATACTGAACTGATTTATATGTATGTAGCTTTGATTGAGATTAATAGATTGAGCTTATTCTGGAGTAACCTGAAAACTTTGTTTCATCGAAATTAGATGTCGGTAAGAAAGGTTATCTTCATTTAAATAGCTTACTTAAAAGCTCTAAGAAGAAGTTGAGGGAACCAGCTAGTATATCTCATTTCAATCTAAACATTATTCGCCGGAATCTGGAGTATCAAGATACTCATACTAAACTGTGAACATTTCGTGAGGCCAGGCCAATTAATAATAATTAGTTAAACTTGAAGCACAATGGAGAAGAGTATTCAAATTCTGTAATCCAAGTAAGACGAGCTTCTCAGTCATTTCTGTCTAATGTGTCTGTTTTTACAGCACTAACGATACTTGGCAAGAAGTCCTTATCGTTTGTAAGTCTCGGGAAGACAAGTGACAGATAAAATGCAGTGTCAGTGATTTATTGATGAGATCCTACTTGGATCTTGCCTCTCGCGGCTGTGAGCTTGTGGTAAATATCGATTTAATGAATGATTTGCATTGCGAATTAATGTGATTGATTTACGAATATTTCCAGGTCACTGAACTGGTTAAATAAATTGACACATTATTTCATGACTGGCGTCTGATAATTTGATGACCATGGGTCAAATTGAAATTTTTGTTACCAGTTTTTAAACATCTACTGATTGTTTCCGGCCACCTATCAGCTGTTTATTATGTCACGAAACACGCGTGGCCCTGTGATGCTGCTATTTTGTTTGCCAATGGAAAAAAAATTGACTTTATTATTTATTTACATAGGCTTATAGGTTTGTATATATATAGGTACTATCTATACCTGCAAAAGCTCAATCATGACACTATGACACGATTTTTATTTATTTTTATTTTCTTTATAATGAAATTTATTTCATAGCACTTAACGAAATCCTAACAATTTCAGAATATGTAACAATAATGCACTAAATTCTCTAATTTTTAATTGCTACCAAGAAAAAAGATATAGGTACACTTATTGTAATAATAACTACTACTTCTGTTATTTTTTAAAGGAAACTTAATAAAAGAACGTTGAAAATTCAAACTCAATTTAATCAAAATGGCAACCATGCATCGGTCTGAAGGTTTTGCTAATAAAGCTACGTATATTTTAAAAGGTATTTTTGAACTGAGAGCCTAGCAAATGACTATCGGAAAAGTATTCGACTTGTCCAACTGTCAGTTGTATGAGAAATCATTTGATATTTCAGCTCGACGATACGAATACTTTTTCGCAAGTTGTTCGTGCGGGCCTAGCGGGTCTGCATATATGAATTAGTAGTACACTGTAAGTACAGTGTAGGCATCTAACGTTAAGCGTGGCGCGTAATCGAAGTGCAACCAATTAATCAACTCGGTATAACAAGTTCAAACAATCCTCAATCATGGGAAATTGCACGTTCAAAACGCAGTACAGGTCGGGGGCAAAGCAAACAACCGAACATCCGGCCATGAATAAAAAACCACGCCGTAATGGAAACAAAATGTAATTATGTGTTTCTATCAATTTATTTATCAATATTTCACGAACTGTATAGAGATTTTAATGTTTTCAATATGACGCTCGGGATTATTGGATAGTGGTTTGTTTTAGATGTTTGATAGACATTTAAAAAATGCATTGCAATTTACTGCATAAAAACAGTTAACATTGAATTTAACGGTAGTATGTAAATGTGCATTTTAACACGTTGAAAACCCTTGCATTACGTGTAATGCAATCGGGTATACGATTTCGATATTTTATAAGATTTTATGTTTGATCGACATCTCAGTTTGACAAAAAAAACTACATAAGGATGGGTTGTAACGGGAAATGAAAAACGAATGAACCAACGTAATTATGTTATTTAATGAAAATTACATAAATACACTACAATTTGAAAATTCTGAAAATGCCTAAGAAATAATAATTATTTGAATTTCGAAACTATTTACAATAAAAAATTAATTGAACATGATCGTAAAGGAATACTGGTTTGACAGTCAGTGTTAAGGAGCAGTTAACCATAGAAATCAGTGAAGGGTCTTGATTTTATTCGGTTGCCGATCTTGATACGCTCACGTTTATTTTCTTCTATATTATTTTTACCATCTGCTAGCGCGGTAGCTTTCGTATTCATATTGAAGCACTAGCTGATGCCCGCGACTTCGTTCGCGTGGGGTTCGTTTTTGAGCAAGCTTTCTTCAAATGACATATCCTCCATCCTCTGTACTTGGCGATTTATTTTGGGAAAGAGCTATCAAATTAGTCATTGACGGTTGCTTTTGCATCATATTATCGACACGTTTAATGGTGGTTGAGATTGGGGTTCGAAGTATGATTTGAAATTCTATAGAAATACCATTGTTGAAAAAATGAACCTGACTTTAAAGAAATTTACTTATTTTTTTTATAAATTTAATTAGTGGTGAAGATACTGTATCCACCTCGATATTTATTTCATTTAATTGATCATTTTCATTTTGAGACATTTTTTTTAAATTCCCTTTTCTCGGGTTTCCGGTGCTAAATGCGGAAACCTCTAAGATACGAAGACAGTCCTTAAGAAGCAATAAAAGCAATGTCGAATAATCGTAATTCTGTAGAGAAAGGATGGATGAAAAGGTGAAATAAACGATCTCATAAGAAATACTTTTTCATATAATATTTCAATAATACATTTTCTATTTTTATAATATAATACTTTAAAAAAATAAATACAAAAAAAAATATTACCGTTCAACTTCAGATTCGAACTCGCATCTGAAGTTACGCAATGGGCCTGCATATCCACTATTATACGATTACATACACAGAACAGAAGAAGTAAGTAGAAGTGCGATGTGTCATAATTTGTACCGGATCAAGTGTCGCCAAATTCACACAAATGAATGGAGTATTTAATACTGCACACAGTTGCAATTTTTCTTCGATTGGTTGTTTTTATTTAACTCAAAACTACATAAATCACACTGGTCCTACAATTGATAATATATCTTAGTACTTCGCGATAACGGTTACTTTGTAATATTGAAACAAACTAATAAATAATTCCTCTACTCGATAATAGATGTCGTTATTCTTCTTGCACGCAATAATGGTTTTAATCATCACTTCAAAAAGTCGAAAACTGTGTCATGATTTGTCATAAATTTAATAATTTCGTCATTTCCGGCTAGTGTCGGACACGTTTAAAAACATTATCGATATTTGATACATTATTTTTGTTTACGATTTAAGTACTATGTTGTATGATTATCATTTGTGGTGTAATTATACCGTATAGCGCCGTTTTAAACTGGTGTTAAACCAAAAAATAAGGTATTTTATTTTTGATACAATTTTTATTTATTTTTTCAAATCAATATGTAGATCTGCCTTTGCGAGAAGGAAGAACAAACCACACACATTCGAATTTATAATATAAGTTAGGGTTAGAATGAATTGAAAAAGTACTTGTAGGTATTATATTCTTTTTTAATTTTCAGTTCTGTATTACTAACAATCTGAATCATAAATCACATTTGTAACAGCAGAAATCACTTAACTACTCACCATACTTCAAATCGCATTTATTACCGTGCAAGCACGAGCAAATAAATATTTCCTATTGTTTTATTTTTCGTAGTAGATATGATATATAAAAACATATTAAAATCTTTTAATGTTTTTTTAGAAATTCAAATGTATTTTAACAACGTGAGTGAATAAAAACACGATTGCTAATCAAATCAAAAAAATCAAAAGTTTTTTATTTCAAATAGGCCTTTGCAGGCTCTTATGAAACTTCTAGTTGCACGGTTCCAAAAAGTGGGTCTCATGGAGAAGAACCGGCAAGAAACTCCATGGACACTCTAGTTAAGAAGCTATATTTAAATAAAATACTTTATAACGGTTTAAATGTGATTCATTAAGTTATAAATATTATTTATACCGACGTTTTTTCAGCAAATGTGGTCACGGGCAGACTGTTTAAGAAGAAGAAGTTTTAGAAGTTAAGGTGTTTTACTTACTAGTCTGGGAAAGGGTCTACTTTCTCTTGCAAGGAAGATAAAGTAGACTTCTCTTTTTTCTTTAAAATGTTCGGTCAATCCGTTGGTTAAATTCAACTCGAAGGAAGGACAAACAAAAAATAAAAACACTTTCGATTTTTTTAATAATTTATTAATTAAAGTACTCGTATTTAAGACTGCGATTTAACTATCGTACTATTAAAAATAAAAATGACAAATTTTTATATTATATAAAATAATTACTGACACGTTGTATATCGATAAAAACATTCGACCTAACACATCACTACTAAGTTTTTTTTTTTTTTTTTTTTTTTTTTTTTTATATCAGAGCGGACAACAGAGCAGGTGGGTTACCTGATGGTAAGTAATCACCACCGCCCATGGACATCCGTGACTCAAGGGTCTTAGATGCGTTGTCGGCCTTTTAAAAATTTATAGGCTCGTTTTTTAAAAGTAACGAGGTCGTAATCGGATGGAAACACTGATGCTGGTAGTTCATTCCACAGTTTAGTTGTACGTGGAATGAAGTTGCGCGTGAACCGTATCGTGCTCGACTTCCATTCATCGAGGTGATGAGGGTGATACAACTGTTTGTGACGTGTAGTGCGATGATGGAAGTCGGCAGCTGGGATGATGTCAAATACTTCGTTAGAACACTCCCCGTTGTAGATGCGGTAAAAAACGCTCAGGGATGAGACGTCTCTCCTAAGAGCTAATGGATCAAGCCGTTCGGTAAGGTCTCGGTCACCAACGATTCGAGATGCCCTTTTTTGTATGCGGTCAAACGGAGACAATTGGTACTGGGGCGCTCCAGCCCAAAGGTGGGAACAATATTCCATATGTGGCCGTACTTGCGCTTTATATAGCTGCAACCGGTGGGCCGGTGTGAAATATTGTCTCGCCTTGTTGAGCACTCCGAGCTTTTTTGAGGCCAATTGGGCCTTAGCGTCCAGATGACCGCGAAATTGGACATCACTCGAGATGTTGAGACCGAGGATTCCGATACAGGGCTTGGTATTTAAAGGAGTATTCTGAAATGTAGGTGTAGCGCCGAATGGGTCCTTTTTTGTGGAGAAAGCACAGACTTGCGTTTTGGAGGGGTTGAAGTGGACAAGATTTTGTCGGCCCCACGTCGAAACTTTCTCAAGGCACAATTCAATTTCCGACACAAGTTTTAGACGGCACTTATTAGTTTCGTCCCCGGTCATTCTTGCACGGCCGGAATAAAGGGCATCACCAGTACTGTCATCTGCATAACAATGAATGCCACCGATTCCTAGCATGTCATTGATATGCAGAAGAAACAGTGTAGGCGAAAGCACACAGCCCTGGGGAACGCCAGCATTCACAGTGAGAGAGTTTGAGCAGAATCCGTCGACTACAACTTTGATACTCCTCTCAGACAGGAAGCTAGAAACCCAAGTGCAGAAACGTTCAGAGAGTCCATAGGATGGTAGCTTCGAAAGAAGGCCCCTGTGCCACACACGATCGAAGGCTTTGGCTACATCTAAACTGACTGCCAAGGCCTCTCCCTTGCTTTCTACAGCTTGCGCCCAACGATGGGTCAAGTAGACTAAAAGATCACCAGCTGAACGACCATGACGAAAGCCATACTGACGATCATTGATTAACTGGTGATCCTCTAGGTACTTTAAGAGCTGTTTATTTATGATACTTTCCATCACTTTAGAAAGCAGGGAGGTTATGGCAATTGGCCTGTAGTTAGAGGGTTCAGAGCGTTCGCCTTTTTTTGGAATCGGGTGCACAATAGCGGTTTTCCAGGAAGCTGGGACGATACCAGTAGAGTATGAGTGGTTGTACAGGCGCGCGAGGACCGGTGCTATCTCGGGTGCACACGTTTTTAGGACAATGGCAGGAATACCATCAGGCCCACTGGACTTGTGTGTATCGAGGGAAAAAAGTGCCTTTCGAACGGAGTCATGTGAAAACTTCACGTCAGGCATAGAGGATTCACACCGCGAGATGGAAGGCGGGGTGTTCCCCTCATCGTCCAAGGTTGAATTTTCTGCAAAGAGATTGCATAAAATATTGGCTTTCTCTTCAGAAGAGTGTGCAAGAGAGCCATCTTCTTTGCGAAGAGGTGGAAAAGATGATCGACAAAAGTTTCCTTGGATAGCCTTAGCCAGAGACCAAAAGGCGCGAGATCCAGAAGGAAACTGCGTTAGCCTATGTCCAATCATACCAATAAAGTCATTTTTTGCCGCTAATATTTCCTTCTTGTAGGATCTGGAGGCGTGATTATATATTTTCTTGTGTTCGCTAACATTCGGGTCCTTAGTATCCAAGGCTTTTGCCCAGGCCTCGAAACTTTCATGTTTTAGGCGAGACGCCTTTTTGCAAGAATTATTAAACCATGGCTGAGACTTGCCACCAACAGGTACAACAGAGTGTGGGATATAGAGCTCCATACCCTGCAAAACCACGCCGGCGACAGAGTCAGCCTGGACACTAGGATCGTTTGATGCAAAACAAACTTGTCTCCATGGGTAGGACGAGAAGAACAGACGCATCCCTTCCCAGTCAGCTGAACCAAAATGCCAGACTCGACGGCAACCTGCAGATCGTGGCCGTGAGCGAGATCCTAAGGGCACAGTGTTCCGTACCAAGCAGTGATCTGAAGATCCCAAGGGGGCAACAATAGATATTTGGTAATTATCGGGATGTGTAGTCAGCACGAGATCCAATAAAGATGGAGTATGGTCTTCGATATCAGGCACTCGGGTGAAGGAGGAAATTAGCTGAACGAAGCCATAGGATGCGGCAAAGTCACATACCGATCTCCCTGCGTAATCAGTAGTTCGGGATCCGAGCCACTCGGCATGGTGAGCATTGAAATCGCCTAGAATAACGATTTCAGCCGAGGGAGTTAGTTCGCGTAGGGAATCGGTTGATGTTTGTAACTGTTCGAAAAGGCGATCGGTTTCAGAGTTCCCGCTGTGGGACCTGTAAAGACACGCATAGATCCGAGGATGGTCGGGACATTCTACGCGTAGCCACAGAACAGACAGGTCCGTGCATTCAAAATTGCCGAGTCGCCGGGAACAAATATCCTCTCTCACGTAGGCGCATACTCCAGCGCGAGGTAGAAAGCGGTGCTCAAGCTTATAGCCGGGATATGTAAGATGAAATGTGTTTGGTGGAGAGAATATTTGTGTTTCGGTCAGAAAAAGAATGTCAGGTCGCGCAGATTCCAAGTGGTGATGCACGGCATCTAAGTTAGAGTTCAGCCCTCTTATGTTGATCAAATCTACTTTGAGTTCGGAGGGGTGTGCCGAGGTCTTTTTGCCCCGTTGTGAAAAGCGTTTTTTAAAAACGAGCGGATTTTTGCCCCCCCCAGAATACGCGGGGCAGCCCGAGCGTCCATGACCAGGGAGCATTGCTAAGCCTGAGCGTGGACGCCCGGTGGCGGATTCTCCAGACTCGATGGAGCTGGTACCCCCCTGGGGTATATTCGATTTTAAAGCCGCTGCCATATATTTTACGGGTCATGGGGATGGGCCTCTGGTGTCCTCACGTACTCGGCGAAACACAGTATTTTTACTATTTTACGCCGGTTTCTTGTGAGCCCGTGGTGATGATCCAGTCGAGCCGGCCCATTCGTGCATCAGCTAAAGAGCTTCTGCATGGCTCTACCACGGAGGAGTTGTAGCGTTTGGCCACAGCTAGAGAGAGGAAAAACCAGTCGCTAGCTGTGTTGCCCAGGGCGCGCCGGCAAGTCAAGTTGCCTTCCAATAGGATAAAGTATCCACAAGGAAGGAAACAAGACTCGCACACGAGGAGGCAGCTACCAGCGCCCCAAAAGTGAGTAGCGATAGAACATTCGAGAATAGCGTTGACACCTGATATGACAAACGATCTAAACTGAACTTTATATGAAAGGTATAAGGATGATTTTACCTTTTTTTTCTATTAAATTTATGGTCAATTGAAATTTTAAGATTTATTGAAAAAATATATAAATTTGTACTAAGTGATGGTAAGAAACACCTCCGTTACTAAGACATTTCCTTCTGCTGTCATTCTTATACTCTAAAATATAACAGTACGGCATAGTTACGAAAAAACGTAATTTTATGACACGACCGACTCAACGCAGTGTTATGACACGACTGTGATGGGTTAAGGGAAATAACACTCAATAGTGACGCGCATACCACGCCTACTTCGCAATTCTACTTATTTTTCCCTGTTCTGTGATTACATACATCGGAAATGGCGAATTAATCAAAGTATTTCATTTACCTATCAAACTGTGATTGACATCTGACAATTCGAAAAAGTTCAACGCGAGTCAGTTTGCATTGCAATTTGGTGATATGGTGCCTTTAAAATTATTTTTAAATTATGATAACTTTTCTTTCTGATAACCGATTTCGATAAAACAAAGCCTATATGTTGCCCCGGGCTTTCCTTAATATATTTGTGTAAATTGCATGAAAATCCATTCAGTATCTTCGGAGATTAGCGTGAACAAACAGACAGACAGACAGACAGACGGACAGACAGACAGACAGACAAGAATCTTAAAAATTGCATTTATGCATTCTGCTACCCTTCTTTTATCACCCCTCTTAATTTCTGGTAAAAATATTTAGTGAAGCGTAATTTCGATCCTACTCTTTTATTATATGTATAGATTATAGCAGTTTCGTTATGAAGCACAAATACGTATATAACTGCGTTAATTTACTTCAGAGCTACATATTACATTTTTGGTGTTCTAAAATATTCAAATTTCGAACCAAAAACGAAATGTTACCAGCATTATATAGTCTATTTTAAGGGCGATAAATATAGCTTACTGTCAATTTAATAATTAAAGTCGTTTCACTATTCCAGTGATTATACTCAATTAATAAATAAACTGTGAAGGTTACGTATATGTGTATCAGCTGTCTTTTAATTTAAAATTATTTTACGTGAACTCACATCACAGGTACAGTATATTATGGCGCATTGAGCCAAAATTAGTCTTGGCATCCGCCAACAAGAGCTTCCATCGTCCTGTGTCATATCCCGTCGGTTGTCCATTTACGTGAACTTTTATCTATATCAATACTAATATTATAAAGAGGAAAGATTTGTTTGTTACGATTTACCTCAAAAACTACTCGATCACAAAAAAAAATCTTTCACCAATATCAGCGAGTGACATGGCTATTTTTTTGTGTATATACATTATACATACATCGACATTGTACCCGTGCGAAGCCGAGGCGTGTTGCTAGTTACAGATACTTTCATGAAAATTAGACTTTTTATGTTATATTTATATTGACAGACGACCCATTGACTTAGTATTATTAAATATGTAACAAAATGCTTCGCGATAGGTTTATATATCGATATCCGATACTTTTTGATGCGGTTACGGAGCACCATAATATCCCTATTCGCGAGTATTTGAAAATCCACAGAATAAATTTCAAACATGCATTCACGATTTTTTGCATGTATGAAAGATGTTTCGTAACCCAGTCGGAATTTTGATATTGCTCCCAGAGAATGCCCGAAGAAATAACTATCATGATTAAAACGAAATTAATATGATATTACAATTATGTGTAAAGTGTTGGTGTTTATTAAAGTGTTTTTTTCCCCACTCTCCCATGTAATTTCCCGGTATATGCTCGAGCGCGGCTAGTGTTTTAGTTTTATTAAAGCCTAGAATAACCAAACAGATGGGTTGCGAGCATAAGCCGTCTCTAATAATTTACTGTTCACAGCGAGTAAAGTGGTCTGTTTATGCATTTTAAGTTTCATTATAACAAGAGCTTTTTTGTATTCATACCTTATTATAATGACAAGTTGTTGAAATGCACAAATTGTTGTTTCATTTTCATAAGTAATCATAATATCTATTATTATTTAAATGAATAAAACATACATACTACTCTATATACGTGTTGAAATAAATATCAATTAGATAACATTCAAAAGTATGTAATATTGTGTGACTTTTGTAAGGTTACAAGCGTATTTTTATAAAAGATTAAGGACAGTATTCCAGAATGAGACGTAAATCGCGTTTCAGCTCGGTTTAGTTTAAGATCCATTTCATTTCAAAACACAATTTTAGTTTAACTCAGATGAAAATAGACTCAAACGCGAGATGCGTTCGTCTTGATGAGAGATTCTTCCACTCCATCTTTCAAATGCCATCTTGGCAGTTCATTCATTTTTTTATTGACTAATTGTAGTAAAATCTGAAATACCTACAATACTTATTCAAACAAGTTTATAGGTTAAATATAATTACGTAATTCAATTTAAATATTTTTTATTTTTACCTAAAATCAGTGAGTTGAGAGGATGTTATATCATTTTCCCCTCCTTTACTGTTATTTTGTGTAATTAAATTATTATACAATTTCATTCACCGTATTATCGTTATCTTCGATTTTATCTTTGATTGTGTAAATATTGTATCTTATAATATGGCCTTGGAATAAAATTCAGATAGGATAGTATCAAAGATCAGTGCCCGCTTTGATCATTGATTCAAATCACGTTTTAGTATACAATCGCAGCTCAAAAACAATTGAAAACTAGAGTAATGGCTGGAATACGGGCCTAAATATTTTTCTCTCCAGCGAGAAAAAATACAACAACGAAAATTAATTGTTTGTGTATGGGTTGGCGAACAAAGCAACGGCGCTGTTGATGATCGATAAATCTATTTTAAAAATTTATGAACAAAGGAAACGTTTCGTAAAATTTACTTCCATTCGCGATAAAAGAAGTTCAAATTGAACGGTGATATTTTCGTCAGAATTTACAATTATTAGGTACTGCTTTAAGGTTGATCGCCTCCGTGGCTCAGAGGTAAGCGCGATGCGCTTAGCACAGGAGGTCCTCGATTTGAATACCGGGGAAACAAAAGAAAATAAATTTGTTTCGATGGGACAGGGCACAATAGGCACCAGTAGGTGTCAAGTATGACTGCAAAGAAATATACTCAGTAAAACAGTCACAGAAATGGGTCTGCCCCACTAGGGGAATAAACTTTCTTTTTACTTTAAAGATTAAGAATTCGTTAATGGTGACTTCTAGAATTCTAATATTTTCTTCAAAGTGCTAATGAAA
This sequence comes from Anthocharis cardamines, assembly GCA_905404175.1. Lineage (NCBI taxonomy): Eukaryota > Metazoa > Arthropoda > Insecta > Lepidoptera > Pieridae > Anthocharis > Anthocharis cardamines. Next base: position 5,773,610 of record FR989959.1, read on the forward strand.
AGATATGTTAGCAGAAAACATGCCTGACACGTTGGTTATCGAACCTGTGACCTATCAAAATGCAAGTATTATACCACAATATTACTTATCCACGATATTTTCACAAATTGTTAATCTTATATCTCTTTTCACTTTGTATTTCACACCATATTCATAGCAGGTCATAATCTCTCTGAGTAGTTTTTATCGTCTTTTTTATCGGAAAAGAAATTAGTGAGCAGCTGAACTTAAGTTTATGTGGGAGGTGGGTATAGTTGGTGGGTTAACTTAACCTTAACTTTTGCTATGCCAAAAATAAATGTATTATACTCTTTATTTCTCTCTATATCTACCTATATACTAGTAAAACAAAGTCGTGTTGTTACACCATATTTTAATGATATTTTATTTTTTGGATTCGTCCATGCTCCAAATAACAGAATAACTATTAAAATATCGAAAAAAAATATAATATGCAGATTTATTTTAAAATAAGGTTCGGAACTCCGTAATTGATAGGTCACGTCACGCACGCTAGCTTATTTGTAACAATTGATTTGATCTTAGATTAAATTATTTAATCTGAGGGATATTATTTGACGGGCTCGTTGGCGCGTTCGGTAGAACACCTGCCGTGCGCATCGATGGGTCGTGGGTTCGAATCCCAACGGGACCACATGTTTATAATTTTATTTATTTTATATTGGTGCGAGTTCGTTAATGATTTACTGTATGTTAAAAAAGTAACTGCCATTTTTTATTTTTTTAAATAATAAAATAATAAATTTTTTCTCCTAACTTCACATGTGGTGGTATTGTGATTCCTCATTTTATAAACACACTAGTAACATGCCCGCCTTCACACAAGTGCAATGTAGATGTTCTATACATAAAACATAAATAGCCTATGTTACCCGCTGACATGTAGCTTTCTATTGGTGAAAGAATTTTTAGAATCGGTCGAGTAATTATTGAGTGAAATCGTAACAAACAAATCTTTTCTCTTTATAATATTAGTATACACTAGACCATGCTGTGGTTTTATTATAAGAACTATATACTTAAGAATTTTAAATAAAAATAACGAAGGGGATTCAAATAATGTTTTATTTGTTATGCTCAATTCGCGGGCATTTAAAAACAAAGTTTTGTACAAAAATACACACGTATTTCTACTCTCTGTATAGGTCGGATGTGTTTGGCTTACATTGAATGAAAGCACAAGTATTGATTTATGTTAAGAAAAATATAATGATGTTATGTATTATTACATGTTTTAATTAGTAGGTACATCTCTACAAAAAGTATACCTATAGTTGGTTACACATATAGTACAAGTAATGCATCACTAAATTAACATTATATTCAATACTAGCTTGTACTGCGACTTCGTCCGCGCAGAATTCGATTATTATCTGTTGTCTTGAGCCTTTTATACCACCATATATTTTTTCGTTTATTTCTAACGATTAATGCACAGCACGCCGAAAAGCTCTCGAGCAGTATTTACTACAACTTACTTGACACTTATTAGGCCTCTTAACTCAATGTCGTTATAAGTTATAGCCTATATGTTATTCTGATACATAAACCATAATACTGTAAAGTTTTATCAAAATCTGTTTGATCTTTTTTGTGTGAAAGAGTAACAAACATCCTCACAAACTTTCACAATTTTAATATTAGTAGGATTGAAATGAAAAAAAAAAATGTATTTACAATTATATAACTCAAGATTTTGGTATGTTTGTTACATATAAATAGAATACTAATTGATAGAACTCCAAATACTGGCCAAAAATTGATTTTTACGCCAATTGAACCCTATCGATATTTCAGTTATTGAAGCGTTTTTAAAAAAATATTGAAATTTGACAATTTTCGTGAGTATATTTATTGCTAAATAAAAATTTCTTAATTGTAGAAAATTACAATATAACCATTTTTTTATGCCTACGTATTTTTATTAAAACATCTTTGGAACTTCATGATTTCGTAAACAATTTAAAGTAGTAATAAATTACAATATTATGTGCGTATATTTAAAGAAAATAGTCTGTGGTTTTTATCAAAGCGGTAGTTTCAGAGTTTGGATATTAAAGCTCATTTGCCCTTTTAAAAGGAAAACCCTCATCTCTACAGTACTCACAGTTCAACTATCGTTTGATTAAAAAAACCTATCAACTGAATGAACGTACATTTCCAATTAATAGTTCATCTAGCATTTATGATACTCACATCAAATGCAAAGGTACGATTCATCTATTGTGGTCGTGTTTAATGTTAATAGGAGTCGATATTCCTGCTACGTGGATGCTAAAGTATCCAATTAATAAAAGAGTGCTTTCATACATCTATCTACGTGTAACTGCGCAGTGCGCCAATCGTATGCAAAAAAAATCTAACAACGTGAGAGTCCAGTGTTTTCCATTACGGTAATGGACTTTTCAACAACATTTTTGGGACCGAAAACGACCTGTCTTATGACGCTGTGGATTATATCGATGGGTAACGGCCTATATGTCGTAACCGCCATTTTTTGCGAAAATTAGTTAAATAAACAGTTCGATTCAATTTTTCATTCTGAGCCGGGGCGTGTTACTAGTTTATTTATAAAGTGATCAGTTTGGCACAAGCTCGAAAGATTAAAACTATAGTTGTTAAGAATCCCTTGTTGTTGAACGCGTTATAATGATTTAGACGCAGGGAAAACTAGATGTAGGTGCGTGCTATAAATTAGGAGATAATTACTGCTAAGTGTCAGAAGCAAGCCACACTGGTGCAAGTTTGTATCATAAGTCAGCTGCGATAGAGATTTAGACGATATTATCTGATAGCTAATATTAGTTACTTATTTATGAAATGCAAATTATAATAATTTAATAAAGATCTCTTATGGAAAATTTATATTTGATGTTTTTTTTAATTGGTCATACGTATAAGAAATGTAAGGCATATTTAATAAAAAAAATTTATTAAGTCTGTATGTACCCAAATCTCAGGCAGCAATTTCGTATTGACTTATAAATCATATTTTTAATATACATATATAATATATATGTTGGTATTAATTAAGTAAGCGAGAACACTTATGAAAAAATAAATATTATAATAATATTGTATTTTTATTCTGAAAAATAAAGCTAAACAATACGATCACTAGTCCCTAAAATAGTTCAAATATTATGCTACAAACGAATTGAAATAAGTATCTCGATTGAATAGATATATACGTAGTTACCAAAATAACACTAACACGTCACTATAATAATATATTGAAGTACTAATCATTTAAATCAGTTCACTAATGGAGTTGAAATGAGGGTGCCGGTTTTCCCTATTGGTACCTACCTCCACGAATACGAACGGTTGACGTTAATCACCCTGTCAGACTTGATTAAATCTGAAATACGAGTCGCGGCGTCTATTGAGACAAGTAAATAAATAGCCGGCTTCAAAACTGTCGCAACGTGCTAACGGGTCAAATATATCTTTAAATGACAAAAGCGGTTCCACCTTCGAAACAAAAGAAACACAAACGACCGACTTGCCGTGGAATTCATTCAAAGCGAAACGAAAGCGTATATACAAAGGCATGCGAAAAATAAAAGTGAAAAATCTTTAACAATTTCCGAGGTCCCTTCACGTAAAGGTCGCAATTACTGATCTCAAATCGTCGATCCTTATAAAGGTATAATAAATGGAGCATCAGCTGTATAGGTACATACCTAACTACATAGTTACACATAGTTTTGTACTATCTCTGTTTCTTGTTCACTTCGTGAATGACATACTCTGAAAGGGACATCGCTTACTTGTCTGTTAGTGACATAAACATTGATAACCGTACTTACACAAGTTTCTTATATGTACGAGTTATAATAGATACAAGGTAACCAATGAACCATGAATAGCCACACACGTTGTTTCTCACGCACTCATACTTACTTAAGTTACAACTAAATGTGCCCGGAGAAGCGTAAAAATCCCTTTTTCTAAAACCCTTTTACGATGAGTGAAACAAAATACATAAAAAGAATAGGCGGAAGTATAAATACGGATGAAACAGATCCGGGATTATAAAATGAATGTTTGTTGATTATTTCTTTGTAATTTTTTTTTATTACAGAGCTAACAAACTACACCACCGCCCATGGACATCCGCGACTCAAATGTCTCAGATGCGTTGCCGGTCTTTTAAATAAATATTTACTTTTTGCCTTATTTTACGTAGCTTTCGGTAATATTTATATAGGAATTAATATAAGTTTGAATATAACTTGTATTTCATATCCATAATTTATTATAACACGGTCTGGAACTTGGTGAAAACAATAAGTTATTTCAGTAATGTTTTCATAATCCAAAGCTAAATTATAAAAATCCAGAAAATTATTATTCACAAAACTATTAATTTAAACTACTTGACTATCCGACGCTTATTACGCTATTTACACGCGGTTTATTTTGAAAGGCGCTGTTGCATTCACGTCAGTTAAAAACGGCGGCACACTTTTAGAAGTTCTTTTGTTAAAATACCTGAAAAGTATACATACATCCGGCATATTGTAGGAGCTCCGTCAATTTCATGTTCATGTTCATGAAAAATGTTTTGTGAAATGAAACGCGGGGGGATTACAAACAATAAAGTGTTTATCCACTCGCCATATTACCTATTCATTATTCAGCTTTTGATTTCGAGCACGGATGCAATATATAAAATCTGGTTAATAAATATTATATTGAACAACAGTTTTGGAGGCAGATACAATTATTATGTGTATTGATTATTTTGTCAATCATATTCATTAGCTGTACGATGATTGTTATGCGATATGCATGCATGAATATTATAAAACAAAAGAGTGCGAAACTATATTTTACAATACATTTTTACTAGAAATCTTTATAGATTAGTGAAAGAAAACAAAACATACGTTTGCTTTGTCGTAAAAAGTGGTAAGCTTAATGAACTGGAACGACAATTTTGTCTGAAACAAGCGCTGTCTTCTAAAGATCTAAGCATTTTTCAGGTTAATGGACTGAAATTAAAAGGTAAACGTATAAACAAAAGATTAGGTGACATTCTAAAAGTCATTTTGTTGAATATTCAGAGATAAAAGACGGTTCATGCCTTTTACTTACACACAATTAAAGCAAAATTCAATTTATTATTTCAAAATTCAATGTATAAACTCAAATTTTATTAACAGTGCTTTGAGGAGATGTGCGTAAGCTGTTTGTTTCCAGACTAGTATTATTTACTTTTGTATGATAACTTTATTTGCTTACAAAAATAGTCTTTATTTTAATAAATATAAACGCTAATGATTATTTTTTACTTAGATAAAAACAGTTCATTTATTACGGTCTTCTATATAGCCGACATTATACAAGATATTCGTACGGAATTTTGTGATAATTTCAGACAAAAGACTGAAATAAATACATAACAAAATATACGACTTCTACAAAAGCAGCAAATAACAGGGAAAACAATGCATTATTGTCATCGTAGTATAATTATAGGGCACAGGTAGCCCACGTACATTCCTTGCGCTCCTAAATCACGTTTTTGTGTGGCCATGGCAGGTCTTTGTTGGAGCGCGTAATGCCGAACGACATGTTACCCCGGGCATACACCACGATCGTTTCATGATCAAGAACGTACGTTGTATACCTCCTACAAACAAAGGCTCTAAAAACATTTTTTATTTGACCCGCTCGAAACAATGACGATACTGCCCAGGCCTCAGGAATATTTAATGACGGCTATTGTGCGGCAGTCATATTTGCAATCATAGCTGAATATTCCTAGATTCTATGTATATTTTGAGTTTTTTATGATCACGATGTCTTAGCATTTTTCGACGGCCTCATTGGCGCGTTCGGTAGAACGATGGGTCGTGGGTTCGAATCCCACCGGGACGACATGTTTATAATTTTCTGTAAGCATGTCTTCCTAACGTCTGGTAACTTCGGACATTGAACAATGGAATATCAAAATTCCGACCACGGTTCATATGTGGATAGCCTACTGGGTATATCAAATCAAAAACTAATCCACATATTATAACAACTGTATTTACGATTTTACAATATTATTTGATATAAAAATTAATTATTAAATACGAATTTACGAGCACATTAAACAGAGTACAGAGCAAAAGATATGACATGCATTCGCCGTGAGATCTAGCCGCGCAGTGTCCCCGCCGCGGCGACCAAGTATTTTAGAAAGTTGTTTTAGCGGCGGCGGGGCGCGGGGTGAAGAGGCGGTGGTACAGCGCACCACTCGCGCGCTGAATTTGCTGCGTCATTTTCAATATTATTTTGTTTTGCGAAGATTCTTCTGACGCCACACTACTCCCCCACCGAGACCGGAGCCAGCTACGGTCGATAGTAGTCAGGAAAACGAACCACACGACCACTTCTTGTCTTGATTGGCTCCGCTGCTGACGACTTGCTGTTATTAATTTGAACTTCATTCTGTAAATTATTAAGCAAATAAGCAGGTTTTAAGCGATCGATTGTGACATAGGTATGTCTACCACACAAGTCGATCTTGAAGGTTTTCTTCCCTCGTTCCAGTACTTTATGCGGACCGGAGTAAGGCGATTCTAGCGATCTTTTAATAGGCCCTTTGCGAAGAAAAACATGCTCAGCTGTGTCTAAGCCCTTAGGAACATAGAAAGTTTTATTGGAATGCCAATGCGCCGGCTCTGGTGCAAGGTTTTTAATGTAGCTACGTAAGCGTGAAACAAAGTCAGTGAAGTCTGTGATAGTAGTAGCTTTAGAAGAGAAAAACTCGCCAGGAAGTCGTAATTGTTCTCCGTAAACCAGCTCAGCTGCAGAGGATTTAATATCATCTTTCCACACACTGCGTATACCAAGTAAAACAAGTGGAAGTACCTCTGACCATTGATTATTTTTGTGACACATGATAGCTGCCTTCAACTGACGATGAAAACGTTCCACCATACCGTTACTTGCTGGATGGTAGGCTGTAGTTGGGCGATGCACTGCGCCTAGCAGAGCAGCGATGTTGTGAAACAGGTGGGACTCAAACTGCCTGCCTCTGTCTGTCGTAATCTTCTCAGGGCAGCCAAAGCGTGCAACCCAGCCGGAGATGAAAGCTCGGGCACACGTTTCTGCCGAGATGTCTGGTAAAGGAATTGCCTCAGGCCAACGTGTAAAGCGATCGATGATCGTGAGACAATATCTGAAACCAGAAGAATAAGGTAACGGGCCCACGATGTCCATGTGAACGTGGGAAAAACGTTGAGTTGGGCTTGAAAAAGGAGTTAAAGGAGAGGAAGTATGGCGGAAGACTTTATTACGTTGGCATTCTGTGCATGAATTTGCCATGCGGCGACAATCTCTTTTCATTCCAGGCCAAACAAATCTTTGGGAAATCAATTTAATGCTTGCCCTGGCTCCAGGATGACTAAATCCATGAAAATAATTAAAAACTTGCTCTCGTAAATTCTTAGTTATAAAAGGTCTCGAGTTTGCCATTGATACGTCACAATAAATGTAACTTGAAGAATTTGGTAAATTTACTTTTTCTAATTTAAGTGAAGTTTCTTTCTTTAAAAGTTCTTGCAGTTCAGTATCTGTAACCTGAGTTCGTGCAAGCTCTTCAAAATTAATTACATCTGCGATCTCATTTATTCTAGACAGTGCGTCGGCTACCACATTATCTGTACCGGCCACGTACCTGATATCAGTAGTGAATTGAGATATAAAATCTAAATAGCGAAACTGACGAGGTGAGCATTTATCTCGATTTGAATTAAAAACATATGTAAGTGGTTTATGATCTGTATAAACGGCAAAAACTCTTGCTTCTAGCATATGACGAAAATATCGAATAGCATCATAAATAGCTAAAAGCTCTCGATCATATGGGCTATACTTAACTTGACATGGCTTAAGTTTACGTGAGAAGAAAGCTAAAGGTTGCCAGGTGTCATTCACACGTTGTTGTAAAACAGCCCCAATCGCATTGTCTGATGCATCCGTATGAATTGCGATATCACAATCAGTTCTAGGATGTGCTAGCGTGGTCGCTTTAGAAAGAGCCAACTTACATGCGTTAAAAGATTCCATTTCAACTGGGCTCATCTCAATAGCTTGTTTGCTTTTCTTTTTGGGTCCGGCAAGAGCTAAACTGAGTGGAGCTTGGATAGATGATGCGCCTGGGATAAAACGTCTATAAAAGTTAAACATACCCAGAAATCGACGTAGTTCTTGAATATTCTTCGGAACTGGAAAGTCCATCACTGCCTGTACTTTCTCTTGCACCGGACATATTCCAGTTGATGAAACCTTATGACCCAAAAAAGTTATATTAGATACACCAAACTCACACTTAGCGGAATTTATTAAGATGCCATAATCTGATAGTCTCTGGAACAATTGATGCAGGTGATCCAGGTGCTCATCATAGTTCTGAGAAAATACTAAAATGTCATCTAAGTATCCATAGCAAAAATGAAATCCTTTGAGCATTTCGTCAATAAAACGCTGAAATGTTTGCGCTGCATTTCGAAGACCAAATGTCATATATGAAAATTCAAATAATCCAAACGGTGTAGTAATAGCAGTCTTCGGTATATCGTCTTTAAAAACCGGTATCTGATTGTACGCTCTTACTAAATCGATTTTTGAAAATATAGTGCTACCTGCTATCAAATGAGTAAAATCTTGGATATGCCTGATTGGATAGCAGTCGGGCAATGTTCTCGCGTTCAAAGCTCTGTAGTCACCACAAGGTCTCCAGCTGTTATCCTTCTTGGGAGCTAAATGAAGAGGAGAAGACCATGGACTATCTGACCTGCGTGCTATTCCAGCTTGTAGCATATCTTCAAACTCCTTCTGTGCAACCTTCAATCGATCAGGAGGAAGTCTACGAGGTCGAGATGAAACTGGCGGACCTGGTGTTGTCCGAATATGATGCACGGTATTATGCTTTGGCTCCTTATAAGTACCTGCTGGGCGCGTTATATCTGGATACCGACGTAAGATTTGATGGTAAATAGAATCTCCAGAAATTACCTTGATAGAAGTCACGTCACTTTCAGATGCCTTATCAATTGATGTTGAAACTGCGAGTGATGTCAATCCGTCAATAAGGCGTTGCTGACGACAATCTACTAACAGATTATAAAAAGAAAGAAAATCAACACCAATTATCGGTTTAGAAATGTCGGCAACTACAAATCTCCATTTAAAATCACGTCGCAATCCTAAATTAATATGAATCTGAACCCAACCATAAGTAGTGATTATTGAGCCATTAGCTGCAAACAGCTGGTAGTCAGTCTTCGTTCGATGCTCTCTCAATGCTCTGCGTGGATAAACACATAAATCAGAACCTGTATCAATAAGAAATTTCATTTTAGTTATTTTATCCACTATAAAAATGCGGCCTGGTGAAATTTGGCAGTCGGTTGCCGCTAATTCCGGCTGCTCATGCCGTTTTCCGACTGTGAATTATAATTGCATGGCTTAATGCATTTATGTGCTCGATTTCTAAATCTCTGATGATACCAACAAAAATCTAAATTTCGAGACCTCGATCTCGATCTAGATCTGTGACGGTGATTATTGTCACGTGATGGGGCACGTGGCCGTGGTTTATGGAATTTACTTTTCAATGAAGCTACTTCTTTCGTTAAACTTTCTAATTGTTTACTCAATTCTGAAATTTCATTATTTTTAATATTATTATTTAAAGTGCAAACTTGTTGGGAGGGTTGTACAATATCGTGAACAGAATCTGCCAAATCAGCAATTGCTTCTAAACTGAGACTTTTTTGTGAAGCTATTATTGTTTGAATATTTAATGGTAACCGACCTGTCCATAATGTCCGTAGAAATTCCTCTGGAACTGCTGGACCTGCCAAGTTCTGTAAATGTCTCAAAAATTGAGACGGCTTCCTATCTCCCAATTCCTCTTGAGCTAAAAGCTGCTGGATACGCTTTTCTTGAGAAGCTGTAAGCCTTTTTATTAACTCGGTCTTCAATTTGAGGTACTTGTTTTCCGAGGGAGGACTTTTAATAATATCTTTTACCTCCTGCGCAAATCGTTGTTCCAGTTGAGAGGATATGTGGTAAAACTTCGTCGTATCCGATGTTATTCCGGCTAAATAAAATTGTCCCTCAATCTGAGCAAACCATAATGCGGGATCATCTGGCCAAAACGGAGGTAGCCGCACTCCAACTTTGCTAACCTCATTGTCTGTAGAAGCTTCTTGCGCCATCTTGTTCTCGAATGTTCTCGAACGTCGGGGGTCACCAATTATGTGGATAGCCTACTGGGTATATCAAATCAAAAACTAATCCACATATTATAACAACTGTATTTACGATTTTACAATATTATTTGATATAAAAATTAATTATTAAATACGAATTTACGAGCACATTAAACAGAGTACAGAGCAAAAGATATGACATGCATTCGCCGTGAGATCTAGCCGCGCAGTGTCCCCGCCGCGGCGACCAAGTATTTTAGAAAGTTGTTTTAGCGGCGGCGGGGCGCGGGGTGAAGAGGCGGTGGTACAGCGCACCACTCGCGCGCTGAATTTGCTGCGTCATTTTCAATATTATTTTGTTTTGCGAAGATTCTTCTGACGCCACACATAGATGGTAAAACCGTGAAGTGCATATTGTGCGTTTCGATTTCAGTCTATGGATTTTCGAATTCTCGAAGTAAAAAGTAGGACGACAGCGTATCACCTACCATCAAGTGAACCCCATGCTCATCTGTCGATATCTAACATAAAAAGCATTTAAACATCAAATTTTTAAGTACCACATTATTAACAATTTCAAAATTATTACCACAAATGTAAATTTGTCTTGCACAGCTGTTGAATGATAATCCCAAGTAACGCAAGTCTCTTGGTGAATTTATTTTTAACGCAAATAAGTACAGATTCGTCGCACCTGGCTGTCTAAATGTAGCGAATAATTAAGCAAAACATCAAGCGAAATAATACAAATTACTAAGGATTTAGGAAAGATAATTCATCCTTTATTTGTGAAAATACGCTTACGATAAGAGGTTTTCTGATGTTATGTATTATGACGCGTGTTATTGTGGTTATTATATTCGACGAGTATAATATCATATATTTTTGTTTTAATATAATTATTATTGAATTTGGCGAGATGAAAGATCATTTATATGAATAAATAAATCTTTTAACATAGTTTTAAAAGTGAATAATTCATTATTCAAGCGTGATCACGAGCAGTCTGAAAAATGACAGCTGACTGAATTGGAATAACACTTTCTATTTCAACGGACTCAGTACTTGCTCTAATTCTGGATTGGATGGATTATGAAAATATTAGTTAATCGTGACCTTTTATCTTTTAGTATATTTGATTAGCAATACGCCCCGGATTCGCACGGGTACAATGTAGATGAACTATACACAAAAAAGCCGATGTAATTGAGTGGTAATGTAGTTTTCTATTGTTGAAATAATGTTTAAAATCGTTTGAGTAGTTGTTATTAAATCGTAAAAACAAAGAAATCTTTCTTAATTATAATATTATATTAGTATAGACAAGTGTTTTTAGTTTTTCAATTACTGGATCCCGATTAATGTTTGGGTTTTTCTGATAGCCTACAAATATACTTTGGATATATGTAATACTAGCAACGCGCCCCGGCTTCACACGGGTGCAATGTAGATGTACTATACACAAAACATAGCCTATGTCACTCGCTGATAATGTAGCTTTCTATTGGTGAAAGAATTTTCAAAATCGGTCTAGCAGTTTTTGAGTTTATTCATAACATACAAAAATAGAAATCTTTCCTCTTTATAATATTAGTATAGATTAAAAGGGACAAATGTCATTCATGTGTTCGCAGCATTCAATACATTAAAATTTTACGCGAATTCTATACCTGCCTACTTTTTTTACACTTTCGCTTTATATTAGCTTCACCTGTATGTATGTTTGTAGGTTTGTTTGACGTTTGTTGGTATATTTGTATGTTTGTAATTTATAATACAGTAGTAATGCCTATATTAACAGATATTCAATGAGTAGTTTAAGCCGATTATATGTCGAGAGAAGAGAGTAGGTACATAATAATTATTTATGAGTGGTCACCAAGATCAATTTCTCAGTAATGTTCTGTCGGCATCATCTTGGAATTGCCTGAGAGCCGTTGTAGAAATATCAAGACGTGATTGCAGACGGCTCGAGAACGTAATTGCTTTTTCCGCCTCTTGACATCATTATCTTTGCCATTATGCACCGGAGTGAGTAGCGACAGTACATCCACAATCGTTTTCATTCCATTATATTTTGTATTTCTATTTTCATCATCACAAAGTCTTTCTGTTGTTGTAGTCACTATTATATTATATTTTTTTATGTTAGATATCGACAGACGTGCATGAGGTTCACTTGTTGGTAGGTGATACCCCAGCCACAGAACATCGGTCAATGATGCGCTGTCGACCTATTTTTTACTTCGAGCATTCGGAAATCCATAAACTGAAACCAAAACGAGCAATGCGCGGTTTTTCCATCTATGAACGGTGGTTTGTTACCCGGTCGGAATTTAGATATTCCTCCCACCCAATCAATGCCCGAAGTTACCAGATGTGGGGAAAACATGCTTACAGAAAATTATAAACATGTGGTCCCGGTGGAATTCGAACCCACGACCCATCGATGCGTACGGCGGGTGTTCTACCGAACGCGCCAACGAGCCCGTCAGACCGTAATAGGACGATTTATAAAGTTTTTAATTTCCAATAGGCAAATTTTATCTTAGTAAGGATTCACTTTGACCCGATTCAGATGTGAAAGCTAAAATCAATTGATTAAATTCATAAGTGTGATATTTTACGACAGAAACTTGATCAAGAGCAGAATTCCTAATTCTCGAAGTTAGAAAGCTGACGTTAACGATGCAAGAGATAAAATTTTCAGCCATTTCTCGAAGTTGTGATCGTAAAAATTGTATGTGATATCAGAATTAACTTGGTGAGATACGCTTTTCTCATAAATAAGGGTCCTGTTGTATCTTTAGGCTGACCTGAGGCTATCGAGGGTCATAGATATAACTTTCGATTTTCTTTATTACCGAATTAAATATGATAAAATATAAAAAGGTAATTGATATAAAAACTCTTAAGATAGATAGAAAAACGTTTATTCGTCGAAATCGAGTAACAATGACTTTCAAAAGATTATATTTCTGAGATGATAAGTTTTGGGGCCCAGCATTTATGTAGTGGTTTAGCCACAACGCTGGTCTTCTGCCCTAACCCAGGAAAGTAGCCCTAAGAAATATAAAGATAAATATTTGATATATTTAAAAAAACATATTGTTTAGTATTTTTTAATGTTAGATATCGACAGACGAGCAAAAGGTTCACTTGATGGTAGGTGATACCTCAGCCACAGAACATCAGTCAATGTTGCTTTGTCGACCTAATTTTTATTTCAAGCATACGGAGATCCGTAGACTGAAACCGAAACTCGCAATATGCACTTCACTGTTTTTCCATTTACTGTGGTTAGTTACCCGGTCGGAATTTCGATATTCCCGCCATCTGTTCAATGCTCGAAGTTACCAGACGTGGGGAAAACATGCTTACAGAAAACTATAAACATGTGTCCGGGTAGGATTCGAAGCCACGACCCATCAATGCGCACGGCAGGTGTTCTACCAAACGCGCCAATGAGCCCGTCATTATACATATAAAGTTATCATATAAATCTCATTATAAACGTAAGTTATATAAAATTATTACTGCTAATATTCGAATTCCTAACGAGAAACCAAATTGCGAATATACTATGTATTATGAATAAAATGTAGGCATAATTTATTTTCAAGAAATAAGTACTTATTTATATCGTGTAAACATTTACTTTTAAAGGTTTTATCTGTAACTGTGCTTTAACTTTAATCTAGAACTGCCGGTGTAGACTCTAAAGTGGTTTTCATGAGTTTTAATGTCATTAATGAAATGAATATTTGATGAAACAAGCTGAAATGGCAGAGAGATAAACATCTATAAAGCGAAAAGTTTCTGAAAGGATTTTGAAGTAGTTATATCTGAACTAAGTTTTCACTTATTCCTATTAAATTTTCAATTGCTTAGTGGGAATTTTGAACGTTCACGTATGATATCCGTTTTTTTATTAAAGGAGGCAAATGGACAGGCGTATTTATGATTCACAGTCTTAATTAATACCTCTATTGCAGTTAATAATTAAAACCATACCATCCCCATGATTTAATATTAAGTACAAATAAATTGTATTTAGATGGCTTTCATTATTTATAATCTCAGAGAAATATTTTTTCATCCCTTACTCACACATAAACAATGCTATTTAAAACACTAAACGCGGAATAGAATGATAATTAAAATTGAAGTTTTTTCAAATCTATCTGTCACTTTATGTATTTTAATGAAAGGGACAGTAGTAGGTACTTTTAAGTATATCTCAATGTTAATAAGCGTTTGAGTATTCAGATATTAATAAGTTAATATCTGAATACTCAAACGCTTAACGCTTCGCAACGGCATAATGGAGCGGAGATAATATTACTAAAGTTTCAGTGTTTATTAAAAAAAATATCTGAGAGTATAAATGCAGGCTTCACCAAAACTTTAGTAACTTGCTATAGTTTATCTAGACACAACAAAATTTTAAATCGGTCAAATGGTTGCTGAGATCTGCCCACAAACATATGCCATTTGAGTCACTCCATGGGAGCTTCGATCATCATGGACTCAGAATAAATTTATCAAACACTAAGCAGGCAAAGCCTATACGATTATTTTGAGGTAAAACTCAGTCACGTTATGAATATCAGGCTATAAACAAAAAATAAATGAAGAACGGTAAATTTGTAGAAAAACAAAATATATGAAATACATACGAAATATTACAATATAATTTTTTCTCGTCTTTCCACTGTTAACAATATTTTTTCTAAGACATAAATGTATTTTCCAATTGTATACAATAAATAACTCATATAATAGAAGTCTAGGTTTAATTTAGACAAAGAAACGTTTCTAAATTAAAATGTACTATCGAGATTGAATGAGCCCACGGGTTTGCCATACAATATATTATTGTAATCGTGCTTGCGTGTTAATTTTATGTCCATTTGAATTTCCAACTTTCGTGTAAGTCCTGACTAAGATAATTAGGCACTTTTAATAGGTGACTTGCTTTTATGTATGTAATTTTAAATAATATAATAATTTTAAGTCTGTACATGTCAAAAATACTAATTTTCCATTTAAATAATGAGCTTTTTTAGTTTTTGTTTTCAATTTAATGAGGCGTTAAGAATTTTGTTCTAACTATTTATATTTACCAACTGAAATATTCTATTCTACACGAGTGTATTTGTGGAACATCGTTCGAAATCAGCTTCGAATTGGAAAAGTTTGACGGAAGTGGATGCTGTGGTAATAAGTGTTTTTCGCTATTATAAATTTTTAATTATATATATAACTAGCAACGCGCCCCGGCTTCACACGGGTGCAATGTAGATGAACTATACACAAAACATATGCCATAGCCTATGTTACTCGCTGATAATGTAGCTTTCTATTGATGAAAGAATTTTCAAAATCGGTCCAGTAGTTTTTGAGTTTATTCATAACATACAAAAATATAAATCTTTCGTCTTTATAATATTAGTATAGATATAGATAATATTAGTATAGATTTATTGGTGTACATAGGTATAAAATAACTTAAAAACAATCTCATAAAAGTCAGGAACGGTGATTAGATTTACTTTGGTATTGAAAAATTAAATATAAGTAAATATAACGTACACGTACACCTAGTTGTATGCTCTATAATGTTTTTAAAAACAGGCAACCTTTCGGAAGCTTATGATTTTTTTGATAGTTCATCGTGAATCGGTTCAACAGACACTACCTCCGACCGTTGAAAATCCCAAAAGTTCAGATTTTGACATTTTCCCCAATGACACTATTATAGCCGTCATTCTAAATTTCGACCCTCCTTTCATGATAATTAACGTGATTTATTGAGACAAAGTTGAGTCAGTAATACTGCTTTAAAAGCTGCTTTATTACCAAGTTGTTATCAAAATATGCGTGATATACCTATAATAATTTTATATACAAAAAAATTATAAGTAAATATGTTAAACTAGAACTCAGATAATATCATTACTGAAAGAAGAAAAATACCCTTTATTTTTGGTTGGATTTTTTTTTTGGAATATTTAGGACATTTTTTTAAATAAATACATACTTATTTGAAGACATTTTGTCAAACACTACAATACCATACAGCGTTAACGGCTTTTATCTTCGTAGATATTTTAAATTTCGAACGGTACGAGTATGTGCTACACACGTTCGAAATTTTAAATATCTGTAATAATTTCAAATAATAACACGTTCGAAGTTTAAATTTGTGGTATTTTTAATTAAAGTCATTTCGTAGCGGTTTGTACGTAGTAGTCATGGGCGTTGTTGATAATTTCCGTCATCGATGATCACCGGTGTGGCGCTAGCGGCACCCGATGTTGACATCGTTGTTTTCGTCAACGGTGACGGCCAGCGGTCAGTCACCTTTTGTTTCAACGATGCCGGGCGGTTAAAGATGTTTAGTTTCCGTTGACTTTATACATAAATATCGTTTTATTGTGAGAGTGATATTTAAATATGCTATATCGATAACAAAAACTATGTTGCAGTTGATTTTTAGATTTATGACCTAATTATACCTATGAAGACATGAATGTATGAAGGGGCTATGTAACATTTTTTAGAACTCATATTTTTTACGTTGAGTGAAGGTGTTATGTGTGTCTATAACAATATTTATATGTATAATTATTTTATTTGTCAAATTTAGTTACTAAATAAACAATCAAGAAAATTAATAATTTTAATATAATATTTTTTGATCATAGCCTTCAACGGTTGGAGTTGCCGATGCCGTTGCCGATGAGGGTAATCGGGCGGTGTCGGTAACTCTCGGTAATGTTTATACTGAATCGGGTTATCGAGTTTTACCGGTGCCTGTGACATCCGTTGCACATGACTTTGGCATCGGATGACGTCATCATAGACTGACATCGGTGTTCAACATCGTTGTTAAAAAAAACGGCCACCTCTAGTACGTAGTGACATAGCGTCGTAAGATTAGATGCTAGTTTGTTGGTAATTTGTTATTAAATTTACGATGTGGGAGGAAAGTGGTAGAAGGGTTGTGGTAAGTGAGACAGGCGTTCGTGATTGCAGACATTTATCTTGTAGCTGGTAAGCTAATTAGCTACGGCGAGGGGCTGGTTAGAGCGCATAGCTACTACTATTTCAATGTATGGGATAATTTTAGAGACTTCTTAATGTGTCGGTTTAAAATAAATGGAAATTAAATTTAATGAAAACCTTTGAAATTAAAACGAAAATATATCTTTTTTTTAATAATACAACAAAAAAGTATGATTATATATTATATGTTCCTTCTGTTTCATTGAGATTGACTAGTCTAAAGAAAATACATTTTATTTAAGGTTTTTCTACTATAAATTATGGATATATTAATGCCGTTGCCGACTTTGCCGTTGTACTTAAATAATTTACTCCCCCTCCCTCCATTTAGAATTTCAAAATGTGTTATCTCGGACTATAAGTTTCCTTCCTAATTTAAAAAACGATAAATTGAATAATTTCCTGAAATAGATTAGTCAGTAGTTCATTGAAATAGAATATATTCACATAGTCTTGGAGTATATTCATTGGTTAGCGGTATATTCTTGATAGCTTTATATTATAGGAAACGTTATTACTTTGTGACGTGCGGCAAAGGCTTTCTTATACAGGATTTTGTATAGTAACACATGTTTTGAATTAAATGCAACCGTATATTCGTAGGTTTACGTGATATTTTAGTGCACTCCGGTGAAAATTCAATTAAATATTTAAGGCTACGCTTTTAGTCCATTAGATTTTTATATATAATATTTTTCCATTATCGACTTCCTTAATCATTCGCTACAGAAAAATAAAATGTCGGAAAACAGATACAGAGGTAAGCTTCTAAAATAGGCAAGGTACTAAGTGATTAACGTAAATATATTCTCGTCTTCTCTTCCTAAATTGTGCAATTATATTCTGAAATCCGTATTCTGAGACAGACTCAATTCGAAAAATTCTGGAGAGCTAAAAATATATAACACACTCGCGACTTCTGAGGTTGTAGGTGCTTATAGATAATGATGATCACTTAGCACCGA
Organism: Anthocharis cardamines; assembly: GCA_905404175.1. Lineage (NCBI taxonomy): Eukaryota > Metazoa > Arthropoda > Insecta > Lepidoptera > Pieridae > Anthocharis > Anthocharis cardamines. The sequence continues at coordinate 5,791,887 of FR989959.1, forward strand.
AAGTGTAGGCTCACGTGGCTTTTATAGTATAAGCTTTTTTTTTTAAGTAAAATAATATAAAATGTAATCATAACATACGTCTATTAAATTAGCCGATAGCTATTCTTATAGAATATACTAGGCCTATATAAGATTATCTAAATATGTTAAAATAAAATATGTTTTATCTATAACACGGGCGCAATGTAGATGGCCTATGCAAAAAAAGCCTACATATCTTACTTGCTGATAATTAATTGATATTTCGATTGGTGAAAGAATTTATAAAATCGGTGAAGTGATTTTTTAGTTTATTCGTTACAAACATACAAAAATACAATTCCTATTTATAATATTAGTATTAGATATAGTTACATCAAATAAAGCACTGAGCACTTAAAAGTGTATAATATTTTGTAATTGGCTTTCAACTGAGCAACATCGTTTTATTTTCTAATAAAATATTTAGTACGGAATATTCAAGTATCTTAGTTGTATGGATATTCTAGTATAATAAGTTCGAGAATGCAAAGGCTTTTTAAGCACCGCGTGTGTTAATGAAGCCCACTGAACGGACGTGCCAGTCGTAAATACTGCGCCGTACTGTTTTTCCGTTTCCTGTGTTCCTGACCACCGTTACCATTACTCCTGCTACACGTCTTATTCAAATTACACGCTCACTTAATTTTATACTTATGCAACTATGTTAAGTGCTATTTCAAAGTTATAAATGTTAATCACGAGCGATAAATTGTATACGTAACACCGTAGCTCTAAATTGCCGTAATTAATAAGTATCGCATTTATGATTTATTTGTGTAAATGAAGTGATAATTTATGTGTTATTTTACATAAATATTAAGAGGTTCATTTAAGTTATATATTGTTAGGAACTTTTATTAATGTCTTACATTATGTTTGTTGATTTACCCTTATTATTAACACATTTTTTGTGTTATAATATTGTCTTTTATTAACGCGAGTATCACACATTTAAATAAAATACTGTATACCGGTTTAAAACGCGATTTATCGTCGTCGGGATAAATAATTTAAACAATATAAATAATAAATCGCGTTTTAATCCGGTATACAGTATTTTATTTAAACTTTGAGCGCCTTATTACAAAACGCAGTTTAACTAAAAAACCAGTTTTAAAAATCTAAAAACTACAGTTTAAGCAAAATTGATATTACAAAACGAGTTTTTGCGCTAAACCTTAGTTCAAAGCATGGTCTAACGCTAAACTTCAGCGACCCCTAGTTTAACGATGGTCTAAATCGTATCTGTCAAAGTTTCTCTTTGTCATTGTGATTTGTGTTGTGATGTTTTTACCCGAAAATGGATATTAATATGGTCGATTTAATTGATATTGAGGATGGGAAGACATTGAGTTGTTGAAAACGCCCCGCCAACACAACAGAAACCGTGTTTGAGTCAATCCCTTCATGGAATCATTCGATGAAGATTCCATGCAAAAGTATAGAAATACGTTATACAATGAAAATAGTGGACTTATTAAGAGAAGATTTAACTAAAGACATCCTACATATAGTAATCTGTGACTAAAGATGCCTGTAACTAGAGAGGATGTCCTGTGTCCCCCGAAATACAAGTGGTTTACTCGACATGATGAAGTAAGTAGATTCAAAGTTTATATTACATTTATCAAAATATTGTTAGCAATTTATACTAAATTTTATCCTTCTAAAGTAATGTTTTGTTTTGTTTTAATAGATCCAGGATGACACCGCCGATTTCAACGGAGTATCACAACCTTTTATAAGCCAGATATAAAAAAAATTGCAGAAGCCATAGCCCGAAAATCACATAGATTTATAAAAATACCTGCCAGAGCAAGAGTAAGCAATGCAAAAATTTCGCAGAATAGCAAATTTCCCTCCAGTAATTGCTGCAATTGACTGTACTCACATAAAAATAAAAAAGTTAAGTCAAGATGGTGGTTAACTGTAAAGGATTCCCATCAATTAATGTTCAGGTATTATTGATTGATTCTACTAATATTTTTCTTGCAAAATAAAGGAACAATGACTTGTCTATTGCCACATCTCTGATGAGGCGTTGGTTGTTGAAAAGTAGTTTAACCTACCACAGCATTAAGGTATCCATGTGGAATGTGATTAATATACAACAAATAATAACAACCCTGCATGGCTTTGCATGGAATATGATGGATTCAGTGGAAAAGTATAATTAGGATGTTTTGTGCATACAAAACTTTCTTAAAAAATATTAAAATAACTATGAAAACTAAAACTTTCTATAATATGTAGTGATAGTGAATAGTCATGCTTATTTATGAGTAAGAAATAGTAACCTATTTAACTATTGTTTCAGGTAGTTTGTGATGCTGATTTAATAATCATGGAAATTGTTACTAGGTGGCGTGGGACAATTCATTGAAACACTTTTAATTTAAATAATATATTTTAAACCTTAAATAATTGTAATTCTTTAACATTTTACAATAAATTTTCTTTCAACCATAAGTTTTTCTTGTTAGGAAATAACATTTTTATTTCACCCATTATTAATTATATAATATAAAATATTTATATTAAATAAAAGTTTTGCTTTATCATATTTGTATTTTTGATATTTTTGTGAAGTAAAATCTCCCCTAATACATACCTGTTTGTACATATAATATTTTGGTTAAGATTTTTATGATAATAGTAATTATAAATAAAAATAAGATAATAAAATACTTAATTGTAAATAAAGTTTATTTCTTTCTGATTTTAATCTTTGTATTTCATTACAGTAGAAAATATATAGATTTTTTATGAAGAAAATATGTATGTTAAAACAAAATTTCACTCATCATTTAATATTTGCTAAGTACTAGAGTTCTTCCTGTTTTCTTATATTTCTAGTTCCAGTTTTCTTTTATTCATAATTCAGCAATTTTAACATTAAGCTGATGCTCCACTTCTAGCATATCTAATTGTTTTTTTTTTATAAATTGAGTGTTTATTTATTTATTTATTTATCAGAATTATACTAATTGAAACAGCACCTTCTCACTCAATTAAATCCAAAATTATGTTAATCACTATTATAATGTATTGTATTATATGGATTTTATGTAAGTACTAACATGTATGTATTATATGTTTGTTTATATAATTTTCACCACCCCCGTCTGCATCTGATGTTGCCTATGAGTGGACAAGTTAACTTTAACTTCACCATCAGACCTTTTCTTTCCCGTGAGTTCATTAATTCTGAAAATATTTCAATAATATTATTATTTTGCGTATGGGTCATTGAATAATAAAAAAAACTAAACACTTCTTTGCTATATTCTTCAAGCTTTAGTACTTTTATGCTCTATTATGTGGCGTGATTGTGAAGTCATTTCACGTAGTATATCCTATAACATTTTCAATTTGGGTTAACAATAAATTAAAGAAGGATTTCAAATTCATCGAAGTAATTTAGCTTTACTTACTTTTTCCTCGGTACTCCAATTCTCAGATCGATTTTTCTTTTGTTGGTCCATCACAATATAATATTAAAATTTCCAAAACTAAATGAACTAAGAACTTTGTTTAACTTGCGATAGTTTTGTTTAATAATTATTAATTAATATTATAGTTTCAAATTACGCGCGAGAATGTTACGATTCGTTACACGTACTTAGATGTATTAGTATTTAGTAATTAATATGATGTTAATAATGTACCTAAACCTAAACAAATCTACAATCGACGAAATTTCATGTTTATATTTATGCAAAATAACAAATTCCCAATATTTTTAACACTCCTAAACATTATTTAATCATTAGCGTATTATCAAAATGATTTCTTTTCTGGGCATACGGAACGTTGCAATAGAAAGTCATTATTAATCTGTGGTTGATATATAAACAATGGCTCAAATGACAGTACTAAGAAGACCACTGTTTTTTAATTTTTTGTAATACGAAAAAATTTAGAACTTGGTTTTGCAGATAAGCCTGGACTTGATAAGCCAGGTTTAAACCAATGTTTATTTAGTTTTTTGTAATAAGACCGTTAGTGTTATTAACACATTTAAATAAAATACCTATTTTATAACAGATTAAAACGTGTTCTAATCCATCCAATAAGGTATTTTATATAAAAAATTATGATATTTAACTTTATGGGTCAGGCCGTAGTTTTTGCCACATTTTTATACCCTAACTCTCCGCTACTTTTTTTTAAAACAAAAAGACTTAATATACATTTTCCAATCACGACATTGTATTTGCTATGAAATGGAGAGCCACGGCCACTAAATATATTTGTCTTAGTTTATAAACATGGAAAGTTATACGATATTTTTCTATAAAAAATGACGATTTTTGTATGAAAAATGGGAATCCGCTTCGCTATGGGTACACTTTGCGTATCGGTAAAATTAAAAATTAACAATCTTTTTTATATTCTATTTGATTTGTTGTTTTGAAATAATAGTTAGCTAGCCACCTTTTTAATATCGTTACGTGTTTCCTCAGAAAAAACATTAAATTTCATACATTTTTTAAAAACTACACAAAATATATTTTTTGCCCTATTTTTGTTGCGCAACCTATGTTTCTGCCCATTTTTTGACAAAAACATTAGCAGGATTTGTATTTAAGTAGTGGCAACACCTAAGTAACTAAGTGTATGGTCAATATGACGGTAGCGGCAAATTTCTATCAGTTGGATGTCAACTTCGTTGCGGAGTGGAATGTGTCACAGTTATCGCGGAGTGCATTTTTTGTGATTTAAAGGTAAGTTTTCAATTAATATCAGTTATTGTTATTGTGCACTATTTAGTAAGATTTGTGTGATCTTTCAAGCCTATATTCAATTAAAATAAGAGATTATTTATCGAGTTATTATCAATTTTCTTTACGTCACGGTTGCGCAAAAATGACATTATGCTACTTTGCGTTACCAGTAGCGTAGAATTTTCGTCACTTTTTTTGCGTTATCGAATAAAGGTGCATACACATATAAATTTGCGCTTATTTAATTTCAGATGCCTCTAAGTCAAGCAGAAAAATCAAGGAGATACAGGGAAAAACTACACAAAAGGTGTGTTTTTTAAAAAACGTTTTCAATAAGCTAGTTTAAACTGTTTCGATTTTAATAAGCCAAAGTTTTAATATTTTTATATTTTGTTAAAGAGTTTTTTGATGAGTAGATACCTACTATTTTATCTTTCTTTAATGTCTTAGAGAGTAATAAGAAAAAAAAGCAAATATAGGTAAGAGTTTGTATAAAATAAGAGTAATATAAATATAAGTGAGAGTTATATTTGAGACGTTACTACTTACTTGAGCCTACGCTCTATTTGTTGCAGTTGTTTTATCTCACGAATGCGGACTTATCTTAGTTGTGAGATATAGGTGCACATATATATAATGTTTTTTTGTGCCTTTTTACGCATACACTATAATTACCTTAAACTTCTCCTCATTCGTAAGATAAAAGAGTAAAAATCTGTATTCAGTTATTTGTGATTCTTTGTCTTATGTGTTTGTTTGTACTCAGCCATCATCAGATTTATATAACTTAAAATCTAAGACAAAAATCAAAATTTAGACGATAAAATTGTCCTCCAATCTAATATAATAATAGAAGTATTAAATAAAATAATAACATATATTTGTAAATTTTAAGATCTGCCTTAAACGTAATGTTACTATTGTCAAATGTGGGAAGGAACTGACTTCCCTAACACAGGTATACCCTAGCTGGGAGGTCAGGGCCGATCATTAGTTTTATGATAAAAAATGTTTAAGTTCAGAATAAAGATTATGATTATGATTATGATATATTTTGTAGACAGATTGCAACATCTACTAAACGAAAAATGGTAACTAAATTATGTTAAGTCGATTTCGAAAAGATTGTACAATATAAAAACGTATTGTTTAATAATCTTATCTTCCCAGAGTGTTCTCTTCTGTTCTTTTATCGTCTTAGACCGTATATTTTTGTCTAAGATGTTAAGTGACGAAATAAATGAAAATCCAATGGTGGGGATAACGGCAAACGGTCAGCGTACCTTTAATTTTTGTTTTTATTTGTGATTAAAATTTTAATATTTGAGACATTATTGTGGGCCTTTGCGCGTCTTTTTCTGCTGTGATTGATTAAAAATTATAAGAATAGTATATCATACCAAAATCGTGTTTTATTTATTTGTACCTTATTATGACGCAAATCCTGAAGCTTACTAGTACTGTCCAAAAATGTTTGAAAATAATATTTATGTGTCCCAGACTCCAGTCAAAACATTTAAAAATTACAATATAATGTAGGGGCACCTTTACTATTTTGCGTTACCCTTTTGCGTCACTCCACGCCACCTACTTGCAGAAAATTGTATGTCACCTTTGCGCTATTTGTGGCAAAATCTACGGCCTGACCCTTATATCCATTCGGACCTTTTAAAAGCTCTTTTTGACTTTAATATGCCCCGGGTACTGTCTTAATCAATAATTATTACAGCTTAATTATGTCAATTTCCAGTTCACAATTTAAGTGAAATTTTGAATATCTGTAATTCGGATGATGTTACAATATTATGATGGCATTGTGATCTGATAAATTACCTAGAACGTTGTTTAATGTGATCTAGTTTAATTATGAAACAATCATAGATTAATTGTCACACGATTGCTTAGTATAGCTCGTTTAAAATAATGTATGTTTGTTTAACTTTAGGTTACTAGAAATAAGCCAATACAATATATTGTATTAGAGTCGATTAAGTTAAGTTTTTATACGCTATAAAATAAAGTCTTTATCGTTCCTTACCCTCATATCCCTGTGAATGTAGACATTCAGAATCGTATCGCTGCCAAATAAAATAAAACTTTATTGATATTTTATAGGGGAAACGTCAATGTTAGGGTCAACAAGTCCTTGAGGATCATCCTAGTGTGTGTGTTTTTGTGTTTATGACCCCAGTTAGTATTTTGTGTACTTCAAATAAAATCAACAATTGTAGCGAACGCTGAAAACACAGAACAGGGAAAAATAAGTAGAATTGCGAAGTAGGCGTGGTATGCGCGTCACTATTGAGTGTTATTTCCCTTAACCCATCACAGTCGTGTCATAACACTGCGTTGAGTCGGTCGTGTCATAAAATTACGTTTTTTCGTAACTATGCCGTACTGTTATATTTTAGAGTATAAGAATGACAGCAGAAGGAAATGTCTTAGTAACGGAGGTGTTTCTTACCATCACTTAGTACAAATTTATATATTTTTTCAATAAATCTTAAAATTTCAATTGACCATAAATTTAATAGAAAAAAAAGGTAAAATCATCCTTATACCTTTCATATAAAGTTCAGTTTAGATCGTTTGTCATATCAGGTGTCAACGCTATTCTCGAATGTTCTATCGCTACTCACTTAGTAGTGATGTGTTAGGTCGAATGTTTTTATCGATATACAACGTGTCAGTAATTATTTTATATAATATAAAAATTTGTCATTTTTATTTTTAATAGTACGATAGTTAAATCGCAGTCTTAAATACGAGTACTTTAATTAATAAATTATTAAAAAAATCGAAAGTGTTTTTATTTTTTGTTTGTCCTTCCTTCGAGTTGAATTTAACCAACGGATTGACCGAACATTTTAAAGAAAAAAGAGAAGTCTACTTTATCTTCCTTGCAAGAGAAAGTAGACCCTTTCCCAGACTAGTAAGTAAAACACCTTAACTTCTAAAACTTCTTCTTCTTAAACAGTCTGCCCGTGACCACATTTGCTGAAAAAACGTCGGTATAAATAATATTTATAACTTAATGAATCACATTTAAACCGTTATAAAGTATTTTATTTAAATATAGCTTCTTAACTAGAGTGTCCATGGAGTTTCTTGCCGGTTCTTCTCCATGAGACCCACTTTTTGGAACCGTGCAACTAGAAGTTTCATAAGAGCCTGCAAAGGCCTATTTGAAATAAAAAACTTTTGATTTTTTTGATTTGATTAGCAATCGTGTTTTTATTCACTCACGTTGTTAAAATACATTTGAATTTCTAAAAAAACATTAAAAGATTTTAATATGTTTTTATATATCATATCTACTACGAAAAATAAAACAATAGGAAATATTTATTTGCTCGTGCTTGCACGGTAATAAATGCGATTTGAAGTATGGTGAGTAGTTAAGTGATTTCTGCTGTTACAAATGTGATTTATGATTCAGATTGTTAGTAATACAGAACTGAAAATTAAAAAAGAATATAATACCTACAAGTACTTTTTCAATTCATTCTAACCCTAACTTATATTATAAATTCGAATGTGTGTGGTTTGTTCTTCCTTCTCGCAAAGGCTCTACATATTGATTTGAAAAAATAAATAAAAATTGTATCAAAAATAAAATACCTTATTTTTTGGTTTAACACCAGTTTAAAACGGCGCTATACCGTATAATTACACCACAAATGATAATCATACAACATAGTACTTAAATCGTAAACAAAAATAATGTATCAAATATCGATAATGTTTTTAAACGTGTCCGACACTAGCCGGAAATGACGAAATTATTAAATTTATGACAAATCATGACACAGTTTTCGACTTTTTGAAGTGATGATTAAAACCATTATTGCGTGCAAGAAGAATAACGACATCTATTATCGAGTAGAGGAATTATTTATTAGTTTGTTTCAATATTACAAAGTAACCGTTATCGCGAAGTACTAAGATATATTATCAATTGTAGGACCAGTGTGATTTATGTAGTTTTGAGTTAAATAAAAACAACCAATCGAAGAAAAATTGCAACTGTGTGCAGTATTAAATACTCCATTCATTTGTGTGAATTTGGCGACACTTGATCCGGTACAAATTATGACACATCGCACTTCTACTTACTTCTTCTGTTCTGTGGCTGAAAATGAGGCTGTAAGTATTATATATGTGTATACATAATTCTTCTGTGCGTGTGTATGACACTGAATTCCTCCTAAGCCGCTGGATAGATATTTTTGTGAGTATTTGAGTTGGTTGGTTCACAATTAGAAGCAGTAGTTGGCGCTGTGATAGAGTTCCAGGAATATATTTTGAAGCCAACATTCGGGCAGGGCGTCTGGCGGGTTGCTAGTATATAAATATAATATAATAATACATGGCATCGGGTTGAGCGCAAACATTCGTTTTTATAGCGACGTATATGGTAGTATTTACTGATTATTATCACCCTAATGAACGCTGCCTTAATAAGATGTATAGTTATTGAGTAATGGCTCCTAGCTCATATGGGTTAGGGGATGCTGGTTGCTACTGATTTTTAGAGACGATTTTATTATAAAAGATGGTGGAAATCAGCCATCATCTGATAGAAAGACTATAATCATACCGCCCGTAAATATCGGAAGTATTGCAGATGATTATATAGTGATATTGTTCTAAATTGCCAATACTTAAGATGCCGTGGATCGATTGTTGCTATCTATGAAGGAATTCAGGATTTCTGTCTCCATCTCCCACTTATTTATGGTCGAAATAGCCTATCATATTCTAGTATGCCAAGGTTTATTGACAAGACATCTAACCTGTAATAATAGGAACTACCAAGCCGAAAATACCGTAATTAGGTTATTCGTTCAAAGAAATATTATTCCTTAGAAAGGACTTATATTTTATACGGATATTTCAAATAGTTCATGCAAAGAAGCAAGGAGTTCTTGTTTAAATTTAAAAGAGCAGTGACAGTATTTTGATGTTAGATATCGACAGACGAGTATGAGGTTCAGTTGATGGTGATACCCCAGCCACAGAACATTAGTTCCTTCCACCCGTTTAATACTCAAAGTGACTAGACGTGGGAAAGACATGCTTATAGGGACCCATCGGTGCGCAATGTAGGTGTTGTAGCCAACGCGTCCGCGCCAAAACATACATAATAAAAAAGCCTCTTTAAAACTAAGCAGTGATTGCACCATGACCACATCACCACAAATGCTATTACCTATTAAGTTATAAAAAAAAGATTATTGTAGCATTGTTTACATGATTTCGTAAAACTATTAAATTGATTTTCGTTACCAATTTCATCACGTAAGAAGGAAATTATGTAACGTAAGTGGATGTGTACTTGCATTTCATATAGAGTGGAATTATCATGCAATTATTACAGATATTTGACTAAAACCGTATCTTGTGTAGCAAACAAGAAGAGTGTTATAAAGTTAAATTCGTCCATCAGAGTGCACAGGGGATACCATGCTCGTTCCAGTAATAGTTGCAAAGGATAACAAAAGTAGCTAGTCAAGTGCTTTAACGAAACAATAAAATTAGACTTGGAACAATACCGAGTGTTAAATATTATTGTGAAAGGTACATTTATATGCATTAGTGCACTTTAAAAACTAGCAAATACCTATATTTTAGAAAATTGTGTGAATTTCGTGCTCGAAAGTTTTAATTCCCAAATCTTAAACGCCAAGTTTACCTCTTATTTACTAATTTCGTATGTCTGCGACGAACTTATATAAAATCTGGGATTTCTGAGCCCCGCATAGTATGCTGAGGTTCTGGATTCAGGCAGAGAATGAAGAGAATCAAGGTTAGTGGTACTAATTTTCTACTTATCAGAACATTGATCGACGCCCTATAAAATCAAAAAAATACAGTCCACTATATCGAATTTTCACCAGCAAAAGTGCTTTTATATTACACAATGTTATTGTTTCGAATCTATAAATTCGAAATTATCGATATTGAGTTGAGATAACATATTTTGTTGTCGCTTTATTAATATGTTAAGTGGGAATACTGATATTCCTACTCTGTGATACAAACTAATCGTTGTGATAGAGTAGCACCTATACTTTGTCACGAAGGGTGTACGGACGACGTGATGGGCAGTTTATTGCTTCGACGGCAGTATCGCACTCTTTGATTGGCAACACTATGCGTGAATAAACATTGATCGCCGCTTAATCGACTTCAGAATGAACGATGTTTTCATTACTATGTATCTTTATATTGTTTGCTTTCTAGCCAAGCTATTGCAAAATAACTTTGTGATTTTACAGCTGTGCAAATTTCATAAGCTGTCTAACAATATACACAGAATTCATTGAATTATTAACTAAATAAAATCGACGAGTGTTTATGAAAGCATTTATGAAAGTGGAAGAAGCAAAAGTGGTATGTAAGGATCGGAGCGTATGGAATTCCGTGATGTCTGGCTACCTCAATGGTAAAAAGGCGTGATGTTTATGCATGTGTGTATGTTCTAACAAAATTAAAAATTAATTAAAATGAAATTTGTTGGATTTCCTTCTTCTCGCAAAATAGGTGTTAAACTGAGAAATGTGATATTTTGCTCAGCTTTGAGGTAGGAGAGTGTAGTTACTTCGGCTTATTCGGGAAAACATAACTTCATATATTCCATAAATCGAGTTTTCTTGGATGTTTCATTTTTCCTTGTCCATAAATTCCAATTTTAAGTATCTTAAATAATATTTATGTCAAATATGTATTATGTACTTTTCTTAGCCTTGGAAGTTTATCGCATCATCTGATGTTGTTCCCAGACATGTACGATACCAGACAGTTGCAGTAATGTAACGAAACGGGACAGGATTAGCTAATCCTGTCCTAGTACAATGTTTTCATTTTATTAGGGACTTTTTATTATTGTTAAAACAAAATTCACTTAATTAAAAAAAATACACATGAAATATTTAATGAAAGTAGTTTACATAAAGTCTAATTTGAAATATGTAATAGAAACATAGAGATAGACAAAATTAATTTTAATAATTAAGATAGCCAAAATTAATTAAAATAATATAAGATTAAAAAGTAAAAATCAAATGATAATTGACCACAATTTTTTAAAAATGGAATTTTTATTCCTTCCAAACTCATCCTTTTTAAACTCTACCAGACGTAGTCAAAAACATTTTATCAATAGCAATGTTCAAAAAGACTAGAATCCTACGGAACTTGAAAGCGGATGTTGGATGGATTAACTCTTGTATCAAAAACTTTTCTGAAACTTAAACACAGTCATGCTTTGGGACTAAATATCTGTTTTTTACGCTGGTGCTAGTGACCCTCTTATAATGACTTCTCGAAGATCCTTAGTATTTTAAAATGGTGCAAACGTTTAGGATTAAATTAATTGGTAAAAATTGAAAACGGACCTGCGGGTCACCTACTCTAAAGTGACTACCGCCGCCAATAATTACCCGTAACTGTGTTGCCGCAACTCAGGAGTCGCGGGAGTGTCGCTGGCTTTTTAGGTAAAGTTTCTTGTAAGTGATGTATTTAACGGGCTCATTGGCGCGTTCGGTAAAACACCTGCCGTGCGCATCGATGGGTCGTGGGTTTGAATCCCACCGGAACGATATGTTTATAATTTTCTGTAAGCATATTTTCCCCACGTTTGGTAACTTCGGACATTGATCGGTTGGGAGGAATATCGGAATTCCGACCTTGTAACGAATCACCATTCATAGATGGAAAAACCGTGAAGTGCACATTGCGCGTTTCAGTCTATGGATTTCCGAATGCTCGAAGTAAAAAGTAGGTTCACCGCGCATCATTGACATGTTCTGTGGCTGAGGTGTCACCTACAATCAAGTGAACCTCATGCTCGTCTGTCGATATCTAAAGTAAAAAAAAAATAGTTCCTGTAATTTTAACGTATGCCGTAAACTGCAGTATGGTAAAGCTATGGTTAGTTTATTTAGGATGCGCTTCGGTTTGTCGGTGCCTAATACGACTACGAATACGACTGTAGTTTGTCACGAACGGGACACATCGGGACGTGATGCATTGTTTATTGCTCGTACGATATCGCCTGATTGGATACTCTATACATAAACATAGATAGATAGATAAATTCTTTATTTTACACTGGAATCAGCCAGCGACTTCGTTCGCGTGCGCTTCATCTTAAGCTGAGCTTTTGAGCAAGGTTTCTGATACATATTGAAAGTGGCGAAATAATCAAACTATTTAATTTCTATATTAAACTGTTATTGACATCTGATAAATCGAAAAAGTTTGACACGAGTCAATTTGCATTGCAATTTGTTGATATGGTGCCTTTAAAATAATCTTTAAATGATGACTTTTCTTGCCAACAGCCGATTTCGATCAAACAAAGCCTTTATGTTGCCCCGGACTTTGCTTAATATATTTGTGAAAATTGCATGAAATTCGTTTCAGTATCTTCGGAGATTAGCCCGTGCAAACAGACAAACAAAAAATAAAAATCTGGGTTTGTTCTGTTTCTCTTCTTACATCCCCCTGACCCGGTTCTTAGCATTTTTTTCTATGTACAGACATTTGACCTCTATTTTATTATATGTAGTAAATGTATACATATGTATAGACAAGAAATATAATATACATAAAGTGCTTAAAACTAGGTTAGATAAATAAAAATTTAATCTTTGTACAACATATGGTCGGCTTATTGCATAATGCGATCTCTACCAGGCAAACCTCTGAGAAGGAATTTAACTTAAAACAATTTTAATAGTAGTAGGTATGTGATAACAAGCACACTAACACTAAAAGTGTATAAGAAAGGTGTATCTAAAATTAAACAAATAATAAACAATTACACGTCAGTAATATTGTCTTTTATTAACGCGAGTATCACACATTTAATAAAATACTGTATACCGGATTAACGTCAATTACACGTCACGTGAATATAGCTTAAATTGTAATATAAAGACAAAAATTAAGAAAATGTTAAGGGAAGAAAATAAAAAGTAAAAATATACAATAAAAAAAACAAAAATGCAAAAACAAGTAGCTAATTATACGGTCAAATAGGAGATTTTTAAAATATAGATGCTGAATGTTAGAATGAATGAAGTTTATTTTATATATTTTTTAAGTTTTTCTTTTTTTTTTCTTGCGAAAGTGGTATGTAAGGATCGGAGCATATGGGATTCCGTGATCTCTGCCTACCCCAATGGAAAAGAGGCGTGATGTATGTTTGTATGTTTATGTATATATGTGTATGTATGTTTTTCTTTTTGGAATACGGGGTATAAGGGTTGTTGGCTCGTTCGTTCGTTCGTTCGTTTCAGCCATAGGACGTCCACTGCTGAACATAGGCCTCCCCCAAAGACTTCCAGTACGGCCGATCACTTGCGGCCTGCATCCAGCAGCTCCCTGCCACCTTCGTCAGGTCGTCTGTCCATCTTGTGGGAGGCCGTCCTACGCTTCGTCGTCCGATTCGTGGTCTCCACTCGAGAACCTTTTTGCCCCAACGGCCATCGGTTCTGCGAGCTATATGCCCAGCCCATTGCCACTTCAGTTTGCTCATTCGCAAGACTATGTCGGTAACTTTGGTTCTACTACGGATCTCCTCATTTCTGATTCGATCACGCAGAGAAACACCGAGCATAGCCCTTTCCATAGCTCGCTGAGCGACTCTGAGCCTTTGTGCGAGGCCCATCGTGACAGACCACGTTTCGGTTCCGTACGTCATCGCTGGTAGAACACACTGTTCAAAGACTTTTGTCTTTAGGCACTGGGGTATTTTGGACGAAAAGATGTTCCGAAGTTTTCCGAAAGCTGCCCAGCCGAGACGGATTCGACGATTGACCTCTTTCTCGAAGTTGGACCTACCTAATTGGATAGTGTGTCCCAGGTAGACGTATTCGTCAACAACATCGAGTACAGAGCTCCCAATAGATACTTGGGTGGGCACAACGTGGACGTTCGACATGATTTTTGTCTTGTCCATGTTTATCTTAAGGCCCACCTGTTGAGAGACCCTGCAGAGGCCATCGAGCATTGTGTTCAGGTCTTCCAGCGATTCTGCCATGATCACGACGTCATCAGCAAATCGTAGGTGAGTGATGTACTCGCCGTCTATATTTATGCCGAACCTTTTCCATTCCAGGAGCTTGAAGGCATCTTCCAATGCTGCTGTAAACAGTTTCGGAGATATAACGTCTCCCTGTCTTACACCACGTTGCAAAGGAATTGCCTTCGTGCATTGCTCCTGTACTCGGACCGACATGGTGGCGTTTTGATATAAACAGCTAAGCACCTCGACGTACCGATAGTCTATACGACACCGCTGGAGAGACTGCAGCACAGCCCAAGTCTCGATCGAATCGAAAGCTTTCTCATAATCCACAAACGCTAAGCATAGAGGCAAATTATACTCCTCGGTCTTCTGTATAATTTGCCGCAGCGTGTGAATATGATCCAGAGTACTAAAACCTCTTCGAAAGCCTGCTTGTTCTGGAGGCTGGAATTCATCGAGCCTGCGTTCGAGACGATTCGTAATGACCCTTGAAAAAAGCTTATAAACGTGGCTCAGCAGTGAGATGGGTCTATAATTCTTCAATAAGGTTTTGTCACCTTTTTTGAAGAAGAGAACCACCACGCTCCTGCTCCACGCTTCTGGCGTTGTACCCTCCAGCAAAGCGGTGTTAAACAGCCTCTGAAGCACTTTAAGGACAGGATTTCCACCCGCCCTCAAAAGCTCCGAGGTTATACCGTCTTCCCCGGGAGCCTTGTTGTTCTTAAGCTGTTTGAGGGCCATACTAATCTCGTACAGACTGATATCCGGGATGTCTTCGGTGTAGTGCCGGGTCAGTCGGGCTCTAGGGTCTTTCGCAGAACTGGTGTCAGGCTTTGCCAATGAGGTGTATAGTTGGCCGTAGAAATTTTCGACTTCTCTCAGTACCTCAGGTTTCGTCGCTAGCGTATCTCCATTCTCTGTTTTCAGCTTTGTCAGCTGGCTTTGCCCAATAGACTTGTCTCTTGCAAACACCTTTGAGCCTTTATTTTGCTGAATCGCCTCCATAATACTATTTGTATTAAAAGAGCGGATGTCGTGTCGCAAGGACTTTGATATTCGTCTATTGAGCTGCCTGTATACATCCGCGTCATCAGAGGTCTGGAGTTTCATGGAACGTCGCTTAGCTATGAGTTTGAGAGTACTGTCGGAGAGTTTTTGCGGTCGATCCTTACGGCGGGCCTTATAGTACTTAGATCCAACTGAATGGATAGTCTCCACGAATCTGCTGTTAATATCGTCCACCAAAACACAATCTTCTAGGCAATCAAAGCGATTTTTCAGCTCGAGTTGAAAGCTCTCAGGGTTTTGGATTTGAGCATAAGATGGTCGTAGTGTAGATTTCATCAGACGAGACCTTTCAACTTTGACGTTAATATTCAATGTGCCTCTTACCATACGGTGATCACTTCCGGTTTTAACCCTGTGAATCACGGAGACATCATTGAAGATATGTCTTTTAGTTGTCATGATGAAATCTATTTCGTTTTTTGTTCTACCGTCGGGGCTCATCCAGGTCCATTTCCTGTGTGGAGGTTTCTGAAAGAAAGAATTCATCATAAAGAGTCCTTCTTTTTCCAGGAATTCGGATAGCCTCTGGCCTCGCGGATTTCGTTGCCCAAAACCGAATTGTCCTACCCTCATCTCACCATCGCCTTTCTTACCCAGTTTTGCATTGAAATCCCCCATCACAACAGTAAAATGTGTTTTCGAGGTATGTATGGCTCTACTGATGTCCTCATACATGATCTCTACTTCGTCATCTGAGTGGGCCGAGGTCGGAGCGTAAACCTGTATAACCTTCAACGAATACCTTTTGGATATTCTGAGTATAAGGTACGCTACCCTGCTCGACACACTGTCGATAGCTATAATGTTGTTAATGAGGGACTGGCGGACGATAAACCCAATTCCACCCTGGGATTGTCGATCACCCTCCCGGAAGAAGAATAAGTTACCGGATGCCAAGGATATCGTATCCTCACCCTCTCTTCGAACTTCTGATATTCCTATCACATCCCACCGTATCTTACTCAATTCCTCTTCTAACTCAACAATCTTTTCGTCGGTCCTCAAAGTGCGTGCATTGTATGTTACCAGGGCCAGTGGTTGTTGGGAGTGGTAGCCGGATCTCTGCCGGTGATTCTTAGCACCCCTTGCCCCGCCGTTTCCATGGCCGCTACCGTAGCCAGGACTAACGGGGCTGCCGGGGACTAGGGGCCTGGTTGTAGTTGTGCTGGTCATATTTTTATTTAAATCTGTGGGGGGGATAAAGCCAATACTCGCCACGCTTGGCAGGCGGGTTGGCGAGCGCAGTAGGTGTTGGTATCAAATCCACAGGAAAACGCTGCTGCCCATTTCCTGATGAGTAACCCTTAGTCGCCTCCTACGACACCCACTGGGAGAAATGGGGGATGCTATTCTTAGCCCGGCATCCCACGGGAAAAAAAAATCATGCATATTCCCTATTATTGTTATTGGTGCTATTATGGTTGTTGGCTCACCTGATGGTAAATTATCACCGATGCCCATAGACATCTACAACACCAGAGAATTTGTAGGTGTTTTTATTTTCGAGGTCCCTAATTTCAAATTAAAAATAAATTTATATTTTTTACAAGCATGAAAAAAGCTGTAATAGAAAGTTCTTTCAGATTTTTTATTTCTCAATATATAGTATATACCTAGTTATACTTTTTCATAATTTCTCATCATTAAGATTGAGGTTAGACACTTCATCCTCTTCGCTTACCATTCACATGCGCTTGAAATTCAACTTTAAACATAAATATGTTTTAAATGAGACATGATTAAAACATTCCATTAGTCAAATGCACGTTTATATTATGTTATTAAATATGAATCTTATCTCTGGATCTATGGGTTACTAAATATCATTTTATAAGCAGCAGTCGATTTTGGAATTAAAGGCATAAATACATCCCGGATTAAAATATAAGAGTTTGTCCCATAATGGAATAAAACAGGATCTTTCTTTATTTAAATATCTTTCTCTAATATGGCAAATTATGTCATTATACTTATGTCTTCACAGTCAGAAAAATATTAATTTTTTTTTAAATAAATGGGTTAAAATGAAAATGGTCTTCAGTACTTCTTTGCCCTTAAATAATGCTTAAAA
Source organism: Anthocharis cardamines (assembly GCA_905404175.1). Classification (NCBI taxonomy): domain Eukaryota; kingdom Metazoa; phylum Arthropoda; class Insecta; order Lepidoptera; family Pieridae; genus Anthocharis; species Anthocharis cardamines. The sequence goes on from FR989959.1 coordinate 5,809,813, forward strand.
ATAATAAAATCCGATAGTGAATTCTTGTAGAATAATGACAAATGCAAATACAATTACTTACATATCAACTGATTTATAAAAATGATATCTTTTTAAGATTTGACTTGTGATGAAAATTACTCATGGGAGTGTAAATGATCGACATAACTTCTGAAAACTGATTGATAATAATTTGTTTTTGTATTATAAACAATGTGATATTATTTAAATGTAATGTCTGAACAGAGAGTCATGAGTTGCAGTAGTATCAGGCATTACTTATACTAAATATGATCGGGAAGTATTATGTGAGCGGCTACTACTTCTAAAAATTGATCATGAAATTTTCACGTCGAAAACACTGCACTTTCTCATAGTTGAATTGACGGATGAATAGACGGCAGCAAACTTTGTAGGTCGAGAGAGTATTTACCTTACAGCTTCGTATGCGGGCGGATATCCGGATATAACGCAAACATTTGTTCGGCTCAAACTATTTCGAAATTCAAAAAACTCGGTTTATATTCAATAATATCTGGAATCCGCGACTTCGTTCGCATGTAATTTAGTTTTATAGTATAGGGTAATGAGTAGACAGTAATCACGGCTGCCATACGAGCCCACAATCTCAAGAGTCGCGAATATGTTGCCGGCCCTGTAGGTATGCTCAAACGTACATATTTACGTAATTATTGTCATGATCGTTTGTCCCAACATCTGATTTCAATGAAATTAAGCGTATATAATGTTTTACTATGCTACACTTAATTTACCCGTGACTGCATGAAATCATATCAGTAGTTTAGGAGATGAGCGTTAACAAACAGATAGAAAAAAGTTTTAAAATGATTTTTATGTTTTCTGTTACTTTTCTTTGATAACGCCCTCACTAAACAACTATTATTTTTATATCTATAGTAGTTATCATATACATATCACATAGTTTTTAGAGATATATGCCGCTAAAAAGATTCTCACGTAAAGTAACGCCAAGACGAGTAAGTACATATTATTTGCACTGTAAAGTTATCGGATCTTATGGAGAGACATGCTACTCTCTCTCATCAAAGCGTATAGTGTTCTGCGTTAACCCTAGTCCTAAGTTCTCTACAAATCCTATACCTTAGTTAAAATGTGTGGCCATTTTGACTAATTAAGGTGCCATGAAAAACAATTTCCACCCGCCCTTTCTCCGAGTTCAACAATACTTTTATCTTAGTATGGATAAAAATAAATATTGAAGGATATGTAAATATGTAGGTATAAATTTTAGAATCAAGCTGACCAATCACTAGTTTCTCGCCTTTCCTAAGAAAGAGTACATTCAATATAAAATATTTCTTTTCAAATGCATACCTTTGAAATATCGAACAAATGCATTTGAGGTTATTTAAACTAAAAGTGAACAGTAAGATATAGTTGAGTGCTACAGAATGAGGTAATAGTTTTCTTTCCTTTTTAATTCGCCTCTCTCCCGGGATAAATGCACAGTACCGAGCTAACACGTACAAGTCGTCTTATCTTAAAGCACGTATCTCTCTTGATGCCTATTTTATTGGTCGTTGGAGTACACTGAATACCATTGCATGTGCAGTGCCCTAAGCGTGGTGCTTCGGAGATATCTTTCGTGCCGTAGAAAGAGAAAGAATTGTACTATTTTCGGTAGTGTATGCTTATATCGTGAGTGGAAAGCTAAAGCGTCAAAATTATACTTGTGTGAAATGACGTTTAAATAAAATCATATCTCTTATATTTTTCATACATACATACATACATATACATCACGCCTCTTTCCCATTGGGGTAGGCAGAGATCACGGAATTCCATATGCTCCGATCCTTACATACCACTTTCGCTTCTTCTACTTTCATCAATGCTTTTATACACACTCGACGGTTACGAGTACTTTTGATCTGGCCCTTTTGCAGAACGTCCCCGATCTGATCGAGGTACGTTCGCCTTATATTTTTCATCTGATTTATTCATAAAAAAAGTTGTTAAAATTATGTTCTATCTACCTTTGCAAATGAAATATAGTGTTTCTCTATTTTGGACAAATTGGCGCTTTAGCAGTTTTGCCTTTCCACTCACCATATATATAGATTATAGACACATTTCTGTTAATCGGTTCCTTTGTAAAATTTTTGAAGTTATTTTTACAATATAATAAACTAGTAATATGCCCCTTCGCATGGGTGCAATGTAGATGTAGGTGTTATACAAAAATTACGTAATTTTTAAAATCATCCAGTAGTAATTGAGTTAAAACGTAACAAACAAACAAATCTTTCCTCTTTATAATATTAGTATAGATATTTCCCTCCCATATGCTGCACTAGAGCCATATGAGTAGTTCTTTTATGCGAGTACTAAGTGCGAGTTATTAGCTAACAAAGAAAATGTTACTAAAACTTATGGCGTATTATGAAATCCTGAAAAATATTCAATCATAATGTATGATGAAAATATTTTGGTTCTATGCCTGAAGCCTGAAGTTTGGAAGTTGTAATTATTGGACTATTGTTTAAAATACTAATCCAGTTTAGAAAAATGTAAGTAACAAGTCACTTTTTATTATATAAATGGATAACAATCAAAACGGTATAACCGCCATTCCATAACAATACGAAAGTAATTTAAAGTAAAAAAAAAGTAAATTCAAGAAAAGACCAAATGAAGCAGAAAAATACAATTAATAAGAACGAAAGAAAACTCAAAAAAAAAAAGAAAATAAGTCTATTTTGCTAAAAAATTCACTTATTCGTTTTTGGCTGTTAGCCATCGATATGGAACTAATCATTCAAAGGTAACCAATAGATACGTAAGTTGTAAGCTACTTTTCCGCATAATTAATTATCCCAACCAAATGTCGTTATGAAAACTCGAAAAAAATCTTTTTGAAACGATTCCTTTTTAAGAGGATTTACTCAATTAAAGGGAGAAAGAAAAAATATTTCACCCTCCAATTAACTTGCCAAAATAATAAGTCGGATTTATGAGATATGGAAATTCAGATAGGCAATAGTATTATAACAACGAATAATATTATATTTAAATGACGGGCTCGTTGGCGCATTCGGTAGAACACCTGCCGTGCGCATCGATGGGTCGTGGGTTCGAATTTCACCGGGACCACATGTTCATAATTTTCTGTAAGCATGTTTTCCCCACATCTGATAACTTCGGGAATTGATCGGGTGGAAGGAATATCGAAATTCCGACCGGGTAATGAATCACCGTTCATAGATGGAAAAACCGTGAAGTGTACATTGCGCGTTTCAGTTTTAATCTATGGATTTCCGAATGCTCGAAGTAAAAAGTAGGTCGACAGCGCATCATTGACTGACGTTCTGTGGCTGACCTCATGCTCGTCTGTCAGTATCTAGCATAAAAAAAATAATGAGAAAATTTAAGATGTGTGATAATCACGTTGACAAAAGACAATATTATAAAAAAATATATAATATATGTATCAAATATTAAAATTATTGACTTTTTTCGAATTAGGGCATGTGTATTCCAGTATTTGACTGAAAATCAGTCAGGCAAAATGTCACAGGTACCCTGAGTAGCATCCCATTTTACACACACTGCCACACAGCTGCTACTCAAATATTTAGGTGAAATTGATCTTTCATGTTTGTATCATATTTTGGTAGATAATTGCTTTGTTTTCTTGTTTATTATTATTGTAATTGCCAGTCTCAATTGAACCATACTTATTCATCGCTATTCATATGATCATTATGGCTTTGACCATCATTTTATTGCAGTTTATGTTGGCATTTTAAAAGCACACACATAACGTATCTGAGACTTCTAGGAACTCAATAACTGAATGTTGTTAGTATTTTGGGTTGCAGTTGTATCATAAGTCATTTTATATGTATATTATTTGTTTCCTATATTATACGTGTGTAACAAAAATATTTATTAACACCTAAAATAAATAAACGTATGTAAGTTGTTACTATTTATTAAATCTTTTATACTTATTGAAATATTCTCCATAAGTATATTGTTGTTCAATGCAATTAAACAAAAATCAATTATTTTTCTTAAACAAATCGTCACTATTGATTAAAGCTACGACTTTACTAATTTAGAAGGAAACACCTAACAAAAAATGTAAATACTCCTACATCCTCAAAATAATCTGAATCTAAACGTAGCTACTTAGGAGTTATAAAATGTGATTTATATCTAAATTGCTCTACATAAATATTCTGCTATATTTCTTATAATGTTTATTACACCCATTTTGTACACATGTTGGTGATATAGCGGTTTAATAACTCAACTTCGTTTTCGTATGTGCTATAATTATGTGCCTACGGAAGTTCACCTAATAACATGACTAGTGATAACATAAAGCTATTTCGATACGTATTTCTAAAGACTCAATTAATTTCTTTGGCCTATATTTGTATTATATATTTGTTACGAAGAGTATTATTTATTATGAAAGATATTATAAGTAGTTAACATTTTTTTCTAAGAATTCCTCATGATAAATTTAGCATAAAATAAATATTGAGTATTTCGTAGAATAAGGTTGAGGAAGATATTTAAAATAAGAAGAAAAATCATTTATTAATACGCACACGCAAGTGACAAAAATAAATTAAGTGAATAAATTAAATATACGTGTGGTGTCTAAAAAGGGCCACTAACAAGCCACTCGGCATGTTGTAACACAGAAGTGTTGCAACGCTAATCTTCTGTGGCCTCTATCTGACACACAACCTCAAGGGTGACACCTCTCCTGAGTAGATTTTTTAGAATATTAATATTACAACATAGCTTACAAACAGGTTATAAAGTATAATAATAATAACAATTAAATATTTGATTAAAATATAGAATAAGTTGAATGAGCCATATTGTTGCTAAAATAGTGCTATACTTTGCTACGATTAATTTTATATTCTCTTAATTCTTAATGAAAATAAAATAAATATTTTGACACAGGTTATCCTATCTTGTCTTCTAAGACCTTAATGTTGCTTTATACTCTAGAGTCTAGATGCTGAAAAAAACTTGTTAAATAAGAAAATCCATAAGTTCCACAATAAGTGTACATATACCTAATGTGTATATTAATAATTATTGTAATTTGTGACTCTCTCTCTGATAAAACAAAATAATCACATCTTGTCTTGAGATCGTTCCCATAACAATTATGTAGGTTACTAATCTTTAAATTAATTCAGTGAAACAGTTAAGGCAAGCATTTATAAGGGGGATGTAATGTAGGCTCGGTTCACGTAAACGGCACTTGCAAATCCGTTTATGTTCCCGCAAGCCCACTTTCGGTGAATTGTTACGGTAATGGTTTTAGGTGTTGCACATACTACGTACTTACGGGTCCTGCGCTCTACGGATGTGGGGGAAAAATGGCTACATGTACACAAAGCTTTGTATAATTTGTAACTTTTGAGTTAGTACAAGGATCAGAATAACAACCGGGCAGCTAAAAGCTTTACGTAAAACATTTATTATTGTGGATCTGTGGCTTGTTTGTCTCGTTGTGCACATTTGCGTGAAGTGCAAATAATAATTTGAAATTTCGCTAAGTCGCCTTTATTTATTTAAAATCATTAAACTATTACACTTTGATTATATTATTTATCTTAAGAATACTTTCAACAAGTAACAGCTTGTTAATATTTTGATTATTATCAGATATAAATGTATTGTTCCATCAAAAACATGCGTTAAGTTTTTGAAATTTCATGTAACATTAAATTTTCAAAAACGTACCGGTACTGTATTTCAGATGTCAAACACCACTGAAAATCAGCGCTGCGCCGCTCTAATGTGGTGTGGCACAAGCTGAGTGGTCTCCTTCTATGACAGTACTTAGTTGTAAGTAAATCTATTTTTTTCTGTATAGTATTTGTACCTTTATGTATAAAAGAGTTTGAATTTTTATTTTATCTTTTTTCGTACAAAAACAAATTATAATAAATATTAATATTATAAATACTTATGGCTGTCTACTTCTCTGTAACTAATAAGAAACTAATAAAATGCAAAAATTCGTTTAATATTTTTTGTTAATGCTGTGAAGTAAATATTATTATTGTCTACTATGATAAGGTCCAATCTATTGTATCATTTAAGCTACTAGACATATTCCCTGTCCCATACAAAAAAGCAAAGTTGAGCCGCAAGTTCAATAGACTTTTTGCAAAATACTGTTTTTATGTTGACAGAAGGAAACAAATATATAAAAAAAATCTCAAGCAGGTATTACTATCCCGCAACACATATGGATCAAGAACCTATTAGTGCTTTCCAATCGCAAGTTTCCTGAGCCGTATATTCAGCGTTCAGTGGACAGGAAATGTGTTAATGTATAATAGTCTATAGGGTAAACGTGAATATCTATTCATTTTTGTATGATAAGCATCTTTTTCTGGATAAGCTTCAGATATTTATCTCCGAGTAGTTGATAGGTATTTTATGAAATGGTTATCATCTATTTATTTACTGAAATCATCTCCAACCTTCAATTTAAAAACAACATACAATTTGTTATTCTGCTAAGAAGTAGCGTCAGACACGACGAGTTAATTTTAGTTCTGGATAATCAATTAAAGTCAAAAACAAGCTCTGCGTGGTACCGAAGTTGGCAACGTAGCGCTTGTCTAATCATTGATAGGTCTAAGATAAGCCGCATACGCTTTATATAATAGAAAAGTAAATGTATAGGTGTAACATAGGTCTACATGTAATTTGACCATAAATGAACTGACACTTTTTAAGCCAAGTATTTTTAATCTCAAATTAATGTCTTTTTTTAATGTTTGGAACATGTCTCTTCCTCACGTCTGGTAACTTCGGGCATTGAACGGGTGGTAGGAATATCGAAATTCCGACCGGATAACTAACCTCCGTTCATAGATGAATAAAATGCAAAGTGCATATTGCACGTTTCGGTTTCAGTCTATGGATGCTTTCAGAATGTTCGAAATAAAAAAGTCGGTCGACAGTGTATCATTGACTTATGTTCTGTGGCTGAGGTATCACCTACCATCAAGTGAACCTCATGCTCGTCTGTCGATATCTAACATAAAAAAGCCTATACCCATGTAACGGTAACAGTTTCAAGGCACTTTCTGCCTCGCATAATGTGAAATCTACTATGTGAAATTAGGTGTCCAGATTTTCCAAACCGATGCGACTTGGGAACCCTCAAGACAAGTCTAATTATTTCTTAAAGATTTTCAACCCACCTGCGGGCCCTCTGGTATCATTTGCTACAACCAAGGGCGGTTTTAATTACTTTTCGTCACGCCACCTGCCCGGTTGCTCCCAATTCTATATAAAAAATTCTCCTTGTGTATTAGAAAATATATATATACGTAATTGTTAATAAATCTACATGTCTATTAAAAGTAGGTTTAATACGATTACCAACTTACTAATTATTTATTCGTGGTATTTTAGTAATAGCAGTAATTTCAGGTTACCAGACTCAGTTTCGGACCTAAAATGTTCGTGCGTGGTGGACATAATTTCATTATGTGCGAGAGGCTAGTAATATTGGCTAAATTGTTACATTCAGTAACATAACTGAAGGTTTGCCCATTATTTTTAACACAAGCACCCTCACGTTAAATTGAAATCGTGTTGTTAACGAGTTTAGAAGGTATCGCAGTCAGATCGAAAACAATAATTAAAATACTCACCCGTTTGTGGCAGCACTTAATTTTTAATTTGATTGATATCAGCGGGAGGTTAATAGTTTTAATTGTATTTTATTAGCATTTCTTTTGTTTTATTTTACAAAATAAACAATTTGAAGAAGAACGTGTGCCCTTCTTTATATTAATTTATGTGGTGTTAGGACAAAATAAAATATATATTTTTAAATTGTATATCAATCTTTAGGAAAAATAATCTTCATTGTTCCTTATATTTATGAAATAAAATTAAAATTAAATGTTTTCGACTAAATTTTATACAAGTCGGCCTAATGTTTACTTTTATTATTTTTAACCATGACTGAATAACCCTCCATCTTTTTACAGTAGTCTTAGATATACCTACTATAGATTTTGACGGGCTCGTTGGCGCGTTCGGTAAAACACCTGTCGTTCGCATCGATGGATTGTGGGTTCGAATCCCACCCGGGACAATATGATTATAGTTTTCTGTAAACATATTTTCCCCACGTCTGTTAACTTCGGGCATTGATCGGGTGGGAGGAATATCGAAATTCCGACCGGGTAACGAACCACCGCTCATAGTTATATACCGTGAAGTGCAAATTGCGCGTTTCGGTTTCAGTCTGTGGATTTCCGAATGCTCGAAGTAAAAATTAGGTCTACAGCGCATCATTGACAGAACATCCAGGGGAACATGAGGGATACCAGGTGATAACCTTCCATCAATTGAACCTCATGCTCGTCTGTCGATATCTGACATAAAAAAAAGATATATCAGAAAGATTCTATTTGACCTTATTTAGTTTCTGAATCGGATTTAAAATTGCTTCACTCGTGCTCGAGCCGATTCAGAAACTAAATAAGATCGTGTATTAAATATCCTTTTCGAAGTTAAATACATCCATAAAAAAATTGAAGTTATATTTATCATATAATTTGACGACTTGAATTGTAAAGGTAATTTCGCTACGAATAAATACGTAAATAAGGTTTTTTATACCTTTTTTCAAAATAAATATAATGAAAGTGAGTCTTTGATATCGCTGATTTCAAAAAAGAGAATAATCAGAATTTTTAAACATAAATAGGCATGACGTTCGCTTCAGTAACTTTATCGCATTAGTGGGCTGCCTCATGAAATTGGGTTGTAGTCATGATTTTAAATAAATTGTCATGCGTCGCCAACGTCGCTATCAGTTTTTAACAAACTGGTTTTTATTTAATACTAGCTGACCCGGCGAACTTCATAGCGCCTCCGATTTGAATACTATGCTATTTTCCCACATCTATTCTAAAATGTTTAGTATGTCATTGATTGGCTATGGTCATATGGCGTAGTTCCAAACCTAATCTATTTAAAAATTAATTTTCTGTATAATTAATTTTCCAATATTTTAATAGCTGCTTTTTAATTCTGCTATTTGGGGCGCAGACAAATCTGATCAATAAGAGAACATTAAAGCAGCCGTTCTTGAGTTATAAAAGGTGTAACTAACCCGAATTTGTTTTATTTATTTATAATACATTTTACGATAAACAATTACTGGGACACACGTGATCATAATAAAAAAAACGATTTATGGGTGGTTTTTTTTGGGAACATTACACATATAATACTAGTATACGTCCAAATAAAGTACGTTCACGCAATAAGAATTACCAAAAAACATCCTTCATATTGTCCCATATCCCACAATTAAATGAAAAAAGAGCGATTTAATAAAACGTATATTCTTTTATTATTACATATCGTTCCGCAACTAACACGGTCCAGTAAGTTGTTTTGAACAAAAGCCTACCACAATAGAGGCTTAATTGAGCACAAACATATACAATAATATAACGAAGACGTTTTCGCTCTGCGAATTCTGATGAAGTATGTTGAGAAGTAGGTACGAGTATATTTCGCAAGTAGAGCTTTATAAGATCTTCGTAAACACGATACTATTACCATCGACTGGCGATTAAAGTTGTGTTACCATACTATCGGCGGGTAACACTATAAGCTTGACTCACATGTTTAGCGGGCAAAAATTAATGAAGTATGAAAGTTAGAAAACATCTAATATCTTCGCAACTATCTTCTTCTTCTTAAAAACAAGCATTAGTAAGTGCTTTAGTAACACTTAACACTTAATACCTGAACCGTCAATGGACGCCAGTCTGTGGAAAAAGTAATTCCCTTCCCGTCGATAGTGTGTTACCGAGTACCTAATTTGATATTATCACGTTTTGAGAATACATTACTGTGTTTTATTTTGAAACTGTTTTTATCATGTAAAATTGAGAAACTGAGAAGTTATGTTTATATTTCGTGATCGACAAAAGTTTTTAGCGCTATTCAGAATTTATGACGTCTTTATGTTAAATGTAGAACGTAGTTAACATCGTACAATGTTTGACCACGTTTCATCTAATTGTAAGATGTACAGATTTTCTTTTCTCTCACCATACATACCCCTATTATATCATCCTCATACTTACAAGATATCTCAAGAAGAAAAAAGGGAAATGTTCAATCGGACTGTCAGAAGCGACGAGAGAACATAACGAAAGACACGAATGAAAACTTTGTGCTTATCGCTCACTTGTAACAAATTATTTGGGAAATTCTGCTATTATGATTATTTGAAACAAAATTAAGGTAAATATTAACTAAATAAGTTTTGTTACTGGTTCTACGTCTAAGTCTCGAAGTCCCTTAGTGGGAAATGAGGCAGACGCATTTCTGTCTCTGTTTCACTAAACATATGAATTCTTTACGACCAAATATGCGATAAGTCTCATTTACCCTGCCCTACGAAAACTTATTTTTATTTGTTTCTCCGAACCTGGGACAATACCATGAGCTCGGAGACAGTTGGGGTTTTAACATACATTAACATTGATGAACATTTTACTTACGGACTTGTACTAGGAGCCAAAAGTATCGTGTTTCTGGTAGGCCTATTTGGGTCCATAACAAAGATGCCAGTTGTCACGTGCCACCTTTGGACGTCTCATGTGACAAATTTACATTCTAGAGGTGAATCCGCTAAGTTTAGTCGGGTAGCGGCGCAGGTGCCAGGCCTTGCCCGAACAAACATGAAATATAGATCGCAGAAAACACGACGGGCATGATATATCACGGCTCCGGGCTCTTTGAAACAATATTTATTAAAATGGTCCCACGTTTCTCTTTTTGAAAACTGTCTTTCATTTTTTTTTGTTTTAGTTTGTTTATTGAGTACTAGGTATTTTCGTAGTTTCATTCGTCCATTCCGAAATCTATATTTTTAGGTATTTTATGTGGATACGGTATTTTACGCTTTATATACTGTCAGTAAAATAACAATAGTAAAATTATTTTGGATTGTTGATATGGGGACTAGGTATTTTCGTAGTACGACTTGTGTATAATCTGGAATAAAATTCAACTATTTCACTATACAGCAATGTACAAAGTGGTGTAAGTTCATTCTTCCGCGTTGCGTCAAGATGGATAAACGGACGTAGTTTAACAAAAAGGATCTAACTCACAAAGAATTCCTTGTGGGTTGGATCCTTTTGTTGGTTCTTAACATTGTAAAAATGCATATTTCATATTTATTTTGATACTAGGCATGCGCCAGGAACCTTCGTGGGCGTATGCAGAACAACTCATAGAAATTTCATCACAATCGGATGAATAGCTTGGTGCATAGTGAAGAAACATACTTAAATAATTTTTTACGTAGGTGTTTTACGTGGATTCAGATTTATTAAAAACTAACATTGATTTAAATCAATAACATACCATATTACTTTATTATTTATATTTCAATCGACAGTCGTCAATTAAAAGTTTACTTTGATGTATCATAAAATACCATTAAAACTTTTCGTTTTAACACGTCATTAAGTACCACCACTGGAAGTTTTAGGTTGTTTTAAAAGTTAAATATAAAAGTAGACAAAAGTAGGGATGAAGTGTTTGTTAAGAAATTAAACGCGAAGGTAATTTGCACAAGTAAAGCGGCCCATTAAAGTTTCACTGCGGAATAAGAGGTTTTTAAACACTTAATAAATGCAGTGTCGGCGACTTACTTAAATAATGTTAGATAAGATTTAATTGTAATCGCATATTTAAAGTTATTATAATTTACGTAAAATATCGCATAAGATGTAATTGGATATTTAAAGTTGATATTTTACTGCATAAGACGTAATTCATATTTAATTTCACTAAAAATGTAAAAATCGTTTTGATATTTATAAAACTTAGTATTTTAATTATTTAAATATGTTTACTGTAAATAAATTATAATTTGTGACTTTATTCACCATAGAGAAGCAGTGAAATCTGTGTAAAATTGTCAGTAAATAATTTTTCCTGCTTACTATGTAACAGATATGTGGTAATAATATATATCATTCGAAAGGGCTTACAATGAGCAATCTAAATATGTAAGAAACATATATGTAACTATTATATATAAAAAGGAAAATAAATAAAAAGGTCGCTTCCGAAGTGAAAATCGGCGCGAAATTAGCGCAAAATCGATACGCCTTCTGCAGTTCTCGTCGCGGTATACCAACGAAAACAGATACCCCGCGAATATTCTCGTAGTAATTACAGTCAGTTCAACAGTCAGACAGTTTTCCCTGAAGAAGCGACCGTAGTCAGAATCAAGAATCTTTTAATACTCCCAGTCTCCCAGTTTCCCAGTATCCAAGTTTCCCAAAGTACCTAGTTTCCCTCATTTTCCTAACCCCATACCAACCTCCTTTCCGACGTGTACTCACCGCTCTCTTACTATCGTCCAGCCGAGTGTGCCGTCCTGTGATCGCTTTGCGTGATCAATCTTTCTATTTTACGCACATAACAGGGTGCGTGGGCGAGCGTTCCAGCGCACAAGCCCGAGGCAAAACGCTCGTTAAATTAATAATTGGCTGAGACGACCGACAGTATTGAGAAACGTGTACTGGTCCTACCCTACTGTAGCGTCTTAGCCATAAGGCGGTCCAGGAACAATTTTTTAATTTTAAATTTCTACTTTAAATCTTCAATTTACCTTTTCCTGAGCCAAGACCGCCACAGTTGTTGGTCCTTCGAGCCGGATCCTGTACGAAGAAGATGCCGGTCACCAGATCGCAAAAGGACGCACCATTGAGACATACGGACGACGAAAGTGAAGAAAGCTCTACCCAAGCGACAAGCGGTGACTTCACATCGGAACAAACATCATCGGGAGCTACCAGCACTACGACATCGGGAGAAACTCGAACTACTGTCACCACCGCGACCACTGCCAACCAGGAACCAGGAAGAAACGCAATGACCCTGGTACCAGCGGGTTCAACCCGGCATGCGAGGTCGACACGAACAACGGATACGTCAGCGCGCAGACGCGAGTTAGAAGCAAGGGAGGAATTGGCTCGCCTGGAGTTCGAACAGGCTCAGGCAGCAGCTCGTCTAGCCCGCGTCAGATTAGAGATGGCGCAGTACGAGGACACTGACTCCGTTGAAGAAGAGAATCCGGAAGAAAGAAATTCTCATGTAAGAAACTGGATTGAATCTTCGGTATTAGAAGAAAAGATTCAAGATGTTGAACCGGAAGTCAAGCAGACTTGTCATGTGGAAAAGGAATCATCGAAGATGGAAGTGCGAGTGCTGGCGGACGCGTTGAAGGAAGCATTTTCGGCAAAGTCAACCCCCGCGCCGCAGCCGAAGTATATATACGAGCTTCCTATCTTCGAAGGGAATACCAACGAGTGGCTGGCTTTCCGCGTAGTATACGAAGATACAGCTTCGGTGTTCAACGACACACAAAACATGGCGCGCCTGAGGAAGGCGATCAAAGGGAACGCGAGAGAATCAATCAAGAGTCTACTTTACTCGGATGCTTCGCCGCAAGAAGTGATCAACGCTCTCCGCAGAAGATACGGAAGACCAGACGCACTGGTATTGGCGGAGTTGGAAAAAGTAAAGGCGCTTCCCAGAATATCAGAAGACCCGCGAGACATCTGCGTATTCGCGAGTCAAATAAACAACAGCGTAGCAGCAATCAAAGGCCTTAAGAAGCAACAATATTTACATTCGCCGGAATTAATGAAGCAAATTATCAACAAGATGCCTTCAATCTTGAAGTTTCGATGGTACGACTACACCGCGGTCAAGGAAGAAGATTCATTCTCAGATCTGACCCTCATCAGCGAGTTCCTGAATAGAGAAGCCGACAAGTGCGGAGCCTTCGCATCGATGGAAGACTCCAGACCCTCTTTCCGGAACAGTGGGACTACGAGAAGACCTCTCAGACAAGCCACCCACAGTATCAGCGCCGACGAGGAGAGGAAGAAGACCTGCCCGCAGTGCGACGGAGATCACTCTTTGACAGAATGTCAGTCGTTCCTGAAGGCTTCAACGCAAGAGCGATGGAATACAGTAAAGAAAAGTCACGTCTGTTTCAAGTGCCTGCAAGGACGCCATCGAAAAGAATCATGCCGAAAACCACCATGCAAGCACTGTAAAAGATGGCACCACCCACTGCTTCACGTCACACCTCAACCCAACTCAACTCACACTGCAATGGAGGTGGACAAGGAGACCACGTGTGAGAAGACTAACGAAGTTGCGATTGTAAACATTGCGCATACGGCACGCGCTCTGTTGAAAATGATTCGAGTGGAAGTCTACGGACCAAAGGGCTCCAAGAAGATAATAGCACTCATGGATGAAGGGTCGACAGTCACCTTATTGGATTCATCGATCGCAGATCACATCGGAACCACCGGAGTCACACAAGAACTGGTCATCGAAACAGTAGGGGGTAACCATATCAAGAAAGAAGATTCTATGATGCTGAACCTCACCGTGAAGGGCATACATCAGACGAAGAGGAAGAATCTTCAGAACGTCCGCACGATAGACAACCTTCGGCTGACCCCACAGTACCTGGATAAAAGGAGACTTGAAGACTGCCGTCACTTACGAAAACTCTCGGAAGTCTTATACTACGAAGCAGAGCCGCCCCAATTACTCATCGGTCAAGACAATTGGGACTTCATCATCTCTTTGGAAACAAGAAGAGGCAAGCCAGGACAACCAGTGGCATCAAGAACCAAGCTCGGTTGGGTGCTACATGGAACCGACTCCAACGTCACGAGACCAGTACACTTCATAAACACCTGTCTACATACAAGCGTCATCGAAGATCAGATTCATCAGATGGTGAAAGAACACTTCTCTATCGAGTCAATGGGAGTTCAACAACTAAGACCATCCACCGACGCAGAAGGCAGAGCACTGGCGCTATTGGAGAAGACATGCCGAAGAAGAGATGACGGCCGGTTCGAGATTGGTCTACTGTGGAAAAACGAAGAGATAGTCATGCCGGAGAGTTACACTGCAGCCGAAAGAAGACTAAAAGGCATCGAACGCAAGATAGATAAAGATCAGCGATTGAAGTCTGAATACAATCGGCAGATACAGAACCTTCTCGACAATAAGTATGCAGAAGAAGCACCGGCGGAGAGTTCATCTCATCGCAAGTGGTACTTACCTCACTTCCCAGTCGTACACCCGTTGAAGAAGAAGATTCGAATAGAAGACGCTGCAGCGAAGTCTAACCAGAAATGTCTGAACGACGTACTACTACCCGGACCCGATCTCCTACAATCATTGTTCGGCGTTTTACTACGATTCAGACAAGGACCCATAGCGGTAGCCGCGGACATCAAGGAGATGTTTCTACAAGTGAAGATACGAGATGAAGACAGGGACAGTCTCCGCTTCCTGTGGCGCGGAGATAGAAGAGACACCCCTCCGAAGGAATATCGAATGACATCAGTCATATTCGGCGCAGCGTCTTCCCCCTGTACTGCGATCTACGTAAAGAACAGAAACGCTCAAGAGTTTGAAAAGGAATATCCAGAAGCGGCAGCAGCCATCGAGAGAAATCATTACATGGATGATTACTTGCACAGCTTCCACGATCCAGACAGCTGCGAAAAGATAATCAAGCAGGTGGACAATATTCATCGAAGAGCCTGCTTCGAACTGAGGGGATGGGCATCGAATCGACCAGGACTCCTGAAGGAAATGAAGAGCGATTCTCCAGAGAAGACAGAGGTCAACCTGGCTGAATCTGAAGAGAAGAACCTGGGACTGCGTTGGTTCACCACCCAAGATGAAGTCGGATTCCGCGCCAATCTAAGAAATACACCGGAGGAGATTTCTCAAGGCTTCAAGACACCCACGAAGAGAGAAGTCACCAGTGCCATCATGTCAACCTTCGATCCCTTGGGCCTCATCTCTCCAATCCTGATTCAAGGGAAGAAACTACTTCAACGGATATGGAAGAGCGGCATAGGCTGGGATGAAGAAATCGAAGAGCAAGACTTTGAATGCTGGACGGCATACCTGGATAACCAGAAGATACTGCAAGATCTACGTCTACAACGATGCATAGCACCTTCAAGCACCGAGGGGGAGCTTCACACCTTCACGGACGCAAGCGAGACAGCATACGCAGCGGCCGTGTATTGGAGAACGCGGAACGAAGAGACTGGAGACTACCAAGTCAGCCTCGTCGCGGCTAAGGCCAGAGTAACACCACTGAAACCTGTGTCGATGCCCCGTCTCGAACTGCAAGCAGCGCTCCTCGGCAGCAGACTGGCACACTCCGTGGAAAAAGAACTAGATTTGAAGGCAACACTCAAGACGTATTGGACGGATTCCAGCGTGGTATTATCATGGATAAAGACCGACCCCAGAACATTCAAGACGTTCGTGGCACACCGGCTCGCAGAGATTGAAGAACTGACAAGACCCCAAGAGTGGCGCTGGGTACCTACAGCGCAGAACCCCGCTGACGACGCTACTCGCGACCTACCGCGAGAATTTAACGAGTCTCATCGCTGGTTCACGGGTCCTGACTTCTTGCGAAGAAGAGAAGAGTATTGGCCGACTCCAAGAAGCTTCAAGAAAGAAGATACCGATGAAGAAAAGTCCACAGAAAAGGTTCATCATGTGTCAAGTAAAGAACACGCGACGCCCTCTCCAGAAAGATTTTCCACGTGGAGAAAACTATTAAGAACAACGGCACGCGTCTTGCAATTCATAGAATTGTGTAAACGAAAAGACACAGTCAGCGCTTGTAAGAAAAAGGATCTACCGTGGAAACCATACAACAAGAAAATTCCTAAGGAAATTCGAAAACAGCGTCTCACTACACAGAAGAAATATTTCAAACCCATCGGTGAAGAGATATTGCTACGAGCGGAAAGACTGCTGATACTAAGAAGTCAACACGAGAGCTTCAGCAAAGAAATACAGAGTTTGCAGAAAGGAAACAGCTTAGAAAGAAGCAGCAAACTAAAGAAGCTCGACGTGAAGCTAGAAGACGGAATACTGAGACTACGTGGTAGGATCAACGCCATAAGGGGAGTCTCAAGCGACTATCTACAACCGAATAGTGTTGGACGGAAGAAACCGCATCGCCGAGCTCGTCATTGAAGACCACCACAGACGGTTCAATCACGGAAACCACGCCACCGTCATGAACGAGATAAGACAAAGATTCTGGATAGTGGGGCTAAGATCGACACTTAGAAAAGTCCAACACCGATGTCAACAATGCAGAGTGAAGAAATCCGCGCCTTCGGATCTACCTACGGGCGACCTGCCGGCGGAACGACTACGCCACGGCGCTCACCCCTTCACCTGCACTGGAGTGGATTACTTCGGACCCATGATCATCACGGTAGCCAGAAGAAACGAGAAGCGATGGGGGGCACTATTCACATGTCTCACCACGCGGGCGGTTCACCTCGAGCTAGTCCCTACGCTCTCCACAGACTCCATGATGATGGCATTACGAAGATTCGCATCAAGACGCGGAATGCCCAAAGTAATCTACAGCGACAACGGTACCAACTTCGTGGGAGCCAGCAAGGAACTACGGGAAGCTCTCGACACCATGAAGAACGAAGACCTGATCATGGAAGCGGAGAAGATCGGCGTGCTCTGGAAATTCATCCCTCCAGGAGCACCGAACATGGGTGGCGCCTGGGAGCGTCTGGTGCGATCAGTCAAAACCGCACTGGACGCTACACTACGCGAGCGACACCCACGCGAAGAGGTTCTGCACACACTTCTCCTGGAGGCAGAACACATGATCAACTCACGACCGATCACCAATCCAGCTGACAACCCAGAAGAAGAAGCGCTCACTCCAAACCACTTCCTCATCGGGCGTTCCTGCGGCGCGGCGATGCTTGGAAGCTTCGCAGATCAAGAGCTCGTGGGACGGGACACGTGGAAGACGACGCAACGGCTGGCAGACCACTTCTGGAGGAGGTGGTTGAAGGAGTACTTACCCACCTTGCTCCCCAGAAGAATCAGCGGACAACCCGAAAACACACATAAATTGAAGAAGGACGACATCGTGTTCATCGTGGACTCTTCCCTGCCACGCTGCACCTGGCCACGAGGACGAATCCTGCACACCTACCCTGGACCGGATGGACGAGTGAGGATCGTCGACGTGCAAACAAGAGGAGGCGTGCTGAGACGACCGGCGACCAGGATCGTGCTGCTGGTGCCAGCAGAGTCGCCGAGTCAAGAGGATGGTGCTTCGCACGAGGGGGAGAATGTCGGCGACTTACTTAAATAATGTTAGATAAGATTTAATTGTAATCGCATATTTAAAGTTATTATAATTTACGTAAAATATCGCATAAGATGTAATTGGATATTTAAAGTTGATATTTTACTGCATAAGACGTAATTCATATTTAATTTCACTAAAAATGTAAAAATCGTTTTGATATTTATAAAACTTAGTATTTTAATTATTTAAATATGTTTACTGTAAATAAATTATAATTTGTGACTTTATTCACCATAGAGAAGCAGTGAAATCTGTGTAAAATTGTCAGTAAATAATTTTTCCTGCTTACTATGTAACAGATATGTGGTAATAATATATATCATTCGAAAGGGCTTACAATGAGCAATCTAAATATGTAAGAAACATATATGTAACTATTATATATAAAAAGGAAAATAAATAAAAAGGTCGCTTCCGAAGTGAAAATCGGCGCGAAATTAGCGCAAAATCGATACGCCTTCTGCAGTTCTCGTCGCGGTATACCAACGAAAACAGATACCCCGCGAATATTCTCGTAGTAATTACAGTCAGTTCAACAGTCAGACAGTTTTCCCTGAAGAAGCGACCGTAGTCAGAATCAAGAATCTTTTAATACTCCCAGTCTCCCAGTTTCCCAGTATCCAAGTTTCCCAAAGTACCTAGTTTCCCTCATTTTCCTAACCCCATACCAACCTCCTTTCCGACGTGTACTCACCGCTCTCTTACTATCGTCCAGCCGAGTGTGCCGTCCTGTGATCGCTTTGCGTGATCAATCTTTCTATTTTACGCACATAACAGGGTGCGTGGGCGAGCGTTCCAGCGCACAAGCCCGAGGCAAAACGCTCGTTAAATTAATAATTGGCTGAGACGACCGACAGTATTGAGAAACGTGTACTGGTCCTACCCTACTGTAGCGTCTTAGCCATAAGGCGGTCCAGGAACAATTTTTTAATTTTAAATTTCTACTTTAAATCTTCAATTTACCTTTTCCTGAGCCAAGACCGCCACATGCAGCTTTAGATGTTTGCTGCTTTATTTTAATATTGAATTACATACCTATATTAATTAAAATGTTCCTTCTATTATTATATGTTTTATATCCTTCATACCTACGGTCGCTGCTTCATACCAATTATCAAAAACAGTTTGTTTATTTACTAATTCTTTTTTAATTTAAATGACATATTACATTACAGTTTGCATTACAGTTTAATATAATGGAGCAATTATTATTACGTAGAACTAATCTTGTATCTTACTTTGAATATTTTTAGGGAACAATCATGGTCCAACATAGACTGCGTTCTCACTTACCTTAAAAAAAAAATTATAATACAAAAAATGCTTCAGAGAAATAATGATGTCTTAATACGTTTATTTTCATATAAAATAAGGGGGCATGAACGATATTTTGAAATAATGTGTCTAATTACATCTATGAAGCTTACTTGAAGATACCTCAACCGGAATAATGGAGTGACCACGGGTCGTAAGAGGCAAGTTATATAAATAATTAATAATGTAGCAAATTTAAAAGCTTTTGGAGGGAAATCGTATATGTAAATTAAGTCATGAGTATTATGAGGCCACTGTTGACGTCTCCTTTTATCTGAAGTTAAAATATATGTTTCAAATAGACAATATTTTTTTTTTAACTTAGATATCGACAGACGAGCATGAGGTTCACTTGATGGTAGGTGATACCCCGGCCACAGAACATCAGTGAGTTATGCGCTGTCGACCTACTTTTTACTTCGAGCATTCGGAAATCGAAATAGACTGAAACCGAAACGCGCAAAATGCACCTCACGGTTTTTCCATCTATGAGCGGTGGTTCGTTACCCGGTTGGAATTTAAATATTCTTCCCACTCGATCAATGCTCGAAGTTGCCAGACGTGGGGAAGAAATGCTTACAGAAAATTAGATGTCGTGGGTTTCGAACCCACGACCCATCGGTACGCACGGCAGGTGTGGCAACGAACGCGCCAACGAACCCGTCAAATCTAGAAGAGGATTCTATGAGGCATCAGTTAGTTCTATCTATAGTATTTCTTCGAAGCGTGTAAACTACTGAAAAAAGTGTAGCAAGTATCACTAATTTGAAACGATTATATTATTCAAATATTTTTTTTTATATAGTAGTTGAAACACAAGAAAAAAAAAATATTCAATATTTATTGAATAATTTTAGAAAACTGTTTAATTCTAAAACATATAAACTAAATTATAACAGAAGACCTCTCCCTTCACGGTTTTCTCGCAAAGCCCGTAAGTGGATCAAAGCAAGTTTTGTCGATACGTTCAAAAGCCGCGAGCTTGGAATTCTTGATAAAATTACAACTGCTGTTACGCGAAACATTTTGTGATTGTAATTTCTAACATGATTGGAGGCAGAATACAATCGATTTATACGTGGGCCTGGGTAATTTATAGTATCACTAGCGACCCACCAAGACTTCGCACGGGTCTAGATTTTTTGACAAAAAAGCAGGGGTTATATGTATTTTTTAATGCCACATTATAAAAAAATAAAAACAAAAAAAATCGTGAACAACCCTTATCACTTAGGGGTATGAAAAATAGATAGTAGCCGATTCTCAGACCTACTGAATACGCATATAAAATTTGGTAAGAATCGGTCGAGCCGTTTCGGAGGAGTAGGTATGGCAACGAAAACTGTGACACGAGAATTTTATATATTAGACTAGCGACCCGGCAAACATTGTTTAGCCATGTAAATTATTTCTAAAAAGCAGGGGTTGGTAATAGAATAGTGCAAATATAGGCTTGTATGTATTTTTTAATGCCACATTATAAAAAAATAAAAACAAAAAATTTCGTCCAAAAATTTAAAAAAAATTTTAAGGATGAACAACCCTTATCATTTAGGGGTATGAAAAATAGATAGTAGCCGATTCTCATACCTACTGAATATGCATAAAAAATTTCATAAGAATCGGTCGAGCCGTTTCGGAGGAGTATGGGGACGAACATTGTGACACGAGAATTTTATATATTAGATATAGATTTTTTTATGTTAGATATTGACAGACGAGCATGAGGTTCACTTGATGGTCGGTGGTATGGTAGGAGCCGTAGAAGATCTTGATGCGCTGTCGCGCTGTGTAACTTGACTTTTAGCTTCAATTATTAAATTTCTTCTGATTTCTTAAAAAAAATATTTTAGTTATAACATAATATTGCAAATATAAAAAGAAATCATTTAATAGTACTAAATAAAAACATAATAAAAATTTTAATGTAACAATTTATTTTATATACAACTAGCATTATGATATGGCTATAAGAACTATTAATAACAATAGCACTGGGATTTTATTTCTAATTCCATCGCTTCGTTTCAATGCCTCTAATTCGCTCACATCTGGAGTTTCTTCGAAGTCTACATCATTATACTGCATCTCTTCAAATTTGCCCGAGAGAGCTGTAAATATTGGAAATATATAAGATATTAAAAAAATATATATGTACAATAGCTGAAAAATTACAATTATAAAAAATACTGAAAAACAGCAATACGGCAGAATAAAGTAGAATATATTTTTTTATTATTATTTACAGTTTATACGTTAAAAATGATACAGATGACATTTACTAGACCGTGTAAGCAATTATATCGCTAATATCGTCTTACATTTGATTTATTCAAAAAGAAAATAATTATCTATTTCAAACAGATATTTGTAGATCATTACATTAAACTAGGCTATTTATGTACAACTTGTACTTTAGGCAATAGTTGTTGTTTTTATTAATTTCAAGGATCTATGCGTCGGGTTGTCTCTCTCCCTAAAATATGGCGAGGGGGCCGATGGCTGGCCATGCGTCATACTCGTAGCACCTACTTGTGGTGACTAGTCGTACTTGAATTCGTGTATGCTGTGATATTAGTTATTTCGCCTATGTGTTTGCGTGTTGTTCCCACGATAATGTAAGTATCTCATACCTACGTATTTTACGTATTTTTAATAAAAAGGTTATTAAATCCATCCTCTGTTTTAAAATATCGATAGCAAAAGTTTAAAAGCGTACTCACAATACAATTTGATAGTTCCATCTGTGTCTCCGAGGGAGTTTTTCGATATACAACTATATGTTCCAAAAGTGCTCCTACCGACTTTCTTGATTTTTAATTTCATATCTACTTCGTAGCCTCTCTCTACGGCAGTAATCTCAAACCTTTTGTCAGCTATAAAAAAATACATTAAGACATAAAAAGCTAATTCCCAAGTCCCCTAGTGGAGCAGACTTATTTCTGTGTCTGGTTCACTGATAATTAGCATTTACAGGCACTTGCCAGGCACCTACTTAGGTGATCAGCCTTCTGTGCCCTGCCTGACTGAAACAATTAAGTTTATATTTTTATTTCTTGTTTCCCCGGATTCGAACCCAGGACCTCCATTATACAGTAAGTGTGTTTAAGACATACTCTCAATTATTATGACATATTTTAATAATATAAACATAATATATCTTTAAACTATTTATTTATTAGATATCTAAACTTTAATGGTATTTACGTTATCAATAAATTAAGGAAAGTCTATAAATTAGAACTTACTCTGTGATATTATTTGATCGTTTATCGTCCAATAGTTTATCGACCTCGGGAATGCTTCAGAATGGCAATCCAAATGAACAGTGTCGCTTTCCTTTGCCCCCACTAATTGGTTTTGTATTGTCATTATTGGCGGAACTGCAATAAATCAAAACTTTAAGTACCATTCACCGTTCAGTTAACTACTTTGGGGACAATTTCAATGTTCTATCAAAAACCTAATTAGATTACTACCCTTTATTCTTACTGAGTAATTAAGTTTTTAACAAATAGATTTTCTTTAGTTTCATGACTTGTGTTACTTTGCCGAGAGAGAAGAAGTCTATATGTCTCCAACTATTACATTCTTTAACTCCGTTTTGTTGTTCAAGACGGGCAAAAAAAAATATATTCACATCTATAAAATCATATAATGTTTATATCCCAATATTTATTCCCTTAGAAACGGAATTTTTGACAATGTTTGCTTAACTATTGAAATTTCAAGTTTATTTAGTAGTTAAGGCTGTTGCTAGATTGATCAGCTAGTCAGTCAGTTACTCCTTTGATTTATGTAATATATGTACATAGGCCAGACATCTACCACACTTAAAATAAATGAACTTTAAATCACACGATAACAGAATAAATTTTAAACTGATTTATCAGTGCCAGTTCTAAATGTTGAACGATCGCGAGGCCAGTGGCGTAGCATGTGGGGGGCGGAGGGTGCGGCCGCCCCGGGCGGCACTTTGGCGGGGCGGCATTTCACAGTTAACGGTAAAAAAATGAATTACTACATCACCGTAGTAACAGAGTTTATTTTTAGGTTAGTGTTATTCAATAAGAGCCCCAATTGTTTATAATCAATTGCAAAAATAAGGGGGCGGCAAATTTGGGATCCGCACCGGGTGCTAGTTACCTATGCTACGCCACTGCGCGTGGTACTCACAATGCACAACAAGCATGACTCGTTTGCTAACAGAGGGTGGAACTCCATTGCTGGCTATGCAGAGGTACGCCCCCATGTGCAGACGTGACACTTTCACTAAGTGCAACACTGCGCCGCTAACTGATGTATCTGCGAAGAATTGCTATGGTAAGCTTTGGTAAACAATACGACACTTTCACTTAGAGCGACACTGCGCCTCTTACTGATGTTCTTGCGAAGAATGGCTAAGATAAGTTTTGATAAACAACGCGACACTTTCACTAAATGCGAAACTGCGCCGCTTACTGATATTCTTGCGGAGAATGGCTAAGGTAAGCTTTGATAAACAACTGATATATCTGTAAAGTATGGCTAAAATAAGCTTTTATAGACAATGCGACACTTTTACTAAGTGCGATACTGCACTGCTTACTGATGTGTCTGCGAAGAATGGCTAAGGTAAACTTTGGTAAACAATGCGACACTTTTACTAAGAGCGACACTGCGCCTCTTACTGATGTTCTTGAGAATAATGGCTTAGGTAAGTTTTGATAAACAATGCGAAATTTTCACTAAGTGCGCCGTTTACTGATATTTCTGCGAAGTATGGCTAAGGAAAGCTTTGTTAAACAATGCGACACTTTTACTAAGTGTAACACTGTACTGCTTACTAATCTCGAAAGTGACTGTTACTCCGAAAAATGGTTAAGAAAGCTTTGGAAACAATATCATAGTACTAGCCTCGAGTTCGATACTTGACGTTTTTCATTCGGAGCTTTGCATGTTTTAAGTTACCATATTAAAAGGCGTAATTGACTCTTTTGGAGTTAAGGTAATGAAATTAAATCTTAACTTTAGTTATTTAATTTTATTGAGATTATATATTTGATAACTTTATACTATTTATTAGATAAAATATCTAAAGTAATAATAATTAAAGTTAAGTGAGCAGAAATTAAGGGTATTATTATGTTAATTTATTCAAATTTATTTTGGACTACAGGTCCCAGAAGATAGTATTAAGAGTTACTACCTTTTGATTTGTGAAGAAAGAGAGCGAGTAACTCAAAAATCGTCCTTATGTGCCGCTAGGGAATCCTAACTCTACTTTATCGTATTCTGCATAATTTCAAGTTGTTTATTTAAATCCCAACCTTTACAAGGCCAGCTTTCACGGTTTTACCAGCTCCGATATAACAACAACCTTTATAGGTTCAATTATCACGCAGCAAAATCTGAGTTATGAATTTAGGTAGAGCCTTGAACTCTTTTCAGTTGTTTTTGAGTTTCTTAAATGATATGCGTAAAAGTAGATTTATATCAAAAACTTCGTCTTTATAACGTAGATTATTTTTATCACAAATCGCACTTTCTGTTTCTGGCAATAAAATGTACTGTGAGCGGTTGACCCATTCCGTGCTTATATTTTGTTTAAAGGGTAATTCGTGAAAGTTACTGCGCTTTTACGCAGATTTCTCTTTTTGTGTTTTATTTTGAATAACGGCGGGTCATTTTTAATGGCTTTGTCGCGTTAACATAATATAATACTACCCTACTATGTGAAGTACGAATATAAGGTACGGATTATTAGGTATTATGTCTCTATATATGTGATAAACTAGTGATGTTTTAGAGAGCTATAATAAATATTATAATAATTAGATTAAAATTTAACAAGTACATGGATTGTCATTTTCTCGATTCAAAAGTTTTCTTTACTACAGAGTACGTGGGTTACCTATCAGTAATCACCACCACCAAACGGCACCAGCGACTTCATCTCAGATGCGTTGTCGGCCTTTAAAAAAATTACAGACTCGATGTTTGAAACCAACGAAATATTAACTAGTTGGAAACACAAGGTGGCATTTCATCCCACAGCTTTGTTAATTTTAGTTCTTTAAATGCCAATAATACTAACTTAGATTACAATATAAACAATACTTTAAAAAAACAGTAAATCCATATGTTAGAATTGCTTAAATTTCCTTTTATTGAGATGAGAAGTTCACCAAGTGTTTTTATTCATTGGTTAAAATATTTATCGACAAAAACACTCCCAAAAGGATCTAAATGACCCACTCTACTTTAAATGGTAGCTATAACTCAATTTTTTGTTTACCCGCTTTTTATATACTGTATTTAATATCCCTAGTTTTTCACCGGACACATCGCCACAAGGCGCAATTTGGAACATAAACTATCGCATTATAAATAACAAAATATACCTCGCAATTATATGTATGTAGGTATGACTCGAATAAAAAAAAACATTATTTTTTTGTAATCTATTGAGTTATTATTTAAAACTTTGTAAGATATCTATGTTAAAGTAGGTGTATCGTTACAGGTGTAATATAGACACAAAATATTCTTATAATTGACGGGTATACGTAATATAATCGTACAATAAAAGAGGGTAGAATTTGCTATCATAAAATATTCAAGTCTAATCATCGATTCTATAACTTTTTTCCGTCCTAGATCATATCCTAGATTATTTTATTTTAAACTCTTTATTGCATAAAAAAGGTCTACAATAGACTCAATGCCTAAATAGTAAATACATATTCTGCCAGTTAAACTCTTAAGTATGAAACAAATTGAATTATGGCCAAATAATATAATTACCACTTATTTTGTTTCATTTATAACTATCCTCCAATCACACTAATAGAAATATGAAACAGTTAAAACAACAATAGTTTCTAGAATAATAGAAAACACCCTCACTTTGCGCATCGCTAAAGTTGGAGGTGGGCAGTAAATCTCCGGCCTCCTTCCTCCACACCACAGTAGGGGTGGGGACGCCGTGGGCGGCGCACCTCAGGGTAACGTTGGTTCCTTCCCTTGCTACCTGGTCACTGCTCGTGGGGTAGTCCAGGATGTCGGGTGGAACTGAAATTAAGCATCTCATAAAAACGGTAATGATTGAATTTTATATTTGAAATTAGTTTTTTTATTTGCGACATCGATAGACGAGCGGAGGGGCCTCCTGTGCTTTTATCCTATTTTATTACTACTAGCGTACTACGTACTAGCGATCCACCCCGGCTTCGCACATGTGCAATGTAGATGTACAATAACAAATATAAAATAGCCTTTGCTACTCGCTGATAACTTTATTCTATTAGTGAAATAATTTTTATAATCGGTTCAGTAGTTTTTGAGTTAAATCGTAACATACAAACAAATATTTCCTCTTTATAATATTAGTATAGATAAGAAAATCTATAGATAAACCAAAACTAGTTTGCAAACTACGGACCGCGGCCCCATTCATGAGGCACTTTGTGAGTACACTAGTCGGTACAAATTGGGGAGTGTACGCAAGTACTGTCTCGTGGTTTTTTCTGAGATAATTGGTATAGATTAGCTACTAACATTAGAATTAAGCTTTTTACTAACATCTATGGATGATTGTCATCTGTGAAATAAATAAGTAATATTAATAATAGAGCTTTCGTTTTGTGTTGTTTTTAGAATAATAGCTCTTTTGAAATTAGAATTTACTTCAGAATTAAACAAAAGTACCTAAAAGGCAAGACAGTGATATTAATATACATCTCCAATCTCTCATTACATTCATTCCAAAAATAATAATTTTAGTTCGCCGCCATAATTTATTTGTGACGTATTTTTGGATTCGCAGAATTGGAGCGTTCGGCTTTATGATTCTCTTTTAAAATGTACTTTGATGTTTTACAATAAACTACGATATAAAAACTTGAATTATATTGAAATATTTTTTACCTGATTATCTATAATAAACTGTGTACAGTTATTTGATGTGAATCAACCAAGAGGAAAACAACAATTCTTCAATAAATTATCTCTAATCTAAGGCTTAGCCATCGACTCCAAAATATTAAATTTCACTACTTATACAAAAAAATAGATACCTAAATGATAGTGAAAACCATATCAAAATCCGTAGTATAGTTTAGAAGAAGTAAGCGGAGCAACAGACGCGGACAGCTCTTTAGAGAAACAGAAGACATGAAAAGTCTGTTTTCTCTTCTTTTCCTTAGCAACAAATTAATTTTGTATTTAATTAAGAGAGAGATAACGTATTTTTTATCCCGGGAAAACTTGTCAAATTTTCCATGCGAGCGGACTTTAGTAAAATTAAAAGCCGAATCGTTCAAGCCACTTGCGAACGAAACTTGAAATCAATTTTCCGTAGTCGCATATCGAAACGTCTGTCAGTGTTTCTTTATGGAAATTGGAATATGTTAACGTTATATCGAGAGCGGACGGTCTCCGGGGATTAAAAATAATAATTTAAACATGTGGAAATGAAGTGCGAATAACGTCTGTATTAAAACCCGGCGGTGGATTAACGAAATTTACAGTAATATATAAGCCTTGACCGCTTTATTAAAACGGTTATTTAATTTTATTACATTTGGAATATTATTTGTCACAAATCATCTGAAGTGCTCTTGTAATGATAAATGCAGAGTAAAGCATTATTTCGGTACAATATCTACAAGAATTTAGCCTTGGATTCCTTTATAACAAACAAGAGACTTGGTTAGGAATTATTTATAAGTATGTTTAGGTTTTTTCTACTGATTTATAAACATATCGTATCGACGTAACTCACATCCCACCGAAATAAAGGAAAAAAATCTACTATTCAATGTTCATTATCAATATGAAATTTTGCACGAAATGCACGAAAAACTTGCGAAAAAGTATTCGTATCGTCGAGTTGTCATTTGTATGAAATTTCAAACGATTTCTCATACAACTGACAGATGGACGATTCGAATACTTTTTCGCAAGTTCTTCGTGCTAGGCTCTCAGGTCTATTTACCTAGGAAATATCTCTATACTTTCAAATCAAGTCTACTAGTTATTAGTTACAATTTCAGTTTCATAAAGAAACTCAGAATCAGAAAGGACAAATACCTACCTAAATACAACTTTACCCCGACAGCTACAGTTAAGATATTTCACTGTTTGAGAGACCTTAGATTTCAAAAATAAAGCTACACGATTAATTTTTAACACACGAATTTGGCGCCATCCCAAAATTAACTCCCGTGTCACCCCGGTTTATATACGGCACTGTTAAGTATAGCGAATACTACATATTAATAATTAATTACTAACCAACAACATCTAGATACGCTGTCTGGCTCTTCATTGGGTCCGTATTGAGCTGACACATGTACCACCCTCTGTCGGATTGGCGTACGTCATGTATGTGCAAAAACCACACTCTCCTGTCGCTGTGGTTGACTGCGATTCGATGGTTCTTCGTAATCACGTGAGTCGCTATCGTCAAGATCGTCTGCGTGTCCACGCGTAACCACGCCACCTATAATAATAACCATACTTAAAATTGACTTTCGAAAAACCTCTGATGATTTTTTTATGTATTACGTTCATAAGGTTTGATGGTAGTTGATACCCCAGCCATAGAATATTAGTCAATGATGCGCTGTCACTTTTAACTTCGAACATTCGGAAATCCATAGACAGAGAAACGCGCAATGTGCATTTCACGGTTTTTCTATCTGTGAACGGAATTACATCTAATTATACTTCTCTCTGAACACTATTATTAATATTTCTTTATTAGTAAATAATATAATATAATACAATAATTTCGCGGAATACATAATATATTTGTATTATAATATAAGTAACAATGTAAAATGGATTTATTACGAGTAAAAGTTATAATGAAAAAAAATTACATATGAAATTATCGTGTTATAATACCCCGAAATGAAAGCGTATGTTGACGGATAATTGTGTGCGATAAATACTAATGAATTTTTCGTTTTCCAATATTTTCTCACTTCATAATTTACAGAGACGCTATGCAACGATTTGAATTAAGTCTAAGTAGCTGGATTTAAAAAAAAATTAAAGTCGTATTTCTATTAAATTTTTAATACTATACAAAAATGACAGACCGAAGTTAACGTTAGAAAATCTTGATGCAGATATTAAAGGTTTACTTAGGAATAAACATGATTCTATTAATCTTAATCATAATGTTAAATAGTTTTTGAGAGAACTACTTACTCTATAAGAACCAAGATCATTGACTACACAAGTGAAGACCGCTTCTCTTCCTAATGATACAGTCAAATTGTTGAGACTGTCTTCAAAGCGAGGTACATCTGTAAATAAAATGAAAATTTAACAGTTAAGTGTTATACTTTTTAAAATATACAAATCGAGGTACAATATTATTATGGTCATCAGAGTTTTATTTATATCGATGCATCCCACTTTAGGTGTTGAACCATCAAGGTTGGTATTTTACGTTAAGAGGGCCCAACCCGTCTTACTTTACATACAAAAGCTCGTACGTGATTATGGCGTTGTAACCGATTTTTCTTTGAAACTTTTGAACTAATACGTCCACTATATCTAGGTTTCTATCGAAACAAAATATCAAAATTTTAAGAAATAAATTCAGTATAAGCCTCCAAAAATCAGCGTTCATAATGTACTCATAAATTGTGATAGTAAAGATTTTTTTATGATAGAAACCTTTCATATATAATGGAGATTCTAAATTACAAAAAAATATTTCACAAACTTGTAAGGACTACTGAAAAAGACGTATTTCCTAGAACAAGTTTTATGAAATTTCCGCACACTATTTTTCGTTCAATGTTATCGCGTTCTTACTCACTCGTTAGCGGTAGAGGTATGCGATGCATGAAACAAAAAACTTTTCAACCATGCTCGCGTTGACGATAGACGAACCGGGAAGGGCCCTCTTAAGTTGAGTCTTTTAAGCTATATTTATAAGTCCGTTTCGATAAATACATATTTTATAATGATACAACTTTATACGTCTTGTTAGTAAAAAGAAAAAAAAGTCCTTTTTTTATTGCTAACTCAGCAAATAAATGAAAACAGACAATGTATTTTAGGAAATGTAACATTTACTAGCGACCCATACCGGCCTCGCTCGGGTGCAATAAATATAGCAACATATTAGTTGTTATATTTCAATAGAATAAGACAGTATTTTCAATGAAAGCTCTCAGTCGGCTTGACTTCTTCCAACATCTTGAACATTTATCGTCATATCAGGAAATGAACCAAAATGATATTAAATGTTCCTCTTGAATTACTCTATCTATTGATGAAAACCATATCGATACCTCTGGGCTCAAAGGGCGTAAAGCACATTTTGGGGCAAATGGAGTTAATAATACCATCTTATTCAGTTTTTCATTCTCTATCGATTGGTATATACGAAGTTGCCAAATTCGCACAAAAATGTTCTTTACAACCCATCTATTTTGGGCTGCTAAACCAAATTTAAACAGGAAATCGGGCTGTAAATTACATTACTGCGCATTTATTCTCATTATTGTTCTTTACAACCATTCAACATAACAGCAACTGTACTATACTACCACAAAATATTTATAAATATTTCCTGAAGTTTAGGGTGTAAAGCACATTATTCTATTATTCCAGACTCAAAAGGCGTAAAACTAATTTTGGGGTTCATGGAGTTCATAATAATTGTATTCAGTTTTTCATTCTTTATCGACTAATAAGTATTTTTCACACACTCTTTGCCTCGAGCCAGTCTCCCGCGACCACGGTTGCTGAAATGCATCCGAAACGTCGGGAAAAATAATTTAAATAATAAATCGCGTTTTAATCCGGTATACAGTATTTTATTTAAATGTGTGAAACTCGCGTTAATAAAAGACAATATTAGATAATAGATATCTTAGCCCAGTCACAAAAAAACAATGAAGCAGATTAGTAACCCTAATAAGAAGATACAAGTACTTTCGTGTAAAATTATAAAAAAGCCCACTGAAGATGATTCTATTAATATGCAGTTGCCTCTTCAGCAGTCACCAATATCTCCTACTCGAGTTCTAGCATCTGACGCCGTAATGACTTCTACATCTGAAATGATAAACCCAGAACAAGATTATAATATTTCGCACTTACCTCTCCAGCAGCCACCGATATCCTCAGCTATAGTTGTAACATCTGACGCCGTAATGATTTCTACATCTGAAATTAAAAAACCAAGAACAAGATTATGATACTACACACATCACTTACATTCAGCAGTCACCGATATCTCCTTCTGCAATTGCATATGAAGCCTTTAACTCCTGAAACTTACAGAAAAACTTTAATAATTCGGATATTTATACTTGCCAAACAGCCAGAAAATGGAGTAAAATATTTTATGAATTTCCTGTCAGATGAGGACAAGTTAGATTATTCTTCAGGTTCTTCTTCGAACAATTGGTCAAGAAAAGAATCAGAAAGTAGTAGTGAAGAAGAAATTGAAATAAGGAAGATGTAGAAATTAATAAGAAAGAAAGGTCAGAAAATAAACGTAAGATCCTCAAGAAATTAAAGGTAGAGGGAAAGTCTTACGAAAACAGTAGTGGGAAATTCGTTCCTGAAAAAGAAATTAAACATAATCCATGTATAAAGAGTAAATGCAGCAGAGGATGCTATGATATACCAGAAGAGAGACGTCGGTCCCACAAAATCGATGCTGCTAAGCTTAAAGTGAAGGAATTTATTGAATCGCTACCTGCAGTGCCATCCCATTACAATAGACAAAGAACAAACAGAGTGTATCTACCTCAAGAATTAAAGAACGTGTCTAATTTAGATATATAAAAAAGGATAAACAGTGACCAAGACACTGTTAGTGAAAATATTTCATGAAGAATATAGAAAGCTTCCATGGAGCTCTAATGTTTGTGATATATTAAATCAGTTTCACTGATGAAGAAGATAAAGAAGATGAAAATAATACTGAAAAAGAAAATAATTCTCAAAAATTGCTTAAAACTTACTTGTTTGCTATTTTATTACGTATTATAAAAACTATAATATTAACAATAACTCTTTAATTTTTAAAAAGGGATTATGGGAATAATCCATCAGGACGGGATGGGGTACCCCCCACACCGTTTAACCCTTTTTATTATGAAAGCTGTACAATTTTAAATTCAAACTTTGTGATTTACAACACAATTAAATATTGCTATTGTCATTTACTACATAATATTATACAACTTTTTTACGTAAGGTTAGATTTACTGCCTAAGTTAATAATATTAGCTGTTTTTTAATGGGCTTAAAGGACATTTTGTAGTTTTTTTTAGGTAGTAAAGCAAAACTATTTTGGAAACTATTATACTTAGGCTTAATTTAATAATATTTACTTAAAATATAGGAAAATATAAGCATCTTTCTCATAGATTGTTTTTATATAATCATTGAGACAAAAAAGTTATAGCTAATTTTGTTTTATTTTTTCGGTTTTTTGGCTCTCCTGAAAAGTAGCTGTTTTGTGCTATACGCCCTTTGAGCCCAGAGGTATCGATATTAGAATCAATTGCGTAGTTTAAAAGATCTAAGCGTACATAGGAACAGACGGCGGGTAGCAATTTTGTTTCATACTATGTAAAAGATATTCGTACACATTTAATAAAGATAATCTCACAATAGATAATCTAGAAAATCACTTCAGTTTTTTGATTTGAATTGAAGTCACTTTGTTTTTCTTTGCAATGTAGCTACACGAAGTTTAAATGGCAAAATTAACTTTACAGAAAGTGAATTCCCGTGTCCCCTATTGGGGCATGGGGCAGAACCATTTCTGTATCTATTTCACTGATCATTTTTCATAACAGGCAAGTAGGTGCCCTACTCGACCATAACATTTTTTTAAAAACCTTGTTTCCCCGGGATTCGAATCCAGGACTTCCGGCGCGCCCGCGTAACGAGTTGCTTACCATTGAGCTCTTATAGCAACCCGGGGAGGACGGTATTACTGACGTAGGCCGCGTATTGCCGTAGTACAGAGATCGTGTCAGGAGAGAAGAATTTATTCTCTCCTGAGAAGTGGTAGTGACCAACCGAGCGCGCGTGAGGGCACCGCGAGAGTTCCTCTTTGGAGATCCCAGGGCCCTCCGATTTCTTGCGTCAAAGACGGCCACCGTGGGGTTTTAGTCGGTAGGTCCGTGACGTATTGACTCTTTGGAGTCCGGTTGCGGAAGTCCGACATAACCCGTCGTCCTCCTTCCCCGGGTGACGGGTATCATTGATGATTTCCCCACGTTAAAAAAAAAACGTATGCGGAAACTATTCAGGAGAATCATTCAATACCTTCTAGGTTATGGTACTTACAAGTGTTATAGATAGGTAATATTTACTTTTTATTTTATTTTAAACTTAAGCATTTTTGTTTTTGTTTTATGACTTAATTTTTTTTTCTGAATAGGCAAATTGACCGTGTTCTAACGTAATGGAAAGTGGTGAATATAAAACACATCTACTTAGAATAAATCTATGTAATAATAAATAATACAATGTTCCAGGAAGAAAGATGAAGCTGCAATTGTGTCCAATCCTCTACTGCGGAAGAAGAAAAGATGATACAAAACCAGCTGTTCGTGTTTGTGGAATAACTTAGTATCGTAGATGGAACGGTGATGAATTGACTAAGTTATGAAGACCAGTAGCGCATTTCCGTAAATGTAGATAAAAAACAAACAAATACCTATTTAAAAAAAATAAATGCGCCCTGTCCATGCCATACTTATTTTTCTTAATATATTTTAAATCAAATTTAATTTGAAGTGAGAAGCGTTATTCAACTAAAACAATAGGTAATTTCATATCAAAGTAACATTTCTGACCGAATATTCAATGTTATACACGGCTGATTGGATCTTAAAATAATACATACATACATACATATACATCACGCCTCTTTCCCATTGGGGTAGGCAGAGATCACGGAATTCCATATGCTCCGATCCTTACATACCACTTTCGCTTCTTCTACTTTCATCAATGCTTTCATACACACTCGTCGGTTACGAGTACTTTTGACCTGGCCCTTTTGCAGAACGTCCCCGATCTGATCGAGGTAATAATAATATAATCCTTAAATAATAACGCATCATTATTGAAGTTTACTGCAAATAAGTATGATTAATAAATTGTATTTACAGTTACAATAAGTGTAATACGACTGATTAAATTGCTGATTTTATACACATGCAACACTCGTGCCTAATTGAGCGAGATTGCAATATGTAGCCTCAATTTATTTTAAAGCAAGCATCGACTTTACCTATGCTCGTGGATTTTATAATTGGTACAGTGATGCTAAGTGCTTTGCGCTATTTGTGTACGAAATGTGGAGGTTGAGAACGGTAATACGACTAATTAGGTACGGATAATGTGCTCTTATTTAACAAAGACCATGTTCAGTATGCTTAGTTTGAAATGGAACTGATTATAAACAAGGTTATGCATGAGATATTTTTTAAGTATATTGATCATTTTTATATTTCGACAGACGAGCATTAGGTTCACTTGATGATAGGTTATACTTCCGCCGTAGAACATAAATAATTGATGCGCTGAAGACCTATTTTTTGAAACTGAAAACAAAATTTTTATGCATGAGATATTTTTAAGGTAGGATATTAATCATTTTTACATTTCTTTATCGACAGACGAGCACGAGGTTCACTTGATGATAGGTAATACTTCCGCCAAATAACATAAATCATTGATGCGCTGACGATCTATTTTTTTACTTCCAGTATTTGGGAATCTGAAACTCAAACCCGCAATATGCACTTCACCATTTTACTATCTATGAACAGTCACCCGATCTGAATTTTAATATTTTTCCCATCTATTTAAAAAGCCTGAAATGACTAGACGTGGGGAATACAGGCTTACAGAAAATTAAAAATATGTCGTTCCAGCGGGCTTCGTACCCACGACCCATCAAATTATATTGATAATCGAAAAATAAATAATAAAATAATTTCAAATTTGTTTAATTCCAGGTAAAATTTGCTTTTAAGTATCTAAATACATTCAATTGATTGATTGATTTATTTGGAATAATTAAAGAGTGTCTTTATCTAATACATAACACAAATAAAAATTCATTTTATTTTAATACTAGCGATCCGTTTCGGCTGCCCACGGGTGCAATGTAGATGTACCTCTGTGTGATACATAAAAAAAACTCGCTGATAATGTAGCTTTCTATCGGTGAAATAATTATTAAAACCAGTCGGAGAGTTTCTGAGTCTAAAAATAAATACCAATTTAACTAAAATTTCAAAAACTAAAATTTTATTTAATGTGTTGAGCCAAAAAAAGAGATTTTAATTCTACACGCAGAAAATAAATGTAAACATTGGTGAACAATTAATGGGTCCTACTCAAGTTAGCTAATAAATTTGGGATGCTATAACAACGGTCGCTGGATGGCGATGTTTGCTAATTATAAGTTGAAGAAATGTTTTCATTTAACATTAACCAATGTTGTATTTGTTTTTCTAAGCTTAAATACCGAAGTACCTTTATGGGATTGGCTCCGTTACAGTAGTATAATTAAATACATTGTTAGTATTTAAATAAAATACTGTATACCGGTCGCGGGGAGACCACGGTTGCTGAAAAGCATCCGAAACGTCGGGATAAATAATTTAAACAATATAAATAATAAATCGCGTTTTAATCCAGTATACAGTATTTTATTTAAATGTGTGATACTCGCGTTAATAAAAGACAATATTACATTGTTAGTACATTTTATATTGAAAATGTAACACTGGTAAATGTAAAATAATATCATAATTTTTAATCGCTTGTGCCATTACGCCCGTTCAGGTTGTGTTCTTTAATTGTATTTTGTTCTAGGTCGTATGTGAAATACATATACAGTGAATTTTCGAATTCTCGGGGCATAGGGCAGACCCATTTCTGTGTCTGTTTCACTGATCATTTTTCTTTATAGGCAAGTGATCAGTATTGTCTCCTGCCCAACCGAAAATAAAATTTATTCTTATTTGCCCGGGATTCAAACCCAGGACTTCCGGTGATAAACGCATCACGCTTACCACTGAGCCACGGCGGCGGTTGTATATTACACATAATTAAATGATTAATTATTTATGTTTTAATTAGAGTAGTACGTTTTGCAAAAGTATTGTATAGTCGTAACTTTTCGATAATCTTTTCCGTTCTAAATTTGAAAATAGAAAAAAAAAATTATAAAGATAAAAGGAAAGAGTAATCGATTTTAGCCTTTTTTGAATCTGGGGGAAATCTTTAAACTAGATACTTTGAATTCGGAGTAGAAGCCGAATTTATTGTGGTATTTTTAATCACTAAATCCCCTCGTTGACCTTCTTCATTATATTATATACCATCTCCATAGGATCCACCCCAAATCTTTTGCTGCACTTCTGAGGTTAGATGTTGGTCAGAAGATGGCCCGATGTCCCATCTTAGATCCCTTAGGAGTTAGGATCCTTTTAGTCTAAGTATAACTACTTTTGTCCTCTTCTTGGCTCAACTGTCATCTAGTAAAAGTGACATAGCGGTATTAATTCTTTTGGAATAGCATTAACCAATAACTAGATCTAGCAAGATACAAAACGCTGTGGAAAAGGCACCGTAATGAATCTACCCAGAATGAGAATTTAATTAAAAGCTAAGGTATGTATATTTGTTCCTAAATTGGTAACGTTAAGTAAATTTCATTATGGAAATATTTATTTGATTTCTGTGTTATTAAATATGAAATAAATTACATAGTGACTTTGAAGAAAGTCGTTTAATTATGCTTGAAAGGAAAAAAGCGGAGAAACTTTCTGTTGCTTTCAATATAATTCTATTGTTCTCAAGTTCTTTAGCTGTAAAGAAAGGTAAATTCCACGCCAGTGAACATCCAGTTAGCGGTTTTGATGAATTACAATTTTTCAAGTATCACCATAGTAGTGTTATAAAACTTTGTTCCATAATAAAAACTAGGGGTGTTATGGATATGAAATTTCGGATGTGGGTATATATTGGGATAATATCTTACCGGTTTCAGATACGGTTACGGATATCAAATTATTTCGGATTGTTCATTAGTTTCGGATGGTTTCGATTGCGATAACGTAATCCTACAATGGCTGACTAGTTCTGACTAAACAATTTAAATAATAATACGAAGCACATGCACGGCTAGTGTATCGGCTCGTCTGGGCAAAAACAAAAACCTGTCTTAACATTTCTCACCCATATCCGAAATTATTCAAAACTTTTAAAGAGATTTCCGTTACAGGTACAGATAGATTTTTACATCGTGAGAGTTAATGATACGTATACACAGCCAAATCGCACGTAAATTGTGGTAACTGACAAACGTTTATATAACGTTTTACGTTACGTTTTTAAGCTATACTGACCGTTTTCATCTATATTTTGATAAATATATGTATCGTCATAGTCGTAGAATAGTGACGGATCTGACAAATAGTAAATTTTACAGGGCAGCCATTTCAAATAATCATGTTAGTTTTTTTGTCATAACTTTTTTATTTCATATTCTGTAATCATGAAAATTGGCATACAAGCAAACAAAAGGGTTTGTTTTGAAACACAATAAAAATAATAACATTAAATTACACAGTTTTCTAGAAAAATCACATGCTTCATTTTACTTTGGAGTTAACACAGTCACATCGTATTATCCAACATTATTCCTCGGAATGTTATTGTTGAAGGAAAGACGGAAGTTACGTTACCATCATGTTCTATGAAATTACTGAGTAATATTTTGACGGATATGTTATCTGTCATATTATATTTTAACTGCGAGTAAGTAGTAGGTTTGTAAGTAACCAGATTAGTATGTCGTAAATAAAACACAGACAAATTTTTCGTACTTTTTTTATTAAACGTGATATACATCATGCTTATATTAAGAAATTTTTATCAATAGTTTTCATTTATTACTATAATAGACTAACCAGACTATAGTGTTAACTCTATGTGGATGGGATAAATTATTTTTTGGTAAATTACTAACCGACAATTTAAAAACTAATCATAATTTATGAGCATAGCTTAAGTTCACAAACATTCTCATATCTATCATAAGTATATAATTACAAAAGAAACGACGTTTATTAAAATGAATAAATTCATTAAAATCACAAGTAAAAATATGAAAATAAAAACAACCTTTTGCACAATTATTCAGTAAGAATCATTGCCTTCATCAGTAACATTACGTCCATGAGTTAAACTTTTGAAAAAGTTATAGTATTTCGCAGGTATTATTGATGAACTGCATAGACTAATAAGATCTTTATGCATATTTATCATTACTGATTGGAATTGGACATTTATAAGCATTGTCTAAGGCCGGAGTTTTGTAATTTCTAGTATTCTTTCTAAGCACAAGAGTCATGACGTATTCACCAGATAAAGCTTATTTGTATCGGATTTTATTGCTCTCATTCCCTCAACATAAGCTTTTTTAATGCCTGTCCAAGTAACTTTTAAAACTGTGACACTGATCATAAGTATCCTTTTTGGGTAAATGGAAACATAAATTAAAATGAGTGTTAACTATGTCCCGATACTATCTAAGACTAGAAGCTGTATTTAAATAACTATTGAGTTCAGGCTATTCTTTGTATAAATTGAACATCCGTCACGTCACAATCTAAATACAGCCTTTTGGACGCTGCTCTATTATAATGCGACTCTACTGTTACAAATGATTTAACGTGGGCGCAAACCGACATTACCATGTCATCGTCAACAATTCGATTATGATTTTTATGTTTCCCCCTCATGTCTTCTTCACACAAAGTGCGTCCGTCATACTTATCCCGAACTAATCCCTCGCTAATCGAATATGTACTTATGAACATGTCTTTACAAACCTCTATTTTTGATGAATCTTTTGGCAAAAAATAATCATATGTGATACTCGCGTTAATAAAAGACAATACTTATAAGTGAATTGACGATTATGCTTAAAACTCTTTAAACATGCTAACATTGTTACTCACGAATACCTAATTTCCAAAACTTATCAAATGCATCCTGTCTTTCTTCAAGTGTTAACATAGTGTAACATTTATTTTTACGCGCGAAAGGCCTACCCATAAATTTTGCTGGACAAGAAGGCCCTTTTTGGAGGAGTATTCTTTTCCACCATTAGTTAAGCGCTTTCTAGTAGTGTCTTTCCAATCATCATAATTTTGGACACGTTTTTTACCTCTACATCGAATAAGAGGCGCTGGAGATGACTGACATGAAGATACAACTGTGTTGATTGAGCCACAGTTTCTGTAGTCCGTATCATCATCGTGAGTGGGACAAAAAAATTGTTACATGCTTCACCATGGGGTTTTGCTGGTGATGGCATAGATGGTTCGTCCGTTATTGTCAACAGCCGGGGTGTATTTAAAGGGGTGAGCTGAGCTGATATTTAAGGACATGGCATGCAGATTTTCTGACTAGAGTAAATCTGGTGAAGATTGATATCCGACCATAAAAGGATCTTACAAGTAGATCTAAGAAGTAGAGGATGGTATGTTTGGGTTAATATTTTCATCTGTAATGTTTTCGCTTATTCCGTGTAAATCGTCTGCAAAGACATTCTCATAAATGTCTTTCATTTTTTCTATTACATGGCGTGCTCCTGGAGGTAATGGTGAATGGCAATCTGAAAAAGTATCAGTGTGTAAAAATATAATATACATTCTTAATATAACAAGTTAACGATTACCCCTAAGGTGATTCACAATAAAAATATTCCAAACTACAGAAATTTTTCAATTTACTTCTTTTTATTTATACACGTAGAACATTATTCCAGTAGGTTTATTATTTTATATAAAAATATATTAAATATATACAAATAATCATAGTTTTTCAGTAGAAAAAAGTTGGAACTGAATTTAGTACAAAGAATAAAGTGGGATGGTCAGATACGACTGTTAGATAAAAAAGCATGTTCATTGAATAACGTCGGTTGCGATCACGCGTCACTATTATGTCCACAGAAAAATGTAGTATAGTTACATACAATTTGCAAAATTAAAATCTATTTAAATATAATATAAACTCCACAGATTAATGTATTATCAGGTAGCCAACCTTATTTCTTTGCAAATGAAATTTTTAAATTGATTTATAGTTTTCCGTAGAAAACTGACGGATAATCAGAAACGATACTATAATCATTAACTTTGGAAAGTTTGGTGTAAGCATAAAAATTTAATAATACCAAATGTTAATATATAATTCATTAACCTACCTGGGGTCCCTGGTATGTAGTCCTCCGCATCAGTGCACTCTTCATGAGTGAAATTCGAAATTAGTGCATTTTTGCTTCTTTCTTCCACCAGTTTTAACATAAGTTTTGATCGTCCTGTTTTCATTATGCACACCTTTTAACGTTGTATATAATAAAACCGAGTACGAAATAATTCATAAACAGGTAAACAAGGTGAAATAATTTAATTGTTTAAGAAAAATGTAATCTAAATACAATGCGCGAGCAAGTCCGATGAATAATGACGCTTGCGTGGATACGGATGGGCAGCGGGAGATCCCCGCGCGTCGTACAGAGACGAGAAAGCACAACCGTCATTTTTCTATGAGCGTCTATCAAATCCGTCACTTTACCGACTGATTAATTTGAAATTTAAAACACATGTAATTTTTTTTTTAATGTAACCGTAATATTTAGTCAATGTAGTATCCAAATATGATAAAAAGTGGATTTTGGATTTTTTTCAAATCCGTCATTGTTCTACGATCATGACGGTATAACCATAAACGACACGTTAGTATATACAAAAAAATATAAGTTTGAATTTCTTTATTGCGAACACGTAAGACGTAAAACACAAAAACAATGAATGTGATAAACATCGAAATGTTGAACTTTTGATAAAACTAGTTTTTTACTTAAACCCTGAGAATATGATATAATAGATATGCTGGGAAAAAATACCATTGTTATTGATGAAAACAAAGTGAGCCACAACGTAATATCATTAAATTAAAATATTACAAAAGTATGTCTGTCTACTAAGTCAAAGTGGTGTGTGGTCTGTGAATTTAGAACGCAGATAACTTGAGGTTTACAAAATAAAATTTATACCGAGAAATTATCCAAAAACTATAGGATTGCAATACATAGGAAACGTTTGTCTATTCTTGTGATTTAAATAAAATATAGTAGGTAGATATTGACATCAAATATCAAACTATTAAACTTACTTATTTTTTTTAGTATTATTTTATTTAACTCTTGGTTTCAAATTCTATGAGATATATTTCTATCCCACGAGTAACAGTTCTGATATTATTATAGTAAATGATGCTCTTTGAATATTCAGCGAGTTTTATTGCTTCGAAATAATCAAACTGCGGATAAATATAGAGAAATTATCATTATATATTGTCATGTCCAAATTGAATCCTTTTTAAATGGGTTTATATAAATAACTAGCTGATGCCCGCGACTTCGTTCGCGAAGGGTTCACTTTTAGCTGAGCTTTTGAGCAAGCTTTCTTCAAATGACATATCCTCCATCCTCTGTACTTGGTGATTTCTTTTGGGAAAGAGCTATCAAATTAGTCATTGACGGTTGCTTTTGCATCATGTTATCGACATGTTTAATGGTGGTTGAGATTGGGGTTCGAAGGATGATTTGAAATTCAATAGTTGAAATAATTAACCTGACTTTAAAGAAACTTTATGGAGATTCATAT
The DNA here is from genome assembly GCA_905404175.1 of Anthocharis cardamines. Lineage (NCBI taxonomy): Eukaryota > Metazoa > Arthropoda > Insecta > Lepidoptera > Pieridae > Anthocharis > Anthocharis cardamines. The sequence continues at coordinate 5,852,155 of FR989959.1, forward strand.
TAATTAAATTTTACGTGACCAAAATCCAGATATGTGTCTTTTTTCTACTTATCAGAGTTCAATCGAAGATTGGATTCAATGCATTTTCTGTCTTAAATAGATGCGTGCGTTCATTTAATTGGTCATTTTCATTTTCGGACATTTTTTTTAAATTCACCTTTCCTTAATATATTTAAATTGCACGATAATCGGTTCAGTATCTTCGGAGATTAGCGTGAACAAACAGACAGACAGACAAGAATCTTAAAAATTGCATTTATGCATTCTGCTACCTTTCTTTTATCACCCCTCTTAATTTCTGGTAAAAATATTTAGTGAAGCGTAATTTCGATCCTACTCTTTTATTATATATATATATATATATAGATAATAGCACACCGCGAACTTTTTATAGATCTCTTTAAGACCAATATTAACGTAGATAAACACTTTAACGTAAACTAAACCGCTTAGTCAGCGCCTGCTTAGAAAGCCAGCCAGCGCTTTTCGACTTTATTTATCATCTTGAATAGCAGCAAATTATTCGATAGTTAAGCTTTCTACTAGTGAAATAATATTGAATTCCGGTTAACTAAAGATTTTCTATAAGCAAACAAAACCATCCCGTAGATTAACATTACAAAATTGTTTCGTTCTAAAAGTAAACGTACACGAGTAGAGATGCCCAAAACATATTACACTACGGTTCTAACTAACGATCTCGACTGTAAGCGCGCCTCAGGGTCACTTCTGGCTATAACTAGCTTCATTTTATCTTCCATATATTTGTGTACGCACAATGTACAAACATAATCGTTGTCGGGTTGTATTCTCACACGTACACTCCTAAGCATTTATAGAGCCTCGAGCAAATTTGCTTGTGGGACGCAATATCCAGCTGAGCGACCTCTGGGGAGCTATATTGTTTTATTTGTCTGCGTGAGCCGATAATGAACGTTTTTTTCTCCATACAAAGTCAATATGTACAAAACAAATATAATAAAGTCAACTTCAATATCACTTTTACTATATTATTCCTGATATATTTATCAATTTTGATACTAATGCGATATTATCATGATTATGAGTGATATTAATCTTTATTTTTTAATAGAAATTCAAAAATACGATAACGCAATGGAGTTTGTTATATTTTTATGATCATTATAATTCTATGGAATACGCAATATATAATGAAAATGCGATATTAAATCGTTGAGCAATAAAGGTAATTGAATTACAATTTTCGTAAATAATAAATAACTTTTGAATATTTTGTAATTAGTTCGATATAAATAAAATTTATATTTAGGTACAAAATTATGATGCATTATTTTATTTACTTAGATTTGTAGCTGAACTATATATTTATAATATTTATTTTGGATGTATGCTTCTCATGTAATCTCAAGTAGGTAAGCACAAACCACGGCTTTAACGACTTCTAGAGTTATGATTTATTAAAAAAGCGTAATATAAAGATAAAGAAGGCCTTTACCCGTAATCGGGTACCCAACCAATAAAAACTATTTTTATTTTATTTAATTTTTTAATACAAATATTTCACTGTAACACTAACAATAGATTAAGGAAACTAAATACTAACTTAACCAAAATAATGTTACTTAAGGTTGGCAATAAAAGGCTTTTGAATTGAATTGAATTTGAAAGATAAATAAGTAATTTGGAATTGCACAGTAGGTACTATTGGTAAATACATGTTGTAGTACATAATATGTATCCAAATCCATATGACAGTAACGGATATCTGAAGGTATTACTAATGCAACGTTGTTATCTATCAAAGCCTTTGACAACAAAACAATACTGATATGGTAAGTTAATTAGGTACGTTATATGCAGATATCTGTCCCATGCAAAAACAACTTATGAGAAATCGGATCATCATCATGTCAGTTGTATCAGAAAACAACTGAAATTGCATACGAATGAAAAATTCAAATTAATATTCAAAATCATTTATTCATTTAGGTAACACAATGTACACTTATGAACGTCAATAAAAAATTTAAATGCTTCTAATTTTACATTTACTGCCAGTTCTCAAATCAAGGGCGTAGAACGGACGAGAAGAACTCGCAATAAACTCTCCGCCACTCTTTTAAATCACTATATTTTTAAATAAAATACTGTATACCGGATTAAAACGCGATTTATTATTTATATTGTTTAAATTATTTATCCCGACGTTTCGGATGCTTTTCAGCAACCGTGGTCGCGGGAGACTGCCACGGTTGCTGAAAAGCATCCGAAACGTCGGGATAAATAATTTAAACAATATAAATAATAAATCGCGTTTTAATCCGGTATACAGTATTTTATTTAAATGTGTGATACTCGCGTTAATAAAAGACAATATCACTATATTTTTGTTTTACAAATTGTCTGTAAGGAGATTACACCATGATCCACACGTTCCACATTCCACAGTTGAACCATACAAATACATTCTCGCAAGTTTTTAGTTCTTGGAACTCTGTTAACAGCACAGCACAGAAATCTTAGTGCTGTCGCCCATTAAGCCATCGGTCACCAGCGACTTAACGCGGCATCCGTATGCGGCCACTAATTAATTATACGTATATGGCGTGGGAAGAAGACGACGACTATAATTCGATCTCCACTCTCGCAGATTATAATTCGATCGCAGCTACACGAGCGCTCAGAGGGCCTAGCACGAACGACTATCGAGAGAGAAAAATCGACAAATGACAACTTGACGATACGACTACTTTTTCGATAATTGTTCGTTCTAGCCCCTCAGTATGCGCCCGCGCCGATGTCGGTGCCTTTTGACGGTGACGGTTGGCCTTATGTGCGGCAGCGCTTAAGGGCAGCAACGTGATTTTCTAATATGTTTAAGGTTACTTGCCTTTTTTGCAGATTGTTATGGGTGGCGGTGATCACTAACTATCACGTGAGCAACTTGCCCGTTGCCCCGATTCTTATTCCCAAGGTTTATGGGCAGCTCGCTAAGTACCTCCGATTAAAGGCAATAATAAGTTTACCATACAAAGGAAAACTTTAAGCAATGAGAATATGATAGTGCTTTTATTTAACAAAATTAATTCGGACAATGGTCTAGAGCAGCTTTATATAATTTAATTTTCTCTTCTATCGTGGAGATCTTCGTACTTTTGCAAAGCATTTTGTTTCCACGAGCATGTAATGCAATCAGCTTAGATCTTTTGTTAGGTGCTCAATACACTAGAACGAAGGAACGTTTAATCTAATAATTTAATAAGATTGTTTGTAAAAAGATAAATGTTAAAATTTAAGAAAATAAATTTAATAAATATTGAAATGTGTATGAATTTGACATTATACACATAGGGATTGTATTACAAAAAATTAAATATAAATTTGTATAAAAAAATAATGCAATATCTTTTGAAAATACTCTTTGTGGTTTACAGGCATACCTCTGCCAAATAGGGTGACTTCTGTATGATATTTATCGTAAATATAATTTGACAGTTTTTTTTTATATAAGTATAAATATTAGTCTTTCTCACTCTTATATATCTAAACTTTAATTATGCAAATAATCAAGTCAATTACTTGTTCCTTTCTTGCGTGGAAGAAGGACAAACCAAAAATAATTACATTTATTTGCACTATTTTATATTATTTCGCACGGGTGCTATGTAGATACTAATGTGGTGTCAGTGTCGAGTAATCATATTACTCTCAGTCGGCTTGATTTCTTCCGACATCTTGAACAATTATCGTCAAATTTCAACAAAGTAACACAAAACAATATAAAACTATACGTATAAGCCTTCCTCTTGAACCACTCTATCTATTGACGAAAACTGCTTTAAAATCCGTTGCGTAGTTTAAAAGATTTAAACGTACAGAGGGATAGACGGAAACGACTTTTTTATACTATGAAGAGAAGTATAAGTTTTTTCAGAGATAAAATATAAGTGACCAACCCGAATTCAGTGAATATGCAGAGAAAGTTTTGTAAAATGTTCCCACTTTAAAAGCTATTATTGACATATTCTATTCAATTCTAGAGTCAACGTCACGAATCAAGCCCGATAGCCGCGGCGCCTATGTCGCGTATAAAAATGTTGCTAACACAAAGTGCAAATTTTCCTTACATCCCATCAACTTGATATTTCTCGACTTGCAAATATTGTTTTGTAAAACAAAGTCTCTTACTATAATATTATAAATGTGAAAGTTTGTGAGGATATATAGATGGATGTTTGTTTCTCTTTAACGTAAAAACTGCCAAGCGGATTTTGATGAAACTTTACAGAATTATTGTTTATATATCTTATGGGTTATAATTTATAATGGTATTGAGTTTACCATATAATCAAAAAAGAATTGCCCTTTTTAGAGATATTTCGGCGTGCGTTACATAATCTATTAAGAGTTATACAAAAGAAAATGGTAGGATTTATATTCTCTTAAAAAGATATTTAAAAAGAACATATATAATAATATGTTAGCGTAAAACGGTAATAAATAATTGCATGATGTAGAATAAAAGTGACTATGTCAAATTAAAACTGTTATTGAAGCAACCTAATTGTTTAAACATTTTTCGTAAAGTTGTATTACTGCCTTGAAAAATTATATCTTCTTATAAATTCAAACGCAATTTATTTACAGTTGGTAATTCTTTATTGACAATATAAAAAAAAAAGTATTTTTTGGCGTATAGTGCATAAATAAATATTATCCAAAATAACTTGTTTTGCTCGTGGACGACTTTTCGTAGGAGTAACAATTTTCTTTGAAGTTCTCGCAGTATTTTCTCCTCCTTTCGTAATGATCGATACCGTTTCAGCAGAAAAACCTAAAATTATAAGATAAATTGATCTGATAGAAATACGTATACTATTAAAAAAAATTAAACTATTAAAAATTAAGTAAAAATGTTTTATTACAAGCTTATAAATATTAACCCATAATAAAAAGGCCAATATATTTTTTTTCACACGAAATATAAAAACACATACAAAATAAAAAATGTACCTATTAAGGCAAATATCAAAACCCATGCAACCCTAAAATTTACCTGTCATAGCTGCGACTCGTATGAAATTTTTGTAAAGGGATCAATACTGCTTTATTTTTCTTCCCCAGTTCACAAAACTCTTACACCTTAAGAATTATTGCTCAGGCCGCGCCACTTACTATTTTTCGTTTCATGATCCATGTGATTTTATCAAAAAACAATAACAAACTAATGACAATGACAAACAAGATGACGGAACTGTCACGTTTAGTTCTAGACTTCTTCGTAAGTCTTGTTTCGTGGCGCCGACTCTAACCTGGATTCAACGTAAATTGCACTACGTCAATGCCAGCAGTCTCAGTTAGACATGGGTAACTCAGCGAAATTCCCTGCGCCAACTCAGAAACTCAGGCGCAGTGTAGTGTGTCGGCTCCTTGAGTCAACTCAAAATTGCGCCATGACGCAACAAAATGGGACGCACAAAGCGAGCAGTGAAACCTCCGAAATACACTCAACTCCACGCTCATAGTTCACTCAGTGAGTGGGGTACTGCGCCGTGCGCCAACACATTATGAATGTGTGAGCTGACTCACCCTGCGCAGTGAAGCGTGCCGGCGCAATTGCGCGGCGCAGCGCAGTGTTACCCATGTCTAGTCTCAGTTTAAATATGAACCTTGAAGACCGCAAAGAAGGTAGAAACTACGATTAATTTTATTGCCCGGTAAAATAACTTTAACGCAGTAGAATGATGTAACAAATTATACAATTTTTAGCGAACAATGCCAACGTAATTTACAGAATCTGTATAGATTATTATTTGTCAGTTATAGTTTATTTGTACAACTCAATTCAAATTTATGATCGCTTCCACAGAAGCAATGTAACGCAATAGGTGTCGTGACTGCGCAATAAATTGTATTGACGTGAAATATTTTCTATTTACAATGAACAAGACAAGGCTTTTAGGCGATGACTCGCTTCAAAGTGTACTAGTTATATATTTGAGTATCCCACCGCGAATTGTTACACCACCCTATACCGTGCTAAATTCACTAACCTACGCCGACACGCAACCATGTAAATGTAAGTTACTCCACTCCAAATATACCTTGAAAAGGCGACCAATGGTTATTTATGAAACTGTATAGCACATTCTAGAATATTACAAAACCGCTAACTACCAAAGAAGATTAAGGCTACAGCACAAATTGCTTTCTCACATGGACTGGTCTGAACGAGTAAATTCTATAGAACGGAATATTTCACTCGAGTATCCGTTATATAGGCTAAGTACGAAGATATAGAGAATAAAACAACAGTATGCAAATCTTTCTAGGAAAACTGAATGTTCCAATTCAATTCTTGTATAAAAAATTAGATCAGTGAAATAACTTCGTATGAATAATTTTTGTTCTTTTGTGGAATGGAGTCGAGAGTTTGTGACAATTTCATAACTTCCGAGATAAGATGTTATATAAAGATTATTTTAAAACATAGAACAAGTACCTAACAAATTTGTGAACGATCGGCGTGATTCTATAACTTTCGCTCGAGTTGCCTGCCAGTTTAAGAACTTTCCAGTCGTGTTTCCAAACCTTATCGTCCAAGAAGTAACAAGCCGAGATAAATGAAGTTCAGTTGTTCTTAATCTAATAGCTGGTAGGAAGTTGTTCGGACGTGATCGGATGGAGAATTTAAGACCAGTTATTGTCCAATTATAACGAAGAAGGTACGATAATAATAGCAGGGAATTAGCGAACAGGAATCATATTCATATTTATTCTCTTATAAAAATATTCATTGGATTCACCCACATGAAAGAATTGATAAAATAAAATGTGGTACATCGACTGTGAACTGGCAACCGGTCCTATCTCAATTTTTTGAAGATTTCACTTTTTCATACAATACATACTAAAAGGGCACTATAATGTACTTTTTAAATACAATATCCTCTTTTATAAAAGGGAAGGCTGTTCTTATACCACCGAGATTTATCTTTTCCTTCCTCCCCGCGGGTGGCCCAATGCGGGGAGAGTGTAGGGATCTGATCAACCGGTGACTCTCTGCTAATCAAAGAGTCTGGTGACCCTTATCTTGACCCTTTTAGTGACTCTTGACCAGGAAGCGCTTGGTGTCAGCGAGCCCTGGGGCACACGGGATCGCTTGCGCATTGCATTTGACAGGCTCGTTGGCATGTTTGGGAGAACACCGATGGGTCGCGGGTACGAATCCCGTCAACACCGCATGTAACCGCACTGCAATGTGACCGCACCGCAATGACTGATGATCTATGGCTGGTGTATCATCTACATTCAAGTGAACCTTATGCTCTTTTGTAAATATTTAACAAAAAAATGTATATTATGCGGCGGTATTAACGGATATTTGTAATGTATACTGAAGGCTTCACTCACCGTAGTAATAAGTGATACCATGGATATTTTGAAGCAGTGTCATACGCTTTGGTAATAAGGGCACGTATATAATAAACCAGTTCTATGTACCATGGTAATTATAATAAGTGTTTACTAGTATAACAGTAATTTTGAATTGTTTGGAAACGTTATGGCGAGGTCACGGTTCTTGCAAATATTTGGAGAGTAAAATTCAAGTCGCATTTTCATGTTTTGAGTTGAATACCCTAAAGGCTCATTACAGTAACAGGATAGGATTTTTTTTATAGAAACTGTGGTGTATAGAAAACTATTGCTATATTAAATTCAAAATACTAGAAGTATACTAAGTAATTTAAATGAAAATGAAATCTTTAAGTCAGCCAATGCTTGAAAAAGATAATTTCAAAAGCTAGAATAATTTAAGGTAATTTATGAAATCTTCTTTCGTCAGATAAAAAAAAATATATATATAGGTACGTCATTTTATACAGCTAACGAACGCTAATTAGAGTGTGCAAATTTTCCTGAATGGTTGTATGGAGTAGTGAAGATGTTGAAGCCCTTTGAATGACACATTTTTGTTTTGCCCTCAAGCATGCGGAAAATTAGTAAATGTAAAATTATATCATATAAGCTCTACGACCTACGTTATCATTTCAATATGATATATTTGAAAATGCTTAATTATTATTAAATACTGTACCTAAACTATGATCTGTTTGTATAACTTTGTTTGATTTCGATCGTTGCCATGTTATAATCCGGTACTAAGTATTATATATAAGTAATAAGTATATATTCAAATTTCAATGGTAGAATAGAATAGAATAGAATAGAATAGAATACGAAGAATAGAATAGAGTACGAGTATATCATTATTCCTATATTATAAGATTAACAATTATATATTTTTAAGTATACTAATTTACCTTATAAAAGAGGAAGTTACGAGGACTTCGGTGAAAGTAAATTTTGCAATTGGGATTTAAGTATAGTTCACTTGTCTTTAAATGAATAATATATTTATTCATTTTGTCTTATTTAAAACATTAAAAAAAAAACATTCAATAAAATTTGAGTATACCTCATAGAGATCCAAATTTTCTCGATAACTCTATCAAGTAGATTAAACTACTTCCTGTCGTCACACAAGAAACTAATCAGCTTAACTTGATTAATAGAGAGTATGTTTTTAGTTAGAGGTTTCTCCCAATTGGTTGTATGAGAGGAGTGGAGAGCTTGACGCCACTAAGCCGGCTTTAATACTCTAGTTACGTGTAACAATAACTATCAGCTTAGTATATTTTACGATTGATTATGGCCGTCTTTGCTCTATATGTATAAAATAACTAGCACACAGTTGCCATGTACTATATAATATATAGATAATGTAACTTTCTGTAGATGTAGATGTTGTATTGGTAATAATTTTTAAAATCGATCAAGTGGTTTCTGAGTTTATTTGTTACAAACATACAAAAATACAAATCTTTTTTCTTTATAATATTAGTGTATGAACATGAAGGAAATGAATCGCCGAAATGTATGTATGCACTTAGCTTCCGAACGACTGCACCAAATTGGATAATTCTTGATTTGTTCTAATCGTGAAAACCAACATCTGCTTTACACTTATTCATGAACATCGTAAGGCTACGTAATTTTTTTTTAAACGAAAAACAATTGACCTTTTAGAGTAGAGGGTTAAAAAAAAGTGAACAATTTTGGATTAAATCACTTCAATTCTGAAGTGATCTAATAAGCCATCACTCGACAATTCATATTTACAAAAATAAACTGCTATACTGATTTTCAAATCTACAGAGAACAATATTTTTTTTGTACGGAGAAAAAGTATCATAGAAGTAATTATACGAGTAGTCTTTATAAAAGTATTTATGGAACATGAGGAATCCGAAAACGACACATTCATACACAAAGCATCCATGAAAGTGATACGCAAGGATCGGAGCATATGGAATTCCGTGATCTCTGCCTACCCCAATGGGAAAGAGGCGTCATGTCCGTTATATGTACCTATGTACGAGTGGTAGTGGGAGTTGGTTTAGTAGGCATAAGTCTCATACTTTTCTATATACGGTTTTTCCATCTATGAACAGTGGTACGTTACCCGGTCGGAATTTCGCTATTCCTCCCACTCGTTTAATGCTTGAACCAGATGGAGAAGACATGTTTACAGAAAATTATGAACTTGTCGTCCCGGTTTGATTCAAACCCACGATCCATTGGAGCCCACGGCATTCTACTAAATGCGCCAACAAGCCCGTAAAAATGTACAGTGGGCTGCTTTGTTTGTAAACGTTATCTTATTAAATCACAGAACAGAATTTTCCCTGTTCTGTGTATTAAATACCCAAGTAACATTAATATTTCTCCAGTATTAACATATAATCAATCGTGTATTGCTAATGTTTATGTTTGTAATACAATGCATGTATGAATTAGAAGCTGAATGCTTTGTACAAATGAGTTTTCCTTAAACGCTTTAACTATTTCCCAACCGTGTATCCTGACGTACGTTGTAGCGAGAAATTACCGCTTACTGCAGTCGGTTGGATAACTTAAGTTGTATGTACTATTTACCATTTGTTTGTTTTTCTGCACAGTCATAATAAATAATAATATTAAAGACTTTGTTATATTGTTGTATTTGTTATTTAATAAATTAATAAGATTTTTTTTTATTTGATATATCGTTATTATCGTATTTGATTTAAGGCAGTATAAATTAATTTAACTTGTTTTGTTCATTTTGTTTTAAATATTACATAGAAAGTACAGTAGCCTCTCACTAATCCAGCACTATTAAAAACCAGAGTGTGCCATATTGTTGGACTGTTCGGATTACTGAATTATATAGAAACAATATAATAAATAAAATAAAGCATTTCATAAATCGGTTCAGTAGTTTTCACGCAAAAACTACTGAACGGATTTTGATGAAACTTAACAATATTATTGTTTATACATCAGATATCATCGTAACATATAAGCGAATTTATAAAGGTGTTGTGTTAGTGGACTAGATAACGATACATAATAAGTCGAAAAAAAACCCGCTATTTTGGCCAGCGATTTTGCTCAGAAAAGTAGGTACGGGTCACCTAGTTATATTTAAATAGCAATTAATGTTCCTATATATTCAAATATATTTCTGTTTATATATATTCATATATATTGATTTTGTTTGAGGGATATAATGTATAATATTTTGAATTAAAAAACGAACGCAACCAAAAAATCATCAATTTCTGAAGTCGAAGAAGAGTATATTGAGTTCCATAAAATTGAACGATTCTTTATGACTTCATGTATGTATGTATCATCTGTTCATAAAAATGAGAAGAATCTTACGCATCGAGATTAAAACCGAAACGTATACCATACCATACCGTTTTTCCATCTTTGAACGGTGAATTGAACCCAGTCGAAATTTCGATATTCTTCCCACCCGTTCAATGACCAGACGAGGGGAAGACATGCTTATAGATAATTATAATTATGACATCGTGGGATTCGAATCCATGACCCATCCGATGCGCACGGCTGGCCTCCTACTGAACGCGCCAATGAGCCCGTCAAAATTCCGAGATTCCCGGTCCGTTTTCCGGATTGCAATCCCTACTTGACACAATATGGACTTCACGGTTTGTTCTTCTTTGAACCATTCTTCGGTTCCTGATCAGAATTCCTTCTTCCCGATTATTACACAAAGTAATAATATTTGATTTTTATACAGAAAATTATAAATATGTCAAATACGGTTTCGAATCCACGATCCATCGTAAGTATTGGAAAACCATTTTAAGTCTTACTCGCATTTGTTGGTAAAACATATATTTACACGTGTTTTGCGCTTTTTTATTTTAGATATTGATAGCCTATATATATAGATTTAATAAAGTAAAATTACAGTTAACAGTTTTTTAATATAATTATTTAAAATATAGAGGTTTATATCTCCATGTCCAATTGTCCAATTAGATTCCATAAATTCGGCATAATTTTCTTTTGTTCTCTATTAGCTTCGTTTCCACGAAAGGAAAAATATTAAGTCATCTTTGTTCTTTTTGTATTTATTAAAAAATTCCTCAACGATTCGTTCTTATGTTAGGAAATAAATAAAAAAGTAAAAATAAAATCAGTAAATCTTTTAAAATATTGCGTACATTAGAAGTATTTACTTATTCTGTATTATAAATCATATATTCACTTATTTGATGACACTTATTATTATTAATAGTCTAATCAGCTATAATTACATTATATGTATCAAAGAATTTTATAAAACATCATAAGTATTTTCTCTGAAAAAACATGTATAAAAACCTTACAACATATTCTAATAAATTATAATACCAAGCTTCTAACCTCATGAGAGAAAGCTATACATCAAAAACTCATGCAAAATACGTGCTTCTAAAGTTTATGTACGAAAGTAACTTGGGTCTTATTTCACTTAGCAAAGGTAAAAACTTTTCTTCATGTCAAAAGTAGTTTACTCTTTAGGTCTTAGTGCTTAAAACTTTGAAAGAATTGCCGCACTTACTAGATATTCGGTATTTTACTCTTATTTGCAAATAGGTCATGCGTCATTATTAAATCAGTTATCTATTTCAAATGTTTCTTACCAACTGTATCCTTAAAACAAATCACAACATGGAAGACAAGTCCAAAATGTACATAGAATAAAAGTTTTCCCAACAACATCATTAGTTCACATTGCACTTTATTTCTTAAAAATTCACTCTCATATTTAGCGAATATACGTCAGCGCTACAAGTTCGTAGCGCGAGCACCACGTAGATAGCTACGTGTAGTGCTACGAAGATCGTAGACTCGACTGTGTTTGTGCGAACAGTGTTACCAACTCTTCGGTGGGAAAAAGCGCTTCAAGAAATTCAAAGAAGCGGTAAAAGCGACGTGATAGGTAAGAAGCCTAAAAAATTTGAGGGAATCATTTTGTTTTAAACTATTTTTGTGTGTATCGCTTTTATGGCCAAGACCATATCTCCTCATATTAATAAGTTTCGCTAGATGTGGCGCTTTTGAACACCGCTGACTCTTTGTGCGAATAGTGTGCTCTAACTTTATAAGTGGTGCACATGCGCCACTACTGATCTGAATTCTCTAGATAATTAATATGGTTTAAACTTTGATTAAACTGACATTAACATGATCACTTTGGATAGGTTTAGTATGCAATGTTTTGCATCTTTATTATTTAACTTCAGTTTTATATTTCCATACAAATAAATGAAATTAAGATTTAATAACAGTGCGATTCATTAAAAATCAATGGAAATATTTTTAGCGACCATACATCAACTTATCTCCTACATAATAATTCGAAAACGAACGAGTCATCAATCGAAGAAGATTTTGAACGTCTGAAAATTAATAATTTGGACATCCGATTCTAGTGTATTTTTAATAAGTATTACTAAAATGTATAGGTTGATAAATTTTAATGAAACATTGCAATTTTATGACCACTATCATCACGTGAGCCACCTACCAGTTTGCCCCCTATTCTGTAATATATAATATACTAGTGGACCCCGCAGACGTTGTTCTGCCACAAAAAACGTTTGTATGGGAAATAGAAAAGGGCTGTTTTTAGGGTAAAATTAAAAATTAATTAAAAAAATTGTGAATCTAAACCATTCCCAGATCCCCTTGAACACACACAAAAAATTTCATCAAAATCGGTCCAGTCGTTTGAGAGAAGTTCAGTGACATACACACTCACAGAAGAATTATATATATAAAGATATTATATATACCAATATAAGATATAGTTAATATTTGGGTTAATCTAATTTACTTTATGTTATCAAATGTTTGTCAACGAATATGTAGAGTGTATAAACACATATTTCAACTTTGGTATCATCTCTGAGCTTTAATTGGAACTTCCGGTATAAATTACATTCTCATACTATATTTTATGTTTGCCTTGTAGTTTGTTATGAGTTGAGTTGAAGCAATTCGTAGCTTGTTCTGAATTCTGATTGTTTGTGAAGACTGGTCTCGGCAGCTGCCGCATTACCGGGAAGATGCGGTCAAGCGGAGTATTTTCTCTTGTTTGCTTTAAATTCACTTATAACAATAATTCAATGAATATTTCCACTTCAATTAACGTTTCGTGATTTTGGAATTTGTGTCTTTATTTTTTAACTAATTAATACATCGTTTGAATCGAGCAAGAAAGGTCTTTGGAGCTATGGTTTGTGAAGATAGATCGCAGGTTTGAATTCAGTCTGGGTTTGCAACGTTAGTAAATATGTTTTCCCTAGACAATGATCGGGTGGTGGTACTAAACGACTGTTGTTGAAGTACAGATTTCCTGTTGTGGCTTTAATCTCTATTAACTTATTCTCGAAGTTCAAATAAATAATAAAATGATAAGACGGCTAAGAAAGCAGCCACACGATCGACAGTCGATAGCTCATATAAAAAATAAATTTAATATTTAATATAGTAAATTCTTTTCACGATAAGATTAAAAAGCGCACTAGCTGTAAAGTTATGAAACGTCAGGATAATTAATAACTATAATGATTTTATCGGGTCAAACCCGTTAAAAAAGGTTGTTTGATTCAGCAATGCTAAATTGGGTTTATTGAATAATATCCCCTGTATTTTAACAGAGAATATTTTACAAAACGAACATCAGCAACGCAAAAAGACGTTGTAAAATACTAGAGCCTAAAGCGAGATTTATGCGTGCCTCTAGTTTGACTTTTCCACAAAAAAGATAGGGGATCCATTTTAATTTGCAAAGATACATGTTTGTTTGCGTAGCTCTTTTGTGTTACGTAGAAACAAGCCGTCCTTTGTATCCAAACGGACGGGCCTCTGGCGGTTCTCTTATCATTGCCTCATCTAATTCATGTACTTTGTACTGCTACATATTAGGTAACTTTGAGAGATATGTGAATGGCGGCTTAAAATAATTTATTTATGACTTTTGACTCGTGGGTCGTGGGTTCGAATCTCACCGGGACCACATGTCTATAGTTTTCTGTAAGCATGTTTTCTCCACGTCTGGTAACTTTGGGTATTGATCGGGTGGGATTGATCTAAATTCCGACCGGGTAACGAACCACCGTTCATAGATGGAAAAACCGTGAAGTGCATATTGCGCGTTTCGGTTTAAGTGTATGTATTCAGTATATTTCCGAATGCTCGAAGTAAAAATTAGGTCGACAGCGCATCATTGACTGATGTTCTGTGGCTGAGGTATCACCTACCATCAAGTGAACATCATACTCGTCTGTCAATATCTCACATAAAAAATATCGTTTGCAACATATGTGAATTTGTTCACAAATATTCAACTAGCGTAGTTGTTGAAAGGTAAATCCAATCAATTTGTCAAATACAAAAATGTAAGGAAAATGTTGTTTTCATCAATTAAATAATTACATGTAGGATAGGGTTTATTCTAAATAAACCTTTGAATCAATTTAATAATCATAAATACTGATCACGTATAAATGGCAAAAATTGTAAATTTCAGTTCAAAATTCATGACGTAGCTTTCTAACTCGTTTAGATACTGAATATGCTCGTGGGAAACCTGTTTTCCAAATGAGCCTTTAGCTCTTATGATATTATTACAGTCTGGCAAACTGGAGCTAGGCAAATTTCATCTAATACGGAAATCAAGTACTCTAATACTGCAGTGGATGAAAGCTTTTATTACTTTAAGTTTTTGCTTACCATTAGCTTCAACATCTAACGTTTATACACTTACATACTTCCATAACACACACGCACACATCCTCATTTTTATTTTCAATTTAATTGTCATTACACATTGACATAGTATTAAAATGTCTGAATAAGAATGTTGTTATACAACGATATTAAACATGTTTTAGCTAAAAAAGGGAATACAAAATAACTTTTATTGAAATCAATTTAAAATTTTATATTATTGGGACATTCACTTTCTTTGAGGTGTGAAATATATGCATGCATGCTTCTACAGCCTTTCAGTTGTCCAGAAAGGCCTCATAATTAGCGAAAAGAACTTCCTAAGAGGCCATATCTTCTAGTATGGTCATACATAGACGGGCTCGTTAGTAAGTAGAACACCTGCCGTGTGCATCGATGGGCCGTAGGTCGAATCCCATCGGGATGACATGTTTATATTATCTTGTAAGCATGTTTTCTCCTCGTCTGGTAGCTTCGGGCTTTGATTAGATGGGAGGAATATCAAAATTCCGATTGGGTAACGAACCAACATGCATTAATGAAAAAACCGTGAAGTGCACATTGCGCGTTTCGGTTTCAGTCTATGGATTTCCGAATACTCCAAGTAAAAAGTAGGTCGACAGCGCATCATTGACTGATGTTCTGTGGCTGAGGTATCACCTACCATCAAGTGAACCTCATGCTCGTCTGTCGATATATAACATAAAGAAAAATACAATTAATAACAGTATTTTAGATATTAGAGAGAGATTTTGCACAGTGCACAGACGACAAATGAATTTTCTTATGACTTCATTTTAATTTAGAGTTGAGTAGTTCGAGACCTTCTTCAACCAAACAAACAAATTTAACCTAATATAAATTATATATTTTGTTTTCGTACGACCTACATAACTTTATTATACATGATACGAAAATGCATGTCGATTTATTTTAGTTTCATTGGAAATGTGAAGCGAACGTCGTTAATTTATACTTAGTTTTGTCTAATTTTGCAACACACTCAGAGTACTATAAATTCCTATTGTGTAAATATTAGTTCGGCTATATACGAGTATATAGTACCTACGTACTTTCTGTATTCAGGATTATTAGAAATTTTATTATGTATTTCAATTCTGTATTGTTAACTTTAGATCCTTAGTAAGATATATAACTAATATGTACTTACACGGTATTTTTTTAACTTTATTGTATCGTTATGATTAGATAATATTATATGTTTATGTGTATTCTTTGTTGAAGACTCTATTAAATAAATAAATATATCAAACTTTTTATTATATTTATACCTACGACTGTTTTCTATATTAGCGCTTATATTGTCATTTATAAATGCGAGTATCACACATTTAAATAAAACATTATTTACTGAATTAGAACGAGATTCATTATTTATATTTATATCTTGACATTTCGAATGCTTTCCAGCAAACGTGTTCATTAAAGTTGTTAATTAAATTTATTTATATATGTATAACTTTATTGCACACAATAGTAATACATCTACGAAACTACATTTACAAAAATAAAAGGTACAATAGGTGGTCTTCTTGCTAGAGTAGCAATCTCTTCCAGACTACCTTTGGGTGACAGAAATAACTTAAAGAAAACTGGGATGGTGCAAGAAATACATGAAAAGGGGATGGAAGTGTAGTATAATCTATTATTATATAATACATACAATACATAAGAAGCAATTAAAATAGATTGTAATGACTAATGAATGATGACGAAAATTAGACTTAAGACACAGAAAGATAATGCTCCTTTACCAATTTGAAGATAATTTATAATACCTATTACACAAAAATATATTCGACGATTATCAACAACCTTTGATGGTCTTGATTATGTTTAGAGTATAAACATTGACGTACATTAATACGTGAGGGGTTTAATTACGACGGACGTCGACGGAAAATAATCAAAATAACCGTTCTTGAAATGTGATGAAAGGAAAGGGACAACGTAAGGGATGAGATGTGTTATTGCTTTATGATTATTTTCAGAAAAATGCCAGTTACTTTTTAGGCTGCCGTACTCCGTACCAAAAACGGAACCCTTATAGGATCACGATCCGTCAGTCCGTTTGTCTGTCAAGGCCCTTTTTGTTCCTAAGAAAAACCGTGGAGGTATCAAGTTGAAATTAATACTCAGGTCTGCAATCCCTTGCAGCAGTGAAATAAAACTTCTAAGTCGACGCATTTAAAAGATACGGATGCCTTTTATATGCATATTATGACACCCGCAAGAGAATGAAAACCTATAGGTACCTATAGGGGACATGAAGTAATTTCCCAATGTCCATGAGAAGGAGTAAAGGGAAAACCGTAAATTTGTGGGTTTTTTTTATTGGGAACATATTTACTTATCTAAAAGTTTGTACGGAACCTATGGTGCGCGAGTCCGAGGTTTTTTTAATACAGAGCCTTTGACTTTTTTATACCAGTTAGTGGCAGTGAATTCGTTCGCGTGGGCTTCATTTTAAGACTTTCTAATCAGGCTATTTGAATGAAGATAACTTTTCTTCCAGGATTTCGATGAAACAGAGTTTATTGCTTCAGTCTAAGCTTAATCTATCCTATGCTATGGTCAAGCTACATGAAAATCAGTTCAGTATTTTTGGAGATTAGCGTGAACAAGCAGATATATGAGTCCTCTCTCCATTTCTGATAAATAGGATATTCAGTGAACAGCCGGCCTAGCATGACCGCCACGAGATATGTCGCGGTCGAGAGAAGACAAAATAAGATGTCAATCTCAATATATTATATCTCGACATCGACAATTTTCATTGAAAAGATATCTCGATCGCCAAATAATTAAGTGTAATTGTCATGTTAGACCCGGAAGAAATAAAGAGATAATCGATTAAAACACCAGAAAACGGTCGAATTTTGTCGCGGTTGTCATGCTAGGCTGGTTGTGTCGTCGATTTTACTCTTTTATTATATTATATAGATAATTAATAATTATTTATACAAATTACACATAGTGAATATTTACCTAGTCACACCTTTGCACTTGCCATATATTGTCAACAGTACACGTTAATTACATTTTATTCCGTTCCAAATTAATTAAAAAAGACAATAGCACATAGACAAGATAATAACATAGGTAAAACAATATAATGCAACCCAATTACGCGCGTTGATAAAGGCTTATTAGGTTATTTCGATAAAGGTAGTGACGTCACAGTGGCCGTAATGTTGCAGTAAAATGTAATAAGCTCGACGATGACAATTGGACGCAATGTCCCGGCCATATTCGCTGCCAAATACTTATTTAATTACCTCCTCGGTCTGCGTTATTGCTTTAATATTCTATTCATAACCACACAATGTAGTGATTAAGACAGTCTTTACACTGTTATTAAGCTATTATTTAACATTTTCTGCTTATTCTTTATTTATTTGTTCAATTTCGATAACAATTAACGATATATGTTAACTTGTTAAAAAATTATCAAAGGAAATAAAGATGCAGAAACTAAAAATAAGATCAAATTCATACAATAAATAATACAACATTAATGACAAATATTTATAGGAAGATTTTGTATTATGCTATCTGTATTATTGTAACACTTTGACCGCATCTCAGTGGTAAGTGTAATGCGTTTAGCATAGGGATCGGGTTCGAACCTCGGGGAAACAAAAATTCTTTCGGTCGGACAAAACAAACTAGACTGATCCTTACCTGTAAAGTGAAATAGACACAGAGATGTATCTGCCCCATGCCCAACTCGGCAATTCACACATTTTTCTTTATTTTTAGCAAGCCCGCTTAGTCATACTCACGAATTCAGTATAAACGGTAAATAGTATCATATACTTTTTATAGTTCTCCTTAAGCTATATTGCTAGTCCATCACGTTCACGAATACCGTCAGCTCATATAAAGCAACTGTCGTACTACAACAATATATCATAATATTTTTAAAAATAAAGTATTCATAACAACTATCATTCGAATAGATATTGATACTTTTTGCATAGTAAAATAATAGTAGTATTCGATATATTCAATCGATTTTTAATTACGATGCTATATCAAAAATAAACTGAACTATCTCAATCGCCTCTGGACACGGTTTGTTTGCGTTTAATTACTGTGTGTGATCGAAATTCTCACCTAACCGTGTTACTTGGTGCGGTTCTGTACAATGCGAATTGTCACAGATAAAGCTCCAATTAATTCATGTACGTTCATTAATAAAATATATGATGTATGAGATTTTTAATCAAGAGATGCATGGGTGCACCTTAACGTTTATTGTGTTTTAATTAAATGTTACCAGTAAAATACTATTTAATGTGTTGTAATTAAAACAGTCAATTGTGTTTGATTTTATCTTCAAATCAACGGGTAGCTTTTTATTCTTAAACAACGTCATTTATAGTGTTATGTTTCAATGTTCAAGATGTCATGTTGAGCATGGTGTAATGGTTGCAGCTGCTTACAAACATTTTGTAATACAAAAACTTGACGAATGAAAAAAGTGGGGGAGAGTTTATTGCCAGTTCTTTTCGTCCGTTTTCGCCTTTGATTTGAGAACTGGCAGTAAATGTGAAATTAGACGCATTTAAATTTTTGTATTGACGTTAAAAAGTATACATTGTGTTACCTAAATTAATAAATGATAATTTGAATGATAATTTTATTTAATAAAACATATGTATATGCATAGAGTAAGGTATAGGGCATGTATGTTCTAATGCCAAAATTATAAGATGTGATTATGTTGATACGTTTTACATTTTTTTTAATATACACGAAGTTCTCTTTAAACGTGTATAATGCGTGGCAATTAGTTTAAAATCAGCTACTCTGAGATTTTTTGTCAAGACAAATCAATCACCCCAAAACTAGATGGCGTTTCCTTGTATAATCTCCTAAAGTACCCTTTAGCTCCAACATTTTGATCTGCTTAATTGCATAAAGTCGCATCGTCATCCGATTATCATACGTGAAAAAAGTTTCAGCTCTACTGAATCCTAAGAAGTAGGCCAAATTGTAAGATTACAGCTAAATAACTTTGTCAAAATTCTATAATATTCATTTGTTTTAATAATATTACTAGATCATTTGTTTTAATAATTCTAGAATAGACTTAATTCAAAAGATTTTTTTTTATGAAAAATATAAAACACTAGATTAAAGGCAAATCAAGTAAAAAGGTTACTTCAGTAGTAAACCGAGTTGATTAGCTCACCCTTCTCCCAGGTAATCCTCTATGTTAATATAATTACGACCCCAAAAAGGAAAAATAATGCTTTGCTGTTCAGTTTTTACTTGAAAGAAAACCTTACTTTTTTTCATTTTTAGACAATTGATTTTGTGTAGGATTAATATCTAACTTTTGTTTGTGCTTATTTAAACACTTATTTTTTTTTAAATTTGTCTCGCCAGGATTCGAACTCAAAACCTTTGATGATAGATGAAACGCGATTACCGCTAAATCATGGAGGTGGTTATCTGGATAAACTTATGTTAAAATATTTTAATAGCCTGCTTGATATCTAATAATATTTTTATTTTGATTACTACTATTCGCGTGATCTCAGCTCTATATCTTGGGTCAAGCGGCCGCCGGGGTTCATGATATCCCTATTGTTCATATACGGTTAAAAACGAGAGGCTTCATGATTTTCTGGCGATAGCAGAATTGCTTTCCTTATCTAGCGATGAAATGAGTTCGCCGACGCGAAATATGACGGGGTCTTGCAATAAACGTGACGTTCGTTTATCTACGTTTACTATAATACCTATATTATATTGGCAATTTAAATATTCATAAAGTATTTTGTTTAGTGTGATTTAAATGAAGACTTCGGATTAAAACAAGATTTTTTTGAAAACTTTCCTAAAAACGGAATCACGGGCAGACTCACTTATTAGGTTCGTAACTCCGCCATCTTCCGCAATTGAGAGTTCAGGTCACGCAAACTTATTGCTTAATTGTTACAATTGATGTCCACTGCAAATCTTTATAATAGATTCAATATAATAACAGGGTCCGCTAGTTGGAACATTAGGTACTTACTGTAATTGTCTGGATTAATGCAATGCTAGTTAACCGTGATTTTTTTAAGTATATTTGACATAGTTTAAGTTTTTTTACTGTATTTAATGTGTTTGAATCCTTACTCCATACATTATTATTATATTAAACCTTCATTCAATATATTTTAATATGTATATTCAATATCTACGCAAGCAAAATAATAATAATATTTAATTTATTCAGGTATCAACTCATAGTCTTATTCTAGAAAAAATTAAAAAGTGGTTTAAAAAAAGTAAGTTGAAGTAGCTACTTGACTTTCCTAGCTCGATGCACCCCATTTCAGTGCAGAACACTTACAGCTAACAACATAATAGTAAATTTACAAATAATTTTTGACATTTTAGTAATATTGCGCGGCATATGCCGTATTCATTTATCCAAGCGGCCATTAGGAAAAGCTCGCACGATAAGATTGCATAATATTATGTTCGCAGTTGCAACTTCCGCTCAATTCGCGTCTCGTCTCGCGGAGGAAATGCTGAGGCAAATCGCTCTCCCATTACACACTACGACGCAACTTAATAGTGCTTGAAGACAGCTATCTTAGATTTCACCATCATTTCAACAAGTCAAGGATATTGTCGCAAAGCACTGATGTTTGGAAACATTTCGTTAATTGGTATTTTGGATGTCAAATAAGTTTAGATTCAACGAAACATCGTATCGTTGTCTGTCCGTGATATTTGCTGCAAACTTTTCTTTAAATATATACGGGATTTTCCTCTATGAAATGTATGTTTTAACTGCCTTTGTTATCATTAATCAAATGGGAAATAAATAATTTCTCTTACAAATAATATTTCATTAGAACGTATGCATACTTCCAATAAATTTGAGTATAAATCGAAACCAATTCAAGACAACAATCTAATAAAATACACAAGACTTCAACAGTAGCGCTTGCCTTCGGGGCTTTGGGTCCAAAGTTCTACTCACCATTGATAAGGGTTTAAATTTAATATTGAACTATTGAAATTAATTTCTCAATGAATCGCGTCATATTAAAGTTTATAGATGGTATAGTTTCTAAACTTGAGCAAAATTAAAGCAATAGACTAGAAAACACAGTCGCAATCTCGTGCGTGCCCGAATTAGATTGGCTCGTGTAAATTTGTCGCACGTATAAATGAGTTGAACCCTTGGGGTTCGCGAACCAACAGAGCGGCGCTTTTAGCTTTCATTAAAAAGAGCGATTTTTACGCTCCTGATACAGAGTGTTTGCAACATCGAGTACCTATGCTGTTTACTTTTAAACTGATTGAATATTAACTGCCTTTTACGAAGCTATCGATTTTTTACTAGGTACTCGCAAAGCAATTTCATATAGAATATGTATGAAGGACGACAACGTAATAATGCAAGTTTAGTTTATAAATTATATAAATTTATAAATAACAAAATACTCTATATATTATATTTACGTTCTGCAAAAGGGCCAGATCAAAAGTACTCGTAACCGTCGAGTGTGTATGAAAGCATTGATGAAAGTAGAAGAAGCGAAAGTGGTATGTAAGGATCGGAGCATATGGAATTCCGTGATCTCTGCCTACCCCAATGGGAAAGAGGCGTGTATATGTATGTATGTAAAATTACCCTTGTCAGTGAAGGAGAGATTTATCTCTATATTTATTTTCGATGTCTTATACTTTACACTGCTTCTATAGGCTCAATTCATTTGTGTATTTCTATGCATTAAGATCCTAGACCCTCTATTTTTTCGCCCCGATTTTTTATTAGCATCAATAAGTCTGCATAAAGAGCATTTTAAATAAAGCAAACAAATATTTTAAACAGAATATTTTAAAGAACCCGTACTCAATTATTAAACTATGAAGATATAAAAGTAAATCTAAATTAGGAATAATAATTTAACGTAGTTAAGCTACCAGGAACCAAACCATGTGTGAGTTGCCAGAGCTCCCATCGGGCGCGTCCCCGGGTGGCGGATTGGGGAATGCCCTCCAGATATGGGGGGTACCGGCTTTAGCTGGCGTGGACCAAAAACTGGTGAGTGGTAGTGCCACGCTGTAACCTTTGGTTACAGCCGAATGGGCCGGCACGTCCGGGGAAATACCACTCTCTCACTGGAGACCGGCGTGAAGTAACAGCATGCTGTTGCGTTTCGTACGGTTTGTGAGAATCCCGGAAGCCCAAACCTGGGTAGGAAATTATGGCAGCGCAGATTGAGGTTAGACTACCCCAGGGGGGTACCATGGGATGTGGAGAATCCCCCTCTGGACGTCCATGCCCAGGACCCTGTATACCACCTGGACGTGGATGCCCAGGCAGCCCTTCGTATTCTGGGGAGGGCAAATCCGCGCTTAAATCTACTCGGGGCAAGAGCATTGCATTTTCGGCACCCCCTGACGCCCTCATCGTAAACTACTGTAATATCAGGGGTCTACACTCTAACCTTGACGCCGTCCACCATCATCTAGAAACGGCGAAGCCGGCTCTGCTCTTCTTGACTGAGACGCAGATATCTTCTCCTGCCGACACCTGTTACCTCACTTACCCTGGGTATATGTTGGAGCATTCCTTTGTCCTTTGCGCCTACATAAGAGAAGATATCCGCACTCGTCGCCTCGACAATCTTGAAGAACGGGACCTTTCAATTCTCTCGCTGCGCGTAGACTGTGATGACCATCCCCGCGTCTATGCTTGCCTGTACAGGTCCCATAGTGGTAATACCGAAACAGATCGACTCATAGAACACGTTCAAGTGGCTACAGATTCCGTGTTACAGTTAATCCCCTCCGCAGAAATCGTGATCCTCGGTGATTTCAACGCCCACCACGCCGAATGGCTTGGCTCACGTACTACCGACCATGCGGGGAGATCTGTACATGACTTTGCTTTGGCATATGATCTGACTCAACTGGTATCTGCGCCTACGCGTGTCCCAGATATTGAAGATCATATGCCTTCCCTGTTGGACCTCATATTGACCTCTCATCCGGACCATTATCAAGTTTCCGTTGACGCCCCACTAGGTTCATCGGACCATTGCTTGATCCGGAGTATGGTGCCGCTAGCTCGCATAAAACGACCGCGTTCTGCTGGTTGCCGACGCGTGTGGCATTATAGGTCAGCCGACTGGGATGGTATGCGCTCTTTTTTTGCATCTTACCCATGGGGGCAGATTTGTTTTTCGCCGGACGATCCCAACGTTATTGCTGATTCTGTCGCCGATGTAGTGCTTCAAGGAATGGAACTTTTTATTCCTTCCTCTGCGGTGCCCATTGGTGGCAAATCCCGGCCTTGGTTTGGTCGCTCTTGCAAAATGGCGTGTCGCCGGAAGCAGGAATGTTACCAAGCCTGGGCCGAAGCATCAACGTCTCGGGATGAAAAAACCAGCGCCCTTAAAAAGGAGTACAACTCTGCCTCAAGGGCCTTCAAAAGTGCTATTGCCAAAGCAAAGTCTGAGCACATTGGCAGAATTGGCGAGAGATTGGTGCGCCTTCCTTCGGGAACTCGTGCGTTCTGGTCTCTCGCTAAGGCTGTCTTAGGGAATTTCTGTCAGCCCTCTCTTCCAACCCTGCACGGGAGAGATGAATCGCTGGCCCATGCCGCAAAAGAGAAGGCCGATCTTCTGGGCACACTCTTTGCGTCCAACTCGACTTTGGACGACCGGGGAAAGCCACCGCCGACCATCCCGCGGTGTGACAGCTCTATGCTAGACATACAATTTCATCAGAGCTCAGTGCGAAAAGCACTTCTTTCTTTGGACGTCCATAAGTCGAGTGGGCCCGATGGCATCCCTCCGATCGTATTGCGCTCATGTGCTCCTGAGTTGGCTCCGGTTCTAACGCGTCTTTTCCGGTACTCCTATTCATTAGGCGTCGTCCCGAACTCCTGGAAGACAGCTAAAGTGCACCCAATCCCGAAAAAAGGCGACCGCTCAGACCCATCCAACTACAGACCTATAGCTATAACTTCCTTGTTCTCCAAGATAATGGAATCCATTATCAACTGCCAGCTCTTGCGGTACTTAGAGGAGCACCAGCTGTTAAGCGACCACCAGTACGGTTTCCGTCGGGGTCGCTCGGCTGGTGATCTGCTAGTCTACTTAACGCACAAATGGGCAGAGGCAATCGAGACCAAGGGGGAGGCGTTGGCTGTCAGTTTGGATATAGCGAAGGCCTTTGATCGGGTGTGGCACAAGGCGCTTCTTTCGAAGCTTCCTTCTTATGGGCTTCCCGAGAAATTGTGCAATTGGATAGCCAGCTTTCTTGAGGACCGTAGCATTAAGGTCGTTGTCGACGGTGCATGCTCGGACCCAAAACCTGTGAATGCTGGTGTTCCACAAGGCTGTGTGCTATCTCCTACTCTGTTTCTTCTGCATATCAATGATATGCTGCAAATCAGTGGCATTCATTGCTATGCGGATGACAGTACTGGAGATGCATCATACTCCGGCCGTGCAAATATTTCTCGAGAACACGTCGACGAGTTCCGGAACAAACTTGTGTCTGAAGTCGAGACTTCTTTATCCAAAGTTTCAGACTGGGGTCAACTTAATCTAGTACAATTTAACCCTAAAAAGACACAGGTTTGCGCGTTTACCACTAAAAAGAATCCCTTTGTCGTTTCTCCTCAATTTGAGGGCACTCACTTATCAGCCACAGCCAGTATCGGAATTCTCGGTATCGACATATCGAGCGACGTTCAGTTTCGCGGTCATCTGGAAGGGAAGGCCAAATTGGCCTCAAAAAAGCTTGGTGGCTCAATAGAGCGAGACGGTATTTCACAGCGGGCCATTGCCTACAACTGTATAAGGCACAAGTTCGGCCCCACATGGAATACTGCTCTCATCTTTGGGCGGGAGCTCCCCAATACCAGCTCCTTCCTTTTGACCGCATTCAACGTAGAGCGGCTCGAATCGTCGACGACCAGGCTCTCTCCGATCGGCTTGACCCTTTGGCGCTACGTAGAGATGTCGGATCACTCTGCATCTTCTATCGTATCTATCATGGTGAGTGCTCAGAGGAATTGTTCGGATTAATCCCAGCCGCTAATTTTCACCACCGCACCTCGCGACAAAACTCCAAGTTCCACCCGTACCATCTTGACGCTTGGAAGTCCAGCACTGTGCGCTTCATGCGCAATTTTCTTCCACGCACTACTCTTTTGTGGAATGAGTTGTCGCCAGCGATTTTTCCGAACCGGTACGACTTGGGGACCTTCAAGAAGAGAGCCTATTCCTTTTTTTTTTTTTTTTTTTATCGTGGGGAAATCATCAATGATACTCGTCACCCGGGGAAGGAGGGCGACGAGTTATGTCGGACTTCCGCAACCGGACTCCAAAGAGTCAATACGTTACGGACCTACCGACTAAAACCCCACGGTGGCCGTCTTCGACGCAAGAAATCGGAGGGCCCCGGGATCTCCAAAGAGGAACTCTCACGGTGCCCTCACGCGCGCTCGGTTGGTCACTACCACTTCTAAGGAGAGAATAAATTCTTCTCTCCTGACACGATCTCTGTACTACGGCAATACGCGGCCTTCGTGGTATATACCGTTCTCCTCGTGTTGCTATATGTGCACACGCAGCCCCCCCTACATGCGCTCAGCAACACCGAGGGCAAGGGGCTTTGGTCACAACAAGACCCGACCGCCCCTGCGGCGTACCCTGCGACGGGCAGGATTCTCCCGCTCCCTGTCGCGCTCAGTACTTTCCTTCTGCGACATCACGACATCGCAGAACGAAAGCACCGCTCTCCACGCACTCTCACTTCCAACCATATTTCGTAACAAGCTTGGAAGGGAGAGGTCGCCTCCAACAACAGCGCAAAGTGCGCCGCGCTCGTCAATCCATGCTGGACACACCTCCAGTGTGTGCTCAGCAGAGTCCATCGGGCTGTCGCAATGATGGCAGGCAGCATTTGGCTCCTTTCCGATTCGACACAGATATCTGCCGAAGCACCCATGCCCCGTCAGGATCTGCGTCAGGCGGAAGGACAGAAAGCCGTGGCGCCTCTCCATCCAACATTCAAAAATTGGCAAAAGGGCACGAATGGTCCTAAGGCCCCATTCGGCATTTGCCAACCTCCTGGCCCATGCCTCCATAGCTTCTTTACGAAGCCGTGTCTTTCTACTCTCAATCTCAATGGGAGCTAGCCGGAAGCCCCGGTTCCTTCGCACCTCCTCTCGCCAATGGAATAAAGACGAAAGGGCTTTTGCATCGAGGTCCCAGGGTAAAGTCCTGGCTAGCACACACACTGCATCATACGCAACGGTGCGGTACGCCCGAGTGACTCTGACTGCCATCATTCTTTGCGGCCTGCGCAAGAGAATGATATTTCGGCTAGTCAGAGAGTCAGCCCAGATAGGGGCCCCATAAAGGGCCATCGACCGCACGATGCCTATGTAGAGCTTCCGGCAAGAGATGTTCGGCCCTTTCAAATTCGGCAGCAACCCGCTAAGAGCCGCCGCAACCCGCAGTAGCTTTGGTGACAAGCGCTCGAAATGAGCATGAAAGTTCCATTTGCTATCCAGCACGAGTCCGAGGTATCTCATTGTCGGCTGAACAGCAATTGTAACTCCCCCAACAACAAGACTAGCTCCCACTGGAGGTGCTTGCCGAATTCCGTGAAAACACAGCGCTTCAGACTTGTTCAGAGCGACCTCCAGCCCCAGCCGTTGAATTCGCGCCACGACTTGGGCCACACCAGCAGTTGCTAACATGGCCGCTTCACGAAAAGATCTCCCCCTCGCAGTGACGAGAGTGTCATCAGCATAACAGGTTACCTCGACCCCTCCGAGATTGGCCCCTCTCAACACCCAGTCGTAGCCAATGTTCCACAAGAGTGGCCCTAAGACCGATCCCTGTGGAACACCGCGTGACATGGCTCGCCGTTGCCATCCTGATCTGCCGGGATATTCTACGAATCTATCCGTAAGGTACGATTCCACAATCCGGCGCAGATACTGTGGCACCCTGTGGAATCGCATCGCTTCCTTAATTGACGCCCAGGGGAGAGTGTTAAAGGCATTGGCGATATCAAGTGACACCGCCAAAACTACATGCCCTTCAGCGACCGCTTCCTCCGCAATTTTCTTAACCCGCAACACGGCATGTAGGGTTGATCGCTGACGTCTAAACCCAAACTGGCAATCCGATAAATCGGGTCCCTCACCCTCAATGTGCTCGACCAAACGACCAGCAATAATCCGCTCAAAGAGTTTGCTAATTTCATCTAGGAGCACAATAGGACGATATGCAGACGGTGAGTCTATCGGGCGTCCTTCCTTTCGAAGCAGGACAAGTTTCCCCGTCTTCCACTGACGTGGGAAATTGCCCTCTCTCAGGCAAGTAGTGAAGAGGGTTTGAAGCCTTAAACCCAACCACTCCATCGTCAGAATCAGAACTCGTCCGGGAATTCCATCGAGTCCAGGGGCCGTGTTTTTGCCACGTAGCCGCAGTAACGCCGCACCAAATTCGACGTCCGTAACGGTTGGAATTGTGCCTACCTCTTGCATAACCGAGTTTGGCGCCATGACCGGTGGCGTATGTTCATCTTGTCGGGGGAATAAAGACTCAACCACTCTATCAAGCAACTGAGGCTGGAGACTTTGCGTTAACGGGGGTGCCCAGGAGCGAAGCTTGCACATCGCAATCCTGTACGGCCGTCCCCATGGGTCGCTATTAAGAGTCTCTAGAAATACCTCACGTGCTTTTGTCTTCGCCTTTTTTATTGCAACTTTGAGCGCTTTCTTCGCCTCACGGTAGGCCGCATATATCTGGTTCTCCTGCTCCTCATCGCGGTGACGTCGCCGTCGAAGCCGGGTGTAGCGGCGTCTAGCCCTGACACATGCACGACGTAAGTGTGCTAGCTCTTCAGACCACCAATACACCTGTCGTCTGGAAGGCAGAGACCTGACCCGGGGCATGGCTACATCGCAAATTTGCGACAATGCCTCCCGGAACCAGTCCGCCTCGGCCTCAACCGTATTAGACTCGTTCGACGCAGGCGCCCACGTCTGTACGATAACAGCCAGCTCTAATGCCCCGCGATCAAGCCGTTTCAACGCCCAACGGGGACTGTCCCTACGCCAGGAATCCTGCCTTGGACCAATGTGGGAAAAGGGGAGAACGGAGATATTGAACCGGATATATAAATGGTCCGAAAATGTCTCAACGTTCTCAAGTACTCTCCAGTCGTGTACATAGCGTGCCAGGTAAGGGGAAGCAAATGTGATGTCAACAATGGACCCACCCTGTTGTCGCACGCACGTGTTCACAGAACCTCGATTCAGGACAACTAAGCCGGCTGCCACTAACCACTCGTCAAGCATCGCTCCACGTGCATTAGTCGTAGAAGAACCCCATGCCTGTGACTTAGCGTTTAGGTCACCAGCGAGGAGCACAGATTGAGGATTGTTACGTCCGATAAAGTTCTCCACCTCTGAGAGGAAACTCTCGAAGTCAGCCAAAGGTCTATTGGGAGAAAAATACACCCCGATAGTCAATGTATCACCCAATAGAGCAGCGACCCAACCTTGGCCCCTCTCCACTCTCTCTAGAGGTGGAGTGTCGGCAGTTATGTGCATAACAATAGCAACGAGGCCGTCCAGATCAGCCACCCAATTATCCCGAGCGGGAACGAAGTACGGTTCGGCCACCACAGCAACGTGCACCAACCACTGCGCCATGCTCTGCACGAGAAGGTCCTGAGCCGCTGCACAATGGTTAATATTCGCCTGTAGGTATCTAAGGGCCATACTAATTGGAACATACTGGCGTCATCTCCTCATCCCGAACGACAGGAGGACAGGAACTCTCCGGCTGCGATACAGCTGCAGCTCTTCGAGGTCTCTTGCTTTTCGGGCTAGCACAGGCCCTATTGCCGACTACATGTTCCGAGGGCTTCCCAGCCGCAGAACATAAGGTGCAATTTGGGGTTGCCGAGCAATCCCTCGCCTTGTGTCCAAGACCACCACATCGGTAGCACTGGCTACTACGGTCGACCTCAGATATACACTGTCCCTGAACGTGACCTAACTCAAAGCATCGGAAACAGCGCATTGGTCTTTGTTCGAGAAGCTGCACTCGTGCCGAGACCCACCCGACTAGGAGTCTCCCCGTACTTGTCAACTGCTTTGCGGCAGTTACAGGACACTTCACCCAAACAGTACCCGTCCCAGCACGGTCCCGACGTATCATGCCAGTCTTCACCGCTTCTGGAAGGCATCCACTTGTCTTTGCAACTGCAGCTATTACATCCTCCGGAGTAACCGAGTCATCTAACCCAGACACACGCATTTCAGCGCACTTGATCGGTCTGGCTACTTTAACATCCTCTGGGCTTAGTGATTCCCTGATCCTGCTCCCCAATGAGTCCGCCTTCTCCTCGCTGGAAGCACCGGGTACCTCTATAATAGCTGCACCCGTTGCAGCCCGCTTGAAACGAACAGACTCTATGCCAAGGCTAGCCAGATCCACCTGACTTTTCGCATCGGCTATAACTTTAGCGTAAGTAACGCCTCTCTTCTCAGCCTCAGGCAAAAGAGTCAACACCACCACCGCTGACCGAGGTGGACGCAACTTCTTCGCAGCCTTCGCTGCTTTAGACTGCAACGACTTTTTGGCCTGTTTGTGGGACGTTTGGGATGCAGACTTTACACCTGAGGAGGATGCATTCGTCTTACCCCGTTTTACCACTGTGGACCAACCTTCGCCCACGGACTTTGGGGCCGGCGGCAATGGACGCGTTGCTGGTGTCTCTTCTACGGGCTTCTTCTTTTTACCTCTTTTCTTCTTCTTATTTGCGGTCACAGGGCTTTCACTGGGCTGGTTTCCAGAACCAGTTGAGTTCTCCGGCTGGGCTACCTTAGCACCTCTTGTTGCCTTCGTCCCTTGCGGAAACTGGGGTGCAGTTCCAGATCCTTGAGTCAAGGGCTTGTGCACTGCGTTATTTTTATCTGCAGCAAGTGGTGGCCGGACGCGGATTTCTGGCAAAAGACGTGACTCAACAGCCTCAAACCGCGCATTCATCATGGTGCCAATTTGGATCATGAGCCTACGGTCCCGTTCGCCATCATCACGCTTTGACTCTTCACGTAACGCCACCATCTCTTTGCGGAGTTCTGCCATCTCAGCCAACATGCGATTATTGGTTGCCTCTGCATGCTCGCATCTCTCCTTCAGGCGTTGTAACGCCTCATCTTTCTGGGCGACTATTTGCAACAGCCTCTGGTTCTCCTTCGAGGCAGTGACTTGATGTACTCTGTCTCCTAGGTCCTTCAGACCTGTCGTCGCATCCTTCAGGTACTTTTTAAAAGTGCCTTTCAAATTTTTGGAGCCCCGTTCAACTTTTTCAACGATAGCTACGAGTTGCAGCATCTCATCTTTAAAGCTTTGTGGAGGCTCCCGGCTCTCTCCTTCACTCATCGACACCGAAACTTCACTCGAGCATGAAGCCCTTGTTCCGCGGTAGGTGTCAACTAATTCAGCGGCTTCGCGTTCAGCACGCTGTTCAGCTTCGACCCGCTGATCCTCTCGCCTTATAGTGAGAAGTGACCTTCGGGCTTTAATCAAACCACTACTTTCCTTATTGGAGGACGAATTACGTGGCCTTCCACGTGTTTTCGGTACTTTAGGCGCAGTCGCCGACTCACTGCTCGAGGAGTCCGACGCCCCCCGGCTTGCCTCAACGGAACGGGCCCTCTTCTCGACGCGCCAGAATTTCCCAGATGGTCTTTTGAAAGTCCCAGCAGTTTCCTTGTCATTCAACGGAGAAGCTGCGCCGAGGCTCATCACTGAGTCACCCATTGCAGACTCAGGCCGCGATGCCACCTCCGCACTCCTCTTCAGTTGAACTGTCGCTTTACTCTTCTTACTAAGCACCTCATGAACCTTATCCCCCCCACAGTCTTCCATTTCTTCCACTCTCCCCTCATTTACTCTATCTACCTCTCCCACTTCCTCTACATGTCGGTTGCCCAACTCCAGAATACGAAAGGGCTTGTCCGAAACCGTGTCTGTGGACGTACCAGAGGCACGGTCTCGGGCGGGATTGTTCAGCTCAAGCTGATACCCGCCTGGAGTAGTCTTACTCGTATTGTCCGCCATGCTTGCTTTGGATTTTATACAGGGGGTAGCGCCCCCTGTAGCGCCCTAGGGACTGGTTACCCACCAGCCATCCATCCCATCACCGAGCGCCAGAGCTTAAGATTGGGGTTATTTCCGGGGTTTTCTTCCCTGTATTCCAAAAAGGAATACTAGCCCGTCCACAAACTTCTACGACAGGCTAGGATACCGCCTCCTCCTATAACTGCATCTCCTGGTCCCTATTCTAATAATAGGGTTACTGAGAGCAGCCCTCACGGTCCAATTCGCTTCACCCAAGATGCTGGATTGCACCCCAGGCTACTGAGCCCCCCCGCCACGACAAGGCATGGACCTTGGGGGGGAGAGAGCCTATTCCTACCTTGAAGGCCGGCAACGCAACTGCAAGTCCTCTGGTGTTGCAGATGTTCATGGGCGGCGGTGTTCACTTTCCATCAGGTGAGCCGCAGGCTCGTTTGCCCCCTATATTATAAAAAAAAAAAAAAAAAACCACAATGAGTTCTTTGAGGACTCGAACTTTTTGCTAAATTACGTCCAATTCTGAATCGTAGACTTAAATATCAAAACAACTTTATACATTCATAATATGTACATCAGCCCTAAGTTAAAACAGATAGTTTTGCTGATATATGATAATTATATTAAAATCGTTCGGAACCGCTAGTGGTTACGTATGACGTGCAACTAAATGGTGGCAATAAATCCCGGCGTAACACGTCCTGTCGGGTTGGATGTCGCGTGTCGGTTACACGAGCGGCTATCTACTTCTACATGTACTGATTCACGCATCGTTGCATTGCATACAAGTAGGGATACGCAAAAAGTATCGATACCTCAGGGTATCGATACTTTTGTTTCGATACCAAGTACTTTTGGAATCGATACTTTTGTTCCGATACTTTTGAGGTATCGATACTTTCTCAAAGTATCGATACTTTCTCAAGTATGTAGATACTTTCTGAAAGTATTGATACTTTTCTCCCCATACTGATAAAGAAATGGAAAAATTGTTAATCGATATTTTAAACAAAACATTTGTCACATCACTACTAAACCTAAGACATGATTCGGGGATTAGTATTTAGTGACCTTGACTGCTAAGCCGGAGGTTGTGGGTTCGATTCCCACCCAGGACAAATATTGTGTGATAAGCACGGTAATTTGTTCTGAATTTGGGTGTAATTTATGTATAATATGGATGTTTTTAAAAATATATAGGTATGTTAAATGTTTATATTATATTATTAACACTCCATAAAGTTTTTATAAATGTATTAAAAGTACTCGATACCTTGAGGTATCGATACTTTTGTTTCGATACTTTGTTGGTATCGATACTTTTGATACGATACTGGTATCGAGTAAAGTATCGATACTTTTGCAATTTTGCGTATCCCTACATACAAGTGTCTGTTGAAATACTATCTAGGTAGGGGAGAGAGGGGCTAGTTGTAACATTTTTTCCTTCTTTCGATGTAGTGACTAAACTATTGAGTATTTTCATTTAAACGTGCTTTTAAACGAGTAATCATATATTTGAAAATATGTTCCCAAAATAATTTTTCCTAAATCTATAATCAATTTATATTTATAGCACTTTTTGTGGAAAAAGTCGCTTGTTACAACTTACCCCGTTTTTGGGGCAAGTTGTAACTAGCACGGGGCAAGTTGTAACGTCATATTAAAACAACAGGTTACTTTATTTAAGGCTTGTATTATAAAAATAACAAACAAATAATAAGAAAATGGTATTTCTTATGAACTAATGATGTAAATACTTATCTTTTTCTTTAACAACGATAGTTATATTTTGCCTTGTATAGTATATACTTAGGTTAATTAAACTTATTAATAAACTTAATTATTAGTGAAAACTAATTTCATAAATTGCATTTATAATCCACATAAAACTATTTTTTTTATAACAATTCTTTATATTTTTGTATTTACTAAACTATGGCAAGCTACGTGAGCTTCAAAAAATAAAAACATCTAACATTATTTTTGGTCAAAAGTTTAAAGAAATTATCTCAATCAAATTGTTTGATTCCCTAACATTCGCTGCTGTTAAGCAGTAAATAGTTATATTTTATACATCTTACTATATCACAATAAACATTGCAATAAGTAAAGC
Organism: Anthocharis cardamines; assembly: GCA_905404175.1. Lineage (NCBI taxonomy): Eukaryota > Metazoa > Arthropoda > Insecta > Lepidoptera > Pieridae > Anthocharis > Anthocharis cardamines. The sequence goes on from FR989959.1 coordinate 5,886,559, forward strand.
TTACTACGTAAAATAGTAGGAAAAAATTTAACGCAATTACTTATTTCAGTCTTTATCAAATTCACAATTAATACAAATGTACGAAATAGGATCACCTCTTACACATTTAACGTGTGACCACATTTTACAGATCTTACACTCGACCCAATCTTCTTTGTCTTATATGTCTTATACTTTCTTCTCCGAAAATCAAACACAACTAACTTCTTCAGAATCTGAGTCTTCATTGAAATCTTTTTTCTTCACTTTATCAATCTTGGTATTTTCAGGTCTATTCGAATTTGCTTTACTTTTGCCCTTTCCCATATCTTTGTTTTTTGCTTTACTTCTTGTTTCTGTTTTTTGATCAAATTCTTTCTTTGGAGTTTCAGTCAAAATAGCTGACCCTTTGAATTTTGATCTTTGAAAGTGAAATACCGGTATTTTGGATACCTGAAGGGCCTGGGACGGGTTCAGTGTGTATTTTGTGGGTATAACCAACAGTAATTGTTCTTCTTTTTAATGTATCTGACCAATGATACGTGACAAACAATGCAGCAGCCTCACGATTTTTTTGCTATTGTTAATACTTCTTTTACAGCTTGTTCATAGACCTCTTGAGACTTTGACGCCCGTTCTGACTACCTTTTATAATCCCGCATCTTAAAATATAACGATTAACTTAATAAATAACATACAAACCTGGAAAAGTAAGAGCGAATGCAAAATGTGCAGCCTTAGCGCCTGTTACAACTTGCCCCACAATTTTGTTACAACTAGCCCCAACCGAAATTATGAACAATTATATTTATTAAAAAAAATATGATTGGCTCGGGTTATGCGAAAGTACTATCATACGATAGTTTAATAAATGCGTAACAAAAATTAATAGAAACATTTTTCAATTAGATTCAGTATGATCTTGTAATCAAATTTTACGAACTCATATTTTTTATGTTTCGTGCCAAAAAACAGTACTCCTGCTGAAAACCGGTCACTAAGCCTTTCCGCACTATATTGGCTGCATTTATGTCGTAGGTCCTATCTTAAAGAGCACGTTGAGTTCAAAATCGGAACAAAATATTTGAAACCGGCTAAGTTATTAAGCTGTTACTACTTACCTCTGTTACAACAAGCCCCTGTCTCCCCTACCTGGAATAGTCACAGATTCGGGCTACACCACATGAAGGTATTTTTTAGTATAGACGAAATACTTTATGATGTTGACAAAGTTTTTTTTTAATATTAGATATCGACAGACGAGCATGAGGTTCACTTGATGATAAGTGATACCTCAGCCATAGAACATCAGTGAATGATGCGCCGTTGACCTTCTTTTTACTTCGAGCATTCGGAAATTTATAGACCGAAGCCGAAACACGCAATATGCACTTCACGGTTTTTCGATCTATAAACGGTGGTTCGTTACCAAAGTAATCAGACGTGAGGAAGACATGCTTATAGAAAATTGTAAGCATTTATTCCCGGATGGACCGGAACCACCGTTCATCGATGGGCGAATAAGTGCACATTGCATGTTTCGTATCTATGGGTTTCCGAATGCTTGAAGTAAATAGTAGGTCGACTGCGTATCAAGTGAACCTCATGCTCGTATGTCGATATCTAATATAAAAAAATATATCCTGATACAGTCTAAAATAATGTTATATCATAATTTTATTTTAAAATACCTTGTTGCATATTCAGGGTTTATGAATTTGACGAACGTCGGTATAGCATCGATCGAGCACAACAAGCATAAATTCATTTCTCGTTGTCAGTTATCGCTAACGTGTACATCCAAAATCCATTGAAAGGTTTACGCATAAAATAGAGCTTAAATCGAATTATAATAGACTTCAACGTCAGTAATGCGACGGTATATGAACAATATTGAAGTATGAAAATTGTGGTAAATACGCATGAGGGTTTTGTCCCTATAATAATATTTCTATAGGAATGTTTTTAATAATAAAATTCAAAAGAACTATTATTTAACTTACATTGAAATAACTACTTATTATAATTAATAAGGAGATTAAAATAAATAAAATAAAATAAAAAAGCTTTTTAATTCCTTACATAGTTATTACAGTTTTTGTTAGTATTGTTTTAAATCTTAATTCTATTGTTAGTAAAATATAAAAAAAAAAACTATAAAATAAAAAGATAAAGAAAATGTAGAAAAGTAAAAGAACTATTTTATGTAAGGACCGCTATTCGCGGTAAAAGCCTCCTCCAGAATGTGCCATCGGTCTCTATTTTTGGCTTTCCTTTCCCAAGCTACACCTGCAGTTTTCTTCAAATCATCGATCCATCTTTTAGGCGGTCTTCCTCGCTTCCGGGTTTTATCAAGGGGATACCATCCAGTAATAATTTGGGACCAGCGATTATCAGTGGTTCTGCAGGTGTGACCGGCCCATCGCCACTTCAGTTTGAGAATTCTTTTAGTTTGAGATTAAGGAGATTAGAATTAATTATTCCAATATAGAAAATCTATTTCTAAATACCTAGTTGTTTATCTATATCTATACTAATATACTAATACTATACTAATACTAATATACTAATCTATACTAATATCATAAAGAAGAAAGATTTGTATTTTTGTATGTTATGAATAAACTCAAAAACTACTGGACCGATTTTGAAAATTCTTTCACCAATAGAAAGCTACATTAGCAGCGTGTAACATAGGCTGTTTTGTGTATAGTATATCTACATTGCACCCGTGTGAAGCCGGGTCCCGTAGTTAGTATTTTATAATTTTGAAAAGAGAATCTTAGTCTATTTTATCAACTTTTATTGAAATTCTTATTTCAAAATATTGTTTGCTCGCGTCAAAACATTTGTATGCCTCCCTACGGAGAAATCAAATCAATCCAATGCTTCTCTTTTGCGTGAAAAAGCCACAATATTGAAGAGACGTAATCGTATATTGGAGCTAAGCTTGTCTATAGTCATAAAATAAGTTAAGCTAAGCCTGCTTAACCTCGTAAGTTTTGGATTTTAGCAGATGTAAAGCTAACGACCTAAAAAGTATATATTAAAATCAATACTTCAGACCGCGACTGAACCTGATTTACTGTACTTTATTATAAAAAAAACTCTCAACAATATCTTATTTAAATGTGCGATACTCGCGTTAATAAAAGACAATATGAATATTATATACTACTATATTTAGTACGTAAATTTTTATAAAGTTTACAAAACTAGTCTAGATAGTAGATGTATTAGCTATAGGTATAACAGCTGACAAGAAACTCGATAGAACTTACTCTTTTTAAAAATCATAATATTAAAAATTGTATACCTAATACAAAAATGACAAAATACAATGAAGTAATTATCCTGCTAAGATGATTACTCCACATGATTTTATCTTCCAGATACTTATTAACATAGTAATAGGCCTTGTTCAAAAGATTTTTTTAACTCCTACCTTTAGACAAAGGAAAACAAGAGTGTGTTTTGTATATTTTAAAAATTGAAATAACTCGATAAAAATACACCTTTATAAAAACAGCATCATACTAATTAAGCAATCAGAGTGCTTGTTTGCTGTTTGATAACGACCACAAGCGGTGACCAACATCCATTTCATTAACCGCTTAATTACGTGTCTCAAAAATATAATGATAGAATGAATAACGCCGAAATTTTATAAAAAAAACTTTCCATCTATGGATACACATAATATGTAGAATATTTCAACCAATAAATGACAGATAATAATCTACCTACATATATAATGGTGAACATTATAGTGCGTACTTAATTGTATCAACCTAATAGCCCGTCTCAACTCTTTATACATGTTACACAATACACAATACTATGTCAATGTTATAATTACTTGTATGTGGACAAATCTATCCTTAATTTTAAATTATATTAATAACTAACCGATGAAATACTTTTCTATCAAGATTTCTATAAATCTACTGTTTGATAGATCTAATAGGACTCTTCATACACACTGAATAATGAATATACATTTAAATACTCAGTTCAAGTGAATGCTACAAATAATGCCTTGTAAATTCATACAAAAACATATTAGGAACGCAAATCAAGAAAACCTTGCTTATTATTCTGGGATAGAAATTTCCGTATCTTAACAGGTTATTGATATTGCATAAGCTTTTGCCTAAGCTATCAAAAATGCCATAACAGCTGACATTAGCTGTACGTGCTCCCTCTGCAAAATCAGAGATTCGAAGCTTAATTTTGTTGAAAGCTGATACAAGATTAAAATCAGTCACTCACCTGCATGATGCATCACATGATCACACATAGAACGCTAGAATATTCAAACTTCGCGGCATAAATTGTTTGACGCTTGGAAAACTAAGCTTAAACGCTATTTCTAACTTGATTATATATACCATTTTTGACCCAATGGTGTTTTTTGACACCTATGCTTTGAATATAAATTATTCCGCTAAATAAATCTAACTATTATTATATGAAAAGTCATTTACAATTATTAAACCCAGTAAAAAGTTTCAAATTAAAATTTTAAAAAGTGTCTTTTGACACCTTTGGTAGAAATAGCGTTATAGCAACACTGATTTCCCGTGTTGGACATAAAGCTTTGTTTAACTGATAATTTATCTTTACAAGAGAACAGATCAGTCTTGTCCCTGTCCAACTCAATTTTTTTATTGTTTCCCCGGGATTCGAACCCAGGGCTTCCAGTGTTAAACACAACGTACGCCACGGTGGCAATCGGCTAAGCAACATAATATTCTGGTATTAACTTACTTTAAGTAGGTGTTTATACTACCATGTTATTATTATGACATGGCGTTATACGCTAAAATATACGAGTACTATGGCATGGCTTTTACACGTTCTGAAATAGACTTAAAAAGCCTTTCATTTGCCATGGGATGCTCGAAAAAAATGTCAAAGTGATTATAAGAGTTCTAAATGCAAAAACTTGCATCATTTACACCTGAGTTGGGAATTATTCAAATATATTCATGAGCAGCGCGAGGAGGTAATCGTCTAGGAACTGCATGAATAAACAGGAAGTGCTGAACAAATCACCGGGACCACTGACTTGCGATATACCTATACCTCAAGAGATTTCTATGTTGTAGCCATAGTTACGTTGCATTACACAATGCTATTACTATAAGATTAATTGTAGCATATAGCTTATAATATTGTCTTTTATTAACGCGAGTATCACACATTTCAGTAAAATACTATATACATATTATAATGTATTAAAACGCGATTTATTATTTATGCCGACTTTTCGGATGCTTTTCAGCAACCGTAGTCGCGGCAGACTAGTCGGCGTAAATAATAAATATCGTTTTAATTTGTTAAAAAGTTTTCTATTTAATGTTATAGCTTTACATCTATATTAATATTATATATAGAAGAGGAATATCGAAAATCCAACCGGGTAACCAACCACCGTTCATAGATGGAAAAACCGTGAAGGACTTATTACGCGTTTCGGTTTCAGTCATTGGATTTCCGAATGCTCGAAGTAAAAAGTAGGTCGACAGCGCATTACTGACTGATGTTCTGTGGCTGAGGATCACCTACCATAAAGTGAACCTCATGCTCGTCTGTCGATATATAACATAAAAAATAATGTATTTCTGTATTTGCAAATTGGCGCTTAAGCAGTTTTGCCTTTCCATTGTCGTTATGTATTTATGCTTATTATTATTAGTGAATCTGGTAATTTCCGGAAATTAGCCCCATTTAACTATGACTAAAATCAATAGAAACTATTATTCACATAATAATCACCATTCCATTATAGTTCTGAATGACACATTTTTCCTTTCATTGATAATACAAAGACCTTAATAGGAAAAATAATGTCCTATATTCAATTTAGATTGTATCGATGTTACAGAATTGAGGCTAAAAGCATTCACTTTCATTCCTCACTAATGTTGCCTCTTACCCTTCTCTATTATTGCCTTTTTAAACGAAATTTCACTTTTTTTTTTAACCAAAGCATGGGACTACACTCACACACGACACTCAACTAATTTATTGGTAATATTCGCTGATACTGAACTTTCAATTGGTGAAAGATTTTTTAAAATAGGTTCAGTAGTTTTTGAGTTAAATCTTAAACAAACAAACAAATCATTCCTCTTTATAATATTAGTATTGATATTGTTAATTTTATTACTGGGCTAAACTAGAAGCAGCGATACTGAAAGCTGTAATTTTTATCCTAAATACGCTATAAATACGTTATAAAACAATGTTATATTTTTTGGCTAAGTCTGAGGCTGTTACTTACGTTTACTTACGTCTTTGTGCTCCAAGAAAGCAGAAAATATTTGCAATTTTAAGATATTTATGATTCACTTCGCAGTCTTATAAAATGCATATTGTTCCTTTGAATTTTTAAGTTGGAGATCTTGATAATAGTAGTTCTCCGTTTATTTTAAACAAATAAATAGATAGATACATTATTGTACACAAGAAATAATATACATAAAGTTCTTAAAACTAGGTTACACAAATAAAAATTTAATCTTTGTACAACATACGGTCGGCCTTTTCGCATAATGCGATCTCTACCAGGCAAACCTCTGGGAAGGAATTTAACTAAATATAATTTTAATAGTGGGTATGTGATAACAAGCACACTGACACAAAAAGTGTATAAGAAAGGTGTATCTAAAATTTAGCAGTATTTCGGTTTTTTTTTTTTTTTATGTCAGATATCGACAGACGAGCATGAGGTTCACTTGATGGTAGGTGATACCTCAGCCACAGAACATCAGTCAATGATGCGCTGTCGACCTAATTTTACTTCGAGCATTCGGAAATCCATAGACTGAAACCGAAACGCGCAATATGCACTTCACGGTTTTTCCATCTATGAACGGTGGTTCGTTACCCGGTCGGAATTTCGTTATTCCTCCCACCCGATCAATGCCCGAAGTTACCAGACGTGTAGAAAACATGCTTATAGAAAACTATAAACATGTTGTCCCGGGTGGGATTCGAACCCACGACCCATCGATGCGCACGGCAGGTGTTCTACCGAACGCGCCAACGAGCCCGTCAAAAGGTTGAAGAGAAATGCTAAATAGGAGATTTGAGCATTTCTCTTCAACCGAAATACTTTGATTGTTAAGACGACTCGATGTTAGGTAATATCTACTTAGTATTGAAGTTAACTTTATAGTTCGACACATTTGTTTCCATAAGAATTTTGAGAAAATACATTATGTAATTTCATACCACTAAAATAAAAAATGTTTCGAATTTACAAGAAATATAAATCAGAACAGATAAGCTAAAAATTAACTTATAAATGTAAAAAAATCTTGTTAAAGAATTGAGTCTACTCTGCCTTAAGAATTTCGAATGGCGCAAAATAGCGGCCGACCGCAATGAGCATTATTAAAATTTGCTTACAGTAGCAAGCCGAAAAGAAGTCGACTTCGCGAAATTAACCGATTCCATTTTACATTTCTTAGCTTTTTTACAGTAAAATACACTTAAATTTTGGACAAAATACGTTGCGATTTCATACAATTCTGTTTTTAAAAACAATTTTTATTTCTTATTTCAATCCTATACATTCAAGCGTTACGTTTATATTAGCTATTCATAAGATAGTTTTCACGGCTTAAACGGTTTTTTATGTCTAAAAATTGCTCCCTAGAAAGTACAAAGGAAAGTTGAACACTTTTTAAGAAAGGGAACATATACATATAAATTTTGCATACGAGTGTATAATATTTAGTATGTCAGGATTTACCGCCACCGTAGCTCGGCGCGTTGCGTTTCGTACCTTTAGTTCTTGGATTTTATTCATGTCGAAATAAGATAAAAATCATTCAATCGGCAGAACGGAGAACTCTGATCTATGCCTGTATAGAAAAAATATCAGAGATACATATACTAATTACTAGACACATACATATAAATAGGAAATCAAGGCAATGATCCATAAGAAAAATCGAGCTAAAGCTGCCTTGAAAGTTAGAAATTCTGAACTTAATCGAACGAAATATAAAAAGTTACGAAACCGTTGCAGCACTCTCTGTAGGGACGCACAGCAACGATACATTCACGAGAACGTGGATAAAGCAGATCCATCGAAGGTTTGGAAATTTTTAAAATCCCTTGGTGTCGGTAAACCTACCACTACGATACCGGCAGGTATTGATGTTGACGCCCTCAATTTACACTTTTCCTCTCCTACTTTATCCTTTGATGATATCACCAAGAATCTAACTCTTCGATCCCTTTCCACTGCGCCACTTTGCAACTTTCCTCCATTCAATTTTCGCCAGTTTACCATTTGTGAGGTAAATAAAAGTATCACTTCCATTGCTTCCAAGTCAGTCGGCAATGACAGCATCGGCCGTGCCATGATCGTCCCTATTATTGATAGTATTATTCCTGTCCTTACTAATATCTTAAATTTTTCTATCTCCTCTTCTAAGTTTCCAGCTGTTTGGAAGGATGCTCACGTTATCCCTATTCCTAAAAAAAACAATCCGTCGTCTTTCTCTGAATTTCGCCCCATATCGATTCTGCCATTCCTATCCAAAGTTCTTGAGCGACTTGTTCACGGCCAGCTGAACCATTTCATGAACTCTAACAGTCTATTCAATCCCTTCCAATCCGGCTTTCGTCCTGGTCATGGCACGACCACTGCGTTAATTAAAATTTCCGACGACATACGTTTAGCTATGGATGGTAAACTTCTTACCATAATGACCTTGTTGGACTTCAGCAACGCCTTCAACTCAGTTGACCATGATATATTGCTTGGTATGTTGACCTCTCTCAATATGTCCCCGGCTGTTATTGACTGGTTCTCCAGCTACTTACATGGGCGGCGTCAACGTGTCCAAGTGGATGATACCTTTTCAACATGGTGTGTTTGCAAAGCCGGCGTCCCACAAGGAGGCGTTCTATCACCTCTTCTTTTCTCAATCTTTATCAATTCTATTTCCCACGACCTTTCCTCTTCCTATCATATGTATGCCGACGATCTGCAATTATATACACATTTTTCCCTCGACCAGATGTCTCAAACTGTTGATAAAATTAACAAAGACATCGATTTGATCTCTACATGGAGCAAGCGGCATGGCCTGAACATAAACCCTATCAAATCTCAGGCTATAATAATCGGGAGCCCCTCATTCATTTCTAAAATTGACTGGAATTGTGTATCCAGTGTTGTGGTCGATGGTGTTATTGTCCCTTATAGCTCTAGTGTAAGGAATTTGGGTATCCATTTTGATTCCACGTTCTCTTGGGTGCAACAAATCAAAGAATTGCGTAAGAAGGTTTTTGCATCGGTAAGCTCACTTAGACGTTTTCGCAACATACTCCCTATTTCTACGAAAACTGAACTATCTCAAACCCTTCTTCTATCTATCCTTGATTATTCCGACACTTGCTATCCCGACCTCACTGAAATCCAACTTGATTCTCTTGAGCGGCTTCAAAATGTCTGTATTCGGTTTGTCTTCGGCTTACGAAAATTTGACCATGTTTCCGAATTTCGAACTCGACTCAAATGGCTTCCCATACGTCGTCGCCGGGATGCTCACACTCTTCACCTCCTGTTCTCTGTCCTTTTTAATCCAGCTGCACCAGTCTACCTTAAGGAGAAATTCAAATATCTCAGTTCCCATAGTCTTACTTTACGTTCTGCGTCCAACCTCACTCTTCTTATACCTTCCCATAAGTCAAAATTTTACCATTCCTCTTTCGAAATCCATGCTATCCACCTTTGGAATGCCCTACCTGAGCATATTCAACGTGCTCAAACTATTTCTTCTTTCGATAGACTGGTCAAGGAACACTACCTTTCCCTTCCTTAATCCCCAATTATCTTCATTGCGAGATACTGATAAATAAGAAATGTAATTTTAAGTATAGTTGTTTCTTAGAGACATATTACTGATTTATAGTTTTTAGTGTTATTAGAATAGTGCACCAACCTAGCAGTTTTTCGGCCTAACAATGTCCTAAAATGGTTGCCTGGAAGAAATTACTTTTAGTAATAAGGCCGCCTTTTGTACAATTTTGTCTTTTAACTTTATGTTTATTATTAATTTCTGGTGTACAATAAAGTATTTTTCATTCATTCATTCATATATAGATACCCCTACTAGTCAGTGCAATGGCGGGACGACCATACAAGCCAAAAGCAAAAGTACCTCTAATAATGCGATAAAAAAAATACCTTTTACGTAATTATATAAGTCATATATAATTAATATGATTACGTAATTATATAAGTTTATTTAAACACGTATTATGTTAAAGCCGGCAATTCGGGCTTTTGGGCTTGTACGAATGTCCCGCCACTTTTACTAGGGTACTCGGGATTCAGTTACAACATAGTACAATATGTTATATAATTTAGCGTATTATTATATCACTCCAAGGTTTTATATTATAAGCTGTCTTCAAAGTAGATTAGAGTGTTAATAGTAATTTAGTTATAATTGTAGTTTGGTGAAAGGAAGAAAATTATATTTTGAAGGTGTATCGGTTCCGTTATTCATATTATCTATAGGTCAGAGAAAAGTGGAGTTTTGCTAAAGCGAGACCATTTGTTATAATAAGATCTAGAAACTCTCGTTGAAGATAACGTAGCATTAAAGTAAGCATTTTTCTGAATTATTCGCTGGGTAATATAAAAAATGGTAGGATTTATGGAATAAAGTACTATCGCATTAAAAACTCTCGGTCTAACTTAAAAAAAATCGAGACACACGATACACACGTTTTGATAAATTACCATACTTCATTATTAGAGTTTATCAGTTTTTTTCGGGTTAAACTTTGCTTTAACGGGTTTCAAATGTTAAAAATTTTTTTAACTAATAAATTAATTAATTAATATTTAATTTTAGTTTGTTAATATCAAAAACATTGTTTAGTAAAGAAACTTTTACAATGTGATACGTATTTAGTTTACATAACACTGTTAGCTAAATAAATGTAAAAATAGTTTTTATTCCGTCTTTTATAGTAAGTCTGTAATTATATACTTCAACTTCAAACGTTTTATCTCTTTATACATTTCTTTTATGTTAGATGTCAATAGACGAGCATGAGGTTCACTTGATGGTAGGTGATATCTCAGCCACAGCTCAGTCAATGATGCGCTGTTGACCTACTTTTTACTTCGAGCATTTGGAAATCCATAGATTGAAACCGAAACGCGCAATATACATTTCAAGGTTTTTCCGTCGATAAACGATGGTTCGTTACCCGTTCGAAATTTGGATATTTCTCCCACCCGATCATTGCCCGAAGTGACCAGATGTGGGGAATACATATTTATAGAAAATTATAAACATATCGTCCTGATGGGATTTGAATCTGCGATTCATCGTAGCGCAAGGTAGGTGTTTTTACCAAATGTGCCAACGAGCCCGTCAAAATAAATAAATATTGAATGTTTGATCTTGCAGACTACTATTAAATACTAGATTATTTGCATGTTACATTGCCTAGACTAAATAAATCTATTCGCTAAGCGTCAATTTCTTTCATCCAACCGCAAATTCCAATAACAGCTCGCTTCGAATATAGCCTCCACTGCAAATATTGTTTCTTCTGCACTTGCGCCCGTAGTAAATGGTTTTTTGACTAAATTGACTTTCCTGTGCAAACTATACCAATTTCTTTATAACGCAGAGAGAGCTATTTACGAGTTGCAGTTTCGCTCGGAAAACAGCGTCTAGGCAAGTGCAGGTATTCATTATAGGAAAAACGATAAACACTTTTAAGCTAAAAACGTACTTTAGGAGTTAAATGATATTGGTTAAAAAAGTTATAGTAAAAGGGAATTTAAGTTTAAATTTTTTTGTTCAAAAATCTTGTAACAACCTAAAATCGTAAATATTGAAGTATGCAAATTGAATTTGCTTTGGGTGCTAAGAAGCGATGTGCTCAAAAATTTAAGATAATATTACATAGTAAATTTACAACCGTTTTGTGGCTGAACTAATCGCTTATATTACAGAGATCTTATCGCTTAAGCAGTATCATTGCCGGAGTTCTTGATAATAGAAGGAGACAGAGCTCACCTTCTCTACTAATATTGCTTTGAGAGTAGGGGGTCCGAAGAATCTTTGCTTATTTAAAAGTTAGGTAAATATAATAAAAATAATAATATTATAAATATAATAAAAAAGGTAAATATAATAAAACTAGAAATGAGAATTTACCTAATAGAAAAGAAACTATTAGCACGCCAAAGACCGTCATTCTTGAAATCAACTATTGAGCAAGAAAACGCTATTAAAAGTCTGTTCATCAATTTTATAGACCCTAAATTTCAGTAGACAGGAAACTGCCGCAGATCATGCAACTATAAAACTGGCTAGCTTGTGACACTATGACAAAGCTTCGGGAAAATGCCCATTGGGGTAAAGTAATTCTTGGCGTGTTTTTCATTGAAATAAAAATATCACAATAGCGCGCTAGAAATTTGACGTATTAATTCATGTATTTTTTTTGATATCACAATTTTTAATATCATAAAATATAATATGTTACATATTTTAACATAATAATCTGTATAACATATAAAAATTGGTAGTTATGTTAAACTACAACGGCGTTTTTCTTGGAGAAGAATTTATGCTATCCGCTTTTATCATGTAACACTGCGCTGCGCCGCGGAATTGGGTCAACTCATTTCACTGCGCAAGATGAGTTAATTCACTCGTTAAAAATGTGCTAGCGCACGGCGCAGGATCGGGATGTTGGAAAGAGAGGTGTCAAGGCGTTGTGTTGCCAGTTGAAATGTTAAAAATCCATTGTCCTATTCCCATTGTTGATTCATGGCGTAAATCTGAGATAACGCAAAGAGCCGATGCAGTACACTGCGTCTGAGTTACTGAGTTAACGCAATGAATTTTGAAATTTGAATTCGATTCTATTCGAAAATTCGAATAACGAAAACCCATGTCTAATCAGCTTCTTATATTATTTAATATAATAAGCGAGGGTATTGGACGATTGAATAATATTACTTTCACTAGATCTAAACTTTTATGCGAATATAATTAATATTATGCTTCAAGTAACTGATACCCCAGTATTATATTACAATAAAACAATTCAATCCTAAAATTAATTAATACAATTATTTGATATTATAATAATAAGAGAAACTTTTAAATCTTTTAAACAAAACATCCACTTTGTTCATCCATTCTTATGTTAATTCGACCCCAGTGTCACGCGACCTTCTGTCCACACCCCGATAAAATGCAAATTGGAGCCTTCTATTGGCTGACCTGAAAGCACTTCCTCATTAAATCTCCTCAGTCTTGGATATAACGAGCTTAAAGATTTCAAAGTAATATAGTTTATCGTTTGTTTCAACTCATTTTGCGTTCACTGTTCATGTTAAACGCTTATATTTTTGTGTGACACTCATTTTTGTTTTTTTTTTTACGATAAAAGATTCTGTAGATTAAAATTAATTAACACCTCACACAGTATTGTCTTTTATTAACGCGATTATCACACATTTAAATAAAATAGCAGTCTGCCGTGACCAGGGCTCGGAAATCGATTAATTTAGCCGTGACCACGGTTGCTGAAAAGTATCCGAAACGTCGGCATAAATAATATAAATAATAAATCTCGTTTCAATCCGTTATAAAGTATTTTATTTAAACAACATACAGTATACAAATTTGGAAGTAATCTTTGTTATTTTGTTGTTGTTTGTGCAGTAAATAAACTCTCTGTCTCTCTGTCTATACACAGTGTAGGTTCTATATTTAATTTGGTATTTTTAGCGAACACATTGGCTGCTCCAGGCATTACTTAACTGCAAGCGATCAACATCGTAGGTAACACCAAGTTATATTTATTAGAGATGTTATGGATAAGAACTTTCGGATACAGATATGAATATAAGAATGATATCATATCGGTTTCAAATACGGTTACGGATATGATATTATTTCGGATTATCCATTAGTTTCCGATAGTTTCGGTTACGAATATTAAATAGGTATTGTTATATAATCCTACAATGACAAACTAGTTATGACTAAGCAATAATGCAAGGGACGTGCACGGCTAGTGTATAGACTCAGATGGGCAAAAACAAAAAACTGTGGAAACGTGTCTCATTTTAGATTCCGCCCCTATCTGGAATTCGAAACTATTATAGAAGATTCGGTTACGGTTACGGATACGGATATATTTTTATAAAGAATATCCGAATAGTTTTAGATACGGTTACGGAGCTTCATAACATCTCTGATATTTATAATATATTACACTGGTTAGGTATATATAAAACAAATGTTCCACCGCCGACGTTCTAATATATCTTTATGATATCATTTGTCACACGAGGTGAGGTTTATTGCGAAGATGTTTGATAATATTTCTTTACTCGCCTGCATATTGTTTGTTTCCCATTGTATACCTTTTATTTCAATTGTTTGTCGCTAATGTTAGGATTTCTAAAGGAAAGTATTGATTTCAGAAGCTGTTGAAGTTGTAGAACACGCGTTCCAAGAAAGAGCCTTTGATATAATTAATTAAAGATAATATTTAGAAAACACTTCTTCAATAAAAAATTCTGATGTGCTAATTCATACCTACTTGTGAGATTGCGCCTCAGTCCTTTTCATAGATCATGTATTTATGTATATTCTATTTTCAAAAACTATAATTTGAAAACAGAATATCCATAATACTATGTCAAACAATTTGAAGAACGGTGAGAGTTAAAGGATTGAATTAAAAAAAACTTCTTAATTCTTAATGTTTATCGAATTTTGATCTAAATATTTACCATTAGTCATTAATTATCAATATTATTCGACAACGAAGGATAAATTCGTTTAAGATTTTTATTATGTTTATTTTAGTCCGTTATGATTTTCATAACTTATTTTAAATATCATAGGATACCTGACGCGTTTTGAATTAACTGCATGTTTCCTTAAACCTTTCACGCATACAATGTGTAGACACGTCGCTGAACAACAAAGAGCGATTCTGTAGCGTCAGTTATTCTGAAGTGGAATATTATATTTCTGTACAATACTTCGCTGGCATTTATCACAGTCTCTAATAAATAAGAATTGCGCGTACAAAATATATTCTGTATTAAAATAATTGTCAAGGATTTTTTTTGTTTCAATTGGCAAAAGTTTAGAGGTAATTTAAGCCTCGCATCATTCGCTCATATGGTTTTTACTGCAGCAAAATTTTTAGATAAAATATTTGTAGCTCTGTAATCTTTCCAATTAATCACGAGTCCGTGTGGGTATTGTGTACGTTTTAATACATATATAAAACTTTTAATGAATTTAATTTGAGGAAAATATATACAGGATATATCTTGTGTGGTATTATATAGCGTTAATTAATTTCCAAACTTAAGTTTTCTTTGTTAATGCAGCGTTTTCAAGTTAATCCAACGGGTCGTGAAATTAGCCGAATCAAAGCAAGTCGTTTCAACTACACTGCGCTTCAAAGCAAGCTAAGTTTTAATGCAAAGCGGAAACTTATCATATAATACATAGTACATACACTTGATTGAGATTTGACTTAGCTTTGTTCTTCGATTCTCCTTAAGGTTGAAGAATTGTGTTTTTTTTCATAAACTTAAATTATTATTTTTTCTTTTATAACCCTTTGCCCAGTTTTTCTTTTTTAAGTATTAAACGGTTTGAAAAATCATAAAATTTTAAACTAACCATTTATAAATTACCGAAAATGAGAACGTTAAATTGCAAGATTTATTGTCTGTGTACATTTTTTTGGGCGTTTATTAATTCAGCGGGACGGTTATAAACGAACGTTTCATACAATAATCCGGTAACATATACTTTCTTTAACTATAAATCAATCATAATAATATAATCATCAAATTTCGTTTTAATTGCAACAAAAATCTCCATGGCGATTAATAATTAAAAAAAATATAGGTTATAAGTTAAATCTTTTTTGAAATTGGTAATAGGATTCTCTCGCAAAATGAATTCATAATATTCCGCAACTATATGAATAGCTAGTCGATTGTCATAAATGAATATTTCAATTTCAAAACTATTGCAGCCGCTAATTGGAATTAATTTCAAACCTCGGCTTAGTTAGGTATATTATTATGATAAGTTTCTTAATTAGTATTAATTAATATAATATGTAGTGAAATAGGAATACAAAATATATTTTAATTCTCTATTGTACAGCTATGTATATATAGAGTTTCATTTCACGATATACATTGCCACAGATTATTGCGTGTTAAATAAATATTGAATATTGATGGCAAGTCTGCCGCAGTGGAACAAATGACTTTGTAATTTCCGATGCATGCGTTACGGATTCGATACCATTGAACAAATATTTGTTCAAGTTTCTGTCTTGAGTCTGGTTATAATTGTTTGCTCAGCTCCAAGCGATAGAAGTGTGCATGATGTCTACAGTAAATCTATATTTATACTAATATTATAAAGATTTGTATTTACTATGATAGCGCACATGATATATGACATGAATAAGCTCAAAAACAACTGAACCGATTTTAAAAATTCTTTCACCAATAGAAAACTATATTATCAGCGAGTAACATAGGCTATTTTGTCAGTGGCGGCGTAAGACCTAATTTTTATGTGGGCAAGAGTAATTTTGCGGGGCCCTCTGCCTGCAAAATTTTTTTTGGCGCGGTCGCGGCTTTTGAGTAATGTATAATAATTTTCGGGGCGCGAGGCTCCCTGGGTCGCGAGGCCGTAGGCGGTGGCCCACGTCGACTACGCCTTACGCCGCCACTGTATTTTGTGTATAGTACATCTACATTGCACCCGTGTGAATCCTGGGCGCGTTGCTAGTCTTTTATAGAATTACAAATAATATTAATAAAATTAGTATAATACTATAAAATATGAGGATAATAATATTTTGGATGTCTATACATAAAGTGTGAAAGATAAGTGAAAAATTTTAGAGCTGTCCAAAGAAACTAACATAAATGTGTCCTCCTATGATAGAGACAATCACTCACTATCTTAGTGACCATTATATATTTGATATCATTTAGTTAATATTGTCTTTTATTAACGCGAGTATCACACATTTAAATAAAATACTGTATACCGGATTAAACGGCTCTACGCCCTTGATTTGTGAACTGGTAGTAAATGTAAAATTAGAAGCATTTAATATGTATTATTTTTTATTGACGTTCATAGATGTACATTGTGTTACCTAAATTAATAGATTATTTTTTAATTTAATTGAATTAAATATGGCAACTTTGTGACATTTCAAATATAAGACAACTGTCATCTTTCAGTCTCCCGCGACCACGGTTGCTGAAAAGCATCCGAAACGTCGGGATAAATAATTTAAACAATATAAATAATAAATCGCGTTTTAATCCGGTATACAGTATTTTATTTAAATCATTTAGTTACTTTAGATGTATATTATTTAGGTAAATTTAGTTTTGAAGTTTCGTGAAAATCGGCGCGTACACAACCTAACTCCGCCACGAACTGGGAAGCACTTGCACACGTTTCGATCCTTTGCCACGTGGCTTCTACTATCTCATATTTGGCGACTATCTCATATTCGGCTTCCTTTACATGATGCTTATCAGTTACATGATTTCCTTAAATGTTAAACTAGATTACCTGTGCTCTTAGTGTGTACTTGGTAATGAATTAGTTGTCAACAAAAATCAAATAATTGTAATTGAGAAACATGAAGTCGATTTTTAAGTAATATTTAATGCATAACAAATGTAGACGTCCCTCTTAATCCTTACACTCTCTTCATCTTTAAAGGCCTAGCATGACAACCACGACAAAATTTTGTTGACCATTTTCTCGTGTTTTAATCGAGTATCTTTATGTCTTCCGGGTCTTACATGACACAATTAAAACTCAACTTCTAATGCCAAAAGTAGAGATATTTGTAGATCGAGGTATCTTGTCTATAAAAGATGTCGATGTTGAGATATAATATATGTCGATATCTTAGTTTGTCTTCACTCGTCCGCGACAATCTCGGGATGGTCATGCTAGGCGAGCTGATGACATTGTTTTCCATTAAAAAAAAAACATATCTTTCTGCATGACTATTTTACAAAAGAAAGAGTTCAATAACATAAAAACGAAATATAATAAAGTTATCTGCGTGCAAGGGATTGTTAAAGCTGCCTCAAATCAGGGACCCGAATCAAATAAACCGGATTAGGTCATCGCTTTACTTGGAGAGTAGATGTGACGGGTCATCTCAGAAGACGCAATTTTCGTGGTCGTAGATTGAATGCAAAATTGGATGAGAACCCACTGTTTTTACTGTATAAAATCAAGCTATACTTACTTTTTAGGGTTCCGTACTCCATACCAAAAACGAAACCTTTATAGGATTACTTCGTTGTCAGTCTGTCTGTCAAGACCCTTTTTCTTGGGAACGCGTGGAGGTATCAAGTTGAAATTAAACATCTAAGTCGACGGAATCAAATGATACGGCCTTTTATACTCCGTTATGCCATATTTTTTGACACTTGCAAGGGAATCAAAACCTATAGGGTACATCCAATTGATGAAATTTGGCATGAAGTAATGTTATGTAGCACAAGTAAAGGAAAACATCTGAAAACCGTGTAGTTTTTTTTAATTGGGAAAATCTTTACTTAATTAAAAGTTTATACGGAACCCTCAGTGCGTGAGTCCGACTCGCACTTGATCAGTTTATTTATTCTCTAGTATACGTCCGCATGATTGAATGTGACAATAGTGATTGTAACTGACACTTCGAATGCCTTTTTATGTCTCCGCCATCTCAAGAGGCAGATTTATTGTTTCTTTTCATTGTTTATTGTGTATTTTATTGTTTGTCGGTTTGTGATTATAATTCCTTCGCTGTTAACACTTTATCTACTTTGTATGGCTGCCTTTTGAAACGCTCATTTTATTGATATTTTTCCTGTTATAGACAGAGATAGCAATACCCATAGAGCAGCCGCTTTATTGAGCTGTAAGCCGCAAAATAATACGAGCAGTGATGTAATCTGTATAATTATTATACTATTAAAAGGATTATCCATTATTTGTATTTGTAAAGTTAATATTATACCTACTATTTAAATAAAAGTTTTCAAATGAAAAAAATATACAGAGTACAGTGATAGGGTAGAATGTTTAACTATTGTATAATTAGTATTATATATAGGTATTTATTTTATTTTAATGTTAGGTATCGACAGACGAGCATGAGGTTTACTTGATGGTAGGTGATAGGTAGGTAGGTACCTCAGCCAAAGAACTTTTGTCAATGATTTTTACTATATTTTTTATTGTACTTGGAGCATTTGGAAATTCGTAGACTGGAACCGTAACGCGCAATACGCTCTTCACGGTTTTTCCATATATGAACGGTCGTTCGTTAGCCGGATGGAATTTCGATATTCATCCACCCGTTCAATGGCCGAAGTTACAAGATGTGGGAAGACATGCTTACATAAAATTATAAACATGTCATCCCGGTGGGATTCGAATCCACGACCCATCGATCCGCACGGCAGATTCACTTATCAGTTATCACTATCTAAAATAAAAAAAACAACTCAATTATTAAAATGTAATTTAAAATTGAAGATAATAAAAAAGTTTTCAAAGTAAGAAGAGGTTTCGAAAGCCTTGTTTGAAATGCAATGCATGTTCAACGCTAATAATGTAATATCACGCCACGCGTTGAAAATACCACTACGGTAGGGAGCGATGCTTCGTTTGCGATCTTATGAAAATTGACTCGTCGAAAATCTAATTCAGTTCTTGTACGTGACTTCACTTTAAATCGGAGAGATGAATTAGCTAACCAGTACAATAGTGACCGCCGCCGTGGCTTAGTAGTCAGAGCGACGCGTTTAGCACCGGAGGTCTTAGGTTCAAATCCGGAAAAAAAAATCCATAAAAAAGTTACGGTCGGTCTGCCTTTGTTTGCCTGTAAAGAAAAATGATTAGTGAAACAGACAGGGTGCAGATGAACTTGGGTCTGCGACATGCCCTACTAGGGGATGCGGGAATACATATAAAATACTGAACAGCTGTGATGTAATATTCTAAATTGTACATTATTTGTCTTAGGCCCGTATTCAAAGATTTTAGGGACTCAATTCGAAATAATTTCTTATGAACTGTCAAAATGTCGAATATCCATAGAGTAAATGGTTTGATAAGTCTTCGTACACAAATATTCGGTCGCCGTGAAAAGTAGATTTAAATCTAAGTCATATCTTGGATTACTAAGACCTCGGGTACCTCATTCCATCGATTTGATATCACATTTATCAAATACCTGTCTTAAGTAAAAAAAATATATCGCATCTTTAGAATTAGAGTGGCAACATTATTGTTTTTGGTAAAAGCTTAAAATATAAACTAAGTTTTGGATAATTCTAAATATATCTCAAATTTTATGACAAAATGAAGGGCAGACTTTTTTTAATGGATAGAAAGTGTTTTAAGCCATTCAATAAAGAAAAGTAATTTAGCCAAAATATTGCGTTTCACATCTTATTTCTAAAGGCCATATCAACTTAGATATACAGACTTCTCAACCTGAGACTAAAACTTGGTAATAAACTTTGCCAATTTCACGTCTTACGTACATAAACATTTAAATTTTTCGCAGTGTAAGAGCGAATTCCACAGATGTTGAGTTCACAAAAGATCGGACCCATTCAAAGGCACGTCGCACGTCGCTTCGCAGTCACCCCGGCCCCTCCTATCAATTGGCTAGCTCAATATGACTGACCCTTCTGTCATACCATTCAAAACTACTCGCGCTGAATATTCAGTGTAATCATATCCTCTACTGCCGCCCCGGCTATGATATCGGATAAAAGGAGAATTATTGAATGGAGTTTTTCGCAATTGTTACAAGAAATGTTGGCGAGTGAGCGGCTTAGATAGGCGTTGAAGCGATTTTGGCTTTTGTCGTAATGGTATATTAAAGGAAATGGATTTATTTTTACTAGGAATTTGTTTTATCCATATCTATACTAATATTATAAAGAGGAATGATTTGTTTGTTACGATTTAACTCAAAAACTACTGGACCGATCTTAATTTACTATTTGTGTATAGTATAGATGAGCTGTCGACCTTCGTAACTGCTATATATAAGTATTATTATAGGCGCGATTAAACTTCATTGACATTTTAAGTAATATTTTATACTTTTTTAAATAGTGACGATAAAACAATATAATATGGTAGTAAAACTTTGGAATTTAATAACTATACATAACAGAAAAGCGCAAACATTAGCATCTTTCAAAGTCTGTATAAAGTTTTTTCTTTCGTATTGTTTATTCTCCAGTCTATAATATTGTATTTAATTAACGTTTTGTGTGTAAAGTGACAGTTTTGTGACAAAAAAGAGTATTTATCTATGTAAATATGTACGTATATTTGTATAGGTAATTATTTGCTCTGTAGCTCACGGCTAGTATTTGCTCAGTTTATTTTTCTGCTAGCACAAGTACCCTTATAGAGTCTGCGTTCGAGGGAATCGTCTCGCTGCACAACCCCGTAAGCCAAAGTTGATATGTAATTGTGCCATACTGAACTCTTTTACTTTTTCAACTGCGAAATTTTTGCGATTTTAATTTTATACCAGGAATTTTCGTATTTTTACCTGCCCACTCCATCGTTTTCTAAAATAGCTGTGAGCAAAATTTTTCAGCTCAAATTCCACACATTTTTCCATCAATTTTCTTTGGAGTTAAGGCAGCGCTTTACCTAATATCATCATGACACATGGCCTTTATAAGTTTTCTTATGAGAGCACACTGTTTGTAATTAGATGGTCTCGAGATTTATGGTACGGCATTTCCTAAAAAAATTCACGTTTTTGGCAAACGACACGGTCTCCTTCTTCTTACGTCATTGTTACATTTAATGAAATATTTTTTTAGTAAAAAGTTAATTTATAGGAGTTTTCATTTACACTTAATATTATAAAGAGTAGAATAGAATTAATTTGATTTTTGTATATTTGTTACGAATAAATTTAAAAACTGCTGGACCGATTTTCATAAATATTTCACCAATAGAAAGCTACATAATCAGCGAGTAACATAGCCTTTTTTGGTGTATAGACCCGTGCAAAGTCGTGTTGCTAGTGTTTATAATATAAATAACAATAATTAAACTACTAGTAACTAGTAAGCCAGATGTAGGTACCTACTGTACAGTGACAAACACTTATTACACTTAAATGTGAAAATAAACATTTTACACGAAATATAAATTCGGATTTTTTTCAATATATGAGTCATATGACATTTCTGGCCCGGCAATCTATAAAGAATAAATATTTAATTGTTAATATTAATAGATACCTTAAACATGCAATGAATGATACCTAATACAAAAAATAAAGGAGAAAAACTGTTTCTTTTAATTGCTAATAATCAGCCATAAGTCAGATAGCCGCCTTTAATTCTATACGACTCATATGTGAACATAATCAAACAATATTATAGGAGCTGTATTAGTTTCCCTCTCTCTCTTTAATAAATAAAATAATTTGATTCAATAAGTACAATACAATAATCAAAACAGGCCCTATAATGCCATTAATATCTGTCTGAGATACTTGTGCGTATAAAAACATTTTGATAGCGATACTTGGCAAAAATTTTGATACGTTACTTATATAATATGTATGTATATCATACACTAGCAATGCGCCCCGGCTTCACACCGGTGCAATGTAGAAGTACTATAGGTAAACAAAATAATGCCTATGTTACTAGCTGATAATGTAGCTTTCTATTGGTGAAATCATTTTTAAAATTGGTCCATTAGTTTAACAAAAATCCGAAAATATATTTTTTTCTCTTTTAATATTAGTATAGAAGAGAGGACTCTAACGGATTAGAGAGAGAGAAATAGCCATTTCAATTCAGATCAATATCTTTTGCCCTATATGGATTAAAACAAGTTTTTTTGTCGGAGTATTTTGATTTTTTGAGGGAACATGTATCACAGAACTGTCGGCTGAAGGTTAATTGTCTACGTACGTTTTGAGTGGAATTCGTCACGTTCAAGCGTTATTTCCCTCCGTACCTGCTCCTATGTAACTTAAATTGTTTTGCTCAATCTTACCAATTATTTAGCTTTCACTAATGGTAAATAATGGGTTGATCAAATTCATACCCTTTAGAAGAAAAGTAGATTATTTTAAAATTTCACTTTCAACAGTATCTACTCGTAACAGTAGGTACATATTATATATTCTTTATATCAAAGCTATGAAACATTCTAATATTGATTTAAGTATATTGTTGGAATTTGATGATGATGTTGATTTATTTTTAGTTAGCAAACTTAGATTTTTGAAATAATTTGAGGTTTCTTAAGTCTTTTTAAAAAGTAAAATCGGTTTTATAAATAGAACGTTATTGTGTGCATTATTTTTGGTACGCTTTGGCTCATAGGCTGTTAATACAAATATTGTAAAATGATAAATAAAATATTAAAAGCTCATTGAAATTTACAGTTATAAAAGCTACTTGAGGTTAACTAAACTAGTGAAAAAATAAACTAGTACTGTTCTTGGAAAATTGTATGTTCATATTATAATTATAGATTTGTAAAACAAGTTTTTTCCTATTTAGATTTACTCGTTTCCCGGTTCAGTCAAGTAAATTTTCAAATCTGAATTCCAGATTTTTACTGAAAAACTGTTTCCAATACTATTTCCAATATTTTGAGCGCTAGTGTGTTCTATATAAAGCTGTTTTCAATAACATACTTTATTACATATAGTTTTACGTTCATTTATTAATTATAGGCTGATTTTTTTCTTTTTTATTATTATATCGATATGTACAAACATTACATTTAAAGTATAAAAGTCAGTTCGTAATTAGTTATAAAATGTTTATTATAAAATAATAAGCTAAATTATGGGAAAGAGCAAAGAGGCATGATTATTTATATTTAAGTAATATTTTCAGGAATCAATTTTAATATCTAAACTTAATATTAGTTGGAGGAAATGAGGAAAAAATTGTTTGTTACGATTTTACTCAAAAACTACTTGAGCGATTTTCACCAATAGAAAGCTACATTATCAGCGAGTAATATAGATACCTATATTTGTTTGTGTATAGAGTATAGACATCTACATTGCACCCATGAGCCGGGGTGTGTTGCTAGTTTGAAAACAAGACTATTAAACGACTACATCTAATAATATTAGACCAGTTGCTACAGATAATTCACAACAGATGTATGTAACCATAAAAAACACTTCTAGTTCTAAACTACAGAGCACCGAAATGTATGTAATATTTCCGATATATTTTATGGAGTTAATATCAGTAAACTAAAGAGGACGGACAGTGTACGAATATCAAGGGTCGTAGTACCCGATCGTGTTAGAAAACCAATCTCGATGATTAGCCTTAGAGAGGCCGAACGTGTGCACAGACCGCACAAAAACGACTACGAACTTTCATTTACTACCGCCTCTACTCCGTCCAGATTTCAAATTGACCTCAAATTGGATTTTTAAACCTTTATTTTTTATTAGTGGAATTCGAAATTTCCTGCATTTTTACGTGGTTTTCGATGCATCGCCTATTAACTTGAAGTGTTCACAAACCTTTGGTTTTCTTTTTGTAGTTCTTAAACGTCTAACGTAATTTAATTTTTAAATACAGTTTATACTTGAATTATTTGAAAATGCTCTCGATGATTCGGCCATCCTAATAAATAGATATAGATATAATCATTATTTTGTATAAATAAAAAATACAATATATTAAGTATTTATTTAATATAATAAAGAAATAATACTGACCACGAGTATCCTCAGTGATTGGGAGTTCAAACAATGATCACTTCATCTACAGATTCATTGATCATTCCGCGCACAACTGCCCTATGGAAAACTTCCGGACCCTGCATTCTTGGTATTTCCGAACCGCTACGTAGAAAGGACCATTGCAAAATAAGCACCTGCTTACATAACAGAATATATAATATCTTTTTCGAAAATACCTATCATATTTATTCACCCTGTAAGAGCAACTAACATATACTCGAAGAGTTGTGTAATTCGATATTTTATTGTGAGTAATTAATCATGTACTTACTACTATTCCGAAGCCATTACTCGAAGATTTACAGATTACAGGGAGAATTATGCAAAGCATTTGATTTACGTTGTGTTATCGCCTAACTGCTTCGTAGGAAGTAGCCAATAATTAATTCTCCTAATTAAGACGTATACAGTCCTGTGTCTGTATTGCTTAATAAATGGATTCCGAAAAGGGAAGCCTTGATATTAAGAATTCATACTAGCCAATATGACTCATAAAAACTCGTAGTCATATTGGCTAGTATGAATAATTCTTAAAAATAAGTACCTACTCATTCTAATATGGTTTTTAT
This sequence comes from Anthocharis cardamines, assembly GCA_905404175.1. Taxonomy (NCBI): domain Eukaryota; kingdom Metazoa; phylum Arthropoda; class Insecta; order Lepidoptera; family Pieridae; genus Anthocharis; species Anthocharis cardamines. Next base: position 5,911,986 of record FR989959.1, read on the forward strand.
ATTTAAGTCTGATTTATAATAAAATAATATTTTATTCATTCATAAAATTAAAATTAAGAATTACATAATAATAATAATAGCGCATTGCGTTATCAGGAATATGCCCTATTTACATATATATTTTTTTCATTCTCCTTAGCAAATATAGATATTACGTAATATGGAATTATGGACTACATAACGAATCACCGATCATAGATGAAAAAACTGTAAAGTGCATATTCCGCGTTTTATTTCAGTCTATGCATTTCCGAATCTTTCAGTTAAAAAAAAGGTCGACAGCGCATTGTCCTATGGCTGATCTACGTACCATTAAGTGAACATCACTAACATAACCCATAAGATGACTTTCTTTTTGATTCACAGAACACATACAGCATCATGGCAGTAGTTATAATACTTAAGGTTGAATACTAAATTTTATAGTGATACTATGTATAATGTACATATACTTAAGAAGTGATCGGTTATGTGTTTGCACTATAGTCTAGAATAAAGTTAAGTGGTTAAGTATAAAGTTGCGATGTTGTGTGACAACTCTATTAATTCTGATTCCTTAAGAACGTAAGGTATCTTAACTATGTTAATTAAATCATACTCTATTGAAAAATCAAAATTTAGCAAAAAGCAACCATACCTTTACTATTTTTCCGAAGTGAACAAGGGTAACACACAAGCTATATATATTAAATATACTTCTTCAGAGATGAGTGAGCAAACGCGGACTTGCCTTAAGAGGAAACATAAGGGCCGTATTTCCATACAAACGTATTCCCCTGTTTCCTCCCTGGATAATGCCAGTAGAGAAATATATTTTTTTCCAAAAATCTATGGCCATTATTTGCATGTCCCTATGTTTATTATATTATTTCCTTTTTTTATAAATTAATAATTAAAAGAGTTATGAACCTTCAAAAACCTAAAAAAATTGCCAGATTTTATGCTGTAATCAAACATCCAGAAAACAAATTTAACTTGATTAAATAAAAAAAGAAAACATAGGAACACGGCCAAAGCCTTTCTTTAATTTTTGATGAAAAAAGTAGTTAAATCGGTCAAGTTTTGGAGAAGTAATCAGGGGACTACGAAACGTTGATTTTACGTACTTTTGATAGGTATTTTCGTTCCAAGCTGCAGTTGTCTCTTTCGGGTCTTAGCTCGGTTGTTCGGGCACTGCGTGACAGCAATAGATTTTTCAAATAGATATTATTCAATTCTCTCGCCCTTAGTGTTTTCCTCTTAAGGCTAACTAGGCCCGGGCTTAGGGCAGCCAGATATCTTTTTTGCTTACATTGATGTAAACAATAAGGATACGAAAAGGAAAAATATGTTACTGTAAGTACGATGTAGGTTGCGTGGACTGCGCGGCACACGATTCTAAACTACTAGAACCCAACCTAATAGAACTTTAGCATAGGAGTTTTAAGAATTTGTTTTTTGAAGATTAGTCTTAGAAGTTTTTATACAAAATACAATAATCTGTGCCTATTGAGAGGCGTGAGTGTGGGAACATTCAACTGTGACATATTCCATCTACACCTGTTCTGTAATCTGATTTAAAATGTTCCTTTGTTATATTATTATATCTTTAGAAATGTTTGGTGTTAAACCTCTTATTTATTCTCCCCTTTTTTGCTATAATCTCGTCTATAAGCAAAGTCCTGAATATAAAGCTGCTGTTGATGCCCTTAGACATATTTATATTATAGGGCTTGCGTGTGAGGTATTTATTTATGTTGTATAGTCTTATTATTGAAGGACGTGTTCGGATTAAATCATAAATACTCAATCACACAGTCTTTATTCACTTATATTACATACAATAGAACACCCTATAATATAACTATATATTATATTATGTAATATATACTAATGGAAATGACCTGGCATGGCGGAGTGTGATAAACGATTGACTCCTGACTGTTCGTATATGAAAATGCTAAATTTCAAAATAAGCGTTAAGGCGTCGCTACAATATAGTTATAACTATCAGTCAGTCTACATAAAGGTGCTAATGAACACCCTCAAAGGTGAGAGTACACTCGCTTCAAGAAAGTTACCACATAATATATTAAAACATGACGATAAAAATAGAACAAAGTTACTTCTGCATGACGTTCTATTTTACACTTGACCTTATTCTATGGAGAAATTAACTTCATGAACCATTTTTTGATCGCTTCCTTCGCAAATATTTTGATTTTACCTACTAGTAAATTATATAGGTCAGTTTAGCCTTACAAATACATAAATGCGACTTGACATCGTAATCATATCCGACGTTGTTCTCCGGATACGTTGATAAATTTATTCACAACCTTCTTATGATTTTTTTAAAGAAGAGTGCACTCTGTGTCCAGTATAACATCTACAATCTGAACTTACAAACAGTATGAAGACGCCAAGAATTAGTAATTTCACTGATCGCTGTGTATACAAAATTTATATAAGTTTTCGAGCCTTATGGCCAGCCAGTCAGAGTCCAGAGTGGTTGAAAATTATGCCTTCCTTTATCACACTTGCTTGTATCCACTACCGTAGAGAGTTCTTACAAAATCATTCCAGTGACACGAAGATGCTGGTTTAACTTGCAATTTTGACACTACTATAATTCACTTTTATTTAGATTCCATATTCTTGTGGTTCCGATTCCCGCCAGGACAACATGTTTATAATTTTCCCTAGGTCTGTCAGTTCTGGCATGACATGAGGAGGAATACTGAAATTCCGACCGGGTACGGGGTAACCGAAAATATTGCGCGGTTCGGTCTATGTGTCCATGGAGTTTCTTGCCGGTTCTTCTCCATGAGACCCACTTTTTGGAACCGTGCAACTAGACGTTTCATAAGAGCCTGCAAAGGCCTATTTGAAATAAAAAACTTTTGATTTATGGATTTTCGCTTGAAGTAAAAAATAAGGATCTACAACGTCATTGACTGATATTCAGTATCCACGCGGACATTCACGCGGCAGTATTCATGTATAACACACCCGCGACCACGCTTTTCAGCAACCGTGGTCGCGGGGAAACAGAAAGATTTATCCGAAAGGTCGGGATAAATATAAATAATAAATCGCGTTTTAATCCGGTATACAGTATTTTATTTAAACATTTAGGGTTTGTCATTTTAGCTAGTATAATAGACAATTTAGACATGTAGGAGTAATTAATGAAATTAATTCCACGCAGGACTAGTAGTAGTTTCTACTGCAATTCTCTCTTGCAAAAATCTATTTTCAATAATCTAATAAACCTAGATTAATAACAAAACTATATGAAAACTGTAATTCTCATTAGGTACAATATACAAGTTGTAGGTTGGAAAAATTCTTAAGTGGCTACAAAACGAGCATAGGAAGTGATTTCGTATTGAAATATAATTGCACCCCGGCATCTACTAGTACTTGCACCAACCTGTTATTATGGAAAATAGTTTTCAAACTGGAATCGCGGGTCAGCGCTTTGTTTCGCAAGCTGTTTCGATTGACGCATAAAAGTACGCTTAAAATTCAAAACTGAGTTTTACCTTGCAAACTCTCGATTGCAAATCGTTCTTTTATATTCGCAGTGTTCTTGTAGAAGTGTATTCCAATTTCGAATATGTATTTTGATATAAATTGTTCAGTCTTTACTTAAATTACATTTGTCTTAAACTGGTAGAATGAACATATTAGCGCCGCCTATTTTTTCTGTTGTTCACCCTGGTATTGGGTGAAGTCAGCCGCAAGGCAAACGTAGTACTGCGCATGCGCCGCTGCCGCCATCTGCGGTTAATATAGCTGCGCTCGCGCATCCATCGTCCTCTTCTTCGTTGACCACCGTCGAGGAAGGTGCTGTCGCAGGGACGTTCTCTGCAGTCATCTCAGCCACGTTGGCTAACCTATTGTCAAGTGCCGTGCACTGACGAATCCTGGCCTGGAGGAGGAGCAGTTGAGGTAGGTGGTGCTTTATTTGTTCTTTTCTACCAGCTAATAATTTTATATACAGTCCACTACAAATCCCACATTTTTTGGTCCTTCGAGCCGGATTTTTTAAATTTTTTACTAACGTCAGTTTATTTTAATTTTGTTTTTTCTTGAGCCGTGCTTATTAAATTAAGAAATAAATATGCCTGACGACAAAATTCCTAGTAAAAAAGAACTAGATTTAATAAGGAATATTAATAGAAATATAGCAATAAAACAAAGATTATTTTCACAATTGCAAGAAGTGTTTGATATGTCTAATAAAATAAAATCTCAACCTCAAATAAAAGACTTATTCGTCATGCGTGCCTCGGACATTGAGTCGCTCAGAGACAGGTACGAGTCCGTATGTATAGACATTTACGATTTACAACTCAGTTTAGAATCAGAAACACAATTTTCTGACCAAGACCTTAAATCATTTGATGATCTTTTTTATCGTATAAAATTGTGTGTTTCGCAATGTGACGATTCACACGTGGCAGGCGCACACAACGTGGGTTCTTTGGCTGATACTGACCGTGTCAGTAGTAGGCCTAGATTACCACAACTAGAATTATATACCTTCGATGGTAATATTGAAAATTTTACCACTTTTTACGAAACATTTTGTTCTTTGGTGCATAATCAAACAACTATTTCAAACATAGATAAGTTCCACTACCTTCTTTCGTGTACAAAAGGTTCCGCATTAAATATTGTCAAAAGTTTACCAATTAATGCAAGCAATTATAATGTTGTGTGGCAGTCACTGCTTGATAAATACCACGATAATAGGATGCTTGTGGGCAAATATCTTGATAAAATGTTAAATTTTCCAACTTTAAAATCGGAATCTTCGAATAATTTAAATATTTTTATCGAAACATTTGACCATTCAATAAAGGCTATAAGCGCGTTAGACATTGAAGATTTATCTAGTTATATTTTATGTCATATAGCATTGAGAGCACTTGATCCCGCCACTAGAAAATCATTTGAACAAAAGATTAATCAAAATTCAATACCTTCTTATAAAGATTTAATGTCACACATACAAAACCAAATAAAAATATTAGATCATTCAAATTCATTCGAATATAATACTTCAACAACTAAATTTAATAATCAAAATAAGGGTAGTTTAATAAATAAAAAATCAAATGAACAATATACACGTAAGGCGTTTTCGCAAACTTTACAATCTACTAAAATTAATAATGTAACTTGCATAAACTGCGGACATAATCATATGATTTTTCGATGTGTTAAATTCCGTGAATTAACACCAAAGGAACGAGTTAGCCGTGTTAACTATTTAAAATTATGTCACAATTGTCTTAAGCCTAATCATTCAACAGCAGATTGTAAAAGTGAATTTAAATGTTTTACGTGCAATAAGCGACATCATGCGCTATTACATTTGGATACTATCGAGAAACCGGTTCCTACGCTGTTCGCTAGCCACAGTAGGCAAGATAGTGAGTCATTTGTTACTTCGCACACCAATACGTCGCATTCGTCCAACGCTGATAAGAATTATTGTGTACTTTTAGGAACAGCTGTTGTGTATGTGAACGATGCCTACGGTAATGAACAACCGTGTCGCGTTCTTATTGACTCGGGCGCTCAATCGAATTTTATAACTATGAATTGTTTCGAACGATTAGGGTTGTCAAAACGTAAATGTAATTATAATATTTTTGGTTTATCGGGAAATAATGTAAAATCTTTAGGTATAACTTCCTGTACAATTAAATCGAGACATTGCGATAGTCCAGTTTTTAATATTGATGCTATTATTTTACAAAAAATAACTTCTGATTTACCTACGATTGAGGTACCAGCAAGTGTTGCGAATAAATTTAAAAATTTAATTTTAGCCGATCCCTATTTTTATAAAAAATCTCCAGTTGATATTATTTTGGCAGGTGATATTTTCCCTGATATTTTTGATGGGAACAAAATAAAATTTAATCCCTCATTTCCCACTGCACTAAATAGTGTATTTGGGTACGTATTGTGTGGGAAGGTAGAAGTACCGTGTGCTTCTGCTGATGGTGTCACTGTCACTGCAACGTCTTGTAACATGGTGTCGTACACCAACGATAGTGACACGATCAACGAAACTTTAAGGTCATTTTGGGAAATAGAGGAGTCGCCGTGCGACAGCCCTAGTAGCCCGCAAGAACAACTTGCGGAAGAAATATTTTCCACAAAATATTACCGTACAATTGAAGGTAGATATGTTTCACCTATTTTATTAAATCCATCCTATGAGTCTTTAGGAAATTCTTATGATTGTTCTATGCGTAGATTTTTATCTTTAGAAAGACGTCTTATGCGATCTCCCGATTTGCACGTCGCCTATGTTGCGTTCATGCGTGAATATGAACAACTAGGACATATGCAGCTGTACACCGGGACTGAGACTAAATATTTGATACCACATCACTGCGTGGTACGGGCTTCTAGTACCACTACCCCAGTTCGAGTCGTGTTTGACGGTTCAGCGGTTACTTCCAATGGCAATTCTTTAAATGACATATTATTAACCGGGAAAAAATTAAATCATGACGTTTTAACAATTATATTTAATTTTCGACGTTATGATATTTGTTTAACTGCTGATATCGCAAAATTTTTTAGACAGATTCTCATAGAACCGGTAGATTGATGTTATCAACATATACTCTGGCGAGAGTCGCCATCGGATCCGATAAAAACCTATGAACTCGTTACAAATACTTACGGCCTGCGAAGTGCACCCTTTATCGCCGTACGCAGTCTGCGTCAGCTTGCGTATGATGAGCGGGAGCGGTATCCGCGAGCCGCTGATGTTATTTTAAATGGATTTTTTGTCGATGATTTAGTCTGGTCTTCTGAAACGTTTTCAGAAGCCTGCACGTTGCAGGATGAGCTCATAGCCCTTCTCAAACTTGGCGGATTCGATTTGCGTAAATGGGCAAGTAACTCACCTGAGTTATTAGACAGGGTCGATTCTAGTCAAACTCTTGATATTAATTTTGATGATGCTGATACTTCATCACTTAAGGTACTAGGTTTAAAGTGGTCACCTATTGATGATTGTTTTTCTTTTGAATATAATATGAAGGACAACACTTTTACAAAAAGGTCAGTTCTCAAGCTACTAGCTAGTATCTTTGATCCTGTTGGCTTTTTATCACCTTGTACTTTTCTTGCCAAGTGCATTATGCAGGACCTCTGGAAGCTCAATCTTGGGTGGGATGAAAAGCTTCCGGCAGAGTTGTGCGAAAGGTGGTCTACTTTTATTGACTCACTATCAAGTCTTTCATCACTTCGTGTTGAGCGGCACATGCTTATAACACAGTTTCGTGACATACAATTGGTGGCATTCTGTGATGCGTCGATTCGAGGGTACGCGGCCTGTGTGTACGTTCGAAGTGTCAATTCAAATGGTGAAGTCAAGACTAGACTGCTTGCGAGTAAAACTAAAGTCGCACCACTAAAGCCACTTTCTATACCGAGACTTGAACTTATGGCTGCAGTTTTGTTGTCTAAATTAATCTTATACATAAAACAAAATCTTAAAAATATAACTTACAATGTAACTGCCTTAACTGATTCGAGTGTCGCTCTGGCATGGTTACAAACGTCACCTTATAAACTTAAACCCTTTGTTTCGAGTCGCGTCGCTCAAGTAGTGGAGGTGGTGCCGCCTAGCTGTTGGTACCATGTGAGAAGTGAACATAACGCCGCTGATATCTGTTCACGCGGCGCTATGCCCGCTCAGCTCGTGGCTGAGTCAAATCAATGGCTTCATGGGCCAGATTGGTTAGCTCGTGACGTTCACGAGTGGCCCATAGATACTTTCTACGTTAGAAATGATAAAGATATTTTAGAACTTAAATCTAACATAGACACATTTTCTTTTCCTTCTCAAAATATTAAAAATACTATTCAAGTTGAAGATGTTTTTGAAAACACATTTTCCAAATTTTCTTCATTTATAAAATTGCAACGTACTATAGCATGGTGTTTACGATTTGCAAATAATTGTAGACTAACTAAACACGATCGTTTTGTCGGTTCACTTTTAACTCAAGAGTTAAATACGTCACATGATATGATTATTAAACTTACTCAAAATAAGTATTTTAGTGATGAATTAAAACTTATAAAAAATAATAAAATAGTTCCATCTTTACGGAAGTTGTCACCCTTTATTGATGAATTAGGGTTCCTCAGGGTGGGGGGTAGGCTTTCCCAAGCGGAATTACCTTACAATTCTAAACATCCTTTACTCATACCTAAACGATCTTGGGTGACTACATTATTAATTGAATATTTTCATAAAACATATTTGCACGTAGGACCACGAACCCTACAAGGTATTTTATGTAAAAAATATTGGATTATCAATGCGCGTGGCATGATTCGATCCATCCTTTCGAAGTGTATAACTTGTTTCAAGTGCAATCCCACAGTCATTCAGCCTGTCATGGGTACGTTACCTGCGTCTCGTCTTATACCGAACAAGGTTTTCAACCACGTTGGTTGTGATATAGGCGGACCATTTTATATTAAGGATGGTGTAACTAGAAATGCAAAAAAAGTTAAGTGCTATATGTGCTTATTTGTATGCTTTTCTACAAAGGCAATTCATATTGAGGTGATTAGTGACTTATCTGCAAACTGTTTTCTTGCGACATTGGATAGATTCACAGCGCGTCGCGGTTTGTGTTCTTGTTTGTATTCGGATTGCGGTACAAATTTTGTAGCTGCCGCGAAACATTTAAAAGATGTTTGTAAATTCTACAAAGATAATGATACTTTGATAGCAGATGGTTGCTCGGCACGTCAAATAAATTGGTGTTTTAACCCTCCAAGTGCCCCCAATATGGGCGGTCTTTGGGAAGCAGGCATCAAGTCTGCTAAAAGACATTTATATCGCGCGATAGGCGAGAGAGTGTTAACCTTTGAAGAATTAACAACTATCTTTTGCAAAATTGAAGCAATTTTAAATTCACGCCCTCTTTGTCCCTTGTCTAACGATCCTAACGATTACGTAGCTCTTACAGCCGGCCATTTTTTGATTGGTCAAAGTTTATTAGGAGTACCAGAGTATACGATTGACAATATTAATACAGGTAGACTGTCACGTTGGCAGGTTATGCAACAGATAACACAGATATTCTGGAGGAAGTGGTCCTCTGACTATTTACATACATTGCAACAAAGAACAAAGTGGTTTTCGTGTAAATCTAATTTAAAAATTGGTGATTTGGTCTTGATAAAGTCTGATTGTACTCGACCACTTTATTGGCCTATGGGCAGAGTGGAGCGTCTCCACCCTGGCCCCGATAACGTAGTTCGTGTAGTTACAATAAAAAATAGCACAGGATTTTTAAGGAGACCTGTCAATAAGGTTTGTCCTTTACCATATGTTAATTAAAATAATATTAGACATATCAAACATCATTCAGTTTTCTTTCTTAGTTTATGATCATAACTAATAGTCTATATTTTACCTTTGTTTATTTAGCTGTTTTTTTATTATTATTATTGATTTATTTTTGTATGGCTCGTAGCTTAATTTATTATTATAATTTTTTTTTTTTTTCTTTTTTTTCTCATAATAGAAATCATCATAAATGATTTCGGTGGGGGGTATGTTCAGTCTTTACTTAAATTACATTTGTCTTAAACTGGTAGAATGAACATATTAGCGCCGCCTATTTTTTCTGTTGTTCACCCTGGTATTGGGTGAAGTCAGCCGCAAGGCAAACGTAGTACTGCGCATGCGCCGCTGCCGCCATCTGCGGTTAATATAGCTGCGCTCGCGCATCCATCGTCCTCTTCTTCGTTGACCACCGTCGAGGAAGGTGCTGTCGCAGGGACGTTCTCTGCAGTCATCTCAGCCACGTTGGCTAACCTATTGTCAAGTGCCGTGCACTGACGAATCCTGGCCTGGAGGAGGAGCAGTTGAGGTAGGTGGTGCTTTATTTGTTCTTTTCTACCAGCTAATAATTTTATATACAGTCCACTACAAATCCCACATAAATAATGAATAAAATCTACTTTGAGTATTTTACTTGCACGCGGCATAGTACAAAAACGTAATAATTAAACGGTTAAAAAAATATAATAGCGAGATATTGCTTCTAGGAAACTTCTAGGATATTTTTTTAATTTGGCAGATAATTTTTAGTTTTTACCTCTTATAGCTGTGTATAAAGAGCAAAATATGTTCTAGTATACGGGAACATTTTTTTTTTACAGTCCATAAAAAAGTTACAGCTGCTGCTGATGATATTTATCATTACTGACAGAGAAAAATCCACAATAGACATATCTAAATAGTAAATATTTAATATGTGGACTTATTAATCATACTTCTAATACATACTCGTAACTACTAAAGGTATTCTACGTCATATAAATAGTATAACACGAAGAACGCTTCACTGTTCGCTAGTAGAAACTATTTAAAATAGCGACAACTAAACGTTTTCAAACTAATCGCGAATAGTTATAACTATAAGTTGCTTATAGTTACTCATTGCTTTTATCATCTACTGATATGAGCACCTGCGTTCCACAATGCACAAGTTAATGCTACAGTAATTTTCCTCCTCCGCTTTCCACTCAAGCAGATAGTAATGGTTGCGTGATGGCCTTTGTGAACTGATGGCATTTCAGAGCAAATACGTATACATTACGAGATGTTTGCATGTTAAATTTTAATTGAATATTCTCTTATGTATGTAAAATATATAATAAAATTATAGAGTTTTTTGTTAGCTCATATCAAAGGCCTCGGCTTTGGAAGTTTCTGAAATCTATATATATATAAAAGAAAGTTGTGTTAGTTACACCGTTTATAACTCAAGAACGGCTGTACCGATTTTAACGATATCTTATTTGTTGGAATCCTCTATGTCCGGAATAAGACATAAGCCATCTTGACAGCTCACGTCATGCATTCTTAGCTTTCTTGGAATAACAGATGTCCACTGCAAATCAGTGACATATTAGACAATTATAGTGGGTAAATGGGCATATTCAAATTTAAGAATAATTATATAATTTCGAAGCCAACATTGTGGCAGAACAACGTCTGCGGGGTCCACTAGTAATACATAAAAACATGTTTCGGTAAGGCAATGCTTTTTGGCTTTTGGCTACCAAAAGCTGTGCCATGTTTGGGGCCACGTTACCCCCTTAATGTACAGTATGTAATACTTACTGTATAACTGGTCTTGTTAATTAATTATAATTACTTTCTCAATATTTTGGTGTTATAATAGTTTCATTTTTTTTGTAATAAATACCTACCTAGATAAAATAAATGCTTTCCACCTACTTACCAGTTAAAAAATTATGCATGAGAGTAAAAAAAGTTTGTCACATGCCCCACGGGGATTCTAATAAAGGAAATATGATTTTTTGAATTAATTACCATTCACATATGAGTAATAAAAAATGTGATTTCTTCGGGTCTGGATGAACATATGTTTTATACACTTTAATTGTTCGCTATTATTAAAGAGACAAGGATATCCCTGTTTTACTAGTAAGTAGAAATGATTATAATTAATGTATATGAGTTCATATCCCCATGATCCATTCTCTTCACATCCGAATAAATAATCAAAATAATCCAATAAGAAGAACAAATACATAGCAGAATCATCGCAACGCTATGAATTTTTCCAATACATTGATTCCGTATAAAATGGCAAAAGTAAGTCTAAACGGAAAATTTATTCAATAATACAGAAGACAGGATTAACTGAGCCTGATAACGCTTCACTTGATCCGAACTCATCTTAGATGGTATTGCTTTTTTGAGACGAATTTTATATTTACACACTTTCGCTTTCTATTTTTAGATAAATCTCTTGATTTTGGTCATGTAGTGGATTTTATAAACCCCTAAACTGATAAAGACGATATTTCTTAATCATAATGTATGTAATGTTCTATATCTATTTAAAACAAAGTCGTTATAGTTACACCATTTATAACACAAGAACGGCGGCACCGATTTTAATGATATCTTATTTGTTGAATTCATTTATGTTCCGAATAACAGAATTATAACAGATGCTAGTTTGTTATATATTGAAGTTATCAACTACAGGTGCAGTATATATACAATTACACATCTACTCGTAATGATGATAGACATATGAATCGTCACTCTAAAAACTTCTTGTAAAAACTACCGATTATGTTTTTATGCAGCAAAATATTCGCTCCATGTCCCACTAAGCGACAAGGCCTGTCTAAAATATAAGAAAATACGAGCGATGGGTGTATTTATAAAGGACACGAGTTTAACGTAGGAACATTGTTTGTTGCACTCGTGAGCTCAGTTACGTAGACTGTTTGTTCTTTAAATTACACAGGGCTTTCGAGAGGTAGGTTGTTGTTCGTTACGTCACTCGTCGTCCAAGTTTCGATCGTGTTTACGTTTCACCGCCGCACACCGCATACGTTTTATACGCTAACTGGAGTAAAACACGTAGGAAACTTCTCTACTATGCTTCAAAAGTAGAACGCTTAACGATAAACGGAAACGGTGAATTACCGCATAAATTCCTCCTCTCAACTTCGAGTAGAGCGGCCGATTGAAAAATTAATATGCATATGAAAAACACATAAACATTTATACCAGGTTGGTGTAACATTTTTATCTCTGGCAACATTGTCTCGATATATTTAACACGTCTATCGCACCGGTTCTATTGAATAAACAATGTAGAGCGACTGATAGCTACGTCCTATACACAGTAAGGAGATAAAGTGCACGGGCACCATAATATATTTTGGGATGGTTCATTTGTTTAATTACCTTATGTCAAATTATCAACTGACACATATCGCAACATTAGCTATGTGCGTCTTCAAATAAATGCTATCCATCTGTGTGTATATCCAAAGAGTTTCTTGACCCTAACGGGGTAGTAGGTAATCTGTTAGAAACCGAGATAGTATATTATAATATATAATATTATAAAGATGATGATTTGATTTATGTATGTTATGAATAACTTCAAAAAATACGTTTTAAAATTTTACGTTATTAACCAAATAAATAATAGTCTAAACTCTAGAAACAGTGACAGTATGTTATACAGTACTAGAGAAAAAAATAATATGCAGTATATTTTATTTACTAGTATATATTTTTACTGTGGGATCATTGATCATAGAACCAAGTGTAAAATGCAGGTAGCCGATACACGGCGATATGATAGTTACTGTCCGAGAAAGTTTTATTGGCTTTCCTTATTTCCTCAACAGTAACGGAATATTATTGTTTTGGTCTGAAGCGAAAGCGTTTTATTATTTAAACCGCTTACAGTTTTTGTTATATTCATTCGATATTGAGAACGTGGTTTATACGAAATCAATAAATACTTATATCTTTGATTATTTATATGTCATCAAAGACTTATATAATGTACGACGTTTGATGTTATGAAATAAATTTTGAAAAATTTGTAGAATATAATATTATACAAGCTATTGACATAGGGTAAGATATTTATTATTAATACATACATACATACATATACATCACGCCTCTTTCCCATTGGGGTAGGCAGAGATCACGGAATTCCATATGCTCCGATCCTTACATACCACTTTCGCTCCTTCTACTTTCATCAATGCTTTCATACACACTCGACTGTTAATAATGTTAATTATTCTATTAATTTGACTTTCCTTAGTAATTTAATTAAAAACCACCTCCATAGCTCAGTGACAAGTACGATGCGTTTAGAACCGCTGGTCCTGGGTTTGATTCTCGGGAAAACAAGATTTAAAATTTTTGTTTCACTTGACCCATTTTCCACAGGACACTTTGACTTTAATTGTTACATCTACCTAAAGATCCATATTGACCTAAACTCAATTGAGTTGCAAAAATCAGTAAGTAAAGGTTTATAAGACAAACATCGCATTTTCTTCTGTTTGCTCAAATCAATTGTTATCCAAATAAAATATCGTACTGTTGCTTTCTACAAATATTAATATAAATTATTGAGTGAGATCTTCCTCTACAAACAAACAAAACTCTATCTATATACGCGTAGATTTAATATGTCAGATCGAGCAGGAATCGAACTCATGAGCCGCGCCTTTCAAGTTTCAACGTCAAAATTTCAGCAATGAAGCTTGACGATACATTTCCAAACCTAGCATTACGTTGATTCAAAATTAATGTGTTTACAAAAACTTGCCGACTAAAGTAGGTAACGTCCTCTATCCCAAGGGACATTCCCATAAATGGACACTCCACTTACTGAAGACATTGCTTGATTGATGGATGAACTACGTGGGGCTCGAATAACTTCCTCTATTGTCAAATGAACTTACATCCAACAAGAATATTACATTTATATTTTGATAAATATAGGCAAGTTTTTAGAGAACTATTGAAGATTTAGGCAAAAGCTTGGCCTATTTATTGAATAATTTATTACTTTCATATTAGGTACTTTTCTTTTTTCTTTTCTATAATTCATAAGTTTAATTAATTTAAGTTTTATAAGTTAAATTTAGTAAGTTAATTTTCTGTTTTGTTTTCTATAAATTAATAATTCTTGTTTTGACTGCAATTGGAAGATCCTAGCTACCCACAACACCGGAAATCCTAGTGTGGGAGCTACGGCTACACAAATAACTACTGTATGAAGTGTTTCTAGTATAAATAAAAAATTTCTTAATTGAAGTAATTCAGTTGTTTTTATTACTTTAGGTCATTACAGAGAATGGACATAGAGATTATATTTTAATGGATTTTCTTCATATAATTATTTATCTCGCTTCGAGTGCTTTACAATAATCGTTGTTTGGTCTTAACCGTGTAAGACTTCTTAACAATTATACATTAATTAATGATATTAACACATGGAATACTAATCGAGATAAATTAGTATCAAAAACAGATCCTTCGACGGGCTCGTTGGCGCATTTGCCGTGCGCATCGATGGGTCGTGGGTGCGAATACCACCGGGACCACATGTTTATAATTTTCTGTAAGCATGTTTTTCCCATGTCTGGTATCTTTGGGCATTAATCGGGTGGGAGGAATATCGAAATTCCGACCGGGTAATGAACAACCGTTCATGGATGGAAAAACCGTGAAGTGCTTATTGCGCGTTTCGGTTTCAGTCTATGGATTTCCGAATGCCCGAAGTAAAAAGTAGGTTGACAGCGCATCATTGACTGATGTTCTGACTTCTGTGGCCGAGGTATCACCAACCATCAACTGAACCTCATGCTCGTCTGTCGATATCTAACATAAAAAACAATCTTTTTTGGAATAGGAACAAGCTGTCGGCTTACCTTTGTGTGTAAAGTGATCACCGACGCCCATAGACTGCAACACCAGAGAATTTGCTGGTGAGTTGCCGGCCCTTAATAGCATAGGCTCTTTATTTATTGAATCTCTTTATTTACTACAAGCGTATTAAAACATTCTGAAAAAAACCATTATGTAAGATTCGAGTGATACTTTATAGTGAAGCTGGGAAGATAGCGAAATAGGTCACTGATTTATTTATACAAAAAGTTCCAGCGACCTCCTTTTAATTATAAAAAAAAAACAAAAAATTGTTCATAAAAAGTAGTATTATTTAAATACGGTGACATTAAAAGCATCACTCCAAGTTGCGATACAAGTGCGCATCAAACGATCGTATCACGCCCCACTTCCATCCGCCGCAGAATAAATTCATCAAATGGGCTCATATAAAAAACTGTTTCAACTTTGTATATTTTAAACGAACACAGGTGTTGTTAACAGGCGTCATTGAGCGGAAATTGCCGTCGCTCTAGGAGAAGCGGTGCGAGCGCCGACCGCGCCTCCCACACTCAACCAGACTTAATTGTTGGTCGACACAGAAAACAATTAACAATCGCAGGTTCTTACCGACGTTGATCGATGGGGAATATACTTAGTATCACTAACTCGTAGGATGCTCGATAAAATTAGTATTATACACACTGAATTCCAATAGGCTGTGGATTCAAATCCCGCCGAGACGACGTGGTAACAAACCACCTTTTATAGATGGAAAAAGTACTTACAAACTGCATATTACTTACTTGTATATATTGCGCGTTTTGATTTCAGTCCATATATTTCCGAATATTCGAAGTAAGACAATAATCTGACAGTGCGTCATAAACTAATGTTTTGTGGGCGAGGTATGGCATACCAATCACTACAATACTTCATTCGACATTAATTTATTATACTAGCGACCCGCCCCGGCTTCGCACGGGTCTAAATTTTTGACAAAAAAAAGCAGGGGTTGGTAATAGAAGAGTAAAATATAGGGTTGTATGTATTTTTTAATGCCACATTATAAAAAAATAAAAACAAAAAAATTCGTCCAAAAAATAAAAATAAATTTAGGGGTGGACTACCCCTAACATTTAGGGGGATGAAAAATAGATTTTGGCCGATTCTCAGACCTACTGAATACGCATATAAAATTTGGTAAAAATCCGTCAAACCGTTTCGGAGGAGTATGGCAACGAAAACTGTGACACGAGAATTTTATATATTAGATAAATACAATTTTGGATTAAAACTAAACTAAGAATTACCACAAGAGTTGCGTTATTCCTGAACCCATTCAAGAGCATTTATTGCAGTTGTAACTGCAAAACTGATTTCTTATCTGTTATTTTCTGCTCGAATGAAAGCTTAATGCTTAAAATAAAATGGAAAGATGAAGCAAAAATATGTATATACCCTTAATACCTTGAAAATAAATTAAATTATTTCACTCTAATAAACTGAGTTTACTCTACTTTTTTGAATAAACAATATCGGATTCTGTAACAGAGTTTAAAATTCAACAACACGTTGAAGAGAACAAAAAATGTAGGGATTTGTTTTTACATAACTACCAATAAATGTTTCAATCATGAAATCATAGATAAAATATAGGTTATATAGGTATACAAACGTCTCAAGGGTATTAACATTCCCAAGGAAACCTCCGTCCATTAGAACAAAGGCACGCTTAGAGAAATTGATAGTAACGCAAATGGACGCCGACCTAGTCTTACTGTTAATAAACTTAAGTCAAGAAAACGGTATGACGTTGCATTAACAAACAAAGGACCTTGAATCTAACCTTCCCCTTTATCTTTTGTTATAACAAAGCATTAATGCGCTAAAAGCCTCCGCATAGATTTACGTTATAGCTTTTCGTACACAACTATCGGTAATGTCTCACGAATTATTACACTATTAATTAATATATCGACTCCGTTCACGAATACTGATAGCATTTTAGCTTGAATTATACACGTGTGACTGCAAGTGCTACGTCTTACTTATCTCGGCAATAAAGTGTGACGATGTATTGTATGTATTTGAGTAAAAACATTTTAATTATAGCGTATGTAAGGAAAACTCCTTAGAGAATATCCCGTACCTTTGTATCATAGAGCTAACGAATTTGTATGGCATGTGTCGGCTTCCAAAATTAGTTTCCAAGGAAGTAACGCTTCGGAGACGATGTTTAATCATGTTATACATTATACAAGCTTAAGAAATTGAATACTATGTAGATACTAACAGTGTCTGCTGTCTTAGCTGCATGTCATATTCATATATATTATAGTTTGTATAAGTTATATATTTGCTTTTTGAGAATGAAAATCGCTAAAGATTGATGAACGATCCGACATGACCGCTGTTTGGCTTATGGCGGTGGCGGTATGGAAAGCGCAAGTCTGGTACTAAGGTTCATTGCCTGTTTTTTTTTAAATATAGAATGGGGGGCAATCGGGCAGATGACTCACTTGAAGATAAGTGATCACCGCCCTCAGACATCCGCAACACCAGAGAACTAGCGACCTTTAAAAAAATAAACGGATTTTATTAAAAACATCTTACAAAAAAGTTGCGTTAATATTGAGATATTAAATAGATACCGATAGGTCACAAAGAAAGTAATTATGGTTTTTTGTAAAATAAATATTTATTGTTTAGTAACTTTTTTATGCTTCTTCAAATATTGTAACGTAAAAGGTTAAGTCGTTGGACTACTATAGGACATGGGCCTCATCCATAGATTTCTAGAAGAGCCTGTCTCCATCGGTATTATCAGATCATCTGGCCATCTTATGCGAAGTATTTTCTAAGATGCGTTGTCGTATAGTATATTTTTTGACAACTACTTTGCCTTAACAGCCATCGGTTTTAAGAGCTATAATTCCAGTCTAAATAAACTAAGAATATCCAAAACTCATGAAAATGTTGAGTAGTTAATATTGACAAGATGTGAATAAATAAGGAATCTGATGATATATTACTGTCATATATTGTCAATTGAACAGACCATAGTACGATGTCAGTCAGGCAATTTTGTTACCTAATGGCGCGATTAAAAAGCGGAAACGCTAAATTTCATTTTTTAGCTTCACATAGCATTAATTCCAAGTAAATAAAATGTAATTTGTATATTAAATAGCAATAAAATGAAACAAAAATTTTGCAAGACTCTGAAATATAAATATGCCGTAGGCATTCTTCAAAAATTCACAAATCTGAAAAAATATTTTTACCAAAAAAGCAATTATTTAAATGAAAACTAATGTTTCTACTAGTTTACGCGTTTTAATATGGTTAAAGTTATTTTAAGTTGGTCGACAGCGCATCATTGACTGATGTTATGTGGCTGAGGTATCACTTACCATCAAGTGAACCTCATGCTTCTGTCGATATCTAACCAGTGGTGGAAGCCCAAACGCCTGTTTTGCCATATTAATGCATTAAAAAGAAATATAATAATGTCATAAGTCAAATATAACTTATACGATTACGTAATTAGGTATATAAGTTAAACACGTAATTTTGTTAAAGTCGGCAAGACGGGGTTTTGGGCTTGTATGGTAGTCGCGCCACTGCATCTAACATTAAAAAAAATCAATTAAATGTATGATACTCGCGTTGATAAACGACAGTCAAATAATATGTATTTATTTAATTTAATATATATTAAAAAAACTTATATAGATATATGTAATTTTTTATATTACCTTAAAAATAAAAAATCGAGTAAGATCGTAACGTTCGCCAAATCGTGTACCTTGAACCAAGATTTACTTGCCATAGCTCTAAGTGGTTCGGGTACAGGAAGCCGCAGGCGCTCCTACGTCAGCACTATGGGCTACAGCCATGCACACTTCCATTTAATTGAATCCGTGTCAGATGAAGCCGTACAGTATCGGTGCCACTATTAAATATATCACCCTTAATTGGGTGCTAGAACTGGCTTTTATAGTATCCTATACCGAATATAAGCGAATTCCTGAGTCCCCTAGTGGGGTATGAGGCAGGCATTTCTGTCTGATTATTTTTCATAGGCAAGTAGGTTATCAACCATTGAAAATTCTTTCACCAATAGAAAGCTACATTATCAGCGAGTAACATAGGCTATGTTTTGTGTGTGGTACATCTAAATTGCACCCGTGTGAAGCCGGGGCGCGTTACTACTGTATCAATATAGACTAAAACTACTGAATTTGCCAATACATTATGTCAGTAATTCTATTAATTTAGGTGAATTATGTGTTTGAATTATCGACAAAATCATATAAAACTAATTATAGAATAACTTTTATGGATTTCGTTTTTACTCAAAAAATTGTAAATACCTAAAAAACAAAGAAACATTCCATGTTAGTTAGGACAAAACTAAACCCGTATGAAATATTATTTTATGAACCGAATAATTTAAAGAACACTGTTACGTTGATGGTTACATTTTATTTATAACTTTAAAATGAAAACCTTTTATTAATTAAATCTTGTAATTAACTAGGTTATTTCAGAAGAGAAACTAACTGCAAACAAAAACATGAATGGAAAAAAATAAGTACTAACTTTGTTCAGGTAAAAGCCGTTGGTAATTAAGTAAAGTAGGTACTCCTTTTCAATTCAGTACCAGGTAGCCAAGCTAAGGCTGAATTCTACCTGTAATAGCATTTTGTTGTAAATGCGATTAAAACGCCTCGGAAATCTGTATACGCTAGTTATATTTAATTCATTTATTTATTACGTAATGCTTTATTCCGAACAGCGTAATTAACGTGATTGAACGGAAATTTTATTATAAAATTATATGATATCATTTAAAATGAGTCCCGATAGAATTATATTTTACTGCGTTGTAATTATTCTCAATGAAAACGTTGATTTAATACAATAATTACACAATACAGTAACGCTCTCAAACATACTCTATATAAGGAAGTAGATCTTGCTCGTATTAGATTGAAAGTGATTTAAATGCAATTATTATGAAACTAAAATGCAAATGGACAGGACAAAGAATGAGATCGAAGACAGTATAAGACCAAGGAGAAGATAGGTGAAATGATAATCAGCCCAAGCCGAGGTACGTGTCTCGCAGGAGACGCCCTTAGGCGTGTCGTAGCAAAACCCCGAATTTCAAGGCTGAGCCACAGTGCTCGCCAATCTTGTCCGCGTTGAGCGTTTGACCAAGTGAAATGATAAGAAGGCGATGTATGTACCAAAAGTATACACGAGAAGAGCATTAGAATTCCTAATAGTAGAGCATGATGGAGGAGGCCGAGGATATGTTATAATATTGTAGTAGCCACTATCACCCAAAAACGTTTCTTTAATTATTGCGAAAAATACAATCATCACAGAGTACGTTCTCATTATCACTCAAATCACGGATTCCAATAATAATCGTTTTGTATTCATAATTTGAGTGTAACTTTTTTAAGTAACAATTATTATTTATTGTCATTAAAAGTTTTCCGAATGGCACGCGCGACAAAAAAGAAATCTCAAGTTATAGTGTATAAATAATAATTATATAATTATTAGATTCCCAACAAGCTACTGTTTACACAAAAGTGAACTTTATTGCTTGTGTAAATTGTATACTTTTCGGAAATCCCACAAAGGTCCCATAACGAAGTGAAATAGCCAAATAAGAAGGTCTTAATGTCGCAGTTAGCTGAGAATTCTCCCTTGTGAATGCTGGGTCATTAGCGCTATGTTATTGCGAATTACCAACTGTGGAGTGTTCATATTGACTAGGAATGTTTGTTTAGATTACTTACTTGTTATTTTTTAGAGCTTTTTTGTATGTTAAATATCGACAGACAAGCCTGAGGCACATTTTCAAGCTAATATACTGTTCTTACAAAAGCTTTAGTTTATAAATAAAATACACAAAAGTAGTCTGATAGAGTACATTGGAGAGGATAGCTCTTGTCTTAAAAAACACGAAGAAATGTGTTAATCTAAGAAATAATAGGCTTATTAGAATTATGTAGGTATTCAAATATTATCAAAAAAAATATATCTGGATATAAAAAAATAAATTGTTGATGTAAAAGCGGTCTGTTTTAATGGGATTTTCGTATATTTATTATTTAGAAAAATAATTTATGCGTAATCCAATATGTATTATTATTAAAATTAATGCTAAGATCTCATCACTAAATAAGCTCAAGAAGTGTTTGCATATCACTAACCGTATAAAAATAACCAAAACACTAATACTGTTTCCGATCCAGTTGTTATGTAAAGTCCTTACTGTAACACTCAGAGACTGGAAGTCACGTTTAATTTAAATTTCCCTTAAATAGTACATACTTTTAGCTAGACGTACTACATTATATTCCATGAAATTTACGTACAAACGCAATAAAGGGCCACATTTATACAAATATAAGTCAGAAGTACCGCTAATGGACTATAGATAACCTCTTTACGTGACTTTAAAATTTAAACGTTAAGATAAGTTGCCAACTACAAACAATCTACGGAACTTATCGTGACTTTATTTATTAGAAGCCTACGTCAAGTTTACGTGAAGACTTAGTGCCTATGCAAGCACTAATCTATACTCATATTATAAAGAGGAGGGATTTGTTTGTCACGATTTAACTCAAAAACTACTGGACTGATTTTAAAATTATTTTACCAATAGAAATCTACATTATCAGAGTAACATATTATATTTATTGTGTTTAGTACATATATGTATATTTGACTCGTGCGAAGCCGGGGTGTGTTGTATATTATATTATTCAAATTTAATATGTAATAATAGTGTCAAGTATTGTATAATAGAAAAATTAAAGAAATTGATCCATTTCCAACGTAATAGATATGAATATAACATAATAATAATAATTAATGTATATATTTTTATTTTGTATATTTCAAAACTGAGGACCTAGTACGAACGACAATCGAGAAAGTATTCGAATCGTCAAACTGTCAGTTGTATGAGAAATCATTTGAAATTTCATACAAATTCCAGTTCGACGATACGAATACTTTTTCGATAGTTGTTCCTACTAGCCCCTCTGTACTGTTCTCCTAAGAAAGAGAAAGCATGGACGTCCTAGGCAATGAAAGTACTTTGTTTTAAGTTTATTAGCAACGATGCTATTCTTGGACAATCATATTTGATACAAGAGTTACTAGTCTATAGGAAAAATGGGCAAAACAAGGATCCAAAAAAATAAAGCGAATAAATGAAGAATAGCAGTAGTTCGGGGAATTGCACAAAACGAAGCACATCGGAAAAACTAATTAAGATTTTTTCCCCTTTCGTGAACCGAACTGTACCGTGACATTTTTCCAGCTCAGTTAAATGATGATCGAATTACAAATATGTTATGATATTAAATAAATAGATAAGTTTATTTAAAAAAGCCTATGTTACTAGCTGATAATGTAGATTTCTTTTGGTGAAAGAATTTTTAAAATCGATGCAGTATCCAGTTGAGTTTAATCGTAACAAGCAAACAAAAAAAAATGTTTCCTCTTTATAATGTATTAGTATAGATTCCTCAATACCTGCTTACTTCGAAAATTAAACGAGTGAAACGATATATACCGAATTTCGTCCGGCTGACCAGTTTCTGTATATGGATTTCCAAATGCTCGAAGTAAAAAAATAGCATTGCATTTATACTGAATGTTCATCGCTTTGTGCATAGTAGAAGCAACATTCTTTGTGGCTGAGTTATCAAATGAATCTAATACTCAAAGATATTTGAAAAAAATCTCAACTGTTTCATTTGCGATTTGATTTCATTTTAATGATTAATTACAAGATTAAAATAATCAAACTTATTAAGCTAGACTTTAACTGTCGGATCCTTGCTAAGTTTACTCTAGATACAATATTCTTAATATTGTCTTTTATTAACGCGAGTAGGTATCACACATGTAAATAAAATATTTTTTACCGAATTAAAACGCGATTTATTATTTATCACGCGCGACGTTTCGAGTGCTTTTCAGCAAATGTCCGCTGTCTGATTTGAAATATAACACAAAACGCCATGTCGTCCTACGGAGTTAATATTTGCTGTAATTATCTATATTATGGCAATATTGACTAACAGTGTCCTCTTGTTTTTTGTTATATTTAACTTGAGATTTTTTAGAGAAAACAAATCGCGTTTGATCTGGTGAAAGATACCCTTGATTAAAAAATGAAATATCTCTTTAAAATCTGTAAAACGTGCACACTGTACAATATGTTATGTCAAGTTGTCAGATCCATCACGCAAGTTAGCGTCACAGATCTTATTTAGATAAGTTGTCGTACGCTGTCGCGTGCCGGGCTTAACTTGACTGATGGCTGCTAATGAATGACCTCTCCAAATCATTGCTTAAAATGCATTACAATAATGCTCATTGACGATTTTTATTTAAAGCAAAAGCTTT
Organism: Anthocharis cardamines; assembly: GCA_905404175.1. Taxonomy (NCBI): domain Eukaryota; kingdom Metazoa; phylum Arthropoda; class Insecta; order Lepidoptera; family Pieridae; genus Anthocharis; species Anthocharis cardamines. The sequence goes on from FR989959.1 coordinate 5,935,687, forward strand.
ATGAAGGAAAATACGGTTAGAGTGCAAAAAGAAAAAAGTTCTGTTTATTATAAATGTTTAAAATCTTGTAAAGAATTAATGCTGGAGAGCAGGCTCGAAGTTTTCAAGCTTTGAGAGTTCGCTGCTCCCCTCTTTCCATCCTAGGGTACTGCAGATACTATTGATTTACGTATTTTAATAAGTAGTTTATAAAGCTAGCTGTACTGGTCATCAATTAAATGAATGATTAGTGTTTTGAAAGTATGAAGACGGAAGCCTCCATGGCTGGTGGTCCCGGAGTAGCATCGGATAACCGAGGTTCGAATAATGGAGAACCAAATAAAAAAAGTATTTTCGCGCAGGGCATAGAAGACTGATGACCTAATAATAGGTATAGAATTATCTCTGCCTCACTAGGGAACTCGGAAATTCACTTTTTATGGAAGATGTGGAAGTAATTTACATAAACTCTCTCAGTTTAAAATCTCAAAAGCGCTGTTGTTTAACTTATCGCGTTCACCAAACGTTGAGATTTAAATAAAAATAGCATACTACAGTTTTTCTCTAAAGTCACTCTCAATCTATTTTTTAAACCACAATAAAGGTTCGAATGCAGGAATAAACCTTATGTCAATTTTAATAATTGTATTTTTATAAAAATAAAATATAAATACATAATATATAATAGTATTTTATCAAACGTTTTAGGCGTTTGAAAAAATACGATGCTTTGTATGAGAAACTACAGTCATAGTCAGTACGAGTACATTAATTTGACTGTATGTCTCCTTAGAGAATCTACAGTCAAATAAAAAAAAAATCATTTATAAATACAGCCAGCTTCCCTCCCCGTGTCTGTTAGTGTTTTGTTTCGTAAACAAAATATTATACTACCCATTATAAAATTACAAATGTAAAGTTTTTATTTTTCAACAATCCTCTCGCAGATGATACTGATGTTCGGAAATAAGCATCCGCACCAATAATACTAATATATCCAAACTTTTGAAAATAATATTAATTTTTTTTTAATTAATTTTCTAAACTACATATTCATGTAAACAACTGACTTTAAAACACCTACAAGGCTTTTCTATATTACGAGATTTAGAAAAGAAAAGATTTTTTTATTCAGATAAAATCACCAATTATACAATAATACCAATAACACGAAAAGAAAAATTACAGATACTTAAGTAGAAACAATAGACGATACATTCTAGCATTATATTATTAGCCGTGCCATATCTGACCGAAAATGGCGTGTGGAATAGATATAGCTGCCATATTTCACTAGATATTATTCCACTACATGTCTTAAGAACATCCAGCCGGCCAAGCATGACAACCATGACAAAATTTTGTCGACCGTTTTCTCGTGTTTTAATAGATCATCTCTTTATGTCTTCCGGGTCTAACATTACACGTACACTTAAAACTCAACTTCTAATGTCAAAAGTAGAGATATTTGTCGATCGAGATAACTTGTCTATCAAAGTTGTCGATGTCGAGATACATATAATATATCGAGATATCTTATAACTTAGTTTGTCTTCACTAGTCTGCGTGATAACTGGTAGGGCAGGTTTGATCTTACTACTACTAGTAAAGATATCTTAATACTTGAATATAACGTCTTGTAAGGAAATCTACCGAAAAAATCTAACAAGACTGATTCAAATTTATGATTCGTTATAGACTAATGAATACATTAGTTAAAGACTAATGAATACCTTTTGTGTACCTATTTGTCGCATTAACGATTGATAATTGGAAATTATTTTAACTACTACTAATACTATTTACATGAGTACCCACAGATAATATCAGAAAAATAAATATGACATTCGAAAATTGAATTAACTTTAAACAATCAGATACTACACGTCGGAAGCATCTATATTCTATCTACATAGAGTGCTATTCAAGCCATATCGAGTGTGCTATGTGTCAGCGTACACCGCGTAACATAACACGGCATTATTTACCGCTCTCATTTAATCATTGGCAAAATTATTAACCGCGTTTTGCTTCCAATTCAGTCCAATTTCCAATTGTTTGTCCTAAATCTGTGCGTGTTAAGCCACAATTGAATATTCTCTGCGACTGTGCTGAGAATATATCATGATAAATGTTGATAAATAGTAGCTGAAATGATTATTATTATTTAAAAGAAGTCTCATGAACAAAGTTAATTAAAATTATTTATAAATATATCTTAAATGTACAGAGTAGCTGAAATTCCGCCGCGAACCCTTTGTTGTTAGGCGTAGCTATCATAGATTAATTGTATTTATGGTGAAATAAAGGATATTATTATTATTATTATATAGGACAAGCAGTAGCGGGACCACCATACAAGCCCAAGCCCGGCTTGCCGACCTTAACGTAATACATATAACTATATAGTTAGGTAACCTTTTAAGTTATATAATTACGTTTAGGGCAATAATTATTTACATTTTATGGTTGCCACTGCCGCCACTGAGAGCAAGGTAGTGAAGTGTCCCAAAGCTCAGAGACTCATTGACTGATGTTCTGTGGCTGAGGTGACCTACCATCAAGCGAACCTCATGCAGTCAGTGGCATAGCTATCATAGGGCAAAGTGGTGCAGTGCACCGGGGCCCCGAAGCTGAGAGGGCCCCCTGAGCTTTAGAAAGAGGGGGAGGCAGCTCTTGAAGCTAGAAAAAATCTCACAAGAATTTTTTTTTTTCAAGATTTTAAATGAGAATTTATAACGCCGATAATGGAAGCGCCCTTGATTAGTAATCATTAATTTTGTGTAGTTACTGAAAAAAATTGTCGGAGGGGAGGGGATGGCGATTATTTCTTTGCACTGGGGCCCTTGTCCACCTAACTACGCCACTGCTCATGCTCGTCTGTCGATATAAAAAAATAAATATATAATATAATATATATATAAATATATAACATATTATGTTATACAAATGAAATGTAATTTTAAGTGTGCCTTATTTGCACAATTTTAGTCTCTAAAAAATTAGCAACATACAGTAGTAAAATACTTTTTACCCAACAATGAAAAATGAACGAAAGTGTTTGCAAACTTTCTCGCTTTGTAATTTTTATTTTATCTTTTGTTTATTTCATGAGTCGTGATTTTTACTATTTATAGAGTAAACAGCGGAGCGAATGTGGGTTGACTCTCGCAAACTTTTATTTGCAACTAGTCCCTTTTTGAGGATCTTGTCAAATAGAATAATATAAATAAGGACTAAAATAAACAATGAAATATTTTTAATCTACTTCGTAAATACTGTATCTTTTTTTACATATTATTATGTCAGCTTCCGAACGTAATATTGTATGTTGACGGGCTGTTGGCGCGTTTGGTAGACCTATCTTGTGTTCCGATGGGTTGCGGGATTTTTGTTTATAATTCTCTATAAGCATGTTTTCCCCACGTCTGATCACTTCGAGCACTAAACGAGTGGGATTATTATTTAAATCCCATCGGGAATAAATATATGGAAAAACCGTGAAGTACTCAATGTGCATTTATGTCTCATTGTATGGATTTCCGAATGCTCGAAGTAATAATTAGAGGTAGACAGCGTATCATTGATTGATGATCTGAGGCTGAGGTATTACCTACTATCAAGTGAACCTCATGCTCGTCTGTCGATATTTAACATATAAAAACGTATTTTATTCGACATTCCGTTGTTGTACTATACTACTATAGTCAGCTTCACTATTGTAGCTAGGTTGATTGATTCTAGAGATCGGTTCAATAAAATGTAACAGACAATACTGAAGGTTCATACTGTTTATTTACATTCACAACTCACCCACACATTCACAACCATGGACATTCTGTTACCTATTCTAATATATCGACTTTTAGTACTTTGTTTCGAAATAATCAAATCAAATATTATTTTATGTGCTGCTGTGTGTGTTTCTTCTCTAAATAAATGATATGTATATTATTGTTCCTAATTTAATAAACATGTATCAAATATCTGAATTAAATAAAGTATTGGTTGTTGTCATATAATTAACTAGCGACCCGCCCCGGCTTCGCACCGGTGCAATGCTGATACTAAATACACTACAGAAAAACTGTTATTATTATGCATATAAACCTTCCTCTTGAATCACTCTATCTATTAAAAAAAACCGCATCAAAATCCGTTGCGTAGTTTCAAAGATTTAAGCATACAAAGGGACAGAGAAAGCGACTTTGTTTTATACTATGTAGTGATGTTAATGAAGCTATTGAAGTGTAAAGAAATACCCTTGTATAGTATTATTCACGGAATAGTTAATTTTTTTTAACTGTGCTGTGGTATTATTTATACAATTCAACACAGGTACAAGTATAAAATAATCTGAATCACAACAGCTGTTTCCATTTGCTTGTAACAAACATGAGTTCTGACTGCCTTTAATTTGAGGGCAGCAAATAACAGGCTCTGCTTTGTTTTAGGTATATTTGATCCTTCTGGGATATGTGAGCTCCTTTCATTACTTCCGATGCAATAATGAAAACAAATCTGTGATTTCATGTAATATTATTTTTGACGGGCTCGTTGGCGCGATTGGTAGAACACCTACCGTGCGCATCAGTGCGGTCGCGGGTTTGAATCCCGCCGAGCCAACATGTTTATAATCTATACTAATACTAATATACTAATAATATTATAAAGAGGAAAGATTTGCATTTTTGAATTTTTGTATGTTATGAATAAACTCAAGAACTACTGGACCGATTTTAAAAATTATTTCACCAATAGAAAGCTACATTATCAGCGAGTAACATAGGCTATATGAAATGAAATGAAATGAAATGAAATACATTTATTCGGGACGGCACAGAAGTAAGTAAAAGTACATCATAAATAATACAACTTAAAATATAAACTTACAATTAATAAATATAGGAAGAAGTGCCGCCACGAAAAGGGGAGGTACTCAGCATATGTCAGAGCATAAGCTCTGACGCTGATTTTCAGTAGTCCCCAGTGTGGCAGAAGACAGTAGTGGAAGATAGTTAAAAAAAAAAATAATAATAATAATAATAAAAAGCTATACATATAAACTAATTCGAATTGTAAGACCTGGTTTTTTTTTATATAGAATGCAACACAATACCAAAAATCAAAATATATAACAATAAATAACTAATGAAAAACACATAAAACACGTGAAGAACAGAGTAGGGAACAGTGTGAGGACTAGAAGAGCTGTTTGTCGCTTTGAGGAGTACAAGCTTTTTGTGTATTAATAAGGTGTCGTTTAAGATTTTTTTTAAAACTAAAAACCGAACCAAGGCAGCGTAAAGGCGGAGGAAGGTCGTTCCAGCACTTTGATGCACTAAATTTGAAGCTACCCCTAAATGCTGTTGTACGATGTAAGGGTATCTCCAGAAGCGTGTTTGCTGCTCTGGTCACATGAGTGTCCCCGGCATCATTTAGCCATTTTAGTTTGCATGCAAGATACGCTGGTATTCTAAATTTTATGACACCAAACAATAAAGTGGCAAAGTGAAGGTGTCTGCGATAATCCATTTTTAGGACATTGTTGCTATTGAAATAAGGAGTGACGTGAGATCGAGGAGGGATGTCATAACAGTAACGGGCACACGCATTTTGTACCCGTTGTATAGCGTTTTTAGAGCTTGCCAGTAAACGTGGACCGAAGAGAGCATCACAATAATTGAATTTCGATAATATTAAGACTTCACAGAGCCTTTGGCGAAGAGTTATACTTAAGCAATGTCTAATACGATACAGTATTTTTAGTCGATAAAAGCAAGCTCTTGATATATTTAAGACATGTTCGTCAAAACGCAAGTGTTCATCGAAGAGGATACCCAGATTACGTGCTTTAGTAACTCTGTCAATGCACTCACCTTTTATTACTATAGAGGGCATCTCCTCTGCAATCTTCATAGTTTGGAAGGTAGTGCCTAAAAGCATGAATTTGCTTTTTTGTGGGTTCAGAACAAGGCAGTTGTTCTCAGACCAGACGGCAATCCGCGAGAGATCATCATTGATTTTAACTACTGCAGAATGTATATCATCGAGTGGACATGGGATGTATATCTGTATGTCATCCGCATATATATGATATCGACAGTTTAGTATGCAATCGGTGACATCCGCGGAATAAAGAATAAACAGTAGGGGGCCTAGGATAGAACCCTGCGGTACGCCCCGCGCTACATTACTGAGTGATGATCGCACATGCCTACCGTCATCCTTCCTCACTTCAACGAATTGTGATCGATTTGTGAGATAACTTTCAAACCATTCTACTGTCGGTCTGTCAAAACCATAAAATGATAATTTATACAGCAAAAGTTCTATATTTATCGAATCAAACGCGCGCGAGTAGTCTAATAGGACTAAAATAGCCATACCCATCTCCCTTGTCCTGGTTGTCGAGTACGTTATCTACGACGTCTATAAGTGCTGTAGTAGTACTACGGTGCCTTCTAAAGCCCGACTGGTGGGTTGGTAAAAGGTCATTATCTTCTAAGTAGTTTCTCAGTTGAGAACCAACTAACTTTTCCAATACTTTAGACAAACACGGCAAAATACTAATAGGCCTAAGGTCACTGTATGAATCAGGATGAGACTTTTTAGGAATAGGCTTAACTATGGCACGACGCCAACTGGAGGGAAAGGTGCTAGATGTAATGGAAAGATTCATTAAATTAGTTATTGCACGAAGCGAATCAGGTAAAGTCAACTGTATCATATCTAATGAAATGCCATCATCGCCTATTGCATTAGATTGAAGAGATTTGAGGATTCTAAGCACCTCTTCCTCAGTCACTTGTTTTAATGAAAACGTATTGTCTGATTTACGACTAGATAGGAATGAAGAAGATACATCAGGGGACACATCCGATTTGCCTGGAATGCTAAGAAAGTGACAGTTAATCTGATCAGGATTACAGAGATTATCAGGTATGTAATAATTATCTTTTGAGTCAAAATTAACATTTTGTTTAATATGTTTCCAGAGAGATCGAGGATTATTCAAATTGTTATTGACATAAGTGTTAAAATAACATTGCATTTCACTAGATATAGCTTTTTTAACAATTTTTTTTAACTCTAAGTAATAGGCTTTTTTAGTATCACTTTTAGATGCCTTAAAACTATCATGAGCTGCGTCTCTTTCTCGCATCATCAACCGTATGTTATGGGTAATCCAAGGATAATGGCGATCTTTAATTCGTACAGTTTTGACTGGTGCGTGGACATCAAATATAGATATTAATGTTTTATTAAAAACTGATACAGCTTCATTGACATCTTGAGGATATGAGTTGGAAAAGTACCAGCGTGTGCTAAGTAAAGTGGAGGAGAAAAGGTCAAGATTAATATCTTTAATAGGCCTGAATGTTACAGACCTTGAGACTAAACTATCGCTTTTAAAATAAAATTCCGCTGTAACAAAGCAATGATGGCTTAGTTCAGCTATGTGATCAACACATACTCTGCGAACCTTACCATCAGTACAAACCAGATCAAGCAGTGATACACTGTTATGAGTATAATGAGTGGGTTCTGTGACTAATTGAGAGAGATTTGTGAAGTTTAGAAAATCAATGAGTTTTTTATAGCCTGCACTATTGCCTTTCATTAAATCAATGTTGAAATCACCTAATAAAATTAAGTTATCTGCCCACGGAAAACAACCCAGAGAGTCAGTTAAGGCATCAATAAACGTATCGACATTGAGCCACGGTGGTCGATAAGCGGTACCAACAACTATTTTCCTTTTACCAATATTAAGTGATAACCACATTTGTTCTACACGTGGTGAGTAGGGATGTTTTAAAATACAAGTGGAGAGACCTCGTTTAATATAAAAACCGACTCCGCCGCCGCGAGACCGTATCTCTTTGGAGCGAGGAATATGGTGTATATGTGTTTAGTACATCTAAATTGCACCCGTGTGAAGACGGAGCACGTTGCTAGTTTTCTATAAGCATGTCTTCCCCACGTCTGGTCACTTCGGTATTTAAACGGGTGGGAGGAATTTTGAAATTCCGACCGGATAACCACCATTCATAGATGGAAAATCTGTGAAACATAGATTGATCGTTTGAGTCTTAGTCTATGGATTTCCGGATGTTCGAAGTAAAAAGTAGGTCGACAGTGACCTCACCATCATATCACCATCAAGTGAACCTCATGATCGTCTGTCGATATCTAACATAAAAGAATAGAAGTTCTTATTTTATAAGTTCGTTCTCTTCATAAAAATCCACGTAAACTATAAAAAAGTTCATTATTTAAAAACTATAAAAAAAAATTGCGTATGAATCGTTCATAGATGAAAAAGCCATCATGTACAGATTGCACGTTTCGGTTTAGGTATATGGATTTCAAAATATTTGAACTAAAATATAATAGGTGAACAGCGCATCGCTGATTGATATGATATGGCTGAGGTTGCTGACCTACCAGTGAGCTTCACTCTCAAACATGAACTGAAAAAACAAGAATTATCACGAAATATTTATTTTTAATTTTATCATATTATGTATATAGCTTGATAACTCCTGCTCTTACTAAATGTCGAATTGCACAAATAAACTTAAAGTCGAGATATTTTTAAAATACAACTCAAAGGACATAAAATTATTATTTCTAAAAACATTAAGCAACATGATTCCTAAATTAAATTCGCCATTTGAACAAGAAATGCTGAGCGTTTTACTTAAAATTTTCTCAAAAGAAATATGAAGAGGACGCGGCGGTGTCATTCATAGTACAAGAAAATAAGGTGTGCTTTTTGCGATTAGACACCACTTTAGCATGGCGGCCTGTGTAAAGATTTACCAAGCTCAGTTGTTATATGCAAAGATAATTTCAAAAGTATTGAAATATAATATATTAGTGGTACCATTATCACTATTACTAAACAGTCACATTTTAATCGGTGAAAACGAATATACGTATATTATAATAGCACGTCAATTGAATTGTTGTTCGATGCGCTACAACTGGTAAGATGAATTTCAGTTAAAATTGTTATTCGATATAAGTTCTACGTTACTTTCAACGAATTTGGGTTTTTACTCAAACAATGTTGAATTAATCCGCGATTTAAAAAAAAATATATTTTCGAGTTTCAATTTCACCTTGTTGTCAAATATTGATTAGAATTCCCTACCGTCATTTGTTTTTCCCGTGACATATGATATTCGGCACTTCAAGGGTAAATAGACTTCTCATACTAGGCAAGCGTAACTATTAATATATTTATGTATTAGGTAGCCATATAAAGGTGCCAAATATTAGATTTTAAGAACAACTGAAATTTAATAGTTTTTCATTGCTATCTGATTTTCTATCTACTGGATTGTGTATTGAAAACTAATAAGGTAAAACATGCGTCAAAAATGTAACAGACACGGATAGCACATCACTAATCAATACTTGACAAGAGCGGTCAAATGTCCGCTTTTGAGACTAATAAAACTTGTTAAACTCCATTTTTATAGGATTTATTTAATTTTTATAGGTTATTATTTATAGAAAAAAATCATGCAGTAAGTTCAAGAAAGGGAATTTAACAATTTTTATTAAAGTCTCGAAAGCAGCCATTTGACCGCTCGGTAGGATCAGATGTTATAGCAAACAAACGCTATTCCAACAATAAAAAAGCCTTACTTATGCTTGGAACTTTCATACCATATTTTCTTGTGCCAGGGTATCATCAAGGTAGGCATTCATCGGAATCTCGCTAGCAGGTTTAATTAGCCAGTTTAATGAATGTCGAGGCACGTACGGTGTAAATGCGACCCATTACCTGCGTAATTCACGCAACGATAACAATGGCGTTCGTATCCTTGCTATCTTGAAAGATAGATAGCCTTGGGAATCCAGAGAATCTTTAAATAATAATACAGTCTCGGAAGAAGGAATATGTCATTCTATGTAGCGTAAATTATATAAAGTGAATTCTCGAGTCCCCTTGTGGGGCATGAGGCAGACCCATTTCTGTGTCTGTTTCACTGATAATTTTTCTTTACAGGCAAGTAGGTGATCAGCCTTCTGTGCCCTGCCCTGACCGTTACATTATTTTTATTCTTGTTTCCCCGGGATTCGAACCCAGGACCTCCAGTGCATCCCGCTTACCACTGAGCCACGGAGGCGGTCAGCTTAAATCATTTCTCATCTCATGCACAATATTATTCGTAAGATATTAGATGTTCCGCCCAGTTTTACTATTTTTGAAGTAGAACATCGCTTGTAATGCTAATCAAATTCTAATTATATGTAAAACTAGTGGACCCCGCAGACGTTGTTCTGCCACAATTTTGGCTTCGAAATTATATAATAATTAAAAATTAATTAAAAAAACATTGTCCAGCGGACAAAATTGTGAATCTAAACCATTCCCAGATCCCCTTGAACACACACAAAAAATTTCATCAAAATCGGTCCAGTCGTTTGAGAGAAGTTCAGTGACATACACACTCACAGAAGAATTATATTATGTAAAACTAGTAACGGCTAAACGGTAAACGGCTTCGCACCGGTGCAATGTAGATGTGTTATACACAAAAATATCCTATGTTACTCGCTGATAATGAAGCTGTCTATAGGTGAAAGAATTTTTAAGATCTGTTCTATAGATCCAGAGATTAATCCCTACAACCTTTTTTTTTACACCTTGGGTTACATTATTCAAGTTTTCGTAGGGATACCTAATTATTTCTGGAATTAAATATAGCCTATGCTACTCGGTGAAGATGTAGCTTTCTAACGGTGAAATAATAAATAGTAGTTTTTGAGTTCGAAATCGTTACAAACTAACAAATCTTTCCTCTTTATAATGTTATAGTATAGAGTACAGATAAATTGTTAATCATAGTACGCTTGTATTTCAGACAATTTCGTAGATAATTTTTCTAAGAAGCACAACGTTTATGTTAATTTAAGTCAAGAGCAATAATGTAGGAGAAATATTGCTGCGAAGGACTCTTGTTCCCGTAAAATGTTTAAGTGAACAAGCCCGAACATTTACTCCTATAATTATTTCACACAGATTTTTCTCTCATAAATAACGTTTTATGCGTTTGTAACATAATGCTTCGTGTAAATTAAATTAATGTGATGTTGTTTGTATAGATAGTTACAGTTATGTCAGGAAAGAAAATAAATTTACTATTCCCACGTAAAATATGGTAACCAACAAAATAAGTGTTATTCATTTTTTTAAACTATACCGAGTTATATAGCTGTAGAACAGCTAACCACTGGCGTTGCATGTGGGGGGGAGGGTGCGGTCCGCCCCGGGCGGCACTATGACGGGGGCGGCATTTCACAGGTAACGGTAAAAAAAATACTTCCTTTAACGTTATTTTTTAAATTTTTTTTGTCAGTTATCACCTTAATAACAGAGTTTCTCTTTAGGTTAGTGTTATTCAATTAGATTACCATTTTCACCACGCCTCAGGCTAAGGACTCACGAAGCGGTTTTCTCCCGCGCCCGCCGCGATGGCGGAATGGAGTTTTATTTTCAAAACTCACGAGACCGGAGTTTTGTGCGGTTACGCAGCCGTCGCGGTTGCGATTATCGCCCGCAAACTTGGCGGTTGATTATCGTAACCCACCCACCCACATCCCCCCGCTGCCCACTGCAATCGCCCGCCAACCGATCGCAGAGCGCGCGGGTGCAACCCGCCGCGGCTGCGGGACCGCGAACCGCGCCCGCCGGTACAAGATAACCGCCGGTGCAGCGGGACCCGCAAACAACAGCACCCGCCGCGGGCGTAAAACGCGTCGTGAAATGTGCTTTAATTTTTTACATAAATATCTGTATTCTACAAAGGCTGCGGGCCCGCAACCGCGGCGGGCGCGGGTGAAAACCGCTTCGTGAGTCCTTAGCCTCAAAGTTTTATAATCAGTTGCAAAAATAAGGGGGCGGCTGGGATCCGCACCGGGTGCTAGTTACCTATGCTACGCCACTGCAGCTGACCCAGACACATTAAAATTCCATAGCTTTTTATTAAATCTAGATATAAACCTACCACTATTCAAATTCAAATTCATTTATTCATTTAGGTAACACAATGTACACTTATGAACGTCTAGTATCAACGTCTCGTATAATCTTAACTTTAATAAAATCAGTCATGTCGTAGTACTTGGAGCAGTAACTCCAAAGCTTTATTTTTTTAAAAACCTTCTGCCATCGTTCTCAACAAAATTACGCAGATATCTCAAACGGTTTGAAAAAATCTTAATAAAAATACAATAAAATATTATTAATTACAATTGTTTTAATCGTATTAATTTTGATTCTTGAACTTACCAGATTATACTCTTTAACTGTTATATCTGATTTTTCATAATAATAATTATGAAAAATCAGTTGTAAAAAGTCAGTTGTTAAAACAGTGTCCATTAAAAGTCTCTTAGAGATAGTATATTAATTAGTAATTGTATTTTACTTTCAAATAAAATCTATTTAAAATTTGCTTCTCAATAACAGAACCCTATCTTTTCAGTCAATTTATTCAGTATAATTAATTGAAAAATTATTCCTCAGCACAATTGCAAAAACACCGGTAAATTCTTTGAACAATTTAGCAGTATTATACTAATAAACAACTTCCAGTAATTAGCAAAGAAATTAATATGTAGCCCGCTCCTCAAGTTATTTAATATTCGCAATTAACTGCAGTATAATTACCACGCTTTGTTATTTGATTGACAACAAAATCTATGTGCTCAATTAGTTTCAGTTAACATAAACACTCGTTCAAAGATAGTGAAGACCTTCAGTCGCTTGTTGAATAAGCAAAATTTAATTTCCTCATTGCTATTGTATCGACGAATTCGTGGGCATTCTTGTAAACTTTCGACATTTAGGAAATTGCTTTCAGACAATGGAAACAAAATTATCATACAACAGCGTGGCACCGCACTTCTTAAATTTACGTCTGGCGGGATATTATCAAATCGATCCGCAATCACCAAAGTTGTACAGATCTTTACATAAAATTTATATGAGTTTCACCCTAACTTTGATGATAGTTTATACAATACAACAAGCGTTTAAAGTATATGAGGTATCTTGTTGATCGAAGGAGGTATCTTACAAATCGCACGTTTTAAGACAAACCGTTACAAAATGAAATTAACAATTTTTTACATCAGAGCCAATATTCATAAATCATTAAGTTTTTTTTTAGTAACTCGGTCTGAATGCACGGTACCTACTTCGAGCTTTTGGGCTTTTTTTTGCTATTGTTGATATTTATTTATATTATGATACCTACATACAGAAATTAGTTATTTTTTATTTAGAACAATATTTATTTTAAGATAGCGTTGATGACTCGATTCTTGAAAAACATTCGTTTAGTAACAGTTTATCTTTAAAGTTGCGATATGAAGAAAGCTCTTAGACATAATAGTCCAGGAGCCCACTGCAATATTTCTACCCGAATCGGACTTACGGACATAATATTATATACGATTCGATAGCGAATGAAGTGGTGATAGGGTTGCCGGACATGATATACCCTGTATCTTGACCGAAGGGTTGATAAAAAGGCCACTTCAGTTAAATTTGATCGTCCAGGTTTTGTGGTCAAGATTAGAGGTGGCAACCCTATTTTTTCATGTTCAGGCCAAGATACAGGCCCGGCGACCCTATCACCACTACATTCGCCATCGAATCGTGTATAATTTGTCCGTAAGTCCGATTCGGGTAGAAATCTCTCCTACTATAAGACGTCTTAAATTTTTAATGTTATAATAGGTCCGGGAAGATATGAGCCAAGTAATGGGAACAATGTTTTTATTTCTGACACACACTGACGCTATATACAAACAAATTCTCTTATGGATTCGTCAGAAAGATATCGAAAACCTTCTACAGATAATGAGAGGTAAGAAAGAGTATCTATTAGGTTTGAAAACGTAATTAAGACGTATATTACTGTCACTCGTAGGCAGTCATGTTTATTATCATACTATCCGCTTCCGTTTTACAATACTCGCTATGAAACAATGTTACATGTATTTGTAAATTTTAATTTTAATAAGTATTATTTCTTATAAGCGATTAAAATGTAATCTTCGAGGATTAATAAAGATCGTAATTTATAAAGTTAATGTTGGGTTACATAAAAACCTCGCATAATAGTTCATCATTAGAGGGTATAGGGAAAAACTAATAAGAATGAAATTATATTCAATTTTAAATAGTTTAGGTACAAAATTACCTAATATACAAAGAATATACCTAATATTACAACATAAATATTAATTACATATGTCATTTTGTCCCTAAACTTTTAAAATTAAATGTAACTTACATCTTTCAATTTTAAACTTACTGGGTTTTTAACACTACACACTCGATATGTAAGGGACTGAATATTACATTGTTATAATATTATGTTTGGAGTAGAACGGGTAGCGAACGGTCGTGTGTTAAGTTTTGAATAACAATATATATAATATATATTTAGTATTGCCGTGAACTCAGTATTTGATTCCGCTCCGCTTATTCTGAACTCCGTAACTCAACATATTACCCTTTCTGTGTCTATTAGGTTCGCTATATAATCAGGGCAAGAAGGAACATCAATATTATTTAGCGAAAACTGCACGATATGCAAAACTTCTTTTATACTTCGATAATGCTTTAGCAATTGCTACCTGCTTTTTGTGGTTTGTTTATCCAATCTATTTACGTTTAAAAGGACAGCACTTTGAAGTCACTATCTGGTTGCCTTATGATGAAAACAAGGAGTTATTGTAAGTAACAATACCTATTGTCTAATAGCCGAATACTCAAACGCTTTTTTTTTTATTATTTATATTGTTGAAATTATTCATCCCGACGTTTCGGATGCTTTTCAGCAGCGGATGCTTTAAATAATTTAAACAATATAAATAATAAATCGTGTTTTAATCCAGTATACAGTATTTTATTTAAATGTGTGATACTCTCGTTAATAAAAGACAATATTACTCAAACGCTTATCAACATTGAGTTGTACTAAGTAATTAAGAACGGACAATATTAATAGAAGCTTCATCAAAGGTTCGTTGTTTAAATGAAAACAATAAAACACAATAGTTAAATTGACTGCCTCTTGAAACACCGATACTTTGCTTTCTTATAGCAACAAGAAGTAATGATTGTAAGTTTTTTTTGGAGAAATAAATTCTTGAAACCTAAAGAAACATAATATATTAGAATTATCATTTACCTATGTCAATTCCCTTGTTTTGCAATTGGGATAATAATTGTCAATTTTTGAAGAATCGTAAGAATATTGCCTTTTGTTAACGCGACTATCACACATTTAAATAAAATACTGTAAATCGCGTTTTAATCCGGTATACTGTATTTTATTTGAATCGTAAGTAGTTTGAATTTAATTTTAAAATTCCATCCGTAATGAAAAATAGAGGTGCAAGCTCCAAGCTCCATGTAAATGCAAAGGCATATTCGGATTACTCAAAAGGCATAGTTTCCTTTTCCCTTTTGTGCTACAATGGAATATTGTAAATATGTATAATATACATAATTGCCACGATAGGCAAAAATGGACCTTCATATAGTTTAATTAACATCTATAAACTGTAACGGAATGATCCATTTTCACAGTAAATGATTTAATGCTGACGCTGGAAAAAATATATTAACCTTACCTAAGCCAGTATTGAAGTTTATAAAGACGTAAATTAGTACAATATTTTTAAGAAGTTTTTTACAAAATAATTTGATTATTGTCTTTTATTAACGCGAGTATCACACATTTAAATAAAATACTATTATTTATATTAACCCTTGACCACGGTTGCTGAAAAGCATCCGAAACGTCGGGATAAATAATTTAAACAATATAAATAATAAATCAACTCAAATTATTTTTATTTATTATTATTTAATATATTATAACTATATATATTATTACATTATAACTCAAATTATATTAAAATATATTAAATTTCAAAATAATTTTAGTTATAATGCTTAATACTATGTTATACTTATTATTCTTGACGACAGTTTCTACATAACCGCAATATACAGTTGGATTACAACAACATGGCTAGCATTTAGTAACACAACTATGGATGTTATGATCTCAACGCTTTTGGCTCAATCGAAGACTCAGCTTACCATTTTGAGGTAAGTAGCATCATGTAAATAACAATCAGAAAAAATATATGAAAACCATTGATAAAGTTGTGAAGGAAGTAAGGTGTGCTCTTCCTCCAAGCTAAAGGGAGGATCCTCGACCAGTCGAACCACTGAATGGCCGGCCCTAAGGCCCCAGAGGTTGACGTTGAGATGTTGTATATAGTATGTATTTTTTCCTATGTGTCATATGTGTTTGTACACACCTATAAACCTTATTCCTACACCTGACCACTTCAAGCATTTAATAGGTAGAATATCGTAAATAAACCGCTTATAGATTGAAATGTTGTGTATTACAATTTAAATAATCTATAGGCCCATAAAAACAGTCTGCGACGCTATTTTTGCCCATAAAAGTTTTAATTTGTGTGCAGAGTTAACACCACGCGGGATAAAAAAATCTGATAGAAAAAAAAAGAAAACTGAAATTATTTGTTATAAATATGATTTTGTTCTATTTTTGAATTCGAGGAAATTATTGCATGTAATTCGTGAATGAACGTATCTACAAAAATCCCAAAAATAGTTTTTCTTCATACGTAACTAAATAATTCTTAACTTTTTTAAACCTTTAATGTTATGCCAATGTATCGATATAAATTTTTTATTCGGTAATCGTATACCGTCTGTATTATAAAGCTGGTCAAATTTTAAGTGGTGAATTGTCACAGTTTTTCTAAGTCTCCTGTAAAATTGAGAATATTTAGATATATCCATCTGACACTTACACCGCGAATTGTATCGAACATCGACTTACGGATGTTATAGATCAAAGAGAAGTTATGGTTTGAAAGAGATAGTAAGTGAAAAGGGCATTCCCAAGTCCTCTAGTGCAGCATGAGGCAGAACCGTGTCTGTTTCACTAATCATTTTTCTTTACAAGCAAGTAGGTGATTAGTCTTCTGTGCCGTCCGACCCATTTTTTTTTAATCTTGTTTCCTCAGGGTTCGAACCCAGAACCATTGGTGTTGAACGCTAGAGAGGTGGTGACAGGTGGTACTTGTGGTGACAGGTCGAACTTGAATTCGTGTATGCGGTGATATTAGTTATTTCGTCTATGTATTTGCGTGTTGTTCCTACGAGAATGTAAGCGAGTGCTCCTATTACACCATACATTCTGCTGATAGAGGACAAATCTTTGTTTTATTTATTTTTATTTTTTCGTTTATATATATATTTTTTGATTATTATAGTTAATTACTTAAAGATGTCATGTGGAACATGGTGTAATGGTTGCAGCTCCTTACAAAACATTTGTAAAACAAAAACTTGGCGATTAAAAAGAGTGGCGGCGAGTCTTGCCAGTTCTTCTCGTCCGCTCTACGCCCTTGATTTGACAACTGGCAGTAAATGTAAAATTAGAAGCATTTAATATGTATTTTATTGACGTTCATAAGTGTACATTGTGTTACCTAAATGAATAAATGATTTTTGAATTTGAATTTGAATTTGAGGAAGAGAGATAGGTACTTTAAATAAAAGTTAATTAAACTTTTTTGTTTGACAGCGGAAAAGAGAGACTGCTCGCTGACACTTTTTTTTGTTAATTATCACCGAACAGTATTTTTCCTGTTCTGTGTTAATTATCAACAAAACAGTTTCACTTGATGATAGGTGATACGTAACCACAGAATATCAGTCAATGATGCGCTGTCGACCTTTTTTTATTTCGAGCATTCGGAGTAAATGTATGTAGTAAAATACTAATCTGGCAACCCTGGACGCGAGGATGATGCTAACAAAAAATTATACACATGTCTTGATGGGATTCGAACCCGTGACCCATCGAACCGCAAGGTAGGAGTTCTACCAAACGCGCCAACGAGCCCGTCAATCTTGGTCGGTAAGTACGAATAATACAAATTTATCTCTATTTTACAGCTATAACATCTCAATTATTATTGATCAATGCAGAGAAGACAGTTTTAAAATACCCGAAACATTCAATTCTCTATTTGAGAGACGATTTAAAGACATAATAATGCATCATAAAGAAATCGTAAAGTATGTATTAGAATATCACTTCTCTATTAAAAACTGTTTTTATTAATTAATTATTATTTATCAAACACGTTTAAGTATTACACGATTGTTCGACTAAAGTTCGAAGGATGAATGAAGGATGTTTTCAGTGACCCAAGATAACTAAAATTAATAAATCCGTGCTTTAACAAAACCGACCAACTGCTGATTCAAGCTTCAATGGTTTTTTTAAGTTAGATATCGACAGACGAGCATAAGGTTCACTTGATGGTATGTGATACCTCAGCCACAGAACATCAGTCAGTGATACGCTGTCGACCTACTTTTTACTTCGAGCATTCGAAAATCCATACACTGAAACCGTAACGCACAACATTCACTTCACGGTTTTTCCATCAATAAACGGTGGTGGAATTTCGATATTCCTCCAAACCGTTCAATGCCCGAAGTCACCAGACGTGCGGAAGACATGCTTACAGAAAATTATAAACATGTAGTCCCAGTCGGATGCGAACCCACGACCCATCGATGCGCACGGCAGGTGTTCTACCAAACGCACCAACGAGCTCGTTAAAAGGTTCTTTCAAGGTTCTTTCCAGCATATATATTAGGGTGTCCCTTATTTTTCAAAGTTTTAAATTTCTAACGCATAGGTCTTAGTTTTGTTCATTTGCCTCTAAAACACTCGGAAATAAATTTTTACCTTATTTGGAGTACGATAACCCGTGCCGAATTGCATCGAATTATGTTCATACATTTTGCGCGGTAGTAGGGGTGCGTATTCGCGGTATTTGTCATTTGTTCTCAATTATTCCCGCGATTAACATGTTTTTTTTACATTTAAAAGATTCCAGTGGAATTAAGAATAAATAAAAAATATATTTTCTTAGTTGGTGGCGTAAATTATCAAATAACAGGCGCAAAGTTACCGTCTAATCATAAAGTTTTTGTAGAACTTCAGTTTAATGATTCTTTATTCTCATATCAAATAGTATTTTTTTTAACATTCGCGAAGTTAAATTGACTGTTAATGAAAACGCTAATCTTGTCATTCGGGAGTGTATTATATTTTGGGAAAAAGCTATAATAGAATCCCCACCAGAGCTATAACTGTGTAAAAACATTTTTGAGATACAAACATAGAAGACTTTATGATACAAGAACTGCAAAAAATCATTAGACGTGACGATTATCGGAAAATGATTGAACTATCTAATATTTTCTTAGGAGGAAAAAAAATTAAACCTCCTGGAGCGCTGCATCAAGCAAAGTGGATGGCTAGAGCTATTTACTCTCTCTAATCTCGAATGAATCTCTCTAACTCTTTAAAGATATGTTTCTTGCAATCCCATTTCGAAATTAACGCCGAGCAGTGGCGGATTTACCAGCAGGCTGAGTAGGCCTGAGCCTAGGGCGGCAGATTTTAGGGGCGGAAAATTTGGGGACCAATTTTATTTTTACGTGTCTTATGGAAATCAAAAAGAATTTTGTAGAACGTTTTATGATGTCATTCAACGAAATATCAAACTTGTATAAATATCCTACAGCAAAACACCCAGTTCGCCGCCCCGAACCAGTAATCTGATTCTATATACTATATTAATTTAAGAATAGAGGTAGTTAATAGCCTACACCTCGGCAATGTGTAAATCCGCTACTGACGCCAAGGATAAACGAGCACTTCAAGAAGTCTGGTGTTTCTTAATTGCGGTTATATATATGTGAAACCATGGCTGTGATGTAGTCTGGTAATGAAGACACCAAATCAAGATTTGTGATTTTTAAAGCAGCCCTGAACAAACCAAGATGAACATTTTAGTGAACTTACAAAGAGAAAGTTCGTATGATTCTGGGAAGAGATACATTTCATCTGAAGAAGATATGTCTATCTTATTATTTGTATGTTAAGTAGGAATATAATACATCGTTCTATTTTTTAATACTTTTTTTAATAAATTGATAAAAATATTGCCTTATTTATTGTTGGAGGAAAATCATTAAGTGATTTTGTGTCTCTCAAGAGCACCAATTTATTTTCTCGATTAAAAATTGATAAAAATTCCTCCAGAGACCCGTGTCTACATGGGATGAAGATGTTATCTATTTCGAGGCAAAGAATAAAGTGCTTTCTTTAAGGGCAGTTAATAATACAGCTGAAAATCTTACATAGCAAAGGAACAGCAAAAGCAATGTTTGCTACGCTGTGTTCAGGAGCATAGAAATCTGTTTCCAGACTGTAAAAAAGAGACTCACAAAATAAAATATGCTTATTTATCTGTAATTTTATCTTCTTTTAATAAATATTTTATAAAATTTAAATATTTCAATTGATTTAGCTACCATAACCGAAAGGGTTAAAAACAGCAATTTTCAAAATCTTCAGAGGTCTGTCGGCACGGGTTAATGTTGACGTAGGAAGATAAAATTTTATATTTAAGTAAGTCTGGGTAGTTTAAAAAAAAATAGGGGGTATGCATTTCGATATCAAAAAAAAAATTTTTTTCAGCCATATAAGGGACACCCTAATATATATATAATATAATATGCATCAAATGTAAGTGCGCCTACACCAGACTGCAAATTAGCCATGGCGTAGCTATCATAGGACGAAGTGGTACAGTGCACCAGGGCTTTGAAGCTGAGAGGACCCCCTGGAAAAAGGGGGAGGCAGCTTTAAAAGCTAGAAAAATTCGATTTATTTTTTCATAATTTTAAATTTATGTATCATAAATAATAAAAAAATTGGTAAATAATTAATATTGTGCAGTTATTGAAGTTTAGCCGGAGGAAGGGCCGTTGTCCACCTAGCTATTCCACTACAAATTAGAGGAGAATTGTGCCTTAATGTACTACAAGGTCTAGGAAACGTTTGATTTCGTACTTGTATTGACTACTTAATAATAATAATAATAGTGTGAATAAAAATGGTCAGTGAAACCCATGCTTTACTAGGAAACGATTTTGAAAGCGTACAACACTGAAATTTTTGTTTGTTATATATCCAGGTTCACAAAGAGTGTAGAGAGTATCTTCGGCAATGTTCTAGCATATCAGTTTCTGATTGGTGGTTGGATTATTTGCACATCAGTTTATCGATTGGTTGATGTAAGTTACATTGATATATGGATGTTTAAATAAAATACTGTATACCGGATTAAAACGCGATTTATTATTTATATTGTTTAAATTATTTATCCCGACGTTTCGGATGCTTTTCAGCAACCGTGGTCGCGGGAGACTTTTCAGACTTTTCAGTCTCCCGCGACCACGGTTGCTGAAAAGCATCCGAAACGTCGGGATAAATAATTTAAACAATATAAATAATAAATCGCGTTTTAATCCGGTATACAGTATTTTATTTAAATGTGTGATACTCGCGTTAATAAAAGACAATATTATATGGATGTTGTTAAGCAATACAGTGTTAATCCACGATATGATAAAAATTTAAATTTTGATACCAATCGCTTCCTTTTGAGCTGGAGTACATATTTCAAAAGAGATATTTATCATCGAAATCGTTTGAATAGCAAAAATATTGAAAAAACTAGTGGGCACGAAACCCTAACATGTTTAGTATATTTAACAATAATGCACTAAATTCTATTACTTTGATTGCTACCAAGAAAAACGATATACATTTAGATAAATAATAATAATTACAAAAAAATCTATTATTTCTATTATTTTTAAAAGAAAGTCAATAAAACCTAATTTAACTAATTAACTTAATTTTCTTAAAAAGGCAATCATGTGGGTTGACACTCTTATCAGCGTCCATATTTATTTTAGAAATGTAACTTAATAAGGTTGATTCTTTCATTTCTAATGTCTGTATGTTAATACATTGAGTTTCAAACACCATAATATCTATATTCTAGGTTTGAATTGACACATAGTTTTCATTTAGAATCTCAGACAATGTTTCTACTTTACAAATTTTATTTTTTTACATTAAAACGTATCTGAATCTATTGTTAATTGATAACAATTTATTTATGATGCGTAATATGCTTTAAGTTTATACTTAATATCAAAAGGGCTTATGCTATTTCTAAGGAAAGCCTCTAATTTGTTGATCAATAATCACGTCTAGATCAAATTATATCAATAAATACGTAATTAATTAAATTATTGGTATTTTCAGATTGAAGTAGCATCTGTAGAATGCTTTTCTATGGTAACATATATAGCGTGTATATTATGCGAAATGTTTATTTTCTGTTACTACGGAAGCGAAGTTACTCATGAGGTAAATATTATCGACAGGATAATTATCATATACTATCCTTCCCAAAAGGGAACCATCTGTATAGATGCAGCGCCTTATAAATTAGTTTACACGTATTGCAAGAATATTTTATTTTATTAATAACGTAAAAAATATATGAAGTAGACCGTACACATTAATAAGGTCCAAAAAACGGAATGTCTAAATCACCTGCACTTTCTCAATTTATTGTATGGCTTAATTAGCAGTGGCGTAGCATAGGTAACTAGCACTCGGTGCGGATCCCATATTTGCCGCCCCCTTATTTTTGTAATTGATTACAAAACATTGGGGCGTGGTGAAAATGGTACTCTTATTGAATGACACTAACCTAAAGAGAAACTCTGTTATTAAGGTGAAAAAAATTCAAAAATCATTTATTCATTTAGGTAACACAATGTACACTTATGAACGTCAATAAAAAATACATATTAAATGCTTCTAATTTTACATTTACTGCCAGTTCTCAAATCAAGGGCGTAGAGCGAACGAGAAGAACTGGCAAGAAACTCGCCGCCACTCTTTTTAATCGCCAAGTTTTTGTTTTACAAATGTTTTGTAAGGAGCTGCAAGTTTCAACCATTACACCATGTTCCACATGACATCTTTAAGATAATCAAACAATATATATAAACGAAAAAATAAAAAAATAAAAACAAAGATTTGTCCTCTATCAGCAGTATGTATGGTGAAATAGGAGCACTCACTTACATTCTAGTGGGAACAACACGCAAATACATAGACGAAATAACTAATATCACCGCATACACGAATTCAAGTTCGACCTGTCACCACAAGTAGCACCCGTTCACGAGCATGACGCATGGCCAGCCATGATACTGTTAAAAAAAATAAAAAGGAACGTTGAAGGAAGTAATTTTCTTACCGTTACCTGTGAAATGCCGCCCCCGCCAAAGTGCCACCCGTGCCGGACTGCATCCTCCAACCGCCCCCCCCGCCCCCACCCTCCTACGCCACTGTTAATTAGGTTACCAAATACCAACATACCTTTTTTATATAGAATAGGGGGCAAACGGGCAAGGGGTTTACATGATCACCGCCGCCTATAGACATCCACAACACCAGAAGTCTTGCAGGTGCGTTGCGGACTTAAAAAAACGTTATACGTTGCACGTAAATTAAAATATCTAAATATCGCCGGGGGCAAATACTATACTGGTGATACCCCTACATCGTACCTACGACAGCTTTTACTGGTAATTTCATATTTAGTGCATTAATGTTCTGCAATGATTTTCCGCCTTTACGCTCTCTTGGCTCGATAAATAATATTATAAGGGAATGCCTTCTCAACTTAGAATTATACTACACGTTTCTTCTGTTACTCTCATAATTATCTAAGTACATTCTTAGTGTGTAAACCTAAGTATATTTTATTGTTATTTATATTTTTACTTTTTTGTTTTGTTCTGTATAATTCTAGATTATTTATTTTGTATAAGTATTTTTTATTGTTTTTTCAAGGATGCAGTAATTGTATTAGCTCGCACAGGGTACCTACATATAAGGCTAATTACACAAATAGGATATAATTTTATAATTTACAACCTAATTACTAAGACTTGTATCTGTGTTATTAATTTATGAAAACTTGAACTCTTTTGTAGAGCATCAAACTTATAGATGCAACTTATGCCATGAAATGGACTGAATTGTCTGTAAAATGCCGGAGAAAAATTATTATTTTTATGGAGAGAATCAAGAGGCCGCTAAGTGTTATGGGGGGTCTTATTATTCCCCTTTCTAATGAGACGTATGTATCGGTAAGTATTAATAATAATTACTTTAGGTACGTAGAAATAATAACGTGCCTACTTCGATTCAGGTTAAACAAGGTATGATGCATTTGACAAGTGCTCATTATTTTGAATCCTTATGTACCTACTATTTCACATATATTTATTATTTTCAGATTGTGAAGAGTTCCTATAGTTTCTACGCTCTGTTGAAAAGCACTAGTGAATGAGTATCTTCAAATTTATTTCCTCAGTATAAAATGTATAGACTAAGATTTTTTTTATATATTGTAATTTTACAAACTTTCATGGATGATCAATTGATAAAATTTCAGGTATTCAAGAATCTGCTTAACTAAGGGACCATCATAATATTATATTGTACTTATGTATTAAAAAAACACTAGAAAGATTAGTTGTTCACGAGTCCACTAGAAAATATCACGTACATAGGTTTATTTGACCAAAATAAATACTAATTTGTCATAAGACTTCATAAAAATACAATTATTTTTGCTCACAGCGCCATATATAGGTATTGAATTATTACTCTTATGGACACGTAGGACCATATTCAGGGTGTGTGACAAAATATTGAACATTTATTTAAGTTAAAATTAATGTTATTTTAATTTAAAAAGAAGTAATTACAAGATCTGAAGAATAAAGCATTTCCAACATATCCGTGTTACGTTTCATATGATTTTGTGATAATAGACACTGCCTCGTTTCAGGCGCCGAGTGTGAATACTTGTTGCAAAAAGTGTACTTATTCAAAAATTCCGACTGAAAGACAAGCATCCATGGTCATGCAATAAATAAAAAAAAATGTGTCAAATTGTCAAATGTCAAAATGTCAATTGTCAAGTAACAAGTTATTTGCACTGTCTACATTACGGCGTTGTGCATTAATATTTAATTTGATTCTCGTTTAATAAAATTGTAATCGCATTGTAACCATTTTTAAGATCTTAATTCAGTTAAAAATAAGTTGTAGCCGTTTTGGTAGAACGAAAATGAATAAACATGGAACTGTGTTGTTGTTAGTAAATTTATTCTACCTTGGTCTGGCGTTACCTATGAAAGAAAACACAAATCAAACATTTACAAACGAGTTCTATAATTTGGCAAATAGTTGTGAAAACTTGTTGTTAGCTGATTTAATTAAAAGTAAAATGGAATATTGTAATATATTAGTTCCGGTGTACAGTCAAAAGGATCTTGAATGTATAATGTTCTATGAAATAAACAGCCAGTTGTGTGCATCATTCGGTCGATCGGAAGTTGACCTAAAAGCAAATTATACTAGCAAAATTAATATTACTCAAAATGTCATGAACTTATGTGAAGATGCTAAAGTATGGAAATTCATGACACCGAAATACAAATTAGTTTTGAACAAAATATTTACTAGTGAAATAGCTTGTCTTAAAGTTTGCACTGTTGACGATGTTATGAGTAATGATTCGAACTTTTTCTGTAAATACTTCAAATGGGGCTCGGAAATGTTATCCCTTTATGCAAACCCTGTACAACAAACAAGTACTAATATTGAACCTACAAACTCTGAAATAAACTCTAATGTGAAGCCTGGTACATCTGATATACCCAATAACACAGCTAATTCCCAAAATTTAAAACCAGAATTACAACAGATAAATAAAGAACCATCTGACACATCAACTAAATTGGAAACTCCTTTGAATACTGATGAAATGAAACAGGAGGTATCTAACGAAAATGCATTAAAGCCAACAGTATCAACGCAGAAGACTGATCTTAAGGGAATCATAAATAATGTGGAAGTCAAATCAGAACCAACCAATCTAACATCTCAAAGTGAACCACCCAAACCAGCGGAAGAGCTACCATCATTGAAAGCAGATGTTGACAATGAAATCAAACAAATGGAATCAAAACCTGTCATAGATAATCCAAAACAAAAGCTCAATCCAGAATTAGATGATGACCTAGACAATGAATTTGGAAATGATCTTGGTAAGTGGTTGATATTCCTGTGCAATAAATATTATTTTTTTGTTATTTTACTTAATTTTTTAAAGTGTAAAAAATGTAGAGCAAGTGCTTTTCAGTCTCTAATTAGTATAGTATTATATTGTAAATTTAATTTAAGATTAGTTAGTTTAAAATGGCTTTAAGTTGTATAAGCATATATAGATATTATTAAAGAGTACCCACAGTAATATGAGTATAGATATATTATATACAAGATTACATACCAATAATTAAAGATATATTATTAATCTATTCTTTTAGAACCTGACGATGAGCCATTATCGGATCAAGACAACATCCAGGATGGCAATGAACTTTTGAATGCTGATCCTAAAATTGATAAGGAACAATCAAAGGAGAATTCAAATATTAATAAATTGCCACTCACATCATTTAATATTGACGTCCCTCAAAGAGGTAAATTTATCTTGTTGTAAATAATTCATTTTACCTATATATTATTCTTAGTTATAGTTCTTTTTTGTATGAAAGTGATAGGTTTCTTTTTTTTTAATTGTGTGTCAAAAAAATATTCTTATTTTATTCTTATTATTTTTTATATTAAAGTAGCTTTAGCTTTTATCTAACAATATATAATTATTGTAAGGTCTAGTAGCCAAATAATACTTGCCTGTTATGTTATAATTTTAATGTGCCTATTAGAGTTAATCAGTTTGTGTAGTGAATTATCTATATATATTATCTTACTAATCTTATTTTATAAGTAAGCCCATTATCATTCCATTATTTTTATGGATATCTATTATATTAAAAATATATATTAATAACAATCTAATTTCAATATTATATATCATATACTTGGTATAACAGAAATGTGTAAATATAAGCTGGATATAGTAAAAATATTTACATTAAACACTGTATACTGGATTAAAACGCGATTTACGCAACCGTGGTCACAGGCACATAAGATTTCTGATAGATATTACGTCGGGATAAATAATTTAAACAATATAAATAATAAATTGCGTTTTAATCTGGTATACAATATATGATTTAAATGTATTCTTCTTGCGTTAATAAAAGACAATATGTGTAAAATATGTTTTGTTGCTTTTATTCTGTAGTCTTTTTATATTTGATAGAGCGAGACAAAACATATTTTAACTATATTAAGGTTTTAATACGTTTATGAATAAGGCCATTAGATTTCATGTTTGTTTATGTAACTATTTATACAGCTTGTTTGGTAACCTTGATAAGAAAATATGGTGAAAAAATACTTAAATGTTACTGAACAATATCAACATATTCAAGTACAGTATGTAGAATCTCACTAATCCGGCAACAAACACCACTTTATTTTTTATTAGTTACACAGTCTTCACATGGGTGCAATGTTGATGTACACACTAGGTTACACGCTGATAATGTAGCTTTCTATTGGTTAAAATCGGTCCAGTAGTTTTTGAGTTTATTCATAACATACAAAGACACAAATCTTTCCTCTTTATAATAATATTAGTATAGATATAGATTAATGAAGTGATATGATTTCAATATTATTTGAATGCCAAGGAATATTTCTCATATATTTTAATTGTTTGTTGCAGAGGCTATATTTCCGAACACAATTCAAGACACATTTGCAGAAGAGGATGATCATTTCTTTCCATTCTTCTTGACATCTATTGTTTTTGTTGTGCTACTTTACGTACTGTATCATAACAAAAGCAAAGTAACTAAATTGGTAAGTACTTTTGTTTTAGGAGAGTGTGTCGCATTTTTACTATCATCATCTAACACACTCAGAGTCATTTACTCAAACATTTTGTTGTGCTAACAATGGATAACTGGTTTTCAGTGATAACATAGGAAATAATCTCGTGGTTTTACCAATTCAAAATTTTAACCACTTACCAGGCATTCCAGAACCACTCGTTTTTTTTTGGTTATGTTAGATATCGACAAACGAGAATGTAGTTCACTTGATGGTAGGTGTTCCCACCAGCTACAGATCATCAGTCAATGATGCAGTGGTACGTTATCCGGGCGGAATTTGGATGTTCCTTCCACCCGTTTAATATTCGAAGTAACCAGACATGGGGAAGACATGTTTATAGAAATTTATAAACATGTCGTTCCGGCCAACGAGCCTTGAAATTCGATAGTATGATCATGTGTTCCAATATTTTAGCTAACCATCATATGCGAAATTAATATGGCTTGACAGTTAATAAAATGGCATAGGTTATTATTATTATTCTCATGATCATCAGACAGAATATAATCTTTAACCCTTTGTGGACATATTTAATTTATGCATAGGCATCATAGTGGTCGGAATACAAAATGTATTGTATGTATTTTGAATCAACACAACATTAATCATTTTGGGGATATAATAAAATTGCTTTTTTTAAACTTAAAATACATAACAACAAGCAACGCGCCCCGGCTTCACATGGGTGCAATGTAGATATAATATACATATTATAACTAGCCTATGTTACTCGCTGATAATGTAGCTTTCTATTGGTGAAAGAATTTTTAAAATAAGTTCAGTAGTTTTTGAGTTAATTCATAACATATAATAATACAAATCATTCCACTTTATAATATTTGTATAGGAGTATAGATGGTATGTTTATTTTTAAGTAAATAAAAACACATCCAGCTATAAGTATGATAAGAAGTAACATGTACGTACATATATTGTATGTATGCAGACACAACCTCAGAGTGAATTATCTTAATATGATAAACACTCTTTCTATTGTGTTTTATTCTTTCTTTGTGAAGAGAGAATAAATATATTTATTATTATTGTTATTTACAGATATTAGGTCTTATTGTGGAAGGACGTCAGTCAAACCGCAGAAGAAACAGCCGTGGTCACGCGTACCGGCGCTTAGACACTCTCGAACAAGCCATGAGCACCAACAGTACTGCGCCACCAAGTAAAATTATCTATTGAAAGTAATAAAATGATTACCACATACACAACATTTCATCACAGTTTTTGACGTGTATGCAAAAATATTATCATTTGTCCAGTGGTATAAGGTATTGAATTGTCTCCCTAATGCAGATTATATAGTATTACTTTGGAATATGTTCAGTTCGACTAAAGATGTGATATAATTTAATGAAGATATTTGGTGTGGTTTGAATACAGTATTGAATAGAAAGAAATGGATGTCACGGTATAACCAGTTGTGATAATATATGAATATTTGAAAAAAGCTCAAAATCGATCTTAGAACATAAAATTGAACATTTTGTAATATCAGGCAAGAAAGTCGGGTCGGATGTATCATAGAACAAACTTTTCTAACTAGTTTTTCCTCGCGGTTCGCCCTCGTTTAATCGGCATTTAAAAGATATGTTGTGAATGAATTGTAATTTTAAAAAAACTTAATATATTCTCATTCAAGCGATTTAGTTTTTAATGAGACTAAAGAATCTATAAACCGTAACACATAAAATATTATTGTCACATCTGGGAAAATTTGTTGTAGCTAATCATTTATAGTATAGGACTAATATCGCACCATTAAAAACAAAACATTCTAAAAGAAATTATTCAAAAATCGAGCCGTCAAAGTTATCTGAAAATAAATATTGTTCTAATTAAAAAATAATCCTTTTCTGTACTATATATCGTAATATCAAAATCTATATCAAATTATATTTATACAGTTTTAATAAAAAAAAAAATTAAATTAATATTGTGGCATGTTGCATATTTTAATAGTTTCGTTTAATAACGGGTTGTCTTTAAAGGTGCAATATGATTGATATTAAAACGGTATTTTTAAAGAAAATTGTTCTTTTACCGACCCTGCCTTAAGATGGAGTCAGTGTTTTATATATACTTTTAGCATCTTCTATTTATAATATACTCCCCCCATTGTATACTTCTCGAATCGATAATAATCGCTGATTTGACACAATTTTTCATAAGAGCAATGTATTTTTGCTCTAATTTTGTATAACTATGACATAACCTTTGATAACATAATATTATTGTGGCACAAGTATTATTCTGTATTTCTGGTCTCTTTCTATTATTGGTTTGTATGAATGATTGAGTATTATTAAATCAAAAATGGCTGTAATTTTAATTAGCAAGAATGAGTTAAATTCATGAGATTTTTTTTCGTAATTTCGACGCTTTTGTTGTAAAAATATAAAGACGTTCCCGGAGGTTATATTAAAACTTAAACTCACTTAAACTGTTGGAATAATTGAGAGAAATATAGCCCTTTAATTTTATAGGACTCAATTATTCATATATTATCATGGAAGTTCTTTCAATGTAGTTGGTTTTCACTTTTGCCACTAGAGGCGCCACTGTCGAAATTATTATTTTTAAAATGGTTCCTTCTGTGTGCTTCTTGTAAGTATCAGGTAGAGATGAGATATACTTGCCAAATTCAATACCAGTTCTAAGTATGAGTCCGTAAAAATATTAAATTTTAAATTCTTCAAAGTATTTGGCAGTATTTAGTAAATGGTCTAGTTCGTACTGATTTTTCGGGCAAGTATACTGACCACTGAACTCGCCATAGAAAAATACTTGCATAAGACGTTTTCTTATATCTGTATAATATTACAAATAAGAAGCACAATCGTAGTTACAAAAAAAAAATACTTTAAAAAAGAACTATAAAAAAACTTCAAAAAATCTTTTTTTGCAAGTATGATTGGGCTCCTTATTTTTAAGCGACTACGCAATGTTTTTCTATGCAATATTTTTTTTAATGTCAGCTCTACGTTCACCCGAAAAGCTAATACTTTCATACTTGTAATATTTTCCCGCTCATACCAGGGCGCCCTACTTCCAAGCGAAGCCTTGGTTTTTAAAACTGGTAGCGTAAATATGTCTCATTTCTTGTCATCAGGTTACAGGCACACTTCAGATACACTATCACTTTGTATACAGAATACAAAAGGCGCAAATACTTGTGGTCACAGAAATGTGGCAGCAATTGGCACATAAATACTTTTTGTAGATGGTGATTTTGTAGTGTTATGATATTTGAGTTAATATTATTGCACTTACTTGCTTATAGATAAGTACGGAAAGTGAAAAGTACAATACCGTAGTTTATAGTTAATCAATAAACTCAATATGGTAGTCATTGTATGATTTATTCCATTAATAAATTATTATTTATGGCTAAGAACAAAACTATATAGATCTCTGTAATTAATGGAGAAAAGCAGTTTTTGTCTACAGTTTTGTAATATTTTAATAAATGTAAAATTTTATGGAAACGAATTTTTTACTATAATTCTTGTTTTAGAGGGAATTAATAGTTTTATTTTTATTAATAGTAACTTATGTTTGTATTTGGGTATTTTAATGAAATTCTTTGGGAAATTATAAGAATAAAAAGTACATAAGTATTTATTTTAGACTACTTATTATAAGAGATATTTTTTACTTCGATTCATTGTTTAGATGTAACGTCGAAATTTTTTAAGTATGATATTTTAATGTTTATTTTATGAACAATAAAGTTTAATAATATAGAGTTTTTATTATACCTTCTTCCATTTACTGACTTTGACAGTTAGTGACGAGTTTAGCAAGCGCCACCTTGCGTGAATCTGTGGAGATACAAGAATATACACAAAGCTTATCATCCATTGGCAAAACATTGAAGTATAACGTTTTATTTAAACGTATAGTAATTTCAAAAAATACCAGCCTATTTTTCTGTTTACCTTACGGAACAGCCTGCCCTCTAACGGGCGGAATTTGGCAGTGAGCCTTTCTGTACAATGCCCTCTGTTACCTGGTTAATGACTCAACTAAACTTCTCATACTAGGATTATTCCCTCTCATTCTCCATATTACTATGGAAAAGGATTGAACATTTTAGCTATTTGCCGTTACTAGATGTCGTATTGAACAATTTTACAATTATTAAATCAAATAAGTTATTAATATGTATTATTCTTCCAAAAAATAGTTAAAATATGATAATCTCAATTCCCTTACAAACCAGAAAGTGAATAAGTTGGCAATGAAACAAAGGGTTTGTTAAAAAAATGGTTAAAAAAAAGATGAACCGAAAGTGGACTATAGTCGAGTTCCAGAGATAGATTTTATAATCAACCGTTTTAATTATATTAATAAATAAATAAAAGATCGCTAAGAAACTCAATTCTGTTGTTAATATTTTAAATGCTTAAAGTTAAATTTAACCAATAACCTCCAGTTCTTTTTAAAAAATAAAAAGATTATCTGATTGTACGGGCTAATCTCTGAAGATACTATGCCGATTTCATGCAATTAACACAAATATATTAAGCAAAGCCTGGGGCAACATCGCTTTGTTTCATCGAAATCGGTTATTGGAAAGAAAAGTAATCATCATTTAAATATTATTTTAAAGGCACCATATCAACATATTGCAATGCAAACTGATTCGCGTCGAACTTTTTCAAATTGTCAGATGTCGATGACGCCCACGCGAACCAAGTCGCGGGCATAAGCTTATTTTAAATATTATGTAATAATTTTAGCTAATTCTAAATGTTTGAAAAGATTCAAGAGTTTCTTTGAGAATTTATAGGTATAATATGTATAAATGGAAGGATGAAGTGAGTGACTGATGTCTACCAACGTAGCCCTTTGACAGTATTGGAGTTGACCTTACAAAAATGTGAACTATACGTGATCGTGAAAAGAAATACCTTTTTAGATATTGATAAATGAGAACATCGTTCGCACAATAAAAGGCGTCACTCAAGAGTTTGCACCAGCCTTTGCGTGACATTACTCGATTCTTCTATCACAATCGCTTAGTAATAGCCACAGCGTCCTTTTACCCTGAATTAAGTTATACCTGATATTACTTGGAGTGTATCTATATAGGCTGGCCTAACCTAGTTGTGATATGATACATTGTCAAAATAGGTATTCGGTATTTTATAGCCATCAATTGCGTATGAATTGTGGTTTCTTAAGGGCTTACACCCTTCACTAAAACCTGACAACATGTCTGACTGGTAGTAAAGTTGCATTCGCTAAACTTCAAGTAAGTAGGTATTGTCATTTAAAGATAAATTAGCGGTCCGCCCCGGTTTCGCATGCGTGCAATATAGATGTATGCAATGCATCTTTCTATTAATGATTTTTTTTTTAAAACGGTTAGTTTTTGAGTTAAATCGTAACAAACAATCAAATCTTTCCTCTTTATAATACGCCGAGGAAAGAGTTCTATGGTGTATTACGATATAAAATATGTATAATATTATTATTATCATCAATTTGTACACAATCGTATAGAAAATCAAATGCTTATAAATATAGACAGTGAAATTCCTAGATTTTCTTTACAGACACTTTCACTTAGGTGATCAACCTTCTGAGGTCTGCTCGATTTTAAAGTCTTGTTTCCACGTGATTAAAACCCTAGGGCGGTCAATAGATATAATAAAAGTTATTTAATAAAGCTTGTTATCCCTTGCACTCAATACACGTATATAGCTTATCTAATTTTATAACCAACGTTTATGGAAGTTGTAATAATAATAAATAGTATTCAGCCGTAATAACGGAACGTGACAACGGCTGCGTGACATAAAGAGAATACTGTTTCCACTAAATCCAAAGGAATGGGGATTTGGACTCATAACACTGGAAGTGAGGAAAACGGACGATATTATTTTTGGTTCGGCGGATATCTTTGACGATTTGGTTGGTTTGGTGCGATACGTGTTCGCAGGGATCAATAATTATCGATTCTTGTCACTTATTTTCAGTTCGTAGTACAAATGTTTTGTTGTGACACTTTAAAATGACATGTTATGACAATTTAAAAATTCTGAAATCGTGAAGTGCAGATTGCGCGTTTCGGTTCCAGTTTATGAATTTCCGAATGCTCGAAGTAAAAAGTAGGTCGACGGCGCATCATTGACTGATGTTCTGTAGCTGAGTTATCAGTTATCACCTACCATCAAGTGAACCGTATGCTCGTCTGTCGATATCTAACATAAAAACATAAAAAAAAATTAAAAGTATATATAAAGGTTCAAAATAGGCTGACTAGTCCTATCAATAATTAGATTAGCAAACTTCAAGTCATACATAACAAAGCTGTCGCATTCGAAATCTTTATTTATCGACATGACCTTTCAGGGATTGGCCTAGAGTATACCTAAGTATTTACTAATACGCTGGGACCAAGCGAACCTTTATAAATTCTCAACTAATAAATGACGTAGGATTAAGGAAATTGAACATGTGTTTAAAACGACCCCTTGTTACTAAATGTAAAGTTTATACGTACTTAGTACATATCAGACATGGAAACTTTAATTTCGAGACAAGACAAGGATATTATGTTGAAACTGTCTTCCATCTAACCCATCTAATTGAGTTTCCCAATTATTTTATCACTCAAGTAAAAGAGACATAGGTCGAAAACATTCCACCTTTATTAAATTTTTTCACCCGTCGCAACGTAATTAATCACACTCACGCACACAAAAACATATAGGTACCTAGTGCAATGTATTGAGTGACTCACAGTGACAGTAAATTAATATCGAAAGCTTAACTGGGGGGTGAGCACGAACAAGTATCGAAAGAGTATTCGTATCGTCGAACTGTCATTTGTATGAAATTTCAAATAATTTTTCATACAACTGACAGTTTGACGATTCGAATACTTTGACGATAGTCGTTCGTGCTAGGCCCTCTGTAGAGATGTAGTTACGATTAGGTCAAATATCCAAAGTAATAGCACGGGCTACTGGTGCGGTTGGTAGAATACCTACCTTGTGTTCCGATAGTTCGCAGGTTCAAATCCCGCCGGGAAGACATGTTAATAATTTTCTCTAAGCATGTCTTCCTTACGTCTTGTCACTACGGGCATTAAACGAGTGGGAGGAATATCGAAATTCCGACCGGGTAACGAACCACCATATACAGGAAAACCGTGAAGTGCATATACCGGTCTCAGTCTATGGATTTCCAAATTCGACTAAAAGGTCGACAGCGCTTCACTGACTGTGCTGTGGCTGAGGTATCACTTACGTTTAAGTGAACCTCATGCTTGTCTCTCGATTTCTAACATATAAAAATGAATTGGTAAAATGTATAGTGCTACCAATAAATAAAAGAAGAATATAAAATACCCACCTACTTACGTGATACAATAACTGAAAAATGCGGCTTGAAAATATTCTCAAACTTTTTAATATTCCGCTTAATGTTACCGCTAGTACTGTCCGTGAATACGTTAAATTCTTAAATTTGAACAATTTCTTCAATATCCATGGGGAGATCGAATGATGAATTTTAGTCGGAGCTCAGCGCTCTTCGGCAATGAAGTAACACGATAAATTGACGTCGTTTATCTTTATCCGAATCTTTTTTATCTGTGAAGCCTATTCTTAGCGGACAGTAAAAAAGTATTTTCAAAGACTGCAGAATTTTGGGACTAGCTACTGCTATTTCAAAGTATTTACCAAAATAATATTGATTTGTAGTACCTACTTAAAAAAATAGTCTTGAAATAACCGTTTATCAAAATCTACGTTTTGGTTTCTTGATTTACTGAGAATTAAATTTAGATTACTGGTCAAAGTAAATGCCTACCTAATATTTCGTTTCAAGGTGCACAATAATCATGCTTTATGCTTTGCAGCCAGCAGCACTAACTGTCCTTAAGTAAAAAAAGTGAATTCCCCTATTGGGGAATGGGGCAGACCCATTTCTGTGTCTGTTTCACTTATCATATTTTCTTTGCAGACAAGTAGGTGATCAGCCTTCTGTGCCCTGGCAGTCCGAAACATTTTTTTTAATCTTGTTTCCTCGGGATTCGAACCCAGGAGCTCCGGTGCTAAACGCATCACTTACCACTGAGCCACGGAGGCAGCTAACTGTCCTTAATGTACCTAATATTGTTTATTAAGGCGAGTATCACACGTTTAAACGCGATTTATTAAATATATTATTTATCACGACCGAGACATTACGAATGCTTTTCACCAATACTAAATACGATAAATAACTATATGAATTTGATGTAGAAGTGACCTAAATAAATAATATAATTAATAAATCGCGTTTTAATCCGGTAAAAGTTAGATTATTTAATACCTGCTTGTGAAATTTCAAATCAAGCAAATGTTACTACAACTTTTTATTTAAACCCTAATCTACCAAATAAACTACTGTAAACAGTGGTATTTTCATTACCAAGAAATGATAGTAAAATTTGTTTAACTTTTGACTATTATATGGTTTATATTTAAAGGACGTTGTAGCGTCTAACAAAACTCGATCGTACTGCAACTATTGTTATTAGGAGTGGTTTTGTGATTAAACGAACAAAATATTTGTATGAAAATGCTTTCCACTTAGCTATTGATTAAATTCAGTTTTCTTAGTCTCTAAAAATTACATCTACATTGAATCCTTTGATTTAATAGTAGATTGTTTACCAAGGGAGTGTTTTTTTAATCCACAGGAGCGAGGGATTCTAAAGTAGAATCCTGAGCGCAACGAGGGATTCAAAGTACGTCACTAGAGTTTACACTCTAGTGCTCTCGAGGCGAACACTCTAATTTTTATCACTTCTATGAGAAAATAAGTAAGTGTACATCTTTAATAACACCGCTTCGGCTCAGGAGCTTGAGTAATAACAAACTGCGGTTCTGAAGTAACAAAGAAGTAGGGTTCAAATACCGTCTGGCAATATTAGCTAATATTGTGTTACCTAAATTAATAAACTGTCATCTTTCTGTCTCCCCGCGACCACGGTTGCTGAAAAGCATCCGAAACGTCGGGATAAATAATTTAAACAATATAAATAATAAATCGCGTTTTAATCCGGTATACAGTATTTTATTTAAATGTGTGATACTCGCGTTAATAAAAGACAATATGAATATAAGCTTTCATTTCAGTCCTTATTATAAAACGAGCGATCCGCCCCGGCTTCGCATGGGTGCAATGTATATATACACAGAAAAATAGCATATGTTACTCGCTGATAATGTAGCTTTCTATCGGTGAAAGAATTTTTAAAATCGGTTCAGTAGATCCAGATATTCCTACAACCTTTTTTTTACACCTTGGGTTACATTATTCAAGTTTTAGTGCGGATCCCTAATTATTTCTGGAAATTAATATAGATTACTCGGTAAAGATGTTGCTTTTTAAAGCTAAAATTTGTTAAAATCGGTCGAGTAGTTTTTTTAGTTAACAAACAAACAAATCTTTCATTTTTATAATATTAGTATAGATATAGATAAGGGATTGTATGTAGGCAGTGGCGGGACGACCATACAAGCCCAAAAGCCTGGCTTTCCGGCTTTCACGTAATACGTGTTTATATATAACTTATATATTTACGTAATCACATAAGTTATCTGACTTATTACGTTTCTTTGTATGGTTGCATTAATAGGACAAACCCGGCATTTGGGCTTGTATGGTAGTCCCGCCACTGTATGTAGGTATATATTTTAATAGTCATTATGTATCGAGGTTTTATTCGCAGACTGAATTAGGATAATGTTATTGAAATAGTCGAAGTCGGGGTTTTAATCCTATCATAACAATAATATTTAGATCAAGTCACGCGAGCTTCAATCTGTATAATTTTCTTATTAATATCCTAAATTCATTAATTTCCATACGGAGTTGAAAGCCAATTACGTTAAATTGAAAAAAGTTAATTGCTTTTTAATTTTCTCGCCTCAGTTTGTTTACGGACTGAACAATGTCCGGAAATTCACAGTGGATGAATACAGTCATTCATCTACTAAACCTATAAGAGCATTGTAAAGTGAATTCTGCAATATTATATAGGCATACATTTTTGAGTTTGTTTCACTGATCTTTTTTTTTTTCTAAACACCTACGCCTACTCGTCATCATGGATTTCTATGAAATTAACAGCATATGCATGGTCTGGCTAGAAATGAAAGTACAAGCCTACTTCGAGGGAATTTCAAATGGCCAAGTGTTAAAAAATAGGCTCATACGATGCGAGATTCTATTTTCTAAATGCTTGACCATCTGGAGTAAATTTGAGCGAAATGCTTGCGGTCGAGTAGGCATCATCTCCTTGTAAGATTAGATATAAATTAAATTATTTTCATTTATTGTATTTTATTTATTTCTAAAGAATATCTTAATTTATAGGATACAAAACTTAACAATAAATACAATTCAGTGAACTAGATAACTGTGTGTTTCAGGCAGCCGCGCATTTCCCTTAAAGATTTCTAATACTACTTCCCTTATAAAATATGTTCTACAAACTTATAAAGTATGACATAAGATATTAATATTATAGAGCTTTGTACCAAATAAAATTATTATTTATTCCGGGAACAGCTCGTCACCACGATTCCCTTGTTTATAAGACGTTTGAATCGAAATGAGAATAATTTAGGTTCAACAAATTTAAGTGCCATCATTTCGTCATTGTTCGCCATTATTTAATCAAAACCAGTGGTCATGACGAGGTCATGACACCTCAACCTACTGTATAACAGATAATTTTATAGTTATTGTATTTCCTTGACGTAATGAATGAATGAATTAATGAATGAAAAATACTTTATTGTACACCAGAAATTAAATAAACATAAAGTAAAATGAAAAAAAAGTTGTACAAAAGGCGGCCTTATTACTATCAGTAATTAGCAACCAAAATAGGAGATTCCTAGGCCGAAAGACTGCTAAGTATTTTTTTGATAACTGATATGATTTATAATAATAATAAGTACCTTAGTCACTATTTACATAAAGAGCCTACTCATTTCTAAAAGGCCGGCATCGCACTTACAGGTTCTTGTAGATTTATTTAGTGCCGATGATAAATCTAGCCGACAATCCGTTTGGCCCCCTATTCCAGAAAAAAAAAAACTTTTTTTTTATGAAATAAATCGTTATCTTAAATATTTAAGATAAGCTAAATATAGAAGTCTATATTATCTAGTCTATATCATATTTTACATGAATTTATTGTCTTAAAATAGTCTTATAATTTATAACTGTTACTAACAGTAACAGTAGTTAGAATAATACAAAAAAAAACACTTTAGTCTGTACAATTTTGTTAGTATTACTAATAGTTATAACATTACAAAAAATACTACTCCGCACAATTAACAGAGATAGTTTTTTTTTTAAATTAAATTCTATCAACACTATTTCAATACCTAAATACTTCAGAACATTTATTAATAGTGAAGGGACAGCGATGCTTCTATCTGTAAACTTCTTTCAGTCCAGTTTACACTGCGGTCCTGAAAGGACGCGAAAGTTGTCTATAGCGGTATAGCGGAACTTATATTCAGTTGTAATTGAACTCAAACAAATAAAAATAAAATAAAGTGAACAATAAATAGTGGTGTATGCAGTGATTAAATTACTGTTTACGGTACTTACATTTTAGAACTTTAATAAGAGTTTTGACTCTTCTAATGTTCTTATCATTGTTTATGAGATTTTCTTATCCGATAACAATTAAAATAACATTTTTTGTTAATAAGAACTTAGTGCTCCTTTTAACTTCACGTGTGAAACATCTTTGATGTGTTATCTTGTTTTTTAGCTAATAGTTAAACTGTTATCATCTTAAGCAGTTAAAATACTTTAAGACTAAGACGTAAATGTATATTTTTTATTTACCATGAGCTTTAGGACGACTTCCAAATATTTTTTTTAATTCTTTCCTAAAACTCCAAGTAGTTTTTAAATTATAATTTAATTATTTAAAATCCTAAGTTTTTATTATTTTTCGTTACTTGCAGACATAAAATTTTCCAATTACTTATATGATGTAATTTTCCTCCTCAAATATAAATATTGAGTAATGAGATGAGATCGACTTAAACAAGCCCTTATGTTGTATTTTTAAAATACTATCTACTCACTGCACGAGGCTTTTAGAAGTTCACCCTCAGTACGAATTGAGCACGAGCTTAGAAGCCTCTAAAATAGTAATTTAACTGTCTTCTAATAATAACTCTTGTATTAATTGTTACTGGGTTATAAATGGAACAATAAATCTAGCTCGAAGTTTATTATATCGTAATAACAAATGACGCAAAGTGAAAGTCACCATTAGTTGTCAGAATAGAGTTCTTATCATTTATTGTGTCTCTATAGAACGTATTAATTTTATTGCTACTGTTCTTTGGCACAATGACATATGAACAATTAACTATACAATATGTTTCGTAGGGGTAGAGCTTTTGTAAACATCTGTATGTTATTTGTTTCTTAGGCGAAATTGTTAGTAGGTACTTGATATAAGTTAATTGTCTAGTCGACGTAATGGTATTACATTTTGAAAATAGTTATTTGACGGTGATTACGACTGTATGAGCTTTTGCTGAGAGTCATCACATTTTCACAAAACCAAGATAATGTTTTATTTTGTTGTATGTTTATTGTTACTAATATTATTTATTATGTTTTATCATTATTTGTGCTAATAGACTTTCTTTATCTTAAAGCTAAATTATATTGACATGGTTTGTAGCTTAGGCTATTCTATACATATATACGTTTATATCGAATGACTTGAAATCTTTAATTATGGACATTTGTTTGTTAAATAAGAATCAGAGAAATAATTTTATTATAGTGAATTTTACTCTTTTAAAGCATGGTACTTAATAAAAGCCTTAAACGTTATTTTGGTGATTGTGTTTCTTATTAGTTGGACGCTGTTACGCAATACATTGTCAACCCACACGGTTGCCATTTTGAGAAAGTTTAAAGTTTTAATTAGCTTTTATTAAATTTATTTTAAAAAGTAAGAGAAATAATAGATTTTTTGTAATTATTATTATTACACTAAATGTATATCGTTACTTTTGGTAGCAATCAAAGTAATAGAATTTAATGCATTATTGTTAAATATTCTAAACATGTTAGGGTATCGTGCCCACTAGATTTTTCAATGTTTTTGCTATTAAAACATTGGATTACTATTATTCATTGTTTAATATTTAAGTAGCAAACATGAAATGGATAATGGTATACTTCTAATTTTAACAAGTGAAATGAAACTTTGACTTTTATATGTGTGTGTGCATAAATAAATAGTGAACGATGGAATCCGAAGATAATATACAGACTTTTTTGAACTGCACCAAAGAGATCTTGGGAAGAGATCTGTCATGGGAAAATTTAAACGTCTCCCAATTACTGGAACTCCTACCGAAACAGTTACATGAAGATATTTCTTTGAAGTAAGTGTTTGCATTTGGTTTCTCTTTACGACTAGTAGACAGTAAGTTCAGTAGGGTTATTCACGATCATTCGAAAACTTTCCGTTCCGATATTACAAGATTTCGTACCGATATATCAAGCTTTCTATTATTTTATACTAAGATTCTAATCGGAAACTCCCGAAGAATGCCGATGCTCAATCCTATGGGAATTGTTAATATACACACCGGCACAATTAGCGGAACAGAAAAAAAAGTGAGACTATGAGATAATAACGCATATATTTGACGAAAATGTAATTAGACACAAAATAACAAATTGATTAACATCTTTTAACAACAACTTTGAAAAGTCTTCGTTATTTTTTATTGAAAAATAAAGAAATTTGAAATAAGTGAAATTTTTAGATGATTATGAACCATCACAAAAAATAAAAAAAATAAAGCATGAAATGATTTAACAATAAAATTAAAGCAAAATTAATAACGAGTGTTTCCCCCTCTTGCTCTGATTACGGTTTCCATTCGTCTGGGCATGCTACAGATTATGTTATTGATGATTTCTTGAGGCAACCGCTCCCACTCCTCGAGTAATGCGTTTCCAAGTTCATTCAGATTGTTGGGGGGTGGCATTCTGGATTTAACCCTTCTTTTAAGCAAGTCCCAGACATGCTCTATCGGATTCATATCGGGGGAATTTGCTGGCCACTGCATCACCGGTATACCTACGTGGCTCAGATATGCCTGTACCAATTTTGCACTATGAGCACGAGCATTATCTTGCATTAGAATAAAGTCGTCACCAATAAATGGGGCAAATGGTACAACATGTTCTTCTTAAATGTCTCTGATGTATCGATCTGCTGTCATGGTCCCTCCTGTGACTATCACTAACTCCGTGCGAGCTCTCAAACATATCCCTCCCCAAACCATAATCGAGCCGCCACCATAAGCCACTGTGTGTTCAAAGTTAGACTGTATGTGGCGTTCTCCTTTGCGTCTCCATATTCGCTGTCTCCCATCGATCTGTTTTAAAAGAACTCTGCACTCATCAGTAAAGAGAACCTGCTGCCATTCGTTCAAATCCCAATGACGATGTTCTCGCGCTTTTTTTGTGTTCCGCTAATTGTGCCGGTGTGTATACCATTTTCATATCCGGTAAATACGAAAAAACTTTCAGTGGGAGAGCGTAGCTTTCCGGGCGGATCGATTTCGAATGATCGTGAATAGCCCTACAGGACAATAGTTAAACGTACATAGTTTCTTTTAACAAAACCTACGCTTTGGTAGCTATTTTAAGCACAGCAATGGACATCTCAGATTATTTAAACACCAAATACGTTCAAGGAGGGCTCGGATCTCGAGTACGTGTGTACTTATCTCTTATGCCGGATGCAATCCTAGTATGCATTCGTCATCGAGCTTCTTTAAGATGTGATGCAGTTTCCGGTAGTTACTCGTAATAATATGATAATAAGAATTTTAAATTATTATCATAGACACCAATATATTATCTCCAAAAAACATGTGCAATATATACATTTAAAGCAAAGAATTATACGTATAAAGATAATAAATATAATAAGATGTAAAATAGCCCGCAGCCATGAGCGTCAACGATCGGCACTCATTTTTTTAATAAGACAATGTCACGCCTCCTAATTTTAACGATTTTTCGTCATTATTTGCGAGTCTAGGATTTTGACGTGTTCTTTGTCGATAGCGCCTATCGAAATATAAATGGACCTTGAACAACGTTTTGCGAGCTTTTCCAATTCACTGATTCTCTCTGATGAAATTTGATAAGATGTCTGTACTCTAGTCTTTATGGTAACAAGACTAGACAATAATTATTATTTGCACATAGAAAATAACAACGTGATAACAAATTATTTTTCTATGAAAATTCCTAGCAATATAATCTCAATATTACTTTTATTTCCCAAACAGATAGATAGATTTGATTGATAGAATAGGTTTCAACCTAGGGCGGTAAATTTGAATAGTAAAATTTTTATGTGTCCTATAGAAACCAAAAAGATTTCTGTAAAACTTATTTCCGATATCTTACAAAGAGCAAGATAAGACATATTGTTGATGACATTTCCCTCTTCTCGTTCATTGTACATTCAACGATACAGCAAACAAGGGCTGAAAAAATTAAACAGCCTATATACCTATTGGAGAAAATGTAAAGCCTCTGACGTTAACTCAATTGAACAGTAACAGGTTCAAAAGCCTTGTGTTAGCAAAATTGATGTTATAGTAATACAAAGAAGTACATTTAGTGTTATATTTTTGACTTACAGAGCTAATATTTAAAGTACTAGAAACAAGCCCCGGCTTTGCACGGGTGCAATGTAGATGCACTATACACAAAACTATAATATAATCTGTGTTACTCGCTGAAAATGTATCTTTCTATTGGTGAAATAATGTTTAATATCGGTCCAGTAGTTTTTCAGTTAAATCGTAACTAGCAAACAAACATATAAATTGTTCCTCTTTATAATATTATATATAATAATATATCATAGTAATAGTAATAATATAGTAAAGATGTAGATATAGATTAGCATAGAAGAGTAACATTTTGCGTATGACAAGGCAAGTACAGTAGACATTACAAGGCTACAAAAGTTCGTTTTGATGTTATGATCTATCTGTTGTGGTTAGTTATTTCTATACCCGAAAAATAATTTATTGAATAGTTTTGTGTTTTTAACAAATCATTGATGTAGTAATTTAAGCAATATAAAAACATCACTATAAAATATTATTGTCTTTTATTAAAGCGAGTATCACACATTTAAATAAAATACTTTATAACGGATTAAAACGCAGTTTATTATCTATAATATTTATGCTGCCGTTTCGGATGCTTTTCAGCAGTCTGCCGCGAACACGGTTGCTGAAAAGCATCCAAAACGTCAGCATAAATAATAAAAATAATAAACTGTGTTTTAATCTGTTATAAAGTATTTTATTTAAATCACTATAAAATAATTCAGTGTAATTATTATTGTTAGCAATTTTAGAATCCATTTAGAAATTCTAGATTTCCCTCGACAAACTTTTAAGTTTATTACAATTAGTTTATTTGACTACATACTAGATATCATTTTGAATTCTTAATTTGAGATTTATAGGTCTTTAAACCTAAAGGACTTCGAAAAAAATTAATTATTACACCACGGTTTTGTCAAATTCAAATTATTTATTCATTTATGTAACACAATGTACACTTAT
Source organism: Anthocharis cardamines (assembly GCA_905404175.1). Lineage (NCBI taxonomy): Eukaryota > Metazoa > Arthropoda > Insecta > Lepidoptera > Pieridae > Anthocharis > Anthocharis cardamines. The sequence continues at coordinate 5,980,298 of FR989959.1, forward strand.
GAACGTCTGTGTTTTTTGTATTATGGCAATATTGACTAACAGTGTCCTTTTGTTTTAATTAAAATTTATTTTATTTTAATGTGTGATACTCGCGTTAATAAAAGACACGTAAACAACTCTATAAAACATTAAATTAGGTTTATTATATTCACTTATATGACTTTAAGTAAAAAACTTAACAGTATATCCTCACTCGTGTGGTAAAACTTATAATTAAGTTTCTATTTCAAACTCCTAAGCGATAGAACTTCTTCCCTCACAAAGCTGATACCTGCCACCCAATTGATAGACAATCGCTTTTTGCTTGTTGCAGCTTTATGTTAACTTACTGTAGTGTTGACATTTTACCAAACTTGTCTAAAATTGTTTTTTTTGTGGGGAAATCAACAATTATACTCCCCAATAAGAGCCAATACGTGATCTACTAAACCCCACACTTTGGCCGTTTTCGGCGCAAGAAATCGGAAGATCAGGGCATCTCCAAAGAGATCTTGTGGTGTGCCTTAAATGGCCTTAAGCTAAAATGACTCAAATTCTTCTTGCTGAAGAAAAGAGTCTTCCTTACCTCAATGATTGAGATAGGGATTAGAAAGTTTATTTTTAAATCTGTTTCATAAGAAATATGTAAGTTCATAAGAACTTGGATGTATTGTGAATTAGTTGTGTTACTTACCTACTTGTTTTGATTAAACATATTCACTGTTAAATCATATTAATAATTTAATTTAATAGTTAATTCCTGATCCTATAATTTCTTCGAATAAATTGCTAAATAGATTGAATTCCCCCTTTTTCCATTGTATTGTGTTTGTCTATTTCATATTTATTAAAATCGATTGGATTTTGTGATTAAAATGTATGTAGGTATGTATTTAAAATTTATGAGCAATCAAATTCATTTTACAAATTAAAGAAAAAGTTAAAAATAATCTTCCCAGAAAAAGAAAAATATTAGTAACGGAAAAATTTATTCAAATAGCCTTGGTCTAGAAATTTCTCGAGTCCATCAGTCCCACGGCCCACCCCTATAATAATGAAACAATAAAGAAACAGACTTGATTTATGATATAAAATATATAAAGGTCAACCATTCACAATAATTTATTCATGAATATTTGGATCTGAAATGGTATTAAATATATATATATTTCTCGTGGGATTGATGATTAACCCAGAACAATACGTTTAATTGATTCCTTACACGACACCTCATTTGAAAATTAATAAAAAAACGAGATTTTATTGATGTTCATTAACTTTTTTTTTTTATTTATCGATATAAAAGACAATTAGAAAATTTAATTTAAATAGCAAATTTGAAACCACAGAGGTTTATATCTAATGCTATCTTAGGTAGACCGTCAGCTCGATTAATTCATATCCAATCTAAGAAAATAAAAGCATATTGTTTAAAAAGTAATCTTTTAGTTTAAATTTTAAGTTAGTAGGCGTAGCACATTGAATAAACTCAGGCGGTAAGTCATTAATAATGCGATTCTAACTAAATATCATGTCATAGAGACAAGACAACATATCTAAAACAACAATCGGAAGTCCAAAATAGATCTATTCGTATATGTCTTATCTTAGCTCGAATCAGGGGGAATATATGGATTAATATGATTTTGACGCTTGACAATCAGTAAAAAAAAGGTGAATATAAAATTTCTATAATACCTGTTAAACATCACGGCACATAAAGCCAGTTATTATAGCCGTAGGTATAGGTAGAGGTATATTACGGCGATATGTTTGTAAAATTGTTAAAATAATTTTGTTTAAACTTACACCGGAAGTCATAAAAGCCTTTAATACCTAGTAATGATACAATTACCAATACAGGCAACAGATGGAGCATGTTATAACGGAAAATACTGAGCATTACAAGCCGACTGTAGGTGGCTATGACAATTTTGATTTTTTAGGGTTGATAGCGATTTTGAGCGAATAGTGACTAATAAAAGATGACTATTTCTTGCTTGTAACGCCTTTACACCGAGAATATTAAAATCAATAATGACAATAAATAGCCATATAAAGTATAATAAAAAAGTTTTATAAAAAGAGATAGGCAAGAATTTATTGCTAGAAATTTAATATGAAACACCTTCATTTATCAATGATGATGAAAACATAGTATGGGGGGTTATAGTACTCAAAATGTTCCATTATATACATATGCTTCAATTCTCAACCCTAATCTAAATTGCTGCTTTCTTAATTTTACTGTGGATAACATCAATTTAAACTGTGTATTAATATCAGTTTTCTTTTATAATAATAATATTTGTACAAATAAATAAACTGAAACCGACGAGCGTGTATGAAATTGATGTGCATTGATGAAAGTGGATGAAGCGAAAGTGGTATGCAAGGATCGGTAATCGGAGCATATGGAATTCCGCGATCTCTGCCTACCCGTAAGGGGCGTAATGATGTACCTATATGATGATGATGATGTATGTATGAATGTATGTATAAATAAATTATATTTATACAAAATACTATGGAATAAATTGCTTTACTTAACTTTACAAATTTTGATTAATTGAATTCTTTATTTTTAATAAATTCATTCGTTCGTTATTACTTTATTAAAAGTTATAACGAGATTACGTTTACTCCTAGTCTCAGGGGTCTATATTCTAATAAGTTTTATTAATGTATAGAATGAGTACTAATAATTTGGTTAGACTTCATTAGTGAAAAGTAATTAGTAGGTAATATTGTATTAGTATTAAAATGACACGCAATTAGCAAGAACACATTTATTTCACACACACATATACAATTAAGAAAAAACTAAAATACTATGGCTATTATAAAAACAAACTATTACTAAAATTGAGAACTATAGGCACCTACTATGATTACTGATATAAATAAGCTTTAGAAGTTAAAATAACATACTTTTCCATATTATCTATACTAACATTATAAAGAGGAAAGATTTGTTTGTTTATTTGTTCCGATTGAACTCAAAAACTACTCGACCGATCTTAAAAAAAATTTCATCATTCAAAAATATATTCAGGCGATCACATGTTTTGCCAGTAATTAGGCATACAAATGTTATTGATTTTACACACAATACAATAATTAATTACACCACACCGGTCGCGATAATGTAGTGTCTGAAAAACTCTTTCAGGTCATAAAAGCTAAACAGAATTAGCCATTTTTTGTATAGTAGGTACCTGGTACATATGCGTTGCATCCGTGCGAAGGATCACTAGAATCCGCCCGGCTTCGCACGTTACATCAAATATTTTGTACGATTCTTCCAAGAGAAGCCGATATTTGAAGTAGGTATCTTCAAGGAAATGATATTATAAAATATTTTTTTCTTCCTTCCATACAATTATTACTTATTATATAATATGTATTATTTATTACAATTTTGCCTTTTTTCCTCAGAAAAATTGATTCTGCTGAATTTCCGGCTCAATTTAGTGTTCTACAACGTTTTCATTCAGAATGAATTCAGTATGAAATTCGTGGCTTAGTCATCCACATCGAATCTCGCCATTTATTGCAAATTTGAAACTTCCATCAAGTGAACCTCACGTCTGTCGATATCTAACATAAAAAAATCCTTTTAACTGACAGAATAAACAAGATCTACACTTACACTTCTTACGCAGCGTTTCATCACCCATTTCCAAATAAATTTCGTGCCGAAAACGTTAAACTTACCCAAATAATCCCCTAAGGTCATTTGAAGGGTGCAAAATCCCCACCTTAAAGGAGCGTTTGTATTTATTATATCATTCGAGGGTTAAATAAGGAAATGCTAGTAAGAAGTTATATTGTTTGTACACAAGTTCCAATATGAATAAACTTTCTTAGGAAATATGGGCACGATTTATAAAACTTGGAGAGTTGTGTGGTACGTATTGCATTCAAATGGGTTGCAGTTTCGAATCACGCCATTTTTTTACGAATTTAAGCGGTACACGGGTGTGTGCGAATTCCTTTCGACTAAGTAATCTGTCTTCTGTGCTCTGCGATCGAAACAATATTTCTTTATCTTGTTTCTTCGGGTTTCGAACCCGGGAACTCCGTTGCTAAACACTCACCACTGAACCACGGGGGTGGTCACAGTACACAGACGGGAGTACCAAAAAAGGTACCGGGTAAACTATAATATTTATAATATATTAGTACTGACACTCACTTCAGTCTCATGTAGTACGATAAAATTTTCATCATCAATATCTAACTGATTCAGTATATTTTAATACTTAAAAAAATCATACATTCAATAAATCAATTTATATTCTGCTTAATATTTTAAGTAAAAATGTATAATAAAATAAAAAAATCTCAATTAATATTCTTTTATTTTCTAAAAGATGGATGTTCTCAAAAAACAAGTTATTTAAAAGGGTCGGCAAAGCTGTTCGTTTCAACGGAAGGAAATGTTCCTAATTAATGTTCTTTGTTTGTTTGACGTCAGTAATGTAAAACGAAAGATACATTAATTTTAGTTTATACTTGATAAAGTTTTAGAATCTTAATGCCATTATAAATTTAAAAAAAAAGTATTTTCGCCTTAATAAGTTTACGTTGTGCGTTCAGAATAGTTTAAAGGTCAAGAGTGCTACGAAATCAATAGAGATCCCGGCGAATTTACAACGTTCTGAAGCACGCTAATCGTAAGTCTGACACTTCCTCATGTTACTCCACGTGTTCGTAATTAACTTGAACTACACAGCATATTTTACCAGTACAGAGACAAGTTCAACTCTCACTTTTAAAAGAAAACTTTTTTAATGAAGAACTAAAAAAAATCTATTGAACATCCTGTATATACTCGAGCTATATCAAAAAATCATCTTCGTACAGTGACCGCCAACAATGTCTATGGCGAGCGCACAACTGAATATCTTGTTCCTCGGCTTATCAACAATTTACCCCTAGATTTACGAAACAGCTTAACAAATAATAATATTAAAACTAAATTAAATAATCATTTTCATTTTTAATTTTTTTTTTCCTATAATTACTTGGCTCCTACATTATGTGTTTAGTTTGTATTAATTACAAAACTTAATGTTAAGGCGTAGACTAATTTTAGCACATGTTTAAACCCTAGTGGTTTTTTGATGTTATTCTTAAAGTAACTTTTGAATTTGTATTTTAAATGGTAAATAAATTTAAAAAAAAAAAGCTAGTATCGTACAAAGAGTGTTAATTTCTACATAAACATATTTTGTCAAAGAATACCAAATTGCGCGTATTTAAGACCGGACAAAAAACTGCACGTCGTGTGTCGAGTCGTGTGGAATGTATCATCTAGCAATATATTCGATTTTACAATAAACTATTTTTAAAGTATATACTTAATAAACTTTTTAAATATTGCACAGATTACATCACTAATAGAGTGCGTTTTACTGAATCAACTGAATAAGATTATTTTTCAGATAATAAATCGCGACATCCGCATTTCTAAAAAACGTATTTCTGGAGATATCACACACACACGCGGTAGTCGCAAATGGGCGAAATAAGACGTATAAAAACGTCTTGTATTGTATTTTGCTGTACTGGTTGGTTTCAAAGTTTCAAGCTTTGGTTAGTTTGAGCTTAGCTTACTACTTTAACTTAACAGCGTACAGCTTAAAGCGCGGCGTAATTACTTTAACTTAACATTCAGTAATTATTGTGAATTGTATTAAAATTGTACTTGTGGGTATATTTTGTCATTAAACTTAGTGTAGAGTTTTACACTAATGGGGGTTGGGAAAAAATAACGATCCATTCAATATTACTCAATAATTCAATATAAAAAGTGAATTCTCAAGTCGCCTTGTAGGGACTGGGGCACCCTTTGTTTCTGTTTCACTGATCATTTTTCTTTACAGATAAGTAAGTCACAGCCTTCTATGGCCTGGCCGATAGCAACATTTTTTTAAAACCTTGTTTAAACCGAGTATCGAACTCGGGGTCGCCGGTGGTAAGCTCGGTGTTGCCACTGAGTCACGGAGGTGATCTTAATTATTTATTCAATTACATCTTATTTATTTTTGTTTCAGAGTGACATTGAGCAACTGTATGGGCTTAGGCAAAAGACCATACGTTCCGCCCTGGTGGGGGCAGTTAGCGTGGTTCATAGTCTTTGCTGTTATGTTATTACTTGCTGTTCTCGGAAACGCTCTTGTCATTTGGACTGTTCTCGGTGAGTATTTACAGTATTTGAGATAAATGTGGTAAAATTACCACATTTTTTAATTACATTAATAAATAAATATCAATAACAATATCATAAACAGAGACAAAATAGCGTTTAGCGTAATTTGCCTGACGATAATAAGTGAAGCCGTAAGTTTATAAGTATATTTTTGAGTATATTTGCTTCCAACTAAAAATATTAATAAAATCCCAATCACTGATCCAAATTATTCAAAGATCGAACCGTTCGTGACCCTCCTATTAAATTAATACGATGACAGCTGTCATTTCAAACGTCAACATTCTTGCCTTCAGCTGTCAGGAGCTTCTCTTTCACATAAATTGAACTTAGAATGCTGAGTCAATGACCTTTTGGTTGTAGCCATTGTGTGTTACTAGTTATAATATTTTTTTAATTCTGAAATTTTATTACGACGAATAATGTTTCTCTCTCAAGATTTTGATGGATATAAACATTTATCGTTATGGTCGACAAGTTACTTCTGCTACAAACAGTGGCTAGAACCTAGGGCGGCAGATTTTAAGGGCGGCTAATTTGAAGACGGATTTTTTCTTTAAGCTGTTTTATGAAAATCAAAAAGATTTCTACTTACTTTCAGATATCTTACAGAGTCAACTAGCATCTTGCTGAAGACAAAAACTTAAAACGCTTTTTTTTAATTCTTTTTTCATGGTATTTTACACAGAACAGAAAAAACAAGATATTTTAGAAAAAATAGTATCTGACAGTTGTAGAGGCAAGGTCGGCAAAAATTTAACAGCTAAATGCTTTGAAAGTGTATAAATCGCGTTTTCATTTACATTTCTTGGAGTAATTTCAGTATCTTGATCTTGATCATAGTAGAGCTATATATTTTTAACCTTTTTTAGAAGTTGGTTTATTTAATTACTACGGAATTATAATAAGACAAGCATCGAAAACTTTTCAGATATAACTTCGATAACTCCACTAGAAACGATATCTATACCGCCCTTTATAAGTTAAAACTTTGTATATTGAAGAAGTTCCCAGGCTTTGCCTAAAATACTTAAGTTTATTATATTCGCTTCCGATCGACTAAACAATATGAGTAGGTATAAATACGACCGTAGAAGCCTTCGCAGGCTTTAACACCATATAAACGTAGCGACATGAACACTTTACTGTAAGTCAAGTAACGATATTAAACTAGAATGTACTCAAGATAAAAAGGTAGCTACAAATAAAATACGTTTTTTACAAGCGGCGCGTGTAAAGGAAGTAGGTAATTTTAGGATCAGGGCCTAAATGTTTATTATCTCCCATAAATTGAAGTAATATAACACCTATATAGCTGATTATTTTTATGTGAGTAAAAGTCAGTTTCTGGCGGGCTCGCCTTGCCTTGTCGCGGATTTGAATCCTGTTGATGACATGTTGATATTTCTATGCGAATACGTTTTTTCCTACTCACTTCGTGCGTTAAATGGTTGGGAAGAATATCTAAGTTCAGACCTGCCCGCCTTGCATGACCATCAAGAGATATCTCGCGGACAAGTGAAGACAAATTAAGATATAAGATATATTGACAATTTCGATGGACAAGATATCTCGATCGATAAATAATAAATATCTCTTCTTTAGACCTTAGAAGTCGAGTTTTAAGTGTAATTGTCATGTTACACCCGGAAGACATAAAGAGATAATCGATTAAAACACGAGAAAATGGTCGACAAAGTTTTGTCGTGGTTGTCATGCTAGGCCGGCAGGTAATTAACGACACCAACATTTTTCGTTGCATTAGTCTGTCGATATTTGACTTAAAAACAAAACAAGTTCATTTGTAGGAACTACGTACGTCTACATATGCATCTGGAACTACGCAACTGATTTAAAAATCTTTCATGAATAGAAAGCTACATTATATTAAACTAGCAACGCGCCCCGGCTTCACACGGGTGCAATGTAGATGAACTATACACAAAATATAGCCTATGTTACTCGCTGATAATGTATCTTTTTGAAAGAATTTTTAAAATCGGTCCAGTAGTTTTTGAGTTTATTCATAATATACAAAAATACAAAAATTCAAAAATACAAGTCTTTCCTCTTTATAATATTAGTATAGAATTATAGATATAGATAGATATAGATTGACATAAGCAAATATTCAGGTAATCATTTATTTCGATAAGCATCTTAGAGGACACTTACCATGTAGTGTGGCATCCCAAAGAAACAATTTCTGCTAAATTGTGTAGTCACTGAGTGGAATAAGTCCCCGAAAGTGTAATTAAAGCAGTTACCTTGAAGTTTGAACTGCTTCAAAAACAGACTCGACACAATTTCCAAATCGCGACACACTGTGTGTTACTGGTTATAAATAATAATTTCGTTCGTTAGTTCGATTTGAAAATTAATTCGAAAAGTTGTATGACGCAATTAAGAGCCTGTTTGAGACCCGTTTGACAAGACCTGAAAGTATATTTAAACCTGGAAGACAAAGCAATATCAACCCATTTATATGATACTAGCGACCCGCCCCGGCTTCGCACCGGTGCAATGCTGATACTAAATACACTACAGAAAAACTGTTATTATTATACATATAAACCTTCCTCTTCAATCACTCTATCTATTTAAAAAAACCGCATCAAAATCCGTTGCGTAGTTTCAAAGATTTAAGCATACAAAGGGACAGAGAAAGCGACTTTGTTTTATACTATGTAGTGATTTTCACAGTAATTAACGCTACTGCTTCACTTTTTATCAAAATGATGCACTAAATAAAATCATTTCTAAACAGATATATAAAAATGTCCGCGACGATATACCAATGCTTTTATACTGAAACCGCTGAAAAGGTTTTAATTTGGCGCAAGTGACATCGCACGGGATTGCAAACGGTCTAATTAAAATAAGATCGTTTAATTTTATCTTATCGTGAATAAAAAGATAAAGCGTTTCCTGGAATTGTATTAATTGAATTCACTACGTTGACATCTTATAAAACACCAAAGCTTTATTTGTTTGTACTTCACTATCCGTGATGTTGATATTCAAACAAAATAATAGTACCTTCAATGTAGATGTGGACGTTTTCGTTTTTTTTTTCAGAAACGGTTATGTAACCAATATACAGGTTAAATATTGTAATCCAAAACCGTTTTCAAATATCGAAATTAGTATAACAGTTTCAAACTGACGCTATTAAACATTCAAACATTTTGGCCAAAGTTTCGCCACATCGCTTTCATATCTGTAAAATAATATGTAATTAGAGAGAGAGGTAAATAATGTCAATTGGGTGTTCCATATTGTTTGCAGCTTGCGTTTTGGTATTGGGTGCTGGTTGAGATTTTGACTAGATATTTTTTTGTCATATCCGTTACAATGTGATATATCGAATTCATGTCTACTTTAATTTATATATTTAGCACTCTGTGCAATTATGTCGATACTAATGATTAGGTTTAGGCTATATTTTAAGAAAAAGTGCTACATTTCACAAATTATAATAGACTTTTCTCTGATTTTTATGTACATTTTTGTTTGTTATATTTTATGTATATGTATATTGTATACTTATTAATTTAAAATTTACTTAATAACATTTAAATTTTAAAATGTAGTGTTTAGTTTGTATATTAATGTTACGTTTTATTTTAGATTTGTTAGTGTCTAAATTCTTATTCCTACTTACTAATGTGTGTTTTTTCCATGATTAATAATTGGTCTGGAACAAATTTCTGGAAAGCGTGGTCTTTTCACTACCAAAATGGACTTTTCTAGATTATTTACAATAAAGAATATTGAAGTAAATTATTATTTGGCTTGGTATGGGCATGTTAGGAGTAGAGATGAAAAACATCTATCAAAAAAAAATACAAAATGAATAGGAAAGCGGAAGACCAAAAAAAGATGGATTGATTGTGTGAAGAATGATATATGCTTGAAAGGTGTGACTGGTGACATAACGAGTGAAAGAAGAGAATGAAAAAGAGAACATAGGTATTGCACCGACCCCAAATAAAAAGGGCAGGAAGAAAAGGATATTGAAATAAATATTCAGTTTCACTACATCGAGACTCAGAGTCATATAAAAACAGTCAGTGTAACTTGTAAGCATTTGGTTTGAATAAACATTTCTTATTTCTATTTCTTACTATAGGTACTTATTTATATACACTATATATCAATGCGTCACCTAATAAATTCACTCTCAATAGCGTTTCCGATATAGGCCATCGAGAGCAGATTACTATGTTAGATAAAGAGCCAGTTGTATAATGAATCATTCGTTTTATTTCTATTTGTATTTTATTAAGTTGTAGAATTATTTTGCGATCTTATCAACGATATTATACAATTAGAACTTGATCTATAGAAACTACATGAAACAGAATAGATATAAACGTTTTTTAAAGTATAAATCTTTCCTATCACAATAGTCATGCCTCTGAATTTGTTGTATATAAAAAAAAACAATATAACGCAAGGAGCAAATAAATTTAAGCACCTTTGGTCTGATTTATATATTATAGTTTTCATATTTATTTATGTATGTTGGAGTAAATTTAGGAAGTAATTTTGTGGTAATTCTTTTTATTAATAGTTATTATTTATAAAATATCAAGATTACATTATGTATAGATAGGTAGATAAAATGTTGTTTGTCCTCCTCCATTCCTTATTAAATTTAAATTTATTATTTTTCCATATAAAATTACATTTTATTTTTTAATTATTAATTTATAAAAAACCGCTAATGTCAGCGCACCAACCCTCCCAAGGAGCCACTGAAAATCAGTGTTGGGGTCGCATTCATGCTCCAATGTATAGAGTGGTGTTCCAATTCGGAGGTCACCAATTATAGCAGTTGTAACATTTTATTGTTTCTAATGGTCTATAATTTTGATTTTTGTGTTATTGTCACTGTTGTATGTTTGGTGATTTTATCTGAATATTTTTTTCTATTCTATTCTAATTTCCTTCTTTGTTTACCAGCTCACCGGCGTATGAGGACAATGACTAATTACTTCCTCGTGAATCTGGCGATAGCAGATCTACTTATGGCAACTCTGAATGGCGCGCCTAACTTCGTGTTCTTGATCACGGCTCACTGGCCGTTCGGAGCCGTGACATGCACAGCGAGCAATTTCACCGCAAATCTCACAGTTTCTGCCGGAGTATTCACGCTTGTAGCTATTACTGTTGACAGGTATGATGCCTTATTAATAACTGTTATTGTGTATAGTGTAGCATAGAGTATGTATATTATTATTGTATACCTATATAGTTTTATTAAAAAAAAAAAAATGAAAAAAAAAAATCATACTGACTGAGAGACTGAAACGCGCAATGTGCACTTCACAGTTTTTCCATCTATAAACGGTGGTACGTTACCCTGTCGGAATTTCGACATTTCTTCCACCCGTTGAATGCCCGAAGTGACCAGACGTGGGGTAGACATGCTTCTAGAAAATTATAAACATGTCATCCCGGTATTCGAAACCGCGACCCATCGGTGAGCAAGGTAGCACCAGTAGGTTTCTACCAAACGTGCCTACGAGCCCGTTAAAATCAGAGTGACCTATTTAAATAAAATACTGTATACCGGATTAAAACGCGATTTATTATTTACTGTCTCCCCGCGACCACGGTTGCTGAAAAGCATCCGAAACGTCGGGATAAATAATTTAAACAATATAAATAATAAATCGCGTTGTACCGGTATACAGTATTTTATTTAAATGTGTGATACTCGCGTTAATAAAAGACAATATCAGAGTGACCTATCTCAATATTTACTTAAGTTATCAAATTTATTTAAGACCGTTTCATAAATAACGGCTATTTAGAGAATTACGGTCATAACCTTGTATCTTGAAACCCAATAATTAAGAGAATAGAGCACTTTGATTACTTTAGTAATTCGTTAGTATTTATTGTACCGACTCTTACTTCTTGGTACTTAGAATTGCCATTATTCGTATTTTATTATTTAGAAAGTTATATTACAACAGCTAACAAAGGATTATATATTATAACTTTAATTAATTGCTTGTAAACTTTCAGTAAAGTCAATTATGTTACTCTCTTAAGTGAAATTGGGTCAGAAATAGATTATAACAATAAATTACTTTTATATGATAAACTGGAGGAAATTTTAGATGTTACTAGCGACCCGCCCCGGCTTCGCACGGGTCTAGATTTTTTTGACAAAAAAGCAGGGGTTGTATGTATTTTTTAATGCCACATAATAAAAAAATAAAAACAAAAAAAATCGTCCAAAAATTAAAAAAAAAATTTAGGGGTGGACTACCCCTAACATTTAGGGGGATGAAAAATAGATGTTGGCCGATTCTCATAGATACCGGATAAGCACAAAAAATTTCATCAAAATCGGTCAAGCCGTTTCGGAGGTGTATGGCAACGAAAACTGTGACACGATAATTTTATAAGTATACTAGCAAAACGCCCCGGCTTCGCACGGGTGCAATTTAGATGAAAATAAGTTACACGCTGATAATGTAGCTTTCTAATGGTGAAAGAATTTTTAAAATCGGTCAAGTATTTTTTGTATTAAATCGTAACAAAACCGCAAAAATTGAAGAAAATGACAAAGTATATACAATACTACCCCTCGCAGCATTGCTCGCTGCGCTGCGCTGCTTGAAGCCGCACCGGCCGCGGCGCGACGGCCGCGGCGTGTATTTTTGTTTGTATTGATATTTTTAATTTCGTAATATCTTTTGAATGGAATGTCCGATTTCAATAATTCAAAAAGTAGTCAATAGGTATTGAAACAGTCTTGGATATGAAATAATTTATTTGGATAAGAATTAATATAAAGGTATGGATAACATGGTCTGATTTTGAACGGCATTTCTTTCAATTTTTTAAATGTTAAAAAGTAGTTATAGTAACATAACTACAATAGCTAGATATATGATCTCGCGAAGTTTTTTGTTGATATTGATATGTTCTATAATATTGTAGAACATTTTTTTGTTCTATCGTTAATACTTTCCGCAGCGCATGCGATGAAAGACATATTTTGGCTAATTTTTTTACATCTTGAGTTGGTTTTAGTAGGAATTTCTAAGGATCTCTATTTTTTTCTAGTAATAAATATAGCCTATGTTACTCAGCGATAATGTAGCTTTCTATTGGTGAAAGAATTTTTGAAATCGGTCCAGTACTTTCGGAGCCTATTCAATTCATACAAACAAACAAAAAATCAAACCTTTCCTCTTTATAATATTAGTATAGATTAGATTGTACTATGAAACTTTAAAAGGGTCCAAAAGACGAACTATAATTGAGTTTAACTTAATAGTATTATTGTCACTTTCTTTAAAATATTAGGTATATATTATACTAGCCATCCGCCTCGGCTTCGCACGGATACAATGTAGATGTACTATACAAAATAATGTATTTTTTTTACTTTCTATTGGTGAAAGAATTTTTAAAATCGTTTGTTATGTTTAAATTTTAGTGTTTGATTTGGGGTTTTAGGTTTTAGCTAAAAAACAAGAGGACACCGTTAGTCAATATTGTCATAATATAGAAAATTACAGTAAATATCAACTCCGTAGGAATAGATGGTGTTAATATGGCAACTTTGTGACTTTTCAAAAATCAGACAACTGTCACCTTTCTGTCTCCCCGCGACCACGGTTGCTGAAAAGCATCCGAAACGTCGGGATAAATAATTTAAACAATATAAATAATAAATCGCGTTTTAATTCCGTATACAGTATTTTATTTAAACGTGTGATACTCGCGTTAATAAAAGACAATATTAATATTAGTATAGAAGAGACAGAAACATTTAGAGTAACTCTCAACTTTGATTACTAACATAATATTTCAGTATTCTACTATACAGTACAACAATGACATACACTCAAAACAAATATCAATAGTAAAATTATACATGTGAAATGAATATTACAGAGAACATTATCTTTGATTTCCTCATTATATCAGTTTTATTTGATGCTGCAGAACGAACAGGTGCGGTTGATACGGGAGTAAAACGTGGAAATTATGATATTTCCTTCCTCTACCTGATATTTCCTATTTTCTTATAATACCGACTGCATTTTAGCACCAGAGGTCCTGGGTTCGAATCCCGGGGAAATAAATTAAAAAAAATTGGTTGGGCAGAGCACAGAAGGAAGAACTTACTTGCCTGTATAGAAAAATGATCAGTGAAACAGACACAGAAATGTGTCTGCTCCGTGCCCCAGTAGGGGACTCGGGAATTTACTTTTGCTTATAATAACAATTAGATTGTTTTTGGTAAAAAAATTATGACCAATTGGCTTCAGGGACAATGATAAACGACTTTTAAATATTTTTTTTGCTCAAAATACGCTTAAGACTGAAACCTACTATTGTTTTGTCGAAGGGCTCGTTAGCGCGTTCGGTAGAACACCTGCCGTTTGCATAAATGGGTCGTGGTTTCGAATCCCACCAGGACGACATGTTTATAATTTTCTGTAAACTATCTTCCCCATGTCTGGTAACTTCGGACATTGAACGGGTGGGAGGAATATCGAAATTACGTCCGGGTAACGAACCACCGTTCATAGATGGAAAAACCGTGAAGTGCATATTGCGCATTTCGGTTTCTGTCTATGGATTTCCGAATGCTCGAAGTAAAAAGTAGGACGACAACGCATCATTGTCTGATGTTCTGTGGCTGGGGTATCACCTACCATCAACTGAACCTCATGCTCATCTGTCGATATCTAACATAAAAAAAGTAGCCTCCAAGTGCTTAGCTACATTTTTTTAGTTAGTAGTAAAGTAAGAATAAAAATATTTCTTTTGACACATAACACCAATATAACGAAAGGAATAAATTTAGACTCTTAAAAAAGTTCAAGCAGTTTTCTAAAATTTCAATTTTGGTCATCTGCGAGATTTTATGACTGGTCTTTCAAACCATTATTTTAACAAAAAAGTATATTTGTTATTAATAGGTTGTTGATTAGAAACATAACACAATTAAAATTTGTATTACAAATTATGTTTTACACGTTCAAAAACATTAAAAGGCGAATGTGAATGTTCGTGTAATTTGAATTAATTTCCCTGGAGTAAGCGATTTAACTAATAGCTATAATTATGTTAATCTATGTGTAATTAGTAAAAACAATATTAATATTTTATTGAGTTATATCTTATATGTAAATATCAACAAGTAACATGTATTATAAGTAAATTGATATTGCACTCTTCTTTATACTAATTAGTTACGTAAATAGTGTCTTATTACAAGCAACATAAATATTTTTTATCATTCGTTGCATAAAGTGCCATATTAAATGACTAGCAATAGGCTTTGCAAAAAAATATGAAGCTTTCTATTGGTGATAGATTTTGTAGTTTTGAGTTGTTTTTGAGCTAAACCGTAACAAACAAGTCTTTCCTCTTTATAATCTAATATATAAAATTCTCGTGTCACAGTTTTCGTTGCCATACTCCTCCGAAACGGCTTGACCGATTTTGATGAAATTTTTTGTGCTTATCCGGTATCTATGAGAATCGGCCAACATCTATTTTTCATCCCCCTAAATGTTAGGGGTAGTCCACCCCTAATTTTTTTTTTTTAATTTTTGGACGAAATTTTTTGTTTTTATTTTTTTATAATGTGGCATTAAAAAATACATACAACCCCTGCTTTTTTTGTCAAAAAATCTTGACCCGTGCGAAGCCGGGGCGGGTCGCTAGTATAAGTATAGATTTAAATGTTCATTTCAACACTTTTTACGAACCTAAGCTGAAATTTACTTAGTAAGAAATCATTGGTTTGGAACAAATTGTATAACATATTCTGTCTGCTTCCATAACTCAGTGGTAAGCGCGTTGCGCTTACTGCTTGGTCCCGGGTTCGAATCCTGGGGAATAAAGATAAAAAAAAATTGTTTTGGACGGGCAGGTCACACAAAACTGATAGAACTTGTCTCTATAGAAAAATAATCAGTGAAATAGACATATAAATGTTTTGGCCCCAGTCAGAGACTAGGGAATTCACTTTTATAAAATATAAATTTTGTTTATAGATGTATATAATAACGTAGAAATACTTACGCTTTGAATTTTCATGCATTTTCACAGACTATGCCAGCTATCTCACGTAAAGTGCTTTAAGCGCACGCCGATAAAGCCAATAAAGCATTTTGTTCCGACATATTGTAGAAATATTAAAGTTTTGGAATGAACGAACATTTTATAGCGAGTATATAAATATTGCCTCTGTGGCTCAGAGGTAAGCGCGATGCTTTTAGCACCGGAGGTCCCGGGTTCGAATCCCGCGAAAAAAGGAATAAAAAAATTTTGTTTCGTTCGGGCAGAACATAGAAGGCTGATACTTGCCTATAAAGAAAAATGATGAGTGGAATAGATACAGAAATGAGTATGCCCCATGCCCCACTCGGGAACCTTTATCTATACTAATATTATATATAAGGAGGAAAGATTTGTTTGTTTGTTATGTTACGATTTATCTCAAAAACTACTGGACCGATTTTAAAAATTGTTTCACCAATAGAAACATTATCAGGAGTAACATAGGCTACATAGACTTCTTTGTGTAGTACATCTACATTGTACCCCTTACGAAGCCGAAGCGTATTACTAGTTCACTATATAGATATACAATGTTACACTTTCTGTTCAGATACGTGGCGATTGTGAAGCCTCTCCAACACAGACTCAGCCGTCGCGTTGCCAGAGCAGTATTACTAACCGTGTGGTTCGCCAGCGCTCTGCTAGCCTTGCCCAGTATACTGTACTCGGATACGTATAAGAAGAAGTAAGTATTATATTGACTTTTGCCATTTAGTCATTACATTATATCTGGTTCAAAAGTAAAACAAAGTCATTTTTAATAAACATTTTTGGTATTATTTTATTCTAAGCGTCCAGACACAGAGTGGGATTACATTTTTATATGGTTGATGTACCTTATATTCGTACGAAACGGCACGCCTCCTCCTTTATCCTCCGAACCGCCAAGGAATGGAATTCTCTACCTGGGTATGACTGTCCCGATTCCTACAATCCTGACGTCTTCAAAGCCAGAGTAAATAGGCTTCTTCTAAGTAAGCATGCTCCCATTTATATCGCATCCGCGCTTATCATCAGGCAGGATTGCGGTCAAATGCTTATTCTTCATAAAAAAAAGCGTAAACCTACGGCAAGAACAAATCACTAATTGCGTATTATGGTCCATAAAAAAACTATGAAGAGCAAAACGCACTTAGTAAGTGGTTCTTATCGTAGATGTATGCTAAAAATATGTATGCAATAATAGACATATTAATTTTTATATATTACTTACTTATTGTGCTCGTATCCTCAAATCCAAGTTAGGTTACATAAGCCACATCCGCGCACATGAGAGAGCAGCACCATCCAACTCTCAATAAATAAATAAACTCTAAACAGTCGCCGCGGCCGCATCGGCCAGGATCAATATATATAATATACCTTTGAACTAACGATATATACATACATATATCCCCACGCTCAAGTGCCTCATAACACGGGCAGACTAAAAGATGTCAGCAAAGGTGCTGCATAAACATCGTCTATTTCTACAGACTGGTTGTAATCCTCTGTATTAGAATATAGAGTTCTATTTGTTTAAGATTGGGGTTATATTTGTTTAATTACTGAATCCTAGATAGCCTTAAATTGTGTTCCTAGTTGCAGTTTGGATTTTCTTGAAATTAACGGTAAACTCTTGCGTGTATGGTTCTGGGAAATAATCTATTTACTCATGCAAGGATTTAGTAGAAATTTATGTTTAGCAATGTGTGCAAAGTGCGAAAATGTCGGGATTTTATAGATAAATTGCGTTTTAATAGTAAAATTACTTGTCTTGTCTTACTATCAATTAACGTAAAAATAAGGTGATATTTTTACGCTAATTGGTAGTAAGACATCTAATCATTTCGACTATGTATTTGCGTGTTATTCCCACGAGAATGTAAGTGCGTGCTCCTATTTCACCATGCCTACTACTGATAGAGGACAAATCTTTGTTTTTTATTTTATTTTTTCGTTTATATATATATATATTTAATAATTATAGTTAATTACTTAAAGATGTCATGTGAAACATGGTGTAATGGTTAGCTCCTTACAAAAAATTTGTAAAACGAAAAACTTGGCGATTAAAAAGAGTGACGGCGAGTTTATTGTCAGTTCTTCTCGTCCGTTCTACGCCCTTGATTTGAGAACTGGCAGTAAATGTAAAATTAGAAGCATTTAATATGTATTTTTTTATTGGCGTTCATAAGTGTACATTATGTTACCTAAATGAATAAATGATTTTGAATTTGAATTTGAATCCATAATGTAAGAATACGATAAGGTATTCTTGTGCAAGAGAAAAGCCGAGTGGTACAAATATTCTTCTTTTAAGCAATATGATTCAACAACAATAATAACTACGGGCTCGTTGGCGCGTTCGGTAGAATACCTGCCGTGCGCATCGATGGGTCGTAGGTTCGAATCCCAGCGGGACGACATGTTAATAATTTTCTGTAAGCATGTCTTCCCCAGGTTTGGCAACTTTGGGCATTGATCGGTGGGAGGAATATCGAAATTCCGACCGGGTAACGAACCACCGTTCATAGATGGAAAAACCGTGAAGTACATATTGCGCGATTCGGTTTTAGACTATGGATTTCTATATACTCGAAGTAAAAAATAGGTCGACAGCGCATCATTGACTGATGTTCTGTGGCTGAGGTATCATCTACCATCAATTGAACCTCATGCTCGTCTGTCTGTATGTCTATATGTGTGTATTGTATAGATACGTAGGTAAGCAATTGTTTATATGTATTTATTAAATCTCACATTTGAGAATTATTAAAAGCACAAGCTATCAGTGTCCTCTTCAAATATACATCTTTATATATATAATTCTTCTGTGAGTGTGTATGTCACTGAACTTCTCTCAAACGACTGGACCGATTTTGATGAAATTTTTTGTGTGTGTTCAAGGGGATCTGGGAATGGTTTAGATTCACAAAAAAGTTTGAAATTTTCAAATTAAAGACGTGTAGACAGGACAACGTCTGTCGGGTTCGCTAGTATTATGTATAATACTATAAATGTATGTATTTGTAGAAAGGTACGTATATCATTGCATTAATATTTCTTTTACACATTTTGCCGAGGTCAGAGTAGTTATCGCAAGTGTATTTTATCCTTCTCCGAGAAGATTAAACCCATTTGAGAAGCCTATACTCGAGTTGTTACGGCATTCATTTTTAGAATTGGCAATAAAAATCTCTATAAAACAAGGAAGTGATACCTGGGTTTATGGCGTTTCTTACATTTGGCTTGAAAAAATGAGATGAAGGTATTTTGTCTTTGTCATAAAAAAGTTCCGCAATGTAAAATCCTTTTTATTACATCTATTCAAAAAGAGCTAGTTGGTTTTCTGTAAACAGGGAGCATATTAGCTTTAGATAATCGTGATTTGAATATAGAATGTGGATATTGTTAGTAAATGATTCAATCAGAAATGTTACTGGCTGTGCCAACTTCATTCTCACCTTTTTTAAGTTACCACATATAAAATAATAATAATATATTAAAGCCAAAACAAAAGCTGTATGTATATTTTTTAATATTGAATAAATATAGAATTTTGTTTGGAGTTGTTTTTTGTATGGAGTTAAAATTGTTCAATATTGTGAACACTCATTTCTTCGAAACAGATTTTTTTTTAAACGTGCTATGTCTATAATAATGAATGAATGGATAACATTAAACAACACGATTATAACAGTTTAAGATTATTCGCCTGAAATATTCTAAATTAGAATTGATTTAACTTTTATTATTACCTAAAACATTGTTATATTCAAGTCCAGCAATATCTTTTAATGAGGGTTACTAGTATTACAATTAACGGCATGCCAACTGGCAACATTCAGGCTTTGTAAAGTTTTAATAGCCATATATGAATTAGTACCTATATACTTCAATATTACAGCCTCTACGACATTAAGCAATTCGAATTCAATTCTCTCTGTGAATTGCGAAACCATTATTAATAACGGTAATAAAATAGAATTATCTTCGCTCATTACTTCTCGAAAGGCTAGATACTGATTACGAATATGTAATTTTACCTGATAATTATGGTAATTTCTTTATAACCCGTGTGCAATATGAGCACTGAAATATAATTAACTTTAATTTGTGTTATAACTGCCGTATATATAGCGAAATAAATAACTCTACCTACCTCCAACCTCTTAATTTCCATACATTGTTTCTTTAATTAATTATTTTACGCTAGAAGACAATAGCCGACCGTTCCTTTCAAGAACCTTATCGAGATATCCTGTTCTGAACAAGTTTTCTTTTCCTTAAAACAAATTTTTTAATAAAATTGGATTCTCCAGACTATTATTTTATCAATTTACGGAATTTTCAGGAAAAGCCTGGCAATCTGTTTTAAATTTTTGTTAACTTAATTAAAACGGTCCTTGCGACAGTGACATGGAATTAAGAAGTCCATTGGGGTACATTTTCTTGACTTACGTAAGCTTTTCCTGGGCTATCATTTGGAAATCTCAACGAAATACCTGACAGCGTTATTAGAACTTTTTATTTGGCATAAACGTTTTATTATTTAGTGAAGAAATTCATTCGTATTTTAATTAAACGTCACGAACATTGTTATTATTTGACAATTTTCTGTACTGCAAAATTCAAACCCCTTTTCATATAAATAATTAGTAACTTTGTTCCAAGGTACATCGATGGCGAACGAGAAATATGTTTTATGAAGTGGCCGGATGGTAGCTACCCTACGTCTAAAACTGATTATTGGTAAGTATATAGGTAAATGACTGCATTGCGTTAAGCTCCGGAGTGTCGGGTTCGAATCCCTGGAACACAATATTCAAAACATATTGTCTCCGTTGGGCAGGGCACAGAAGATTAAACATCTACTTATCTGTAAAATCTCAGTTAAACAGGCACAAAATTGTGTCTGCCCCATGCCCCACAAGAGCGCACGGGTATTCTATTCTATTATAGGTAAATTATTTGGATAGTAATACATGTCAAAAATTACATGAATTGTCTTGTATTAACGTAAGTATTACATTAAAACTATAAAATAATACAAGATAAAATACACGTATTATATTTTTAATATAATATTATTTGGACAAGCTGCTTCATTAAAATCCAAACTTATCAGATGGTGTGTATGCGATTTATATCCCTTGAACTTCTTTGGGTTTTAGATGATATTTAAAGCCATCGGTGTCCGGTTTCACCCCTGACGGAAGTCGTTAACCGATATCGGAAGCCTTGGAGGCGCTTTGAAATCTGTTACAAGAAACTTGTAATTCGCAAACTGTGTTACGACTGTTGCTTGAAAAAAAAAGGAAAATATACTAAAATATCGACTTGCAATCTTTACATACTATAAAACAAGGTCACTTTCCATCGTCTGTCCCTCTGTACGTTGTTTAGTTAGGTCTTTTAAACTACGCAACGGAGAAATTGGTATATTTATTGTATCGGAGTTTGCAGTTGGTATATTTATCTAGGACGTCTGGGCTTCAGTGATAATATGTTAGTTTTTGAGAAAATTAATTAATGCAAAGTATAATACATAGTCCTCAACGCCCTGCTGGACGCCAATCCAGCCCTCGACATCTTTTCTGTCGATCACTTTGCGCTCTGAGTGTCTTAAACACTTGGAGACAGGAGTGGTCCATTGACATAATTGAAATATGTATGTATTAAATGATTATTAATGTAATTGGCTTAATCAACCGTTTTAATTATCTATCAAATAAATAAGTATTCAGAACCTGATCTAATTTTAATCTTGTATATCGTTGGTTCAAAAGTAAAACTCATCAAGTGTAATTTTGAACAAAAATAAATTTTGCTACTATTGCTTATTTTAAGCGTATATCTACGATAAGAACAAATGAAGTAAGTGCGTATTTCGTTTCATAGTATTGTTATGGACCATGATACGCAATTATTGCTTTGTTCTTACTGTAGGTTTACGCTTAAAATATGCAATAGTAGCAAAATTTATTTTGATTCAAAATTACACTTAGTGATTTTTACCTTTGAACCGACGATATTTATTTATTTATTGGTATCCAAACAACATACATGTATTAAACTTTACAAACTAACAATACTTAATGTAAATCATGATAAACATATACGTCAATTATATGGATACACTTATGATGACATGATATATAACTAAAAATAAAACAAATACAAATTACTTTAAAGAAAAAGAAGGTTATGTTATTATCACGACTATAGTGAAAGGTAAATACATGTTACTAACAAAATTATACAAAAATTAAAATACTCTAAGAAATAAAAATAAAAAATGTCTCCTTAACTAAGCACGTAAAACGAAAAACTAAGACTGTTAACGGCGCAGAGTGTCTAAAACTATGCGACGAAAAGTACAGAGACTATTAGAGAACACATCCATACAGTCATTGACATTTGCTAAATCATTATAAGTACGAGATAATCTATTAACAGGTGCGTTATATGATGTGCACAAACGAGAAATTGGAACATAAAAGGGCCTTACGTTTCTAGTCATACAAGGATTACAGTATAGAGAAAACCTGGACAGCAGTTGAGAATGAATATTATTATTTACAACCTTATACATGTATATTAGATCAATAAATTTACGGCGCATTTCAAATGCGTCGAGGTTAAAATATTTGAGTCTAGCTTCGTAACTATGCAACGATGTTCTAAGTTTAAAACGATTACACATAATTCTTAAAAAGCGTTTCTGAACATTTTCCACGGTGTCAATGTGGTTTTGATAAAAAGGTGACCATGCTACTGAACCAAATGAGGCGAAAATGCAAAGATTGTAGGTTTTTAATTGCTACTGAAACGTTATCAGTTTTCGTAGATATTATTTCAATATATTTTTATAATGAGACATTTGTGCGTGACTGTACGTATGTTACAAATACAATACATCTTGTTATAAGTGCGTGATTGTAACGTACATCTACAAAAGTAGGAATTAACATTGACGAACTTTCTTTGACGCACAAATTAGGTAGATGCGTCTGCGATACATATATATGACATATTACATATTTATAAGACATTCGAAATTCATCATTAAGGCTCTATAAAATCAATATAGAAAAACGATCATAGAATTAACTAGAAATATGTTGACATTACAGCTGTCCAAGTATCAATGGATCTCGTAACTGAAAGAACTTTGACACATAATAAAGCTTTTTAAGTGATGGTGCCATTACTCACTACCCTTTTCATCAAGTAATGTATGGGTTATGTCTATATGTTTCCTGGAGACCTTTAGCTACTATTCAGCAAATATGAATAGGGTTAAATTACAATATAAGAGTAATCCGCAACGCATCAATGGTCTTCTATTAAATTAGTATACAGTGTGAATTTTTCTGGCCAAATCCGAAACTATGAAGACTAGCGAAAAGTACTCATAGGAGTCTCGAGACCGATTTTGATTAAAACTAAAACTGCATCATTGGATTTTTCAACAACCAAAATTTCTTTAATGTAGCACAAGACTAAAATGCCAAATTTGATGATTCTAGGTCAACGAAAATTACCCTAGGTACTTTTAGTAAAGTAAAGTAGGTTTTGATCCACTTGGAGGATCAAAATATGCGGCATACACTGTATAATTACACCATTCGAAACTATCACTATTAAGGAATGGATTCAATGAAGTAATGACATATGGTTAACTTTAGTTAGTCAGTTAATTTAAAAAATATCAGTTTTAGTAATAGGGATGGCAACATCTCTTCAGAGAGCTTTGCACGAACAACTTGCGAAAAAGTATTCGTATCGTCGAGATATCATTTGTATGAAATTTCAAAGGATTTCTCATTCAACTGACAAATGGACGATTCGAATACTTTGTCGATAGTCGTTCGAAAAAGTATTCGAATCGTCAGCTGCAAATGCTAGGCCCTCAGCACGAACGTCGCACGTGCACTCCACGGTGCGCGCGGTAAAACCGTTGAGCTACCGCGACTTTCACCTCGCACAAGAATAGGGTAGAAAATAATAAAAGTAGCACATTTTATTGTATCTATAATTTTAATTTCTTAAACCGGTAATGAAACGATATTTGTAATTAAAATCCTTTGATAAAAATATACGAAATTATTATTTAGAATCTTTGTTCATTCCGACAGTTTTTTTTTGGTAAAGTGATTTATTTATCGCTTTATGAAAACAAATTTTGTATTTATATTTTCGCAGGCTATTTTAAGAATGTTTTATTTGATGTGCGCGATACTAACATCGCTGTAGAATAAATCGAGCATATATTTTAATAGAAATATTTACAAAAATATCTTTACATATATCAATACAATTTCATACAATTCGAACATTTAGACTTATTATAATATAATAGGTAGAGTTTATTGGTCCCTCAGGTAACCTCTAAAATTACTAAACCGATTTGAAAAAATATTTTCTAATAGAAAGCATAAGCTTAAGTACTGTCCCTTGAATACGTATGCTGTGCTCTAACTTTGCATGTATGCTCCAAGACAAGAGACCAACCTTAAATTCGATTGAGTTGAAGGTGAGTTAGTCTACAGTCTAATTTTACTTAGTGTTTATAGTGTACTATATAATAACACCTGTTAAACTAATCAACTCTGGATGATTCTATAGGTAGTGTTGCGTTAGCAAAGTCATCGTCCATATGAAAATCTTCACTTTTCGCTGGATATGTTGTTTAGAGACAACCTACTAAGTTAATTTAAATAAAATACTGTATACCGGATTAAAACGCGATTTATTATTTATATTGTTTAAATTATTTATCCCGACGTTTCGGATGCTATTCAGCAACCGCCATCTGTTCTTACGGAGTTGATATTTACTGTAATTTTCTATATTATGACAATATTGACTAACGGTGTCCTCTTGTTTTTTAGTATGTTTAATTTGGGGTTTTAGATTTTTGTTCTACTAAGATAGGTAATGTGCGCCTAGTTGTCTTTGAGAAGTAAAAACTAAAAACGTATTATAAGCATCGAGATCACTGCGTAGCACGATCAATTTAAGTGGGTAGCAAGTCAATATGTAAAGAGGATTATATCAAAAACTGACAAACCTTTAAAGGCCCCTTGTGTTTACCTCAAACACTTTGTAACATTTGTAGGAGTTATGCTGACTACTTCTTACGCATACGTAATAAGCGGATGGCGATGATGTATAAAACCGATACCAATAATAATGGTATATTGCTTACAAAAAGCTGTATTTTAAGTGTTTTTTTAATATTTTTGCTATATGGCTAGAAAAAAAATTACCTTTAATAATATGTTAGATGCCCGTTATTTTAAAAATGATTACATTTCTCGATTTTCCTGAAATACATTTTATTACATTATAGGAAATAAATAAATATTTATATCGGTTTGAATATATTCATAAAAATAAATGTTTAATATGTGAATGGACTATAAGTGGTAGTGGACATTTTTCGTATGTACCACACTTTTAAATAAAATACTGTATACCGGATTAAAACGCGATTTATTATTTATATTGTTTAAATTATTTATCTCGACGTTTCGGATGCTTTACAGCAACCGTGGTCGCGGGGAGGGGCAGAATAATAAATCGCGTTTTAATCCGGTATACAGTATTTTATTTAAATGTGTGATACTCGCGTTAATAAAAGACAATATTATGTACCACACTATACGTTTGTACAAATCATCTATTAGTAAGTAGATGATGTTTGCAGTAATAGTATGTACTAATTTGGTCAAATTTAATTTTAGTAGGATTTGATACTATAACAACTAATATTGACAGTGACTTGTTATCTATACTCTCAGATGATGTTTTTTATTTAATCTGAGTCTATACTAATCTGTGTTCGCAGATACTAATATTATAAAGAGGAAAGATTAGTTTGATTGTTACTATTTAATTCAAAAACTACTGGACCGATAATATTGTCTTTTGTTAACGCGAGTATCACACATTTAAATAAAATACTGTATACCGGATTAAAACGCGATTAAACTTGGCGATTAAAAAGAGTGGCGGCGAGTTTCTTGCCAGTTCTTCTCGTCCGCTCTACGCCCTTGATTTGTGAACTGGTAGTAAATGTAAAATTAGAAGCATTTAATATGTATTATTTTTTATTGACCTATTTACCTAATTTTTTAAATTAATAGATTACACCGGCACACAAAAAAAAAAAAAATTGTCTGTACACCGGGCGCCACCTATCTACGGGCATGTTTTTCGACCCGCTGAATACGAATTTCAAGTCAGTTTAGGCCGTCCAGCCTTCAGTTTCGAGTAAATTGCAAAAAACCCCAAAAAATAGCGAAAATTCGATGTTTTGGTAAGAATATTTACCGGCTCAAACTCCCCACAAACGTAACAAAATAGATCAGGATTCTTATTGCATAGATGGGAATTGCTTTTTGTAATAGTATACTCTCCAGTAGCCAAGTTTCCCACTACTGAAGAGCTGCAGTCGCTGGATGACGACGCCTGCGGGCCTGCTTTCTCACCCTGACCAGACGCCGATTGTGGGTTTACGAAGCCCTGCATCGTAAAATACTCATCACTTGTACCTGCCATGACGGCACACACGCCGTTCACCCAGGGACTCTGCCAGATGGTTCTGTTGTCCACCGTCACCCCGAGGAGGTGCCCTGGTTGCAAGTACAAGCGATCATGCAACGAAATGAAGTCTGCACATCGAAGAAGTTGAAATCCCAACACGATGGCAAATGTTTACTAAATAAAGGAAAAGGTGGAAGAAGAGGTATCCACGTCGTAGATCATTTGAGAATGAAACAGTACAATACCGCTAACACAGTAATTTTCGCTATTTTTTGGGGTTTTTTGCAATTTACTCGAAACTGAAGGCTGGACGGCCTAAACTGACTTGAAATTCGTGTTCAGCGGGTCGAAAAACATACCCGTAGATAGGTGGCGCCCGGTGTACAGACAATTTTTTTTTTTTGTGTGCCGGTGTTATAAATAATCTATTAATTTACCTAAATTAATAGATTATTTTTTAATTTAATTGAATTAAATATGGCAACTTTGTGACATTTCAAATATAAGACAACTGTCATCTTTCAGTCTCCCGCGACCACGGTTGCTGAAAAGCATCCGAAACGTCGGGATAAATAATTTAAACAATATAAATAATAAATCGCGTTTTAATCCGGTATACAGTATTTTATTTAAATACTGGACCGATTTTAAAAATTCTTTAACAATAAGAAAGCTACATTATCAGCAGGTGCCATAGGCTATAATTTTATAATATACCGTATATGTATGGCGGATCGGTAGTGATTTATAAAATTGAAAAAAGTGCAGAAATAAGCAAAAATTATCCTGTAAAAGACAATTATTTGTATAATTCTTTTATTGCAGTTATAACCTGGTATTCCTGGGCGTAACCTATGTACTGCCAATGTCAGTGATGGTCTGGGCGTACGCTCGAATGAGCACAGTTCTCCGAGGGAAAACTATTGGAGAATGCACGCACCATCAAATGCAAGTCGTCAGATCTAAAAGAAAGGTGAGGTTCATTTTTATTTATTATTATATTGTTTGCGTTCAAAAGATAAAAAAATATTTTTTATATGCTTACAAGCTGCAAAAAAGTATTATTTATGTAAAAATATTGATGAAAAAAACATAAAAAGGTAACATAATATGAAACACTAATTTTGTTGCTCGACAAATGAAGATACTAATGATGTTACAAAATGTAACATGATTAGTATCGTCTATAGTCTTCTCGATACTTCAAATGAAAAATATATATGTTTTATTTCAAAGCTAAAATGTACAAAAAAATGTTGCATTTTCTGTAAAAATCCTTACTCAAAACTAGCTTTCATTTCTAATAAACTATTTCATTTTAAGTTCAACTATTTAAACTTCGATAAAGGAATAAAACAAAAAACCAATTTCCTCTCACTCGCAGTTCACTATAGGATGAGATTTCATTAAATCAATTTTTTAATTTCATCTTCCCAGTAGGTAGTACCTATATTACTTTCTCTTTTATACTTAAAACGACAATTCAAATTAAATACGTATTTTTATACTTAACATTAATCATTCAATTTGACGGGCTCGTCGGCGCATTTGGTAGAACATACCTTGCACACCAATGGGTCGCGGGTTTGCATCCCGCCGGGACCAACTGTTTATAATTTTCTATAAGCATGTCTTCCCCACATCTGGTCTCTTCGGGCATTGAATGGGTGGGAGGAATATCTAAATTCCAACCAGGTAACGAACCATCGTTAATAGATGGAAAAACTGTGAAGTGCACATTGTGCGTTTCGGTTTCAGTCCATGGATTTCCGAATGCTCGAAGTAAAAAGTAGGTCGACAGCGCATCTCTGACTGATGTGCTGTAGGGTATCACCTACCATCAAGTAAACCTCATGTTCGTCTGTCGATATCTAACATAAAAAATTAATGTTTTAAATATACCTACGCAAATAATTCAACCGTTTAGTTAGGAAACTAAGCTAACAAAGCCAGGAGACTTCTTTGCTTAGCTTATAATCATATTGTCAAAGTTTTCAGAAATTTATTCAGCCTCTTGTGACTATATAATTCATTACTATTATTTTACCGTCAACCATAATTTTTATCGAAAATTTAATAATAGCAGAAAGATCTGTTAGTAATATTTTAAGAAATTACGAAATTTAAAGAAATAAAACAGATTGAATTTTAATATAGAAGTTATTAGATGTAAGCTTTGATTACGATCAACACAGTGAAAATATATAAAAAGAAAGACCATTTTTGTCGTTTGGAATAAGGAGCCTACGCGAAAATAATACAAAACAATTAAAAACAAATAACAAGGGCGGAGCAAATTCGGACACAGTATTTTTATATTTTCCTTTTTTATTTATGTAATCTTTATTGCAAAGTTTCTTATAAAAATATTTAGAAGTTTAACAACCCCCTAATCGTTTTGAAAGATGAATTTTTCTCATCTAAGTTATAGAGGTATATGAGGGTTGGCAAACAATAGACACAGGTAACTCAGCGAAATTCCCCGCGCCAACTCAGCAACTCAGGCGCTGTGTAGTGCATCGGCTCCTTGAGTCAACTCAATATTGCACGATGCAACAAAATGGGACGCGCAAAGCGAGCAGTGAAACCTCCGAAACGCACGCAACGCCACGCTCATAGTTCACTCAGTGAGTGGGGTACTGCGCCGTGCGCCAACACATTACGAATATGTGAGCTGACTGACCCTGCGCAGTGTTACCCATGTCTAGCAAACAATTTAGTCTACACTTACTAGTTTAATCTATGCTTTATCTGTCAGTCTGTCACTATCAGAATTTAATTAAGTAGATATTTTGAAATACAATATTTTAATATTAATAATTTTTGTGAAGATTTTTTCAGCCCTGAAGGTCTAGGTACCTACGAAGTACGAACAACTTGCGAGAAAATATACGTATCATCTATCAGTTGTTTGAGTTATAATTGCATACAAATGACAGTTTGCTGATACGAATACTTTCACGGAAGTTGTTCGTGCTAGCCCCTCTGTTAGGGAAACACCCTGTTTTATTCGAAATACTTTTTGTTGATTCTTGTAAAAGGTTTTATTTATCGATGTTCCTTTTCAGATTATCAAATCCCTTACGTTATTTATAACGTGATCTTCAATAAAAATCTATTATTTTTGATCGTTGCATTCATATAAACTGTGCTGAGTGCTGTTTTATATTCATATAATGTTTTTCCCTACAAAAATGTGACACGTATCAAATACCATTTCTGTAAATGAAATTCATAGAGAAACATATAATTATTTTTATAAACTAACACGCAATTTAATAGCATGTGTATGTGTATATGTTAGTCTTTGCATTGTAATCTTTTCTTCTCGTCTAGTAAGAATTTTGTCATTTTTGACGTAATGGATGACTCTGTTCCGCCAACTCTTACGAATTTATAATTTTAAATGTACATAGGTTCATATGTGGTAATAATAACCTATAATGATATTTTTAATACATCTTTTGGCATGGGCGCGTTTGGTAGAACACAAATCAATGATGGGTCGTGGGTTCGGATCCCGCCGGGACGACATGTTTTTAATTTTCTGCAAGATGTCTTCATTACGTCTGATCACTTCGGGCATTAAACGGGTGAGAGTAATATCGAAATTTCGACCATGTAATGACCGGTGGAAAAACTGAAGTGCATATTGCGCGTTACGGTCTTCGTCTTTTTTTTTTGTTCCGCAATAACTCCGCAAGTTATACATGGATTATGATTTTTTTTTAGTTTGGTAGGTATTATTTCAGAGAATAATGTTTACGATTGTCCATTAAGGCTGTTGCTTTGAAGTTATTAAAATCCTTTTTACTTACTTTACTTTTTTTACTTTTTAGTTTAAGTTTGTACATACTATATGTAATTATAGTTTTGAAGTCGGTTTTAGGTATTTAGTTCAAAAATAAAATTATCTTCACAGTCTTACGCTCGTCTGTCAATATCACAGAACAGGGAAAAATAAGTCTGTTCTGTGGTCAATATATTCTATTATACTATATAAAAATAAGTCGGGTTTTCCTTCCTGACGCTATAACTCCAGAACGCACGAACCGATTTCCACGGTTTTGCATTCGTTGGAAAGGTCTCGGGCTCCGTGAGGTTTATAGAAAATTCAGGAAAAATTTCAACAGAAAAGCGGGAAAATCTTTTTTCTTTAAGAATAATTATATAATTTCGAAGCCAAAATTATGGCAGAACAACGTCTGCGAGGTCCACTAGTTTTTCATAAAAAAAAGTCTGAATACTCCAAGCAATAAACGGATAACGAACGACTGTACAAGTATAAAAAAGCCATGAACTGGAACTAATACTCGTATATTTTCGTTTCAGTGTATGAGCTTTACAATTTTCGTTTTAGCGCATTTTTATATGTATAAATTGACGTCCTTGAGGTATTCAATTTACTATCAAGGGTGTCTCACGCTCACCTGTACCGTTTTAAAGATAAAAATAAAAATATATAAATAAATCTATAAAATTTTCTTGATCTTGGTTAACAAGTTATGATAACTTTATTATTTTTTATACCTACCTATGTCTGTTCTGTTTCTTTAATTAATAACCAAAAGAGCTGTTCAGAAGGAAAGCGTATTTAAAAAGAATATAATAAAAAATTGACCTTATTTGCGTATCCCAATACTTCTATCTGGTTTATAGTATTAATATCAATAGAATTAACTATAAGCTCGCTAATACCTTCATGGCAACACGGTATGAAACTTATTCAAGAACCAACAAAGGCGCTTGACTATTCCTAAGATTAAGTCTTGAACGTACGTAAATATTATATTATATCACGGATTATGTTATATAGATATTCTGTAATAATACCTTGTTGCTTATATCTTAGCACATTGGTGTTCCCTTATTCCTAAGGGAACAAAATACCAATATCCACACAATACTATGGTCCCCACATGAGGTATTCTTAAGGATAATATAATATTTTTTTTTTTTTTTTTTTTTTTATGTCAGATATCGACAGACGAGCATGAGGTTCACTTGATGGTAGGTGATACCTCAGCCACAGAACATCAGTCAATGATGCGCTGTCGACCTAATTTTTACTTCGAGCATTCGGAAATCCATAGACTGAAACCGAAACGCGCAATATGCACTTCACGGTTTTTCCATCTATGAACGGTGGTTCGTTACCCGGTCAGAATTTAGATATTCCTCCCACCCGATCAATGCCCGAAGTTACCAGACGTGGGGAAAACATGCTTACAGAAAATTATAAGCATGTGCTCCCGGTGGGAATCGAACCCACGACCCATCGATGCGCACGGCAGGTGTTCTACCGAACGCGCCAACGAGCCCGTCAAATTATACGGACCTTATAGAAAGCAAACTACATATAATTGGCTTCATTTATTGATGTATAAGTGAGATGCATTAATATCATTTAAAACATTTTCATTAACATTTCATTCAAAATTTAAATTTCTTAAAGAAAAAAAATTCTTATTTAAAAATAGGTTCATCATATATATCAATATCACGGGTCAATCTTATCAACCTATCCGTAGAACTTGTTACTTTATATTCTTCAGACAAATGAACTTCCTGTAATATTAAAAAAAAATAACAAATGGACGACTGCTACATAATACTAAATGAATCTTCGAAAACACGTGTTTAAGTTTTATTTTACTAGTTTTATATAGGTTAGTTAAGCTTGATGTCATAATCATAATTATTTATTTATTAAAGGCTTACTAACTACTTACATACGTAGAGGTGTACCTCTCAAACAGCCCAAGCCCTGTCTTCTAAGTAGATGTACTTTATCCTTTTATCACAATGGTAAATGAATAAAATTAGAAGCGACAATTTATTGAAAACATCCTAAATGATTCCAAAAAAACCTAATAAATGTTTTACAACTAACTTAATACTTATAACTACTTAAATTATATCTAACTTATAGTTATTATCATAACCGACTTTGTTTGGATATGTCGAATTATAATCCGCAACGTATCCCCACAGGTAGTTCGTATGTTCGTCTTAGTGGTGATGGTATTCGCGTTGTGCTGGCTGCCGTACCACGCGTACTTCGTGCTGGTATACCATCATCAGTCCCTGGCCTCAGCACCGTTCGCCCAACACACCTACCTCGCGTTCTACTGGCTCGCCATGGCCAACTCGATGTTCAACCCCCTGATATACTACTGGATGAGTAATAAGTGAGTAATATCAAAGAACATAGATTTACATAGAAGCAATGGCCCATACTAACTTTTGGCACAGAAAAAGTAGTTCTGCTTTTGACCCGTAGAGCGCGCGGTGTGTATCGGTGTGACACACACTTCTGAGCAGTCAGATGACCCCTCCTCTTACGAGCGAACGGCAATAATGCTCTCTCGCAGTCTTCGGCATCGGACCCGAAGTACCCCGAGCATTGTCAAATGTATGAGAGCGAGCGAGAACGCATCATTGACCACGGAAAAGCGCCTGGGTGCGAGAGAGTGCGCGCTATGACTCCAGCGTCAGAGTGTGCGTTCATACGGAAACATAGCAGCGCCGTGATGGCTGGAGTAAGAACTACTCTAACCCCAGAGAAACCGTGCCAAGCACGCCAATAAAGCCTGTGCTTCTATGTAAATCTATGTTATTAGATAATATTTAATGATAATTATCCAGCTTGTTTATATTAAAACTGCACTTTTACAAGTATTATTGAACCGTCAATTTTTCGATTCGGAATGTTGCTCCTTGCATTTATTTTATTTTTTATTATCTACCCTTATGATGAAATTTTTATGAGTTGCATTTAGGGAATGCAAATCTCGCGAGATTGGGGCTCAAGCGAGATCCCGCGAGATTATGAATAACAATCTCGCGGGATCTCGCCAATTTCGAGATCTCGCGAGATTGGCAGTTTTGTGTGTTATTTTGCAAATAATCACAATATTTGAATAAATTAGGAAAAAAATAATATAGGTATATTATAAGTATTATAAGAAGTTTGCACTTAGCACTCAATCTATTTTCCGCTCTCAATCAAGTATTTCCATAATTCTGACACACTCTCATAGTCTTTATAAAATATTCGTAAATCACATAAGAAACTTTTTTTGCATAAATAACCAAAAATATCGAAAAATATTCGAATGCAATCATGCTCAATCACGTTAGCTAGCAATAACTATTAGCATACAAAGCAAATCCGTTCTGATGATGCTGCACGCCGGCTCAATTTTCGACCAATCGTACGCACAAACGAATCTGAGAGACACCTCGTCCCGCGATCGCTACCTCAGGCCGCCGCCTCCCGTGCACCGAATGAAACCGACAGATCGTAACTCCGTCGGTGTCATTCCGCTCTTCCAATAAGAAATTTTTATGCTTGAGTGCAATCTCGTTAATCTCGCGAGATCTCGCCCTTTTTTCGTCCGAGATCAATCTCGCTAAAAACGGCCGAGATCTCGCAAAAACGAGATCTCGCGAGATCGAGATTGCATTCCCTAGTTGCATTACATTGCAGTGCAAGCCGGGTATTTGAATATAGGAAAACAATATATGCAGATGTGCACCAACACAATCTAGATGATGGTTGGACGAGCTAAGACAAGAGATTAAATTAGAAAATTAAGTGATAATATCATGAATCTTCGTATTGAGCGTTATCTCGGATGAAATTTATAGAAAAGTAAATTTAATTATCTAACATTTCCAAGTTTTGAAAGGTTGATTCTAGAGATTCTTTCAATTAAATAACTTTTATTTTATCAGTGGCTGGATACTTATTTCATCATTACTACTTTTTGTGTGATTACAGTGTTTTGAATCATTTGAAAGAATATGGAACATATTTTTATTTGCAAATAACTGTTACTTTTTTATAAGTTAATCGTATTTTGTTGCTTTATGAAGTATTTATTTGACACTTTATTTTTATAGTAGTGGGGGTCGTTGTTCTGCCACAATTTTGGCTTCGAAATTATATAATTATTCTTAAATTTGAATATGCCCATTTACCCACTATAATTGTCTAATATGTCACTGATTTGCAGTGGACATCTGTTATTCCAAAAAAGCTAAGAATGCATCACGTGAGCTGTCAAGATGGCGGAGTTCCGAATCTAATTTATTTTATAATTAATTTTATGCATATATTTTTTGCCTGATTTTTTCCAATATTTTAATAGCCTATGTCTTATTCCGGACATAGAGGAATCCAACAAATAAGATATCGTTAAAATCGGTACAGCCGTTCTTGAGTTATATGTAACTAACAAAACTTTCTTTTATATATATTGATATCTATATTCTATACTGAATACTGATATTATTAAGAGAATAAACTCAAAAACTACTGCACCAATTTTAAAAAATCTTTCACCGATAGAACAATACATCATCGGCGAGTAAGATAGGCTATTGTGTAGGTATATGTTACTCGCTGATACACCCCTATGAAGCTGGGGCCTGTTCCTACCATCATATAAAATACAAAAATATTTGCATATGAAACACAAATAAGAGGATGTCAAATAAAGACTCCACTCAGCATACGTTACAAAAACGCACGCAACGCCACGCAACGCGTTTTACTCAGCTCACTCAACGCATCGCGACAGCACTGAGGCTCGTTTTCAAAAACGTTACTCGAGTCAAAATCTATTCTTGAGAACTGTCAAAATGTCAAATTACTATAGAGAAAATTTCCAAATATTAAAACTGTATACAAACATCTCGAAACACGAGCCTGAATGTCTCATTTGGAAAAACACATTTATGTTTGTTAAAATAGAAAAGTATTCCTGAAAAAAAAAGTTATTTTTTTACAAATCTCTCAACAGATTCAGAATATATTTTCGACTAGTGCTCTGCTGGTGTCAGACCGTGAAAACGAATACACCCGAAGATTTGAGGAAACAACTAGAATTGAACAAATCCTACTCTGGTATGTATACTAAAATAGATGAATGAATAGAATGAATGAAAGAATGAAATATATATATAGTTATACCTATTTCTATATTTATATCTCAGTATAAATAATATAAATATAATAAAAATATAAATATAATAGTATAAATAGTATAAAAATATAAATATAACAGACGTCATTTCTCGAACAATAATATAGTTTATACCAACACGTCACTACATAAAAATTCACTTTATATAGAGATTAATACATCACGACAACTTGACAATATTTCCTTGTAATAACTAGAACTTATGTAGCACGACTGTAGCCAAAATGTCCTTCTTCATATATTTCACTCAGACATAATATATTTTCGTAACTTTGAAAAAAATGTTTCAATTAATGAATGATATTGTTTCCACAATAATAACAATGGAACATCTAAATGTAACACAAAATCATCAAGACAATATGTTAACTCATTGTAAACTATTTCTTTTTTTTAAAACACATATTAATTTTATTACAATACAAGAATCTTAAAAATTGCTTTTATGCATTCTACTACCCTTCTTTTATCACCCCTCTTAATTTCTGGTAAAAATATTTAGTGATGCGTAATTTCGATCCTACTCTTTTATTAAATGTATAGATATTGACTTTTAAACATTGACATAGTATGTTGATCGAAGCTTTTAAAACAAATCACAACATTGTCATCGTAATGGTTACATAACCTCATTTTTGACATAACGGTTGAATGTGTAAACAAACTGTCGCCCATCGCCTACTCTAATATTTGACGAATAAAGTTTGTGTATTGAGGTACCCTTTCTTTAAAAGATGGAATGGGTCGAGAGCATATCAAATATTTTTTTACTAAGTATAGGTATGACTAGTTTTCAGTCTCGATCGAAAGTATGATATGCTAAAAGCAGTTGTATGCACAACGCCAACAACTCAATTATATAACAGCTACGAATTTTTATGTAGGCACGTTAAAATCTATTCAAATTCTCCCTTTCTTTATTGTTAACTGATTTTACGTCCACGACTTTATCAGGCTAAATAATATATTATTTCCATTGTATTTATTCTGAATACGTAAGAACTTTGGCAGTCTTTTCCTTAAAGGAAATTTATTAGCTTTTTACTTGTAATTTGAAGAATGGTATGCTTTCAAACTGAATAAATGTGAAAAAGTAAACAATATAATATCTTCCTTAGGATGTGTGACTTACCATAAAGAAATCACGAAAATATTTTATTTTGGCATATATATAGTATATAGGTACTAAGTATTAAAAGTACAATGCCCAAAAAAACATACAAAAAAGGTGTGATTTGCGTTTTACGTGTACCATTGTAACATGATTAAATTTCTTTATTTTCTTTTTGAGAAAAATCTATTAAAAAGTGTATAATAAATTAAACAAACCTTAACTATTCAATATAGTCAAAAACATTTGACAATATTTACTCAAGTGTATGGTTTATGGGCTCTCTAGATCTTTTCAACACGTGTTAAAACATCTATAGCATGGATGTTATAAAATTATTCAAAAACAAATACAGTGGATATTTCGGGAACAAGACGCAATGGTCTTGATTTTTATTGTATTAACCAAAATGAAACGATTCATGTAAAACCAGCAATTAAATGCCGTAGAATAAAGTGACATTTACAGAGACGCCATCACAAAAGAGATCGTCTTGTGTTCAATGCTTATCACTTTACAGAACATTAATTCAATGTTATTTGGAACTAAAGTTTTGTGACTTTACTCACGTAGACCAATTAGGATGATTTTTGATATAAAAGAACTTGTTTTAAAATAAACTTCTATAGTGCTTCCCCAAGTCCCCAAGTGGGGCAAGGGGCCGACACATATATATGTCTGTTTTATTGATCATTTTTCTTTACAGGCAAGTAGCTGATCATTCTTCTTTGCTCTGATGAACGGAAATATGTTCTTCTTTATAAATTTATTGCACCGGATTCGAATCCTAGACCTCCCATAATAAACGTAAACCCATACTAAGCCACAGAGCGGTCAAAAAATAAACTTATAATGCAAGAAAAATATAGCCTACTATAAGTATAATAATAAGACGCGCAAGTTCAGTTAGACAACCTATAATATAAAAAGCTTTGAGATCGGATTAGGTATACAGTGTACATATTTTATTTCAGCGAGTCATAGACATTACCGTGAAGCGTCGTCGTTTACAAGAGCTTGACACTCTCGAAGACGGAGCAATCTTTCACGCTCCTTGACGCCTAATGGTAGGTATTTTATTGCAATTTAATACAGATATGGTACGTATCTAGTTGTTATTTATGATTTACTGTTAATATAGATTTGACATTGCTGTAGGTTATAGATAAATAGAGTAATCGTCTACGATAATATATTAGTATGATAACAGTGTCTAAATATCTAAGAGCTTAGAACGACCACCTCGCTAGGAATAATTCGTATCGTCAAGCTGTCAGTTGTTTAAGAGAATATTGGAAATTGCATTCAAATACTTTTACGTTAATTATGTATGCTAGGCTCTGTGATAAAAATCAAAATGGCTATCAATCAGAAAGAATTATGAAATTTGCTCTTTGCACTTGTCTTTATGCGTAACTAAAATATACAAGTCGGTAATAGAGATTAATAAAAAATATGTAAATTCAAGAGAATGTTTTTTATTTTGGACTACAATGGGTGAATTTTCCATAGAAAACAGAAAAACTCAGTCTCTCGTGCAACATTCCTACGATTTGGTTCAAGAACATGTAACATTTTCCAACGTTCATACTCACGTTTCCCGTACACTTTTACCTGTCTAAGAGAAACCTCATTACACAATATCTCTACATTTTTTATAAGCTATTCTCTATAATATATCGTTTATCTTAACTTGGATAAAGCCCTCCATATCGTACTTTACACTCCGACCACAAATCGTTATGGAAAACGAGTTTCTTGGTTATAACGAAAACTTATCAGAGGTCTTCTCATGAATCGCTTTGGCTTTTCTATATAAAGAGGGAAATGAGGACTTTAAACTATGAGGATAATATCCTCTGATCCTCAGACTCCGCGAAAGTCTTGCCACATATTTTGTATTTCGTAATTAAATTAAAAAATTTGCTATCGCTAATTGTTTTATTCATATGATTTTAATGATACTTATTAATACACGAAAGACAAAAGTAAATAAAGGAGGATTAACAAGTACGTATGTATGTTAGTAAAACGTACAAAATATTACTCAAGTCTTATATAAAATGTCAAAAGAGTAGGATCTTAAATAAGAATAGAGAGGTAAAATGGAATAAAATCAGAGCATACTCGTAAGCAGGGACTGAATAACCGATTGATATGGGCTACCTTTTTGAAACGGTATCTATATGAAATTTGTCATAACGATACCGATTCAATTCAATACCTTTATTTCAGTATGCTTTTAAAACGGTTTAAAAGGTTAAATATCGGTAGCGAAATTCCAAACGAAACGAAATTCCAAAGAAAACCTAAATCTATATGTTTATGTTTTCTTTGATTTATCTATCATTTTTATATCCCTCATTGATATAACGATCATATACAAAATACATATTTAGTTTTTCACACGACTTTGCGCGTGATCCCTACTTTAATATTATAAATGCGAAAGTAACGCTTTCACGCCAAAACCACGCGACGATAGGTTCAAGTTTAGTCATTTAGGCTACCGAAATATAAAAGGGTTAAATAAAGGTACCATTTAAAAAGGTTGATATTTCGATATCGTATTTTATACCGGTATTATTCCGGTGAATTATAAAGGTTACGGTACCCCATTCAGTCCTTGCTCGTAAGTAAAATAATACATCACGTGAAAACAAAGTTGTAACCTATAAATCCACTATCGTTCTCCCAAAGTCAAAATAATACTTATATAACGTACCTATTCAACATATAAATATGCACTTTATCTTACGACAAGAAGTTAGGTAGTTACAGTCAATCCACCAATCAAATGGAGTAATACGAAAAAGGCACCGATATTCTGTGGACCGAATGACTTGTTTTTCTTTCTTGCTAGTTTACGAATAATACTAGCTGTTTGTGTGTTATTTTAGGCTGTTTTACTTGATTTTCGGATACCTGTATTTCATAATACTTGGTAGATTTAACCAGACCTTTAAACTAAACTTTGTATAAATAAACTAAGTAATCACGAAAATAGAATATCTTACGTAATATTCGATACTACTTAAAATCGAAATAATATAGGACTTACCGCGGAATACTGAAACGATAATCAAAACTTGAGGGCTTCTTAAAATGTTTCTGTCTTTCATATTACCTTCGTAATGAAAGGGTTATAGATACTTTTAAGTACACCTCAATGTTGATTAGCGTTCGAGAATTCGGCCATTAGTGTGTCATATATTATGTTCCTATCATTATGTCTCAATGCCTCAAACCTCGACACATTGAAAGCCACGATACTCATGTTTGCTTTCTTTGTAATATAAACGCCATAACATTAGCTGGGTTATTAATTATAGGTTTGTGGTTTTAAATTACAGAAATAACAATTCGTGTTGTTTTTCTACTATATTCTATATAAAAGGAAAGATTTGTATTTTAGAATTTTTATATGTTTGTAATGAATAAACTCAAAACCGATTTTAAAAATTATTTCGCCATTAGAAAGCTACATTTCATATACTATTTTTGTGTATAGTTCACCAACATTGCATCCGTGCGAAGGCGGGGTGTGTTACTATACTCTATTAATAGATATTGTAATCTGTGATTAATCAAAGCCTAGTATAATTTACATATTCTAGTTGGCGTTAATAATTGGACATAATGGTTGCAGTATATGCATAAACGGGAGATAATGTGCCTCTTGGTTTTTCATATAATAATTTTGTTTTAAGAACCCTTTTTGCTTTCCATGACATAATGATTTCCGAGCAATATTTTTGAAGTAAGGGCGGATTCTGTTCCGTCAGCTCTTAGGAACTTTAATTTATCACAAATATATAATGAATATGTATATTATTAATATATTGGAATTTAAATAGGTAAATGTTGCTCAGAGACATGAAATGTCGAAGAGAAAAAAAATATTTAATTTTTTTTTTTTTTAATTATTAATTTTCTTATTTTTTCCAGGACGGTCAAATATAACTTCGCCGTTAACTAATGGAAATACCTTTAACCCTTATGTTAGTAACCAACTTTACCGACGTCTTTTAGCAACCGGGTACCCGGGTACCCACAGATCTAAATATTAAAAATTTTGTTTATTGTGTTAAAAAAAATGTGCAAATATTTCAAATATGGACCATACTTTTGATATGTGGCACTCCAATTCTTATCCACTGTATCGCGCGACGATGGGACTGAAGAGATTCCATAATACTCTGCGTTTTTTGAGATTCGACGATAGTAATACTCGAAGTCAACGCAAAAAGAAGACAAGGCAGCTCCAATTCGTGATTTGTGGACAATGTTGAATTCAAATTTAGCTCAGATGTACAAACCAACCGCAAACTTGACAGCTCTATCCGTACCGTGGCCGTACTGGATTCACTCAATATATACCATCGAAACCAGCTAAGTATGGTATAAAGATCTGGTGGATTTGTGATGCAGAAAACGCATTTCCTTTGCAAGGGATACTGTACACTGGTAAAACAGATGGCACTCGGGAGAAAAATCAGTGAAAGAATTGGCGGTTCCGTACCGAGGTAGTGGTAGAAACATCTGCATGGATAACTTCTTTACTACTCTTCCCATTGCTAAACAATTGTTATCGTGGAATCTTACCATTGTTGGCACGGTAAAAGAAAATAAACCTTACATTCCTAGCGTTATGAAGGCAAATAAGACACGGGAGCAGTATTCGACAGTTTTTGGATTTCACGAAAAGGTTACCATGTGTTCTTATGTTCCTAAAAAGAATAAAGCTGTCATTCTGTTATCATGAATGCATCTGGTGCATGAGTTGGTGATGACGCTAAAAAAAAACAGAAATTATAAATTGTTATAATAAATATAAAGCTGGTGTTGACACCATGGACCAAATGGTCCGGAGGTACACAAGCCAACGACGATCTGCGAGATGGCCAATGGCATTATTCTTCAACATGCTAGACATTTCTTTACTTGCATCATATATAATTTATTACGAAAACAATAAAATAATTGCTAAAAAAACAACAGAACGTCGTCAATTTATGCGGAAGCTAAGTGAAGAACTATCATTACCGATGATTGAACACCGCACGGCGAATCCGCAAGTGATACGTCACTTCTCAACAAAGATTGCTGTTGAAAGTATTTTATGTCATGCACTAACAGAAACAACCGAGATAAATCCTGGTCCAGTGGTTCCAAAAGATAAAACTGGAAGAAAAAAAGTGACAGGATCTTGTCATGTGTGCAATGCCTTGCCAATAAAAAGACGGCGAAAGACTCGTAAGAGCTGTGCCAATTGTCACCGGCCAGTATGTGACGAGCACTCAATTAATCTTATACAGTGTGTTAAATGTTAGATTTAATGTCATTAAATTATAAAAAACATGTAATATTTCTTTATTTTTTTATAAAATTTAGTTGCATCCATTAATAAAAACCATTAACAATTTATTTCCTATACTTTCTACTGTGGGTACCCGGGTACCCGGTTGCTAATGGGGCGATGGCTGAAGTTTAAGCTTATTTAAAAAAATAAATAAAAAGTAAATAAATTAACTGCACTCACCACTAACTTTCTTTTGAGTTAAAAAACGACGATTCAAGAGCTTAAAATGATATATTGAATTTTCTTTGAGCTATTCATACAAATACACCGCGGTGGGTACCCGGGTACCCGGTTACTAACATAAGGGTTAAAATGCACACACGTGGTAACGACATTATTGAGGCTGTGTGTGATAATAATGAACTATAAGTTCATAGAAATGGAGTAACCCTTTGTAAGGAGAATTTATAAGATGAATCTGTATTTTTTCTATGTCTAGTCTTAATTGCTCAATCACAATCATAACAATTAATCACATTTTAATTATGTAAATAAATATTTTTGTATACTCATGACAATACCCATTATTATTCATGTAGATACTGTTGATGACATGTAATGAAATGTTTAACATTGATATTGAATAAAATGTTAATATAAATATAAAAGTTTTATTATGAATCCCCAGTCTTAATAATATTAGTTTATGTAAAAATATGCGCACACTTCAATTAGGCAACACTGATTTACACCATTGATCCCGCTACGAATCCGAACGTGCTACGAATTCAAATCTACGAGATACAGAATAGTTTGTATTTACAGTTTTTCGCGCCAAAGTAATTACATCATATTTATCTAAATAGATCAATAATCGTCTGTCTAAATCTAGTGATTTTTTAATGTTAGATATCGACAGACGAGCATGAGCTTCACTTGATGGTAGGTGATACCCTAGCCACAGAACATCAATGATGTGCTGTCAACCTACTTTTTACTTTGAGCATTCGGAAATCCATTGACAGACCGAAATGCGCAATGTGCACTTCACGGTTTTTCCATCTATGAACGGTCGTTCGTTACCCGGTCGGAATTTCGATATTCCTCCCACCCGGTCAATGCTCCAAGTTGACGTGGGAAAAACATTCTTAAACGATATTCGTATCGTTTAAGAATGTTTTTTGCAAGACTTTTGTGCAGGTAAATACAAAATTCATACACAAATAAAAAATTAAAGATATTCCTTAAAATTCGAAATAAAAGCCTTGAAATAAAAGCCTTTTAACGGATTAGACTGCCCGTGACTATGATCGTGTTAAAGCATAATCTCCGGGATGATTAAACGTACGAAATGTATGAATCACGTTTGGTCCATTAATGGTTTTATCATTCAGACCAGTGGTGTAGGTAGGTGGACAAGGGCCCCGGTGCAAGGTAAAAATAATGCAAGGCAATACCGGCTAAATATCTTCAGCAACTTCACAAAATTAATTATTTGCAAATTATTACTAATCATCCTTGATTCAGTTCGCTCGGCGCTTCCACTGTTACTTATAAATGCTCATTTTAAATCTTAAGAACAAATTCAGAGCAGGCTTGAATTTCTAGCTTCAAGAGCTGCTTCCCCTTCTTTCCAAAGCTCAGGGTGCCCTCTCAGCTTCGGGGCCCCGGTGCACTGCACCACTTTGCCCTATGATAGCTACGCCACTGATTCAGACTTGATACAGTCAGATCGATACTAGGCATATACGACAGTTGATTCAATCTTATAAAAAAATGCTTTCATATTTTAAGGGAAAAGATATACGAGTAATTA
Source organism: Anthocharis cardamines (assembly GCA_905404175.1). Classification (NCBI taxonomy): domain Eukaryota; kingdom Metazoa; phylum Arthropoda; class Insecta; order Lepidoptera; family Pieridae; genus Anthocharis; species Anthocharis cardamines. The sequence goes on from FR989959.1 coordinate 6,024,362, forward strand.
GATTAACGGCCTTATTCATAAAAGTTTTATAAGATTGATATAGTAATGTTTTGTCTCGATCTATCGAATATAAAAAGACTACAGAACGAAAGAAACAAAACATATTTTAACTATATCAAGCTTATAATACGTTTATGAATAAGGCCGTAAGTCTTTCAAAAAATATTAGATACAAGTATTTCATTATAAGCAAATTATTTTTTAAATTAATAAGTCTAAGGTGTCGAAAGTATTTTTAATCTCATACAAAGCCCGTCTAATAAAAGCGGCAGATATTCGTTCCTAAACAAAGTGCGAGCTATGTTATGTACTTTTGTAATGAAATGTATACCTAAAAGATAAAAATGTAAATAAAACAAATACAAAATAAATAAAAAACATACATGTAAATATATATAATGCAAATGCTTGCAATGCAAATAACTACCATATTATTGTACAAGTAAATAAAAACAAATCTTGTGACAATTGTAGATAAACTTTCAATAACTATTATTGAAAGTTTATGTAAAAGGTAAAAGGTTTATGTAAGAGGTTTTTTAGGTAAAAGAGGAAAGATTTGTTTATTTGTTTCTGATGATTTAACTCAAAAACTACTCGACCGATTTTAAAAATTATTTCACCAATAGAAATCTACATTATTAGCTAATAGCATAGACATTTTTTTGTGTATAGTACATCTACATTACAGCCGTGCGAAGCCAAGGCGGATCACTAGTAAGTAATATACTATCTACATATATATACTGTACAACTACTATACTAACTAAACGTGTAAACGTGCATATGTGTATGGTATCTGAAATCCATATAATACATAATATGAGTGAGTATAAAATGGAATTTCTGATTCACGTTGAAAGCTTCGTAAGCGAAACTACGGAATACGTTAGGGTGTGGACTAGATGCTCCATTAACTTATCGTTCTTACATTTCGTATACCTATTCGTATTTCATCAATAGTATTATATACCTATCAAACCATAAGATTAATGCTTATCTATGGAGCTTAACAGCTCAGTGGCACAGTCCCTTTAGCACCAAAGGTCCCAAGTTAGAGTCCCGGGAAAAAAGTTGAGAAAGAAATTGTTTCGGTGTTGACTGTTGTCATTATCAGTGAAACACACAGAAATGTGTCTCTGTACTCTCAACTTGGGAAAAACTTATGACACAACACATTTTAGACTAAGTTGCAGATGTTTAAGAGTGACGGTTTTTACTTTCCATCAGGTGACCAAAAGTGAATTTAGAATAGCTATGATTAAGGTAAGGCTTAGAACATTCTAGATTATATGTTTATACGCATCTAGTACTTAATTTTCTTAAACGAAGGAATTATAACCAGATGTGTGTCAATAACAGTAAAACTTTAATTATAAAACAATAAACAATAAATTATTGGTAAATCCACAGAACAGAAGAAGTAAGTAGAAGTGGAAGTCATAATTTGTACCTGATCGACTGTCGCTAAATTCACACAAATGAAAGGAGTATTTAACACTGCAAACAATTACAATATTTTTTCAATGCGTTGTTGTTATTTAACTCAAAACTAGCTAAATCACACTGTTCCTACAGTTTATAATATATCTTAGTTCTTTGCGATAACGGTTACTTTGGCTTAGCGCACAAAGTACATACGATGTTTTGTAATATTAAAACAAACTTATATATAATTACTAAACTGAACTTTATGTGATAAATACGAGTATAAGGATGATTTTGGCTGACTGTGATCGATTAAGAGTCACCATGCACAATAGTGACACTCGTAACACGCCTACTTCGCACTTCCACTTATTTTTCTTCTTCCGTGGGTAAATCATTACAACAAAGCAAAAAATGTCATTTCCGGGATCTTTAATCAAACTTCATATACTTTTCCGGTAGTAGGGAAAATAACTATCGTATTTAAAATAGACGTGGCAGGTGATTCAATTGTTTATTTCGTCGTATTAATTATTACTAGCAGACTTTAATGATAACAATACGTACCTCAAGTTGATGTTACCTCAATTCAGTATAACAATAAACATGTAGTTTGTTATTTTACTCAATAAGTTCTTGCCTAAATATACATTACTAGAATTTCTATTCGTGTTACAATTTCTGTCATTTAACTTTTACCAAAATATAATGAATGCTTGATGATTCTAAACATTTATATAGCAGACTATTAAATATTATCTGATATAATTCCAATTTAGTTTACGCTATGAAAGGAATCTCTGTTTGAGTACGGTTTTTACATAAAAGTAAAATATAATATTTTACATTCTAGGATATCATAACAGCATTATAAAATATTTTAAAGAAATTCCATTACATCTTTAGAAAAGTTCCTGAATAATATGTTAACACAAGAGTGTAGAGAAGAGATAAGAATCTACTACTGCAATGTAGATGTACTAGACAAAAAAAAATACACAGAGATATAATATATCGAGATATCTGAGTTTGTCTTCACTCATCAGCGAGATATCTCTTGATGGTCAAGCTAGGCGGGCAAGAGCGGATTTGTCTATAGACCGAGTAGGCCAGGTTCTAGGGCGGCAAAATTGCGGGGGCGGCAGAACTCAACATTTAGAAAAACACAAATAAAAACGGTATACACAGGTGTAGGTTAGGTACAGACCTAACAACACTGATTGATGTAACTTTATGATATACAAACTTTCCATTTATTTTACTTTAATTGAATACTTATATGATTCAATTCTTCGTGCTCTAGCTGAGTAGGGGGGCGGCAATGTTACATAGGCCTGCTTGCCAGCTTTTCCAATTCGCCCCTGGTGGGAACGGCTGCAAGCGATGCATGAAAGGAAAGAAAAAAAATAAAGTTAAATTGTTGAGTTGATTGAGTCTTTGGATTCAAGGGATAGAAATAAGCAATAATCAAGAATTTAAAAACCTATTTGAGCACTTATTTGTCAATTAGCGTCTTGTTTGTCCATTGTCCATTAAACGTAATTTCAATTTGTATGCAAACAATTGGTTGTCAGTCCCACGTTCGTTCTGTTTGTATTTATTATTGTTAAGCCACGTGAGTTTAAAATACATTCACTTTAAAATAGGAATATAGATAAAAACAATAAAATGCATTCTGTGTTGCGTACACTATACAGTGCAACTCCTTTTATGTGTGTCGCAAATAATAACACAATCTAAGAGACAATTATTTTGATGTACTAACATGCTACATATTAAGGTACATTTGATGTATAAGATGCTCTTGAAAATTTCCTCATTTCATACTTTGGACTTTATGAAAATTTGATAAATTTTACGAATATCTTATAAAATAGTTCCTAGGGTGGGCATTGCCCACACTTGTTCCCCCCCCCTAGCTACGTCTATGGGCATTTGGACTTAATCGGCAGCATCTCCGGATCTCTTGCACGTAGTTTCTAAATGGGAAGGTGCTATATATCAATGCAAGTTACATCCCACACAAGGATTCGCCCCAAACACCAGGTTGCCAGAGTCGGGCCATCCCTTACTATATTGAGAATATTTTGTAAAACAAACAATCTACAGTACCCATAGAGATTATGTTAATAATGTCCCATAATACATCACAAGAATGGTTGTGTCATGTTTTAGCTAGCTGTCTCGACTACGGCAAGTACGAAAGGAATTCGTGTAATGTATTAATTTTTATTGTATATCTTATTTATTTTAAAATACTGAATATGATCACTGAAAGTTTTTGCGTCATCGTTCACGTTTATTATCGGGGGGGTAAAAGACAAATTCACATCCAAGCGTGACCTAAGCAATGTTACACTATGATAGAAGAAGAAACAAAAAAAAACACTTTCGTATTGCATATTGCAAAGGGTTTCTCTCTACAAGATCATATACAAACAGTGGCGGCGTAAGGCGTGGAAGACGTGGGCCACCGCCTACGGCCTCGCGACCCAGGGGGCCTCGCGCCTCGAAAATTTATGAATTACTAAAAAAAAATGTTTTTCAAAAAAAAACATCTTGTGCGCTGGCAGAGGGCCCCGCAAAATGAATCTTGCCCACATCAAATTTAGGTCTTACGCCGCCACTGTATACAAATATACATACATAGACTCTATGTTCACATAACGACACCTGTATTTGTACAGGGTACAATTCCAAAACAAGGCTTTGTAATAGAGTTTTTAAATCTTTCGTTAAATGTAGAAACAAAGGACTTTGAACAGAACATTGTGGTCGCTTTTGAGTTGAAAATTGCGCTGCTTAAATTCACTAAATTGCTACACTCATTATTTACCTTCTGAGAGCCTGTTTAGTGACAATTGGTTGGAGCAATTACCTTATTCTTATTCCTGCCCTGTTTCCTTTTTTTATTTGGGGTCAGCGTAGTTCTATTTTTCCATTCTCTTGTATCACTCGTTACAGTCACACCTCTCAAACACATATTCTTCATTTCAGTCATACTATTTTCTTCTGCCTCCCTCTTCCTATCGAGTTACTATTTTAGTACCTACGTATTTCAAGTACATTTATAAATTTAAAAATTAAACAAAAATATTGTATTTTAATAAATTAAATTTTATTAATCACACATTTGCACAGGTGCAATGTAGATATACCCAATACACAAAAAATACCTGTTACTCATTGATAATGTGAACCTTCGTTACCCGGTCGGAATTTCGATATTCCTCCCACCCGTTTAAAGTCCGACATGCTTAGGTACAGAAAATTATAAACATGTCGTCCCGGTGGGATTCGAAACCAAGGCAGGTTCTACCAAACGCGCCATCTAGTCTTGACCAACCAAAATTATTTAATAACCTTATTTCCCGGGATTCGAACCTCCATTCTAAACACAACACACTAACCACTGAGCCGCAGAGTCAATCAATATGTATGTAAGGGAGACATAATTTCTTTCAGTTTTATTTTAACTTCAAAGGATTATTTGATTGGATTCCACACAGTACAATAAATCGAAAGTTTTGGTATAAAATCTTTGACAGAGGATAAATATAGTTGCTTAGTTGCTGATATGTGTTCGAATTTTCGAACAAACGACTCTTTTATTCCATTGTTATCACTTTTTGAATGGATAACTTTGTTATTGTTAAAAGATTGAAAACTGACGCTTTTGTAAAAACATGTTGACAAAACAACTTACAACATGTACTCGTAATAGAAAATACAAACTTATAACTTATAATGATGTGCAAAGAACGACCATTTAACTGCGTTTCGCCTGATGGCTAGTGACAACTAAGTCGAGGATGGAGTATGATCGTTTCTTTGGCCTATTCACGTTCACTTTAATAAGAGCCAGGGGGCCTAGCACGAACGACTATCGACAAAGTATTCGATTCGTCAAAGTTGTATGAAAAATCATTTGAAATTTCATACAAATGACAGTTCGACGATACGAATACACTTTCGATGCTTGTTAGTGCTCACCCCTCTGATTGTATTTCGGCGGGAATAGTGACGCCAGTCGGTTTTTGTGTTTTGCTTAAAAATATTTTATTTTTATTTTTTCATTAAATCACTTAAATTAATCGACCGCGTCCGTGGCTCAATGTTAAGTGCAATGCGTTTAGCACAGCTGAACATCATCACTGTAAAGAAAAATGATCGAAGAAAAATTACACAGAAATGGGTTTGACCCGTGCCCCATATAAAATCAAAAACAAAGTATTACTCAAGAAATGTATATTTACATAATATTGCAATTAAATTAAATTCGATGTCTTATGTATTAGAATCACTTGGCTATTTTAAATGAACACCGCGTTTCATTACATTCCTAACAACGAGCGTTTAAATTAACGAATTCAGCCGTAATTTACAACAAATTCATCTCCAACAAGCGGAAGAAAAGCAATCAAATGCAAGTTACGAAAAGTAAACGACGTGATTGGTCGATGGAGAAGGTTCTGTACGAATGAAAAATACGTATTTAAGTTTCTTTTAGAATTTTACGTTATTCTCTTGTTTTTATTTTTTAAATGAGGGCACAAACGACTTGCGAGAAAGTATTCGTATAATCAATCTGTCATTTGTATGCAATTTGAAAGAATTTCTCATCAGTCCCTCCTCTCTCTATATATCAGTACATCAAGCCAGTTAATTACATATAGTTAATTATAGCTACCTATAATTAAATGAATAATAAAACAAATGCCAAATCGTACCGATCTCATTACACTCTTGGCTAAAACGTATGAAGGCATTGTCGTAATTAGTATTTCTGCGATGTTTAAAGTCAATGTTCAAACTGGACTAAGGACAATAATTGGCCCATTAAAGCCTAATGAAATAAACAAATGGACTGATTTCATTGAAAATTCCCGGTAATTTAAATAAATTTGTGACCATAAAAAGTGAGTACCAACAAAATCACTGCCCACTATAAAATTTAGGTTTTCCACGGAAATCCGAATATTTGCCTTATTATTTAGCTGTGACTCCCTTATATTCAGCCTATCATGCCCTAAAAAGCTTTGTGAAAATGGGCTTTGATCATACAAAATATGTCATAAGGAGCAACTTATATATGTAATACATACAGGTATTATCTAAGTCTTTTTATTTTTTTCCGGGATAAATACGAAATATGTAAAATCTTTTACGATGTGTCCATTGTATAAGGTAAGCGAAGTTTGTTTACCGGTTTATCGGTGATGGTTAATATTTTTAAATATTGAGTTCGTTTCAGAAATAGCCCTGAATTGAATAAACATACCTTCAGAGCTAGGCTATTGTGAGTTATATACGAGTTGCATCTAGCTGCAGATGTTCCTTGTTCGAATTCCGTGAAAAATCCCCACAAAATATTTAAAAAAACCGATAGAGCAAAGTATATAAGACCTACTTGTATATAAAGAAAAATAATAAGGGAAAAGAGCAAAATAGGCGTCTTCCCCATGCCTCACTAGAGATCTCGAGATGCCTTACTAGATTTTTGCGACATCATTCATTTTTTTATATTATCCAAGATCATACTAGCACTAAATTGTATGCAAAAGAAATGTAATCTTTTACTTAATGAAGTGTTTTATAATTTTAGTCAGTACAAACAATTGCCTGTAACATTATATAAAAGACATTCTCACGCATTAACGTAACATAATGCCACTTTTCTGGACAGGATGTAGGGAGAGGAAAAAGGATGAGGGTGTTGTCCAAGTCAGGGAAAACTAATATTTGGGGAGCGCATAATTTATGTAACAACAAGCAAGTTTGCTTTTGTATTCTTAGCTCCGAAAATTATCTTCAGGTATTATTTATTGTATTCAAGAATGGTAGGTAATGGTGGTTATGTAGATTCTTGGTCCCGGCTATATGGAAAAATGGCTGAACCTGAGGTGTCACAGCTACATTCAAAGCATATTTAATATAACTATCTACTGCCCAATACACAATTGTTTTTGACGGGCTCGTTGGCGCGTTCGGTAGAACACCTGCCGTGCGCATCGGTGAGTCGTGGGTTCGAATCCCACCGGGACCACATGTTTATAATTTTCTGAAAGCATGTTGTCCACACGTCTGGTAACTTCGGGCATTGATCGGGTGGGAGGAATATCTAAATTCCGACCGGGTAACGAACTACCGTTCACAGATGGAAAAACCGTGAAGTGCACATTGCGCGTTTCGGTTTCAGAATGTTCGAAGTAAAAATTAGGTCGACAGCGCATCATTGACTGAAGTTCTGTGGCTGAGGTATCACCTACCACCAAGTGAACCTCATGCTCGTCTGTCGATAACTGATATAAAAAAATGTATAACATAATGTATCATTAAAAAATAAAAAAAGAATATGAACAACTACTTATGTATTACACACATCACTTTGTTAAAATTTATCTGAAAAGTTTATAACAAAATTAATTATTTCGGGCTTAGATGTTTACGCTTAAGTTGAATTCTCAATGCTACACTTCATGTTATTCTCCTCGCACCACGTACGAGACAAAAGTGGCTATTAAAAGTTTTAAAATACGTGTCTGCTAACTTGTAGTAAAAACAAAGCGTTGGTCATTAAAGCTTCTCTAAGTGTTTTGCTACGACGCGATATTCCGGTAAACAAGCAGTGTTAATTCATTAAAAAATTCTTACACTGTTTGTCATTTGTTTTTGCAGACTGCGCTAATTGAATGGAAATGTAGCTACTTTATTCTCAGTTGATAAGATGTAGGTAGCCATAATAACTAGTGTTTGTAATCTAAGCTCATAGTTTATAGGAAAGTAAATGGAATCTTCCAATTATTTTCGAATTCTCACTTATTTTATATTATTTATTTGTAGATAGAGGTATCCGTGCGTAATAAGAATTTGTAGATAAAATACGTTCAATGTAAATTTTATACTTCAGTACACCAACATCGGTACAGCGTCTTTGAAATCAATTTATTTTTGATATTGACAGACGAGCACTTGAAGGAAGATTATACCTAATATATAAGACACAAAACAACAGCCAATGCCCTCTTCTATTTTTTACGTCGAGTATAAATCTAATATATAAAATTTTCATGTCACAATATTAGTTACCGTACTCCTCCGAAACTGCTTTACCTACCGATTTTTACCAAATTTTATATGCGTTTTCAGTAGGTCTGAGAATCGGCTACTATCTATTTTTCATATCCCTAAGTGATAAGGGTTGTTCACCTTAAAATATTTTTTGAATTTTTGGACGAAATTTTTTGTTTTATTTTTTTTATAATTATTATTATTAATGTGGCATTAAAAAATACATACAACCCTAAATTTTTATTTTTTTATCACCAACCCCTGCTTTTTAGACATTATTTACATGGCAAATCAACGTTTGCCGGGTCAGCTAGTAGGTATATACATATATATGGTACATACATACAGGTACCTAATTCCCGATCTTTCCATCTACGAAATGTGTTTCACTACCCGACCAATATTTCGATATTCCTCCCCTTTTAATGCCCGAAGTGACGAAGGGAAAACATACTGACGGGCTCGTTGGGGCGTTCGGTAAAACACCTGTCGTGCGCACCGATGGGTCGTGGGTTCGAATCCCACCGAGATGTTTTAATTTTCTGATAGCATGTCTTCCCCACGTCTGGTAACTTCGGGCATTGAATGGGATGGAAGAATATCGAAATTCCGACCGGGTAACGAACCACCGTTCATAGATGGAAAAAAAGGGCAAATAATATTGCGCGTTTTGTTTCAGTCTATGGATTTCCAAAAACTCGAGCTCATTCATCAGACAGGTGTTACAGATCATCAGTCATACGAGTATTTTATTTTCTTATATTAGGAAGTATTTAAAAATTGTATCATGTTATAGAAAATGTTCGCGCCAATCGCTGTGGTATTTGAATACTCAAGCGTAGTTTTTGATGGTTGGCGACACTGTACCATCGCTCCATTTCCTACCAACATAATACAATTTTTTTCTCTTTTGTGTGTGATTCAAAGGACGGATAGAACGCACAAATATTGAACTGTTAAAAAATTATAAATTTATGTGTTCTAAATCAATTTAATAAGAAAGTGAAACGTGGTCGACCACAAGCTACATGGAACTACCTACCTACATAGCACAGTAATTCGCCATCTTTAATTATTGTCTGGGTTTCCTTTATTGCAGCGATTTACTGAACCAGCAACCATCTTGGGAAGGTCATCATAAAATATTACTTTTTAGTTGGCCAAGCCCAAACAAAATACAATATTATAAACGTAATATCACTAATATATCGATATTTACTCATTTCATATTTTCGTGAATAATGCAAGGATATTATAACGTCCTTTCAATGACATCGGAAAAACTTATTCAGACATATGGAACCGGATAAGGCCCTATTTATGGGTTTATTGGTATTCGACAACAGATAACAGTAACAAGACCCTTCCTATAACCATTTACTCCTTATATTTCTTTCCTCTTTCTTCGTAAAATACGATCTTTTATTTTCACAATAAATTGTAGTTCTAATTTATTGATTTTAGCACGAGGTATAAACCGTCAGCAATTTATACAGATATTATGATACATTGTATTGCTGAGGTAAATAGTAAATAATAGTCACGAGGCTGACACATTTCTGTGTCTGTTTCACCAATCAGTTTCTTCGCACTTCATAGACAGTTGACGTAGATGCCCTGAGCGATCGAATTTATTTTATTATATAATTTCTCTCGGATTCGAACTTCGACTTTCGGTGTTAATATTCAACAGACAATATTTGACAGGTTCGTTGGCGCGTTCGGTAGATCACCTGCCGTGCGTTATCGATGGGCCGTGAGTTCGAATCCCATCGGGACGACATGATTATAATTTTCTGTAAGCATGTCTTCTCCACGTCTGGTAACTTCAGGCATTGAACGGGTCGGATATTTACAATACATTTGTCTCGGCGTTCTTAACTTGAAGTTGTTATAAAATTTAACAAATGCACTATTGCGAAGCACAACAATTTTATTATTTACTGATTAGTTACGTAACAAGATCAATGAACTATTCTAGTTAGAAAGTTGTTATTCTAGAAATTAATGTTATTTAAAAGTGAAACAACAAATTTCACATTACCTTGCACCAAGGTATGTTTGCCTATCACATTATTACATTTAAAATTGTATTAGTTCTTAAGTAAACTTTAAAATAATAATATTTGTAAATAAATTTAAAAAAAGAACTAAATGAAAAAAACAGGATATAGATAAATCAATATTGTCTATTGTTCCTCTGCAAACTAATGCCTAGATTTATATGCTATTGCTATTCGACTCCGGAACTCTGCCCGATGATATACGGTTTGTTCAAAATTTAAACATATTTAAAAAACGAATTAAAGAACATTTCCTTACAATCGAGTTCATCTTGAATTACCTGATTGTTTGCTTTTTACTTTTTATACAAGGTTTATGATACATTATTTTCTTTTCTACTTTATATTATGTTCTCAGGGAAAGTATTTTTAAGGTTTATATTATATTTAAACTATTAATTGCTTACATTCTCTGTTTACAGCCTGCTGTTCAAAATATGTATTTAGATTCCTTAACGCTTTATCCAGAAAATTACTGGAAGAATTTGCTAATTAGCAATAACACCGCCTTTTATGCCTGATCTTTATTTTTAAGATACTAATTATAAAATACTTAATAATAAAAATCTTCGAAGTTAAAAAAACTGTTTCATAATTACGGCGAAATTCTGTGAAAATTCATTAGAATTCCAAAAAAAGATTAGCGTTTCAGTTGTCAGCCAGACGGCGGACAACATACGCTGACTAATTATAGTATTCCATTCTTCAGTACGGAACCAAAAAAGGAACAATGGGAAATATAAAGGTCAGTATATTATGTTGTTAAATACGTAAGAACTAACATCAAAGAGATTTTTCTGATATAACCGCATCTTGGATTCGCATTGTTAACTTGCCGGAGATTCGTATGCTTCAGATATCAAAGCATGAATTAGGTTTCTATAATATATGTACATACTGAATGGTTTTAGCGACGCCTTTAACGTTATTACGGAATAATAAGTCATTGATTTTGTCATCAACTGTCAATAAAAAAATTACATTTAAATATTGTTTGTTATCCAAAGACAAACTCACTTTAATATTACAGATACTTCGAGCATTCGGAAATCCATACACTAAAACCAACGTTGTATGCATTCACGTTTTTTTCCGTGTGTCTATAATCAATATCTTCGTGCAGTCGAGTTCAGACGATCAACAATCATAGCAGCGTCTCCAAAGAGATTAGGTGGTGTCACTGTACTATGAAGAGACGAAATAAATTTTAAGGTCAAGATTAAGCTAGCCGTCTATCTTTTTAATATCGATTTCTAATAGGGTCGACAGATAAGCAAAAATGCTTTTAAATGCAAATTTAGTTTTTAGTTGTTCCTGAAAAGTATGCCATTTTGACTTAGATTCCCTTGAATATATCATCCATTTTAGGATTTAAAAGTTAAGAAATCTCACTAAGCACATTTAATTTTAATAAATTTATGCTTTGTTTAAATATTTAAGTACCTTTTTTTATTTTTTTCTCGATATATTCTAGTTTCTTAAATGTAGGTATAGTTGTTAAGTTTTAAATACGTACTTTCCTTTAATTCTTGTTCTGTAGCAGGATCCCAAGATACAAGTTTAGCCTAGTTTGGATCCGAAATCTAATCTGTTTATAAAGGTTAATCAAATAAAGACTATTATTATTATGTTCGTCACACCGATGGCCTTATAATTGTTATTTTAATATTGTCTTTTATTAACTCGAGTATCACACATTTAAATAAAATACTGTATACCGGATTAAAACGCGATTTATTATTTATATTGTTTAAATTATTTATCCCGACGTTTCGGATGCTTTTCAGCAACCGTGGTCGCGGGGCAGACATAAATGTCAAAAAGTTGCCCGATTTAATTCAATTAAATTCAAAAATAATCTATTAATTTAGGTAACATAACGTAAACCTATGAACGTCAATAAAAAATAATACATATTAAATGCTTCTAATTTTACATTTACTTATTTATATAAATAATACATCGCGTTTTAATCCGGTATACAGTATTTTATTTTAATTGTTATTTTGTCACTTATCGTAACTTCGTAACTTAAGTTATTAAACTACTTAGATGTTTTCTCTATAACATACGAGTATACAATATGTGTTAGTGGTGGCTTATAAAAATCATGCAAAATATCAAGTTGCGTTGTTTTTGTGTCATTATTACACAAAAACGACGCAACTCAACAAACAAACATACACATTTATATTATTGAGGTAGGTAAATAAAAATAGTTTAGGGTTTGATATTTGACAAATTTTAATTGGAATCCACAAGCTGTCCATAACACAGGGTTTTCATCGAGGGCGTAGCTTACCCTTGATGGGCTCTTTATCAAAATTTGGTGCTTCGGCGAAGCCCTAATGGAAGGTAAATTTTCGCTTACACAGATTTTATACGGCTTTATAACTTTGATACGGCTGATACGGCAGAAGCTATGTCCCTGGTTTTCATTGTGGGAGCTGGGGCAAGACTAATACTATAAACGTATGTAATAAATCTTTGTCAGTGACAAATGTAAAATAATAAAGTGTTACCATTTTATAACAACTTCTCCGCTTAATGGAATGGAAAATAAATGCATAGTCACGTTTTCCCGCACTCTGTTAATGCCACATAATCGCAGTAAGTAACGTTTATAATACAAATTTGTGTTAAAATTCAAGTTAATGTTATGACGTTTTGAATATCATATTGTTTTCACTTAATAGAAAAAATATGTGATTTTTTTTTTGTTTATAATATGTATAATCTTCACTAATTTACTTGTAACAGAAATACTAAGTTTAAATCGAAGTAATAAAATATTCCGTAACTTCTGTTTCAACTACGGTTTGAAGAAATATTTACTTTGATTTTACTTAAAATTTAATATTAAATTTCATCTTACGAAAGCACAAAACATCAAAGGTAACCTTTAAAATAACAAGAGGATAGTGCAAGTCAAAGTCAATAAGAATTTATTAACCTTAATCTTACCACAACAACGCCATTTTCTATTGTTAAATTATTGCGCAACACAGAATCCGGTAAACTATGAGATTCCAATGTTCCGTTTTAATAAATAGAACAGATAGCATTATGATATTAAAGATTAAACTATATAACCAATTTATTTTCACTCTAATTATTGGATTTGTTAAATAAGGGATGTAATTGGTGTCTGTAGAACAGTTTTAATTACCGCAATATAGGTAAGCAAAGTACCTTATACCTATAACATTTTAGGGTTCATCCGATATTTTTTCTAAATTAACTTCAAAGCGGAAATTTGATACAAATAGAATTCGTTCACTCAATCAAAACGTACATAATATATTATCAATAAACAAAATATATATTTTGTGAAAATAGAAAAATCTGTCAAGAGATATCGGTTATTTTTTTTTATAATTAACCACTATGCGTTTGTATAAATTTATATTTAAAAAGAATAAAATTATACGAGTGTTGGGCTCTCCATTAACTTAAAATTTGGCTCAAATTACTCATTTCTTACTCTCTCTCTGGCTCGCTCGCAACAAAATTGAAATTAGTTACTGACTCTTCACCACGCAAGCCTGGGTCGCATTAGACCGAATTCTTTATAATATAGAAAAAAAACCCGACTTTTATTTTAGGGAACAAGTATTGATGATCGACTTTTGGTCCGTCTAGGAGGCGTAGGTTAGTTGAATATATTAGCAGACATCTAGCAATCCATACCATAAATGTGAAATTAACACTGTCTACTGCCCTTACACGTTCCTGAGGAAGAAAATAGGTTGCTTTTATTCCGGAATTACTTCCATTGTTCTATGCAAATGAAGGCGCGGGTAACCCCGGTATCCAGTTAAATAAATTCTGTATTTGCTTAACAAAAATCAGTTAATTAGAAACAGAACTTAGTGCAGACACATTGACTCAGAAATTTTATAAGCTATAAACGCTAGTCTCTCCCACGTACAAGATTATCCAGACGAGGTTCTGGTCTGGTATTTCAGACATGTCATAAAGACGCAATCCATTTAATCCAGATATTTAACATATACATACAGTCACTTGCATATATATAAATAAAATATAAACTAAATTTGTAAAACAAAGTCGTGTTAGTTAGGGGGAAGTCCCGTAACGCCGGACGGCACCTAACGCCGAACACTTTTATTATCTCCACAAGTTAGAACGTGAACGATTCGAACACATGTGAAATAGGTGCGGGGGGGTATAGCGACTCTGTAGTCATATAACGCAGTTTGTTAGTGACGCTGAAGGCAACATCAGGACCGTCGATTTCTGTTTTTGGCAGAAAACCACTGCGTCACATAAGATCCAGGTAAGTGTTACAGCTACATTTCGGGGTTTAAGTCTTTATGGTTTTTATTAATTAAGACACCGTTCCATTATTATTCATAGTATATATTTTCATTTGTTGATTTTCAAAATGGATTACGTACAGATTACGTAATCGTGATGTTATCCTGTCCCCTAGTACCGGACAAAAAGTAGTCCCTTAACGTCGGACAGTGAAAAAAAATATTTTTCTCGTAAAGAATTGTATTTATTGTAAGTAGTAATTTTTGCACGTTATTTTATGCGGATGCTAAGAAAAAGCAGCCACTGACTGAGATATCTGAAGTTGAAAAAACTACTTGCGTAGTGTGTTTAGAGGACTACGACGAAGACTGGATACAGTGCTCCAGCTGCCATGGGTGGGCTCATGAAGCATGTGCAGCCATTCCTGAATCTTCAGACGACTAAATATGTGATCGATGCCGGATATTCTAAAAACGTCCGGTGCTAGGAGTTTGAACTGAAGTCCGTCCGGTACTAGGTGCCACTTCAAGCAATTGCATTTTTTTTTACCAAAGTTTAGTTTTTGTTTTTATATAAGATTATGCAGAAGTTACATTTTTGCTAATTTGAGTTGATTTGACAGTTACTCAACTTAACTAATTAATAAATAAAATTACATTTCTCGAAACAGTTTTTATTTTATTTCCTGAAAACCTTAGGTGTCCGCCACTAGGGGACTTCCCCCTACACCATTTATAACTCCATAAAGGCTGTACTAATTTGAATGATCTCTTATTTGTTCGCTTCATCTATGTCCCGAACAATAGAAAAACTATTAAAATATAGAAATCAAGAAATATGTATAAAATTAATTTCAAAACAAATTAGGTTCAGAACTCCGCCATGTCCGCAATTAAGAACGTCACGCACTCTCATAGCTTTTATATTTATAAGTACCTAATTAATCTGCAAATCAGTGATATACAAGGACTTTATATAATATAAAGTCCGTGATATACACACACAACAGAAGAAGTAAGGATATACTAGACATAATAGAACAGAGGTATATAGCATCTTTTTATCTATTTTTTTAGGCCAATCGTCTGGCAGGACAACGTCTGTCAGATCCGCTAGTTTTTTTTTTTTTTTTTTTATGGAATAGGGGGCAAACGGGCAGTCGGTTCACCTGATGGTAAGTGATTACCGGCGCCCATGGACATCTGCAACACCAGAGGACTTAAATAAAAAATAAAAAATAAAAATAATTGACAGTGTGAAATAAAAATAAAATAATTGGTCTTGACACCAAGTCAGTGGATGACGAACAGGGCAATCGCCTGCCTTACTCTTACATTGTACCATGCAACAACTTAAAAGCTATAAGATGTCTCACCAACTAAACTGAGACATGTAATCTGGTCTAATGTCTCAAAAGTGAATGATGTTTTTCACTGATCATTTTTATCTTTATAGACCTTACTGCCGGCCTAGCATGACCGCCATGAGATATGTCGCGGACGAGAGAAGACAAACAAAAATGTAAGATATCTCGATATATTATATCTCGACATCACCAATTTTCATAGAAAATATATCTCGTTCGACAATTATATCTATTTTTGATATTAAAAGTTGAGTTTTAAGTGTAATTGTCATGTTAGACCCGAAAGAAATAAAGCGATAGTCGATTAAAACACGAGAAAACGGTAGACACAATTTTGTCGCGCTTGTCATGCTAGGCCGGCTGGTCTATAAAGATAAAAATCGAACAATACAAACTGAACCGAAATGTTTTTAAAAGTGTTTCTTCGGGATTCAAACACGACACTACTGAGCAACGGAAATGGTCATTTTAACTTTACCTACTTGTTATTACAAATTTTACTCAAAAAGCTTCGCGAAGGTTTATGGCAATGGTTAAGGCCGTCGCTGTAAATATATATGTATCTAAGACACGTGGATGTAAGCAATATACAGGTGGATTAAGAGTGAATACAAAACATATGTAGATTTTTTTATGTTTTCGCTTTTGTTTTTATTCAACAATCAAACCTAAACTTTATTACGCAAAACTTAACTATGAAACTAGAAGTGGTGTTATTTTTATACCATTGTTATTTGTGAATGTAAATTCCTTAGTCAAAGTAAGTAAATAATAGAAAAATATTCAAAATTTATTCCATTTTCCTACAATAGCAATTTTATTCTTACAAAAGACTTAAGATGAATGGTAAATGTTTAAGTATGAAGATGTATTGCATGCAATTTGCTTTTATTTTTACGCCACTTTATATAATATTTACAGTTTACTATATAATATAGTTTTTTATTAACGCGAGTATTACACATTTAAATAAAATACTGTATACCGGATTAAAACGCGATTTATTATTTATATTGTTTAAATTATTTATCCCGACGTTTCGGATGCTTTTCAGCAACCCCGCTGTCTCCCCGCGACCACGGTTGCTGAAAAGCATCCAAAACGTAAACGTAAGACGAGTCGTTACATAAAAAAATGAAAATTGTTGGTGTCCCTACACCATAATCACCAAACAACCTATTCTCATACCTATCAAATATTCAAAAGAAATTAGATTAGGATCCATAGTAGTAGTTAAACGGGACAAAATGTATTGTAATATATACATAATATTGGTTACCTAAATAAAATTTTTGATTCTATTCTACTCAACACTCCTATTTTACGACTACTTACTGTATTAGAAGCAAAATAACCAATTAAAACTTTTATATTACTGTACGAATTTTTTTATTACCTTATTAACCAAAAAACATATTCTGTGAGCGTACAGTCGTAAAATAGTTTATAAGGTTTTATAAAAACATAAATAAAGTGGATTAGAATTTTATTTTTTACCATTCATCATCTGCTACGTCAATGTTTGTGGTCACAATTATTTTTATTTTAACATAATGAAAATCTTGAAAAGGTGAATGAAAATAATGAATAAAAAAACAAATCTGAAATATTGATTTTTCAAAAAGCAAAATACCACCACAAAAACCACTAATTTTTGTTGTTGTTGCTGCCGCATTAGGTACCTGTAATGGCAGTTGAAATGTGTTGTAAATAAATAAATAAAAATTAATGAAGTAGATAACAATGACATGTTTAGCAGATCTTAGACTGCTGGAAACGGGTGCATTCATGACTCCTTTGACTGCTTCTTATGATCGCAACGAACGCCCTCTAAAGCTTCATTTTAAATCGTAGCCATTCGTAGACGTAAACGAAATAATATTGTAGCGTAGACACGGCGTAGCATACCTGACACCATTATGTTACGCTATTGCTATTACCTGGTTCTACTTTAACCTCCGTGACTCGTGAATAGTAAGTCGATGCACTTAGCACCAAAAGTCCTGATTCAAAAAAAAATGTTTGCCGTTAAATTCGGCAAGCCAGGCTTTTGGGCTTGTATGGTGGTCCCGCTACTGGTGTATAGGAACTATTATACTTACGTCAGTATTACTTATAAGTCTTTGAACAGTTGTATGATTATAACAGACCTGTATAACTATTTCAAGCTTTCTATATTCCTCACAGCCCAAAGCGTGTAGTAAGAGAAAATCAAGTTTATTCATACAGGTGTCATTCGCGGCGGAATTCGAATCCAGTACCCATCAGAGAAAAGATAGATGTACTACGCAACGCTCCAACGAGCCCGTCACAAATGTTTTAATGATTAATGTTTCTTTCGTATTAATTGGAAGTATTTTTCTTCAATATTTTTATCAAAACACCTTCTTGCGTTCAGTGCCTTGTTAAAAGTTTGCACCTTTTAAAGTCTAAATAAACCAGTTCAATTGTATATTTTCAAAATGAAACTCAAATATCTCCAGTAAAATATTTGAATTCGAAATATTTTGTATATTTTTTCTAAGTTTATATGGCCTGATAAATATTTTGTAATTTGTTTTTCTCATTATCTGTGGTAACATAGTTGTGAATTTATATTCTATGGTGCTCATACATAAATGTAAAAAAAATCAAATTCAAAAATGGAAGTATTTGTTAACACGTGTGCATTCTACACAGATGCAATAGCAGAAAGCTGACACCGGACACGAAGATAATACAATAATACCAGCCATTTCAAAGCACTGCGCGTACCAATCGCATGGAATTTTCACTCAAAGATTTTGTATAAAGAATAGAAATGTAGTTACAATATTAGCACAAACCACCTATTTTCAAACTTATTAAATGAATTAGTAGTTAGGTATACGATAGAAAAATATGAAGGGTATATAATAATTTTGCGTTATTTGTACGGCTCACAACATAATATGTATATGTCGCAAAGTGTAAAATATTTTTGAAAATGATCATGTGACATAATTTTCAAAAATAAATTATTTATATATATATATATATATTTTAAAATTTGTGGTAGGCATCTAACGGGCCTCGTAATTGATAATTTATATGAATTATTTTTATATTGATCGAAATATTGTTTATTCATAACAGTTTTGTGATTTCTGCAAATTTGACTATGTAATTCAAATACGCCGTCTCGCAACGTAGAATATATTGTGTAACTGCTATAATCGTAAACCTTCCAGATGAAAGGCAAGGCAAAAGTAGACTATAGTTGTCAAGATTACTGACATGATTGACCGCCTCAATGGTTTCATGAAATGCGTAGGTACTAAGTTTAACACCGGGTTTGAGGTACCAGGAAAAATAATTACTATAATTTGTTGCTGACGAGCGGGGACTGAAGACTGTAGAGAAAGATTATAATCTTACGATATTTATCAGTGAAACGGATATAGAAATGTGTCTGCTTCTTGGGGACTCAGGAAAATGTAGACTTATGTTTGCAAATTATACCCTTACTAGTAAATTTGCCCGGAAATTCAAAGCTAACGAAAATAGCTTCAATTAATTAAATTTTTCCCGTGAACAAAAACAAGTCTCGTTTGTATTCTAGATACGAAATTCCTGTTCAGGTTCACTTGTTTAAAGGCCTCAATTTATAGGAAAGAAACACGAAAAAACCAACAATAAATTAAATCAGCTGTAGCGCCTGACTGTAATCTTTAGTAGGTTGTTTATTTCATAATAAATTTTATGAGGGATGTGGATATTGTAATTTTACGATTATTATTACAATACGGCTCAGTATATAGCAATATTTTACTACATTTGTGGTACCTACACACTTTACGTCGGTATTTAAACGTATGTAGGTACATATTTGTTAACTATAATATTTATAATAAGTAAATTGGTTATAACTAGTGATGTTAAAAATGTATGATGCTTGAATTAAGAAAGTAGGTCGACAGCGCATCATTGACTGATGTTCTGTGGCTGAGGTATCACCTACCATCAAGTGAACCTCATGCTCGTCTGTCGATATCTAACATAAAAAATTACTTCCCTATTTTTAATAAAATATATCTATAGGTCGTTTGATATATCCAACAATAAACTTTACGCTGTTTTACAATTTGGGTAATAAAAACGAAGAATTTAAATAAAATACTGTATACCGGATTAAAACGCAATTTATTATTTATATTGTTTAAATTATTTATCCCGACGTTTCGGATGCTTTTCAGCAACCGTGGTCGCGGGGAATTCAAATATCAGACAACTGTCATCTTTCTGTCTCCCCGCGACCACGGTTGCTGAAAAGCATCCGAAACGTCGGGATAAATAATTTAAACAATATCTATACATATAATAAAACTGTAGAGGTCAAATTTCTGTACATAGAAAAAAAATGCTAAAAACCGAGTCAGGGGGGTGTAAGAAGAGAAATAGAACAAACCCCGATTTTTTTTAATTTTTTTGTTTCTCTGTCTGTTTGTCTGTTTGTCTGTTTGTACGGGCTAATCTCCGAAGATACTGAACCGATTTTTATGCAATTTGCACAAATATATTAAGCAAAGCCCGGGGCAACATATAGGCTTTGTTTCATCGAAATCGGTTGTCGGAAAGAAAAGTTATCATCATTTAAATATTATTTTAAAGGCACCATATCACCAAATTTCAATGCAAACTGACTCGCGTTGAACTTTTTCGAATTGTCAGATGTCAATCACAGTCTGATATGTAAATGAAATAGTTTGATTATTTCGCCATTTCTAATATGTATTCGTAGAATAGTGGATATGCAGTCCCATAGCGTAGCTTCTGATGCGAGTTCGAATCTGAAGTTGAAATGAAAGAAATAATTTTTTGTATTTATTTATTTTTTGAAAGAACTATATTATAACAAAAAATGAAAATGTATTATTGAAATATTATATGAAAAAGTATTTCTTATGAGATCATTTATTTCACCTTTTCATTAATCCTTTCTCTTAAACAGAACTACGATTATTCGACATTGCTTTTTTGCCTCCGTATCTTAGAGGTTTCCGCATTTAGCACCGGAAACCCGGGCAGGAATCCCGGGAATAAAAACAAAATCCGAAAATGACCAATTAAATGAACGCACGCATCTATTTAAGACAGAAGATGCATTGAATCCAATCTTTGACTGAACTCTGATTAGTAGAAAAAAGACACATATCTGGATTTTGGTCACGTAAAATTTAATTAATATGAATCTCCCTAAAGTTTCTTTAAAGTCAGGTTAATTATTTCAACTATTGAATTTCAAATCATCCTTCGAACCCCAATCACAACCACCATTAAACATGTCGATAACATGATAGCTCTTTCCAAAAAGAAATCACCAAGTACAGAGGGTGGAGGAGGATATGTCATTTGAAGAAAGCTTGCTCAAAGTCGCGGGCATCAGCTATCTATACCTATACATATAATAAAACTGTAGAGGTGAAATGTCTGTACATAGAAAAAAAATGCTAAAAACCGAGTCAGGTGAATATAAGAAGAGAAATAGAACATACCCAGATTTTCTTTAATTTTATTATTTCTCTGTCTTGCGATAACTCCGCAAGTAATGGATGGATTTGGATGATTCTTTTTGCGACTCCAAAAATAACTGGTAATAAATAATGCTTTGAAGTAATTAAAATATTATTTTTTACTTTTTAGTGCAAGTTGTGGTTTTGAAGTCGGTTTTTGTTTTTTGCTTAAAAATATTTTTTTTTTCAAAATGTTTGTAGGAAGTGTATGTATCGAAGTTCATTAATGCTTAGATAATAATTTAGTAGACCTACCACTAAACGTGCTGCTCAAATGAGACAGCGCCGTGATAAGAACCACAAAGCAAAACATCATCTACGTATAAGTAAATTTTTGTTATTGTTGATTTCCTAAAAAAGTACCAAACCAATGCCGATATTATATGGGACCACCTCTGAAATATCCCCTACCAAACAAAAAAAGAATCATCCAAATCCATCCATTACTTGCGGAGTTATCGCGTAACAATAATACAAAAAAAAAAACAACAACATACAGACGAATTGAGAACCTCCTCCTTTTTTGAAGTCGGTTAAAAATGGCGTCCCGATTATTCTGTTACGAAATTTAAGCCCCCCAAAATTATGCAACGGGACAAGACTGAAAGTTACTTCTCTGCAACGTAACATAATAAAAGCGGAGATTTTGACGGGATGTGGTGTCGGCGAGAGAGTTTTTATACCCCGAATTCCACTAATTCCGAATAATTACACCTTCCGTTTTAAACATGTACAGTTCCCGGTGAGTTTGTGTTACGCAATGACAATAAACAAAACCCAAAGGCAGACGCTGTGTGTTGCGGGCGTGGACCTCAGCGTCAGCTGTTTCTCGCACGTCCAGCTCTATGTGGCTTTCTCCCGTGTAAGTCAGCCAATCAAACTATTTGTCCATGATCCGTTTACGTCGAATGTCGTCTATAAAGAAGCACTATACGGTATTGAGATCTATTCTTCCATAAACTAAACAAAATTCAAAATTTCCTTCAACATCCGACAATTAATTCTCATTTGTCTTTCCTGTTCCATGATCCGATTCTAATTACCGTCTATCCATAACCTATAGATTAGACTATTCGAATGAGCTTTTATGATTTGAAATAATTTGTCAGGCACACTCCGATACCGGGGTATTTGTAATAATGTTAAATATAAAATCAATCAAAATTTACTTCTGTAAAATCATGTGATCTCCGCAATGTATTTTAATTTTACCAACCATGGTACTGTAGCGACATCTATGATCAGCTACAAGAATCAATACAAAAGACGTCTAATCCTGTATCGCGCTATACAAATATTTCGGGGCGCTGAGTATATATACAACATCTCGACTACAACATTACGGGCCTTAGGGCCGGCAAGTCAGTAGTTTGACTGGTCGAGGATCCTCCCTTTAGGTTGGAGGAAGACCACACCTCCCTTCTTCCACAGTACCATGTTTTTAAAAATAAATATTTCTTACTAGCTGATGCCCGTGACTTCGTTCGCTTAAGATGAAGCCCATCATCTTATCAACTTTTGAGCAAGCTTTCTTCATATGATGTATCCTTCATCCTCTATACTTGGTGATTTCTTTAGGGAAAGAGCTATTATAGTAGCCATTGACGGTTGCTTCTGCGATCTAATGGCTTTTAATACCAATGTCAATGACTACTATTGTATAATAGCTCTTTCTCTAAAGAAATCATTAAGTACAGAGGATGAAGTATATATCATATTATTATGAAAACTTGCTCAAAAGCTCAGCTTAAGATGAAGCCCACGCGAACGAAGTCGCGGGCATCAGCTAGTTTATAAATAAGACTTTCAAACACATTGTAATTACTAAGATTAACTGTAAAATTTGATGTTTAGATAAAATCATAATAAACTGAATAATATGCATATAGTATATTCAACCGTTATTTCCTCCGTACCGAATTTCATCACAATATTTTCAGTAGTTTACCTGTGATAAAGTAACAAATAGATAGAACTACTTAATAATTTGTGGTATTAAGTATGGATTTGTCCTATACAAAACTTCTTACAATAACAAAATAAGAAATATCGTGACTTTTATAGATATCGCAATATACAGAGTGAACAACATTTCCTTAGATGTTTTGCACTTCCACGTATACTTTTGATAAATTACTTACATTATTTCACCGATCAGCAAAATCGTGTTCGAAGAATACATATGTAAATATTTGAACGCTTGAATACAATTGAAAAAAATTGTTTTTCACACAGATACGGAAAAAAGAGATTCTTTTAGATTGGGTTTCTGTAAGTATGTCTTCCTCACGTGTGGTAACTTGTGTGAAAACTACACAGTTTTCATTAAGTTAGTAGGTAAGGAGTAAACTCGAAAATTCAATTAATTCCTTTGAAATTGTTTAATGGCTGAATGCCAGTTCGTTAACATAGCTTCCCTGAGCTCGACTTGAGCATTTGTAACTGCAGTTCCCATAAACATAATTAACTAGATTGTATTCCATTACGAAAAATATTTTACAATCAAATAAGGTAAGAGAATATTTCAAATGACAATGTTTTGTGTTGTTTATGAAATGTTATCCATTTATTCATTAGTTAAAAATGTGTTGATATATTTCGTTAAGATGTTACTAGAAATACAATGAAAACAATAATTATAATTGATACTAAAATGTTTTGTATAAGACAGAAATACCGAGGGATTTATTAAGATTTATTTGCACATACATTAGGAACACTAGATTGAACAACAAACAAATACCTTAACCATACATAAACTTTAAATTATTTTTATTGTCTTCTAACCTCGATATTATGGAGATACATGTTTTAATTTAAACGATGTTATTTAATTTAAATTTATTAAAAAAGTAATTTTTACACACACCATTTAGTTCTATCATTTCATAGAAAACTAACTACTTTTCCTCAAATCGTTTCTGTTAACATTATTTGTATTATTTTCAATACTATTATTTTCGGTTAATTCATCATCACTTATTTTATTCGGGTCATCTAAAAATATGTTATTTTCTGATTCTATTTTTTGTTCTGACACATCCTCTATGTATTTAGTTGATTCATTTTCAGCTTTGTACCTTTTAGAATTGATAGGCATTCGTGGATCATATACCAAAGTGACCATTCCATCTTCAGGGTGATAAGGATTACGATAATTAAAATCAAAATTACTTCTGTGAACCGGAACATCTTTTGAGATGAGTCCTTTAATTATGTTCAAAAGGTCTTGAGAATCTAATTGAATTCTCACATCTTTTGCTTCGGCAACCGCGAAGTAAACCATTACTGAAAAATAATTATTACTCTGAATAATGATTATTCCTCTATTGAATAGTAAAGATTTCCTGTCGCTTCACCTACATGGATTTATTGATATATATTTCGATTTTCGATGGCGCGTTTTGGTTAGTCTATGGATTTCCGAAGGCTCGAAGTAAAAAGTAGGTCGACAGCAGATTATTGACTGTAATTCTATGGCTGGAGTATCACCTACTATCAAGTGAACCTCATGCTCGTGAGTTGATAACTGACATAAAAAAAATACATTTATCGCATTAAAACTCGATTAGACCACGTTTTCTCGAAAGCACTCGAAACGTCTGGATAAATAATAAATCGTGTTTTAAATGTGTGATATTCGCGTTGATAAAATACAATATTAAAATGTAACATTACCATTACCTATGTAAGTATACTTTAACAACAAATATAGCGACAGCGGAAAGTGATATTAAGGAAGATTCGACTTCACCGCAGAATCGCTTTGTTTTGTATGTATCCATGTTGATTTTTTATGCGGTAAGCAGCAGAGTACTAGCAATAAGGTGCGGTGCTCGCGCTCAAATGTAAAGCCTTGTATCCACTTGAGCGGCTCGGCCAAATGAGCCGCTCATTCGCATACAAATGCTCAAGTGGACAAGGCTTAACAGTCAATATAAAATACTACAGAATTAAAGGATACATTACCAAAGGCGATTCTTATATGTATGTATTAAATAATTGTGATGGTGAAAAGTTTTAAGGATTAATATTATGACAATACTAGTAAAAACAAATACTATATCATATATTATGTTAAAACCAAAGTAACCAAATTTTTGTAGAAGAATGTTGGTGTTATTTTTACTTATAAACAGCACACGCACGGAATGCTGTTTTTCAGAGTTAATAAACAAAAACCGTGTTAGCTCGCCAAATATACACTTATGTAGCTTACATATTTTTTTAACTGTTTCCATATTTTTAAAAAATCATAAAAATAATTTATAAACTTGGAAAGTTAAAGTTTGTTTTATATCTTTCGATCTTCACTCATTTAGTATTCGAGAGAACAAGAAAAAACATACTTAAACTATTTTCAAGCTTAGAATCAAGTTTTCTCCAACATACAAACATATTATTTTACCCATTATTTTTTGTTAAAATTTTTCGGTGTTTGCAAAAATACTGAAATACGTTATGATACACTGTATGTATCTACACTACCGAAAAAAAATTAAGGGATCAAATAAAGAAATATAAATTTTGGACATTTGAAAAATATTCATATTATATTTCTATTTCTAATTAAATTCTTAAATTAATTTCTAATTAAATATTATATTTCTAATCTTTGATAAAAATGGTTATTGAAGTGAAAAAAATAGTAAATTGAAGCTTGAAGTTTCTAGTTTGTGGATCGATGACAAAAAGTATTAGAGGATTTTTCAAAAAACCTTACCCGCGCAACTACTCGTACATATAATTATATTTTTCCTCTGCTTTCTGTGATGACTACAATAGACAAATTGAATTCTAAGCTATCGAAGAAAGCTAATAAGCACCAAAATATACGTATATAGTTTTCCCAAAATTTGTAAAAAATTAAATAATAAGTTAGACTTACTTGTCAATGGGTACATTTTTTAATAATATTGTTATAAGCACTGTTGCTTACGTTTTCTAAAGTCTTTGAACTAATAAAATCCACCAAGATTCGAATACGTAATTACAATTACACGCTAAACGAATTTTATTTAAGTAAATCCAATTTAAGATTAAAATTCACAAACACATTTCTAATGCGTGTTGTTTAACATGCTTACATTAACTAAATGCATAATTTATACTTATTTCAATTTACAAATTACAAGGGACAATACCTTTCTTTCTCGACATCCCTTTAGCGGTAGAAATCAAGCTTTCATGAAATAAATTTGCTACCTTTAACAAATGGTTAACGAAATTGTGGATCTTACGATCAACCTCGAAGTAATTTGATTGTCCCTGATAAGGTAAGACTAGTATTTCTAAAGAAAGGTGGTAATGTAGGTATGTTTTTTGTTGTTGAATGGACTAAAGTAATTTAGTTCTGTTCTGTGTAAAGAGCATTCATTAGTACATTTTTTTTTTCAAGAAACTCCAAAAAATTCGAGAATTCTTACTAAAAAAGTGGAGAAAAAAAAACAACATTTTCAAAGTCTAATAATATTTATAATAACAATTATAACACCTTTAGTCTCTTATAGTAGTATATAAAGCAGTATAAATTACTGGCAGTGATTATTTTAAAGATTCAGAGGTTATTGAATTACTTTTTTTACGAAACTTAAGTTAGTACAAGAGCCCACTGCATGATTTACTACCCGAATCGGACTTACGAACAAATTATATACGATTCAATGGCGAATGTA
Organism: Anthocharis cardamines; assembly: GCA_905404175.1. Taxonomy (NCBI): domain Eukaryota; kingdom Metazoa; phylum Arthropoda; class Insecta; order Lepidoptera; family Pieridae; genus Anthocharis; species Anthocharis cardamines. Next base: position 6,051,777 of record FR989959.1, read on the forward strand.
GTGGTATAAGGTTTATCATGTCTTGCAGTGGGCTCTTGGACTATTAAAAAGTGTAATAAATAGACCACTCGTACACACCCACAGACGTACGTCCTTACGTATCATTTAAATTACATTAATAAATCGGTAATAATATTAATAAAAATTATACATTTACAATATACATAGATATTTATTTAACTTTATCATTTTTAAGAGGCTCTGAATATTTTGTACTATCATTAACTTGAAGATACATACATACTTAAAATCATAAGAAGGGTAAAAAAACGTACAACGCAATTAGTATAAGATATTATCGATCAAAGACACTAATCAAATTCATCATTTAAAAAACCTACATACCTAGATGGAATTGAATTATATTTAAATTTCGAACAAACAAGCAAAATAATTACCTACACAATAAATCATAATTATAATCTTCTAATATATAAAATTTCCATGTCACAATTTTAGTTACCGTACTCCTCCGAAACGGCTTCACCGATTTTTACCAAATTTTATATGCGTATTCAGTAGGTCTGAGAATCGGCTACTATCTATCTTTTTCATACCCCTAAGTGATAAGGGTTGTTCACCCTTAAATTTTTTTTTTTAAATTTTTGGACGAATTTTTTTGTTTTTATTTTTTTATAATGTGGCATTAATAATACATACAACCCTATATTTATACTTTTTTATCACCAACCCCTGCTTTTTTTGTCAAAAAATCTAGACCCGTGCGAAGCCGAATTTTTGTCAACTACAAAGTACAAACACAAATAGAATAGATAATTCTAGAAACCTTGATACATATTAAATAGAATTAAGTTTAAATTTCGAACAAGCGAGCAAGAAATTAAACAACATAATAATTAATATCTCGTACGTAGGTATAGCATTTCGTCGACTATAAACACAAATAGAATAGATAATTCTAGAAACCTTGATACAGATTAAATAGAATTATTTTTAAATTTCGAACAAGCGAGCAAGAATTATTAAACAACATAATAATTAATACCTATAGCATTTTGTCGACTATAAACACAAATAGAATGGATAATTTTAGAAACCTTGATACAGATTAAATTGAATTAAGTTTAAATTTCGAACAAGTCCTTTATCATTTTCAAATTCACTCAAACGTAGATTGGTTAATCCAGCTCTGCACAAGTACACATTGATGCATTCACGCCCTTATACATGAACTAATTCTAATTCTACTTTCCAAAACCTCCTCTTTCATCTTGCCATAGACTTAAGTCAATTGAGGGCAATTGGTCGCACGGAACTGGCCTGTTTCTGAAAATAAACGAAATAATTTTTATTCAAGTACACATTTAGTGTACTGATTGTAGCTTTATCTATATATCTATATACATATAATAAAAGAGTAGGATCGAAATTACGCTTCACTAAATATTTTTACCAGAAATTAAGAGGGGTGATAAAAGAAGGGTAGCAGAATGCATAAATGCAATTTTTAAGATTCTTGTCTGTCTGTCTGTCTGTCTGTCTGTCCGTCTGTCTGTCTGTTTGTTCACGCTAATCTCCGAAGATACTGAACCGATTTTCGTGTAATTTATACAAATATATTAAGCAAAGTCCGGGGCAACATATAGGCTTTGTTTCATCGAAATCGGTTGTCGGAAAAAAAAGTAATTATCATTTAAATATTATTTTAAAGGCACCATTTCAACAAATTGCAATGAAAACTGACTCGCGTTGAACTTTTTCGAATTGTCAGATGTCAATCACAGTTTCATATATAAATGAAATAGTTTGATGATTTCGCCATTTTTGATATGTATTCGTAGAATAGTGGATATGCGGTCCCATTGCGTATCTGAAGATGCGAGTTCGAACCTGAAGTAGAACTTTATGAAATATTTTTTTGTATTAATTTATTTATTTTTTAAAAAAATTACAAAACTATATTATAATAATAGAAAAAGTATTATTGAAAACTATTTCTAATGAGATCGTTTATTTTATCTTTTCATCAATCCTTTCTCTTAAACACGATTATTCGACATTGCTTTTATTGCTTTTGACTGCCGGGTAGGAATCCCGAGAAAAGGGAATTTAAAAAATATTCCGAAAATGAAAACGATCAATTAAATAAAATAAATATCGAGGTGGATATCTTCCCCACTAATAAAATTTATACAAAAATATTTAAAATTTAAAGTGAACCCCACGCGAACGAAGTCGCGGGCATCAGCTAGTTTATAATATTTACTTAAATGTATTATGCTATCTGTATAATTAATAAAAACCTCACCCCCATTAAGCGTTCTTTCTAATGATAAGACTCTTGAAAGCATATTTCGATGCCTGCCACGTAACTTGAGGTAACCAACAAAGTTAGTGTTTTATGATATTTTAACTGGATGCTGTTAAGCAATACAGTGTCAACCCACATGGTTGCCATTTTGAGAAAATTGAGTTTGAAGTTTTAATCAGGTTTTATAAAATTTCTCTTAAAAAATAACTGAAATAATAGATTTTTTTGTAATTATTATTATTAGACTAAATATATGTCGTTTTTCTTGGTAGCAATCTAAGTAATTGAATTTAATTCATTATTATTAAATATTTAAAATATTTTAGGTTTTCGTGCTCGCTAGTTTTTTCCAGCTCATAAGGAAGCGATTGGTGTAAAAAATTACATTTTTGTAATTTTGTGGGTTGACACTGTATTGCTTAACAGCGTCCAACTAAACCGTATCTTTTCATTTATTTTCTGTATTCACAATAAAATATATTTTTTTATATACCTATTTACAAGGCACGACCCCAGAGGCCTCGCACCCCGAAAATTTATACATTACTTAAAAGCCGCGAACGAGCCAAAAAAAAATGCCAAAAAAGGCATTTTTTTTGCGCTGGCAGAGGGCCCCGCAAAATGAATCTTGCCCACATAAAATTTAGGTCTTACGCCGCCACTGAATGTACATGTACTATACACAAAAAATAGCCTATCTTACTCGCTGATAAAATGTAGCTTTCTATTGGTGAAAGAGTTTTTAAAATCGGTTCGCTAGTTTTCGAGTTTATTCATAACATACAAAAATACAAATCTTACCCCTTTATAATATTAGTATAGATAGATTATATAGATTAGTATAGATTACATAAATAGCAATTTATTGAGTGTTATGGTGAGTAACTCTTACGAAGACAGAATTTCAAATAAAATTCTTACCCTTCTGAGATAAGTTCAAACGCTTTGGGCTGCATATACTGGATGTTATCTGCGTTGTCGCACAGAATCCGTGCCATTGAGGCCCCACTTCGGATGGACTGGAGTTGACCTGATGACCACAGGAAATTATTAACCTTGAAAGCTACAATAATATGTATAAAGACTGAACTTGGGTTGGGTTTTTAATCTTAAGGGTAACTTTATTTTTCTTATTCAATATTTTTTCTGTTTTATTTCAGAGCGGACTACTGAGCAGGTGGTTGGTAACCTGATGGTAAGTAATCACCACCGCCCATGGACATCCGTGACTCAAGGGTCTTAGATGCGTTGTCGGCCTAAGTCATGTATTTTGGTAATTATAGGGACCATCCATAAAGTGCGTCACACGTTAAGGGGGAGGGGATCGACGAAGTGTGACGTGACAAGTGGTGGGAGGGGTCCTATGTTGCGTCACATATGACATATGACGTCACATTTCAAAATCTTAGAGATTCAAGTGTTAAAATGCCAAATTTGAACTATTTACGAAAAACTTCAAAATATTTTCATCTCTACACGTATGAATATATGGTTTAAATTGTTTTGTCGGCGCTCTACTAGAGCCTGAGCTCTAAACTAATTTCGGAACTGCTGTTTTAATTTAATTCTAGATGTAAAATTGCAAAATATGTGACGTCACACTAGAGAGGAGGGTCTCACAAATGTGACCAACTGTGACAATGACGGGGGAGAGGTCAAAAAATCACAAAATTACTGTGACGTACTTTATGGATGAATTCTTATAGCAAACCCTCGCCTTTTCAAACACACTATTTTAAAACAATATTTCATTTCCTTGTCTCGTTTTAAGTTATTTTAAGACGACTTCTTAGTTGAATCCAGCTGCTATAATTCTTACGGAATCAATTTTTTTAATAGCTTTTTGCTCATTGCCAAAAGTATGCTAAAATGAGATACGCCCTTTGTTGTGGAAACCATCGATATAAGCGTTTTGTATTATTTTTAAACTAAATACGTGTTAAAGTATCCTAGCGGACCCAACAGACATTGTCCTGCCCGAACGATGGCATTCTAGAAACCTAGGTCCAAAATTCATCAAATTTAGGAGGAGTTCAGTTGCACACGTACAGAAGAACTTACTCAAAGTAAACGCAATATCCGGTTCACCGTTTTCATAGAAGTATCTGTCACCGACTCTTGTTCTGTAGAATTGCTCTGTGAGTAGACACAAGAAAGTCGGACCGGCTTGCGCTCCGGGCACTGACTTCTCTAACGAGCCGGCGACTACCAGTTCAACATCCCTTATATCACCATATATTGAAGCTAGTAGATCAACGTTCTGTAAAGAAAATAAAGACTTATATCAACCACCTATTGCAGCAAGTGCGTAGGATTTAGCTAAGGAAGTCCCGGATTTTGAATTTCTAAGAAAAAAGTGTTAAGACTTATATCAACCACCTGTGGTTCAGTAAGCGCGTAGGATTTAGCTCCGGAAGTCCTGAATTTCGATTTTCTAAGAAAAAGGTTTATTAAAATTACTTCGATCGGAAAAATGATCAGTTAAACAAATAGAAATTTGTATGACCATGCCCGCTAGGGAAGTCAGGAATTTACCATTATGTCAATGGGAATCAATAAAACCTTTTTTTACACATGATATTTTTTGCTAGGCCACCTCTTTTGTGTTTTTTTTTAATAATAGCTCGGATTAATATGACGTTAACCACCCAAGGTGCGTATGTCACCTATCGTACTTTTCTCTTTTTTTTTGTGTAATGGCATTTGTAAAATGTGCAAAGTCATGTTTAAGTGACACATAATACGATTTGGAGCTCTCCTAGTATAATAACACGGCCCCGGCTTCGCATGGGTGCAATGTAGATGTACTATACACAAAATATAGCCTATGTTACTGATTATGTGGCTTTCTATTGGTGAAAGAATTTTTAAAATCGGTCCAGTAGTTTTGAGTTAAATCGTAACATACAAACAAATCTTTCCTCTTTATAATATTGTATTATATAGATTAAAACGTGAAAATAAAGATATTATTCTAGAGAAAAAGCTACATTTCAGCGAAAACAAAAGAATAGACGTGATCAACACCGTTCTTCGCAACAAAGTGACCATTCAATAAACTTTCCGTTTGTTAGAGTTCTCGGTCCGTGTAATGAAAATAAATTCTCTGAAACATGTCTCAATGAACTATTCTGGTCGCTCGAGACACAGTATTTCCGCAGCTTTTACTGGTAACTTTAACATGTAACATGTGCCTCAGTCCATTGAGAAGAAATAAATGAAAACACTGTCAGTTGCTATAATGAAGCCTTTTGCCGAGGCACTTTATCGTGATTTTATTCAATCTTTTCTATTCGAATAGAAATATTTTGTAAAATAGTTGTATATTGTAAGTAGAGGCAGTAAAAAAAGAAGCTAAGCAATTTGAAAATCCAATAATTACAAATTAGAAAATGATATTCTAGGGTCGGCAGACTAAAGCACATAAGTCAAAAAGTTATACTTTTCAGGAACAACTAAAAATTAAAAAGAAACGAAAAATGCTGTTGGTATATTAAAAAAATAAAGCATTTTTTTTGACTTATTTTATTTAGTCTGTCGACCCTAGAATTATAATAGCAATATTTAAATTCATACTGTTCAATAATTTATATCCATAGATCTATGCATGTATATGACAATATATCCATACAATTAATCTGATAATTAAAACTAATATATAATAATAATTATATAATAGTTTTAATCTATTCATCAATGAAATAAAAAAATCTGTGTACTAAAGTGCAAATAAATTAATTTAGTGCCTTTACAAGAGATGAATTATTCTAAGTTTGAATAAATAATTTCCATTTAAATAAAAAAGGTTTCATATACATAACTAGAGTAAATAGTTAGTGTCTATTTCCATTAAATAACATGAGCACGAAATTATAATAATAATTGTATTTAGTGCTCAGGCGAGGCGTATTTTTCCTTACAAACTCATTAATTCGAAGGCTGTATTGGTCTAGGCAGCTTATTCCTCTAATATTTTAACAACGAAAGCGAAAATACATGTAAATATTTGTTACAAAACAACGCAAAATCTATTGAATCGATCATTTTATATTTCGGTTAAACGTACAGATTGGAATAATATTTTATACATGCTATGTTCGTTGCATTTAGTACACGAGGTCTCAGGTTAAAATTCAGGGAAAAGGATAAAAAATGTCTCAGTCGAGCAATACATATACTTAGATCACCTACTTGCCTTTAAATAAAAATGATCAGTGAAACAGATTAAAAATACAGATAAATGTGTCTGCCCCATGCTTCGCTAGGAGACACATACACGTGAAAAATCAAACCAAACCTGAATAAAAATCCACATTATATTACACAAAAAATGAATTTCATACTTAATTTATACCACAGATATAGTGAGAAGACTCAAGCGAACTAAGCCGTTTGAGCTAGTGTAGTGATAGTAATCTGCCTAGGAAAAAAATTGTAAGTGCTTAGATGCGTCTAAACATAATTATGAACACTAAGAAAAGTCACTGGATATTATCTTAGTTTTTAAGTAAAGTAACAGTATTTTAAGTTAGATGTAAATTACTCATTAGCTATTATAGTAATTATTATTGTTGGTTGTCATAAAGTTCTATAACATGTAAAGCGTTATACATAAAAAAGTACAAAATTTTCAAAATAACTTACGGGTTTAGATATAAAGTCCGTCAGATCATGAAATGTTTTAGGAACTGGTAGTCCACAAGCTGCCCGAGTATCGACGTAACTGCCCAATCCATGATCACGGCCTCTTTGAATGTCCGTTGCCCGAAGATCGCCTCCAAATGTTTGGTTACGCCTAAATCAAACATGAAAGCGGTACTGAATAACATTTTCGTAATATAAAAAGAAAACCCTTTTCAATTATTTTTATTTTAAAATAACGACGTCGTTCCAGATACGAGAAAAAGGTTTCCGAGACACCACATAAAAAACACTTTTAAAGCGGTTTGATTTGTTTCATTCGATAGTAGAATTTAAGACATTTCTACATCCACTCTATTTACCTATATAATATACTATCTGCTGTACCCGGCATGCGTTGCAATGCTTTGCTACGCTTTTTAGGACAATAATCTTCGGGAACGTATGTAGAAGAATTCACCAAAATTTCATTATAATCGTATGAATAGTGTAGGAGTACAAACATACTTACATTGATTTTTATTTTTCGTATAGATAGAGGTCATAAACAATGTATAAACTAACAATTTGTATAACTCTACCGAATATTGAATAATTTTACAACGAAGTAAATAAAATTGACCTTAACGATTCCAAGCATATACTACGTTTATGAAAAAGGGTCTTATGATATGTCTTTCATGGTAAGTCTTTTTCAATTTATGTCACTCATAAAAAGATACGTGATTATTTTTCATTTACGTTGTACTCTAAACCTTGGTACTTCAACATTTATAAATGGTATCCCACAATAGATTGTTTGACGATATATATATATATATATACGCTACATAAGATACATAGATTCTTATATACTGAAGCAATTATAACGGTTTTAAAATAACTCCAAAATGAACATCGAATCTAAAAACCATGTTTAAAGAAATTCAATTACATTAACTTAGGGAGCGTCCATAATTACGTGAAACAATTTGCAGAACTGAATCTCACATAAACTCACATGGAGGTGAGGAGGGATCGCGAATATCACGTATTTTTTTCAAGTAGTCTTGAGATCACACAGTTCCCGTGGACTGACGAAATCTTAGTACTAGTCTTAAATAAAAAATAATTCAAACAAATTATGTTTTTTTAAATAATCCAACGTAATCAGGCACAGATTAACGTTACGCTTAAAATATGCATTCTGAAAAAAATCACGTGTGTTGGGGGGAGTCGAGCCAAAACTCACGACATCTGACTGAGGGGGAAGAGGGGTCGAAAGAACGCCAAAATCGCCTCACATAATTAATGGACGCCTCCTTATTGCAAAATATTAAAGCACTATTATGCAATCGTACTCAAAATCCGCAACTAGATATTCCTATTTTAAGCTGTAACAGTTTTAAGTTATGGTCGATGTTGAAGCTATAGCAATTTCAAGAACTTGGAAGCTCCTCCAGATAGAAATAGTTTGCGAACTACTCAATTCCGTATTCTATTAAATAATAAGTATTGGTAAAAGCTTTAAAATATAACCGCTGACTTTATCCAAAAATATATATACTTACTTAAAATAATTGACATAGTTTAAAAGTATATATATAACGATACATAGTACTTAGGATTTGAAGAATAAATAAGCATATAAATATTATAATAGGGTAATAAGTAATCATCAGCCTCAGTAGCATAATATACCACTTTCACCTCAATTCAAGAAAAGGCTATTCGATCAATCCTGGCCAATTATCAGCTAGTTCATACTATTCTTGGTAGGTACTTCAACCCAAAATTTACCTTACTGATTAGCGTCTGTGTACGTCATTTAAAATATAATACTATTCCTGATTATCAGTTAAATTATATTATGTTATAGATATCTATCTAAAAGGGCATGGGGCAGAACCATTTCTGTGTCTGTTTCACTGATCATTTTTCTTTACAGGCAAGTAGGTGATCAGCCTTCTATGCTCTGCCCGACCGAAATATTTTTTTTAATCTTGTTTCCTCGGGATTCGAACCCAGTACCTCCGGTGCTACACGCGTTGCGCTTACCATAGAACCACGGAGGCATATTATCATATTAGTTTCTAAAGAATATTGTAAATAAATTTTGAAAATTTTTTCTTTAGTCCCAAAAATTGAGTAAATCCAAACAAAATATCATCGTAATTTATATTTAAAAATAATGGCATCATCACTGGAATTTTAATTGTATACTCTTCTTTTCTAGCCATCTCAAAAAAATAATACTTTCGAAAAATAACATACGATTTTGAAAAGTATCTGTAATCTGAGTCTGAGTACAAGTGAATTTAGGTATGATAACATCATTGTTATTTTCCCTAAAATTGGCTTTTTTAATATTGAAACTATATAATAAGATTATATTATTTGATATATAATAGATAACTGAAATCATCTATAAAAACACTTCAATATTACGGGGTACCATAATTTCAAAGTTCTTATTGTTTGTTTTTTGTTATTTCAACGCAAATGTAATAACGTTACTTGTACATGTATTGTTATATTTACATAAAAAATAGACAGTTGTCCTTGAATATTTAAGTGGTTATTATTTTATGAAATTCTCTTACATAGTACCGGTAGAAGCTGGCTTTATTTGAATCTAAATCGTAACTATATTCTACTTCGACTCCGAAAGATTTGTTTTCGTTTGTCGCTAAAGTGAACTCCCGTGTCCCCATTCACCCCACTGAGTGAGTTTCTAATACTATTTGTACATTTTAAATACAGGTATTTTAATCAGCCTTCTGCACCTTGCCCGATTTTTTATTTGTTATAAAAGCATTTATCTTCTCTTCATGAATATCTTTGTTTGGTCATTGTTATATGTAGGTATAAAACCCGCCCTTCATGTTAGCCGTCATTTGACAAAATATGTCTTAAAAACCTCGATCGGCCGTGGAAGCGCAATAGGTGCTTAAAGGTACGAGTAGTACATGTACGTAGTGAGTGTTGCTCAGCAGGTCTGTCTATAGAGACTACTCCAACATTTGATCATTATATCTATTTTATCCTGCACATTGCACAACTATCACTTACCTGAAGAGGAATTGTGTTATTTCGCTATCCCAGTACTGGTCGCTGTATGACTCAGGCTGCGAGGTCAAGCCCAAAGTCAGCTTATCGAAGATATTGTCTAGTTCCAACAGTAGAGGTCGGTTGAACCAGTCGCTCAAACGAACATACCCCGCCAATTGTCTGTTTTCCGTTACTAAACTGTATGTGGACAAAATCAAAACATCAAACCCTTCGTAGAAACATTTCCAATTATTTTTCAGAGAAAATAATTAACGAAAGATACCTTAATATTGTCTTTTATTAACGCGAGTATCACACATTTAAATAAAATACTGTATAAACAATAAATCGCGTTTTAATCCGGTATACAGTATTTTATTTGAAAGATACCTTTTTATAAGTGGTTCTTTGTTAGAATTCATTCACGCGTAAGTTAATTCTTTTTTTTCATAAGGTTATATTATTACTTTATAGTACTAGCAACGCGCCCGGCTTCACACGGGTGCAATGTAGATATACTATACTCAAAAATAGCGTACCTTTGTTACTCAGCGATAATGTAGCTTTCTATTGGTGAAAGAATTTTTGAAATCGGTGCAGCCGTTTTTGAGTTATAAATAGTGTCACTAACACAACTTTCTTGTATATATGATACAAGATTCTTAAAAAACGTATTTATGCATTCTGCTACTCTTTTTTTATCACCCCTCTTAATTTCTGGTAAAAAATTTTAGTGAAGCGTAATTTCGATTCTACTCTGGGCTCTTATAAAACATTAATTTCGATAAGTAAATTTTTAGAACTGAACACAAGAGATTGTACGTATTAAAATAAAGTTTTTCTGTAACATACTGCAAGTATCCTCGGATCAATGTATGGAAATGCCTAAAGGCGGCGGTCGCGTGCTCGTTTAGTATCGAGGGATCCACTTGAGAATAGTAATCATTCACGTAGTCCTGAGCTCCGGGGTATATCAATCTATTCTTCACCATATTCTCAAATCCTACGGAACACATATTGTTATAGGTTAATGCAAAGGGTTGATCCTATCCTAAAATGTTATTATCCCTTGAAACATTTAGGTCATTATATGCATAATCTGTAGCGTTATATGATATGGGTAATATGTTACCTATACAAAAAACATTTAATAGTTTACACCTGATGTCTTTTTTTAATTCATTGTTAGGTAAGTATTCGTGCCAATTTTTTTAAAGAGGGGTAATGTTCTTTATGCACACATCAAATTATAAAATTTCTACCAAAAATTTGCGGCGAGAAATTAACTGGTTTTATTGAAACAAATACAGTTTTTTCGCTAAAAAGCCAACATTGCCTGTAAATTTTTTGTAGAAATCCGAATTTTATTTTGAAACAAAAGTCAATCTCTTCATTCATTAGATCACATTAAAAATATTCTCATAATATTATAATAGATTCAAGGTTGTTCTATTTATCTATATTATGTAAAATATTATAGATATTCTATATCATGAAGTCCGTTTAGCTATGAATGTTGTCAAGCGTGCGCATATATACATTGTTATAGTGTGCGTAATCTAGGGAGCGCTCAGTAGGCCTATTACCAAAACAAAATACGAAGTTTCGTCTGACGGATCGTACATTTTCCTATTATGAGGCCGATGATCGGTCCGTCTTTCACAATTAGACATTATGTATTTCGTTTGACATTACTATGATCGTAATTATAATCGTAAAAAGAATCGAAAATGTTTTCTTAATAAGTTAAAATACGAAGTTGTTTGTTCTTTCGTTTCGTTCCGTTCGTTGCGTTCGATTTTGGTAATAGCCCTACAGTTACTGAGTTACTAAAAGCACGCACACTAAAACAATATTTGTTCATGTGCACGAACTCCAGTATTATTACAATTCAGCGAAAGTTTGTTTGTGGTTGGGTTTTTGTATCTTAAAACTAAAACATGCTATTCAATATATAAGATAAACAAAAATCTTACCGAGGAATATAGGCAGATATTCATAGTAGTTAATATGTTGTATCTGAGCTATGAGTATTCTCCTTGCTTCCTGGAATATTGTCTCATCGGTCCACCGCGGATTCATGTTACTCAGTATATTTGCGATACGGTTGTGCTCACGAAGCAGGATTACTTGTAGAAGAGTTAATTGTGGGTTCTGATTCACCCGAGGGTCACCTACAATACATTATCCTAATAAAAACTTATTTAAATAATAATTTTGATAAATGCTTAGTAAAACCGTTTAGTTACGCTACGTTCGGATCGGATACGTTCGGTTCGTTTTATCGGAATTGACGGGCTCGTTGGCGCGTTCGGTAGAACACCTGCCGTGCGCATCGATGGGTCGTGGGTTCGAATCCCACTGGGCGACATGTTTATAATTTTCTGTAAGCATGTTTTCCCCACGTCTGGTAACTTCGGGCATTGATCGGGTGTGAGGAATATCGAAATTCCGATCGGGTAACGCAAGATTATTGCGGGATTGAAAGCATCAATGCAAATCAGTACTTTTCGCAAACTATTGTCAATATGTCAATAAAAATAATTTTATTAGAATGATGATTCATAGTAGTTTATTAAAAAGCTCTTTTGCTTACTCCACTGTATAAATTGTAAACATAAAATAACAGCCATATTAAAAATAAATCAGTATCGTAATCTCGAGGAAAATTACGCTTTTATACACAAAGAAGATTTTGAAAGCCACAAAATATACATGTAATTGCTTTCGACATTACTGGCGTTTTCTCTTTTACAGCAAAAAATCCTTGAAACGTGAAAATATTATCGAGGAGTTTTAGGAACATTTGTGAAGCAAATTTTAAAAAGTAACTTTAATATTTTTGGAATACTGCAACTCGATACTTGGATATGAGCAACTCTACCATTCAAATTTTTAATTGATTCGTAAAATAAATATTTTATAACTCAAATTCAAATTCAAAATCATTTATTCAATGTACACTTATGAACATCATTAAAAAAATACATATTAAATGCTTCTTATTTTACATTTACTGCCAGTTCTCAAATCAAGGGCGTAGAACGCACGAGAAGAACTGACAATAAACTCGCCGACACTCTTTTTAATCGCCAAGTTTTAGGTTTTACAAAACTATATATATTTTCCGATAAGTATTTAAATCACTTATTTTACCACTTAGCTCTTCCGAAAAGGTCAATGACCATTATTTCGTTTTATGCTCTAAATTTAAAACCATATCAAATACATGGTTTTTACTAATGGTTAGCCGCAACTTCATCTGCGTAATAGCTGGTATACACTTTGATTAGTCAAGTGCCAAGTGTTTAGTGTTTAGTGTGTAGAGTGATTAGTGTTAAGTGATTAGTAATGTCCTATACTGTTTAGTAGGCAGTGTTTAGTTCAATTAAAAAATAGACAATATTTTGCCTGTATACACTCTGATAGTAATAATTAACAAAAAAAAAAACCAGTGAATACGTATGATCCCATTCGCAATGTAGTTAATGAAATAGTGAATGTGCTTTCGTTACACATTCGAGAAGAAATTGAGTTGGAATTGAGGAGACCACCTCGAATATGGATAGCTAGGAGAGAAGGTGTAAGCCTCCTTCGCCCCAACATTTTCTAAATGCATTTCAGTAGCTATGGTTTGCAGAGCTGCGTCTCTGGCTTGTTTATATAAACATTTACATTATATAAATACGCATGTTGAACATATAACTCCACTTTGTGGGTTACGGATTCGATCCACCTAGTAGAATTTTTTTTGATATTTTTATCATTTACAATAACAGAAGAAACGAACACGACACTGTTGACTTAACAGTCACGCACGTCCCGAAGTGTTAAGTTCGTGTTTAGAGCAAGCGAGGGGTGAAGGCGGGACGCGCGGGAGGAGCTACTCGCAGAAAAAATAGAACACACTTGTAAATACTGTACTTCGCTAAGCACTATACACTTAACACTTAACAGAAACTGTCCGAACGTGTTTTTTGCTAAACACTTAACACTAAACAAGCCACTCGCACTAATCACTAATCAAAGTGTATACCAGCCACATCCATGTCAATGGACAAGTATTAAGTGGACATAATGAAAAAGGTATGTTATCATTCTACCCAACATGCCTGTGTCCCCGTCAAAATTTCAATTTGAATTCAGTTCAATACGATCATATTACAGTGTAACTTTTGTACAAGTATATTTGGACGCTGATAAGCAATACTGTGTCAACCCACACGGTTGCCATTTTGAGAAAATTGATTTTGAAATTGTAATTAGGTTTTATTAAATTTATTCTAAAAAATAACAAAATTAATAGATTTTTTTAAATTATTATTATTACACTCAATGAACATATATCGTTTTTCTTGGCAGCAATCAAAGTAATAAAATTTAGTGCATTATTGTTAAATATTTTAAACATTTTAGGATTTCGTGCCAACTAGTTTTTTAAATATTATTGCTATTAAAACTGATAGAATTGGAACGCAACCAGATCATTGTCTTTGACACATTGTTGTCTATGTCTATCCGCTGTATGTATTACGACTTACTTTTCTCCTATGCTTTGTTCAACTGGTTCATGTATAATTTACCTATACTCTAAATAAAACTATCAATTACTATAAATATCTTTATTTGCCAAATTCCTACAAAAACGATTTAAATTAAATATATCTCTTTTGAAATATGTACTCCAGTTCATAAGGAAACGATTGGTATCAAAATTTATATTTTTACCATTTTGTGGGTTGACACTGTATTGCTTAACAGCGTCCATTTAATCTAATAAATACTAGATACGATAATTATATATTTTAAATAATGTTTATCTTACCAGCCAAATAGCACGGTTCGGTCGGTGACTGCGCCGATTCGCATGTTTGCTGGTTGTTCGGGTCTTGCGGCGGCCACTCACGGCCATTTCTCATGACGGTCACCATCCGACCCCCTTGGAACGCACGTATGGGTCTCGCCTGGCTCTCACTACTTCCGTATACTAGGGAAAGATCCATGTATGCGGTAACAGTTGATAACTACGGAAAATAAAATGTGAAATCAATAGATTTTTTTTTAATTATGTTAGCAAATTATGCGGTAACAAAGAAACTACTACATTATTTAATCATTTATTTAACACTTTATTAATTACCTTTAATTAATTAAGTCTACGTTTAATTAAGGCATTAAAGGCTTATTAGCAATTTCTTCCAATCAGCCCTTATCCGGACAAAGCAATATGGAAACTGATGTATTATTATCTAAGTTATATGTATCTATTTCTTCTGTATTGATATTTTAAAACATTCTTATATTATAAAATATTGGAACGTTTACGAAACACATCGACGCTCTACTATTTGAATGTAACATAAGTTAAAAAAAAGCATTATTTTGAATTTCGAATACTAAAATATACTAAATCTAGCAGACCCGATAGTCGTTTTCCTACCAGAATGTTGGTTTAAACAATAAAAAAAAATATTTTTAGATATGAATATACTATTTACTCACTTCGTTTCTTTAATGTCTAGTATGTCACTGATTTGCAATGGACATCAATTATCATTATTATTACAAAAACAATTAATTAGTGCCATATGTATATATTTTCATTTATTATAATATACTGTTAAGTTCTTCTTTATTCTGTGAAAATAAATTTATTCCAAAATGTTAAATAAAGAATGGATCAAATTATGCATATCGACACTTTTGCATAATACTCTACAAATACCCTTATCTTTTAGCAAAGCCACCGCTGAGATAATTTAGCAAAGGCGGTGCTTTAGCAAATAAACCAGGCTCACATCCGACATCACATTACGTCTCGATGTGAATTTACCCAAACACTCTACGTTTCTATTTTCGTGAGTTTGAAGGGGATTCAGCCGTTGAATAATACGTTTCTCTGTAATTTATTCCCCAAAAATATTTCGTATCGATTTCTTGTTGATCACATGTTATCATTTGTATATAAAGCTGTTTTACTTATAATATGCAAATTCATGTTATACGTTTTAAATAAGACAAATAGACTTAAACTGGTAAGTACATAATTATAGCGTTACATAAGATAGAGGGAAAACCCTAAAACAATTAATGTAATTTCAATTTGATAATATGTGATTCCTATTTTTCGGTTTCGCACGCCAACGTGATGTTTGACGTTTTAAACATATAAGTTGAAATAATCGTTAATTAATTATCATTAAAATTTCGGACCGGAGATCAACAGTACATACATTCTCATTCTGTAATTTACACACAAAAAAACCAAAAACCGCTAAAGGCCGTTTTCACTCACGTCACGCACGCTCATAGCTTATTTTTATAATAAATTAATTAATTGTGTTGATGTCCACTGCAGATCAGTAACATATTAAACCTCATAGAATAGAAGTGGGTAAATAGCATGTTCAAATCAAGAAATATTTGTTTTATTTTTAAAGCCACCATTCTAGCAGGACAACGTCAGCCGGGCTAGCATGACCGCCACGAGATATGTCGCGGACGAGAGAAGACAAACTAAGATGTAAGATATCTCGATATATTATATCTCGACATCGACAATTTTGATAGAAAATATCTCTCGTTCGACAAATATATCTATTTTTGATATTAAAAGTCGAATTTTAAGTGTAATTGTAAGAAATAAAGCGATAGTCGATTTAAACACGAGAAAACGGTAGACAAAATTTTGTCGCGCTTGTCATGCTAGGCCGGCAGGTCAAGCGGACCTACAATCAATAACAAAACAATCTATACTAATATTATAAAGCTGAAGAGTTTGTTTGTTCGAACGCTCTAATCTCAGGAACTACCTACTGGTTCGAATTAGGAGCGAAGCATCAGTGAAAAATTTTGCAAAAAAGGGGAAAATTATCCATGAGGGCTTCCTTTGCTTGCGTTGCGTAAACGGTTCAAGTTATCCAAAAAATATGTATGAAAGAGTTATTCCTTTTTAAATGAACTAAAAAATGTCCGCGTCATTATAATATGTCAGTCTGTCTTTTAAGATTGCGATTATGTTCAATTACATGTAATGTACATCATTGTTCAATTTTTGCGGTTTTGTAACGATTTAACTCAAAAACTACTTGACCGATTTTAAAAATTCTTTCACCAATAGAAAGCTATATTATCACCGTGTAACTCATCTACATTGCATTTTGCTAGTTAATAATAATAAGAGAAAATCAATAACTAACCGGTTGTGCAGGTGAAGTGGGCGGTGTACAGTTTCTGTCTCTCGTAGTACCAGTTCTGACGAAGTTCAAGCACTGTGTTCCTTGAGGACCGTGGATCGGGTCCGTAGGTGGGATAATGATGGGAGCACACACCGGGTTACTGAATGCATCATTTGCTAGTTGACCCTCATCATCGCAACACACCACGGGATCCCGATCTGTTGAAAAAAGCTACTTCAGAAATGATAGAATCTATAAAAGGTTTTTTTTAAGTTAGATATTGAGAGACGACCATGAGGTTCACTTGATGGTAGGTGATACCTCAGCCACAGAACATCAGTCAATGATGCGCTGTCGACATAATCTTTACTTAGAGCATTCGGAAATCCATACACTGAAACCGAAACGCGCAATATACACTTCACGGTTTTTCCATTTATGAACGATGGTTACCTGGTCGGAATTTCGATATTCCTCCCACACGTTCAATACCCGATGTTACCAGACGTGGGGAAGACATTTTTACAGAAAAATATAAACATCGATTCAAACCCACGACCCATTGATGCGCACGGCAGGTGTTCTACCGAACGCGCCAACGAGCCCGTCCCAAGGTTTTCAAGTTATCCTTTTAAAAAAATTATCTTATAAGTTATCAAAACTCGTTCAATTAATACGTCTCAATGTGTATTTAGCTGAATGAACAACTGGCAAAATTAACGCGTATATATTGGCTTTTCTACGAATTATTGTTAAAATTATTTTTTAATAATTGTAATGACGGGTTGTTTAGCTAGGATCATCATATTGCGTCACGATAAAGTGATTCTCCTCTTCATTTGTTTTAACTACTATAAAATTTCTAATAAAAAATATTTTTGTAAATAATTATATATAAAAATAATTTGTACACATTCGTACAATATTAATTCATCAAAAAAGAAACAAAGGGTTTTTTTTTGACTAAAGATAACTTATAAATTTTCTATCTAGACAACTTCTATAAATTAATTACCAGAAGATCATAAATATGTTGGAGTAAGCTCTGTGCAGTTAGAATCAGGATTACAAAACCAAATTAGTTGATATTAACGTAAAATACACTCTACATTTCATACTTACGAGTTTGAGCAACGCCAGCAGTAAGTGACATATCATGGGTTATTATTTGACCCCACTGCTGAGC
The DNA here is from genome assembly GCA_905404175.1 of Anthocharis cardamines. Lineage (NCBI taxonomy): Eukaryota > Metazoa > Arthropoda > Insecta > Lepidoptera > Pieridae > Anthocharis > Anthocharis cardamines. The sequence goes on from FR989959.1 coordinate 6,070,084, forward strand.
GTTTAAATTCCACTTTGGATCAACTAAAGGCTTGTCGGGGAATATTGTTATACTGATCTCTCGAACATTAGGTAATTCACCTCCATTGACTGACTTGGGAAATTGACTTATGCCTGTGAACAGAAAACTTATTCATCCGACTTTAGTGTGAAAATTGTTACCGTCTCAGATCTTATGTTAAATAATGTTCATTGTTTTATTCTTAGATAAAGTAATCCAGAAGAAACGTGTGTTAGTATTTAATTTTGCAGTATATAGTAATGGCAGTAAAACTTCTAGTGACAGTCAAAGCGTAAATCAATCGTTCTGAGGGGTGAGCACGAACAATTATCGAAAAAGTATTCGTATCGTCGAACTGTCATTTGTATGAAATTTCAAATGATTTCTCATACAACTGACAAATGAACGATACGAATACTTTCTCGATAGTCGTTCGTGCTCACCCCTCTGAACCGAGAAGTATACACGATGACATTTAATACAACCTTACATTAATATTACTTTATATATAACATTTATATATTATAGCTGTCCCCGCGATCTTCGTACTACCTATTTTTCTTTAGAACCTTTTAAGAGAAATGATTCCGTTATACATGATTGTAACTTTAACCGTTTACGCAGCGCACGCAACGGAAGCTCTCAAAAGGAATAAATTTTCCCCATTTTTGCAACATTTTTCATCGATGCTCCGCTCCTATTGGTCGTAGCGTGGTGTTATATATCCTATACTAGCTGATGCCCGCGACTTCGTTCGCGTGGGGTTCACTTTAAGCTTATCTTTTGAGCAAGCTTTCTTCAAATGACATATCCTCCATCCTCTGTACTTGGTGATTTCTTTTGGGAAAGAGCTATCAAATTAGTCATTGACGGTTGCTTTTGCATCATATTATCGACACGTTTAATGGTGGTTGAGATTGGGGTCTGAAGTATGATTTGAAATTCAATAGAAATACCATTGTTGAAAAAAGAACCTGACTTTAAAGAAAATTACTTATTTTTTTTATAAATTTAATTAGTGGTGAAGATACTGTATCCACCTCGATATTTATTTCATTTAATTGATCATTTTCATTTTGAGACATTTTTTTTAAATTCCCTTTTCCCGGGATTCGAGTAGGAATCCCGGGAAAAGGGAATTAAAAAAAAAAGGTAAGGTTTCCGGTGCTAAAAGCGGTAAATTAAGAGGCAATAAAAGCAATGTCGAATAATCGAAATAATAATCTGTACTCTGTAGACAAAGGATGGATGAAAAGGTGAAATAAACGTAAAAAATAATCTCATAAGAAATACTTTTTCATATAATATTTCAATAATACATTTTCTAATGTTATAAAAATAAATAAATAAATACAAAAAAAAAATATTTCCGTTCAACTTCAGATTCGAACTCGCATCTGACGTTACGCAATGGGACTGCATATCCATTATTCTACGATTACATATCGGAAATGGCGAAATAATCAAAGTATTTCATTTACATATCAAACTGTGATTGACATCTGACAATTCGAAAAAGTTCAACGCGAGTCAGTTTGCATTGCAATTTGGTGATATGGTGGTTTTAAAATTATTTTTAAATGATGATAACTTTTCTTTCTGAGAACCGATTTCGATGAAACAAAGCCTATATGTTGCCCCGGGCTTTACTTAATATATTTGTGTAAATTGCATGAAAATCCATTCAGTATCTTCGGAGATTAGCGTGAACAAACAGACAGACAGACAGACAGACGGACAGACAGACAGACAGACAGACAAGAATCTTAAAAATTGCATTTATGCATTCTGCTACCCTTCTTTTATCACCCCTCTTAATTTCTGGTAAAAATATTTAGTGAAGCGTAATTTCGATCCTACTCTTTTATTATATGTATATAGATTAATTGGGCTACCTAACACTCAAGCAGTAGTTCCTAAGATTATTGCGTTCTACCCTTTTATGTCTGTGGTTTAACCAAAACAATTTTTCAGCATTATTATATTAATAATATTTATATTAGATATTCGGCATTCGATTTTTCATTTATGTGAATTGTCAAACTACGAGTATTAAACTATATACTATAATATAATATACAGACAGAATTAACTAACAGAATACTGAAGTTTCATATTCAAATACACAAGCTACCTCTTTTTCTATTACTGTAAATATTTCTATGTAAAAAAGTTATAACAGAACCGTCCTCTACGTACTACAGCACGTATTTAGCGGAAACTCAGAATCGACGTAATTGAATCGTATCGAACTCTGCGAACGAGCAACAGCGATACAGACTGTCAAAGAGACAATTCCCGTTATTATTTAGTAGGATGATTTATTTCGTGTAATTTCATTTGTCAATCAATCGTTTTACTCAGGACTTACAGTTATTGGGAATATTTGTTGGTCATAGATTTAGTATCAAGTTCAAGTAGAATCTTTTTGAATGAGGATTTTTTTATTCCGAATATGGATTATTTTATATCCGGCTTCGCACGGATACAATACTTAGATTATTTATAAATAATCTAAGATATTATAGATACTTATGTTGTGTCAGTATTATTTGGATATAGTTCATACAAAAATACTACAATCGCGATTACAAAAGGAGGTTATGGTAGAAGGGTGAAAAGTTAAAGTTGTACATGTATTTTTTTATAAAAAAATTTGGGTAGACCACCCTTATCACTTAGGGGTATGAAAAAATACACACAAAATTTCATAAGAATTGGTCAAGCCGTTTCGGAGGAGTTTTGTTACAATTCTTGGACTCTCTAGGACTAAGCATGAAAAAGAGCCGCGTGAAACCGTTACTTCCAAAACAAATTAAAAAAAAATCTTTGAAACTTCATATCATCCGACATCAAAAATGAAATCACTACAGTATTCGTAATAAGTTATACTAAATTCTACATACCATCACCATAATTATAAGGTACCAGTCGTTTGTAAGGCGTCTGAGGCATGCCCAGACTTGGATTCAGCAGATTATTGCAGCTGCCATCAATGGATCGATACCGAGATCTGGTACAAAACCTTGGTGCCAATCCACACGTCTGTGTCGCTGGGTCTTCCGTGGCTCCAATAGGCGGCGGCGGGTTGCTAAAGCTGTGAAGTTACATAATAAATCAGGTCTTTAAAACTAAACATTCACTGTTCTATAATATGAATCAATAACCAAATCGCGGAATTTTGACTGCTCTGTGGAATTAGATGTTACCAGCGGAATTTCCAAGCCTATATAATTTAGGGAACAAAAAATAGGCAATCGTAGAAGGCCGGAAAAATGCCTGTTTGAAGAATTGAAGATGTCATAGAGAAATCCTGAGTCCCCTAGTGGAGCATGGGGCAGACCCATTTCTGTGTCTGTTTCACTGATAATATTTTTTTTCAGGCAAGTAGCTGATCAGCCTTTTGTGCCCAGCCCCACCCAAACATTTTTTCTAAATTTTGCCACGGAGGAGGCAGATGTCTATGGGTATTGAAATCACTTCACATCACTTTAAAAATCTCCGAGTTAAAAAAATTCCTTTGCTACTCGGTAATTGTATATTATGTATTTCGATCAGTGAAATTAGATCAATACAGCATAATCCCGCAATTCCTACATTTAATGTAATGACAGTGAATAGTGTCCTCCTAATGGGTAGGGTCCTACTGTAGCGGCTTCCCGACTTTAAGGTAATACGTATATATATAATATATATAATATATATATAACTTATATAATTATGTAATCATATCTATATATATAAAAGAGATTTCCATCTATATAGTCACTCATCACGATATCTCTGGAACCATAAGGCGTAGCGACTTGAAATATGGTAGGAATATTCCTTTCGCCGAGTAGAGGTCAGCTAAGAACGGATTTTACGAAATTCAACCCACAAGGGGGGTTGCGGGGGCAATTGCTAGTAAGTCATATAAGACTTACGTTAAAGGCATGATTATTTATTATTTTTCATTTCAAGGGCAAGCCCGGTTTTAAGCTTTTATGGTAGTCTGAATGGTTCCGAAATAAGCGAACTGTCATTAACTGGCGATAAATTATTAGAACCTTTATATTGATTTTAGGTATATTTTTTTCACGTTAAAGTGACTTTTTAAATAATAACATTTACTCAGCTTCCAGTGATTTCCTACTTTAACATCATATTATATATACTTACAACTGTCCATTTCTTCTTCCTGCCTTGTTCCCTTTATTTGGGGTCAGCGCAGTATGTTCTCTTTTTCCATTCTCTTCTTTCACTCGCCTTATCATCAGTCACAACTCTCAAACACACATCATTTTTCACACAGTCAATCCATGTTTTTTTGGCCTCCCTCTTCCTCCACTTTAATAATCAAAACATTTTTACATGTTTATCATCTCTCCTCATAACATGCCCATACCAAGCTAAACGATTACCTTTAAATTTTTCATTCACTGGCGCTACTCTCAAACTTCCTCTTATAGGTATCTGGTATAGTAATTTCTTATGTTATCTAATCCACTCCACACATAGACCTCAGCATTCTCATATCAGCTACATACAAACGTTTATCACCCTTCAGCTGACTTGCCCAACAAAACAACACAAATACAACAATTGTCTATTTAAAAGATAATAATCACCTTATGTAGCTTCCTGGATCTGGATATAAACCTTTAACGTCTCTGTTAACAGAAGGGTGCAGTTATATTACATATCATTAGTACATGCAACATAGTAACAGTTAATATAACATAGAATGAGTTACATACATAAGGAGAAGGTGGATTAAAATGTTACGTTATAAGGGGTCATCCATAAAGTACGTCACACAAATTTCGTGGTATTTGACCCCTCCCCCACACAGTTGGTCACATTTGTGAGTCGATATTTTGAAATGTGACGTCACGAAACTGTCACACTTCGTCGATCGACTACCCCCCCTCTTTAACGTGAGAAGTACTTTATGGATGGTCCCTAATAACATAAAACACATATCATGTAGAGAGTAAAATCAAAAAACGGCAGAATGCCTAAGGGGGTGATTGGGAAATTTTGTCTAATTGACGTGAATAATGGTTTTAACTTTTAATGGATTTTGGACAAAAACCAAACCTTCCTTGTTTCAAAATTATAAAGTCGTTTAAATAAATAACTTTTATTATTTATATTATGACGTTTCGGATACTTTCCAGCAACCGTGGTCACGGGCAGCCTCATTCTTAATGCAATACAAGTTATTTTATTTAAATGTGTGATACTTGCGTTTTAGAATAGTAAATATATGTAGTAAGTTCTTCGATCAACATTTAATACTATGTCAATGAGTAAGTTACTACTACTATGTGAAAAAAATGTTTGGATGGATTTTGTATAATAATATGGAGTACAACAAAACTCCAAGTTATTAAAACATGGTTGGATTACTACATATTACATACAATTATAGTAATTAAGATACGAAATCAGTAAGTTATCGATACTTAAAATATTGTAGTTTTAAATGTATATAATAAAAACTGTATACCTATTTGTTTTTTGGCAAGTGATTACATAATTCAGTTTCCAAACTAGTGCTCAGTTTCAGTTACTTTCTTATCAAAGTGTTTAATTTTTTTTAGTTATTACAAATTTCACTTTTAGGACTCTCGCTTTTCAAATTAACATACCGCACCAGGCACCTTGAAAATTTGAAACTGACACAAAACGAAAAATGTGTTTTTTTTTGGAAATTGACATAGTGACACTTGCGCCATCTAGCGGCATAAAGTCGACCTTTTGAAATTGTGTATTTATATTTTTAAAGACGAACAATGATCTCACAAGATGGCGTTGATTGTTGAAAATCGTCAGTTTTCTTTTAGTGACGGTTTGATATATGTATTTTGCTTATATAGATACTAACATTTTAAAATATCAATCGCGGAAATTATTATAACAGTTTTATTCTCAAAACACGAAAAAGTTTAAATTATGTACGTGATTGATTTTTACTGTTAATTAGTATATTAATAACAATAATTAACATAATGATTTATAGACATTATACATATATACATTCCTTATTATGACTTAAAGCAAATTTCTTACCCAAAACCATTAACAGGTAATCTTTCAGCTAGTACACCATTGCGATCAGACTCTCCGTTACCTAATTGTTTGGAGGTATCCCCGAAGATTGTAAAATCTGAATTCGTGAATAAGTTGCCATCAGATTTTACTGCGGTGCAGATTGCCAATATTAGCAGAGCCTTAGCCATAATACCTGTAAAAAATAAACAAAATAAGCCTATAATAATATTTTTATAAAGAAATACAGATTCATAGACTATTCACACACCATAGTTCTTAGATTTATGATTTTTTAATTGGATGAGATTAAAAAATATTAAAATAAATACTTAAAGATATTTTGTAAAACAAGAACAAATGACTTATAATATGTACTTCGTTTCAAATTACAATGCCTACTAAAGTTTTCGTTATCAAATATGTAGCCAAACAGATAAAGGAAGTTTATATTATGAAATTAAAATTAAGATTGAATTCTGAAACAATGTCCCTTGGAGACAATTGCATTTTCACTTCCAGCAGAAGTTGTTCGTATATGAAACTTTTCAATGGCCAATTTATAACATACGTCAAACCAATTAGCATTACAATGGTTTCGCCTGAGTTACTTTTTTGATGGAAAATGTTTTTTTTTGTTTTTTGTTTTCAGTATTTACCTCAGACTTGTTACGATATCACTAATAGCTGTTTTCAAAGTAAAATGTATGCTTAGAATGATTTTGACTTTTTTCATTATTTTATTTACATATAATTAATACTTAAAATAATTCAGCGACGGTGTTATCCATACCAAGGGTGTCAATTCTTTCAAATGGTTAACATAACATATTAATATGTATGTCAAGCTCATGTTAATAAGTATTTATATTATATAGTAATTTTCTTTATTAACTTATGCTATATCGGTTAATAGAGTAAGATATTCCTAAAGTAATGTGCTTGCGAAAAATCGGGTAAATATTTATTTTTCGGGAGTACTAACAAGTAACCTAATCTGATACTTAATATGAGAAAAAAAATAGTATTTCGCACTTTAATGAAGCTGTTGCATGTCTAGTAAGCTACAAATTAACATGTTAAAACAATGATGCTCTTGTTTCTCGAACACACAGTTTATAATTTTATTGCGAGTCTGGTTTATACGATTTAATTTATAATAATGTAGGTACTTTAATCAAAGATTGCTTCATTTAATTCTCAAATTATTTATGTACATTAGTGCTAGAGCATTAATATGATATAACTTAGTCATAGATATTGAAAACACTATTTCAACGAGAATAAATTTATATAAAAGAGTAACTTTTACCGCTATACAAAAGCTTCTCTTTTATAATAAATAACCCATAGATAACAAAGCAACCCATTAAATATTAATGTATTCACTGCCTACTAATGCCAAAAAATTCATTAATAATTTATTTTCTCTGATATTAAGTACACTTCTTTATCGGAATAGGAAATAAAGATATTGTCTTAAAACGACTACATATACGACAATACAAATAAATAATTATTATTTTGTGTTGTATCGAAAGAAGAGCATGATACTTGATGTTCAGTGAAACCAAAGCCATAAGACATTATATCCGGCAGCAAATATTATTTTTTACTTCGAAAATCCGAAGCTTGCAATCTATACTTCGCTGCATTTTTATCTATGAATTGTGAATCACTACCATAATGTAAATCCAACTTACTTCAACAACATAAGGTTGATTTTCTGTATTTGTATTTTTTGTCCATACATTTTTCTCTAACAATACACGTTACTATTACGCTCAGCATCAAAACAATTGTAATAAAATTTAAGTAACAGTATCACATGATTTGCTTTTAGCTGCCATAAACAGATACTATAAAGCAGAGGCGTAGCTTACACTTGATGGGCCCTATATCAAAATTTGGTGTGGGCCATTGGCTCCTCACTGCGGCGAAGCTCTAATAGAAAGTAAATTTTCACTAACACGGGTTCGGGGCCCCTATAGTCAGGGGGCTTCGTATCTTTGATACGGCTAATATGGCAGTAGCTACGTCTCTGCTTTAAAGCTTTGTGAACCATTAAATAGAAATACAGTGTGAGAATAATGGACACAGTCATCCAGTGGCATGATATAGAGAATTACATCTAGTACCAAATCCCTAAAAATAGATGACGATAATGGAGCAAGTTTGTGCAATATCACCTCCGGCAACTGTCAGATTTTAGTCAACTTGACCACTTGAGGTTTCGTGATAAATAATATAATATAATACTAATAATGAATAAATCGCGTTTAAATTTTCGGTTAGGGTTTTATTAATGTAAATTATTTATGCTCGCGTCGATAAAAGATATTATTTTATTTAATAAAATACTTATTTAGCTTCACTAAAACTACAAATATAATAATTTTGCAGTGTACTCGTGACGAATTACAAGACTGTACACCGAGTGAACTCAAGTTTTTGCTATTTACCACAATTGTGCAAATAAAACGAATAATTAAATGTTTATTTTCACTACACTGCAGATTAATTACTTTATGAAAATATCAAATTACATGATAACTTTTTTATACAAATAGAACCAACTAAGCTTGCAACACCGATTTTAAGCTATCATAATATAACGACGCCCCTAAAACATATCCACGAGTAAACGCGTAAAGTTTTCGAACCCCTTAACGCTTTTGGTAGTACATTGGTAGGTTTGATATAATTTCTGTAAACAAGGGTTTCTTCCGACCCAAGCTGATTAAGCGTTTTGGTATTTGCACTAGCAATGTCATGGAACAACTCTCAACATCTTTCTATAAGGTTATATTATAAATTCACAGATTTATATGAATCGCATTCATCGAAAGTCATGAAAAATTTCATGAAATGCAATGAAGAAGTTCATAGTACGATGAAGGTTAGTAATGGCAAAGTTTCAAAACAGTAAAAGACTTAAAATATCCAGTAAGTAGTAAAATTATTACAGATTCGGTCAAATGAAATGAAATCGACACAATAATATTTATTCTAATTTATGAGTTTTAAGAAATTTTGCTCTGAATATATATCTGACAATTATTATTACTGAATAATACTAGTAATTGTGAATTATACTACACGTTGGACAAAGTGAAAATTTGGGGTTATAAGTATTTTTGATGCCAAAAAAAAAGTGGAAAAAAATTCTGGATAGGGTATCACCCTAATTATTTATCGGTATAAAATATACTTTACGACCTACTCTCATACCTACCAAATATATATAAAAAAAATTGTCCACAAAAACCATGACAAGAGATTTATATATATTTTTTCATTTATTTAACTTTTTCATTGATTAGCAGTTTAAATACCATTTGTATGAATCTTAGATATACAAATATCATCATCAGATAAGTTTTCCATCCTCATATTTTACAATATTTTTACAGAAAGTTCTGTAAATATATACACAAATTATATACCATTTTGTAATATTTTTTGTTTATCATGAATGATAATAACATAAATTTGAAAAACAATAACAACTGACCTAGCTTTATGATTAATATAACCTTTAGGAAAACTCCATAGATATTTTCCTTTCGTGCGATCTTCGCAAGGTTTACACAAAGGTCAATTAATCTAAATTGTCACACGAAACTGTCATCACTGAGTACCTGACTAATTTATATCAGCTAACGATTTCATAAGGAATGTCACACATGACCCAAATTGCGTGTGGCCTTCCTACATAATATAATGGTAGACTTTACGATTGACGTCTACTTTGTTTGTGTACTCTTAACACCCGTATGATTGAAATCGGAATATTCAATTCCATACCCATTCTCAACTTTATTATGGAATTTTCATCATCTATACTAAATTAGAATTACTAATATTATAGAGAACTAAATTTTGTGAGTTTTTGAGGTAATCTCTGGATCTACTAAACCGACTTTAAAATTCTGTCACCAATAGTAACATAGGCTATTTTTGTGTATAGTACATCTACATTGCACCCGTGCGAAACCGGGGCGAGTTGCTAGTGTTATATATGTTATATTCTCGTATATATAGGTGTTCTACCAAACGCGGCAACGAGCCAAAGCAAATGTAAACGCAGTCTAGAATGGAGCACGATTGTTCTTCGATATATTGTTAGTAAAATTATTAATATAAAAATAAATCGATCGATCAATGCATTTAAAATAATATCATTCAATTACCTTCAGATATACATACCTTAAATTGAGGTAGTGTCAAACAACCATCTGTAAACATAACTTTTAAGGCCCCATTTAAGAGCATCGAGCTCAGTAAATTACGTACTGCAAACAAAATTGGATGCCTATGTGAGAACTTACGCAAATTTAGTATTTAATAGAATGGCATAAGACTTAAAATTGAGTGTCAAACCTTAATATTAAATTACACCGTTTTGCCCAACTTTTATTCTAATTCACAAGGCCATTTCCTCAATTCATTCATTACATCTTCACTTGAGATCATCCATCACCAAAGAAGTTATTTTAATTATTATTTGCGACTAGCAATATGCCCGGGCTCGGATGCAATGTAGATGTAAGTACTTTACACAAAAAATAGCCTACTAACCCGTTACTCGTTGATAATGTTATCTTTCAAGAATTTTTGAATTCGGTCCAGTAGTTTTTGAGTTTATTCGTTACAAACTGTTTACAAAAATACAAATTTTTCCTCATAATACTAGTGTAGATTTATCGTTAGACCAAAATTGATTCACGTGTGGATTCTTCATGTGGAAAATACGAGAGTGAAATTAGCTTCCCGGGTGATACGGGAAGTTTTAGGCCCATATTCCAAATCTCTCAGTCGTGTCTCAGTTTTGAATCTAGTTTTGAGACTTATCAAACAGACAGTTCTCAAGAATGGATTACGACTTGAGTAACGACTTCGAATACGGGCTTTAGTGAGTTTGGTCACATAAGCCAATTTGCCTAAATATTTTTCTTTTGTTAGATATCAACCGACGGGAGTTAGGCTTACTCGATAGTAGTACTTGATACCTCAGCCACAGAACATCAGTCAACAATGCGCCATTAACTTTGAGCATTCGGAAACCCAGACTGAAATCGAAACGCGTTATATTCACTTCACGGTCATTACATCTATGAATGGTGGTTTGTTATCCGTCTATATGATAATGATATTCCTCCCATCAGGGGGGGTGAGCACGAACAAGTATCGAAAGAGTATTCGTATCGTCGAACTGTCATTTGTATGAAATTTTTCATACAACTGACAGTTTGACGATTCGAATACTTTGTCGATAGTCGTTCGTGCTAGGCCCCCAGGTTAATACCAAATTTGGAAACATGTTTTACCGCAGGGATTTGAACCCGTGACGCATTCAAATGCTAGGCAAGTGTACGTACTACACAAACAGTCAAAAGTAAGAAGTATCCGTGAGTAAAGCATAGAATCAACATCGAACGAAATGTACTCACTACTCAGTACTCACGTACAATCACAAAAAGGGGAAATATATTGGTCTAGATATCGATTTGTTCACAATTTCATGCACAACTAATGGTAATGGTCTCATTTATAAGCGGCACAACATGCAAATGTGAAGCAATTGTTCATTTAATACTAAATCTACATTTGTTATGGATAACCCTGCTTAAAAAATATTTAAATCTGTGATACGAAAGTACTACCGCGTTTCGTCTTTATTAAAAACTAGCAACGCACCCCGGCTTCACACGGGTGCAATCTAGATGTATTAAAACACAAAACATAGTTTAAACATACAAAAATACAAATATTTCCTCTTTATAATATTAGTATAGATATTAAACATTATAACGTCGAATATATGTATTAGTTACTAGAATTCGGTCGCGTTGTTAATTGGGAAATTCTTCCGGGGCAAAAAGTAGCATTTATCAAACTGTATCTCTCTTACTTCAGTTATATTTATCATTCGTTTGTGTATATTTTATAAATTAAAATACACAAACTAATGATATACTTCAAATACAATTAAATATTTGTGATTTATATAATTTATTTTTGTAAGGATTTTAATTGTATCGTGCAATTAATATAACAATATTGAGACAAAATAGACTTAATAAACTTAAAGCAACTTTATTTGTTTAGTCAGACATTTATTTTATTTTAGAACCATGTTTGTCAAATTTTGATTTCAATCAGGCAACACACACAAATAATACTGTTTAAAGTTGTATTGTTTAACGACTTTTAACGCTGTCATCGCCAAAAACAAACAAAACTTGTATATTTATAGCCCATGAAAGGCATAAATAATGTAGCTTTCCATTAGTGTAAGAATAGAAAATAAACTGGTACAGTAGTTCTAGGGAATATACGCAATATACAGACAAATAACCTTTTTTAATATCAGGTATAGTTTGCAAGGAATGAATCGAATTGTTGCAGTGGACTCATACTGTATCCATTTTTCAATATATGTATCTTCTAGACACAGGTCTATCTTGATCGTGAGAAATAATGGAATGGGGTCTTTTCCTTGTACGGTAAAATTATATTTTGGACGAGAAATAAATGTAGTTTAATCGCAACCATTAATTTTTTTATATGTATAAAAGTTACTGTCTTATAAATATATTTTTAAATAGATACTTTTACCAAAAAAAAAAGATGTATTGATTGTGTGAAGAATATGTGTTTTAGGGGTGTGACTGATGATATAACGAGTGAGAATGTAAAAAAGAGAATATACTGCGCCGAACCCAAATACAAAAGGGAACGGGGCAAGAAAAATAAGTGTTTTAATGTTTTTGTAAATTAATAAAAGCATCAAATTTTAAGGCGAGAGAGAGAGCGCATCGAGGAATTCAAAGAACTCGAGTTTAAAATAGTGTTCTTCATGAGGTGGACACCTAATTTTGTATCATCTCTATGAAAAAATAAGTAAGTGCAACTAATGAAGTAGAATTACGTTTATTTATTTACATACTATTTATAATAAAAAGAAATAAAGTAGTAACTCACTGATATTAGCAACCAAACTTGATGCAGACATCATTTTGAAGTTAATACTTAAAAATTATGTGATAATTCTTAAATCCGGTTTTGAAAAATCAACAACAAAAAAAGAATGCATTTCGCGCGTTTTTACTTTTACAGAGAATATTTTTTTTTTTGGTCCGTCTTATATTTTTTTGTCAGCCAGTAACGTTTTCATACAATGATCGATCTCTTTGGTTGGTATACTAACAATATCCATATTCCAAATTGAAATCACTTTTAACTTATTTTTTTCGAAAAATGAACTTCCATTACCTCTATTCCTAAGATTAATTGACATATAAAATAATCTAAGCTCTATTCGTGGATTAGTTTTTACTGATACATATATTTACTAGAGTGATTAATTATAATTGATACATTATTACTATTGTAATTATATAATGTGTTATTTAGTTTCCAGTTGAAATCCACTTTTTTGGAACAAGGTTAGTTATTATTACTTGGTTTTTATATAAATTAAGTGCTCCGCCCTTCCAATGTATTCAAGCGTGACTCTAATTGAAAAATAGTCTATTATGTTTTTGCTTAAATCAATCGATCATTCATTAAAAATGGCTTTAAAATAATCTATTTATTTTTAATAATTTGACATTAACTAGTTAAAAGCATAATTTGAGTGTAAATGACTACGTATTGCTAGTATATTCATTACAAATATGGTAAATTTAGGTAGGCACCATACTAAATGCAAAATGTCGCATAGACTACATACATAGAAAGCATAATTGTTACCTAATTCCTACTTCCGTACCATATACAGGGTGAGGCACATAAAGTTATAGAGACTTAGAACTCAAACTATTGATAATGTCCAAAACTGTTTCAAATAAAAGTTTCGGTATTTGAGAAGGCCGTTATTACCAATTTTCAGACGTCGCTGAATAATTCTGAAAATTAATAATAATGCCATGGAAAACAAAAACTATACCATTTAAAAAGTGGAGTTTACATTGACGACAGCGTTAATAACAAAAAGATAGGTTGCTCTAGTATGACGGCCTTCTCAAACACCGAAACTTTTATCTGAAATTAAAAAAATATATTTTTTTTAATGTCAGATATCGACAGACGAGCATGATGAGGTTCACTTGATGGTAGGTGATACCTCAGCCACAGAACATCAGTCAATAATGCGCTATCGACCTAATTTTTACTTCGAGCATTCGGAAATCCATAGACTGAAACCGAAACGCGCAATGTGCACTTCACGGTTTTTCCATCTATGAACGGTGGTTCGTTACCCGATGGGAATTTAGATATTCCTCCCACCCGATCAATGCCCGAAGTTAATAGACGTGGGGAAAACATGCTTACAGAAAATTATAAACATGTGTTCCCGGTGGGATTCGAACCCACGACCCATCGATGCGCACGGCAGTTGTTCTACCGAACGCGCCAACGAGCCCGTCAAAAAAATATAGTCAATAGTGTGAATTCTTATGCTCTGTAACACTTTATATGCATCAACCTGTATTATAGTACGCAATTTAGTGAGGCCGCAGATGTTTTGAGGGAACGTAAGGCCGTTGTAACTCTCACTCAGCAAGAAACAGCTACCTACTACTCTGTATGTTATCATTACGACATCGGTTTCCTTATTTTGTGTTACAAAATGTTTATGTCAAAAAAAAATGACATATTGCAGTGCGTGGTGACGTAACTCAGTTATATAATCAAAGCAATTTTTTTTAATATATTTAGTCCAGGAATTTTAGCACAAAAAATCGGTCCGCTCTGCATAAAATCCTTCTACGTGATTTTTCGATTGGATTATGTCAGAGGGTGCTCCCTAAGTATAAAACCGAGTTTCTGTCGCCCGAAACCGCGAGCGTTAGCCGCCTTTTTGCATATATCTCGGAAACGGTACCATCAAGTGAACCTCATGCTCGTCTGTCGATATCTGATATAAATAAATAGTTAAGTTTTACAGAACAGACAACCAAACAGGGTTACCCGCCACCCGAAGCAGTTAATTACCACCGCCTATGGACATCCGCGACTTAAAATTCTTAGATGTGACGTCGGCCTTTTAAAAAATTATAGGCTTGTTTTTTGAAACGAGGTCATAATTTACTTTCACATAAGAATAAATGAGACACATAAAAATATTTTAAATTAAAAAAGTTTCTTCCAAGTTAAAATTATTTTTAATACAATTACTAAATTTTGTTAACGATAACTACTTAATGCTTTATAATGTTTTATAATTTTATTTTATGTAGTAATTTAGTGTTTTAGATTTGTGATTCAACACTACGTTAGGCGTCCAAACAGACAGACTTATAAACATAAATAAGCCAAATATATAGCCAATAATAATCTTCGTAAAAAACATTATTCGAAGATTTTACGTAAAAATATAAAAGTAGAATTATAAGCATACCACTCGTTTTCTCATTTCCGGGTTTTTCTACTATATAAAACTTCGAGGGATCGAAGAGAGGTTTTTACTTATAAGTTCCGTTATTGGAATGTCCCTAATAAGGGATCATACTTTAACCGGAAGGTCAAAAGATATTGATGCCTCGAATGGATATAACTTAGATTAATATAGTATCTCATGTTATTACATAACTTATTCGTAACTTTGATTTAACTCATTATCATGCCACACCCAATAAATTGTCTGACTTTTATTGCTGGGTCAATCACATGTAATCAAATTAATTATGTATATAGGTTACTGTAATGTATTATACCGAAATAAAACAACAATTTCTATACTTAATTAATAATAGTAGTATTATATACAGCTTCCATGTTGCCTCTATGTAATATACGTATTATGATCCAATGATGTACATAATTTTGTAAAATACCTCGTCTATATAAAATATGGGTTCGTCTTAATAAGGTTAGTAAGGCATAACATCTTATGTGCACTCATCTGTTAAGAATACTTATATATAAACATATAATATAATACAGATAAGAGTATAAACAATCTTTATTTAAATAAAAGTAAATAAAAAAACATTAGAAAATCATTAAAATGATGAGCAATTATTGGGTTGTTGTAAAGTTGAAAGCAAAATAAAAAGTAAAATTTATTATAAATTACTACATATGTGGATGTACAATGTACATATATACCAAGCTTGCACTAAGTACAAAATAATTAATTTCATATATTATATGAACACTTTAGGAATTTATACAAAACCTATACATATATTGTAATTTGTATCGTATACCGAATATTACCAGTAACACATACCCTTCCATTCGTCTCGGAAGACCTTATGCATGCTGGTATTACGGTAATGATAAGTATTGCAAACATCATTAAATTAATGTATTTTTAATATAGCGTTACCTCTGCCCTTTTAAATGATTCTGACTATTGCAAATGAATAATTATGATATAAAAAATAGAAAACAAAATAGTAAGAGAAATATGAGGGTGCAAAATAGTATAATTCATTGCCAAAAAATATAAAATAATGTAAAACTTTAAGCAAATTGAAAGTATTTATTCCAAAAACCATCATAAAAAACGGTTCGTACAATAATCCGGTAGCATATAATTTGTACATACCGTAACGAATTAATAATATAATAAACACTAAGGTATAATTTACGCATTGTTTTAAGTTTTGTTTTTATTTATCTGAAAAAAATAACAAGGTTACAAGACATTGAATAAAACAAGGACAGATCAAGAGCGTATGGATACGTATACCTACGTGGATATGTATCCACGTATTTCCGCTGATATGTTTTGGAACAAATTATGTCAGCGTTTACACACCTATGGATTGGAACGCTTTGTAATTACAAAATTGTAGGGAGGTACTTTTTTTTTTATGTCAGATATCGACAGACGAGCATGAGGTTCACTTGATGGTAGGTGATACCTCAGCCACAGAACATCAGTCAATGATGCGCTGTCGACCTAATTTTTACTTCGAGCATTCGGAAATCCATAGACTGAAACCGAAACGCGCAATATGCACTTCACGGTTTTTCCATCTATGAACGGTGGTTCGTTATTTAGATATTCCTCCCACCCGATCAATGCCCGAAGTTACCAAACGTGGGGAAAACATGCTTACAGAAAATTATAAACATGTGGTCCCGGTGGGATTCGAACCCACGACCCATCGATGCGCACGGCAGGTGTTCTACCGAACGTGCCAACGAGCCCGTTAAACTTTATTTTGTATCCCATATTTTTGTTCTTCTTTTGTCATCACTATTATTATTATTTTGTGTGCTTCTCTATATTTTTTGTCTATATCTTATGGAAAACCAATTCATAATATTATTACACTATTCACAATATACTTCGTCGTATCTGGAACGTTCGAATAATAACTTGGAATTTCGCTTTGTCACGTTTTTCATTTCTAACTGTCCACAGATCCCAAATCTTTAAAAATGCATGAACGTACTTATATACTGAAACTGTGATTCCATTAAGTAAGGTAAGGTACTACCTTTACGGGAAGCACTTTTAACTGGGGTGAACCAGAGGTTCCCCAAATCAAAACTTTAAATATATAAAAAAAATTAGAAAAAAACTCACGCTACAAAAATACGCAAATATTCTCGATATCACAACCTTATTCTAAATACGCTTGCCCTTTAAAGGCGACAGCGCATCATTGACTGATGTTCTGTGGCTGAGGTATCACCTACAATCAAGTGAACCTCATACTCATTGATATCTCCTAAAAATCCTCATTGATATCTAACATAATAAAACGTCCACTGCGATCAATGTATTACTTTTACTCAACTGTCGAAAATAATTAACAATCTAATATATAAAATTCTCGTGTCACAATGTTCGTTCCCATACTCCTTCGAAACGGCTCGACCGATTCTTATGAAATTTTTTATGCATATTCAGTAAATCTGAGAATCGGCTACTATCTATATTTCAAACCTCTAAGTGATAAGGGTTGTTCAGTGTTCACCCTTAAATTTTTTTTTTAATTTTTGGACGAAATTTTTGTTTTTATTTTTTTATAATGTGGCATTAAAAAATACATACAAACCTAAATTTTTACTTTATTATCAACCCCTGCTTTTTAGAAATTATTTATATGGCAAATCAACGTTTGCCGGGTCAGCTAGTGTTTATATAGTTTTTATGTATGTCTTTGTATATGTTTAGCCGCAGTAATTAAAGTTTGTTTACATGATTATATCATAAGCAATATATTTTTATTTTGTTACATCATAACACGCAGTCTTTAAGTATTTAAAATAATAAAATACGGTGTTTTCTCTGAAGATCACCTTAACCTAAATTATTTTTATTTCATAATAAAATTGCATTTGTATGAGAATGTATTACCACCAACTTTTACTTATTCATTCATGGTATTTCTCACACTGCATTTTAATTATTTTTTCTTGTATTTTTTTGGTTGACCTTATTTTTATCATTGAATACGTTATGACTTTAGCCGATCTACCTTCAATCAACAATATACTATGTCAATGGGGTCTACGCATTATGCACTGGTGTTTCAATTGAAAAAATAATCATTAGTGTAGTTTTAACATATTATCTATATCTAAATACTAGCAACGCGCCCCGGCTTCACACGGGTGCAATGTAGATGTACTATACACAAAACATAGCCTATGTTACTCGCTGATAATGTAGCTTTCTATTGGTGAAAGAATTTTCAAAATCAGTCCAGTAGTTTTTAGGTTTATTCATAACATACAAAAATACAAATCTTTCCTCTTTATAATATTATAGTATTACTAGCGACCCGCCCCGACTTCGCACGGGTCTAGATTTTTTGACAAAAAAAACAGGGATTGGTAATAGAAGAGTGAAAATATAGTATTTTTTAATGCCACATTATAAAAAAATAAAAACAAAAAATTTCGTACAAAAATTAAAAAAAAATTTTTTAAGGGTGAACAACCCTTATCACTTATGAGTATGAAAAATAAATAGTAGCCGATTCACAGACCTACTGAATACGCATATAAAATTTGGTAACAATCGGTAAAGCCGTTTCGGAGGAGTACGGTAACTAACATAGATATAGATTACTTTCTATAGCATGAAACCGTTGAGTTTTAAAAAGCCTTGATTTGCGTATTATTGTTACTTGTTTGCTTCAAAATTCCGAACAACAACTGTACTCGATGGGCTCGTTGGCATGTTCGGTAGATGCCGTGCGCATCGATAGGTCGTGGGTTCGAATCCCACCGGGACCACATGTTTATAATTTTCTGTAAGCATGTTTTCCCCATATCTGGTAAATTCGGGCATTGATCGGGTGGGAGGAATATCGAAATTCCGACCGGTTAACGAACCACCATTCATAGATGGAACAACCGTGAGGCGTGAAGTGCACATTGCGCGTTTCGGTTTCAGTCTGTGGATTTCCGAATGCTCGAAGTACTGTTTCTAAAGATACAATGTCAGTGTCGCGTTATTGTCTCTGTTATCTCATAATTAAGTGAGTCGTATAGAATCAAAGGCGGCTATCTGACTTATGGCTTGTTAGCAATTTAAAAAAGAAAACGTTTTCCTCCTTTATTTTTGTATTAGGTATCATTCATTGCATGTTTAAGGTGTCTATTAATATTAACAATTAAATATAAAACCAAATATAAAAAAAAACATAACAGTCTAACGACAAGAACTTTTTTTTTTAGATTGTCGGACCAAAAATGTCAGATAGCCACCTTTGGTTCTATACGACTCAAGTATACCTTTTTAACATCGATTCAATAGTGATATAAAAATAATTATATTTTATTAAGATAAAACGTCTCGTTTATGTCTTTTTTTGAGACTACGAAGTGAATTCATTCCTATTTGTTCAAGTCAATGCCAAAAGCGATCAGTATAAATAATAAATAAAAGCATATCAGCAGATTCCTGTCAACCCATCTGATATCTGCAAGACAGTCATAATAATTCCATTTGGGTTTTATGAAATCCCATTTATGACTTTTGGTCTAAGAAACGCTCCACCGTTTCGTAGACGAAGTCATCTGCGTTCACTGCGGCCTTAATAATCGTATACAGTATTTACGAATAAGATGAATATGAATGAAAACAATTTAATTCTGTTACTATAGAAATGTTTATCCAAACTAATAGAAATACAAAATTTACCTTGAGACTCGGAAACTAAATTTTCGTTCTATTAACCGCGTAAATTGAATTTCTAATAGACAATGGAATGCTTTATCTATTCGCTACCTTAGAACGGAAATTACTAGTGACATTGGTTAATAACCTGTTAACACAATAGCGTAGCATGGGGGGGAAAGGTACGGTCCGCCCCGGACGGCACTATTTGACGGGGCATTTCACAGGTAACGGTAAAAAAATGATTCAACGTTCTTTTTTTAATTTTTTTTTGTCAGTATATCTTACCTTAATAACAGAGTTTCTCTTTAGGTTAGTGTTATTCAATAAGAGTACCATTTTCACCACGCCCCAATTTTTTATAATCAATTATAAAAATAATGGGGCGGCTGAGATCCGCACCGGGTGAACACAATGTTTAATAATTAACTTAAGTCAGTGACAATTCCAAATAAAATTTGACAAACACCTCATCTGTGTTAATAAATTTACAATAATACTAATTTGGTCAAAGCCAACACGCCAAGTAACGAACCATCGAAACGAATTAACTAGTTTTCCACTACTTAAAAAATAGGTTAAAGACCATGCCATTGACAAATTCATTATTTTAATACACAGCTCAATTTTAACTCGATTACTTTATAAAACCTGTTGATATAAATTTAGATTTAATAGCCAGTTATTATTTATGAATACCTTTTTTGGTAAAAATTTTGGTGCATTGCGACGAAAAAATGTTAACTATATCGTCGTTTCAAAGTTAAAACTCACTAAGTGTTATTTTGAATCAAAATAAATGTCACTACTGTGTTATTTAGTGAGTTTTTTTTTTGAACTTTGAACCAACGACATTATATGAATGAATGTCACCTGTAAGAAACAATCATTTTTATTCTCGATATAAGTACATATTTAGCGGAACACTTACAGAGTTCTACTTTGACTGGTTATTAGGAATTTATTAATTACTTTATTTACATAAAAGGTTTATATCTAAAAAATAATATTATAAAGAGGAAAGATTTGTTTGTTACGAGTTACCTCAAAAACAACGGGACCGATTTAAAAAATTCTTTAACCAATAGAAAGCTACATTATCAGCGTGTAACATAGACTTTTTGTGTACAATACATCTACATTCCACCCGTACAAAGCCGGGGCGGAACGCAAGTTGGTATATACGACAAATACAATTTTACTCTGAGCTCTTAAGTTTTTTACTTTTAAGCTTGTGGGAGGTATTATTATCTTATTAAAATAATAAGTTCCATAATTTTCTGAGGTTATTTTCTCAGATATCGATAGATGAGCATAATTCTCACTGGTAGGTAATACCGCAGTTAAAAGACACCAATAAATTATGCGCTATTGACCTATTGTTATTATTTATTGACTGAAACAAAAATACGAGTATGCACATCATCCATTTAGACCGATGGATATCAAAACCAAAAATTGGTAACGAACGCAGCCGGGATTTTGATATTCCTCACCCTGATTTAATACTCGAAAATCTTAAACCGGTCTAGATTCGAACCGGATACCTAACGGTAGGTGAACTACCCAAGCTCTAAGAGCTCGTTAATATATCTCTTATGGTGCAAAGAAAAACATATATTTTATGCCGACCATTTTTCGTATACTAATTCAACTTTCATAATGTGCGATATAGCCATGAAAATGTAATAGCCAATAGACAACTTCGCATTTGTAATTTTAGTAACGGATTCAATGAATCAAGGTGTCAGGTAATTTTCAACAGTGCTTTTGAAGACTTCCGTATGTTGAAACGCTTTCCCTTCTAATTTGACAACCAAATTACAGCGTCCAGACTTCATTGGCAGACACTATTGATGTAGTCTGTGTTACATACCATGATTTAAGTTTCACCTATATTTTGAAAATTGCGGTGTCTACAATGTTTTAAAGTTTATGAATTCATCAAAAAAAGTGTTTGTTGTTATTTATTAATGTATTTCAATTTTAATCTATTGGAAAAGTCTTATTACTGTAATTAATGAGTACAGGTAGATGATAAAAACTAAAAAGCCTACTCTCTAGCTTTGAATGCAGCTTCCACTATTATTGTTACCTACATTGAATAGTTTAAAATATTTTTTGCATTAAACGGATGGGGGGGGGGGATGGGAATATCAAAATTCCGACCGGGTAACTAACCACCGTTTATAGACGAAAAAACCGCGAAGTGCACATTGTGCGTTTCGGTCTCAGTCTATGGATTTTCGAATGTTCAAAGTTAAAAGTAGGTCTGATGTTCTGTAGCTGAGGTATCCACTACCATCAAGTGAACCTCATGCTCGTTTGTCAATATATAACAAAAAAAAAAATTTCTTTGTAGAAGAAACTGGTGGTAGATTTAAAAAAATGAAAATTCATAATTTCCAGTTTACTTGAATATAAATTTCAATTTGAATATATCTGTGCCATGAAATCGCTTTATTTCTCACAATTAGTGTTATAACTGATTTGGTATTACTACCACATACTCCATGTAGAAATAGCTTATTATTGTGCCTAATATCGCTGCTGCTGTCTGCATTTAAAGTAGCTGCGTCATGTGGAAAACAAGATTGGGTGAAACAAATATCCCTATTGTTGTTTTCCTGAAACATTGTCAAATATTTGCAAATACGTTTAGGACGCAGCAGGGTGCTTACCGTCCGGAATAATTGGATTCAGAGATTATACGAATACTGAAGGTTATTGAGCATTGAGAAGTACGTACGTATGACTCTGAAAGATAGAATAAGAAATGTTTTCCTACTACCCACTTCTGTTTTACAATATATATATATAGCGAGGATTTACAGGGAAATTAAAAAAATATGAATCTGGTGAGAAGGAAAGAGTAGGTGCGGCGGACCTAGGTGAACGTACCTCGATCAGATCGGGGACGTTCTTCAAAAGGGGCAGTTCAGAAGTATGAGAAACCAACGAGCGTGTACGAAAACATATAAAAGTTAAAGAAGCGAAAGTGGTGTGCAAGAATCGTAGCATATGGAATTATGTGATCTCTGCCTGCCTCAATGGGAAAGATTTTATTTTGTATGAAAAGATAACATACAAAAGAAGAAGTCTTCTTGACTTAGTGAAATTGTGATGTTTCTTCAACTTGCGGTTTTTTTCAAGCCCGAAAACATTTTTAAGTGCCATTAACTTTCATTTGAAGTCAAATAACGAAATTGACCCTGGAAAATGCCCTTGAAAAGTTTATTAATTTGTTGGATATATAAACAAAACAAAAAAAAATACTTAAAATTAATACTTTATTTTACTTATAAAATAAATACAACAACAAAATAATATTTCCAAATAATACGTTTTAAGTATTTACACAAATGCGAACCTAAAATGTTTGCAACATCGCGTCGTAATTATACTTTTATTTAGTAGACAAGTGTCCCCCCTCACGAAATATTCCAACAGTATGTAGTGTAACGAATCATAAATCTACAGCAAATCCTTCGCGGTTGATCAAACTGCGCTTAGCTTCTATGTACATTATTTTTTTTAAGATGTTTTATGCCTATTCCTTATTAATTTTAACATTTCATTCAAACACTAATCTATTTTAATTTAGGGTTAGACCACACTGTTCTGAAACCACACCTTTACTAAACCTTTGATGGTTTTGCTACCCTTAACATGTAAAGCGAATTATTTGATATTAATTACTGAGATCAAAACAAGATACGCATCAACTATTTTTAAACGTGAATAGTATATTAAGAAAAAATTTGCACGCACGTACGTCTTTACAAATGTTTGAAGAACAACAAAAGACGTTAGTTTTTTTTTTTAAATTAATATCGTAAATGCAATAGTGTGAAGTCGCAAACATACTATTGTCTTTTATTACTTACCTCGAATATCACACATTTAAATATAATAATGGATTATATTAATTTATTATTTATCCCGATTTTTCGAATTCACGGGCAGACTGAAAGGTGACAGCTCTCTGATTTGAATTTTCACAACGTAGCCATATTAACGCCATATATTTCAAGTTCCTTCGCCTTCGCCATAAATTTCGTGTTTTTTGTGTACGCTTAATATATGCTTAAACTGTATTGATGCCACAATGTTCATGATTTAATGTAAGGCTAATATTTTCATGTTCAGCCTTCATTGCCAAAATTTTGAGTAATATTACTTTAATTGCAAATATCGTGGCGTGGGTTACCCTGGCCTAAATGGCCTTTGCAATCAACGCATTAAATTAAATATTATTAATTACCTAAATAATAAAATAATTTAACTTAATCTGATGTAATTCATAGTGCGTGTGGCCCAGTCATTTGCATTCCGAGTGGAGGTTAGTTCAGAATCAAAATCTTTCACAACAATCAACTAATTTCCTATCACCCGTAACCATGTCGAGGAAAAACGTGCGAACACTTATAATAATACGCCATTGTGTTTTACAACCTTTCGATTACTCGTTACAGTCTCGAAAATAATTAGAATCAAGGTTTCTAGTAATTCGTGGAGATCGATTCATGTAGTTACTCCTAAACCTTCACCAAACGTTTATTATTTGTATTTGTATGGGTTTATAAAAAAAAGGTTATCTGCTTGTATCAAATAGTAAATTAATTACATAATGTATTCTAACGCATTTATTGTACCCTATTAATATAGTCGGATGGGAAAATCGATTAAAATTGCTTGGTACGATTAAAAAAGAGATTTTTGATTTTTAACACACTAAACACATAATAGTCATTTATTACCTGTTACTGGGTTCATAAACATATTCAAAAATGTCTTGTTGTATTGGTAAATGGTATTTTTAAAAATGATTAGTGAAATAAAAAGAAAATCAAAATGCATATCAGACAATTTTAATATCCCTATAGGCGAAGTATAATCAAGTCAAAAGAAGGTTTTAAGAATTTTTTATTTAAAAATATATTTAAAATAAAAATTTCATTTTATCAAAAGTAATCAAAGACCATTCATTCCGTTATGAATTAATTTTAAGTACGAAAGAAAATGACTAGAAATTTCACATTATCTTATTTCATAAGAAACAAATAATAAATTAAAAATTAAAAAATCACCTGTTATTTAATTTAAAAAAAAATTTAACACTTAATCTGCGGTTTACTGTGAAATGACTTACCGGATTAAATTAATTTAATAAATCGGTATAATTTTATCACGACGGCACTCCGTTGCGATATGCACATTTATGACGAAAGTTTACTGTAACTGCTAAGTAAACGTAGCACAAACAAACTAAACCACGCGAAAGGTATTGTTTCTGTTATATATGTAGTTAACCGACGGGGTTGACAAACTGGGTCCTAGATATCAGTATAGGACGCACAGCTTATTGTACACCTCACAATGGCGCTATCATGATATAAATATAATTGGAAATATTCCCAAAATAGGCCGTTAATATTTGCATAACTTAAACATTAGCATAAACTGTTGTTGATAGAACAAAATAACATTTAATGTACGCATAGTAATTAAATTAATTTATGTCTACTCCTATTTTTTTACATTGTTTCAATTGTTTGTAAACTTATAGAGATCGATCGATCAACTTTCCATAAGAGATCGCTATTGTCGAACAGTAGGCAGTAGGTTTGTTAATAGAGTAGCTGTTATTAGATGTTCTTCATGAAATACGGATTCCTGAATCGGCTAGTGGAGCACGAGGCAGACACATTTCTGTGTCTGTTTCACTGATAATTTTCCTTAACAGGCAAGAGGATCAGTCTTCTAAGCCTGTCTGACCGAAACATTTTTTATCCTGTTTTCCCAGGATTTGAACCCTGGATCTCCGATACTAAATCGAACATTTGACCGCTGCTGGAGAGTTTAACAGGTCTTTCAGTGTTTTAACAGTTTCTCCTTCATCTTTTCATCTTTGGTCATTCAGACGCATGGCGGGTTACCATTCTTACCTAGTCGTCATCTATTTTCTCCGCACAAGTCGTTTCGTTTCCTTTTTCATCATGCCAACCGCTAAGGATTGGAACTCACTCCCTGCGTGTGTCTTCACCGAACAATATACCTTCAGGGCCGGATTTAGGGGAGGGCATCCGGGGCAACTGCCCCGGGCCTCCACAAAAGAGGGGCCCCCACAATAGAGACTTCGGAAAACAAATCTTTCAAATTCCGACGTGTAAACACTAGTAAACTTTTCTTTTGATATTATTTTTAGTTGTATTACTTTTGCCTACTATTAAGTACTTTGTATATGTTTATATTGTTCTCAAATATTTAACCAATTTTTCATTTTATTTGGAAAATAATTTGGGGCCAGGGGGGCTCCACTCCTTTGATGCCCCGGGGCCTCCATACTTCTAAATCCGGCCCTGTATACCTTGGGCCTCTTCAACGAGAGTATCTAAATAGGCACCTTCTAGGCAGTTGTAATCAGGTGGGATAGTGGTCAAACAATTGCCTATTAAGTTTTAAAAAAAAAGTTAAAAATGAACACCTGTTTGAATTCCAGTAATAACGACTTTTGCCAATTTAAAATAACTAGGTACTTTCGATAAAAGTCTACAATTGGAACGAATACAAATTGATTTTAAGTAACAATAAAATTGAATAAATAAGTAGTTATATAAAAGATAAAACAAACAGATCGTTTTCTTTATCTTTAAGTCGCATATA
This sequence comes from Anthocharis cardamines, assembly GCA_905404175.1. NCBI lineage: Eukaryota > Metazoa > Arthropoda > Insecta > Lepidoptera > Pieridae > Anthocharis > Anthocharis cardamines. The sequence continues at coordinate 6,096,887 of FR989959.1, forward strand.
ATACGCCTTCCATGTAATTTGTGGTATCAAACAAAGTTATTTTTAAGTTATTTTACTTTTTTTTAAACTAGTTTAGTTTAGCATGTCCATCTTGTAGTTATATAAAAAATATATGTATTTATTTAGTTTTATTTGTGAATTACAAAAAGAAATGAAAACAGACGGAATAGTTTAAGGTGGTTCGTTTTCCATATAACAACGTGAAAGATTTCTTAATAAATATTTCACGTTGTTATGTGCATGATTTCTGTATAAAATAACATTATTTTATTAACTCCGCGCAAAGAACTCCCGGAAAATAAATAGTTGCACAAATACTTAGTATCGAAACTCTAAACTGACTTCGTTAATAATCATGACTTTTTGTATGGAAAACGAACCACCTTAAGAAACATTAAACACTCATTTTGTTGGTTTATCGACCTACATATACCTATCTACGTGCCAGTTTTCATGGTGATCGCTGAAATACCGTTGAAGTTTAGCGATTTCATACATAAAACATCCATTTCGTATAATAAAGATCGCCTTTCCTACGCATTTTGAGCCATATTATTTTTATTACATTTATTATTTAAAAAAAATGCAACATAACAATATTTAAAATTAATATTTTTCTTAAGTACATATCAATATATTTAAAATCAGAAATCTCTTTTTTAACTGTACCAAATCAATTGTAATCGATTTTCACATCCGACAATATTAATAGGGGCCATTTTTTTTATCTTAAGGTAGCGTTCCGATCTTGACTGCCGCGACTCGGCAGTCGCTGCCGTCGGCTGCAAGCACTGCCAACTGCTCAGCAGCGCGACCACGTTCATTCCGATCGTAACTGCCAGGCAGTATAACGGCGAGAAATACCGCCATTTTTATTTTAGAGCACGTGCAATAATAGAGGGTCGCGCTGCCAGACTGCTTCACAAGCGGCTGGGCAGCGCTGCCACTCGTGCGCAGCTTGGCCGCACGACCCGGTCGCGTGCATCGGAAAGCTCTCTATGCATGATCATACAGAGCGGTGCGTTGCTGCCCGGCAATGACTGCTGGGTCGCAGCTGCCGAGTCGCGGCAGTCAAGATCGGAACGCTACCTTTAGATGTCGACAGACGAGCGTGAGGTTCGCTTGAACTTGAGTCAATGATGCGCTGTCGAACTATTTTTACTATGAACATTCGGATCTCCGAAGACTGTGAATACCTAAGCGCCAGATATACGGCTTTTCCATCTATGGACGGTGGTTCTTTACTCGGTCAGGATTTGGATTTTTCTCCCACCTATTAATACCCAAAGTAACCCGTGCATTCCTGAGTGTCGTATTCACTGGTCGTTTTTCTTTACAGGCAAATAGAAGACTGATCAACCGCCTCGACGACCGGTTGGAACGTCGAATCCCGGGCAAACAAAAAACGTTTCTTCATGAAGAAAAATGTACACGAATCAGCATCGTATAATCTAATCACTAAATAAATTCAAAATAAAAACTATTAAGTACTGAACGATTGCTGAAAAGCATCATCATCGGCATACATAATAGAAATATATAATATTTCGCATTTTAATCTGGTATAAAATATTTTATTTTAATGTGTGATACTCGCGTTAATAAAATACAATATTAACTTTTAAAGTAGCTCTTTTCACACTCGGGTTATCGTACGACACCCATGCCGGCCTAGCATGACAACCGCGACAAAATTTTCACGGCCGTTTTCTCGTGTTTTAATCGATTATCTCTTTATATTACCCTTAAAACTCGACTTTTAATATCAGAAATAGATATATTTGTCGATCGAGATATCTTTTCTATCAAAATTGTCGATGTCGAGATATAATATATCGAGATATCTTACATCTTGTTTGTCTTCTCTCGTCCGCGACATATCTCGCGGCGGTCATGCTAGGCCGGCTGCAACAGCGAGGCCTCGGGGTATTATTCTGTTAACCACCCCCTAAGGCTGCCATTGAATAGGTACATTTCTGTTTCACTGATATTTTTCTTTACAGGCGAACTTCAGCCTTCAGTTCTCGGACTATACAAATCAGTCTCATTTCACCGCAATTACCTTTGCTATACGAAATTTATTTATTTGGGATTAAGCGCGACAAATCTACAAGCAACTTACACAGCTAAATAAGACCCTCTTCTTTAGTAAATTGTGCTTAGATATTGCGGTGTCTGGGACAGTGTGATACAAACTCTACTAATTAAGTATACTGACAAAGAATTAATTTCTACGTCTATTAAATGCATGATCCATTAGATAGTAATTTATTTACCTTTGATTATATACATGTATGTAATCAAAGGTAATAAACAACTTATATTATAACACTATTCATATTTAAAATCTTGTGTGTGTGTCATAATATAATTTTGCGTATATGTAGGTTTATGGATTGTTTGAGGAGACATCCATTAGATACCTATTTTTAAGACGTAGTTTTAAGTAATACACAACTTATATTTTAACACTAATTATTATTATTATAAAGATTTTATGGCCTGGCAACGAGACCTTTAAGACATGTCTTATTTCGGGCACATTTTCATTTTATAATTTCATTTTTCAATCATATTATATAATTATATACTATATTTCACAGACCTCTGGTATTTTCGCCTCCTTTTATATCCTGTTTTGGCGCGAACCACAGACTAGCCCAACTCGTATCACTACAGATTATAAACCAGAGACAACTAAACTAATAATTATAAGTGTCAGGCGCCATAAGTTAATGTACGGTGATGTAAAGGATATATAATAGTAATGAAACGAGAAACTTAGGGGTGGATCACGTACGTAAGTAAATGATGAAAGTCAGTAAAGGGTAAAAGGGATCGTGACATCACATCTAGATAAACGATATTGCGCACCTTTACTCGAGATCATTTAAAATACGTCTTGGAATACGATAAGACGGATCGTAAATATGTTTAAACAAAACGTTAAGTATGACAAAGTCAGAAATTATCAGATGAAATGCTATTATATAATAGTTACGCCTTGGATCTTGGTCTTAATAATGAGCACGTAATAGTCTAAGGTTATATCATATAAATTTAGATTTAATATAATAATTTTGCATATTATTAAACGTTCCTTTATTTTCATAACGTTTTAGAAAGCAGTCGATGACACACCATAGAACATTTTTGAAAGAAATAGATAAGAAACTCAAACATTTATTATGCCCCGTCTACGCCACCGCACCTCGCGACAAAACTCCAAGTTTCACGCTTACCATCTTGACGCTTGAATTTTTGATGTTATACTTCTTTAGGCGCGTTATGAAAAAATGATGAGAGTGAAATTTTAAGATGCGCGCGCATCTGTGACACAAAATTAACAGTATGAAGTTGGCTACAGATGACATGCGCGCGCACGATGTCCCAAAAAAACGACATGATGAAGTTGGCTACAGAATAGAATTTGATTGATTTTAACATTTTGCTTCGATATTTACTGCAGTTTTGTTTTTTAAAATTTTTCTTCAGACGCCAAAGAAGTATAACTTCTAACGCGTATACATAAGTACACACATACCTTTTTTTTTATGGAATCTCACTGTTGGCCCTTGTGGCCACTACAGGGCCTACAGAGACAAGCGTTGCGAGCACTGTGGCTCAGCCTTTGCAGAATAGCCTCGATAAACATTTAAAAAAATATGCAAACAATCGAGAAATGAACAAACGAGAATTTATGTACACAAAGTTTTTGATTAGTTATTGTATAATCAAGTCAAAATTATACTGTGTATTTCGTAAACAGTAGTTAGATAAAACTTTATTTTTTGTAAAAAATAAATTATGCACTATAGTGCATGCTTTGTTGCTTGCCTTTATTAAATTTGAAGTATTAGCTCTTAAGTATTAGTAAATGTTTTAAATAATTAAAATATTTTTTACACATTATCAGTGAGTATCTGTTTTATTTCAGTATGGGTTAAAACGCTGACGGAATTAACAGAACATTAAGATTTTATCTCTCAACAAATGAATAAATGTTGGCGTTTCATATGAGAAATGTAAAAAATAATATATCGTTAAAAGGACATCTACAATAGCCTTAAAAGTAAGCCCTTCTCCTACAAAAGAAAAAATCGTAAACAACTGAGAACCGCTCCCTATTTATGTCTTTAGGATCCTCGCTGGAAACTTAGTAATTTAGTATGTAAATGAATACTAAACAAGTCGAGATATGAGAAGCTGAAGTTTAGCTGAAAATCTCATCATACTCCCTCCACATTATATGAAAGTAATGGGTATATGAGCCATTTAAATAGAGTATTAAGTCTGCATACAAATAGTTCCTAATAAACACGTTTGGATTGCACTGTGTGCAAAGATAATAGTGTAAATAAAATGCCATTACGTAGGGGGCCCTTCCCGGTTCGTCTATCGTCAAGGCGAGCATGGTTGAAAAGCTTTTTGTTTCATGCAGCGCATACCTCTACCGCTAACGAGTGAGTGAGAACGCGATAACATTGAACGAAAAATACTGTGCGGAAATTTCATAAAACTTGTTCTAGGAAATACGTGTTTTTCAGTAGTCCTTACAAGTTTGTGAAATATTTTTTTGTAATTCAGAATCTCCATTATATTTGCAAGGTTTCTATCACAACAAAATATTTATTTTCACAATTTATGAGTACATTATGAACGCCCAAAGATCAGGTATTTTTTTTGTAAAAAAGCTCATTTTTGGAGGCTTATACTGAATTTATTTCTGAAAATTTTGAGATTTTGTTTCGATAGAAACCTAGATAAAGTGCACAAGATACCTATTAGTTCAAAAGTTTCAAAGAAAAATCGGTTACATCGCCATAATCACGTACGAGCTTTTGTATGGAAAGCAAGTCGGGTTGGGCCCTCTTAAAGCTCGGTTGAAAATATATAATGACAGCCACACATCAGCAATTCCAGCACCTTCAGGCTTAGTGAGCTTTGTGAGTTTCGAATATTTTTAATGTAAGATTTACAATGAGTGACAATTATTTATTTTATGGTAGATTTTATATTTATTAGTATTTTTTTTTATTTTTTTTTATGTCAGATGAGCATGAGGTTCACTTGATGGTAGGTGATACCTCAGCCACAGAACATCAGTCAATGATGCGCTGTCGACCTAATTTTTACTTCGAGCATTCGGAAATCCATAGACTGAAACCGAATGCGCAATATGCACTTCACGGTTTTTCCATCTATGTACATTGTGCATATAATATAGTAGTATGTAGTATATATTTATAAATCTTATTAATTTACTTTTTTATTCTTATTATTTTTTAGATCCGTAGCTCCAAATGTTTTTTATTTTTTTGTTTTATTGTTTTTTTTTTATAGGTTGTCACTGAAAGCTAGTGTTGTGAGCTGACTCCCTTTTCAAGGTACTCCCTCACATCTTCTATTTGTTTTTTTTGTCCTTTATATTCAGTTGTAATATTTTATAATTTGTTTAGTATGTAAGTTTTTGTATGGACCTTGAAATAAAAAAAATCATTTCATTTAAATAACTTTACTAAGTATTTTATATATAGATATATCGTATCGCAATAGACATTTTTTATTTTTAGTAAGTAGTACTGACTAGTAATATTTGGCTAAGTAACACAGTTTTTGCTAATGAAATTTCAATTTATTCAAATATGTCGCACCTAAAATTAAAGTAGTTTAATCCAAAAATCTTGTTTTATAGTAAACGCTTAAAACCATCCATCACCGACTACAGATCACAAACAATTATTTCATCCGGATCACCTTGACGTACGTCCAGCACAGTAAGATTTACGGGCAACTTCATTCCACGTACAACAAGATTGTGGAATGAATTTCCGCCTTAAGCGTTTCCAACTAATTACGACCTCGTTACTTTCAAAAAACGAAACTATACATTTTTAATATGTCCATGGGAGGTAATGTCTTACCAATATATGTATAATGCGAATATTGGACAATTAATAATATTTCGCCTGTATAATTTTATGCATAAAGTTTGATGGTGAATTGTATAATATATTCAAAATTAATCGTCTCACTAGCACTTAATTATCATTAATTATCATTATATCGGACCGCCTCAGTAGCCACAGTCGTATGCGCGTGTCGGTCCCAGGTTTGAATCCCGGAGAAACAACATAAAAATTGATTTGATCAGAGAGGGACCAGAGGACTGATCACTTACATGTCTGTTTAAAGAAAAATAAAAGGTGCAACAGACACGAAAATATGTCTGCCTCATGCCACAAGAAGCGCTCCGAGGCTCAGTGGTAAGCGCGATGCGTTTAGCACCGGAGGTCCTGAGTTCGAATCCCGGGGAACAAGAATAAAAATAAAAAATCGGTCAGAAAGGGCATAGAAGGCTGATCACATACTTTTTTTACGTTAGATATCGACAGACGAGCATGAGGTTCACTTAATGGTAGGTGATACCTCAGCCACAGAACATCAGTCAATAATGCACTGTCGACCTACTTTTTACTTCGAGCATTCGGAAATCTATGTATAGACTGGGAGCGAAACGCCTAATGTGCGAATGGTGGTTCGTTACCCGGTTGGAATTTCGATATTCCTTCCACTCGTTACCAGACGTGCCCGATGTTACCAGACGTGCGGAAGACATGTTTACAGAAAATTATAATCATGTCGCCCCGATGGGATTCGATCCAAACACCAAATGCGCCATAAAGCACATCAAAAGCTCCACAACTGGCTACAAGATATTATCAAAAATGATAATCATTAATCACCCTACTCATATCTGTCAATAAAATATTTATAACTCCACCCCACGCTTTTTTTAAAATAAAATATTATTTTTTTTATTCACAGTATTATTTATTTATATTTATTGAAATTTTTAACACTATTCTTAATTATTAATAGTTTAATTTATTAAAATTTATTTTCTATTTTTTAGTTCGGTTTTCTATAAAAAGCGTGTTTTTTAGTTTTTTTAAACTATTATTTTACTTCGAGCATTCGAAAATCTGGGAGCGAAACGCACAATGTGCAATGGTTTTAGCATCTGTAAACGGTGGTTCGTCAGCTGATCGGAATTTTGATATTCCCCACACCCGTTTAAAATGCATATTTTTAAAATAAGGATTATGTTATTTTATTATATGAATTAATCTTATTTGTCTTTCGAACCAACTGTCTCTATAGTAGCGCATTCTTACAAGTACATATCAGTAAATATCAGATACAGTACTGCGCTGCGTTCTATGACACTTACGCTAAATTAATTTCCTTTACAAGATAAAATGTGTCGCTAGTAAGCAAGAGGATGTCATTAAATGCATTTGCTCAACATTTTATCTAGTAAGTATATAGAAAAACGTCTGCACGTTGCAAATAATACATTGTTGTGAAGACCCGTATCACTTAATTTTATAGTTGAGGAAGATTGTGAGAATTTTTGTATAAACTAGTAATTATAAAGTATGTACATAATCACCAAATCTGTATATACACATATAATAATTATGTACATGCTTATGTCTGTGAACTCCTCTTACACCTCTGGGCTGATTTTGATGCAATCTAAATTATAAAAAGGAAATAACACAGGATTAAGATATTTATATATAACTTTATCCGTATCTCTTTAAGCGAACTATTTTAAGTCCTTACAGAAGCTCTTTAAACCTAAATGATAATGTATTTGGCCACACACTCCAAAGAGACCCAGATTGCATATAACCTGTAACGGGTTCTAGTTCACAAAGAAAACAAAGACGTGGCCATCCCAAGCAGAACTTGGCCAGACTATAATTCCAGAGTTCTGGAGTAAAGAGAGAGAATCTTCATATATCCCAACTATAATATTATAAATGTGAATATAGGTTTGTTTGTTACGCTTTCATGCCGAAACTACTCAACCGATTATCATGAAACTTTGTAAACATATTCTTAGGGGTATTAGAAAGGACATAGGATGCTTTCTATTAAAAAAAAAATATTTTTTACGGAGGGTAAAATAATATTTTAGCAACAATGCTAGTAACTGTATAAAGTCTGTTGAATTTAGAAGATAACGAAAAATCAAGGCGCAGGTAAAATAATACTATTTTACTGCACACTTTTTTACTTTTGTTTTGAAAATGGTTAATTATTATTACTATATCCGAATGCTCGAAGTAAAAAGTAAGTTGACAGAGCATCATTGACTGATGTTCTGTGGCTGAGGTATCACCTACCATCAAGTGAACCTCATGCTCGTCATTAAAAAAAACTTAGCTATTCTAAGCTATACGAATTACTAGTGATTTCGTATACTACTTACAGTTAATGCACAGAAAGTCAAAGTACCTAAACGTTCATCAAAATAAGTATGTAATCCAAATATGTAATAAAACCTTTGATGTTTTTATAAATAACTGGTTTAAAGACTAAAAGGCAATACAGAATCCATCAAATAAAATAAAAAATTACGACTACCTTCCCGCTTTTACGGTTAGTCCCTGAAATTTTTATTTTTTCATAAAATAAGAACATGATTTACGATTTTATATCCAGGCATAAAGAAAATCTATGGTACGCAATAGAGTTTAAGGTAAAATATTATCAAGATTTTCGTCTTTACAGAAACGTAAGTGGATTCTCGAGTCCCCTAGAGGAGCAGACCTATTTCTGTATCTCTTTCACTTATCATTTAGGCAAATAGATGAACAACCTTCTGTGCCCTATCCAAAAGATTTTTTTAATCATTTTTTGCCGGGATTCGAATATAATGTCGTCGTATTCTTATACAACGGATGCAGTCAACTAGGAGCGACCCAATAGAGGCGCGATATAATAATAATAATAATAAACATTTATTTCAGATATTTAGAATCCATATTTGTTAGTATGTTAGTTACAATTATTCTTATTATATGTTAGTATGATTAGTAATGCATTATATTGTTTTACACATTATATCCAATGGCCATCTCCATCCATCGCTTTAGTAGGAAGGAGTCTGGCCTGTTAGCCACCGCCTTTAGAATACTGTTAGGACTGGCTTTGATGCGCTGCAATATTGATGCTGCCTTTTTTCGCATGATGGCAGCAAAACCATCAGTACGAGCTTCTGCAAACATCCCTGAAGCGCTACAGCGTCGTGGCAGTCCTAGCAGCATTCTAAAAGCGTTATTATACAGTACACGTAGAGCGTTGTAAGTACCGCGGTTGTATGTGACCCACAGACTGCTCGAGTAAAAAGACTGACAGAATGCTTTAAACAAAACTAATATTAAATACTCTTTTATCATATATTTGCTTTTACACAGTTTTATCACATATTAAAAAAATAATTAGTATTGATCCTTTTTAGATACAAATAACGGTGAAACATATAGATCACTTGTCCTGTTACTCGCAAAAATTCTATTTCCATGACTATTTTCTTTTTGACTTGAAATATCGCCAGTTAAATTGAAAGGAAGCGATAAAGGGTCACGTCTAGCTATCGAGTTTCTTGTCCTTTATTTTACGGTATAGAATATGATATCTTTTTTGGAATGCTTTCCATGAAAATATTTGCGCCTTTTTCATAACTTTATTTATGTCTGGAACATAATTCAAAGGCTTCTAAATATTTTTGCGGAAATAATATTTTATCAGCACTGAGAAAATACACTTTTTGAAAAACCATCAACGTTTTGTTCTTTTGTATTTATTTGAATAATTGGTAATTTCCAGACCAAATTTTACAAAAACTGTATTAGACGCACCTATCAGGAGGCGCGCATCCAGCCCTCAAAGAAGGTCACAGCCATCCGAAAATCGGCCAATTCTAAAAAGTACCAGGACATCAGAAATATGGAACAAGTATTTTGTCAATATATAGGTACTTTCCTGCGTTCCGAATCACGCACGATTCATTATTTATACTTTGTTAAGGCATTGGATTTGAATATATGTAATATTACCAGCCTATAATGATCTCAATAGACCGTGAAAGTGTGACGTCAATGTCTATTAGGGTTGTGGGAATACCCATCATACACACGCTGGATCTGCGCTTGAGGCATAGATAATGTACAAGGAGACTCGTAATTTGATAGGAATATGTTCTCTTTATATGTACATTTTACTTATAACGAGGATATCTAAAAAGATAATACAGAGATAAACATAGCCGTTGTTAGAAATAATGGTATTTTTATAATGTCGTAAACAACTACCTTCCCAAGTTTCCGCAGTTCCGCAAGAGAGCTATTAAATTGAGAAACTGCAGACTTGGTCGAGACTTCATTTTTATACGCCAAAAGCGAGTGCGACAAAAAATTAATTCCTTCCTAAGTGACATAATATACTACCATATTGTGGATTTTAAGTCATATATTTGTAGTAGGTAATTAGGCTGACATAAAGTCACATCTATTCTTCGAAATGCTTTTTTGGTAAGAATTTGGTCAACCACTATTTCGATTTTCGAAGAATGTTTTGACAATAAAGTCGTGAATAAATGTTTATGGCAAACACTTAAGTACTTTGTTATCAACCATAAAGGAAAGTTTTAAAACTAGTATTATAGTTCAATGCAGTTGAACAAATGGGCAAGTTTGCCAAAGAAATTACTTTTTTGACCGAATGCCAAATACAAGAATTTTCTAATATCCGATGTTTTATTACACAGCTCCTATAAGTAATTGTGACTTTTACAATCGAATTAGAGTTTTAATAAATATTGTGTTTTTAATTACTTACTACACATTAGTAGCAAATAATGACAGAATGCTATTACTGAACACATTGTTAGTAATTTAAAACCATTTGTTTTTGTTATGTAACAAAAAAAAGTTTAAATTGCTACATCGTGTACGTCGAATACATTATGTGGTCAATTGCGTAGGTAACCACGAATAAAACGTGAACACTCTTTCGAAATACTTAAGAGTTACGTAATTAAGCGCATAATGATGTGCTTCGGTTATGAATACCGGAAACTCTACGAAAGCTTACGCGGCGATGATCTTTAATCAGTTAGCTTAAATTAATAGTTGGAAAAATATGTATGAACAATAATATACCTATACATAAGTTGCGGCTAATAAACTTAATTTCTTAGTGACAATGTAATACTTTAATTAGTGGCAATTCAAATAATTTCTACTGACGATTACCTCCAGATAAATCGGAGTGGATTTCACCTGTTTCCACTCACAGAATCACAAAAAAAGGAAAATCAACTATTATTACTAGTACTAAAGCATTTCATTATCTACACTCACGCTAAAGCGATAATGTACCTTTGTGTGATGGGGGTAATCTCAGAAACTACAAAACCTTATTTAAAAACTCCTGAAAAACTTAATACTTTATTGATACCAGATATAAACAAGAGGTAGGTATATTTGTATCGTGTTTTTAATTTTTTATCATTGACCGTCCTAAGGTTAGTACAACATTTGTGCAAACATTTATATTAAAGCAATGTATAAAATATGTAGGTAGTTGTTTTCTTTATAGTTTTGTACATATTAAGTAAAATTATATTATACTAGCAACGCGCCCAAGCTTCACACGGGTGCAATGTAGATGTACTATACACAAAATAATAGCCTATGTTACTTGCTGAAAATGTAGCTATCTATTGGTGAAAGATGTTTTAAAATAATTTGAAACTTCAAATAATTATTATATACCTACATATAATGTTCCATATATTGTCTTTAATACAAATCAAGTATAAATATGTAATGTACACCGTTGCGTTGATAGATGTACAAGGGTCGGTGCATAGAGAATAAAAAAATCAAGTTTTATAGGTTCAAGAGCTCGTTGCTCCTCTCTTTCGAATACTTTCGAAGGTCTGGTGCGCTGCAAATCAAATGAAAGGTTTACATTTCAAAGGCGATATTTATCGTATCAACTAGTTAATTCCGTTAAAACAGTTATTTCCCATGCTTTTGTCAGCTGTAAAGGGTAAGTAAAAAATGACGGGATCGTTGGCACGTTCGGTAGAGCACCCACCGGAATGACATGTTTATAATTTTCTGTAAGAATGTTTTCCCAACGTCTGGTAACTTCGGGCATTGAACGGGTGGGAGGAATATCGAAATTCTAAACGGGTAATAAACCACTGTTCATAGATGAAAAAGCTGTGAAGTGCACATTGTGCGTTTCGGTTTCAGTCTATGGATTTCTGTGGCTGAGGTATCACCTACCATCAAGTGAACCTCGTGCTCGTCTGTCGATATATAAAAAAAAATTAAAAGCACATGTGTAGCTGATAATATTTTTAATTTCGAATACAAAGGTTTTAAAAAACAATTTAAACAAAATGACGCAAGGACATGCTTTGTTTTCGGATCCCTCGTAAAACGGAAATTACTTTCTCACGACATTAATATCAACACAACATGCCTATGTTCTATAGGTATTTGATGATTTAAAATTAACTTCATTACTAATATATTTCTCAAGTTTTAATCATAATTGGGAATAGACATTTTCAAGGAATATGAAATAAAACAATATCCACTTTTGCAAAATATATTGTTATTTCTGTTGAATTATACAAAATATAAAATAATAAATGCAATTCCTGAAAGTATCAAATATGAAGTTGACAATAATCTTATTTTGAAATCTCTTAATGTTTATTAGTTGCTTTAATTAAGAGGAACTACGTTCAGGAATTGTTATTTTTTACATGTTATATAGAAAACACAATTATATTTGTTGTAAAAATGTTTTACAGACTTATATTAATATTTTCCCTTTAAATAAAACATAGAATAAAATTATAATAGTCAGTATCAATCAGAAGTAATGTCACTTAAAGGATAACAAGTTGCAATTAATCTTTCCTCTTATGAGTATATACTTACTACATTAAACTAATTTTTAAACCAGTCTTTGGCAAATGGCATACACCGAAACTTGTCTTTAGTAAATTTTGTATATTTTTTTAAAATTCAATTTTTTTTTTAAATACAAAGAAATATATAAAATAACGGAATCATTGACAAAAACTAGGAACAAACACAGCCAAAACATTTTAATTTTTTTTTCATAAAATACTATCTACTTTAGTGTTTGTGACCATAAATTTAGGAACACAATCTTTCAAATAGAGTCTTGTCTATGTGTGACTCTTTGAAAAGAAATATCATAGACCATAGACAAGTCAATTCTATAGTTTTTTATGTTTTTTTTCTATTCATGTTATATTTAATAAGTATGTGGCGTGCGATAAAAATATGTATATATTTAATTTACTTTTGCATCTGTTGCACAAAAACTATACTAACTAATACTTCGTATTGTTCTACTTTCTACAACAGAATTAAAATGAGAAACGTGACATTATATTTGAATTATTTATTTATGTTTAATTTTTTAAAAAACAACTTTCAGTTTTACACCTCAGGCTTGCTATTGATGATAAACCTAGTGTTACATCTAGTAGAAGACGGTTGCACTCTCGGCTAGATCTTTTAACATATGGATCAAGAGTGATCTAACCCGTCTTTACCTAGCTCACGTTATCACAGCCACTTTCCATGGCGTCCAAAAGGACAAAAACTTGGGTCGTGTTTGATCCCAAGCCCGTTCAACGTGGTCCAAATATAACCTATTTAAAAATACTGAAACTTAAAAAAAACAGTGCAGATGTAAATGCCTTTAAATCATTAACTTCTAAGATAGAAAACTTAAACAGAAAAGTGTATTGTCATATAAATCCATTCACACAACCTTAAATAAAAATCTAAATGCGTGTAATATTAGCTGCTGTCGATCTGCGATTTTCTATCAGTCAAGAACAATGGTTTGGTAATCTAATGGTACCTTAGAAAAGTGGCTATAGTTCACAACTCCATAAAGGCAAATTAGTATGTGGTACAATCCTACCAACATCCATATTATTATTAATAACAACATTACTAATAATATTTTAGATTTATTTTTGTTTAATAATTCTTAAGAGGTGCAAGTTGCAACAGATATCGAAATTTAATATTTTTGTAAACAGCTGAACTTATACATAAACTTAATCGCATCACGGCACAGACACTTTCAGTAAGACAAAAAAATATGAACAAAGATGAAAATTTAAAAGGTTTAAGTTTTTTGTGCACTTAATATTAATTTAAATGAAAAAAACATCACAAGCAAGTAACGTTAATAATTTGAATAAATTTCTCATCTTTGTTCATATATTATAAGACAATAGAACAGAAACTACGGTTACAGACACATAATACAGATGCGTATGAGCTAAATAAGTCCTTAGATTCGATAAATACTTCACATCGACCCGAGAAGCAATCGGCTAGTTTCGGCTGTCTCTTTCACACACATTATGTGAAGTCTCTCTCATCTGTCGTTAATAGAGCGCCGTCTCTGTCGCACGTATTGTCTCCCTCTTAATCACGATGTGTATTATTTACCGCCAGTTACACAACCTCTCAAAGCAATTTTGACAAGTACTAGAAAAGGACAGCTATACACAATGTATTGCGCTGTCACGCTCTCTCATAAAACTCTCTCTGGGAGGCTATGGTTGAGCATAGCAAATTAAATTATGGTCTGCTGAAGTTGATTTTCTGTTGTCTCCATTCATACTGAGTAAGATATGCGTGTGTCAGTCTACTTAGTGGAGTTGGCAACCTTGTTCTTGAGCCACGTGTTAGTACGTGTGAGTATGTCCGGCTGCTGCGTAAGCTCTTGCCATGCTTCGAGATTCACTCTCTTTATTTCGTCGCACGATACGATAGGATTTCTGCAAAAAGAAAAAAAATATTTAAGCATTTTGGCTTAAAGGCCGGCAACGCATCTGCAAATACTCTTATGCTACGGATGTTCATGAGCGACGGTGTTCACTTTCCATCAGGCACGATGGCCCTAGACTATAAAAAACTACTGTATACCGGATTAAAACGCGATTTATTATTTATATTGTTTAAATTATTTATCCCGACGTTTCGGATGCTTTGCTTGCGACCACGGTTGTTGAAAAGCCGAAACGTCGGGATAAAAAATTTAAACAATATAAATAATAAATCGCGTTTTAATCCGGTATACAGTATTTCATTTAAATGTGTGATACTCGCGTTAATAAAAGACAATATTATATAAAAAACTAATTTATGATGCTTTTAACCGAATGATTTATTTGAAGTAATTTTTCCTAAATAAACCCAGTAATTAATTCACTAGAGATGAAGATGTAAAGGGAGTGGGTGTGTGAGCTCTCTCACAGATATAGGGTCATGGGGCGGACACATTCTGTGTCTGTTTCAGTTCAGTAGTTTAATTTTTATTTACAGGTGATCAGGAGGCGTATTAGTAAAACAAAAAACGAAGTTTCAGCAACGAAGACGAATCGTACATTTTCCTATTACGAATCCGATGAACGATCCTACTTTCGCAATAAGACATTATGTCTTTCGTATGACATTACTGTGATCGTAATTATAATCGTAAATAGAATTGAAAAATGTTTTCACAATTAGTTAAAATACGAAGTTTGTTCTTTCGTTCCGTTCGATTTTGGTAATAGGAAAACTTTTACTTTAATAATCTTTTCCGGAATTCGAACCTCCCCTATTCGTAGCGTTACAATCAGATATTGACATTACAACTAACTTTTAAAATACCCCACTAATAACAATAATTAGTATAGTAAATATATATTTATTGATAGTATGATTGTTATCATTAATTTGCCTCTTTGTATTATTTATTTTAATAATGAATGTAATACAGGCCTTTGATAACGTTAGGAAAAGTACCATTTAATAAAGCGACATTTGCGTTAATCTTATCATTTATATCAGTTATGTTGAACTCAATATAATTTTTACAGCATTATATTATACCTTTAATAACTAGAGTAAGTAATAATTAAAAAAAGTTGTTTTTTTTTTTCAAATGGATTCCATTTATTTATTTCCAAAATTGGCTTAATATTCTCTATTAATAAAATATATATTTTATAATGTATTTTATTATCACACATTTAAATAAAGTCTAAGTTGTATGAGAAATTATGTTAAATTGCATACAAATTACAGATCGACGATACTTGTATGCATAAAGGCCTCTGTTCTTTAACATCGACAGACGAGCATGAGGTTCACTTGATGGAAGGAGATACCTCAGTCACAGAACATCAATTAATTATGCGCTGTCGACCTACTTTTTACTTCGAGCATCCATAGACTGAGGCCTGTATTCCAAGACGTTACTCAAGTCGTAATCTATTCTAGAGAACTGTCAAAATGTCAAAATTCTATAGAGAAAAAATGGTTTGACAAGTCTCAAAACTAGATTCAAAACTGAGACACGTCTTGGAATATAGGCCTGAAACCGAAACGCGCAATTTGCACTTCATGGTTTTTCCATCTATGAACGGTGATCGTTACACCGGGTAACGATCACCGTGAATTTCGATATTCCTCCCACCCGATCAATGCTCGAATGTCGTCCTGGTGGGATTCGAACCCACGACCCATCGATGCGCACGGCAGGTGTTCTACCGGACGCGCCAACGAGCCCGTCAAAAACAATTGACGTTCGATAGATTTTTTCTCGCTGTAAAAAATTCAAATTAGGAATAATCCTCAAGATCGACAGATTAAAAATGCGGAGTTCTTACCGATGCAATAAATTAAAGAAAACAGAAGAGAAAGAAAATGGCGGGAAGTAACGTAAGATATAATTAAGGAGATAAGATACATATATAATACTAGGCGGTATGGTCGAAAGACATAAGCCTGCCCTATGGGCGAAAAGAATAATAATAATTAAAAATACGGCATCAATGACATGCAGTTACCTGTCACTGGGCAGCTGGAACACATCCCGCTGCACCGCAGTGATGTCCAGGTTGTCGCACATGACCCGCGCGAGCGACGCGCGCTTCAGCTCGGCCAATTGACGCTTCTTGAAGCTGCCGGCCTCGTGCGTGTGCGTGTAGAAGTAGCGATCGCCGGTGCGCGTGCGCCACATTTGCTCACCTGAATTATGCAACAAAGGAGTTCTTTACTGATTTTTATAAATTACTAGCTGCACGCGCGTGAATAGTTGAAAATGAGACCAAACTGTTATTGTTTTTTCCAAAAAAAAATATACAAACCCAAATCACTTATGAAATATACTTTACGACCTATTATCATACCTATCTATTCGGTACATAAAAAAGTCATAAAAGAGTGCCACTACAACACGAGATGTGTGTGTGTGGAATTAATTAAAAAATTACTACATTAAAATACAATACTACATCATAATAAATTAAATCAATTATGAATGACTTAAGGATCTAAATTAGAACAACATAGACCAGTAATTAAGATTTGAATAGGTTACAGAGCTTACACTTTATTTATAACACATGAACAAAATACATAAATCACTTAGAAATTTGGCTAAAATAATGCTACCCTTCTTCTGCATTCAAAACGAGTCAAATGTAACATCAAAGTTTCTTCCAATATATAATTGTTCACACTTACGTAAGAAGCAAGTAGCGGTTGGTCCTATTAAGGATCCGGGCAACTGAGTTTCCGCCATCATGCCCACCACCAGATCGATATCGCCCACTTGCTCGTATAACTGAGATAACTTCTCCACCGTCTGAAATATAAACATATAAAACAATAAGTAACTAGTCACGACACTTATTTCTATAAATATTCTAGTATTACCGAAATGGAAAAATATAATGATTTACGGATCGTTTATGTCAAATTATGTTTGTCTTTGATTAGTCCTCTGCGGACGTTTATACGAGGGTGAATCAAAAAATTCTTGGAATCAATATTAAAAAATGCAAAGATTTAAATAATAATATTTTATTTTTCTACATAATCTCCCTCCAATGCAATGCATTTAGAATAACGCGTTTCTAACTTCCTTATTCCTTGTGAAAAAAAATTATTTTCTTGACTCTCGAAAAAGTCCTCTACGGCAGCTATAACCGCGTCATTATCGTGAAATTTTGTTCCACGAATTTCCTCTTTTAATTTTGGAAATAAGTGAAAATCACTTGGGGCTAAGTCCGGAGAATATGGTGGGTGGTCAAGGAGATTGAAGCCAGCACAGCGGATTGCGTTGAGCGCAACTTCCGATCGATGAGCAGGAGCGTTATCTTGAAGGAACAACACGCCCAACGACAGTTTTTCACGACGTTTTTCTTTAATCGCTTCACGCACTTTCGGGATTAAATTTGCATAATAGGGTCCAGTAATCGTCTGGCCTTTTGGCATGTAATCAATAAAAAGGATTCCTTCACTATCCCAGAACACAGAGGCCATAACTTTGCCAGCGGTAGGAGCAACTCGAAATTTCTTGATGGATGGAGAGGATGGTCGTTTCCAAGACATGCTTTGTCTTTTAGTTTCAGGATCAAAATGGTGGACCCACGTTTCATCCATGGTGACAAGACGACGGCAAAAATTATCCGAATCACGCTGGAACATTTCGAGATTACGCTTGGAAATTTCCAAACGTCGCTTTTTGTTTTCGTCGGTTAACATTCGTGGCACCCATCTTGCAGACACTTTTTTGAACCCCAGTGAATCAATTAAAATGGATTGAACGCTACCAAAAGATATCTTTAGGATCTCAGCTATATGTTTTATAGCCATTCTTCTGTCTTCCAAAACCAGATTCTCAACCTTTTTGACATTTTCTTCTGTAACGGAGGTTGAAGGCCGCCCAGAACGCGGGTCATCTTTACAGCTTGATCTACCTCTTTTAAATTCAGCCACCCAGTACGCAACCGTAGAATAGGGTACAGCATCACCCCCTAATGTCTGCTGAATGTCCAAAAAAATTTCCTTCGTAGACATTTTTTTCAAACTGAGATATTTTATCACCGCACGTAACTCACTTTTATCCATAATTTTGACTTTTTAGCAACTCGTTGCACAAAAAAATTTATTACATGCGAACGAACTGACAAAAACAAGTGACAGTCTGCATGAATATAGTGTGATAGACACTCTTTAATTTGAATATCGAACTTGATCCAAAAAGGTTTCATATATATGCACTTCTAAGAACTTTTTGATTCACTCTGGTACATATTATGTAGGTGTTATACTTGTCGGGGTCGTTGGTGCGTTAGGTACAACACCTGCCGTGCGCATCGATGAGTCGTGGGTTTGAATCTCACCGAGACGACATGTTTATAATTTTCTGTAATCATGTCTTCCCCACATCTGGTAACTTCGGGCACTGAACGGAATTAAGAGGAATATCGAAATTCCGACCAAATAACGAACCACAACCAACGTTCATATATGGAAAAACCGTGCATATTGCGCGTTTCGGTTTCAGTCCATGGATTTCCGAATACGTAAAAAGTAGATCGACAACGCATCATTGACTGATGTTCTGTGGAGGTATCACCTATCATCAAGTGAACCTCATGCATATCTAACAAACTCGTACATACCTCCTGCGGTATGACATCGGTGAGGTGGGAGAAGGCGGTAGCTACGGATAGTCCGCACAGAGTCCGGTACTGCACGTATCCTGGGAGACCGTGGTCTCTACCACGTTGTACGTCAATCGCCAACACGTCCAGACCTCCCAACCAGCGGTTACGTAACTGTGGACAAACATAAGCTTAAACCTTAATCACAATTACTCTCTCACTAATCGGGCTATAAGGCCGACACGTCCAATATTTTTATAGTATACTACATAGCAACTCCGGCTTCACACGGGTGCAATGTAAATGTATTATACACATAGCCTATGTTACTCGCGGATAATGTGGCTTACTATTGGTGAAAGAATTTTTAAAATCGGTCCAGTAGTTTTTGAGATTTTCATAACATACAAAAGTACAAAAATACAAATCTTTCCTCTTTATAATATTAGTATAGAAGTATAGATATACAATATAATTATACACTTCAATGAGCTAAATCAATTCTTCGCTTGACGTAGCAGCCTAATTCAAATATATAATCCAGGGCCCTAAGATACAGGATTTTCCTAATTTAGTTTTAGCAACAAAAATAAAACCGGCAACGTTTTCGTTTACCGTTTCGTTAACACAAGTCACAAAAAGTAAAAACCGTCAACGACACACCTCTAATATTAACTTAATGAAAATGAATATATACACTGAGCGGCACGGAATCTTGGCCACTTACGAATTTTGTAATAGTTTACGTTTTTATGACTTTTTGATAAATTTAAAGGGTAGATTAACTAAAGTTTAACATTGTTTATGAGTCAAAACGATTTTAATGGGTTTAAACACTAACAGAACTTCTCAATATCAGTTTTTTTAAAATTAATCGTTAATGAAGAATTTTAACAGTAGTTTTGATTGAGCCAAAAACTGAAATACCATATTTTTTTTAAAACTTTCACTTGTTTTAATAGAGGGAATTTCCTCCTCTAGCCCTGATGACTACCTGCACCCGGTCTGGCATACTTTGGATTATGTTTTTGGCGTCAATTTACGGCATTGCTTCCCAAGCGCTCTGTGCTCCATTACGGAACTTGTTCAGAGTTTGTGGTGGATTAGGACCGGACCATATCTTTCTTTTGAGCATGTCCCAGATGTGCTCTATCAGGTTTAAGTCCGGGCTACGAGCTGGCTATTGCAAAATCTGAATGACAGGCTCTTGCAGATACGCTCATACACTCCGAGTGACGTGGGGACTGCGTAATCTTGCTTTAAAAGAAAATCATTCAACCAAATAAAACACGAGTAGGGCATAAAATGGTCCTGAAGGATCGCATCAATGTACCGTGTGGCATTTAGCCGATTATCGACGACCACTAACTCCGTATGAGAGTCGGAACTGATTCCTCTCTAAAACATGATAGAGCCGCTGTGAAAACTCAATTTGTGTAGTGATTATGTGTAGGTACCGCTTTCCACTTCTTCTCTACACCCTTTTGCGACCGTCTGGAGCTCGTAAAGCGATTCGGCACCCATTAATAAAAATCACTCTAGCCCATTGCTCGTGTGTAAAGTTCGCATCCTCTCGAGCGAATCGAAGACGAGGTACACGGTGCTCTCTGAGGAGTAATGGGCCTCGTGCTGGTCTACGATATCTGTTATTTATCTCCTCCATTCCTCTTCTTATCGTACGCTCGCTTACATTTATGTCTTTAATGTTTTGGAGACGTTGCCGTATCTCAACGGATGTAAAAAAGAGGTTTCACAATATCTCCATGACAATTAACCGGTCGTCTCGAGTCGAAGTGCAGCTTATGCCTCCACTACCTGGTCTGCAAGTGTAGCTTCCAGTCTCCTGATACCGTTTCAAGGTATACTGCATAAATTAACGTGGTAAATTTAAAACCATAGCCACTTACCTTTGTGTCAAGCCTTGGTTAACCAATACAACAGTTTGAGCGACCTATTCTGCTGTTAATGGCATTATTTTTTATTCTAGAGGACGTTTAAGAGATCAGAAACAACCACAATACCTCAAAAATGAATTAACTTTGAACCGAATTTTTCAAAACACACAACGTTTGAAAACGTATAAGTCGCATAAATGACCCGTTTAGACTAAACATCCATAAGTGGTGTGAAGGGGCACTCAGTCGTTATGAATTACCCTTTAGAACAAAAATAAATATATTTTGATCTACTCTCTATAAACATCAGTCATTAGAAACACTTGAATTTTTTGTTATCGCAAATTAAGAGCTTGGCCAAGATTCCGTGCCGCTGAGTGTATATATTATATTATATTAGAGCTGTAGCAAACCGTATGTATTCGTTACTGAGTAACGGGTACGCCATCTAGTACCGAGTAACGAAACGTTACTCACGAATACTTTTCGTTACTCGCATGTTTCGTATCATGGTTACATACGTTGTTTCAATGACGCAATGTAGGTAAGTAATGTAACTTCAAATATTCAAAACAAAGTTTTCTTTAACAGAGTATGCAGTAAAAAAAAAGTATATACTTGTGAAAAAGTGTTTTCATAAAATTTTGCCACTAAAATTTCATAAATTTTATGTAATAGTATGAAATAAACGAAAGTGAAAGTTTTAGTCTCTCATGTAATTCTAAAATTATTTCACTGTAACTTAATTTTCAAACAATTAATTAAATCGCACGCTTGCGCGCGCAACTTAAAATAGTTCTGTAAAGTTTCTCTAGCATAACATAGCATGTTATGAGGTATTAGGAGTAACGAGTAACGATACGATAGTAACGAGTACTGAATGTATAGTAACGAATACATACGGGTACGTTTTTTTTTCGTTACTTTTACACCTCTATATTATATAGTGAAAGCAGTTAAAGAATAGAGGTGGCCGTTTTTTTTAACAACGATGTTGAACACCGATGTCAGTCTACGATGACGTCATCCGATGCCAAAGTCATGTGCAACGGATGTCACCGGCACCGGTAAAACTCGACAACCCGATTCAGTATAATATTACCGAGAGTTACCGACACCGCCCGATTACCCTCATCGGCAACGGCATCGGCAACTCCAACCGTTGAAGGCTATGATCAAAGAATATTATATTAAAAATTATTAATTTTCTTGATTGTTTATTTAGTAACTAAATTTGACAAATTAAATAATTATACATATAAATATTGTTATAGACACACATAACACCTTCACTCAACGTAAAAAATATGAGTTCTAAAAAATGTTACATAGCCCTTTCATACATTCATGTCTTCATAGGTATAATTAGGTCATAAATCTAAAATTCAACTGCAACATAGTTTTTGTTATCGATATAGCATATTTAAATATCACTCTCACAATAAAACGATGTATAAAGTCAACGGAAACTAAACATCTTTAACCGCCCGGCATCGTTGAAACAAAAGGTGACTGACCGCTGGCCGTCACCGTTGACGAAAACAACGATGTCAACATCGGGTGCCGCTAGCGCCACACCGGTGATCATCGATGACGGAAATTATCAACAACGCCCATGACTATTAAAGAATAAAGAGCGATTAGCGTGTTATTAGCACGCTACTCACTTCAAAAAAACCTAGGAATCGAACCCGCGACCTTTATACGGTCGCTAAGATAAAATTGTTTACCCAAAGTATATACACGAATCGTAAAGAATTTCCTTAGCGAGATTCATGTGCCATACAGTGACATCTATCGGTGTGACTAAAAAAATAGCAAGTCGAACGCCAAATGCCAAACACTCGGTATGAGATGCCAATTGCCAATATGCCCTTACTGTTAGTTTAATGTACCAATGCAGAATAATACATAAATTTTATTGATTTATTCAGACTTTAAAGTATTTTTCCGGAACCTGGCAATATAAAACTAAAGATACAAGGTTGAGGACATAAAACGTGTTACCATATATTTACATGTTTTCAAGGCATAATTACTTTATGGACCAAACAGAGATTTTTTTTTTTTAATCATAATGAAAATTTTAGTAATTATATTGCTATAAAGTGCGCGTAGGTATATAATGATTATAATATAATTGCCATAGTTTTCCGGATTTCGAAAGTCAGTAAATCTTATGTACATGTCCGGGACTGTCTTCATCACAGAGTTTTTTTCTAAGACCATTTGTTTATAATCTGTTAGTTCAGCATTATTTAATAAACAGATCCTATTCTGCCGTCATAAGCCAAAAAGCGTTTTCTGAAGTGTAGGCACTTCCCAGATAATTGATATTTTGTAAATGTAATTTTGTTACAAGGTAGTAACAAAATATACTAGTTTTTTTTTATTTATTGTTTAAGGCATGTTAACTTACTTCAATTGATTCAGACTAGCATTATCTATCAGAAACAAAAAAATATCTGCGAGCTCAAAAGGATCTTATAAGGGCTGGCTGGTAATTAGTATGTAACGCCCCATACTAAGCACTATCTACGTACTAGTTAATATCTCATCTGTCGGTTCACAGCTATATAATTATATTTTGTGAATCCAATAACATTACAAGAATAACAACCCGGTATATGTTTGCGGTGACCATCTCCGTTGCTAACTTGCCCTTTTCGTTAACACTAGATGTCTCGGGTTCGTATCCCGAGGAATCAAGATAAAAATAATTGAGTGAGGCAGGACACAAGACATCCTGTAATTTTTTTAATCATGAAACAGACACAGAAATGTGTTTGCCCCACGCCTCACGAGCAGAATCGGGAAATATTTTTTTATAAGTTTACCGTTGCGTCGCGTCGTAACAAATATAATATATACATATGTATACATATTTAATTTCGAGCAACAGAATGCCAAATATAACACTTGACATTCAAACGTTCCGATACCAAACAACAACTGTATTATATACTTGTGTTACATATTTATATTGTACTGAATGAATTTGCAATGATAAATCGAAAACAAAATTAAACAATAATTTTCAATGAACTTTCGTTATGAATGATAAAAACGTAGAACAGGTTACTTCTACATAATCATTACACTCGACCTTATTCTTTGGAAAATGAAATTTAGAATCATAATCATATTCCACTTTATCCTAATTTAAAGAGTATGAAAAACTTGAGTAATCATTTCATTCAATATAGACCAGTCTTAATAATAATAATTAATGAGGCTGGTGTTTTAATATCAAATATCAGATTACTCATCGATTTTTATGCAAATCTAAAAACACTTGGGTCATTCTTTCTTATTATTTGGCTTTTTTTCTGCGTTATTTGGTGTAGGTAAGTTTTGAATCTATGACAAACTATTAGTCACTCATATAATATCATTATTTTTTTCGTTAATTCCGAAATTTAAATGACTTCTAAAAGTATTGTAAAAGTCTTGTAAAGTTATGGAATGGCGGTTATTATTTTTGTTTTTTAGCCATCGAACTATATTTATTTAGGTTTTATT
Organism: Anthocharis cardamines; assembly: GCA_905404175.1. Classification (NCBI taxonomy): domain Eukaryota; kingdom Metazoa; phylum Arthropoda; class Insecta; order Lepidoptera; family Pieridae; genus Anthocharis; species Anthocharis cardamines. The sequence continues at coordinate 6,121,685 of FR989959.1, forward strand.
TTATTATAAAACAAATATTCGTGTCCTTCCGTTGTTACTATAAACTACGCGATGAATTTCGTCTGTTCGTGTTTTGATCCGTATCCGTTGGAAGACAAGGTTATAAATATACTATCATATTCATATGATATCAACATTGATATATTATTATATCGCAATGAAAGTTTATTATTACAATAATATTTTAGTACACAACATTTTATTTGTTTTTTGAACTGATGTTTTTGACTGTTTACATTTTTTATTACTTCTTGGCGGAACTAAAAGAAATACTTAAGAAAATATATTGTTTCTGTCATTAAGTAAATTGTATCGCTCGCTATACCTGCATATAATACAAACAGAATTACAAAAAAATAAACTCACATCATCATCATAATTGAAATCCATGTTCTGCGCTTTCTGAGTGGCCATCCCTCGTAGAACCTTCTCGATGCCTCCCTTTGGAGTGATCAGTTCTGGCTTGAAGTAGAAGTCCGCTAGTCGTTGTGACGTCATGTTGTTGTTGTCATCAATAAGCTCTATGTCCTGATCGAGGAGGCTGTTCACAAAGTGGAAGGCAGCCGTGGCGAAGGAATTGGTGATGGTCGGATCTACGTCAGAGTTGAATCCGACATCATAGCTATCGTACAACTCGTCAATCGCTTTTCCTATAGAAGAATAATAGGAGTCAGAATTCGATTACGTTATCTTTAATTGCGTAGGTACATTAATAACATGAGAAACAGTGTCGTAAGTAAACAAAATAATTGAGTATTGTAGTTTGATAATAAAAAAACCTAGATAGATTTTATTTTCGCGTATTTATTATCATACATTTTAGCGTTTAATTTGACTTAAAGGGAAATGAAAGGGAAGGGGAAAGTGAAATCACTGCCAAGTTACGAAAATGGAATTAATTATAGATACCTAATTAAAAACCTGTTTTAAATTCCAACCAAAACAATATTAATTATTGAATTTAGGCCACAGACTTATATGCTTTCCGATTATATTCTCTGAATCGCCTCAAAGAGAAAGTTTAAAATATTTAAAGATGAATATTTGATATTTCGTTTCGATAAAATCTGTTCTTGAGAACTGTCAAAAATCAAAAGGTCAAATTTAAATAGACCTAAAATGGTTTGACAAATCTAATAAGTTATAACTTAAACCTGAGTCTGAGGCCCATATTCCAAGACGTGTCTCAATTTTGAATCTAATTTTGAGATTTGTCAAACCATTTTTTCTCTATAGAATTTTGAAATATTGACAGTTCTCAAGAATAGATTACGACTTGAGTAACGTCCTTGAATACAAAAACTTCTATCTTCACCGAGTAATGAAAATAATATTTGACCATAATATAGATTATTAGACTAATATGTTTACTTTGTATAGATAACACAATATCTAGACAATTGTGAGACGAAAATAGTTTAATTGTTAATGATAAGTACTCAATATTATGACGTGTGAGACATAATATGTATAATATATACGTACGAACTGTCTAATAAAGTAAATATGTAGTTAAGATTTAAATGTAGTCAATTGATGTTTGTGCCGCACGTGGCAATAACTACTTGTTGTGTGACTTTGATCTGTGACTGTGATCACGCTGTAGGCGCCTGACTCCATAAGTCGTTTTCCAACATTATTTACTCAAAAGTATATTATTACATGCATATTCAAGTACTTTTTATAGATAACTACCTTATACGCGTTATGAATCATCATTAATACTAAAAATTGACTACGTAAATTATTTCGATTTTATTTATTTCGTTTATTTTTAGTGCAAGTACACTTTAATGTATTTTTAATTCAAGCTTACTTTTGAGCTTTATTATCAGTTTTTAACAGCTAACTGCTGTGAATTGTGAAACTACATTTTATTGTAAACATTTATTTAGTGGGCCGAGAAGCAGACATATTTTTGTCTCTGTTTTACATATCACATTTTATTGAAACTTCACAGACAAGTATCTGTTTGATTAGGTGATTAGTGTTCTGTCTGACCCAAGCCTGGAACATTGGCGTGGCCGCACATGAGACAGACATAGTTGTAGACCGTGTTGTCATATAAGAAAGAATTACCCATATCTGGGTAAAATTGTCGTGTGATTTGGTGTAATGCTTAAATAATTATTATGAATCCATTTGCGGAATTTTTTTTAATAATAAATTAACATTGCACCAAAACACTTTGTAATAACAAATTAAGTGCGTGATAAGTTGATGTGTGTTTTATTTATTTATATAATACTAGCAATTGCCCCCGCAACCCCCCTTGTGGGTTGAATTTCGTAAAATCCGTTCTTAGCTGACCTCTACTCGGCGAAAGGAATATTCCTACCATATTTCAAGTTGCTACGCCTTATGGTTCCAGAGATATCGTGATGAGTATCTATATAGGTGGGAATCTATATATATAGATAAAAAAGAGATTCCCACCTATATAGATACTCATCACGATATCTCTGGAACCATAAGGCGTAGCAACTTGAAATATGGTAGGAATATTCCTTTCGCCGAGTAGAGGTCAGCTAAGAACGGATTTTACGAAATTCAACCCACAAGGGGGGTTGCGGGGGCAATTGCTTGTCTATATATATAAAAGAGATTCAAACCTATATAGATACTCATCATAGTGCATATTTATTTCGGTACTCTACTTCTATATTACCTCCAGTCTTTTAGTATGCGGTAAGTATGAATCAAATTGCTTCCTCACAAACTATAGACTTATATAATGCAAACTTTCTAAGTGATTTCTTTGTAAAGACATGTTTAAAAAAAACTAGAATTATCCGGTTCTGTGTTTTATTGTTAATCAATGTTCTAGAATTTTATTTACATTATTAACTTCAGCTCTGATATGATATTTTTAAGAAACAAATTATTTAAATAATATGCGTTTAGATTCACGCATTGTATATTTGTCATTCTTCGAGTCGATTTGATCTTTTCTGATTTAATACTGCTTTTATTTGTTCTTCACCCATGTTTTATATTGGTTTCATTACATATTATTTTGGAAGATTCAGACTGTTCTAGTAGTGTAATATTTTGAATGTTACTGAAAACCACCTGAAAGTAAAAAATCTTTGTTAACTTGATATTTAAATCTTAAGATCTATGAAATTATTATTTATCTATTTTTTTTATTTTGAATTTAATTAATTAGTTACCTAAGAAAATTTGGGAAAATAAAAAGTGTAAATTGGCAACACAGAATCTGTCAAACATTTAGGTTATATTTTCTTAAATTATTTTAAATATTGAAAAATAAGCATAAGTTACCCAAAAAGAATTAAACACGACTATAGAAAAACATAATAAACCATTACATTGTAATATTTTGCCAAATTAAAGAGATAATCATATACTTACGAATGAATTGTTATTCCATTTATATTTCGTTCACTTTGGCTTTTGCAGCCTTTAACACAACAACCTACTATTGTTATCACATTTAAGAAACCTTAATTAACAGAGTATATGTCTCAAAAAGAATCAACATTTACTTGAAATCACTACAAACACCAAAAATCGCACATGATGAAATGGCGCCGAAGAAATTTGTCACAATTGACAAGAAAAAGTGGCCACGCCGACGGGGACAAAACATCTGTGTTTTGTCCTTCTTTTTTACATAAACATTGTAATTTGCTATCGCGCTTTAATATTTTAGTGTTACATCTATAGGTACTTAATCTGAGGTCTGACCACTATCTGACCACAACAATTTTGTTTTTGTTTTCCCGGGATTCGAACCTCCGATGCTGTAATAAATCCATTTACACCTAAATTCAGTGGATTAATTGGGGTGACGGACACATTTCTATGACTGTTTCACTAACCACATATTATTTATATACAAGCATAGATATTCTATTTCACGAAGTCCGTTGGCTATGAATATTGTCAGGCGTGCACATATACATTGTTTTAGTGTGCGTAACTGAGTTGTAGTGTGTAAAAAAATGTATATGCACGCCTGACAACATTCACAGCCAAACAGACTTCGTGAGATAGAATATCTATATCTGTGTAAGTAGGTGATCTGTATTTCGTGCAATGCCCGAAACAATCAGTTTTTAAAAATCCGGTGCTAAATTCATCGCACATACCACAGTGAATTACTTAAATATGTCATGTGGAACATGGTGTAATGGTTGCAGCTCCCCTTACAAACATTTTGTAAAACAAAAAACTTGGCGATTAAAAAGAGTGGCGGAGAGTTTATTGCCAGTTCTCCTCGGTCCTTGATTTGAGAACTGGCAGTAAATGTAAAATTAGAAGCATTTACTTTGTATTTTTTATTGACGTTCATGAGTGTACATTGTGTTACCTAAATGAATAAATGATTTTGAATTTGAGATAGAACAAGGTTGCTCTTCACTAGAAGAAATAATATACGAACCAGTTAAAGCAGGCAGCCAGTGTCTGTAGGTGACATGTTGGAGTTCGGCCACTACGATCCTCCTGGCCTCGTGGTACAACTTATCCGAGTTCCAGGCCGGGTTGAGCGCCGCCAGGCTTCTCGCGATACGGTTATGTTCACGAACGAACAGAACGTGAATCGCAGTCAACCACGGATGCATGTTAACGCGGACATCACCTATTGAAACATAGTCTTTCTTAGCATTTTAAACTATATTCACATTTTTTTTCTTTGACAGTTATTCTTCAATCTCTCTGTTGTTTAAATAAAATACTGTATACCGGATTAAAACGCGATTTATTATTTAAATTATTTATCCCGACGTAGCATTTCAAACCGACTTAAGGAACACATTGCGGATATCAAAAACAGACGTCACTCTAAATCAGCAGTATGTGAACACACTCTGGATAAACCAAACCACTACATACGTTTCGACCAACCAAAAATCCTTGCAAAAGAAAGTAGATTCTTTCCCAGACTAGTACGTGAGGCTATTGAAATTAAAAAACATCCTAACTTCAACAGAGAAGATGGTTTGAGACTTTCCAACACCTGGGATCCAGTAATTAAAAATCTAAAGCCCCAAATCCAACATACTAAAAACCAAGAGGACACCGTTAGTCAATATTGTCATAATATAGAAAATTACAGTAAATATCAACTCCGTAGGAATAGATGGCGTTAATATGTAATTATTGTAAAACAATAACTTGGCGATTAAAAAGAGTGGCGGCGAGTTTCTTGCCAGTTCTTCTCGTCCGCTCTACGCCCTTGATTTGTGAACTGGTAGTAAATGTAAAATTAGAAGCATTTAATATTAGTAATATTAGTAATTTAATATGTATTATTTTTTTTAATGACGTTCATAGATGTACATTGTGTTACCTAAATTAATAGATTATTTTTTAATTTAATTGAATTAAATATGGCAACTTTGTGACATTTCAAATATAAGACAACTGTCATCTTTCAGTCTCCCGCGACCACGGTTGCTGAAAAGCATCCGAAACGTCGGGATAAATAATTTAAATAATAAATCGCGTTTTAATCCGGTATCCAGTATTTTATTTAAATGTGTGATACTCGCGTTAATAAAAGACAATATTATGTGCTCTCTGTTGTTTTCAGTAAGTAAACCCTCTTCCTGTATAGGATAGGTAAGGTCAAAAACCCAGCTTGTCCTATTAATACAAGCAAAAAAATAAAAATATTAATGCCATTAATTCATTTTTTATGTTAGATATCGATACAGACGAGTATGAGACTCACTTGATGGTAGCTGATACCTCAGCCACAGAACATCGTTTAAATAAAATACTGTATACCGGATTAAAACGCGATTTATTATTTATATTGTTTAAATTATTTATCCCGACGTTTCGGATGCTTTTCAGCAACCGTGGTCGCGGGGAGACAGAGAGATGACAGTTGTCTGATTTTTGAAATGTCACAAAGTTGCCATATTAACGCCATCTATTCCTACGGAGTTGATATTTACTGTAATCGGTCGGTTGTCGGCAATCCAGGCTTTTGAGCTTATATTGTGGTCTCGCCACTGAATACTAGCGTCCCGTTTATTTTGAGAAAGGGTCTGGATTTTTATTTATGGTGAACCAAGATTAATTAATACATTGAAAAGGGGCTGAACAGATAGTCGTGTATAACTTTGTTTTTCACATTCATTATTATTTGAGATAAAAATAGCCTAAGTGCAACAATAAAACACACAAACAAAAACACTTACACATAAAAAATGATTAAAAATAAATGAAACAAATGTTTCTGATTCTATTGTTTATCGTGATTCAAGATCAGATATATTTTTCCTTATAGGTATTGTATTTACCTGCATTGAAGCACGCAGCGTCAGTACTATTTACGAGGCACCTTTCCGAGGGGTTGGCAACTAAAGGAAGTAATTCCTCGTCCTCAAAGATCGATGTCTTCAGCAAGCCTCCAGTCTTCTCACGTAAGGCTGCTGCATCACGACTGTTTGTGCCGTATATGTGAGAACCGTCCAGGAAATGAGTAGCTTGGTTCATCTGTAGAATAATAAATAACGTCGAATATACTTCGGAGGCCTTCTAAATAATTAGAAAATAGTCGACAAAAAACTATTTTTATGTTAGACATCGACAGATGTGCATGAAGTTCACTTGATGGTAGGTGATACCCCAGCAACAGAACATCAGTCAATGATGCGCTGCCGACCTACTTTTTATTTTAAATATTCGGAATATACTGAGACCGAAACACGCAATGTGCACTTAACGATTTTCAACGCGGTGGTTCGTTAACTGGATATAATTTCGATATCCACCCATTTAATGACCGATGTGACCAGACGTGGGGAAGACACTTATGGATAATTAAATACATGTCGTCTCTGCTGGATTCGAACCCGCGACCCATCGGAGCGCAACATAGGTGTTTTACCAAATGTCTCAAAAACGTAATAAACAAGTATAACTTATTAAGAGTGTAACAACCTTTTCGAGGGAATATTCTTTAATGGAATAAAAAAAGTAGGGAAGGTCAAAACGGATATTGCTTAAAGAAACAAACCCAAAAAGGTTATAGTGCCGCCATAAGCCAAACAGCCAAAATATCTCAACTGAAGGAACTTTCGAGAGGATTGGTATTTTGCAAATGCCTTTTTCTCTCAGAAAAACTTCACATAAATGCAATTGTGATATATACATAAAATAAATAAAGCCATTGTTTACGCCTTATCTTCCTTAAACTACGCAATTCGTCTCGAATGTGAATGGAATCGTTGCAAGGAAAAGTGTAATTAATATTTGCGTTCTCATTTCATTTACGCGCAGTTGATCACATTACATCAAAATTATTCAAGAATATTTCTTTTTCTCAAAAACAAGTCTGTTAATCATTAAACTCTATAAATAGCTCAAGGTGTGCTAGAGGGCGACTGCGCAATATCATACAATTCAATAGAAAAACAAAGACTAAGGCTCGTTGGCGCGTTCGGTAGAACACATACCGTGCGCATCGAGGGGTCGTGGGTTCGAATCCCAGCGGGACATGTTTATAATTTTCTGTAAGCATGTTCTTTCCACGTCAACTACGGGCATTGAACAGGTGGGAGGAACATCGAAATTTCGACCAGGTAACGAACCACCGTTCATAGATGGAAAAACCGTGAAGGGCACATTGCGCGTTTCGGTTTCATTTCTCAAAAATTAGGTCAACAGCCCATTTGTGGCTGAGGTATACCATCAAGTGAACCTCATGCTCGTCTGTCGATATCTGACATAAAAAAAAGAAAGTGCAACTTTACTAGTCTTGAAGGAATCAAGACTTTGAGCCTTTCTTATTGAAGCAGGGAGAGAATTCCACAGTCAAATAGCTTTCTATAGAGCCGTTAAAGCACAGTATAATATTTTATTTAATATCAGAATTATTTATAATTTTGTGATAAAATATTGTTCCTACTATATCCATATCTCCCATCAAAATATCAGATAAAAATAGTTTATTACTTCTGTATTCACGACTGCTACTACTTCATAATACAACATCAATATCAATCTGTAAATCAAATCCAGAGTGCAAAAATAAATGCAAAACTCTCTCCTATAAATAAATGCAAGGGTTTATTTTTTAACACTGGCAACTGGGGAGCAAGTCCAATGAACTCGTTACTCTGGTTTCAATTTCCAGATCTCGTAACCGTTATTATAGCTGTTGAATTAGTTGCAAAAAGGACATGACATTTCATATTTGAAACAACTGTAGCGAAGAAGCGACATCGACTGAATATTGTGAAATCAATATACCACTATACAATACTATAGTAGTATAGTATACTATAACAATATACCGTGAATAAATAAGCAATTTATATCGTAAATTTATTTTGTTCCTTGAGTTTTGCCCTAGATATTTATAGTAAACAACATATACTTAATAACCTTCAGTCCACGTGATGAATGCATGTCCTTTGCACGCAATATCGATTACTAACTATTATGATCGCAAAGCGCCGGACGAAGGGGTAACTATTTTTAGATTTAACTAGTTCATCTAGTTCTAGTCTAGACTCCAGGCTATAATGGTATGCATGACCAAGGGGTCTTAAATGTTTCTAAGTACAAAATATATGCAGAATAAAATAGCATACAGAATGCTGATAGATTAAGAAGCACATGTGTTTGTTACTTCTTTGAACAAAACACTTGAATAATGTAACCCAAGATATAAAAAATGGTTGTAGGGAGTTATCTCTGGTTCTACTTAACCGAGTATAAAAATTATTTCACCAAAAGAAAGCTACATTATCAGCGAGTAACATAGGCTATTAGCTATTAGCATAGCTAGGCTATTTTTGCGTACAGTACATCTACATTGCACCCGTGCAAAGCCGGGGCGAGTTACTAATTAGCGAATATACTGTCTGTAAAAAAACAAACATATTTTGTTTTTTCTCATTGCTTATATTGCTGTTATTCATAATATGATTTTCAATAATTATTGAAATACAATTGGCATTACATAACTCTCCCATTCTTCCCCAATACGCTGCATTTTTGTTTTTTTTTTTTAATATAAACTTTTGTTTTTATATATTATAAATAAAGTATAAAGTAAACTTAAAAAATTAAGAATAAGTTCGTCTTTCTTACAACAAAAGATAATATTAGATTAAAATGAGAAATTCGTAATCCGCTCATGTTTCGGTATTTAGCAACTTGGGTTTAATTCGCGTTCGGAAATTGGAGTTACAAAGGTATTTTGTATACAGGTTTCGGTCCCTGCTCAGAACATAAATAGCATGATCATTGTTTTGTAACGCAAAAGATAAACATTATACATTTCTCAAGTATGATCTACTAAATCAAATCAAATAGAACGAAAATTTTGTAGTATTTGATAGTTCATGTCATACCTTATATAAAACGATATCATACTAATATTATTAATAAGTATTTACCTACATTTTCATGGACGTTAACGGCCAGTTTTACTCAAACAAAAGACAATAATTATTATCTTTCCTATTATGATCGATAATAGAATTATTGATTAAAATTAACATATTGTTTGTAGTCAGTGGCGGGACCACCGTACAAGCCCAAAAGCCCGGCTTGCCAACTTTAACTTAATACGTGTTTATATATAACTTATATAATTACGTTATGGCCATTATTATTATTTTTTATGTTTGCATTAATAGGGTAAGCCGGGCTTTTGAGCTTCTATTTATAAAGTTTCAATTAATATTAATGCAATCCACTAATTAACAGTAATAAAGCACTGACGTACGAAGCGCAGTATACAACAGTATAAACATCTTTTATCAAGGCCCCTATGAAAATAATATATTGTTGATTTTCCATAAATAGATTCTTATAAGTTTAGCCGTTTATCATTATTTTACAGCATTTAAACGAACTCAATAATAAGAAGATTAATGATGCATATTAAAAATTAGTATTTAAAAAAAATAAAATATTTTATACACACACACATCTTGAAAAAAGCTGTTCTTTTCAACGGTACTCCGACACATAAATTAACAAAATATCTCAAGTAACTATAAAGCCATCTTTGTATTAATAGTCCAAGGCAGGTTTTCTATACGTCTCGTTGGACATAAACCTGTGCATATTGCATATTTTGGTTTTAGTTTATGGATTAAAGAATTTTCGGTGTCAACAATAGGTGGACAGCACATCACTAACTGATGTACTGTGACTGATCAACCTACCTCCAAGTGCCTGACGTTCGTCTGTCGACAGTTATACTAATAATATAAAGAGGAAAGATTTGTTTGTTTGTTTGTTACGATTTACGTCAAAAATCATTCGACCGATTTTAAAAAAAAAATCACCAATAAATTATAAAATGCTACATTATCAGCGCATTTTTTTTATCCACATTGTATCCCTACGAAGCTGGTGTGAATAGCTATCTTACATAAAAAGGAGTAAAGAATACCTGTTCAGCTGCTCCAAAAGTACAATCTCCTCTATACGTAGTCACTGATCGCGTATACTCCATACAAGTGACGTACTTGTCCTTGAAGTATGGATCCTGGTCCGGCACTGGTATGGGCATACAGCTGGGGTGCCGGTATCTTGGAGATAGGCTCAGACCAGAGTTGTCGCAACACTGAATCGCTTGATCGGTGTGAACTAGATGAAAAATAAATGGCTTTATTTATATTTTGATTTTATAACCCTTCCTTGTCACACATGGATTACCTCCTTGACTTAGTGGTAAGCTAGATGAGTTTAGCACCGGAGGTCCTGGGTTCGAATCCCGGGGAAATAAGATTTAAAAAAAACATGTCGGTCAGGCAGGGCACAGAAGGCTGATCACCTACTTGCCTATAAAGAAACATGATCAGTGAAACAGACACAGAAATGTGTCTGCCCCACTAGAGGGCTCGGGAATTCACTTTTGTCACATACAGTCAGATTTATCACCCCCCCTTCTGGTGTGATGCCACACATTTTGCATTAATTAATATTTTGATGTTTTTCGTTATATAGTTAAAGTTTCGTGTTTCAATACTTTAAATGTTGTCATGTGACGTCACGTAGTTTAGAACACCCCCACCTCTTGTTACTTAATGTCACATTTCATTGACCACTTAAAGTATGACGAAATTTATGGATGAACCCTTATAGACATTTTTTAGCCTTAAAAACTAACCGGAGCTAATGTTATATTAATCACCTTAAAATTTATTCTTATCAGTCGTGATAAGTATAAATTTATATCCATAACATTTTCATCTCAAATTTTAAAGCAAAGCTCGTTTGTTTTGTGTTAAAACAACAATATCTGATAATATGCAAAATTGTTAATTAAGAAACAAATGAAGCAATTAAATAAAATTCCAACATAATCTACTATTTAGTAAGATAACAGTATTTTCATGACATCTCCACAATGAACTAATCGCTTAAAGCAAACTGATAAGAATAATATAAAATATTTATAACGTTATACGTACTTGTCTTTCTCACGGGCGTATGGACCAAGTCATGATAAATGAACTGACTCCAAACAGCCAAAGCTATTGTTTTCTTCTCATTGGGCACATCCAAGTTATTGGCCAACTTAGTGCTCACAAGGCGTGGAGAAGGTAGCTCCTTGTAACTCAAAGCTCTACGCGGCTGCAACGTTACAATAAGATATAATCGAATTCTTCGGTCAATAATAATTCGGATAATAGTAGTAGTGATAATTCTTTACTTATAGTTAAAATAAAGTAGAGAAAAAGTTAAATCCAGTTATTTAAATTATTTTCAATATGTAATCTACACTAATATTATAAAGAAGAAAAAAATGAATTTTTGTAACGAATAAACTCAAAAACTACTGGACCGATTTCAAAATTTATTTCACCAATAGAAAGCTACATTATCAGCGAGTAACATAGGTTATATATTCACTGTGTGTAGTATAATTCTACATTGCACCCGTGCAAAGCTAGTTTATAATAAAAATAAATAATTATATCAGCTAAGTCTAAAGAGAAGTAAGGAATTGGCCTAACCTCTTCAATACCGTCAGCATATCTTGGATGGAGGAGTCTCTTGTAGCCAGTAAGAGCCTGACCCCAGGATGAACGGACAGGGTTGTTACAGGAGCCATCAAAAGTGCGGTAGCGAGAGGACATCTTGTTAGTCCGACAAGTAAACCTTTCTAATTGCGCACATTCTCCTCCGAATTCACTCTCGCGTAAATTCAGAGTACTTATGAAGCTTGCACATTCATCGTTCGCCAAACCGTATCTAAATGGACACTCAGCAGTTAATAACTAGTTGTGTTGGTATTGCATACAAATTATAGAATTTGAATTAAATAGGTCTGCAACTCCTAACATTTAAAAAGCTCAATCGCGAAAATTCGAATCCGTTCTTAACGTAAACAAAGCATTTCTTATGTAAATAATTAAAATTAATATCACAGCGTCAGCAAGAGTTGACTTATTGCTTTCAGAAGCGTATTGCCCATACAGCAAAATACTAACCTAGTACATTTGGTCCAAACCAAATTTTGCGATGCTTTAGTAATAGTCATAGATGACTTCTCGTATCTCATTGCGTCAATGGAAGGGCAGCCAATGATTGCTAGTCCTTGAGCCGCTGAACCTGGCTTTGGCTTGATTCCTGATACCTCCAGGTTTTCCTCCAAACGCTCAAGCATCGCCACGCTCATCTTACTAAAACTTATAGACTTGTTCGTATTAGAGGACGTTATGGCCGGTATCCTTTTCAGCATTTCGGCGCTCGGAAATGGAAAGTCATACATTGGAGGTGGATGATAGAATTCTGAAAGAAAAATGAGCAGTCAGAATTGGACGAAAACAATGAACTTTAAATGTTCGTTTTAATAAGTATTTACCGGTGGTCACAATCAGGTTCAAAGGATATGGAGCGACATGACTTCCGAACGTCACTCCTGCCCATAGCACAACGCCTAGCAATACCATCTTCATCATTTCCTCCAGAATACTGCAAACATAACACATTAATTCGTTTATCAATTAAGATAATACGTAACTAATTCACTAATCAAACTAACGTTTTAAATATTTTGGACCGATTCATTGAGTTTCATTCGACTGATTTGAAGAATGAAGCAAAACTGAGCGCTACACTCTCGACATACGTTTTATATTAAGAATAATATTTCAAGAGGGTATCAATCTGGTCAGACCTTTGATATTTTGACCTCAATATGCTGTCATCCATCGTTTTGTGACGTATTACGATATCTAGTGAATTGGAAGACGAGCCCCCGAGCCTTCAACTCGACAATAACATTGCTCATGATTATTTCGACATTTTCTAAGAAAGTCTCTATTAATTATTTATTATCTTGACATTTCAATCATTTATAAGAATTTTCTACTTGAATGATTATTTCATTTAAATAAAAGTAAACAATGAAGTTTCTTCGTTGTCATTATACTAATTTGGATAATAAAATAAATAAATGTAATAAATAATTGAAATTAAGACACTTTCATTTGACGTCTAAACATCTAAGAATTTTTCAATTATAATTTCAAAAAATGTTAGGTAATATTGTAAGTTTTACTTATTTTATACTATTTAGGAATAACATTTAATAGGAATGAAAGAAAGCCTTCTATTCTATTTCTATATCGGCATTTATAAAATTAGTAGATATTTTTTTATAATAGGATAAATAACACGCTATTGAGATCTTGAATGTATGCATTGTAATCAACGAACACAGAAAAAATCGGTCGCCGATTGTAATCAATTATATAACCATATTGAAAATATTTTTTTTTTGCAAAACGGCTGGAATTAAGTCAATCGAACAATTGCTTTTCCATTAGTTGGAATTTCGAAATCAGATGTAGGAGAAAACAAAGGTTAATGTTGAGTTACTATCTGTGATAAATAGACACCAGCAACGAATACTACGCTAACTTAAAAAGTATATTTACGGCACATGTTTAAAATATTGTGATAACTTTTAAATTATCTTAAATAATTTCAAAGCTATCACAATTTTTCTTTGAAATGTTCTGGCGTAAAATCTTTTTTTTCAAGTTAGCGTAGTATTAGTTGTTGGTGTCGAAATATTCCCGCTGGAATCGAATCCGCAGTCCATCACAAGGAGTTCTGTCTATAATAAATATTAAAAATCTAATAACTACGTAATATCAGTGGAGAGGACTCCTAATAAGCCGATTCCTACCGGCTTTCGTTTATATACATATTTAACCTAACTAACAAATCTATTTAAAAACTAAAAACAGTGAAGGTAATGGGCACCTTTCGCTTAACTTTGAGCCATCCTCGCACTATACGAAAGTTCGAAATTTCGCAGCATGGGGTTGTTTTGGAACCCTTCGCACTACGCAGTATTGTAATAAATAAATAATAATATTATTGTGGACGATATTATAATATAATCACCAAAAGCTCATTAATTTTTAGAGTCACGGGTCAGTAACTTGTAATTTAATAATAAATATGATATTATTATATTCATTTGGATATTTAATTTAATGACTTTGTTATTCTAAAATTATGAATAAAAAAATATAAGTTGTGAATTAACAAGCATTATAGAGGAATTAGGATTTTCTACATAATAATGTAATGAGTAATCTATGAACTTAAGAACTCGTGACGATGCAGATGTAGGTGTCATTACATTTTATAACGTATTTTTTAATAATAATAAAAAATTATAGACATTAAATAAGAACAAAGAAAATATACAAATTTCAAATAACTTGGACACTAAATATAATTTCATGTACAAGGGGCGACCTTTTCGCCTGGCAGCTAATTTCTAAATTCTACCTGGTAACCCAGATATTAAAAAAGTAATTTTATAAAAATAAAAATAACACAAAGTACAATCAGCTCCACAATCTTGCTCAGTAAAGAGCTTAAAAAATGGTAGAGTGGATATGCATATGAGTAAGATTAGTATTAGAGAGAAGGTCAAGTTCATGAGAAAATCCCATAATAGTCTCTTTAAATAAGAAGAGGTACGTGAATCGAAGAGTGCCTGGACAGACAGAGTATAAAAGGCACAGAATCTCATAATAATAGTTGTTGGACCACATTTTTTTTCGCGGGGAATGCATTTACGCACATGGTACCCCCAGCAAAACATCGACATCACCCGGTGTTTCACTCTGCTACTTAGAGAGCCGGATGATATCCACTCAACCTCTCTAGATCCTCAGGTCTCGCCGTCTTGGAACCCATGGGATAACTTTCGTATTCAATCCGGGACCCCGGCGAAGTTTTGACAGGCTCGTTAGTGTGTTCGGTAGAACATCTGCCGTGCGCATCGTGGGTCGAATCCCACCAGGACAACATGTTTATAGTTTTTTTAAGCATGTTTTCCCCACGTCTGGTAACTTCGGGCATTGATCGGGTGGGAGGAATATCGAAATTTCGACCGGGTAACGAACCATCGTACATAGATGGAAAATCCGTGAAGTGCACATTGTGCGTTTCGGTTTCAGTCTATGAATTTCCGAATGCTTGAAGTAAAAAGTAGGTCGACAGCGCATCATTGACTTATGTTCTGTAGCTGAGGTATCCTACCATCAATTGAACCTTATGCTCGACTGTCGATATCTAACATAAAAAAAGTTGTAGGACCACTATCTCCTCTGACGGAAAGTGATGATAAGATCTGATAACTGGGGGCCTAGCACGAACGACTTTCGACAAAGTAATCGAATCGTCAAACTGTCAGTTGTATGAAAAATTTCATACAAATGACAGTTCGACGATACGAATACTCTTTCGATACTTGTTCGTGCTCACCCCCCTGTCTAGTAGCGTGTATAGTGTAGGTATTTACTCTCACGTAAAAACGCGTTTTCCAAGTTCTACGTGCACATAATAGGATACGATTTGTCATTGTTTCAAAACATCAACATGAGGACTTCAATAGCATTGTTAACATGAGCCTTACTGCAATGTTTTTAATTTCTTAGTACCTACATTCTAGAAATATTTTGTGTATCCGATGTGAATCAGTTTTTATGTTTTGTTTTTTAAAAAAAATCAGATGATTTACCTACTTGAAATTTCAGATTTCACAGCAAGATAATTAAATGTACATTAATTCAAATAATAAGAAGGATAAAAGGATTCCTCAATAAATGCAAGTGCAAGTGTGCAACACATTACGGAAGTTAAGGAAAAGGAGGATCATAGAAGTCGTCATGGTACGCAAGTAGGCTCGTTCTAAACATTGAAAACCTTAACCATTCGTTCATTGTTAATGCCGATTATGAAATTGATAAATGCATCTACGAGTAATTAGGGTAATTTAGCCGGTTTCCCGTCCAGGTCCTGTTTTCGTCCACTACCGCGGATCTTGTAAAACATTTACGTAGAATAACATTATAAAAATAGTCAATCGCGCAAATTTGGTCTCGTTACGGACCCTAAAGTCAAATCTGCATGTCTATTAAATCAAAATATTTTTGATTTAATAGACATGCAAAATAGTTTTGGGTATTAATGACTAAGTAAAGACATAAAGAACATATTAAAATGTGTGTTTCGTACTCATTTAAAGAATTACTTTAAAAATTGAGGCGGACAAAAACTGAAGTACCTATTTCGTAAAATATTCAGTTCTCGTCCGCGTGGACGAAAACACAAAAATACAAGTAAAGTTTGATTAGTCGTTTAAAATAAGGAATGCGAAAAAATTCTGTTGAAATCATTATGGAATGATCTTCGATGGTTAGTTAGTCTGATATTTAGTTTCCGTCCACCAATTTAGCAGTATTGCAAGTATAAATATATATTCAAATATTGTGGACGAAAAATAAAAATACGTTAAAAATTGCTTTAGTTTCCGTCCATGAGTGGACGAAAACTAATACTGGTTAAGTATTTAGTTTCCGTCCATCACAAACAGCGTTATGTTACTTTTCGTTTAGCTTTTTTTCTACATACGTGTAGAATATACGCGATATAACCCACTTATGATGTACGTAATCGCGTATATTGTTTGGACCTATTTTATTATTTTAATTTTTAATAAATCCCATTTTTATAGATGACGTCGTCGTCTAAAAAACTAGAAAAAGGCACCATGATACTCTGAGGATGCCTTAAAAAAGCTCTTGCAGAGATCCGTGATAATTAGAAATGTATGTATAAGAAAATGTGCAATGGATATGCTTTATATACCGTGGACGGAAACTAGCCTACACAAGGTCGAAAACTAACATTTTTGGACGAAAACTAACGAAATCGGTACTTTTCACTAAAACATTTTATATAAAAAAAACGTTAATTATAATTATTTGCTACTTAATGTAAACCTAAAATAGACTATATCAGCTTTCAATAAAAATTCGGTTTGTTAGAGTTGGGCCAGTAGAACATATTAGTTTTAAGCCCATAAGCTGGCAAGTCCACTAAGTGGACGAAAACCGGCTAAATCACCCTATGTTACGCATCGTGGAAACAGAGGGCCTAGCACGAACGACTATCGACAACGTATTCGAATCGTCGAACTGTCAGTTGTATGAAAAATCATTTGAAATTTCATACAAATGACAGTTCGACGATACGAATACTCTTTCGATACTTGTTCGTGCTCATCCCCCTGTCCTTCAATTTACTTTTGAGGTGCAATTGTCGTTTTTAGGACGTTTAACGTTTTTCTCTGTTATGCTTTCACTAATAAAACTTTTAAATGCGCCGACTACAAATGAGTCGTATAAAAACATAATAGGTATATCAGGTCAAGTACACATAAGGTTGTATGTTCAAAGAACTATTATTATGGACTATGGTAATACCAATATTAGAAAGAATATTCGATTAGGTATTTTTGTGAATATTGCGGGGTGCATGTAGGTAGGTACATACCTATTATGTATTACGTTTTTCCTATTGATCTGGAGATTTATCGATAAGTGTTGTATTTCAATGTGCTATTGTACTAAGGATATAGGTAATAATATCACTGTTTATTATTTTCGATTACGCGGGGTACAATAAACATTAATTGAACATAGATATTGTACAATAACAATTGTTTAATGTCATAATATATTTTATAAGTAGCTACCCCATATTATCGCTGGTCAGTTTGATATAGTGGTTAATTATATATTCTTTGATAGTGGTAGTGATTCATCTGTTAAGTATCAATACAATAAAGTATTGCCATTTAATGATTTTTTAGAATAATTGAAGAAATCATATTGAGAAATGAGAATCATATTTAACATTCAATATCTGATGCAAATAAACTTACGTGGAATGCTCTCCACAACCGTCGCATTCCGATTTCCTTCTAGAACACTTCTCTGGAGACTTGTCCTTCTTTACTTCAGCGTTCAACATCGACTTTCCTTCGATGATTCGTTTAAGCAACATAATAACAGCAACAGGATTTGTTGTTTACGACAATTGTCACGTTTGTGTCGAATGTTTGACTTGTTTAGAATCGCGGCTGACACTTGGTCGAAGGAAACTTGTTCCATTAGATTGGCAGAGGAGCCAAGTTCACCTCTACTGCCAAACTTGCACTGGCCGAAGAACAAACGCACTATTCTACCGTTTGCGGTGTGATCGAATGCTTTCGACCCCCGTCCCTCTACCCGCAAATTTATACCTGCCACAGACTAGACGAATGCAATAGGAAGGCCGAATCAGCAATGTTATGGTTCTTATTATTACGAAAGAAATACGCACTTTTTCAAAAAAATATTGTAGAATTCATTTAAAATACTATACATTAACTAAATTAGTACTGTTTAAAGGCAGGTTTTGATAAAGAAAGTACGGCTTCACAAAAAGTGAAATCCATTTGGTGTTTTCTTTTTTCTGTTCTGTGGCTGTGTTATGAAAAAGAGCCGTTATTAGTGTGCAAATGTTAAAATCCAAAAAGTCAGCTGTTCAGTAAAATAATAAACTTTTATAACATACTATGTTGGCACTAATAAAGCTAAGCTATGCATATAAACTGGACAGTTTATTTAAACCCAGTGAGGTATTTTTTTATGTTAGATATCGACAGACGAGCATGAGGTTCACATAATGGTAGGTGATACATCAGCCACAGAATATCGTCAATGTCGACCTACTTTTTACTTCGTGCATTTGGAAATCCATAGACTGAAACCGAAACGCGCCATATGCACCTCACGGCTTTTTTATCTATGAACGGTGGTTCGTTACCCGATCGGAATTTCAATATTCCTTCCACCCGTTCAATGTGCCAACGACGTTTCGAGTGCCATGCAAGTTTTTCCTCACTGTTATGAATTACATTGTTCACATATAAATCACTATTTGAACCTTGGTCAATAATTAATGAATACTGTGCAAGATAATGTTGTTTTTAATTTTATAGATCTCATTTTTAGACAAAATATTGCTTTACTGCTTGCTACACAGTCTAAACAGCTTGGATTATAAACTTTAAAATTAGATAAAAACGTTCCTTTCTCATCTCTCATCATCATCATCATCCTTATATTCGTACGAAACGGTACACCTCCTCCTTTATTCTCCGAACCGCCAAGGAATGGAATTCTCTACCTGGGTCTGTCTTTCCCGATTTCTACAATCATGATGTGTTCAAAGCCAGGGTGAATAGGCTTCTTCAAAAAAAAATCGCAATCTTTTCGTTGCAATATATTTTTACAGTAATAAAGACTGAGGAGCACGTGGTGTACGCATGCTCAGAGCGTGGTCGTCGTTCTCGCCCCCCCCCCCACCCCTCAGAACAACTCGCTTCGAATGTGGCCTTTATTATATCACGCACCCGCTTCGTGATCATAGCCGGTACCTACTTTGAAGCGGACAGTAAGTAAACTAAACTTGCAAATCTGAATTGAAATTCTGAAATCGCGCAGAACATTCGCATTAGTTCTCATGTCACACCCACGGTACTTTTTTAAGTTTAAGAATACAGACGTCGAGTTAATGCTGCCACATCGTATGTACTATGAAACATAACAGTGTGCATAATCGTGCTGAAATCGTAAAAAATAAATATTATGAACATTTTAAAATGCACTCATCGTGCGTGTACATTGATGCATATATCGATACCTCTGGGCTCAAAGGGCGTATAGCACAAAACAGCTACTTTTCAGTAGGGCTATTCACGATCATTCGAAATCGATCCGCCCGGAAAGCTACGCTCTCTCACTGAAAGTTTTTTTGTATTTACCGGATATGAAAATGGTATTCACAATTCCCATAGGATTGAGCATCGGCATTCTTCGGGAGTTTCCGATTAGAATCTTAGTATAAAATAATAGAAAGCTTGATATATCGGTACGAAATCTTGTAATATCGGAACGGAAAGTTTTCGAATGATCGTGAATAACCCTACAGGAGAGCCAAAAAACCGAAAAAATAAAACAAAATTAGCTATAACTTTTTTGTCTCAATGATTATAAAAAAACAATGTATGGGAAAAATGCTTATATTTTCCTATATTTTAAGTAAATATTATTTAATGAAGCCTAAGTATAATAGTTTCCAAAATAGCTTTTGCTTTACTACCTAAAAAAAACAACAAAATGTCCTTTAAGCCCATTAAAAAACAGCTAATATTATTAACTTAGGCAGTAAATCTAACCTTACGTAAAAAAGTTGTATAATATTATGTAGTAAATGACAATAGCAATATTTAATTGTGTTGTAAATCACAAAGTTTGAATTTAAAATTGTACAACTTTCATAATAAAAAGGGCTAAACGGGGTGGGGGGTACCCCATCCCGTCCTGATGGATTATTCCCATAATCCCTTTTAAAAAATTAAAGAGTTATTGTTAATATTATAGTTTTTATAATACGTAATAAAAGAGCAAACAAGTAAGTTTTAAGCAATTTTTGAGTTATTCATCTTTAGAATTATTTTCTTTTTCAGTATTATTTTCATCTTCTTTATCTTCTTCATCAGTGAAACTGATTTGAACTGTGAACTTAATTTAACAGTTTCTTGGTCACTGTTTATCCTTTTTTATATATCTGATATAAATTAGACACGTTCTTTAATTCTTGAGGTAGATACACTCTGTTTGTTCTTTGTCTATTGTAATGGGATGGCACTCCAGGTAGCGATTCAATAAATTCCTTCACTTTAAGCTTAGCAGCATCGATTTTGTGGGACCGACGTCTCTCTTCTTGTATATCATAGCATCCTCTTCTGCATTTGCTCTTTATACATGGATTATGTTGATTATGTTTAATTTCTTTTTCAGGAACGATTTTCCCACTACTGTTTTCATAAGACTTTCCCTCTACCTTTAATTTCTTGAGGATCTTACGTTTATTTTCTGACTTTTCTTTCTTATTAACTTCTACATCTTCCTTATATCAATTTCTTCTTCACTACTACTTTCTGATTCTTTTCTAGACCAATTGTTCGAGCTTCCTGAAGAATAATCTAACTTGTCCTCATCTGACAGGTAATTCATATAATATTTTACTCCATTTTCTGGCTGTTTGATTTAGGCAAGTAAGTGCGAGATATTATAATCTTGTTCTGGGTTTATCATTTCAGATGTAGAAGTACTTACGGAGCTAGATGCTACAACTATAGCTGAGGATATCGGTGGCTGCTGGAGAGGTAAGTGCGAGTTATTTTAATCTTGTTCTGGGTTTATCATTTCAGATGTAGAAGTACTAACGGAGTTAGATGCTTCAACTATAGCTGAGGATATCGGTGGCTGCTGGAGAGGTAAGTGCGAGTTATTTTAATCTTGTTCTGGGTTTATCATTTCAGATGTAGAAGTACTAACGGAGTTAGATGCTTCAACTATAGCTGAGGATATCGGTGGCTGCTGGAGAGGTAAGTGCGAGTTATTTTAATCTTGTTCTGGGTTTATCATTTCAGATGTAGAAGTACTAACGGAGTTAGATGCTTCAACTATAGCTGAGGATATCGGTGGCTGCTGGAGAGGTAAGTGCGAAATATTATAATCTTGTTCTGGGTTTAAAATTTCAGATGTAGAAGTACTTACGGAGTTAGATGCTACAACTATAGCTGAGGATATCGGTGGCTGCTGGAGAGGTAAGTGCGAGATATTATAATCTTGTTCTGGGTTTATCATTTCAGATGTAGAAGTCATTACGGCGTCAGATGCTAGAACTCAAGTAGGAGATATTGGTGACTGCTGAAGAGGCAACTGCATACAAATAGAAACACGAAAGTACTTGTATCTTCTTATTAGGGTTACTAATCTGCTTCATTGTTTTTTTGTGACTGGGCTAAGATATCTATTATCTATTTTCAGTGTTTCCACAAAGGCTCGAGGCGAAGAGAATTAACTTCATCATCAGTACTAGAAGTAATAAACTTTGTGTAAGTAATAAACTTTGTGTAGGTAATGAAAAACTAAATACAATTATTATGAACTCCATGAACCCCAAAATTAGCTTTACGCATTTTGAGTCTGGAATAATAGAATAATGTGCTTTACACCCTAAACTTCAGGAAATATTTATAATTATTTTGTGGTAGTATAGTACAGGTGCTGTTATGTTGAATGGTTGTAAAGAACAATAATGAGAAAAATGCGCAGTAATGTAATTTACAGCCCGATTTCCTGTTTAAATTTGGTTTAGCAGCCCAAAATAGATGGGTTGTAAAGAACATTTTTGTGCGAATTTGGCAACTTCGTATATACCAATCGATAGAGAATGAAAAACTGAATACGATGGTATTATTAACTCCATTTGCCCCAAAATGTGCTTTACGCCCTTTGAGCCCAGAGGTATCGATATTGCAAATGTAGAAATGAAATGTTGTTCCTTTCGACCGCGCTACCCATTTTAATATTTTCGCAAGACAAAATCTACATGATTATGATGCAATGTACTGCATGTTTAATTCTATTACAATAAAGTCTCAAAAACTGTTTTTACACATATATAATATATTGTGATGAAGCCGTTTTGCTGACATTCAAAACGTGAATCCCATTTCTGCATTACGCTACACTTTAATGGTATTTTCTCATTACCTTGCAGTTTTAATTACGATCAAGTACCAAAAAAAACTATACATATATAGCTCATTCGTCAGGTATAGGTATGTGTTAAAGGAGTAATTATAATTATTTTCAATGTTAGAAAGTATTTAAAAATAATGATCAACAAACTACTTTCTATCCGTCCAAACTTTTGTCGGAAAGTACGTTATGTATTAAAACAAATACAGTATACATAAGATATTGAATAATAAAGGTATAAACAAAAAAGTAAAAAAATGGAAAGTGACCGTACGCGCGGTCATCGTACATTAAACAACTAACAAGTTATTTTAAAGTTTTAAACATCCTTTTCCATGAATTTAATACAACTATGACGGCATGAAGTTAAGGTTTGTCAGCAAGGCGACATATTGATAGATATTTACCTCTATCAATTCCCATCACCAACCTTTTAAACATTTTTTGTTTCTGAGAACTTACCACCTCTGAAAAAACAAGGAAATACAGCTTATAGCTTAAATTCTAGATCAAATAGGGCGCCACAATATTCTTGCCTGGGGTGTCAGTGGCCTTAACACCGGCACTGAGATTAAATCATAGAGCTATAATTTAAATGGGCGTACCTACACAAAAATAGCATAATATGTTACTCGCTGATAATATAACTTTCTATTGGTAAAACAATTTTAAAATCGTTAGAGTAGTTTTTGAGATATATCATAACAAACAAACAAATCTTTTCTCTTTATATTATTAGTATAGATAAAGAACACTGATAGAATAAATATACCTACAGTAGAATAGTGTTTTGTCGGCTCCATTTAATCGAATTTTGCTTTCTAGTTTCTACTTATCTAGTATTGTTCAGTCTCGTTACCAGGCCATAAAATCTTCAAAAAAAAATTATTGACAGCTGTCAGTGATGTCACTGTCAAATGGAAATGTCATAAATGATTTAGATTTTGTAAATATTAAATTGTAATTATTTTTGATTTCAAGTTGCATAAATATAGTGAAATGTTTTTGATATTATAAGGTTTTGCCGAAACTAAATTAGAAGATAATACCTCAAAAGTATAGTATATTTGCAAAAATAGTATAATGGCTTCACATTTAAGTACTCGAGATCGCTTGTTGTCGCTGATCGACGATATAGAACTAATTGCAAAGTATGTATTTTAAAGATCTTTAAAATTACATACATTACATAACATAATATGTAAACACCATCATCTCAACTCACTGCTATTGGCCCTGATTCTCATGTGTATTTTATAATATGATTAAAGATTCATTTCGCAAAACTGACCTCAAATATTGTCATAAATAAAAGCCCTGGTTAAATTAATTAAATAAACTAATCTGAATGAAATGAGAAATAGCAACGGCGCCGATATACCATCCATCGATATCCAGTGAATTTGAAGATTTGTTTCAGTCATTGTATTGCATCAAT
The DNA here is from genome assembly GCA_905404175.1 of Anthocharis cardamines. Classification (NCBI taxonomy): domain Eukaryota; kingdom Metazoa; phylum Arthropoda; class Insecta; order Lepidoptera; family Pieridae; genus Anthocharis; species Anthocharis cardamines. The sequence continues at coordinate 6,146,048 of FR989959.1, forward strand.
TTATATAAATGATAACTTTGTTAATCCATTTTGAGTAACTTGTTCTTATTTCGTGTTGCATTATGACCGATATCTATACTTCAACTGGTAAATATATACTTAAGATAATAAGACAATGCCCCATAAGATAATTGAGCTTATTTACTCATAGGTGAAGTTTTAGTTTAGGTGGATAGTATATTGTAAATCCCAATACTGGCTTCATATCTATAATTCATTAAAATCTAGTTTATAAACATTACCTTATACATAATATAATATATTTGACTTACATAGTACACTATTCTATATTACTTAATATACTACACACTTCAAACAAGACCTATGTGGACTTTATGAACATTAACAAACTAGATCAAATTTATAATTATTGATATTTTAATTTTAGAGAGATGATAGAAGTAGCCATAGCTCCAAAGTCACAGAAACTTTCAGCAGCTGATCATGCTCAGCTCACAGACTTACTGCTTTCTAAAGATGCTGAGTTAAAGAAAACACTCGAATTGGCTGATGAACAAGCAAAGATACAACATAAAATGAATGAGCTCAAATCTGAAGTCGATAACAAGGTATATTTATTTAGGTTAATTATTAAATATTCCTACTTAGTAATATTTAATAATTAACTTTAATGCTTAGTATGTAGTTTATGGTTTATTACTATGTACCAAAATCAGTAGCAATAATATGGTAAAATTAATAAATTGTTTTTTTAGGATCAAGATATATATCATCTTCAAAGGCAACTTAAAGATGCAGAACAAATTTTGGCCACATCATTATATCAAGCAAGGCAAAAACTGGCTTCTATTGTAAAGTCTAGAAAGAGGCCCGTGCCTTCTGAAGAATTGATTAAGTTTGCTCATAGGTAAGCTTTAACTAATTATTGTTAATTATTGCTAAAAGAGCCCCACATTTTATCATTAATGATTCAGCAGTTTGGTGCTGAAAGCAATTATTAGACAGACTGTGTTAAGTATTGCAAAAAAAAACTGAAATCTTATTATAGTTAAAATATAGAAATAGTTCTCAATAATATTTTTAAAAACTACACATAGGCCTATAAATAGTTGGGTATTGCTAACTAGCTATCAATTCACAAAAAAATACTAAATGATGGAAAATTTACCTTAATACTCCCACAAAATAAATATATTAGTACAACAATACAATAATCTTAATTGATATACTTACTCATTTTAAAATTGTTTTAGGATAAGTGCATCAAATGCTGTCAGTGCCCCGCTATCCTGGCAACCCGGAGATCCTCGGAGACCATACCCAACAGATCTTGAAATGAGACTCGGAATGCTTGGTCGCCTTTGTGATTTACCTCTTAATGGACATGCACCGTCCACTCTTAATGATCTACACAGAATAACTACTGGTGGAGGTAGGGTTTATTAGTCATTGCTTATATAAATAAACATTATCATTTACACTAATAGGTTTGTTAATGGGCGTTACTTTGATTTTATTCTTCAGTTTACTTTCTTTGTATTGAAATGTTGCTATGAAATTGAAATGGAAAGAGTAATAAAATATCAAATCAATTTGTAGATTGACAAAGAGTTAAGTTAATAAATTGCTTTATCTCTCATTTTGATTTTATAAACCACAACACTAATAAGGCATCCTACTAAGTTTTTTTTATTATAAGCGACCTTGAATTCATCCCAATATTATGTCCCGAGGAAACAAATTAAGAAAGAAACTACCATTACCCGACGAGCATGTATGAAAGTGGTATGTCAGAGCATATGGAATTCCGTGATCTCAATGTGAATCCCAATGGGAAAGAGGCGTGAAGTATGTAAATTTAAAAAAATGTTTCTGACGGACAGAGAATTGAAAACTGGTGATCAGTCTACGTTACTTGCCAGTAAAAAAAAATTACCAGTAAAGCAGACACTTGAATGAAAGTGTTCCTGTAAATAAAAATATTATGTCTTTTTCAGTGCCCGCGTCAGCCACGAATCAATTCACATGGCACCCCTCAGGGGAGCTCCATATGTCAGTAGGGGGCGGCAACTCAGTCGCTATCGACGGACGCGCCAAAGATGCGCCCGCGCAGGAAGACGTCGAAGTTATGTCAACTGACTCCAGTTCGAGTTCTAGCAGTGATTCTCAGTAGCTTTTGTGAAACTTCAGTGAAATGTATTGTTCTGTATGTTGTGGTATTTGTATGAAATGGTGAGAGGTTAGATAATTAAGTGAATGTGGAAAAATAAACATTTTTTTCTAGATTTATTTCTTTTATTACCTTATTCTATAAATTGTATCATTATGTAAATCCTCGATCATCCGAATGCTCGAAGTAAAAAGTAGGTCGACAGCGTATTGACTGATGTTCTGTGCCTGAGGTATCACCTACCATCAAGTGAACCTAATGCTCGTCTGTCGATATATAACATAATTTTTTTTTATAAATAAAGATCTATATCACACTAACGGTATCTCTCAGACTTACTAGTGATTTTGAAATCCTTACAAAAATTCAGTTCCGGGCTTCTTTGATTATAATTACCCGAATTATTGCTATAGCGCGGGCCCTTTGAAGTCCGTATATAATATGAAGCCTGTTTCTATTTGTGGTCGCACTTTGGTATAACCAAACCTTTGATAATTCGATTAAAAGTTTTGGTGATTGATGTTTGATACCAGTTTAATTATATAAGGACTCTATAGGAATTTCAACCCTATGCAATGGTTACTATAGAAACGTCTGAGACGTCCTATATTCGCTATGGCAACTGTTTGTTTATAAACAAGACAATTATTATATTTTGTAAGATTCTCTCAGGTTACGAAAATGGCTGAAAGGGCACCAGTCTCTGCAGAGGATACCTTAGTTCGATATGATAATCCCGTCTTGGTGACTAAACAACCAGAAAAGCCTGTAAGTAATGAAACTATCGCCAAGTATCAACCTTATCGTACCGCATCAATTACAACCTGTGATTACAAAAATATTTCCTACCGCCACCATCGACAGTATCACCTCGACTCTTGTAAACGACAGTTCGTAATAATTTGAAACTAATTTTGAATTTCACTTGTCTATAAAGTTGGTAAGTTTACCATACAAAATCAAGGCTAAAACTAAAATGGTGTGAGTTAGGAAAAATAATATGTACAGTGTATTCATTACATTTCAGTCAGCTCCTAGTATCAGCACAGCTGCCCAACCATGCGTTCCGACTGAAGCAAAACGAGAAACTGAAGAGATTTTAAATGCTATTCTTCCTCCTAAGGAATGGGAGGAAGATGGTCAAATATGGACTCAAAAGGTACCTATGTAGTTCATAGCATCAATTTTCTAATCTATTTTTTATGTTAGATATCGACAGACGAGCATGAAGCTCACGTAAATGTAGGCGATACCCTACCCACAGAACATCAGTTAATAATGCGCTGTCGACCCATTTTTATTTCGAGCATTCGGAAATCCATACTGACCGAAACGCGTTCTGTTCTTCACTTCACGGTTTTTCCATGTACGAACGGTTATTCCTCCCACCCGATTAATTCCCGAAGAGACCAGACGTGGGGAAGACATGCTTATAGAAAATTATAAATATGTCGTCCTGGCGGGATTCGAATGCGCGACCCATCTAAGGTAAGGTATTCTACCAAACTTACTAGCGAGCCCGTCAAAAAAATGTCTTGGTATTAATTTTGCACATGTAAATCTACGTCTATTTTCTTAATAACCTATTTGTAATGATTATTGTTTTGTACGTATGTCAATCAAGCAATTTAAAAAAGTACAATGAATATTATTTGAAAACTTTTTTTTTAGATATCATCCACTCCAGCCACAAGATTAGACGTTATCAATTTACAAGAAATGTTAGATACCCGCCTGCAGCAAAGGCAGGCTCGAGAAACTGGAATTTGCCCTGTGCGTCGGCAGCTTTATACACAATGTTTCGATGAACTTATCCGGCAGGTAAAACGATTGAAAAATTTATCACAAAGCTTACATATATACATTCATATACATCACGCCTCTTTCCCATTGGGGAAGGCAGAGATCACGGAATTCCAGATGCTTCGATCTATACATACCACTTTTGCTTCTTCTACTTTCATCAATGCTTTCATACACACTCGTCGGTTTCGAGTACCTTTGACCTGGTCCCTTTGAAGAACGTCCCCGATCTGATCAAGGTACGTTCGTCTAGGTCAACAACTCCCGACTCTACCACTCCCATCAGTTTCATAAATCTTTTTCGTTTCCCTACTTTCATCCATCCTTTCTACGTGCCCAAACCGCCTCAACATTCCTTTCTCAATTCTCGTCACTACATCGTCTTTTACTCCACAACGGTCTCGAATTTCACTATTTCACAAAATTGCTAATAATATACTAAAAATAACTTTCATGAGTAAACGGTGTGGTTTGTTTAGGTAACGATAAACTGTGGTGAAAGAGGGCTTCTTTTGTTACGCGTACGTGATGAAGCGCGGATAACGATGGAGGCGTATCAAACTCTGTACTGCAGTTCAATCGCTTTTGGGATGAGGAAAGCTTTACAGGTTTTACTTATTCTATAGGTTTTTATTTATTTTTATATTATTTTAATCATTTAACCCACATTGAATAAGTTTTTTTTTATATAGTTTATCATGTCGAAATCTTAATATTCGGAAGGATCTTTCTATAAAGATAAAGCGCTAAACTGCTTTGTTAACGTCTTCTGACGAATCATATATACACCATATAACAATATAATACAGCTTTTTAAGTTACAATAAATATTTTCACGTATACGCGGGTCTAATTAAAGACCAAAGGTTATTAACATAGCAATAAAGTAACTCCAACTTTTTACCTACGTCGTTAGAGTAAAATAATCGGAAACCAACATGGCTCCACTATATATTTGACTACAAATGTTTATGTTTTTAATGTTAGTCTGAACAAGGAAAATCAGACCTTATGGACCAAGTAGCGAAGCTCGAAGCGGAACGTTCGGCCCTCGAGAAACAATGTACTGAGTTGAAACAGAAGACGGAACAACTGGAGCGACGAGCTGCCGAGCTCCGTGCCGCAGAAGAGAAGCGTCACCAGGAAGAATTGCTCGCTCTTAAAAAAACGAATGCACAGTTGAAGGTTAGTGTTAATAACCCATCAGTAATAGGTAGCGATGGGTAACTAGCCAAAATCTCAATAACCTAGCTAGCGGTTTGTGGTGGAATAACCAGCTATTTAGCTATTTGGATACGCAATTAGTGCTTTGTTCTTGTTTGGCTTAAGCTTAAAATAAGCAATAGTAGTAAATAATATTTTTATTCAAAACTATCTGATGCCCGCGACTTCGTTCCCGTGGGCTTCATCTTAAGCTGAGATTTTGAGCAAGGTTTCTTCATATATGATATATTCATATCCACTATTCCACGAATACATATTAAAGCGGAAATATAATCAAACTATTTAATTTGCATATCAAACTGTTATTGACATCTGATAATTCTAAAAGTTCGACGCGAGTAAGTTTGCATTGCAATTTGTAAATTATCTTTAAATGATGATAACTTTTCTTTCCGACAACCGATTTCGATGAAACAAAGCCTATTGTCCCGGGCTTTGCTTAATACATTTGTGTAAATTGCATTAAAATCGGTTCAGTATCTTCGAAGATTAGCCCGTACAAACAGAGAAACAAAAAAAAAAAAGCTGGGTTTGTTCTATTTACCTTCTTACTCGGTTTTTACCATTTTTTTTATATGTACAGACATTCGACCTCTACAGTTTTATTATATGTATAGATGACACTTAGTGAGTTTTACTTTTGAACCGACGAAAAAATCACTACGTTCGCCTTATGCATCCGCGCGTAACCGGCTTGTCAGATAATCAAAGCGCCTCTAACCAAAGTAGCCAATAGCTAGTTATCGTATTGACGAATATCATAACCGTGGATATTTTGTGGATAGCCAATATTAAGTTAGCTACTTGAATAGCTACCCATCTCTAGATATAAGAAACTGCCTTGTTTGCCAAAACTTGACCTCATTACGGCGAGTTCAGTTGCTTCTTATCGAAGGTGTGCTTATGTATATCTGTTTAATACTTATTTTTACATAGCTATAATAATTTATTGTTATGATGAATATACATTTATTTTATTCTATACAGTTCTTGCATAGTGCAAGATAAAATAGAACGTCACAGATTTCCAATGAAGTCTTGAACGACGATTAGCTATAACATGACGTAGAAGTGCATCTATCTATTGCCATAACTGAATACAGTTACTAATAAGAAATTATGGAAATGAAATAACGAGGTTCAAAATGTAAATTTATTTTATTTTTCACATTTTCAGGCACAACTCGAAGGTATCATCGCGCCAAAGAAGTAAATATCAAGATAATTGATAAGATATTTCAAATTGTGTTTATATATTTTAATGTTAAATAAAAATATGTTATACATCCTAATCCTCCGGTCATTTTATCTACCCAAAATAGCGCAAGATGGCGTTTGTTTGAAAAAAATAAAACCAAGAAATAATTTTATTAAAATATATATTAAACCATTTATAGGACAAACATACATTATTTCCATTAGTTTACAATCCACAAGTTGCTAAAGAGCTTTAAAAAGATACAAAGGTCACACAAATAACATTCGTTCATCCGACACACCATTCATAGCGATACGAGACTATTAAATAATTTTCAAAAACACATTTACTACCGAAAATATACAATTTGTTGAGATTTAGTCAATAGACAATTATACAACATATTAAAAAGGACATTACATCATCTCTAGTTCAAATGCAAAAATTCAATTTCATTATTAACAATTAAAATTGGAATCTATTACAATTTATTATGAATACGACATACAACGGTCATTGTTAAAAATCGCTATTTTACAATAAATCCATTAATAATTAAGGCACCACATACATAATTATAACAATAAAATTATTTCATTAAAATAATAATACATCAGAAACACAAATACTGTACGATTGATGACGATACAAAAATAAACGATAAACCTAGGTTTAAGTTACTAATTAAGAACATAAAATGAATAAGACTGTGATGCCAATTATGTTACTATCAATTAATTTACAATAGACGTGTTACCGATGGTATGTACACTTAAGTAATCTCAGCTAAATCAATATAAATACTCCAAATCATTTATTACCAAGTCACATGTACCTAGAACCTACAGCATCAACATTCAGTCAAACAATAAAAACTTGCACGGAATGAAAATATTTTAATACGTAAAGTATTCAAAGTACAATATCAAAATAGATATTTACGGCGTACGTAAAAACTCCGTTGCGAAATAACAGTATAAAAAATAAAACAAAATTGTGATCGGAGAATGCTAAGTAAAAAAATCGTTGGTGGATTTCTTCCCTCTATTTATCGGTGGAATTTATATTTAAGTATCACAGTTATAATACAGAAGATGGAAACACGATTCGTTCGTTGTTTTGAAGAAATCTACAAACGAGTTCGGTCCTCGACGGAATCGAGTCGTGACTTGTAGCCGAATGCTTTGAGCGTGTTAGGAAATGAGCTGACAGTACTATCAGTACTATATAATCTCCGTTCTAAAATACTTTCCAGCATGGCTGTTACAACTGAAACGTATCACCGTTATGTTGGACATTGGTCCTATGGAATTACTGACTTCCGGCTGTCGAGACTGTCAGCACCGAGGTAGTGGACAGTCAGTATTGTATATGACGCATCGTGCTGTGTTCGGTTTGATTTAAGTTGGATTAGTGCTCGATTAGTTTTAAAAAATAGCGTCTTGTGTAAACGCAAGAGGTATGGAGTGTCGTAGTATTGAAATAATCGGCATTCCGTATGTAATGGCCACCACTACATAAAATAGGACGCACAATTACCAGTAAAACCAGCGTCAGTACTGATAGTATGGTCAGTTCATTTCCGAACACGCTTTTTGTCATGGGAAGGTTTGTGACGTCACCCACGTATCTAACCGGAACTGCGCTCGTAAACTAATAAACTATTTTTACACGTTTCCTTTTTATCAATTTTGCACAACAAAGCAAAATCAGAAAAGAAAAGTAAAAATATTATAGTTTTTCTATTGTTTATGGCCACGTGTCTATTGGTGTTCGGAGTAGGCCGTGACCCTTTGCGTGGGTCCCACGGGTATCGCGGTGACGTGGCCAGCGCCGCCGTCAAGCAGAGGGTTGACAACCTGCACTATGTCAGGTTGGAGGGAGTCCTCTCCCTCCCTCTCCCCCTCCCCGAGACCTATAACCGCCCCCTCTAGGTCTGTGGGTGCCGTCTCACTACTGGGACTGGTTGTTAATTCCAATGATATAATTTTCTCTTGTGTCGTTTCCACCTGCGGAGATCGTGAGTGATTTAGTTGTGGAATAAACGTTGCTAGAAAAATATGCTAGCGAATGAATAATGAATATTAATTATTTCGTCAATGTTCTTATAGATAAATCTGATTATGAATGAAATGAAACCCACCTCGTGTTTCAAAATACTACACATCGCAGCTTTAGAATTGTAGAAGCCTAATTCAAAATTATTTTTTGGTAAACGTTTAAAAAATTCTCTTTTAATTTGGACAATTAAATTATCAGCAATTTGTTGATATAATTTTAAACTTACTAGTTGATATCCCAAAGTGAATGATTTGCTGTGAGGTATATATTACTTGAATGGTTAGAAAGTGTAATTAGGTTTCTACGAAGGAAAGTAATTATGCAAAATTTTGAGTTAGGTCATTTTAATTCTAAAGGTGCAACATAAGCATGGATCAGGCAAAGCAGCTATAGTAAACAATAAAATGATGATACTATGAAAATGAATTTGATATGTCGAAATATCCTTATGTTACTGAATGATTAATTAATAAACGCAACGAACCGTTACTTTTTGCCGTGTAGTTTCCGTTTTTAGAACCCAGGTATTCTCTGACAAATACACAATAATGTTAACATGCCATGCAACAAAACATGCAATTAATTAAATATCATCAAATCAACCAATTATCTTTCGCTAAACATCAAAGGACACCAAATCAAAATAACAAAAAAACTATATACAGTAGAGTACTCCTGCCACCGTAACTGATAAATGTGAAAGCCTAAGTGCTGTATATCTACAGTATTCAAATTGGTGTAGCTATTGTGCCTAGTATTGCGTGTCCCTTAATACTCTTGTTAAAAAAGTCAAAATCGTCAAAAAACATCAGTCCTTGCACGTCGAAAGCTAAGCATTGTACACACTGATTATAAACCACACAAATACGGCCTGTGTACAGCGTCGTCTATATACTTAGCGTTTACAGTCGCAGTACCTCTTTCTCTATGACTTTCTCAATGTACTCGACGGTTCGGACCTTAGTGTCCCCGGTTGCGGGACACACGTATTCCTCAGTGCGAAGCGTTATTCTCTCGTCTAACAACTTTTCCTTCTCCTTCACGGCCAGTATCTGGCCCGGTTTTGTACGTAACGCGATACGTGGCAGGGGCCATTTCTATAATTGTAAAGCTAATGTGACACACACCCCGATTAGACGTACACAATGCGCCAGCAAAGCGACAATTCCCAACCAGTGGTCTCGAATCTACCGATTTTTCGGTAGTTATAATAATGTAATTAGTGAGTAAAATAACATTTCAAATAAAGAGAGATTTGATCAAATTTATTGGTTTTTATTCATTTACCAATTTTTGGTCCAAAGATACCAATTTTAGTTCGCAATCCTATCGATTACGCATTTGACTTTCGAGACCACTGTTCCCAACCACAGATATGACAAGATATAAGACTTTGGTTTTAGTTAGGTGTTCTCTATGACTGACTGAAGCTGTCTCCAGATAGTAACCTCGAAGTATGACAAGTACTAAATGAAGTATTGCGAAGTCACGTATTTCAATACGCGATTAGAATGAATCTTTGACTAATTGAATGTTAATGACAACAACAAACATGTATTAGGTAATGGATTAAAGACAAACATTCTAATTTGCAGTTGGAATGAACAATAATTGTTGTTAAGATTAAAAAGAACAAAAATATTTATTCAGCAAATATTTCATACATATTAATTATACACACTAAAGATTCCCAGTGTTGTGGGTAACCTAGTCTTTTCCGAATTGAGCCGAATTGTATAATTTATTCTGAATAATATAGTTATTATTGTTCTTTCTGCTGCTATAATATTTAGTAGGTATATTGGGACATTCAGGTAGTTAAAAAGGTAAAATTTACCTCTGAAGGAGATGTGTCCCTCGGAGGTACTTCTCCTATCATCTCATGCGCTGGACCCACCATGCTTTTAATTGCTTTTTGTGACTCAATTGCATCCTAAAATGTTAATTAAGCTTTTTTAAGAGCCATTACCCTACTACTTTGTCGAACTAACCGGCATAAAGTCTAAATTCTAAAATACTTTTTGATAATGTGTGTGAACTTGTGAAGTTGTACGAATTCTTAAACGCAGTGAGGACAGCGTGTACCACCGGTGGCTCACATACGAATAGTTCATCTGGATACGTATACCACCGGTGGCTTATATCAACTTTAGTATTATAACAGTTTTCTAAGATGAAAAAAACCTTAGGCCCTGAGGCACAAAAAAGTTACGAGAAAATATTCGTATATCAATGTGTCAGCTGTATAAATACATTGAAATAGCATATAACAGACTATACGAATACTTCGCGAAATCTTCGTACTTAGGCCTGGTCTATTCCAGCAACAAACATAAGTTCAGGTATCGCTGAACTGTTTCGTATAGCCAGGATCAGAGACAAGCTCACGTCGCTGTCCACCAACTAATTAATTGAAGAGGCACCAGCCCACCTAGCATGACCATCAAATAAAAGACAATATTATGACCATCAAGATATATCTCGCGGACGAGTTAAGACAAACTAAGATATATAAGATATCTCGATATATCTTGATAGACAAGATATCTCGATCGACAAATACTTTTGACATTAAAAGTCGAGTTTTAAGTGTAAGTGTCATGCCATGTCTTTATGTCTGGAAGACAAAAAAAACGAGAAAACGAGGCTCATGCTAGGGCGGCAGAAGAGAAGTTAAATTCATCATTTTTTTCAACTAACATTAAGATCATTAACTCGTGACGTCACAAATTCGTCGCTAGATTACAATGTTACCTTTTCAAGCGACCGCAGGCGCGCCGCCCGCCAGGCCGCCCGGCGCGCCGCCCGCACGCCCGCGTCTTCGTGCTCAGCGTTTTCACGCGACGCTCGTCTGCGTTGCGATTTCGCTGACGGACTTACGCCACCCAAAGATACGCTACGTTCAATAGATACGGTATATTTTTATTTAAAAAAAATATGACGTACAACGTGGGTGTTCCATATACCTAAATATCGGTTTAAATATATTGAACCCATGATGAAGGCTACAATCTGCGTTACCAAATAGGTACATGCAATAAACAGGTAAGTTTTATCTATTAATACTTATATATGTGGCTATAGGGGCTATTTTAGACCTAAATATTCTCGGTTTAAATAAACTTAACGTCCAACCATAAACTTAGTTACCAAACTACTTGCAAAAAATTCAAGTCATTATGCGTATGCAGCGCCATTGCCAATTGGCAAAAACATCAAACATTAAAATGTTTATCTACCCTCTTATCATTAATATTACTATATATAAAATAATATTTCACAATAAATTTATACTTCTATACTAAAATTATAAAGAGGTAATGTTTGTTTGTTTGTTACGATTTAAATCAAAAACTACTCGACCGATTTTAAAATTTTGTTCAACAATAGAAAGCTACATTCATCAGCGAGTAACATAGGCTTTTTGTGTATAATACATCAACATTGCACCCGTGCGAAACCGGGGCGGAACACTAGTTATAAATATTATTTACCTATGTCCATTCTCGTAAGGCTCGTCGTCAGAGTGCTCGCTGTCTCCACTTCGGTCCTCCCCTGGGGACCACGAACTGAGCTCAGAGCGCGACAAGGACGCCATCTTCCTCTCCTCTTCTTGCTTCAATTTCTCCACCTCATCGGCTGACAGAAATGTGAACACTTTCTCTGAAATACAAACAAATTATATGATTTTATGCATGGACATAGTAGTATTAAATTACGCACACAAAAAAGAGAAACAATCGCAGGCCTAACGTCGTGGTCCTCGTCGCCCCTCGTCTTCATTTGTAGTGTAACGTAACACACGAACGATCATCGAAAAAGTATTCGATTCATCCATTTGTCATTTGTTAAATTTCAAATGATTAAATGATTAATACAACTGAAAGATGGACGATTCACACTAGGTCCTCTGTATTGTGAAAACGAACATGCGTCTTATTGTTTCATACAAAATTGAGCTCTATGTTAAACAAATAATACGAATTAAAATGTTAAGTTTACGTCATAATCATATATGTACATTGTACAACCTATATAGGTTTATTTGAGATCCTAAATTGTCCATTAGAATGTCTATAATGGCACAGTGAATTCACTCAAAGGTATTACAATAATATACTGAAATCTAAAAAAGTAATTTTAGGTGTAAAGTTAAATTAATTGCAAATACTTATAAAATAGGAATAATGTATGTGAGTTATAATTAATATTTTCATGATAAAAGATACCAATATCTTTAGAGCTAAGACTTACCTGGTTTTGGCGAAGATTTATGACTCTCCTCCATAGCGTTCTCGAAAAACTTTTTCTTATCGCTGACAGATGCTTTCACAAAATTACCAGAATGAGGTGGGGAAGCCTGAGAAAATTATCATTTAAATTAATATACATATTATTAAACAAAATATAATTCATGAAAATGTTGAAATGATAAAAAAGCACCATGACATATTTTACATTATATGAGATCCCGTCACCAGGCAATTACAAACACCCATGCAGTCAATTATATATGGAAACGCTACATGAATAAAATAAAGTATGTGAGTAAATAAACGAAACATGCAAAATATAAGAAATGTTAATATCTGTACAAAATAATGGGAAATGGAGTTGGAACATTGATTCATGTGTGTTTAGTCAAGTCGGGCTGGGTTGTCGACGAACACAATCAAAAGAAGCTGAGTGTTTATGTGTGGTGGATAAGTTGCCGAACGTCAAATATTACCTCGCCGATGGCGAAGGATTTGATTTTGCTGCTCCATGCGGGTTTCAAGTTGGCGGGCGAAGAGCTGGACTCTCTTATCGGTTCCGCACTTTTAGTTAACATATCGGATTCAAGAGCACTCGTCACTTCACCAAAATGTACTCTTCTCTCAAACTGTGCACTCTTGGGGCGAATCACATCAGATGGAACCGTTTGCGTCAAATTAGCGTTTATATCTTTGCTTACAGAACTCAATAACGCGGGAGTTAAAGGTGACGTTTGGCTAGATGGGTGACTGTGTGGAACGACACAAGTATAAGGATTATACGTTCCAGCTACTGTTGTTAAAGACGGATATGGATTATAGGGCGGATAAGTCGTGGAATGTACCATCGTGGGAAGATTTTTAACTCTTAAGTCTCGTAAAGATTTATTCTCACTGGAATTCGCAAGATCGGCAAAATAACTCCTATTCGGATGCAAATAACAAGGTGAATTAGGCACATGCGAGACGGTGGGAAGGGTTTTATATTCTGCATGCAACAATTCTGGGCGGCCAGGCTCCCCACTCGGACTGACAGAAAGATCAGTGTAATATTCATCACTGTCAAATGAAGATAGTTCGTTATGGAAGAATTGGTTGGATGGTACTTCTGAAAATATTATAGGATGTGATGTGTCTATGCTTTTAGCGGCCGGGTTGAAATGGGGATAAGCAGTGTAATTAACTGGCGGAGGATCTTCGGTTTCTGGTGAATTTGTGGAATTAGAAGACTGCACGGTTGTTTCTGCTACAAATGGTTTGGGGAGCACGATACGTTCGGGGACAACAGCAATTAGCGGGACATCTACCTGATTTATTTCGTCGTGAACTAAATGACTTTGACTTACTTTAGTTGCAAATAATGGCGGAGGGGGTATAATAAAATCTTCCGGGCGAACGATGTTCGATATCGTTTTCGGTTCAAGTTCAACCGTTGTTTGACGCTGAATTAGTAATGGGCTATTATTGGCCTCGCATGCATCGTTAATATCTGATTTCGCGGCGCGTTCATGCAAGTCATGCGTTACGTTAGGGTTCGTTCGTTCGTTCGTCGACAACGCTTTTTCGTGTACGTCTTTTGAATCCGGGGTGAAACTAACTCGCTTGATTTGCGGTTTGCGGGGAACTTGTGGTTTCTGTTTGGTCGGTTGAGGCGGAGGGTTTGGAGGTTGAGGCGGGTCCACGGAGGTTCCATCAGTCGCGGGGCTCGCAGGAGGAGGCGTCTTCACCTTTTGTTCCGTAAACACCGCGAGTGGCGATGGCGCCGCTTGTGAACTAGACGACTAACCAAAACCAACAATATACACTTTACTCGCTGTTACTTAGCAATAATAGGAAGCTAGGAGTGCAAGACTTGAAACAGATTCCTTCGAAAGCTGGCAGCGAAGCAGCTTGCACGAAAACGCTTAAATTGATTTGTAATAAAAAGTGTAAAACATAGATAAATAGAGCAACAACAAAAATCTTCCAAAATAAATGATTTCAAAGGCGCTAACATAAATAAACCATTGCGAAGAGATAGTAGAATAGAAAAACACTCCATTCAGAAACATTGTGTATTTAAGTTCAACACTAAATATAATAATATAATTCCAATTTCAATAATTTTGTATACAAAGTAAATGTCTAGTAATATAATTTTACAGTCACTTCCAATTAACACATATGAAAAGATTGGCAGTCAATATTTTGGCAATACAATTTTTGGTATTCCAACGAATAACAATAACAATTTGAAGACCAAAAATTTAAGTCTGATATGTCAATTAATGTCCAATTTGCAACACTGATAAAAATAATTAAAATTTTACAATAATATGATTATACCTTAGATTAAAACAAGGGTATAAATCATTGAGATAATACAAATAACGTCTAATATAATAATTTTGAATCAAATTTAACGACTACAGCTACCTTCTACCAACAATACCCACTGGATAACCGATCCAATTGTTGAAAACACTTAATTTATACTATATATTAGTATTTTAAATAAAAATTACACTTATATAATTGTTAACCGGATTATTGTTTATACTGTTTATACCAACGATTCAAGTGCTTTTCAGCAAACGTGGTCACGTGCAGACCGAAATAGAAATAGATGGCGTTAATATGGTAACTTTGTGAAATTTCAAATCAGACAGCTGTCACCGTTCAGTCTACCTGTGACCACGTTTGCTGAAAAGCACTCGGAATAAATAATATAAACAATAAATCGCGTTTTAATTCGGTTAACAGATTTAAATCTGTGATATTCGCGTTACTAAAAGAAAAATATACACTGTTTCATTTCTAAGCCCTTGATGGACTTTTGTAAAGAAATGGACAATAGTTTGTTATTCTATAATAGTGATTTCAAAGATTAAGATTTTAAATAATTTTTCTTTCCTCATTACTACTCAATGTTTGTGAACATATACGATACCATTTTTGTATTCCGTTATAGCTCTTGAATTTACCGGTTATATTATTATCTAGTTGGTATTATTAATCGAAGACTATTTAATAATATTTGATTTAAGAAATAAATGTTAAAAAGTAATAGCTATAGGAAGTTTCTACATTAACTTTTACTGATACATACAATAGAAGACTTGTGTCCCAATTATTCCTGTGAAATGTAAAAAACATCTTGGCATTGATAACATTTATTCAACGATAATTTATATTAAATATGGTTTCTTTCGATTTTTGATCATCTAATCGGAACACTCTGACTCTGTTTTACTTATATTGACTTTAAAATGTTTGAAAATTTTATAAGTATGGATGTGATCATAAAACTACAAAACGTTATCCAAAATTTTATACAGAGTACTACGGGATTATTGAGGTAAGAATACTGAACTACTATTGGTCTTTTAGGTATAGATACATTGGTTTAAATACAATCGCACACACATTACTCTGTTTTTGTTATTGTTTTGTAAAAATAGATAAACAGTATATTATACTCATCAAGAAATTTATAAATATACAGAAAAAGTGAGTACAATTTTTTTGTAATACATTGTTACCATCAAAATATATTCATACCGAACGTACGTAGTTGGAAGAATATTTATTGTAAATCCTTCAAAGACACTTACTAAATTTGTAAATATTTAAATAGAGGCCGCAGTGCTTTTTTAACGAGTAAAAATCCCCCACTTTGGCCTCAAATCTCTCAAACGGACACAGATATACAATTTTACAGATATATAATAATTAAAAGTCCACATATATTTATACATATATCTTAGGGACCGTCCATAAAGTACGTCACATTTTAGGGGGTGAGAGGGGGTCGACGAAAAGTGACATTGTGTGACAAGGGGTGGGAGGGGTCCTAAGTTTTGTGACGTCACATTTCAAAATCATAGATATAAGTAGTATTAAAATGCCAAATTTGAACGAAAAATATAAAAATATTTTCAACTCTACCCGTATATATTATGGTTTAAATTGTTTTGATTGCGAGCTGATACTCGCTCTACTAGTGTCACGAGCTAGCCGATTGAGCTCTTTGTAAATGTAACTAATTTCGGAACTTCTGTTTTAATTTAATAATATCTAGATGTTAAAAATGCAAAATATGTGACGTCACACTAGGGAGGGAGGGGGCTCACAAATATAGTATTTTAAAAGATCTGCAATGCATGGCACTGCAAGTACAAGTTGTATTCGAGTTAAAACCACTAAAAATCAGATCGAACCATTAATGTCATAGTTTCGTAAATTGGCATCACAAACGTCAATTTATTTAAAACATTTTTAACAAAATCAAGTACCTTTGTTTTAAGACTAGCACACATGCACAAAGTATAGTTATTCTATAGTATACGGAATGAAGAAAATAAGTTATCGAAACATTTACGACCTTACTGCCACTGACTAAAAATCGATATAAATATGGGTCCGTGCGCGAAAAATATTTCGTGTTTTCATACACTCATGGAACTTAATCTATAAAGTACAAAAATCTCATAATTCGACGAACTATATATATTTACATTAAACTGGACTGCACATGACGCTATAGAATACAATAACATTTCTTACTAAGTGGTTCGCTCCTGTCCTTCAGGGTATGCATTCTGCAACGGACGTAATAACAATGTCAGTAAGCTTTCCTTTTAACTAACACGTTACAACATCTATGTAAGGCAAAGTCGGGTAATAAGACATACCTAAGTGATAAGGTCATATTCAAGAGATAAAATAATTGCATGCAAGTACATAATTTAACCAATTCCGATTAATTACAATACCAATAAGATAAAAAATAGACATTACTTTTAATTTTAAAAACACCAAAAACCAATTCCCTCTACACATTTAAAACTACATTTAACGAATTCAATATAGGCTAAAACATTTATTTTGGAAGATAGATATTTAATAGAGTTGGAAATGTAAGAATATTTTCATGCAAGCCATAAACTACGAGGTGCATGCCATCATTGGGAAATCCACCGTGCATATTTATTGTATTCAACTTTTTGTTGAAAGTTTTATATTTTTATACTATATTACAACACTACATAAAAAACAATTTCATGCTTAAATATCAAACCGCTAAACATTGAGACCTATGAAATATGAAGTCGTCTTATTTATTTAAATATTCCTTATCAATAAATATTTGTACTTAGTTTAATTATTGTATTTTTTTATCATAGCTTACTTATAAAAGCCACAAGATTGAGATAAATATAATATTTAAAACGATTCTTTAAAGTAATATTTTAAGTGTTAGTTTATAAAAGTAAATACGTCTTTCTATAAGATTACTAACAGTATGTATATCTTCTCATTATCAAAGTATGAAATTATGTAGAAAGTAAAATAGTATATGTTTATTAAATTACACAAAAATAGTTTAAAGTGTCTTATACAAGATTAGAATATTATTTAATATTTACAACTTGTATATAATATAGAAGAATTGAACTATATGTATTAAAACCTAATCTTTCTCATCCTTCTCAAATTTTATCTATCCATAGATAGTTTCCATATGGAAATTTCGGTTATGTATATTATATTTAGTTACTTTAGACTATAAATATAGAGAACCAAGCATGAACAACTGGCGAGAGAGTATTTGTATCGTGAATTTGTTTGATATTTCATACAAATTGACAGATGGACGATATTACTCGTATTTATGTTTTTCGCAAATTGTTCGTTCTTGGGCCTTAGGTCAATGGCTAACAAGGAAGGTTACCTTAATGTACCAACCATTGTCAAAAAAATATGTACGTTATGTAGTTCATATTAAAGTTTATTTTCAAAGATATGAGTGTAAAAAATAGCTTACTCCTTAAATATACATTATCGCCACTCTTTTCTGAGTGAACTTAATTATTATGACCCAGTTTGAGGGGGTATAATGAAGTAACATTTTTTGTAGGTGTGGTTGTACAGTAAGTTAACCTTGTAAGTGTGGGGGTACAGTAAGGGAACTTCTTTATAAGTGTGGGGGTACAGTAAGGGAACTTCTTTATAAGTGTGGGGGTACAGTAAGGGAACCTTCTTTATAAGTATAGGGGTACAGTAAGGTAACATTCCTAATAAGTGTGGAGGGTACAGCGAGGTAACCTTGCCAGTGTGGGGGTAGAGCAAGGTAACATTGTAATTGTGGGGTGTATAGCAAGGTAACCTTGTAAGTGTGGGGGGTACGGTAAGGTAACCTTCCTTGTATCTCTAGTGTATTAGACACTGACGACTGACTTTATATAAGATAAGGGACTATTACTATATGTCGGTGTGCGGGTAGAAGTGAAGACTGACCTGAGGTTGCAGCGTGTGCTTGGACATGACGACGGTGGTAGTCTTGTGTTGCGGCTCGGGGGACGTGGGCGGGCCCGGGTCCAGTGCGATACTCTCTACCGCGTGCACTATATCCATTACCTGGGAATTCAGGTGGTAGTAATTATACAGCCGGCCTAGCATGACATCCACGACAAAATTTTGTCGTGTTTTAATCGTTTATCTCTTTATGTATTTCATTTACACTTAAAACTCGACTTCTAATGTCAAAAGTAGATAAAATTGTCGATCGAGATATCTTGTCTATCAACATTGTCGGTGTCGAGATATAATATATCGAGATATCTTATATCTTAGTTTGTCTTCACTCGTCCGCGAGATATCTCTTGATGGTCTAAGCGGGCAGAGGAATTCGACTGTGAAGTAAATAAAAATCTCGCCTCACAGTGTGTGTCTATGTGTGCATTCCCGTATCCACTAATGGGGCATGAGTGAGTGAATTCCCAAGTCCCCTAATGGGGCATGCCCCCAAAGAAAAATGTGTGCCAGCCCCATTTCTTTGTGTGGTTCACTTGTCATTTTTCTTTATAGACGGTCAGCCTTCTATGAGCCCGACCGAAACAATGATTTTTTTAATTTTGTTTCCCCGGGATTCGAAATAAAAGCTTGTTAAAACAAACAATAGTAAAATTGAATGATTACTATTAATATAAAACTTTAAAATAATGAACTATAAACCTTACTTTTTCAGGTGTAGACTTTTCTCTCATCTCAGCAACTTGTTTTTCGTGTTCAAACTCGACTAAGTCTTGGTGTACATTTTGGTCCTGAAATTTTTTTCGTTATTCGTTAAACAAGACTTTTTTCACGGTTTATTTAGTTGAAATTTTCTGCTCATTAAACTCCAACACTAATTTAATGCAGTCATTACTGAAGAGGATTTAAAATATGTATTAAGATACCATTACAATATATTTTCTATGATTTTTTTACACTATTTATTTGTCAGCACGAGGCAATAACGAAAAGTCACATTTTTTACACAAATATCTAAGTTTTAGATTGACATAATTATATTTGATATAAATTAAGATTTTTTTTTTTGAAAGTTTTAAGATACTATATAATACTATACTATATATAGAATAATATTTAAATCAAACCTGATGCTGTTGGTGCAAAGCGTCGTCCCGATCGAGACTTGAGGTGGAGTGGGACAGCGATCCGCCGGTCTCCGCCGTCCCGCTCTCGCTACCGGTCTGTGTCAACATGCACTATGTTTGTCTCTCTCACTCACACTAGTTACTAGTACTAAAAGCTTGTTTATGATTGTGCCATAATATATCTATTTTATTACGGTATTTTTTTATATTCTGATATAATTATACTCATAAATGTCCCTTTTTATTGTAATCATGATCATAAACTTCATTTGTACTTAACTCCTGTATATGTAATTTATTAAAGAAGAAAATGTTATTCTTCTGTCAGTTTGTTATGTCCATCTTTTAATTGGAATTATATAAATTATTTCCTGGGTGATAACTTGATAAATAATGGTTAAATATATAATATTTTCAGAAAAAGCAAGTACAAGCTTTGCAGGTATGTTGATATATAATATGTGGCATCTATATCTAATGTTTGGTTTTGGTAGATTTTTGGCAATTCACTAACTAGATATTGTGTGTGGCAAAAACCCACCTCAAATCATCATGGCATATATTCAACTGTTAAATAAATACAGCCTTAAATTACTAAAATTACTTGTAAAACTTGTTCAAAACTTTAAAAAATATTATTGATATGTTATTAATATCATAAATTAAAAAATAAACAAATTCAATTTTATGAAATAAGATACTCATTTTTGTTTTTAAGGACAAGTTCTTATTACAAAACAAGAAATTCATGTTTTGAAATAAGAACTTGCCAAGAAAGACTACATTCAAACCTGAGTCACGCTTTGGAATGTATATCAATGAGAAGATACAACCAAAGAACTCAATAAAAAATGAAATTCAAATAAACGTATTAGGAAGATGTCGTATCTTGTTTATTTGACACACACAAAACACCATCCAGAAAAAGAAAAAAAAAATATCTAAAACTATCCTACAAGATGTTACAAAAATTAATACACATTTTCACCAAAATATATTAATATATTACGTGATACTACCTAGTTGTGTGTGCATGTGAGTCAAATAGGACTAGCTACTCAGGATACCTGTGACGATTTTCCACAGTACTGATTTCCAATTCTGCGGCAAATCGTCGCATTAATGAACTATTTATACAATTAATATTTATACGACTTACGGTACTTACGGTATATTTCTCAGGTCGCGAGTACCCGTGGCACACGACAAGGTGTAGGGGCGCGTTTGTGGCCGAGCGCAGCGCGTTCACGGCTTCGTTGTGTGTGGCCCCCAGCAGAGATATGCCGTTCACTTCTAGCAAGCGCATGCCCACCTAGATAAACATTTCTAATGTAACACAACAACCTTCGATATTCCAATCCTTTTTTGTATGTTAGATATCGACAGACGAGCATGAGATTCACTTGATGGTATGTGGAGCAATAGTGAGTGAGTGAGAGGAACAACAGTGAATAATGCGCTGTCGACCTACTTTTGACTTCGAGCATTCAGAACTCTATATACTGAACCCGGTAACCCGTTAACCGGTCGGAAGTATTCAGACGTGGGGAAGACATGCTTATAGAAAATGATAAACATGTCGTCCCGAACTCACTCACTTTTCCCGCCTCGTCAACAATGTACTATTTGACGTTTGCCCGGAGATCGAATTTCCAAGGTTTTCTAAGTCCAAAGCGCTTTTTTTACATAACTAGACAGTTATTAAAATTGTAACACCCACTTTTTAATATCTCTCATAGTTCATTCTGATACTACTTGGTCAAATTATAAAAAAAACATTAATAAATAACAGAATTAATAAAAAAAATGTGTATTGAAATAGATACCTTTAGTCTACCATCCCTTCTGGCCGCCCCACCGCTATTGATCTTCGATATGAACACACCCTCATCGTTGGGATCGTTAGGGTTTCCACGTTGACCATTTAGACCGCCCTTTATGTGCATACCCAGTTTCTCGCCTTCTTGCTTTACGATTGTCAACTCCTGTTAAACACAAAGCTCTGTCAATATCCATTTTACATAAAGAATAATGACTACTACATAATAACTTGACAATAATTCATAAGCAATTCAGTTTAAGTGTAATTTCAAAAATATCATACATATATACACAACTACAAAAATTGTATGAAGTTGAAAATTGGAAACGAATTACAAGATAATTTCTATAATAATTGAACGCGTTTCTTCGCGTTACCTTCACGTTTATTCATGTGTATAATATCATTAGCTGCTGTCTACATTAAAATTTAAATGTTTTTGTTCTTGTGTAACGTCATTACTCATATATATATCATCGTGAGCTGCGCCATTTTACTTTATAAGCCATATCTACTCGTATATATACGAATTACAGATTGACAATTCACATGCCAAGACATAAACATGCAATATCTAGATATGCGTTTTAATCATATACTACAACATATTGATAAAACATGCAGGGAGCACTTTACAATAAGATACTAAACTATACAAGACACTACAGCAATACACAAAGGTTTAAATATGTTTTCGGTCAGTGTTTCATAATTTGGATTACGCATGAAAAAAAATAACAAAGCGAGGTCAAAGAACCATTTTTACAATAATAGCTGAGTACACCAATTGTTTGGAAAGGGGGGGGGGGGCATATATCTGACATATATTTGGTAAAACACACAGATATTTTGTACTTTTCGGGGTAATAATCACTTACAGTTATGTCAACAATCTCAACGTGTACGCGACCCTGATATTGTGTCGCAACGGCCGTCGTACGCACGTGTGGAAATAAAACGTTACGTTTTTATAAAACCATGATAATATTCAAGAATCTTTCGGTGTGCCTGAATACATTCACTGCAAGTACGTAGCGATAGTTTCAGCACAGTCAAGAGGCTTGTCTATATATAACACCATATACAAGCACAATGCATATCGATGGGTAACGGCTTATATGTCGTAAGCGACATTTTTTAGCGAAAATGAGTTAAATATAGAGTTTGATTTAGAATGACAAACTGAATCGAACTGTATATTTAACTAATTTTCGCTAAAAATGTCGATTACGACATATAGGCTGGTATCCATCGATATTTTAAGTAACCGCCAAACTACTAAGCGTCAAATCATTGTCTACTCAATTTCATATAGCACTTATATATTGCATAGATGTTATACTTGCAGTCATGCAGACATGGACCATTTTGCGTATACGTGGGTCGATATATCACTCGTCAAGTCATGTAATTTATACGGTGAAATGCATGTGTTAATCAACAAATTTTCATAAGCACTTTCTCACTCAATTGTAATTCTCAAACATACATTGCCTTACTGCCATGACACAGGATCGCCAAGACGAAAATAAATTCGTAATTAGCTACGATTTCATTAAAGAAGTTTTTCATGCTTATGATACTTGATATAATATAATAACTTTGTAGCCATCACAAACTCATAGTTATAGCATCAGAATATATATGCTATATAATATAATAAATACTTTTGTTTCATATCTCAACCTATATTAGTTACAGTACATTATCATTCTCGCACATTTGCTCGCAGTACATTTGCTACATACCCTTCGTGCACAATATTTTCATGAATATATAGGAACTGCGCAATTCTAATTTACATACTCATTATTATTTTGAGATCTGCTAACCTTACGAAGTTTACAAGTCGACACCAGCAATTTACACTAGGCTAATTTGGAAAATATATTTACGCCAAATACACTTTAAATACAAATTGTGTTATCTTTTAAATTATCTTAAATAACTATAATATAGCTAAATTATAATTTATATACTTACGGCCTTAATCATAAACGTATTATAAGCTTGAAATATGTTCACTCTATCGAATATAAAAAAAATACAGAACGAAAGAAACAAAACATAATATTTTAACTATATCAAGTTTATAATACGTTTATGAATAAGACAGTTGTAATTTTTAAATTATCTTTAATATAAAAGTTATCACAATTTTTCTTTGAAATCTTCTGGCGTAAAATACACTCTTTCAAGTAAGCGTAGTGTACATTGGTGTCAATGTATAGTACTTATTTATACCTATAAAAATAACTTTTGCTAGCTCGCATTCTTCATTGGAAGTTGCGATCAAAACCGGTGTTTAAAATAAAATTGCGCAATTTATGTACTGGCGAGTCCTGTGTCACATTAGGGTGTCCGCACACTGACCTGGAAGCCTAACGGCAATGGGTCGTGTCGCACAGTCAGTGCGAGCGTATCCCCGGGCTGCAGTAGCAACTGAACCGCGTCCCTGTGCGAAGCGCCGGATAAATCGTTACCGTTGACTTTCAGCAATCGATCGCCCATACGAAGTTTTCCTGATCGCGCTGCTACACCGCCTGGTACAACCTAAATAAGATTACAATATGGATAAAGGTTTGTTTTTGCCTCAAATATTAAATAGTTTATGCAACATTAATCATAGCATTTAACTTTGACAAGTCTAATTTAATATTGTCTTTTATTAACGCGAGTATCACACATTTAAATAAAATACTTTATACCAGATTAAAACGCTATTTATTATTCACTACATACGTTTCGACCAACCGAAAATCCTTGCAAGAGAAATAAGATTATTTCCAAGACGCGAGGCTTTTGAAATTAAAAAAACACCCTAACTTCAACAGAGAAGATAGTTTGAGACTTTCCAATACCTGGAATCCAATAAATAAAATATAAAACCCCAAGTCAAACATACTAAAAAACAAGAGAAATAATATAGAAAATTATAAGAAATATTTAAACACCGTTGGAATAGATGGCGTTAGTATGGCAACTTTGTGAAAATTCAAATCAGACAGCTGTCACCTTTCAGTCTGCCCGTGACCACGGTTGCTGAAAGGCACTCGAAACCTCGAGATAAATAATAAATCACGTTTCAATCCGGTATAAAGTATTTTATTTAGAAGTCTAATTTATTTCAAGTCTATATTATTTTGACGGGCTTGTTGGCGCGTTCGGTAGAACACCT
Organism: Anthocharis cardamines; assembly: GCA_905404175.1. NCBI lineage: Eukaryota > Metazoa > Arthropoda > Insecta > Lepidoptera > Pieridae > Anthocharis > Anthocharis cardamines. The sequence continues at coordinate 6,171,139 of FR989959.1, forward strand.
GCCCGCTTCGGTTTCAATCTATGGATTTCCGAATGGCGAATACTCGAAGTAAAAAGTAGGTCGACAGCGCATCATTGACTGATGTTCTGTGGCTGAGGTGTCACCTACCATCAAGTGAGCCCCATGTTCGTCTGTCGATATCTAACATAAAAAAAAAGTATTGACGTATAAAAACTTACATGAGATATGAAAATTCCGGGTTCTTTAGCTCCAAACGGCACGCATGAATGGTCAGTTCCGCCAATTATACTGAACCCGAGAGAGCCCCCTTCTTTTACCAAAGTTACATCCTAGAACAATTATTCGGATTCTGTTTAGAGTAAGGACAAACAAACCTTAAAACTATTTAAGCAATTTCGTGTTTGCACTTTTGTTTCCATTATGTTATACATTATTTATAAATAAAAAATTCATATAAGTACATACATAACATACATAATTTATATTTTTATCGAACTACCGCGGAAAGAAGCTCAATTTCCGCGAAGTTACGACAAATATTGGGTCAATATAATATACAAACTTCTAAATATATAAAAGTTATTCAAAGAGCTCTTTGTTAACGCCTAAATCAAATAAGAAGAAGCTTGTATTGAATAAACCTTTGTAAAACGCAATACATTTTTGAAAGTCTTAAGGACAAAAGTACTTTTTAAGACGAACCAGAGAGAGAACAATTAGGTACTGTTACAAGGCGAAATCTATTTTTCAGAACTATCAAAAAAAGATTCAAAGTTGAGTCACGTCGTGAAATAAAACAGTTCCCATACACCTATCAATGTCAAGCGCACAATGTGTTTTATGGTATAAAAACCTAAATTTTAAAATGTGTTTTCAATAATTGAAATCAACAAAATAGTTTTTTGGCCTTTAAAAACTCCGGAAAATCAAAATACGTGTTAAGTGTGTATTTTTCTTCAATCTAAATCAAATAAAAAGTAACATTTTATTTAATATTGTCTTTTATTAACGCGAGTATCACACATTTAAATAAAATACTGTATACCGGATTAAAACGCGATTTATTATTTAAATTATTTATCCCGACGTTTCGGATGCTTTTCAGCAACCGTGGTCGCGGGAGACTGCAGTTTTAATCCGGTATACAGTATTTTATTTAAACATTTTATTTCACACGCTGAACACCAAAACAAATATGCATCTACCCGTTCGGGCCGCATCGGTCAGTACTGATCGACATTTAAAAGTCAAATTGAGTAAATAAATAATTACTAAAGTTGACTTTTGTTAATAAAAACATACATTTGGATTTTGGATATATGTATCTTATTAAAAAAATATATATAGTGTGATAGAACTGTGATTTTTGCTTGGCCTAAAGGGATAGTTTGCTATCGGTCAGCACTGATCGCGTTAGGGTTCAACATGTTAAATGGATTTCAAAATTTCTGAAATTTCAACCAATTCTGAAACTTTTTAGCTGTTTTATGAATAACCATGTATATTTACTGAGTGGTTTTAATGTTTTTCAGACGTTTTGTCCAACACAGAATGTTGCTCGACATTTTGACCATCTTATTTAAAGGTTTACAAGCTGTATGATAAAAAATATATAATGACAGTTCATTAATTAATATTGTCTTTTATTAACGCGAGTATCACACATTTAAATAAAATACTGTATACCGGATTAAAACGCGATTTATTGTTTAAATTATTTATCCCGACGTTTCGGATGCTTTTCAGCAACCGTGGTCGCGGGAGACTGAAAGATGACAGTTGTCTTATATTTGAAATGTCACAAAGTTGCCATATTTAATTCAATTAAATTAAAAAATAATCTATTAATTTAGGTAACACAATGTACATCTATGAACGCCAATAAAAAATAATACATATTAAATTACTAATATTACTAATATTAAATGCTTCTAATTTTACATTTACTACCAGTTCACAAATCAAGGGCGTAGAGCGGACGAGAAGAACTGGCAAGAAACTCGCCGCCACTCTTTTTAATTCGTAACGTCGGGATAAATAATTTAAACAATAAATCGCGTTTTAATCCGGTATACAGTAGTTCATTAATTACAAAGCTGCATAACCATAAGAAAAGTCCATCAGTACATTTGAAAATATATTTTATTATTTATATATATGTATTTAAAAATTCTCACTTGTAGTTTAAAATTGTACTTGATACATCAACAATCAGACTTTTCTCTCCAATTAAAAGGATCAACAGAGACCCAAGCACGAACAAATTGCGTTAAATAATCATGTATTTATTGCACACAAATGATGTATTGACGATTCGAATACTTTTTCGCTAGTTATTCCTGAGGGCCTAACGAAGGACTCGCGAGAAAGTATTAGGTATTCTAGCCAATCTGTCACTTGTATGAGAAATTATTTTAAATTGCAGATAGCCTAGCACAAACGACTGGCGAAAAAGGATTCCATCAAGCTGTCATTTGTATGAAATTTCACATAATTTCTCATACAAGTGACAGATGAGAATGACAATGTATTTATTTCACTGATCGTAGAAATGAATACATTCTCGCAAATTCGTGCTTGGGGCTCTGAAAATATACACCATATCATATACACAAGGCTAAAGTGCAAACGGCACGAGAGGCACGGCATGATATCTTACTTCTATGATCAACGGCGTCGCTAGGTGATTATCAGTGACCCTGGTGACCGTCGTCTCGGTGAAGGTGGACTTGGTGATGGTCTCAGTGACGCGGCCGAGCGCGGACGGCGCGGGGGGCAAGATGACCCCCGTATTCGGTCGCTCCACCGTGATGCGGACCCCGCGTTCGGGGGGCTCGGGCGCGGCGCGGGGGGCTCCGAGGAAATGCGCCGGGATCATTGCTTGGAACTCCTCGTTCGTGATCGGCCGCGCCGGCTGCGCTCAACACGTTCACATCGCATCAATTGCATGATTGAAACATCGATAACTCGATACGGTGTTTCGTCAATTTAATTCGGACACTTGTGAGTTTTTAGTGGGACAATAGTGTGATGGAGATATTTAAATTGTAACGGCTCAAACCAATTGGCCAAATCAAACATAAACTATGCACTGAGTAAATTATTATAAAAGGTTCGTTTTAGTATAGGAAAGTTGAAATTTGTTCATGCTGAACACTAGGATATTATGTAGATATTTCATTCTGTCCGTAAATATGCATAATTCAAAAAACACTAAAAGCGTTATTTTATAACTTACGTAATAGTTCCAGTTAAAAATCTACTCTTAAAAATTTCAATATTATAGAAGTTTTATATATTCTATCTTATCTATTAAATTCATTATTGTAGAGGTTGTCAAATTTCCGGTTTTCACTATGCTAAAATAACCTTGTCATAACTTAGAAACAGTACAGAATATGATACACGAATTATTATAATTTATGCGAGGCTTAGAAATAAACCCATCTGATTTGAGTGGAGTTTATGTCTTATTGTATAAATAATACTTGATATTGACTGTCATGCGTGTGTTTAATTACACTGGTCTACAAATTTTAACTTTAAAAAAGTATTCTTCATGAGAAGTATTTTTTTTAATTTATTTGTACGTACTGAATCCAAAAATATTAAATATACATTAAAATTAGTTTTCCTTTTTTAGAAAAAATAAATAAATTATTTTTGCAATAATTAACAGAAATCATACAGTTTTTTTCTTCATTAGTAGAATAACGATATAGTTAATTCGCTACCCTCCTGTATTCTGCTTCTATAACATCTCGACAAACAGTCCAGCAATAATCTGCCAATATTGACATGTTCCAATGGCCTTGATACCGGTTTTCCATGCTTGCGATGTCCTGGTAGACGCGCTCCCGTTGTTCATCGCTAAAAGCCCCACAATTATCCGGAAAGAAGTTCAAATGAAAACATAGAAAGTGCATTTTCAAGGACATGTTACATTTTAAGACATATACTTAATAAAAGTCACACTACTTTCAAGGTTCCATTGTTGCAGTCTCGAGCCTAGTAGTACTGTTTTGTTCTTGGACAATTCTAAATCCCGTACAATATCATTTTATTCAGTTTGTGTTATCCTGTATGGCTATGATGATTTACTAGATATTTAATATTCTGACATTGAAGAAATTGATGATGAAGTAAGTGTAATTTCATCTTCGTCAATCTTAGGACGTTTCGGAATCGAGCGAAGATTGCTGTGCGGCAGAGGATTAGTAACCAACAGTAGATTTGACGATATTCTTCTTTTTTTTTAAAAAAAACACCATTGCTTTTTCCAAATACACGAGTTGCTAGGCAGAAATAATAATCAGTAGCATTTTTTTTTCAATTCTCGGCACTGCAAAATGAAATGACTTTTTTTCCACACGGCCAATCTTTTAAACCTGTAGCACGTGGATTGCAGCAGAAATGTGGAACCAAGCTATTATCCTGGTGTTTTATTTTTTCGTTAAAATAGTAAGAATAAGCATTTTCATTATAGGTGATACAGAACACCTTTGTTTACTAAATATCACCTCACCACAAATGTAAAAAAAATGTAGAGTTTATTACACATTTTCGAAACATTTTGATTTAAAATATAATTATTTCTTCATGTTTAACACTTTTATCACTTAGTAATACAGAACAGAGCACTAAAACACAATATTTTTAACATCCGATGCCTATTAACTAAGTAAATATGAACATAATCAAGTTAAATCAGGGTAGAATACTTAAATTTGGAAAATGTCAAGTATCGCAAAAATTCAAACTAATAAATGAATTTTACTTATCAACTAGTATTCAGCATGGGTAGACAAATAAAAATTAGTTTAAATTATTTCGAATACTTTTTTACTGTAGACCAGTGTTATTCAATAGTCAACGTATAGAGTTATCGATAATTTCACTGCGATGAATTTTGGACTAATCTAGCGATCTACACTATTTACGGTAAAAATACCGAGTTCTACAACAGCAGCAAACACGGCTTTAAACAAATTTTGCCAAATGTACCAAACAAAATTTTGACTAATCTACAACAATCCTTTACAAAAATCATATTGCGTATCTCCATACTCATCTGCAATGTATTAAATCCAGATAAAAATATTTCGTAAACATAATCAGATTGTTAACACACAATGGACATTGTGAAAATGATAATTAATATTTGAAGTTATATTGCATTAAATATAAGAACTGAAAGCATAACATACGTCTACAATGCAATGACGAAGTCCAGAACCGAATAGTTCCGAGACATCGTACCTTATCATCCCGAAATATGAGCTCTTTATTTCGAGACGAAACGGTTTCGATATCTACGATAACTACTGGCTCGGACGGTAAGTGCAATGCTGAAGGTAATATAATAGTGATGTAAGCGGAACAATGTAAGCATGGGCACAGTGTAAATACAAAGCTTCAAGATGAGTTTACCTTCTAAAACTTTCAGGCTTTAAATAACGAATTAGTACTTCAAGTATGAGTTAGTAAAATAGGTGTTTATAAATGTGAAAGAAATAATCTATTCACATTTCAACACTAAAACATACTAACAACTCTGTTAATGTTACATTAAAGCTTTAAATGTAGATTTTTTTCGGAACAAAATTGACACCTACTTGAAGTACATACGATTTACTTATTCATACTTATTTACAATCACTATGCACAATTTGATATTGACATATTGTGATAAAAGACTGGAAATAAGGGTTTATTATATAGCTGGACTCATTGAAGCTCTGTCTAGTTCTGTGGTATGTATGTGAACGTGTTAAGCCGATAACCATCACCCGTATTGCAATAACAACGCCCGCCATGTAAGACCGCTATACGAAGAAAGGAACAGCTGCCATAGAAATAAACATAGTTCCCTCTCTATCGCACAGCAGTCAGTGCATTTGCATTATTGACATAATATTAAATGGACTTCGAGTCCTCGCTAAATTCGAATTTAATGAGGAACAATCGAGCGAAAACAGAAACAATCGTATATAAGCCTTCATTTGATCGAGTAACGTAACTTACGTGTAGATAACGTACTGAATGAAAACATCTAAGAAATATTCAAATTAAGTGAGAAAAGACTAGATTTTCATATTTTCAGTAAGAAAATATTTTTCAATGTTATATAAGTAATATTTAGTTTAGAAACAAAGTATTTTACTCAAATTTTAACATTTACACAAATCTATCCCGTTCCCTCATACTATGAACGCAGTATACAGAATGGAAACAATGAGTCAAATCATGTTTCAAGCAAAATTGACCCATATATTAATGATTTAAGACATGAATTAAAACGATAAGTTTCACGCAGCGTATGCCCTCTTTGAAGACACACAAGTCATTTTTCGCTCACCATCGATTTTTTTTTTAAACTTTGTTACATGTAATCTTATCTTAAAATAAACGAATTTTAAAAAAATCTTTGAAGGAAACATAAGTTTCCATCATACATCTATGTTTGTATTTACACCTATACAAACACGATCTCGACCACTTTTTTTCATGAATTTTGTATGAGACCCTAAGTCCATTTAACAGTATGTCAACACACCTTATACTAATAGTTACCTGTATATCGTCGAAGACGTCGTCGTTAGATCCGTGCAATCTAGCGCCGGGCGTTAGAGGCGTGCTCGCACTGTTAGTTGGCTTCCTTTCCGCCTGCGGCAACAATCACGTATTAACGATACGAAGCAAGCGCTGGGGGCAAGCTTCTACCGTAACTACAAATATACACTAGACGACTACGTTAGTTTGTTAGGTACCGACTTCAAAAAAGTTAGAAAAAATTGACTCTAACAGCTGTAAAATAAAAAACCATTTTTGAGACAAGATTTGTAACCTCAAATTCGTGTATGTTGATGATTCTTTTAGGTTAGTCGTTTATAAACGAGTTAAAAGAATAATCAAAATTTTCGCTTGAAGCCGGTCCATTGCAATATAAAACAAAGCTATTTACATTTCCATCCGAAACCTTACCGTTCCGTTAGTCTGACTGAATTTCCTTGGCGCGGGTTGCGGTGGTGCATTCGGTGCGGTCTTTTGCGGTTGAATGTTTAGTTTCAACTGTGGCGCAACTTGTGGCGCAACCTGTGGGGCAACTTGTGGGGCAACTTGTGTTGTCACGCGTGCGGCTGTGTGGTTGTGTGCGGGCGGTGCGACGTGGTTTGCGATGGGTTTGTTGTTAATTGCATTCAGATTGGTAAGACTCGTTTTGTGCTCTCTCACTTCTTCCGATGTTGACTTCCTCGCTAGAGCGTCCGCTGAAATATTAAATTGTTTTTTTTTTTACTTTCAAATTGTTTTTGTTATTTTATATTATCTATGGAGAATCTTGACCTCCGTGGCTCAATGGTAAGTTCGATGAGTTTAGCATCGGAGGTCCTGGGTTCGAATCCCGGGGAAACAAGATTTAAAAAATAATTGTTTCGGTCAGGCAGGGCATAGAAGGCTGATCACCTACTTGCCAGTAAAGATAAATAATCAGAGACACAGACACAGTTTTAATTATCAACTTAATAAATAAATAGTTCTGAAGTCGGTTTTTGCTTTTTGTTTAAAAATATTTTTTATTAATTAACTCTGAAGGCCTTTAAGTTTATAGAAAGCTACCTTTGAATATGAATAAGTCTTACCTTGTTCGGGTGTGATAGTCCGTTGCAGTACAAGCCTGACAAACCTCTCGTGTCCAGTCAGCATTGCCACTGCCGCTTCGTGACTCGCATTCTCCATATCTACGCCGTTTATCTGTAACATACATGCATGCAAAATTCATTAGTACAATATGAATTAAAAAATCTATACTAATATCATAAAGATTTGTTTGTTTGTTTGTTACGATTTGACCCAAAAACTACTCGACCGATTTTAAAAATTCTTTCACCAATAGAACGCTAAATTATCAGCTTGTGTACATCTACATTAAACCCGTGCGAAGCTGGGACGGATCGCTAGTATTTAATAAATAAATGTCTGTTTAGTGGATTACCCTTTCCAATAAAAAATGAATTATTCAAATCAGACTACTTTGTAAAAAGTTATGCGTGATCATACATATAAAAATATACACATTGACTTGAGAACCTCCTCTTCCTTCTCCGTTTTTTCATCGGTTAAAAATGGTTTCAATGACATTTCCCACTCACCGACACGACTTTATCGCCGACTGCCATTTTTCCGTCCTTAGCGGCGGCGCCTTGCGGTGAGATCCGCGATACGTATATCGCGTCGCTGTCTTCCCGGTACGGAGGCGAACCCTTCCCTCCCGCTATGCTGAAACCTAGGCCTGCACCGTCGCGTATCAGCGTAGTGTGAACTAGCACTTTCTGTTGGTACACTGGAATACGAATGGCGTTTATGAAAAATTGTACTTATATTTTTTTTATGTGTTTAAATGTCTTAAATGCGTTGTCGGCATTTTAAAAATGCTAGTGTCTCGAAACCAACGAGTTCGTAATAAGTATTCAAACACTATAGCCAGTAATTTTATTCGCGGTTTTGTTATTCGCGGGATCAAATATATGTATATAATATTTAAGGTACGTTTTTTGTTATTTAAATGTTTTTTTTTTTAATTATGGTAGATAGTGGTAATATTGTACCAAAAATTCCTTTGGTTGGACAATCCTGCTAAGAACCTTATTTCACTATAACACAGTGTGATGATATTATTTACTTTAAAATAAATGACTGGTGTAGTTTGATTTTTGGTTTTTTAATTCTAAGTATACATTGATTGTTTTTTTTTAAATTGTATAAAAATGACTCCTTGCCTTCTCTGGCCTAAATGTGTTTGCAATGTTACATGATATCATATAGAGTATCATAATTTTGTAAATGTATACATAGTTTTACTTACCAGGTGGTATGTAAGGTTGAGTGGGGGGCGGTGGGGAGGCTTGCAGCCGCTGGTAGTTCTGCGCAGGCGTGGGGGAAGGTGTCGGCGACGGTGTTATTGCTTTAACACCTTGAGTTAAGGGTTTCTCCTTTTGTTCGGGCTCAAATTCCTGAGCATACTGGTTGCTGATTACACGACTCTACAAAAAAAATTTCGTTCTTTGTCCTAAAGTTTATACTATTATTTTCCAGTTAGTTATGCACAAAAACGAAAAGAAAATACCTTTCTTCGGTATAAAGTTTGCTTTTGTGATAGTTATAATAATAATACTCATTTTTCAATTTTTTCATAAATTTTGATTGATTTTAATATTTTTAAAAATACCGCGTGGTGAGAGTGGGGTATTAACGTTTACACTGTGCCGCTAGATGGCACTCGAGTGATAAACAACCATCAGGTGTTATTTACAAGCCCAGAATAACTTAAAATGTCGTCACGAAAGTGCAAATACGATGCTGATGCATTTTATCAGTCTTCTAAGCACAAAAGCAAAGTTTTTCATGCCATATATTTTTTTTCCGTCTAATTACGACCTAAACTACCGAAATTTAATGCTTTGCAATCAAAGTCAAATTTCATGTTGACCCGTGTTATCAACTGTTTTGATGGTATACCTCGGCCGGTGAGTATCTGAGAATATTTACGTTCTTATAAACTACTAAGTTGAAATAGTTGAGATATGTTTTGTCTCGCTCTATCGCATGCGTTTGGTAGAACACCTATCGCACCGATGGGTCGCGGGTTCGAATCCCGCCGGGACGACAAGTTTATAATTTTCTATAATCATGTTTTCCCCTGGTCACTTTGGGCATTAAACGGGTGGAAGGAATATCCAAATTCAAGCCGGGTAATACCAGTTCATGAATAGAAAATCCGTGAAGTGCACATTACGCGTTGCACTATTGTAAAAATAATATAAAAATAAAGTGAAAAAAATATATCACAAAACGAAAGTTCGTATCAAACGCGATCTTTCAATTCAAAAAATGAATTATGAACAAAGCTTAAACTGGATTGAAATCGTGTTATATTCGTCAAAATTCCAATTGCATCACGACTCACGAGTGGAGATAGAACGATAGATAGGAACAGTGGGGAGATAGCGGCGTGGAATGCGATAAGTGATTACCTGACCGTTCTCCAGCGTCGATACCGTGTCGGCCGTCGATACTGAGTGATGGCTCGCGCCGCTCGGAGCACGGCTGTGTGTTCTGTACAAATATATCACGTTAAAAATACATTCCAAAGAAATTATGTGTTTTATTATATTATTTAAATAAAATGTCTTTTATTAACGCTTATATCACAATTTAAACTAATTTTCACCAGATTAAAACGCGATTCAGTATAACATGCTTAAAATAAGGACACTGTTACTGTTAGGATCGGAGCATATAGAATTCCGTGATCTCTGCCTACCCCAATGGGAAAGAGGCGTGATGTATATGTATGTATGTATGTACTGTTAGTATTGCCAAAATATACAAAATTATTGCAATTATATCAATTCCGTAAAAATATATGGCATTAGTATTGCAACTTTGTGAAAATTTTAATTAGACAGTTGCCCATTTAGTATTAAAGCTGGAACGCAAACTTTGACACCAAAATCCATCGATATTACATACATATGTTATTTTTATGTTACATTATATACATCACATAGGTGAGTATTTATACCATTTTTTTTAAATATCGAAATAAAATAGACATACATATGCTTTAAATTAGCAAGCATATTATTGATACAGCTTCTGTAATAAGGTATACCTTGTCGATGTAGGTGACTCCCTAGTTACGACCAAAGTGAGAGTGGTCCCACTGGCCTTAAGTACTTCCACCGCGTAGTAATGGTCCACATCTACCACTGAGGTACCGTTCACAGAGAGTACTTTATCACCAACCTGCAAGTAAAATCAGAGAAATGTAGATAAGGACTCCCTAATGTAAAATCTCCAAAAGAATTTTTTTTTTTTTCAATAAATAGTTTTAGGTTTTATCGTTTGAATGTTGTAGGTGATACCTCAGCCACAGAACATCAGTCAATGATGCGCGGTCGACCTACTTTTGACCGTTTTTACTTTTTCCGAATGCTCGAATTCAGAAATCCATAGACTGAAACCGAAACAAGCAATGTGCACTTTACGGTTTTTGCATCTATAAACGCTGGTTCGTTACCCGGTCGGAATTTCAATATTCCTCCAACCCGATCAATGCTCCAAAAACTTCCAACTTACCCTAAGACCGGCTAAATAAGCTGGACCACTGGGCGTAACCCTCGATATAAAGATGCCCTCATCGTCACCGATGTACGGCGTAGACCCCCTCCCCCCGGCTATGCTGAGACCCAGCCCCCCCGCCGCCCGTGCTATCCTCACTTCCATACATCGCTGGTCGCTTACTATCCGCGCCTCGCTCTCTGGACGGTCCGATACTGATTCGCCTGTAATAAAATGGAATACCTTTAATATAAATTTATTTATTTCTTACATACAATAGCATACAATTATAAAGAGAAACCGAATATCGAGGTTCTAAAACCCAATTAAAGTATGAAATTTTCAGTTGCAAGTTAAATTCAATTTTAAAAATCGAGGGACAAAATTACATAAGATATTTATTGGAACAACTTTCAATTTAAAATTTAATTCATGGGTTTTAGCACTATACCCTCGATATAGCTTAAATAAGTGACAAAAAAGTAAAAGTTGCTTAAGGACCTGTGTTAAAAAATAATTTTACTTCAAGAAGTGGCTTAGCTCGGTGCGTGGGGAGTGGCGAGTGCGAGCGAGATTGAAATAATTACTTGAGACATGTAAAAAAGAAACATGTAACTTGAACGGGCTCGGAATAAAATAATGTATGTGCCAAAATTAATTCATTTCATTGCTTTATTCGATTAGAAATAATATGGTTTTGAGCAATCTTAAAGACATTTGTTCTATGTACTTTGAAATAAATTAAATACTTATTGGGATCTAAATAAAGTATAAAAATAGACATAACTTCACATTTTTTTCCATCGAGAAAATTTAATTGAAACATGTCTTTCTTTTGAGCGAAAAACCGTATTTTTCTCAACACATCCACTTAAAGAAAAGTTTACGCAATGTATGGGAATGCATCGGATACGGAACGTCGATTAAAAGATGCAAACTTAACTTTTTTTTTTCATATTATATATTGTATAAACTGAATAAATAAATATGTATAAACGGTCTCAGTTTAGCATTATGTTGGTTCGAACAGTGCTAATCTTACGCTGGAACACCTTCGCAATTAAGATCCGTCCAGATTTTAGAGTGAAACATTCACGCTTTAATATAACATGTATGTCTAGCGAAAAACAAATAAAATTCTCCAAATAAAATGAATGAAATACGCAGATACAAAACAATTATTATGCAGAGAACAGATAAGTTTAGGTATATTTGTACAAATTGAGTTCATTTAAATTTTAAACAATAGAACATTCAGTTAGTTAAAATACGTCACATATAGGTAATAATTAAATAGCGAAGGACAGTAATAATTAAGCAATACGCTGTGAAAAGAATATTGTTTTCAAAACCGACAAAAACTAGTAGAGGATTGCATCATCGTAATTCGTAAGAATTTAACCATTTTAGCGTAAATTAAGATAAATCCTTCTTCATAAGCTACTACTATAATACAATAGGTTTTAAATAACGTGAGAATGTAAACACTTTCCAATTTGGAACGTTTTTTAGTAAATAAAAGAAAAAAGAAATAGAAAGTTTATTGAAATTACTACAACTGTATAAACTAGAAATAGTCAGTCTGGAAGCATGTACCAGGAAAACATGCAATAATTAGCAAACAAGGTCTCGTCTTCTTGCTAATTAAACGTGGGCGTAACAAAGGGTACGGTAATTCTTGGTCCCCCGATAATTCATGTTAACTAATGCGCTCAAGGATGCCGCTATAGAGCAGAATGCACAAGGTCGGTGGATTATCAGATCACAAAAACATAGTCACGAGCATAACATTTCATTGTTTTCAGATGACATTATGATCAATAACTATGAATGTTGATTTTTTTCCAATATCATAAAGAGAATAAACTCTATATCGATTATTTATAGATTTCTAACCGTAACAAGTTAGTTGCATTGTATGGACACGGGATACGTAATAATCGTTGATACTTTTATCGCTAATGGTTTTTATGATGCGATGCAATTATTATTATTAGAGTTAGAGCATAGTTTACAGCATGTCTCTTGCTTTGAATATTTTTTACATAGGTTCTCTTTCTTACACTTATATTACGAAGAGGTCTTTTTATCTAAATAATGTTAAGAATATCATTTATTTAATACTAGCAACACAATAGGCTTCGCACGGGTGCATGCAATGTAGATGTACAATCCACAAAAAAATATTATTATTTTTAAATTATTACTTCTATTAGTGAAATAATTTTTAAAATCGGTTCAGTAGATCCAGAGATTACCCCCGTGTCAGCAAGTTTAATATAAAAAATAATCCTTACATAAATAATTTATTTCATTGTCACTACTATTCAATAGATAGGGGAGAATTCGCATTCTCTTGATGGAGTTTGGTAGATAATACAAAATAACTAATACGCGAAATACTAATGGATATACTAGAGGTCAATCTCATGACATTTCAATATTTCTTTTGTGCAACCAAAGAGAAGTGAGAGCGTCGTCTAGTATAACACATTAGTACACAGACTAAATTGAACTGAATAACAAATTATCGTACGTCAGTTCACACGACAATCAAGGCGATATAAACGAATGAAGCGTCGAGAAATCATGATCCCGAATGTCGTGTCTGTATCCTGTCCCTACAATAGCCAATCATCCGATATACTTTCACTTCAACGATAGACATAAGAGAACAACAACGGCTCATTGTATCCCAGAATCGAGTCGTGATTCTAAAAGGATTCGTGACCATCGTTTATCAGTCGGTAGTCTTATTTCATTGGGAAACACTTCTCTAGGAATGATGGTAATTTAGTACCAATCGAAACTTAATGGACAGGTGAAAGTCAATAGAATTATACCATTATCGCTAACAAAAGGCCAAGGAACTAATCGTTTGCAATTTAGCAGTTCTGCTAAATGGGTGAAAATGTCGAAGCAATGTTGGATTGCAGCAGAAAAAGCTTGATGTCGAATAGTTGAAGACAAATAACAGAGCGATTCGATTTAATGACGATTACTGTAACTAATGGTTAAACGTTCCGAGCTTCTACCGTTTACTTGAATAACGATATCATAAAAAGTATAGTAAACATTTACAGTTAAAAGAAAAGACAAAGTGAATTGAAAGATTAGATTATAATATTCTTTTATTAACGCGAGTATCACACATTTAAATAGAATACTGTATACCGGATTAAAACGCGATTTATTATTTATATTGTTTACATTATTTATCCCGACCGCGACGTTTCAATAGAGAAGATGGTTTGAACCTTTCCAACACCTGGGATCCATCCAAATCTAAAACCCCAAATCAAACATACTAAAAAACAAGAGGACACCGTTAGTCAATATTGTCATAATATAGAAAATTACAGTAAATAGGTATCAACTCCGTAGGAATATATGGCGTTAATATGGCAACTTTGTGACATTTCAAAAATCAGACAACTGTCATATTTCTGTCTCCTCGCGACCACGGTTGCTGAAAAGCATCCGAAACGTCGGGATAAATAATTTAAGCAACATAAATAATAAATCGCATTTTAATCCGGTATACAGTATTTTATTTTAAAGATAAGGTTATTCTAATTAATATATTCCATAGCGATACTTGTATGGTAAAATATACCCTGTACGTGTACAATTAATGTGCGAATCACGCAGTACTATATACTTTTGCATTGACCAACTTTTTATTGTTTTGACTCATTGCCATATTATAAGCAACACATACATTCAACCATTTTTTATTAGATATTAGTACACCCGATAGACGTTGTCCTGCCAGAATGTTGGCTTCAAAATTAAAATATTTCTAAAGATTATTATGCTATTTTCCCACTTCTATTCTCATAAAATATCTAATATGTCGCTGATGGACATTAATTATTACAAATAAGCTATAAGCTTTCAATTGTAGAAGATGGCGCAGTTTCGAACCTAATTTGTTTTAATATTAATTTTATGCATATTTTCTTATATCTCTGAATTTTCCAAAATTTTAGTAGTTATTCTGTTATTCGGGGAAAAGACGAATCCAACAAATGAGAGATCATTAAATTCGGTGCAGCCGTTCTTGAGTTATAAATGGTGTCACTAACACGACTTTGTTTTATAGTAGTAACACGCCCCAGCTTTGCACGGGTGCAATCTGTATAATCTAGATTACACACAAAATGTAAAGCCTATGTTGCTCGCTGATAATGTAGTTTTATATTGGTGAAATAATTTTAAAATAAAATCGAGTAGTTTTTGAGTTAAATCGTAACAAACAAACAAATCTTTCCTCTTTATAATATGATTAAATTAAATACCTTTGTACAATCACTCTCACAGGACTTTTCATGACAGAAAATTGAATTGGTGAAAGGTCTTATTAAACACAACACAAATACAATAAGCAGATAAGAAAAGCATATCCAATTAGGAAGCTCATACTCATTACATACAATTTAACTTTGCCGAGGTAAAGTTACAAGGAAGTCCGTCTGTCTGATCAGCTATCTGTTTCAGAAGCCATACAACATTCATTCATCCGATGCACCCTGAATCTAACATCTAATTCATATTGTATCAAATTACAGGGAGTTTGTTAAATTATTTGTAATTATATACGTTTTCGATAATATTATGTTTATAACGGAAGTATTTTAACCCATTTAGCGCCGCCGTACTCGTTTGAGTACAGTTAGTTTTTGTAACCTAGCTTTTACATTCGATCGATTTCATAAGTTTTTGGGGATAATATTTTTTTTTTAATAATCACAAAATCAAAATATATATATATTATGAGGCTTCCCTTGAAAATGTGCCAAAGAGAGCATTATATATTGACGAGACATTACGCCACTGTAGGTAAGTGTACATTATTATAATTTACGATAGCTAAATTCAATTTCTAGATCATCTAACTTAAATATTTCTATTTAGTAATCACTATTGTATATAACTATTCACAGAAAATAAGTAAATTGCTAGTATTCGTGAAAATTTGTAGAAGTAAACATTGCTGTACTCGATCAAGTACAGCGGCAACATGCATATCAGAAAAATCTTTATTTTTGTTCAGCTTACTAACAATGTTTTCCAATCGTTTTACAACTATTAACAACTACAAGGTGTTAGAATAAGCTGTTCAAGTTATTATTGAAGACAGTGACGAAGACGGCGACTATAATGTAGCCATTATATCTCCACCTCCGAGCGTGGTGACGGATGAAGAAGAAAGATCTGATGAAGATTTTGTGTCTGCTTCACTGCCTCGATACATTGTCGGGAATTTTGAATTGTTCGTACATAATAAATGAATATAATATTTTGCCAATCACCCCGTAAAATAATGTATACGAAGGAAAACCTGCCAATTAGACTAATGAGTCTCTTGGATCAAGAGTTGTCAAAACACTTTTCGAAAATTTAGAAACCGATCCCACAGATCACAAAGTCTTTTTTGACATATTTTTTTCTAGTTACAATCTTACATTTCGTGAAAACAGTATAAAGAAATGTCCCCTGAAGAGTACACACGATATGAAGAAAGATATAAAAAATAACATGCTGCCAATAACTATATATTCGACAGAACAAATGAGTTATTGCTGTTTAGATGGAAAGATAATAGCGTTTATACGATTGAACCACTAGGTGTGGTGAAAGAGATGGTGTAATATAAGGCGCGAAAGAGTCGATGTTACCTACATCGACTCTTTCCTAGTTTGTTATAAAATTATAATAAAGGAATGGGTGAAGTAGATGAACTTTATCAATCCATATCTCTCTACAGAATTGCTATTCATAGGAAAAAAAGGGGGGAAGGGTTCTATTCACGTATATAATAGAAGTATATGCCTGGGCGTTTATGTATTCTCAGAATCCATGATCATATGAAACAGTTGTTGTTTAGGCGCAATCTTGCAAGGTACTATTTGCATCAAGCAACCTAAGGTATAAACCGCCCCACATCTTCAACAGTTCCAGATTTTGCGAACGCTGGCTTAGGCAACTACCCTCAAAAACTCGAAAAACAATTGCGTTGTACGATTTTTTATGCGAGAGCAAGATAAAACCTGCTTAAAAATATTGTGCATATGAAGATAGTGTTTTGAAATTTTGCACCGCTAAGTGGCCGCTGTACTCGTGCGAGTACACCCTTCTAAAACTTTCCAAAATAGAAAAACATTTCTTTTTTCTTTCTTTTGTATTTAATAATGTCACAAATAATTAGAAAATAAACGATTTTAGTTTAAAATACTGCTAGTTTCATTTTGGCGCTTAATGGGTTAATTGTATTGTAGAAATAATTCATAAGTTCTAATCCTTGAAACATGATTACTTTCAGCTGTCGATAATAGTCTGTAGTAAGTACCTACATAGAGAATATCTATGGCCCGTTGCCAAAAGGGCCAGAGTTCGTTTTTGTTAAGATTTTAATCCAATTTATTGAAACAGTATTTATAATAATTAGTTGCAGGGAAAATATTTATCTTTTTTGGACGTTTTTCAAAAGCTACTATTTAAAGTTCCAATCTTAAGTTAATTTTTTTACTGTTTAATTAATAAATATGTTATAGATATTATAATAATAGCTATCGTACAATATCCCCCATATATGTACACACAAAAGCCGCATCATGTTTTAATAATTATGTACATACAAGTATCATCAGTGACATCATCAAAATAAACAAAACAGTTTTACGCAGTTACGAAATAGAACCTAAGGGCAAATACATGAGCGATGACCGCATAGTGAATAACTACTGTTTCACCTTCACACCTGCCAAACATTAAGAGCACTCGTAAAACGTAATATTTACAATGATCCATTGAACGAAAGCAGTACGTGATATTTTGTCTTTATTATTTAACCTAAGCTGACAATATATTCATCAACATTTTATTATTAATATATTGTTAGTGTAAACCGGTATAAAATTAAGATGATGAAAGGATTATAAGATGTTTTGCAAACAAGTGTATCAGTAAAGGTTGAAAATAAATTGAAAAAAAAACAAGAGCATCGGATCACCTGTCACCTTGGTATGTTATGAACACCTGCGACTGTAGTACCTACTGTACATAATATAAAAGTTTAAAATGCCCTTATACATTAAAATATAATACACTTACTTTACTTTTCATTAATTTTTAAGGCTCAAAATAATACCACATAAATATTATTTGAATGAAATAACTTTGCAAACTGACAGTCTTGACACATTTCTAATTGCTTGTTGTAAAGCACTTGAAACGGCGAGATAAAATATAATTAATTGCGTTTAAATTCTTAAAAAGTTACGTTATTTAAATGAAGACAAAGATACTTCAGCAAACCAGCTCTTGTTGTTATTCACAACATAATAAACAAACAACTTACGCTTCTTTCTCCTTATAACGCCCATTTCCTGATTTAAAACGAGTTTTAAATTTTTCCTTAAAAGTCCAGTAGTGCACGAGTTGTCTAGACCGGATCCGGCGCGTAATATAGAAGACTAAACATCAATCAACTATGCACCAATGCTGCTATTCTAACGCATACCATATCGTTCATTGTCCAATATGATTATCCACTAAAAAGTTCATTGCTTGTATAATTTAATGAATAAAATAGTTTATTTTTTCAATATAAACAAATAGCACTGTTCTAAGATAAGTTTTTGTGTATACGCGCAGCTCGGGGCGCAAGTGATGACGGAATGCGCTATACTCGCTAACACCAAGTCCCAACTCCCAAGATGAGAGGCTGTGGCGCCGGCGTAAGCGCCCGCGACCTTCTCCCCTCGATTAAAAATAGAAAGCAACCTGCCGCAGACTCCTTTTATTTTATCCTCGCTTTACCTAGACATTATCGCCATTAGATCATTAAATAGCTCTACAATGATTTTCCGTGCGTGCCACGATCATGTACTTAAATAGATACATTGGAATTATACAAATTAAATTGTTTAAAATCTTCGAACGAACGAACTTTAAAAAAGCGTGGAGGTGAAAGGAACCTTTTGCAATATGTTCATTATAAGTTAATTTCGATTTTGGAAGGAGTTGATTAACAACGAAATATTTTATTATATACTATTAATGCGCCCTTGCTTCACACGGGTGCAATGTAGATGTACTATACACAAAAAATAGCATACCTATGTTACTCACTGATAATGTAGCTTTCTATTGGTGAAATAATGTTTAAAATCGGTCCAGTAGTCCTTATCAAAAATAAATAAAAAATGAATAAAAACGTTAAAAAATAACTTGTAATTATCAGATTTTTCATAATTAAATTTGAATAAAATAAAACATTGGTCATGGTCGGAAGCTGTAATATTTTAATGACGTACTGTAGGTATTATTGATACACAATGTAATGTATTCAAAATTAAACTTCATCAGAACTAGGATATCGACACTGGAACCCAAAAATTGTATAAACAAGTCATAAATTCTAGTAAGAATGCTTAACATAAATTATAATACGAACACTCGTCTCATTACGGATTAACTTGAAAGTCAAGTGGACAAGTAGCAAGTGGGCTTAACAATTTACTGAAACTAGAAACTACTAACGAGAATACAGCTTAATCTAACTGATTAATTTAGACAGGATCGCAACAGTTTAACTTTCCACCGAGTTGCGATCTACATATTATTATGCATCATATGAATATATTATCATACAATTATCGGCAGGTCGAGAATTATTTTTTCTATCCTTTCAGAATTTCAATAGAGATTTATTTATATTAGTTAAATTATTATAATGATAATTTCACTCAAAGAATTCTACATTCTCTTTTAATAATAAGTTATAACGTATATAGTATCTATTTTTATTACGAAAACACTATTTCAAAGAAATTGAATAAAAATATAATAAAAAAATTTTTTAAAGCGACATCAAAATTACATGACATATAAAGATAAAAATGATGTAGAAAAATAGAGATTTACTTAATTACATATGGGAATAAGGACTGGAACTTTCTAGAGTGACATGATGCTGAAAAACAAATTTTGCTACATATTTACAAAGCACTCGAAACGTGGCGTCGAGAGAATATATTACAAGCACGTTTTAATCCAAACGTTTCTCCATTTAAATATGTAATACTCCCGTTAACAAACGACAATATTAGGATATTTTTTTCTGTCACTGTTTATTTGTAGTCCGCATAACGGTACGGTGATCGCTGATGTCGTTTGTGGAGAATTTCGTACGATCCGCGATGCTTTTGTTTCGTAAGTGGACGTGATTCGAAACTGATATCCTGTATCCGTGTGGCGTATTCGAAAATATCTTGCATAAGACACAATATTTTTTTCCTTTTCTTTTTCAATTATTTTTATTAGTTTAATGGTTACTTGACATTAATAACTTATTAGCGGGAGTAGGTTAAACAGCAGATCATTTTAAAATGATCCGACTTAGCAAACAAAAATTCAATATAATATTGTCTTTTATTAACGCGAGTATCACACATTTAAATAAAATACTGTATACCGTATTAAAACGCGATTTATTATTTATGTATATTGTTTAAATCATTTATCCGGACGTTTCGGATGCGAATTTAAACAATATAATAAATCGCATTTTAGTCCGGTATACAGTCTTTTATTCAAAATTCAATAATAATAATTCATAACATTTCTAACATATTTGAAACGTTAATGTCAATTAAAAACAATTGAATTTCACTTCATAAGATGCAATTATCCAAATCGCCCTAACACATGTAATCCCCGAGGTAATAGTAGTATCAAATAACATGATGTATATTTTTATCTACAATGAAATTACAGTGCAATTTACACGGATTAACTATAGGGTATCAGATGATGGTTGCGCTTCAATAACTCATTTCACAGGTTCGCTTTCAAGATCTTTGTCCGTGGAACGGGTGTTAACCGCAACATGCCTTCCTGCGTTCGCACTTTAGATTATTCACAACGTATGCGGTTTGGCTACCGGTCGGCATTCAAGCAATGAGAGAAACTCTAGGGCATAGTCATTACCACAAGATTGATTTATATTCAGGTGGAATGAATTAGAGAAAGGCATATTCAAGCACAATGGGTAGACAGCGAATGCGTATTCAGATTAGCTCGAGATAACATTTCAAAATGCAAATAACAAATTTATATAAACAAAAGGATAACTTAAAGGACTTTCTTTTTCTAAAGAAATTGCCAACTACCTTTATGGGACATGGGACAGACACATTTCTATGTCAGTTTCACTGGTCACATTTGCTGATTAGCCTACTGTGCTATATCCTTTCGAAACAAGTCTTTTATAAATCTTGTTTTCCCGGGAAAATATATCGTATTAGCTAAATCAATAAAATAACAAAATTTCGCTCAGGATCTAGTTCATACATTAAGAACGGCACACAAACAATTTTTCAGACCATGACGGTTATTAATGCTAACTGTGCATTATAAATGTCATATATAACAATACAAATATTTTCAAAAGATAGATCTCGACGCCATGACTTGCTGCGTTACACAATAAAGCACAAAGAATGCGAGATTGCGACTGTTCTATTATAGTAATTACTTTGGAGCGAAAGGAGTTTTTATGTACATCATAACACCATCTCCCAAATTACGGTCTATGACGTTAACATATAGTTTGGAAAGTAATACCTAGTAATTTGCCTAGCTGTCACATGATTGACGAGCCATCAATTTGGGTAATGAAAACATATTCATCTCGTGCATGTAATACCAATTCAATATACGTATCAAATCACAAAATTTTAATGAGACTACAAAAAATGAAATAGTTATAACTTCTACCATTCATCGCATTCTACAGGTTATTTTTTCATTCAAGAGAAGTTTCAATCTCACAGGAATTCCATAGATAAAAAAAAACTTCAACCGGTTTCAGATATATAAAACGTTACCTTATAACAACCGAATAAAATTACTCATATATGAGAATTGTCTTATACAATAAAAGCAAAGAACCACGGGCCCACGAGCCGCTACGTGTGGCCTTTAGAAGCTACTCGAGGCGAATACAAACCTGAGTGGAAATTAAATCGGAAGGTAAAGCTATGCCAAGTGCAGTTCACTGAAGGCGGTCGTAGTCGCTTGAACTTCTATCTCACATCTATTCACGACCAAGTGAATGCCGAGCAAGTGAACCTCATCGATTATGCCTGTTATGAACTTTCAGCACCGCAAAGGTTGAATGGTCGTATCCATATCAAAGCGATCATAACTCACGATAGCAATAACCATAGCTCGGGATGAACAATACCCAAATCAGTCTGACTATGATATTTAAAAAAGATAAGCATTTAATGCTTTTATAAATTTCGGATATGAATAGTTTGACTAAGACACAATGTATAGTGTATAGTGATTTAAAAAATATGATATTTATTTCGCCCTCACGGCTCAGTGCAATGTACGTGACGTTGAGCGGAGTTCCCGGGTTTGAACCCGGGGAAACAAGATTTAAAAAACTGTTTCGGACTGACAAAGCACAGCTGCCTGATAACCTTCTTGCCTGTACGAGTATAGAAAAATTATTAGTGAAACAGATACAGAAATTTATCTGCCCTAACTAGGGGATTCGTAAATTAATTTTACGATATTAATATTATCCATATTTCTGTTTGTGTTGGTAAATCATGCAACCAGCTTAGACCACCTACAGTTACATTACTTTCTATCTGATAACTTCAGCAACCACATAATATTTTAGAACGGAGCAGATTAAGTTTTTTGTTTTATATACGGAAGTTAATATTTTAATTTTATGTAACGTAAAATGCACAACCAATCTAGATAAGGGTAATTTTACTAAATAATTGTTCAGGTAACTAATGGTGGCTTTCTTTTGGATAAGTAAAGTTCAATGTATCGCTCGACATGTCATTGTTGTGGGCGGCAGCAAACAAAAATATAAACGATGTTATTTTGCCGTCGACCTTCGAAAACCGGTATCTCTATGCACATTCCAAAACGGTGACATTAGAAATATCGAGGGCTTAAAAAGTATAACGGTATTTATACAATACTAGTGGACCCCGCAGACGTTGTTCTGCCACAATTTTGGCTTCGAAATTATTTAATTAAATTGACTCTAGAAAACGTTTGTATGGGAAATAGAAAAGGGCTGTTTTTAGGCTTTTCCCGGAAATTATTCGATTTTTTCTCGCCTTTTAAACCTTCCCTAGACCTCCACGAACATTTCAAGACTAAGATAAGATAAATCCGGTCAGCCGTTCTCGAGTTTTAATCAGACTAACGAACAACAATTCATTTTTATTTATATAGATTTATCACAATCTAATATTTCTTATCATAAAGTGGCCATACTCTATACAGTAAAATAGACAAGATTCAATACACTTGACTAAAATAGTTGTATCTTTATCTAGATAAAAGTTATATCGTTTTCAATATAGACAAAAATGTCTTACTTGCTTTGAATGTGAACTCCATCAGCGAGCACATAATACCGCGGACAGCTGACTTAGTCACAGCCATATTTATGAAGCTCATTAAATAATACACCTAGATGGGTCTTACAAGACCATATAATTTGCATGAGTGTATCATATAGAAGCCCATGAAGTACTGAACCGTTTCGCACCTGTTGTGGCTCATTGGAGCGCACCGCTGCCTCGGGGAGCGATGTTTCTATTATTGTCCATCCCTAGAGGGTTCACGACTCGTCCCATATATGCAAACCATAAATATGACCGAAGATTGACTACATTTTACTCTGTATGACGTCATTGCTTAGTGCAAAGTTTCTTATTAAACGCGTTTTTTTTGCATTTACAGAATTATTCAGAGAAATATAAGATTTTCGTTAGGAGTAAAGAAGAGGTTTAAAACCACCTTATGCTTTCATTAACAACTCAGGCATAGTATTAAATTACAATTCCTTAAATTATAAATCTTTGAACTTTAACAAAAACAACGTAGTTTCACCAAGCATAATGTCATTCGAAGCAGAGTGCCAGAGTCAAAGGCTATCGTATATCTATCCATTCTTATGATATAACAAATAGCATCTTTATATAAATTATAAGATATAGTAAAGCTGCAGGTCGATGACTAGATTAGTTTCTATTCAAAGCAGCTTTCTAAGGCAAATTTCTCCTCGAAGTAAATTCTCGATATCTTAAACGCTTTCAAAGATATATCCTACTGGAATTTGTACTATGATAATAAAATGTACAACCATTTGCAATATCATCGATGTTAACGTTTTTACATTAAAGTACGAAGTTGAAATAATCATTTGAATAATAACATCTGATCTGTGAAGGATAACATCTGAACAATCAATGCCAAGGCATAAAGATAAGCAACAAACTAAAATATCTTATAGCTACAGTAATTATATGGAAATTGACGTACCATATCCATATACAATGGGTTGCAGTTCACTTATGCGAACTCGTCTTGGTGATCTAGTCGGTAAAGTATAATGAACAGGGGCCTGAATGTTATCTTCTGCATAATGTCCATTGCGTGGCAACGTGCCATATACTTGAGTTGAAGCGTTATTGTACAGAGGCTGATAACTTGAATTTATTGTTCTAGTTGGGTACTGGTTGACCCTATTTGGTTCCCTTAACGTAGAGTCAACATAAGCACTATTTCTATTAGGGACGTATCTATATCTTGGCTGGTCATACTGATCGAGTGCTTGAAGGCTTTGCGCCGGATATCCGTACTGGTTAGGCTGACGCCGGTACTTGTCTAATATATCGAAAGCTCTGTGCTGTGGCGCCGAGTAACGGTTCGTTGCTAATAATTCACTCACGGGCAAGCCAGCGCTGCTACCGCTCAAATTACTACGATTACTTCTTATACTACTTCTGGTACTATTCCGACTCAATGAACCATCACTCCGAACACTTAACTTCACTTCTAGTCGTTTATCTCTCATAGTATCTGTATGTTATTGTCTTTAATTATGTGGAGTTATTTTTAAACGCTTTCTATTGTAGCAAATTAATTATTATGAGCAGTGAAGATTAACAATCTTGTAGCGTAGCGTATCGTGACAGGAAAGCAAAAGATTACAATGTACTTTATGCGAAATGACTAATGATCTTAGATGTATTAGTAAATGACCACAAGACTGAGAACAAGCTATGTCAGAGTTAATAGAGGTTAAAAGTTTATTCGTAACATTGTAAGACAAAGGTACTGTCAATTCTTAGCGGGCGGACCGGGACTGGACAGACGAGAACAATAAAATTTGACAGGAGAAAATTCGTGATGTCGATTCGTGAGAATAAAACACGTGCACCGACTAAGAGAAATGCTAATGCAACAAAGCAAACAAACAAATCTTAAGCATTAATCGCTCTGGCTTGAAATATTTCCGGAGAGAGCATACAGTTATGCAGTACCAGCGTAATTTTGCAACTGAAATTATAATATAAAAACAACACAAATCTCCGATTTTATTATCACAGTGTTGCACAATATGGACATATAATTTTAATAAAAATCTGAAAACACGACTTTCTTTGCAAATAATTTCCTGACCACTGGAACAACTTTCATCGCTTTACTTTATTATTGGCGTTGATAAGATAATGTTAGTTCAATTACATGTATTATGCAGTTAATAAACGGATATACTATATACATGTGCTATAACATAACATTATTGCAAAACACTTGAAAGAAATCGAGACCGAATGATATTGTTTTAATTACCTCGGAAATATAATACTCGTCTTGGAGGAGCCTACGTGAATTTTAAATAAGAACATATACTTGAAGCAAGGACAAACTTCAAATGTTGTATTGAATTAGTAAGAGTTATATTTCTTAAATTTTTGGGAAAACAACAAATCAATGGGATATAAACGATTAATGAGTAATGGAGCTGGTCGCAACTACCGTACACTACTCTTTTACGGTATATACCTGAATCATATGTCAGTATTTACTAACTAGAATAACAATAGCTTCACTTGGCCTTCACGTAATCGACGGTTCGAGCAAACTACGTGTTGTTAACATATTAATAACACCTTACATTATTTATTCTATTCATTAACACCGCTCTACTACATTATCTATGGCAGACAACATTGGTGTTCGGGAAAAATAAACAGTACACATCTTTAATTTAATGATGCAATTAAAACTTGAAACTGACAACTCTATTTTGTAGATGTATACATAATATGTATCTATTTTTAAAATCACCTCTTGAACACTATATTACTTTAAGAAAATATTTTTTTTTACTATTTTTGTCAAGCAAATGGCAACAATGCGTCGAACTGAACTATTTTTAACGAAATAATTCAACACAACGAAAAAATGCAATACCGCCAACAAACCCGATTCGTTAAAATCAAACATATGACTAATTTTCTATTGCATAGTTGGTATCACGCGATGGACACTAGCCGATCGTTTTAATAGAGCGCAAATATCAACGCAAACTTAGCGAAGTTGAGCGGTACACTGGTCATACGTAGCAATATGGCACGTAGTGTGCTAGATAATCTGATAACGCAACGATACCTACTGATAACATGCCCGCAAACATTGCGAATGAAAAATATTGCTTCATTGAATATGTGAAGTATTTTTTTAGGAATGCGAAAGCCCTGCGTGTCCTACGTCTAGATTTGTATCACCCTTTGCTTATCTTATAATTTCCGTTGGCTATATACTAGATAATAGATTTCATTCGCAGCGTTTAATAATTTCGAGATAATGTATCACGGAAGTAATCAGATTTTGAAACTTCAGGATATATCTAAGTCACTATTTCCTTGCAAACTTCCTTTTCAACTTCATCATGATCGACAGTTATTATAACTAATTTATACAGTTATTCTCCACAACATCCACCTCGCATCATATTCCCATCGGACCCTCTGGCTTATATCCTTACACAACCAGTAGGTTGAGGAAGTATCCTTTTGGAGGCTACGGAAGGTCACACTACAAGGTGGCTCCAAAGTCCAAAAAAAGCTTAAATCATGTCAAATGAAAATCAAAGTACTGTGCCCTTTTATTTGGGCTCGGCACAATCTGTTTTTTATTCCATTATATTCTTTCACTCGTCATCTCATCAGTTATACCTCTCAACACAATTCTTCAAACAATCAATCAATCTTTTTTGTCTTCCTCTTACCTTATTTGTAACAAGATAGTAAATAAAAACGTTTGTTAATACATCTCTATTGAGTTAGAATACGTCGCACCTTTAATGTAAAGGCCTATTTTAAAAATATCAACTTTTGGGGAAACGTTTTATTAAGATCGTGGAATCCTATGTTTTTGCTTATTATATTACTATTATTCATAACATCATAATTTTATATTCGCTTTATTATTGTATTTTTTCTCTTTCTGTGAAATCCAAGTGGTAGAACAGTTGATATTGAGCCCATCAAACACAACTCATTATTTCGAGTTGTGTCCTTACATTACTAAAGGTGCGACGTGTTTCCTTATGTATTTATGAGTCTAACGATATCGTTATCGTTTCAATTCGGGTAAATGCTAGTTAATAATATTAGGTACAGATGCTTCCTACGAAAGTACTGAAGAAACTGAGCATTAAGGTAATTTATCCTCGTGATTCCACAAAGCAGATGTGGTCACGACCGCGTGAAGTGTCGCAACTCGCAACGATTTATCTCGGCGCATCGTGCACAACCGATGTCACCATACACGGCGATGCTTTCATATTATCTACGCGCTAAAGGTCTTCTTCACACAATAAACATCGAAATGGAACGAAGATATCTCCTTTACTATCTGATATGTATCTTTTGTTGTATGTAAATACGAAATCTCTTGCCTTTAAGTAACTTTCCAATAACATTTCTAAACTGAGCATATTCGCGATATTTTTTGAATAGTTTTTGATAATACTCTTAATAATAAATAATGAATTTCTAAAATGAGCCTTTAAGTTTTTCACGGGTGGAAAAAACTATTTCTAAGTATAATTGTTTTGGAAAGATTTCAGGGTCCTGTGTGAATGTTAACATCCCTAAAACTATGGGGTAAACGTTTACAATAAACATCAGGAATAAAAACTACTCACCATCAGGCACATCGTCCACGGCTTCTTCATCATCCGATTTGTGTTCTTCGGGCTGTTCCCTTTTTTTAATCGCCTGCAAAAATGCAATCATTAAACCATTTCTTATGCTATGTCGAAACCGAAAAGCTCTAACGCGAAGCTAAGCATGCCACAATGCCCTCAGTACCTACATTATGAAATGGAATGATCACGATATAAAACTCATAAGCAAAACTAAAACGTGCCCAAATCTAAATTGAAATCTTGTTCAAAATGTCGCGTTATCTCCGAACGAATCTCACCCGAGCCAGCCATCCTCCAGCTGCTCTTAAGCACCTCATTTTAATACACTAAGTTTTGATTAAGTTACATTGGAAAGTCGGTTTATCGATCGATCGTTGAGTGTACATTATTGCGAACGACGTGCAAGACGGTCGCCAACATCACTGGGGGTCTCCGACTCGCGAACGTTGTGCTTGAGGGCCCGCGCACCAGCCCGTGACAGCCGTATTCCAACAATTACCCACGCTTCAGTCGCAGAAACGATTCCGCCGGAAGATTTATTGTTTATTAACACACTTTGCTCTAACCCACTTTTCAAACAAAGACGGATTTTTACACCAAATTTAACGCGAATCTAAAAAACCAACACGTGTAATTTCTCAAGTAGTATCGCGCACAATACTCCATCACATTCGTAGTCGATCTCACGACTCCATTGTTTATGTTATTCTCTAACGAATAAGAAATTTCAAAGTCCGCTTTTACCCTTTCGCGCGTGAGTGTAGGTAACGAAGTGCGTTTACTTTTCAGATAGACATCGTGATGAAAACCGCGAGATGGCAATCAACTTTGCGAGCGACAACCTGTGACAATGCAATTAGCAGAAGTAATAGGACTGGAACCTTACGCATAAGGATTTTCTTTTTTTTTAATTACACAGTATATAATATAATCAAATAGACCTGTTGCTATACTTCTAATATAGGCCAAAAATCATGGGCTAATCCGATTAAAGTATTATTTTATACCTATTGTTGTTAGAACACGTTTGGGTATAACAACGAAAATACATAATAATATATGCGATGCTTCTCCATGGACTTTCAAATTATAATAAATTTGACGAGCTTGCCCCGTTTTTGAACTGACAAAAAAGACTATGTATTAAGCTGAAATTTTTTTATTACTTTGATTTATATCTTTAATTCTCAATTATTTCATAATAACACGTAGAAATATAATCTATCGATTCCAGAAAATTTAATGGCATCTCATTTCATAGAATCGACACCTAAACGTAACATGATTGATAGAAAGTTTATTCTACTACGAATAACAAAATTTAATATCAACAAGAATTGGTCACACTAAAGGTATTATTTTTTATCTTTTCAAATAAATCGATTACTGTCTTTTTGGCTACGATGCGATGGGCCATAAATTTAAATTGCATATTTAGAAATTCAAGAGGGGAAAACCATTTACTTCTATTAGAAATCAAGATTCTATGACGAGCAAAAAAAAATAACGAAAAGTCTTTTGCATTAAAATATATGATTAGAACAAAAATATAAAGTAGGTACGTGCAGTGCATTTCTGTTATTAGTGCAAATCATACATACCTATCTCATACGAACGCTCTTGAAAACAAGCTACTTCAACAGTTATTGAAAAATTTAATTCATAATAAGTACAATCAGCAACAGAAGTAGGTTAACATTAACCAAAGATTTATAATTGAAACATTTTGTAAAACAAAAAACTTGGCGTTTAAAAAGAGGTTCTCCTATCTCTCTACGTCCTTGATTTGAGAACTGGCAGTAAATGTAAAATTAGAAGCATTTAATTTTTTTTTATTGACGTTCATAAGTGTACATTGTGTTACCTGAATGAATAAATTATTTGAATTTGAAAATCACACTTATACTCACAAATCCCTATTAATTTAAATTACCTAATTATTTTCTTAAAAAGATCCATGTTATATATAGGTCCGGAAAGTGACACAGTGAGAGAATTCCACTCCTCAGCTCTACGGATTATAAAAGGTGGGTCCTCTTTTTAATACAATTTTTTATATACATATTTGATTAGTTTTTATATGAATGAATGAATTGATTAACTTGAAAAAACATATTTTACATTTTAATTTTTAGTTAGTGCTCAAAATAGGGGTGTGCAGTTAAAAGTTAAAACTACAATGTGATTATTTAAAATAATATTTATGTTCTAATTTTAAACAAAAACAATCTAAAATGAAAAGCCCCTTGTTTTACCGGCTTTGTTCATATTGGACATAAAATATAGTTATGTGAACTATTTATTATTAAGATGTTATTGCAAACAAATACTAAGCAACTTTTATTGCTTGCTGTTTCACTAATTCGCGTTCGTATGAGAGAGACAAAATGACCCATATCACATAATCATAACTTTACATATAATACTTTGTTGTATGAACACATTATTCCATACAGAAAATAGTTTGATGATGTCATATGGTTCCTAACTTCCTACATCACAAGCAAGCGAGACCTGAGCGATAATTTCCCTGGCCCGTCCCGCGTCCACTTGGTTGATGCGTTTGTTCTTCAAATGATGGGGGGTGTCCCGGCGATGCAGCCGACCCACTACCGGGGCACTATTAGATCCCCTGTCCGATACCCCTCGCCACGCTACCCGTCTACCTGCCCGCTAAACCAACACCCGGGTTAATTAAGCTATTCGAGTCGGAAAGTGTTTAACTGTTTAGTGCTGCGTTTAAAAGCCCGCCTAGCATGACCATCAAGATATATCTCGCGGACGAGTAAAGACACATTAAGATATGAGATATCTCCGATATATTAGATCTCGATATCGACAACTATGATAGACAAGATATTTCATCGTCAAATATCTCTGACTTCTACATCTGACTTTTGACATTAGAAGTCGAGTTTTAAATATAAGTATAATGTTAGACCTGGAAGACAAAGAGATAATCGATTAAAACACGAGAAACGGGTCGCCAAAGTTTAGTCGTGGTTGTCATGCTAGGCCGGCTGATGTAGTTCTAAAGACCTTATGTACTCTAAAAGGTACTTCAGACAGAGAATCTGGGACTGTCCCTGATTCTCTGTCTGAAGACTGTAGACCGTCAGACTATATCGACGCTAAAAAGCATAAACGTAGTAACCCGCAAATCCAAAATTCTTCTCCAGTGCAGAAAAACTTATTATTTTTTCAAATAAAAATTATTACTTCCGAATTTACAGATATAGAGTTGCCATTTTTGAACACTATAGTTATAATTTTTTGCTTTATACACCTTTATCCGCGTTATCGATAATGCGGCTAAAAACTACCATTCTATCGCTATTATAGTGATAGTGTCATTTACCATTTTCCAGCGTCGATATGGGTCTTGTCCAGCAAAACTGTCTTCTGCATCTGACTTCCGAAACATTAATCATATATAAATTATAATGACACGATTCCAAAGGAAAATGTAATTTCCCGTAATTGCAAGATGATGTTGAAGAAAATATCTAATTATTAGTTATCATTTAGAAAGTATATCCGACCTCATTCGATGTTAATAAACTAGCATAAAGCCTGAACTTTCCCCCGCCTATGCTATATTAATTGAGAAGCAGTTAAGGGGGCGTCCATAACTTACGTGAGGTGTTTAAGGGGGGGAGGGGGTCGAGTCAAATCTCATCTAATCTTACGTTGGAGAGAGGGGGGGTCTCGGCAAATATCACGCAATTTTTTTTCTGATTGAAACAAAAAAATATATACTATTTTGGTCCATTTAATCCAGATTGTATACTAGGGTGGTCCTTATTTTGTCCAAAAAAATTTTTTTTTGAAATGTTGGTGGGGCACCCTCGCAAAGTGAAATATAGGCTTAGAAAGAAATATCATATTTTTTTCAGAATTTATTATTGATATTGAGGGGTCGCGACGGGACTTTTAAAATGGGAAAGTAAAAATAAACACGTTTTTTAATAAATTATCACATTTATTTGTAGTAAGTGAAAACAACAAGAAATTAAACATTAAATCATTAAAATAGTCAAGTTTAATCATAAAATACACAAGTTAATTAAAAAGTTACTTAATAAGTGTTGATTTTTTAGAGTCAGGATAGTTTTTTCTAAATTATTTTACAATCAAAAGTAAAAATTGCTTTTGCTCTTCATTAATAGTGATCGGCTTATAATATTCTTCATTAATGCAATTATTGACTGCACTATGTCTCTTCCAGCTCTATACTCCTCATAAGCTGGCCAAACGAAATGAATTACTGGACACGAAGTCTTCGATATTTTTTCTTGCGATATCTTTGGTACTCAAACTTATTGGCTTCGTAGAGACATCTAGACCTTCGTTTTTTAATGCCTGTACCATTTTTTGTTTAGTATCTGAAGCAATTTCGTCATAAAAAATGTAAATGATAACTGACTCTGACAAATGTCCCATATTGTTTTTTAGAGCAACTTTAGATATTGCTGGACTTATATTTCCTAATATAGTTAGGTATTTTAATAGCTGCAAGTCGTTTCTGGGCGCTGAGGAAGCAACAGAGGCTTTTTCTTCCTTTTTGGTCATTTTTAAAGAATTATTATTAAGCAATAAATAGCTTTTGCCACCCAGCGAGCCCTGTGCAGTCCAGCTGGCATTCTAAATAATATTCCATTCTCAGGAACCCCTCCTAGGTAAATAATGCTGAGGTTGAGTAGCTCTTTATAATCATCTCGAGGCTGATACTGGTTCAGTTGATTTTGAGCGAAGGAAATCATATCCCGAACTACGTTTTGAACTAATTCTAGCGAATGAGGATCAAATGTGACTGTTTTGTAGTCAGTTTGGTCAATTTTGCTCCAGTAGTGATTAAGTCTTTTGAAAATTAAAATATCAGGCCCACTTGAAGGACCTAGTGCTGTGCTAACGACAGCTTCTAACACTATTACTAGAATATGATGGCGCCATGCATGCACGTGCGTTTACGGCCGAAACGGGATTAATTTGAGTGAGTTGCGGGGCATGCCATTGAAAATATAAGGAAAGAGGGGGTGAGGAAAGTGAAATTACGAACTAGTGCTCGTTTATGAGCCATATAAGCAAACAAAAATCGTAACATTTTGTAAATTCCTTCATAAATACCTTTCTTGATCGTTTGGCTTGTTTTAAGTTTTTTTTAAATGTTTAAAGGGCGGGCGCGACCCCTAAACATCGTTTAAAAAATAAAATAAAAAATCTATATTCATATTAGAGCACATATAACACAATGAGAGGGTGCCCCAATTATATTTTTCACTTTGAAAAATAAGGACCACCCTATTGTATACATCTAATTATTTTTTTCTTTTTACAATAACAATCCAACGCGTTTACGTAAGAAACCCAAATTTTGAAAAATCTCACGTGAGATTGGGGATTGGGGGTTGAATAAAATCTCACGACATCTCACCAGGGGGGGAGGGAGGGACAGAAAATTTAAAAAAACACCTCACGTAATTTATGGACGCCCCCTAATCTATGTTAGTTTTTTAATATGCCCCACAGTTAAATAGCTCCAGTCTACGTTTACAAAACATATTAATATTATTGTGCAAATCGTAATCAACACTGGTGTCTTGATTATTTAGTTCCTAAAATAGTCAGGGATTGGATCGCAAATAGACCTCATCAAACGAAAGTGTATTTGTACGTATAATTCTAAACTCCAACCAAGTTTATCGATTAGTAGCAATTTAAAACATGTAATTATACTTTTAAATAAAATACTGTATACCGGATTAAAACGCGATTTGTTATTTATATTGTTGTACTAAAAAACAAGAGGACATCGTTAGTCATTATTGTCATAATATAGAAAATTACAGTAAATATCAACTCCGTAGGAATAGATGGTGTTAATATGGCAACTTTGTGTCATTTCAAAAATCAGACAACTGTCATCTTTCTGTCTCCCCGCGACCACGGTTGCTGAAAAGTATCCGAAACGTCGGGATAAATAATTTGTACAATATAAATAAATCGCGTTTTAATCCAGTATACAGTATTTTATTTAAATGTGTGATACTCGCGTTAATAAAAGACAATATTATGTAGATACCTCTAATTCGTCGGAATCTTCATTGTCTTCGTTTTCATCTTCGGACGATTCCCTGTCGTTCGCTGTCTGACTGTCGCTGTCGTCATCTTGTATTACCTCTGGTAGCGTCGGCTGTTCTACGGGTGGAGGCTGCGCAAACAATAGCATTTCTCAATATATACATATAACTGATTACAGTGGCGGGACCACCATACAAGCCCAAAGGCCTGTTTTGCCTTATTAATGCATTAAAAAGAAATATAATAATGTCATTAGTCATATATAACTTATACAATTACGTAATTATATAAGTTATATAAATATGTAAACACGTATTATGTTAAAATCGGCAAGACCGGCTTTTGTGCTTGTATGGTAGTCCCGCCACTGACTGATTTATACCTAGGTATAATTAAACAGTAAAATTGGTGACATTGAAAATATACGTATGTATCTACGCATAACATCAGATGTCATGCCGTGCGCACCGATGGGTCGTGGGTTCGAATACCACCGGGACGACAAGTTTATGAATTTCTGTAAGCATGTCTTCCCCACATCTGGTTACTTCGGACACTGAACGGGTGGGAGGAATATAGACATTCCGACAGGATAACGAACCACCCTTCATAGGTGAAAAATCGTGAACAGACTAGGTGCTCCGAATGCTCGAAGTAAAAAGGTCGACAGCGCATCATTGACTCATGTTATGTAGGTGAGATATCACCTATTATCAAGTGAACTGTATGAGTATTTTTGAATTTTTCACATAAATGAGGTTATGTGAAAAAAGTGTAAATACAAAAGTTGTAGATCTTTTTATTACCTACAACTTTGCCATTTGACTTTTTTCCATAGGACTTGTAGTTTTGCCGGAAAACGAGATAAACCGTTTTTACCCTTAAACCCCCCCCCCCCCCCCCCACTTCCACTTCCCGAACTCGGATCGACCGTAATTTATTTTTCCTTACATTTTGATCATATTCCCCTCCTTTTCTAATGGGTTTCAACCTACTGTATTTTTTTTTGGTTTCCAAAATTATCGACACTGGTCTATATACCTCTTTCGCTTCTTCAATTTTTTTGGGAAAATTAAAATGACAGTGGTTGATCAAATGTTGTTTATGAAACAATATGTATTGCGAGAATTATGTACTTGAATAAGAATTGAAAGTGGTTACATTAATACATACTTCGATAGTTTCTGTTATTGTTTGCACAGGTTCAGGCGGTGCGAGAATCCCATTCGTAGTAGGGACTTCATTTTGTGTTGGCTGCTCTGGCGTTCTCGTGAATAATTTCACAGCTTTCGCCTTTAGATCTCTTGGATGAGGTGTGTTTTGGCGGACGAATGGTGTCTGTCAAAGGAAACATTATTTAAAATTTTCACAAAATTATTGTGTTATTCTAAAAAAGGCTCTTCTCGCTTCATTATTTTTTAATAATTGTCTGCCAATTTATTGTAAAGCTCTGGACAGTTTCAATAATGAAATATATTTGCAATTTTACTGAAGAGCCTTTTAATAAATGTATAGAAGAAAATTACATGCACATGCCTGGAATCAAGATATTTTTCAACTAAATTATTAATGTTCACATGAATTAATGCATAATTTTAGCCATAACAGAAATTGTGAGATGATTTTGAGTCAAAACAAGTTTTAAAAAAAAAGAAAATTTTCTGAACATACAAACACAACGTGGTCATAAGAAAATGTTTTAAAATTTCCTATGTAAAATTTGGATACTCTTTTACATATGCTTTACTATAAATAAAAATTAAATAATGTACATTTAAATAAAACATTTCTGTCTTTAATGCAATCATTCGAAATATACATGTGACGAATTCGCGAAAACAATTTATCAAAATAATTTATTCCGACAAAAAAAGAATACAATTCTTAGCTGCACAAGCAATCCATAAGTAAACTTTCATTATCTAAAGTAGGTAATTAAAAATTTACCTTAGCAGCAACTACAAAACTGCCTTATTACATACTATGCAGGAAGTCAGTTACGTGACCTTTATGTCTACAAAAATTATAATTGTCGTTTTGCCTATTAAGCATATCAAGTGGAATATGGAATAGGCGTGAATCACAGGATATGATATCACACGACAGTTCACCTCGACGCAGTTTGGACGTCTCGGGATATAGAGTAATCCGACTTAAGTGCAGTGCAAATTAGTGCCGATAAAGAACAAACGTAGTTTGATACGATATATGGAATCTTTTCCACATTCCTCTTAAACATTTATAATACACATCCCGCAATATTTTTACAGAATAATGTTAATGATAAACATGTATGTGCTAATAGCGGAATTTTGTTTAAATTAATAAAACTACTTACTAATTAAGTTTGATTACAGGTATCATAAAACTTGGAGTTAACTAAATAATATATTAGAACTATATACACAGGTATGTAAATTTAAAACTGTCTATGAAAAATAATATTAAAATAGAAAATAGCATAACATTAAAATATAAAATAACTATGTATAAAAAAATTGCATGCGTCTAAATTATCTGTGACATAATTGTGTTAGAAAATAATAACCTCTAAAATTTCAACCTATTGTAAAAGCGTTGCGATACTAGTGCTCGAATAGAAATATTATACAATATTTATATTGTACAAGGCAATCTATTTAACGGTACTTTCCTATATTCTATGCATAGATTCTGGGTAGCGATTTTGAATTCTAATACAATGCAAAGTATAAAACTAAATGCATGTTCGAGGCAGCGATTACAGGTATGGAGTGCATTCACAATATTTCTTATCATTCTGATTTTTAAAATAATTTACATTTTAAAGTAAAAGGTAATAAAAGAAAACAATGCAATATCTAAATTGACCGGTGAATGCCATTCTCATTGTATTAACAGAATTGGATCATATTTCAAAGAACGTACTAGAATAGTAGGCGATTAATTACTTAGTACTTACGACCAATGCGAAATTGCATTGACCACATTGTAGTTAAGGCGAAAACTGAAATTATACGAAAGATGAAAAATAAAGAAATCAATTTATTTAAAGTAATTTTCTAGAAAAAACACTCATAGGATCGTCGATCGAACCGTAATTTTATTAATGGAAAAGGAAAGAAAAACAAAAAAAAAATGGATTGGATATGGATGAACCCATAAAGCTTGATTCGAAAACGAACAAGACTCTTATCTGCCTATGACTATTTTGGACTTCCAATTATTTTTCTAGGTCTTTCTGAAGTTTGTAGTTAATGAAAGTTTTGTTATAAATATATTTTTTATTCGTTTTCAAATAAGCGTAGGCATATACGGATCCAATTAAAGGTATATTTCGGTTAACTAATGAGATGACGCGAAAAATAAAACAATAATAAAAAAAACATAGGGCTGACATCAAATAAAATGTAACAGGGCTGGGCAAAATTTGTCATAATTTAGATAAGGTTAAAATAATATTTGTGAATGCACTCAATGTCGTGTACCTCAGCGAGGTTAGTAATAGAGGAGGACAGCCTCTGCAGCGAGCTCCTCCTCTGCGTGGTGACAAGTTTGCGAACTACATTTAAAGGCCGTCTCAGCCCTAGCATCTGCGTGCCGAAGAAAGAATCAGACGCCTCCTCACTGTCCTCCTGAATCGATGTCACCTTGAAATTAAAACTTCACTCGAAGAATGTCGCCGTGCTTTAGTGTACGCGAAACGCGTGCGCCAAACTAGATACATTACATAAGTAAAAGTGTTTCGATACTGAAATAAATGAATGATTTTGTTTGGTCGTATTTATTTCCTCCATAATGCTAACACAGCACAGTGATTGAGAGAAGCGCATTACATGTAAAAAATACACAGAGTAGATATGATTTTTTTTTAACTGCTATAAGTTGCTGAACGATTAAATTTAGTGCCTTAAATATTCAAATACGAGTGCATTCTTGGTGTCCTCATTAAAACGGCTATTTTATAAAATAACTAAAGCGATAAGTGACTGTTTTAACTTCATCAGATTTATCCTTTTTAAAAATGTTAATATAGCTATGTATCATTAATTTCTTATGATATTCAAATAGCACATTTGTAAATATAGAAATCGAATACTAGCTTCAAAATAGTTTAAACGGCCATGTTTTAATGGTTAAATCTTAATATAAAATTAAAATAATTTACAAAACATATGTATATGTACAAAACACTTAACATAAATTGTTGTAATTTAATACTTTACAATTCATAAGGTTTTACTTTAAACTATTCTAGGTTAAAAAAAAAACATGCAGTTAAAATAAAACATACAACGAAATTTGCGCAATTTTATTGGATAAACAATAAATAAAACTGGCTTAACATAAATAATATTTGAACACAAAAAATACTTACACAAAATCAAAACAATAACAACCAATAATAGTTTATCTAAAACTATGTACAGTTTTTACATACGAGTAGTACTTTAAGATATTACTCCAATGCTACAAGTATTGAGCTTAACGCTAAATATGCTCTTTGCCTAGAAAATACGTTATTTCTGAACCAACCGCTTATATTCCTACAATGACTTCTAAACCTATAACAAGTATTGTTTACGCACAAAGGCATATCAATACTAAAAGATCTATGTGGACGTTTGAAACGACTGAATCGTTTTCTTTTGGGAAGAAAGGGACAACAGCATTTGCTCACCTCTTTCGCTTCGGAAACGTCTTCGGTGAATTTCACAGAAATAGTACGGGATGCTTCTTTCTCCTCCCAGTCGTCGTCGGAATCGCGGTCTCGTGAAAATGTTGATTCTGTCCGATAAAATAAGGTTATTATGGGAAAAATTATTACCGTAGTCGATAGACTAGACTTAAGTGGTCTGTGATGATGGCAACACAATATTTTTACTTTTTAATAATATACGAATTTCCATTGTTTTTGTATTAGATTGTACCTACTGTATTGTACAAGATTGTAATCCATATTTAAATTGTATTTCTGTTATAAGTTAAATTTTAAAGAATGTCAGTATTTTTATTACACATAAGTGCCCAGATATTGTATTCCATGTTGTTTTTGTTGTATATTTGGGGCGGCAATACTTATGTTGAGGGCAACACAAATGTAAATTAACATGGAAGTTTTTAAGTTAATAATATAGCAACACTACTATGGTATCAGGATTCTATTCTTGTAACGTGTGTCTCATGGTGTTAACAATTAATTTTTCAAGAAGCCAAAATCGCAGTTATTCCTCAAATATAAAATATACAGTCCACGTTCTCAGCAGTCTGAAAATAGTTCATGGTAAAAAATAATGAAGCCCCGATACTCTTAACATTTACTTATCAAACTACCCATACATTTACAGTGAAAGCATACAACACATGAACAAATACAACACATTAGGCACCCCGT
The DNA here is from genome assembly GCA_905404175.1 of Anthocharis cardamines. Lineage (NCBI taxonomy): Eukaryota > Metazoa > Arthropoda > Insecta > Lepidoptera > Pieridae > Anthocharis > Anthocharis cardamines. The sequence continues at coordinate 6,210,732 of FR989959.1, forward strand.
ATAAATAGATATTTTTATGGGACCGTTTGATTGAGAAAAACAATTAAAAGATGTAATTTGTACAGTTTTATCCTATGGTAATGTGAACATTGAACTAATGTTTGTAGATAGGACGTTCTTATTTATAAACAGGGTATAAGCTTGAAATGGTTATGTTTTGTCTCGCTTTATCGAATAGTAAGTGACATGAGAACGAGTGAAACTAAATATCCAAGCTCATATCACGTTTATGAATAAGGGTTATAGTATTTATGTGAACAGAACTAACTACTGTTGGTGTACAAATTCTAAGGTGTATCAAAGCGGCTAGGTGATTAAATATTCAAAAATCGAACAGAATTCTGAAGCTTGGCAAAAACGCAAAAAATAGACTTCTGAAAAAGGTTGCATACATACAATCTTCATGCAAACAAAAAGATTATAGGATAGGTATCTAGGTGATCCGCATCACCTTGACATATGGAAGTCGAGCAAGTAAGCGAGCGTAAGATTTACGCGCAACTTCATTCCACGTACAACAAAATTGTGGAATGAACTGTCGCCTTCAGTTTTTCCAATTAATTATGACCTCGCTAGTTTCAAAAAACGAGCCTACAGATTTTTAAAAGGCCGACAACGCATCTGAGACCTTCAAGTCGTAGATGTCCATGGGCGGTGGTGATTATTTAACATCAGGTAACCCACCGGCTCGGTTGTCTGCTCGGAAAATTAAAAAAAAAGGTAATATTATTATTCCCTTATTAAAAGATAAAGTAATTACATTTTTGTACACGACACTATAATTCGTGAAAAATAAATGAAAACGCTTATGGTTTTTAAATCCCTATTCTTATTTGCTTTTGAGAATGGCAACGAAGAATAAATCTGCCGTTTTTAACAGCTAATTTTAAATCTGGAATTTCGACTTTATTTCCGTTTCTCTTCAGCAAGAATACATCATATTTCGATTTCCAAATCTTTATTTCCGTTTCTCTTCAGCTAGAATACACTATCCGGACTGTATTTTCAAACAATGTATGTACTATACGTTTTTGCTAAGCTCCGTATATACAGTACTCACCTCGTATCCTATCAAGCTCTTGCGACTGTGAATTAAATCTGTGTTCCCTGAACCAGGTGCCACTGCCGACCTCTGAGGTGTGTTCCAACTCTATTCGTGTCGTGTAAAGTGACGTTAATATACACGGCAAACAAAACAAAACACCAGTCAATGCCTATGCACAAAGGAAGACAGCTATCAGCTTAAAACGTTAGGGGTTTTTTTTATAAGTCACTCCACTTTTATATTAATTTTCATAAGTATGTTATTAAACACATTTTAAAAATACCTATTGTTGTAAATGTTAAGATTTCTTTATTGCTCGTTTTAGTAATAATAAGTTTGAGTCTATTTTAGCGCTAGAGCGCAGTTACTTTTTTATAAACATTTATAGTTTTGGTACTGTTTATGTTTGTGTTGCTATATATGAGAAAATGCAACAATCTAAACTATAAAGAGAAAATATATATTTGTAACGAATAAACCCAAAAATACCGGACCAATTATAAAATTCCTTCACCAATAGAAAGATACATTATCAGCGCGTTTTTTTTGTGTATGGTATCTACATTGCACCCTTACGAAGCCGGGCCGTGTTGCTGCTAGTATATAATAAACTGAATAATATAATCCCGGGATAAAATCTATGACTGTAATTTTTATTTGTGTATAGGCATTGACTCTCGCACAATTAAAGAAAAGCACAAGAAGCAAACAATATTAAATGATAAAAAAATGGACTTCATAGTCGTGTATAAAACATTTAGGACACGTTTATCTCATAAAGATAGAGTCGTGACGTGATCATTATATTAAAAACTATTCTAAAATGCAGTCTTAAGAAAAATAATTCACAAACTATTACGTATTTTAAATCCATTTAAGTAATTATACTTTCTTATTTTACAATATTTTATGATATCAATCTGAGTCTAAAACGGTATTATTGTTTTTCTTAAGACATTTAATTTAAAAAAGCAAATGGATTAAGCAATCGAAGCCTTACTCCTTAATTATCATGAAGGATACTGCTCAGGAACACAACTTTCCTTAAAACTCAATTTCATTAAATATATTGATTATTTATTAAATATTAGCATTTTAATATTATATATTTTTCACTTCATGATAATGACTCCCACAGCAAAACGATAAGAGACATATTTTTCGAATTGTCTTATTTTCAAATATTTGGATTCTTAAAAACTCCAATAGATGGCGCTAATCCATTGATGAATTATAGTAATAACTCGCTTTACGCGACCTAGCTTTGCGCGATTTTTTTATAACGCGGTATTTAAAATTCACGTTCATTGACTTTAGGCAATAAGAGTCGTTCAATCGTTACAACACGCGTATTTAGATTTGCGCGATTTTTTTCCGGAACGCATCCCTCACGTAAAGCGAGGAATTGCTGTATATTAATTTCATACAAAAATGGCTCATTCCCACAAATTTAGAGGTCATACATACCTGGTTGTTGCGTGTAACTAAGCTGAGGTAGGAGGAAGCAAGTCAATACATTCTCGCCGGTCGTTTCGTCCCTGTCCGTCTGGAAGGTCAATAACGGTTGCGCCTGATTCTCCGAAAGCCACACCGCTTTTAATTCCAAATTCACTAGTGTATATGGAAGATATTGTAATCTAAAATCGTACAAAGTTAGCATCACATAATTTTATATCGTATTTATTACCCAAGTTGCGGAACAAAAACCTAAAAAAAAATTACGTAGAAAATAATATAATAATTATTACAAGTGATTCTTTTGCCTACCGCCAAATTTTAGAAATGCATATTAAAATATATATTTAAGAAGAAAAGTACTTATATTTCATACTTTGGGTGCCGTCAAATTTTTAAATCGTCAAGTGAGCCACGACAATAAAAGGTTGAGAATTACTGATCGATACATTATAATCGACCACCTAGTACACTGAATATATAAATCAGTAATAAGAAGGGTAACTTAAGCTAAACCTGTATCAGTGTAAAAACTCCGTTTCATCGAAATCGTATGTCTTATCGTATTATTTCGAGCCAACTATGTGGCAAGATAGTATAAATTAAATGAATTAAAATGTTAAGGTGTTTTAAAAGAATATTTGCAGTAGGAGCAAAATTTATAATTTGTATTACAACAGACTTTGACTTCGTTGTGAATTTTATTTTTTTTATTTAGCCATAACGTCGTAACAATTGTTCCGTTGTTTTCTAAGTACTTATATTAATATTATATTTCTCTAATAAGTGAACATACTGTAAATAAAGTACGTATGCGTCAATATACTTAGTTCTTATAATACAACTGTTTTCCTTATACCTCGCACATGACTTACCTATTACCGCTAACATCTAAAACATGGAGGGATTTACAATTTCCTAGTTCATTTGGCAACTTGGTAAGCTTGTTGTCTCTCAAACTGAGTACGCCCAGCACAGTCATATTGCCGATTTCCGCTGGTATTTCTCCTAAAGAATTCCTATCAACGTTCAGTACAGTCAACTCGTTGAGGTTGCCTATCGACCTCGGTAGTTCCATGAGAAAATTCTCCGTCAGAATAAGCTCTTGTAAGCTTATACACCTGTAAAAAATCGAAAATAATATTATACATTTGGCATACGAGATAGCGCTAATCTATAAAGTGGTGCATGGTATAGTATCAAACCAAAAAAAAAAACTCAAGTTAAAATTTTAAAAGGTTCTGAAATTTCCGAATGCTCGAAGTAAAAAGTAGATCGACAGCGCATAATTGACTGACGTTCTGTGGCTGAGGTATATCACCTACCATCAACTGAACCTCATGCTCGTTTGTCGATATCTAACATAAAAAAAAGATCATGTAAAACGCTAGACTTGACATCAAGTATACTCTAATAAAATAAAAATTGCTGGACAAATACACACCTTCCTACATTTTCATTCAATGTATGTAGTCTGTTTTGGTCCAACTTCAATATTGCTAATTTCCCAAGATCGCCGATACCATTGGGTACCGTTTCGAGCATATTTTGCGACAAATGTAAATCCGTAAGGGAACATAAGCCGCCAATCTCTTCTGGAATTTTCTCAAGCTTATTCTCACTAACGTCCAAACATATTAAAGCTTTCAGGTTTCCAATTTCTGATGGTAAATACTGTAGTTTATTATGGTCAAGCCATAATTCTTGTAGTGCGGGCAACTCCCCAATGAAACCAGGCTAGAAGGAAAAAGTATTTATGAATTAATTCTTACAAATATTCCTAATAAACATTATAATTGCGTAATTAATTATAAACATAATAATTTTGTCCTTCTATAGAGCTTAAACGGAGCAACAAATTTATTTAACTTTGTGCAGAAATAGTTGAGAAGTAAGTTTAGAAGCAAAACTGGCTTAACATTTACCCGTATGTAAACGCTAATCTAGATAATAAATATGTGTTATTAATATTATATGAATAATACACATATATTTTGGTTTATAGATTATTATTTATCATCTAAGTTATACACTGCATATAGAAACATATTGTTCGCACATTTATAACCAAAGATCTTTTTCTTTTATCGTTTATCACTGTATGATAAGTGTGTGTAATTTATGGCAAGATAATTGTGTTTATAAAAAACTTACCAGCACTTCTATTTCGTTATCACCAAGATCTAATCTTTCAAGTTTAGTAAGATTTTTCAGTGACTCTGGTAGGGACTTCAACAAATTCTCTCTCAGCTCCAATGATTGGAGAGACACCAAGCTGAAAGGAACATAATATAAAAATATAATAAATAACTATATTGAAATTTTTACTTTACTAAGATGGTATTTTTTTTAAATACAGAGCGGACAACCGGTTGGGTGGGTTAGCAGGTGGTAAGTAATCACAACTGCCTATGGACATCTGCGACTCAAATGTGTTGTTGGCCCTTAAAAATGTATAGGCTCATTTCGTTTATTTTTATTAGCAGATAGTTATGATGCCAATAAATTTAGTGTTCAGCAATTTTTTTTATGGCGTTTGATATCCAAACATAAGGATTTCTTCATAAGAGGGGAAAAAAAATCTTTTCAAAAAAATTTTTGCAATAGATTTATTTAAAGCTACGTACACATTTTAAGAAAAAGTAACTATTGAATTCATTTCATTATGTTCATATATTTTGCAAATTATTATTACTTTCTATTGATTGATTCTAAATTGAAAAGTAATGTGTAAAATATAAGTTTTACTTCCTATACTGTAGAAGATAAGTAATTGATAAACATGTTTACATTTGACTTTGTGTTATCAACCTCATCTTATTTACAAACAGATGTGTCATTAGGTCAATGGATTTTGCACAATAATTCATATTCGCGAAATGACTCACCCTCTAAAATAATGTAAGCTACATAACAGAAAAACCCCAATAATATTTGTATTTTGTACGGTATTCCCTGATTTATTTACGCTTTATTTCTTAATAATTATTTTATATATAAACAAATCAAGCAATGCGAAGAAGGCACTTGAGTTCGGCTCTCTTAGATATGAATCCACATACCTGTCTCGTCTTTCAAATAAAAGAAAGTCATTGGCAAAATATTACGAGTCAAATTCACGTATGCGACATTGGTTTCGCGGGACTCAAGACAATGGATGACTAATCCAGTGACTATTCAGAGTAAAGCCATAAGCAAGGTTAACTAAATAATAGGCTGACAAGTGGATTACGTGAATATATTAGAAGATATATATTTTTGATGGGGTTGACACGTTGAGGCGTACATCTAGCTTGCGTTCTGATGGGTCACAGGTACGAACTTCGCCGAGTTTGACATGTTAATTTCTACGTCTAGTCATTTAGTGGGAGCAATATTGAAACTTCGATCGTCGCGAACCACGGCACATAGATGAAAACTGTGAAATATAGGGCATTTCGTATTAAGCCTATGGATTTCTGAATGCTAAAATAAAAATTAAAAAAGTGACCTATTTTTGAAAAAAAAAGGGAATATTCTGTGACTTAGTTATCTTTTTCCATTACTTTCGTGTGACGATTTCTGATATTAAAAAAATATAATTTGCGTATAACGACAACTGGGACAGTTATGGGTTTAATTCAAACGAAGAAACTCTAGTATTAAACCTTGCCTTGCTTAGAATAAGTAATGAGTATCCAATGCCAATTCACTATGAGTGTGTAAATAGGATTTTGTTTACATTGTACACGCGGTCGTAACTTACATAAACTTGTATAATAAAACCTTGACATCACATTCCTTAGCAAAGTATCAAAACAATTAACGCTAAAATCACGATGAATCATTTATGGACATCAATTTCAATAGTTTTGATATGTGGCCTCCATATTAAAATTTGAATTCAGAAAGCTTTCAAGGCGTATTGAAATATAGATAAGTTATCGAATTCTCAATAAAATAGGGGATAATTAAAGCGTTGTCCTCACTGACCCGTTTCTAAATTTATCGAGCACATAGAAGTTTTCTCTCGCGCGTTACATTAATATGACACCGCAGATCGTAAAAAGCTCGGATACAAAAATTAGGTTTATTAATGTTGTTAATTACGAAGTAACTCGTAACTTGTAAGAAATAAGAATGCATTTATCGTCCCGCTGCAACGAGTCAAACACTTTAATTAGTCACGCCGTGTGCGATTTTATTACAATCCTCTGCATTCTTATCACAAATAGTACTATTTTATAGGTAAGCCGATACCGTGAGCGAGAATATCATTGCACAGAAATAAATAAATGTATAATATATCAGTGTTAAAGTAATAAAATATTCCGTTGGTTTTTAATTTATAAATTATTATAGATTTAAAAAAAAATGACGATTCAAAATTGTTAAATTATTTCTATTTTATCTTGACGAGATTAAATATTAAAGAAACTTGGTCCTTACAAGGCTACTTAGATATCCAGCGTCCAACTTATTAGATAAAAAAAAAATGTTTAGGTACAAGAGATGAGTCATTATTATTTTACGTAGCAATGTTATTTTTTTATATTTTTATTTATCAATACATAGTTTGAAGAGTTGTTATCTTTGAACAGGTTTTCAAAGCAAAATTTAATTATGTTGAAATAGAATTGAGCTACAAGTTTTTTAAAGATAATTATTTTGCACTGTCAATGGAATACAGTTTGTAATTAATAGAAAGCAGTTAATTCATGTCTTGATGATATTTCAGTCTTCTATGCCCTGTCCGACCAAGACAAATTTGTTTTTAATCTTGTTTCCCGGGGCTCGAACCTAGGTGCTTAATGCAACGTGCAATACCATTATCTTAATTATTTACGAAAACACACTGCAATTATAGCACTAACAATGATTAAGGTTACGGGTTAGATAAAACATAATATAGCACCTTGATAACTCGCCGTGGGCGCACCTATGCCTATCGCGTGTATTACCTACGTCATATTCAATTTAATTTTTAATAAACAAACCTATTTTGGTTCTTAAAAACAGTCGGGTAGAGTTTAGAATTATTGTTCTTACGCTCTTGCGGTTGATGGGTTTAATGAATAGGACATTTTATACTTTACACAATGTCAGTGTCCTGAATTCCATTGCAATTCGCACAGGTTGTCCAAGTGGTTTCGCTAATAGCTTGTTTTACCAAAACAAGTAAAAGGTTTCTTGTAGTTACATGAAGTTCACCTTGGCACTTTTAAGGGATGAAAATGAACAAATATAATAACTACTAGATGGTGATTCTAATTGTAAATATTGTATGCCATAAAAATGTATTCAAAAACTTTTCCTATTCCTATAAGCGGTATGAGAAATTGTAGATTTATTAATTTTGTATTTATAATGCCATTTAATATAGCATATTCATATATGCTTGAAGAAGTCATTTTTCTTTCATTGTTAAATTTTCTTCAAATTTTGCAAACACATACCTACTAGCTGAAAAGTGGCAAATGCTTTTTATCCCATCTAATAAGAGATCGGTTTTCCATACATGAGCGGTGGCTCGTTAAACGGACGAAATTTTTATATAACAGAACGGAGCGGTGTTTTATATAGGTACTGGCAATACATAGGAAATAGTTTTTTTTAAATTTATATTAAAACAAGTTGTATATATAACAGTACACAAAGCATCAGATCACAGATATAAAAACAAAACAACAAATGGAATAATAAAACCTGTAAACACAAACCATACAATACATATTTGTACTGAGTTCATTACACTGTAGTCTTCCACAAAAGCGTCGCCAACGGCAGTAACTTTCCATCGAACTTTCGCTTTCATATTTGAAGAGCTTTACAATAAGCTGTTTATATGATGAAATATAGTTTTGGTCCAAACTTATGTATACAGATCTACATCGTTAATCATAAAGAACTAGTGACCAAGAGAAAATAAATAATAAAAAATTGGTTACGAAAGCGTTATGTAATGATTACGATAAGTTATTTGGACTTGCTGTGGTAAAGCCGCTGGACTAACATATTATGTATGTGTAATGTGTATTGCCTTTTCGCCCTTAAAAGCTGATTTGATCGTCGGTTATCTTTTAATTAAGGACTAACCTTTACGTTTAATATGTAGATCTTTAACTTAACTTTCAAAAATTTGCCCTTAACAGCTTTTGTATCACATTGAACTACACTTATGTACCACTAGCTGATGCCCGCGACTTCGTTCGCGTGGGGTTCACTTTAACCTGAGCTTTTGAGCAAGCTTTCTTCAAATGACATATCCTGCTCCACCCTCTGTACTTGGTGATTTCTTTTGGGAAAGAGCTATCAAATTAGTCATTGACGGTTGCTTTTGCATCATGTTATCGACATGTTTAATGGTGGTTGAGATTGAGGTTCGAAGGATGATTTGAAATTCAATAGTTGAAATAATTAACCTGACTTTAAAGAAACTTTAGGGAGATTCATATTAATTAAATTTTACGTGACCAAAATCCAGATATGTGTCTTTTTTCTACTAATCAGAATTCAATCGAAGATTGGATTCAATGCATTTTCTGTCTTAAATAGATGCGTGCGTTCATTTAATTGGTCATTTTCATTTTCGGACATTTTTTTTAAATTCCTGGGATTCCTGCCCGGGTTTCCGGTGCTAAATGCGGAAACCTCTAAGATACGGAAGCAAAAAAGCAATGTCGAATAATCGTAATTCTGTTTAAGAGAAAGGATTGATGAAAATGTGAAATAAATGATCTCATAAGAAATACTTTTTCATATAATATTTCAATAATACATTTTCTATTTTTGTTATAATATAGTTCTTTCAAAAAATAAATAAAGAAATACAAAAAAATATTTCTTTCATTTCAACTTCAGATTCGAACTCGCATCAGAAGCTACGCTATGGGACTGCATATCCACTATTCTACGAATACATATATTGGAAATGGCGAAATAATCAAACTATTTCATTTACATATCAGACTGTGATTGACATCTGACAATTCGAAAAAGTTCAACGCGAGTCAGTTTGCATTGAAATTTGGTGATATGGTGCCTTTAAAATAATATTTAAATGATGATAACTTTTCTTTCCGACAACCGATTTCGATAAAACAAAGCCTATATGTTGCCCCGGGCTTTCCTTAAAATATTTGTGTAAATTGCATGATAATCGGTTCAGTATCTTCGGAGATTAGCGTGAACAAACAGACAGACAGACAGACAGACGGACAGACAGACAGACAGACAAGAATCTTAAAAATTGCATTTATGCATTCTGCTACCCTTCTTTTATCACCCCTCTTAATTTCTGGTAAAAATATTTAGTGAAGCGTAATTTCGATCCTACTCTTTTATTATATGTATAGATAAGGCTAAGCATCGTATGGCCTGTGTATTTTTAACAAGTGTGGGTTTAATGACCTAAAGTACTTTAAAAGGTACATATGAAAAACATTACTTCAGACCGAGACTCTATACATATAACTGACATGGTCCTTTACGTATTTATTTATTTGATTTGTATTCTCAACACTATATTATCATGAAAACTCAAAATATACCAAGGTAAGGTTCTTATAAACTTCACGAAAAAATACAATTAACTATATATTTAACTGTTTCGTTGTATATTCGACGTACATTAAGCAGTTAGTATTTAAATCTGAAATACTGGTATTAATTTGTACTTCATGAAGTACCTTTCTTTTTTCTTTTCTTTTTTTTTGTACGATGTTAAATGCATTTGCGCACCCGCTGCGTCAGGGTAGTGCAAGGACGCAGGGAGTGTGGGACTCACGCTACTTCAAACTGCCTGCTGTGAACGCTGTGCTCCAGGCAACTGGGTCACTGGGAACTACCCACTAAGACCTCTCACCCCTCAATCCGACTTAATGGGGCCCACGGATTCACTTCATGAAGTACTTACGCTAGGACTTAAAAGGATAAAGCAGTGCTAAGATTTGTGTCTTGAAGCTCACCTGCCGAAGTCGCTCGGTAAGCTGGTAAGTGACATGTCATTGAGGCCAAGCACAGTGAGCGCCCGCAGTTGGCTGAAGCCAGCGGGCAGACGTGGTATGGGGTTGCTGCTGAAGTCCGCGATCTGTAGCGCGCGCAGCTTCTTGATATCTTCAGGGATGTCGGGAATGTCTGAAATTGATAACAACGTTCCGCATAATACATATTATTTAACTAGCGATCAGCCCCATCTTCACAAGGGTGCAATGTAGATGTACTATACACAAAAAAGAGCTTTAAATTGGTGAAATAATTTTTAATCGTAACAAATGAACAAAAAAACAAATCTTCCTAATCTCTTTATAATATTAGTATAGATTGGCGAACGTACCTCGATCAGATCGGGGACGTTCTTCAATAGGATCAAGTCAAAAATACTCGAATATAGTAATCCGTGACCTCTGCCTACCCCAATGGTAAAGAGGCGTGAAATATAAGTAAGTATGTATGTAAAAAACAAAGAAATCTAAGAAAAATGATATAAAAAATAGCGATGATTGGAATTCGTGGGTGTTCGAATTCATTGTAAACGAAGTCGAAAAATATACACGGAATATTTTAACGCTTCATGTGGAAGTACTATCAATGATTACTCTGTAGTTCTGTACCCACATTGTATAAATTATTCAACACCGACTATTTGGCACAAATGTTACAATTACCACGCGAAAATGTTTTATACCCAGAATAGATCGTTGAATTCAGGTTTTAATAGCAAAAGAATTGAGGCTTTAACAATATGTACACGTTTTCATTTTCCTGTTTACAAAGCGGTCACCATCATACAGATGAGATTTATGTCTCAGCAGAGTCGTCATACTCATTACGTGTTTTATGTATGTACCTATTCATTAAGTCGCAGTTCCGAAATCATCCATATAACTATTATAGCAATAATAATATTAACTCTACTCTATATAAATAGTACAAAAAAACTATCTGCCTGTCTGTTGGCTTATTTTTCTAAACTATTGTGTGAACTTTGATGCCGTTTTTACCATCATGTAGAAAGAAACCAGATTGCTTCATTAGTTGAACAGGAAACTTCACTTCAATTTGATGACACTTTCATGTTAGGTCTTATAATTTGGAGAAGGCTGCTAGTGATCTTCCAATAAGCCACGCAGTAAAAACACAATTGCAACCTTTCTCTTCTAATTAAATTTCACAGCACATTTTATACTCAAATTCAATATTTAGTTAAAATATTCTTCCTTTCAATAATTGTAATCGTTTGTAAACAAGTTGTAACGTACACTCATACTTTAGTAGGTCAACAGCTAGTTCCGATGATTTCATAACATGGAAAGCATTCGAGAGCCATATTTGGGGACAGTGTTCTCTGTTTGGGTCCAATTATTCACAGACTGTCATCGAACAACCTTTATACGCGTAAGAACATAAACATAACCGTTTCAAACTTAAAAAAAATCAACCAAGCTCGTTTCGTTTTTATAAAATCGAGATTCTTTTAACAAGTTATAATCGTAGGTATTTTTATCTCCTGTGAGCAAAAAACATCTCTGTTTATAGTGACAAATTGACAATTGTAAAGGCTCAAGTAGAGCGTTTCATTCTAAACGAGCTTAGAAATTGTAAATTGAATTGCTTTCAACGAGAGCTAACCTAACTTGCAAAGGCCACTGAAGGTCGAGCCAGGACTAATTGGCACAGGGACGCGTTTAAATCCCGGTATAATTTAAATTTATTGTTATAATGTTTTAAGATGTTGAACGAAACATTGCATAGTATTGGAACAAGGTCAGCTGACCAGACTATTTAATAAACATTTCTTCATACAGCCATTGTTATCTAACATTAAACACAAGCCCGTTACACTGCCAAAAGCGAATATTAAACGACATTACCTTTATTTTCATGACTGTTTGTAAAACATAAAACCAATACTTATAACTTAATTATACTTGATTAGCATTATTTTCTATTTTATTTTCATTACATAGGTAAAACTAAAACGTGTGTTCATTGCAAAGAAGGCATAAAAACTCTGAAAGCAAAAGTAAGAATCGTGGGTAAGTTCTATTATTCCAACACTTCAGATAAAAAATCAGATTCAAACATCACACAGTCAATGGCTTCAATTACTTCAATTGAAACGCGATAAAAATAAAACTATTAGGAACACGCAACGCGTCATCCTCACTTTGTTTTAGTAGACATGTGAAGAAAACATAATATAAATATTCTCAAATTATTGTTAATTACCAAGTCACTTTACTATCCCGTTAGTACTGAATATCTCTTTATCGTTTTTCAATTCAAGAAAAGCAGAAGGTAATTAGTTTTTACTTCATTACATACTTGCAATGGCAATTTCCATTTTAATTACATAAATGCTAATTGTCAGGATACAAATGACATCTCCATGTGGTATTATGCAAAATTGGTAAACTATACATTCGTTAAGACTTTGAAAATGTTGTATAACCGAAAGCATAGCATATCGATGTTACAAGTACATTAAATCATACTACATATTACACAAAAACATCAATTCATTCCAATGATAACAAGGACCAATCGACGCTCGATATAAATCATATTTCGTCTCAAATTGTTATTGAAACTGAAGTACTTTATATAAGCTTTATACTTATAACCTTAATTACCTTTCGACCTACATGTATTACATTGTTTTAGGTCGGCGCATTCACTAATATAATTATTGTTTTCTACACAAATTTCGTGTATTATCGTAAAACAGTAAATAGTTAGAACAGTAATATTGTACTTAAAAGTATTAAAATTCTTAAACTGAACTGGTTTTCTAATGTTAACGGTAGTTAGTTCCAGTTTCCGGTTTTGCGAACGAACATTCCAACGGGTTTGTCGTCATCAATCATTTGTCAAGCTGCATGCCTTCATCTATGATCATGCATTTTCCTACTAACAAATACTTGAAGTGCAGTTTAGTTGGTACTAGTACTGTTACATCGATCGCAGCTGAACATCAAGTAGGTCGTAGGCTACTTCCTGACTGTTAATGTTGCGATTTAATCGTCCGATAACTTCGCATAGTGATTAACTAATCTCAAAACTATTTACGTAATACTTTATTAAAAGATAAGTTCGATTTTATGAAATGTTTATTTCACCTGGAGAATGTTTAGCACGGTCCGTTTGTTTACGTAAGTCATTTTTTAAACACGTAGAATTGTTAGCGTTTTACAAGTGAGAGCTATTTTAAGATAGGTATGCCGGTTACGAACAGTTTGTGTTTAAGTGCATCACTATGTTTATGTGGAGGGTGAATGGCTATTCAGAGATGTAGGAAGCCTGCGGCTACATGGCATTCACGAGCTCTTTGAAACGATGTGAAACTTTTATTGAAACTTCCGCTCTCTCTTTGAGAACATCAAGAACTGTATGCCATATATCCTTCACGTTTTTTGTCAGCTGTGATAACATATTTTCTGGACTGAATAAGCCTAAGCACAAGGGTGCGTTTTATAGTACCTACAACCATGAAAAGGTTTAAGCTCATTCGAGTGAATAGTGATTGATTCAAGCGATGATGAAAATTGCTATTAATTGTATTTAGTATTTTGCCTTTTTTCTTAAAATTACATAACCAGATTTAGATTTTTTAAATTCTTTTTCGCATTAAAATTATAAAGGTGTTTTTTAAGATACATACCTAACAGTTTGTAATGCTTAGCCTTAGCCTGTTCTGACGCAGCTTTCTATAAATAGCATTTAGAAAAAACCGCAGTACTGCTTATTATATATATATGTACATACATATACATAAGAAGATTAAGTATCACTATAATTTGTCGAGATATAAACCTCTTAGAACGAGATGATTAATTATTATTGAATATCAACCTTATTATGATTAGGTACAGCAAACGCATAAATAAATATAAAAATGGTAGAGTTAGTTAAATTGTTATTAAGATGCGAATATCACGAACAGTAATGGAATGTATGTAATAGTAATACTACTATTATGTACGCTATACAGCGTGGTATTGTAAAAAGTACATAGTAAAAATACACACGTTCATTCGTTGTTGGTTTGAAAAAGAGAGGTTAACACTTGGTATCAAGGTTAAGGCACAATCGACAAGTATCAGGACCTCTGATGTTGAAAAAAAAATCTGCTACATCAGGGACTGATTCTCCTCTTTATGATTTCTGCGCATTAAAAAAATAATCCTATATAGTTAGGAGGTGTATATGTAATTTATAAACTTGCTTCACATAACCTCGTCCTATAAAACCGGTCTGACATGTTGCAAAGTGTAAAAACCTTTTACTAAGTTATGTTACATCACACAATATAAAATGTAAGAAGAATCTCAAAACTTTTAATATAAAATAAACCCTGTCATATTTGACAGGGTGAAACATAAAAAACGTAAATATATATAAATTCTGAGACATTAAACATTGTATTGTATACTAGCGATCCGCCCCGGCTTCGCACGGGTGCAGAGATGTACTTACTATACACAAAAATAGCCTTTGTTACTTGCTGATAAAGTAGCTTTCTATTGGTGAAAGAATCGGTGTAGTAGTTTTTGAGTTAAATCGTAACAAACAAACAAATCTTTCCTCTTTATAATATTAGGATTAGTAGGAGTATAGAAGAGAACTACTCTTCAAAGATTGTCTGATTGCTAAATTTACCTTTGGATAATACCATAATCAGACAATAGGGACGCAGAATGTTTTATTATTGAAAATCCCAACCACCCGAAGCTGACGCCGGGGACGTAATATCCGTAGAACGTAAAGCGGCCCGGATCAACGCGGGAAACCAAAGGAAATTAATATCCACCAACAAGCTTATTTGTATATCTAGTAGACAAATTGGGGTTTTGAATTACGATTTATGAGCTATGTACCTATTTTTACCATAGTATTTTTTCACGGGCTCGTTGGTGTGTTCGGTAGATTACCTGCTGTGCGCATCAATGGGTTGTGGGATTCAAACCCGAATTGTCGCAGTGATTGTCGTCAGAAGTAGGCCAATGTATGGTGGGAATGGCTCTACATTTGAAATGACAACGGTCCACCGTTTAACATCATTATTTTTACCACATTTATTATTGAAAACCTTTCAGTAAAACTTCAATACTTAATACCTACTCCATTGATCAAGTCAAATAGTTTCCCACAATCCGAGTACAATAACAAACCGCAGTCTGCAATGCTGTTCACAAAGTGATGTTATTATGTTTTGTTTACGATATCCACAAACAATGGCAGCTAGGTTAAAAGAGAAATAAAAGAAAATTAAAAGTTGTTTAACGACAGAGTCGGGTGGCAGTCGCGGCCGGCTAACTCCATTCCGACTGGAATCCCATTAGAGCGTTATTGAGTTGTACGTAGTACAAAAGCTTCACAAGTGGACTGCGCCGACCCACCGCCCACGATAATGGACGTCGGCCGCGAACAGCAGGACACAATGGAACTATGGTATATTCGCAAACTTTTTAATACCCGTAATATAAACGATACTTACGCTTACGTAACCACGCAGACCACAGCTATACTGTACGCTATTCAGCTCGTATATTTCTGCTTTATTACTCTCATGACGGGCTCGACGTGATTGCAATACACTCTGTTTTATTTCAGTAATACATACAGCGTTCAAAATATTTTTGTCATCTCGGTAGGTACTTTTATGTCGTACGGTAGACAGTAAAGAATCTGTACTTAGCCCGGATTTAAAAAATATATGAAAGAAAGAATTGCTCTGTGCGAACTCTAAGAGTGTAATTTAAAAGGGGTTACGTGTAACAACAATGCCCTCGAGGCTTTCTCGAATCTTTAACATTTACTTAATGCAGGTCAGACGCTATTGTTAAGCAGTTCATATAGTATGGTCACCGTTACGTAATGCATTCGAATGTGAGAAGGAATAACGTTAATAAAAAAAACTTTTATTTGAAGGCATATTTTTTTAAATTAACTTATAAACAATACAATAGATCGACTGATGCAATATAATGGTAAATGTATTACAATTTTTAGTATTCAAAATTTGATGCTCAAATTAGGTATGTCATTGCAATCGTAAACAGATCCGCGAATTTCTCGCCGTCGCTCGTCTCGTCTTTAGTTTAATTGCCTTTAAGTTGAATATTGCGTCTTGTACGAGTTTAAAGAGAAACATTAACTGCAGCTTTTATTGCTCATAAAACGATATTATTATAAGATCACCTTGCATCATCTACCTGTCAACTGAATTCAGTGAACTCTGTTAATCAGACCTTTTAAGCAAGGTAACTTTTTTATATAAGATATCGGCAGATGAGCATGAGGTTCACTTCATGGTTTTAACAACTACAAACGGTGGTTCGTTACCCTATCGGAATTTAGATATTCCTCCCACCCGTTTAATGTCCGAAGTGACCAGACGTGGGGAAGACATGCTTATATAAAATTGTAAATATGTCGTCTTGGCGGGATCGCAGCGCAATTCTACCAAACGCGCCAACAAGCTCAGCGCTTTTTCAAAGTTTTTAAGTCTGCTAATATGTGACTAGCATTATACTTATTAAACATTGTCCCTCTTAAAATCTTTTCTAATACATCTCTTTCACTTTGAATACAATTTAAATTTTTCTTTGAACTTATTTTTACATCAAATATTTACCAAACTATAAATAATTATTGCCGAACCGGTCCAAAAAGTGATCTCACTGTCTGGTAGCCTATAACATTACGGGACACGATGACAAATTACAAAAATTGCCTCATAACTTTACAACAAGTATCATTGAAGCGTGACTGACGGCTATTTCAATACTTGTATAAAAGCAATTTGTATCGTTCTAGTATTATTATCTTTTATTGAAGTGATAGTAATATAATCTTTCATGAAGCAGTAAAATACATACCTAGTACGTATATATCAAACATGCTTGACGGGCTCGTTGGCGCGTTTGGTAGAACACCTACCTTGCGCACCGATGGGTCGCCGGTTTGAATCCCGCCGGGCGGACACGTATATAATTTTCTATAAGCATTTTCCCACGTCTGGTGGGAGGAATATCGAAATTCCGAACGATTAACGAACCTTCATAGATGGAAAGCCGTGAAGTGCATATTGCGCGTTTCGGTCTTAGTCTAGATTTCCGAATGCTCAAACTAAAAACTAGGTCGTATTGCAGCATTGACTGATGTCAAAACAAGAGTTAATAGGCACCTTCTAGGCAGTTGTGATTTACCACTCTGACCGCATCACCACCTTCAGGTAGGTTAATGTTCCAGCAACTGCCTATTAAGTGTTAAAAGAACGTGAAAGCATGCAAGGGAGCATGTGAAAGGTTCAATTGATTCCTGAGAAATAAGTTATCCTCACAGCAATCTCGGAGATTTCTCGATAATAAATCATTATACTGCTTTAACAATGCTAGATTCAAATTCTCCTCATTTATTCATGAAAGTAATGCATTAATTAAAGAACGAGAGTATGGGAAAGATGTGCAGTGAGATGGCATAGTATAGCGTGGGAGCAGAGGACAATGCGGTTAGGTTCAACAGCCGAATAAGCCATATCCATCGAACCACACAAACAAGTAATTTAGAGGTAACCAGTTTCCACAAACGTACCGTATCGAATAGATTAAACCCTTATGTATTACAAATCCAACGGCAATTAATATTGTCTTTAAAATTTGGTAATTATTTTTTTTTATTTTCTTAAAACAAATATTTTCTTCATATACCTCTCCATTCTATTTATGTATTCCATATTCTTGTCTCATATATTTTACCTAATTGTTTATTTTATGTTATTCAATAGACAAAGAATGTCAAAGCTCTCGAAATAAAATATTTTCAATGTCGTTATTAGTAAGTACCCACATAACATGTATAATTAACTAATGAAGAATAAGGTAATTATTAAATAACTCTAAATCTTCTTTTTTTAAATAAGGTATGCGCATAATAATACAAATATATTCAAAATATTTATAAGTATAATGGAAATAATATCATGTTTATTGAATTTTCATTTCATAATAATATATAAACTTAGCAAATAAAATATATTTCTCAAACTCTATTTGAGTCCAAAAAAAATCTAAAAAATGAAATCTTGTGTGTCTCGTTCTGAAGCGCCTAATCAACTTTATCATTTAAGCTTTAATCATTACCAAGTTATGTAACTATTCAGGTCGATAGATAAGTTATCATCCTGGATGTTATCTATTTCGAAAGAATTCCTGGATAGGCCTCTTATCCTAAGCTTATCCTACACACAACTTTCCCTATTACAAGATTAAAATGGTATTTGATTAGTTACGAGTATGTTTACTAATGGAAACTTAAACCCTCTAAGATAAGACAGCTTTGATTACAAATAATATCGGTATATTCATACAAAATACATTGTTTTATTATTTATATACCTAACAAAATAATGCATACCAATAAAATTGACCAAATGATAGCCGTGAAGTATAGATTGCGTTTTGACTTACTCTTACGTCTAAATGTTCGGACTGCTCCTGTAAAAAGATCGACAGTGCATAGTGTCAGTGATATCCTGTGGCTCATACAACCATTACACGAACCTCATGCTGTCTGACATAAAACCAACATAATAGAACCGTTTTTCCCCCGAAGGGAATAAAAACGGATATTTTGGGTCTAGCCAAGGCTTGACCCTTCGAGATTACACCTTCATATTATTAGAGAGTTTTTACACAAAATAGTCCTGTTCCATAGCAACAATCGCTCCTATGCATGTCGTCATGCGCGCCGAGGCGCGGGACGCGAGGTGCGGGCGGCAAGGTTAGCGCGAGATTCGCGCGTCTCTTCAGTACCGTCTCGAAAAGGCCGGCTAAGGCATTAAAACTAGGGTCAAGCCTTGGCTAGACCCAAAATATCCGTTTTTATTCCCTTCGGGGGAAAAACGGTTCTATTTTAGGTCTGAGCCTACGGCTTGACCCTTCGAGACCTGTTTGGTTTCTGCCGGCCATAGGAGCGTACTGTGAAAGAATAAAAAGTAACACCCTATTTATGTAATGATGGTTACAGTGTAAACTAGAAACAAAACAACATTTATAATATAAACAAAAAAGCATTTATTCGAACATGTCTTCAATAACAATTAGTAAAACAACAAAATAAATTCTTAAATAAAGGAACATATAAGAATTATGTTTTGAAGTATCAAAAAATCAACTAAAATAATTATTTTCCAACTTAAGTTAACAATTGAGATCAAACAATTATCTTAAGGAAATAAAATATAAAATCTAAATACAAAATAAAAACAATTGTCAGTCTTAAAGAATTACATTCATTGGAATGTGTTAAAAGCCTCACTTAATATTATTGTTCTATTATCAGAAGGAATGTCACGAGTAATCTTCTTACAATAATGCTTGAAAAAGGTAATTTTGCTTTTCCAGTTTCCCTTGTCCAGGACTTCGTCCAAAGGCAAAAATTTATAATTCTTAGAAGCTACGGCTGAACGTATACTTCCTGGTGATGCTTTGATACCCAAAATATCAAAAGCTGTTCGTACCCAACCAGCTATAACACTACGAGAAGCAGCTCTTACCACTCCTCTCGTTGTAATGAATAGGTTAGTCAGATCTGCTCTAGCTGATCTACGTGTCTTTGATAAATCTATATACTTCATAATCCAAAAAGGAATATTCAGATTGCTATTTTCACAAGTTTTGAACTGCCAACCAGACTGACGGTAATTAACCGAATCAGTTTTAGATCCAAAACGAGGCCAAAAGGAAATACTTCCATCTGAACTCTGCATATCATCGGGGCTTATATGTAAAAGAGTAAGATCATGCAAGCGACGTCCAGTGCTTAAAAGAATAAGTAAAGATACATGCCTTGCCAATTGAAATAAATTGTTTTCTTGAGGTGGATTACATGAAAGCCATTCGATTACTTTTGTAACATCCCAAACATTTTTATTAGTTTTGGGAGGATTAGTTAATTCGATTCCTTTTATTATTCGAGATACAAGAGGGTGCGAGCCCAATTTTTGCTCATTAAATGGATCTGAAAATGTACAAACCACTGACTTGTGTACTTTAATGGTCCCTGCAGAAAGATTCAAATCTCTATGGAGATAGCAGAGGAAACTAGCTAGTTGATTACTAGAAGGATTTTTGTGAGAAACTGTTCTTAAAGAACACCACTTCAGCCAGCGATTCCAAGCAGATTTATATGAGAGTAATGTAGATTTTCTCCATGAACTTTCGAACAACTCAATATCTTCTGGCGGCCAATTTTTTAACCAGGACGTCCACCCCGAATTCTCCAGGCCTCCAATACTAAGTGATCTACATCTGGTTGAGGTGCTTGAGTGGATAAATCCTTCAGATGATGACGAAGGGTGCGAATCTAGAAGGGAGGGGCGGTTGCTTTCTGACGAAGATCCGTCCCCTAAAAGGGTTTTTTCCACTTGGGAGCGATTAGTATGTTCCACCTTCAGGCATTGCTGAGGAGTTGAAGGACCTGGGGAATTAACCCTGGAGGCAGAAAGATCCAAGCTTACTTGAATTCCCACGTTAGACCGAAGGCGTTTGTGTAATACGCATTGCTGTCTCTGGGATTTAGACTGACATAGGTGATCACCATAGCCTTGGATGCGAACAGATCTACATCTGGGGTCCCTCATTTTTGAAACATTGTCTGTGTCACTGATGGCATAAGAGTCCATTCTGGAATTAGCTTTTTCTTTGTAAGACTGTCTGCCGTCGAATTGTAACGACCCGGCATGAATTGTAGATGTAACGAAATCTTTGGTTCGTGGCACATAACTAATAGCCTTCGAGACATTTCCAAAAGCGCAGTTGATTTTGTTACTCCTTGACGTCTTATATGGGAAATAACTATTAGATTGTTTGACTGAATTACTATTCTTTGGTTTTGTACATCTTTGATATTCAATCTTATTGCTTTGAATACGGCAAATAGCTCCTTTACATTTATGAGCCACCCGTTCTGTTCTTGAATACAAAGGATTGACATTGTTTTGCCCTTTAGTTCTGCCCCCCATCCCCAGTTGGCATCTGTGGTTAGGAATATTGTTGGTCGAAATAAATTGGCCACTGACTTTTTGGTCTGAAGATTTACGAGAATTGCCTAAGATGAATCCACAAGCGGGGGATTTCGTGTAAAAGGAATTAAAATGCGTATTAAATTCTGTTGAATGTAAGAAGGGGCGACAAGATTTTTTCAATCTTCGAGAAAGTATTCTATGCGTCCCGCTAACTTCAATGTTTTGTAATTGTCAAAATTTACTGGCTGAGGCTTGTCTTTGTGAGGCTTGTTTTTTATTTTGTCCTACATTCTTGCTGTTGGGCTTTGATTCAAACGGTCTTTTAAAACCCATTCCGGAAGTGGAGGGGTTTGAATGAAAATTATTTTTGTATGATTGTCGTTTGACGTTAGTTTGAGGACGAGGTGTCTTATCATCGTAACGTCTAAAGCGCTTATCTGTTGCTTCTTTGAAGGAAGGAAAAAACTTGTAATACCCTCCATGCTGCTTAAAAGATTCAGAAAGTGCCGCCTCATTGAATAAATGCGAAGATGATGGAGGGATTCTATGTAGTGCATTATGCAAATAGTTAGAAGCCGGTTTGTATAAAGACCGTCTGGTCTCTATTACATCTGCGCGGCGTCCACAAACATACTGAAGAATATCATCACAGCATTTTCGAAAATCTGTATCAGTATCAGTAACATGCTTCATGATTGCGTCGTTAATACTTAACGTATTTGAATTTACATCCTTAGCCACATTTTCCAAAGCCTCTTTCAAAAGTTTTCTTTGACACAGAAGAGCATGTGTGAGAGAACCCAAAGTTTGGTCCGATTTTTCAATATTTTCATATGAAACCCACTTAGGAGTCTTAGCCATAAGCTGCGGATTGATAATTAGGGAGGTAAAAGCCGGCGCTGCCTGAAATTTCTTTTGAACTTCTAAGTACCTTATATTACTCCAACCCTCTTGGTCAAATCTTTGACAATCAACCGCTTGTTTCAAAAAGTCTACCGGTGCACGCATGATCTTGGGTTCAGCCTCCCTGACAAGAGGAGAAAAATCAAAAAAATCTAAAGACTCTCCTGTGAGGTCCGGGTTGAAGCCAGATGCCACATCGACGGATGACCCAAGGGTAGAATAATTTTCTTTATTCTCTACACCTGATTCGTAAATTTCTTCGATCGAGGGCGACGTAGACCTTCCTACATCATGATTTAATAATTGACTCATCATATTTTGTAAATTTCGCGTTTGTTCTTTTAATATTTTAATATCGTCCGCTTCAGATTTGCGCTTTTTGTTTTGATAAGCCAACGAAGACGACTTTCTTTTTCTAATATTTGTATTAAATGTAGGTGATATTAAAGACTCGACGTTCTCTCGCGAAATAATATCGTCACAAACATGACTAATGCTTGCCAAAAACATTTCCAATTTTGAAGAGCAACCATGAATTCTCGATGCTATTGATTTTGGGCCAATAATTAAACCCCTGCATAGTGGCCAGTCCAGCAATGATGATTTTATGCTTTTAAAAGTTTTTTCGGAAACTGATGTTGCTTCTGGGTCGAAAGCCTTTACTATTGAAATAGTTGGAATGGCAAAACGTAGTTTATTAAAGATTTTTGAATCGATTCTAGGTCCAAAAAGATCCTCTTTTGAAAATGGAACCACCTTCCATGTCCGCCAGTTTTCGGGATATAATTGGTCAACGACCTCTATCAGACGGTCTAGGACTATTCTGTTTCCAATAATCTCCATATCAGCAAGATCTCCCAATGTTATAAAAGCTGTAGGTAACGCCATTTCGTAACCTGTAACAGGAATTTTCAATGGAGTACCGATATAAGTAAGCCGACAGTTAAAGAAGTTTGAACAGTCGTGTCACCAATAGCAGATGGACGGACACTTAAATTAGTCCAATATGCCCTGTTTTTATCCGTCGGACAAGGCAATTTTGTCCGCCTGCGGACCACGGAATTAGGCCGTCGGGCAAAAATGCTTGGCCCGACCGTTCAGCAGTTTTAGTCCGACGGACTAGATGGTGCGGGCCGACGGACCACGGCACCATAAGATAAAAATAACATAATAAATTCACATCTAAAAATCAAAAAAGGAACTGTAACCAACAATAAACAGGTAAACTTACATAAAATATAGTCGAGATCTTCCAATAAACACTCGCGTAAGATCTCTCGAACAGTCACACTGTTAACTTACATCACGTGTAATCTCTCCGCTAACATAAAGCGTACTGAAGAGACGCGCGAATCTCGCGCTAACCTTGCCGCCCGCACCTCGCGTCCCGCGCCTCGGCGCGCATGACGACATGCATAGGAGCGATTGTTGCTATGGAACAGGACTATTTTGTGTAAAAACTCTCTAATAATATGAAGGTGTAATCTCGAAGGGTCAAGCCGTAGGCTCAGACCTAAAATATCACTCAAACGGAAGTGTTGTTCGTCTGGCACGGGTGGGCTATATTTGTGACAACCACACCGTGAACTTAGGCGTTTCCGATGAAAATTACATAGCCATTATAACATCGCGTTTAACCTTCCACGGCTTCCATGCAACAGCGAAGGTAAATACCATCGTATGAACCGACATAATAATATATTATTTCTTGCTACATTTTAATTCATAGACTGACTGAGTCATATTTTATGAAAAAATAACAGATTTTTTAATAATTTCAATGTGTGCACCTAGTTATATACTTTATCATCACCATAACTTAAATAATGAATGAATACTTGCGATCTAGGATTCATTTATAAATTTGAATAATAAATTTCAAATGTACCTCGGCAAATAAAGCGCAATAAGTATATAAGTTATTTAAAAAAATGTGTATCGTATTAATTTTTTTGACAAATTTTGCACTACCGACGACTCTCCTTTCTTTTACTTTTATCAAAAAAATGTCTCAAAGAAATCGCTGCATAGCGATAACGGCGATATTGTGTATTGATAGTGTTAGACATTATACTAAATAAAAAAAATCTAACATAATTAATTAATTCATTCATTAAAAAAAAAGATGTATAAAATAAGAGCATTTTTAAATTGCATTTTTTACACACTTTGCAAGACACTGCGGTCGACGACGAGATATGAAAACCATATAAGTATTTTCTTAGAACTTGTAACTTAAACCACACGTAACTTCTCAGTGGGCATTAAAACGGTACTGGAAGCGTAGTTCACTGTTACTATGCAGTTATACTATGTATATCTCATGTATGCGACTTTATTACAAATAACAGTAACTCGGCGAACAAATTTCATTCGTATTTCAAACAGAAACAAAATTAAAATAAATCAAACTGAACTCTACTCTTCGGTTAGATCGGGTACTATACGGTTCAACAGTCCCCAGAGTATATAAAAATACCTTTCAATTCAGCAGAAAATCTTTTTTATATTATTCTAAGTCAATTATGTATTATACATATTATATAGAGTTGTTTACAGCGAATTCAACTATTACTCTACATTTCTAAGACTCATTATATCGCATAGCAGAGGTGAAAGGGGTTGTTTTAAAAGGTATTATATATAGTTCACATAATAGGTTTAGGTTTAAAGAATTTATTTTTCATTAAGACTAAATACAGTCACTTACATGAAAAACTTACACTTACATAAACTATGTAATCTACGGCGACCTGAATATAAAATATGCATGCAAGAACGAATACAAATAGATTAACACAAAACTTTTGACAAAATACATATAGAAAAAGGGAAAACATCATATTTTGAGACACTAGCTACTGAGCTATGGCTATGTTTAAGACTGCTTAAACATACCAAAAGATTTAGCATTTTTAATATTTTTTGGTAATTTATTGAAAAGCTGTGCTCCCTCGAAAGTTATTATTTTTTCCCGTAATTAGTGCGGGCTTTAGGAATGGCAAGTTTATGAGAACTACGAGTTACGATATTATTAATATTCCTCATACTGAAGGAAATATTGGTGTGAATAGTTCTATCAATAATTTTACGAACAAGAATACATAAGCTATAATTGTAAAGTTGTTTAATATTCATTAATTTAGTTTTCTGGTATAAAATATTTGTAGATGTTAGGTAAGGAAAATTGAATAGAAGTTTAATTATTTTATTTTGTGTTATTTGTAATTCGGCTAGTTTAGATTTGGAAGCACACCCCCAGATTTCTATTAAATATAGCAAATGCGGTTTGACAAGGGAGTTATAAAGCATGCGGATTTTTCGAGGCAGCGATCGAACGGTATTTTTAAGAGAACCAAAAAGACGCGAAATTTTTGATAATATCGTCGTTTAAGGCTTGTCTCTCAAAAAAATCAACATTTCCGGCATTTTTGAGACCATACTGCTGTTCTAATATGAAATCTAGGATTCTTATATTTTAACACCTTATTCTCCATTTCATTAAGAACCGAAGCGCCATGACAGTTTTTTGAATACTTATATTTTATTCGATGAAAAAAAAATATCTAAAATACCTTGATTTTAACATATATTTGCCTTCTCCTCTGAAGCCATATGACTTATTGGCTTGATATTTATATGTAAAATATAACAAAGTACGGGCAACATTTTCGCCAGAAAAAATTATGAATTACTTGAACGGTATTCTATATAATTAGAAAAAATACTTTTGGCGCATACGACTTTTACTTTCAAGCAATTGCGGGGCTCTTGCGCGGTGAGAGGGACGTACTGGTGGGCGTGAATCAGTGCCGCTCAGGCTTTACTGGACGACGGACCTGTGCCGCTTCGTACAACCTATCATATATTCAGCATTTTCTAGTATCGAGACATACATAAAACAAAGTCTTATCATTAACTCAAGACCGTCTGTACCGATTTTAATGATATCTTATTTGTTGGGTTCATTTATTTCCCGAATAACAGAATAACTAAATCCAAATAGTATAATAAATAAAAAAATCCAGGATAAAAATATATGCATAAATTTAATTTTAAAATAAATTATGTCAGAACTTCATTTTCTCAATTCATACTCAGTTCACGTCGCGCAAGCTTATTATAGCTTATTTGTAATAATTTATGATATATATAATAGAATAATAGAAGTGAAAATATAGCATATTCAAATCTAGTTATAAATTTTTTGAAGAACATTCTGGCAGTACAATGTCTGTCAGGTCCGCTAGTCCTGAAATTAAAAATATAGTGATCTAAAGTATTTCGTATTTTTTGTAAAAATAGCATGCCAAGAAAATAGGGTGGATTATTCGTGGTCTTGCCGCCAAAATATATTACCATGCTTCTCATGTCTTAGCATTTTATAAAAAAATTACAAGAGAAATAACTATGTTATAAACATTATTTATATTATTCTTATATATTGTTAGACCGCCTCCGTGGTTCAGTGGTAAGCGCGATTCGTTTAGCACCGGAGGTCCTGGGTTCGAATCCCGGGGAAACAAGATTTAAAAAAAAGTCTTTCGGTCAGGTAAGGCACAGAAGGCTGATCACCTACTTACCTATAAAGACAAATGATCAGTGAAACAGACACAAAAATGGGTCTGCCCCATGCCCCATTAGGGGATTCGCGAATTCACTTTTTATATATTGTTGTATTTGTCGGGCTCGTTGGCTCTTTCTGTAGAACACCTGCCGTGCGCATCGATGGGTCGTGGGTTCGAATCCCATCGGGACGACTTGTTTATAATTTTCTATAATCATGTCTTTCCCACGTCTGGTAACTTCGGGCATTGATCGGGTGGGAGAAATATCGAAATTTCGACCGGGTAACGAACCACCATTCATAGATGGAAAAACCGCGTATTGCGCGTTTCGGTTCATTTTATAGATTTCCGAATGCTCGAAGTTATAATTTGGTCGACAGCGCAACATTGACTGAAGTTCTGTGGCTGAGGTATCACCTAACATCCAGTGACCTTCATGCTCGTCTGTCGATATGTGACATAAAAAAGAATTCACAGATAAAAGAATTTGTTTGTCTTATTTTGTAATAAAACTCCTCCGAAACGGCTTGACCAATTTTTATGAAATTTTGGGTGTATATTCAGTAGGTCTGAAATAGGGCGTATATTTTATACATACATGTTTCATAGTGTAAGGGTGAAACATGTATGTGTAAAAGTGTCAAGGGTGGTCCACCCCAAAAAATATTTTTTATTGCTGGTCAAAAAAAAATTTTTTTTATGTAATTTGGAATGGAACCCTAAATTTTCACTTTTCACATTTTTTGGAGTTGAGATAAAAAGTATTTGTAGGCCCAATTTTAATAAATATTCCTCATTATCGGATACATGCAAATAAAGTCGAGTGAAATAGTTAACAATATATCTATTAGATATAAAAGAAAGTCGTGTTAGTTACACCATTTATAACTCAAGAACGGCTGCACCGATTTTAGTGAAATTTTATTTGTTGGATTCGTCTATCTTCTGAATAACAGAATAACTATTAAAATATTGAAAAAAATTAGGTAAAAATAGATGCAGTAAATTAACTTTAAAATAAATTAGGTTCGGACCTCCGCCATCTTTCACAATGCTTATTTAATTATCATATTATTTCTTTATTTATATTATTATTTCTTATTATAATTGATGTCTACTGCAAATCTATATAATAAAAAATGAAATATATTTTATATTATTCTTATATATTGTTAGAGCGCCTCCGTGGCTCAGTGGTAAGCGCGATGCGTTTAGCACCGGAGGTCCTCGGTTCGAATCCCGGGGAAACAAGATTTTAAAAAAAAGTGTTTCGGTCGGGCAGGGCACAGAAGGCTGATCACCTACTTACCTATAAAGATAAATGATCAGTGAAACAGACACAGAAATGGATCTGCCCCATGCCCCATTAGGGGACTCGCGAATTTACTTTTTATATATTGTTGTATTTGATGGGTTCGTTGGCGCGTTCTGTAGAACACCTGCCGTGCGCATCGATGGGTCGTGGGTTCGAATCCCACCGGGACGACTTGTTTATAATTTTCTATAATCATGTCTTTCCCACGTCTGGTAACTTCGGGCATTGATCGGGTGGGAGAAATATCGAAATTTCGACCGGGTAACGAACCACCATTCATAGATGGAAAAACCGCGTATTGCGCGTTTCGGTTCATTTTATAGATTTCCGAATGCTCGAAGTTATAATTTGGTCGACAGCGCAACATTGACTGAAGTTCTGTGGCTGAGGTATCACCTAACATCCAGTGACCTTCATGCTCGTCTGTCGATATGTGACATAAAAAAGAATTCACAGATAAAAGAATTTGTTTGTCTTATTTTGTAATAAAACTCCTCCGAAACGGCTTGACCAATTTTTATGAAATTTTGGGTGTATATTCAGTAGGTCTGAAATAGGGCGTATATTTTATACATACATGTTTCATAGTGTAAGGGTGAAACATGTATGTGTAAAAGTGTCAAGGGTGGTCCACCCCAAAAAATATTTTTTATTGCTGGTCAAAAAAAAATTTTTTTTATGTAATTTGGAATGGAACCCTAAATTTTCACTTTTCACATTTTTTGGAGTTGAGATAAAAAGTATTTGTAGGCCCAATTTTAATAAATATTCCTCATTATCGGATACATGCAAATAAAGTCGAGTGAAATAGTTAACAATATATCTATTAGATATAAAAGAAAGTCGTGTTAGTTACACCATTTATAACTCAAGAACGGCTGCACCGATTTTAGTGAAATTTTATTTGTTGGATTCGTCTATCTTCTGAATAACAGAATAACTATTAAAATATTGAAAAAAATTAGGTAAAAATAGATGCAGTAAATTAACTTTAAAATAAATTAGGTTCGGACCTCCGCCATCTTTCACAATGCTTATTTAATTATCATATTATTTCTTTATTTATATTATTATTTCTTATTATAATTGATGTCTACTGCAAATCTATATAATAAAAAATGAAATATATTTTATATTATTCTTATATATTGTTAGAGCGCCTCCGTGGCTCAGTGGTAAGCGCGATGCGTTTAGCACCGGAGGTCCTCGGTTCGAATCCCGGGGAAACAAGATTTTAAAAAAAAGTGTTTCGGTCGGGCAGGGCACAGAAGGCTGATCACCTACTTACCTATAAAGATAAATGATCAGTGAAACAGACACAGAAATGGATCTGCCCCATGCCCCATTAGGGGACTCGCGAATTTACTTTTTATATATTGTTGTTCATTAGTTTATCGATTTGTCCCTCTCTCTCTTTCTCTTAGAGGACTCTGTGCTAGGCTCGTTGTCAGTTAGAAACCGAAAAGGGTCTGTAGAAGGTTCACGAAGGTTAAGGTATAACGGACGCGTATTTTTTGAGCAACCATCGACAGAATTGGACGTATACACGACAAAAATCACGAACTTTCAAAAAAATTAACAAAATGATAAAAATTAAAATACGCGTGGTTTGACTCAACATTGTCAGACGAGCGAGTATTATTCGACGTCAACGATATACATATTTCCCGGTTGACATCTACAATCACAATACGAATGGGAAAACAAAATTTTGATAGTTGGAACCGCTGCAGACAATGCCTGTTTTGTGTGTTTTTACGACTAATTTCATCCGAGTGAGGATGATAAAAAAGTCTGAAAATTTTACATTTATACTTACAATAAATATAAATATTGATTTTATCATAAAAAATATATAATATGGCGTAAGTTTATGAAAAAACATAAAAAAATTAAATAATTTTATGCAACATTGTGATAATTTGTTAAAAAATGAGGGTTGCCGGGTCTCGAACCCGGTGCCATAGAATTTTCGGTTTCTAACTGACAACGAGCCTAGCACAGAGCCCTCTAAGAGAGAGAGAGGGACAAATCGATAAAATAATGAAAAATTACATAATATGGCGTAAGATTATGAAAAAAACATAATAATTTTACATAAAAAGCGTAAAAATATTAAATTATTTTAAGCAAAATTGTGATATTTTTAAAAAAAGAGATTGCTGGGTCTCGAACCCGGTACCATGGGATCGATGGACGAGAACGCTGCCACGAGGCTACGGCTAACTTGTGATTAGAGCGTGAATTTAAAGTATTAGTTGATTTATGTTTGTTGGTTTGTCACCGATTTCAAAAACTAAAGTAAATACTTACCCAGATATTTATTAATTTTCTTATCTTTTTACTAGGTATTAATTAGTTTTTGGCAGAAATTTGCTTTACGCGGTAGGAATAGAGACGAGATAGGGGTGGCGTAAGTATTTAAAAAAAAATTAAGCTTTTCAGTGGGTCGGTTTTTTAAAGGACGTTTCGTTAGGCTATAACAAAGAATCCCTACTATAATTTCAAAAAAAATAAATTAATAAATGTTAGTTTAGAAGAAACTTTAAAATATTATTAATCATCAAAACTTGTATGAACACATACAAGATTTAAAAAAATATATTAAAATTATGTTAAAATTAAATAAAATAAACATACATGATATTGCTTCAGCTGGGATTTGAACTTGGTTCCGTCGCGTGCCACTGCGATCGCAAAACAATCATTTTGCTTTAGTACTTAACAATTAGGTGAAATTGGCAAACGTTACACGTAACCCATAGCCTAACATACATACATAGGATTCTACAGAACGACAACTTAACAGCATAAAAAAAAAATTTATTAATAAGACTAAGAATTTTTTAATATTTTTATTTTATTTTTTTATATATTTTTAACGATAAGCGGCGCTTGTTATACCCTTGGGCCCCTCTACCAACTCCACCAAAAACTATTGAAATCCCCGATCCAGTCGTCTGAGTTTAGTAGGTACTTAGTACTTACGCCATACCTACTAAACTAGTAAACTTACAAACAAATTTATTTAGGTATGTAGGGAATTACCTAGTCGCACATTACAGTATAAAAAGTACAAAACAAGTAGGCACATAAAACTTTTATATTATTACTAGCGACCCACCCCGGCTTTGCACGGATACAATGTAGATACTGATATGATGTCAGTATTATTTGGATATTGTTCATGCACAAATGTTCATACAATCTCAATTAAAGAATAGGGGTTTCAATTAAAGAATGGTGAAAATTTAGGGTTCCATTCCAAATTACATAAAAAAAAGTTTTTTTTTAAAAACTTCAAAATTCAGTCAATGTTGCGCTGTCGACCAAATTATTACTTCGAGCATTCGGAAATCTATAAAATAAAACCGAAACGCGCAATATGCACTTCACGGCTTTTATATCTATGAAAGGTGGTTCGTTACCCGGTCGAAATTTCTCCCACCCGATCAATGCCCGAAGTTACCAGACGTGGGAAAGACATGATTATAGAAAATTATAAGCAAGTCGTCAATGTCTACTGCAAATCTATATAATAAAAAATGAAATATATTTTATATTATTCTTATATATTGTTAGAGCGCCTCCGTGGCTCAGTGGTAAGCGCGATGCGTTTAGCACCGGAGGTCCTGGGTTCGAATCCCGGGGAAACAAGATTTTAAAAAAAAGTGTTTCGGTCGGGCAGGGCACAGAAGGCTGATCACCTACTTACCTATAAAGATAAATGATCAGTGAAACAGACACAGAAATGGATCTGCCCCATGCCCCATTAGGGGACTCGCGAATTTACTTTTTATATATTGTTGTATTTGATGGGTTCGTTGGCGCGTTCTGTAGAACACCTGCCGTGCGCATCGATGGGTCGTGGGTTCGAATCCCACCGGGACGACTTGCTTATAATTTTCTATAATCATGTCTTTCCCACGTCTGGTAACTTCGGGCATTGATCGGGTGGGAGAAATTTCGACCGGGTAACGAACCACCATTCATAGATGGAAAAACCGCGTATTGCGCGTTTCGGTTTTATTTTATAGATTTCCGAATGCTCGAAGTTATAATTTGGTCGACAGCGCAACATTGACTGAAGTTCTGTGGCTGAGGTATCACCTAACATCCAGTGACCTTCATGCTCGTCTGTCGATATGTGACATAAAAAAGAATTCACAGATAAAAGAATTTGTTTGTCTTATTTTGTAATAAAACTCCTCCGAAACGGCTTGACCAATTTTTATGAAATTTTAAATGAAAATGAAACTGAAATAGGGCGTATATTTTATACATACATGTTTCATAGTGTAAGGGTGAAACATGTATGTGTAAAAGTGTCAAGGGTGGTCCACCCCAAAAAATATTTTTTATTGCTGGTCAAAAAAAAAATTTTTTTATGTAATTTGGAATGGAACCCTAAATTTTCACTTTTCACATTTTTTGGAGTTGAGATAAAAAGTATTTGTAGGCCCAATTTTAATAAATATTCCTTATTATCGGATACATGCAAATAAAGTCGAGTGAAATAGTTAACAATATATCTATTAGATATAAAAGAAAGTCGTGTTAGTTACACCATTTATAACTCAAGAACGGCTGCACCGATTTTAGTGAAATTTTATTTGTTGGATTCATCTATCTTCTGAATAACAGAATAACTATTAAAATATTTAAAAAAATTAGGTAAAAATAGATGCAGTAAATTAACTTTAAAATAAATTAGGTTCGGACCTCCGCCATCTTTCACAATGCTTATTTAATTATCATATTATTTCTTTATTTATATTATTATTTCTTATTATAATTGCAAGCATTGTGAAAGATGGCGGAGGTCCGAACCTAATTTATTTTAAAGTTAATTTACTGCATCTATTTTTACCTAATTTTTTTCAATATTTTAATAGTTATTCTGTTATTCAGAAGATAGACGAATCCAACAAATAAAATTTCACTAAAATCGGTGCAGCCGTTCTTGAGTTATAAATGGTGTAACTAACACGACTTTCTTTTATATCTAATAGATATATTGTTAACTATTTCACTCGACTTTATTTGCATGTATCCGATAATAAGGAATATTTATTAAAATTGGGCCTACAAATACTTTTTATCTCAACTCCAAAATAATTTAAATAAAAAGAAAGGTCAGAATGTGTTGATGTCTGATGAAAAGTAGTCTTATTCTAGTTAGTTTCATTCTTCTATGTCTATGTAGCCCAGGTCCTAAATAGTAAATACTAAATTTTTTAAGAACTACGTGGATTCAAACATACACTACCACTCAAACTTTAGCATTTATAATAAGTATTAGTAAATTTATTATTATCGGTTACATAATTATTAATTACATATTAACAAAACACCTTTCAATATTTTTATAATATGTAAAGATATTACGTTGATCCTACTGTTATCGTTATTCTGTGCCGACCGGACCGCGACGGCGCGGAGCAAGCTAGTTCATTATTCGCCCGCGCCGCCGCGGCCGCGCAGTAATGTCGCGATCTTTTGATGAGGGGGTAGCATGCTTGCGCGGGGAGAAATCGCTCGCTCCGCCTACACTAGCAAGGTCTTTCGCCTTACCCTGCCCCTTAATATGTAACACCTCATAACTGCAAATTTATATGATTTTACATTTTGATGTAGAAAGATACTCTATCGCCTTACAGATCTTTGTGCCACATATAATATTTAGAATTTATTTATATTGTTTTTTCATAACTGTGGTACCTATATTTCAGGCTTTACAAATAAGTATAAATTTATTTTATTATATTTTCTTTTGGAATTAACTTTCCTCTCACCCACTCACTATACAAATATTATATGGATAAATTCATTTAAGAGTAATATCAATATCATCGAACACATCTTTATATGCCGTGATTACGACACTGTTCAACAACCTCAATACTATTAACACTTGTTCAAGATATTATCGTACCAAAACAATAACTCCGTACAACATCTCGAAGGTCTAAAACTTGCTATTTTAGAACGCAATTACGTAAATAGAAGTAGTGTGCGTAATACCCTAGATCGAAATTTGTAAATTATTTACAATGATTTCAAGTAAAAATCTTATGAATCACAGTCATCGATCAATTGTATGATTCATCATCTTACAAATGCTGTTGTTTGTTTGGATCCGTTTGCTGTTTTCTACAAAGTTCGACCGTCGACGGACTCCAAAGGAGGATTAGATATCATGCTTAGAAAAAAAAATTGGATTAATTTTTATGTAGTACTTAAATGTATTTGCTCAGCTCAAAAGCAGCGGTAACAATAGGCACGTAATATTTTATAGGTATATCCTTAAGTCATGATTTCAATTTCTCGCCTTTCGTTATTGTGCAATAATCAACTGATCATTTTATTAAATACTGTCTACCAAAATTTCCTAGGTTGAGTAGTAATATAAATTACAATAAAAAAATGTACACATCAATGAATTGCATAATAAAACAAAATTGTTCTAATTTCTTAGGACAAGGTAGAACTATGATAAATCTTTATTTTTTTTTGTTGTTACCGCGAAATAAAATTTATCTGAATGAGGTGAAGAAGAATGGGTTAAAAAATACTAAAATACAATTTTAATTAACTAAAATGGGTTGGGCATTTTTTTAAACTAGCTGAAAGTCAATAATTCTATTCAACTAAATAATTATTGATTGCTTTTGCCTTGTCATATTGAAACGTTGATAAAATATCTAGACACCTGTCTTCGAGAACACGTTATTACGCACAACTTTAATAACGTAATTTGAAGAGTTTAAATGTTATATAAACAAGCAATTCAAAAAGAACAATGTTTATTAGGATCGTCGGAAGCTTTGGCAATTTGTATTTCAATGGAAGGTACCTATGCAAATTAGCCTGATTTAATTAATTACGGGGCGGGGCTACTTTGAAAATGTAATTCTGAGATTACAAAAAGGAAGCATTTCAATCTCAGAGAAAACATTTTCGACTTTTTAAATCATGCAGAGTAAACTTTAAAAGGGAGAGCAGGTAGAAATTTCAAAACATTAATTACATTACCCAGAGACAGAGAAAAACAGGGGTGGGAAAACTTTTTTTTTTAATATTTTAAACCATCGAATCATCCTCTAGATTAAAAGCTCTATAATGATTTGAAGTATAATTTATAATCAGTGTTCTAAATACACTATTCTACACTACATAATGTACATACACACGTTGAATGCAAAGAGGGCTCGTAGCATAATCAGCCACGCCTGCCTATAATGCAAATTGGCTAACTCTATATTATGGACACGTCATATAGTATGAAGTAAGTGTTACATTAAGAAGATAGCATAGTATACTAATTAATAATTTAAAATGACGATATGCAACGACGTCTGATTAGGTTGAATGTAATTAATTCTTAAATTACTAATTATTCATTATTAATCGTCATTTAATGAAATTTGAAAGACAAAAAAATAACTTACTCTTTAATACATTAAGATTAAGCACGAATAATTACGCACATTATTTGATATCGTGAAATGATGCAATGAAAGGACAATTAGTTTTGACGGGCTCGTTGGCGCGTTCGGTAGATCACATGCCGTGCACATCAATGGGTTGTGGGTTCGAATCCCATCGGAACATGGTTATAATTTTCTGTAAGCATGTTTTCCCCACGTCTGGTAACTTCGAGCATTGAACGGGTGGGAGGAATATTATATATATACCGAGAGGGTAACGAACCACCGATCATAGATGGAAAAACCGTGAAGTGCATATTGTGCGTTCGGTTTGAGTATATGGAGTTCCGAATGCTCGAAGTAAAGAGTGGGTAGATAGGTCATCGTTGACTGATGTTCTGGGGCTAAGGTATCACCTACCATCAAGTAAACCTCATGCTTGTCTGTCGATAGCTAACATAAAAAAAGTCAAAGTATTTGATTATAATATTTTTACTTGATTAGGTAAAAATAAAATAGTAACATTCAGACTGGATATGATTCTGTGTTATATGAATATTAGGCTTAGAAACCCCCCAGCGGCAAAAACCAATAAGATAATCCAAATTAGTGATATTGATAGTATACTATATCTTTGAGTTTCCGCACCTGTTACGATCGCGCAGTTATGCGGGAGGACTGTTACGCATACAAATAAACTTTGAATCAACCTCTCTGTAAGGTTCATCACCTTTTCTGTAACGGTATTTACACTGATATTTGGACATCCAGGCTATAAAGTGGCTATCGGTTAGCATACAAAATATTCCTATCCAGAGAAAGGAGCAATATATCCTAAATAAGGTCAAATATTATATCCTGACTAGTACCTAAATGAGAACAACAACTTTCCATGAGTTCTCATTTTTTCCATCAAACTATTATTTAGTGAACTATAAAATTTTCAATTTTTAAGAACAATTAAATTTGCATAAGGAATCTTACAAGTGTTGATAATTTTATGAATCTGTCAATGGTACATTATCTACACCATGACACTTTGAAAATGTCCAAGTGGAAACTTACCATTTCGTGATACATCTAGCTCAACTAAATTTTCGAAGTTCTGTATATCTGCTGGCAGCTTGTGTATTTCATTATCACTAAGACCCAATCGTCTTAGCCGATGTAATCTGAAGAAATTCTGTAACAAAATAAATAATATTATTTATATAATAATCTAATTTAACACAATAAAGGATAAATTTAAAAATGTTTCATTTCCATCTAGATGAGAAATAAGCCATCTCGGAATTTTGATTTTAAATAAAACATTTCAGATAGTCTGCCCAACTGTCAATATAATAATATTATAAATCAATTATTATTTGTATTAATAAATTAGTATTATTGAGAAATGTATGTAATTTTCCCAATTGCACCATGAAAGAAGAAAAGAATAATGACTATTGATAAAATCATTTATATAGCTTTTGGTAGAATACTACATATTATTTGAACAATGTTTTGCTAGTTTTAAGTTTTGTGCTGAAGAATTTAAAGTGTTAAATATATCTAAATTTTCATCTTTATTTAGATAGTGATCTAAATAAAGATGAAAATTTAGATATATTAATAAAAAATAGAGTGGTTTAAAATCATATTCATAAAAAATATAATTAAGAACTTAATAAGCAACTGCATTTATTTGAAAGAATCTGGTGCTTTTTCTATTGTTGCATATTTAGAAACATTGTCTAAGCAATATCTACCATACTTTCTTCAATATACATAACTCTCGCAGAGATTTAAGCCACTACACTGAGCCTAATATTTTAATATATCAAGGTAGTATTATCACTAATGCAGTGGTGGTGCTTGTAAAGGACTTATTTAATACAGTTATGTTACTAAAATTTTCCTTTATGTATAGATAATTAGATAGATAGATAATTAACACCTGGAATTAATTTGACCCCCTAAATATGTAATGCCCTCTTGAATGAATACAACAAATGCAATTTATTTGGATGGAAGGATGTATGTTAGATGATTTGTGAAAGATCTGAATGAATGTTTTTAAATATTATTTCGTTTTTTTTTACATTACAATTGAAGTAGTGTAATTGGTTTTGCCATTCTACTGAATAAATAAATGTATGTATGTTTGCTGCACATATTTTGTGTATTTTTATGATCCAGGTTTTGGGGCCTGTAAGGTAAATTTATCTTATATTATGCCTTTTCAAACCAAAAGATTAATCAATATTAATAGCAGTTGTAATTGATGAGGCAGATTAGAATGGACAATGATGAATTAAGCATAAACATCATATTATAGCTTACATTTATTTCAATATAGGTGTACAATCTTGATGAAAATCTACTTTTCTAAAGATAAGTAAGAAAATTGTGAGAAATTATCTTGTGAGAGTGCATAGACAAAGATTATTTATTGTAGTTAACTAGATAATTTTTTTATGAATTTCAACCAGTAAATACTTAGTCACTTGCATACTGCTTATACAGAATGTACATTATATTCATAAATATAAGTGACAATCAACTTACAAATAGTATAATCCTCACTTTAGGCTGTACAACTCCTAAACACAACAAGGGATGTGTAACTAATAACAAAGTTCAGACATAATTACCTACTAAGAATATTCCTTTCCAAAAGGAAAGAGAAATAACTTCAATATTAAGATTTGTTATGTTTCATAAAACCTATTTATTATGAAATTACAGTGGAACTATAACAACTATTGACTACCGTATTTTCACACTATTTACGTTAGTGGTACGGTAAACGCCCTCGGATAAAAAATCTGATTTTCTCTGTTAGATGCCGAATATCTTACCTTAGGCAAATCTCGGATATGGTTTGCATCCAAAAAAAGTTCTTCCAAACTCCTTGAATAACGTAAAATTTCTTCAGGTACTGTTGGCAACGAGCAGTGCCGCTTGTCTACACATTCCACTTGACGATTACATTTGAACAAAGGTATACATCGAAACATGATGGAATCTACACTTTAATGAAACTATACTTGTATAAATCACTATCACGACACATATTTGAGCACTTTTCGGATCATAGAACTACATCAGCATTTTGTATTATTTATAAACGATATTAAGATCGTCAAGAAACACTAAACACCTCACTCTCGACAACGAAGCCACAAACTGTCAGTGTTACTTACTATAAAAATTACTAAAAAATATACAGATAATAGTCATTATTATACCACACCGCAGAGTATACAATTATTTGAACCGGCGCGGCGTGGCCGAGCAAAGCGGGGTCAATGAAGATGAGATTATCTCAGTGGTGACGCATATATATGCCTTTAAAAATGGTAAAAACTAAAAAGTGAACAAAAAAATGTAGAATGAAACCCATTGGAAAAGGAAGAGAATATAATAAAAATGAAAGGAAAAATAATTTACGGGTGATCTAAGGTCGGGAAGTGGGGTTTAAGGGTAAAAAACGGTTTATCTCGTTTTCCGGCAAAACTACAAGTCCTATGGAAAAAAGTCAAATGGAAAAGTTGTAGGTAATAAAAAGATCTACAACTTTTGTATTGACACTTTTTTCACATAAATGTATGTGAAAAATTGAAATAACCAAGTATTTGGTTTTTTATTTTTAACTTTTGAAGTTGGTGAAACTTACCTTCTTATGTCCCAAATACACTGTAATTTATTTGATTTGAAATATTTATTTTTTCACCTTATTTTGACTTAAAATTGAAAACCCCCACTTATTTTCAATCGAAAATTCTCGCGTCAAAATATGAGCTTTTTCAAAAAAGTCAGTGCGCTTTTTGTTCGTTGAAATCAGTGGACAGTGGTCAGCGTTATTTTATTTAATTTACTACTGTATAGGAAAATTCGATTATTTTTATTATCAACACCCAGAAAGTCGTTTTTTTTTGAACTGATATGAAAGAAACTGACGAATAATGTTTGTAATTTTATTTATTACACACAGAACAGGGAAAAATAAGTAGAATTGCTAAGTAGGCGTGGTATGCGTGTCACTATTGAGTGATATTTCCCTTAACCCATCACAGTCGTGTCATAACACAGCGATGAGTCGGTCGTGTCATAAAATTACTTTTTTTCGTAACTATGCCGTACTGATCTATTTTAGAGTGTAAGAATGATAGCAGAAGGAAAAGTCTTAGTAACGGAGGTGTTTCTTACCATCACTTAGTACAAATTTATATATTTTTTCAATAAATCTTAAAATTTCAATTGACCATAAATTTAATAGAAAAAAAATCTAAAATCATCCTTATTCCTTTCATATAAAGTTCAGTTTAGATCGTTTGTCATATCAAGTGTCAACGCTATTCTCGAATGTTCTATCGCTACTCACTTAGTAGTGATGTGTTAGGTCGAATGTTTTTATCGATATACAACGCGTCAGTAATAATTTTATAAAATATTAAAATTTATCATTTTTATTTTTAATAGCACGATAGTTAAATCGCAGTCCTAAATACCTTAATTAATAAATTATAAAAAAAATCGAAAGTGTTTTTATTTCTTGTTTGCCCGTTCTTCGAGTTGAAATTAATCAACGGAATGACCGAAATTTTTGAAGAAAAACTACTTCTCTTCCTTGCAAGAGAAAGTAGACCCTTTCCCAGACTAGTACACGAGGCGATTAAAATTAAAAAACACCTTAACTTCAACAGAGAAGATGGTTTGAAACTTTCCAACACCTGGGATCTGATAATTAAAAATCATGTCAATATTGCCACGATATAGAGAATTACAGTCAATTAAATAAAACCATTTACTCCGTTGGAATAGATAGCGTTAATATGGCAACTTTGTGATATTTCATCAGACAACTGTCATCTTACAGTCTGCCCGTGACCGTGACAGTTGCTGAAAAAACGTCGGGATAAATAATATTTATAAATAATGAATCGCATTTTAACGCTTATAAAGTATTTTATTTAAATGTGTGATACTCGCGTTAATAAAATAGAATATTAATATAGCTTCTTAACTAGCAATCGCGTTTTCATTAAGTGATTTATACAAATGTGATTTATGATTCAGACTATTAGTAATACATAAATGAAAATTAAAAAAGAATATTATACCTACAAGTACCTTTTCAATTCATTCTAACCCTAACTTATACCTCCTCGCAAAGGCGGATCTACATTTTGATTTGAAAAAATAAATAAAAATTGTATCAAAAATAAAATACCTTATTATTTGCTTTAACACCAGTTAAAACGGCGCTATACTGCGGTATAATTATGATAATCATACAACATAGCACTTAAATCGTGAACAAAAATAATGTATCAAACATCGATAATGTTTTTAAACGTGTCCTACACTAGCCGGAAATGACGAAATTATTAAATGACAAATCATGACACAGTTTTCGACTTTTTGAAGTGATGATTAAAATCATTATTGCGTGCATGAAGAATAACGACATCTATTATCGAGTAGAGGAATTATTTATTAGTTTGTTTCAATATTACAAAGTAACCGTTATCGCGAAGTACTAAGATATATTATCAATTGTAGGACCAGTGTGATTTATGTAGTTTTGAGTAAATTAAAAACAACCAATCGAAGAAAAATTGCAACTGTGTGCAGTATTAAATACTCCATTCATTTGTGTGAATTTGGCGACACTCGATCCGGTACAAATTATGACACATCGCACTTCTACTTACTTCTTCTGTTCTGTGTTATTACATATCTCTCTTTTACATCTGCCTTCGATTTCCGGTTCCAATTCCGGGTCCGACAAACTAAATTTAAAATCTCTGATACTGAATTCAGTTGTGATAAAACCAAAATTTAAAAACTCTTATTCTGAATTCGGTTGCGATAAAACCACCTCCGTTATATCCCTAATACATATTACCATGCGACTATCGATTGTTCTCTGAGAATAATCATCGATAACCGAATAGATTCAATCATATCCTACCCCAGTCCCCATCCCTAGTACGTGCTGTCAATTTTTTTTTTTTTTTTTTTTTTTGCCCATAGGGCAGGCTAAAGTCTTTCGACCATACCGCCTTGTCTTATGTTATTTTTTCCCTTTTATCTCTCCTTATTTATGTCTTACGTTTCTTATCCTTTATATGTATCGTAATATAGTACTTCTTCTTTTAATTAATGACGACCCCCGTCAAAGACGGAATCTTCCAATATCCATTATTTTTCGTAATATAAGTAGTTATTATCATATCTTTATTTCCACGCGGCCTGATAAGTCTGACGTATGTCATTTAATTTTAAAATCTCAGTTAAATACATTTTGTTCAATCCGATTTTACATACGTATCGTACGTACAATTCTTTATTTATTACTACCCAACAAAGAGTAGAAAAGGCACATTTCCATTTACAAATCCCGTTATCTTGTCCGTCAGGACTCCCGAAGAGTGGTGACGGAGAATCTAATTTAAAAATTCTGAAAAAACTTATTTACTAGAAAAAATATATTTACAGCTTTAATATTATAATTAACTTATTAACCTATTATTTTACTACTGTAACAAAGAGTACATAAATATAATTTTAAATATCGTTAACAGTTTCAATAACAAATCTGTACAAAAATATAAAAGTTGAGGCATTTTTAAGTAACTCCTGAATGCAATGCGGGATACTTTCAACTTTATTGTAAATTTTTAAAAGCCCATCAGACAACACAAGGCGCTGAATGTTGAAAGACGAACACTCAAAGAAGATATGATGTAGTGATTGTACTTTTGATGATTGACAATAGACACAATATGGAGAATCAACCATTTTAATACGATGAAGATGGTAATTTAAACGACAATGACCAAAACGCATGCGAGAAATAGTTGTATAAAATTTCTTGTTTGTGAATATTTTGTGCTTGCAAAACCAAGGTGTAGAATTTATTTGGACATCGAGACCGGCGAACCAAGTTCCTTTGTTTTGAACGTTTGTGCAATAATATGAATGTTTTCCCCATGCTTGGCACATCCGCTGTTTGATTAAACTAATTGCATCTGTATAAGGAATACGAATACTAATATTAATAGGAGAATCTCCTGACTTTACAATTTGTTTAGCCAAGTAATCAACATGTTCGTTACCTTGAACACCAATGTGCGAAGGCACCCACACAAAATTAATTATTACATTTAAATGACTTAGTTCAACCCATAACTGTTTTATTAAGAATATAACATAATTAGTATGAGCATTTAGATGATTATTTGCTAAATTTTGTAGAACACTCATACTATCACTTACAACAACCCATTTTGTGTGCTCTCTATAGCAATTCTCAATATGTTTCAAAGCACTTAAGATAGCGACAGCTTCCGCTGTGAATATACTTGCATCTTTATTGATTTTCTGACCTATGCCTACTTTTGAGGAAGGCTCATAAATAGCAAAAGACACGGATTCACTGTTTTTGGATCCATCAGTATAAATAAATTTATGATCTAACCATTCTGATAGCATTGCATTTACTTCTTCTTTTGAAAATAAATCTTCTTTATTCTTTATAACTATATTAATTGCTGGAAATTTACCACTATAAGAACCCTCGTAACATGGCAAGACATGCTTAGATTGATGAATGTTTGTATTTTCTATAAAATCAGTGAAATTTTGAAGACCTTGCAGCATATAAAATGATTTAACATTTGAATGAGATGCAGAGTGTAACAAATTGATCAAAAATGGATTACCACATACACTATAAAGTTTAAGTAAGAATTTTTCTTTTAAATAGTTGAATCGAATGGCTAACGGTGGGATATTACATTCAATCTGCAATGCGTTAATAGGAGTACTTCTGAAAGCTCCTGTTATTAGACGTAAACATTTGTTTTGCAAAAGATCTAAACTATTTACAACACTAGTATCTGCAGCGAAACAATAAAAACCATACTCAAAATGACTACGAACTAATGATTTGTACAACAACAACAGAATTTTAGGATCAGCGCCCCAGTATGAACCTGAAAGAGATTTTAAGATGTTATAGGCTTTATTTGCTTTAGTTATTATGTGCTTAGCGTAACTATTCCAAGTTAACTTATGAGTAAAAATAACTCCCAAAAATTTTACTTCAAGCGAGACCGGCAAAGAATAATAATTGTATAGTATGGTAGGCATGTCACGCGATTGTTTGCCAAATACAATGACTTTAGACTTAGATGGATTCACATTAAGATCAAGGTAAGTAAAATATTTGTACAGATTTGTTAAAGCATTGTTAATAATTTGAACTACTTCCGACTGATTTTTCCCTGATGTGTATATAACTAAATCATCTGCAAACTGAAGATTTTTAACTTGGGATCCTAGGATTATATTTAGTCTATGAATGTACAATATAAATAAAAGTGGGGATAGTATCCCTCCTTGACATACTCCTTTGAATGAAAGTCTAGGACCATAAAGATGTCTATTTAATTTAACAAATACTTCCCTATTGGTTAAGAATTTTTT
Source organism: Anthocharis cardamines (assembly GCA_905404175.1). NCBI lineage: Eukaryota > Metazoa > Arthropoda > Insecta > Lepidoptera > Pieridae > Anthocharis > Anthocharis cardamines. The sequence goes on from FR989959.1 coordinate 6,254,938, forward strand.
TACCCAATTTGTAAATTGTGCAGGAATTCCTAACAATAATAATTCATGACAAAGAATATCTATATTAACACTGTTAAATGCACCTGCTACATCAAAAAATACAGCTACCAGATTTTTACGATCCGACAAAGAGTTACGAACATCAAGCTGTAGTTGACAAATACTTTCCCTGGCAGAAAATTTTCTACGAAAACCAAATTGATTGGAAGGTAATATGTTGTTATTTTCTACATAAAACTCTAATCGTTGTTTTAACAATTGTTCAAATAATTTACCAACACAGGAAGTAAGTGCTATGGGCCGATAAGAATCGGGACAAAACTTAGGCTTGTCTGGTTTTAAAATTGGTATAAGACAATCCTTTTTCCATTCTTCTGGTATAATGTTTTTATCCCACATTAAATTCAGTATATTTAGAAATGATTCTAAACTGGCAATGCTAATTTTTTTAAGTAGAATATAGGGTATTCCATCAAGACCATAAGCAGTATCTCTTCTTGAGGTTATGGCTGATATTAATTCATTAATTGTGAAAGGACTGACAAGAAACCTATTACTGGAGTTAATGTTGTTATTATTGTGATTTGACATAGTGTTTGATACATAGTCTGGTGTGTACTTCTGCAAAAAATCTAATATCCATGTATCATTGTCACAATTATTGGAAATATATGTTTTGTTGTATTTACGCATGAATTTCCATATGACAGATATTGGTGTATTCCTATTAAAAGTTTCACATAGAGAAAACCAACTTTTTTGTCTTTCTGATTTTATGACAAGCTTTTTTACAGCTCTAAGTCTTTTAAAATGAATATAGTTTTCTTCTTTTGGATCATTTTTAAAATTTAAATATGCAGTTTTGAAGTTTAATACAGCTTCAGTACACTTTTGATTCCACCAAGGGAGAGGGGACTTTTTACCTTTATTCTTAAAAAGAGAACAATCAATGGTATTACTGGTAGGTTTGCGGTTTGAACTATTTGCAATAGAATTAGAAGCAGCTTTGTGTAAAATTGTACAAAAATGTAAATATGAATCAAGAGGATTTAATCTATCTATTTTTAGATCAACTAACAAATCATCAACCTGGTTGCTATATTTCTGCCAATTAACTAACTTATAGTTGGGATAGAGAGGCAAATGCATAGCATTAGAACAATTTCCCCCATTCAAATTATTGTTATGATTTTCACTAATTACTACTTTTATTAAAACAGGAATATGATAACTACTACCAAGAGGACTATCGTTTACACTCCATTCACAATTACATGCAAGAGATGAAGAGACCAATGTCAGGTCAAGAGCATTGGGACGCCATGTTGTAGAACCTACAGTTGTTGGTTGACCACTATTGAGCAAAACTAAGTTGTTTTCATCGAAGACATCTAAAAGTTTACGTCCTCGTGGAGTGTCATAGTTACATCCCCAAGAAGTATGATGTGCATTAAAATCACCAGCAAATATGAAAGGTTGAGGAATAGACCTCAATAATTGCTCAAATTTATCTTTATTGAAGACAGGAACTGAGTTTAAAGGACTATAAAAACTTACTATATATAAGTATTTGTTGTGAACTGCTATTTTAATGCATATATTTTGTAATGAATTATCAAAATATGTGTCAATTTTTGTATAATTTATGTTTTTATGAATTATAATTGCGACTCCATTATGTATGTTACCGCAATCATTCCTTTCTATGTTGTAATTACTTATTTTAAAAGTTTGTTCAGGCCTAAGCCATGTTTCACTAATTATAGCTATATCAATATTATGTGTATAGAGGAAATTAATTAATATATGTTTATTACTGTTGAGGCTTTGAGCATTCCACTGAATGATATTTAAATATGACAAATCCATTATGAGGCAGATGGGAACTTGTTACTTAAGGTAGATTTTAATACTTCTTTAATTGATGTTGTATTTACTGGTATATCTTTATTACTGACTATTTTAATAATTGTTTCGACTAAAGTGTTGATAAATGTGTTAGATTTCATTAAATTGTTTATTTGTACTTCTAAGGTTCGAGCAGAAAGAGCTGGAAAAGCATTTGGATTAAATAATTCAGAATAGTTTACACTCTTTGTTTTAATTTTGTTTTCTTCAATTTTTTGTTTTTTCAAAGGACACTGAATGGAGATGGCGATATGGTTACCGTTACAATTGACACATTTTGCATTTTGTGAATCGGTTAGGCAGTTCTTAAAGTTATGGTTTAATGTGCATATTGAGCAAACCTCAGAGTTGCGACAAAATTTAGCTATGTGTCCATATTTCATACATTTGAGGCATTGCTTAACTGGAGGGATATACTTTTTAACCTCGTGACGCCAAGAATCTAAATAAACATATTCTGGAAGGATGGGGGAGGCAAAGGTAACTGCAACTGTTTGTGTAGGAGCATAGGTTATTGCTCCGTTGTCACCCCTGACTCTGCGCATGAAACGCCTTACTTGTACCACATTTTTCGAGCTGCCTATCAGACCAAAAATTTCCTTATTAGACATATCGCTTGGTACTGAAGTGAGAACTCCAGTAACTTCGGTACCTCCAGCTGGTATTGTGGCTATTAATGTAAGATGATCTAATAATTTCTTATTTTGAATAAACATATTAGCATTATTTGGTAAATCAAAAGTTATACCGACTTTATATTTGTTGATGGAGCGCAAATGCATAACTCCAGACACACCATGTTCCCGAATGCCCTTAGACAAGGCCATACGATCCCTGTCGTTGAATACTTTGCCTTCCTCCTTATGTGCTAAGAACACAACCAAGTCCTTTTGCGGAATATCTTCGGGATACTTGCGGACATATCCTTTAACTTTATAAGTTAAGTACTTGTCCGCATTATCCAATTCTCCAGAGTCTGAGTCCGAAGAGTACCCGATCCGTGGGTCTGGTGGATTTTCTTTCCACCGTCTCTTTTTGGTCATTTTATTTATTTTGGACTAAACCTTTATTAGTAGAACCTTAGTAACGTATTTGAAATAGAACAAAAGTAGAGAAAATATTTTTAAAAATTAATTTTAAAAAGAGCGCGCCTTTACTTATTGATGACTTTCCCGCCTTTTTTTCACGTGCTGTCAAGTTGCTGTGAAGTGTCAAAAAAAAATAATATACGAAGATGAAAGTAAACGAGCAAGATTTTTAATTAGTTAAATATTGTAATTGTTTGGACGTGGTAACAGTTGATAAGGTCATCTATAGAGTCAGGTGACTATATAGGGAAAGGTCACCTCTTGCACAATTAATTTTAAGTCATCAAAATTATGTACATATTTATTTTTATGCAATAAAGTATTTCATTCATTAATTCATACTTTATTGATAATTTCAACCTTAGTCAAATAGGGAACTTTCTTAATTCAGCTTTTTTTTTATTTTATGTGTATAAAGCACAATAAACATTTACATTAAAAAAAACTAGTATTATATTGAAATATAATTTTATGCATGAGTATCATTGATTAGTCTGAATTTTTAAAATATAAGACTGCAAGGAAAAATAGGTGATGAGTTTTATTTGTATATTTATTTTCAGGAGCTGAGAAAAACGTGACAGACATGTCTTACAATCTGGGATTTATTGGAGGAGGCAATATGTCTACAGCAATCGCACAAGGAATACTAAAAAATGGTTATTTTTTATATACAAAACAACTTCAGTAGATTCTCACTAATCCGGCACTTCAAAAGACCTACACATCCAATAATCCTAGATCCTCTGCCTGCGCCTCCCTCACTCCTATTTTTCAACAAGTTCCTCAAATACAGACCTCAATTAAGGATTATTTTAAAACTATGTAATAAGTTAATTGTGAGATAGGTTACAGTTTTAAAACACATGTGTAGAACATGAACACAAATAATTGCATTCCCTTCATGAAATGCTTTATTATATTTACTATGAATTTTTCTATACAATCCAATAATCAATAATCTGGCACACTCTGGTTTTTATTATTCCGGATTAGTGAGATTCTACTGTATTATAATTATTATATGTACAAGTTCATAATACATATAATATACATTGGCCGCCAAAAAAATCGACCCACCTGTTAATTATTACTTACAAAGTTGTTATCTTAAGTATGCGACGACATGGTTAGATTTTTTTGCTTATGCGTTATGAATTAACATCTTAGTACCCACTTGACATTGTTAAATAGGAATGCACTGAATTTTTTTATAAAAAATATGTTTTCATTTCCGTTCATATTTTTACTTAAAAACCCCTTTTTTTCACGATATATTTCCGTTTTTATAATCCTATCATTGCATTTTCACATAATCAGTGTTAAACGTATCAATAAATGGCGGTGAAAAGACATACGATATTTTTTTACCAAAAAAGCGTAGGTGGGTCGATTTTTTTGGAGGCCAGTGTAGTAATAATCTCTAAATAATATGTAACTTTGAGAATAATGAAACTATTAATATATCAAAAATAAATTGCATTGAGGCAATGGATTGGCCAAATATTATTATTTAATTCATAAATAACAAATAAGATTTCTAATATACAGGTGATCATCCAGCATCAAAAATATGGGTATCAGGACCACATTTAGAAAATCTTTGTCACTGGAAAGAATTTGGCGCCAATATAACCAATAAGAATGGTGAAGTTTATAGTACCTGTGATGTTGTATTCATTGGAGTGAAACCGCAAATGTTGTCAAGAGCTATCTCTGATTGTAGTGACACACTACCTCAAAATATGAAAGATAAAAAAGTATTAGTTATTTCAATTTTAGCTGGAACTAGTATTGAACAGTTACACAAGGTTAGTTATTTCTCTGGTCTTATATTAAACAAGTTAAAAATAATTCTTAAGATGTATTTCTAAGCTATCTTGAGCACCCCATGCCTTAAAAGAAGGCCAGATATTTTTTTGTTTCCTGATAATTATTTAGTAGTATGGAATCACACAAGCCCCCGTGACTCAGTGGCAAGCTCGATGCTTTTAGCATCGGAGATCCTGGGTTCGAATCTCGGGGAAATAAGAATAAAAAATATTGATTCACTCGGGCAGTGCATACAAGGCTGATCACCTATTTGACTGTAAAGAAAAATGATCAATGAAACAGACAGAAGTGGGTCTGCCGCATGCCTCGGGAATTCACTTTATGGAATTTTAGTAAAAATCATTATTTATTTTATTGATATATGAAGCCATTAATGCCAGTCACAAATAAAAATAGATTTATGATGTCTTTCCAGGACACACATAATTATTTCTATTTTAGTCATTATTTTCTAATAAGATTTATAAACTAGCAAAATATCTAACATGAATTATACATACAGAGTGAACTATAGTAGATTTATAATTCCTTATCAGTATTGTTTGTTGATGAGATGTTGATAGATGAGAGCTAATCAATGACAAGGAAAATCATGGTCTGCCTAAAAGAATTTTTTAATTGAGTTGCATATCATCTTGTAACCAAAACTACTTTTGTGTCCTAAATGCTCTCCAGAATATTTTGAGTACTTTCTAATATATATTTTTTTTTTATAATCTGTCTCATCCATCCAGATACTGAGCATTCTGCCTGGTGAAAAGCAAGTGATAAGAACACTCCCAAATACTCCTATGTCTGTTGGTGCTGGGGCTTGTTTGTATTCACCAGATGTTAATGTCACTCCGCAACAGTGTTCCGAGCTGGAGAGGCTACTTTCAGGTTGTGGAATTTGTGAAAGAGTACCAGAACATTTGTTGGGTGCCTTAGGATCCCTCACTGGGTGTGGGCCTGCATTTGTAAGTATTTTACTATATACATAGTACTAGTGGCGGGACTACCATATATGTAGGTATGGTTATATTTGCCGAATGACATTTCTCCTATCAAATCGTGTAATAATACAGTATGTGTTTTTTTTTTTCAATAACAACAGGTTCGATTCTAGACTAGAAATATTGATTTTTCAAAAATCCAACGATGCAATTTTAGTTTTTCGCTATTCTTCATAGTTTTATTACTTTGAAAATTCACGTATATAATTACGTACCTAATCATATTATAAGTTATATATAAACATGTATTACGTTAAAGTCGGAATCCTGGCCAGCCAGGACCACTTCCCTGCCACTGTTTCTTATAGTGGTTAGTGATTTTTTAAAAATAAAATGACTTACTTTTTTGTTTTCCTTTTTTTTATTTTAATGGACTACTCTGAATATTTCAGGTTATATATTTTAAAAGACATATCTTTTGTATTATAATAGATATCTTTGGGTTTTGTATATTTATTAGATTTCATATACCAAACTGTTTTGATGCAGTTTTAACAAATAATATTTTTTTTTCTGAATGGTTTTAGGGCCCGCCTATAATTTATTCCATGCTCTCCCAAACAAAGTCAAAAAATTACATCAATGAAATACAATTAGGTTTTACATTATTGAAAATGTTTTGTTAAAAATATCAGATAATATCTTTAAAAAATATTGTCAATTTAAAAACATTTTTTTTTGTTTATTTGTTCTAACCCTATTTATGAAAATATTTCCAGATGTACATTGCAATTGAAGCATTGGCAGACGGTGTTGTGAAGCAAGGAGCTCCAAGAGCCCAAGCGCTGAGACTCGCAGCCCAAATGGTAATGGGTAGCGGTAAAATGGTACTAGCAAGTCCCAAGCACCCTGGCCTCTTGAAGGATGAAGTTTGCTCGCCTGGTGGTTCTACTATTTGTGGAGTAACTGCTTTAGAGCAGGGAAAATTTAGGTATATTCGTCTTACTATCTAATATTGTCTTTTACCAACGCGAGTATCACAGATTTAAATAAATTACTCTATATGGATTAAAACAGTCTGTCCTGTGACCACGGTTGCTGAAAAGCATCCGAAACATAAATAATAAATCGCGTATTAATCTGGTATCTTGCTCTTACGAGCGAACGACAATAACGCTCTAAAAGCGGCTTGGTGCGAGAGAGTGCGCGGTATGACCCTAGCGCCAGTGTGCTCGTTCACACGGATACTAGCAGCGCCGCGGTGGCTGGGGTGAGAACTACTCTTACCCCAGAGAAAACGGGCCTATAAGGCCTGTGCTTCTATGTACATCTATTTCTTTGATATTATTTATTCTAATTCAGAGTTGTGTCAGTGTTTCTCCGGATGAGCGATATTATGTATTTTTATTAAAAGCTATCATTTGGAGTTTAACAATATAGATAGACAAGACTTGCGAGATTTTTTTGATAGCTCGTGTTTTTTCATCTGGAGGTCTAGTAAAGATATTGGATATTAAATATATACAAATGTTTACTAAAGATACGGAAATATAACACAAAAGCGATGACAAGGTCCCATTCAAAATTACCAGTTATCATTATGGTAATTGGTTAGTAATATAGAGCGATAGTTATTTGTTATGTAAATGTAACACAAAGTAAGGTTTTGTTTGCTGAAGTTTTACATTTATTATTGATTCTGTTGATTTTTTTATTGTTATAAACAAGAATAAAAAATCTACATGAATTTATTCAAAATCTGTACTTTTATTTTTACACATTACACTTTAAAGGGTTATAGTGGTTATAGTTTACAAATTTTACTTATGGGGTTTCAGCTTTTGGCTTTGATATCGGTCAAAACAAGTAGTATGCTTCACTAGCGGCTCCATCATACAAACCCAAAAGCCCGATTTGACGGCTTACCGGCGGAATTTTTTTTATTTATTTAATAGGTGCTCCAACAACACATATTACAATAACAATATTATAAAGAAATAGGTCCGGTACATGCGTCAATAATAGGTGCACACAGCATTATTAATTTCTCTGAGGACACATGTAACACAAAAGACTTAGGTAAATGCTGAAGTTATAAAATGAAAACAAAAAATTTAAGTACATATTTAACAAAAAAATATATATATGTTAATAGTAACACGCCCTGACTTCGCACGGGTGCAATGTATATGAACAGCAAATGTTAGAACAGAATAGAAAAATATAGCCGATGTTACTCGATGATAATGTAACTTTCTATCGGTGAAAGAATTTTTTTAATCGGTCCAGTACATTTGAGTTAAATCGTAACAAATTTATCCGCTTTATAATATTAGTATAAAATATATAATAACGTAATTATATGACTTATATAATTTCGTTAAGGGCATTATTATTTTCCATTTTATGGTTGAATTAATAGGGCAAGCCGGGCTTTTGGGCTTGTATGGTAGTCTCGCCACTGGTATGTTTGTCCAAAATTTATTATTTGTTATTATATATTTTAAATTTGTTATTTATTGGCCTATCGTTCCGCGGTCGCGGTTTCAATCCAACCAAGTGATATGATTATACTGTTATCTATTACTCGAATGGATGTATTTTAAATAAAAATTTATGTTTGGTGTTTTAATTTTGTGGTATTGAAATAAAGTTAAATGATTTCTTATTTTCAGAGCAACTTTAATCAATGCAATTGAAGCAGCTACCTTAAGAACAATGGAAATGGGTAAACACTAGACAAATAATATAGGAATCGCGTATATATCGTCGTGATCGTAGAACAACGACGGTTCTGATTTCTTTACGATTTTAGTTCTATTGTATTAGTCATAACATGAAATTCCTTGACAGTTCTATATTGTATAATTTGATAATTAGTCAGATAGTTTTATACAATAAAACTAAAACCGTAAAAAATCAGAACCGTCGTTGTTCTACGATCACGACGATATAATAATTGAGTCGTATAGAATCAAAGGCGGCTATCTGACTTATGGCTGATTGTTAGCAATTTAAAAAAGAAAACGTTTTTCTCCTTTATTTTTGTATTAGGTATCATTCATTGCATGTTTAAGGTACCTATTAATATTAACAATTAAAGATAAAACCAAATATATAAAAAAACATAACAGTCTAAACTACAAGAACTTATTTTCTTTTTGTAGATTGCCAGACCAAAAATGTCAGACTTCTATAGACTTCTATACGGCTCAATTATAAAGCCCTTATGGGGTCTGGCAATTAGTTAAAAATTAATATTAAGAAATGCCATTAGTAGAGAATCTTTTACTCAGAAATAGATCGGCTTAAAGTAAAAACTAAAGGAACGAATTCCTATTAATTTAATTAGCTAATTATTATTAATGGTAGAAATAAATAAGAGTTGCTTTGTGAAAGTAACTTTACCGTTGTTTGAATGACGTTAGGTTAAACAATAATATTGAATAACTCTTGAATTGTATACAATTACCCCCTTATTCATAAAGTATTATCTTGATATATTTAAAATATGTTTTGTTTCTTTCGTTCTGTTGTCTTTTTATATATGATAGAGCGAGACAAAACATATTTGAACTATCTCAAGCTTATAATACGTTGTCTTAATCTTAATACTTCTTCTTAAGTTTGTGGCCTGGCCATTATGTTATATATTCGACATTTTTGTTATATTTGCAAAGCAAAGTATTTGTAGGATTTTATTATTTAAATTGATCTGTAAGTATTAACCCTCAATAACTCAAACGAAAAAATATGTTTTTCTTTTCGATATTTCATGCAACTGAAAAAAGATTCAAACTAACTTTTTGATAAATTATTGTTACTTAAAACCGATGCAATAGATTTTAGGTGAAGATAATTTATGAAAATGTATGTCAAGTGTATTTTCTCGCCTTTATTTGAAAACATTGGTTCTGAAATCATTGCTAGAAAGGGGCCGTCCATAAATTACGTGAGGTGTTTAAGGGGGGGAGGGGGAAATCTCATCTAATCTTACGTTGGAGAGAGGGGGTCTCGGCAAATATCACGCAATTTTTTTCTGATTGAAACAAAAAAAATATACTATTTTGGTCCATTTAATCCAGATTGTATACATGTAAAAAAAATTCTTTTTACAATAACAATCCAACGCGTTTACGTAAGAAACCCACATTTTGAAAAATCTCACGTGAGATTGGGGGTTGGGGGAGGGGGTTGAATAAAATCTCACGACATCTCACCAGGGGGGGAGGGAGAGGCAGAAAATTTAAAAAAACACCTCACGTAATTTATGAAATGTTCTAATACGAGTATTATGCTTGAATCTCTATCAGTCAGTATTATTGAGTCATAGCTTGGATAGTCGTCGTCTTAGGAAAGATTAATCTCATTAGTCGTTGAAGCCTGTTCTCATCTGTTGGAAATTGGAACTCAATGACGCCATCAGTTACTAGTTACTTAGGTAACCAACAAAGTTAGTGTTTTACGTTATGTTTTTAAACCATGTCATATGACTATGTCCGTTTTAATCTGTATTTTTATAAGGATATAATTTTGGTCAAATAAGTTTTATTTTTTTTATTGTAGACCCAAAAAATTAATGAAAATAGACGGGGTATAGTTTATATACCTTTAAACTAAAGTTAAGTGTTAAAAAACACTAAAAATTTTCTACTTTTTGGCTTATGGCGGCAAAATAGGCATTATTAGTTTCATAGTATCATATCCGTAACTGTACCTTCAACAATTAGATCTGTTTTTTAATAGTTAAATATTTTTTCTTTTAAGAAAAATTGTTACAAATGAGTCGTATATAATCAAAGGCGGCTATCTGAGTTATTGCTGATTGTTAGCAATATTTAAAAAAACTTTATTCTCCTTTATTTTTGTATTAGGTATCATTCACTGCATGTTTAAGTTATCTATTAATATTAACAATTAAAGATAAAACCAAATATATAACAAAAAAAAAAAACCAAAAATGTCAGATAGCCGCCTTTGATTCTACGACTCAAATAATTTATTTTAGTTTTATACACTATTTTGATATGTTAAAAAAGGTGTTTTTGTTTGAATTTTCTGTTAAAAACTTGTGGCACTTTATTATTCGTACAAATATTTTGTCTCGTTAGTCTTTAAGTGTAGTTTGCTTTGAAGGACTGAGGTGAATGTTTGTACAAATATAATTTTAGTGGCGCTTTTAAAATACAATGTTTTGAAATTGATTATTAAATAATATATTATGTACAAATTTCCCTGCAACCAACCAACCAGCCAACTCCTTTTTTGTGACGTGGAAAATTTGATAATAAATAACTTGGTTAAAACTGTTTATCAATTTAATATTTTAACATAAGTTCCTTACAAAGGTTTTCAGCCCGCTTCTGGACAATGTATGACAGTACTTTTGCTATCGAATATTTGTAACACTATATTAACGTCCTGGCAATAAAACTTAATATTTTGTATTTTCAAACACTGTAAAACACTTTGTTGTATTTTCGTGATTCTATGTAGATAAATATAAATGATATTTTGGTTTCTTATTTGGCTTTTATTCTTATATTTGTAAGGTTTGCATATACCGTATATTCTCAATTTATCTTTTCATATTTAAATCCAATTTCGGTGTACTCATTCCTCTGTGCTGTGCCCATTTTAATACTTTAATCGTATTATCAAACTATAAATATTTAAACAACAGACGGCAATTATATAATTGGGTTATGAATTCTTATGTTTATTATCGCATCCTACATAAATCTTCCTCGTTGTTTGTTTTGGCGTATACGGATGATAGGGATGGACGCACACCGATCGTCTCGTGAATATAAACAGTGAAACCCTTCGAGCCAATCCCACGCCAATATCAATACTTTTGTGTCTCGGGACATCCATAGGCATCCATGGGTCTTCGTCTTCTGCCTTCGATATACAGCTCATTTTCCTTAACCTTTGACTCACCCGATTTAAATTTGGTACAAGACGATATTTCGGGATTTTCCAAAAGAATGCGCGTTTAGTTTCATTTCCGCGTTTCAGTTTTCGTGTCGTATCCAACAGTGAAACTTCTTCTTCGTTATACGTTACGATTGCGTCTTTATTAGTTCCTTCGCGAGTAATTAAAGCGTATTCTTCACCACTCATTGCTTTGTTTTCACATTTTTAATACGTAAATTATAGGAATACAGTGTTCGCGTAGCACAAAACTAAGATGCTATTATAATTTTGGCATTGATTGAGCATGACGCTCACTTGCGATAAGATTATTAGGATTACTGTGATTAATTTCACGATTTTTCGTTAGCAGCTTTATGAGATATACCTTTTTATCACTGGTAGGAACTGTCTGTATTTAAATATTATGATACGTATTGATCGTCACCTGTGCACCATTATTTAAATTCAAATTACAAGTACCTACTCATGAGTGTGACTACGTATGGCTACCACTACATATTGTAAGGCATTCTAGACGAAACAGGTATCGATGTCTCATAATACATTACGATTGAATACTGAATAATTAACGTTGCCGTACTATTTAAAATATGTGTGCTACGAAAACTATGATGAATTACAACTAGGTAAAGTAATATAAGCCTATCTTATCTTTACGTTGCCTATCTTATCGATCGCCTCCATGGTTCAACGGGATGGGCGTTGTATTTACCACTGGAGGTCCTGGATTCGATTGTCGGGGAAACTAATAAAAATGTTTTAGTCTGGAAAGGCACAGAAGACTGATCATTTACTAGGCCAGTTTTTTACAAACTGAAACAAAAGAAAAAAGGCAAGCGTTTCTAGGACCTACAATAAAAAATACAATTTCAGTCAGAAGGATGGGCTTGTTTATTTTTTTTATTGTTATTATATTGAAAATTAATAAAACGTGGTTCTAAATATTTTTAAGATTTTAGTAATCCAATCTACTTGATTGTTTTTTTTATTTTAACCAATATTAGGATCTCTTAGAAATAAATTTATAAACATATTCTTTCAAATCACTAACATTTTGTTTGTTATGGCCCATGGGGGGTTTGCAAGAGTTTTTTAACTTGTAAAGGGGCCGCGTATTCAAAAAGATTGAAAGACACTGTACTAGCCTGTAAAGAAAAATGTTAGTGATATCGACATAGTAATATATCTGCCCTATGTCCCTAATTCATTGAAATTCACATAGAAGCCAACTGCTAATTTAGTGAAAGGAATTTTTGTATTTACGACAAAACCAACTATTGCGATCTATTTATTGAAAGGCGTTTAATTTGTTAATTTTAATATCACTCTTTTAAAATGTCCCATGCGGCATGCATGTAAAAGAATAATAATTAGTAAAGTAACTCGTTACGTATGTGAAATAAGTAGGTACTAATGTTTCAGTACACTGTACACGCGATGTCTGAAGGACGTAAAATTCGTTTTGTGTTGCTTAAATAAAGGTACCAACTAGGTGGTTATAACAAAATAATAAATCAATAATACACTTTCACACCTGTTGGAGTTTCTATTGACTGTAGTAAGTATTTGTAGTAAAAAACAAGGCTTTAGCCTTGTGGTCACTAACCGTGATTTTGCCAGCTTCCATACACATTTTGTAAGGTCGATTGGTTATAGCTTATCTACGTTTCGTTTAAACTAGAAACCAGATTTCATTTACTATATTAAGAAATTATGTACATAGGTATTTTAATCGTGTGATAGAAAAATAGACAAACGTGGCAGATAAGATAAGAAAAAATGTATTACTTATAATTTAGATTAAAAGTAATCTTTAACGGGAATTGATGTATGACCAGTGGCGTAGCTAGGTGGAGAAGGGCCCCGGTGCAGAGATAAAAAATCGCAACATCCCCAACCGGCAACCCCCTAGCACAAAATTAATTATTACTTATAAAGGACGTTCAGCACTTCCATTGTTATAATTTTTTCTAGCTTCAAGTGCTGCCGCCCCCTCTTTCTAAAGCCCAGGAGGCCCTCTCTGCTTCAGGGCCCCGGTGCACTGCACCACTTTGTCCTATGATAGCTACGCCACTGTGTATGACTGATGTATCATAGAACAAAACCATACGCGCCCTACACTCTTCAAAACTCTAAGCAATGGTTACATGGGCCGTTCCTAACTGTCCTGCAGATTGTAAAGACAAAAAATTATAAACCTGGGCCGTACCTACAGCAATATGCAGCAGTCCTTGACTATAAACGATACAAAATATACTACTGAGGGATCAGAGTACGGCACCAGAGGGCAACATCAGAACTATTAGGAATTATAATATTAGCAATACAAGATCAATTTGTAGTTTAAACAGATACATATTAGTCTTATGGGTAATTTTGATAAAGATAGATGACGTATTTAAACGAATTTAAATGAGTTTTAACATTATGGAAGGTGATATGAAAAGCGGTTTTGTGTTGAAATAAATTGTATGCGTAATGTGCCAGCGCAAGGTTGGTGTTTCACGCTCATTTTCCTAACTTAAATCGCAACGTCTATAGCCATCCTTTTCTCTCAAGTACTGGATTATGTACATTGGTGATGGAGTAAACAGTATGTTTGAGATATTGGCTCGGTGCGCTGGCGCAAGCGATCGCGTCACAGTTTTTCCCGCAGTTTGACAAGAGTTTATGCGATCGCCTCTTGTTTTCCTCGTTATTGTTTATTGATTTGGATACTTTCTTGTGACTCGTCGGTTTTGTAAGGTAGGAATTTTTAAATGCGCATATAACTATCAAAACTTGGTCGTCCACTTATATCGGGATTTATTTTGTAAAACTGAATGAATGTATTTAAAATAGATTTGTTTACCATCAATTCTTCCAGAAAAGATCACAGCGAGATTTACTTTTACTTTCCTAGGAATTGTATTTTGTTTAATTAAATGAGTTTTAATGAATGTTTAGTTCATTTTGTGTAGAATCTCCAAATATTTGCAGGGAACCTAAATCGAAACCTTTAAGTATAATATAATTTATATATAAATGTAAAATATTATAAGTTTAGACCATTTAATTACATAATAGGTATATATACAATATACATACTGTGTATTTATTTGTGGTAAGCTTTTCAGAGAAACTCATAACAATAGACTTTATCTATTTTATCAAAAGATAGCAACTTATTTAGCTTATGATAAACTACAAGTAGTCATGACTAAATTATCATTGCAATGCAATACTTTATTTTATCACCTTACCTTAGAGTTGTAAATAAGTTTTAAGTCAACCTGGATTCGAGTGATAAGTTATCACGAGACGTGTTAGTCATATCGATACATTTTTTTAGTTAAAGGAGAGACGTAACAACATGGGGTTGTGCTTTTCATTGGACTGTGGGGATTGTGATGTTTGCATAAATCCTTGCTGCTTGGCGTTGACAGCCTGCTGCTGTATACCTTGTCTGTGTCCGAACGCTTGTGGCCAACAACAACAACACCAACCCCCACAGACTGTCGTCATCCAACAACCGCCCGTGTACATTGAACAACAACCTGGGTATCCTCATCCGCCGCCTCCTGGGGGCTATCCCGGTTATCCCGGATACCCGCAGCCTCCACAACAAGGCTACCCCGGCTACCCCGCATACAGATGAACAAATTGTCAAATAATTAATTAAGGTGAGTTTTGCACTTCGTGGACGACCTTTTTGCACGTTGCTTGATGCTTATTTAGCCTAGTTGGAACACCTGCCAAGATATTCGAAGAATTGGGGTTATCTTCTTAAATATATGTACATGAAAAGATTTATTTTTAGAAACTGCATTCTGTGAAAATTATATAATTTTTCAATGATTATCTCCATGTAGGGATAAATATAATGAATATCTTTAGTTATTGTAACAGTGTAGGTACATACATTTCAATAACAATTAACAGGACACACGTATAAGGTAATGTTATATTAACTCGTGGCCACGTCATTGCTTTTCGCCTTGACACTTCCATTTCTTTACAAGTGCTGTGCATATCTTTATTTAAGAAATACTTAACTTGATTAAGAAGTTCTAGAGTACTTATTTAACTAGTATTTAGTGTGGTAGCTTAAATGATTTTTTACGAAATGTTTTTTATAGGGTAATTTAGCCGGTTTCCCGTCCAGGTCCTGTTTTCGTCCACTAACGCGGATCTTGTAAAACATTTACATAGAATAACATTATAAAAATAGTCAACCGCGCAAATTTGGTCTCGTTACGGACCCTAAAGTCAAATCTGCATGTCTATTAAATCAAAATATTTATTAACTAGTTGAGACTCGAACAAAAGCTACTTCTATCTGAGGCTTGTTTCCGAGCTACAAACATGTCATCATAAATGTAAAAAAAATAGTGGTACGACTTAACTTTGCAGTCAGTTTTTTTAATTGTTTTAGCATGTATTTCTTATGTTTTGGGTATTAATGACTAAGTAAAGACATAAAGAACATTTTAAAATGTGTGTTTCGTACTCATTTAAAGAATTACTTTAAAAATCGAGGCGGACAAAAACTGAAGTACCTATTTCGTAAAATATTCAGTTCTCGTCCGCGTGGACGAAAACACAAAAATACAAGTAAAGTTTGATTAGTCGTTTAAAATAAGGAATGCGAAAAAAATCTGTTGAAATCATTATGGAATGATCTTCGGTGGTTAGTTAGTCTGATATTTAGTTTCCGTCCACCAATTTAGCAGTATTGCAAGTATAAATATATATTCAAATATTGTGGACGAAAAATAAAAAATACGTTGAAAATTGCTTTAGTTTCCGTCCATGATTGGACGAAAACTAATACTGGATAAGTATTTAGTTTCCGTCCATCACAAACAGCGTTATGTTACTTTTCGTTTAGCTTTTTTTCTACATACGTGTAGAATATACGCGATATAACCCACTTATGATGTACGTAATCGCTTATATTGTTTGGACCTATTTTATTATTTTAATTTTTAATAAATCCCATTTTTATAGATAACGTCGTCGTCTAAAAAACTAGAAAAAGGCACCATGATACTCTGAGGATGCCTTAAAAAAGCTCTTGCAGAGATCCGTGATAATTAGAAATGTATGTATAAAAAAATGTGCAATGGATATGCTTTATATACCGTGGACGGAAACTAGCCTACACAAGGTCGAAAACTAACATTTTTGGACGAAAACTAACGAAATCGGTACTTTTCACTAAAACATTTTATATAAAAAAAACGTTAATTATAATTATTTGCTACTTAATGTAAGCCTAAAATAGACTATATCAGCTTTCAATAAAAATTCGGTTTGTTAGAGTTGGGCCAGTAGAACATATTAGTTTTAAGCCCATAAGCTGGCAAGTCCACTAAGTGGACGAAAACCGGCTAAATCACCCTACTCCCGGTACATAATAGTAATCACTTAAGTAATTTGACATTTTAATTGAACATTTTAATTTAGCTTTCATTTAACAAAAACTATACTTATTTTTTATTATTATTGAAATAGGAAAGCGTTTGCGATCACACCACCACATCTTAACTGTTGATGCAAACTAAGGTGGTAAATCACGATTGCCTATTTACCCTTGACTTGAAGAGTCCAATATTATAAGTCTCTGGAAAAACAGACGACGGTAGGGAATTCCAGTCCTTGGCTGTTCGCACTATAAAACAGGAGGCAAAGCGTCCTGTACGAGCTTTCGGTACATCGACCAAGTAAGGATGGTACCCTTCCGTACGTCTAGATGTCCGATGAATGAATGTACCTAAATTTTGATTGTTATTTCAGAATGGGTTGTAACATATCATGTCGTCCATGTTGCTGTTGCTGCATCCCATGCCTGTGTTGCGACTGCTGCCCCGAGCCACCGCGGCCGCGCACAACGGTGGTACACCACACTACTATAGTCGATGTTCCTCGACGAACTCCTCACAGCGAACCACCACCACCTTACAACGATAGATAGCCATACAGAACCTTCACTGAAATCATCCTTTTAGATATTATGCTTTAAACCTTCTCATTTCTTGTTGTGAACTAGGACTGTTGACATAGCAATAAATGGACTTGGGTTTCACCCTCAAATGATTCTAACTAAAAGAGTAGGTAACAATCGGGCGAAAAGAGAAACAATCGCACGCCAGTCTTCATTTTGCAATGCAAACATTTTTCTATTTTATTCAAATTTTATAAACATGCTAATTGAATAAAAAGTATCTATCTATCCCATACTTGCACATTATTCTAGTAAAATTAAGCTATATATTAATGATTTAAGATATAAATAAGAATGTTATGTTTAGTTCATAATCATGTAAATGTATTTATTTAAATCTAAGTACTAAGTCCATTTAGGAACAGTGGCGGCGTAAGACGTGGGCGACGTGGGTCACCGCCTACGGCCTCGCGACCCAGGGGGCCTCGCGCCCCGAAAATTTATGCATTACTTAAAAACCGCGAACGCGCCAAAAAATTTTTTTGCCAAAAAAAATTTTTTTTTGTGTTGGCAGAGGGCCCCGCAAAATTAATCTTGCCCACATAAAATTTAGGTCTTACGCCGCCACTGTTTAGGAGTATGTCATGAGTGCGACACAAAAAATACGCTGTTTTGTAAATTTACTCTATGTCATCTGCTAAATGTGTAACATAATATGTTCTGCCTTCAAACTTAATTATACTTTCCTTTAACGAGCTGTGAAGAAACATTCTATGAAATACTTAGTTGAATAGTTAAGATAATTTTTATTTTAATTTGATATAAGTACTATACTCTCCATAAAATATTTGTTACTATCAATATCTCACCTTCAAATGTAATCTAAACATAGCTATGAATTCTGGTATATACCGTTTAATTACTTGAGTACTACAAAATGTGCGCGCCTAAATATCTATCAGATAGCAATTTGTTTAAATAAAAGAGACAGTATTCACGCTTTTCACAACTTTATAAGAGCGGAATGAGAAGCTCCCATGGAGACTTTTTTAAAAATGCCGAAACTGGTAATGTTTAATCCGCTCTGAGGCCACCTAGTAATACCTCTACCTATATATGTGTATATAAAATTGTAGAGAACTTTATACTTACTCCATGCCTCAAATATAGAGGTGACTAAAATACGAGATTAATACTCCATCTTGAAAACTATGTAATTAATTTTATTACAGCCCCAAGTATTTGTGAACAAAACTTGATTCTGACTAATGGAGTAGTCTATTGTACAATTCTAACTACCAAAAAATAAAAAGTATCATATCTTCTAACATAATGAGGTTATTAAAATTAATAGACCCGTTTTGAATTCATCAGACAGGTACTGCTAAGAAGACTATAAAATTATCTTAAATTTATTTATTTCACAGGGTCTTATTAATGACGTAGAACACATTGTTATTATTTATATATTTTGTATTTATTGTTACTAAATATCAATTGAATAATATTTATAATTTAATTTTAATTGTAAATATTTAAATAATATATTTAGTTGTGATGTATGTTATTTTCGAAGTTAATTAAACGATCATAATCTATTTATCCGTGTTACATTACTGTGAGAGATTTAGATAAAACGTCATTGTGATTGAATGAAGAAGAAAATCACTCTATGTAACTGAAATCATCCTTTTAATTAATATATATAACACTAGCAATTGCCCCCGCAACCCCCCTTGTGGGTTGAATTTCGTAAAATCCGTTCTTAGCTGACCTCTACTCCGCGAAAGGAATATTCCTATTTCCTACCATATTTCAAGTCGCTACGCCTTATGGTTCCAGAGATATCGTGATGAGTGACTATATAGGTGGAAATCTCTTTTATATATATAGATTTTCATTAATTTGAAAATTTTCAAAAAGATTAATTGTGTTATCTTTGAAATGAATTATTTATTTGACAACGAATCAACCAATTACAAAACAAACACAATTATAAAACTTCATTAATATTAAAAATATAATAAGTATTTGTATAAATTGTGTAAATAAAAAAAGGATATTGTGTCGTCACAACACTGATTTTCAGCGGGCCCTTTGCGACTATAGCATTTACAACACCTCAGTATGAAAATTCAATAACATAAAAAAATTCAATATGTTTCAGTGTAGGTATATAATATTTTTAAATTACGCTAGACGGTATTTCAATTAAGTAATTATAATGACATGGATTTAATATGAAAGTCATATATACCCTAGTAGGGCACGGTACATTTATTTGTCTGTCTTACTGACTATTTTTCCGCTGAACCGTAACAGTTGTTTTTTATGTAGAACCTCTGTAAGTCAAACTTTAACAAGGCCAACAATTTCGAGTTATAGAGTTTTTGACTTATGAAAGATTTTCACTTAGTTGGATTTTATAAATAAACTAGGTGACCGGTGTCCACTTCGCTGGACAATGTTAAAATTTGGGGTTATAGGTATTGAAACCAAATCAAAAAATTATAATACAAAAAATAGAAAAAAAACTAGACACCCTAATCACCTAGCGATATGAAATAGGTATATACGTCCTATTCTCATACCTACTAAATATCCATTAAAAAATTCATAAAAATCGGTCGAGCCGTTTCGGAGGAGTGCGACCACAACACTGTGACACGTGATTTTTATATATTGTCTAGATGTTCTACTTGTAGAGGTTTAATTCTAATTAATGTTGAACTAAGTCTCATAATTAATTGTTCAATCAACTACAAAAAACTTATTTCGCTAAAGTTGAAATGAAATCAATTACAATAATATGTAGCCAAAATTAAACACGATACTATGTAAATGAGCATGTGTTAACATCAGTCATAAATTCCTTTATCTTTGGTAATCATAATACATTTTTCTAAGAAATAATGACGTGCGTACATTGTCGACAAATAACTTATTTTTAGAGGTAATTCGCTCCAAATGATAAAAAAGATCTAATTTATTTTTTCGCAATTTAAGTTATGATACCGAAAAACCTTGTAGGGGTTCACTGATTATTTCAATCCATGGATTAAGATTTCGAGTAAGGGATTTCGGTATTTTATAGGGTATATTTTGGTATTTGGAGTGCGCTGAAGAGCTGCTCAACCTAATACTAGTATCGCCCTTGCACCACCGTTCCACCAGGCGCCGCGCCGGTTGGGTTTCCATCCTTACGAACGAAACGTTTTTCGACCTCCTTCATCACGAGAACTTCTAAGGACTGGAATTTACTGCTGGTGTCAGTATTCCCTCCAACATACAATTTGGGTCTTTTCAAGGCGAATGTGAATAGGCACTTGTTAGGGAAAACCGTTGCCCGCCCAGTTGTTTTTCCTTGTCCTTTTACAATGTAAGTATCAAGTCAATAAGCCATATGGGTTCAGAGGAAACATTTTGATACATAATGAAATGGAAATTAAGGCATACAAATAATAGCAATCTAGGTTTCGTAGAATAGCAGTAGGGTCTCCATCTCATTGGCCAATCAAATGTTATGCGAAACCTATCTGGATTTTCTTATAAGGGTCACATAAAAACCTATAAACTACCTAATAAAGTATTAAAAATTAAAGGAATTATTTAACACATCGATACGATAAACCCTTATCAATAGATAAGCTGGATAATATACATGCTGTTATCGGAATGCCTATTCAGTTACACCTGAGTGACTTCTCAAAATGGGTTTGTGCATTTCGTTGGACTGTGACGACGGTTGTTCTCCTCACCCTTGCTGTTTAGCTTTAACAGCAATCTGCTGTTTGCCCTGTCTTTGCCCGAACGCGTGTGGACAGCAAAGACAAGAGCAACCACCGCAGACAATTGTCATAACGCAACCACCAGTAATCGTGGACAATCAGCAACCTCCTTACGGCTACCCGCCGCATTACCCTGGTTATGAACAACCTAGCTTTAGATGATTCTTAGCTGTAATATTATTAGTTAAGGTGAGTAAATTCTGTTGTGTATTAAAGACGTGTTGCATACCAAGATCATATCATGTATACATAATTTTCCCAATTAAAAATAGCGTAAAAAGATAAGAAATTTTTGTTTATGGAAATAGAGGCAAATGGACAGTTGGTTCACCGGATGGTAAGTGATCACCAGCGACCATTGATATCTGCAACAACAGAGGACTTGTAGGTGCGATACTGGCATCTAAGACTGGTAGGGCTCTTATAATACGCTACAATAAAACATTAATTAACTTTATTCCCTACACAGCAAATTTGGTAATTCCTTCTTTTTTTCTTATGTGATATCGACAGCCGAGCATGAGGTTCACTTGACGGTAGGCGATATCTCGGCCACAGAACAAAAGTCAATGATGCGCTGTCGACCTACTTTTTACTTCGAATATTCGGAAATACATAAACTGAAACCGAAACGCGCAATGTGTTCATGGGTTTACTGTCCCTATCTATGACCCGAAGTTATCAGGTGGTTTTCAAACCCACGACCTATCGGAGCGCACGGCAGGTGTTCTATCAAACGTGCCAACGAGCCCTTGTATTCACAGAAAACGACTCATTCGAGTTTCATTCATGTATTTTACTTTATTTTTGGTGACTTATCTTTTTAAAGACATTATAGTCTTAAATAAATGCATTAGTCACCAACGAGAATAATTCTAATCGCACATTAAGTACTTACAAACTAATAACCCTGAACATTAAAACAATTGATAATTCTGTGTAAGTTCTTCAAATATATGAATAACTTTTTTATTAGGAATGTTCGATTACATTACCAATAATATAATCATTAAAAATACTAGTCAACGACAATACTAGTATCCTAGTGTGGGGACGAGTACATTTAATATGTACGAAAATTACAGAAAAATAGGCTAATTGATTTATTGTGATTATTAACGCAAGGTTTTTCCTATTCAGGTTAAATTAAAAGAAGCTTTGGCGTCCGTGTTACTGCTGCTGGGTTCTCTTTTTATTGCGACGGTTGCGCCAAGCAACTTCGTACCAATGTGGAGCCTACAGTGGAGATATTATCTTCATCGCTGTCGTAAAATAATATAATCAAAACGGCTCAACCTAATCGTACCTATGTGAAAACACAAAATAGCTCTTAATGTACAAAAATTGTATACTAATGATACTTGAGTTAAATCAACTTGTCTCACCTGTCAACATACAAATTACCTAATAAAGTTTAAAAAAATTAAAAGAATTATTTAACACATCGATACGATAAACCCTTATCAATAGATAAGCTGGATAATATACATGCTGTTATCAGAATGCCTATTCAGTTACACCTGAGTGACTTCTCAAAATGGGTTTGTGCATTTCAATTGACTGTGGAGATTGCAGCTCTCCCAACCCTTGCTGTTTAGCTTTAACAGCAATCTGCTGTGTACCCTGTCTTTGCCCGAACGCGTGTGGACAGCAAAGACAAGAGCAACCACCGCAGACAATTGTCATAACGCAACCACCAGTCATCGTAGACAATCAGCAACCTCCTTACGGCTACCCGCCGCATTACCCTGGTTATGAACAACCTAGCTTTAGATAATTCTTGGCTATAATATTATTAGTTAAGGTGAGTAAATTCTGTTGTGTATTAAAGAGGTATTGCATACCAAGTTCATATCATGTATACCTTATTTTTCACAAATAAATAAGGGTAAAACATTAGATAAGAAGTTTTTGTTTATGGAAATAGAGACAGTTGGCACTCCGGATGATAAGTGATCATCAGCGACCATTGATATCTGCAACAACAGAGGACTTGCAGGTGCGATACTGGCATCTAAGACTGATAATATGGAACGCTACAGTAAAATATTAATTACTTTTTCCCTGTTTCTCTTCTATTTTTCTTATGTTAGATATCGACAGCCGAGCATGAGGTTCACTTGATCGTAGGCGATACCTCAGCCACAGAACAATAGTGAATGATGCGCTGTTGACCTAATTTTTACTTCGTCCATCGGAAACCATAGACTGAAGCGTTTCGCGCAATGTGCTCTTCACGGTTTTTACATCTATGATCCGAAGTTATCAGACGTGGGTAAAACATGCTTACAGAAAATTATAATCATGTCCCGGTGGGTTTCAAACCCACGACCCATCGGAGCGCACGGCAAGTGTTCTATCAAACGCGCTAACGAGCCCTTGCATTTACAGAAAACGACTCATTCGAGTTTCATTCATGTACCTATATTATTTTCCTTATCTTAAAGACATTATTGTTTGAAATAAATGAATTAGCCACCAACGAGTATACTTTTTTATCGCACATTACTTACAAACTAATAACCCTGAACACGAAAACAATAGATAATAATTTGGTGTAAGTTCTTCAAATATATATGTATATTGTATAACCTTTTTATTAGGAATGCTCGATTACATTACCAATATAGTCATTAAAGATACTACTAGTCAACGACAACACTAGTTTCCTAGTGTGGGGACGAGTACATTTACTGTGTATGTGTAAATACCTAAATTTCCTTGAATAAAAGAATAATAGACTAATAATCAGTATTTAACATGATTTATTGAGATAATTAACGCAAGGATTTTCCTATTCAGGTTAAATTAAAACAAGCTTTCTCATCCGTTTTGCTGCTGCTGTGTTTGCTGTTATGTGGAGTCTACAGTGGAGATACCTTTATTGCTGTCTTAGAATAATATAATCAAAACGACTCAACCTAATCGTACCTATGTGAAAAGTCAAAATAGCTTTTAATGTACAAACATTGTATACCTACTAAAGATACCTACTTGAGTTAAATCAACTTGTTTATACATAAGTAACAATTAGCAGCATTATGAATTCCCTAATTCAATTTTACTACGTAAATGAAGAAAGGTACCCTAAAAAGGCATGTGTTTTTAATGAAATACTTAGTACTTTTATAAAATGGTACAAACATTGTGTGAATTAAAAATGTCTATCGTTTCCACGACTTTCGTACAATTTTTTTACGATCAATACCCCAAGAATGAGTAAATATTAAATAAATCATGGTTAAAAATATAAGCTTTTTTATTTAAATGAGTTAGCCTAGCAGTAACAGTTAATTAGGTAGTACATTTAAATTACGTTAATTTTTTAACTAACATTTTTATTGAAAGGAAAAAAGTAGGTATACCTTAGCAAATTTATGTGTATCAATTTACAATAAAAACCCTCATGATCAAAATAAATCTACATTTTAATTATTTCTTACATATTTGGTGTTCTCACCAAATTGTTTAAAATGTAGAAATCACAGAATTGTTAATCGTGTAATCAAGATTTATCGCCAAACATACCACTGATTATACTCCTTACTTATCTAATCTCGTAATACCATTTTCAAGAACTGAACCTATCAATATTTTATTCATTTAAGTACCTAATATAAAAGGCAAATGTAAAAGTGTTAACGCTCTAGTTGTTGAAGTAAGCTCGGATCATACAATGTGAGTATTATTTTTTGTTATAACTATTTATGTAATGCAATGTTTATAATGTTGTATAAGGAAGTATGTGTAATAGTATGTGTTAAATAATAAATAAATGGTATTTGTAAAAAACCGTTCCCTCAATATACTGAGACTCCTTCCGAATTATAAATTACGAAAGGAAGAAATATTTACAAGATTTATGGGAATTCATTGTAGTCTAATTATCTCACTTTTTCAGACAATGGGCTTGTGCTGTAGTAGTTGTTGCTGCGATAATGGGCCCCCATCTGGCGACGGTGTGCAGGTGGCCGATAACAACCCCGGCTACTATCCGGATTCTGTTGATGTTGTAGACAATCAACCCGCCAACTACGGAAGATAACATTAAATAGAAATAAAATAGTATAATGCAATAAAATAAACGTATTTTTTCAATAGCCGGCGTCGTCTCTCACGTATGAAACCTAGTGGAACAGTCGCCAAATATTTGATCATCAGTTTAAAAAAAAACACATCAGAATCCTTCTTATTTTATTATAGAAAAATAAATTATTTGTAGTGTAAAAGTTACTTAGGTAATAGGTTATTTGAAATTGGTATAAAGAAATATTTTTTGGAATTTTTATTTATTTTCAATATCATATGTTTTTTTTATAAGCTTATCTTTATCGAATAATCGTCTTATGATTAAAACGTGGTATGTAAGTGCGTATTTTTAGAACCGAGATTTGTATCAGGTATCTACCAATTCAATAACGATTAAAATATATTATTTGAAGTGTTGTGTACTTTACTATCGATTTTCCTAAGAAATGATAAGCAATAGATGAATAAAATACTCATATATTTATAAATTAAAACAACATTTGTATTGAAAAATTGTAATTAAACAAGTATATAACCCACTGTAAGTTGAAGAGTTAACAAAATAAAGACACAATAACAATGAAATACTCTCAGATTAAATAACAAAATTTAATCTGAGGATATACCTATTACAAATGAATAGGTATATGAAGAGTTTCACCACCCCTGTCACATTTTGTACGAAATTACTTAGATGCGCCATCTTGTACAATAGACGAAATAGGAAGCTTTTACTTTGCATAAAATATATATTCTTCTTCTAAATCCTCCTCAGTCATGATATGTCATTGACATAGTATATTGTTGATCGAAGTGATATGTACATATCCTCAGATTAAGTACCTAGTACATATCACACAGCTTTTGGAACTTTTATGAAGTCTTTAGAAACGACCTTTGTCAGTCATGTTTCTCACAAAAAGAACGTAATATGTCAATGACATCGTTTGTTTATGGTAGAAATTAAAAAAAAAACAATTATTACATTCTCTCCACACAGTTGATAGCATAACGTACATTTTTCCTATCAGAGGACATTCTTTGCCCTATAACCAAGATTTTATTATCATAGAGTAGAAGAAGAGAATGGAAATGGCTGAAACACCTAGTGATTGGGACTCCATTATGAGTGTATCAGTCAGCAGCATGCATACAGTTTCAAAGCCAATTCAAAGTTGTCAAAGTTATATAAAAACTGAGCACCTAATTATATTTGCTAAAGTCATCTACTGTTCAGAAAAAAAATTTAAGAACGTACAAAATGACTAACGAATACTCATTATTGTTTGTGAGAGATACTGAACCGTATTGTGAGGAGTAAGAAGAAATTGGTAAACAAGCTCAATTTATGTCCATTTTACCGCACTTTAATTTTTTAGTAGAGACCAACTGACTCACATAATACATAATGTTACTGACGACGGAAATGCTGTAGACATTGTCATCTCAGATTTTAGTTGTACAGAAGATCTGTGTTAATGTCTATCTAAAATAAAATCTAGTCTATTTAAAATACAAATTTATTAGAAATATGAATAAAAGTTTATATGAAAATTTTTAATATCTCAATTTCTTTCAAAAATAAACTTTGTCATCGTCTTTTCAGATTTACACTAAGTTTTCTATAACAATACAATATAATTTTATTATATAAAATTGAATTTAAAATTAGCCTTATAGAAATCACTTTGTAATTAATTGTGAAAAGGCTTTTTCTGTCTTCTGAAAAGTAATAGATTTTCACAAAGGTGGCTTTTAAAATAAAATCTTCATATATTATTAGAAGTACATTATGTTATTATTTTATAGTGCTTGAATGCGTGCTAAACCTCCGCCTCCTCCGCTTCCTCCCCCCACTTGGCATAGAACTTCATAATTTTTATACGAGACTTCGGCTGTATCGAATGAAATATAACAGCAGCCGTTACTAGGATGAATCTGAAAAATCAAATAAAAAAAAATATATATATAAAAGGAGATCTAGACGCTACTACTGGAGGAATAACTGGTAGTAAACAATTAGATCCACCTTTTTTGCTGTTTAAACGATTGTGTTGTTCTAGTAGTGAAATAATTAATGGCCTAGTCAAGATTTCAAACATTTTCGCTAGAGTATTTTGTATTTTCTAAGCATCTGTAGCTTTTACTTAGGCCTAAAATTTTTTTAGGGCACTTATCAATATTATCTTATCACCCTGCAATTCTAGACGATATTTGCACTTTACCTATCGTCTAGGGAGCTTCATGTTTAAAAAGAAGATTTAAGCTATTCTACGTCACTTATTTTCCGTGATCTTATCGCAGTGTCAAATAACAAAAATATTCGATCACTTTGTCCTTGTCGTTAGGCTTATGATACAATTGAGACAGGGCTGGGAAGTGAATACATACGATGCAATAACTCCATACACTAAAAGTCACTCAGTCTACGATAGAAAGGGCGGAATAAATAAGTTATGCTCAGAATTAACTGATCTACTTAGTGGGTAGTTCTTTGAGTTTGGAATATGCCGTAAGAATGGGATGAAAATAAACTGATTATACATATTTGAGCTCATGACTAAAAGTTAAAACCATCAACAAGGAAAGCGCAGGACCAAATCAGTAAATCCAAGAGAAGGACTCTTAAATCGAATGCTTTGGAACAAGCGCAGATGTATGAAGAAATTATCTTTTAGATTAATTAAAGTTATGCATTTAAATGTCGCTAATTACCTTTCCAGGTGTGAGGGAACCTCTGTGCCTCACTCGTCCAATGTACAATGGCTCAGCAGTGTGCGTGTTGCCGGCCACGATAGCGCCTGATGGAACTTGACCGTTGCTTGATTGAATCCATCGAACTCTGTTCGGATTTGCACAGAGAACCTAAAATATTATGCTTTTGAATACAAACATTTTGTAATATGCATATATGTCTAATCTATATCTATACTTCTATATATATACTTAATATTATTATAGATTTGTATTTTTATATTTTTGAATTTTTGTATGTTATGAATAAAATCAAAAACTATTGGACCGATTTGGAAAATTCTTTCACCAATAGAAAGCTACATTATCAGCGAGTAACATAGGCTATGTTTTGTGTATAGTACATCTACATTGCACCCGTGTGAAGCCGGGGCGTTTTTCTAGTAATGAATATATATATGACTAGCAGTGGCCAGTGGTTTTTATGAATAGAAAAATAAAGATAATATTTACGTACCTCAAAATTATGAACGCGCACTTCCTTCCCCGCATACGGAATGTACGCCGCTTTATGGTTTATAGCAAGCTTTCCAGGGATGAGATTACCGTTATGGTGAGCTCGGATAGTCCACAATGGACTATTATCCCAGCCTTCTCTCCCTGTCACAAAAACACGGCTAGAGAGAGACTCCGCTGTATGAGAATTCGTGGGTATCCAGTCGACTTCTGGCTCAGCAACTTTGACTGGTGGTGGTGGTGGATCTGTAATTTTAAATATAATTTACAGCATTTAGATTTTAAAATATTCGAATAGCCTCGTTGGCGAGTCTAATCACAATTTACGGGTTGGACCCTGCTTGGTACAACTGCAACATACTAAATGTACCTATATCTCTTATTATAGTCTTTTGTCCAAGGTACAATGTACCACTTTAGGTAAAATATATAAGAAACTGAACCCTGGACTGTGCTGGATTCAAGCTTACTATATTATGTGTTTTAATGAGAAAAATAAATGGTGATATTTCTTAGATCACCTTTCTTAGTTTAGAAATTGTCGAAGATCAAAGGGATTTTGGTGATAATCCATATTTCCGTTTAGTCAGCTGTATTTTTGGGACTTATAATAACGGTAAGACCGGAATTGTAAAGGGCAGTAATTTTTATAGGTCAGGCCTTTACAGACAGATAATATGCAATAGTTCCTAGAACTGTTTGGCCGTAGAGTATAAAACGCCTACTGTGCTTTGGCATTTTCATACAAATATTATTATACTAACTGTCAACCACTTGCACTGGATCTGGGGGAGGTTGAGGTTGAGGGTGTGGATACGCAGGGGGGTAGCTATGAGTAGGGGGGTAGTTGTGCGGAGGGGGGTAAGCGTGTGGTGGGGGAGGGGGATACATGGGCATGGGCATCATGACGGGGGCAGGCACGTATGCGACACCCGGAGGGGGCGGGTACCCCATGTATGGTGGTGGACCACCGGCGCCGTATGGAGGACCTGAAAAAACAAATATTTTTTCTAGATTATTACCCGTAGCTATTATGTCTGTGCAAAATTTCAGACAAATTGTTTGTTAATGAAACCTGATCCGTGACAAGAAAGTTTTATTATACTTGACGTAACGTCATTATAGAGTGGTGCTAGTGTAAAAGCTTTTTTGTACAAGACTTTGTTACTAATAATTCCTACATTGTTGTTCCGTTTTTCGTGAACTATTTCAAATTCCGTATTATTTTAATAAATATAATTTTAATTTCCTTAAAAAAAGTAATAAAACTGAGCATAGTACGGAACAATATCATCTTGGTATCAATT
This sequence comes from Anthocharis cardamines, assembly GCA_905404175.1. Classification (NCBI taxonomy): domain Eukaryota; kingdom Metazoa; phylum Arthropoda; class Insecta; order Lepidoptera; family Pieridae; genus Anthocharis; species Anthocharis cardamines. The sequence continues at coordinate 6,284,899 of FR989959.1, forward strand.
TTATTATTTTGTTTTAAACGAACAGTGATCTCTCTTTCACGTAAAAAAATATATCATCGTGAAATATGACGTAATATCTAATTTATGAAATACTTGTTTTTCATATTTATTTAAAGTTTTAAAAAAGAACTAAAATACATTTTTCATTCCATGTACGTATCTTACAATTAGTCATTTTTTCATTTTTCTTATCAATTTATTGAATTTCTTTATAATTTCAATAAAAGAGTATTCTGAAAATACAAGAAGTCGATTGTTTTCATGGCGTACACGCGATATTTAAAAAGAAAAACTTGACTTGCAATATATACGAACGTATGTATGTACGTAAGCAATATTGTACGCAATAAGGACTTTAAACCATTTAATTGATAACGAAACTATGTTTATAAATGAAAACTATTTTTTAAAACAATGTTTTAAGAAAAGTGAGTACTAATAATCAAAATCTAGATGTATAATCTTATTTGATTAAATAATTCGTATTTTTTAGAAAATGAGTGTTTTTATAGATAACAATTTGAAAAGTGTCACAAAAATAAGTACATAGTGATAGTAAGTCTTAGTTGCAGGCTTAAAATGCAGCAATATTATCTTCACTTTAAAGTAAACAAACTTACCATGTGACATCTTGGGTTTTTTTATAGAATTTCTAAAGATTTCTGAATTACAGATTGGCACTGACTTTATTCGATACGTTCCAATTTGTCGTTTTTATGTTCAAGTAGATATTTATTGTATTATCAATAACCTTATCTATTGATTAGATAAACAACCAAGTCACCTATGTTTCTATCTTTATTTTGTAGAACTTTAAAATAAAAAAAAAATATATCCTAATTGCTACTTTTAATAATTTTGTTTTTTATACATGGATACGACGAATTGGATTATATCTACATATGCGTAACTCGATAATATCCGTAATTCCTTGTTATCACATTTTTGTATGATCGCTTTTTAACTTCGTTATAATAATATGCTTTCATTTGATTTGTGTAATGGTTTGGTGTGATTGAAACACGTTCATTTTTTCTTCATCGCTTGAATCAGTAGTTAGTATCGAAAAGATTCAGAAGATCGGTCATCATGTTTTATTACTACTTTCGATTTTTTAACTACGTTTGTACAATTTTTGGTCAACAAAAACCGTTTTTAACATCGTCTTTTAACGTTTCAAAACGCTTCGAATTTCTGCTTATTCTTTGGTCCTTATTGATTGCAGTTGTTGTAATAGCAACTTCTATCCATACAATTAATTTTGAAATCTCATTTCATATTAAAAGAAATGATGAAACAGCAAAAATTAACGAATTTATAGTGTGTCTGTTAATATTTTTAACTAATCTCCGACGAAACGATGTTTGTGTGGAATTGTATAATGTAATTAACTCTGCTATAATGAAACTTAAACTAAGCAATCGAACTGTAAAAATGTTCGCTATTAAACTATATGTGTGGATAAGTTTTCTTACCCTTTTCTATTGTATGGCAATTGTTAAGGAAATTACTCTTGAAGATCCACCATTTGTTCTCCTTTTAAGAATTCCATTGTATTTATCTTTATTTCATTTGTACATCCACTTAAGTTTAATACTTGCGTTAATGAAAGTTATTAATATTTATATATCCCAAATATTTAAATTGAATACTGGAGATAACTTTTTGTTGGAGCAGTTTTCTGAACACAAAAACATCTTCAGATATATTATTGGTTTTGATATTAGTTTTATAAAAATAAAACAAAACAAAAACTTCGATATAAAATATCTATGTAAATTGTATGATGATCTTTGTTCGTGTGTACAGTTCTTGCAAAAATTACATAGTTTACAGGTAAGAAAATATGATATTATAAGTAACGTAAGTATAAGGCCTGGTTTCTTCATTTTTCACAAGAAATTGAATTACAAGATTGTATGTAGAGAAAAATAATCAAACATTAAAAATCATAGTTAAATGGTTAATACCTTATGTATGAAAATTCAGCCTTTGGTAAGGAAATATAGAAGAATCTACTACCTTGTTTATTTTTGTATCTTAAATTACCTTCCCATTCATAAGTGGAGTACGTACCAAAATTGAATACCGTTTTGTACATACAATATGTACGGTTCTACTAAATCTATTTATATAATATTATAATTAGAGCGAGTTCTTATAAAGTTACCCTTGATTATGATTTTACTCGTTTTCTTCTTCTCCCTGCCCTGTTTCCTTTTTTATTTGAGGTCGGTGCAGTATGTTCTCTTTTTCTATTCTCTTCTTTCACTCGCCATATCATCGGTCACACCTCACAAACACATATCATTCTTATTGAATATAATTTTACTCGTATAATTGTAAAATCAGAGATAGAGTGAAGTGTAAGAAATTCAAACTTAAAGTACCTATTATATTCGAATTCGAAATTTAAATATTTTTAAGCAAAGTTGGTAGGTTGGTATTCACATGGAGAGAACGATGACACCAATACGGAGTTTTGTAAAAAGTCTTGGAAGCCGTTAACAAGTAATAAAGGTTTTAAAATGAGCGCGAGTTCCCACTGGGATAAACATTTTACATTAATTTTTTCAATCTTTCTGTGCTGATTTTTATTTTTCTTACAGATTATGTTAACAATATGGTTAATGTTTTCTAGTGCTGTAAGCGCTGTTGCTTTAGTCAGTACGAAAAAGGTATTTTATTATACAATTTAAATCATTATAAGATATCTACTAATGTGTAATTGTGAAATAACATTGCAATCGCAAATTTACTAAAACGAACATTTGCTAAGATTTTTAAAAAGGCGCTCTTAATGTATTTAAGGATGCTTCATGCTTCAAGTAAATAGTGTTACAAATCTCAGAGAAATATGAAAAACAGGAGAGAACAGAGAAGATAATTTTCTGAAAGTCATTTAAAAACTTTTTAAAAATCTATTAATTCATATTATATGGACCGACTCGGACCAAAAAGGAACGAATATGCCTTAATCTTTTAAATTTTGCCCAAAAAATAGTTGAAACCTCTGTAGAATTCGAATATTTAATTTATATTTCTTGAAATTGCATTGTTTTATTCTAATATACAAGCGTGAGACTCAATCGATTGTAAGTGATACCTCAGCCATAGAACATCAGTAAATGATGCATTCTTCACATTTTTTTTACTTCGTATGTGTGGAACAATGGCTAGTTAGTTTTTTTTTAATTTAAATTAAAAAAAAATAAACGAAATATATTTTCAAATATTTGTTTTGCATTCTAGACGGATAATCCTTTGCTTAATATTATATATGGAAGTCTCCCTTTCTTCTGGTATACAATTGGATGTTATTTAGATGACCAACTAAGACAAGAAGTGGAAAGAACTGATATTTTAATAATAAAACTTCTGATCGACTTTCGCTGTGGTACAACTCATTTTTTTATTTTAATATGAAATGATGACGTATGAAAAACTGATAAGATTACATTTGATCTGTATTGTCTCTAAGATAAAATATGTATCATTAGGGAAATACGCAAAATGTCACAGTAATTTATCTCCAGATGGATCACATGAATTTGAAATTGTATGTGCTCTCAAAATCATTGTTTATTTAGATATAAAAACTGGAGGCAAACCATTGGTGGCTATTGTTGCCTTAATTAGTTTTATTGATCGAAGATTACGGTAGAACGCAGCATCGCGACCTTCTAAACCCATTTCGTTAGAAATGTCAATTTGTACATGACTTTCGACGATATAACTTTTGGTTAAAATGTCGCTTGTAGAAAAAACCTTCCGTGTCGGAGTGATGTGGTCTAAGTTGATACTAGCCTAGAAAATGCATGCTAAGTACATCATTTTAAAAAGGCTAAATTTTTTTTATGTTAGATATCGACAGACGAGCATAAGGTTCACTTGATGGTAAGTGATACCTCTCAGCCACAGAATGATGCGCTGTCAACCTAATTTTTACTTCGAGCGTTCGGAAATTCATAGACTGAAATCGAAATGCACACCGAGTTTTCCAACTATGAACGGTGGTTCGTCACCCGATCGGAATTTCGATATTCCTCACATCCGATCAATGCTCGATGTTACCAGACGTGGGAAAGACATGCTTACAGAAAAATATAAACATGTCATCACGGTGGGATTCGAATCCATTGATGCGCACAGCAAGTGTTCTACCGAAAGCGCCATCGAGTCCATCGCAATCGTAAATTAATCGTCAGAATGAAAAAAAAAACTAATTGATTAAATTTTCAGGTGAAAGTACGAAGGAAGTTCTCAGTGTTTTCACGCAAGCAATCAGTATGAACAATCTACAGTTTACCGCCGGAAATCTGTATCGACTGAACTACGCTACTATGTTGGGTACAGTAGTCAGTGTCATCACATACAGCATTATTGTTATACAACTGTTCTAGATTACGCTTCGCCTATTGGTAGCGTTTGTGTAGGCGTATGAACTGAATTATCTGTTAGACAAATAATCCATTAATCGGGTTGCTTGATTTAAATTTAGATAATCGCACCGTCGCGTCTGTTTTCAATTAAACGTTGGATTGACGCAATGTAAATGTTATTCATATATTTGTATTAGTTAGGGAGGCGAGGTAGCTAAATGGCGTAATTCAACGGCGCCGTCGAGACCTATCAAAATCGAAAGATTAAATAATTTCGAAAAGAAAAGCTCGTATGGTAAAAACCATTTTAGCGGTGGGTTTGGCGTGTACGGTTTTTCAAAAATGTTAAAAAAAACAGTTACTTGGGCATTCTCGAGCGCGTCAGATATTCATACTACGTATGCCCCAAGTGCCTCTGATAACAACGGTATACTAATCTGCCGGTTTGCGTGGTGGGGGTAGGCATATAAAGTAGTCAAAAATGCAAAAAAAAAAATTTACGAGCGCGTCAGATTTTTGGAAGGGGTGTTACGTAGGCCCCAAGGAAGCTCCCTTTAAAAAACTGACGATTTAGGCGTGACGATAAGTTACGATGAATTTTTGAAAATGCAAAAAAAAAAAGTTTATTTGAAATACTCGAGCGCGTCAGATTTTTATAGGGGAGGTTTATCTCGGTATCCTGAAAGCGTATTTTCTTAATCTGACAAAAATGTTGGTGGGTTCTCTTAATCTGACCGAAAAAGGTTTTTTGGTTATGGCAAATTCCTCTTTTTTGCTTCAATTCTTCACTTCGTTTTTAATTTTTTTTTGTTTATTGGTCGCCTTATAACATCAAGGTCTTTAACATCCATCCTGATTAAGACAATCTTTTAAATTATTTGGTAATTTACAAAGCATTTTTTCACGCTGATATGATACACAGTTAACTAATAGATGTGATACGGTTAAGTCCAGTCCACATTTACACTTATTTGAGGTACTTTTAGTTATTAAGTCTTCACTTCGTTTTGCTTACGGTACGTCCAAAAAACAATTTGAGGATCAACAGGCAATTGAATAATATACATACATGAAACTGTACATGTTAATAATACTTTTGTATACAGATACGCGTAACTTTTTTCGTGTCCACGAAAATTGACGAGAATCTTTAGAAAAAAAAAATTAAGATATAATAAAAGTCACATAATTTAATCATCGTTATTTCATATCAATTTTTATAACACCCTCAGTTTTCGAGACATACTCAAAAAACCGGGAGTTTGAGTTTTTATGATGCTTCAAGTCAAAAAGTTTTAACTTTGGACAAAAATGTAAAGATACCTTTTTTGTGTAAAATAAAATTACCTTTTTTGTTTATTTGAACTTTTTTTTGTAAAATGTATCGTTCGCGACTTACTATATGCCGCAACGCGTTTTTCGGAAGACGAAATGGCTCCTATACACTTCCGGTCATGCTGAAACCGGCAGATTTTGTATTTTTAGTAAGTTTTAGATTATATTCTTCAAAATAAAAAATAAAAAAATGGCGCTCGAGAATGCCGGATTAACGTTTTTTTTTTACAAGTTCGCGACCCTATAACTCGGCGGCGTCAAGGACTTATCGTCAGATTTGTTAAATTTAGTCTTAAAACACTAAAATCAACCCCCAATATCTTAATCTGACGCGCTCGAGTATTTCAGACTATTGATTTTTTGTTACTAATCTGATCGTCTATCCTAGGCGCGCGTCACTACATATAGAGCTAAATACTTTACAAGGTTGTTCTATTAGGTCTAATAAATCTCTCATATCTTAAACTGCCACGCTCGAGTATTACCGAAAATTCACCTATTCGCCTCCTTAACCATATGTGTTGTAATAATACTTCTCTTAAAGATGTCAATCGTCACTCAATTGATATATTTTTCTTCTTCATGTCTTTCAGTCGTCATTTAACCTATAAAATCATTTTACATATATTAATTCTTCTTATGCCCATACTTAGAAACAACATTTCCCGGACTAACTCTTTTTTTAGAATAAAAATATAAATATTTTCATAATCAAAATTTATTTTAAGATCTGGTTTACCTTAATAATTACTGTAATTAAATATAAATTACTTTTTGTCTTATACTAATTATATTATAAATTTAGGAAATAAAAGGTTAATTTAATAAATAGTTTTATTTTATAATAATTATATGATGTATCAAGTAGGCACAGGGGCGGATTTGCCCATAGGCCAAGTAGGCCAGGGCCTAGGGCGGCAAAATTTGGAGGCGGCAGAACTCGGTGAACTTATACTTCAACATAAACTCACAAATAAAAACGGTATGCATCAGTATATAACAACACTGATTGATGTAACTTTATTATACACCTTATATTTTACTTAATTTTTTCTCATTAATCTTTCAATTCTTCGTGCTTTAGTTGAGTAGGGGGGCGGCAGTGTTCCATAGGCCTAGGGCGGATAGTGTCTCAAATCCGCCCCTGCGTTGGCATCTATATAGCTATGTATCATACATCTTAAGGGTTGGAGGGTCTTTGTAGACTTTTGGGGTCATCTGGCGGTCCATATGGGCGCTCATACGCAGGTGGGCGGAATGGTTTTTTGTCACCTGATCCAGACATCTAGAATAACGATTGAATTAGTATAATTTATCATAACAACTATTTGTTACAAGGCATATTTCTACATTTTTACTTTCGTTATTTATGAAAACACCATTTAATTTAGTTATGACGACATTACGTCATGTAAATAATATCAAAACTGTACTACGAGACATGTTGTGTGTAATTTGACTATAGATTCGTCATTCGACACAAAAAAAACAGAATGCATGATGTAGATAAACTTTCACAAACAACCGTGTTGCAATAAATAAATGTTTTAGATTTTTCATTGATATCATAAAGCAATTTCAAATTTTTTTTATAAAATAAAATATGTATATCTATTTACTTACTTTTATATTGAAACGAATTTTTAAGTTCCTTAAGAATTAAGATGCACCCGATCGGAAGACGGACGTAGATTAAGCTAGTGTCTTACTAAAACGAGAAAACCTTTTATAAACGCTTACGATAACAGATTTCCGTGGTTTATCTAAAAATCGAAGAAGATCGTTGAGTACTGGGTTTTCCAATTTTCAAACACGTCCTTTAGGTTGATAGACATGTTTAGTTTATTCATGGTTATACCCAGATAAGTATAGATGAATTGCATTCATGATAACGAATAATTTTTCAATTTTTATACCACAACTATTTCTTGACTACCTCGGTAATGGTTGTTATGAGATGTTATCCGATATTTCATGCAACTCATGAAATAGTTTCAGTTCTACAACAAATAGTTATTTTTCAGCTCCTAAGATTTTTTCAAATAGTGATAAATGTAGATAGAATACAGATTGTGTCCAGGGATGAATTTGAAACACTGGCCGCCTTAGGCCTATGTAACATTGCCGCCCAAACCTTCCGCCAGCCTTGGAGGCCGGCCATCCCACGTGCTGAAGCACTACTAAGCTCCGAAGGGCTCCCCACAACAACACCAAGCGCCTTGCCGCTTCCGACGAGGGGGACTGGAAGCGGACCCACTTGGTCCAATTGGCTTCACCAGGGTGCTGGCTTGCACCCCGACTACTGAGCCCCTCCACCACGACAAGGCTTGGATCCATGGAAGGGAAAAGGGCCGTAATATATGTATACCTAACTAGACTCGACCGACATTGTTCTGTCAGAATGTTGGCTTCAAAGATAATAAATAAATATTTCTAGATTAATTGACTATGCTATTTTATCACTTCTATTCTATAATATCTTGTGTCACTGATTTGCAGTGGACAACAACTGTAAAGTAACATTTCGAAATGAACAAATAATCATGTCTGTGCTACAGTTGAGATACTCCATACGTTTTTTTCTTCTAGGTGGTTTTTCAGGTTTTTAAGAGTTAGGAGCTTATTCTATTGTTTTTTTTAAATAAGTAAGGTTTAATAATGTAGAGTAATAAAAGTAGAAAATTATAACCCAACCCCTTTTGAATTGATTTTGTAAGTTATCTATCGCAGACTTCTTCTACTTACGTCTTACGTTATAACTAGATGGCGCCACCTGCGCTTAGTTTTGTCTTATAGATATGGATTTCAGCGAAATGTATAATTATTGATTATTATCCTAGGAGTTATATAAACAACAAAATAATATATCTATCTTAATACCTATCAATCACATTTTAAACATAATTTTAAGAAAAATAGACATCCAAATAATGAATATTGAAATCGTAATGGGGATATAGACGTGGTTCTGTAACAATTGGTAATTAATTGTTTATTGTTTAGCAAGCATGGCTCACGTGTTCAATTCTCGAAGGGTCTGACAAGTTTTTATTGCACTACAATATTATTACAATTTTTTTTAAATGTTAGATATCGAGAGACGAACATGAGGTTCACTTGTTGGTAGGTTTACAGAAAATTATAAACATGTGGTCCCGGTGGGATTCGAACCCACGACCCATCGATGCGCAGAACGCGCCAACGAGCCCGTCGAAATTATTAATAATATTATTTGTACTGTTTTTTTTCGATGAAAAAACGAATGTACTGTAGTAAATTATTATAGCTACTCCATTGTATTATACAAATATATACTTAATATAATAAGTACATTAATTTTATAAAATAGCTCAGATTTTTAATAAAGTTCTAATGTTTTGGGATGTTTGAAGTGTGTTTATAATATTAGTATGCTCTGCCTAATAGATAAATCCGTAAAACGATTTTTAATTTAAATGAATAATTGTACTCTTATTATTATTAACAAAAGAAAATAAAATGTTTTAGTTACTATTTAAAAGCCCAGTTGATTAACTTACCATTAACTTACAAAGTTAATAAAAAATACTATTATAAATTAAAATCCAGAAAATGTTTTAATTTATTTAATTCATTTTTATTATTATAGTATATAGTATATACTTTATATATCCTAAAGTACAATTCTTAAATACATTCTTAGATTAAAATTAAACCTAAAATTTTAAATCTTTATATGTAGTTACTAACTATATACAATTAATATAAGCGAGATTCAACTAAGTTCTAATCTTGAGCCAATTACTTGAAACATGGGTCATAGCGATGTTGTCCCATTTGGGGATATGCTCTTCGGAGGGAGGATGCTGACACAAAGCAGGTGTTAGAGAATTGTGGGGTCGGAACCCCTGCAGGTGCCCCAAAACACGGGTTTAGGTTATATCTGCTCGGGGCAAAGCACGGGTTGGGGGCGACGGGGTTGAATCCATGGTTAGGGAACGCCCGCTGCATTGAACTGTTTGGTTGGTTCATTCTGAAATAATAAATTAAATTTAATTCAAAATATTTAAAGGGAGCTCATCAATAAAGATCGATAGTCCAGATATGGATTAAACAGCATTTTTTTTAGTTTTAAGCAATTACTAGTACTTGCGAACACACTGATTATGATATGAGGCGTATAGTCCGGCAACGCATCTGCAAGTCTTCTGAGTTCTGATATTGTCTGTGGGCGCCGGTGATCACTTACCATCCGGTAGATACCTGCGCGTCTGCCTTTAATTCATCAAACAAGATTCGCAAAATTCAATATAAAATTGTAAAGTTTAATAAATATTTTAAATTTTGAAACAATGACATTATTATCATTATGTGTTTATAGAAAGATGATTTTCCCTTAATACTGCACATACATTTAACAATAGACGGTGGGAGTAATCCGATCAACCCAACGTTCATAGGTGAAGAACAGATTACTTTATTTATGAGGTACAAAGCCTTGCACTTACAATTAAGTGTTCCTCGATTGTTTGTCAACAAATTAAAAAAAAACAAAGGTACAAAATAGAATACTTACATTATTATTTATTGAAGCGTTAGCGAAAGTTAGGAAGAGTAATTAAGTCCAGTTGACTTAACACGAGAATGCAAATAATTAAGCAAGTGCTTTCAATGAATATCTGTAGATACTGGTCTTCGGCGGCAATATTTATATAGAAGTTTTATCGGATTAATCGTTATCTGTTGACGAAAATTCAGTTATGATATGTTATATTCTTAGAACTATAGTCTAATATAAAATCTAAAAATAGCATGTTTACAACATACATAATATGTATATTTATATATGATTATATCACCCATCTGTGTCGTCACAATCCGCATTATGCACCTTGTGGAAGAGATAATATTATAAGAGAAAGGTGTGTGAGCAAAATTTTACTTTTAACGCTACTTAAAAATCATCTTTCAATAATTTTATAAAAATGGAGACCTTAATACATTCCTTTCCACTGACCTATTTTTAGGATAGTATATCTTCCTTGATTGTGACTGTGATTTATCCAGCATTGGGTAAACTAAACGTAGCATTTTTCATATTGTATTGAACACGGTCCCCACCAAGACGAGACAAGGGAAGCGCAGGCACTATAGGTAGGCCTTTTCTCGCAGCGTTTCTTATTTTGTACCCTTATAGATTCTGTCTGGACAGTGCTAGAAAGTCCAAATTCTCAGGACATGATTTCAATATAATTATAAACTTGCTAAATATGTAGTTATTATACATTATATATTATTCATATCTAAAATACCCAGATTTCGTCTCTCACTGACTGATCGTCATCAAAAGTGTAGGGATACTTTCTGAAGTCATAGAAAGCTGAAATTTGGTGTACAAGTTAGAATTAGCGCACAGACAAAATAAAAATAAATCTGAATATTTGTCCCTCTATCCCTTAAAATGAGTGGGTAAAATTTTGTATGGAACTTTTGTCAATTTTCAAGCTAGGATCATTAAAAAACAAATATGTATCATACAAGAAGAAATGATATCCCACCAAAAAAACACGTAAAGTAACATCAAGACGAGTAGTGTACATATTACTTGCACTGTAAAAAAGTTATAAGATCCAAGCTCCTAACTCCACATGCCCTAACCTAACACTCTCTCTCGTCATAGCACATATTATTCTGCGTGAAACCTAGTCTTAAGTTCTCTACAAACCATACACCTTAGTCAAAATGTGTGACTTGACCATTTCATTACTCAAGGTCCTTATGCAAGTATCCTTCGTCTTCTTGTGGTGCCTCTCCATTACTGGAGGTTTGCCGTATGCAGTTTGCAGCAACTCCTCTGCAGTCGTAATACCCGTTCACTCCCTAACACGCCTTTTTCCCTGGATCTTACCCATCATGATTAGGTGAAGGAGGCGGTAGCGGTCATGGCGCAACATGTGGCCCAGATATGTAACTTTCAAAGTATCCTTAGTAGGTACAAAAAAGTGAAGAGTAAAACAACCCAGCCATTTTACTTTTTTTGAATTGCTTTTGTAAGTTATCACAGACATCTTCTACTTATCTGTCTGTGTACGTTATAATTACCTAGATGGCGCCACCTGGCTCAGTTTTGTCTTATAGATATGGATTTCAGAGAAAAATATCGTCATTGATTATAATTTTATCGTAGTAACTAATTATATAAACAACAAAATAATTACTTCATCATCGTAATACTAGGAAAAATATACCTTCATTAATGAAACTTTATATTAGATAAAATTTAAGAAAAATATAGCAGCTTTAATTCGTACATTATATTCGTATCCAGTGATTGAATGTCAAATTGGCAAAGAGATGTGGGCGCGGTTCTATAATAATTGGTAATAAATTATTTTTTGCTTGTCAAACATGGCGGGCAATTCTCGCCGGGTCTAACAAGTTTTAAATACACTACAGTAAAATATATTGTATAGTATTTTCAATGAATAAACTTACAAATGAATTATACTAAATTTTATATTAATCTCTTCGATCAACAATACTATGTCAATGATTAATCTATTAAACCTATCCTATCTTGAGTACACATTCTTTTATATAAATAAAATTATTTCGTTCGTTATTTATTATATTATTATTTATTATTTTTATTTTAGTTATTATTATATTTTGATAGTAGGACATAAGAATTTTTAAATAGATGATATTTTGTTGCTAATTTATTTTGGGATGTTTGAAGTGGACTTTTAATCCATAAAACGATTTTTATGCAAACGTTTCATACTCGTGTGAACAAAAGAAAATAATATTTTTTTTAAATCTAGCTTACAAATTGGAAATAACATTAGCACGACATAGATAATAATTAATAAATGAAGTTCCAAAAAACATTCAAATTTGTTTAATTCATAAGAACATAGCAGCTAATGTAAAAAGTACAAAATTTATAATATATACTTAAAATTGAACCTAAAATATATTCAGATATACATACAATTCTTACATTTAAATTTTTATACTAAATAACTATTGCATATAAGCCTGTATCTAAATTTATTTTAGATACATGCTTAAACTAAACTTAAACTAAAATTATATTCACAATAGATCTTAAGCTTCAATATATTCCCGAGATTCAGTTATGTCTTAGTCGACAGCCAATTACTTGAAACATGGGTCATAGCGATGTTGTCCCATTTGGGGATATGCTCTTCGGAGGGAGGATGCTGACACAAAGCAGGTGTTGGAGAATTGTGGGGGTGGAACCCCTGCAGGTGTCCCAAAACACGGGTTAAGGTTATATCTGTTTGGGCCAAAGCACGGGTTGGGGGCGACGGGGTTGAATCCATGGTTAGGGAACGCCCGCTGCATTGAACTGTTTGGTCGGTTCATTCTGAAATAATAAATGAAATTTAATTCAAAATATTAAAACGGCTCTGTTCATGACTATAGTTCAGTCATGGTCTAGATATGGGTAACACTCTCCTTAGAGTCTTAAACAATTATAACTTGCGAACACAATGTGTCTTAGCAGATATGAGCCGTAGAGTCAGGCAACGTATCTGTAAGTCTTCTGGTGTTGAAGATGTCTACGGACGACGGTGATCACTTAGCACCAGCTTCAGGCTTTGTAAAACACAGGTGATCTGTGATCACATAGAACAAAGTCACGATTCCACGATTGTTTGTCAATAATTATATTCAAAACAACTTTCAAAAATAGAATACTTACATTATTGTTTATTGAAACTTTACTTAGAGAGTTGGGAAGAGTAATTAAGTCCAGTTGACTTAACACGAGAATGCAATTAATTACTTGCTTTCAATGAATATCTGTCGATACTGGTCCTCGGCGGCAATATTTATATTGAAGTTTTATCGGATTAATCATTATCTGATGACGAATATTCACTAAAGCAATATTCTATTTTAAGAACTATAATCTGATATAAAAGCTAAAAATATCTTGTTTATAATATATATTTATACATATATGTTTGAATCACGCATTTACATTGCCGCAATCCGCATTATGTACGCAAGGGACTTCCTGTCGAAGAGATAATGTCAGATAATATCAGTAAAATTTTACTTTTAACAATACTTATTAAAATATATTTCCTTTATTTATAACTACTGCATAAAAGTATCAAAGGGAGAACTTAACACAATAATTTTTGCTGTCATATTTTTAGGTAGCTACCTACTTATATAGTGTAAATAGATTTTTCGAAATATTAAGTTTGCTATTGTTTCTAATAAGATTTGTTTTTGGATATTTTCAACCATTGTCTACTATAATATTTTTTTGAAACTGAATTATATTTACGTCATTTTAATATATTATTTTTTGAATAAAGCAGTTATTTTTAAATTGAGCAGATCATTAAACAACAAAGTACCTACAACAACAAGTATAAAAACAAATCTAATACCTTTACTAAGTACATACATATATAAAATTCTAAATATATTAAAAATAAGAACAGCTGCCAGAGCATTTGAGGTTAAATTTTTTTACAGGAGCATTATGACTTCTAAACACCATGACTAGCGTTATTAGCTTTTTTAACTGAAACAATATATTGTATATAATACCAGAAGTGAAAAGAGTAGGATTCGTTAGCTGTTGCCGTGACACCGCTCGCATCGTACGCTCGACTCTTGCGCGGTGGTCATCATATTATAAAAAATAGTGGAAGTTTGAAACCTGTGCAGAGGGCACGTAAGGCGGAAAAACTAACACTAGTCGTCCCGCGGACACCTCCCATGTTGAGCATGGGAAGGATGCACAAGCGGGACGAGGAGGGGGCCATTTGGCCTAACCGCCGGGTCACGGGTGCTAGCGGCAGTAGTGAGTTTGAGTTTAAAGATATTTATTAGGAGTTTAATTACCATGTTGATAGTAATGTTGTGAATAAGGTTGCAATGCATTTTGCTCGTTTGAGATCTCATCAAGAATTAGTCAAAGTTAATTTAATTACAATAATGTCAAGAGAATATCTCAGGAAGATGGAAGGTGTGCTGCCAATAATTTGAATTTTCGACAACGTTCCATGTCACACCCTAAAACCGGTGACAGAAATTCCTTGTCGAAAATGTTAATAACCTCCTATATCTATTTTAAGGTAGAGCTATATTCCTATAACAGATAATCGTATCATGTAGTAAATATGATATATGGCTAATAAATACAAACCAATAAGAATTATAGGATTTTGTAATTATATTTTAATTGTATTATAAATTTCAATGTATCCAATAAATACGAGGATTGTTTTATTTGTCGCGATACTTTTGAATGGGTACAAATTATTCTATTTTATTGTTTAAGCTCTTTACTCGCTTTGAAGATTTCTGAGAGATGATGATTGTCTGTATTGTTATTTTAAAAAGCTACAAGTACTTTGCAAAATAGCGAAGATGCGACGGTGTATCACAAAAAAAGAGTAGATTTTAAATTTGTACGATGACAAAAAGGCCTGGTTCACCACCTTAGTTCACATCATTACAAATAAAATAATAATACAAAATTGTCGATGGGTCGTGGGTTCGAATCCCAGCAGGTCGACATGATTATAATTTTCTGTAAGCATGTTTTCTCCACTTCTGGTAACTTCGGGCATTGTTCGGGTGGGAGGAATATCGAAAATCCGACAGGGTTAACCATCGTTCAGACGTTCATAGATGGAAAAACCGTGAGGTGCACATTGCGAGTTTCGGTTTCAGTCTATGGATTTCCGAATGTTCGAAGTAAAAATTAGGTCGAAAGCGCATCATTAACTGATGTTCTGTGGCTGAGGTATCATCTTCCATCAAGTAAACCTCATGCTCGTCTGTCGATATCTAACATAAAAAAATATATTTATTTAAATCGGTAATATTACGTGCATTATCTAAATGACATTACTTTCACCGGATGAACAGCGACCTACCACGATCATATCACAACATCATCATGTGATTGTGAAAAATAAAACAATATAAATGTGTAAATATTTTATTCGATTCTATAAACGGTTACATAAAATACTTATCAGTCATTTGTATTCAGTTCATAGTATCATCTGGTATTAACGACTAAGTCTTTGGTTTCTTTGTTACTATCTCCATTTTGTGATTTAACTGTGTTACACTCGTTATTCTTGTCTTCAATGGGATTTGTTTCAATGTCTCGTGGCTCTCGATTTCTTATGATTCTTGTTAAACGTAACTGTCGACTACAAAGGTAGGCGAAGAGTTGTATAATAGCTAACGATATCCCCGGTAAGAGCCAGGCGTCAGGTAACACGGGCACAGTCGCCGAGTACAGCAAGGAATAAAGTGGTGAGGAAATAGTTTGTGTAGCACTTTCCAAAGAGCCGAGCACGCTATAAATTTTACCTGTGAATACGAAATGGAATAAGAAAATGTTTATTTCTACTGTTATAAAAACTCGTAGAGAATATAAACTTTTTTACTATTAAATTAAAGTTTATTGTGTACCTATTACATAAACCTCGTTATTTACATAAATAATAGCTTACTTAGGTGGCGAGTTACAATAAAGCGGATAGCATTAAAACCTTTTTAATGAAAAAATCGGTTCAAACGTAAAACTCAAGTGTAATTTTGAATAAAAATCAATTTTGTCACTATTGCTTATTTTAAGCAAGAACAAAGCACTAATTACGTACACACTTATTATTTTTTTTTATTGTAAATGTACGCTTAAAATAAACAATAGTAGCAACATTTATTTTTATTCAAAATTACATTTAGTGAACTTTACTTTCGAACCATCGAAATTATTATGTATGTACATATATGTACATACGTGCCAAATTTCATGGTAATCGGTCAAAAGCCTGAGTTTAGTGATTTCATATATACACACATTCATTGTTATACAGTATGTATTCAGTTTAGTGTCATTTACGTTAAGTGTCTGTTGTTTACTATAAAGTCAATTAATTAGGAACACGGCAGTTTATCGAGTATTATTATAGAGATAACAAAATGGGTGTATAGTATCTAATTGAAAATATCACCTGTTCGAAGACAGATATCAGAAGAATATTGTTGTGAAGACAATATATTTTTATCGATAAAAGTTTAAAGATATAATATGGTCATGTCATATAATTTTAGACATATATCAATTATTAACATAATCACTTATAATTTATGAGTAGAGAATGAGAAAAATAATAAGAATTTTCAAAAAAATTGCCGTTCCCAAAAAAAAAACACGATGCTGCGTTCAAACTTTCATACAGTGAGGAAGATCCAAAGTAAAGCGAATCCTTATAGCGTATTTAGTTTGTGTATTAGTTATTGTACATCCATATATACATCATTCCTGTTTCCCATTGGGGTAGGCAGAGATCACGGAATTCCATATGCTCCTATAATATAAATATGTATACCACTATCATCAATGCTTTCATACACGCTCGTCGGTTTCCAGTACTTTTGACTTTTGACCTGGCCCTATTGAAGAACATCTCCAATATGATCGAGGTACTTTTTTAAATATATAAAGGGAAGCTGGTAGGAATTGGATTGTTACGACTCAGTGGCGGCGTAAGACCTAAAATTGTGGGCAAGATTCATTTTGCGGGGCCTTCTGCCAGCGCACAGTGTGAAATAAGACCTCAAAAATGGACGTCCTTTTTTTTATTCGATTTTCGTGTAGGTTTTACTGAAATACATACTTCAGTAAAAATCCCGCATTTTTATCTTAATTATTCACTGAGAAAAATAAGGTCAAAAATTGGGTAAATTTATGACTCCCAAACAAAAAAATATCGATTATAAGAAATATATCAACTTTTAAAATTACCATATATATTGTAATATATCTATACAAAAAGCCGCATAATTTGATATATTTGGTTTAATTCTACGATATCGCGAGCCTAAGTAATCGCCTTTTTTAGGATTTTGGTTTTTATTTTTTTTCTCTAATACCCCATCGTAGTAGCAGCTGATATTTTACGTCGTAATAGAAGAACATCTAATCTATACGTAAAAAAAAAACTAGCGCGCAATTCCATGGGGTATAGCTATAATTGCGTTTTTACTATTTACACATAAATTACCCTACTAGGGTTGTGAGTTTATGCAAATAAATATTAGAAAAAATAACTTTACAATTGGTGAAAATAAATTGATGGCATCCGTGGCGTAGTGGTGAGGAGAATGCCGTAGGTTCCGAGTTCGAGTCCCAGGAGGGACATTGTCTTTGTAATAAGCACGGTTATTTGAACTTCGATCATGGAATTTTTGTCAGTATAAATGTTACAGGCAATGTCCGAGCATGATGATTAGTCTTAAGATTAGGCAACAAAATGTGGTCTTAACAACAATAACTAAGTCGACAAGTAACAACGTCAGATTTATTTGATATAGGGTTCTGAGAACGTTTGACCCTTTGATTTTAGTAATAAGGCTACGAGAAAGGCAAAAAAAAACTTCGTAAATTACCTCTTCTGCATGTAGTATGAAAATCGACGGTCATGCCTGATTTACCCGAACCTTCCACATCACATGAAAGTTGTGAGTCGACTGATGATGCCGTGAATCAGGTTTTATCAGAGTAATGGCTTAAATGAGGATGGTACAGTATTTATATAAAAATATATTTAAAAAAAGTAATTTTCTATGCAGGTGAAATTGAAGAATAATAAATAAGAATTGCAATGTTTGAAATTATTTAATCAGGCGTTATCAATTTTTACCACATTTACTCCTTTTCGAGTGACAGCCCTGACTAAAAAATTAAAAGTCCTATAAAATCAATACCCCATGGAATTGCGCGCTAGTTTTTTTTTTACGTATAGATTAGATGTTCTTCTATTACGACGTAAAATATCAGCTGCTACTACGATGGGGTATTAGAGAAGAAAAATAAAAACCAAAATCCTAAAAAAGGCGATTACTCAGGCTCGCGATGTCGTAGAATTAAACCAAATATATCAAATTATGCGGCTTTTTGTATAGATATATTACAATATATATGATAATTTTAAAAGTTGATATATTTCTTATAATCGATATTTTTTTGTTTGGGAGTCATAAATTTACCCATTTTTTGACCTTATTTTTCTCAGTGAATAATTAAGATAAAAATGCGGGATTTTTACTGAAGTATGTATTTCAGTAAAACCTACACGAAAATCGAATAAAAAAAAGGACGTCCGTTTTTGAGGTCTTATTTCACACTGTGCAGCGCAAAAAATGGCTTTTTTTGGCAACATTTTTTTTTGGCGCATTCGCGACTTTTAAGTAATGCATACATTTTCGGGGCGCGAGGCCCCCTATGTCGCGAGGCCGTAGGCGGTGGCCCACGTCGCCCACGCCTTACGCCGCCACTGTTACGACTCCTTACCATTTGAATCGCTAGCCGCCCTAGACATAGGTGTTTCTTATCGCAAGAGTGTTTCTTATCGCAAGCGTTCAAACTGTATATTATATTTTAAATGGTATAATAATACAGAATTTATTATTATTTGTTTAGCATACCTTGTTCGTTTGGTAGAATTTGTTTATTTATGATCGGTCTCTGCACAACCTGAGATCCTTGAGAGATGATGCCGATTATTGGGACTGTAAATAAGATGAAGACATAACATACATTAATTAATTATTATTATAATGCGTTTTCATATAAATAATGTGATAAATTGCACTTGAAATTAGGAGGCTATTTCTTCCACTTGCATTTACGATTCACAGTTAGGTCAATCGAAAAATAAAATGATTTTTATACGCCTGTAGATCTATGAATGTCTTTTTTTTTCGCAACTTTGGATTATTATACATATTATTCAAAATATATAATAAGTAGGTACTGAGTATAATTTGACAAAGGTGAAATATATTTTAAAAGATTTTTCGCAAAACTCCTAATTTTATCCAGATCATTAACAGTTCTACCAATTAACTAAGAATTCTTTAATCAGTCTTGTAAGCAATTTAAACATATTAATTACTGATTTAAATAAAATACTTTATACCGGATTAAAATGCGATTCATTATTTATATTGTTTAAATTATTTATCCCGACGTTTGAACAATATAAATAATAAATCGCGTTTTAATTCGGTATACAGTATTTTATTTAAATGTGTGATACTCGCGTTAATAAAAGACAATATTATATAAATTACTGATCTAAATGTAAGACTTATAAAGTATATTTTATTCTGAATAGAAAAATACATAATGAAGTAAGTAGTAGGTACTCTAGCACCACTAATCAAAGACTCCAAAGACACAATCACTGTACCGATATGATTAGAATTATACAGTAGTGATAAAGAGCCACACTTATTATAGATTTTGTATGCAACACTTTCAAATTAATGCATTTATTGTGTATTATAATATCGTTCAATCGAAGATGAAAACGATAAGATTTTAGGTCTTAAATTTGTTTCTTTTGTTTTTGTTTTTATTTATATTTTTAATTATTTTATATAATTATCATTATTCGCTCTAATAATAATTATTGTTATCATTGTTTTTCAGACGGCAGTTGGAATAACTCATTTAAGATGCATTTAGAAGCCTATGATTAAATGTGATATGTGAACATGTGTCAAGTACTTCATGCTCGTCTGTCGATATTCAACTCTACCCAACTTTTTCAATGGAAAAAGAACTTTCAACGGATTATAACCATATTTAAAAGTAGGCAAACTTTATCAATATATTTTAAAACTATATACATATATTAATTAACAACAAAATTAAACTTTTCATTCTACTTTTTTTTGTCAGATATCGACAGACGAGCATGAAGTTTACTTGATGGTGATCCACAGAACATCGGTCAATGATGCGCTGTCGACCTACTTTTTACTTCGTGCAACATAAAATCGTTGCAGCGTAATAGGCCATAGGCATGTGATGTGCTGATAATATATCCAATTGATTCGATAAAGAAGGACTCGGTGTTACATTAGTTAAGTAGGTATATTACCCAATTAATTAAAGTCATCAAGTTTTTTATCATCAATATGTAGTTTATTGTCATCAAGACGGTAGATATAGAAACGTGCTAGAAAATGTAATCGGATCTTAACCTATAAGTTCTTAGTAAAGAGGTTATGACTCCGATTTTAAAACAAAACATCAGACTAGAACAATAATTGTAATATGAAAATGTAATTATTTAGAATACATAATAAATATTATTATTTATTATGAATATTCAGTGGCGGCGTAAGGCGTGGGCGACGTGGGCCACTGCTTAAGGCCTCGCGACCCAGGGGGCCTCGCGCCCCGATAATTTATCCATTACTTAAAAGCCGCGAACGCGCCAAAAAATTGAGGCAAGGCAGGCAAAGGCAGAGGGCTCCGCAAAATTAACCCGTTGAGGACACACATCCAAAAAATAACGTTGAGGACACACGGGGTCCAGTAGACCCCACTCAGCAAAACAGTTCTAATTCTTTTTCTATGTGATGTATTGACTTATAATTGGCACCAAACTTCAATATAAAATTCCCTCTAAATATCTACTAGCTATTTTTAATTCCTAATAATTTAAAAATACTAAAAAAAAGTTGCAGAAATTTTGATTTTTACGATATCGAAAAAAAACCAACGCTATTTTATTCGGAAAACAATATATTTTAAAGAAAAAAATCAATATTTAATGAAGTTTGAAAGAAATATATTTATTCTGAAGTTTGAAGTTACGAATTTCGGTCAGTCGCTTAAAATGATGCATAACAGCATGTAGACCTTTGTGACGTATCACAACTTATTACGTAGATTTCAACTGATAACAGATTGCACATTAAGACTCATTTATAAATCTCTTTCTAAATTTAAAATTGCCTCAAAGTTCGCCTGGGGTCCACTGGACCCCATGTGTCCTCAACGGGTTAATCTTGCCCATATAAAATTTAAGTCTTACGTCGCCACTGTGAATATTATATTATGTGAATTATTAAATATATAATCTAGTGATTTGCCTAAAACAAAGTAGCAACTTAATATCAATAGTAAAACGGTTATATCATTCGGCGGGTTCGCTGGCGCCTTATGTGATGTCTACCTGGCAAGCCGATAGGTCGCGGGTTCGAACCAGCCGGGAGGACATGGTTATAATTTTCTATGAGCATGTCATCCCCACTGGTCACTTTGGGCATTTAAAGGATGGGAGGAATATCGAAATTCCGACCGGGTAACGAACTACCGTTCGTAGATGGAAAAACCGTTAAGTGCACATTTCGCGTTTCCGAATGCTTGAAGCAAAAATTAGGTCGACATATCACACACATGTACCTTATTCCCTTTTTTTATAATTATTTGTTATTTTTCTTTTTTTATTATTATTATTTTGTGTGTTTGTGTGTGTATGTTTCGTTGGTAATAAATATTATGTATTATGCTATGTCTATTGTCTATATCATTGACTAATGTTTTCTGGCTGAGGTCCATCCAGTGAACTTCATGCTCGTCTGTCGATATTCAACATAAAAAAGTATGTTTTACCAAAAACAATGTACTTAGTAACGCAATGTTCAATAGTAAAATTAAAGCATATATTGTATTATAGTGTTTTCAAAGATTCTTTTATTTACTTTTGAAGATTTCGTCGTCAGATTATCTGTTGATTATACTGGTGATACTGACGCAGTCAGACTATCTGTTGATTATACTTACGCATGAATACCACGATAGTGCTTTTGGCAGCAAAAAGTCCCGAAGTGGCGATAACATACGAGATGCAACTCACTAGACCCACTATCTCGTCAGACAAATGCAGGCGGCGTTTGAGAACAGTGAGTATTATAAGTGTACCTGAGGGAAACAGATTATATAAATCATAAAAAGTTTAGAAGTTTGGAAAACACTAATCGTTCTGGAATTCTGGAGGCCTATTACCAAAACCAAAATACGAAGTTTCGGCTGACGGATCGTACGTTTTCCTATTACGAAAATCTTTCGGATCCGATGATCTATCCGTCGTTCGCAATAAGACATTATAGACCAGTGCCGAAGCCTTTAAAAATGGTAAAAAGTGAAAAAAAATTACAGTAGGATGAAACCCATTAGAAAAGGAGGGGAATATGATCAAAATGAAAGGAAAAATAAATTACGGTCGATCCGAGTTCGGGAAGTGGAAGTGGGGGGGGGGGGGGTTTAAGGGTAAAAAACGGTTTATCTCGTTTTCCGGCAAAACTACAAGTCCTATCGAAAAAAGTCAAATGGAAAAGTTGTAGATAATAAAAAGATCTAAAACTTTTGTATTTAGTACACTTTTTTCACATAACCTCAAAATTTATGTGAAAAATTCAAAAAACCAAGTTTTGGTTTTTTATTTTTATCTTTTACAAAAAATTTTTTTTTTAACGAAATTTTGTGAAAACTTACCTTTTTATGTCCCAAATACGCTGTAATTTATTTAATTAAAAATATTTATTTTTTCACCTTATTTTGAATTAATATCGTAAAAACACCCTAATTTTCAATCGAAAATTCACCCGTCAAAATATCAGCTTTTTTCAAAAAGTTGGTGTGGTTTCTGTTCGTTGGAATCTCTACTTTCTGACGGTGTAAAAAAATATATACTTTTTTAACAGCTGCTACGAAATAACAGGTATGTAGTAAGGCCCATACCCTATTAGAACCTTCCCCACTTCTCTATAAAACACATTTTGATGGGCTAAAATTTTCCGTAGGTCACTCAGGTATACAAGTTATCTTAAAAAAGCAATAAATAGACATCTACGCTTATAATTGAAAGAAGATTTTGCAACTTTCTCAAAATATTGTAGATGTCTTATTAAATATTAACTTATTTGGTTTTTGGTTTTTGCGTTTTCTGAGAAGATTTACCATAGTAACATATATTTTATTATTAGTATAAAATTTTTGTAAAAGATAAAAATAAAAAACCAAAAACTTGGTTTTTTGAATTTTTCACATAAATTTTGAGGTTATGTGAAAAAAGTGTAAATACAAAAGTTTTAGATCTTTTTATTATCTACAACTTTTCCATTTGACTTTTTTCGATAGGACTTGTAGTTTTGCCGGAAAACGAGATAAACCGTTTTTTACCCTTAAACCCCCCCCCACTTCCACTTCCCGAACTCGGATCGACCGTAATTTATTTTTCCTTTCATTTTGATCATATTCCCCTCCTTTTCTAATGGGTTTCATCCTACTGTAATTTTTTTTGGTTTCAAAAATTATCGACACTGGTCTATTATGTCTTGCGTTTGATATTACTACGACCGTACAATAAAATTGAAAATGTTTTTTTAATCAGTCAAAACACTAAGTTCGTTTCGCTCCGAAATTTCGGCGTTAGATTTTGGTAATAGACCTGCTGTTCCTCATAGAGCTTGGGACAGACTCGACACAAGTCTGTTTCATTGATCAGTGTTCCTTCCTTCAGGCAAAATCAAAAAGGATTTTGGCTAGGTGATTTACGTCAAATTTTGCAAGCTGCAAAGCAAGAAATTCAGGCCCATACTCGAATCAACTCAAAAAATATTCTTGAGAAAAGTCAAAAGTTCATATTTTAACAGAGAACGGTTTGGCTTGTCTCAAAACTAGATTCACGCATAAGTTACGTCTGGGAATTCGGACCTCTGACTACATTTTAATATGAGTTACATATTGCTTCAAAGGCTATTGCTTATATTGTAAGGCGGTCACACTACCAACTATATCGCAAACAATTCATCAATTTGCTCATGGGATATCGGAAACTATTTCAACCCATTGTGCTGAATTCATTAACCCATCCATTACTGGGAGCGATCCGAGGCGCTGGCTGTGAAGAGTATCTATGATGGTTCTTGGATGCTCTCACTAATGAATGGATTAAGAAGCTTGTTGATTATTATGGAAATATATTTAGTAGGTATCAAAAAAGCAAAACCTAGCAAAAAAGCAGTTTAAATATTTCAAAAGAATTTCTACTGCGACATTTCTAGTAATGTTAAGTTTCTTTTTAGCTGTGGAATGCACTCAACGTAATGAGCCGGGTGTCGACTCGGCGTAACTCCTAGTGCGAGACTAATTCAACAAGTTCTAAGGCTACCTAAAACTTACTTGACCCGATATTACGACTCGACTATGCAACTGATATACTAAGGTTTATTGCGCGTCTTATATGTTTAAAATTATTCAATTAAAAAGTAAATAAAATATTTATATTATATATATGAACTATTTATTATAATCTATACTATAATATTATAAAGAGGAAAGATTTGTATTTTTGTATGTTATGAATAAACTCAAAAACTACTGGACCTTTTTTTTTTTTTAAATTCTTTCACCAATAGAAACCTGCATTATCACCGAGTAATATATGTATGTTTTGTGTATAGTACATCTACATTGCACCCGTGTGAACCCGGGGCGCGTTGCTAGTAAGTAATAAAATTTGGCCAATTAGCAAGCAGACGAAGAGATGCTATATTTAATTTAGATATAGGACACTACTTCTAAAAGTAACTATCTTTTTAAAAGGCTATATTATAATTATTATAAATACTATTTTTACTAAACCTTCCTTCCCTTTATACCTTATATTTAAAAAAAGTTGCCTGCAAAATTTATATAATTTACGCCTTGCGGAGACACTTTATATTTTGTCAGGCGTCTGAAAGCTTTATCTAGTATAAATAGTGGATATCATTGCAAACGACCCGAAACTATTCGGTTTCATATGAAATATGTGAAGTCTTAATCTCGTTATTACCAGCAATAGTTTACCGTCTGATATCCTGTATACCCTTCACTATTTGTATCTGACGAAATTGATACATGTTGTAGAGTTCAGCACCCTGAGAAACGGTTAACTAATACTAATACTACACATTATTTACACCTAACTTAATATTGTCTTTTATTAAAGCAAGTATCACACATTTAAATAAAATACTGTATACCGGATTAAAACGCGATATATTAATTATATTGTTTAAATTATTTATGCATTTCAGCAACCGTGGTCACGGGCAGACGTTTCGGGCTGAAAAGCATCCGAAACGTCGGGATAAATAATTTAAACAATATAAATAATGAATCGGGTTTTAATCTGGTATACAGTATTTTATTTAAATTATACACCTAACTTGTGAACAAAGGCGCGTTGGAGGAAAATATTATTTTAGTGCTGAACTCTACAACATACATATAATATCAATTTCGTCTAAACCCATGATGGACATGTATAATAACCCCATCGTTAGTTAATTATAGTCGTAAAAACGCTACAATTAAGAACCCATGGAGTTTCTGTAATACCTGGCAAACTCACCAGCAAAGCTCACAACGTTTCTATAAGCCAGAAACGAGCCGAAGAGAATGTCATCCCAGTTGAACTTGTATCGGTAGTACATGTATGCCAGTAGCACCTCGGCTGCAAAAATAATATTAGAATAGAATATACTTTATTGTAAACAAATACTAATTAACAAACAAATAAAAACTAAAGCTAAACATTGTACAAGAGGATGGCCTTATCGCAGGAAATTGTCTTATGGCTTTGGCGAATAGCTGTAAGATTATATTCTTTAGAAGATTTGATGGGACTCTACTCTTACGCAGTGGCGGGACTAACATACAAGCCCAAAAGCCCGTTTTGCCGATTTTAACAACAAGGCAAAACAGGCGTTTGCGTATTACTAAAAACTATACCAAGCACTTACCAGATAACATCATTCTGTCTCCAAGAGCAACAATTAACATGAGAAAAATGATCATTCGTTTGTTGCCCTCTCGCTTCCTCACGAGACACTGTATAGCATTGAACGGCAATCGCCAGTTGAACACTGAAACATGGTTGTCCATGTTCACGTTCACGTCTTTGATTACTACTAGCACGTAGATTAGTGACGCCACCTGTGAAGAAAGCTTTTTTTTATTAATATCAACGAAATAGGGGCATTTATATGTAATTGTTAGATCCGTAGCCCCAGCCAATCAGGTGCAGATTTTATAATCGCGTCGTGGGCAGTAGAGATCTTGGGCTTTTGATCGACACCCGACAAATGTGAATGGTATCTGTATTACTAGTTTATAGGTAGTTCAAGAGATACCAAATCTAGAATGACTTGCAAGGAAGTATTCGTATCGTCGATAATTTGACCTTTGTCGTTTTGACTTATTATATTACATGCATGCGACATAGAGAATTAAGTCCCTGGGTATTAAGTTATCGACTTATCGCACTCCCACTAAGCTAAGGAAGCAATCGGCTTAAGTACGACAGGATTACCCAGAATTTAAATGGACGCAACTACAACTTGGTTTCAGCTTTCATTTGTTTTTTGTAGGTTTTGCATTACAGGAACTATATCTACGTTGAGCGCAATTAAACAGAGTCTAACCTGTAGCAAGAGCACAAGAGGGAATACTCCATAGAATCCGAGCTGCCGATACAGCAAGGGCCCACTAATAGATCCCAGTACGTGTGCAATCTGTACTGCGGCACGATGCGTCCCCATTGTGCGAGTCACATCGCGTCCTGTTGAGTGACATACCTGAAACATTTCACTCAGCTTTGTATACGAATTACGAATGTATCTCGTACCTTTTATAGGATATCGACATAGCGCTTGAGGCTCACATGATGGTTGGTGATATTAGAAATTAACATGATTTTGACGGGCTCGTTGGCGCGTTCGGTTGAACACTTGCTTGATGAGTCGTGGGTTCGAATCCCACCGGGACGACATGTTTATAATTTTCTGTAAGCATGCTTCCTCACGTTTGGTAACTTCGGGCATTGAACGGGTGGGAGGAATATCGAAATTCCGACCGGATAACGAACCACCGTTCATAGATGTAAAAACCATGAAGTGCATATTGCGCGTTTCGGTTTCAGTCTATGGATTTCCGAATGCTCGAAGTAAATATTAGGTCGACAGTGCATTATGGACTAATGTTCTGTGGCTAAGGTATCACCTACCATCAAGTGAAACTCATGCTTGTCTGTCGATATCTGATAACAACAAAAAATTATTATCCATGAAATTGGTACCATTCTCATATTGATATACATATATTTAAAAAATATATCTTTAAAACACTTACATCGCCAATATGACTAAAAGCTGCAGCTAACAGAAGTCCGAAATTTCCTCCCAGAGAGATGGGTATTTGAACTGCATAGAGTACTTGAAGTGTAGATGCACCAGGAAAGGTTATCATAAGTAATATTCCTGTGGTCATCACACACATTCCCAGGAGAGGCATGATGAGAAGTGGCTTTCTTCGGCCACTGCAGTCACTCCACGGGCCCACGAAGAGTAATACAATGGTAGATATAAGAGATCCAATGAAACTACGACTTACATTTACACTAGCTACTACTACTTGGCTGGCTACCTGAAATCAGATGTATATTTTTTGGTCAGATTTAAGTCTATTGAATTACACATCGTACTACCATCCGACTACGACCTCGTTGGTTTTAAAAAGCGAGCCTATAAATTCTTGAAAGGCCGACAACGCATCTGAGACTTTTAAGTCGCGGATGTCTATGGGCGGTGGTGATTACTTACCATCAGGTAACCCACCTGCTCGGTTGTCCGCTCTGTTATAAAAAAAAAAAAATCGTAATAAAAGGGATTTTCCAGCTATAGGGAGGCAACAAAAACTCTGGCTAAGTATGCGCGTTGCATTTAGTAAGGCAAGCCCCGGGTTCGAATCCCGGAGAAATAAATTAAAAAAAAAAATGTTTCGATCAAAAAGTATATTATTAGGTATGTAAATTCACTTAGGTGCTATACCAAATAAAAGTATGACGATTGATTTTAAGATACGGTATGTATTTACATTCTTTTTTAATACATCTATTTACTTTTTTAATACTTTTAATACCCTGTTTTGTTAAATATAGGTAAGTGTTTTCATATAAGGTGAAGGTAGTTAATAAGTACTTTCACCTTTGGGTCATCCTTGCGGTAAACAAAAGTTCGAAATACCATAGCATTATGTGCTTTTTTTGAAACCGCTTACCTTTTAAACCACCTCTGATAACGTTTAATGGATAAAGGGTTAATTACATACTCGTCTGTGAAGAACCACATTCGTGAAATGGATACAGAAGCTGAGTGTAGGTACTGAAAACCTATTTGGGCTGATAGGATTGATGAGTATTATTACTAGCAACGCGCCCCGGCTTCACACGGGCGCAATGTAGATGTACGATAAACAAAATACTCTCTATGTTACTCGCTGATAATGTAGCTTTCTATTGGTGAAAGAATTTTCAAAATCGGTCCAGTAGTTTTTGAGTTTATTCATAACATACAAAAATACAAATCTTTCCTCTTTATAATATTATTATTAGTATATTAGTATTAGTATAGATTAGTATAGATTACCTCAGCAGCTCTAAACTCCTCCCCAACTCCTTTGCTACAAATATCTAGTGATTTTCCTAAGTCTACAGTACAAGCGGTCCGTAAATAGAAGTTCTGTAAGGAGGTCTGACCAAGGTTGATAGCCATCATTGCTCCAACAAGCGCCGGTTCCAGCATCAACCGCCATTTGTCCGAAGAATCTTCTTCTGGTGGAGTTTTGCATGCTTTATTTACATTAGCAGTGGACGGACTGAAAAAGATCAAGCGAATCAAATTTTCGTTCTGCCGGCCTAGCATGACCGCCACGAAATATGTCGCGGACGAGAAAAGACAAACTAAGATGTAAGATGAAAGATATCTCGATCGACAAATATATCTATTATTGATAATAAAAGTCGAGTTTTAAGTGTAATTGTCATGTTAGACCCGAAAGAAATAGAGCGAGAGCCGGAGTTCATCTTCAACCCCATATCATTGAAGTTTGATTAGTTTTTGTTGAATTTTTGGAACCAACATTATATTACATTATATTACACAATACCATATTATCTAAACTATATTTTATCAAGATATATTATATTAGTTTGCTTCATTATTATCACTGTTTGTTGTTTATGGCGCACCTTAGTTTTTCTAACTCCTGCAAGTCTGTACCGTCAGCCATAGTTACAATACTGTCATAGGACGAACTTTACAGATATTTACTTTAACACTATCATATATTTTTTTCACCAAAATAAACAAATAAAACAAAACTTCACATCACATTTCTAAAGGTCCACAGGCGTGTATTCATTAACGTGATATTTCCACTAATGTTACAACGATAAGATAATAAAGGTGTTTGCATATCGGAAACAATGAGACTAACTAAACAGAGAAATGTCACAACAAGAAGAAATTTCTAAGCGTGAGGAGCAGAGTATAGCTAAATATCGTTAGATAGAATGGATAAGTCTGGGGCTATCGGCTGATTAAAGGTTATTCAAGTCAATAGCCGTTCGCGGCAATTGACTGGTGTACATACGCGTCACCCGTGTAGACTGTGTGGGGAGCATTGGTGTGAGTTATTGCTATGTCTCATTAAACGTCCAATAGAGGATTTATCTGATTGCTTCTAAAACGAATGCATTTCAAATTGCAACCTATATCATTTGGATTATGATATACTATTTCGCGTGGCCTTGGTCAGCTCGAAAATAAATATTATTTATATAGAACGGGCTACGGGTTTGAGCCTTAGCCAGCGCGTTTCCATATTATTTCAAATTTGGGCTTCACATTGACTATTTAAACACGTAAAAAACTAAATACTTTTTTATTTATTTATTGTTCATTTTCCTTTGTCGGTACAATAATTATACCAAGTCTGTCCTTTGTATGTTCTAAGTCTGTCGTTTCAGTGATAATTTGAGTTTCCAAATAACCATTATTTTAATTCAAAATAATAATTCAATTGACTATCTGTTGTTTCAAACGAAGGCGTTGTTTGCTAAGGAACCTTTGGTGTTAAAAGTAAAAAGTAGTTTATGTAGTTTGTTGTATGGCTCGCTATACATTAGGCGCCACCTCTGAGGCAAACATCATGAGCTAAATATCTTCGGTTTGGCATGAAAAATTAAGAAACAAACACGATTTTATTTAAAAAAAGTTTTATAAAAATAATTCAAGGTTCGCAGTTTCGATAAGTATGTATGTCAGTCAGTTTGACTGTAATCACTAATCAGTGACACTTATCGATTATAATTATTATTATTATCACTTAATTTGCGATCGTCATAATGCTTCAGGCAGGTCGCTACGTGATAAATATCACATAGTACTAATGCAATGTTACAAGACACTCCGTATGTACCTAGTTTGATGTATTTTTATGTATTTTTTTATGTTAGATATCGATCGACGAGCATAAGGTTCAATTGATGGTAGGTGATACCCCAACCACAGAACATCAGTCAATGATGCGCTGTCTATCTACTTTATGCTTCGAGCGATCAGAAATCCATAGACTGAAACTGGAGGCCTATTACCAAAACAAAATACGAAGTTTCGGCTGACGGGTCGTACATTTTCCTATTATGAATCTGATAATCGATCTATCTTTCGTAATTAGACATTGCCTTTCGTTTGTCATTACTGTGATCGTAAGTATAGGTAATCGTAAATAGAATTAAAAAGGTTTTCAAAATACGAAGTAGTTTGTTCTTTCGTTTCGTTCCGTTCGTTGCATTCGATTTTGATAATAGACCTACTGAAACGCGGAATAAACACTCCAAGATTTTCCAAGTAACGGTAGTTCCGAGTTCGTTACCCAATCGGAATTTCGATATTCCTCTCACCCATTCAATACCCGAAGTTATCAGATTTAGTGAAAACTTGTTAACAAAAAATATAAAGATATCCTGGTGGGGTTCGAACGTCGAAACCGCGATTCTTCGGAAGGCGGTTGTTGTTAACCATATAAGTTATTCAGATATTAACTTACCTCATTCATTGTGATTGTTCTAAAATATTATATAGCTTGGGTTTGCAAACAGTTTCACTATGCTCGAAAATCTGGAATATTTTCTTGGCATAAAACATAATGTCATACTACTTGAACACTATCTATTCCCTAGGTATGCTATCTTAACGCCACGATCCTCTCCCATTCGCTCGAGGTGACTCACCCAATGTATTCGATCAGCTTTATACTCGCCGATTATGTTAGGCTGCGCTACCAGATTTTACGTTCTCCTACCAATAGCTTTTGTTCCTCCTTCAAAGTTAGTGTCCAAGCCTCACAACCGTACATCAAAATTGGTCGAATAACAGTATTGTATATTCGGAATTTTGTACTTCTGCTAAGGAGCTTGGACACTAAAACTTTGTAAAGTGCCGCACTGCATCTCAAAGTGTTCTGGATACGGATATCTATCCCCTCTTCCCTTATATTATCATCCGTTACAGTTTAGCCTAAATATCGTAATTTAGCTACTCCTTTATATTTATATAAAACAGTATAATCTCAAACTATGTGTAATGTACTAGAAAACGACGAGTGTGTATGAAAGCATTGATGAAAGTGGAAGCAGCGAAAGTGGTATATAGGATCGGAGCATATGGAATTCCGTGATCTCTGCCTACTCCAACGGGAATGAGGCGTGATGTATCAGTATGTATGTATGTATAATATTTAAACTAAAGTAAAACTTAAACAACAGTTACAAAAAATAACTTCATTTAGGTTTCGTACTAATAAGCATTTTTTATTATTATCCGTGCTCTTATAAAAAAAACCCTTTAACTGACATCAATCCACCTATGCGTATTATTTTTATGTTTCATAGTTTAGTAAGCTAACAAATTCAATCTACCAAATCGATCTAAAACAAAACACTAAATCATTCTATGTTTAATTTAATAATTAACTATGTATAACCCCGATAGCTGCACAAAAAATGCAAAATTGGTTACAAAATTATTGAGCAATTCAGTTATTGTGGAAATCATATATATTTTTTTAATTATTGACAATTTGCTTCATATTACGTGACATTTCTTTTAATTGATACTTATTGCAGCAGACGTGCATGAAATAATTTTATGACGTCACAAGTTCACTCTCTCTTTGACGACTCAAATACTAGAGCATGGAAATCAATTTACTGGACACAAAAGCCGTATTAATTAATAAGACATACAGTCAACGAACGACATTGCAAATTGCTCATCGGGATTGTATAGCAGCCTACATACACCTTTGCAATATTTTCATGGCCGTGCCAGCTCTAAAATAAAGCAGTTGAGTGTCTAGTTCGGTGGCCCGCACGCGTTAGTACTATTACGCGATACTATTACGTGTGTAATTATCTAGGTAATTGAGATAAAAGTACCGCAGTTGCCACTTTTTTTAACAAATTCAATGCTAAGTACTCACTCTTATTAAAAAAGTGCCAAATTTATAAAATTAATTGAATATAACTTAAGCCTTCATACGCTCGAACAAATTACTCTTTGTTAATTAAAGATATCTATAAAACGAGTTTAAATTAATGTATTTTAGCAACCGGTACGACGTTTCTTTTGAAACTAGAATCTATGTGTAACGCCAGTACGTAGTTTTTGGTGTAAAACATTTGAATGTATTCCAAATTCTTGCAACGCGTTCTTATTTCAGTCGAATCGAAATATTCTACTGTAAGAGAGTGTTTTCAGTTTTTCTCTTATTTTGTTGTGTTAACAGTGAGCCGTGACAGTGACAATCGGAATTGGGATTTGGGAACGAATACAGCAGTTATTTTAAAATAGCTCACCGGATTAATATAACAGAGCATTTAAGGTAGGAACTTTTGAAAGTTGTACAAATTTAGCTTAGAGATAGTATAAAATATGCGCTAATATTTTTTATAAACCTTTATTTTCAATACATTTATTGAAAATAACGTTGATACAATATGTTATTGTCATTAAAATATGTGACATATTGTATGGTTATTCATTTGTCGTATTAGTCATTGACACCTACCAAATATTTTTGTTTTACAAAAGATTACAATAAACTCTTATACTAAATACCAATACAATATCGGTAACAATCGCATTTATCATTCTCTTCATAAAGCATATAAAATTCAATATATTGGTAACATATTGCCAATATTTTTCACCGCAATTGTTTGGCGTAGGTACGTTTTAGTGACGCTGCATGACGTGTAATTCATTTACATTGAATAACAAACATTGTAATTAGTCTCCTTATGGAGTCTCGGCGGCCTTCGTGAAGACTTTATAAATGGTAACTCATAATTATAACGATTTGGAATATTTTGCACTGCGATTATGTACTGACGAAAAGTCGCACCTATTTCGATAATTTGTAGAGACCCGGTTGCAACTTGACATATTTTCCTTTTTTTGTTCTTAAGGTCTTCTATATTAGTTTATTAATCGAAACGTATTACTGGTATACAATTGTGCTTCCCTAGGATTTATTATATTATATTTTAATGTTTACGATATTCAGAACAAAATCGTAACAAATCGCTGTCGATTACATTACTCCCTTATATTCTTCGATTACCAAATATTAAGTATCTAATTTGTATTAGCAGTATAATGAAGAACTCTATAAAAATATCCGCTTATCTCCTGAGAAACATATAAAAAATATATAATAGCAACTTACTGGATCATAAATTATATTAAAACATACCACTACCATAAATGAAAATGAAAACGTTTTACTATATTTAGATATTTAAGTTTCCGCGTCGAGAGGAATTTCCGCTCTTCCGTTCCGTAGTCAATGGCGTGACGTCATCTTATAGTATCGATCCCGTGGCACACTGTCAATGCGCTCAGAGTAGGACATCTAGAAAACACTACGGACTACTGTGCGAATTCAGAACAAAGAAAACAAAAAACCAGGCACAAAAAGGCACTACTTCTATGCATTAGTATTGTGATGAAGCGTAAGAACGGATAATTATCATACATGGCTCAAATGTGGCAACACCAAGATAGCTATAATATAGTCTTCAGTGTATACTACGTATTTAGTGATTGCCCCATGAAAAGTGAAGGCGCATGCGCGATAAACATGGCGCCGTCAACCTCACTGCAGGGTAGTACAGGGACGTAATTGTTGGCTTACTTACTTAGTTTTTTTAAGGAAAAGAATTCATAAGTAAATTTGAAAAAGTTTAAGTAGGTACTATATAGTGTGCTTACATAATATGTAAAAAATATCTTGTACAGAAAACTAGATAAAAATGACGGTTTTGTAGAGGATGGAAAACAAATTCATATACAGCACCATCCAAACTGGTATCGAGAATCATAAGGCGAAGGACATATTCATAAATCATTACGTGGGACTATGCTTTCTATCCCGTAAAATCATTTTGAAATATTTGACATCAGTATTTGACCCACTGCATAAGAGGTCAGAGTAGTGAATCCGGCCCTGAGAGTTATTTGCATTCGGCTATGCTCGGAGGTTCTCGCGCGTTTCCGTAGCTCGCCTTCCAACCCTCGTAGAGATGGCTCTACAATGTTACGGAAAATCTTTTAAACATTACTCCATTTATATACCACTATTAACTATTTTTAAGTGAAAAATATGTTTACATAGTACTCTAGGATTATAAGTGCATTGGTTATATGAAATTCGGTTTAGTGTCTGTGATAGTTAACTGTTGTGCTTACTTAGAATGTTGGCGTAGAACGCCTTTGAAGGTAAGGGAAGTGTTACTGCTTTGATGGTGTTAAATGTTAGTCTGATTTTAGTTAATATCCTTAATATCTCTGTTTTAATATACTGTGCAGTTATAAAGTTTAAGTAAGCCTGAACAAACATAACGATAACATGGTGCTCTAAAAATAAATTAATAACTATGGATCTTTGGTTTCAGATAAAAAGCCATGAAAAACGTCGATGACGACGATGACTGAAAAAGAAGCGAATAGGATGCTGGGTGAGTCTCCTTCTACTTACTTTTAACTGTACGTGACCTCGTACTAATTAATTGGCTTTTGTTTTAATAGCAGTTAAACCCACCATTAGTTTGTATAAGGATTTTACGGTTTTTATATTGAGACAAAATTATCTGCTAAATCAAGTGTACTTATTTTTATATAGAAGATGGTTTTCCGCAAGATAGATAATAAATAATGAAGTACATCGATATGTAATTACCTTATTCACGAAAACTAACTAACTAAAATCTGCTTAAAGTTAAAAAAAAGGTTTTATTCCAGTAAAGGCATGTGAGGCAGGTCAGTTATTATTCTCGTAATACTTATTGAAATATTTGTATATCTTGGATAATCCCATAACACACTAATTAAAAAAAATTCACAACGACAATACGTACCAACATGAAATACTATATATAGGTATATTCGTCGTCGTCATCGTTTCAGCCATAGGACGTCCACTGCTGAACATAGGCCTCCCCCAAAGACTTCCAGTACGGCCGATCACTGGCGGCCTGCATCTAGCGGCTCCCTGCCACCTTCGTCAGGTCGTCTGTCCATCTTGTGGGAGGCCGTCCTACCCTTCGTCGTCCGAGTCGTGGTCTTCACTCGAGAACCTTTTTGCCCCAACGGCCATCGGTTCTGCGAGCTATATACCCAGCCCATTGCCACTTCAGTTTGCTCATTCGCAAGACTATTTCGGTATCTTTGGTTCTACTACGGATCTCCTCATTTCTAATTCGATCACGCAGAGAAACACCGAGCATAGCCCTTTCCATAGCTCGCTGAGCGACTCTGAGCCTTTGTGCGAGGCCCATCGTGACAGACCACGTTACGGTTCCGTACGTCATCGCTGGTAGAACACACTGTTCAAAGACTTTTGTCTTTAGGCACTGGGGTATTTTTTGGGGTATATTGATATTATTACCTCATAATTATCGTAATAATATACATAGTTAACAATATGACATTTAGTTTATCATACCAGTCTGTTTTCTATGGAATCTACGCCATATGTATATTATCCATATTATATGGATATATTCATATACATTGTATATGATTAGAAATGGTAGCATAGATGTACCTGTATGAAAACCAATTATTTAAATTATTATAGGTACTTGTCTGTTTGTAAGATTTATTGATGAAGGTTTGAAGAATTATGTGACAGTGGTAGTAATAAAGTGTTTGGTAAAACTGTCATGAGTGTCTGAAGACCGGATGTCACGAACGTTTTCTCTTTGCGAGACGAAAGCCAGACCGTGCATTAAATTATTTAATAGACGTGATAGTTTCACAGATTAATCTTCAAACTGTGTGACATATTGATCTAATATTGTTTTCTTATTAATGCGAGTATCATGCATTTACATTTTACACGAAATAACTTTAACTTAATTAAAATGCGACTTATTTTTTGACGTTTCGATTGTGTGTATTAAAATTAAATTATATAAAAAGGGGTCACGGTAAGCCAGTATTGATATATCATATAATATAGAAAAATGTAGCAAGTATCAATTCCATAGAAACAGATGGCGGTAGTGTAGCAACTTCGTGAAATTTTAGTCAAGACGACCTTTTAGTCTGCCCGTGACCATGCTTGCTGCAAAACGCTCGGAACGTAGGGATCAATAAATAGGTATTAATCCGGTAAAAGTTGTTTCATTAAAGCCAATTGAAAAAAATACCTCGCTAATGGGCTAATATAATAGGTTACATAAGTATTTAATATTGTCTTTTATTAACGCGAGTATCACACATATAAATAAAATACTGTATACCGGATTAAAACGCGATTTATTATTTATATTGTTTAAATTATTTATCCCGACGTTTCGGATGCTTTTCAGCAAAAGCGGGGAGACAGAAAGATGACAGTTGTCTGATATTTGAAATGTCACAAAGTTGCCATATTTAATTCAATTAAATTCAAAAATAATTTATTAATTTAGGTAACACAATGTACACTTATGAACGTCAATAAAAAATAATACATATTAAATGCTTCTAATTTTACATTTACTCCCCGCGACCACGGTTGCTGAAAAGCATCCGAAACGTCGGGATAAATAATTTAAACAATATAAATAATAAATCGCGTTTTAATCCGGTATACAGTATTTTATTTATACATAAGTATTATTCTATATGGTTATGGCAAGCTTATGCTGCAGCTTTACATCCGTCTTTAGACCCGTAGTAGCACATGAGTAGGTAATAGTCACCGATTTATGTTTTCGCAGAATATATGTTATACAAGAAACGTTTATTCTTTTTTTGCACCAACGATCTCGTTAACCTTTGACGCCTTTGACTAAAGCTGTTTGTACGTCCGGAAGACGGAACTGAGAAAACCATGCATTCTCCAGCGAAGAAACAGCTTAGTTAAATTTCGATGAATTTAAGAGTCTTGTAGTACTGTAATTTCTGTTTCTAATATTCCATCTTGTCCCTTTAGTGAAACCTAGCAACGCATTTGTGACAAAGATATTTCAGATGCTTATAGCGATGTTATCAAAAATATAATATTAAGCGACCATTCGCCATCTCTATCATCGCTCTATTGTAGTACTTAGTCTTTGATGATAGAAAAGCTATACAAAATATAACGCGCTCTCAAGTAAGACGGCAATAGTGTGTGGTATAGTAGTATATTCGCTCATTTGCCTATAAAAAAAGTTCATATTGTTAATGAAATTCTCAAAATTATTTTGGCGATACACTGGTCTGGCTTTAACAGGTATATATGTTGGGAGAATACTAGCGATCCGCTCCGGCTTCGCACGAGTGCAATGTAGATGTACTACTATACATAAAAAATACATATTGTTGCTTTCTATTGATGAAAGAATTTTGATAATCGTTCGATTATTGTATGAGTTAAATCGTAACCAACAAACAAATCTTTCCTCTTTATAATATTAGTATAGATATATACGGCCTGTGCACTAATTGATAGACAGGCAGAAAATGGACATGAACACAAGAGTCACGTAGCTTCGTTTGATTACGTTTCGAGCATCAACTAATCCTTTACCGTTGTAAGCTTATATTATAAGGGCTCTCGAAAGAGAACGGTTTAATTACAAATAATCCGCCTGCTGGCATCGATCGGATTAAAAATTAATTTAAAATATGTGTTATATATTATTATAGACGAGGAATTATAATGTTCCGCGCTTAATCCAGTATAGAGCATATTTTTAGCCTTGTTAAGGAATTCCGTCAAGGCCCCAGCAAAGTAGAGTGACATAATAAAATGGAAACTAGTTCTATTCTTCCATAAAATAAACAGTCGATTCATACCGAGTGACATGATAAACTGTTTTACGAATGAACGACATTGTTATACCTATGAGGAATTTATCTATAAGTATTTGTGAAGTTCAAAAGTTACCAATATTATGGTGTCGTAGATATATCAATGTGAACAAAAGAAGGAAAAAACCTCAAGTGTATTGGATAACAGTTATCAGATAAGGATTATCTAGATCTCGTAACATTCACTGGAGATGATCGCCTTCATATTGTATGTTTGTGCAAAATTAATTGAATTAGTGAAAAGTGTAGAGAGTGAAAAATGTGTAAAAGTAGGAGCCTCAGAATATGTTACGACAGAAGAACACATCATATTTCATAAAAGTACGTATTATTATGACACAAATTAATAAATATTTTAATATAATCATCATATTGTTATTTACGTAAACTATTACAACCAACTTATCAAAGATGATAATCACAGAAAATTATTATTATTAATGATTGACTTACCTGTTACGTATTTTATTGTAAGTTTAGCTTTTCTAGAATGAAGAATTTTAAAGTGCGTTATTATGAACGCTCTTTTAACTATCTTTTTTTTTGACATGAGTCTTTTGCTGATAAATTGGTATTTTATTTAGATGACCAAAAATTTCGAATTTAATATATCTATACATAATATGACTACAAATCTAGAGTTATCAGTATATATTATATCCCAAACTTACCTATGTAATTAACTGTCATCGATTCTAGATCATTGAATTTTTTATCATCATACCATTAAATAAATAAATATTTACAAGAGCGACATCTGGGTAACCAATAACATAGCACCCACACCTATTTATAGATCATACGCGACGTTTACCGATTGATACCACTTTTTCAATTTATACTAGATGGCGCTTTAAATAATTTTATTTCTAATAATAATAATCATGGTTCCATCTTTGACTATTAATTTTACATATTGTGGTTTCATTCAAAAACTTGCACAAATAATGACCTAAGGACATTCAGTAATATTTTTATTTTCCATATAATAAACTGAAGTGCATAAGTAAAGTTTTATTTCAAACAGAATTTTTCATAATGACATATAAATAAGATTCAGTAAAGCATCAATACATTACAGGAACTTAAGGATCTTGATTTAAGAGGTCATTCACATTACAACATGCTTATTTTTTGCGTAATAGTTAGGTGTACATACCTACATGTACTTATGCAGTGTGCAGAAATACCGTTATTACTTGCTTCTGCTTGCGAAAAATACTAGACTGCAGAGGTCAACATATTTTAAAATACTAATTAATTAACTATTCGTATGATCATTTCTATGTATCTATGGTTACTTACTGATATATTTACGGTGGCCAATATTTTTCTACGTAAATATATATTTTTACAGAGCCATCGAAGGCTTATTACTTAAAACAATCATTAGAAAACTACAACTTACATGTGTTCGTTACTTAATGAATGGAACTCTTCCATTTAAGCGTCTCAAGAGGCTTACTTAATTATCTACGTTTTTCTTTAAAGATAAAACCGTACAAACGAAAGTTTCGCCAAAACCGAAAACCTCATAAACCATAACAAAAAGGAGCACGAAACAAACCCCGCTAATAGTATAGGAGGTACCAACGTTTTCGAGAAAGAATTTTAGGTCAGCTGATTTTGTGATATGTCGTCCATCTTGCTTTTTCGGTTAGAGTCTGGGCTGTCTGGCAGGCGGTAGCGGTTGCGTTCGTTTGTGCGCATCCAACCTGTCAGGTGATAATCCTGGATTTTAAAAGCATTTTAAGACGCATAATTTTTAATTTTTTGTTTTTAAATAAGTCTACCTGACATACTTTTTTTATTGCCAGACATTTCTGACGTTGCTAATTATGTGCCATACGCGATTTTTTATTTATTTTTTATAAAAATTTCAAAGTATTTTAGAATGTCTGTAATTTTAATATTATGTTATTTAAAGATAATAAAAGCTTGAAATTAATTTGCCAGACATTAATTCGGTTGTTAAACCTTGAAAATAAAATAAAAAAATCATGAAAAGTATTGCAGTACGAAGCTAGCAGTTCGAGAGAGACAGTTGGAGAATAAGACAGAGAACCATTGAAATTTTAAGATTAAATTATAGTAGGTATAATATATATATTATATATATAAAAGATAAAATTAAATATATAAATTTGTACTAAATGATGGTAAGAAACACCTCCGTTACTAAGACTTTTCCTTCTGCTACCATTCTTACACTCTAAAATAGAACAGTACGGCATAGTTACGAAAAAAAGTAATTTTATGACTCGACCGACTCAACGCAGTGTTATGACTTATGACGCGAAGCGAATAACGGAGGTGTTTCTTACCATCACTTAGTACAAATTTATATATTTAATTTTATCTTTTATATATATATAATATATATATTATACCTACTATAATTTAATCTTAAAATTTCAATGGTTCTCTGTCTTATTCTCCAACTGTCTCTCTCGAACTGCTAGCTTCGTACTGCAATACTTTTCATGATTTTTTTATTTTATTTTCAAGGTTTAACAACCGAATTAATGTCTGGCAAATTAATTTCAAGCTTTTATTATCTTTAAATAACATAATATTAAAATTACAGACATTCTAAAATACTTTGAATTTTTTATAAAAAATTAATAAAAAATCGCGTATGGCACATAATTAGCAACGTCAGAAATGTCTGGCAATAAAAAAAGTATGTCAGGTAGACTTATTTAAAAACAAAAAATTAAAAATTACGCGTCTTAAAATGCTTTTAAAATCCAGGATTATCACCTGACAGGTTGGATGCGCACAAACGAACGCAACCGCTACCGCCTGCCAGACAGCCCAGACTCTAACCGAAAAAGCAAGATGGACGACATATCACAAAATCAGCTGACCTAAAATTCTTACTGCAATACTTTTCATGATTTTTTTATTTTATTTTCAAGGTTTAACAACCGAATTAATGTCTGGCAAATTAATTTCAAGCTTTTATTATCTTTAAATAACATAATATTAAAATTACAGACATTCTAAAATACTTTGAAATTTTTATAAAAAATAAATAAAAAATCGCGTATGGCACATAATTAGCAACGTCAGAAATGTCTGGCAATAAAAAAAGTATGTCAGGTAGACTTATTTAAAAACAAAAAATTAAAAATTACGCGTCTTAAAATGCTTTTAAAATCCAGGATTATCACCTGACAGATTGGATGCGCACAAACGAACGCAACCGCTACCGCCTGCCAGACAGCCCTGACTCTAACCGAAAAAGCAAGATGGACGACATATCACAAAATCAGCTGACCTAAAATTCTTACTTTCCAAACGTTGCAGGCTCCCGGACCATAACCGCTCACGACTCAGTGGTGTGAAGTTAGTACGCATGCGTACGTCAGTTACGCGCTCTGCGCCTGCGCGTTTGACGTTTATACGGCGGTGGTGTAGTCAAGATCCGATTAACAACGTCAGTTAATATATTTTATAATATTTTTTACATTAAACTTATTTAAAAATCTAGTGCAATGTACAACTTGCTTTGATAGTTTTAGTAGTACTCAA
The DNA here is from genome assembly GCA_905404175.1 of Anthocharis cardamines. Classification (NCBI taxonomy): domain Eukaryota; kingdom Metazoa; phylum Arthropoda; class Insecta; order Lepidoptera; family Pieridae; genus Anthocharis; species Anthocharis cardamines. Next base: position 6,327,249 of record FR989959.1, read on the forward strand.
ATATTCATAATCTTTGTGACTAGTGATAATTATCTTTCATCATTACCAATCTGATTATAGAAAGTGTTTATTTATTCAATAACAGTTTGTAATTTTTAATGATTTCTGTTCTTGTTACATCTCAATTATTGTATTCACGTAATTTATAAGTTTCGTGTGTAGTCGGTCGCAGTATACGTTAATTATTCCCGATCTATTTATGTCCGTCGCTCCCTGAATTTAATCTGTGATCTGCCGCTTACTTCACTTTAGTGTATCCCGCTCACTCACTCGTATTTTGCTCAGGCCTCAGACGGAGCCACAGTGGTATTGTTTGAATTTCGAATTGGGAAGTTAGGGGTTACCGTGCAGCTGTCAAAGAAAGCGATACAATGTGCGATCGATGTAACATTCCGTTTTAGTTTTCCTTATTAATTAATTTAATATTTTACTTTCCAGTTCCTTTGCTTGTGTTTGTCACGCGCAAAAACAATGTGAAAAGTGGTTGTTAAACTAATTTTCTTAGTAACTCGTATCCTTTTGACCCAAAAAATTAAGGAAAGACGCAAAATGTGGTGATGTTTTGATATCAAGTGTCGGAATGAATTGTGATTTGTGATGAAGTGTAGTGCGTCACCATTCGAACAATCATAAAGGATACATTGAGAAAAGAAAATGCGGATCAAGGCATTAACAGATTTTCGTCCGAATGGTAAATACATTTTTTTATATTGAGGGTAAAACGAGTATACAGAAAACTATAACCGTATAAATATCTGTAATCTCCATCTACTTTAGTAGTAAAGTACCTATGTATCAACATACTGGTATCAGTTCAGTCTTCTGGGGTAACATCGTCCGATGTAAAAACTTTATTATCATCAGTATAAGTATTTAAAATTAATGAAAATTGGCGCAAATTATTTAAATTATAACAGAAGTCTTGTATTGGACCTTGTCCTTAATGAAAATTAAATATAAAATAGGTACGTAATACGTTTTGTAATATGTTTTAGGTACTTAGGTAGGTAGGTATATCTTATACTCGTGAAACAGAGTAGGGAAATAAACAGGGCGTAATTTAATCTGCAATTAATTAAAACTTTTTAAAATGGATGTTAAATTGCGCTCAGATGAATAAGATTCATGGACGATCGTACATGTGCCCAAAGAACATTGATCGATGTTCTTTGATTTGCCTTAGGAGGTCAAACAAGATATTGACAACTAAAAGTTAATAAATTGCCTTCTATATTATCATGACGTTTTTAAACATATACCGTACATAGTAAATACGTTTTCTAATGCTAAAAACGTTTGAACCAACGTTTAGGCACAACGTTTGAATGTACGAATTTTGTTCAAGTTTGTAGGTAGGTATGTCACTTACTTATCTTTCAGCCCCTTATTTGACTGACAAGAAGGCCGATTTATGGCAATACGAAAATATAAACATTTTAATATAGTTTATTGTAACAGTGTTGCATTTACACAACTATCTTGGCCAAGGCCGAATTGTATGGGCAACGTTTTCTGTAAAGCCCTAAAAACAAACTACAAACTCTGACGTTATCTTACTTAAATATACCAAAACTCATCTCTCTGGAATTCTAAGCCCTCGCATACCAACGGGTACATTAATCGCGAATAAAATTCATTTCTGTCAAGCTGTCATACTATACCTACAAGACGTAGCTGAGTTGGCCTTTGGAATGAATTAATGATCATGGGCAGGACACGGGCTCTTGACGGGAACATTTAATTGAATGCCATGCCATGATACGTGTTACTGGAATGTGTGTAATAGGATTATGCCACAGCTATGATAAAATTATGATTGGGTTTTTCGTTTTTTTTTTCATAGTCGACAGATGAAATTTACGAGTATGGTGGGAAACGCTCAATTTACCCGGTTTGTAACCCGGATTTCGATATTCAATCCACCGTTTTAATGCTCGAAATTACTATGGAATAAAATGTAGGTATATAGAAATCATAAATAAAATTATACATGTTAGAGCCGGCGCGGATCAAACCTTTGCCCCATCGGTAACAAGCGTTTTAACCATTGGTAATTTGGATAGATAAATGTACCCAAAAGTCTATTTTGTACCTTCCTTATGTGGCTACTGGCTAAGTCTGTGATCTTCAGCCTTTTCATCATTATTTCAACTTATTTTTTCATCCAATAATCCCGTTCTTAGTCTTTCTATATCTACCATCGAGACTGCAATGTAGCACGTGCAGTATTGAAAGTTCTGCTTCGTAATGAAGTTTATTGGCGCCGGTCCATTAGCAAGTACGAGCGAACTTAAGTTTATTCCTATCTTTTATGATAGTAATGAATGCTTCGAGTCAGCCTCTATCGTGATAAGTAATGAGTACTTAGGATGTAGGCTACTCGATATACTATTTTATTTTTATAAATATGCAGCTGCTAGATTGCCATTATGTATCTACATTCTACATATACGTCAAATGTATCTACGTACGTATATAATACTTATTAGGCGCATTGGCAAGACGCAACTCAATACGAAATTTCCTGAGAACTGTCAAAATCCAACATTACATTCAAACCTAATCCAGAGAGTACGAAGTCAACTCAATGATTGATTAAAGTTTCTCTTTCTCTATTAATTTAATCACTATTAAAACACTTATATAATATAATAAAGGTAGACAACTCGCGACACGTTCTATACGATTTTGTATAATTTATAAAGTTGTATGTAAATATTATACACTTCCTCAGAAACTTGAGATAAATCTAAGTAAAACAGGACAATACGTAATACAAAAATATTAATTTTATAAGCCCATTGTTACGAAATAACGAGGTAGTTTGTTGAACAACTTATGACTTTCTATTGTTAATCTCAATACAATGAGTCGAACAATCGGTTCATTTCACACTTCTTTGACGTTTTTTTATCAGGATGGCTACCAGCTAATGTTTCAATTAATTCTTCATTCAGTCATTGCACTGATATCGTTTAATTTATAATTATAATCAATTTGTATTTATTTTTATACAACATAAGTTATATATAAAGGAGTTATAACAACATAATGATAATATATAGTTAGTCAGTCTGAAATACTCAAATTCTCCCAATAGATACATTTTACTGTATAAATCCTACAAAGTCAATAACCATCGATAGCATTCTAAAGAAAGCCCCTCTAAGTGCATAGAAATGCGTCGTATAGGTAACTAATGGATTTTATTCCCGCTATCCTTGCTAACTCGGATTGTCTGGGGACAACGCGACCCTACCAATCGATATCACCCTCGTCTTCTTTCACGTAAATATTTACTTCGATTGCTATTGACCCCTCAGGTAACACGTTCAGACTTTCATCTTGTGCTCGATTTTCGATACAGTTTGTTGGAAGTTTTTCTAGAGTAACAATTTTCGATCAAGGCAATATTAGCACGTTCATTCTACCAATAAAACAGTCAACAACTCTGTACTAGAAATTGAGAGGTGACGAGAACAGAACACATTTTTGTACGTAAGTATATTATGAACGTCAATAATATATCGAGGAGATACTGAAATTATTTTTTCTATCTAGTTCTGAACCTTAACCTGGAAAATGATAAAAAATTGTTTTTATATAAAACGGATGTCGGGAAGAAAAGTTATCGTCATTTAAAATTCGTGCGAAGTCTCAGGCGAGAAGGGAAGAATATTCAACTTTTTTTTTAGTAATAGTTGCCTTTTGTATGTTTCACGTAGTTCGTAATGTTATGTTATGACATAACAGGTACCTACTTAGGATTGTGTAAATGTTGTGAAGGCGAGTATTATTTAAAGATACGTTACGTAAAACGTAATGCGATTGTTCATCCGATGAGTTTTTACAACACAACATAATACTTTCGAGTACTGCTTCTCAAATAATTGTACAAAATGTACCGATTTTACTGCAGTCAAATAAGAATATTTTAATAACTTGGGTATTCTTTTCGATTGCAAAACTTGAAGATGTATCGATACGTAACACATACATGTTCATTACTTGACCTTTAGTGCTTAACCCCAATTCAATTAAGACGTTATTCTTATATTATATACTTAAGTACTAATTTGAAAGTGATAAAGTATTACACAACTAAATAATATTGCACCAGCCCTTTATCGAACCATTGTTAGCTTGATAAAGGAGCAAAACCATTTAAATCTATTTTCGTTGCATGTACATTGGTGGAATTGGCGAGACTAGACGTAGACATCCTGTTTCAGTAGATCTAAAAAGACTTAAGAAAGTTAAGACTGGAAAATTCGGTAAATTAAAAAAAAAATGATGTGGCATCTATAAAATTAGAATGAGAAATTAACGTTATGGATAATATAATATAATTGAATACTTAAACCATAAACATAATTTTTTTTTTAAATATCAAATTATCTTACTCCAGTTTTTGCCTTCTAGTTTTAAGTATGGGATTAATCATATTAATTATAAATTTGCCACGCTTTTCCAGCCTGTACATTCATTAGCCAGACTATCTCCACTAATATTCGATACTAAAATATTATAGACTATTTAATATTTCTTGTTAATTTGTAAAATATAGTGAAAATGAATGATTTAGCTCAAAGTTTTATACCTCAGTACATATTTGATTATAATGTACTTATTTGAGATCACGTAATATTAAGATGTGATAATATTGTTAGATCAAGAAATCACGGGGAGCATTTGGTATCATCCCTGGGTTAACAATCGATAGCCCTCGCGCCCAAACGTAAGCCTAAATGTGATAGCGGCTTTTTAAATATATAAAATGGATTGTAATATAGCGTTGCTGACTTGAATGTCTATCAGGGATTGTGAAGCATTCAAATATTTTTAAGCCGATTCAGTTATTCCAGAGATTACCGCCTACAAACAAAAAAAATAACACTATTTGATAATATGGACTAGAAAGACAAATACAGAACATAAGATGATTGATAAATAGAATTGCTAATCGCTACTAAGCATAAAACAACAAAAGATTTAAAAAAAGTTGGGAACTCTTTTGGTAAAGCAGGAAATAATTAGATCATTACGAATAAAATAGCTCATCATTAGCTACCATTTATTATGTAACAAAACATAGTAAAGTATCGTTGTGACTGACCTTCATATTACCTTTTATCGTCAAGGATATTAATTAGTCATACCTAAAAACACCTGAAAATATGTTGAAAAAGTCAAGGGTCAAAAAAACGTAACTGCTGTAGTACCAAACATGGCAAACGCCGTACCTAACTGACAAGGTGTTTGGGTGACCAGGTGAAAAAATAGCATCTGCCTTGTAGGTTGCACATTGCAATGTTATGTGAGATTTTGCATTAAAATGATATAATAATAGGTCCAGTTTTAACCTTCGTAAGTAAATACCGATTTGATTGGAACTGGAAAACAACAAAAAACAATAAATAAATAATTTATTGCATCTTAGATAAATAAGCTACCAGAAGTACTAATTCTACGCAGACGAAGTCGCTGGCAGAAGCTAGTCTACGATATTACTTAATTTTGGTAAGACGAGAAAACCTCCAATTTCATTCATTTTGAAATTAAAAGGAAAACTAGTTATTTGATTCGAGAAAGTCCGACATTTTCTTCTAATATCGGGAATGTTATGATTTTGATTAACTATTTGTTTAGTTTCACAAATGATAAAAAAAACTTACGCAAAAACATATGGAAAGTTTATAATAATTTTCATAACTTGTGTTAAAATGTTAACTATTGTTCACAAAAATATAAGTATACTGAAGTGAAGTAATAAAAACAATGATTAAAATAGCTCAAGATGGTCACGCTTCGGTAACAAGGAAATTATCAAAAAACGTGACTGACTGAATGCTTGTTTACGCTTGCACATAAGTATATGTAAATTACAGGAGGTATTATTGTTATTGAGAGTAAGTGAATTTTATACTTGTTTTTTTTTTGTATAATGCATACAACAGTTGATAGCTAAGCTTTGTTAAATCTTGCGTAGGTAATACATAGGGATGCCTAGTACACATAATTAAAAACGATGCGTCAGGAAAAAACAACCTAAAATGTAATTTAACACAGCCTTAATTACATTTTATCGCGTTAATTCTGCTGACGTTCCCCTTAATATTTTCCACTGAATGAATCATGCGTTCGTGTCGAGAAAATCCTACGTAAGTACGCATGAGATAAAGTTGAGGGTCACACCCTCTGCCTAATAATTCTTTATGAGATCTTTCCCGGCGAAGTTTGTTTCAAGAAAAAGCATTGTATTACATCTTGGTTATAAAAATAATCTACAATATTAACTTAATTTTGGTAAAAATACAAAACCTGTAATTTTATTCATATTTAAATATTATGTTAATGTACACATCTTCCCGAGTAATATATGTCGTCGAATATATGTCGTTGACTGGTACTACAATTTTTCGAAAGTAATTTTTCGAATATAACAAATCTACTATAAAATATTTTACATAGCGATACATATTAAAAATATACTGTTCTTTTTGACTGTAAAAAAAAATTAAAAAATTAAAAAAAAATTAATGGCCAAAACCGGAAGTAAACTTTTCAAACCAGAATTACAGTCACTTCGACCATTTTTTTTTTATTTTTTTTTCTTTCAAAATATAGCTTAAATGATAATGAAAGTACACTAGAAAATTTAAAATGGGATCTCTATTAGTTTAGGAGATACGTTGAATAATATACACCCGCGTCGCAAGGGGCGTCATGTGTAGCATTTGCTTAGTGCGTCAAATAAAATGGCTTGTATAAATTACTGTGATAAAATAGTTCAAACATAATAAAACAACATTGGTACAACACAAGAACTGTTTATTTTGTAATTTTAACAATTTTACAATGGGAATCTATGGCAGAACTGGTCCTCTTTACAAGAAGGCCTGTGGTTGTTGGAATGAAGCTGTGAATTGGGTGCTATTGTTAATATCATAGTCTTCATAGAAGTAGAAGTAGAAGGATGATTGAATTTCTCTTTTAGCTGCTTTAAAATTTCTTCGTTTTCTATGGATGTGTCGGTTTGGGTGGAAATATGTTTAAACTTATCTTCGGGAATAAACGGTTCATCTTCAATGTTTTGCGAAGGTTCACTAGATGTTTGACTGCATTGCACAATGTCTTCATTAGCTACTGGAGGAGATTCAGTCAAAAGTCGTTTCCTGCAGGAGGCAAATACGTAAAGATCTTGTGAAAAACTCCACTTTTGAGCTAAACATTTAGATATTTTCCTTAAATTTTTAAATTTTCGATGAAGTACCAAGTGAAATGGGTTAAAACATCGATCACCGTACGGCGCCATTAATAATAACAACTGTCACTGATTAAAAGTGCACAAGTCGCTGAGCGGTTAAAGCAACACTAAAGTTTAAGTTACGAAACCGCTAGGCGTCATATTTCTATCTCTTTCTTGTAGATAGGTTTTTGACCGTTTGACTCTATCTGAGACAAAAAAGTACTACACGTTACTAACAGATGGCGCTATTAGTCACGTTTCGCAAATAATAAAACTTTTCTACTGCTCCAAAAACGTTTTTTCTTTAGGTATAATATATTATTAACTTATATTTGTATTATGTAGTTATATTTATATTATATTAATAAAACTTATTTCATATCATTAAATGAGGTTAAATATACGCTAAAACGATATAAAATATTAATAAAGTTGCAATATCGCGCAAACTGCTCAACCTTGCAAGCGCTACATATGACGCCCCTTGCGACGCGGGTGTATATTATTCAACGTATCTCCTAAACTAATAGAGATCCCATTTTAAATTTTCTAGTGTACTTTCATTATCATTTAAGCTATATTTTGAAAGAAAAAAAAAATAAAGAAAAAATTGGTCGAAGTGACTGTAATTCTGGTTTGAAAAGTTTACTTCCGGTTTTGGCCATTAATTTTTTTTTAATTTTTTAATTTTTTTTTACTGTCAAAAAGAACAGTATATTTTTAATATGTATCGCTATGTAAAATATTTTATAGTAGATTTGTTATATTCGAAAAATTACTTTCGAAAAATTGTAGTACCAATCAACGACAATTCTTTTGAAACCTATAACTTGGTAAATATACACTATACAAAAAAAATATTTTGCGTACACATTCATACCTACTAGAAGTACAAATGGGCCGAATGTGGTCGATTTTCAGAACCTCACTTTTTTTTCCCTGTCCGCTTCACGTGAAATGTCCCAAAAGACAATATTAATATCTAATATATAAGATTCTCGTGTCACAGTTTTCGTTGCCATACTCCTCCGAAACGGCTTGACCGATTTTGATGAAATTTTTTGTGCTTATCCGGTATCTATGAGAATCGGCCAACATCTATTTTTCATCCCCCTAAATGTTAGGGGTAGTCCACCCCTAAATTTTTTTTTATATTTTTGGACGAACTTTTTGTTTTTATTTTTTTATAATGTGGCATTAAAAATACATACAACCCTACATTTTTACTTTTTAGAAATTATTTACATGGCAAATCAACGTTTGCCGGGTCAGCTAGTATAATTTATATAATTATTGTAATAAGGGGTCTAAAGTTAAGTTAAGGGGGTCTAAAATCAGATAATCATGATTATAATAATTTTTCTAATTAAATTTTGGTTATCTATACGGTACAAGAAATCAGTTTAAAATGCATACAAATGACAGATTTACGATACAAATACTTTCTCGCAAGTTGTTCGTGCTTCTGATTTATTTCCTGTAGAAGCGAACGAACTTATTTGGCAAATTTTCCAGGAACCCAACAGGGGTGGGGTGAACTTCAGTCGCCCCTTGTGTATTCTTTACGTCTACAACTTGCGTAAATTTATGCTTTACCACAATGTAAAATAGTCTTAGCAACCTTTGTCATAACGTATATCTCGGAGAAAATGGCTTTTAGGTTTTGTTGTTCCTTTTTTCGTTGTAGAGATTTTATTTTTTACATAGAATTCTTAAGTGGACGCACAGTATATTGTATTGCATTTCTAGTCTAGAGCCTAGGAACTTCAACAAGTTTAAGAGGATAATTACGGTTCTAACTCTTACTATACACAGTGTATTTCGAAAAGCTGTGCTGAAAAGCTGCCCTTTGATCGTTTTTTTTTGTTTAGACTAATATACACATCCGTAAACATTTATACCAAAAAAAAATACACATATTCTTAAAGGTATTATATTATTTCTTATACACTATAACATATATAACCACCCATATATATTTATTAACTTATTTTTAGAGTTGTTGTATCACGGACTAAAGTATTTTTTAGGAAAAATGAGGCAAAAAATATCACAAAATATAATTTATAACATAGCCAAGAGAGACAGATGTCTTTCTAATCTCTCCCAGATAATGTGATCCCAATTAAACCTGAAACCAAATGTATCTTAATATTAATAAATAACGGAATCTCACCTCCGCTTCTGTAAGTGCGGAACTTTCGCAAGAAATCGTATGTCCGCTTCCGCTTGAACTTGAACTATCCTAAGAAGATTTCTCAAAAAAAAATCAAATGTGGGATTTTTCGCATGTTTTGCACAGAAAATGGACGCTGTGATCGGAGAAATGATTGCATTACAAAATCTCCCGTTCCACTTTGTCGAGGGCATTGGTTTTCGCCGTGTTATGCAAGCGGCTTTGCCGAATTTCCAATTAAGAGGGCGACAATTTTTACTGACCATATATATGAAAATACCTACCAAAATTGGACAAATGCTTCAAAAAAATCTAGAACTATCATTCACCTCGAATATTTGGTCTGTCCAAGTGCTAATGTGTCGCTTTTGAGCTTAACGGCACATGGGATTACTGAAGATATTACCCGTATACAAATTATTTTAAAATGTTGCTTCATGGCCGACATACCGGTGATATAATTTGTGTCAATTTTAAAATGATGCTGCGGGATTGGAACATCCAGGACGAGCAATTGCATTGCTTTATTAGAGGTGGTAGATCAAATACGGCTAGAGCAATGCGTTTGGCCAATATACCTGACATGAGTTGCACAGTCCACCTACTACAACTGTGTGCTCGTTCTGCGCTCGAAACTTTAGAAGTAAAGGGCTTAATTGCAAAATGCAAGTACATATCAGGCCATTTTAATCACTCACAAATAGCTCTAGATGAGCTAATTAAAATCCAAGCAGAGCAATTTAATCAACTAGCACTTTGCGTGATTCAAGATTGTGTTACTATATAGGTATGGTTATTTTTTTATAGGTATGGTTTAGTGTATATATAATAAGATTTTATTTTATTCAAACATCGTGATTTTTAATAAAAGCGATTTAGAGGTTATCAGAAAAAGTTTTAAAAAAAACACTCTATCAAACCTCTCAAACACATATCATTCTTCACACAGTCAATCCATGTTTTTTTAGCCTCCCTCTTCCCCTATACCCATCCACTTTCATATTCAAAACTTTTTCAGATACATGCCCTTCATCTTCCTTTGCACTTTTTACTTTATATTTCTTTAATAAATCACGAATTAATATATTTTTTTCACCTCCGCCTCCGTTAACCTCCGCTTATCCGCTCTGCTTCCGCTAAGAACGCCTCCTTACAACTCTAATTTGGTGTGTGCCTGCAAAGTGCCCACGAGTTTTATAAACACACTAGTTGTACTATACACAAATAAAAAGCCTACTTTACTCGCTGATAATATAGCTTTCTATCGGTGAAAAAAATTTTAAAATTGGTCGAGTAGTTTTGAGCTAAATCGTAACAAATAATCTTTCCTGTTTATAATATTAGTATAAATATATTATAGATTGAAAACATTTAGGATACCTTGTGAAGTAAATATAGCGTTAGCAATCTCTATCTTCAAAGTCTTCATGACATTGATTTACTCAAATAACTTTTAATATCGAGAATCCTTACTCCTACAGATGAAATAGATTGATACCACGAAGTCACGTTATTACAAACGCTTGGAAAGGGGACCGCATTGCGTGGCTGTTTTGTTAATTCCTTCTCAGGGGTATAGCGATAAAGTTTAATATAATTATTACTATGGTGAAATTAATTATATCAATGCACATAATTTTCACTTTAAAATGTTATTATTTTTATTTTATATTTTATGAATGAGGATTTATAGAAATGATGCCTCGAATATCAATTATTGTTGATTTATGAAAAAGCGAAACTATTCAATAAACTACATAACAAAAGTATTTTTATTTTTTATGTATGTATGTGTATTAAAGCTTATCATCAAAAAACTACTCAGTTTTTTTCGGGTGCCATAGATTTACTACATCAAGTAAGTATATAGGTACCTACCTATTCTTACCGTGTTAAAAAGTCAAAAAACCTTTATCCGATTAGACTTTAAGTACCTTTTAATGTTTTTTTTTAAATTTTGTCAAGCATTTTAATGAAAATGACAGCTTAAGCAATCGACCATAGACATTGTATTATATAGATTCTGTATTTAATTTATGGAAGAGGGAGCATAATGTTTGACAGCTAACTTCACCTCTGCTACATGAGAAGTGATTACCGGCGTCTATGGACACCTGCAAAACCGGAGGGCCTTTAAATGTATTAATAACGCTCACTTTCAAAGCAAAGAGAAATATGTGTTTAAAATCAATACGGAATAAGAGTTTCCTTTACATGCGGGACTTGAATCGCACTCGGCTACGACCAGACTACTGTTGGCTTAACGCCAACTTTTCCTTGCAATTTTACTGCTCTACCTATTCAATAATTGGACATTTCACAGGCGACATCTTATTGCGGACAAGTTTTTGTGCCGCAATTTCTTCAACTCGAATTTGATGAATTTTAGAACATTGTATAATTTGTACAATTGGGGTGAAAAACATAATCCTTTCTTACATTACTAATTAGGTAGTATAATAAACTCAAACATAAAAAAATGGGAAAGTAACTTTATTGTTATAAACTATGATCTGAGGCAATTTTAGTGCGGAACAAGCTTGAACTCTATGAACTTACCTATGACTTTCTCTAAGGAAGTTTACAATTTTAGCCACACTCAATCCCTAATAGATCGCCTCCGTGGCTCATTGGTAAGCGCGATGCGTGTAGCATCGGAGGTCCTGGATTCGATTTCCGGGGAAACAAGATTTAAAAAAATATCATTTCGGTCAGGCAGGGCATAGAAGGCTGATCACCTACTTGCTTGTACAGATAAATGATCAGTGAAACAGACATAGAATGTGTCCGTCCCATGCCCCACAAGAGAACCCGGGAATTCACTTAATCCCTAATAATTCAACTATATTTAGTATTTACAATACACTTGCAATGAACAGTACTTTTGTATACCTATCTCTAAAACATTAAAGGCGCGGATATCAGAGGCGTTGGGGTTAGGTACTTACCATCAGGTAGCCCAGTGATCGATTGTCCGCTTTGTAATAAAAATGTTTTGTAGTTGTACGCTCACAAAAAATGAGCGACGGACATTCTTATTTAAGGTGTGAAATTATTTATTCAGTAAACTCTACCAAACGAATCTTTTGATCCAGGTCACCACTGCATCAAAATGACGTCATTATATTGTTTCACAAATGAAAGGAAATGTTAGATTCTTTCAATTACAGACACACGTCATGTTAAGTGCACGACCCAGTTGTTACGTAACATAGAACGAGGCTTAATACTAGAAAATGGAACAATTCATTGGAATCAGTTTTTTGTGCAAAATATTTTTGCCAAGTTGATAATATTTCATATAAAATGTATTCATTCGCTGTCCACAATGCTTGGCTTAAGAATACTCAAACGCTAATCAATATATTAATTAAAAGTATTGCTTTTCTTTAATTAGAATAACGCAGGCTAACAACACAGTCAATAACAATTGACAGTCATTTGGGGTTTGTTCCAAAGAAAATCATCGCATCGGTTCAGGTATCTCCGAAGTATATCATATAAAAAAGGGAATTCCCGAGTCCTGTAGTGGGGCATGCTGCATGGGGCAGAGACATTTCTGTGTCATTTTCACTGATCATTTTTCTTTACAGGCGAGTAGGTGATCGGCCTTCTATGCCCTGCCCGACTGAAACAATTTTTTTTAAATCTTGTTTCCTTGGGAATCGAAACCAGGACCTCCGGTGCTAAACGCGCTTACCTTTGAGCCACGGAGGTGGGCTTCTGCGAAGTAAATATGAATTTTAACAAAATTAGTTCAGCGTGGCTGTGAAACCATAGCAGACATACATACAGATAGAGTGCAGACATACATACTTTCGCATTACAAAGATTATTCCTTAAATCACTTTGACGTTGCTCTATGTTTAAAATACGTATTGATATCTTAAAATACTTCACAATTTTATCATAGCATCTTCGAGCTAACACTCAAAATATAATTTGTAACAAGCAGCCAACACTTGTTATGAGTGTATCTAAAAATACTGTACTAAAGAATTCAATTCAGACATGCTGATACTAAACAGACAGTGTGAATTTGATCAAACTGTTTGTCCCGAAGAAATACCGATTAACAGCCAAGTTTTACCTTTTTTTTAGTAAGTAAGAATTTTATATAGTTAAAATAAACATATTGATATAAATTAAAAGAAAACATTTTTTTAAATAAATCGCTTTTTCCCGCGACTTTGTTCGCGTTTTTCTTGAAACTTCCACCCCTGTTTGACACAATTAGAGGGAGAATACAGGGGGGCAATTTATTATAAAAAACCCATCATTTCCTGTGGTGTTAACCAACTTTAGGCGTTCTCATTTTTTTTTTTAAATGTCGTCTTTCGTTTACGCGTGCTTTTATATAAGCAGAAGAAAAATTTGGGATTCACGTTATCGAAAATTAGAAATACCTATAGGGATTCCCCTAGTCAAGCCATGTCATTTCATGCCAACACTTATGAATTCGGTGTAAAGGTGAAATTCTTAATTTAGATGACATCATAATTATAACATGTTTCTTTGAAAGAAGACTGTGACATCACTTCATAGTAGATACCTCAGTCTTAGGGTGTCAATCAATGATGCCCTGTCGACCTATTTTATACTTCAAGTATACGGCGATCTATAGGCCAAACCGAAACGAAACCGAAACGTGTAATACTAAAATGCACATATTATTTCATATATGGACGGTGATATTTTCGTAAATAGATATTCGTCCTACCCTTTTAGAAGGCAATTAACCTAGGCAAAAAGCCTTTTCAAGCTCATTTTTAATGTAAAATATTGATCGCATTGGTCTGAAACAAATACATTATTATTATTAAAATTATAAACGACTAGTAACGCGCCCCGGCTTCACACGGGTGCAATATAGATGTACTATACACAAAAAAGCCTGTTACTCTCTAATAATGTAGCTTTCTTTTGGTGAAAGAATTTTTGAAATCGGTCCAGTACTTTTTCAGTTTATTTATAACATACAAAAATTCAAAAATACAAATTTTTCCTCTTTATAATATTAGTAAAGACATCCCGATGGGATTCGCGACCACGACCCATTCGAATGCAAACTAGGTCTACTTCGCAACGCACCAACGGGCAAAGAACAGTTCTGTATTATATTATTTTGTTTTAAAGAACAAAGTTACCTTTACATAATTTGTTTGTCGCAACTAATGACTCGTGAAACCGGGGAAATCATTATTTAAATGATAAACGGTTTAGGTGTCAATTTGCTACGACTCTCACTTTTCACGTAATTTATATGTAATAGGAGCTAACCGGTATTTCGGATCTTCCTTTCATTATTCTATTTAAAATAAAGTTTTGATATAACAACGACATCATAATATTGTTGAACGTATTTTGTATAGGTTCTTACTTCTTTTCATCTTGGTGGTTCTTATTATTAAGTTAGTTGGAATTGCTTGAAAATGAAAATACATTTTTTCCATGTTTTAGTTAAATAAAATACTGTTTACCGTCCTGTTTAAATCATTTATACAATATAAACAATAAATCGTGTCCTAATCCACATATATACAGGGGTATACAGTATTTTATTTAAATGTGTGATACTAGCGTTAATAAAAGACATGTTTTGGTTAAGTAAGGATTAAAAGTATTGCTGTATAATTCGTCGTACCTACTTGGTAACATTATGCTTAATCATTGTTTATGGCGTATCTGCTCAGTCTAAAAATTATGTATTTAAATAAAATACTTTATACCGTATTAAAACGCGATTTATTGTCACGGGCAGACTGAAAAGCATCCGAAACGTCGGCATAAATAAATCGCGTTTAAATCCGATATAAAGTATTTTATTTAAATGAGTTATACCGCGTGAATAAAAGTCAATATTAATATGTATTTCTACATAATAATATGTTCCTTGATCTGATAATATTAATCAGTGATTGCCAAGTTGGTGCGAGTTTGCGAAGGTGGGATGCGACCTCCAACAGTAGATACTCATTCTGTATTTAATTTCAAACAGTATGTATATTGAATAATATATTATTTTTAAAATGATTTAATTTTTTACATTCATACGAATTTTTAAACTTACAAGTTTTTTACCATACTTGTGCATTGTTGTGGTTAAAAATACCAGGAATTAAACATTAACGCCTCATTCATAAATGTATTATAAACTTTGTTTTGTCTCGCTGAATATAAAAAGACTACAGAACGAAAGAAACAAACTATATTTTTAACTTTATCAAGCTTATAATACGTTTATGAATAAGGGTGTTAATATTTCGTCTTGTGACAGAGAAAACCTCTTTACTATGTAGATACTCGGAAGGGAAAATAAAATAGCTGATTAATGAGC
Source organism: Anthocharis cardamines (assembly GCA_905404175.1). NCBI lineage: Eukaryota > Metazoa > Arthropoda > Insecta > Lepidoptera > Pieridae > Anthocharis > Anthocharis cardamines. Next base: position 6,343,011 of record FR989959.1, read on the forward strand.
AATGACAACGGCCGACAATAAATTACTTACATATAATACCATACGTAGGGAAAACATATTTATGGACAATTATAAACAATGTGTTTTACAGTTGAGGTCGATCTGGCGGACTCAAATTGCCTCAATTTTCTTTAGTATTATCCTTTTAAATACGAGTAGGTATGTCTCATTCACAAAACCCAAAACCAAAATTAGCTTTAGCTATGACGTGGTTTGACATATACCATAATTAATCTATTTTTGTGCAGTTATTTCAAATGACTTCTACAGATATTGTGATATTACCAGCACAAGAGATAGTTAAGATCTGCGTACAATATATGTATGTCATTTTAGCATGTACAATGGTAAGTTTCATTTAAAAACTTTCATTCATTCATTTATTTTACAAAATTATGTTATTTTACACTACATTGTACAACCTAAGTTATGCATAATTTTATTGCTTTATGTCCATTATTGTGTGATAAAATCATGAAGTTAACTGCGTTATAAAAACCTAAATCTTCTATACATATTTCACTGAAACCTTGACCTAGTTCCCTAAGGTATATCAACAAGCGGGCCATATTGATAGTACCTACCTTTGCCGATACACATTTTCAGTAAATTGTAGATTTTCTATCTGTTAGTAATAAAACATTAACATTTACTTTTCGGGAAGTATGCTTTATAACTACATAACTCGGTTCCAATTTCATCTGTCTTTTATAGTGGATATTCCACCAGTACCTCTGGTTTCTTTCTTTGTAATCATAACGGTAAAGACATGGGATTCTCTCGACGACTGTCTTCACTGAACATTAATGTTGATCCTTTCAAGGTTCAAGGGTCGGCGTGATCACATCTCAACTTCCCATCAGGTGATATAGTGGACAAACGTTATCTTTCAATTATATTAAAAACATAGACAATCAACGATTATAGATTATTAAGTAGGTAGGTTCATGTCGAAAGGTGTTGAATTCCAAAAAAAGTATCATCAGTAACATATTATGTACTAATATATCATTTTGGCACACTGTAATGTCGACCGTATATCCTCAGTCTTAAGTTACATGTTTACTTCACCATTTGATGAGATTTCGTGAATTTATTCAGAAAGCGGTATCATGAAGCAAAAGCTAGAAGACACACGATATTTTTGAAGTATTTAAATCGACTATAAAGTAATTTATTTTTGTTAAAACAGTGGTCGGTATCATGTTTCTTAACACCGGATAGATTACAACAATACAGTCAGCCGTCAGCCACCACCATCAATGTCATCAAGGTTTTTGTGTGTACATCATTTAGTATCCGTGAGAATTTTCAGTTTATTATCTTCGCCGTACCAATTAAAATACAATGTTGCAATAATTTAAACGAGTTTAAACTTTAATGAGAAGCTTTTTAATGAAGAACGGTAAATCGGGCGATAAAGGCTTAAATTCGTGACTTTTTATATTGTAGTTAATTTAAAAAGCGAATAAGATTTCAGTTTCTGCATTTAGAAATAATGGGCCCGTTAGTCTATAAGTTATATGATTATTATAAGTTATACTTAGCTGAGAAGTCAACCATTTGCAACGATGTCTCAGTTCTTGCTTTAATTGGAATCCTGATTCATCGACTTGAGAGACATCTACGAGTAAGTTTCCATTTCACAAAATTAATATTAAGTGCAACATGATATTCTGTAGATGTTGAACTTAGAGTAACAGTTATTTGAAATTGTATAGAGAAAGTCGCCGAATTTAGTCTAGATCAGGTTTAAATACGTAAATAAAATATACATTCATATCTATATCATTGATTTCTAAATCATATTCTAATATGTAATATGATTGTATATCAATTTTAGTACATAGTTATTGTAAGTGATAGATAGTTCTTATTTCTGAAATAAAATAATTTATTAAACTTACTATTTTGTCATACTAATTAAAAAACGTTAGTAATTTCCATTATTAATTAAATTAGTGTCACAACCTACTTATAATACAAGTCTATTCATTAGTGTATTGGGTTAAGAAAACCTGTGTGAAAGATAAAAGATAAGCCTGATAGTTTCACAACTGAGTTAGTTGACGCTGAGAGTGTATGCACGTCATATCTTGTGAAGCTAAAACGGGACAAAAATCATGTAATAAGCTATAATAATCAATCCATCACAAGACAAAAATTATCTTATAAAATATACGTCAACATTTAAAACACGTCTGAGTAGTGAGTCGATAGATTTGTGTTCTGTAGCCATGTTTACGGTCATTAATCTTTTAACTCGTCATTAGTACGCTTGACAGTTACAGATATGTTTGTATAAAAAATAAATGTTCGAAATTCGAATGATAACTTGTATCAGGCCCCTCAGTGTGCAAAAAAAGATATGAACGATATAATACTAGCCACTTATAATTTATTCTGAATAGCGACATTTATTCAAAAGGAAAAATACGAACGTTCTATTTCCAAATTTCCCGCTTATTTTTTGCGAGCCAATTTCTGATTCATTGGAAAAAGGGACCTTCGGTTAGGAATAGGAATATTTTCTCGCGATGATATTAACGATATCATATTATATCGATCAAACCAATAGGATCAAATGATAGACAGCTTTAAAGCCCTAATGTGAGACTTTTTTATTTTTTTAAAAATAAATAATCAGTCCAAATGAAGAAACGGAACGTTAGACCTCAGATATTTCAAAAATAGGTTTAGACACTTGAAACTTGGTAGTTGGTATATATACTAGTTGTGAGTTCTTAAAAGCTATCTAATAGAAAATCTGTATACTCTTTCCTTTTCTCGTTCTTGGTAATAAGGTCTTTAAAGAGTTAACTATATTATAGTCGAGTAGTAAGGAAGGCCGTGTGGTTTTATAGACCCTAACGCTGATTTACACTATATTGAAGTGGCGATATATTAAAGTGCCAGCAATATAATGCTAGCAGAAAACTTGTTGACTATATAAGATAGCATGTTATCCGCGTGGTAGGCGGTTTCTACTTCCAAGATAAGTTTAGTATTATAACTGCCTAGACGTAAATTATGGGATGTACGCCGTTTTATCAGAGATCATGCCTTGCCACGCAGTATAAATTGAGCTGATATTTGCAGTTCTCCGTATTAAAAAGATTTCTTTTCGATATCTTTCAACAGTTTGTATATTAATTATTTATCTCCTCTTATCTGAGAATTAATGATAATGTCAGTTTTTGGTACACATCGCTTATCGCTGTTAATAAATATTTAACTTTTACAAATTCATAAGGATCTCAAGTCGATGTTTATTTCCTATCTAATCTCATACGTTCATTCTTTTCCTTTACGAGGCGTAACATTATCTTTATTATACATAACAAGTATCCACTTGTTATCTGAGCATACAAAATAGAAAGTTAATGACTACTACGGATACTTTTATGAATTAAAACACTAAATCCATGTATATTTGGAAGAAAGCTAGCTATTTAAGTGATTGATTTAAGAAATGTTATGTTAGTTTTTCAATCACAATATAAACCTAAGCAACAATTACTTTACATTGAATATTTTAAAGTAGTAAAAAAGTTTTTGAGTCTTCAAATACATTCTACAACAACATAATTATTTCCGTACTGAATATTATCATGTTTATAAGCAAATCGCCCAATGCATAAGCAAAATTTTATAATTTTGTCCTGTGAACTTCAAGGCGATTACGAAGCCCGTAGTAAAAATGCAACGACCATGACGTGGCTGGCTGCGGTATTTGTGGAAACCAGTCGATACAAATTGGCCGGTTCATACACGCAGTAATCGATATGATCGCATCATATTATGCTCATCGCTTGCATTCAAACGATTTCAAAGATTCTTAAGCATATCCGTGTTCATTATGTAATTTAATTATGTGTTATGTAAATTCTAAGAACGCATACATATAAGTCTCATTTAATTACAGTCGTTTAAAGAGAAAGTTGTGAGTACCTTTTCAATCATACAGTGAAAAGAATGTACATTTTCCGTATCAAACTTATCTATTCGTATCAATTCCTTTAACCATGAAATGGCTTAAAACCGCAGTGAGCGTGCAGGAAAGAAAGTCGATACGAACTTGTTACATGGTGAATAAATCTCTTTCTGGATTCAATGAGCATGTTCGAGGAATTTTAATTGCAAATACCTGCGGGATTTATGATGTACTATGTTGATATTTATTTGTTACGCCACCGGTTTTTGGAATGAGTTTCTCTTAAGTCAAGCGGAAATAATCGATTCAGAATTGGTTCGCCAACTTAAATTAGATTAGGGTTTTGGAAACATATGGGGTCGTGAGGTAATGACGTTTGCTTGTCTATTTCGGGGTGCTCGACCCGTATACGTATCCACCCCTTGAATTCAAAAGCACGATATGGATTCCGTTTCTAACATATCAGCCTTTTTAAATAGTTTTTAAACACAACAACGATTTCGAGCTTATTTCCCTGGGGTGCGTTTGCATGATACTAGTGTTTGTGTCACAGTAGTTCAAGGTTTGTATTTACTATTTAAATAGCTTTTCTTGGCTGCGTGCCCTATGCTCAATATTACCAAGCGCCAAGGTTTTAAACATAAATTAAGTATAGTTATATGAATTCATCTTCTATAATTGTTTTACATGTTCGCTTTAATTAATGACATAGAATAAAAAATGATGAGGTATGGCGCTGTAGGGCGACAATCGCGGTGAATTTCTTAGAAAGAGATTAATTGATAGAGAGTCAGACAAGCCCAGTATCGCGCGACAAGTGACAACTTCTTGACGTATATGGATATACAGGTTACCTATCGATGAGATAAGTCAATAAAAAGTTGCTCGTGTGGCTTTCTAAACATACTGATTCTATCACAGCGCTATGCATCAATATTTGACACTAGATTGTATATAGAGTTAAAGCTTAATCGGGCCTATTTTTATCTTAATCGTGCAATCTTATTGCTAAAATATAAAAAATGCATACGTGTAGAAAATGTTCACTGAAATGGATAAATTACACACTTCAATAAGTAATTTTAATTTAAATATCACTTCAAAGTATGCCGCAAAAGAAACAAGTTTCAATATTTGCAAAAAGTAGTATTTTGTTTTTCAAATCCGTTGACGTAACTGTACATTGATCACCGTTCTCAATTCTCAATGATGGATGAAGAAAGTCCGACGTATACCATTTCTACTTAACTGTTTATTTCATTGATAATATTACCTCACTTGCTTTAATGTTATTTGATGATGATTTTGGATAAAAATTACCAGAAATAAACCATTTGTTAAAAGGTAATGTTTGGGTTTGTTACATATTTACATTTTTTTAACCCTAGAAAGATAGTCTGTGTAAAATTGACGCATGCGCGTTTTAAAAACTTACAAAATATCGTAGACATTTCCGCTTGCAACCTTTTGTTTCTGTGTACTTTCGCTGAATACAATGGTCGTACTATGACTCCTACAGTGGAAAGTGCTTGCCTACTGCTTACATTACAGCTGTCACATTGGGGAAAGTAACGTTTTTTGTGTGTCAAAATCGGTGTCAACAAGTTCCATAGTTGATATTGACCTAAGTAAATCTCTTTGAGCCATCGTGTATAGAGGTATAACTCGAATGAACTTTTTTTTTTAAATTATTGAAGAATAATTTGATTGTGTTACTATACTCAAACTTATTTAATATTTAAACTCAATTTAATAACTATAATCTATACATACATATAATGAAACTGTAGAGGTCGAATGTGTGTACATAGAAAAAAAAATCTAATAAACGAGACAGAAGATAAATAGAACAAAATACAAATCCCGATTATTTTTGTTTATCTGTCTGTTTGAACGGACTTATCTCCGAAACTGGTGGATCAATTTACATGAAATTTTGCATGGTGCTAGCTTATGTCCCCGGTCAACATATTACATCCCGAAAAATTAAAGAGTTCCCAACATATAGGCTTTGTTTCTTCGAAATCGGTTGTCGAAAAGAAAAGTTATCATCATTTATGAATATGAAGCCCACGCGAACAGTCGCGCGCATCAACTATCCATAATACATTTAAGAATTAAATGAACTGAATGGAATTTTATTAGATTCCTAACATGATAATTGTATGACCAAGTAAGATATTTACCACCCAGCAAATTATTTTTGCCCGTCGCGTCGTTTATGAAATAAAAAACACACGTATCAAATTGCACCAATTTGGTAATCAATACAGCGACTATTCTAATGGTCCAGTTCATTGCTCTTCAGGCCATTTCCTTAATCAACAGGCCCCATTCAATTCATTCGCCCGCATCCCGCTCGTGTCTGTTAATTACTGACGCCATTTTGACTAACTTATAATGCATTCACATTACACATTCTGTTTGTTTATCGTATACATGTTACAGATGGTTATCGGTTAAAGGCAGATGTCCAGGGGTATATGGTTTCAATTTCCGTAGCGGAAATTTGTGATTGAACATATTGCATTTTCTTGGGTAAACACTTTCAAGTGACTAAAGTTCTTTTTTATCCGTTTATTATTTATACTAGGAGTTTGCCCATCGCTTTATTGCCATTAAAAGCTAGAAATTTGCGATTCAAAATAAAGTTTTTTTCTTCTCCGGTTCAAGTTATCTTCAATCCTCTTTAGAAAACTTTTCTAAAATCAGCTTGATCCGTGTGATAGTCAACAACAAACTAGAGTTGATTTTTGATGTAAACATGTAGTAGGTACTCGTAGATTCTGGTTGCGTAGTAAGTGGCATGTCTAAACTCAAGACAGTCCTTCATAAGAATTCTATAAAACGTTTCAAAACTTTGTACAGCATCTTTTTATTAATTAAAACAGGCACGTAAACAATTACAGTAGTCTCTACTCTAGTGCATCTTTTTATGCTTCACGCTCTGCTGCCACCCTGATATCTTCATTTAAATTACAAATCTGCTGAAATTTGAACTCTGTCACAAGGATGAACAATTTAATTTAGAATCCAGTCCTTGGATCCTAGGCGAGGTGAACCACTATATCCTACGTAGTGTCCTTCACCATACATGGAGGTTATGTTACATGATTTTCATTTCAGTTCTTGTTTAAGCTCTGGTTTGACGCGGTAGACTATCCGTTTATGTTAAACTAAGCACCTGTTATTTAGCTGGTGAGTACCTTAATTATATTCACTTGTGTTTAAAGCGGAATTAGTATCATTTTTTATTTGTTGTTGTTTTTATAAGCATCCTAATTACTTATTGATATTTTTCCGTCATTTCTTATATAAATCTCGAAGGAATGAACTAACACTTATATAAGCGATCAAAATCAAAGGAGATAGTCAAGCGCGCATCAATTATCCACTCCGATACGTAATCACAATAATTTATTCCGATTTTATTAACTTTCAAAATAGTTTTATACATAAATCGTTGCATAACGACGATTAATCTATGGATTTTTGTAGTAAAAGAAAGTATTAAGTTGTTATATGGTTAAAAGAAACTGGAATAAAGCTTGATTGCTAAATTTCTAGGTTGTTAATTAAGACTTAGGTAACCGCGATAAATTCGTGACGAATTATTGGAAATTGAAATCGTGGTCACAACGTATGTACGTGACTTAATTAACACAGATATGCGTGTTTTCCTTAAGCCGGTACAAGTGAACTAGATACATCTAGTATCTCTCATTTGAATACCGTTTTTAATAAGCCTAATCGCAGAAACGTTCTCCTATAAACATTGCTGGCAGCCGTATTAATATAAGTTGAATATCAATGTTATAATCAGTCATCAATATTAGCAGGCTTTACAATGAAGTGCCATGAAAATATTGCAGCACTAATTTCTAAATTAGTATTATCTATAGATACATAGGTAATTAGGTATAATAAAACTGCAGAGGTCGAATGTCTGTACATAGGAAAAAATGCTAAAAACCGAATCAGGGGGATGTGAGAAATAGAACAAATCCAGATGTTTTTAATTTGTACGGGCTAATCTCCGAAGATACTAAACCAATCCAATTCAATTTACACAATTATATTGAGCAAAGCCCGGGGCAACATATAGGCTTTGTTTCATCATGTTATCATCATTTAAAGATTATTTTAAAGGCACACTATCAACTCGCGTCGAGCTTTATCGATTTGACAGATGTCGATGACGCCCACGTGAACGAAGTCGCGGTCATTAGCTAGTTAGGTAATAAAATCATTAAATTATTTTATATCCTAGGTTGCTGTTGCACATGCTCAAACATTATCCATAACGATACCTCTATTATTTAATCAACTAAATTAACTAATCAAGGCCCTCATAATTCTTTTAGATGAAAGTTGTTATAAAACCGCGTAGGAGGACAGTGGCAAATAGTAAAATATGGTCTGCACCCACACGATAAAATTGCAAAATACGTAACAACTTTTGTAGAGCTATAGTTTTTTTATAATGAACAAAAATCCCGCAGTGTTGGTCGCTTGATTAATAAAACCTCAAGAGGCAATTCAACTCAAGAGACCTTCAATATAAGAGATAAATATATATGCTGTAATGGTCTTGTAATATCAGTAGATTTTTAGATTGACATACATCACTTTCACGGAAACTCAACCATTTTTAAGTCATCGCACGCCAATATGGCCGCCAGAATGTATCCTACCTAAGTACTTACCTTTTCTTTACAACTGCATTTGCAAATTTTTAAGTTTCGAACTAATATAAAATGTAATTAAGATGATAAAATAGAACAATGTAGCTTTCTATTATTGTAAACGTATACCAAATCAGTTCAGTAGTACCTTCTACAATGAAACAAAAATAAAATATATTTCCTGTGTTAGGTACTATAGATTAGTTATTACAAATATTATGATTTCTGTTAAAGTTTATTTATTCCAATTATAAATCAATGAATGAATGATAAAACTTTCACTTTACAACTTTTGTAGACTATATAATTAAAAACGATGGTCTGAAGTACTATTTAAGCTTGTATATAATCACTTACATGTCATACATGTTGATAAAATTCTCACAACGACCACATTAATCCATTAAATGTATTGGTCTGGTAACATGTGGAGTGAATGACTGTTGAATTATGTATATTTGGTGATTCATGGAGTGGAGTTAATAACTTGTATGCCATATCGTTATGTATTCTTTCAAATTAAGGAACTGTCACAGACAGACCCTCTTGATGTCTATGAACTCTCAATATGTACATATACATATATATGTGTACTCCAGAATGAACTCCTTTTAATGAAAGCTATTAGTATATACGTAAGCAATAAGTTGCTTCATGCATATATATAATGTATTTAAAATTTATTACTTAAAGATACCATTGAATATTCAAATAAAAATATTAAAAGTTTTAAGACGGAATAATTTAACTGAAATCAAAATTGAGGCCAATTTAAACGCTCCTGTCTTACACATAATGTAAATTAATGAGAAACATAAATACTTTCAGGTTAACTTCAATGTCAATTAGCGTCTCTGTATTCGGACTTAATAAGCGATTTCATTTTTATTTTTTCAACATTAACTTACTATTTCTGAATTGACGAAAATCCGATAATTATACGTAACGTCAGTCTGTAGCATATATTATTGTAGATGTAAATTTTTAAGAATGTTATTGTCAGAAACATTATTTAAATACGAAGTTTATACCTTTTTTATTATTTACGTTTATGCAATTTGCCTTGACTTGACTGCGAAGAACTCAGATTTTTTAAAAATCCTTCCCTTCGCTTGCATAAATATGTGTGTTTTTTATTGCTTTCTATCTCATCAATCTACTCTCAAGTTTTTAAGTTCCTAACTCAGCTATTTAGATTGATAGATCTTTTAGTCAGTCAATCACTACGCTTTCATTGAAATCTTATGTTTAAACTAAAAAATGTGTACAATAACATCCTTTGACATATTTATGCTCCCCCAGTACATATTTTATTACTCAGATTTATCGTTCACCTATTAAAGTATATATATTCCTGAGTTATGTCCCTCGTTACGTTTTTATTATAATTCGCCAAGTATTTTCCTTTTGATTTATTCACGCTATAATTTCCATAAATTGAGTATCGCTGCCTAAATTAAACGTTATGAAACATCAATTTTCTGTGACGTCTGACCACTTAATGTCTAGGAACCGGTGAGTTAAGATAATGGATTATGCTCTTCAGACATGGACATTTTCTACTGTAATATTGTTGTATATACCTACTTAAAAATATTACTGACTTCCTTTTTAATAACGATAGTCAAATGAACTTTATTCTTGAGACGGACCGAAAGACTTTAACATGCAAAATTCCAGCGTTCTTATTTTAGCTTTGTCGGAATTTTACGACTATTCGCAACTAACGTAACCTATGCTGATGCTGAATCGGTGTTTTGGTAAACTAATAATAAAGTCTTACTCCAGACATCTGACAAATCGAATTTTATAGGAGCCTCATAAATGGTAAAGGTACAAATATTAATAGACCTTTCAGAAATCTCGTTAGGGTATTTCGCCCTTGTGATATTGACACTCGAGTGGCAGTTTTAAGATAAGACCTTTATTTAATATCGACCTTCAGACTGAATTGAAAATCAGATTGAAACTGAAATATAACTGAGGGTATAATGTTATTTTGTTAACTTAGAAATAAAATATAGCAAATGTTTTTTTAGTAATATTTTAAAGTTTAAACTAAACTAATATAGTTTTTTTTTATTATAGTGGCTGATAAATACACTCATGAATTAGTGATATGATTTTTACTATCTACTTAGATAAATATGTAATATACTTTATAAAAATGAAGCTATATTTCCATTAATTTATGTTATTTAGGGGTTTGTTTGCTAATGGCAAATGGCAATATTTGTTGTAGAAACTGTACATTGTACAATCATTGTAACATAATAATCAAGCTAAGAAAGTATTCTTTGACTTATGAGTAATTTGCATAGCTACAATATTATTATTATTATTTCATTTAAAACTTAATGTTTCTTAGTGTACTTAATTAAGAAGCGTTTCGTTCATTCGTCACTCATTTATTAATCATTTACCTAACACTGTTCTAGCTCAAACGATTTATTTAATTGATCGTTTTAAAATTATATTTAAAAGGCTGAGAACAGCAACAATTTGTTTGTAATATTGTTAAGGATCAAATCAAAAATGTATTATGCTTTTTACTTGCAAACCATGCGATCATTGTATTTTAATTTTATCAACCTTCTACCATATTTTTGTAAAGAAATATTTCTTTTAATCTTTATTAAGTAGATCTAACAAAAAATCTGCGAAGTTATTATAAGTTATCCATTTATTATTTATGAAGACATTGTTCGTGTTGTGTTTGTGATTTTATTAAATTAAATTAAGTAAATTTTGAAATTTTATTTTATATTTTTGTGAAAGTTTAATGTAAAATATTTTGAGACAAGTATAATTTGTATATTTATGGTATATTTCATCAAAGGGTAAACAATGAAATGCAATTATACGTACCCTTTCCTGGCTCATCCATATGGAACTCGTCTGCTCTATGGAATTCATTGTCCATGCCTCAGCTACGATTTGCTCTATTAATACCTACTAAGCGGTATTCTATATTTAGATTAATCTTTATAATATAGAAATAAACAAATTGAATGATTGTATGAAAGGTGTAATAGGAATATATGGATAAAATCAATTATTCAATATAAACTGTCTAATTAATTTATTATATATATTTGAAAATTGAAGGGGATAAAGAATTATCTTCACTTTTTAGACATTTTAATAATATTAAAATATCTAAAAATGTATAAGTTTTACAGTCAATATTAATTTAATATTAACTGTATAACTTATACCTATTGTAGATATACGCTAAGGAAGAAAAATACTACTCCTTAAGGGTCAAACTATTAAGTGGAAAAGTGTTGTTAGTCGCAGGAAACGAATACTTCCGCGATAAAATGCTTTTATTACAACCTATTTATAAATTTAATTTAAAATAACGCTTTGTTCTATTTTAAAAAAATTAAAAATGAACATTTTCTGCGCACTAGTTCCTAAAACGTCTCAATTAGAGTTACATTATTAGTTACATAGTCGTTACGGTATTTTGTTTCTTGTGTCAAGTTGTCCGTGGTCGTTGACTTGCGAATACCGTTTAGGCACCGCTCCCTCTTGACCCTATTGTTACAATACTTCGTTTTAATATTTGCGATAATCTACATTGAGAATGGTCAGACCTCACTGTCTCTTCCTCTTGTCTGTAATTTATTCACGACTGCAGTATAAAATTAGAATATAAAATGTGTAGATTTTGCGCTTTATTAGCTTATAACCTGGTATTTTTATTGAAACGGTCTCTTATTTTAATAATTTGTCCTTAATTTTTCACATTGTTTGTTTCTGTGTTAAAATTTAATTCTGATTCTAACAGACTTTCTCCTAGAATATCTACATCATTTATCTTCCGATTATTATTTTTCATCCATATATCTCTAATATTGCAACACTGTGGATTCGAACGAGTATCTTACAATTTACTAATGGAATAAGTCATAGCTAGTACTCGAACGATCTATTATTTCGATTGGGCAAGCCCGCTCTGACAAATAAATGGGCATTCGACAGTTTCACAGTCATTTGCAAATAATAAACTGCCTGCCGGTGTTGCCATATTACTAAATATAGAGCTGAACCCTAAGTCGGTAAGAAGGCGGTCTCTTGGCGCCAGCTCGTAAGTCAAGGACGACAGCGAACACAGCGGCGTTTGTATTGTGTTATTCATCAGTCTTTGTACTATAGGGATCTAATTGTATTACAAATCGCTAGGCATTTGCATTAGGCTAAGTGCTTCACATCTAAATTATCAGTTACTAGCGATCGCTCCCGGCTTCGCACGGGTGCAATGTTGATATACTATACACAAAAAATACTCGCTCGTTACCTATGTTACTCGCTGATAATGTAGCTTTCTATTGGTGAAAGACGTTTTAAAATCGGTCCAGTAGTTTTTGAGTTTATTTATAACATACATAAATACAAACCTTTCTTCTTTATAATATAGATATATATACATATATATATAACATATATAAGGAAATTAAAATTAATTTTATTATTCTGCTCGCTTTATTTTGGGAATGTGCTATTGTTGAAATTTAAAACCGCTAATTAATGGGTGTGAAATGCGAAACAATTGAACCTAAGTTGTCATTACGCAGGAGTGTTGTGGCAAATGTATTCAAATGTCGGCTGGTACGCACGACAATGAAATGAATCCGATAGGGGCCTTTGTATTCTAAGTAAGGCGACGCATGCATTAGCCTGTGTAATTGCATCGAAACGGTTGATGACTCGATTCTCTGTTAGCTATGTTTACTTTCGTTAATCCATAATATATATAACACTACTTATAGATAAAAAATATCGTTTCCTTGTACGTTTTGTTACGTGTTAACTTGAGAAAAACTAACTACATATTTGTGTATCATGCGTCGTATTTTAATGAATTATTTATTGTGTAAGTTATCAACTTTTAATTTCAGTCATACATAATATGTATACAGATAAAGAAATAAATCTTTGTAATAATAGTTTTATAACTTTATTTAATTAATTTTTTTGAAAATATGTATATTTTAAAATTGTTCTCACTCCTCAGTTTTAGTGGTTAGTTAGAAACTGTATTTCCTAGGTCCGTGCTAGTCGAATGCACTTTTATCTTATTTGGCAATCTATTGGTTTACAAACTTAATAATATTATTATTCACTCGCTATGCCGTGAACACATAGTTGATACCCGCTATTAACCCGGAACACAAGTTTCGCATTTAGTATAATAATATTAGTATGCTATTTCATAAAGCTAAAATTCAGTATTTCTATTTTGGCTTTTTGATCTGCCGGCCTAGCATGACCGCCACGAGATATGTCGCGGACGAGAGAAGACAAACTGAGATGTAAGATATGGAGATATATTATATCTCGAAATCGACTATTTTGATAGAAAATATATCTCGATTGACAAATATATTTATTTTTGATATTAAAAGTCGAGTTTAAAGTGTAATTGTCATGTTAGACCCGGAAGAAATAAAGTGATAATCGATTAAAACACGAGAAAACGGTTGACAAAATTTTGTCGCGGTTGTCATGCTAGGGCCGCACAGTGTGAAATAAGACCTCAAAAATGGACGTCCTTTTTTTTATTCGATTTTCGTGTAGGTTTTACTGAAATACATACTTCAGTAAAAATCCCGCATTTTTATCTTAATTATTCACTGAGAAAAATAAGGTCAAAAATTGGGTAAATTTATGACTCCCAAACAAAAAAATATCGATTATAAGAAATATATCAACTTTTAAAATTACCATATATATTGTAATATATCTATACAAAAAGCCGCATAATTTGATATATTTGGTTTAATTCTACGATATCGCGAGCCTAAGTAATCGCCTTTTTTAGGATTTTGGTTTTTATTTTTTTTCTCTAATACCCCATCGTAGTAGCAGCTGATATTTTACGTCGTAATAGAAGAACATCTAATCTATACGTAAAAAAAAAACTAGCGCGCAATTCCATGGGGTATAGCTATAATTGCGTTTTTACTATTTACACATAAATTACCCTACTAGGGTTGTGAGTTTATGCAAATAAATATTAGAAAAAATAACTTTACAATTGGTGAAAATAAATTGATGGCATCCGTGGCGTAGTGGTGAGGAGAATGCCGTAGGTTCCGAGTTCGAGTCCCAGGAGGGACATTGTCTTTGTAATAAGCACGGTTATTTGAACTTCGATCATGGAATTTTTGTCAGTATAAATGTTACAGGCAATGTCCGAGCATGATGATTAGTCTTAAGATTAGGCAACAAAATGTGGTCTTAACAACAATAACTAAGTCGACAAGTAACAACGTCAGATTTATTTGATATAGGGTTCTGAGAACGTTTGACCCTTTGATTTTAGTAATAAGGCTACGAGAAAGGCAAAAAAAACTTCGTAAATTACCTCTTCTGCATGTAGTATGAAAATCGACGGTCATGCCTGATTTACCCGAACCTTCCACATCACATGAAAGTTGTGAGTCGACTGATGATGCCGTGAATCAGGTTTTATCAGAGTAATGGCTTAAATGAGGATGGTACAGTATTTATATAAAAATATATTTAAAAAAAGTAATTTTCTATGCAGGTGAAATTGAAGAATAATAAATAAGAATTGCAATGTTTGAAATTATTTAATCAGGCGTTATCAATTTTTACCACATTTACTCCTTTTCGAGTGACAGCCCTGACTAAAAAATTAAAAGTCCTATAAAATCAATACCCCATGGAATTGCGCGCTAGTTTTTTTTTTACGTATAGATTAGATGTTCTTCTATTACGACGTAAAATATCAGCTGCTACTACGATGGGGTATTAGAGAAGAAAAATAAAAACCAAAATCCTAAAAAAGGCGATTACTCAGGCTCGCGATGTCGTAGAATTAAACCAAATATATCAAATTATGCGGCTTTTTGTATAGATATATTACAATATATATGATAATTTTAAAAGTTGATATATTTCTTATAATCGATATTTTTTTGTTTGGGAGTCATAAATTTACCCATTTTTTGACCTTATTTTTCTCAGTGAATAATTAAGATAAAAATGCGGGATTTTTACTGAAGTATGTATTTCAGTAAAACCTACACGAAAATCGAATAAAAAAAAGGACGTCCGTTTTTGAGGTCTTATTTCACACTGTGGGCCGGCAGGAGTTATCTCTAAGGGTCATTTTCTTGGCTATTGTAGGTAGGTATTGTAGCTGTAGAATGGCAGTATGAATAACATATAATAAATTATCACAATAGCTTAACAAGTCCGAAACGAACGGATACAATGAGATATTCTCTCAACGGTACGGTAACAGACGTGTAATGGTCTAACTAGTTATGGCTGTGTTTCCGGCCCATATGGTAATCCTATTTATTATATTTATCTTTAATGGTTGAACTGTCAATTTGCTTGCTGTTTCAAACAATACAATAATAATTTATCATCAGCTTTTAAGGTTTGGAGCCGTGCCATTTTCATGCAAAGGATACTTTGCTATTCGGTTTTGTTTAGTCGAACAAAATACATACATGCTGGTAATATTTTTAAGTATTTCTGATTAAAAAATGTATCGGAGTTCTTTGAATAACCTTCTATTAGGTATAGGTACCTATAGTAATAATTGGACGCTGTTATGCAATACAGTGTCAACACACAAAATTACAAAAATGTAAATGTTGATACCAATCGCTTCCTTATGAGCTGGAATACATATTTCAAAAGAGATATAAATCATTTAAATCGTTTTAATAACAAAAATATTGAAAAAACTAGTGGCCACGAAACCCTAACATGTTTAGAATATTTAACAATAATGCACTAAATTCTATTACTTTGATTTCTACCAAGAAAAACGATATACATTTAGTGTAATCATAATAATTTTAAAAATAATTTATTATTTCTGTTATTTTTTAAACGAAATAAAACCTAATTAAAACTTCAAACTCATTGTTCTCAAAATGGCAACCATGTGGGTTGACAATGTATTGCTTAATAGCGTCCAATTAATACTTAACTAACCGGTAATTTACGTCTTTAATATCCTCCCGAATACAAAGTTGAAATCGCTGCATTCGCGTCATACATTTTAAAAATCAAATTTCGAACGCGGACTGGCATAATCGTGTCATTATAATGAAGCACGTCGGACTTTGACATAATTCGACTCAAGAAAAACGTAACGGCGAAGTAATCTTCATTATATTTCGTTCAAGCTACGATATAATTCAGAATTATTTACAAGTGACTTTGATTCTTGTTGGAAACTTTGGAATTTGTATCGTAAAATTATGTATTTTAACATTTGTTCAGAGAAAAATCAATAGATAATAAAAATCAATCAATAGACAATAAATCAATAGAATTAGAATTATTTACCTTCATAATGTAGGACATGAATTGCGTTGCTAGACGTGTGACTAAAACATAATATACTCTCAATTTCGAATATAACCGCTAAAGTCAGTAAAATATGAATATACCCAAAATAAACTTTCTTCTGTCAAAATTATATTCATGTGTATTTGTGTGTCAAATTCAAAATCATTTATTCATTTAGGTAACATAATATACACTTATGAACGTCAATCAACGTTATGTCTAGTTCCTATTAACACTATATATACATTATACCTACTTAGGTATATGTACACCCCGCAGAGGCAATAAAAGAAAAAAATAATGAAAACGAATGTTACATACAAACCATAATATTTTTGTCATCTCGAGTCTTTTAAGCAAGCAAAAATTTTCGATCCACACGTACAAAAACAGTACGATTTAAGTTTTGTAAAGGTGTTGGTGATAACCCTCATCTGAATTGATTTATAAAGTAACTATAATAAACTATAAGTAATTGACTTCTTTCAAATAGGAAGTTGAAGTTTACGCATATATACATACATACAAGACGATATAGAGTTAGACGATGACGACCGTAACAGACTCATCAGTGCGTTTGATGCGATCGACCCTGACATGGCACATCAGCCCGATCTCCATATGTACAATAAAGCCAAACAAAAGTGTACTTTATTACCGTCACAAAGGGTAGAATTTTGCAAAACGATATCGTATACTTTTAGTCAGATGTTCCATTAATGAATGTTTTGTCTATTGATATGTGGCCACCTTTCATCGCGTTAACAGTCCACAGTAATCGGGTAAACGTCACGCTGACAGAAGCCTGTTAGCCGGCGTTTAAGTTAAAACTTTTTGAACAAGATTGTTCCAGATTCTATCATGTTCTTATAGACATGTCGGTAACCTGTCGGCATTCAATATTTCATCCAAGGTTGTTACTTAGTACGTGTTGATTACGTTCTTATGATTTTTTGTTTGAAGCAATGAAACCAACTCGGTTACCAAACTTCTCCATAAAAAAAATCTGCCCGACCGTCTTGTGTAGTTAACAAGATTTAAATATTAGAACGTAAATTAATTTCATTCCAAGTCAAAGTCCTTTTCGGTTCAGAGTTTCTGCGGCAAATACAGTTTTGTTTTTACTACACCAACGAGTTAAAACGAGGATAGTAACATTAGCGAATTGGTCATGAAGCAGGAGATCCTATTTATGGCAACTTCCATTTTCAGTGGTTGTCGCGTGTTGAAATTACCCGGCGCCTTGCGAGATTTCTTTTATTGTCGCTTCAATGTTTAACGGTTCGTTTTTCTTATGACTCATTTGTGATGTTTAAAATACCGCCTATGGATGGTACCTACTTATGGACCAGTGTTTTATTGCTTTCTGTTTCATTCGTCCATATAACAGTCATGTGCAATAAACAAACGTTATTTAAGGCTATTTGCTGTATCGTTGTGTTGTTTTTATATTATTTTACATTGAACAGTGGTTAGTTAAAAAACTGGTTTGATACATTCCTATCGAAGGTAAAGTATTAATACATTATCTTAACAAAGGCTTCTGGTTGAAATTCCAAAGCAGATCAGATGACAATGTGGGCCCACATAATACTTTTAACAAAAAATAAAGTAGACCGAAAATACTTTATGGTCTTATAAGATTAGTGTGTAGGCTGAATTAAATAAAATATTGATTTATTAAGCAACTAAGGTCTAGCAGCGTCTTCGTTTGCTTGGAAAAAAATATTATGGTTTCCCTGGATAAGATTACGTCCATTCTTATCCTGGGAATAAATAGTAATTCAAATTGATTAGATGTAAACGGCAGGAAGATAAATTTACTCCACATTTATAAGATACTAGCAATCCGCCCCGGCTTCGCACGGGTGCAATGTATCAGATCATGATAATAAAATCGGTCGAGTAGTTTTATGTATATAGATAATTTTCCCCGTTTTTGCAACATTTTTCACTGATGCTTCGCTCCTTTTGGTCGCAGCGTGATGTTAATGTCTAAAGCCTTCCTAAATTTTTCAATTCGAACCAGTAGTTCCTGAGATTAGCGCGTTCAAACAAACAAACTCTTCAGCTTTATAATATTAGTATAGACTATAGATGATTGATGGACCTTGTTCTATTAAGACAGCTAACTTTCAAATGTTAAATATTGACTGAGATCAAGAGTATAGACAAATAATAACCATCAGTATTCGTATAGTTCATACAAATAACACCGTGAATGTAATAATGTCTATTCTCAGTAGTCAAACATTGACAATTCTTGGAAATGTGTAATGTTTACCTCGACGCGACGGTGGTCTTCGGAGACTTAAAAGGATTTAGGTGAAAGGTGATTATGGCTGAATGATATACAATATACCATGTATGTGTAAACATAAGGAGATAGTCTATTATGTTTTATATTTCATACATACATGTAAAGTACTTTTAAATAAAATGCTTTATACCGGATTAAAGCGCGATGTGTTATTTATCCCGACGTTTCGGGTGCTTTTCAGCAACCGTGGTCACGGGGAGACTGAAAGGTGACTGCTGTCTGTTTTGAAGTATCACAAAGTTGCCATATTGACGCCATCTATTCCTACGGAGTTGATATTTACTGTAACTTTCTCTATTATGGAAATATAGCTAATATTGCCATAATGATGTGTGTGTGCCAAAGTGATAATTTAAACAGTGTCCTCTTGTTTTTTAGTATGACTTGTGTTTTAGATAATTACTGGATCCCAGATGTTGGAAAGTCTCAAACCATCTTCTCTATGGATGTTACTGTGTTTTTTTTTATTTCAATAGCCTCGTGTACTCTGACTAGTCTGAGAAAGGATCTAATAGAAGAAATCTACATTCTCTTGCAAGGATTTGCTGTTGGTCGAAACGTGTGTTCACATACTGCTGTGATACTTGCATTAATAAAAGACAATATTATGTAAAGTACCTACTGCCGATATTTTAGCTGATTTAGTTTTAAGCTTCGTCCACGTATTCGTCCACCTACATTGTTATTCGCCTGTGTACCTAAACATATTTCTGAGAATCTATCTAGCCCTCTATTTATTCTATCTATTTTGTATCTTTAAGATTGTTTTTTTCTTATGTGTACCTAATTAAATAAAATAAAATAAATAAATAAATAAAAATTATAGAGTTTGAAGATCACTAATATTATTAATTTTCTACGAATAATTCAGTTTATTAAACTTTCAGTGAGTTACCTTGACACATATTTGCACTGAATATAACATATATATACATTACAAAAACTAGTATAAAAATATGACCTAAGAATCTACGACCTCCTTAAAAAGATGTACCTGCTTTACTCCAATGACTTATATTGATTGCGAGGATTTTCGGTAATTTTTTTTGATAATTTTGTGAATCACCATTCTATATCATTTCATGTAGAATTAATACTGACTGACATAAACGAAAATCAGTATGAGCTGTGGAGGTTTACCCTCTTTAATTAACATAATGTCGTACTGAGTCACATTATGAATAGCCGGACTTAACCCCAAATGACTTAAATGTAGGAGAGAGGCGTATTTATGGTAACAGATATAAGTCACAGGTATTAAAAAATAACAGATAACAGTTGTTCCTGCGATTGTAATATATCTGTTATTGAAAATATCATGCAATACTAACTAACAACTGTTCAACAAATACTAGTAACAGCCAAGCCATTACAAAACAATTGTGATTGTTACTGTCTCAGTTAAACATCTATGATTGTCGCGTGCTAAAACGAGATGCACCTAGTCTTTATTATCAAAAAAAATACAATTGGACGTTTCACAGAATTAGGAAATCACCTTGAAAAGTCACTCCTAAATTAGATTGTATTATCTGTAATTCCTTTAGTATCTAAATAACAGACTGTTATTTATTAACAGATATTTACATCTGTTATTTATTATTGTAACAGGTATAACACATAATATCACGCTTGATCTGTTATCACCCATGTCTACTTAAATTTACAATATGGCTTAATATCACTACTTTACATTAAATTTATGATTTAAATATGCCTACTATACTGTCTTTTTTCACGCAAAACGGGTGGAAATGATGTTTACATAAAAGCACGAGAGCCAATTCCAATTCTATCTATTAATTATTATCAGTTAAATTACAGACTTAACTGATGAGCATACTTTGCTACCGGGAATACTCCCAATTTTTTTTTATTGGTTCCAGACTAAGTTTATATTGCTTTATTGCTCCAATATAAATAATACAACATAAAAATGCATCATATTACTGTGTCAAAGGCAATTGTGTCATGAGAAATTAGTGGACTCATCAACCGGAATGATTGTTAATCGAAAACATATAGGTATTCTTTTGAGAACGAGTAATGATATAAGGTACATTTTACAACGTGTGTGTCATACATTGTGTATTGTCTCGTCCCATTTCATTATTGGTAAATTCGAAGTCTATTTTATTCGGTGAAGTCAGAATGCCCTTTTTAAATGTCACTTCAGTATATTGTCCGTGAAAACGTGAACCTGTAGTATTTATCAGCATCGAGCGAAGGTGAAATGCTGATTAAGAGAATTATAAGCACTATAGGCGACCGGAAATATTAATAAGTAATTATACAAGAAGTTAATTACTTACTTCCTTATTTAAGTTTTGTGTAGAAAAAATTACTTAATTGACTGCTTTTCTTAAATAGAACTTGTTATTTACACAAAGATTTCAATGTTTTTTTTTTTAAAATAAGTAGATATTAGAGTAGTAATGATATAGGAAAATAATACTAGCAATAGAAGCAATAACTGGTTCTGTTACACTAAAATTAGCCTAATTGGACGCTGTTAAAAGCAATACATTGTCAACCCACAAAATAATAAAAATTTTAATTTTGATACCAATTGCTTCCTTATGAGCTGGTGCTGGAGTACATATTACAAAAGAGATATATAGCATTTAAATCGTTTTAATAGCATAAATATTGAAAAAACTAGTGGGCACGAAACCCTAACATACTTAGAATATTTAACAATAATGCACTAAATTCAATAGAATAAAGTAATAACTTTGATTGCTACCAAGAAGAATGACTTACATTTAGTTTAATAATAAATATTACAAAAAATCTATTATTTCTGTTACTTTTTAATAGAAGTTTAATAAAACCTAATTAAAACTTCAAACTCAATTTTCTCAAAATGGCAACCGTGTGGGTTGACACTGTATTGCTTAATAGCGTCCAATTATAGTAAAGTTTATTATCCTAACTTATATATATAGCAATAATTTAAATTTTTAACACTCGTGTCAATCACCGGTACTATGAACTTCTGAATAACGATCTATTCTGTCGCAAAGACGAAAAAATAATATGGTAGAAGGCAGTGACCTCCATCCGGCACTCACGGCCAAATTAGCTTGATATCTCACGGGCAATCCATTGTTCGTGGAACGTTGCAAAAAGTTACTGCGAAAGTCACTAAGAGATTTTATTTAACATTTTATTCAGTAATTAATTATATGGTAGGTGTTTTGTTAAACCTTAGCATAAAATTACAAATATATAGACAGCACGAATGTTAGATTAAAAATTTTCATCGGAACGTGTTGATTTGTGTGATGGCTAAAGTGATGAAGTCGAAACGTAAAAGTATTCGTATCGTCGAACTGTCATTTGTATGAAATTTCAAATGATTTCTCATATAACTGACAGTTCGACGATACGAATACTCTTTCGATACTTTTTCGTGCTCACCCCTCAGAACAGGACATTTCACCTAAATATCTTCATCACGAATAGCTAAATTAAAATAAAAACACGGTTAGGACTGACATTATTCCATTTTCTACTGGTGTGTTGTAATAAATGAGAACAGACTCGCATTAAGGAAAATAAAATCGCTGGCAAATAGCCATTGTTTGATTTTTTAAGTCTGACATTTTGATATGCTTCGTCTGCTGTGTACGTTCAAGCTAACCATTGTTATACGTTTTTATTATACGAAACCTTAAATTTTGAACCATAGATTAAATAATTAATAGATGTATTAGGCTTCAGTCGTTACAGTATAGTTTCAAAAATAAGCCTTATATTAATAGTATTTACGCAGCTTCTCTTGTGTGCAAAAAAATATAATTTAAAAGAAAGTAAAGTAAAGGCCTGATCCACTATCGGGCCTTTAAACTATCCCTATGTACGTAATCAACTAAATTCCTTCCGTTTAAACGTGGAAGAAGGTAAAATCAACAAATTCACTTATTTATTTATAAAATTCATAAAAATAGCATTTTCTACACATTATTTTCACAATATTAACACATCGCTTAAAGAATGATCTCCGTTGCGTTATTATATTTCTTATGCGTTATTTATTATATGAAAAATGATTATACATAATTATTTTTCATAATAGCTGTATTTTATAATAAAACAGCTATAACCGGCATGCGTTGCAAAGCCACGTAAAGTATATCTACGTATGCATATTTTATTGCAGAACATTTCATCATAATTGGATTAATAGTTTAGAAGTGCAAAGAGGACAAACATACTTATACCTATTTATTTTTATTTATATATAGGAGATAGATGTGACTGAAATACCTGTCTGGATCTACGTGAGAGTTAACTTACAATCCTGTTTATTGAAATATTAATCCTTGACACGGCCGCTTGGACATACATTTGCGTCATACGATATGCCAGTAATTGTAATTACCGACTTCAATTATATTTTGCATTTTAGAATTGAGGACACATGACTTGCTGAATAGATAATAACTATTGGTCAAGCCATTATAATTAGATGTACCTCTGTCCTAAAATTATATATAAAAAATATTGGGATATAACATATATCGTTACTTTTTATTATTGTCAGTGGATTTCGTTAATAAAACCGAATTTAACTTGTAGCCACGTCTACAATGTGCGACTACAATCAATATGTCTTTATACTATAAGTAAGAAGACATTTAGTGCATTTAGTGAAAACTAGTTTTAACTAGAGAAAACGCGTTGTAACTAAAAACGGGTTTTAATTGTAACATATTCCTATTTCCTACAACATCTCGACACCAAACACTGGGGCCTTAGGGCCGGGTAGTCAGTGGTTTGACTGGTCGAGGATACTCCCTTTAGATTGGAGCAATAACACACCTTCTTTCCTCCACAAACTGGCTATGTAGGTTGTATTTATTCGAATAGAAAATAATTTAAAGATTCCGTTCATTTGTCTTCCTTATCAATTCTGGAAAATGCGATTAATTTAGCCGTTTGCAATTCACTTGTATTCCTTAATACGAGTAAATTGAAGATATGGACTAATATAGCGTGTCCGCCCACAGACCGACTCGGAGCGATGGAATGCAGCGACGCATGGACTCTGGTTGCAACATTTATCTTATTCCTGTGATTATAACATAGTAATTACATCTGTTTCCTTTTCAATGTCTATTTGAATAAACATCCTTCTAAGTTCTGCATAGTACAGGTTTCGTTGGGCCATAATCATGTTACATGTACCTACTTCCTAGGATAGTTTATTTAACATAACTTAAATATTTTATATATTTATTAGTTGCGATTTTAAGTGGTGAGGCTTAACGGTGGGTAAAGTGCAATAAGCGGCCACTGAACATCAATCAATGATACGCTGTGGACCTATCCTTATTTTTAATTCAAGCATTCTTCGTAATCGATAGATATAAGTTGAAAGTCCATTGATGTCCAGTCTCTCTACTCGGGCAAGTAGATTCTAGATAAAATTAACTTCTTCAAGGCTTAAATTAGTGACAGGAAACCGATGTAAGTGCTCTGATCATGATCTCTTGTTTACAGTATATTCGAGATTGAACAGCAGTGAAATAATTAAAGTGTATCCAAGCAGGTAGGGTTAAACAAATTACAGGTCTGCCCTTGAATTAAAATTGTAGCTCCCTTGACCGCCACCTTTATTTGACATTGATAGTCAGTCAGCCAATTAGGCTTAACGCCGACGCAACAAGAACACTAACTAGCTTAACAGCTATCAATAGCGTGATTTACAAGTCACCATTACATTGTATCTAAATACAAATCCTTATGGAAGAGGCTTAGAAGAACGTCTTTGAACTGAAAACGTTATAAAGATTAAAAGACCCGTTAAAGATTAACATCGCTTACACGAGAATAATTTTAATTTTAACAAACAGGTATACATTTGTCGCCGATATAACAAAAACTGTTTCATAGTACTAAGTATCTATTTGTATGTGATTACTGATTAATTTTATAAAATAATATTGGGCCAATCGGCGCTTATCTATACATATAATAAAAGAGTAGGATCGAAATTACGCTTCACTAAATATTTTTACCAGAAATTAAGAGGGGTGATAAAAGAAGGGTAGCAGAATGCATAAATGCAATTTTTGAGATTCTTGTCTGTCTGTCTGTCTGTCCGTCTGTCTGTCTGTCTGTCTGTTTGTTCACGCTAATCTCCGAAGATACTGAACGGATTTTCATGCAATGTACACAAATATATTAAGTAAAGCCCGGGGCAACATATAGGCTTTGTTTCATCGAAATCGGTTATCAGAAAGAAAAGTTATCATAATTTAAAAATAATTTTAAAGGCACCATATCACCAAATTGCAATGCAAACTGACTCGCGTTGAACTTTTTCGAATTGTCAGATGTCAATCACAGTTTGATATACTTTGATTATTTCGCCATTTCCGATATAGTAATCGTAGAATAGTGGATATGCAGGCCCATTGCGTAACTTCAGATGCGAGTTCGAATCTGAAGTGGAACGGAAATATTATTTTTTGTATTTTTTTTTTAAAGATAACAACAATAGAAAATGTATTATTGAAATATTATATGAAAAAGTATTTCTTATGAGATCATTTATTTCACCTTTTCATCCATCTTTTCTCTACAGAATTACGATTATTCGACATTGCTTTTATTGCTTCTTAAGGACTGTCTTCGTATCTTAGAGGTTTCCGCATTTAGCACCGGAAACCCCGTAGAAAGGAAGTAGGAATGGAATGGTAGGAACCCCCTGGAGTAGGAATCCCGGGAAAAGGGAATTTAAAAAAAATGTCTCAAAATGAAAATGATCAATTAAATGAAATAAATATCGAGGTGGATACAGTATCTTCACCACTAATTAAATTTAAAAAAAAAATAAGTAATTTTCTTTAAAGTCAGGTTCATTTTTTCAACAATGGTATTTCTATTGAATTTCAAATCATACTTTGAACCCCAATCTCAACCACCACTAAACATGTCGATAACATAGTGCAAAAGCAACCGTCAATGACTAATTTGATAGCTCTTTCCCAAAAGAAATCACCAAGTACAGAGGATGGAGGATATGTCATTTGAAGAAAGCTTGCTCAAAAGCTAAGCTTAAAGTGAACCCCACGCGAACGAAGTCGCGGGCATCAGCTAGTAGAGAATAAATTAACATTTTTTTAAGCAACACTAAAAAAATATGTTAATTTATTCTCTTACTAAACTATTGTACATAACTGTGCTCTTTCACAGATTTAATTCAAGATTTAGTATGTAGACATGGTAGAAGGTGTAAAACCTCATAAACATTTATCGCTGTAGATGTCATTATGCGTCACATATTTAAGCTTATGTTGGGACAATCTCAAATCTTTTCATACCTGTTCTGAGGAAATGATTCATCGAATAGCCAATACTCGGCTTCCATGTTTGATTTAACTAATAAAAACAATTGAGGGGCGTTCATAGTCGTTCGGATGTATCATGAGTGAGTCAGGCTTGCGTCACTTAGTTTCCTAACTTGTCTCGGACAGAGGAGTTCACTGTCTGCTTTGCATTGTGCGACGAATATTGACCTTAGATTTCATAAATGTTTAGACAAACTTCAGGCTGACGTTTGTAAACTACCGCATTGTTAATATTTCGATTGAAGCAGTTATATTAGTCAGTAAAGATAAATCAATAAAGTTATAAACATGTTTGTGTACCATTTTCCTTCCTCCGTGCATGAGGGTCAGGTTTCCTTATAGGGCAGTCCCGAACTGGTCTACCCACGTCCCGTTCTCTAAAGGGACACGCGTTATAGTGTCTAGCCTTATACAACGAAATGTTTCTCAAAAGAATCTGTTGATTTTACAAGCGTATATTAAGTGCTGTGTAAGACGTATCGACATAATATTAATAAAATAAATTCGTTGCATGAACAATGCGGACGCAACGGTATGAAACGAAAAATTGCTATCTGCTAATCGCTTACGCAGTACAAATTATGTGTTATATTAGGTAGCTATTTTACAGAAACCGCTGTTCGAATATGTAGCGAATGCATAATATACTGGCGATGCTCTCACTCAGCTTTGTCCTAAGTATGTGTGTGTTCTTTTTTTAAATGTATTGTTCTGGTGTTTCAGGGCCACCGCCAAGATTGGGGCTGAAGGCTGCCAGCCCCGGCGTCGCAGGCGTGGACGAGGATTGCAACAGCAACCCTAGCCTCGCCGGCAGCCAGCATTCCACCCACGATGACCTCGACGCGCACTGCGACAACTCGGGATATCTGTGGTTCCTCGACTACAAGTAAGTACATATTATTTATTACTAGCTGCCCGACCCGGCTTCGCATGGCTATACTAATGAAGAAAATGAGATCAAATCAGATTCTTGCCACAAAAAAATTTATAGGGACACCCAAATCACTTAGTGGTATGATGTATACTTTACGACCTATTCATACCTCCCAAATATACATGCAAAGTTTCATAAAAATCGGTGGAGCCGTTTCGGAGGAGTGCGACTACAAACACTTTTATAGGACAAGAGATAGATATAATAAATCAAAGCATCATTCATTCATTGGTCCACCAGAGGTCTACCTCTGTTGTATGTATCTCTAAGGTCAGTCATCAGTTAAATTCATATTGCAAGCCATTGAAATTCACTCTGCATCTACATATCTCAGCAGCTGTTATTGTGCCAGTAATTACATTATTTTCATGTAAACTTTCTCTCTAATAGTTCGCCTTGTTCGAGTTTACTCTGACTTGTATGCCAAGTGGGCGTATTGTCAATTATTATTGATAATAGAAACTAGAAAGTGTAGGAGTATTAGTGCGCAATATTACATAGTTTATGTACTGCACATTGTTTATTAACCTTGTTACATAAGCTATATTAGGTGGGAAACAAGAAATCATAATTAAAGTGCATTTATTAAAAAAAAAACAAGTTTTTAAATATAAAATTATGTTATTAGGTATTTTATAAATAATATTTGTGTGAAAATAAATACCTAATTCTATATCTATACTAATATATATAAAATATCTATATTATAAAAAGGAAAGATTGTTTGTTTGTTACGATTTAACTCAAAAACTACTCGACCGATTTTAAAAATTCTTTCACCAATAGAAAGCTACATTATCAGCGAGTAACATAGGCTATTTTGTGTATAGTACATCTACATTGCAACCGTGTGAAGCCGGGGCGGATCGCTATATCATTATAAATGAAAATGTTGTATTTAAATATTAGATACTGTGTGTGTTTTAGGTACTTTAGTGATAAATTATGTTCATCTATAATTTCACATGACTAATTATCTTTTTCTCTCCTTTCCAGTCCGATATTTCGAGACGGCTCGTGTCATCACACCTCAGTACTGTCCTCCGTATCAGCCTCCTACAAAGGGATAGGCGATCTCACATCTCGCTTCGAATTCACATCCCGATATAACGATCTGGCAAGAGACCTCGACGCAAATCTAGCCGAAGCAGATATAGAGAGCTTTAAAACTGAAGACATCCACGCCCTTCTAATGACCACAAACTTGCCGCATGATGCCATCATTGATGATAGAGCTAATGATGTAAGTCGATATGATGACTTTAACAGATTCTTGTATGATAAATATAATAGCAGCAACAATTCAGAATACAATTCATTCATTTTCACTTCATAACAAATAAAAAATACATAATGTTCACTATTTAATGTCGTAGATAAAAGTTTATAAGTAAGTTATTAATTTTGAAACTGTCGTACATGATAAGAATCCAATATATATTAACACATAATCTCGTAATCAAGAACATTTTTTTGGTTTAGTGTTGGAATCGGTGTTCGGCGTATTGCAAGATTTATTTCAAAATAAATTAAAAATTTAGTACAAATTAGTTCTCAAATAAACAATAATACTTTTTAGTTGAACCGTGACATAAAAAAACCCATTTTAAAACGGAAGGGAATTACAATTCTTGAGATACAAAAATTGTATAACGTAATGGTATATGTACTCTATGTGTATGGGTTGTCTCTCTCCCTAAAATATGGCGAGGGGGTCGATGGCTGGCCATGCGTCATACTCGTGAACGGGTGCTACTTGTGGTGACTGGTCGAACTTGAATTCGTGTATGCGGTGATATTAGTTATTTCGTCTATGTATTTGCGTGTTGTTCCCACGAGAATGTAAGTGAGTGCTCCTACTTCACCATACATTCTGCTGATAGAGGACAAATCTTTGTTTTTATTTATTTTTATTTTTTTCGTTTATATATACTCGTATATTTTTTCGATTATTATAGTTAATTACTTAAAGATGTCATGTGGAACATGGTGTAATGGTTGCAGCTCCTTACAAAACATTTGTAAAACAAAAACTTGGCGATTAAAAAAGAGTGGCGGCGAGTTTCTTGCCAGTTCTTCTCGTCCGTTCTACGCCCTTGATTTGTGAACTGGCAGTAAATGTAAAACTAGAAGCATTTAATATGTATTTTTTATTGACGTTCATAAGTGTACATTGTGTTACCTAAATGAATAAATGATTTTTGATTTGATTTGATTTGACTAATTAAAATATAGAAAATGAGTAGTACTTGAGTGTAAAATAACTTCTTTATCAATATTGGACGGGCTCTTTGGCGCGTTCGGTAGAACACCTGACGTGCATATCGATGGGTCGTGGGTTCGAATCCCACCGGGTCGACATCTTCATAAAAAAATAAGCATGTCTTTAAGCAGCTGCCACGTCTGGTCACTTTGGGCATTGAACGGGTGGGAAGAACATCGAAATTCCGGCCGGGTAAAGAACCACCGTTCGAAGATGTAAAAACCGTGAAGTGCATATAGCGCGCTTTAGGTTTCAGTCAATGAATTTCCGAATGCTCGAAGTAAAAAGTAGGTCGACAGCGTATCATTGTTCATGTTCTGTGGCTGAGGTATCACCTACCATCAAGTGAACCTCATGCTCGTCTGTCGATAGCTAACATGAAAAAATATCACCTCATGTTAAGCATTAGTTAATATAGGCACGTCTAAATAGCTTCGCATATAAGGCCAGGTGAGGAAATATTACGCATACTATGCTAGTAACCTACCATGTTTTCACATTTTCACTTGGCTTCGAATATTATATAACATTCCTTACGCAATCGAACTTTGTTTTGAATAGATGAATAGATCATTGAGAATATACTTTATTCAAAATGTATTAGATTTATTTTCAATTTGACTAACTTTTCTAACAAAGACAAAGTGGTCTTTAATAATAAAGAACAGTTAATTTTATTTAACCAATCCATATTTTAATAATGTTTTTGGATTTTGTAGTATAATTTTTAACAATTAACAGTTGATTAGCGCTAACTTGACTATGTCTATAAGAAAGTCTTGTACTGACTTCTGACGGCCTAGCACGAACAACATGCGAACAAGTATTCCTATCGCCAAGCTGTCATTTGTATGAAATTTCAAATTTTTCTCATACAACTGACAGATGGACTATTCGAATACTTTTTCGATAGTCGTTTGGGCTAGACCCTGAGGTGATGTAGAAAACCCGGGAGGACATTGTGATAGGCCGAATAACCGATATGAAGAAACTTTGTAGAACACAGATTACGAAATTTTGAAATCGATATTTTTTGGAAACCTTTCAATAAAAAGTTAACAAAAATAGTCTGTATTTTTGGTCACGAAAAAGTTATCTGTATCTATTCCTAAGTGTATTCAGATTAATAAAATCTAAAACTAATCTACATTTTTTAAATGTAAAAATAAAGAAAATTGTTAATTAGGAGATTATTATTAACGCGATATTTCTGAGATTCTATAGGTATGTATGTGTAGTATCTTACGAACCGTATCCTTTTCTCTCTACAAAGATATTTATCAAATCCTGAATTACGTCTTTTTGATAGGAACACTTGTATAATGTATTCTGAAATATTAAATAGTGTTATCCTACTTCTGTTGTTAAGTTGTACATCTAAAACGAGACAAATTGAGAACATTATTTTGTTTTAACAAGTTAGTTAACTTACCCTTTTCCTTTACAATCATTTCAGTTCAAAACTGTAGAACTAATTGATCTAAGTGGACAATGCTAATAAAAGACAATTTATGCAAGATATTTATAAAGTTTTAAATTATTCTGAGTCAATATGCAATAACAGTCCTGAATTAAATCTGATAAGTCATGTAAATTTATAAATTCATTGAGGTTACAACATCAGACCAAATAAGGATACTATTTTCTTATATGACGTGAAGGTAAAACAAGAATTTACATAATGAAATAATCAAAATATCATTTACACGATACCTTTAATAAAAATGTCCCTGTCAAGTGATTGAAATACTTCAAGCTTATTAAGCGTATGTGACCATAATTTCGCACTCATAATACGATAGTATAAATCCATAAATAACTTAGTCCATCTGTTTAATTTTTACAGTTGAATTACTTTAACGATTTCGATAAACATCGATACTGAAAAGTTTTGAATTGTAATTGACGTTTTGCTCTTAGTTTGGTGTAAGAATTTTGAATTAGATAGGTATATGAATATGTTGACAATAAGTTATAAGAGAATAGAATTAATTGGATAAAATTGTGTCAAAGTCCATATAATAATTTTGATCAAATAGGTAAATTTATTACAGTTTATCAGTATTAGGAATTCTTAACCATACGGTATATTACAATATTTATTTAACAACTTTATTGCACAAAAACTATACAAAGCACTTAAAACATCATAATTGAAGTTGCAAAAGTAATATTAAAATTTACTCATAATATGAATTTTAATATATATGTGTACATAATGCATATTGTTTAACTTTTACTATGTACGTTGCGTCTCATATAACATAATAATAATAAATAATAATATTATACTACATCAAACAAGCCCATAATAATTAAGCCCATAATAAAGCCAATTCTCAAGAACATAATAACAGCTCTCTAATAATAAAATTTTAAATGAATTCTTAAATGTTACTCAAACTCATCCAATGCATGGTTCCCACACAATATAATATACATGAGTTTATAACTATATTATTAAATGAAGTTAACAATTTTGTTTATCCACTCAGCATTTGTTTCTCAATTGTTTAATTAACATAATATATATTTTTTAATTATAAACCTGTTCATCTCGATTTTAATCAACCAAGTATCCAATATGTACCTATTTTATAGTCAATTATGATATTATTATTCTTAAATCATTTTTTATTGAAATCGTGCAATAAGCAGATGTATATGATCAAATCCAAATGTAACTTATAAACTTAAATTAAGAGCTGAAGTGAACATAGACAAATAATAAGTCTAAGGTAATACAATATTCTCCTACATTAATTAAAATAATTTCAACTTATGAGCTATTTAATAATTCGTTTGGTCTGGGCTGAGGAATATATTCGCGGAATACCTGGTTTCATATAATGGTGTATTACAGAGTAACCCCCAAGGAGAAATGTTTGCGAGCATCTCGAGCTCGCTGATGGAAAAGTTTCGTTTCGACAGTTCCATCAGTGACATCAGTAGTTTTCAGGTTCGCCTTACCACTTCAATGTTTTATGTTTCTCCTACATATTCATCATCTTTCAGCACATTCCATTACACGTTCCATTTTTAAATATTTTAAAACACGCCATCTAGTTTAGTTTGCTGTTATTACGTACAAATCAAATTGTAACTCCAACAGATGGCGCGCTGATGTAAGCTATTTTTATTTTTTAATACTTATATGTTAATAGAAGAAAGTTTCTTTGTAATTATAGTAACGTGTTTAATATATTATAAATAAAATAAAACTAAACGAAGGTTAAAGTCATAGTTTCAATATCGATTCATACATTATTTTACAATATAGATTAGAGACCTTTAAAAAATGTAGTTATTCCTCAACGTTTGCGTTGTGTTAATTGTACTAGCCCGTATTATAAAGTTTATTTAGTAATTTTGCTACAACCGTTGCCCGTATTTTTGTAATAAAAATAATATCTACTTCAGAATCTCTAAAGACTATGTCACCGCAAAACAACTATTTATCCGTATTTATTATTAGAACAGTATAATGTCTCATGAGGAGTCATAGCCAAAGCTCACATGTACAAATAGATGAAGTCCGATGTACTTGGCTCGCATTCACAAAAAAAGACTTCCTATACAGAGCCCCATAGTACGTTGGTCCCACGGGATGTTCGAATAGTAACGATAAAATAAGACCTATTCTAATGTGTGCGTGAAACGTTCACCCTGAATTGCGTCAATCATAATACACCAACTACACTCTTCTACAGCTCATACAGTCATTCCCTTCTCACAGCATGCATGTGTGAGTGTGCTATATCTGCTGTCCTATTCTATGTGTGTTATCGTCGCCAGACGGTGACCATGTGTGTGTTACCAATGAAGAACAATCGCCACTTATTCCCAAACTATGATGAATTATTAAAAAAAAAATCTTAATAAACCTTTTTTTTTCTGAAAACTAAATTATCATAAATTCTCTATGTGAGTTACGCTGTGTAGGCAATAATAAGTTTTTGATAACCTATACATTACCTAATTTGTGTACATAATAACACAAACATTGATAACTTTAATTACTTATTTGTCATTGCTTAATTATTGTACCAGACATATTTAAATTCACAACCACATTTGGTTCAAATCAACATTAGTGACGTCACATGCATTCGAATTTATGCGCGCCCCTCGCATCAAATTAGTGTAAAGTTTGAGAGGAGCATGTAGTGGCTAATATTAAAATTAATATCCCCGCTGTCCCAGTAGCGCACTGGGCTTTCAGAAGTGCTGTACTGTGTACTATTCTGCAATGTATATGATATATTGTTTATTATATGAGGTCACATCGAATACATTACAAGACCTTTTAAACGATTGTGTGTGCGTAAGATAACATTCGGTTGAAAGGTGGAATTTTCAAGACTTTAAATAAATCTAATTAAGACATTTAAAAATCCGTGTGTGTGGTCGTTTATTTTAGTGTAGTGAGTGATTCTCGTAAGAAACTATAATATGGGTGTGACTGAATTTGATTGGGACTCCTGCAATGGGGGATATTTTTCCGTGAGTTTTAATTATAATAACATGTTTCCAATTAGCTGTAATAATGTAAAATGTCACAAGTACATAATACTTATACTAAAATTTACTACTAATCAATTCTATAATATCTAATATATAAAATTCTCGTGTCACAGTTTTCGTTGCCATACTCCTCCGAAACGGCTTGACCGATTTTGATGAAATTTTTTGTGCTTATCCGGTATCTATGAGAATCGGCCAACAAATGTTAGGGGTAGTCCACCCCAAAATTTTTTTTTTAAATTTCTGGACGAAATTTTTTGTTTTTATTTTTTTATAACGTAGCATTAAAAAATACATACAACCCTAAATTTTTACTTTTTTATCACCAACCCCTTCTTTTTAGAAATTATTTACATGGCAAAACAACGATCGCCGGGTCAGCTAGTAGTATATAATTTCTAATGTAGGTATTAAAAATATTGGATTACCTTTACCTGAATACTATTTAGATCTTTTAGGTTTTTTTAATGAATGAATTCGTCTAAATACGGCTTCAGAATCAATATAAGATTCAAATTATATTGTAATATGTTTAATAGACAAAGGCTTACAATTGATGATACACGATTGCAGTTAAATACATAGTTTCACTCTGCATAGAATTCTCTAACTACCCTTTTATCATTCAACTTATATGCTTTACTACCTAATTAATTTCCTACTTATTGTTAAGTAGCTACTTTATTTGCCTAACAATATAATGGATGCAGTTTATTAATACAATGTACAATACCTAAATGATAATAATTAAACTTGTGAACTTTGATTATATACATATAATGATGTATGTATATAATCAAAGCTTATGAATGATAAATAAATACTTAACAGAAATATTCATCAAATGCCTGCGTTTGGAATGATAGTTTGTTATGTTGTTCCATAGCTGTATGACTCGGAATTGTTTGATTTGTGACCTCATTTGTAGCAGGAAAAGGAATTAAATTGATAACGCTCGCCCGCACAGTCATATACTTGTGTCATGCAATATAAACTGATCTTCTATACACAAATCGTTTATATTTCATGTTTAAACAATATCCATGGGAAACATCAAAGTGTAAATAAAGTTTTTCGGGATCTAAAAGAAGCCACTTTATTGCCTTCCATGTTTGTTGAATACATTTAAAATTACCTTTGTCCTAAATTAAACTTTAACCGCGCCAATGTTTATGTTCTGATGGACGCTTACATTTCGTAATCTTCCGGGAATAAATTCGAGTGCACGATTGAACGCAATTCCTCTTACAAAAAGTACTTACTCACTATAACTATCACAGTATAAAACCCATCAATGTTTTCGATTTATGACTGCATTTAATACTCGATTCCTTTTAAACAGGGAGAAGAATCAGTCGGCTCAATCAATACTATGTCAATATGCAAATCGGAATTACTATTTTCACCGGTCAAAGAAGGAGCACATGGTGTTCATTTCAGTGTGGACAGCCTCGACTGTGAACTACCCACAGAACAAGACCTAATTCTCACATGTCAAGCAAACAAGGATAACTATACTATAGCTTTTGAAGGAAGTCTCACCATTTACTCCGAGGACAGTGAGTGTGCTGAACTTGCCGTCAATCAAAAACATGGTAACGTATTTAATATACCTACTATGTATTTATAAAATTTAATTTTTAGTGTCTGATAAGCTTCTACTAAACTTGAATAATTGTTTGCAGACAAACTGGATAAAGATGATATGAGAATAATATTAGATAGTGATGAAAGAACGCGCAGGAATTTAGAATTATTAGAAAGATGTAAGAAATTAACCAATAAGTTAACAACATCTATGGCTAGGAGCGATTTAGGTTTAACTACATGGAGTAAGCTTAAGAAACAAAGCAGTCAATTACCCTTACAAAGGTCTGTACACATTAAATAAATACATTTTTAAAAATAATATTGGGCGCTATTTTTTTAATTTTATTAAATAATTTTTTAGGCATCCATCGGGTAATAACAATGAAAACTCAAACGAATCAACGGATGCTACCAATGAAATGAACAATTCTGTAATAAAGAGTCAAAGTCTTCCTAACTTATATCGGCGAAAACTAATGAGTAGTTCGATAAATTCAGCAGCCTTAAGCAATTCAACGGTAGGTGTTGGTGAATACGCTAATGAAAAATTAATTATCGAAACGCGTTACTCGCTCATTGCTTCCAATAATCACTGTTCGTTTTTTAGGTCGATTCCTTCACTGCAAACCAAAGGTTACATAGTACTCCGATATGTATGAAAGTTTACGACGTGTCTCAAAATCGTTCACAAGGAAGTCAACATTCAGAGCCGATGAGCACGTCCTCAACCGATCAAACCTCCACTGATAAAAGTCAAACAAAACAGCAATCTTTTAATTTAGTAAAACTATTTATGAAACAAAAAAGCGTTAGTAATGAAGGTATTGTAACTATGGATCAGCTTGATCAGTCCGAGTGCTGGCCGAGTTCAGGAGGGGAAAGCGGCGAGTCATTGGGAGAGCACAAAACTGATGATTCAAAATCTATATCAGCTGATAGACCTCAAGCAGAACTACCGAGAGAAGTCACAGAAGAAACATCGTCTCTGTTTTACGAAGAAATACGAACAGTAAATCCGTTCAATAGAGTATATGATGAGGTTTTAATAGAAGAGGAAGAATCTGATGGCGCTAAGTTAAGCGATAGCGAAAGTAATCTTTATGCAGTAGTAAATAAACCGCGCATTAGGCGAACGAATACAAACTTGATAAACAGTCCCTCTAAAGTACGAAACAGAAAGTCGTGTTCTTCTCATTCTTCTGCAACAAGCGTAAGTATTTCGAGTTGCTCGGAGTCTGACGGTACTCAAATAACTAAAATGAATAAGATCATACATCGAGAGGCTTGTGATACAAAAGCGACATCTACTCATTTTAAAATAAACACTGAAGATAAAAGTATGCAAACATCAACTCTACAAACGAGTGTTTCTCATGAGAGGGAATTATTCAAAGTTGTCGAAGCTTCTTTCTTAGAAAAATTGAAGGAAGGTGATTGTGAAAAACCCGTTTTTGTATTATATCCTAATTACACACTTCCAGATATAAGCTTTTTGAACGGTAGACCAAATATATACTTAAGTCCAGTGAAAGTTAATATGTCACCAAAATCAAGTGACAGTAAAAGACATCGAACTCAAGTCAAAGGCAAGCGCCCATTTTCATGCAACGATGTCGAAATGTTGAAGAAGAAAGGGTTGGGTCACATCAAAGACTGGGATTCATTAAACTTTTTATTGCCGCTTGAATGTCGACAGTTACTATCAGAACTGCCGGAATTAACGCAACATATTAAAGAGAAAGATATTATTCAAAAATGTACCGACAAATATTGTACTGCATCACCTTCCTCACGACTAAGAAATAGGCCAATGAGTTGCGATTGTAATAACTTGGCTGCGAATACAACCGCCGTGTCATCTAGTTCGAGTACCGCTACACAACCATCATCGGGTTACCGAGGATCGTCTACAATGCTCACTGACTCGTCGGCTCAAAATAGCCCCGCACCAGCTGGAAACTTCAACCCTCTATTTGTTTATCGCTACGACAGCGCAACAAGTTCAGAAGCTAGTGGCGTCCATTGTGACGGCCAAAGAATTAACCCAACTATACCAAAACGATCCCTTTCTTTGGCTGATCAACATCGCTTTACCAAACAAGGAGAGCCTGTACCGCCAAGGCCGCCTTTACCAAAAAGTATTCTACGAAAGTCCTTGGATAAAACCAGAAAATCCAGTGCGCACACAAAACGTTATAGTATGTTTGAAATGGACGATCTTATACAAGATCCCTTAGTTTGTGCAAACACAGCAGTAGAGCAAAAAACAAAAAGACGATCTCTACAAGAACCCTATTATCTTCAAAACCAAAATATAGATTGTAGGAAAAACAATGATTTGGCTGCAAAGAGATTATCGCAACAGTTTTTGGATGCGGCTGATAAAGATATAGATTACAACGAGTACTATCAAGATGAAGGTGTGGGTACGGAAAGCAGTCTCGAATCTGGGAAATCCAACGAACTTAAATACCATAGACCGCACACTCCGCCAATGCCTAAGCCAAGAACAAAGAAAATGGAGTACATAGAATTTCCGCCACCCAGTGCGCTTATCAGCAGTGCTGATTTACAGCAACTTGAAGAATTCTTGAAACAAAGCGGTTTTAACTGTCAAAACATGGATGAATGGGATCAAAATCAAGTACAAAAGGTAAGGAGTCAGGTAACCAAGTTCCTCCAAATGAAGCGTTCTCAAGAGGAGAATCAGAGATCGACAGATTCTAGTGCCAGCAGTTGTAATAGCAAGAAATCTGTAAGTTTCGCACAGAAATCTGAAGTGAAGAGTGATAATTCGCAACCAAAGGGAGTGGAAGAACTCAAGGTAGTTAGCCTTGTCACTCCGCCTAACTCGCCTAACATATCAGCCGTGGTAGCACAAAGACATTATCAGGTAAAGTCCCATCGCTTTTTCATTCTCTCTGCACGGCAATTCCTGCTATGTTCAGTAAGTATTTTGGTTCTCTTTCTTTTATTGTTATTGTAAGCTTTATCTTCAGTTATTATGTTGCAATTCTTGAGCACTTCCTTTTCTTTGCGATCATCCATTTTTCGCATTTACATGTTACTAGCTCACCCACGATGAATGCCATAGTTGCCTTTAGTTGTAAACCATTTCAAATAATGAACGTAGCTCGAATATTTAATAAAATAACAGACACGAACAATACTCTGTATTTTAGGGGAAAAACTTAGCGGAAATACCAATTTGTGAAGAAGCCGAGGTGAGCCCTGACGAATTTGGAAGCCCCACGCGACTTGAAGGAAGAGGCAAACATGATTTGATTGATGTGTCGCAAAAGAGAGGTATGTACTCTGTTAATAATTTTAAAATAGAAGTGTGATTATAATTTTAACATTTGCTTAAAGCGTTTGCAAAATATATTAAATTATAAAGCAATTTATCTCAAAACCAGTAGTAATTCTTAGATCATATAGCGTGTAATAATGTTCATATTTAATTACCTCTTCATAAAAACTTCTTACCTCTCAGTACTCTCCTGGAAATTGTTTATATTTTACACATAGTATATACATTTATGTGTCGTTGACATCTTTTATCTTTATTATGAATTTTAGCTCTTGTTTCAAACGTAACGGATGCTGTCGAAATGTTAATACAACACTTCTCTCCTGCCATGGACCAAGTCGAACTCGCTTTCCTTGGTGACTCAAAACAGTCGCCAGCTTGCGCCAAAATTGCCTTAAACGCCCTATGTCCTGCTCTATACGCAATATTCAGGGATGGTTTAAAGGAAAACATCGAAACCTCGTTCGGCGCGGTCAATAACTCCGTTTGGCAAATGGTAGAATCGACAGCAAGACAAGGTAATATTAGTTAAAAGGATATCGCTGGCCTAATTATCAAATTTTGTAACTCCAAAATTTTCGACTTTTGTTTTTTGATGCCATCTTGTGTAAAATACCGTAACGAATACGATGGAATCACTCGTATCTACTAATTGTTTTCAGTTTTTTTGGTATTTACAAACATAAAACTACGTATGTCCACGGAATGTTAGACCTGTTTGTAGTTTTTTCCTCCTCCTGTAAAGTTTAATCAAATGGAGATACGAAGTTTGATAATTAAGCCGACGATATGTATGATAATAATCAGAGCAAATTAAGTAATAAAGACGTTATGTTTTAAGGTCCAATCACTAAATCGCTCAATGAGTTAGTCTTGAGAATAAACAGCGAAGATGCGGTGACGGAGGGACTGGTCAAATTCAACGCATTCATTTTAGGTCTACTAAAGTAAGTCAAAAAGAAGTTTACTATTATTTTACATTATTATTATAAATTAAATTAATGTTAAAATATTTATTTAACATTAAACATTTATAATTTTATTAAAACAGTGTTTATTCAGGGTACATATTTTGTGTACATCCTAATTTATTTCACCATTATCCAACCATGTAACAAAGATTCATATTTATAAAATTAGTATGATTGCTGTATATTACTTATTGATGTCGCAAATGTTATTATCGACGAGATTTTTAATAAATCCTGAATTGCTAATTTTCATCTACGTAGCATAGGATAAGTGAACTATTAATTATTATAAACGGTTAATAACTGCATGTAGTATTAAAACTAAATACGAAGTACGAAGGTAGGAGAAAATTCGATTTACCAAAATATTCGTCGATATTAAAAATAAGCTAAAACAAAACTAATATATGGCATTTTATTTTAGTGCACAGTCTGTTGACGCATGGGTATCGTATGTGAGAACTCGGGAGTCAATATTGGCCAAACATTATGACCCCGATTCTCTCATACTTGCTGGTTGCGTCGGCGAACCGCGCTGCAGGGCACTACTGGATACTTTGTTGGCCAGTCTAGAACCACTCCGTCTCCTACCATTCTCCTTGGACCTTATGTTTGAAATGCGAGAACTCCACAGGAGCTTCAAGAGAATTGAAAGCGACATGAGGGCAGCGAGTCGGGTAAGTTCTGCTTCTTTCGTATCTAAACTCGCTAATAAGTTTTTACGTGACTTAAAAACCTCCTCCTGTATAACTTTTCATATCTACCGATAACATAATTATATTCATATTATATCTTTGTATATGTATACCATTTTACATGCCAAGTGCCGCCAGATATTCAAGCTGACATCGCTTTATTTGCATTTTATTTATTGCATGTGCTTCGTTCGAATCACGATTCACCGCGATTTCAGATACGTTTAGCGTTTTCGTGCACAGCTTTCATAAAATGCAAATAAAGGTAAAATCGGACAATCGATGTTAGCTTATCTACCAAGGACGTTCCTATTTACATTTCAACTAACATCGGATAGCATGTTGCATGATGTTAAAAGAACTTTGGTCTATTTAACAGCCCACTTCGATTAACACTCCGCAACTAACCCTGAACCAACGGAACTTGCTGAAATTGGTTCGTTCGATGCAGTCGAGCGGCATGAGCGATGATTCTCAAGCGAGCGTCATAATGCGAAACAAAGAGCCCAAAAATAAAGAGCCATCTACTCCCGACCTCCTTAACGACACGGCGAATCTAAAGACTACTGTAGAAAAAAATAGACCTAGATCTTGTGTCAATCCATCACCCGTCGGTTACGATTTGTGCCCGAATAATAGCAGAATCGAATTAGAGACGAATAGACGATGGTCGGGCGTACAGTTGGGCTCGAAATTGATGCA
Source organism: Anthocharis cardamines (assembly GCA_905404175.1). Taxonomy (NCBI): domain Eukaryota; kingdom Metazoa; phylum Arthropoda; class Insecta; order Lepidoptera; family Pieridae; genus Anthocharis; species Anthocharis cardamines. The sequence continues at coordinate 6,384,649 of FR989959.1, forward strand.
GGCTTTCGACCGATTGGTATTTGACGATAGTGACGATTACACAGATAGCCTAGAGAACAACAAACCCTCCACTAAAACGCCCCCTGTTGAGACGAAGGTAATTTGGAGGGATTCTTTGTGTGAACTCAAAACGCTTGTTGTGTAGATCGTACATTTCGTTCGTTTTATTTGCAGATGTTTCGTTAATTAATAGCTTTCACCATGCTTGCAGCTTTTGTTTTGCTGACGCTTTTGTAGTTATATTTTTTAAGTTTTTCTTAATTTATACTTTTAAGTTTTATTTTTGTATTATTATATTTCGGTTTATATAAAATTATGAATTTTGGTCGTTATATGTTGTGTGGCGTTGTTTGTTTATTTTTATAGAACATGTGATTTATATTTGTGCAGTGAACGTTTCGCTTAGTCATAAATATGGCGAATATCGAGCAACCATTTCGTCTACACGAAACATTTTCATTCAATCCGAGCAATATCTGCTTCTACAAAATAGTTAAAGATGCATAACATGTTTTATGCAAAATAATAAATACTGTATAAATTCAAGCAAATATTCAAGTGCAGTTTGAAATTTATGAGAAAACTAGACTAGACTTCGTCTGCGTAGAATTCGTCTCTTCTAAAATATTTTTTTTTTACTTTTCGCAAAAATTTATATATTTTTTAAGAAAAAGTATCCTATGTCCTTTCTCATATCTCTAAGAATATGTGTACAAAGTTTCATGATAATCGGTGGAGTAGTTTTAGCGTAACAAACAAACTTACATTCACATTTATAATATTAGTAGGGATAGGGATATCGCCTCAGTACAAAAGATGTACGGCTTAGTTAAATAAAAGACACATAATTGCCTAGTCTTAATTGTTATTTAAATTGTATAGCTCGATACAAGCGGTGAGGAACAATGGAGGCCTAGCTCTGCGAACAGCTGCGCTAGCAACAACACGGGCAACGGCAGCAATAACTCTGGTGGCAAATTCCGAAGACTGCAGCTGAAGTGGGAGATGATGAGCACTGCGGAGAGTCCCGTTACGCCATCCAGTAAGTAGTTCAAAATATAAGTAGCACTTACCAAGTAAGTACTAAGAGCACATGTAGCCTATTACTTAAGGCTAATAAACAGTTTATTTCTATCCTATAGTGTCCTTTAACACTTTTCTTATTGTCTCTATCATACATATTATATTTGTTGTGTTCAAAATAATACGTAACATTGCAATTCATGTTATGCAAACCAGTCAGTAACTCATACGATTACAGACTATATGTCCAATATTAACGATATAATATATCGAATAAGAAAAAAAAATAGTGTTTGATATATCACTGTAGGTATAGGTAACAAACGATAGTATCGTCTAGGACACCGACGTTGTTTGATTGACGTCATTACGAAAAAGGTAATAAGTGGAATTACCATAGAATCTGCCTGCTCTTGAGCTGGATTTGTTTGTAAAATCCACATCTTTCCTTATAAAGGTATTCAAATCAAAACAAATTATTATAAGGAAATTAATTCTATATGCAACTTTAAAGGAAGTATAAATTATAATATTGTCTTTTATTAACGCGAGTATCACACATTTAAATAAAATACTTTATATTGCATTAAAACGTGATCTATTATTATTTATATTATTTATCCCCACGTTTCGGATATTTTTCAGCAACCGAGGAGGGCAGACTGTTCGGTATAAAGTATTTTATTTAAAAGTATAAGTTAATTTAACACATTATAAACATTAAAATAAGGCATGAAATGTCAAGCAATACTTTCTCGAAGTGCATATAATATCGTCGTGATCGTAGTACAACGACGGTTCTGACTTTTTACGGTTTTAGTTTTATTGCATAAAACTATCTGACTAATCATCAAACTCCATTTTTTTATTTGTTCTGTTGATAAAGGGTTTTTTGACAGTTCTAAATTATACAATATAGACCTGTCCAGGAGTTTCATGACTAACAATAGAACTAAAATCGTAAAAAAATCGGAACCGTCGTTGTTCTACATACGATCACGACGATATGTATGTTATCAACGCTTCATTGTAAGATATAGGCCAGGTGATGTGAGATATCAGTATTAAGCATTAGATAATCGTTCTGATTGATACCATGATTCACATCGACTTAATCTTATTTACCCAACGATAAACATTCACGTAAAATGATAAAACGCAACCATTTGAAAGCATATTCTGACACGTTATCTTCCTATCTAATTCTCAGTAACATACTTTCTCCCACAAATTGCATGATGAAACTCCCGGTACTAAAAACAATAGCCAGGGTAATGCCGTATTGGTGATGCGCCAAATTTAGAACTTCCTGCGTTGATATACTGTTAGTTAACTCATGAAAAAAACTATGATCATTATTACTTAGAGCTAAATAAAAATAGCTTATTACATGACTCTTTCTTTAGACTTAAAAGGATTAAATTGGCTTAAACTCGGATAAATAGATGACCCAGTTACATCATAGTTGTATAGTTGAACATATTACGTTACTCGACTTTTCGAACAAAATATACGATAGAAGAATTTGTTTTCTGTACTAAACTATCGCTGTTTCCTGTTGGCATGCGGATAGAGTAACATCTATTTTGGATATAACGCGTAGGTGATCTTTGTAAACATGTTACAAACACAATGATTTCGATTTTTCCAGTCGTATGCTGTTACGTATAAAACCATCCATTTATTTTTTACTAGCAACACGCCCCGGCATCACACGGGTGAAATATAGATAATATACTATATACAAAAACTATTGTTGAAAGAATTTTTAAAATCAGTCTAGTAGTTTTTGAGTTAATTCATAACATACAAAAATACAATTTTTACCTTTTCCTTTTATAATATTAGTACAGAAGTTTGTTTAAAAGTTAAAACATATCGAAGGTATAGTGCTAAAACCCAATAAGTATGAAATAAGAAGGTGTAAGTTAAATAATTTTTAGTTAAGGGAATAAATTACCTAATATATAATCTGTATGTCACATCACAAATATTAATTACGACGATATTCTTTGTATATCTTAGGTACTGTTATGCTTATATGAATTTAACTAACAACGTTTAATTTCATACTTATTGTGTTTTAGAAGTACTATATCTTCGTTATGATAATACTTACTTCATGTTTACGATATCAAACTATCTTGAAATCAAAGTCTATTGGATAAAGGATGAACATATATGATACCCATAAAGTCAAGTCAGTAACTTTTTTCTACGGATAGATCTATATACAATATGTCTCCAAATATTAAAGTTAAGTATCCTTATCGCCGTCTCCGCATCGTGAACGTCAATGGAATCTCAATATAAGCAATACCTCAACACGTGTTTATTATTTACAGTAACTTATTCTCGTTCAATTCTGGTTTTTAAATAAATTAAGTTATGGTTCAATTTTGCTTAAAAATACGTAATTCAGAGATAAAAATAATATTTTGGTAAATGCCCCTGGACGCCCGTATGTGTGACCGCATCGGTATCAATAGCATTCGTATTGTTTAAATTGCATTGCTTTGCAACTTATTCATCGATATTTTCTTATTATTTGATTTTTTTTCTGTGAATATTATTATATACATATATGTATAATGATGTGATATGTATCTATAATTCTTATATTATAAAGTAGCAGCCATGTTGAGTTTTTCCATTTATAATTATTATGGAGGCAATGAACTTAAGATTATAAAAATTAAATTTATCCTAACTTCAAGGAAAGTATATTTTCTTTAGACGTTTTTTAGATTTTAATTAGAAGCCTGCGTAAATTCATTGTTTCATTTAAAAAACAAAGTAAAATTATTTCTTGATAATATTGCATGAAAAAGGTTCACAGTTCATAAATGGATGAACTGAACGTTTCGGTTTCAGTCTACTGATTTCCGAATACTCGAAATATTTATTATGGGGTAAATTTATATGGGGTATACCAACCAGCAAATATAGTGTCATACCTATCTAATAAGGACTTTTGACATTTTTGATTTACGTCTATTATGAATGATCAATGATCATATTAAAGTGTAAAGGTAAGTTTTTCAAAGGTATTTGTGTTGCAGGTGAGACGTCACCGGCAGCCGCGCGAGGGTCGAAGATCCCGCGGCCCGTGTCATCGCCCGTGCGGCCGCCAGCGCCCTCCGTGCTTTCACCTGCCAAGAACGCGCATCGGTACGTATTCTAGTAACACCTAGTGTCTGTAATATAGAAACGATAATCAAAACTTGAGAGCATCTTAAAATGTTTCTGTTTACCTTCTTTTTTTTATATATATATAATATAGGGGGCAAACGAGCTTGCGGCTCACCTGCCGTCCTAGCATGACAACCGCGACAAAATTTTGTCGACTGTTTTCTCGTGTTTTAATCGATTATCGCTCTATTTCTTTCGGATCTAACATGACAATTACACTTAATATCAAAAATAGATATATTTGTCGATCGAGATATGTTTTCTATCAAAATTGTCGATGTCGAGATATAATATATCGAGATATCTTACATCTTAATTTGTCTTCTCTCGTCCGCGACATATCTCGTGGCGGTCATGCTAGGCCGGCTGATGGAAAGTGAACACCGCCGCCCATGAACATCTGCAACATCAGAGGACTTGCAGATGCGTTGCCGGCCTTTAAACCTTAACTAAACCTTCGTAATGAAAGGGTTAGATATACTTTTAAGTACACCTCAATGTTGATTAGCGTTTGAGAATTCGGCCACTAGTGTCTGTAATATTGTTTATATGGTGTTAAAACAAAATGTTCGCTAGTATGTTGAATGCTGCAAAGTAGATGAACAAAAAAGAATAGCCTATGTTACTCGCCGATAATGTAGCTTTCTATTGCTGAAAGAATCGGTCAATCGGTTTTTGAGTAACAAATAAACAGATCTTTGCTCTTTATAATACTATGTATTCGACCAACCGTCATGAAAATTGGCACGTTTATGTATTTTTTCACGGAGAAGGTTTATATGTTATCAGCTTTATTGTTACTTGGCACCAGTCAGCTAGTTTTTTATATAAATATAAATTCCAATAAATAATTTAAAAAAATGATTTCCCAAGTCACCTTGAGGGGTATGGGGCAGACACATTCTGGGTCTGTTTCACGTTAACGTAAATCGCTACTTCGTAATATAAATTAGCAGTTTTAATACTTACCAGAATATTCCGTAATTATTTTAGCTCGTCATTACTGATATCAAATGACTTTGTCTTTACAAAGTTCACTTTTATTTAATTATTATTTCAGTTTTATGAATGCGGGTAATTCCAAACGTAATTTATTTGTTACATGTGCAATTTATATTAACTTCCTTATTACTTCAGAATTATTGCGCTTATCCAAAAAAAAAGCCATAAATATACAAAATCGGTATGAGATGAATTGTACATCAGCTATGATAATAATGTTTGTTTAGGGTACCAATGATAAACGTAAAATAATCTGCAACCGAAATGCACAATTTTCATTTCACGTCCCAGCTATACCAGTAAACCTAGTCGGAATTTAATATTCTACCTATCTATTTCATGCTCGTAGTTTCCAGACAGACACATTTTATTTTTATTTTTATGTCAGATATCGACAGACGAGCATGAGGTTCACTTGATGGTAGATTATCATCTGAGGTATCCCTCAGTCACAGAACATCAGTCAATGATGTACTGTCAACCTAATTTTTACTTCGAGCATTCGGAAATCCATAGACTGAAACCGAAACTCGCAATATGCACTTCACGGATTTTCCATCTATGACATGTTAACAAAAAACTATAATCATACCAACTTTTTCCATTTTTATTTGACTCTTAATCATTATATATTTTAGAGGTATACCTGTAGCGGTTCGCAAAGGGACATCCCCGACAACAACAAACCCGCGAGCACAAACCGCACGTGCCAATGTTAACAGCAAAAAGCCACCGCAACCAGCAAGCAGGTAAAATATTATATAATTTATATATTTTTAAACATATTTTGTATTTACATAAAAAGTTATAAACTCTACACACTTGTATTTGAAGCTTATTATGCTTAGATAGCCATTGTATATTCCTTTTAGCAACATGCATAATATGTTATTGTAAAAAATCTCTTTTAATATTTATGTAGTCATATTTTGGTGAAGGGTCTATAATAGATTTCCTTATGAGCTTAAATTCGAAGCTTTAAAGCACATATTTAAAACTTACACGCATCTACAGAAGTATACCCGAGAAGCCGAAAAGGAAATCCTTGGACAAAGCAAGAGCCAATCATATAGGCGATATTAAAAACTCGGGCAATGTAAAAAAGTCGCCGTATGTATTATTGAAATTGTTGGGATCATAACGTAACTAATGAATGTTTCCTTTACTAATTAATGATAATAATAGCATGAATTCGCATGTTTATTAACAGTGAGAATAGTTAAAACCTATTGAGTTAAATTATTATTTCTGTTTTTTTTTCGACAAATATCGACAGACGAGCATGAGGTTCACTTGATGGTAGGTGATACGTCAGCCACAGAACATCAGTCAATGATGCGCTGTCGACCTAATTTTTACTTCGAGCATTCGGAAATCCATAGACTGAAACTGAAACGCGCAATATGCACTTCACGGTTTTTCCATCTATGAACGGTGGTTCGTTACCCGGTCGGAATTTAGATATTCCTCCCACCCGATCAATGCCCGAAGTTACCAGACGTGGGGAAAACATGCTTACAGAAAATTATAAGCATGTGCTCCCGGTGGGATTCGAACCCACGACCCATCGATGCGCACGGCACTTCTCCGCACGGCGTTCTACCGAACGCGCCAACGAGCCCGTCAAAAATTAACAAATTAATAATATTAATTATATATATTCCTTATTAATATTCATAAGAAATGTATAACCAGGATTTATAGAACACTAATTGTTTATTAAAATCTTGAAACCGACTAATCAAAATATTGATCCTTCGAGTCGGATAGAACAACAACATTAACAATCTACTTATTCTATTACAAGTATCATCCCGTATTAAGTATCAGAGGACCTAGCACGAACAATTTGTTGAAAATATTCGTATTGTGAATTTTTCAGTTATATGAGAAATCAAACTGAAGTTTCATATAAATAACAGAGTGACGATATACTTTCGCAAGTTGATTGTGAGATATCAGAAGTAAAAAAAAAGTAAATTATGTGCCGCTTTTTAGCTTATGACGACAGTTTACTTTTCTATTGACTGGTATATTCTGCAAGGATCAAACTTAAGTGTTGCAAGTTTTGCAATGCTATTGATCATAAAATACTTTACCGAAAGTTCTAAACTAGAAGTAAGGCGTATTTATCACATATAAATCACAGGTATTAACAGTTCTTCCTGCGGATGTGATATATCTAATTTTGAAAATATCATGCAATACTAACAGACTGTTATTTAATAACAGATATTTACATCTGTTATTGTTGAGTAACAGTAACCTGTAACCATCCATATGTATTGTAAACAGGACGTCCCGAGTGGACCAAGCGCAGCAAGGCGCGGGCGGTGCGGCGCCGCGGCCGTCGTCCCTACCGTACGGGCGCGCCGCCCCTCCCGCCGCCCCGCGCCGCGCCGCTTCCTCGTCCGCCGCGAGGGCACACACACAGCAGAAGCACAAGTGAGTGCCCTCATATCTATACTTCTATACTTAATATTATAAAGAGGAAAGTATTTTTGTATGTTACGAATAAACTCAAAAAGTACTGGACCGATTTTGAAAATTCTTTTACCAATAGAAAGCTACATTATCAGCGAGTAACATAGGATTTGATGTTTTTTGTATAGTACATCTACATTGCACCCGTGTGAAGCCGGGGCGCGTTGCTAGTAATTTATGTAACTGTTACAATTGGTAGCTTGATTAATTATCATTATAAGTGTCAGAGTCTTGATGGTAGGTCTACCTTGATTGTATATCCTGTCTTTAAGCTATGCTAGACAGACAGACGAGCATGAGATTCACTTGATAGTAGGTGACACCTCAGCTAAAGAACATCGGTCAATGATGCGCCGTCCACTGTTTACTTCGAACTTTCGGATATCTATAGATTAAAACCGATACGCGCAATATGCACTTCACGGTTTTTCCATCTATGAACGGTTGTTCGTTACCAGGTCGGAATTTCGATATTCCTTCTACCCGTTCAATGCCCGAAGCTACCAGACGTGGGGAAAACATGCTTATAGAAAATTATAAACATGTCGTCCCGGTGGGACCCATCGGAGCACACGGCAGGTACCAAACGCGCCAACGAGTCAGTCAAAATAAGATACAAGATATCTCGATCGACAAATATCTGTTATACCTACCTAGAATATGTTAGACGGTCGACAACATTTTGTCGTGTTTCAACACAAAAACGTGTTTTGTCGTGTTTTGACAATGTTTTCTGAGATACTCTATATACCCAGCTAGAAACTAAAATCTAACTAAACCACAATTTCCAGGTACGTGCGGACGCTGTGGCACAGACTGCCCTCAGACTCCGGCCACTTGGCGTTCAACGAAGGTGAGCGTTTACGACTCGTTCTTGAGGTAGACGACCAGTACCTTCTGTGCTGTCGCGGCGAGCAGAAGGGCCTCGTGCCCCGCGACGCGGTGCTCCTAGAGGACTTCTGATACTGGCCCGCCTAGCGCGACTGGCAGCCGCACTGGCGACCGCTCAACCTTGCCAGACAATAGTCTGGCAACACCGCGGGGCCAGGCGGCTGCGATTGTAAATTAGTGCAGGCGGAAACTAGGGACTTGCGTGATAATTGTGATCTTAGTACACATAAGTGGTCGAACTTTGTGATTTTTGTGTTGACGTTACCTTTATTAATCGAATCGGTCCTTTTGCAGGGATTTCTATGATCGTAGTTTAAGTGTTTTTATTTATTATCTAAAAGGTTCTTAGGTGAATCTTTTTAAATGACATTTTATTACTATCTTCTGACAGAATATAGATTTTATATTTTTGGACGAGACTTGACTTGGACATTATTTTATTTTTTTTGTTATTTTTACCTATCGCAGTAATCCCTGCTCTTGGACGCTATTGGAGATATATTACATAAAATCGATTTCGCACATTGTATGTATAATTGTGTAGTAAAATCTAGTCTTACGTTTTAAGGCACGACTATAATATCTTATACTGTAAATATAACCTAATGAACACTAGTCGTGGGAATATTTACCGCTAATGATATTTAGAATAAAGCATTTAGGAATTTATATACTCGTTGACGGTGAATACTTCCTCGATGTGGCCTGATACGTTTTACTCTAAGGACATAATCTCACTTAGAAACAAGTCACCGGCCGAGAGAAAGACGCTGGATATTAAATTTTTTAGATAAACTCGGTAATTGGTGTCTAAATTATATCGATTATTGTATCATAATGTTTTTGTACGTATCGGTGTTAGTTTGTTTAGCGATATAATATAAAGGGTCGGATGAATACCGGGTATAAGTCGATATCTACTGGATAGTAGATGACCGCGGAATTAACTACTTTCAAATTAACAGCATGCGACCTATCCATCTCACCTTCCTATCGAGTTTCCGATAGAGGTCATTCATCTATTCTATCTACTAGAACATCTAAACATTACTTGGGTTTAGTGTTGGCGTGGGCTATAACTCGGTTGTGGTACTAATCGCATGGCCTTTCCGAATTTCCGTTCCTCGAGTCCACATTTCTGTAATATCTCCGCGGTGTTGGATAGTAACGTCTCTGGAACTAATTGCATGCGCCTATCCACTTTCATGTCCTCCTTAACATCCAACGCCCATCAAAGGAATCATTCATTCGACCCCATATTTGTAAATTAGGTGAAATTTACCGTAATTATTGTATCGAATGCTAAACAATGTGGGGATCTGGAGTATCACAACGAAATGAAACGAACGGCCATTATTGTATATTCACATACAATGAATGTTGTTCAAATATTGTTACACTTATCGGTGTCGATACAACTGTCGTCTCGCATTCGCTTACGCCAAATATGATACTAATATTGTGATAGTCAATCATATCACTGCTTAATATGCAACTATTGAGAGAACGATATTTTTGGTATGTTTACGTATTGCTCAAGGGGGACGATTTATTTAGATATAAATTTGTATTAATAATACTCTTATATAATCCTATAATTATGATTGTACTCGAAATTCCAGTATTCATCTGTGTAGATTTGTAAATAAATATATTATTAGAAAACAAAAGGTCGAAATTGAAAACCTTTGAAATGCACGATACAGTTCCTCTCGTAGTCCGTCGTGCGGTTGAGTCACAAATTGGCGAAACGTAGATTTATTGGTGTGTCGTAGAACGAAATTGTAGTTTCAATGGCGTCTTTCTCGGAGCCGGGGCTATCTCCAAGCTCTTGCCGACTTCAGTGAATCAATCCGGAGTCTCGATGGCGGCAATCTCATTGTTAGATCAACTTCAGTGAACTGTCGTTCAAATATAATATGCCTTCAAAATATATCGCCGGATATTTGTAATTCTCGTTGTGTTATTTAGAATAATGGATGTAGTAACTCTTTGATCGATTATTCGGCGAAATGTGTCAAAGGTAAAATGACTGTATTATAGAGTGTAATTTATACAATAATTAGGTTAAGAATGTTGATTGTAGTTCAACTTTCGTGCGTACGTTTGTTGTGCGAATTATGTTTGTAAAATATAATTGAATTCATTGTCATTTACTCTGCGCTTGTGACTGAACGATGTGATGTGGCCTTTGTATGTAATTGAAGTTATTTGAAATTATCGTATTGTGTGAGTGAGTAGTTGCATCAGTCCATATTATTTATAATCATCTACTTACACTGCATCGGGTTGCTTCCACAAATAATGTATAAATAGTGATTATTCGAACAAAAATAACCGTATATAGCTTAATAACATGCCTTAAATTGTTATCATACAGTTCTATAGTGGAGAAATATACTTACATAGCTCGCTTCTAATGCTTACAAAATAATCGCTTTGGAAGTTAGCATAATATGTATTTAAAATAGAGAAGTTCGTTAGTGGTAAGTTTTTAACAGTTTGTATGGAATGATATTGAATCATGAATGTTTGTTGAAATTATTCCTGCGCGTTTCGTGAACGCATTGTGGTGTCGCGGTGAATGGTGAGACTGTGCGTACAAAAGATAAAAATATGTTCTTTGTGTGAAATTTAATTTTTAATTTACCATTGGGATCAATAATTTTTATTGAGTTAAAATTTTATTTTCTTATAAAAAAATGAAAAAAATAATAAAAAGAGGCTTTCGTTTCATGTGAAAGTCAACGAACGACTGAGAAATAATTCCGAATATGTTAAGTTAATTTCGAAAATTCTGTGTTCCGATTGATTATTATTATACATTCATCAACCATTTGTGTATCTATTATTTAAAGATATTATTATGTTAAGTGCCATAATTTAATAAATTAACAATTGAATAAATATTATAATGCATAACCATGTACACCAATTAAATAATATTTAAAAAAAATGTTGTTTGATTTTATCAACATAATAAACATGTAGAATCTAAATATGCTCACTGAAATAATCTAAGAAAAAAAAGCTAAGAAAAAATTTGCCTCTTTATCATTTATCGCTAAGTAAAGACATTAATTAATGATGCCTTAATATTTCTTTGAAAGTAAGGGAAATCTATTTATAATGTGTTTGTTCTTGATATCTAGCAAGAATATATGCTGTGTATTCTAAAAATAATTTTAATTAGTTGGTAACAGTCGATTAGGATTTTTGATAGGTTAAAATAAAAGAAATCGGTACATTTTGCATTTTATTTATGGTGAAACAACTACACAACAAATATTGGTACTTAAATATAAAATTGATGTAATATGTATGTCTCTAACGTGTTAAAATATTAAATCCCTATTACACAAAGTGCCTTCAAAGTTTCTAAAGTGACTGAATAGAACTTTTACCGTATTAAATGCTTTTTAAGTTATTCCACTTATATGTGTGGTTATCACATTATGAAAGACGTTATGATTGGAAAGATTTTTAAAATTGGAATGAATACTGACCACGAATCGATATTAAATAAAAAAAAATATATAATCGATATCTGCGATACATTTTTACATTATTAATATAATATCGTGAAATTCATTATTGATTGTTCAAAATTTTACGCCTGAACAATTACTTTAATTCTGATATTACTAAACCATATTAAAACATTGGTCAGCTTAAAATAATATGTATTTACCACATTAAAGGTTACTTACTATGTTTTTTATGAAAGTTGTGTAGTAGACCCTACGACTTACGAGTGATATTTCAAAACTACATACTGTCCCACGCCTAACATTTAATAGATACAAATACGATCAATTATTAAACACTAATAATTGAAATAAGTTGGATATTGTGCATCTTTCTATTCAAAACAAGTATCTTATGCGAATAAAATTGTGTCCTCTAAATAATTTATCGTCTCTGTCTATTGCATTTACGTTTAGAAAAGATCATAATTTGATACAGACATACAAACTGCACATTACATTCTCTAAGAACTTCAGGTATTTTTATTGGAATTGAATTACGTTTGTAAGGTTTTAATTATTCATTTCTACTGACCACCACTGGCATTTCAATATACTGTAAAAGCAGGGCGGTGTGTGATTGAGGAGCGTCTTGAGCAAGCGGAGCGTGGCGGTTCACGGGCACTGATTGGTCGGTAAGACCGGCGGTTCCTCTCGTTGCGGAGGAATCGGTCCTCTTCAACGCCTTTTCGTGGGGAGAGGGCCCGTGGAGTGCGCGGTGTTCGAGACCAACGAGCAGACCGACTTCTGGATAAAGGGCGGTCGTGCTCCTCCCAATCTTGTATGTACAACTCGTCCTGGAAGTAGCAGTGTATTGTATCATCATATCTGTATTATAGTCTTAGGGGTCTGCTGGCATATGTTACCTGGTCTGAATTTCGATATTCCTCCCACCCGTTTAATACCCAAGTGACCAGACGTAAGGAAATGCTTACAAAACAATATAAGCAAGTCTAACTGGTGGGATTCGAATCCGAGATCTATGGAGACGCAAGATAGAGTATGTTAAAATCGAGCGCCAACTAGCCCGTCAAAACTATAATACTTAAGATATTAGAGAAGTTGTAAATATAGGTATATTTTACAAGACTTATTTCAAAGTTAGAATACTAAGGTTTATCGTTTTCGCAGTAGGTACATATCAGATATAAACTAGTTACGTAAAGGCCTCGCCCTCATGATTGTCAGAATGTGTACAGTGGAATGTGATATTTCAAACTACTGTAATAAATAATATAAAGAAGTGAACACTTACCAGTAATCCGAACACATAAGCTTTCTATCAAGTGCTGGGTGCGATGAACTTTCTTAACTACTTATTGAAATTTGTTCATATTACCTATGCTAATGTACAAGTGATAATTTGCAAATAAAATGAAATAAAACAAGTATATATTAATACGTTATTTTGTATTAAATTTGAGTTACAAATACAATATTAATATCTATGTAGGTGTGTTATCATATTGTTTACATTTTAGATCAATCACTGAATAATACGTATTTGAATGAATAAGAGTTTGTCATATTATAACTTTTGTGTTTTTCGAGAACATTAATATCAAAGTTGACGGTAGAAACATATATTTAAATAGACAACAACAATTATAATATTTAAATTAACGTTACTATTTACTTAATTATATTTCTGAAATGCTACTGACTACTTTGTTACAGTAGCGACAATGCAAAATAATCGTGAATTTATAGCATCAACATTCAATCAATCCTAAGCCTAATTGTATCTTATAATACTCGTACATACAAAACATACTTATATTAACTCTTATAATAATTCTGTTCAGTCAAACTCCAAAATGCATTGTTTTCGACACCGTATAATCTTTTAAACCCTCAGATCGATAGCTCTTTCGATATGTATTCCTCCTTCAAATTTGATTATAAACGCAGTAATTTATTCGATTGTGTGAAAAATTCAGTGCCGAAAAGCAATGCAAATACAATGCTCCGAATTGCCTTCCCATTACGACACAAGATTCTACTAATTACTGGAATTGGAAAATAAACAATAATATCGTCCGAATAACATCTAGAAATTAAAATTATTAACTATTTCATTATTGATCAAACAATTGTTGAACGTGAAGAAGGTACAACAAATAAGTGCTTATGTTCCTACTACAGTATTATATCATATTATAATATTAACATATATATTGAATATGTGAAGCTAAGCCTCTACATTACGTCGGAGTGCACTGATTACTAATTTACCAAATGGACAGTTTATCAAAAATCTTATTTTTAGAAGATCTTTGATTGAGTGCCAGATGATTAAATGTTTGATTGTAATTTATGGATGACAGTTATCATATTATCAGAAACAATCGTTACAAAAAGTCCTCGAAGCTTCCACAGGGCTAAATCAAAAAGCTTTAAAATCTAAGGTGTATATGACTCTGATTTAATTATGTAATAACATCTTTTGAAAAATATTCGTTTCAGATCATTTTTGCGCTCTTATTATAGAAATTTCACCAATACATGATGCGCTTCTTCAAGAGCTTTTTGATATAATCCTTTTAATTATCTAAAAGCTTAAAAAAATTAAAAACTATGAACAAATTACAACGTGTTGTGATAATACATATTGCTGTGGTGTTGCTACATCAAAATTAGATAAATATAATAATATTACTTATTAATGAAACTATCTTTTAAACACGTAGATCAAAATCACTCGTCTATATTGGCACTCTTATATTTTCCTACACGATATTTTAAAAAAATCCGCTCTATTGTCAAATAAATGTAAAAGCATTAAAGTTGTTCAACAAAATATAAGCGATTAATAATATTGTCAGAAATATATGCTACGGGATAACATATTAATTAGTTCATAGTTAAACCACGCTTTACGTCAACTACTTAATTTCAAATAACAAAATTTAAGAAATGTATAAAATGTTTGGACATTATCAAAATTATTATCGAAATGTCGAATAATCATTCAGTGTGTGCTTTTAACTCTGTTGCTCATTCAGATTTTCGTCCGCCTTTGGGGGCTGCGCTTGCGGTGGTACCGGACTCTATGAGAGAAAAACCAGATTAAACTTTAAAATTTTGAAGCTAGCTGTCGTCAAACATACCAACAAACCCTGTAACCAATCGAAAAACCTCAAACCAAAAAGTAGTTCCCTAAATTAATAGTGAATTAAAACAAAGGCTGAAAAAGTATAATCAAAATCAAAGAATGGGTCAATTTTGTTAGTAGACAAAGTCACATCACACATGATACCTTAAAGCCCTTAGTCAATAATATGTGTATAAGTATTCTGGCTGAAACAAATGAGAATCATCTTGAATATTATATGTAAATGAATGGAGCTACGTGAAGATGAAAATACCTCCACCAACAAAAAGTACTATTAGGAACAAACAAAAATAAAACAGAAGAAAGAGGCATCACACAAGGGGAATGTCTCACCTCCTGCCTCGACTGCCCGTGGCTGTTGGGGAGGGGGGAGTGACCCCCAATCTGCTTTATGTAATCTTTATCATCGAAAATTTTGATGTCACCACCTCCAGGTCTGTGTTTGACGTTGTCGAGGGAACCCACTTTGCTCTGTGCTTTGAATTCCAACTTTTGGTTTTCGATCTGTTTAAAAATGTGTGCAATAATAAAATACAGTGAGACAAATACATAATACTGTTTATAGATATTAATAGTATACATAAATATTAATATTAAGCATTGATATAAATCTCTGAGTTGTAGCTTGAAATAATATTGATGCTTAAAATTTATCGTCTGATATTTGTGTAAACACCAAGCTATTGAGTATATAGCTAGCATGTAATAACCTACTTAATAGCAAAGTTAATCATATTTAGGGCCGGATGAGCAGAGCTTTATAGAAATAAGTTATAGTTCTGCTGTGAATCATTCAAACAATAGTGTCACTGCAAGTAGTTTTTGTGCTACTCATTATACATATATTTCACGACTATTTGTTTAGGCAGCAATGTGGTATATTATATAATATTAGGTATAAACATATATTATGGGAATCCTAGCGTGCTTTTATAGTTGTTGTTTCACAAACATTGAAAGCCATATAAATATATTGAGTACTAAGTATATCATCGTGTCCATAACATTAAAATCGGTGTTATTGTGTGTGTAACGTATGTTAATATATCATTCTCCATTCCACATATTTTCTTCCATTGTTGTGACCCAGATCAGCGTGAAATACAGCCTTCGGAACCTAATGGAAGTCCTAGAGACTTACATTCTCAAACATTTTCTACCTTAACCGACAAACTGACCTTACTGCGTAAAAAAAGAAATTTAGATGGTCTATTCGACGCCCTCCATCTTGGCAACGCCCATTTTATGAACTAGAAACAATACCCATACAATATTTCAACTTAATTATAAAGTGACAAAATTTTGAATACTGTGTGACAATAGGTGATGGTAAAATCCCTTTTTACTACAGATTTACCTAATTGCGTAACCAATAACAACATTGTGTACACAAACTTGTGGATCAAAGCACATCAAAGCAACTATTTATAGCGTAACTTACTTCTCTTGTTCCGGCTTTTGAAATAGAATTCTAAGGAAAGAGTGAACATTAATTTTGCACGATGATAACAATTTCTAAGTGTACCTAAGATTAAAATCAATTCTAGAAGGCTGACGTCATCAATAAAAGTATTGAATCTACAGTGCTTAATTTGTTTTTTTTTACATTAAACATCAATACTCACACGAACAATCCCTTTTTATCTTATTTTATAAGATATGACGAGCAACACTAATTTATACTACCCTTTTCTGGATCAACTAAAATAAAATAATTATATTTAATGAAATTCTAAAATAATGATCTTTTTACCTTTATTGCTCCACCGCCTGGCTTGTGGGTTATGTTCACAGTAGAAGCAACTTTCGGTTTGGCCTTTTCTTTGAAGTCCAATTTAACAGTTTCAATCTTCTTGTCACCACCCCCTGGTTTATATGACGTATTTTGTAGTGAACCTATTTTAGATTTAGCGTTCCATTCCAGTTTAGTTGAAGTTATCTAAAAGAAGATTCATATTAAAGTCTATGATACTTTGCGATAAAACCTACTTTACATACTATGAAATTGTTGCAATCATGAATACCTTCTTAGTTCCACCACTGGGGGTGTAAGCGTCATTTTTAGCAGCGATTTTTGGTGCTGCTTTATTGAAATCAAGTTTCCTGTTTTCAATCCTTACTTTTCCTCCACCTGGTTTGTATGTTGTGTTTTCCAATGATCCAATCTTAGATTTTACAGCTTTGATGTTGGGTGATGGTGCACTGCCCACTTGTACCTTATTCATTGGTACTTCTATAAAAAAAATGTTTCCAAATTAATAAGTAATAAATAGCCTAGTAAAAAAATCAATAACATATTATAAAACCAACTCACTTTTTTTATCAGTCATTGGAGGGTTTTCCGGTGTCTTTGCGGTGGCGCTCTTGCTCGAGGATCTTGAAAGACTAGGTTTAAGACTGCTACTTGATTTCTCTTTTGTTGGAAGTTTGCTTGGCAGCGTCTTGTTTGGCGATCCCGGAGACCCATTTAGATCCTTTGGTAAGAAATATTTATTAATTGTTAACTGAGCGCCTGATTAACCGAATCTTGATTAATGAAATTACTTACATTTCCTTGAGTGGATTCATCAACGCCACTATCGTTGTCACCATCTGAAAACATATTAGGTCAACTTATAATAATTATTATTGACAATAATCATATTGAGTAAATTATCGCGAACTAAAAAAAATACAGGTTATTTATTGAGTCATCTCAAATTACAATTATACCATTTGTATGATTCGAAAATAATGTAAAGTTTACCTTTTGGCCTTGACTTAGGAGCAGAAGCGACTTTCCGTGGGGTAGATCTTTTAGAATCAACCGGAGTTTGTCCAGGTGTTATAAGTTCCATGGGCTTCTTCTTTAACGGGGTATGAGATTTATTATCAGATATGGGTGATTTAGCTTCCAATACAGGTGATTTAGACATTGGTCTAGTTGCTGTTGGGCTAATAGTCTTTTTATATTCAGATATATTATCCTGCTTGATAGGAGTTTTTGGTCTTTGTGGCTCGGGAGTTGCGCTTTGAGATTTGTTAGACAAAACAGAATTTTGTGAAATATTTTTAGGTTCCGGTGACTCGTCGCTTCGTGTCAGAGATGGTGAGCGATCAGATAAATCTGTTTTATTTTGTTGTACTTCAGTTTTACTAGGGCATAATTTATTCTGTAGTACAACATCATCATCGTCATCACTCTTTTTCTTGGGAGCTAAATTTGAAAGTGAACCCATGAAGGATTCAGTCATTTTAGATCCAGCCAAACGTGTATCTGGGCGGTCTGCTATATCTCGAGCACCATCATTAGAAGCTTCCGATCGCACACTTTCTTTTGATCCGCGAATATTATCCTTACTTGCTCCGGTCTCCTGAATCTGCCCCAGTCCAGAATTTCGGCCAGTTACTTCATCATATCGACCACTTACGGCGCTGACGGACTTACGCCTATCATCTTCCATTTTAAATGGGCTCGGTGCCCCAGGTGCCGCTGCAATGCTGAAACTGCGCCCTTTTGCCGCTCCAGCCATTTCATTGTTGCTTTCAATCTTGTTAATATTTTGATTTTCATTGGAAATATTTTGATTATCCAGATTGGCTGGTTTGCTTTGATTCGATGTAGTAGAATCAAAATTATTTAACGAACTTTGTGATGATTGTCTTGAAATTTGACCTGAATATGGTCCGGAAGGTAGATTTTGCTTCAAAGAACCGTTTGGTTGGGAATTTATGTTAGGTCTCGTACCATCGGGTGTCGAAGCACTTCCTAATTGGGGTGGCTGTCGAGGACCAAATTGTAAATTGTTCGGAACAGGTGGTCTTTGAGCTTGAGGAGGAGGTTGTTGCGGCCGAGGGCCTTGCTGTGGTGCTATTGATTGAGGGCCACCTGGACGAAATTGCGGCGCTTGCGGTCGAACAGGCTGCGATCCTGGTGCAGTGTTAAATGGCCCTCTAGGTGTGGGTGTTCCTGGACGCAATCCTTGTGGCGAGTTTGTTACTTGCCCTCCTGGATAAAATTGTGGCCTTTGTTGAGGCGGAACCGGTCGAGGTGACGGGGATCCTAACGATGACCGGGAGTCTGCTCTGTTGAGAGGTGGTCTGGCAAATGTTGATTCCGCGCTGTTCGGAATACCCGGAGAACGAGTCTCTGCAGGTGCCTTAGTAAAGAAAGTGAGCTGTTTAAATGTATTGGTACTGTGATTATAATAACAAGAAATTACATCTTCAAACTTTCCGTTTGACATAAAATATAAATGACCAGCCCGCCTAGCATGACCATCAAGAGATATCTCGCGGACAAGTGAAGACAAATTAAGATATAATATATCTCGACATCGATAATTTTGATAGACAAGATAATATCTTGATCGACAAATATCTCTACTTTTGACATTAGAAGTCAAGTGTTAAGTATAAGTGTCATGTTAGACCCGGAAGATATAAAAAGACAATCGATTAAAACACGAGAAAATAGTCGACAAAATTTTGTCGTGGTTGACAACCTAGCTAGGCCGGCAGATGGCAGCCTCGTCTGTAATATATATTTTTATACCAAACTGTCTATAGCTAGGTAATTTGGAAACAATTTTAAATTATATCTACATAAAATAGAATACCTTGATGCTTCTTTTACTTATTGTTGTTTTTAGTTAACATAATTATGAATATCGTCTAAAATATCCGATTTCATTCAAAGTTGAACCAGAATAATATCTAAAGACACACACATACCAATACTGGCCAAGAAAGTTTAATTCAGATGTTAATTGCTTTTTGTTGTTAAAAAAATTCTCAAAATTCATGTTCTTAAAAATCTTTAAAGCCTTATGAGTATATCAAGCCTTGCCTCACGATAACGAATTGACACGAACTCGACTACTAGGTCAAAGTACGACCGAATTTTAAATGCAAAACGTTCTTCTAATGAAATGAATTTCCTTTTTTAAATAATCCACTAAAATTTCAGAAATTATACTATTTCATAATTTGGGTATTTCTTGAATATTTTATGATTTTTCCTTTAATATTTTTTTAAGTCAGATATCGACAGGTTCACTTGATGGTACAAGTGAACCTCAGCCACATAACATCAGTCAATGATGTGCTATCGACATCATTTTTACTTCGAACAATGGAAATCCATAGACTGAATTCGATCAATGCCCGAAGTTACCAGACGTGGGGATGTATTACTACTTACAGAAAATTATAAACATGTGGTCCCGGTGGCATTCGAACGCACGGCCCATCGATGTTATTGCGTATATGCGATGAATATTGTTTTCATATATTATGCAACAAAATGAATAAGGTCAGCATCCACTGTATTATTTGAAGCATATACCTACGTTAGTTTAATAAATCAATAACTTTACTGATAGCTACTAGCTTCGTGCTACGTGTAGCATATCAAAATGTCGATCGCGTGTAGTTTAATATAATGTAATCGCAGTTTTCAACGAAATTAATCACAAAATAAAATACGAAACGGAAAAAATATAACTGGAATCTAGAAAGTGGGAAGAACTTGGAAATTACAGAATTTACAGTTACGCGTAACGAACCATAGCTGTAGATGGAAAATCCGATTGCGTATTTCGGCTTCAGTCTAATCGATTTCAAGTTAAACTAAAAAAGATAGTTCGACGGTTGGTAGGTGGCTAAGATACGAGTGCAAAGTATAACTTGACTCTCACTCTTATTTCTACAGATAACAAAAAATTCTTCAACAACTACTATAATATTTTTAACTTCACTGAACAACAGAGTAAACAAAAAATGTTTCTAGGTAAGGCACATAGCGGTAGGTATATTATGCGCATTGCGATTAGCATCGGATGTTTTTGGATTGGGCAAACATCAAAAAGGTTTCGGTCGGGCAGGGCATATGATAATGGTAACAGAATTAATCAGTGAAACAAAAGAACGTATTAAGATTTACTTAAATACACTTCAAAGTCATTTAAGTTATCACAAAATGTAATTTCTAGAAATGGTTGACGACTTGCGTTTAGTTTATCGCGATGGACATGGTTAAGGGCATCTAAAAGGCACCTTTTACTTACCCAGTTCATTCTATTGTGTTTATACAAAGTAAAATAATAACAATAAATGGATGAGTTATACATTTAAAGTAGATTCACTTTATTAAAAAAAATAGGTGAATATTTATTTTATGAATATCTAAATATCAAATGAAATTCTTCAGCAGGTATTTTAAAATAACGTTATTTGGTGTAATATAAACTGCTTCTTTATTTTAAATCATATTAAAAAGTGCAGCGCCTTTTCCATTTTGATTTTTTAATTAATAGTAACAATATTAAAATAGATTTCAGTGCCACGTGCTTCTCAGTTGTAATTTTGTGCGCTGGTGAAGCCCTAAGGCTTACCCGATTGGCGTTGTTATTCGGGGATGGTTCCATACTGCTAACTTATAAATCTCGGAGCACTAAAAAGAGCTTTTTATCACATCCACGCGATGATTTCGTCGCCTATTTGCGATATCTCCTTGAAACTATAAAACAATAAGTTTTTATTATTCTGAATTCACGCAAGCGGTGCTATCTATAAAACCTCGTGCACAGCTGACGCATAAAACCACATTTCTACGTAGATTGATGAAAATTGCAGTGAAAATCCTTCTTCAACAGTATTTAACTCGTATGTTAATGTAAAATATCTTATTACTTTATGCTGTTTAAGAATATTTTGATGATTTCATAAAACATAAAATAAATAATAAAAAAGGACTATATAACCAAGCTAAATAAATAACATAATCATAATCATTGAAAGACAATAAGCGATTACTAAATATCAGGAAGTGTTTTCGTGCGTAATGAGATTGAATAACTAAGTACATATTGTTCAAATTAAAGTGACGTTTCAAATCCTGTTAATGTCTTCCAAAGAAATAGTAGTAATCACAAGGCTATGATAGTGACCTGCTCATATCGTAAGCAATTGCTTGACAATTACGCTTCGTTAGATGTAGAAACTTTTCCGTGACTAATCACCAGTTTAAAAACAAAAAAAAAATTGTACCTACGTCATTAATTATGATATATAATTGTATTATGTTTAAAGCGCCTCATTATATTCTGAGTCATATTTTATTAAAATTTTATATCTTTTTAAAGAATATGTTTTCTGTAAAAAATACATTAAAACCATGACTCAGGCTTTAAAAAATATTATCATTTAATTTTAAGGCCAATTGCGTCTGCGCCGCACTTTAGATATTAAAAACATTGCAATTTTTCAGTCTTATTTCGTGAGAAAAATAAATAAAATATAATGTTAGAATTTAAGCCTCTACCTACTAATTTTATACTATATATATATTTTCGGTTTTACCAGACTCATTTTACCTAACCTTGTCTAAATTGTTTTTGTTGTAATTAGCGAGAAGTATTAGAATAAAGTTAATCTTAAATAATGACGTAAATTACGTTAAATGAAAATAGCACGGGTTTTGTTAATAGCCTTCTCATATCAATCAAGAATTTTTCAAGATAAATTACTCGGTCATACTGAGTAATAAATTATGGAAAACTTGATATTATATTGTTTATTTTCTATGTAAGATATTTATTTTAATCAGTTTTGACAAGCAGGCATTTTCCTACAAGATAAGAGCTAAATTTGGTAAAGTACATTGAGGTACAACAAGTGAGTAATAATGATATGAAAAAAATGATAATGTTTTATCCTTAAAGACTAATGCGGTTTAATTTCGGACTATGACGTTGTGCTATATGATAATAAAACGATATCAGCTAAAATGACCTAATCGTATTTGATACGTTGATTTTAAGTTAAAGAGAATTACAAAGAAATATAAAACAATAAAGAAAGTAATGAGCACTTATAAATTCTAATAGGACCATTTTCGTTATCATAAATCCTATATTGTGCGGATTTAAAAGTAATTGGACGTTGACAAGCTGAATTAAGACGAATTAAAGATTCTTATCAAACATGGTTTTATATTTTCCTTGTTATGATTATTTATTTATTTTTATGCTTTGCTTTACAAATATTTATCCCTATGATGAAGAAACAAATATTCGTAACTATTTTCTTGTTCATGAAAACATATATTTTTACTATTAATGTACATGTACTGATAACTTATCAATCTATTATTTATTATTATTTGACAGTTGTTACATTTTTAATTCTGATAGCGAGTAGTCTACGTTGTACAGCCGTTGTATTGAAAGAAAATCGGTGTCTTATGAGCGTCACTGCCTGGCGTCAGCGCACAGCGGTGACGTGGTCGCAAGACTGTTCTTGCCAAACGTGTCTCAGTAGAGATATAAAACTTCGATCGCGACTAAACATCGCACATTTTGTTCTGAGCCTCCTTCGAGTGAAGTGTTTAGTGAATACAAATGTTTGTAAACGGTATTGAAATTATCAATACACGATTAGAAGACATTACTTTGAACGATCTAGAAAAAAGTGAGTGTTTTTCATATGTGCTTATGCACTATTTCATTTCAAGTTTATTTTTGATTGGTTTCACATTGGCAGTGTAATTCTGTAATTGTTCTGTAAATGTAAGATTTTGCAAACCCTCTAATTTGATTCTGATGCAGAGCGAATCTGTTTATTATTGTTTAGCTTTACCTTTTATTCTAAAAATGTTTATTATTTTAGTATGTGCCAAGAAAACATCTAAAATGTAAATAACTATTTATTAAGTGATTGATTCATTAGACACTAAATGAATATAATCAACATTCCTGAATGGATTAAACAGAGAATCATTTAATGAATGCGACGAAAATTATCTTCCTTCTAAACTTATGTGACTAATTTAATTATTACAGATAAAATGCAACCGAGTTCAGATAAATCATCAACGAACCCGAAAACTGGACTGCCTCTTCTTCATCTGACACCTGCCGGAAGCAATGAGAAAAGGGATGGAACTCCACCAATAAGGATAGACAACCCTTGGCTACTGAGAGTTCAAGATAATATACCAAACACACCACCCCCTCGAGGTGACAAGCCAAACAACTTCTTCCCTCATAGAATTGGATAGAATAAAGCAAATATACTTCAAAAATGGTTAAAGCTAAAAACTAAATGGCAAGATGCCACATCGAAGATCAAATTTTTAAATAAGATGTACAAAAATATCATCATTACGTTAATTATTTATGTGTACACGTGAATGTCAGACGTATCAAGGAAGCTTTTTGCCAAATACTGGAAGAAATGGTAGATTTAATAATAACGAGAATTAATGTTTTTATTCATTAATTTGTTTTTGTGAGGTGAGCTTGTAAAAACGAGAAGATTGGAGAATTTTTGGTATAATAATAATTGAAGATGTTTAGTGTTCGTTCTATTAGCGATGTTAGTTTCTTGTTTTGTTTGTAGATTATATTATAGATGTGTACATAATGTTTCCAATTTAAAGTTTATTAGCTAAGTAATAAGTTTCAGTAAGATTATGAAATAAAATAATAGAAATGTAGAGAACAGAATCTCATAATATTTAAATAAAATTTATTTTTGTTATTAATGTGAATCACAGCCACAAAGACACTAAAAATGTTATTCTTCAAGTGAATTATGTGACTTGATAGTTTATAAAAAATTGAAAGAATTAAAAGTTTCTTTATAGTAACTACAAAATATTTATATTTTACATTTGAACTAGATATTGTACTCAACTTCATCGTTGTGGATATCGAAACTTCTACCATGTTTAAATTCCTCCGAAGTGAAATTTTCGAAAATCGTAAATACAGGGCAACATAGGCTATATTAATGGAGCAAATGTGTAAACAATTATTAAAATAAATCTATATTAATCTATCTTATTATAAATCTTAATAGATTTATATTGATAAAAATAAGTTTTAATACTGTAAAATATTACATGTAATTTTCCTAAAAAAATGTTTTTTTGTTAACACTTTTCACAACATCAGGACAGAATATAATTGCCTTGTACATACTGTTCGCAAGAACTATGATTATAATCAGTAAAATAATTTTAATAAATAGGTAACAGAGACTGCAATTGATACCGGAATCACAACCCTTTGCATTATGAATCCTGACAAGTTCCTTGATACCTAGATTCTGCTTACATAGGGGTTGAGCTGACCCAGGCAACATGACGCCATTATGGTTTTTGTTTATTTTAAATTAAAACACAAATATTTTACTTTTGTGACAATATGATCACAGCAAATTGGCAAGTAGAAATGCTGATTTAGACCAATCTTAGAAGGGTCAATCACCTCAATGAAGCTCATTGACACTTAACCTAATTTTTTCATTACGAACTAAAATGATGTGTCTGACGAACTGATATAATAGCGAATACTAAAAAAAACATCTTAGGAATACCAGCGAGTGCTTTCACATAATAAGATATAAAAACTCATTTTTATAAAGAAACGAATTCGTAATATCCCCAGAACATGAATCATACCGTGACTCAGGAATGGTTAAATTAATGTGACATGGAAAAAGTATTCGTAAAGACGTGAACTTTTTATGGATTTAATTTAATGCTTTGTAGCTCTTATTTAAATGATTTTAAGAATCAAACGTGATCAAAGTCAATATTGCTTAATTTATGCAAAAAAAAAACTTTTGCAACGTGGTAAATTATGAACTCTTCCAATTGGAGCAGTGTTGACTCATTTCCAAATTAAATATCATCAACACCATCTCCGACTATACGATATATCTAACATGAAGCTTAGTCTAACTATAGAAACGAATGAGAGCTAAATATCTTTATCTGTCGTAAACATACTATGTATTTTCAAATACCATTTACTCATATTGCAAACATAATTATAGCTACCAATAAACGATAATTAGGAATCTTCCAGTATGGTCGGCTTTGTATATAGAAACAGTTTACGTCAAAGGTATAATAATTACTATTATAATTAGGCTATCGGTGCGCCCGTGTCTTACCATTTATCTTTTTGATAATCAGCTTGATTAATATCATGTGACTGTCTGTAGGATCGATTAACCAAGATATCTTTATTGTAAATTAATTTTGTATTGATATATAGATAAGGCAAGTCTACCTGTTTCAGTTCCGCTTCAATTTTATCGGGAGACCTAAACATCGGATCGGTCGATAAAACAGTTTTACTGAAAATTATTATGAGTACTACTATTAGTCTAGTCAATTACTATTTAAGAACACATACACTGGCCACCCAAATGATAAATAATAAACGACAATTATTGATTTCAAGTTGATATAGAAAATACTATCAAATCATTATTCAAACGAAGACCACCTACTAAGATTGTGATCGAACAATGAGATATAGTACGGATCGATGATTGTTACTAATTACATTGTTTATACATTGCATGACGATATTGAACGTGGGCGCTATAATATTCCAAGTGAAAAGCATAGGCTGTGCGAAATTCTCTTGTTCAACATTGAAGGGTGTATTCACTTACCCGAGATGCCGCAAAAGACTAACACTGATATCTATATCTCTAGATGAGTTTAGGTAATTTTGATAATCAGGTAATTTCAGTAAGTAACGTCCACCGCCAGAGAAGCCGGCGAAGCCTGGTGTGCTGCGATATGTTACGGCCTCTATCGGCGACTGAAGTACGTAAAGAGTACCGAAACTAACAGACACGGCATGGAATTTATTACATTTGTATAATTTACATACAGAATTTCAGAAGAATTGATCTCAATGAAACTGATTAGAATATAAGCTTTGTATCTTAATAACATGTTGAGTAAAGAAGTAATATCAATAAAACCTTAGCGGTTACTTCAGAAAATGTTGGTTGACGTGGCATTTTTATTTTGAAAACTTTTTGCACAAAACACTCGTATCTTAAAAGCTTTCTAAATAGTGACATATTATAAAGAATAAAACTCTTAGGTAGGTATTTTTTTTATTCAAACATTCTTTAAACTATGTGACATGTTCAACTGTAAATATGTAAAAAATAGTCCATAAAAACATAATATGTAGATTAGATCAAACAATTGGAATGTCTAAAATTTAGTAAGGCCTTGGCTGGGTGCGTCCTGCGCCCTGAAAAGGCTGCGCGCGCAGTTGAATTAGGAGAATCCCAGTTTTGATGTATACTATATCAATGTACGACTCTTGCAAATGATGAAGCGTAAAAACCAAATCGTTTGCTCTTTTCAAACCAAAACAAAACTATTGTTATGATATAATTGGGACATACACAGTAAAAAATATTCATAGTTAAAGAAACCATACGCTTAAAAACCAATATTTTACATTCAACATAGTTGAATCGATATACCTACTTTTTTTAATATTACAAATGGCAAATGTGTACATTTTTAGGTACATTGGGTAAATTTAAATGTATACATTTGAGATAACTCAATATTAACTTACTACTAAAACATCACTTACGTCATAATAGTTATTTACTATTATATAGATTCAGTCACCCACTACCTGAAACAAATAATAAAGATTAATTAATAAATTACCGCATCGATTATGTTCACATCACATACTTGGATGCTTCGATGAAGCCCCAATACGTAGACATCCCGTAGACGTGCTACGATCATAACATATTATCTCTACATAGAGCCAGATTTGTAAGACAATAGACTTTAATAATTCACAAGAGAATACTCAACATCATCAATAAAGAAAAGTTTTATATTATAACTAATTAACTATAGACTAACTTTATTTCCTACACTTTCGCAAAACCAAAATACTTTAACCAAATAGACTTTAGATATATGTTCGCATTTTAAGTACTGTTGTAAAATAATGAGTATTAAATAAAATGATATAATAGTATAAATCGACTGCTATTATTTTTGAAAAAACATTAAGACTCAGACGTCAGTAGTTCTACATAATAACAATGCTTGAAATGCATCAATAGCTCTTTTTTACACATTTCAGTAATTACTGTCATAGTAAAAAAGTACAACGAATTGTAACAATACAATGGACAGGCAGACAAAAGCATCCGAGATAGAGCTCCCAGATGACTTAGACCATGACATTAACTAGCTCATAGAGCAAGATACGTTAAGTTAAAATGATTTTTTCCTGTAACATCATTTGTCTTTAATCTAAGTTAAAGGGCCTGTTCAAAAACGCCGAGTTATTAAGTGAGAGCCTGCTTATTGATATACATGTATGTATGCAAGGGCGGATCCAGCTTTCAAGTCAAGACAGGCTCCAGTTCGATTACAATATTAAATCTGATTATAATAACAGCATATTATAGTCGTTATTCCGCCTCCATGGCTCAGGGGTAAGCGCGATGCGTGATCACCGTTTATACAGGGTTCAAGACCCGGGGTACCAGATTTAAAAAAAAATCCCCTCTTTGCCTATGAAGAAATTGATCATTGAAATAGATACAGATGGGTCTGCCCCGTGCCCAAGTAGGGGGGAATCGGGAATTCACTTTTTTATAGGCATTATCAGTTTGCCTTCATACAAAGTAACTAAATTTAATAAACAAAAAATCTGCGGTCACGCTATACTCAGCCCCGCTGCACATACCCACTCCCTGAATGTACACTCTTGGATATACATATGTTACAGATGGTAAATTATTGGAGCAATATCATATGCGCGAGTTAGTTTAGTAGCATAGTAGGTAGGTAGCTACTGCAGGTATCAGTCATATAAAAGATACGGGGCCCTAGGGGCCACGAACCCGTGTAAGCGAAAATATGCCTTCCATTAGGGCTTCGCCGCAGTGAGGAAGAAGTGCCCCCCACCGATTTTGATACAGGGCCCATCATGGGTAAGCTATGCCCCTGCTAGAAAGGTAAATAATATTGCCGAATTTCGCGTGAATTCTAATAATATTGATAAGTGAATGCAGGAGTGGCCTTGAAGGTTACGATCGGTTCAAAGCAGGAAGTCTCTCCGTTGCGTGTCGTCTTCCATTAGATTAGGCCGTGCGTGTAACTTCGCAGGCGCTTGCCTTAAAAAGTGCCTCCGCGATTGTCTTTAGCGGAGAATCAATATCATTTTCGCAGTGTTTTATTTTCCACTTTGTGAAAGAGGAAATAAACAACGTCTTATTGAATGTAGGTCACAAGTTAAAGAGGTTAAAGTTTTAGTTAATAAATGGCATTTTTATTTTATTATATAATATTTAAAGTACTATATTTCTCCATGAAAACTTTTTATTTAGGTTCTACACAATTTCGACAAAATCAACTCGAAACTTTCATTTAGTGAAGTTAGTTGACTACATCAATTACAATAGTAGAGAATTTGATTATTTAATATAAATAATCTAAGAGTAGAGCGGTAAAATTCTGGAAGCAAACTCCATACTGACAACTTTACATATATTTACACTAGGTACTAATTAAAAGCTCGAATTTAATAAAATTTGGTATCCTTATAATATATGCATCAAGGTATTAGAGAAATGCTATTAGAGAAGGTAGCTCGATATTTTAAAATAAGAAAATCTGAATCTTTCTTTGTTCGAAATAATGAACTGGTCACTATAATATCAACGCCTAATCTATCTATCTATGTATATAAAAGAAAGTCGTGTGTTACACCATTTGTAACTCAAGATCTGCTTCTCCTATTTTAATGATATCTAATTTGTTGGATTCGTCAATGTCATAACAGCATAACTATTAAAATATCGGAAAAATTCAGGAAAAAAATATACTTAAAATATAAATAAACTTTAAAATATATTAGGTTCAGAACTCCGCCATCTTCCACAATTGAGAGTTCATGTCACGCACGCCTATAGATTTCTTGTAATAATTGATGTCTACTGAAGTGAGAAAAATTTGATCCAGAATTTTTTTTTTTAATTTTTAAAGCCAACATTCTGACAGGACAATGTCTGTCGGTCAGCTAGTAATCAGTAAATAATAAACAAAAAATGTGCCAAAATTATTTTATCTATCGATTCTGTATGCGAGCGCCATCTATCGAAAGGGGTGTAGACTAACTGAACAACTGTAGACTAGCGCCGCGGCCGTCTGCATATAACAGAAAATGATTTCTAAAAGTGTATAGATGTCGCTTATAAGTCTTTTGTTAGGTAGAGTTTTAAGTTTAGGTACGCGGTGTAGAGAAAATAAAAACACATTTCATTACTAACATTCCAATAGATGGCAGGTGTATACGAAAATTATAAATTATTATTATTAAAAAATAATATCCTCTGTCTGTAGTTAAGAATATAATATTTTTTTATTAATAATATTTTTATGCTGAATTAACAGTTGTTGACTAGATTCTATGTTTAAATAATGTCTTGAATAAAAATTGTAACTTGTATTAGTATAAAAATAATTTAAATAGTTGTGTGGTTTCATTAGCGTACCTTATGTATGTAAAACAACACAATCATATAAATATTCTAACCACAAAGGAGTTACTAGTGTTATAATACCACAGCACACTCTGGTAATCATAATATTATCTAAGTAGAAGGTAATCTTGATAACATTCTTTTTATATTAGTATTGGAAAATATCTAAAAAGACACCAATATTACAAGCAATTACAGACTCATTTATTGCACTTAATCGCTCTACATCAACGCCTGTCATACTGTCATATTAACGGGAATATCACAACTAATATTCTCTTTTAAACGCGAGTATCACACTTTAAAAAAAAATATAAATAATAAATCGCGTTTTAATCCGTTATAAATTATTTTATTTAATACTAGTGGACCCCGCAGACGTTGTTCTGCCACAATTTTGGCTTCGAAATTATATAATTATTCTTAAAGAAAAAAGATTTTCCCGCTTTTCTGTTGAAATTTTTCCTGAATTTTCTTTGCTATAAACCTCATGGAGCCCGAGACCTTTCCAACGAATGCAAAACCGTGGAAATCGGTTCGTGCGTTCTGGAGTTATAGCGTCAGGAAGGAAAACCCGACTTATTTTTATATAGTAGATCACACATCAAATCTTTCACACTTTTGTAGATAACTTTGGTTTAATTTATTTAAGCCCTGGGTTCGTACCACCATCTCAGCAGTATTATTGCAGAGGTTAATAGAACAAGTTCATAATATAATATACACGATGTAACGCGGTATTACACTCTCTCGTAGTGTAAATCTAAAAGATATATCTAATTGCAAACCCCTGATCGCAGTACATTTTATATAATACATACTTATTACTTATTTATTTACTTTCAATTTGTGAATTCACACGGCTCTACAATTATACTACAGTTAAAACAGTTTATGACGATATCGTTTAAAAGAACATACTGGTTATATTGACCAAAATCACAGGTCCCGGCTAGACATGGGACACTGCGCTGCGCCGCGCAATTGCGCCGGCACGCTTCACTGCGCAGGGTGAGTCAGCTCACACATTCATAATGTGTTGGCGCACGGCGCAGTACACACTCACTGAGTGAACTATGAGCGTGGCGTTGCGTGCGTTACGGAGGTTTCACTGCTCGCTTTGCGCGTACAATTTTGTTGCGCCGCGGCGCAATTTTGAGTTGACTCAAGGAGCCGACGCACTATACTGCGCCTGAGTTGCTGAGTTGGCGCGGGAAATTTTGCTGAGTTACCCATGTCTAGTCCCGGCTGAATGCTATATGACCACCCTATTAAAAACATTGCTTATTACGACATACCTCATTAAGCGACTAAATTTAATAAATATCTTAGGAAAATTATATCTGCTAGAACGACCAGCTGTATTGTTAGTAAACAACAACGTTATAAAATATTTATAATATTAAATAATAGTTTATTTATTTTTCATTATACGAATTAACACGACTCTACCAATGACTCTATGTTCAAAACTGGCCTTCACATGGCGTCATAAGATTAAGTTACATCAGCACTAAAATTGGAAACTGTTTCTGCTTACCGACTCATAGCAACGGGTCAAATATGAGTTAATTGATTAACACACTTCAGACGAACCAACCGCTCTATGATAGTACAATGATAACAATCTTATCAAATGATAAATCATTATATTTGTTTATATTGTAGTTATTTTGGGATTTGTCTTATTGGCTAACGATATTTTTTTATTGAAATCAAATGAAATTGATTTATAACCAAAAACATTATCTAAGCTATTTGGCCATGTGGTTCTTTGCGACTTCACCAGTTGACTTCACCCCATTGAATAAATCAGGACAAAAACATTATGACAAAGAAAGCAGCCCCTATAAAAATTACATAAAATATTTGTCATATAAGACTCATTATCCATAATAATATCTATGTTATATGTATATGTCATCTAGTCAAGTCTCTAGAGATTTATATGCCTTTTTATTTATTGATTTTTAAGTAACAACTTTATTGCATAATAAATATACAAGGACTTATATTATAGAATTGATAATGCAAAAGGTAGTATCGCTACAATTCTGCAATATATCTAATCCGTGAAAGGAATTTCAAATATTTATAGTTTATACTACTACGCCAACCATCAATACATACAATGTGATTGTTTTTAATTGCTTATCGTACCTAAAATCATTTAAAATCACTTTACATGAATTGATTTAAACGATGTCACCCATCACCGGCAGGCAAATGGCCCTGATC
The DNA here is from genome assembly GCA_905404175.1 of Anthocharis cardamines. NCBI lineage: Eukaryota > Metazoa > Arthropoda > Insecta > Lepidoptera > Pieridae > Anthocharis > Anthocharis cardamines. Next base: position 6,417,451 of record FR989959.1, read on the forward strand.
CTATATGAGAGGAAAATGTACGACTTGTATGCAAACTCACGTATTTAAACGATGCCTGCAGCGTTGTTCTTTGCCTACTTAATCACAAAGCAGATGAGTTTTTGAGGACATAAGTACTAACACCATATTCTCTCTGAAGTGAGAATTTAGATTAAAAATATAAAATATGAAAAACAAAGATCATAATGATAATGTATTTAAAACATTCAAGCAACATACAAACTTTTAAAATGTTTTAAATTTATACAAAATCTAATGTTTTGCTTATAGGTATATATATATAAATGGTATAATCATAAATTAATGTCGTTGATATTTTCGACTAAAATATCGACGGCAAAAGTTCAAATAGCAAAGTTATTCATTGTTCAGTGCTCTATAATTATATGTAGTCAAAATTGTATAACATTCATTTATTTATTTTATAATCATAATGCTTGCATTCGAAACGTCGGGATAAATAAAATAAATAATAAATCGTGTTTTAATGCGGTAAAAGTTATTTAAGCGATTATTTATACATAAAAAAATAATTTATGCTCACCGCCGCTCACTGTTTCTGAGGCTTTATAGGTACTTTGATGTGAAGTACAAAATGCAATTTTTTTAGATGCAGTTTTTAGGGATATATTAAACTTCCTTGTTACTAGCAATGTAGATAGTAAGATGTTTTCGAATGTGAAGTTCTTAATTTATTCTAATTATCTTTGTAAAATATTCTGCTGGCTTTACGATGAACTAAATACATTCAACATGCACGTTGTCACGAGGCGGACGACGTGAGACAGCGTCCGCGTCGTATACAGTGTGCTAGGTCAAATCATTGTTCTACTGACATCCGTTGATTTGTCTAACTTCATCATATATAATCTATCTTCTATGTATAAAAAAGTCGTGTTAGTTACACCTGCATTCATAACTCAAGAACGGCTGCACCGATTTTAATGATATTTGTTCAATTCGTCTATATCCCGAATAACAAAAAAAGACAATGTATTAAAATATCGGAAAATTTCAGAAAAAAATATATGCTGCAAATTAATTTAAAATTCCGAACTCCGCCGTCTTCCGCAATTGACAGCTCACATCACGCAATCTTATAGCTTTTTGTATCCACTGCAAATCAGTTACATACTAGACATTATAATAGAAGTGGGAAAATAGAATATTCAAATCTAGAAATATGTTTTTGTTTTTGAAGCCAACATTCTGGCAAGACAACGTTTCGTTTCCGCTAGTATTATCACAGAACAGAAGAAGTATTATAATACATACTAAAGTAAATGCTAGCTGTGTCTTTGCCATTCATAGTATCATTGCATGCAGTACCTATTTACTTCCAGCTTTTGTTTGAAACATTTAACATAATTGGCGAAGAAAACCCATAAATGGCGTTTTATTTGGTAGACATTGTTTAATTGTCGATGTCTAATTGCGGAGGCGCACGCAATGTCGCGACTAAATTGTCCTAATCGCTACAGTTTTGGAGAATAAATACTTGTAATTTGATGTGGAGGCGATGATTACTTACTTACATACATTGCCTTACCAGACGTCTTCAATAAATTTTTGTTACCAAGTATAGCGAACATGACAAGAAAAACGGTTAGTCTCGAAAATACATATTATAACGCGACACACTTCTTTTTTATCCATAACTTGGAATATACACATTTTTGGATGGAAATTATTTCTTATTGTATTGTAAACACTAAAAATTAAAACTATACAAAGTAGTGAAACTAACTAAAATACAATCCTAAACATACTAACTTAATACTTATCGAGATTTCTTATTTCAAAAAATAATTGTAGGCTCAACAGTTTGCGAGGAATTATTATCAATGGATTGTATTTTATTAAACTATGCATTTTCTTAATACATAGTTATTATATTCGTATCCATTAGATTTCAATATCAAAAATAATTATCAAATTTTCGAATTTGCATCTCTTAATAAGTATTCATAATATGAAGTATAGCGTAAATATGTTATATTTTTTTAGTTCATGATTTAGTTACCAAAGTTCTTGTACTATGTGGACTCGCGGTTGGTACTACAAGTGTTGCTATCCTATTGGACTTATGGAACACAAAAACCCTACTTCCTTTACAGGTATGTTAATTGTAAAATACCTGAGTCTTATAAAGCCGTAGCCTCGTTAAACAACAAATTTAAATTCGAATCACATCCGTTGATCGAATGGGAAGTATCTCCCGCAATTAATTTTATGGCTGTTCAGTTTATGCAAATTAAGTAGAGCAATTTGGTCATCAAGTAGTTTAAAAACAATTGAGTTCTGAGTCGAATGTAATGTGTAAGATTAACAGTGGAAAGCTTTATATTTAGGAAGTGGGGACTAAATCTCGTTAACCTATTAAAATCCGCTTCAAAGTATGACATTCGTAGGTGGGTAACACGTATTCGTCCGGCAATTTAACAATCAACGAGAGTAATGTGGCTTTTGAATTACAACTAGATGATAAATAATGATGCCACCTTCATCTGATGCACTAGATATGAAATCTTCGAATAAAATAATATAATGTGCATCAGTTAACAAATAATATAGGCTTCATTTAAAATTGTGCAGTTTAAATTTTGTTCCTGATTTTCATTTTGATTTTAAATATCGAATAAAATAGACAAAAAAAGTTGTCTACAGCTACACTCAAACAAATTGAGACCGCTTTTTGAATAGGTTCGAAAATTGAAAATAAATTACTTCGATTTTGAATGAATATAAAATTAAATTTAATATTAAAAAAACAATTTAGCAGCTTTTATCAGCGTTGTTATTTTTAAGACGTTCCATTGTTAAGTTCCGGGTCATTAATCAAGCCATTATGAGGAACCCGAAACATCATTTGGATTCATCTCCAGCCCCACCCAACGGGATCTCACAAATATATGACCTCATCATTCTGTTTTATATTGCACAACATTCTATTAATTATTTATCTATTATTTCTTAATCGAAAGCAACTTTTACTTGTCAGTGATTCTTACAATATTAAATTGCAAAACTTTTGAAAAATGTTTTCAAAATTCGAAGTATTTATAGACAGCTGTTGTCAAACAACTAATGTCCTATAATTTTATAGCCTACTATATTGGGAAAAAGCGTATTGCATACCTTATACCTCATAGATATAGCCACTATCAAGGGGTAAAAACGCTTGACACAGGTTGATTGCTGACAAGGCAACGACCTACCTCACACGTAGCGAAGGCACAGACTAGCATGAAGGAAAACAATAGTGAAACTACTATATAGCTGTGATGCATTCGTCTAAAAAATGGATATACGTATAACGACAAACAGTAAAGCTCTAATTGAGGAAATGCCAATGGCAGGGAACTATAAATTCTGATCAAAGAAATTTGTCCTACTAAATCACAAATGTACTATCTATTTAAATGTTTACAGAACTTTATGTTACGTATAATGATTCTTTTTCTTTCTAATTTAATTTAATTTAATTTGATTTACGTAGTTAATAATTAATGATTTTGATTCTATTTATCAGTGCTGTAAATTGAATTCGCGTTAATCAAACATGAAGCAGAAATATTTATCTCATGATAAACGATCTCTCATTTATGCATATGTTATATAATGGGTATCGCTGTGCCAATTAACCTCAATAAGTGAATCTGAATAGCAGCTTTATCCCGATCGTATGATACTTTTCTTCATACAATGACATAATTACACATTCCACAACCTATGTAGGCGGCTACCTTTTTTATGATATGGCCTAGATATTTATCTTACGTCCACACTGTCCTGGATTAACTAATCTTTGCTTAGTGGTATCTACAAATTAGGTAATAAGTAAACAACATGTCTCGAACAGGATACCTATGCATTATGTACGCTTTCACAAGTTTCATATAACTAGTTAACAGCGCAGCGGTAGCTTTTAAAACACTATAAACGTGAAAAATCATTATTAATAACATTGCTACTTCTACGTTCACGTAATTAGCTAGATTAACAACAAAATATTTAAATTTCTGTCATCTCTCTATATACTACAGGATAAATGAATTGAAAAATCTAGACAGCCTTTTTTATTTCATTTGAAATTCGAACAACACAAGAAGACAGCTTTCGATTAAATATTATAAGCTTCATCTGTCTTACAAATTGTACCTTTACCGTTTAGGTAAAATTTATTAAATCGATTGTAATTTTCTGAGAAGAATGTTTTATATAAATATATATTATGTCAGCACAATAAGACAATGAGAGAAACGACGTGACACGACAATCGGAGGGCAAAGACATCGTATATTACTATCAAGTTTAATGAGAGTAAGTGACTTTAATTGGGTTTATAGCGTTAATACAATGAAGCGTTAACACTTAGGAAAAACATTGTATATACCTATAGGAATACTTTGTATTCTTAGATTTTCCTATACATAATATATCGTTTAACAATTTAAGTATTTATTGTACCTTTCTTGTACTGATAAGATACGATAGATAGGTACTAGTGATGTGCCGGATCGTTAAAATATTATATCCGCGGATAGGGATCCGAATACGCATGTTTGGTGTCAAGATCCGCGGATACTATACATATTGAAATACAATAGATTTAGGGCCCAAACTAAGCAAGCTTGTATCTTGGACCCCCAGTACAATTAAAAACAGTACAAGATGTGGCATGACGTGGTTTATTATATCTGATAGTGCATGCATGTGTTTTTTATTGTTTTTATTTTTAAATTATTGTATTGACAAATTGTAGTTTTGTTAGTAATTGAGTATTTGTGGGTGTTTATGGGTGTATTATCGTGTATCTTTTGAAAGTTCGCTGGCACACTAGTTTCTTATCTGAAGAAGACACTCTGTGTTATCATATGACTTATTTTGGTGTCATTGACGGTTACGCATCTTCACTTTCTTACTCAAGCGGTGTCGATGCGCGTGACTTTGAATATATTTATTTATTTTGTTTGCAATATAAAGGTACCAAATATTTGATTTTAAGAAATAAAAAAGAATCTGAATGGAATTGAATAGTTACCTAATCGACTATATATGGAATTTCATCTATGTATTGAAAATTAATAACGTAAATGATCCGCCAAAAAAGTATCGGATACGGATACAAATCTTTCTTCTCCCTCGGATATCCGCATGGCCGGCACATCACTTATAGGTAGATACTGCCTTAGCTTCGCATTAATAAATAAATTAAAAATTTAATAAGGCTAGATAATTTAGTAATTAATAACCATATATAACTTACATGTCAATTTGCATGTAATATTATCTAGGAATATTAAAATGAAAGTGCATTTTGACAGTTTATTTAAAGTAAACGTAAGTTACGAATAGAAAATGTTAGGTACATTTTCTTACAGAATTTCTTGCAAGAGTGGGAATGTTTATTGCAATCATGTCATAGGCAATTTTATTTTCATATCAACGGTACAAAAACAACAATGGAAAACGCCGTGAGAAGCAGCGTTAATACATAATTTTATGGTCTTGTATCCTTAGTAAGGGAAAATAAAAACTACTCAGAGAGTACGGGCACAATGTAGGTTTTTATTCGTAAGAATTATAATATTACAAAACACGTTATCGCATGGTATTCATACAGAAATTTGTATTAGTATTATTATTTTTTTTTATAATATTATACCTGCTCTATTACTATAAGTTGTAACTACTAGTAAAACAATAAAAACGTCACTCGACAACTCTTATGTGAATATAAACTGCAGTGTATAAAAGCAGTAAGTGAATGTCTAAACAATAAACATAGCTAATTAATATTTAATAATAATTACAAGGTTGCATGAGACAAAGTATGAGGTACAGGCTGTGTCAGGAACGTAGCGAATTCCTAGAAATTGTCGTCATTACAGCATTAAAAACTTTCTTCAAAACCAATTTTATAATCTTCCATAAAATATTAGGTCAAAGGTAATTAAAATTTAATATTGCATGTTACCCCCTAAATAATCATTTATTATTATATTTTACTAGCTCCCCGATCCGGCTTCGCGCGGCTATACTAATGAAGAAAATGAAACCAAATCAAAAGTTTGTCAAAAAAATTGAAAAAAAAAACTGGTTAGGGCACTAGCGGTATAAAATATACATAAAAAATCAGGTCATAAAACAAATCATAAAAATAGGTCGATCCGTTTCGGAGGAGTGCGACCACAAACACCGTGACCTAGTGTCACTTTTATATAAATAGATTATTAATTAATAATAATGACTTTGTTTAATTTAACAAAGCTTGAATGAAAAATATGAGTATAAAATAAAACTTCATTTTAGATTTTTACGAAGATAACTCTGATGGAATTTTCAAACATGGCGGCTTTCTGCAATCTCAAGCACTTAATGGTGAGTCTCATTATGCAGTACCCCTTGAAACTGTGAATCAATACAAAGTGTAGCGAGAAAACTTGGTCACGAGAAAATCATTTAGAAGTAACCATATTTAGTAAGCGTTGTTGCACAAGAGTTCATACCACTTGTCATGCATTATATAATTGAAGGAAGAGAATATACTACTTAGTATCATTTATTTACTTGGACTTGTCTGGTATAACATATGAAAAATAATTCAATACAAACTCGTATTTTCAAAAAAAAAACTGAAAAAAAGCACAGAGTAATCTGGAGATCCAGTACACTTGTACTGGATACATACTTATGTATGTTCAGATTTTAGATTTAGATCAAGAGAGTGTAGTTGAATATATAAAAATGAAAGAAGAGAAGTATCCTTCAGTGTTTCCATTAAAAATATCTTTAATACTTGTCTCGTTTAGTTATATAATAATTAAGCTTTTGAAGAAATCAACTCAACATCAGTATACTGTATTCCAAATGCAATTTTGAAATCAACAACATTGTGGCGATAAAAGATTTCGCGTCGCATATATTATGTAGGTCATCAAATTGGCTCAAGACGAAAATACAGTCTGCACTAATGTGAGACACTTTTATTATGTAATTCTTCTAATACGAGAGAAGTTTTTACAAATTGTTTATCATTAAAAAATATTAAAATAAATACTTTATAACGGATCAAAATTCAAAACGCGATTTATTTTACGTATTTATATTATTTATGCCGACGTTTCGGATGCTTTTCAGAAAAGCATCTATAACTTAATATTATATTCTTCCTACAAACGAGCAAGTGGCTCATATTATAGTCTCATGAGGTTTCACGGATAAAAATGCAGGTGCTATGCGATGCGGAATTTACATGTAGCATACCACAGAGTATGTATATCACAATTGCAATAGATTATTCGTAGGGAAACTGATTTAATATTTTATTTATCTGTTTTCAAAGAAAATAATAATGTTTAGTATGTGTTTAGAAACAAAGTAGGTAAGATAATTAGAGTAAATACCTACCAGCGATCTATTTACAGTGAAAGTAGCGCCAATAGCACGGTCAACCGTGCTCTAGCTATTACTAAATTTAATTTTGTCGAAATATATAGGGTTATTTTTAGAAGGCTTTCAATTTAGGATCGCCTTTTGTCTCCGAATATTATTGGATTTTTCTTTATTGTTGTTACAAGTGATGTTAATTATTGATGCAAAGGTGGTAAATCACGCTTGCCTATGAAAAACCTAGATGTTATGTATGTTATCATTAAAGTACAAAATTTTGTTAGTTACATTAGGTAACAAATTAAACAAATTATTATATATCGTCCTGTGATTAATATATTATTGATATTATAACTATATTCATTAAAAAAAAGACAAATATGATACGTAGGCACCATAGTAATTTATCGATGTATTTAAAAAAAGTATTGATGTTTTTAACATTATGAACTAATTGACGATAAAATGGTTTGAAATTATTATTTTATAAGAGAGAAAAAAAGTTTTCCCGTACCGGGAATCGAACCCGAGCCTCCTGGGTGAAAGCCAGGTATCCTAGCCACTAGACCATACGGGATTTGAGAACTATCACAAAATATAGAATTAGCATCTTTTTTTAATTGAATCCATGTTTATGAAAACAGTTTATAAGCTACTAAAAATAACGATCTTTTTAATTTGTTAACACTTTATATTTGTGATTTTTTGGCAAACGGTAATATGACTTATTTCAATACATTCGTTCTATAATTTCTTAATTATGGATTTTCTTACATTTTTTGTTGGGTAATACTTTATACTTTTATTTATTAATTCATTCATACGCTATACCCAAGACTATATAAAGGACAGGAAATTAAGATAAATTCAAGTTCTCTTTGTGACAAACCAGAGGGTTGTCAGTCAACTTCATCCCCTCGAATTAAAAAATGGGGAGAAAACCTGCCTTAACTCATCGGATGTCTACGGAAGTACTCGCACTACAGTAAGTTGACGCTGAAGTAATAATCTTATGAGAACAATTCACTGCCTGTCGGTATCATTTTTTTATTCTGCAGTCGGCAATGAAAATACACTACGTGATTCTATGAATAAGTACTTATTATGAATATACTCGTAGTCTATAAATAATAATCATCCACATCTATATTTAACACTTCATTTGTGTCTAATTTTTTATCTAAATAATATAAAACGATGTCACTATCTGCGCCAGTATAAACTTCGAAAAATGTCTTGAAATTATCCTTTACACAATATAAATGAATTTCTTAGAAATTACAAAAAAAATGAAAAATCACTTGCAACAAAATACTTATTTATATTTCCTACCTAGGTCTAGGACTATCACTTGATATACCTACCTACTTAGAAGGTACCTACTCAAAATTATAAAACCTAAAGTAATTTTATGTAGTAGTTAGGTATCATACTAATATATCTCAAATAGTCACTTTGCTGGGAAATTTGGTTTGTAATATAAAGTATAGATATTCACGTAAAATCTCTAATGAAGTACGTGCTAATGACACCAGCCGCCATAGCTGTATATTCATGTAAGTATTTAAATCATAAAATTCGAAAAATCATTAAAAAACGTAGTCATTTATCGACAAAATTGTTATAATGAAGTGTCATTTCATATACTAGGTAATAAATCGAGTTTCTTATGTCTTAGAGCGGCCGATAGACCGGTTCTAGGCCATTTTTTGGTAGCAATCAGATACTAAGTAAACACTAGATACAGGGTGAGGCACATATTAAAGTGTTACAGAGCATATGAATGCATAATGCTATGGGAAAGAAATATAGAGTTCCATTTAAAAGAGTGAAGTTGATCTTGACGTAGATTCAGAGCTTCCACCGATAAAAAAAATAGGTTGGTCCAGTATGACGGCTTTCTCAAACACCGAAGGTTTTATCTGAAACATTTTTGGATATGATCAATAGTTTGAGTTCTAATGCTCTATAACACTTTATGTGTTGGGGGTGAGGACTCTATATAGAGAGCTAAGTATATTAAGGAGGTTCGTTTTCCATACAAAAAGTCATGATTATTATTAACGAAGTCAGTTTAGAGTTTCGATACTAAATATTTGTGCAACTATTTACTTTCCGGGAGTTCTTTGCGCGGAGTTAATAAAATAATGTTATTTTATACAGAAATCATGCATATAACAACGTGAAAGGTTTATTAAGAAATCTTAGTTGCACAAATATTTAGTATCGAAATTCTAAACTGACTTCGTTAATAATCATGACTTTTTGTATGGAAAACGAACCACCTTAACTTAGCTCCTTGGACACCCTCTGCACTCCAGTGACAACTCTCACTCACCGTGACGTGGTTTGATGCCGCAACTAATGAAAAAGGCCGGGAGTGAAAAACATTTGTGAATGCTGTTTTCAAAAACCATGCATCAACCTAATTCAATTAAATACAATAGACCTGTATATTATTCCTTATATAGGTAGTATCTGCATCAACAAAATGCAAAATATTTTAAACGGTTTAACATTACAAGGTCGTGTTATCGAAATGTTATATTACCTAAGACATTTATATTTATAGATAAGATAATATTGTAATAAATATACAATATACACAAATAATACCTATGTTATGTTTGTCCTGATTGTTGTTGATAGCCGGCGACTCATTCACCTGCGCCATGATTTGTTTGAAAGCCTGAAAATAATTATTTATTTATAAACAAATTCCTAGTTAACACATTAAGGCACGTGAATTAGAAATATATTATTTATTGATAACAATCAATTTATTTTTTATACGAAATGTTACTGTTTACGTGTGAGTCCTTCATACATACTTGAATTTGGCAAATTATTTTAATTGCGTGAGTTTTTGATAGCTGAGTAGGTACCTACTTGCCTTATCAGAGAAAATTCTCGAAAAATGAAGTCGTATACAAATGAAAGTTAAACAGAAATAATTATGTTAGAATACAAAGATACCTTAATTACTACAGAAAATAATTAATAACCAAGTTTTAATTTTCTATATTGTATTTTTTAACAATCAAAAATACATGAGAAAGATTTTCCTTTTAATTAAACTATAGATATTATATTTAGTATTATTTTTATTTTTATTGAATAAAACTTAATGAAGTTGTTAGTTTTTTTTTTAATAAAGTAATAAAATTTTCTCTAATATTACTTACCCTTGTAAATATAAGTAGATTTCAAAATAGACACTATCACAAATCACTCACTTTGACTTCGTTAACACAACAATATACTTATTATCAACGACTCACACTCGCGAATGGTATTTGAATACTGCGCCGTGCGCGCCGCGCGGGGTTCCCACTTCCCGGCTCGACGTCCGGAAAAACGATGTTGCCAACATTCTGCTGAAAATTTAGCATTTTTCATTGCTTCTATGTATTAATAAATACATATTTTGTTGTTCTTATTTGAATTTTTCTCACTTCGTATAAAAAAAATAGATTATGCCAGTGACTTTGTCCTATGCAGTCAGTTTTTCCTTTTACAAGGTGAGGGGTAAAATTTTCAAGAATCCTTATACTTATTATGATTATCCTTTAACTTTAAACAAATATGAAAATTACTTAAAAATGTGGATATAGGATGTGTTATAGGAACTTGCACGTGGACCTGTATTTAGACCTGGTGTAATTTTTAAAATCCCTTCTTTACCAACGGCTTAAAAAGTAGTAGTATTCATTGTGTAAATAAATTATGATTGAAATGTATTATTTAATTTATCCTCATAAATCTCTATAGTGTCAACCTATTTAATATTTTTCAATGTAATTTATTATAATATTGTAGATTTTCTTGATATAGGTACATAGTGAACTAAGGTGAACCTTATCGACCAACATTTAATTTACGTTGTTGTTATAAACAGGGGACACATTTTGTTCCTGGCATCTCCATCACACAGCTTCACTTTGTAACTCGACTCCGAATGCTGGCGAAGTAAGCCGATTTGTTCCGAAGAGATTATTGATGCCGCCAAAACATTTTCCGCGCCATTTTCTTCGCCAACGCAATATTTTATATTTATAGAATTGTTTTGAGTGTATAGTGATTTTTCTCATTAAACTATAAGTTTTGTGATAAAATTCCTTTTGTTGTTAATAGTATCTTATCGTTTCTTTAAGCCACTGCGATAAAATTTAATCTGACGCTAAGACACATAAAATGTAGGATCAAGGGTTTAGGATAAAGGGATTTTCAATAAAGAATTCCTTTCTTTCCCAGATCAAACTTAACGTAAGTTGTAATTTTTTTAAATTAATTAACAATTTAACAACAAGGTTAAATTATTTACCTAACTACCTGCCTCATTATTAATAATTGACATATGTGCACAAATATTTTAAAGTGGTCCATGAATTCACAAATACCAGAATTTTGGGGTACCTATCAACTGCAATAGAATTTTAGGAGTTTATTAAGGATGTGCTTTGAATATAATATTGTTCAATAAATAATGTAGAGTCTATAATTAATTATTTTAAATATATTGCAAGTATTAGAATCTCTAGTTTGTTTTGTTCATAGTGATTATATTTAAATTCTTTAATTTCATAATATTATGATTAAACCTACTGTTAGAGGTACAAAAAAAAACACTAGTATAATAGAATCAAATTACTACGAACATTCAGACAAGATGGAACGTTTTAATATTTTATTATAAAATAGTTGTGGTTTTTTGTTTTTTATTTTTGTAATTATAAACTTAATAAATAATAATAAATTTAAAAGACACGTACAATGCGCGTTTACAGTGCTTGACATTTAATATTAATTATGTACATTCAGTTGGAGTTGGTTGTACAAGATGTTTCGTATAAAAAGGTACAGTCCGTATTCCGGTGGTGTATACGGCGGTTTGTTGGTGACATGGGGCTGACGCAACTATAGGAGTAGAGCTTAGCCTTGCGCGGGCGCCTCTGCAGGTGCCGCCGCCGGCGCTGCCTCCGCCTTTTTGGGTGACCAGCCTTCAACCATTTTTTTGAGGAAAGCTGTGAATTATTAAAAAAATATATAAGCGAATGTTTTAACTTCTCATGTCCTTGATTACCATTTATTTATGATACAGTGGTTATCGTCAGCTGTATGGTAAGTATTAATGGTCATATGTTATTTTATATCGCCATCCATATCTCAAGACATTGAAACAAGATAAAATGGGCTCAAAATGGGTTTTTACTTTAGATACTTTTCAACAAAAAAAACATTAAAATATTACATATTTAATTTGTTTCGATATATTTTTTTTTTTAGTTTTTTTAAAACCCTTAACCACTGTATAGTAAAATCTTAGCGTCATTGCATTACAAAAAGGAAATATCTTATTGTGAAAAACTTAGAGCTTTTGGCGTTCAGTCTACATAGATAGCGACGAGTTAAAAGCCGGCAGAAGCATTGAAAGAATGCAACTGCGCTGAATTTTTCACATAGACACAGAAACAACATTGAAAGCTGCATTTTAGTCGAAATAACGGCCAAATGTGTAAACATGAAGCATATTTAAATAACTAAAATTTAGAAAGCTTTTATTTAAATTACATATTAAAGCGTATTTTTGCAGAAAGCGTCCATTTATTTTGCTTTAGCGCCAATGTTGTTTAACTTACGATCTTATAACTAAAGATTTGATGACAAGTAGATCCTCTACGCCATCACCTTCTTCAGGAATGCTGGAAAGGGATAACACGTCAGGAAAAACACAAACAATAACTTCACAATGGCATCTGTCATAATAATGCCCTCACAAACTTATAAAAAGGGTGGTAGAAATGCCCAAAAATAGCTTACAAAATATACATTATATACACTATTATAACAAACAAAAAATTATAAGGAATATAACATGCTAAGTATATAATTCAGGAACTTAAATTGGAATATAAACAAAACATATAAATAAATGACTACACAACAAAATTTATTTCTCAGTTCTGTGAGATTATTAAATATTATGCGGTAGAGTTATAATATATAAAGAGGGAATTGAAAGTCATGAATTTTAAACGAATCAAACCCATCTTAAGGCGAAGGCTGAAAACCAACGTGGTGAATATTGAAATGTTTGCCACAATATGGTCCTTTGCCTTTTCACTGTCATGTCAGTTGCTCACAAAAAATTAAAATGTATGTATTAATAATTATGTATTGTCATTTGTGACAGTGAAATGTTTTCTCTCGCCCATGTACTTACATGCATATGGGATCATGCCGTCATCATCTTCAGGGTCCATGCAGTCCTTTGTGACTTCCGCAACTTCTTCATCATTAAGCTTCTCTCCTGAAGTTAAAGAATGCATATAAAGGTCATATTTACTTAAGCCCATTCATACCCTTTGGTAAAAACCTTTTTTTTATGTTAGATATCTACAGACGAGCATGAGGTTCACTTGATGGTAGGTGATACCTCAGCCACAGAACATCAGTCAATGATGCGTTGTCGACCTACTTTTTACTTGAGCATTCGGAAATCCATAGACTGAAACCGAACCAACGGTGATTAGTTACCCGGTCGGAATTTCGATATTGCTCCCGCCCGAAGTTACTAGACGCGAGGAAAACATGTTTATAAAAAATTATAAACATGTCCCAGTGGGATTCGAACCCACGACCCATCGATGCGCACAGAAGTTCTTTTACCTTTACTTATGTAATGTTTTTAATTATAAATGATTGTTTAAGTATTTTATTACTTTATTGCCAAAACATTTAGATTTTGTATCTATGGGTGTTACCTATAATAAAGGATAATTATTAAAAACATAAATGATACTAACCTAAAGCAAGGAGCGTGTGTGTGAGCTCAGCAGCCAACATTAAACCGTTCTCATTCTTGTCGTACAATTTCAGACATTCTAAGAAGTCTTCATAAACGCCCTGGTCTTTGTCTTTCTTGCACTGGGCGTAGATGGGAAGGAACTCTTCAACCTGGAAGAAATTATGTTAATGTTCAAACGATGCCTAATCCTCTTGTTAACAATACTTGAACCTGAAGAAGTTTTTAGTATCACTTAACTTTATTCATACTTTAATACGTTGAATTCGATTTCAAGTTTCAACATATTTAGTATCGTTGAATTGACGAAGCGGCTCAATGATAAGTGTTTACTACATCTACTCGTATGAAATTAGAGATAAACGTTGCATATCCAAAGGGTATCGAAAGGTGTAAGCACTTTTATTGTTTGTCTCAACTCTCAACTGGTCTAGAACTCTAGAGTTTTGGTGAGTAATAGTATAATTAAATAGTAATATAATTTCTATAGGAATATTGTGGATTCCTCAGCGTCCTATAATGTGTACAATATTTTAAAAATATAGTACCGTGAGCATCTTCTCGCCCTTCTTCTTGGTGCCGCCGAGTTTCTCGACGGTGGCCAGTGTGGGGTTTGAGTTGAGCGCTCTCAGAACGTCACCCAGGTTGTAGGCATCGATCTTGCCGCTGCCATCGAAGTCGTAGATAGAGAAGGCAAAACTTGCCCCTGTGTGGAAATCAATTGATTATGTCACTCAATTGGACTATAAGATATTAAGAAATATGGTGAAAAAAATCATGTCGCTTTCCATTATCATTCGCCGGATTGTACATATACCTACTTAAAAACAAATACAGGTTCTCTATGACATAAGGAAAATAAATCCAGGATCAGTAGAGAAAAAATATCTATAATTATCCATATTAATGTTATTTTAATTTGGAATACTTTTTCAATGTCACGGAGCGGGGACGCTAAATGGGTTCCAACTCTTATAACATCACGAAGTAAATATGATTAAGTTTTAATTAGAAAGATCTTGTCTGAGAATATATTTTGCTTTTCTATAAAATCCTTATACTTCCTAATCACTTTACTAATAAATTTGGATTTACTTAGAAACTATCGATTAGGTTATATAGTTATGTACCTAGGTTTAAAATATAAAGGGTAAATATGTAATTGCGAAAAAAAAAATTGATTAATTTGATAAGTTATTATAAGTATTATTATAATTTATAATATTTTGAAAGTTTTTTTTTCATCGAAAGCAGATTATTTAGCCTTTGCTTTATTTCCTAAATAAGACTTTATAGAAAAGCTAAGCTAATTCAGGTGTCGCGATATAATATAGGCGTGGGCGACCTGACATTCTTTTCTTCCAGTTCACGTTCGATTTGTTCACTCTGAACCAATGAGTCACAGTCTAATAATAAACACGATTGTGTGTCCTAATTCCAATTATATGTTACAACATGGGACTGTGTATACGTAATATATATATTATCTTACTTTCTTTTTAATTTCGAGTCATAATAAGAAAACATCTAAATATGAATGATGACAATTAATAAAATTTAATTGATAGCTTTGATAAAATTTAACAATGCTGTTCTATAAATGCAATCTTAATAAATATTCAAGGTAAGTAACCTTGATATTGATAGCAATTATTATCATTATGTATTCAAAACCGGAACTGGTAAAATGACGTCTTATCACTCAATCGTAATCCACGCCAAAAGACGGCACTCCGGGCAGTGAAATCCGAGTGGAGTTTCTCTGTTTGGGCGGGCGGTATAGTTAGATCACGTGACGCAAGAAGATAATTTTGGAACGCAGCGCGCGCGCATTGTGATCGCGTCACGTCAGCCGGCATTACATAGCAACGCGAGCCTTTTATGAGAAACTCATATAACTCGAGCTAAAGTTGGAGGATAGCTATTGAATAGTTAGGCCATATGATATTAACTTTTTACCTATACATGCCAATGTACTTCAACATATATATACACACACATATTATAACATGTCCAATATACTTATATTATATTAGATCACTTTTGGCACTATACTTGTTCATTCGTTAGCTTTAAGAAGAAAGGTTATAATATTTACTATGGTTTGTGTGATTAATTGTTAGGTTTATAAAATGATAACAAATGATATCGTTAATGACATGTATATAAGAGAAGTACTCACTTTCGACGTCGTTTTTGCTGAGGTCGCTCTGAAAATAACCAAATAATTTTCGTTACTTTTTGATCTAATGTTGAATAATTATGTGTTGATGTGGATGTTATTGTGTAATGCATCACGGCACTACGTGTCAGTTCTGTATCTCGAAGGTAACATGTAGGATCTTATCACTATTAGTTTCGCACATCACTTCTCGATCAACGACTACGATAGATAGACGCACACGCATTTCCGGTCAGCGGATTTTTTTATTTATGTCACGTATTTGTGCACTATAATTTATGAACAGTCAAATTTTACACTGAACTCCTCGTCACTATTCACTGCTGGATGACTCACCATTTTGTGTGGTGTTAGTTGGTTCCCTCCCGGTCTTCACTGGCAGACGTTCAGACAAGAAGTGGAGCTCGGCGACTTTTCACTTGACTGTTTTAACTGGCTCAGATGGCGCTCACGTCTGGATATTTGAGATTTAGCCCAGGAGTCCGCGAATGTGCTATTTTCGGTGGAGTTGAACCATGCCCACGGCGTTCTCAGACACATATAGCATCATAGAGTGGGAGCGGGATAGAAATAGTTTTCACACATACATATCACTAACATAACGAGCCAATCCCAATGGTAAATTTACATTTACGTTAAACTATTTCGATCGTATCTATGTCATAGATATGTACCTATATAATGTGAAGACGAAAGGTGTGAGGCATTCTTGTTTGAATGAGCCACTTTTCTCTCATTAGTAAAAAAATAAATAACATATAGAATTATATTTATTGTCACAACAACAGTAATTTTGAAAAATAACGTGTGAAATTTTAGCAGTTATCATCTTTATCGAAATCAATATTAGAAGTGTACTCCTTCCATTGGGTGGAATGTACTAGAGCTTCATTGATAGTATTGAATTTCCAGATAACCGATCTGGATGGAGAGGGACTCCCTAGTTGTCGATGATCCAACAGGCTTGCTGCTCGGCGCCTTGCATCTGGTGACAGCGGACACATACCCCGTATTGAACCAGGGAGTCGAGCTTCCTAAAAAACGGAATTTTGGTTTAAAATCGCCTCTCCTGACGCTTCACTGCCTTCAGAGGTTACAGATGTTCATGGGAATTAATGACCACCTGATGAAAGTTCTGTTTATATTGAATGCTCGAAGTAAAAAGTAGGTCGACGGCGCATCATTGACTGATGTTCTGTGGCTGAGGTATCACCCTTCCATCAAGTGAACTTCATGCTCGTCTGTCTATCTAACAAAAAAGTCTTGTTGTTATATTTGTTTTTTAGATTCGACTTATCTATAGATTCTGTCGCTCAATAAGTTATTTTTCATATTTTTATAGAGTGCTTACTCTACGCTTTCCAGGAATCTTGCGTCTCCACCACCAACCTCGGAAGCAAGCCATAAGTCTTGCTCCCTGACTTCGACATCGACGTACTATGCTACTCTTTTTTGACCCTAGGCCTGAACTAGAGACACCTGACACCGCTGCAAATTCTTTCGTTTTCTGGCAAAAAAATAAATAAATAAATGCATAAAATTTATAAACCAGAATTAAAAATACTAATTCAAAAGCTAATAAAGAAAAACTTTTATTAAAATTTTCACCATTTCTTTTGTCAGGGGCAAAATATCACAGGAAGAACTCTTAGTCATAAGTTCAATTTCTTGTAAACAAAGTCCTTTTGGATCTTGAAGTACTGGTTCCTCATCTTCATCAGAATACTGTTCATCACCTGAATTAAAAGTTCAGTGTAGGTATATTTTTTAATATTTCTTATTATTATTTACTTATGCCTACCATATTTGTAAAACTCACGATTCAAAGTCAGGAAGGCTTTTTCGTAACACGCAAAGTCATGTTTGTCCGTTGAAGCATTGTGATCAAGAAGCTAATGAAACAGCCAAAGTTAAACAAATTAATATTTAATTTAAATTTCATATTATAAAATCACTAATAAGTATGTTGGAAAAACAATAAATGCTTGACAATTATCAGTCCCTATTTCCATAACCAAATATTTTGTTCTAATAAAAGTACCTGTTTTGAGGAAGTTCCGTTTTGAGAATTATCAGTCATAAGATTTAACGACGCGGACGGTTCTTGATTTTCATCATCGCTGTTAGCGTCATCCAAAAAAGAATAACTTGAGTAAGATATAGTATTATTCTCTGATGACTCTCTTCCTATATCTACGGAAGTCTCTCCTCCAAAAGCAGTGTTTATAGCCGAGTCTACGAAAGATTCCATAATTGCTTTCATAGCGATCGTGATTAAGTTTTTAGGTTCAAGTTTATCTGGTATCCAGTCTAATTCATTGAAACTCATGTCTCGCTCGACCTCGCTCATGTTAAAAATATGTGATATAAACATCGATGTAGATTTAGAGTCGTCAGTCTCTCCCTAAAAATCATAAAAAATATATTTTTTTAAAACCGAGTCTTTTGCAGTGGCCTAGTTACAAGGTGGTTTCGGCGATGTTCATGTTTCGACCTTTGACGGGAAGAAGTGATTAGACCAGGACCGCAAAATTGATGGCGGTAATCATGGACGCAGTTATTGAAACTCGCACTGGGTGCAAAAACGACACTGGTCTTCTGGTGTTATAGACGCTTATGAGCAAACTAATTAAAACTGAAACGATGCTGTGTCATAAGTATATAAATAAATAATATATAAAATATATAAATGAAATATATTTACGAATTATTTATTTGCTCATACCTACATTCACCTACGTAGATCAAAATTTTAACATTTATCCAGTCTTTGTTATAAACTGTTATAATTTATTTCTAAGCAGACAATAATATTACTACATTAATATTTATCATTAGGTAATCAAATATTATTTTATTTAACTATGTGTAACTTAGTTTAATAAAAAACTATAATACTATTGGTAATATTGGATCGCATCCAATATATTCAGTTTTTAAAACTTACGATAAATTCTTCATCTCCCTGGCCGATGAGAGTATGTTCGGTCGGGCTAGCGGAATTACCTTAAAAACGAAATGAAGTACTATTTCGATACTACATACGATTTATATAATAAAGACAGGTATTTTGCGTTGTTCATAAAAATTACCTGAAGATTTTTGAGGCGTTGAAGTTATGACTTTATTTGGAGTTTTATATAGTCTAGCCTCATTGCACTTTGTGTTAATATCAAATGAAGGTAGAACATTTGGATCTTTATCATAAGGGTCATTTAAACTGCATCTTCTTATGTTTCTTTGACCCGATACATATTGCCATGGTTCCCCTGTACATAGATATTGGTTGTAAAATACTACATAAAATATAAGGTTGTTAAGCTCTTCTTATATTTTGTTTGTATTGCTGTTTCCGAGCCATTTACATAAACGATAATTCTATTTACCTGATTCTTGAGCTGCATTAGCAATAATGTAAGCTTCATCTAGAACTTGTCTCACTAAATGTATAGCCAGTACGGTAGCCACACGTGGATCATTATTTTGGCTAATGTCATCTAAAATTTATAATACAAATACCAAATTATTTCCCGGCTAATAATAGGAACAATTGTTGTTATGTACACTAGGGCTTTCTCGCAGCTTGGTTCGCAAGGACAAATAGATGTGTCACCGGCACAAAAGGTCGTTTCCAAAATTTAAGCTTTTCCCGTACCGAATTTTATTGAATTCGATTCAGTAGTTTAGCCATAAAAATGATAGACAAAGCCCGTTTCTCTATTACGATATAAGTATTAATACGATGAATTATTGTATTTCTTACCATCTTTATTTGTCATTTTTGCCCGACCTGTGACAATTTCAAATTAAAGTTGTTTCTTTTTAAACTAGAATTATATGTAAGTAGGTAAGGTGGGTAATATACTTGTAAGTAGGTAAGAGAGAATTTGTGCATACTTTGAATATTTACGGAGTTTAAGGATAGCGACTCTTTTTTATTGTTATACATAGTTTGGCAGCAACCTGCTATAATAACAAGTCATATATTCTTGTATGTAATATATATAATAATTATTTTAACTACAGCCATAACACAACCATTGAGATGCCTAGCTATTTACGTATTATTTAACTTGAAATTTCCAATTTTGTAGCGATTCTGTTCGTACAATAATGGTAAAGTAATTCATTTTAAAATTATTCAATTTAAAAAGTATAATTCATTAATAATATTCAAAGTATTTCGGTAACGCCCAGCCAAAACCAATAATATTCAGCCTCGAACTATTTTAGAATGTTCCTCGATTGTAGTCAATGTTATCGGTGTATTAGGGAATAATTTTTTTTTTATTATATATATATTTGTAGGTACATCCTATTGAAATTAATAGATATAGGTATCGCATTCGCACGACACTATGACTCATTGTCTACGGAAGACCATCTTATTTGCAAACAAGAACCATCTTTAAACATATTTCTATAAAATAATTATGCATTGATCTCTTACAAAACTAATGATTAAAGAATACGGATTGCAAAGAGTAAAGTTAAATTATACTTAGTTATGCATAGGTAGATGAGTCGTTTTTCTTTTAGTGGGAAATAATCTATAAAGTGGGAAATGTTTATTGACGCCACTCCCTGTCTATTTATAAATTACATTGTTCGCGACATTGTACACAACTATTTACCTATCGTGATTTCTGTCTAAGTAATTACAGTTTTTAAACGACTTCAAAAGAATGAGGTGTTCCGTTTGACCTGTAGGTATACGTATGTTTGTCCGCGATTATCTCGCATTTGGCTGAAATGATTTGTTATTTAAAAAATGCGTTTGCATAAGGATATGTATTTTAGGGCGTATCAATAGACCACAAGAATACTTGTTTCAAACTATAGGTTTGAAACAAGTAGTTTCTGTTATAGACACACGGATTGTGGAGAGAGCAACATAAACCATTACGTATAAAGTGATTTTATTAATGATATTGACCTTATTAGGTACTGAAAAACATATAAAAAAATCTGTTATAACATAATTATTTTCCCAGTAATAAAGTACACATTGCTCTCAGAAAATAAGTGTTGTTCAAAACCACTTCATGATGCCAATAGAAACAAAAGCTTTGGAGATTGTGCTGACTCGTCAGCTAACTAAAACGGCCATGTTGCCGTTACCATGACAACGAGAGGCTGCAGCTTCGCAGGTTACGGCGCAGAGATCGATTAAATCCTACTCTAGGGATGCCAAGAACAGGGAACTCAATTAAAAATAGTTTTTTTCTCTGTACCTTTTATACATTTCTTAAATTTTGGAACATATTTTTTTTATTATACAATGTTTAATTATGGAAAAATTATCTAGCATTCCTCCAAAAGTAAAGTGTAGTGAATAACGTATCTTAGTATCTACTTTATTAAAAAATATTGTCAACCCTAAAGTGGAACAGTGTGCGAGTGCGCCAAACCTCTCATTCAACTGAACCTCCCTCGAGAGCGCGCTAGTTTTCCTTCCAATATCTTGTCCGCTATTAAATATTCCAATAATGTAAACACATATAAGCTAAGTGCCTGTGACCTATTTAAATTTCATACCCTTCAAATATGTTTATGACGTAATGTGATAATATTTAATGTGAGTTTATTTATCGCTCTTTCCAGAAAACTGAGTGTGTATACTTATTTTTTAATAACTTTTGTGAATGCGACTAGCACATATTCTATTGAAAAACTTTAACTGTTGTCTGGCTGTACACATACAGTTGTATGGCACTCGAAAAATCGAAATAAAGAATATAAAATGTAATTGCTTTTAATGCAATAATTTTCTTGAAAATATGAACTTTTCAAAATTTCCAATTGATGCTGTATTATTTGTTGGTGTTTTATGACTTAATTAATCACAGGTGAGTGCGTGAATGGAGATATAAATAATGGGAAAATTGCGGCTCTGAATGATATACTAGGAAAATACGTTCAACTAGCCGTACAAGTAAGAAGAATGAAAAAATAAAATTAACATTTTCTTATACGCTTGAATGATAGAAATATACAATCAACATGTCTGAAGATGACAGCAACAGCGAGGACATCATTCCCTACGCTGTCCAAATATTCCTTTGGAGGCAAAGCACCCCTTTTGTACGACCGAGATTTGGAAAAGTCCACGATGCAGCTTGCATGGTAAGTACTAATTATTCTATATATCTTATTATTATATGTAAAGTTGTATGTGTGAAATGTTTTCAAGCAGGTATCATGTTAATGAAAGGTACATTGTACAGTGGCGTAGTTAGGTGGACAAGGGCCCCGGTGCAGATAAAATAATTATACCCCTCCAGCTACATTTTTCCAGCAACAGCACAAAATTAATTATTTGCCAATTATTACAGAGGACGCTCGGCGCTTCGATTATCGGCGTTATAAATGCGCATTTAAAATCTTAAAAAAAAAATAAAATTCTTGCGAGAATTTTTCTAGCTACAAGAGCTGCCTCCCCCTCTTTCCAAAGCCCAAGGGGCTTTCTCAGCTTCAGAGCCCTGGTGCACTGTACCACTTTGCCCTATGATAGCTTCGCCACTGCCACTGACATTGTAGTGAAGTAATATGATGAAAATAACCCTAAATAAAAATAGATGGTATATAATTAATGAACAATCTTTTAGAATATAGATTTTTTAAATCAGTCGAGTAGTTTTAGAGTTAAATCGTAACAAACAAACACATATTTTCTCTTTATAATATTATTATGGAAAATAAAAATCATCATTGAGTAGATCGATAAAAGGTTTGCTTAACATGAAATTAAACATAAAATACGTTTCCTAAAATCTGTTCTTGTAATTTCTTGCTTATATTTGTTGTGTATAATGTTGTTCAATTGTTTTTTATCAACACGCAGTTCTGTCAACGAGCTCCTGGACACCACGTAAGTATAGGATTTGCTGAATGTATTTACTATTTAATTTTATTATAAGTAGCTATAAAATTAAAAGATCTACATATTTAGTTTTTTTTCTACTTTTATTTGTTTAACTTAAGAAACTTCATTTATGTAAATGTAAAAGTTACTGTAAAATAATATTTTTGAGATTTTTTATTTTTTATTTTTTAGTACTTTCTACGGGTATAAGGTTATTTTAGCATCTACATATTATTTTTGAAGCTGTTTTTTTTTTATTTATGAAGTTAATACAATAATACTAGAGAAGCTTTATTGAAGTAAGTTCCATTTTTTTTAATTATAAGTATAAACCGTTTGTTATCAAAATAATAGTACATAAGGTCACAGACTAGTAAGAGATACTACGTAATAAGGTCCAATTTGCCGACGCTAGAGGCCAGCACAAATTAAGTGTCAAATAATTGCCAAAGTCAGTTTTATTGTCAAATGTCAAATCGCTGACAAATGACAATCATCTGTTGTTTGTTTGTTTACTGAAACATGTTTTTAACTTTTTAATAATAAATTTTAATTAAAATTACATTATCATGATAAATTTGCCTTTCAATTTTTTCCATGCTTGAAACAGGAATTGAAGGAAGCTTGTAAGGTTAGTTTTTTTTCTATTTCAATTTCCTCAAAACTCCATTACATACTTATTTATATATTACTTACTATAAAAGTTAAATATTAAGCTTTTATATTGTTGTCTCCTGCTAATTATGTTACTACTAATTTCAGTTGTTCGAGAAAGTATTAGTACAAAATGTGAGATTTGGTTTAACTAGCAGTCTCATAGAGGCTATTGAGACAATACCACGATGGCGTCTTATACAAGCAGCCTTGCCCCATGTAATGCATTCTTTGGCTTCATTACTACACAACAGGTATTGTGCATGCTCATACATACAGATTATATCTCCAATAATATAAACCTAAGATGCTATATGCTATATGCATATAGTAAGGAGAAGCAAGGATAACCCGCAATAATCATTTATGTGATCACCTGAATTTCATAAAATATAACTAGTATTTTTGGTCCTTAATAATTTTTTTAACGGGGGCCCAGCTGTCCCTATTATTTGGTGGTTGTTATAACCTTGTGCCCTTCTACCAACCCACCAAAAACCATTAAAATTCCCGAACCACACGTCTTAGGGTCTCCTTGTTAGTAAGATGCAAAGGTTAGTAGCCTAATACTACTTTCAGAGTAAAGGACAATATGCAATCTTTGGGAAATGTAGAGACAAAGCTGTTATACACCTTGCATTGGATTATACTTGATGCTTCTGATGAGTGCGCTGATAATGATTATGAAAATGGAAAGTATTTCTCCAATCCATTCCACTATCTCTTCTCAATACCAGCCATGACTGTAAGTATGTCAGGAAATTATAAAAGAATGTGATCATGTATTAGTATGCTTAAAATTATACAAACTTAGTTGATAACTTAATAAGACATAAAAAATTAAAGAAATAAACCTTATATATAACTTAAAAAAAATTTTTTTTTGCCTGGAAGAAGTTGCTGCCTAGCGATAAGGCCATCAATATGTACTTCTATAAAATACTTATGTTTGTAATATTGTTTATTTTTTTTGGCACAATAAAGAATATTTAATTGAATAATTAAGTAAAAAAAATTAAAAAAGATTCAGCAAATGACTCCTTTTAATTCCTTTATGCTTATAATATGCTCTTATTTTTCCAGCTTTTCGTATTTCTCTTTGCGCCAATATCACATCATTTGAAGGAATCTGATTTTACAACAAACTTTAGACTAGAAAATGGGTTAAAGTTATGGCAAGCGCTGTGGGAATATCGACACCCTGACGCGGCATGCTTCACGACTCATGTAAAACCCAAACCTAAGCCATTCGGTGGGAAATATTCTAAGAGACAGCAACATGGTGATGTGTTTTTGGGCCGTAAGTATTTTTTTTTAGTAATTATTTTTTGTATCTTAATGTCAGTGTGAAATGGAAAAATAATACTTTAACATCTCCAATTTTTCCCTTTTTATAGGTAAATTCTCTAAAGAAGAAGGCATTGTAAATGGTAGCCCTCCCAGCCAAAATATATCAATTTCCCAATCTGATGCTCCTTCAAAGCAAGCCAGTACTGAAGATGAACCTTGGTTGTCATCCCCCAAAGACACTATATTCCCTGAAACTATCCCAGAAGAGAGTTCCAGTACTGAGGAAGAACATGTGGTAACGATTTTTATTATAAGTAATTATAATTTTTCCTCATTTAATTAGCATCTCTATTTATATAACCTCATGTACATAGTTTTTTAGAATTTTCTGTGAGAAATATAGTACTCTCTTTTTTCATGGTACACTTTAAGCCTAACCGCTAAGTTTCAACTGTTAGTAAATATGATATTTTGACGTCACAGTACCCTTTAACAGAGATGGAATTTTGCACCTGAGCCTTAGACTATTATATCCTCTACACTTTCTGCTAAGAAAATAAATGTATTTTGTAATACTATCCATCCTATTAATCACTTCATCCATCCTATTAATTGTAAGATTTTTCATGACTGGTAAAATTATGTATAGTTTATTGTATGCAAAATTGTTTATAGCTCTATGATATTAGATATATTATCTATATTTCTCTCTGAAATTTTCAGTTTATTTATCGACTTCCGTCAGAATCTAACTTCGCAGGGCAGACTAAGGGTTCTTATACTGTGTATGCGGCAGACCCGAGCATCTTTCAAATTCGGAAACCGGATGCAACTAAACCAACATTGCCAGGAATAAAACCTCTTCCGCCAATCACCAAAATGAGGTCCATACATATTTTGATTATTTTTAAATTACGTTAAACTCGTTTAAATCTTAGCACACTAAGGCACATTTATAGTAGAAATATTTCCTTATTACTAATGTGTAGCGATTTTTATCCATATAGTTCATCAGATAAGGAGTCTTTATCAGAAACTGGCGGGCTGCCTGGTTTAAAAGGAACTCCAACTTCTACTGAAAAGTCTCCCCCTCCAAAACCAGCTAATGTAAGTAATTTCATAGAAAAAATTATATTAAAAACAATATAAAAATGTATTTGTAAAATGGCATTTTTCGAGTACTCTTAGTTTGTCAAGTGTGATTGCATAAAATTTAGTTTAAAAAATTACCCACAATCGTTTTAATTACAACATAAAATCTGTATATATAAAAATTGATGTTTGTATATAAAATCGCTGAACTCCAACGGTGTTTGAACGCCTTGAACATTGGCATGTATGTATATCATGGCATGTATATATGCCATCAGTCAGCTAGTGTTCTATATAACTGTACATAATACATATATATTTTAATTAAAAAATAATTTATTGATACTTTATTATACACTAGTAATACGCCCCGGCTTTGCACGGGTGCAATAAAGATGTACTATACACAAAAAGCCTATGTACCTCGCTTATAGTGTAGCTTTCTATTGGTGAAAGAATTTTTAAAATCCGTTCATTAGATCCAGAGATTACGCCCTACAACCTCACAAACTTTACCTCTGTATAATATTAGTATAGATATACGGCGTTATTCATAAACGTATTATAAGCTTAATATAATTAAAATATGTTTTTCTCGCTCTATCGAATATAAAAAGACTACAGAACGAAAGAAACAAAACATATTTTAACTATATAAAGCTAACGCTACGCTTATGAATAGCGCCGTTAGTATAGATTTTTATTAATGGACTCAAAACCTTAAGGTGTCGGCCGCAACGATACTCGATGTAGCGACTCTGCGGTGTCTGTTCTCATCGCAGTGGCAGGAAGAGGGGGTTTATTGGGCTCTACACTACTTATACAACAGGTATTTTATACATTTTTACGAGTAATAAAGTTGTCTCGAAGCTAATAAAGGTCGAAAATATTCGTAATTATATTAATTATTGCAATATAGTCAAAATTTTATTCGATAATAAAAATATAGCCATTTAATCCCATAAAAAAGATAACAATACATAACAGATTACATGACATGTATAGATATTAATTAGAAAACTACAAAAAAGCATCTAATACGACGCAATATACTATATTTTTTATTAATATTCTTAATTCAAATTATTTAAAACATTAAAAAAAAATTGAAAACAATAGTAATTTAATTCTATAATTCAAAGGTTATTAAAACATTATAAAATAAGGGATATAATTTATCTTTTTATTTCGTTCTATGTTATACCATTTTTCAGATTGCGTGATATATGCGACGACGTATCGAAACAAACCCAACCTCGGAAACGAAGCAACTCTCTCCCGATCCCCAAAATAGAAGTATCCGTCTATCAAAGCTCAGATCCCAAAGAAAGGGATTCGTTAAAAAACTTCATGGAAGTCCCAGAAACTAGAGAAATGCCCATCACAGAAGCACCGTTCGCACACGCGACGAAAACCGAAGAAGACAACGTCATGATAAGACGCGCCAGTGAGAAAATAAAACGTAAAATGAAAATGTCCGACCTCAAAGCGTTCGTAGAAACGAAACTCCTCTCAAAATCCGAGAAAGCTTTAGAAAAAATCGGCCAAGATGAGCACAAATTTAGTTTTCATACTGCCGTAAGAATGATCTCTGTAGATATTTTTTTATAGCTCTTTTTTAATTTAGTTTAAAAAATCCCCGATGCTGAGTTACTTTTCTTTCAGGAGTATCACAGATCTCTGGATAACACCGAAGATAGACCGAACTCGGCGATGGCAAGCAATTTTCCTTTAGGAACGAGATTGACTGGAGATATGTTGAAGTGTAACCTTATTAAGGGCAAAAGTATGCCGAGTCTTAGGTAAGTTTATTTATAACCGTTAATTTCTAATCCGTATTTGTATTGATAAAAATTATATTTACCTATAGAATAGGATTAGATTTCTTATTAGGGATTTTCAGAATTATATCGACCTATGTGAGCTTTTACTTATGATACTTATTTTTTGATAATTTACACTTAATTTAGGTTGACATTTTATTAATTTTGGTACTGAAACGCGATTTCTCTATACATATACAATTTCGATCAAAGCACAGCATGCTTTATTTACCTAATACACAACTCGATTTTTCTATTTAAAAGTATTTTTTCTCTTTCTCCTGTCTTTATGATGCTTATTCCTACACTAATATTGTGGACGAACGGTCACTTAGCTGTCTGATTGACGAGCTAGCGTCTAATGGGTAAGTGAGAGAGTAACATGTTCTTGGTAACAAGAGTGTAGACGCTTGGTTAGTAGTCCACTGCGGTAATATATTATTTGCTCATAGACTTATTATTTTATTAGTAAATTAGAACATAAAGAGTAGACGAGATATAAAATGTAAACTAAACTAACCGATACCGTTAAAAAACGGTAAAACACTAAATAATATATATATACACACTTGTGAATTGTTCAGGTAATAAAAATAAATAATAAAGAGTTAAAATATAAATAAACGCTTTGAAGTTTTTAATTTTTTTATTTCCACATCAGGACTTGTAAAACAGTTTAGCATGCATTACACTTTTGATACTTTACAAGTTTTGATATCTTGATACTTACTTGCATGTACACGAGTTCGGCTTGAAAAGATTTGGCGATGAGAAAATGGCGATTTATACATCAATATAAAAAAAAATATCTATAGACCTCACCAACACCAGTTATAAATAACCATTAGATGATTAGATTAAATACCTTCAAATTAACAATTCCGTATAATAAAAAGAGTTTTGAAACAGATAAATCAAAATGCCGCCCGTACAAAATCGTAAGATTCTGTTTTTACAGATACATAGGCGAAATTAAAACTGAAAGAGCCCAAGGGTTACCATCAGCAACCACGTCAAATTTACAAAAGAAGAAAAATCCTATTATAACAGTGACTGAGCATACTCCAACTCCTTCGCCCGATTACTTATCTAAAACGAGACAAGTGAGTGTATATAACTAGTCTTATATTAACACTTCCTCAGCAACAACTCATATTGAATTAAAAAGTAAAGTACGACTACGATTTATTGCCAAAAACTTCAACAGTCACATTTAGTTAAAATTCACTGAACCGTACAAACTAACCCACATAATAAAAAAAGTAAGTTAGCTTTTTGCTGCCGAAAGATGGCGAGTCATTCGAGAAGCGCTGGTATACTGAATAGTCCGGTCTTATAAATAGTACATAGATTGAAATATTGAGAAAGGTTTTATAGAACTGCATCTAATTTTTCTACGGTCTATCATCTATAACTTTATGCTCCGAATGGTCGAATTTAAAAGTAGGTCGACGGCGCATCATTGACTGATGTTCTGTGGCTGAGGTATCACCTACCATCAAGTGAACCTCGTGCTCGTCTGTCGATAGCGAACATAAAAAATATACTGTCTATTCTCGCTCGTTATACATATTGATTATTGACATTCGATGCTATATATAGTTTGCCAATATATAAAAATACTAATATTGTCTTTTATTAACGCGAGTATCACATTTAAATAAAATACTGTATACCGGATTAAAACGCGATTTTGACGGTGACAACCGTGGTCCTGTCTCCCCGCGACCATGGTTGCTGAAAAGCATCCGAAACGTCGGGATAAATAATTTAAACAATATAAATCGCGTTTTAATCCGGTATACAGTATTTTATTTAAATATAAAAATACTGTTATAAAGCATTGGGCATGTTAGATACTCCACAATTAAGATTATTTAAACAACAAAATGATTACAGGGTTCATTAGAATCTCAAATGGACTCAGTAAGTATACAAGGTTCCCAACATATTCCCACTCCGGAACGAAAACCAAGTTTGTCTCGTTCACAAACAGACTCTAACATAACGTACATTGTGGAAGAAATACAGGAAGCCCCAGGATCTATTAACTTTATCACGAATGATGGAAATATTGATTTGCAAGTAGTTTTAAAGGTATGTTTAATCTTCTTCAAGCCACTACAGACGCTAGACCATATTATGTGTATGTAATTTTGAATGTGTTCATAATAATGAATTTTCCTATATATTTTAACTTTGTACGTAATATCTGATGTACGTGTTGTGTGAAGTAATTGCTTTAAATAATAATTGTCTTTTTCTAATCTATTGCATTATTTGTTATTTTTGCAAAATGTTTATATATTAGACATCTGTATATTTATCATGGATTTTAAATAAAATAAATATCGAGTTTATAACAGGCTTTTCTCTTTAGAAGCAACATTCTTATCGGTTTGAAATTAAAATATATCTGACTTACGCACAATTGTAAACTCACTTATAATTAGATTTCCTCTTTATTCTTACAAATAATTAATTATTATTATCACCTCCACAGGCAGTCTATTCCGTGTCAACTATGGACAGCTTCTATATAACGATTCGAGTAATGGAAGTCATGTTGAATTTGGTTGACACTCTAATGGAAATTGGGGTTCATAAGAACTGGCAATCTGACATAACGCAAGACCCTCGCCCGGAAACTATTGATCCGTTGGGTGATTGGATCACTAAAGATATTAAAGATAGCAAGGTAATTTATATATAACTAGCAATACGCCCGGCTTCGCACGAATGCAATGCAACTATACACAAAAAAAGCATTCTAAAGGTGAAATTTTAAAATCGGTCGAGTAGTTTTTGAGTTAAATCGTAACAAACAAATAAACAAATCTTTCCTCTTAGTATAGATAACTTAACAGATTCTTATATCTATATATTTTTTATGATCCAGTTATTTGCTAATTCTACTTTTAGGAAAGAGATTCAGAAATGCGTTGCACTCATAGTCAGGAGTCGACTAATATCGACGGTGAGAATAAGGACAAGTCTAGGGATGATGAAAATTATGATTGCCCATATTATATGATAATGCATATTATACTGAGGTAATTTAATAGTTTCGACTTGATAACAAGTTACTTTATTGCTTCTCTAAAATATTGCTTACTCTTATACGGATATTCGTAATAAGTAACCGGTTAATTCATAAGTTCATCTTCGAAGGAGTCCAAAATACCTATATTTTGATAGCAAACCTAATGAATTTCTTCTTGCTCGACAATTTTTTTTTATGTTAGATATCGACAGATGAGCATGAAGTTCACTTCGGCCTCAGCCATAGAACATCAGTCAATGATGCGCTGTCGACCTACTTTTTAATTCAAGCATACGGAAATCCATACACTGAGCCTGAAACGCGCAATATGCACCAGTGATTCCATCTATGAACGGTGGTACCTTACCCCGTCGAAATTTCGATATTCATTCCACCCGTATAAATATCGTAGTACCCTACATAAATACACAAATATCCAATTTGTATCATCGCCAGGCTCCTGCGACAATTGGGATGCTCTCACGGCTGCACTACAGCACTGCGCGGGCCTCAAGCCGAATCCCTCAGAATTCAGGCACGAAATTCCTTACGATACCTTCGTTCATCATGCGTTAATAAATTTACCCAACGATTGAAAGAAATGACCAAATTCTCGCCTATTCGAGAAGTTTTGGACAATCTTCATGCGACTGTTGGATTTTGTGCTGAGCCGACCATGGTTTCGCCGCTAAGTAAGTAATCAACCCATATATTATTAACGATTAGTTAATGAGTTAAAGATGGGTATGATAGTAATTTAAAAGAATTTTATCGCTAGTATTTACTTGTTAAATACATTGCAATAAAATTATTGCAATGAATCAATAAAAAAAATGTTTCGTATTTATTATCAGGTCAACAAAAACGTAATACATCAAAATCGCCAGATCTGAGTCACTTACAAGCTCAATACGCAACTAACTTTGGAGCGACACAGGGTCCTAACAAAACTATAGAATCTTTTATCATAGAGTCCGTATTAAGACCACTTGTGACAAGATTTGCTCTCATTCATAGAGAACTCAAAATGCTGGATAACTCTGTAAGTACAAAAATTTCAGTACTCTACATAAAACAATTATTGTACATTTTAGATAAGCTTGTGTTAGCACAGCAACGCTTCGATCTTTATAACAACAAGACTTATTATAGGCATCTAAATGTTGTAATAACTTCAATGAAAGCTTGATTTTTTATTTCGAATATATAGGGGTATAATAAATCAAATAAAATTGTTATATAAATAGAAAATGATTACTAACTCAATACGGCCTTCAAAAAACTTCTTCGTCGTCTTCGTATTTATTATTGCTGTAATTAAATATCATTGTAGTCAAACAAAGTCGCGTTCGTTACACCATTTATAACTCAAGAACAGCTGCACCGATTTTAATGATCTCTTATCTGTGTCCGGAATAACATAACATTAAAATATCGGAAAAGCGGAGAGCTCAAGTTACGCACGCTTATAGGTTTTTTTTTGTAATAATTGATGTCCACTGCAAACACTTTAGAATAAAAATAGGGAAATAGCATTTTAAAATCGGTTCTGTAGATCCAGAGATTACTCCCTACAACCTTGGGTTACATTATTCAAGTTTAAGCAGGGATCCTTAATTATTTCTGGAAATAAATATAGCCTATGTTACTCGGTGAAGATGTAAAATCTATCGAGTAGTTTCTGAGTTAAATCGTGACAAACAAACAAATCTTTCTTCTTTATAATATTTGAAATGAAATGAAATGAAATGTATTTATTTAACACCCAATTTACAGAACATTAATATTTTTATAACTATTTAATGCTAATTATAACTTAAATAAATTTAAATTATTATTTTATATAATATTAATATAGATATTTTAAATTCTATACTAATATTATAAATATATAAAATATGAACATATCTAGGCACTATACTCAGAGGTCCGTCTACTGCTAAGCTACGTGCGAGAGGCCCACGGGCATGAATTCCGTCTCGTCGCTCTGAGTGGTCTACTTGATACCGCCGAGAGACCGGGCTCCCAGCCCAAAGACTCCAATATGCAAACCACCAGAGTTATCAG
Organism: Anthocharis cardamines; assembly: GCA_905404175.1. Classification (NCBI taxonomy): domain Eukaryota; kingdom Metazoa; phylum Arthropoda; class Insecta; order Lepidoptera; family Pieridae; genus Anthocharis; species Anthocharis cardamines. The sequence continues at coordinate 6,450,667 of FR989959.1, forward strand.
GTAACATTGACTCGGTACTTTCAACCGCCTTTTTGACCGTCTTCGTGGTTCTGTAATATGCGCTTTACGTTCAGCACCGGAAATTCCGGTTTCGATTCGAGGTAATCAAGATATTTAAAAAAAACCGTCTACTTGTGACCACGGTTGCTGAAAAGGATCTGAAACGTCGGGATAAATAATAAAATCCGATAAACAGTTATTTAAACAAAATTGTTATTATAAGGCAGGGTACAGAAGACTAATCACCTAATTGTCTGCAAAGAAAAGTTATAAATGCAAAAGACAAAAATATTTCTGCACCATGTCCCACTAGAGGACTCGGATATTCACCTTTAGACTGTCAAAATAGAAGTATAATATTATTATATTATAAATAAATCAAGTTATCAAAATACTTCCAATTTCACATCTGTGAATTCCTTTTTACAATAAGCAAGGTTTAAGAAAATATATATTTTTTTTATTTTATTGAATAAAATTTAAGTTCATTATTTTTGCAAGTGAGTGATTGTTTCTCTAGATGAGATAATTATTTTGTCATTTAAGGCATGGCTGGCGTATGGCAGACGAGGATCGAGCCGATTGTGCAGGGGGGGAAGCTAGTGGAGGGGAGGAAAAGTCCCATAAGAAGTTTACTTTCAAGAAACGAAGTGCATCTTCCACTGGCGCCCAAGTAAGTCATTATTAAGTATTTTGATATTAAATTAGTAATATACTATATAATAGTAATGTGATATAGGATCATATAATATTCAAAGTGTTCATTGTGACGGACTTCCTTTTGTTTTGATTTTTCTCATAAAGGAAATGGAGCCTAATGGTACTCTGATAGTCTCCTACTATTCAGTACGATTAAGATTATCATGGAATGATATGGAACTCCTTAAAGAAAATTTTAAAAAGCACTAATAATTATTCTGATAGCTTATTTGCCATAGTTTCTCAAATCCTGTATGGATATATAACCCGAAAGCTACAAGGTATTTTTTAAGATTTTTACTGGATTAGAACGCGATATATCGAGTTTTTTAATCTGCCTTACAACTGTCACCACGCTTGATATAAAACGTTTGAAACGTGATTAAGTACTCCATAAATCACGTTCAAATTTAGTAAAAAAAAATCATTTAAATATCGCGTGTACAAAAGACAGTGTTATGTTAATATTATATCTTCAATATTCTAGAGTCTTCTAGAAACAGAGGTGGGAGATGACTCGGCCAGTCAGTCGCCGCTGTCGGTGCGGACGCGACGCTACCAGCTCACCCCGCGGCAGTCCGAACGAACCATACCGTCCATATCCTCGGTCGATATATCACACCACAAGATAACGCACTCCAAGTCGATACCCTCCAAGTTTCATATTAGTGGGATAAGTATGTAACAAAATAAATAGCTTTTATTTCAGCTATTGACCTGACCGCCTCTGCGGTTTAATAGTAAGCGCAATGCGTTAAGCACCGGAGAAGAACGGGAAACAAAATATATAAAGAATTATTTCGGTCAGGCAGGGCTCAGAAGGCTGATCACCTACTTGTCTGTGAAGGATAATGTTCAGTGAAACAGACACAGAAATGAGTCTGCCCCATGCCCCACTAGAGGACGCGGGAATTCACTTACTATTTCAGCTTATATATCACACGGTATTCGGCGAAAAAAATCTATCTAGCAAAAAATCTAATGGCTTTTTCTAACGAAGGTCTTTAGAAGAAAATGAATATTATTTCATTATTTAACATATAACATGTAATGAATGTTATTCTTCGATCGCCCACTAAGATCCCAAGATTAACAAGTTAGATTCCTGGGGTGCAATGAAGGCTTATCACTGAAAAGATCAATAAAAAAATGAGTTGTAAAAAACACATAAATGGTGCCCGTACCCATAAGGGTTTGGGAATTCACATAATATGATCCACATTTGAATTAAAAGTGATACTTAATTATCTGGTTCGTTCGACCCGTTCAATCAATTGATTGGTTCAATTTCAAATAAACGAACATAGCAAAGCAATAGTAAATATTGGTTGATATCTGTGATCCCCGTTCGTTTCTCTTACTCTCCCTCGAATCGCCGCGACCATGCCTGATTGTAATCGAACGAACGAATCATTTTCAACAACATGACCCATTCGATTGCGCAGATTTGAAGATCTGGTTTTTTTGGATCGTGCAATCGCGAACAACACATACTAATTTCTCTCAACGGTCATAATATTCGTTATTTTTTTATTCATAGTGATGTAATACTTATGTTTTATGTTAACAGTGAACTGGTTCCGTCAAAAGCCGCAACCGCAGCTGTTAGGCAGAAACGGTTGTGGTTCTGGAGAGTCTTTGCCGATATCGGGCAGTATGGCCTCGCTGGCGAGACCGTACAATATACATGTCAATAGACCCGTGCATATGAAACGACGAGTCGGATATACACTTAATAGGTAAATAAAAATATATGTCGTTTAAAATGGCTTGAAACCAAAATATAAAATTCGCATCTGTCTAGATATGAGACGTATTTACGCTACCCGGTTCAATAAGCTTGGAAATAGGACGCCCTGGTACGAAAATACTTGCATAGGAAAACCATCCATATAATATGCTTAAAAATAAGGAGCACAATCGTAGTTGCAAAAAAAACTTTACAAAGTATTTTTCGTATGGAGGGTTCGGAGTTCACTCGAAAAACCATTACGAACTACACCAAATATTAAATACTGCCTAATACTTTCAAGTATTTAAAAAAACTGCTTATCAATCCTGGTGTTTTAACGAACTGGTACTTGGAAGCCCTAGTATTGAAATTGGCAAACGGCAATTATATATTATCCCTACAACCGTCAATATATTAACTTGTATCGTGTAAAAATAATTTCTTCCTATATTCATACTTTTAAAAAGAATGTAATGTTCTCTACTTACAGAGCAAGAAAGAGGGTGGAAGATAGATTAAACAGATTTGGGATCAGAAAAATGGGCAAGAAAAGAGATGGCAGTATCGAAGAAACGCCTGGTGGTTGTAAGTAGTGTTCCTCTCATCTCACTATTTTAGCGATCCTAAACCACTATGTAATTCCATAAGCTTAAATTATTTTAAAAGACAAATTCATAAATAAAATAGTATGCAATTTTAACGTTTTTAGAACAATTCGTTTTAACTGGTGCGGTAATTCTTATGTACGAGTATTATGTTTTATCCATACAAATTATACTTAGATACTTGTCGACTTTGATTTATTCGAGTTTAATTTTCAAGGCATATCGTTGCATAAGTTCTAACACCGCGGATTTCAAAATACGTAACTTTTCAGGAGAGCAAAACAATGTTTCATTTTGCATCAAACAACTGTTTAGAGTTAAGTTTATTCAATATACGAATTAAAGAACTTTTTTTTTGCTAGATATCGACAGACGAGCATAAGGTTACTTTGATGGTAGGTGATACCTCAGCCACAGAACATCAGTTAATGATGCGATCTCGACCTACTTTTTACTTCGAGCTTTGGGAAATCCATAGACTGAAATCGAAACGCGCAATATGCACTTCACGGTTTTTCCATCTATGAACTATGGTTTGTTATCCGGTTAGAATTTCGATATTCCTCTCACCCATTCAATGCCCGAACTTTCCACACTTGGGGAGACATGCTTACAGAAAATTATAAACATAGTCGTCCCGGTGGGATTCGAACCCACGATCCATCGATGCGCACGGCAGGTGCCAACGAGCCTGTGTGTTTGAAACGTTAAAAATGATCTATAAATCACTAGATATGTCTCGCCGCGGTTCAATGGAGGGCGGTTCGGGCGGGGGTGACTCGGAAGTGGTCATACTGAAGCGCCGCCGCCTGGTCGCCGCCGCGCCGCTGTACGCGGGGCTGGCGAGGTTCAGCTTCATGCTGGACGCGACTCAGCCTGGAGCCACCCCGGATGCGCTCTTCATGGCAGCCCTGTTAGATCTCGTTAGTGGCAACCCTTAGAAAATGTTTATTGTTTTATATGTTTTGCATTATTATAATATTTAAAATACAGTGGCGCACTCTTGATAAGTATAAGCGATTATTTATTATACAGTTAAAAAGAAAATATAAATTATTTATTTGTAACAAATATACATAGAAACAATTACAAAATGAAAATAAAAAAATATTTCTTTTATAAAAAAACTCGTATTAATTAATATTAGTGTCCTTTTTTGATAATTAAATTTGAACATTATTACATATTTAATGAAAATGTAGTTGTTAATTTTTGATATTATTATAATCCTCTGTAGTTTAAGTTTTAAGTTTAGGAGATGATTACGATATTTTTTGTTAGAATAATTTGTTTTACAGTTACTATTAAATCAAAGTAGTACTGCCGATATGACGATTCGTAATTTGGTACGGAACTAACTCAATTTTCAAATACAAAATCTTTATTTGGCAGAATTTACTAGTTACAGATGTACATGCTTTATTAAGTGCTGTACATACTGCCACCTAGACAAGACTTGTTCATTATTTTTCAGCCTCACACAGTTGTCGTTGGACGGGCGGCCATTTTGTTAGAATGCGCTCAGCTGGTTCACAATTGTAATAAAGGACAGTGGCCTTATTGGCTAAAATCTAATTTGGGAAAGAATCCACGTAAGTTATAGCGGAGCAATTCGGTTTTTTTAAAAGATTGCATTAATATTTAACTAAGAATAACAATAAGAAATTATTTATTTGATACACACATACAATTTTAAATCAAAAAATATAAATCACTAGCAGCGAAACCCAGCGTTGCTCGGGTTAAAATACATCGCATGTTTATTGGTATAAGATATATTTAAGGATCCATTTTCTAAAGTAGATAAATATTTTAGATTTCTATCTTAAATAATAAGACACTTATTCGACCTGTAACGGTGTAAAGTATCTTCAAATTGTAGGCATCTTGGAAGTTTCTAGACCATTTTAAAATTTTTTAGAATTTTCTAGATCATTGAGAATCAATTTCACCGATTGCACACATTTTGGAACTTTCTAGATCTTTCCAGAAGCTTTCTAAATCGATTACAACAATCGAAACCATTTCAGAACTTTCTAGATTATTTCGGATCAATTTCATCGATTGCACACATTTTGGAACTTTCTAAATCTTTCCAGAAGCTTTTTAAAACATTCTAAATCGATTACAACAACGAAAGTTCTAAAATGGTTTCATTTTAGAACTTTCTAGATCATTTCAGAATTTTTTAGAATTTTCTAGATTGATTTTATCAGTTGCACACATTCTCGAACTTTTTAGATCATTTCCGAGATTTTCAGAATTTTACGGAAGATTACATTAGTTAGAAAAGGACAGATATATATTTATCCACATTTTTGCCACCCACAACCACCCACTTCCACCCACCCCGACCAAACTCCCTTATGCACACCTAGAGACCAAGGGGTATTCGCCATCCCAAGGGGAAGTTGATCAAAGTAGCGTATGATAGAAAAAACCGTGGACACACGTACGAACATTTGCATTTTATATAATATATATTAAGATTACTATTACATAAAAAATCAATTAAATTCTAATTAATTATCAAAATTTCAAATACACATAAATATAGTGTGACGAAACAATTAATTATGTTTTTTAATGATTTCAGTACCTTCAGGACCTTTGCAATTAAAACGACAGCGTTTAGCTGGAAAACTTTTTTATCAGTGGGCAGAAGTAAGTATCAATACTCACATTTTAGTCCATTTTACGGCGGTTTTAAAATAAACTGTAATTTTGTAGGCAATAGGAAATAGATTGGAGGAAATGTTAGTAGAGGATAAGAAGCATTTGGATACAGTCGTGAACTTAGTATCGGATCCGGACGGACAGAGGGACTTGTTGCAACAAGACGAGGAAGAAGATTTCCTCGATGAAGGTAAATATTAATAAAAACTGCATGAAAATTGTCCATAACGTTTTATAAAAACTTTTCTTCCATGCACAGTAGTCATTAACATACCCCCTAAATGTCGATTGGATTCGATATATCAAAACGTAACTAATATCATACCATATCGATATCTTTATATAATACAACATAACGGATATCACAAAAACTTTATACAGTCAAAACCTCAACTTGCACCCAATAATAATACGTAAACCTCGCAAACGTTAAAGAACATTGATATTCGCTACCTCTCTATAATTATTTATCATTTTACTGATATAAAAGAGATGAAGAATATATGAATGGTTAATCGTCAGTTTGCAATATGTACCTACTACTGATATCGATATTTGAAAACGGTTATAGATATCGATATGAACCCTGTATAACGGTTACATAACCGTTTGTGAAAAAAACGAAAATGCCAATATCTAACGTCGATATGTATTCATTGTGTTATTTTACATAGCAAGCATTCGCCTTCCTGGAAAAACGATCGGCGCGGAATGCCCCCGAGCTTTACGAATGATAGCATGCGTCTTACTTTTTGAAATAACTGCATTTCTACGCGAAACCTATCAAAATTTGCCAAAATCCTGCCGATCTTCGTTAAAAGAAAGAGGGCCTTGGGACCGCGTCTACAGGTACTACGTTAGCACGCTTACACCGATTTGTTTCCAAGTAGTTGTAATATTACATGTTTGTTGTGTTAATTTTTTTTTTGCGAAGGTGGATGGTCAAGGGAAGACGTTTGTTGTGTAATAATAAGTGAGTTTATTGTTTTTATTTCGTTAGTCTTGTACGAGTGCATATTCATGATGAGATTTTTCTTTCGAACAGGGCTCTTAGCAGTCAACACGCATTATTGCCAGTCGAGTATGTGATCTATCGAATAATGCATGTATTTGCACTTTATGTGCATGCACTTAGACTAATTCAATTCTAAGATACACATACGTTTTGTTTTTTTTTTAATAATGGGGATGAATCGAAGTAGTATTTCAATTAAGCACGTATTACCTACGTTATGTATATAGGCAGATTTTTATGTTTATATTTGTTTTGTAATTTCTAAGACCATTGAGTCAATTTAGACATTTTAAAAATCTGCCTTATTTTTAAACAACTATTAAAATATATAATATAAAAATGGCCATGCAATAACGATTTGCATGTCGTCAATATAAATTCTGAATGATTAAAACATCCCTTCGTAACTAGGTACTATTCAATAAAACACGATTATACGGTCCTTAAATACACTAGATATAATAATAGATTAGTTGACTATAGCTAAAAAGCTTTGCTACATTGGCATGATAAATCAAAATTTAATGTAGGTGACAATTAGAAGGTACCTTATAGCTTATCGGCCTTATTCATAAACGTATTATAAGCTTGATATAGTTAAAATATTTATTGCTTCTGTTGTTCTGGCGGCCTAGCATTACAACCGCGACAAAATTTTGTCGACAGTTTTCTCGTGTTTTAATCAATTATCGCTTTATTTCTTTCGGGTATAACATGATACACTCAAAGCTTGACTTCTAATGTCAAAAATAGAGATATTTTTCAATCGAGATATCTTGTCTATTAAAGTTGTCGATGTTATAATATATCGAGATATCTTTTTGTCTTAACTCGTCCGCGAGATATCTCTTGATGGTCATACTAGTCTGTAGTCTTTTTATATTCGATAGAGCGAGACAAAACATATTTAACTATATCAAGCTTATAATACGTTTATGAAAACGGCCGTATATGTTTATATTTGATTTAAAGATTCAAATGCTTTAAATGTTCATTAATAACAGAGAAGCGAATCGTCGATGGAGTATGGCTCTGTCCAGTATGGGACACTCACAAGCTTCAGCACAAAGCCTCCAGTCCATTGCTGGCGTGGAGACTGAGAGGAAAATATCGTTCGTACTACATGAACCTGAAAATGTTTCTGGTGGCAGTAATGTAACTGTAAGTTTTAATACAATATCAATTTATCTATATATACATATTTTGTCAGCGGGTTTGTGGTCGCACTCCTCCGAAACTTTTATGATTTTTTTGTATATTTGGTAGATATCGCAATAGTTCGTATAGTATATTTCATACCGCTAGGTGATTAGGGTGTTCCTTATCCAGATTTTTTTCTATATTTTTGACAAAATATTAATTCGCCTCACAGAGACGAAAGACCCACAAAAATATCATACTTATGACACCTTTAAAAAAATATTTTGCAAGTTTCAGCAGTTTTTCATAATGGTCATTAGAAGCATTAGGATAACTCTAACAAATTCCTTTTCCATTGTTAATTCTAACAAACAAACAAAAACATTTCATTGAAAACCACTAAAACACATAAATTCACAATTGTCTTTGGCACAAATGGCGGGATTATCGCTGTGAGAACTTAATTTGATATACAAATAGATAAAGGATCTCTTAGTAATAAAATGAGATGAGAATATACACCTAATAATAAAAACAAATTGTAGTTAGCAGAAGTGATACCAGGCGGCGTAGAAGATAAAAAGAGTCGACTCACATCGCGTGGCAAGACGGGCATACACCGCCGCAACACGCAACAAACGCACTCCGCGTACGGGTCATTCAAACGACGATCTATTAAATTGCGTCAAAAGGATACGAGGGAAACTGATGAATGTACGTTTTTTTGAAGCAAAATCCTCAGAAGTAGTCAGTGGTCTTAAAATTGATAGGATTTCCAAGTAAAATCAGTATATTTGGACCAAAAATTGGTAAATTAATAAAAAAAAATCTCTTCGATATTTCATACTACTAATTCTATTAATGCAAAATTTAATTTAACTTTGTGATAAATTATAGCTACTAAAATACGATGAATATTAAGCATATTTTACAGATGTTTAGGATTTGTTTGACAGTTTTATTTGAAAAAAATTGCTCTGAAATTATCGTGGAAAGCCCAACGTTTAATTAGTTCGTCGGGAGTCGTAGTTATTGATACATAAATATCTTTTTACATTTTTAGTTATAAATCGACGCTCTGACTCAATACAAAGTAGAAGAAAAGTATCATCGCTATCCGATAGAAGTGATACTTCAGAAGTTTACCCTGGCACAGGTAAGCTATAATGTATTAAACAATAAAAACTTTTAAATGATATTATTTACCTCAAAAATCGAGTAAATTTATTCCCTATTTTGAATAGTTTTCGTCATTGAAACAAAATTGAAATCTTCCTAAAAGTTGATCACGTTTTTTGCCTATAGTAGAAACAAATACTTTAAAATACATAAAAAGGATATCTTTACTAAATATATAAAAATATAGACTGATTCAGCATTCTGAGTATTTTAATTGTATAACACTATTTTTATACTAAAATAAAAATATCAAATGCTTGGGATATAATGAGATAACATTGGCTTGAATTATTTGGCATTACAGGTGGAACAGTAATAATGCCCAATGAAGTTGACAGTGGGGGGGAAGAAAGTCCAGGGGTATTGTCGGATGACCACGACCACCCCCCAGACAGTCCCGATAGCAACTCCACTGATCTTCCTGACCACAACAAAGGTTATCCTTGGCTTAAGGTCTGTGTAATTTTCAGTATTATATCTGTATCTGACTAATATAATGAATGTGAAAGAATGAATGTTTGGATGTTAGGTATTTTATCGTGTTTAAACGGCTGAACGAATTTGTTTGATATTTTGCCCACATGGCCTTGAATATATAGGATTATCTCTGACAAAAAATATGTTGCTTGCAAAATCTAAATATGTGTATTTTTTTTTGCTTTGATTAATATTAACTAAAAGATAGCAAAATTTATTAAATATTATAATGAATTAAAGTAAATTATTTATTTACTTAAATATTTTATCAGGTTATGGTCAAATATTTGAACTCGTTCAACTACGTGTGCTGTCATCAAAATTTCTGTCATCCGTACTGCTTCCGTCGTAATATGCGCGCGACGGAGCGACTTGTGAAATCTGTTCGAAAGGTATTTTTTTATTGAAATATTACTAAATATATCGCACTAACGGTAAGACAAGGCCATAACTGTACTTTTTGTTATTTTATAAAGATACTTTAAATCTTTTTGTACATTCAATGTCGCAATTTAATAACCCCTATACTTTTGTGAATCAATTTTTTACAGTAATTAAATATTTACGGAATTTTTATGTAGGATAGGGGTATATTTATGCTCTTGTCTTAAGGTAGGTAGAAAATAAGAAATTGTAAGAAGGTACGATATAATAAAAATATCAAACTTTATTGTTCGTAAAAAAAATCCTAAAAAATCTGTCTCACTGCCTTAAAATTAATATCCTCCTTAAATCCTCTTTAAAGGATTATAATGTTCATCGTATAAAATAATCATAAATAATAATAAATCCTTCAGGTATATGGTGAAAAGTTCGGTCCCGAAGTGAATACAACCAGTTGTGAAGAAGGATCGGGCGGTACGCGAAGAGGGAGGCGATCTCGGAAATCATCAGAACATTGTACTGATAGGTATGCAAATTTCATAATTCAGTCAGAATTCATTCAGTTGTTGTTTTATTTCTAAGGCATTTTTATTAAGACTTTTTTGGTATTAATATATTTGATCAGTTAGAATAACGCTAGTATGATCTGATGAAATATTCGAATACTTTCTTTTTAATTACCGTATGGTATGTTTTAAAAGAAAAATAGACTAATTCCAATACTTCCAATACTAATAAAGTATAGTAAAGTATTATTTACATCCTTAACCTCTCTTATTCTGCGACATTATGTACAAACATTTTCAATTTCAGTGCTCTAATTATTTCTTTTACTCTGCTCTCTTAATTGTAACAGTGTATACTTGATAGTGGCCTTTAAGGGCCTCAATGCAAAAAAAATGTTTTTTTTTAATGTCAGATATCGACAGACGAGCATGAGACTCACTTTATGGTAGGTGATACCCCAGCCATAGAACATCAGTCAATGATGCGCTGTCGACCTAATTACAATTTAGGACATTGCATTTATGAGAATCCTCGATAAAGTATTTTGAAATAAAGGTATTGTCTGTAGCCCGACTTGAATCAGCATGGCGAACGCATTGCTTCATAGCCACTGATACTTGATGTATTCTAGTACCAACTACCAATTCGATCATAGCATCAATATTGTCCACCAGAATCGATCGGTCGGTGCTGGAGAGCGTGGGTATAGCGTACCGCGCGGCGGGCGTGAAGCACACAGTCCCTAACGCGGACACGCCGCCCGTCGGCAGCCCCTCTAGTATCCTCTATCCGCCCGTAGACACGCCACCGATACTCAAGTATCTGAAAGGACAGGTACGATAACATATTATACGTAATTTATTTATTTATTTACTAATCCAACAGTTTTTATTACAATACAAAATAGAATTAGAAAATAATTATACATTATGCCAGTATAAGATTAGAAAACAGTAACTTGTAATAAACTTTCTTGGCCGCTCTCTTCTTATATATACATCTTATATAATATTATAACTATGTAATTCTTCTATACTGTCACTGAATTTATAAACCGCTAGACCGAGTTAGATGTTTTTTTTTGTTCGCACAATTAGATCCGGTAGGTGGCGCTTCGATTATTTTATTTACCTTATTGTTTAAACATCACATGTCATACTTGACATTTCTTACAACACTAGTTTAACCGTTAATTTTCCCATTCGATTTCGACCGTTACAAGGAAGAACATGAACAAAAAAAAACCGGCGCACGATTAAGATACAATATCTTTGTAAGAAGAAATTATACTATTTCATATATTATCACGCATTATCATTCAACACTTATCAAAATCTTCTAATCTTTTCAAGCTACAGAAAAATTTATTGTAATTTAATCCTATTTTCAAAGCTAGTCAAATTGTTACTAGACTGATTCTTCTCAAACAAAAGGATTACTTATTGAAGGAACAAGAAGAGATTTTGGGCTGAAATTTAACCAATGTATTAATCAGCTTTGAGAAATACACCATAATATGAAATGAGAATTGAAGTGAATGTTTAGTTATTTAATAACAAATTATTATATATTTTCTTGAGTTATAAATGGTGTAACTAACACGACTTTGTTTTATATTAATATGTTAATTAATATAATATAAATAATTAGCTGTTGTATTCATTTAAGGTGCGTGATGCGTACCACACCCCACTAGCCATGCTCGTAAAAGGCGCAACGATAATGAGCGAGGAGATATTCGCGGAAAGTGCGCCCGTCGCCTGGCAACTGTTGCTGGAGTCCGATCGGGAGCTCAGCTCATGTGCGGCTGCCCTATTTATATTGGCGGCTGTGAAGGCGCCCCATGCAGCTTCGAAGATTATGCACAATGATCTCAAACATCCTGAACCATCTGTTAGGTATAAGTTTAATTAAATTTATTTTCATAGGAACTTTAAATAGTTAACGTATAATAAGTTATAGAAAGATATAGATACTTGTTTAGCGTTTTTGTCGTTGGATACAATATTAACTTTTAATATAGATTACTATATTTGCAATTAAAATATTCGCTAATTTATCTCTGCATGTGCGGCTTCCCTGGCAACTTGCGCTGTGCAAGTGTGTGTATCTCATTTTACACTCATAGTAAAAACTCAATTTTCTTTTGCATTGTATAGAATCTCTATATACCTTGCATTATATAAACTTCTCAGCCGATTATTACTATTGTAACCGAGTCTTTGTAAGCTAAACCATTGTTGAAAAGAGTGTCCATGGAGTTTCTTGCCGGTTCTTCTCCATGAGACCCACTTTTTGGAACCGTGCAACTAGACGTTTCATAAGAGCCTGCAAAGGCCTATTTGAAATAAAAAACTTTTGATTTGATTTGATTTGAAAAAATACAATTATATGAAAAATATTTCAATATATTGCACATTTCTCCATGTATCAATTTTGCTTTTACACAAAGTGGAGTCAAAGTGAAACTTTCCATAACAATAAGACAATTTAATATATTATTATCCTTAATACGAAAAATATTTTCAAAAATAGACGACTGCTACTTAGATAAATCTATCTGGATACATTTAATTTGATATGCAATATATTTATTTTAGAATAAACGCAATACTAAGATTCCAAGTGATGTGGAAGCTTCGCTATCAAGTCTGGCCTCGTATGGAAGAAGGAGCCTCTATGACATTCAAAGTACCACCTCCGGGAATCGAATTTACACTACCCTCACCCAAAATCGGCATTGAATCACTAGCGGTAGTTGATCCGCCCTGGAGTCCTCAGGTGAAAGATAAAGACATGGAGATGACGTTAAACCAGGAACGACACGTGAGTGATTGATTTTATTTGATTCAATTCCTGGAACCGAATAGCAGCTTTAACCGAGCTTTATCGATATAATGCTTCGTTATATATAAAATAATATTAGATAAGTCTATATTATATGGTTCCTTATACACCCCCTGAATCGAAATTTTACAATCCGAAATCCAATTAGCCCTGGGCAGATAAGGGAAAAAAGTAGAAGTTCGTAGTAGAAGGCATATATGTGTTAAAAAATCCAATGAATGATATTGAAAGTACTACAATTCTATAATGATGTATATTTATGAAAATAATAAAAACATTTTTTTACAAAATTCAAAAATTAAGTACTCAGTTATCACTACTAGCCACGCAGAGCCGCGGTAAAAGCTAGTGCACGGTTTCAGCGTTCACTCGTAACAGCGACGAAAACGCGCAAGAAACAACAGACGGAAGCGATAAAAAAGGCGCTACAGCAACGCGATGATAAGAAGAAAGCGGAGAGAGAGAGCTTCCTCATCACCACGATACCTATCACGAGGCAAGCGGCCAGGGAGCCCGCGTTGGATCATGTGACTGATGATCATGTTGAACGTAAGTAGTTAGTTTATCTTCTAATATATAAAATTCTCGTGTCACAATGTTCGTTCCCATACTCCTCCGAAACGGCTCGACCGATTCTTATGAAATTTTTTATGCATATTCAGTAAGTCTGAGAATCGGCTACTATCTATTTTTCATACCCCTAAGTGATAAGGATTGTTCACCCTTAAATTTTTTTTCTTAATTTTTGTACGGAATTTTTTGTTTTTATTTTTTTATAATGTGGCATTAAAAATACATACAACCCCTGCTTTTTTTGTCAAAAAATCTTAACCCGTGCGAAGCCGGGGCGGGTCGCTAGTATGACAAATAAAATAATACCCAACAAGATGAATAATCAAAATATCAAAAGCATTCATTTAAGAAAAAAAAACTCTAAAATATTAGAGTCGTGGGCATAATTGTTATACCGCAATTGCTGAGACTATCTGCATAAACCAATAGTAAACCAGTCAAATTGACGACTGTACATCGATACCCCAGAATACTTAAATATTGATTTTTAATATTTATGTCTGTCTATTTGTTTTAAATTAATCTACTTAACTGCTTTTTATGAATTTCGTAGATGCAGCTTATAGCTATGATATAGTAAAACATTATTAAATTTTTATTAATGTTTTACTGTGTCATAATAATCGCCGTAAACTATTTAAAGTACGGTATTTTACAGTTATGGATCAGCATGGCTTTAAGGATTCTGTATAATGCATAATCGTTTGGCTATTTTTAAAGTTTTTCCGGCAGTATAGTGATAACCAACGCATTATATTGCGCATAATGTTCATAGATTTACAATCTTATTCATAAACGTAGTATATTTTGAAATACTTAAAGTATGTTTCGTACACGATAGAGTGAGACAAATCGTACTTACGTATTTCAAGCTTATACTATGTTTATGAATAATACCGTAAATCTATGAAAATTATGCGCAATATAATGCGTTAGTTATTACTATACTGCAGGAAAATTGGAGTATAATGACGCAGAAAAATTGGAGTTTCGAATTATGGGCATGGGAATTAAGTTTGTTTCCGCCGAGAATTTTCATTGATTAAAGGTTCGGATGTTTTCTTATAAACATTTATCATTACCATCCTTCCTTTTAGCGCCGGCTGATGAAGAAGCGGCTGAAGTCCGAAGTTCCCACCACACTCAAGTGGCGTCTGCGTTGTTTCCCTCAGTGCTTTGTTCCGCTGTGGCTGAAATAATATCACTTTTGGATGACGCAGCTGTCTCTAGAGATGGCTGCTCTGTGTATGAAGTTGCCTATCAGGTGAGTTTTGTGAAATAAGTGATAAAAAAAATACTTTATAATGGATTAAAATGCAATTTATTATTTATCAGCAACCATGGTCACGGCAAACCGATAAATGACAGCTTTGATTTGATGAGATTGACGCGCTCGTTGGCGCGTTTGGTAGAATACCTTGCGAACCGATGGGCCGCGGGTTCGAATCCCACCGAGACGACATGTTTATAATTTTCTTGTTTGTAGACATGTCTTCCCCATGTCTGGTCACTTCAGACATTAAACGTGTGGGAGGAATATTGAAATTTCGTTCATAGATAGTTGAACGTTTCGTCTATGAATAACCGAATGTTCGAAGTAAAAATTAGGTCGACAGTAAATCATAGACTGATGTTATGTTTACCTATCATCAAGTGAACCTTATCCTCTGTCGATATCTAACATTAAAAAAATCTTAGTTATAATATTATTTTAACTGTTCTAGTAAACGTAGAATACTTAGTCGATGTTACCATATTGTCAGATTTTTAGATATTTGTAATCTAGCAACATCCGTCTAATAGGTCATATGGGGTTGCCTTGTCGAAGACTCCGCCCTCTTTCTACGTCACGTCCTAGAGCGCCTAACACGAGACCACCAGGACGAGATGTTTAAACTACTGCGACACCTCATACGGTTCATACCGAGGTTGCCGCAGCAGGCAGCATTCGCCTTATACAACTACATCATAGGTTACGTCATGTTCTATGTAAGAACACCTCATGAAGATGGACAGAGGCTGATTGGGGCTGCAATGTCGATTTTGTGGATGGTGAGTCGATTTACCATCTTAGGTTAAAAAAAAAGTTAAAAAAAAAATTGATGATAATTTTATTACAGCATCAAAAGTAGTTGCAACTGGCTACGAGAGTTCAGCCACTTTTTTATATCTTGAAAATATAATTTTTTAAAGACATTAGAAAAGTAGAAATTCTTACACTATTATATGATAATTATCTGTTATTAAATTACTTTTCATGATTATTGTTGCCATTTTTGTATATATACAACTTTTATGTATAATTTCGTCCGTACACAGCATATACTCTGAAAATTAGTGTTTACCGACATAAGTTGCTACTTTGATAATTATATTTTGTTCAATCATTGTCTCCATAATTTTTAATTGTTAAACTAGAACTGTTTTATGTGTTGCTTAGGTGGCGAATAAAAGTCGTATAATATATCATCATATCAAAAATTTAGAATTTCCAGCCGTCGTATGTTATAGTTAGACCAGTATAGTCGAGTAATAATAATCTGCTGAATTGATAGCCTTATTTTTGGCCAGTGTGAAATCCTGATTCCCCTATTGGGGCATGGGGCAGACCCATTTCTGTGTCTGTTTCACTGATCATTATTATTTACAGGCAAGTAGGTGAATATATAATAGCTATAACTTTCATTGCAGGTAGTTCATAGTGTACATGGAATCATGTTCAAAGATTTGAAGCAAATTTTACGGAAAGAGCAATGCGACGCGTCCATACTCTTAACGGCTAACGTCCCCGCTGCTAAGAAAATTATTGTACATGGCCCAGGTATTTATTGACGTATTTTGTATTCTTGCGGCTATAGATTAATAATAATTGGTCTCCGCGAGCTACGACTAGATACCACGCTATAAAGAAAAAGCAAGTTCCTGAATGCGGCAACTCAATGTTATAGTGTGTGTAAAACACAGATTTTAGGGTTATATTATTTTACTGTGAAATTTATGGCGATTTATACAATACTTACTATTGTATATGTATATGTGATGGCAGTATCTTTCTTGTTTCTTGTAGTATTATTTTTATAATTTGACTACGCAAACCGGCATTTTGCCGAATTCGGCGTAGTATTTGTTGCCGTATTTTTCAAGCTGCCAACGGTATCTAGTCGTAGCGCGCGGAGACCAATTATAATTATTAATCTATGCTTGCGGCCTTATTCATAAACGTATTATAAGCTTGATATATTTAAAATATGTTTTGTCTCGCTCTATCGAATATAAAAATACTATAGAATGAAAGAAACAAAACATATTTTGCTTGTAAAATACGTTTACGAATAAGGCCGTTAATGTTTAATGGCACGTTAGCTACCTATTAGCCTTTTTTCTAAAGCAAATAGGGAATATGCATGTTGTTTAAATTTACTTGATATTTTTTCCCTTGAATCCTTATGGCCCAGATATTATGCCTAAACAATTATTTTCTTATTTAGTTCGTGTTTAATTGCAAAAAATATTAATTAAAATGTGTAAAATAAGGGAGAGAAATTCAAGTTTGCAAAACGCATCACCATTGGTCGAAACAAAACGTGACGTCACCTTACACATTCTGTCATTTATCGGCAGCGATTTATCAATGGCGTCCATTGACATCGAAGATGGCGTCAAACACTGGTTACCATAGTTACCTCACTCTATCCGTCACTGAGCGTGTAATGTGATATCATCCAAAGCCCGCGAAATATGGCCGCGTTTAAACAGATCAAATTTTATCGATGTTTTCAAAGTAATTTTAAAAAATAATTTGGACATTGCCAAGAGTATTTATATTTTTTATTAGGGTAAAATGATGTAACAAGTCGATAAAAAATATAAAAAAAATGCATGCATATTCCCTATTGTAACTTTATTTTTTATTCAATTAATTTAAATGGAAATTCATTAATTTTAGTCGATAACGAAGGCAGTATTCCATCTCAATTTCCTGTCCAAGAAGATACGCAATTTTGTCAAATATTACGAGAGTCGCTCGACTACTTTGGTATTCCTGAAAAACAGCACGATGAATACTTTCTCGTTGATTTTAAAACCCGTAAGTAATTTAAAACTATCATTTTCATAATAGATAGTGATTGAAGTTATAACTCTATCGAATATACATACCATAAGGAAACTTTTGACGGGCTCGTTGGCGCGTTTGGTAGAACACCTGCCGTGCGCATCGATGGGTCGTGGGTTCGAATCCCACAAGGGCTACATTTTTATAATTTTCTTCCCCACGTCTGGTAACTTCGGGCATTGAACGGGTGGGAGGAATATCTAAATTCCAACCATTCCAATCATTCATTCGCGAATGGCATATTGCGCGTTTCGGTTTCAGTCTATGGATTTCCTAAAGCTCGAAGTAAGGAGTAGGTCGAGAGCGCATCATTCACTGATGTTCTGTTACTGAGGTGTCACCTACCATCAATTGAACCTTATGCTTGTCTGTCGATATCTAACATAAAAAAAGTGATAAGTGACCCTTTCAATAAAATAAGCCACAGTGCTTAAAAGCACATTTTATTTGAAATATATTTATCGTAACATTAGTTATAGGTACATAGTAAAGAGCCGGTACTAATCCCTAATTGAATATGTATATTGAATAAAATTTTTTTTGTTTGTTAGGTCAAATCCACAATCCGCAAAGCTATGTGCGCGATCACTACTTCTTCAAGCGTTCCCAATACCCGCAGTTAGGGCTCGTGCACATGGAGCCCGAGGAAGCGTTCAACAAGTTGCAACACCAGGAACTCTTGCATAAATTCGTTGAAATCGGGAAGGTGTTGCTAGCTTGGGCTATATTGAAAAATGTTGACATGGTAAGGTTTACTTTATATAACTACTAGCAATTGCCCCCGCAACCCCCCTTGTGGGTTGAATTTCGTAAAATCCGTTCTTAGCTGACCTCTACTCGGCGAAAGGAATATTCCTACCATATTTCAAGTCTTTAGCTCTAATGGTTCCAGAGATATCGTGATGAGTGACTATATAGGTGGGAATCTCTTTTATATATATAGAAGATTTGATGATTTGGTAAGTGTCTATAGATTATATCCGTACCAGGCGTAAATAGGTTAAGTCGACTTACTTTTTTTAATATGTTATGATAATAGGCAATTAGAATTTATTTAAAAAAATTATATGCAAGTTGATTTATCAACCTTTTCACGCCTGGTACGGATATATTTCCAATGTTTAAGGTGGACACACCATGTGAGGCCGATTTTTCTGAAGCATTCTATTTGTGATTTTTTGACAAACAGTAAAAAATTTAGAAGTTTAATTTTTTTACTATGTCTTCTTGCTGCCCTGTTCCCTTTTTTTATTAGAGGTCGGCGCAGTATGTTCTCTTTTTCCATTCTTTCACTCGCCATATCATCAGTCACACCTCTCAAACACATATCATTCTTCACACAGTCAATCCAGGTTTTTTTTGGCGTCACAAACATTTTATTATGTATTTATTGATATTTCAACAGTAAGTCAGAATATTTTTAGACCAAAATTTGCATACTGCCTTTATCTATACTTAATATTATTAAGAGGAAAGATTTGTATTTTTGAATTTTTATTTTTTTTGTATGCTATGAATAAACTCAAAAACTACTGGACTGATTTTGAAAATTAGAAATAGAAAGCTACATTATCAGCGATTAACATAGGCTATGTTTTGTGTATAGTACATCTAAATTGCACCCGTGTGAAGCCGGGGCGCGTTGCTAGTAGCATAATAAAATGTGCAAATCTTAAAAATCATCCTCAATGTAAGTATGTGAACATTCGCAGGTTGTCCAGCGTGTCGTATTCCTACACGACGAATTAATGAAACTACCCTCGTTTCCCCGGAAGGCGTTAGAAGCTGACTTAGCGCTGTACAGCCGGGGGCCATTGGGGCCTACTCTATTGGGATTGGATGTACTGCATAAATTCATGTAATTATTGCCATATATAATGAATTACGTATTTGAGAATTCATTTTCAGAATAATATATATAAATAATTTAATGGACAATCTTTAGCGATTAAACCTGATTTTAATCATAGTATGAGTCAAGAGTAGCTGAAATATTATTTCTATCGGACAAATATGAAATAAATATATGTAAATCTATAGTCTCTATATATCAGTCAGATGGACAAAAACGGCTAAGCAAATAACGCCTCACTTTCGTTACAATATCCAATATTTTTCTTTTAGGTTTATATGAGGTTGTAGGGGGTAGGTGATACATCACCCACAGAACATCAGTCAATGATGCGCTGTCGACCCACTTTTTACTTCGAGCATTCGGTAATCCATAGACTGCAACCGAAATGCACAATATGCACTTCACGGTTTTTCCATCTATGAAAGGTGTTAGTCCGGTCGAAATTTCGATACTCCTCCCATACTTTTAATTATAACCCGAAGTTACCAGACATGCTTGAAGAAAATTATAAACATGTCGTCCCGGTGGGATCTGAACCCACGACCCATTGGAGCGGGCGCGTCAAAATATGATTATGTACTACATTGCCAATGTGTATTATATCTGAAAAATAAATATAAGAACTATGTAGAATGTCTGTGTTAGTATGGGACAGAGACAATAATTAATACCTAATACTACGATCAGAATCGTAACTTAGATTTTTATAATCCCGTTCATATATTATATCTCAAATTGGATAATTGTTTGTGTATCAATTTTAATCATAATGCTATCAATACTTTTTACATATAGGTGGGTACGTATGATAGCTCGCATGTTCGAAGCGATGGCGGGCAACTTTACGTCCTCTAGAGATATACATTTATTCTTAAATGTTCTCAACGGAGCTCTAATGTTGCACAGCGAAGACTCGCTTATACTGAGATATGTAATAGCGACCTATGTGAACGCAGCATTCAATTTTAAAAACATTTTCTCTACGAACGGGTAAGCATCACAGATAATGCTAAATATTTTGTTTATTGGTATATTTAATGTTACAAGTTAAAACTCTGCTTTGAAGTAATTTCGTCCACTTCCTCTCAGTTGCAATACATTCTTTAATGCCTCCCACTTAAGTGATAAGTAAATGAATTCCCGAGTCCTGTAGTGGGGCATGGGGCAGACCCATTTCTGTGTCTGTTTCACTGATTATTTTTCTTTACAGGCAAGCAGGTGATCAGCCTTCTATACGCTGCCTGACCGAAACAATATTTTTAAATATTGTTTCCCCGGGAATCGAAACCAGGACCTCCGATGCTAGATGCATCACGCTTAACAATGAGCCACGGAGGCGGTCACTTAAAGAAAAACTTAAGTGATGCTATTCAACAATATTAGTGATTTACGTTTTTTTTTAATTTACCTTCCGTTTTCATTTATGTTCTATGTTTGCAATAAAAAATATTGAATTTGTGTATTTTATTGTTATTATGAAAAACAGTCCGCAAATATTCTTGAAAATGAATTATTCTTGTATTTTTGGGTCTCTTCAAGGTGAGATTAAATAGGCATTTAGATAGTAGTAATTTAACAAGGTCGCATCATCTCTGAGACTGTTACTGTTCACATCATACCATAAGATAGGCTAGAGGTAAAACAACTATCTATAATTAGGTAAAAAAATGTATCTCTTTCAGATATCTTCTTATAATGCCAACATTGCTGCAAATATACTCAAACTTCCAAACAAATAAGTTGGTAACGACAACAATCGAATACGCTGTCAAGCAATTCTATTTGTTAAACAGAAAGCCATTTATCTTACAAATGTTTGGGTCGGTGTCCGCCATACTTGATACTGACGAAGAAGCGGCTTATGGGGATGCTAGCAAAGTGAGTTTTACATAGTTTTTAGTGGGGAATACATGTATGTCTGTTCCATTGATTATTCTTACAGGCAAGTAGATATTCTATTCTATGCCGTGTCTCACCTAAACAATTAAGTTTTACCCGCCAATGAACCTGTCCTGTATCGAAATCCGAGGTCGGGAAAAGAGAGAGAGAGATTTATTTACTGCAACAAACAACAACAAATTAACAAAGATTACTTATAAAACTAAACTTATCAAGTAATTAATAAAATGAACTTAATAGGAATATGTTTGGCAGTTAAAAGACCGTCTCAGCATTGAAGACAAGTTACGAAATAATATTTTGTCTGTGCATGGTTTTGTTTATTGTAGTTCAGTTTTTTTAATTATCACGAACAAAAAGCTTTTTGTATTATAGGTTCAATCTAGCTGTCTGTTCAACTTATTACTAAGCTTAGAGACGCCATCACCGGATCCTTTGCACATCGCTGAATTAATCAAAGAGGAGAAACCATTAAAACCCATAGACTTCTGTTACCGCGATGAGGAAGAAATGGTCAATGTATTGGATTGTATCAGCCTTTGTGTGATGGTCGTGTCCTACTCCGCTGAAAGTATGCGTGGATATCAAATGCTGGTATGTATATAAAAAAATATGGTTTTTCACCAAAAATAGTAAACATTTATAAATTTTGGTTAATATATTTCGTCATACATATATAAATGTGTTTAAAAGTGCTTGTTTTTGACTATATTCAGATAGTCAGACATGACTTCGTCTTGCAAAAGCATTTTAAGTGCTTATTATGCCTTCTTATACTATGATCTAAATTCTAAACGATGCACTCAGACGATGTTCAAATTATACAGCTACAGGGAAAACAGAACTATTGAATTTCATTCGACTTTGTAGAACTATATTGTAGTCCTAAAACTATATTTATCTCTTTCTAACGGCAGTGAACGTGCATCATTGCTTCTATGTTCCATTACTTAATTTATGTACTGTGTAACTATTTGCATCGTTTATTTTGTATGATGTTTCTTGCTTGTGAAGCATCTATACATAGTCATAGGTCATGTATTTATTTACTGTTTCATTGTTTTAAAAATGACAATTTGTAAAATCAATTGGGATGACATGTTTATAATTTTCTGTAAGCATGTTTTCCCCACGTCTGGTAGCTTCGGGCATTGATAGGGTGGGAGGAATTTCAAAATTCCGACCGGGTAACGAACCACCGTTCATATTTGGAAAAACCGTGAAGAGCATATTGCGCGTTTCGGTTTCAGTCTAAGAATTTCCAAATGCTCGAAGTAAAAATTAGGTCGACGGCGCATCATTGATTGATATGATTTTATATATAGCTGAGGTATTACCTACCATCAAGTAAACTTCATGCTCATCTGTCGATATATGACATAAAAAAAATACACCGTGTATTGTAATTATAATGAAATATATAAATTAGTATAAACACGTTTTTAGATAATACTAGAAGCTATTTTACCATGTTACGTTAAACAAATTCAACTTCCGACGTATAATAGAGAGGGCAAAACGGAGAAGGAAATCATTCAACAGTTGGCAATCGCCATAAAGACTCTCGTGAACAACTGCGAGGGTTTATCCAAGTAAGTGACGTCATTATCGTAGGTCTATGGAACTTTAAAAGTACGTTTTAAAAGTAGTACTTTCAGATCGAGTCTGAACTTGACTGACCTGGTCATTAATATAATTTTTTGTACGTTTTATATGATCAAAACTATATTATGCCAACATATACTTATTACATGTAGTACAATAGGATTTAAAAAGTTTAAAAAAACATCAAAATACATTATACTGTATACAGTTTAGTACATATCGTACTTCACGAATTCCGCCGCCTTTCTATTGAATTCAATTGTTAGATCTGAAATACTAGTATATTAATTTGTACTTATGAAATATGCTAATACTTACAAGCAGAATCTATGGCAACCCAGTGCGGAAAACCTCTAAAAAGTCTCAGTTTAAGGAAGGGCCTCTGATTACAATCCCTGGATGTTGATAGCCTATTTTTGAAATGACGTGATTTTCTTGATTTTTTTTTCAGCAGGATAATAAACTACTGATATTTTGAGTTACGATGTCCGCCACAACTGATGCTCAAAAAAGAGACGCTCCTGCATTATAGCTGGAGGTCCACCATTTTTAAATATATTTTAAAAAATAGTACAAGTAAACAAAAACATGTACTAATCACTGATATTCAGCTTTTCAATAAACATTTATTAGCCTGCTGAAAAAAAATCAAGAAAATCACGTCATTTCGCCCGATAGGGGACTTACGGGCAAATGGCTCACCTGATGGTAACCGACCACCGCTGCCTATACAAAACCAGAAGCCATACAGATGCGCTGTTGACTTTTGATTGATTGAAATACGCCTAATAAGCCTTCATTTATACTTAATTTTTCAGGTCCTATAACGGTCCATACAGAACGTCTCCAGAACACAAGGGCTCCTCCCAACGAGGGTGTCCCCGAAGCGCCGCCACGCCATTCATGACGCTAGATATCCTGGATGATGAGTCGCACTCCCGATACGTGAGCGATCATTCTAGACTGCCCCCTGTCGCGGATTATACCGGTGCTGAAGATAGTGAGGTAAGTTTATGACATACGATATGGGGGTCGCCAATGACACTACTTGGCAGTGTGCCACAGGGGTCACTGGTGTCCGGCACTAAACTTCGCAATGGTGCCACGGGGGTCACCGGTAACCGGCAATAAACTTGGCGATGATGCCACGGGGGTCACCGGTGATCAGTACTCAATTTGGCGGTAGTGCCACGGTGGCAATGATGACCGACACCCTGATTAATAGAAAATATATTTATAATTTAAACAAATGTCAATATTAAGACATTTTTATTAATACCATCGTTATTAATGTGTTGGTGTGAAGTCGCAATTAACATATCACACTTTCACTTATCTATTGCAGATAGTATACAGTCATACCTGATATGTAATAAAAAATTAGAAAATAATAATAATTTCGTATAGTAAAAAAATCATTGCGGCGACTTGGGCAACCCCTGTAAAACGGGGTTTAACTCTTAACTGGCAATCTTTCCTTTTTTTAAACATTTAATATAAATGAGTTTTTTTTGTATTATAATATATTATTTGTATAAATAAATTCCCCATAAATATGTCTGTGTGCGTTTCACTCATATTTTTTCGTTAAAAGCAAATAAGTGATCAGTCTTCTGAGCCCTGTTCGATCATAACTTTTTTTAACCTTATTTATCTGATATTGAATCGAATCTGGGACCTCCAGTGCTTGACGCATTACTACGGAGGTCAACATAGATATACAGAAGTAATAATGTACCTAATATTGTCTTTTATTAACGCGAGTATCACACATTTAAATAAAATACTGTATACCGAATTAAAACGCGATTTATTATTTATATTGTTTAAATTATTTATCCCGACGTTTCGGATGCTTTTCAGCAACCGTGGACGCGGGGAGACAGTCTCCAGAACTTAAACAATATAAATAATAAATCGCGTTTTAATCCGGTATACAGTATTTTATTTAAATAATGTACCTATACTATAAAACTGTAGCTGGTACGCGCGGAATACCGGCGGCCTCGGGATGTTCTACTCTCGCTAGTCGGAGAGTTCATCGGGCGAGCGAGCACGCGCCTTATAGAACTCAATGGTTCTAAGGTCAGCGGGGGCAGCGAGGGAAAGCCTGTCGAGCTATTGGATTCTAAGTCACACGCCGTTAGTAATAGAGTCTATTTTTGTATTATTAATTTGTTGAGTAATCTGAATTTGCCCATAAGTATACGTTGAATTGGTTTCTTATCCTGATTAAATATGAAATATTTACAAAAAACAAAAAAGAACAATGCAGATATGGGTCTTCATCGTTTTCGAATCATATAAGAAAGTTCATAGTTGATAGTTAGATATTTTAAGAATGTTATTCGTTTATTTATAATATATATTATAGTTGCACCGACTTGTTTATAATTTCTAACAGAGTAGCACTGACTTGTATATAATATACATTTCTAAACGTTTTGCAGCGTTAAGAAGAGTAGCCCTGACTTGTTTATAATTACTTAACTTTTTGCTAGAGGTGGGTCGTTGACGGTTTTTGTATTAACGAATTGAAACTGTTAATTAAAAACTGATAACTTGTTAAAAAAGCAGCTAATTTTATTAGCTGGTTTGCAGTTAGCGACTATGCATTGAATGTTCGTTGAGCGCCGTGCGTTGCGATCGAAAATCTTTGAATGAAACAGTTAACATGAGTCGTATAGAATCAAAGGCGGATATCTGTCATTTTTGGTCCGGCAATCTACCAAAATAAAATAAGTTCTTATCGTTTAGACAGTTAAGTTTTTTTATATATTTGGTTTTATCTTTAATTGTTAATACTCATAGATACCTTAAACATGCAATAAATGATACCTAATACAAAAATATAGGAGAAAATCGTTTTCTTTTTTAAATTGCTAACAATCAGCCATAAGTCAGATAAGCGCCTTTGATATACATATATATAGAAATACGACTCATATATTTAACGGCTTTTGCGATAAACGAAAAGCATCTAATTCGTTAACATTAAAAGCGGCTAAAAAAGCTGCTTGTTAAATTAACGCCCACTTTTTGCAGCGTTTAGCAGAAATAGCACATTCTCTATTGAAAGTGTCGCCGTACGACCCGGAGTCGATGGGGTGTCGCGGCCTGCAGCGCTACATGACGCAGGTGCTGCGCGCGGCGGACTGGGCGGACGACGCGCTGCGGCCGGCCCTCATCATGATACTGAGGAGGCTCGATAAGGTCTTCTTGAAGATCGCCAAGAAGCCTAGCATACGTGTAAGAATATTTCCCGATAATTCTTCGAATGTAAATAAATAAATATTTTATCGATAAATAAAAATGTTAATAACTAATTAAAACTAAATTGTTATTAACATTTTTATTATTATTTTTATATAAACATTTGATTCCGCCCTATATTTGCAACTCATATACTCATATCATAGCAAATTAGTATTATTATTTAAAAAACTATAGAAAATCTGTTTTTTTTTAAATTGTGGTAAAATATTCGTAACAACCTTTACAATTCTCACTTCGATTAACTTGGAAAAAGTAAAAAAAAAATACTTGAACACCAAGTAATAATTATCATAAAGTATTTATTTGCAGCGAAACACAGACTGGGATTCAGCAGCGGTGTTGCTGAAAGGTGTTTACGAAACTATGATACGTTGTCCGTACATCATGCACTGGCAGCAGATTAAAACTCTACTCAACACAGTTCAGGTATTTCATTATAGATCCTATGTTCAATGCGCTAGAGTTTATTTTCCGTTACGAAAATTAATAAAACTCAGTTAAAACTGTATGGTTTTTTTTATATGTCAGATATCGACTGACAAGCATGAGGTTCACTTGATGGTAGGTGATACCTCAGCCACAGAACATCAGTCAATGATGCGCTGTCGACCTAATTTTTACTTCGAGCATTACCATAAAATAAAATTTCCTATATTCCATAATTATATTATACTGCGAAAGTCTGTCTGTCTGTTCTTTATCACGGCCAGACTACATATTGTATAAAGTTTGGTTTCTTGTAACATACGTCCGTTTAAGCTGAATTTTTCGATGCATAACGAAAACCTTAGTTTAAAATAGATATGCGACATTATAATCAAAATCTATACATAAAATAATACACTTAAATCGATGACTCTGTACATTTAATTTACTCACCAGAAATTGAACAGAGATGATAAAAAAACGTAACAGAATACACAAAAATCGTATTTAACATTCTATCTGTCTGATTGTTCGCACTGGTCTCGAAACTACTGGAGCAACATATAGGCTTTATTTCATCGACATCAGATCTCGAGAAGAGAAAGTTATCGTCGTTTAAAGATAATTATAGGTGACAAAAATCATGCGCACTAGATGGGATGATAAGTCTTGGGTATTAAGTTGACATAAAAAAAAATACACACGATTTTATTTCAGACATTAATAGTATCAGAAAACAATAGTGGAGAGAATTTATCGTCGGCGACCGCCGCTTTAATGTCGCAACCTCCCCCGCCACATTTCTGCAGCACTGTTGTGCGACTTATCGCGCTACAAGTCGTCAACACTGGGGCAAGTAGAAAGCACATTATTTTACATAGAACGGACAGGTGACTCACCTAATGGTATATGATCACCGCTGCCCATAGATATCTATATCACCCTAGGGCTTGTAGGTGACTTCCCGACCTTTATGGGATTGTTCACGCCGTTGTGTGTTCGTGGCGCCTCCTATTGTGAGATGCACGAACCAACAATCACTCTGAATCGTTCAATGCGCGAACGCCTCTGCGAGTGTTCTTCATGTTCGATTCGCGACACATTCGTTCGTTGACTTCCAACGCTTCCGCACCGCATCTTTCTAATTTATCGCATAATTAATTAATACAATCGCTGTAACCCATTAGCGCCCAGAGGACACAATTTTGACATCTGAGTTTGAGCTGTTGCCACGTGATGAATTTCAACTGAAAAAAATCGGGAGCTACTGTTTCCTATGTTTTCAAGTGTGTTCTTTCGAATGATGATGGTTAAAATTGCGCCAGAAAAAAATTAACCATAGAAAAATCGAAAATTCGCCAAAAAGTCGTGATTTTTCGATGACATTTTTTTTTAAAAATGGCTTTTCTTTCCCTGTCGATTTTTTTTCATGCCTAAGACCAATCTATATCGTGACCTCGATGTCTGAACTGAAAATCCATGAGATAATTTTTTTCTTTTTACGTTTTGGTTAGCCATAATGGCGGTCTGAATGAAATTTTCTTTTCCGAAACTTGATGAATTTTTTCCTCGAAACTATAGAGTTGAGCAAAAAATGTTTAAGGACAAAAATGTCTTAAAATTTATCAAAGAATACTATAAAAATTTTTAAATTAGCATTTGATGGAATTTTTGATTTTCGAAAAAATTACGAAACTGCGATTTCGAAAAACGTCGTCAAAAACTCTGAAGAAATGTTATCTGGGTAATCCTTACATTAATTTTTTTTTATTATTCACAAATTTTCATTAAAGTTTATAGTTTTAGAGCGTAAAATTGTTGAGCTTCAAACTGTATAAGTATTGATAACAGCGATTGATAGAGTGCCCATTTATATGTGTATATTCGAATGGAATTTATGTCCGGCATTTTCACTGTCTTTGAGGTAACTCGGAGCTGAAAAGTGAACATTTGAGAAAATAACGGTTTCCGTATACTCGCTATCGAGCAAAAATATACATACGTGTTCCGATACGATACGATAACGATACGTGAAATACGTACGTACGTTATTTTCTCAAATGTTCACTTTTCAGCTCCGAGTTACCTCAAAGATAGTGAAAATGCCGGACATATATTCCATTCGAATATACACATATAAATGGGCACTCTATCAATCGATGTTATCAATACTTATACAGTTTGAAGCTCAACAATTTTACGCTCTAAAACTATAAACCTTAATGAAAATTTGTGAATAATAAAAATGTTTTAATGTAAGGATTACCTAGATAACATTTCTTCAGAGTTTTTGACGACGTTTTTCGAAATCGCAGTTTCGTAATTTTTTCGAAAATCAAAAATTCCATCAAATGCTAATTTAAAAAATGTTATAGTATTCTTTGATAAATTTTAAGACATTTTTGTCCTTAAACATTTTTAGCTCAACTCTATAGTTTACGAGGAAAAAATTCATCAAGTTTCGGAAAAGTAAATTTCATTCGGACCGCCATTTTGGCTAACCAAAACGTAAAAAGAAAAAAATTATCTCATGGATTTTCATTTCAGACATCGAGGTCACGATATAAATTGGTTTGAGGCATGAAAAAATATCGACAGGGAACGAAAAGTCATTTTAAAAAAAAAATGTCATCGAAAAATCACGACTTTTTGGCGAATTTTCGATTTTTCTATGGTTAAATTTTTTTCTGGCGCAATTTTAACCAACATCATTCGAAAGAGCACACTTGAAAACATAGGAAACAGTAGCTCCCGATTTTTTTCTGTTGGAATTCATCACGTGGCAACAGCTCAAACTCAGATGTCAAAATTGTGTCCTCTGGGCGCTAATGGGTTAAATCAATTTATAACCGTGTGTGTTGATGACTTGTGTAAACGAGCCGAGGACGAGCTGCTTTGGAGGTAAGTGCTATCCTTTAGAAGGTTGTTTTCGAGCACACACGGCCGCTTCTGTTCTAGCATTTTTAAATTCCTTAAATATTCTATTTTTCGCATTCCCTGGTGGTGTCTGCTGCGCCACCAGGGATGTTAGCTTATTTTTTGTAGGTTTCTAAATCTTATCAGTTCATTGTCTTCAGATAATTCAAGTCGAGACTCGAGACGTAGAATCGTCGATCTATCATATAAGTAATTATTTAAAATTTCATAACCTTTACTTTCTCGAAGTTAGGATTAAATTAGTTAGCGTTTAGAATTTTGTTTGTTATAATAAAATGTATGTGTGTATCTATACCAATATTATTAATAAGAAAGATTTGTTTGAACGATTTAACTCAAAAACTACTCGACCGATTTTTAATTTTTTACACCAATAGAAAGCTACATTATTAGCGAGTAACATAGGCTGTTGCATCCGTGAGAAACCGGGGTGGATCGCTAGTATCTTATAATTTACCGGTATCATTCATAAACGCAGTATAAGCTTTAGTCTCGGAAAACTTTCTATTTCAAACTTTTACTACGTTTATGAATAAGACCGGTAAATTATAAGATATACTAAGCAATGACTCTCTTATATTTTGTTAAAACTAGTATATTTTATTTAATTATTTATATAATTTTCAGGATAGTTATTCGTTGGAACAAATGTGTGGTGGCAGCGCGATATTCCCCACGGCTGAGAGGACTGAGAATATGCTGATGAATTTGTTTATGCCACTGTGTCTGCGAGTCGGGAGCGGCAGGAAAGGTAAATAATTTAAAGCGCGCAAGTTCACATTTTAAATATATGTATCCTAGAACTAATATATTTAGAACTAATATAACTAGAACTAATATAGGTCTTATTTTCTGCGAGGACGGTTGACGGATGTCAAAGCGGACGCATCGCGTAATGCATGCTATGTGGAAATAAATATTTAATTTGCGATTAAATCGCGTATTGGGAGGTGTGTTATACACCAAAAGTTGTTAAAAAGTGTTGGGAGTATAATGGTGCTTGTTGTGTGGCGATAGGACGCGTGGTGTGAAAGTTATCCCGGGTGAAAGTTTTGACGTTCGTGAAAATTTTCGAGGGCGTGTGCCGCGATCTTGAATGCGGTAACCCCCGATTTTTATTGAACTAAATCGTTGTGCCCGGGGTGCATAGTGTGGGTTTAAGTTTTGGCGGAATTTGGTGGAGCGGTTCCGAAGATAGAGCCGTGGGAAGCTCTCTTTGGCTCCCTCAATCTGGTCGGCGCTGCTGTTGCATCGAGGGTGCTGTGTGGGGTGTCGCTGGATTCGTCTTGGCGCGCCTCATCCTTCGCGCTCACTTCGCTTCAGTTCCACTGAGTGCTTTTGGAGTTGCGGCCCTGGAAATTTTACTTCCTGGCGAAGTGGCGTTCCTGCTCATCAGGTGTTCGTGTGATCGGCATCGGCGGTCTTCTTTCGGCCCGATGATTCCGAAAGTTTTTGAATTTTCGGAATCGGCCCACGCGATCCGAAGATTGCCGCGGATAATCCAAGAGACTTTATTATAGTTTGTAAGAACTAGTTTTAAGTCTTAGATCTAAGTCGTAGTATAAATCTTAGTTTTTAAGTCATAGTTTTAGGTCGGTTGCTTTAAGTCGTATAGGATATATAAGTGTATATACGTGTTATTATGTACGGTACATATTTTATGTATTGTAAATAGGTATTGTATATAATAGATATTGTATATTTTGAGGGTCAGTTCAGAATTTGAACTATTTTTCTTTTTCTTTTGACATTTAACATAAATTGCTACTAAGATGGAGCGGTCCTTATCGTTGTCGTTTTTGCCTAGTGACATAGTCAACAACGACAATGGACGGAAAAGGTCTTACGTCAGGACTTCTGGGGGGGACGGTTCCTCGGTCTCAGACACGGAGACTGAGGAATCGAATCGCTCGGTAAGGCGTAGTACGAGGGTAAAAAAAAAGGCTATAAAACATACGTTTGGAATTGAGAAAGCTGTTGAAGCTTTAGAGAAGGCCCGTGAGCTATCAGTCTCTGAGGCTCTAAACAAACAACTGCGCGGTGGGGCCAGCAGGGGCACTGCCGCTAAAGCGGATGGTGCGTCTGGGGGCCCTACTGCGCCTGTGGCTGGGAGGGTGGATAGGGTTCCGGAACCCCCCAAATACATGGAGGGCGATATCTTACTGTTGGACACATCTGAATTACGGGATAGGGCGACAGCGAGAATGCAACGCATTTTCGAAATCGCCAAAAAGTCTAGTAACCTAAAGGGGGATTTTGTACGTGACCTCAAGGTGGCTGCGAGAGATATGGCTGAGATGGTCGAGTCTCTTGCGGATCGTCAGAGTACGGACGAGACGCAAAGGGATAATGCGCGCATGAAGGCGCGTATTACGGATCTGGAGGCGCAGCTAAGTGACTTAAAGAGGGATTTTTCGGAGAGAGCACACTCCTTGCCGGTCACTGCCGGTTCGGAGGCCGTCTCTTTGCAGAAGCTGAAGGAGCTCACCGACGAGTTGAGGAGGGACCTTAAGGGTGACCTTCTCCGTACCGTCGGTGAGATGATGGAGGCCAAATTTGCGGGGCTTAACGACCGGCTGCTTCCAGCACCGATCGTCCGTCCCCCTCTTGCTGCAGGAGTGGGCAGCAACAGTAGGAGATTATGCGGCAGTAGGCTGGTCACATCTGACCAGGTCACTCAACCTGAGGCCTCACCGCTTGTCGTCTCTCAGGAGCCGAAAGGGACCTGGGCTTCTGTGGTGGCTAAAGGTAAAGGGAAAGGAGTAGGCAAGAAGTCCTCTCCAGCCGCTACAACAGCGGCAAGACTTGTTTCTAAAACCATGGTAGAGGAGCCCACGATTCCGGCTGCGCGGAAATTACTCGTGCCGTCTGTGATCCAATCTGCGCCTGCATCTGCACCTGTGGTGGTGTCTAGAGTTGTAACATCGTCTGCACCGGTTGCATTGTCGGCGTCAATGGGGAGGCAGATGCCTGCTGCAAAATCCAAGTTGGATAAAAAAGGTGGAGCCGGAACTTCAGGATCAGCGGCTGGGACATTACGACCCTCCCCTGTGCAGGGTGGAAAAATTACGGGGAAAGGAAGGAAAGGAAGGGTAAGACAGCCCCCCCCTAAAGTTAAACTTACTCCTCCCTCTTCCGCAGCGGTGGTAGTCACCCTAAAGGAGGAGGCGATAGAGAGGGGGGAGACCTATGGCTCTGTCTTGGCTAAGGCCAAGCAGAGCATAAAGCTTCCGGATTTAGGCATAAGTCAGATCAAACTCCGGAAGACAGTCACGGGAGCTCGAATTTTTGAGATCTCAGGGTCTCAGCGCGGCGCCAAGGCGGACCAGTTCGCCGGGAAACTGCGAGAAGCTATCTCGGAGGCTGCTCGGGTTGACAGGCCTGAGAAGAGTGCAGACCTTCTCATCAAGGACCTGGAGGACAGTGTGGCCATAGAGGAGCTGATTGCTGCCCTAGCGGATAAGGGTGGTTGTTCGCCCGAGCAGATCAAGCCAGGGACTCTGCGAGTGGGCAGTAATGGGCTTGGCACAATGTTTGTGCAATGTCCTGTTGTTGCTGCAAATAGGATAGCTCAGGGAAGGATGCTGGTCGGGCTCAGTACCCCTAGTATTGAGGTCACGGAGGAGCGCCCTTTACGGTGTTTCAGATGCCTGGCTCTGGGACATACAAGGGCGACGTGCACGTCTGAGCATGAGCGCTGCAATCTCTGCTTTCGATGCGGCGAAGCGGGGCAT
Organism: Anthocharis cardamines; assembly: GCA_905404175.1. Taxonomy (NCBI): domain Eukaryota; kingdom Metazoa; phylum Arthropoda; class Insecta; order Lepidoptera; family Pieridae; genus Anthocharis; species Anthocharis cardamines. The sequence continues at coordinate 6,484,347 of FR989959.1, forward strand.
GTCGCTTCCGCGTGTAGGGCCAAGGTTCACTGTGTTGCCTGTGCTGCAGCAGGCAAAGTGGCGGGACACAAGATGGGGGGCAAAGCGTGCAAAGCCCCCCCAGTCAGAAAGAAGGCAGCTGAAGCGGTCGCAGAACCAATTCCGGCAACGGGAGGGATCCTCCCGGCCGTGTGGAAGTCTCCCTCTAACGCAGGAGGGTCCGCCTCAGGGGATGCAGATGATATGTCTTCCTAATAAGGACAAGTATGGCATCTGCATCCTCCAGGCGAACCTCAACCACTGTGTTGGAGCTCAAGATCTATTTCTGCAGACTATGGCGGAATGGAAGATAGATCTGGCGGTCGCAGCAGAGCCATATCTTGTATCACCACACAGTCACTGGGCGGGTGACCAGGAAAGCCTAGTTGCGGTCGTCGCGCGGGTGGGGGAGCCCCTAACTCTGAGGGAGAGAGAGCCTGGCTTAATGGTTGTACAATGGAGGGACATGGTTGTGGCGGGTGTGTACTTCTCCCCCAATAGGCCGTTGAGGGAGTTTGAAAACTTTCTCGATGGCGTTGGTGTGGCAGTGGAACGGGCCCGACCGCGGCCGGTACTTGTGTTGGGTGATCTGAATGCCAGGTCCCAAACTTGGGGGGATCGTCTAACGAACGCCAGAGGTAAGGTTCTGGAAGAGTGGGCAACAGAGGTGGGGCTTCTCCTCCTTAACCAAGGGAGAATACCGACTTGTGTGCGGCCACAGGGGGAGTCAAGAGTGGATATCTCTTTGGCTTCTCCAGATGTGGCGCACCGGGTCAATGATTGGCACGTGGTCGAGGACGTTGAGACCCTATCGGATCACAGATATATCCGAATTGGGATCTCCACGTCCCTGAGTATACGAGAGCCAGCCCAAGCCACCTGTCGGACCTTTCCACGGTGGGTGATCAGTCGCCTGGACCGTGAACTAGCGGGAGAGGCAGCGTTGCTCCAGGCGTGGTGTGCGTCTCCTGTTCCACCTGGAGATGTAGATGAGAAGGCTAATCGTTTCAAGAGTGCGATGATGGAGGTATGCGATTCCTGCATGCCAAGATGGAGGATGCCCCCTCCGCGGCGGTCAGTATATTGGTGGACACAAGAGGTTGGTGAGCTAAGGATAGTATGTCTTAACGCTAGGAGGGCCTACCTAAGGAGTCGTCGGCGGAGTGGCGATGCAGTGGAGGTTACGGAGGGTCTTCGTGAGGTATACGATGCTCACAAGAGGGCTCTCCAAGAAACTATAAGTGGGGCTAAAGCAAAGGCTTATGAGGAGATTCTGCAAGGTCTGGACAATGATCCGTGGGGGCGCCCCTACCGCTCAGCACGCAAAAGGTTGCGGATTGGTGGGGCTCCTCTCACGGAAACTTTAGAGCCAGATCTCGTGGATAGGGTTGTGTCGGGCCTCTTCCCGAATGCTCCAAACATGATCACCCCAAGGATGACTTCGGACGAGGATACACAGGAAAATGAAGGAGAAGTTCCTGAGGTAACTGACCTCGAAATGGAAACCTCCTTGGACCGGTTGAGGGCAAGAAAGAAGGCACCAGGGCCAGATGGGGTACATGCCCGAGTCCTGGCCATTGCGCTTTCGCACCTTGAGGAGGAGTTGAGGGGACTCTTTAATTCGTGTTTGCATACTGGACGGTTCCCAAGAACATGGAAAGCGGGGCGTTTGTGCCTTATACGTAAGGAAGGTCGCCCGCCTGATTCTCCATCGGCTTACCGACCAATCATCCTCCTGGACGAGGTTGGTAAGACTCTGGAGTGGATCGTGGCGTCCCGCATTAACCAACATCTCTTGGCTGTGGGGCCGGACCTGGACGAGTCACAATTTGGTTTTAGGGCTGGCCGCTCAACAGTGGATGCCATCACTGAACTGAGACGTTACACGTCCGAGGTTGTAGAGCAGGGGGGGAAAGCGCTGGCAGTGTCTCTTGACATCACTAACGCCTTTAATAGTCTTCCATTCAGCGTGATTAGGGAAGCCCTCAGATTTTTCGAGGTGCCATTCTATCTGCGTCGGCTTGTGGAGGACTATCTGGAGGGGCGTCAAGTGGCATACACAACTGCATTAGGAGACATTGTCCAACGACCAGTGTCATGCGGGGTTCCACAGGGATCGGTCCTGGGGCCGCTCCTGTGGAACATGGGTTACGACTGGGTGTTGAGAGGCACGCTCCTACCAAGGATGCGTGCCTTCTGTTATGCTGATGACACTCTCGTCGTGGCCCATGGTGGTACCTTTGGGGAAGTAGCCTCACTTGCCACTGTAGGTGTGACACTGGTCGTGGATAGAATTGAAGCGCTAGGCTTAAAAGTTTCCCTCGATAAGACCGATGCCCTCCTTTTTCACGGTCCAAGAGGGGGACCACCACTGGGTGCTGCTCTAACAATTTGTGGGGTAAGGGTATCATTGGCTTCAAGTATTAAGTATTTGGGTCTGTTGCTGGATGGCCGCTGGAGTTTCGAGGCTCACTTCAAGAGTCTCGGGACAAAACTGGTAAAGGCGGCGGGAGCCTTAGGGCGCCTGCTACCTAACCTTGGTGGCCCGAATGAAATGGTGAGAAGGCTGTACTGCGGAGTGATCCGCAGTATGGCTCTATATGGGTCCCCCGTCTGGGCAGACACCATGGGAAGGACTAATCGTATGCTCATTCGTAGGCCGCAGCGGGTGATCGCGGTCCGAGCAGCTCGCTGCTATCGGACCGTATCCTTCGCTGCGGCTTGTGTGATTGCCGGGACTCCACCTTGGGAGAGGGATGCTGAAATTCTGGCAGCCCTCTATCGTTTAAAGGTGGATTCCAAGGAGGGCAGATTAGGTCCTTGGGTGGAGGTAGCAGGGCAGGCCATGCAGAGTGCAAAGGATGCCCTGTTTCGCCTGTGGGAAGAGGACCTTCGTGAGGAAAAGTCGGGAGCTCACACTTTGGAGGCCATACGTCCGGTCTTGAGACTCTGGGTGACCAGGGCGAAGGGTGCCGTTACCTTTAGGTTAGTGCAGGTACTATCAGCACATGGGTGCTTTGGGAAGTACCTGTACAAAGTAGCCAGGCGAGAGCCGACCCCCGTTTGCCACCACTGTGGGGCTCCTCAGGACACGGCCGTGCATACCCTTGCGGAGTGCACGGCGTGGACTAGGGAGCGTCACGACCTGGTGTCGGTAGTCGGCGTGAACCTCTCGCTGTTGAGTGTCGTCACCAAGATGCTTGATAGCGAAGAGGCGTGGAAGGCAGTGGTCTCCTTCTGCGAGCGTGTTATGCTGCAGAAGGAGAATGCTGAAAGAGAGCGAGAGAGGATCGCTGTTGATCCTCTGAGGGCGGAAAGACGTGGTGGGAGGAGAAAGAGGCGTTATGCGCACCTTCTCGATCCCACTCACGATCTCCGCTCTCGACAGTAAATTCCGTCGGGGTTTTTGGCAGCATGCTCTGCGATCCCAGAAACCTCATAACGGCGGACCTGAGGGTCAAGAGGGGTTTAGTGGGTATTACTCGCCCGGCTTTCTGACTAGCAGAGAGATTCACCGGGTGAGCTCGAGTCCTACACTCCCCCCGCATAACATCCCGCGGGGGGGTACCCAGTGCGCAAATGCATTCCCCTCTTTTAAAAAAAAAAAAAAAAAAAAAAAAAAAAAAAAGGTCTTATTTTCTGCAGACACTGGATAGTACAGGAATTGGTTGAATTTTTTTTTTCTTTCATTAGTTTATATTATTCCTATTTTAATTTATAATTTTTTTTTTCTTTTCTTATAATTTAAGGTCTTTAAACAATATAATGAGTAATGATTCGTTTGTGTCTTTATGTTCTGAGGATAATCTTAGTGATAGCTTTTATAGCACTTCTTCTCCTCTCGATAGTGTTCTTTCGTCTTTTGCAAATGCACAGAAAACCTTTAATGCTGTTCATATAAATGCACAGAGTATCCCAGCGCACTATAATGATCTGCTAGTATCTTTCGAATCCAAGGATATCCATGCAATTCTTATCTCTGAATCTTGGTTGAAGCCTTGTCTTCCTTCCTCTTCCTACTCTCTTCCAGGTTTTAATCTAATTAGAAATGATCGCATTGGTAGGGGTGGGGGAGGAGTAGCAATTTATCTCCGCTCTCACATTCCATTTAAAATAATAAGCACCTCTCCTCAACCCCCGCCTATAGATGAGGCTGAACATCTACTAATTGAAGTCTCAATTTCTAATACTAAAACTCTGTTGGGCGTTTTCTATTCGCCACATCTCTCTATTAACTATTTCTCTTCCCTAGATATTCTCCTCGATAAACATCTTCCCTCTTTCGAACATGCTATTCTCATGGGCGATTTTAATACGTGCTTATTGAAAAACGACTCCCGGTGTAGTAAGCTAATCTCTACTATTAATTCCTATAACTTGCATATACTTCCATTACATGCTACCCATTCCATTCCTGGTTGTGCACCATCTCTCCTAGACCTTATGATAGTATCTTCTCCCAGTTTTGTTACCATGCATGGCCAATGTCCAGCAGAGGAATTCTCTAATCACGATCTTCTATATCTATCTTATAAACTCCGACCTCCTAAGCCTAAACCTAAAATTGTTTTGCTGAGAAACTTTGGTGCATTGGACGTCGACTGTCTTTCTGAAGATGTAGTTAAAATAGACTGGACAGTAGTCACTGGAGCTATTGACATAAATCACAAAGTCGAACTTTTCAACTCCCTCATCACTCAGTTATTCGACAAACATGCGCCTCTCAGAGCCGTGAAACTAAAACATCTACCTGCGCCTTGGCTCACAGATGATTTGAAATCTATGCTCAAAAAAAAGAATCGATGCAAGTCTAAACTTCACAAGTGTAATTCAGATATAAATCGTGAGAAATATAAACAGATTAGAAATCGCTGCAATACATTATGTAGAGACGCACAACAACGATATTTCCATAAAGCAGTTGAGAATGGTGACCCTGCTAAGGTCTGGAAGTTTTTAAAATCTTTTGGAATAGGTAACCGTCAAAGTAAATCTTTACCATCGAACATTGATCTCAATTCTTTAAATATACACTACTCCTCTCCTTCCGTTGCCTTAGATGCGCAAACAAAATCAAATACTCTTAACTCTCTTTCAGGTCTTCCACCTCAAAAATTTTCACCTTTCTTTTTTAGCCAATTTGCCAGCTGTGATATTAGAAAGCATATATTATCCATCTCCTCAAAGGCAGTCGGTAGTGACTGCATTGGCCGGAATATGATCATCCCTATTCTTGATGCTGTTCTTCCCGTTATTACTCATATCCTCAATTTCTCAATCTCTTCCGGCATATTTCCAGACGCATGGAAAAATGCCAAAATTATTCCTCTACCTAAAAAAAATAACCCTTCATCCTTCTCTGATTTTCGTCCCATTTCAATTCTTCCATTTCTTTCGAAAGTTCTTGAACGCTTGGTCCAAGAACAGTTGTGTAGATTCCTTAATAAAAATCAACTTCTTAATCCTTTCCAGTCAGGCTTCCGTCCCGGTCATAGTACTGCTACTGCTCTAGTTAAAATCACTGACGATATCCGTGCAGGAATGGATAGTAAGCAACTCACACTATTGACGTTGCTTGACTTTAGCAATGCTTTCAACACTGTTGATCATGACGTCCTGTTGAGCTTGCTCAGCTCTTTTAATATATCTCCAGTGGCAATTGGTTGGTTTAAAAGCTATTTAAATGGTCGCCAGCAACGTATACAAGTAGATGATTTTCCAGTCTCCCGCGACCACGGTTGCTGAAAAGCATCCGAAACGTCGGGATAAATAATTTAAATAATAAATCGCGTTTTAATCCGGTATACAGTATTTTATTTAAATAGATGATTTTGTCTCTTCTTGGTCCTGTGTTAAGGCTGGTGTACCACAAGGAGGCGTTCTATCTCCACTACTTTTCTCAATATTTATTAATTCTATTTCTTCCAATCTTTCTTCTCTTTCTCTCTATCATATGTATGCAGATGATGTTCAAATATACACACGAGCTTCTCCTCTTGAATTAAGAGATGCTATAGCACGAACAAATGCTGATCTGTCAACTATTGTTGATTGGAGCAGAAAGTATGGACTTAGCATTAATCCTGCCAAAACTAAGGTCATTCTAATCGGCAGTCAACAGTTACTTCGCAGAATTGATTTTTCCACGTTGCCTAAAGTTTCATTCGAAGATATTAGTATACCATACAGCTCGTCAGTTAAAAATCTTGGTATCTACATAGACGAACTACTATCTTGGACAAAACAACTGCAGGAAATGCGAAGTAGGTTATTTGCTGCAACTGGCTCCTTAAGACGGTTACGCAATTTTCTGCCAACCCACACCAAAGTTTCTCTAGCACAATCTTTATTACTCCCAATCCTCGATTACGCTGATACTTGTTATCCGGATCTTACCGAAGTACAACTTGACACCCTCGAGCGCCTTCAGAATTTGTGCATTAGGTTCGTCTTTGGTCTTAGGAAATTCGACCATATTTCTGAATACCGCAGTAGACTGAAATGGCTACCGATCCGTCAACGCCGAGATACTCATATCCTGCATCTTTTATTTAATGTTCTTTTCGACCCCAAGACTCCCCTTTATCTTAAAGCTAAATTTAATTTCGCGAAATCTGACTTTTTTTCTCTTCGTTCTTCTTATAATTTAACTTTAAATATTCCTGTGCATCACACTGATTTCTTCCATTATTCCTTTACTGCTCGTGCTATACAACTCTGGAATTCCCTACCTCTTTCTATTAAAAAAGCTCAATCTCTTCCTATTTTCAAACGAATGCTGAAAGACCACTATCTCTCTTTTCCAACATAGTTACTGTTAAATGTATATTTAATTATTATTTTTATCTTTTATTGTGATTATATTATGTGTACTTATTATTCTATTAATAATTGAATAGTTTTATATACCCCCTATCTTCATACATATATCTCAAGCTTCAATTCCTTTCTATCCAGGTTGCCTGGAAGAAATTGCTTTGAGCAATAAGGCCGCCTTACTATATTTCTGTTTTTCTTTATATTAATTCTTTAGTTTAAGTTTTCGATGTAAAAGTGTAAATAAATAAATAAATAAATAAATATTTAATTTTTATCGTGAGAAGCTTTACGTTATTGGACTTCCTTCATCTTACCGTTTTAAATGATTTGAAATGCTTGGTGATTTGATGATAAGCAGTGTTAAGAACACCATCGTCTTAATATGTACCCTGCCTGACCAAAAAAATAATGATTTCGCATTTGATTCCGGAACCTCGAGTGATAAACGCAACTCACTTATCACAGACCCAAGGCATGTCCATAGTATGACAGCATGATGCAATTACCAAAAATCAATCTACATAAGATTAACATGGCTTGATATTTGCTCCTTGCTGTATAACCGATAGTTGAAAGCGATACAAAAAAATATATATTAGTATACTGTTTCGTTTCTTATACTTTAAATATCTAGCTAGCTCCAAGTAATATAATATTGTTTTTACTAACCTTATAATTTATGTAACAAGCTCTTATTAACAATGTATCTATATTGTGTCATTGCTGACTTCTTTAACACTGGATCTCCTAGCTAAGAATTCAGAACCAAATGTAAAACTGTACAATAAAAAAATGTTAGTATTTTTTTTATTTATTATTATTATTTTTGAAGTTAGAGGTTTAAGTTTTGAACAAAATCATTAAGCTGTCCCACTTTCGCTCATACGTGCTGCCGCTCCGTCAATCGTATTGTTTTAACAAAACCACTAAGCCATCCCATATCTTTTCAGTTGTACCACTGCTCCGTCAATCAATGTTTTTAACAAAATCACTAAAGCCGGGTCCAGACATGTATCATTTGCCCGATCCGATCACCGTATCCGTATCGTCGACACGTATCATGATCGCATATGTGGACGGGTAATGATACGCGTATCATGATACGCGATCTCGATACGCCGTTATGATACGGCCCGTCCCACGTCGTGTCGGTTTTTGTCCGATCATCAAAGGTGAATTGTGGTTGTGAAGTATTTGCTCCGTATCCGTACGGAGCAAATCGGAGGCGTCCACAACTTGATACGGGGCTTGATACAATACGCAGATACGGTACGGTAGTAGGATCGGGCAAATGATACATGTCTGGACCCGGCTTAAGCCGTCCCACTTCGCCCCAGACGTGCCGCCGCTCCGGCAGTCGGACGTGAGCTACATAGTGTCGGTGGTGCTGAACGCGCTGTGCCCGCCCGCGCCGCCCGGCCAGCTGGCCGCCGTCAACGCGAAGCTGAACGCGGCCGACGCGCGCGTCAACTCGCTCACGTTCACCGGCAGCCGCGACACCAGGAACACCACCAGGCTCTCCAACCAGCTCTATAGGATCGCGTTTTTGGGTAATCTATATTCTAATATTATAAAGAGCAAAGATTTGTTTGTTTGTTTGTTAGGATTTTACTCAAAAACTATTTGACCTATTTAAAAAATTATTTCACCAATACAAAGCTACATTATCAACATAGGCTTTTTTTGTATAGTACATCTACATTCCTAAATTTAAAAATTATAAAATTTAGGGATTTGAAATAACTAATAATTAAATAATCATTTACGTACTTTTTATAGTTATATTTCGGTCAGGATAGTATTTAAATAAAAGAAAAACATATTTACGAAATATTTGTAATGAAAAAATATAAACAAAATCCTAACATTTGAAATCGGCGCGACCGCTTGAAGGTCGCACTATCCCATTAGTAAGTGGTAATCACAATAATAATATTATAATTAATAATTTATTTATTTAAGACGTTAGTAACTAAGTACACAAAAAGTGTAAACAGTGACCCTTATGCTAGGCTGAGCCAAAACCCGCCTATATGTACAGATGCCTTTCCCCCAGTTGCCTCTTTTTTTTACAATTAACTTACAAAAAAGAAAGCAGTTCCGCCGTATGTATAGGTGCCATTATCCCTCCACAGCATGCAATAGTTTTTTTTTACAATTAACTTACAAAAAGAAAGAAGTTATCTTAATTGAGTTTGTATGCCAATTCTAATATATAAATTCTAATAATTTATCGTCATTTGTAGCACTAAAAGTGCTATGCGCATGTTTCACGAGCGAGCTGTGCACGGAGTGGGGCCGGATAGCGCGCGCGATCCGCGAACTGGGCCGCCGGAACGAGGCCTCGCACCACCTCTGGGACTTCCTCGAGCACACGGTGGCCTACCGCACCCCGCTCTACGTGCTGTTGCAGCCCTTCATACTGCATAAGGTACGCTACACAACTATCGTCATAGATAGCCCTTCAAACTGCAGAAGGTACGCTACACAACTATGGTCTGAGACCTTATAGACAGCCCTTCATACTGCTTAAGGTACGCTACACAACTATGGTCTGAGACCTCATATATAGCCTTTCATACTGGATAAGGTACGCTATACGAGTATGATCTAATAACTCATATACAGTATAAATCACAGAACAGAAGAAGTAAGTAGAAGTGCAATGTGTCATAATTTGTACCGTATCGACTGTCGCCAAATTCACACAAATGAATGGAGCACGTTATTCTCATTGAGACTAAAAATGACAGATAAAACCAGTCAAACCCTTAAATGTAACAGTTGCAATTAATAACTGCAACAAATTCTGATGAAGTGTCCTTTTCGACACAACGCAATCTGCAACCATACTATAGTTTATTCCAAAGATGCATTTGAATGCGTTAATGTCGAATAAATAATTTTGATGTCTCAATTAATTGTATCCTATCACAGTTATCCCAGCCACCGATCGGCGACCACGAGCGTCACATGCAGTTCGTGGTCCGCGAGCGAGTCCGCGGCCTCAAGTTGCCGGCCGCGCGCGCCCGCGGCGCCCTGCTGGCCGAGCTAGCTCGCGAACTGCGCACTATGAGAGAAACACACGACCACTATAAATTCGGTTAGTTCTAGCAAATAACATATACTAGTGGACCCCGCAGACGTTGTTCTGCCACAATTTTGGCTTCGAAATTATATAATTATTCTTAAATTTGAATATGCCCATTTACCCACTATAAATTGTCTAATATGTCACTGATTTGCAGTGGACATCTGTTATTTCAAAAAATCTAAGAATGCATGAAGTGAGCTGTCAAGATGGCGGAGTTTCGAATCTAATTTATTTTATAATTAATTTTATGCATATATTTTTTCCTGATTTTTTCCAATATTTTAATAGCCTATATCTTATTCCCGACAAAGAGGAATCCAACAAATAAGATATCGTTAAAATCGGTGCAGGCGTTCTTGAGTTATAAGTGGTGTAACTAACACAACTTTCTTTTATATACATATATAGATTTACATAAAAACACAGGCTTATACAAACTTTTGGCACAAAAAAAGTAGTTCTACTTTTGACCTGTAGAACACACATCCAAGTAGTCCGCTGACTCCTGCCCTCGCGTTGTCTCGCTTGCTCTTACGAGCGAACGACAATAACGATCTAAAAGCGGCTGGGTTCGAGAGAGTGCGCGCTATGACTCCAGCGTCATAGTGTGCGTTCACACGGATACTAGCAGCGCCGCAGTGGATGGGGTGAGAACTTCCCTTATCCCAGAGAAACCGTGCCAAGCGCGCCTATAAAGTCTGTGCTTCTATGTAAATCTATGTGTTTTTTGGTAATAGACCTCCAGGCCTTATAAACGATGACCCCAATATACATTATTATCGAGGCGGGAATGAATGAATTATGAAACTTGTAACTTTAAGAAGAAATGTATATGATTTTGTTTTCTATGGTTCTAAACAGAACATTTGCCAGAAAACCGCCTCCGTGGCTCAATGGTAAAGGCAACGCGGTTAGCACGGGAGTTCCTGGGTTTGAATCCCAGGAAAACGAGATAAATGATCAGTGAATCTTTTAATATCTGTATAATTTATCCCAACCCCGAACATATATATCGTCCGTGAACTTCCGACACTCCCTAACTAACATTTTTAGCAAAACAATATTTTTACACCATCTTTTGACGACACGTAGAACCAATCGAATGCATTAACCTCCAAAATTCAAAAGTCACTAGTTTGGATGATATTCTTTCCGAGAAATATCTCTTAAATTTGGTCGCCCTATATTTCGATACACTTCACGCAAACTAAATAAATCAGTTTATTGTTCCTCCTGTAAAATTTTTGAATAATCAGTTAGGAGATCTCAGAAGTTCACGGACGTTATGACTTTTGTTAACATACGTATCTCGCACTTCAATAGAGCAAATAGCGGAGAGCATAGGTCAGAGCGGCGGCAAGCGAGCGTCGGAAGCGCTGCCCCGGAATGTGGCTGACAAGCAGCAGCAACACCGGCCCTCGCTCATCTCGATGCTGGTCGGGCGCGCCGGACTCCCACGCACTCCCGACCACCCGCCCGCCGCGCTCGCTGCGCAGAGGGGTACGTACACCTTTCTCTTCCTTCAAACCCTCAGCTCACCTTTAAATGAGCGCTGAGCGACTCCACGCTCACGAATATCAGCATGGCGCGAACCACTGACTTCCTACAGGGTCAAAATACCGAACAGGAATATCCACACCCCCCGCGGAAAGCGTGATGCACAAACCACGACCAAACCCTCAGAGGCATAGGCGAAGCAGTGGCGAGACTATCATACAAGCCCAAAATCCCGGCTTATCCTATTAATGCAACCAAAACAAGAAAAATAATTCAACGTAATTATATGTGTCAGTAAATCATATAAATAAAATAAATAAAAAATATATAAAGTATAAACACGTACTATGTTAAAGTTGGCAAGCTGGACTTTTGGGCTTGTATGGTAATTATGTAATTAATAATTATATAAGATACTAGCAACGCGCCCCGGCTTCACACGGGTGCAATGTAGATGTAAAAAAATGCTGATAATGTAGCTTTCTATTGGTGAAAGAATTTTTAAAATCGGTCCAGTAATTTTTGAGTTTATTCACAACACATACAAAAATTCAAAAATACAATTCTTTCCTCTTTATAATATTAGTATAGATTCATATAAACATGCTATCCGTTTTGTTGTAACTCGCCACCATCCAGCTAGTAAAGTATAGACAACAGCGCATAACTTCTTTTTGTAAAACATTTCGATTAGCTCTCCCTTATGAAAACGGTCTAGAAGGTTATCTTTAAACATTTATTTCAATAAAAGTATGGTATTTGTAGAATCACTGTCGAGCAGTTCCACAACAAGTCAGCACTTGCCGCAGTACGAGTCCAACAACGGAAACATCAGTCTTGCCAGCACACAAATAGGTAAAAACCGATTATAACTGTGCATCTCTAGGATATTTGTCCATATATTTATTATGTATGTGTATATTATGTATGTGTACACAAATTTAAATGAACAATGTGTCAAACGCCTTTACATTATTCATCTCAGCCTTGTCGTTAACTCCAGATGATACGAAAGTCTGATAAATACTGAAGGTCTGAAGATCGTATAGAATCTCTGTATACCTTGCATTATATAAACTTCTCAGCCGATTATTACTATTGTAACCGAGTCTTTGTAAGCTAAACCATTGTTGAAAAGAGTGTCCATGGAGTTTCTTGCCGGTTCTTCTCCATGAGACCCACTTTTTGGAACCGTGCAACTAGACGTTTCATAAGAGCCTGCAAAGGCCTATTTGAAATAAAATCTTTTGATTTTGATCTAAATATTATGATTTGTTTGTTATTTCGTAATTAATTTAATTTTTTAAAACGAGTTCTACTATTTTGTAGGCCATATTATCATACCACTTATACATCTTGTGTTGTAAAACTTAGTTTTGGCCCCATATCTACTGTTTGTTAAAAAAAATTAAGTACTTATATTTTAGTCATTAAGTAGCAGTTTTAAAATCTATACATATATTAAAACTGTGGAGGTCGAATGTCCGTACATAGAAAAAAAAATGCTAAAACCGAGTCGGAGGGATGTTAGAAGAGACATAGAACAAACCCAGTTCTTTTTTAATTTTTTTGTTTCTCTGTCTGTTTATCTATGTATTTGTACGGGCTAATCTCCGACGACACTAAACCGATTTTCATGCAATTTACATGTGGAAATATTCTATCATATGAATAACCATTGCTCAAATGCTCAGCTTAAGATGAAGCCAGCGCGAACGAAGTCGCGGGCATAAGCTAGTAAGATTATTAACACCTATATTTAAATGTGCTATATTATGTATAGGTTCTGGGTCGAATGGAGAGCCGAAGCAAGGTGTAGGTGTCGCGCCTTACAGCAATGCACAGAAGCTAAGATTTGGCTCTTCAGTTGAATTCAGACTGAATACTGGTAAGTTCCCCTAGTTTTTTTTTTATGTTAGATATCGACAGACAAGCATGAGGTTGATGGTAGGTGATATCTCAGCCACAGAAAATCAGTCAATGTTGAGCTGTCGACCTACTTTTTACTTTGAGTATGGAAATCCATAAACTGAAACCGAAACGCGCCATATGCACTTGTTTTCCCATCTGTGGTTAGTTACCCGGTCCGAATTTCGATATTCCTCCTACCCGTTCAATGGCTGAAGTAACGGAAGAATGCTTACAGAAAATAATAAAATATTTGATATTTTTGATATAAACCTGCACCATGCAATTTAGAAGTCATAAAAAATCGAATATTTTTCTGAAATCGAGTTAAATTTTATACAAAAGAGTCGTTATTTCTAATTAGTAATTATATGTATAAATTACCAGTGGCGGATTTACACATTTTTGGCGTATAGGCTATCAACATTTTGCCGCCCTAGCCTCTATAAATGTAAGTTCATAGGAATTGCCTTGTAAGTACACTTCTAAGTAAGTCTTACTTAGAAGACTATCTTAAAAGTAAGAAAAGTAAGACTTGATTTCTATAAGATAACTAAAAGTATCCTCAAATTTGCCGCCCTAGGCTGAAGCCTACTCAGCCTGCTGGTAAATCCGCCACTAAATGATGGCAGTATTTTGGTTCTTACTAGCTTTTTCTCTTAATGAATCTCAGGCGAAACATCTCAAACGCCGCTCTCGCCGCTGTCCGTGGACTCGTGCGGGGAGGACGCGCTGGACGACGACCGGCCGCGGCTGCAGCGGTCCCACGGACCCTCTAAGAAGACCTTCAAGTTCCGACGTAGTAGGAATTCTAAACCTGATGTAAGTAACCAAATAACAGAAGAACAGTTTCATACAAACTTTTCGTACAGAAAAAGTAGTTCTGCTTTTGACCTGCAGAGCGCGCGGCAATGTATCGGTGTGACACTAGAGGTGGGTCGTTGACGGTTTTTGTGTTAACGAAATGAAACTTTAATTATAAACTGATAATCTATTAAAAAGCAGCTAATTTTATTAGCTGGTTTGCAGTTAACGACTACGCATTGAATGTTCGTTGAGCAAATCCGCGCTTTGCGTTCGAAAATCATTGAATGAAACAGTTTATTTAGCGGCTTTTGCGGTAAACGAAAAGCAGCTAATTCGTTAACACTAGAAAAGCGGCTAAAAAGCTGCTTGTTGAATTAACGCCCACTCCTATGCGACACACACACCTAAGCAGTCCGCTGACTCCTCCCCTCGCGTTGTCTCGCTCGCTCTTACGAGCGAACGGCAATAACGCTCTAAAAGCGGCTGGGTGCGAGAGAGTGCGCGCTATGACTCCAGCATCAGTTTGCGTTCACACGGATACTAGCAGCGCCGCGGTGCCTGGGGTGAGAATTATTCTTACCCCAGAGAATCCGTGCCAAGCGCGCCTATAAGGCCTGTACTTCTAGGTAAAAATGGGAGATAGTACATGCTTTTAAATAAAATACTGTATACCGGATTAAAACGCGATTTATTATTTAAATTATTTATCCCGACGTTTCGGATGCTTTTCAGCAACCGTGGTCCGTGGTTCAAAATATATAAAATTACAGTAAATATCAACTCCGTAGGAATAGATGGCGTTAATATGTAAAGATTGTAAAACAAAAACTTGGCGATTAAAAAGAGTGGCGGCGAGTTTCTTGCCAGTTCTTCTCGTACGCTCTACGCCCTTGATTTGTGAACTGGTAGTAAATGTAAAATTAGAAGCATTTAATATTAGTAATATTAGTAATTTAATATGTATTATTTTTTATTCACGTTCATAGGTGTACATTGTGTTACCTAAATTAATAGATTATATATTTTTTTAATTTAATTGAATTAAATATGGCAACTTTGTGACATTTCAAATATAAGACAACTGTCATCTTTCAGTCTCCCGCGACCACGGTTGCTGAAAAGCATCCGAAACGTCGGGATAAATAATTTAAATAATAAATCGCGTTTTAATCCGGTATACAGTATTTTATTTAAATGTGTGATACTCGCGTTAATAAAAGACAATATTAGTACATGCTTACTTTACAGTTTTCTATATATTTTTGTAAACAAAAATTACTGTTTATAAGTATATACTTGGCGAGACAAGCCCAAAAGCCCAGCTTCATAAGTGTACAGTGTGAATAAATGATTTGAATTTAAATTTGCCGACTTTAACGTAATGTGTTTATATATTTTTATATAACTTATATAATTAATAATTACGTAATCATATAAGTTATTAGAAACACGCCCCGGCTGCAATGTAGATGTAATACACACAAAAAGTAGCCTATGTTACTCGCTGATAATGTAGCTTAAAATCGGTTCAGTAGATCCATAGATTACCTAGTTCATGTATGACAAAAAAAAATATTTAAAATTTGATATTTGGGTACTACAGCTAACTCATATCCGGTTGGAGTCGGACTCTTGTTCATCTCCGGGCCCGGATTTGCCCTCTCTGCGGCGTGTATGGCCCGGCCTTCTGCCCCCTACCGCCACACACACCGACACCTCGTACGACAGCGAGATCTCGCAGACATCGTCCACTTCCGGATACAGGTTTGCACTTCGAATCATAGGGATTACGTTACAATTCACGGGGATCACCTGTGACCATCACTCAACGTGGCGGTGTCGCTACGGGGGTCGCCGGTGACTGTCACTCAACGTGGCGGTGTCGCTTACTTATTATAAGACTCCTTAAGAAAATTAATGAAATAACTTCAGTATGATATGTTTCGTATGTTAAAACTTAAACTAAAATCAACTCTAACACTTATTACTTGAAAAGTTGTAATATAACTAATTTAACCTATAAAAATATTTGTGTTTTCAACCATTGCACTTTCTATTTATTTTTAACTGAAAAATTAAAAATGTACAAACTTTCTCGCAAGTCGTTCGTCAGTCTGTTTGTTTTTGTATTATTTTAAACATTTAAGTATTTTTTGTGAGGCCTACGAACTGTGATAATTTATAGTCCGCTCTACACTTAGACTGCGAATCGCGCGCAAAAGCCGCGACAGGGCGCGAACGTTAAACATGGAGCCGTTTCGCATATTTTACGCAGTTTCGCGCTTTGTTCCCCGACTTTTGCCGTTCTTTGCCCCGTCTCAAAGGGACCGCGAAGAGCAAACGAACTTCACTGTGATATTGACGTAAACTACTGCGAGTGTA
Source organism: Anthocharis cardamines (assembly GCA_905404175.1). Lineage (NCBI taxonomy): Eukaryota > Metazoa > Arthropoda > Insecta > Lepidoptera > Pieridae > Anthocharis > Anthocharis cardamines. The sequence goes on from FR989959.1 coordinate 6,500,872, forward strand.
GTCACGATTCTTCGCGGCGATTCGGAGGAACGATCCGTGATTCGCGGCCTAAGTGTAGAGCGGGCTTAACAATAATAAAAGATATATCGATATTGACAGGGAAAGCTATAGCCTCCAAGCATCAATGTCCGAGTCTCCCGGCGTGCGATCCGCGGCCGCGACGCCGCGCGCGAGCCCCGACGGTAAAACGATCTTCGTATGTACCCGCAGTACTCCTTATTACCACCAACTCTTTCCTACTCCTTTCCACTCTTACGCTTCTACCCTTTACTTCTTTACTACTACTGGTTCTGTAGACTAAATTGCATATATATTACTTATTTTTTCTATTGATTCAGAACAGTATTCAATTTTAATATTAATTACCAATAATTCACTGCTTATTACCTCTTTGATATTTACACTTATATTTTTGTAGGTTAATAAGCAGTATTTTGATATTATTTTCTATTTCTTCTATACTCGCATTTTAACGTCCTTGTATTACTTGTTTTCAATTATTTAATAAAATAAGTGAACTAGTTAATATAGCAATATTGATTTCCTCTTATATTAATATTTACTCTTCAGTTTTGTCTCACACATTAGTAACAAGATACATAATTCTGCCTCCATCAGACTTGACACTGTTCAATATGTATGCAAAACGCGAACGAGACCACAACCTTTAGAATGTTATGGACTATATGTATAACTTGTTTTTTTTTTTTGGGTTACATTAGGGACACTAAAGATCAAATGGTTTTCTTATAAATCGATGTATATAACACGTTTTTCAGCATCTCTAAGCTGTGATTCAGTAACATCATCAGCAGAGCGCACAGCATTATTGGGGGCCACCAGCCAACACACACTGCTAAGCAGCGAATTGAGAGATGAAGATACCCTTCTCTAATTGAGATTATCTAATTGTCAAATTAATTGTTAAATTTAATAACTGTAGGTTTCTTTCTACTTCTTAAAGTAACCTATGTATGGAATGCACTTTCACTGCCCATTATAAGCACTAAGACTATGATAAGTAAATGCAATTGTCATATTGTTGTTTCCCTTGTGTCAAATAATTTTATGTATATATAGCTGAATACTAGTAATATGTAAAATCAGTATAATATTGTTATTTTTTAGAAATATTAAATTCCATAGGATCCAATAAATGTGTTAGACTTATCTGGCTTTTAATTTAAACTAAATAACACAAAATGCATCATATAAAAAATAATTTAATCTTAAAAATAAAATCACAATAATTATGGTTCTTTACAAACTAAGAATGGCTGAATAGCCATTTGAACATCAGAATCTAATGGTATCTCATGAATGTATTTAGAAAACGTAATAACAATTTTATAAATGCTACGCTTAACTGAAGACAGAAGTGCTGTTTTAGTCCGTATTGCAAAACTATCATTCAGAATCTGTTTCCTGGGTACCAAACCAGGTTTAGACAATTTCTCCAAATTTTGTTTAAGGTTAACTAAAGTAGACATAACTATTGGCAAATCATTTTGCACAACTCCATATTTATCTTCCTTCAAAGAAACAGCTGCAAGATGAGCTAGTCCTTCACAAGTCCACATAACAGGTTGTGCTTGTAACAAAATGTATTTTAGTTTAGTATCTGTAAGTTCTCCAAAGAAGTAATGAATGCCTGGTTTCTGACATAATCTCTGTAAAAAGTTATTAAATTCTTCTTTGATTGTAGTCACAAATGTGTTTTCATCTATATCTCTTTTTTGATTTTTTATGTCTAAAACTTGAGGTGATTGAGCCATATTGCGTAAAGTTCCATATTGTTGAATTGGTGAAGAGAGTGGAGATTTATTTATAGTCTTTCTATTACCCAAATCCTTGATTCCAACTATATTATTGTCAATATTTATGCTCTCTATCTCTTTATTGAACTCTTTTATAATAGTCAAACAATTCTCCAAAAGAATATTCCAGTTTCTAGGGTGTCCACCAGGTTGAGATAGAGTAAAAATCTGAAGTCTTCTTGCTGGGTCTGTCATAGCTAGGATCCTTAAATCTTGTGCTCCAAGAAATCCAGTGAATTGTGACCTCTGAGACAGAGCACCAGAAAGGGTTAAGTTTTTTTCAGATTCAATAGGAAATTTCATTGGTTCTGTAAGAACTATATTAAATACTGCCCTCATTGCATTAATAGATATAAAAAAGAGACTTGCATAAAACCAAAGCCCAATCCAGATACCAGAGCTCAACATATTGATGATATTATCTAATGGGGAGTCTTCTAAATAAACACTATATACATCAGAAACTACATTCCTTGGCTTGTTACCCCAGAAGTAATAAAATAAACAGAAATATGCAACTGGTTTTATTGATTTTTGGAACCCTGTTGAAATCACATTTCCTATAATTAATTTCATTTGTTGAAATTTTTCTTGATAAATGTGGGGAAAAGTTAAAGTAGTCTTATTAAAAATATGTGCACTCAAAAAGTAGAACAATCCCATCCACATTCCTCCGAGTTGTAAGAACAAGCTCTGCTCATTCAGGCACTGTCCATCACTTTTCTTACAGACTTTTTTTAGAACATTGTAGTTGCTTTTAGCAAGAGAAGAATACAAAATCAATGTGAAGTATCCATTCAATGCATATAAAAGAGTAAATACAAGGTTCTGTGTTGTGAATATTTTCAAAAACATAGAAAATCTTGCAAAATACTTTGGTACGGGTGTTGTATAATATTTACCGTATATGTATGCTTGAAAAAATGAAACTAAAGCTAGTAGAATAACATTAAGACCCATTTTCCAACTCACGATGTCCTCTACCGTTGATGCAATCCATGACAAGGGATGAATTATGTCGATCTGAATTATAAACACCAAGACTATTGCGAGAAAAGTTTGAAGTGCAATGTCCCATAAAACAGCCCTTACGAGTCTTTCAGAAAATATTTCACTTTTATTTTCCATACCGGCACCAAACAGGTTATAATGAAAAGCGGCAACTTATAACTTTTAATGCTATTGCTATATCAAATCTTGTCTTTTGACTTGAACGATAATATAGTATCAGAACCACAGAACAATAATACTCTAGCGAGAAGAATCCCGACTCCATACACTTAACCGAAGGAAAAAAGTTCTATGACGTCTAGTGCCATCTACAAACAACCCGCGGATACTGCGTAGCTACGTCACAAGCTATGGCGGGAAATTCAAAATGACCTACAACAATAGGTACCTCTATAAGACTTATCAGTTTTGATAAAGGTATTTTATTTAAACTTTACAATATAAACATAGAATTTCATGCACAAGAAGACACTTCTAACTATTATTATTAAAATTAAATGTATTTGGCTAGAAACAGGGTCTACTTGTGCCTAAAGTACTATGGATATTTTGTAAAGAGAATAAAAACAAAGACATTACATATTTATTAATTTATTTATATAAATAGCAAACTGTTACACCTGCATTTCGTGAGAAATTGTTATAAAAAATAATAAATAATGCATATTTGAATTTATAAAAAAAGTTTGATTGAAACGCTGCATGATCTATCATAGCAATAGGTACAATTATAGACGGGCCTCAATCAGGTATAAATGTAGCAGGTGCTGCTGCAAGCCTTGTGACATTGATAGATGAATCCTGTAAATTAAAATTAATAAATTATAATTAAATCTTTATGATCACTTGACCACAACTTTCCTGATGGTAAGCAATGGAGTGGTCTATGATGGAACATGATTGCCTAGAAGGAACTGAAGGAAGGAGATTCATTTGGAGTAGACTTTTTTGGGTTTCAAACAATCCAAATGAAAAATTGAACATTCATGCATGTGTGACATGTGTTAGACATAAAGAGTAAATGTCACAATATAAATGTTAAGTAAAATTATTAAATCTGGAATCCAAATAAATCTACTACCTATGTTTATACCAAGAATCATTAGAACAGAGTTACGGTACTCAAGTTATCATTAAACAAACATACAAAGATTCAAGCGCCTGACCCGTCTTACCACTGGACCTCACTTGCTTCATTTGCTTGGTCATTAATTTAGAATATTTGGATTGGATATGTAATAAAGCTGATATTTATCAATTTAAAGCACAAACCTTATCTTTTCCATCAGGTACAGCTGTTCTAAACAATTTCTTCCTTATTGAAAATGCTTACTACACAGCATTTTATGTTTGGTATAAAGTCTTGATCTAGAAAGCAATACTTCGCCCATAATTCACAACTGGAAATAAAAATAACAAAATCTTTATAAGAACCCAAAAACAACAATAATATATTGATATGGTAGAAGTCTATGGGTGTGCCTAATCTTGTTGACTTAATATGGAGCCCTACGCAAAGGGTGTTTAGGCTAGAATATTGTTAAACGAATCATAACATTATCTAATTCCTTTCTTTGTTCAAAAACATTATAGGTTATGTAGATACGTACCGTAGGCTATTTTTAGGACCAGATCGTGGAAAACGATGTGAACTGATGCTTGATCAAGGATGCGATCCGCATATGAGGCACATTTGTGTGTTTTCCTTTCTCGTAACTCATCGTGAAATAAACACAAAGGAAAAGAGTCACTATCTCAAAGGTTATTATCACCGAATCTTCCACACAAAACACTTAATTTCACCAAAACACAACAACAGAGGAGCAAATTGCTCGACTCAACGTTTTTGCAGGGAAAATCAAAACTTTATTTAAACAAATAAACTGAAAATACAAGATAAACGGTAAATACGCACGAAGCGGTAGACATTTTTCTTGTAATGAATGTTGTCAATGTTGCCACCTGCCAGTTGCCACAATTACCAACATCAATTATTAAAGTTTTAATCAATTATTAAATTAAGTTATATTATATATTATTCATTGACATAGTATTAAAGTTGATCGAAGATATTATTATATTAAACCTTTTGTTAGATAAATTATCCATATTTCTACCCGTTTTTATTGAATAAATTGTAAATTACAAATTTATATATTTTTAATTAAGAATGGAAGAAATGATATTTTCTTAGTGGTAACATTGTGGTTTCGTAGTATGTTTTGTTTCTTTTGCACCGTAGTTGCTGTCTCACCTGCACAATCACCCTCCTATATTCAATTCTTAGGAACAAAGTTGGGACCCCCTGATCAGAACTAAGATATATGGATAATGGAAATAATAAGTATAAAAACTCTGCCATAAAATCAAAATACGCCAATTGAAAATGTTTGTTAACGGACTTATAATAAATTATAAAAGTCAACGGCTGTCATCTATCAAATATTGGTAGCACAGAATAAAAACACTTTTATAAATATAATCTGTCTAGGGTCGTAACGCATAGTCTGAGATAGGTAGGTAGGGGAAGGGGGGGCATGACGGGGCAGCGAGGTAAGACGGGGTCACGCAAATACAAAATAAACTAAACGTTTGTGTATAATTACAATATTATAAGGCAATAGGAAGCCACACTCGAACAACAAACAGTGCGAGAGACGTGGTGAGTTAGAGCGCGCGCATTTTATGTCTACAAACGGAAAAACATTTGAACGTCTAGTCAATGTAATTTTGGGCCGGCAAAAACGTCGTTATTCTGACGTATGAATGATCATCCCATGTTTTTTTTATATAATATGTTTGCTTGTTTTATTTGTTTTTATGTCGTATGTTGTCTTGCATGGATCCGTTAAACCTTTAATTGTTGTGTAATTATTTTTTCTAAGTCAATCCTTGGGGCAAGATGGGGTAATGGGTCTGGGGTATGATGGGGTATAGGGACAATATGGGGTTGAGAGTTTGGGTTCATTTATATTTCATTATTTCAGGTATAATCATGGTACGCACGAACAAGGAAAAAACCAAAAGAGGAGAGTGGTCGCTAAATGCTATGAAAACACAAAAAGAAGAAGACGAAATAGTAGCATATCCGAAATATATGGAGGAATTCTTTTTTATACTATACTATATATCAATGGGGTGGTGGTGATGAGGGTGGAAATATTTTTATTTTACCTGGTTCAAAGGCTTCCCCAAATTTTCTGGATGGCCATGTGAGTCATAGTCAAAACTTAGATGGCCATGTGAGTCACAGTCATAAATGAAGCCACTCAATACATAATACGGTCATGCTGTTTCGGGCTGGTTGAGATCTCATTTTGAGCGTGTGGTAACTGTATTTCAGATAAGTGATTTATTTGGAAACGCATACGTTCAGGCAGCTTCAATGACCACAGTGATTACCGAATTTAGAAAGTATTGCATATGGCCATATAATCAAAATAATTTTACTGATGCAGATTTTATTTCTGCTGAGTCTACTAATATACAAAATACTGAAGACTCATTGAATATAAAACAAAATATTCAGTACTCCATCATACCCCATTGTACGGGGCAAGATGGTTTTTTCATATGTTCCTATTAAATCATTAATTATAAAAAAACGTGATAAGTTGATCAAAGACTACACCAAATTTTTGCTAGATTAATAACATTGCGTACCACAAATAAATAAGAGTAATAAACATAGTAATTATGTTATATTGTTGTTATTTCCCTTAGCTACCCCATCATACCCCCCATTCCCCTAGGTAGGTACAACTTATACCTACCTAATCGAGTAGGAATATATTTTTTTGAAGAATCAGATTTTAATTTTACGGATGTAGCCGTATTTACGCTTTAAAATCTCGTTTTCAAAGTATCAAAATATGCTACATAGTACATTTCATAAATATTTTATAAAGCATTGTATATAATATTTTTAATCATGATTTTATCGTATTATAAAACTGTGGTAATATGTCAAAATTGACAATTTTAGACCAAGTGTAATTCGTCAATAGAATCAAGAATGTAATATTTTTATTTATATTTTATCATTCAATAATTGTACGTAGATATCGGTAGACATCCTACTTGCTGTGGATTTGTGTAATTCGTAGCAAACTATAACTTTTGCTAGTTTTGTGTAAACATTGCGTGCAAATTAAAGAAAAGGTGGGGCGCAATAAGATACACCTGCAGTAATCGTGTTAATAGTGCCCTACATTTTAGGTACCTTTACCCAAATGGAAGAAAGTTGTGTGCTCGAATCTTTTCTTTTTAAAGGAGTAACTTAATATCATGCTTATCTTATTAAGTAATTGGTGTTTCTTACTATGGTGATTACTTAAAAACTCTTGTTATGTATTCTTTGATAGAGATCCTTTTAGGCCTGGGAGTGCTCGGCACTCTTGTCACAGTTATATCTGCCTGTGTTTGTGGCTGCAAAAATTCCAATCAGAAGTAAGTTATGTTTTCTACTAGTTTATGATGAATATAAATTCTAATTGACCACTCAAACACATTTTTACTTGACTGCATTTGCTATATTATAACTTTGAAAATATGTTAATTTTAATACTTTATAAATATAAACAGACAAAGTGCAATGATAAATTTAAAGTGAATACTAAGTATCTTATGTCAATAGGTGTAAAATATGTTGTTTTGATAATGCAGAGAGATAATTGCGTATCATATAATTTATAGAAAGACTAGAGTTTCATTTAACTTGGGAATAATTGAATTATTATTATTATAGTTGTCAGAAGATAAGTTGATCATTATGATTCTTATTTTAGATTTAAGACATAAATCTTTTTAACAGAAGTGAGTTGGTTGGCACGGCCGGAGTGGTCAAAATCCATTTGGATGAAGAGGCTCCTTCCCCAACGCCAACCACTCCAGCATCTATAAAGCGGTTTGTCTCAGTGTCCGCATGCCCTTACCCTTAAAATTTAACTCGAGGGCTAACATAGATGTTAAATGTAGTATTAACCCTTTAATGTTGTTAAGCTTTTATTTTAAATATTGATTATATGTAGGATTACTGTTTTTTTGTTCAATTAAATAATATTATGAGTTTATATTATGGGAAATCCTTACTAATTGCATTAATGCTTTTTGGGCGCTGCAATCTTACTTTTGAAGTCAATTATGTTTGCTATTTACTTGGATAATCTTGAATTTTTTAACAAATTTATGGTATTAAAATAACCAACTAGCAAAGTGGTTATTTTAATAAGCAGTAGTAGCATGGTTTATAATTAACTTATTTTATACATAAATTGAATAATAATAGAATTTGTGATGTTAGTTACTCAATATATAGACAGACAATTGCTAAATAGAAACAATAATTGCATGACTTAAATAATTTGAATGTTTTCTGACTGTCTAAAATCTTGAGGTATCAGTTTGCAAGTAGGCATAAATAGCTAGACTATGAATATATAAAATAGGGAACAGCAAAAATAGTCTCAGTGTAATGATAAATAGCAAACTACAGGAGAGGTTGTTGTAGGAAATTTTTAGTTTTATATTCTTATTTTCCATGCTTAAATATGTATACATTTCTCAATTCCTCAACACAGCATTGTAATTTATAAAATTAATATATGTATTCAGGGCTTCAACTCAGAACAGCCAGCGCAGTCTACCAGAAATTCCACATCCTGTTGGGAGACATGACAGCGGAGATACTGCTTCTGAAATTTATGCGACAGTTAACTTGGATGAGGGTAAATTTGATATATTTTAAACTATAACTAGATACAAAGCATTTTCAAAGTGTGTTACCATTAATGATTAATATAATATGAGTTGTGTAGAGCAGTGTTTCTTAACCTGTGGTCTGCAGACCCCAGTATATGCCCCCAGTCTTATCTATATACATCATTTAACAATAGTAAAAATAAAACCACCAAAAGTCTCGTATTCGCTACATTTACATACGGCGGGCAGCCAAAAGTAGAATATTTTTTTATGAAAATCTATTGTTTTTGTATTTGTAGTTATATACTTACAAAATTCTAAATGTTCCGAAATTTATTGCTGTTTTTTTTAATTAAGGGGTTCTTGAAATTGTGCTTGATTTCCTATTTCCTTGTCTGAAAAAGGTTAAGAAACACTGGTGTAGAGTCTACACAACCAGTTCAATCACTGACTGGCCAACCCCTGTGGTTGATATCGAGAAGTGGTTTCATAGTTTAGATAAACTGACAGGTCAATACTAAAAACAACTTTGTTTAACCTATTTGAATGTTAAATTTTAATTAATCTAAGGCATTATTCCGAATTTATGAAACATATTAAATGTAATGCAAGAACAGACTAGATAAATCTAAAAATATGATATTATTGCTAAGGATAGAGATTTTTATTTGTTGCTAGTGACCCTCCCCGGCTTCGAAGGGATGCAATATAGATGTACTAAACACAAAAAACAACCTATGTTACTCGTTAATAATGTAGCTTTCTATTGGTGAAAGAAATTTTAAAATCGGTCGAGTAGTTTTTGAGTTAAATCGTAACAAAGAAATCTTTCCTCTTTATAATATTACTAGTATAGATGATCTAAAGTAATCCCATTAGACAATTTTCTTTTCACAGCTATGGAATTCTATCACATTGAAAATACTAATGGTTAATAATTATCTTATTGGATACTCACCCACATTTCCAAGTCACAACGTCGCAGAACTTGCGTTATCTTTAATCTTCAAACACTCAAGCCCTGAAGCCTCTGAAGTGAAGGCTTGAAATTTAAGTGCCACTTAAATATCCGCTATGTATTGGGATGTAAGAGTAAAAGCGGTTTTTGAATACAATGAACGCTTTTGTCTTATGGTTTGGATTATATAGAAAACTTGGTAACGGAGAAAATTCCTATATTTATTCAGCGCTACGACAATAAGTTTATTTTTCAAACGCATCGTAAATTTTGACGTGCTCGTTGGTGCTTCGGGTAGTTTCTTCTGATAGACCACGGGTCCTAATCCCACCGGGATATAATTTTCTATAAATATATTTTCCTAACATCTTTAGGTCACTTCGGGCATTAAACGGATGGGAGAAATCTAGAATTCCGATCGGGTAACAAACATCTTTCAACAACAACAAGCATATTACGCGTTGCGGTTTCAGCATACGGATCTCTGAATAGATCTGATTGATGTATCAACTGCCACCAAGTAAAACGCCCGTCTGTCGATATTTAATATGGAAAGGTTTGCGATTGCCATGTCAACGATTATTCTATTCATGAATGAAAATAAATAACATATACCAACCTACACGTAGATACATACTTGTATAACCCACGTGGAACAAGGACGTTAATTGCGTCAAAGCATTTTAAACTTTCTCAGAAAACCAGTTTACATGATATAATACTCAAAATTGATAATACAGTATTATTTATACTGATAATAATGCATTGTAATTTGTAAGTAATAATTATGATTTGAACTTGCAACTACCACACATAAGTTCGTGCTTATAGAGCGTAGTTATCACAAATCATTCTCGGCTCGGATTTGAATCTCAGGTATCAAATTAAAATTACTGCACAATATGAAACTTAGAGTAATAAGTATATCAGTGACTGAATTTTGAAGAAAAAATGTGCATGCTGTGCAAAAAATAAAATATTCCTATAGGAAACACTTATTTCTACGATTAATTCAAATTAAAAAAGACGCGCACACACACATAATTAATACTCATATACATATGTTTATTTATATTTACTGAATCCTTAGTCTTTGCTAGTATGTATTTATAGCATGTGAACATGCTATAAAATAAATTCATATAAAACAGTGAGATGCCTGTTTCATTCATTTTTTCTGAAGAAAAGTCTTGACACAATCCCCGACGGCCTGAGTAGGTCATCTTAAAGGTGTTCTTTTTTATTTATTTAAAAATAACTGCTACCATTACAATCTACCCGATAGCTGATAGCAATCAGTGATAAATAGGTGATGCCTATCAATACAGTTAATGGACTCATCAAAGTTCCGACTGTCGGAATATTGCGTTTTTGATAAATCGTATTCGTTTGTAATTGATTGCAGCACCTAAATTAGCGAAAATAATCACTCGTTTTATCTCTGTTTGCATTATTTTCAGGAAACAAGGTCGCAGCAACGGCGTCGACGAGCCGAGATCATCCTTATGAACACGCCTACGCAAAACTACAAAACGAAAGCCATAACATGTAAGATTTTTAATATCATCGATCTAAGAGTTATCATACATTTCTACTGAATATTTTTATATTCGTTATGGCATAATTACATTTGATTTTTCTTAGTTTCTGAAGGAAATTGAATGCCATAAAGTTTCTCCTTTGCCTTTCCTCGCACTGATCAGAGGATATTTAAAAAAATATAAATAGGGCATCACAGGTAGATCATCAATAAATAAGAACCAACTTTTCCTTACTTTTTTATGTTAGTAGATATCGACAGACGAGCATGAGGTTCACTTGATGGTAGGTGATACCTCAGCCACAGAACACCAGTCAATAATGCGATGTCGATCTCTTTTTTACTTCGAGCATTCGGAAATTCATAGACTGAAACCGAAACGCGCAATGTGCGCTTCACGGTTTTTCCATGTATGTGTTCGTGGAACACACGTGTCGATGTGGTGGTTCGTTACCCGGTCGGAATTTCGATATTCCTCCCACCCGATCAATGATCGAAGTTAGCAGTCGTGAGAAAAACATGCTTACATAAAATTATAAATATGTGGTCCCGGTGGGTACTTTCTAGAAAAGTAAAATGAAGCTTGGAATAAGTAATTCTGATTATTCTCGTTTGTCATCATCATAAGAAGTCTAATAACCTTTAAGATAAGGTCATCCTTGTGAAAGGCATTCACAAAGTGTGACACATCGTGATAAAGTTTGAACACACAATGTCTTTGATATTTTATTGTTCTAATAGAATTTGCATACCTTTTACTAAGTAACTATAACAAGTCATTGGTATCATTTAACTATATTTTGACATTAAGATAATAATAATCTAAAATCGTAGCCGTAAGTTTTTTAAGTGTATTTATGGAAAATTCAGTTTCCCTTACTTTTGGACCCTCATAATGAACAAAAATACTCTTTGTAAGATCGTACATAGTTTCGATTAGTACCATTCAAAATAACTATTATTTTTTTATGTTAGTTATCGACAGACGAGTATGAGGTTCACTTGATGGTAGTTGAGACATCAGCCACAGAACATCAGTCAATGATGCGCTGTTGACCTACTCTTTACGTCGAACATTCGGAAATCCATAAATTGAGGTGGTGCGTTACCCGTTGGAATTTACATATTTCTCCCAACCGTTCAACGCCCGAATTGACCAGACATAGGAATTCGAACCTGCGACCCATCGGAGCGCAAGGTTCTACCAAACGTGCCAAGGAGTCCGTCAAAATTTAAAAAAACTGACATATTAAGTAAAAATGCTCCTTGAAATTATAACTGTTTTTAGTATTGGCGCTTTGAAATCTATTGTATTCATATCTTTCTCTTTTTTTTAGAACTGTAGAAATTACCACTGATCAAGATTCTGAAGTCGAAATTCAAATAGATCAAAGAGAAGCGACTCCATCAGCGGCAGGTACGTCATAAAAACTTGTATAGATATTTTTGTTTGGAGTTAAAGTTAAACTGAAATAATTTTGAGCTTTAATTACTTACACATCCCTAACTTAATTATTATCTGAAATGAATTGTAAGAGTAATAATAATTCAATATATTTTTTTTATAAATACTAATTATACACGATAAATGCAGGAGAAAATCATCTGTTATGTTTATGAAATAGTTTTTAATGCATCATGTCAATTAAAAATAAGATTGCAGACCTTTACAATATAGTACCTATCTGTATTTTATAAAAAAATAAAAGTTATGAATTTTCATTGATTCATTCATTGTTAAAAAATATTATTTCACCAAGAATAATTTCACAGATATAATAATTAATTATTGAAGAAACAAAATCCAGCCACAAAAAGTGTTTGACACATTTTAAAGATTAAATTGTCTTATTTAATTTATATTTTATCTATACCAGTGCACAATAAAAGCGTACAAATAAAAAATCTCGACAATTTCTTCAGAATCAGTTCCGATATCGGCGTCCGTGGCAATAAGTGGTCAGTTGCCGTCAAGTCAAGAGCTGCCCTACATAACGCCGCCTTCGCCGAGACCAAACCCCGAGACCGCCACACATTTCAGTGGGGACTCTACTGACTCCGCAAGTAAGTAGTACATTGTATGAAATAAGTGAAGAAAATCATCAATCCTAATGTTTATTAGAATAATAATATGTCTTCATAATAATAATAATATCTTCTTCTAGACCAGAGGTTCCCAAACTTATTTTGTCTACTGCCCACTTTGTGAATAAATTATTTTTTAGCGCCCCCATTTTTTCACCTACTTAAAAACCACTATAACTTCAAATTAAATTAATTAAGTATATTAGCGGAGATTATATCCATTCTAAACGAGACTTTTACTATAACCCGACCGATTGACATGTTTTTTTTTATTTATTGAATAAAACAGGACAGATAAGATATGAACTTTGCGGAGAGAAATATCGAACCGAGTTTGAGCAATCTCTTAATTAATATTAGTTGATGTTCACAAGCTGTAGTCGAGAGTCGAGAACTCAGTCGGTGTTTAAGAGTCCTCCTAGCTAGATGAAATTACAAATTGTCCCCCAAGCCTCTGCACAACGAACCCAATTTTTTTTGGGTCTGTTACCGCCCCCCTTTAGTCTATTATGCATAAAAAAATCATCTCTGAAGTTTAATTTCTTTTTTCATTTTCGTACATGTACGTTTTTATTTACGACATACATAAAGAATCGAACGTTGTTAAATTCTATCTAAACTGTGTTTGTGCGAAGCTTCGTTATTTTAGTTTATTTTTAGACAAAATAGGTTTAAAGTTAATTATTTTCCGTTATTGCAATCATCACTTACACGCGAAAAAATAATTAATAAATTCGTTGCCGATATAATAACAAAAACTGTTTTTAAGTACCTTATGCCTACGCGCAGACTAGAGCCACTAGTGGCCGCCACTAGACGCGGCCTCTAGACGCGGCCTCTAGACGCGTCCACCAGTGGCCGCGTTTCAGCCACCGGTGGCGGCTACTAAATACATACATCACTCACTTCCCGCGGTATTTGATAATAGGCAGACGTGTTTGTGCGAGCGATGAAAACTCTCATAGTTTCATTATTATCGATTATTATACTTCGCATAAGAAAACGTCGACAAATCCAAAAACTTCGACATCCAGTTCGTTGTCGGTACTGGGTTCATCCAATTTTTAAACTTCGTAATGAACAAGTACAACACAATATGCTTTTTTATGAATTGAAATGTTATTCAAATAAGTTTTTCAAGTATTTCAGAATGCATAATACTACTGCAAATAAACAAACAAAGACGGCCGCCTGTCATAGTATTAGTATTTATATAAAATTTTCTTGTTATTAAAGATGCTGTAATCAAGGTTAATTAGTAGTGATGAGATTAGCTCAAGAGCAAATAAATAGAATTAATTTATTTAATTAAATAAATCAAAGACAGTAATTCGAACCCAAGACCTCTGATGTCAAACAAATCGCGCTTATCACTGAGCCACAGAAGCGGTAAAAATTAATATTACACAACTCTTCACTATTTCTATTAACTTATATCTGTAGGCTCAGTAATTATAATAAAAGTATATAAATATTGTAATTATTATCATCTAGTGAAATGTTATTTCTTTTGAGAACAATATAATATCTGTATCGAATTACGAATCCATCGTATTAACGAAGAAGCTGTTAGGAACAATACGTGCATACTCTGCGGTGCTCATAGCAAAACTGAACGCGCCACGCGGTACACATCTTTGATGCGGGGCGTCAGTATGACCAAACTCAATTTTACGAATTACCCAATAAATCTCGCAGATTAAAGTAGTACAACACAAAATCAATATATTATTAGTCGTTACTATAAGTAATTGAATATATAAAAGTAATTATTGTATGTACCTAACTAATAGTTATTAATAACTGTCTATTCATAAAACTCAAAATATGTCTTGACCCTGTTTTTCGTACTAAGTTATTAATTATATAGTTTGATAATCCAACAAGGCTCACGGCCTATATTTTTTTGTATATAACTTAATGTTCTATGCTCTTAAATGAAATAGACAGTATATTCGGGAAAATCCCTGAACATCAGTGTTCACGGGGACGATCACGTATGGTGTTACTATAATTTTGTATACAAAATATAGCCAAAAATACTGACTCCTGTCAATATACGTATAGAAATAAAATCGTTTAAAAATGCTTAAAATATTACGAAAAAGTGCTAAAATATTGAATCTGGTCACATTGGATAGAAGCTGTGACTATGTGTGTGTCGACTGTATTCGAGTGTGCGTGTGAGGCCAGCCACTAACGCCGAGTTCCGGCCTCACGCGCAGCTTGTGGCTCGATCAAGCCACTCGAGCGCCGTGTTTGCGCGGTTGCTCTAAAATGTATGAAATATCACGCCCGTAGCTTGTGGCGGCCACCGGACGCTAGAAGCTCGGTGTCGGCCACTCGAGCGCCGTGTTTGCGCGGATGCTCTAAAATGTATGAAATATCACGCCCGTAGCTTGTGGCGGCCACCGGTGGCTATGCTGTGGTCGCCACTAGTGGTCGTGTGTGCGCGGCCTGTATAAGTAAAAGTGATTAATTATTTAAGAAATATGTGAACAAATAAATATATCTAGGGTATTAAATTTAATTTTAAGTTAAATGTCTGTTACACAGTAATAATAACAGTCGCAGGCGTATTTATTATTGTTCGCTTGATGTGGAATGACAGATTTTGTAGAAAACTATATTATTAATTTAAAAATTGCATATCGTCGTTGCGCCTGCCAAATTCCATATGTGCATTTTTGTATAGTTTTGGGAAACAACGAAAAACGTATTATTGACTCACATACGGAGTTTTTCTTAACGGTTAAAACACATATGGAATTAGTTAAACTCCTTTCCAGTTCGAATATCACAAAAAGGATTTTAGTAACACAGTAGAGAATAAAACGAAGATTATTTTTTGTGCAAAAACCAAAAATCAAAAAAATGCACATATGGAATTTGGCAGGCGCAACGACGATATGATAATGTTTGTCGGTATTTAGTAACTTACAACAAATGTACTGATTTTCGCAACTTAAGATGTTTTTTTTTAAAGAAAAATGTTAACTTTCAGAGGGCTACACTAGTATATCAGTCCGAGAGCCACTAAGTAACATCCGGGCTCAAAACATCAAGCCGCCATCACAGCCGCACTACGCCACCGTTTCTGATGACTCTGGTATTCATATTGTGTTTTTTTTTTTAATTTTTCTATCCGTAAAAACCTTAAAAGTATTAGAAAACTTAGAAAAATGAATGAAATCTGTAAAGTCGCTCATTTTTATATAATACTAGCGACCCACCCCGGCTTCGCACGGGTCTAAATTTTTTGACAAAAAAAGCAGGCGTTGGTAATAGAAGAGTGAAAATATAGGGTTGTATGTATTTTTAATGCCACATAATAAAGAATAATAATTTTTTTTTTGGGGTGGACCCCTTATCACTTAGGGGTTTGAAACAGGGATAGTAGCCGATTCTCAGACTTACTGAATATGCATAAAAAAATCATAAGAATCGGTCGAGCCGTTTCGGAGGAGTATGGGAACACGAGAATTTTATATATAAGATTATATTGACTTTAAATTTGTTGTACGTCATTCATTAAACGATAATGAGAGTAAATTTTACTCTTCTAAAGGTAATGAATGGTATTTAAATAAAAAAGTCTGTGCCCGCGGCGGCGTTGGCACGTAATAATCTTGAAATGATCATTACTTACCTACATCCGGTTTCGATGATAAAAAATGCCTATATGCTACTCCAGGCTATTCTTAAACAATATTAATTAATTAATAATACAATAGTTACGAAGTTTATGATGTCTAACGTGTTTTAGACAGACCAACGAAAATGTTAAAAATTTCTTTTGAAGTATTTTATTACTCTTCTTTTATCAATTTCTTGTAATATATTCAACGTTAATTGTTTTATAATAAATCGTGGTATATTGCTTGAAAATTTCAACTTTCAAATTAAATTCATTCTCAAGTCTAGCGACATATGACGTAACAGCAACTGAAACGGTATAAAAAAAGTAAATAAAAAACCATGTCATGACTCTGCCCCCGCTCTGTCAAGAAGCTCTCTCCCCGCGACCACGGTTGCTGAAAAGCATCCGAAACGTCGGGATAAATAATTTAAACAATATAAATAATAAATCGCGTTTTAATCCGGTATACACTATTTTATTTAAACATATCATGACGTTTGACGTTCGTCGCTTTGATCTTCTATGCATTAATTTCTTTCGCCCTTAAGTTTGTAGGTCTATGACCAAGGCCTAGTACCAACTAGAAAGAACCATCTTTATGTAAAAGACACTGTTCAATGTTCATCCCAAAGGTTCAATATCCATCAAAGTCGTTTCAGCTGTTATATTACACTTTCAGACGAGATGTACGCAGCAATAGAAGAGGCCAGCATCGGCGAGGGTTCGGACACTTACGCACAGATCCCTGACCCCCGCACGCGGCGAACCCCCGCCAACCCCTCGAATACCGCGCAACCCCCGCACGCCGCGACCCCCGCCAACCCTCCCGCACACCCCGTGCCAGTGACGACATCGGTCAATACTGTTACACATGAAGTGGCTATTCATTCAAGGTATTATTTGCTCATGAACCTGAAAATTGACGGGCTCGTTGGCGCGTTCGGTAGAACACCTGCCGTGCGCATCGATGGGTCGTGGGTTCGAATCCCACCGGGACGAAAAGTTTATAATTCTCTGTAAGCATGTTTTCCCCACGTCTGGTAACTTCGGACATTGATCGGGTGAGAGGAATATCGACCGGGTAACGAACCACCGTTCATAGATGGAAAAACCGTGAAGTGCATTGCGAGTTTCGGTTTCAGTCTATGGATTTCCGAATGCTCAAAGTAAAAAGTAAGTCGACAGCGCATCATTGACTGATGTTGTGTGGCTGAGGTATCACCTACCATCAAGTGAACCTCACGCTCGTCTGTTGATATCTAACATAAAAATAAATAAAAAATAAAGTATGATTTTAATAAAATAAAGGCATGCGCCTCTTACTAGTCATAATAAACAAAACCAGCTGCAAAAAAGACATCTGCTACATCAGTGGTAAAATATTGAATATGTTTGAAATTATACGAAATTAATATGTTCCATGTTTTGAAGGACATTTAACTATGAATCATAACAAACAAATTTGCGCTTAGCAAACATTTGAAATATTTTAAAATATTATAACAGTTTTCTGTATAAAAAGACGCCATAGCACGTCCAATTAGCAGAATAATGTGATAAAATTACATTTTTATGAGGTAATATTAGAAAGTATTTTGCATTTTATTTACACAAATTGTTCACTCGGACTAGTTTACTGATTAACTCTGACGTTTAGCAAGTGAAGAGTAAACAACACTGAAAATATTAAAAGAAAAACTTATATATAAATACAATAATAGCATAAGTTGTGTATTATCTGTAATACACGAAGAAAGAAAAATATTTATTTGCAAAACAAAGTACACTATGCTAACAATCACAATCATATTTTTTATTTAACAGTTAATTATACAACTATATATAATTGTTAAACACTGCTCTATTATGCACTGCTATATTCTGTAAATCTCTTATTGTTTTTTCCACGTGGTTGCTTGGAAAATATACTTTTAAAGCAGCCGTTTGTCCACTACATTTGTTCTGTATAATTTTGTATGATATTCAAGAGTTTAATCTATATGTATCTCTTTACATTTTGTTTTAATACTTTTCAGGCGGAGTGCTCCACCCGAAATAGGCGCATCAACATCACACGCGACACATTCGCGACAAGGTATCTTATGAATAGCATGACCTATATTATATAAACACGTAACAATATAATTATTGTACATTTAAGTCAATAAACTTACTAAATATTTTATCGTTTTCAATTTTGAACTCAATTTGTTATGCTCGAAACTGCTGAATACATTGTCTTTGTGTTGTTATTTTCTTTTGTAATACACATTTGAAAGTCAAAATTTATGATTGAATAGTATAGTTGCTCTGTTTCATCTCGTTAAAAATAGCCCGTAATAATTTTAAAGAACAGTTTCTTATTGTACGGGGAATAAATGCAGCACAAATATGTTAATTAAATGTATGGCAGCGCTGAGTGCTCACCGATGCCATATAAATATATGTCGTGTTACGGTGTTTGTGGTAGCACTACTACGAAACGGCTCGACCGATTTTTATGTTTTTTAGTATATTTCAAACCGCTAGGTGAATAGGGTGTCCCTATCCAGATATCTTTTATTAGAAAAAACCAAAAAAAAAAATCCCTCAAGCCGCCATAATGGGACCCACTGGATAGCGATAGCGTACTGCCGTGAGCCCCGACGGTCAGGACAAACGGCCCCCCTCCTCGTCCCATTTGTGCATCCTTCCCATGCTCAACATGGGAGGAGTCCACGGGACGAATTTTAGTCAAAATTGTTGACACACAACTAGTGTTAGTTTTTTCGCCTTACGTGCCCTCTGGACAGGTTTCAAACTTCCACCAATTTTATGTTATCAATCCTTCCGGGCGTCAAACATCCCTCAAGTTCTCAAACTCTGATCACAAACCATTTCCACACTTAAAAACGAGAAACACTTAATGACCAACCTGGGAATCGAACCCGGGACCAAACCTTTGTCCAACAAAATGAGCACGGGCCAATTAGTAATGTATGAAATCAAGTGCGCAGCTTGTGGTGCCAACCGGTGGCCTTATGTGCAGCAGCGCTTAATAAACGTTGCTATACCTGGGCCTTCTTGACCGCCCCCGTGGCTCATTGGTAAGCGTGATGCGTTTAGTATCGGAGGGTTATCCTGGGTTCGCTTCCCAGGAAAACAATATAAAAAAAAATTGCCTGTAAAGAAAAATGATCAGTGAAACAGACAGGGTCTGCCCCATGCCCCACTACGGACTCGAGAATTCACTTTTTTAAACGTGGACCCAAGAAAACCTGTCTCGTTCCACAGCTTCTATGTCGTCGTGCTCCAACTCGGCGGGCGCGCTGGGCTCGCCGAAGCCCGAGAAGCGGCAGGCGAACTCCCCGCTGCCGCCGCCGCCGCTCGCGCACGACGTCAAGCACCATCGGATCAATAGCGCCGGTATTTACGTCTACCGATTTTTCTTAGATGTCTTAACACTATAATAACTGTATAATTAGGGAATGCAAATCTCGCGAGATTGGGGCTCAAGCGAGATCCTGCGAGTTTATGAATAACAATACGAGTCCGCGCTTCATATGCGCCAGTTTATGGTTGAAATAATTATTAAAATCAGTCCAGTACATTTCGAGTTTATTCGTTACAAAAATACAAGTGTTTACAATATTAGTGTAGATAAAAGGCTCACCTTAGCGATCTTCATAAAATACAAACTAATATTATTATTTCAGATCTGACAATACTCATTTAATTTAAGAAAACAGATCAGAAATAATTAAGTACAATAATAATTTAAGTTTATTTATTTTTTTTCATCTATAACCCTACTAACTTTTCAACATATCATTCCACTTTTATTTATCGATTTCTTTTTTATATCTCTTATGTAGGTGACCTTCACTTCAACCACGACAAGCTTCGGCGCAGTCTGAACGAGAAACATCAGCGCAACAACAGCTGCGTCAGCTCGTCAGACTTCTACGGCTGCAACTACCCCGTCGAGAAACACCGCTTCAGCTCCAGCGACCTCATGAGGCCTCTCGTCGCCAAAGAACTCAACTTCGACATCGACCAAAAGGAAAACACCGACAACCTCTACAACTCCATCGAAGGACCAAACTTCAGCGACTACTCCTCCGCAGACGCAAACACCAGCATCAACTCGGAGCGAGCCACCGAGAGCCCCTCGCGAAACGTCGAAGAAATGTACGCGAAAGTCGTGAAAAAAACGAAAACGAAAGAAGACACCACCAAGAAAATGAAAGACTCAAACGAATCGGACAAGACCGATCTGAAATATCGCGGCGACGATCCCGGATACGAGACGATAGATAGAAAGCAGGCCGTGAACCACGGATATGAAACTATATCGCGGAAAGAACGGAAGAGCTCGCAGAATCAAGACCCCGGCTACGAAACTGTCAAAGATATCAACAACGTTGGACAGACGAGTCTAACCAACAATAATCTGCTAAAAATGAACCATTTGGTTGCTGACAGTGGACCAAATAGTATAATAAGCAGTGACCCCGGGTATGAGCTCATCGCAAAAACTGACCACAGCGCTTCCGACTCGGACCCCAACTACGAAGTGCTAAGAAACAACCCACCGACCCCGCCGTACGCCACAATAGCGTCTAATTACAAAGTCCAGCCGACGTACTCCACCGTTAACAAACGCTTGGGGTACAGTCAGCCCAACAACAACGATGAGCCGAGCGCGGAACCGAACTACGAATCGATGAACAACGACCCCTACACCACCGGCAGTGAATCTGACCCAAACTACGAGTCTGTGAGGCCCAAGGAGCCGAATTACGAGAGTGTCAACCCCCAAGACCCCAACTATGAGTCGTTGCGATGTAAAGATCCGAAATACGAGTCAGTTCGATCTAAAACCTCTCGATACGACTCGGTCCGGTCCAAGAACGATCCGAACTATGAGAGTGTGAAGTATTTTGAATTATCAAAAAGGGAACCGCCTTATGAAAAGGTCAATAATGTGGGGGAGACTGGCGTGGAGAGGTCTGACTCCTCAGCTGGTTACGAAAGTATCAACATTTCGAACAACAGAGAGAAGAGCAGTATTAACGGTGCTGACTGTACCGTCAGTGATTACTTCCAAGTTTAATACCAAAATATGTTTACGATTGATAGACAATCATCTTAGGGTAATATTTTTGAATGATATACCTGGCTAGTAATTTGAGATTGTATGCTTTTATTTATTTATGCGAAGTTTTTATGAATACTTTTACAATTAAGGTAAGGATATCGTTGACGATATTGTAAAATGTTTGGGGAGGAATGTAAGTTAGTATGGAGGATTAATAATCTGAATGGAATGGTAACAATTCTCTTGTACAAAACTATCCCAAAATGTAGATAATATATGAAATTATGATACTACAACTTTATGTAGAAATCACTATTGGAACTTAATATAAATATTATGATAGCCATTATTACAGAGCATGACGAATATATGGTAACGTGTTTTTTTTTACCAAATGGTTCTGTAAAATGATTTTCCGACTCGTATAAAACGTCGTAATTAGCAGAATGTCATTGCTTTTAGTTATGTCAAATTCAAAGGCCTCAATTCAAAGACAAAATGCCATATTTCTATCGAGAAAAATGGTAATAGATCAAATCTAAAATATAGTTTGGCTTAAAGGTTTCGTTACCAGGCCATAAATCTTCAAAAAATATTGTTCAGTTTAAAAATTCGGATTGACCTCAAAATAATGAAAGTTGTTATATAAGAGAATTGGGACTTGTCTCCGAGAGAATGATTCAAAGAAGCTAAAAAACATTCGCGAGGTTCGTGACCGACAAACCGACGACCGACCATATAATGTCTTATCCTATTCTTAGATATCTGTGATATGTATATTATTGTGGATATTATTTAACCTCAATTTTCTTATTAATCGAAAAAAAATTATAGACTGGATAAGTACATTTAAATTTTGTAATCTCCATTTTAGTGTGTTCATATTTTTTAAACACATTGTACTGTATGTACAATAGATTTGTATATAATCGCTATTAAGATTAAAAATATTATATAGCTATAATAACTATTTAACTAGTAACGTTTATTGACTAAGTATGGCACATAGTGTCCTTATATAAAGCCTCAGTCCAGTCCTTATTAGTTTTATATGATACCCACAATTAGCAATAAGATACCTCAAGTTATATTACGCTTAGTCCGCGCCAAACTTTAAGGCCCCCACTTTGATTGACAAGTTTCCGTTCTAACATAAAATGGTAACCATACAAGCCCAAAAACCCCGGGTTGTCCTATTAATAATTAATAATGCCCTTAACGCAATTTTAAGTCATAAATAACTTATATGAATACGTAAGTTATATATGTATAAATACTTACTACGTTAAAATCGGCAAGCCAGGCTTGTATGATGGTCTTGCCCCTGATAATAAAGGTTATTAACACTAAACCTGAGCAGTCAAATTACCGTTTTTGGGGCTAATAAAACTTGTAAAACTCCATTTTTCTTTAACTTCACGACTACAAAAAGTAAGTTCTAGAAAAATGAAATACTGGAATTAAAAAAATATATTAGTCTTGTAAATGGTCACTTGACCACTCGGTAGGTGTTAAAATGCTTCGGAAACATTAGATTCATAATCCTACAAAATATATTTGCTTTCTTTCTTAATATTTAAGTTTTGACATTCACAGTATAAAAGCAACGTCTACCGAGACAATTTTTATCAATTTTCTCATATTTTAATATTACTTTTGATCGTATTTTATTTTATAATACTAATGCGGAGCGGAGATTATTCAGTGAATTAAATTATTGATCAAGCAGTTCAATTTTAAATCAATATTATGATGCCCTCGATTCTCGTCTCGGAACTCGTCTAACTTAGTAGCGGCAACAGGTATGGCGAAAACTAAAGTAATGGTGCCTTGTACTTGTAGAGTGACACTGTAGATCCCACTACGATGTAGACGCACAAAACTATTTTGGCATTTCAAATAAATGTTCATTCCGATTTTATTTTTACATTTTTAAACTGAATGAAATTTATACAAAAGAAAATGTAAGTATTATTCATTACGGTGATTCTAATAATATATTTTGTAATTTAATAAGTTATGTTTTATTAATGTTATGTTTTGTTACTTTTATAACATTAGAATGTTGCAATTTTCTTTAGAAAATATTCTGTCGCTAGTGCATTATGATAAATATAATTTATAATATAGTATTGTAGTACCTGAAAAATTTGTTAAGTACTGATTTTAATTGTGAGCGCTACAGCGATGACGTAAGCGTACTTTCGAAGTTCGTACATTTTAAAGTTATAAATCTTATTTCCCTTTTTGAAAGTCTATGTTCGCCTTTCATTATACTTACTGTCATTGTTTAATATTCATTTCCGGATTTTCTAAAGAAAGTTTTCCAAAATTTTACTTATTGATAACATTTCAATTTCTTAAGCTATCATAATTTTACATAAACTTTTAGAAAAATGAAGCAGTTTTAACTGCATTTAGTCTCAAGTCATTAAAAAAAAGGAAAAAGAAACTGTCATATAACTATTAAAATAATTAATGCTTGTCATTATTATGGTGGCAATTATGTGTTGTTTTTTTTTGCGCGATGTGTTTTTTTTACAAAAGCATAAGTTTATTCAATCTTTATTCTTTTATTTTCATTTTTTTCTTTTTTGTGACCCCTAAAACTATGTAATTGAAATGTTATCAATTCTAGCTATTACAATCTTATTATAATTGATATTGTACTGTTACATAACTGCGAAAATGCTAATAATACCAAGTATTTATAATATATTTTGACTGATCAAATTTATGTATAACTCTATAATCATTTCCAAAATACTACACAAAAAAATATTCATGTAACCATGTGAAATACAAGTATCAATGCCATAATCTAAAACGGTATTTTCTTTATCTTCAATAATATATTATTTTTACTAACAACACATCAGCGTCGAAAGGGTTTAGTCTAGTTACTGGTTGTAATTCTACATGAACCTAACAAAACCTCAAGTTATTCCGCTTATAAGGTGATGTACCATTACGACTTTATACTATATTTAGTATGATCACATCACAATTGGCATGCTCTCAAAATCATTTCTCAGAAGTTTTTGTCAGTGAAGATTCAGCTGTTACTGCGGGGAATGGCTCATAAGTAAAAAACAAAATCTAAAATTAAGGGTAAAAATATTGCAAGAGAGATGCTTTTAAATCAAAATTCAAAAATATCTTATTTTAACTGATAAATAAATTATAAGGTTAGCAGAAGTAGTTGTACTGAATAGGGTAGTTTATAAAAATAAAGTAAATGAATATGCAATTGAAAACGTCATTATTCAAAAGAATTCTGAAATGTATGAAATTACTTTACTTTACAACAAAATTTTTGAAAGTCGTTTCGGACCGGATATAATATATCTTTCTTCGTTTCATTCTGTCCTACTCTAACAGTTTTAGGCGCTTTCTTTCAAATGCAGTCATCAGCTTACAGCAGCGCCACCTTAATTTCACATGACTTTATGGACACTTCTAAAGTTCTAATATACTAAGAGATTCCTCCTTTTCTTTACCCTCCATAGACACGGGTAACTCAGCGAAATTCCCCGCGCCAACTCAGCAACTCAAGCGCAGTGTAGTGCGTCGGCTCCTTGAGTCAACTCAATATTGCGCCACGACGCAACAAAATGGGACGCGCAGTCGAACCGAGCAGTGAAACCTCCGAAACGCACGCAACGCCACGCTCATAGTTCACTCAGTGAGTGAGGTACTGCGCCGTGCGCCAACACATTATGAATATTATGTGAGCTGACCCATCCTGCGCAGTGAAGCGTGCCGGCGCAATTGCGCGGCGCAGCGCAGTGTCTACATCTGATAAATAATGACAGTGGACATTGTATGACTGATGACGTATGATTGACATGTTTTGAGTTTTGACGTCCAAAATCTAAACTATCTACAGCCTATCGCAACTCCGTACAAATAAAAAAATGTATGAAAAAGGGCTAAACTTTAATGGCGACTATATTCATCTCGCTCACTTCCTCTGACTCTCTCGTTCGTTCCGCTGTCAGTTGTCATGTCATTGGGCGTCATATCATGAGCGACGCTACCTTTGAGGTTAAGTTTTCATGTGCTTTTCAACAAATAAACTCTTGAAACTTAGGAATAGCTTACTAAACTTATAATACGATTATTATTATTTTATCTATAGACGTTGTGTGAGAGTGAAAATGAACTATAGAAAATGTGAGATATGTGGGTTGAGATCTGGGAGAAAAGACTGCACAAAACGTTATTTTATGTCAAGATTTCCACTCGATGAAGCTCGGTAAGTGGATTAATAACTTATTTAATAGCCAATAATTTATTTGATTTGATTCCCTACTACGACATACTAAATAAGTAGAAGAAGTGAAAGTGGTATGTAAGAATCGGAGCATATGGAATTCCGTGGTCTCTGCCTACTCCAACGGGA
This sequence comes from Anthocharis cardamines, assembly GCA_905404175.1. NCBI lineage: Eukaryota > Metazoa > Arthropoda > Insecta > Lepidoptera > Pieridae > Anthocharis > Anthocharis cardamines. Next base: position 6,527,108 of record FR989959.1, read on the forward strand.
AAGAGGCCGCGTGATGTATATGTATGTATGTATGTAAACACCAAATATAGCCCCCTGGAACAAAATGAAAGAAATGCTATGATGTACTTGTCGATATCAATATTCTTATTTCTATTGAGGATACTCACTGTGTAGGTTTATTTAAAATAATATTTTGTTGCATTAAGTAATAAAACTGAGTATACTATACTACTACTCTTTTTAATGTTTTGTTGCATTAAGTAATAAAACTAAGTAAACTATACTATCACTCTTTTCTTATTTAACTTAAAACCAGTACTATTATGGTATCACATTTTGTTTATTACAGAACATTGTACTTTTCAGATGCAGACTTTGGGTAAAAATGACAGGGAACGAAGATCTTGCCTATGTACCTATAGAAAAATTACATGAGCTTAAATTTGTTTGTGGAAAACATTTTAAAGAAAGTGATTTTAGGAAAAAAAAGACACAATTAAAAAAAACTGCCATTCCATCTCTAAGGCTGAGTTCCAAACCATTGACAGATGAAGTGCTTAGCGGTTTTCCCTATAGAATTACTAAAGAACAATATATCCAACAAAAAGGTATGTATGTATGTAACAAAGAATTGTCCCTTTTTTCTGTATACTGCATCAAAATTGTGTGATTGTGTGACCTTGTGTACTTGGGTTAAAATATTTTATCTTTGCTAATATTGTCAGTGTCTGTCAGTGTGCCTGGGTCTTGTCACACTTAACATTACATATTTTGTATAATTTTTTCATTATATTTTGTCTTTGAAGCCCATCCCTTATGTCAGTCATTCAATTGTGTCAATGTAAAAGTTTGTTATAAATATTAACTTTCTTTTATGATTTAAATTTTAATGTAATAAAGGAATTCTTTTTATTTTAGACATCCCATCTACTTCTCAGGCTGCAATTGATATAATATCTGATAATACAATATCGCCAACTGAAGAATTTAAAGGTTGTTCAAGGTATCTTGAGAGTGAGATACCACAAATTGAAGTTGTTGTAGAAGTTCAAACAAGTCAGCCTTATACTTCAGGAACAGGTAATTTTTTCTTCCAAATTCAGAAGTGCCCAAAATTAAATAAGAGTGATAAGTTGATTTATTTATTTTTTCACTTCTGTAGCTCCAGAAGAAGTTCAACCAAAAATTTATGATAATAATGCTTCAAATGCTTCTAAGCCATATAAAGGTAAGAAAAGTCCTGTAGACACTAAAGTGGAAAAGGGTGCAAAGTTCATAAGTATAGATTGTGTTATATAAATGAATAAATGATAATTTGAAATTGACTGTATTGGTTCAATCAAAGAATCTCACAATTTTCTTATATTTCAGCTGTTAAGAAGAACCTTTTGAAAAAAGCACATAAGGAAATTAGGAATATAGAGGTAACTCCCAGAAAGAAGAAATTAATCAGGAAGTTGGACAAATGTAAACTAAAATTAAAAGCTTTTAAACAAAAAGCTAAAATATTTGATAGAATTCAATCAAAAGCTCTTAAAACCATTATGTTATCTGCATACAAAAATCAAAATCGATGTGCTCAAGGTAAACGTTGGTCAAATAGCAATAAAGCACTTGCGATAGCAATGTTCAAAAAATCTCCAAAACTATACAGATTTTTAAGGCAGTTGGTACCAATGCCCAGCGAACGGACTATTCAAACGATTTTGAGCAAAATGCCCATCAAACCAGGCATGAGCAAAATTGTCTTAAATCATCTGAGCAAAAAAGCAGGCCAGTTCTCTAATAAGGATAAAACTTGTATTTTGGCATTTGACGAAATTTCTTTAAAAAAGAGACTCATTTATAACCACACCCACGATTTAATTGAAGGTTACCAAGACTTAGGAGAACATGAGCGAACGGGAGATTTAGCAGACAAAGCCTTGGTACTTTTACTACAAGGGATTCACCAGAAGTACAAACAGCCCATAGCCCACTACTTTGTAAAAGGGACAATATCATCAGAGAAATTGATGGTTATTATTAAAAATGCTATAAAAAATATTTCTGAAATTGGGTTCAACATCATAGCAACAGTTTGCGATCAGGGACCTACAAACATTGGTGCACTTAATCTGCTTAAAAAATTTTCAGATCTTCCGCAAGACAGCAACTACTTTTTTGTGGATAATAGGAAAGTGTATATTATCTATGACGTACCACACTTATTTAAATCAATCCGAAACAATTTTTTCGAAGGTGGACAACTTATTTTTGATGGAATGAGAGCCAAATGGCAACACTTAATGGAGCTACATGAAAAAAATGTAGAAACCCTGCATTTCAAAAAAATTACAGCACTTAATGTGAATCCAAAATTTCGAGCTAAGATGAAAGTCAAACTAGCAGCGCAAATATTGAGCAATGATGTTGCAGCAATTCTTAATTTATTCGCCGAAACATTCAAAAACGAGAAAGAAAATGACGGGAGCTTAAAACGTGACTCAATCATGCAAACTGCTAAAGTAATTAGACAGCTGGATAAATTGTTCGATATCACAAATGGTCCTTCATCGCGAAAAGATATTAAACGCGGAATACGAGAAAACGTTTCCAAGACCAGCATTCATCACAAACTGTGGCCAGAATATAAAAAAAAGATTAAGACTATGCACTTTGTCAAAAACGATAGTCAGTTGAGATTGAGAAATGTGCGCTGCGTAAATGGCTATTACATAACAATTACGTCTCTCCAAGACATTTGGAAATATGTCGAATCAATCGGATTTAAATACCTAAACTTACGACAGCTTAACCAAGACTCATTAGAAAATTTGTTTGGTATGATTCGACAACATTCGCCTACAAATAATAACCCCACATGCCATCACTTTACTGCTGCACTTAAAACCACGATATTGACTAAACTGAGTACTCCAATACGAGGCGCTAATTGTGAACATGACAATAACGAGTTAATCCTGGACTTCCACGAATTAGTATTTCAAAATTCTAATGTTGTTGAGGGTATTAATGAAGAACATTGTTACGATTCCAGAGATGTTCAAGAATGCTATTTTGATGGTCCATCATTGTTCGAAGACGATAATCCTGAAATACATCTGCCAGATGATGAAATTAATATTGAGAAAAGGCTTTTTGAAACATTTGAAAAACAACCGGTAGTTTATGTTAGTGGATATCTGGCCTCAATTTTAATCAAACACACAAGCTGCCATATTTGCTGGGATAGTTTAAGAGTTGTAACTCCAGAAAAAAACAAAGTATATAGTTTTATAGCATTAAAAGAATGGTGGCAGGATAAATTGTCCTTAACATACCCAACATTAGAACTATGTAGAACGGTGGATATATGTGTTGACGTGTTTGAGCGTGAAGTAAGACCGTATCTTCACAATAATTATATCGGCAAATATTGCCAACTGATGATGACTAAGGAAGTAAACGCAACTTGGCTGTGCAAGGAGCATCAAAAGGAAATAATGGAGATTCTACTGTCTCGTTTGACAACCTTGTTAATACGAAACGAATGCAGAAAAGTAAATGTACGCATCAGTGACACTGAGCAAAGAAATGCTGATGTAAACAAGAAATCACAATTAATGAGCATTGCAAAATAATAAAAATTATTAATCAACTAAAAATTATTTTAAAAAATTGTGTCTACGGACTCTGTAAATTTGTGTTGGCGATTGTGGGATCCTCAATTTTCAGTAGTATTTCAGCAGTATTTTTTTTTTATTTAATGTTTTTAATTATTATCTGACTTTGGCTGATGCGTCAACATTGATGAGGTTCTGAAAACCAGCGCTATGCCAAGAATGTTGACATGGCACAAGCTGAGTAACCTCACCATTTAGTTAGCTAGCAAACTAATTTTTCGTTTTTATGTTTAATTGATTTTTTTTTCTCATTGTTTGTTACCCAATAAATTTATTGTTATTCTTACATGTCGACATCGTCGGAAGATTACCGCCATCAAACGATTTCAAATATAGCGTAACAATGATCGACCAATTTACAAAATGGCCGGAAGCTATTCCTACGCGAGATATCACAGCTGAAACAGTCGCAAAAGCTGTCAACGAAGGTTGGATATCATATTGTCTTTTATTAACGCAAGTAGGTATCACACATTTAAATAAAATACTGTATACCAGATTTAAACGCGATTTATTAATTATATTGTTTAAATTATCGTTTCGGATGCTTTAATTGTATAACAAAAAACCTTTGCTCTAGATTTTTCAAAATAATTCAATTATTTTATCAGAAAAATTTGAATTTGAAATTTGATTTTAATAAACAGTCAGTGAGCGCTTATTGCGCGCTGTCGCTATGACTCAATAAAGGAATCTAGATCAAAGAAGAATATATTTTTTATCACATCTATCTATTTAATCTTTGAGAAATAATAAAGATCTTAAACCTTATTCAAAAAGAGCTAGTTGGTTCTCTGAAAACAGGTAGCAAAATATTGTGGATATTTTTAGTAAATGTTTCAATCACCAGAGATCGATAACGAACCTTGTATGAAAACGTTACTGGCTGTCAAAAAATAATTCTCGCGCGGACCAATTAAAAAAAAAAAGGTTTCTGTAAAACCTTAAAACGTGCGAAACGCATTATTTCTTTTGTTATTGTTTGTTCAAATTCGGATTTAAGATCTTTCATAATTGTTTAAATATAAACATTAGTATCTAAGTATTTCTGTTTCTTATTGTTCCTAACTGTATGTCAATAAGTAAACTTAATTCAATTTCATGACTTGTACTTACTTATTTTCTCATAGAAGTGATAAAAAGTAGAGTGTTCACCTCGGGAGCAACACTATTTTAAACTCTAGTGACGTACTTATCGCCCTCGTTGCGCTCAGGTTTCTGTACAAGAATCCCTCGCTATACTCGGGATTCTACTCTAGAACCCCTCTCGCCACTCTGGATTCAAAAAACTCTCTCGCCTAAATAATAGTGGATTGCTCCCTTGGTAAACAATCTACTATTAATTAATCAACTGAGGATCCCACAATCGCCAACACAAATTTACAGAGTCCGTAGACACAATTTTTTAAAATAATTTTTAGTTGATTAATAATTTTTATTATTTTGCAATGCTCATTAATTGTGATTTCTTGTTTTCATCAGCATTTCTTTGCTCAGTGTCACTGATGCGTACATTTACTTTTCTGCATTCGTTTCGTATTAACAAGGTTGTCAAACGAGACAGTAGAATCTCCATTATTTCCTTTTGATGCTCCTTGCACAGCCAAGTTGCGTTTACTTCCTTAGTCATCATCAGTTGGCAATATTTGCCGATATAATTATTGTGAAGATACGGTCTTACTTCACGCTCAAACACGTCAACACATATATCCACCGTTCTACATAGTTCTAATGTTGGGTATGTTAAGGACAATTTATCCTGCCACCATTCTTTTAATGCTATAAAACTATATACTTTGTTTTCTTCTGGAGTTACAACTCTTAAACTATCCCAGCAAATATGGCAGCTTGTGTGTTTGATTAAAATTGAGGCCAGATATCCACTAACATAAACTACCGGTTGTTTTTCAAATGTTTCAAAAATCCTTTTCTCAATATTAATTTCATCATCTGGCAGATGTATTTCAGGATTATCGTCTTCGAACAATGATGGACCATCATAATAGCATTCTTGAACATCTCTGGAATCATAACAATGTTCTTCATTAATACCCTCAACAACATTAGAATTTTGAAATACTAATTCGTGGAAGTCCAGGATTAACTCGTTATTGTCATGTTCACAATTAGCGCCTCGTATTGGAGTACTCAGCTTAGTCAATATCGTGGTTTTAAGTGCAGCAGTAAAGTGATGGCATGTGGGGTTATTATTTGTAGGCGAATGTTGTCGAATCATACCAAACAAATTTTCTAATGAGTCTTGGTTAAGCTGTCGTAAGTTTAGGTATTTAAATCCGATTGATTCGACATATTTCCAAATGTCTTGGAGAGACGTAATTGTTATGTAATAGCCATTTACGCAGCGCACGTTTCTCAATCTCAACTGACTATCGTTTTTGACAAAGTGCATAGTCTTAATCTTTTTTTTTATATTCTGGCCACAGTTTGTGATGAATGCTGGTCTTGGAAACGTTTTCTCGTATTCCGCGTTTTATCTTTTCGCGATGCAGGGCCATTTGTGATATCGAACAATTTATCCAGCTGTCTAATTACTTTAGCAGTTTGCATGATTGAGTCACGTTTTAAGCTCCCGTCATTTTCTTTCTCATTTATGAATGTTTCGGCGAATAAATTAAGAATTGCTGCAACATCATTGTTCAATATTTGCGCTGCTTGACCTTCATCTTAGCTCGAAATTTTGGATTCACATTAAGTGCTGTAATTTTTTTGAAATGCAGCGTTTCTAATTTTTTTTTCATGTAGCTCCATTAAGTGTTACCATTTGGCTCTCATTCCATCAAATATAAGTTGTCATCCTTCGAAAAATTGTTTCGGATTGATTTGAATAAGTCATAGATAATATACACTTTCCTATTATCCACAAAAAAGTAGTTGCTGTCTTGCGGAAGATCTGATTTTTTTAAAGTTTGTGAACCAATGTTTGTAGGTTACAAATATTGGTGCACAAACTTAATCATAAACTGTTGCTATGATGTTGATTAATAATTTAAACAATATAAATAATAAATCGGTATACAGTATTTTAATTAAAGATTGGATATTGCGATTTGGAGCTCCACTGCGAATTACAACAGACCAAGGCCGACAGTTCGAGTCAGCACTATTTAATTCCCTTATGGAAAAATTCGGTGTCACTCGCATTCGAACAACTGCATTTCACCCGCAAGCAAATGGACAAATTGAACGATGGCATCGAACATTGAAATCTGCATTAATGGCAAGAGAATCGGGTTCACGATGGAGTGAAGAATGACTAACTGTTCTACTCGGACTTCAAACCACTATACGTAAAGATACTAAATTCTAATGATATATGCATTCCGTCTGATTTTTCCGTGCCAATAAACCAAATAATGAAGACGCAGAATACATTCAAAGGCTGACTGAAACCATGGCATCATTATCACCAAGCGCGCGAAGACCTCATTCAAAAACATACACGTTCATACACAGTGATCTCTCAACCTGTAAGCATGTGTTTGTGCGTAACGACTTTTTTTACCTCTTAATGAAATTAGTAGTTGCTCACCATAATTTGCCCTTAGTGCAGTACGAGTACGTAATTAGTTACGACTTGTACACAATGAAAATTTTGTGATTATTGATTTTGTTTGTTAAGTGATATAAATGAAGTACTTTATTTATATCACCTCAATTGTACATTTCGTATTTTTTTAAATATCCGTTATCCGGCCGGATGTTTTATTTAAGCCAGATAGGCCTGATACCGGATATCCGTTTCATCTCTAATATATAGAGTATCATTATTGTAAATAAATTATATATCATTAACAAGTCTTCCGTCTTTTTATCAACATCTCGGTAGCCTTCAGCTACCAAAGAGTTAAGAATTTTGTTTGAGTGGTGAAAAATTTATGCGATCACTATATCTTATGTGTAATATGAAAACAGTGATCATATTAATAATTTCACCACTCAAACAAAATAAGTACCTACCTAATTTTTATTTAAACAGTAATTTTATATGAATAAAAAACCGGTTAAATATCGATAAATTTTATACCGGTAAATTTTAATATCGGTAAATTTTACGTAAATATGCAGGACATCACTATTCCGTTTCTGATGTTGGCCAAATTGTCAGTTTAAATTAGTTAAGTTGGCAATAGTTTGTTAGCCTCATTTTGACATTTGAGTAGATCTTTTTTGGTCTATGAAGTCCCGTCTCTTAAACGTAGTGATTACTTGCTCTGTGCTATCTATTGGAAATTTGGATTTGAAATATTGTTATGTGTATATTATAAACTGTGAGGATTAAATACCAACTACACTTGATTAATTATTTCGTATAATCATATCTATCATGTCAAGCTTTCAAAGTACAAACGACTTTTCCTGGCAGCCACCTGAGAACAGCCAAAATTACTCTTTCAATAATTCTAACACTTTTGGGGATGCGTCTCAAACTCTAGGTAATAAGCCAATATATTTAATTACTTTTTGAATACACTAACTTACGATTAACTCATTAAGATCTCTGTTTTATTAAGATTTTCAGACATTTGCACCTGAACAACAAAACTTTTCTTACGATCAAGGACAGGCCCAAGGACAGAATATTCCTGCCAATAATAATCAGTACTACAACCCTGGCTTATTCACACCTGCCCCAATACCAGGAGAGCCAGCTGCAACAACTACAGAGTTTGATGAGCCACCTTTACTGGATGAGTTGGAAATTTATCCTGACAGAATATTAGAAAAAACTCTAGCTGTTCTTAATCCATTTCATGGGCAGTCTAAGGCTGATGATGCAAACTTTTTACTCCGAGACACAGATATTGCTGGTCCAATTGCTTTCTGTTTGGCTCTGGCAGTCTGTTTATTTCTTTCTGGAAACAAAGCACATTTTGGCTATGTCTATGGTTTATCAATGATGTCAGTCATATTAATGTATTTTCTACTATCCTTGATGAGTCGTACTGAAGGAGTTTTTACATTGTTATGTGTTGCCAGTGTTTTAGGATATTGTATGTTGCCAATGGTAGCATTGGCAGGTCTAGGAATATTTATTTCTTTAGAGGGAACTGTTGGTCTGTCATTATCAGCAATAGCTGTTATATGGTCAGCATTATCAGCTAGTAGACTGTTTGTTACAATGTCAGGTGATGCTGAGCAGAGACCACTGATAGCATACCCCTGTGCATTGGTTAATGGTGTATTTGCTTTGTTAGTTTTATTTTGAACCTATATATTATATAAAATAACAGTAAATGCAGCAATATCTTGTATTAACTGCAAAGGTGTACTTAGATGCACAGTAACAGTCCTATTATCAGTTAAGGCAGTTATATTTTACAAAAATTTAAATTGACATATTTAAACCTTTTTTTTTAAAATTATATTTGAGTTACTGGATATAGTGTTATACTGAACAAAATTGGGATGCATTACAAAATATGGTCAAAGTTTGTATGTATGTACAAGATGATAGATGATGCAAAAACCTGTGATAGTTCAGTCCAATGATAGAGCACCATTAAAAGTACCTTGTATGTTATGTTAATTCTTGGAAGCTGTGTACTCATTCTCATGCTTTTTTTTCATCTAAGGACTTAATACATGGTTTAAATTGTTTTGTTCTATCTAAAGACTTACCACTGTTTTGAGATATCCTGTATATTTATGATAAATTATATTGAAATAAACCATTATTTTTTCCATATGTAATTTTACTAACTTTTGCGATTTTTTCACATGTTACATGATGCTGTTCTGTCTATCTTGCACCCTTTTTAAAATAGATGCCATTCATAAGTTCATCAGTTCAACAAAAACAGTAATCACACATGCCCTGTAATAGTCCCCCCAAGGAAAGAGAAAGCATGGACGTCCCAGGCCATCCTAGCAATGCTCCGTAACGGCTGAAACATAGGCAACAGGCTTGACATAAAGCCCAGAGCTCAAGACTGAATGCAACGATGGAGCACTGTGGACGATTACCCCACCTAGGCAATTTAGGACTTAGTCATGTTGAAGGCAAATTTTACAATTTGTCACTAACCGTCATAGCTTGTCATCAGTTTGGGCACAGTGGTTTAAAAATGATGATACTAACAATAGTTATCATTTTGTAACAATCTTAGGTTACTATAATATTTTAAAGGTAAATAAAAACCTTTACACAATATATTGACTTCTGGCATGGTAATGGTCTGAGTTACCACTGAGAGCCACTTCAGGATCAGCGATACTTTGGTACAGAGTATGTCTGGCCTGATATTTTTCGAGCTTTATCATAATAGTATTCGAGATGTTTTTGTGGAAATTATCTCCCTGATGTGATCGCCTTGGCTCTATCTGAGTCAGTGGGAGGGGTAATCCCACATAAACGGTTGCCTGCTGCTGATGGTATGCGTCAATGCATTTCCATCAACTGATAAAAACCGAAAAATATAGTACCAAAGTGCACTAGGGAGTGAGCACTGTTAGAACAGCGGCTATGGAGTACTACAGCCGAATAATACCAATTTATAATTCTTCTTAGTTATTACATATCTGAAATATTTTATAATTTTCCTATAAATTTACTGCAAAAATCGTCGAACACCGTTTTCATGGACATTCGAGCCATTGTTATTGTTTCGATAAGCTAATGCAATTTTCTACCGTGTTAGATAAAGTTTCATGGAATATAACTTTTTTCAACACATTTTCATTGAATTGCAAAAATGAGGGGGTGGCAAGTGTGGGATCCGCACCGGGTATCAGTGACCTATGCTTCACTACTGATTGTATCTCATACTATTCATTCAAATTCACATTTACCTATAAATAGATTCATTAAAAGAAGTCTTATTTTTTTTTTATGTTGCTATGGTAATACAACATACCTTCAAACATTGATTAACTAGTTTATCAAATAAACTCTACATAAGAAGTTTTTATTAATTAGCCATTATGTGATAAAAAGGAAAGAACTTCAAAAAAACCCAATGTCAGTTAGAGTAGGTTCATAAGATATTCATTAAAATATTAAAATAAAACTATTCTTATAATTTTTACCACAAGAAATATATTAATAAATATGCTATTATCCTAAAATATTTAGTTATTTATACAATGTGGGTCTATCACTGAAGAAATTCTTGAGAATCATAACTTGTGCAAATGTCACACAGAAAATAGCAAGGGTTTCTCCAATAGACCACCAAAATACTCTTTCATTCAAGTCCTCTGCTCTTTTGCGACCTTGTGCTTCTCTTAATCTATGGTGGGTTTGATGATCAATAATTCTATTCAAAGCTGAATGGATTTCTTCGGCTGATGTTTCAATCTGAAAGTTAGTATACATTTTAATCAGACCGTTACAATTTATTTAATTCATCCACTTTTTTTTAAGATAATAAAGGTCAAGTGAAACAACTTTTTATACCTGTGTAAGTACAGTTGCATGGTCACCAACTCCTGGTAGAGGTGTTTCAGGGCCAACATTTAATTCCATGTATACAAGTTTGTGAGAAAATGTACTGAATTCATTACTGAAACACACCTTATACACACCTGAAAAATAATCAAAGAATTAATAACAATATTTTTTTTTAATAATGCCTTTCTTTATAAGAACATGAACCTGTATATTGTGCAGTAAACTGATGAGAATCATATTGCATCTTCTGTTGTTGATATATAATTTGCTTATTAGGACCTTCTATTTTAACATCTACATCATACTGGCCGCCAGTGATAACCTTGAAAGATAACAAAAAGCAAAACCAAATTAGTAATATTTTATAATAAGAACCAGAACGATTTGAAATCTAATATGATATTATAACAGTGCATTAAAACAATACAACAATGTTATTACAGGTTAGTAATTTCAGGTAATATTTACTAGTCTAATATGGAAGATAATAAACATGTTAGTGGAAATATAGTTTAATAGATGTTTACCTGGTATTCTAAGGAAGCGGAGATATTCTTCTCTATTTCTTGGTAGAAACATTCTTCAGCGCTATCCGGTAATTCGAAAGTCAGTTCAACACTTTTGGTTAATATGCCATCAATTAGTAAGACTAGAACAGTAAATATCAAAGTTTTAGCAAACATTTTTCGTTTAGTATTATCAAACCGCTACGGTACATCAAAAGACAAAATAATTATTTTTTGCAAGATAACTTTATCACTTTTGCTTTTTTAATGTGACAATGACAATGACGTTTATATCAACACATCATACGTGACGTTTTTTGGCTACGATCACATTTTTTCGAATTTGGTCGCAGCTGTATTTGAGTATGTCATAGCAGTGATGCCAACTCCTACCAAATGTTCCACCTAGGACCAACTTCAAATACCCCTAAATATCGATTAAAAAGTAAGAAACCTTAAAGTTTTTATTGTACAGTCGGTGTGAGAGGTAATTTCAAAACTGAATGAAATAAAAATACATTCAAATAGTTTAAAACAACTGTTGTATTTATGTGGGTGCATTTTGCACATTTACATACATTAATTAATTACCTAATAATTTTAATAAAATTTCAAAAAAAAACTTGAAATCAAGTACCCCCTACAAATCCCCCTAAATAAATGTAACCTCTAAAAACCTCCTGGACATCTTGATTCCCCCTAAATTCGGGAGGAAAACTCCCAAGTTGGCATCACTGTGTCATAGTAGTACAGGTAGTAGCTGACAGCTGTATCATTACTCATCTTACTAATCTGTTTCATTGATCATCGCCTACGCCTAGTAATAAATGCTAGTGTATTATTTAGAAATTATTAACCAGTATAGATTGATAGGATACTTGTTCCATATTTTTGATGTCCTGGTACATCTTAGAATTTCTGGGTCACCTAGTGGAGCATGGGACAGACACATTTATGCCTGTTTCACTGATCATTGCTTACTTATTAATGCTAGTAATTTATCATATATACTTCTATATCTATACTAATAATATTATAAAGAGGAATGATTTGTATTTTTGAATTTTTGTATGTTATGAATAAACTTAAAAACTACTGGACCTATTTTAAAAATTCTCTTACCAATTGAAAGCTACATAGGCTATTTTTGTGTATATTTTTATAGTGGGCGCGTTGCATGTTTAGTAATAATTAATCAATTTACAGTTACTTTTGTCAAAAAACGGTCGACATTCTCGTGTTATAATCGATTATCCCTTATTGTCTTCCGGGTCTAACATAACACTCACAACTCAACTTTTAATGTCAAAAGTAGAGATATTTGTCTATCGAGATATCTTGACTATCAAAATTGTCGATTTCGAGATATCTTATACCTTAGTTTGTCTTCACTCGTCCGCGAAATATCTCTTGATGGTCATGCTAGGCGTACCACTATCGATTTCCTAATGCTCGAAGTGAAAATAGGTCGATAGCGCATCATTCATAGATGTTCTGCTGTTTAGGTATTCATATTCTAATTTTTTCTTGTTAATTTGCTGCTTAATCGTTTTCTTTGTATGAGTCTTATCTGTTAGATAGTTAGGCAGGGCTGGATTTAGAGGTGGGAGGCCTTGGGGCAACAAAGGAGTGGAGGCCCCCATGGCCCCAAATTATTTTCATTTTAACGATATGTAATAATTTTTGTACAAAGTACAGTAGGTAAAGATAAGACAGCGAAAAAAAATATCAAAGGAAAAGTTGTTAACTAGTATTTAGTTGTCGGAGTTTGAAAGATTTTTTCCGAATTCTCTATTGTGGAGGCCCCTTATTTGTGGAGGCCCGGGGCAGTGGCCCCTGATTCCCCTAAATCCGGCCCTGTAGTTAGGCTTGAAAGTTTAAAAAACAATTGTCAAAATTACCTTAAATTACCAATTTAACTTTGTCATACCTACTATTTAGGATTATCCTGTTATGATTCAGAGTTGCTACCGCCCGCAATAATAATAAGGTAACATTAGATGATCATGTCACTAAAATAAAATCACGTTCAACGGTAAAACAATTTATTTCGAAAAACCAAGACATTTACAATTGGAAAAATCACATTTTTGCTTAAAGTTTAACAAGGTAAAAGTATAAAAGCAATGATTTTAAGAAATAAAATACTGTGAATATAACGTGTAAAGTAGCGCTTCAAGTGCATAGGGAGCTAACTGGGAGTGTTAAAATGCAGACAATACTTTAAATTCGTATGAATATTGCCTAGAATGCGAGTCCCGCGTCCGCGTACGTCGTGAATATCTTCTCGATCGAGTTGGCGTACGCCGCTGTTCTTAGGTCCAGGCCGAGGTTGTATTTCATTGCAGTTTTCATGATGGCCTGCCGACAAAGGATAAAATAATATAATGAAACTTAAAATAATACCATACAATGTACATTTAAACTTAATATTTTATAAAAATATGTGTGTAAAGGAAAATCTTTGGTTTACAAAAAATGTGGAATATGTAACCGCTTTCGTAGCTTAGTGGTAAGCGTGATGCGTTTAGCATGAGGAAGAGGAGGTCCTGGCTTCGAATCCCGGGTAAACAAGATTTAAAAAAACATATTTTGGTCGGGCAAGGCATAGAAGACTGATCACCTACTTGCCTGTTAAGAAAAATGATCAGTGAAACAGATCTGCAATGGGTCTGCCCCATGCCCCTTTAGGGGACTCGGGAATTCACTTTTTATAATGGTAAATCTTTGGTTTTAAAAAATGTTGGAAATACTACCCTTAGTATAAACTATGATATGAATAATTATAAACAAACGTACATTATTATAGATCTGTTTCATCTTTCTTCTTTAAATCATTTTAGTGCCCAATTTACATAAATCGATTTTATTTATTGTTATATTTTGAAAAGTACAAGCTGAAGGGACCTTCAAGAAAGAAGCCTTTTAAAGACATCTTTCACATTATTTTTAACCCAATTAATAAAATTTCATGATAAAATCATTGCATCCAAACAAGAAGTAGAACAAACTGATACCAGGGTCAATAGAAAAATTAATTCTAATGTTAGTATGTACCTAATTTATTATAAATATCTATGTAAAAAGTGTACCCAAAAAGTGCCTCAACGTATAACTGTCGGCCACCGTCTTCAGAGGTCCACGCACAAAAACTTGCGAAAAAGTATTCGATTCGCCAAGCTGTCATTTGTATGAAATTTCAAATGAACTGACAGTTTGACGATTCGAATACATTCTCGATAGTCGTTCGTGGCCCTCTGGATACTGTTTCGACTGCCCCTAGCTATAATAAAGCGCTGTACTCACCCTCGCAGATCTCTCCATGGTGTAGTCGAGGCCGGAGTGCACGATGTCCTTCTCGGAGGCGCCGGAGATCCTCTTCTGGAAGGACTCGGAGGGCGTGACCGGGATGCGGCCGCCCACGCGACCGAAGCGGCGCTCCAACGACTCTTGCACGGATTCTGTTCGTACAACAAGTTATTTAATAGCTATTGTCTTTTATTAACGCGAGTATCACACATTTAAATAAAATACTGTATACCGGATTAAAATGCGATTACGTTAACGTTTCGGATGCTTTTCAGCAATCTTGGTCACGGGGAGACAGTATAAACAATGAATAGCTGTTCACTTCACGAAGAATAACAGTCAAATTATTAATTCAAATTTAAATAATGATTTTTTATTTAAATTAATAGATATAATATCAGTTGAATTGTATTGTTTGTTTGTCAGTATTTTAACACAAAAAAAAAACTTTTAGTTTAGTAAAGATTTTTCTCAATAAAAAACTAAAAATTTAGGGTTTTCGGTTTTTTCCTTTACTTGTGCTACATAACATTGCTTCAATTCAAGATTCTAGGTCAACGGGAAGTACCCATTAAATGCCTTTGCGAGTGTCAAAATATGCGGCATAAAGGGAGCATAAAAAAAAAAAATATTTTCACTACTGCAAGGGATTGCAGACCTGAGTATTTGATATTAATTTCATTTGATACCTCCACGCGTTCCTGTGAAAAAGGGTCTTGACAGACAGACAGACGGACAGACAGACATACAGACGGACAGACGGACAGACAGACAGAAAAAGAAGTGATCCTATAAGGGTTCCGTTTTTGGTATGAACCTTAAAAAAAAGAAGAAGAACTCTTACCAAGGAGGTGGTAGTTGGACTCCCTCTCGTACTTGAAGGTGAGACGCCCGTACGAGACGTGGTTGAGGTTCTTGAGCCACTCGAAGAAGGAGACGGTGACACCGCCGGCGTTGATGTACAGGTCCGGGATCACCAGGATGTTGCGCTCGATCAGGATCTTGTCCGCCGCGGGCGTGGTCGGGCCGTTAGCGGCTTCCGCGATGATCTGAGCGATTTGTATAGGTATAGGTTAGCTTTTGGAATAACTCAGCGTAGCTATGCTAATGCGGCCTCGGGCTGTTAGGGGCTTCGGCGATGATCTGAGCGACATGTGTTAGCTCTTGGTGTACTTATAACTGAGTAGCTATGCCAATGAGGTCGCATGGGGCTCGCTGATTCATGAGGGCGGGCCTCAGACGATACCTTTATTTCAAAATACTTTTTCGAGGAAGGACTCATAAAAGTTTAACCAAAACCGCAAGGTAAAAGTGTAACACATTAAAACAGGGACTGAAACCGGTTAATTTTTATTTTCCAAAATACGTGTCTGACTGAGATACCATGATATGATAAAGAGTAATATACACTAAAATATGAATAAAAATGACTTCATTTCGGTGAATGTGCATCAGAGCTTCACCACCTTATTCCACCATCTCCTTTTCTTCATCGGACATCTAGACGTACGGAGGGATACCATCCTTACTTGGTCGATGTACCGAAAGCTCGTACAGGACGCTTTGCCTCGTCTTTTATAGTACGAACAGCCAAGGATTGGAATTCCCTACCGTCGTCTGTCTTATATCGTATATCAAGGGGTCACTGACTGTCTTAATTTAAATTAACAGCATTATGGTACTGAACTGTCACAGCATATGCTGAACAAATTCCAATTCGCTACCGCAAATTAAATGGCGACGAAATTGCTTTTGACCATCTTGGCTATTTTCGGCTTTTCTACAAAATTATGGTACGGACTTAAGTCTATAATTTTAGTCTTGACGCGATCTATATTTGATCGCTGATATTTGATTGATATAATTTTCGAATTATCTCGTTTTTAGGTGAACAGCGCCTCCAGGAAGAGACTGCGAAAACGCAAAAAGTTCATTACTCGTATTCCAAGTGCTAAATATTGCTTCTACACTTCCCTAAATATGGAAACGCCTGATGTTAAACCATTATCTTTAGAAATAAAACTAACCTTAGCCTGGATCTTGTGAGCATTCTCCTTGTTGATAACCTGTTCGACGGCGGCGGGGACCAGGATGTCACACTTCTCGTACAACATGTTCTCGCCTTCGTAGGCCTTCGCTCCGGGGAAACCCACGATCGTGCCGTTATCAATCCTGTAGTCTTCAAGAGCCTGGAATATGTTATTTATTGTTATACATTTCCGAAAATTAACGAATAATATTATAGGTATGTATATAAGTTTGACTAAAAAGATATGTTTGTAAAAATATTGATTAGAACTATATACATACTCGTAATTAACATAAAATATAATTAAATAATTCATTAGTATGTGTAGCTGTTTTAAAGAAAATTGTGATTGTATTATCTAAATAATCTAGGTATATAGTAATACCTACATTAATTATTGTATAATGTTCTTGTTTTTGTTTATACTTTTAATAATATTACAAATGTTGATGTTTCTTTTTCTACATGATAACCTATTTGTATGTTTGACCCGATTAACCTTTTTTAATTGATATAAGAATAAGAAATTATTTATTTAACAGATACACACATACATACAATCAACGGTGCTGAATCTGTTCATTATTTTGAGTATACTTCCGAAAAAGATATCGTATTAAATTTGAGGCTTTAAATATTCCTATTACGAGTTAAAATTATCATACAACTAGCTGTTTATATGATTGTGTATTTAAATAGTATTTACAAATATGAAATAAATGCAATGTTTATTAATACAGCTAAATATCAGTAAATCTCAATTAAGAGAAAATATAATATAGTGGCCGAAATACATTTTATATGAGAGAATTGGCAAGATTTTCAAATAAAACCTCGTAAGAATATCTTTATGTAATAATAGTAAAATAGCCGTTTAGAAAGAGACATATAGTTATTCCACCTAAAGTACGATGGAAATTCCATATTTTCATATTGATTAAATTAAAATCAGATGACAGATTAGTAAAGTCAACAGTCAAAGTTAAATATTTGTGAGCCAGTGTATCCATATCAGTTAGTATTGGTCACGTTATTTGAATGCGTGATTCGTTCATAAGGCACAAGGTTAAAAATGTTGTGTCTCTTATGAAATGATTATAGGATTGATTATATCATTTCGTGATAAAAAAAATATGTCTAACCAAAATTATTTAAAAATGAAAAAATAATTCCCGTGCAAGACATGAGTGGATATATTTCTATGTATGTTTTATTAAAATTTTTTGAAGTTATACTTCTTTAGGCGCGTTATGAAAAAATGATGAGAGTGAAATTTTAAGATGCGCGCGCATCTGTTACACAAAATTAACATGATGAAGTTGGCTAAAGATGACCTGCGCGCGCACGATGTCCCAAAAAAAACGACATGATGAAGTTGGCTATAGAATAGTATTTGATTGATTTTAACATTTTGCTTCCATATTTACTGCAGTTTTGTTTTTTAAAATTTTTCTTCAGACGCCAAAGAAGTATAAATTCTAACGCGTATACATAAGTACACACATACCTTTTTTTTTCTTCTAACCGACTGTCTTACCTGACTAAAGAACTTTTTATATCATGTTTTTTCAAAATTCAAACCTGGTATTACCGGTGATAATTTAATGGGCGTACTACTGAGTCATAGAGACAGTGTATAAAAATAGTAGTTAAATATGAATGCATAAATATTTTCTTGATTGCTGCATTAGTATCAATATAAAAAAATAAAAATATTAACGTGAATAGCGTGAATAAGTCTAAAGTAGTACATTTAATCATATGATTTAGTAATCAATTTGTAAATAATATTTTTTCTACCGTATCTTTTATCAATTGGACTGGATTCATAACAACCGATAAATATCTATTTCGCGAGAGCAATGAGTTTTTAATAAACCTATCTAAATACTGATTTCAAGATATTTCATATCAACCCTAATCTCATGTTATCATGAAAGACAAGTGTCACCTTTTGGGTTCCTAAGATTATTATCATTTTATTATATAACATTAATTATTATTAATGAAACGCTAATGCTTTGTATGTCATTTTTCATATATATTACACTTACTCGGTGATAAGATAATTTACTTATTAATATATACATAACACTATTATATTATTATTTTATAAGGCAAGCTGGCAGCTGTGGCTTGCAAATTTTACTAAGAACCTTCCCGGGAGTATGCAGGACAACTCAGCAAAGTTTCATCACAATCGGATGAATAATTTCTATTTATATAGATTTGAATGGACTATACAAAGTTAGAGACATGAAATGACTTACACATTACATATAATATATTATTGTAGTATACCTATATGAATATTGACAGCTGTGGCTTGCAAATTTTACTAAGAAACTTCCCGGGCGTATGCAGGACAACTCAGCAAAATTTCATCACAATCGGATGAATAATTTCTATTTATATAGATTTGAATGGACTATACAAAGTTAGGGAAATGAGCCTTGAAATGACTTACACATTACATATATTATTGTAGTATACCTATATGAATATTGAAGATAATATTGTCACACCACAACTCACATATAGAATAAAATGAGGAAGTAGGTACAATTTGAATAGTTAACAAATTAACGTGCACCGGTACTTTAAATTAAGGTCATCATATACATAAATATACTTTTTCGACGTTTTTAACGATGGAAGGACTATAACTTTATTAATATTAAAAAAAAAGTTATCCTGATATTGATATTTTATATATATTTATAAAACTACGTATGTCCACGGAATGTTTTTTAGTTTTTTCCTCCTCATGTAGTTTGACCAAATGGAGATACGAAGTTTGATAACTAAGCCGTTGTATTCATAGGGCAAGCCGGTCTTTTGGACTTATATGGTGCACTAACATTGCGGGAGGCTAGTGCGTAAAGGCGTTCTTCATAAAAAAGGTTTCTCGGGAATACACTAGCGCAGATGTACTCACCTTAGGGTCGATACCGTCCGGGTTGTGAATGGCGCCATCGTGTTCAATGATACCGATGCAGGTGGCCCCGGCGCGCACCAGGTACCGGCACGTATGGAGACCCACGTTACCGAAACCTTGCACGATGAAGGTCTTGCCGCCCCAGCCCGGTGTGGTTCCTGAAACCATCTTAGTTTATGAGGTTATTGACCAGGGCTGGAACTACAGAACTGTAGACCTTGGAGGCCCCCTTGGCCCAAATTATTTTCCAAATAAAATATTTATTTTAATATTTAAAAACAATATTATATTTTTTTTACAAAGTGCATTAGGTAAAGGTAAAACAGCGAAAAAAATATCAAAAGCTTTTCCGAAGTCTCTCCCTCCCCTAAATCCGGCCCCATCATTGATATAGTATTTAACACTGACTTTTCAATGGCGGTAGGTATATATACGTTAAGAGTAAAGTGTATCACGTGTTGTAACGTTTAGACACGTCGACGTGTAATAACTAAAAAACGTTGCGATCCTATCATGATAACTAATATAATAAAATGTGACTAATCGTCAATATACGTAGACGTACACTAACGTTACCGCTCTGTAACATGTGAATTATATTTATACTAATGTAAATTGTTTCATCCTGCATGGCAACACAAAGGCACGGATCTAAGTGATTTTATGCCCTGATAATTCAGTGTCTCTATCTAGTTATAAAACAGCTGTAAGATTGGTACATCTTTAAGGATACATACATAATTTATAAAGAAATAATATATAAATACGAACCAATCATGCTCATGTAGTTGGCTTCATTGATGAAGTTTTCAAGACCGTGGAACACTCCTCTGCCGGTGGCCGATACTCTTCCGTGGATACCTCCCTGTAAATGTACACATCGTCATCATCAGTGTACCCACATCTACAATCTTCGCCAAGAAACAATACGAAGACGTCTCATCCTGAATCGCGTTATATAAATGTTTCCGAGCGCTGAGTATAGATGTATACAACATCTTGACTACAACCACTGGGGCCTTAGGGCCGGCCAGTCAGTGGTTCGACTGGTCGAGGAGGATCCTTTAGGTTAGAGGAAGACCTCACCTCCCTTCCTCCACTATCAGGTAGCTTGACGCTATTACTGAGCTTGCCATAAATAAAAAGATGTAAAGCACTTTTTTTATTATAGATAGTTCACCTCATCTGCGGTGCGGGCTTTATGTGTGGGTAAACCTTGTATATACAAGGACTATGTGTGCTTTACAAAATACAAATACAGTTAAATATTGAAATAATAAAGAACAATTCGGTAACGAGTAGTAACTATTGTGAACTATTTTAGATTATCAATTTTCCATACATTTTCAATGGGGTTTAGTTCAGAATGATATGTTGGCAGCCGAAGAACTTTTAAGCCATATGGGGAAGGATATCATCAATCTTATAACAAATAGGTACGGTTTTCTATATTTTTTTTAATCAAATCAAACAGTTCTATTTTTTTCATATCTAGATTATATTTTTTAATGACTGTACCCGTGCAAAAAAAGCGATAAAGACACGTGTTGCTCGGACGACGACTGCCGCGTCGGGCGTCACTGCCACACAAATTAAAGCTGTATAATTACAAACACACGCACACATGGTGCAACGCGCAAAGATGAGTTGAACTCTATATGCATACTTGCAAATTTATTAACACAAAAAATATATATTTTATACCATTTTAATTGAGTACACTCATTTTTTGAGTGTTATACAAAAATAAAAATATCATTTCAGTTATTTTCATTTCATCTATTCATGTCTTTTCAGTCTTTTTTACGAGAGAACGTGACGGCGTGATATATTATGTGTACAAAATATATATATAAGAAATTCGAAATAATAAGATATGGCGGTAATGCGGTTATGGTCTTATGTTTCCAACGAAACTTATCTGAATCATAATATTTACAATTTATTTTACCTTTCTGACCTCACAGGTCACAAGCTACATATTTAAGATAAGCATATTTTTGTTTTCGATAATTCTGATTGTAAACTTTAATATTAAGTGTGATATCACCTAAAATATAATAATCTTTTTGTTGTGTGCGAAATAAATAATTAAGCTATTAAAAAATTTTTGATATAGACAGACGAGCGTGAATATCACTAGATGGAACATGATACTTCGAACATTCCCAGACATTGGTAAACACTGAAACTTGCTATATGCACATTGGTAAACACTGAATCTTGCTATAATTACAATATGCACTAAACATCGGTTGGAAAAATGTTTTTTTTTTTTTTATGAAGATGTAATCTCTTTATGGCAGACTATTTCGACTGAGCGGATATCTGAATACAAATCTTCCTTCTGGAATTTAGAATTTTTTGAAAGTTCAACACTGTGACCGCTATTTACCATAATAATTATGCAAGCTTCATCCGAAATCATATTTCGAATTTAATGTTTTATTGTAATTGTAGTATAGCATACGTAATTGATCAGTACCTACGACAAGACATTGTCATGTTTTGAAAAAAATAAATCTCGATTTAAGCGATTCAAAATTAGAACCTTAATGACTTCTATCTGGACAGTACAAAGAGGCTAAAATATTCTATATTTCCTTGAAATATACCTGATTAATGGGCTTTCCGGTGACGCAGGCATGCGCATTGATGTCCTTGTAACCGATGGTCTTCGCGTACGTGTCGGCAATCCAGGACATTTCACGTTCACCTGTTCCCATGTCTGGGGCTGGCACATCTACACCGGGCCCTATAATATAAGCAAACATCATGAAACACTGTCCTAAGTATATTGTATAGTACTTTTTAGTACAGTTTGTTTCACTGGTGCACAAACTAACATTAAAAATTTAAAATAAAATTAAAAGTAAATCTCAAAACCTAATCAATTTTGAGATTTACTTTAAAGTATTGCAAGAGACAGGTACTCTCAACTTTGATTACAGTTTAAATTTTACATGATGCCATTTACTTTGTACACACAAGAGTAATAATTTTCGCCGGGATGCTCATATTCTGCACCTCCTCTATCGTATACTGTATAACCCTAAAACGCCTCACTACCTTAAGGAGAGATTTGAGTTTAGAGATAATCATGGCAGGCCTGTAAGATCAGCTGAGCTCTTTCGCCTAGAAATGCCAAAGCACCAAACTACTTACTACGAGCAATCTTTTACGATCCAGGCCGTTAAGTTATGGAATACTTTGCCGCTTTCTGTAAAAAAAGCCAATTCACTGAATATTTTCAAGAATATGCTTTCAAATTATTTTTCTTCTAAGTTAATGTCTTCTAATTTAAATATTTGAATAATTGTTGTAATTTCTGCATGTAATATATGTATATGTATTTATGATATCTATGTATATAAGCAACGTATTTCCTTTCATTCTTGCACTACCCATTTCTTATTACAATTTATCGCTTGTACCATATGGTTGCCTGGAAGAAATCGCTGCTTAGCGATAAGGCCGCCAATTGTGCTCCAATGTATGTAAATGTGTATATCCTCTGTATTATTTCTGTTCTTTAGTGCAATAAAGTGTTAATAAATAAATAAATAAATAATTTAAGCACAATAATTGACATCCAAATATTTTAAGCACCTGTTTACACGCGGATATTATGTGCTCTTTACTTTAACTGTATGTACCTGTAATAACTGTGATTATTATTATTATATGAGTTAGGACTGAGTCACACGGTGTTAATGACATTGTAAGGAGCTGTGTTAGTGTAGATACTATACACGCTTCTATCAAAACTTTAACCTTGACGCAGTGCAAAAAACTACGGAACAATCATTCGATATGAATTAGGTACCTACAACGATTTAACAATCTAGAAATCTGCTATTTTTCACGGTGCTGGCTCCTGTAATATACCAACGTTCACCATCTGGTGATTATATAATGTAATTATTTCCGCGGTTTGATAATTGAAACATCTCGCTTATCACTGTGGTTTTGTTTTATGTACGCAAAATGTACAAATGCTTCTTTAATACCTACCATGATTCTATTAAAAGGAATCCTATTAAAAACTGAAGGTGCAACAAATAAAAGTATGGCTTCAAATTGTTTGACAATGACGAGAGATTTGTTCTTTTATAGACGCCCTTAGGAAAATTGTATTATTTTTATAATATTTTTAAACTGCTACTGGTAGATAATCTTTCTATGGATACAATTATACCTCGAACAGACAATGTTAGGTTTCACCATTCAGCAAAATAGTGTAAACATGATTAGCAACATTGCTAAATCATAAGGCGCTGTATTTATTTTGAAAAAGGATTACTACGTCACAATTACAATCATAAAATTATGGTATCTTATCAGATTATATTATATTATGATATACATACAAATGATTCGATAGTCAGGTAACTGAATAATTTTTACTTAGTGATAGATAGAGAATTATTATCTAAAAGTACCGGCGTATTGTTTCTGAGAAACGCCTTTCAATTCTTAAAAATATATTTATCGGAACGAAGCTCGAGTTTTTGCATAACGACAATGACATCAGCTGTTGGTAGGTGTGTGGCGTGTGCCCACGTGACACCTTAAATACAAAATAAGATGATATGCACGATTAGTTTGCGAATTCATTTAATCTTGTTTGTACAGCTTTATTTACGATAAAGAACATTCGTTATTATGTAATATATTGACGTGACTAGCGTCATAACCACACCTCTTGGTTGTTACTATACGGTATGTACTATCTATTTATAATCTAAACTCATGACTTTCAATGCCTACGCAAAGTACTTCGAAATTCAGATAAAATTGTTAACCTAGGTGTCATGTTTACTTTTTGTCATCACGAACTGAGCAATAAAATAATAGTAGACTGTAATATTGTCTTTTATTAACGCGAGTATCACACATTTTAATGAAATAAAATACTTTATACGGCATTAAAACGCGATTTATTATTTTCCCGACGTTTCTGTTAACCCGGTTTTATCCGGTATAAAATATTTTATTTAAAAGTATGTAGTAGACTCTTCTAAAAAACAAAAAAAAATGTATTCGGAAATCTCTCCATTTATTTGTTTGTTGTGAATACAAGAGATTTTCTTCCTTTTATTTGCAGAGATAATGGATAGTTACAGCCTAAATCAGTTAATATGCAAAGATTTAAAAGAAATAGGTTATTTTAGCTTACCAATGAAGCCCTTCTTCGCGAGCTCCAAGGTGAATCGGCGTGTGATCTTCTCCAACTCATGTTCCGAGTATTCTTTAGGGTTAATCTTAATGCCAGCCTTAGCACCACCGAATGGAACGTCCACGCAGGCACATTTAAATGTCATCAAAGCAGAAAGAGCCTTAACTTCGTCCCTTGTTACGTCTGTTGAGAATCTTATACCTGAGGACAATTAAAAAAAAGTTACAAAAGTACAACAGAATCTTAAGCTTATTGAATAATGGAGCTTGGTATCAGATACGTCATTATAAGCTTCACAGAATTTGTTTTATTCGACAAAAGGCTTATCCATTCAAATGGATAGTAAAACCATTCTTTCAACGAATTTTGTTAGCAGGTACCTAGTTTATTTTTAGAAAAGTAGAGTGCAGAATGCAGATACATTATAATCGCTAATACTGAGACCTGACGAAAATAGTGTAATTTATATTTTACAATAAACAGCCAGGTAGTCGAAAGCAGTGATTTCATGCATTCATTTTTGTTACAAAAAGAGTAAGAACAAAAACAACGATGCCGTGCCGATATTCTTGACTTGACTCGTATTCGAGCCAAGTCACCTAAAAATAGTTGTCTTCATTAGAAAATATTCAAGCTTCCCATTTCGAACAATGAATAACATAATTCTAAAGCCACACCACTGCTTACTGTTTATTAATAATTTAGAGGAACTATCCCTAGACGTTGTATATGATTATGGTACCGATTTTTGTTTTTGTAAGGCTTAAACGTATCTATATACTTTATTATTATGATATGTTTCGGAAATATGACAGTCGGCAAAAGCAACCTTAAACACCAGTAGTACTATTCTATATCATATATTTTAAAGATAGAAATACAGACTGTCAGATAAAGTAAATTAAGGGCTTAACGATTGAAGATTTCATTGGAACTTATTTTTCAGTCCTCAATTATAATTAAATATATAAGTATAGTTACTAAAAGGTTCAAAAATTAATAGTTTATATAGCTTTTAAATATTAAATATTTCCCAATGTATGAACTTTGCTAATAGGATAAAAAAATCAGGATCAGATTTCTTTCCTTGTAAGATCTTACATAATCGTTTTTGACGTAATTCTCGTCAGAACCACGCCTCTTGTTTCTGCCGCCATGGTGCAATATTAATATACCTACCTGTACGATAGATAACGTGTAATGTGTATATGACTTTCAGATATATTTATCAACGTCAACCGTGTTTAAGAGAACCGTTTTTCAAATTTATCGCACAAGTAGAGAATACTTTGATTGATGTGCACTTAGTACTCTAGGTTATCCGAAATAAAATGAACTGATTGAATATTCATATAGATAATTTATCTGCATATTAAGGATACGTCTGATATGCTTGCTTTTTACCTATCTATACACATAGTATGTAGGTATATTTCGAAATTTAAATAGCTGTAATTAGTCTTTTAGTACTTTGTAATAGAGTTTTGTAAAGCTCGAAGACTCTACTTTAAGGATATAAAATCGTTTTTTATAAAAAATTGCGTTAATTATGTGTAAATTCAATTTAAAACGATTTTTCCCATGTTAATTAAATGGGAAACTAAAAAAACAATAGCGACCCTTAGAGTTGAGCTATAGGGCTTGGGTTTGGTGTGAATTTTTTTTATATCAAATAAAAACATTTGAGAAGGTATCAGTTAAAAAAAAAAATTAAAAAGTTTTTTTAAATCAACCTAATGTACATGGCTGCTCATTAAAAATTATTCTGTATTTCACTGATGAAAATCGTCTAATGCCCATTTTCTATATTCAACAAATTTCCGTTTGGATTTCCGTATATAGGTATAAAATGGCATAGCTTTGCCAGTGCATTTAATACGGTCGCATGGGGTCCACTGAATTCAGGGACCCCGGCCGGCCACAGACGATACCTTTATTTCAAAATTCTTTTTCAATTAGAATTACTTTTTTTCATAAAAGTTTAAAAAACCGCAAGGAATAAGTACAACTGCAACGTCCGAAATTGTAATATTACCACAGGGCCATTTTGTCATTGTGTTGTGTGTACTACAACTTGAAAATAAAAAACAATTGCAATTTCAGTTTTTATTCACTTATTATTATACAACTCAGCTGTCAGCCGGGCTAGCATGACCGCCACGAGATATATCTCGCGCGAGAGAAGACAAACTAAGATGTTAAATATCTCGATATATTATATCTCGACATCGACAATTTTGATAGAAAAGATATCTCAATCGACAAATGTATCTATTTTTGATATTAAAAGTCGAGTTTTAAGTGTAATTGTCATGTTAGACCCGAAAGAAATAAAGCGATAGTCGATTAAAACACGAGAAAACGGTAGACAAAATTTTGTCGCGCTTGTCATGCTAGGCCGGCAGGTGTTTACTGCCGAGTTACCAACTTTTCGTCCAACGCTCTTTTTTTTTTGTATGGAATCCAATCCTGTCCGCGTTAAGCTGTCTGCAGCATTGGCGAGCACTGTGGCTCAGCCTTGAAATTTGGGGTTTTGCTACGATACGCCTAAGGACGTCTCCTGCGAGACACATACCTCGGCTTGAGCTGCCGTAGGAGGGGAGGGAGCCTGAAGGGCTGGACGGTAGCTCACCCGTGTGAGGGATGCGCGGAACAAGGGTCCTCGCCTTCGCCGGCGAAGGCGCTGTACGCGGGTCTGAGGTGAAATGTCCGCCCGGGCGGAGTAAAAGAACAACCAACGCTCTACAGTCCACGTTCGTTTTTATAATAGGCAAAGGGGGCATCCATTTTGTTTGCATTGTTGTTCTTAAAGGCTAGTTACGCCTCTGTAGGTATATGAGCCATACATCGATTAACATTACCAGTCACATACAAAATAGTTACATAAGTAACAATTATTTATGGATTATTCATGCTTATCAATGTTATATTCCATAGAATTCTAGAATATTTATTATAATTTATATTAATAATATAGTTTAAAAAAAAATTATTACGATGCATTTCTTAACTTTTTGTTTTATGAAGTTAATCGATTAGTGCATTGAACGGCTCATATTTAACAATTGGTTGTTCGTAGGTAAGCAGTCAAGAGAAGCCATATTTTGATAATTTGAATTTCACTACTTTACCCACGCTTTGTTGTATAAAGCATGCCAACCACGACAAAATTTTGTCGACCGTTTCTCGTATTTTAATCGATTATCGCTTTATGTCTTCCGGGTCTTGACAATTACACATAAAACTCTACTTATAATGTCAAAAGTAGTCTATTAAGTAGCATATTGTCTATCAAAGTTTTCGATGTTGAGATATAATATATCTAGATATCTTATATTTTAGTTTGTCTTCACTCGTTCGTGAGATATCTCGTGATGGTCATGCTAGGCCGGCAGAAACCCAGCGCGGCGTAATGCTATAAAAACAGCTCAGAAAAAATCTTCAAGCGATGACCCGAAATATCAGCGTCACAGTCGTTTTATCGCGATCAATAGTCTTGTACTACCTGTTTTAAATTATCAATTATAAGAAACAAACACGAACTATGAATACAATAATATAATGTAGCGGAAAATTTCATCGTACACATTTTTTGGTATCTACTCGTACGTAGGTAATAAGCTAATAGGATAATATAAAAGTTTTAAATATTATGGCATAACTAATTACTAGCCTTGTTAGATATAATATGACGGTTTAGGTAGGTATGTCTTTAGGCTGTATAATGTTTCAGGCATATTCGCGTGGAGTTATATTTTGATGATGGAATGCAATGCTTAGAACTCCAAGACCTTTGAAAATTTGTTGTGGTTTCCTTAATTTTCCTATTATGAATTTTTATCAAATAGTAATGGCATCGTATAAACATAAAAATAAATTTTGATAAGTACGTATGCAGATCATTTTAGGATCTTTAAAACATTTCAATACAGAGCAATGTTATTTGCGACGCTTTAAAATGATCTTTCTGGAATGATTACGGCCCATTTCCTGGGTAATATAATGCACACATCATAATATAATTTATAATGCAGGCTGGTACACTCTCTGAGATTGTTTACAAACAAATTGCAAATTAATTAAATTTGAACGAGAAAACTTTCAACGTTAATTGTATTTGATAAATAACTTTATAAGTCATTTGTAAACTATTACTGATTAGAAAATGTTCAATTCCTTGTATAATACACATATTGCTACAACAGGTTTATCTTTCGAAATAAATTGTGAACGGTGGTTGAGATGATGTCAGGTGCTTAGACCACTGCAAGTTGAGTATTACAGAAATCATATTTCTGAAGGTACAAATAGCAAAAAATCCTCAATAAACTACCAGATGGTCGCTTTATAGTCCTTGATCCTTAGGTAACCCCTAAATTACACGATTGTACCGTTAGATCTAGGGGAGTACTCAGTATATAAATATAATATGCAGTTATGCACACTGGTACAGCAAGCGCAAAGCTGCATTGTTATATAATAACACCGATCCCAAAAATAATATTTATCATTTAAATACATACTGTTATTTTACGGGCATTAAGTTTTTACGAGGGTGAAATTAAAATAACGGAAAACAATTTAAATAAAAAAAAATGCACAATTATTAGATTGAATAAGTATAGCATAAATCTAAAAATTATTGATATTTTAAACTTTTATAGTACCTATATTTATACAGGTAATAAAAATAAAACTATTTACAAAATGTGAAGATACCAAACTATTAATTTTATTTGGATGATATTATGATGGATAACAACTTAATTTTCAATACATTAGAATAGAATTAAAGAAATGTCACCCATTTAGTTTAGACTCGTCGATTACACTATCTGTATATTAAATTAGTCTGTAGAATGAAATCAAGCAGCTTTTTAGTATTTGTCTTAAAAGGTAGGCGCGATTTATCTAACCTTTTAAAATAATCGTATATATGTATCTAATCTACTTGCAGCAATAATATTAAAATAAATAGTAAAAATTAACAAGCATTTACAGCAAATTCGAGGAAAGCATATTTTAACAGGTTATGTCCTGTTAATTTGGTTACTACGTAATAGCGAATTGTACAATCACGTGTCTCGTGTGCTATAAATATAATATATAGATCACTACTGACAACAACGATTACTGGATCCTACGTAAAATGATATAAGCAATCGTATATTGTAAGCTTATAAAATGATGACTTACCTCCTTTAGTTGGGGTTCTGTGTGAGGAATGCTGAGCTCTGTATCCAAGGATCATTTCATAATCACCAGAATCGCGTTTTAAGGGAAACTGAATTTCAATAATGTGATCGCATGGCTGCATCATATTTAGGATACCAGCTACCCTCTTCTTCTTTTCTTCAACAGATACTCTAGACTTCATGTCATCCACAAGCTGATCTTCAATAACTTGGCACGCCCTGTGGAAGAAGTACTCCACCATGTCAAAAAATCGAGGGTTGGCACTGGTTGGAATCTCTTTGAGCCTGTCTGGAATTTCATGATTCGCGTAAGTTCTGCAAGAAACGTTCACTGCAGCAGGCGCAATTTTGAGAATATTATTGACTGCCTCATTTTGAATAGTATTTTTAAGAGGCGGTGTCACAGCCTTCGCGATGTTTTTTAAATGTAACATTTTAAGATGTTATTAAGTACTATCGGTCGGTTAAGGTATCGGGTCGCCCTACACTTAAATCAAAATATACGAATCGCTAAGTGTTGTATAGAGTAAAACAGCAGTGACGACCCGCCCCGACGGAATGCGAGTCTGCGACTATGTCGATTGCCGTGATACTATGCGACAGTTACGACACGAGTAACATCAGCGATCTATCCGGTATCCATAGACTATAACTTGGGCAACCAATACGATACGAGTATAAATTAAAGCAGTTTCAATATGGCAGTTCTGACGAAAAGGGGTGGAATTATGGTTTGTGGTTCTTTTAAAAATTAATTCAGTTAGCTGAAATTATAAACTTATGTAATTAATAAACTTGAAATCAGTTGATAGTAAAAGTTATATGAAAATAAGTCATTTGAATATAATAAATTGATTAAAGCAACAGACAAAAGTAGAGCTCTAGTTTGAGTGTTGTACGTAACTAACTATATTCTAATAAAACATACCAACTGTCAAGACTCAAGTTTGACATGTTTTCTTTTAGCAGCAACTCAGCATAAACGTAGTGTGAGTTTAATTCTGGATTTCTCTATAAGTACTGGCATAATATCAGCAAAATGGGACGAATCACGAAACACTTTCTTTGTCGAACTGAAAATGGTCTAAATCGGTTTTCATTTGTCAATTCTGTTTTTGAATTTTCGCCAAATTTAATTTCTTTAGATCTGTAGGTAATGAATTGCCGTATTTGAACCTGCAACGCAGAATAATAAATCAGGGCACCTAATAAGTAAGTGGCGTTTATATTTATAATTTTACTAAAGTATAATTTGTTTAGAAATATTTATATTAAATGGAAAATCAATTATTTTACAGTATGATAATAGTACAATGGCTGAGGGAGACTTAAATAAATATATGCATATTAATAATTTACCAGATGAATTGATAGTATTATTTTTTAAATTTCTTTGTGTGGAAGATGTTTTGACGTGTGAAACCGTATGTAAACGATGGAAAAAATTGGCCTGTGATCCCATCTTGTGGCGACAATTTGTTTTTATCCTTTCTGGTCAACCGGAACGTCGTAAAG
This sequence comes from Anthocharis cardamines, assembly GCA_905404175.1. NCBI lineage: Eukaryota > Metazoa > Arthropoda > Insecta > Lepidoptera > Pieridae > Anthocharis > Anthocharis cardamines. The sequence goes on from FR989959.1 coordinate 6,558,816, forward strand.
TGACTGACAAAAATTTGAAGATTATTTTATCACATAGTGAATATATTTATTCACTGAAGATACAATATGATTATGATTATTCGAATATAGAATCTGTTTTAGACAAATGTAATAATTTAATATCATTAGAACTAGTCATGTGTAGAATAGGTAAGAACTTTGAAGAAGATATTAAAAAACGAATCCACCTGAAGAAACTCAGTTTAAAAAATTCTATACAATTATCAAAACAAGATAATTGGATATTTCCATTTAATCAACTTAAGGAATTAAAATACTTGGCTTTATCAGACTTTGGACTTTCTCCAACCAATTGTGAGACATTGTTAGACTGCACTCATCTGAGTCATATTTATATTGAAAAGATAAAGGATTTAGACCTAGACTTCATAAAGAAACTTCTATCATCTAAAGCAACAAAGCTAGAAACATTGCATATTTATGGTGGTGACTCCATAGATGATTCTTGTTTAAGCATGTTGTCAAAATGTTTAAAACTCAAGGATTTAGCTATTATAAGATGTGAAAATTTAACTGATGAGGGACTTGTTGCTTTAATGAATTTTAATAAAATAGAAAATTTACAAATATGGAATAATACCAATTTTTCAGAAATGGCATTATTGAAAACCTTAAGTAGTTCTACATTAATAGCATTGGAAAGACTCAGTCTGTCTAGGATAAAAAATATATCACCCATGATTGTTGACGTAATATCAGAATATTACAAGAAATTAAAGTTTTTGGCTGTGTTTCAGTGCCCTCGAATTATTAACACTGATTATGAAAAACAACTTAAATCTAAATTTAGAAATATCGATGTTGTGCTCTATTAACTGTATATTAATTGGTACTGAGGTATGCGTGATTTACCATGAGCCCACATTTGCACCATCAGGGTGGGATAACAGGCGCACATCAACTTGTTTTTCAATAATAGGAATTATCCAGGGACAAAAAAATATTCATTAGGTTTAAGGTAATATAATATACATAGTAATTTACAAATAAAAAGTATTTAATTTGTCAATAAAATTAAAATTAATTTCATAATACCATGTTTATAATTTTTTTTTTATAATTAATTGAATTAAGGCTCCTACAAAAAGTGGTTAAACATTTTTTATGATTTTTAAACCTAATTTTTAGGTTCATTTAAATGTTTGTTTACACAGGTACTATTTTATTGATTATTAAGATTAATAATTTGTTGTATTTTTTAAGTAGTGATTTTAAATCACCAAATTGTTATTTTTTTGTGAAAAGGAAATATTTTGAAATAAATATTGAACTATTTTCTCTAATTTTATTTAAAACAGCGCATTTCTACCACAACCTAGATCTCCACTTACTAGTTTTATTTTTCAGCAGATTTTCAGATTTATAAAACAAAACATATATCATATAATATTATGATGTTCACTCGAATAATTTAAGTTTTAAATGTTGTTATTTTCTTCTTTATTGTTGCTCTATGTTGAGTGGTTACGATTCATGGGAATTATTTAGATTTGATATGTTTAATAGGTGGGCTGACTTTTTCAAATAAAGGATGATACTGATGATGCATTATAACTATTTAATATATTCTGTTAATAAGTAGGAAAATCGGTTTTCCTAATATTAAAAAAAATTGCCATAATTAAGGCATATTTATCTTCCATTCTGGATTTGTTTTTTTGCTTTGAAAGGTTATTTCTTCTAGCACATCTGTTAATCATTCATTAAATAAACTAATATATAATGAAAACTAAGTATGAATTTCAGATACAAATATAACTCAGACATAGTGGCCGATTTACTAATTTCCAAGGTTAAAGCCAAAAAAATATTTATAAATTCATCATATGTATAATGTATATATACTGTAATGTATCATGAGTGTATTCTATTTAAGAGGTAAAATCTAAAATATCATATCATTAGAGAGCGAATCAATCGGTATTTCAGTATTAAAAATTCTCCCTACTTTTATCTTAGGCACATAACCAATGTTATTTTTGGTTTCATACAGGAACAGTACAGGCACTTTTAAAATTTGTTTACGTAGAAAGCAAAAAGGACATCAAGTGTTCTTGAAAATACTAATAACCAATCATTGTTTTCTTTTAAAATGCTAAATCTTATATTCATATTATCTGCATTTTCTTAAGGTTCACGATAACATTTTTGTCATAGATTGGGCTCGTTCGGGCTCGTTGGCGCGTTCCGTAGAAAATCTGCCATACGCATCGATGGGTCGTGGATTCGAATCCAACCGGGACATGATTATAATTTTCTGTAGGCATGTCTTCCCCACGTCTGGTAATTTCGGCCATTGAAAGGGTGGGAGGAATATCGAAATTCCGATCGGGTTTGCTGAGTGCAGTGCGCGAGGTTATTTTAATTATATTAGCTATAAATGGAAAAACCGTGAAGTGCATATTGCGTGTTTCGGTTTCAGTCTATGGATTTCCGAATGCTCGAAGTAAAGAGTCGGTTGACAGCGCATCATTGATTGGTGTTCTGTGGCTAAGGTATCACCTACCTCATTTTGAATATCTATTTAATTTACATAATTGATTCTCTTCACATCAATAAATAAATCGGTAAATTCGATAACAGTAGAAAAACACATTGAGAAAGTTGCTATTAGATATATTATTATTATAATTTTAGCGTTATAGAAACCAAGAACACTGACAGTGAGAATATATATAATTGTTTAGGAAAAATTATGTTTTTTTTTTATGGAATAGGGGGCAAACGGGCAGTCGGTTCACCTGATGTTAAGTGATTACCGGCGCCCATGGACATCTGCCACACCAGAGGACTTGCAGCTGCATTGCCGGCCTGAATTATCTTATGTATTTTATCACGATTTCGGTATGCCTGTTATTATGAAACTTAATTTTAATAATTCACGTTTTTTTCTCGATAACTTTATTTTATTGCTATGACGTTATTTAAAATAAAAAAGGTTGGTATCCTATTTTTTTTTGAAAAAATGTTTGTTACAGAAATGTAGATGTTTATAGACCAACTTTATAAACATTACTATGCGAAAAAATGTATAACTGTTATCATTTGTATATTTGTTTTATTCTGAATATCTACAGGAAAAGGAGTTCTACAATATTTCTAAAATAGAAAATAAATTCAAATAATGTTATCGAATCTTACCTATTAGTTTTCTGTCACCGTCTTCAAATAAATCTAAAAAAATACTCAACATAAAAACAATTTTGTACTAAATCACAAATTACAAATAGTTATAGGAATAATATTGAGGTTCTAGCTATTGAATTTGGAACAAAATGGACAAAAATCGATTCTCTCCTTTTATTACCACATAATATTATAAAACTTATTAATATAAAGTGTCATAAATTATCGCTAATAATGTTGTGTGTACAAAATAAGACTGTCGTAAGGAGTAATAAATAATAACGTGAACTGATGATGTTGCATATAAAAATATATTTTTTATATATAAAAACCACGATAATGACATTTAACAATACTCATGTAATGATGATAAACACAATATTAAAATTGGTCAAATATATACATTAAATTCCTCAAATTATTTTCTTTGAGTGTGATGATGAAGATGAAACTATACTTATCTATCACGAGTCACTACATAATAATCGAAACACACTAAATCATACATACTACATTACAATAAAAAATTATTAGGATTTCTTATACCAGTCAAAGTGTGGCAAATGCTATTGGAAAGATTTGATAATTCAATGCATAGTATGGGGCTATCTTACCATATATAAAAATTAGTGTATAATAATTCATCTCTGTAACACTAATACAATGTATATTATGGCAAAAAACTACACAATATAAAATGTATTAAGTCATGATTGCAAAACGCTTGGTAATGAGTGAGAAATATGGAGTAAGGGATCGTCCATTAATCACGCGAGACTGAAAGGGGGGAGGGGTAAGGAAAAATCACGAGGGGGGATATAAAGAGATCACGTGTTTTTTTTTTCGTTGAATCACGATTTCTAAAACAAACAGCGGCGCGTGGCCTTATTTAAAGATAATTTTCTGAAAATTTCCATGTACTTAGTTTTTAAAAAATACACGTGAATATGGGTATGGGGGAGTGGTAGAATAAACCTCACCTCATATCACATTGGGTTAAAAATATGCTTAACACATGATTAATGAACAATCCCTAACAAGTCTACAGACGTTTTAAGTAACTTAGTATTTTCAGGTAAACTAAAATCAATAAATTCATTAAATGTGTATAGCTATAGTTATGATTTCATCTATACATATATTATATATCTATACTAATATTAAAAAGAGGAAAAATTTCTATTTTTGTATGTTATGAATAAACTCAAAAACTACTGGACCGATTTTGAAAATTCTTTCACCAATAGAAAGCTACATTATCAGTGAGTAACATAGGCTGTGTGTGTATAGTACATCTACATTGAACCCGTGTGAAGCCAAGGCGCGTTGCTAGGAATAAAATATAATCACTTGATGTTATGTATCAGATAATTGTACATTTGGTTCTGTTACACAAAATTCTAATTAACCCGAAATATAAAGTCACCCAAATTGCCTATAATTACACTTTTTAATAAGAATATAGTCTTAAAACTGCAGTATGTAATGAATATTTGCTCACATCAATGCCGGTAGGTAACAAGTTTCTTGTAGCTCACTACTGTTTGTAGCTACTAGGAATAGTATATTATAAGTTATCATCGTTTTCGTCCTCTCATGAATTGCAGGGCTTTTTGCATTAGCGGTGCTTTTTTGGGTTTAACGAAAGCGGAGACTGTGGTGACGGGCGAAGGCCTACCGCCCTTCAGTACATTCGGGGCGGAGGCTAGGGCTGCTACACGAGCAGCAGGGCTGGCTGACGCAGCGAATGCTGTTCCGTGCTGAGCCTAAGTAATATATTAAAATTAATTTTAATAACGGCCGAATTCTCGAACGCTAATCAACATTGAGGTGTACTTAAAAGTATCTCTAACTCTTTCATTACGAAGGTAAAATGAAGGATAGAAACATTTTAAGAAGCCCTCAAATTTTGACTATCGTTTCAGTATTCCGCGGTAAGACGCTTAAATCTACATATAGAAAATCTTTTGGAGGTAAAGAAAATATATGGTTGTATTTATAATATGAAAGCAATACAGTAATTTAAAATTGGTTGTGGATTGTGTAGTTTATAAATAGCAACTACTTTTCATTTGTCAATAAGACTCAAATAAATTTGTGGCATTTTATACAACTAATAATATATAATAAATATTCAATAAAATGTAAAAAAAAGCAACTGCACGCTGCATATTTTTTAAGTGTACACAAGCTTTCAATCTGGGACATGATTTTTCTATTATATTCTAGGCTTCTATAGAGAAGGCTCTTCGAGTAAACGAAAAAAAAAAACGAGCGCGAGTATCGTCGAAAATAAAATTTGGCATCTAAACTGTCAGATGTCAAATTTTATTGATTGACATTTGACATACTATTGAACGACTTACAAAAATAAAATAGTAATAAATTTTTCATTTATATATAGGCCTACTTGACCGCCTCCGAGGCTCAGTGGTAAGCGCGATGCGTTTAGCACCGGAGGTCCTGGTTTCGAATCCCGGGGAAATAAGATTAAAGAAATGTTTTGGTCCGACAGGGCACAGAAGGCTGATCACCTACTTGCCTGTAAAGAAAAATGATCACCGAAACAGACACAGAAATTGGTCTGCCCCATGCTCGGGAATTCACTTTTACTTTTTTTTTATATAGGCCAACTTACTTGTTTCCTAGCGACGTTTCTCGGAGGTTTGACGACAGTATCTACATAAGCCATTTTCGTTTGCTTAATGGGCGCCTTCTTAGCTTCTTGGGCAATTTTTATGTTCTCCGTTAGCGATTTCAATTTTATTTCTTGTTCTTCTTGACAACGCTATAAAATAACACATACCAATGAACTTGGTACATTACATAAAAAAAAAATCATATTATCGTTGTAATTTGGAATATGAATGTAAATTAAATACAAGTAATATTGGAAGAACGTCTATTTGTTTCGTTCGTAAATATGTATTATTAATCTGTAGGAATCTAACTACAAAAAAAACTAGAACTTTCTGATAACGATAAGCGATATTTACATACAGTCAACAGAAAAAATGTCAAAGCAAAACTTACCATATACATTTCCCTGCAGGTTTCCATTTCCATACGTTTTTTATTTCGAAAATGTTTCTCGCAGAACTTCTGCCAGAGATGGTCTGTGTCATCCATCAGGTAAGGGTTGTAATGTTCTAACATAAACAGTTGTTGCGGTGACGCTCTATCGACGACTGGTTTCAATATATCATATGGCACACCACCAGTGTATTCAAGAGCTGAAATATTATAACTATTATGACTATGACTATATTTTACCTACAGTAGCGTAGCATGGGGGGGGGGGAGGAAGGATGCGGTCCGCCCCGCGGCAATTTGACGGGGGCGGCATTTCACAGGTAACGGTAAAAAAATTACTTTCTTCAAAGTTCTTTTTTTTAATTTATTTTTTGTCAGTATATCACCTTAATAACAGAGTTTCTCTTTTGGTTAGTGTTATTCAATAAGAGTACCATTTTTACCACGCCCCAATGTTTTATAAACGATTGCAAAAATAAGGGGGCGGCAAATTTGGGATCCGCATCGGGTGCTAGTTACTATTAGTATTAATTAAATGATATCGAAATATGTATAGACAGCCACAGCCGTACTTTAACACTATCCCAATTTTAAGCATGATTTAACGAATGTAAACTATTATATAACTAATTATTGAAAAATATAAAAGACTGGTATTCTGCCGCCATAAACCAAAGATGCGTTAGGTCAATTGAATGGACTTAAATGTAAATATCATTTTCTCACTCATGTTTGAGATACATGATAGGATGGATCCGTAAGAATGGGTTTTTATTAATATTTAAAGAAAGAGTGCCTTTTGCTTAGTTGAATTAATGCAGACTGGTATAAGAACAGTGATTTTTGGCTGTACCGCGGCACTTTGGTGTGCCGTCAAATTTTCATATCGTGAACAGTGTGCCGCGACAAAAAAAGGGTTGAGAATTACAGTATTAGAAGAACAAGGAAATAATATCTATTTTTGAGATATCGCTTCTTGGCTTAAAATAATAATTATAATTCCGAAATGCTTTTGTCGCTGACCGTACCTGAATCCCGTCTGTAAGTGTATTACATACCTGTACATTGAGTATTTTAGGTGACAAATAAACCATTAATATTAATACATACCATCAATATGCTCCTGAAGAACTTGAACACACATTTCATATAACGAAGGAATTTTTCCCAATACCTTGTTACCGGAGTAAACTTTGGTTCTGAAAATGTTTTAATCATCTTGTTTAATTTAAGTAAAAAATTCTGTATAAAAGACAAGACAGTCACAACAAAAGTAGGTACATTGTGTAGCTACATCATGCAATAATCAAATAGATTATCTTTTCTATTATTGTAATATCAGGCTATTGCATATGCCAAGATCCACTAGCCTGAATCTGTTCAAAAAAGCAGTCAGCAACAGACATAGATTAACACTTTCTAATGTTTCAGAATAGAATAGAATATTATGAAAGAAAACTTGTTAATCATTACTTTGTTTGTTTGTAACTATAAAAGTAATTTAAAGTCTTATAAAGTATTATATTTACACAATATAAAAGTTCTCAAATATTCAATAAATAAAAATTATATAATGCTTAGCCAAATCGTTGCTGACCGTACATTTTATTGTAAAACGGTCTAGGTCGTTGTTTCGCTACTTAGGGTCACTCTGAAGGGGTCGTAAGTCAAAGAGAGCTTTGAATATTAAAATTTATAAACAAACAATTAAAATATTATAATTTCATAATGACGATGCAATGTATCAAACCTTTTTATTTAACTTTTTGGCTATACCGTGGGTTTGATGAGAAATAATATTCAGACAGATGAACGTACACATATGTAACAGTGAAACGTGTTATTTACCTTTGGTTCTTCGAAGACATAACTGTGCTCAGGTCGACGTCTTCAAAGTGTGGCAGAAACTTTGGAGGAGGGCGCGGCTTGTAGTTGGGCGATATCTCCGGGAGAGCCGAGATCTCGATATTGGGTAGCGGCGCCAGCTTGGCACTTGGAGCCAGCAGCGAGGCTGGACTGAGCTGTCAATGAGATATTTTTCCCATAAAAGAGTAGTTTTATAAAAGTTGGCAACACCGTAGACTAGAATCAATGGGTAATAAATAAAAATATTTACTCGTTGTCATCACGAAGATGCGCATCGGACGAGTGATTTTCAGAATATATGAATCAAATTTGAATTTGAACTACTTTGAATTTAGAATTTGAAGTTACCTTATTTGTCAATCCGACTCAATTTCGCATGGAATTGCAATGACCCAATCCCGTTTTAATACTTAAAAGTTGCTTGCCTTACGTTGTTTTTATTAAAAGCTTGTTAAAGATTGAGAAGTTTGTCTTGATTTCGAATGTAACACTAACTATTGGAATAATACTCTAAGCTGCTAACTGTGAATTGATTTTTCTAGTCTACTATATTATATAAAAGGGGAAATTAACTGATATGCAACATAATAATGTACATTGATTTAATAGTAAGATGGTATTTTTAACCTGCAGGCAATCAATTAGGATTTATAGAAAACTCACCCTAAGGGAGTAAAATAGTTCCCGTCTTTTCGCAGCCAAAGCAATGGGCCTGGACTAATTCTAATAATTATTCACAAAGAAAAATTACTTACATCACCATTAAAGGAACTATTAGGAGAGTGAGTTTCCTTAGTTAGCTTCTTTTTAGGCTTCACTGGACTCACCATACCTAGAGCCTCTGCAAAACTGGCACCTGATAATAAAATAGAACTTTACTTGTTAATCTATCAAAATTATGTATTTGATTTAAAAAAAATAAACTATTGAAACAAAAGAAGTAAGACCCTTTTTAATATACTTGGTATAAGCTTTTGGAGAAATTCAATTTTGTTTTGTTTCATTCATTTTAGTCATTTAAGTGTTTTATTAAGCAAGACAAAACATTCTTTATTTTTCGAGTTTACATCAGTATAAATAAACTGTAAATAGACTGTAAATGAATAATTATAAAGCTTATCATAATAGATGGAACAACCGTGCACATTACGCGTTTCGGTTTCAGTCTATGGATTTCCGAATGCTCGAAGTAAAAAATAAGTCGACAGCGCATCATTGACTGATGTTCTGTGGCTGAGGTATCACTTTCCATCAAGTAAACCTCATGTTCGTCTGTCGATGATTAACATAAAAAGAACATGATTAAATTGATCTTGTGCTATAAATATAAAGAACAAACAATGATAAATTTATATAATTGTTTTATATCAAACCTGATTCACAGCCAATTCCATCATCACTATCACCATTGCTTAATTGAGACTTTTTCTTTGGTATATCATTATTTTTACTACTAGACTTATGTTTATCCTTCCGACTACTACTGCTTTCGTTTTTATCACTTTTAGACTTTTTGCTAACTTCTTTTGAAGTATCACTCGAAGAAGAATGTTGTTTTTCACTTCTATGCTCTTTGTGTTCTTTATCTTTAGAGGAACTGGTTTTCTCTTTTGATTTATCTGTACCAGAGGAGCTATGCCTTTCTTTACTATCTTTTTTCTCTTTTACGATATTATCCGATGAACTCCTATGTTTTTCCTTATCAGATCTATGCTTTTCTTTTTCAGAACTAGAATGTTTCTCTGATTTGCTTGAATTTTTTTCTGTACTACTTTTACTCTTTTCTGAACTACTTGATTTATGTTTCTCTGAACTGCTATATTTATTTGGTATTTCTGTATGTTTCTTTTCCTTCTCAGATGACCTTTCCTTTTCATGTGAATGACTTTTACTTGATGTCTTTTCTTTCTCCGATTTATGTTTTTCAGATTGTTTGCTTGAGGATTCATGTTTTAATTTCTTTTCTTTTTCATAGGATTTTTCTTTATGTGAAGACTTATCCTTATCAGAACTCCTGTGCTCTTTATTGTCTTTAGTTTTTTCTTTGCCTTTTGTTTCTTCTGAACTATGTCTATGTGAGCTATGTGATCTATCTTTTGATGAAGATGATTCTGAATGACGAGAATGTTCCGAGCTATGCTTAGAATATTTCTCTGAGGACTTTTTATCCTTTTCAGAACTTGAAGAACTCTTATAGTTATTTTGACTATGGCTACTAGACTGTTTGCTTTGAGAGGAGTGTTTGCAATTTTTTTCTTCTTTTATTTTTTTATGTTCAACTCTTTCACTATCAGAAGAATTTGAAGTGTCACTTTCACTGTCTGTGTCAGAGGAATCATCATCACTTTCGGTATCACTTTCAGATTTCTCAGATTTAGAACTTCGTTCAGTCTTTATTTTAAAATCATTCTCTTTATTGTGTGAAATTTTAGATTTTTTTACCTCTATATCATCTTCCTAAAATAAAATACAAGCTACAAATTATAAACATATTCTTTGGTATCTCAAACAGTAACATACCAAAATCAATGAACAAATTTATAAATAAACAGCATGTAACAAACCTCACTGCTTTGGTGTTTCCTTTTATTTTGACTGTGATCACCATTCATATGTCGATGTGACTTCTCTTCTGGCCTCGATTCAGATTGATGCTTTTCTTGTTTATATTTGGATCTATGTCTACTGTCTGAATCTCCATCATCATGACCATTATATTTTGAAGCTGGTATATTAGACAAATCAATTAAAAAAAACAAGTTTTATGTGTTTTAATGGATAATTTTACATTTTCCAAACAATAAATATCAAATTATTCTATTTGCTGTACAATAATTTCTATTATAATTAGCATAATAATGATGGTTAATATTTTATGCTCATAAGAAAACTAAAAATTAAATACTAGTGTGTAGGTTTATTACTATTATATTGTTTCATGCTATAAAATTCCAAAATCAATATAAAACTTTAAATTATTTAATTAATTCATTTATCAAATACTTAGATTAAGCAAACTGAAGGACAAAACTTAAAAACATATGAGCATGCAATAATTTATTAAAATTTAAAATCTACATGACTTTCCTAACTAATACATAAATATTAGTATTTTGGAAGCTCACTGTCATTGTGATCTGTTTCCTGATCGCTCTCTTCGGAAGCTACCATTAGCTTCCATTTGTACACAAGTGCTCTGGCGGCTTGCCCAACATCCCCAGGTTCTTTACGAAGGGCATTGACAGTGCGACCCACTCCTGTTTCTTGTAGATGCTGAACTGTCACACCAAGGTGAAACAACTTATCTATGCACTTTAAAATCTGCAATAATGACTGATAATGCTTTATCTTGTAGTTTATTCAAATGCACTATTGGTACTACATCATAACACAAAAGAATAATAATGTTAGTTTGGCTAAGGTGAATAAATCTAAATTATTATAATGACTGAATTGAATGAATGAATTATAGGAGCTACAAGTAATTTAGATAACATGATATCTATGGACTTCTAAAATGATATCCATTATAGATTCATCAAACATATTAAGTATAGTAATAGAAGTATATATTCTAAATAACTAGTTTGTTGTATAATTTCCTAAATTCAAAGCCTTAGTCAATAATCCTAAAATTCATTATCAGTGATCTTATCCTTTGTTATTAATGTCTATAATATCGAAATTCATTGTCACGTTGATCATTTGGTTTTTAGCTTAGAGAAGAGAATTGAAAGGTGGGACCGCAAAGTTGCGAAATAATCAAAAGGAAAATCCATGACTCTTGGAATCCTTTGCTTTGCACTTACTTTCTGTTCATCGCTGGGATATTTTTCAATCGCATGTTGGTAGTGTTTTATTAGATCTAGTACAGACGCCATAACATTACACCTTTTACTTTAAACAAAAAAATAACAATTTTTTTTATTAAAAGTTGTATGCCAGCTGGTAAACGGGCACCATTTTCATTTTTATAAAAAGTGCCTGACGTTTGTTGTATTTGTGACACGATTGTGACGTATTACGTATTCAATAGTTACCATAGATAATTATAACTATTAAATACCATAAACTGAGGCATAAAGCTTAATTTTGTAACTTATTATACAAAATTTGCCAATTACAAATATGTAATATTATGTATTCCTTATTAGGGGCATCGCTTTCAAATTATCTGGAGCCGGGTAATTAGTATCGCATTGTCTTTAGCTGGTCGGTCAACAGACATTACTAATTTTAACCTTCGGACGGTAACAGGGGTGACACGTCACCCCATCCAGCGACATAATGGCTAATATCGTCTTAACTATTTTCTTTATCGATCTGGTATTTCACGTATTCTCCTGTCACTACACATGCGCTCAGCTACCGCTGCGCTGTGGCAGCCACATGACGTGGATTAGATATTACAGGTATGTGTGGGGTGATGCGTCACCCCTGTTACTGTTTACGTATGTAGTTTTTGGCCGGATGACATTTTTTATTTTTGTGTTAAATTAAATTATTTATTTACTATAACGACTAATAGGCTTCTAGCGCCGTGGTTCAAGTCTCTCGCACATACCTAATACTCTAACAATCTCAGCTAACAATAAATTTTCGTTATAGAAAAAACATTCAATCATAGCTAAATAACACTTAGTACATATGAATACTGCTATTATGGCTTGTGATTCTAAAAATCACAAATGAAAAATATTTACTGGAAATCATAGAATATGTACGGTACTAAAGAATTAGGTGGTACTACGTCTCCATAAAATATAAAAAACATGATCACAATATCTCCAGAGATGATGATTTGAACACCAGTGTTTAAATTTTTATTTTAGGTTTCGAGTTTGTCGCTCAGTATGCAGCATTGCAGTGTTTTTTTACTGGACTATGTTATTTTATCGATCAACGCATCTAACAAAATATTCGTTGCTTATACATAATAGTTATTATACCTACCTATATATAGGTGCCTAAGTCTTATTCTAACAACAGGTTGCTCTCCTTCCTAGCACTTTTCTTAACAACAAACTCTACACTTACCCTCTATAATTTAGTTATTCGTACACTATTTGAACTCCGACACCGTTTTTACATAATTTTCTGTGAACTTCAGATAGAGCCATTACCTTTGCTTGTAATAATATTATTACTCTCATAGGACACGGTAATATAATCTAATTACTTAGCGCTATATAAAATTAATCGTATAAAATAAAAATATATAATTAATATAATCCAGGGACCAGGGCATATAAAAGCAATCTCGAAAGTTCAAAAGAATGAAATTCAGATATTACCTTTTTAATTTAACTCATATTAGCCATATTAGTATAGCCTACTTTGATTATAATGTAGGCAGTGGCGTAGTTAAGTGGACAAGGGCCCCGGTGCGAGAGAAAAAAATCGCAATCCTCCCCCCCAGCTAAATTTCTTCAGAAACTGCACAATATTAATTATTTGCAAAATTTGGTAAAAATCGGTAAAGCCGTTTCGGAGGAGTACGGTAACTAACATTGTGACATGGAAATTTTATATATTAGAAGATTATAAAGCGGAAAGATTTGTATTTTTGAATTTTTGTATATTATGAATAAACTCAAAAACTACTGGACCGATTTTAAAAATTCTTTCACCATTAGATAGGTACATTATCAGCGAGTGACATAGGCATTACATCTACATTGCACACGTATGAAACCGGGGCGCGTTGCTAGTTATATAATATATTAGCAACGTGCACCGGTTCACACGGGTGAGCAATGTAGATGTACTATACACAAAAAAATAGCTCGCTATCGCTAATAATGTAGCTTTCTATAGATGAAATAATTTTTGAAATCGGTGCAGTAGTTTTTGAGTTTATTCATAACATACAAAAATACAAATCTTTCCTTTTAATAATATTATTATAGATATAGAAGTATAGATATAGATAGCCAGGTATAGTCGTCCCACGCAAGTTGGGTGACCCCGCGTGCCCCGCTCTGTGACATGCCTAGTCCTATGTATTTCAGGTGAGACACGATCTTCAATCACCATGACCGTTTAAACACTGCCACACTATCTAATTCAATAAATGAATATATTCGTATTGTAGGTGCATACATATTATACTTACCATCGTTACCATCATACGTTTACCTTGCACTACATACCAGATTACCTTATTACCTGCGCAGCCAATATACCAGGCTACTTCAATACCTCATTACCTTTACCTCACAGACATCAAACTGATGTCTGCTACAATTACCAAGAGAGAAGAGGAAAAATAAGAGAACACCAACATATTTATTTTATCAACAAGCTGACGTCCATCATCATAGAAACTGAGAAGCAGACAGTTCTGAAAAGAACTATTTTTCGTAACTGTACGTGCGAGGATCTGCGATGCAAGACTCAGCGAGCGCAGGCTGCAGGAGGTACCCCGACGGTGCAGTGAGGAGCGACCCGTTCGACGCGCGGACTCGGATTGAACTCGCGGCGCGACGCGCGCGAGCTCTAGCTCGCGATATGCAATGTGAGGCCGCCGCGGGATGTGTGCCGTATTTATAACAATAGCGGGCGCGAACAAGTTTGAACAAGTTTCCATCTCGCACACGCACGCGATGTGGCGTGATCTGAATCCGCCAATCAGATCAACTTATTTTTACCTATTCGCTTTTACACATTATATTATTGTTCCATTTTTATTGTTTATATGTAATCATTTTTTCTGTAAATATATTCATTCATTCATTCATTCCTTCACATTAATACCTTCTGATCAAGAGTTTTATTTTGCTACCTACGATCGATACAACCCCTCTCTACAGTGGTGACCCCACACGAACAACAATAAGGAAGAATCTCTGCCCGAACGAACAACAAGGAGGAATCTCTGTCCGGCAAGAAAAAAGAAGCCTGCTACTCTGCCTAAAATAATAAAGCAAGAAGCCTGCTACTCTGCCCAAATTTCTTCACTATGGCCGAAGAAAATCAAGTTGCCGCCGTTTCCCTAGCGCTGCGTATTCCACCGTTCTGGCGCGATAAAACAGGATCCTGGTTTTACTGCTTCGAAGCCGCCACCGCCGAATCCAACCGAACGCAGCAACAACTCGCTCAACTTGTAATTTCTCAGCTAGAGAGGCCCGACATCGATCACATCAGCGATATTTTGAAGAAACTTCGTGATGAATCAGACCCGTATCACAAAATCAAGAAGCGTCTAATCTCTGTATACGAAGACAGCGAAAATCGTCAGTTACAGAGACTATTATCCGAACTAGAACTAGGCGACCAACGACCTAGTCACCTACTACGGCGCATGCGTGATCTCGCCGGAGACTGCGTACCTGAAAAGACCCTACGAATGCTTTGGCTCAACCACCTACCAGCCCACGTCAGAAGCGTACTCGTAGTCAGCGACACGATCTCGAAGACTACAGCACTCGACGATCTCGCATTACTCGCCGACAAGATGCACGAACAAAACCACGAAGTAGCAGCAGTATCTCCATCATGTCATCAACCGCAATCATCAACTTCAAACGTCAACGCTGAATACCTACTCAAGAAAATAGAAAAACTTTCACTCGAAATCGCCGAATTAAAATCAAATTCTTCATCTCCATATCATCGTAACAGCCGTCGTAATTTCAACCGCTACCGCAGTTCATCGCATCATCGATCACCATCATCACAATCACAATCAAGATCTCCGTACTGCTATTATCATCGCCGTTTCGGAAAAGAAGCCAGAAAATGTACGACGCCCTGTTCATTCATCAAGAACATTAATAACAACACGCAAGATTTAAATTAAATCGAACGTTGGCTGCGGCGGAATCCAGCGTTCACGAAAAATCATACCGCCTATTCGTCACCGACAAGAAGACGAAACTCACTTTTTTGGTCGACACCGGTGCTAATATATCGGTCATACCGAAGAAGAAAGGCTCAACATGCGAACCACTCCCATTCCAACTTTACGCCGCCAACAACACAATTATACCTACATATGGGGAGAAAACACTCGAACTCGATCTCAATCTTCGACGTCCATACAAGTGGAAATTCATCGTAGCTGCAGTATCCAAGCCTATCATCGGTGCGGATTTCCTAAAGCATCACAACCTCATAGTCGATCTTCAAAATCAACGTTTAATCGACGGATTAACCAATCTGAAAATCAACGTACCTGCATTTTCAACAAGTATTCCTACTATAAGAAGCATCGACAAACAACAAACATATCACAACATCTTAGAAGAATTTCCCGGCATAACAAGAATAACCTCAATGAAGCTAAACTCAAAACATAACGTCGAACATTTCATCGAAACAACTGGTCAACCCATATACTGCCGAGCAAGACCTATCCCACCTCATCGATACGAACAAGTGAAAAAAGAATTCGAAAATATGATCCAACAAGGCCTATGCAGACCAAGCAAGAGCCCATGGTCATCACCACTTCACGTCGTACCGAAGAAAAATGGTGATATCCGAGTCTGTGGAGACTATCGTCGTCTGAACGCAATCACAAAACCCGACCGATATCCCATACCACGCATCAAGGATTTCACCTATCAACTAGCCGGCAAGACTATATTCAGTGTAGTCGATTTAAATCGCGCATATCAACAGATATGTAATCATGAAAAAGACATAGAGAAGACAGCCATCATCACACCATTCGGATTATTCGAATTTCCTCGAATGTGTCCTGGACTCAAGAACGCAGGACAGACATTCCAACGATTCATCCATGAAGTACTGCGAGGACTCGATTTCGTATTTTCATTCGTCGACGATCTGCTCTTAGCCTCTGAAAGCGAAACGCAGCATCGTGAACATCTACGCATCGTATTTCGAAGACTAGAAGAATACGGAATCACAATCAATCCCGCAAAATGCGTTTTTGGAAAAGAAGAAGTAAAATTCCTAGGCTATATCGTATCAAAACACGGAATCAAACCGCCTACCGAGAAAATTCAAGCAATCTCAGATTTTCCGAAGCCTACAACCGTCGAGGAACTCCGAAGATTTCTCGGAATGCTTAATTTTTATCGAGAAAACATAAAAAACGCTGCCTTAGTTCAAGAGCCACTGCATAAATATCTTCACAACACAAAGAAAAAAGATAAAACAAAAATCGAGTGGACCCCGGAGGCAACGCAAGCATTCGAATCCTGTAAAGAAAGCATCAAAAACGCCGCTTTACTCACTCATCCCGTGCACAAAGCTCCGTTAGCTATTTTTAGCGACGCATCCGACAAAGCAGCAGGAGCCGTACTTCAACAATACGTCGAAAACCATTGGCAACCACTGGGCTACTTCTCAAAAAAATTCTCCGACGCGCAAATCAAATACAGTACCTACGACAGGGAATTACTTGCGATCTACATGGCAATGAAGCACTTCAGAAAACTTTATGAAGGACGTGAATTAATTATCTTCACCGACCACAAACCGCTCACATTCGCTCTTACGAAGACTCCTTCACCTTCAGAAACACCTAGAAGAACAAGACAACTTTTATTTATCAGCGAATTCACCACCGACATACGACATATCAGCGGAAGTCAAAACATAGTCGCCGACGCACTCAGCCGTATAGAAGAAATTAATTTACCTACATCATTAAATTATCAAGAGATCGCACAAGCTCAAGAAAACGATACTACAATTCAAGAACTCAAAAATCAAGATAATATCACATTGAAGTATATAAACATACCTAACACCGATATCAAGTTATATTGCGAAACCTCAACTTCAAATATTCGTCCATACCTACCGCTACAATATAGAAAACTTGCATTCAACGCAGTTCACAACATAAGTCATCCCGGTGTACGCGCAACGCGTAAAATATTATCTACAAAGTACTTTTGGCCTTCAATTAACCACGACGCGGGCGCATGGGCGAAGCAATGTCTATCGTGTCAGCGAAGCAAAATACAACGCCATTCATCGAGCGCAATAGGAATTTTCCCGCCAAGCGAACGATTCCAAACTATACATATAGACATAGTTGGACCGCTCACTACTACAGCGAAAGGACATCGGTACTTAGTAACAATAATAGATAGACACACAAGATGGCCCGAAGCAATACCTACTAGCGAAATAACATCTGACGTCATCGCCCGAGTAGTCTACGAACACTGGATATCCCGTTTCGGTGTTCCTAAAACATTAATATCCGACCAAGGTCGCCAGTTCGAATCCCATCTGTTCCAGTCACTAATGAAGATTATGGGAATAGAAAAATCTCGTACTACGCCCTATCATCCACAGTCAAATGGCATCGTCGAGCGCTGGCATCGTTCATTGAAACAAGCGCTGAAAGCCAGACTACAAGGAAAAAATAACTGGGACGAACAACTACCTACAGTTTTACTTGGACTTCGCGCTGCGATGCGAAGTGACAACGGATTAAGCACCGCCGAACTTACCTACGGATACAACTTACGACTACCCGGAGATTTCTTCAATGAAACTTTGACACATCGAACCTTGGACAACTCATTCGTCGATCAACTACGAAAATCAATAAATTCACTCAAACCTCAAGTACCTACGCAACCACATAGCAACAATAGACCTATCTTCATTCATCAAGATCTTCATACTTGCAAGAAAGTATTCATACGCACAGATGCATCAAGAAAACCCTTAGAACAACCATATACCGGTCCATTTGAAATTATAGAACGCAAAGAGAAATATTTCGTAATAAAAGTCAACGACCGTATATCTACTATATCTATAGATCGCCTCAAGCCAGCGTATATCGTCTCAGAAGAAAATGAAGCAAGTCCGAGCGACGACACAGAAAAATCGACCGTATTACTACGCAGCGAAGACACAAATTCGAACGAGCGCGAAAGTAGGTCAAGAGCAACGACTCGTCACGCTTCAGTGAACACAACTCGCACGCACACAAGCTTAGTGCCTACAAGGACACGTGCCGGCCGCAATATTAAACTGCCGGTACGCTTCGCTTGAGGGGGAGTTATGTAGGTGCATACATATTATACTTACCATCGTTACCATCATACGTTTACCTTGCACTACATACCAGATTACCTTATTACCTGCGCAGCCAATATACCAGGCTACTTCAATACCTCATTACCTTTACCTCACAGACATCAAACTGATGTCTGCTACAATTACCAAGAGAGAAGAGGAAAAATAAGAGAACACCAACATATTTATTTTATCAACAAGCTGACGTCCATCATCATAGAAACTGAGAAGCAGACAGTTCTGAAAAGAACTATTTTTCGTAACTGTACGTGCGAGGATCTGCGATGCAAGACTCAGCGAGCGCAGGCTGCAGGAGGTACCCCGACGGTGCAGTGAGGAGCGACCCGTTCGACGCGCGGACTCGGATTGAACTCGCGGCGCGACGCGCGCGAGCTCTAGCTCGCGATATGCAATGTGAGGCCGCCGCGGGATGTGTGCCGTATTTATAACAATAGCGGGCGCGAACAAGTTTGAACAAGTTTCCATCTCGCACACGCACGCGATGTGGCGTGATCTGAATCCGCCAATCAGATCAACTTATTTTTACCTATTCGCTTTTACACATTATATTATTGTTCCATTTTTATTGTTTATATGTAATCATTTTTTCTGTAAATATATTCATTCATTCATTCATTCCTTCACATTAATACCTTCTGATCAAGAGTTTTATTTTGCTACCTACGATCGATACACTCCTCTCTACAGTATGTATAAAATGCGCCAAGATACTTAATTCTGTTTCTGTCTCCATCGCAACCGTTACTAAAATAAAATACAAAAAAAAGTCAATTCCCGAGTCCTCTAGTGAGTTATGAGGCAGATACATTTCTGAGTCTGTTTCACTTGGTAACTTTTCTCTACAGGCATGAGGTAAGTAGATAATCCTTCTCTGCCCTGTCCGACCGCATTGATGTTTTTAATTTTGTTTCCCTCGGATCCGAAGGCGGGATCTACGATGCTAAACGCAACGCACGTATCACCAAGCCACGGTGGCAACTAAAATGTATATCAATATACATATACATATACATATTACTAATAATATGTTCTACGAGTATTATAAATGACAATACCTATATAGGGACATAATTTTAAAATAAATAATTTTGTTTCAAGCAAGTAAGTCTTATTAATTTAACATTTGTCAAAAATACAAAAATTCGAAGAAACTCGTAAACGATACCTAATAGGTAAAGTTTTGAGAAAACGAACAATATAAGTTCTTAGATTAACATTACTTCGAAACATTTAAATAATATCTTATAACTATGGAATGATTGTGAACGTGTGCAGTCAGGAAACAAATTGAAATCACTGCATTCTTAATTAAAATCTAAGCTGTAGACATCTGAAATGCACTAGACACTTAATTTATGAACCCAACAACGCCTGCATAAACTAAGACGCATACATATATACTGATAAAATAATTACTCTTACTTATTTGCCAAATATTTTTGGTAGGCGTTTTCATTCATATTTTAGCTTTACCTTTGTGAATTCATTTACACTTTAGAGTATATTTTTGACAAGGATTTCATACTTTTGAATTATTTTGACTATTCATTTATGTATATCTGTTAGAAATATAAGTAGACAAAGCAACTGTAAAGGCGAAAGCTTTATCACCTTTCACGATGCATCTAATGTGGGTTCACACGTAGCATTACAATGCTAGGTAAACTAGGAGTCCAAATTACCTAGTTGAGAGTACTTAGCGTGTCACATGAAGTGAAATATGACTTAATGTTACGATAGAAAGGGACGCTGCGCTCATGCATTTCTAAGTAGGTACACTGCTATTTTCTATACGTAACTAGATTGTTATCATAGAGATCATGCTAACAAGTTGACATGAGCCGGCAATAGTTGGTACCGAATTGAATGCACTGCGGAAGTCTGCAACAGTAATCTGCTCGAGTCGCGCCCACAAATCCAGATATTCACTTGTATGCTAATGGAAGCCCTTAAAACTGATGTGATAATACGGAATGGGCTCCATATACAGTGATACGAATTGTAGATACACGTGTAGATAAGGCCGATTGTCGGAACTGGTCGTAATAGAGACAAAGGGAATGGTCGACATGGCCAGTCTTCTACCTTAAGTCGTAACAATAACATTCTGTAATAATAATATCGTTATTGTCACATGTATTTTGAATTTATGCACAAATAGCATAAGAATATGCGAGCGAAAGAGCTCATATAATTTGTGACGCACGAATAGTATAATATTACAATTAGGTACCCTTATTTCTCCTTATTATTTTTCGTGATATTAGTACAGTACTTACGGGAAATTTATATAGCTTCTTATATAGCAGCAAAATAATGATTAAGGGTTAACCGATTTGTTAAAAGGTTAACCTGTAGATTACATTTATCAAGGGATATAATATTTATAGCGGACTCGCGTATCGCACAAAATAGCAAATAATTCGCATAAAATAGATAGATAGATAGTTAAATTCTTTATTGTACACAAGAATAATATACATAAAGTGCTTAAAACTAGGTTACACAAATAAAAATTTAATCCATGTACAACATACAACAACAACATAAAATAGTTATAGTATTAAGAAAAAGAGTGGTGTATTGGTAAAAAATTTAATAAATCTATTCTTGAAAAATATATTGATTAGCTTTTAAGTATATATTTTAACAATATATTTTCTGCAATCAATTTTACAAGTAAAATTTGACCTGCTTTCCGGTGCAGTAGAAACTTTGCAAGCATACTCGTACAATAGACAATTTAATTTTATATCATTGGTTTGAGTAGTGGAAGGGGCCTATTATTACCAACAATGCAAAGTGCATACATCTAATTTGGGCTCATTTAATTCTTCCAGAGATAGATATATGAATCTTGGCGTTCGAAACGAAATGCATGTAATATGTACATATAATTTTAATATGTTCTTATTATTATGCAATAAATAATCAGCAACATGTAGATTGTAAATGCATTCTGTATTATCTGAATGTCTTTATATCATATTACTTAAAACATACATTAATCATTTCGTTATTAATGTATAAGTAATTGGAAATTAATGACTGTGAATGGGGAATGAAATACATCGAGAATGGATGTCGAGTTAGATTATAGTACATTTTATATTAATACTTTAAGTAGGTATGTTAACGCCAAGTATAATAATCACTGTATGTACGGAGAATAATAGGGACAATAGCTATGTATATTGTAATTTGTATTGTAGACTTGATTGCCTTTATTGATTATTCTTGCTTGTTTGACTATTGTTAATAACGCAAGTTTTGAAAAGATTGACTGTAAAATTTAAATAAAATACTGTATACCGGATTAAAACGCGATTTATTATTTAAATTATTTATCCCGAAAAAGAGTGGCGGCGAGTTTCTTGCCAGTTCTTCTCGTACGCTCTACGCCCTTGATTTGTGAACTGGTAGTAAATGTAAAATTAGAAGCATTTAATATTAGTAATATTAGTAATTTAATATGTATTATTTTTTATTCACGTTCATAGGTGTACATTGTGTTACCTAAATTAATAGATTATATTTTTTTAATTTAATTGAATTAAATATGGCAACTTTGTGACATTTCAAATATAAGACAACTGTCATCTTTCAGTCTCCCGCGACCACGGTTGCTGAAAAGCATCCGAAACGTCGGGATAAATAATTTAAATAATAAATCGCGTTTTAATCCGGTATACAGTATTTTATTTAAATGTGTGATACTCGCGTTAATAAAAGACAATATTATTTGACTGTAAAATGCCACCTATCTATGAATATTCGCGCAGGCCCAGACTTTTGGGCAGTATTGCGAAACAGCATCTTTGTTGGGAAGTCGAAACAGCATATTTTGAGTTCATTTGCCAAATACTACCTAATGATTTTCTGAAAGAATATATTATGAACAAGCGATCCGCCCCGGCTTCGCACGGGTGCAATGTAGATGTACCATCGGTCGAGTAGTTTTTGAGTTAAATCGTAACAAACAAACAAATATTTCCTCTTTTTAATATTAATATAGATAGATTAGGTTCCCTATGGAAAAAATCTCATAAACCTCATAAAAACATGGACAAATGCAGACCGATTTCTCATAAATCTCATAGCCTCTGATGAGAATTTGATCTGCATTTGTCCATGTTTTTATGAGGTTTATGAGACTTTTTCCATAGGGTTAGACTAACATTAGAATTAAGGACTTAACTGACTGAATTATAGATCGATGATATCTGTTGAATAAATTCAATAAAAATAATAAAATGTACACTTGTAGCCTGTAGAAATAGTAGTTATTTCAGACTTAAATTATATGATTATGATTAGAAAATTAGCTCTATTTTGTACTTGAAGGCATCCCTATTCAAAGATCAGATTCGTGCTTCATTACATTGCATTCACATTGATCGATGTCCTGTCTAGGATTGAGCTGTTGTAGGATTTCATCAATTTATTATTATACTTACAACTTCCTTTCGTGTAGTTCTAATAAATATAATGAGCTATTCTGTTTGAAATGTATATATTTATGTATGGCATTAAATGTATACGCAAAGAGTGGAAACTTTTACCGTCTAGGGCAGTGCTAAGAAACACTAACGCACATCTGAAATTGACTGAAATAAAAAAGAAAAACAAATATTATTATTTTTGTTTGTCAAATTAACTTCCCTTTGGTAGATAACAACTAATAAATACGTAACATGCTTGTAAATACGATAGGAATTTCTGGACGAAGTAATTTCCGCAGCAACTATCTAGGTACAATTGTAATTTTCATTACCCATTCGAGGTTCTCTAATTAGCTGGGATGCTTATTACTATTAAACGGCTTGCTCACGACTTGTCGATTTACTTCAAATCAGTTGTGGTTTCGTCTTGATAAGCTGGACATTAGTGGAGACCTTTGCTAACTAACAGAAACATGCGTTCCATTCCTTCCGTCGCAATGTAAGTAAATAATCCTAAAAGGTTAGATTATATTCAGTGGCGGATTTACACATTTCCAAGGTAACATATTATATGCTATTATCTCCCTGTCCACAATTGTCTATTCTTAATACATTATTATATACTAGCTGATGCCCGCGACTTCGTTCGCGTGGGGTTCACTTTAAATTTTATTTTTTTATAAATTTTATTAGTGGGGAAGATAATGTATCCACCTCGATATATATTTCATTTAATTGATTATTTTCATTTTCGGAATATTTTTTAAATTCCCTTTTCTCGGGATTCCCGCGGCAGTCAGAAGCAATAAAAGCAATGTCGAATAATGATTGATGAAAAGATAAAATAAACGATCTCATTAGAAATACTTTTCAATAATACTTTTTCTATTGT
Organism: Anthocharis cardamines; assembly: GCA_905404175.1. Classification (NCBI taxonomy): domain Eukaryota; kingdom Metazoa; phylum Arthropoda; class Insecta; order Lepidoptera; family Pieridae; genus Anthocharis; species Anthocharis cardamines. Next base: position 6,583,233 of record FR989959.1, read on the forward strand.
TATAATATAGTTTTTGTAAAAAATAAATAAATAAATACAAAAAAATATTTCATAAAATTCAACTCCAGGTTCGAACTCGCATCTTCAGTTACGCATTGGGATTGCATATCCACTATTCTACGGATACATATCGAAAACTGCGAAATCATCAAACTATTTCATTTACATATCAAACTGTGATTGACATCTGACAATTCGAAAAAGTTCAACGCGAGTCAGTTTTCATTGCAATTTGTTGAAATTGTGCCTTTAAAATAATATTTAAATGATGATAACTTTTTTTTCCGACAACCGATTTCGATTAAACAAAGCCTATATGTTGCCCCGGACTTTCCTAAATATATTGCTTGTTAAAAATGGCTGCTAATTAACGCTCAAGTCGGCAGCTGTCTGTTTTTGTCGGCCAATAACATTTGTAAAAGAAAAGCTTTATACATATTACATTTTAGAAGTAATAAAGTATTCATACTTCTACAATACTACAAATAAATATTAATTATTTAACACGTGGAAAACATCTTGTGACTGTGACTTTAAAGTGCAAAGTGGCTATGCCATGATATATAATAAATATTAAGGCAAAGGTCCTAGTTCCAGATTTATTTAAATAAAAAACACTAAGAAAGGTTAAGACTGCACCAACGGGACTATTAGTTAAGTTTTATTAAAACTTAAATATTTAATATACAAATAATCATCAAACCTAGGTGATTTAAATTTTAAGGGATCGAATCAAGTGTATATTGCATTGAAGATGACCGATGCAACGTGACTTTCTAACATTGTAGGTATCTGGCTCACTAGTTCAGATTGGCTGGTAAGTAACGGATTTACATTTGCCGTCTGTTTTGCACGTTTTTGTTATTGTTTTCGTTCACTTATGCTGGTATTTTTCTATTTGCGCAAATGTTGCAATATACCAATCGATGTAGGTTGTGGTGATGTGGTCTGCCAATTCCTGTTTGTATAGGTAAGTACTTATATTGACCGTGTCGCGATTGAGAGACCTCTTAAGTCTAGATGAGATGTCCGGTTGCTATCACTAGTATTTCCAGGCTTTCACTGGGTCAAATCGCTATACTTATATGTATACATTTGTTAACTATACGTATGATTATTTCTGTACAATAAGAGAGTCAAAAAAGACCTCACAAGACACTTTATGCGAGATATATTTAAATGAAACTGGCTTGATTTCACGCCACATCTCATTTGCAGTCCATAATAGGTCTTTGCAAAAAATGTATCAGAGGATCGTCGAATACTGTTATGTAAGTTGTGTGTCATGTCGTTTTTGGACGGTGTTGATAAGTAGCCGGGTGACGGCTTCTATACTTTTGTTCGTATAGAAATCAGATACTGGATTGTCCATTAGAGAAAACACAGAACATACCACCTATAATGATGTACCTACATCCATCAAGATGTTATCTCAATAAAATAATGAATGTAACACAGCTATGAGTTGAAGAACCATGACTCGGCAGATAGCACCTTACCATTTGTATTGCTTACATATTTGGCAAAATGCTTATTACAATAGGTGTAATTTAGCTTACTTAAAAACTACATTAAGTTTATTTGCAACCGTTATTCGAGTTGATGTTCGAACGGTACCTGTAGGCGGCTCGGTGGTCTCAGGTCTGTCAGTTGTATATTGCTGGTAAATTCAATTTATACGGACTAATTGGGTATAGGAGTAATATCCGATAGACCATTAGGACAAGCACGCGCTTGCATGGTCGGTGGTTGGCGTGGCGTGATAACACGACTGCTGGCGACAAACTGAAGTCAACCGGGCGACTTTAATTTGCATGACGATCGAACCTTTTTATCTTTCATAATATTTTTTATATCAATGAATTCATGTATAGGTTTAGTACGAATCAATATTTGTTATAAATTAAATGACTGTTGGACACGGTTTTCACTTCTCCTTTATCAGACGGAAGTTCTATGCAGTTCTCGTATTAACTAAAACTCACACGGTCTTCTTGTTGTTCTTCCGTCTCCAGCCAGCACGAAGCATTCTTTCGCAACCTAGCGATGATTGCAAAAATCCATCCATAAATTACGTCAAACGAATTTTATGATTTTTTCACGCAACCCCCGTCCTTGTGACACATTTATCAGCCTCTGGACTTCATACATTTTGCATTTATTTATATTTTTTACTATACAGTTAATTTTGCGTTTTAATGCTTCGAATGTTGTCATGAGACGTCACGAAGCTTAGGATACCTACCTTCTCTTGTTGCAGAATGTCGCACTTCATTGACCCCCTCCCCTCTCCTTAAAGGGATGACGTAATTTATGAACGACCTCTTAACATCCTTTCTGTTCTTCTTCTTGAAATTATACTTAATCCTTATGCTTATACAATATATAAAAGAAAATTTCAATGTCTACCTAGTTAGTTATTATTAAGAACCATGGTAACAGGTTCATAATGTCCATGGTTAGTATGCCAGTAGGTAACTGGCAATTCAATAAATCACGCATGACATTTAATTCCTCTCGAAATGAATAGTAACTGTAGACTTGTGAGGTATATGAATCCATAATTGCTGTGACGCCATAAAAATAGACCCACCCAAACGGTGACTAATGCGCGATATTTAAATCTTTTACGAAAATACATCCGAGTGTCGCGAGTTTTATTACGAAAACCATATTCTTCCTCGAACATCTTTCTGTATTTAGCTTTTTCTTTTGAAGTTTTCTGTTAATATTATTTAAATATAAAATTTAATTTATCAGTTATTAAAAATTTGATTGCGTGCCAAATTAAAATGCTCCTGAAATTTTTATTTTTAAAATAGAAAGAGCAATCAATTGACTGCGTTTCACCTGATGATAGGTGCGAAAGTAGCCTAGGATGGAGAATGATCATTCTTTAATTGGTGCCTATTCACATTTGGCTTAAAAAGACCCAGAAAGTATTTTGGTGGGAATTAGAAAATTAAAAACGTGGTACAACTGTATTTTATTCTTAAAATATATCGTACAATTGAAAACAAATTAATCTTCACACCCTGACCTCACTCTATTTACAAGTTAGCTCACGTTGTGCTACAAAATATTCATCATTATAAATATAAAAATAATATATATTTTCAAAAATGTATACAACAACTTATATACTAAACGCCCGCGACTATAAAAGAGAATTATGAAATACGAGTAATTTATTATGCTCTCACAACACATTAGATAATGTACTATTCAGTTATTTTAGTCGAAAATTTTAATCTAAGGTACAAATTGGGTAAATTCTGATGTATAGCAAAAGTAAGGCTCGTATTCTAAGACGTATTTCAGTCAGTCCAGTATTCTCTTTGGAATTTTGACATTTTGAAAATGGAAATTTAAAAATAGTTTAGATTTTTTTAAAAATAAATTTGAAAACTGAGTAATATTTTAGAATATGGACCTAAATCTATGAGTTGTTTTTCTCATGTCTCGTCAAAAGGAGCAAGATATCAATACTATTAATGCCCTTTAGATTTTCATATTTGGTATACAACAGAATTGTCACCAGAATGTTATTAACATTTATAGAAAAAAAATGTAAAATAGATGTTTAATGTGAAACAGCCGTCTTGTTATCAATGAATTATGTAACAAAAGTAAAAAAACTATGAGTGAAATAAGGTTTAAAACATATAACTGAAGAATCTTTTTTATGTATAAATTACACTTATCTTTAACAATTTTACAAGAAAAGTGCAATTGCGGTATAAGAGTCTAATGGATTTTTCTCAAAATCATGGCATTATTTGAGACTTCAAATTTTACCAGCTTTTTAATTCAGATGGTATACAATTGAAGAATAATTAAACATTAATATCTGTATATTGGCAAACTATTAGAGGTTTAAAAAAGAATTATTTAGTTAGGTACGAAGAAAATTTCTTTCTTTATTTCTTTTCTAGATACGTTTATCTAGTTCTTATACATACCGCGAATTAACAAAATATATTCAGGATATAACAGCAGATAGTTAATTTTATAAAAGTACTAGCAGCGAAACCCGGCGTTGCTCGGGTTAAAATACATCGCATGTTTAAACATTAATGGTATAAAAAATATTTAAGGATCCATTTTCTAAAGTAGATAAATATTTTAGATTTCTATCTTAAATAATAAGACACGTCTTATTCGACCATTTAACATATGGTGTAAAGTATCTTCAAGTTGTAGGCATCTTGGAAGTTTCTAGACCATTTTAGAAATTTTTAGAATTTTCTAGATCATTGAGGATCAATTTCACCGATTGCACACATTTTGGAACTTTCTAGATCATTTCAGAAATATTTAGAATTTTCTAGATCATTGAGGATCAATTTTACCGATTGCACACATTTTGGAACTTTCTAGATCTTTCCAGAAGCTTTCTAAAACATTTTAAATCGATTACAACAATTGAAACCATTTTAAAACTTTCTACATCATTTCAGAAATTTTTAGAATTTTCTAGATCATTTCGGATCAATTTCAGCGATTGCACACATTTTGGAACTTTCTAGATCTTTCCAGAAGCGTCTCAAACATTCTAAATCGATTACAACAATTGAAACCATTTTAGAACTTTCTAGATAATTTCAGAAATTTTTAGAATTTTCTAGATCATTTTGGGTCAATTTTATCGATTTCTGGAACTTTTTAGATCATTTCCGAGATTTTCAGAATTTTACGGAAGATTACATTAGTTAGAAAAGGACAGATATATATTATTCTACATTTTTGCCACCCACAACCATCCACTTCCACCCACCCCGACCAAACTCCCTTATGCACACCTAGAGACCAAGGGGTATTTGCCATCCCAAGGAGAAGTTGATCAAAGTAGCGTATGATAGAAAAAACCGTGGACACACGTACGAACATTAGCATTTTATATAATATATTAAGATTACCGAACAGTACAGTAATATAACCAATAGTTTTCTAAACTCAAGACTATGAAGATGATAACAGATTGTGATATTTTAAGGGTACTTTATTATTACGTAAAAAGTACCCAAAGGTGATGTTATTTTAAATTAAATTTAATATACCTAATACAATTTATATTTTTTTATTATTCTATTACTAGAAAAACACAAACCAAATGCAAATATTTGAATTAGGTCCTCAACTAGGAAACCTTTTCATATGGCTATTTCTTACTACTGCCGCGAAGGAAGTACATCTCTTTACCAGCAAAGTTTAACATCTTAGGTAAAAATGTATAAAAGAGAATATATTGTGCTTACTGTCATAATATATAATTATAATAAGTACATTGTTCAAAAGGCACACAACATTGATCGACTGAGCGAGCTAAGCAGAGCTTTTTATTCATTTCAATATTAAAGTCATATTATATTTGCTACTCGAGACGGATAATACGGATATACCAATAACAACCTATAAAAGAAGAAAATACAATGATTTTTGAAACAGATTACTTAATTTAATAAGTTTCATAAAATAAAAATAATTAACTTTTTTCCTCTAAGAGAGAAGACTAAATTCGAACCTAAATTTTCCCAATAATAATAAAACCAACAGCCAATTTCATGTGACTAGCTACCAATATGGCTAACATAACAAGCCATTGAATATCCTAAACTGATTGAGTATCTTTAGCGTATATAAAAGTGTATGACATGTTTTTTTGGCAAGAACATTAATCGAGAGAGACGTGGCGCCGTTATTTGTGTTCAAACTAGGCGCGTCAGTACGAAAGTTATATATTTACGAAGACATAGTGAAATTTGATCACCACATAGAATGTTATGTCAAACACCTTATTTTCAAATAATATATTAAATATCCTATTCGAAAATAAAATAAAAACAGAATAATAAACAGATTCCTCCAAATAAATGTCAATTTTTTTTAAAGTTAGATATCGACAGACGAGCATGAGGTTCACTTGATGGTAGGCGATACCTCAGCCACAGAACATCAATCAGTGATGCGCTGTCGACCTACTTTTTTATTTCGAGCACTCGGAAATCCATAGATTGAAACCGAAACGCAATATGCACTCCCACCCGATCAATGCCCGAAGTTACCAGACATGGGGAAAACATGCTTACAGAAAATTATAAACATGTCGTCCCGGTGGGATTCGAACCCACGACCCATCGATGCGCACGGTAGGTGTTCTACCAACGCCAACGAGCCCGTCAATTTATATAAACAGTGAAATGTATTGAGGTGAGTATGATTTTTTAAAATTTATATTATCTAGGTATATCAAGTAAAAATATTTGACCCCACATTGCCTGGTATCTTAACTCGTTGTGTGGCGCCGAAGTTTTTTACCTTATTCGAGGTGGCGTCGCAGATTCGGGTAATTAAGCGGTCGCAACGCGTAATTACATGTGAAAATAGTTCACGTGTGGGGGCATTGGCCTCGATTAAAAAATATGAAACACGTCCGTCAAAGCGACACTAAGGGATTATAGATGTATTAAACTATGTACACATTAAAGTTGCGTACCTCATACAAGAGGCACCTCAAATGTCACACTCAAACTTGTGAAATGTCGCAACACCTCAAACATACATTTTGTACCGCTTCAAACTCGTTGAGGTAGTTGTAACGCGGGCGAGGCGATGAATGTGATTGAGGCGGTGAGGTGTACGTCAAGATGAATGAGTGAACGGTTGAAATGAATCGTTTTGTCTTACTCGCTCTTCTCATACATTACTCTTTGCATGACAATGACAATCGAGTCTGATAAGCAACTGATAACGAACCGAAGCGATATTTGTGAGTGAATTGACGGTGATTGTGCCATGACATTATTGTAATTTGTATGCATTAATAGGTAATTATAATTATTAATATTAATTTGAATTCTGTACTCTGTGGTACAGTAATAGTAATTAGGATTAATATTTTTATTTATATAGGTAGCAATAGTGTTGCTTAATATTTTAACTTTTCTTAATAGCAATCATATTTTAACTTTTTAAATTACATATTATAGAACAATAATATTGCTTAAATAAATAATTAATATTTTTATTTTTTTTATATAATGATAGCAACACAAAATAATATTTAATAAAGATTTTAAAAAAAATTACGTTTTATAGAAATAATATATTTAAAATTTCAAAAGAAATGTTAGGTACTCATTTGTCCTGTGGCAACCTCAGTCACCTCACCTCACTACAAAAGTCACAACCACTCGTATGACGTATCGTACATAAAGGAACTAACAGTACAAAATGAGGTCCTCAAATGAGGTGGTACAATGTCCCAACTCATTACATAAAATGAGGTAATACATACAAACACTTCAATTTCGTTTGTCCTACCCATCACTAGTACACATTCGTGCATAGCCGGTTTTCGATGATTCTTATTTCAATTTTGTATTCAGTGAATGTATTGTATGGATTTTAACGAATATTGCCATAAATTTTATTCAAACTTGAAGTCAGGAAGACAATTTAAAGTTTAAACAAAAATGCACGTATGTGGACTTAGCTTTAGCCACGACGTCACAGCTTATCCAGAAAAGGCTAAAAATAAAATACTATACCAGATTAAAACGCGATTTCCTATTTATATTGTTAAAATTATTTACCCCAATGTTTCGGATGTTTTTCAGCTATCGTTCCAGTCTGGCCCGTGCCCACGTTTGCTGAAAAGCATCCGAAACTTCTGGATAAATAATTTAAACAATATAAATAATAAATCGCGTTTTAATCCGATATACAGTATTTTATTTAAATGTGTGATACTCGCGTTAGTAAAAGACAAAGTAGACATTTCTTTGTCTGTAAACATTATTATAAATACATTGTAATGTATTATGTAACTGATAGAATAAGGTAGCTGTTTCTTAATTAGCTGTGACCGCGTTATCATCGGACAACAGCGCTGGTAATAGACAACATTTTATTGATCGCGAGAATCGGCCGCTAGCGGCTGCATTGTGTGCTAATGAGTGCTCGGAAGCGCAGCGCATTCGCCCTCCGATCCCACCCCGGTAAGGAAACTAATATGAAGTCGCGCTGACAACAGGACGGTTATTAGTTATCGTGCACGCCGATGGAATTGGACAACGCTTTTGAACTTTATTTGTATTAATTAATATTTCATAAACGCTATTTCCTTGTGGGAATGCTAATGTCGGATTTAATACAAGTCCAGGAGTCGCTACGAGGTGAAATTAAATCACAGAGAATAAACACTTTGCATTTAAATACCGAAATTAACTTGACTGGCTTTCAGATAGATATAAAGTAAAGAAAATAAATAAAAAAGGAACAATATATCGAAACTTTCTTAACATATATATCATTTTTATACGCCAAAACTCTGTATAAATGTTCTCAGGAATGAAATAAATTCGGAAGACAAGCGTAAATGAACGGAACGATAATGCAATCGAGCATAAAAACTTGACTGAAACATAGCACCCTCCAATTATAACTTTAACACCATCCAATTAGTATTTACAAGGAGACCAAATATAAAAACGAATTGTAATTTTTTATTCGCATCGATCAATATCAGTTAAATAATACATGTTTCATCAGCGTATTGTGAAAAAGCGCAGGGGCCTTATTCTCACCTTTAAGAGACTAAGTATTCGACTTCGGTATTTGATACGCTGTTAAGTATTCATTAATATCGCTATCACGTTATTTCTTGTAAACATTAACAACGAAGACTAATCGTAGATGAGTATCGCGCATAGAAACCTAGTCGGATGTCATTTGTTTCAAGGCACACAAAATGTATTCAGCCGGCCTAGCATGACCGCCACGAGATATGTCGCGGACGAGAGAAGACAAACTAAGATGTAAGATAACTTGGTATATTATATGTTGACATCGACAATTTTGATAGAAAAGATATCTCGATCGACAAATATATCTATTTTTGATATTAAAAGTCGAGTTTTAAGTGTAATTGTCATGTTAGACCCGGAAGAAATAAAGAGAAAAAAACACGAGAAAACGGTCGACAAAATTTTGTCGCGGTTGTCATGCTAGGCCGGCTGAAGAGAGTTTAAATCTATGTAACAGTATGATAAATAATAGCATGTCGTGGACATAGGCGAGAATCCATTCCCAGATGGTATCTTCGTGTTTTGAAGTCGTCACTGCATCCGTCTCTCCTACGTCAGTCTATGAAGGATGTCTGTAGTGATGCCGCGCAGAAAATCCAACACCTCTCCGCTCTCGCCTTCCACATCTGGTGTTTCTTGTTCGGAAATCTGCCATAAAATATGTACATATTTATTTTATATATTAAAATACAGTTATAAATTATAATCAAATAATACATATTGCAAATCAAAAATGTTCGTTGTATGAGATTTTTTACGCAAAATTTTATTACGAAACGTAATTAAAATTTAATAAAATTACTGAATTGACGATTAGGTAAATTACAATAAAATTATAAGAATTATTTTTTTTGCTAAACAATTTAGAAAAAAAACATCTCTGTCTGTCACATTCAGAATCAATCCTTAGATTTTGTTCGCTTTTTGATGTATTTGTTATAATAGTTGCAGTCATCAATCTTTTGGATTAAATGAAAAAAGTTTGATATTTGATGTACAAATCTATTATTGTAATTTAAGCGGTGAATCTAGACGGAATACCGTTACCATTTTATTAAATAAGAGGACACTATAATATAAACATAAAGATAACCATAATGTTATTGGTCCATTTTGATCCAAGTTCAAAGAAGGTTATGGAATGTCATATGTTTTATCATTGGGGAGTTATATATTACTATCAATAGAAATACGAATCCATTTCGCAGAATAGTTTAGATGTAAATGTCATTTCGACAAAACTAATATTGCGACTTATTGTGGAGCGTAGAACGGAAAACATGTTGAAATCGATCTGGGGGCACGGTAGTGCCCCCGCCAAGTCGAGCAAAAAGCGGCACGGCCGTACTATCCTTTTCTCGAAGTAGTTCGGGCCATTTTCGACCCCCTATAACTTCGTTGTGGATAAAACTAGAATCCTGAATTTTTAGTCACAAAGCAGGCATTGTATAAACTCGGTATATTTCAAATATCATTCTGTTTGAACCAGTAGTTTAAGAATTATAACTAGTCAAAGTTTGATAATTTGTCACTCACTCACTCACTCACTGACTGACCGATCATCAAAACTCTAAGGCACTTCTAGCAGACATAGAAACTTGATATTTAGAATACAATTAGTGTTTAGTCTATAAATCAAGGAAAAACTACAATATTTTGAAATTTCGGTCCAGTTTTCTAGATATACAATTTTTTTTTGTATTTCTGTATATAATGAATAACTTAAAAACTACTGTACCGATTTTAAAAATTCTTTTACCGTTAGAAAGCTACATTATCACTGAGTAACATAACATATATTTATTACTAGAAAAAATAGAGATCCTTAGAAATCCCTACTAAAAACAACCCAAGGTGTAAAAAAATTAGCCATAAAATGTCTTTCACCGCATTTGCTGCGGAAAGTATTGATGATAGAACAAAAAAACGGTGTACAATATTATAGAACATATCAAAATCTACAAAAAACTTCAAGAGACCATATGTCCAACTATTGTAGTTATGTCACTATAACTATATATATAAACTAAGAAAAGGACTATCTACAAAAAGAAATGAGATGCCATCAAAAACATAAATTGTAAAAAAAGCCAAGTCTTGCAACTCAGTTCTTCTATCGTAAAAAGTTGTGAGATCCATATAATACCAAGTCGGTCAATTTATTCAGTCTCTACTGAAGGATCCTTCTGTCTTAAGTAATTACATGATAAGCTAACCTAACAATATCTTATAGTGATCGTATCAATGCCAATATTAAAAATCTTTGATGTTTAAAATAAATATATTGACTTGGCAATCGCACTAAACAATCTAATTTAATATAATATGTATTACTTGTGAGATACATTATGTTTTTAATAAAATAAAAAAAGATACATTGTGATTTCATGCGATAGCCGAGCCAATCTATTTATTTTAAACATCAAAGATTTTTAATATTGGCATTGATACGATCACTATAAGATATTGTTAGGTTAGCTTATCATGTAATTACTTAAGACAGAAGGATCCTTCAGTAGAGACTGAATAAATTGACCGACTTGGTATTATATGGATCTCACAACTTTTTACGATAGAAGAACTGAGTTGCAAGACTTGGCTTTTTTTACAATTTATGTTTTTGATGGCATACGTTTATTGTAGAGTAACCGTTATTAACACTTCTCATATATTTGTATATCACAGTACTATTTCAAATCGATTCGAGCACTCGATTTATATCATTCGTTAGTGAATTGCCGACGCTTGTTTCAACCGACATATCGGTGTTCGTAGAGACGGAATAACAGCTAACAACTTTTCAAATGTATAAAATGCATGTCAAATCAAATTGTAAATTCCAAATGAAGCAAATATAATCAACGAAGACCTACAAAGTAATGCGTGTGTGATTTGTGAAATGGGTTGTAATAAAGACTAAATTGCTCGAGAGGTTCCCACAAACGATGAAATGATAGCTCCCAAAATAAGATAATTCAATTGCGATAATTTACTAAATTTCGCTCGGAGGCAAATTGTTCCGTTTAGGTGTTTGAAGGAAATAAAAGTCGACCTACATTTAAAAGACAGATAGTCATCGCAAAAAGTTTAATGAACATGAGCAATGAGAGTATTTCGTGCTCATTATGATTTCTAAAAGTGATTCGCTAATAACCGATATTAAATCGCCCCTGGAGGTGTTATGAGGACTACCGGCAAACAATAAGACTTATAATTATTCCTCGAACGGTGAACTGAGTTTTAATGAGTTGCCTAAGGCGAATTAGCATCACGTTATGGTTTGCTGCCCTGGTGGTTAGTCTTCAAGTGTCTTATTTCATTATTTTTAAATGGGTGTTAAGGGCTATCCGATAATAAATAGGATAAGTGATCATTCCAATTAGCAAGGTGGTGCAATCTAGTAATCTTTCCGGCTGTTATGATACAGGAATTTCGCATAACCAAGTTGACAGGAGCGGAAATTTTCTTCGCGGCTGTTTTTGTGCCCCTTTTTAATACGACGGACCCTGTCTGAAAAACTAGTTGACGACGTGATAAAAAAATATTTGGCATCACTATAATTATACGTTTATTTATTATGAGTCAATAATCTTTATAACGGCTTACTCGGTTAACATGATAGTAGGTTAATAATATTTTTATTTATAAGGCCTTGAAATAAATTGCTTCGAGTTGGTTTCTAAACCTACACAAAACATCGTCGTCAAAATGTCATCGGCTCCTTTTTATCCTTGATAAAAAAAAGCGAAGCCGTGAGCCGTGAAAAATGAGCAAGCACAGTTTAACTATTTTCTGAATTACTGTCTCTATGGCTTAGTGATAACCGTATCACTGTCGATCCTGGTTTTCTCATTATTAACAAGGTTGTTTCGGGTGAACATGACACAAGACTGATCACCTACATGTCATCTGTTTTACACTGGGATAGAAATGTGTCCGACAGTTGTCTGGTATTTGAAATGTCACAAAGTTGCCATATTTAATTCAACTTTGTGACATTTCAAACACCAGACAACTGTCATCTTTCTGTCTCCCCGCGACCACGGTTGCTGTAAAGCATCCGAAACGTCGGGATAAATAATTTAAACAATATAAATAATAAATCGAGTTTTAATCCGGTATACAGTATTTTATTTAAATGTGTGATACTCGCGTTAATAAAAGACAATAACAATACAAGTGTTACTTTCAGTGAAACATATGTTTAGTCCAGCTCCAAGAAAACCTTGATAAGTTACTTCGTTGAAAATATTTTATTTATGAGGCTGTCAATAAAACGCGACAGTGCGTTATCAATTCGCATGCGATTAAGATCTGAGCTTCGTGCGTTGATTGCCCGGGTCATTACGCCGAAACGTAGCCACTGGACCGCATAAACCAACGGTATCTACAACAAGTTGAGCCGCGGGCGAAATCATTATATTACCTGATATGTTACGATAAAGTTTACTATTTGTTTACATGAGCAATTAATAAGAATTAACGATACGAATTTGCATAATTTAGTATCAAATTATTTTTGCCAATTAAATGAATGATTTACAAGTAAATTATCTTTTATAGTATAGTAATAATTACTTTATGGGATTTAAATAAAACACTGTATACCGGATTAAGACGCGATTTATTATTTATACTGTTTAAATACTGTGTAAAAACCGTAGTCACGGGCAGCAAACAATATAAATAATAAATCGCGTTTTAATCCGGTATACAGTATTTTATTTAAATGTGTGATACTCGCGTTAATAAAAGACAATATTACTTTATGGGATTTTAAATAAAAACATTCATTTATAATTCTTAATATATCCGAACAAAAACTCTATGGGAAATGAAAGTGTGTCATCGCGGTAGTAATAAAAGTACAATACCGATCACGTACTGAAAATTGGATTGGTAATTTTTCCGCTTCGTTTAGACAGCGGCGGTGTGAATGGGCCGATCTATGATATACTGAACGCAATCAGACGAAAATTGAGAAGGTGACGTGGTGTGATTAACGAATGATTGAAGCTGAGCACCGCACTTCCCGCGGCGATCTTCTTGTCAAATAATTTAGGTGCGAACTAATTTAATCGAACTACCTGTCTACCTTATAACACTATACAGTCATGTCGCTTTATATCCGTAATTTATAGTCATAATATAAAAATATATTAGATTTATTTTTAAAATAAAATATTAATCTGGAAAATGTTTTAGATTTGTACGCGTTGGTGACTTACTGAGTGTTAAACAGCGGAGGTTAACCAGGATTCGAAAAGGGGAAAACGAGATAAAAAAATGTTTCGGTTGGTCTCTAAAGAAAAACCATGATCAGTAAAATAAACATAGAATGAATATGGCTGCCCTTATCTAGGTGTCGGGGATTCACTGTTTTGATCTCGCAAAACCTCTATCGTACAGATTTTTCATGTACCAGATAATTAAAACAAAATAAAATAAACAATTTAAATTTCGAATCTAAAAGTTTTCGAATATTTAAAAGTGAATGTGTTTGTATTGTACCTAATAGCATTCAATACATGATAGGATATTGTTCGGTCGGCCCGAACCTATAGTTCCATACACTCTTCAACAAAAACTCAATGAAAGTCGAAAGTCACGCTTTCACTTGTCGGCGATTCTGTATTGTGCGTCACAAGTTTTAAACTCATTTTTAACAAAGACGATTTTTAAAGGTAATGGTCGATTTATTGAAGGCATGAGATTGGGTTGGATGATCATATATCAGCCAATGATCGTGAACATTTAATTAATTAATGTCAAGAAGCTTTCATTAAAGTATATTTTTATGTTAGACTAGCAACGCGACCCGGTTTTACGCGGGTGCAATGCAGAGATCCTATACACAAAAAATGTTTATGATACTCGCTGATAATGTAGCTTTTTATTGTTGAAATCATTATTAAAATCGGTCCAGTAGTTACTGAGTTTATTCATAACATACAAAAATAAAAATCTTTCCTCTTTATAATATTAGTATAAATATCTACAGACGAGCATGAGGTAAACTTGATACCCCAGCCACAGAACAACAGTCAACGATGCGCTGTCGATCTAATTTTTACTTCGAGCATTCGGAAATCCATAGACTGATACCGAAACTCGCAAAATGCACTTTCCGGTTTTTCCATCAAATTTCGATATTCCTCCCATCCATTCAAATGCTCGAAGTGACCAGACGTTGGGAATAAATTATTACATTTAAAAAAAATAAAGATGTCATCCCGGCGGGATTCGAACCCACGACCTATCGAAACGGAAGGTATTTACTCGATGCGCCAACGAGCCCGTCAATAAAATTGAGTCGTCAAAAAAGCAGAAGTCTCATAAAATGACGTCAGTAAATTGCATAGTAACAGTTACATCATACGAAGTCCGTGATATCATGATGTGTCAAAGCTCTTTGCCATCGTTGTCAAGTCGGGGTCAATTACTAGAAGGGTCAGTGTCAGGCAATTATGCAGTCTGCACATGTTCGCTGTTACTATAAAAGTTTTAAGATTAATACATAACAATATTGCATATTACATAGTTTACAGACAGTGACTAAACAGATAAAGATGTAAGCAAAAATCTTATAATATATATTTTTTTAAACTATAAACAAATGTCATATTTTACATTAGAAAAACTTTATGAAAATGAACTTCATAAAACTATAAGTTTATTAATGACATTCAGAGATACCTTAGAATTTAGACAAAGACTGGAACCAATCAAAGATTTAGATTAACATTGTCTTTTATTAAAGCGAGTGTCATATACTTGCTAAAAAGCATTCGAAACGTATGCTTTTTAGTATGGGATAAATAATAAATAGATCGCATTTGAATCCAAAAGCTTTGGGTTATTGATAAAAAAAATATTAATTATAGTTTATATTAAATTGCACAAAACAGTTTAACATCACATCTAATTATTTCAACCCGCCTGTTCAACATCAATAATGGCACAAATTGTTGCACTAAAGGAATTCATAGTTCTAATATATAATACTTTCATTAAAAAAAAGAGACTACCCATTTGTTATAATTGACCATGCATAGGGAGTTTAAATGCATTTAAACTCCCTATGCATGGTCAATTCGGACATAAACGGATACGAGAAATATCGAAATTACATCCATTCATAGATAGAAAACTGTACACATTGCGCGTTTCGGTTTCAGTCTATGAATTTCCCAATACTTGAAGTAAAAAGTAGGTCGACAGCGCAGCGATTACAAATGTTTTGTGGCTGAGGATCTACCATCAAGTGAACCTCATTCTCGTCTGTCGATATCTAACATAAAAAAAACTATTTCAGGTTACATTAAAATCCTTAACAGCATATGTTTGGAAAGATATTTGTAAATATACATATATATTTTTGGATTTCATGTAAAAATCAGTGAATTCATGAAGTATTTAAAAAACGCTCAAATAATATCCATAAGCGCTGCCAGCCACACAAGTAATTGATTTACATACTGACTATAATCAATGCGATAATTTAAACCGAGCCACTTATCGTAGTTAATGCATAGGTAACACGATAGCATCTTAACTTATCTGAAGTGTGGTTATCTCTCTAGTAAAAAGGATATAATTATATTTGTGATAATTACCTGCGGTGGCTGAGCGGCGAGGTCCCATGCTTGTCACAAGTCTCCCCAAATGACAGCGCGTTTCCCGCGGTCCACAGACGCTAATAGACCTGACTGGGGGTGCCATGACACTGCCGTCACTGCTGACCTAAACAAAAATAGTTAAAAGGAATTCATTTAATGTCTCTTATTATTGAAGGGCTCGTTGGCGCGTTCGGTAGAACACCTGCCGTGCGCATCGATGGGTCGTGGGCTTGAATCCCACCGGGACATATTTATAATTTTCTGTCAGCATGTTTTTCCAACGTCTGGTAACTTCGGGCATTGATCGGGTGGGAGGAATATCTAAATTCCGACCGGGTGACCCACCGTTCATATATGAAAAAACCGTGAAGTGCATATTGTGCGTTTCGGTTTCAGTCTATGGATTTCCGAATGCTCGAAGTAAAAATTAGGTGGACAGCGCATCATTGACTGATGTTCTGTGGCTGAGGTGTCACCTACCATCAAGTGAACCTCATGCTCGTTTGTCGATATCTGACATAAAAAAAAAATCTCGTTAAAGATAGTAAATTAATTGCATCCAATGACAAAAACGATTCATTCATAACTAATTAATATCGATAACACGCAATAGTTGTACCTGAGGGATGGCGCTAACCTAGCTTATGTATTTTTTAAATAAGATTAATTTATATGACTAATTATTTTATTAATAGTGGGGTTAGAAGAAACTTGAGATCGATATTCATCGATTTCATCGAAGTTTAAATTTCTTCTAAAATCCAAAATATTTATTAAGAAAAATAACTTATTATAATGGAAAATCATGATGGCATTCTAGAATACAATCGATGGTTTAAATTATTTTACTTAATTCGTAAATCCCTATACTATAATATACATAGTATACAAAATTCAGCGCTCAGATAAACCGAAATATAAAAGAGAGTAGAAAAGAGAGCATGTTAATGAAAGCAAAATTATCTCTATCAAGGATCTTTATGGATGTCACAAAATGATGAACGTGTACCAGAAAACTAAAAACGTAGTAACGAAATATGCAAAAAACATCTTACGTTTCACACTAGAGGGCCAATAAAAGCCATTTGTGTGAGAACTTATTTAAAATTTCAAAGACATAACATATTGACGATACGAATACTTTCTTGTAGGTAGCTCGTGCCTTTTCTGTAATGTAAAGTCGATTAATAAGGGCCAGTGGCGTAGCATAGCATAGCAGTTATAATTGATTATAAAAAATTGGGGCGAGGTGAAAATGGTACTCTTATTGAATAACACTAACCTAAAGAGAAACTCTGTTATTAAGGTGATATACTGACAAAAAAAAATTAAAAAAATAAACGTCCTTCATACATAATTTTTTATCGTTACCTGAGAAATGCCGCCCCCGTCAAAGTGTCGCCCGGGGCGGACCGCACCCTCCGCCCCCTCATGCTACGCCACTGATAAGGGCAAATCATATCCTAATAATTATTCACATACAAAAAAAGTACTGAAATCACTAGCCCAAGGATATATTATAATGCAAATATTGCTCGTTAGGGCGATTGCCTTTCCGGAGTTGACGTTATATCGAATTGTTCTCAGATTATAATAGCTTAAAATATATTACAGGGTTGCTAATCCATAAAAGTCGTAATTGGATAAATCAATTGAACATTTCTCGAGATATGCTAAAGTAATATCAGTCAGTCCCGTTAATAAAATTGAATAATTGTTGAGTCTCAGAGAGTAAAGTCGTGAGTGAGGAACATGTCAGATCGAGAACTTTAGTGAATAGCGAACCTTGAATAGTCAATCCCGATATTGATAAATCTTTCTAAGCACTTGAACCGCGAAGAGGAGGTTGAAATCGACAAATATATGAGCTTTGACATTTCTAACGCCGCTTTAACGCTAAGTAATGGTTCGGGATGAAATATCTGCTGAAGGCGAACTCACGATTGAAAATGAATGGGATTTATCACATTCAGACTTCAAAATTAAAGAAAATGTAAATGAAACAGAAAAGACATTTATTTTATTATGTACATTGTAACTGGTAGCCATAAGATGACGTTTACGATGCACATCTCATCTCGTACGTTATAATAAATGTCATTATTATGTTGAAACTTTGGACTTATAAGAAAAAGATATAATTCGGAGTTTTCGACATAATCTAAGTTCACAAGGCCATAAACTTACCAGACGTTGGTGTAGTTTATTGCATAACTGGTGCATTTTGTGCTTATATCACCGTTATACTTCCCAGAATAGACTATGAACGGTATCAAGTTTTATGCAGTCGTATATTACAAATATTATGTTCATCTTTAAAATGTATGTCAGCAGTAACGCAAAGATTTACTATTATTATTTACTATTAATACATACAAATAATCCATTGGAAAAAAATCTAAATTAAGAAAAACGATAAAACGTATATTGCGAATTTTAATCGTTAATTTAAAGGTTATAGCGACTAGTTTATAGCTTTATTATACTATTTATACTAGATAAAGGGCCGCATAAACAAGAATTAGAGAGTATGCGCGGTTCGTTTACACATACCGCTTCTGGTTCCGTATAACGAGCCTCTTAGCTATGGCCAATTTGGAAGCAGGAAGGCAAATGCCGCGCCAAAATCGAAAACCGGCTATTGTCGTTCGAAATATATAGGATGAGCATGTGCTCTGAATACGTTCAGTTTTAATTAGAAAATAAACAACGAAATTAATATAAATAGTTTAAGTAGAGATAACATAGAAAGTTCATAATCTGATTACTACATACGTTATTTCGATGGTATGCGGCCCTTCACTAAACAGTTAGTTTAAATATTAATTAAAACGTTATGATGGATAACTGAATGTTAGTTGATATATCCGATAACCAATGAAAGGGGCCGAATTATTCACGGTGTATAAAGATACTCATTTAATAACCAAATGTTTTGTGTGTGTCTATCAAATCAACATGGAATTTAATACGTTTCTGTATTATTTATTGACGTGTTATCTCTTGCGGAGTTGTCGGCTTCTAAACGAATAATTAACTTAAGCCTTAGTGTTGATAGAAGTTATAATTAATTTGTTTTAATTTAGACAAACAAAAGCGCAAACGGTATTTGGTCTTTCTGACTTAATATCTAGAAATCTCATCACATATTTCTTGAATAAAATATTCAGTTATGCAATATTCATTATGGCTGATTATGAACTGGCGTGATTATAAAATATCCTACGTCAGTTTTCCATACCGTAGAAACTTGATTATCCGAACCTAGAGTTCAACGGATTCGCGATTATCCGGATTATTAAGCGCGATCATATAACTTAATTTTTCAGTTTTTCATTAAAATTGTAATATTTTAGTACGAGTTTAGTTATCATTTTAGAGTTAATAATATTTACTAAAACCGCTTTTCTTCAAATATTTAATCATCCGTATTTTCTTAATCCGAATGGCTTACGACAACAATTAGCCGTAATAATTTGGACGTGATTCGGCACAGAGAAAGTCTGGTCCCTAGGAAAGGATACAGGCTACATTTTATCCCGGGAAATTATGTGAATTAAATAAATTGTGGGAAAACCCAAGTAAATTATAACTTCGTGTGTGGCACGCGAACCCGCAGTTAGATAAGAGAAATATTAATTAAAAAAACGAGATCCAGTCAATTCGAAACTGTTCTTAATTATAGTAGTTGAAATTGCCTACTTTGTTTTCTTATAGCATTCAATTTGTGTTAATTTAGTGAAAATAAATCTCACATAAAAAAGTTGTTTTAATTCTAATATTGCACTGTTTATATTAAATTATAATTATAAGTTTAAAAATATAGATATAAAAATATGAACGCTCCGAATTATATAAAATAATAATACCGTTTTTATCAAATTAATATATTAAGTCGCGGATTTTATGTTTTAAGAGTAAAATTTTAAATACATATAAGATGAGAAGTGCAGTTGCATTCTACTACTACATAACACTATGGAACGTCTATTAGTTTGGTTAAATAAGTGGGATTATGTGTAGAGGTATTTAGTAAAAGTCTCTATCGTAGTTGTTAATCGACATCTCGTAGCCATTATGTTTAATAATTCTCCATAGAGCCGTTATCTAAAGTGATATGAATCAACGATAAATCGTCGGTGTGTACAATAAATCATAATACACATTGCACACAACAAAAGGTACCTATGTGTCGCACATGTCCCTGTTAATTTTGAACAGAGGCCCCACGCTGAGTACGGACAGTGCGCTAACGTCGCCCACCGCGATAACATTCAGCCTACGAACGCGAGCACGTCACTACGTTGCACTATTGTGCATATCCGGAAATGTCCCTAGAGCGGTGTTCGTTAAACAATATTGCATATACCCCAGATCAGTTTGAGAACATAAACTGTAAATGCATTCTAATGCTACTCCAACGCCCCATATATATGGCTAGAGCATCGATAAAACCGTATTATCCTTTGAACGCGACAACACATAAATGTTCCTCTAGTACTTGTCAGATTCCATGCGCGCTAAAGACATTTTATTACAATAATGTTAATAAGTTTATCTCGATAAGAACACTTGCCCTTGTATCTCGTGCGAGGTAAAACAGTTTTATTGTCGGTGTGTTGAACCCGTTCGCGGTTTATGAAACACGAAACAATAGCTAAACCAAAATGAAAACCAATCTTTATTGTTCATCTAGCTCTACTTCGATATTGTTGTAGTATTTAAATTGATTCCCATCGAGGAGTATAAAACTTGGGTTTATGAGCGAGCGGTAAATAGGTAGTATATATTTATTAAACACAGGATACTACATTCCATTAAAAATTTGTAGTTACTTTAAAGGTTTGAGAAACAATCATTATACGAAGTAACATTCATTTCCTTACTGCAAAATAAGATAATAGTTTCTCTATATTATTTTTATTATGTAAAGCGGGATGTTTTAATGTTATCTGTTTATAATATCGACGGTTAACAGGTAATAGGGCATAAGCGATATTTTGGTCGAAAATTACTTATCCAACCTACTTAAAATTTTCTGCTCTTTCGAATGCGCTTACTCCCATGGCTCTATGACGAGTACTTAGTCACTTATGCCCAAACAAAAAACTACGTTTTCGAAGTGCCCTTTAAAAGTGAACTTCAAACTGCTCTCCTGATCAATTTGGTTTTAGTCGGTTAAACCCTATACTATCTTTTAACCGTCGATGTCGATTTTTTCTGTTATTGATAAGAAAAATGATAACTAAACTAATTTAAGCAAACGTCACCTGAAAATGTGTGTTATTGTGTGGGAATGAGATTATAACGAGAGAGACAAAGCTGACGTTGAACTCACGATTTCAGTTGTCCTCGCAAATTGTTACAACTAAACGATGTCACGAGCGAAGTTGAGTGTCAGATTCAAGGTCGTAAAATGTGCAAAAATATAGTTACTAAGGAAGAATTCTTGTGCTTGTGCAGAAGTTAAGCCCAAGCGCGAACAATTTGGGAGAAATATGTGATTTTAAATTACATAAAAAATACATATTAACGAAAACTTTCTCACAAATTATTCGTGCTAGGGCTTTGAACCACATTACGAAAGGCAAAAATGTTAAAAAAATACTACTGTGCTACTATAAACACTGAACTACAGTATCTAGTATTTTTTTATTATATTATTTTTAAAAGCACAATCGATATTTTCCAAAAAAATATTAATTAGTTTTTTTCCCCGTTTTTTCAAAGGATTTTATCAGCTTGATTGTGCTGTAAATGAGTACAGCCTTTGTTATTGAAATTAAAGATGCAATTTCCTAATGTTTATAAGCTCCGATAAAGGCTATCCTATTGACAGCTAATAGCCTTCTAGCCCGTAAAACTTAGTCTAAGTACTCAATTTCAGGCTAAAGTCATTATAAGTAATTAAGATACCGCTAGGGGCTGATTAAGCTTGAGGAAGGCTGTCTTTGTAATGAGTTGCTGAATATGAATTTATTATTTTTCCATTCTAAAAGACTTAACTTATTAAAATTTTAAAACAAATTTAGAATCTTAAATATGTACCTACAAGGCGGTGTAATGATATTTGTGACCGTTGATGCCTGTCTGTCTACTGAAGTAAATTGACCATGCTAGACATGATATAACATTATATGATATCTACGTTATATGTATAGTATGAGTCAATGGTTTCAACATTTTGAAATGGAAGGGTTTCAAGGATTAAAAAATATTAAAAACAAAACCTTTTTTGATGTAATCAGTATTTTAAAAGTAACTTTATTTCATCCCAGTGAGAGATCTGTAGGTATCACAAGCAAATATTTAATTACCTTTCATAAAAGCATTACTATAATTCGCGGTGTAAGAGTCAGATGGACGTATCTACATTTTCTCAATTTTACAGGAGAGCAGAAAAAAATTTGACAATCCTCCACTTAAAATTTAACTAGCCTTTTAATATTGTATACATTTGACGAATAAAATATGTATGTATATCGGTATATTGGCATACTATTAAGGATTTAAAAGGGTTAGTAAAATTATTTAGTTACATATAAAGAAAAACTATTTTGGATTTTTTTGTAGATTCATCTGATTTTTATATCGCGAATTGTAAACGACAAAAATAAGAACGTGCAAACCACCGGTACTCCCACCTGTATATATCCCCATTCAAGTGACCTTTGTTCTTACATAATTATTGATAGGAAATGCTAAATAATACTTACGAGTGATCTTTGAGTATTGCTTCAAGTCTTCCTGAATGTGTATTCCATACGTAGGCGGCGCCATCCGCCGCGCCCACCGCGAGTAACCGCCCGCCCGGACCGAACGCCGCTCGCGACCAGTCGCAACCCACCTTGAACGAGTCGTGACTGTGAAATAAATGTACAACGATTTAAGAAATACTACCGTAAAATAAATACCTAGCACGTACATCTCTTACATGGTCATAATTTGACTACAGTTTGAGCAGAACTGAAAATGTAAAAAATAAAGTTTCGTACTATTTAAATAGAACAATTTAGAGAGAATTATGCCTCAAATTGTAATAATTTTACTGAATGATTTTTTATATAAGATATGTATCGACGAGCGTAAGGGTCACTTGATAGTAGGTAGATGATACCGAAACGCGCGATTTCACTTTTATGAACGGTGGTTCGTTATATGGTCGGAATATTTCCACCCAGGGAAAACATATTATCAGAAAAATGTATACATATCATACCGGCGGGATTCGAACCCATCAGTATGTTAGGTAGGTGTACTACGCAAGGAGCCCATCGAATTATACAAACCAGACGTTAATTAAACACAACATTCGAAAAGATTGTAACGAGATATATTACCTGAAAGACCGCACTATAGTATTCATTCGTAAGTCTATAAGTTGTATGGTGTCATCTCGAACGCACGCTAGCAAATAATTGCTATCTGAAAAAAATATTTATAATAAGACTTAATTACTACTGAATAAAGCTTTTGTTGTTTAAAAGTGTTTTAAAAGATCAGTATAACCAAAATGAATTAACAGTTTATTCACTTTTGAATTCATAAGTAAAACTACATTTCTTTCGCAAAAAAAATCTTACATAGTAATATGTTTCATGTTTAAAAAAAAGAGGAATGTTTCCCATATGTATTATTATAGAAATAAAACGATTACAAAATTATTCAGACGCAAACATCGCAATCAGGCAGTTTATCATATTTACCGCGATCGTGGTGTATTATTAGTTACTTTATTGGTTTTCTATGTTCACGAGAGGATTAACCTCTGCAATACCAAAACCTTTGGCAGTATAAGGCAAAAAGCAGTTGAGACCGCTAGATTATGCCGGGATTATTATTAAATTAGATAGGACGTTAAAACATGATAAAATCTTCCTCTCATTAATCATAGTATTAGTGGATGTTGGACAATCAATTGGAGTTTATTTATGAAATATTATCGCAAAGTGGTACAAGAAAATTTCTAGGCAATTGATGTTTTCTACAAGGATGAAATACTTGTTTGTTTATGTCCTATAAATAGAGGCGATGCTTATGTAGGTCACCACAATATCCGCTGTTTATTACAAGAGCACATAAACACGTAACAGATGACTGATACTTTTGATGGATCTGGATCAACCGTGACGTCTAACTGTGAATGGTCCTCCTATTTATTAGCCGATCGCTCGAGCGAGGTCGTCGTCGACGAAATCGACGTGATTCAATCAGTTTCCGAAACAGACGTCCAGACACTGAACGATAGAAGGTATCAATCTCGCTATTTCGTGCACGGTCCGAACCGTTACCGACAAAAAAGGGTTAGATCGAGACACGCGTAACGGAAATAGGCATCGCTCACCCGTCACGTTGACGTTCTGACACAAATACCGATACTAATATGCTGGCCATTCAATTACTGAAGAATATTACATTACATCTATAGAAATTAAAAACCAGAAGATACGTTAAGAGCTTCTCCGAAACCGTTCAAAATGTAATGTGTTGAAATGCGATCGTGAGTAAGTGAAAAGTTTAATTAACTCTGACATCAATAGCAGTGGATATGCGTACCTCTGCTGAGATCAAGCGAAGTAACCTTGCCCTGAAGCATAATGTGATTGGCCGACATTTCTGTTCGTATATCCCAAAATCGTATCCGCTTATCGAAGTGTCCTGAAATGATGGTCGAGCCTGCGCCATCTGACGTCACTAGGTCATTACAAGATGACCCTGCGAATTTGGTTTCTGTACCTGTTCATAAATTAAATAATTAGAATATACAGTACCAAAATTGCTACTAAGATGGATATCGAGATTCGGTCGTTCGTTAGCATCGCTTCAGGATATTCTGTAAATGAAATGATGTCAAAAATTTTCAAATCTTTCACTTTTGGCCGAGTTTATAATCATTTATTTTTATTTTGTGTGATGGATAAAGAAAACGAGAAGAAGGATCATGACAATATAGGAAATAGAGTCAGTTTATATAAAAGGAAATTCTTTTATCACTTTAACAATTTCACTATATATTATAAATAAAGTTCTCCGCCGCGTCTGTCTGTTCGGGATAAACTCAAAAACTACTGAACGGATTTTCATGGGAATAGATAGAATGATTCATGAGGAAGGTTTAGGTATATAATTTGTCAGGACGCGACTCGCTTGATGCGATAATCCACGTAGTCAACGCATCAAGCTGATGACCCTATGACAGAAAAAACATGTAGGCATAATATGCTCTACTATCCGTGCGAAGCCGGGGCGGGTCGGTAGTTTATCATAAAATTTTTAATTACTTAATTGAATTTTTACTCACACATTCTACTCCTGAGATCCCATATCTTGAGAGTGCGATCGTGGCTTCCTGTGATAACTTTGGATGGTTCACCAAGAAATTTGGCCGCCATTACTTTTCCGCTATGTCCGGTTAAGGTATGCTGCAACAAAGAATTGAGCATCTGCTTATTTTTATTGTCTGTGTAATTCAGTATATTATCAGGTATACATGAATTGATGTTATAATGATAAGAAATATAGTATTTTGATATAAAAATATATAATTATTTAACATTTCAACGGAATGGGAACATTTCACGATTACTTTCCATGATATACGTACCGTTGCTCTTGGAAGTTGGAATGAAGATATGGAAGTGCTTGGAAAATTACAGACATTTTATTACAATTAATTTAAAACATTTCACAGACTATTTACTATAAAACATGTTTCAGATAAATTGATGTTGTTTGTAAATTTTTAAAATTTAGTCTCGAATTTGACGCTAAATTTTGGTACTTACATCATTATAACTATGAAAATAGCGTGAACTTTATATGTACGACGACACCTACGATTCTGGATTTCATTTTAGATAAAATTCGCAAAAGGACAACAATATCCTTTTGTACCCAGGGAAAATTAAAATAATAAAGTCATTACGCGTGAAAGGTCAGGTACACTAGAGCTGTAACAAACCGTATGTATTCGTTACTGAGTAACGGGTACGCCATATACGAGGGTGGATTGAAAAGTACTCGGCCTAACCAAGAAAATAAACACATACTAAATCAGTTATATTTTTATTTTTCTACATAATCACCATCAAGTTCAATACACTTTTGCCACCTCCCCTTCCAAGCATTTAGACCGTTGAAAAAAAAAGATTCTTCCTTAGAGTCAAAATATGTGTCTACAGCTGCTTTGACCTCGTCGTTTGTCGAAAATCTTTGACCTCCCAAGTGCTTTTTTAGGTTAGGGAACAGAAAGAAGTCTGATGGTGCCTGATTAGGTGAATACGGCGGATGCGGTAACAGTTCAAAGCCACAGTTGTGAATTTCAGCCATTGACTGTACTGACGTGTGACGTTGATGAAACAGGACTTCTCTTCAGAGCATTCCTCGACGTTTTTCTTTTATTTCCTCTCGTAAACGACGTAGTAAGGTGCAGTAGTAATCAGAGTTTATAGTCTGACCCCTTTCAAGATAATCAATCATAATCACACCTTTCGAGTCCCAGAATACTGAAGCCATCACCTTATTTGCCGACAAAATCGACTTAGCCTTTTTAGGGGGTGGTGAACCAGGTCTTCTCCACTGTTTTGATTATTGTTTTGTTTCCGGTGTACAGTAATGAACCCATGTTTCGTCCATAGTAACAAAACGATTCAAAAAATCATCTGCATCGGCTTCAAATAACTCCAAACAGTCGCGTGAAATAGTCAATCGCGTCCTTTTTTGTTCAACTGAAAGCAGTCGCGGAACCAACCTCGCAGACACCTTGTGGAAACCCAACTCGTTGACAATGATGTTATGAGTTCGTTCATAAGAGATGCCTATAATCTCGGCTATCTCTCTAATTTTTAATCTGCGGTCTCCCATTATTAAATCAAGTACTTTTTTAATATTTTCGTCAGTAGTTGACGTCGAAGGCCTTCCAGAGCGGGGTTCATCTTTCACACTCTCTCTACCACGCTTAAATTCTGCTATCCATTTTTTGACGGATGAATATGACAGAGCACAATCGCCTAATGTACTGACCATGTCATCATGGATGGCTTTTGATGATAGCCCCTTCTTATGGAGGTACTTAATGACGGCACGCTGCTCGATTTGCTCCATTCGCGGAAATTATGTCCGATTACTTTGTTAATAAATTTATGAAATCACAACTAATTATCGCACACGTTTCGAACTTCACACAATGAACTAGTCTGAACTGAACTAAATAATGTGGGTAGATTTGATTTTTAGAATTGAATGGATCTGTGTTAGGCCGAGTACTTTTCAATCCACCCTCGTAGTACCGAGTAACGAAACGTTACTCACGAATACTTTTCGTTACTCGCATGTTTCGTATCATGGTTACATACGCTGTTTCAATGACGCAATGTAACTTCAAATATTCAAAACAAAGTTTTCTTTAACAGAGTATGCAGTAAAAAAAAAGTATATACTTGTGAAAAAGTGTTTTCAAAAAATTTTGCCACTAAAATTTCATAAATTTTATGTAATAGTATGAAATAAACGAAAGTGAAAGTTTTAGTCTCTCATGAAATTCTAAAATTATTTCACTGTAACTTAATTTTCAAACAATTAATTAAATCGCACGCTTGCGAGCGCAACTTAAACTAGTTCTGTAAATTTGTTTCTCTAGCATAACATAGCATGTTATGAGGTATTAGGAGTAACGAGTAACGATACGATAGTAACGAGTACTGAATGTATAGTAACGAATACATACGGGTACGGTTTTTTTTCGTTACTTTTACACCTCTAAGGTACACACAGTGAGTATTTAAGTAATACTAATATTTGTTTAACATTCAATAAGGCCTTATTTAGCCTTTCATTGACCATTAGCACGAGTACACGGTGCCGCGCATGGGCTGCTAGTTGCGACGAACGATTATTGTCCAATGTTTACGGCTTCGTGATCACACAACTGCTCCCAGCCCGTGCTATACTGACGTCTCACGAACAGATTTGCTTCAAGCTTATTTACATAGAAAAAGCTCATTAATTATCCACTTACACTAAACCTTTAGCTGTACCGTAGTTTTTTAACGAATTCCTGTCAAAAGATTCTCGCACTCGTTTATAGGGAAATTATGTCTGTTCTTTGATGTTAGATATCGACAGACGAGCATGAGGTTCACTTGATGGTAGGTGATACCTCAGCCACAGAACATCGAGACATTTTTACTTCGAGCATTCGGAAATCCATACACTTCACGGTTTTTCCATCTATGTCTCTTTTTGAGTAGAAAGGAAGATGATAGCATAGGGTCTTAATTGAACAATAGTAGGTAGTCTCGAAACGTCACCATAACTTAGTTGTCCGTGGTCTCAGAGCGTCTGACCCACTCGGTCTTAATTACAGACAAAACACTCCGTTATCGGCTGAACGTGTCTACAATTCTCCTTCCATTTATGCCCAAAGAACAGTAACATAAACAAAGGCGAGCGATCGTAGAGCGAACTGCAAACATTGATCTGCACTTGGATGCCAAGCTTAATGTTTATACAAGGTATTTTGTTCAACGATTAACCTCAATAGCGAGTTCATATATTAGTTCCACAAATAAAAATGACGAGATTAACGTACGTACATAATTGTTTCTTAAATTAGAAATAATACGTGATCCATCATACGCATAGTATGTTCTTGTAAAACCTGCTATGTTCAATCCTTTTTTGATCTAATTGACATAACATCGCCATATGTTTTATTGTTACCCCTTTTCTTATACCGCTAAATCATTAATAGACCATTTGTATACATCCTCGGTAAATGAAAAAAAGACCATGTTTATTGGAAGCTGGCCAGTGACATGTTTATGCTATATATATATATGTATTTTATAGCTTGTTTGAAGAAAAATAGAATAGATTTAAAAAAATCGAAATATATACTTAATAATATTTAATTTAATATTATAAAGAGGAAAGATTTGTATTTTTGTATGTTATGAATAAACTCAAAAACTACTGGACCGATTTTGAAAATTCTTTCACCAATAGAAAGCTACATTATCAGCGAGTAACATAGGCTGTTTTGTGTATAGTACCTCTACATTGCACCCGTGTGAAGCCGGGGCGGGTTGCTAGTAATAAGATAAAATAACAATGAAAAATGATATCAATATCTCAGAAAAGTCTTGAGAATATGTACCGTGAGGAGGAATTAATTAAAGCGATTCGCGAACTACCATTAAACAACGAGCACTGTTTTACGAAGACCAACGGGACCTTATCATTCGCTTTTAAAATTTATGGTATAACGGCTAATTAAGAGTAACATCATTCGGATGAACACATCGCCTCACGATTTTCAGTAAGACTTTTAAACTTTCAGATTTCCTTCGGTTTCCTTTGGTTATACAAATAAGTTTTTTTTATTAATAACAAAGCGCCCCGGCTTCACACGGGTGCAATGTAGATGAACTATACACAAAACATAGCCTATGTTACTCGCTGATAATGTAGCTTTCTATTGGTGACAGAATTTTCAAAATCGGTCCAGTAGTTTTTGAGTGTATTCATAACATACAAAAATACAAATCTTTCCTCTTTATAATATGAGTATAGACTACGCTTTGCCTACGTGGAAAATTTGCAGTGTTTTCCAATGATTAAAAGTATCCCTTTTTTTTTTTACCTGTCTAGCGCTGGTATTTCAACCAAGTACGGATAGAAACCCGCCGTGCGCCTGGATGTCTGAAGGTGGAAAGGAGATGGGGGAATCAAATTGTGAAGTTCAGTCGCACACTCACCGAAATGAAGCCGATAGAATTCCGAGAGACTTGCCACTTTGCGACGATGGTCGAGGCTAAGTAATCGGCGATCCCCGTGGAAATCTCAAGTTACTCCGTTTATGCGTTATATAAGGATTAACAACAAACACACATTCACATTTAGAATCTACTGATTTGCTTATTTAAATTATATTACAGTCACAAGAAAAAATATGTAAATCAATCAATTTCATAAGTGTGGAATGAAACGCAAAAAATATTAAATATATTCTGTCACCTTTCCTTGAGAGGTATTGAGATCCGATCCGGTTATTAAAATGAAATTATTGTAGACGTTTATAAGGTCTTAATATAAGTGACTCGCTTACCCTTAGGTAATTACTATTTATGATATGCGCATATTCTATGGAGAACGAAAGGGATTGCTTACTAAGTAACAAGTATAGCCTACAGTCTCCTTCGTATTACTTCTTTGTCGTACAAATCACAAAGCGCTACCATATTTTTAATAATTTATTTCATCAAATTACCGCTACCGTTTTATGTCTCTTTTTCTTATTACTTAATATTGTTTTTTATTAACGCGAGTATCACACATTTAAATAAAAAATATTTTATACCGAATTAAACAGCGATTTATTTTGATTTAATCTGCCCGTGACCACGGTTGCTGGAAAGCATCCGAAACTTCGGGATAAATTATAAATCGCGTTTTAATCCGGTATAAAGTATTCTAATTATTTCTGTTTAAAATTTTAGTAAAATGTGTGAAATAACGGAAATAGCATGTTGCGGTCGTGTTCATTAATATTAGGAATTACACTTTGCATGACAATTTAAAGTTAGAACTAAGTGTAATTACATTAGGTAGTGTATACTTATTCTAAGATGTGAAACAATTAAATTAAAAAGAACATTATTTATTTTTATTTTCCTCGAAGCAGGAATAAATTTCACACTAAAACCCGTTCACAAAATTGTAGAAAATTACGTTTCCTGCTTCAGAATGTTGCAAAATAGTTTAATAAGTATCTTTATCCGATGTAGTGTAATTGAATAAATGAACACGATTTGTCCTAATGAATGTCTTTACATGAGAGTCGAGATTAACTCTATGAGCTCGACTGCTCGAGGGTTTCCGAGCGCATATCAGAAATTCGCTACACTTATCTCGCCACTATGGATTTGAATATCTGAGTGGTTGTTTAGAATTTATAAATAACCTCCGTGCTTTCAGCGAAATAACTCATTCCTTATAAATCGAACGATTTGAATTGCGTTCGCTCATTAGCGATTCCAACTGTGCGGCGTTGTCCAGAAACTACACAACTTATTACTTTGGCTACACAATTAAAAGCATTCGTAATACATAAACCTTAGATATTTCTTATATGTGTGTTTAGAGACTTTCTGGTTTATGACGTCACTCAATCGTGTGCAATAAATTATGTAAATAAGTAATAATTATATACAAAAACTTTAATTATGTAATATATCATATTATCTTTTATTAACGTGAGTATCACCTATAACTTAATAAAAAACAAGAGGATTCTGTTAGCTAGTATTGCCAGAATATAGAATATTACAGCAAGTAACTTAATTCCGTAGCAACTGCCTGAAAATTCAAATCAGACAGTTGTAATCTTTCAGTCTGTTCATGACCACGCTTGCTAGAAAATTAATGATGCATAATATAATGAATAAAACGCGTTTTAATCAAGTTAAAGTTATTTTATTTAAATGTACTATATCTTTTTATGAACGGTGATATTAAAATGAAATTAAAGAGACTACGAGTATGTGCTAATTCATTCAACGATATAAAATTTTGGTTAAAATAAACGGAGAGACTGATAGCTTTGAACTGCTTTAAATATGTTACTTATTTTGCTATTAATCCTTAGTACTTACTGGCATGTTCTTATCACTTCTAACAGGTTCTATCATATGCGATTATATCTCACTTCCGCTATTAATTAACACTTAATTGAGATACGTCCATAAATGTGAAGCAAAACGTGTTAACGGTACAATTAATTGACTCTCTTAAAAGAAATCATAACAATACCTTTTAAGCAGTGGCGGATTTACACATTTCCAAGGTATAGGCTATTACCTAATCTTCTCCCTCGTCTACAATTGTCTATTCTTAAATTAATATCTTATATATAAAATTTCCATGTCACAATGTTAGTTACCGTACTCCTCAGACCTACTGAATACGCATATACTTTTTACCAAATTGTATATATGCGTATTCAGTAGGTCTGAGAATCGGCTACTATCTATTTTTCATACCCCTAAGTGATAAGGGTTGTTCATCCTTAACTTTTTTTTTAATTTTTGGACGAAATTTTTTGTTTTTATTTTTTTATAATGTGGCATTAAAAAATACATACAACCCTAAATTTTTACCTTTTTATCACCAACCCCTGCCTTTTTTTGTCAAAAAATCTAGTCCCGTGCAAAGCCAGGGCGGGTCGCTAGTAATATATAGAGTCCGATTATTATTGGTTCGGGGCGACAAGTTTGATATTTCGTTGAATGACATCATAAAAACGTTCTACAGAATTCTTTTTGATTTCCATAAGACACCTAAAAATAAAATTGGTCCCCAAATTTTCCGCCCTAGGCTCAAGCCTACTCAGCCTGCTGGTAAATCCGCCAATGCTTTTAAGTTAGGTACATTCGGTGTTAAAAAGTAACAAGAATTAAAATAATTATAAAAAATACTGATAAGAGCATCTTTATTTAAGTAAATTTAAACCTTGGGAAAGGTAAAGAAATAAGTTTTAATTAGTGAAAGCGTTCCGAGAGTAAGCACAGAAGGGTCAACAGTTATTCCGAAATACGATAAGGACCAAGGAGGACAAGTGCAATTGTATATGTTGATATAATTAAGAGAAACGTATACAACGTGGGACGAGAGAAATAAATACCTACCGCAGAATAAAATTAGCAATAAATAAATATAATATTACTTTTATTAAATCTGACTAGGATTCACGCAGAACGCTCTACCGGCCTAGCATGAAAACTCGACATTTAATATCAAAAATAGATATATTTGTCGATCGAGATATCTTTTGTATCAAAATTGTCGATGTCGAGATGTAATATATCAAGATATCTTACATCTTAGTTTGTCTTCTCTCGTCCGCGACATATCTCGTGGCGGTCATGCTAGGGCGGATGATGAGAGGAGTGTTAGGTTAGGGCGTGTAGAGCTAGGAGCTTGGCTCTCCATAAGATCTGATAACTTTTTTACAGTGCAAGCAATATGTAGGTACCTATCGTCTTGGCGTTACTTTACATAAAAATGTTTTTGGTAGGATATAATATTTTTATGCATCGGATAGTCAGCTTACTTGAGTGGCGCACTTGCAACATCAGAGGATTTGCAACATCAACATATAATTATGTTGTGCAAGAAAGTAAAGTTTTATATGAATATTGGTATTTATATAAAACTAAACATACAAGAATTAAAAAAAAACTGCTTAATGAATGCTTTTTGGCATTAGTTATTTACTCAGATCTTATACTTTATTGATTTAAATATTTTTTAATGCAATAAAGAAAACAACTGAGTCAAAGTATAAACAATAAAATAGTTTCAAATTAAAGAAAAATCTGATAGGCTCTTACTCAGAGAAGAAATGACGCTTAAGTCTAAATTGACCAATTAACCGGATGTTAATTTGCTCGTGAATCCAGCGAGATGCAGATTCTAAACGATAAAGTAGACAATTCGAGGTCGTTGTTCACCGTGAGAATATCCTTTATATTATTCACATTAGCTCCCGATGTGATTTTGTTTTAGTAAAAATAACACTATGAATTATCACAAATAGAATAATATTTTGATAATTAACGCATTGTGTTCAAAATTAAGCTGCTATATACAAATTCTATAGAACATTAGTGAGATCTCTTAAAAAAGAAATTTCATATAGCATGATCTCATAATTCTATGAAAACATGGAGGAGGATTCCTCAAGAAAATGTCCGATATTCATTGAAAGCATGATTTCTAGGATGAGAGACTGAAATATCGTAGTCGTATTTGACTATCCAAACGTTTCCCCTATGCGAAATGGTAGTTTATATTACATATTTTCTATTTTAACAACATTATTGTATATTAACTTTATCTCGATTTTTTTTATGTTAGATATCGATAGACGAGCATGAGGTTCACTTACCTTAGGTGATACCTCAGCCACAGGACGTCAGTCAATGATGCGCTGTCGAGCTACTGTGGTTCGTTACCCGGTCGGAATTTCGATATTCCTCCTACCCGTTCAATGCCCGAAATTACCCGGTGGGATTCGAACCCACGACCCATCGATGCATGACAGGTGTTTTACTAAACGCGCCAACAAGCCCGTCTAAATTATATTATACAATATAAACAATATTCACGTGACCCTTATTTTGTTTTTCGTGGTATAAAAGTCATACGTTACTCAAAAGGTTATTGACCAAAACCATGCAGTCATCACCCAAGAAGCAATTAAGATAAATATAGCGTTGAATTAATTTATATTTAATAATAGAGTTTAACAATAATTTAACAAAATCCCGTTGATTAATTACAATATGGCATAGCTTGACCCACAGTTTTGAACTCGTGACCACAACCAGTTTGCTTAAACATCACGGCATGTTCGTAATTATCATCGAATATATGTTTATGTTGTCATCCATTTGTTGCTGGGTCAAGAATCATAAGTCGCGCTTGTCTTGCGAACGGTTAAAGGATTAAGCTCTTTGCATACCGTGTGAGGTCTGCGGTCTGTGACCCTTTGGTGCTGCCGCACATTAGGATACAGCAAGCAACAACTTAACTTCACCACTAGTTGCGGCCACTAATTACAAATATTATATCTGACAGCAAGATTTAAAGTGGGCGGGGAGAAACCAGCGACTGTAGCCGCAGCAACAGGTGACAGCTGTCTGATTTGAATTTCAAAAAGTTGCCATATTAACGCTATCTATTCCTACAGAATTGATATTTTCTGTAATTTTCTATATTATGGCAATATTGACTAACAACCCTCTTGTTTTCAATGTTTGACTTGGGGATTTAGATTTTTAATTACTGGATCACAGGAAAGAAAGACAATATTAATCTGCATCTTGTGGCGGTCACTAGTGGCCTAATGTGCGTCAACACTTGCACTTCATGTTAATATTGTCGTGTTTCAAGCGACGACATAGAACGAGAGGTGCGTTCAAGACTTTACTGTCGCGGAAAACTATTTTATTATGCGTTTAATATCGGAATCTACAGTTATTGCTCGAGTTACGATTAACATAACTATATATGGACGTCCAAATAAAATTAACCGTTTAACAAATTTTACTCATACGGAACTCACTTTAGTGCTACTGCAGTAATAATATTTAAATGGCGCTTATAACATCAGCAATAGCTTTTTAATAAGTTAAAACGCATAGAAAGCTGAAATGTATATATATTTCTATATATCTGTGCTTTCTGAGGTGAACAAATAGAGACCGAGTTGAATAGTTTCCTTGTTATTTGAATACTATAAAGTTTCTCCTTTGTTTATTGTAGGTTCTTACAATGCAGAGAAAGTTAAGAGGGCTGGCGGGATTTAATATCTTAGTGCCATATCTTCTTAGGTTTGGATCTCTACGATGGTATATTAAATATTTATACGAGAAATCACTTCGCGTAATGATGCCACAAGCACTAAGTTTTCCATCCCTTTGTTGTAAATAAATCTGTTAAATTTTTCGATATGAAATTGAGATTACGTTAAAAATAATAAAAATTATTAAGTTATTTAGTATTTTAAACGAATGCCTTAATCATAATTAAGGTCCGTTTGATTTTTTATTGAATAGTCTCATTCCACTCTTCGTTTTTCGATATTAACTCTCTTTAATCTTCGGGCATAAACCATTGCCCGACTAATAAAATGAAAGATAAGTTTGTATCGAACAAAAAAATAAGAAAAGTGCATTAGTATTTAATTAAAATTTAACGATCTCCGGGCACTAAATGATCGATGCGAACCGAGATTCAAGACAATAGAACGGGAGTGAAACGACGTCAAAAAACACACATGTATTATCCCAGTTTCCGTAGAATTTCTCACATATTTAATTTGTTAATTAATCGCGTGATAGTGTCGTCTAACACACTGAATAAATCTCCTATGTTAATGGTCTCGTTTTCAAAGTATTCGTGATCGTGACCTGTATTCACCTGTTTATGTTAATACGTAAGTAATATTGCGTTAGTTAACACTGTAACACTTTGTTGTACCCATTCATATTATCCGCACTTGGCCGCTGTATAACAATAATTAACTGGGTTTTCTAATCATTAATCGATCGGAGTTTGAGGATGATGTCACGGGAAGACATATGTATTGAGGAGTTTGTTCTGTGTATCACTGTGAATTCCTCTTTGGAGATTCCGGGGCCCTCCGATTTCTCGGGCCGAATATGGCAATGGGGTTTTAGGCAGCCCATACCAACTGAATGGCGGGTATCCCTGTTGATAGCCATACGAAAAGAAATAGGCAAAACAGACAATCGTTCGTTTCTTAAATACATATTATATTGTTCATATTCGTTGGCACGTTTGATAGAACAGGTGTCCTAGGTACCTTGCGCACTGATGGGTCGCGAATTCGAATTTCGACGTCTAGGACAACGTTTATAATTTTCTATAAGCATGTTTTCTCCACTGGTCACTTCGGGCATTTAACGGGTGGAAGGAATATCGAAATTACGACCGGGTAACGAACCACCGTTCATAAGGTATATGGAAAAACCATGAAGTGCACATTGCGCGTTTCGGTCTCAGTCTATGGATTCCAATGCTCGAAGTAAAAAGTAGGTCGACAGCGCATCACTGACTGATTTCTGTGGCTGGGGCATCACCTACCATCAAGTGAACCTCATGCTCCTCTGTCGATATCTAACATAAAAAAATATTGAAAGCATTTATTTAAATGGGAGATCGAGACTAGAGCTATAGATTGTAAGATGAGTGTCGAGCGTTATGTGCTTTAACATTTATTGGGCATTTGAGAAGCAGCAGTTAATATCTAAAGCTGTCATTAACCTATATGGTTTAATCGCAACTTATTCTATGATATTGGACTTTAAAACTAACGGAAACATAGTCAAACAAACTAATTACATGCGAACCAATTTAGCTTCTCTTATACGACACTGAGGGCGAATAAATTTTAATGTACGGTTTCGGTGGCAGTCTCCAAGAATTTGTATATTTTACAATTGATGACATAAAAATGAACGTAAATAACCGTAAACTGTAGCAATAAATATGTATCGAGCTCCGAATTAAGATATAATCATTAAATAAATTGAGTTTTAATGAGATTACTTACATTTGTAAAACATACGAGATGTTTTATCGCAGCGCCCCGGTTTCAAGTGCGTAATAAATAATTTAAATAAAATAAGTAATGGTTGAACGAACAAATAAGTTTTACAGTTGAACACAACGTAATGTACGGTTAGTCAATTAACGAAATGCGTCGTGTAGCAGACTTTAGACTTTACATATGCGGCGTGCTTTATCTTTATCGCGTTTTCCGCATAGGACTGCGGTTTATATGAGCTTCCACCGCAAAATACCCATTAAAATTACTCTACCACCAGTAGTTCAATTTATATATACAGTTTTATTTCATTTTTTTATATTACACATGCATAAATAGACAAATTGACATAGCATCAAACATACGAAACGGATGTTGGACGATTTCTCGTTGAACTTTACGAAATTACGTTTAAAAATATAATTTTATTACATCCTTAGAATATAAGAGGAATTAAAATAGAGCTGTGATAATACATGATGAATGTATAAAATTCTTCCATTGAATATCTTTCTAAAACACGAACAAGATGGCGAGTACTAATTGAGTGGATATGGATTATTTAGTAAAGTACCACAGAATCCTACGAAGTAAACAAGAATGTTTAACATAAGTATGCAAGCTAATATTTTCCGTAGATTTAGTTTATATTTAGAAAAAAGTCATGGTTTTTAGTCTGAGAGTTCTGAGACATTAATTCCTGAAGAAATTTTGAAACATTATATTAATGGTTAGTGCAGGTAATTTTTGGAAGATCCGATACATGTCCTGGGGCATTTTTGTAGGTCTTGCTAGGTCCTATATTCTGTAGTGTATTAATATGATTTTTGGCTGATTTCCGAGTTGGTTAGATCTAATATCTATAGATAGTAGAAAAAGGACTTTATTTATTTAATTATTACATAAAAAGGCTCACCAACTTAATACAATTTATTTACTTATACACTAATAATTTGAGAAAATTAATACAATGTTTAAAATATAAATATTACATTTAAACAATAAACAGTAGGCACAACATTATCTACTATAAAAAACATATGATATTTTTAATCAAAAACCTAGAATTTCTGAAGAGCAATATAAAAGGAATGTTGTAATTTAAATTCTCCGGAAGAAATTTAAAGCATGAAAAAGTTTTCAACAGAGTAAATATCGTAAAACAACATCAAAAACCGTTTTGTAGTTTAGAGTTGAAACGACGGCCAGCGATTATGTTTCATACCAATTTAAGATTAAGTATGTAAAGCCTCAATCTAAATGAATGCGTAAACCTGCATTAAATAGTAAGTAAACATAAGAATCCCGAAAAACAGCTTTCGTTAAAAATGCATTTCCCCATAATCAGATTAAATACATAAAACATCATACAGTCGAAATACGTGTGAAACTTGTACCCATTAAAAAGACGTCTAACCACTTGTCATAAAAAAGACATAAAGCCATTTCAATTACACGTGTTTAGATTAAAAAGAGTTCTTGCAATTACTGCAAGCAAACGTAAAATGAAAGCACGCCTAGGCATATGAGTATCTAAAAACGTAATACTTTTCGCACGCTCATTGTAAATTGCCCGAACAAGAATAAAAGAATGCGGTAAAAACAAAATTGGGCGGTCAAGAATCGATGTGACCGTGTTACAGATGGTGGTAATGCTTTTGTGGCGTGCCGACACCATCTCTAATGTGCTTATAATGGCGATACTAGGCGGGGCTATGCTAAGTAAATTGATAGAACTACACTACCAAGTTTACTGTATTAGTCGCGCTAATATATTTGATTACTCTAAATAATGTCTTCATTTATCTACACATCATTTATTTATATTACATCTTTTTCTCGAGGTAAATATTATCGGTCTTACTCATAAACGTAGAATAAGCTTGATATAGTTAAAGTATTTTTTGATCCGCTCTATTGAATATAAAAAGACTACAGAACAAAAGAATAAAAACATATTTTAACTATATCAAGCTTATACTACGTTTATGAGTAAAACCGTAAATGTATATGATTTGCTACGACTGACATTTTCACGAACATATCTTACAAAAAGGCCAAAGTAAAACAACAAGACAAAAAATTTAAGAATAAATTTAAAATTGTTTGTTATTTATTTTTTCGATAAATCCATAAAGCTGAAAAGTAAATTTAAAAAACAGAACGCACACGATGATTTATAATAAATACACTTTATATAAAATGCTTTCCATAATTCAATAGTCTTTTACGAGCCGTAAACGAAGATTACGCATTTCTTACTTCAGCAAATAACATATGCCCAGACCATTTCGATAAAATAAACAAGAATTGCAGCGAGCAGGAAATGCTTTTTCTTTCCTATGGCCATCCATAAAAACGTTTCCAACAACATTCCCGTTCAAAGCAACTATTTGAGTCGCCCATTGTAAACAGCCTATAACAATAAACAATACCTAAAATGCTTTCTATTTTTTTAGATGTACTAGTAAAAGTCACTTTTATGCATTATCATTATCACAATTATCCGCGGTAATCGGTAAATATCAATGGGTTCGCGCAGACAGAAAACGATAACCTCCGCTTGTTTGTTAAAGTTTGTTCAGTCGATTTTTTTAATGGGCCATTCACTAAATTATACGTTTTCATCATGAGAAAGTTCGAGTGGGATTCAAATTCGTGCTAAATTGTCTCTTTAAGTGAAAGTAGTGAAGCTTTTTCGTGTTACGAAGGAGCGTGTCAAGACACGGGAAGTGCCTATTTATTTTCTGTGGGAGTAAATGAAGCTATAAAGTGGCTGGCATACAAAACGTAAAGTGTGCCTAGATTGAAAGCTATCATCGTCAGAGCACTGTCTTGTTATTCTAGCGCAAATATCGCTAAATCAGTAATGGTCTCGGGCGTATTCTTGGAGGCATGACCATTACATTTAGAAGTGGGTGCGAAATGTTCCGCTAGTGGTTTTGGTTACAGTGTAGGCAAAGTGTAACGAACAAAGGATCATTCACATTTCACTGTGATGTTTCTGCCCTAGGAGATAGCGAATGTTGCACCGAACAATGAATGTATCTGAAACGCTCTTCTAGAACAATTTTGTTATGGCTTTTTTATTTCTTTATTTTACAGTCTACATAGTTTGAGGTTAGGCTTAGCATTGTACACGTATAAAATTTTAAAGACTCAAACTCATACATTGAGCGCCATCCATAATAGATACGTAATAGAATTAATTTAATCACTTTTTATGCAAAATAACTATGCGATAAAGCGTAAATAATGTAAATTTAGATAAATCTGTCACCGAAGTGCAGTTGCATAGTACTTAATTCTAGGGCACTTCAAGAAAACGAGGTCTTATAAAAAATTTGATGTGCGATACGACTGATACTTGTCAGGTGGCTGATGCGCGCCGAGATATGAATCGTTAACGTTATCTCGATCGAAGCTTAACTGGAGCAACACGCAAATTAACTCTGAAATACTGGGACTAAATTTTTGTGCAAAAAACCTTTTTCCCATCCTTTAACGTGTAAACTCGGTGAGGTATTTCAATAACGATGACCGGAAACATATGCCAAGATGAAAATATAATTTTACTGTGTGGCCCACAATTATAGTTAGACAGACAGTTCGCGAATTAATGAACGTTTTTATACACCAGCAGATTAATCTAGAAATAAAAGTATAACACATGATGGGATCAGTGATATTAAACAATTTAGAATAACAGCAATCATCTTCCATTACGTCTGCTATTAGAAATATAATAATATTAAGCTTCAGCTCTTAAGTGATAAATGCGATGTTTGCACGAATGCTCGGATGTTGTTTTTATAAACGTCTAGCCAGATAATTGATAGGGGCTTGCGTTTATTTCTTCTAACATCGAAACTGTTTTGGACATGCCGCGAGCGCGGAAGGCGTTGCACACCTCAGTATCGGCGGCATGAGGGCATCTGCCTCTGTATACAAAATTAACGAAGCAGAACCAGGAACGATACGGCATCTGGAGAGTGATCACACGCCAAATTTCGCACCCATACCTACGAATACTCAACGTGTTCACAGCGTAAATATTTATTCGAGTACGTTCACCTATGTGACATTATACGAATACACAGAGTAGGTTTGTTTGGAACGACTTGTTAAGTTTTGTCTATGAACAACCAGTTTTTATTATGAATACGAAGTTCTACTAATTTTAAAGTACTGATTTTAACAGTAGATAAGAAACTATACCTTATATGCAAAATAAACTTTGGAACAGGGTAAACGATAGACAAAA
Organism: Anthocharis cardamines; assembly: GCA_905404175.1. Taxonomy (NCBI): domain Eukaryota; kingdom Metazoa; phylum Arthropoda; class Insecta; order Lepidoptera; family Pieridae; genus Anthocharis; species Anthocharis cardamines. The sequence goes on from FR989959.1 coordinate 6,624,837, forward strand.
TATATCGCATCCGAACACTATAGATTTTTAAATATGAAATCTAAGTAGTAAATCTATGAGGAGTTTGCTTGATACTTTAAAAGCCTAGCCTCTTACTTTTACTATCCCTGCCTTTCGATTGTGTTAAGTCAGGAAAAGCTCAAAACTGGTGGCACCACCTTGACAAGGTGTAGAATAACATAAATCTGTACAAACTGTTACTTTTGAAGATACAATCGTGGGAAGAGTTTACGTTAAACAGTAATATAATTGTTTGAATACTCCAACACTGTAAAGAAGCGTCGTCAAACTGACGAGAACAAAAGCAGAAATGCGTATAATGTACAGTCAAGTAACTTTTTGCACTTGCTAACTTGCTAGTCCTATATGTTTAAAAGTTTTTCACAGTCAATCAGATTTCCCATCGTGCAAGTAATAAAGCTCAGACTCCCACAATGAGAGCTTCCGAATACATTCCGGCATCAAAATTATAGCCTTAAAATCCATAAATAAAAGACATATTCCATAAATATGATCTGCTTAAAATGCACCCATTACTATATTTCCAATCAAAGCTAACATACTTCTCAATTACAGTTTATAACAGGGATATTCCCAGGTTAAAAGATCAGAGGATATTTATTTTATTAAAACCGAACCAAAAGTCAAAAATGGTTAAAAATGAATAACTGATGTTTATAGTTTAGATTTCTGGAGAAAATAATACACGGTTACGCCTTCTGTATGCATTAAATTAGTATAATTCCATTATGAGATAGATAACTAATAAAATGGCATGCAATGATATTCAAATGCATAATTATGTAAACGAACTATTTGAAAACAAGACTTGACCGATAACAGATCTCGAAACAGATTTCTAAAGGTCCATCCACCCATAAGATATAGCAACATCGAAAACCCAGACCATGTCGGTAATTCATCATATGTTTTTGTCGCGCAAAATGAACGACCACGCCTGCGCCGTAGCTCTAACTGTATTTAATGAGTGTTATTTTTTGTTTAGGTATGGATAGAACGCCGCTTAATCATTGACTGTGAGTGACCTTCTGGACACGATTAGTGTTTAATCAATGTCTCATTATGTAGAAACACGTAAGAAACATGCCACTCAGACATTGTAGCACGCGTAGGATACATCGGAAGTCCGTTCGGATGCGGACAATGACATTTGTTCACTGAACTTGTACGTTGTGCATGGGTGGTCCACGTAAAGGCAACACGCACGCACCTAATAATATCCCTAGCACGAGAATATGCGAGATAAACTTAGATATTATTTTCTATTTATTTGATTCAGTAGTGCTTTTCCAAGCTTGATCTGGACGCTGTTAAGCAATACAGTGTAAACCCATGTTGCCATTTCGAAAAAATTGAGTTTGAAGTTTTAATTTGGTTTTATTAAATTTCTATTAAAAAATTATACGAATTATAGATTTTTTTGTAATTATTATTATTAGACTAAATATATATAGTTTTTCTTGGTAGCAATCAAAGTAATAGAATATAGTGCATTATTGTTAAATATTTTAAACATTTTAGCTTTTCATGTCGTTTAAAACGTTTTAAATGATATAATATATCACTTTTGAAATATGTACTCCAGCTCATAAGGAAGCGATTGGTATCAAAATTTACATTTTTATCATTTTGTGGGTTGACACTGTATTGCTTAACAGCGTCCAGCTATGCTTCTAACTCGACCTTGCAGTTGCGATGAAATACAGTTAAAGTTGAATAAATTGACAGCTCTTTTATGAAAAACTAGCGGTTGTCCTGCCAGAATGTTGCCTTTTTAAATAAAAAATATATATTTCTAGATTTGAATATGCTATTTTCTCACATCTATTTTTATAATATCACTGACTTGTAGTGGACATACATTACAATTAAGCTAAAAGCGTGCGTGACGTGAGCTATCGAATTGCGATAGATTTACAGAAAATTAATTTTCTGTATATATTTTTTCCCATGAATTTTTCAACCCTTTGAAGACGAATCCAACAAATAAGAAAATATTAAAACCAATACAGCCGTTCTTGTTTATAAATGGTGTAACAACCCGAATTTATTTTATGTATTTAAACATAATATAAAAATATAAGATAGTATTCGCAAAATCAATTCGTCAACCGTCTGTCGCTCAACGTCTAGCATAATGTCGAGGACAGTCTTAGATAATGGCATACCAAAGTTTAGTAAAAGAAAATATGTATGCTCATTGATGGTAATATAATTATGTTACATAGTATTAAAAAAAGTAGACAATTATATTGTATGAAACTAAAAATATTTTTAAATCTAATCTTTTACTAACTTTATACATACATGGTAAGCAAGATAAGTTTTAATTGTGAAATAAGTAAAGTCAAATTTCACCTTACTTTTCATGAGTGTATACAAATAAGTATACCAGGTTTTTATTCAATAATATATACTGAAACTAAAGTTAAATTCTATTGCTGACCGTACTGTATACTACAGCTGTCAGTTAGCATCAAGAACAGCAAAAACATTTTTGATAGTGTAAGATTCTATCATAATATTTGTAATTGTTGTCCAAGTTTTTTATACAAGTACCTATACGAAGTACCTACATTGATTGGTACTATCAGTGAATACTTTTATTTTCGACTTAAAATTTAAATGAACACAATGTTTTACTTAGGCAAAAGGAGATAGGTTGGTTTGTAGAGTGTAAACTACTGAGGAGATTTGAGAAACCTACACTTCCCCCGAATAAAACAGTTTTTTCTTGCTAATTTCATAAAAAGTAAATTCAAACCCAGATCAAGAATACTCTTTGACATGGAATGTGATGCTGATATTCAGTAAGTGCATATTTACCACTTTCGAGAATAAATCGTGCTTTAATTAGGGTTTTTAAGTCAAGAGAAAAATAAATTGGCACTAAGTTTTTAATACCAATAAACATTCAAACCATAAATGAACAAGATTTAAATAACTTAAACGCTACTTATTTAATATCACATTTATTGAGGTCACACAAACATTTAAGGATTTTTGTGAAGAATAAAAATGTATAGTATGTTTTAGAGTTAATTTTATGTGTTGATGCAAGACTTGTCGTGGCGAGGGGGCTCAGTAACCGGGGTGCAAGCCAGCACCCTGGTGAAGGCAATTGGACCGAGTGGGGCCGCTTCCAGTGCCCTCCTAAGAGGACGTTGGAAGCGGCAAGAGCGCACCGTCTTAGTGGCGAGCTCTTTGAGACTCAGTAGTGCTTCGGCACGTGGGATGGCCGGCCTCTAAGGCCTTCGGTGATATGACTTTGAAACGGCCCGAGTTCTGTGGCTTCCTTCTGTGTGAAATGAAAGCGTAGGAGTGCCATAGATGCGCTAGAGGTGGCGCCAAAATCACAGTGGTGCTTCGGCCTCGTGGGCTCGTGTTTAAGACCGGTTACGGGTCTCGTGGATTAATAGGTACTATGTTAAGCGTGGAAAGGATGCACAAACGGGACGAGCTACTAACTGAACTGCTAACGGCATCTCGTGGGTTTTTGTGGGTATTCCCAGTGATCCAGCTGCCTATAGTAGACGAATATCAGGCAGTATGTTAGGGCGAGTCTCAGACTCTATAAAATAAAAATATTAATATATACACTTCTGATGAAAAAGTCACTGGACTCCGCATGTTGTGGTGAGTTTTTGACAAACTCACCAGGTTGTTTTTCAGCCAGCTCAAAATTGCATTTCCCCTTGGTAAATAAAAGCTCTTGATAGGAATCGCAGAGGCGGAAGGATTGTCGAGCACACAATGCGTAAGTACGCAGGTCGCGTATCGCATTCTGTGCGAGAACATCCGCGGAATATCTCAGGACGGTGTTCGCAATTAGAGGACGGGCGGAGGTGAGGCGACGCTATCGAAGCATCCGGCGCGGCGTATCGTGTGTGAGATCGCACTCCGCCGCACTAAGCTGAATGCAAGAGCCATTGCAAATAATTACCGACATATCAGATGGTTGAGATGAGCTTATACTAATCTAGACTAATATTATAAAGAGGAAAGATTTGTATTTTTCTATAGTTGTAGCGAATAAACTCAAAAACTACTGGACCGCTTTTAATAATTCTTTCACCAATAGAAAGTTACATTATCAGCGAGTAACATAGGCTATATTTTGGTGTTTCTACATTGCACCTGTACTAAACCGTGTTGCTACACATACTAATATAATTCATTTTCAATATTCTATGTTCTGCAGATTACAAATTCAAAACATGATCAAAATTAATTTAATTTTCGTTTAAAAAATCTGCAGTTAAATCACACTATAGGTGTTATAAAACATTAATTAAAACTAATAAAACACGGCAAGCTCTAGGAAATATTCATCTTCAAAATCCATCCGAAACCCCATAACGTGTAGACATTAAAGTGATTTATTCAGTCGAATATACAAGTAGCCAAAGAACCGTGATCAAATCTGGAATTTCTCGCAGTTTTACGAAATACGACGGCAAAATTATTGCTGTCTGATTAATCACATCAATGTAGCTATAAATTTCACAAAGCGAAGCTGTGAGCTGAGAGCATTAATTAATGTTGTGTATTAATATAGTGTTATATTAATACACAACATTAATATTGGAATATTAATGTTTTTAAATGTAAATTAGAAAATGGGCACTTAAATTAGTATGGGATTAGTAGTAGAACATGAGAATAAAAATGAAAAGTTTTGTCATAAATATTGAACAAGCTGTTGACCATACTTATTGGAAAACTAATATATTTTATAAAACCTTTTTATATGTACTTATGTGTTAGGTTAAAAATGAAACAGTTATTGTATGTCTGACAGACTAATTCATAAAGCCTTGGGAATAGAACGATACCTACCCATAATATGTTTAATATTTTTTGATAAGTTTTTATTCTATAACTGTTATATTTGTTTACATTAAAGGCAACGCACCCTCAAGACCCCTGGTGTTGGTGATGTCCATGGGCGGCGGTAGTCGTTTACCAACATTACAGGTGAGCCGCCTGCCCGTTTGCCTCCTCTAATATAAAAAGTTTTACATATCAGATCAGATTTGCAGGTAACAATAAAATCAGTAATATCTTTTATATTAACGTCGTATAAATCCATCGAATAAACAAAACGATAATCAAATAAAACGTAGGAATCGCAATCGCCCGTCAATGGTTACGGATAGAAGGCTGTTGATCAGTTACGGCAAGGTGCTTTGTGATTGTAAGGTATCAATGCGGTCTGCAGTAACTGTTGATAATTAAGAGTGGTCGCCCAATGGCCGCTGACGGTAACGGCTTGTGCGCCGGTGCGGGCCGCTTCCGCGCTACACCGACTGCAAACATTGCAATAACGCAACACAATACTTATATATTTGTTCAAAGTAGAGACCATAGGCTGGATTTTTTATGGTAATTTAACTTATTACCTAGAGGTAATAAGTTGCTAGAGCAAAGGTTACACATAGCATGAAATAAGACTATTTTTTAATACATTTAACAATGTATATAATACTGATATATACCTCGATGGCTAACAGCCAAAAAAGGTTAGGCGTCATTTTTGGCAAAATAGACTTATTATATTTTTTGGCTTTTCTTTATTTACTTTTTATTATTGGCTTTTTCTGCGTAATTTGGTGTACGTTTCATGAATTTACAACAAACTTTTTTCGCTCATATGTATTTCGTATTTATATTGTATCATTTTTTTTCGTTTATACCGAAATTTAATTAAATTACTTTTCTGTAAAGTTGCCATATCAACCATATTTAATCGTATAAATATACCCCATATCTTCAGAGTCAGAGCGATCAGTTGTCATTTTAAGTCGGTCGTGTGTTTTGGGTAATGCGGCCATCGAACTTGATCGGGTGACAGATGAGGAAAAATATTTGAAAGGTTTGCTCGAATATCGTGGTTACATTTCACGTGGTTATTTGAGTAGATTTTGCTCATAACTATGTGCATAAATCCTAATAACTAAGCGGCCGTCAAGTGTGGGCTCGTTGTGTATTTGAAGGTACAAAGGAGAGACGGGACATTGAAAAATAAGCGAAGAGTACCACCGAGAGCGTAATTCAAATAAGATTAAATATTTATGTTCCAACGTTTACTCTGTGCATCGATTTCACATACAATAAATTCAACTTCACATGCAATAATGCTTACTCGGTGGCTTTTTTTAGTCCACGATATTTTCGAGATCAGGTGTATAACACCGGTGGTCAACTGGTCACTGCTTATTATAAAATTTACGATCTATTTTGCTGGTATTCATTTTATTCATTGCTTTTATAATAGACTGTAATTTATGGTGCTTCGCGAATAGCCTTTTTAGCATATTACTTTGTTACATATCTATACTGCAATTGTATAGATTTAAATCGGACATAAATAAAGATTATAAGAGGTACTTTAAAGAAATATGGTATATCGAGACAGTTATAAGGTGATAATAATAGGTGTGTTGTGACAAATTAGACAACACGAAATGTTTACGTAGAAGAGTAGGCGCCGACGCCACTTCGGTATGGCACCACCACGATTGCATTTCAAACATGTGCATTTGAGTTATATACGTAGCTGTTCATTCAGTTGGGGCTACGTTCATGTCAATACCACAAGTCACAAGTAAACAGCTACCTCAGTCTACCATGAGCCATCTGTTACTTTTGCAGCCCTAAACTTCGATACATTTAAAATTGATAATAAGAATTATTAGGGTTCTTTATAATCGTGATGTGAGGTAGATGTAATATAGTACCTTGGTAACTTCCGTGTATTTCGTATAAATAAAGTGGAGTACAAGATCACAAATTGGTATCACAGAGACTCAAGAAGTAGAGGGAGGCAAGCCTGTAGATGGGAAGACAAAATAAAGATGACAGTTTGACCCTACTGGAGAAGAGTGACAGGAGACAGAGTTCAGTGAAGTGAGTTAGAGGAGGCCTTTGCCAAGATGCAAACTGAGTTAAGGGACATTATATAAGTATGTATTTAGTTAGGTTTAGTTTGTAAGATATTAGTAGTTCAGTCAACATCTATAAAAAAAAAATTATTTGTAACAACTCAGTATTAAAGGCTATTTTATTTAACTACCGTGTATTTGAGCTCAACGCTCGCGGTCCTTTTGATAATGCTAATGTCCCTTCAATACGGCTCGTATACCACCTGATAATACTAGAACATACATCGCCAAAATGGAAATAGATGTACCGTTTTAAAGATTTCATGTCTGAGATCTATTGAATGATATCGATTCTGATAAGCAATAAGAAGTAATAATAGTTTATAGCTTCGTACAGGAAGAAGATTTAGATCACCATAATAATATAAATATTAGCTTCGATTGTAGACGATAGACAAACCTGAATAAATAAAACATGATGTAGACCACATGAGGTTCTAAGTTTTGAATAGAATCGATAGCCCATTTGTGGTAAGATATGTGCATTATTAATATTAAAATAAATGAATATATCGGCATATTTAACTATAAGTGCACTGGATACATTTGTAATTAAATTAAAGAGATTATATAATCTGGTCACATAAATTACAAATTGTAACATTATACTCAGGTTAATAACAAATATATTTCGCTCAGCCGGTCTAGCATGACAACCATGACAAAAATTTGTCGACCATTTTCTCGTGTTTTAATCGATTATCTCTTTATGTCTTCCAGGGCTAACATGAAACTTACACTTCTAATATCAAAAGTAGAGACATTTGTCGATCGAGATATCTTTTCTATCAAAGTTGTCAATGTCGAGATATATTATATCGAGATATCTTATATCTTAGTTTGTCTTAACACGTCGGCGAGATATCTCTTGATGGTCATAGGCGGGCTGATCGCTTTTTAGTCTGCCCGTGACCACATTTGCTGTAAACTGAATCTCGTCTTAATTTATTTTAAATGATCAAATTAATTTGAAATCCTGGTAGACGGATACAAAGGTGTAAGTTAAATGGACTGAATGTCAGTGATTATTATTCGTAGTAGCTTCAGGCGATTTTCTCCACCTCATTCCCCTCACGGTTAGTTTAATTACTAACAACACAAACGTCCGCGTTTAAAAGGAGCGTACCTAATTTATTTGAATCATAAGGTTCATGAGATTTATTGTAAGAAGTAGTGAATTAACTGCCGCTAATACTAATAGTTATTGTGATATGCAATTTTTTATGTTAATTCGTACTTATAATTATTGTAAAAAAATACAATAATTATAATTAATAAATTGAAGAATTATTCAATGTGTAAATGAAAGTTTGACTTCTCGATTCGAGTTGAAAACGTGAAATTTAGAACAGGAGATATTTCGCGAAAAAAGAAAGTGCCAAATAAAATAAAACGTTACCATAAAAATGGATGTATATTAAATCGAAGACTTTCAAAAGCACTAATAAGAGTATGTAAATTAAAAAGTCGCAGAGAGCACAATGCACGGGAGCGCGATAGTAGGTACGTGATCGACCGCGAAACCTACTCGATTTAATCACATTAATTGATACAACCGTTACAGCATAATGATGATGTATTGTGGAAATAATTTGATATTTTAAAGTATACCGTGTGTTGCGTATAAAAAACGAATTCAGGTACCGCAAGAGGATGAAAGCCTAGCACGGAGTCGGGGTGTTTGACTTCAGAGTTGCACTTTCCGGACAATGCCGTCTAATATTACTAATGTAATTGCCTCTACAATCTTAGGTGAATTAACCGTGAGAATTAAGTTTTTTGGTTAAATTACTCTAGTTTGATTATTAATACGTATATAAGAGCTGTTACATTATGGTTTTTGCTTTGATGATAATTTAATATCGTTTCTTATCTCATCGGTAAAAGCAATCTCTTTCAAAGCAAATGTTAATAACAATTACAGTTTAAAATTCACTCCCAAATAATAAACATGTATTCATACAGCTATATTTTCTTTATGTCACATATCGACAGACGAGCATGACAGGATACCTCAGCCACAGAACATCAGTCAATGATGCGCTGTCGACCTACTTTTTACTTCGGGCATTCGGAAACCGAAACGTGCAAAGTGCACTTTACGGTTTCGTAACCTTTACTAGACGTGGGGAAAACATGCTTACAGAAAATTATAAACATGTTGTCCCGGTGGGATTCGAACCCACGACTCATCGATGCGCACGGCAGGTGTTCTACCAAACGCGCCAACGAGCCCGTCAAAAGTTAATTTTACTCGTGAATAAATTAATTGTTGAAAACACTTTAGGGAATACTGATATAGATGATACATGAGAAATAATTTCTTTTTGGGTTTTTATAATTGTGTTACATTTCCGATTCAAATTCCAGTATAAATCGATCAGAAAGATAATTATGTACCGTGGTCACGATTACGGACACAGTAAAAATACTAGATGTGTGAACCCATAATTTAATACTAATCTTTCAGAGCGTTGAACTCGAGGTAATTTACTAAGTATAGGAGAAAATGATCTGGGCACTTAGGTACTAATTTCATTGCCGAAATGAGAGCAGAGACGGCTGGTGATTCTAATGACCGTTGTTACATGTGTAATTTGCAGTTTTAAGACAAATGTGTTAATGTAAATTTTATGGGAAAATAATAACTGCACTTGTAAATTTGGTTTGAAACAATTTGCAACTAATAATAAACTGAAATAGCAATAAGAAGCGATAGACAGTTCTTCTAGTTGTCTCATTTATAATTTTAGGGTATTTACTTTGTGTTCTTTTTACGTATATTTTTATGTCTATTCTACTACTATCTTTTGTCACATTTTTTAAATATCAGTATCAGTACCAGTACCTACAGCAATTATAAAAATTAACAATAAATATAGAAACAAGTGCTGCCACAGAAAAGCGGTGGCAAAGAAAAGCATAAGCTCTGACGCTGGAATTCATCGTGACGTCCCCAATACATGTAATTCATTGCATTTCAAATACCTGTAAAACGAAGCCTACACCAATAGTTAGAACGATGAGAAACCTCCAAGGTGAACAGAGCCAACGTAATCCTGAATGAACAGGAACGCGAAATTTATCTATCGCATATCGCGTAAATCGTAGCCTGAGGATAGGCGGGCAGTTAGGAATTGAGGGGTTGCGCGATGTTAGGCAGTCGATACAGGACAAATTGTTCACTTCCTAACATAAATTTGGTGCAGAGGAATCGGATATTATTCAATCGTACGATCGAAGTTCGCGAGGGGGCCATAAGTCACGGCGACGCGAGCGCCGGCGGGCGCCGTGAGCGGTGGCGCACGAGCGCGATCGAATCGACTGCGGCGAGCGGTTTGCCAGACAACTAGTAGAGTCAGTCCTCATATAATTTACTAGTAACATGTTCCACAAGGGTGCGATGTAGATGTTCTATACACAAAAACTATGATACTCGCTGATAATGTAGCTTTCTATTGGTGAAAGAATTTTTAAAATCGGTTCAGTAGATTCAGATATTACTCCTTACAACCAGTGGCGGGACCTCCATACAAGCCCAAAAGCCCGACTTGTGGACTTAACAAACAAACAAATCTGTCGTCTTTATAATATTAGTATAGATATACTGCGGTCCTCTTTACCTGCCCGCATTTATCATAGTTGGTAACCCCCAAACACTGTTACCTACACTAGTGAGAACTTTAAAAAACAAGTTTTTATATTTAATGTCACTGACTCTTAGTCTATAGTATTAGCAGGTGCTTGAATACTGTTTTTTTTTATGTTTGCTGTTTACTTACGTGCGATATATTAGGTCGTCTTCTATAAGCTTCATTTTCATAGTTAGACCTACACAATAGTATTTTTAAAGATCTGCCATTTAATTTAGAAACTGTAACTAAAGCTGATATATTCTAAAAAGACAATTATATAATACATGCTATGTAGGAAGAAACAGAAAATAAACTTTTATTTTCTCTACGTGACAGCGAAGGTCAATTATATTTAAATAAGAATAAAGACACCGCAGCCGTAAAACGCCAAAAATGAAGTTTACGTAGAAAAAGAAATTGTCCGACAAAGCGCAGAAACCGGTGTTATTATACATAGTTGGTAACAGTTGCTCCAACAGCATGGCGGTGAGCACGCCGCAATATAATAATTTAGAGAAATAGCTTTGTCTCTATTTATGAACAGAGAGGTTAACATTGGAGGATCTTAAAGCATTCACTCATATCGCAGAATCCAAAATAGTTTTTCTTCATACGTAACTAAATTGTTCTTAACCCTTTTAAATCTGTAATAGTGTACATGTAAATTTTATACTATCTGTATTAAAAAGCTAGTAAAATGTTAAATTCGGATTGTCAGAATTATTCTGCTCTCCTGTAAAATTGAGAAATTGTAGATACTTCATCTGACTTTTACACCGCGATATGAATGCGAAAGTATCTTTGTTTACATAAACAACTGAAACAATTTTGATGAAATTTGGTATGGAGGTATTACTAGAAAATCTCTCATTCACAAGCACTCAATAATAACAAAAGGATAAATAATGCTCAATTTATGTTATAGAAGTAATGTTAAGAGATCCAATACTCCGTGAGTTTGTTGCTCATCACAATGTTACAAAAGTGTTAGGTAAATATTTATAATAAAGTACATTAAAGATTCTGTCGGCCAAAACAAAAAGGTAAGTACGTAGGAAGCCAGAATAACATAATATAAAACGTACCTAGTAATATGATAAAAAGATTCTAAGGAATCTTCAAGAAACGAGTCTATTCTTAACTTAAAGGCCGGCAACGCATCCACAAAACATGGGCGGCGGTAATCGCTTACCATACCATACCACCACCATACCATTTACCATAGGGCGAGCCGCCTGCCCGTTTGCCTCCTAAAATATAAAAAAATGTCTATGACTGCGTATTTTTGAAAAAAATCCACCGCAAATATTTAATAGGAATGCTACGGTCTTGCATTTTTAACGGTCGTTGTGTTTGAAAAGTAATAAAAATGTCTAGCGAAGCTCGTCGTAAAAGCCTAACTTAATGTTGGTATTAGAACACCAAATAGTTACGTTGTCGTTCCGCTTGCGTGGCGTAAAGTGGGTGCTGCTTCGCAGTTCGCTGAAACTTAATATTATGTTCAAAGAATGTCCTTTGATATTTTCCGACTGTTAGCATTTAGGTTGAAAGGCGTGAATGAACGAAAGCCACGAAAGGTAGAATTTATTTAAAAAGTGCAAGGATGTGTGTATATATAATCAAATATTACTGAAGTTATCATTTTGAATATTTTATAGCCCAGAATAAGACATAGGTTTGTTTATTATATAACTAGCAATACGCACCGATCAAATGTAGATGTGTTATACACAAAAAAATATAAATAGCCTATGTTACACGCTGATAATGGTGATTTCTATTGGTGAAATATTTTTTAAAATCGGTCGAGTAGTCTTCGAGTTAAATCGTAACAAACAAACAAACAAATCTTTCCTCTTTATAATATTAGTATAGATTTAATGTTAGAAAGAACTTGTTTCATATAAAAAATAAGCCTTTAATTGAATACTTATGTCATGTAATGGGGTGATGGAAATCTTCAAACGTAATGAGAGCGCATGACTAAAATGTAAAGCAATGACTTGAGGAGAATAATGTGAGGTGACTTTAAATGAGTTTAATTGTAATTAAATACTTACTTGTAAGAGAAAAGAAATATATAGATAATGGCTAAATAACAACTGTGTTTTTTTCCCAAAACTGACAAGTTCGATCTCGGTCAAAATCTGCTTTGACAGTATCCTTTGACCATTTTTCGATATTCCCTACACTTAAAGATTGGCTGAAAGTCCAGTTAAATACAATAATACACCTCTACATATGTATGTATCTACTCGTATACTCCAGAGTAAATAGCAACTAATCAAATCAACGATCACTTTTATGAGTAACATAATAATTGTTGTCTACATTTGCATGCAATAATTATTATTTGTGATGTCACAAATACTTTTTAATAAAGCCGTATATTATGAACGAAGATAAGTTCTCGGCAACTAAGGCTGAGCCAGAACTGTCGAACCCCCACTACTCGGGAATTCTGGGCTTGGGAAAGACACATTTATGTGTCCGTTTTACTGATGATTTTTCTTGATAGGCACAGAAAAATGATCCCTCATGCTTCGCCTGATGAAAAACTTTGTTTCCCCGGGATAAGAACCCGGGACCGCCGATGCTAAACGTAACGCGCTTCCCACTGATCCAAGGAGGCGACGTACAAGTACCGTTTAACACAAGTAGGTGTATTCAATAAATCAATATCAATTGCATAAATGTCAGTAAAATAACATATCTTTCTATGGATCGTTTAAACTCTAGTAAAATCAAATCATAAAATCTTCAACGTTAATGGCGGTGAAAGTTCCCAGGTCTTCGAGGCAAGAAATTGATGACCTAAAAGGCAAAAACTGTAGATAGATCTAAGAATCAAATAGCTTAAAGGTCATGGGACAGTCATGCCTTCGGTCCATTGGAGAAATAACTTCTAATTGATGCAACAAGTGCATTGTGAACGACGTCGTTAAATAAAGTACCATGCATTATTCATATAATAATAGAGTTTCTTTCAGTGTAATACCTTCATCATACAGAAGATTCAGAAACACAATGACGTTTTAGTGAGTGAATTCCCGAGAGAATAGTCGGGCATGTGGCAGACTCATTTCTGTGTCTGTTTCACTGTCATATTATTCTTACAGGATTGATAATTTTATAGGCGAATTTTTAATAAAGATCTCATGTCAACAAAATATACTTTTTTATTTTTAACGGACTTCAAAATAGGAGGAGCTATATATAATTAGACTGTGTTTTTTTTTGTATATTTGTTACGCGATAACTCCACCAATTATGCATGAATTTTGATGTTTTTTTTTTGTTTGGTACATTACATTACATTTCAGAGGTGGTTCCTAGTTATCGAAATTGATTCGGAGCTTTTTTGAGAAAATCAGCAAGCCAAGAAGGACAGTTTAATCCTGCCTTTGCAACAAACTTTCGAACGGTACGCAGCGGCGGCGGTTGGCTGGCACCGACTTCAAAAATAACTGTTAATAAATTCAATAGATATATAAGTATCAGCAATTTTGTCAATTTTCCTTTAAGGCTCTTACTTTGAAGTAATTAGAAAGATATACGTGGCTTCAACGTACGTACGTTCTATGATGAAATGTTTGTTCTTTTGTATTCGATCTAATAATTAATTTATGCGCAAAAGTTTATGTCAACGCAAATTACAGTACAGATAGACAATTTCAATGAGCTGATGAGATGAGCCACAAGGTGAATTTATTTTTATTTCTATCTGTATAACCACTTATTTAGTCTATGGTTTATAAATTGTCGTGGATACTACGATCTTCGAGAATACCCAGAACGAGTACTTACTACTGCCACAGGCTAAAATAAAATTTCTAGAGCGAGTGTAATGGATATTTAAATTAAATAGACGATCAATTCGAAAGACGATTAGTAAATAGAATATGAGCCTTGTCTATGGGTAAGGACTCGTACTGGTAGGTTGAAAATGCCCCCCGGCAGCTATTCCGTTTGTTTTATCATGCTTGTTGAGTACGAATGGAGAATTATGTGAGAGAGAGTGTTCAATAATATTTACGTGGGCGATTTTATTTATGACTCTATGCAGAAACTTAGTAAAAAGAGATTTCCCGAATATCTAGATATGGGGCTGGCACTGTCTGACTTATTTCTGTTTCACTGATTATTTTTCCTTACATGAAATTATGAGATCTATACATACATGAATATGAAAGATTTTTATGTATTTTATAATTTTCGGTATTTCTTGGCCTAAACGGGGCTTATCATTGAGCCATTTACGTTATATGTTGAACATACATATACATATATAGCTAAGCGTACGATTTATGTACCTACGCGTTTGTCGTAAAAGCAAAACTCCTATGTACCTACATACATATATGCATAACCAACGTAGATATAAACATATGAAGATTTTATATGTTATATATTAAACTGTGAAAGTTTATTTTGTATTCAATTAAAAAAGGAATTAAAGCTACGACAACTTTGCATAATATCTATATTAGTGCGTCAAAACATCTGTCCATAGATATTGTAACATACAACTCCAGTCACTATTATTCCATGGAATTCCCGTTATAAAATAAAATTGAAACTTCAACTCCGATGAACCATCGAATGGGAATTTTAATAGTGAAAAATGATCATCACAAGATCGTTTATGAGCGCAAGATTCCAATTTGTATGTATTATAATTACGAACTTGCATCACATATTCGATATGGTATCGATTATTACGTACACGGGAACATATTTGATTTATGTGTTATGCTCAACAAACAGTTACTTTATAATGTTGTAATTTTTATAATTAATGTTTCATTTTATTATAGTACCTGTTTTTTAATACAAAATCACACTACGCGGTCTTGTCTGAATTACTCAAAAATGACTACTGCATACGGTTGCCAATTAATAATATGTGCTGGTAGAATATAACAGCTGATTAGTTAAGATAAAAACTATCCAGTAACATCTCATTTATGCAAAAAAAGAAATCAATCCGATTCTGCATTTTATGATACCGATAAAATTTCGAATTTATTATATCTAGATACCCATGTTTATTATTAGATATTTATGCCGATATATATTAGCGATGAAATGCTCTAGCATAGGAGATACAGATAAATTGATCAGTACATTAGAGAAAATAAAATAGGAACAAAAAGTGATCTGAGAGTCATTAGGCGAAAGAAATGGCAAGAGCGTGCCTAGAGGCAGTTGGTAGTCGGAACTGCAATGCGAGTAGCGTGAGAAATGCACACTGAAATCCTACTGAAGCGTGCGCACCCAATTTCCGATGCAAATTTGCACTCATCTCCCACCACACTAAACCGCCTGCATTACCCGCTCACGTTAACCGCTGCGGTTATAAAGATCAAACTCGAATAAACCAAACTCTCAAAGCACCACATATTAAAGAGTTAAACGCTCGGTAAATGCACCTTTTACTACTTTATTGGCAACATTAGAAGGGCCGTTGAAGTCAAGCTTTTTACGGTGCATCACAACAATAGCGCTTAATAACCACAGTGGACAGCTCGTTACTGGAAACTGCTTCTCTATTACTGTCTTAAGCTCTTAATAAGAAAAAGAATTTGCGATCCTAACCCATTTATCTACAACTACTCATTATTTAACCACGATATATAAATAAATTTCTGGCATAATGTTTATCGCATCATAAATATACGTGAATCAATTACTTTATCGTTTTGTTCACAATGATATTTTGCAATAATACATGGCTGCTGGAATATCCGAAGCGGCGATGCTTTTATTTATTATCTCCCGATGTCTAAAAATAATCTTCACTCCGATCTAGGCAGTATAATTGTGAAGGTTATCATTTGAATCGTTTGACAAAAGTATGTCATCTAGAATGATGCTAAAAATGTATTAGAACAAAAACTTTCGTGCACGGATCGATTAGCGTGAAGTGGTTGACACGGGACAAGATCGCGCAGCGTAGCGCAGTGCAGATTGAATCCGACAGGCCGGATGATAATGTTGGAATTACAAGCGTTTAATCACAGAGAATGAGCTCGCGTCGCAGCGCAAGCCGACAATGGCAGTCATGCCGAACTTCGAAGCCCCGCGTCCGATCACGACCGCGACATCAGAAATCAATAATCGAATGATTTAGCCACCGCTCCGCGTGCGAACCTGATTAGACACGATAATGCCGCGTCTCCACCGAACTCTTGGGCTGAGGGGCGATAGGTTATCGTCGTCTGTACTCACACAACTGTTTTATTTCTAGACATCGAATAACGGCGTAAAACACTGACATATATTTTACAACGATATCTATCTCACGAAAGTGTACTCGATTCTTCGTTAGAGACACCTTTTAAATTAATTGAGGTGATTTATGTGTATTTGCTAGAAAACGAAGCATATTTGTAGGCTATGCGGTATTTACTTTTAACAGAAAGTCTCTAATTAAGCACAAGTATAAATTTTAGTAATATTTCTTAAATTAAGCTGTTTCTTGAGATAATACGGGCGGTTGCTTCGGTGGTCTGTATGTAATCGACGCTGCGTGCGCATTTCCATCATGTTTCACTAATGTATCTTGAATAATCTATCATTACAATGATTTATATGAGGTCGATCACTGGCTAGGATGCTTAATGACAGGTCGTGGTCCTTCTAGCGTTGCATATGGGTCTGCGGTTTGTAATGATTGAGTACTGAGCCTCCCTTGAGCAATGAGCGTAATGCGTGCATTTTATTTTAATCTTTAGAACAGAAAATAGCTGGCCTTACGCTTTTGTTGCTAACTTTTATCAAGCATATTCATTTAGTTTTGTACTTACTTTAAATCGTACAAAATTTTAAGCCAAACGAAACAAGTATGAGAATCACATCAAATTTCAAATGTTTTATTAAATAACATTGATCAAAAAGGTACTATTATTAAACCTAGAAAAACAGAAGCCATAGAAACTAGTAGTAGTTTCATATTAACTTCTAGAAGGAAAGTAAAAAAATAAACCCGTGAAAGTAAGTACATGTATTATTTAGAAAATCTCCAACTTAAAGAAATGCCAA
This sequence comes from Anthocharis cardamines, assembly GCA_905404175.1. Taxonomy (NCBI): domain Eukaryota; kingdom Metazoa; phylum Arthropoda; class Insecta; order Lepidoptera; family Pieridae; genus Anthocharis; species Anthocharis cardamines. Next base: position 6,642,481 of record FR989959.1, read on the forward strand.
ATGTAGTAATAACCATAACGGACGACAAATAATAACTATATTTAGTGAGCATGTCTGAAATTCTTCTACTTATACGAAACAATTTCGACAAAGCAAAAATGCCATTATGAAATTTTGAACGTCAACGGTCAATTATTTTGTAAGATCATTTTCTTAATTTGTTTATTTAAACTGTGTTCAACAGGCGTCCATCAACGAGACAAGTGGCTATTGATTGTAAAATCGAGAAAAAACCAACAGCAAGAAATATTCAATTTGTTGTAATTTTAAACAGTTACTTCAATTATATATAATTTATCGCTATTAAGACTGTGCATTATTTGTGGACACATTAAAATTAACGCAAAAAAGCTGACTATTAAATTGCTCAACGTCTAGTAGTCTTCTCAATGTATTATTACAAACTCAGTAATTATCCAATTCGATAGTGGTTAAATGCATGTAATTTTCATACGAGTTACTCGACAGCGATCCTCGGCTGTAATAAACGAAAATACGAGTAATAAGTGATCTTTTAGCGTAACACATTAACTTGAACGTGGTATCGTTATAAAAATAACAACAGCTTACGATGTTCGACATGTAATAAATGAAACCACTGCATATTTTCGCTTAAGATGTTCTTAAGCCATTTACATAGAAGACTTTAATGTATAAGGCAGATTATTACTTCTACCAATCGATTATGTATAATGTTTTCTAGCACACGCGCTTTCTGTTGCTACAAAGGTTGATGTTACTGATTGCGTTCCGTAAATATCATCAACTGATTTTTAAGATTATGTATAAATGTTTGTGCAATATTCATTTATTCATTCAACTGTTATTTAATAAAAATTGAAAAAAATTACAAAATGTTTTGGAATAAAAATACATAGGTAATATTATTAAGATTATTTGTTATTATATAGGGCTTATATAAAAAGAGTTAAACTAAGTAGATTCTTTTTAAAAGAAGACTTAAATTCTTACTATAAGGATAGTAAAAATTCAGTATAAAATACAAAAACTTAATTTAGTATACATAGAATAAATACTTTAATATAACGGCAACTGATTTCAAATTTAACTTAATACGATCACAAGAGACTATATTTCAAATAATTTATTTACAAGTTATACATAATTACATCTGACCTACATATCATACGGTCTAAACCTATAAAATAAACGATCCCATTATTATAAATTTTCAGTCTATTAATATTTAATTTACAGTATGCTATAAAATTCATATATTTTCTAATAGGCGAGCGACTTTGTCAGGCCTAAACAATACTAAATTGTGGCTATTTTCGATGTGGCAAAATACACTTGTTTTAATTATACCAATGAGGTCACGGTAATTAATGGTCACAAACCTCAGTGAAATTAAAAAAAAAAAAATCCAAAAACATTATATGCTTTCAACTTATTAAAAAACTAAAATCAACTAACCAATTATTTTATCGAACGTATTTGAAAAATAAAGTACTTGACCAATAATAGTTAATTAAACCTATTTATTCGCTAAGCGCATCGTTAATCTGCGAAACCCTTAAAAGATACTATCTATGGAGAAAAAGGGATTTAAAATGCATTTTAAAACATTGATTAGCCCACATCGGCATTTCATTATTCAGCGAGGCGCCAATAATCAGGACTGAGGCATGCGACGGCAACGAGCCAGCCGTAAATAGACTAACTTGCTCCGTCGCCTCACCAACTAACCTACAAAGCCCTGGGGATGTAATATGAGCATATATTATTACTCATAAAACATAATGTTGATCCTTCTATCAAACGAGGACGTTAAACTATACATTTTTCTTATATTTATTTTTATATTAGATATCCAATATTAGTGTGAAACGAATCTTATCTGATAGCAGATGATCCTCAGCATGGACCATCAGTCAAGGTTGTGCTGCCAACTAGGAGTGGGCGTTAATTCAACAAGCAGCTTTTTTAAACCACTTTTCTAATATTAACTGCTTTTCGTATACCTACCGCAAAACCCGTTAAATATATTAACTGTTTCATTCAACGATTTTCGAACGCAACGCGCGGATTAGCTCAACGAACATTCAACGAGTAGTCGCTAACATCATCCGAAGCAGCTTGTTTATTTAACGCAAAACCAGTTGAATTTATTAGCTGTTACTCTAATAATTGTTACGCAAAATCTGTTGACATTACTGCAAACCAGTTAATAAAGCTTTTTAACAGGTTATCAGATTGTAATTAGCAGTCAACGACCCACCTCTATTGCCAACCCATGTTTATATTTTAAGCATTCAAAAATAAATTGAAAACGAAACGCGTAACATGCACTTTACGGTCGGAACTTTAATTTTCGTTCTACCCATTTAATATCCGAAGTATCCAGACGCGAAGAAATCGTATTTACAGAAAATTATAAACATTGTTCCAGCGGGATTCAAACACGTGACCCATCGGAATGTAAAGTAGCTGCCAACCCAACGTGTCGAGCCTGTCAAATTAATTATGCTTTCGATGATTGAAAATTAAAATTATATTTACTACCACGTCTCGTTTAACAGCGGATAAGTGCAGTCATGTGCATTAAATACTTTTATACATAAAGCAAATATAAAACCTGCCGATCCGAGAACGATCGCACGCTTACCAGTATGGTATTAAAAATATCATAAAACTACAACAGGACGTTATATTGGTTATGAATCTACTATTAACAGCAGTTGATATTATATAGTTTATGACATAATTGAAGGTTGATGAGTACTAAGTGTAAGTGGCAACGGTTTTTCATCGAGACCCTTTTTCCTATAATGTGAGTTATTTATTTTTATTTTAATGTTCGTGTTTTGATTGTATTATGTTATTTTGTATGCAGGTATTATACAGTATATAATTTAATAATAACAAAATAAATATTAACTTATATTATTGGTTCAGTCGGCCGTTTTAATTAATTAGCAAATATATAAATAAATTTACTAGAAAATGTACAAGTTTTGTATAGACGATACAAATACTTTCTCGCAAGCAGTTCGCGTCAGGCCCTCTGAGGATTTTGTATGATGGATTTTATTTATAATATTTTTAATTCAAAGGCCTATCATTCCATAGTACATTTTTGTGATGAAACTTTTACGGTTTGGTCAGTGAGCCACATAAGCGATTAATAAATGTAATATTGACTAAGTTACATCTCACAAGATTGTTACCTACATACTTTTAAGTTTTAATATTTTAAAATAAACACGCTGATAACAACTATAATATAATTAATACTATTTATTATTTGATTTGTATTACAATACATAAAAACGTTGATGTAAGAGTTCATTTCATTAAATATTTCGAATGTCGTGAGAAATTTGGGTTTCATCGTTTCATAGTTTCATCTAACAAGAATGGGGAATAATCATGAATCTAATTATAAAACATATTTTTATCATTATCGACAAATACCATGATGAATATAATAAAGTTCTCTTGTTGTTCCAAGTGTGCGTTGGCGTCTCTGGTAGTCTAGTCAATTTTCTTTTTATTCTGATTGTAATGACAAACGTCATTTGAATGTTCATTTATAATTAAACTTCATACAAAGGTAATAAATCGGAACGATAGAAGCTTGTTTCCATGTTTTTTAATCAACTCGGGATGCAGATGTAAGATACTTAGACAGCAAATAAAACTCTATTGTTTAATCGTATAATTTAATAGTAATATTCCTAGATATATTTCGAGATAGTCGCATAAAAACATTTAACTTTTATTGCTATTCGAGCATAAAATTTATTGCGTAAAACAATTCTCTTCGGTAGTACATTACGGAGATTATGACAAAAAAACCAATACTTTATGTTAGGTTTAAATAAAAGTTTCCTTATCGAGATCTACAATAAAATGCATGTAGGTACTATTTCTGATTACAAAAGAAATAGTTGGAGTGTCTAAGAAATAAAAATGAAAATATAATTGTTTGTACGAATACAATTGTGAAGGTGTTGTAATTTTTTTTTGATATAGTAGCTATAAACCCTTATTTTGTTTTCCTAAATAATATGCATGCACATGTTTCATAGGTCACACTCCTATACGTAGGACTACACAGACACAGCTGATCACTACATATAATATTTTGAATCAAAGTCCTCCGCCGCATCGATCTGTCTGTTCACGATAAAATCAAAAACTACTGAACGGATTATCATTTAGTTTTCACCAACAGATAGAGTGATTCATGAGGTATGTTCAGGTATATAATTGGCCAAGGTTTTGTGTAAATAGACTGAAATAATTGTTGGAATGTCAGATTTTTTTTACACCATAGATAATATAAATGAATCTTAGGTGTTATCGCAAAAAATTAATGCGCGAGTATGCGACTCTACAATAGATAATACATGTAGGCATAATACGCTGTACTTTCCGTGCGAAGCCGGGGCGGGTCAGTAGTAATAAATATTTAGACTGGAATGGCAGCAACCCAACTGTGCATGCAAAGATAAAATAATTAAACCTATGTTTCAGTCCATACACGTAGCTACCTGTAGGAAAGACTTTTCCAACTAGCGACGCGACGTTTTGTGAAGGATCTCATTTGTTTATTACTAGAACACAGGTGCCATACAAAGATACGAATATACCGTACTCAACTACTCAGTATTCATATCAAATTATAACACGAAGATAATATTACAGAACATAGATAAAAATCAACCACTCCCAGTGAGCAATAAAATTGCTATTAAAACGATTCAGATCATCGACTAAAATTCCAACATAACTCGGTACAAAAATAAATTGCACTAAAATAGAATGTTTATTCTATTTTCTGCACGAGGGTGGATTCATTGAGGTGTAAATAAAAATGAAACGAGCGTTGTTAAACTGGTCCCGTGAGCGAACGGCTCTTAGATCGGTCTAAACGGGGGGGCGATTTATCACTGGGCTGATCAGCATTGGGCGGTATTGAGGGATGATTGTGGGTGTAAGAGGGAGAGCGCGATGTCTGGCGTCTGGCGGCAAGGACGCCATTGCAAGGTCGATCGCGTGTCATTGCGCCTGCGTCAGGACGGCCCTCATTTGACAGGACCCCGATCAAACGTCACACCAATCAAGGGGCGGTGACAGCTTTACACGCCTCACGGCTCAAAATGAATTGTTTATTGCGTTTGATCGGAAGTTTATTGAAACTTATCCGTGTAGATTATCACTTTTATATCATTGATCGTGTGTAAACAACTTATTTGATTTTATGGTTATCAATTTTATTTTAATATGGCTGTGTTAAAATTAACAAGTAAACGTAGAATTTTAAATACCTTCACAGGTTAAATGTATTTTTTCGGATTAATCAGAAGAGAAGAAAAAAGTAAAAAGCTTGATCGATTTAGATTGGTTTCTCATCCAACAAAAATATTTTCGTGACTACTTTACCGTATAAAAAAATTTAACACTATTGAGCTTACGTCTCTTCGAAACTAACGATTAATTGCAACCACAATAAAACAATCCGATGTTATGTATACGCGTAAAAGCGGCAATAATTCATTCTCTAGCAATATTTAACAGACGCAAAGGTAGTAAATGTGCCGTTAACAATAAAACAACACGTCTCAAATCCTAACGAAGTGCACCCGTAAATACGCGTTTCAGCAGCTGTAAATAGTAAAATATTAGTACATACCTACTGTTCATACATCATCCCAATACAAACCAGTATTTGGTATCTAATAGTAAATAGATAAAATATTAATAAAACCGTAATATTTTATTGTAAATTTGTAAATAAAACTTTATTACAGATACAGTAACACAATTATTGTTAACCATAATTAGCACCTTGGGTAAAAAAAAATCGATTGCTGTAAAAGATATGACTCGATTCAAATTATAGGGACTTATTTCGTGCAAACACGATCACTTTAGGTCTTGGTACAATAATTGACATTGAATGTAAAAAACATCTTTTTAAATTACTCTCTTATCCCAAATCACAAAAAGTATCACGAATAAATAATCATACATAAAACTCCCCTATAAATCTAATAACTGATTGACAACGAGGTACCTTCACTCTTTCTTTGGCCCTTAAAGCTTTGTCTGATTATTATTTTGATAGCAATGTCAAACTGCTCGTACATTACAAACAAAATAGTATGTAGAAAATGTTATTCCTATTCAACTCCACGCGATGTTTAATACCCTTTTAGCCGGTTAAAGTGATTGTTGTGGAATATAAACGATTTACTTTGAATTTAATAGATATACATGATTCGACACGATCACGAGAGTTATCATGGGAAAGTGAGAAACTTTTAGCGTTTGAACGCTCCATACAAGGCATGTGCATATGTATACGAGACTAGGTTCTTTATGGCAAAGATAGTATGAGGAATATCGGTGTCTCAATTCAGGTATAAGCATTGTCACTATGCAATGTTTACTACTTACGTCAAAGTTAGCTAGTACTGATTAAAATATGTCTCGTGCAGAGAGCGACTCGACATAAACTCAATGCAATATAGCCCTCGGTGGCTAGAGGCAGGCATCTAAATATGCCACGGATGTCAGGAGAGTTAACGTTTCGCGAACATATTATACAGGCGGTAATACCGTTCGTGTATAATTTTACATGAATTCGATATCTATTGACACCCTTCTAAGCTTAAACAATGCAGTTTCTTGTTTGCAGTTTTGCTGTGAATCGCAACTTAAATGTGATAGAAAATTAATGCATTTTTTAATAAGTTACCTGTTATTTAGATTTTTTTTACACTTTGGGCTAATTAAAGTTAACTCTTAATTTTATCTAAGCCTTATCTTGATGGTGAAACATATGTCGAGGATATATGTAGTGCTGAAACTCAATAGGTATGAAATTTTAAGTTTTAAGTTATTCAATTTTAAAACTTTAGGACAAAAATACCTAAAAAATATCAAATCACAAATATTTGGGACATACACATTATTATGTTTATTTCATTGATAATTCTTTTCGGGTACCTATCCTTCAGGGCCCAGTTCGAACGAAACCACTATTTGTATATAATTTTACCGGGCTTCGAATCTCCGACTCTCATACTAAACACAACACCTATAACACTCAGCCACATAGATGTAAACATGCCTACATACGTTTACAAATTCATATATTATTTTTCAAGCATTTTCAAAGGAGAGTAAAATTTTGTAACAAGATATATGTATTATGTTGAGAAGCAAGCATGCGCATACGCAAATTGCGTGTTAGAGCCACGTTAATTCGCACTGCCCTATATTTCAAATTATTTGCTTATCAATTATCTGTCACTTTAGCCCTAGAATTACATGAGCTCCTTTAAACTTCGACCTTTGTGAACTAGTGCAAAGTTCACGATGCGATAGGCCTACTTAACTGTACTCTTAATTAACATATCTCAATTTACTAACACGCGTACATTTACCGTAACAAAGACTGCACTGTGATAAAATTAACGACTAGTGTGTCCTGAAACATTATCTTGATCTTGCGCAGACTATATATAGCTGATGTTCAAGCAATAAATAATAAAGAAAATTTACAGTAGCTGTTATTTTCCGTAAATTGACCTTAATTCACCATTTGTTGTCATCACCGACGGGCTCTTTTGCGCGTTTCATATTAATTGAGTTTTAGCACTATACCCTCGATATGTATATTTAAAAAGCTTTTACACTTTATTCTTAGTTATAGTACCTACGTAGTAGGTTTGGTTTTCTTTTCTTCTTTTTTTTTGTGTGTGTCAAAATATTCTTATTCAATTATAATTGCTCAATTTAATTAAATACGGTCAACTACAATATTAGTTATTGATACGGGTGACAACCTCTCGCCACTGCAGCGTGTCAGCGTACGGGCGGCACGCACCAACTAACCAACTAGTTACCTCTTATCTTTACATCTTGATTAATAAATTAGTACCGTTTAACTATAATTAGATATCGATTCATTCTACATACATTATTGCTGTGCAGACCTAGTAAAAATTCACGTATTGTTTAACATTTATCTAACAATAGCAATAATCTTAGTAGCGTTATTTTTGTTCATTCTATAGTTAGAAGTAATTACTGTAACGGACTCTTTTGATAAGGATATGAAATTCTAGAAACCAGTCCTATTAGAATTCAATGAACAAGTATTGATTGATACGCGATCCAGTTTACAAAAAGATATTGACCTCTGTTGAAGGTGGATGGCTCATGATGGATGGTGGAATTAATGCTGAAGTAATTAAAATGTAAGGTGGCATATTATTAAGCATTCAATCATTGAAGTGTTTTATTAATATATGATAAACCATTCGCATACAATTGAAATTAATATTATAGTTATTTTGTTCTTACAGCAGACTAAGATGATATTAAAAATGTACATTATAAAACTATCTCCGTAGACAAAAGTGTAAAAGAAAACGAACAAAACACTTTTCTATTACAGTTATTTGTGTCTATTGGTGTACTCAAGCGTCAATTGATTCAAGACAAAAATAAAAGGTAACCCATCTTGCTACATTAAAGATACATTTTGTTAGCTCGCTGTTACAAAGGAATATTATTAAACAGCAAAATGATACGCAAAACAACAAAGATAACAGATTTAAGAGCGTGAGATATAAATCAAAATTGTAGACGTATAGAGCGATAGATATAAGTAAAAGCGTAGCGTTTGATTGACAGTCCTTCCATTTCTATTCGTGTATATAGAACTAGCTGATGCCCGCGACTTCGTTCGCGTGGGGATCACTTTATGCTGAACTTTTGAGCAAGCTTTCTTCATATTATATATCCTCCATCCTCTGTACTTGGTGATTTCTTTTCGGAAAGAGCTATCAGAGTAGTCATTGACGGTTGCTTTTGCATCATATTATCGACATGTTTAATGGTGGTTGAGGTTGGGGTTCAAATGATGATTTGAAATTCAAAAGAAATACCATAGTAATTGAAAAAATTAACCTGACTTTAAAGAAACTTTAGGGAGATGCATATCAATCAAATTTTACGTCACCAAAATGCAGATATTTGTCTTTTTTCCACTAATCAGAGTTCAGTCGAAGATTGGATTCAATGCATTTTCCGTCTTAAATATATGCACGAAAATTGTACGGGGGTTTGAAAATACTTGCGACACATGGAAAAAACGCCAAGAAAATGTCTAAATACGAATAAAATGAAGGTATGGAGAAATGCAACGTAAAATGAATGAAAAAAATAGTATGGCCATGTTGACCAAATACTTATTTTTTTATAAATTTAATTAGTGTGGAAGATACTATATCCACCTCTATATTTATTTCATTTAATTGATCACTTTTAATTTCAGATATTTTTGTTTAATTCCCTTGGAAAGGAAAGGATTGATGAAAATGCGAAATAAACGATCTCATAAGAAATACATTTTTATATAATAGAATAGTTCAATAATACATTTTCTATTTTCAATATTAGTTCTTTTAAAAATATAAAAAAATAAATACAAAAAAATATTTCCCTGAGTGATGATTCGAACTCGCATCTGAAATTACGTAGTACGACCGTATTACGAACGTGCCACGAACACATATCGAAAAATGGCGAAATTATCAAACTATTTCATTTACATATGAAACTGTGACATCTGACAATTCGAAAAAATTCAACGCGAGTCAGTTTTCATAGCAATTTTTTGAAATGATGCCTTTAAAATAATATTTAAATGATGATAACTTTTTTTTCCGACAACCGATTTCGATGAAACACAGCCTATATGTTGCCCTGGACTTTGCTTAATATATTTGTATAAATTACGCGAAAATCGGTTCAGTATCTTCGGAGATTAGCGTGAACAAACAGACAGACAGACAGACAGACAAGAATCTTAAAAATTGCATTTATGCATTCTGCTACCCTTCTTTTATCACCCCTCTTAATTTCTGGTAAAAATATTTAGTGAAGCGTAATTTCGATCCTACTCTTTTATTATATGTATAGATGATGAGTGAAAGAGTACGAAGCCTTCACATAGTCTACAGTGGAAACTAATACTGGCAAAGGGCACTTAATCTAGGGTTACCAGATGAAAAAATCAAAAGTCCGGATTTCCATTGAAAAATCCTGAGATTTTTTACAATTTGAGCATTTTTGCTCAAACGTACTTAAAAATTTAAAAAAGTCGTATTTTATCGTCGTTCCCCCGGGTATTTATTGTAGGTATTATTATTATTGATTTTAATTGTCAATTATTACCAAAGGAAGATTATTTTTAGTTTGTTTAACTTTTTTATTAAATAAATCTTTAATATGTTAACTGTATTTTTTTTAAATTCTATAAATCCTGAGATTTCATAGGATTTGCAAAATCCAGCCGCAATCCTGAGAAGAGTCCAAAAATGCTGAAATATGGTTACCCTAACTTAATCCCTACTACAAGTTGTATGAGGTCTCTGACACCACGGATTAATTAGCCTTGAATGAAAATAAACGTTTAACTGATAATGTAGAGTGCATTCATTACCAATATGCAGTGCTTAGCTTCAACGCATCAATATGATGACAAGGTATAGGCTTTTAGCATCGCATATTACGCATATTATTTCAAATGGTGAGATTATTAAACACTCTTGAGATTTTTCTAATAAATGTGGCGCCGAAGCAAATAGCCTGCTCACAACAATCAATGTTAGGACCAAATTTTGTGCAGATTTTATTGGTGAATTAATTTGGCGGACGCGAGATCGAGTAACGGTGTCGACGTGCCATTGACACTCGTCAGAAGTGATCGTCGCCTACCGACCACTCAGCCACTACGTGTCGGCGATCGAATTTCCACTCCAATATTTTTTATCAATGATACGTACGTCTTCTTTTTTTGTTTTGTCTTGCACTGAATCTATTAATTTCTCGTGATGGCGCTCTGAATACTCCTAATGTGGTCTCACAGTCAAAGTAACGTTTCATTAAATATCGAAACCGCCTTTCCAATAATAATGAATGAGTAGATCTTATACCACAAAAGTTCAGTTAGCGGATTTTTTGCGCATTGCTCTTCTTATAGATTGAATTCTATTATAATCTAGGTGAGAGCACTAACAATTGAATGTAATTAGCACCTGCTGACTGGAGGTTGTCTGTGCTAATTTATATATACAGACTTACAATAATTAAATAAAGAAATATGGACCTAATTGTTACAAATAAATTACATTTTTGACCCAGTTATCGATATTTTGTATTTATCTGAAGTGTACCAGGTACCTACTTTATTAATGTATTTTAAATGGGGAATATATATTCTCTTGAACTTATTCTCACGTTTGAGAAGTCAAATTGTTAAAGTGAACGGTAATGAAAGTAATACCATTTTTCTTTAAATAAAATCAGAATACTTATGTGTTTTTAAATTATGACAAAACCGGTTTAGTTTAAACTGTGTTGCGAAGTAACATTATACTACATACACAAGTTCAAAACGTAAAATGAGTCCTTTAAATAAACAATAATATGGTTACACGAAATTATGTAAATTCTTTAAATTTGTTATTTTACAATTACTGTTAAATATCAACATTCCATTAAAATTAAACTTTCTTTTTCCATTTTAATTCAAATAAATATAAACATTTTAATTCCAAACGACACTATCGATATTTTGGCTGAACCAAACCAAAGGGCAGTACCTAATGTCAAAAACTTAATTTAATGTACTTACAAATAACATAGGCTATATTTCCTAAATTTCTTACACTGCGTAATTGTAAAGCGTAGTATAGTCTTTTTCATGAAAAAAATTAGAGCTTTTTTTGTAACATTCAACCAAATAACTTCGATTAATAATGCTAGTTTATTAAAGAATTCATCAAGATTTACCAAGGAAAATCAACCGTCGAGTGATGAAAATTAATTAATTTTTACTTTTTATTACTTAGATAAGAGCTTAGAAGAGAGATTAATTCTTAACAAAGAATTAATAAATAAACGCTGGATTTGTACTATTACTGGTGAAGATGATATACCTACCACAATATCACAATTACAGTAATTAGCTTTAGTATTGTATTCGTATTAAAAAAATATTTAACACGAAAAGAGCCAGGAAGCACAAGGAAGAACACTACATAGTATTATTAAAGTATTTTTTTCTTTTTAATCTTTTTTTTTATTTAGACTGTTTTCAATACTTATACCTAATTTATTTTGAATGACGTAACCAAGGGGTTCCATCGGAAGATCAACGTTGGCTGTTGCCCTTTTTGTGACACTTTCACTTGTAAAATGTTCTCCTCTTTTTTTGTCACAATAAATCATTTCATTATTATTTTAACGACTGCTAAGATTATAATGACAGAACAAATTAAATTCTAGCGGGACTTGATTAGTATTTAAAAAAACGTGTATAAAGATAAGCCAAGTAAGCATTCAAATGAGAATAAAACATGTGTTATAAAACCACACTTCTATTCCTGGATTTTATGGTTTTAAATAAAACTTATTAAAGCTGCCGTACACCGGATAATTAAATAGATATTATCATTGTATGAGTGCTCAAAATAACACCCATCTATTTTAGAATTTAAAGGACTATATCGTAAAATTAATAGGTTTCTTGAAGCGCTTATATCTCTTACCTACTATTGTTGTCAAAATTAAATTCATAAAAAATAACGAATGTTACGTTATGCATAACGTAGCGTAACTATTTGAAATAATTCTCACATATCCGTTTTAATGCTTTTTTTACAGAGTTGTTAACCTAGCATGTGGATAACCTGATGGTAAGTTATCACCATACGTGACTCAAGCGTCTTAGATGCGATGTCGGCCTTTTAAAAATTTATACGTTTCTTAAAACCAACGAAGACAGATGGAAATACTGAAGGAGGTAATTCATTAAATTTTGCACAAATCCACGATTCAAATGTACTTTTATATAAATTGTTCGCGCTAGACCCTCTGTTTAGTTAACCACTAAAAATCGATTAATATTATGAGTATAATTATTATAAAAAAAATTAAAACTACATTTTTTCAAAGTAATTTCTACTAACGATACCTACAATAAAAAATAAGAAATAGGTTTAGATGTCTTTTCTACTAATATATAATTACTTAACGACTTTCCCGTATTTTCATTACACGTTGGGATGTTTTTTTTATACTAATAGTTATCAAAATTAGTTCATAAGTTTGTTGTGAAAAAATAGACAGTGATACTTTCGCCTTTGTGATAATTATTAGTATGGATAATTTGGCTTTCGGTATGTCACTTTAAACGGAATCTTAAAAACATTGGAACAGTACAAGCTGTTCTTTACATTTTATAACTGTATAAGATTGAATTTCAGCGACTATTAGCTTATAATATTTAATTAAAACTGTATTAAGACTGTAACAACTGTGTTATTTTGGTAACGATAAATATCTTTAACCATTATTAAAAATTATTAGTGTCGTTTGTAACCTTTTATGTAACTTAAATAATCCTGACTTGTTTAATCTTATTTTCACAAATTCTTTTTTTGGTGTAGTTTGGTGTAGCGGCACAGTTATATTTTTTGTGATTGCATCTCAAAACTTTAACAAAAATAAAGTTGGTATTTGCGTTAATATTAAACAGGGATCTTAAGTGTTTGTTTAAAACTTCTTGAGTGCACCTACTGTGCGCACCGATGTGTCGTGAGTTCGAATCCCACCGGGACGACATGTTAACTTTGGGCATTGAACAGGTGGGAGGAATATCGAAATTATGGGTAACGAACCACCGTTCATAAATTGAAAACCCGTGAAGTGCAGATTGCGTGTTTCGGTTTCAGTCTATAGATTTACGAATGTTCGAAGTAAAAAGTAGGTCGACAGCGCATCATTGACTGATGTTCTGTGGCTGAATCACCTACTATTAAGTGAACCTCATGCTCGTCTGTCGATGTCTATCATAAAAAAAGATAGTGACTTTGAATAAAAGGTACAGGTCTAACGAGTCTAATGTTTTTCTAGTACTTAACAGCAAAGGATTGACAGAACTAAATACTAACTAATCGATTAAAAAACTATTTATACTTGTTAGGAATTTGCAAAAAAAAATAAATCTAGTATCTACGTCTCCGCTTAAAATACATTCCAATAAGTAGGCGAGTGAGATCACAAACGACCGTTTCTATAAAAGTAGGCTTGTAGGATTATGAATATAACCAGTATTTTTTGTATTTTAGTTCTTAGTTCATATTTATGATAATACGTGACCGTACGGGGGAATTATTTCTACTTTATGTCCGACTTCAATTTAAAGGTAAATAATGTCTAAGGTCTGCGTCCCTTATTAGTATAACGGGTAAATTTACAACGGTCCGTTAAATTAATGGACCCATAGAATTAAAATATTTCCTCAGAGTACCAATATGTTTAGATATGTCAGTGGGACATGGAATATTGAGATAAATTTACATAAAGTATTATTAGGATAGTTCCTGAACTATAAAAGACGGGCTCGTTGGCGCGTTCGGTAGAACACCTGCCGTGCTCATCGACGGGTCGTGGGTTCGAATCCTAACGGGACGACATATTTATAATTTTCTGTAAGCATGTTTTCCCCACGTCTGGTAACTGATCCGGTGGGAGGAATATCGCAATTCCGACCGGGTAACGATTCATAGATGGAAAAACCGTGTGAAGTGCTCATTGCGCGTTTCGGTTTCCGTCTATGGATTTCCGAATGCTTGAAATAAAAAGTAGGTCGACATCATTGCCTGATGTTTTGTGGGTATCACCTAATATCAAGTGTACCTCATGCTTGATTTCTATAATACAAAAAAAAAGTCAGTCATCTTCTTATTTATTAATGTTATTCTCAAAGTTGGTAATAAGACATCTGCGGTTTGTAATAGCAACCCTTATAATATTATGTACATAGTATTGAGTTTAATTTGTAGTAAATTAAAGAGAACATTTAAAGCCTCCGAGTCTTAAATAGATTACACGCAAGGTGTCTTGTTTGTTTTTTCGAGTCAGTAATATACGCCTGGATACTGTATGCATTTGATTTTACGGCTAGGGCTGTAGTTTTTACCTTATGCAGCTGCCGCCCGCCTGCTATACGTCACGCTTTCTTTTATTTTAGTGTCACACTCGACTGTTTGCGGATTAGTGTCAACTCTGCTACCATTGTCATTGCGAGAATAATGTTCCTTCCCACCGACGCGGCTATAGTCAATAGTATTGAATTGTGTGTCTAGACTCACTTTATGCAAAAGTGAAATGGTAAAAATCATTACGATAAGTTGAAGAGCACACATAATCTCAGCGAACATCAATAAGGAATACCGCCCGTTGAGTTTCCGATATCTACTTAATAGGATTGACGCCATCGCGCGTTAGATTAGATAGCTTCGTCGCTCAGAAACGCATTTGATTTGAGTAATATAGAAATGATATTAGTACTTTTATTTAACCGTAATCACATATTTTTATTTTATTTTTGGAAACAAACATAAACAACACTATATATTATATATGGGAGACTTTAATACAATAGATACATACATTAACTGTATGAAAGGGGGAATTTGTACCTATTTTAAATAACATTTTATAAAATAATGAAATTCTGAGAATATGGAATTTTATTAACAAAAAAAAAGCATACATTAGGCCTACGCGCGGCGCCATGGGCTGTTAAACGTCTTCGAAAAACCGGTTGAATTGAATCATACCATATCAGCAAATTAATGGGTATATCCTATCCTCGTGAGAGCCTTTAGAACTCGAAGGATAAAAACACACAAAAGAGTACTTATTGAAGTTGCAACGATCCACTGACATAATTTATAGGAGATCAAAAGTAGGCTATAGACGCAGCAGCCTTGGTGCTCTACATTTCGTTCCGCGAATCACCTGCACTTAAGACGTCTGTTCAAGAAAATGGCCTGTGAAAAATGGAAAGTGGAGTGAATTTGTCTGTTCAACCACTAACGGTACGCGTTACTTCAATAAAAGTACGTGAAGAAAATGTCATATTAAACAAATAAATTGCAAAGCGTGAGAATAGCGACTATCAGAGCTCGGATAATATCTTTCTCGTTACAATCGTGATAAATCATTTTGCCGCGCAGTTGGGTCCAACTCTATTATTACAGCACCTAGTATGATGTAATTAAGATACATCAGGATTCTCTATTAAATTAAATATGAGCTGAAAACATAAATCTTTATAATATATTCTTATGCACACAACATATTCACGTATTTATGAAGTAAAGAGCTTGCAATGCAATAGCACACATGTAAGCCATATGCTTTAGTTGTTCAGGTATTGTCTTATAATTTAAAAAAAACAATTTGCTTAAGTAGCTTATTATAATAAAATAAAGCAGTTTACGTTACAACCCAAAAGTATGTCACTCGATTATCTTAAGGTACTTACAATATAACTCCAGAATGATAAGTAATATTTTTATTCACACGCCTCTTACCTGAAAAAAAATAATAAAAATAATTATTCAGAGAATTTTAGTTCAATCTGAACACAATAACAGTTAAACTCATGTGATTGATCGAAATAAATCGAGCGGAAGTATCGAGATTAAACTGAAATTAAATCTTTTAATAAAATCAAGACATCCTTTAAATGCTTTCAAATAACAGTTATACGCGTAACTCAGACACGACATTCGTATATATCTTCATATATACAACGTAACGCTATACTTCGTAATATTGTCTTTTATTAACGCGAGTATCACACATTTAAATAAAATACTGTATACCGGATTATATACTTCGTGTTTTCAAGTTTTTAATGTAAATAAATAATTGCGTTGCCGCGTTGGGTTATGCTTTGCCTACAAATAGGTCTGCGGTTTGAATCCCGCATGTCTGACATGTAAATTTGTTTCTGTCTCCCTACATCAGATTAAACGGGTGGGACAATTATCCAATTTCCGACCGGGTAACCGTCAATGAGTGGAAAAACAAACCACTCGTTTCGCTTTCATTGTCACTTTATGGATTTTCGAATGCAAGTAATAAAAAAAATTACGATGCATATATGGATGATAACCCGTGGGTGTGGGTGCCAGACAGTGAGCGGTCTGTCGACATTTTACATAAAAAAGTCTGTAGGAAAATTAGTTTTGGCATTTTAACTATATTTTTTAACAATGCGAGTCTTATTTTACAACCTAATAAAAATTCCCACTAGACATGTCTTACGTGGTGTTTACGCAATATTTTATACATATTCTCTATTTTAAGATTATTAAAGACGTGCCAAGTACGAGTTTCGATAACACCAAAAACTAGGCTACGTAATCTTTTATGGAGCAATAACAAAATAGAATTCAGAATATAAATTTACAGTGTGTAGCCATAATCAGGAATAGAGAAGGAAATATCAAAACTTAAGCTTCACAGGTTCTGATATAACTGTAATTGTATTGTCTGTGCGATCAGCCCACGGATTTCACATCAAATTGAAAAGATAATCTTAATTTAAGGTCAGATGAATGTCAACTAAATGTTCAGACTCGAGGGGCTCGTGTATTTTACAGTACTATAGAATTTGTATATGGTAATTGGGTACCATATACATTTAGCGTGGAAATACTTCGCAAAGCGAGGCGCGTGTTAAAATTAATGAGAAGTTATTCTGTGTAGAACGCTCCTAATTAATTCTGTTACTCGGCTGGCTATGGTAAACATCCGCAGCTTTAATTTCATCTCTAAAGCAATACGCCGTTAAAATACCTTAACTGCCAATTGGACATACATCTCAGCTCGTAAAGCTCAGCCTTGTCTTCCTGTCGTTTATGGCACTGCATCTTTTATATAAATCGTTAGAACAAATTCCAGTAATCTAATTAATCATTTTAATAATTATTCATTTTACATAATTAAGTTCCCGTTACGTCGAAGGCTTGAGTGTCTCGTTAACGAGAGTTATATAATTATTGAAGGGGAACGTTTACAAGTGTATCCCTAACATGACTTCCAATAAAGTCATTAGTATTTATTGGACCATAAGGAAGTGTTCTTCATAACTATCTCAGGAATCGTTTTATTGGACCGCAAGCATTCGCACTGCTTTTATAAAACGATTACAAATCGGAAACATTTCGTAGACCTACAAGTACAAATAAGTAACTCACATGATTACTTGATTAGGGTACCTATAATACAGAAATCGTTTAATAACACGAACATCATTAAAAGTACAAATATCTTTTGACTATACTTAGCAAAGCATTTTTAGACACATGTGGACTTTTTTGGTTTAAAAAATATATTAATTAACTCAATAAAAGAATAATCTTGGTCACCTTGACACCTTACTTTACAAAATCATCTTAAAATTCAAAATGAAATTGTGAACATCAAGATGCTGCGGGTATAGTTAGCTATTGTCAATTGTCACGTACCACCTTCTCTGTCATATATTCACTTCTAGTGATACATATGTAAAATTTCTAGGAGAGTTCAACGTAATTTTATACGTTTTTAGCGAGAAATCACACGTAAAGTTTTGAGCAAGTGTCATGTCGGTAAGCACGCGCGCCCTTGATCGTGAGACGAATATTGTGAGACAGCTGCGGAAAAGTAAAACTGATATGTGCTTCCTCACACCCGACTGCGGTGACTAATAAAACTTTCAACAGGATTTTGTTAAAGTTTCTTACGCTAGATACGTGAAAAGTTAGATTTATATTCCATTGTTATTGCAGGTGATTCTTGTTTCGTGGGAAACGCATTATTCGATTGAAAAATGTTATTAATTGTGTAAAAACGGTC
Source organism: Anthocharis cardamines (assembly GCA_905404175.1). Classification (NCBI taxonomy): domain Eukaryota; kingdom Metazoa; phylum Arthropoda; class Insecta; order Lepidoptera; family Pieridae; genus Anthocharis; species Anthocharis cardamines. Next base: position 6,661,231 of record FR989959.1, read on the forward strand.
ATCAAATGTACGTCTAATAAGAGATTCGACAACTTGGGAACCTTTTCAGAAGTTTGTGAATAAAATCTAAAATTAGGAAAAGTTGACGTTTCTATGAATTTTTGCATGATATTTCACTTTTTTTTCATAAAAAAATCATTTCATAAATACTTTTATTACAATTAATATTTTCTACTATGTATTTTTTATATATAATAGGGGACAAACAGGCAGGTGGCTGATGTGACGGTAAGGTTACTGCTGTCCATAGATATCTGCAATCCCAGAGGGCTAGCAGGTGTGTTATCGACCTTTTATAGAATAATTCGATTCTTAAATGAAGGTGGTGCAGATAAACCACCGGCGTGGTTCTTCATAGCGTGCAAAGCAGAATGTGTCTTAGAATCGCACTGTTGTGGATTTCCAGACATCAAGATGATATGTGTGGTATTTCTGACGTAATGTTCGATAGTGAAATTCAGCGATCATGATTCATCCAAACAATTCCTCCGAGCATTCCCCTTGATAAATGCGAAGAAGATGTAGAGTGAGCAAACATCTCTACGCTATACCGAAGGATCAAGCCGATCAGAAATAACCTAGTCATCGACTTTAGTAAGTGATCGGTAGGCAAAATTTCTAATAACGTGATTAAGGACTTCAAAGAGAGTTTTTATTTAATTTGCTACTCCACCTTCGGTCAGTCCAGTGATGTGTTTTATAAAGCTCAGCAAGATATTAAATAAATTATACATAATAATCTTTATTATTCCGGAAACACTTTTATGGAACCTACGTTAACTCAAATACTTACATTAAACATTTAAACGTAAAACATAAAGATTAGAATTATAATGAGAATCCTCAGTGTAGAAGGTATAAAGCGAGTAGTTATTTTAAATACGACTTGTAAATGCAAGTATGTCAAATATTTAAAAGAAAAACAGATTTCTCGAGTACGAACCTATCTTCGCGTCGGTATTTGTGGACATTAGTCTGACTGAATTTAATGAGGATGCTTAAGAAAGACCATGAAAATTGACTCTAAAACGGGTATTGTATGCACAAAATAAATTTACATATAAACGAGATACTACTTTTAAGCATAAAGACATGTCTGGGACGGAGGATATAATAGCTAGATGTAACATACAATGTTTATAACCTACTGGCTACTATATTAGTTTTTCTTTCTTACTATATTTCATTTATACAATATAATAAAAAGTAATAATAGTCTGAATAATAAAACGCGTCGTTGGATAGTAGCAATCGTTCCTGGGAAATTAATTAAAACAAATTTTCCAAAAAAATACATATTATAATTTAGGTATTATTAAATCTATATCTATACTAATATTATAAAAAGGAAAGATGTGTATTTTTGCATTTTTGTATTTTTTTATGTTATGAATAAACTCTAAAACTACTGGACCGATTTTAAAAATGCTTATATACCAATAGAAAGCTACATTATCAGTGAGTGTGAAGCCGGGGCGTGCTGCTAGTATCTTATATTCTGAAGGTGTTATATTAAGAAATAATGGTTGTATTTGCGTAGCACATTACTTCTTATCTCATTACCTAAACACAGTATCGATAGAGACCGACATTCCCTACTTAAAAGCCTAATAAAGTCGCATTACTGATAACGAAATAAATTTCATATGCTTTTTTATAAGCTTTTAAATCGATATCCGATTTCTCCGTCTGTTATCTTACAAGTTAAAATTAACTAACTCTCAGATATTCGAGACTACACTTTTATGCGTTTATAAGGCTGAAAACAATGCGTTTATAGTGTCAATAATCCGCTCAGATGCTTAGAAATGAAGCTGGGAGGTGGGAACGTAATGATGAAACAATACAATCGCGTGGAGTTTCGTTTCATTAATGTTGAAGTTGAAAATAACCATCGCAGAAATATATATATTTTTTAAATACACCTTATTTATATTATAGAAAAATAATTAAAGTGTCTGTTTCACGAGCTACAGTTAAATTATTACACCTCGTGCTTTCTAAGTTCGTTAACTGCGATTGCCCATCATTTGTTGTAAGCGCGCTTTTTACAATGATTGAACGACTGTACTAATTAGTATACTTGTTTATTTCAATAATTACTCACTATAATGATGCATTATATATTAAAAAACCGTTATATATACAGGTATTTATCTATTATTTTTTTAATTTTGGATTTTTGTTATTGATTTCATTGGTAAATTAATGTGACTTTCATTGTTGAGGTTACAAAGAAAATGTCAAATAAACCAGAATTAAATATAAATTACCTATTTGACAACATAGTATTTAATGAAAATCTTTGAGAATATGAGTAATGGGTAACTAAAATTTGTGTTGGAAATGTGTGAGACAATGATTGAATGACTGTACTAATTAGTATACTTGTTTATTTCAATAATTACTCACTATAATAATGCATTATAATATATTAAAAACCCGTTATATATACAGGTATTTATCTATTATTTTTTTAATTTTGGATTTTTGTTATTGATTTCATTGGTAAATTAATGTGACTTTCGTTGTTGAGGTAACAAAGAAAATGTCAAATAAACCAGAATTAAATATAAATTACCTATTTGACAACATAGTATTTAATGAAAATCTTTGAGAATATGAGTAATGGGTAACTAAAATTTGTGTTGGAAATGTGTGAGACGCGCAGTAAAGTTCAACAAACACTATATTTATTATAAATCCGCAGTAACTATTGCCCTTTATCTAAAATTACACATCGGCTTCTGTATTAGAAGCTGTAGAGTTAAAACTTATATTTGCCATAAATAATAGAAAATTACATCGTCTAGAGAAAATATAGGCTTCTTAGCGTTTTCAATTAATTAATAGTCTAACGGATTATCTGAAGTACCGGTAAACATAACAATGTACATAGATGATATTAGGCAGCTGATACAAATTATTTAATAGCTTTGAAATACAAAATACTAAATTAGTATGGTCGACTACAATGTTACTACTACATTTTTTATCAGATTGCATTTTTAAAAACCAAAATTAATATTTTCGTTTACATAAATTCATATACATCAAAGAAATAAACCCAGTCTGTGTCTTCCAAATGTTATGTATTGTAAACAAAGTAAATCAAATAATACGTTTAACACTTTAATCGTAGTTTTTTATGTTAGATATCGACATACGAACTTGAGATTCACGTGATTGTTGGTGATACCTTAGCGACAGGAGATCAGTTATTTATTTTCTTGAAGCATTTGAAAATCGAAAACCAAATCACGAAATATGCACTTCACGGGTTTTCGATCTATGAACGGTTGTTCGTAACTTGTAGTTCTATTAACAAAATCGAACGCAACGAACGGAACGAAATGAAAGAACAAACTAACATACATAGTTATGTTAAACGAAAGCATGCCATAGCACTTGGCGGAAAATCATGGATCCAATATATATAATAGTTAACACCACATGTACTGATTTTCGCAAATAAAGAATGATTTGAAAGACATAATATCTAATTGATCGGATTGATCATCGGATTCGTTATACGTAAATGTACGATCCATCAGCCGAAACATCGTATTTTGTTTTGATAATAGGCCTCCTGGTCGTAATTTCGATATTTCTTCCACCCTTTTGATGCCTGAAAAACCTAATCAGAAAAAAAACCTCTAATAGAAAATTGTTAACATATCATCTTGTCACTAGCCTTAGTGGGCAAGTACCAACGGGGCATTAGGCAGGGGTAGGTACTTTTATTGCGCTCATTTAAATTATACTTAATTTTATAAAATTGATTGATATGATTTTGTGTGTTCACTGTCTAAAATCTTCGTAGAATTTATGGTTAAGAGAGAATAAGGGAATGTGGCCACCTGAAACACCGCCACCGGACAACGCACTCAATAGCCGATAATTACGAAGCAATTAGGTGTAATGAACGCGGGTACCTATTCCTTGCGTATCATAGTCGTGTTGAAATCTATTTCTAACGTAATTGCCCCTAATCACATGTTTGTGATACACATGGAATAAAGTTTACGTCTAAGATATATTTATTTTAATTTTATTGATACATCTGAGGGCTTACAATGTACTCAATGATGTTATCTCAAATAAATATTAAGAAGCGTTTCGGTACGGGTATGAAGAATAAGTGTTGTCTTTAAAACAATATGGTACTATGACAGAAATTCTATAATACGCCTGTTATCGAGACTATATAATAACACATATAGAGTACTCTTAGTATTGCTCACATAATATATTCCTTTCCCATAAATATTTCATTTCACTACATAAACAACTTGCATACTTAATACAAGGATATCAATTAATTAAATTTGTCAACAAAAAACGACCGAAACTGGGTTGAGGAACATTCATAAGTTCAACAAAAAAAAAATTATGTCAGGTATCGACAGGGGAGCATGAGGTTCACTTGATGGTAGGTGATACCTCAGCCACAGAACATCAGTTAATGATGCGCTGTCGACCAAATTTTTTACTTCGAACATTCGGAAATTCATAGACTGAAACCGTAACGCGCAAAATGCACTTCACGGTTTTTCCTTCTATGAACCCGTGGTGGTTCGTTACCCGGTCGGAATTTCGATATTCCTCCCACCTGTTCAATGCCCGAAGTTACCATACGTGGGGAAGACATGTTTACAGAAAATTATAAACAGGTCGTCCCGGTGGGATTCGAACCCACGACCCATCGATGAGCACGGCAGGTGTTCTACCGAACGCGCCACCGAGCCCGTCGTCAACTACGAACGAGTTTAATTTATAGGTTTAAATTTTGAACATAAAAAGTCTTCTGTACAATTTTAAGTAAAATTTTAAGCTAATTTATATATAACTATTGCACAAGATATAAAGCTTCTACTGAGTTTTTACATTATCTCATTCGTAGATTATAGAAAATGTGTAGTTAATTTGAGGAAGGTCAATGGCGTATGAGCCTATATCATCAAGGAAGTGCGAGAGAATTTTCTTAGAGGAGACAAACAAACAAGTGGTATTTTATTGATGCAAGTAGGCAATAATATAAGATAATTTTACAAACCCTTGGCTTCTAAAAATATTTAATTTAGAATTTTACCCTGCATAATTGCTACGATTATCTAATAAATATAATAATTGTATTTCGATGGGTCCCAAGAACAAAATCGTATCTGTGAAGTCGCTTATTTGCAGATACGATTTTGGCTTTAGGACCCGTCGATTTGAAGTATTGAGTGAAACAAAATATATTTAAAAAAATATAAACTAGTTGCATACTGAAAAAGCACTTCTAACGCTAAAGTGCTAATAAAACAATTTCATATTATGCAATAGCAAATACCTTAGCTTGTATCCTTTCCAATTACTGCTCTGATTTGAGATTTCTCAGTCTCCGTGCTGATAGAGGTCCAATCAGGATGCTACGAAGGGTATCAGTTTCTCTCATTCTGGAGCAGTAATAGGTAGTATATGCATTTCAAAGTTTATACCTAAAGGTTAAATTACAAGTGCTTCACCGCTTCCGCTTTTTTATTGCTCTTTTTTCGGATCGAGTGCAATCTGGTTTCCCACATATGTTACCGTTAAAATCTGTCACATCATGCCTCTCACTTTTAGGGACACGTGAATTTATGATTTCACCCTACAGGAAGTTATTTACAGCTTAAAGTAATAATTAAATATAATATTAAATATAATAATAAAATTTGTATTTTAATGTTTTGGAGTTCATATATGGAAATGAATACATTAGTCCTAACTCATTTTTTCGAGACGAGGCAACAAGTCGTCGACTTTTGTAACTATATATGAATTTTGACTCGATTTTGACGGTCTCGTTGGTGCGTTCGATGGTTCGTGGGTTCGAATCCCACTGGGACAACATATTGATAATTTTCTTTAAGCATGTTTTCCCCACGTCTGGTAACTTCGGGCATTGATCGGGCGGGAGGAATATCTAAATTCCGACCGGGTAACGAACCACCGTTCAAAGATGGAAAAACCGTGAAGTGCACATTGCGCGTTTCGGTTTCAGTCTATGGATTTTCGAATGCTCGAAGTAAACAGTAGGTCGACAGCGCATCATTGACTGATGTTCTCTGGCTGGCCTACCATCAAGTGAACCTCATGCTCGTCTGTCGATATCTAACATAAAAAAGGAATCCCGTCAAACACATTAAGCCAACAGCGAAAGCTAATTTTCTTTAGTTAAATAATTAAATACCTTGAAAGATTCTCAGAAAGCTCAGTTTCAGTGTGTATTGTGTACATTGCTTTTAAATTACTTCGAGTTCGCCTTTAGACAGCGGCAGGGGCATAGTAAGTGATCAGTTGACATAGTCGTAATATTAATTTCCACGCTCACTTGCCTGCTTACTAAAGCTTAATGTGAATGTGATAATATTTCCGGCTCTACCCTACGAAATAATGACTTTATCTATACTTCTATACTAATATTATAAAGAGGAAAGATTTGTATTTTTGTTTGTTATGAATAAAGTCAAAAACTACTGGACCGATTTTAAAAATTCTTATATACCAATAGAAAGCTACATTATCAACGAGTGACATGGCAATTTTTTTAGGCATCTATATGTATCCGTGTGAAGCCGGGGCGGGTTGCTAGTATCATATGAATCTTTTTACTCGGCACAGTTTCACGTAATACTAACTTGTATAAAATAAACAAATCAAAAATCACATATGCTAAACATTTCACTGTAATGTCAAGTTTAGCCGTGCTAGTATTGAGATATTATTTGCAATAAGTACTTTCAAAGCAATCTAGTCAAATGTCTAGTAAATCCTGAATAGAATTTAATGTACAGATAGACTTGAGAATATTACGTATGGAAATACGTCTCGTATTGATGGAACGGGCTGATAGAAATACTAACGGTCCCAATAAAGGTTAGGAGTGCAGCCAAGGATTTGAACTTAGGGCCTAAGTAGCGGTTTTGATCCGCACTGAACCCATACTTAGATACTCACGAACCTATGGTGACTGATTTCTTTGAGTGAATCGATAAATGCAATAAAATTATTTCAAAGACGCTATACTATCTACTATATAAAAATAAGTCGGGTTTTCTTTCCTGACGCTATAACTCCAGAACGCACGAACCGATTTCCACGGTTTTGCATTCGTTGGAAAGGTTTCGGGCTCAGGTTTATAGCAAAGAAAATTCAGGAAAAATTTTTCTTTAAGAATCCAAAATAATAATAATAAAGCCAAAATTGTGGCAGAACAACGTCTGCGGGGTCCACTAGTTAAATATAGAATTTGATTATTGCTAGTCAGCAATCCATAATATTATAGGGATACACGTATTCCGTGTACATTTTGTTTCTTCTTGAAAGCTTTAGAATATTTCAATGGATAAACAAATGTAACATATATTCTCTTCGAACATTACCAACAAGCTCGTAGCTCGTAAAACTAGTAGTTCTAATAGCTATATCTTAGGTTCACTATATCATCGCCGCTTTCAATATCTCAAACAATAGTTTACACTCTAATCTGCAGTTGTAATGTATACTGGCGCGATGTAAGCAATTATTTCATGAGAAAATGCGACGCAATTTCTTATCTTACTGTCATTCTTACTATTTATATCGCAATTTGAAGTCACATTTTTTTACTTTCTTTACATAAGATGTTATTTTACTACTTGAAAGTTTGGATTTAATAGTGGTAACTACTGTGACAGTTTCAACTATGACAATTCAAACAACTTCCTTACCGATAAAAATATATTTTCTATTTTACTCCAATTAGCTAACATTTTTGCTTTTGAGTTAACTTGAAATGGCCCAATCTTTTCTATAAAACAATTAATTTAATTAGAAGAAGTTCCTTGCGCCTCTTTCTAATAGATTGTCCCATTGTTCCAATAAATCATTGAGAAATTGCTGGCAAATACCGAATGTTAATTTTGAGAAGTGTTCGTTTTTTAATCTACAATATTTGATTTTAAGAAAATGGGGATTTTTATTGAAAATCAAAACTAATATTCAAAAGAAAGAGAAAATTATTGCATTTATATTAAGTGAAAACGTAATAAGGGAAGCTAAGCTTCAGTCGCAAATTATATATCGCTGGATGATCTCGGGAACATGTCCTCCGTGATAGAATCAATTAACTACGAAGTGATACAACGAAATGCTGAGAAACAAAAGATAAATTATATTGGAAGCCGATTCGTGTATACCAAAACACATTCAAAGCGACTTCAATATAAGTGAAAGCTATATTAGCGACATGCATTTTAAGAGCGTGCGAGGTTTTGAGATAAAGTAGTGAATAATCAACCGTGTCCTTGTGACCCATAGAAAGCAGGGGTCGTCTGCATAAACGATTCTTTAGAGTTAATATACCGATAGGTTGTAACCTACTTGAAAGCGAAATGCATTTTCTATTTCTCATTACAGGTATTTCAAAAATTTTAGCATTTAAAGAAACGCTCGTATATAAAAAAAAGTATTTTATTTATGGCTTTAATTAACTTTATCTCATAAAATTCCTTCAAGGATGGATTGTGGGTACGGTAAGGTTACTTTGCAATACTTCCACAGATTGGATACCGCGAAGTTCAGAACTATCTCTCCCTTTCTTTTGGGTTATCGCTCTCTCTCTCCGTCCTTCGGCGGCTCGTTCCTCTTCTTCTTGCAAGGTTAAGGTTACGTCAGACGTGTTATGTTATAACCGTTGGGGCGCACTCCAGCTAGTTCAGTGTCTCGTGGAGAGTGGCCGCGACACGACTCGCGACTAACGCAGCCCGCGTCACCCCCGAGGACTGTGCGCCCGCCTGTGATAAACGAACAGTGAAAAGTTCATGAACTGGGTGTTGAATTTGTTTGAACTTGAACGTGAAGATCGACATTGAAATCTCTTTTATTTATTCGAGCCTTACTCAAGGTAGGTTTTAGTATTAAGTGAAAAAATGTATACAATTCAAATATCTAGATTTTTCATAACAATTTAACAGAAACACGTAAAAAACTTAAACTCATAAAAATGTTTGATCCTGTGGTTGGCCGGTGTATCCTGTTCAATAACTGGTCTATAAATATTTTATGTTGGTTCCAGTGGCTACGTAAGGATGCCACAATTCTGCTTTGGTATGAGATAATTAGGAATCTTATCTCGTATTTGTCTGGCCTTATAATTAAAATACATTTTCAACATAAGCTAAAAACTTGGTAACGAAGGGTTACTAACCTGTAAGGAATTCATCGATATTTTAACATCCCAATATTATTAATTTAAGTGTCATGACTTAGAACACACAGCAAGCAAACGAACAATTGTTTAAATAATGACGATTTATCACGCAAGTGCATCAATCTTATTTATACAATGAAGTACTTTAATGCAACCGAGTTTTTATAAGAATAATATATTTTTTAATCTATTAATATTAAAAAATTAGCTTAGAAAATTACACTATATTACATAAACATTCTATAAACAGTATATATATAATGTTTAATAATTGCCTAGGCCCTTGATCAATAATATTTAATAAATCGTTGAAATAAAACGAGATGTTATCTTGTCCCGTTAGGGTTGGTGCCCAGGCGAAGGTTTTTGCAACCCGAGCACTTGTCTTCGATATGAGCGATAAGCTTCGATGCGCTTGCGCAATACGGACGATGCTCTATATTTTGATGCGCTTCGTTTGATTAAGATAATTCTGTTCTTAAATAGAAAAAGTAACATAAAACATTATTACAAATATTTTCAAAATGGAAGTCAGTATTTTTGAAAAAATTGTGATTATTTAGTTTATACCTACTACTTTTTATACATTAAAACATCTTACTAATCAAGGAATATTAATAAGAGGTTTTAAAATAGAATTTATCTTACTATCGCATAGGCGGTGGTTGTCTTAAATAAAAGACTTCAACGTGCTCTACTATGCACCACGTACGTAATGAGAAAAAATAAAAAAATATATATTCCATTATTATCTAGATTGGCTATTCTGAGAACTTTAGTGACTATGATTTTCACGATTTTTTTTATTGGGACACGATAAATAAATAAAAATAGGACGGAAGAATTTTAAAACGAATTACTCAGTTTTAATATTAACTAATTTGTTTTTACTAATGTAATTGTAGGTATATCGTATTAAATGATACTAATAGATAACTTCTTATAGCTAATCATCATTGCCCTGGTAAAATTAAATAAAAAAAAAAATATTATTAAAATATATAATTCGAAAAATATTTTACTGAACCTAGTACTTTGTAGGTAATTAAAAATAATTAATTCACCACCCTTTAATCAAGCGCTTTACTCGTAGCTTTTCGTAAACTACGATATTTCCAAATAAAAGACATCAACGCGCTGCACTGTACAAAACGCTCACTTTATAATATGGTATGAAGCAAACATAAAACAATGGAAAAAAACGTTATTATCTAGATCGCATTATTCACATGCCTATAAAATAGCTTTTATTTCTGACATGGGTCTAGAAATGTTAGCCATATTTTAACGAAGTATAAAAATAGAGTCAATAATGTAAATAATTCATAGCAACAATAACTTCGATTGAATTTATTGAACTTCAAAATAAAAATAACCCAGGTACATAATAATAAACATACTTAAAAATCGGCTTTTGGCTGGAGCTGCTCGTTTAAAAATTATCGGCACATTATAATCATTATGCTATATTTTTTAAAGAATATGAATTGGATTGACATAACAGTATACCTACCCAGCATTACGGTCACGGTCTAAACAATGTTAAGCTTTCTTTGAACTATCTATTAAATCGAGAAATTTAATACACATGATTACCAAGAATCAAACTGAGCTTAACAATAAATTTAACAATATGTCTTTTACTGTAAAAAAATAAAAAAAGGTATGTGTGTACTTATGTATACGCGTTAGAAGTTATACTTCTTTGGCGTCTGAAGAAAAATTTGATTATATATATTAATAATTCTGTTCAATCAATTATTACCAACAACGAATCGACCTCCAAAAACAACGTTATTTTAATAATCGCACTGGGTGAACTTGGATATCATAACAGGTGGTTATAAGCAGTACAACATTGGCGGTAAACGTTTCATAGAATACAAACGAGCCGATATACACGACCTGGGTCACCATTAGCGCAAGATCGCTTTGAACGTTGTAAATTGAGACATACGAAAGTAATGTAGTCTATCTTTAGACGTTGATCGTATTTCTCTGTAATCTATGATATGTTATTAATAGCTTTTCCGTGCACTTGGAGATCGACCATGCTTGCAACGCGCAATTTATAAATTAGATACTTATTAAGTATTTCAAAATATCGCAAATAACTGTACAATGTACATGGTATTTATATGATATCCGGATCGATCGGCGGTTTCGCTTCCATAGAATAATATGGATGTTTTCTCGATTAAAAAGCAAAAAAAAAATAACTACGTATTAAACATCGTAATCAGCTTAGCAGTGAAAAAGTAACATACAGCTAGTTACTTTCTAATTCATAATATTATATATTAATCATGGATTTTTAGAAAATTAATATTAATTGCCGTCAGTAAATACAGAAAGTATACTTTGTGAAAGTAACATACATATACCGAGTTAAAATAATTCGAAACGCAGTCATTAAGATAACCGGACAATTATTGGTTTCTCGTTGACATACACGCAAAAACAATATGAAATTTCACGGCTTATAACTATAAATATTGGCTATTAGGGCTCTTCTATTGATGGGTCCGCCTGACCTCCTTGCCGGTCCACAGATAATAATTAAGAGGTCACGTGAGAATAGCGCGTTCGTGACCGCGCGCGCGTCGGTGACACGCTACTCTTGTATTATCGAGTACAAGGCAAGACTGCGTTCCGATTTCCCGATACGTGCGATGGTAAATTCGATTAACAGGCTGATGAACTTATCACTTATTGATAGCTACTTTTATCGTTAATAGAACGCGAAATAAAACATAATAAAAGCTATTGGTTAGAAAATATTGGTAGGTACAATAAGAATTATTTCTATTACGATTTTATAGTCGGCCGGCATGCGGAACTTTCTTACTATGGAGTTCCTTTTAAATATGTATGATCAAAGTCAGAGGAAGTAGTAGCTGCTTCGAACGTTTTATTTTTATAAAGCCGTGCGTTCTTCGAGGTACCACCTTGATTGACGTCGCATTAAAATTCATCGATTCTTGTTATTATCAAGTTTACTGTTATATTGATATCGGCCAGCGGTATAATTTAAATAAATTTCGTAGTAGTTTTTGCACTCGAGATTGGTGTCGTAAACATTCCTGATCACTTATGATGATTTTATTGGCTTTAACTGATTAGTACATAAGATACATAGATTCGAAATTTATTGGCTATAAATTGTGTATTTATTAGACATCATCAGCACAGTAGATGGTCGTATACAAGATGCTCCTTATTTATAAAGTAACTTTTAAAGGGCGGCGCGGTCGTACGCGAGGTCAGAACGGATTCCATCAGGCGTGCTTTCCATGAAGGATTTTAATTACACTCAGCAGGTGAACGACCTTTACGAAGCGTTACTATTACGTCTAGACGTTTTTTGACAATAACCTTTAGAAACCTTCGGCGTTTGCGCTTGATCGTTCCGGGTGTAAAGAAAAGGATTGTGCTTATTCATCGAATTTTATTAGAAAGTTTTATTCTATACAATTGTAAATAGATAACTACTTTGTTGAGGCGGGTCAGTACTTTAGATAGTACATATATATCATTAAAAATCACGTATACTGTGTCTCAGATTTTTATTAAATTTAAAATTAATTAGTTTTAATTATGCAGTACACGAACTATGAAGCATTCCATACGTTGTTAATTTAAGACTATATTTTCTATTAAGCGCCCGGAGGCAAGTATTCCAATTTTGTACTCAAAGAGACAAGAGTCACATTGAAGCGGTAGGCAGGTATTTATTGTGTAGGCCGGGAAACATTTCGTACGCGGCAAGGCAGGTGCATTCACAATGGGAAACGTGTGGAATAAACAAAGTATAAATCATGTATGTTTCTGTCACTGCGCGGCTTTAAATGAATTACAAGAAAGCTAGTAATTTCTTTCAATATATTAAGTTTAGAATATTAGTTTATCCGTTGTAAAGTGATATTAGAAAATAAAATCATTCGTAGTGATAAAGTGGTAATTATTCATAAAATATTGTCAGTAATAAAAATCGACTGTTATTATAACATTTTATTATTGAATTAATAAACAAACACTTAGTAGAGCTGCAAAACTCGATACAAAAACATCTTAAGCAAAATAATAAATTAGGAAAAAAATAGTGTCGTTTCTGAATACGTTGTAGTTACGCGACACCATTTACAACTATCGTGACACATGAAATCTTCACAACGCCAAAAATCTACATAAAAACTCCGCGAATCTAGGTTCCATCTCGCAAAGTTAACATAGACCCGTTAATTGTTCCACATTTTTCTAAGTTGGCGAAAAATTAAGTTTATTAGTCATGACACCAAATACAGACACATGCGAATAGTTTTGGAAAAATGTGAAGAAGTTGTACGCGTGGGTGCGTCTTATGACTCACTGACATGGTTACCATATTCAAATCCACCATATGGCTATGAAAATAACGATACTGTTTTTTGCAAACAACCTAAAAAAGAAAGGAGTATTTGATGTTTTTAAATTTAGATCCGGCTATATAAAGCCACTAGTCATTAATGCTTCCATTGTTGCACTCGCATAACACTTGCAATATTCCTAAAATATAATCAAATATATGCATACTGATAATAATACTGGCTTGAATAATGCATATTAGACAAGGTTTAGGTTGTAAAATACGGCATCGCGAGCGGCAAAGGCTAAGTAGAGGATGCATAGGGGTTTTATGCTCCGTAATACATTGCAAGTAGGGTAAGCTACATAGATTGTACTCAAATTGATTACTAGCGATACACGCGAAACGTCTAATAAAATCACTAATGGAACGGTACTGGTAGCGTGCGTCGCATAACGGCTCTAGTTCGCTCCCACGGCAAGGAATTATGCAACCTGCGCGCTATACAGGCGTCAACGATCACAATGCGAGCCATTGATTGCGGTCGCGATCGATTTCTCGGCGAAAACAGCATCGTCAGTTGAACTCGCTGCAATTGATAATTCTATATCGATAACTGCCGACGTGATTAGAAGTTATTGACCGATGATCTAATACGTGTCAGTTCAATATAAACATCTCATTAATTTGTAAATAGATCTGCATAGCGTCCAATTGGTTCAATACATATCTATGGCCTACGTACATGATTCATACGTATGCTAATAATAGAGAAATAAATAGTGAAGAAAAGTTACTCGATGTCTTATAGTTTTTATAATCATCTCTCTGATATAAGTCGTGTTAGTTACACCATTTAAAACTCAAGAACGGCTATACCGATTTTAACCATATCTTATTTTTTGGATTCCATCTATGTCCCGGAAAAATTCAGCATAAAATATGCAGAAAATTAATTTTAATATAAATTAGGTTCGGAACTTCACCATATTCCGCAACTGATAGCTTACTCTGATATCAATTATTGACAGAAATAATTGATATCAACTACGAATCTACATAATACATAATATAGAAGTGGGTAAATAGCATATTAAAAATTTTTTTTTTTTACTTTTGAAGCCAACTTTCTGGCAGGAAAACGTGCGGGTACGCTAGTTAATTCATATTTAAGAGTTACAAATGTTTACAGCTTTTCCTGGACACAAAGGTTCAACTGCTTAGTTATATTATGATAGAAACCTAAAACATTTGTACATGATAATAAGTGTGTGATTTTTCATTAGCTCATATGAGAAGTTAATTCAATAGACAATTGAACTACGTTTACGTTACTTATTAGTACCAATGGATGAAATGTTTGTGCGCGGAAGGAAAATTGCTTATATTTACATAAAATTACGCATTTAATGGTGATGTGACTCTATTAATGATTTTCACACGTTTATTCAAACCGAAGAGTGTAGATATTCAATATCTGCATCCATGAATACATTAAGTATGTGAATCATCATAACAAGTAGACTCACTTTTCAACATCTGTCTCGAAAATAATCACGTAAACTTTTTTTTAAATATAAACAAGTTTTAAAGCATTTGCATAATAAAATAATAAATAACCTTAAGATATGTGATCACTGACCTCTCCGTCGAATTATTTTGTGCATGCAATATAGTAACCCGTGTCATCCACCCCGACGCAATGTATGACCACAGGATAAAAGAAACAACAAATTTACAAGCCATTCTCTGGATGTCGCCTTGTAACTCCACAACGTTATATTTTATTACTAAGATTTCACAGTTTATTACTAAGAGCAAATGACCCAAATATGCCCCACGTTTGTCGCATATTCGGCGTGCTATGAATATGGAATGTCATTTGCTCACGAACGCCGCTATTTTACACCGCAATGCTTATCTACGTACTACCTTTGGTAACACTATTGTACGATATGTTCTTTACCTTTGCATTCTAAAATAACTGTAGCTGCAAATGATCTGTGAATGTGTAGACAATGAATGCGTCGTAGCTACATGCGTCTAACGATAAGTTTTTGTACTTCAACTACGAGTTTATTGCGCTTGACTTTTCTAAGAAATGCGTGCTGGTCGTTTTTAAAACCAACCACAGCGATTATACTTTTATTTTTTTAAGTATCTATATTATATGTACATACAACTTTATATAGCATAAATTAAAGCAGCATTCCTAACCTTAACACGTATATAAGATTTTAATTAATGATTTAAACGAAGGTGTTAGAAGTGAATGAACGTAGATGCATCACGAAATGAGGATTAAATAGACTTTCGCGCGGTGTTTCAGGATAAACGTGTCTGTGTTAATGAAGTTTGTGTTCATTGTCGAAAACAGTTAGCGATAACATTCCATTGGGTCGTGACGATTGGTTGCAGTAGCGTGTGTCGCGGTAATGAGTGGCTAGTGGGAGCTTTACACAGATCCGATGCAAATTGACTAGCGATTTGCGCGCGCATAAATCAGCTTCTACAAACATTACAGCTTACCGCATTTCATCAATTAACGTCAAGCAATAATGCGTGAGATATCCCACTGTTGTGATCCATAGATATTATAGTGAATTCATACATAAACATTAAACAGTATAAAGCATTTTTCTGTTTCAAATAGTACCACCCAAGCGACATTTTGTCGCCGTCCTAAGGGTATTTATCGCCAGTATTACTAACGAGAAAGTGAATTATAAGCTTGGAATAATTGTCTAGAGCGGTTTCTGCAACCGCGCGAACGAAATTATAGAGGGAGGCTCTATAAAAGGACGAAGAACATATTTTACAAAACACAATCTGTGTTTTCATTTACTTATTTCAAATGTCATAATAGTAATTTCTTACTATTATTTATTTAATTTATTATTGTGATATAAATTAGGATAGATAATTTGTGAAAAATGAATATTGCTAATTGTAATAATAATCCTTAACAGGACTTTACAATTTAGACTTACATCTATGATAGGCCCTGACGTTTGGCAAGTTAGTTTAGTACACTTATTTAAGGGAAAAATTATGAAAATAAGGATATGATCCGAATGGTCGAAGTAAAAAGAAGGTTAACGGCGAATCATTGACTGACGTTCTGTAGCTGAACTACCATCAAGTGAACCTCATACTCTCGTCTGTCGATATTTAAACCTAAAATATTGAATATATATTTAATTAAAAGATTGTATTCATTTAAGTATGTTAGCTAGTTATTAATTCTCCTTATTGTATAATATTCTCTAGTCAACACTATCCATAGTATTTCTTACTGAATTTTAATCAATTTATATATAGAGTATCTGTTGACTAGAGCAGCGACTCTATAATTAACGAGGCAAGCGTTAAAGGTCTCGTTTCGCGTAACAAGTGCTAGTTATCGTTAATGAGATTTGCATTTGATTCAAAAGCATATAACATTGTTCATAAATGAATCGCTAGATACTGAAAATGCTTCGAACAAAATAATTTTTACTGAATATTTACACGCGATAGGTAAGACTGGATGAATTTATTTTTTTAGTGGAACTCTTAAAAAGTGTTAATCGCTTGACACGCTAAGGCGGACCATCTAATCGGGTGCCGATATCGGTAGGCGGAGAGGTTGTCATGACACTACGCCCACGCGCCAATTACGTAGGAAGAAGTTACGATTCTTATACGATACAGTCTAACAAACAATCACCAAACTGTAGAACAAATATTATCGCGAAAGTATTGGTCGGAAAATATTTCCACGTTTCTTGCAACTTACGGAAGAACAAATAAATTTCACTGCTGTCAATTTATCAGATAAACCTGGCAATACCATTGTCTTTGATACACATAATGTTTCGGGAAAGAAGACCCTTTAACTTAGTGAAGCTTCCTTGAACAAACTAAACCCTTAGCCGACATTAAAGCCGCAAATAACGCACATTATGCTCTCATTTATGCCTTTAAATAATATAAAACAATTATGTTTTATAAACTTCGCAATGTCATTATTTCCAACAATAATAAGAAAATTTCTTTTGGATTGATATTTTAAATAATTTAAAAATAGGAACTTTAAAATATAGTAAAAAACTGTTATTTTTTTCGAAAATGGTACTTTGTTAGCCCCTAACATACTACAGCATCTTTCTATGATATTATAAAGGTATTCATCCAAAATAGATAAATTTCGGATGAGTTTTTGGTAACATATTTAAATAGAGTTACCCAGACTGTAGTGCTCTTCGCATCCAATGGATTCGCATGAATTGGATGCGAAGAGCAGGGGACAGAAGAAAATGGCGCGCTTTAGGAGAGGCCTACGTCCAGAAGTGGATGCATACAGGCTGAAGAAGAAGAAGAAAGACTGTAGTGTCCTATGTTCGTTTTTCTTACAAATAATATAAAACTATCTCGGAATATTAGTATCTAATGCTCAGATATTCATCAATCAAGAATTCTTAGGAAAATATAATCGAGAACGAATCACTCACTCGTTCAACGAACGCAGCTCACATATCTCATCGATAATGACGCATCGAAGGGACGCGACGCGACGTAATTACGATAAATATCGCTCACGTGCTCAAGAATAGGTAATATGACGTGTCGACGCTACTATCCTTGCGCTATAATTATACAACACGCGCAATAAAAAAATTAAATGAATACATCATAGCTATTACCAGGATAAATAAATAAATGTCGATACTAAGTTCAGAATGAGCGTTCAAATATACGTATATGTATGAAGTGGTTTCTCATTCTGTGCTATAGTGTTTTTAAGTATAATAAATAAAATCCTACGCAATTAGTTAAGATTCCTTCCGATCTACATATTTTTACATAGACAATTTTGAATAAAATATGCAGTTGCTTGTTATCACTTACATCATCGGCAATTAGAGCTAGCGTTTCATTAGTGACGTAATTTATTCAGAAATAATAGTACAGGAATAGAGGATAGTAAATAATCTATATATGGATAAATAAAAGTCTCGTGTCACGGTGTTTGTGTCCGCCCTCCTTCGAAACAGCTCGACCGATTTTATAACTTTTTGTCATAAATAATTAGGGTGTCTATATCCAGTTTATTTTTTGATTTGGCATCTAATTTTCACTTAGTCCATCGAAGTAGGTACGGGTCCACTAATCTATACTTCTATACTTAATATTATAAAGAGGAAAGAGTTGTGTTTTTGTATGTTATGAATAAACTCAAAAACTACTGGACCGATTTTGAAAATTCTTTCACCAAGGCTATGTTTTGTGTATAGTACATGTACATTGCACCCGTGTGAAGCCTGGGCGCGTTGCTAGTATAGATATAAAAAGGACAACATACGAAAGTAGGTACAACAATAATAACAGACGTAAGACCTATGTTATTACAGTAATGTCAGGTTGCTTAGTATTGATTCCCGGACGCAGCGTAACTACACGGGTAAAACTGACCAATGTAGCAAAGATGTTGTATGCACATCGCGACAACTCTATTAGGTTTTCTCCCCCATTTTTTGCTAGGTTGTCGTCGATGAAGCGAAGCAAAAAAAAAACTTATTTAAAATGAAATAAAAGATAGCACAGAAAGATGATGAAGCGTCTTTTAAATTGAAAATTAGCAAAAAAGCTCTATTGCTTGTTTAGGTAATCTCATTTAAGTATTCCTGCTATAGTGAAATGAATCTTCAAATTGGAGGCAATTCGTTTTTAAAATATATTTAAATAAATGATCCTTTAATGATTCGTCCATTGATCAATTTTAACATAAAC
The DNA here is from genome assembly GCA_905404175.1 of Anthocharis cardamines. Taxonomy (NCBI): domain Eukaryota; kingdom Metazoa; phylum Arthropoda; class Insecta; order Lepidoptera; family Pieridae; genus Anthocharis; species Anthocharis cardamines. The sequence continues at coordinate 6,680,565 of FR989959.1, forward strand.
AAACTATTGAAAAGAATATTCGTTTTAACTAAAGAACGTATGAAAATGTGAAGAAACAAAGAGAGTTGTTGAAATTAATAACTTACTTATCATTTAAGTAAAAGCGAATTAGAAAGGAAGAGTGCATGTCACACCACGAGTCACAACGGAGAAAGCACCTGACATATCGCGAAAGGGAACAACTTATGTATAAGGTGCATTGACATTACCCGAACTAGCTTTACTTCTTCGATCGCCAACACGATTAATCGTAAGAACTCGAAGCAGCACTTTCCTCAAAGCGTTGTACAAGTTTTTCTACACAAGAATAGTATGCAGTCGGGGAGCGAGATCATGAATTAAGTACTTCCTGAATGCGTTTATTTAAAATAGGTGTTCTTTTAACCATGAGCAAGTGCATCTAGTATTTGCTCGACACCGAGTGCTCGCGGCGTGGTCGGATTTCCCGCGATTATTGCTTTTATTCCGCGGGGCCGTTTGTTACTGATATCTATGTAACGGTAGACTACGGACACAGGGATTTGCATGGTGTAACCATTAGCTAAACCGCTGCCGGTGGAAGTTATTAAAATACCTTTAAGATCGGTACCGCCTTTGACGGAGGCGATAAAGAGAAGAGACCGAGTCGTGAGCATGCCTCGAGCAATAATTCTTTTGGGATGCAATCGAGCTCCCGAGGAAGTACCGCAAACAAAATGGATTGAAGTGTTTCGTGAGCTAGTATTGATAAATAGGACTTTATCAGACACGAATAGTGTAAGCTTACTGTTGCGAAGGGAATTCCACGGATAAATAATTTAACAAACCGTACAATTGTATAGCTTTACTTGGCATCGGATGGGCATTCAAATATTGACCTGGGTTCTGCATGCACTCTTAATGAAGACAGAAGGTAGAAAGTGGGGCCATGAAAGGCGTCAGATACTAAAGCAGTCTGAGCCGCGTGACAAGTCAAGACTGTGAACATTATCATTCCACGTACGAAGTTAAACCACTTATTCGGCTCGCGTTGACCGTTATCTGGCGCACGCACGCTGCTTGCATCAATGGCATATTTTTCCTCGGCGAAACTCCACGCACATTTGCCATTCAAGGTTAACCCGGTCATCGTTATTCTTTGTTTACAAGAGTGTCAAAGACAAGACGGGAATGCCTGCATTTAGAAATCGTATTTTACTTAAATGAAAGTGAGAAAGTAAATATGAAAGTATGTTTTTTGTAAAAATTAATAAAAATAAGTAAGTAGAGTCTGCAAAAAAAGCTCTCAATAAAGAAAAATAAATATCTTAAAACCGAAACTATCGAGACTAGAAAAGAAGCATGAAACTCTAGTATCACGTAGATTCACATTTACTAAATACTTTTTAATACTACGTACTACGTAACAAAAGTTATAAAATAGACGTGACGTAGTAATATTTATAACCCTTACATAAAAATACATTTCGTAATTTACTTTATGTAAATTACAATGTATTATTACCGTTCTCGTCAATGATGTCATAATAATCATCATTAACGAGACAAAGTAATCTAGAATTTAGGACAGAAATAAGTTTTTCATACGATTTAGGTTTGACGGGCTCGTTGGCACGTTCGGTAGAACTCCTGCCGTGCGCATCGATGGGTCGTGGATTCGAATGTGTTTATAATTGTCATGTTTATAATTTTCTGTAAGCATGTTTTCTCCACGTCTGGTAACTTCGAGCATTGATCGAGTGAGAGTAATATCGAAATTCCGACCGGGTAACGAACCACCGTTCATAGATGGAAAACCCGTGAAGTGCACATTGCGAGTTTCGGTTTCAGTCTATGGATTTCCGAATGCTTGAAGTAAAAAGTATTGACTGATGTTCTGTGGCTGAGGTATCACCTACCATCTAGTGAACCTCATGCTCGTCTGTCGATATCTTACATAAAAAAAACAGAAATTATGAGCTATGTATAACGTGTTAATAGAGATACGACACTAATAACATTTCAGATTTATTACGATTATATTCATAGCAAGGGCCCATTTTGCAAATTGAATCATCAGGTTTGAGGTGTTGATATAAACATCAGCTGTCTCAAACGTCGGCGTCGATCAAGATAACGGCGTGCGTGTCTAAGTTCTATAAGCCCTTAGCCCTAGAGCTAAATGGCTAAATCAAATCTGTATCACTGAACAGAATGTGTCATTTAATTGAACAGAAGCCAATGAAACTTAATGGTGCCATATAAAAGCTTACTCGTACCTTTTTGAATCTCACATCTCACATGAACCATCTTTGTGATATAAAATATCTCCGTTTGCTTTAATCAAACTCCTTATATTAAACTAGCAACGCGAACTGGCTTCACACGGGTGCATATGTATGTACTATACACATAAAATAGCCTATGTAACTCGTTGAAAATGTAGCTTTCTATTGGTGAAAGATTTTTTAAAATAGGTCCAATAGTTTTTGAGTTTATTCGTAATATACAAAAATACAAAACTTTCCTCTTTATAATATTATTTATATTAGAATAGATTAATATTTTTTAATATAAGCTATAACAATAGCCCAAGGTATTTCGTTAATTTGTTTAATAATTAAACAATTTTTATATTTGTAGGACATAACATTAAATTAGGCTAATGCAAGCGGGATGTTGACGTGTGCTCGATAATGAAGAAAGTAAACCGTATCCGCAAGTATGTGGGGTTGAGAAACAAGTCCCGAAGCCGCAGTGTCATACCGTACAGGTTTCTCATAAACTGGTTAAACTGCAAGCTGAGATTTTTAGTCAATAAGACCTCCTGTTTCGTTAATTAAGTCCCCTTTTTCAGTCTGAATCATGCAAGATATATACATTTAAAATAATATGTAGTAATTGGCTGTTCAATTCACAAAAAGGGCATAACGTTCCATATTCATACTTTTTATTTTACAGTTATGATTTTAGGCAACTCAGCGCAATTCAAATATTATGAAACATAATAAAATAAGAAAATTCTGCGTAAAATTATTAGTTAAGAGGAGCTGTAGAGAATAGGTTTTACAGCAGTGTGAGGCGCAGTGATACGTTTCCCTGCCGACCTAGCATGACCGCCACGAGATATGTCGCGGACGAGAGAAGACAAACTAAGATGTAAGATATCTCGACATCGAAAATGTTGATAGAAAAGATATCTCGATCGACAAATATATCTATTTTGTCATGTTACACCCTAAAGAAATAAAGCGATAATCGATTAAACACGAGAATACGGTCGACAAAATTTTGTCGCGGTTGTCATGCTAGGCCGGCTGTTCGCGTGCCAGCTCTAGCCAAATACGATCTGTCGTCATGCCATCCGTACATTTTAACGAGAGAGCGATTCCATGCGCCGATACTGACAGCCTAATGAAAACCCTTGAATAATGCATTAATACCAGCGTTAAATCGTGAGCACCTACAATCGGCATAACGACTTGAAACTACTAGATGCAAATTGAAGTCAACATTCGACGCCGATTAGCTTCCGGCTAGAATTCAAGAAATTAAGCCAAATGTTGGCAAGATTACATCAAGAATTAATAATGTTCCTGGAAAGTCTGATTGAATAATGTGAATAAGACATATGCCCGTGAAAATAAGTCACTACGACATGAAGAATACAGATGTCTCCGGAAGCGTCCTAGAATTGTGACCATTGGATATAGTATAGCACATCGTGCCTTGCATCACGCCGCGACCCATGCTCACCTTACCTATTGAAATGTCAGTGTTCAGACTGGTGACGAGACAATCGTAAAATACAATGTTAAGGTCACATCATGACTTCAATAAACCATTCTTAACATGGGAAACGTGATAGTCGCCGAGGACCTTTTGCAAGATTCCCTGAAAGTGTGCCGACGTTGTAACATACCGGCGAACAACACGTTACACGATACTTGGCTCGGTGCCGTTGCCCAAGCAGAATTTTCGATATGCTGAAAAATTATCACTGAATTTATTTTAACGTCATAGTGTACATATTCAATTAATTTATTGATCCCTTTTAAACACTATATCAGATCAAAGTTATATAATTCGATTTGAACACTATGTGAGGCCATTTGTAAGACGGAAATAGCACAAGAGCAGAGGGCAGGCTCGAACAGCATGATAACAAGCGGCTACAACCATACTTACCATTCCCGCGTTCCACATCCGGCGAAACTTAGTATTGGGGTCGTTCTCATCGAGCAAATGCTATCGGTTTTTCTATAGTAAATTTAACGCCGTAAAGGCCATTTGATCTTTGCAGACCCCATTAGGACAACATAGAACTGCATTCCAAACGTGCTTATCCAGAAGATATGTCCTGTGCTAAATTATACGTACAATGCGGCTATATTTATGGTTCACAAGTTGTTATTAAATTACGCGTTCACAATGCGCACATAATTCAATATATGACAGTAAAATTGTCGATAGTCATAAAAACAGCCGGTTCATATTCCAGAATAATTTATCATAGCAATTTGTGTGTCAACAGGACACGGGGCAAGTCATCGAGCGCCAACATAGCGGGGTTTTACTTTCTTATAGGGGCCTCAAGAAACTAGTTAAGAGAAAGTAGGATTACTATCTAATACTCTTTATCGTTATATAACATTCATCAGTGCACTCCATAAGGAGTTCATGGTTCATTGATACAAAAATTATGTAACTAGCTTCAAAATTATTGCGGACTTATTCTTGTAAAACTGTTATTATTTGTACATAAGCGCTTATGATATGCAATGACAGTAAAAAAAACAATGCGTATCCACCCAAGAGCCAAGTAGGTCTAGCCTAAGCGTCAAATAGATATTTTTCTCATAAATATTTATGAAAAACACAAAGAGCTTTTATAATGGACTTCCACATATACAGAGAATTATGCTGGCTGTCAAAGAAAGATTTTGAACAATAGCCGAGACGGTTCTTATTAAAGAATATAAAGAATCTCTCTTAGCAACCGATACGCTGAATGTCTTAGACATTATAGATGACACAGATGCTTTCAATGATTCTTCAACTGTGGTATTTTGTATAAATAGTAAATAGTAGACAATGAATTTACTTTGGGTGTGTTTAGCCACTCGTCCACAAATGGGTGTCTGAGGAAAATTCTGCTTTCGTATTAGTCGGTCAATTTGTTTTTGTTCGTTGCGGTTTTGGAGAGCTGAATGCGGTTGCAACAGGAAATTGTGGTGTAGAGACTGTCAAGTGTAGGTGAACGACGGTATTTTTTGAAGCACAAAACTTACGAGTCAATACATGGACCAGCGCAATTTTACAGTTATCTTGGACGATAACTGTTACTAGACACATATTACAAGTACTAGACACACGTACATGTACAATCCTTTAGTTGATTTCTATGAATTTAATTCTTAGAAATATTTTGTATTATGGTTTATTTTTCTTTACAAAAAGCAAAGCATAAAATCAGCGCGATGGATTTTTCTACTTTTTCGGTTATTTCGCAGCTCCGTAGTTAATTTGCTATAGTAGGTATCCTGAATCGGATTTCACGCTTTACGGTAATGAAATCTAGCTGTACTTGCTATTCGTATTACATTTTTTCCTTATGAAACCAAAAACAGAAAGAAATATAATACCGAATTTAAACTGTTAGAAAATAATGTATATATATTTTTATCATAATCACGTTTCGAACGGTTGAAATATTTCATTAGAATTCCATTTCTCTGGGGCAATGATCATAAAAGATGAATTAAATCACGTACATGGGCATAGATCGAAAATTGAGTAATCAATGCGGCACCCTGGGTGGATGTCAGTCTGAAAAAAATAATCAAATTACACCAAAATACGAAACAAATCAGTTTTCGGATGAAACTTTTTATTGCGTTCGTTCACCTTGATTGTAAGCGAAACCAAAGTATGTAAACTTAATCGATATTTAGAAGGATAATCTCTTTTAGGTGGTGTTTGTTTCAGAACAAATAAAGCAGAGGTGGAAATGGAACATGGTTTATTTCTCTATTGTTCAAAACGTGATTTGCATGGAAATGTTCAATTTCCATAGAGCGCAAATCTGTAAAAGCTAGTGACATAGTGCTAAGTTATTGCGAAGTTTAAGTAACAGTCAAGAGGGTGACTTGGATGTACGACGTTGATTTCGAAGACGTGATAACGTTGCATCGCGTGGGAGAGACAGTATTTCTAAGAGGTGTCGATGTATACTCGATAACAATAACGAATTACAGGTGCTGAGTAATTTAGAAGCCTAATCCTTGTTAATAGTTAAAAGATTTATCTATTGCTTTGATAGTAATATTTGAAGTCACTTATATGCAAAACAAAGTAAGCAGAACATAACTGTTTTATAGACGAGGAAGGAAACTGTGTAAACAGTACGTGTAGATGAGTCAATATTTATTCTCGTAGGTTATCGACCCGATATTGTTTCTCTGAAATGTTCGAAAGGATGTCGGAAAAAATACGTATACATCTTTCGCTGTGCATACCAGGCTTCCTCGAAGAAACACCTTCGTTTACATTCTCGAACATTAAACGCCAATAAGATAATACATTGAAATTACATCAGATTATCGAGATAAGACGCACGAATCATGTGTGAGCACGCGTGTTCGGATTCAGCTGCCGTTATCTAATACGAATTTACAGCCTAGATTAAACTTCTAAAGCAGCACAATTTATATTATATAGAGAGTCGTAGAGGGAATTTGCTTGGTTTCTTTATATAGCGATACAATTCCTTCCTGGAACTGTTTTCATGAAAATCTTATCGTACATCTATATGTTATGTTATGTGAGAAGCAGTAAGACATGTTTTCAAAACTTGACACAAAAATAACATCAACATTCAGGAATATGGGATCGGTATCAAAATTACTGCCGTCGCGTTGGTCTGTCAATTTGATTTATAATAGGTATCAGATGTAAAGAAAGATATACGTTCAGCAACACAGGTTTTTAATCATTACGGAATTTCAAGAACATATTTACAAGAGAAACTTTTTAAAAATATGTTTTACTTTTTTAAATATTTTACAAACGAGTTGATATGAAAGCCAAGTTTTTTTCAAAAATCTTTACCTAGTGTATTTTGTATACTTTGTTGCTGACCGATTTACGGTAACCAATTTAAAACGTTAATTTAGTAATAGTACAAATTCTTCAATAACCACGGTATGCATTATGAGCATAGTAAATCATGAGATGGGTTTAAATATATTTAATAAGAATAGCCATTGATTGTAGCAGTGGATATCTCAAGTTAATGGAAAAAAATATATTTCCTGTGGTTATATGAGTATGAGATGGGTATGCTGAAGTTCATTAGATCCGACCTTCAATGGAAATACCTAAACAATATCTGTTTGCAACTATGAAATTTTAATTATATTTTATGTATAAAAATTGAAATATTTTTTAAAAAATCTTAACAACTTTTATAATAAAATAATAAACGATACAGAACAATCAAAATTCAAATTACTATTGACTGGCACATAAAAAAGGATTAATCAACGTCTCTGAAGTTTCATTGCTCTGTATCAATATAATTTGAGAATAAAAAGAGCGACGATAGTTATATAGGTACTTTCTTAAATCTTATTCGTATTACAATTGATGTGCTGTAAGAACGAATTACGGTAACGTTACGGACCACATTCAAATTGTTTGGTGTTTATTTGTGAGGCTTCCATTCCAAACATTTGTTCTGGTTTTTATCAAAAGTAATGATGAAGAAAATAATGATGCATCAAAAAGCTAGTTACAACAAAGAACAACATTAGTGTAACAAAGAATCAAATATCTATTACAAGACATTTTAGAATTCATCGTGTATTTGAATATAATAAAAGAAACAATTGCTATTTTTAAAACTAGCATTAGGTACTTAAAATGTGAACTTTATAGAAATTATATTTTGTAGCTTTGTGTCGGTATTTTTCGGCGGTTCTATGCGGTTATTAAATACGGACGCAAAAGATAAAAGTTATCAGATTTTACTAGTGCGGGTTAGGAATATAAATGAAGATAGACAGCATAATATTCTAATTTTTATATACTTTCTAAATAATAATTCAAATGTCGTACAGTCAACGACAGTATAACGATACAGTTAAATGCAAATCAGACTATTTATTTAACATACTTATAAGTTTTAATCTGTTACGGTATTAAAATTTCAATAAAATTTGCAAAAATGTATCTTTTAATAAATTAAATAAGCTTATCTTGAAAAACTAAAAGGATTAATCTATTTATATTTATAAGCTCATGTCCAAGTGTGTTATTTTTATTGTCTATAAAATAAACGTGTTTACGGGCTTTGAATATAAAACATATTATAAACATATTTGTCAGAATTTCGTGTTTAATGGGAAGTGGCATTAAATTAAAGAAAATTACTAGAAATTTTGAAAATAGAAGACTTATTTATAAGTTTTGGATGATATGGCATTTCCCCAGTTTAAATATAATGTTCAAATTGCTATAACCACACACAACTTGCAAACCAACTAGACCGATTCCGAATACTATCAAACGTAATAGCATTCGTACATTCCAGCGAATATCTGTTACATTTCAACGGCTTACATAATACTGAGTCGTGTTTATCTTCCATAACAATCATCGAGATGTCGTAAACATAGTCAGGTCCGTTCAACAGTTAACCTTTAGATAACAATATTGCTGCCTGCATGTATTCAGCTAATCTAGATGCCTTGAATTTAAAGAGGGATGGATGATCGCGTCGAGGTTACCTGTTAATAGCCTATTATAAAATAAGTAGCTAAACAATAGGAGATCAGTAGTTTAACATTATAGAGAGAGTAATGTGTTGAGAGTTTAATTAACAATACTTATTTTTTGTTGTACAGGACGGGCGGCAGTTGCGGGTAGCGGTTGAAGTGTTCTCAGGTCAGTAACCCCGCGCACCTTACTCTTGACGATCGGAATTCGTGAATCTTCACAAATAACACGTCATTATGTCTTATTAGCCGTTGAGGAAGCACTTATAGCAAATCTTCGGAAAATAACACGTTGGCGTCTCAATGGAATATGGTTCTAGGAGCCGTTATTGAATACCTTAAATTAGTGTAGCAATAATATTAATGACCTCAGAATGTAAAGCAATATTCTACTGCAATGTTAATATGCTTTTAAACAGTTATGTACTCGTACCATAAGCGATGCTGCCGTTCGTCAATCGGTATACGGTAAAAAATTGTATAATGTTACAGTGGTGTCAAATTATGTCGAAATGATTCATAAAATGAGGGCCATTAAGTCAACGAAGTGAAAAACGGATTGAGATACAGTTATATATTTCGTAGTGCGTGTGTTGTTTTAAGAGTAATAATTACCCATTTACCGTTTTAAGAGTATCAAAATATAGATGTGTGTGGATACGATTACATGACTGTTATTAATGATGCAGTTCTATTTTTAAATGTTGTTTAAAATTACGTAGTAATTAGTAGTTTTGTGTAAATAATAAATTGTAATCTTAGCAATGTTATAATTTACTGTACCATTACGAGTTTTATGGTGGGCACTTGGTTGCTTTTCCGGTGAGTAGTGAGTTTGAAAAACAAACAACAAATTGCTCTCCTATAGCTGATATCTTCGAAATTCAAGTAAAATCGTCACGCTCATCTGTCTTGTCTTAACCATAAAAAGTAAATTCTATTCATAATTATGAAACACTAAATTAACTTAATTTTAAAACAAACATTTTAACAGTTCTGCGATTCATTGATACTGGAATGAGTCAATAGAAATCAAAGAACAGTTACAAAGACATTAAAAAAAAGACTCATAATCATGTTATGTTAAATGTTTGCGAGTACTCGTCAATTTTCGCACCACCCACAATTTCACTTGCGTGATGGAATACTTTTTAGATTCAGTGAATATCCATTCGTCCTGATTGTGGCACCCAAATTACGAAACCTGTTTATAAACATCAGTCTGTTACTTTTACCGTTTTACCGAACCTGACCCACAATCGTAAGACGTATGCTACTACACGTATAATCACGCATCTTATTAACATTAAATACCACAGTGGCACAGGATTCTTTACATTCCAATATTATACAGTTAAAAATTTGAATTTTCAACGTATTTAAAGAAGAAAATAATCCTATTGAAACGTCAGTTAGATGTTATCGGTATCACTTAGTGGTAAATAAAGCATTTTTCTTTCATCCCATTATTTTTTAAAACGTCTTCTGACGGTAGACGCGAAACAATGTATGCGAAAGATAAACGATAGGGTCTCGCGATTAAAGTAACACGCGATATCCGTAATTGAGAGAGAATATTTCAATTTTAAACAACGAATACTTTTTTTAGAAAAAATACTGGGCGCCGGAGAACAATGGATGATTTATAGAAATTTTATAAATAATGAGACAGTTTTGGAAAGTTTAGTGCTGAGCTAATTTTAACTGAACAATATAAAATAAACTCTGAGTTGAAGCTCATTTCGCTTCATATGAATCAATCGTTTTAGCGAAAATTATTTCATATAGACTGAACTCAGCTGGCTGAATAAAAACTGCTTGCAAGGAATAAAATATATGCTGGTTTACCATATTTTATCCAGGGTAATAGAGCAATAATGTACATAGGATATACATTACGTAACATGCATTGATAAATCTAAAAAACCAAATGTAATAAATTATACCTATAATCAGATTCTTTGCAATTCATGCCAAGGCACAAATACGGAAAGAAGCAAATTGATGCGGTAGAGATGGATACCAATGACTCCAAGATAGGTTTCAATAAGGTTATTGCACAAATGTACAGAGACGACCGAGAGCGATTTAGATTACCAATGGAGATTCAATCAGTCAGAATATTATTGTTTCCGGATTGTACTGAATGATCGAGGTATGATTCAAATCTGAATAGATTTTATGTTAATTTATCGACCGCCAGCAACGAGGGTTAGCTTAATGCGGACAGGAAACGTAAGATATTAACTACCCTCGGGCACCGGGAGGTATCAGGAAACAATACTCGCATAGAACAGGTAAAGGCGATCGGTCGCAATCTGCGCCAAGGGCTTTTAATTGACAATGGGAAGCAACTCCTGAGATTCTCTTGTAGATAGTATCTTACCTTTAACCCTCTCATTATGGTAGCGAGTCCGTCCGTACTGGTATGCTGTTATCTCATTTGCCCATTATAGTTCAGATTGGTATTATCCTCTATTCTTTAGTTGCGCATCAGGATGAGTATTAGCTTGGCGATTCTAAATAAGCTTCATTCAACGTATGGTGAGAAATTAATGTACAGTCATTATGAACATCTCCGTTGCGATTCTGCGGCTAATCAACGTGGCAACTCGGGAGAAGAGAGTCGTTATGTTGCTATTTGTTTGAAAAGCGGCATATTTCTTTGATGATAATTAATGATATAAAGTACAATGAGTGTTAATGTTATAAGTAAATATAACCTGTACATTTAAAACGCGGAAATATTATTTACAATTTTAATGTACCTAATGCAGTAGTTATATGGTATTATTTAAATTATGTTTAACGTTATGTTTACGCGGAATACATGTGTAGAATATTAAACCAAGAGTCCGTTAAATATTTGTAATTATTTGAAAATTCACTTTACCGTAGTTGAGACCAATTAAAAATAAAACATTCTTAAGAGTTAAAGCATGTCAAGTGTGTAAATTGCTTAACGGACAGAGAAGAAATGTGTGTCGGCAGACAGACACAGAATTGTTATCACATATCTAACATCAGGCGAGTCTCACTGCACTAACGGGCATAATACGACACTAAAAATGCACATAACGTCTAGCCCTCAAGTTTTATAATAGCCGTCGCGGTTATTTATTTGTGTGTTTTACGATACTGTAGACGTTTGAAATGTTGCGCCGTGCTGTATCGCATGCAAACAGGAGACGAACTTGAATTCGAGTTCGTGGCGGGATCTTTGCAAAGAGAATAAATAGATGCCATCAAAAACATAAATTGTAAAAAAAGCCAAGTCTTGCAACTCAGTTCTCTCGTAAAAAGTTGTGAGATCCATATAATACCAAGTCGGTCAATTTATTCAGTCTCTACTGAAGGATCCTTCTGTCTTAAGTTATTACGTAATTAGGTAACCTAACAACATCTTATAGTGTTCATATCAATACCAATATTAAAAATCTTTGATGTTTTAAATAAATAGATTGACTCGGCTATCGCATGAAAACACAATGTATCTTTTTAATTTTATTAAAAACACAATGTGTATCACAAGTAACACATATTATATTAAATTAGATTGTTTAGTGCGATTGCCAAGTCAACCTTTTTATTTTAAACATCAAAGCTTTTTAATATTGGTATTGATATGATAAGTTACTAAGTTACTCAGTGATAATGTAGCTTTCTAATGGTAAAAGAATTTTTAAAATCGGTCCAGTAGTTTTTAAGTTATTCATTACATACAGAAATACAAAAAAAAATTGTATATCTAGAAAACTGGACCGAAATTTCAAAATATTGTAGTTTTCCCTTGATTTATAGACTAAACACTAATTGTATTCTAAATTTCAAGTTTCTATGTCTGCTAGAAGTGCCTTAGAGTATTGATGATCGGTCAGTCAGTGAGTGAGTGAGTGACAAATTATGAAACTTTGACTAGTTATAATCCTTAAACTACTGGTTCAAACAGAATGATATTTGAAATATACCGAGTTTATACAATGCCTGCTTAGTGACTAAAAATTCAGGATTCTAGTTTTATCCACAACGAAGTTATAGGGGGTCGAAAATGGCCCGAACTACTTCGAGAAAAGGATAGTACGGCCGTGCCGCGTTATGCTCGACTTGGCGGGGGCACTGCCGTGCCCCCAGATTTAATAGTAGTCGTCGGGGAGGCGCAGTATTGTCAAGTGTCTGTCCAACGTTATCAACTCGCGACATCTTCGTTGGGTTCGCTTTTTCTACGCGTGCGCGGAATAGTGGGCGGTAATAGCGTCCGCCACAACGGGATTTGCCGACATCGTTTCGTGTCATATCGAAGCCGCGATACATTGCTCCACTTATACTACCTGTGTTCTTATTCCGGTAAACGGAGGAAAAGTTTTAACACTTGACATATGACAAAGTGATTTAACTGTGTGGGCATACAATGAATGGGTAATAAATATACGGGTCAGTAAGTGTCGATAACAATTTCTCAGAAATATCATGTACCATACAAAATTGTAGTAGCCCCGGAAAAAATCAGTTACCTACTTTGTTCGATCGATAACATTGCATCATGATGAATCGCGACATAGTGCGCTCAAACAAACCTCGTAAACGTTCGATCTCTTGCCGATAACGGTTGGCGCAAGATGACGCGACGATAATTAATGTATTTGGACTTTATACTATTGCACTGTAACTTAACCCAAACTGATATGTTAAACCTTAATAGAAGAGGAAAACTCAAGATAATGTTTTCCATTTAATTAATAAATTAGATTAATCCCACACAGAAATGCTCCATTTTAACTCAGCAAGTATAACCTGTTTTAATTTTAATAAGATAGGTATACCTACTACGTGTTAAGTTCTGCTGCAAATACGCACGTAGGTACACTTTGACACAACCGGTATCTCTTACAAAAATCTAAAATACTTAATGATTTATTTAAAAAAATATATATCTAAGTTTATATCAAATTGTTCTCATTAAGCTACAAATAAAAACGCAACTCGTTAATTGTATGAAGCGGTGATTTTTTGTCCAACTAATTATTTCATCAAAATGATTGGCAGTATATAACAAAACGAGATAAATACATGACATGAGTGATAGACTTTTAATTTAGTTCAGTAGTTGACCAATAAACAGTATAACAACTCGAGCTATTATCTTATTACATCGAATTCGTCCCACTTTGTTTTGACACTGTTCATTTAAACGATTTATTTTCAAACTCTGACATTAATTAAGACTTTTATAAATTACTCTTTAACATATCGATACGATTCAATATTTGCATGTAGGTCACATCTCTAGACATCGTTGAATTAAAATGTACATTCATATGTAGGTGTAAATACGTTGAGGAAAACGCATCTCCTATGGTATCTTGCCGGAACAGTAAGATCACCGTTATAACTTTATGACATTAGTGTTTTTGTATCCGCCATCAGTGGGACAGGAGTGCATCGGGAAACCAATCAATTACATATTAGCTTAATGTGACGACGATGGTCGGAGACTCCGCTCAGAGCATTTGCATGGTGCGTGCAAAACCGTTGAGGACCTGAGTAACGGAGCATCAGTGAGGACAATCAACTTATGTTTGTTTACTATGCATATGTATGTACATATTTGAAGCAATATATACTTTTAACATATGAGTATTGAATAGGAAACCTTCACAATATGTCAAAATGATAAAATTAAGTATATATAAATTGACAAATGATAACTGTTATACGTTTAGACCTACACCCGAATTGAACTCAAAATGAAACGCTATTGACTCGTCGCTCTATATACTGTGCTAGCCCACACATATACGCATATAATATTTTAACGCGAATTTTCAAACAAATTTCTATCGTTTATTTTACCCCTGGGCGTGTATTTTTAATATTCCTTAGGAAGTAAAAAATCAGACCACTACTTTTATAAATAATAATAGATATTGCAACTATGTATTGGATAGTGAATAGTTACTAACTAAACTCATATAAATATTATGGAGAGAACAACGTTGCTAAACAATCGGCTTATAAAGCACGAGCGGGCCTCGAACTGTACTTGTGATAGTTTATTAGAAAAGAGATAGGTGGATCATAAAGTAGATTTTAATTGGAAATGCTAGGGATATCGTGTCCTGGGGCCCAGCGGCAAGGAACAATGACTGCGTGTGTAGTAGGCGGTGGTTGGTTCGTGGCCGCTGCGAGTCGGAACCGCCCGCCCTATTGAATTACATTACAGTCATTCATTTATTAGGTTTAAACTTCGAACATGATAAGTCTTTTATATAAAAAAAACATTACTGTATATTAGTAATGCAACGAACGAATATTCATTAATATATAAGTAATTTTCCTTTTATTAAATAGTAAAAGTATGTTCGTATTCATATTCGTATTCACCGAATAGTAGAAGCACTATTCGTATTCGTAAAAGTGGTATTCGTTGCATCAACTGTATATAACCAATATAAATAAATACAATGATATGGACAACAGAATAATATTTAAGATTTTTTTTTAAAAAAAAATGTCAATTTGTTAATTTTCACTGTCAAATCAATAAACTAATTTTGATAAAATTTATCACGGAGCACTGGTATTTAAAGAACTAGCAACTTGCTAAAATTTAAGCAAAAAAACAAACGAGCTCTTGTCATTCATTATAAGATGTAAATTTACTGTTTACCCACATTTATCCTCTCGCTATAAAATATCGTGCAAATAAAATGTTATCATAGAATAACACGTTACTCTTGCTCACGAGATACTATTAACTGAGTAAACAGGCGCCTATTCACTTGATTCATTCATAAGATTAAATATCTTTAATATACCATTGGTGTCGAGGCTTGAGCGTGAGGTTCATGGGTACTTTGGATGATTACTTGTTCGATAATGAGTTTAGAGGTCCGTTAGAACAGACCGGTCGAACATACCGTACACACGGGTTATTTATTCTTACCAATTAGTTACCACCAACTGTACAGCGTTACATAATTCCGAAATGTAGAGCAGTAAAATTAAAACTAAACATACAGACTACGAAAATACCCAACTTTCAGGCAAGTTCTAATCGAGATCTATGATTGTAATTCATACAATATATTCGCATTATTATATTAATTTGGGAGCCGGAAGGCCTATCTCCCAGTATATTATTAATTTTCTTAAATCAACATTCTTATCGATTGGCTCTTTAACGGTTTATTAAATAGCGATAGAACTGATTGAGATACTGAAGTTACAAATGATAAATGGCCTCTTCCACAATCAAGTGATGTTGTGTAATGATCAGTTAGTAAAGATTTAAATCTCTTAATAATCATACTTTATGATGCAATAACTGCACCGAGCATAGAATTTATTTAACCACTTATTATGATGAATGCGCATTATTTAAATATTGAATTAACATAACTGTTTATAAATATTCTTAAGCGTGTACACGGCGCGTAGAATCCAGTATGTGTAGCGGAAATATTGCGTTATGTTCCGTTATCTGTTACCGATGATAACACTTGTCTGATGTGAATTTGATCCTATCAAAACACGATATAAACGTCCTGTCTAATACACCCAATAGGTATCATTGGTTTTGATTTCTGTGGACACCGGTAAAGCCGCAATGCAATTTGCCGACGGCACTGCGGCAGCATCGGAAGATTGAAACAAACCTGTAAATCGAATTTATCACGTACGAGTGCTGTCATTACGGCAACCATTGAATTCCTTGCGGTCGACACTCCCTATATGCAAGGTAAAATATAACCTCACACGAGGACATCTATACATATGTATCCTAACATGGTTTCATAAGAATAGTTCGCGACGTTTGAAGAACTGGACTCCCTATCCATAATTAAAATCATTTGGATATTATAATTGGTAAATAATTATACCAAAAATATATAAAGATTTACAACTTACATTCAATGTTTCGCTCAATATAAACTCTAAAAGAATTCCGTAAACTTTATGTAGGTTAAAAATAAATTGTCAAGTTACTCGTAATAAATCGTGGAGTTTCGCGGTGCATTTGCGGCGCGTGTCATTCAAATAAGAGGAAAAATTGAAAAAGATTTCAAATTATCTTCGTTTTGTCAATTTGGACAAGTCGCGAAGTGGAGCACGGCCAGGCACAAGTCACAAAATTGTCTACCGTTTTTGTAATATATCTACAGTTAACATCGACAATGTTATGCATTTCTAAAAGCACGATGCTAATCATACACGTATTTTACAAACATGATAACGAAGTTCATTTTTGACAGTTGACCTCCATCATCATCAAATAAATAATGATTATCATCTTTAGTTCTTTTCCCTTCTAACTTATATTGCTATAGATTATTGGCACTTAATCTATACTTATATTATAAAGAGGAAATATTCGTTAGTTTGTTTGTTACGATTTAACTCAAAAACTACTCAACCGATTTTAAAAATTCTTTCTACATAGCTACATCTTTAACTTTTCAAGCCGAGTAACATAGGCAATTTACAATATTTACAGAAATAATTAGGGATCCCAACTAAAACTTGACATTATCAGCGAGTACAATTTTACAAAGAGGCTCTACATTGCACTGTTCGATGCGGGACGTTTCTATTGAATAAAAAAAATAGGTAAATAAACGAAGTCTATTACCCAGTGTGTATGGAGGTTGTTGTCTAAAAGATCACCACATTCTTCGTGTGCGTGTAAGACGTCACCTGCGGCGTTCGTGACCATTGCGCGTGTCATGCGCCTCTTATGATTATCAAGCGGCAAAGCGTCTTAAATTATTGTATAGATATTAAATTATTGCTAGATATTTAACAATTACCACATTTATACAGCTACTTTATTTCATAGGGAGGTGCAAAACAGTCATTAATTTGCTGTTAGGTACTTGCAATAATTATTGTAGTTGCTTCTAGCTGAATTTATTTATTATAAGTTTAAATTTTATCTATACTTCTATACTAATATTATAAAGAGGAAAGATTTGTATTTTTGTATGTTATGAAAAAACTCAAAAACTACTGGACCGATTTTGAAAATTCTTTCACCAATAGAAAGCTACATTATCAGCGAGTAACATAGGCAATGTTTTGTGTATGCTACATCTACATTGCACCCGTGTGAAGCCGGGGCGCGTTTCTAGTCTTAAATAAGTCATATAAATTATTTCTAGTTTCTAATAAATCGCAACAATTTATTGACTAAACGAATGACACCAATATCAAATGTGTTTGTTTTTATCAAACTATGCCAGTGCCCTGTAAAAACATGAAAAATTCGCAAACTGACAAAAACATAGCAGCAACTCTTCAGTCACGGACCTTAACAGTAATACAATTAGCACTCCTTTCATAATAGTTCTGCACGACTGTATCGAGCGTGGCTCACTGTTGCGATGGAATTCGTGACAGTTGTCACGTGACGAGGTTCGGAATCGTCGTTACCGGGAAACTGTTACCGTTTTCCGTTCTATTGATGCATTATTAACTATCGGGGTCGCTATCGAGCGCAATCGAGCATGCATCCACACTTAATAATTATCACCGAAGTATCTTGTGATCAATGTTTGCGTTGCGTGATTATGATACAATTTTTACGTTAGATGCTATCGTTATATCCCGTTTTCAGACTATAACTTAGTGCTTAGGTAGTAATCAGAGTATATAATGTTTCAAGTCTGATGTAGGAATACATTGAACGTTACAATTGTCCATAATTAAATAGAAAATCAAGACTTTTCAAATATAGAAATTTACCATTTTGCCAGTTACCATGAAATTTTTTTTACTTGAGTAGTGTTTTGAAATACGGGTTTAAGTACATTGTAATGAATAATATGCTTGTGAATTAAGCGAGTAGCTATTTCCATATGACCAGAATCGGTAATGGATGGTGTTTGGCTCGACCTCGGTAGACGCAATAATTGAGCATAGAAATCAAATTACCGATGATTGATGTTTCCGTTATAACACGGACTCTAGCCGCAAGTATCCCACCGACTAAGCAGACCGTGTCATTTACTTATAATTCGACAACACATCTTAAATATCTGAAGAAGTAATTAATTTGACGGTCTCGTTGGCGTATTTGGTACTTTTTCTACGTATATCAGATCGCAGGTTTGAATCCCGCCGGGATGATGTTTATAATTTTCTAAAAAAAAATGTATTCTTTACGTCTAGTCAGTTCGAGCATGAAACGGGTGGGTTGGTAAATAATATTATATGAGTCTATTTTTTACTTTAAAAAACCCTTCAAAACGAACTTACTCAACAGTAATTGATGCTTCTATTTGCGATAGGTTATAAACTTAATTAAAACTGATCACTGAACATTTAATCAAAGTAGAACGTGTGCACAAATCAATCTTCTCGTCAACAGGCAGACAGCAAACTACATCCGCAACTTTATGAGAAAAGCAATATAAAACCATTAGGGGTAATAAATGCCCGCTCGGCTTACGTATGTGACGTTTTACAACGCTCTTTGAAATATCACTCAAAGTGTTAGAGTACGACTGGCTTCATAAGCGAGCAATTGAAATGCCTGCGGCTGCCTCTCTGTTGTTCCTGTCTAATATGTATGACGTTTGTGAGCACTTCTCTCATATTTATAAACGTCGTAATTTACTAAGATACTACGCTTCTTGTATGAGACATACACTTATATAACATATGGTATGCCATTAAATATTATAAACATATTTATAATAATTATATTAATATTTTTTTTAAATAACATGATTCATAGAATATCCTTTAGTAATAAATATTATAATGATCTAAAACTATGTTAGTATTATAGATATTCTAATTATGAAACTGAGATATGTAATCTGATCTAGTGTCTCAAAAGTTCAGTATGCTATTGATGCTATGTTGTTCACGAGACATAAAACACTCTCATCGTATTAAATGCCTTTTAGATAAAACTGGCCCATACATTTCACGTGCCAAACGTTTGGAAATACGCAAAAATGTGACTTTTACATCTGATGCTACGTTATTAACAATTCTTCAACTAAAATGAGTTTTAAATAATATCATAGCTTAACTGTAGGTATAAATGTCGGGACAAGTATAAGACAGCAATGATCATTATACTGAATAAATAGACTTTCATTTACGTTCATCCTGTTGTACGGTGAAATATTCTTGATTTCCCATTGCAATACATAAGTAAAATGTCTACGTGCGGCTCACTGAACGTGCCGCCGCGGGCACGTAAGCGCTTCCATTATAAACGTTTATTGCTTTATTTCATTCAAAGTGAAAATCGTCGCAACTACTACGCAAGTAGATACTTTATAGTTTATATTAAGAATTTCCCTTCCTACGGCCCCTTAGGTGGCGCGGCGTACAACATCAAACAAATAAGTGTTTTGCGATAGTTTCAGAGCTTATTATTTCATAATGAATAAATCAACTGAGTGAAATATTCTTTCAGATTTAGTATATTTACCAAGACCAATAAATATATAATATACTATTGCTGCATTATGACATTCGCGTAGAAATGAAAACCTTTATCGCAACTTCAATATTATAATCAATATATAGCAAACTTTTATATCTACTTAAGAATACCAGTCCCTACATTAAAATTAGATACAAACCAATATTTAGATTATTTAGACAAAACAAAGGGTGGAAATTTAGGAAAAATGTTCAAGGTCCACTGACATTATTTTAAAATAAAATATGTAATACTTTTATTATGTAAAATTACATGAAACTGCACAATTAAAAACATAATCATTTAACCGGTTATATAATAGTAGATGTTATGAAGTAATCGTTGTTATTACGAATAATTCACCTAGCCAAAGCGTAGAAAAAGCGTAATTGTGCAGGGCATAAAAATTAGCAAGGACAGAAATAGAAGCAAATTGTAATGTCGTAGTCGATAATGCACCAGGTGACCACAAGGCGGTCTCTGGAAACATCGTGCTATAGGCTCATATTTTTCTATCATGGCACTTTATTACATCGTGGTACCAATTCGGTGTAATAAGAAATATCGGTCGAACAAGTGCAAAGAAAACGAATAGGTTAATCGGCGTTCTATTCAAAGAAAGCGACAAAGAAGACGGATGCACTGTGCACCGAAAACCTAGTTTCTATTATAGCCGCCATGAACAATACGAAATTATAGCGTTTAGAATCTTCTACCTCAATGAGTTAGCGAGTTTAATCGCGGAGAAAACTAGACAGGTTTTTACGGTGGTCATTTGTGTTGTACGCTTTGTGTTCTACCGGTCGTTAGAAGTAATTTTTGCCATGACCTTCTGAGTTTCTTCTTAGAATACGTTAGAACGCTGACGTTGAAATTACGCTATAACAATGTTCTATATAAAATTACATGCATCACTTTTTCTAAAATTGTTAGAGGCATATTTTATTACGTTTATATTATACTTACCTACTTAAATAAACCAATGTTCTCAACTAACGAAAGTCGTAAGTTTGTAGTTTGTTGTACGAAGACATATAAATTCAGCTATCGTTTACAAGATATATTACATAGCCATGTTTGTTGTTTTAGCTTATCTTAATTGAACAGTTTAAATTAATCGTGCGACGCAAACCACGTAGGCGGTAGCAGGCAATAGTGATACATTGATCAGGAAAGGAGAAATCGCGATTCAGCTAATAAAGCGTATTGAGCCGGCAGCGAAGCGACCTCTGATGCCGCGATCAACCCACTGACCCGGGGATTATCGAGGGTAAACATGTTAGAAACGTTTCTTATGATCATTAAATCACCAAGTATGCAAGGTATTTATAACACGTTTATTATGCATAAGCCTCTGTAATCAGGATACAAGATATTATATGTTTAATGTAGATGTGAAGCAGTCCGTACTGAAATATTTTGCAATAACATTAAGCTTGTGATAACAAAATATAATATTTTATAGTAAATGTTAGTTCTATACATTTTTTTAAATACCCTCGCAGAATCGTCGTCAAATATATAAATATCCACGGTTGAACTTATATAAATTCTTCATATATAAACAACAAAATTTACATGAATACTACTCTGTTCAATAGCAGATAAACCTTTATTATAAATATCTAATAACTTAAATATGTCGGTCACATTAAAAGCTTTTAACCAGAAAACAAAAAAAAACAGAGTAGAGTATCAAGAACATTCACACGCCTGTTTATATAAATACTTGTTCAAGCGAAGCAGTGAGTCATAAATAATCTAAATCGTCACCTGTCTTCACCCGTACATTACTAAGGCGGGAACTCACAATACCATCATGTCATAATAATGTAACTATCTCAGGCTTATTAAATACAACAAATAACTGCTTCATTGAATGTAAATGAGGCAGTCGTAGCTACTGTAGATGTAAATGGTTAAATTTAGACACAGGTTATCAAGCTGTTGGGTTGTTGACAGCTGTATGCGATTTATATAAAAATATGATTTATCTTCTTCATTTAAAGCATACCTCTATTAAAACTTGTTAATACGAAGATTAACAATGTATCTACAAAAATATCGCCTATGTTGAAGTTTGTATGTTATTTTTCGTTGTTTTACTATTTAAAAAAAAAACCAAAAAAAATATGGGCTGATTATTGCGTTCAAGAAAATATATAAACTAGATTAGTGGCAAATGTCACAATCATAGAATGAGGTCTTTGAAGGTCTACGAGCAAGAAATCACTGTCGATATCCATAGTGTGCCAACCAGTACAAGTATGGTGAAACGTAAATAGCAGGTTGGAGGCATCCGCCTCACTGAATGCACTGAGGCTGACCCCATCTGATCGGCTCGGGGCTAGCACACATTCACAAGTGATAGCCAACATAGAAATACAATAGGTCTGCTGGTAAAAACCCTTTAAGGGTCTCTCTAATAGACGTTAGATAGCTTACAAGCCGTACTATAATTTCTGTTATTGAATACAAATACGTATAAATTACTCGATTTGCTTACAGCGAACACGGTTAACATGTATTTGCGTGGGTTTGCACGATATCTCTAGTTTTTATGAGGCAAAACCGAAAATATTGCTCTATATATACATAGGTATTTTTCATATTTGGCTTTTCTATCTTTCTTTCTTATTATTTGGCATTTTCTGCGTCATTTGGTCCGTTTCAGTAGGCCTATTACGAAAAACGAACGCAACGAACGGATCGAAACGAAAGAACAAACTACTTCGTATTTTAACTTATTAAGTAAACCTTTTTAATTCTATTTACGATTATTCTTACTATCATAGTAATGTCAAACGAAAGACATAATGTCCTATTGCGAAAGACGTGTCGATCATCGGATTCATAATAGTAAAATGTACGATCCGTCAGCCGAAACTTCGTATTTTGTTTTGGTAATAGGCCTCCTGGACTCTACGAAACAGTTCTTGTCATTCATATATTTATATCACTATTTTCGTTTATTACGAACTTTAATTACTTTCCTGTATAGTTGTGGAACGGCGGTTATAGCTTTTTGCCTGTTAGTTTCGATATCTATGTAAACGACGGAGTACTTATCTGCCTTGCATGCCGGCGTGCAAGGCAATGCAATTTTTTATCCAAACATGGTCAAATATATGAAACAAGTTAAAAAAAGTAAACAACTAATTCAAAATTTCCTTAAGCGTACAGAGATCTAGATCTAAATGGTGGCAACCAACACATATGGAGAATCATACTAATTCTAGTACACGACCTCTACTTACGGGCAATCACGTGAATCATCATGTAAACCCTTCACTTATTCCTCTAGAAATCATTATGGTGGTCACGGGTTATGTGGAAATAGGGCAAATAATTATGTTTTTACTATTTTGCATCTACATTATTATGCAATTCTGCCACCCACTTATATAATATTGATAAGCTATCTATATTTACATTACATGTTTAGATCAAAACAAAGCTCTTGAGAATTTTACAAGATTGGATTATCTGTTTCGAATCCATCGGGTCTGAATGAGTTTGTTTTTTATCAGTTATCGTTGGTTACACTTCATTGCATACACCAAGTTATTCTACTATGATTCTGCTCTCATTTTTATAGAAGCTATGAGTGGAGAAATATCATTATTTTTCAATATGTTATACCGCTACGTACTAACCACTTAAGTAGAAGCTAGTTATTGAGATCCAACAATAGGTTCAATGGAATCGATTTGCGGAGTGGTACAAAAACTGCCTTCATTGTGTCGTGGAAGACGTTTACAGACATCCCTATAATTCAATTTCGGCACAGATCGTGTTCTAAGAATTACTGGAAGCCAGTAAGAGAGACCTACAGATTCGATGACGGTTATAATATTTGTGTATACTTTGTGAAAGTATATTTTTAGGAGTGGCCTCTGTCAGGAAGACAATCTTCACGAAATTGGTGTCAAATAAGCTTTATATTATTGACTTATTAGAATGACGAGTTATCTATATATATAATAGAATATATAGTTTAGTTTACAGTGAGAACAAAAAATATGGTCTGAAATTAATGATTTGATTCAAACCTAATCAAATCCAATTCATGAAAATAAGTTTTTCATGATAACTTCTAGATGAACGACGCTATTGAACGCTCTCTGGTCAACACTTCAATATAAACCGTTACAACATTGTATGAAGCGTGCGTAACAGCACGCGAAATTCACAAAAAATGTTCTAATAAGCTCTTTAGAATTCTCACTCAACAAGATTGGCTTTTAAGTAATTTCCGTTCAAACATTTAAAACAATCGTATATGAAACAAATAATCTGGGTCACTTACTACATTCTAATTAAATATCGAATGTGAAAGTTTTTGTTCGATTTTTTCTTCAAAGTAGGTACAGTTCTTCTTTTGTTTATTATAAAATAATGTATAATTTGGGTTTTATACGGTTATGACGGAGATTTAATGAATTACACCACATTTAAGCTCTAATTACTTTTAAAGACAATTATAAAGTTAACGCCCTCAGATTGAGATCGTAATTGTTTTAAGTTCATTCTCACAGTTAAGGCCAGGTTAGAGAATAATCAACGTTCAATGTCTTAATTATACGAAATAACAATTCTGAGAAAATAGTACCGGCAAAAAGCTCATCAGTATCTGCGGAATTTAAATGAGGATCGTATTTATTTAAAATAGAATAAATAAGTAATTCTTACATTTAAGCATCTCATTAAAATTTATTAACGCATTAATCTAATGTTTTCCTTTTTTTTGTTACAGATGTTACTACGGTCTTTATCGGGAGGAACAATGCGGATTTTAATAAGTTTAGCGATATTAGCTTGCGCCGTAGAGGCAGCAAAGAAATTCGAAGGGACCTTACGGTCAGCAGCCGATGCTCCACCACAAGACAACCTGGCAGTTGAATCTGAGTCGCCTGAACCTTCCGTCGTCGATGCACCCCAAGATTACAAGAGTCCTGGAGCGACACCACCAGAAAAAGTTGAAGATGATCCTGTGATAGACGAGGAGCCAGAAGCTGTTCCGGAGACAGCAGCTGGTGTTCCACCATCTGCACCGAGTGGCATATCGGCTCCATCCGCTCCTGCAAATTCACTTGAAGAATGCGATTCCGAGATGATCGGATTTGAACTTGTCACCGGGTAAGTCATTCACTATGTTCATAAGTTTTTCATAATAATTAGAATAAGTTTTAAATACATTTTTTTTGTCCATACAGGTACGTTTTCTCGGCACCCTCACACATTCTGGACGACATCCCTGGCACTTTAATGTTGACAGATTGTTTAGAACAATGCCAAGCAAACGACACTTGCCGCGCAGTGAACTACGAAACGGGCTTGTGTGTGCTCTTCAGCTCAGACGCAGACCAACTACCTGGTAAGAACTTGTAGTATAATTTCTTGATTACATACCCTGAAGGTATAATAAGAATTTTGAGATGAAGTGCCTTATTTGAGTATTTTTTCCCGTAATGATTATTTATTATTTTCTCGTCTTTGTAGGTGCCTTAACAAAGTCGCAATTTCCTGTATTCACGATCTACGCTCAAAAATCATGTCTCGGTGTGAGACCTTGCGAGCGCGCTTGGTGCTTTGATCGTGTCCGTGGCTACCATCTTAAAGGGCGTGGCAAGAAGACACACACCGTCAGTTCCAGACAAATGTGTCTTGACCTCTGCTTGGGAGAAAATGAATTTGTTTGCAGGTAATATTATAAATACTCTTTAGTATCATATTTCAACATAGACTTCAAAGTAACGCACATGACGCACTAATCAAATATTTGATTGAGAATCTGTGAGAAAATATTAATATAGTATGTATAATTCACATACTCAATTCTCGGATTGTGCTGCACAGGAAAGGTCATAACATCTTCATTGAAATACTGTTACTTATTTGTATTCCCTTCGACGAGGAAGTGAAAATACTTAGATTCCGCGAATAAGTAAGATTTATATTGTGTTGTTTCTGAAGTGTATTCAATTCAATGGTCCAGAAATAGTTACTGTTCCATTATTGTGGTTAAGGAGTAACAGCGCTTTTAAATCTAATGTTATCGATCATTCCTTGTTTTATTACGAGTTGCAACTACTGCTACTAAAAATAGTTTATTCTGTTAATTTTTAATAAGTTGTCACTGCATCTAAATTGCATGAGACCTCATTGCAAGGAACTACTTTAATAACAGCCTCATTAAATCTACACTTAGAATATTGATGCGATGTGTCGATAGAAATGTATAGGAAAGGAGGAAATAAGCGAATTCATTTATTAGATGTACTTGAAATACACATGATTACGATCAAGTGGATACTATAAATCTATTTTACGATCATGCTCCCATGTTCGAGTTTATAAAGTTTTAAAGCATGATCAACTGAAAACTTATTATGCCGCTTAACTGCTCGCTTAATGCCAATAACATCTGCCTATCAGTCATATAAGGAGAACAACTTGCGTCTTCACGGACATTACTTACATATATAACATATTTTATGGCAAAAGTATATGTGATGCGTTTAATTATTCGCACCTATTAACTAAATTTCTGCATTTTATTTATTGAAGTATTCAGCAGCTACAAATATAGAATACTATTTTTATTTTCTTTCTGAATACATACCTATATACATATATTTTTTTGAATAATACTCCAAAGATATGATATAATGAAAAGCATGCGTATTCGTTTAGAATATTTGCATTAGGAATTCCTGCCAGCCAGGTCAAAAAATTTTCTATTTAGTCAAAAGGCTAACTGCTGCTAAAGGCGGTGCTCATCGCGATTCGACAGTCACGACAAGTATTCGTTTTCGCGGGCGAGGAGGACGCTTCGCGCCCCAGTGTGGGAGAGAATTGCCCTATCACTTCCTACTTTCACAATACAATAAGCGATAAACTAAATACTCCTCGACGCCCTATTGAAAGACCTACATCTCGTGCCAAGGGGAATTTATGCGAAGAATCCATAAATGTCATTCTTGTATTCCTATCACTACTGCTATTTATGACGAACTTTTAATAGGTGGTCGTTTAATATGATTATCAATAGCGTTTATATATTACAGTAATTTTTTACAAAAATCTGATCATATAATTTATTTACAAGCGACTTGAAGTTGAGGGATTGTATTAAATCCAAAAACATTTCGATCTACTACAGTAAATCACAGCCAAAGGATATTTACAATACGTACATATGTTTGAGGCGATGTAGCTTTAAAGTTTAAAAGGATGTATCGGTATAGGTTATCGCGAGGGTCATATGATTAGAATCGATTGTAAATCAAGAGAAAATATTGATACAGATGAACAAAGATAATATTGTCCTTGTGCGGGTGGTCACTATAATGTTATAAAGGCCACGGAGGTCACAGTTACATAAGTAACGCTGTGTAGCGACTTACAATAAAACCAGTTCAACCATATGCATCTAAGCTAACCCTAACATTATGGACTGCCAGTACCATGATTTAATGACTTTTGTTAGAAATTATAACAATGCACATAATAGCTTACAGATATTCATGAAAGTCTATTTTATTATACTATAGATTAAAGCAACAGAGATGTTCTATGCCTGGATAGACAATGTTCTGTTTATGAGAAGTAATAATAAGCTTTAATTATCTGGTTACCATATAAGTCACAAGTTCATAAACCACAAGTAGATATAAGAGTATAAGCAAATAAAAGGTGTCACTGGATGAGGTTAAGTCTGGGAAAGTTCACACGGATATACAAAAAGAATAGAACACCTTTTATAGCACGTATTTATTCGTTACAGATCGGCGAACTATAACAACAAAACAGGCGAGTGCGTTCTATCAAACATGGATCGTATTACTTTGGGTGGCACAAATTCTTTCCAGCCGAATGAAGGTGTGTACATGAAGAAATATAGTTAATTAATGGTTTTAATAATATATAAAAATATATTTTCTTTTATTCCTTTATCTAATTAAATTATTTATCTGCAATAGATACCGATTACCTAGAAAACAACTGCGTAGAAGAGCCTACAAAATTGTGCGAGTTCAAAAAAATGAGTGGACGCATTCTAAAAACAGTTGATTCTGTTTATCAAGATGTACAGACAGTAGAGGAATGTCGTGAACTATGCTTGAATTCCCCCTTCCGCTGTCATTCATACGACCATGGTGATACTGGTGATCACGTTTGTCGACTTTCTCATCACTCTAAGGCAACGCTTGCTGATATCCAGGTTTGTATTTATATATTTGAGTTAAAATTTAGTTAGGAAGAAAATATCTTCAATATCCTTTAAATAATTAATATTTCCAGGATCCATACTTGGAAGTTCCTGAAGCAGCTACATACGAATTATCTTCATGTTATAATGTATCCATCGATTGCCGCGCTGGTGATATGGTTGCTAAAATTCAAACATCCAAATTGTTTGATGGCAAAATTTATGCTAAAGGAAGCCCTAATTCTTGTGTCGTAGATGTTAAACAAAGTTTGGAGTTTGAATTGCATATGGGTTACAACAATATTGAGTGTAATGTTAAGCAAAATGGACTTGGCAGGTAATTATTAACAATTTAGACAGTTTTTTTTTTCCAATAGAATTATTCAAATAAAATGCTCAATTTTAATTATTTGTCACAGATATCTGAACGACGTGGTAATTCAGCATCACGACACGATTGTCACCTCTTCTGATCTCGGATTAGCCGTGACTTGCCAGTACGATTTAACAAATAAAACCGTCGCGAATGAAGTAGATCTTGGAATTCACGGTGATATTCAAACTGGTCTGTCTGAAGAGGTCATTGTCGACTCACCGAATGTAGCAATGAAGATTACCGATAGAAGCGGCGATGATACTATTGCTTCAGCTGAAGTTGGAGATCCTTTGGTAAATACTTGCTCTTTAACATTTAAAAAAGATTTGCCTGTAAGTATTTATTATTCCCATTCATACTAATTTTTTCATATTCTTTTAGGCCCTCAAATTCGAGATTATGGACCCGAACTCACCATTCGAAATCTTTGTACGCGAGCTTGTTGCCATGGATGGCGTGGATTCGAGTGAAATCACCCTCATCGACAGTGACGGTTGCCCCACTGATCATTTCATTATGGGCCCTCTGTTTAAGTCAACATCGACCGGAAAGGTATACTTTAAAACATTAACTATAAATTATAACATACATTTCTTATAATTAGGCTTATCATAAAATTTATGGGATTCGACTTTAACGATTTTTACTCTTTTTCAGATTCTTTTGTCCAATTTCGACGCTTTCAAGTTCCCATCGTCCGAAGTTGTTCAGTTCCGTGCCTTGGTGACACCTTGTATGCCTACTTGTGAACCTGTCCAATGTGACGGTGGCCCCAATGAATTGCGTTCGGTCATGTCATATGGACGTAGGAAGAGGCGTTCCACATCATCTGCTCCTACTGACGACATGCTTCTAGTACAAACTATCCAAATCACCGACAAATTCGGTTTCGACAAACAGCGGGCTAAGAATGTTACCGAAGACTCAGTGTATGTCAGAGAGACCGATGTAACGTGCGTTAACGCATCTGGAGCTATGTTAGCAGCCGCCGCGTTCATTGCAGCACAGCTAGTCGTACTCGCTGCATGGACCTGTAGTTGGCAGCGGAGACGCGCGGCCGCAAAAGCTGCAGAACTATTGCCAGGCCCTAATGCCCCTTCATCTCTCTGCAAAGTCTACGATGCCAGTTTTTCCCGAGCGCACCAGAGGCACTTCTGAGTAGTTTTAACAATGTCAACGTAACAAACGTTTGCAATAGTAGTATATTTTTGTAGCTTAAATACCCCCGTCGAGTCTTGGCTCCGAAAGTCTATCTTTTAACGAGCGAAGGACTACGATAGCGGTTATTAATAGTAGAGCAAATCTATAAATACATGAAAGATTTGTGTGACAGAGAGACGGGGACGATCACTGAAGCGTTTGTGATAGAGGATGAATGCGAGTCATGACGTATAGTGTGTTAATGGGTGATTGTTGCATATGTGAGCGCTTGCTTGTCCCCATCTCTGAGGTCGAAAGCGGGATGTAATAGTCATAGTCGTTCTGGAGATGACGTCGCTTATTCGTTCACTTTACGTGCGGAAGTCCAGGCGGATAATCGAAATACGTATTGTACCATATTTTTTTCGAAGTAGCGTAAGAGTGATCTAACGATAGTTTTAAGTAAAGTGTAATATTTCTGTACCTTTTAAGTAGATAAATCGATGAAGCGACCGAGTCAAGGAGCGATACGTAGACTATCAACGTTCCGATACAGTAATTTATTTAACCTAGAATAGTTTCTTTTTTACTTAATTTATGAACAATTACGAATTATACCTATAGTATAAAACCTTTATGTAAACAAGTAGTTGCTTATAATTAAAAATATGCTATTCTATATAGTATAGTGAACCGATAGTATTGTTTATGAAGACAGTGCCTTATTAAAAATTTAAAACAAAATCTAAATTAGTGTCAATTTCAAAGTCCAAATTGTCGTAATACTACACTGAAATAAATTTTATCAAAATACGGATTATATTTTATTTTTCCTTTCCTATCCTGTTGAAAACAAGTACAATACATAAATGATGATAAAAATCACAATACACAATACAAAGGAATTTACTCAATCACTGCTCAATTTAAACATGAAAGCAGATGATAGAACGACCCTATCAGTATTTACAGATCCTTGTATTATTTATAATAGTTTTGGAACCAAGTAACGCATTTATATATATTAGACTTATTATATGAATTGATTGACATCGAGAACCAAGAGAAGAATCACTTTTTCGATTTTCTCAATTGTTAGATATATCTATACCGCTCGTATTATTTATAATAGTTTTGACACCAAGTAACGCATTATAATGATATTAGACTTATTATATGAATTGATTGACATCGAGAATCAAGAAAATAATCACTTTCCGATTTTCTCAATTGTTAGATATATCTATACCGTTAGATGTTTCAATTCAAACTGAGCTGAGAGCTCAGCATTAAAAATCTTTGCCTCCAGTTTTAGACTTGTTTATTTATATTTATAAATTTTATTATACAGTCCGAGATATGCTCGTATTTAAATATCTGTATAGGTTTTTATATAACTTAGTAATTTTAGTAGATTTTGATTTGATTTCTTGTGCCATTTCAAGGGAAACATGCATGTCTCAAAAATTTGCTCTGAAATAATTTCCAGTAATGACTAATAAACTTTAATGTCCTATAAGAGACCAGAGGAGTGTAAATGATTAAAGACAAGACCTGTAATTTCTGTATAAAGTAATGCTACGGCCGCGGCGTGGCGTAGAACTACGTAGAGATAAACATAATCAATTTTAATAAATAATATTACTTTTAATTTTTGGCCATATATGTGATAGTAAATAATGTTAACAAGCTAAATGAATAAGTTTTCATACGATGGGTACATTTTTACTAAAATGAAATCATCATGTCTGTAAACATGATGATTTCAATTTCAATTTACTCTTACTCCTCATCATGCAAAGCAAATGAAAGATATAAAAATTGAATCGTCACTAAACATAATATCTTGAAATTAATACTAATACTAAAATACTTTGAAACAAGTCAACGAATTTCTAAACTGAGTTTGCGAGCTCGCTTCCTGAGATATAAGTATGCCTTATACTCTTCACACGTGCACTGAAGCCTTGCACAAATAATCTTTTCTCAAAAGAATGTGATAACGAGCACAAAAGCGGTCATGCAATTTGACAAGTTCGCGATAAACGCATCAACGAGATCAAATCTCAGGTTTGCGTGAAACAATCACGCGTGAAAGGGCACACCTCACGTCGGCATTCGTGCCCGCGATTAGATCGCGACGCAGCAGACGGCACGCGACCATAGACACGTGTCGCCAGCCGTCCATTAACGACCATGATGCACAGAACTCGAAGCGCAAGATACAGATAGCAGCCATACACAGTCGACTTTATCATTACATTCTTTAAGATCAGAAAAAAGCCTTCGCACAATATATCAGATGCATCAAAACAGTTTCGTTCTCTCGCTATTGTATACAATGGCGCAGTATACGCATAAGATAACGTTTATTTGCATTAAAGAGGAACAAGAGTTAGATCACAAATATATAGTATACACATTACACATTAGGGTGGTCCTTATTTTTCAAAGTGAAAAATATAATTGGGGCACCCTCTCATTGTGTTATATGTGCTCTAATATGAAACGATGTTTAGGGGTCGCGCCCGCCCTTTAAACATTTAAAAAAAAACTTAAAACAAGCCAAACGATCAAGAAAGGTATTTATGAAGGAATTTACAAAATGTTACGATTTTTGTTTGCTTATATGGCTCATAAACGAGCACTAGTTCGTAATTTCACTTTCCTCACCCCCTCTTTCCTTATATTTTCAATGGCATGCCCCGCAACTCACTCAAATTAATCCCGTTTCAGCCGTAAACGCACGTGCATGCATGGCGCCATCATATTCTAGTAATAGTGTTAGAAGCTGTCGTGAGCACAGCACTAGGTCCTTCAAGTGGGCCTGATATTTTAATTTTCAAAAGACTTAATCACTACTGGAGCAAAATTGACCAAACTGACTACAAAACAGTCACATTTGATCCTCATTCGCTAGAATTAGTTCAAAACGTAGTTCGGGATATGATTTCCTTCGCTCAAAATCAACTGAACCAGTATCAGCCTCGAGATGATTATAAAGAGCTACTCAACCTCAGCATTATTTACCTAGGAGGGGTTCCTGAGAATGGAATATTATTTAGAATGCCAGCTGGACTGCACAGGGCTCGCTGGGTGGCAAAAGCTATTTATTGCTTAATAATAATTCTTTAAAAATGACCAAAAAGGAAGAAAAAGCCTCTGTTGCTTCCTCAGCGCCCAGAAACGACTTGCAGCTATTAAAATACCTAACTATATTAGGAAATATAAGTCCAGCAATATCTAAAGTTGCTCTAAAAACCAATATGGGACATTTGTCAGAGTCAGTTATCATTTACATTTTTTATGACGAAATTGCTTCAGATACTAAACAAAAAATGGTACAGTCATTAAAAAACGAAGGTACTAGATGTCTCTACGAAGCCAATAAGTTTGAGTACCAAAGATATCGCAAGAAAAAATATCGAAGACTTCGTGCAGTCAATAATTGCATTAATGAAGAATATTATAAGCCGATCACTATTAATGAAGAGCAAAAGCAATTTTTACTTTTGATTGTAAAATAATTTAGAAAAAACTATCCTGACTCTAAAAAATCAACACTTATTAAGTAACTTTTTAATTAACTTGTGTATTTTATGATTAAACTTGACTATTTTAATGATTTAATGTTTAATTTCTTGTTGTTTTCACTTACTACAAATAAATGTGATAATTTATTAAAAAACGTGTTTATTTTTACTTTCCCATTTTAAAAGTCCCGTCTCGACCCCTCAATATCAATAATAAATTCTGAAAAAAATATGATATTTCTTTCTAAGCCTATATTTCACTTTGCGAGGGTGCCCCACCAACATTTCAAAAAAAAATTTTTTTGGACAAAATAAGGACCACCCTATTACACATGTCTTCTACTTTTACCTCTGGAAGTTACACATGTTATTGACTAATTAAACACGTCCATACAAGGAAGTATTATTGATTGAGTCTATAGAATATTTCATCATTGAGCCATTCATGCAATGTTATTTTTATACTAAAATTAAGCACTCTAAGCTCGCGAAGTAACCATTTATACCTACATATATTTATGCACATGCTGACACTATATCTTTTAAAGTATCCTATCGTTAAAGATCAGAACTACTGCACTTTAAAGGCTAGACCCTAACAGGTACTATGCATTTAAGTATTTTAAATAAATAATTATACTTGGATGAAGTAGCAAGTTTTGGGATGTGAGCCTAAAGGATTCATCAGATGGCTATCTAAATATAGACCGTATGTGTTTTAAAGTATCCTATCGTAAAAGATCAGCTACTACCTTGAATAGGCTAGACCCTAACGGATACTGAAGTAGATTAAAGTTTTAACCTATTTTAAGTTTTTGGGATATAGCCCGTACGTATTTTTTGCAGCGACGAAAGTTCTGGTTAAACCACAACAATAATATTGAAAACAAACTAATTCTCATAACAGAGTTCCCGCTTTGGATAACATTTTTAAATTTTAAATATATGATTGATACTATTACATAACACCCATGTACTAAGCTGAATACTGATGTGTGTATTAAGAGGTTAATATAGAAATAGCATAATACCTACTGTAGTACGATTACTTAAAAAAATACAACACTCAAGTGATTATTCTCAATCTGACGTTTTACAACATAAATATTATCAGATATATTAAAAGCATCTGATTGCATGCACTATTATAGTAATTTTTCAGACTACATCAATATCATCTAAATATTCATGTAATTGATGATTAATAAGCTTACCTATAAACTGGTATAATGATTAGAAATATCATGGGAAATGTAAGTACTTAATTCGTCAAATACAGATTTAAAAATAAGAATGATATATCAGAGAACTGGATATTGAAATTATATATGAATGATAAAGTTGTTTCTAATACATGAAATATTCATACAAACATTACCGATGATCAGAGCAGAGCATAAACATTAAACAATAAGGGCGAATAATATAATGGATAGAATGGACATGTCAGTCTGGCCGTAGCGACATGTCAGTTATTATTTGTAGCTTAATTTTAAAACATTTTAATTCCAAGCTTTGCAATCTTGGAATTTTATCAACATAGACAATTTTGATACTCTTCCGATTGCATTCAATAATATTACATTTAACGTCCAGCATTCTGGATATGATGAAATATTATATATACATACATTATACATATATGTATTTTTTATGTTAGATATCGACAGACGAGAATGAGGTTCACTTGCTGATAGGTGCTCCAGCCACAGAACATCAGTCAACCTACGATTTCGACCTCGCTTCGGAAATCCATAGACTGAAACCGAAACGCGCAATATGCACTTCACGGTTTTTCCATCTATGAACGATGGTTCGGTACCCCGTCCGAAGTGACCATTACTAGTCTACGTTAGCTAAAACTATGTAGATATTATTTTACAATACATACGATATACAGAACTAAATGTATACCGGAATACATTATTATTATGTAGTCACTTTGAAATAGTTTAGTGTTGCGAAATTTATTTATGTAAAACTTATCAAATTAATCAGATTATTCTTAAAGAGAGAGTGCGTAGAAAACGAAAACACAATAAGATCATAGTGAAATGATGCGCTATGGTCCGAATATGGACAAATCATGTTTATCGAAGCGATTTCATTGTTTAAGCGCATGACTTTGCATAATCTAATGCACAACATTTATCATGTACGACTGACATTTAAGATGTTACTATTCAGCTTACAGGCAGGTAAATCAATGCGATGCAGTATTTGGTAGTAGTTTTCGTTTTAAAACGATGCTATTGTTGTGTAAATGTAAGGTTTTAAACTTTTCAATGTGAACTAGCACACACTTTCTCCGGGAAGAAAAATGAGGTCACTTATAATGGATGTGGACAATACCCTTCATAGCTATTCTCTGTTGCTAACGAGTTCAATGAGGGACTTGTTCTTTAAGATATGATCTTATCAGCGAGGCGACATCGATGTCTGAAATAGCCGCGATCTTATTCAATGAAAGTAAAAGGTGAAAATTATGTTGTAATCATTATACATGGTAATCGCGCGGGCACGAACGAACATGTCAAAGAATATCTATCTAGAATAGACAAATAATATGTAATACCTCGTTTTACGCGTCCTCTGAGAGTTTTTATGTTTGCAAGTCATGTTCTATTCAAAAATAACAAGTGAATAAACTATTGACTTTTAAATAAAATACTTTAAAACTGATTAAAATGCGATTTATTATTTATTTTATGAGCATCCTAAACGTCGGGATAAATAATAAATCACGTTTTAATCTGTTATAAAGTATTTTATTTAAATGTGCAATACTCGCGTTAATAAAAGACAATATTAAACTATTGACTTGTCGATTTTGACAATTTATTAGATTGATCTGGTTTATTCTCTTAGCCTCCTTGGTTTTGTTACTAAAATGATATGAATTGATGCAGAAACGATGCAAAAAGTCCCAATGTAGATATAGGTTAGCTACTCTCAAAAGACTTCACCTAGTTTGTCCACTCTATTAACATAATATATAAATGATTCGTGCCCGCGCGATAACGACGTCTAGTAATCATTTAAATTCCTTCAAAATGAAACGCGATATTCACAACTAAAAGTAACAATGTCATAGTCAATCTTAGCATTAACTGCTTTATTTCTTTCATCGGTTAAGAATACGATACAGCTTCTGATTTTACTGTTTGATAGCCCGCTATCTCGTCGTGATGAGAGGAATTCTCTCTGGAATTAGCGTCCCAACATACAATGTACGAAAGGAAAACATAGTCTGTCGAGTAATGCCAGTCGGTAGCTGCATAATGACAAAAATTGATAGTGTCAGTGCCGAGGGCGAATCAACAAATCTGTTAGCAGATTGTAAATCACCAAGGAAGTTACCGATGTGGCTGTGCGTTCACGATGTACGATCGATTTTGGCTTATTATTATGGCGATTACTCCCTCTCGGGTACGGGAATTCGTTGTGTAATTTGAGTTTGCATCAGAATCATCTTGAGCGATCGTGGTCACGCAGACCTCAATGCGAAATCAAACAAGGAAAATATAAATCCACCGCTAACTGGAAAGGACTGTGCATTATTCTGCGATATTTTTAATTTAAAATTGTAGTCAACTAAAAATGTACAATAGAAAAACACGGATAATATGTAGGTATATAATAATAAATTAATTGATATATATTTATTATGCAAAGATTCACTACAATTGATATACGAATTCAAAAGGACAATAAGGTCTATAATGGATGAAATATCTTAAGCTATCTGAATAAAATCATTAATTTATTAATTGAAAACCCCCTACATACTTGAAATGATAAAGAGCGGTGAGTTTTATTTACTTAATTTCTAGATCTCAGATAAGATTCTATTACAGTCTAATATTCTCATCTATTTTCGCTAATGGTTTACTTAATAAACATAGTCATGAAATTCTACAATCAAAATACATTGTAACGCACCATCCGCTTTT
This sequence comes from Anthocharis cardamines, assembly GCA_905404175.1. Classification (NCBI taxonomy): domain Eukaryota; kingdom Metazoa; phylum Arthropoda; class Insecta; order Lepidoptera; family Pieridae; genus Anthocharis; species Anthocharis cardamines. The sequence continues at coordinate 6,717,957 of FR989959.1, forward strand.
TATTATACCTAATAATGAACTTAACTAGACCTTGTTTTACCTTAAGCATTTTTTTATTACTTGCAGGCACTTCCAGACTTTACAACTTCCTGTTAATTCCCTTAACGAATGGGCGGATCAGGCAATTTGAAATAAGAACCCCTTTAACTATCGATAGTATTTTGTGATCACGTGAGCCTGTGTCCACACAGTGGGTGGGACCGAGTTCATTTGTCACGGTTATTGAACTGCATTATCATTTACTAGTGCTTGACTGACAGTTCCTTATTTGCAAAACGGGATTAAACAGGTAACGCACAGTCGGGACAAACCGATCAATCACCCTAATACATATTGTAAACGTTGATACAATCGATTTGTTACTGAATCCAATTTGAATATTGTTTTCAATCTGACACTGGATTCGAATTTCATTAGTTAACAAATGTTTGTGTGCATGATATGGATAACGGTAGTACATTAGAGGTGGGTCGTTGACAAAATTACAAACTGAAAAGCTGTTAAAAAAGCAGCTAATTTTATTAGCTGGTTTGCAGTTAGCGACTACACATTGAATGTTCGTCGAGCTAAACCGCGCGTTGCGTTCGAAAATCGTTGAATAAAACAGTTAATATATTTAGCGGCTTTTGCGGTAAACGAAAAGCAGCTAATTCGTTAACATTAAAAAAGCTGCTAAAAAAAGCTGCTTGTTAAATTAACGCCCACTCCTATAGTACATATTATACAGTATGAAGCCACCGTTGCGACATTTAATCAACACAAGGGTAGGTAGTGTGATCGAAAGTCATAAAAAATAAATTATGTACTATTTTTTTTATTAAAATTGTTGCATTAAATCGAACTATCTCTTAACTTAAAAACATAAAATCCTATAGGTAGTTGTGTTCATACATTGGTAGGGTAGCGGCATGCAAATAGGAATATCATATTTACTTTGTAAAATCAGCACATCTTTTGAACGCCGATCTGTACACCTATCTACGTCTATGGTTTTTAAGATTTGATAATTAAGATGATGACATTATATAGAATTCGTGAGTATTATAGATGTAGAAATAACAAGCGGAATATTCGCGTGAACTGTCGGAAGTGATCAGGTCGAGATCACGACGTGAACGCGCCGACGCGCGCTAACAATCCGCTAATAGGCATCGTGCCCGTGGCCACGCCCACAGTTCACAACAATATCATCCACGTATAATAGTATTATTGCTTTTATTGTTGCAACCACTTGCCAATCTTTTTTCGCGTCCGCAATTTTGATAATATGATTGTACTCAATAACGTTGGCCTATTAGGAACTCAATGTTATTGAGCTATCGACATTTTGAAAAACCATTGGTTTAAATCATTATATTATTACAATTTGGGATCAGTCTAATGTAGATATTCTCCAAATTATCGTTTTCTGAAACACAAATGAACTGATCATATTTTCGTTTGAGATCGACTTAAGCAAACCATATGGTATATATCTACGAGTTATATTTTTCAAAATCATACATGAATGTGTTATAAATATAACAATTCTATAATTGTATCACAGGTAACGGTTATTAATAATCTTGTCTGAGTACATTGAACTCCAGCCCAGCAAAGCTTCAAAGCACAAAAAACAGCAGCATGTGCGAATATATGCCATATTGATTAGTTATTAATATACTTACCTCAACACAATTTATATGTTTTATTACTGATTTCTAATTTTCTTTGAAATTTCTAAACAATGGTTGTACTATTTATGGAAACATGTTGTATATGGAATGTGTTTTAATATATAAGATCACATATGTTTAAAGAAACAGTTACTTAAAGACAAAAGCATAATATTGATGTCATCAGTGTATTTCACAGATACCATCTATACCAAACAATGTATGAAAAATGTACGGTAAAATAACAGTATAACTTCTAAGAAATACACTGTGTTACATCAAAAATTCTCTTAATTTTTAGGGTGATGACAATCAGTTGATAATAATTGATTTCCATAATTGCTATTGAATTTTAAATTTGAAGAGCGTGTTGGTTGGTTCATCTTGTTTTTCGTTGGGTAGTATGTAAAATCCTGAATCTCCTAGTTGAGCACGAAGCAGTTACATTTTTGTGGCTGTTTCACATATCACTTATATTTTTTTGTTACTAGGTCAGTCTTCTGTGATCGACCCGACCGATTTGATTACCTTGCTGCCCGAGAATTCGAAGCGGGGACCACAGGTGCTAGATATAACGCGAATTCCACTAAACAACGGAGAAGGTCATTCAGATGATTCAAGGGATCGAAAACCCGAATCCTCAAATATGTAACTGTTTTACACCTCGATAAATAGTCTTAATTTATAATCTAATACAGTCTCTAACATTTACAGTATAATAATCACGGTAAATTGACCAACATATATTATTACTATTATAATTTAAAAAATCAAATATAAAATGGTGTAGGTACAAGACGTCAACATTGCGAAAGCTGTCAGAAACCCAAATGACAAAAAAACTTTCGCCGAGTTGAACGTACTTCGAAGTATTCTACTGCATCTGTCGCGGAATCTGTCTGAATTTGGCCATGCGTTCCACAACGCCCGTGTAATAGATAGATATGAAATACGCTAATAATGCGGTATCAATATAATATAACTTAACTATCCTAGTATACATATAAAGTATTTATTAGTGTTAACGCCTGACATAATTTGAAGGCCAAATGTGTATTTGTGGGTTGCCGCGATTTGTAACATTAGACTGAATATTTTTTACATTAATTCATTCATTTCGTTCTCATGAAGCAAGTTAAAAGTCTGTCCCTATTAATTCTATTATTATAAAAAAAATATATAAAAGGTTAATACACAGTAAATTTGTATTTTACGGGGTTTCATTCGTGTACACCTGTGCATGAACAATTAGACTTTCACGGCAAAAATGGAACAGGCGGGGTAGAAATAACGTGCCGTTAAGGTCACGGCATTAATTCAATACAAGAATAGTATTCATCATAAGTAGTTATAAGAACATTAAAAATGTACTAATATAAAAATCAATTGAAACAAACAACATAATTAAGTCGCGATATCAGTATATATCAGTGATTTATTTCCGTATGCTATTTCCTAAAAAAATAATAGCTTTATATTTCCATTCACAAGCGCAAGCGTCTTATTCTAACTGAATTACTATTTAACTGCCTTCCATTGAGTAATCCGCAGGTTGCTTCAAAGAGATGTTTTAGAAAAGCTAAAACGTTATCGCACGGGTGCAATGTATATACATAAACTATACACAAAAAGCCTTTGTTATTCGCTGATATTTAGCTTTTTGGTGAAAGAATTTTTAAAATCGGTCCATTAGTTTTTGCGTATATTCGTTACAAACATAAAAAAGATAAATATTTGCTCATTAAAATATTACTGTTGATTTAAAAAAAAATTGCAATACATGAAATCGTATTTTACGCTTAAGGTTTTCCTTATAGACGTGTTCATTTAATATCGTTAGAGTAGCGGCATCTGTAGTAAAATGAGGTAAATAACGTTATTTTGGCTACAGTTAACTAAAGCAACTTACCCTTAACCGCTGGTCACCGACTGTCCACACTCGACTCGCGAAATCATTGGACGCTCCAACAATGTACGCGCCCGTTGAATCGAAGTCGACAGACATGACGCCCGCGTTTGAGCCGACGAGGGTACCTCTGTTTTCCGATGTACCCACTGTTACAATCATAAAATAGTCTTTGTACTTAAATTTATCATTGCCTGTATAAATATTAAGTAGCTCGGTTTTTTCGTTCAATAGCACTTTAATTGGCTTAAAGATTCAATTAGTCGGGAACAACGATATTGGCGTATTCAAGCATTAAAAGAATATGAAATAGCTCAATATCTTATTTTCGTATTAAATGGCCAGTTGCTTTTTCCTTTTTTTTATGTTAGATATCGACAGATGAGCATGAGGTTTACTTGATGGTAGGTGATACTTCAGCCACAGAACATCAGTCAATGATGCGCTATCGACCTATTTTTTTACTTCAAGCATTCGGAAATTCATAGACTGAAACCGAAATGCGCAAGACGCACTTCACGGTATTTACATCTATAAACGGTGTTTCTTGACCCAGTCGAAATGTATATATTCCTCCCACCCGTTCAATGCCCGAAGTTACCAGACGTTGGGAAGACATGCTTACAGAAAATTATAAACATGCCGTCTCGGTGAGATTTGAACCCACGACCTATTGGTGCGCACGGCAGTGTGTGCTACTGAACGCGCCAACGAGCCCGTCAAGCTACTGTAATTTATTCTAAAAGAGCTGCTCAGGCTAGGCCCTAAAATTTAAATATTTCTTATGTAAAACACAACTAAAACTTGAAGGTTTGCCCGGAAATATCCATATTTAAAATATGCAATACCAATGGTTGATTGGTTTAAGGAATGAATAGGCTCTTTCCTTGAAGGTTCCTAAGTCGTATCGGTTCGGAAATACCGCGGGTCACAAGCGATTCGGAGCAGTTTGTGCGAGGCAAAAATATCCTAAGAAAACTCACGATCATAGAATTCAAGACATCGAGGTGATGAGTGTGAAAACAATACATCCTTCGACTGTTTCATCTACTTCAGGTGCAAATTATAGTTAAAATTAATTCTTGTTTATTCCAAAATATAATGTCACCAAACTGGTATAGAAAAGCAAATATTCTTCCGAATGCTCGAAGTAAAAAGTAGTTCGACAGCGCATCATTGACTGATGTTCAGTGGCTGAGGTATCACCTGCCATCAAGTGAACCTCATGCTCGTCTGTCGATATCTATATCAATACTAATATTATAAAGAGGAAAGGTTTCTATTTTTGATTTTTTTATGTTATGAATAAACTCAAAAACTACTGGACCATTCATTCACCATTAGAAAGCTACATTAGCAGCAAGTAACATAGGCTATTTTTAGTGTATAGTATATCTACATTGCACCCGTGTGAAGCCAGAAAAAAGAAATGTTTCAACAGTGCACTTACATTTTGAGACGTCCCACAATTTAACTTTTCTATCCGCCCCGCCCGTAGCCACTATCCGATCTGTTGGACTCCACTTAACAGCATTCACTTCGCCGTCATGGGCGTCCTAGTAATAAATTATATCTAATTATAAAAACTTAAAAGTCACCCTAAAGAAATACATAATTGCATCAAAAATTGTATTGATTGAGACGCGAATATAATTGAGCATACTAAGATGCACATATCGCACCTTGATTTCCCCAAAAAACACAAAACATGTGTTTTTTGGGGAAATCCTTTTTAAAGTACTCGTAACGTGTATTAGGAATAATAATGACATAGTTACACTTGCGCAATTTAGCGGCATAAAGTTGACCTTTTAAAGTTGTTTCTTTGCATTTTGAAGACGAGCAATAATCTCACAAGATGGCGTTGATAGTTGAAAATCGATAGTTTTCGTTTAGTAACAGTTTGATTTTCAAGGTACATGGTTATTTTGTCTACATAGGTTATTTGTTCTTTCACGTCTCGAAGATGATTTTTGACGGACTCTTTAGCGCATTTGTTAGAATATCAATATTGTGCTCCGATGGGTCGCGGGTCGAATACCGCCGCGACAATATTTTTATATTTTTTTGTACTCATGGCCTCCCAAGGTCACTTCGGGTATTAAAAGGATAGGAGGAATATCGAAATTCCGATCGGGTACCACCGTTCATGGATGGAAAAACCGTGAAGTGAACCTTGCACTTTTCAGTCTAAGTCTATGGATTTACGAATGCTTGAAGTAAAAAATAGGTTGACAACGTATCAAGTGATCTCATGCTCGTCTGTCGATATCTAACATTTAAAAAAAGATAACTTAACGAAAAGGAAGGTGGACGTAAGTTATACTATAATTCAGTTACTGTACAATAGTTAATTATCTAACTGGGTTTTTAAAATTCATTCAAAATATAAGGATAGGTATAGGGAGAAAGTTTAGATAGTAAACTTACAAATCGCAATGCAACTTTATTGGGCAGAGTAGTTGTGTAATAAGGCATCGAATCCATAATCTTATCATCAGCACTCCCTCCTGAACCACCACTACTCCTGCTCCCTCCTTCTCTTGCAGCTTCTTCCAATTCTTTTTTTACTTTATCACTCTTTTTCCTGCAAAAGATATTAAAATTTTACTCTACATTACTTGCAGACCAATCCTCGTACCGCCAAACCTTGCTAAAGCACTTTTTACAAGCTTTTAGCAATTTATATTCATTTCATCCCAAAAACCACGTGCTGCTCCTTCGTTCAACATTTTAAATTCAGATAAACATTAGATTTGATTGTAACATTATTGCAAGTATTTCTTATGCGTAGACATTCCTCATGCAATAAAGTCATACATGCAAAATGCAATCTTGCCAATATATACAATATACATACGTTGAAGAGGATATGCATGTATTTTTTAAGGATTGTTAATCTTTAAAAAAATCGTTTCAGATACGGGACGTTCAATTATTTCAATGATTTCTAGGTGTACATGTAAGGGAATAATAATACTTCGTACACAATTTATAAAAGCGTTACAATGTTTGTTTAGTACATCGGCGTATAGACGCCGACTATTATTACTGTGACGTGAGACATTTTTATTCTGTTCTGTCTTATTTTGCATGATAAAGACTGAAAAAGTCTTGCCTTTTGCAGTGTATTGCATAAACTGTTTACTACACAGTGGTTCAGTAAAAACCGACGTAATGTAACGGTGTATGGTGCAGATAGTTAAAAAAATAATCGAGTTAAAATGTCGTTCACTTCGTTTTGTGATTCAAAATTTTATTCGAATTTTTCTTTTTAAGGCCAAATCATGATTCACATGCATATTCCCTATTCTATAATTTCATTTATACAAAAATATTTAAATGCATTACATTCGCTGGATTAGAATAAATCTGTCTCTTTCTTTAAGGACCGAACGCAGTCATTACAAAGCAATATTTAATAATTTATTTGACAAAGGTACTTAGTAACTTAAATGTTTGTGATAGATGTTTCCAATATGTAATAATTAATATAAAATGATAAAGTTAAATATATCAATAGTTAATGCAAGAATGCAAATCGTCCAATGAAACAAATATGTATATATTACCACATTTTCAATTTTAAATCTACAATAATAATTTTGTTACGTAGTTCATTGATATTCAATACACAAATTATAATTGTGATAATTTTAAATTAAAACATACAAATAAAATTTTTAAAATACATCGTATAAAGATTAGTTGTATGATAAATAAATAAGAACAGAGATACAAACATAGTAAAACAATGCAGATGAAGTCACAGAGATGAGAATCAAATTCATTTTTCTTCATACACAAAATACATTTTCCAAAAAAAGAAATAGAAATCTGAGTCAGTTTCAGAGTGCAGTTAAGACATATATATTGTATGAGTATCGTAATGAAGAGATAAAATGCTCTTTTAACGTCACATTGCCTTCATACCACCATATCCTCATTCACATTATGTCAAACTCACCCGAAACTAACTCTACCAAATGTGTTGATCAAAAACGCAGTGGGGTTGCTTGACCTGTTGAAAAAATTAAAACAAAAGAAGCAAAAAACATAAATCTTCGTAAACTATGCAAGCGTTCTAAACCGTGACACACGCATTTATTTTACTACACAAGCACTACGCAGTACCACAAATAGTACACGTGAAATCTAACACAGAATATTGTTCACCGCAGTCTCATTTCTCAAGTGAATAATAAATAAACAGTTAGTTCTGTAAGCAATTATAAGTCACATATGTATATACCTACACTACGTGCAGACTTCTAGATTTTACAGGAAAGACCGTCGCAAATTATACAAAAGAGATTTAAAATATTTTTTGTGGAAAGAAATAAGCATAAGAAAAATAGTCGTGCTCTATTCAACTGTCAATTTAAGTAATACATTTTATATATTTTGTTGTGCTTGCAAAAAATAAACCTTATGATTAATAGGCAACGTATCTAGAGGTAAATAAGTAGTGTTGAAACTAGTCTTATTCACAAACTACATGCGTAATAAACAAAAACTTGGACATTACAAAATATATTAGCACTGTTTATGAAGCGGTATAGTAAAATATCAGTTTAATACTTACTTTAGAAAGTGTTCATTTTCTTCGTTCATCTTGTCTGCATCTTTCGCTTTATATTTTATTAATCTTTCAACTAGAGATCGATTCTCATCCTGAAATGATAATGAAAATATATTTCAATATCACATAGAAATTATACTTGATATATTTATATGTTATCATTTATAAAATTTCATTCTCAACCTTTCTTAACATTTTTCGTTTAGGACCATATAAGTCTTATTTAGTATGTATGTATATTATATAAAAATATGAGCAATATTTTTTACAATTCACAAGAAACACACACACTCACAGGATGCCAAATTTTCGACTGAAGTCTTTATATGATATGGATAATAAAGGCGCACACTTTGTATATACATCAACAGTTATATGAGAGTCGTAAAACTTACAGGGTGTTCTAGTTTGGTGATTAAACCTGTATAAGTTAATACACCCGTATATTATAGGCAATAACAGAGACCGTAAGGAACCGAATCCATACATATTAATATCATCTACTAACTGTTAGGAGTTTTAATATTTTTATTTACGATATTTAAACATAACGTAAGTTTAATAAGTTGTAATTGATTCGATAGGTATATTTAATGAACAACCGAGATGAAGAATAATAAGCAACATCCTAGATATAGATAAGAAAAACCCCAGAAATGGCTTGGCATATTGCCATCATTTCAATGATGCCAATAAAAATTTGAAGCTCCAGTAGGATAGTTCTTAAGATCGAGTCCGTAGTAAACCTGAGTAAAATCTGTTGCATCGTAAAGAGGTAATATATTTATATATATTATTGTAAAGGGCCAGGTCAAAAGAACTAAAAATGGACGAACATGTATGAAAGTGGAAGAATCGAAGCATATGGAAGTCCCAATGGGAAAAAGGCGTGAAATATATGTACGTATACTTTTTGGTAAGTTTGTAATAGCCTTCATATTACATTACAGCAACTTAATATGTTCGAGGACAGAGATACTGTAGATACATAACAATTCCAATAATATTCTCTTAATACATATTATAAACATTCAATATAGTATATCTAACATCTTACTCTATTTTCAGCTATGAGATTTAAAAGTGTTTTCTTTCCTTTTTTGACTTATCCTACTAATATTATAAATGCGAAAGTTTGTGAGATGATAGAATTGTTTGTCTTAAATAGTTCTAAATAAAAGTCCGCGATAGCATATATCTACCTTTTATGTGGAAGCCAATATACCCTAAACTATGAGCCATAAATACATTTAAATTTGATACTATATTTTAATTGCACTTTTTAGAGTATTTAGTTAATTCTTATCATAATTGACATATTTTTTGCTTTTATTATTTAATATAGATGAGCTTTGTCTTTTACACTAAGTAATTTGGACTAACGGTTTAAAAATATCACGAAAAGATTAACTTGAGTGGAGCGCCATTGAGCGGAGATTGAAGAAAAAACAGCTCGGTTACAAAATAAGCTACCTGTAGTACTAATTCTATGCAGACGAAGTCGCGGGCAGAAGCTAGTTCATTGATAAATTGTTATATAGAAGATTAGTTCTATTAATTTTAACTTATTTCTCTTATCTAAACATCATTTTTAATATTTTTCATATATTTTAAAAATCCCATAAATTATTATTAGCCCATAAAGAAGAAAAAAATTATAAATATACATGAATTAAACAAAAAATACTTTAAATTGGAGATAGGTATTATAGTATAGTATTGTATAATAATATAAAATAATACCCATCTATAGTGAGAGAAAACGGAATTGTCTTATTATTTTTAGACAACATGAGGAACATGTAACACATTGTTGCAATAATAATTTAGGATAGCATAAACTTTTTACAGCGCCATTATGTTTACGGCACACCTTGTTCTATTTACAATGATTTTCTAAAGATGATGTGTAGATTGTATTCACGTAGTACACTAATATTTCAGTAAAGCTGATTTGTAATTCTAAATTAATAACATAAACATGTTTGATTTATTTGTAACTAGCGACCCGTCCCGGTTTCGCACCAGTTCAATGCTGATACTAAATACACTACAGAAAAACTGTTATTATTATACATATAAACCTTCCTCTTCAATAACTCTATCTATTTAAAAAAACCGCATCAAAATCCGTTGCGTAGTTTCAAAGATTTAAGCATACAAAGGGACAGAGAAAGCGACTTTGTTTTATACTATGTAGTGATTAGACAGATTATGACTAGTATTTTATATAAATATTTTACTACTAATCTGAATGAGAAGAATTAACATGATTTTTTGCTGAATCAGTTCTTTTCAAAGAATTTTATCTAAATTTCTACTATCCTAAGAACATATAATTATATCAGTTATCCTCTGAGGTAAAACAGGTTTATTTTTGGAAGTGGCATAAATTTAATATTACGGCAATATAGTTAAAAATATAGTATACATAATTTAATTAATTATATTGGTGTTTTAATATAAGTAAAAAGGAAACCCATTTTCTACTTAATTGGGACATTGCACTGTACACTTATACAACAGTAAGTATAATAAAGTCTGTGACTTTTGTTAAAAAAAATAACTCCAATAAGTGATAGTGTCAGTTTCAGAAATTTAACAATAACATAGTATTTTTTTTTTTCCAAAGTAAAATAGAAATTATACCTGAGCTTTCCTCAACTTGTCTTCAATTGCTGCAAACGCAATCTGGAGAGCTTGATGTTCATCTCTTAGGACTTGATTGAGTCCTTGTAATTCTGTCATGTTATTTTCGTACATTTGAATTTCTGCCCTAAGTGATGCTATTAGAGCTGTGTTTTCTGAAATTCTGAAATAGTTTTAGTATGACTTAAGCTTACTGCAAACATATTAAATGAAAATATTCAATTATTCCAGATGAGTATGCTAACATCTTGTAATTACATCATAATGGACAAAAGAATATGTCAGTCAGTCCTAGTCCCATTTTTGTACACTAATATTATAAAGAGGAAAGATTTGAATTTTTGTATGTTATGAATAAACTCAAAAACTACTGGTCTGATTTTAAATATTGAACAATAAAAAGCTACATTATCAGCGAGTTACATAGGCTATTTTTTGTGTATAGTACATCTACCCGTGTGAAGTCGGGGCGCATTCTAGTAATTTATACAGGGTGTCCCAAGAAGTAGTGTCAAGCGGTAGTCCCGAGATAGAACACCCCTTGGAGCATCCGAAACACCCCCATGTATGTTCCGCGATTTTTTATAGTTTTCGAGTTATGAATTTTTTACTAAAATTTTGAGAATTATTGACCTAAACAACTTAAAAATTAATAAAAAAATATGGATAAGACTTTTTCGAGATATTTTTTTTGCAACTCAATTTGCACGAATTGTACTTTTATAATTAAAACATTTGTCTTCGTAACTTTGATGGAAGTTAAAAAAATGATGGTACAAAGTGAAAAAATTACGGTCAGTGAATTATGTCTTAAAATTTTAACTTTAAATTTAAAATATTAATAGGTAGCTTCATGGCTCTTAAGTAAGTTTAAAAACTGCGCGGGACTCTCAGCTTTCATAATTATTAAAAAAAACATGTACTTAAGGGGCTACTTTTGCTAAAATCAGACTTCAAAGACAGAAGGATGAAAAAAATCTTCAAATTAGCCATGTGGCATTGAAGTTTTTTTTTGGCATTTTATCATTCCTAAAGTTAATTAGATTGTTAACTAACTAAAATTTACTGCGGGAACGCTAAATGTAAACATTTGAATGTCCTATTGTTATTAAAAAAAATGCAACTATCGGAATTTACTACCTGAGTTAAACCTGAGTTAGGTTACAGATAGGCCACAAAGGGGTGAAGCGGGGGCGTGGTACGAGCGCCGCGCTGGTCTATTGTATAATACCTACTTCCGTCCAGTCGTTTGCCTGCCTTTGCACCTTACGATACGCTCGCTGTGTACGCTCCTCATTTGTAATCGCTTGACGAACTTTGCTTTCTTTACGGACTTTGTATTTGAATGTGATATGGGTGAAAACCCTCTTGCTGCAGTATTCGATGTGCCTGTGACTTTGAGATTCCAATTCGACGTTCTAGGGTTCTTACACTAACTGATGGATCTGCCGCCACTTCTTCGAGGACTGATTCGACGGTATCGGGGTCTTGGAATTCACGTGCACGCCCGGATCTTGTGCCTGGTAGACGCCCTTCTATGTAAGAGTTATGGACTCTTAAAATCATTCGATGATCAGGCCATGTTTCAGGCTGTGGTCCACCTCCATTTTGTACTTGCTCCCTGTACAACCTGGCAGCTTCAGAAGCGTTTCATCTTGCAAAGCCGTAATGGTAATGCATGAGAGCATAATCTCTTGGTGTAAAAGACATGGCTCACTAAATTAATGAGCTCGAAAAGTCCATTGAGAAAGCCAAAGTCGTCGAATTCCGTATCAAAAGTCCGTAAAGAAAGCAAAGTTCGTCAAGCGATTACAAATGAGTAGCGTACAGTGCGAGCGTATCGTAAGGCGCAAAGGCAGGCAAACGACTGGATGGAAGTAGGCATAATACAATAGACCAGCGCGGCGCTCGTACCACGCCCTCGCCTCACCCCTTTGTGGCCTATCTGTAACCTAACTCAGGTTTAACTCAGGTAGTAAATTCCGATAATTGCATTTTTTAAAATAACAATAGGACATCCAAATGTTTACATTTAGCATTCCCGCAGTAAATTTTAGTTAGTTAACAATCTAATTAACTTTAGGAATGATAAAAGGCCAAAAAAAAACTTCGATGCCACATGGCTAATTTGAAGATTTTTTTCACCCTTCTGTCTTTGAAGTCTGATTTTAGCAAAAGTAGCCCCTTAAGTACATGTTTTTTTTAATAATTATAAAAGCTGAGAGTCCGGCGCAGTTTTTAAACTTACTTAAGAGCCATGAAGCTACCTATTAACATTTTAAATTTAAAGTTAAAATTTTAAGACATAATTCACTGACCGTAATTTTTTCACTTTGTACCATCATTTTTTTAACTTCCATCAGTTACAAAGACAAATGTTTTAATTATTAAAGTACAATTCGTGCAAATTGAGTTGCAAAAAAAATATCTCGAAAAAGTCTTATCCATATTTTTTTATTAATTTTTAAGTTGTTTAGGTCAACAATTCTCAAAATTTTGGTAAAAAATTCATAACTCGAAAACTATAAGAAATCGCGGAACATACATGGGGGTGTTTCAGATGCTCCAAGGGGTGTTCTATCTCGGGACTACCGCTTGACACTACTTCTTGGGACACCCTGTATAAAAATAGTATTTTAATCTATGACTATATTTAAGGGACAACAATTATTTCTAAATAATTATGATTGTTCATTTTGTTTTTTTTAGGCAATTGATAATTTAGTATGTAGATGACATTAGTTGGTTGTGTGACTCATGTTAAGCTAATGTCATTACCATAAAATCTAACTAATTACAGCATAAATTCTGCCCACAAGTTGATTTGAATTCTGCAGTTTGTATATCAGTACCTACTTTCTAAGATTTCAATGCTCAAAGATAGAATTAAAAATAAATATTTTTTTGATAATACATAATTAATTAAGAGGCAGTAAATAAGTATATTTTATCACCTTCTAACTAAATAAAGTTTATGAATTCTGTCCCATGTCTATTTCATAATTTTGGATGTAAGAGTATTTATCTCATAGGATTTTTGATAATTACAACAAATTTAGTATTTTTTTCTAAAACAAAAACCTATATACAAGCTATGTTTGTTAATTAATATTTATAATAAAAATAATATGATTACTTTAGATTAACTTGTTAACATCAACAATAACTTGACTTGGAAATTAATAAAAATATAGGCACACATATAATCTTTTTGTGTAGAAATCCACAACTGTGCAATTCCTTACACTTTCTGCTTTGCACAACCACTCTTTGGAACCAGCTTCCAAGTTTTTTTTAAACTAATATTTTTAGGAATCTTTCAGAAATGATCTTATTCTTTCTTTACTGGTTGGCCATGCACCTTGGTTGCAGATGTCTATGTCTATATTTTGTAAAAAAGGAACTTGTACATACATAATATCTTTAGCTTGCAAGCTTTTTTCCAAATCATGAACTTGTGCATTAAGATTTATAATCTGTTGAGCACTTTCTCCTCTTCGCCTGTGAAGAGATGTCAGCTCTTCTTGTTGGCTTAAAACTTTATGCTCCAATGCCTGGATCTTTTCATTAACAGCACCTATAAATTAGTTTATTTCTTGTTATATTATGTTAATAACTAATAAACAAGAGTGTGTAATAATTACTTTTAGGGTTTAATCTACAAATAGCTCACAAGAATATTTTTCCTTGTTTCTTATTTTTGAATTGTTTGTAATAAGTGAAGTATAACTACATTTCTTTTATATGATAGATAGATAGATGAACCATTTATTCACAAAACACAGTACAAATGCGTGACATCAGCTTATACTAACTATAACTAAATCTATACTAGTACAGTCAAGTCACAGTGTGCACTGCGGTTGCGAATAGGAACTGGCTCAGCATTTGCTGGGACACATTCATGCCACAACACTGTTAATTCTGCCAGCCCCTTATATTGAGTATTTATATTATATTTGATTGAGTAATTCTAATTTGAATTAAATAAAAATTACAATACATAATTTTGATTTTATAAATGGAATAAAAAATACAACCTCCAGCTGGTGATACACTTTCAGTATTTGAATATCTTATCCTTTCATTTTGTAAGGTAAGTTGTAGGTTTTCATTTTTAAGGGTGTTCACATTATCAAATAATCTGCTCTCTGTAAAGTAAAATAGTACATTTAAAGAATATTTAAGAGAATATAGCGATATGTTTGAAACAAGTTCTGCAGAGAAAGTCATAAACCTACTTAAACAATTATATAGACTTAATTTGTTTGTTTATTATAATGGAACATTTTAATAGTGATAAATGACAGGAAGTGTAAACAAGAAGAGAAGCTGATAAAGGTTATGTTACTTACGAAATGTAAAAATATCCTGAAACGCAGATGTTTCTCTTCTGTTTCGAGCTCGTAATTGATTTATAATATTATTCCTCCACTCACCACCTTCCATTATTATTAAACTTTAGTACTAGTTATAACTTTAAAAACAGTTTGCAATTGCATCTATTATAATATATATTATAATACAGGATTCAATTTTTTTAACAAGGACATTCTAAATGGACATGAAATTAGTATGCAATAAATGAAATTGATACGAAAACGAATAAGTTTCCCTTGTAAATAAAGTTTGTAATTTGTATTGGTATTTATAATTGACATTTGACAATGACTTCTGGCAACTGAAAATGATGGTGACAATTAGATATTTGAATTTGGCAGATTCTATCTCATGATCTAAGTTGCCATTAAATAAAATAAGATTTGAATGACATTGACAAATATATCGAATAAAAACATAATATACATATTAATATATGCATTATGTTTAGCCATGCGCAGAATGTGTCACTGAAATGAAAAGATATGTATATATCTTTTCGTCACCGTGAACTATATCACTCTTTTAGTTCAGTAGTTCAGTCTAGTTCAGTTGCTCACTATTACCGGTGTGTACTGTTGAACTAAAATGTCTCATATCATTTCACTAAATGTATCACCGGTAGTTAGAATCAGAGTGAGTGAAACAGAAAATTATTTCAGTACAACGGAGCTCGAACGTGAGAAGTGATCATAACATAACGCGAAGGTACGAATTCGTGTTTTGTCGGGAAAGTTCGGTTCCACCCATTCTGCGTCGTTCGCAGAATTAGTGAACTAACTGAACTACTGAACTAGATGAATTGTAACTGAACTAGAGAAAGAAGGATATATATAAATGAACTAGTCCAATTGAAGGATTCATTCGTGAACGACACATGGCTAATTATGTTATCTAATTTATCTTGCCCCCTGGTTGAGGACGTTTCGACGAATTCAATGATATCTGAAGAATTTCCTGGTAATATGATATTTTAGTATAATCTATAGAATATTATGTGGTAGCTGGATATTATGGTAGCTGCCAGCTGGTAATTTGGTTATAGACCAACTCTAGTAATTTAGTTCACCCAACCAAGTTGGATAATTTGTACGCGGAAGGGGTTACCATGATTACTATAAAAGTATGCACTAAAATTCCTATGGATATTGACACAGGATATTGACTTATAAACTTTGTTTTTTTTTACTAGAAAGTAATTCAAACTCCATATTATTCACTAGCACCGACTTATAGGGACTTCTTTTATGAATAGGTCTCTAAGTGAACTTTAGGCAGCCATAAATATTATTGCAATTTGTCGAACTCAACTTACAACGATCTTAGTAGGTAATGTTTGCAAATGTGATATTTCAAATTATCTTTATAACAAAATTTCACGCTATTTACGTATGTAGTTTATATTTTACAATATATATATATACAAGGTTACCGGGTAAGTCGACCTAGATCCTTTAAGATGTTGTAGTTCCCATAATTCCTGACTGATTTGACTATGAAACACTATACCCCAAACCTTACCGTTTTCAAGATATTGGACTTTGCGGTTTTTTTTATATTCGTATTTTTGCAGTATATTTATTATATATTTGGGCAGATGAGTCGAAATTTGATGAAGACGGTAAAACGAACGACGGTAAGAAAAACTGTTTTATATTAATTTATAAATATCAATATCATTTTCTAACTATCAGTCGTCTACTACGACCCAGTTGGTAAAGTTAACTGCAATTTTAATGTTGAATATAATAAAGCAACTTATTTACTGCCGATGGATACAATGCCGAGTTTTATTTAAATATTTTTTATTTCTATTTGATTATATACCTACATCATCATTGTGAGGCTCTACGTACATATTATATAGTATCATATAGTATGAAATAAATACAGCCTTGAAAACCAACGTTATTCAGCATCGAATGGAAAGAATTTCTTTGCAAATTTGCTTTTTACAATATGATCCACGTTTGAGAATTACAGTACATATTATAATATTTTATTTAATTAAAATAATATCATCAATATTCTTATAATAATGAGTGGCAGCTCTGAAAATAATATGATATAATATGTGGGACATAGTTGGAATCAGGGACTGAATACCGGTTAGTTTACTATGGGAGTTATACCGCTATAATAAAGGTTTTTGTTAATATACTTTCGTTTTTATTCATATTTACTGAAATAAGTTTAGTACTAAATACTGTGATAAGTTAAGTGTGTATTACTCTTTAAAACTAATATCATGGTTTGTCAGTCAGACACGTATTTTGGAAAATAAAAATTAACCGGTTTCAGTCCCTGGTTGGAATTTTTACAATCAGTTGATGAAGTTTAGTATGGCGTGACAAAATCAAAGTCTTTTTGTTAATCCCAATAAGATGCTAGTAAGATATATTTAACGCAGTTTCAAAGTTTGGGTCTCCTTTTTATGTTTTAGTTATTTTTTTATGTTTCCATTTTCAACAGCTTTGTTGAGCGTTTTGTCGGTCTACCTTTCTCTACTGTACCTATCGTTATTATATACTTTACAGACCTAAGTATAAAGTCTTTGTAGTCTTCACGGTTTATATAATATTGCGGATCTCCATAAATAAGAAAATATAGTTTTACCGTCACCGACTTATTAATATTTAAAGAATATCTGTGAATTAAGTACCTATCATGATCACTTGATCAGCGTATTCCACGATGAGAACGATGGGAACTAGGTAATTAAACGTGTTTTGTTTTTAAAAAAATATTTATTTCAATTTAATAACGAAGTTATTACCGCTCTTCTGAAACAATATACATAATTATTCATCGAAATATATACACAGGCATAAAAAATGTCTCACTTGGGAGTCTCGTTTGGAAACACTATCCTTGTAAATTAAGCCATTATTATATTGAATAATATTATGTATTCACAAGTAGGTACCTAGTGCCTATTTACCGACCTATATAAATCTGCCACAATAAATCTTTGACAATGATGTCGCGTTTTATTTTTACACAGAGGTGTTTTTATTTATATATATAGTGTAGTTGAAACACTCAATCTCCACTTTGTGATTTTTCTACGACGACGTTACAAAATTGTCATCCTCCTCACATTTAGACATATCCATATATGAATAATAATCCCAATATGAATAGTTTTGCACTAAAGTAATGTATGACATAGATTAAATTATAGGGGTAGATGCACCAAATATAGCGGCTTCAATCTAAAAATTTCGCAATATTCAATACAAAAATGAAGAGAGGTCTGTGGCATATCATTAGCATAGCTATAATGCATACAGAGCTGAGATAATTATATAAATCAAATTAATCTCAAAATCGTCATCGAAATAAAAATATTTCAATAAAAGAATTATTATATTTCGTACCTGTGTCAGTATCAGATTGTTTTCCACGGCTATGGATTCTTGGGCTTCCTGAAAGATGAGAGTAGTTATAAACTTATGAACTTGTTCAGTTAAACATAATAATTATAACTACTCACGTTCTGGTTCGAATTCATCGGGGTTAATGCCCCTAGTGCTTCCAAGTGCTTTATCTTCCGAGTCTGTAATTATTTAAATATTTCTATTATACGTATGAGGCCACGAGTGTTCTCAAATAATCTATACTAATATTATAAAGAGGAAAGATTTGTTTGTTACGATTTAAATAAAAAACTACACGACCGATTTTAAAAACTCTTTCACCAATAGAATGCTACATTATCAGCGAGTAACATATTTAAGAAGGTATTTGATGTTAATTAAACAAAACTTCTAAAATGTAAGAATAAAATTGACAGATACAATTATATACCTGAATTTTCAGCAACCGCATCTGACTCTTTATCTTCTATCGGTCCCTCGTCTTGATTTTCTTCAGTCTCAAGAGAAGTTTCTGCTCTTATTGAAATTCTTGATTTCTCTGCTTTCCTTCCAAATTTTCTCAAGTTAACATCTGTTGAAATGTAATAAAAACTTACATTAATTATTTGTCAACATAATATATAAAAATCTCTTCGTTTAATTATGAAACAAATTCTATCAAGCTATATTATACATCTACCTTCAAAGTCGCTAATTCTTACTACGGGGTTTAAAATTAACTGAAATATGAAAAACAATTAGTATTCAAAGCAATATTTCTAAGCGTAATCGTTGCGTTGGCTTTTACTATGAAGTTAATCGAAAATAAAACTATTTAATATATACAAACTAATCTAACATTTACTATACCAAAATCCGATATACTCGTAGGTAGGTACAAAATAATCTTAATTTACTATACCAAATACCGATTAGCTATTATTATCTAGATGCAGTTAATTTGAATTAATTAAAAAGTTTAATTATGTTATTTATGTGTGTATAATTTATCGTTTTAAAAAGTAATATTTTATAAACATTACTTACGTTGTTTATCTTCTAATCCTTCAGCAAATGTAATGAGCAAAATTAACTAAAAAACATGCAAAGTTCAAAAATTAATCTATAATAATTGTAAAAAAAAACGTTAATAAGCATATTTTATCGATACTTATTAATTTACACTATTTAAATATTTAAACAGATAGTTACCATAAAAAATAGCCATATTTTCAGTATATTTGCTTTAAAAAATTTCATGATGCAAAATGGGAAATGGGAAATATCTTCAAAGAAATACCTACCAAAAACTAATATAATTCGATCTTTTCGCTTTGATTTTAATTTCATGCAATTATTTTGTTATCGTTACAGTCTTGAACCAACTGCACAAATTTCGAAAATACCTATGATTACTTTTTAGTAATCCTTATTTGATATCAATGTGGAATACTTCTTTTCATGTATAAATAATCTGTTTTACTTCGCCCAAATAGAAACATTTCTAGATTGGTAAAGAAGTGCCTATATTATACTATACACACAACTGATTCTTCTGAACTTTTTTATGTTTGATATCGTCAGTCAAGTTTATGGTGAATAGCTAGTTGACTGAGCCATAGAATATAATGCCTCATTGACGATCTATATTAAATTACTCGAAATAATCGCATTCGGAAATCTATAATATACTGAACCAGAAACGGGCATTATGCACTTTACGGTTTGTCCATCTATGGACAGTGGTTAGTTAGCGATCGGTACTAAAATCCCTATTCTTCCTGTTTAATGCCCGATACGACCAGATAGATGGAAAATATGTTTAAGTACTGAATGTTATAAACTTGTCATTCCAAATGGATTCAAACCGACACTTTCTTTAAACTCAATATTTGTGTAATGGATAAATGTTACCATTTACATAAATCATCGATTTAAAAATATAAAACAGATACTAATAGCGTTTTACATTTACAAGAAGCTATGTAAAGCTGGGAGATAACGATGCGATTCTAAAATTGCGGTTTAACGACTGAGAGGATGCAAGTGGTTCCACGAGGTACGGGCCTCAGAGGGATTTAGTTACGTTCTAAGAAAAATAAATGAGTAAATCGTTTCTCATATTTCTCTTTCCTCACACGACTCTCAAAAGAATTTTAGAATGTTTGTCATAATAGGGAATTTTGAAATTCCATTTAAGTAAATCAATTACGTACTTGGTACCTATTTTAGAAGTTATTTTAAGATGTATATAAAAAACTGATCGAAGATACGCATACTTTCTCGCAAGTTGTTCGTGATGAGTAAAACCACCAATTTTGCCTAATAATAATGTACCCAGATAGGGCTGACATGCTCATTTGTTTAACAAAGCCCTGGTAAAGAAATTAGAATGTACTTACCAACAATAATAATTATTATCAAATGTTCTCATTACTTCCTAAATTATGTTTTTATTGTAAAAATGAACCCTACGCCACCTTTGATTTCGTAGAGTGCTTTGATCAACTTTAATTAAAGCTCTTGCAGATTTCTTACTTTTAAATTGCTTGATACGCTTCGTCTTAATTAATGAAATTATACCGTACCTACTTACTTTGTAAGACTCTTTCTTAAAACGTGTGAAATAATATAGACTGTGATACCATTTAACAGTTATAATATTAATTATGTTTTGTATAATCTAATTACTTCCTCCAAATAAAGATACTCAGTAATTACTTACAAACAGTTTAGAATATCAGTGCCGGTGTTAGGGCCACTGACGCCCCGGGCAAGAATATTGTAGCGCCCACTTTACAAAATCAATATAGAATGTTAATTTTCTCCTATTTTTTTTTAAACACGGATTAAATTAGATTTTTTTTGTTCCAGCTGTTTCATTTTCAATCGACAGAGTAGCCAGGTTACGATATGCATAGAGCACAGGGCGAAAGGCATAGCATATTGAGGGTATGCATTACGGGAGGCAGGAGACAGATCTCAGACCCCACCACCAATTTGGCGCCCTGGGCCGTCGCCCCATCCAGCGCCCCCCTAAGACCGGCACTGTAGAATATAATAGGTATGGTTTTATTGTATCTATTTTTTTTTATTTTAAAATGTATGCTAAATAATAATAAGCGAATCGAGAAGAAATTTGTTTTAAACAAACTGAAAGGTTTTCTTTTACTCAAAAGGCAATTAAACTCGACATTTTTATTTTTATGTCCTAGTACCTACTTAGATAATTTGTTGATTAATGATGCATATAAGATTCACTTTCGTATACCTAATTATATCCTAGAAGGTAAGCTATAAATAAAATTAATTAAAGTTGCGATTTTTGACAGAAATCAACATGTGACTAACTATGATGCTCTATTGATGGTAGGTATTTACCAGACCATGCAGGTGGCATCACGTCTTCTCTATCTCTGAAGTCTGAACAGTTGTTCGTTACCGAGTATAATATTATTGAAAAGAGAATACTAAATATTTTTTGTACTCTGTAACAGCAGTTGATATGAGAGAGATAAATAAATAAATAAAAGTTCCTAACCTATGCCATATCCGCGGAGAATTGATCTCGTGACTGAATACGTTTACTTATATCCAATAAACGAACTCATCAAAACATAACAAAGTGGATGCGTAAAAGCTAGTCCTTTTAAAGGAGAATTTTTCAGTTCCGGTTTCAAATTAACTAGAGGGTATTGATGGAATCCACTCATGTAAAGGATCACGTTGCAGCCACATCTGTCTGTGACAGGGTTGCAAACGTTTCCACTATTTTTAACCTTTACCTGACCATACTAGTTTCATTAATGCATTTCCATCTATGAAAATGCAATGTTTGTTTTACAAATTAATGTGATCACATACTGGGATTGTAATATAGGAGGAAGATAAGACTGGACACCTGTGTTCTTAACCTCCTTTAAAATTAATATAATATTAATATTAAATATATTATTTAATATCATCTGTAGCGAAAGCCAAATTATAAATAAATACCATGAAATGAAAATAATAATAAATTAAACAGTTACATCAATGTATCTGTAGTGATCAATAAATTTTACGTTTTTTTTTCTAATGAAGATAAAAAAGAAGGATAAGATCGAGTGCACTTCAGCAGTTACACGCCTTCAACGTCTGGGAAAAATAGTCGATAAAGTATTGAGGCGATATTAAATGGTTCGTTTTTTTATATATTTTTCATTAAGGTTTTATAATGGGCGCATAGTTGTATCCTTTTATTTAACTTACTAGCTGATGCCCGCGACTTCGTTCGCGTGGGGTTCACTTTAAGCTGAGCTTTTGAGCAAGCTTTCTTCAAATAACATATCCTCCATCCTCTGTACTTGGTGATTTCTTTTGGGAAAGAGCTATCAAATTAGTCATTGACGGTTGCTTTTGCATCATGTTATCGACATGTTTAATGGTGGTTGAGATTGGGGTTCGAAGGATGATTTGAAATTCAATAGTTGAAATAATTAGCCTGACTTTAAAGAAACTTTAGGGAGATTCATATTAATTAAATTTTACGTGACCAAAATCCAGATATGTGCCTTTTTTCTACTAATCAGAGTTCAATCGAAGATTGGATTCAATGCATTTTCTGTCTTAAATAGATGCGTGCGTTCATTTAATTGGTCATTTTCATTTTCGGACATTTTTTTTAAATTCCCGGGATTCCTGCCCGGGTTTCCTGTGCTAAATGCAGAAACCTCTAAGATACGGAAGCAAAAAAGCAATGTCGAATAATCGTAATTCTGTTTAAGAGAAAGGTGAAATAAATGATCTCATAAGAAATAATTTTTCATATAATATTTCAATAATACATTTTCTGTTTTTTTTTATAATATAGTTCTTTCAAACAATAAATAAATAAAAAAAATATATTTCTTTCATTTCAACTTCAGATTCGAACTCGCATCAGAAGCTACGCTATGGGACTGCATATCCACTATTCTACGAATACATATTGGAAATGGCGAAATAAGCAAACTATTTCATTTACATATCAGACTGTGATTGACATCTGACAATTCGAAAAAGTTCAACGCGAGTCAGTTTGCATTGAAATTTGGTGATATGGTGCCTTTAAAATAATATTTAAATGATGATAACTTTTCTTTCCGATAACCGATTTCGATAAAACAAAGCCTATATGTTGCCCTGGGCTTTCCTTAATATATTTGTGTAAATTGCATGATAATCGGTTCAGTATCTTCGGAGATTAGCGTGAACAAACAGACAGACAGACAGACAGACGGACAGACAGACAGACAGACAAGAATCTTAAAAATTGCATTTATGCATTCTGCTACCCTTCTTTTATCACCCCTCTTAATTTCTGGTAAAAATATTTAGTGAAGCGTAATTTCGATCCTACTCTTTTATTATATGTATAGATGGTAGTCATATTCAAGTTCTTATACAATTTCGACTTTTCAAGTTATTGAATTTTAAAACCTTTGGATGGACAAAATTACCTTAGATATACAAAGAATATCGCCGTAATTAATATTAACCTCGAGATATTAATTCGAACAAAATAAGCATTTGTATCGTTATTATGTTAGGTGTAGTGTAATTTATTGATTGTATTATGTATATGTCTTTGCCGGTGTAAACACTTCGATGATTGTCTAATAAAAAGGGGGGAAAGGAGCTAAGAGATTTTTAACTTTACATAATGAAAATAACACTTTAAAATATTAAGCGAAATTTTGTATAAAATACCTAGGGAAAATGTAAAAGGATCATCAAATAAAACATTCTCCAGCTTATTAGGAATAACAAGGTTTCCCTAAGAGACAAATATTTGTGGTTTTGCGTCCGGCGCACCTTTTATCTCTTCATATTTAAATAAACTTAAGTATAATTAGTATATGGAAGGAAAAAGCTTAGAGTACTTAGTTTTTAAATCGAATAATAATGTTATTTCGACCATTCGGTCCACCACCGACGTTCTCTTACTTCAATGTAATTTTCTTCAGTTCCATTTTTGACCGATTTTAAAAGAAGTGAAATAATAATAGAATAACAAACATTCTTGAATATAATTTTAAATCCTAAATTGCTTGGGATATAAATGTAATTAGTTTGAAAGGAGCAATATTCCGACAAACGTCTGAGCGAGTTCGTCACAATAAAGAAACGCTCGCTAATTAATTAAGGCTTGTCGTGTTTCCTTGTGTGGGTGTGGCCATTCTTTCTGTTAGCTTTGAAAGGGAAAAGAAAAGATTAAGCGCGATCCATTGTCTCACCATTGTACGTTGAATCAGCAATTTGATGATTGCAAGTTATTAAGGGGACTTCACTAGCTATCAAATGCAATCAATATTTTTAAATAAGGAAGGATTTTAGTTAATTTCTGCAATCAAATTATAACTAGGACAATATCTTTTTAAACCTATTTAGCGCTCACTGTCTTTGGATGCAATGACTATAAATGTTTTCAAATAATTAACGGAATTAAATAATCGCACGATTTTCTTTATATTATATAATTAATCTTATAAGATCTGATAATAATTGTTGCACTAGTAAACTAGTATATTTTGTAATGAACAGCTCAATGGTTCGTAGTGTGGCGGCTCGGGGGTCGGTTTCCGAAGAAACAAAACACAAAAATTGTGACGATGGGCTGGATGGATGGGTAGGGAACTACAGAATACCGATCACATCTCTGTAAAGAAAAGTGGTCAATGAACAGAAACATAAATGTGTCTGTTCCATGCCCCACTAGGAGACTTGGGGTTTATCTTTACATATTGTTGCGAGCTATAGGGGTTCGGGATAAATAACTGCCACTCTTCTAAACTGAGGATTTATTTATAACGAAAACAAACAAAAGAAATTGAATAATAAACTAAAATTACACTAAGAGAAATATTAAATTAAAAGAAAACACTAAACCGCACACAAAACACTGACTCTTATACTCTACTGGCTCTCGAACTATCGCACTTGAATCTCTCGTAAATCGCAGTTGATCGCTTGGTATCGCTTTCCGAACTGACTAACGTTGCGACTGTTCCCGCTTATATAACCCGCTCGTATTGCGTCTCTAATATTCTCGAACATACACGCGGTTATACGCTTACGCAAAGTTTACTAGTAGTTTCTAGGCAATGATTACTCCCGCGCTATTCGCGCGCGCCTTTCTCTCTTTTGCGCACAATATTCCGTCCCCGTCGCACGCCATTCAGAACGCGAGTATCTCTGTCGCACACCGTATGCGTCCTTGTCACACATCGTTTGAATGTTCGATCTTCTATCTCTGTCTGCTATGTGCATGTCGTCCCTGTCACACATCGTTTAGAATGTTCGGGGGGCCATAACCAGTCCAAAGATGTTTCTCGAACTTTCTTCAGCCTATCTCCGTAACACTACCCCCTCCTTAGACATGCTCGTCCCGAGCATCATTAGATCCTTTGTAGGGTGCCAAACGATTTACATGAACAATTTTTGGCGCGCTCCTTGTACTACCCATCTTCTTTATGCGATAAGTGACGTCATTAATCTTTGTAATAATTGTGTATGGGCCGTCCCAATCAGCTTGAAGTTTTGGAGACTTTCCTTTACGTTTCACTGGATTATGGAGCCAGACAAGTGACCCTTCTTGAAATTCTAAGTGATGAATTTTCCTGTCATATCGAATTTTTGAATTCTCACTCATTTTACTTTCTGATACTCTAACATGTTCATGGATCTCATGCAATTTATTACGTAAGTCTGCTGCATAATCTGTGATACTCTCTGGTGAATCTGGTGGTCGTCCTGTGATGATATCCGCTGGTAATCTGAGCTGTCTACCGAATATGGCTAAGGCGGGTGTTACATTCGAGCTTTCATGAACTGCAGATCGGTATGACATAAGGAATAATGGAATGTACTTGTCCCAGTCTTTTTGATGGCTATCTACTAACTTTGCTAGGTGTCTCTCTAAGGTTTGATTAAATCTTTCAACCATACCATCTGATTGTGGGTGGTACGGCGTCGTCCTAGTTTTATGAATTCCCATTATTCGACACATTTCTTGGAAAAGTTGTGACTCAAAATTTCTTCCTTGATCACTGTGTATTTCCAAGGGTACCCCGAATCTACAGAAAACTTCCTCCACTAGTACCTCTGCTACCGTAGCTGCCTCTTGATTAGGAATCGCGAATACCTCAGGCCATTTTGTGAAATAGTCCATTACTACCATGATGTACTTGTTTCCCTTCTCTGATAACGGAAAAGGTCCAGCTATATCAACCGCTATTCGTTCCCATGGGGCGCCAATGTTGTACTGTTTCATTCCAGCTCTTGTTCTGGTCTGTGGACCTTTAACAGCTGCACAAACCTTGCATTTCCGGACCCAGTCTTCAACATCTTCGCGGCAGTGTATCCAGTAAAATCTTTCTTTTATTTTCATAAGAGTTCTTTTAACTCCTAAGTGTCCACCAGACGAACCATCATGAAACATTTCCAATATGTCACGAATCTTGGACCTAGGTACAACTAACTGCAAGTGAGATGCATCGCCGCGGGCGTTTTCCCATTTGCGACACAACACACCGTTGTGCAGCATTAAGCTGTCCCATTGAGCCCAATAACTTTTGGTTATGGTGCTTGTAGAAGCAATTTCATTCCACCGTGGCTTGACATCAGAAGATTTCATCCAATCCAAAATCGGTTTAATGTCGCTATCCTGTTGTTGTGCTTCTATAACCAACTCCCCACACCAGTCTGGGCTTATGGTGTCCGTCCTAAGTAGCCTCACGTGAGCAAGCTCTCTCCCCTCGTGCCTCGTACAATACTTGCAGTCGACGTCACATGGCCTTCTAGATAAAGCATCTGCGTTGCCATGAGCTCTTCCCTTACGATGCTCCGTCGTAAAATTGTACTCTTGCAGTTGTTCAATCCATCGTGCCACCTGTCCTTCCGGATTCTTAAACTGCAGTAGCCACTTCAGTGCAGCGTGATCAGTTCTAAGACGGAACTTACGTCCAAGCAGGTATTTACTAAAGTGTTGCAGTGTCTTCACAACGGCTAGAAGTTCCCTTCGAGTGACACAATAGTTCCGTTCAGGTCTTGACAAGGCTTTACTGAAGTATGCAATCACTTGTTCATGATCGCCTTTGACTTGCGATAGTACCCCTCCAATGCCGGTACCACTGGCATCTGTATCTACTACAAATTCACACTCTCGGTCTGGGTAGCCTAGAATCGGAGTCTCACAAAGTCGGTTCTTGAGCTCTTTAAATGCAGTTTCACACTCTTCATCCCATGTGAATTGTCTTTTCTCTTCTGTAAGTCTATGCAGTGGCTTCGCGATATCCGCAAAGTTCTTTACAAATCTTCGGTAATAGGAGCATAGTCCTAAAAAGGCGCGTACCTCAGTTTTATCTTTAGGCACTGGCCAATCCTTAACAGCCACTATCTTCTGAGGATCCGTTCGAACTCCATCTTCAGATATAACATGTCCCAAATAACTAACTTCTTTTCTGAAAAACAAGCACTTCTTCGGGCTAAGTTTAAGGTTAGCCTCCCGCAATCTAGTGAGTACCCGTCGTAGATTTCTAATATGATCATCAAAATCTCTGCCAATGATGACCACATCGTCCAGGTATACTAAACAGGCTTCTCCAGTCAGTCCTGACAGCACTCTTTCCATTAATCTTTCAAAAGTCGCTGGTGCATTGCAAAGCCCAAAAGGCATTACCTTAAATTGATAAAGTCCTTTTCCTGTAGAGAATGCTGTCTTCTCCTTGTGTTTGGGGTCAATTTCCACCTGCCAGTAGCCACTTTTCAAATCTAAGGTGGTGAACCATTTTGCCCCGTTTAGCGTATCCAAGGTGTCGTCTATTCTTGGTAGAGGGTAACTGTCCTTTTTTGTGATGTCGTTTAGGCGACGGTAGTCGACACAAAACCTCAAACTGTCGTCCTTTTTCTTCACTAACACCACCGGAGAACACCAAGGGCTAGATGACGGCTCGATAACATTGTTTTCTACCATTTCCGTTACCATCTTGTCTATCTCCTTTTCATACGCGACGGGTACCCGGCGTGGTCGCAAACGTATCGGCGTCTCCGTTCCAGTCTCAATTCTATGCTTAACAATGCCAGTCCTTCCTAGTTCCCCATCATTAGTTGCGAAGATGTCAGAAAACTCCTTCAACAGTTCTTCTGCCTTTGACATCTTCTCCGGTGACAAAGTCGCCTTACAACTCTCGAGCACTGGTTGAATTATATTCCGGTCCGCCTTTGGAACCCCCGTAGTAATTAATCTTTGGAGATCATAATCACCTTTTGAAGAAACTCCTTTTAAAGAGACTTCATGTGCTCCACATTTGAAGATGCCGCTTTCCAAATCAATTTTACAGTTATAATGTTTCATGAAATCTAGACCGATAATGCAGTCATCAACTATATCCGCAAAAACAACTGTATGTCTATAAAATTTTCCACCAATTTTGAAGGTGGCGACACCCTCTCCTCGAACGGTAATGTACTGGCCGGTAGCTGTAAGGAGCTGAACATTGCCACCTGAGGGTCTCTTATAAAAAGGCTTCAGAAGTTCGTATCTAATCACCGTTCGTTGAGCTCCAGTATCGAGGGTAAGCTCACATTTAGTTCCATTAATCACCCCATCGATGACTAAAGTATTCCCATCTTGCGTTTGAGAGATCATAACTTTTGGGGCCTTCCTCACATTACCGGCCAGCACCCGCCCCGCGGTCCTGGCTTCTACTCGTTTCCCTGCCGCTCTTCTGCGGCCGCTCCTGACACACCTGCTACAGGAGAAGCAGGAGATTCTCGACGTCTACGTTCCATATTGCCTCGATATTCTTTCTTGGGGCATGAAAACCTCATGTGCCCTACCTCCCCGCAGATATAACATGTAGGCCCACCTCGTGGTTTAGTTTTATCTGCTACCGCCCTAACACGATACGTTCGCGGGTCCCTGCGGATTGCTTCCACTTCCAGGGCATGCGCTAGAGCATCTTTCATGGTTTTGTGGTGGCCAAGTCCTACAGTTGTCTTAACCTCTCGGTCTCTGATACCGTCTATAAAGGCTTGCACTAACACGCTGTCAGCCACACATGGTGAGGATGAGTATGCCTTCCTTACTAGCTTCTCAATTTCGAGGCCCCATTGCTGTAGGCTCTCGTTTGCTTGCTGCACCCTCTCCTTTAACTGAGCCCTGTAGACGTGTTCTAAGTGTGAGTCTCCATAACGTGACTCAAGGGCATCTATGAGTCGCTCTAATGTCACCTCACCCGTCATGGTCTCTAAAACAGTAAGGGCTTGGTCTCGCAGTCCTAACATGAGAGCAGTCACAGCCTGTTTTTCTGTCCAATTGTTCGCCTTTGAAACGGTCTCGAACTGAAGCTTGTAGGCTCCCCAGGAAGAAGACCCGTCGAAAGGAGGCACCTTCAGTTTGCCAGTTGGTGAAACAGTGGTAACTACTCCAGTAGTTTTTAAGCACTGAATTTCCTTTTCTATACCGAGCATTTGCTTATCATGTTTAGACACTCTGCTATCCAGGTTCTCTGTCTGTGATTCCTGTTTTGACAGTCTGCAAGAAAGGGTGTTGAGGTCTGATTCTAAATTCTCTATTTTTTCTTTGAAATGTACCCCTAAAACAGCTAACTGTTCCTCGATACGGTGAGCTTGTTCTTCCTGGCGGCGTGCCTGCTCTTCCTGTCGACGTGCCTGTTCATCCAGTAATTTTCGGTTCTGTTCTTCCTGTCGGCGTGTCTGTTCTTCCATGAATTTACGGTTCTGTTCTTCCATCATCTGTTGTAGCGCAAGAAGTAGGTGGGAAGAATCATCGCCTATAGTACGACCGGCGTCAAAACTTTGAATCCGGGCAGCGTCACGTGCTACCTGTGCCCTTGTCTGTATACCAGATGGCGTGGCAGATCCTCGTGACGATGTGCCTGGTCCTCCTGATGACATACCTGTTGCACCTGAAGACGTGCCTGTACTTCCCTCATACTCCTCTTGATCATTCCTCGGAGTGATTGGCATTTTTATCCCGCACTTCTGACACCAAAATGTTGCGAGCTATAGGGGTTCGGGATAAATAACTGCCACTCTTCTAAACTGAGGATTTATTTATAACGAAAACAAACAAAAGAAATTGAATAATAAACTAAAATTACACTAAGAGAAATATTAAATTAAAAGAAAACACTAAACCGCACACAAAACACTGACTCTTATACTCTACTGGCTCTCGAACTATCGCACTTGAATCTCTCGTAAATCGCAGTTGATCGCTTGGTATCGCTTTCCGAACTGACTAACGTTGCGACTGTTCCCGCTTATATAACCCGCTCGTATTGCGTCTCTAATATTCTCGAACATACACGCGGTTATACGCTTACGCAAAGTTTACTAGTAGTTTCTAGGCAATGATTACTCCCGCGCTATTCGCGCGCGCCTTTCTCTCTTTTGCGCACAATATTCCGTCCCCGTCGCACGCCATTCAGAACGCGAGTATCTCTGTCGCACACCGTATGCGTCCTTGTCACACATCGTTTGAATGTTCGATCTTCTATCTCTGTCTGCTATGTGCATGTCGTCCCTGTCACACATCGTTTAGAATGTTCGGGGGGCCATAACCAGTCCAAAGATGTTTCTCGAACTTTCTTCAGCCTATCTCCGTAACAATATTATAACCTCAAGAGGTGTCACCTCCATCCAATTAGAATCTATAAAACAGCTTCCCTATAAAAGACAACGTCACTGACTTATTATAGATTCACTTAAGTGTAATATTGTTGTAGTAGATCACTTTTACGTTAAATCAACCGTCAACCATCAACGTACTCAGATAAAGCCGCAAAGTTGTGTGTTTTCTTCCGAACTACATTACGAATATTAGAATTTTGAACAGAAATAAAAATAAAATATACCCTGTGTTAAACAGGTAGGTACGATGTTCTTAAATTGGTAAAGTATATTTAGAAATTATTTTCTACAAGCAGAAAAAAATATATAAGTAATAATGTTATATCTCGTATTTTCTTGTTGATAAAGTCTGAAATTAAAGTATTCCTTTATACAAATTTTATAAATTACAGCAAAATCGTCGAAAAACCAATTTGCAATCATTCAGTGGTTCAAAGAAATGAATCTCGTGAAGTAAACAGGACTCCTGTCTATTAAAATTTGAAACTTCGTTTTACAGAATAAATTGCTTCTTGATTTGCTATCTAAGTACAAAATAAATGTTTCGAGCGCTCCAAACCTGGAACCGCAAATTACTGTTAAATCAAAGTTTTTTTCTCAATTTTCATTATGAGGTTCAGTAAATTACTTTATTTATACAAAACAACATAGGTATACTATTATTATCTCTATATAAAATTTATGTAAATATACCAGACGTGGGGAAAACATGCTTACAGAAAATTATAAGCATGTGGTCCCGGTGGGATTCGAACCCACAACCCATCGATGCGCACAGCAGGTGTTCTACCGAACACGCCAACGAGCCCGTCAAAAAACTAATACTATAAAGAGGAAAGATTTGTTTGATTGTTTGTATGTTTTGTTACAATTTAACTTATAAACTAATGGACCGATTTTAAAAATTATTTCACCAATAGAAAGCTCGTTAGTAAAAAATTTTTTTTTTTGTGTATAGTACTAGTTGCGAGTTACTAATTGAAAATAAGACAGCCGATACTTTTCAGTCTAGACGTGATCACGATGCTGAAAAGCACTCGAAATCACGGGATAAATAATATTATTAATATTTCGCGTTTTAATCCGATTATTAAGTAGGTACTTATAGATTTGAAAGTTTATGAATTTTTTTGAGAAATGTTGCGAGAACAAGATGAAGTTTCCTTCCTACACCAGTTAATATCAGGTTCGATTAGTACAGAACACAATGTGTTTGCTGCACAAATATACTGTGGCCGCTGTGGAGAGTGCATGTGGATATCATATTTCTGTACCCTCGGAAGAGAAGGGTATTGTTTTACAATCATCGTACATTATTGATTTTGTATCGAGCGCATATAAGCGAAATAAATTAATCGATAATATTTTTATATTTTCTTGTAAAGAGTATCTAACAAAGGACTTTCTATGTTAGAAAAGGAACGGACACACCATCAAAAGTTACTTTAAAATAAAGCCGGTAAATGTGAGGGAAATATTTTATATATCTACCCGTTTTCATTCAAAATTTCGCTATTCAAATATAAATTCTAGCTGTAATTGTAGAAACAATTCCTGCAATAACAACTCGGATTTGTATCAGCCGATGAATAAATTATAAATACATTTAGGAGCGTACGTTTCGAACCATTTCTCTTCTTACTCGGCTAGCCCATTTGCAGATCTCCAAACGGTACCATTACTCAGCAATAAATTGGCATTTGCGCCGTCATACATAAATTACATGAAAGCGCACCGAAAACCAAGTTCCTTCGGAGTCACTTTTTTGCGTATTAAGAGAGCATTATACTCGTACTTTGTTCTTATGTATGAATGTAAATTTACGACAGTTTCTGATAAAGTATCCAGCTTTTGCGTGATTGCCTCAAAAAGAAAAAAGGAAAACCGACAGCGACATAATTTAGGAAATCCGAATCAGTGTAACAGTAATGCCGACTTAATCTATTTTATAGAGCAGCTTTGCGTAATTCATGTGAATTTAAGTGCGATGCAAATTCGTGTAGATTCGCTATTACACCTTAATCCATTGCATATGTTTATTATATAAATCAAAGCTTTTTTAATGATGGTATGTAAGAAATTTATTTTTATTTAGAACTCTTTAATACATTCGAAAATAAAAATATAAAAAATATAAAATTCTTAGAAATAACTTAAATATAAACAGTACAATAGGTGGCCTTAACGCTCTTAGCGATCTCCTCCAGGCAACCCTGAACAATAAAAGAAAATGGAGAGTATTCGTGCACTACTTATTACATATATGAATATTAAATTTTATCGAAATAAACAGGAAAGGATAGGAAATAGCAAAGTAATATTTATGTAAGAGAGTTTTGAAGGAAGTTAAAGGACTAAGTCGTCTGATATTAACTGGTAAGGAGTTCCATAGCTTTATGGC
The DNA here is from genome assembly GCA_905404175.1 of Anthocharis cardamines. NCBI lineage: Eukaryota > Metazoa > Arthropoda > Insecta > Lepidoptera > Pieridae > Anthocharis > Anthocharis cardamines. The sequence goes on from FR989959.1 coordinate 6,751,567, forward strand.
ATAAACTGTAAAAGATTTACCATAAAAGATAGATTTGTGAGTAGGTATTTCAAAAGTCTGCTTATTCAAAGAACGTAAAGTGTAGTCGTAAGGACTCATAAATTTATTTTTTTCTTTAAGGTAAGAATATATTTAGCTATTGAAGTTAATTCATGACTAATATTATAAATAAAATTATATTTATTAGACTCCCCTAGGGGACTGGGGGACAGTTAGTGCCCCATCCTAAAGATACTTTTATTAACTTAGATTTTTTTATTAAATTATATTATCAAGCAACAAATCACTCGACTATTGTTATTATACTATACAGTTAATTTATTACTGTTTGAACGGGCTTTAATAGAAATGTTAATAAGTAAGCATGGGGTGTAAAAAAGTCTCCCTTCTTATGGTGTCATGAAACTTCGCACACAAATTAACTGAAACCATTACCTATTAACGAAACAAAGCGTTGTTCTTTTTTTTTTTTTTTTAACTATTATGAGTAAGTGTTTGGCTACTGTTTCACCTGGTGGAAAGTGATAACGCAGCCTAAGATGGAACACGCTTACTCATTAAAAACCTATGCACACTTGCTTTGAAGCGACCCAGATTATAACTCGGTACCTCTTGTAATTCAACACGGACCGAACAAGACTCCTCTCGTTAATCGTTGCAAATATTGAGTTTCAATTATTATCGGTCTTCATTGGCAAAGTTAGCGAAGTACCATAGGTACCCTTTCGTGAGTTAGTCACGGTAGCTTATTTATAAGTAAGTAGTAACGTGCCCCGGTTTCACACGGGTGTAATGTAGATGTACTATACATAAAAAATACCTATATTACTCGCTGATAATGTAGCTGTCTATTGGTGAAAGATTTTTAAAAATCAGTTCAGTAGATCCAGAGATTACTCCCTACAACCTTTTTCTACACATTGGGTTACATTATTCAAGTGTTAGTAGGGATCCCTTATTATTTCTGTAAATAAATATAGCCTATGTTACTCGGTAAATATGCAGTTTCTAACGGTGAAAGAATTTTTAAAGTAACAAACAAACAAAAAATCTTTATAACTGTATTAGAAAATATTTGTGTTTTTTTTTTCATTCAATAGATTTATATATAATATTATTTAAAAAAATGAGTATCTTAAGCCATCAGTTTGTTTTCTGTTATTTACTAATCCATCACACAAAAAATATTATATGAATTATATGGTATCATGAAAATTTATAAAATACTCCAACATCTTCGATTTTCCTGAAGTAAGTATACTCTAAAATATATTTAACATATTAAAAAGGATTGAACCGAGTCTTCAGTTTTGCGTTAAACTTGTTAACAATATTTTTCATTTTACTTCATCCTTAATGTATCTCCTAAGTTTAGTATTTCCTTCGTAAGCCAAAATCAGGCCAATATTAATGCGTGAAAACCATTGCACCTATATCTAATATATAAAATTCTCGTGTCACGGTGTGCGGGACCGAACTCCTCCGAAACGGCTCGACTGATTTTCGTGATCCTTAGCGTGCATATCGGCCAGGGTGGATATTCGATCAACATCTATTTTTCAACCCCTAAATGTTAAGGGTAATCCACCCCTAAATTTTTTTTTTTTAATTTTTGGACGACATTTTTTGTTTTTATTTTTTTATAATGTGGCCTAAATTTTTACTTTTTTATCACCAACCCCTGATTTTTAGAAATTATTTACATGGCAAAACAACGATTGCCGGGTGAGCTAGTGTTTATATATATTTGTAACAAATATTTGATGTTTTATAAAAAAATAATAGTATTTTATTTCTTCTTAAGATTATTTAAAATTATAATTAGTTAATTTCATTTGGTGTCCTTTTAATAAAATAAAAAAAATATTTTTTTATATTATTTATATGTCCCTGAATATGATTTATTATGTAAGTAGGTCGCGATACCTTCAAAACTGTCCATCATGATTATTACTCAAACCACTAAAGGGATAAGCCCTGATCTTTACTAAAAAAATATTCCTTTTCTTGTGGATCGTAACGTAATATTTTAAACGACATTTATTTTGACATTAACAGTTTTTAATGGCTATGAGACAGTTTCATAGTATTCCCATACACTCCCCTAGCATTGATGTATATTGTACTAGCTCTTTATGAAATTCGGGAGCACTTAAACAAATCTCAGTGAGACGTCTTCTGGCTTCAAAGTTTGCTTAATACTTTAAACTGGTAATGAAGGCATTAGGGCGCCGCTGAATGCATAAGAAATGAGTTGCCGTTACGAGCTTCTATGTAATTAGACCATTTATTACATTTTAGTGATAACAATATTAATATTCATATAAGGCATCAAGGTTATGTTTTAATTATGTATAAACTAAACAGAAGAAGGATTTAATAGTATTACTTCAAGTGAACTCGATCAGTGAAATATTTTATTGGCTTTTCAATTTTATTGTTTAGTCATTTGCATGTCTGTGGAGTTCATTGATCTAATAACCAAAGTGTAAATAAAAATAAATGAATTAGTTAGATTTTAATGTTAGGAATAAATGAATTTAATGAAAGTACATGAAAGGACCAAAATATATTTTTTATTATTTTACACGCTCAGTTACGCTACTAATATATATTTACTAAAACTATGACTGTACTAAAAATTGTTATGCTTCCATTTATTTTCAGTTTATTATAAGTACGGATGTTAAAATTTATAACTTCCAGACGTAATGTATATAATATTATTTTGAATTTACGTAAATACAATTTTAAAAAATGATCCCAAAATGAAATACTTGTCACAATATCAGTATAATATTTATAATTCGACAACAATACCTTTTGTTCGAAGTTTTGAAAGTCCGAAGCTTTATTTGTCATACAATAATTACAGCACAACAATTCTCTTTCTTCTAATATTAGACAAAAACATAACTACATTAATTACTCCATAATTAAATTTTTGTTTATGATTTAAATTTCGAAAATAGAAATGAAAAATTAATTAATTATTAAAATTAGAAGCTTGTATCTATGGTAGGTATATCCTATTAACAACTTCAAAATTCGAGGTTATACTGAGCGGGTGCACTGTATGTAGATAATAATGTCTACAAACAAAATACTCGTAGTAAAGTAAAATATTTTGAGGGGTTCGTTGGGTAATACCGGCCTTACATTCCGACGTGTCGAGGGTTTTAATCCCGCCGGGTCTGACATTACGTACTTTACTCCCACGTCTGGCCATCGGTAACCACACGTAATAAACCATCGCTCAGAGATGGAAAATCTATGAAGTGCGTGTCTTGTTATCAGTCGATGGATCTAATATAATTATTATCTTTATACTTTTGACGGTCTCGTTGGCGCGTTCGGTAGAACACCTGCCTTGTGCATCGATGGGTCGTGGGTTCGAATCCCACCGGGACGACATGTTTATAATTTCCTATAAGCATGTCTTCCCCACGTCTAGTAACTTCGGGCATTGAAAGGGTGGGAGGAATATCAAAATTCTAACCGGGTAACGAACCACCGTTCATAGATTGAAAAACCGTGAAGTGCATATTGCGCGTTTCGGTTTCAGTTTATGGATTTACGAATGCTTGTAGTAAAAATTAGGTCGACAGCGCTACATTGACTGTTCTGTGGCTGGGGTATCACCTACCATCAAGTGAACCTCATGCACGTCTATCGATATCTGACATAAAAATAATCTTTATTCACGTTCGTCTATATCTAATATAGCAACACACCCGGCTTTGGACGGGTTCACTGTACAATGTACATATAGGTACTATACTGTAACTCGCTGATAATGTAGCTTTCTATTGGTGAAATAATAATTGTAATCGGTCCAGTAGTTTTTTAGTTTATTCGTTACAAACATACAAAAATACAAATCTTTCCTCTTAATAATATTAGTGTAGAATAGATATATAGGTATAGTAATATTACTGTAGTATAGTGCAGGAATCGTAAATGTGCTGTATCTCGGAACTAATTTGAAAAGTAATTGACTTTGTTGGTTTGTTTCCGTATCATCTTGTTTAATCTCGATTCAATGCTTCCTTTGTGGAACAGCAGTTTTGATGTGTTAATTCTACGAAACTTTATCCCCTTACACCCAAGGAAATAGTAATTCGTTAAATTTTGTTGATTTCACTTTCTCGTGAAAATGAAAAAAAAAATTATGTATAGATCCTAAACAACATGCGTATACCAGAAAGCTGCTGATATGAGCTGAATTATATAATAGAGGTGAATAAATATATCTTTTCTATATCTATACTAATATTATAAAGAGGAAAGATTTTTATTTTTGTATGTTATGAATAAAGTCAAAAACTACTGGACCGATTTTGAGAATTCTTTCACCAATAGAAAGCTACATTATCCGCGAGTAACATAGCATGTTTTGTGTATAATACATCTACATTGCACCCGTGTGAAGCCGGGGTGCGTTGCTAGGAATTTATAAACTCGCTTTTTTATTATGCGTGAAGAATAATATATGAACAACAAAAATATTTAAGTAAGAGCACTACCTTCGGCATAATATTTCACATCTTATCTTACTAATATTATAAATGCGAAAGTTTGTGAGGATGGATGGATGGATGGATGGATGGATGTTTGTTACTCTTTCACGCAAAAACTACCGAACGGATTTCGATGAAACTTTACAGCAATATAGCTTATATATCAGAATAACACATAGGCTATAATTTATAAACAGTTTTTGTATATTGGCCATAATATAACGATAACTATCAAGTAATTCGGAAAAATTCCTGCCTTCTGAGAGCTATCTTGGCGTGCGCTGCCGTTGGAGTTACAATAATAAAATGTATGGTGGGATTGTTTGTTTTAAATAGTTCTAAATAAAAGTCCGCGATAGCATATATCTACCTTTTATGTGGAAGCCAATATACCCTAAACTATGAGCCATAAATACATTTTCATTTCATTCATTTTTTCAATTGCAATTTTTAGAGTATTTAGCTAATTCTTATCAAAATTGATACATTTATCGCTTTCAGTATTTAATATAGATGAACTTTGTCTTTTACACCAAGTAATTTGGACGAACGGTTTAAAAAATATCACGATATTATTGACATGAGTGCAGCGTCATTAAGCAGAGATTGATTAAAAAACAGCTCGGTTCAAAAATAAGCTACCCTTAGCCTACGCGCAGACTAGAGCCACCGGTGGCCGCCACTAGAAGCGGCGTCTAGACGCGGCCACCGGTGGCCGCATTTCAGCCACTGTAAAATGTATGAAATATCGCGCCCGCACGTTGTGGCGGCCACCGGTGGCTAGAAGCTCGGTGGCGGCCTCTCGAGCGCCGTGTTTGCGCGGATGCCCTAAAATGTATGAAATATTACGCCCGTAGCTTGTGGCGGCCACCGGTGGCTATGCTGTGGTCGCGACTAGTGGCTCTAGTCTGCGCGTAGGCTAAGTACTAATTCTACGCAGACGAAGTCGCGGGCAGACGCTAGTTAAACATAACGATTTGGACGAAATGTGAAGAGATGCTTCATTAAGGCATTGATTGAACGTGATTCATTATCTGGCACAAATTTATTCAAGGTACAAAACCCGTAACGTAATAATGGATATCCATTATTATTCAATGACTGTGCAATTTATACAAAATGTTTAAAATATCACGTTTGGAATGTCGAAGATAATTAAAAGTACAAAGTCATTGCTCTATAATTTATTTAGCAAATACTTCTTCGGTAGTATTGTGCTTTATTTCTTATTTAAAATCAATATTTAATCTGTTGAATAAAATAAAAATACTGTTGTCTACAGATTAGATTTAAAAGTAATAATAATAACGTAGATTTCCGAACTTTTGTTTCAATATTTTATAATAAATCTATTAAATGACGATTACTAAATCAATTCGGATCTACTAGGATTTTTAAATAGCGCGTAGAAAAATATTCGTTCAGTTTTTAATACAATTGTACGCGTAATCGATAAAATAAATGACTTTCGGGATTAAGCGCCCACACAGTGACAGCAGCTTGTTTTAAATTCGATCGAAAAAATGAGATGGACACAAATGAAATGGAGTAAATCCTTCGGTGGGATCATATAGGGATCAACCCGTAGCAGTGTCACAAGATCCCAGCCGTTAGCCGTGCGTTAATAGGATCAAAGCGAGCTTTATTTGGGACGTGTCCACGCGATTTCACCTAACTTATCGAATTTGCAAATCGGCTTATACTTCGTTAACCATATTGTATAGACTATTGAGTACCTTCATTTATTAGCCGATGTATGCGAAGTTATGACTGATGGCTTTAATCATGATTTAAATTCGTAAACTTATATGACCTTTGATATTGGGATTGAATTTATCTGTTCAATTTTCAGGATATTATGTTATGAGTGAGTAAAGTTTATTTATTTATTTTGCATTAACAGTAACATCTTACTGATTTATTTGTAGCACTTTATATTATTGGAGATAACAATTAACATATTTGTACTATGTCAATGGAGTTTACATATTAATATTTTTTTTTATGATTATCTGAAGACCTAATATTTAGGAACTTAATCCAATGAGAATCCGGTATTTGAGGAATTAGATTTTAATTATAATTCATCTACATTGTAGAACTCACACAATTTTACCTCACAATAAACATATTTTTTCTTAAGACTTACATTACCGGACATGAAATCGTAATAAAACAGTCCAATTTGAGACGAAATAGAGTGAAAGCTTCTCCCGCTTAGTCTCTTAAATTATTAACCCTGTAAGGGCGATACGTAGAAAGGTTCCGTCTTGTTTAGGCGTTAAGGGAGGAAGAGAAGGGAACTTAATACCCTATATCACTGTCGGGGTAATACAAACTAGCGGGGTCGCAACCTTTTCCACTAAATTACGTATCGGCACATGGGATAATCCGAACTTAGTTGAATAACATTGAAACGAGAAACTAATTCCGTAATAAGTGTACTGAATTAATAATATCGGGTAACAATAGGTGTGATATGAGTGTGTTTGCGTTGTGTATGTAAATACCGAAGCGCGTCCTGTAATGATAACCTTCGTATGCAAACATGTATGTAATTACCTAACTAAACATATATCTGGATTCTATGGACTGTCCTTTCTTGTGTAAATATTGAATAAAGTTGTTCTTGTAATTTTATTTAAATACAAGGTGTATTAGGCCGCAACAGAGGAAATAATACTCGTAGTATAATATTTGAATAGAGTTAGTAATACATGAAAGTACATTTTTTTTAGATTGTACCTCGATATAATTTATTTGAATATTAAGTCACTTTTTAATGAAACTATTTAAAAGCTGACATCGTTATAAATTATTTTACTTAGAAACTCAACCTTCCAAGGATATATTACTATCCAAAACACCGACTTTTGAATTTTGAATGCTCTCAGTTCTTGCGATGCAGATGGTGTAATGAAGCAGGGATCTGTCCAAACAACCCTTCGGAAGATTATTTTTAATCACATGTGGTACTACTAAGAATGAAATAAAAGAGGTATCGTATAAATATTAATGTTGTGTTACATAAAATTTCCCTTAGTACGGAACGGTGCGCGCAGATTTCCCACAAGCTCTCCTGGCGACCATTACACGCGAGTGCCACTTACACGTTACAACTTATTGAATTATTTATCAAACTATCCACCTTATTGGATTTAGATAACACAGTCCTATGGTAGCTTGAAAACAATCCCATATACTTTATTATATTATTCAGTATGAGACATAAAACATATACTTTACGTCATGGGAACCGTACTTTTATTGTCACTAATAAATATCTCAGTGGTTATAGTTGCTAATATTTATGTGCTCATATTGTATACTAGCTGATGCCCGCGACTTCGTTCGCGTGGGGATCGCTTTATGCTGAACTTTTGAGCAAGCTTTCTTCATATTATATATCCTCCATCCTCTGTACTTGGTGATTTCTTTTCGGAAAGAGCTATCGGAGTAGTCATTGACGGTTGCTTTTGCATCATATTATCGACATGTTTAATGGTGGTTGAGGTTGGGGTTCAAATGATGATTTGAAATTCAAAAGAAATACCAAACAAATTTTACGTCACCAAAATGCAGATATGTGTCTTTTTTCCACTAATCAGAGTTCAGTCGAAGATTGGATTCAATGCATTTTCCGTATTAAATATATGCACGAAAATTGTACGGGGGTTTGAAAATACTTGCGACACATGGAAAAAACCGCCAAGAAAATGTCTAAATACGAATAAAATGAAGGTATGGAGAAATGCAACGTAAAATGAATGAAAAAAATAGTATGGCCATGTTGGCCAAATACTTAATTTTTAATAAATTTAATTAGTGGGGAAGATACTATATCCACCTCTATATTTATTTCATTTAATTGATCACTTTTAATTTCAGATATTTTTGTTTAATTCCCTTGGAAAGGAAAGGATTGATGAAAATGCGAAATAAATTTTTATATTATAGAATAGTTCAATAATACATTTTCTATTTTCAATATTAGTTCTTTTAAAAATATAAAAAAATAAATACAAAGAAATATTTCCCTGAGAGATGATTCGAACTCGCATCTGAAATTACGTAGTACGACCGTATATCCACTATGCCACGAACACATATCGAAAAACGGCGAAATTATCAAACTATTTCATTTACATATCAAACTGTGATTGACATCTGACAATTCGAAAAAATTCAACGCGAGTCAGTTTTCATTGCAATTTGTTGAAATGGTGCCTTTAAAATAATATTTAAATGATGATAACTTTTTTTTCCGACAACCGATTTCGATGAAACAAAGCCTATATTATGTTGCCCTGGACATTGCTTAATATATTTGTATAAATTACGTGAAAATCGGTTCAGTATCTTCGGAGATTAGCGTGAACAAACAGACAGACAGACAGACAGACAGACAAGAATCTTAAAAATTGCATTTATGCATTCTGCTACCCTTCTTTTATCACCCCTCTTAATTTCTGGTAAAAATATTTAGTGAAGCGTAATTTCGATCCTACTCTTTTATTATATGTATAGAAGATAATAGATATAGATATAGATGTTATATCCTTATCAACAACAATATAATTTTATTAGGAGTATTTGAAGTCATAAACTATCCAGCGTTAACAATAAGATAAAATGTAGGCATGATTTAAAATAAAGTCCTTTTTTGAAAGCGCTACCGTAGTTAACGAGTTTTATTTTAAATCATTTCGATTTTAACGAGATTTACTGTAAATACGCAACTATGGTTTGTTTGTGCGACAATTAAAATTATTTCAGCTCGGTTATGTTATTTCATTCAATCGTTTCAATTATTAAATCTTTATTTGACTGTCACGGTTCAATTAATTGACTGTAATTGGTATTTCACACAATTGACATCAGACAAGTATGGAGACTGAAATATTTATGCATCCGTTGATAAAGCTGGTTTTCTTGATGACTTTTTATAGGTTATGTTGCTGATTACTTTTGAATATGTTTTATAATTAAAATACTTGTTCTGGTCTTTCTAAAAGGGTACGATTTTGATTTTGATTAAATATTTTGAAGAAAACTTTCGTGCACTGACAATTATTACTCGTTTCATATATTTGTTTTTAATCTATACAATAAAAAGGAAAGATTTGCATTTTTGCATGTTTAAAACGAATAAACTCAAAAACCGGACCAATTTTAATAATTCTATCACCAATAAAAAGAATCATTATATCAGCGAGTAACATAGACTTTTTGGTGTATAGTACATCAACATTGCACCCGTGCAAAGCCGGGGCATGTTGCTAGTATATAAAAAAAAACGTCTTGTTAGTTACAACATTTGTTGGATTCGACTATGTCCCGAATAACAGAATAAACATTAAAATATCGTAATAAAAATATGCTGAAAAATAATTATACAATAAATTAAGGTTCTGAATTCTGCAATATTCCGTAATTGACAGCAGCTTGTATGTTGATTTCCACTGCAAATCAGTGACATAGGTACACATTATATAATAGAATACGGAAAATAGCATATTCTAATCAAGAAATATTTATTTTTTATTTTTGAAACCAACATTCTGGCAGGACCACGTCTTTCAGGTCAGCTAGTAAATAATATAATAGAACCCAAATTTATCTACTGCAAATATTACATAGGAATAGTTACTCTCGTTTATTGCTTTCGGCCAGTCATCTTCATGGCCGTTAAATTCGCCGGAATGTCAAATAAAACGTTCGAATCGATTTCACATAAACGATAAACGTGATCCGATGGGTGATCGTCATATAGAATCTAATTTACCACTATATTTGAATTAATATTATTATATATTTCGTCTATGTATTTGCGTGTTGTTCCCACTAGAATGTGAGTGCTCCTATTTCACCATACATACTGCTGATAGAGGACAAATCTTTGTTTTATTTTTTATTTTTTCGTTTATATATATTTTTTTGATAATTATAGTTAATTGTGTGATGTCATGTGGAACATGGTGTAATGGTTGCAGCCCCTTATAAAACATTTGTAAAACAAAAACTTGGCGATTTAAAAGAGTGGCGGCGAGTTTCTTGCCAGTTCTTCTCGTCCGCTCTACGCCCTTGATTTGTGAACTGGCAGTAAATGTAAAATTAGAAGCATTTAATATGTATTTTTTATTGACGTTCATAAGTGTACATTGTGTTACCTAAATGAATAAATGATTTTTGAATCTGAATTTGAATTTGAATACCATTTATAGCTTTGAAGCTGACTAAATATACAAGCACTTCGTACAGCTAAGTGTTTGCTGATTAGTTTCTCATTACTACTGTCCATTAGCTTAACATCGCGTAGAGTAAACCTTAGTGCTTTATTACTTATTAACTGATGCCTGCGACTTCGTTTGCGTGGACTTCACCTAAAGTGGACCTTCTTCTTCATATGGAATATTCGATAAGATCTTGAACAGGAGTTTTCTTGAGGGAGAGAGTTTTTGTATGGGTCTAAGTATATCCTGGATTGACCTTTTCAAATTTGAAAGAAGGCAATTTACTGGATGTTGTTTATATTTGGGACTCTATATATTGTATAGATAGATGTACAAGTAATAAGAACAACTTTTTATTTTCGTTGAAGACGAAATTTAAAATACTTACATTGTGTCTATACGAATAGAGCACTGTTTTTTATCGATTAATGTAAGTTGTAGGTACGTATTTTAATAGATAATTATAATATTGCAAAGATCTAGTTAGGTTTCAAAACCATTAGGGACAAAATGTGTCAATTTGATATTAGCAAAAAGATCTTAAGTCCAGCAAAGTGTACAGGTCTATTTTCCTTGTCTTGTTATATATTTTACTTTTTAGAGGTTAACTTATCCTATTTTAGCGCTACAGTATATGAAATTTTCTGTACTTCAAACGAAATAGATGTCATGAAGTTTAAGTAATGATATTAAAATAATCATTTCATTTACGGCTTGATAATATTATAATGTAAGGCAGTTGCTGAATATTCCAAAACTGAAATTCAATTACAAGTTTTGGGCGTGAGTGACCATCAGATTAAGGGTAGACCCCAAGATCGAAATTAATTGGCTCATCCAGATATTGTTGTGCTCAAGGACCCTCGTCTCCACGGATTTATGTTTCATTGAGTGGTACTGGAATCTGTAAGAGGATTTGTTTATGATTATGAATATATTATATGTCCTTAAGTACTGTACAGTACATATACTCCTCCTTATAAAATTATTTTTCCGGCCTTATTTCCTATCGCCGTCATGACTAATATATAATAATATACATATGTGTTACGTCTGAGTTCGAATTCCGAGATCATAATATATTTAAAAAAATGTTTCTATCGGGCAGACCAGTCTTCTCACTGATTTCCTAATTGCATGTAAAGACAATTTATCAGCGGAACACTCAAATGTGACTGCCCTACGCCCCAATATGGAGTCGAAATTCATTCACTGCATATATTTCATAAGGAGTGTTTCTAAATGTGTAATTTATTTATTTAATTAACTTATAGGTAGGCACAACATTACTAATTCCAAAGTACAAAATAATCTAAAGGAGAAAAAACTAATCATAATAACATATCTAAAAACATAAACGCATGTTTTTTAAAATCCTTAATCATGACGTATTTACAAGAATATGTTGCTACTTGCAAACTGAGTATCTGAATTGAATATAACTTAATATAACGATATGTATAGAACTAATATATTAAAGTGATTGCTGGGTGCTGCGAAATCGAATCGAATCTCGTGACATCACTTACTAATATTGAAATGCCTTGTTGTCAAATCACTTTTGAGTAAGTGGTTGTTGTATCAAGGCTGAAAGTAAAATCGTCACAAGACTTGTAAATAAAACAAATGAATAAATTACTGGGGTGGGAACATCATATAAATATTCTTTTTATATATGGATTTATATGTATACTAAAATGATTTATACACATTTTAGGATAATTGTGTTAGTAGCATAAGTCCTAGTTGGAAGGCGCATGGAGCATAATTTAGATTATTATTATACAAAGATTTAAAAGTGTAAAGGAAAATTTACTTTGAGTTTAATACCACTACGAGCTCTTTTTGCTTACTTTGTTTTAAAGGTATAAAAGTTGGTGGTTTGTAAAAGGATCGCGTGCATTGAGGAACATCCGACGTGTGACTAAATACTGCCGAGGTTTTTGCATAGGTACCTACTACGTGCGTGCATAAAAGCGATAACATTTTATTTAGCAAATCCTATCCAACCAAGTTTTTGTGGTAGATGGGACATTTTATGGATATATAGTAAATACTATTTAATTCAACGCATGAGCTTTTTTATTTCTTTAATTATAATACTCAAAATGATAATGGACATTTTTATATCTTCTGTTTTTATTTTTGCGCCTCTGCTTTGGAAATTTTGAAGTGCATATTGCGCGTTTCGGTGGATTTCCGAATGCTAAAAGTAAAAAGTAGGTCGACAGCGTATCATTGTTCTATGGTTGAGGTGTTCCATCAAGTGAGCCCCATGCTCGTCTGTCGATATCTAATATAAAAAAAAGCTTTTGGAAAAGTATTGTATGTATTATCTTACCTTATCGTACGACAATATCTCGAGTCGACAAAAAATATATTACACAGTTGATTGTCATTGCACAATATAATCTATCTAACGTGATAATTTACATAAAAACAACGACTACAAATAAATACAGTCTGTAAAGCTTTCACAAACAATTAGTGTAGATTGTATCGAGGTTCCGCCATTACTCAGCTTTCTCCACAATAGCTGGCGATTTGTTAGCTAGAAACATCCTGGGCAAACGATTTAGGGTTAAAAGTGAGGAAAAATAACGGCTTAGTTGTGATAAAACCCTGATAATCCTTTGGTCTGAGTATTTGTCATATAAAATAAGAATTTTCGAAAGTAGTTTAATATTAAGTCCAAAAACACTGTTAAATTTACCAGCAACCATATTTAAAGGAATATAGTTGCTGGTAAATTAAACAGTGTATAATGTATATAGAAGAATATTTTATATAGAATATTTTGGCGCATTAGTGAAGTACAAGTGTATCACTAATGCGCCAAATATATCGTCAAACATTTTATATACATATGAGTATAAAAAAAAACCAGTAAAATCAAATAATTTGTACACTGAATTCAACAAAAAAAAAAATTCAAAATAATTTATTAATTTACGTAACACAATGTACACTTATGAACGTCAATAAAAATATAAAATAATTTAAGTGCTTCTAATTTTACATTTACTGCAAGTCCTCAAATCAAGGGCGTAGATCGGACGAGAAGAGCTGGCAATAAACTCTCCGCCACTCTTTTCTTTTGTTTTAATTGCTTGTAAGGAACGGCAACCATTACACCATGATCTACATGACATCTTGAAGTAATTAACTATAATAATAAAAAAAACAAAGATTTGTCCTCTATCAGTGTTGAAATAGGAGCACGCTTATTTGCATTATCGTGGGAACAATACGCAAACACAACTACAATAACTTATGTGTCACCGCATACACGAATTCAAGTCCGACCAGTCACCACAAGTAGCACCCGTTCACGAGTTCGACGCATGGCCAGCCATCAGCCCCCTCGCCATATTTTAGGGAGAGAGAATATATTGGGTAACAATCATAAAAAAAAATATTTTTGTCTGTCTCTGTTTCTACATGAATATGTAGTATTCATAGGTATATAGCCAGAAACAAAATGTATGCTTTGTTTCATTGAAATCAGATGTCGAAATGCTTTACTGATGTCCTGTGGCTGGACATCATGCTCGTCTGTCGATATCTAACATAAAATAAGTCATAATTATTAAAGTAAAATTGCGTGTGAACGAAGTTACGGGCATCGGCGATCTATACGAGTATATTTTGAAATATCACGAATACGTTCAACCACGTGATTACATAGTAAATGGCAAGATAAATAGTTATTATTTTTCAAATTAATAATTAATCAATTACTAAATAACCTTAAAAGCTCTTCCTTTACTATGTATGATAAATTAAATTTAAGCGTCTTATAAGACGGAGTAGGTCATTGTACGATATATGTTCTTGTTAATAAACTATGTCTTGGGTTGTCTGTTCTGACCTCTCGATACCACCGCAAATTGATGGCTTTCGTTCTAGCCTATACGAAATATCTATGACATTAATAGATATTATATTAGTAATTTAATATGCGTGCCTATCTTGTAGCGTTATACTTTACACATATAATTATGTTTGAATAAGTTATATTTAATTGATTAGATTTAAAAAATATATATTAATATATAACATTCAACCAAGCAAAAATCAGAATCATCACGAACATTATCTACATTATTTAAAACGTAAAAGTGGTATTTCAATAGTTTATTGAATTCATATAATTTCGTAATCGTAAAAAATCTTTGTCATTAAACTCAGAATAAGAGTATGTCACAGACTTGAGATTATTAAAAATAATTTCCACGCAAGAACGGAACGAAACAAAAGCGAATACAAAAGAAATTATATTTGATGCTGTAAAATTCGTTGAAGTTTATCAAGATGGTGGATTCACGAGTCAAGTGGCACATCTGTTACCAGTTTTCTTCGCTCTTCTGACTTGTAATAATGGAATTAACGAGCTGGTTATGAACAAACGGGCGTCTTCATTTCCAGTAGCCAGTTCATTCGCCCTACGCCTTATTTCACTGCCACTCCATTTCACCGAATAAAATAATGGACTCATTTGGAAGGTCTCCGTAGCGTCTAGGGAGTATAACGGTGTTATGATGAGAACACTTGAGAAAATACTGTGGTACTCAAATATCTAACTAAGTAAAACGATTTGTGACAAGGTCACCCTAAATACTACAAAGTAATTGTTTACTCTTACTATGAGTATGTTTGAATAATTTGAAATTTAAAGAAATACAAATGGTTGTGGCGCGTAGGAACAGCGATAATAATTAAGTACCTACACGTAGCGATGTGACGTCGTGCTACGTAGATGTAAGCTTATATGTCTATAGTCTATTCTAAATACTAATATTATAAAGAGGAAAGATTTGTTTGTTACGATTTAACTCAAAAACTACTCGACCGATTTTAATTATAAGCGAGTAACACAGGCTATTTTATTGTGTATACCTACATTGCACCCATGCGAAGCCGGGGCGTATCGTTAGTATATAATAATGTAAACGATAGAACTTAGTGGTTGTTAATTAAACACCGAAAAAGCAATACGCATTTTTATATGTCAAACCTTCTGATATAAATAATCCATCCACAGTGATAACCCATTTACTGGCTTTCTAATCTGAATAGTTCAGTACTTTAAACAATATATTTTATATTCGATCGATCAATAATTCGATAATAATAATAATGATTTATTTCTATAATAATCGATAATTTTTTTCATTAAGTAAAGCAATTAACGTGAGGTAGTTCATCGAAATTTGGCGATTCAATTTATGTTTATTAACTCGAATACAAACCGATTTTACGCTGTCACGCGTTCAAAATCCATTCACTAAATAGCCTCCATCTCGTATAATGGGAAAGGCTCTGTAATCCAATTAATTACCGGCGAGATGAAACAACATGCTAGTTGCACAATATGCCTTTAACCCAGAACGGCGGTCCCTTGCGGCTATCTTTGTATTACTCTACGAAATAAAACACGACTTAGAATATCGTTTTATACATGTTTCATACAAATATTTTTGAGTTTCATTGTTATTTTGAGTAATTTTTAAATGTCAGGTTTATCTATGTATTATAGTTTAATTAATTGTCAAAGAAATATACAGTATTCTCACTTAATGTTAACTAAAAGATTTATAATTATAGTCCGCGCGGAAGTGCTAGTCTCCGCCTGCGGTATGTGAGCGGTGAGACGGGGGAGGGCGCTTATTGTCAAGACACGCACGAGATATATGAGAACAGATAAATCTCCGGATAACTATGTTAAAAACTGTCTTAATTAATGTTACGGGTAAATTATAAAATTATATTTTCTATTTCCGGGCTAAGCCAAACACACAGTTAAAAGTGTTAATTAAATTTAATTATTAATGGTACAAAACAGGTTTAAAAACAAATTAACATTTCTCAATAAGTATTCAGGTTTCCGTGAAGATGAAAATTTTGTAATTTCCGATGTTTGCAGACTCGAATTTCATTTTCTAAATAACGTTTTTCACTTGTCGTGGTATTGGCGGACCCATCTTAGGATATTTAACTCATGTGTGTTTGGAATAAACTGACGCGAACAAATAAGTCGTGTATCCGTCGCGGTGGTCGACGGCAGACTGAGTCAGCTTGACGTTTGGAAATATCCCCCGCCCTGCCGCTCACATACCGCAGGAGGAGACTAGCACAGTTTGCGCGTACACTATAACATAATTACAAAAAAAACCCAAGAGTTAATGAAGAAAAAGACCTCCCACGTTTGGGTCGTTAGCTTAATGGAAATAAAAAAACTGTATTTAAATTAAACATACATTTTTAACTCTTATTATATTGTATGATATTTACAGATCTCGTTTAATGTATGACAAAATAGGAAAATAATTATACTCGATTCAAGTGTATGAGTTACACGTGTTTAAAAACATTAACTTTGAAAGCTACATAACCTCACAATCTTGGAGTTTGTGGCATATGACAATGAATATCATATTATATATTACTAGCACACGGGTGCAATGTAGATGTACTATACACAAAACATAGCCTATGTTACTCGCTGATAATGTAGCTTTCTATTGGTGAAATAATTTTCAAAATCGGTCTAGTAGTTTTTGAGTTTATTCATAACATACAAAAATACAAGTCTTTCTTCTTTATAATATTATAGTATAGATATAGATGGTACAAAACTATAACGTGGATTCTGATACACACTTTACATGTAAATAAAAATTGTGAGCAATAGAAGTTGCGTCCCATAAAAGGGACAAGGACCGTTGATGGGTTATAAGAAAAAAATATGAGATTTATTAAATACTTGGATAATCCACTAATGTATTAGATCCATTTTGTATCCGTAATGGTCGAGTTTCTAGTGTAAAAGTGTCTGTTTAATATACATTTGTAAAAGTGTCTGTTTAACATACATACATTGAAGTAGGAATTTATACCGCAGAAAATTACGGTGTAAATTAATGCATTTTCTCATGTTTAAACCTTTTGTATTATACATTATTTAAGAGTTGAGGGGCTATAATCAGCCCCTCAATTCATTTATTAGAAAGCTAGGGGCTAACGTGAATTGTGTTTATTTTATGTATATCTAAGAGATACTGCGAGAACAGGGGGGTTAGAACGCAAGTCGCAAAACGATTCGACTGATCGTCTCGCTTCATTGTGATTGGTGTAGAGAGTCTCTAGAGAGTCTCTACACCAATCACAATGATCTCTACACCAATCACAATGAAGCGAGACGATCAGTCGAATCGTTTTGCGTCTTGCGTTCTAACCCCGCTGAATATTAAATTTATTGTGTTCACTATAAATGGATAATTGCTCAAACCTCGAATTTAGCCTGAATTTTAGAATTTTCCCCCCTGCTTTATATAAGACACATATTATAGGTTCCACTTTCATCTTGAGCTTTTTATGAAGAAAGAGACAGAAAAAGTAAGCCCATAACAAGCCAACATGCCAGAGAGAGAGAAAAAAAGTCACACGACCGAAATTTCACGAACGCGACAAGAATTAAATTTCGGTTATGTGACGTTTATACGTGTATAACATATCTATATAAATAAAAATGAATTGTTGTTCGTTAGTCTGATTAAAACTCGAGAACGGCTGAACGGATTTATCTTATCTTAGTCTTGAAATGTTCGTGGAGGTCTAGGGAAGGTTTAAAAGGCGAGAAAAAATCGAATAATTTCCGGGAAAACCCTAAAAACAGCCCTTTTCTATTTCCCATACAAACGTTTTCTAGAGTCAATTTAATTACATAATTTCGAAGCCAAAATTGTGGCACAACAACGTCTGCCGGGTCCACTAGTAGTTAATAAACATCATTATTTCGATATGGCAGTGCATAAAATTATCAAATTGATTATTTTTGTTTTAACTGATATATTACCTATATAATTACGTTAAGGGCATTAATATTTTTCTTTTTATGGTTGCATTAATAGGGAAGCAAGCCGGGCTTTTAGGCTTGTATGGTGGTCCCGCCACTGATAGGTCCTATTAATTATGGTGTCATCATCATAAGACAAACAAACCACAACCGTTTGTTTGTTGTCAATGAGCTCCTATAAATCACAGACCCTCGTCTAAGAATACACAATGAGTACCAAGACAAAATGATAGCTTCAAAGTTAAGTTTAATAGTCTGTTAAGTATGTTTTAATTGTGACCAATTAAACTGTTAAAGTTGTATATGTGATCGTCTTCGTACCTCAGTGGTAAGCACGATGCGTTTATTACCGGTGTCCAGGGTTCGGTGAAATAAAATAAAAAAAAAATCACGGTGAAACAAGATTTTAAAAAAATGTTTCGGACGGGTCACAGAACACAGAACCTTCATGATTGCAACGAACAATGATCACTGAAATATATATACAGAACATAACAGACAGTCTCAAGAATTAACTATTATTTTAAGGTTGTATATGTATTATTATTATTGTATTTTATATATTATTATTATTTTTTATTTTGTATATTATTATTATTGTATTTTAATAGTTATTTTGGTTGAATATAAACAATTTGAATATGTGTCAAAAGGTCAATGACTTTATTAAGAAAACACGGTGCAGTTGTCTTGGTAATGGCTTGGTTGTATATCGTACATTTACATAGACATTGGTTGTGTACGTACTACATACATAATATGTATTTCTTTTATGAAATCCATTAATTTTCAATTAATACATACTTCAGATAATTAAATATCACAAAAACATAAGGTATATCGGAAATGTTTGTATTTTTTAGGAATAATTATTATTGAACTTGTTGAAGCGATATTGTTTGATTGATGACTTCCAGCGGTCGCAGGACTTTCCTAGTTTTACTTAACGCTTTCAACTTAGCGGACAAACTTTCTCTGCACTTAAAGTTTTCAAGTGTTAATCGATCACCACTAGTCAACGATCTGTAGAAACTTAGCTATCTCGCGATAGAGTCCGGTGAAGTCGCTTTATTAGCTGGAAAACTGAGATATTATTATGCAATGTGCGCTGTATTTTGTAAAATAGCCCATTCATTCATTTTGTTTCTATTGTTGAGAATTTTATAGCAAGTCGTAGTAATATTTCTAGGCTGCATCGTTCACGGTTCATTAGACGCAACGTTCGTAGGTTACGTGGGGTTCGCTCGCTTTGAATGCACAGTTTCTTCGAGCCGCTCATTAATATTATATCACCCTGAACAAATAATTCAGAATTAGTATTGCTATTAACTTACATTATTTCAATCCCTTAAGGGTTGCATAATGGAGACTCTTAATTCGCGGTGTAAGAGTCTGATGTATTATTTTCTATATATTCTCAATTTTACAGGAAAAATACTATGACAATCCGCCACTTAAAAACTTTTCAGCTTTTTAATACAGATAGTGTACAATTGATGAAAAAAATATGTATATCGGTATATTGATATAATATTAGAGGTTTAAAAAAGTTAAGGATTATTTAGTTTTTATTTATTTATTAGATTTTTGTAGATACGTTCATCTGGTACTTATACCGCGAATTAAGCATTAATATTGATTTTAATATTCGTTTTGCATTTACAAAATATGATGTTTATTTTGAAAGACCACATCTTTGCAAGTAAGCTCTCTAGCGTCAATTATGTTAATGGTTATTACATTAATGTACAAAAATATTTTTTTGCACTTTAATAAGAATGTTCTTTAACACATTTTTATGAAGAAAAATATACATTTTTACGCTGAGTAAATAGTATATTTAAGAAAATATTAAAATAATTTGTCACTATTTACCTTTTCTTTATACCAGGGAGAAATTGCATTTACGTACCCGCTGTATGATATCTAGATACTTCCAAGCGAATTCAACGTAGCATCAATCTTTTACGTCACATTATATTCGTTTTCCTGTTTTTAGAAAGTCAGATATTGTGCTCATAATATGTAACAGGGTAGGGGGAAAGGTTAAGTAGGTATTCATTTAGTTTACGTTTATTCTCTTAATAAAGGTATATTTTAATATTAAAAAATAGAGATTCCGTTTTAATAATAACTTCATTTAAATTTATCAAAAGCAAGACTTCTATTCATAATTAAAACAGAATATTTTTTACTTTGTGACAATTTGGCAAAATGCCCAATTAGACTGAAAGTTATACAATAACTCGGCAGTTAGTTTAAGTTCAACGTCGATATTGTATGCTCTTGAAGCGAAGCTTTTACATTCAAAACTTAAGCATATCTTGGCTTAAGCATAGTTTACCACTTCTATAGTATCCGTTCTAAACGTTATTATATTCATACATTAGTAACTATGACGCTCAATTACCAAGCTTAAAAATTAATTTTATTATAGCCAGATTGTTGGCTTTATAAATAAAAAAATATTTCTAGGTTTGAATATGCTATTTTAATACTTCTATTCTATATAATATGTAGTAAATATGTCACTGATTTGCAGTGGACATCTACCAGGGTGAATCAAAAAGTTCTTAGAAGTGCATATATATGAAACCTTTTTGGATCAAGTTCGATATTCAAATTAAAGAGTGTCTATCACACTATATTTATGCAGACTGTCACTTGTTTTTGTCAGTTCGTTCGCATGTAATAAATTTTTTTGTGCAACGAGTTGCTAAAAAGTCAAAATTATGGATAAAAGTGAGTTACGTGCGGTGATAAAATATCTCAGTTTGAAAAAAATATCTACGAAGGAAATTTTTTTGGACATTCAGCAGACATTAGGGGGTGATGCTGTACCCTATTCTACGGTTGCGTACTGGGTGGCTGAATTTAAAAGAGGTAGATCAAGCTGTAAAGATGACCCGCGTTCTGGGCGGCCTTCAACCTCCGTTACAGAAGAAAATGTCAAAAAGGTTGAGAATCTGGTTTTGGAAGACAGAAGAATGACTATAAAACATATAGCTGAGATCCTAAAGATATCTTTTGGTAGCGTTCAATCCATTTTAATTGATTCACTGGGGTTCAAAAAAGTGTCTGCAAGATGGGTGCCACGAATGTTAACCGACGAAAACAAAAAGCGACGTTTGGAAATTTCCAAGCGTAATCTCGAAATGTTCCAGCGTGATTCGGATAATTTTTGCCGTCGTCTTGTCACCATGGATGAAACGTGGGTCCACCATTTTGATCCTGAAACTAAAAGACAAAGCATGTCTTGGAAACGACCATCCTCTCCATCCATCAAGAAATTTCGAGTTGCTCCTACCGCTGGCAATGTTATGGCCTCTGTGTTCTGGGATAGTGAAGGAATCCTTTTTATTGATTACATGCCAAAAGGCCAGACGATTACTGGACCCTATTATGCAAATTTAATCCCGAAAGTGCGTGAAGCGATTAAAGAAAAACGTCGTGGAAAACTGTCGTTGGGCGTGTTGTTCCTTCAAGATAACGCTCCTGCTCATCGATCGGAAGTTGCGCTCAACGCAATCCGCTGTGCTGGCTTCAATCTCCTTGACCACCCACCATATTCTCCGGACTTAGCCCCAAGTGATTTTCACTTATTTCCAAAATTAAAAGAGGAAATTCGTGGAACAAAATTTCACGATAATGACGCGGTTATAGCTGCCGTAGAGGACATTTTCGAGAGTCAAGAAAATATTTTTTTTTCACAAGGAATAAGGAAGTTAGAAACGCGTTAATCTAAATGCATTGCATTGGAGGGAGATTATGTAGAAAAATAAAATATTATTATTTAAATCTTTGCATTTTTTAATATTGATTCCAAGAATTTTTTGATTCACCCTCGTATTATTACAAAAATCTATAAGCGTGCGTGATGTGATGTGATGTGATGGCGGAGTTCCGAACTATTTGTTTTAATGATGAAGTGAAATTACATCATTTGTCTTCATTTACGTCATTATTGGTGTTTTAAGTATATATTTCTGGTGGAATATATGCATAGTATATCATAATATTTTTATTGTTTAAAATATAGTAAACTTCAAATTTACGTGTATATTACATTAATTAAATTATTTCCTTATGTATACTAAAATAGTTTATTTATTAATGACATTTATACAATCGGACATAAAATCAATAAAAAACAGTTGGCAAATCTGATTATAATACTTTACCAATCTTTTGGGAGTTTTATCTTAAAAACTTCTGTTGTTGTTAAAATCAACGCATTTAAAAGATAAACAAATAGAGACATTTATGACCTTTAATTCCGAGGGATACACGCATAAGAGGTACTTTCTTACCAAAAATTCCCTTCTTGATCCTTTTCAATCGGGCTTTAGACCCGGTCACAGTACTGTAACGGCTCTTGTTAAAATTACTGACGATGTGCGTCGGAGCATGGACAGTAAACAACTTACAGTTTTGACTCTATTGGATTTCAGTAATGCTTTCACTTCAGTTAACTTCGATATCTTACTGTCATTATTGAGTTCCCTTAATATATCACTAGCAGCTATTGAGTGGTTTCATAGTTACTTGCACGGGCGTCGTCAACGTATCAAGGTAGACAATACTATGTCATCCTGGTGCGACATTTCTTCTGGAGTACCGCAAGGTGGTGTGTTATCTCCACTTCTCTTTTCCATATTTATAAACTCTGTTACATCTTATATCTCCTCCCACTATCACTTGTACGCTGACGATCTCCAAATCTATTCTCACTCTTCTTTTGAAAACTTACCTCAAGCTATAATCGACACCAATAAAAACTTGGTTTCCATATTTGACTGGAGTAAACGCTTTGGACTAAGTCTTAACCTATCTAAAACCCAGACTATCGTCATTGGGAGTCCAAATTTTATTAGCAAGATTGATTGGTCATCTATTCCTGCTGTTTGTGTTAATGGTGTGGTGATACCTTTCAGTAAGTCAGTCAAGGATCTGGGTCTCCATATTGACCAGACGCTTTCATGGACAGTTCACTTAAAGGAAATCAGTAGAAAATTGTTTGCTGCAGCTGCTTCCCTAAGACGCTTACAGAAGTTTCTCCCGATTCGAACAAAAATTATGTTATCTCAATCTTTACTTCTACCCATCATTGACTATGCTGATTCCTGTTTTTCAAATTTAACTGTTGAGCAAATTAACAAACTTGAGCGACTCCAAAATTTTGCTATTAAATTTATATTTGGCTTGCGTAAATATGACCATGTATCCGAGTTTCGTGCTAAGCTGAAGTGGCTTTCCATTCGCCATCGCCGGAATGCTCACTTACTCTCTCTATTATATTGTATATTGTTTGATCCTAAGACTCCGTTGTATCTTAAAGAAAAATTTGTCTTTTTGGGATCTCGCAATCAGAACCTTCGCTCTGTCGATAATTTATCGCTGGCTGTGCCAGTCCATTCCTCAAACTTCTATAATGCTTCATTTGCTGCTAAAGCTGTTCGGCTGTGGAATTCTCTCCCTGCTTCAATTAGAAAGGCTCAAAGTCTAGATTCATTCAAGACTCTGGTAAAGTTGCACTATCTTAGTCTTTAATTGTTTTTCTATTGAATTGTTGACATGTTATAATGTAGTATTTAGTTTATAGGTATATTAATATTGTTTTGTTTTTTTTTAAATTGTTTGTGCCTAAAATCGCAGGTCTACCTAGCTAATATATGATTTTGTCCTAAAATTTATGGTTGCCTGGAAGAAATCGCTGCCTAGCGATAAGGCCACCAATATGTACTTCTCCAGATTAGTTATGTTTGTTATGTTGTTTATTTTTTTTTGGTACAATAAAGAATATTGAATTGAATTGAATTGAATAAGAGGTATATACGATTACAACTTCGAGCTGCCAATGATTTCTCGCCCTACTCGGTTGCGATTAAACGATTCAATTTTCGAAGTGCCAGCTATTAAATGAACTTGTTGGCGTCTATTTCCCGCCCGCAAGAATTAAACGAAATGGTGCCAAAGAGAAATCATTTGAAAATTATTACTTAATTAAGATAAGATGAGTAAAACCTGCATTTTTATCTCCTTTCCGAATTGTAATCAAGCTTAATTGAGTAATTCGACCGTTGAACGCATTTCTTTAATCTTGGAAATAAAGATCATTGCAATTAAGTCAATCACGCCTGTTTAACTCAATTTCCCTTTAAGAAACCTATTACAGGCCGCAGGGACCATTCTCTGGGAGAGCTACGAGCTAAATTGCTCCGAGGTAGAACCAGTCAATTTAAATGTTAAATAAGTTTCATTTAAAAATTGTCAATGCAAATTTTATTACTGCATAAAAAACCTCTATGAGTAGAGCGTTTGAAATAATTAACGATATATTTTAGTTTAATACGTATATAATAACCGTAAAGTTTTGTTTACGAAAATGAGTATTCGGTGTAAGAAGTCTGCAATGTTCCCGAGGTCAACAAAGAAAATACTCTTGATTTATCTATTTTCCTCCGCTCGGTGGCTGAGTTCAGGGAAAACTTTGTAAGTGTCTGCTTTTCTCTGTTCGGTCCGCTGTTACAGTTATTCTATAGTTTGCACTTAGTTGAAATTTTTAACAAAATTTTATATTCCATTGAGTGAAACTTATCGTATTTTTAACTTTTACGTTAATTTCGGAAAAAAATGTTTAATTTTTGTGAATGTGATTTTAAAGTTTAAGGCTCATTCAAATTGAGGAGTTAAGTAATATTAATAGAGAATCTGATAACCATCGATGCGTAGGTGCTCTAGGCAAGTGGCCCCAAAAGGGCGACAAATGTTTTTCTGTAAAGCACGAAGATATAAATTCGTATAATGTGAATATATAATTAGTATTTAAAAACTGGAAGCATATCGCTAAGGATAGACAAAAATGGGCACATTACATAATAAATAATAAAATAAATATATAATGATTTATTTCTATATTTTTTTTTATTACATCCCAAAAGATTTATTCAAATTAATTATATATTAAAACAAATCTCTATGTAATGTATGGTAATAATTGTAATGGAACAAATTAATAAAGCATTTTATTTTATTTTAAATTTAATTTACTATTTTAGTATATGATGAATAGGTAAACATAGTGATATGTGTAGGAAACTACTCGAGTGTTTGTATCTTGTTTAGGGGAATTCACTCGACATCACGGCCAGTCAGTTTTTCGACTGGTCGAGGATTCTCCCTTTTAAGTTGAAGAGCACACCTTCCTTCCTCCATAGTGCTAACGTAAAATATATTATTAAAATATTTTTATTTTGGCTATTCTATTTCTCTAAAGTGACTTATGTCTTAGTATTTTTAAGAAAATAAGCTGATAAAAATATAAATTAATATCTTTACAGATGAAATAATACTTTAGAAGGGTGTATATCGATCAAAATATGAAAGCTCTATTCATTCTATCTGGTTACGGAAGCGGCTGGCTGTTTGCCAAATATACAAGAGGAGCCTTCGAGGTCACGGTCCTAGATTAGAGAATTTGATTTTTAGTTGAATAGATACCATTCAAA
The DNA here is from genome assembly GCA_905404175.1 of Anthocharis cardamines. Classification (NCBI taxonomy): domain Eukaryota; kingdom Metazoa; phylum Arthropoda; class Insecta; order Lepidoptera; family Pieridae; genus Anthocharis; species Anthocharis cardamines. The sequence goes on from FR989959.1 coordinate 6,777,686, forward strand.
TTCATGCAAATAACTTCATATGAACTGACTGAATATACGTTTTGATAAAAACATTGTCACTTATTCCCAGTGACAGGAGCATCATACAAGCCCGGCTTGCCCTATTAATCCAACCATAAAAAGTAAAATAATATAAAATAAAATAACACGTATTACGTTAAAGTCGACAAGCCGGGCTTTTGGGCTTGTATAGTGATACCGCCACTGCTTGTCTATATCTATACTAAAATTATAAAGAGGAAATATTTGTTTGTGTGTTTGATACGATTTAAATACAAAACTACTCGACCGATTTTAAAAATTCTTTCACCAATAGAAAGTTACATTATCAGCGACTAATATAGACCATTTTTTATGTATAGTACATCTACATTGCACCCGTGCGAAGCCGAAATAAAACGGAATATTTGACGAAGCGATAGTAAATTTTTGTAATAAGTAGGTACTACTTAATAGGTAAGAGGAAGCAATAAAAAAAATTTGATACAAATTTATTAAATAATTGCCTTCATACAATTTTATATTGCTGTGTCCTTTAATATTTTTGAGCGATACATATTTTTATTTCAGTTTGTTTCATTCAATATTTTTCTTAACTCACGACGCAGAATTTTCCCGCGAGGATTTCTTGGCAGTTTTGAGATGAATTTCACGCCACCCTTCAGTTGCATGAACGGCGGAACCTACAAAGAAAAAAAACTTTAAATTGACTTGCTCATTTGTATATTTTTCAAACAAATGATCCTTTCATTTTTAAAATTTTAAATTAAAAAAAATGCTGCCAGTACGATGGGTGAATTTTTTTTTTAGAATTGAATATGCTTTTTCCCACTTCTATTCTACATATAATATGATTTGCAGTGCACATCAATTATTACAAATAAGCTTGCGGAAGATGGCGGAGTTCCGAACCTAATTTATTTTAAATTTAATTTTCAGCATATACATTTTTCCAGATTTTTCCGATATATTAATAGTTATTTTGTTATTCAGGACATAGACAAATTCAACAAATGAGATATGATTAAAATCGGTGCAGCCGTTCTTGAGTTACAAATAGTGTAACTAACACGACTTTGTTTTATATGTATTTGCTTACTTCAGCAGAAACGTAATCAATCAATTCCTGTTCTGTGACTTCAGAGCCAGGTTGGAGAACAACAAAAGCTGTGGGAATGTCGCCATGTTCTTCATCTTGCTTTCCGACAACACCAGCCTCAAGCACCTCCGGATGTAGTTGAAGAATCGTCTCAAGTTCCAGTGGTGGTACCTATAAAGATACTTATTGTAATATGCTTTTACAAACAGAATAAAATACTTATTTATGTGTCACTCGTCAACCCAAATTTTTAACAACCCAACATTTAAATGAAAATCTTTCACTAGATTAAAACGCGAAGAATCCAGTCAGTAAAAGTTTTTTGGTATGACGGTTTTTTTGTGTTATATATCGACACGCGAGAATGAGGTTCACTTGATGGTAGGTGATATAATTATAGGCCACAGGATTTCAGTCAATGATGCGCTGTCGACCTACTTTTTACTTCGAGCATTCGGAAATCCACGGTTCACGCTTTTTCTATTTATGAACTGTTTACTTTACCCGGTCAGAATTTCGATATTCCTTTCACTCGTTTAATGCCTTAATAGACAGGATGTGTGGAAAATTATACTAATAATTATATTAGTATAATTATATTATTTGGTAGAAAACCTTCCAACCTTGGTTTTCTACCAAACGCGCCAACGAGCCCGTCAATAATTGCTTAGTTGAGTGTTGTTGAAATGGACTTAGCTTATTTAGTTTAAGAACATAAATTACTGTTGTTGTTCCAATTTGTTATATCTGTAAATAAAGTTTAAAGAAAATTTACATCATGTGCTCTAATTCTTGCAGTTTTCTTTCAGTCTTGCAAATTGCAAAAAAAATACATAAGTAGGTACCTATATTCAAATGCCCAAGACACTATTACTTTATTAATTATTTATCTAATTTGTATATTGAAGACGCTGTAAGGGTATAATTAAGGCATGAGTGTCACAACTTGGAATTGCTAGTAATGAATAAATCGTATTTTAATCTAGCGGGCCAAAGGAAACCATGATTAGGTTTAAGTTCATTAATGTAATTTAATAATATATACGTTTTTCATGTATGCATATACACTTTATAAATATGAATATACTATTCATAAAAATGGTTTTTTATAAAATAATTAAGTTCTTTTAATGTTTTTTGAGTAATGGCTATTTTTTTCCTTATCATTAATATACGATACCCGATAATACGAGTCATCTAGAGCGATGCAAAAAATTTGAAATTGGCCCCAACGCCAACACACTATCGTCTTTATTCAGATCCTCGCCAAACCAGATGATTTAGGCAGAGCAAGGACGTCGGTAAAAAATATATAATAATAATCGTACTGCGAATATTAATTACATAATTCTCTTCATATCTAGAGATATATTGTTTAACATCATGAATATCACGACTTACATTGAAATAAAAAAATAAAAACTATTACCTGATCACCATTGTAACACAATATTTCCTTTATTCTATCAACTATGTAAAAATATTTGTCATCATCATAATATCCCCAATCTCCAGTTTTAAGAAAACCATCTTCATCTAAGTATGTAGCGGGATCGATTCCAATGTAACCATTCATGAGTACGCTACCCTTTGCACGTATTTCACCCCTTTCGTTAGGACCAAGCGTTTTACCCGTGTTTAGATCCGAAATCTGAAAGTTAAGTTATAAGGGATTGTACCTAGAGGATTCAAAACGATTAAATTATAGTTTCCTTTAAAATTTGCCTATCTGATGTTAGGTATACAAAATTTACGATAATAAGGTACATTTTAATCTTTCTATTATAGTGACTAGAACTCTACGCTTTAAATATTTTTTTTGCTATTTTTGCTCTGAGGATACCTAACCTTACGGTTTTCTACTTTATAATCTCTCAGATTTTACCTCTATGTTTTCTTTTGCAACTATGTATTTATTCAATAAATCATGAACTTATGAAGATAATAAGTCAGTGACAGTGTTTTAGATGTTAAGAAGCTATAAATTTATGTATATGTATTTATAGATATAATGGTTTCTAAAAAAGAGAGAATCCTAATATAATTCTTGGAAGATTGTGAAAAATACAAAATTTATTTTCATATTTACTTTCAATATGATGCCAGGGGACGCCATGCCCACGCTACCCGGTTTTGATCCCTTTGTGCCCCTGTACTCTGAAGTTAGTTCTCCGCACTCAGTCATGCCGTAACCTTGGAAAATTTCTTGCACCTTTGGAAATCTATTCAACATACACATCAGTTCAAAGCTTAGCTTCGCATTTCTGAAGTCTTGAGCATATTACTAGGTTGGTAGCTAGGAGTATATTATAAGGTGGTAGGTATGTAATAAAATAATTTATATATATATTTATTATGAACATTCCAATGTTGATAAACAATTCAGTAAAGATTAATTAAAATAAGAATTATTGTTATTATTAATTGAAGTGATAAACATGATAAAGGAAGTAAAAGTACATAAAAATAAACGTGATAACCTTTGTTTGACATTTTCAATGGTTTTGCTGTGAAGAGGTGCAGCGCGACTGTAAATAATTTTAAGGGCTTCCATGTTGTAATTTTTTGTACCATCGATTTTACAAAAGCCAACAATAAGATTAGGTAACAACATTGCCATATTAATCTGAAATGATTAAATTTTTGTATGACATCAATAACATTTACGGCGATAATATCGAGTAATCCGGTCCAAAAAGTCTATAAAATTGCATATCCAACGGATAGCAAGGATGATAAATAAAGATGCGTGGTATCCATAATTGCTTAAAAATATTTATTATTTTAAATAGTATTTTTTTACATTTTACTTAGTATAATGAAGTATTATTTTTTATATAAATTTTTGAAAAAAATCTATACTAAGTACTGAATAATAAAAAAAATAATGCAATTCAAGTAGCATTAAGAATTATGTAATAGATTACATTATTAGGTATACGTATATGAAAAAAATGCGTCATTATTACCTTGTAGTCATCAATACATTTCATAATTTTTTCCGATGTAACATCGCGGAGATATACAATTTTTCTTCCAACACTCAAAAATTTATACATTGAAAATGTATCATAATTATGATACCATTCCCCACACGTATAAATCGTCTTTATACTAAGATCCAGACTAAAATAATAATGAATATTATTCTAATATGACATGCCATAAAAAAGTGGTCGGGGATAAAATGTGAATTATTATAAAACTTACTCATATGGAATACTGCTTATAATACAGTTCAAATGAGTTAATCGAACTCCTTTGGGCATTCCAGTCGTACCCGAAGAGTACAGAATTAATGCCAGGTCTGATTCTTCATTTACCTCCGCCGGTTCAAAGCTTTTTATGTCAATATAATTATTTGTAAACGATTTTATTGAAAGCGCTGAACTGTGGCCATCATCTAATGTCATAAGAGTTTGAATGCTCTCAGCTGTTGATAGTACGTCACTGTATCTTTCCCAAAACGATTTTGAGAATATAAAATAGTTTGGACGGGCAACCGATATTTTATGTTGTAGGGCAACTGTAATTAAAGATGAATAATTAATATAAGTAACATCCTATTTATTATATCTCATACCTATCGCATTGGAAATGTTCTAAGGAATTGATTGGATTAACTCCTGCCGTTCGAATCCACTAACAGACATTGCGACTTAGCTCGAAATTTCTTCCTCACCAACACAAGGTCTGGAAATCTAACATTAAAAAAAAAGAAACTGCGAAATACTATCTGTAGCCGGTTGTCACCAGCGGTATTTCCGATATGACTTCTTCAAGAAAAGGGCCTTCTCGTTTTTTAAGCTTGACAACGCTCAGTGAGCTTCCGATGTGCTAACAACTCCCCATTTCCATAAAAACACCCTGAAAGAGTACGTAGTCTTAAACATTAATATCATTAAATGGTACCTTTTGTACAATACAATTTATTTAGCAAAAGTCATCGAAGATGCTAGAAGATAGAAGAAACTAGTTTAAATTTCTTAAAATATAACGTACATTTGCCGCTTTCTAAATCATAAGCGGTGTAAGCAGCTCCTGTCAGTAAAATTGCAAGTATAGTTGGCCCGAGTTCATTGCGCTTTTCAGAACCCACTGCAATGATATCTCCCCTTCCAATTCCTAGCTTCATTAGTTCGCTGGCCAAATTGACAGCATTTTGGATAAACTCCTGGTAGGTTATTTTTTCCAGAGTATCCGCATTTACCTGATACGAAAATGTATATGTTTGCATTTTAGTTGCGTATAAAGAGTGATTTTTTCAAGTGGGCGTCAATATTCATGTCAGTGATTTTTCAAAAATTCAATCATGGAGTTTTAGTTTAAATCAAAATCAGCCTCGAGACTCCTTTGAGTACTATTTGCTATTCCTCATAGTTTCCGATTTGGCCATGGACGCCCACTTGAAAAATTTCAACATGTATATGATAGTTCGTAGTAGTCAGTTTTAAACTAAAAATATAAAAAATAAAGATGTGAATTCCCAACTGTGGGGACTATCGGGGCATGGGACCAACACATTTACGTAATGTGTCCGTTTCACTGATCATTTTTTACAAGCAATCAATTTTTATTTTAACAAACCAAAACATTTTTAATATAATTCCCCGGAATTAGAACCTTCGTTGCTAAACGCAATACGTAACACAGCCAAGGAGGTGAAAATATTACCACCTTTAAATAAAAACTTTAAGAGTATTGTAATTATAATAAACTATTAACCAGAAAAAGTATTTGTTTTAATTGAAACTGAATAAATTACAACTTAGTTTTAAATAAAGTTGTAATATTATTAAATTATTTACGTACCAAAGCAATTCTATCGTTTCCTTGTTTCATACGTTCAAGTAGGTATTTCCCAAAATTAAGGTGTTTGGGTACTTGGACATTTTTATCGCCATAAATGTGTAAGCCAGCACTCATTGTCACCAACAATTATTCCTAACAGTGGGAAAAATATAGATTCTTGTTTTATAAGTGAGTCGTAGAACACCTTTGACACCGCTTAATCGAACGACTGGTTGAGATGAATCGCGAGTCGAATACCTTATTATAAAACGAATGATAACCGAATGTGTTATTGTATAAAATGCTCATATAAGTGCCCGAGTTCATACAGTTATGAACGCTGTGTTATTATAATATTATGCACATGTTATCAATATTGTCTGTTGGTAACGCGATTAGCACATTATAATATACACTGTAAAGTTCCATTAGTAACGTATGTACATATTATGCAAATTTTGTCGTTCCACCAAAGAATCTATGTATATATCATAAAACTGAGGTCGATTGCCTGTACTTAGAAAATGCTAAAAACCCAGTGAGGGGGATATAAAAAGAGAAATAGAACAAATCCAGATTTTTTTAATTTTTTTTTGTTTCTCTGTCTGTTTATCTATTCATCTGTTTGTATAAGCTAATGTCCAAAGATACCCTATATTAATCAAAGTCCGGGGCAACATATAGGCTTTGTTACATTGAAATCGGTTATAGGAAAGAAAAATTATCACCATTTAAAGATTATTTTAAAGGCACAATATCAACAAATTGCAATGAAAACTGACTCGCGTCGAACTTTTCGGATTGTCAGATTTTGATGACGCCCACGTGAACAAAGCCGCGGGCATCAGCTAGTAAACAATAATGGCAATTATAAAAGTTAAGTTTGACAAACTAAATAAAAAAAAACTAAATAAATATATTACACATTAATATCTACTGTTGTTCTTAAGAGCCGTCAAATAGTATTGTAAATTATACTTTAGATATTGCGAATTGATTCACCTTGAATTCTCGAAATAAGTTTCAGTTGGTGATGCCTTTTTTTTTTTTTTTTTTTTTTTTTTTTTGGTGGTGAAATCATCAATGATTCCCGCCACCTTGAGGGCGGTGACGGGTTATGTCGGACTCTCGCGACCGGACTCCAAGGAGTCAAAACATCGCGAGCTTACCGACTAAAACCCCACGGTGGCCGTCTTCAGCGCAAGAAGTCGGAGAGCCCCGGGATCTCCAAAGAGGAACTCTCACGGTGCCCCCACGCGCGCTCCGCCCCTCACCGGCACTTCTCATTTAAATCAACGGCAATACGCGGCCTACACTGTATATGCCGTCCTCCCTGAGTTGCTATACGAACACGCGCGGCCCCCACCACACGTACTCAGCAACACCAAGGGCAAGGGGGGACTTGGTCACAACTGGACCTGACCGCCCCTGCGGCGCACTCTGCGGCGGGCGGAATTCTGCCGCTCCCTGTCGCGCTCGGCGCTTTCCTTCTGCGACATTACAACATCACAGAATGAAAGCACCGCTCTCCACGCACTCTCACTTCCAACCTTGCCTGTATTAGCGTGCGCTAACTAAACGAATTTACGTGAAATTTATGTACTGTAAATACTAGTTTAAATTTCTTAGATCTATAAAAAACTCCTGACGCTAAATATCTATATTATGTATTGCAGTTGCTATAAATATTTATAGGTTGCTATTTATAGGTTTTACTTTAGACGCATATACAAAACACGACATTGTCTCATTGAGTTAGAAACCGTAATTACTAAACGGGTTAGCACTTACAATATACATATTTAATTTGTCAAACAAAACAAAAAACAATGAATATTTAATTAATTATTATCGCAGTATTATGTTCTTATAATTATTTATAACGATGTCATCTATAGGTCATTTTGTAGAGCTCAGTGCAATAGGGTCTTTGTACTAACTGATATGCTTATTATAATAATGTAATGCTGATTTATTTAACAATGTTGTGTGCATTTCCAAGAGATCATTTTTATTGAGAATAACTCTCAATAATTACCTATAATATAATTTATGCTACACTGACTGAAATAATACTGAATAGCAAGACGCCCCGTTATACTAGTCAGTATTTTTAATGGGATTTGTACGATTTGTCTTTAGACATTTATACAGAAAAAAAAAATTATAATATTTGATGTCGATTAAGGAAAACTGTTATTACACCTCTCATAGAGTCTCTTAAGTATATGGTATTTGTAATTATAAATTGTGAAAAAGAAAACTACAAGCCTCGATTTGGAATTTTTAGGACACTTTTTATATTTAAGAGTCTAGGAAGAACGATATTTAGTTATTTAGTTTAACACGAAAATTTACAAGTTCAAGTGAGATTGTAAGAAATAGGAAGCTTTAGAATGTACTAAAAGAAGAATCTAAAAACTACTCTGTCATTATATTAGAACCTTTAGCGACAGCCCCTGAAAGTTTATTCGTCACACGGGAACATTCTAGATACATAAGTGCGTTTTTAAGAATCTCTGTATAATTTGTTCTGAATACAAACAACATTCGAGAAAAGTAAGTGTGTGATAAACATATTAATAATTTATGAATAGTGAATTCCCGAGTCCCCTAATGGGGCATGGAGTAGACCCCTTTCTGTGTATGTTTCTATATACTCGTATCTATGTTTATAGGCAAGTAGGTGATCAGCCTTCTGTGCCCTGCCTGACCAAAACAATTTTTTTTAATCTTGTTTCCCCGGGATTGGAACCCAGGACCTCCAGACCTCCGCATCCCGCTTACCACTGAGCCACGGAGGCGGGCAATAACTTACGTCTTCCTGACCTGTTCTCTTTTTTTTATTTGGGATTGGCGCAGTATGTTCTCTTTTTCCATTCTTTCACTCGCCATATCATCAGTCACATCTCTCAAACACATATCATTCTTCACACAGCCAATCATCCTTTTTCGGCCTCCTTCTCTCTTTATACCCATCGTCTTCATATTCACAACGTTTTTAGATACATGCTTTTCATCTCTCCTTATCATATTCCTATGCCAACCCGAACGATTACCTTTTAATTTTTCATACACTACTCTCAAACTTCCTCTCATAGTCATTTCTATCTAATCTTATCATTCCACACATCCATCTCAGCATTTTCATCTCAGCCACATACAAATATCTAGATTGATGTTGACAAACAAAAGTATGAGTCAATGATAATGTGATATCTTACCCACATGACGTCACTTATAAACAATGTTGTTATCATTTGTGATTACTTGATTCGACATAATTTTCGCTTCGCTTCGTTTAGCTTCAATATATTTTTACTCACTCATTTTCTACATATATTTTTTTAAAAGCACGGTGTTTCCTCTACAGGAAAGTAAATGGTCATACACTTCCGCGACCTACTAGTCCATGCCATTTCATTACATATCTTCGATGCATAGTAACTTTGGACCTTCTGATTGTGCAATCGCGTTAGCACTCGGCCAAAGAAACAACGGCAACGGCAAGACATAGATATACCTGGTTTTCTTTAGATAGTTTGATATACATTCATTCATAGTAAATGCATGAACATACAAAAATAACTATTGGCAAATCTCAAGAAAAAGAAAGGTTTTTTTTTATCTAAGTAGGGGTGTAGCCACTACCGTATCATTCGTATCAAAGATATGAGGCCCCCTATCTACAGGGGCCCTGAACCCGTGTAGGCGAAAATTTACCTTCCTTTATTCAGCTTAAGTTTGAAGGATTTGGAAGGAGTGTTAGGACACTGATTCTCAGGAGCTTCCTGGCTGATCAGTGTGTTTTGTCTATTTACATTAGTTATCCTCTTTTAATATGAAAAAGTAATGTCGTTACTGCACTATTTAAGCATATTCTATTATTAAGAACGAATAATAATTGGAGCTATAATTACAAATGAATTCTTTGGAGTTGGATCCTTTTTGCTAGACTACGCCCAGTTTAAGCATTATAGTATATATACTGGGTTGTATACTGGGTATGGGTTGTTGTACATTCGTCACTATAGGAAACGTAATTTAAGGATGATAATTAAGTTTCAGTGGTAGAACCACCATACCCAAAATTCCGGCTTGCCAACTTTAACGTATTACGTGGATATAATTATATAACTTATATAATTACGTAATCATAATAAGTTATATACGTTTTACATTACATTAATAGGGTAAGCCGGGATTTTGGGCTTGTATGGCAGTCCTGCCAGTGCTTCGTTTCAATGACTTAATTCACATAACAATAATTGCGAATAATAGTTAGCTGATGGCCGTATTACGTATTAAGGAGCCTGGTATTGATTTGATCGGGACAATAAAGGGCGCTGCACCGAGATTGGTCTTCGTTACATATTAATGGAATGGCGGTCGTCGCTACCAGCTCGTACATGCGAAACTGTAGCTGTATCTAAGGCTATACTCAAGGTGCTATCTATTGAAACCATAAAAGCAGCTTAAACACTACGGACTGTAGTTCATAAAACTCGGAAACTAACAGAACGTTTCAAGTTTGTCATAACTGAGTATAATTTATGTGTTTCATTTATTATTGTATAATGTATATATATATATATATATGTATGTATGTGGTTGCGCCGATTAGGTTTTAGTTTAATGGTCTATTTAAAATCCTATCACCCATCCTTCTCCCGCACATACCTTATAGCTATGATGTCGAATGCGCTGCAATCTGCCAGCGCCACCTATCGCATTGACTTTTGGAGTGTTGAAAAATATGGCGCCGTGAGTGATCGTTATCGTGCATCTCCTACATTAAACTTAGTGTATAGAAAACCCCGTGCTCTCATTGTGGTCTTGTGCAAGTGTGTGAGGATCGAAGGCTCTCCAGCATCAGATAAAGGTATGTGCCACCTTCCTTAAGCCGGAATTGTTTTATTTCATCGCCTAAACTCCTACGCAGTTCCGGCCGTCCATCATTTGCATAGACCATTTGTATTTAATCGATGTTTTAATTGCAACGCGTACCCATTTGTTTTGGTCCTTTTCGAGCTGGATATAGAATTAATTTAGATAAATTCTATAAATATTTCGTAGTTTTAGAATCGAAAGGTGTCGGTCGCAGCCACGCGCCGCCGATCTACCTTCAATTCGGATAACAAAATCGTATTTATCAATATCTAGAAATTTCGCATTGAAATTATATCAGATTTGTCGTTTTATATCGCTTTTATTCATTGTTTCGTAAATTATCATATACCTACTTAGATAACCTTACTTCGCTTACATCGCTTTTGTAGGTACTATTTCATTCGTGCGCCATAAACTTATTACATTTTGTTAAAATCCTAAATACTAATATTAAATCGCTTTCATTCGTGTTATTTATTGCTTACTAGTGGAGCTGTCAAGATGGCGGAGTTTCGAATCTAATTTTTTTTATAATTAATTTTATGCATATATTTTTTTCCTGAATTTTTCCAATATTTTAATAGCCTATATCTTATTCCCGACAAAGAGGAATCCAACAAATAAGATATCGTTAAAATCGGTACAGCCGTTCTTGAGTTATAAACGTAGTAACTAACACAACTTTCTTTTATATATATAGATTTACTCATTATAAATTTTGTCTCGTTCACCCCGCTAGTAAATGAAAAAGTAGTAGTAGCTCTTTTTAGTTTCATTTTTGCTGTTTTACATGAATTTTTATTAACGTGTTTATGCACCAACTATTTTATACTTTTTTTCTGTCCAGAGGTTTGTCTGGAAGAAATCATATAGTGCGATAAGGTCACCCTCTTATACAATATTTATTTTAAGTTGATTGCTTGTTTGATAAGTTTAAATGTTCAATAAAGAATATTTATTATATTGTATTCTATAGTTGAAAATCACCTTAACATCCTGGCTGTATATATTATGCCATCAAAAACATAAATTGTAAAAAAAGCCAAGTCTTGCAACTCAGTTCTTCTATCGTAAAAAGTTGTGAGATCCATAATGTAATACCAAGTCAGTCAATTTATTCAGTCTCTACTGAAGGATCCTTCTGTCTTAAGTTATTACGTAATTAGCTAACCTAACAACATCTTATAGTGATCATATCAATACCAATATTAAAAATCTTTGATGTTTTAAATAAATAGATTGACTCGGCCAATCTATTAAATTTTATCTTATGTAAGACTGTGTACTAATGTACAGGTAGTATGGTAGGTTATGGAATAGGTAAAAATATGTTATTAAAATGTTTGCGAGCAGTAGAAAGTAAAATATAGATCGACAGCAAATAATTGATTGATGTCCTGTAGGTGAGGTATTCGTATCACTCACCAGAAGTCAGTGATCGGTGAAATCGGATATACGAAATATTGTAATATACTGCGTCTGTGGTTTTTACATCTAATCTAATCTAATATATAAAATTCTCGTGTCACAATGTTCGTTCCCATACTCCTCCGAAACGGCTCGACCGATTCTTATGAAATTTTTTATGCGTATTCAGTAAGCCTGAGAATCATAAAACTCGTGGGTAGTCACAACGTAAACACTGTGTCCTCACAGAAAAATTAATATTAAATAGTTATCCTTAAATTAATACAGTTTAAAGTACTTATCGGGCTGCATTAGTGAAAGTTCTATGCCAGGAATTGTTATTGAGCCAAATCGAGCGCAGATTAAAGTGAAAATATAACTTTTAAAATTGTGTTTATGGTTGGCGACTTAAATATACTTTCCTACAAAATATATCCAAAAGTGTGTGAATATAGATGTTGGAAGTGCAACTGGATTAAGGAAACATAGTTTTTTCATCACCAAAACTTGGATTTGTGTTTGAACAGTACCGTGTAGAAAGTGCATACGTGACTTGCAATATATCATTCTTGCATTAGTCACTTTATCGTTATTATCGAATCTGAAGGAACTGTACATAATATTCGCCACACGAAATAAAGTCGTCGTAGTGCAACGGTCTCAATAGCTTAACTACATCGAGGAGCCGCGAGTTCGATCCTGCGTATCAGCCGATTACGGAATAACAATCATTTTGACGTTATTTCCTTTTTATTTTTTTTGTAATATAAAGTACATTAATCAATATGGATTGCGGCAAATGCTCTAAAGATGTTTCCGATAGTGAAGTTATTAAATGTACGTCTTGTCTCACGTTGCTGCATTTTTTTTGCGCTGATTTATCAGAGTCTGAGTTTAAAAGAATGCTTCCCATGAATAGAAAGAAGTGGAAGTGCTCAGCGTGTAAGAACAAAAAGAATGCTGCTGCTGCTTTATCCGTGTCACCTAAATCAGGTTTAGCATCCTCATTAAACGTCGATACAGAGATACTGACCAAATATATGGATACTAAACTCGCAGACCTGAGACAGCAGTGGCGAGACGACCTGAACGCTGCCATTTCGGAGGTGTCGCGGAAATTTAGAGACGACATAGATGCCCTTGAATCGCGTATGAGTACCTGGGAAGACAGACTATCGCAAGCGGAAGATCGAATGGCCACCAATGAATCTTTGCCTAACAATTTGTTAGAGGAGAATGTCACACTTCGCGCCCAGTTAGAAACATTGACTTCAAAACTTGATGATCTTGACCAAGCCTCTAGGAGTTGCAATGTTGAGATTCAAAATATCCCGGAAAAGAAAGGCGAAAATCTCGTTCAACTTTCTTTGGCGATTGGCAAGCTGTTATGTGTCGATCTGAAAGATTGCGATATACGGAGCGTACACCGTATTGCGCCTGGTTTGGCAACGGACCGCCCAAAAAATATTATCCTGCAGTTGACAACTCGACGACAGCGAGACGAGCTGATAGCTGCAGCGCGCGCGCGTCGTTCTCTGACGACTGAACAACTATTTGGTGTTTCCGCGATTCCTGGCGGTGGCTCCCGTTTCTTCATTGCTGAACACCTGACTTTGAAAAATAAAATCCTCTTCAGCAAGGCTCGACAAATTGCAAAGGAAAAGGATTATAAATTTGTGTGGGTAAAAAACAGCTGTATTTTTGTCAGGAAAACGGACGAGTCAAAAGTGATACAACTGAGATCCGGTAACGATTTGAAAAAAATAGTATGACTAGTCAACATTATTTTTCTCCAGTCATTTTCAATTTCATCTTTATTTATATTTGTTTGTAATGCTTCTTTCTTTTCGTACTTGAGCAATGCTGTTGGGGGCGCGAAGATTATTTTTTATTATCTTTCTATTTTCCTATTTAACTATGGATAATGGCTCACAATGATTTATCCATTTTCTATCAAAACTGTGGTGGCATAAAAAGTAAACTCGATAAATTAAGGCATAATATCGCATCGAGCAGTTACGATATTATTGTGTTAGTAGAGACCTGGTTATTAGAGTCTTATTTTGATGGAGAGGTCTGCACGGGCAATTATTTAATATTTCGGCGAGACAGAAATCTTTTAACATCTGGTAAAAAGGGAGGTGGTGGGATCTTAGTACTAGTCAAGAACTCTATTAAAGCTATAAGGTTACCTGAATTTGAAGCACTGGATTTAGAGGAGATATATATTCATCTACCTTCTTTGTCTGGTCTTTTGTTAAATGCATGTTATTTTCCTCCTTCTACTTCCTCCACATCATATCACACGTATTTTTATAGACTTCACGATATATATTCCAGTGCGCGTTTTAATAACTATATAATCACCGGTGATTTTAACTTACCTCAGCTTAACTGGACATCTAGTCCTGATGCCCTGTTAGAATCTGCTACTACAGAACAGTCAAAACTGCTTCTATACACTATGTCCTTCATGAACTTAAGCCAATCTAACTATATATTTAATGAAAATGAAAGAATATTGGACTTAGTCCTGTCCACACTTCAAAATTCGACCGAATGCTCTATTGATCCTTTGCTGAAGGTCGTTCCTCATCACCCGGCCTTGGAAATACTTTGCCATATACAGACATTAAATCCGATGCCCCATGTTCGTACTAGTAAGAGAAATTTCTTTAAGGCAGACTATGACACTATAAATACTAAAGTCAAACAGGTTGACTGGAAGTCTCTCTTGTCACCACTTCCATGCGATGAGGCTGTTAGTGCGTTCTATATGGAAATAAACAATGTCATAGATACATATGTGCCGTTGATAAACCCTAAATCACATAAATACCCCATTTGGTTTAGTAGAGGCTTAATACGTACTCTCAGACGAAAACAGAAACTGTGGGTTCGTTGGAAAACATATAAAAATCCTCGTGATTATCAAGAGTTTTCATTGTTAAGAGCGCGGGTAAAAATGCTTATGAAGTTATGTCATAATCGGTACATTGAACGTGTTGAAGATTCTCTAAAGAACAACATTAAACACTTTTGGAAATATACTTCATCGCTAAAGCAATCTAATTCAGGATATCCACAAATAATGAAGTACGGAAATACATTGTCTGGCGACCCAAATGCCATTGTTGAAATGTTTTCTCAATACTTTCAATCTGTTTTCGAGTCCCCAGCAAATGATTCTTGTGCAGTTGATGAGGTCACCGACAATCACTCGCATGTCCTAATTAGTCACGTATCCATTTCTCAGGCTGAAATAAGCAGAGAACTGTACAAGCTCGACCAAAATAAAGGCCCTGGTCCGGATAATATCAGTCCAATATTTCTTAAACACACACACAAGTCAATTTGTGTGCCACTAGAGATTATTTTTAACAAGTGCCTGTCAACAGGGTGTTTCCCTAGTCGCTGGAAATTGGCCTACATAACACCCATCTTTAAGTCTGGAGCAAGAAATGACATTGAGAACTATCGTCCCATTTCTATCCTCTCTACAATTCCCAAAGTACTGGAAAGATTATTGCATCGTCATGTCTTCTCCAGCTTAAAAAATGTGATTATTGATCAACAACACGGTTTTGTTGCCGGCAAATCAACACTTACCAACCTCCTTGTATTTACCAACTACATTTTCACCGGCTTAGATTGTAAAACTCAAATAGATACTATATACACAGACTTCCAGAAAGCTTTCGACAAGGTTGATCATGTATTACTCTTACAAAAGTTATCTTTCAACGGCATTAAAGGTAACCTCTTGAGGTGGTTTGCGGCCTATCTTCGGGACCGCATTCAGACGGTAGTTGTTAATGGATATAGTTCCTCCCCAGTTCTAGTAACATCCGGTGTCCCGCAGGGTTCCATTCTCGGGCCTTTGCTCTTTGCCATTTTTATCAATGATATATCTCAATGTTTTACACATTGTAAATATTTACTTTACGCCGATGATTTAAAGTTATATAAAAAAGTAACTAGCCCATCTGACGCCGTCTGCATTCAGGAGGACCTTAACAGACTCGATGCATACTGCAGACGTAATAAATTATATCTGGCATATAA
Source organism: Anthocharis cardamines (assembly GCA_905404175.1). Taxonomy (NCBI): domain Eukaryota; kingdom Metazoa; phylum Arthropoda; class Insecta; order Lepidoptera; family Pieridae; genus Anthocharis; species Anthocharis cardamines. The sequence goes on from FR989959.1 coordinate 6,793,938, forward strand.
AAAGTGTAAACATATAATCTTTACCAAAAATAAAAACGTAATCACGACTAACTTTATGCTAGGCAATCAACAACTGACCTCAGTTTCCACCATAAGAGATCTGGGTAACCATTTAGACCGTACATTAACCCTTGTCACCCATATAGACCATATTTTAAATAACTCCCTTCGGATGCTAGGTTTCATAACACGTGTATCTAAGCAATTTAAAGACAAAAGTACCTACATATATCTATATAAGTCACTTGTGCGGCCCCAGCTAGAATACGCAAGCCCAATATGGAATCCTTTTTATTCGGTCCACGAAAAACGAGTTGAGACTGTTCAAAAAAAGTTTTTACGCATATTAAATTACCGAGTAAAAGGAAACCGAGCACACTATAACGATTTATTACTTAAATATAACTTTCTTCAGCTATGTCAGCGCCGCACTATAACGGATTGTGTAACGTTAAAAAAGATATGTACTGGTGAACTGACTTCTTCTGAGCTCCTCAGTCTTGTAGGCTTTCATGTTCCAGCCAGGTCTCTCCGCTCGTGCATTACTTTTGAACTATCGTGCCCAAGAACAAACATCGGGTTTCGCGAGCCATTACACAGGATGTGTAAATCTTATAATAATTGTTTTCTTGACGTCGACATGTTTTCGTGCTCCCCTGCTGCGTTCAAGTACGCTTTAGAATTAAAATTAAAATCATTGTTATCGTTGCCCCCAATTTAATTTAATTAACTTATTTATCATGTAGTATTAATCTGTATAATTTAATTAGTCTTTTCTTTGAATGTTTGCATTTACGATTGTGTACCACTTTAATGTTTTCTTTTATTATTACTGTATCTGTGAAACATGTATTAGGACGCATCTATATTTATATCTTGTATCTCTTCTAATATGTTCTGTTTTTTTGTGATGTGTTTGTTTTGTTTCCTTATAATAAATAAATAAATAAATAAATCGGCTACTATCTATTTTTCATACCCCTAAGTGATAAGGTTTGTTCACCCTTAAATTTTTTTTTATTTTATGGACGATTTTTTTCGTTTTTATTTTTTTATAATGTAGCAATAAAAATACATACAACCTTAAATTTTTACTTTTTTATCACCAACCCCTGCTTTTTAGAAATTATTTACATGGCAAATCAACGTTTGCCAGGTCAGCTAGTATCATATACATATTTAATATTTATATTTAAATATGTACTTTCATTTGATATATGTCTGTATGCAGCTATGAAAACAGCAGTGTATAATTATTTAAATAAAATTATAATTACATAAAAATGTTATAATGTGTTATTTTTTATATTTATACTAGTTACATTCAACAGCTTCTCATGGATGCAATGTAGGTGTATTATACACAAAAATTAGCCTATGTTACTCGCTAATTATGTAGCTATTGGTGAAATAATTTTTAAAATCGGTTCAGTAGATCCAGAGATTACTCCCTACAACCTTTTTGTTACACCTTGGGTTACATTATTCAAGTGTTAGTAGGGATCCCTAATTATGTCTGAAAACAATTAGGGATCCCTATGTTACTTGGTGAAGATGATGAAAAGTTAGAATAGAAGTTAGAAAGTTAACATTGAAAGAATTTTTAATAACGAGGTCGAGAAGTTTTTGAGTTAAATCGTAACAAACAAACAAATCTTTCGTCTTTATAATATTAGTGTAGACAAAGTTAGTGGACAGCTTGAGGGAAAAATAAAAACCATAGTAATTAAAGCAGTGATTTTATTGAAACGTCAATTATCATTTGGCATTGTCTTAACAGCTGGATTCAAAAACATTCTATTCCATTAGGTACAATTATACATTGCGATACAGGCAGGTTCTACGGATAGGAGAATACGTTTTAAAGGATAAAAAGTTTTGAAATGATACTCTAAGGAAAGAAAAAGTACTTGCCCATAGATTAATAATTGGTCTCCGCGCGCTACGACTAGATACCGCGCTATAAAGAAAAAGCAGGTTCCTGAATGCGGCAACTCAATATTGTAGTGTGTGTAAAACACTAAGATTCGTTACATTTATACTTATACTTACTGATAGTATGTGATGCCAGTGTCTTTCTTGTTTCTTGTAGTATTATTTTTATAGTTTGACTACGCAAACCGGGATTTTAGTATTTGTTGCCGCATTTTTGAAGCCGCCAACGGTATCTAGTCGTAGCGCGCGGAGACCAATTATTATTAATCTATGGTACTTACCGTTATAAAATAAAGTATTACATTCGAAACAGCTTCTAAATCATATTAACTACTATGATCTAAATAAACATTTTAGTCTACTCATCAACATCAGGTAACTTTTTTGTGCGGAAACAATATTTTTGTATTATATTTTCAGGGGTTCAATGAACCTTGAATGAATGTATTAATAATGACAATAATTATGAGTTAACTCTACGAGGCTTATCCAAAATTTACAAAATCGATGTAGAAAATTCGATTATCTAGACGTACAATCTACATATTTATACACAGGAATATTACATCTACCACATTATAAAACTTAATAACAAGCCATTATTGTACAAAATGAAACATTGTTATAAACGAATTTTGTATTGATAACATAATATGCCATTCAATTTTTTAATATAAAATAGTAGGTATATGGCCGTACACAATATTATTTCGTAGTTAACAAAATTAGATGCAGAAAAATAACATTATTGTCTGTTCAGCATAATTAAGTTATTATAAAAAGGAACTTGTATTTACTGATCATAAAATAAATTCTAATCTTACATCAGGAGATGAAATATCTCGTTGTATACCTCATGTGGAATATGCCAAACGACAATAGTATGATTAATGTTATGTTGAATTTATACGTAGAGGCTGAATTTTCGTAGAAATCTGAAATAGAATAAACTTCGGCTTGGTAAAGGGATAATAAAAGAGATAAGTAAATACAAAAATGGGTCTAATATAAGGAACGAAATGAATTTAAAAGTCAAAATGTTTTAAAGTAGTGAATTAAAGATATTAATTTAAAATTTTGTATTAGTAATAAAAATGTTTATTATGAATAAATGAGAAAAAAAATTTAAGAATTTGGTTAGTGAAAAAAAATCATTTCGATTGTTATGTATTCAAATAATGAGTATAAAAGCAAATTAATTGGGTAAGCCTCATTTGCCCGCCTCATTATATACCATATACGTAGAATATACATACCAAAGTCTCGTATTTGTCCATCAAACACCTCACCTTGAAACGTAGAACTGACTGCGTCATTAGTTTGAACAAGTTGGCCTGTAAATGAAAATGTATTAAATTATATCGTCAGACTAGATAAGGTTATAAAATACGAACGAGGTTTACCTTTTTTTCTTATCGTCTGATTGTCTAATATTGGTTTCGGCGTAGTCGTGAAAGCTGATGGAGGGGCTGGTATTTCTGAAATATCAACTTTAATAAGGAAATGCATTGATTAAAAGCATGATCAGCCGGTCTAGCATGACAACGACGACAAAAATTTGTCAATAGTTTTCTCATGTTTTAATCTATTATTACTTTATATCTTCTGGGTCTAAACTATCCTTACACTTAAAACTCGACTTCTAATGTCAAAAGTAGAGATATTTGTGCATCGAGATATCTCGTCTATCAAAGTTGTCGATGTCGAGATATAATCTCGATATCTTAGTTTGTCTTCACTTTTCAAATCTCTTGAAGGTCATGCTAGGCGGGCAGGATATTTATCTAATGAGAATAATCGTTCTAATAACGAGGAATTAAAAGTTATTTTGAACTATTTCTATTTAATTAGAAATAGGGTGAAGCAATTATTCAGCAAGTGACAGAGTTTAATTACAAAACTTTCTCTTGTAGTAGTAGAAAACGTCAAATAAGTAGACGGTTTACTAAAGCTACCTATGTACGGAGACGAGTTCAGTGACACCTTATAAAAAGTGATAACAGCCTAACAACGACTCCAAAATCATTAAAATATGCGTTGCTAGTTGTTATAGTAACGTAAATAAGTAGTATTTCCTTGAAAGTTCGTATCGTCGTATATATTAATACTTTATCACAAACAATAAATAGAACATAATTACGCTAACTCTTGAATTTATAAATAAGTATAGAACATGATTTGAATATAATTTATTGTAACAGTAGTCAGTGGCGGGACCACCAAACAAGCCCAAAAGCCCTATAAATGCAACTATAAAAAGAATAATAATAATGCCCTTAAGGGCATTTTTACGTTAACGTAATTATTCAATATACATACAATATGATTACGTTATTATATAAATAATATAAATTTATAAACACGTATTACGTTAAAGCTGACAAGCCGGGCTTTTGGGCTTGTATGGACGGCCCGCCACTGACAGTAGTAGGTACATTATCGTCTGTAAGCTCACCGTCTAGTTTGATAATGCCGTCGGTTTCCCCGAGCGAGTTCTTGGCGATGCACTTGTAGAAACCGAAATCTTCTTTCGTTATATTCCGTATCTTGAGCATCATGAATTTATTGTAGCCGCTGTCGACGGGAATCGCTTCATACTTCCCACCTACAATTTCCATTTCTACTACAATTATAAAGTCTGTGCTTTGAATTATTCTGTTCCTTATATCTATTTTTTATAAAACCTACTGAACGGATGATGAACAAAAATACTGTAGTTTTGATGAAAACTACAGTATTTTTGTTTATATATCAGAATAACATATAATTTATAATAATATTGCGTTAATTAGCATAATTATAATAATGAGAGGCAAGTACGTCGTAAAATATTCTGCTATCTGAGAGCTATCAGACCAGCGAAGGGGGCACGGGTCAGCTAGTATCTATATCTATATTTAGCATTCCTAGTGTACTACATACTAAATATGTAATAATATGTAATACATAATACATTGAGGGTATAGTGTTAAAGCTCAATAAGTATGCAATTAATTAAATTAACTTAATGAAATTAAATTTTAAAAGTTTAGGGACAAAATTACCTGAGATATATAAAAACGGCGATATTCTCGCCGTAATTAATATTTGTAATGTGATATATTATTTGTATACCTTAGGTATTTTGTCCCTACACTATAATAACTTTCAACTTACAATTTCATACTGATTGGGTTTCAGCAATATACCTTCGACATGCATCTTAAAAAGTGTAATAAAATTAAGATTTATATAAGTAACGGTGTCTCTTATAAGTAAATATGTATATTGTAAGTTATTTTTGAGCAACCAATTCTTGAATCCTAAAAAAATAAGGTTCTGCAAAACGGTAAGAAGCAAATGTTATCATGAAGTATTACTAAAAAAACAGCAAATTATCTATAAGTTCGTAAGCATATTAAATTTAAATGTCAATCAAAATGGAGATTATAAAAGAGGTGGAACTTGCTCACAAAACTTGTAGATATTATACGTCAAACAAATAAAATGTTCATAATAGCGGTGGCTGCCATGTTGATTAATTATAAAAAATATATTTTTTCAAAATAAAATTTAAATTAGTCTGAAAATTTCTACTATAAACTTCGCTTGGCAAAAATAGTGAATTGCGAAATACGTTTTTTCCCTGCAGGCAGGGAATGACATCGGCTACAAAGTAAAAAGTTTACCGTTACACGCTGGATAGCCAGCGCTTTTCCTCAACAACTTCTTAGTCAAAAATACGAACATGATTATGACAAGTATAGCTACAATCTACAAATGTAAAATCAGTTTCTAGAATATTGGAATATGCCGGTAGAACCCTCAAACAGTTTATTTAATTTTTTTGATAGTATAATATTTTATTTTATTTATAAATCTGTATTAATTTACAATTTTTAAGATTCATAGTCTGTAAATAGCTACAAATATATTTTCTATGGGGTCACTGAAAACCAGTGTTACTTATCGACAGATACACCATCCCATTATCTCTAAAACTGTAATATTTATTTTATCATAAGTATAATATGAGTAAGTCAGTTTTTTTTTTGGGGGAAAGGGTCTTGAAGTAAATTGTTCATTCATTTAATCATTCATATTTATGTTTAATTTTTAATATTGCGTCCTATGCTCGTCTAATAGTCAGTTAAAGATAATAATTTCATTATTTTATATTTTTATGTCAGACTAGTGGACCCCGCAGACGTTGTTCTGCCACAATTTTGGCTTCGAAAATATATAATTATTCTTAAATTTGAATATGCCCATTTACCCAGTAACAGTTTGCAGTAGACATCTGTTATTTCAAAAAAGCTAAGAATGCATGACGTGAGCTGTCAAGATGGCGGAGTTTCGAATCTAATTTATTTTATAATTAATTTTATGCATATATTATTTTCCTGATTTTTTTCAATATTTTAATATCCTATATCTTATTCCCGACATAGAGGAATCCAACTGTAGCAACACATCGGGCGGCGCAGTGAAGAACACCGGTTCACCTTGAGAGACCCGCTCCAAGCGTGACTTTCTAATCGCTGCCGCCCGGTCAGGCTGGCAGTCGCTAGCGCATCTTGACGGCGAAGCTACGCATACTTGTCTCAGTATTATTTTAACCACTTTCATTGCGAATAATTGTAATCAGTTTAAATAATTATATTAATCATTTTATATCGTTACGTTGTTTATTTGGATGAGTGAGGAGACGCCTACAACCCCTATAAATTGGTGACCCCGTATTGGAACAAGATGGCAACCGAACAAAGGAATGAAGACACGGTCGAGATTTGTCGAGTTGGCGTACGGATTCCGCCATTTTATCCTGAAGACCCGGAACTATGGTTTGCTCAACTTGAAGCCCAGTTTGTTTTATCGAATGTAACGAGTGATTCTACAAAATTTTATTACGCTTTGTCTCAACTAGAACATACATATGTGGCACATGTTAAGGACATCGTCTGCTCACCTCCGGTAACAGATAAGTTTATTAAGCTTAAGTCCGAACTGATTAAACGTCTCAGCGCATCTAAAGAGAAGAAACTACAACAACTTCTTATGCACGAGGATATGGGTGATCGTAATCCTTCTCAATTTTTAAGGCATTTAAGAAATTTAGCCGGACCTTCAGTCTCTGATGATATATTGCTTACATTATGGTCAGGTCGCTTACCACATAGCTTGCAAACAATTATAGCTTGTCAGCCTAAGCTTTCTTTAGATGATTTAGCTGAATTAGCAGACCGTGTTCACGAAATAGCCCCTTCTAAGCCTTACCATCAGATCGCCGCAGCTAGCACAGCACAGCCACAAGCTTCATCTTCACGCATTGATGATTTAAATAGGGAAATTAGTGAATTAACTAAGCAAGTAGCTAAACTTACCTCGTATGTCTACAGGCAACCACGTGCACGTTCCCGATCAGGTCCTCGAGCAAACAACAGCCGCAGCCACAGCCGCAACTACAATCGCAGTAAATCGAGAGATCGACAGCCTCCACCTGGACATCCACACTGTTGGTATCATTTTAATTTTGGTGCGAGCGCTAGGAAGTGCAAGGAGCCATGTGAGTACAAGGCGGGAAACGCCGCGGGCGGCCGGAATTAGCGGCTAACGACTGCCCTTCTTATTCAGGCCGTTTGTTTGTTACTGATCGGGTTACGAAAATGCAGTTCTTAGTGGACACTGGCTCAGACTTGTGTGTTTTTCCACGATCAGCAATAAGAACGACCTGTATTAAAACTGAATATAATTTAACTGCAGCTAATGGAAGCATAATTTATACATATGGGCCTATTGACCTTCATTTAGACCTAGGACTTAGACGAGATTTTATCTGGAAATTTATTATAGCCGGTGTATCTAAGCCAATCATTGGCGTAGACTTTTTAAGTTATTATGAACTGCTGGTAGATTGCAGGAACCACCGCCTTATAGATGGGAAGACTTCGCTGTCAATCGCGGTTCCGCAGCAGAAGATTCCTGAGTTTATAGAGTCTATAAAAACTGTTTCTGGGGAGACTGTGTATCATGATATACTGCGTGAGTTTCCTGAAGTCACACGTCCTGCTGGAATAATGCGTAAGGTTTTGCATCAAACAGTTCATCATATCAGAACCACTCCTGGTCCACCGGTAGCTGCGAGACCACGTCGTTTAGATCCTATACGTTTTAAAGCAGCAAAAAAGGAGTTTGATGAAATGTTAGCTTCAGGTATCGCTAAACGATCTGAAAGTCCTTGGTCTTCCCCTCTACATCTTGTTAAGAAGAAAGACGACGGCTGGAGGCCGTGTGGTGATTATAGAGCCTTAAATGCACGAACTATACCAGATAGATACCCTGTTAGGCACATTCAAGACTTTGCCCATCAGTTATCGGGTTGTATAGTCTACTCAACAATCGACATGGTGAAGGCGTACAATCAGATTCCAGTTTTCAGCGGTGATATCGAAAAGACCGCAATCACTACACCTTTTGGAATGTTCGAGTTTGACTATATGACTTTCGGACTTAGGAATGCAGCACAAACTTTCCAACGTTTTATCGATGAAGTCTTACAAGGTCTTGAGGATTTCGCATACGGATACTTAGATGACATACTTATATTTTCTCCCTCAGAGAAGAGCCATAGAGAACATCTACGCATAGTTTTAGATAGATTACAAAAGTATGGTGTCTTAATCAATACTTCCAAATGTGTATTAGGCAAATCTGAAGTTACCTTTCTCGGTTACAGAGTGTCTGCAGATGGTACCCGGCCTTTGGAAGAGAAAGTGCAAGCTATCATCGACTTCCCATTTCCTAAGACGGTAAAGGATTTAAGAAGATTTTTGGGTATGCTCAATTTTTATCGTCGCTTCGTACCGAACGCTGCAAGTCATCAAGCACCTCTTAATAATCTTCTAGCAGGTACCGATGTTAAAGGTTCACACACTATTGTTAAGACACCAGAATGTTTAAAAGCCTTTGAAAATTGTAAGCAAGCTCTGATAGCTTCTACTTTGCTAGCCCATCCGTGTCCAAATGCTGAAATGAGTATTGCAACGGATGCGTCAAACGTGGCAATTGGCGCTGTCTTACAACAAAATAAATGTAATAAATGGGAACCGTTAGCATTCTTCTCAAAGAAACTAAATCCAGCACAAATGAAATACAGCCCATATGACAGAGAATTGTTAGCGATTTACGAAGCCATTAAATATTTCCGCTTTATGATTGAAGCTCGTACATTTACCATCTTTACTGATCACAAACCTCTCACTCATGCATTCAGTACAACAAAGGAAAACTGTTCTCCCAGACAATACAGACATTTAGAATTTATCGCACAATTTACAACTGATATAAGATACATACCTGGCAAACAGAACGTCGTAGCAGATACTTTGTCGCGAATTGAAGAAGTCACACTTGATTTCGATTATCAAGCTCTTGCACGATCTCAGGAAAACGATCCTGAGCTGCTAGAACTATTAGCGAAGGGATCCTCACTAAAATTAGAAAAAGTTAAAATACCGAACACTTCGATTTCTATTTATTGCGACGTATCGATGTCAAATTCTAGACCATTTGTAACTCAAAGCTTAAGAGAGCAAGTTTTTCATCAACTTCATGGACTTAGTCATCCCGGAGCCAGAGCAAGCATCAAATTGATATCTCAACGATTTGTTTGGCCTGGAATCAAGAAAGATTGTCGCCGCATGGCGAATTTATGCACAGATTGCCAAAGAACTAAAGTTAACAGACACACCCGTTCTCCCACCGCCCATTTCCCTGTTCCTTCTCAACGCTTTTCCCATGTCCACATGGACATTGTAGGGCCTTTACCCTATTCATGTGGTTACAGGTACTGTCTCACAGTCGTCGATCGTTTCACTCGATGGCCTGAGGCGTACCCACTAGTCGACATCACCGCCGAGACCTGTGCCCGCGCCTTCATCGCAGGCTGGGTGTCCCGATTCGGCGTTCCTATGAAGATCACAACCGACAGGGGTCGGCAATTTGAGTGTGAGCTCTTCCGCACTCTGGCATCTGTTCTAGGTATGCAACATCGTCCCACGACGGCATATCACCCTGCCTGCAATGGTATGGTGGAACGCCTCCACCGCCAGTTGAAGGCAGCGATTATGTGCCACTCCTCTGCGAGCTGGTCAGAAGTTCTTCCGCTCGTGCTGCTGGGCATCCGCAGCGCGTGGAAGGACGACGTGCAGGCTTCTGCAGCAGAACTGGTGTTCGGGGAACCTCTTCGCCTGCCTGGCGAGTTCTTCGTTCCTGCCACCGCTGTTGCACACGATATGTCGGACTTCACTGCGCGTCTTCGACTCCACATGGCAAGGTTGACTCCAAAACCGGCAAGTCGCCACAATAATAAGACTTTTTACATTCCCAAAGGTTTATCGTCTGCTGAGTATGTCTTCCTTCGACAAGACGCTTCCAGACGCTCCCTTGAACCTCCATACACTGGTCCCTATAAGGTGTTAGAGCGAAGGGACAAAACTTTCAAACTAGCAATAAGGGGAAAGGAGATAACCGTGTCCATTGACAGATTAAAACCAGCCTACGTGACCAGCGACGAGCAGGTCAGCCAACCAGTCCGAGATGACATCAGATCCAGCGTCCAGCCATCTCCACCTGCAGATGACAACACAAGAAGGACTCGTTCCGGGAGAGTAGTGCGCTTTCCGGACTACTATCGCCCGCAGTAGCGGTCTCAGCGGGGGAGTACTGTAGCAACACATCGGGCGGCGCAGTGAAGAACACCGGTTCACCTTGAGAGACCCGCTCCAAGCGTGACTTTCTAATCGCTGCCGCCCGGTCAGGCTGGCAGTCGCTAGCGCATCTTGACGGCGAAGCTACGCATACTTGTCTCAGTATTATTTTAACCACTTTCATTGCGAATAATTGTAATCAGTTTAAATAATTATATTAATCATTTTATATCGTTACGTTGTTTATTTGGATGAGTGAGGAGACGCCTACAACCCCTATACAACAAATAAGATATCGTTAATATCGGTGCAGGCGTTCTTGGGTTATAAGTGGTGTAACTAACACAACTTTCTTTTATATGTATATATAGAATATAGATATATCAACTGACGAGCATAGGGCACACACTAAAACTAAACTTTCATCTATTGACCGTGATTTGGTAGACTAGTCAGAATTCATTAAATTCCTGTCATTTTTTAATGTTCTATGTGACCAGATGTTAGGAAAATATGTTTAAATATTAAAAACCTGTCAAACCCGGCAGGATTTGACCCCGTGATCTTAACGCAAATTAGATACTGACCCGACAAGTTAATTTTAATATAAGAACTTTAGAATCGTCAGTTTTTTAAAAGCTTTCGTCGGTTAAGAAAGGTGTGATCGATTAGAACTGGACAACATAATTATATTAAATTACAGTATGTACAAATATAGTAAATAACTCTCGCTGTCAAAATGTTAAAAATAGTCTATATCGTATTGAAAATAGCTTAAGATACCTGAGTACATTATACATTTACGTAAAAAGTAATTAAAGTGCTCGCTCACGAAATATTCAATGCTATTTCCTACTAAAAGTGTTTTAATTCACGCATGACTACACAGAATTGTATCAGAAGTGCCTTTTCCTTTATAAGGAAACTATTTTCACTATCGGATAATAAATCATTGATTGAATCGTACAATGTTACTTTGTGACAGGGACGCATGTTATTTAGTCGTAAATGATGTATGGTTCCTGTTGGAAGTAAAATTAATAATGTAAGTTACAGTACTAATACAATCAATGTAAATTGTCTTGCGCTCTGTAATCAAGTTTAAAGCACAAATCATAATTTAATCGCGTATAACGTATGTACTATGTAGTTATTGTATACAAAACTTCAAAATTATACTTAATGTTTTATATTTAACGTAAAATAAACGGTTCAGAATATATTTATAAATATCGATTACGTAAATCGCTTTTGTTATTTTGCCCGGTAACTAGATAAATAAACAACAAAGAATTACATGGAACTATCTCTTTGTTTCTTATTTACATTCGTCTGAATCCAATAAACATAATACTATTATATGTTGTACTATTGTGTTTATAATTTAGCTCCTATCAAGTGGAAAGGTACTCTCCTAAGCAGAATACCGAAAGAGTATTACAAAGTTGTTTTAAAATAATCAATAATCCTGGGTTTAAATGATTAGTGAATCTAATACAAGACGCTACCCAGTAGAGAAATATAACTTACTATAGTTCATGATTCAAAATATTTCAATTCAAAACGCATTATCATTATTTTCACTATAGGTAATTGAGAAATATATTTTTATGGGATATTTTAATATGAAAAATTTGACCTAGATCAATCCATGATGATAAATTTTATACCTACATAAACATCTAAATCACTGCGATAACGTCTGTGGTTATATTGAATGGAAAGGAGATGTTTTGGCTGTCAACCTGATTTTTGATAACAAAAATTGAATTGAAGCAAATTTAACATCTTTTCAGTGACCTGATTATAAAAAATAGACCAGACAACGATTATATAGACTAATACTGATACGTAACGGTTTCATGTGATATCCACCCGTGTTCGTTGTGATTTTAATAACAATATAAACTTTAAACTCCTTACTTATTATCTAATATTTTGACATGACGTTTGGTAGAACACCTACCTCGCGCTCTGATGGGTCGCGGTTTCGAAGCCCGCCGGGACAAAATAATTATAATTTTCTGTAAGCAGGTCTTCCCTACGACTAGTCACTTCAGACATTAAACGGAGGAAAGGAATATCGAAATTCCGCCCGGGTAACGAACCACCGCTAATAGGTGAAATAACCTTGAAGTGAGTGTTTCGGTCTCAGACTACGAACTAAGATCGAAAGAGATCGACAGCGCATCATTGTCTGATGTTCTGTAGCTGGAATATCACCTATCATCAAGTGAACCTTATGCTCGTTTGTCGTTATCTAACATAAAAATTAAAACAGTAAATTTCTAACTTTTTAACTATATATTTAAACTGGCATTCTAAAACATCATAGAAATAATGTTAAAACTAGTAAACTTGAAAAATATTTCGTTAAAAATCTCACCGGATATAATCATATCTCCCCGATCCGTAGTCCAGTAGTTGATAGAGGAAGGATAAGCTTCTGTGTGACATTCTAGCGTCACATCTTGTCCCAGGTAGGCGCCTTCTAACTGATTTGGTATTGACAGCATTGGGGGAACTGAGAAACAAATCCACACCTTTTAACTGTTGTTTAAGTACTCTTTGATTTACTGATTTGTTCTGACATGTTTTGAATTAAATACAATAGTTTCAAGAAAACTTTAAAGCGTACAACTTCTGAAAATGATCTATTTTTTTACTTTGACATTTGTTTTAGTACCTACTTCATGATATATTAAATGGAGGATTTTTGTAACAAAGTTGTTTAGTCAAATTGTCGTAGAACACACTAGATGATTAATTTGAAATGAACTTAATGTATGTATTACCCCAGTGGCGGGACCGCGATACAAGCCCAAACGCCTGTTTTACCTTATTAATGCATTCAAAAGAAATAGAATAATGTCATTAGTCATATGTAACTTATACGATTACGTTATTATATAAGTTATATAAATATATAAACACGTATTATGTTAAAATCGGCAAGACGGGCTTTTGGGCTTGTATGGTAGTCCCGCCACTGTGTATTAGGCTCTAAGTTGAGTAGATACGTAATATAATGTTTAAATGCTACATTAATAGATCGAAGAAGCTTAAAATTTATTGAGGGAGATTAGCAGATTATTTGACATTTAGTTAACCAAGGTAAGGGAATGATTATGCTATTTAAATCTTCATGAAATGGGACATAGCAGAGATATTATAAGTGTTTATAAATGCAAAGATTTTGGTGAAAATATTATGAAAGAAAAATACGTTTTATGTATTTCTATTCAATACTTAAGAATAATCTCATTTAACCCATCAGTCAGACAGATTAAGAGTGATTAGGTTATCTCTCAATCGCGAGACGCAATAATAACCTGTTCTTACATTAGTAGAGGTTTAGATAATCTGAGTAATCTACCCAGTTAGGGGTTTAACCTCGGATTACAGTAATACTCACACTGAACCATAAGCATGATGCGTTTGCTAATCGATGGCGGCACTCCATTAGATGCTATACACAAGTAAGCGCCCATGTGCAGACGAGATACCTTCGTTATTGTGAGTGTTTCACCGTCAACGACACCCACTGTTGACAAATAGTATCACAGATAATGTTCGTTAAATAACGCCTTTATATTTTAAAATCTAGCAAGAATAGTGAGTAGGTCTATTGAATATGAAATCAGCCGGCCTAGCATGACCGCTACGAGATATCTCGCGGACGAGAGAAGACAAACTAAGAAGATCTCGATATATTATATCTGGACATCGACAATTTTGATAGAAAAGATTTCTCGATCGACAAATATATCTATTTTTGATATTAAAATTCGAGTTTTAGGTGTATTTGTCATGTTAGACCCGAAAGAAATAAAGAGATAATCGATTAAAACACGAGAAAACGGTCGACAAAATTTTGTCGTGTCTGTCATGCCGGGCCGGCAGGTATGACAATTACATACATTAATCGTTTATCTTACTAGATTATTCATCGATTTACCGCCTGCAAACTACTTATAAGTCTAAGTATATTTGTTGCTTAGGACTTTATAAAATGTTATATTTTATAAGATGTTGTATCGAGTGGATTCCAGTTGACTATTATACGTATACTAGTTTAGTGTAAGATCTGCTGCTGCTTACTTTCATTGCGTTGTTGTTCATTTTTAATTAATTAAATTACCTGATTCTCCATTATAATTAAAATCTTGTCCATCTTCCCGCCTCCACATCACATAGGGCTCCGGATACCCGGACGCACGGCAGACCAGGGTCACATCAGCCCCTTCTCTAACCACCATATCCGTAGACGTCATGTTGTCGATGATTGATGGAGGCACTAAAATAGTTCGAACCTTTAATTAACCGGAAGTGTCCTAAGAGTAACTTGAATAATTTATTATGTCAAAAGTATTGTCATTTGTTATTTATAATCGTATAACAGCTTTTAACCTAGGTGACAGTAACATCATTAGTATAAAAAAGAAGTAGGTACCTATCGTTGGACTAAGAAAGTTAACTTTGCCTTTGATTGAGAAACGCAATACAAGGATAGATACTTTCTATGTGGGATAGTGTTCTATTAGTAATAAATGCATTTGAAAACAGTGGATTGACTGAATCTATCATACTTTAAACTGTTAAAGAATACGAATACGAGTAGTAATGAGCTCTTGATCCTAATATAGAAAAAATATATACATAAAGTATATTGGACTGGAGAATACAACTGTGGATTTTCTCACTCTAAAGGTATTTTGGGCATCACATTTTGACGGACCCAAACGTCAATTAGGTTTAAAGAATTTTATTTCATTAAGACTAAATACAGTCACTTACATGAAAAATATTTAAAAACTATGTAATCTACGGCGACCTGAATATAAAATAAAACTCTTAAAACTATGCATGCAAGAACGTATACAAATAGATTAACATTTTTTTTTTACAAAATACATATATAAGAAGAAGTGAACATCATATTTTGAGACACTATTTTAATAAGGAATAATCGTTTAAAATATGCTTGGCTAGCTCAGTCTTAAACATACCAAAATATTTAGCATTTTTAATATTTTTTGGTAATTTATTGAAAAGCTGTGCTCCCTCGAAAGTTATTTTTTTTTCCCGTAATTATTGCGGGCTTTAGGAATGGAAGGTTTATGGGAACTACGAGTTACGATATTATTAATATTCCTCATACTGAAGGAAATATTGGTGTGAATAGTTTTATCAATAATTTTACGAACAAGAATATATAAGCTATAATTGTAAAGTTGAAACAGGTGGAACCATAGATGGAAAAACTGTGAAATATTATCGTTTAAATAAACGTATAAGAATTGACTCCCTTATTGTAACAAAGAAACATATCATAAATTGCATCAAAAAACATCAATGCCTTTGCCAATGTTTGCTACCGCTGGCGCTATGTGGAGCTAATTAGGCTGCATGCGAACGTTTAGTGATGCTACATTGAATTGCACAACTAGTTAGTTGTGTGTTGTTTCAACTATGCAAGCATTAATTCGTGTCTATTAAAACTTAAAACAACTTCTAAGTAGAGATTAATAATATTATCAAGAAAAACGTTTGAGTTGAGACTCAAAGTTAAAATACTTTTCGCTAATCTTTCAGGTTTCAAAGATTTTCCTAAAATAAACGTTTCATTTTCATACTTCCTTCTTTTAATAACTTATAACATAATTATCTAAGGTACATTCATGCACAAAATAGATAAGCTCTTTTAAATAAAATACTGTATACCGGATTAAAATGCGATTTATTATTTATAATGTTTAAATTATTTATACCGACGTTTCGGATGCTTTTCAGCAAGGTCGCGGGGAGACAGAAAGATGACAGTTGTCTGATATTTGAAATGTCACAAAAGTTTTTTAATCCGGTATACAGTATTTTATTTAAATGTGTGATACTCGCGTTTATAAAAGAAAATATTAGATACTGACCGACAACTTGAAGATATCCTTTTCTAGATCGCATAGGATCAGTGTTGACTTGGCACATGTACCATCCTCGATCAACCTCATGCACATCCTTGATATGCAGATACCAGGACCGGTGGTCGTTGTAGGACAAACTGATGCGTGGGTTCTGGGTGATGATGTTGTGATGGATGCTCAAAATTGTTTGAGTATCCATACGGACCCAGGCCACCTGAAAAATATTATCTTGATTGTTTTGTCATTACAATTTCTCCAATACAAATGTATTTTATATTTAAAATACATGTGTATTGGAGAAAGTATTACGTAAGCTTTGGATAAACTTATTTTATATTTAGAAAACGCATATGGCTTTGGCGAGCAACAAGTAATAAATACTCTCAATACAGCTGTTTCAATAACTCGATCGATCAGTTCTTGAAGGAGAGTGCTGTAGCGACATCTACAATATGTATACAATCAGTATGAAGACGCCAATAATCCTGAATCGCGATACCAATGTTTCTCCGAGCGCTGTAGGTATACCTATATAACATCTCGACATCAACCATTGGGGCCTTAGGGCCAGACAATCAGTGGTTAGATTCCTCAGAATCCCCCCTTTGCACAAGAAGAGGGTAGAAAAAGAATCAAAGTATTGTGGCGCTATTTCTTGCCAACGTTCATACATTGATCAAACAAGGTTTTTTTTTATTTTATTTTTTTTAATTAAGAATAGGTAAGCGTTTGCCCGCCATCACACCTAATGGAAAGTGAACCACTTAAGACACGCTTACCTAGGAGATGCCTATTAACTCGAGACTTAAAAAGAGCCATGTTGTACTGCTCAGGAAAGACAGACGCAGGGAGAGAGTTCCAGTCCTTAGCTGTTCGCAATAAAGAGTTGCGAACAGCTAAGGACTGGACTGAAGTTGGAGGAAGAGCACACCAAGCGTCCTCTACAATCTACATATTTAAGTTTTCTCGATATCTAGACTTAAATATAAAGATTTTGTAAAGAACAATAAACTATAGTTCAGGGATCGTTAAAAATAGAATGAATGCGCGTCAATGATAAATATCCTATGGCTGAGGTCACGTAAGATCTAGTAAGCCTCCCGCCCATTCGTACAATAACATTACGATAGACATAACGATAACCGTTAATTCTCTGGTTAATAGATATCTGTGATCAAAAGTCAGCCCTTAGAGGAGATAATCCTTACCTTAAATCCTCTTAAGTTATCGACAACGCAAGCGAGCAAAGCGTCTCTGCCGACGGTGACCGTGACATTAGGTATTGGTTCAGCGAACCTCGGGTACATCGACTCTGTAAACAAACATTCATTACACTCTAATCCAAGAAGATGGGACAAACATGTTTACTTACAATAGAAAATCTGGTAGGTAATATTGAGTGACATTTGCGAAGATATTAATAGGCACTTACTAGAATTGGTTCAATAAATGACTATGGATTGAGTTTTTGGGCGCCGATGATCTCTTACCATCAGATGAGCCCAAAACCCATTTGCCCCTATACCATAAAAATAGAAAAATAATATGTCTTATTAAACATATTGGAGCACGATTATTTTGTAAAAAAAAAAATACAAAATTCACCCACAACCTTAGAGTCGCGAGTATGTTCCCGACCTTTCAAGTGGGAGTAAAGTCGTACGCTTAAGCACATTTAAAATATTTTACTGTTGAATGGAGCAAGATGAAGTTTACTCGATAGAAAAAATATTACTTCTAACGATCGATTCAATAGACCGTGGTGATAATTTTCTTTTGTTTTACCGTAGTTATCGCGCGGAGGAAGAAGCTGGATTAAAGTTTAAATTGCAATACTTAATACTTTAACGTGTAATAACTGTTTAACTGTATATATTTATAAGTGATTTTTTTAAGATTTTCCAACTAAATCTGTCTCACTGATATTTTGCCTGGGGCCTGCCTCATCGAAACCTTACAGGCACAAACATATGTCGGCTCCACGCCTCACTAGGGGTCTCAGGAATCCACAAATTGAACTCAAATCAAATCAAATCAAAAACACTTTATTGAACACCACACGTGAAAATAATAAAAATATACAAAAAGTCAAAGTGAGTAGCATACAAAAGGCGGCCTTATCGCTGAGAAGCGATCTCTTCCAGGCAACCAGAGAAATTAAAATATTAAATAAACATAACATAGATTAGGGTAGTGCTCTAAAAAGAAAACATACAAATAAGAAAAGAGATAAAGTACAAGAGATAAGAAACAAGTCATAATAAGTGAACTAAAAGAATAATAATAATAATAATAATGTTTTCCGAAAAATCATAACAATATGTTTTAACAAATAATAATAATAACCCACAACAATGAAAAATATGTATATATATATTCACATGTGTGTGTGTACACACAACATACATATATACACAATACTCCATAAAAGTAAGACTACTTCAGAGACTGAAGGAAATGCACCTTGAGCAAGCTTTTAAACTGTAATTGAGTCTGAGCTTTCCTAATGTGAAGAGGTAAATTATTCCACAACTTAATCGAATATATAGAGAACGAAGAAGAATACATTTTGGTGTTGTGAAGAGGCATAAAAAGGAGTAAGTTATCAATTGAGCGTAAGTCTAGTTCGTGAGAGGCGCCCAGAAAGATAAAACGTTTTTTAAGAAAAGAAGGAGTTGTAGGATCGAAGAGAATACGATATAGAAGAGAAAGTAACATATATGTATGTCCCTGCGTTGTCGAATTGGTAGCCAATTAATTTGAGAACGATACTCCGAGATGTGATCAAACTTACGCAAACCGAAAATAAATCTAATAGCGTAGTTTTGAAGCCGTTCCAATTTGTTAAGTTGCTCCTCAGTTATATCTAGATAGCATGCGTCCGCATAATCTAGGATTGAACTCTTCACCTATTTAAAAATAATACCTAGTATAAGTTTTACTGCCTCATATAACGTGGTTTATACCTGGAGCGCATCAGCGATGTTTGCAGAGGCTGCAGTGCCAATGCCGCGCATTGTTGTAGAATCGCCAGGTTTTGGAAAAATTACGAAATTCTAAGTGGCCGCAACTAGAAGCGGCCTCTTGACGCAGCCATCGGTAGCCACGTTTCAGACACTGGTATAATGTATGAAATATCACGCCCGGAGGTTGTGGCGGCCACCGGTGGCTAGAAGCTCGGTGGCGGCCACTCTAGCGCTGTGCTTGCTTGGATGCCCTAGAATGTATGAAATATCACAGTGGTCGCGATCTGTAAGAACGAATTCGTCCGAATCGTAGCTCAGATCATTTCTGCCAACGTGTTATTTAAGCACTTCATGGGGTTAGGAACGTCAAGTAAATGACGTCAAATTAGCTTTATTTTATGTCTTGTTAAAACGTGATGTTTTTAATATTATTTTTTTCCAACACTATGGGTTGGTATCAGAATAAATAAATATTATTATCTATACATATAATAAAAGAGTAGGATCGAAATTACGCTTCACTAAATATTTTTACCAGAAATTAAGAGGGGTGATAAAAGAAGGGTAACAGAATGCATAAATGCAATTTTTAAGATTCTTGTCTGTCTGTCTGTCTGTCCGTCTGTCTGTCTGTCTGTCTGTTTGTTCACGCTAATCTCCGAAGATACTGAACCGATTATCATGCAATTTACACAAATATATTAAGGAAAGCCCGGGGCAACATATAGGCTATGTTTTATTGAAATTGGTTATCGGAAAGAAAAGTTATCATCATTTAAATATTATTTTAATGGCACCATATCACCAAATTATAATGGAAACTGACTCGCGTTGAACTTTTTCGAATTGTCAGATGTCAATCACAGTCTGATATGTAAATGAAATAGTTTGATTGTTTCGCCATTTCCAATATGTATTCGTAGAATAGTGGATGTGCAGTCCCATAGCGTAGCTTCTGATGCGAGTTCGAATCTGAAGTTGAAATGAAAGAAATATTTTTTTGTATTTATTTATTTATTTTTTTAAAGAACTATATTATAACAAAAATAGAAAATATATTATTGAAATATTATATGAAAAAGTATTTCTTATGAGATCATTTATTTCACCTTTTCATCAATCCTTTCTCTTAAACAGAATTACGATTATTCGACATTGCTTAAGAAGAATTACGATTATTAGCACCCGGTCAGGAATCCCGGGAATTAAAAAAAAATATCGGAAAATGAAAATGACCAATTAAATGAACGCACGCATCTATTTAAGACAGAAAATGCATTGAATCCAATCTTCGATTGAACTCTGATAAGTAGAAAAAAGACACATATCTGGATTTTGGTCACGTAAAATTTAATTAATATGAATCTCCCTAAAGTTTCTTTAAAGTCAGGTTAATTATTTCAACTATTGAATTTCAAATCATCCTTCGAACCTCAATCTCAACCACCATTAAACATGTCGATAACATGATGCAAAAGCAACCGTCAATGACTAATTTGATAGCTCTTTCCCAAAAGAAATCACCAAGTACAGAGGGTGGAGGAGGATATGTCATTTGAAGAAAGCTTGCTCAAAAGCTCAGCTTAAATTGAACCCCACGCGAACGAAGTCGCGGGCATCAGCTAGTTATCAAATATATAAACCGTAATTACAACTGATAAATCGTGCATGACTTCCATCAATAAACAGCTGAGCTTTTCTTATGACGATCAATTTTGACGAGTAGTAAAATAAAGTCGCGCGCGTGTACGATGTGTTCGCACGCTTACAAGTCCTCGATCGGTAGGTGCCATCGTGTCTACCGTGCCGAGGGGAGCGTGATTTATGTCCGGCCCACCACGACAAATAGCGGTTTGTCGTTGTATCACTCTTTTGCCGGTGGAATAATATTATATCACGCTAAAAACTCTAAATATAGCAACCCTTTAAAAGCTTTGCGAGGTACGCAATTTACATACGACGCGAAATATTTTCTCTATGGACTGTTTTTTTCATTTTATTACCAAGCATTAGTTA
The DNA here is from genome assembly GCA_905404175.1 of Anthocharis cardamines. Taxonomy (NCBI): domain Eukaryota; kingdom Metazoa; phylum Arthropoda; class Insecta; order Lepidoptera; family Pieridae; genus Anthocharis; species Anthocharis cardamines. The sequence goes on from FR989959.1 coordinate 6,815,463, forward strand.
AAAACAAAGAATTTCAAGCATATTTTGTGTTTCAACTTTCAGTGTTATTTGTGCATTTAATATCAAAATTATATCCATTTTTTTACAAGAAATTACTTAAATATTATTATTATTCCCTACGTTTAGTTATGAAGCACTGTAAAATACTAACATTGATGACATTATTATTATACTAATTGAAAATGTATTTAAATGTAGTCATATTTATCATAAAACTACATATACGAGTATTATATTAATTTATTATTTAGTTTCTTATTTAAAAAAAGGAAAGTTCGAGAAAAAAAATTTATACCTTCGATAAAATTATTATAGGTATGATTACTATGACGTAATTTATTTACATTTCATTTAAAACCCAATTGTATTTATAATATTATAATATAGTATAACTTATTTGTAATAGAGTGCATTGAGTAATAACAGTACCAAATAAAAGTAATCATGGTTATAGCCAGTTCATATAATGATCAAACAAAATGTTTAGGAAATTAAAATCATAACTTCTCTATATAAATTGGGATATTGCAGTTGTAATCATAGTTTAATGATCACTGTTTCTGCGTATCATGAGCAAACTATTAGTGTATTTGTACGAGTAAGCATGATATTTTATGTGTTATTGACTTAGCTATGTTTTTATCGTGAAAAAATTGTGAAAATATAGACTTGGTAATTTGTTTTTACTAAAAAGTAATTTAAATGAAATGCAGTCTTCACTTTTGTGTTCAATGTAATGTCTTTCTAAGGATTATTTAAGGTACACTTAAATGAACTGATTTAATTTTACAAGTGTTATTAAAATGTATTATATATCTTCTTTTATATAATGATGATCGTGTTCCTTTTACATTGTAAAAAGTTTTGTGCTGGAATGGTGAAGTATTTTCAAGCAAATATACATACCTATATAGGTAAATGACAGACTATGAGTTATTTTTAGTTTTTGTTCTGAAATAACAGTTTAATATATAGTTTTTTGTATATATTATATATATTTTGAAAAGTCTAATAATTATAAATAGCCAGTGGTTTCATACGCTATGCAAATTAAAGAAAAATAAACTTATGCCAGTGCAGACGTTTTAATAGAACTATATTATTTTAGGACAATCGTTTTCACGTAAACTCAACTGTGTAGTCGACGCATGCACGTATTGCCACGTTAAACGTTATTTTCTCACGAATTTATAAAAAAGAAATTGGAAGAGAAAACTAAATATTATTTTATTGAAATTAAAAATAGCCCATTCCATTAGATTTAAAATCGGCTCTGTATATTTAGATATTTTAACGAACAATCTCTTTTCATATTATATTTGTTTTATATATTAATAATAATAGTATGTAAAATAATTCTTAACTCCTAAATAATTAATGATAACTTATAAGTGTTTTCTTCATATATTATAGTTTTAAGCTTCTCATCACAACGAGTGAGAGTACTGCTTGGTCGATTTATTAAGTAAATTACTCTTCTAAAAATCCTAAAGAATACCTAATTTTATTAAAATCTACAGTTATTTTATGAATAAAATTTTGAAATTCAGTGAATTTTTGAAGTTTCGAATGTTATATTATTTAAACATTAAATCGTCATTATTTCTTATAGGTGTTAAAGCGTTGTTATTTCCGAACGTTCAACTCATACTATCACGTGAGTAATCTAAGCGAAGCAATTTGTCGCCGGGCAATCAGTCGTTTTTCCCTGAAACGGTTGTTAAAATTTGTATTGTGTAATAGCCCGCTGGTCTTTACATTTGTAGGTGGAATTTATATGTTTAAAAAGTGTGGACAACCATATTTTTTAATGGAGCATGAGCTAATGCTCTTTTGTTTTTATGCCCTGGCCAAATCGACTCATCTATTTGCTTCCAATGCTATAAGAACTGGATTCTTTTTTTTTTTTTTGGTTCAGATCTGTAAAATGAACATATAAGAACGGAAACGAACATGCTAGTCATTTCACGGAATTTGATGTTCTCTGGACAGCTTTTAATAACGTCCAATAATATTAGAGAGTTGGGTTAAAATAACTGCATTAATTTTTTAAATTAGAATACTATAAAATAATAATACATTTTATAGCAAAGTGCCCCCATAACTCGTTACTACATAAACGTGTTATCTTCGTTTAGCGGCAAATATCTGTTTTATTCAGCCTTTTGTGTTTTTTAAATAAATAAAGTATCTTTTCACGGATTTAAAACTGTAAGTGTGATTAAGAGCTTATTACATCGTAATTTATGTGCCTTAAGCCATAATTAGTAGTAACATTATATAGCTTTGTAGAGGCGCTAATTAAAGAGAATTACAACTGTAACTTCGCTGTGGCGCCATTGAAATAATTAATGTAGAGAAATAACAGCTGAACAATCCTTGTACGGTTTCCGTAACCAAGTGACAAATAGATTTAGTAATTCGGATGTTTTTTATTGTGGTTCTGAAAAATAATTTTCTATTTTTTGAGTTTTTAATTACGATAATATTATTAATATATGCTATATTTTATAACATGTAGTAAGTAATATAATAATATTATTTTTCTGTTATTGATATTTCAAACTTTCAAGATAATTACTTACTTCTGTTTTACAAATTAACATGTTTTTAACATGTTATTTTGAATGTTGTGAAGATTCTCGAAGAAAAAGATTTATTAAAGCTGAATAGCCTTTTACTAGATATGATAAGATTAAAGTCTAATATCATTTCACATATTTAAAAGAAATTTATTAGCATTCTCACGAGTGTCGACACAGCCCAATATCAAGTAGCTAATCGTGGTCAAAGTCTTATTTGCAGAAACTGATGAAAATCTTCTAAACCGATTGTATGAACCTAAATAACCCGAGATATCACTTATTTATAAACTCCAACATTCATTTTACAACTTAAACTTGATTAAAATATAAACAGTAGATAATTAAAAGCCATCATCTTGATGGCGTATGTATGATTAGTTTGTTTGAGCAATATATGTATGTATGTAACTATATCAACCTGTTGTAGCCAGCGGTATTTACGAACCAATACAACTGCTTTGATTGATGTGCCACCACTATTTTTAGTGGAATTTTCACTCAATCAAAATAGATTATATTTAAACTAATCCATTCTAAGAATACTTACCATCGGGAACATCAATTGGTGCGACTGATACAACATTCTGTCCAGGAATTTCTCGACCTATAAAAAACAGACATTTTTAAAGTAAAGTTTAATTTTTAACCTACTTCCAAAGAAAGTGGCGATTAGAGTTTGCCATATGGATCACGAAAAATTTGTACAGACACCCTACATCAATTAATGCGTTCCATTTCTAAATACATACTATAAGATTCTGTAGTTTATAGGCAGGAATATACCTACTAAAGAATAAACGAAGTCATTACCGATCAAATATCTCGGGCCCTAATAGTTCAGAAAAAACCCTCTAATATCATGCATCATAATATTCACAGCGGAAAGAGCGATTCACGTCAGCAATGTTATAAAATAACTTTTACTCGCCAATTCAAATCAAAATACCTAGGTATATTTATTTAATATTTATTATAACAGTAGGAGTCTCTATCATCTTGCGGAATAATGACTGATATCGATTAACATATAAATAGTCACACTTCTTTGTTCAATAATATTGTTAGTAACCTATAACTATGATATTATAGTATCATCTATTTAACACTCTCCAGCAAAGTTGTTTGAATACAATAATAACCTATGAAACTTTAGTACGCCGTTAAAAAGTTTTCATTGCCGCTTGCTATGAGTAGGTATAGCTAGTAAATGCTTTATGACGATATGGGCCAACTAAGTTACGGATCGTGTTTATTGCTTTTGTTATTAGTGATATTATGTTATATTTAGTTAATAAAATAATATTTTTTTAACAAATAACTGAATTAAATAAAAAATCAGGTTGTTTTAAGTTTGGGCAATTGATAATTTTTAGGTATAAAAGGATCATAAACTCACCTCGTGGTATATAACTTAAAGTAACATTAATAAAGAATTCTCGAATATATGTACATATTATGTACATAGCTCTCTTCCGGTGATGTGAGTGATACCAGTGGAAAACTCTAATTTAGGGCATTACTAAGGGAGCTTAACCGAAATAATAAAGGTTTTTGTTCATATTCTTTCGGTTTTGGTCATATTTACTGAAATAAATAGTGTGGTAAATTGAGTGTATATTACTCATTAAAACTAATATCATGTTATCTCACTCAGACACGTATTTTGGAAAATAAAAATTAACCGGTTTCAAGCCCTACACTAAATTATATTATCTTTAATATTACAAATATTTATATCGCATACAAATATTACGATATATTTTTGCTTAATAATACTTAAGACAGATATTATACCTACGCAAACCGAAGAATATTCATGCGTATTTCCTGTTTGGAAACCCCACAACCCTTTTGGTTGCGGTCGATATGCTGACCACAGACCAGAATACTTTAAAGTATAAAAATATACCTTGATTTTAATTTTTTTTTTTGACTATACACTATTATACAAAATTGCTTAGTCCACTAAATATCCATATTTAAATTAATGTATTAACGAATTCCTAGGGAAATTTATCAGATTTATATTTTATTATTTATAAGATTTTTAAGCGCTATACTATATAATTTTAGATTAAAAAAATACTGCTGCCTGTAATCATTTATTTACTTCTTAAAACGACATTTTAACAAGTAAATAAAGCGATGAACCAAAACAATATTTACATTATATCAAATATTTTATTTTCAAAGATACCTTTATATACCTATTGCTTTTTAAAATAAATCTTTCAACGTGCATATTGATGACGTAATGTTAACGTGAGCATTAATTGATTCTGTCGTCTCTTCGGCGCATTGAATAGGACCGCTTTTTGCAGGGCAGTAAGTATACTATTACGAGAAGCGCTGACAGGTCCTCTTCGCGGCCCGACAGGATTGTTCCATTATCGACGAACAGATGAATAATTGACACACACAAGTGTGTTCACCCTTTCACACTAACGAGATGGCGTGCTCTTTTATAAGTGTGATGAGAGATTTTATGATTTTTTTATGCAGTGTCATAAATAGAATGCATTGTGGTAGCAATTTTCAAAAATAATGCCCTTTTTTATAACCTTTTGCAGCAAAATTTGCATGTTAGTATTGTTATTATATAATACATACATGCTTATAATTTTTTGTTAATATACACATGTGTTTCCTTACGCCTGAGGAATATTGAATAGACTGTCCTGTCGAGCGTAGTCTGTCGATATCAGTCATGAAGAAAGTAATATAAAAGTAAGCATTGCCTGTCGTTATTTATGAAGATAAACTAAATTATTTAAACAAATAAAATCAAGATAAAATTTAAAAATGTATAGGTAAAAATCTTTTAAATAGAGCAATATATATCGTATTGGTTCCCTCGATTCGAACTCCAACGCGCTTACCACTATTTCACTGAGGTGGTCTGGGAAACTAGTCTTTAAAACGTAATTTTCTCTTTAAAGGTAACAAATATGTGGAATATATAAAATATAGAGGAATGAAGACTGAAGATATGAGTATAAAATTAAGTCATAAAGAAGTTAAATAACCATATTAGCACTTTGATATCGCGAAAGTTCCCTACTTAACTACTCAAACGTCGTTAACTCGGGGTCACTGAGTAAACACCACCCGGCACCCCACTTGGCCATAAGTGAATTGGATATAAGTTCAATTAACGTGTTAGGAGCAACGATGCTGTTTTTTGCGTATAGCTTTTTAATAACCGTAATGGTACCGATACAAACTTGTTACACATACTTTACATAATTATATTACTATCAGCGGTACGTAAACATTTGAAGTTTCTCAAAGTAGGTGATGGCAGCCTTTCGTGGGGCTTCTGAAGGGCGGCAAAAGGCCCAGTGAAATTTTGGAGCGTCAAAAAGGTCTAGAGGGGCTTAACTCGTTCAAAATTTTCTTCGAGCTTTTATAAGTTTAAAATTTTTTTTAAATGTTTTTTTTTACATTTGTACTGGGACAAAATGTATCTAATTATCTTTGTTGTAAAACATTTATTCGATATTTGGTTCATAAATAAAATATGTATCGTTTTATTCATGTAGACATTCTAGTAGTATTCATGTACAAATTCTAGTTTTGTCTTAAAGACAAAACTAGAATGTGGGTCACTTAGTAATAATTTACTTACTGATTTTATGTAAGTATTACTAATTTTAAAAAAATGCAGTGAAATCATTACAGTAATTACTTACATAACACAATATAATATGTACACGTATACTCGTAATTTAAAAAGTTGATAGTCTTTTATTTTTCAGGAAAATTGCGAGAAATTGAGGTTCGCTTGGAATGAGTTCATTAAAATCTATAATATGTTATATATTCTATCCTTTCTCTGTGTTACTCGAAATGTTATCATCACATGCTCAAGATCAGTTTCTTCTAAAATCTGTGAATAAAAAATATTAAGTTTCTACCAAATATTGTTAAGATAAATAGGCGTCTCGAACGAATAGATGGACTTATAGACTGAATTTTTTTTTATGTTTCAACGAAAAAAGTATATTTTAGAGAGTGTTACTCGCGAACAGTTACCGTGGAGTATCAAAATGTAAAGTGGGCAATAGCATCCCTATTATAGTATATACAGAAACAGAACCTAACCTAGGTCATATTACATAAACCACCACGAAACTGGGTTTAAACACCTTTATTATGTGAATATTTGCGAATGAAAACTGGGTGCGATATTTTATAAACGCGTTATCGTTTTTCGTCGTTGCGGAATATTTATAAGGCTATTTGAGCGGCTTAGGACGAATAACATCGTACAAAACCGAATATTGTATTGGCTACGAGATATTTTTTGTTTAAGTAGATTTACTTCGTGGTTTTTCCGCATATTATCCTCTTTATAGTATGTCGGCCAAAATTAATTAAAATCAAATCAAATACTTAAGCGTGATTAAGTAACAAACATCACACCTATAATAAAACTTTAAACATATTTTATTAGTGCATAAATGGATACCCTCATACTATAGTCAGATCGACTTGCTAATATAGTCATGCTTTATTATATGCATGTATTGAGATATGAAACTAACGTCTTACCTGAAATAGGGGAAAAAAGTTATAGGTAAAAGTTTTACTAGTATTTTCGAATCAATATTATTTTAATGCAACCGCTGAGTAATGCTTCCATTGATAAATTTATTTTCAAAATTAAATCCATTTAGATAGGTGTAAGACTTAATTATATTGCGCGTTGATCCGTAGCAAGTGGTATCTACTGCACTTTCGTAGCCGTGCTACGCGCTAAGAATGTAGCAATCACGTTTTAACCGGTGACCTGAAATAGGGATGTTGACTATTTTTTGGAATTGCTTTTATTTTATAGATACATCCTTTATAAACACGAAAAAAAAAATCTTATCAAAAAATATTACATATTTCAATAAAAAATACGTAAATAAAAATACTTTTCAAAAATTCCCGCTAAAACGCTCAAAACGTCACGTGACGTCACAGACCGAATTTTTATTGAATTTATTCGTGAGAAGTGAAAAGATTTGTTAAGATCTAACTTTGATCGAACGCGAGCGAGATTGTTTATCGGTCTGTGACGTCACGTGACGTTTTGAGCGTTTTAGCGGGAATCTTTGAAAAGTATTTTTATTTACGATTTTTTTATTAAAATATGTAATATTTTTTTATAAGATTTTTTTTTTCGTGTTTATAAAGGATGTATTTATAAAATAAAAGCAATTCCAAAAAATAGTCAACATCCCTATTGAGGTCATTACACAGCTATAAGGAATAATTGATAAAATAATTTTTGAAAACATTTGTTAAATATGTATGCAATAATGACGACATATTAAAAACATTGGCGATGCCGATTCAAGCTTAAATAAATAAATTATTATTGAATTGAATGTTAACTAATGTTCATTTGGAGTCAGAGCGAACATTAATTATTCAATGTCATAAAAATGTCTAAGAGTGTCAAAAGGCAGAGGACTCAGCATATTGAAGAATTAACATAGTACTTCCGAGATAATATTAGGATGCAGATAATTCTGGAAATAATTTTACGTATTTTAAGTGATAACTCAAGTAATTAATATTGCAACGAGAATAGCGCGATCATTTTTATTTACAAAAGTAATGGCGTACATCCATAACTGTCTCTAGCGGAGATGCCAACGGATATCCGTGGATGAGTCACCCAGACGACCCCTGTCCGTTTTGTTTGTGATTCTTCCCCTTGTTAAGTGAATTATGTTAAAGAAATACGAGAGCTTCTTATCTACAACCCTCTGAATAAATTTTGCTTTTGAAGAATCTCAGTGCGGTTAAGTGTGCCATCTTTGTTATGATTTAATTTAAATTTATTCTTATCATTTCAAAGTTCGGGCGCCCTAATTAAATAAGTGAGCTGACTTACAATTTCATAGTAAAGGGAATTTCTACCTTTCTCACGGTATACCGTGAAATGTTTATCGAGTTTTCCTCTTCGAAACAAACTTGTCCGTCTACGAATCTTAATATATACATTGTTTAATATTACCATTGCTTGAATCATTATCTTATTCCTTTATATAAATCTTATAGTAATCGAAATTTACCAACAATAAGGATAATATTGAAATATTTTTAGCGGCGCTTACAAAAAACATAGTTACTTTTTAAAGGAATAATAGTGTTGCAGTTCATAAATTTCACGTAAACTCAAGTCAGTGAATGTTCCTTCATAATACATGTTCTTCTTGTTTACATAATATAAAAAAACATACAAAATTCTTAATTATCAGCACAATTAAAAATAATCTTTGTTAATTAACCAGAAATAGTGTCTTTATTAATAAATATTATTCAAATATAATTTGAATTGTTTCAGTAATTTTAGATATTACTTCTTACACACAAAGAAACAATCAGATTTACATCTAAGTTTTTCTTAAATCGCTGTTTACAAATATGCTATATAAAAAAGTCTTTTTAACACTAATAAACGGCCTCAAATGCGATAAAAAACATCACAAACATAAAAATATTATGGTAGTGTAGTATAAAGCTATTTCTCAGAATTTATAAATGCCACATAATGGCCTTAAAAATAACAAGCGTAGTATTAGAGAGCTGAATTGAATTGATATTTCTAAAATAAAGTTAAAATCATACATAATAATGTCATATTACGTAACTTTTTATTAAATATTATTCCACATTTTCCTTTGATATATTGAACGAAGGACGCCCACAAAAATAAATACCGAACAGAATTTTTCCAATCAATAAAAACTTTTTACAAGTTGGCGTCAAACTCAATATAAATGCTAATTGCAATCTCCACTCACCTGTCGTACTGCAGGCTGTTAATGCTATCCATATTACACAGTACAAATTTAAAAAAAGAGTCATTTTACGTTAGTCATAAAATATGGGGTGATATATTTGTTATCAAAGTTCACCTATGTTGTACGCGAGCGCGTGAAAAGTCCGATAGTACGGCAAGCGAGCGTGCCATCGCGAAGCTGTCGTCGGAAGCACTGGCGCGGGGTGCCTTGCCGCTAACAACCCCCAGCCAGATAAACAAGGGCGAGAAAACTGGGTACACGCAGACAAACCGTCTCGCTAGCCTTTGTAGCCGCCAACGAATAATGGCATAATAAAATAAGACAAAAGACGAATAACCGACCAACGTTTCTCCGCGCGCCACCGCTAGACGGCTCACTGTCAAATATGCATAATCCGAATAATAAACGAACGATATTCTCTTGCATAAACAATATAATTTTTGTGATGTTTTTTTATCGCATTTGTGGCCATTTATTAGTGTAAAAAAGAACAACTTTTATATAACATATTTGTAAATTACAGCGATTTAAGAGAAAACTTAGATGTACTGTACATGTGAAAGGACAACGCAAAACTCTGATGAGCAATTAATTAATTATATTATTTTTTACAATACAATTCGTTACTTTACATTTCAATCAGATTAAAAGATATTGATAATACAGAGTGTAATTATTGCGAACGATTTGAATTAATTACTCCCCAATGTCTAATCAATTTCTTCATTGCTGGGCTCCTTTGTGGAAGTAGAATTCTATATAAAATGGTTCTTCAGAGAGGCTTAGGCATTATCGATTCGGTCAGTTCTGCATTCTAAAATCGATATGTAACCGACCAGGGTCAGATTAAGGGCATCCGGGGCTACTGCCCCACAACAAAATAAATATAATATTATAATAATAAAATTCGACTCGAATATAATATTATATAATAATAACACTAGTAAACAACTTTTCCTTTTATATCACTATTTTATTTTTACCTGCTGTACTATGTATAAACATTTTTGGGGCCTCCTTTGTTGCTCCAAAGCCTCCATCTCTAAATTCGGCCCTGTAACCGGCGAACTGCTTAAGATTACATTGAGTCTAATTAATGAGTGATATAATATGTAGTTTAACTAATTAGCCATATGTTATGTCAGAATTATGATATTTAAACTTTGGGCAAGATATATACTCGTACACTCATCAGCGAAAAAACAAGTCTCCTCAATACTTAGCGTAGTTAAAAATGATCTTACATTAGTAATAATAAGTTAACAAAAACCTTTTACAAAATACAATAGCTACAAAATATTATATAATTGTGGGAAGCTACGTGCTCTTTTCATAAAACATTATATATCGGGCGTATCGTAATCATAATTTACAAAGGTGAAATAAATGGTTCGACACTCAATTGGGTGTAATAAATTTCGTAAAGCGTTATCTTAAAACATTAATTTATGATAGAGATGTCTAGCGTTTTTTCATTAACGTGATAGTAACCATTAGTTGGAGTAAATAAAGTAAAAATACTGTAGAAAATGGCACAAAGAGTGATGTAGTTTTAAAACTTTTATCTTAAAAGCATTGGTTATACCTCAACGTGGGCTAGCAGACATAATATAAACCGTAACGAGTGTCTGAGAGTTGAATGTGCAGTTATTGCTGTATCATGCACATCGCCCTGTGTCCGACACCGACATACACTTTAGAGTCGACTATGATAACAGTACTGAAGTCTTATAGTCATATTACACTTAAATATTATATCGTTGCACTATAGCGCATTTTAATAATAAAATATTGTTTATAAGTACTTTATGTTTTCTTCCCTACTGATTGAAATTAATAATAATGTTTTGACGGGCTAGTTGGCGCGTTCGGTAGAACATCTGCCGTGCGCATCGATGGGTTGGTTCGAATCCCATGGACACATGTTTGTAACTTTCTGGAAGCATGTTTTCTCCACGTAGCAGTGAAGAAAACATGCATGCTTCGGGCATTGATCGGGTGGGAGGAATATCTCAATTCCGACCGGGTAACAAACCACCGTTGTATAGATGGAAATCCGTAAAGTGCACATTGCGCGCTTCGGTTTCAGTCTATGGATTTCCGAATGCTCGAAGTAAAAAGCAGGTCGACAGCGCATCATTGACTGATGTTCTGTGGCTGGGGTATCCTATCGTCAAGTGAACCGAATGCTTGTCTGTCGATATCTTACATAACATAAAATAACAATGTTTAACGATATTTATTGTTCGCAAAAGAAATTACAATTCACGTGATGGAAATTATAATAATATAGTTTTTATTTTATTTACAACTTTATTAAACAGAAGAAATACATATATGAAACTAAATTTACCGGAATAAAAGGTACAATAGGTGGTGCTATTGTTAGAGTAGCAATCTCTTCCAGACTACCTTTGGATGACAGAAATAACAAAATGTGTAAATACATATATGAAAATTAAATAAGCTGAAAGAAACAGTGAAGAGTTGTGTGATATTTTAATGTATAACAAATAAATCTAGGCAATGAATTGAGGTTGGTATTTATTTATGATATAATGTTATATACTATATTATACTCTCTTGAGTATTGTCAATCGTTATGAATTATTTTTAAAAACTATACGAATCTTTTATATCTATTTGTTTTTCTATCCAATATTTGATATTATTTATAGTTTCTCCCCGCTTCATCTGCGTAGAATTAATACTACGGGTAGCTTATTTTATATTATTAAATATTCTAATCGTGGTTAGTATCTACAACATATTAATATCTCAGTGGTTAGTATGAGATAGACTGCAGATACGGTATACAAAGATCCTTAAAAAAATATCTTTTAATTAACCTGTCTGGTCAACAATATAGAAACATTATTTCTTTCGGAAAGTTAAAATATAATGAATTTTATATTCCTTGCCTCGGAAATGATTGATTCCCCATCCCCCCCTCCCTTCCACGTCTTTAAGGTCGGTTTAAGCGCGAAGAGGTAATCGACAGACAAAGTTACTTTCGCATTTACAATATTATAGTAGGGATTATAATATATCGCTAAGGAATACGGTGGGATCAATTCTATTTGGAATGATAAATAGATAAGCTGTGGAATTCATAGTAAAGACCATAGATTATACACTTACGACCCGCCCCGGCTTCGCACCGGTGCAATGCTGATACTAAATACACGACAGAAAAACTGTTATTATTATACATATAAACCTTCCTCTTCAATCACTCTATCTATTTAAAAAATCCGTTGCGTAGTTTCAAAGATTTAAGCATACAAAGGGACAGAGAAAGCGACTTTGTTTTATACTATGTAGTGATACTGGTAGTTAAGACTTTGAAAGAGCGTCTTTCAGACACGGACTGTGCCAATTGGAACGGATTGCGTCATACAATATGAAAATTTATGGTCCGTTCAGTTTTTTCTGGATGATGTGTGATTTGATCAAGTAATGGTTGGAGGCAGCCGGCGGGTCGCCATTTAGTCGCGCCGCTCTCCAGTTTATCGACCTCGACGTAGGATAATGACGTTTCTTACGACGAATCGTTGTCGCTATAACGTTGTTGCAGTAAAGGATGCGCTTAAAGTAATGGCTCGTTTTGTTCCTTGAGATTTTTATGGCTTCCTTAACCAGTTTGGCTTTTATTATAATGCAGAAAAAGGGTTTTTTATTATATTAACGGAGGCGAACCCCTTCTCAAATCCCTGTCACTGAGGGGTTGCAAAAGTGTGCTGTCTTGTATGGTATCTACGTATTCCATAGTTATATTGATAATGTAAAACTATACTTATTTAACCAAATATTACATGGCTAACAGCAGCTTACAACAATATCAGCTTCCACAATAGCATTTCCTGTGATGTTGATAGCTTGTTAAAATTTTAATTTAATTTAATTTAATTTCCAATCAAAATTTTACTAAAACATGTAAAATGCTTTGGGTAAACATATTAGAAAAAGGCTAATTACACAACACACACACACATATATATATTCTTATATGAATTCTTTTGGTTTATTAAAAAATATTATAAGAATTAATATTTTTTAATAAAACAAAAACTTCATAAAAGAACATTCTTGTTGATTATTAGCATATATAGAACAGTATAGCATTTAATATATTATATATCTAGATAGTTTTTTCCCGTATAACTTTGAGCGACAATCTCAACTTTTATTGCTAAATCGATGTGCTGATAAGCAATTTAAATATTTCACCCACATTTCACGATTTCTACATCATCGTCGTTCTATCCTTTGATAATATTATGATTGCATGTCCTTTATAATACGGACTATCGGGGTATAAGTACATATTATAGTATGAGGTTATTTAAAGACAGGTAGATAAGATATGATTTTTCAAGATTCCGTCCCAAAAAAGGGATGCCATGTTACCGTGTCTTTTGAAATCTTATAGAGAATCTGTTGTTTTTTCCAGATAATACTTCTTAAGACGGATATGCTCAAAAGATGATCCCCATACAAGATTGTTTTTACTTTTATTTTACATATATTATACCGTAGTCACACTTGTGAGAATATAGTTTAAAGAATAAAATAATGCTTAGTGAAATATAATATTTTTTTTGTGGTAAGGAAAAGGTAGATCATTCGATATATCGCAAAACTAAATAAATATTTTGGTAAGACAGCTTTAAAAAAATGATAGATTACATGGAAATAATAATAATATGCATAATCTAACTATACGATTATTTCAAAATAATATTTAATGGTTCGTTCAGTTTAAATTGTCGTCTGTGAGTAAGTGCGTATTTTATAAATGGTTTTTTTTTTAATGTTAGTTATCAAAAGACGAGAATGAGGGTCACTTGATGGTAGGTAGTACCTCAGCCACAGAACATCGGGCAATGATGCGCTGTTGACCTACTTTTTACTTCGAGTATTCGGAAGTCCATAGACTGAAACCGAAACGGGTAATGCATTTCACGGTTTTTCCATCTAATAACGGTGGTTCGTTACTCGGTCGGAATTTCGATATTCCTCCCACCCGATCAATGCCCGAAGTTACCATACGTGGGGAAATCATACTTACAGAAAATTAAAAAGCATGTCGTCCCAGTGGGATTTGAACCCACGACCCATCGATGCGAACGACAGGTGTTCTACCGAACGCGCCAACGAGCCCGTCTAATTATATGTATTAAAAAGTACATAATCATATTACATATTTTATTTTTATTTATTTATTATTATTAAAAGTAAGATGAGGACTTTGGAGACTGCGGTAGTATAAACTGTGCTAGAAACACCAGCAAATTAAATTAAAATTAATTAAACCAAAACAACATTACATGTTATTAACTTACTACACAAAAATGTATACACTTAATGAAAATAGATAATATTATTTATTATATTTTAATGCATAACAAATTTGTTTCTTTTATTTTTATTGTCAGTTCAATTAAATCACTTAAAACATTTTGGACTGATGCTCCAATATCTGTTGTTTACGTGGCATAGAACACGCAAGGGTGACATTTTTATTTAGGTCACCATATAAACATTGTTTTCTGTTATTTTCTTAATAATTATTTTATATGTGTTATGGCCTAGGAAAGCAAACGAGCATTCAATATCCGCAGTGCTAAATGACCTGCAGATGCGTTGTTGGCCTTTTGGTAAGAATAGGCTCTCCAAATCGTACCTATCGGTTTAGATAAATAGCTGGCGACAACTAATTCCCCAATGAGGTTATATAAAACGCACCTTGCTCGACTTAAATATTTTGCGGATGGAACTTGGAAATTTAGCTCTTGGAAAATTAATTTTCTTCTACTATTTGAAGAATACGTAAGATTTTTTTAACAAGTTACTTTATTATATTATGATAGTTTATCTCGGTTCTGAATAGAAATCAGTTAAAATCAAAGAAGTATTGAAAATAAAAATTATGTTGACTCAACATTTTGTGAATGTATTCAGGTAAGTTTTAATAATATTTTAATGTGTCGACTACGAAGTTAGCGCGGCGGAGACATCGTAAAGTTCCGTATGAAAGTTGGTAAATCAGCAAGAAAATGCAGATTGAAGGAAAGCTATTTTCAACAAAACGGTCCGCATCGGCTCAGAAATTGGTTCTTCTTCCCGCTCCACTGGCCGATGAAACTTGCTACGCTGAAACCTATTTTTATTATTTCGTTGTACAACTTGTTTTGTGATAGGTATTTCGTTTTAATCTCCGGAGCAATTCTGTTTATGCGATATTGTGATATTTCTCTTAACATTTCAATAAAAATGGTTTCCACTGTATCTATGATATTTATATGTTGTACTGGATACAGATAGACAATAGGGAGTGATTTAATTTAAGAGAACTTAATCTTACCTTACAAACCTTTATTTTCACCGTATTGGAAGGTAGTTAAATGAGGTAAAAATATGGATTAAGAAAATGTAGTTAATAATAACATAACATAATTAATTTAAAGATGAAAAAACACAAAAAAAGTTGCAAAATACCACTTGAGTTTACAGTGCAACGGTATCGATAATTTTCATGTAAACAGATTGAGCTCATAAACAAATATCTGAGAATTAGTGATAAAAAAAAAACAATGTTATACAATTTTTGTTTTCTATAAGATACAATATTCATCTTCTTTATTATTTTTCAAAGCCGCAATATTATGCGAGACTGTACGGCAGATGGATCAGAAAACATAAATCCGACGTCTAAACATGTTGACGATGAAAATACTTAAGAAAAACAGACCTTACGTTTACAGCATTCATAGTGCCGGTCTGAGGATGTTTTATATCTTTATTGATTTTACATTGTACTTTATGGCGTCCTTTTACTATGTTTTGTATTTATACCAATTAGTATAAAATGGACTTTAATAAAAGTATTATCAATGTTTTGACTACACTCGCTTTTCTATTAAATTTATATTTTTTTAGTAAAAATAAACAGATCTCTTTTTTATGTCTTATATTTTTTCAGTTAATAAAATATATATTATAGTGTAAAAAATGTTTACAAAGAGGCCTAGAATTATTTAAAAATATGCATTACTATAAGCATAGCTTTTGTGATTTTCGCTCAGAGTGCTTTAAGGTCTTAAGAAGAAAGACATGGAAAATTTTAGTCATGTTTTTATGTAGTAAACTAAAAATACTGTCATAATAAGTATCGAGGATGTTATCTGTGGCACTTGTATTCTACTGAGATTTTTAATGAAGTTGAAAAAAAAAAACATTTAAAACCCACAATTTCCTTCCGCTACTCGCGTCATAAAAACAATAAATTCACCCTCTGAATTATTTATCGCCACCTCTCCATTTGGCCTCACCACCGTCGCATACGAATTTATTAGCCTTCACGCTTATCACGGTGGATGTCTCACTCGGTGGGCTTTTGTGAAATAGTTCGCATTCGGCATAGAGTTGTGCATACTTCGCCGCTTCCACTGTGTGAGCAATTCCGTAGATGTTCGAAAAATGCACTACCTCTTTTGCGATACCTTTATTCCTCAGATCTCCAATACACCCTTTTAATAAATAGCCTTTGCCGATGTTCTTTGAAGAAGGGAAAATGAGATTTTTCTCGGTAATGGTATGCGCCAAGCGTTTGAAGTAAATCCTTTATATTACTGCAAATTATATATAGATATATCTAATTTTGTTCTAGTTCCCCTTTCAATTTGAAGAATTCATTTTAAATTTTTTATTCAACTATACATGGGAGTAATATGCAATTTCGGGCTTACTTAACTCATAATATTAATCAAAATCACGACATAATGTACAAGTAAACAGCTGTGTATATCATGTGCATTTTACGAGGCTTTTATCAAATTTGAAAAGCATAGCCCGTTTCATCTAGCGTGTACTGAGCAGTAGCATGAATTCATGAATGTTTTATTGCGGAGGCGACGCGGAGTTAGCGAGAAAAATGCGACGCCATTCATTCGCTCTCGTCACGGACACTAACTGCGTATTCTGTTGTTTGGATTTAGTGCGAAAAATGCGAGTTCTCCGTCTGTAATGCAATCTTTTAAGCCATTGATTTATTGCACTTTCTTTTTCTAAAGTGTTTTTGTTGCTTAATGGGGCTACGGGGAATTACACACTTTTGTTCTTGTTGTTTTACATTTAAATTGATACTTAGGTGAAAAACGTTGGTGATTACTTACAAATGCTTTCTGAGATTTAAAATATAGGAAACTCGTAAAAGTAAATGAATACATTTTGAATTAGCAGATAATATTGCAATTATTATCAGATGAAGAGTATTCCTTATTACACAACTAATATTCCTCAATACAAAGATTATATTATCCAGAAATCAGAAATGGCTAGACAGGATGGCACCAGTTGCTTATGGAACTTATTTTACTGACTTGGCACAAAACGCGATGACCTATATATACACGTAAGCAAAAACCAAAGAGTAAAATAAAACTGAACAATATCTAACTGAAAATAATTAAATATATATTCATAAAAAGATAAAACTCATATAAAAACTCACGAACATGTCCCAACATTTATATAGAAAAAAATAATAATGGAAATTTGCTAAAAACATAAAAGGCTCACGCAGAAAATTGTTGTCTGAAAGAATTAGTAAGACTCTAGATTTAGCCTCAATCAATTTTTAACTCAGTTCCAATGATTGTAAAAATAATGTTCTCTTTTAAAAATATGTATATAATATATTCTATTTTCAAAAAGTGTACTGTGAGTTTTTGTGCATGTTAATTTTTATCTCAAAAGCAGACCATTTGCGATCAGACCTACGCTACGTGTTGATTGAATGAATGATTGAACTATACACTACTTGTTGATTGTTCACAAATTAAAAATTTTGAAATATTTTATTTAAAAAAATGCGTGGGGTGCTTTTTAAGATATTATCAAAATGATAATCACTCTACTCATATCTGTCAATAAAATATTTATAACTATTGACACCATGCACCCTATGCTTTTTTTAAAATAAAATATATTTTTTTATTCACACTATTATTAATTTATATTTATTGAAATTTTTAACACTATTCTTAATTTAAATTTATTAAAATTTATTTTCTATTTTTTAGTTCGGTTTTCTATAAAAACCGTGTTTTTTAGTTTTTTTTAACTATTATTTATTTAAATTGAAGTTGCATGAAAATACCTTCCTAAAATTTTGGGTTATTTAATGAATTCGACCTGAAATCACTACTTTATTATTCTTCTTAAGTTAAGAAACTTTGTAAGTTAGTTAAGAAATAGAATTATCTACTTCACGGTTTTATAAAATGTAGGCGGGTTCCTTTCCTTTAGATCGTGAACTTATCCAATTATAATATAATTTGGAGATTCAAGGAATAAATCAACATTTTCTTTAAAAAAATTGTACTACTTTTGTAGATTAATCACTTGGAAATCGCGTCTTACAGCAAGGAAGTTAAATTGTTTATACTTCAGGCAAGAATTTTATGGGTATTATTACCTTACTGAATAAGTTGTTAGGGTTGTCGGTGCAAAAACACGAGACTTCATTATATTTTCTTTTCGAATCCGCTTTTTAAGCTCCCTCGGCTATAGTTAACTAGAATATTAATACATTATTAAGGAAAATTCAAAGGAGGTCTCCAATTCATTGGGTATGTTTCTTAATAGTATTATTATTGAAGGAATATTTTTTATGACAGCGAACCATTCGCCTTGGTATAATCATAAATATCTTCGATCATTTAATACTATGTCAATGATAAATACATAAATTTTTTTACTGATAGTGTTTTGTTCTGTGTGTACTAAAAGTATAGTGACTAATAATTTTTGCTACCCTTATATCGCTTAATTTTAGTTATATAGATAGTTAATTAATTACATACATTTCTATAAAAACTAATTATAAATTACTAGCTGACCACTGCCCAATTGCTGGGAGAAATAGCTCTTAGTTAGTAGTTTTTTTACATACTTGACACTTATCTTTATAATTTTGCTAATTAACTTAATATCATTATAAATTATAACCTATATGTTATTCTGATTCATAAACAATAGTACTGTGAAGTTCCATCAAAATTCGTTTAGTAGTTTTTGCGTGAAAGAGTAACAAACACCTTCAAACTTTACATGTCGCATAATATTACTGTAGGATAAACAAAATTGCCAAATTTAGACACTCATTTTTACCATGATATGAATTGAATTCCTTATGGGATTTGGTAATGATCAAATTGTAGCTACATATATTGGTATTCAGTACACACGTGGAGCTTGTTTATTTGAGAAACCGAGTGTGTACAAGTGCTGTAAACGAAACGAGAAGTACGTTGAAGCGGCTAACTTGGCTATCCTCCACGGACATGATTTAAATGTTCTATTTAACGAACCGAGAAAAATAACGCTCGAAGGATACCAAACCAAACAAAATTATTTTTATTGAGTATACCTAATATTATTTATGGACTTGTAGAGTATTTAAAGGATTTTTCAGATGGTCATAAACATCGCTATTCTCAATAAGTGAATTTTTATTTAGTAGGTACTTACGGCATAATACATATGAAAAAAATTACACCTCAATGCCATTTTAGAAAATAACACTAGTACTTGGAATTACTGTTTACAGGTTTTTGATTTACTTCTTTTTTAGGTTAGATATTGACAGACGACCATGAGGTTCACTTGATGGTAAGTGATACCTCACAGTACATTAGTCAATGATGCGCTGTTAACCTAATGTTTACTTCGAGCATTCGGAAATTCATGGACTGAAACCGAAACGCGCAATGTGCACTTCACGGTTTTTCAATACATTAACGGTGGTTCGTTACCCGGTCAGAATTCCGATATTCCTCCCACCCGATCAATTCCCGAAGTTATCAGACGTGGGGAAAACATGCTTACAGAAAACTATAAAAATGATGTCCCGGTGGGATTCGAACCCACGACCCATCGGTGCGCACGGCAGGTGTTCTACCGAACGCGCCAACGAGCCCGTCAAGCCGGGTCTTACTTGTCCTGTTTCATAACGTCAAAAACAGCAATTAGACGTGTTTCAGCCGAATATCTCAAGATCCTCCTAGGGTGATGGAGTTGCCGGTCGTGGGTCGTTTTCTGTGTTCGCAGGGTTTAAGGCTTCGCTGGAACTCGCGTCATCGTTTAAGCGTTGTGAAGAGGCCTTGGGGTCTTAGTGGGTATGGGGACTGTTGCAGTTTCCAGCCTCGACCCCCAAACTCTTCGCGTCACTATATCTTGCCCCGGCGCGTGGAATGTCAATAAAAAAGAGATGGAGTAAGTCTCAGATTCGAAATCAGCGCACCAAAACCCTTCCCTGTCCTCAGTGGCTGGGGATACCTCCTCATTATCCCCTCCCAGACTAAGTAGACACAAAAAAACCTACATCCTTTTTACTATCTGGTTCCGGATTTTTGTCGGCCTGTGTTATTTACATTGTTTATGTTAGTGTGAAAACGTGAATTCCCAAGTTTCCTTGTGGGCATGGGGTAGACCCATTTCTATGTTTGTTTCACTTATCAGTTTTCTTTAAAGGCAGGTAGGTGTTGTCTGTCTGATCAAAACAATTTTTTTATCTTGTATCCCCAGTATTCGAACCCAGGACCTCCGGTCGTAAACGCATCGCGCTTACTACTTACGGCCACGGAGGCGATCTTAGTGTAAATTAATTTGAATTTTTATCAGAATTAAATAAGCGTGATGAGTTCCTTTCCATCTTCGTTGTTCCCTGTGTTTAGGTTTTGGAAGCGCCAGGTTCAATTCCTGGGAAAATTAGGATAAAATGCATACGAGCATGGTAGTATGGTAGTTAATTGCAATCATCATTACCATCATTGTTTGCAGTTTGCACTTGTATGTATAAAAAATAAGTAAAATAGACACAGCAATATGTTTGTTTCACTCAACGCAATGGGACTCGGTTAACCACTTTTTATTATATTCTTTATTGTACCAAAAATTAAACAATGTTACAAACATAACTAATCTAGACAAGTACATATTGGTGGCCTTATCGCTAGGCACCGATTTCTTCCACGCAAACCATATTTAATAGGAAACAATCATATATTAGTTAGGTGGGCCTGCGATTATAGGCACAAACAAATTAAAAATAAAACATAATTATTATATAAACGAAACTAAACACTACTTAATGAAGTTCTTAGGTGTGGAAAACAGTGTTATAGTAAACATTCCCTATTCTGTACCACGTGTTATTAATCTATACTAAAAATACCTTTTACAAAAACCGATGAGATTATAACTAGACGATGCGATCGGCGCGCCAGGATTACATTAGCTTTACAACGTCAATAATGGCGGCTCTTAAACTTTACTGAACTCTTAAATTATTTTATCGCTATTATATTTAACACAAAATTTCTTTAAAAAGGTAAATTGTTCAATAGCCACTAAAGGTCTGGGGAACTTTAGTCATAATATGAAATTGTTCGATAATTTTTAAAAGTCAATTTCATTGAAAAAATACGCAAACTTTTATCGAGTAAGTAGATACTTTCTATAAAATAAATTTTTATATACTAGTCGAATGATGGTATAAATTATAATGGATACTGGTGGTGTTGAATACGTTTGTCTACGATTTTTTTTGATACGAATATCGTTTTTAGATCAGTGACAAGAAGAGAAAGCAAATTCTAAACAAATAACTACTTACTGTAATAAAAAGTATAAAAACGACATTATTTACGAAAGAGTTTTTAATAGGTACTTTTTATTTAGAATGTATACAATATGGTTTATTAATAATTTGTTTCTGTATATACTATAATAAGTGCTTATGTAATAACTTATTTATTAACCTTTTACACTCCGGGCCTTTTTCATTGAGTAGCGGCATCAATATGCACAAAGTATCTGTGTGCATATGCACAAACTAATAGTGCTACAAAGTACAATAATTTCATTCGTTATCTGATTTGGAAAAGGACGTTTAGATAAGACAATATACAGCTTTATGGCTTATGTAATAACTTATTTACTAACCCTTTGCACTCCGCCTCCTCCTTTGCCTCTTTCATTGAGTAGCGGCATCAATATGCACAAAGTATCTGTGTGCATATGCACAAACTAATAGTGCTACAAAGTACAATAATTTCATTCGTTATCTGATTTGGAAAAGGACCTTTAGTTAAGACAATATAGAGCTTTATGGCTTATAGCTGTCTACGTCGCGCAAATGGCTCAAACCGTAATTACCATGAAATTATGTGATCGACGAACACAACGTTCTATTAACGACGGTTGAATGAACTTGTTTAACTGAAAATACATTGTTAAATCATAATGAAGCTTTACGGGTTGATAAATAGACATGAAAGTCGGTTCCGATGCGATGTATATTGAAATAATGTAAGTTAATGTCCAGTATAAACAGATTGACCTCAAAAACCTGAATATATATAGATATAAGAAATTTACTTCCTGGAAAGGAAATTATTTATAGACATATATAATACTCTTCATAAATGGACGTTGTTAAGCAATACTGTGTCAACCCACAAAATGATAAAAATTTAAATTTTGATACCAATCGCTTCCTTGTGAGCTGAAGTACATATTTCAAAAGAGATATATGTATAACATTTAAATCGTTTTAATAGCAAAAATATTGAAAAAACTAGCACGAAACCCTAACATGTTTAGAATATTTAACAATAATGCACTAAATTCTATAACTTTGAAAGCTAGCTACTTAGTGTAATAATAATATTTACAAAAAAATCTATTATTTTTGTTACCTAATTGCAAATCCACAACTGCGTTTCCTTAGGCACTTTTTGCCACGCACTACCACTTTATGGAACCAGCTCTCGCCGGCGGTTTTTCCGAACCGATACGACTTGGTAACCTTCAAGAAACGAGCATATATTCATCTCAAAGGCCGGCAACGCATCCTCAAGACCCCTGGTGTTGCGGATGTCCATGGGCGTCGGTAGTCACTTACCATCAAGCGAGCCGCCTGCCCGTTTGCCTCCTCTAATATAAAAAAAAAATAAAAATTGCAATCTCAATTTTCTCAAAATGGCAACCGTATGGGTTGACACTGTATTGCTTAACAGCGTCCAAATACGTCTTTAAAATTAAATTATTAGATGTTTAAATATTTGCAATCAATCTATAATATGTCCGCTATAGCGTAGCATCAGCTGTTTTACTCTGGATTTTTGGGCTTAGTTGGGTATTATAGTGTGGAGAATACAGACCGAAATGTTTTGAAATAGCTATAAAATAAACGTTTTAATATCGGCGACTGAACTCAACCTTTGAATAACGGAAGGTTGGATCGTCTTATGTGAAAATATGAAATAAAATATTTTTTTTAATGACGGCAACACTACATTATTTTTAAAGGTTTCAAGAGGTGAATGAAGAAAATGGTCGTTGATATTAGGACTTTCTTGCAACAATATAAGGCCAAACAATTTTTTTAAATAAGTATTCCATCTTTTTATCAGATATCAGAAGATGACAATGACACTAATTTGGTGTTGGTAATACTTTAGCCTTGACATCAATTAATAATTCGCAATATTTTTTTGACTAAATATTATAATGAAATACTAAACTACAATAAAAATATATTATTGGATTTAATACAAGAACAAATTAAATACAAGTAGTTGATAAATTTGAACTCGCAATTATATTTATCTAAGGTCAGGTTATCTGTGACAGTGAATAAATGTTTTATCTCTCTCTCTTTCTCTCATATTTACTCAAGATGAATAAGGCAATATTTGTTTTTCCAGATACATAAATATTTAAGCGAAACATTACAATTGGATATACAGTTTATAAAAATAAACCTTGATGTCTGTTTGCATTAACATCCCATACCTTGTTTCTGAAATTTCTTCTGGTACCTAAAAGAAAAGTACTTAATATCAGTTTATAAGTTGTTGTTTTTATTAAGACGTAAAATGAAAGTGACATACTTTAATTAAACTAAAAACTTTGTTCTCATAATTGGCTAAAAATTAAGAGTATGTTAGAAGTAAAAATAACTTAATTAATATTGGTAAAATAGATAAGGAATTTTAAAGCTCCTGTCTTTTATTATAATTAAAAAATTCAAGACTCACTCAGCACAAGTAACACATTTTCCCCACGGAGCTCTTGTAAATCCTGAGGCGCACTCTCGTATATTAGCTATAAAGTCATCATCCCCGCTGTGACCCGGTGCCGAAACAAACCCACCTTCATCATCGTAATCATCGTCTCTTTTTGATCGACTATGCAGCATATAATCCAAAAGTACTTTTCTTTTATCTTCAATCTCTTTTGTAGTTTCAGCTTTAGGAAGACTTTCAATTTCCAAATATTCTTGTCTATCAATGCCATTGTCTTTTGTGTAATATATATCAGCTGGTGATTTTATATCGACATCGTTTTTTGGCACCTTAAATACTGCATGTGAATTAACAATTATTGTTGTGAGTAAGAAAATTGTCAACACGAGGTATTCCATCTTGTTTGTATTACAGACTGGCTTTGATAAGACTTTAATAATTCTTATCGCCCATAGCATGATAATTTAACGTACGTATTTTCTGTATCATTGCATCGCATGTCCTAAGTCAATTATTATAAAAGTTTTACTTCATTGTGCTCAACACAGTAGTACTACCACTACTTTATGATCCGATCCTACGAAAACTTAACTTTTCCGGGTCAAGCTCATTCTTCTAATAAACGGGTGGGAGGAAAATCGAAATTTCAATTAGGTAATGAACCACGGTTCATAAATGGAAACGCTGTGAAATGCAGATCGCGCTTTTCGGTTACTGTCTATGGATTTCCAGATGCCCGTGTGAAAATAGGTCGATATCACATCAGGCGCAGATCCAGCTTTCAAAAAATTTGTGGTCACCGACATACCCATAATCAGCCAAGTGTGAGTCGGAATATTTCGGTTTTTATTCGGTCATTATGAGTATAGTACATTCCCACAAAGGAGATGTTTTCAAAATATATGACTCCCTGACCAAGATCTTCTACAGTGTACGAGGGTAAAATCGTGGGGCAAACACTAGTAAATTAATAAACCTGTAAAATGTTAGTTTATTCGCTCATAAAAATTACTAGAGTAAATGTCACAGACTCTAAACTACGCAACCGATTTTGAAGAAATGTTTACAACTTCTTAGGATTCTTATTTTTATTTTTATTATGAGGTATTGGATATGATATCCTTAGCTTATCGATCTCAATAGACCATCCATCCAGAAGATTGCCCATCGTGCCCACAACGGTGGATCCGCGCTTGTCAAGATCACCAATCTTGTGCGTCTAGTGACAAGAATCTATCATCACGGTTATCACTGCTGGTTACTGAAGCAGATAAACTTTACCTTGTAGGTAGGATTATCTGCTTCAGTGTATGCACCTTCATACAGCTACGGACTACAACATTAAGTTGGCCACTCAATTTATCTGAATGCACGAAGCGACGCCCGCATTTTTACAGTAAACATTTTAAGTGAAATTTTAAAGGCGATTACATTGTTTATGTGTTCATCAGCTAAAAGTAGTTTTGAATAGAGCCATATCGAAAATTAATTTAGAGGAATAACCAACTCTATCTCTGAACGAGTTTAGTTTCTACCTCAATCATCTTATTAGTAGGAGAGCCCGTGGGAGATCGTCCTTCACCGATCTGATAACCAGATGAGACGTATTTTTTATTAAATATTTTTTATAAACAAATATGCCTATAATTGCTTGCCTATCGAAAAGTGGTCGGTGAAGGACGATCTCCCACGGGCTCTTAGACCATATTGTGTTTATGCTATTTAATATTTAAAATAGTCAGTTAAATTTGATCTTAGGTACCTGTGTTCTTTTTATTAAATGGTCATTATTTTTTAAATTTAGAATGTAGGATTTATTGTTCTTGAGTTAGCTATAATATAATTATATAAAGCTTTTTCAGCCTGAATTGGTGCTAGATAGTTTAATTAAGTATTGTAGTGTGGATAATACAGACCAAATTATTTTAAAACAGCTATATATTAATGTTTTAATATCGTCGACTGAACTCAACCTTTGAATAGCGAAGGGTGGGTCCTTTTATGTGAAAAGAGATATGAAAGAAAATATTTTTTTAAACGTCGGCACAGGGCTACCTTGGATATGCAAAAGGTTGTCGCATCGTTCAACATCATTAGTCAGAAGAAAAGACCATCAAGTTTTGAATAACTTCATATACAATATTTTCAGGAAATCCTCGATCTTGATGGGATGTAAAATGCTAAAACGCATTACCTATTTTTAAAAGCTCAGGTTGGTGTTAGTAATACTTTAGCCATGACGTCAGTTAAGGATTTACAATATTTTTTATAACTCCTACATCCATAGACGAAAACAAGAACGCGCATGTGTACTTTGCCTGATTTTTCTGGCTGCTGCTTACCCATTGATATAATATAAATATGATACGTACATCACATTTAAAACTCAACTATAAAGTAGAATTCATTATTAGATTTTAAAAAAATGAATTAAATACAAGTAGTATATAAATTCATGCGAGGTCATCGCAATCATAAATATTTATCTAAGGTCAGGTTATCCTGATATAATAAATACTCAAGATGAAGAAAAACAATATTTTTTTTAATTAAACGAAAGCGAAACGTTACAATTGGCTATTCAGTTTATAACACTTTCGATTCATTTTTTGAACAAATACTATAACTTTTATATCTGTTTGTATTAACATCCCATACCACGTCTTCGTAATTTTCTCTTGTACCTAAAAGAAAAAGTACCCAATATAAATTTATGAATTGTTGGTTTCGTCGTAAATTGAAAGTGACACACTTTTAATTCAACTAATTAAACAAATAATAAAATTCCAGACTCACTCAGCACATGAGACACATTTTCCCCACGGAGCTCTTGTAAATCCTGAGGCACACTCTCGTATATTAGCTATAAAGTCATCATCCCCGCTGTGACCTGGTGCCGAAACAAACCCACCTTCATCATCGTAATCATCTTCTCTTTTTGATCGACTATGCAGGACATAATCCAAGAGAATTTTATCTCCAAACTCTTTTGGAGTTTCAGCTTTAGGAAGACTTTCAATTCCAAAATATTCTTGTCTATCAATGCCGTTGTCTTTTGCGTAATAGATATCAGCTTGTGATTTTATATCGACATCATAGATTTTTGGCTCCTTAAATACTGCATGTGAATTAACAATTATTGTTGTGAGTAAGAAAATTGTCAGCACGAGGTATTTCATCTTGTGTGTATTACAGACTGGCTTTGATTAAACTTTAATAATTCTTATCGCCTATAGCATGATAATTTAACTGTATTTTCTGAATCATTGTATTGCATGTCCCAAGTCAAATGTCATAAAAGTTTGACTTCATTGTGCACAACACGGTAGTACTACTTCCTCATGATCCGATCCTACGAAAACTTATCTTTTCCGGGTCTAGCTCATTCATCGAATAAACGTATGGGAGGAAAATTTAAATTTCTATTAGGTAATGAACCATCGTTAATAAATGAAAACGCTGTGGAAAGTAGATCGCGCTTTTCGGTTTCAGTCTACGGATTTCCGGATGCCTGTAAGAAAATAGGTCGATATCACATCACCAATCTTGTGTCTAGTGACTAGAATATTGATATATTCTAGTGATGATTCACGATCATTGCTCGGTGTTTTATCATAAAACATCCGTTTTGTTGAGCGAGTTGACCGCCTCCACATCGCTTTCTTCGCGTTCCTCGCCTCTAGACTCCCGGAAACGGTCGTAGTCGGGGTTTGAGATTCGTAGAATTTAGTACAGTGCGTGATATTTGTGTTTTCGTTCGCTTCGCGTATTAATCCGCGAAGTGAGCCGGCGACCGCCTGATGGCGCCACTGCGCCCATGCAAAATTGACCGCCCTATATTTATAGGGCGCGACCCCGCTGCCCCCAGTAAACATTTCATTGTCATCTGGGTTCCGTCCGATGCTCGCTGCTTCCGCACGAGCATAAGACGAAGAATTACTACTACTACGATCATTGCTGCTGATTGCTGAAGCAATCTTTACCTTTTAGGTAAGGATTATCTGATTCAGTTTATGCATTTTCATACAGCTATGGACTACAAAATCAAGTTGGTCACTCAGTTTATCTGAATGCACGAAGCGACGCTCGTATTTTTACGGAAAACATTTTATGTGAAATTGTAATAGCGATTACATTGTTTATGTGTTCATCAGCTAAAAGTAGTTTTGAATAGAACCATATCGAAAATTAATTTAGAGGAATAACCAACCCTATCTCTGAGTAGTTTCTACCTTTTTTTTACGAGGGGAAATACGTTGCGTACCCCCGCGCCCGGGCGGTACAATGGCGCGGGGAGAGTGAAACTCTCCTAGACTGGCCTAGTCACTAAAACCCCTCTGCCCGACTTAACACTGAGCGGAGTCCGGTAACTGGTTTTGCCATTAAATCCGAACCTCCGCACGTGTCTGCCGCTTAGCGCTTGAACCCTGCGCGCGGCTCTCCTTTTGTATATACAAATATATATAAAACGCATAATGCGCTGAAGACACCTACTTTACATATATATATACAAAAAAGAATTATATACACGCCTACCCTAAACAAGCACTAAGTCTTAAAAACTAAGTGCGGGGACTGCTAGAATATATATATACAAAATTATTTACATAATGCGTCCGGCGAATCTTCGCCGACGCCCTCCTATTCTACGACGCCGGATTTGGGCTGAAGCGGGGTTGCCTTCCCGCAGCCGCTCGGCGTCTTCCTTCTGTTTGAGGACCGCCTCCAAGAAAGCCTGGAAAGCCTCCCAGGCGGCTCTGTCTCCTATAACTTTCTCCACTATGTTACGTAGAGATGTGTCATTTCCGGTTACATTGGCAATGGAACGCCTTTCAGCATCCCACGCCGGACAGTCAAATATTGTGTGACCCACCGTGTCGAGTGGCGAGTCACAGTGGTGGCAAGCAGGGACCTCCTCCCTACCGGCTATCTTGTGCAGATACTTTCCGAAGCACTCGTGCCCGGAAAGCATCTGCGTAAGCCAGTAAGTAAGTGTACCCCACCGCCGTTGAGTCCATTCTACGAGGTTAGGACGAATAGCCTCGGACCTGGACCCTCCACGAATCAGCCCGCGCAGAACCGAGTTCCTCCTTCCATCTATCTAGAGTCCTGCTAGTACACGTCCGATAGGGCAGCCGCATCCAGATGCCACGGGGCGAGTCCTGCGATTGCACACACGGCATCGCAAGACACCGTGCGGTACGCCCTCGCCACCCGAATGGGAGTAGTTTCTACCTAAATCATCTTATTGTGTTTATGCTACTTAATATTTAAAATAGTCAGTTAAATTTGATCTTAGATACCATTGTTCATTTTATTAAATGGTCTTTATTTTTTTTAATTAAGAATGTAGGATTTATTATTTAGTAGGAGATAAAAACTCCATACAGTAAACATTTTATAATTTTATATTACGTTATTTTGTATTGTAGTTAAGTTGAATTTAAATCATTTTAGTTATAAGAGTTCATTTGTATTGTAGTTTTATATATATTATAGTTTAATAATGAATGTAATTGGCTCGGATGGACATTTCAATAATTATAAAATAAATAATTGTTTGAGTATGAAATGTTCGTATCAATTTACACAGTATATGTAGTTATCTTCTTAAAAAAGCTATGTATATATATATTTATATATGTTTTCAGTGTTTTCAGCCTGAATTGGTGCTAGATAGTTTAGTTGAGTATTGTAGTGTGGAGAATACAAACCGAGTTATTTTAAAACACCTATATATTAACGTTTTAATATCGTCGACTGAACTCAACCTTTGAATATCGAAGGGTGGGTCATTTTATGTGAAAAGATAAAGATATGAAAGAAAATATTTTTTTTAAACGACGGCAAGGGGTTACCTTCGATATGCAAATGGTTGTCGCATCGGTCAACATCATAAGTCATAAGAAAATATCATCAAATTTTGAATAACTTCTTATATTTTCAGGAAATCCTCGATCTTGATGGGATGTAAAATGCTAAAACGCATTATTTTTAAAAGCTCAGGTTGGTGTTAGTAATACTTTAGCCATGACGTCAGTTAATGATTCACAATATATTTTTAATAAGTCCTAAATACATCCATAGACGAAAACAGGAACGCGCAAGTTATGTGTACTTTACTTGATTTTTCTGGCTGCTACTTAGCCATTAATATAATATAAATATGATACGTACATCACATTTAAAACTCAACTATAAAGAAGAATTCATTATAAGATTAAAAAAAAGAACGAATTAAATATGTACAAGTAGTATATAAATTTGACCTCGCAATCATATTTATCTAAGGTCAGGTTATCCTGATATATACAATATACATACTCAAGATGAATAAAATAATATTTATTTTTCCACATGAAACGTTACAATTGGGTATTCAGTTTATAACCCTTTTGATTAACTTTTTAAACAAATACATAAACATTTAAGTAAATCTGTTTGTATTAACATCCCACGTAACGTCTTCGTAATTTTCTCTTGTACCTAAAAGAAGAAGTATTCAATATAAATTTCTGAATTATTGGTTTCATTAAGTCGTAAATTGAAAGACTTTTAATTCAACTGATTAAACAATTAATAATAAAATTCAAGACTCACTCAGCACATGAGATACATTTTCCCCACGGAGCTCTTGTAAATCCTGAGGCACACTCTCGTATATTAGCTATACGATTAAATAGTCTTTCAGATAGACTATGCTGGACATAATCCAAGAGTACTTTATCTCCAAACTCTTTTGGAGTTTCAGCTTTAAGAAGAGTTTCAATTCTCAAATATTCTTGTCTATCAATGCCGTTGTCTTTTACGTAATACATATCAGCTGGTGATTTGATATCGACATCATAGTTTTTTGGCTTCTTAAATATTGCATGTGAATTAACAGTTATTGTTGTGAGTAAGAAAACTGTCAGCACGAGGTATTCCATCTTGTTTGTATTACAGACTGGTTTGATAAGACTTCAATAATTCTTATCGCCTATAGCATGATAATTTAACGTACGTATTTTCTGCAAGTGTAAGTCAATTATTATAAAAGTTTTACTTTATTAATGAGTTCAGGGTAGTACTGGGGACTGATAATTTCCACTTCGTGTAATAAATGGGTGGGAAGAATGTCAACATTTCGATTAGGTAATAACCACCGTTCATAATTCATCTAATGTCTTACTTAATTAATATTAAATATACTAAATAAGTTATTTAAATTCTAGCCTTGCTGGTTTTTATCACGAATACAATGTGCCTCATTTATAAATTACAAAAAAACTGAAGCAAATAAGCTATGGCTACACATACAGCTACGGACTAAAAAATCAAGTTGGCCACTGGATATCTGACACGTAACTAATTCCCGCTATATTTTAATCCAGCGAAATACAAAGGAGCCCAATTTGCATAAACCTCGACTGTTTGTTTCATGCGAGAAGTGTATCCGCTTTACGGGGACTATTTTGTACTCAATTTATCTGTATGCGCGAAGCGACGCGCGCGTTATAACGGTAAACATTTTATGCTGAAATTTTAATGGCGATTACATTGTTTATGTGTTCATCAATGTTACTAAGCGGCGCTAGGTATTAGGGTGCTGTAAAATATTGAATATAGGCATATCCTAAAGTAATTTAGAGGAATAACCAACCCTATCTCTGAACGAGTTTAGTTTCGGCATAAATCATCTTACAGTGTTTATGCTTCTTAATATTTAAAATAGTCTTTTAAAATTGAACTTACCTGTGTTCTTTGTATTTAATGTTCTTAATTTTTTTTATTTAAAATACAGGTTTAGTTGTTTAGTAGGAGATAAAAATTCCATACAGTAAATATTTTATAATATTAAAATATTATATTTGAAATTTAAAAGTTTTTACCGTTCGAACGGAAGCGGGGTTAGAATTTAAAAGCCAGCAAATTTTTCTGCAAACCAATCTTTTTAAAATAAGAATTGTTCTTTCTTTCGTGAAGATCTTGTAAAACAAAGGTTGTATTGAAAAGCGAGTTATGTATACTGAAATAAAATATACATATATAGTATACATCGTAATGAAACCTTCAAAGTTGAATAAAAAATAAAACAAAACAGCAGTTGTGACGTTAAATAATGTTATATAGAAAATTAATGTTTCTTTTTTAGCAATTATATTTTGTAATCTTTTTTTAGAAAATAAATCATATATCCCGTTCTTTATACCAAATAGTAATTGATTAGTCACATAGGATCACTTAATGGTAGATGAAATGGTGAATGGTAGGTAACCTTGGATACAGGAAAATAATTAATGATGCGTTGAACGAATATTATTGGTTTTTAACCTATATAATTACATGGTGAGTACAGTGTATGATGGAGAGCTTCCAACCCTGGCTCTTGTGGCTTGAAAATCATCTGCTGTGCATTGGCTAACGCTAGTTGGAGACGAGCGAGCTTCTCCAACATTGTATTCAGTTCTTCACAATACACATCTCCATTAATGCTCATCCCTATAGTGACAGTGAAAAAGTGTAGTGCTTTGCAAGGAACACTACAAATATATTATGTCCCCCTATGATAGAGACAAAAAGAAAAGTCTTAGTAAAAATATATTTTCTAGTTAATTTAGGATAGAAATAAACTGTTTATTATCCTTAAGTGATAGGCTAGATTGCATGTGCTCTTAGTACTTACTTGATAATTATGTATATTAAAAAAATGGGTGCGTGTACTTATGTACGCGCGTGAGAAGTTATACTTCTTTGGCATCATTAAAAAATAGTTTTTAATTGCATGCAAATAATTAATTACAATAAAAGGATTGGAAAAGGATTGTCAACACAGTCAATAAAGATCAATTTAAATTTAAAAAATTAAATAGTGGGCAACTTCTCCCGTGAGAATTTTGTGTCTCGCTGTGCGCGCGCATCGTAAAATTTCACTCTCATCATTTTTTCATAACGCGCCTAAAGAAGTATAACTTCAATAAATAAAAAAAAATGCTCATTCTGTTTGGTAAGAAGTCATGAATCACACCGGCGCTGAACCACTAAACCATCACTTTTATAGGCGTCATTTTTCTGGACTTGGAAATTTGCCCTGGTTGCATTTTTATACGTATTATTATCATTATATTTCACCATGAAATATAATTTTAAGTTATACAGTATCAGTAGCTCGTACATTAGCATTCTTCCTCGCATAACGAGGTGATTACGAACAGATATGTCTTGTAAGCTTTCTGGAAAAGATTCTACTCATTGCTTATATACTTTAAAAATGTTATCTAAATTGGGAATTTTTGACATAATAATTTCAGTCACAATATGCGCTTCGTTAGTTGGAATATTTCCAAAAGATAAAGAGCATTATGTTTGCATAATACCGAAAATATTACGGTTTATTCAAGCATGTAATTATAGCAACCACTGGAGTTTCAACTGGCCAACCCGTATCCCAACTGCACTCTATAAAATAAAAATAAATTGCTAATTAATGTTTATTTTGAATTGATCAAATCAATAATTTACAAGCTTATAAATAAGTAAATTATTTACATGAGAAGGACATTTTGGGAAATCGTATTGACAAAGCTATACTACATAGGGTTCTTATTTCATCCACGCGTACTTACCGGAATAAGTGTTTTTCTAAGCTCAGAGGCCACACAATATTAACAGCATATTGTATAGGTCAGGTAGCATGAGTAAACGGACGTTGCATTTTTAGTAATAGTGATCCCGTGGCTGACTCATGAGAGCATATTCATCTCAAAGCTTACAATGATACTCGATAGATTATTTAAAAGATAATATATAATAGACGAAACCCATTCATTTAAGTCAAATTGTACGTATGACAAAATTGTATGTATAAAAAAGCTTGGAAACTGGGTACCTGGTATTGATCTCACTGAACATCCACAACCAAATCGCTTATGCTTTATCTTGTTGAAATAAATGTGGAAATGCTGAATCGGATTGCCACTTGTGATGAAAAATAGGTTCTGTATGATAATAATCGAAAATGTCCGTCCCATTGTTTAGACAAGGGGGAGGCAATTGAAACATGACCCTAACGCTATTTTAGTCAAATTTTGGGATTGTTTGTATTCTCCATCTGTGCTTCTTGGGGTCTGGCACAAGATCCTTATGATTTTAATAATAGAGACATTAATCAATTTCCATTACATACATTTTATACAATAATAAAACACTCAGGTATTTGAATATTACTTACATAAAATATCCAAAAAATTTATATATAAACTTCATAAGGTTAAGGTTATTTTAGGTAAGGATTTTCTTGATCATTGTTGGGCTTTATTTGTACTAAATCTTATTCTCATCGAATTCGAAAAGATTCAATAAAAGCTCTCTCTAAAAGCTTTACCGTGAAGGTTTCACCACTTTGAAATTAATTTAAAATATATGAAGTATATGCCTTAATTCACTTCAGTTTCAAAAATACAATTCACCTTTTTAGAAAGAGTATGTTTACTCTGATTAAATTCGTGGTTCTCGAGACAGCGTCCGAGTTTCTGGGGTAACCTTATCTTAATAATGCTTGAGTTTCGCAGTTCAAACTCTTTACATTAGTTTATGTTTCGTTCTATTTACTGTATTTGTATATGATTTAAAAAAACACAGGAAGTTATATGTTTGCTCATAGGATTTATTATTTTCTATCCACAATATATTATACTTGAGTATCTTTTATTGACTTTCATAAGTGTACATTGTGTGACCTAAATGAAGAAATAATTTTAAATTTGAATTTGAACTTCTTACTCACAAAAATACCTACAAGTAATAGCTTTATATTGATAGATTAACAGCCGAATTCTCGAACGCTAATCAACATTGAGATGTACTTAAAATCTCTTTCATTACGAAGGTACTATGAAAGACAGAAATATTTTAAGAAGCCCTCAAATTTTGATTATCGTTTCAGTGTTCCGCTGTGAGCCTAGTAAAATTTCACAACAAATTATTAAATTTGTGACAAGTTACGATACAAAATAAATAATAAAGATTTATCTAAATCTAATTTGAAATAATTTTAAAAAGTATAAAGTTATATTATAAATTGTTTTTGCAAGATGAAATTGTTGTAAAGTTAATTATTCAACAGGCTTCTATTACTCAAACTTCCACTTTATAAGCCATCTAAATCTACTTATGAAATACCGATTTTCAATAATTTAAAAATAAATAGCAGACTTTAATAATTAAGATGATTAATTATTTAAATGAGATGAAAAGCTGTAATCTACTTGGGAAATTAAGCGGTCGAAGACGCAAACATCACCGAGTTGCTTCTAAATATAAGAGGTTTCAAGAAAAACTTTCCTGTGTGTTTTATCTTAGCACTTTAAGATAACTCTAAAGTTTGCCTCAGCCGCAAAATATATTTTTATGAAACTACAATAAGTTTTGCTTTTACTTAAACTTTTGTACGTAGTTTTCAAAGCACAACCTCTACTAAATGTAGCAGACTAATTAAATTTCAAGTTAAACATAATATTATACTCTCTCTGTAGTAAATTATAAAGCAATCTGCATCCATTTGCAAGCAGCTACCGCATATACTAATAAGATTTAGAGTGATCGCGAGCGGAGCAACGTGTCTAGGTAGGTGTAGGATAATTAGTATCGCTACCTCGCGGCGTCTCATTTATCCTCCTCCGTCGGGAGATGGGTCAGCTAGCAGTAAATCTACGAACCTGAGCGTTCTTGTCTTTGTAAACTTGAAAATCTAATTACATTTACAGCTCCGCTTAAGTTCACCTTTCCTCTTGAATTTGCATTTTTACGGATTTTCTTCGTTCCCGGCAATAAGTCTGTTTTTTAACTCTGAATTCAGCGACGTTTATTGAGTATGCTTTATACCGTGACCTTTTTCCTATAAAACGACGATGAGCACGCTAGGGGCGGTTCTTGGAAGGTGGATGTTTGTTAAAGCCGAGTATATCTGTTCGAACAGGCTCAATAAAGAGCGTCTCGGTGTAGTAAAGGCATTTCGAATGCTTATTTGCATTCAAGAAGGATCTCAAGGCAGAAGGGGTTGGCTAGTGTAGAGGAAGGGTTTGGAACGTTGGTATACGAGTAGATGGAGAGCTCCCTCGGCAGTGATTAAACAAAGGTAATACCACTTTACTTTCCAACTTTTATACCTTATGAACCGTTACTATTTTTTATAAGTGAACTTTAAATTATCCGAATCTTTAGCTTCAATAAAGTATTATAGACTTATAGTACATTGTTAGTTTGTAAATTTTTTATAACCAATTTAGAAATTTCGTTGTGGATTTGGAATGTGAATCAATATGATTATATAGTAAAAAATATGTAATATAATATTTACATTTGAAAATACATATTCCCTCTATTTAACCGAATATTACATAACTATGGCTCAAGGTTAAAAATATTAGGTTCATATACAGAATAAATCACTTTTTCAAGCGGATTTATCATGATTTACGTTGATATACAAGTGAAATCTTGTCTGCTATATACGAAATACTATATGAAGGTAGCTTAAATCCTCAACATACGGTTTATCCGGATGAAACATTGGCATGGTTTATGTTGTGCAGACGGTACAGATAGATGTACTATGAAATAGTAAAATCGACCGATCAAAAGTATAGCGGGCAAAACAATACATTGCATTTAAATAAATAACTACGTTCTGGTATAACAAAAATGTATAATTAGACAAGTAAGTAAAGTAAGTAACAGTATTAAGTAAGATCAGGTAATAAGTATTTTGTCATGGAATTTGTTATATACCTAAAAATAGTATGTAGTAGTAATATATTTATTACCACGAATAGGAACTTCTTTTTTTTCAGTTTTGAAGTTTTATCTCCTTAAATAAACATTATTTGATTCTGAAGAATAATGTATAGTTGCTAGCTAAATTATACGAATCATACTTAAACATAAACATGTTGCTTTTTCTTCTATTTCATTAAATTTTATACACAACAGGCAATTTGTATATTTTCATTATCAGTCCTAAGATTCTACATATATTTTATTACGATACTAAGTCTGTATCAGAATAAGCTACCGTTTACAAGCTTACATTTTGCAACAGTTCACTCTCAATCACGAACTTGGTACTTAATTCAAATTGTTCTCAAACTTGCAATAATGCAAATGAAATAAATTGTTCTAACATAAACTCGTTGCAGGAGCTTACAGCGCTCTATCGTAAGCTATTAAATATAATCCAACATGAGCATTTCGAAATACAATTTGTTCCGCGATAGCCGCATCGTCATATAGCTTAGCCCAAATTAAAATTGCAACCGTGAGCGAGTGGTTCAACATTGCGGCTGACCACGAGAGAAACTTTGGCTGCATTACGACAAGTGAACCTGCACTTAAGTGTTTACTTCGCACATTCTAAGGCATTGTGCAAGTTAGCCCATAAAAACCGACTGACTCCCACATCCGAGCTGTTACGGCGATATAACATACTTATGTTCTGTTCATATCAGTGTCCAGTTCACTAGCCGTAACTGAAATTACTGCTCTTAACTACAATATGGGAGAATTTATTTCTCTTTCAAGATAGTGTAGTGCTCGTTATGACTTTAACGATTCTAGTTTTACTTTTCGGATAGCTTTCAAATGCTTTGATGGTGGAGAATAAGTTTTAATTTATAATAAACATGATATATATATATATAAATAACTTAATCTCAAAACTTTATATATTTTGATACTTTAGTAAAGACATTTCGACGGGCTTGTTTGTGTGTTTGATGGAACACCTACTTTGCGCTCCGAAGGGTCGCGGGTTCAGATCCTTCATCCATTTATAATTTTTTGTAAGCACGTTTACCCCAAGTCTGGTCACTTCGAGCACTAAACTGGTGAGAGGAATATCGAAATCCCGACCAGGTAACGAACCACCGTTCATAGATAGAAAAACCATGAAATGCACATAGCGCGTTACGGTCTCAATCTATAGATTTCCGAATACAAGAAAGTAATTGTATGTCGACAGCGCATCATTGACTGATGTTCTGTGGCTGGGGTATCACCTACCATCAAGTGAATCTAATGCTCGTCTGTTACATTTCGTATACATTTTCACTTAAACTTAAATATTCATGCAATATAATTGTTTAATTGTAATAACACATTTCGTAGTTTTAATTATCGGTATTTTATGCTCTATTAGAATAGAAATAGCATAGAAATTCATATCAGAGATTATATGTATATATATTATAGCCGATGTATGAATGATATATGACTGTGTAGTATATTATTCAGGCATCCTCAGATTATAATAGTGTATTGAAGACAGACAAAGTTTCTTCAAGAAGCTTTCATAAGAATGACTTTCCAAACAGGACAAAGGGAAAGTTTAAAAATCACAACTTGAGTGCGCTTGATACCCATACTTACTGCTATAAGAATGAATGAAGTTTGTTTCACCAATTTAAGAGTATGCGGGTTCTTACATGAATCTTGAAATTACTTATGTTCGTACCATCTTCGTAGCACTTTGGTAACGCGCCAGGTTTGAAATATCAACTTAGAATTTTACAGCGCTACAGAAATCTCATATTTGATGTCTGCATCTAGTTTTGAATTTAAATACATGGTATTTTATTAACTTTGGATGATATACTCATGGAAATACTATATTCAATATTATATATCTCATGCATTTGGTGCATAGCTTACAATTAGAAATTAATTAATTGAAAAAGGTTATATCGAGAGTAGTAGTAGGTAGAGGGATTGTCCCTAAAATTTTAAAATTATAATAAATAACTTGAAAACTTAAAATTTCATACATTGGTTTTAGCGCTATGACCTTGATATATAGATCACTACTATATAAAATAGTATCGGGAAAGGACTCTTCCGAAATTTTATTTGCGTACAGTACTCTGTACGTAAATAAAATTTAGGCAGAGAGAGGCAAAAGCCGCAAAACCATACTAAGTTGGTATTTACTCATATTTAATATGTTATTATGTCTGTAAAATTATATGCAATTACTGTAATGCTAGTTTTATCGTAACTAATATGTAATAACATACATTGAATTACACGAGAATTATATCTAGACTTAGAACGAATTCTAAGATTACGGTTGTTATCATATTTTTTACTAACTCAAGTAATTTGATTTTCTTACTTTTTCCATCTATAAATGATGTTTCTTTAACTGGTCAAATATTTATACAACCCATTTAATGCTCGAAGTGACCAGACGTAAGGAAAACGTGTAGTGATATACTCGTAGAAAACTATAAACATTTCGCATTTGAACGCAAAGTCAGTGTACCTACTGACCTAAATACCAACGAGCCCGGTAAAATCAAATCAAAGCTTTTATGGAGTAGGTACATTAGATCCATAGATAATATTTTAAAATAATCATAAATTAAATTAAATAAGACAAAAATTAATTTCAAAATTAAAATAACAAAGACAATGAAAATTACAAATAAAAATGCAGCTTATTTCGATTATGTGTTTGCGTGCTGCTTCTATTTCACCATACCTAATGAGTACTGCTGATAGAGGACAAACCTTCGTTTGTTTTATTCGTTTATTTTTTATATTATAATTAATTACTTCAAGATGTCATGTGGAGCATAGTGTAATGGTTGCAGCTGCTTACAAGCATTTTGTAAACCCAAAAACTTGGCGAAAAAAAAAAAGGGTGGCGGAGAGTTTATTTCCAGTTAGTTAGTTCTTCTCGTCTGTTCTACGCCCTTGATTTAAGAACTGGCAGTAAATGTAAAATTAGAAGCATATAATTTATTGACGTTCATAAGAGTATATTGTGTTACCTAAATGAATAAATGATTTGAATTTAATTAAAAATTACAAAATAAAGATTATTTTAGATTATAGTCAAAATTATTAATATAAGACCTATGTCAGAAAGCGATCGGCGTATAGGCGAAACGCGTGGAACACAATTTTGTAATCCCAGCGCGCTGCATTCAGACGCAGAAAGCTATTGGCGCTGAACCGGAAACAACTAATAGTGATGCGGCTCATTTTCGCATTACAGCATGGATTATATACGTATAACGACGTGCTTTAAACATATATTTCCTTATATTTAGCGAAACAGACCACTCGTTGGATTCGCGAATACCAACTCAATAAATCACTTCGTCAATCATACAGTCGAAGTTAATGAAGAGGAAAAGGTGTAAAATAAATAAAGTTCGATGCCGATATTTGTTCTCGTTCCCTGATCATTGCTTAGTTGGCTTGGCAGTGATTGCGGCAATTATTCACCTCGCCGCTTCCCCTTTGCAGGCGCTTCCACTCCGGCCTGTGTCGCTCCTCTAACGGCACCACTTAATCCCAACGTCGCCGTATACAAACCCTTGGCTTCGATATTAACTGCCTTTAAATAGTTTAGTTTTTTAAAGTAGTATTATTTGTTTTAAATATGATGAGGACTTGATATTTTAAAAATAATTGATAATATAATTGGATTGAAATGGGCATGGGACAGACCCAATTAGAGAGAACCTAAGACCAGATTTGATCCCGGGATCTCCTCTATCTATAATATATCTAAAATACTATAATCCATTTATAGATAATAACGTATTTTAACTATCTAAAGCATATACATATGTATGAAGATGATAATTGTAATTGATATTGTTAATTCTCATCTAATTATGCCTATATCAGCTAAACTAGCTCGTTTTCACGTCTTTTATATAACCCACGGCGTATGTAGTATGTAACGCACGGAAATAATACTATTCCTCAGATTTTTTTACGGAATAGTATTTTTTCGAACTTGCTAGCCGTGAAAGCTGGCCAAAAGAATATTTGAATACGGCAACCAAATAATTACTTATGTCAAGCACGAATAATGTAGTTTTCCACAAGCGAAATATTATTTTTAATTGGTTTAGTAGTTCCAGATAATACCTTATACAATTTTATCTCTTTATAATGTTACTAGATTATTAAGATTTAGCCTTTGATCAAATACTCAGATGATGAAAACATCGGCTCATAGAAACCTACAAAAGTTCAGTTTAACTCAAAATTATGAACAAAATATATTATCTGTGTCTAATAATAGTATTTGTAACCATTCAATTAAAGCATAAATTTAATTCTATGGTGATATAAATTTAACTATTATTCATCAATTAAACCTTTATTATTTCAACACAAAAACTTAGTTTCTGATGTAAGTAATAAGATAGATAGATAGAACATTTATTTTGGAAAACACCACTTAAAGCTATTACAAAAACAAAAGACTTAATTACCTACAATTAATCAACATTATAATTCAAATAAATAATTTAAAAACAAATTAATATAAATAGAGTGGTGCCACCAAAAACGGAATACCACTCAGCATACGTTGGGGCTCATAAAATTTGTTATTTTTTTTCTAATCTTTCTCGTAATTACTTTGAATATGAACAAGAA
This sequence comes from Anthocharis cardamines, assembly GCA_905404175.1. NCBI lineage: Eukaryota > Metazoa > Arthropoda > Insecta > Lepidoptera > Pieridae > Anthocharis > Anthocharis cardamines. The sequence continues at coordinate 6,857,385 of FR989959.1, forward strand.
ACATTTCAAAATAAATATAAATGAGCTGGAAGTAGCTGGCATTGCAGTATTGATTGAGGCTGAGCTAGCCGCAATATGTGAGATTTGTTGAGAATAACGGCTGAGCAGATAGCTCGAGTGGCCATTACAGATATCATGAGCTCGCTACGATCGAAACACCCGTACCTACGTCTCCCTCGAGTTACCCAGGCATAGTTACGGGGTGCCTGTGATACCGTTACTTTAATTATATTCTTCAATATTCAATTATGTATACTTATTTGTTAACTTATTGTACCATGTTCCGACAAAGATGTTGGAAAGATCTCTCTCTTATAAGCTGGAGATGAGTGTGAATATTTCTGTAAAAGCATGCAATCAAGACAAATGAAATAAAAATAGATTTTATTATATCACTAAATTTCTACAATTATTCTGTTATGCTTTTGCGTATTTAGAATATGTTATGCCGTCTAGAGATACATATTATGTATGTTTAAACGAACCTCGGAAAAATCAGATATTATCACTGAAAAAGATAAATTTAGTTGAATATAATATTGCTCAAGTATTATCTATATTTAGACATAAAATTATTATGTGAATCACTGTTGGGACACATATTTATTTCCTAATCCGCGTAAATATATTGCGCGCGCCGGCATATATTTTAGCAACGCGCTCCGGCTTCACACGGATGCAATGTAGTTGTACTATACACAAAAAAAAACCTTACGTCACTCGCTGATAATGTAGCTTTGTATGTATGAAATAATTTTTAAAATCGGTATAGTAGTTTTTGAGTTTATCCATAACATACAAAACTATAAATCTTTCATTTTTATAATAATATGTATTAGTAAAGTACACACGAATAGAACTCTCACATATACCTCTACAATGCAATTTACAAAACCTTCGAATTTCAAGAAAAAAAGTAAGTATTATTTGAAATTATACATTGAACGGTGTGATAAGGGGAATGCAAGAACGTGTTGTCTCACATTTGTATGATAGAAATGAATGTAAAGTGAAATGCGATGCAAGTGATGTGGACATTTATTTTATTTTCCGCCATTATATTTTAGTATCCAGTGCAATTCTTCATGTTTTATGCGATTCTTTTTTGCTAACGGGTTTCTTACCATTGTTTTCTTTATTTCTCCTATATTTTGATGCAGTTATATTTGCAAAAAAGATAATTTTTACGTAATAATACCGCATAGTATAGTCTAAAAAGTAGTTTTTCTGCTTAATAGTTACCATATTTTTTGGTAATAATCGATTTTTTCCACGAAAGATCTAATATATTTAAGATCTAATGTAATTCTTTGTTTATTCATGTGTACGTAATGATGTACAACAACAACTACAATGGTAGAGGAGTTATTCGGAAGTGTTATTAATTTTATTAGAAAAAAAATATCCCACCTATTCTACTATTTCCAATTACTATTCCTTTAATTAGCAGGCTGTACGATTATTGAATTACCTTCTGTGATCAGACAAGCACAAATTTATAAAGTACTATGATTTTCAATGCAGTGCAGATGTACTATACAAATAAAAAAGCCTATGTTATTTGCTGAGAATTTGGCTTTCTATTGGTGTAAGAATTTTTAAAATCACTCCAGTAGTGTTTAAGTTAAATCGTAAGAAACAAACAAACAAATCTTTCCTCTTTATAATATTATCATCATTAATCTCATCGTTAATCGCTTATCATTGTGTAGGTAAGCCAACATGATGCTCAGCCCTAATAATATATAAATAGTTCTAAATGAGCATAAAAACTTCGCTTATCCTTCAACTCCTAGATGAATGTATCCTATTTATTAGTTATGCGGGGCATATAGACAAATGTTTGTAAAATGTAAGCAGGTAAGCTCAGGGGAATCGCTATTTCGCGCACGTTCGACATCCGATAAAAGTTTCCGCCACAATCACCTAAGAGCTCAGCTGTCAGGATATAACCGTATATCGCTTTTGTTTCTGAAACATCTTCAAACACCGAATCGTAATGGTACAAAAGAATCTTACCTAACAATCAAGAAAAATAAGCAGCAAATGAAAATGTTCGTGCAAACCTCCAAACACTAATTAATAAAACGTTATTACACATTATACTCACCCTTAAAATTATCAAAAAAATAGAGTTGTTCCTTGCACTCCGATGGGTCGTGGGTTCATTTCTCGCCGGATTGAAATTTTCTGTAAATATAAATATTTCACAGCTAATCACCTCGACGATACTAAAAGAAAAACGGACTGCAATAAAAAACGTAAAAACCGTGAATTTAATATTGCACGTTTTGGTTCCAAATGCTCGAAAAATAGATCGACAGCGCATCACTGAATGTTGAACAGAGACTGAGACAGATCTGCAACCTCACGCTCGACTGGAATATCTGAAAAAAAAAAAACAAAATACTATTTTATCACATTTCCGTTTATATCATCTTTCAGGTCTAATAATAAGACTCACTAATTGCAGCGTTATTTTTGTTCGTAAAACCTCGTACGAATTTTAACATGAATCAACTAACATATTAACATTCCATATACATATCTACAACGTAACGTGATATAACTGTTGTACGTATAATAAGAGAATTAATGAATGATTTATGTTAAGCTTGAAGCGTCGCGCTGATGTGCACTGTTGGAGTGATATCCTGGAATCTTTATCACATTAAATAATAAGTAATTTGTTAGAGTATACAAGATGTAAACTTTATTTGAAACACTGGCTTAATGCAGTGGCGGGACCACCATTCAAGCCGGGCTTAATACAATTAGTACAATCTTAAAAAGGAAAATAATACCCTTAACGTGATTATGTGTATTAACTTATATGATTACGTTATTATATAAGTTATACATATATAAACACGTATTAGGTTAAAGTTGCGAAACAATTTAAGTTATATGGGTTCAAGGAGAGTTTCCTTACTCATAATAATTATATTATGTGACGCCAAAATTGCTTTTTATTCCATTCAGTTCGATACCCATAGCGCAATTTACACTAATTTGACTGGTTTTTAATATAGTTTTTTTTTTTTTACTATATACACTATAACATCACATATCCTGTGCATAGATACATTCCTTAAAAAGTCAAACAAACAGGCAGATCAATGCTAGTTCGAAACCCTAAAAAGTATAACCCAGATTCGATCATGTATAAAGAAAAAAACAATTTCTTAAGTCTTCCTCAAACCGTTTCGTGAAACTCTCATCATTCGAAAGTATAAATGTATTTACACTTATACACTGGGAAGTATAATTATTTCTTCCAATTCACAGCAGTCGTTTGAGGTCTCGTTCAAGTCAAAATCGAGTCTGTATTCAAATAACAAGAAATTTGTTCAAAACGTGTAAACATTGTGAACATTTATAATTTGCCCAAGGAATACGCTGTTTTGTATTCAGCTCACGTTCGCCCTCCGAGATAAGTTTCAACCACAATTACCTGACCGTTCAACCGTCAGGAAATATATTGGCACCTCCTGCAAGCCTTCAACTTCGATGCGCCTAGACAGCGCACCCCACCGCGCCCATCTTGTATTTATGATCATGTTTTATAACCAATTTTAATAGGAAATATCTAAAATTATCATTATTGTTGCCGATGCTTTCATGTATCGAAGTTTTGCTTTAATGACGGGCTCAACAGCGTGTTCGGTAGAACAACTGCCCATCCATGGGTCGTGAGTTCGAATTCCACCGAGACGACATGTTTATAATTTTCTGTAAGCATGTCTTCCCCACATCTGGTAACTTCTGGCATTGAATGGGTAAGAGGAATATCGAAATTCCGACCGGGTAATGAACCACCGTTTATGGATGAAAAAACCGCACATTGCGCGTTTCAGTTACAGTCTATAGATTTTCGTATGCTCGTAGTAAAATTTAGGTCGACAGCGCATCATTGACTAATGTTCTGTCGTTCCTCATGCTCAGCTGTCGATAACTGACATAAAAAAATAGTTCTCATTTTTATCTCGTTATACGTATAAATGGATTCTTATCTATCTACAATAATATTATCAGCGTTTGTTAAAAATAACATATTATACTTTAATGTTAGCTATATGATATACTATACTTATAATATAGCTTAACTTAATGGTTATTTATATATGACAAACAAACTTCCTTTCATTGAAGAAACTTCGTGATTATTCTAGAAGCACACAATGAAATCAAAGGACAACTTTTAAAAGGCTCCTAATGGACAAGAGGCCATCGATCAAATGACAAAGAAAGTTTTCTCAATACAAAACAATTGATGGGCTTGAAATTTCGTAAGCGTATTTTTCATTCATTTGTGTAGCTACGCCGTACCTTTGCGAAATGAGAATTTTTCAAAGATTTTGTGAGGAGCCAATAAAAGTTTCTTTAACAATGTCTCTATTTTGACTTCTTTAGAAAGTATAGTACGCGAACAATAACTTTGCAAAAATTCATGTAATTTTATAGAATGATGCACGCGAACATTCGAAAACCTTACAGATTATAGGGAAGCAGATATCTTTCCGTTTTAATAGCGACCTTATTATTTTATACTTTATAGGGGTCAATATACCTAGTTCGAAAAATGTAAACTCACTTTTTGCGTCTAGTTTCACAAACAGTTTTAGACATAATATACATTTAAGTTTATATTTTACTATGAAATTTACCTAATAAATTATGTGTTAATATTGTCTTTTATTAACGCGAGTATCACACATTTAAATAAAATATGTCTGCCCGTGACCACGGTTGCTGAAAAGCATCCAAAACGACGGGATTTTCTTTTGCATTGTATAGAATCTCTGTATACCTTGCATTATATAAACTTCTCAGCCGATTATTACTATTGTAACCGAGTCTTTGTAAGCTAAACCATTGTTGAAAAGAGTGTCCATGGAGTTTCTTGCCGGTTCTTCTCCATGAGACCCACTTTTTGGAACCGTGCAACTAGATGTTTCATAAGAGCCTGCAAAGGCCTATTTGAAATAAAAAACTTTTGATTTTGATTTTGATTGGATACATAATTTAAACAATATAAATAATAAATCGCGTTTTAATGCGGTATACAGTATTTTATTTAAATTATGTGTTGTCAATATAAATATTTTATGTAATCTTTCTGTAACGCGTTATGAAAATATATCGATACCTACTTGTTTCAACGACAATATGCGGAGCCATAATTTTCTCTTAATTATGATAATCTTCATTTGCATAAACAGAACAAATAATCAGACAGAAGGCAGCTCTCGTCTTAACGAAGCCTATAAAGTTAACATTCATAGAACGAAAAGAAATTTAGCAGCCGTATTAAGGGCGTGAAAGAATATTAGTAGAGGCTGAAGTGAGTTGTTTCGGAGCCGCAATATTCGGTGCCCCTCGATTTTCGGTTGGAATACCTCGAGTGGCTCTCATTCGATCGCAATCTCTATGCTAACAGCTTGCGATTCTGATCTTCGTTTAGCGGAATGACCGCACTCACCCCTGTTCCGGTGACGCTTATTCCTTACACGTTCAGCCCTCCAAGTTTTTATGGACGCTTCGAACAGTCACCCTTCAATTGAGATTTTTGGACGACATAAATTCTTTTGTGTTTATCTTCAATATTTATTATGTAAATTTATTACAATCACAGACAGAGGTACAGTATTAATACATTCGAACATTGTTATAAAATACAGTAGGTATTAACAAAACAAATCTCAATAAATTTATTTATCGTAATGTTAAGTCAAAGTAGGAATTCGCTAAATCTCGTCTACAAAGCTCAAAGGACCGCGAGGAGTGAACGATGAAATTGTTTGCTTTTACTTTAACACCTTTATACGTAAATAAACCTTCCATTTCATATCACGAATACACGAATAATTCGTGAAATAAAAGGAATGGGGGTCAAAAGCAGATGGTCCACTTTTATAAAATTGTTGGAGGGTTGTGAAATATGACACACTGTTATTTCTTCGCACACCCGGTCAAGAGTTATTGCATTCCATTATACGTTTTCTCTATCTAAAGGAAGCCATTTTCACTAACGCAGAACTAAACTGTCTAAATTTTATTCCGCTTATCATTTTATCGCCCGCGAGGAAATATCAAACTATAAATCACTGTTATGCTACCTACATATATCATGAGAAACAGAATAATTCTAACGTTAATTCTAATCTATTGTTAATTGCAAATGTATAAAGCAACTCTACAGTATTTTAGTTTAGAGCTTATTAACTATGGTCTATTCTATCGTCTTTTAGTCCTGTCAAGTCATTATCGTTTGTATGCCTCATATGCGTATTGATATGGTTATCTTATAAATTAATAGAAGCTGGTTTTAGCTCCTTTCGCCAGGCGGAGTTGCGTATGAGATTGACAATAGAGCCAGTGGTTCGGAAAGGCACACCTTATCTCTGATAGGTACATTGTGTCCCACGTCACATGAACGAGAAAGCCGCAGGCTATAAACGATTTTCACATTCATGATGTAGATTAAGCTGATTATTTAGCTCTGTTTGCTTTGTATTTTGCAATTAAATTAAACCGCGTAAACATCCGACACTATATTGAAAGCCGCAACAAATTCAAATTATAAGAGATCCGATCAATGGAAATCAGTTCACGGAGAATTCCATTTATTTTCGACTTTACTAAACTCCAACAGTCGTTAAGCTGTCAAATTAGACCAACTCGTCCTCGATGTCATTCTAACAAGAAAAAGTGCAATTTTCTTTTATGGCGTGACCTGAAAGTTTTGATATCGTTAACCGTAACCTGCAAAAGCAGATATTACTTTGTTTTTATAAAATAAATTAAACCAGTTCCCTCAGAAAAAAATACATTTCAAAAATGATAATGCATTATAATTCAAATCAAAGATTTTTATTCGATGCCGTTCATAAGAAACATGAAATAAACAGAAACAATTTTCCAATTCATTTTACGTCTCACAAGTGAACGAAGCTGCTAGCAAATAAACTATATGCAAGCGGAACATAGAACTTGTATTTCATAAAAGGTTTTAAAATGGAATACCTACAATATTTCAGCCTTCAAATCTCAATAAATCGTCTAGGCGTGGTAACGAGCTCACTGCGGCGTAGTCTCTGCGGATTCGTATTTTATTGGATTCACTGAAACGTTTTTCAGGTCCAAAGGATTATTTACGAGCGTCTGCGATCTCGATGCAGAAATGCAGATGGACATCGCGCATAAACGTAGGTACATCTCAGCTTTCATCCCTGTCTCTTTCTAACGCCCGCATCGCTCCACCAGCCGGCCTAGCATGACAAGCGCGACAAAATTTTGTCTACCGTTTTCTCGTGTTTCAATCGACTATCGCTTTATTTCTTTCGGGTCTAACATGACAATTACACTTAAAACTCGACTTTTAATATCAAAAATAGATATATTTGTCGATCGAGATATCGTTTCTGTCAAAATAGTCGATGTCGAGATATAATATATCTTAATATCTTATATTTTAGTTTGTCTTTTCTCGTCCGCGACATATCTCGTGGCGGTCATGCTAGCCCGGCGGAACAACCTTAGCGGATCTCAAAAGAGTAATTCTTTAGCAATCCATTTTGCTTTCATATTATTTATATAATATTATTATGGGTTATAATACACAATAGCGCTATATAAACTATACTAATATTAAAAAGAGGAATTATTTGTTACGATTTAACTCAAAAATACTCTACCGATTTTAAAAATTATTTCAGCAATAGAAAGCTACATTATCAGCAAGTAACATTTTTATATATAATACATCTACATTGCACCTGTGAGAAGCCGTAGTGGATCGCTAATATATTATAAAAATAATTGTGTTTCACCATAACCTAATAAGAAAATAAAAACGTTATTGTAGTATTTGGCTTGGGGCCAATTTCTATAAAAAAACAAAATTTTAAATTATTGCACAATCCATAATGTCACTCAAAGGGATCATCCTCTTGGATGAATGTTCGATTTAAATAAAATACTGTATACAAATTTTTGACTTATATATATTATATATATTATAAACTGGATTCAAACGCGATTTATTATTTAGGTATATTATTTATGTGAATGTTCGATGCCAAAATGGAAATATTTTCTTGCATTAATTATTACTACCTTTATAATTACTTATAACTACTTATTTCATAGTTTTATGGACGAAATAAGAACATAAATGCTAAAGGTTCAACAAAAGAAATATACTCCAAAGCCTCAGAATTTTCACTATGTGTATTTATTTACATGTATAGCTGGAGAACTGTAGAATAAATACTATACAATTCATAATTGTACGCCTTAATAGGTTTTAAATGTAAGACGCTGTGTTTACATCTCGGTTATGTTGATCTTATGAAAATAGTTAGGGACGGCGAGCAAACAAATTCAGTGTGCAACGGAGTTTCTAATAAAAATATGAATCAGCTATAATGAGATGCTGAGCCAATATTAAACTTCGCAATGTTTGTTATGGACTTGAATGAAAGAGGCTATTTTATTGTTCGTTCATTTATAAATTAAAATATATGCAATAATGATTGCTCATTATAAATTAAATATCATCTATATCTTCTATATACATATAATAAAAGAGTAGGATCGAAATTACGCTTCACTAAATATTTTTACCAGAAATTAAGAGGGGTGATAGAATGATAGTAGTAGAATGCATAAATGCAATTTTTAAGATTCTTGTTTGTCGGTCTGTCTGTCTGTCTGTCCTTCTGTCTGTCTGTTTGTTCACGCTAATCTCCGAAGATATTGAACCGATTATCATGCAATTTACACAAATACATTAAGTAAAGGCCGGGGCAACATATAGGCTTTGTTTCATCGAAATCGGTTCTCGGAAAGAAAAGTTATCATCATTTAAATATTATTTTAAAGGCACAATTTCACCAAATTGCAATGCAAACTGACTCACGTTGAACTTTTTCGAATTGTCATAATTATGTCAATCACAGTTTGATAGGTAAATGAAATAGTTTGATTATTTCGCCATTTTTGATATGTACGAGGGTGAATCAAAAAAATCTTGGAATCAATATTAAAAAATGCAAAGATTTAAATAATAATATTTTATTTTTCTACATAATCTCCCTCCAATGCAATGCATTTAGAATAACGCGTTTCTAACTTCCTTATTCCTTGTGAAAAAAAAATATTTTCTTGACTCTCGAAAAAGTCCTCTACGGCAGCTATAACCGCGTCATTATCGTGAAATTTTGTTCCACGAATTTCCTCTTTTAATTTTGGAAATAAGTGAAAATCACTTGGGGCTAAGTCCGGAGAATATGGTGGGTGGTCAAGGAGATTGAAGCCAGCACAGCGGATTGCGTTGAGCGCAACTTCCGATCGATGAGCAGGAGCGTTATCTTGAAGGAACAACACGCCCAACGACAGTTTTCCACGACGTTTTTCTTTAATCGCTTCACGCACTTTCGGGATTAAATTTGCATAATAGGGTCCAGTAATCGTCTGGCCTTTTGGCATGTAATCAATAAAAAGGATTCCTTCACTATCCCAGAACACAGAGGCCATAACTTTGCCAGCGGTAGGAGCAACTCGAAATTTCTTGATGGATGGAGAGGATGGTCGTTTCCAAGACATGCTTTGTCTTTTAGTTTCAGGATCAAAATGGTGGACCCACGTTTCATCCATGGTGACAAGACGACGGCAAAAATTATCCGAATCACGCTGGAACATTTCGAGATTACGCTTGGAAATTTCCAAACGTCACTTTTTGTTTTCGTCGGTTAACATTCGTGGCACCCATCTTGCAGACACTTTTTTGAACCCCAGTGAATCAATTAAAATGGATTGAACGCTACCAAAAGATATCTTTAGGATCTCAGCTATAAGTTTTATAGTCATTCTTCTGTCTTCCAAAACCAGATTCTCAACCTTTTTGACATTTTCTTCTGTAACGGAGGTTGAAGGCCGCCCAGAACGCGGGTCATCTTTACAGCTTGATCTACCTCTTTTAAATTCAGCCACCCAGTACGCAACCGTAGAATAGGGTACAGCATCACCCCCTAATGTCTGCTGAATGTCCAAAAAAATTTCCTTCGTAGACATTTTTTTCAAACTGAGATATTTTATCACCGCACGTAACTCACTTTTATCCATAATTTTGACTTTTTAGCAACTCGTTGCACAAAAAAATTTATTACATGCGAACGAACTGACAAAAACAAGTGACAGTCTGCATAAATATAGTGTGATAGACACTCTTTAATTTGAATATCGAACTTGATCCAAAAAGGTTTCATATATATGCACTTCTAAGAACTTTTTGATTCACCCTGGTATTCGTAGAATAGTGGATAAGCTCGAAACTTCACTGAAAGAAATGTTTTTTTTTGTATTTTTTTTTTGAAATTACTATATTATAACAATCTAAAATGTATTGTTTATGTTTTATATTTATGTATAAAGTATTTTTATGAGATCTTTAATTTCGTCTTTTCATCAATCCAATTAGATCGTAGAAGAAACTGTCAATGACTACTCTAATAGCTTTTCCCTCAAGAAATCATCAAGCATATAGGATGTAGGATCATCATATATCATATGAAGAAAGCTTGCTCAAAAGCTCAGTTTATGATGAAGCCCACGCGTCGCGGGCATCAGCTAGTATATTCTAAATCTACATATACTATAGCCGCAGAGATTAAACGTCATTTTCCGAAAAACAAGATTTTGGAAATAACACGTCACTAATGAGCAATACATTCTATTGTCCATTTCGCGGCATTAAAGTGCAATCACAAGTACCAGTGATTAATTGGTCTCCAGAGTAGGTTCTGGCCAAACTATTTATCTATACGTATATATCGTAAGTCTGCTTTGCTGCGATCGCAAGGCATCCTAGCCATAAATCCTTAGAGGATACCAGATTCGATATATTTTGCACTACGATCTTGTTTGTCAAACCATTTCTCGATAAGAATAGCAATGTGGAGGTATTTATTATGATTTACTCGTGTTTGTTTACTTAATATCACAAACAGATAAAGATAAATGAATTATTACAATCAATACGAGGATATGTACCTACTGCCGATAATATAAACAGTCAAAGTTGTAATTATATAAAAAGAGGCTGTGCCTCGTAAAGAACGTGATGGTAAGATCCTACTCAAATTAAATTACAGTAATCGCAATCAAAGAAATTGTCTCGTAATATTTACCAATATAATTTGTTGGCAAAAAACACTTCTATTAACAAGTAAACAGAGAAAAATCCCCAATCCCACTAGCGCAATTAAAATAACTTGGCACGAGGTAACGCCTCCGAAAACAGGCGAAATCACAGCATTAACCTTTTTTCGTATACAAGATAGGAAATGTTTAAAAAAACTGGTAGATTACTTTGTGACGTTACTAATGTGGTGCAGTGTTTTTACTTGCATTTCCTTAGTGTGGGTCACAGGTGGAACGTTTGTAGGTAGTGATTAATCGGAGGGAGTGTTAGACGTGCTATTTATAACGTGTCGGAAACCAGCCCCACTTGCACCGTAAGGCTGCAAAATGACCACCGATTTCATTAAACCTAGACATAAATGGACTGCCCAGATTACACGGTAGTGTTATTGGTCACTTTCCATTCTTTATAACCTTCGTCATATAAATATAACTGTTTTAAAGCGACATTATTATGATAATAAATAAGGTGTCGAGCAAAATGTTTGGCAACATATTCGGTGTCGAGCAAAATGTTCTGTGTCGAACAAAATGTTCGGTGTCGAGCAAAAAATGCTCGGCAAAATGTTCGGTGACGAACAAAATGTTCTGTGTCGAGCAAAATGTTCGGAGCCAGGTTCGGTGGGGAGAAAAAGGATCGCAGTCGCCATTTTTCGCAATTGACATCAAGTAGGTACATTTATAGTTTTTTTTTAAATAATATTAGCATATCTTCGTTGCGCCTGCCAAATTCCATATGTGTTTTTTTTTTATTTTTGGTTTTCGCACAATAAATACTCTTCGTTTTATTCTCTATGTGTTACTAAAATCATTTTTGTGAAATTCGAACTGGATATGAGTTTAACTAATTCCATATATGTTTTGACCGGTAAGAAAAGCTCCGTATGTGAATTAATAATACGTTTTTTGTAGTCTCCCAAAACTATACAAAAATCACATATGGAACTTGTCAGGCGCAGCGACGATATTCAAATCTAGAATTCTTTTTTTACTTTTGAAGCCTTAGTACTAAATATGTGAATGTTTGAAGCTAATATTCTGGCAGGACAACGTTTGTCTGGTCTGTTTATTTCAAAAATATAGTAAGATGTTGTGAATAAATCAAATAAGTTTAAATACGTAATAAACCAAAAATTACGTCGACGCTTATTTTTTTAATTTACAAAAATAAGTATCGCAATTAATTCCCAGCCGGATATTTGAACAGCAAAGCCTTATTTATAGTGGAAGGTAATACCCACGCTGTATCTTTAAGCTTCTCGGTTAGAACGTCCGATACCAACGAAAAGATTAACATATAATTTGCATAATTACTTTTCGAACACTTGTTTCGATATTTTAATCTATAACAATTATTTAACTTGTACTTATCTACAAGTTTCATACAATTTTACTTTAAGAGTTTTCTGTTTATGTAATAAAATACCAGTTATTTTAAACCATCTATATCTATTTCTTTTTATTATATAAAACAAAGTCGTGTTAGTTACACCATTTATAACTCAAGAACGGTTGCACCGAATAACAGAATAACGATTAAAATATCGAAAAATTTCAGGAAATAATACATTCAGAAAATTAATTAAAAAAAAATTTTGTTCGGATCTCTGCCACCTTCCGCAATTGACAGCCCATATCACGCATGCTTATAGCCACAGAACATAAGAATTTCCTGTTCTGTGCTTATAGCTTATTTATAATAATTGATGTCTACTTATGGAAAATAGCATATAAAAATATATAAATATTTTTGGACCCAACATTCTGGCAGAACGTCTGTGGGGTCCGGTAGTTGAATATATTTACCAAATTGATGCTTGTATGTAGTGTAATGTCAAATTTTTTACCTAGATCAAAGTCTCCTCAAGAGTATTGCTATGACTTCCATACATATAAATCATATGTTAAGTAGTCTTCAGCATTAACTAGAGAATTCAGTATATCGCCATTTATCTACCAAAATTACATGCATGTTATTCAATTTTAAATTTCAAAAATAAAAGAGGCTCAAATCTCATAACTTTTTATGTGTGCAGAAAGTTTGTATGCACAGATGTGACAATCCAATAAGAAGAAGGATCGAAAGTAACGCTTGGAGGGAACAGATTTCCCCTAAGTATTAAGTCATTGAAAATAAAATTCATTGTTATTGCGCTTTTTCAGGAGTAATACCCATACGTAGATAGTACAAACATTCCAATTGAATATTTAATGGTGTATGAAAACCATCATATGAAGACAATATTTTGTATGGCTATCTTCCACTGATCGCTAATCACTGATAGTTTTAAATATAATCTTGTCTTTTGAGAAGATGGTTTGAGACTTTCCAACACCTGAGATCCAGTAATTAAAAATCTAAAACCCCAAATCAAACATACTAATAAACAAGAGTCAATATTGTCATAATATAGAAAATTACAGTAAATATCAACTCCGTAGGAATGGATGGCGTTAATATGGCAACTTTGTGACAAAAATAAGACAACTGTCATCTTTCAGTCTGGCCCGTGGCCATGGTTGCTGAAAAGCATCCGGAACGTCGGGATAAATAATTTGAACATTATAAATAATAAATCGCATTTTAATCCGGTATACAGTATTTCATTTAAAAGTTTTAAATAAATATAGTAATATTCCCCGGCTTCGCACGGGTGCAATGTACATGAACCTAATATACACAAAAATAGCCTTTGTTACTCGCAGATAATGTAGCTTTCTATGGGTGAAAGAATATATATTTAAAGATTACTCTCTTCAACCTTTTTTTACACCTTGGGTTACATTATTCAAGTTTTATTAGGGATCTCTTATTAATTCTGGAAATAAATATGTAACTCGGTGAAGATGTAGCTTCTCAACAACGTAACAAACAAACAAACATTTCCTCTTTATAATATTAGTATAGAAAAAGGCTTTCATGTCTCACATATATGAAATTTGTTTTTGAGGTAATCATTAGCTTTTAAAACTTAATTCCTAATACTTTAATTATATTTAAGCTAAAAAACACAATTTTAATTATAAAAAAGCTTCAACTCTGGTTCAACAACAGGATAGTATACAGTACCTATAGGTATTTAACGTTCAAAATTACCTAATTAAGGCTTTATTTTTTTATATATAGAACTTTATTTAATGTTATTATATAACTTTATTTTGTATGAGATAAGGATTTACTTAGCAAAATGCTTTACTATTGAGTTTCCTGCGGACTCTTCTTAACAGAATTTCCGCAAAGTGGTAGCTTTAAAATTAGTACAATTCAAATACATGCAAAATTACATGAATATACTTATCTTTGACTAATCTGCCGCCACTTAATAAAGAAGAATTAAAGGCAGACATTATTACACAATAGCAATGAAGGATACGATAATATAGTTAAATTTCGTACACAAACAGTCAAGATAAGTGATATAAATTACACGAAACATAATGGCTAATATAAATTAAAACTGCTTACATTACACTGTTTAGACCACGAATGTAGGTTTATTTCTCATACATTTGTACTCTATTAGGTCCTTGGCAGCCGTATAGACATAAAGGGGCTCTTAACATGTAATAAATGTTTCCTTTACTCCAATAAAGTGGGCCAACTGCAGTACGCGGCCATAGTGCGGTGCTCTCATTGCCTTCATTTAAAACAATATCTAGTCTGACAGTATCGTTAGACGTAGACTGTAGGTACTTATTATTCAAAATTAACTAACCTGCAGACTGCATTGTGCTTTGTTTAGTGAATGCAATAGCTGTATTGGAATATTAAAACATATAAGTTTATGGCATTTTATATTACAAATACAATTGAAAATATAGGAAAGAAAGCGAAATATAGAGGTACAAATTATGACACATTGCACTTCTACTTACTTCTTCTGCTCTGTGGTTTCAGCGTGAGGCAATCATTCTTTTCGAACTTTCACTAATTTGAACCAAAACTTCTATTCAATACAATTTCAAAGCTTTTGTCACGTCTCATTACAATTATTATGCACACTAAAAGGGTTAGCGAAGTCTTTAAACTCTCATTTAAGTAGACGAAGCGAATACTAATAGCTAAAACAAATTTTCACGTTTTAACCCTAAAAATAAGAGAGCAAACTTAGGAATATAATAGAGTGCTGTTCAAATAGACGTACAATTAGACAGGCACTTTGGACATTAATATGGAAAATAATTCGCTGGACCTTGGATTAAATAAATGAAGTGACTAATAATTAATTGGACTTTCACCCTATTTTCCGTTCGGCGACAATTAATTTCCGGCAGCGACAAGAAAAGAAAACCTTATCACTAAAGCTTGGTAGGGTTCTATGAATTGAAAAAATGGCGCTATTTTATCGTATTGTTTACGTGATTTTTTTAAATATGTGTTTCCGGTTTAATATGTTAAACGATTCGTTCATGTCTGAACCATATAAAATCGGTTAAATGGTTTAACGATAGGTAAAGAAAAATAAATTTAAATAAAATAACTTTTACGACGTTATTTAAATGTGTGATACTCGCGTTAATAAAAGACAATATAATAAAACATATATTATTTTAGGGTTCAAAACGGAGACCTAATGTCACCCAGGAATTTATTTAGGTTATGAACTTAAACATCTTATAGGTGGTAAGGACAGAAATAAAGACCTTATGGTCTTTTAATACAAGCACTTACTACGTAATGGAGTGTTCGTAAATTACCTTGTACGAAATTAATCTGAACTATCACAAAGTTAATGAAAGGCCAGGAGTAAATTGAAACAAATCTATCTTGTATTCATTATAGTAGGCTAATTAAAGTGAATAATAGTTAAGTACTAAATTTTTCATAAAAATATTCACTCCCTGCCAAGAATCTGTATTAAAGCCTTGATTGATGAAATATTCTCTGTTTCAAAAGAATATTGTATAAAATGAAAACGTATTTTCTTAGAGCTTTGACAAGTTTTTTAATAAAGTCCATGCGTGAAGTTACAGGCAAAGTTATACTCTTGACACTGATAAATGTCAGGAATAATCAGGAATATAATATTATTATAGTATTAAGATCTATCGCCCAAGGCTCAGAGATATCTTGTACCCGTATTCTGTTTCGAACACATTCTCATGGGAAATTGCGATTTTCAGTGTGTTAAATTTGAATCCAGCTTATCATGTTAGTTTAAAATAGAATATTATCTTTAGAATTAAAATCAAAGACAGACAATGGCCTCGATAAAAAGGATTGAGTCCCGTAGTGAGGAATGAGGCAAATACATTTCCGTTTCCGTTTCACTGATCATTTATATTTACAGGTAAGTTGGTGATCAGTCTTCAGTGCCCTACCTGACTGAAAGGTATTTTTATCTTATTTACCCGGGATGCGAACCTGGAACCTCCTTGCTAAATGCAATGCACATTGCAGATACCACTAAGACATGAAGGGGGACAAAAATCAGAAGGAATCTAAATTTAAAATATTTGTTTTTCTTGATAAAATGTATATTTTGATGACAAATTATATAAGCGTTAGTTTTTCACGCATCTATTGTGTACTTAAAAAGGGTAGTAGTGAAAATGACCTGTCATAACAAACTAGCACCGAGAAAAACCAATTGTTTTAGTGAACCTTTGTTCACACGAGTATGTGGCCTACTGTGATCGAAACAAACCATTTGTCATCGCCAACGCGTAGCGGCACTTCGTAATCTAGTAAAAACGTAAGTCGGGCACGAATCTAGTGCGATTCATTTGTGCTTAAACAAAGCGTCAACCACAGAGCTGTGCTAGCAATAACCGAGATCATTTTTCATGCGGTTCATTCGGGCCGGGAAAAGCGATATAATAAATCATTGTTGCCAACATCACAAGCTTATTATTTAGTCCGGTCAGATTTAAACGTGTGTGGGGAAAATATTTTCATAATATTGAACACCAGTGCTTATTTTTATTGGACTCAAGCAGTGAAAATGAACCGCTATTAGGTAACACGCAGTATCTTAATGAGTGTATTTCAGTTTGAGTCAATCATTCAACCCGATTATTGTCTAGAATCTATTCCAAGATTGACCTCAGATTAAAAATGACTATTAACGTGTCTATAAACGCCGTCAACCCATCCAAGACATTTGAGTCGCGGATGTCCATGGGCGATGGACATTGTTTACCATCAGGTAATCCACCTGATATTTTGTCAGCTCTGTTTTAAAAAAATCTAAATAGCTATATTGAAAATGAATTATACATTTTGAAAAGAAAATACTAATTTACTTTCACAGATAATCTTACCTAAATTTTATTAACAAGATACATTAATTAATTAATGTTTTAGTTTATGACAGCCAATCTTAAAATGTTTCTTTTTCAATAAATTGTTGAGATCTAGTATAAAAAAACTATAATCAAGTTATATTATGCAACGAATGCTTCAACGAATTGAAAAACTTTCTTTTGAATTTAATTAAATAAAACTTTTAGTTATATTAGCATATCTTTTCCCGATGAACGCCGCGAAGTCGCTGTGATTTGGGTATTGAGGCCTACCTCTGTTATTTTATTTCACCATTTCAGAGTTAGAGTCGACCCCATTTGTCTTTGTTCTCCGTTTCCTATATTTTTGCACGCAAACTCCATTATCTAATTTAGCTTTGGCTGAATGCCAGGTCGGCGCTGTTACTTTCTTTCAAGAAAAGAGATTTTTGTTTCTTTATATCAAACACCTAAGTACGTGTACATTTATTCCAATTTCACATATTAGATGTGACACTAAAGAAGCAGGATTATTCGAATTTTTTGCACATCGTATTTATATTATATATACAGAAGTTTGTTCTTATTTGTTTTTCGATGTCGAATTTTTAATCAATATGATAAATCTCACCGTAGACACTTTGATATGCATGTAGGGATAGTATATGGAATAATAGGTCCGCTGAATAAAGCCAAGTCTCTTTAATTATTATGTAATTATTCCTATTTTTAATTCCCTTTCAAATGTCTAATAATTTAAAGTACACTTATTTTAATTTATGTTTGAGTTGTATCCAGGTAACTGGATACTTTATTATTTTACCACAAGCTTATACTTATGATGGTTTTTGTGATACTTCGTAATCTTATTTTGGTGGTTTTTTTTGTTAAAAAAATACATGTCACATTGTACACTCATCAGCATTTGACACGCATCAGCGATATAATTATTTCAAAAAAACCTAAGTTAAACACAATATGTCTCAGAGCTTACTGAGCTAGATTCTTAATAAATTATGGTTGATAACATAGTAAGTTTTACTGTAAACGTATTGCAGTCACGTGTGCGCTGCGTGGCCGCCGCAATTACCAAATAAGTACATTACGTGCTTACATACGACGCGACTAAACAGGATTGTTTCAATGTTTATAGGCTCTACCGGCTCTACGCTGAATTACCTTTCGCTTAAATAATGGTGCTAACCTTGTTTTATTCCGATCCAAACAACATTATTTGCTTTATAATTTACGCATTATCATCCCTTTCTATCTGGTTTATGTATTCTAAATAGAATTTGAATACAAGCAAGTAATGTTCTAAAAGAAAATTTATTAAAGATAACAAAAATATGAATAGTCGAAGTAAAGATTCATTTAAAGTTAGACTCGCCATTCATAACGTAATCGTCTCGGTCTTGATATTCAAGAATAATAACTGAAATGAAATCTTCACATTCAACAGAGGCTAGTTTAACAGTGACGCGAAGCGCAAAATTAGTTAATTAATTTGCAGAATGGCTCATCGAAACTTGCCGTAATCCCCGGGGTAGTCTTTAGAAACGGAGTTTTAATTCAAATCGTGCATTCCGCTCGAGTCCCGTACAGTTGAACTGCACATTCAAATGCCACAAGATCCGGCCTCCTGGCACTGATTAAAGAAGAATTTAGACCCTTACTTTCACCTTTTACTTTTTAGCTTTCTCTTTTATGCCTTTTCTTTGTAAAGTCAGAAATCTGTTTGTATATACAGAGTACGTAGCCACATAATTGAGGTAAGGTATAGAGGTCCCTGTTTGAAATCTTAAGATTAATTATGTTTTTTTTTTCTAATTAATTTTTCTTTTTTTATATTTTTTTTTTTATGTCATATATTGACAGACGAGCATGAGGTTCATTTGATGGTAGGTGATACCTCAGCCACAGAACATCAGTCAACGATGCGCTGTCGACCTAATTTTTACTTCGAGCATTCGGAAATCCATAGACTGAAACCGAAACGCGCAATATGCACTTCACGGTTTTTCCATCTATGAACGGTGGTTCGTTACCCGGTCGGAATTTAGATATTCCTCCCACCCGATCAATGCCCGAAGTTACCAGACGTGGGGAAAACATGCTTACAGAAAATTATAAGCATGTGCTCCCGGTGGGATTCGAACCCACGACCCATCGATGCGCACGGCAGGTGTTCTACCGAACGCGCCAACGAGCCCGTCAAAATATATGGTACACCTAATGGAAAGCGAACACCGCTGTCCATAAACATCCGCAACATCTGAGGTTCTGCATTTTGCGTTACTGGCCGTTGAGATAGAAATATTTTTTTTTCTTGAAATCATCGGTTTAAATAAAATACTGTATACAGGATTAAAATGCGATTTATTATTTATATTGTTTAGATTATTTATCCCGACATTTCGGATGCTTTTCAGCAACCGTGGTCGCGGGGAGACAGAAAGATGACAGTTGTCTGATTTTTGAAATGTCACAAAGTTGCCATATTCAATTCAATTCAATTCAAAAATAATTTATTAATTTAGGTAACTAGGTAATATCTTAAACAATATAAATAATAAATCGCGTTTTAATCCGGTATACAGTATTTTATTTAAATGTGTGATACTCGCGTTAATAAAAGACAATATTATCTAGAAATTGAGAAATATCAAAATAACATTACAAATCTTTATAGTTTTTGCAATATTCCTATCGCATAATGTTTCTTTTATTTATGCGACTAAAACAAAAACGAACCTACACTTCAGTAAGATTATATCAGAGTTAACAATATTTCATAAATTCCCTAATATTGTAGCCAATACAGTTTATTGTTATATTAAAGTTTACCAGCCTAACATATTAAATTGCAATAATACATATATAAATGATTATATAAAAATTAATTTGTTCTAACCCTTTTCACAATCAATTCAAAGGATCCTGTTATGGATGTCATGGTTGGCAGTGAAACAAATATAACTATTATAAATTAACCTAATTACCCGTAATCAGACGTGTATAAAATATATATTATATAGTTCTGGCTTGCTCAAAGTAAGATGTTTTAATTAAGTCTAAGACCTCGCGATAAATAACTAGCCTGCCGGGACAGGCGGGACAGCACTAATTGCTAGTATATTTAATCCGGTAAAATACTACGGGCCTTGATTTCCATAAGCTTCAATTGTTTTACCCTGTACCTGAGCTGCGATTTAGTTTTGAATATTTCTGGCCGTGTTTATATCCAAGTGACTAAATCTGAATGAATAAGTAGTCACTAACAGAATACAAATTAATAATAATATGACATTTATTGCCACAAGTACATATATAATATCAAAATAAGCTTTAATACTATTCTCGTGATAAAAGGTAGGCTGATAAAGCTGACAAACCGGTGTCTGAACAGCGCTGATTTTCAGCGAGTGCAAGGTAAGTCATATCCTAATAAGTTATTCACATAAAAAATACATTATTACTTATTCATTAAAGCGATTTTCATGAGTTCACTAATTTTGTTTGAAATAATTATAATTAATGTTATTAGAAAATGTTGTACATGTTCCAGCCATCTTATTAAAAGGCTCTTCAGAATCATAAAGAAATATATTCAGTTATCCCAATGAATACCACTTCCTTAAGCGTACTATAGCATTTAATTTATTTTTTTAAATTTCACTACAAAATAAGTTTAATGATCCGTAACTGAAACCTGAAGTATGCTTGAATCAGGGTGAAGCCT
Source organism: Anthocharis cardamines (assembly GCA_905404175.1). Classification (NCBI taxonomy): domain Eukaryota; kingdom Metazoa; phylum Arthropoda; class Insecta; order Lepidoptera; family Pieridae; genus Anthocharis; species Anthocharis cardamines. The sequence continues at coordinate 6,878,557 of FR989959.1, forward strand.
TTTAACTCTTTCCCCACTCAACCTTGTTACCTTTACAAACGAGACCGCGCCGTGAGTGGGATACACAATCAGTTTCCAGAGGAAAAGCTACGTATGTATTTCTCTGTTTAGGCCAGTCTTACTAAAGTTTAAATAGCACAAACGAAACGGACAATTCATTAGTCGAGGAAACCTTTCTAACTCTTTACCGCTATCCTTTATTTCTTTGAAACTTTTTCGTTTAAGTAATTTAGATAGTTATCGCACAGCTTTATCACTTCAATCAAAATCTGTTATTTTCTCATCGTACAAATATCTACCAGGGTGAATCAAAAAGTTCTTAGAAGTGCATATATATGAAACCTTTTTGGATCAAGTTCGATATTCAAATTAAAGAGTGTCTATCACACTATATTTATGCAGACTGTCACTTGTTTTTGTCAGTTCGTTCGCACGTAATAAATTTTTTTGTGCAACGAGTTGCTAAAAAGTCAAAATTATGGATAAAAGTGAGTTACGTGCGGTGATAAAATATCTCAGTTTGAAAAAAATGTCTACGAAGGAAATTTTTTTGGACATTCAGCAGACATTAGGGGGTGATGCTGTACCCTATTCTACGGTTGCGTACTGGGTGGCTGAATTTAAAAGAGGTAGATCAAGCTGTAAAGATGACCCGCGTTCTGGGCGGCCTTCAACCTCCGTTACAGAAGAAAATGTCAAAAAGGTTGAGAATCTGGTTTTGGAAGACAGAAGAATGACTATAAAACATATAGCTGAGATCCTAAAGATATCTTTTGGTAGCGTTCAATCCATTTTAATTGATTCACTGGGGTTCAAAAAAGTGTCTGCAAGATGGGTGCCACGAATGTTAACCGACGAAAACAAAAAGCGACGTTTGGAAATTTCCAAGCGTAATCTCGAAATGTTCCAGCGTGATTCGGATAATTTTTGCCGTCGTCTTGTCACCATGGATGAAACGTGGGTCCACCATTTTGATCCTGAAACTAAAAGACAAAGCATGTCTTGGAAACGACCATCCTCTCCATCCATCAAGAAATTTCGAGTTGCTCCTACCGCTGGCAAAGTTATGGCCTCTGTGTTCTGGGATAGTGAAGGAATCCTTTTTATTGATTACATGCCAAAAGGCCAGACGATTACTGGACCCTATTATGCAAATTTAATCCCGAAAGTGCGTGAAGCGATTAAAGAAAAACGTCGTGGAAAACTGTCGTTGGGCGTGTTGTTCCTTCAAGATAACGCTCCTGCTCATCGATCGGAAGTTGCGCTCAACGCAATCCGCTGTGCTGGCTTCAATCTCCTTGACCACCCACCATATTCTCCGGACTTAGCCCCAAGTGATTTTCACTTATTTCCAAAATTAAAAGAGGAAATTCGTGGAACAAAATTTCACGATAATGACGCGGTTATAGCTGCCGTAGAGGACTTTTTCGAGAGTCAAGAAAATAATTTTTTTTCACAAGGAATAAGGAAGTTAGAAACGCGTTATTCTAAATGCATTGCATTGGAGGGAGATTATGTAGAAAAATAAAATATTATTATTTAAATCTTTGCATTTTTTAATATTGATTCCAAGAATTTTTTGATTCACCCTCGTATTTAATTGAAATTTTTAACAAAATTAATTAAAAATAGCTACTAAACGTTAATTTGTATTAAATCATATTTATGAACTAGCCCGCGACTTCGTTCACGTGGGCGTCATTGAGCACGAACAAGTATCGAAAGAGTATCCGTATTGTCGAACCGTCATTTGTATGAAACTTCAAATGATTTTTCATACAACTGACAGTTCGACGATTCGAATACTTTGTCGATAGTCGTTCGTGCTAGGCCCTCTGACAATTCGAAAAAGTTCGACGCGAGTCGGTTTGCATTGCAATTTTTTGATATTATAGTGTCTTTAAAATAATCTTTAAATGATGATAACTTTTCTTTCTGATAATCGATTTCGATGAAACAATCAAACAGCCTATATGTTGCCCCGGGCTTTGCTTAATATATTTGTGTAAATTGCATGAAAAGTGGTTTAATATCTTCGGAGATTCAAATTCAAAAATCATTTATTCATTTAGGTAACACAATGTACACTTATGAACGTCAGTAAAAAATACATATTAAATGCTTCTGGTTTTACATTTACTGCCAGTTCTCAAATCAAGGGCGTAGAGCGGACGAGAAGAACTGGCAAGAAACTCGCCGCCACTCTTTTTTAATCGCCAAATTTTTGTTTTACAAATGTTTTGTAAGGAGCTGCAACCATTACACCATGTTCCACATGACAAGTAATTAACTATAATAATCGAAAAATATATATATAAACGAAAAAATAAAAATAAATAAAATCAAAGATTTGTCCTCTATCAGCAGAATGTATGGTGAAATAGGAGCACTCACTTACATTCTCGTGGGAACAACACGCAAATACATAGACGAAATAACTAAACTAAACGATTAGCCCATACAAACACACAAAACAGATAAACAGATAAACAGACAGATAAACAAAAAAAAATCTGGATTTGTTCTTCTTACATCCCCCTGACTAGGATGTTAGCATTTTTTTTCTATGTATAGACATTCGATAGTTTTATTATAAATATAGATTTTGAAATGAATAATAACTGAAGTAGAAATTGTAGTTATATTATGATGAGCAGATGAGATCTACAAGCTGCAACTCTCAATCTTGTAGCTTATTTTTCAACGTACCCGTGTTCGGTTTATTTTTGTTCAGTGCATTTCTTGTTTACTATCCATCATATTGTAGGTCGACGTTGTATTTGTCGTGTTCAATCTTAGTTTTATCATTCGAAATAAAACACACGTAGAAGCGCTTGTGTTGGCATTATTTTTATTTATTTACTTAAGATATGCAATAACCATTTAAGATAAATTATACATATGTTGATTCCTTACGGGTCCTCAACGGATTTACATACTTTCTGGTGTTGCGGATGTCTATATGTGGTGATAATTACATACCACCAGTGAGACACCAGCCCGTATGTCTTTATCTACGCTAATACGTGTTAATTTTTTGTATGTTTACAAATAACTAAGCAACGCGCCCCGGCTTCACACGGGTGCAATGTAGATGTACTATACACAAAACATAGCCTATGTTACTCGCTGATAATGTAGCTTTCTATTGGTGAAAGATTTTCAAAATCGGTCCAGTAGTTTTTGAGTTAATTCATAGCATACAAAAATACAAATCTTTCCTCTTCATAATATTATATAGTATATAGTATAGATATAGATAATCAACTGCAACGATTTTAAAAATTCTTTCACTAATAGAAAGCTACATTATCAAAGAGTAACATATTTTGTGTATATGTAGGTAGTACAATCTAGATTGCATCCGTGTGAAGCCGGGCGTGTTGCTATTCTATATAAACAAGGATGGAAGCTAGTAACATACAAGTAGTATTATATTGAGTGTGTCATAATTGTTGATTATGGTGTCATTATTATTGTATCATAATATGAATTGGAAAGAGGCAATTAAATTTTAATCGCTTCCACTGAATGCTGCCGTTAATTGCACTAATAAAGGGAGTTAGTAACAAATTATAAATTATTCTCACTGTATATTATAAAGTTATTCCGCCACACGATACGCAATTTTATCTATTGTGGTTTATATACTGTAATATGTTAATTTAAAATAAATTATTGATCTGCACTGTTTAAAAAATATTTTATTTATAAGCTTACAAAAGTACTTGTTAATATGAAAAAGAACATCGGTTAATAGTGACGATATGTGTATGTATGTTTGGCATAAATTAAAAATATAGAAAAAATAGAAAAAAATATTATAAAACGACAGAGAATACAACCCGCGATCCATTGAAATGCAGGAAAATGGAAAAGGCAAAAGGACATGTATGCTAATGGCTTTGCATTATAAAAGCTTAAGTACTAACACCTACATACTATAATATTAGAAATTCGTAAGTAACTCTGTATATTGTAATGCTTTCGTGGCCAAAAATATTGATAGAATTTAGTATAGAGACAGTTTGAATCCTGATGAAGCCATTTTATTAATAAAATATTCCATGTGAGCTTAAACGTGGATTATATTCGAAGTTTAAAATAGTTTTTTTTTTTTTTATGTCAGATATCGACAGACGAGCATGAGGTTCACTTGATGGTACGTGATACCTCAGCCACAGAACATCAGTCAATGATGCGCTGTCGACCTAATTTTTACTTCGAGCATTCGGAAATCCATAGACTGAAACCAAAACGCGCAATATGCACTTCACGGCTTTTCCACCTATGAACGGTGGTTCGTTACCCGGTCGGAATTTAGATATTCATCCCACCCGATCAATGCCCGAAGTTACCAGACGTGGGGAAAACATGCCTACAGAAAATTATAAGCATAAGTTGATGACAGAATCCTCCACCAAGCAACGTTACAGGGTTGGCGGTCTCACGACAACATTTTTTCCATTCAACCCTCTGGGACCAGCGATTCGATTTAGTATATCCGATAAAACGTCGCTGCCTGAATCCTATTTTTTACCACGTGGCACAAAAAATTCGAAAATAACGAATGCCTACAAGTCTATTCGTAAACAAAGAGTTAATTAAACAGTACATGTGCGGGTGAAATTCGTCGTTCTGTAATGGTATGGAACAAAAAGTTGGTTACCCAATCGTTTTATTATTCAATAAGGATTTAAACATCATTTTGCGGAAAACGAATTCACGAAGTACCTACCTTATTTTGTTGTTAAGTTCGAAATATCTAAGTAGAGTTTAATGACGATTGTAAATATCTGAGTTGGTCTTACTATATTTCGCAATGCATTTATGATAGAGTAATTAGCAGCTAAATCAGACTTAAATCGTAAATAACTCTAAAATTACTATCATTTTTCAGTTTAGTATTTCAGGATTAATGTGAACGTTGTTCGATATGCCAATTATACTAATTACATCAAATCTAGATAGTTCTGTCACACTATATAGTGGTTTTATGTGAGTGCATGCAATGAACATAATAATACATTGATAGTATGCAACAATGCATATTATAGTATGAAACCTCCAGCCCACCTAACATAAGCATCAAGAGATATCTCGCGGACGAGTGAGGACAAACTAAGACATAAGATATCTCGATATCATTACATCTCGACGTCGATAATTTTGATAGACAAGATATCGCGATAGACAAATATCTCTACTCTCTTTAAGTGTAAGTGTGATGTTAGACCAGGAAAACATAAAGGGATCATCGATTAAAACACGAGAAAACGGTCGACAACATTTTGTCGCGGTTGTCATGCTAGGCAGGTGCTGTACCTGCACAAACGAAAAACCCTAGCTGTGTCTCTTGTGATTTTTCGGCATGAACCAGATGATCTATCAGGATATTAATTAACAAATAAATTCTTATTCAATTTGATATCGATCTAATTCACACCAAAACTCATCAACTCACTGGGTGGTGAGATTTTGGTCACGATATAGCTTTATACCTGTATTCAGGAATTTAAATTCAATCGTTTATTTATAAAAAATACCAAAGGAAAAACTAATATGCTACTTCTTAATGATTGCACACTAATTATAGCTAGGGAGGCGAGGTAGCTAAATGGCGTAATTCAACGGCGCCGTCGAGACCTATCAAAATCGAAAGATAAAATAATTTCAAAAAGAAAAGCTCGTATGGTAAAAACCATTTTAGCGGTGGGTTTGGCGTGTATGGTTTTTCAAAAATGTTAAAAAAAACAGTTACTTGGGCATTCTCGAGCGCGTCAGATATTCATACTACGTATGCCCCAAGGGCCTCTGATAACAACGGTATACTAATCTGCCGGTTTGCGTGGTGGGGGTAGGCATATAAAGTAGTCAAAAATGCAAAAAAAAAAAATTTACTCGAGCGCGTCAGATTTTCAGAAGGGGTGTTACGTAGGCCCCAAGGAAGCTCCCTTTAAAAAAACTGACGATTTGGGCGTGACGATAAGTTACGATGAATTTTTGAAAATGCAAAAAAAAAAAGTTTTTTTGAAATACTCGAGCGCGTCAGATTTTTATAGGGGAGGTTTATCTCGGTATCCTGAAAGCATATTTTCTTAATCTGACAAAAATGTTGGTGGGTTCTCTTAATCTGACCGAAAAAGGTTTTTTGGTTTCTATTTTCCTTTCTTTCTCCTTGATAAAACGGGGAATTTAATCGGCGACATACTGAGGGCACACGGGTATATATATATATATATATATATATATATATATATATATATATGTTTATGGTCCCCTACCGTAGACCCGTGTGCCCTAATACCTAACCTAATACTTTTGTATACAGATACGCGTAACTTTTTCCGAGTCCACGAAAATTGTCGAGAATCTTTAGAAAAAAAAAAATTTGAGATATAATAAAAGTCACATAATTTAATCATCGTTATTTCATATCAATTTTTTTAACACCCTCAGTTTTTGAGACATACACAAAAAACCGGGAGTTTGAGTTTTTATGATGCTTCAAGTCAAAAAGTTTTAACTTTGGACAAAAATGTAAAGAGATGTTTTTTGTGTAAAATTAAATTACCTTTTAAGTTTATTTAAACTTTTTTTTTGTAAAATGTATCGTTCGCGACTTACAGTTGTGGTCATATAATTAAGAACGATTTTTAGTTTCAGAGAATTTCTTATCAAACGTGTAATATTTTTGTTTTAGATACTACCCAGAAGATATTTGTTGAATTACGGAAAAGGCACATGAAAAAAGCTCACTAAATTACGAAAAAAGATATAAGAAACATGCAGATTTTTTGACTTATGTACATTTAATAAAAATAGTAAAAATTTACATAGAAACGAAACTGGACAAATAATTAAGAACGACCCATAAGCTATTCGATAAAATTGTATCAAATGAAATTTTAGTTATTGAAATTACACTATAAAGGATCACTTGCGATACAGAGGGCAAATGAATACATTTTAAGCCTAAAATTAATAATAATTAGTAGCATATCCACAGCTTTTGATATCGACATGATTCTAATTTTTTGAAATTTTTCAACAGAAATAGAGTTCCATTCTTCTAAAAATTTCCGCGTATAGTTCTCTTAAACTGCTACATTGCCTATTTGATACCCTTTTCTTAACCTAACACTAAATGTTCTCAATTGGATTAAAATCCAGACTATAAGATGACCACTCTAAGACAAAAACAAATTGTGAGTCGAGGTGTTTGAACCTTTACTGTGTGCAGTATGCCGCAGTATATCGTCGTGCTGAAATGTCCAAATGACAGGAAGAACGTCCTCAACATAGGGTAACATTGCTTACTCTGGTATAGTTTTGTACTAGAATTCATCCGTGTTTCCTTTTATGAGCCTAACAGGTCCGACTCCATGGCCAGAAAAGCACCCCCAAAATTTTCACGTGTGCACCGACATGCTTCAACGTTACTTTTCTGAACTGAGGGTCAAATGCTTTATTCGAAGGGCGTATGACGCATTGGTTGTATCACAGAAAACCCTATTTGTTTTAGTTTCATCAGAGAAAAGGACATTTTTCCATTGTCTGACTGTCCAGTTCTCATATCTTATTGCAAATTCAAGACGAGCATGTCTAAGGCGCGATGTCAACGTGAGTATCTTCCGCGCTATCCTTCCGAACAAACTTTCTTCTACCAAACGACTTCGTGCCGTGCGTGTGGAGGTTGCCGAGAGGTTGCTTTCGCTAAAAAAAATCTTTTTTTATCTCATTGGACCCTTTAAATGGAAACTGCTTGGCCAAACGAACTATCTTTCTATCCCCTCGAGGAGATGTCTTCCTCTTTTTAAACCAACGCGGTTTATTTGAAATAGTTTCATATGTTCTAAAATGCTTAACAGCATGAAAAACCATGGTATTTGAGCACTGAAGATGGTCTACTATTTTTTATACGACCAGTTGTTCTCACGAAGTTTTATTATAACTATCTTATTTTAGACCTATCACAACTTTAACTTTTCCCATTGTTTTATAGGAAATAAGCACGATTTATTATTTTTGCAACAATTAATGGTTCCAAAGTTATACTAAAGGTGACCAAGAAAAAAAGTTTTTTTTATAAAAATTTCAAAAATCTATAAAGTTATTCAGCGTTCTTAATTATATGACCAGCCAGTAGGGGCACGACCTACGTTCAGGTACTACATTTATGTACTCTATAAAACATACCTGTTTTTTTTTAAATTACTCATGTGCATAATTAATGTACAAATAGTATGGCAATATTTTGCAATACCATAAAAAATAAAAGAACGTAAATGCGTTATGTTTTGCGAGGCTGTTTGTAAAAAATGTTGTCTTCATGTAAGCGTTCTTAATTATATGACCACAACTGTATATGCCGCAACGCGTTTTTCGGAAGATGAAATGGCTCCTCCACACTTCCGGTCATGCGGAAACCGGCAGATTTTGTATTTTTAGTAAGTTTTAGATTATATTCTTCAAAATAAACATTAAAAAAATCGCGCTCGAGAATGCCGGATTAACGTTTTTTTTTTACAAGTTCGCGACCCTATAACTCGGCGGCGTCAAGGACTTATCGTCAGATTAGTTCAATTTAGTCTTAAAACACTAAAATCAACCCCCAATATCTTAATCTGACGCGCTCGAGTATTTCAGACTATCGATTTTTTTTTACTAATCTGATCGTCTATCCTAGGCGCGCGTCACTACATATAGAGCTAAATACTTTACAAGGTTGTTCTATTAGGTCTAATAAATCTCTCATATCTTAAACTGCCACGCTCGAGTATTACCGAAAATTCACCTATTCGCCTCCTTAACCATTAGACAAAACATTTGCTGAATGACAAAATGAATAAAGACAGAAGAATATTTGATTAAAAATTTGTTATCAAATATTTCATTTGGCGAAACAATTTGGAAAAGTAACGAATGTGACTGAGGAGCTTATTCGTCTAAGTATATTTTTATTCGTCAAGCGACACTGAGCCAAATAACCTGACGCCATTCTCTGAAATAAGGCGCTTTCTAATTTACATTCTGTATACAAATTGCGCAAATGTGAGCATGAAAATAAAATTCTCATCGTTTGTGTTTCCTTGCGGCCTGGTCTTTTCTCGCATTATGTAAATTTTTATTACGTATATATCCAAAAAATAAGTATGTGGCTGTTTATACTGGATTAAAACGCGATTTGTTATCTATCCCGATATTTCAGATGCTTTCCAGCATCCGTGGTCACGGGCAGACTGACTCTCTGCAACAACTTGGACTTACGGGTATGCTAGCGGCATTTTAGGAATTACTGGTATTTTTTTCACGAAGAAGATCTTAAATTTTGTACTCGATTATTTTGATTAGATTTTTGTCATTAATTATATAAAGTATTTTATTTAAACTAAGTTAATTATTTCACATAAATTGACTGTTAGTTATCATTTCCTTCAGTAGTTAAAAATGAGTGAACCCAAGTTGAAGGTAAATTAAGTAGAAGAGGATTAAAAATTGTAGTCATAATCGTAAAAAGTTTGAGAGTAAAGCACGCGCGGTGAATTTGGAAGGTATTCAAATGGCCTTGTCATTACAATAATGAGGACATTGGCTCGTGTTTAGTCTACGAATTTAAATATTCTCTATTTACCTAATAATTATGTCATTATCATTTCTTTTGTATATTATGCCTAAATAATAGTTTATAGCCCGAATCCTGTTATAATACAATACTACCAACGTTATTTAATGTTAGATATCGTCAGACGAGCATAAGATTCAGTTGATGGTAGGTTATCACCTACCCTTGGGGATATCCCCCAGCCACAGAACATCAATCAATGATGCGCTGTCGACCTACATTTTACTTCGAGCATTCAGAAATCCGGACTGAGATCGAAACGCGCAATGTGCATTTCACGGATTTTCATCTATGAACGATGGTACGTTACCCGATCAGAATTTCGATATTCCTCCCACCCTTCAATGCTCGAAGTTACCAAACGTGGGGAAGACATGCTTACAGAAAATTATAAACATGTCGCACCGGCGGGTTTCGAACCCGTGGGAGCGCCTGCAGGTGTTCTACCAAACGCACCAATGAACCGGCTAACTTACCTACTGTAGTATTGATATTAATTAATAACTACTTTAGAAATCAATGTATTTATTAAATAGTATTTTTCAACCTGCTAGCAGTGTTATCTAAATATTATAGTAATGACATACATTTTAAATTCACTTAAATCAAAACGTCATATATTTATACATCATAACTACAGAAATACATCACTGTATTCCTAAAAAAATCTATATTGAATCATATTTTCCCCGTGCTTAAATTCAAATTCGTTTCCAAGAACATTGTAGACCATTTATTTTTATTTCACGTCACCAGTCTTTGGAAGTTTCTCATAAATATGCAAGCCGGAAAGTTGTTGCTGAATCGCATTTTACTACTTTTACCTATACGTATATAGGTATACTAACAATAGCAGGCCACCCACTGCATAAGCACTGCACTAAAGTTTCGTCGACTTACAATATCCGAAAGTTATAAATATTCAAGCAGGCTTGTACAGAAACTCTACTTTTATCAACCATAACTGACATTATAACAGCTTCAGTCTGGTAACGAAAACAGGTTTATTTATAACAAGTATTCTCTGAGTCAAAATCTAATTGGTAACTTTATATTACAATGTAAATAAGTAACGAGATAATCACGTAATGTTTCGTATCGTTTCTGTCTGTGAGGCAAATTAAAATCCCGTCTTTCGAATTAATTATAAAACATTTACAGAATACAGATAAAACTCGTTTTATATTACGATGTTTACTTACGCTGTGGACTAAAGGAAGCTATTATAATTACGAGGAAAATTACCAGTAATATTTAAATAATTCCTTTTTCTTTGGTAAGAAATTGTTGTTAGAATCTATTAATTATTATCTTTAAAAATATTTGTTTAAAAGTACACGCTTTGCAAGAAACCACATTATAAAGATGACCTACTTACTCACCGAAATTATTTAAGCATTAATTATTGAAACGGAAGAAATTTATAATTCCATTTCCGATTTCAAAAAATACTATTAAACATATACACGTATAGCTGTTATGTGGCACACCTTTTCACCATAATGTGCTGTTGACCTATATACTTTAAATATTTCTAGACCGCACTGCCCTACGCTTGACACAAAGGAATCTGTTGTTGCCGACCTTTGAGATATAAAAAGACTGTTCATAAAGACCCTCTGTTCGTATTGCTCAAGAAAAACCGCTGACTAGATCTTTTTATGTTGGAATTTCGATATTCCCCCCCCCCCCCCCCCCCTTTATGCTTGAAGTGACAACACACATAAATAGTAGCGTGTTTCCATATGAGTTACTTACAGAAAATATAAACATTTCGTACAGACAGGATTCGAATCCGTAACCGCAAGGTTCCAAAAACCTCGTCGTAACAATTGATTCCACATCTACATCGAGGTACCAAGCGACAAAATTACCCTATTTTCGAAAAAGATTTCTCATATAAATGCTCAATAAACTACTTAACAACGTATTGTCAGTAACTTAATAGAACCATTAATTAAGTTCCATCCAAACATTTCTTGATAACTCGCTAAGTATAAAGAAGGTAGGATTATTATCGGTAGTCCGTATAGCTTCAGAAAGACGTGTTAATCTCACGGTGTCGGAAACATGTGACGATATTATTTTTCTCGGCATCATATCTAGTGATTAATAACCTATTTCTTCGACCCTATATCATTATACCCTTCATACGTTTCGTATTCGATATTATTTCTGTTGCTAAGTCCGAGTTATTTGTATTGCTTCGATGTTATTTTGTCTGTCCAGTATTAAGCTTACTGATCTTCATTTGTTTGATATTTTTGTGTTCTTTAGTGCTAATAAATATTAATTTTTAATAATTAATTCAATTAACATTAATCTATACTAATATTATAAATAGGAATTTTTTATTTTGTATGTTATGAATAAACTCAAAAACTGCCGGACCGATTTTAAAATTCTTTCACCAATAGAAAGTTACATTATCAGCGAGTAAACTAGGCTTTTTATGTTTTGTGTATAGTACTTTGCACCCGTGTGAAGCCGGGGCGCGTTGCTAGTAAACATTAAATTAATGTCTCTCTTTAGCAGTAGTGGTAAGTACATACGAATGAAATTGTCTTTGTAATTACAATATTGTTTTTCAATTCGATTACTTAAACTGAACTTCACAGAATTGGGGAGTTACATATCTATATTACTATTATAAAGAGGAAAGGTTTGTTTGTCTGTTACGCTTTAACTCAAAAACTACTGGACTGATTTTAAAAATTATTTCACCAATAGAAAACAAACATTATCAGCGAGTAACATAGGCTATAGTTTTTTATGTATAGTACATCTACATTCTACATATATTGCATCCATGCGAAGCTGGGGTGTGTTACTAGTACAAATATAAAAGCGAAGAATTGAACCCGCGACGCTTCATACAAAGGTGTTCTAATCATTGTTGAAGTACACTTGCTAATCAAATATAAATAATAAAAAAACTCTATTTCCATTACTACGTTAACAATAAAAAGAAAGTCCTCCAAATATTTTGGCCTTTAATAAGATTTTCCTCACAAAGTAGAAAAGAAATCATATCTCACAATTTAGAAATAGCAGGACACATGTAAAATAAACCGTTTTGTAAAAACGGGATCCCGTCCAATAGCTTACGACTTATCGAAATCATATTTCAAGAACGTGAGGAGGACGATGTAACTCACCCTTTCCCAAAACATTGTCTTTCGTGCTTCCTTTACTGCACTGCCTTATACATTCAATATTCATAGCGTTGTCACGGAACGGTAGAGTTTATAGAGGTGGCACAAAGGCTCTACGTCACGTTTTGTTTTTCTATGGGTCGTGCAAGTCGTTTGAGACAGTAACTGCCGATAAATATAGTTGTAAAAGAAGCACTACCCTTTTCTAAGGAATTGTCTACATCATATTGTCACGAGCACACGGTGACAAGAGATATTCCTCGAGATATATAACTTTATTTCCTGTAATATTTCACTATGATTGTAAGTCACTAAGTCATAAATATGAAATAAATGCAACACATTGAGAATACCTGAGTTGAAGGAAAAATATGTTTTATACACAGTATTAGTAATACTCCAATAAATTGCAATTTTATTTATTTGTTTATAATTAGTATACTAGCAACGTGCCTCGGCTTCACACGGGTACAATGTAGCCTATGTTACTCACTGATAATGTAGCTTTCTATTGGTTAAACTCAAATACTACTGGACCAATTTTTAAAATTGGTCCAGTAGTATTTGAGTTTATTAATAACATACAAAATACAAATCTTTCCTCTTTATAATATTAGTATTGATATAGATATAAGTGACATTTTTATCGAGTTATTCTCATAGGTAAGTGTACAGAATAATAAATCATGCCGAATTAATTTTCCATATTTTTATATTTTTCCATAGCATTGGCTTTACTATAACTATCTTAAAATTTTGTCTTTATAAAAAATCCTCTTTTAAAATTAAAAAAAGCAAATGTTTAGAATTTCTTAACGGCTATTTATTAGTATGAATCTCCAACATTATCTGTGCTTATCCCATTCTAAAGGACATTTTAAATAAAACCTCTAATTGTACGATACTCGTCGGCTAATGAATAGTTCGTACATCGGGAAAGGTTAGACAGGTAGAGGCACTCCGCACTAACGAAGAAGATGCAAGCGAAGGCGAATGGCGAGTCCACTACGATCTTTAATGAGGGCGCCATCGTTAAATAAATTGGATAAAGACGTTTGTGATCTCTCAAGAACAACTTGAACTCCTTCAGCGTGACTGGCAATTAACTAAATTAAAAGATTGTCCGTGTACTTATCGAAACGTCTTGAACACTTCGAAGATCTTTAGTCGCCAAAAATCTTTTTCAATTCTAATAACTATGATTGCATCTTGGAAAAGACGCAATTAATTATTTTTTCGTAACAGCTCTTGAAAACATTGGATTGTTAAATATATTTTTTATATCAGATTTCGAGAGACTATTGTCAGGTTCACTGGATAAGGTGATAAATCAGCAGTAGAACATCATTCAATTATGTGCTGTCGATTTATATTTTATAATATAATAAAATTAATAAAAAAAATCAACAAAAATGAACATGTCTAAACAAGAGGGTTTCAGACCCCTTATCGAAATTCAAAAGGAAGTATACCTCCCAATGCTTCCATAAGCTAGTAAAAAATAAATGAATGACCAAATCTATAGGTACGATAGCAAATAATATATACAAAATTAAGATGGATTAATTATTAAGTTAATAAAAACTAAACCAAAAACTATTGTTAAAGTTATTTAACCCACAAGCTGCCATGATCCCCATTTGGGCCTTTTTCTAAAATATCAAATATTTTCAAGACAAAACATAATTTGAATATAATTATACTGCGATACAACCTTTGTGCATATATCTCACAACAAATGGCAGTTAATGGGTTATTAATAAAATAATACAACAAAATCGTGGAACACTTAAATAAATAACGGTATTTACCAAGAAGAATTATTTTCCGTCGAAATAAGCTTCGAGTAATATTCGAGTAAATGTTTAATCGGGCCATCGTCGGCCTGTGACAGGAGATTTAACTTATTATGCGGATCCTCGATACAGACAGTATCGGTAACAATAAATTACGAATGTTGTTACAACGCTGATAAACTGAATCAATACGCACTTCGTTTCAATGTATCGGGAATGAATAACCTCGCCATCTCTTCAAACGTTTTTATTCGAAGATAAAATTGTAAGAAGCGAGTAATCAATTGATAACTTTATTATCAATTGATGTCAAATAATGTTATATCTTAAAACTATTATTCATCACTAAATATATTACTTCAATACATGACAGGTTTATAAGTGGTCATAAAAAATATATTTTATTTTAAACTCTTTATTGCACAAAAAAATACCTTTAACAATAACTATTTATTTTTTTAAATTAATTCATACTATTCATACATACAATCCACTCAGTATAGCATAGGCCATAATGAACATTAGCTATTGTCTACACTGTATTGCATTCCTCAGCTTGCAGGTAATAAGCACGCTGGTTTGTTAATTATTTGCTTAACAATTTTATTTAATCATGGAATAAAACTGTATTCTGTAGCGCTTATATTAATACTAATATTTAAATTATTATATTTTATTCATTATCATTAGGAGTAATAATGAATAAAATATAATAAGTGGATGGGTATAAGGGAAGAATGATATGTGTTTGAGAGGTGTGACTAAGAAAAGAGAACATACTGCGCCGACCCCAAATAAAAAAAAAGGGAACAGGGCAGGAAGAAGAAGAAGATCATTAGAAATATAAATTATTATGATTAACCGAAAGCTACTAACAATACTAACAACATGTCAATAAAACGTACGTGTATCTCGATTTCTTCGGAGCGTCTGGTAATACAATTTATTTATATAAACTAAAGTTATATAATAAATTAATGAGCTATCTATGGCCAAAAGTTTTGTTAGACCAGTCAAAATGATTTTCCAAATCGATTAAAATCTTGGACATTTTGAAAATCGAATCTCATTAAAAAATATGTATTGACAACACTAAACATACCAGAGCGGTCAAATTATCGCTTTTGATTCTTTAATAAAAATTGCTAAACTCCACTTTTATTATACCACTTATATATTATAGAAAAGGTCGTGCAGTAAGTTCAAGATAAATGATAATCCGTAAAAAAAAACATATTTAAGTCTCGAAAGCGGTAATTTGACCGATATGGCAGGTAAAGTGTTAAAAAAATACACACTTCCTAAAATATATTTAATCTGTATCATTACCAATATTATAAAGAGGAAAGATTTATTATTTGTTTGTTTGTTAGTTCGTTACGATTGAACTCCAAACCTACTCGACCGATTTTAAAAATTATTTCTACAATAGAAAGCTACACATCGCAATAACAGCGAGTTATATTGGTTATAGATATTTTTTGTGTACCTACATTAACATTGCGCCATTTATATATAAATTTGTAGTAGGTATAACTACAAATTTATATGCATAAGGAGGTCCTTAACATGATGACTACTGTAGAAATCTATTCTCAACATCCTTCTGCTGAATGCATAATACATTGAAGTACATAAATCCTCAGCCGCACTAAAGCCTAATAAAGTTGAATATTAATAAAATGTTTAGCTTATTTCCTAAATATATTTTATGTTGTTGAGAGTGAAGTTAGCAGCTGGTCAAACATACGAGTGGGTACACCTAAACTATTATGGACCGCTGTTGAGGACTGGCTAGATCAACTTCAGCGGTTGAATTTTAGAAAATTTCATTATTCTGCTGAAAACCGACTAATCGTAAGACCGAAAAAGATCGTTTAAGTATAATCCTACGCTGCCATTATAAGCCAAAAAGCGTCACATAAAGGGACTTTCGAGATAAATAATATTTTATTTTCTCAGTAACTTGAGAAACGATATAATATACTATGTATATTTTTTCTGGGGGTTTTATATAAATATAGGGGAAATTTGTATATTTTGACTTACTTTAATTGATGCAGACTGGAGGTGAACAAAAATGGACATCTTTTTGAGATAACGATTTTTGGCCTATTGGCTGACGACAACACATACATGTAGATTTAAAGAATTTATTTTTTTAAAGAACTTACAATATGTTCGCTTATAAGGGAAAAATATTAATATAAGTAGTATTTACATAACAACTCTACAAGTATTATTATCTGCTTATTATTAAAAAATATTATTAATTAGTGTTACCGATCGCTCTTTTAACGATTTCAAAATATGATCCACTAAGAAAACATCCAGCGTGACGAGGTACAAGGGAGTCCTACAACACTGACTGAGACTTTGCCCCACATCAACGGATTAACTGCTTGTAACAGTGTGTCAACCGACAACCATCCAAGAATAACGCCCGTCTTTCCAATAATTATTAATATATTGTACTAATTTTCTTCTCAAGCAATTAGGTACTTTCTTTTTTAAAAAAAAATATAATGTTTACTTTCTGAATCCTACCGACGCTAAAAACATATAAGACGCTAAAAGCAGCTATAGAGGTTAGATAGCTGCTACCATAGATAGGTGGGTACTGATCTAACTGATTTGGTTAACATTCGATTTCACAACTTTTTATGGTAGAACTGCGTTGCGAGACAAATACATTGTTGTAAGTGTTATATTTTTGATGAGACAAAACCTTTCATCTAATATCTATAAACCACTTAACGTACTATTTTTAGGCTTTTTTTTAAATACCTACATGTACCTACTTATGCTCTTACGTTTTCCATACACTTTACTTTGACTGCCCTGCCTATCTGCACATCTACTGGAATTACAGAATTCTCCTGTTAAAAATAAACGTTTCGCTAGCATCCGCAGTCCACAAACAAAATGATCGCGAAACGAAACTGAAGGGGTATTTTTCATGCCGTTGTTGGTCTTCGAAAATGAATTATTGTTTCCATTTGCGTTATATATCGTTGCGGTGACAAAATTTATTGGCTATTAGCTGTCGATTAATTGTTGATCACCATTACGCTGACGGTTTGTAATTAAAGGGATCTCTGATAGATATGAGATAAAAAGTTCCTGATGACTGATAATATTATAGAGCACATGGCAATACATAAAATAATTGAAATTATACAAGTTAATATGATATTAAGTCTTTTCCTACGGAATTTCCTCTTTCATTTTGCGAACCGCTAAATGTTGGAACTCTCTTCCTGCGTCTATTTTCCCCAAAACAATTTGAGCCTCTTTAAAGCTTTTAACAGGCAACGTCTAGGAAATTGTGATTCACCACACTGACCGCATCACCATTTGTCATCAGGAGGAATAGTGGGGTCAGTAGTCATATATAACAGTATAAATATATACTTATGTATTTATTTATACACTTATATATTACGACAAATGACAAATTAGACAGTAAATATAAAATAATGGTAAGTTCATTTCAAATTCATATTGTGCATACCGATACGGATTTTTCCTAGTTCGGGTAATAGGTGTTTTATTATGCAAATAAATAAAAGGATAATCTTTAATATTTTAAGCCTTTCTTCGATTATAATTTGCTTGGGGCTTTAACATCTAGAGAACGGTGTGTGTAAGTATACCTGCAGCTTGAATTACTGAAAAACGGCGCTCTCACCTAACACAGTCCTGGCTAACGATGTATAAAATTTCCATTGTCATCAATCTCTGACACCACGGCGAGGATTCGCAAACTCTTCACTAATTGCAATTTGAACAAAAAACTAAAAAGCGAAGTCATCGTGCGCTGCAATTTTTACAGTTCGCGTTTAAAAAAGTAGCTGTTGTAAGTTATTACTTAATAGGCAAAGTCAGCAACTTACAAGGACTGACATTTTATTGAAAAGACCCAAGAAATGTTATTCGCATCGTTAAGCATAATATTTTACTTCCATACTTATACAATACTTAGATACTTCTCTATGATATAATATGTACATTATAATAGAGAAATATTTTTTGTTGAAGCAATTTTGATAAAATTAATACAGATAAAGTTTAAATAATTTTTTTTCTATGCACCCGAATCCTCGAACAAACCTTTATATAATTCATCTGTTTTCTATTACATATTCACGGTTTCACTTTAAATTAGTTCAGGTAGAAACTTAGAAAAGGAAATGGACATTGTATGGAATGAAAGTAAGCGCTAGTTAGCAGTTCTACTCGTATTTGAAAGACTAAAGCCCTTTTGTACTTTACATATAAAATTTGTTCAGGGAGAATATGAAAACAGAATACATATGTACATATTGGTTTCACTTCAGTAGCTGTCCATCCAACTGTCTATCAAAGCCATCTAGTCTAAACTGTGAAAGCCTAGGGAGATTGTTTGCAAAATTGTTTTGATACAAAGAGATTGTTTCGCGAATCCATTTTTAAAAAGAAATCTTATTACTGGAGAAAAATAATAAGATAAAAAGAACGAAATTTTTGTAAGGAGTTTAAACAAAGTAAAATATAAAAATAATTTCTAATAATAAAATGTTTTATTAAATTTATGTGGTAATTCAAATGTGTCTGTAATATGTAAATAACACAGCACACCTATGAAAATTCTCAAAACAATATTCAACAGAAAAAGAAAAGAGTATTTCTAGTAATATATTTACCGAACAATGCAAATGGCAGTTAAACGCTTTCACACAAAGGTAATGGCACTGGAAAAAATAATATTAGCCGTAATACCTATGTTCGTTGATAAAACAAGCTGAAATTATTACAAGTCTAAATACCTAATAAATATAATTTATTGTCACTACAATTCCGATCATTTAATTTGGAGAAATTAAAATTATACAATAAGTAAAAGTAACAGCTATGGTATTGATAATCTAATTCTAACAATATTATTAATTATAAACAATAAATTGCTTTCGAATTATGTAATTTTTTTCTGAAGATTCTTCTGAAATATTTTCCATGTATAGGGTTCCGTGGTTTCAACTTTAATTTTAGTATGTATATCTTCCCAATCGCCAAATATTCGTATATTTCTATAGATATACAAGTATATAAACATACCAGACCTAGTTGGAATTGAACCCTTTTTTTTACTTGAGGAAATGCATTTACACACCCCCCATGGACGAACTAAAGCAGACTTTTTTATGAGCCGTATTTTTATACGATATTCTGATTTTATATGATTGACTAAATGTAGACTTAATTCTTCATTCAGCCGTTTTTATACCCGGCTATATTTAAAGCCTTACGTTCATTTATCTAGCGTAATTGTGAGCCGAGTAATACGTGTGAGAAGGTCGCTATAGTAATCAACGTTCTTGTACTAAGGAAACAAAAACTTCGCACCTGATCCAACAAATAAGAGGCCATAATATGACACGCAGTCACGTAAATTGGCCAAGATGTATACTAATCCTGGGATGAAAAGTTTAAGCTTGCCTCCTAATGTCTCGTGTGTAACTCCTGTCAACATTTAGCCTATATATTTATTCAAATGAATGATTGTTTCTTTAAGAATTGTGAATCGTTTGAAGTTGATCGATACATATTATGTACATTGTACATCTTTGAGAAATCAGTTTTAGATGGTTAGCTATCTGTAGGTTTTTGAAGATTCCTTGTCAGCTTCTTGAAACATGAAAGAGGAATATGATTGTCTAGATTTTAACATTCATAGTTAAAAATATGACATGTAGATAAATATTGAGCATTTAATTTTAGGCAACAAACTCTTTATCTATATCTATATATTATAATATATATAAAAGAAAGTTGTGTTAGTTACACCGTTTATAACTCAAGAACGGCTGTACCGATTTTAACGATATCTTATTTGTTGGATTCCTCTATGTCCGGAATAAGACATAGGCTATTAAAATATTGGAAAAATCAGGAAAAAAATATACGCATAAAATTAATTATAAAATAAATTAGATTCGGAACTCCGCCATCTTGACAGCTCACGTCATGCATTCTTAGCTTTTTTGGAATAACAGATGTCCACTGCAAATCAGTGACATATTAGACAATTATAGTGGGTAAATGGGCATATTCAAATTTAAGAATAATTATATAATTTCGAAGCCAAAATTGTGTCAGAACAACGTCTGCGGGGTCCACTAGTATGAAATAAAAATCCCATCGTTATGAGTTTAACATTTAACTTGTATTTACGCCTTAACATTTAGATTCTTTTTAACTTTTATAAATATTAAAAAAACTGTGCAATCTTCTATTGATAAAAAAGGATACTATATTATACATTTTATTATACTATATTACGATATCTTTGTTCATACACATCTACATCTACAGCACATCCCACCGAAACTACTTTTACGAAACTTCATCCATTCATCAAGTCTTGCAAAATATGAATTATGAAACAGTAACATATCGTTCATACAAATGAAGATCCTAGCAATAAATAAAACGATGAATTATTGGCAGTTAAGGTTGAAAGCAATTTGTAAGCGTAGAGCTTGTATCAGGAGTATGTAGCAGATCACGGGGTCTTCGGAAATTACCTACAACGGGTTTTTTGCGTGATTTGTGGCGCCCGCGGGCGATTTTCGATCATACCCGAACACCTTTAGAACTTCGAAAAATATTTTTATAGGGAGTGTGCACTACGTGTACTTATTTCATATAAGTATTTAAATACATGTAATGCGTATGGTGTTAACATATTTGAGTCCAGGGTTGATATCATATCATTGGCAATATAATCTCTTATCGCTAAGTTATAAGTCTACTATTAATTAATAAGACTGACGCTCTTCTATATGTATCTCTTAAGGCGTAAGGTACATCTTACGTAAAATCATAAAAAAAACTAAAAACTTAGAGAACAAACAACTTATATTTTCTTTTAATTAGAGTTTATATTATATTAGTTTTTATTTTTGTACAATGAGTTATCAATTTCAATATTAAACTTCGTTACATAGGATTAATGAACTGCAATAAAATAATCTTACATCAAAATAACCAAACGCTTAACACAAAACATAGTGTATTTATCAGAAAATGGTTATAATCTGAGACCTTCTGAAACTTATTTAACCAATTGTTTTTTGAAAATCTAACATTATGGCAATTTTAATAATTAATTATTAATTTTGTCTTGTGTCGCTGCGGAGTAGACATCCGGCCGCCGCCGTTTGATGCCTACGCGCGCAGCTGAGGGATGACTACGCGCGTAGCACAATGATGCCTACGCGCGTAGTATCCATACTCTATCGCAAAACGTAATGTAAGCAACGACGCATTCTGTTATTTTTGAAATTAGTTTAATCTATTGTCAAAAGACTGTCAAGTACAAGTTTACAAGTACTTAAACAGTGCACAACAAGCTTCTGGGTGAACTATTTGTTAGTATGTATAATGGAAAATTGAATGCCATCAAAAACATAAATTGTAAAAAAGGCCAAGTCTTGCAACTGAGTTCTTCTATCGTAAAAAGTTGTGAGATCCATATAGGTAATACCAAGTCGGTCAATTTATTCAGTCTCTACTGAAGGATCCTTCTGTCTTAAGTAATTACATAAAAAGCTAACCTAACAATATCTTATAGTGATCATATCAATGCCAATATTAAAAATCTTTGATGTTTAAAATAAATAGATTGGCTCGGCTATCGCATGAAATCACAATGTATCTTTTTTTATTTTATTAAAAACATAATGTATCTCACAAGTAATACATATTATATTAAATTAGATTGTTTAGTGCGATTGCCAAGTCAATCTTTTTATTTTAAACATCAAAGATTTTTAATATTGGCATTGATATGATCACTATAAGATATTGTTAGGTTAGCTTATTATGTAATTACTTAAGACAGAAGGATCCTTCAGTAGAGACTGAATAAATTGACCGACTTGGTATTACCTATATGGATCTCACAACTTTTTACGATAGAAGAACTCAGTTGCAAGACTTGGCCTTTTTTACAATTTATGTTTTTGATGGCATCTCATTTCTTTTTGTAGATAGTCCTTTTCTTAGTTTATATGGATAAGAATTAATACAAAGCTATGGATAACAGTCTGATTTTGATCGGCATTTTTATCAACTTTTTAATGTAAAAAAGTAGTTATAGTGACATAACTACAATAGTTGGACATATGGTCTCGTTAAGTTTTTTGTAGATTTTGATATGTTCTATAATATTGTAGGCGTTTTTTTTGTTCTATCATCAATACATTCCGCAGCACATGCGATGAAAGACATTTTATGGCTAATTTTTTTACACCTTGGGTTGTTTTTAGTAGGGATTTCTAAGGATCTCTATTTTTTTCTAGTAATAATAATGTATACTCAGTGATAATGTAGCTTTCTAACGGTAAAAGAATTTTTAAAATCGGTCCAGTAGTTTTTAAGTTATTCATTACATACAAAAATACAAAAAAAAAATTGTATATCTAGAAAACTGGACCGAAATTTCAAAATATTGGAGTTTTTCCTTGATTTATAGACTAAACACTAATTGTATTCTAAATTTCTAGTTTCTATGTCTGCTAGAAGTGCCTTAGAGTTTTGATGATCGGTCAGTCAGTGAGTGAGTGACAAATTATCAAACTTTGACTAGTTATAATTCTTAAACTACTGGTTCAAACAGAATGATATTTGAAATATACCGAGATTATACAATGCCTGCTTAGTAACTGAAAATTCAGGATTCTAGTTTTATCCACAACGAAGTTATAGGGGGTCGAAAATGGCCCGAACTACTTCGAGAAAAGTATAGTACGGCCGTGCCGCTTTTTGCTCGACTTGGCGGGGGCACTACCGTGCCCCCAGATAGAAAACTAAAATCTTTTTAATATGCTACTATTTACTATAGTTATTCTAAATTAAAAATACAACTTATACATAATTAGATCTATTTTACCTCAAAGTGGTCACTAAATCTATAAGAAATTACATATTCGGATACCAACCTATTATATAGCATGCCTACTCAAAAACATTGAATCAAAATTACAAATAAACTTCAGTCAGTATAAAGATAAATGGAATAGAATAAAGCTCTAAAAGTATATAATAAAACTATTTTGTCATCGAGTTGGCAGTACCATTAAGCTTGAACTTTTGGGTTCAAAAGTCATATGGAATCCTTTTTTACTAGTTTTATTTCAAATTTTCACTTATTTGAATATTTTTTTGTTTGTCAGATATTGACATCATCTTCTAATACGTCTAGCGGAAAAACGGCTTACCTTGAAGTAATGAACGGTGGACAATCATTTATTGGAAGATGATATCTCAACTATCAATGACATCAATTTACGACGTTTTCATATTATAAAATTTATGATACATTACTCGTTTTATCCTTCCATTTTATGCTCAAAATGGGCAGATGTGGGTCAAACTACGTTTATAGAACATTATATAAGGCCGTCGTAATAGTAATTCATGTTCAATTTATAAAAAACATAAAATTTAACTTTTGCATAGAATTACGCTTAAAACTAAGTATTTATTCACATACAGTTACATTTTTTAAGTAGAAATTGAGGGTTAAATCTGAAGGGAATAACGAAAGTTTTCAAAGGAGTCTCGGTTTAATTTTGATAAAAATTTATTCTCACAAAAAATAAGTAACTTTAACAAATTTAACGTACCAGAATATTCATTTCAATATTCGCTTAGGGATTCTAAATGTTTATCTGAATATCAGCTCATGTATTCTTTTTCCCGGACAAGAGTTTCTTTAAAAATGTATTTGGCAGGCAATCGTACTTTATCCGCGTCGTAATCCTTCCTCCACCTAACATCGTTCATTCGGCACCTATCGCCATATTAAGATAAGAAAAGGGATGTCGTAAACTTGAAAACAAGCATTTTATTCCGTGCCTTTTTAAGTCGCCTTCAGGCTTTTAGGAAACGCAGAATACAGGACACAGCCGATAAGAGTGTCATGAAAAATGCTTTGGTTGTACACACGTTACATTAATGGAACACGTAAATTGTGGGTTATGATGTATGAGAGTTTTAAGTATAAAATACTTTATAGGTATAAAAACTGCAGACTAAATGCAAGGATTAATACTCGATTGAAAATGTAGCGTATTTTTCGTTTCAAAGGATAATTAAATAGTTAAATACAAACAAAATATATTATGAACTTTATTTTGCACTTTTACTGAAATTTAAAGTATACTATTCAGGGCCGGATTTAGAGAAGGCCCTGGGGCTTTCACAATAGAGGCTTCGAATAAAAAATATTTCAAATTCCGACGAGTAAACACTAGAAAACAACTTTTCCTTTGATATACTTCACCTTTACCTACTGTACTTTGTAGACATATTATGACATTGTTTTTAAATATTAAAATTTTATTTAAAATTATTTAAAAAAATTTATGGCCATGGGCCTCGTTTGTTGCCCCAGGGCCTTCAGACCTCTCAATCCGGCCTTGATACTATTACATAAGTTTATTTTATATCGAATAAAAATTCATATGATTTCAATTAAACAATTACGGCTTTATTCATAAACGTATTATAAGCGTGATATAGTTATAATATTTTTTGTCTCGCTCTATCGAATATAAAAAGACTACAGAACGAAAGAAACAAAACCTATTTTAACTATATCAAGCTTATTTTAAGAATACGGCCGTTAGTCTTTAATTTAAATAAATAATAATTGCATAAGGAAATGTAAGAGAATTAAAAAATCCACGTATACAAACCGTTTTAAATAGAGCTGATATAAATTCACTGAAACGTAATTTGTACAAGTTAAGCAAAACCTTAGCCGTTACAATAATTTGTTATAGGAAAATGGAATTGGATGCGGAATAATATAAATCAACCCTTTGTACAGACCCCATAATAAATTTCATGAATCAGATATTTCTCGAAAAGAAAATGTATGCAAATACATTGGTATTTATATCGGTTTAGTACCTTCCTATATTTTTAATCATTTTAGTTTGTATATTTCTACAATAAGCCCTTTTTGCTCTTTCTCTGTAAAGGTAGTAACTTTGAACTTTAACTTGATTGATTCGGAGAATAATGGAACACGCCAGTTTCAACTATCGATTGTCACGACACATTAGTTTCAAAAAGACAAATAATATATATTGCCAAAAAAGTTTAATCATGTTTGATCCCGACATGTGTGGATATACAAAAGAAAATATAATATACAAAATAATACGACAAAAGTACCTAATTTTAGGTGTGTTAATGTTAAGTTGCACGAAATTATTTTTTCTTTAAAAAGATACTTACATATATTCTATAGATATAACTGCACCTGTAAACCAACTGCAGAAGACATGTCAAAATGGTGATTGTTTTCACTGTTGTCCGAGCGTACACAATTTGCAAACTAACTTTGGCGTAAGCTGAGGAATAGTTTCGTGAAACTCCGAGAAATATGCACAGACAACGTACATATATCTAACCTTATTAAATGAAACTGCAAAGCTGTTATCGTTAGAATAAATAATACATACAATACCTAGACATAGACAGACTAAAACATAAAAATAAAATTTAATAATAATTATATTAATATTCGTTTAAAATTTAAAATATGAATGCGGTTCCAAGGTTCAAGGTAAGGGTAAAAGATTCTTAGTCAATATAATTAAATTATGAACCTATATTAGTGCAGTGATATTACATAGCAAGGGAACAGTTGAATTAAGTCAGCTATAGCCGACCGCGGGCTGCGGCTCGCCTCATCAATATTGCGAGCACGTTCCAAAACTTTCTGCCACAATTACCTGGGAGCTCAAGTGTCGGAAAATATATTGGTTTTGTTCGTCTCACCTAGAACGATCAACTGAATCGATTTTTCCACAATAATCTACGCCAGTACCAATAAAACTTATTTAATAACGTAAAACGCCAACACTCATAGTGCACTCGTAATTGGAACGATACCTGAATCTACCTCATTATTCATTTGTCACCACCTAATGTTTAATTGAATTTTCATGTTCTTTAACTTTGGTTAATATTTGTAAGAAGATTATGTCTCGAGTTTATCATTCGTAATTGAAACATCCAGTTACATGATTCTCTAGAAAATTAATGAAGAAAGACCAAAGGTAATTAATATCACTAAGAAAGCTGGTGTAGTAATCTGGGAGAGAAAAATATCTTATCAGGAGCAGTTGGTCAATTCGTACAGAGAAACGTTGCTATACGTCCAGAAATAATAAGCTAGACCACCCTTACTGTGATTTATCGTTTTGGCTTTGAGAAATCTTGTACTGAAATCAGATAAAAAATGATCTTGCTTATTAAGCAGCCAACCTAACTTACTTTAAAAGAATATTTTATTTATAATATCCTAGAATTAACGTAGGGAGCTTTCAAGGAAGGAGGGCTATATATTGCATCTATGTGATTTTTTAATTGTATACGCCATGCTGCAGGTTATATACAAGACATACAAATAGAATTTCAAAATAAACTATTAAAATATATATCATATTTTTGGTGTAATTTATTCTAATATTATAAAGAGGAAAGGTTTGTTTATTTTGTGTGTTTGTTACGATTTAACTCAAAAACTGCTTTACCGCTACATTATCAGCGAGTAACATGGGCAATTTTTTTATTTATTTTTTAGTTAGTCTACATTGCACCCATGTGAAGCCGGGGCGGATCGCTAGCTCTTCATAAAACAATGGATAGTTAAATCCATTATATTAGAAAAAATATGCTTACATAAAATTGGAAACAATTACTAAGGGAAACAAATTAAGGAAACACAATCCAATACCGAATGAGGGTAATGATTCAGGAACTTAGAATTTTATTGTGAAAAGCAAAATTCTTTGCGGTACGCGCTAGGGAGACCAGTCCCGGGAACTTTTCAAATATTACCTCCATTATTTCATGAAATGACAAAGGTTGGGCACATATTAGCAAAGTTTCCGAATGGCCGTCTAATGTCACCCTGATACGTTTTTTAAAGACTTCACACACCTGATTATAATTTATTGTATATTTTATTTGATTAACTGGTATTAAACCTTTTAAAACATATAAAAATAAGAGCGATTATAAAGTTATAACTTATAACAAATATATAAAATATATTATTCTGATGTTGTCCTATATACGTACGTACTTGTAAATAGAATTTTAGTATATTATTTCCTCCTCTTTATTACAATAATCGAAAAAGGTTAAAAATGTTAATCGTCGACACCAAAACTAGTACTAATAAACTACTACTGTAGGTAACTACAGATTAATACACAGTAAGTAAAACTTTTCTTTCTTAACAAATACTAGGAGGTACAACTTGAACTTACTCTGGTATCTCTTTTTACCGTTTACACTCGTGACTTCTCTTCAATCAAACCGCTCCTCTAGACTTGCTCATAATTTTACGAAACGCCGCTAAAATATCATATTTCATAAACGAGCGAATTAATTTACATTTTAACGTTTACATAAATAAGTGAGGACGATGCTGAGGCGTCGCACATTCATGTCGTTGGTTATGCTAATTAACAAATTTGTGGCTAGTAAAAACTACTCGCACTAGGCTTAAGTAGTCTCAATTAAAACATACCTACTATATATAATACATAGTGTTAGTTCTTTGGGGTTTTCAATTTGCCAAGAAGCATATTCAAAATTATAAATTATCGCAGTATTAACTTATTGACCATTTAACTTTTTTAAAGAGTACTTAATAATGTTTTATTTACAGGATCAATCTAGAAGAAATCAAAATATTTTATTCAACATAACTACGAAATTTTAATATAAGTAATGAGTGCGTTCTTGCCCCAGCATATATGCGTGCTATAAAATAAGTGATAATTAACAAAAAAATGTCTTCTGATAAAAAGTATTTTTACAAGAACTAAAAACTAAGTGACAATTTTTTTTTTTTCAGTTTTGCAAATAGTGGATTATAGAGCTAATTCTAAAGTATTATTTTATAGAATAGTGATGATAAGTGATCACTGCCGCCGATAGTAATCCACAACACCAGAGGGACAGACTAGTGTAGACTCGTTTCTGGACGGTTCCTTAGTCGTATGGGCTCGGAAAAACCGCCAGCGACATCTGGGGTGAGGTCGTTTTTGACGCGATGTTCTCTACCGAAATTCAGCTCCCGGGATTAATTCAAACAATTCCTCTTAGTTGTACTCGTGATAAATGCGATAGAAAATGCAGTGCGAGCCAACATCTCTACGCAGTGCCACAGGATCAAGCCGATCGGAAACAGGTCGTCGACGATTCTAGCCGATCTACGTCGGATGTAGTCAAATGGAAGGAGCTGGTATTGGGTGATCTAAATTTTTCCATTCACTTTTATTTATTACTATAAAACACTACACACAAAAAACACTGAATCTCAAAGCATTTATCACTATTTTTTGTATTTTAAGAGAAAACTTGTAAAGAAGCAAAAGTATCAATTTACACAATGTTTAAGCAAGACAAAATACAATCCTAAGACAACAACAAAATCAAACCGAGGCTTCTTATTTTCTCGTTACGTAATGGCTATAATTAAAACTTGATAATAGAGATGGACAACTAGCTTTGTTTCTACCTGAAAGGTAAAATTCATGTACTTAAGTGAAAGCTAATTAAGAAATGTGAGCTTTTCAGAAATAGGAGTGGATTGCAGAGCGTCGGCGTTGGCTCTAAAGGTTTAAGTTAAGGACACAATTTATTAAGCTCCCTTTGTATTCCTTTAATTCTGTTTTAAGAAATACTTATTTACACATTCAATTAATTACGTTAAGGGCTGATTTACATCAAGAAAATAATATTTCCATAATTTTAAGTGACAAGATTAGATAAGATAAGAAATGACTATATAAGCGGAAGTTTGAGAGTAGCGCCAGTGAATGAAAAATTGAAAGGTAATCGTTTGGCTTGGTATGGGCATGTTATCAGGAGAGATGAAAAACATTTATTTAAAAAGTTTTGAATAAGAAAGTGGGTTGATTGTGTGAAGAAGGATATGTTTTTGAGAGGTGTGACTGATGATATGGAGAGTAAGAAGAGAATTGAAAAAGAGAATATACTGCGCTGACCTCAAACAAAAAAAAAGGGAACAGGGCAGGAAGAAGAAGAAGAAGGGCTGATTTTCATAATCCCATACATCTTAATCACGGAGTAATTTTAAGAAGCACAAAATTATTTGTTTGTTAAACTTGTAAAGTTGAGCCTATTGCAGAAAAACCCGACAGCGCAATGAAACGTGTAATCTCTAAAAAAATATTTTAGTTACAAACCCACAAATATGCCTACAACTGAGCCTAACTACATTTGTTTGGTGCTTTTGAAAACACAACACAAAATATTGAGTTTTAACTCAACCCCATTACATAAACAGGTTATTATAAAGCTTTTTTATTATTTTCCCATGAAGTATCGCTTGATAAATATGATATTTATTACCATAAGAAAAAACTATAACATTACGATAGCCTTGTTGTCATCGCTTCTATAATACTCTACCTAGATACATACGTTCAGTCAAACCGGTTCAACAACTCAACAACTCGCCCTCTATGTATGTAAGTGCACGAACTCACCACTCGTCAACCACACGGGAAACGAATGCAAATTTTAAATTACTGTAGTGTCCAGTTGTACAATTCTATTTAGATTTTCGTTTTATTTTGGCTCTGAAAAAGGCTATTATATTGACAAATAAAAACGAATTCACAAGTTTTGTAATAGAATTAAAAATTCCTTCAGATCTCTGCTAAGTATAATAATAATAAATGAACTCCTTCTTAAATAATTTGTTTAATATGTGCAGTTGTTAGAAATTTACTTACTATTTTAATTACGTGCTTTAAAAAGCACATATTATAATAATAAAATAAACTGATCCTGGCTGTCCTGTAAATGTATTTTTTATACGAACAGCACAATAATTATTATGAAGAAAAAAATTAAAAACACTGTGCATTAATTATAAGTAGGTATTATTGTTGCCTCTATATTCTATACTGATATTATTATAAAGAGAAAAGATTTGTTTGTTCCGATTTAAATCAAAAATTACTAGACTAATTTTAAAAATTCTTTCACCAAATTATCAGCAAGTAACATGGGCTAGTTAATGTGTATAGTACATCTATATTGCACCCGCGTGAAGTTGGGGCGTGTTGCTTGTGAGTTATAATTACGTTTTCGTTCAAAATGATGCCCCGAATTATCATTTTAGACGCTCCAAGATCTGCCAAATATACCATATAATTAAATCAGCCTCCCTCAACGATATGTACTAATATCGAGATCCCCAATTGGTAGGTACCGTCGCTAACAAAATAATATTTAGTAATTTAAATGATAGAAGACAATATTTTTCCTTTAATACAAAATGATAAATACGAAGTTATATCTGTGCTATCAAATCCAGGAGAGCGATCCATACATCTTGTATAATCCAGAAACATTGCAAGAACCCGCTGCGAATCTCTCTCGCCGCTCGCTGATGTATAGTAATGAAACCAGCCATCTGTTCTCTCTCTTCACGATAATATTATGATGTGAGACCGGAGCCTGCTTTTTGTTTAATTCCGATTATCATAATGTAACATCAAGCGCACCTTCAAGCTTAATTCATGTTTCATTCAATAACAATCTGCAAATAAATTACCTACCTTTATTTTTACGTTAAGTATAAACATTAGTTAATTAATTTTTACTAGAATTCATTTAATTAGACCTAAAAGCAATCAACGTCAAACTTTTCACTAAAGTTTCAATTCACTGTTTAATTATTTAGTGAATTCCCAAATGACCCTAGTGGGGCATGGGACAGACCTATTTCTGTGTCTGTGTCACTGATCATTTTTCTTTACAGGCAAGTAGTAAATAATTCCTTTTTAATATATATCTTTCCCCGGGATTCGAACCTAGGAACTCCAATGCTAAACATATCGTATACACTGAGCCACAGAGGCGGACAAATTATTCAGCACGTATTTAATTTGTACAGTCGACAAATTTTGTGCAATTGGCTTAGATAGGTATCACAGCGGTTGAGTATGTAATTATAATAGCTTATTACACGGTACATTATTTGTTAATGTCAACCTATTTGGAATAATTTTACCTTTAAATTTTGTTGGAATATTTTAAAATCTCTTGTAGGATAACAAACATTATTCTCAACATTTTAGTCAAAGGAAAGTTATAAATTTATCATACAGTTATAATGGTCATTAAAAGTTTTAAATTTTGTTATGTAATAAAAAAAATATATGTTAGATATCGACAGACGAGCATGAGGTTCACTTGTTTGTCGGTAATATTAGGTATTGACCACTGAACATCAGTCAATGATGCGCTGTTGACCTACTTTTTTTACTTTGAGTATGCGGAAATTCATAGACTGAAACCGAAACGCGCAATATGCACTTCTCGGTAAATGGTTATAGATAGATAGATAAGACTATAATTGTCACCTTAACATAAGACTTCTAATATATTGTATATGTAGTTTAAAAATAAATTTTGAACAATTTTTAATTTATGTCCATTGCGTAACTTAGTCATTTTACTTATTAGGCACTACGCAGCTAATTAATGACGTGAATAAATATTTGTTAAGTGTCTGGCCATGGAGGTTCATGTGCCAAGTTACACAAAGTTAAGCGTGATCAGTTACCCATAATCATTCATGTCGCATGCCCACAGCTGATAATAGTGATAATATCGCTTGGCCGTATACATTGAACGCTCTAATATCCGATTTGTATTCACGGTCGTGTTGTTTATGGACCATTGAGATACGAGCACCCATCGCCTAAACCATTGACTAGGCAATTTACAGTGACTACTTTTGTATGAACAATAAAACTTCATTGAAAATGTAGCGCCCAAATTACGCTTCATCTAACCATTTTAAATGTATTATTTAATAATATATCTAAGTTTTAAGGTTGTAAACATACAAGATTCACTGGATTTTCCTTTACGATTATGCCCGAAGGTCTCGGATTCGAAACCTGGGGAAACAATACAAAAAAAGGTTTCGGCTGGGCAGGTCACAATAGACTTATCTTTTTTTATAGAATAGGGGGCAAATGGGTAGATGGCTCACGTAATTGTTAGTGATTACTGCTGTTGTTTTTTGGACACCAGAGGTCTTGAGGTCAGAAAATGTAGGTTATTTTCTTGAAAGTTTCCAAGTCGTATTGGTTCGGAAAAACTGCAGGTGACAGCTAGTTCCACAAAGTGGTTATACGAGGCAGGCAGTGTCTTAGAAATTGCGCAGTTGTGGACTTCCAGATATAAAGATGGTATATGTGGTATTTTTGACGCGATTTCCGATAGCGAAATTAAGCGGCCGAGAATAACCCCAACAATTCATGCGGGCACTCCCCGTGAAAAATGCGATAGAAGATGCAGAGTAAGCCAACAACTCCACGCAGTGCCAAAGGATTAAGCCGATTGGAAAGAGCCTGATTATCATCGAGCCGCTCTACGATCAAATGGAAGGAGCTGGTACTGGGGAAGCCCCATCCAACTGCTGCCTGTAAAAAAACTGCTCCCCGATTATAATTAGTGAAGCAGACACTATCACATACTGGTAGAGGAATTGAGAAGGCATTTTTTAAATTATATTGTTACATAGGTTGAGGTAGGTAAAAAAATAAATATAATACACAGTATTATATGATACACTACCTACTAATTTACAATGACAATTAAATAATAACTATTATATATTAATGATATTTCTTCGAGAAATACAGTTGTATTTTAAATTTTAATCTTATAGTTAACAAACTAACCTACTTTTAAATTAACATACGTACATACCAGATAAGAAACAAAATTATTTTAATGGTATTTCCGCCGACCTCTTTTATAAATGTTTTATATACATTATACATATTATATTTATATTTATTATGAATTTTTATTATCATTATTGTTTTTAATAACCTCGAAGTAAGAAATATCCATCTTTGATTTATCACTAGTTTTCATGAGCCTTTCGTTATTCATCGCTATAAAATGTAATTATGTAAAAATACATTATGCAAGTTAATTGCTACTGAGCATAGTTACTATTCACTCTATTTAATGTTGTACATAAAATATTTTCGTAAAATAACCTGAATAAATATAAATGAATGGAATCACTTAAAAAATTAAAGAACTCGTTATGCTTTTCTAGATGAGCTCCCGTCATTAAAGAGTAAAAATACTGCTTTATATTTTATTCTACCCTTTTTTAAACTTCTATTTTATGAACACGGTAATATTTTGTGTGAACTGTAATCACTACTAATTAATTATTTCAGGTATTTTCGTAAAATTGTTATGCTATTTTTTACATTTTCACAGATAAATACCTACATTATCATCAACATCAACCGGTATTAATGTTCCTGTGGCAATTTCCGTGAGTTTCCGCCCGATTTGGGTCCGTTGATTTCATATATGTAGGTATAAAATGTGAATCCTAAATATTATCGCAATGTCTTTATTAAAAATAAATAATATAATACATTGTTTGCAGATATAAGTTTCTACGCAAGGATTTACCAGAAAATAAAGTTTATGAATAGTAATCGATTTACCTTGTTCATAGTTGTCTCATTAAAAGTTTAGTCTCCGATAGAAATGTCTAGATACTTATTCAGTGCAGTCCAGCTATCAGCAAACAGCTATGTTGCTTGTATTTACCAGGTAACAAAGCGAACTTATTATCATTCATTTTGGAAAGTTTCATGATAAATGAACAGAGTTCGCAATTTTGTGTGCACTGTAAACGGAGAAACGCATTCAAACTTTTACGCGACTTTAAAGCTATATCGCCTCCAGTTACGAATTTGGTACGAAATCTCATTTAAAATTGAGGACATTTAATTACTTCACTATGAAATGTTTGACGTGGAAAATATTTTACTACATTACTTTTATGAAATAACTAATTTGTAATCCACGAATTCGTCCAATTACATTTGAGCAATGTTTTCGGCGCCGTTGGATAAAAAATGGTTGAGTATTTCTACATAATTCAGATAATATGTAAACTTAAAAAAGATTTCCTTAATATCTCGCGTTATAATGGAAATTGTTGAATTGAAAACTATAACTTAAATATAAGTCGTGTCTAAAACGAAAAATGGATAAACAGTAGATATAAAAAATATTTCCTGGAATATGGAAAATGAGACCTCCATAAGCCAATGTAAATTATACGCTTTACAAAGGCAATATTATTAACAACATATATTTATGACAAGTACGAATATCAAACCCAATAGCTACTCGTAAGTAAACACAAACCACATGAATCAATCATACTCATAACTACCTTATTAACAACACAAAGCTTACCGATAACAACGTTAAATAAGCTTGCCAGTACAAATCACAATACATACCCCGAAACGTTATAATTGTACGTCCCAAAACCCCTAAGTAAAATAAATTGCTATATCAATATTGTGTCC
The DNA here is from genome assembly GCA_905404175.1 of Anthocharis cardamines. Classification (NCBI taxonomy): domain Eukaryota; kingdom Metazoa; phylum Arthropoda; class Insecta; order Lepidoptera; family Pieridae; genus Anthocharis; species Anthocharis cardamines. The sequence continues at coordinate 6,913,616 of FR989959.1, forward strand.
ACATGAACCTAGAATATTATAGTACTAACGAAATAATAACCAACTCTATTGCGCCGGGTTATTGTTTATGATCGAAGCGGTTTACGTAAGCCATTAATGTTTAGCTAGATCATGGCAAATATAGAAGCTGTTTAGCGAATTATCGCGTAATTGCCATTTGTTACGATATAAATTAAATACGGTTAGCTCTGGAGCTATTACATAGGTTCTAAATAATATATTTCCTATTCTATTATCGTTCATAATATACTAGCAAAACGCCCCGGCTTCGCACATGTGCATTGTAGATATAAAAAAGCAAACCCTAAGTTACTCACTGATAATGTAGCTTTCTATTAGTGAAAGGATTTTTGAAATCGGTCCAGTAGTTTTTAAGTTTATTTGTTACATACAAAAATACAAATCTTTCCTTTTTATAATATTATTATTATAGACTATATTATCCTTAATGAAATTTATTGTAATAAAAAATAAACTTATTATTATAGGTAATACGAGTAAAACAACTATCGATTGGGATCAAAGAACTTTCAAGAGAATAAATTACTATTTATTTGAAACGAGGCGTTAGTTATGTCTCATACGTTATGAACGCCTTAACTTACTTATAGAAAACATGGTCATTGGTCATTTCATATAAATATAACACCATCTATTTAAATTTAATTTAATTGGTAATTGCTGTAATACTTCGGATTGTGACATTACAAGAACATAATCCTCTTGTTTTTTTTACTGTTTGCAAATTTTTTATCAATGAATGTTTTTTTTTCAGCCTATGCTTATCCACTACTGGACGTAGGCCTCCTCTAAAGCCTTACATTTCTTATAAAATATATTTTATTAAATTAAATTTTGTAATTTTGATTAAATCAACCATAATTTTAATAAGATAGAGATGTGGCTTATACGCGTCTCCACATACTACTAGGTATGTATGGTGTTTGTTTAATAATTGTTAATATATTTGAAATACTATTTAATATTAATTAGTTCGCCCATTTTATGATAAACCACAGTAATTCTCATTTAAATATGCCTGTATCTTGCAAATGAATAATTTAGCGCTTTCAAAAACTGTCTTATATGGCATGAACCAAAACGTTTTAAGTATTCGTCTAATGATTGAGGGCCTCGATTATATACATATTTTAAATATGTGATCCTCATGTAAAAACAATGTTCAGCGTTTCTTTTTAGTAAAAAGGTTTTAGAAATCTTTTTCAATAAAATGAAACCTAATAAATCTAATAAAATAATGACACAAGCAGAAACGTGTTTACATGTTATTTTAGAAAGGCAAAATTAATGGAAACCCTGTCAAGTTGCCATCTGAATACGGTAAAAATGTATTATGTATTATTTTATAAAAATTAATTATTGAATTTGAAATATATTACCCGAAAACTCACTTTAAATACTTAGAGCTTATTCGTTCATATAATATAATGTTCATATACATTTCGCTCATAAAATCATATTAATTTGTATGATTATATTTATTGCATGTAAGACGATGTATATTGCCGGTTATAAAGAGTAACCAATTAATACAAAACAGCTATGTCTAACTCATAGCGAATATGACAGCCTGTACAATTCAAGTAACGAAGTGACCTGAAGGGCTCCGTGAGATCTTGTCAAGAGACCATTAAAGCTCGCTGATCTCTTGAGGAACACATAACGGTAACAATGAATATATATTTTTATAATTGAACGTTTATTTCGAAGAAACTCCACCTTTATTTTTGTATATTATTTAAATGCGATTATTTTTCTATACTAATATTATAAAGAGGAAACATTTGTTTGTATTTCGACCGATTTTAAAAATTCTTTCACCAATAGAAAAGTACATTAGCGAGTAACAGAGGGATTTTTGTGTATATAACAACTACATTCCACCCGTGCGAAGCCGGGGCGGATTGCTAGTAGGTACTTTGCCAATAAGTAGGTACCTACCTATGAAATAAGAAGTAAGTTAAATTAAATTTCAAAAAGTTTAGGGATGAAATTACCCATATTCCTACATGGAATATAGGTGTAATAAATATTTGTGATGTGATGTATCTTTATGTATCTTAGGTGTTTTATCTGTAAACTTTTAAAATTGAATAACTTACAACTTAAAAGTCTATATTTATTGGGTAAGTTGTTAGGGTGGTAAGTTTGGCTTAGCACCCTCGAAATATTCATCTACTTATATAAGTAGGAATATTCTCATTAGAAATCTGATAACTTCAGTTCTAAATTACTATTAGGTACCCCATGATCCATAGTGAAGTGGCGTTGCGTTTAATTCCAGAGTTACGAGTTTGAATATCAACTAAACAATAATATATTATTTCGGGCAGAGCACAGAAATCTGATCACTTTCTTGCCTGTAAAGAAAAATGATCACCTAATCAGATACAGAAATGGTCTGCCCCATCTCCTACGAGGGGACTCGGGGATTCACATTCTATTTATAATGTTATATATCGACAGACGAGCATGAGGTTCACTTAATGGTAGGTAAGTAGCCACAGAACATCAGTCAGTGATGCGTTGTCGACCTACTTTTTACTTCGAGCTTTCGGAAATCCATGGACTGAAACCAAAACGTGCAATATGCACTTCACCGTTTTCCATCTATAAACGGACGGAATTTCGATATTCCTCCAACCCATTCAATGACATGCTTACAGAAAATTATAAACATGTCGTCCAGGTGGGTTTCGAACCCACGACCCATCGATGCGCACGGCAGGTGTTCTAGCGAACGCGCCAACGAGCTCGTCAACAATATATATTTACCCTTAAATGACGCTTATATGGTTAAAATATGTACCCATCAGTGAAATTTAAATCTTTTAATAATGCAAATCTGTGTAAGATAATCTAAAACAAACAGAGTATCACGCCAAAGTAGGTCGATATTATTACATGATCAAATTTGTTACTGGATGAGGTAGAGAATGTGCAGATGTCGCCCAGCGAGTAAGTAAAGAGCGAAGTGATAGGGTCTCGATATACGTGTCTCGATTACTGACGACTACTTTCACATTTTTGATATTCAGATCGAGCAGCCATTGGGAACAAAACCCAAGTTAACTTCGCGATATTGAAAGCTTATGGGTTTTCAATGTTCTCCGCAACAATTCGACAATCAACGCGTCGAATATAAGGCGTTTCAATAGCGCACTTAAATGTTCTTTCTTCGAAATAAAAAGCACCTGAAACCCGTTCTCATTTAATCAATATAAGCGAGATCTAAAAGGCAGCCATCCTTATCTCAAAATGTGTAACCGTTTTGGTTGGTGGCCAATTTTAATTGAATGAAAAAGTGATCGTCTATGCATTTTTTCGTTTTGGATGATGGGCTAATGGAAATTGGCATTGGTCTCTGCTACCAAGCGTGCCAACTTTTGCGGACCCAGCTATCGCTACGCTCCACAGTTCGAAGCTACGAACGAGATACAATATATCGTTTCGATTGAATTATGGACCCAAATGGAAGCGGTTGTTCCATTTTCAATGATAACATGTAATTTAAATATTACATTTAGAATCGATATCTAGATATAATGTAGATACTTGTTATACCTATAAACCAGGCTAGTGCCCGTTTCGTATGTGTAAAAAATATGCTATTAACTCTATTTTAAATAAATGAAAATTCAGTACACAATCAATGTTGAATTTTTCTATTGTCTTGGTCAAAACCAAGAATGAACAAATCAAGGGTTACAGGGCTCTTTTTCAATTAAAGTGACCTATTCAATTTTTGGCAAAATTACTTTTCTTCATAGAATAATCTTTAAAACTATTTTCTAAACATGACATCAATATCATATCAGTTGTACATTAAAACATGAACATTGGTGACATCAACTTAGTGCAAAATCATATAAATGAAAAACAGTTGTCCAAATTGATTTCAAGCGTTATCGAAACAAGAATTTTGGCTTAGAAACTCGTTACTTTTTAAGAAACCGTGGATTTATTGTTATCGATGTAATAAAATGTAAGACTTGTGTTCAGAAACAACGTCTTATTGCAATGATTCCATTTACGTCAATTGAGTAGATCGTATGTGCTTCAAATGGACGTATTCACATGCAAAGCCTTGTGCAGTCTCAATTGAATTGTAAATTTGAGTCTGAGAATTCAACTTGAGGTTTTCAATAAAATCTATATAGAGTAAGTTATCCGTTTTGGTATTTTATACCTTTTTTAAATCTTACAATGAATAAAAACTTTGGTCCTTTAATATATCTTTATCGAGGACCCAGTTGACCCTAATATTTGGACCCTATCTCCTACCCAGACGTCGGAGGGTCTTCTTGTTAGAGAACATGACAGTTCTTCTTAAATACGTGCCATAAATAGACTACTAAATTAAGAAACTAATTTTTTTCACAACGAATGTATCTGTAATATTAATTAATTTGAATATCCAAGAGCTCATATTTATTAAAGCATGATTGGATGAGAGTCCTCGCAAACACTCGTGCCACGTGATTTAATGAGTGAGAATATTTCATGTATCGTTAGGGACTGCGTCGAAATCAATCACGATATTAATGACGTGTGAAATAAATTGAACAAGTTGTATGGAAAAGGTTTTAAATTTTGTACCCTTTTAACACAGTGGACATCATTTACTGCTATGGTTAATGGTAGTACTCATAATCGATGAGTGTGTATGAAAGCATTGATGAAAGTAGAAGAAGCGAAAGTGGTATGTAAGGATCGGAGCATATGGAATTCTGTGATCTCTGCCTACCCCAATGGGAAAGAGGCGTGATGTATATGCATGTATGTATTCCTCCCAGCAAGACCTACTTCGCTTTTAGACAGTAAAAGTCACTTTGAATTCTAAAATATAATGTTTCAAGTTTAATATTTATTAACCTTTTGTCAAATATTTCCGTGCCCCTATCGCCCGTGTCGTATTTCTACGACAGAGAATATGCATGTATTTAATATTGTCTTTTATTAACGCGAGTATCACACATTTAAATAAAATACTGTATACCGGATTAAAACGCGATTTATTATTTATATTGTTTAAATTATTTATCCCGACGTTTCGGATGCTTTTCACTTAGGACCACGGTTGCTGAAAAGCATCCGAAACGTCGGGATAAATAATTTAAACAATATAAATAATAAATCGCGTTTTAATCCGGTATACAGTATTTTATTTAAATGCATGTATTTTTGTTCTATTTTTGTCCTATGAACTGCGTGGTACAACTAAAACGAGTATTCAATAGTTCGTAGTCGGGCGCTAGGGGCACGGCAATTCTCATACAGGCAGACTGGTAGGGTGAGTCTCACACTCCCTGCGTCCTTGCACTACCCCGACGCAGTGGGTGCGTAAACTGCATTTCCCCTCAGTAATAAAAAAAAAGGGGCACGGCAATTGATATTTAGCCTAGCACTTAAAGGTTAAGAATATAATTAATGGTTTAATCCTATACGAAATAAAAACATATAAATACTTTACTACAGAAACAAATACATAAATAGTGACTTAAGCTAAAAATGGAGGCTCTATCGCTAAGAAGAAACCCTTGCCAAAATAATCGTATGTGTACGTAGCTATAATATAATCGGTATGTTTTTAACTCGCATCCGAAAAAGTAATTTATCAAAGTAAAATACGAAATGGTTCGAATCTCGCACGAGTAGTCATGTCTTATCCATTCGTTACTGAAATTACATCCAGTTGTCGAACGCATTCGCGAACCCATACTTTAAAAGTCGTAGATTCGCGATAAGCATTATTTTATCACGCTCCAAACACATATTTTATTTTATACAGTGCAACGAAATGACTAAGAACTTTTCAGGAAGAGATTGAAAGTAAGGTCAGCAACCAATTTAAACTATTAATAATAAATAAATTTGTCAAAAAATAGCACATTAGTAAATTATCCCTAATCATTTATAAATAAAAGAAATATTTTTTAAATTATATTTTGAATCTTTGAATAGTAAATGTGTTTTATATTGCATTTATCAGGGAAAACTTCAGTTAATTGGATTTAGTGTATTGTCTAGTTATAATAATAATAATAATAATAATGAAGCCTTTATTACAGACAAGGTTTTTTACATACATAGTTTTACTTAAATCTAATCAATGACACCGTCATCCATTTCTACGTCTGCTTGCCCTTTGGCAAAGGCCTCCTCCAAAATCATCCATTTCTTCCGGTCCTGAGCTATCCTTGGCCACGTTCCTCCCGCTATTTCCTTAAATTGGTCCTCCCATCTTCTGTATTGTCTTCCACGATTGCGTTTGTTATATCTCGGGTACCAGCTAATAATTTTTTTGGTCCACTTTTCCTTTCCTCTGATCGTGTGACCTGCCCATTTCCACTTCAATTTATTTATTTTTAGGGTAACATCTTCAATTTTAGTAATCTTCCTTATTCTTGTGCTTCTTATTTTTTCTTGTTTTCTTTTACCAAGCATACTTCGTTCCATAGCTCTCTGACAAACTTCTAATTTACGAATGTGCCTCTTGGTAAGTGCCCAAGTCTGACATCCGTAGGTAAGAACTAATTTAAAGGTTAAGAATGTTTTCTCGCTAAGAGAAGTTTATTTTGTTTTTAACGTTATATAATCATAAACCATATCAATTGCATGCTCCAATAAAGGATAATAAAAATTAAAAAACAATTATACAATATTTTCACCAAAACTTATAAAGTGGAAAGATTTGTTTGTTTCTTTGTTACAATTTAACTCAAAAACTACTCGACCGATTTTAAACTTTATTTCTCCAATACATATAAACAAAAGAAGCCAGAAATATTTACGAGAATCTAGTACAGAATCAAACAGCTACAACATGAACCAATTATAAATAAAACACTAACTCAGAATTACGCTCTAAAAATGAATTTCTTTGTGAAAACAAAAGCTACTGAAAGTCTATCGTGTTCGACCACACGATTCATGGATCTGTCAGACGAGCAACCGCACTCTGCTACCAAGCCTGCAAACTGTATCTACGAATACCTGTGCAACGTCGTTCGCTTCATTTTTTGAAAACCTTTTATTTTTGCAACATCGCACTATCCTGCCGGTAGTGATCGATTAATTCCTATTTGTTAAAGGACGGAAAACTGGAAAATCTGCTATTTCACAAGCACGTAGGTAACGATTTATTTCATTTACGTGGGCTATTTTGTGAAGAGAATTTTGCTTACCATTCGCTTCAAGCGTTTGACCTTAACAATGTATTGTCATTTATTTTAATGTTATTTGAATCGGGAACTAGACCATTTTATTGTTATGACATAACACGATTCATTTTTAAGAAAATAATGTGATATATTATATAATTTACATACCTACTTATATTTTAAATAAGGTTTTTCCTTACCTTAAGGCTTAAGGGATGTATCCCTGGATAAAAAGTACTAGCAATACTATTATTATCTTCAAGTTTATTTCCAGTCAGTCCAATCAAAAAACATAACCGAAATATTACGTTCGCATTTATAATATTAGTATGAATTGTCTCAAGAGAGATCCTACTTTACTACTGATATAGTGCTATAAGTTCATGGGCCTTACCATTTGGGTCAATTATTCTTTAACCATAACCATTACTATAATCTTAACATTTAAACCTCTATTTTGTATTTATTTATTATTCTTTTTATAATCTTATTTATCTCTCACCATTTCAGAGATATATGTAGAATGAGAGTTAAACAAACTACTTATAATTTAATAAACTTACAGATTGACTAAAGAGAGCTTATCAATTCAGTTTGGAAACAAAGACGTTACTAGATAACGGACTTTAAATAATTACAACAACATTACTTAGCCGTCAAATTACACATCAATATCCGGCGGCTCAATTTAACAAAGGCTTCGGGGGAACTTGAGAAAATTCATCAAAACTTTATTGAAGTTAAAACAATACATCAAGGCGCTAAAACATCGTAATAGCCCTAAGATTGATCGTTAGCCAGCAAGCATTATCTAACGAAGGCATTGTGTCCGGAGCCGGCCTTCGCAATGTACACACAATGGACAACTTCGACAAATCTATACCATTCTAATTGTAAGACTGTACAAATTCTAAACGTTCTGTGACGTAGCGAATTTGTTTTGAATAATATTTTTTTCTCCATAGTAACATACAGCATCATAGAAACAGGAATAAGTCACAAACAGTACATTGTTATCCAGCCTACCTACCATATGTAAAGTTTGTTACAGACAGGAAAAATCTTAATACGTACAGTTTTCAAGCCACACAAGAGGATTCAACAGTTCTTGAGACCAACGACAAGTATTATTTCTTTGCATGATGCAGGTGTTATAAACTAGATTGTGACTGTGGTTTATCCTACATTGGGCAAACTAAACGTAGCATTTCGAACCGACTAGACTTAAGGAACACATTGCGGATATCAAACACAAACATGTCACAAAGTCAGAAGTATGTGAACACACTTTGAACAAGCCAAACCACTACATACGTTTCGACCAACCGAAAATCCTTGCAAGAGAAAGATTATTTTCCAGACAAGTACGCGAGGCTATTGAAATTAAAAAATAACCTAACTTCAAAGAGAAGATAGTTTGAGACTTTCCAATACAGTCCAATAGGTCCAGTAATTAAAAACCTAAAACCCCAAGTCAAACATACTAAAGTCAATCTGGCCGTGACCACGGTTGCTAAAATACATCCAAAACGTCGGGATAAATGTTATAAATAATTCACATCTCATTATAAAAGGAAATACAGAACCAAATTATGAATAAACTTAATATACGCTTGAATGATTTTATCAAGGCTACATTAAGAATTCCTTAACTAAGATCTAATGTATAGTGACTAAAACCTTTTAAAAGTTTTGTAGAATTAAACGATAAATTTGATCCATCAACCGATAAAAAGAATTTCTTAGCTAAAAAGTTTGTTTTCAACTGTCTATGTTTTAAATATTGATTCGCTTTCTGGGAGTGATCCGCATTTTTTCATACCGAAATGTAGAAGTTTCCGTTCGTGATCACAAAATAAAAGTTTCCCCTGAGCATTAATTCCTTTTTCCTTAATTCTTTTTAAATGCGATAAATTTAGAGTATTTTATTACGTTCCTTGTCCTGATTGTGTTATTTAAATTATTTTACTTACTGTCACTGAATCTCGAAAAGTTCTTAATGTCGTCCCTCTTTTGTCTCTTATATTAGCAATTTAAATAACCTGTCCTAAAACAGTCGAAAAAGTACTAGGTTATTTTATAAGCCAAAAGTTACCACGATGGATCATAAATTAATATTATTAATTGACGGGATCGTTAGCGCATTTGGTAGAAAACCTGCCATGCGCACCGATGGGTCGTGGGTTCGAATTCCACCCGGACGACATGTTTATAATTTTCTGCAAGCGTGTCTTCCCCACGTCTGATAACTACGGGCATTGAACGGTTGGGAGGAATATCGAAATTCCGACCGGGTAACGTACCACCGCTCATAAATGGAAAAACCGTGAAGTTTATAATGCGCGTTACGGTTTCAGTCTATGGATTTATTCGGAAGTTAAAAGTAGGTCGATAGCGCATCATTGACTAATGTTCTGTGGCTGAGGTATCACCATACGATCAAGTGAATATCATGCGCGTCTGTCAATATCTGATATACAAAATTTAATTGGTAAAATATCTTTCTCTGTAATAATGAGTCAACAAAATAAATAAGAAATTTTATAAGGTCCGTTTGAAACATCTTAAATCTCATAATGTCTTTGTAAAGCACAGCTATTTGACTTGAGATTATCTGTTCGCAAACGTACCATAAAGATTAAACCAACAAAAAGCTAGACGGTATTATCACAATTTAACGCTTCGACGGGGTCGTGGCTCGTTGTGTAGTTCACTTACCTTGCGTTCCTATAGGCCTATCAGGGGGCCTAGCACGAACGACTATCGACATCGAATTCGAATCGTCAAATGTCAATTGTATGAGAAATTTCATACAAATGACAGTCGACGATACGAATACTCTTTCGATACTTGTTCGTGCTCACCCCTCTGAGGGCCTAGCACGAACGACTATCGACAAAGTATTCGAATCGTCAAACTGTCAGTTGTATGAGAAATCATTTGAAATTTCATACAAATGACAGTTTGACGATACGAATACTTTTTCGATAGTTGTTCGTGCTCACCCCTCTGTTCACATAGAAACTACATCGAAATTCCGACCGTTCATAAATGGAAAAACCGTGAAGTGAATATTACGTGTTTCGGTTTCAGTCTATGAATTTCCAAACGCAGAAAGAAAAAAATCTGGTCAAATGCGAGTCGGTTTTCGGAAATTTTATTTTACTTGTACTACATTACGTCGTTTCTTCATGCCTTTCATGTTTCTAGTCACCGAGAAGTACCCTGTGTAGGATTTGATTCTCTTGCAAGTGTCAAAATATGCGGCATAAACGGAACTCAAAAGGCCGTAAGTTCGATTTGTTTTACTGCCGTAAGGGATTGCAGACTTGAGTATTTGATATTAATTTCAACTTGATACCTATACGCGTTCCTGACAAAAAGGGTCTCGAGAACAATGAAGTGATCCTATAAGGGTTCCGTTGTTGGTACGAAACCCTAAAAAAAGAGGTCGACAGCGCATCATAGACATGTTATATGGCTGAGGTATTAATAACCATCAAGTGAGCCTATCTATCGTCTATCGATATAAAAACCTATAAAAAAAATAAAGTTAATCAAATAAAAACAGATTCAGCAACATTCAGTCAGATTTTTAACAATTGAATAATCAATATTAGGGAGTCGGGACGCACGCAAGTCAGTAGGCTTGGCACGTTCGTAGTCCGTCTATCGCGACTTCATACCCTGCCCATCTGCACATTTTGGAAGTTATCGACTAGAGGACACATTTTTATAGGATCAAATTTAATCTAAGCAGGGATCAGTCTCAGGAGTGCCCTGAGCACGTGTCTACCCGACGTGAACACGGGTTAACGATTTTTCACAGAACGTTATTAAGTATGTGCCCCATATAAAATTTCCTATTTTGGAAACTTATTGAGTTATATTTTAATACTCACTCAATCTGTTATATTGTGAGTACTATTTTTAACCTTATACAATACTAAATCAATGTGACAGAAACATTACTAATGAGACCCTTCAAGTTTCAACACGCCGTCTGTCACCTGTTTCATCATCCTCTGAAGTGAATAGATGTCAACTTAAGATTTCTGGAAACAAAGAGACTTGAAGCGCTATTGTCTCACTGATATTTCTTCAATAATCCATTTTATATTAAAGAACATATTTTAAAACATTACAAATTTCCTAAAACTATTTTCGTTTCCACACTTATCACCGCCCGCCTCAGCACCTTCCCAAGGGCTCAACGTGTAGTATTGTGCGAAGAAATTTTCTTAGAAAAACAATAAATTTTCCGAGAGCAATGCTCGAGTGAGTTTCGGTGTCGGCTGAGCGAGAGCACGCTCACCATAATATATTGAATTTGAAACGAACAAACTTTAACGTTCTCCTCGCCGCGTGTAAAAAGATTTTCTCTAAATGTTTACAATGCAATATTTTATTTCGCGTCAAAGAGTAACACAATAATACCACTCTCACTTTTATCCATGTGCCTTGTAATTTTGACTGATTTGTTTATAAATTGGATATCGACTGATGAACGTGAAATTCGTTTTATGGTTAGTGCGCTGTAAACCTATTTATTTCTTATAATTCGAGTATTCGTTTGAACTTTTATACAAAGGTAATAAAGATAATTATAAATAAGATACTGTGTTTTTATTTTATTTAAATATAACTGAATGAAATAACATTTTTATGCATATAAAATGAGCTTCTGTATTCGGAATATCCAATAGGTACATTATAATGACCTTTATTTGTGACATTCCCCGCCTCTATTAAAATACTTTTCTGAATATATTTTTTTATCTTCTTGTACATTGATTAGTCCACAATGGATCTATTTATTTAAATAATCATTATTTTCTAATAAAAAAAATGTGGCCATTTGGTGAAGGTACTGATATAAAATCAGTGAGCTCCTGCTGAATACAATCGAAAATAGAGAAAAAAACTTGATTGTTATTGAGTAAGCTTGTTTGTTTATATTAATTAAAATCTTTTTAAATTTGAATTACTTTTTTTTATTTCACGCGGCATGATTCAATTTACCTATAAACTTGGGAAACAGTTGCATTAAAACTCGCGTTTTGTTTTGTCCAAAGTATTTGATTCAAATAATGATTAATTAAAACGCTATTATTCGTTTAAAAGAGTAGGTATACTATACATATTATGTTTCCTTCCCGATGATGAATTGATGAAAATCTTCAGAGCACTTTGAGGAATGTTGTTAAAATAAAAACGTAAACGTTTAAAAATTTCATTACAGAAAATACTGATAAACAAATAGAGATAACGTATGTTAGTTTATATTATACCTACCCTCGTGTATTTAATTTCGGCAACAACTGCACTTAAAATACTGCATTGAGTTACGTACTAATACATAAAATTTATAATGAATGTGGGTAGTTAAATATTTCAAATTTGGCGATAAGGTGTTAGTAGGTATTTAAGGATTAATCTCCAACGATTTGCGAAGGAGGAAAAGGATCTCCGGAGCTTAGGTGGCTCTTCTGTATAACTCTTCTATATTATTTGCCGCTTATCATCTTTAAACCCTTAATAATATACCAATACATTCGTCAAAACTGCTATTCTAATGTTTTAATAAAGGCGCTAAGGAGAAGGCTGCTTACATGGTGTATGGTATGTACGTCCTGCTCTTTATGATAAAATATATGTAACATACGTTCAATATTAACGTCCATAGAGTGAGAGCATTATGAATGAAATGAAATTTATTTATTTCGGAAGAAACTTTCACAAACATTAGGATCTTAATAATTGGTATAACTCTTATTGGGCGTCTCTACCGGCCTAGCATGACAACCGCGAAATAGTTTTGTCGACTGTTTTCTCGTGTTTTCTCACCAATCTAGTATTCCCGGAAGTACTGCTATGAATTAAAATGAGCTTATTAGATGAACTACATAAGTATCTACTGTACTTCTTAATATTGGCCAAATAAATTTTCATACCAGCCCAAGGCTGCAGGCTTCACGTATAGCGGCTCGAATCGTCAAAGATTGGGCTCTTTCCGAACGGATTGATTCATTGGAATTCCGTAGAGATGTGGGATCACTTCTATCGCATAATTTCTAAGGAATTTTCCGAATTAATCCCGACTGCTGACTTTCAACATCAGACATCGCTAAAAAACATGAAGCTTCACATTATATATTATCTATTGTCTGGCGACTAACAACTGCGCGATTCCTAAGGCACTTTTTGCCACGTACGACTACTCTGTGGAACCAGCTTCCGCCAGCGGTTTTTCCGAACAGATACAAGCCTTCAAAAACATCCTCTTCTTACCTTAAAGGCTGGCAACGCATCCTCAAGACGGGTTTTGCGGATGTTCAGGCGGCAGCATCGCTTACCGTCCGTTTGCCCCTCTAATATAAAAAATCATATTATGTTCAAGGTTCATGACAAAATATTAATTCCGGTAGTAAAATATCTTCAGTATCATCGGTCTATACTAAAATGTAAAGTAAAATATTGTTATCGATATATAATTCGATGAAACGCTTCGTCAAAACTTTTAATTAATGTTACACAATCCTGGCACGTTATAGGTATTAAGTAGAAGTCGTATATTGGATCAATGACTGGATATGATTTTAGTTAACTGTCTACGACGACGCTTATACGTTAATATTGGAGCAAATCTAATTAACGCCAAAGACTATTAATTATACTCATCGTATTACCATAATATACTATGCTTCTGATTTTGATATTGCCTTTTTGGTTGCTTACCGGATTTATTTTCCTAATGAATGAGCTTCTGAGAATGCTTTTTCAAGTTTACAAGACATTAACAGGATGATATACATAGATTAATTATATATGGAACCTTACATTTTAATGAAGGAGCTTCATACACATATAATGTTATATATGATTCCTTTTGAATTGAACTATTCATATTGACGGACGTGTTGGTTCGATTCCCACCGGGACGGCATTTTAATAGTTTTCTGTAAGCATGTGTTCATGAGGAATATCGACATTCTGACTGGGTAAAGAACCACCATTCATGTATGGAAAAACCGTGAAGTACATTTTCAGTGCAGTTTTAGTCTATGGATTTCCGAATACTCGAAGTAAAAAGTAGCTCGACAGCGCACCATTGACTGATGTTCTGTGGCTGGGGTATTACCTTCCATGAAGTGAACCTCATGTTCGTCTGGCGATATCTAACATAAAAAAATGTACATATTATCTATAATAAACACTAGCTCTCGCAGTTCTGATATTTTCATTGTACGAACTGTTAATGTAAAAACTACGCTCTATCTATTTAGAATGCCAATCTTGATTATCCAAACGAGTAGGAAACCAACTGTCCGTGACATGAGCAAAACAATAAACAAATCTTTGAAGAACATTATTTCAAGCAAAATATACTCGTTTCTCCAAAGGTAGAGTGCGGAAGGATTTGTATGACATTTTTGATATTAAATGTAGAATTGTGCAATACTTGCATATGGAAATTTCAACTATAAGAAAATATAGGAGGCCAACATATTTGAGCTTAAATGAAAATGTTAATATTTGTAAATATCAAGAAAATAATGACGATTATGCCAGGCAGATATTTAAGATACTTTACAACGGATTACAACGCGATTTATTATTTATATTATTGACGCTGATGTTTCAAATGCTTTTCAGTTTTCAGGACCCCTTGGTCACAGCAGACTGGATGCTTAATCCGTTATAAAGTATTTTATTTAAATGTGTGAATAAAAGATAATAAGTATCAGTTAATAAAAGATAATAGGTATCAGATATTTGAGATTAAATGTATTTAAGGAAACATATACACTTGTAGATGTTTCCTTGATTATAATTTTTATAATGTAACATATTTTAGTATAAAAATTATACTAAAATATGTTACACATACAAAAGGGAACTGTTTTATAGTCAGAATATACATCGACACAAACAGGCATTGGTACTTGATCTCACTAGAAAATTTATAAATGATGATGATTACGACGCCTTGAATCAATATTACGTATCATTGATTCCACGCGTCATTTTCACGGTTGGTAAGAAAATGGTACTAGCAGCGGGCGTGTAAAGAGAATCCTACAACGAACTCAGTACCAAATTATACTGTCAGCATTAAGGATCAAATTTTAAAATTATCTAATGTTCTATATATTAAGTAATACCGTACAAAACAGTTACAACTATCATAGAGCTTTCGTTTGTTATTGCATCACATGTTAATCGACCTAGAAGCAATTCAAAAAGTAATTCTAGATAACCGTTCTAAATCATTTGCTGTTTTAGTCCCTATTCATTACCGCTTGACCAGTCGAAAACATCATCGAATCAAATATTGTTTGCACAGAATATACGTCGTTAATCAAAAACATTTTTTCTATTAAAAGAAATGACAGTATTATACAAATGATATATTAAAAAGCATTAAATATAAGCGTGTCATAATTTCAAGTAAAGTTATCACCTGCCATATTCCCAGCGAGTAACGCTTCGCGCTACAAACTTTACGTGATCACATTACCATGGAGAATTCCAAACTTATTCAATGGTATGGTAAGTATTACATTTACCCTTTATTAAAATTGTTTTTCGACAATATCTCATTAGAATTTATTTCAGTGATTGGATAGGAATTTGCAATTATATAATACTTTAATAAAATGGTGTCCTTTATCGACAACACCGGTAACAATACGGTGGAATAAGAGTTGTCTGATATTAAAATATAATACACTAGATCAGCCTTTACTCTAAGAGTGTTCCGCGGAACCCTAGGGTTCCGCGATACCCCTGTAAGGGTTCCGCAAGAATTTAGTAAAAAAAACAAAACACCTCTCTCTGGCCATGTGGTAAAGAATGAAATAATTAGTAGCTGTTACATTGAATTTATTACGTTTATTAATAAAGAATACACTTAAAAACTATTGTTTTATTGTAGGGTTCCATCAAGTATTTTGCTTTCCAAAAGGATTCCGTCACCAAAAAAGTTTAAGAACCGCTGCGCTAGATGAAACACTTATTTATTTGCGTTTTAATAAATAAGAACTTGTATTTAATAGTGCTTATATGTCATTCTGAGACAAATAAATTAACGTAATGATGGTGGAGTTGCATTGGCTTAACATTGAATTCTTATAACCAAATTCTAATTCCATCATAAAAAAGCCCAGTGGCACTATGAAATTGCATTGTCGTTTGAATTATGCCGTTAAATTTCAACTCAACTGAACACTGAGAAATGGGTCAAAATGATCTTGTGAGATTTGATTTTAGATAGAACGGGCAGGTGAAGCTAAATAAAATCTATTTTTAATATAAAATATCGATACACGAGCGTGATTTGAGATGAGCGGCTAAAGCACAACAATGCTCCATCAATTTTTACTCTACCGATATTTAAAGACTGAAAGCAAAACGTTCACATCAGGACTATATTTGCAGCTTTGATCGATAATTATTCCTTTATATCCTGTCCATCTTACTTAACCACACATTCCTCCCACCCTTAAAGCCTAAAAATCATAGGCAAAATATGTTTACAGAGAATTATAATTATGCAAAACAGGTTAGAACGCAAGTGTTTTTTTTTTTGGCAAGTGATGGAAAGACACCAGAGGACTTACAGATGCGTTGCCGGCCTTTACTACTACTACTACTACTACTGTATTACTCAACGCACCAACGAACCTGTTGAATTAATAACTACGTTTCCATTCACCTAATGTATTGTAAGTACGCCACAATATAAATAAAATCTTATGGACATATTAAAACATAGTCATTAAATGACATTCTTTGTATATATACGTTATCATTAATTCTGTTAAAGTTAAGACACGGTTGTCTTAATACGCGGCGTCACCTGCTGCGTTCGCATCGGGCAAAGCGGCTTCACGCTGATGAGTTAACACGTTTCTATTTACGATACGGCTCTGCATAATGGATCCTGAATTTGTTAACTGTTCAGGTTCTACATTATTTAGGCGATTATCTTCCAGTTTGTGTGTTTTTAAAGATCAACCAACGTTTAGTCAAATTTAATTTATTTAGCAATTAAGGTTAATCATGTCCAAATAAATGTCAAAAGTCCACTCATTAACAAATTTTTTTATGTCGGATTACGACAGACGAGCATGAGGTTCACTTGATAGTAGGTCATACCTCAACCACAGAACATCAGTCAAGGATGATTCAGGATTCGAAACCACGACCTATCGATGCGCACGGCAGGTGTTCTATAGAACGCGGCAACGAACCCATCAACATAAATGTCGGTTTTAAATATAAGTGTTGTGTTATTGTCATTGACATAGTATTAAATGTTGATCGAAGGTTATTGTTAATAATTCCGTTTCATGCTTAAAGTTGCCAGAAATTTATAGCAAATATGTTTTTATGAATTGCCTTTTGTAAAGACGAATATCTTTAAAAAAAGGAATATCTACTACAAAATTACTGAAAAACATCAACAACATAGAAAAATAATGAAGAAGTAAAATATTCATACTGAGTAACCATTTGAAATTTATTCTTAATTTTCTTATGACAAATATAAGCGTTGAGCGCCATAATATCCGCCTGACTCGAAGCATGTCGGATCTCACATAATATCATGTTCTTTCAAGAACTTGCAAGTTTTATATTTATCACTAAGATACTGACAGTTTTGAAAACAGAATAAAACATTCAACCATCAAAAGTACGCCGCGGCCGTGTTCTATATTTGAACACAGAACCTTTAATTCGTAAGTTTGAATATGTTATTTATCTTTACAAATCCAACACTGAGTAGTAGAAAACAGAACATTAAATATTACTATCTATACAAATATTATAAAAAGGAAAGTTTTTTTTGTTTGTATGCTAGTTTGTTTGTTACTATTTAACTCAAAAACTACTGGAACTATTTTAAAAATTATTTCACCAATAGAATTATTATCAGCGAGTAACATAGGCTATTTTTGTGTTGATAATTTAATATTAGGAAAAAATAGATTCGCATTTCATCAACACTGGAGGAAGAGTTAAAACATATCTCAATTCATCCAAAGTACCTCTTGAAGATTAAACAAATGAGAAATTTAGATTTATTACTTAGCATCAATCTTTTATGTATCTACTTAAAGTTGAAATCTTGCCATAATTAACATTCATTTAAATTTGAGATTATTCATGACAAAAAGCGAAGTTGCGTAGGTATTTAACGCAGCACCTGCCTGAGGCGTCTCAGCGTGGCCGAAATTAATGCGACGTAAAGTCGGCAAAAGTCAATTACACTTTATTAAAACCGTCTCCATTTATATCAATTTGACGCAAACTGTTACAAATACTGGCAATGTCCTGTTCTTTCATCTGAGCGCGAAGTGGTAGTACGCAAGCGCCGCGAGCGTACAATACTCGTAGACAAAGCTCCGTAGAGCGGGCAGAACTGGCAGTAGGCAGTCGGATTGCCCGAGGATCGCAGACCGCTTTTCGCGCCAAAAGCTTACCCGTCTCACGCTCGCGCTACACGACTTAACAGCTGGCACCCGCTCAACCCACAATCACCCAATGAATATTTAATTGAACCGATTCCTTTGCCGAGCCGGCGAATCAATGAACGAACTTCATTGCCGCATCGGAAAAGTCATGATAGTATTTCTGTTGACATTATCGCAACTGTCGGAAAAGTTTTCCCGTAAAATGCCGATCGGTTGAAATATTTATACAATATGAACCGTCAGGGATACGATTTGTGTAAAGTTTTTTTGATACTTTTTATAATTAGCTATCCCATCTTGGCGGCTGACGGTAAGCAAAGAAAAATATTTTCGTAGTTTTTTATAAATATAAACATGTTATTTTTATTTACAATATTGACAACTGCTGTCAAGTATAAATTATATATTACTATTTACCTAATATAATATTATCGCTATGAAAGACGAGTGGTAAATAAATTGCTTTTATTTAGGTGCCACTCGTCTTTAATTTGATAAGTTTTTATTTTTTTCTTTTTTGAAGTATTATAAAAATTGATTTACCTCCACATATTATAATTGGTTTTGTCTTTAATAAACAAAAATATTTTTACTACTATAGTAGATTTTATTAAAATGATACTAATATTTAAAACTATAATAGCTCTAAAATATAATAGCTGCATGATTTTCAACGGTAAAAACAAGATACATCCCGCGTTCTAAGTTTGAATTTTAAAAAGAGAATAAAATAACAAAACATCAGTCGTTTTTCCACACATTCAAATTCTACATTAAAAAACCATACCTCAAGAAATTAAAAAAAGCAATTCACGCATTTACTTCGCTACTCTAGGCTATGATCAATGACATCGCAATAATTCTATATTCTATAGTTAAGAATAATATTATGTCTACTTAGAGCACACATAAATAGAATTTCAATTGAAGAGTTCATACATTCACAAACAGTTTCTGTAGATTTTCTTAAATCTTATCTATACTATCCACGCCAAAATTAAGTAAACTTTTTACACAATTCTCTAAAACTGTCTCGAAAGTAGCTTCTACCTAAAAGAGTTTATCGACAAACAACAACTGTTTAGCTTTTTTTTTAGTTTTCTCTTACTGACGATTCCTTTTTAAAGATTTGACGTTAAATATAAAAGCAATACATATTACAATGAAGAATAAAATATATGTAATTATGGTTCATAACCGTCCTAACATAGTTTACGTCTTTAGTCTTCGGACTAAATATTTCATACACATTTTTAACTGATCAATAAGTACTCTCCTATCTTAAAAAAATACCTGTATTATATTTTGTGACCCAAAATTACTCGCGAGCTACTAGTTAATCCTACAATTACCTACGTGGCATATTATGATATTCTGGTTATTTGAACGTCAAATAAATTCTGATTGATTGACTGTTGTTTGATTTATAGTTTGAAGTCCAGTATATCATAATATAAGTAACGTTATAATAGAGGCGAGAACCTCAGACAAAACCTAAGAAATACTGCAGTATAATTCACTCGGTTTCCCAAAAAAAACATATTTCATCAATTATCGATTCTTTTTGTATTACCATCTAAAGTCTAAACTATACAAATAAATGATAAACTGTAAGTAATATTTAAAAAAAGATACAAATTAAATATTTTTTAATTATTTATACTTATTTTTCATACGTCATTATTAAAAAAAATATTTTTTAACAATTTTATGTACAAAAGGGTGTAACTACCAAGACGGCAATTAATTGAGGGCAGGTACACACAAACCATTAATCACACAAACCAATCTGGGACAAAAGTGATGGACAATCTTTATAATTATTCAATATTTTATAGAGGCATACTAACTGCCCTACATTCCACCACATATCCCAAGACCTCATTTTATGTACATACTCCCTTTATAGTTTTTGACATGGTGGTTGTTGCTTATAAAACTTAATCTAGATACTTTTTTCTGAAGTGATTCAACTGGACTAATAAAGTTTTGAATTGTTTTCGGGATCTAGTTTTCTCAATCTTATAGTATTTTTAGCCAAAAAGTGAGCCTGAAATCTCTGATGTTTAGAAAGACGAAACCAAGCATATTAAGACTTGCGTACTGTTGGATGTATAATGTATATACTCGTATATTTGTTATGGTGATGTTTTTTTTTTTAATTATATAATATTTTTCACACAAAAGACTTTAAAATATTAAAGCGACTATTATGTATCCGCCAAGACGAGACAACGGAAGCGCAGGGCACTACCTACCTTTTCTCGGAGCGTTTCGTCGTATTTTTGTACGCTTATAGATTCGGTCTGGACGTAGACACTCCTTTGAGCTTATGAGCAGGAAGCAATTAAGGAGCAGAAGAAGTAGGGTTTATAGATTCACGCAGAACTGTATAGTGTACGCTATGATGAGAGTAAGAATGTTAAGTCTTTACAGCTAGGAGCTTGGCTCCCCATAAGATCTGATAGCTTTTTTCAGTACTTACTCGTCTTGGCGTTACCTTTCATGATAATGATTTTGGTGGGTGTATTTTGTCGTGGTCGTCGTGTCCTAGAACTACTTTCGACTCACACGTTTGCTATACATTGTTTCCACTTATGTGAAGCCGTTCGACAGCGCTCACATAGTATATTATGGTATTTTTTTTGTATTATTTACTGAATGTTTATATTTTAATTATATATCTATAACAGCACCTACTATTCTTACACTTATCGGCTAAAGTTATTTGAGGCTAGCCAATACAGATTGCCTGAAAGAAATTGGTTTTTAACGATAAGTTCGCCTATTGCTTTTTATGTTTTGTTTCTATTTATGTTATATTTAATAACTTTGTCATGTGCAATAAATATATACCCTGCAATTATATTTTAAATATCGATTATTTAAAGCAATATGAATTCGTAATGTTATATTGTGTATTTGCATAATATTCGTGAACCTAATAATTAGAGCTACAATATAGGTGTTATACTAGCGGAAACAATTTATGTAACATAGAAACAATACGTTTTTAAGCAGAAACATCATTATAAAAATATCAAGTTATATTGAAAAAATATTAAGAGTTACTAATTAGCAATAGTGTGCAATATTACTCCCGTCTAAAAATAACCCAATTTATATAGTGGCTTCAATATTTTATATAAATAAAAATGTGTATCTTCTATGCCCTCTTAAACTACTCATCCGATTATGATGAAACTTTGATCAGTTATTCTGTATACGCCAGCGAATGTAACTGGAAAAACACTTTATTACTTTACTTTGCAACGCATTTCGGGTACAGCTAGTATGTTAAAATTAAATATATTTTCTACCGAAAAGGATGCAAATTCAGCTATATTATTAGAAAAAATATACTTCTTGAATATACAGAGTGAATTTTTCAACTGGGCGTGCATGGCCAACTCTGAAACTAAGAGGAATAGCGTAAAGTACTGAAAGGAGTCTCAAGTTTGATGAAAACTAAAACTGCATCTTTGGATTTTTGAAAAACCAATATACCTGGCCAGGAATCGAATCCGTTCATTTTGAAAAAAAAAGCACATTGCAATGACTGTGCTACTAACACCTAAACATTATGAAAGTAGGTCTTACCACGGATTTCTCAAAGTCAATAAATTATCCATATTACTTAAAAGCTTTATTCTTAATGGACACAATTAAACTGTCGTGTAATATCTCGGCAAAAAAGCAATCATCAATTTATCAGTATCTTTGTCGGCTTCCGTCGACAAATCCTCCAAACGAAACATCCATTTTGCCGATTGACTTTTTCTTTTAAGTTTATTGCTGTACACCAAACTTTCATCTCCTTTTACGCTTATGCGACTATTAAGACTTTATGCTTTTAATTATTGCTTTCTGCATTATCAAACCATTGTACATGCCGTCAGTGTCAGTTCTACGTACCAAATGTCGCCCAAATTAACTCATGTAATTTTTATCCCGATAAATGTGTTATCTCGAAACATCAAATATCACATTTGTTTCTGTTATTGGTTATTGTTATGGTATTACAGATTAATTCGTATAATAAGTTTGAATTAATTTTATTAAAAGTACCAGACAGACTACGTGGGTGCTTCATCACATCAAACTAAATTCGTCTTTATTGTTTATGAAGACCACAGCAAAAAATAACATCAAACATTTACTCAACTTAAACAAAAAAAAATAAAACAAACGAAAGACGTATTTAAGTTACAAGAATTCCATTTTTAATCATAGATGTTACTTTTTTTTATATCTTACCCAAGTGGCCAGTTCCACAAAGTTCCTTATTCATAATATACATTTAATCTCTATGCCATATATTAAGGTTCTCCTGCTCGATATCTAACCATATCGGTCTTTAATCAATGAATCATATTCAATATTCCGTAAGCCGAGACGTAATTTGTTCCCATTTATTAATCCGCAAAAACGTATAGATTTCGACAATTGGCATATTTTTCTGTCACGCCTGTTTCAGCGTGATATCTATAACCCCATTATTCAACGGATTAGCTTTTTGCTGGATGAGTCATAGAATATTCAAAAGGGAATAATTGGATTTTGTTCATTCTATATAAATGTTTGTCTGAATCAACCCTTAACGTTACGCAGTGTTAACTAACTAGGCATTTAAATGAGCTTAAAAGTATTTTGTTCATTGGATTTTTGTAGAAACGCTACTATAATATTATATTTTGTTTGTCATTAAAGTGAGTATACTTAAAATTAATCTTTTTTCATCCAGAAATAAAATAACATTTCAGAATTTCACCATTACGCAACAACAATTTAAAGTACCTACACAATTAATCACATGCTTTCAAAAGTGTATGCCTACTATAAATTTATTTTATTTACACGTACTTTAAACGATAAAATAAGTGTGGTAGCGAAAAGGGCATACATTGCGGGTTAGCGAACTGTACACTGTTCATTTACGTTTTGACCGCAATACCAAAGTGAATTACTATCAGCGCCAACTTCAATGAACTTTGCACGTTTGCTCGAAACTTACCTAGTGTATGATTATTGGTGAATTGCGCTATGCTTCAAATTGTTACTAACTCTGAAATACCTTTGCTAGAACTTTCTACCACTAGATTTCCAGTTCATTGTGGTGTGAATCAATTGTCACATAAACTAGCCTCAGGCACTCGTAGTGGAATGAGCCCAACAGTTGAACTTACTTCTTACTTCCTTCCTGCACATCATCATACAACTTTCAGTAACTACAAGTAAAATGTACTGTCCCATTATTTTAACTTATGATTTTGTAGTTCATACAAAATGACTTATTTATGCAATGGCTCGCTGCTAGACTAATTCTTATAAATTTAAGTTATATTTTTTTAAATAATTAGTGAATTTTGTCCATAAATCACCTGCTACTTAGTTTTTAGTAATAAATAAATCCTCCAAACTAATTTAAATATTCTATTATCTACATTTTGGTACAAATCTCCGGTGGATTTTTACCTACTAGGTTTTACAAACTAACATATAGAGTAACAATAATCTAAAGAGTACGAATATCCCAAAATACCTTCCTGAAATAACATTTGACTCATACTACTCGTCGACAAATAGAGTATGCATAGTATGCTCTATCTAATTAGATATGGAACAAGAGACTTCATATTATAGTGGCACT
This sequence comes from Anthocharis cardamines, assembly GCA_905404175.1. Taxonomy (NCBI): domain Eukaryota; kingdom Metazoa; phylum Arthropoda; class Insecta; order Lepidoptera; family Pieridae; genus Anthocharis; species Anthocharis cardamines. The sequence continues at coordinate 6,937,930 of FR989959.1, forward strand.
CCGCAAAGGTCATAATATTATTGCAAACTTACGCCCACGACTTCGTGTGAATTACGCAATATGAATACACAATTTCATGGGTACACATTGCTTTGTACCGAGAACAGACTGTGTTTTTAATGCAATAATGCAGTTTTGCAATCTAATTACAATCCGTGCGATAAAGGAATATTATACAATTTTGAAGTAAAAATCTCAACTGAAAATGAAAATTTCTTAATAGAATTAACGGCTTCGTTCGGTTTTATTCTTAGTATTTTTGAGACCAGTTTTTTTTTATATATTATATTTCGTTAATATATTATTATACCCTAGCCTTTTTAAAAATACGAATCTGGTCAAAACATTTTATTATAATCTTCAAAATATTAGTTACGTTACCGATTTCGTCGGATTTGAACATGTTTCTTGCAAGAGCATTTCATATACTTTTTTTAATTTATAACATATTTAAGCAGATGTTGATTAATGTAAATATTCAACATTACCTTTGATTTATCTGTCGCGTCACAGCTATGTGTTCACGCCTACATTTAATGAAGCCAATTTTCCGCGAGCGCTCCACCCCGCTTTCTTTTTGAATTTTCTCGCGTATTTTCCCTGCCATCCATCTCCTTCCGCGTTTTCGCGTACACAGATTACTGTTGATTTCGAATTCCTGCAATTGATTTATTTCAAATATTCTACAAGGTATTTTACGATACTTTGCGACAAAAATAAATTACTCATAACTTTGAAGTGATAATTTGAGATATTTAAGCCTTTTTTATAATAAAATAATATGTATTTTATGAATTTTTTAATGAATTAATGAATAATTAAAATTTGCAATACTTTGAAATGAAAGAAATACATTGGTTGAAGTCAGGGGTTGTGTGTATTTGTTTTGTATTTAGCTTTTTGATTTTCTTAGATATAGTATGTATAAGAGACTCAATTTTTTTTAAACATATTTAAAATGAAATCTCGACGTTTCGAGTTTTTTAGTTAGTTATAAAGTGTTATATTTAAAATTCTTCATCTTTATAGAAGTGAAGGTGACTTATATAGGTACTATATTAATTTATTGTTGCACACATCACAATGATAAAATACATTAATAAAAACTCGCCGAGACCGGCACGGCTCGGCACGGGACTCTAGTATTATGCCATATATTTCGTATGTGCGCAATGTTTGGCAATATTTCTTGATGTCTATGCCGATGCCGGCACCGGTAGCATTTCACGCTACGTTCGCCGGTTTTTCGATGGGCGGTTTCCGCGCCACAATCGTATTTTATTAACGGTTGAACAGGAATGCACCGAGTCACGAACTAAATACGGAAAATGGCGTTGCTCACGCGGTATCGCGTAATTCACGTTAGCGTCTCGAGTATCCAATCTCACGATATGAGCCGGAAACCATTGTCAGGCAGTCGTGCTGACACCCGTGCTGACAAAGCGAACAACGATTTAAGTTCTCCAACGCAATCCGGCTGACCCCAATGTTATTTTTCTGCGTTGTTGTATAAACTATAAAACCCTGCGTTTGCTTTGTACAGTTTTATTTCTTTCGTTCTGAAACGGATCGCTTGCGGGGTCAATTAGTAAATGGATGTACTTTTCATCTAATTCTTAATTGCTTTATCGAGATATTCTCTAATGCTCTTTTGATGTGAGGCATTCTGAATATTTTAAACTTTATTTTTGTGCATTTATTTTATTAAGTGATTGGTTGTAATTGCGATTTCTTATATAACTAGCTGATGTCCACGACTTCGTTCGCGTGGGCTTCATCATAAGCTGAGCTTTTGAGCAAGCCTTCTTCATATGATATATCCTACATCCTCTGTACCTACTTGATGATTTCTTGAGGGAAACAGCTATTAGAGTAGTCATTGACCAGTTTCTTCTACGATCTAATTGGATTGATGAAAAGGCGAAATGAAAGATCTCATAAAAAATACTTTATACATAAATATAATACGTCAACAATACATTTTCTATTGTTATAAATAACCACAGTTTCAGCTACACCTGTAATAGCAGTGCAAAACGAGTCACTTTAATTTAAGCCTCGGATAGTATTTGGTTAATGTAACTATTCGAATAATATGTTTGAATGTATGTATTCCCGGAGTAAATAAAATCCTGAGTCACTATCTGTACAAAAATCAAAAAAACAACCAGTCCGCCTAGAATGACCATCAAGAGGTATCTAGCGGACGAGTGAAGACAAAGTTGGCGATGTCGAGATATAATATGTTGTCGCATTGAAAAATAATCTGGGAACAATATTCGTTAAAAATAGCAACACCTCTTTGTTATCTTCTCGACAAAATGTATGTCTTCTATTATGAAAATTGTCGATCGCGGTGCGCGTGTTACATGTTAAACTCGAAAGACAAAGATATAATCGATTAAAATCCGAGAAAACCGGTCGATAAAATTTTGTCGTGGTTGTAGCATGCCATGCCAGCAAGTTAAAAATCGACACTTAGCCAAAGTCGTCATGTTAGCGTGTGAAGTAGGTATGGGTGTGTGGGGGTAATATTTATGTATCTGATTGGTGTCGGCGGCGAAGTGGCACGACGCTCGCACCGCGACTGTCGCAATCTCTGATTTATAACAGCAATATAACGCCAACCTGTCATGCAGATATTCTTATAACCATCGTTCTGACTGGATATTGGGTACTCTTAAAGTATATTTTTCTATATTAACTTTATTCTGTTCGCTTTTTGTGAATTCACTGCAATTCAGTTAACGTGAACATTATATAACATAATATTACTATAGTTATAGAAAGGTACTTTTGAAAATTGAAACAAAAGCACAGGAATTATATAATAAACTTGAATTTGTGCGTTTTGAATCGATTTGTATAAATCTATAATAAAAGTTTATTCAGTTGTATATTTTCCATTACTATTCTGAAAAAAGCAAGAGCAACGAGTACAAGATGAAAAATTATTAATATTCCCAATAGTCTCATTAGATTCGAGACGCAGCGCATTGTTGGAAGAAGTGGAACCAAAGAGCCTTGTAACTTGCATTCAAACTTTAATAACTACTTAAAGATATAAAAGAACCCATTTTATTATAAATATATTTAAAAATACAGAAAACTCAGTTTTAATACATTTAGAAAGATATTAAAACCATACAATTTATATAAATAGCGTTTTCTCTATGAATTCATTTATAAATTGTCTTTTAAATTTCATATAAAAATAGATTACAAACATATATCTACGAGGGTGAATCAAAAAATTCTTGGAATCAATATTAAAAAATGCAAAGATTTAAATAATAATATTTTATTTTTCTACATAATCTCCCTCCAATGCAATGCATTTAGAATAACGCGTTTCTAACTTCCTTATTCCTTGTGAAAAAAAATTATTTTCTTGACTCTCGAAAAAGTCCTCTACGGCAGCTATAACCGCGTCATTATCGTGAAATTTTGTTCCACGAATTTCCTCTTTTAATTTTGGAAATAAGTGAAAATCACTTGGGGCTAAGTCCGGAGAATATGGTGGGTGGTCAAGGAGATTGAAGCCAGCACAGCGGATTGCGTTGAGCGCAACTTCCGATCGATGAGCAGGAGCGTTATCTTGAAGGAACAACACGCCCAACGACAGTTTTCCACGACGTTTTTCTTTAATCGCTTCACGCACTTTCGGGATTAAATTTGCATAATAGGGTCCAGTAATCGTCTGGCCTTTTGGCATGTAATCAATAAAAAGGATTCCTTCACTATCCCAGAACACAGAGGCCATAACTTTGCCAGCGGTAGGAGCAACTCGAAATTTCTTGATGGATGGAGAGGATGGTCGTTTCCAAGACATGCTTTGTCTTTTAGTTTCAGGATCAAAATGGTGGACCCACGTTTCATCCATGGTGACAAGACGACGGCAAAAATTATCCGAATCACGCTGGAACATTTCGAGATTACGCTTGGAAATTTCCAAACGTCGCTTTTTGTTTTCGTCGGTTAACATTCGTGGCACCCATCTTGCAGACACTTTTTTGAACCCCAGTGAATCAATTAAAATGGATTGAACGCTACCAAAAGATATCTTTAGGATCTCAGCTATATGTTTTATAGTCATTCTTCTGTCTTCCAAAACCAGATTCTCAACCTTTTTGACATTTTCTTCTGTAACGGAGGTTGAAGGCCGCCCAGAACGCGGGTCATCTTTACAGCTTGATCTACCTCTTTTAAATTCAGCCACCCAGTACGCAACCGTAGAATAGGGTACAGCATCACCCCGTAATGTCTGCTGAATGTCCAAAAAAATTTCCTTCGTAGACATTTTTTTCAAACTGAGATATTTTATCACCGCACGTAACTCACTTTTATCCATAATTTTGACTTTTTAGCAACTCGTTGCACAAAAAAAATTATTACATGCGAACGAACTGACAAAAACAAGTGACAGTCTGCATAAATATAGTGTGATAGACACTCTTTAATTTGAATATCGAACTTGATCCAAAAAGGTTTCATATATATGCACTTCTAAGAACTTTTTGATTCACCCTGGTATATAAAATAGCTTAAATCCAACAACAATTTTGATAGAAAAGATATCTCGATTGACAAATATATATATTTTTGATATTAAAAGTCGTTTTGAGTGTAATTGTCATGTAAAACCCGGAAGAAATAAAGAGATAATCGATTAAAACACGAGAAAACGGTCGACAAAATTTTGTCGCGGCTGTCATGCTAGGCCGGCAGGAGATAATTTTAAGCACACAAATTAAGTACTAATTTTTGTTTCTGTAATAACTATGGAATGAAATTATACCTAACACTATTATTTAGTGTTGTTGTGTACCTTATGGTACATATTGCTTTATGAACATTGTATAACTCCCTCTTTGTTCATTTCAGTAATTCTGTAGTTCAATTAACTATCCCTGTTATTAACAAAAACATGTCGATATCGATAGCAGCGTAATTGCACGATACATAGGTGATCCGAATAACATGTAGGTATCGACAGCGCGTTCAAGTGAATCTTGTTGTAGTTTGCATAAAATCGATATCCGAAAATGTACCATCGATGCCACAAAATCGTATGACTCGATTGCAATTCTTATCATCCGTTTCAAATTGTATTTTCGAATACAAATAATTGTTTGACGATTAAAAAATACATTCAAGGGCGAACAAGGATAATAATATAAAATATATATAAAAGGACAGTTTTTATTAAAATAAAAAAAATATAGCAATGACTCTTGTTTTTTTTAATTATTCTCTTGTTTATTAATACTTTTCGGTTTTATTCAGTTGATTAGTTTTTATGAATACAATATAATAACGTAAATCCAGAACTTTAATCACAGTATTTGTATCGCATATTTTTAGCAAACATCGTAAACCTTAACGTTATTTATTTGTGCCCAGCCAGTTAATTTACGATAAAAGAGGTAAGCATTCGAGTATTCGAAGCAGGAGTCGGGGTCGGAATCTAATTTGCTCGGACGTGGACTTTTGTCACACTGCACTGTGACAATTAGTTAAATAAGCGTACAGAGGGTTGGGCATCGGCGACTGGACTCATCATATACATCTGTAAACACTTATTGACCTGATGACACTGGCAGTTAAGTGATCAAATTTCAAGTACTCTTATGACATTTGCTTTTCCAGATCGAACCCCAGTTTGTTCTGAAACATTTCACATAGTTATCAAAATATGTTGACCCTAACAAGTAGAGCAGTAATATCGAATCTGTTTCGCGTCGACAAATAGAAAACATGGTTTAAATAGTTTCGTTACAAGAAAAATAACCTTATATTTGTTTCAACTATATTTACAGAACTAAACCTTTAAAAATAATATTATACTATAATATAATTCGCTTACAAGTTGTATGTAAACAATGTAAGACGCATTTTCAGTACGTAATCGTATAGCAAAGAACAATTATGCGTTAATCAAAACGACGGACATTTTTAATAAGTTTCCAGTCAACAGAACCTACTTTAAGCTTATTAAAAATTAAATTCAAAGTCGCGCTTATTTTCTGCCGACACGGACCGGGTAATTGCGTTCACGTCAGGCGTTTCCGCTTCCGGAAACGCTTGTTCAACATTCTGTACTTTTGGAACTTCTGTACACCTTCAGATATCATAATTGATCAATCATACAATAGTTCTAATATTTGTTTAAAAAAAATATTTAAAAAATATGAATATACGTGGGTAAATCTCCCTTATATCTGCATGTTTTTCCTTTTTACTCTTGTTTATTTTCATTTAGCTTTTTCTTAATTATGTATCGGATATTAATTCTATTTTTATTTTAAGTTAAAAAATCAGCAAAGATTTTTATGTAAAAATATTTAAATGATATAAAAATAGTAGAGAACTCTCGATGTTTTGTAACCAACTCAAAAATAACAATTTCGGGCGCGAACGCTAAATATGGCAGTTGATTGAAATAGAAGTTTCATAAAAATAATATCTAGGTAGGTAGGTATATTGAATTATAAAGTTATAGGTATCTGATATTTCTTTGAAATTTTAGTATTCCTTTAAGTTTTCTTTTGTACAAACAAAATTATTTCATTTATTTTATTCATAATCAAGATAAATATATCAATTAATGTTATAGCAAAAATTTCAAAATATTTTCGAACTATTTTCGTTAGTATTATATTTTCAAATGGCTTACACTTACTTTTGATGAAATTTACCATTGCTTGCATCATAGGCGAGTTATAAAGAAAACATTAAACTGTTGTAATCCCATCGTATACATTTTATGCGATTTTTTAAGAGAGAGAGATTATCTAAATTTATTTATAAATAATTTGGTATATACCAAATGCGTAAAAATCACAGATTTACGCGTATATTATAAGAAGATTAATATTCATTATCATAGATTTAAACATCTTATTTAACAATATTTTTTTAACAATTTTAATGAAACGAAAAATTTGACTCAGTTGTGCTTTTTTAACAATACTTCAAAGTATTATTAAATGTTTATGCAAAAAGCACAACTGAATTGCTATTAAGCGAAGCATCATTTTAAATCCTATATATTTAATCGCAAATTGTCATATATATTTAGGCAAGCAGCGGGAGAATCGAAGTTATAAATAGATTATGTAGCATCTCACATATTACCTTATAGCTACTAAAATAACATAAATTGTGTGGTTTCGCATCCTAATACAAATAATAATAACACAATAATCCCGATAGCTCATTTTTGTATCTCGAGATAATAACTAATGTTTCCCATACAGTTGGTAAGTAAAATATATTAATGGAGAGCAATTATTATGTCTGATATTTCTAAGTTCAAAGAGAACCACAGAACATCTGTCTCGCGAGTTACGTTGTATATTAGAAACAACATTTTCCAATTGTTTGTACGTGCTCGGTAAGCTCTTCTTTCATTAGAAGTAGACGTCGCTTGCAAGAAGCCCGTACTCTGTACAGTCAAGATTGATGGGGTCTGGATGGATTTGTTCTATTCGCGTTCCCTCATCAATCATTCGCGGATATTTTTCCATGTCTCAGGTTGTTTAGCCTAAATAGATTGTAGCCTTTGAAGCATCGCTCATATCGACATGTATACCACATTAAATTTTCTTGTTTCTTTTTTGTTTTTATATTAAACATAAAGTTACTGAAAAAGACCAACTACTAAAAATGTAGGTTTGGAACAATTTATTATTACTTAGCAAGTTAAAGCAAGTTATGGCTTTGTTTATAGTTACTATCTGACATTCTGAACTAACACGATGATAATTAAACAAGGTTTAGCACTTCCGATTGAGCGCTTTCTGACGTCGTAACCCAATAACCCCATAATATAGCCAATCATAGCTCAAAGGTTCTGTAGAATATTCAAATTGGCATTATGACAAAGAGTTTATATTAGTTATAAATTACTACATGTATTATATTTGAAAGTATAACTAACTGAACCCAAGTGCAAATTGAGAATTTCCGTAAAGCTCGTGGAAGTCGTATTGGCGCTGATAGAAAGGGAAGATTACTTTTGTTTTCGATCGAATGGCAAATGGCGACAAATGCAAACGATACAATAGAATATATTATCGCATGTTTGTTTCAGAGTCGTTGTACCCGCGGTTCGTGGAGCCGGTTCCAAATGTTACAGTGACAGTGGGACGCGACGCGTTGCTCGCCTGCGTTGTTGAAGATCTTAGAGGGTATAAGGTAAATTATCATGAAAAATAAAAATTCTATTGTTTTCTATGTTTGTAGAGAAACTACAAAAATATTTTTTTTGCTTATTTAAGGCCCACCGAAAATTTAACTTACAACCTTCGGAACAATATGCAATCGATAACCTTAAAATCCTTCGAGATACAGGTTCTAGCTGTTATTGATTAGTTCTAGCTACTAAAAGTTTTATTTCATGAAAAGTACCAATTTACAAAAACAAGACATATTGCTCACCGGTAATGCCTTATTTAAAAAGAGCCTTATTTGCTGAATAATATTATAAACATTATATGTATTCTCCTATTAAATCAGTTACAAATATAATTGCATAAACGGATACATGGTAACCGGAATTCTATACAACTTCGCTCGTGCAATGCACTAAAGTTTTAACAAGCCAACTTAATATCACTTTGCTCTGAAATAATTCGCCAGTTATTAATCATACGGGACTGCTAGTTAGGGAAACTATATAGGCGTCCAATGTGAAGATTCTAATACGAAAAAGGATACACCAAGAAAAAATTACATTCATGTGTTCACACACAAGTTAGTGTGATTCCAATTTCAGTGTATAATTTTGTAATATATTTACAAATATCATTTTAAGTTATAGAAGCTCACTCAATACTACGAATCTATTTTACTTACTATCATTTTTAATTAAATAATTAGAATTGATTTAGAAGCCGAATTTTAAATAGTATATGCCATCAAAAACATAAATTGTAAAAAAAGCCAAGTCTTGCAACTCAGTGCTTCTATCGTAAAAAGTTGTGAGATCCATATAATACCAAGTCGGTCAATTTATTCAGTCTCTACTGAAGGATCCTTCTGTCTTAAGTTATTACATAATAAGCTATTCTAACAACATCTTATAGTGATCATATCAATGCCAATATTAAAAATCTTTGATATTTAAAGTAAATAGATTGACTCGGCTATCGCATGAAATCACAATGTATCTTTTTTTATTTTATTAAAAACATAATGTATCTCACAAGTAATACATATTATATTAAATTAGATTGTTTAGTGCGATTGCCAAGTCAATCTATTTATTTTAAACATCAAAGATTTTGAATATTGGCATTGATACGATCACTATAAGATATTGTTAGGTTAGCTTATTATGTAATAACTTAAGACAGAAGGATCCTTCAGTAGAGACTGAATAAATTGACCGACTTGGTATTATATGGATCTCACAACTTTTTACGATAGAAGCACTGAGTTGCAAGACTTGGCTTTTTTTACAATTTATGTTTTTGATGGCATCTCATTTCTTTTTGTAGATAGTCCTTTTCTTAGTTTATTTGGATAAGAATTAATACAAAGCTATGGATAACAGTCTGATTTTGATCGGCATTTTTATCAACTTTTTAATGTAAAAAAGTAGTTATAGTGACATAACTACAATAGTTGGACATATGGTCTCATGAAGTTTTTTGTTGATTTTGATATGTTCTATAATATTATAGAACGTTTTTTTGTTCTATCATCAATACTTTCCGCAGCACATGCGGTGAAAGACATTTTATGGCTATTTTTTTTACACCTTGGGTTGTTTTTAGTAGGGATTTCTAAGGATCTCTATTTTTTCTAGTAATAAATATATGTTATGTTACTCAGTGATAATGTAGCTTTCTAACGGTAAAATAATTTTTAAAATCGGTCCAGTAGTTTTTAAGTAATTCATTACATACAAAAATACAAAAAAAAATTGTATATCTAGAAAACTGGACCGAAATTTCAAAATATTGTAGTTTTTCCTTGATTTATAGACTAAACACTAATTGTATTCTAAATTTCAAGTTTCTATGTCTGCTAGAAGTGCCTTAGAGTTTTGATGATCGGTCAGTCAGTGAGTGAGTGAGTGAGTGAGTGACAAATTATCAAACTTTGACTAGTTATAATTCTTAAACTACTGGTTCAAACAGAATGTTATTTGAAATATACCGAGTTTATACAATGCCTGCTTAGTGACTGAAAATTCAGGATTCTAGTTTTATCCACAACGAAGTTATAGAGGGTCGAAAATGGCCCGAACTACTTCGAGAAAAGGATAGTACGGCCGTGCCGCTTTTTGCTCGACTTGGCGGGGGCACTGCCGTGCCCCCAGATTCATCATAATCCTTAACAGATACCCTGAAAAATCTTACGTCACATCACAAAAATCTTACGATCACATTCAGATGTCATAGAATTTTAATAATGACAATATTTTTTTAAATTTTTAATAGTACTTCAAATAAAAAAAAATGCCTTTTTTAACTATAAACAATTTATACAAAAAAGAAACGGTCATTGTGCCAATTTCAATAAGAATTGAAAGAAGCTTATGATTTAATTTCGAAAGTTGTCATGTTTAGTTGACTTATTTCCGAAAACTTGTAGTTACATATTTAGTAACAAGATAGACAAGAAAAGTTCCTTGAGTAAGAGTCCAGTGTAATTTCTGATTTTAAACTAGATAATATGTACATATATATATGGTTAAATACGGGCTTCGAAGACGATTTAATATTCTTTGACGAATAAACAAGTCCATGCTCGTGTTCTGTGAACCATTGTCTGGAACAAAGAGATTATTGAATTACCTCATTGTGTGCGCGGAATTGTGAATTATAGTGCAGAATACTAAATGACTACGTGATTTTTTCTATGAAATACGCGTGTGCGACGAAAAATTTTAATAATTATTTTATAAATGAATTTTTGTTTACGTTATAAAATCTGTTGTGTATTTATTACCTGTGAGTAGAAAAACAACAAAGCCTTTCAAGTGCGTGCATAATTTATATAAATATATACAGAATAATTAATATTGCAGCTCAAATCATCTATTTTACATAATATTGCTGCTACTGGACTGCTAAAAAAATTAGCGTCACTTCCCAAAAACTTACATCTTAATTAATGTCATACCCAAGCGCTTGTCTAATTTCTCATGCTCAGGAATTCTCAGTTCACAGTGAGCTAAATTAATAGTAAAAAAGCAAGTACAGACCGTTTCTTCAATATTATATATTATTTAAGAAAGATGTTGCGTCGTCAAATCAGCTTTAATGATATTTGAAAAGACACTTTGTGAAACATAAAAATTCGAGTAGGTATTTTAAATGACACGCCCATGCTAATAGATAAAATTACGAGTAGAATTTCTTGTTTAGGTTGTATTTTCTTCACCCATATTATCATTGCGATAAATTTACGAGTAAAAACATTATAACGTGAGTAATAGCGTCATTACATATTGTGTTACATATTAGTGTTGAAGCCGGTAGACATTTAACACTGTACTTATATTACACGCGTTATGATTTATGTATATCTTCTCAAAAGATAGAAGAGTTACAAAAAAAAACGGAATAATATTCCTTTTTTGTTATTTTATTTATACCGAATCCACAGATAAGCATGAGGCTCAGTAAAGGAGATGGAAACGATTACATACAACTTTGGGCCCCCAATGTAACATAATGAAATTGGTGTGAATTAATAGATTGAGACTTAATAGTCCTTCGTTGAAAATTTTATTAGTTTTGTCAATCTGAGAGCCGAGTTATAAGAGTTTTAAGTAGTAAAAGTAAGGTTATGTTACGATCAATAATTGACATATATATCAGAAAACGTAGAAAACACGAAACGAATTAGCACAGAGTAAACAACTGTCATACGGCATGCCAACGACAGACTAAAATAAAAGATCGATTTTAATCGATAAAAAATCGATAATCATATATATTCGTTTTCTTTAAATAATAATTTATATTTTATTTAATAAAATAACTGTAATTATATGCAATATATTGTATTTAAAGTACATTTAAGTACTTTTGAGTTAATTACCTTGTCCAAAGGTTTTCTTTTTGTAATTGTGGATTCGATTCAATTAATCGAGAATCTCAGGAAAACTATCTTTCTCATATTTCTCCGCTCCCAGATTGAGAATTGAGCTGATTTTTGGTATTATAAGATAAAAAAATATGACAATTTTTTTAGATCATATCACAACTTATTACATTTGGGCCCACAATTTTCCATCTCCTTTTAGGTAAAGGTACCTAGGTAGATATAGGTATCTACCTAGGTACCTTAGGAGTGATACTAGGTAGATCCGATATCTTAGATATATCATGAATGTTAACAGACCTATTTTTATTAGGCTACAGTATTCAATTCATATTTGTATTATAATTCGTCTATTAAAACCTACTTACAAATCTTCATAACTTATAATAATAAAACAGTTACAATACTTAGGTGGCGTGGGTCCGAGTAGATACTCAAACAATTTTGAGCATCCATCACAACATCATCACCCAGAACCCACGCATCAGTTTGTCCTACAACGACCACCGGTCCTGGTATCTGCATATCAAAAACGTGCAAGAGGTCGATCGAGGATGGTACATGTGCCAAGTCAACACTGATCCTATGCGATCTAGAAAAGGATACTTACAAGTAGTTGGTGAGTATGGCACTAAACTCAAAGAATTTGAACTTTGTTTTATCATGTTCCTTCCAAATTTAAAACGGAATTCGAAATACATGAAACAGAAGAAAAACACACCTACAGAGTTGAACTACTCACAATTTGTTTAAAATAAACATTGTTACAAATCTTTTTATGTTAAATATCAACATCTGAGCATGAGGTTCACTTGATACCGCAGGCACAGAACATCAGTCAATGATGCGCTGTCGATCTACGTTTGACTTCGGAAATCGATAGTCTGAAACCGAAACGCGCAATATGCACTTCACGGTTTTTCCATCTAAGAACGATGGTTCGTTAGGTACCCGGTCGGAATTTCAATATTCCTTCCACCCGTTGTTACGAGACGTGGGAAAGACATGCTTACAGAAAACTATTAACATGTCGTCCCGGTGGGATTCGAACCCACGACCCATCGATGCGCACGGCAGCTGTTCTACCGAACGCGTCAACGAGTCCGTTAATTTCAAATAATTATCTATTACATTTTGAAATTAGCTTATAATTCAATGTTGGTGTTGATTTTTTATATTATAATATCTAATTTAAAAACCAATCCTCTTTATCCTTAAAGGAAATATTAATAAACAAATAAGATATTTATTATACTTACTTCAAATTTCTAGTCAAAAATATTATGTTACCTCTTGAAGTATTTCTCGGTAGAAACATTGTTAAATATAGCTCGGCGTCGATAAATTAGTATTAAAATAATGTAATGTTTGTAGAATATTGTTTATTATGTTATGTTAAAAAAAGATAAGATAAACATTTATTTGTTTAATAACAAATACAGATAACTATTTCACACAGAAAATATTACAAATATTAATTTACCTATAAACTTATCTAACAAATTAAGTTACCTACTTGTAACTACATATTATATTGCATTAGCAATAAATGTATTTACGGAGTTGTTCACTGACTCAACATAATATGTGTCGCAATCTGAACTGCGAGACTGTTTTTAAGTCAGCACCTTTGAATGGAGAGATAGGCTGGTAATGTATCAAGTTATATGGCGCAATATCAGGGTGAAAAAAGTTCGTTTAAAAGTATTATTTTTGGAGGGACAGTAAAGGTTGAATTATATTATACGTTTATTTAGAATAAAAATAAGGTGAATTTCGTTTGAATCGTAGTACCACCAATGATCATTGACAACATGACATCAACTGACATGGTTGTACGTGAGGGCACGAACGTCACCATGGTATGCCGAGCCACCGGCTATCCTGAGCCGTATGTCATGTGGAGACGGGAAGACGGCCAAGAATTCAACTGTAATGGCGAGTCAGGTAAAGCTACAATAGAATTTTCATAGCGTTACCTTTTACTGTCTTCAATATTGAAGTACTTACATTTTAAAAAACATTTCGACAATCTTGGCTATGTGAATTTCACTCAACAAATATCCGGTCGCAACATCCTCTTCCGACAATCATTATATAGACTCACTCGCAAAGAAACAAAACAGATGGAAAAAGGGAAGCTTTTGGAGCGCAAAAGTACAAGCTTGAGATCAAGTGAGAGGGCTCCGAAATACTTGAACAAATCGAGTCCGTAGATTGTCGAAAATATCAGATGTTTTAAAATTTACTTCACGCGCCATAATTCAGGGAACAACAAATTTTATGTTCCTGTCCTAGATTAAACAAATTTGAAACACCAATGGTTTGTAAAGCGAACCTTTTGGCGAAATGACAACTTGAATCAATCGTTTCGTTCAACGCAACCCAATTGTACAATCTTCGCATAGTCGAAATATTTACAAGATTGAATCAGAAATTGAAAACGGAATTTGTCCGCTATAATATTGTATTAGATTTTCTTTTACGTTTCGACGAATGAATTCCTTTTCATACTAGCATGTTTGATATAAGGCATACAAAAGGTTTGTGTGTAATGTTAAAACAGAAACAGGAAATAAGATTTAGAAATTTCTTGTGTCATTATGTATAGGCTTATCGTATATTACATTATTGGATTTATTTACAGTGAACGTAGTTGATGGAGAAAACCTCACAATATCAAAAATATCACGTCTTCACATGGGTGCTTACTTATGTATAGCGTCAAACGGGGTTCCGCCCTCTATCAGCAAGCGGGTTGTTCTTATGGTACAATGTAAGTAATAGGTACTTTCAACATATTTCTCATTCCCTACATTATATTAATGTATTATAATTTATATACTTATAGTTTATTAAATGTGTCATTGTTATTTACAAAATCGATTTGTTATACATATTAAAAAATATTTAATATGGTTAATGGTTATATATGTATACGTAGTTGAAGTAATTTTATCAATTTGGAATTGTAAATACTCCATAATATCCTGTCTTAGCTTCTGGCTATTTTAACTTAATAATATGGAGTGGAATGTTATCAATTTCTACTCAATTGGCAGTAGATTCATGTCTCAATCAAGACTAATTGAATGCTTCATAGGTAACAACGTACTTTATAGATACGAACCTATACGAAGTGATTAAATTGTCAGACAGTCATCAATAGTATGACTCCAACTACCTCACTCATACTACATACCTTACGCACGTAGCAGTGGGTATTAATGAATCCAGCAATCATACTTCATTATCACATGTCTAATTCCCACAATTTCAGTGAATTATGGAAATCCTTGTTGTGTATTATATCGAGTATACATATCAAATTATCAAGGAAACAATAATTTCTATAATTAATTTTAAAACACGCAACACAAATCTTTTTTAAAAGAAAAATTACTGCAATATTTCGTTTAAATACATTCGTTTATAAACAAACAAATATATATTTAAGCTCCACATATGATTTATATCTAATAAACTATCTTATTAATCGTGAGGCAGCTTAAACAGGTAGCGAGTCAGCATATTATATCTAATATATAAAATTTACACCCCTAATTTTTTTTTAATTTTGGACGAATTTGTTTGTTTTTTATTTTTTTATAAACAACGATTGCCGGGTCAGCTAGTATTATATATAATATGTATTCTGTCGCTACCTAATACATGCGTCATTTCCTCTGTCCAGAAAAAGGAACGTTAGAAGATATTATTTTTGTAGGGGAAAGAATAGTTAACGAGTATTTACGAGAACACCGCGTTTACCTGACTGTGTCTTCCAACGGTTCGGTCGTAATTGCACCCAATTAGAACATTATGCTGACGTGAATACGACGAGGAGGCGATAATAGCGATACTATCTCTAACTGAGCTCTCGCACCGAGAACGTTTTCATCCCATTATGAAAGCCAATGAGACGTTTCTTTCCCCTCATTCACATTCCGTATCTCAGCAAGTTCACAGCTCTCTAAATCTCGCAAAGGATACGTAAAATTGTCACGTAACTTACACTCGATTAACTAGGAGACTTCCTGATGAATCTGCTGTCAGTTTCCATTATAGCTGCCGTAACCAACCAAACGTCTGAACAGTATTAACGTTATATAATCCTTAGACTAGACTAGCGAACTTATAATGGAGAAATTGACAACTCTAGTCTGCCTAATATTGCAATCTTGACTTCAGCGGTATCGAAGTTTAGAGCGGTATAGTTGAAAAGTACGTGGACTATTCTAATATCGAAATAATTAAGGTAAAGAAGGTACTGTCAGTTAATATTTGGATTTTAAATCTATTTTTATTGAGTTCAACTGAGTTCAACTCCCGTTCAAAGCCCGGAAAAATAAGATAAAAAAATGGTTTGATTGGGCAGGACACAAAAGAAAAATGAATTACGAAATAAAGAGTACATATTGCATATATCTAAAATAGAAAATTCTCTAAATAGATAATTCATAGAATATAATCTGTTTAATATCTCTCGAACACACGATCCTTGTAGCTATTAGTGTGATTTATTATGATATTTGGATGCAGTCCCACCGATGTTATCGATCCCAAATCAGTTGGAAGCTGCGTATGTAGGACAAGATGTAACGTTGGAGTGTCACACTGAAGCCTACCCCTCCTCCATCAACTATTGGACGACTGACAGAGGAGACATGATTATATCAGGTCAGCAAATTCTTTGATAAATCATAATAAATAAAAATCGACATTAACCGAGGCCTTACCTAAGTCATCGATTTTAAAGAAAAAGTCCTTTACATTATTTGTTTTGTTGTACAATTTTATATATTTTAGGAAACAAATACATCACGTCTCTAAGTGATGACGGCTATAGTCGGAAGATGAATCTTATCATCAGAAAGGTATCAACCAAAGACTTCTCTTCATACCGTTGCGTCGCCAAAAACTCTCTTGGTGAAACAGACGGGCTAATACGACTGGATGGTAATATTCCTTTATTTAAATACAATATAAATAAAATAAATTTGATGAAACTTAGAATAACTACACTCGTACCTATACCTACTAATTATATTTTTTTCTAAACAGAAACAGTAAATATATTAAAGAAATAAATTTTCAATAATATTCTATCTGAACTAAATACATTCATAAATATTAAATACTGTACTGTATTCTGAATAAATATTCAAAATCTTTTTCATTACTTCTCCATTCTAAATTATTTTTAACGCAAGTAACAAATAAATATTGTTCGTAGAAATACCAGCGCCGTCAACAATTAGTACGACAGTCAACTACGTTCCAACATTTCCACAAAAGAAAAAAGGTAAAACCCAACAATGGCCGTATAATTAAAACTTGTCATAATTGTATTACGGCCATAACTGAAGTCCGATTGGATGTCTACAGTGATTTCAGTGAAATAATTAATGTCGAAACAGACATGCCCTAACGAAACCCTCCCTCGGACGGGTTCGACACTTTGAATTAATTTTTCATGTTCATCTCAATTCACCCTTTGTACGAATGGTTATTGGGAAAATTGAAAATTCAATATAGCCAAGTAAAGCGCGATTAGAAGAGCAATAGTCAAAAGTTCGGTCGGCCCACGTGCCTTTTATATATTCATCGTCCACCGGTGGACGCCGCGAGTAAAAGGTTGAAGGTAGATTGTATTTATTGCTTCTGCCACCGTAGCTCAATGCTTCCATACAATTGGATCGTTAGTAATATTACTGTGGGAAAAGCAATTTTGTTTGCTCTTTACCTTCCAATGTGAGTTCTTGTTATTGTTACAGATTTGTATTTCCTTAACATAATTTATGATGATTTTTATTGTGTTCTTGCAGAAGAACAACAATACTAATGCTAGTTTCCTAATAAATTTCCTCATCAGGTAAACATAAAAATCGATGGCGTGATAGTTCGGCTGAAAACAGAGTTATCGGAGATTATGAAGTTGAAGAATGGAAAGATATCGGTGAGTTAATTAATTATTCAAATACATCGCGGTGTAAGAGTCAGAGGGACGTATCTATGTATTACTGTGACAATTCGCCACTTTAAAATTTTATCAGCTTTTTTATTACAGATAGTATACAATTGACGAATAAAAAGAAATATCGATATTTTTTTTGCATACTGATAAAGCATTAAAATGGTTAAGAATTATTTAGTTACGATTTAATAACAACTATTTTTGGTATTTTTGTAGATACGTTCATCTGGTTCTTATGCCGCGATATGTTTTCTTGTAATTTTTTAAGAATTTGTGAAGTTTTTAAAAAAATATTACTTCAAATTTCGATTACGTTCTCGATATAAAATTGTCAAAAAATAATAAGACTTTTATAGAACTCTAAAACGCTATGAATTATCATCTGTAGATATGAGCTAGTTATTTAGATATGTGAGTATATACATATCTCTCGTAGTCTCAGTTTGTTAACTAAAGTTTAACCTGATCAAATGTAAAAACCATTCATATAATACTGGTAATATTTTATCGAAGTAATAATCGTGTTTTTTATTATTTACACCAGATTATGATTCAACACAATCCTCGAGTACCAGCGCCGTCCAAGGAAGTATTATTGTCACTCTTATCCTAATATTTCTCAGCTGACATGAATTGTGATCATCAATCTAAGTGCCAATGACTCTAAGAATTTTATCTTCATAAACATTGATATACGACGCATTGTATTATAGCTAAGAATGTAAATTACTATATAGATAAGGTTTACGTCAAAAAAGCGCCAAATACCTTATGTAAGAACATGTAATAGCAAAGGTTTTTATATTGAAAATATGATATAATATCTAGTTGTATTAGTTAATTGACACATTTCATTTATTCAAGATGATTTCTGGTTAGGCGCTTTTTTCATGTATTCATGTATTCCGCAGTATAGTAGAGTAGCATATATTTTGTCGTTAATTTATGTAAAAAATCTGTATTAGTCAATTCTGACTCTGGTTTTAAGAGGTCTCGTGCAAAAATAGTCGAAAAACAAAACGATTGGATCCAAGTTGTAAACCTATTGCGACTCTATTGTAACATTCGTTAGTTATCGTACTAGTCGTTCTATTTTTCTAAGTGCAGTTGGCGCTCCTGTAGCACTTTAGAGTTTGCACCTCGTTAAAATATGGCTCTTTTTTGGGAAAGAATTGTAAATATGTATTGTTATAAAAGACTGATAGATTCTATGATTAACGTGCCATACTTTATCTATAATAAAGTGTTATTGTTTCTGTAATAGAATGTATTTCCTATTTGCATGATTATTTAATAGATAATACGTATATTAGTATTAACTTGAAACGTTTGTAAATCATTTATTTGTTTTAAAATAAAATTTAATGTTAATTAAAATTGCTTTATGTAATATTGTATTTTTTCTAACCCTTAAAAATGTACAGTATCAATTTGTATATATTAATTTGTATACTCTTCTTATAAAATAAAGACAATATACCGTGCTTTTTACATTCAAAAACTATTAATTTAGCGTAATATGTACAAAGATTGCTACTATTATACTTAATAGCTAACACACATAGTTTCCGTACTGAATCTAATGTATATTCTTACCTTTAGTTTCGGTAGCAAATAGTCTAGTTCTAGTGTTATCTAAAATACTTAAAACTTGTGTAGATCTCTTAGTTTCGCTTTAACCGTATATTTAAATTTTATATTACATTCAATATATATGGCGTTATTTATCCAAACGTTTGTCTTCGTTCAAAGATAATTACTAACATACTAATTACTTTTGTTATTTTCGACCGTCTCCGGGATTCAATAGTATTCGCGCTGCGTTTAGCGCCAGATATTCTGAGTTTGAATCCCGGGGAAAAATATTTTTTTCCCCATTATTGTTACTGTCGGCACCTACCTAGCTACCTATTTGCCTATAAAGAAACATGATGAGTAAAGCGGACACAGAAATGTATTCATCATACTAGAGTCCGAGAGATGTTTCTGTGTTAATTTAAGAAAATACCGATTGTTAAAAAATCAAAAATAAATGAACAGAGACATATCTAAATAATCATAATCGGTAGGTATTTAAATACTTTTACTACTTTGACGAGCTAATTGGAATAATTGATAGAAACCTACCTCGCGTGCAGCGGGTTCGGTAAATATTTATAATTTTATGTCAATCCTTAAATCTTGTCAAATTAATTATTATTATATTAGTATATATTATTATTATATTAGTATATATTGTTCCAGAAACCACTGCGCGTAGAGCTGTGAAGTGCAAACTGGCATATCGTCGCTTAAGTTCTAACACCGCGGAAATTTTGTTACGCGTGTCATTCGATAGGGAATCGCAAGACGCATCTATTCACCAATCAAACACGAGAGTTTACGTGAATGAAAACGTTATTTAATTCGTATATTTAATAAACTTAACTCTAAAGAGATGAACAGAGAAATGAAACATTTTTTGCTCTCCTGAAAAGTTCCATAATTTGATATCCGCAACTTAAGCGACAATATTCCAATTCTACTCTATGCTGTTTTAAATACCCAACTTAAACATAAATAGGTCGGCAGCGTATTTTCGTTGGCCGACCTAAGGTAGTCTGTCAATTTCTAATAAAATATATAACTTATTAAAATGCCTATGTAGATAATGTTACCTCTAGAAGTTTAAGTAAAAAGAAATAAATGTTTTATTAAATAAACTTTGTATTTATTTATTGTGAGCGTCATACAGTAAAATATATTTTCAAATGCAAGAAATGCAACAATGATAACACCACAATAGAAGCGAACAATACATAGTTATGTTCAATATAACTTAAGGGTATAAGTCACGGACCACTGAACTCATTCAAAGCAAAATATATCTTCAGGGCAAAGTATTGCATGCGACCTACTTATAATATAAAAACTTAAACTCTTCGCAGCTATATATCTCACTCGTATCTCAATAGATACAAATCGCATTGTAGCCTAGAAATTGTCGGAAATGGCAAGAGTCTATTGTTCCCGAAATTATTATACATTTACCAGAAAGCTTATTTTGCATAAAATAATAGGAGGTAGGGATCTTAGAGGCTATACAACTTGCATCTTTACAGTAATATACTGAATTCAAGTAAAACTTTACTGTTAGTAAGGTTCTAACACTAATATCAAAGAAACATAGTAATTTTGATTGATCGTTTCTCATAAATGTATTCAATAAGGATAGCAATGATTTATTTGAATACAAATTTAACTGCAAAAAAAAATTTTCACTGATAACTAAATTTATATAATATACTAAAAAAAAAGAATACTATACCTAATATATAGGTACTCGTAGTTCAAACAAGCCAGCCGCTCACCTGGCAACACCAGAGGATTTGCCGGCCTTTTAAGTAGGAATAGACTCTCTTTTTAAGGTCGTATCGATTCGGGAAAATCGCTGGCGACAACTCATTCTTCAACATTCTGGTTCTTCTGACTTAATTTGAAAAACAATACACAAATAATCATTTTTGATGAGACTCATTACTTGAAATCTTACTTTGAATCCATATAAATGGTCTGCCATTATTAATGTCTCTTCGCATTCTAATGAATTATAAATTTACATTTCAATTAAAATGTTCAATTGCTAGTTCACTAAAAAGGTTTATATATCACTACATAACTATTATAAAACAAACTCCTCTGTCTTTGACTGTCTGTTTGCGATAAACTCAAAAAAGAATGAACGAATTATCATTTTTACTAATACAATGAATGATTCATTAGTAAGGGATAGGTATATAATTTGTCAAGATTTTTACAAGATAAATTGGTTGAAAATATAACGATTATTGATGGAAGCTCCGGAAAAGTCTAGCTGTCTGGGAGCATTCATCAAAATCGCAGGCTGCCCTTTGAGATATATCAAAACAATGCATATTGAGATATTTGCCATTTATAGATCTACAAAAATGTCTGCGAATGCATATATCTATCTTTTAAGGATAGCTTTCTATTCACACCTTAAAAATAAAAATAGTCACGTACAATAAGGTATTTGGGAAGATGGATACATTATTAATCCTTGTCAACTTAAATCGCGGGCTCGTTGGCGCGTTCGATAGAACACCTGCCGTGTGCATCGATGGGTCGTGGGTTCGAATCCCACCGGGACCATCATGTTTATAATTTTCTGTAAACATGTTTTCCGCACTTCTGGTAACTTCGGGTATTGATCGGGTGAGAGGAACATCGAAATTCCGACCGGGTAACGAACCACCGTTCAAAGATGGAAAACCCGTGAAGTGCACATTGCGCGTTTCAGTTTCAGTCCATGGATTTCCGAATGCTCGAAGTAAAAAGTAGGTCGACAGCGCATCATTGACTGATGTTCTGTGGCTGAGGTATCACCTACAATCAAGTGAACCTCATGCTCGTCTGTCGATATCTAACATAAAAAAATAAATACGTTACTTACCTTAAGCATTATATGCATTAATTATTATATTTTAAATCATTTTATTTTAGTGAATATCTTAGTAGTTATCGCAAAAAATTAAGGCACGTGAATGCGACCCTGCAACAAACAAAACGAAGGCATAATATGCTCTACTAACCTTGCGAAGCCTTGGGTCGCTAGTGCAAAATAAAATATAATATTATATTAATTATTTATTATGAGAAAACTTTATTACATATGTATTAATTAATTTTTATTAAAAGCTTGCTTCGCAATGTACGCAAGATAACGCTTGATGTAATTCCACGTAAAATTTATCTTGGTGTAACAACAATATTAACAGTATATAAAACTAGTTATTTAGTCTCTAAATTGTATATTAAATCCAACTACTAAGTTTCGAGTTGCGCACAGCATGTGCTATATTAGCCATAAACCATTTCTATACTGACCTAGCAGCACTGACAGCTTTATTATTTAATGAGCCATCAATTTATCATACATTGTATAACCGCAAACTTCGAAATTACCACCATAAAATCGAACCTCTTAAAATCTAATCAAAACTATTAAATATAATAAATTCTCTATGTATCTACTATGTATGGTGTAGGTATCACGCTTTCACAAAACGATCAACTTGCCTTTCGCAATGAATTTGTGACAATATACTTAATATTACTAAGTTATACGGGAATAAAATTCACGTTTCTCGAGAGTTCAATCAAGCAAACACATTTCGTTTTTATAGCCGATAACCTGGCATAAAGAAAAAAGTATAAAAATAATAAGGCGTTATGGAGGGGAATAAAATATAATAATGGATCCCCTTCTTCATCGTTCAAAGGATATGTTTGTCGTAAAGCTTTAAACAATATCTCAGATTAGCGATACACGAATGTTGTATACAAAACGATGTCTGAGAGGGGTGAACGACGAATCTATCTATATAATTTGAATTTCATATTGCCCTCAGCGTTTACTATCATAAAGTATGATATCGACGACACTTACAATTTGTTTACAAGGATTTATTTGTGACCGAATTGTCAACGAACATTAATGCGACGTATAACGCCCGCTTGGGTTCCCAACGCCATGATTTAGGATCCCACTTCTCTTTGTTTATGACTTTCTTACAACAGGAGTAGGTACATCGAAATGAATATATTTATAAATGTTTTCGTGGAAATGTTACTTAAACGTAAGAATTATTTTAGATGAAAAAACATTCTTACATTTTCCTAGTAATTATTATCATCCAACATTTTAAAGGGAATTGTATCAGGAAAACAATTTTGTGTCCATCACATTAATGACGAAACCGACACCAATATTTTTATGTCTTCCCACCATTAAAATAATCACTTCCTCACTGCGCCTTTTAAATACGACAACGCAGCTATAGTTTATGTAGAATATAAAATCCATTTTCGTAAATAATATTTATTCTGTGAAGTTTTGACTATTATTTTGTTAAAAGATCGGAAAATGCCGAATTCTGGGAAACTGCCAACTTCATTTCCGAGCGGTACCACACCTAATGAATAACGGACGACGTTATTGTTATTATAAATTTTACATCGTAGTTTAAGCAAAAAATATTGAATATATTATTTATTCTCATATCAACCTTTTACTTTACTTCAGTAGGAAAATAATTCAAGATTATTTTATCAAGGAATCATGATGACTAAATCACTCCCGCATACCTTTTGTACTTAAATTATGCTTACAGATTGTCATGTGATATGTACACTAATTTTGTTATCCATATTCTATAGCCGTATAGAAGAAGAAGAAGAAGAAAAAACATTTATTTCCCAAAACACTCACAGGATAAACTTAAATAATAGAATTAAAAAATAAAGGTACAAAACAAAATAGAATTAAACAAGAACGTATTTAAATAACAAAAATTTAACATCATAGAGTTCCTGTGCAGTGCCGGAAATAGGACACCGACATCTAAATATCCGTTTAATAAAAGGCATAACTTAATATGCACACAATATATGGCGCACAAAACGTTAAGAGGTTATGCTCATCACAAACAAGACGAGTGAGGAGAGTTCTAGAACTGAGCAAGCTTATTGTGAAAGCAACTTGAGTTGGTTTTATTTTTCATCTACCATTTCTGGCGGCTTACAGTGCAGTACCGATTTGAGAATTGTAAGAGGAAACGTGCATCCGCAAGGAATACATAGGGAAATAGGATGCAGATGCTTTCTCGTTTTATCTTGGTGTGCAAATAACGATGTTATTTCTACTCTTACGTCTGTGTTAACTTTGTTTGACTGGAACAAATTGGCTCGTTTATTATTACTAATTGGTGCTAATTTCTTAACCAAATCAAACACAACCGTCTGCTAGAATGTGTCTTGGCTATATTTTATTAAGTGTGAGTGAAAATTTGACAATATTATTAAAATAAATAATTATAAACTTTGTATTTCAAGTAAATAAAATTGTCTTTATGAAATTATTTACCAACACTAAGAGGTTAATTACGACATCATCATAAGTTTTTCCACTTTGCTTCTATTTATTTGAATAAAAACCACTATTTCGCAATTTAATTCGTGTTCATTGTTATCGCAGTTATACAACTTAATATGCGCTACATTTCTAGCATAGTGTCATAGAAAAATAACAAAGAAATAAAGTAAACATATTGTTATACATATTTAAGTTTAATATTAAAATAATTTAACCTACTTTATTTGTTTTGTTAGGCTCAAAGTCAAGTAATTGCGCATATATCTAGAGTTTCACAATAAAAAGAAGTCAACTACGTCTTGTGATCTCGGAAATAGTTTGTATAAAGATACAGATGAAAGCATCTCATACAAATTTTACCACAAATATTTTTGTAATTTTAAACCGACTTCAAAAAAGGAGGAGGTTCTCAATTCGTCTGTATGTTGCTTTTCTTTTTGCATATTTGTTACGCGATAACTCCGCAAGTTATGGATGGATTTGGATGATTCTTTTTTTGTTTGGTGGGGGATATTTCAAAGGTGGCCAGCCAAGAACAAGAACGACAGTTTAATCCTGTTTTTGCAACAAATTTTCGAACGGTACGGAGCGGCACCGACTTCAAAAATAACTGTTAATAAATAATGCTTTGAAGTAATTAAAAAAATTTACTTTTTAATGTAAGTTTGTAGTTTTGAAGTCGGTTTTTGTTTTTTGCTTAAAAATAATTTTATTTGATAACTATTTATGTTTTGATACCGCGTTGATGCAATATTCAATTCACTGTGAAATAAATATATGGGAAGCAGGTTCGATTCCCCCCCAGTTAACTCATCTATTCATATAAATGATTGCGCGTTCCGGCTTCAGTATAAGGATTTCATAATGTTCCAATACTGGTTTTAGTTTGCGGACATAGATTGATTACTTCTTTTAAGTTCCTCTACATTTTCTTGGACGTATTTTCATTTCACACGTTCGTAACCAGTCTCGTTATGGTGTTAATTTTAAGTAATGAATGTCTCATTAAGTCGAATAAGAATGCTCAGAAGATTTATGTAACAGTCTTAAAATGTGCATTTAGAATCTAATAAAAAAGTTATTAATCATATCTTGCCCAATTTATGATACGAGGGTTCCCTAATTGCTCGCAAATGACAGAATCTCTGAAAGTGCTTCGGCCCAGACCATTAATACTTGTTACGTAGAAACATAAAAGGAATCATACCGCTCTAGCTAGAAAAATTATGTATTCATACTAAGTAACATTAAGTACACTACTTTCTCATACCTTAATTGCTTTAATTATGAACACGACATTTTTATATCTTATAAGACTGAACTACATGAAACCAATTACTTAAACCAACATTTTGTACACTTATGAACATCAATAAAAAAATGTTATTAAATGCTTCTGATTTTACATTTACTGCCAGTTCTCAAATCAAGAGCGTAGACCGGACGAGTTGAACTGGCAATAAACTCTCCGCCACTCTTTATAATCGCACCAAGTCCGACCAGTCACCACAAGTAGCACCGGTTCATGATATACATATTGATATGAGTTCAACATTTTGTTTACTGAAATGTTCTTCAAAAATATATATCATTTTTAATTTTGTTTTTATTTTTTTATTAAGTGATTAGTTATGGTTGTCATTAATATTTTCACTTAAGGCAACCTCAAGTTTATAGTCACTGAGAAGTCATAAAGTATAATTTTAAATATTCAGTTAGAACGTTAGAAATAGTTTTACATCAATAATAATTAATTTATGTATAACGGTGTAAAGGACCGTTAAATACAAGAATTCGTCGTAGATAATATGGTGTACATAGGCTACGTAACTCAATCGCTACGCTGTGTCGATCGCTCAAACTGCGTAGAGCGCCTACATGGCGTAGAGCCAATGTAGCAAATTAGTAAGATAGACATAACTATAAATTGTTTTAGACACAAATATCTTATTAAACCTATTTTACTATAAATACTAGTTTACGTCTACGTGAGATATCTTCTCAAGTAAAAGAAGCCTATCAAACAATATCTATAAAAAGTTATAGTGGTCCATTGTTCCATTTTGTCTACGTTATATTATACATTATTGGATACAGTTTTTCAGACCAGAATACTACGGAAAGTCTAAACTAAGGCCTTCGCGTTCATTCGAGTGGATTCAGACTTCGATATTAACCCTAGTATAGTTATTTGGACGTTTTTATTTATTTATCTGGTACATATATCAACCACGACATGACTATTGGCTCTAAATACAGCATGATATAGGAGTGGATATTATGTTATGGTTAGACAAAAATAGACATCAAAAAGTCTATTGAGTCAACAGTGATTCATTTATAAGTTCCTCTAATAAATCAGGAATTTTATTTCTTCATCTATAACTACTTACGAGTATAGCTAACCGTTGATAACTTGGCTGACTTTAATTTTTACAGATTCCGATTTACAGTAAAATACGATCAAATAAATAAAAGATACAATATAATTTCGTACTTAATGATTACTCCACTTCTATCACATACTATTATTAATATTAATTAACTTTACTAAAATGTATCATATTGTATTTGTTGTTTCGCTTATTGTTAAGTACAATATGTCATTCCGATGGATTGCGGGTTGGATTCCCGCCGGGAAAATATATTTACAATTTTCTGTATACATGTCTTCCCTCCATATGATTACTTGAAGCATTAAATGGGTGGAAGTAATATCGGAATTCCGACCATTAAACGACTGATTATGGATGGAAAAGCTTCATTTCCATGAGCATTTATGACTTACATCTGAGGTGTCTATCAAGAGTGAGCATCACCTATTGATATCGAATATAACAAACTTATGATATTTTTATTATGAGGCTTTAGTTTATTTTATTTACCATGAAAAAAAACAGTTACAAGCATAAATTTACCTGTTTATTATTAGCACAAGCGACAAATGTAAAAGGCCTCAACTCTATGGCGATGGTGTTTTAATAAAAAGCGGATTACCGCATCCCGACGAATACTGTCGCGGATATTTCAATATTGGTGGGATTAGCAGCCTATTTAAACATCAATCTCCATGCTCCTCCCGCCACATTGAAATACAATTTCATTCATGGCAACCCCAGAAAAATGTTTACTGAACGTTTTTAATTTCGAATTGCGTATATCAATGCTATATTGAAGTTTTTGGTTCATAAACTGTCGGTATTCTAGCCCAATCTTCCAGCCTCTTTCTTGCATTCATCACAATTCTGATAAAGTCTAGGCGTAGTCACAAAAATATATCGATATATATTTTATTATTTTCATGACCGTGCTTAGTACTACACCTATATCAGAAGATTTCTTTATAAAATATAGCGATCTGCCCGGGTGCAATGTAGAGAATGTGTTCATAATGTAGCTTTCTATGTGAAAGAATTTTAAAAATAGGTAGAATGTACATCTACATTGTACCCGTGTGAAGCCGGGGTGCGTTGCTAGTAGTATAATAAACAGCAACTAGTGATTCAATGTGAAAATACAAACAACAAATAGTTTTGGGAAGCAACACCACAAACATTTCACATATTTTCATTCTTAAAATATCATGGCAATGTATATTTTTTTAATTATATAGATATAATTTCTAAAGAATAAATTTTAATAATATTGTCTTTTATTAACGCGAGTATCACACACTTAAATAAAATACTTTATAACGGATATATATAAAGATAGATACAGGTAATATAAAAAATTAATCGCAATTTAATGAGGTATAAAGTATTGTTAAAATATTTTTTAGCCCTCCTTTAAAATTATAATATATATATATATATATATATATATATATATATATATATATATATATATATATATCTATATATATATATATATATATATATATATATATATATATATATATATAACCCTATGTCCATTCTAATACCTCTAAGAATATATGTACAAAGTTTCATGATGATCGGTTGAGTAGTTTTGGCGTGATAGCGTAACAAACAAATTTACATTTATAATATTAGTAGGGATATTTTAACGTCAAATCCTTTGCCTTTGCCCCATTCTAATCATTTATCAAATATTCATAATATAATTGTTGTCACATTGAATGACATTAATTAATTGTTACAATTTGATTATTCCAGACAATCATAACAAGTAATTACAATTATTATAGTCTAATATTTGACGTTAGATTAGGTAGATACTGTACAATCTATACTTAACGCGAGTAACGCACATTTAAATGAAATACACTTCTACTGTATTAACGTAAAAAATATTATGAATAACTCGCGTTTTAATTCGGTTTAAATACGATCTTTAAATTAATTTATACATAAAATTATTTTTAAAAATTTATTAATTCATCTTCTTGCTTCATTAAGACGAGCTAAAAAATTTCAGCCGTTGGTCAGGCAATGGCTAAGACCGCAATGGGTATAAAAGTATATAATAGGTATAGTTACTTAGGTAGGCCATATATGTAGTATATTACAATTATATTCAGATTAGAGCACACTAAAAGCCTTGGAACTTTAAAACTATGCTTTTTAACAATTAATTTCAGCGTGTAACTATAACACATAAATAAAGTCCGAACAATATTCACTCAAACTTCATTAATCAACAACGAGACCTTTCCACAAAGTGACATTTTCATTGTTATGTCGCCCTGAAGTTCGTATTTAGCCATTTTGCGTTCATAACTTCACCCGAGGCTAAACCATGCAAGTCTCATAATAAAACCGCTAATTAGACTCGTCGCATACAATGATTATATGGACGATGGGCCTTATGTTTATTGCCAAACTATTTAAAAGCTAACATGTATTATTCAAATATATTTTTTATGTCAGATAGCGAAAGACGAGCATGAGGTGCACTTGATGTTAGGTAATGCCTCAGCCACAGAACATCACTCAATCAATAATGCGCTGTGGACCTAATTTTTACTTCGAGCATTTGGAATCGAACTGAAACCGAAACGCGCAATGTGCACTTCGTTACCCGGTCAAACTTTAGATATTCCTCCCACCCGATCAATTCCTAAAGTTAGCAGACGTAGGGCAAACATGCTTACAGAAAATTATAAACATGTCGTCCGATCCGTCGATGATGATCCGATCGATGGGTCGTGGGAGTCGAACCCATGACCCATCGATGCGCATGGCAGGTGTTCTACCGAACGCGCCAACACGCCCGTCAAATTAAAAAAAAACACATTTTTTTGTGTATATTGTACATTAAATTGTATATATAATTGATATTATTAATTCTAATATAATTTCTATAAAAATAGCTAAGTACCATGTTGATAAATAAGATGTGTATAACCAAAGCCAAAACGTGTTTAAAATTATAGTAGTCTTTTTTTTTTTTCACAGACATCATCCACTTTAAAGTTAGATCTAAATTGAGACAGTTACGAAATTGTCTTCAGCTGAGTACTAGATACACCTGCGTAATTGTGTGTACCGTTATGGAGGCACGAAACTAGCTAAATTGCTACTGAAATCCGTGTGCAATATTCATTTTATCACTCCTCTGTACAAGAGCCATGTAATTTGAATGCCAGCAACTCCGCCCGCCATATATATGGCAATGATACAACAGACATAAAATTTTGTTGATATTGATCAGTGCATTCATGTTCATCCGTTTAATTGTCTGTGTATTTTTGTTTTTAATAACTCGTATAATTCAAGCGTTTTTATTAAAGTCTAAATATATTTTATTCGTTTAAATAAAGATGATAAATAAAGGTCAAAAGTACTCGAAACCGACGAGCGTGCATTGATGAAAGTGGAAGAAGCGAAAGTGGTATGTAGGATCGGAGCATATGGAATTCCGTGATCTCTGCCTACCCCAATGGGAAAGAGACGTGATGTATAAGTATTAAGTATGTATGTATGTATGATAAATAAATGTAGATGAAATTGCTTTATACTGTTACATAGATAACACAAACTAGAAAACGATTTAAGCGAAGGATACATATAAAACCTTTAATGAGGCAATCCCGTTCCATAGGAATATTATTAATGTGTACCATGATTAATCGATGTAGATTATGATATAATTGGTAAAAATCTATTTTTCTTATTTTAAATATGAGACAAGATAGAGTTATTTCTTCAATTTTTACATAGGTGAATTTTTTTTATACTTTCGCATTGAGCACGTACATCATGCCAGGTAAACATACATTACATATATTCTGTTTAAAAAAGTAAATCGTTTACCGTGGAATACTGAAACGATAATCAAAACTTGAGGGCTTCTTAAAATGTTTCAGTCTTTCATGTTACCTTCGTAGTGAAAGGGTTAGATATACTATTAAATACACCTCAATGTTGATTAGCGTTCGAGAATTCGGCCATTAGTCCTCTAATTGCAATAAAAATAAACTCAAATTATTATATTAAATTAATTTAGTGTACTAAAAGTAAAAAAATACTTCGCAGTACCACAAAGCGCGCCTGTATTGGCTGCGAATGAAACAAACCTGTCATACTTTAAGCCCCATTCGTTGGAACCTGCATATTAAATAATATTATTTTGCGCATTGTGAACTTTGTGTAATAAAGCTTTATTGCATTTCGCAATAACATTAACATTTACTATTGGTATGTGCAGCAATGGCAAATAGTAATACATTTAAATTACAAAAATATTTTTATTTAGTATACAGAACATAGCAATGGTATTTGGTAATGTTTTTAAATTACACAAAGGTTTTTACTTACTACACAGAATTTGTTGTTACAAAATCCAGATTCAGTTTTAAAAATAGTAAATAAGAGTCGGTGAAACGAATATCCGTGAGCTTCTCAAAATAAAATGTATGCCTAGCTTCGCTAGGACGGAATAGAGGTTTTGATAAATGTCCTGGCTTGTTGCGTATATATCTGCCCACTTGTATATGAAACTTTTATATGGAAAGATACACAAATAGTCTGATCGTTCTCCGCCCGCCCACCTGCATGTGTAAATAAAATACTGTATACCGGATTAAAACGCGATTTATTATTTATATTGTTTAAATTATTTATCCCGACGTTTCGGATGCTTTACAGTAACCGTGGTCGCGGGAAGACAGAAAGATGACAGTTGTCTCATATTTGAAATGTCACAAAGTTGCCATATTTATTTAAAACCACGGTTGCTGTAAAGCATCCGAAACGTCGGGATAAATAATTAAAACAATATAAATAATAAATCGCGTTTTAATCCGGTATACAGTATTTTATTTAAATGTGTGATACTCGCGTTAATAAAAGACAATATCACCTGCATGTGCTTTGGAGTTACAGTATAATGGCTGTGTTATGTTAGAACCCGTTGGGATATAAAATGTATTAAATATTTTGTTAAACAATCGATACATTTTACAGTTAATTGGAGATTATTTAGGTCAAATCGATAGTCTATGTTAAATAGAACTCTTGGGAATTATTTAGCCAGAGTCATTAAAACCGAAAAATGTATTACTATTTCTTTATTTATAATAAATTCACTTTCTCCGGAAAAAGTTATCGGGTTACGTATTATTATTTTTAATTTGTAATAATTGACATTATTTTGTCATCAGTATTGCTATGTATATTTTTTGTGATATGTTATTTTTTAATGTCTTTTGACAAAATTTTGTATCCTATATTTATACTCTAGTTTCACATAAATATAACTGATTTAATGTCTACTCTGATAGGAAAGGAGTGCAGCTAAAGTGAATAGTTTCCTAAAGTTAAAATTCCAATGCGAAATAATATTTATAAAGAAGTATTTCAGAGTATCATATTTTTTAATATTTCAACGTAGAATATGCAGAGTCACGTTTACCGTAAACTGAGGTTGACCATAATTTATTCTCTTAACCATAACTTCAGTTGAAAATTCGTTCTGGTTTTTAACATCAACGGAATTCGTTAGTCACTGCTCCTTCTACTCCACAAACCCTTTCGAGTGCTGAGAGTTAATTGGATCTTTTGAAAAATTCTTGTCGGAATAATTTTTCATCTATCACTTTGCACGTAATTTGCGCTTGTTTGTCGACCAAACATTCCTTTGAAGTCTGGAATCAGAATATTTAAGTGTTTTGGATATTTCTTCGTAGCAATGATTTAAATTTATTAAAGAATAGCACATAGCTTCAGTGCAGTTTGTAATAAGTTTGAATATCTATTTGACCTACATCTACTATCTACATGTATACGTATACATGTAGGTTAAATAAACATATCAATTACTAGCAATACGCCCCGGCTTCACACCGGTGCCTATGATACTCGCTGATAATAGTAGTTTTTGAGTTTATTCATAACATACAAAAATTCAAAAACACAAAAACTTTTCTCTTTATAATATTAGTATAGATATAGAAAACAATATAGCTTCATTTAAAAATAAATATTCTCAAATTGATCTATCGTGTACTGTAGAGTAATGGAATCCTTGTTTTATTAGCGCTGTATTTTTTAAACCTTGTGAAATTTTTCGAGATGAATATCAAAAATTCGTCAAACACATTCATCTTTACGACTTTCATAAAACCATGCTACCATGAAATATCATGTCTAAACTTAGGCGCTTACAGCTTGTTTATAATCCATTGTGCGCTCACAATACAGTCTTATTGTTAATCATATGGCTCATGTTTATGCGTAAAGTTAGCAGGGATTAAAGCACTGTTAATGTACATAGTACAAGATCGAAACTATCTCCATTAATCCCAAGTAACAATTATTTTATAAGTCACATAACTATGTTTAGCTTATAATTTGTAAGATTCAAGAAGTTAAATTGATAAGAAAGGTCTATTTTACTAAATATTATACATTTCACTCGTATGTATGATCCAGTCTGCAAAATAGACGAGTGAAGACAAACTAAGATATAAGATATCTCAATATATTCGACGTTGACAACTTTGATAGACAAGATATCTCGATCGACAAATATCTCTACTTTTGACATTAGAAGTCGAGATTTAAGTGTGAGTCATGTTAGACCCGGAAGAGATAAAGAGATAATCGATTAAAACACGAGAAAAAGGTCGAAAAAAAATTGTCGTGGTTGTAATGCAAGGTCGGCTTAAAAAAAAAGTGTCTTCGAAAGGTTTAGGTACAGTTTTGAATTTTAACGAATAATTATAAATCAAAATATAGAATTAATAATATTTTTTGTTTCTATCATCTGTATTATAAACTAGCTGCGAACACAGAAAACCTAGCCTAAACTAACGATCAGCCACGGCTTCGCACGGGTGCAATTTAGATGTAATAAAAAAAATAGTCTATGTTACTCGCTGATAATGTAGCTTTGTATCGGTGAAATAATTTTTAAAATAGGTCAAGTAGTTTTAGTAAACAAACAAATCTTTCGTATTACTCGTTTATTACATTAGTGTACTCGTAGATATAGATTGAAACAATCTTAAATGTCTTTATTAAGACGTTAACTATAATAAATAAGTTGTAGAGCTTCTGTGTTGTACACGTATGGATAAAGTCAGCATGTGAATTGTTTCGTTGGTACCTACATCAATCACTCTGACATGACTTCAGGGTGTTTGGCTAAATGGATTATAGGAAGTCATAGCCCTACCCGTCAGAGGTGAGTTTCAGATTTTGCCTTATGTCACCTATGTAAACATTATTTGGTAGAGTGTTGCGGTGACGCTGCAGAATTTATGAAGGGTACAGCAGTGGCGGGACCATCATACAAGCCCAAAAGCCCGGCTTGCTCTAATAATGCAACCATAAAAAATGCTCTTAGCTTAATTATATGTCATATATTACTTATAATTACGTAATTATATAAGTTATATATAAGCGCGTAATATAACGTTAAAGTCGGCAATTTTGGCTTTTGGGCTTGTATGGTGGTCCGCCACTGGGGTACAGCCGGCCTAGCATGACAACCGCAACAAAATTTTGTCGACCGTTTTCACGTGTTTTAATCGATTATCTCTTTATTTCTTCCTGGTCTAACATGACAATTACACTTAAAACTCGACTTTTAATATCAAAAATAGATATATTTGTCGATCGAGATATCTTTCTATCAAAATTATCGATGTCGAGATATGATAAATGTTGATATCTTATATTTTAGTTTGTCTTCTCTCGTTCGCGAGATATCGAGCTGGGATGACATGTTTATAATTTTCCGTTAACTTATTTTCATTCATTTAGTCTCTACGGACAATATAATATTATATGCTGGTGGGAGGAACAAAGAAATTCCGACCGGTTTAGTCCATCGATTAAAATATATTAATAAATTAAAAACCATGGAAAACATAATAACACTCAACAAATAACAACAGATAATAATGTATTACGAGTACATAATCGACTTGAACAACAGAGGGCAGAAGTCATTTATTAAATAAATTTAAATGTTTCGCGATGTACGAATTAACGAACCATTAAGCAACGTCGTGAATGTCAATTACAAAGGAAACATGGATATTTACAGCCTTTTGAAACCGCAGTAAGGCAAATTGTTTCTTTGATATAAAATCCATAATTTAATAAAACATTTTGCGGACTGCGAATGAATATTAAGCGATTTGTTAAAAGACAGGAAATGAAAATCCAAACTTAGTATTATTAGTAAAACATACATAATATCTATGTGCTTATAACGCCCTTATAATCCTAATAATATTATAAATGTGAAAGTGTATTATTCTTTCATGAAAGATTTTGATGAAACTTATCATATAATATATATCAAATTATTTTAATATATATTATATTTGTATATAATATGTGTGTATCTATGATTATCCTGTACAAATAATTTTCTAGGTGTGTACCAAGCTATATTCTCTTTTATCCGGGAATAGAAACCAGGACCTCCGGTGCTAAATACAATGAGCAAACTATTGTACCACGGAGACGGTCAATCGTTACTTAAGTTCTCAGTTAATGTCGGAATTGCCAATATTAAATGTCGTTTATTACTATTAGTGTGTCCTGACGCTTACTGATTTTACGCCACGCTTTATAGCGCATCCGATACAGGCTATAAAAATAGTCTCCAGAATGATTGCTATCGACCAATTCACCCGAAATGAGTACACATTAAAATGCGAGATTTATGTAATACCTAAATTGAAATTGGCCTTATAAACTAAAGCACAATCTTTTAACTATTAAGTTCGGAGAAAACAAATTTTATTGAACTTTCAACGATACGGTTCGGTTTTTCCCAGGGACTGAAACCGGTTAATTTTTATTTTCCAAAATACGTGTTTGACTGAGATACCATGATATTAGTTTTAAAGAGACACACACTAAACTTACCATTGTAATTTTTTTCAGGAAATATGAATAAAAGCGAAAGAATATTATAAAAATTAAATAATTATTAATAAAAACCTTTATTATACCGGTATAACTCCCATAGTAAATAAACCGGTATTCAGTCCCTGGTTTTTCCTACGGTAACTCAAACTAGAAAATGCACTATCCCTAAAAAATATATGATTACTAATTAAAAAACTAATACCTAATTATAAATATTTATTTGATGGACACAACACATTAGTATAGTTAATTATCTTTTGTTTTCGTTTTTGTACATTTTTCCCAATACGTTTCGCATCTAATCCCAATACTTTATACGTTTATGCCTATGACCGATACTCAAATATATAAGTCCAAGGAAAAATAGCAGTTTCAATGGCCTGGGGTCAAGTACTCGTATTGAGAGCACTTATCTGAAATGTAGGTGTGAGTGTTGTGTCGTCCAAAGTTGGTCTGACTTCTGTTCAAGTATCCTTTGAGACCTGATCGATACGAGATTTTATCATCAATGCCCTTCGGACAAATATTTTATACGATAGAGTTGCTTTGGAATTTAAATAAGTGTTTTAGGTGTAAACAGTGAATATACAATAGTTTGTGTTTATTTTTCTAAGGAAGTTGTTAGCGTTAATATATAATAAGTTTTATACAGAGAATTCTGAGGCTTATACGATATAGGTTTATTACTGTATTTTTTTGATTTCGGAAATGCAAAGACTAAAACCTAAATGCGCAGTTTTTCATTTAAATAATATCACTTTTACCGATTATATTATTTATCCCGACGATTCGAATGCGTAATCCGGTAAATGTTATTTAATCTTAATGTGTGATACTCGCGTAAATAGAAGAAGATATTAGTTTTTCAATCAATTAATATCAGTCTCAAATTATCGTGTATTTTTACTGTTTTAATTATAATGAACATTATGAAAATT
This sequence comes from Anthocharis cardamines, assembly GCA_905404175.1. Classification (NCBI taxonomy): domain Eukaryota; kingdom Metazoa; phylum Arthropoda; class Insecta; order Lepidoptera; family Pieridae; genus Anthocharis; species Anthocharis cardamines. The sequence continues at coordinate 6,975,157 of FR989959.1, forward strand.
GTGGCTCTGCTGTGTAATTTAACAGTTTCGTTTAGTAACGGTTTATATTTAAAGGTGTGTTATATTGTAATAATATGCCTGATAATAAGTAGTATCGTGCCTACTGACGATAGCTTTTTATATGTACGTGTATCCTGTCAAGAATTATTCCGATGATATAATGATGTAATGCACCTAGCATTCATATACAATATACATACATCGACATGAAGACGTTGACGCAATAAAAACTATACACAAAAATAATAATTAAATAATTTTTGAAACGGCATTACAACGACAATTTCTTTTGTTGATTTGATGAATCGACGCACGGCATACAGTGACAATATATTTTTATTATTTGATAATAAATAAGTATTCTATGATAAAACTAAACAGCAACCTATCGACTCCTTTATGATCATAAACGACTATAGAAGAGACGCATAAAATTCACTTATTCCTTCGTCAAACACCGCAGCCGTTATTACTCACTCGATGCAAACGGTCGCCTCTAATTAACCCAGTTACCGTATAATTAGCCTGCTGCCTTTCCTACCTCGGCTATACACTCTCTAAATTTTCACTTTACACATGGATCATTTTCTAAATAACCTATTTACCTACGAAAATGTATAAATTAACTATTTCAATGAATTGAAGTTTGTTAATTTAAAATTAAAATAAAAGTAGATTAAAATATGATTACTGTTAATAAAAATAATATTTATTTGTTCAGGCATAAACCTATAGTCTAATACTAGAAAAAAATAATATGGAAAAAGACAGAAAATAAAATAAAACTATGTTACATTTAATTGACGTTCCTGACCTGTCGGGCTAGCATGACCGCCACGAGATATATCTCGCGCGAGAGAAGACAAACTAAGATGTTAAATATCTCGATATATTATATCTCGACATCGACAATTTTGATAGAAAAGATATCTCGATCGACAAATGTATCTATTTTTGATATTAAAAGTCGAGTTTTATGTGTAATTGTCATGTTAGACCCGAAAGAAATAAAGCGATAGTCGATTAAAACACGAGAAAACGGTAGACAAAATTTTGTCGCGCTTGTCATGCTAGCCCGGCTGGTGTACTAATAGTCAGTAGCGGTGACCGAATAAAACATAGACGAGTAACTTACGCTAAGAAATGGCCCCACGTAAAAGTACACCAAAGTGGGCGGTGTGTTTTCTGTGTTCGCAGGTCAGAGATCTGAGCGACAACTCGGACCAATTGGTTCTCTGAGCTCTAAGTTTCCCAAAAACTACGAAACTTATCAAATATTGAAACACTAAAAATATACCAGTAATCCTACAACTGCAACTAACAAGTTCAAGTTCCATTGTGACATGACAGATAAATACAACAAAGCTCGCTATAACGTCAAAACATCTATCAGAATAAGCAAACATTTCGAAATTATGCAAATAACGCAACAAGCGTTCACGCTATCACCAATTCTATCCTAAATCTCGCGGGAGATGCAATAGCTATACGTATGGGTTGTAGGCGTGAAAGCTGAACGTTTATTAACAGTTTGTAGTTGCGACGATCCAGTCGGAAGCGATAATGTCCGTGCTCCACATTTATGGTCCGTTGCGTGCCGTTTGTTCAACCGCTGCACTGCTGATTCATTCTGACTGCACTCAATGCAGATATCGGCTTTGTCGTCACTTTAAACAGCTATTCATTTTAAATATCTCAAAAAGGATTTGAATCAGCTAAGAGCGCGTGAAAAATTGCTACCTAGAAAACGCGATAACACCCGCATCCTATTAGAAGTTATTGATTTGGATGGAAAAAGCTTTGAATCTGATACTATATTAATTGCTTTATATATCTACATTTAAAATAGTCGATATTACATAAACGATGTCTGTTCAGTTGAATAGTAATAACATTTTACCGCAATGATTTCTCGCGAGCACTAAATCTTAGTATTCTTTGTCTGCTGAGTAAACGGACTTAAATCTTATTAGTTTCTGAACCATTTGGCCGGCCAAAGTCAGAACATTGCAGACATATTATGCTTTCACGGTATTGCCATCTTCGATTTAAAAGAATTACTTATTCGACTCAGTGTGTCACAAGACTGGTATTACTTTCGTTTGTTACATCGCTGTTATAAATGTTACCGAAGTAGCAAAATATACTACTACACCTTGTACATACTATTTACACCTTGTCTACAATATTTCCGAATGACTCTTGTTGACATTTCGTGGATATTTGAGCGAGGCCTAATGGAAAATTTTAATTGGCATCGTATTACAGTTGCGATCTTGGAGTCTCTTTGGAGTATTAAAATTATACAGGCGTGATAAGACACAGCGCAGTGTTTGGTCTCATTATGTTATTAGAAGTTGACTTTAATTAAATAACTTCATAACAAAGATATATTAATATACTAATTCTTATGATATTGTAAAATGTTGGAGTGAAGTTTTTATTTCTTGATGGTGTTTCTTAAAATATTATATTTAAGGGACCATCCATAAAGTACGTCACACGTTCAGGGGGATGGGGTGGGGATCGACGAAGTGTGACATTGTGTGACAAGGGGTGGGATCGTAAGATTCGTGACGTCACAATTCAAAATTTTAGACATGTAAGTGTTAAAATTAACTGTAAATAAACTTTGTAAATGTAAATAAAACTTATTTCGTGCTGTTTTAATTTAATAATTTCTATATATAATATTGCAAAATAAGTGACGTCACACTAGGGAGGGGGTAGAGGGATCACACAAATGTGACCAACTGTGACAAGGACGGGGGAGGGAGGGGTCAAAAAATCACGAAATTAGTGTGACGTACTTTATGGATGACCCCTAAGTGTTGATTGTAAATTTAATCAAAAATAAAATATATAATATAAAAAATACAATATATGTTATACCGTATAAATTTTAAATAATGGAATAATTAATAATGTTGTCCTATGTAGAAGTAAGAATATGCATTTTAAGTAGTATCTTTATTTTATTATAATTTTAAGTATTAAAGTATCATCCACGACCAATCTGTCATTAATGTAGTGACTGGTCAGTAGGTATAATGATAGAAAGTGAAATCCGAAATCCCCTAGTGGGACAAGTGCAGACACATTCCTAAGTCTATTGCACTGATCGTTTTTTTAATGTTAGATTAGACAGACGAGCATGAGGTTCACTTGATGGTAGGTGATATCTCAGCCACAAGACATCAGTCAATGATGCGCCGTCGACCTACTTTTTACTTCAAGCATTCGGAAATTCATAGACTGAAACCGAAACGCGCAATGTGCACTTCACGGCTTTTCCATCTATGAACGGTGGTTCGTTACCTGGTCGGAATTTTCCTATTTGTCTGTACAGAAACAGACACACAAATAGATCTGCGCCATGCCTCACTACGTGACTTGCGAATTCACATTCAATTGTGCTCATAAATATGTATTCCAAATTTTTTTGTTGCATTATTATTTGTTTAGTGAAATAACAAGAAAATGGCTCAAAATGCACATTCGACAATTTTAATATGGATAGGCGATTTGATATTTTTGTATCGTCACAAGCGCTAGTTTAAATCTCTTTTTTGTCTAAGCCACGTACACATAGAGCTAAGCTGCGTCCATGTTCGTAATGTCAGTACATTCGTGTACATCAGACACCCGACTCCCATCGGTATACTCGACCCAACTACATGCTATAAACTAAAATTGACTTCATTCTTTTAGTGTTCCAATGCTGCTGTAACTAGCTTCCAACTTTAATTGCTACATTACTACCATAGGTAGACTTAACACGTACTGTTTCAAACAATTATGTCTTTATTTATAACTTTGGGGCATATATTTTTAGGTACAAAGCGAGCTTTAACGCTAGGTGGTATTTTAAACTTGAGCGATGTGAATCAGGGGCGTAGCTTACCCTTGATGGGCCCTGTATCATTTGACGGGGGTTCCCTTCTTTTTAACAACAGAGAAGCCCTAATTGAAGGTAAATTGTCGGGTTCGGGGCCCCAATGGCTAGGGCCCCCGTATCTTTTATACGGCTGATACGGCAGTACCTACGCCCAGTAATAATGTATGTATCTATAATATTCCATAATGTGGATAGTATTTGTTCGGAGCGTAGTACTTAGTTACTCTATAATTATTTGTTTTATAAACGCGTGTAGGACAAATTTAAATGATTTTTTTTTTCATCAGATTCAACCGCGTTCTATACCTTATATTATTTGTCCCAACGTTTTAAGTGCTTTACAGCAAGCGTGGTCACGGGCAGATTGTTTACTGAAAAGCTCTATTAAAAAGCATACATATAACAAATAGTTTTTTATTTAAATAAATTATGTTTAAATAAGTTTGTATTGTATTTAATTTTTTAATTTTTTTTTTTCTTTTACTTTCGTTACGTCCTACTCTATCTCTATTCTTATCATATCTCTATCTGTCTCAGGCATCAAAATTCAAAGTCTTTCTCTCAAGGTTTCCCGGAAGAAATTGTTTGGAGCAATAAGACAGCCCGAAGTAAAAAATACTTTAAACTCAGTTATTGTACAAAATCCTGGAGGCTCAGCTTTTAAAATCAGAAGCTTTTAAAATCCAAATTATTATAATTGCTTTAAAAACTGGTTATTTTTTATAGATCGATAGATAGTTCATTTATCATTTTTCATTTTGGGGGATGATGTTGCTCGCGTCCGTGGGTGAAAATACTTAAATAGCTCACACGTGTCCCCTGGTTTGTGCCAAACGAGCACCGTAAATTCACTGGTGGAAGGTTTATTACCGTGGCTAGTTACCACCCAGGCAACAAAGCCATGTCGTGAAACAATCTTGTATTGTGTTTCGGCATGATGTTGTCTGATGCCGTTTAGAGATGGGTTGGGTCTGAACAGTTGTTTTGTAACAGTGAACTGGTGTCATTGCCTTAGTATCTCTTGTATCTGGCGCCTAGTCGTGGAGGGTAGCGGGATCCGAAGCACGGTGCACCGCTGGCCGACCGCAGGTTGTAGGGGGCCCAAGTAGTGAACCAGCCACTCATGAAAGGCTGCCCCACCGCCTGTGTATAATCCCGGGTTGGCCCCAACGTGCCGGTTGGCGACCGGGTGAGAGGACCCGTTGGCAATATCCGGGGGGGTTCGGGCGTCCCCGCAGTCTCCAGACTAGGCTCCCTGAGAATTTGATGCTTAGTGTATTTGATAAGTTCCTGTAGCGTTACCTCGTTCAACTGCCATCCCTCTCTGCCTATTCACTCTTAAATTAATAATGAAAAAGTCAGTTAAAGGAACTACGTTGAAACAGCGGTTGCACGTCCTCTCATTCCAAGTGCACCTCATTAACATCAGAGGATTGCACTCTAATCTCCTTCCGGTCCACCACCATCTTGAGACCGAGAAGCCGCATCTTCTGTTCCTCACTGAGACCCAGATACGATGTCCTGCTGACACGGCATACCTTTCCTATCCCGGATACGCTTTAGAACACAACTTTGTGCCTAAAGCAGGAGTTTGTTTGTATGCGCGTGATGACATTTGTGTCCAACGTCTCATTAGCTTTGAAGACCCTGATTTTTCTGTTCTTTGTATTTTGGTAGACACAGGCATGGATAAGATTTTTTACACATGTGTGTACCGGTCGCATAGTGGCGATCAGGAGACAGTTAAGCTTTTCTCATATCTCAGTGAATTGGCGGATATGGTTCTTTTTCGGTATCCCAGCGCTCAAATGGTGTTTTTGGGTGACTTTAATGCCCACCATGAACACTGGTTGTTCCCATACCAGACGACTGACAAAGCTGGGAGAGAGGTCTTTAACTTCGCTACTTCTTTTAACCTCTCTCAGCTTGTTAATGTGGCCACCCGCGTACCTGATATCGACCACCAAACACCGAACTGCTTGGACCTTCTGCTGACAACCGATCCAGACAAATATGTGGTAACAGTTTCTGCTCCCCTGGGCTCTTCAGATCACTGTTTGGTGAAATCTGTGTCGACATACTCGCCTCCCGATTCAACAATCAAGGGTAAGAGAAGAATATGGCGATACAAGTCAGCAGATTGGGATGAAATGCGTCACTTTTTCGCATCTTATCCATGGCGGCATGTTTGCTTCTCTTCTTCAGATCCGTCGAGCTGTGCAGACAATATTGCCGAAGTGATTCATCAGGCAATGGAGTATTTTATTCCGTTTTTTGATGTGTCACCCGATTCAAAAACCCAGCCCTGGTTCAACGGCGATTGTGCATCTGCTGAACGCATCAAACAAACAACCTATCTCGCCTGGGCTGATGCTCGGAATTGTAAAGCTCCGGATATTCGCGAAAAGAAGAGAGCCTTTAACAAGGCCGCCAAGTCCTTTAAGAAAGTTCTTAGAAAGGCTAGATTCGACCACATTAAGCATATAAGTGACAAGCTTGTTTCTTATCCCCCTGGAAGTAAAGCCTTCTGGTCGCTTGCTAAAGCTGTCGAATCAAACTTTTCCCGTCCATCACTACCTCCATTGCTGAAACCCGACGGTTCATTGGCTCATGGTGCAAAGGATAAAGCGGACTTATTAGCTTCCCTTTTCGCCAATAATTCGCGTCTAGACTCCGCAAGTCAAACTCCTCCGGGTTAACCGCATTGTGGCTACTTCATGCCTGACATTAGGATAACCCAAAAGGATGTTCTTAAAACGTTGCGGCAGCTGGATGTGAATAAGGCTAATGGACCTGATGGAATTCCATCAATTGTTCTCAAGCAATGTGCTCCTGAACTGTCTCCGATCTTAACACGTCTGTACCGTCTTTCTCTGCAGTCAGGTATAGTTCCCAAATCATGGAAGCTGGCTAACGTGCAACCAGTGCCCAAAAAAGGCAAATGTGCAGACCCCACCAACTATCGACCGATCTCAATAACCTCCATACTCAGTAAGATTATGGAGCGTATATTGAATAATCGGCTCCTCTCGTTTCTAGAAGATAATGACTTACTCAGTGACCGGCAGTACGGTTTTCGGAAAAAACGGTCTACTGGAGATCTTCTAGTACACGCTACTCATTTGTGGGGAGAGGCCATCGAGAATCATGGGGAATCATTAGCGGTTTCGCTTGATATCTCGAAGGCCTTCGATAGGGTCTGGCATGTTGGCCTTCTTAGTAAGCTTCCGTCCTACGGACTCCCTCCATCCTTATGCACGTGGATAACTAGCTTCCTGAGCGAGCGATCTATCCGAGTAGTTGTTGATGGCTGCGCTTCAGATCCAATGACTATCAATGCTGGTGTTCCTCAGGGTTCGGTCCTTTCTGCGACATTATTCTTGCTACACATTAATGACATGCTTCAGCCTAATATTTTTGGGTATGCTGATGATAGCACTGTCGTAGAAAGGTATTTATCTGGTGCCCGTGCTAAGCCTGACGAGATTCGACAAGCAAGAGAGGCCATGGTGGACCGATTGAATTCTACCTTACAGAAGGTTTCCGAATGGGGTGATGCAAACCTTGTTGAATTCAATCCCTCTAAAACACAGGCGTGTCTCTTCACCACCAAACGGAGCCCCCTTCAACTGACTCCGACTTTCCGAGGGGTACCTGTAAAACTTTCCGGTTGTCTAAACCTATTAGGCGTTTCTTTATCGTCCAACTTAAACTTTGGACAATACATCGAGTCCAAAGCTCAATTAGCTTCGAAGAAACTTGGCATTATGTCCAAGGTTAGGAGGTACTTCACAGCGGAACAGCTTCTCAACTTATACCAAGCACAAGTACGCTCATGTATAGAGTACTGCTGCCACCTGTGGGCAGGTTCAGCCAAGTGTCATTTGGAAGCTCTTGACTCGATGGAAAAACGCGCCAGTCGACTTATTGGTGACTCTAGACTAGCTCAAAAAAGGCTACTGCCTCTTGAACATCGTCGAATGGTCGCTAGTCTGTCGGTGTTCTACAGGTTGCACTTCGGTGAGTGCGCGGCTGAATTGCACGAACTTATCCCTGCTGCTCCCTTTCACCATCGGACGGCCAGACACAGAGTGGGATTTCACCCATATATGGTGGATGTACCTTATATTCGTACGAAACGGTACGCCTCCTCCTTTATCCTCCGAACCGCCAAGGAATGGAACTCTCTACCTGGGTCTGTCTTTCCCGATTCCTACAATCTCGACGTCTTCAAAGCCAGAGTGAATAGGCTTCTTCTAAGTAAGCATGCTGCCATTTAGATCGTATCCGCGCTTACCATCAGGCAGGATTGCGGTCAAATGCTTACTTATTCTTCATAAAAAAAAAAAAAAAAAAAAAAAAAAAAAATTATCTATTTTTATTACAGAACACTAAACATAATATTTCTTATCTTCAACGATCGAGGCGTACGGATAATCGGATCAAATTTTATTGGCATTCTTAACTTTTCCCTTATATTATTTCCTGTTCACTGTTATTAATTTTTATTGTATTACAAATGCTCAGAATAACGTAGGTTATGTGATAATATTATCGTCCTAAGTTTCTTATAAGCTCTCTATAATTAATTATTTAAGATAAATTATATATACAGATTTTATTATCTTATTATAATTGATAGGACTATGGTAAAATAACCGTTTATAATCATAGTGCGGATTTTTAGGGGAACTTTATTAAAGAATCGCATCGCATTTTCAGATCCTCTAATGTTGCAGATCGACGTGTCCATAGAACAAAAGTTACGTCTTCATGACGCATGACGAAATTAACTTCATCAACCATTCTTCGACTGCAATATTCGAAAACATGATGTGTTTATAAAATTTTGATTTTACTAGTATATTTTTTGTAGTTTAGCCTTACAAATACAATAAAAGCGACTGGGTATTATAATCATATCCGATTTTGTTGTACGGATACGTCGAGATATCGTAGGCTGCGATGTCCGCTTTTCATCAGATAAGCCGCGTGCTGCTTTTTCTCCTATATACTAGAATAATCCCGAATAAAATTAAAAAATAAGCTTTTAAGTAATATTAAGTATTTTAAAATGACATGTTTTGCATCGATAAACAGCCAACAATCCCACCCAAATCGCAAGGTAAGTGCGGGTTTCGCACAAACTTGCTGAAATGCTGACGCCCGATTAATACAACAACAGAGTTGTTGCTGTTGTGTATGCACAAAACTGCGCAAGTTGGCTTGTTAAGCCTTTGTGCTGAGTAATGCTCTGAGCCACTTCATCATAATATCTTCGTATAAACCCAAAAGAGACTTTTACACTCACATCGCACACTTTCATACCGAACCAACTTTAACAATATGTAAATAAAACAAAGAGTGAATCACTTGAACAATTACGAATTATCTTTGAAACTTTACACCCACACCCCGTGTTTCATATAACCAAATTGATCTTTTGAACTATTAGTTTCAAACTGAGAGCCGGATCATTCTATTTGCATAACTTATGTCTCATCTGCGTTATTACCCGCTGAATAGTAACATTAATTAATAGAATATGGATTTGCATGAAGTTAATGAATATTCCAAAACGAAGAAAATAAGTTTTATTAAAAGAAAGAAAATTTTGAACAGTGGGAATGAGGATAAAAGAAAATAGTAGGGGCGTTCCCTGGGGACTCGTTGTTAGTCCTGGGACGGTACTTAAATCAAACGCTCGCCATTTAAGGAAATTATTAGAACAGAGCGCGGATACGTCGTGGCCTCTGCAACGATCCCGACGAATAAAAAGGCTTATAGTATAGTTCTGCATCTACTTTTATGGGCCTTTTAAAGGCCGAAATCAAGGTTTTATTCCCGTGATATAAATTAGTAATGATAGATAATTATAGTACTACTGACGGGCTCATTGGCTTGTTTGATAGAACACCTACCTTGCGCTCCGATGGTTAGCGGGTTCGAAACCCACCGGTACATGTTTATAATTTTCTCTAAGTATATCTTCTCCACATCTGGCCACTTCGGACATTAAACGGAGGAATATCAAAATTCCGATCGGGTAATGAAACACCGTTCATAGATTGAAAACATTGCACGTTTCGGTCTCAGTCTATGAATTTCCGAATACTCGAAGTAAAAAAATAGGTCAACAGCGCATCATTGAATGTTGTGCTGTTGACCTATTTTTTTACTTCCGAGGCTGGCGTATCACCTACCATCATGTGAATCTCATGCTCGTCTGTCGTTTTAAAAAAATCTTAATATCTTATTTCATAATTGCAACGTTGCAACGATAAAACTCAGAATTCTCATTTCTCTTTGAAAGAAATACAGTACAAGTCTCAGAAAATATTTGCTTTTTATAAGCACAGTTCGAATACCAGCGGAGTTAAATATTTATATAATTGAGCACATCTGTTTCCTAAGTCTTATAACACTATATTATGGTATCAAGTAAGAATGTAATCACTTTAAAAGAGTTATAACAAACACACAATACGTATCAATAAAAAAGGAAACATAAAGGTACCTATCGGAAGATTTTAATATTCAAGAGTCGGTGCAGAAACTTGAATTTTGTTTTTTGCTGTCTTCGACAATATTACTTTACCTCGCAACAAACTTAAGGGGCCTAATCCGCTTTTCAACTCGAGCTTTTACTTGCCTTATGACAGCGAGCTTAAAGCTTCGCGAACACTGTGGAGAAAGTTTTTAATCTTTCTTTGCACACATCTGATAATAGGACAATCGTGTATTCAATACCTACTTCTGTTTGTTGTTAAAGAATCTTCCTTACTTATTGGATAAGTAATCTAAAAATAATATATAATCTAATTATAATATATGTAGTATCGTTTACCTTTCCCTTGTAAATATTGATAAATAAGTTGCGTTAAAAGAAAAGTAAGATCATCCCTGTATATATAACTAGTAAGTTGAATACCATTTGAAATTAGAACAGAAAAAATAATGTCATATTTAATATTAAAATCGTTAAAGATTTCATAGTAAAAAACATTGACATAGTATTAAATTGTTGATCGAAATAAAAAAAAATCAAGAAATAATCATAGTACAACCGACGCATCATTGTTTGTTTTGGTCTGTCCATTCCCGCGAGTAATTAATATTTTTTTTTATGTTAGATATCACCAGACGAGCATGAAGTTCACTTAATGGTAAGTCAGCCACAGAACATCAGTCATTGATGCGTTGCTGACCTAATTTACTTCGTGCATTCGGAAATCCATAGACTGAAACCGAAACGCACTTCACGATTTTTCCATCTATAAACGGTGGTTCATTACCTGGTCAGAATTTCGATATTCCTCCCACCCGTTCAATGCCCGAAGTTACCAGACGCGGGGAAGACATGCTTACAGAAAATTATTAACATGTTGTCCCGGTGGAATTCGAACCCACGACTCGCTATGCGTACGGCAAGAACAAAGAAAAAGTTCTATCGAACGCGCCAAAATTCATTAATTGATTGAATGAAAATACATTCAGATCTATAAACATGATTTATATATAGATCTAGAATTACAAAATTCGAACGCTTTACAGCAAGCGTAGTCACGGATAGACTGAAAACTGGTAAATGTCAGAATTTTCTCTAAGTTGTTTTTTCGGCGAAATTGGTACATACTGTAAATATGATATCCTCTTATTGTTTACTATAGTTTAAATGAAATAACTACTTAATACCGGATGAGATTTATTCAGTTTAGTAATATTCATCCCTACGTTTCGGGTGCATTGCTTTGTATACAAAGTAATTATTTAATTAAGTCGTTATTTATACCATTTTGTCTATAACTAACATCATTTAAAGCAGTAATTTTATAAGCACTACTCACTAGTAGAGTCGACCGTAATAAACCTTTAGTTATAGAATTGTTATACTATAATAGTTCTTAGCACTTAGTCTTAAGGATATTATTGCTCTGTGTAGGGACATCAACGTCTGACTTACTGTATGCCTCTGCTGCTCCAACCTTACCACAATTTACGGCAAGAACAATTAAAATTATGACGCCAGATTTGGTATAAGTAAGGCTGTGAGGCGTTATGTTTGTCGAGAAAATCCTCGGGACTTCCTCATAAATAGCAATTAGAGCATTGAATGCAATTAGGCATTTTATGGACAAATAAAGGAAATAACTTTAGTTTGGAAATTCCTCATGTGTTTTGCACTTGCTTTTCCAACAGGTTCAGTTATTTGTTGTACCAATGATTCATCCTATAGAAATATATATTTCTTCACAGAATAAATTCTAGCGACAAAGCAGACGTTGATATAGATAGATTAGAAAATCATACTTGCCAATCTCTGAAATTAACGAACTGATTTAAAAAGAAAATAGAGTAATAAAACTATAACATGCTTAACATAACTTATTACTTTAGTTAACAGTTACAACAGTATTACTCTTAAGCTATGTTTTAACTTAAAACCTCCATAATGTTTATATGAGCACGAATGACACCAGTCAGAATCAGTATTCAGTAGTAGTAAGTATACTTACATTAAGTAAAGATTTTCATAGACAAATAAAGAGTTATTGAATATTTTCTGCATATACGAGTATTACATACATACGTATAGGTAGTCTACGCCCCTCTGATCTCTATTTGTGAAAGAATATTACCTGCACCAGAAATGCAAAGCAGTTTACACAGGCGGCCTGAGGCAAAATGTATTTCGTTTTAAACTTTGAATTACGTATTTTATTTAGATTGCTTTAAATAAAAATAGAGACAAGTATAAAAATAAGCTAAAGTTAATGCGTCAATACGCCTACAAAATAAATTTGAGATGTGTATCCAAACAGAGGTGTCAAAGGCCAAGAATCAAAAAAGCAATTTACTTTTTCCTACTCTCTCAAATTGGTTTCAGATTCATTCCTGTTGACAACTCTATCGAGCGATTTTCGATAAATTGCGGTGAGGGAAAACTAAATAAATCCAAGAAGGACTTTAGATAAGGTAATGGCTTCAGTAATGTCTGGCTGCCTTCGCGTAATGCAATCGGAAACCAAACCGACCGCACTCCACACAACGTATCGGACTGGTTTTTTCTCGGCTAACGAGTAAAGTAGTTTTCCATTATCCCCCGTTTCAGTATGTCCAACTTTGAACGGAGACCGAATCAAATAATTACGGTCCTGTATAAATGAAACAGTAAAAATAAATTACCCTTGATTCAATACCGAATGAGATCTTGCAATTTGTATTAGGTATGAGTAAGTTAATTATATAGAAACTTTCGTAGTAAAACGTAATTATTATTTATTTTCATCATTCAATATTATGATTATGTAAAAAAAGTGTGGGTACCAAATACTTGATATCGTAGCTATTATAAAAGTAACTTACTGGTTTTCCGAGGCACCTATTGGAGCATGGGGCAGCCACACTTCTGTGTTTGTTTCATAATTCCTACCCAAACATTTTTTATCCAGGATTCGAACCCAGGACCTTCAATGTTAAACGCATCGCGCTTACCCACAGAGGCGGTGACAATTTAATGATACAACATTTACATAAAAGTATTGTGAAAATATCATCCATGGCACTTGAACCTTGTGAAAGCGCACAGCCAAATATACCTACCTAATTTTCTTAAGTTTATCATTATTTTTATTTTAAACCAATCTGATAGAAACACTTACTTGGGAATGCATACACATTAATTATATTATAAATGCAGTATATTCGTTGACAAATCTACTACACATAAAATAATTAATGTGTAAATTATAACTGAATTAGTATTATTTTATTATAATATATTATATTATACCACAAATTATTATATCTTCATAGTTTTTTATTGAGAATAATCAAAATTATATAAATACATTAAATAAAATCTATGTATACGCATACAAACTTGGTTATGGAAAAATATTTTCTGTAATAACGGCTTGATTTGATGCCGTTATGCAAAAACCATGCCTTCGTATTCTAACAACATCTTACTTGATATTAAAAATGAAAAGATTTATAGCAAAAAGAATAAATAAAGAAGCTGTTTTTTTTATTTTAACGAGAAAATAATTGTGACTGACTCTTTCTTATCTTGCATGTATTTCTCGCCTAATAGTTAATAGAAAATTCGCATGCTTAATTAATAATTAGATTTAATATCTTCTCTCTATTAATATCGTGTATACCTACTGTATAGAGTGATGATTTATTTATTATAGGTTTTCAGTTAAATCGTAACAAGCAAACTAATGAACAAATCTTTCCTCTTAATATTTTTTTTTAATTTAAGAATAATATAATCACGTACACAAAGTACAGTACAAAAATATCTCAAAGGAAAAGTTGTTTACTAGTATTCACTAATGTTACACGCCGGATTTTTCCGAAGTCCTATTGTGGCCTCTCTTTTGTGGAGGCCCCGGGGCTGTGGCCAAGGATGTCCTCCCCTAAATCCGCCTCTGCCTTACCTTAAAGACAGATAATGTATCCTCAAGAGCTGTGGTGTTGCAATGTCTATGGGCGGCGGTAATCTCTTACGATTAGATGAGCCGCAAATGTGTTTGTCTCCTAGGGGAGAACGAAAAAAATACTATTATACTTGACTAATAAGTCAAATTTCTTAAAACCCCGGTATATAATTGTACTGATTATTCACCACAACCTGTCAACCTGGGGGCATAACATTGTTCAATATCTGTTAATATTATAGGGTTTAAACGTATTGAATGATATTAAATGTAAAATACATATATATATTGTATACGTATATATTTTTATTCTAGTTAGAAATCAATCACTTGTAAAAAAAAGATATTACATTAATTTGATACTATATCAAATAACATCTCAATATGAATAAAATATAAACCTAGCAAGTCAATTTACATTAATGTAAGGATACTTTGGATTTATGTGTTTGATTTAAAATAATATCCTTACTAGAATTCTAGGATATTATTTTAAATTTTAACAATATCCTTAAGAACATTCAATCATGAGAATTGTGATATCAAATTTCTATACTCAAAATATTAAAAATTATTCAAAACTTAGATTATACTTTAAGCGTTTACCAAAGAACAATAAATTTGGATTAAGTCGCTATAATTGTAAACGTGCAATATGTTGGATTATACATATATAATAATTTGTATTAGTAAATAGTTTTGAGCGCCTCCACGTCATGATTAGGGCTTTATAATACTCATATCAACAATAAACGACTACCTCGGGGGCGTTTAAGCAAGCTAATTCGACGGCATCGCAGGAGCTTCGTAAGATGAAGGACTCGCGGCAAACCCGGATTAAACTTGTTTTTAAGTTTATCGTAGATTTAATATTGTTCGCAAAGTCTTAAACGCAACGTATAAACTTATTAGAACTTTCATTTTAATGATGTCGAAGGTTGAAGTGAATTAGAGATGTAGGTACTGAATAAACTTTTGTATTATATTGTGTTAATAAATTTTTGTATTGAACTTATATTATTTTTATTATTTTTATGAAATGGTATGATGGGACCACCTTTTGGCTCAGAGACATACGCGCATATATCGCACATGTATCGGAGGTCCCAGGTTCTACTCGAGACAAACAAATTATAAGGGGAAACAACAATAAATAATACTAATTATTTAAATAAAATACTGTATACCGGATTAAAACGCGATTTATTATTTATATTGTTTAAATTATTTATCCCGACAGACACTGTCTCCCCGCGACCACGGTTGCTGAAAAGCATCCGAAACGTCGGGATAAATAATTTAAATAAATTATTTAAATGTGTGATACTCGCGTTAATAAAAGACAATATTAATACTAATTATTTTACTTCAGGGACAGAAGACTATACTAATATTATAAAGAGGAAAGATTTTAACTCAAAAACCACTCGAACGATTTTAAATTCTTTCACCAATAGAAAGCTATATTATCAGCGAGTAAGACAGGCTTTTTTGTGTACATCTACATTGTACGCTTGAGAGGCCAGGGCGTGTTGCTAGTTAGTAGTTACCTTATAAAGAAAAGTGACTCAAACACAGGCATGTGTCTGCCCCACGACCCACTCGGGAATTCACGTTATGATGAAATGGAGTACCTATTTTCACCTGCACTAACTTTGTTTCCAAGTTCTAGGAATAACTGAAGCACCTGGTAATTTGCTAAGACGAATAACGTTTGATTTAATCCGACACGTTGAGCGAGGCGGTCTGTCGATTTACTTTTATTGCTATTTCGTTTTATTTCTCCAGCCCCAGCCTCTGTCAGATGTGGTCGTGTTTTCGGGATCGTTAACGGCAAATGTGCTAATCTTTTTTACACAGTCCGGCGTAACAATAAGCGACTTTGATGGCCGTAGCGGGCGTAAATCGGTATCCGAGCTAATGACTGCGATTAACATTTTATTTTTTATCATGTGAATGAAGGAATTCGTTTGGCCTCAAATATATAATGAATACGTCCCTCACGAGTAATTAATCCTTTCTTTTGTGCTATTGTTTTACATCAAACGTTTAATACATACTCAATTGACTACACATGCAATTTATTTATTTTTTCTTAAATGTTCTTTCAAATTCTATTTATTTAATTTGCTAAGGCAAAAAATTATCGATTTCATGAATTTTTGCTTCCTAAGAGTGAAGTTTAATTCATTAAACGGGTGGAAGGATTATCGAAATTCCGATTATAACGAAGTGTAACGGTCTGTAAAGTGCAGGTTGCACGTTCCGATTTCAATTTATGTATGTATTTCAAAAATAGTCCGACTGCGTATCTTTGACTGATGTTTTGCGGCTGAGTGACACACCTGTCATTAAATGAGTCTCACGCTCGTCTGTCGATATCTAACGTAAAACAAAAAAGTTGATCTAATTAAAATGAACTTATGATTGGAATTCAACAAAAATCCATTGAAATGTGAAAGGTTTTCGCACAGAATTTGACTGTAATAAACCTAGCAAGTCAACACGAACAAAGACAAACGGTTAGGTCGGCGCAATCCCTTTTCAACTCTTTTTGCATTTGAAATGTACTGCGCGTGATGACATATTGTGATAAGAGGAGTGAGCACGTCTGATGGTCCTTTTGTGTTTAACAAAGCGTATGGCGGTTGTCATTTGTTTGAGGCAATTTCTGAATGATTCCCAACTTACGACTTGACATTTCTTTGGAAACGAAACCACAATAGACCTAAATACATACTATGTATTATGTAAGGTAACTGTTGACCTTACAGTATTTTTATATGTCATGTAATTTTCCTCGAATTGTTGTTCTGTTTATATATAAAATGGGATTTAAATTTATTTCTAGTTTGAGGTGTACAATAAAATGTTTTTTTAAGTAATTTAATATTTTTACAGTGTTAGAAATATTAAATAAAATATATTTTTATTTCATATTTTTAAAGCACTTAAAATTTGTATTTAAGCAGTTTTTGTATTTAACGCAATATGATTGTCATTCGTATGTTTTATTTCCTACTACCCATTTCTGTTTTACAATACTCGTTATGAAACAATGTAACAAATATTATTAATAAGTTTATTTCTCGTAAGTGATTTATTGTAATCTTTGAGAAATAATAAAGATCTTAAACCTTAAACCTTAATAGTTATTATCTATTAATTTCAATATTTTTTTAGTTATTTAAGACCGCGATTTATATAAACTGAAAAATGAAGTCAAGCCAAGTCCACTAGTAGGGGTATTATGCAGATACATTTTTGTAAAAAAGGATGAAAAAATGTTTCGGTCTCGCAAGACACAGAAGATTGATCACGTGGGCACTTGCCTATAAAGAAAAATAATCTTAGAGGAGAAATACGGATTAGTAAAACTAAACGGATGTTATCGTACTACACATAAAATTATTATAGTAAAAATCTGAAATCGTTTATTTTGGAGTTAGAAACGACTTCGTTCTTTTGTGTGAAAGTAACCCTTAAGAAGGCGGAATCGATCCCTTCCGAAGGGACAAACACACAATATTCACGCGACGCTTTCACAATGATGTTTGTGCTCATATATTACTCTCTTTTTCTTTTGAAGTTACATGATTTGAAAATTATACAACACCATAGCGCGGCCTATATTTTCTTTCTCTGTTCGCGTGATTGTATACAGTAGAATAAAATATAGTTGAATAACTTTTTACTTTCTTATCTTCTAAACTATACAATGAATATGCCATTCGAACTTCATAAAAGTTTTAAAATACATAAAAACCTTTTTGCTTTTAACAAAATTTGTTTATTTATTACGCTATATTTTCATGATTGGCTGACTTTTATATTTTTTCATCTAGTAGATTTGTAACAATAAGGATGTGAAAAAGTAGTGCCCCTTTAAGATAAAATCATCAAACTGTCCTTAAGTGTACATTTAAATTAGAAGTAAAACTCCACGTTCGCTTGAGAAAAAGTTGAAACTGCGATTACAGAGCTTCTTATTACTACTATTCAGCAGCTAATATTTATTGTATAGTTAATTGTGAATTTTCATTAAAAACTGGCTAAAATATGAAGTGGTGAATGTGAGTACGTCCTACTAGTTCAACTGAACAGAGTTTAACAATTGAACTAAAAGCTTTAGTAAAGCTTTTGTGTTTTGCTGAACTATTCGTGTGTGTCACGTCTCCAAAATGGCTCAATCACTAAAGATGAAATCTATACTAATATTATAAAGAGGATTTGTATTTTTGTATGTTTGTGTTTTATGAATAAACTCAAAAACTACTGGACCGATTTTGAAAAATCTTTCACCAATAAAAAGCTACATTATAAGCGAGTAACATAGGCTGTTTTGTGTATAGTACATCTACATTGCACCCGTGTGAAGCCGGGGCGCGTTGCTAGTCAGTAATAATTATAAAAGACTGGAAAAAGTTTAATAACCTAGAGAATAACCAACCAACCAAATCGTATCCGAAAATAACGCAATCAGCATCACCTCATTGAAATGCAAACTGACATGAATAAACTAGGGAGGTCGTTCGATTGAACTGTACAATGGACTCATCACTGGTGTGACTACGGACTGCCCTACACTGAGTTGTGATAGGAATTTATATTAATTTCCTCTGTCTGACCGGCAAAGCAGTTGGTTTAGAGGCTGGCGCGAGTTGCGGTCAGCCGGCTGTCCGGACCCACTCCGACACTGCAATAGACATGCCCGTATAAACTTGCACGCTAATTTTACCTCCACCACGAAATTTCCATTCACATTCAACTAGACAGAATAGAAATAGACGTCAGGACGTCAGTTCCGTGAGGGTTTTGGCTCATTTTGTAACAATGTTCTGATGAATTCAACTAAAAACAAAAGCTACTAGAATATATGTACGTATATAATAAGAATAGCATGTGAGATTTAAAAACAGTGTCCCCAAACGCTACAGATATTATTACAATCGGGAATATAAGTTTATATTATTATTTATTATGTTTGGTATTAGAATATTATTTTATTTCTTTTTCAAACTATCGTGTTGCACTGTGGTGGGTAAGACGAGTTTGAATGGTCAGTTATTCCGTTTTAATATTTCTGTGATGTAAATAAAATAATTCATACCGGATTAAAACTCGATTTAAAATTTAAATTATTTATCCCGACGTTTCGGATGTTTTGCAGCAGCCTTGGAACTTGATATTTCAAATCAGATAGCTGAATACAGCAGATTTCAGTCTGCCCCGTGATTACGGTTACTGAAAAGCCTCCAAAACGTCGGGATAAATGTTATAAATAATAAATCGCGTTTTAATCCAGTATTAAGTGTTTTATTTAAATGTGTGATAATCGACAATATTATCTGTGATTACCAAACAAAAAATAATAATATTACTGATATTGCGCGGAAGTATACATCTAAGGAAAGTCAGTAGCCGCACTAGTATTATTACATTAATGTGATGTTAATATTCGCGACATTTAGGAGATTTATCAATTAAATACGTGATAAGTATTCATGTCAGCCAAAAAAAAATTTACAAATAATAAAAAAATCTAAGCATGAATCTCCTTCACTCTTAATATTTTTATTACACCTCATAAAATAGAAAATAACTCTTTAATCTCGTTTCGCTTCAAAAAATTCATATAGCAATTTCTTTTATGATCTGATCTGATAAGCTAACCAAAAGCCGCTTAATACGAGAGCGTAAAGTAACAAACAAGTTTTATCTTCGAAACTTTCACGACACCTTCATTTTTCACAAGATCTCCTCAAGAACAGGAAAACAATACCAAATAGTTTTTCAAGTTTTCGTAATCGTGCCCTGATTTTTGATATAAGCATCCATTCTTTATAATGCTTAGATACAATGATAAGCACTAGATATAAGGTATTTCAATTTAATTACAAACCTAAATCAATAATCTATAATATATACATATAAAAACCTCGTGTCATAGTGGTCACACTCCACCGAAACGGCTTGACGGATTTTTATGGATTTTTATGTTTATTTGATAGGTATGAGAATAGGTCGTAAATAATATTTCATATCGCTGGGTCATGAGGGTGTCCATATCCAGAATTTTGTTTTCTATTTTTTTTGACAAAAAATTTTATTTGGTCTCATTTTCTTCATTAGTATAGTCGTGCGAAGCCGGATCCGGCAGCTAGTATAATATAAATTACTTTAGTTCGCCAACCTTATCGAAATCACATATTTAAATCAGATAATTTAATAATATGTATACTTAATTATAAAGTACTATCTACTAGTAAACGAGATAAACGAGATGAAAGTAAATTTCGGCCCAAATGTGAAATAATCCCTATTAGCCGATACTTTATAGTGCAATGGAATTGTCCGTTGTTCAGCCATCGAGCTTTACGAGCAATGAAAACGGGGCCTTCGTGAACTGAGGTAATTATAGGATTACTTATACGTTACAGGTTTAAAGGCTAAACGTAAACGTTGGCCTCATGATGTAACCTTTATCACCTGGTCATTTATTACACGCAACTGCGTCTGCGAAATTGTAAGAGATACTCGTAATGTTAAGCCCGAAAGAAAATTGGGTTACTACAATAAAGCTTCATGACTGAGATGCGTTAATCTACGCAGTTGGCATTACCTAAATTATATTCTATTTAACCTTACTTAATTAAAATGCACCGACATCCTAAAACGCTAACAATATTTATGTGAATTTGACTTTTAATGGAAAAACATACCGCGATATTTTTATGGAGATGGACATTAATTAAGATTATAAAGTATGTTTCAACTCTTGTCTAAAATCTACACTATAACATTATAGTATTGTTCGTTCTCGTATTTTGTATGCTGGGGATATATTTCTAAAACTCTTGACAAAATTTGATAAATTATTTACTCAAAATAACGCCAGCATTCAATTTCACATCACTACAATGTTATTTTTGTGAAACCGCATATTTGAAGCGAGGGCAGTGTCATTCTACTAATATAATTTTTTAAGCGTATAATTATTTATTGGTTCATCAATTATTCAGTCCTTAACAAAGCGACGACCCAACTAATTTTTATAAATTTTGCATGCGTGCGAAACCGTGGGCTTACTCGCGTAGTACATGATATAAGGTTACAAATATAAATTAATATTTTACATTAAGATAATTGAATTCCCAACAGTAATAAGAAAAGGGTTGATGAAATTCTAGATGTATCTTCAATTAATCAAAATTAATTCAGCAGACATAACATCCCTCGGTGATATATTAATTAGGTCAAAACATCGCACACCGGAGCCGATTTGGTCTTCGGCGGCGTAACTTTATATCACCTGCCGGCCTAGCATGACAACCACGACAAAATTTTGTCAACCGTTTTCTCGTGTTTTAATCGATTATCTCTTTATATCTTCCGGGTCTAACACACGTTCACTTAAAACTCGACTTCTAATGTCAAAGTAAAAATATGTATATCAATAGATTTTTTTTCGATCGAGATATCTTGTTTATCAAAGTTGTCGATGTCGAGATATATAATAATATATCGAGATGTATTATAGTATATAATGTATACTCGTCCGCGAGATATCTCTTGATGGTCATGCTAGGCAGGCCGATAATAATGATTCTTCTATAAGGATCCAACATATCATATTATGCAAAAGTCAAATCTAGTGTACTTTGTCGTCAGATTAACTAAGGCTATCTATCGGTTAAACTGCATATCTATATCTATATACATATATAAAAGAAAGTGGTGTTAGTTACACCGTTTATAACTCAAGAACGGCTGTACCGATTTTAACGATATCTTATTTGTTGGATTCTTCTATGTCCGGAATAAGACATAAGCTATTAAAATAATGGAAAAAATCAGGAAAAAAAATATATGCATACAATTAATTATTATCTATATATATAAAAGAGATTTCCACCTATATAGTCACTCATCACGATATCTCTGGAACCATAAAGGGTAGTGACTTGAAATATGGTAGGAATATTCCTTTCGCCGAGTAGAGGTCAGCTAAGAACGGATTTTACGAAATTCAACCCACAAGGGGGGTTGCGGGGGCAATTGCTAGTAAAATATAAATTAGATTCGGAACTCCGCAATCTTGACAGCTCACGTCATGCATTCTTAGCTTTTTTGGAATAACAGATGTACACTGCAAATCAGTGACATATTAAACAATTATAGTGGGTAAATAGGCATATTCAAATTTAAGAATAATTATATAATTTCGAAGCCAAAATTGTGGCAGAACAACGTCTGCGGGGACTAGTCTGTAATAATATCACATATACATACCTATCGTAATAATTGGTTCGTTCAGTTTGATATCAATCCAAAAATTATGTTTCAGACGATTAATAAACTTTTAACGATATTTTATTTAATTGAATTATGAGTGTTTGAAAAAAAAATGAATTAAGTTTCAGTTATAACTAATAATCAAACAACAAACAATCAAAAACACTTTATTGAACATCACATATGAAAATAATAAAAATACAAAAGTTAAAATGAGTAGCGTACCAAAGGCGGCCTTTTG
The DNA here is from genome assembly GCA_905404175.1 of Anthocharis cardamines. Taxonomy (NCBI): domain Eukaryota; kingdom Metazoa; phylum Arthropoda; class Insecta; order Lepidoptera; family Pieridae; genus Anthocharis; species Anthocharis cardamines. Next base: position 6,998,039 of record FR989959.1, read on the forward strand.
CTGAACAGCGATCTCTTCCAGGCAACTATAGAAATTGAAAGATTAAATAAAAACATAACATAGATTAGGATAGTACTATAAAAAGAAATAGAAAGAATCAATTTTACGACAGACAATAAAAATCATATTTAATTATGTTCTAAATCATGTATCTATTACAACTATATTGGTGATTCAATCGAAATAAAATAATCGTCCTCCGCGATACTTACACCAAAGATAGAATTTATATTTTCGGTACTAATCCAAGTTTAAATTTTCAAAATCTCGTGCTTTAAATGTTCTGATAGATTCGTTAAATTTTACAAAGTAAATTATTTCAAAATATAATATTTTCAAAGCATCAAAAATGTCAATACAATCTGGGCTGTTATAAGCACAGAGATTAACTTGAGGATAACTTTTCTCAACGTTTCCTTTGATACGCTTATATCCGGGGAAACTATTAATCTTTTGTTTTTCAACCTTTGTGACCCTCTAACGCTTATTACTACAAACATTGCTATCTCTTTTATGATTAACTGACATAAAATTAATCTCTCATATAAAATATAAAAAGCCCGAGGCAAAGGATAATAATTATAGGCTATTTGAAATGAAAAACAACGTGAACAAAATATTATTACATGTAATTTGACTAAATAAGGCCTAATGGAACACGAATTTTAAGATACTCAAAGATAAATAGGTTAATTTAAATTTCTACAATTGTAAATGTTAATTACAAAACGTAATTAACATTTACAATTGTAGAATTGTAGAAACCAGGCGCTCTTCTCACACTGTTGTTACCAAGACGTGGTGTGACTGTATGATACTTCGAGGTCCAATATGCTTCCGATATTGCCCTTTCTGCCACTTTAGTCTACTCACTTTGAATAATTTACATTATATTAAATGATTATATTTCTTTGTGACACGACTATGCGAAAAACGATCATCAGAACAGTAAATCAGCTTCACTAAGCGCGTGCCAGCGAGCGGGTGTGGAGTGCGGACGATCGGTAAACTGGACTCGGCTTGACGAGGCGATTTGCTATTGTTCGATCTATACACCAGCATAACTTGACCTGCGACTAGAAACATTTCAGTATTTCTATCACTAGAGGAATCTATGAATCTTTTATGAATAATATATAATATTTTAACGTATAACTATCGTGACATAGAAATAAATATCTAATTTATTCTGAACAATTTTATTTTTATGTATAAGGATTCATGGTAGGTCGTAATGTACATTGTAAGTCTTTTTTTTTTTTTTTTTTTTTTATGTCAGATATCGACAGACGAGCATGAGGTTCACTTGATGGTAGGTGATACCTCAGCCACAGAACATCAGTCAATGATGCGCTGTCGACCTAATTTTTTTTACTTCGAGCATTCGGAAATCCATAGACTGAAACCGAAACGCGCAATATGCACTTCACGGTTTTTCCATCTATGAACGGTGGTTCGTTACCCGGTCGGAATTTAGATATTCCTCCCACCCGATCAATGCCCGAAGTTACCAGACGTGGGGAAAACTTGCTTACAGAAAATTATAAGCATGTGCTCCCGGTGGGATTCGAACCCACGACCCATCGATGCGCACGGCAGGTGTTCTACCGAACGCGCCAACGAGCCCGTCAAAATCAAAATCGTCTTATAAAAATCATTTTCTACAAACATCATTCATCTAACAATCTTAAAGAAGTTATTGAATTATAAATAAGTAATGATGTATTTTAATACTATGTTAATATCTTCCAATCTAATCTTTTTGTATTTCCATCCTCGTAACTTTTTTGACCTGGCCCATACGTTATTTACAGGCAAGTAGGTGTTCAGCCTTCTGTATCCTGCCCGACCAAAACTTGTTTCCCCGGGATTCGAACCCAAGACCTCCGATGCATTGCGCTAACCACTGACCCTCGGAGGCGGTAGATTCTCGTATTTTAGAGAATATAAGTAAAAGTCGAAACAATAAATACAAAAATCCGCTCATTTAATGTGACAGTAATAGTTGCTATTCTGTCTGCAAAAAAACTTTATAAGCAATACGATAAGTACATCTATGTACGTTGCAACTTGCATGCCATCAATTAATAGTGCATTGACTTTGACGAAGACTGGCTATAAATAAATGGCTCGTCCAACTACCGCCCAACGTTTCAGAAACACTCATTTCCTATAAATTCTACACATCAAATTAATTGCACTGGCAAATGCGATTTTATACGGTTAGCTTTAGAGCGTTGATTGCCTGGAGATCTAAGCGAATCGCAATCCTCTACACAATAATTTGATTCCCACTCCCAACTATGAACTGATATCCTGGTTATTTCTAGCACGAGCATATTGATGGCTTTGTTAGATGGAATTATAATATGAATACTGAATAATTCTTATAGATAACCTCCTCTTATCTAAACATGTTTACTAACATACAAAATACATGCATGCTTCTACAAGTAACAAAAAAATTGTTCCGTTTTTAATTTTTAAAATGTTACAATATTTTCCGGTATATTAATTCTATGTACCTACGCGATTCATAGCACGTGATGTGACGCAAGACATGTTTGTTAAGGGTTGGCCTATAAAACTTAGGACTCTCTAAACAGCGCTTGAATAGACTTCATCTCGGTGGATTTTCTTCAAGAGAAAATTACTACCTACTTAATCTTCTACAAGACTGCACACAGCCGTAAAACTCATAATATTAAGAATATTGCATCGCTATATTGAAATTAGTTTACGCTACCTACCTATATAATAAGATGTTGGTATTTTAGTTATAGCGTCTTGATGGGAATGTCATCATAATCCATGATAAAGGTATTTAGACTGTTTTACGAGTAAGCTTTAGGGATAGTATCGTATTCATATTTGTATTTTATGCTTCGTGTTAGTTATTATAATTCAGTAAATTACTTAAATATCTTATTTTATTTAAATTATTTTAATTGAATTTTTAGAGGTAGCGCAAGAAGCCTCCGGGAAACATATTTCGGTCTGACAGCGCACAGAAGGCTGATAATTGCCTGTAGAGAAAAGTGACCAGTGAAACAGAAATGTGTCTGCCATATATGCTGCCTCCTATGCTATGTACCAGTGGGCCTCGGGAATTCACATTTGGGAGAAGGGGCGTTCATATGTGTGAAAAGTATGTTTTTTTTTAGCGCAAGAAAAACAATTCACTTAATAATTCATGCTTTAGTTGGCACAGAAGGCTGATAATTGTCTGTAAAGAAAAATGACCAGTGAAACAGACATATAAATGTGTCTGCCTCGGGAAATCACAATTGGGAGAAGGGGTGGGAAGGGAATTAAAATAATAATTCATACAATCAGAAGTGCAAGAAAAACAGTCCACACTTAATAATTCATGCTTTAGTTGGTCTGGAACTATAAAGTTGTACTATAAAAGCAATCACCCACTGTGATATGATGAAAACATTGAATCGCTAAGGGGTGTCACAAGGGTGTCACACTACGCACAAATGTTTCTGATTTATCTGCGTCGCGTGTCCGACACTCTTGTTTTATTATCCCATCCTCCCAGCCCTAGTCCATAGCACAAACGAGATTTATAAGGTACACTTGATGCTCAAGCATCGAATGATACTGCGAAGAAAAGGAAAACATCGATAGTTAATGATTTCGCAGTGTGTCATTTTTTCTTTACAGGCCAATGGATGTATTCAGCTCAAACGAATCATTTATGTTTTTTAATCTTGTTCTCGTATTCGCGTAAAAAGCCACAGAGATGGTCATTTTGTTTTTGAAAGGATTTTCATAATCACTTTCGAGTATTTCTTTCAGGTCTACACCAGTGTGAAGCCGAGAGTATCAATCGTAGTTTTATTTTTAAAATCACATTAACCAAAAATAAAAACCAAAAGGCATTAGAAAAGGTAAATATAAGATGTTTAATGTGCAAAATAATCATAAAACAAAAACAATAATAAATAAATAATATAATATTATCAATATCTGTGTTTTAACTCATACGTTTTAGGAATAAAAAATCCTCAACTGATGAGTAAACTTCTTACCTGCTTCCTGTGAATAGATTCTTTCCTACTATTCCATTGAGTCACTTGCATCGGTTGACCGTTGAGAGCTTCAGAAAAGCGACTAAAATCACTGAGTCTTGTTATATGAGTCGTAAAACGTTCAAATGCTTTATCCAGCTTTCGAAAAGGAACAGAAAATCCAATCACTAAAAAGCATCGTATGTGCAGTAAACAGATTAAAAATATTAGATTACTACTCACTAGTACGCTTTATCAATCTGATTTTAAAATGCTTTATTTGAATGTAAATATTTATTAATATATCAGAATATAACAAAATGGAGTTAATATTTAAATTCACAAATTCAAAACACGTGCCTGGATTTAGTATTCAACAGAATCAGTTATAGCTTTTCAAATATATTTGTTTTATAGAATAAACTGACAAAGATTGAAGTGCTATTCAATCGTGTAGGCAATCTAAAAAGCGTCGAAATTAATTTGTCTATAACAGAAATGAACAATGCTAATGGATTTAAGTTAAATAAAATAACCTTTACACGACGAAAAAGCTGTTTATTAATAAAAATAAATTATCCCGTCGTTTCAAGGTTTCAAACTTATCAAAAAGAAGAAAATTCTTCAATTCATTGTTTGATAATTAAAATTAAAAAAATTAAAAATTAATTAATTAAAAATAACAATTTTATTGTATGTATTGTAAACAATTTATAATGCAAAAGAAATCAAATTGTAAAAGAAATATTATTTAAACTTTGGGATTGTTTATCGATAATGGCTGAAAGGCGCCTTTTAGAAATTAGGGATATAAGAACACTTACTAAGTAAATATTAGGTATACGGAAAAAAACTCATATCAATTTAAACTCTCCCTACAATTGCCGTCTCCTAGTAAGTGATTAGTATGTCCACGATTAAATTTTAATATAATTACACTCAATTTTATATATTATATACATGTATATAATATCTTAAATATCGTAGCATGTATATATATTATATTTTATTATTTTCTACTCTAGTAATAAACTAACCAACAGTTATGAATTTGTCGTTGAAATAATATAACTCATGTATAAATCGAGTCTTGTTAAAAAAGTAGTAGAATTAAGACATAAAATCTAAAATTTCAATGTGAATGATGTGTTTATCAATGGCACATCGCTACATTTGCATTTACGACATCCCAAAGTCATTATTAAGGCTATTCCCTTATCTAATGCTCCCACAAAATTTATTTAGCCTTTTCACGCCCTCATATCTCAGTAATCGTTCGATTCCTCGATATAGATGTTAACAAGAAAAGGTCGCCAAAGTTACGAACCTTTTGGTCTCGATTAAACTTAGACATTATGGTACGAGGTATACCTACATACATTTTTACTAAGATTTTGATCTTTAAAAAGGATTACCTTTTTACTTTTCATTTAAAATGGCTTAAATGAATAAAGTTAGGAAAAGAGTCGACCGAAAGTCCCAAATAATGAAATTATCGATTGATAGAGAGATTTTAACAAATAAAATAAAAGTGTTAATAAAAATTAACGCGATAATCAAACATTTAAATAAAATAACTTTTACCGGATTAAAACGTTATTTTATTTACTGTTAGTCAATTTTGCCATAATTTAGAAAATTATAATAGCAAATTACTCCATAGGAACATATGGCGGTAATATGGCAACTTTGTGATAATTCAAATCAAACAACTGTCACAGTTTCAGTCTGTCCGTGACCACGTTTGTTGGAAAGCATTCGAAACGACAAATATAATTCATAAATCGCATTTGAGTCCGTTAAATGTTATTTTAATCTAATTCATGAAGTTTAATCCATTAACTATAAAAACGCAGGAGTTCAAATATAAAATTTTGTTGAGCTATAAATAAAAGGGGCTGTAAGCTTCGCAATCTGCATTAGCCGAGACGCACTTCTTTTCCAACGATTAAATAAAATTTCATGCCCGGTTACCTGCGGAAACTCACTGGACAAAGGTCTCGGATTTTAAATTGAATGCTTTTAATCCTGCTAAGCTATAGATATTTTTCTAATTCAGGCTTCCTCCCCCGAGTGTTTATGACGTCGCTATGGTGAATGAAATGTTACTTGGAGTTTTTTTTTATGCATAATTTTCAGACGTTTGACCGCGATCCCATCTGGTGGTAAGTGGTGATGTGATCTAAGAAGAGGCACGTCTGTCTAGAAGAAACTTATTCACCCTGGCCTATGAGTGATTATGAGTGATTATGATATTTAAAAGGATTTTAACAGTTCACGGTAACGTTCTATAATGATTTGTTTTTATTGAATAGGGCAAACTGGCTGTCGGTTCGCCTGATGGTTAACGATCACCGACGCCCAATGCCCATAGACATATGGCACGCCAGAAGATAGCCGGTGTGTTGCCGGCATTGAAAAATTAGTACGCTCTTTTTTTGAAGGTACATAAGTTGTATTGATTCGGAAATACCGTTGGTTCCACAGAAAATGCACATTTGTGGATTACCAGACATCATCGAGGTGGTGAGTATGGATTTTGTAATAAAGTCACGATGTCAGCTGGTGAAATTCAGCGGCAGAAATTAATCCGAACAATGCCTTATTTTAAATATTTATTTGTTATAACCAATTTCACTAGTTATGCTTCAGTTGCTTAATACATTAAAAAGATAAAATCTGTCTGCAAAAATGTGTCTCAGCTTCCGAAACAAGGGCATTCTACTTGCTTCTATTCTGCGCCATTTCGTGACACTATTATAGTAAACTTTTAGTCAAATGACAAATATTAAAAAACTACATACAATTTACACCAACGCGAATACACGAATAGCGCTTAAGCCCACTCTACAAATTACGTATTTTTAACTGCATTCCATTAAAGTTTGTTATAAAAAAACATTTCCACACAAAAAAAATATTTTGAACCGAATTTCTTAAAAATAGTTCATTTGCGGCGGGCAATGTTAAAATCTGATACAAAAATAATTGAATTTTTCAACATACCTTTGGCCGAACGCAAACACTGACTTTATGTTATTGGCTATAGGATTACAGCGTAATAACGCCATTACACCTTCTGCAAGATTCACTCTTATAGGGTTTTGAAACGACCTATTTGCATTTGTTTCGAATAAACTGGTAAATTGAATTTATTTTAAATATGAGCACTTTGGAAATAGTGATAAAGGGTAAAATTTACATATTCTCTCTACAAATAACGCAAATCAATTTACCTTCATTAAAATTGGATTCCTATGTTTAATTATTAATCTACTAGCTGATGCCCGCGACTTCGTTCGCGTGGGGATCACTTTATGCTGAACTTTTGAGCAAGCTTTCTTCATATTATATATCCTCCATCCTCTGTACTTGGTGATTTCTTTTCGGAAAGAGCTATCAGAGTAGTCAATGACGGTTGCTTTTGCATCATATTATCGACATGTTTAATGGTGGTTGAGGTTGGGGTTCAAATGATGATTTGAAATTCAAAAGAAATTGAAAAAATTAACCTGACTTTAAAGAAACTTTAGGGAGATGCATATCAATCAAATTTTACGTCACCAAAAGGCAGATATGTGTCTTTTCTCCACTAATCAGAGTTCAGTCGAAGATTGGATTCAATGCATTTTCCGTCTTAATTATATGCACGAAAATTGTACGGGGGTTTGAAAATACTTGCGACACATGGAAAAAACGCCAAGAAAATGTCTAAATACGAATAAAATGAAGGTATGGAGAAATGCAACGTAAAATGAATGAAAAAAATAGTATGGCCATATTGGCCAAATACTTAATTTTTAATAAATTTAATTAGTGTGGAAGATACTATATCCACCTCTATATTTATTTAATTTAATTGATCACTTTTAATTTCAGATATTTTTGTTTAATTCCCTTGGAAAGGAAAGGATTGATGAAAATGCGAAATAAACGATCTCATAAGAAATACATTTTTATATAATAGAATAGTTCAATAATACATTTTCTATTTTCAATATTAGTTCTTTTAAAAATATAAAAAAATAAATACAAAAAAATATTTCCCTGAGTGATGATTCGAACTCGCATCTGAAATTACGTAGTACGACCGTATATCCACTATGCCACGAACACATATCGAAAAACGGCGAAATTATCAAACTATTTCATTTACATATCAAACTGTGATTGACATCTGACAATTCAAAAAAATTCAACGCGTATCAGTTTTCATTGCAATTTGTTGAAATGATGCCTTTAAAATAATATTTAAATGATGATAACTTTTTTTTTCGACAACCGATTTCGATGAAACAAAGCCTATATGTTGCCCTGGACTTTGCTTAATATATTTGTATAAATTACGCGAAAATCGGTTCAGTATCTTCGGAGATTAGCGTGAACAAACAGACAGACAGACAGACAGACAGACAAGAATCTTAAAAATTGCATTTATGCATTCTGCTACCCTTCTTTTATCACCCCTCTTAATTTCTGGTAAAAATATTTAGTGAAGCGTAATTTCAATCCTACTCTTTTATTATATGTATGTATATGTATATTATTAATCTATAGATATTTACATAGATTAATAATTAAACATAGGAATCCAATTTTAATCAGTGAATCATTTGGTGAACTGTGATGTCAGACATCACAGTTCACCAAAGATTTAACCAAGTAGGTACCTATCAAGGACGTACCTATAGATCTAGTACAGATTAGTATCTTCCCCTAGCCTATATTAGAACTTTTAAATTAATAATTTTGTGCTTATCTATAAGTAAGATATGTAAGTAATATAATTATTTATTTTAACTTTACTGAGTAAATTAAAAACTTAAGGCTCATACTTGAAAGAGGGGAGGGGGGTGGGTATAATATACGGGCGAGTCTATCTCAGTCTAACAAAGGATTCACTGTATTCACATTCTCTTTATATAATTTTAGTTATAAGTATTTATATTAAGTAGTAAGGACTTTTTTGTCACTTATGCCCTAACAAAAAAACTACGTTTTAGAAGTGCATTTTAAACTTAGTGATGTCTAAACTGCTCTCCTGAATAATTTGGTTTTTGTCGTTTATATTATATTATTAGGGTTTTACCTTTTAACCGACGATATTCATAGTAGGTATACATGGTGTATATACCATATAGAAGATATCAATGCCCTTATGTGAACTGTATCAGACTATTATATTGGGTGTTTACTGGGATCTGAGTCCAATTATCTCGCTACAGGCCACAGTTATAGCTTATGTGGAATAATCACACAATGAATTCATCCCACAGTCCACATAATAGCGCTCGGAGACTCAATATATCGAACTTCTCAATTGTCAATACAAAATAATTACAACCAAACATGTAGACCTAATGTTCTGTAAAGTAAATGATAAATTAAAAATACTATCAAACACAAAGGATATTTCCCTGGGGTGACATTAATGTTCCGGTGGTGGCGTTCGTCCGTTCGACCGAATCTCTGGAAATTAAGGCAGGAAAAAAGTCAATAAATCCAAGAAGCAAGCCGGGGCGAGATAACAAATGTCTCTGGAGCGACACAAAACGGTAGGAGAGACACAGGACCTTGCTACGTTAATGTGATACTAACATCGCTCTCGGGAAGGGTAAATCCACACTAATATTATTAACGAAAGAGTATTCGATATAACTAGTCTAAGTTAAAATTATTCCGGGGAAACTACTGTTCATTTTTCGTATTAAATGAATATTACGAGTTTTGAGTTAAGCGTATGGATTTCCGAAAGTAAAAATAATTGTGTACCATTGGTGAGTATCTTGTAGCGAACCTATCATCAAATTATTCTAACGCTGGTCTTCACTGAAATGCGTATTTATAAAATTCTTCTGTCTCAATATTGTACAATTATATGTCAGACCGATGTCACAAGGTTTTAAGTTTAATGAAGTTTTAAGTGAAATTAAACCACAAAAATATAACATAACGGTGGATTGCATAAATTCCTCGAGTATTTTTTTTATTTTTAATTATTAAATTATTTATTAAGTAGTAAAACACATTAACAGCTTAAGCTGACACAAATTGGAAATTGCGTCGAGTCTGATTTTGCATTTTAACATATCGCTAAAAACTAAAAAAATATCTTCCAATACACATAAACCTATTTGATGGAATGTTTAGAAAAAGATAATTGTATAGTGTCATTAAAAAATACATAATATACAATTTTGTATGGACCATTTTTATTTTAATTAAACTAATAAAATGTCACCAAGTATTGCTGCATGAGACGTCTCTTGAAGACGCAACTCTCGTCCACTACTACAAGTTTCGCAACTAATCCAAGTTTTCCTTTACGGGCTAATGAGACGAGTTTGATTCGCATTCCCCGACGTTGGCAATGGGCGCTCGCTTTGAATAGATCCTACCTAACCTCTACTCAGATAATAAGATCCCGAGGCAGAAATAATTCCGAACTTTATAAGTATCATGAGACATGGACACCGGCTGAATGACTTTGTAAGTAAATACGAATATGTGAGAACTTTGCATAGACTTATTGATATTTTATTCCTCATATGCTCTCTGCCATTTTTCTACATGATTTTAAAACGACATAATATACGGCTAATAATATGTCGGATTAAGTTTTTATTTTCACGATCACAACAGGCAATTGAAACAATATATATATATAGTGTAGCCTCACATTATATTGGAGTAATAAAAGCACTAAATGCAATCTATTCATACAGAACTCCATAGATTAATAATAATTGGTCTCCGCGCGCTACGACTAGATACCGTTGGCGGCTTGAAAAATGCGGCAACAAATACTACGCCGAATTCGGCGTACCATCGGAGCAAAATCCTACAACAAGAAAGATACTATAAATGGTCATAAACGCACTTTAAAATGTTCTAATTCACCTATACATGCTTTATCACCGTTTAAATAAAACAGATATCGATTAATAAAAATCAAGTTTCTTCTAAAAGCAAGTTGCATTTGGTATCAAGAGTTGAAATGAGGCTTATACGGCACCCAACCAATATGTCAAAAATTTGAAGTGAATACGAGGTCGCCATTGGTCTACGGCGAGGTGTTCAGTAAATATTTCGTTTCAAAAAGTGAAATCAAGCTCTTGTATTATGTTTTATTTTAATGGCTATTCACCGGACTTCAATTATATATAATGTATACTATCTAAACTCCATAACAAGAGATTATCCACAAATGCATAAAATCCATCACGTAAATAAAGATCAAAGTAATATACAATAATATGGAAAATGCGATGCGAACAAAATCTTTTACCAGACTACCAGACAGTTTGAATTACTCCCAAAAGTTAACAATTTGTTGCCCTTTAAGGATTTTTATTTTATTTTAATTTATTCTAAGGCTTATAAGCTGTTGCGCTAACGTTTAACTCACATCAGCGTCGCGCCCCGCCCGCTGTTTGACCAGACCATAAAAAAATCGATGTGTATGCTCTTTTACACCTATATATACAGTGTAATCAAAATATATCAAGCCTCAATATAACGAATTCCTTGATTTAACGAATTTTTCAAAATCCCCCATGACTGCCCGTAAGATCTAATGTAAAATATACCTTTTCATTACAAATACATTTATCAAAAAACCTCTATATAACGAAATGTTCTACTTATAAACCTCTACATACGTATCCTATCAATGATCCACTCTAATTCCACAATATTTATACCTACTCTCGACAGGTTCAGACAAATTCTCGTAAAACAGTTTTCCTACTTTGTTAAAGCGAATCGTAGTCTAACCTAACCTCTATTTATATAACAAAACTCATTGTAACGAATTACTTAGTAAAACCAAAAATTTTCGAATTCCGTTATATCGCGATTACACTGTACTACGTATTTAAGTAATGTTTGACATTTTAATATATTCATTTTATTGTATCATAATTATTATGATAACAACTAAAATCATTACATTTGTTTTCCTGAATATTTTTTTATGACTCAACAATTTTAAGACTGAAATACATCGTTCAGTTAAATTTTATGCACATTAGATAAACCGTAAATTATCCTCCCAAGTTTCAACTAGCACTGCGCACAAGCAAACAAAGCGTCTAGTTCGTAATGGAAATTACACACCCCTGAGGTTGGAAATCAAATTGACAGAAGAGGTTAAACAAACGATGCGGCCGAGCTCAAGACCGAAGCCCGCCGAATATTAATCGGTCGGTAAATGCGCTTTTATTTGTTTTAGCCTTCCCACGTTACCGGCGTCGCCTGGTCAATAGATCAGGCCAACACTTGGAACTAGATTAATGGTCCAATAGACTCAACTAATTAGCTTCCCACTCAATATTTCCAATACAATTTGTGTCCTTAAACCTTTGACGCGTTTTTAGCTCTATTGAATTCTTAAGAAATTATAATAGAAAAGAACCAGAATAAACTATTATTGACATTTTGTGTGGACATGGACATAATATGACCGTGGGGATCATTTGATAGTATGGTGACCTTTTTTTTTGTCAGATATCGTCAGACGAGCATGAGGTTCACTTGATGGTAGGTGATACCTCAGCCACAGAACATCAGTCAATGATGCGCTGTCGACCTATTTTTTACTTCTAGATTGATAGATTAAAGTGCCCTTTATATTATAGCTTTTAATAGATTAAAGTGCGATTTATTTATTTTATTATTTATGCAGACGTTTCGAATGCTTTTCAGCAAGCGTGGCAGCGGTGCAGATGTTAATAAAAGATAAATACTTTAACATATTTATCGCAACATAATATACTTTATGGCTTTTTCATTTATAAACAATGGTGAATTTATTCGTTCCAAACCAGAACGGATTATAGATTCTTCCCACTAATTTAAAAGTTAAATATAGCCAAATATAGGTGGGTATAAAGATTTGGTCGTCGTCGGGGCTGCGGTAGGTGCCATGCTATCCCGGGGCCCCGGCTTGGAAGGCGAAGAGTGGAGGGTGGAGGGGTTTAGTCGGTAGCATAGAACTTTGACTCTTCGGGGTCCGTGGTCCTATGAGTCCTGGGGGTATAAAGATACACTATATGTTCTATTCATATATTTTTTTTCAAGTTTTTTAAACTAGTCAACTCGTTTAAAAAACTGAGCGGGCGTGAGTACGCCCAAATTAAAACCTTGAATGTAAAAGATATAATATATGATGGCGTTTTGGTATTTATTAAAGATATACATATATATGATGATATAAATTAATGATGATGATTAAGGACCTAGATTAGTTTCTTAGAACAAACTTTAGTCTTGATTATAATAATTTTTAATTTCAGTGACTATTCTTATTAATTAAATAAACTTAATAAAAACATATACCTATTTTTTATGTTGCGCAAATAAAATACTTTTATGCTTTTAAAATCTTTATTATTATTTGGTTTCAATATACTGATCCACTATCAACGTCCGACGGTACAAAGGCTTGATTAATGACATTTTCCTCTAGAAACCGTTTGCAATGAGTTATCAACTGTAACAATTTTGTAAAATATTTTTAAAAATCTCGCTAATACAAATGCAACTAGGCTTCGAGTAGCTAGTAAGAGTCTGTACCTACTACATAATGCGGACGTATTTTTGAAACACGAGTTTATTTTATATATAAAAGTTAAATACGTAATATTAATATAATAATTCTTAAATGCAATTAAAATTTGGTATTTGAATGCTTTAGGTTCATACTTTATAGGCTAATGAGTTTTTTATTAAAGTATTTAAAGGCTAAGTCGCGTAAAAAGAGGGTATTAATTTATAATCATTACTCTCACCTTTTTATGGTGATTTTTAACAGTTGTATTTATCCTTTTCAGCTCCTGTTTTAAATGTGCACTTTCCTCAAAATAACTCTTATTTACAGTCCATGATTCACCGTTTAATATGACTGGCAATACATAGGGAAGTCCTGTAAAAAAAAAAAAATTTGCCTCTAGTTAACGCATCTCACAATATCACAAAGAATTTGATTATAACCACACATTCTGCGAAGTATTCGATACGTTAGTATGAAAGAAGAATATCTATTTTTATTCGTAATTTAAAAATACTTATTCTTAAAAATAAAATACCATTCCTACTTAATACTAGTATTTACTACTACAATATTATATATTTTCAGATTACCAAAATATACCTTTCTCTGTGCCTAAAGACCCATCACTAATGACGCCCATATTACAGCGGGCACTCATTCGGGTTTCATCGCCACGTATTTTCCAAATGTCCCTCAATGTCTTCGCAAATTCGGCTGCCTTATAAATACATCCGTAAGGGTTCCTCGATGCAGACGTCGCTATCTTTTATATACAGTTATAATAATATAAAAAGCCTTATTTTGTTTACGATAAATACTTTAATTACCAATAATTATATAGGTATTGGTATATATTTTAAAAAAGAACTGACGAATTTGAATCATACGAAAAAATCATAAAAGCTAAAATATTGTTTATGGATTAAAAAAGGCTTAAGAAACGTAATATGTAAGTAAGTATATGCTCGTAATAAATATTCTTAGTTTAAAAATTTAATCATCAGGGTGCTATAACTTATAAGGAGCGATGGCACCAAAATAAAAATGTCTATTAAGAAAGAAATAAGAAAAAATTATTTATTTATTTATTTTATTATATTAGATAGAAATTTACAAATATCTCATCAAATGCATTGAAAATTTAATAACTTTAAAGTATCTTATAATCAGTAATACCTTCTCGATGAAATCCTTTTTCATCCAAGTAGCATTGAATTGAGTGGGATCTAGATTCAGTGATTCTAAGAAATCCTTCCCAATCATTCCAGAATCACATTGCGAAATTTCTCCGAGTTCATCATGAATAACTAAAGGTTTTTCCACTTCGATGTGAAATACTTCGTCGTTAGCCGCCCACACAAGGACGTCATTAATAACGTTGCAGTGGACCTTAAAATATTTTACAAGTACTACCATTGTATAGGTATAACACCTGACTATAAGGGACGTTGTATTCGCTATTGTGTCAATTTAGGAAAGTTTTTGGTTTTATATGTATATAGGCTTTTGACTGTACATAGTAAATTGTGAAAACGTACTTAGAATCTTTTCCCTACATACATTCCTGATAGTGATAAAAAGTATATTTAATAAGCAGATATAACATTAACCTAAATCTGCGAAATTATTCGATCAATAGCAAAAGTTTATGAAAAGCCTCTTCACAGACGATACTATAATTTAGTCCAGAAGCGACGGTGATAATTTTGCAAGGTCATACAATAAAAGACTGGATATACTATTTTTCACAGTGGCTTAACACATCCGACACCGCCCTCGCCGGCGAAGGTGTGGACCCTTGCTCCGCGTACCTCTCACCCGTCCCGCTCCTCAAGCGCCCTCCCAATCTGTGACGGTCCAAGCCGAGGTCGTAGCCCCCCACGGGACGCCCTTGGTCTAGTTGCAGACACACGGCGAGCGCTTAAACGCTCGCCCAAAAATGTCCGGTTAGTTTTAAAAGGCCATATGTGCCAAAAACAATAGTGTCCTTTCGAAAAAAAAGAACAGTGGCAAATAATCAAAGGTATATAAATTATCGGGGAGAACACTTTCAAAATGGGAGGGGCAACTTTTATATTTAATTAGTTTTAAGTATTACTTAACTAAATCTATAAAGTTTTGGAAACCTACTTCTGTTGCTGACAGTACCTATTTAGTTATATTATTTAAAAGAAATTTAATTGTTGATAGTGAATTTTAATTGAAGTCCAACTCTTACATTCAAGTATTCAGCTAAAATAGATTTTCCTATGGATGTTATTGGAGTAGAACAGAAGAATACATCTGATGGCATATTCTTTGATAATGAATTCAAGATATCGATGGCAATTAAACCATCTGCGATGAAGATAGGCTTTCTCTTCTGAATCATTTTTGGCTTTTCTTTAAACTTCCTATTGAAATTCTTTTCTGCATCATCTTCCGTTTCCGTCTCATTATTATTATCGATCCAAATAAAATTGTGAGCTAGTTTAGTAATAAGATACAAAGTATCAAATCGCTCTTCTGTATCGCCATTTTTAAAATCGAAGATATTTGGATTTGCAAAATTAGTAATGAAACAAAATACATCACCGTCTGAGACGCTGAAATGATACAAAGATTATTAAGTTTTTCATTACCTACTCATTTTTATACGAGCTTCCGGTCTACTTGATAGTAGATAATACCTTTTTTACTTCGATTATTCGGAACAGGGCCGGATTTAGAGGTCTTGAGGCAACAAAGGAGTTGAGGCCCCAAATTGTTTTCCAAATAGAATGCATTTTTTTTTTAATATTTAAGAACAATAAAATCATGTTTATTTATATACAGTATAGGTAAAACAGCTAAAAAATTTATCAAGGGACCTCTTTTATGGAGGCCCTGGGGTTGTAGCCTCGGATGCCGCTAAGTCCGGCCCTGATTCGGAATCTGTCTTAGAGTGAAACCCGCAAAATATATTTCACGGCTTTGGCTTTCAAAGGCGTTATGTACTTGATTTAGCTTAATTTCCTTACAGGTTTAATCCGCTGCGTTTAAAACTATTAATAATTCCTTATCCCTAACACCCTGGTAAGTTACGAGTATTATATTATTTCAAACAAGTCATTGTACCTTGGCAAATCGGAAGAGACTTTAATTGAATTCATACACGAAAATGCGCAGGCCTCCACCTCGGCCTTCAACCCTTCAGCGCTATTGACTTCATTAGAGTAAACAATAATAAAAAGATCAATCAACTGAGCTTCCCCGAAGACTACGCCAGACATTATCTTAGCTATAAGTAACTTGGCTGTTGGGGATAATGCATTAAATATTAATACTCTCAACGGATCGTAAACCGGTTGGCATTGAAAATTCATAGCGAATTATTATATTAAAATGTGGTAAATTTTCTAATAACCATAATAACAGCTATTATTATGACAAGATTATGACAGCTTGTTATTGACATGGATACCTATGGATTAGTAGTCGTCATAAAAGAAGTCCCTTTTAGGGTGTTTTAAATACTTCCAATACATAATAATATGTAGTTCCATCAATTTCCGTGAGACTTCTTTCTTGGCGCAGACTCTGGACTTTGTGCTTTCTTTATTGATGTTGATTATCTTTATAATTTTTAAATATTAGCTTAACGCTGATTTTTATTTCCATTAAATTTGGTTTACTTAACGGATTTAGAATTATTTCCTGTAATGGCGGAAACAAATTCATCTCGATATGAATACCATACATTGCCTGCCGTCTTCTTGTCATTTATTATGTTAAAATAAGAGAATAGAATACAGTCGCACGGTGTTCAGCACTTAATGGATGTGGGACCATATTGTCGACTGGTTGACTACTTAAAGCGTAACTTCAACTTTCATCATGTGTAAAGCTAGCCATGCCTGCTTTCCCTGACTTCACCAATATTTAAGAAAGACGTTAACTGGCAGTACTGGCTCCACCTGCTCGCTATGGTGAGATGGCTCACTCCGACCAAATCGTGGCGGAAGAAATCGATTAGATATTATGGAAACAAACTTATTAAACAGAAACAGTGTATGTATAATAATTAATAAGTAATATTGAATAATCCTTATAATATCACTTTTCATTTCAAGCCATACTGTTACAGAAGTTTATTTCTTTGGCAACCCTGAATATATAAATATTTCAATAGTGATACCAGTTATACGATCTTTAGGTAGTTTATCTTTATTTTTCATAAATAACTTGCTGTGAACATTTCCAATTTTTTAACTGATCGGATCTATAATATAACTCACAAGTCTGAAGTGACTTAATATTTAGTCTGTCAGTCCACAGACATCCCATATTATGTCTGCGGTCCAGTCAATTGTCAAATAGACAGTCTAGACACCTAAACCAGTCACAACAGTGATCAGCCGCGTATTCGTGTTATACAAATTGGATTTTGTTTTCGTCTTTTGAATAGCTATGTTATATGAATTAATAAATAGATAATAATGGCTTCAAATTCACCGACAGACAATCCAGAGCCGTCCCCAACGGCATTAAAATATCAACAACAAGATAGGTCCCCATCAGTATCATCAAAGGACGAAAGATGGCCGGAAATGTTATTATCCAGGCCAGAGAAGTCGTATTTCTTCACCACCAAAAGTAAGCCCGTCAATTTTACATATAAGATATCTGCAAAATGTAATTACCAATGAATTTATTTGCTCACTATGTCAGACTTTATTTTGATAATATCTGCCGTTATGTAGACTTATCTACGTTAGTATCGTAGAAGATATTGGATCTTACTGTTTTATGTCTATCATTGTGACAAAATGACCTTCGTATGTTTGACAAACATCCAAGGTTGAAGAGCATCAGACTAGCTTCATGGGAGGTCCGGACTTAGCCCAGATCATGGTCAATAATTACGCTTTACATATTCATTTTCGCTTCAATTTAAATATTAATCAATTTTAATATTTAAACTGGCACTAAACCCAGTAGTGATTGAATATAAGTCATCTCTAGCAAGAGAGATTACTTTTTGTGCTAACAAATCTGTCAGTCACATTATTTATGTAAATTATATAAAAGATATACTTAATACAAAATACTTATGCTTTATTAGATATACTTAATTATACTTTTAATATACATAAGGTAAAAGACCCAATTATTGAACAGGGTCCAATTATTGAACACTATCTTGTATTTTTATTATTTCTCATTCACCTGCATGCATTTACTTATTTATAAAAATACATTGCATATATGAAACTTTCAGCTATCGAAATGTTACCTTAATTGTGCAAGAAAAGCTTTAATTAATAGAGAAAAAAAATATTTAATCAGCATCGGTGACCCGATTTGACGTATCGTGCTAACTGCTTATCGTTTATGCTAAGATACGCCGCTTCATACGTAAGGGCATAAAAAATTCAAAAACTATCGCATCTCCAAAAGTAAAGGTGTTTCAGGTTCCTCAGAAAATGTCTTACAAATCACAATTCTTAAAAAAATTATTTTATTAATTATTTGTTAAAAAATACGGTGTTCAATAATTGGGGTATATAAAATGCAGTGGGTCCCAATTATTGAACACTCGAATTCTCTACGATGGCGTCATTAAACCCATCAAAACATCGATGCAATTAATGGTTAGCTTTCCAATATAAATAAAGAAAACGAAAATAAAAGGAATTATTATTGTTGCTTTTATATAATATAACAAAACAATGTATGGTGGAATATTCTTCTTTTATAGATTCTACAGAAAAGTCCTCGATGGTATAAATATATCTTTTAAGGATAGCTTACTAATAACTATATCCATTCTATCTGGTTTTGATACACATTACAACTTTGTATCATCGAAATCGGATGTTGGGAAGAAAAGTTATCTTCGTTTAAATAGCTTACTTAAAAGCTCAACTTAACCCCCACGCTAACGAAGTCGCGGGCACTAGCTAGTGATAAATAAAAGATTATTTAAGTGTTTAATTTTGTCTTTATTTCTAAACATTGTACCTACTTACCCAAAATATTTTTTTTCAGAACGGAAAAAGAATTATCGAGAGTGTTCAATAATTGGGTCATGCCTGTTCAATATAAGGGTCATAGGCACTTTCTGTGTTCAATAATTGGGTCATTTGCATGCTTCACATTTTTGTTCTTTTTTTATATTTGAAATCATTTAAAAATAATTTAAAGGGTAATTTTTCAAAAGTAGAAATATCAAAGTATCATTTGAACATGAAAGCGATGGTTTTATTCTTGATTTTATATTTTTCTCACCAAATTCAATCCCGCAGATCCTTAGCTGTTCAATAATTGGGTCTTTTACCTTACTTTTATATTAAAATGTTAACAAAGATGTAGGTATTACAATATATAAAACATTAGATTTTGTCAGTAAGGTTGCCCTAAAAGAAATAAAATGTATAACGCTGTTTCATTCTCTAAACCTCCAAAGCATCATATCTATATGGTACTCCATTTGCTGTGAAAATGGCAAAATGTAGGAGTTCAGAAACAAGCATTCACTATTTATGGACACATATCTTTTATGAACTGAACTGAAATATGTGAACTGAATAGTCCATAGATATTATGAAATCTGCCATTTTTATATTCTCAGCCTTTCCTTTTTTCTATTTGTCCATGTTAACTTAAAACTGTGATTAGCATTACTTTTACAAAATTATAGAGATGTTTTACCTTATCATATGCAAATATATCATTCCAAATGTCACATCAATGAATAAAAAATATGAGTAAAATTTAAATGAAAGGTTACAATATTTTTTTGTTAGAATTTGTAATAATTTTATCTAAAGGTATTAGAGTAGAATTCATAAATACTTGTTTCTTCTATAATAGACTTGGACTCTGATGAGGCCTGATTGTCAATATAAATGTGTGTACACTGTACAATCGTTAAAAAAATATTATGTTAAAGTGATTTAATATACCATACTTCATATTATGTATGTAATGATTTTTAAGATCACAAAGAAATCCAATCACCTGTAGGCTGTGTTTGAATATTGATTTTGAAGGCGGGAAAGATAAAATGCATTTGCTTTCACATATTCTATAGACAAATCATAATTGAAGATATTGTGGAATGCAATAAACTAAATATTAGTTGACTAGGGGCATGGATGACTGTATCCTCTTCGGTGGTCCAGAGCAGGGACTGAAACCGGTTAATTTTTATTTTCCAAAATGCGTGTCTGACTGAGATACCATGATATTAGTTTTAAAGAGTTATACACACTAAACTTACAATAGGGTCATTCCATGTCAAATCAACCAATAGTTGGAATCGACCCCTTTCGATTTGGATGAATTTTGGTCAGAAGTTTTCTTTTATTATAAAACGAAGTTCTGCCAAAGGAAAAAAAATAAAAATTTTTTTTTCGAAAGATATACAAATTCAAAATTTCGCGATTTTTCGAGTTTTTCAATTTTGTTTTTGCAATATCTCGAATGCTATTATAGATACAGGAATGAGCTTTGGTTTGTTTAAAAGGGGACACTTGGGGCTATTGAAAAAAAAATATTTTGAATTTTTTTTTCGAAAAATGCCAAATTTGTCAAATTTTGAATTTTTGAAAATCGTCAAAAATGAAGACCGCCATTAAAATTTTGGCTCAATTTTTTTTGTATGATACCTTGTAATGATCTTAAAAGATCGTGAAATTTTTGGATAGGGGTTTTTTTTTTCAAAGATATGAATTTTTGAATTTCAAAAAAATGTTTTTGAATTTCAGAAAAAAAAATATTTTTGTTTTTTGCAACTTCTATACAAGTTAAAGTTATGCAGATACATAATATTGTAATTTTGAGTATTTAGAAATCAAATGCACGACGTGAAAATATTAAATAATAAATTAATTTCAACTTTTATTCATTTTTTAGAGATAATCTAAAAGTCAGGCTTAACGCATGATATAATTTTTTATTTTCTTAATGCATGATATATTTTGTGCGTTTCTTCACTTCAATTACAATTTTTAACCTCAAATAACTCAAACAGATATTAATTTTCTATAAAAATTAGAAATGATTTCATGAGAATATCAATTTTTTTTCGTTCTTTCGAATACTTATTTACTTACGAATTTCTGCACATACATAGTTCTCAATCTCAAATTACAAATTATTCCCATGTTAATAAGACGTCAACTGGCATCAACAATTTTAAATGAAGTAAAAAATGGACAATTAACAAATTCTATCATGCGGGATGACTTATTTTAAGGATGCAAGATTATGTCTAAAAAATGAATAAAAGTTGAAATTAATTTATTATTTAATATTTTCACGTCGTGCTTTTGATTTCTAAATACTCAAAATTACAATATTATGTATCTGCATAACTTTAACTTGTATAGAAGTTGCAAAAAACAAAAATATTTTTTTTTCTTAAATTCAAAAAATTTTTTTTGAAATTCAAAAATTCATATCTTTGAAAAAAAAAAATCCCCTAACCAAAAATTTCAGGATCTTTTAAGATCATTACAAGGTATCATACAAAAAAAATTGAGCCAAAATTTTAATGGCGGTCTTCATTTTTGACGATTTTCAAAAATTCAAAATTTGACAAATTTGGCATTTTTCGAATTTTTTTTTCAAAATATTTTTTTTTCAATAGCCCCAAGTGTCCCCTTTTAAACAAACAAAAGCTCATTCCTGTATCTATAATAGCATTCGAGATATTGCAAAAACAAAATTGAAAAACTCGAAAAATCGCGAAATTTTGAATTTGTATATCTTTCGAAAAAAAAAATTTTATTTTTTTTCCTTTGGTAGAACTTCGTTTTATAATAAAAGAAAACTTCTGACCAAAATTCATCCAAATCGAAAGGGGTCGATTCCAACTATTGGTCGATTTGACATGGAATGACCCAATAGTATTTTTTTTTTCAGTAAATATGAATTAAATCTAAAAAAATAACAAAAACCTTTATTATACCGGTATAACTCCCATAGTACATTAACCAGTATTCAGTCTCTGGTCCAGAGGGAGGTATCACCACCAGACGGTGTGGTGTGCTGATGACCACTTCTTAGTGGTTTCAAACGGGTCGATCGTGGATTCAATTGCTGCATCTTTGAAATTATTTGTAAATTTCTAGAAACATGTGCTACCGCATTTATGTAAATGAGTCTCCTGAGTAATGTATGAATTAAAATCGACTGTCGCACTTTAAAATTGAACATCGCGACAGAATTCTTCATTCTGCAAATTTTGAAGCAATCCATAACCGCGTGATACTTAGGATCCTTTTCACCTCGTACACCCAATATGTCAGTGTCAATTCTCGCTAATTCAGAACCGATATTCATAAAAAAGTCTTATTACAAACCGATACACCCATCTGATGTCGTTTATGTCCATGGTCGGTGGTAACATCTTACCATCTAATGATCCACCTACACGTTTGTGCCCGATACGATAAAACGATCGCTTAACGGGTGGGAGGAACAACATTCCGTCCGGAAAAAGCTGTGAACCTAGCAACAAACAAAAGCTAAACAATAAAAAGGCGCCTTTTTAATATGCATACATATGAACTAAGGTATCACATTATAAATTGAACTTAAGACTCAACTGTTAATATAGAACAAAAAATAAACAGATTCCCGACATCTATAGTAGGATTTAAACACGATTCTCATTTTAGTGAAAAGGCCGAAGGTAGCCTTCTCTATACAGAGTTTTCCACTTTCCCAACAGATGGCAGGCCGCCACTAGTATTGATTTTTCCAGTTCCGCCGCGGCACGCCGGAAAATCAATGTCCATTCTGACTAACTGGAAAAACCATTTGTATGGCATTGTCCCTACAAGAACTTACAATCAAAATATCATTACGTGTGAAAATTAGTTAACGTCTTTAAGTGTGTTGTTTGAAAAATAATAGTAGCTATTTTCGGTCCGTATACGCTAATATGCATACGGGGAATTAAACAAAATTCAAAAAAGAGTGTTGGATTTTTCGCTTCGCCGTTTATTTGCTGCTTTATTATGCGTTCTCTTGCCGCGGTTCGTGGGGTAGATCCCTTACCGGAGCTGGGACTCCCGTCTGCCGTCGAAGGTGACGGGAATTCCGATGCCGAAATGGCCGGAGCGCAGGACACCATATACCTGTGCAACTTCCGCGTGTCAGTCGATGGCGAGTGGTTGTGTTTAAAGGAACTACATGACATGGAAATGCAGGATTCTTATATCCGACCCTCAGATAATGGTGCGATCACTTCCCCTGGTGATCCTATGCATTCCTTGATGGGTAAATCTTTGTTACTACGTTTGACACGTAGTGTGATGATTTTAACAATATTTACGTGAAGTCACTTAATTTTTAATTTGATATTTTTATTCGTTTCTTTTATAACTGTCAATTGATAGCCTTAATAATTTTAGAATGCATGACTTAGTAATTTGTAGAATACAAAAATTTACCCTAGCATGCTAGTTTTGCAAATCAATATAACCTGCGTTTCGATTGTTATATTTACATTAATTACTTTTCATTCTTTGGCACTTTCGTGTCTCTAATACTTTGCGTAACCTTTCAGTAAGCTTCTCCATAATAAAATATTCGTCTCAAGTAGTATTATTGTTTTAGCACGAGATCCGGTAGTGATAGAACGCAGCAATCTGGTGAATATCTCAAAGCTGATTGTTAAGGAACTGATTGAACAGTCCCTCCGCTACGGCCGGATGCTCGACAGCGACCATTTGCCGCTCCATCACTTCTTCATTGTTCTCGAACATGTCATGCGTCACGGTCTCAAGCCTAAAAAGGTACATAAGAAATCGTTTAACGAATACATTATATTTCTATATACGTTAACGAAAACCGTTAAGTACATAAGCATTATAGCAGGGCGGCCTTATGTCAGCAAAGCATACTATCGACTTAGAAGATTCTATTTATAGCGTTTGAGACGGTTTCTTTTGATGACGTCACTTGAATGTTTATATTTAGAATGATTTATTAATTTAAAGGCAATTTTAGGGTCTCCTTGGACCAAAGAAGGAACTGTGGGATATTTTGCAAATGGTTGAAAAATATTCACTAGAGGCTGCTGATATAACGGCTAGTGTTAGAGATTTACCAACGGTAAAGTAAGTAGATATGTTATTATAATTAGCTGGAGACAGTGGCTTCGTCCGCCTGTAATAATTATGTTTAATTGATGGTAACTTTTCTTCTCAACATCTGATTTTGACAAAAAGGTAAAAAAATATTTAAATTATTTAGTTACCCTTCTTCTATAGTCTTTTCTCAATTTCTGGGGAATATATAGGTACAACAGAGTCGTCGAATCTACTACTTTATTATATGTATAGGTATCAAATGTATCGTGGCGTTCGATGCTGCGACTCCTGTTTATTTCTTTATTTTGGCTATAGATGACCAAACAATTCTTCTATATTAATGAGTGGTGTTAATAAAAACTACTTACTACGTACTTTCGCGGAGTATAGTTTTTTTTTTTTAAATTATAACTAAGGAACTAAGACACTAGCCCGTAGTTGCTTCTTTCTATAGAAGTTTCATATAATTTCATAGTCGAATGTATTTCAGAACTGCTATGGGTCGAGCTAGAGCTTGGCTTCGACTCGCGCTTATGCAAAAGCGACTCGCTGACTACCTAAGAATTTTGCTAGAGCATCGTGAGGAAATGCTAGAGGAATACTTTGAGCCCCACGCTCTGATGTTGAATGAAGAAGCAGTTATCATCACGGGTCTCCTTGTGGGGCTCAATGTCGTCGACTGTAATTTGTGTGTGAAGGTCAGTGGATTCTTGCATTATCATTGTTTGTAAAGATCACGCCAAACTTCTAACGCTCTGAAGTTGTGTGCCATATTTACAGTTACATTCAGGCATATTTAAGTCTATTTAATATTATTTTTTATCGCGTTAAAACTTACTTAGTGATGTAACATTAATTTCTAATTCATAAATTATGTACAAATAATATATAACATAATATCTATATTTTGCTACTGCGACGCGACTATTATATTCATTAATTTTTTACCAATAAAATAAATAAAAAGGTGAGCGCAGTCACGGGCAGACTGATACGTCTATAGTAAAACACTTGAAACGTCAGGATAAATAAGGTATAATTGAATTTTTTTCATTTTAGTCTCTGAAACCCGAGTTAGGCAAAAACTTAGTGTTCTATGGGTGACAATAATCACAATCAGGTGGACGCCTTTTTATACATACCGACGCGGACGGCTCGAATGCTTTGAATCTTGAGCCTACTCGTAACCACGTTTGCTGGAAAGCATTCGAAACGTCCGCGTCGCCATAAATAATAAAACACATTTTAATCCAGTGAAAGTTATTGTATTTAAATGTGTGATACTCGCGTTAATAAAAGACAATATTAGGTGCCCGCTTGCCCCTTTTGATTAAAATAAAATATGAGCTTCCCTTCACCCTCAATTGAAAAGTACTCTTATGTATTTACTAACAGGAAGAAGATCTAGATAGCCAGCAAGGTGTGATAGATTTCTCTCTATACCTCCGTGGTAGCAACTCGTCCCACGACCTCGCAAATAACGCGAACAACGGGAACAATGAACCGAAACAGCGACACATCAACACGATGTTGGATCAGAAGAACTACATCGAGGAGTTGAATAGACACCTGAAGTAAGTCCTAGACTTACCTATACTTCTATACTAATATTATAAACAGGAAAGATTTGTATTTTTGTATGTTATGAATAAACTCAAAAACTACAGGACCGATTTTGAAAATTCTTTCACCAATAGAAAGCTACATTATCAGCAAGTAATATAGGCATGTGTATAGTACATTTACATTGCACCCGGCATTTTCTTTTTTAAAGATTATTCACTTAAGTAAAATACTTTATACCGGGTTAAAACGCGAAATTTGAGTGCTTTTCAAAAAAAAATTTTAATAAATCGCGTTTTAATGTGGTATAAAGTTATTTTATTTAAATATGTGTTACTCGCATTAATAAAAGACAATATAAAAAATTACCATTAAGTAAGTCTCAAGTTTCAATGTTTGTCGATATTGAGAATTTTTTCTCTATATAAAAAAAAATCTTGATAAACAGAATGTCAATCATTACTGTTTTCAGCTTCAATGACTCCTTTTCCATTAACTTGAAGGCGAACTAGTATATAATTTACACGTCAACCATATTAAATTTAAAAAAAACGGCTCGGCTAGCTTAGTTTGCAATTATGTGTACATTTTTATTTAAAAGTTCAAATTATTTATATGCAATATCATAAAAATAGCTTTTTAAAAATACCTATTTAACAGCATCGTATATCAAGTATTTGTCCATATAGAAAGAGAAACCTGTATACTTGTTTTTCCCTTATCTTGTTGTTTTGGGTATCAAAAATGGAATGTTCAAAGTATAAAATGGGTTCCTTCCATTAAATAAACATCACGATTGTCGTATTGTAGTCGATAGATTAAAGGCCTCAAGGATTAAAAGTATCGTACCATCAATCTATCAGATAAAGTACCTATCCAAAATAAAAATAAATCTAATAACCATCAGGTCCGCCTTTTGGGGCTCACGGGATCGCTTAGCACGCAACCGTGGCCCCGGCGCTTTATGCTATCCACCTTCAAAGGCTTCCATCATCCAACAGTTTTTGTTGTCAACCTTACGTGCCGCCTGCACAGACTTCAAACATCCACCAATTTCTCAAACTCTGCTCGATAGGTGTTTCAGAAATTGAAAACCTTTTAACCATCAACCTGGGAATCGAATAAAATTAAAGTATCCGAGTATACCACGTGTATCAACTCGATATTATTATGTTTTGTGAATAGGTGCTGTATTTAAAGTTAACCCAATTAAATTGATAAGCAACCAGTTTGATAGTTACCGTGGAAAGACTTTCGATTGAATACATTGTATATAAATTATGTTTTGACTCCAATTTTAAGTATTCTAAAATATACAAATTTACACATTTTTCTATATCTATGTATACATGATTAAAATTTGAAATGAAGTTATTGTGCGAATCCTGTAGTTTCGTATTATATCTGTATTTCAATCTGCCCGTGACCATCGAGACATATCTCGCGGACGAGTGAAGACAAACTAAAATATAAGATATCGAGATATACATATTGTATCTCGACATCGACAACTTTGATAGACAAGATATCTCGAACGACAAATATCTCAATTTTTGACATTAGAAGTCAAGTTTTAAGTGTAAATTAGTGGCCATGTTAGACCCGGCAGAAGTAAAGAGAAAACTGTCGACAAATTTATGTCGTTATTGGAACCACTAATTCAAGGTCGGTTACAACGACCGTACGACGTAAAAATTACCGGTAGAATTATTGGTAATTCGTATTATGAACATATGAAATAAAGAAAAAGCATCCACAGTTACAGCACGCGATATGAGTATTACATTACGTACATAATAATAAAGAAAAAAGCTTTGTACTATTCCTAAAGCTTAGTTACTTATCGGGACTTGGCAGTTACAGATTAACAATTTCATTAATCGCGTTGTGATTTATACATGCATAAAGGAGAGTATGAAGAATTGAAATTGCTTGTGGCGGCGTCCATGCGTCGGGTTGTCTCTCTCCCTAAAATATGGCGAGGGGGTCGATGGCTGGCCATGCGTCATACTCGTGAACGGGTGCTACTTGTGGTGACTGGTCGAACTTGAATTCGTGTATGCGGTGATATTAGTTATTTCGTCTATGTATTTGCGTGTTGTTCCCACGAGAATGTAAGTGAGTGCTCCTATTTCACCATACATTCTGCTGATAGAGGACAAATCTTTGTTTTTATTTATTTTTATTTTTTCGTTTATATATATATATTTTTAGATTTTAATTACTTAAAGATGTCATGTGGAACATGGTGTAATGGTTGCAGCTCCTTACAAAACATTTGTAAAACAAAAACTTGGCGATTAAAAAAGAGTGGCGGCGAGTTTCTTGCCAGTTCTTCTCGTCCGTTCTACGCCCTTGATTTGAGAACTGGCAGTAAATGTAAAACTAGAAGCATTTAATATGTATTTTTTATTGACGTTCATAAGTGTACATTGTGTTACCTAAATGAATAAATGATTTTTGAATTTGAATTTGAATTTTGCAAATGAACAGGTTAAGTCTGGCTCACTTTCCCTTCTGAAGTATATCCGCAATTAAGCGAAACAGTGGTTTAAAAAAAGTCATTTGTCAGACTACCAATTCTGTCCCTGGTTGAGGGTACGAACCTTAATCAAGCCCAAGTGTACGATAGCGGAAATCATATTATTTAATTTCTATGTATTAGTTATGTTTGCATAATTTATTCGTTTGAGGCCTAGTCGTCATCTCTTTAAGCAATAACATTTCAAGATTTCATAGAATGAGACAACGCTATACAGAACTGTATACTGTACTCATTGGCGAATTTAGACATAGACATAGACATTCTTTATTCGACATAAAACACAAATAAGATACAAAATTAAGCTTAACTATGGTGAGTATTTATACTACAATTTATTGTGTAATGCCGAAAAGGATACTTCATCAGCATTTGTTGCAGTTATAAACTGCAACACTGGTTTTCAGAAGTATCCCTTACCGTCAATCTCAGCCTAAATGACAACTATGCTTACAAATTAAATATAATATAAAATTAAGTACCACTATTAGAGAAAAATAATAATAATAAAGAATAAGTAATAAAACTATATAACATTTACATAAAACCAACTCATAATACATAATATTAAAATACTTACACACAAATTATAATAAATAGGAAGCTACGACTCTGGCACCCAGCGACAAATTCCGTTGATAGGTTACTAAACTTAATTTATACCTAATATTTTTTAAAACAAACCACCGAATGTAAGTTTTTAATCGGTGGTGGTATATTATTCCAACATTTTGTCGCTGAGTACCTGAAGCTACCCCTAAATGATGCTGTTTTACCAGCAAGCTGAATAGGCTTGAAACTAGCGTGAACATGATAATTCTTTTAGCTGTTTTATAGAAATCAAAAATATTCATGTAAGACTATGACTATGTTCAGTCCTAGTGAGTTCAACGGAAATAACGAAAAATTAAATAGACGCAACCATGCAAGCCTTTGACTACTTTACAAACACTTCCAACTACTTTACAATAGCTTCCTTAAACTGAAACTATTTACATATAAGAAATTTGAGAAAGCCTATTTAAAAATCTAAAAGCAATCGAAATCGTGTTATCGTGAGTTTTCATTCCTTGTTATAATCCCAACCTTAATGCATCATTTTCCAATAAATAAATCCAACGTCAAAAAGAGAACAATTTATTCTCAGATAAAAAATAATAATATTGTTTCAGTGCGACCGTAGCGAATCTGCAGTCGAAAGTGGAAAGTTTGACGACAACTAACGCACTTATGAAGGAAGATCTTGCGATAGCCAAGAATACTATGATTCAACTTGTTGAAGAGAACAATCAACTAAAACATGCCTTAGGTAACGATGTATAAATTTATAAAAAAATTGTTTTGATTTATAACTATTATAATATGCGTTAGTCGGCTGTCTTTTTTAAAGAATACCGCGAAGCAAGTGATTATATTGTTATTATACAAATAGGTATAATTCATACTGATTCGTTAGAGAATATGCTCGTTAACGTGGCATGCACACTGATAATTTAAAATTTTCATAAACTATAATACCAAAATAATATCTAACCATTAATAGTTCCAATGTAATCATAGTTTAAACCAGTAACTACCTAATTATTTTCGGTATTCGACTCGAAATCGGAAATTTTCTTAATATGTAAATAGTAATTGATAGCGATGGAGAGCAATGGGCTGAGCAGACTGAATGAGAAATAAAAATATGGATATTTCTTACTAGAATAATAGAATGTCTTTTCCTTACCAATGTTGTAATAATTCTGACAAAGTCAAATATAAAAAATTATATCAAAAAAAGGTTATCTAAAAAGAGGTCGGCAACAGTAATAACAATTAAGATGCCATCTTTTAATCATCATAAAAGGATTGTTATCTACTGATTTCATCTACACACCAACTTACGAACATTAAAAATACCAAAAATAATGAAAATTCGATCTGTACAATGTGCATACTCCCTTAGTCCTCTTCCGAGATAGCTATGAAAATCGCATTTCGCGACCGCATTAGATAAAACACCTTGCGATACAATAATGACTCACGGAATTCTATCGTATTCGCTTAGTATACATTTGTATGCCGGCGACGCATCACGCGTCCTCAAATTAATTTATCAAACCGTTATGCGCTACCGATCACTAATGGGTAATACGACGTCTAAAAGAAATAACTTTTGGAAATCATGTGAGTTCCTTACATGACGAATAGGATATGCAAGATATTTCAGTTCATTCTGAGTGTCTTTTTAACTAATGTTTTGTTTGTGTAGGTCAGGATATAACTAAAGATAGCCGGATCAAAGTGACGGAATTACACTCAGAGGAAGAGGTGAGTGATTGATTGTCTGTAGTTTTACAGTCTTTGTTGTATTATATTTGTATACAGGTTCTTGCTTGTGGTAACATAATATGCGTCTTAAGATATTCCAAGACCGATACTTGAGGCTATACAATAAATTTGAGCTTTAATCGACATTAAATGGAAACAATAATTTCGTAATGGTTTTATAAGTTATTTATTTGTGTTTTGGTAAGTTCTTTATATAAACAATGAGACATTAGTCTAACAGTAACTATTTTTTTATTTATATTATACTGTGCTAGAAACTGTTTTTTAAATACCAGAGTCAGAATTCGAGAAAATTAGAATATTTTCCAGTACTATTTTGTCAGTCATGTCTCTAAACTATCTCTATGCAAATTGTCAAGTCAATCTATTACTTCTATTTAGCATAAAATGTCAAATTAAACACCTTCGATTTTAACATATATATGATATTAGAAATTATTCATCAAAATCTTAGGACGTCTATAAATTGATTTCGATTAATATTTTAACACAGTTGTAACATGTTAGTCAACAAGTAATATAAATAAGAACGTAATTGCAGTTAAACGAACTTCATTATCATTAATATCGTGTTAAATTAGCATGGATTGTAAGAAAATGACGTCACATTTAAGGAAAAACGCAGCGTGAAAAGCACCACGTCGGACAAATCTAAAAATGACAAAGACACCGAATCTGCCAAATGTTTGGAAGAGGAAAGGAAAAAGAATGCGGAATTACAAAAGGAACTTGACTTGCAAGTGAGTTATTGAGATATCTTCGAAATAGTAGACAATAAGAATTCTAGTAAGAATATTATTTTTCACTAAGGAATTTATTAGAATTGTAACTTCTTGACCCAACTAAACTAAATTCTTGACCCAAATATCTTCTTTTATCTAACTCCGAGATTCGATCTCTGGACTTCCGGTGCTAAACGCAACGGATGAGCCAAGGAGCCTCGGAGCTTTTTTGTATTCACCTATAAAATCTAAATATGAAATTTAAAATAATTCTTATGAAATTCATAAAGCTAGCCAAAGGCCCGAAATTATTTTATGACTTATATTCATTCTAATACTGAAAATACAAGAATTATAATATTATGTCAAAATGTTATTGTCAAAATTAAATAATAAATGTTACCAAAATTGTCTCCATTTTTTTATAGAACATGCTACCAAAGAATAATATAATGCAATCTATGGGTTGAGAAATATATTCAATATTTTAATTAATACATTTCAGATATCGCTTAAAGCAGAAATGGAAGTAGCAATGAAATTGCTCGAGAAAGACATTCACGACAAACAGGACACCATTATCTCGCTCAGAAGGCAATTGGACGACATCAAGTTGATAAATCTGGAAATGTACAAAAAACTGCAGGTAACAATGTTAACATACAAAAGTCATTAAACATTGGACGAAATGGCGCCGTAAAATATTTTTTAGTAAATAGTTATATAGGATAAATAATAAATCGCGTTTTAATCCGATAAAAGTGATTTTAACTAAATGTGTGATAAAAATAAAAGACAATAATTTATATTTGCCCGTTTTACTAGAAGTTGTACTACGTTATTTTTAATAGATTTGAACAGATGGCTCTGTATTTAGTTCTATGGGAAATTCTAATTTAAAAAAAAAAATAACACGGGATTTCCTAAACACTATAGCTATCTTGCTTATTCTACAGCATATCGTATGTTTTTCTCTTTCTTTTATAACCTAGTATTTTTATACTTACACTTTTAATGTGCGCTGTTATGTTTGAATATTATTTGTTATATTATTGAAAATTTTACTTATAATAATCGTTGATGTATCTATTTTCTTCCAATAAACAAATACTACGTATAATTGTTGGTCTAAGAAACAAATTTAGAGACCTCTGTTGCATTTTCATCTAATAATTAAATTGAACAATTAATGTTTATTATTTATTTTGATTCGCCAGCCATTTCGTTCAGTGTTTACCGACTCACATATAAACAGCATGCGTTATTGTGTAGGATTTTGTACCCTTTAGCTACCTTGACCGTTGTTGGCTTTGTAGACCTTGACCGATCCGTTGCAGAACTAATTTCATAACCGACTTTGTTTGCTTTTGACGCTATTACCACTATTCAGTTCAAATTATTTACACTTCCACAATTAATTGACCTCTAAACCAATGAATAGATTTGGTCAAGGCTGTTGCATTCTGTTGTTGTTATATAATGATTATATATTGTTGTGATGTAATCCAACTCGTAATTATGTCGCAGGTGATAAATGTAATAGTACATTTTGCTAAGCGTGCAAAACCATATATTTTTCATTTTAAGACATTTATTCTTATAAAAGATCTCATTTTGTCTTAAAACTATTATAGGTCTAGACTTCCTAGCTAGGGTTAACCTGTTTTAGGGAATTCAGTTCCTACGTAAGATGTAATAGTTAAGTATGTACATGAATTTAAACAACGTCATTTTCAGAATATAGTTAAAATACACAAAAATTAAGTCAAAACCATTATAAGTTATACAAAATCCAATTAACTATCATATTGTCAGTGTAAAGACAAAACTGCTAAAGCGCCAAAATTATACTTGTGAATTTTTTAAATTCATATCTCTTAATAATATTATGAAGAGGAAAGATTTGTGTTTTAATTGTAAATAAACTCAAAAACTACTGAATAGATTTTAAAAATTCTTTCACCAATAGACATTATCAGTGAGTCACCTATGCAATTTTTTTGTATAGTTCATCATCATTGCACGTGCGAAGCCGAGGCGTGTTACTAGTCTCTTATGTATTTCAACTGATTTGATTTATTTTAAAACTAGCAAAACGCCCCGGTTTCGCAGGGGTGCATTGTTGCTGAAATCATTTTTTTACCCACCGTATTTTTTTTAATAAAAAGATTCCTATGTCCTTTCTAATACCTCTAAAAATGTGTACAAATTTTCAAGATAATCGGTTGAGTTGTTTTGGCGTGAAAGCGTATCACACAAACTTACATTCACATTTATAATATTAGTAGGGATAATTACGTTGATAAAATTATGTTCTATCTACTTCTGCAAATGAAATATAGTATTTCTTTACTTTGGCCAAATTGGCACTTTAGTAGTTTTGCCTTTCCACTAACACATATGTAATAACATCGGGTAACGCATACCTTCATCGCGTTTTAATCCAGTAGAAGTTACTTTATTTAAATGTTTATATTGAAATTTTAGACGATTGTTTGTTAATCATTTCCCATGATTAGATTTAATAAGACAATGCTTACGGTTATTTACCCGCTTAATGAGCTAACATGTTTATTAAACTGAAGCAAGTCAATAAACAATTATTTCATATAAAATATAAGCTGTGGACTAAAACGTTTTTACGTAAAAGCCTAAAATACTAGTTTTAGTGAATGTTTATATATATAAACATCTACAGCGACATGTAATATCTATATCCAACATACAATGCAGTGTCATTGGCCTTAGAAGGCCGCACATTGAGTGTGGGAGCTAATTCAACGCCCATGCATTCTCCTCAAGTCAATTATCTGTTACACCTTCCACTTATCGTATAAATCACTGTGTCATCCGTGTAAGATTGTTCACGTTCATTGTCTTGGTATGTCTTTGTTATTCTCAGAAAAAAATTGTTAGATCTGTCCAAAAATTAGTTTTTTTTTTTCAAATACCAAAAACTCCCGACTTCGCAAAGTTTGTTTGTAATTTAATTTAGTTATCTTAATATGTTTCTTTTATTCTTATATTTCGTTAGATCTGTCTAAACAAGAGATTTTCTTGAAATGCCAAAAAGTCCTTGGAAAAGTTTAATGTTTGTTAATTCGACTAAGCTTCATCCATCATCTTAAATGCTTACATATTTTATGATTAAAAGCGCTTATTCATGTATATCTCATTTTCCCGTGAAGCATGATACTTGCAGCTTTTAGTATCTTGTTTACGCTTCTGTAGTTCAAAAAAACTGTTATATATAAACTAATGCTATTGTATTCACCTATGCCGCGCTTTGATATGGAAGGAATGTGAAGTGGAACTGACGCAGAAAGGTGAAATGGTCTCCAGGCTTCAAGGAAAGGCTGAACAAATTGGCAAAATTCTTCACAACTTAGAGAAATACAATAATTTCTTAGGACCCGATCATGATCTCGTCAAAGCGCTCAGATCCCCCACTAGCGAATCTGCCGGAGCTAAATTAGATAGTATGAAAGCACATAGTAGCGTTCAAAAGGGTACAAAGTCGAAAGATGAAGGGCCGCCACATAAAAAACTTAACCTTCAGGAAATACCACCGTTCCGCAAAGGGAATAATAGAATTAAAACAAATACTATAAAAGAGTGAATCAATTGCCCTTGGGTGTTTGTAAATAATTGAAAGTAGAAGTAGCAAGTCGGGTGGTGTTTCCTCCTAGTCATTTAATACAAATTATAATCTATCGCATATTAAATATAGAGGATAATATGATGGTGATATACATATCGACGGTTAAAAGGTAATAGGGTATGACAAAAACCAAATTTTTCAGGAGAGCAGTTTAAAGGGCATTTCGAAAATGTTTTTTTTTTTGGGCATAAGAGACCATCCATAAAGTACGTCACACGTTAAGGGGGAGGGGATCGACGAAGTGTGACATTGTGTGACAAGGGGTGGGAGGGGTGCTAAGTTTCGTGACGTCATTTCAAAATCTTAAACAACTAAGTGTTAAAATGCCTAAACTGTTAACGAAAAACTTTAAAATATTTTCAACTCTACCCGTAAAATTGCAATTGCAAAGTGGGAGTGTGTAAGTGACAAAAAAGTCGTCGTAGAGCCATGGGAGTGAGCGCATTCAAAGGAGCAGAACATTTTGTGAAGGATGATTTCATAAGACATTTTCGACGAAAATGTCGCTTATTACCGTTTAACCGTCGATATTCAATTATTCATATATCTTATTTATTCCATCTTATTAGCCTCGATCGTGTAATATTAGACTTCATACACACAACTAACTGCTCACTAAAGGCCGATACTAACAAAAGATTTGTGTATTTCTAACCGAGTCGGTGGCTTTGTTTTAGGAATGTGAAAGTTCCTTGAAACATAAAACAGAACTAATAGCCAAATTGGAAGCAAAGACTGAATCAATGGGCAGCACCATACATCAACTCGATGAAAAGTAGGTTATTCAATATTTTATCTTAAAGCAGTGCCTAGTGTTTACGATTCGAGTCTTTTCTATCGGCTTGACATATCAAGAATATAGCGATGCACAGCTTGCTGTTATGTAATTCGTTAGATATTGGCAAACCCTTACAATAAACCTTCGTGATTTTAGTCAATATTTTGATATTAATATTTATTGAAAAAGATACTTTGTATTTATAAGCAAGGCGCTAGTTGCTTTTGCTTCTCGTTGCTGTGGTTAACGATGATTCTAGCTATAATATCTGTTAAGTAATATTTTTTAGATTTTATTTCATACTCAATCCAAAGAGTTTTGTAAAATATTGTATTTTTCCATAGAGTTATTTTTATCTTTTATTCTAATATTGTGAAAAAGATAGAAATATTTGATCTTGTATCTTATAATAGTGACTAAACCAAATATTGAAAGTTTTTTTGTATTCTTCACCACAGATATGTAGTATTATAAAATGTGATTAAAATTTTAAATTATATTCAAAAATTTCAAATGATCTCATACAATGTTATATATAATATCATAGTATGATATAGAATGCGCAATATACTTATAAGCGATGTTATTTAGCATTAAATTAATGAATTTTTCTTTTATAGTTTTGTAATTCAGAGCTCTAGTGATGTATTGCCTTCTTTTTAATAAAGGTTATTCAATATTAATGGTATTTCATTTATCAAAAACCACAGACTGCTTTTTATTGTTTTGGTTTATTGTCTAGGTTTGCCATTATCTCATTATTTTGCATGCTCTCTTTTTGCATTCGTGTTTTTTTTTTCAATATGGACTTAATGATTATAAATTTAATGCCTAGTATATTTACGTTTTACGTCCATTCCTATTCCTCTTATTACTTTAATAATCCTCTGCACGACCTATCAATAGTATTTGGCTTGGGATTATACAAACGTAAGGTCAATATAGACTTACCTTACTTGAAACCTAAATTCATGAGAAAATAAATGTTAGACCACAAATTACAAAATAATGTGGTTACCGGAGATACGTAATTTTATCTTTTACTTAGTTTGGATTTGCATCTGCGTAATAGTTATAGAATGACTAGGTAACATTAGCAAAGTTTCGGCATTTTATAAAAATAAATCTATGAGCCAAAATAAAAAAAAAACCTGAGTAATTTGCTCAAATTAGCCACCAAAAAATCAAATCGGCCGAACAGTTACTGATATCTTCTCACAAATACAAATGTCATTTGATTCGTCGCTCCGTGAGAGTGTAGCGTAGCTTATAACCTGTAAACAAACTTCAAACTTCGCTCACTCCGCTCTAATTGATAGATTCTATACTTAACTATTGAACATTACTTAACACAGTCAATAATACAGAGTAAATCAGAATAAAATAACTCGCGATGTCGTACATAATGCGCTAAGACGATCAACAAGGTAGTCAAGTTCAAATATAACTATTCAAGTTATCTTTCTACTAGTACTTTAAATCGATAGTTTTTTAAAGCTACCACCGGTTAGCTGTTTTTAACATATCAGTTTTAATATATACATATTTGTGTGTAGATTTTCTATTATCGGGCTTTTCGAAAGATGCAATAGTATCTAATTAGTTACTCAATTGATTTTGTAATGTGTAGATGTTAGACTTAGTTATCGAATGTTAGTATTTATTCCAAGACAAGAATAATAGATATCCATCCATCCCCCGCCAGTCAACAATTTGAATTTTAAGTCAACAAATTAGCTCAGATCGAGCTATAAAAAATATCATAAAGTGCATTGTATAAATAATTGTTTATGTTGTGAAACAAAATTATTAGCATCATACCATACCTATATCCTTATCGTGAAAGCACAAATAAAAAAAATATCGTTTTTATAAGTTCATTGTGAAGGAGCAGTTTTGTATAAATTAGCGTGGGGACGCAATCAGGTTACAGGAAGATAAAGCTGTTAGAAAGAGTTTAGAAGAGAGCGCTCGATCTTTAGGACAGAAAGCAGCGACGGCCGAGACGAGAGCCGTCGCCGCTGAAAGTGATCTGAGGATAGAACGGGAATGGAGGATATCTTTACAGGTTTGTTTTGATTTTGTAAATGAAATTTTCTACACAAGCAACAGATACCCACACGAGACAGGAATTAAACTATTTGGAAACTGTCCCAAACCTGTAGTTTTGACAACTAATTATTGAGAAATGATTGTATTATTCTGGTTTAGTTCAGCTTACAAAATATCACGAAGTGTAAATAAATGGTAAAAGTTATTTCTCCATAACTAAAAAAATATATTGTTATTTTAAGGATTCAATGATACGGGATCGTGATAAAATATCAGCTTTGAATCAAGAAGTGGAGTCGCTAAAATCTATAGGACAAGTAAGTATATATACAGTTAGCGACATAAGTTTCTAAGTCTATTTATTAATATAATAACCAAGTTATTATAAACTATAAAGTCGGGAGTTGTCAATCTAAGCAAACTTACCTTAAGAGAGACAGGTTAAGAACACCGAGGAACGTATATAAAAGTGAAAGAATTGAAAATTGTATGTTGGGATTGGAGTAGGTAGTGATCACGCCTACTTCAATTTGAAAAAGGAGCAACAATAACCATAAACAAACATTGTGACAAGTTTTAACTGCATAATGTTTATTTATTTATGCTTATTAATAAACGATCAATAATGCGTCTTTATGTGCGTGTCATTTAATACATTAATTAAAGAAATTATTGATAATGAAG
The DNA here is from genome assembly GCA_905404175.1 of Anthocharis cardamines. Taxonomy (NCBI): domain Eukaryota; kingdom Metazoa; phylum Arthropoda; class Insecta; order Lepidoptera; family Pieridae; genus Anthocharis; species Anthocharis cardamines. The sequence continues at coordinate 7,037,013 of FR989959.1, forward strand.
CAGCCAATTTTGTTTTTAGAAATATATATCCTTGCAAGAAGAACAACACAAACTAAAAGTGCAATATAGCGAAGCGCAAAAAACGTTAGAAGAAGTCGGTGCTACGTTGAGTGAAAACAAGTTACAGCTGGCAGAGTTGCTAGAAAAGCAGGCCAAAGCGACACAGGACGAGACTCCAAACTGGACTAGCGATAAAGACGCGTCCTCTTGTGCGGCTTGTGCTAAGGAGTTCACTATCGCCAGGCGAAAGGTAAGATGTAATCAAATCGTTCAAAGCAGACCATAATATTTAGTCCATACTGTTAAGATTAGAGATGTTGCCTAAATTTATCAATAGATGGCGGTGTGTTCAATACATTTTGCCACAATGAGTGGACAATTTTTGAGATGTAAAGAGTTTATGTGCTTAACTGATTTCGGGATTGTAAAAAACGAGGATAACATTACACGAGTAATATAACGACTTATTTGAGTTTTTCATTTTAAACACATACCTTACATTTTAAAATGATACCTACATTTTTTTTAAATTATTAAAAATTTAATACGTCACGAATTAAACAATAAATTAATAATTTCGGACGGAATTTCGATATTCCTCACACCCGTGTTACTAGACATAGGAAAAATATTTAAACATTACGTAAAATTAAAAACATAAGTACAGTAAGATTATCAACCCATCTGCATCGGTATGATTGATAAACTACCATCAAATTATTAAAAATAAAAATATTTTTTTTTTAGCACCATTGCAGAAGATGTGGTAACATTTTCTGTGGAGCTTGTAGCGAGAAGAGCGTAGCATTAGCGGGCAACACCAAACCCGTGCGCGTGTGCGACGGATGCTTCGCCGAAGTTCGACTCACGTAACCTGACTGAAGGCGGAATACTGAAACGGTAATCAAAGTTGAGAGCTACCTAAAATGTATCTGTCTCTCACATAATGTATATAAATGAAAGAGACAGCGATACTTTTAAGTAAATCTACATATTGATTAGCGTTTGAGTATTCGACCATGAGACTGAATGTGACCATAGAATAAATAAACCGCTATTAAATAAAACGAGGCGTATAAAATCAAAGACGGCTTTAATATTATATGGCAAAAATAAGTTAAATTAAAATCTTTTAATCGGAGTTTCTTTCGATCTTTTGACCTTGCTTGTTTTTTTATCAATATACGACGTAACCTTGGATTATATTTAAAATTACACTAAAATTATTATTAGCTTAATTGAAAAGATTACAGTTTTTTCTCTTTGTCAAAAGTAATAATTATAGCCGCCTTTAATTTTATACGACTCAAATGTTCAGCGCACACACCATACCTTGATCATCTATGACTTTAAGGCTCATATTCCAAGATGTGTCTCAGTTTTGAATCTAGTGTTGAGACTTGTCATACCATCTTGACAGTTCTCAAGAATAGATTATGACTTGAGTAGCGTCTTGGAATACGGCCCTAAAACTTGTTGTTCCCTCATATTGGTCCGGGAGCCAGCAACAGGTTTTCATGACCAAGTTCCTCTCAAGCGGTAATTAGTAAAATGCATCAGAGTATAGTATTATGAAGCCTCGTGAACGTCAGCTGGCGCTCGGGTGGGGGGATGAGCGGTTGTAGCCTCCCACGCACGAAGGAAAAAAAAATACATTCATTCATTTCCTCTCAGCTAAAAATTTGTCAAATTGTAGTTAATCCAATATTTCAACGAAAAAAAATAATCAGCTGGTTACAACATAGTGTATTATACGTCAGCTGGTGTCTCGAAAATGAAAAAAAAAAAAATATTTTCCGTGATTTCCTCTCAAACAAAAATTTACCTGATGATAGCTTATATGTAACTGTGGATAAATATATAGATCAGCTGGCTGTATCTTGGTGGAAAAACCGTCAGCTGATACTTTGAAAGTTATTACATAGGAGTTTGGCAGAAGCATCTACTGCCAATTTATATGCATCAGCTGACTAGGTTTTCCTCGACTTATTGCTAGCTGATTTTTTTTATTTATCGCATCAGTATATTAACAATCAGCTCACAAATTTTCATCTGAGAGGAAATGACGTATCTTTAATTATTCGATATTGCGCTTCAATATGAGAGTTGAGTTGAAATAAACATTCAGTATCAATATTTTTGAAACGAATAAGTATGTAATCAAATAATTTTATATATCTAAATAATTAAATAATCAATTAGCTTAGTATAAATGAATTAGTTACTCGATAAATAAATAGGGCTTCAAATATTTAAATTTATACCAAAAAAAAAAAAAATAACTTTCAAAGTATCAGCTGACGGTTTTTCCACCAAGATACAGCCAGCTGATCTATATATTTATCCACAGTTACATATAAGCTATCATCAGGTAAATTTTTGTTTGAGAGGAAATCACGGAAAATATTTTTTTTTTTTCATGTTCGAGACACCAGCTGACGTATAATACACCATGTTGTAACCAGCTGATTATTTTTTTTCGTTGAAATATTGGATTAACTACAATTTGACAAATTTTTAGCTGAGAGGAAATGAATGAATGTATTTTTTTCTACAACTGCTCATCCCCCCACCCGAGCGCCAGCTGACGTTCACGAGGCTTTATAATACTATACTCTGATGCGTCTGACGAATTATCTCTCGAGAGGAAATAATTAACCAAATTTGCACCTGGCTCCCGGACTATATGGCTTCTGGACAAGACTTGGCTGTCGCAATAAAAAATAAATTATAATAAAACACTAACTAACGAGAAGGTGATGTTAATATCAATCCATACAAAAAGTATCAGCATCCTGGAGCAATATATATTAGCCATAACGTTTCGCAGCGGCATATTGGAGTGGATCACCAAATAATCGGCGATTGTAATAAAATCTGTGGGCCAAAAATGAAAATTCGGGCTTCGACTAAACCTCCTTAATGTGCTGAAGTTTATTAAGGCACAAAAAAAATTAAAGCGGTCAAGCGATTGTTGAGATCTGTTCACAAATATGTTTTTTTTTTTCGATAACATTTTAAGGCAAGGCTAAAGGTAAACTGGACGCTGTTAAGCAAAATTATAAATGTGAATTTGGGTACCAATCGCTTCCTGATGATCTGGAGTACATATTTCAAAAAAGATATATATCATTTAAATCGATTTAATAGCAAAAATAGTTAAAAAAACTATCGGGCACGAAAACCTAAAATGTTCAAAATATTTAACAATAATGCACTAAATTCAATTACTTTGATTGCTACAAAGAAAACGATATATATTTAGTCTAATAATAATAATTACAAAAAACTCTATTATGTTATTTTTTAAAAGAAAATTTATAAAACCTGATTAAAACTTTAAACTCAATTTTCTCAAAATGGCAACCATATGAAATGAGGCCTTTTCGATACTCTTCCTTTATAATATCAAATACTAAAGACTTCTATTCTGATACCTCGTAAACAGTGCAAAGATACGAGCGAAGTAAATTGTATTATTATATCCTGTGTAACTACTGTTTTAATTTTCGTATCAATTTCTTCATCCATTCATTTGAGTCATTTATATGGAAGGTTCTATAATAATTTTAAATAACAAAATATTAAAGCCTGTGTATACTAGCTTAATAGTGTTTTATGATGTAATGGAATATACTGTATTTTAAGATATATGTAGACCTTGTCTTATGTGGCCATTTGTCATCAATCCATGTAAAGTTCTACTGACAGATAGTTTTTATATGTTAATGGTATTCCAATTTATTAAATGGCCATAGTACACATATTATTTAGAGCTTTTATAGATAATGATATTTAAAAATTTGTGCTTTACGTTTTTTTGATAATTTAATAATACTAAATGAATCATCGAGATTCTCGAGAAGTCTCAATGAATGCTGCCGGCCTAGCATGACCGCCACGAGATATGTCGCGGACGAGAGAAGACAAACTAAGATGTAAGATATATCGATATAATATTATAGCTCGACATCGACAATTTTGATAGAAAAGATATCTCGATCGACAAATATATCTATTTTTGATATTAAAAGTCGAGTTTTATGTGTAAGTGTCATGTTAGACCCGAAAGAAATAAAGCGATAATCGATTACAACACGAGAGAACGGTCGACAAAATTTTGTCGCGGTTGTCATGCTAGGTCGGCAGAAATACACTATATTATTATGTGGTACATTTTACTTTGTATGACGATCATACTTGCGAATATTTTACTGTATGCCTAAAAGTGTTTTAATGGGATTCAAATAATGTTAATAGTTACTATTGTTATTGATTTTTATGTAAATAAAGTTTTATATTGTAATAAATAATTTAATTTCAATTCAATATACTATTTTATTAATTTATTGTTTATTTTATTTTTGCTTACATAAGTAGATTTTTTTTGAAAGTTGACAAAAGGCCCTTAATATGGAGAAAATATCAGATTAGGGGGCGTCCATAAATTACGTGAGGTGTTTTTTTAAATTTTCTGTCCCTCCCTCCCTCCTGGTGCGATGTCGTGAGATTTTATTCAACCCCCTCCCCCATCCCCCAATCTCACGTGAGATTTTTCAAAATGTGGGTTTCTTACGTAAACGCGTTGGATTGTTATTGTAAAAAGAAAAAAAAATTACATGTATACAATCTGGATTAAATGGACCAAAATAGTATATATTTTTTTTGTTTCAATCAAAAAAATTTGCGTGATATTTGCCAAGACCCCCCCTCTCTCCAACGTAAGATTAGATGAGATTTGACTCGACCCCCTCCCCCCCTTAAACACCTCACGTAATTTATGGACGCCCCCTTATGGAATTGCAGAATTTAATATTATGATAATTTACTAATAATTTTATTTAGTCATAAATTTCAAGATTTGCTTCATAGCTGCAGGCTCAGATTAAATAACAATTTAATCTGAGGCTGCTGGATTGTCTTCTTCCCGGAAATTTAAATATTTTATAATTTAGAATATTTTTGATAAATTACAAATGTACCTAGTATATGCGTACCCAATGACCAGTAGGGTTATTCACGATCATTCGAATACTTTCCGTTCCGATATTACAAGATTTCGTACCGATATATCAAGCTTTCTATCATTTTATACTAAGATTCTAATCGGAAACTCCCGAAGAATGCCGATGCTCAATCCTATGGGAATTGTGAATACCATTTTCATATCCGGTAAATACGAAAAAACTTTCAGTGGGAGAGCGTAGCTTTCCGGGCGGATCGATTTCGAATGATCGTGAATAGCCCTACTGATCCGAATACGACCCAGAAACTTAAAGGTCGAAGGTTTTAAAAAATCCATTTCGATCTCCACGAATAGGTATTCTTTTGGCCTTCATAAATTGCATCGCGCAATACCATTTTAAATTATGTACCAATATGGCACCTAGAACGTGACGTGTTTAGCACCGGAGGTTCTGGATTCGAATCCCGGGGAAACAAAATTAAAAAAAATGTTTCGGTCGAGCAGGGCACAGAAAGCTGATACTTTCTCTAAATGATACTTGCTTCTAAAGAAACTCACACAGAAATGGGTCTAGTCGACACGAGAATGCACTTTTGATGATACATAAAGAAGGCATCTTGTACCATTTATAAATATACATTTATTTTAAGTAAAACGATAAAACAAATATCTAATTTTTATTTAATTTTATAAAGAACAATTGGATCAAACTAGGTCTCGATTAGCTCAGATTTGAATATTTATCTTAAAATTCTCACAATCTTAATCTTAACAACATATAAGTAAAATAATTTATTCTTACCACTAAGTTGCGTGACAGCATCTAAATTCCCATTATACCTATGTATACAACAACTTTTAAATTTGTTCGATTCAACAGAATTTCTACTGAAAAGGTAATGTTTTATTAATAATTATAAATAGTTATTTAAATAATTAAATCCTACCAGCTTAAGAATACCTAATATATTATTTTTGAGGAAGAAAAGTGTACTTCCACTAACAACCTAAACCTCGACAAGTTAGTATTCAATGCGCGATAAAACTGATAGCACGATTCAGAATCATGAAGTCTTCATAATAATAATTGTAGATGTCGCTACAATATCATAATCTAAAAGGCGACGTAGATACTAGTGTCAAATAACGAATACCTACAAAATTTACCTCCAGGCTCAACTATACTACTCTTCAGACTGTAATAGGCGTCATAATATGACAAAGGAGTCTGATTCACATTTAATGTTGATTTAAAAAAAGAATTCATATTAACGATTAATTTTTTTAAGTGCCATTTAGTAACTTAATTGATTTAAATTTTCTAAGTTTATGTTGCGTGTGGTATCGCTCATTACAATTTCAAACGCTATCGAGCCCTCCTGCTGTACGATAGTGCTTCGTATTTATTAGATTACTTATATTTTCGTAGCTATTTTGTATGTTGTGATATCTATTAAGTCCTGAAATGTACAATTTTATTTACAGTAAAAGTAGGTATCGCGAAAGCAAAAAAATCCTATTCCTCTCGCAGCATTTCATGGTCCACTTTGAATACATATTATTAAAGCTTTTGTTTCAGCGTCAAGAAAAGCACCAGGATGAACTTCGACATATCTATGAACACTTTTCCAATGTATTTGACGAAAGGCCTCTAAATATGGATTAAAACCTACAAATAGGATAGCTCTTGACTATTAAATATTAAAACAAGAGCCACGAATAAATCGTGACTCATACAGAAACAGGAATAGGAAGCTGTTAATATTTAATTAAATAATGACGATTAAATCAACCTAAAAGTAGCTTACCTTCACAAGTAGCAAATACCAAAGCATAGACAGTAATGTTTATAAAAATACAACTGATGTACATTCTGCTAACATTAAAAATACTTTATTTTGTAACAACGGAATCAACAAGCACACGACAGCTTTAGCTCATAGCGTTTGGAGTTTGGACACATTTAAAAAATTGTTAGTCGTGGTGATATCATAGTAATTTTAAATTAATGAATTAATACGCTCATTCAATAAAATATCGTATTGACCTGGTTCTCTTTAAATTATTATTAATCACAATTTTTGTCACGTTTTTTCAGTTAAGATGTATGTTACATTATACATACGATGCGTTAATTACCAAGCCCAAGAAGCCCTTTAAAGATCAAGATATATTTATCTTTATAAATACATAATTAAGTGCCATATACTAAGTTACGCCTTAAATTTCAAACGTTTGTAGGTAACTACCAAGGTTATAAAATAGGGTCGCTTAGGACTGGCAGCACAAAGGAAATGAAAGTTGTCCCACACTTCATTGTAAAACCTATCGTAGGTATCTCTTGAAAATGAACTAAATGAAAACAACAGTTTTAATTAGAATAACAAATTTATAAAAGATCGCAATAAACCACTTTCTTGTATGTTCCTAGGCTTTGGATGTTTATGTGGATTATGATTTCCTGGCTCCGTAGTTATTGGGTGGGTTTTATGAAAGTGTATGTTTTCTTGTGAAGAATGTCTTGAGGGTTTAAACTGATGCATCCCTACGACATGCCCGAGTGGAACTCCTACTACACTAGGTCTGTATGTCATTTGCTCTTGTCCTGGATACTCTTGTACAGGTTTAAGGGAATCTGAAAATTAAAAAAAAATATTATCTACTATCCATTACCACATCTATATATACTCGTAATAGGAAAGCAAGTATACATGTGAACGTAAATGAATGCGTTTTGCGAATTAAAGCAGACTAAAAATAACTACAATGTCAACCTTGAACAAATTATATCATGTAATATTCTCGTAAATATAAATTAAGGCTTCATCGTCGCAGGTGACTTTGAGCACTCGTAGTTAAGAATCATTAAGTACCTACATCGATGGAAATATGTAGGTACACAGAAACATTAAATAAGTACCAAATTTCAAGAATAGCTCTGGAACAAATATGCCTAGTAGTCGCTCAAGATTATCTTTTTTCTAAATCAGTTAGCCGCGGTATCGTAATATCACACAATCAGATATTGTACTTAAGTCTTACATATTATAAATTAATGTGTGGAAAAAGTTGTGAAATAAACAAACAAACCTGATGGATTTAACTGGACTTGAGGTCTGTACGAATTGGTGCCAAAATAACCACCGGGAGGAGGACGCGTCGGCTGGTTATTTGGTTTCTCGGGCCGGATGGACGTATAGACTGTGGTTGGCTTTTTAGTATGACCATATAAAAAGCCAAACGGATTAGAAAGAAAAAATTTACTGTCTTGTTTTCTTTGGTCATTCGGTGTAACTGTTAGGGAATAAAAAAATATATAGAGTACGAGCGATCCGCCCCGGATTCAAAGAAAGTAATATTGACTTAATACTATAAGTTATGGTTATCGAATGCGAACTAATTAATATAATTATTTAAATCAAATTATATTATGTAGATACTTACTTGTTAGTTGTATTTACATAATATGACCATATCTCCTGCGTCCTTAAAAAATCATGCGCCATTTGGAATTATGTATCTAAAACCTAGTTGACTAACGATTTTTTTTTGTACAGTACCCGCTAGGACAACTCCCAACTGATTCATCATTCCACATTCATAACATAAACAAGGGTCTTTTAACGAGGTAGACTTCTAGTAACTAGAATTTCAAGAATCTCGTACTAAATTCTACCAAAACAAGGACCTCGTAGATAGCAATAATAAATAACTAGAAAAAAAAACTACCATGCAAATTCTTAAACACTAGCACAATACCCTCCTACCGTGTAAGCAAAAATCTTCATTAAAACATTAATAAAGATTTTTGCTCCTCCATCGTGAAATCATGTACTTATGCTTCATACCTGAGCTTAAATCATTTTCATCGTAATCCTCTATTTCTCCGCATTCGTTAGGGTCATCTGCTTGGGGCTCTTCCTGCAGCCCTCCAAAGCCTCCTTGGTCATCTTCCGTCGCGAACAAGCTATAAAAATGTCCAAAAGTCCTCGTCTGTGCGCGGTTAAATCGAGGTGACCGGCGATGCGGTGCTATTTTGTTTGTTGGACACGGCTTCACTGTTATTGCTTTTACATTCTCAGCCACATATAACACCTGTAGATCAATAAAAAAGCTTATGGCTCAATTCTTACGTTGCTGGATCACATATTGCAATAAAATACGTACAATCAAAAATTTGACTAAGCTCATAAACGTATTCATTTTTCGTTATTTTTTTTTTATTTAATACTTAACAATACATTACTCTCCGATTTCCAATTGATATCTGATTGTAAGATTTTATACAACTAACTGTAGAGCTCGAGGTTTCCCACACATAAAACGAATGCGTAAATCCTTGGGCAATGACCGCTCCTTTTACGATACTGGCATTATTAAGTGTCCGAAAGTAACGAAATATACGAGGGGTGATCCAAAAGTAATGATAACGAATATTAAAATCTAATCTTTTAGAAAAAAAAAATTGTCTTGGTGATGTCTGTTTTTCTTAATTATAACCTTATTTTCTTTTTTTACAGAGATAGCGATACCTATAACGGAGCACTTACAAAATGTGTAAAGCTTTTTTTAAATGTGTGATATACTTAGCGGGTTTAGTTCTAGTTGATCCGTCCGACCAAGCGTAAGTATTCCTACGCAAGTTATAAAAACTCTATTGTTTAGTTAAAAACTGTTGGTAAAAAAATCATGTTTTTCATTGTTCTCAAACTATATATAAATAATCAATGTGATTCGGTTTAAAGCCAAACTCACACTCTCGTTGTCGTAGTCGTTGTCACCCGCGAACTGGCGACTCATGCGCAAGTGAAACGGACGGCATTGTGTTAATGATGCTTTCGTGGTAAAGTAGGTAGGTACTTTCTATTGATAAACTATTAATATAACGTCAGGTGACCAAAAATGAAGTGTAAAACAAAGTTCACGTTATGATTTTATCTTCAGTGAGGGACGTCGATGGGCGTCCTTCGCGATGTTGGTCTTCCGTCAATTTTCTGTCCAGCTTAAACTCCTAGGCCCAGCGTGTAACTGTAGAATATGGAGGAGCGGAGACACCCAATGTTTTCAGCAAGTCGGTGTGTATGTCTTTGGTAGACATTTTTTTTAAACAGAGGTATTTGATGACAGCTCTTTCTTTTTTTCTTTCTCTTTCTCCATTTTGTTTTTTTTATGTTAGATATCGATAGACGAGCGTGAGGTTGACTTGGTGGTAGGTAATACCTCAGCCACAGAACATCAGTCAACGATGCGCTGTCGACCTACTTTTTACTTCAAGCATTCGGAAATCCATAGACAAACCGAAACGCACAATATGCACTTCACAGGTTTTCTATGTATGAACGATCCATGATATCTTCAACAGTTCGTATTCAAATCAATGTACCTCCCGGGAATCATGGCCTACTGTTTTTATGTTAACCTAATAGGTATATAAGCAAGCAAAAATCAATTTATTTTTATATGCATTGGAAATAACCGATTATCATTACTTTTGGATCATCCCTCGTACTTAAATTTATAAATCCTAATCAAATTTATACAGGACTCAGTACTTACTTATAAATAAGAAGATCAACAAATTATATTGACACCACACACGACTCCAAAAAGTCAATATTTATGTACAAAAAACTGATTCTGATGAGCTCATTGAGTTCAACACCGGAGGTCGTATTCAAAACGCGGTGAGACAAGATTTAAAAAATGTTTTGGTTGGGCAGGGAACAGAAGGCTGATCACCTATTTGCCTGTATAGAAAAATGGTTAGTCACAACAATGGGACCTTGTAGGGAATTCACGAGACGGAATATTTCCTCAGCGATCACCGTGCCTACCGACTAAACTCCATGGTGTTCCTCTCGTCGCCTCCTGGGTCGGAGCCCCGGGAAATGCTTTTGCAGGCTCCGCAGCTCTGACAGCGACCTTACCCTCTCAATGGGTGTTTGCCCCCCACAGTTTGGTGCCGAGACACCAAACACATACACTGGAGCCATACGTGGAGCGGAACAACCACACCACTTAGTCAGGGTCAGGTTGGTCCACTTATTACTAACATCCTTTTTTTTAACATAGAGAATCATCTAATAATCGCTGCCATCTCTGGGGGGAGTGACAAGCGATGGATTCACGTGACCACGGACTAGTAACTAACATGCAATCATCGAAATCTTACAAAATGTTGCAACAGAACTTATTTTGTAATACTTTCAAACTAACTTAGATCATCAAGTCCTAAAAAGGACATTTTTATGATGTGATTTTGCAAACCTATTTCGAATCAATATTTTTAGAGCGGTTATTAAGTAATACTTATGAAAGTTTCTAAACGTAATCAATGCAGTATCGCATTTAAATAAAAACGGCCAAGTGCGAGTCGGACTCGCGCACGAAGGGTTCCGTATCATTATAAAAACGGCAATAAAATCACGTTCGTTGTATGGGAGCCTCCCTTAAATATTTGTTTTATTTTAATTAATTATTTTTAAAGTGAATATATAAATATATAACTAAATATTCTGTGAATATTTCAAGCGTCTACCTGTTACCGTTATCAATATCAAAGCAGCAAAATCGAGCAAAAAATCACGTTTGTTGTATGGGAGCCCCCTTAAATATTTATTTCATTCTGTTTTTAGTATTTGTTTTGTTTGTTATAGTGACAACAGAAACAAATCTTTGATTTTTATTTTTTCGTTATTTATATACTTATATATTTTTAATTATTATAGTTAATTACTTAAAGATGTCATGTGCAACATGCTGTAATGGTTGCAGCTCCATACAAAAAAATGTGTAAAACAAAAAACTTGGCGATTAAAAACAGTGGTGGCGAGTTTATTGCCAGTTCTTCTCGTCCGTTCTACGCCCCTGATTTGAGAACTGGCAGTAAATGTAAAATTAGAAGCATTTAATATGTATTTTTTTTATGATGTTTATTTTTTCATCATTTATTCATTTAGGTAACATAATGTTTATTTTTTATTACATTATGTTACCTAAATGAATAAATGATTTTGAATTTGAATTCTACTTATAAACCTTTTTATCCAAGATTTTATTATATATTTATAACTTATATTATCTTATAATTATTTTGTACTTCTTCTTGAAATCCTGAAAATAACGATTAAAGGGAGAAGATGAAATAAAAAACTGTTTGACATAATTTTTTATTGCTATTATTAAATTCCTAATATTAATAACAACTCATTCTAGTTTTTACTTAAGCTTTAGGGTTGAGATACGTAAAAATTATAATAGATTATGATTGCACTGACTATAGCTATAACTTTGGTACTTTCAGATTTGACACGATAGTGTTGATATACACGTCGACACGATCAGTGTATATCAACACTATTTGAACTTGAAGTTTATACATTGACATAGTATTAAATAGACTTCAGGTCGCATACAAAATTCACGAAAAAAGTAACCTGTTATTTAAACCACGCCCCTTGTCAAATTTTGAAAAAAATGACACTGCTCAATGGGAACAAAGAAAAGAGTGAAGTCGAAATATGATTTTATTTGTTACCAAAATATATATACATATCTATGTATTATACATACACACTTGAATAACTTCGAAGACTTTGGTATTATTAGTATAGTTTATGAAACACCAATGTGAAAATTATCATGTATCTAATAGGGTACAAAATAATATATCAACATGAAACGTAAACTATAATATATTTGATAAACAATAATATAATATTTTATATAAATTGTAATTCGTAAATTGTTACGAGCTATAATGGTTCGGGATTAATAAACGCCGCTCTTATACACTGAGGATTTATTTATAAAAACAACACAAAAGAAAATAAATAAAATAATGAATTAATTAAAAATTACACTACTACAATTAGAGAAAAACGAAACTAAAACAAAAAAACTACAATTACACTGCGCACAAAACACTGACTCTTATACTCTTCTGGCTCTTGAACTATCGCACTCGGATCTCTCGTAAATCGCAGAAGTTGATCGCTTGGTATCGCTTTCCGAACTTTTGCTATTTGATAGATACTGCCTTAAAACGGCCTGAAATCGTATGTCAGCTTGCTGAATACGTCTCTAAGTGACTGAAATATACCAGAAATGTTTCTCGAACTTTCTTCAGCCTGTCTCCGTAACAGTATGTTAAATAATAATATCCGCAAAATGAACACACAGATTGGAATGTTTTCTTTTCCGTTTTAGCGTGAAAGCGTAACAAACAAAAATATCACTTTCGCATTTATAATATTACTAAAGATGCTTATCCTAAGATAGTAAGGATTATTTCAGTACAAATCTACTCCATGCATCCACTATTCTATTACACAATAGTTTGCGCATGTGTTGGCCAACCTTGGCCAAACATTTGTAGCGTTGATTTAAAACAGATAATTTTGTTCAAATTTTGAATTATTTGTTAGTTTAAAAGCTTAAAATATATCTTATTTTATATGTACTAACCAAAAATAAGACTCCGTCCGTAAAATTGTTTTTTCGGGAATTATTTTCGCAATTTTTGAAGACAAACTGCGTCATTGTGAAACGTCTTACCCCTTGGCCACAGTCACCTGCGGCGCGTTTTGCGGCGCGGTTTGCGGCGCGCAAAGCGGCGAGCGGCAAAAACAAATTGAGCAAATTGTATGAAGTATGCCACAGCTATCGGCGACGCGCATTGCGGTGCGACCTGCGGCGCGGTGTCACTCGCGCGGCGGCGGTGGCGGCGGCCTGCGCGGCGTGCGAGTGAAACAAATGCACTCGGGAGTATCGAGGCGGCCACAGCTCAGAGCGGCGCGCGCGGCGGCAGTGGTCGACGCATTTAGCATCGCGCGACCGAAACAAATAATTTTGTTTTTACCGCGGATTGAGCCGCCGCGGTCGCAACTGGTCGAGCTGTGGCATACCACCGCAAACCGCGCCTCTCGCAGACCCTCTTGCCGCGCCGCACTCCACACCGCCAGAAGCTGTGGCCAGGCCCTTAATATTGGCCTTGCCTGAAGAGAACTAAACAAAATAGACTCTCACATTTCAAGTGAGCCGATATTTACCGGCACGGATTTTTTGCGTCGACCCGATATCTAGTATATTGTTGATCGAAGAGTTTATAGATCTAAATCACTTTTTCAACTTGCTTCTTCACCATTGTATACGACACATAAAGCAGATTCCGTTTGAAAGTATTTTTCCCAGTAATTAATTTTACTTTACGTTATTTCTTCATGAACTTTTATAGTGAGAACTTACCAAATTCTATCAAAATTGATTTAAAGAAAATGTGTCTAAGAAAATGCCTTTCTTCCCGTAACCGTAATATGGATTGAAATCTGACTAGCAAATAGAATTCACCGTATTTATATAAGTATCTAGCGAACTATTAGAAACAAACTAGCTAACCATTCGAACATCTGTTTATGGAAGTAATAAAACATTCTTGTGAAAATTGTCTTTCTTATACAATATCAATAAGCCTAAAATTTGTCTTTTATTAACGTGAGTATCACACATTTAAATAAAATACTTTATATTATACGACTGATTAAAACATAAAAACCGTTTTGAGTTTTCAACACCTGGGATCCAATAATTAAAAATCTAAAACCCCAAGTCATAAACATACTAAAAAACGAGAGAAAAGTGAATAGTTAATTTGCCTTAATATAGAAAGTTACAGTAAATATCAACGCCGTAGAATATTAACATATATATAATATAATCGTAGAATGGAATATATGGCGTTAATATGGCAACTTTGTGATATTTCAAATCAGACAGCTGTCACCTTTCGGTCTGACCGTGACCACGGTTGGAAAGCATCCATTCAAATGTTGGGACAAATAAGAAATCGCGTTTTAGTCCGGTATAAAGCATTTTATTTAAAACCCTAAAATTATTAGAACAGAGATCTTGCGTTTTTTCCCGAATATTCTCCGGAAAGCTGCCGAACTATACTAATTAACATATTTTGGCAGGCTTCAAATGGACTTATTATAATACGTGTATGATAATTATCATACACGTCGATTTAAAGACAAAGAACTGGAGAATCTAGTCGTTACTACAAAGTTACAATATGATAAAATTATTACTAAAGATAATAATATATCAATCACAGATACGGACATCCTAATAATACATAAATAATAATTATTACAGTTCAATAAACAACAATGGCACCACCCATATCTTTTTATTTAAAAACTTAAATGGATTTTTTCTGAAGAATGTAATAACGATATTCAAGAACTTTTTATAAGATAACCATAATATTAAAGACGAATAAAATTATATAGATAAAATAACAACACTTAAAATAAAAAATATTGCATAGTTTTTGCAGAGATAAAATCTTTTTTTACACTGTTCTACTATTTGTAGTGCGATATCTTAAAAGTGCCGTAAGACAAAGAACAATTAGTAACTACTGTCTACGTACCCGAAAACTTGAACTATTTATATAACTTCCGGTTGAAAAACGACGGTTTCTTGGACGAAGGTGTCACTGGGTTGCCAGCAACTTTGAGAACAAGTGAAAATTAGCACAGATAAGAAATGTAAATGCGATAGAGATATATTTCCAGGGAGTATTTGCAGGGTGTCCGCGAATCCAGGCACGAGTTGTAACTCGCAGATGAGTCTGGAACCACATCGGGTGCAGACCGTTGGTGTACAAGACGGGCCGTCCATTAAAGGTAACGGAGCTCCAAGTAATGGCGGTTCATCACGAGTATACCTGTGGATAAATCATAGTATAGTGGTAGTAGCTGGGTGGACAAGTGCATAAAGAAAATATACAGGCTACATTTCTTCAATAATTGCAAATTACCACTAAGGGACCATCCATAAAGTACGACACACGTTAAGGGGGGGGGGGGGGGGGGGGGTTTGGTAGGAGGGGTCCTAAGTTTCGTGACGTCGTGACGTCAGTGTTAAATGTCAAATTTAAACTATTAACGATAAACTTAAAAATATTTTCAACTCTACCCGTATGCATGTATTAAATTGTTTTGTTGGTGAGCACATACTCGCTGTACTAGTGTCACGCGCTAGCAACCTGAGCTCTTTGTAAATTAATTTAATAATTTGTAGACTAGATGTGCTATGTTACGTCACACTAGGGAGGCGCGGGTATCACAAATGTGACCAACTGTGACAAGGACGGGGGAGGAGTCAGTAAATCACTAAATTAGTGTGACATACTTTATAGATGACCCAAATTCAATATCTTTAACAAAATGTTGACGGAATGGAACTCACGACCTTGATTTTACGAGCACATGAGCCTAGCGCTAATCCAATTTCCTACGAATGTACTGAACCAAAAAAACACTAAAATGGTAAATATTTATTAAGGACGCTTGGCGCTTGTGTTGAGAAAAACTAATGAGCAGGCTGGAAGTTTAGCTTCGAGAGCTCGCTGCTCTTCTCTTTCCAAAGCTCTTTTTTAAGATAGTTCTGAGCTTCGGGGTTATCTCAATACACATTTAAACTTAAAAACAAAGACTTACTAACTAAATATAGAAAAACACATTAAAAAACCTAGTTACAAATATAAATAAAAAAAACATGCTAGTGTGGAATGTTGTTAAAGAGGCTCAGTTCTACGTCTTAGCCAGCGAGGACACAGACACTGGTATTCTGGCAGCAGAGTATTCTGCTCTCTATTCTTCTATTTAAACTATTATAAATAAGATAGTCAACTAATCAATATACATATTCTAGATCTGTGTACTACAATTGAAGAACAAGGGAAGGAAGGGTAACATGAGATTATCTGTTTGACCATTATTTAAAAATTTCGAGCGAAGAGTGAACCAGCAATTTCTATCTATATTAATATTATAAAGAGGAAAGATTTGTTTGTTTGTTTGATATTGATTTAATTGAACTCAAAAACTATTCGACCAATCTTAAAAATTCTTTCACCAATTATCAGCAAGCAACATAAGCTTTTTGTATATAGTACATATTGCACCCGTGCGAAGCCGGGGCGGATCGTATAGAATATTTTGACGATATCGAAACTATACTCCAACTTGTGTCACATCTTGGATATTTGGCCTCGGCTAGTGGTTTGACTTTCTTGGGAGAGATTGTATTAAAGAGATACCTGAGTATTTGTCCAGGATTGTTCTGCAGACGCGTCAAAAAGGCATGGAATAGTCTGTCTCCGTGCAAAGGTGTGGCCTCTTCATATATTTCTTCGTCTCCGCCCGCGCTTCCTCTATCCATATTGACGTTAGCTTCTACTTCTGTGAGACAACATAACAAGAAGGACGAAGTGAGTCATTAACACTAGAACTACCAACATTTGTTGTAAGTTGTTAATACCCAGGGAATGAAACCGGTTAATTTTTATTTTCCAAAATACGTGTCTGACTGAGGTACTATGATATTAGTTTTAAAGGCACACTAAACTTACCACAAAATATTAACAAAAACCTTTATTATACTGGTTAAACACCCATAGTAAATTTACCGGTATTCAGTCCCTGGCTAATACAAACCAGTAACTCAAGAAATATAGGTGAGAGGGAAAAAATAAATATATTGTGCTATTGAATATATTCCGAAAAAGTCATGAGATATTCAAAAAATAATAAGTAAGGTTTTAAGTAAAAATCTTGTGAAATTTTTTTGAAACCTATATTGACCAGTTAGTTATAGTGTCGCTAGTAGACTAGCCCTATACATAGTCCTCCAAAAAATATCACAACGGGAATTTGACGGGCTCGTTGGCGCGTTCGGTAGATCATCCGCCGTGCGCTTCGATGAATGGTGGGTTCGAATCCCAAAGGACGACATGATTATAATTTTCTGTAACCATGTATTCCCCACGTCAGGAGGCCTATTACGAAAACAAAATACGAAGTTTCGGCTGACGGATCGTACATTTTACTATTATGAATCCGATGATCGACACGTCTTTCGCAATAAGACATTATGTCTTTCGTTTGACATTACTATGATTGTAAGAATAATCGTAAATAGAATTAAAAATGTTTTCTTATTAAGTTAAAATACGAAGTTGTTTGTTCTTTCGTTTCGATCCGTTCGTTTTTCGTAATAGACCTACTGGTAACTTCGGGCATTGAACGGGTGGGAGGAATATCGAAATTCCGACCGTGTAACGAACCACCGTTATTGCGCGTTTCTGTTTCAGTCTATGGATTTACGAATGCTCAAAGTAAAAAGTAGGTCGATAGCGCATCATTGACTGATGTTCTGTGACTGGGGTATCACCTACTATCAAGTGAACTTCATGCTCGTCTGTCGATATCTAACATAAAAAAAAACATTCAGGACTTCATAAAAATCAAAAAACATACCTGTTTCCTTTGTATATTTATTAAGTAATTCAGTGACTCGTTCATCATTATAAGACTTCTTCCATTCCTCTTCAACGTAAATGTATTTGGGGACAAATTGTAATGGACCACAGTTGAGACGACTTCTTAAATCTGCTGGGAGTTCAGCCGTCTGTAATGAAATATATTGTTACTATTGATGTCCTGAGCTCGAATTCCGGAGAAACAAGATTATAAAAATATTACTTCGGTGAGGCACAGCACAGAAGGTTGATCACCTACTTGATTGTAAAGAAAAATGATCAGTGAAACAGAAATGGGTCTGCCCCATGCCCCACTTGTTGACTCGGGAATTCGCTTTTTATACAAAAATACCATATATAAACATGTTGGTAATTATTATTATGTTAAATCATTCTTGTAGTTAATTAAATGAAGCAATTTCAATATTACATACGGGGCAAGGGGATCGACGAAGTGTGACAACACTGACAAGGGGTGGGCGGAGTCTTAAGTTTCGTGACGTCACATTTCAAAATCTTGGACATCTAAGTATTAAAATACCAAACTTCAACTACTAACGAAAAACTTAACAAAAATTTCAACTCTATCCATATGAATATATGGTGTACCTAAATTGTTTTGTTGGTGAGCACATACTCGCTCTACTAGTGCCACGCGCTAGCAATCAGAGCTCTTTGTAAATGTAAATACAAACTAATTTCGGAACTGCTGTTTTAATATAATAATTTTTAGATGTATAATTGCACAAAATGTTACGTCACACTAAGGGGTCTCACAAATGTGACCAACTGTGACAAGGACGGGGATCACGAAATTAGTGTGACGACCCCTTTTTTTTTATTTTTATAGTGGGGTAGTTTCACAAAGCCGAGGGCGAGACGATCTTTAAGAGCATTGCTCTTCTCGCCCTCCCTCACCGGCGGGGCTCTTTTAAATTTGCCGGGAGAGTGTGGGGTTGGGTCACTCGCGACTGTCTGCTAGCCAGACAGCCTGGTGACCCGACCCACTAAACCCCCTCTGGCCCCACTTTTCGCCGTGTTGAGACCGCGGGATAACAGAAGTAAGCGACCACGGCCTCGACGATGTGCCACAGAGTAGCACGACAGTACACAAAATAAACAAAAGACAAAACAACAAACAACTTAAAAATTTACGGGAGCGCCAGGAGATGAGCGGATCTTCTCCTGCGCCACCCCCCCCCCCCCCCCCTCTTAGCCCTAACCGTGCACGCCAACGCAGCACGCTCTCTCTCCTTTTCCGCAGTCTCCTTCTGTAGCATAACTTGCTCGCAGAAGGAGACTACAGCAGCCCAACATAGTCTATCCCGCACCATGGCGCCGCAACACTCGGTAGGGGCAAGTCCCCGCCGACGACGGATTATGGATGACCCCTAGCAAAGTAACCTAGTATTAGTTTAACCACCTTTTTGGCTCAGAGATTTGTGAGTTGCGTCAGTATCGGAGGTCTCGCGTTCGAATCCCGGAGTAACAATATAAAAAAAAAGGTACAAATCTCATTGTAACAAATTACTTGCTATAAGAAATATTTTCTAATTCCCATAACTTTCATTATATCAAGGTTGCACTGTATATAATGGTAGTACATACTTGATGTAACAATGCTTCTACATTGCTGGTTGGGGCTGTGGGAGTCTCAGCTGTAACCAATCCTGGCTCATCTCCACCTTCCAGCTCTGCCGCTGGTGCTGGAACACCAATAGCACCAACAGCTCCTAAAATATTAATGATTAATGAGATTATTTAAAACTTTTTGCAAGGAATAACTTTTTGTGACATGAAAGTCACAAAGATTGGGTTTAGCTACTCATTTAGTATTTTTTTTAGATTTTTGCAGTGCCTGTGTTTGATCTTGATACATTAACTAGATATAGATAGTAATTATTTCTACAAAACTCGAAATTTTGATAATTCTGAATGGTTTCCACAATAGCTAATTTTACCAGTCATCGGCCAGTCAGGTGGACATCATTTTAACCAATATAAATGTAATCTTATATTACCAACCAATGGCTAATAATGCACATCAAAAGATAGAGACAATCACTTAATACCAAGAGCACCACCTCTGTTGATTGGCTATGAAGCTTTATAAAGCCAATACTAGCAGATTGTCTTCCTCTTTAGCTTGATGTGCTTTATTTACTCCCAGTTACTATATTTAGTTAGCAATTATGATATCTGAGTAAATTTTTTTAGTAATCTTTGGAACTCAATAATATTTTGAAAGAAATATGCAAAGTAAAAAATTATACACATACCTTGTAATGGCGATAAATTGGCATTATGAGCATCATTCATTTGTATATTACCCATTGCTTGTTCAACTGCTTCCAAATCATATGAATTGCTTTCATCATCATCAGATGTCCTGTAAAATATTCAGTTGTGTACGTGTTGAAACAGCAAGTGACATGTAAAGTAAGGACAATTGCACGTTCAATGTATCACTTATGTAATTGTAAACAAATAATATGGTACCAACCTTTCTATGTTAGGGTTTAAATACTCAACATTCATTACGTTTCCATTTGCTGAATCTCCATTATCATTCTCATCCCAATCATCAGATCCTTTACACCAGCTTAAGTTAGTGTCTATACAAGGCATGGCAACAACTGCACTTGTCTTACTTGAATCATCTTTAATTTGACATCTAATACAGCTCCAACTAAGAGAAATTGAGTTTATTGTTATAGAATCTTACAGCACTATTAAAGGCAATTTTTGTGTATACTGTCATATAAATAAGTATCCATAATTTAAGTTTTATGAATTAAACCTACAAAAGTACAAGTTTGGATTGGAATGATAAAAAAAATAATCAACATTACCTTTCAGATTGGTTCCAGCAGTTCGGATTGACACAAGCAAATACGTACAGAGTCCGATGATAAACGGAATTTTCAAGTGGAGCGTAACATTGAACTACTAGTAATCTATGCAAACTGCAAATTGGGCACTTACTAGTGAAGTGCAGATTTTCACTTGACGGCCAATCCTGATTACAAATATTATTACTCAATTACACGGATATAATATTTATTATAAATACAACATTCAATAATAATATTATAAGGGCTGAGACAATATTATTTAACTTTACTCACGGGCAATCCACCTATTTTATTGATAGTGAAATTTAATAGCGTTCGGTTTCTCTCACTAATGATTTCCTCTTCATAACCTAAATACATTTTGCTTTGTTTCTTTGCCATTTTAATTCATAAATGTAAATAAAATATAAATCGAGAAAAATCAATAACAAATCCCAGACTTGAGTCTCTAATAGGAACCCATATGTTAAATGTCAATTGTCATCTGTCAAAGGGAAGTTTACATCAGCTCATGACCACAGAACACTATAAATAACGGATCTGTGCTCACTCGTGCCGCTATCTATACTTGAATATAAATGGCAACACTGGTGGGTAACAATAATCAACTAAAAATGAAAGGCAAATAAAATCTAAAGGCTCCTCTTCACAATGAGCCATGATGGCCTATCAAATTATCGTCCAAGATCGCCGCCATGATCGGGCAACCCTCCACACTATCGTGAACGTTCATTAACTGTCTGTCTACTGTTGTGATATGACGTCTATCGAAAATGAATACCGAGGTGATCTCGGCTGCGGCAATATTTTTACTCTGCGTATATATTTATATAATCATTTAGGGTTTTAAATAAATGACACATTAACATTATCTACCTACACTTATTTAATATTTAGTACAGTACCTACGTTATTACTTAATAGTTTACTTATATTTATTTTTGAGGTGCTTATGTAATAATAATAATAATAATAAGATGCAGAAGGCAGTACTACTGGACATGGCTCGTATTGTGAGAACTTCTCACTGAGAAGGTTCCTTTCTCTGCCTCCCCCCCACCGGTAGCCTGGGCTGATTATGGCCTTATTGCCGGTGGTATGCCCAATTTTATACTTTTTTTAAAAATATTATTATCTTATATATAAAATTTCCATGTCACAATGTTAGTTACCGTAGGTACTCTTCCGAGACGGCATTTTTTACCAAATTTTATATGCATATTCAGTAGGTCTGAGAATCGGCTACTATCTATTTTTCATACCCCTAAGTGATAAGGGTTGTTCACCCTTAATTTTTTTTTTAATTTTTAGACGATTTGTTTTGTTTTTATTTTTTTATAATGTGGTATTAAAAAATACATACAACCCTATATTTAAACTCTTCTATTACCAACCCCTGCTTTTTTGTGTCAAAAAATCTAGACACGTGCGAAGCCGGGGCGGGTCGCTAGTTTTATATAAAAAAGTGTAATTGTGAGAATGTTCATCAATAAAGAGTATAATAATAATAATATCATTTATTTTGGGATTCCAAATGCATATCTATTTTTGGTATAGTTCTATGAACCTAAAAGTCTCTTCGCAACCATTATTTCTATATCGCCAAAAATATGTCTGTACTGTATCCGAGACAACTCCGTACTGAGTAATCGGCGATTGTGTGGACGGGCACGCCATAATGGGCAAGCATTCCTTTGATGTACCGACACAGCGCCGAATACGTACAAATAACGCCGATTACAGACATTTAAGCCCTCTACACTTGCGTCATTGCCTTTATTCGCCTGCATTGGCCCAATGTGAAGAGGAGCCATAACAAAATTATAAATAATTTCGTAATCAGACTTTTATGAGGGACTTAAAGGCCAGAAATGCATGCAGGCAGGGCCGGATTTAGAGGTTTGGAGACCCTGGGGCAACAAAGGGGTGGAAGCCCCCTGGCCCCAAATTATTTTCCAAATAAAATGAACAATATAATAATGTTTCAACAATGTCTTGCGTTTAGAAACCACAACCACACCTAAACCACAACGAAATTTACGCCCTTAGTGGGTCTTTTCAATAGTTACTAATATTATAGTCGATAGTTATGTTATATTATTATTCGATGGTTCTCGAATCGCACCTACCAAAAGCATTAAAGCAATGAAATGGCAACTCCGTGTCGAGTGCTCTACAATAAAATGTCTATTGTCTAGAGGTGGGAAAAACATATCTTTGATGAGATTGGATCTTTTGTATCTGCATCAGTCCAATGATTCGAATCAGTGAAACGCATCGTTTACATCATTTGCATCAGTGAATCTCATATCCGCGAGTCGAGACATTCCGCGATTAAATTAAATACCTTCTATCTTCAAACGGCATATGCAGATTCGATTTCTATTTGCACTTTTTCGAGGCATTCTTGGTAAGATTTGGACAAAATACTGTTTGAAAAAGTCTTTCGGGTCGGAATTTTATATCCAGAAATAATCATAGTGAGTAAATCTTTCATTTCTTTTTGCTCTACAAGTGCAAATGGATGATATTTTTTTACTATTAATTTAAGAATTTGTTTATCAATTTCGAGGCTTTTTTTGAATGAAAAACAGCGGATGAAGTGACGCTTCTTGTCGTTCCAATCCAATTTTCCCACGGTTCATGTTCCCAACAGATTTATTTGGTATTGCCATTATAGTTGAGCAATAAACACATTTAGCTTTAGAATCTTCAATTTCGTTAAAGTTATTCCATATAGCACTTCATTTTTTAATTGGCGGCATTATTGTTTCATTACAGACTAATTATAAATATAATATACAGTAACCTATCCAGAAGGCAGATAGTAGAAACAAAATATTCAACTAAACAAACTTCTAAAATATTTACACTTCAATTCAGTCTCAATACTACCAGTTCACAACTCATTATAATAAAATGACAGTAGGTATAAACATAAAAATAAGTTTCTATTTTAATTTAACACCCCAACTTAAACAAACCAATTTTTACTTTCGCGAACAATAGTCAACAAAGAAGTAAATAAACCCGTAACACGACTAAACGAACGCGATCCGTCTTTGTCCGAACTCCGAAGCGCTCTGAACAATCCAATGATTCGCTCGCACGAGCCACGAAACACTATCTCATTCGCATCTCCATTCCGCAAGCGACGCGTGCCGACTGAGTGAGATTGAGTTCGAGATGCAATTGATGCAAATGATACACTTTTATCCGTGTTACTGATTCGAATCAGTTGATCACTTGAATGAAACGACTCAGTGAGTCGTTTCAGTAAAGAGTTACACTCCTCTACTATTGTCTAGTTTAATGAATTAAGAATTTGCGGGTTGGTCAAGAGTGCATGGACTTTCATTCAATTCGCTATTTTACCATATAACATTAGTTCGATCGATTATTTTATCTAGTGAATAAAGCATTAATTTAATTTAGACAAGAATAAAAAATGGCAAGTGAAACCGCAATTCCTCCTCCTGTCTTATGGGCACAGCGTAAAGAAGACGTTTTTCTCACATTTAGCATTGAATCCAAAGATCCGATTATTAAAATAGAAAAAGATTCCGTGTATTTTAAAGGAGTAAGTGCTCAAGACAATAAAACTTACGAAGTAACTATACCATTACACGATGCCGTTGTTCCGGAGGTTAGCGGTTTTGTGAATAAAGGCCGGTGTATAGAAATGGTTTTACGCAAAGAAAAGAAGGATGCACCCTACTGGCCGTCTTTAACGAAAGATAAGAAGAAACCTCATTACCTTAAGGTAGATTTTAATAAATGGAAAGATGAGGATGATGAGGATGAAGAGGCTGGTGGTGGCGATTACGACTTGGAATCTATGCTCCGCTCTATGGGTGGTGGTGGCGGCGATAACAAGCCTGAGAAACCATCATTCGATGACTTAGAGAGCGATTCAGATGATGAGAACTTGCCGGACTTGGAATAAAATATTGGTAGTGCTATTACTTACATTACAGTACATTATGTATAAGGTTTTTACAGTTATAATAAAATCTTTATGAAAAGTATTCGCTTTTTTTTATTGTATCAGGTAACCAGACTTTTATACCATACATTAATTCTATTATCTTCACAGTCTGTATCGAGATTTATTGACTGTATATACTTTTAATAATAAGATTTAAAATGAAATAATGCTGAATGTTACAAATGGTAGTCTTAAATGAACCACCATATGTATAAATTGAATTTGTAATGAGAATAACAGACAACAGTGGCATTTATTAAGACCAATTGCAGAAACTGATCAATTTTCTTTTTTATTACTGCTACAACAGCTAGTTACACATACCTTGTTGTTAAATCTTAACTATTTGACTGTGTAA
This sequence comes from Anthocharis cardamines, assembly GCA_905404175.1. Lineage (NCBI taxonomy): Eukaryota > Metazoa > Arthropoda > Insecta > Lepidoptera > Pieridae > Anthocharis > Anthocharis cardamines. The sequence continues at coordinate 7,062,510 of FR989959.1, forward strand.
ATTGAGTTATATTTTTCTAAGTGACAAGTCTTCTGGAGTAAGACATGGTAAGGTCCCTGTATACCTAGAACAGAAAGTTGCATCATATTTGAGACCTAAAGTCTCATAATGACCACAAGAAAGCTACCTATGCGTCCTTAGCAACATTTTTTATTCATTTTAGACAAATGAGACAAATTATATTATTAACAATTATTAAAAATCAATAATATTCAAATTTCCACAGTATTCAATTAATAATAGTAAAGAATACAAAAAAAAAGGAAAAATTCTTTGACCCCAGCTAAGTCTGCACAAAATGTATTGTAGTTGGCATGCCTTTGCACGCAAGTACCCATCTCTCTACATAACAATAAATAGACTTTTCAGCACAAACATATTATACAAACACATCAATGTGTGAGTATCGCTTGTGTACTTATTGTAGTCAAGGTGTGAGTGTTTAGGGATACCTGCTTCAAATTATTAACTTACCTTTCCCCCATTATTTAATAAGTTGAAGGTTAATCAAAATAGGTTAAATAAAGTAACTATTTTGTAGATTGCTGTTTTATTTAATTTAGTAAAAACAATAAATAATACCACTACCTACAATACAAATCTGGACTTGCCATATTAGTTTAAAATGTAATTTTATTATAAAAAATATCAATAGAAGTATATTGTTATATTACAACACAATGCTGAAGAGTGAATAGACCTAGAGCATGATAAATAATATTTATTTAGATTTCTCCGTTAGTGTTATATTAACACTGTATAAGTGGAATTGCTGACCATGTCGCCGCGTGTTGAGTGTTATCGCAATGCAATAAATAAGCCGATTAAGACTCTCACACTTCAAAATATATGAGGATCCTTGACCAGGACAAAATATTGGCGCACCATGACTTTGACAATCAAACAAGAAGTAAGATGAATCAGATCTCCCAAATGCCAAATTTTTTGCAGGACTAATTAATATGCCAAGACTATGTTTTTCAAAAAAGTAAACCAATGCCTTGCTCAAATTAAATCGATCTGGTTGAATGTTATAAACAAAACCGAATATCACTTTATCGTATTTAAACGAAAATGAATATGGGTACATATCGTCGTATTTAGAATCAAGATATTCGAGAGTTATTTCGTGATTCTGTTGTCCACTTATTTTAGCGTTGCATTTTTTGTGGTAGTTGTGACCGTTTTCTACAATGCCATCGAGGAAACTTCCTGTCCAAGCGCTGAGGTTACACGCCTTCGTCATGACGAGTGCGACAACGCAAGTGGCCAAGTATTGTTTACCTCGGTATATCTCTTCGAACTTATTATCCTTCGGGTGTACTGAGCCCCAAAGTGAATAAAGATCACCCGGAAATTCGATATCCCAGTTCTTCCACATCGCCTTCGGAGTCTTTCTTTCGAAACCTAAATCGTTAACAGGATTCATGCGAGACCAAGGAATCGTTTCGATGTTCAACCAATACATTTTCTCATCAACTATAGGGCGCACCCGTCGGCGCCGTAAGTACGGGGTATTCGGATTTTCGTCAGCCTTGAAAAGTGGACTCAGTCGGTAATTTAAAGCGGAATGCCGTGGAGCAGTTTTGACGGAAGTCAGTTCAAAAGTATAGAACTCAGGAGAATTTGGATCTGTCACTATCTTCAGTAATCTAGCAATAAGAGCATCAAAAGATCGATACAACGTCCACGTGGCAACAGAGCTAGCGGTCTTGGGGGAAGTTCCTGACTCTGCGGCTTTTTTCTTCTCAGCTTCCGCAGGTTCTGTTTTTTCAGAAGGCGGCGGGTATGGATCGAATAGATGATAGTAACCTTCGTTTTGACAAATCACAATACTGCAGGAAGGAAATCGTACGATAACATATCGCAGTCTTTTCAGAACTGCTCTCAAATATTGGTCGAGACGTTTCTCCGGATTCTCGTTCACAACCAGTATCTTCTTTATGTTTACGTTGATAAATTTTCCATCTAAGATTATGTTTTTAATGACTCTCTTCTCGCAAACGCTTTTATTAGTTGCCTTGTCGAATATCTCCAAACCCTTTTCTATGCAAGTATCTACTAACAGATGATCCCAAGTTCTGATCGGATGCATTGTTGCCATTAGCATAGCGATTAAGCAAACAAAATGACACGCCTTAACATCTGAGGATGTCTTTTTATCTTTAAGGGATGTCGTTCCTTCTATTCTATACATTGCATTGATCAATTGATATCCAATGATTGTTTCGCTTTTCTGTTCCGAAGATTCTATTGACGATTTCTTTTCAGAAGAACTCTTTCCGGTGTCGACTATTGAAAACCTGGATTTGTTAGATTTGGGCATCCCTGTTTCGAAATTGTAATCTTCTGGCAACTGAAGGCGTGGTTCGTTCAATAGTCTCCTAACAATAATTCTGCTCAAAACAAATTGTTGTTCAGGAGTTTTTCCATCTTTGTTGTATGAAATCCTGTAAGATAAATAAAATAGGTTAGTTATGCAAAATATAACTGCACACATTATTGAAGTTTCTTTAAGCAATTACACATGCCACATCAAAACTTTATTTCATGAAATCGGATGTCGTTAAGAAAAGTTATCTTCATTCAAATATCTTTCTTAGAAGATCAGCTTAAGATTAAGCCAACACATACAGAGTCACGCGCATTAACTAGTAAATAAATGAATCTATAATAAAAGTATATACGAAACTAACCTAGCTACCAAATCATGAAGATTGCGGAATCTCAGAAAGCACGCTTTTCCTTTTCCTGACAAATCTCTTAGGCCCATGGCGTTACATGAGCTGCCATCGTACAGGTAGTAGAGGCCATTCTTTTTAAAGAACGCGCAGCTGTAAGTCGCCGTGGTGACCATACCGCGGTCGCATCTGTTGAAGAACTTGCGGTTCAGCGTGTCTTCGAGCTGCCAAGTAGGCCCTTCACTCACTACGTCGATGTTCGCGTTATAAGCCTATAAAATATTAAAAATAGTCTGAAGATATGACACTGATCATGGAATCTGCACAAAAAATTTTAACTGTCTAAGAAGATTTGTATAATCTTTAAACTTTTTAGTAATGGCCGATTTTGTGCAGTGGCGTAGCTGTCATAGGGTAAAGTGGTGCAGTGCACCGGGGCCCTGAAGCTGAGAGGGCCTTCTGGGCTTTAGAAAGAGGGAGAGGCAGCACTTTAAACTGGAAAAATTATAACAATGGAAATGCCGAACGTCCTTTATAAGTAATAATTTGTAAATAATTAATTTTGTGCTAGGGGGTTGGGGAGGTTGCGATTTTTTTCTCTATGCACCGGGGCCCTTTTCCACCTAGCTACGCCACTGATTGTGTGTTGTACAAAACACTATTCAATATATACTTTATTGACAAAATCATAGAAATTAGAAAACATTTAATTAAAAGCTTAATAAATATATTCATATTATGTTATTAATACCTAGAAAAATAGTTATTTTATTTATTATTCCGAGTATCAATCATCGACCATTAAGTACATTAATTATAAGATACATATTTTTATGTTCTCTAGTGTCATTTGTTATTAAAATACATATTTTGTGTCAATGCTATATACTCGTATAATATGTACCTGATGCCCAATAGCTATTTTTGGAATGATATGAACAGGAGCAAGTTGAAACTTCTGTTGTTTATTTTCATGCAATTTCTTAGCCGTATCTATTATGAAGTCGACAATTCCCTTCGTCCACGTGTTCACACTGTACTTGTAGGACGTTACAATAGCCATTACTGCAGCGAAAGGCAAAACATCTATCGTTTTTGTATCATTAATGGCGGACGATCCGCGAATTATCTGTGTATTGTCTGGTAGATTTTTAAAGTTGCTGGGTTTAGCGAGTTCTTCGTCTGGGTTGATCTCTAATTGGTCCTCTGTTAATGGTTGGGTCATTTTTTTGCGAAGCTGTCGCAACTTAGAGCGATATCGCGCGTCCTCAGTCAGCAAGATATGTCTGTCTACGTTAACTGCAGGTAAGGTTTGTACTTCATCTTCGACCACTTCGGCCGGAGCCAGCTATGAACACAAAGCTCATTTTTAATTATTGGTTACTTCACCAATCGTAATTAAATAGTTACTAGCAGCGCACCCCGGCTTCACACGCAATGTAAATGTACTATGTGTACTAAAGTCTATGTTATTCGCTGATAATGTAGCTTTCTATTGATATAGCAATTTTTAATCGGTCCAGTAGTTTTTGAGTTTATTCGTTACAAACATACAAAAGTACAAAACCTTTCTTCTTTATAATATGTAAATGTAGATAAGGAGTTAGATATGAGAAAAATAGATGACAAAGTAGCAGTAAAGAGCGTGATGCTAGTTTATTAGAAGAATAAAAACATTCTTACTGGAACTTCAGGCTCTGGTTGTGGCGATGGCGGTGGCGGAGGCAACGGTGGGGGCAGCTCTTCTGCCTTTCTTCGCGCCTCTTCTTCTTCAGCTTTCCTTCTCTCTTCCTCTTCTTTCTTCCTCTTCATCGTTTCTTCGTCTTCTTCCTCATCACCCAATTCTTCCTCCTGGAAATAAATATAATTTACATAATCAGTAAATTGTAGTATTAACTAACCAATTTTCTATCTATCTATCTATATCTTTTTAAAAATCTATTTATCTATATCTTTATATAAATCTCTTCACGATGTTTATGGTCGCACTCCTCCGAAACAGCTCGACGAATTTTGATGAAATTTTTTATGTTTATTTGGTAGGTATAAGAACAGGTCGTAAAGTATATTTCATACCGCTATAGGAGGTGTCCCTGTCCGGAATGTTTTATCTATTTTTTTTGACAATAAAGAGAATTGCTATAATTTTCTTCATTAAAATAGCCTTGCGAAGCCGGGTCAGGTAGTTAGTAATAAAATAATTATTACTTAATGGAAATGGCGCTAAGCTAAATGAGCTGTTTCGAAATAGCAACACTTAGGTTGAATGCTAGAAAACCTTTGTTCCTGATATAAACTCTAATAAATAACTAACGTAAAATCAATATTTAATAGTTAAGCAACATACCTCTTCGCCTCCTTCCGGTGGCTGTAAAATTAAAATAGTTTTAATTTTTGCAATATAACTACTATAAAGTACTAATTGGTGTTCCATATATTTCTCAAATTTCGTTCTGTTATAGCAATAGTGTTATATAAATACAATAACAAAAATAAAATAAATATCGTGTATATCGTGGTAGTTTTTATGGATTGAGGGGTAAACGGGCTGTCGGTCACCTGATGGTAAGCGATTACCGGCCACTATAGACATCTGCAACATTGGAGGCCTTGTGGAGGCAAGTACGTTGCCGGGCTTAAAGAAAAGAGTAGGCTTTTATCCTAGATTGTCATATGTATTGTAATATACCCTGCAGATTGCAATTCGTATCCAGTATTCATGAGATTTTTTTATCTGAAACTAAAAGCTGGTACATTGACCTAAAATAAAAAATGTATAGCATGGTTAGGGAAATACTGTCTTGTGTGGAATTAGACTTACAGGCGCGGGCGGCGGTGTTGGGGGAGGTGTCGGCTCGGGGTCTGGGTCAGGCTCCGGCAGCTCATTGCTCTTGTCACGAGGCTTCGGCCACGGCGGTACTACTTGCGTCACAGACACGGTCGGAGAGTCCAGGTTAACTGGTAAATAATAGATTGTTTAAGAATTGGTCCATGCTTATGAATCCTTAACTGTTTATGAACATAACCTGGGAAAAATTGACAAGCACACCTTTGTTTGGTTGTCAATCTATCAGAATAACATGGTTCGGGAAAATAGTTTGATCCCTTCACGCGGGTGATAAACATGCACGACACCGCGCCCAAAATGTCGGCATTCACAAATACTAAGTTTTGGGCTTTTTATGACTTTGAACTTGGAACATACTGACTTTATCTTCAAGGGGTTCCTGTGGAGCGTTTTTGTATCGCAGAGGTATTGGCGGTAAATAATCTTCTTGAATGCTGTCCACTAAAGAAATTATATCACCCATTTGCTCTTCATCTACATGAGGCTGCAATGAAGAAATTATCATTTTACAAACTTACAGAATACGCCATACAGAATACTTCAGTAAGACTAGTTTTTTTTTTCGATACATCTCAAATAAAAAATATTTATTCGTTGAAGAAATTACTCACTGCACTTGAAAAGTATTGAAAAATTATAAAATATATTCATATAGATATACGTATATAATTAACGTACGCCTGCAGAAGGTCCTTCAAAATCTTCCCTGGGCATAACATTATGAAAGATTTCTTTGCCATCGCCTTGAGCTTTACTGATTGGCAGCACTCTTCTCTTAAGTTTTCCTTTTGCTCCAGGTAATTGTTCATCACTCAAAGTGCAAAATATTTGTGCCTGCAATGCACAGAATTGATAAATAATAAATTCATTAAATCTCCTACCAACACCGGAAATTGGAAAAATCCGTCTTTGATGGAAGTTGCCATTAATTAAAAGAAGAAGACAAATAATTGAAAATGTATATTTAAATAAAATACTGTATACCGGATTAAAACGCGATTTATTATTTATATTGTTTAAATTATTTATCCCGACGTGTCGGATGCTTTTCAGCAACCGTGGTCGCGGGGAAACTGTCTCCCCGCGACCATGGAAACGTCGGGATAAATAATTTAAACAATATAAATAATAAATCGCGCTTTAATCCGGTATACAGTATTTTATTTAAATGTGTGATACTCGCGTTAATAAAAGACAATATTATGAAAATGTATAATTTACATATCATATACCTTCAGTTCTCTCTTCTTCAATTTCAATACTTTAAATGCATGCACGTAAAACTGTGTTGTGGCTGGTAAATAGTCCCAGTTTTTCGTAAAAACTGATGCCATTGTTTGTGGGTTAAGCAACATCCAACAACAAGCTTTTCCAACATTTACAGATCTCAAACCGTCATTAGTACGAGGATATGGATCAAATAGGTAATACATGTCCTTCTGTCGCCATATAGCTAATGCGTAATTATTAAAATCTAATATCCCGCCATTATATTCATGGCTAAAAAATTCATCAAGGCCAGACTTTATATTCAATATGCATTCTTTTGTTGTAAATAATTGGCCTTTAATCCTCTCTCTATAAATAATTATTTCACAGGCATAAGGTCCGACTACTATCTCATTGGGAATGTTATCAATCGTCATATCGATCATTACTTTTGGATGTAGACAGTCCATATACAATTTATTGCCTAAACGCAAAACTTTATCCAACGTCTTAGAAAACCAAGTATTCGGAGGTGATATCTTAGCGTATGTCATTGCAACTACGGCTATGGGTATGGCTTGTCGAAATTTAGCATCTTCAAAACACCGGTCCCCCAAATGCATATTTGCGTTTACAATGGCACAATTTTCATTTAAAATTCTGTATCCCATCATAGCCTTTTCCGCTTGAGTAAGTTCTTTATCAGATTCGAAATCTTCATCACATTTTTCATCGATCATTTTCAGTACCTTTACTGGGGCTAATACAAATTTTTGGTCTTCAACAACACTACGAGCTAAAATGACATCCGCAACTGACTGCAGATCCTTAACGTTTATTAAAGCGGAGCAACCGTTGGAGAAATTTGAATAGGCTCTAGAATCTCTGCCCGCAGGATCAAAAATGTAGTAGCAAACTTTATCTCTCCATATCACCACCTTCATTACCCTAAATAAAAGATATTCATGTAAATTGTAGATACTTATATGCATGGACCTAAAAAAAAGAGCGGACACCACCTCTCGTTACAATAACTGAAGCACCCCTAGGAAGCCAGCTCGCTAATACAAACACGCCGGCACGCACACATTCACACCATAGGAAGCCGATCGCTCGCCATTACGCTCCCAACCGCCAACGCGTGATGTTATATGACGAAAAATAAAAGATGCCGTTCTACGTGATGAAAAGTTGTAGAAACCATAATGGTTCCATTAAATAAAGTCAGGGAATCACCTTTCATAAGTAAGGAAGTTATTTATTCACCATAATTCTCGTTTATACTTCAATATAATTTAGCAAAACGCAACCAAACAGTGTTGTCAGTAATTTAAATTTGCAAATTACCTTAAACGTAGGAGTTAAATTATTTTTATCTTAATGTACTTAGCACCGTGTTTTATTATAATATTATAAATAAAGATATTTTTTCATTAAAAATATTTATAGATTGATCGAATATTTTTTAAACTTTAATTATAACATAGATCAAATTGTATTTATTAGGAGATCAATATTAAAAGGCACACTTGATATAAAAACCATCAATTGTCAAAAAAGACAAATATCTAAATAAGAAGATCAAATATTATTTAGGTATACCAAATTTTATTGAGTATAAATAAAAGTTAAAAAATTATTATCATGTTACCTTGAGCTTGAATGCAGTTCATTTATAAATAATACAAACGCAATAATGAATATAAAGATTAAACAAAAAATACATCAATTATTTTAAAAGTGCTCATTTATATTAAATCAATTAGATTTTAGAGTATTACGTTGCCTTTTAGTTATATATAATAAAATCCAAGTTCTGAGGTCACCACACCTTAAAAATGGGTAATTTTTTTCCATATGGCAATAATTTAGACACTCACACATAGTTCGCCGCCGCCATTGTGGTGCTTCAAATATTTCTTCGCGACGTTCTGTCCGCTCTTTTTTTTAGGTCCATGCTTATATGTATTATAAAAAAACATATGAAGAACAAACCTAGTCAATATAACACCAGCACGATTGTCTTTGAAGAAAGCTTTTAAACCCCGACATAAATTATATACCGTGGGATCCAGAGACATAGAGTAACCAACAACTTCAGGTTCCCCGAGTAGAACCTGCATACGCTTCCCATTTAGTACTAATGTTTGTTTTTTTCCAAAAGGTAACACTTCACATATTCCTTGGACGGCGGAATGATCGTGAACCTTATCCAAACACTGCATGTACCTATGTGATTTAAATAACTCATTATTTATTTGTCTTAATTAAAAAATAATTTCATTGCCGTTATTCACCATTGATCGCCTGCATCTATTAAATTATCAATTAATTTCATCGTCCATTGTTTAGGATGATAGTGAAAAGCTAAGCAATATGCCATGACGCTCATTGTAAGAGCCTGCCTTCCCCTTGATCGACCACCTGGAACATAATTTAAAAACAAAATATCGACAAAGTAGCAAATGTTAATTATTTAAAAAGATAAAAATAGCTTACCGAATTTTGGATCATACATATTGAAAGAACCAGTTAAAATGCCGTAATGAACGTCGGGTCTCCGTTCTTTTGTACAGGGTAGAACTGTTAATGAATGCGTCTCCAATGTACCTCTTTTAAGGTTCGCCGGGATATGAACCTAAATACAACGAATTATTAATCAAACTACACAGCGCGACGTTACCATTCTAAACACGTCTTCTAGGATACGAATAACAAAATCTTACATGTTCAGGCTTAGGAATTTCATCCAAGCCACAAACAGAGTCATCATCTTTTAAATGTTTCTGTGTACCTCTTGCTCTTGGTTTACCATCAGTTACTCCTATTGTTGTGTATGGAATTTCAGCCATTCTAAAAATTCGATAAACCACACTTAAAAATAAAACCAAATATAATAAATTCAACATTTTAAAAATAACGTTTCCATACCCTCCACCTTTTTTATGCATTTGCTTTCTTCTCATGGCAGCGTATTTCCTATTCAATCAAATTATGCTATTAGTTTTTTAAATGTTGCACATAAGATACAAATTGTTAAATATTATTTAAATTTTATATATTATGATGTCCTCACTGACCTGCATTTTTTTCTGGGACAGTCTTTTCTTAAACATAACCTGTAGTATGAAACATTAGATAAGTAGACGCTAGAATAAAATTGTTATGCACTACGGGAGCTTTACCACGATGTCTTAAAGCAGCATCATGACAGGAGTCCTTGACGATTGACAGAGAGAAAGCTAAACAATTTACAAAATGTATGGCGCATACATTATTACGTAAAGTAGGATGGCAATAACACTGCTCTAAGAAATTATGGTACAGCACCAGCTCTATATAATCCGTAGCAAGTCAATCAACATACCCTCCTTTACGACACGGTTTTCTCGGTTTATCACTGAAAAAAAAAGTGTTGTCAGAATTCTATAATATTGAACTGAACGTATTTATGTTTTATCCTACCTTGGGAATTTTCTTGGACCAGGTGCATAGACCGCATCGGGAACGAATGATTTGTCTCTGTTAATCACTATACCACTATGAGGTTTAAATAATCTGAAATATGAAAATATTTAACGATTAGAATATCCACAACGTTAAGAAGAAAACTATATTCTATTTATAACTATGTACCTACTGTAAGTTTCTTTGTTTATAAAATTGCAGAATACTTAGTAGCTATCTATTACTCATTATACTCATCTTAAACCATCTGTACTTTAAATTCCCTTATAGATTATATTAAATGCCATTTGTATGCTTTTGATAACAAAATAAAATAAAATATTTGACGGGCTCGATGGCGCGTTAGGTAGAACACCTGCCGTGCGCATCGATGGGTCGTGGGTTCGAATCCCACCGGGACAACATGTTTATAATTTTCTATAAGCATGGTTTCCCCACGTCTGGTAACTTCGGGCATTGATCGGGTGGGAGGAATATCGAAATTCCGACCGGGTAACGAACCACCGTTCATAGATGGAAAAACCGTGAAGTGCACATTGCGCGTTTAATTCGGTTTCAGTCTATGGATTATGAAAAAGGTCGACAGCGCATCATTGACTGATGTTCTGTGGCTGAGGTATCACCTACCATAAGTGAACCTCATGCTCATCTGTCGATATCTAACATAAAAAAATATTGAAAATTTAGAGCTGCTGTAAATCTTACTCATAACCCGCCTTAGGTGGTAGTGGAGGCTTGTAATCTGTCGACTTGATGACTGCCTTTTGAGCCCTTATTACTTCACCGCTTACTTTTGGGCTCGGTACCTAAAATAAATTGATTACACAGATAATTATTTATATTGGTAACAATATCATTGGATTAAAAGGACGGTCTTTCGAGAGGAAAGGATCATATATTTTATCATTATTTCATACTACTTATGTCCTATTGTACTTCTGTATGATGATGATGAGAGAGATTGATGATTAGTGGAAAACCACTCGACTCATACAAAACCTTCAGAAATAAATAGTACCTAGTATCTAGTGAAAGTGGTAAATTCAAAAACTCAATCGACACAATATGTGAACCATCATACTTACATTGAATATAGACTTATCTGAAGCAGTGTGTTTCACGATAGGAGGCGGCACGGGTAAAGAAATGTCAGCAGGTACCAAGTCAAAATATGTAACTCTCTTTTTATTACTCTCTTTTCTTTTTTTCTTCCTTAAAATTCCGCTTCCTTCATCTTCTGAAGAAGACTCAAAATCGAACCCGGGATAGCCCTTTCTAAAATTAGTAATTGGTTCAGATGAACTATATCAAATACTTAACGTATATTGAGGCAAATTTTAAGGAAATTATATTTACCTCTTTGGTGCATTAGATCTTCTAGTAGGTGGCTCAGCTGAACAATGGCCTATGTATCTTAATCTAAAACAGCATATTTATTACGGAATTAGCATACATGCTATACATACATTACATGTTCAACTATATTATGCTAAAAATAAATATATTTAAAATAAGTGCTTTAGGGAAATTTTCTTTTAAACTTACCTAGTATGCATAGAAGGAGCCATTGGGACACACGTATCCTTATAATGCCTTGGCTTGAATGGCTTTGTTTTAAAAGAAGGCGGTTTTGGCTTCTTATTACTTTTAGAATCTTAAAATAATATTATTTTTTTTAAATTAGACACTCTGAAACCATCGGCTTTCAGCAGCTGGTGTCAATTTTTGTGTGCTCGTTAAGAACTTAAGAGGGGTTTACACGGGTAGATTATCGCCGTGCGGCTAGTCCCTTCACAAGTCGCCTCACTTAGCTGCATCGCTAGCCCATTTCCACATGTGTCTAAAATCGCATGCGGCTCGGTCATTTCTTTCGAAAATGTTGAGCAGAAAAGAATTGAAATGGTTTGTTATTCAATTATTCAAGAATTCCTTGAAGAATAAAAAGAGAAGAAACAAAAGAAAAGAAGAAAACGTAATTTATGGGTACGTGGATGGATTTCCCGTAAGGTCTTGAGTGCTTCGGATACTTTACTGGTGGAATGGAGTTTAGAAGATCCTGTTACTCCGCTTATACAAAAATGTGATACCAATATACGTGAAACACTTCTTTATGCGACGGGTGATTGTCTGCTACTGATCGTTTACACGGTCGATTTTAGTCACCAGCCGCATGCGGCCTTTCGCCGCGCGGCCAAAGTCGGATGCTACCCAACTTTGGGGCTTGCGGCTATAGTCACTTGCGACCTAGCTGAATTGCCATTTAGACGGTCGATTTTCGCCAAAATTGTGCGGCTTTAGTAACCCATGTAAGCCCAACATTAAAGGTATGAAGGTAGGAAACCTTGCGTTATGAAGCGTCGCGGAACCCGGGTTCGATTCTCACAGAGTAGGTATACCTAATACGTTTGTAATTTTCTATAAAGGTGTTTTCTCTAGAAATGCTGATAAATGTGAAATTGAAGAACAGGTAGGGATGTGTATCACGTGGCTAGCTTGAGGTATCTATATTCGTTGTGGAAATGTGACCTTAAAAAGAAGTAGTACTACTTACTTTTCAAGTGTTATTATAGAAGGATATATATATATATATATATATATATTATAAACAGGCAGAGGGCCCGCAATAGTTCTACCAAAAACATGGAGAATGATATTACAAATTAGACCAAACATATAAACCGCCACTGAAAATCTAGACGAGCAAGTACAGTGTATGTGCCAAGCGTCGTAATTGATATAGAAGGCTGTGATCTCATTATGAAACACTAGGTACAGTGATTCACCGCGAAAGCCTTACTAAACAGTATCACAGTTACCATATTTAAGTTCGGATCAAGACCACAATGGTTACGGATATCAGTCAATATTTCTGGTTTTCTGATCTAATATAAAAATGTTCTTACTTTCAGCTTGAAATGTAAGAGCCTCAATGATTTCAACGACATCCTTGCAGTCAGTGACCTTAGTTTGTTTACAGACTTGTTGCAATTTCGGCGGACACTTACAAAGGCTGAAAATAAAATACGTTTAGGTGTTGATAAGTGTTAAGAAAACGAATATAAATAAAATATGATACTAACCGCTTTTTCATAGACATTTCGGTTTTATGTATATTTCCTTTCTTGTACTTTTCAAATATCTATTGAATATTTTTTTTAGAATTTTTTAGTTTTTACACCAACAATTTTAATATTTTGATTTATTTTGACATATTCTATTAATAAATTTGACTTCTTATTCCAGACGTTTTTTATGACATTTGAAAACTAAGCAATCCATATTAAAAGCGAGGTAGACGAGCAAAAAAATCTCGTAAATATTAGAAAATTATGTAATCTAAATAAGATTAAATGTTTTTTTTTATATTAAAATGCAATATCATAAATTAGTGAAGTGCACGTTGCACATTTGGTTTCAACCGCCTCGACGCGCTGTTGACTTATTTTTTTATATTAGCGACCCCTCCTGGCTCTATTTAATAATGAAGGGTGCCGGATTATTGAAATGTTCGGATTACTGGATTGACACAAGAACAAAATCGTATCTGTGACATCGTTTATTTGCAGATACCATTTTGTTCTTAGGACCCGTCGATTTATAAGCTGGCAGTAATTTATTTTGTATGCAGTTATTTTGAATATAATTATAACTATCAACGACTCTAATTATTTTACACAATCTTATATTTTGTTCTGTTTGTGTATGTATAATTTAAAATTTATAAAGAGATATAAATTTTAAATAAACATTCCTATCCCAAAGAATATAACTTACGACCCGCGGACGCGAGATAGGTATATTTTATTAATATAATAAAATAATAGTTGTAATAGTTTAAACATTTATTTAAATTGTTGAATTTGTATTCAAATATTTATAAATATCTCGGATTTATAATTATACATTTTTAGGGACTTGATATCGCAAGCGGACGAGGCGCTGTGAGACAAAAATGTATGGCGCTCAATAGAACGAAATACAATATGCGCGCCACGAGATGCCTGAGATGGAGAGATGGATGAATTATATATATATTTACGTAAACGGTTCTTTTTAGTTTAATTTACCTTTCCTTAATAATAATATAAATAAATGAAGTTCTGTCTCGGTTACGAACTTGTTGGCGATTCTGCAATTCGGAAAAGAATGGGGCTAGTAATACTGCAAAACAAGCGACTAGGATCAACCTAGTAGGATACACCAGCAGAAGACGAGGCGCATGTTCAGGCCAAACGCCCGCCGCGCCCTGTCCGCTTGCCATATCAAGTCCCTTACCCTATCACCACTTCCAACACCATATAATAGAAATAAATATTTTGGGTATGATATTACTGAAATAAAGACATGTCTAAAGGCCCATTTAGACGATGTAAGTTTCTTGTCTGTTGCATACAATAATATTAAATCAATAAATTACTTAGATTATCTAAACAGATCACACTATTGCTCTACTGGCCAAGTTTTCTATTCAAAACTGTACTTGGTGTTCACATACAATACAACTAAATTGTGCGAAACTTGAATGAAAAATTCGCCAGAGCAATGTTTGCGAAAAGTTGCGAAACAACGAGCCGAGAAATAGTTTAGAATGGTCAAAACTTGTTAGCAATAATTTCCTAAACAAAATTATATTAGTGTAAACATAAGCCACTTGCAACTATTTTTGTCAAGACTTGCATTTAATAATGGAATTTAATTTTATAACTTTAAAAGTAGCTTACAATTCTTGAAGATCAACTGTTACAATTGCATTAAATGGGCCTTATTATAGTAGTGTATTTTGCATTACAATCTGCAATGAAGAGTATTATAATACATTAAAATTGGTCCACCAGAATGGCTAACATTGTTTTTACATAATGCATATAACAAAATTTTAATGGCTAATACTACTAGGTGTAAGAGTGCAAAAAGTATTGTTTATTGTAACAATTTAAAAGCCATAAAATAATGTTTTAAATACTTGTATAATTAATTTATTAACATTTGTAAATAAAATCTTAATAATATACTGTAACCATTTACTAAAGAGAGATCCAAAGAAATCAACTAAACATTGAATTATGGAGAACTTCTAAATCATCTTTTCTCTGTTCAGCTCGTATTTTTTCTTTCTTAAAAGCTTCGTATGCTTCATCGTCAGTAGGTAGTTCATGTCGGCAAAATGGACAAGAGTTAGTCTGAAACATTAATTATACATTATTTGTCAACTTTTATTTACATATAAAGGAATAAAAGACTATTATTTAATTGTACTTATTATTTGTAGAAACGAAGATATGAATAAAAAAATGATATAGTACAAGATTATTTTTATATATTAGGCAAACACCTCATCTAATGGTTAGTGATTACCTACTGCAACTATAGACCATAGTAAGGCCGTGTGGAGCGCATGACTGGCCATATTCTACAGTTCAGGCAATGGTCCAACGCACCAAGGGGTGGATCGACATACACAAAGTAACTGTCTGGATGAAATGTCAGCAGAAAGTCCATCAAACTGCCTGTATGATTCAGCAGTATTTGGGTTTCGTTTAGCACCAGAGCATAGCGGCCACAGGTTTGAAATGTAAACAAGGTAAAAAAGGATAGGAAGATAGACAAAATATGTTTGGCCAATGTCTCGCTAGAGCTCAGGAACTCACATACTGTAATTTTTTTTACTAAGATACATACCAATTAACAATATTTACAAATATTAGTTTAAAAATTCTTGTAACCGTTGAGTGTGTATGAAAGCATTGATGAAAGTAGAAGAAGCGAAAGTGGTATGTAAGGATCGGAGCATATGGAATTCCGTGATCTCTGCCTACCCCAATGGGAAATGTATGTATGTATTAGTTTAAAAATTACCTTTTCAAGCCAAGTCAGAATACATGTAGGATGAAAAATGTGATGGCATGGCATTTGTTTGGCTTTTTCATTTTTATCAAAATTCTTCAGGCATATAGGGCAGTTCTTGTCCTCTGAATTCATAACAACATCTGGTAATTTTTTTACAAATTCCTTTGATGCTGGAGGGGGTAATCTAGAAATTTTAAAAAATCCCTTAAATTGTGTATACACTGAAGATAGCAATTAATTGTTCCACGCACACAATCTACCTTGTCAGTTTACTGGTAGAAATAAATGAGTTTGCTTGTACAGTGTAGTGTCTGCACTATATCAATGTGCAATGGGTTTGATTAGCTACTTGATAATTCACTATTTAAGCAATAAGGCCACCTTTAATACCTTAATTAAGATTAGTTTTTTTAAGTTATTTCTGTTTGCATTATATTCTAAGGTTATGAATAAAGAGTTTTAATAAATAAATAAATAATAAATATTTTTCATAAACATATTTTCATTACAACAAGCTACTTTGATATTGTGGCTAACTTGATGGTATGTAATCACTTCTGCCCAAAGTTATCATCAATGCCAGAGTACTTGCAAGGGAAAGTCAAGAATTACTTAATCTTGAAGATAAAATATTGGGGTACCTGGTACAGAAATACCACTGGTGACAGTATCTTCAAATGCATTGCACTGCACTGAGAGGGTTTGCATGGAATATTCCACAATAGATCTATTTATGAGTACATCATTACATTCAAAAACAAGCAATTTATGAAATAAGCACTAAAAAATGCTTTAATCCTAGTGTGCGAATTTAACTGGGCATATTAATTTAAATTAAACTTACTGAAAGCAATAATTAGTAGTAGTAAACTAGTAATAATTATTGCTATAGCTATGTTTTAAAAATCACTATTAAAATATTTGTTTAGTTAGTAATAAATTTATTAATTACCTGGGCCATTCTCCTGTGAAATTATCGTCAAATATATTATAATCCATCAACAGTCTTGCCAAATGGAGAAAATGATTGGGTTGTTCACCCTCTTGTAATTCTCTCCATCCCATTTCTTGAAAATAGTCAGTCATTTTCAGTTCAGGATAGTGTGAGATAAAGATTATTAGAGATAGCTAATGGAGATGATATGGATTATACTTTATTTTATTTTAAACATATGTATAGGTATTGTTTAATGATAATTAATTATGTACAAATTATATATTTGTTAATTATTATGATAAAGTGCTCGCCAGATAAGTCTGCGCGCGACGGGTGGCGTACCAAATATTGCCAGGTATAGAAAGCAAACTCTCAACCACTATGCAACACCAAAAAAATCACCGGCATTCTGAATGTTAATTCGTATTAGGTATACTTAGTATACAACAGAAAACAAATTTATATTTAGATATCACGTCGAATTAACTACTAAATTTGACGTGATGTAACAATTTTATTTGTAAATTTCAATTAGTTTTAGGGTGATGAATAATAATTACATACTAAAACTCAGTGAAAATATATATATTTTTAATTTGTTACATATTGTAACTGAATAACTTATTTACCTTATTTACCTGCTCCATAAAAAATATTTACATAATCTACAATTAAATAAAACAACACCAAATTTTATATATATATATATAATGTAAATCATTTATCGAGAATATAGCAGAACTTCTAAATTTTGGATAACTATGGTCCATCAGTGGGTCAATCTTTCCATTCTATTTTCACATGTTTCTGATTCACTTGACTCGTAATTAGAAGAGTTTAAAGTTTTGCTGTCACTTGCATGATCAATTATAAATTTGTCGAGTTCTATGTCCAAAAGCCTGTCAGATTCAAAATATTGGTCTACGATTTTTTCAACATGCTGACACACATTATCGAATTAAATGCCGCTTCAGATTGAAGATATTTCACCTGTGGCTTGATTTAAATTTTTTTCCACAATACGTCTTTTTTTTCAATGGGGTTTAAATCCTAAAACAAACTAAATCATTAACCAACAACAAAGTAAAAATATGTATCGTATAAAAATACCCCACATAAAGACATAATACCATGTACTGGTCACCCCAAAAATTACCTGTCAAGTAATAAAAAAGTTTTGAAAATGGTAAAATTGGCCCTTTATTTTGCCGTTCTGCTTCATAAGCACGTTTTACTTTCAATATAACATCTCTACCAGCACTTTTTATAACCTTAGGCATGATGATTACCAATAAAATCGAATAAAAACGCCACTGCTGCACACTAATTCCGGAAAACAATATGACGGAAAGAAATTTAGTTCCAATTTTTGCCGCGCGCAGACTTATCTGGCGAGCACTTTATTTGTCATTTGATTTTGATGACTTTTAATTTTTTTCAATTTTCAAATGTCATTGTCAATTTATGACACCACAGTACATACATCGACGGTAAGTCATACAGAGTACAGACTATAACCTATACTTACTATACTTTTCGGAATTAATCCTTGATAGCATTAAGCGTGACCACTTTTAAGCACACAACACACCGCGCGTTACGAATTCGAAAAACCCACTCTCGGCTCTACACTTAGGCCGCAGAACACACGTGAAAGCTGCTGTTCTTCGTTATTAAACACGACGCGAAGAATCGTACCGTGATTCGCGGCCTAAGTGTAGAGAGGGCTACAGAGGGAAACACATCTAGTATGAGCTTGACTATGAGCGGAGCTAAAACGAAACGAAATCATTTCACCTTGGATTCCGAACCGTCACGTATTGGAAATGCGTCTAGTATTAATGTCTACTGAATTGTTGTGTAAACAATATGATTACTTTATGAAAATATAATGAAGTTGAGACAGAAAGACGGTTGATACAGAACAGAAGCCACGCCTACTTTGCACTTCTATTTATTTTTTCTGTTCTGTGGATAATGGGGAATTCTCGGAATCCTGCGAACACCGGAATCAGTCTGTCTGCCTGTCTGGTTTTCACTAATATAGAATGATTCTTGAGGAAGGTTTATGTCTATAATTTCTGAAGGTTTTGTATAAATTGGTTGAAATATAACGATAATTGTTGGAAGTGTCGGAAAAAAATAAGGCGGCTGGGAGCTTCCATTGACAACACTGCGTAATCCGTTTAAGATATATCAAAATAATGCCTATATTCCTCTCTTTGTTTATAGAGCTACAAAAAAGTCTACGATGGCATATAACACCTATCTTTTAAGGATAGCTTACTACACCCATTCTCTCTTCTAAAAATGGTCACGTATAAAGCGGTATTTGGAAATAGTCCGTCTTAATATTATTTACGGATATAGTATTAATCCTTATCCACTTTAAAACTAACGTTTTTAAAACTAAAAATCTCTAATAAAAATATATAAAATTGCTGTAAGTTATTTTATTGATATTTCAATCAATATCTCAATTTTTATTTACATTCTAACTGTAATTCCTTCACCCTCGTAAGTGATGATACGTGATAGCTTATAATTTTATTTTAGATTGCAAGAAAATATTCGTATCGTTGATCTGTCACTTGTATGCAATTTCAAAGAATTTCTCATACAACTAACAGATTTATGATATTTATACTTTCTCGCAAGTCGTTCATACTAGGGCCTCGAGGGCCTAGCATGAATCAATTTAAATACTTTCTCGCAAGTTGTTCGTGTTACGGTCGTTCACACCTATCCCTAATGGGTACTCCTCCTCAAAATCAGATAAGATATTATCTAGTTAAGTAAAATTGTGAATGCGTTAATAAATATCATTTTGTATGGTCTTTACTATTCATCTTTAACTACTAAAATATGTTTTGAAGCTTTAAACCTTATTATAAAGCCCTTGGGCGCAAAATTTTAAAATGAGTTGATATGATATTTTATGATTAAATGAAGTGTCATTTAATCATAAAATATCACAAACTCGATGATATTTTATTAATAAATGAAACCAACTATCTGATTAAACTATAAAAGCAGTAATTGACTTTAATTTATGAATACAAGGGCCAAAACTATTGTAGTCATATAAGTAAGACATTCCCGAACATGGAAAGTTTTAAATACGAATTACTCATTTAAAAACTCAAATTCATTCTTCGTAATTTTAACCACATTGCTTGCTTGAATTAGAATGTTTCATCTGTATCTTTCTTCTCAATCAAAGTAATCCTTTACTCTCTATTTCCCTGAAAGAAGAACAAACCATGAAACAAATCTGAATATTTATAATATTCCTTGTCACCTACATAAAATGAGTAGGCGACTTTAAGTATGTGAGACGTCTTGAAACTCGTTTGATACTATGTAAGTACTTTTATACCGTAAGCAGTCAACAACGCATCTTTACATGTTTACAACGTGCTCCGTTAACGTACTATCTAGTAAGCAGTAGGTAGTGGTTAATGCTGCACGGCTCGCGTGCTTACTTAAAATATAACTCAGTAAATAATTCAAAACCGAAGCGACGCACGCGCATACAGTAGTTATACCTACGCAATTTCATAGTGAATTGTCAACGCACAAACTACGAAAACATAATCTGGTTTGGTAAGATTGGACGTTTTTATAAGCTATTTTTAAATTATTAATGTAAATAACGTGCATAGTAGTCACATATCTCTTTTCTTATCGATTTTTCACCGTTTGATTGTTTGTGTTTACCGTAACATAGTTCCATCTTAGGTAAAGGTGATGTCATAGATAGGTGATAATATTTGGGTCGCGGCAAATTCCAATTCAAAATCGAGTTTCAATAGAGTTTTATAGTTAGTGTGTTATTAACAAGTTTCGTTATCATTAACCTCGTTATTTTTAAAGTACTTAAGTAAGCTAAAATTTATTTAAATATTTCGAATAAAGTTTGAAGAAATACCTACGAAGAATCAAGAAAGCGATAATTAAATTACGCATTCACTCTTTTTGCTACCGTACCCTACAAGGGCGGATCCAGCTTTCAAGTCAGGGGGGATCATATTATAATATCCGTAGATAGTCATTTTTATACAATATGTTCCTTCAAAAAAAGTATTTTTAATAAATTTATCAATGAGATAAAAAAGTATCAGAGGTTAGCCTATACCTAGGGGTAAATGAACCCCAATGTCCCCCCTGGATCAGTCTATGCTTAAAATATCGACGTAATATGTTTATATAGTAACCATTACTATTTATTATGTTTGTGTGTATTCATCTTTACTCTATACTATTATTATAAAGAGGAAATATTTGTTTTTTGGAATTTTTTATGTTATGATAAACTCAAAAACTACGGAACCGATTTAAAAAAAATCTTTCATCAATAGAAAGCTACATTATCAGCAAGTATCACAGGCTATTGTATTTTTTGTATTTAGTAAATCTACACTAAACTCGTGTCGTAAAGCCGTAAAGCCGCTCCCCACGTTGCTAGTTTTTGATAAAATCAATATTTCATATTGATATATAAGTTCCTATTCACAACCCACTACAACGACCGTCGCTATATCTATTGAGATAGCATAGCAATGTATTTTGTCAGGATTTCGTATCTTGATAATTCATAAAATAATAATATAGCAATAGTAATGTATTTTAAGGTAAAACTCACTATCAGAACGTAAAATAATTCACTCTGTTGAGTTTTTTAAAAGTCGCCAATATATTATTGGATTCGATCGAGAACCTAAAAACCTATTTGTGCATACATATAGATATATAACTTTTGCAAACAATTTTTTTAACACATTTATACTACAATAGTAGGTATAATAAATATTAAAATATTAGCTACAAGTATTCAAATACATAATATTATTAGGTACCTCTTCACGCCAATGATTACCAGCAATGCACAGCAAGTGAACCTATAGTCGATATACAAGTAACAATATACGCGAAAGGAAGGTTAAAATACATTTCATATAAGTGTGTACTTGTTGTACGATATTCTAAAGTACTTCAGGATATTATATAACTGTTAAGGTAGTGACTAAACGTAATTAATCCAGTCACATTTATACGTGACTGATTAGAATTAAAATTAGAAACAATAGACTGATTGGATAATCATACCTTTATTTATGACTAGCAACGCGCCCCGGCTTCACACAGGTGCAATGTAGTAGTACTATACACAAAAAGCCTATGTTACTCGCTTATAATTTAGCTTTCTATTGGTGAAATAATTTTTAAAATCGGTCAGGTAGTTTTAAAGTTTATTCATAACATACAAAAATTCAAAAATACAAATCTTTCCTCTTTTAATATTAGTATAGATTCTATAAAGCTGGGGTGACATTTGAGAAATACGAATATAGCACGATTTAATGAACAAATAGTGCATTGCTGAGTGCAGTGGTGACTCAATCGGATTTTATTACGTGATACGTAGTCAGTACTCAGTACACAGTCACTCATACCTACTCCCGACCTTGACCAATTTACTTGCGTTTCATAATTTTTATGGTTTCAGTGAATTTTAGATACTCCATAAAAATATAATAATTATCTTCTTTAAATTATGTAAAAAAATTAATAAAGAAAATAATATAAGATATAATATAAGAATATTATATCGACTATTCATTCATCATCTAAAGTTTACTATAATCAATCTCCTTAATTTAAAATATGTAAGAACATGGATATCGAATACCTACTAAAAGAAGTAATAAAATTACTAAGAAATACTACGAATGTTTTTTCTGGCGATGCCGAATTAAATATCGTCTAAGTTAAGAAAATAAGTCATGCTGAATTATTGACGAGTGATGACTCCCTTTATGGGTAATCATAAAAAAGTAACAGTAGAAAACATAGATCAATAAAAGGTTTTGTTTATGATTTTTCTGACATAAATCAAGGATATTCGTCTTCCCGGAGTTTTAATTATTTTAAACTTTTTACATTTAGAATTCAATTATTCATAAAATTTTACGAATAACTCGAACCTACTGCGTCTCATTGCTTACATTCTTTATTAATGACGTTATCTATGATAGATTATCTTAAACAATAAAAACTAATCTAGTACGCCGGTTATATAGATATTAGTTAGCTATAAAGTTCCTTTTTGTTTCAGAAAATGGGTAACGTAATATTTTCAATAATTTGGCTGATAATCCTAATATTCTTAGGATTCTGGGTGGCAGGTATTGCGGCTGGAATATACATATTGGTACTTCCTTTCACCGTCTGCATAGATGCGTTATCAGTAAGTGCTTTAATACTATCGGTCTTATTCATAACGTGGTATAAGAAATAGTAATGTATGTTTTGTCTCGCTCTAAGGAATACTTAAGAACGAAAGAAACAAAACAAGCTTAAGCTTTTTTTTTTAAACCTGTCCTTTAACCATTTGTTTAAACAGTGGTAGTGTTACCAGGCGTCCGGATAAATCCGGACTCATGGCCGTATTCTCGAACGCTAATCAACATTGAAGTGTACTTAAAAGTATCTCTAACTCTTTCATTACGAAGGTAAAATGAAAGACGAAACATTTTAAGTTGCCCTCAAATTTTGATTATCGTTTCAGAATTCCGCGCTAAGTCAGGCTTTTTGGTTGCGTATGCGGCCTGTCCGGTTTTCTGACCATTTTGTTACGTTTGTCATGTCGCTGATCGCTCACTTCCCCTTATTCGCTATCGCAAGTGAGCAGACAGGATTAATATTGTAATGAATATTGAATGATTAATAATCAAGAAGACTGGTTATATTACTGTTTTTAGATTTTATGATGAAATAGTCTTGTATTGTGTTACCATTTCCAGCTTAACCGGCTGGTCTTTCCGGTTCATACATATTCAAGTTCTTATTTTAACATTTATATTTCAGGGCCTCACGGACTTCTTATTATCGGTAGTTCAATTTCCAAAATACTGCGCTCAAGGTATAGTAGATGGAAGAGGATTTAATTAATGCTTACGGCTAGTCGATTCACTCATTATAATACTATCACTAAAATATAAGAAAGAACGCACATGTTTGTATCGTACAACTGCTGCAATGTATTTAAGAGATTATTTATAAATTATTTTTAATAAAGGTTATTATGTAACTGTTTTGTGTTGTTTATTTAGCCCAGAATATAATATAATCAATATTGAGTTTATAATATTAGACAATCAGTATTTACCTATTACCTAATAGTGACCCATCGCGGTTTCGAACGGGCATGTAGGTACATAGTTAAGAGGTAGTTGTATATTTTACATGTTCTCATTTACTCTTAGTCCGTTTCACCATATTGTAAAACTAGCAACGCGCTCTGGCTTCACACGGGTACAATGTAGATGTATATACATTGTACCCGTGTGAACAATGGCGGTACAATGTATAACCTATGTTACTCACTGATAATGTAGCATTCTATTAGTGAAAAAAAATTTAAAATCGGTCCAGTAGTTTTTGAGTTTATTCATAACATACAAAAATAAAAAATACAAATCTTTCTTCTTTATGTAAAGAAAACCACTGGTGTACAATCCAAACGTATATTTCTATTTCAATACAGACTTCGATTCTCGTATATCTTCTCTAACTTAACTTCCAACACTTCAAACACTTCTAAATATCGACATTCACTTAGTATAGTATAGACTTTAAATTATCACGACACGACTTTACAATAATTATTTATAATAAGTAGAACTTGACTGCAGCACGACTGCCGCCAGAATGATCTTATTCTAATATTTTACTTTTATAGCTAAACATGAGTCAATACAGTTTCTTGACTATCCCTTACTGAAACAAACGAATGACATGAACGATACAATAAAGAACGAACTGTCGAATGAATTGAATGAATGATATTACTTCTAAAATAATAACAATTGACCATCTCAATTAAATACACTTAAAAGCATCAAAACAATATGTAAACTCATTATAATTAATATAAATTACTTCTTTTTTTAACAGTAAATTTGATTACAATATACGATTTTTCCTTTTAAATTTACGAATCACAACATTTATGATATTAGTAAAGTAATTATCTGAATGGTTGTAAAAGTCGCATCAAAATACTTTGCAGTTAGAAGATCTAGACAGAGCAAACAGCGACTTCGTTTTATATTGTGTATTTATATTGACTGCACAGAGCCATGCATGGAGTAGGTTTCAAGTTCCATTCCAGACGGAACTGTCATTTCTGACACGGTTTACATTTGATTTATCTAGGACATGTTACAGTGATAGAAACGACCGGCTCGTTAGCGCGTTCGGTAGAACATCTGCCGTGCGTATCGATAGGTCGTGGGTTCGAATCCCACCGGGACAACATGTTTATAATTTTCTGTAAGCATGTCTTTCCCACGTCTGGTTACTTCGGGCATTGAATGGGTGGGAGGCATATCGAAATTCCGACCGGGAAACGAACTACCGTTCATAGATGGAAAAACCGTGAAGAGCATATTGCGCGTTTCGGTTTCAATCTATGGATTTCCGAAAGTCCGAAGTTTAAAGTAGGTCGACAGCGCATCATTGGCTGATGTTCTGTGGCTGAGGTATCACCTACCATGCTCGTCTGTCGATATCTAACATAAAAAAAATCTTCTAACTTAAGAAGGAAACTTAGACAATCGAAGAGAAAAAATATTTTGGCAGATCAGCATTTTGTCATCTTCGATTGAGAAACCTAAAATGGAATTATTTAGTTAAAAGTAGACATAAAAACACGTGTTGTATTCTTTTTAATTTATTTATAATTCTAAATAATCCAATATTTTTCATACATTTCATAGACAGTTATAAAGTTATTACTATTAATACTACTAACTAATACTTTACACTTCCTGAGTGGCTTCCATTAAGAGTTTCAGTGTGTTTTGTAAATTGGCTCCTTGTATTATGCATTCGTTGATGAAACTCCTAAAAATAATAAAAATATATTATAATATCCCCTAAGTCCCAAATGTTTAGGAGATTTTAAGGCAAAATAACTTTTAAAGTAACATTTCCTTAAAATAATATATACCCAACAGCTATAACATCAATATTATGAGAAGAATAGATCCAAATTACTGACTCAGTAATTTTACCAAATCATACTTTAAAAAACGGCTATGGTACTCGCCGATATTGTAGCTTTCTATTGGTAATTAATTTAAAATCGATAGAGGAGTTTATGAGTTTATTCGTACTTGACGGGCTTCGGTAGAACACCAGCCGTGCGCATCGATGGGTCGTGGGTTCGAATCCCACCGTGATGATATGTTTATAATTTTCTGTAAGCTTGTCTTCCCGAGTCTGGCATTGAAAGCGTGGGAGGAATATCGAAATTCCGACCGGGTAACAAACCACCGTTCATAGATGGAAAAACCGTGAAGTGGATATTGCGCGTTTCGGTTTCAGTCTATGAATTTCCGAATACTCGAAGTAGAAAGTAGGTCAACGGCGCATCATTGATTGATATTCTGTGACTGAGGTATCACCTACCATCAAGTGAACCTCATGCTCGTCTGTCGATATCTAACATAAAAAACAAACAAACATACAAAGTAACAAATCTTTCCTATTTATAATATAATATTATATAGTGTAGATTTAAAACTTACCTATAATGCTCTAATTCTTTCTCATCAATTTCATTTCCTTCTAAGCCTAATTTAATTAAAAAGTGCCGCACACCAAGTTGGGAATCGCAAGATTCTCTTTTGTATATCCTAAAATAACAAGAACTTATTAGTAAAACATAACCTAGTATTTTATGTCCTTGAACACGTTATTAGACCGCTTCGGTGATTCAGTGGTTTGCATGTTGCGTCTAGCATCGGAGGTCCCTATCTAGGGAATACATTATAATATATAATAACTAGCGACCCGCCCCGGCTTCGCACCGGTGCAATGCTGATACTAAATACACTACAGAAAAACTGTTATTATTATACATATAAACCTTCCTCTTCAATCACTATCTATTTAAAAAAACCGCATCAAAATCCGTTGCGTAGTTTCAAAGATTTAAGCATACATAGGGACAGAGAAAGCGACTTTGTTTTATACTATGTAGTGATAATACATTATTTTATTAATTATTTTTAATGTCGGCCGGGGCACAGGCGACTGATTAATAACAACTTTTTATTTACAGACACAAAAGCGTGTCTATGCCTTGCCTCACTAAGGTACTGAAATTCACACTGTATTGTAGCAGACACTGACAAAAAAATGTATATACCAGTCGACTCTTTGAAACTCAAGGGTCCAGAGAATAAATATGATTTTTTAGTTGTTTGCACCCGCATAAAGTTAATTATTAAGATTCCTCCTACATAAACTATGATGACCAACTAAATTACTTTTCTAGGTTATGTTACATTTTTCAAACTATACCGTCTATTGTCAGATAATTTTAATAGTGATACAAAAATAAAAATACGTCTATACTAAACGTCTTGTTAGTACCTAAAAAAAATTTTGATTTTTTTTATTGCGAACACAGAAAATGAATAAAATCAAACGGTATAGTTAGCGTAAACGTAATTTTCAGCCAACAGCTGCTATAACTTACGTGGGTCGACTGTATATTATATAATTATGTAGTTAAGATCTAGGATATTGTTTCATTTGTATAATTAGCTATTTATTCAATATGTTATTAAATTATTTTTTAAAATATAATTAATACCTTTTGAGATCCAGGCAAAGATTATCCATGAATATGGCAACTTTTTTAGCTTTCATCTCAATTTCTTGTTTTTCGCTCTCATCACATTTAGACATGAGTCGTTTCCGCGAATCTTTACTGCAACAAAAATTAGTATTTATACAATTACTAGCAAAACGCCCCGGCTTCGCACGGGTGCAATTTAGATGAAAATAAGTTACACGCTGATAATGTAGCTTTCTAATGGTGAAAGAATTTTTAAAATCGGTCAAGTATTTTTTGTATTAAATCGTAACAAAACCACAAAAATTGAAGAAAATGACAAAGTATATACAATACTACCCCTCGCAGCATTGCTCGCTGCGCTGCGCTGCTTGAAGCCGCACCGGCCGTAAACATAACGGTGACATGACTGTAATAGTTAGAGATATGCTGCCGCTGATTTTTTGTAGATAATGGTGTGTTCTAAAAAAATGTAGTATATCATTTTGTTCTATCATCAATAGTTTTCGCAGCGCACGCGATGTAAGGTAGTTTTTTGATATTTTTTTCACACCTTGGATTACGTTATCGTAATTTTAGTAAGGATGCCTATTTTTTTTGAAAATGAAATATAGCCTATGTCACTCAGAAATGATGTAGCTTTCCAACAGTGAAAGAATTTTTCAAATCTGCCAAGTAGTTTCGGAGCCTATTCAATTCATACAAACAAACAAACAAACAAAAAATCAAACCTTTCCTCTTTATAATATTATATTATTACTAGTATAGAAGTATAGATATTAACATAATATTATATACTATTGATACCCGAAGTATTCTTGAGGTATTACCAAAAAAAGTCGTTTCGGAGCGAAACGAATGTACAACCAATTTCGTATTTTAACTTATTAAGAAAACATATTCTATTTTCGATCATAGTAATGTCAAGCGAAATTTTGATTTTGGTAATAGGCCTCCTGTATCGACTTCCAATGGTAGACGAAACACTTGTTAAAAATTAAAAGAGAAGTACTATAGCAGCTAATTAAAGGGGATTTATTTACAAAAATGAAAAAAAATCTTACCAAAATGAAACTATTAATTGAAAATTCTGTTTAATGTGAGCTCCAATTTTGTCTATGAAACTTTTGCAGGCTTTTACTTTCTCGACGGACTTATCCTTTACAACCGAATCGGAATCAAGTCCAAATTCATTCGGATCCATATCTTCATAATAAGACATATTTGATCCTTCCAAATACGCATCATCATATTCTTCATCAGAAAATTCTTCTGGATAAAAATCACGTTTCCTCTGTAACCTATCTTCAAACTCTATACATCTCGTGAAGTTTCTTATGATTTTTGGACCAGAAGTTGTCTCAGTATCAAATGAGCTACAATTGTTTTTGTCATTATTGGTTGTTTTTTCAGTTTCAACTTGATTTCTGTCATTTTCGTTATCTTCATCGGAATTAGGAGTTTGAGGCGGAGGAATTTCGACCGACGCGTTCCCTTCAACGACGTCTAATAAATTAAAATTCTTCAAAAAATTTTGTTTCGGACTATAATGTCTTTCAATATTGTGTTCTGGTTCTTTTTTGTTGTTCTGAAATATAAGGCCCGTATACAAATCGTCTTTAAAACCGCAACTATGAACTAACTGCTCGTTTTTTAGTTTGACATTTATACACAAGTCAACTCGTAAAATATTTGTCCAAATAAAGTTATTTAAATAAATTTACTCGACTTATTCATTATATCGACGGGTCGTTGGCGCGTTTGGCAGAACATTTACCTTGCGCACCAATGGGTCGCGAGTTCGAATCCCGCCGGGACGACATATTTATAATATTCTATAAGCATATCTTCCCCACGTTTGGTCACTTCACACTAAACGGGTAGAAGGAATATCAAAATTCAAACTGTGTAAGGAACCAATTAGGTCGACAGCGCATCATTGACTGATGTTCTGTGGCTGTGACCTACCATCAAGTGAACCTCATGCTCTTATAATATTGTCTTTTATTAACGCGAGTATCACACATTTAAATAATATAATACTGTATACCGGTTTATTATTTATATTATTTAAATTATTTATCCCGACGTTTCGGATGCTACTCAGCAACCGTGGTCACGTTTTTAGCGAAATTTTGATAATAATTATTTAAAAAATATATGTGAAATTAATTTAATTTTTATATTCAAGCTATCTAATTCAAAAGTTGATTTAAAATATCTTATTACTTGATTTTTATAGCAAACATTCCAATTCGTTTTTTTTAAATAACGGATTTTCGTTTTTTTTTTTTACAGTATATCGTTGATTTTTGTACAGCGATAGTTTCAGATCTAAGGAACGATATAATAACTTTTTAACCTTGCTATATATGTATATACATAACCATATCCAAAACGAATTTGATGAAATGTTGTATGAAGACAGTTTCAACTTGAGACAGTATATTATTTATCAAAGTAGTTATCAGACTTGTGAAAAAAGAATAATAATATGTAAAATAACTTACTTTTCTATGTCTCAGTAAGTATTTTGTTGGTGTGCTTATATTCTGCTGAGGAGACACTAATTTCTCCGACTGAGCTTTTGGTGTTTCTGGAGTCTTTTCAATTGTTTGATCTAAACTCAATGTCCTCTGTGGAGTTCTTGGTGCTTGTTTATGTAGACTTTTTATAAAGGTTTGATCTTGATAATTGTCTTCTGTAACTGAAAGTGCCCTAGATATTTTTTTATCCGAAAGTTCCTTAGATGGCGTTGTAATATTTACAACTGGAACTGAATTAGACAAATGAATTTCTTGAGAATTTTTTTTAGTATCTGAAAAAAAGTAAACGTTAATAAATAACTGTATGTAACAATAATTATAATAAAATATTTTGTTTTATTTTATACATTGTCAAAGATGTCGAATCATTATCACTCTATATATCCAGGGGCATAGCTACTGCTTTATCTGCAGTATCAAAGATATGGGCCCATTAGCTAGAGGAGCCCCGAACCCTTGTAAGCGAAAATTTGCCTTCCATTAGGGCTTCGCCGCAGTTAGGAAGATGTTTTGATACAGGGACCATGAAGGGTAAGCTACGCCCCTTATTATATCATTAAGATATTCAATAAATAGATACAGAACTTAAATAAATCATTAGGTTTCTCTGAACTCTTACTAATTCATACATTTTTTTTTTCAATGTTTCATGCAACTGAGCAGCTAAACAACCCAACTTTGTGATAAATTATAGTAACTTAAAGCTGATGGAACATATCTAGGTTAAAAGTAAAAAAAAGTATATTTTTGTCAAAATAGATTTGTTCTATTTTTGGCTTTTGTTTCTTATTATTTGGCTTTTTGTATGCGTTATTTGGACTAAGTTTCATGAATCTACAAACATTGTCGCAACAAACAATATTTATATCATTTTTTTCATTTATTCTAACCTTAAATCACTTGTAAAGTTGTGGAATGGCGAATATTATATAGAAAAATGTAGCTCAGAAATCAGTCATGGGTAATTTAGGGTTATCTATTATAAGGTTTTATTTACCTTTATCGTTAGTAGCATTAGATACACTCAAAGTTGGAGCATCAATGTCAGTAAATGTATCATAATAACTCGAGTCTAAATGTGGCTCTTGTATATCGCTTAACAATTTTGCCAGAGATTTTTCTGCTATGTGCAAATCTTCATTGTTACTCATAGGACCCTGTGAAATATTTTAAATATGAAAAAAATCGTAAATCAATCAAATTATTAAAGAAGAAACAGACATACCTGTAGAGCATCGATCAAGTATACACCATAACTGTATAATTTCATATAGCATTTCGGTGTTACATACTCATTTATTTTCCCTGCAACAAAATTGTACAAATCTGTAATACATTCAAGAAGTATTGCTACTGTTTTGTTAAGACTTTCAAAGTAATGCTTAAAATTAACTTCAAAATATAGAAGAGAAATTAAACTATGTAGAAAAACTATTTCAAATGTTTTTTTTAATTCGATGATAACTAAATTACGCATATATATTGCGTGTAATATTGAAAGTAAATTTCCGAGCATCTTGGGACCATCCATAACGTCACACAAATTTTATGATTTTATTCCCCCCCCCCCCCCACATCCTTGACACAGGTGGTCACATTTATCAACCCCACCCCTATAGTGTATTACACACCTTATGCAAGCCTAAATATAGAGTAGTTAATATTTTAAGTTATTTTCGCATTCCAATACTTTAAATGGTGGCATGTGAAATCACGAAACTTAGGACTTGTTACACAATGTCACACTTAAATGAACCCCTCCCCGCTCCTTAACGTGTTACGTAATTTATACCACCCTCTTTTTTTAAATCTATATTTTTTTATCAATTCCTCTGGGATTTGCAACAGGGTCCTCCAGTGCTAAATGCAACATCCCTACTCATTAGCTCAATATGCGGAAATTTTAATGATATTGTTAAGTTGTTTTAAAAATTTCGATCTCTGACATTAATTATAACAAATACAACACCTCTTAATCCGCCAATTTCAAATAATATATCTCCTAACTTATTTGCCGCATCGACGACATCACGCTCATTGCAAAACTTCCTTTTAATACATTCCGAAGCTTCATATATAGTCCAAGGCGGTGGCATGTCCGATACAAACGGAGGATCTAGTTGCAATATCTGTGTTAATGCTTCTTCCATTATTTGAATGAAACGTGACACCCATTCATCCGATTTCATTTGCAAATATTCCTCCATTGCCTTACTAGATACTTCAAACATAACATTTCCACCATCATTATCTGCATTCTGTATGTGTAGAAAGTTGCCTTGATCCATTCCTGAGTTTTGTTGCTTAATAGGCATAGTGTCGCTTTCTGATGTGGCTTTCTTGTTCATTATCACCCCAGATCTGTCTCTTAAATGAATATTCCTCCTACGCCACTTCGAGTACTTTCCATCAGTTGTAGTCCTAATTTGATGTGTTTCCTCAGATTCTTTTGACACCAGTATTGGGACTGGAGTTTTTGATGTTAGATAATTTTCAAAGCTTTCTGTCTGAACACCAGCATCTACAAAATGTGACACATTTTCTGTTTGGACAGCCATATCTTTATTCTTCGGTAAAATTTCACTTTCATAATTCATACTTTCATCTTCTCTAAGCCCCTCCTGTAACCTCTCCTCTTGTACATTGTTATTGTGTATAGTAATTGTTATTGTTGACTTTTCATCAGTATGTAAAGATGGCAATGTCTCTTCTTGTAATGGGGTGTCTTTTAATTTTCCATAAATAAGGAAATGTTTTAATTCATTTATTGTAAAAATTGAGAAACTATTGATGTTGTACTCTTTAAAGCTGTCTTTTTCTGTAACAAGTACCTGGAATAGTAATAATTTTGCACTATATTTACATACAAAAATGAAAAAGTTTATCAGGCAACTAGCAACGCTTCACACGGGTGCAATGTAGATGTACTATACACAAAATATTACTCGCTGATAATGTAGCTTTCTATTGGTTAAAGAATTTTCAAAATTGGTCCAGTAGTTTTTGAGTTTATTCATAACATACAAAAATTCAAAAATACAAATCTTTCCTCTTTACAATATTATTGTATATTAGTATTAGTATAGAAGTATAGATTAAACTTACCACTTTTAAATCTTTTCTACTCAAATTTAAACAACATTCAATAATATTTTTGCAATATTCGTTAGTATTATGGTCTTCTTTATCTGA
This sequence comes from Anthocharis cardamines, assembly GCA_905404175.1. NCBI lineage: Eukaryota > Metazoa > Arthropoda > Insecta > Lepidoptera > Pieridae > Anthocharis > Anthocharis cardamines. Next base: position 7,095,889 of record FR989959.1, read on the forward strand.
AACAGAATAAGAACTAAATATTACATTTATTGGAGTCTAGTTTTACTAAATCTAGTTTACTGTGACTTTATTATAAACTTTTTGTGTTAAAAGATAAGCAAGGATTGTATTGTACAATCCTTTGATTTCTCTATAAAGTACATTCACTTACCAACAACAGCTCGATTATCATTCAACATCTTAGAAATAAAGACAGCAGCTTGAAGAGATCTTCTTGACTCTGTCCTTTCTACAGAAGTGGTAGCTTTTTGAACTTCATTTAAAACAACTTTTGGAACTATTAAACGACACTTATCATCTGTAATATTGAGGAATAATTAAAAAAAATGTAGAATTCTCAAAAATAGGACTGTTATAATTATAAAACTTACCTAGTCTTATTAATTTACTAATAAAATTTAAATTATTGAATAATACATCTTTATCAATAACAAGAAACCAAAGCTTAGTTTTTGAATTTATCTCAAACAATGCTTTTAAAGGTGTAATGTTGAACTCATAATCCTGAAAAACAGTACATTAATAACAAAATTATTTAAAGCCTTGACATAAAATTATTTGTTTAATTGAGTTATATGATTAGAGATATTAAAATACTAGTCACACTGATTTAAGTTATAAAGTTAATAATGACCAAGATAAAATTGCTTATTTTAAAAATAAATCTAATGCTTTCCAGTTTGTATAGCGAATGGATTTGGAAAAAAAATTGACAGCTGCTTTGTCAGTAGGTACTCAAACAGGCATTGAAAACCTTAAATTTGCTTCCTTATTCACAAATCCTCCTTTTTGTTAGAGTAGTTGTAATAATGTTATTACGTCTGTTACCATTGTCTCTTGTGCGTGGGATTGCCTCCCACTTTGGGCTGATAAATTATATGTCATCCCTACTTCAGAAAATACATTGACTAAATTAGTTACCATAGAATCATCTGTTGCACTGCAATCTTCATTATGAATATCATCTGCTAAATGTACCTTACCATAGGTAAAAGTATTAGAATCTGGAAAACATTTTAGATTTGTTAAATTTAATGATCTACTGAAAAGCCTAAGTTGTGTTTAAAATATACTGAGATTATTTGCAATTTTAGTATTTATTCATTTACACTGCACAACTATTCAATTTATAAGCAAATATACTTCTTAAATTACTGTACTTACTATTGAATCCACCTATTTGACCTGGGTTATCCTGGCTTCCTTTCATAGTTCTCAGATTGCTCAATTTATTCCGTAAATCAGTATGAACTGCACTACTGGACATATTATAATCATGATGGATTTTGTGCTTAAATGATTTTTTAATATATCTTTTTTTATGGAATCTTGAACCATCTTGTAAATTTTGAAATCTCATTGATAGGGGTATGGATGTATTGAATGTTTGATTGTTTTTTGGGATATCATACTTCATGTTTATGCTGGATTTTATGTCATATTTTGTTGCTTGTGTCCAAATTATTGGATTTGAAGGAACATTAATGAATGGGGCATAAGGTAAGCTAATTGCATTAAAAGCATGGACTGGGGTGCATTGTTCAAAATTAACATCTGGAATAGGATATGGTAGTCTTGGAAACTGGTTATTTAATATCTGCTTGTTGTAAATACTTCCTGTTCCAGTATGCTCAATATTTTCATCAATGGGTGAATCTAAAGGTTCCGGAAATTCAGTATTTCTAAATTCAGTTTGTGATTCTAAGGTCTTCTTCTTTGCAATCGCTTTCTGATAAAAAAAGACCAATATATAACAAAAATCAGTAACAAAAAACATTATAAATAATATAATAAACATTTATTATATACAAGTATAACTTTAAACCTTTCGAACTTACTTCTGTCTCACTTAAATTCCACACTGCTTCCCCAGTTAAAGTATTAAAATAATAAACACGTCCCGCGTATGTTTTTGATCTGCAAATAATCCAAGAATTTCCAAGAGACGTGACAGGAACAACACTAATTGGAAGTTGATTTGGAATTGAGATTTCCTTATCTTTATTATTCATGGTTATCGTAAACGTAACGAAAGAAAAAGGAGTAATATTTCCATAAAATAAGGTTCAATATAGTTTTGAAAAACGAAATGCAATTCTTTAGTCGCTCTACTTCGGAGCTATATAAATAAAATGAGTAAACACTTAAATATGATAAAAGTTTTTGTATATGTAATTGTAAACCCGAAGATTTAATTTGTGTATAGTAAATTGTAACCTCAAACTTTTAACAGCAACACTTTTTTTAAAGATTTTATGGCCTAACAGCAACCAGTGTTGCCGCTTAACGAAATTAAAATGCGCTATATATTGCGAATATCCGGCTACTAAAATGCACTAGTTTCCGCTAAACGATTTGTAAATATAAAAAAAGGTAGGTAGGTTTATAAAATCTATAAAATAAAGACGTTTTCATATATTAATATTTATGTCTACAATAGTTATCGCTATCGATAAAGCCGTTTGGCAAATACCCAAACGAAATCGACTCGCTACTTTTATTTCTCTATGGTTTTAGGCATTCGAAACACCACCAATAATTAATACGCATTTCATCTTGGTTGCTAACTTATATTATCTAGTAATAATATATCAGCTAGTGGATTCTGATGCAAACTAGTTTGCGCCAGATTCCGCTAGATATTTTTAGCGCATAGTTCTGAGCGCTAAAGACCTAAAATTGCACTATAATCTAGCGACAAATGCGCTAAAACGGCAACACTGTCAGCAACCATAGACAGCAATCACAGATTAAATTATTCAGTCTTGCAGCAGTCCGCCTGTGGAGGGTAGAGATAAGGAGTAATCTCTCTGTATATTAGAAGTGTCCATAAAGTCATGTGATATTAAGGTGGCGCTGCTGTAAGCTGATGACTGTATTTAAAAGAAAGCGCCTAAAACTGTTAGAGTAGGACAGAATGAAACGAAGAAAGATATATTATGTATATCCGGTCCGTAACGACTTTCAAAAATTAAGTTGTAAAGTAAAGTAATTTCTTAAATTGATTAGATATATAACAATAATTTTAAAAAATTCAGAATTCTTTTGAATAATGACGTTTTCATTTGCATACTCATTTACTTTATTTTTATAAACTACTGTATTCAGTACAATCTTATCATGGACTATGGAGGGTAGAGACAAGGAGGAATATCTCATATGGGGCTTTACTTTCAAAAGTGTCCATGATAAGCTGTTAGATTATAGTTCCAAAACCAACTAAAAACTTTAAAAGGCGCTGATGACCATGATGTGATTTGCGATTATTAATGAAGTGAAGTATGCCAAACGGAAACAGTAAAGTACAGAAGTAGTTGTACTGAATAGAGTAGTTTATAAAATAAAGTAAATGAGTATGCAATTGAAAACGTCATTATTCAAAAGAATTCTGAAATTTTTAAAATTATTGTTATATATTAATCAATGTAAGAAATTACTTTACTTTACAACTAAATTTTTGAAAGTCGTTACGGACTGGATATATATCTTTCTTCGTTTCATTCTGTCCTACTCTGTTTTAGGCGCTTTCTTTCAAATGCAGTCATTAGGTTACAGCAGCGCCACCTTAATTTCACATGGCTTTATGGACACTTCTAATATACAGATAAATCCTCCTTGTCTCTACCCTCCATATCATGGACAAGACATGGGTAACTCAGCGAAATTCCCTGCGCCAACTCAGCAACTCAGGCGCAGTGTAGTGTGTCGGCTCCTTGAGTCAACTCAAAATTGCGCCACGACGCAGTAAAAATGGGCCGCGCAAAGCGAGCAGTAAAATCTCCGAAACGCACGCAACCCCACGCTCATAGTTCACTCAGTGAGTTGGTACTGCGCCGTGCGCCGACACATTATGAATGTGTGAGCTGACTCACCCTGCGCACTGAAGCGTGCCGGCGCAATTGCGCGGCGCAGCGCAGTGTTACCCATGTCTATCATGGACACTTGAGTCGTATACCGTATAGACTATAGAATCTAAGGCGGCTATCTGACATTTTTGGTTCGGCAATCTACATTCTACCAAAATCAAATAAGTTCTTGTCGTTTGGACTGGTTTTTTTTATAAATTTGGTTTTATCTTTAATTGTTAATATTAATAGATACCTTAAACATGCATGATACTTAATACAAAAATAAAGGAGAAAAACATTTTCTTTTTTAAATTGCTAACAATCAGCCATAAGTCAGATAGCCGCCTTTGATTCTATACGACTCACTTTTGAAAGTAAAGCCCCATATGAGAAATTCCTTCTTATCTCTACCCTCCATAGTTCAAATCATAGAGTACATTATATTGGTTCAAATAGTCAAAATTTTTGGCTTACATACTAATTAGTACTCTACGCACTAGCAGCTGGCTATTAAAATGTTATAATAGCCTTATATAAGTTATTATAAAGAAAAGATGAAGGCAAGGCCACATGAAATTACAACATTGTTTTTTAAATTATATTTATTTTTTGTATTACAATTTTCTGCAGCCATTTAGTTAAAATTTGATAATTTTAATAACACATAGTTACTACTGGCTAATAAATAACAATATTTTTGATCTGAATTTTCAATTTGCTATACAGAAAATTTATGAATATTTTTCAATTATGTACCTTTATTTAAATTTTAATTTAATATTATATTTATTTAAATATTATCATCTACTTGTCATTCAAACTTAACTAATTCGAATATTGCTTTGAGAGAGCTTAATTAAATCTGGATTCAGTCCAAAGTTCATTCATACATGCAAGTCCATCATCATAAATCATAACTATACAAATATCATTTTTTAGTTATTTTTAGAAGAATTATATCAGAACTTCTGTAGTTAATATGTTGTTGATCTTCTGGAATTTTTTCAATGTAGAAAAAGTCTGCTATTTTTTCATAAAAAGTTTTCCAAATTTTTTTTTGAATTTCTGTATCTCTTATTTCTTGAGTTAAATATATAGTTGGTTTTTTTGTAACCGAATTGTTTAAATATTGTAGAGTCTCAATCAGGGGTTCAACAGCCTGGAAACATAATACAGACAATTAGTTTTTAGTTAATATTATATGTAATCTTAGAATAAAATGTAATATTGTGCATGCACATTTGGAATAATTTACTCTAATTTCAGCATAAAAATTTTAATTACATCTTCATAGTAAATACAATCCGCTAATAAAATCATATCAAATTCTTGTTTGTGAATATCAGAGTTTTTATCGCCCCACACTAGCGACTCAGCTATTGAATATCCACCCATGCTAGCAATTTTTGATTTATTTTCAGCAATATTTAATCGTAGCAAAGGTAGTGCCTCAGGTAAATCAGTAAGTGTTACTTGAGCCCTAAAAAAATTATGAGTAATTTTATATATGATGAAAACATTAATAATGGATTTGTTCCCCACTTTTATATTACCCTAAAGTTGCAGCAGTAAGACCTACAACACCAAGCCCAGACCCTAGTTCGAGTACTCTTATACCACTTAGAAAATCTGCTTTATGAAAACACATAGTCTCAAGATATTTAGCAAGAACTAATGATGCATCCCAAACAACACAGTTCACATCTCCTTCGAGTTTTTGGTATATTCTTAGAGTTTTTAAACACACTTCGATATCTATTTCTCTGAGAAATAAATCGTTAAGTTGAAAACTCGATCTATGCGACATTTATAATTTTTCATAAAACACGTTTAAAGGAATTTAAGTCAATTAAGCCGTTTTCATAAATAAAATTTGGTTTAACAGATATAATATTTGACTGTTCCCTATAATAATAATTAAAAATAGGCCCACACTTAACACCTGCAGTAAACACTCCACAGTTCAACACTGCATTCGTGTTTCGTCTTCGTAGTTCGTAGTTCGACCGTCGACGTTCAAACTTCAAAGTTCGATTCTAAGATCGAAAGAACGACTTTAGACGATAAAAATATTACTGCACTATATAATCGAATCTAGAAAACCACATCTCATTAAAAACAACCAACCAACAAACTTTAGGGAAATAAATCATAAGTTTTTATGATGGAATTATGAAGAAACGTTATAATGTAAAATTTACATTTGTCTTTATTTAAATTTTAAACCAGTGGCGTAGCTATCATAGGGCAAAGAGGTGAAGTGCATCAGGGTCACAAAGCTTCCGGGGCGTTGGAAAAAGGGCCACAGGCATTTTATTTTTTCAAGATGTTAAATGACCATTTATAACAAAAGAAGCGCCAGCCACCAAGTGACCGTTATTAGTAATAATTTGCAAATAATTAATTTTGTGCAGTTACAAAAATAATTTGTGGAGGAGATTGCAATTCTTTTCTCTGTCTCCCGTTGAGTTGCAGTCATGCCTTTTTATATTGAAACAATCCAACCATATATTATCTTCATGTAACTAACGGTTTAGGCAACGCACGCAGATAGCTCTCAGAGGGAAGCAACTTACTTGAAACTTATTGTAATATTATTGCGAAATTATACAAAATCTCTAAAAAAATAGCCTATGTGTTATTCCGATGTATAAGCAATAATTGTTGTAAAGTTTCATCAAAATCCGTTCGGTAATTTTAATATGAAGTTGGATGGATGTTTGTAAAAAGAATAACAAAGATCCATCCATCCATCCTCACAAACTTTCGCATATATAATATTAGTAGGATGAAGGATCTCAAATTCCTCTTTTAAACTGGTCAATTACCCTTGACAAAATAAAACATATTTCCTCAACTAATGAAAGGAAATTTGTCGGGATACTTTTTTGAGCTTGTGATTCTATCTATTCTAAACATAAAAAGGAATGGCCGCAACTCAGACCAAATCTCACAGTGTTCCTAGCTACGCCACTGATTTAAACAAAATATGTCTCCTGAATATGAAGTCTTTGTAAAATGGTCTATTCTTTTGTAAAATAAAAATATTAAAAGTGAAGGTGAAAACACCTATCGAGTAACGATTGATGAACATCGATAGCACAATCTATTAATCCCAACACTAATGAACCCACAATCAATACAAAATAAAAGGCAAGTTGTGACTCGTATGACGTAAAACTCGTTTAAAAACAAATAAGTTATAATATGAAAGTCAAATTTCTTATTTCGTTTATACTTAATTTAATAATTAGGTAAGTTATATTATATACTTTAATTTTAAGTTCAATAAATATTTTTAAATTAATTTTAGAATTTCCTTACCTTAAAAATTATTCATTATATTATTATTTTTATGAAGTTTTATTTTCCAGTTTCAGAACGATTTTTATGATGGTAACACTGAAATCATATGACAATCAGTCTTATTTTGTCGTCCTTGGGGTGTAGCAATTTAATAATGGCTCTGTTTTGGTTATCGCTGGTTTTAAGCGTAATTGGTAAGCTATATTTGAATATTTAGACTTTAAAATTGTATGGGAATAATGTATTTTGCATTTGTCTGCAGGTATCAATGCTGGTGGAGAATTTAATGTTTTACATAGCCCTAAATCTCTGAAATTTTCTGGTTCTACCAAAACGTTGGAGAGTCTTCTAAAAGAAGTATTTTCTGCTTCTCTTGGTCTCTCCGTGGAAGAGGTAAGCATTATCAGTCCTAAAATGTACTTATTGAAATCACAGCACGTGATGCAGTTTCATCTGACAGTGCGAATAATTTGTTTGAAATCTATTGCAGAACTCAGAATGGAATGGGCTGTCTATTGTAGACCCATTCAACACCCCCGAAGCTGTAGTTGAAGTGTATGTTGATGGAGTTTCTTCTCTTGGGAACTCAGTAAGTAAACGTATGTTTATAAGTTAAAAAAAAGAGAGACACATAATTGAGTATTATAAATTATTAGTCAATTTTTATTTTTAGGCTGGTCTTAAGGCAAAAACCTACCCTTTGATTGTTGATGAGTATGAGCCTGATACCTATGATGCAGTGGCACATAGGATTAAGCAACATTTCACAAATGGTGGAAATAAACTTGTCAATATTAGATTGTCAGAGCCTGATGATGTAAGTATGAAGTATATTTTTCTGTTTTTAATTGTGCATAAAATGTTACATGTAGAATTACAAATGTATGACTATGCTAGTACGTCAATACTATCCTTAATTATTCCCTTGAAAGGAATGCAGTTTTAAATTAAGTATACTAGTTATGTGTCAAAATAATATTTTCTACATTTCTGTTAGGAATAATATTAATTAATAAATTGATTATAATATAGTATTTTTATTATAGTATTGATTTATTATAATGTTCCACAGTTGATTGCTTACTCGAAAGTTTTTGGAGAAATCTCACCTCCCAAGGTTGGCAAACAATTACTGCAACACTTAAAGTATGACAATTGTGAAGAAGATTACCAGTTCATATATGAGCTGGAAACATTGAAGGCTATTACTGCTAAGGTGAACTTTAAATAAAGCTGTATTACAAAATATAGAAAGATATTGAAAATCTAATGAAATTAAATACTTCAAGTGTGTTTTTTTTGGTATTTTACTTTAAATCAAAATAATTTAATTGATTGCGAATAATAAATACATTTTGATTGTTTGTCATTTATCCAAAATTTATTCTAAGATATTTTTTATTTCTTAGGTCAAATCTGGGGTTATATCAGCGGACAATATTGTTGACTTTTACAACTTTAGATTTTCCTCACTGCATGCATTATCAGACTTCCATGGACCAAACTCTTTGCAAACCAAGGAAGCTAAGAAACTCTTGGGTAAGCATGGTATATCTGTAATATATATTCAATTGAATTTGAATGAGGTAGACTTATAGCAAAGCCTGTTTATTCCAGTTATGATTTAAAGTTGGGCAATAAAAAAAAAACAGTGAAAGCACAATGTGTGTGTATGTTATTAACATTAAACCTACCAGTGGGATCAAATGACTACTTTTGAGACTTAAAACTTGGTAAACTAAATTTTTCTTGAACTTACTGCACTACTTTTTCTAAACTATTATAATGTGCAGTAAGTTCAATTTTTTTTAAAACAAATTTTGTTAGTTTCGAATGCAGTCATTTGACTGCTCAGTAAGTTTAGTATTAAATAGCATCTTTCAGTGTGTTGAATATAACACAATTTACATGCTTAATTTAATTTTCATGAACTTGTTCCAATAGGTGAGGCTCTTCAAGATCTTAGTAATGCCTTTGTGAAAGCATATGATGGTTCAGTGTTGGTGACTGCGGTCGCTACTGACGTGGCGCATACGCGACGTGCAATTCGAGAAGCTCCTAATGATGCTGTCAACCAACCAAACCATCCGGTATGTAGTTATTATATATATATATTGTTTATCGATGAGTGTGTATGAAAGCATTGATGAAAGTAGAAGAAGCGAAAGTGATATGTAAGGATCAGAGCATATGGAATTCCACGATCTCTGCCTGCCCCAATGGGAAAGAGATGTGATGTATATGTTTGTATATCGGAAACCATCTTACTTAATTTTTTTTTAAATATTATTTTTGTTCTATTAAAGTAGCAAATACCCATTACAAGATTAAAACGCCTTATGCACACAGTTCTTTGCACAGTTTTATCAAATGTGTGTATGAACAATAATCTACAAAGATTTTTCATGCGTGTGTAGCCAGCATTACATTTTGGTGCAGACCTAATCCTAAATCCTGAAATAATGTCTATGAATGTCCGAATATACTCGAAGTAAAAAAGTAGGTCGACAACGCATCATTGACTGATGTTCTGTGGCTGAGGTTGATACCTGATTGTCGATATCTAACATAAAAAAAACTTATCTACTAATGTTTCTTACTTATAAAAAATATAGTGAACAATGGTTGACGAACAGCTGTTATATATACCATTGTCATAATAAATTGGAAGTATGTTTTAACACAACAAGTTTCAAATCAATAATAGATCTTTAATTTAACAGATAGAAGATGTAATAGTACCCCCTAATAGTGCGTCTAATGCCGATAAACCTGCAAGTGGTAATGGTACTAAGAATGTGAGCATTGGTCCTAATGAATAATTAATTTGTAGATTATAGTATAATAATATAGACCTTATTTTGATATATATAAAGGTACATTGTAATTAAATATAGAATTAGTTTTATGGATGAAGCTACTCTTATTGCTGTAGTTCTCAAATTGTACTTCGTAGTTTTGTTGCTTTGTAAAATGCGTAATTTGTTTAATTTATTATACTTTATATGTTTGTTCGACCGCCTCCGTGGCTCAGTAGTAAACGCTATACGTTTAGCACCAGGGGTCCTGGGTACGAATCCCGGGGAAAAAAGATTTAAAAAAATTGTTTCGGTCGGGCAGAGAACTGTAGGCTGATCACCTACTTGCCTGTTAAGAAAAATGATCAGTGAAACTGACACAGAAATGGGTCTGCCCCATGCCCCATTCCCTAGTGGGAATTCACTTCTTAGTCCACGCCTATCGAATAGGTTGAGAATTGAGCCACAATACCGCTTTTTTATTCGTTAATTTTTCCGCTACTTAACGCCTTCGACATGATCGAAGCCTTTTCAGAGTGGTACTTCTCTTGAGATTTGATGGTCTAATTTTCTCTTATCCTTTTCCGGAATTCCCACAAGTACGCAAGACACTCAAGTACGAACGAAAAAAAAATCGAAATAATGCCTTGGTTTGGACAGCTCTGAACTAATATAAAATCTAATGTTTATTGGTATTATTCTGCTGACAGGAGGATGATAACTACACAGCAGACTACGCCGCTATCTTCAACATCATTCTATGGTTCGGCATCGTGTTTGCGTTCACTCTGATCGCAATTGTGTACGCCATCATGGACATGGACCCAGGCAGGGACTCCATCATATACCGCATGACCAGTACTAGAATGAAGAAAGATAATTAAATAAAAAGTATTATTAGTGACGACGAATGTCCTCATTGTGTGCTTAGTAGCGCAATTTATATGTATTAAATTTTTCGATTTCTGAAACCGCTTCGCGGTCACTTACGTTCCAATTCTGTGCAGAATATTATTAATTTGTGAAATAACTAGAGAAACTGTTAACTTATTGTATGTAATAAGAGTGTAAAATAGTGTTATTATTAAAATAAAATTATGTTCAAGATACCTTTTTTTTCACTTCTTTTCCTAAAAATCAAACACATACATACATGTACATATAGATAAAAAATTTTTTGACAGCACTTTTATTGCCTTGACAACACTTTTCTAGCGCCCCAATGGGTCTCAAGTTTGGTTGCGTGACATCATATCATTTCTCTGAGTGTTCATTATAAATGGATTTAATTTGGTATTTTTTTCCACAAATCACTTCATATCCTAGGAAAAAATTCGTAACGCAACATGTGTGTTACCGAATGCTCGACTCAAATATATTGTCGACGCTTCATTGATGATTTGTCCTGTTGCTTTTTTTTATAGTAGAGAAGGCAAACGAACTTGCGGCCCACCTGATGAAGTAGGAATAACCTCTATTCTTGATTTCCCAAAGTTGTATCCATCAGGAAAAAAACCATCGGCAACAACTGATTCCACAAAGAGTGCGTGGCAATGTACTTGGCATTTGGTGCGGGTGACGAGTGTGCGTCTAAATTAAACAAGTGTAGTTGAGATATAGACTAATGTATATTGCACTAGAAATTCCGTGTTAGTACTGGAATTTAAACTTATAAAACATTATAAATAAGTATACCTCATTTTCACTGATTCAGTCGGATTTTTTTCAACGAAGATGGATGCATTCCTAAGACCGTAATCACCGTATACTATTTCAGAGGTAATGCTAAAAACGATTAATTGTATTTATTTATTTCAATGAATTATCTTTATAGGCTGCCTAATGCAATAGAAATGCTTAAACAAATAATATACACAATATAACTTTAATTCTATATAATTTTATACACACTTGTTACATTATATTATATACCAGTTACCATAGTTAATTTATAACACAATGAATATAATCTAACCCTTGCGAATTCCGCCTGAGTGTATTATTAACCCGACATCATTTCCCCAGCAGTTTGTGAGGAATTGTTCTATTTAAGTAATCGTAATAGCGTAATTCAGAATTCTTGACGTCTTGGTGATAATTAGTAGCGCATCAGTGCAAATTCCAGGGTTATATTAGTTCAGGTAACGTCAATAGCTGAGAGGTTTATGCTATTTAATGAATTTCCGTGTAAGGTTATTTCAACAAACACTTTTGTTAACACTTCGTTTCCTATATTTTGTTTTACGATGAAAATGCCTTGATGTTTCTTCATCTTAAAAAAAAAACAGAATGTGAAAACAAAAAAAACAGGGTTGTTTTTATAATTTTGTACTTCTTGTATCTTTCATACAAAATGTTTAAATTTTTATTTTATCTCATCAGTCATTACTGATGACACATATCAAGATATTTCTCAAGATAATTTAAACAATATAATAAATCGCGTTTTAATCCGGTATACAGTATTTTAATTAAATAAGATCTTTCTCATTTGTAATATTAAAATAAAACTGCTTGAAATTAGTTGATGAAATGAAACAAGTTGTAGTAAATACAGATTTATTAATTCTTTAAATAAAATTTATTATTATAAAACATTATAATATTTGTGTTATGTCTTATAGACTAAAATATAGGCACTTTTTATTTGTCACACTGAAATGCAATTCTAATTTGGTTAATATAAAATGTTTAAAATAGTCTAAAAATACAAAATAAGTATAAAACTATTTTTCAATTAATTAGTATTTTTCATTAGAATAATCGTTAATTTTAGTTTAACTTAAAGCTTAATATTAAATTACTTATTTAAATGTTTACGGAATAAGTTAAATTATTAAAAAATTACAAAATATTTAACCATAGTCTGTCAATAAGCACTAATGATAATTATTTTCCATTGACAGTATTAAATGGACTTTCGGTCCGCGCAGGACAAGTCAGTCGGCTAACATAACATATGTGTAAATAACGTAGGCACTGTTTTATGATAGCGTATAAAATATTCGAGTAAATAAGTAAGTAGTTTCATGCTTCAAGCAAAATTGAGTTCTATATTTTTATTTATTTAATTAGACCAGACTCTATACTTTATCTATATCCGAATCCATATCGAATTTAACGTACGAACGCCTAAAAACTCCGAGCAAGTTGAGACTGATTTCGTATGTCAGAACTATACGCACGACTATTCGCATTCAGTGTGCGAGGCTCTATATTTGGGATCGTTCGTGCGTATTCGTACGTGTTCGTACGAGTGGAATTCGTACAAAAACTAATCCAAAGTGCGACGGCCCTACGTCCATTCAATAACAGGGACTGAAACCGGTTAATTTTTATTTTCCAAAATACGTGCCTGACTGAGATATCATGATATTAGTTTTGAAGAGTAATACACACTGAACTTACCACAGTGATTTTTTCAGTAAATATGTTTAAAAACAAAAGAATATTAACAAAAACTTTATAGTTAAAATATCATGTAATCAAAACGTTTCACGAGATTCTTTTCATAGTTTTTGTATGTTTCTTTTTTGGGCACTGTAGGTCTGTAGTTTTTAAGAAATATATTGTTATTATCTATATATATAAAAGAGAAAAATGGTAGGAATATTCCTTTCGCCGAGTAGAGGTCAGCTAAGAACGGATTTTACGAAATTCAACCCACAAAGGGGGTTGCGGGGGCAATTGCTAGTTATTTATATGTATACAATACATGAGAGTTTTATGCCAAAATAATTGAAAAAAAAAACCTTTATTATACCGGTATAACTCCCATAGTAAATTAACCGGTATTCAGTCCTTGTTCAATAGTATGTCGATGTCTTCGCTAACAGTAAGCCTACGCGCAGACTAGAGCCACCGGTGGCCGCCACTAGACGCGGCCACCGGTGGTCGCGTTTCAGCCACTGTAAAATGTATGAAATATCGCGCCCGCACGTTGTGGCGGCCACCGGTGGCTAGAAGCTCGGTGGCGGCCTCTCGAGCGCCGTGTTTGCGCGGATGCCCTAAAATGTATGAAATATTCCGCCCGTAGCTTGTGGCGGCCACCGGTGGCTATGCTGTGGTCGGCACTAGTGGCTCTAGTCTTCGCTAACAGTAACCGCTAGTTCCTGCGCACGGTGTAGTGGTGCGCGCGGCGCAGGCGGCGGCGCAGCTCGGGCGGGAAGCGCTCGTAGCAGCGGCGGCACGCGGGCCGCTCGTCGTACTCGTAGAACTTGCTGCGCGTGCTCAGCGCCGTGTCGCACACCGCGCACGCGAAGTGGTGCACGCACCAGGCCTTGTTCAGCGCCGTGAACACTGCAGGCATCAACCGACATTGAGGTTTTATAGTCTTGTAGCGACATCTATAATCCGCTACAAGAATCAATACAAAGACGTCTAATCCTGAATCGCGCTATCAAAGTTTCTGTGCGCGCTAAGTATATATACAACATCTCGACATCAACCACTGGGGCCCTAGGGCCGGCCAGTCAGTGGTTCGACTGGTCGAGGATCCTCCCTTTAGGTTGGAGGAAGACCACACCTAACTTCCTCCACAGTCTACCCACATTTGAGGTACAGTGTTAGTAAGACTGTATTAAAGTCTAATTAGACATGCTCGCTATTATACTGTGCTGAATACCGCATGCTAACTAGAGGTGGGTCATTGACGGTTTTTGTGTTAACGAAATGAAACTGTTAAAAAAAAGCAGCTAATATCATTAACAGTTAATAAATTCAACTGTTGACAGTTATGTTTTATTCACTGTCAAATAACATTAACAATAGTTACTTATAACTCGTCTCTTTCAGTCAAGTAAAGTCCACAAAAGAATAACAATCAATTAGCCTTATGGCTGAAGCTCGTCACACTAATTTTCAGCCATGACGCGCTGGCTCTTCATATTTGTCTACGGTTATTTTACCATATCATCCAGGATTTTGACGGGCTCGTGGGCGCGTTCAGAAGTACACCTGGTTTGGACAGCTATGGGTCGTGGGGTCGAATGCCACTGAGACGACATGTTTATAATTTTCTGTAAACATGTCTCCCCCACACGGGTGAGAGGAATATCGAAATTCCGACCGGGTGTCGAACCACCGTTCATAGATGGAAAAACCGTGAAGTGCATATTGCGCGTTTCGGTTTCAGTTTATGGATTTCCGAATGCTCGAGTCGACAGCGCATCATTGACTGATGCTCTGTGGCTGAGGTATCACCTCCCATAAAGTAAACCTCATGTTCGTCTATTATCTAACATAAAAAAGTACATATATGTAGTGCAGTCATAGATCTGGAGACTCACCGTCGCCGCCGATGACCTGGTTGCACACGTAGCACAGGTTCCCGAACAGCTGGTGGTAGTGCTGCTCGCAGTACGCCAGGCCCTTCTTCTCGTAGTGACGGTGCCCGTGGAACGGCTTCTCGCATTTGGCGCACACAAAATGCTGCCAAATTTTTATAGAACATAATATATCTCTTAGAGTAAAAGTAAAAAACTATTTATTGCCAAAAAACTTAAATCTAACTTAAACAATAAGCAAGTAAAAAGGTTCTTGGCAACGGCACCAGTCTCAGCTTTATGCTGTCGAATGATGGCGAGCCAGGCATTCGAACAGCGCTGGTATTCTGACTGGTCCGGTGTGCGCGGTTTTAGACCTGTAGAATGTAGATGTACGTGCGGCTCGCAAACGAAATATTGGAAGGAATTTTATGTGTGGCGAGAAGTAACACTGATCCAAATTAAAAAAAAAATTGCATTGCCAATAAATAATGTCATACATCTTAAGAAAATGTATTAATTAGTTTTTTTTATTTGCTACGGCCCGCCTCATAATCTGTTCAAGTAGCCCCTGGTCTCGAAAAGTCTGTGCCTTAAACTCTTTGCCTTGTGGCTGTATGGAAAGCAACCACTATGTGGATCTAGCTGTCGCCGGCGGTTTTTCCGAAACGATAGGACTTGTGAATCTTCAAGAAACGAGCATTTATTCTCTGCAAGCCATCTGAGGCTACTTTCCATTTGCCCCTATTCATTTTTTTTACATACATTTTCTGCGCCATTTTGTGCTCAGCGATCTCAAATATTAGAATTAGAATACAAATATTTATTTTCCTTCCATTGTTATATGATTTAGTTTAGTTGATTAGAGTTTGTTTAGCATGGCCCGTATAGCAAAATAGGGACAAATGTTGCCATGTTTGATTCGGGTTACAGACAAACAATTTTTGTTTTACATGGTTCATCGCATCAACACTTCCCAAATATACATTCACACAATTAATCTCATCTTTTTATTCTTTCCCTTTCCCTTATACCTACTCATCCACAATCACATGTATGACTATGACATTTTCCAAAATAAACCATGTTTAGTATTGCTTACCTCAACATGCCAATGCTTGCCGAGAGCGGTGACGATTCTCTCCTCTATGGGCCGCCGGCACGCGCCGCAGATGGGTATGCCCATCTTGTCGTGGCACCGGAGACAGAACAAATTATTCTGGGGACAAAGTTATCATGTAGAGACATAAAGAGTTCTGTGTTAAGATTCATAGGAGACTCGCAAAATAGAATTTAATGTGTGAGAGTTTATGAGCTAATGTACTACAATATAAGAACATTCTTTGGATTTTTCTGCATTGCATAACTATTAACCGATATGACTTTGGGTCCTAGAAAGTGAAAACTTGTTCCTTAAAGGCCGGCAACGCACATACATGTCATTTCGTGTACATGTCTATGGGCGCAGGTAAATACTTACCATCTTAAAAAATTGATGAAAGTTTGCGTTGGCTATTTATCTTTTTTTTTATATTAAAGCCTATATTATATAACTAGCGATTCGCCTCGGCTCCAATATGGATGTACTATACACAAAAAAAAGCCTATATTACTCGCTGATAGCTTTCTATTGGTGAAAGAATTTTAAAAATCGGTAGAGTCGTTTTTGAGTTAAATAATAACAAACAAATCTTTCCTATTTATAATCATAATATAGATCTATATCTATAACAAACTAATGCTAGAATCTTCATATGTCATGT
This sequence comes from Anthocharis cardamines, assembly GCA_905404175.1. NCBI lineage: Eukaryota > Metazoa > Arthropoda > Insecta > Lepidoptera > Pieridae > Anthocharis > Anthocharis cardamines. The sequence continues at coordinate 7,112,868 of FR989959.1, forward strand.
CATCTGCAATGCGTTTATTTATTCACATTTGCACATGTTAGGGTGAAGATGAGTCATTCAATAATCTAATAAGAGAACTCCAATCCACTCCAACAATACATGGTACAGGTTCTGGCAAATGGTACAAAAGCACTAACCACGTCGTTAGCAGCATATCCCGGTCGGTTCTTGACCTCGCGCGCGGTGTGATCGAGCTCGACCCCGCACGTAGCGCACATGAAGTGGTACCCGTGGTACACCTCGCCGCGGTACCTCAGAGGCTCGCCGTCTATTACACCGCTGTTACCAAGAAAACTAAGTTTATAGATACATGGATAGATAGTGAAAATAGACAGATATATTAAATAACCACTGTTGTAACATTTTTATCTATACTAATATACTAATCTATACTAATTTTATAAAGAGTTTGTTTGTTTGAACTAATCTCAGGAGCTACTGGTTCGAATTGAAAAAATCTTTTTGTGTTGGATAGTCCAATTATAAGGGAATGCAATCTCGATCTCGCGAGATCTCGTTTTTGCGAGATCTCGGCCGTTTTTAGCGAGATTGATCTCGGACGAAAAAAGGGCGAGATCTCGCGAGATTAACGAGATTGCACTCGATCATAAAAATTTAGTATTGGAAGAGTGGTATGAACTCGACGGAGTTACGATCTGTCGGTTTCATTCGGTGCACGGGAGGCGGCGGCCTGAGGTGGCGATAGCGGGACGAGGTGTCTCTCAGATTCGTTTGTGCGTACGATTGGTCAAAAATTGAGCCGGCGTGCAGCATCATCGGAACGCATTTTGCTTTGTTTGCTAATAGTTATTGCTAGCTAACGTGATTGAGCTTGATTGCATTCGAATATTTTTCGATATTTTTGGTTATTTATGCAAAAAAAATGTTTCTTATGTGATTTACGAATATTTTATAAAGACTATGAGAGTGTGTCAGAATTATGGAAATACTTGATTGAGAGCGGAAAATAGATTGAGTGCTAAGTGCAAACTTCTTATAATACTTATAATATATATTATTTTTTTCCTAATTTATTCAAATATTGTGATTATTTGCAAAAAAACACACAAAACTGCCAATCTCGCGAGATCTCGAAATTGGCGAGATCTCGCGAGATTGTTATTCATAATCTCGCGGGATCTCGCTTGAGCCCCAATCTCGCGAGATTTGCATTCCCTACCAATTATAACATCACGCTGCGACCAATAGGAGCGATCAGTGAAAAATGTTGCAAAATCGGGGAAAATTATCCATATAAAACTTCTCGACCGATTTTATTATCATGATCTGATACATTGCACCCGTGCGAAGCCGGGGCGGATTGCTATTTATTTATATACATATACACTACGTACGGTAATAGCTACGTAACACCCATATCCCTGCCCACAACCCGAATAGACTGGTATCTGCGCTTGCTAGCAGATCCGACAGACGTTGTCCTGCCAGAATTATTATGGCTTCAAAATAAAAAACAATATTTCAAGATTACGGTGTTTAGCATGTGAACATCATTTATAACAAAAAAGTTATAAGTATGAGTGACCTGAGCTGTCAATTGCGGAAGATGGCGGAGTTCTGAACCTAATTTACTTGAAAATTATTTTTTTCCTGGATTTTTCTGACATTTTAATACTTCTGTTATTCGGGACATAGACGAATCTAACAAATAAGATTTCATTAAAATTGGTAAAGCCATTCTTGACTTATAAATGGTGTAACTAACACAACTTTGTTTAATAGAGATTGTACTTACTGGCACTTATGACAAATGTAATTTTGAAGGCCATCAGCCTTGATACGCGCATTACAGCCATGACATAGGGCACGACCAGCATTCTTGATGAAACCAGCATCGGCTAACTCCATATTGCATTCTTCACAGCGGAAACATGCTGGGTGCCAGTTTGCATTCATCGCCTTTATAACTCGCCCAACAACAAATTCCCCTAAAGTATTAAAACTTTAATAACTATATTTGTTAATTAGAAAAATAAATAATAATCTATCACAAAAGATTGATACTATTTTTGATAACAGCTTAATATTATAAATTTTATACAAAAAGACACCTATTAAAATATGTTTAATGTATATACAATGGTGCCACAAATAACTAAATACCACTCAGTGTACATTGGGGCAGATGCCCCAACACTGTTTTCAGTGGTTCCAATGGAATTACACATACACATCCTTAAGCTGGAATGTTAAAAAAAATTAAGTAAAAGACTATAATTATTAGGCAATAAACAATACATACGACATTTGCCACAACATGGTGCAAAGAGCACTTGGAAGTCTCGTTCGCAATATTTTCGTCCTTCAAAGTCATAGTAAACTCCTTCAGGAAAGACTCGAAAACATTGTGCACACCTATATAACAAAAATTCAACAAGATAACATAAAATTGACAGTGAGAAATTTAAATAAAGCTTAAAGTTTTTTTGACTGTATATACCTATACTGATATCTACAATATTTTACATTATCTATGAGATTTGATAATACTCACACGAAACAATTAGTGTGCCAAAGCTCTCCATTGGAATTCACTATTTTTTCATTCGTTTCAAAACCATCTCCACATCTAGTACAGAACATGTTATCTAGAGACATGTTTCCTAAGCTGAAAAAGGGACAGAATCAATATGTGTTCCTATTTTAAAGAGGTTATTTTAATTGAGAAGTCATTTAATGTAATATTTTAAGGTATTTCCTTATAAATCAGTGACTCATTATAAGGATGGGAATATTTACTCATTTACAATACCATTTTGACACTTGAATAGATATGTAAATGATTTTCAATAAAAGATGTATATTTTAAAATTTAGCTTTTAGAAAGTATCAAAACCTGGAACCCTAAAACAAAAGAGATAATGTTGCATAAATTGGTCAAAATACACTACTATTTAATGCGAGTACTTTCTAGAGTGGCTCTTATTCATAAAACATTCAAGATTTAACACTAAAAATAACTCACAAAATCAATATTATTCAGAAGAAGTCTATATCTTTTAAGTCTTTTATTGATTACTAGCAACGCATCCCAGCTTCACACGGGTGCAATGTAGATGTACTATACATCCTATGTTACTCGCTGATAATGTTCTTACTCTAGTATTTACTTATAAGCTTAGTTTGTCTTGTAGTATATAACTAATTTAAGTATTTGTGTGAATGAATAATATACTTATTTACTATTTGTATGTAAATCAAAATATAAGATTAATTTGACTGTATCTTTTTTATATGTATCCTATAAAACACATTTAATACTAATCAAAGTTTGAAGTTGTCTCATTGCAAAATAGCCTAAGGAAAAATTTACTACCTCTCTGTAAAATAGTTATGTTGTGAAATAACCATCTGGTGTCAGAAAGGTTTGAAAAAATGTAATTTTTATATGAAAGGTGCATTAAATCAAATATGTGGTTAGTTGAAATTTGTGTTTGAAACATAAATGCAAATTATTGACATACATTTAAATGAAAAATAAGAAAATGAAATTGGCATTAAGAAATTAGGTCAATGTTATTATATGACATAGAAATAACACAAACTTGACTTAAAAAGCATTTTAAGTAATGACTCAATGAAACGTGAATTAGTAGGTGTAAGAACGAGTCGACGTTAACGAACGTAGGACCACTCCCACTTAATGTTTCTTGCTTACCCTGGCATTTTTCACCAAAAATGATATATAGGTATCAAAATAGAATTAAAAGTTGTCGTTCTCAAAGCCTTCTGTCAAAAGGAAAACTAATTAGCATGGCTATAAATATATTTTAAATCTTAGTACCAAAAAATGATGTAATCCAAACAAAAATAGATTCCACAAAAGCCAAAATGATGATGAGCTCACTAGATTTATAACAGCCAATACTATAAAATATAAACCAATAATTATTATACTTCTTTTCAAATGGTATTTAATTATTATAAAAATAAAGTCTCTAAATTTACCTGAAAAATAAACAATATAGGTATTAAATTAAAATTAAAAAAATCAGAATGAACTCAGAAGTCAGAAGTGATAACTGAAAAGTCAAAACATAGATGACAGATTGGTCTTTGATTTTTGTCAATTGTCAAATAAGACTATGACCACAGAACCAAAATGTTGCTAGTTATTATATTTAAGTTATTGTTTCATCTCCCTATTTCATAATGGTATTTATGTAGCTGTCTCGCTTTAATATTATATCATCGTAACTTACCGAGATGAACTGATGAACAACTTGCGAAAAAGTATACGTATCGTCGAGCTATCATATGGGTGCAAATTCAAATGAAAAACGAACGGCTTTCGCTTCGAACTTTCGAAGGAAAACGTCTTTATTTTATAGATTTACTAGTCTATGGTTGTAGCTGGAATGAAACTATGGAGGGTAGAGTACTTCAGTTCATTAATAATCGCCAAATTCACATCGAACCATCAGTGGTCATCAGCGCCTATTAGTTGGTTTTGGAACTATAATCTAACAGCTTATCATAGACACTTTTGAAAGTAAAGCCCCATATGAGATATTCTAGACATGGGTAACTCAGCGAAATTCCCCGCGCCAACTCAGCAACTCAGGCGCAGTGTAGTGCGTCGGCTCCTTGAGTCAACTCAAAATTGCGCCACGACGAAACGAAATGGGACGCGCAAAGCGAGCAGTGAAACCTCTGAAACGCACGCAACGCCACGCTCATAGTTCATTCAGTGAGTGGGTACTGCGCCGTGCGCCAACACATTATGAATGTGTGAGCTGACTCATACTGCGCAGTGAAGCGTGCCGGCGCAATTGCGCGGCGCAGCGCAGTGTTACCCATGTCTAAGATAATATTCCTCCTTGTCTCTACCCTCCATAGTCTTAACAAAATACAAATGTCAATAGTCATACAGAGGGTAGGGACAAGGAGGAATTTCTCATATGGGGCTTTACTTTCAAAAGTGTCCATGATAAGCTGTTAGATTATAGTTCCAAAACCAACTAAAAACTTAAAAAGGTGCTGATGACCACGATGTGATTGGCGATTATTAATAAAGTGAAGTATGCCAAACGGAAACAGTAAAGTACAGAAGTAGTTGTACTGAATAGAGTAGTTTATAAAAATAAAGTAAATGAGTATGCAATTGAAAACGTCATTATTCAAAAGAATTCTGAATTTTTAAAAATTATTGTAATATATTCAATCAATGTAAGAAATTACTTTACTTTACAACTAAATTTTTGAAAGTCGTTACGGACCGGATATATATCTTTCTTCGTTTCATTCTGTCCTACTCTAACAGTTTTAGGCGCTTTCATTTAAATGCAGTCATCAGCTTACAGCAGCGCCACCTTAATTTCACATGAGTTTATGGACACTTCTAATACACATACAGAGAAATTCCTCCTTGTCTCTACCCTCCATAGTCTTAACAAAATACAAATGTCAATCACAGAGCAAGTAATCATGTCAATAGTCATAACTCACAAGTCAATACGAATTATACGACTTTTCTTTGAAATTCAAATATCAGCGATATTGCGAAAGACGCTTGTTTTGTTACTCGTGGTCCTTGGAAGCACATTTATTCAGTATAGACTAGGTTGCAAGTTGAAACATCCAACAAGCGTGCAAGCAATTTAACTAAAAAGATTATGCGAATTTATGCTAAGTGAATTATTAAATGCTATCATGGAGACAAACAATGCAAATGATTCCAACCTTAATTCATTGAAAAGTATGGTTTTGGATGAGGGACAATTAGTCACATATATAACTCTGTCCAAAGATCTATGCATTCATGTCAACAGCAGTAAGTTATTGATGAAGAAATTTGTCAAAACTGTTCGTCAAGAGCAGCCCAAACTGCAACTTAATATCAATTACTTAATATCTGGTTTGATTGACGACACTAAGATCAAAATAAGTGTCTGTTCTGAAGATGAGTTGGACGATCTTAAAAAAACATTTAAGGTTGTGTTTTTTGTTCACGAATATAGTATAAGCAAAGGAAGTCCAAGCAAAAATATTGCGGCTATTGTCTCCTTAAATAAGTATGATGATTTAAATTTATGTACAGGGATAATTAAAAGCCATGACTCTGTCAAAAGATCCCATGAAGAAATTACTAATCTTAAAAGTAGCAGTCAAGATACTATTTCAGTAATTAAACCTCTAAAGAAACTTAAAGAAGTTCAGACAATATCAAAAGCAACTGAAAATATTAAAATTGTTAAAACAGAACCTAAACTTGAAAAAGAAATAAAGAAAGAAATTCTGTCACCTCAGAAAGAACAGAATTCTGGTAAAAAAAATAATAAACCCAGCACTCAAAAGGGTATTGTAGGGTTTTTCAATAAACAAAATGATAATGCAAAGGATAAGCAGCAACCAGTTGTTCCTAAAGTCGAAAAAAATTTGTCAGTTGAGAAAATGGATGTAGATATTGAAGTAGAAACAAAAATTAAGAAGGATGTTAAGAAAGAAAATGGAATTCCTGATAAAAATAAAGCTTTGAATCATATCAAAAAGAATTCAAAAGTTGATAAGAAACGCAAAAGAGTTTTACGTGTTTCTGATAGTGAAAGTGAGGAAGAAAATGATCCATTTGTAGCAGAAGAGAAAAATGAAATCATTCATGAGTCTGATGATGAAATTCCGCCAACACCAGCAGCTAATAATATAAAAATTCTTACAGGAATTGTTAATCCTAGAAAAAAACGAAAAGTTGTTGATAAAACTTATATGAGTGATGATGGCTATATAATAACTAAAAGAGAAGAAGTTTATGAGAGTTGTTCAGACACTGAAAATGTGGAAAAAGAGCAAACCGTAGAAAAAGAAATTAAGGAAGAAAAAAATGAAATCCTTCCAAAACCTAAACATAATGAAGTAAAAACCTCACCCCAAAAGAAGAAGAAGATTTCACCCCCAAAAGGGAAACAACCTACTTTAATGAACTTTTTTAAGAAGAAGTAAACAAATATTCGAGTCGGTTCCCGTTTTATATTGTCATAACCATATTATGATGTGCCTTAAAGCAAAAGCTTATTTAAATTTGAACAACCACATTACTCTTAATTAGATCTATATATTATATTGTTTTAATCATGAGTCTTGACAAAAGCTTATTTATTGAACAAGTTACTATCATGTTTGTAATGTTATATGTCAATATTAATCAAGTATGGATCAGGATTTTGTAGTGTGGATACAGATTGTGAAATTGTTTTTAACCTTCAAGCGGTCGCGCGAATTTCAATGGTTATGATTTTGTTTTTATCTTCGAATTTTTTCATCACAAATAATTCATATATATGTTTATCTTTTATTTAAATAGGTACTATCCTGACCGAAATATAACTGTAAAAAGTAAATAATTATTCAAAGCCCTAAATTTCGTCCGGACATCTTTTCGGCTACATGCGACTGCTTGAACGTTAACGAAGTATTATAAGGCCATCCTAATAATTATCTTTGAATCTATTTAAATAAAATACTGTATACCGGATTAAAACGCGATTTATTATTTATATTGTTTAAATTATTTATCCCGACGTTTCGGATGCTTTTCAGCAACCGTGGTCGCGGGGAGACACGGTTAATCCGGTATAAAATATATACTATACTCGCGTTAATAAAAGTCAATATTATATCTTTGAATCTAATTTGTTACAGTGTTGTCTGTTAACATTGGTAGATTAAATAAAATGAAACACAGTTAATACAATATTTCATCATTTAATTGCACCTATTTCTTAGTGCCTATAGCTACCATCCAATCAGGATGGACTTGGATGTCAACCAGGTAGGAGCATTTTGTATTGTATGTTGACGTTGAACTATCTTGACTAGATAATTGTCTGAAAAAATATATAACTTCATTAACATTATATGACATAAGTGTAAGTAAAAAAATGTGGTTGGAACATCTCTGGCATAATGGTTCCACAATATATTAGCAAGTTATGGGTTTGAATGCCATAGAAATATAAATCAGTCTTATGCGGCATAACTACGTGTATCTTGACGGGCTCGTTCGGTAGAACACCTGCCGTGAGCATAGATGGGTCGTGGGTTCGAATCCTACCGTAATTTTCCGTAAGCATGTTTTCCCAACGTCTGGTAACACCGGGCATTGATCGGGTGTGAGGAATATCGAAACTCCGACCGGGTAATCAGCTAGTTTGATTATAAAGAAGAAGAAAAACTATCTATGAAACTGACAATGAGCCTACAATTGAATGATCGAAACATTAAAGTTTGTATATGGCAAAAAGAACAATTAGGGTAGGGTTATAAAATATCAATTGAAGCATTCATATAATTTGAAATGAGTTATATCAATTAAAATCCACTGTTTTAGTACAAATGTATGAAAATTTACTTACTTATTTTTTAATTGACTATCCCACAAAACTTTAACAATGCCATCCATTCCAGCTGAACAAAGGATGGAATTATCGGAAGTCATATCATTTAGTTCTGAACACACTCGATTGGTTAAATTAGGTCTTCCAATGGCTGACCAATCTAACGATGTAATTTTTCCATAATGGCCCCGGTATTCATGTATACATGTACATGCAGCCAAATCCCATACTTTAATCTTCTTGTCATCTCCTGTAATTTAAATAAATAATTATTAGGACCCAAAAAAATATTAACAGCACCGCTGGTTAGATGAATCGCCTCTAGCGAAATGTGGTATCGAATACATAGAAAACGACAAATACAGAAGACTGATAGACTACTTTCCTGTAAAAAAGATCCCCATGCCCAATCTTCATTTTCTAACTAGGGCTATATAATACAGACAAATCCAATATCCTCAATTCAAATATGACTTCCCTACGTCTGGTAACTTCGGACATTGTACGGGTAGGAGGAATATCGAAATTCCGACCGGGTAATGAACCACCGTTCATAGATAGAAAAACCGTGAAGTGCATATTGCGCGTTTCGGTTTCAGTCTGGGTTTCCGAATGCTCGAAGATATAAGTAGGTCGACTGATGTTCTGTGGCTGAGGTATCACCTACCATCAAGTGAACCTTATAATCGCCAGTCGATATAATAATCTAATATTATAAAGAGAAAAAAATTGTATTTTTATACTATTTTGTATGTAACGAATAAACTTAAAAACTACTTGACCAATTTCAAAAATTCTTTCACCAATAGAAAGCTACATTATCAGCGAGTAACATAGGCTTAACTCATGTTTGTGCATAGTACATCTACATTGCATCCGAGTGAAGCCGGGGCGGATTGCTAGTCTGAAACAAAAAACATACCTGCGCTGGCCAGGTGCGTGCCCTGCGGCGCGAAGGCGAGCGCGCGCACGGCGGCGCGGTGCGAGCACAGCACGCGCACGAGCCGCGCGTCGCACACGCCCCACAGCCGCACCGTGCGGTCCGCGCCTCCCGTCGCTATGTACGCCTCGTTCGGGTGGAACTTGACACACTGGTATACATACATTTATAGCTTTAGGTGTAACTCAATTGAAAAAGCTTCAGGTCAGTATAATCCCTATTCATATTATAAATGGACGCTGATAAGCAATACAATGTCAACCGACGAAATAATAAAAATTTAAATTTTGATACCAATAGCTTCCATATGAGCTGGTACATATTACAAAAGAGATATATATCATTTAAATCGTTTTAATAGCATAAATATTGAAAAAACTAGTGGGTTCGAAACCCTAACATGCTTAGAATATTTAACAATAATGCACTAAATTCTATTACTTTCATTGCTACCAAGAAGAATGACATACATTTAGTTTAATAATAATAATTACAAAAAAAACTATTATTTCTGTTACTTTTTAAAATATGTTTAATAAAACCTAATTAAAATTTCAAACTCAATTTTCTCAAAATGTGTGGGTTGACACTGTATTGCTTAACAGCGTCCAAACGTGAATGTAAGTTTGTTTGTTACGCTTTCACGCCAAAGCTACTCAACCGATTATCATGAAACTTTGTACATATATTCTTAGTAGTATCAGAAAGGACATTCTATATACAAGGATACATTTTATTAAAAAAAAAAATTGCACTTGTGCGAAGCCGGGACGGATCGCTAGTAGGTATATAATATATCCATTAAACACTAACAATATTTTAAAACTAAATAACACTACAGAGTATCACGTGTGCGGTGTGCGTTTGAGCAGCGAGTGGCGCTTCGCGTTAGAATTGTAAGATCGCAAATTCAATGATTCAACTCGTATGCTTTTGCCCAGTAGCCAATAGATTGCTAGCACACGCACGCGCATATTATGCTGAACGAGTTCAAAGTCTATAATAATATACACTCGTTATGAACTACAATACACAGATAAATACTTACGGCCTTATTTATAAACATATTATAAGTCTGATGATATAGTTAAAATATGTTTTGTCTCGCTCTATCGAATATAAAAAGACTACTATAGCATGACAACCGCGACATAATTTTTGTCGAAGGTTTTCTCGTGTTTTAAATTTTAATCGATTCTCTCTTTATTCCTTTCGGGTCTAACATGACAATTACACTTCAAGCTCGACTTTTAATATCAAAAATAGATATACTTATCGATCAAGATACCTTTTCTATCAAAGTTGTCGATGTCGAGATATAATATATCGAGAATCGAGACATGTTACATCTTAGTTTGTCTTCTCTCGTCCGCGAGATATCTCGTGGCGGTCATGCTAGGGCGGCAGAACGAAAGAAACAAAACATACTCAAGTAATACTACACATTTATAACCTCAGATACACAATAGCGAAGAACATAGATGTACATAGAAGAACAGGTCTTACAGGCGCGCTTGGCACGGTTTCTCTGGGGTAATAGCAGTTCTTACTCCAGCCACCGCAGCGCTGCTAGTATCCGTGTGAACGCACACTCTGACGCTGGAGTGATAGCGTGCACTCTCTCACACCCAGCCCCTTATTGAGCGTTATTGCCGTTCGCTCGTAAGAGCAAGCGAGACAACGCGAGGGGAGGAGTCAGCGGACTGCTTGGATGTGTGTGTCACATCGATACATTGCCACTCACTCTACAGGTCAAAAGTAAAACTACTTTTACTGTGCCAAAAGTTTGTGCGGGCCTGTTCTTCTATGCACATCTATATTATTTGACAATAGGTACAGAGTACAGACCAAGTAATAAATCACCCATACACAATAATTGTTAGTAGAAAAATATATATTATGATTATGTTCGTAAATAAATAACACACTATTATTTATAACCCTCAAAAAATATAGAATAACTATTAAGAATCCATATTCACTAATGTGATGGTGGATGTAGGTTGTTGACATCTCTCACTACAACTATAGACAGAGATTTTTATTTATAGAGTATGGCATGCAAATGATAGCCTACACAAATGTGTTCTTAGTATTGAAATAAGTGTGTTTTTCTTTACAAGAGCAAAATTACACATACCGTGACATCAGACATGTGGCCAACGAAAACTCTTATAGGAAATGTCCTATCAAGAGACCATAATTTTGCTGTCCGGTCGTGCGACCCTGTCACTATGAACAGACCATTCTTAGATACATCTAAGCACCATACTGGGTAATTGTGGCCTCTGCAAAATAAAATAAAAATTTACCTCTAGAAATACAGATAATTTATGCATGCCCATAGCTATTTTTTTATAATCATTTATTTTATATATAACTGTGGCAGTTCATCATTTTGGACACGACTACTCTTAGTATAAGGCAACCAAATTGCCCTCGTCCCATTTAAAGAAAATTCATGTTGCAATAAATGTCCGTCGGGATGACATATGTAGCGACATCTATAATCCGCTACAAGAATCAATACAAAGACGTCAATTCCTGAATCGCGCTATCAAAGTTTCTGTGCGCGCTAACTATATATACAACATCTCGACATCAACCACTGGGGCCTTAGGGCCGGCCAGTCAGTGGTTCGACTGGTCGAGGATCCTCCCTTTAGGTTGGAGGAAGACCACACCTCCCTTCCTCCACATTGGTGACCCCGACGTGATCTTCACCGTCCCGAAGTGATTCAGCACCTTTCTCCACATTGGTGACCCCGCAGAAGAACACCTACTTCTGAACAGCGAGAAGCCTGACGTCATTACTCCTTCCTTCAACATCAATCAGCAGCAACCAAGTCGCAGCCAGCCAGCACCTTCGGCTACAACGGGTATCCTGTCCACTAGCATGCAGCGAGCGCGTATGCCTGGTCAACACCCTCAGCCACCTTCAGCACAGCACACTGCACTTCGGCCGGTCAGCAAGCAGAGCACATCTCTCCTGGTCGACGCAGCAGCCAGCTTCAAACACTGCAGCACTCCGACTCACTGGAGCATCATCGCACTCAGTTCCGACTCACCGCGAACTCTGCGACATCCGATTCCGACTCACTGGAATCTCGGACAATCTGGCACTGGCAAGCAACACTCAACACAGCTGTTTCAACAACTCGATCGACCTCCGGTCTTCGGGGGGGAGTACTGTAGCGACATCTATAATCCGCTACAAGAATCAATACAAAGACGTCAATTCCTGAATCGCGCTATCAAAGTTTCTGTGCGCGCTAACTATATATACAACATCTCGACATCAACCACTGGGGCCTTAGGGCCGGCCAGTCAGTGGTTCGACTGGTCGAGGATCCTCCCTTTAGGTTGGAGGAAGACCACACCTCCCTTCCTCCACACATATATGTTTATAATTTTCAGTACATGTTTTCCCCACGTCTGATCACATTAGGTACTAATCGAGAAAGATCTAAATACAATAACAAACCACCGTTCATAGCTTAAAAAATTGTGAAGTGCATTTTGCGCCGATCAGTTTCAGTTTATGGATTTATATAAATATGGATGATATGGGCTCGAAGTAAAAAAATCGGCCGACAGCGCAACATTGTCTGAGGCTCTGTGAACACTCATCATCAAGTGAGCCTCACACTCGTCCGTCGATCTTAACATAAAAAAACCTATTGCAAAACATAAACCGCATACCGATCAGCCATGGATATACTATTATAGTAGAATTACCTATAAATCGAAGCACAAGAATAGTCAGATATCCTCCAAGCGCGCATCGTGTTGTCGTGTGAAGCGGATAGTACCAACTCCTCTCTGGACAGTATACTAACCGCTTGCACGGGGCCAGAGTGACCCCTTAGCGGTATTCCTGTACCTATTTGCCTGAAAAATGTTATCATAGTAGTCTTTATTTATACTAGTATTATAAAGAGTTCGTTTCTTTGTTACGATTTAACTCAAAAACTACTGGAATTTTAAAAATTATTTCACTTATAGTAAGCTACATAATCATCATTTTTTTGTTTACATCTACATTGCACCCGTGCAAAACCAGGGTCGCTAGTTCATTATAATATTACTACTTCCATCAATTTATTTATGAGCATGATATACTTCGTCAAAGCTTTCATAAATAAGCTTAAAATATGAATACATCACATGTATGCAGTGGCGGCGTAAGGCGTGGGCGACGTGGGCCACCGCCTACGGCCTCGCGGCCCAGGGGGCCTCGCAACCCGAAAATGTATGCATTACTTAAAAGAACGCGGCAAAAAAAAATTTGCCAAAAAAAACGAATGCGCCTTTTTGCGCTGGCTGGGCCCAAATGAAAATGAACCTTGCCCACATAAAATTTTGATCTTACGCCGCCACTGCATGTATGTTTTTGTTTTGTTTTATTATGGTTGCATTAATAGGGACTTTTGGGCTTGCATGGTAGTCCCGCCACTGTATGTAACCATTGTTTTCATATATGAAGCTTGAAAAGAATAAGTGAAAGAAAAGTTCCGCAACATATTGTCGATTTCTAATAACGAAACTGATTGATTTACTGTACTGTTTTCAAATAACTTTATTCAAAAACTTAAATTTATAATAGTATTTTTTTTAAATCTATTATAATGGTTAGGAATGTCACTTCTACCGTGATAAAAAAAACATAAATGTTTTTTTACTATAAACGATATGTAAATTAACAATCGTAATTTTTAAAATGTAAAACATTTTGTGTTCAACCATCAAAGTTTTTTTTAGTTTGTTCTAAAAATAGTATTATTAGAATGCTGCCTTATTTTTATTTATATTGTAACAACAATTTAATTATATTATCTAAACTGTATTACACATAGTAACTACTCTAAAATTCTAGACTCCTTTAATGTTTGGTATCTATGTCGAATCTATGGCCAGAGTATAAATTCAAGAATAAAGACTTTTCAACTGCTTTATGAATATATTTTACAGATAAAAATTGTATTCAGATTAGTAAAATAGTTTACACACCTTGTATTGTCGTTCATATCTTCAGGATCCGGTGCCACACTACAAGCGAGTTCTATTTCAGAAATATTTCTATTAATTCGTCTGTTTATGTTGTTTTGTCCGAGGTCCCACAATCTTATTTCTGAATTACTAAAACCTCCACATAATACATTGCAATACTGATCTGTCTTTGCACATATTAAACTGTAACATAAGAAGGAGATAAAGTTAAATGTATTTTATCTTTTGTTGACGCAAGTACCACATATTACAATGAAAAAGTCTTTTAACAGATTTAAATGAGTATATAATATCTATACTATATAATATTATAAAGCTGAAGAGTTTTTTTGTTTGAGCGCGCTAACCTCAGGAACTACTGGTTCGAACTGAAAAATTATTTTTGCGTTGGATAGTCCAATTATCGAGGAAGGCTTTAGGCTATATAACATCACGCTGCATCCAATAGGAGTGAAGCATCAGTGAAAAATGTTGCAAAATCAGGGAAAATTATCCATATAAACGATTTTATTATCATGATCTGATACATTGCACCCGTGCGAAGCCGGGGCGGATTGCTAGTATATAATATGAAGTAATTTCTGATATTTGGTTATTATCCAGCAAAAAATTTGAATGACATAGTAAATCTTTACGTTATTTATTATAAAAATATTGCAATTTTACGTTCTAAACACTAATATCTTCAATTAGTGTATAGATTACAAAATTGGCATTATAAATTATACTGCATAATACAACCACTTTTGTAAGTTACTCTCATTGTCAGTTCTTAATCCTAAATACTTCGAAACTTATTAAAAAGAAATGAAAAAAAAACTTACTGCGTATCAGGAGCGGCTATCTTATACAATTTTAACGGTGCCAAAGACTCCCTGACTCCTTTGATAGCATCCTGAAGGTCTCTTAGATCTTTGTCAACTGATTGATATTCTGTATGTCCATTACATTTAGAGAAAACATCTACAAAACATCAGTATTCAGTAAATCATTTGAATATCTAACTAAAAAAAATATATTAAAACCTCAAAGGATAAAATATGAATTACCATTCTTATTGTCATTTGAATTGAGCTCAAATTTGACTTTTTCTTTTGATTCATCGTCTTCTTCATCATCCTGTAAGGACGTGTAAAGGATTATACAACTAGCTACTCTAGATTCTTCCATATTTAATTAATAAATATTACATCATATCTATATGCTTTTTAATAGTTAACCATAATATTGTCTTTTATTAACGCGAGTATCACACATTTAAATAAAATACTGTATACCGGATTAAAACGCGATTTATTATTTATATTGTTTTAGCAACTTTGTGACATTTCAAAAATCAGACAACTGTCATCTTTCTGTCTTCCCGCGACCACGGTTGCTGAAAAGCATCCGAAACGTCGGGATAAATAATTTAAACAATATAAATAATAAATCGCGTTTTAATCCGGTATATAGTATTTTATTTAAATAGTTAACCAGTCAAATAAGACCTTGTTGTAATCCAGTGTATATATCCTAGATGAGACTGTAACTATGAATCTACTTCCCAGAAAAAAAAAACTATAAGTCTGATCCTGTAAATGTAATCTGGTATTAAAATAAAATTAAAAGATATTGCGTGAAACATAAAAAAAACTTTAAATCATGGTTTTGGGTTTAGCAGCAAAATAATCCTACCATTAAAAATTAAACTATGAGAATCTTGCAACAAGTGCATACTTAGCTTTTTTAACAAAAATAATGTAATTTAAGATTAAAGCAAGGATTGAATGGGGTACCGTAACCTTTATAATTCACCGAAATAATACCGGTATAAAATACGATATCGAAATATCAACCTTTTTAAAAGGTACCTTTATTTAACCCTTTTATATTTCGGTAGCCTAAATGATTAACCTTGAAACTATCGTGGCCCGAGACAAGTTGACAGAGTTTGAACGCGTTTTTATTATCGTTACATCAAGAAAGAGATTTCCCGCGCCTATTTATATACTACTTCGCATGGAACGTTCTAAATTTTAATGTTTATAGATAGTGAGAAACCTAAACATATAGATTTAGGTTTTCTTTGGAATTTCGCTACCGATATTTAACCTTTTAAACCGTTTTAAAAGCATTCCGAAATAAAGGTATTGAATTGAATCGGTATCGTTATGACAAATTTCATATGGGTACCGTTTCAAAAAGGTAGCCCATATCAATCGGTTATTCAGTCCTTGGATTAAAGTAAAAACACTTACAGCATTATCCTTACTATTTTCTCCACTAACATCAATGTGGAACCATGTTTGTAAAACCTGAATTAAAAGAACATGACCATGTTTTGCTAAATATGCTTTCAACATATTAAGTGCATCTTGTGATAGACAGATATCAAACTTACAGGACCTGTAAATCGAAGTTGTAATTAAATTAAGTAGGTATTATAAAATATATGTAAATAAATACACTAAAGAAGTAAAGAGTTGTCTTAAGTTGGGTTAATCTCAACTTTTTTTTATAAAATATTAAGACAAACATGAAGCTTCCTCAAATGGTAAGTAATGTATCAGATACATCCCTAACACCAATGATTAACCTTGATTCACTGTTGACTTATTCAAATTCACAGCACAGTTTGAAGCCCAAACTCACCAATACTGCTTAACATTGAATAATTTGTTTTAAGTGTCTCATTAAAATTTTAAGCTAAAAAAATCCAACTGTATATCATCAGAATAAATATAACTTTCTCAAAGAAAGATATATATATAAATATATATATATATATGTTAAATCGTTAACAAACAAAAAAGTGTTTTAAAACTATTACATTATTTAATTATATATTTTACCTAAATGCTGCAATGGTTGGTCTCGATTCTATCTCCTGCAGAGTGTAAACTGATCCAATATCATCAAGTAGCTGGTTCATGTAATCCTTTTCAGGTGTTTCATTATCAATAGTACCATTTTGTATAGAGTTAAACAACTGTTCCAGACTGTTTGGCCGATACAGGGCTGAAGGCAAGTTCCCATCTATTGGTTGATGGTATGATAAATCCTTCTGTGGTAGAGTTGTTGAATGTCTTTTTAGGAACATCTGTGCGGGTCCACTATGGCCACCTCTTAACATTTCCAAATATAAATGACAAAGAAGCGGGGTCAACAATCCAAGCAATTCATTCTTAACTCTCTCTATTTTGATTTCTTTTAAGAAATTGAATAACCTGTAGAACAGTAACATTTAAAGAATATATAAAAATGATATTTAGTAAAATTTCAATAGTAATAAATTTAATAAAATATAAATCAAAGATTTAAAGCTTTCATAAATATGTTATGAGTAAGCCTTATGCTAGAAATTTTAAACTGCATTCCATCTTGGCACATGAAATACAAATTGCCATGCAAGTTATAACAATCATGTATTAGCATTAAAAATAAGCTACAAATCAAATAAATCTATAAAATTCTCCTGATTGCTCACTTTTAACTGTTATATACAAAATTTACATTTCAGTCTGAAATTATTATTTATTTATCAAAAATATTTGAAACAAAGCACAACATTTTAATCTGTTTTCATATGAATCTTAATAATTATATAGATATTTTATCTAGAAGGAGCAATAGGACTACAAATATACAATACTTAAAGCATTTACTATTCATGCTGGAAATTGCTGGACCTGGAAACTGTGGGCAACGGCCACTTTATTATAATTATTATTATTTAAGTTGATTTTTCATTATAATGTAATTTGTCAAATTATTTACCTGGTATACTGCACATCATACTGTCCTGGGTCATTATTAATACAAGAAAATAAAATAGAATTGGCACGGCTAGATTCACACTGTACAATAGTAGCTACTGCCATTTCTTCAGCACTTTGGCTAATGGAGTTACTGTTGTTAAATATATCAATGTCCTGTAAATGTATAACAATACAAGTATTAAAATGAATATCAGTCATAATATTATATCTTAAAAATAAGAATATGTTCGATATTATCCAGTGGTGTTTGTAGGCTAAACCTTTATACTAATAATAAAATAAAGTTTTACTTACTGGGTAATTTCGACGTTCTAAGTAGGAAGTAACAACAGCTTTGACTGCATCATTTTTGTTTCTTTTCATTTCATAAATATGAAAGCTCAAGTCCGAGAAGCTCAGGCTTTGAGACAATCAAAACTTTATTTCAGGGTAGCAAATTAAAATAAAGTAAAGCTGGAAATTATCAATTATTTTTACGCATTAAAAGCAAATAATATCGCTACTTGTGTTCTTATTCGTAAAATAAAAATTATAAATGTTTGAATGTAACAATTTAATTACATATAAACATGAAATTAACTCGGCACTCGATGTAAATAATGTACATATTTGAGAATGGTTTGACATTAATTGTTATTTGTCACTGTCATTTTTTTAGAGCTGTAACAAACCGGTATGTATTCGTTACTGAGTAACGGGTACGCCATCTAGTACCGAGTAACGAAACGTTACTCACGAATACTTTTCGTTACTCGCATGTTTCGTATCATGGTTACATACGCTGTTTCAATGACGCAATGTAACTTCAAATATTCAAAACAAAGTTTTCTTTAACAGAGTATGCAGTAAAAAAAAAGTATATACTTGTGAAAAAGTGTTTTCATAAAATTTTGCCACTAAAATTTCATAAATTTTATGTAATAGTATGAAATAAACGAAAGTGAAAGTTTTAGTCTCTCATGAAATTCTAAAATTATTTCACTGTAACTTAATTTTCAAACAATTAATTAAATCGCACGCTTGCGAGCGCAACTTAAACTAGTTCTGTAAATTTGTTTTTCTAGCATAACATAGCATGTTATGAGGTTTTAGGAGTAACGAGTAACGATACGATAGTAACGAGTACTGAATGTATAGTAACGAATACATACGGGTACGGTTTTTTTTCGTTACTTTTACACCTCTACATTTTTTCTTCTTTTTTTTATAAGATTTTATGGCCTGGTAACGAGACCTTTAGCCAAGTCTTATTTTCGGGCATCAATTTTAACTTTTTTCGAATGTGTTTTTTTCACTTGTTCATGACGTAATTTTATTTAAGTATTTACTCATCCCCACTATTTTTAACGTACTTATATAATGCACTATAACACTTGGTTTTTGAACAAATCACACAAGTGGCGACGGGAGGTATCACTAACTTCTATTATTTCACTTGCCGTTAAATGAACGTTTGGTTTTGACACTTGAAGAAAATATGATTTCTGTGTGCGATCTCGTCGTTACAGAAAGTGCAAATATTGCTATTTATTATATTGAGTCTTCCAAGGTGTGCATATGCAGTCTTGTGGCCAAATTGCAATATATTTGGACCAGTGTTTGTACCAGGGCCATAAGTACATCACTGTTTCCAATTATTTGACATTTTATATCGTTAATATTTACATCCTGTGAGATAGGCTTAATATTTACACACTTATTTACAAATTTATTAACATATTAATTTACATTATTTACACTTTAAGCCTAGTCTTATATTTCACTACATTTTTCACATGTTTTCCCGCCATTTTTTCTTCTATAAAACAGGCAAAGATATGTACCATGTAGGTTCAAACATAGATTAATAAGTTATACAAAAATATTACAAGACGTTCTAATATTCAAGTAAGAAATATCCATATTTTTATTTCTCATTCAGTCTGCTTAGCCCATTGCACTCCATCGCTATCATTTTATTTTGTCCTTCTCATTCTTCAGAACCATAAACCTAAATATTCATTTTTCATTTATTTTCACATAGTTTTTTTCATTTACATTTCACATTTTGTTCATGTCGCGGTCGTTACCATCTCATACCGGAATGGTTTAGGCAGCGCACGCCAAAATAGCTCTGGAAACAGTAATTTTCTGACTTAGTTGATACTTATCGTAATATTATTACCAAAATACAGAAAATCTTTATAAATTGTAGCCAATGTGTTATTCAGATATATTATATAAGCTATATTACTATAAAGTTTCATCAAAATCCGTTCGGTAGTTTTTGCGTGAAAGAGTAACAAACATCCATCCACCCATCCATCCTCATAAACTTTCGCATTTATAATAAAGTAGTAGGAGTAGGATTACTAAGATATAGGGAAAGTCATAGGACATACATGCATATGCCACGTAATCGGTACCTACACTATTTTCGTGAATTTTATATGAGACCGTCCATTTAATACTGTCTCAATGTTTGGAATTATGAAAATGGCAAATGGTTATAAATGTATATAGTAAAAATGATTTTACAAATACGGATTACAATCTTGGAATACGGGCTTAGAATCTCACGGTTGGCAACTCTATTTCAAAGTCCTTACGCTACAATTTACCTATTATTATTAAAATTGAACACAAATAACTTCTGTTTACAATTCAAGGCCATCTATCCTAGCTGGCATTCTCAATTCTCATATTAATTGAGAGACTTCTGACTAGTATGTATGCTAGTATGGTTCTTCACGTTCGTATGTAAAGACGGTTGTAGAATGGCTCGGTTTATCTATTTTATACAAATTTTATGTATTTCTATTAATTATTCCGCGTCTGCGGATATAAAAATAATAAACGACTTGTTATTCAATGGTGGATATGAGTTTATAGATCTAACTCATTCTTTCGATTTAAATACAATTTATTGGCCTAACATGCAAAATTTTGAATTTACGAAGAAAACAAGAAAAAATGAAAGCGAGTAAGTTTTTAAGAATACATTTTATATAATTACCAATTGACTTAGGTACTTTTAACTGAATTGAACCGATAATTATTATCATATACATTATACATTATCGGTTCACAGCTGCAGTTGTCGTTATCTTAACCTACCTATTTATATGTATTCTACAGACGAACATTTAAATAATTTATGACATTAATTATATCCGTTGAAATATGTTTGCGTTCTTCAATTATATAATATATAGAAATTCATATTATCTATTTAAACAATTATATATATATAAATATATTTAATATGTATCGTATTTTTTATATCTTTTGGAAAAATGTTACTATAAAGTATAACATTATTTTACAAGTTGGTATGCTGCGAATGAATTTACCGCTGCTGAACATGGTGGGACACACCTAGACGCACCATATCATTTTAACTTACACGGAAAATTTATTGGACAAATACCTATAGAAAAACTAATCGTTCCACGTAAGTTATTTTTCCAGTACAATAAATTATATAATAAGCAGGTAAAGTTTGTTTGCAGGTAGAAATCCCTGGATTCGAAATATTTTTCACTAATAGAAAACTACAATATTCCTGATTAAGATTTTTTAAAACCAAATGGTAGTATAACAATTTTCGCAACTAAGTATATAATATTTTATTTCGAAGCCACTATAAAGTTTCTAGGACAATGAAAACAACAAACAAATTTTAAGTAATTACCTAAATAGGTACAGGAAAAGATCATATTTTTTAAACTTTCATTTTTAGATAAAATATTTAGTTGTTTTTTTGCAGTTATTATTGCTGATGTCAGTTCCCTCGTGAATGATGACCCTAACTTTGTTCTTTACAAACACCATTTGGATTTTATGCTTAACGATAATTTTGGAAAGCCATGTCTGATTGTGTTTAAATTTGGCTGGAGTAAATTTATCAATGACAGACAAAAGTATCTCGGTTTGGGGCCAAAGAACACGTTAAATTTTCCAGGTAAGCATTATGATGTAACTTCCGCTTATACAACTAAATATACGATTCTCTTTTTTATGTTAGATATCAACAGAGGGTCAGAACATAAGTCAATGATGCACTGTCGACCTCGGTTTTTAGTTCGAGCATTTGGAAATCCATAGATTTTTGCGCGCTGTTGCTACAACCGATATGCGTAAGATGCACTTCACGGATTTTCCATCTATATATAAATATATATTGAAAATCAAACATTCAACGGGTCGTTACGAAGTCGGATGTTTGATATTCTTTCTACCCACTTAATGCCCAAGTGACTTGGCGTGGGGAAAACATATTTACCGAAAATTTTAACATTCGTATTCGTATTCGAATAACATAGGTATTCTACGCAAAGTGCCAACGCTCGTTATGTACAAAGGGAAGAATAATTATAGCTTTTCATGAAGACTTTTCTCTTCCTCTCAATTAGAATGTAAAAACTTATGTTCAACTTACTGAGGGTTAAAGTTTTGCCTTCTTTCTAGTGTCATGATAGCAATATATGACCTTCACATGAAAAAACTTTTTACGGATATAGGTGTTTTTAATATGCGATAAAAACGTTTTAAATGACAATATTAAAATATGATCGTCTCAGAGCAATGGCTTTATCGTTGTATCCATAGACGTAGGATGTTGCCCATTGTTTTTTATGTTAGATATCGTCAGACGAGCATGAGGTTCAATTGATGGTAGGTGATAGTTGAGCCTCAGTCAATGATTCTCTGACTATACTGAAACCGAAATGCGCATTATGCACTCACGGTTTTTCCATTTATAAACAGTGGTTTGTTACCCGGTCGGAATTTTCCCCATCCAGCCGTTCAACGCCCGAAGTTACCAGACGTGAAAAAGATATACTTACAGAGAATTATAAACATCTCATCCCGGTCAGTTCGAACCCACGACCCATCGATGCAGGTGTTATACCGAACGCGAAAACGAGCTCGTCAATATTCCCGCCCGTATTCTTATTGTAGTTTACCAATGCATCAAAATCGAACATCCATCTTTCAATATAATATAAGTATATATGGCTATAATCTTAAATCGTAACTGTTCATGATTTAACAATATAGTTTTAGGTTAGGTGGCGGATGGATGGTGGTAAAAAAATGTGACGTCATATGGTAATCCATATTGGTACCTACATGCCGTGTGTAATATTTATTTTATTACATCTCTTCTAATATTTTTATAGGCTTAAGTGGTGAAGTAATGGAATGGATAACAACTTCCTTCAAAAATGTAGTCGGCATTGGCGTCGATGTCTCTTCCATTGATCCTGGTTCCAGCACGAAGTTCGTAGCTCATAAAATAGGATCAGCAGCAGGATTGTACAATATTGAAAATGTTAATTTATCAAGACCTATACCAGGTATATATTGGTTCATATAAAGCATACAGCCAAAGTATATGCCTGCATAGTTAACTTGCCAACAAAGTATTATATTTTCAATAAATAGAACAAAAGATCTCGAATAAAGATAAGTGGTGAGCTCCGTAATAGCAAATTTCTTATTGATTCGACTCGCCAAATACGGTAAGAAATTGATTTAAAATATATAATATGTATTTTAATGCATATGCCATCAATGTCCGTGAGATTTCTTCCCTAGCCTAGACTCAACTGTCCAATTTGACGAGCGGCAATGAATCTATAAGGTCAAATCAGATAGTGTGTACCACTTAAAGTTATCGTGCTTATTTTATATGCCAAGGAGAGAAACCTAGCCTTTATACCTATTTTAAATACGAGAAAACAAAGATTTTCCTAGAACTTACCATAAGTCTTCTTTCTTTTCAGAATATGGTTGTACTGCGCTCGTAATGCCTATGAAGATTTCTGAGGGAACAGGTGCTCCAGTGCGATTTGTGGCTATTTGTCCTAAACAAGTACCTACTGAATTTTAGATAGTGTTTAATGAATCTCAAGAAATTATCTAATATCGTTTTGTTTTATTGAATCGCTTCTGAAATCTGAATATTACTAGTACTTCTGAACTTAGACATCTCGAACTTTTTTTAAATGTATCTGTTTCAAGTTCATCAGGAATGTCAATCAATAAGTTATCGTCAGCATAGTTGTCCCAGAGAGGCACTCTCGTTCGATACCATAAACAGGTACCTATTTTTAGAATTTTTAGTTTATTCGATTCCTGGTTGTGGTAAGAATAAAACAGTGCATGTTTATTTCTATTTGACTAGGAATAGGAGAAGCGCTATACGAGAGTTTAGGAAACGAATTAAACATTATAATTTTCAACAATATTTTTATTATTATCAATTAAAGAGACTTAGCTTAACATATGGAAAGAAAATTGAACTTCACCTTTTTTTATTCGGATAAAACTAAAAAAAACATAACGATTTAGTCAAGGAAATAGTTACATAGGTCTTAAAAATATCTTCTTGTCGAATAGACTTTGGTAAACTAATTCTTGATTGTCTTTCCGAAGTTCCACACACGGAATTTCGTTATCGTAATCGATAACTTTAGCGTGAAACGGCCCGCCCTCTACGAATACTGCATAATATTCCTGTGCGACTTCCTGCACGTCGACTTCGGAATTAACTATGATGTCATATAATTTTGCAGTGACAGTAGCGGGAGGTAGTTCCAAATATTTATCAGTTATTTCTCGTACATCGGCCAGCGAGACAACGTCTTCGTTTCCATAATCTACATATTTTACCTTAATAAGTCCTTTTACTTGGCTATATTGTAAAATAATCGCTCTGTACCATTGTTCGTCTTCGGGGTAAATCGCGATGCACGCCTTGTTTTCGAATATTCCATTCAGTGCGTTCATTGTGTCGGCCTCAGTTTGAAGTTCCGCAAACATTGTCTCGTATATCGCGTTTTGGTTGTCATCGAAAACGACGCTCAATTCGATCTTATTGACGTCTTT
Source organism: Anthocharis cardamines (assembly GCA_905404175.1). Lineage (NCBI taxonomy): Eukaryota > Metazoa > Arthropoda > Insecta > Lepidoptera > Pieridae > Anthocharis > Anthocharis cardamines. The sequence continues at coordinate 7,137,808 of FR989959.1, forward strand.
GATTTGAGATATTCTCTTATATATAAAATTCTCGTGTCACAATGTTAGTCTGCATACTCCTCCGAAACGGCTTGACCGATTCCTCTGAAATTTGGTAAGCATATTGGGTAGGTCTGAGAATCGGCTAACATCTATTTTTCACACCCCTAAATAATAAGGGTGGTCCACCCCTCAATTTTTTTTTTTTCATTTTTTTGACAAAATTTTTTTTTTTATTTTTTTATGATACGATATTCAAAAATACATACAACCCTAAGTTTTTGCCGTTCTATCACCAACCCCTGCTTTTTAGAAATTATTTACATGGCAAAACAACGATTGCCGGGTCAGCTAGTATTACATAAAAATTCAGTTTCAGTATTTTTGGGAAATGTGACAAATTCGAGAAACTCTTCTGGAGGTGAAATACTTTCATCTTCTTCGATTAATTTATTCCAATCTTGACCAACCATGTCTTTAATTTGAATTCTATCTGACGATTTATTCAAGGCGTCGTTGGTTTCGACTACATAGTCGGGGCCAGAGTCGGATTCGACGTACACATCTTCGAGCGATTCCAGCGATCTAACGTTAGGTGCAAACATTCTCACGACTGCCTTCGACCCGTCCGTATATTCAGCCATTTCGAAGTCGACTAAATGATCATTGATCCAGAGTTTATCGAATTTTAAATCGATGGGTGTCACCCCGCAGAAGGGTTCGCCGGTGACTTTGACGAAGCATTCCTTTTCAACGACTGACTTGTGAATGTAATCCAGCGTTTTTCTGTCCCATTGTTTGCCGATGGGTTTAATGCGGCTCAAGAAGATTTGTGCGCTTGTATGGGGATCTGATAGAGAGCTATGCTTTTTCTTAGATTTTCGAACGAGCATACCTCCTCGTTCCCGTAATCGACGTAGTGAATGAGACAGGTGGATGTGTCTGTATTGACTTCTAAGACGCGACCTCGGTAAAAGCGGTTGTCTAAGAAAAATAGAGCGACGCAAGATTCTCCGACCGTCCATTTTGAATATTTAGCTTTAGGATCAGGGTTTTTAAAGCGGACGTCGAGCGCTTTTCGTATCAGGGCCAGTGTATCTTCCTGGGAGATGTCGTGTAAGAAAATCACGCCATTGTTGTCAATGTAACTGAAAATAAATTATTTTAATCATACACATTCATTAATTCTAAAAGTAAGTTAATTTTTTACCAATCCAATAAAACTAATTATAGCATTCATAATATCAGCCTCTGTTTGAAGTTCCGCCTTGTATTTGGCCATTGAGTCACGCTCAATCGATTATTTTGACGTCTTTGATTTGAGATATATTACATTAAAATTCAGTAAGGTAAATTAAATTAATTGTTTTCTTCTAACTAGAATATATTGTAACCATTTAAATAGATTTGGAAAACTGGGTGAGCTCGCGTCTCATCATAGTTTTTTAGAAATATCCACACCAAGAATAATAAAATTTTATAAAATGTAAAAAATAAAAATTAATTATAATAATTATTATTTAAATGTCCAAAGACTTAGTCGGTATCGGTTCTAGCTGAAGCCAGTCCTGCACGGAGCCCGTCAGATTGAGGAACGACAGAAAGTCACCAGCATTTTCTGTTTCTTCTGTTGTGGTCTAAAATTATTGTAAAATACAGCGTGGTCGGTGGTAGGCTAATTACCTATTATTTTTACCCAAAAGCACACCATACTCCATAAAGTACGTCACATGTTAGGGGGGGAGGGGATCGACGAAGTGTGACATTGTGTGACAAGGGGTGGGAGGGGTCTTAAGTTTCGAAATCTTAGACATCTAAGTGTTAAAATGCCAAATTTGAATTATTAACGAAAAACTTAAAAATATTTTCAGCTCTACCCGTATGAATATATGGTTTAAATTGTTTTGTTGGTGAGCTCATACTCGCTCTAATAGTGTCACGCGTTAGCCGTCTGAGATTTTGTAAATGTATATAAAACAAATTTTGAAACTGCTGTTTTAATTTAATAATTTCAAGATGTAAAATTGCAAAATATGTGACGTCACACTTAGGAGGGGGTCTCAAAATCGGGACCAACTGTGACATGGATGGGGGAGGGGTCAAAAAATCAAGAAACTAGTGTAACATACTTAATGGATGACGCCTAGTCCGTGTAATAAGTAAAAGGGATCATCTAATGAGAATTCTTGACTCCTCTAGTGAGGCATACGATAGACACATTTAACATATGTGTCTGTTTCGCGGATAATTAATTTTTATTACAGGCAATTAGATGATCAGTGTTCTGTACCCTAGATATTTTTGAATTAATATGAAACACTGGGAAATTTAAAAGAATTTTTCATGCCTAATATACAGTTCCCACGTAAAATCTAGTAGTAGTAGTAGTAGTTCATATACAAAATGACTTTATTTTTGCCAGAATTGAAAAACCTAAAACTATATGATAGAAAAATGCTACAAGGATCCTAGAACTAATATCTGGTAAGACAAAAATATGTATTACACTATTATTTTTATTATAAAAAGTTCCGTTGTTTAGGCCTTATGAATTTGATATGCCTTTTATAAATAAACGTGGTACTTAGATTAACGCATCGATTTGTCTTTCGATTAACTTTTAAAATTAAAATAAATACGGGTGGTCGGGAAGAGATCGCTGAATTGTAGCGATAAGGCCACCTTTTCCTTTATCAATTCTGTTATATAAGTCCTTGTATATTTATAAAGCAATAAAATTGTAAATAAATACCTCTTCAGACTTGTCCGGTATCGCCAAGCCTTGTTCGATCACTTTCTGGTTGAGGCACCGCCATTCCGAAGTGTTGGGCTCGAGGGCGCCCCCCTGCGTCGTATGGTACACCCACAACTCCACCGGCATACTGTTGCCTTTAAACTTGTCCGTCTTAGTTATGAATATCCTTTGATACGCGTCAAGCAAATCCTTCAAGTACTCCTTCGTGAGCGACAGCCATTCTTCTCCAACCGCAGGCATCACTCCGAACAGGTGACACATTATCGCCCTGTCTCCAAATGTCATGATTTCTTGAGATATCTCCCTCAGACTATTCAAGAGAACCGTTTCGACGCACGCGAAATCAGAATAGAAGACTTTAGCATTATCAGCTGATATCTCTAGTATCACAGCGCGTCGCCAAGTTTTTGACTGAACGCATACGGTGCAGCATCTATCACCGACCTTCCAATCTTCCTTAGGTTTCTCAATGTCTCAATTGGAACGCTCTCAAAGCGTTCTGCGAAGCCGTACTTTCCAAAAAAGAGGAAGCGGAGAGGGCCCGGGAGATTGCTCCCGGGGCCGATAATCTCCGCCGCAAGAGGCCAGGTAGGCGGCGTCGTCAGTACGCGCAACGCCCACCTTAATGCCCGGTACCAGATAGATTTCCAGAGGACGAGGTAGCTGCGTAGATGAAGCATATACTGCGCTATATTTGGCAAGCAGCAATACCGGTTAAAAGTCCTCTGTTGAGTACGAACGCTTTCCACAGAGACCTACGCGAGATTCTTGGCAGCACTATACGTCATGCGAGCCGATATATGTGTACATATACTTGGCAAGTATAGTAAAAGCCGACACTCGCCATTAATTGTGACGCGCCCAGGACTTGACCGCGCTATTGTTTTCGAATAGTGGCGGCAAATCCTGTAAGTGGCCAAGACGAGTCTAATAAGACACTCGCTTGACAGTCGCGGGGTTTAAGGCCTCGCTGGAATCCGCGCTGTCATTTAAGCGACGTGCAGGGGCCTTGGGGTTTTAGTGGGTATGGGGGCCATTGCACTTCCCGGCCACGACCCCCACACTCCCCGCGTCATTATAAACTGCCCCGGCTGTCAATGTCAACTTTTCATCAACTGTCAAAAAAAAAAAAAAAAAAAGGTTTCTCAATGTTCTTTGAATAATGTTTTTGCATTTTTTCAAATAATTCGTTATAAGCCTTTTGCTGTTGTACCAAAGATACATAGAGAAGCGACGGCGTCTGATAGTTCAAGACTTTTACTTCTAATCTCAGAGGCCCTTTGTCTTTAGCTTCCAAACCCTCGTCAGTTTTTGGGGTATTCGATGTAACGGTTGTTTCTTTCTTCTTTGCCTTGGCCGACATTATTTGGGGTTTATCAGGAATGGGTGATTTTCTTTGTCGAAGTTTTTATTAAACATGAATAACCTGAAATTTAATTGGAACTTTACAAAAGCTAAATTTTTATTTAAATGTATGATTTTAAGAAAAAAACGTAGATATATAGATCTTTGACAAATTTTATTTTGGGTGTTTACCTAACATTTGTAATTTCAACCAAGTAAAATAAAGTGTATTACTTATATTACGAGGGTGAATCAAAAAATTCTTGGAATCAATATTAAAAAATGCAAAGATTTAAATAATAATATTTTATTTTTCTACATAATCTCCCTCCAATGCAATGCATTTAGAATAACGCGTTTCTAACTTCCTTATTCCTTGTGAAAAAAAAATATTTTCTTGACTCTCGAAAAAGTCCTCTACGGCAGCTATAACCGCGTCATTATCGTGAAATTTTGTTCCACGAATTTCCTCTTTTAATTTTGGAAATAAGTGAAAATCACTTGGGGCTAAGTCCGGAGAATATGGTGGGTGGTCAAGGAGATTGAAGCCAGCACAGCGGATTGCGTTGAGCGCAACTTCCGATCGATGAGCAGGAGCGTTATCTTGAAGGAACAACACGCCCAACGACAGTTTTCCACGACGTTTTTCTTTAATCGCTTCACGCACTTTCGGGATTAAATTTGCATAATAGGGTCCAGTAATCGTCTGGCCTTTTGGCATGTAATCAATAAAAAGGATTCCTTCACTATCCCAGAACACAGAGGCCATAACTTTGCCAGCGGTAGGAGCAACTCAAAATTTCTTGATGGATGGAGAGGATGGTCGTTTCCAAGACATGCTTTGTCTTTTAGTTTCAGGATCAAAATGGTGGACCCACGTTTCATCCATGGTGACAAGACGACGGCAAAAATTATCCGAATCACGCTGGAACATTTCGAGATTACGCTTGGAAATTTCCAAACGTCGCTTTTTGTTTTCGTCGGTTAACATTCGTGGCACCCATCTTGCAGACACTTTTTTGAACCCCAGTGAATCAATTAAAATGGATTGAACGCTACCAAAAGATATCTTTAGGATCTCAGCTATATGTTTTATAGTCATTCTTCTGTCTTCCAAAACCAGATTCTCAACCTTTTTGACATTTTCTTCTCTAACGGAGGTTGAAGGCCGCCCAGAACGCGGGTCATCTTTACAGCTTGATCTACCTCTTTTAAATTCAGCCACCCAGTACGCAACCGTAGAATAGGGTACAGCATCACCCCCTAATGTCTGCTGAATGTCCAAAAAAATTTCCTTCGTAGACATTTTTTTCAAACTGAGATATTTTATCACCGCACGTAACTCACTTTTATCCATAATTTTGACTTTTTAGCAACTCGTTGCACAAAAAAATTTATTACATGCGAACGAACTGACAAAAACAAGTGACAGTCTGCATAAATATAGTGTGATAGACACTCTTTAATTTGAATATCGAACTTGATCCAAAAAGGTTTCATATTATATATGCACTTCTAAGAACTTTTTGATTCACCCTGGTACTACTTATATTAGTTTTGACGACGTTTCGGATTTTCAAATCGAACATACTGAAAAACAAGAGGACACCGTTAGTCAATATTGTCACAATATAGAAAATCACAGTAAATATCAACACCGTAGGAATAGATGGCGTTAATATGACAACTTTATGATATTCCAAATCAGACAACTGTCATCTTTCAGTCTGCTCTTGACCACGGTTGCTGAAAAGCATCCGAAACGTCAGCATAAACAATAAAAAAAATAAATCGCGTGTATAAAATGAAAAACTCAAATAATGTATTATATCACTCGTGTAATTTTTTACTCGGTTTTACAATCTCGTATCAGTTAGAAACACAAACTTTTTTACATTTCAAAAATTGTCCACTCATTCTGATAAAATGGAATACACCGGTGGGTTTAGGCAACAGCTCTATTTTACACCGCGTTTTAATTTATATATATTTAAACAAAATTTTTTGTTAGTTTCACCGTTTATAACTCAAGAACGGCTGTATCGATTTTAACGATATATTATTTGTTGGATTCCTCTATGTCCGGAATAAAATATAAGCTATTAAAATATTGGAAAAAATCAGATTCGGAACTCCGCCATCTTGACAGCTCACGTCATGCCTGCTTAGCTTTTTTGGAATAACAGATGTCCACTGCAAATCAGTGACATATAAGACAATTATAGTGGGTAAATGGGCATATTCAAATTTAAGAATAATTGAAAATTGTGGCAGAACAACGTCTGCGGGGTCCACTAGTCTATTATAAAGTATTATATTTTTGTGATACTCGCTTTAATAAAAGACAATATTACCCAAATGTAACAGCAAACTTGTGCCTGATCATCAGCTCATTGAGACACACCGGGTTGTCCTCGTCCGAGTCGTACAGCGTGACAGCTACGGACCCACGCTCGCGGCTCTCTTCCACGTGAAGCTGAAGCACGCGGTCCTCGAACTTCTTCAGCAGCGCCACTGCGCTAGGGCTCCACTGCTTGTTGATAGGCGTCACGCCCGCCAAGTGACACTCGGTCGCCTGGTGCATACATCATGATTGTAATCGACTAGCAACGCGCCCCGGCTTCACCCGGGTGCAATGTAAATGTACTTTACACAAAAAATGCTCGGGAAAATGTTCGGTGTCGAGCAAAAAATGTTCGGGAAAATATTCGGAGTCGAGCAAAAATGCTCGGGAATATGTTCGAAGTCGAGCAAAAAATGCTCGGGAAAATGTTCGGAGTCGAGCAAAAAATGCTCGGGAAAATGTTCGGTGTCGAGCAAAATATGTTCGGAGTCGAGCAAAATATGTTCTTAGTCGAGCAAAAAATGCTCGGCAAAATGTTTGGAGTCGAGCAAAATATGTTCGGAGTCGAGTAAAAAATGCTCGGCAAAATGTTCGGAGTCGAGCAAAAAATGCTCGGCAAAATGTTCGGTGTCGAGCAAAAAATGCTCGGGAAAATGTTCGGTTTCAAGCAAAAAATGCTCGGCGTGATGTTCGGTGTCGAGCAAAAAATGTTCGGAATCGAGCAAAATATTGGAGTCGAGCAAAAAATGCTCGGCAAAATGTTCGGAGTCGAGCAAAAAATGCTCGGGAAAAAGTTCGGAGTCGAGCAAAAAATGCTCGGGAAAATGTTCGGAGTCGAGCAAAAAATGCTCGGGAAAATGTTCGGTTTCAAGCAAAAAATGCTCGGCGTGATGTTCGGTGTCGAGCAAAAAATGTTCGGAATCGAGCAAAATATTGGAGTCGAGCAAAAAATGCTCGGCAAAATGTTCGGAGTCGAGCAAAAAATGCTCGGTAAAATGTTGGGCGTCGAGCAAAAAATGCTCGGCAAAATGTTCGGAGTCGAGCAAAAAATGCTCGGGAAAATGTTCGGAGTCGAGCAAAAAATGCTCGGGAAAAAGTTCGGAGTCGAGCAAAAAATGCTCGGGAAAATGTTCGGAGCCGAGCAAAAAATGCTCGGGAAAATGTTCGGAGTCAAGCAAAAAATGATCGGCAAAATGTTCGCAGTCGAGCAAAAAATGCTCGGCAAAATGTTCGGAGTCGAGCAAAAAATGTTCGGAGTCAAGCAAAAAATGCTCGGCGTGATGTTCGGTGTCGAGCAAAAAATGTTCGGAATCGAGCAAAATATTGGAGTCGAGCAAAAAATGCTCGGCAAAATGTTCGGAGTCGAGCAAAAAATGCTCGGCAAAATGTTGGGCGTCGAGCAAAAAATGCTCGGCAAAATGTTCGGAGTCGAGCAAAAAATGCTCGGGAAAATGTTCGGAGTCGAGCAAAAAATGCTCGGGAAAAAGTTCGGAGTCGAGCAAAAAATGCTCGGGAAAATGTTCGGAGCCGAGCAAAAAATGCTCGGGAAAATGTTCGGAGTCGAGCAAAAAATGATCGGCAAAATGTTCGCAGTCGAGATAAAATGCTCGGCAAAATGTTCGGTTTCAAGCAAAAAATGCTAGGCGTGATGTTCGGTGTCGAGCAAAAAATGTTCGGAGTCGAGCATAAAATGCTCGGCAAAATGTTCGGAGTCGAGCAAAAAATGCTCGGGAAAATGTTCGGAGTCGAGCAAAAAATGCTCGGGAAAATGTTCGGTGTCGAGCAAAAAATATTCGGAGTCGAGCAAAAAATGTTCGGAGTCGAGCAAAAAATGCTCGGCAAAATGTTCGGAGTCGAGCAAAAAATGCTCGGGAAAATGTTCGGAGTCGAGCAAAAAATGCTCGGGAAAAAGTTCGGAGTCGAGCAAAAAATGCTCGGGAAAATGTTCGGAGCCGAGCAAAAAATGCTCGGGAAAATGTTCGGAGTCGAGCAAAAAATGCTCGGCAAAATGTTCGCAGTCGAGATAAAATGCTCGGCAAAATGTTCGGTTTCAAGCAAAAAATGCTAGGCGTGATGTTCGGTGTCGAGCAAAAAATGTTCGGAATCGAGCAAAAAATGCTCGGCAAAATGTTCGGTGTCGAGCAAAAAATGTTCGGAGTCGAGCATAAAATGCTCGGCAAAATGTTCGGAGTCGAGCAAAAAATGCTCGGCAAAATGTTCGGAGTCGAGCAAAAAATGCTCGGGAAAATGTTCGGTGTCGAGCAAAAAATGCTCGGCAAAATGTTCGGAGTCGAGCAAAATATGTTCGGAGTCGAGCAAAAAATGCTCGGGAAAATGTTCGGTGTCGAGCAAAAAATGTTCGGAGTCGAGCAAAAAATGCTCAGCAAAATGTTCGGAGTCGAGCAAAATATGTTCGGAGTCGAGCAAAAAATGCTCGGGAAAATGTTCGGTGTTGAGCAAAAAATGTTCGGAGTCGAGCGAAAAATGCTCGGCAAAATGTTCGGAGTCGAGCAAAAAATGCTCGGCGTGATGTTCGGTGTCGAACAAAAAATGTTCGGAATCGAGCAAAATATGTTCGGAGTCGAGCAAAAAATGCTCGGGAAAATGTTCGGTGTCGAGCAAAAAATGTTCGGAGTCGAGCAAAAAATGTTCGGCAAAATGTTCGGTGTCGAGCAAAAAATGTTCGGAGTCGAGCAAAAAATGCTCGGGAAAATGTTCGGTGTCGAGCAAAAAATGTTCGGAGTCGAGCAAAATATGTTCGGAGTCGAGCAAAAAATGCTCGGGAAAATGTTCGGTGTCGAGCAAAAAATGCTCGGCAAAATGTTCGGAGTCGAGCAAAATATGTTCGGAGTCGAGCAAAAAATGCTCGGCAAAATGTTCGGAGTCGAGCAAAAAATGTTCGGAGTCAAGCAAAAAATGCTCGGCAAAATGTTCGGAGTCGAGCAAAATATGTTCGGAGTCGAGCAAAAAATGCTCGGGAAAATGTTCGGTATCGAGCAAAAAATGCTCGGCAAAATGTGCGGAGTCGAGCAAAATATGTTCGGAATCGAGCAAAAAATGCTCGGGAAAATGTTCGGTGTCGAGCCAACAATATTCGGAGTCGAGCAAAAAATGCTCGGGAAAATGTTCGGTGTCGAGCAAAAAATGCTCGGCAAAATGTTCGGAGTCGAGCAAAATATGTTCGGAGTCGAGCAAAAAATGCTCGGGAAAATGTTCGGTGTCGAGCAAAAAATGTTCGGAGTCGAGCAAAAAATGCTCGGCAAAATGTTCGGAGTCGAGCAAAAAATGCTCGGCAAAATGTTCGGAGTCGAGCAAAAAATGCTCGGCGTGATGTTCGGTGTCGAACAAGAAATGTTCGGAATCGAGCAAAATGTGTTTGGAGTCGAGCAAAAAATGCTCGGCAAAATGTTTGGAGTCGAGCAAAAAATGCTCGGCAAAATGTTCGGTGTCGAGCAAAAAATGTTCGGGGTCGAGCAAAATATGTTCAGAGTCGAGCAAAAATGCTCGGCAAAATGTTCGGAGTCGAGCAAAAAATGCTCGGCAAAATGTTCGGAGTCGAGCAAAATATGTTCGGAGTCGAGCAAAAAATGCTCGGGAAAATGTTCGGTGTCGAGCAAAAAATGCTCGGCAAAATGTTCGGAGTCGAGCAAAAAATGCTCGGCAAAATGTTTGGAGTCGAGCAAAAATGCTCGGCAAAATGTTCGGTGTCGAGCAAAAAATGTTCGGAGTCGAGCAAAATATGTTCGGAGTCGAGCAAAAAATGCTCGGGAAAATGTTCGGTGTCGAGCAAAAAATGTTCGGAGTCGAGCAAAAAATGTTCGGCAAAATGTTCGGAGTCGAGCAAAAAATGCTCGTCAAAATGTTCGGAGTCGAGCAAAATATGTTCGGAGTCGAGCAAAAAATGCTCGGGAAAATGTTCGGTGTCGAGCAAAAACAGCTCGGCAAAATGTTCGGAGTCGAGCAAAATATGTTCGGAGTCGAGCAAAAAATGCTCGGGAAAATGTTCGGTGTCGAGCAAAAAATGTTCGGGAAAATATTCGGAGTCGAGCAAAAATGCTCGGGAATATGTTCGAAGTCGAGCAAAAAATGCTCGGGAAAATGTTCGGAGTCGAGCAAAAAATGCTCGGGAAAATGTTCGGTGTCGAGCAAAATATGTTCGGAGTCGAGCAAAATATGTTCTTAGTCGAGCAAAAAATGCTCGGCAAAATGTTTGGAGTCGAGCAAAATATGTTCGGAGTCGAGTAAAAAATGCTCGGCAAAATGTTCGGAGTCGAGCAAAAAATGCTCGGCAAAATGTTCGGTGTCGAGCAAAAAATGCTCGGGAAAATGTTCGGTTTCAAGCAAAAAATGCTCGGCGTGATGTTCGGTGTCGAGCAAAAAATGTTCGGAATCGAGCAAAATATTGGAGTCGAGCAAAAAATGCTCGGCAAAATGTTCGGAGTCGAGCAAAAAATGCTCGGGAAAAAGTTCGGAGTCGAGCAAAAAATGCTCGGGAAAATGTTCGGAGTCGAGCAAAAAATGCTCGGGAAAATGTTCGGTTTCAAGCAAAAAATGCTCGGCGTGATGTTCGGTGTCGAGCAAAAAATGTTCGGAATCGAGCAAAATATTGGAGTCGAGTAAAAAATGCTCGGCAAAATGTTCGGAGTCGAGCAAAAAATGCTCGGCAAAATGTTGGGCGTCGAGCAAAAAATGCTCGGCAAAATGTTCGGAGTCGAGCAAAAAATGCTCGGGAAAATGTTCGGAGTCGAGCAAAAAATGCTCGGGAAAAAGTTCGCAGTCGAGCAAAAAATGCTCGGGAAAATGTTCGGAGCCGAGCAAAAAATGCTCGGGAAAATGTTCGGAGTCAAGCAAAAAATGATCGGCAAAATGTTCGCAGTCGAGCAAAAAATGCTCGGCAAAATGTTCGGAGTCGAGCAAAAAATGTTCGGAGTCAAGCAAAAAATGCTCGGCGTGATGTTCGGTGTCGAGCAAAAAATGTTCGGAATCGAGCAAAATATTGGAGTCGAGCAAAAAATGCTCGGCAAAATGTTCGGAGTCGAGCAAAAAATGCTCGGCAAAATGTTGGGCGTCGAGCAAAAAATGCTCGGCAAAATGTTCGGAGTCGAGCAAAAAATGCTCGGGAAAATGTTCGGAGTCGAGCAAAAAATGCTCGGGAAAAAGTTCGGAGTCGAGCAAAAAATGCTCGGGAAAATGTTCGGAGCCGAGCAAAAAAATGCTCGGGAAAATGTTCGGAGTCGAGCAAAAAATGATCGGCAAAATGTTCGCAGTCGAGATAAAATGCTCGGCAAAATGTTCGGTTTTAAGCAAAAAATGCTAGGCGTGATGTTCGGTGTCGAGCAAAAAATGTTCGGAGTCGAGCATAAAATGCTCGGCAAAATGTTCGGAGTCGAGCAAAAAATGCTCGGGAAAATGTTCGGAGTCGAGCAAAAAATGCTCGGGAAAATGTTCGGTGTCGAGCAAAAAATATTCGGAGTCGAGCAAAAAATGTTCGGAGTCGAGCAAAAAATGCTCGGCAAAATGTTCGGAGTCGAGCAAAAAATGCTCGGGAAAATGTTCGGAGTCGAGCAAAAAATGCTCGGGAAAAAGTTCGGAGTCGAGCAAAAAATGCTCGGGAAAATGTTCGGAGCCGAGCAAAAAATGCTCGGGAAAATGTTCGGAGTCGAGCAAAAAATGCTCGGCAAAATGTTCGCAGTCGAGATAAAATGCTCGGCAAAATGTTCGGTTTCAAGCAAAAAATGCTAGGCGTGATGTTCGGTGTCGAGCAAAAAATGTTCGGAATCGAGCAAAAAATGCTCGGCAAAATGTTCGGTGTCGAGCAAAAAATGTTCGGAGTCGAGCATAAAATGCTCGGCAAAATGTTCGGAGTCGAGCAAAAAATGCTCGGCAAAATGTTCGGAGTCGAGCAAAAAATGCTCGGGAAAATGTTCGGTGTCGAGCAAAAAATGCTCGGCAAAATGTTCGGAGTCGAGCAAAATATGTTCGGAGTCGAGCAAAAAATGCTCGGGAAAATGTTCGGTGTCGAGCAAAAAATGTTCGGAGTCGAGCAAAAAATGCTCGGCAAAATGTTCGGAGTCGAGCAAAATATGTTCGGAGTCGAGCAAAAAATGCTCGGGAAAATGTTCGGTGTTGAGCAAAAAATGTTCGGAGTCGAGCAAAAAATGCTCGGCAAAATGTTCGGAGTCGAGCAAAAAATGCTCGGCGTGATGTTCGGTGTCGAACAAAAAATGTTCGGAATCGAGCAAAATATGTTCGGAGTCGAGCAAAAAATGCTCGGGAAAATGTTCGGTGTCGAGCAAAAAATGTTCGGAGTCGAGCAAAAAATGTTCGGCAAAATGTTCGGTGTCGAGCAAAAAATGTTCGGAGTCGAGCAAAATATGTTCGGAGTCGAGCAAAAAATGCTCGGGAAAATGTTCGGTGTCGAGCAAAAAATGTTCGGAGTCGAGCAAAATATGTTCGGAGTCGAGCAAAAAATGCTCGGGAAAATGTTCGGTGTCGAGCAAAAAATGTTCGGAGTCGAGCAAAATATGTTCGGAGTCGAGCAAAAAATGCTCGGGAAAATGTTCGGTGTCGAGCAAAAAATGCTCGGCAAAATGTTCGGAGTCGAGCAAAATATGTTCGGAGTCGAGCAAAAAATGCTCGGCAAAATGTTCGGAGTCGAGCAAAAAATGTTCGGAGTCAAGCAAAAAATGCTCGGCAAAATGTTCGGAGTCGAGCAAAATATGTTCGGAGTCGAGCAAAAAATGCTCGGGAAAATGTTCGGTATCGAGCAAAAAATGCTCGGCAAAATGTGCGGAGTCGAGCAAAATATGTTCGGAATCGAGCAAAAAATGCTCGGGAAAATGTTCGGTGTCGAGCCAACAATATTCGGAGTCGAGCAAAAAATGCTCGGGAAAATGTTCGGTGTCGAGCAAAAAATGCTCGGCAAAATGTTCGGAGTCGAGCAAAATATGTTCGGAGTCGAGCAAAAAATGCTCGGCAAAATGTTCGGAGTCGAGCAAAAAATGTTCGGAGTCAAGCAAAAAATGCTCGGCAAAATGTTCGGAGTCGAGCAAAATATGTTCGGAGTCGAGCAAAAAATGCTCGGGAAAATGTTCGGTATCGAGCAAAAAATGCTCGGCAAAATGTGCGGAGTCGAGCAAAATATGTTCGGAATCGAGCAAAAAATGCTCGGGAAAATGTTCGGTGTCGAGCCAACAATATTCGGAGTCGAGCAAAAAATGCTCGGGAAAATGTTCGGTGTCGAGCAAAAAATGCTCGGCAAAATGTTCGGAGTCGAGCAAAATATGTTCGGAGTCGAGCAAAAAATGCTCGGCAAAATGTTCGGAGTCGAGCAAAATATGTTCGGAGTCGAGCAAAAAATGCTCGGGAAAATGTTCGGTATCGAGCAAAAAATGCTCGGCAAAATGTGCGGAGTCGAGCAAAATATGTTCGGAATCGAGCAAAAAATGCTCGGCAAAATGTTCGGAGTCGAGCAAAAAATGCTCGGGAAAATGTTCGGTATCGAGCAAAAAATGCTCGGCAAAATGTGCGGAGTCGAGCAAAATATGTTCGGAATCGAGCAAAAAATGCTCGGGAAAATGTTCGGTGTCGAGCCAACAATATTCGGAGTCGAGCAAAAAATGCTCGGGAAAATGTTCGGTGTCGAGCAAAAAATGCTCGGCAAAATGTTCGGAGTCGAGCAAAATATGTTCGGAGTCGAGCAAAAAATGCTCGGGAAAATGTTCGGTGTCGAGCAAAAAATGTTCGGAGTCGAGCAAAAAATGCTCGGCAAAATGTTCGGAGTCGAGCAAAAAATGCTCGGCAAAATGTTCGGAGTCGAGCAAAAAATGCTCGGCGTGATGTTCGGTGTCGAACAAGAAATGTTCGGAATCGAGCAAAATGTGTTTGGAGTCGAGCAAAAAATGCTCGGCAAAATGTTTGGAGTCGAGCAAAAAATGCTCGGCAAAATGTTCGGTGTCGAGCAAAAAATGTTCGGAGTCGAGCAAAATATGTTCAGAGTCGAGCAAAAATGCTCGGCAAAATGTTCGGAGTCGAGCAAAAAATGCTCGGCAAAATGTTCGGAGTCGAGCAAAATATGTTCGGAGTCGAGCAAAAAATGCTCGGGAAAATGTTCGGTGTCGAGCAAAAAATGCTCGGCAAAATGTTCGGAGTCGAGCAAAAAATGCTCGGCAAAATGTTTGGAGTCGAGCAAAAATGCTCGGCAAAATGTTCGGTGTCGAGCAAAAAATGTTCGGAGTCGAGCAAAATATGTTCGGAGTCGAGCAAAAAATGCTCGGGAAAATGTTCGGTGTCGAGCAAAAAACGTTCGGAGTCGAGCAAAAAATGTTCGGCAAAATGTTCGGAGTCGAGCAAAAAATGCTCGTCAAAATGTTCGGAGTCGAGCAAAATATGTTCGGAGTCAAGCAAAAAATGCTCGGGAAAATGTTCGGTATCGAGCAAAAAATGCTCGGCAAAATGTGCGGAGTCGAGCAAAATATGTTCGGAATCGAGCAAAAAATGCTCGGGAAAATGTTCGGTGTCGAGCCAACAATATTCGGAGTCGAGCAAAAAATGCTCGGGAAAATGTTCGGTGTCGAGCAAAAAATGCTCGGCAAAATGTTCGGAGTCGAGCAAAATATGTTCGGAGTCGAGCAAAAAATGCTCGGGAAAATGTTCGGTGTCGAGCAAAAAATGTTCGGAGTCGAGCAAAATATGTTCAGAGTCGAGCAAAAATGCTCGGCAAAATGTTCGGAGTCGAGCAAAAAATGCTCGGCAAAATGTTCGGAGTCGAGCAAAATATGTTCGGAGTCAAGCAAAAAATGCTCGGGAAAATGTTCGGTGTCGAGCAAAAAATGCTCGGCAAAATGTTCGGAGTCGAGCAAAAAATGCTCGGCAAAATGTTTGGAGTCGAGCAAAAATGCTCGGCAAAATGTTCGGTGTCGAGCAAAAAATGTTCGGAGTCGAGCAAAATATGTTCGGAGTCGAGCAAAAAATGCTCGGGAAAATGTTCGGTATCGAGCAAAAAATGCTCGGCAAAATGTGCGGAATCGAGCAAAATATGTTCGGAATCGAGCAAAAAATGCTCGGGAAAATGTTCGGTGTCGAGCAAAAAATGCTCGACAAAATGTTCGGAGTCGAGCAAAATATGTTCGGAGTCGAGCAAAAAATGCTCGGCAAAATGTTCGGAGTCGAGCAAAAAATGTTCGGAGTCGAGCAAAAAATGCTCGGCAAAATGTTCGGTGTCGAGCAAAAAATGTTCGGAGTCGAGCAAAAAATGCTCGGCAAAATGTTCGGAGTCGAGCAAAAAATGCTCGGCAAAATGTTCGCAGTCGAGCAGAAAATGTTCGGTGTCGAGCAAAAAATGTTCGGAGTCGAGCAAAATATGTTCGGAGTCGAGCAAAAAATGCTCGGGAAAATGTTCGGTGTCGAGCAAAAAATGTTCGGAGTCGAGCAAAAAATGCTCGGCAAAATGTTCGGAGTCGAGCAAAAAATGTTCGGAGTCGAGCAAAAAATGTTCGGCAAAATGTTCGGTGTCGAGCAAAAAATGTTCGGAGTCGAGCAAAAAATGCTCGGCAAAATGTTCGGTGTCGAGCAAAAAATGTTCGGAGTCGAGCAAAAAATGCTCGTCAAAATGTTCGGAGTCGAGCAAAATATGTTCGGAGTCGAGCAAAAAATGCTCGTCAAAATGTTCGGAGTCGAGCAAAATATGTTCGGAGTTGAGCAAAAAATGCTCGGGAAAATGTTCGGTGTCGAGCAAAAAATGTTCGGAGTCGAGCAAAAAATGCTCGGCAAAATGTTCGGTGTCGAGCAAAAAATGCTCGGCAAAATGTTCGGTGTCGAGCAAAAAATGTTCGGAGTCGAGCAAAATATGTTCAGAGTCGAGCAAAAATGCTCGGCAAAATGTTCGGAGTCGAGCAAAAAATGCTCGGCAAAATGTTCGGAGTCGAGCAAAATATGTTCGGAGTCGAGCAAAAAATGCTCGGGAAAATGTTCGGTGTCGAGCAAAAAATGCTCGGCAAAATGTTCGGAGTCGAGCAAAAAATGCTCGGCAAAATGTTTGGAGTCGAGCAAAAAATGCTCGGCAAAATGTTCGGTGTCGAGCAAAAAATGTTCGGAGTCGAGCAAAAAATGCTCGGCAAAATGTTCGGTGTCGAGCAAAAAATGTTCGGAGTCGAGCAAAAAATGCTCGTCAAAATGTTCGGAGTCGAGCAAAATATGTTCGGAGTCGAGCAAAAAATGCTCGTCAAAATGTTCGGAGTCGAGCAAAATATGTTCGGAGTCGAGCAAAAAATGCTCGGGAAAATGTTCGGTGTCGAGCAAAAAATGCTCGGCAAAATGTTCGGAGTCGAGCAAAAAATGCTCGGGAAAATGTTCGGAGTCGAGCAAAATATGTTCGGAGTCGAGCAAAAAATGCTCGGGAAAATGTTCGGAGTCGAGCAAAATATGTTCGAAGTCGAGCAAAAATTTCTCGGCAAAATGTTCGCAGTCGAGCAGAAAATGTTCGGTGTCGAGCAAAAAATGTTCGGAGTCGAGCAAATATGCTCGGGAAAATGTTCGGTGTCGAGCAAAAAATGTTCGGAGTCGAGCAAAAAATGTTCGGAGTCGAGCAAAAAATGCTCGGCAAAATGTTCGGAGTCGAGCAAAATATGTTCGGAGTCGAGCAAAAAATGCTCGGCAAAATGTTCGGAGTCGAGCAAAAAATGCTCGGCAAAATGTTCGGAGTCGAGCAAAAAATGCTCGGCGTGATGTTCGGTGTCGAACAAGAAATGTTCGGAATCGAGCAAAATGTGTTTGGAGTCGAGCAAAAAATGCTCGGCAAAATGTTTGGAGTCGAGCAAAAAATGCTCGGCAAAATGTTCGGTGTCGAGCAAAAAATGTTCGGAGTCGAGCAAAAAATGCTCGGCAAAATGTTCGGAGTCGAGCAAAATATGTTCGGAGTCGAGCAAAAAATGCTCGGGAAAATGTTCGGTGTTGAGCAAAAAATGTTCGGAGTCGAGCAAAAAATGCTCGGCAAAATGTTCGGAGTCGAGCAAAAAATGCTCGGCGTGATGTTCGGTGTCGAACAAAAAATGTTCGGAATCGAGCAAAATATGTTCGGAGTCGAGCAAAAAATGCTCGGGAAAATGTTCGGTGTCGAGCAAAAAATGTTCGGCAAAATGTTCGGTGTCGAGCAAAAAATGTTCGGAGTCGAGCAAAATATGTTCGGAGTCGAGCAAAAAATGCTCGGGAAAATGTTCGGTGTCGAGCAAAAAATGTTCGGAGTCGAGCAAAATATGTTCGGAGTCGAGCAAAAAATGCTCGGGAAAATGTTCGGTGTCGAGCAAAAAATGCTCGGCAAAATGTTCGGAGTCGAGCAAAATATGTTCGGAGTCGAGCAAAAAATGCTCGGCAAAATGTTCGGTGTCGAGCAAAAAATGTTCGGAGTCGAGCAAAAAATGCTCGGCAAAATGTTCGGAGTCGAGCAAAAATGTTCGGTGTCGAGCAAAAAATGTTCGGAGTCGAGCATAAAATGCTCGGCAAAATGTTCGGAGTCGAGCAAAAAATGCTCGGGAAAATGTTCGGTGTCGAGCAAAAAATGTTCGGAGTCGAGCAAAATATGTTCGGAGTCGAGCAAAAAATGCTCGGCAAAATGTTCGGAGTCGAGCAAAAAATGTTCGGAGTCAAGCAAAAAATGCTCGGCAAAATGTTCGGAGTCGAGCAAAATATGTTCGGAGTCGAGCAAAAAATGCTCGGGAAAATGTTCGGTATCGAGCAAAAAATGCTCGGCAAAATGTGCGGAATCGAGCAAAATATGTTCGGAATCGAGCAAAAAATGCTCGGGAAAATGTTCGGTGTCGAGCAAAAAATGTTCGGAGTCGAGCAAAAAATGCTCAGCAAAATGTTTGGAGTCGAGCAAAAAATGCTCGGGAAAATGTTCGGTGTCGAGCAAAAAATGTTCCGAGTCGAGCAAAAAAATGCTCGGCAAAATGTTCGGAGTCGAGCAAAAAATGCTCGGGAAAATGTTCGGAGTCGAGCAAAATATGTTCGGAGTCGAGCAAAAAATCCTCGGCAAAATGTTCGGTGTCGAGCAAAAAATGTTCGGGAAAATGTTCGGAGTCGAGCAAAAATGCTCGGGAATATGTTCGGAGTCGAGCAAAAAATGCTCGGGAAAATGTTCGGAGTCGAGCAAAAAATGCTCGGGAAAATGTTCGGTGTCGAGCAAAATATGTTCGGAGTCGAGCAAAATATGTTCTTAGTCGAGCAAAAAATGCTCGGCAAAATGTTTGGAGTCGAGCAAAAAATGCTCGGCAAAATGTTCGGTGTCGAGCAAAAAATGCTCGGGAAAATGTTCGGAGTCGAGCAAAAAATGCTCGGCAAAATGTTCGGAGTCGAGCAAAATATGTTCGGAGTTGAGCAAAAAATGCTCGGGAAAATGTTCGGTGTCGAGCAAAAAATGCTCGACAAAATGTTCGGAGTCGAGCAAAATATGTTCGGAGTCGAGCAAAAAATGCTCGGCAAAATGTTCGGAGTCGAGCAAAATATGTTCGGAGTTGAGCAAAAAATGCTCGGGAAAATGTTCGGAGTCGAGCAAAAAATGCTCGGCAAAATGTTCGGAGTCGAGCAAAAAATGCTCGGGAAAATGTTCGGAGTCGAGCAAAATATGTTCGGAGTCGAGCAAAAAATGCTCGGCAAAATGTTCGGAGTCGAGCAAAAAATGCTCGGCGTGATGTTCGGTGTCGAACAAGAAATGTTCGGAATCGAGCAAAATGTGTTTGGAGTCGAGCAAAAAATGCTCGGCAAAATGTTTGGAGTCGAGCAAAAAATGCTCGGCAAAATGTTCGGTGTCGAGCAAAAAATGTTCGGAGTCGAGCAAAAAATGTTCGGCAAAATGTTCGGTGTCGAGCAAAATGTGTTTGGAGTCGAACAAAAAATGCTCGGCAAAATGTTTGGAGTCGAGCAAAAAATGCTCGGCAAAATGTTCGGTGTCGAGCAAAAAATGCTCGGCAAAATGTTCGGTGTCGAGCAAAAAATGTTCGGAGTCGAGCAAAAAATGCTCGGGAAAATGTTCGGTGTCGAGCAAAAAATGCTCGGCAAAATGTTCGGAGTCGATCAAAAAATGCTCGGCAAAATGTTTGGAGTCGAGCAAAAAATGCTCGGCAAAATGTTCGGTGTCGAGCAAAAAATGTTCGGAGTCGAGCAAAATATGTTCGGAGTCGAGCAAAAAATGCTCGGGAAAATGTTCGGTGTCGAGCAAAAAATGTTCGGAGTCGAGCAAAAAATGTTCGGCAAAATGTTCGGTGTCGAGCAAAAAATGTTCGGAGTCGAGCAAAAAATGCTCGGGAAAATGTTCGGTGTCGAGCAAAAAATGTTCGGAGTCGAGCAAAAAATGCTCGGGAAAATGTTCGGTGTCGAGCAAAAAATGTTCGGAGTCGAGCAAAAAATGTTCGGCAAAATGATCGCTGTCGAGCAAACAATATTCGGAGTCGAGCAAAAAATGCTCGGGAAAATGTTCGGTGTCGAGCAAAAAATGCTCGGCAAAATGTTCGGAGTCGAGCAAAATATGTTCGGAGTCGAGCAAAAAATGCTCGGGACAATGTTCGGTGTCGAGCAAAAAATGTTCGGAGTCGAGCAAAAAATGCTCGGCAAAATGTTCGGAGTCGAGCAAAAAATGCTCGGCAAAATGTTCGGAGTCGAGCAAAAAATGCTCGGCGTGATGTTCGGTGTCGAACAAGAAATGTTCGGAATCGAGCAAAATGTGTTTGGAGTCGAGCAAAAAATGCTCGGCAAAATGTTTGGAGTCGAGCAAAAAATGCTCGGCAAAATGTTCGGTGTCGAGCAAAAAATGTTCGGAGTCGAGCAAAATATGTTCGGAGATCAAAAAATGCTCGGCAAAATGTTTGGAGTCGAGCAAAAAATGCTCGGCAAAATGTTCGGTGTCGAGCAAAAAATGTTCGGAGTCGAGCAAAATATGTTCGGAGTCGAGCAAAAAATGCTCGGGAAAATGTTCGGTGTCGAGCAAAAAATGTTCGGAGTCGAGCAAAAAATGTTCGGCAAAATGTTCGGTGTCGAGCAAAAAATGTTCGGAGTCGAGCAAAAAATGCTCGGGAAAATGTTCGTTGTCGAGCAAAAAATGTTCGGAGTCGAGCAAAAAATGCTCGGGAAAATGTTCGGTGTCGAGCAAAAAATGTTCGGAGTCGAGCAAAAAATGTTCGGCAAAATGTTCGCTGTCGAGCAAACAATATTCGGAGTCGAGCAAAAAATGCTCGGGAAAATGTTCGGTGTCGAGCAAAAAATGCTCGGCAAAATGTTCGGAGTCGAGCAAAATATGTTCGGAGTCGAGCAAAAAATGCTCGGGAAAATGTTCGGTGTCGAGCAAAAAATGTTCGGAGTCGAGCAAAAAATGCTCGGCAAAATGTTCGGAGTCGAGCAAAAAATGCTCGGCAAAATGTTCGGAGTCGAGCAAAAAATGCTCGGCGTGATGTTCGGTGTCGAACAAGAAATGTTCGGAATCGAGCAAAATGTGTTTGGAGTCGAGCAAAAAATGCTCGGCAAAATGTTTGGAGTCGAGCAAAAAATGCTCGGCAAAATGTTCGGTGTCGAGCAAAAAATGTTCGGAGTCGAGCAAAATATGTTCGGAGACGAGCAAAAAATGCTCGGCAAAATGTTCGGAGTCGAGCAAAAAATGCTCGGCAAAATGTTCGGAGTCGAGCAAAATATGTTCGGAGTCGAGCAAAAAATGCTCGGGAAAATGTTCGGTGTCGAGCAAAAAATGCTCGGCAAAATGTTCGGAGTCGAGCAAAAAATGCTCGGCAAAATGTTTGGAGTCGAGCAATAGATTTATTACTTACTTTTTAGATTATATTATTTTTATTATATGAAATACGTACATACTTGATATATATATCTTAAATTGTTATGTTGCTCTGTTATCGTTGTTTTTTTTCTAAGATTATTCGCTATTCGTAAGATATTCGTAGCTTTCAGGTTATGGCTGAAAATCAGCGTGGTAGGCTTTGGTTAAGTAGCCAAAGCCTATCCACTTTATGCTGAGTCCATGACCGATTCGTCGTAGTCGTTTTGTATATAACTAGACGTATAAATGTTTAATTGTAATAATTATATTATGTGTTACGACGAATAAATGTATCTCTCTCTCTCTCTCTCTCAAAAAATGCTCGGCAAAATGTTCGGTGTCGAGCAAAAAATGTTCGGAGTCGAGCAAAAAATGTTCGGAGTCGAGCAAAAAATGCTCGGGAAAATGTTCGGTGTCGAGCAAAAAATGTTCGGAGTCGAGCAAAAAATGTTCGGCAAAATGTTCGGTGTCGAGCAAAAAATGTTCGGAGTCGAGCAAAAAATGTTCGGAGTCGAGCAAAAAATGTTCGGCAAAATGTTCGGTGTCGAGCAAAAAATGTTCGGAGTCGAGCAAAAAATTCTCGTCAAAATGTTCGGAGTCGAGCAAAATATGTTCGGAGTCGAGCAAAAAATGCTCGTCAAAATGTTCGGAGTCGAGCAAAATATGTTCGGAGTCGAGCAAAAAATGCTCGGGAAAATGTTCGGTGTCGAGCAAAAAATGCTCGGCAAAATGTTCGGAGTCGAGCAAAAAATGCTCGGGAAAATGTTCGGAGTCGAGCAAAATATGTTCGGAGTCGAGCAAAAAATGCTCGGGAAAATGTTCGGAGTCGAGCAAAATATGTTCGAAGTCGAGCAAAAAATTCTCGGCAAAATGTTCGCAGTCGAGCAGAAAATGTTCGGTGTCGAGCAAAAAATGTTCGAAGTCGAGCAAAAAATGCTCGGCAAAATGTTCGCAGTCGAGATAAAATGCTCGGCAAAATGTTCGGTATCGAGCAAAAAATGCTCGGCGTGATGTTCGGTGTCGAGCAAAAAATGCTCGGCAAAATGTTCGGAGTCGAGCAAAAAATGCTCGGCAAAATGTTCGGAGTCAAGCAAAAAATGCTCGGCGTGATGTTCGGTGTCGAACAAGAAATGTTCGGAATCGAGCAAAATGCTTTTGGAGTCGAGCAAAAAATGCTCGGCAAAATGTTTGGAGTCGAGCAAAAAATGCTCGGGAAAATGTTCGGAGTCGAGCAAAAAATGCTCGGCAAAATGTTCGGAGTCGAGCAAAAAATGCTCGGCAAAATGTTCGGTGTCGAGCAAAAAATGCTCGGGAAAATGTTCGGTGTCGAGCAAAAAATGCTCGGCAAAATGTTTGGAGTCGAGCAAAAAATGCTCGGCAAAATGTTCGGTATCGAGCAAAAAATGTTCGTAGTCGAGCAAAATATGTTCGAAGTCGAGCAAAAAATGCTCGGCAAAATGTTCGCAGTCGAGATAAAATGCTCGGCAAAATGTTCGGTATCGAGCAAAAAATACTCGGCGTGATGTTCGGTGTCGAGCAAAAAATGCTCGGCAAAATGTTCGGTGTCGAGCAAAAAATGCTCGGCAAAATGTTCGGAGTCGAGCAGATTATGTTCGGAGTCGAGCAAAAAATTTTCGGCAAAATGTTCGGTGTCGAGCAAAAAATGTTCGGAGTCGAGCAAAAAATGCTCGGGAAAATGTTCGGTGTCGAGCAAAAAATGTTCGGAGTCGAGCAAAAAATGTTCGCTGTCGAGCAAACAATATTCGGAGTCGAGCAAAAAATGCTCGGGAAAATGTTCGGTGTCGAGCAAAAAATGCTCGGCAAAATGTTCGGAGTCGAGAAAAAAATATGTTCGGAGTCGAGCAAAAAATGCTCGGGAAAATGTTCGGTGTCGAGCAAAAAATGTTCGGAGTCGAGCAAAAAATGCTCGGCAAAATGTTCGGAGTCGGGCAAAAAATGCTCGGCAAAATGTTCGGAGTCGAGCAAAAAATGCTCGGCGTGATGTTCGGTGTCGAACAAGAAATGTTCGGAATCGAGCAAAATGTGTTTGGAGTCGAGCAAAAAATGCTCGGGAAAATGTTCGGTGTCGAGCAAAAAATGTTCGGAGTCGAGCAAAATATGTTCGGAGTCGAGCAAAAAATGCTCGGGAAAATGTTCGGTGTCGAGCAAAAAATGCTCGGCAAAATGTTCGGAGTCGAGCAAAATATGTTCGGAGTCGAGCAAAAAATGCTCGGCAAAATGTTCGGAGTCGAGCAAAAATGTTCGGTGTCGAGCAAAAAATGTTCGGAGTCGAGCATAAAATGCTCGGCAAAATGTTCGGAGTCGAGCAAAAAATGCTCGGGAAAATGTTCGGTGTCGAGCAAAAAATGTTCGGAGTCGAGCAAAAAATGCTCGGGAAAATGTTCGGAGTCGAGCAAAAAATGCTCGGCAAAATGTTCGGAGTCGAGCAAAAAATGCTCGGCAAAATGTTCGGTGTCGAGCAAAAAATGTTCGGAGTCGAGCAAAAAATGCTCGTCAAAATGTTCGGAGTCGAGCAAAATATGTTCGGAGTCGAGCAAAAAATGCTCGTCAAAATGTTCGGAGTCGAGCAAAATATGTTCGGAGTTGAGCAAAAAATGCTCGGGAAAATGTTCGGAGTCGAGCAAAAAATGCTCGGCAAAATGTTCGGAGTCGAGCAAAAAATGCTCGGGAAAATGTTCGGAGTCGAGCAAAATATGTTCGGAGTCGAGCAAAAAATGCTCGGCAAAATGTTCGGAGTCGAGCAAAAAATGCTCGGCGTGATGTTCGGTGTCGAACAAGAAATGTTCGGAATCGAGCAAAATGTGTTTGGAGTCGAGCAAAAAATGCTCGGCAAAATGTTTGGAGTCGAGCAAAAAATGCTCGGCAAAATGTTCGGTGTCGAGCAAAAAATGTTCGGAGTCGAGCAAAAAATGCTCGGGAAAATGTTCGGTGTCGAGCAAAAAATGTTCGGAGTCGAGCAAAAAATGTTCGGCAAAATGTTCGGTGTCGAGCAAAATGTGTTTGGAGTCGAACAAAAAATGCTCGGCAAAATGTTTGGAGTCGAGCAAAAAATGCTCGGCAAAATGTTCGGTGTCGAGCAAAAAATGCTCGGCAAAATGTTCGGTGTCGAGCAAAAAATGTTCGGAGTCGAGCAAAAAATGCTCGGGAAAATGTTCGGTGTCGAGCAAAAAATGCTCGGCAAAATGATCGGAGTCGATCAAAAAATGCTCGGCAAAATGTTTGGAGTCGAGCAAAAAATGCTCGGCAAAATGTTCGGTGTCGAGCAAAAAATGTTCGGAGTCGAGCAAAATATGTTCGGAGTCGAGCAAAAAATGCTCGGGAAAATGTTCGGTGTCGAGCAAAAAATGTTCGGAGTCGAGCAAAAAATGTTCGGCAAAATGTTCGGTGTCGAGCAAAAAATGTTCGGAGTCGAGCAAAAAATGCTCGGGAAAATGTTCGGTGTCGAGCAAAAAATGTTCGGAGTCGAGCAAAAAATGCTCGGGAAAATGTTCGGTGTCGAGCAAAAAATGTTCGGAGTCGAGCAAAAAATGCTCGGCAAAATGTTCGGAGTCGAGCAAAAAATGCTCGGCAAAATGTTCGGAGTCGAGCAAAAAATGCTCGGCGTGATGTTCGGTGTCGAACAAGAAATGTTCGGAATCGAGCAAAATGTGTTTGGAGTCGAGCAAAAAATGCTCGGCAAAATGTTTGGAGTCGAGCAAAAAATGCTCGGCAAAATGTTCGGTGTCGAGCAAAAAATGTTCGGAGTCGAGCAAAATATGTTCGGAGACGAGCAAAAAATGCTCGGCAAAATGTTCGGAGTCGAGCAAAAAATGCTCGGCAAAATGTTCGGAGTCGAGCAAAATATGTTCGGAGTCGAGCAAAAAATGCTCGGGAAAATGTTCGGTGTCGAGCAAAAAATGCTCGGCAAAATGTTCGGAGTCGAGCAAAAAATGCTCGGCAAAATGTTTGGAGTCGAGCAAAAAATGCTCGGCAAAATGTTCGGTGTCGAGCAAAAAATGTTCGGAGTCGAGCAAAAAATGTTCGGCAAAATGTTCGGTGTCGAGCAAAAAATGTTCGGAGTCGAGCAAAAAATGCTCGTCAAAATGTTCGGAGTCGAGCAAAATATGTTCGGAGTCGAGCAAAAAATGCTCGTCAAAATGTTCGGATTCGAGCAAAATATGTTCGGAGTTGAGCAAAAAATGCTCGGGAAAATGTTCGGAGTCGAGCAAAAAATGCTCGGCAAAATGTTCGGAGTCGAGCAAAAAATGCTCGGGAAAATGTTCGGAGTCGAGCAAAATATGTTCGGAGTCGAGCAAAAAATGCTCGGGAAAATGTTCGGAGTCGAGCAAAATATGTTCGGAGTCGAGCAAAAAATGCTCGGCAAAATGTTCGGAGTCGAGCAAAAAATGCTCGGCGTGATGTTCGGTGTCGAACAAGAAATGTTCGGAATCGAGCAAAATGTGTTTGGAGTCGAGCAAAAAATGCTCGGCAAAATGTTTGGAGTCGAGCAAAAAATGCTCGGCAAAATGTTCGGTGTCGAGCAAAAAATGTTCGGAGTCGAGCAAAAAATGCTCGGGAAAATGTTCGGTGTCGAGCAAAAAATGTTCGGAGTCGAGCAAAAAATGTTCGGCAAAATGTTCGGTGTCGAGCAAAATGTGTTTGGAGTCGAGCAAAAAATGCTCGGCAAAATGTTTGGAGTCGAGCAAAAAATGCTCGGCAAAATGTTCGGTGTCGAGCAAAAAATGTTCGGAGTCGAGCAAAAATGCTCGGCAAAATGTTCGGAGTCGAGCAAAAAATGCTCGGCAAAATATGTTCGGAGTCGAGCAAAAAATGCTCGGGAAAATGTTTGGAGTCGAGCAAAAAATGCTCGGCAAAATGTTTGGAGTCGAGCAAAAAATGCTCGGCAAAATGTTCGGTGTCGAGCAAAAAATGTTCGGAGTCGAGCAAAATATGTTCAGAGTCGAGCAAAAATGCTCGGCAAAATGTTCGGAGTCGAGCAAAAAATGCTCGGCAAAATATGTTCGGAGTCGAGCAAAAAATGCTCGGGAAAATGTTCGGTGTCGAGCAAAAAATGTTCGGAGTCGAGCAAAAAATGTTCGGCAAAATGTTCGGTGTCGAGCAAAAAATGTTCGGAGTCGAGCAAAAAATGCTCGGGAAAATGTTCGGTGTCGAGCAAAAAATGTTCGGAGTCGAGCAAAAAATGCTCGGGAAAATGTTCGGTGTCGAGCAAAAAATGTTCGGAGTCGAGCAAAAAATGTTCGGCAAAATGTTCGCTGTCGAGCAAACAATATTCGGAGTCGAGCAAAAAATGCTCGGGAAAATGTTCGGTGTCGAGCAAAAAATGCTCGGCAAAATGTTCGGAGTCGAGCAAAATATGTTCGGAGTCGAGCAAAAAATGCTCGGGAAAATGTTCGGTGTCGAGCAAAAAATGTTCGGAGTCGAGCAAAAAATGCTCGGCAAAATGTTCGGAGTCGAGCAAAAAATGCTCGGCAAAATGTTCGGAGTCGAGCAAAAAATGCTCGGCGTGATGTTCGGTGTCGAACAAGAAATGTTCGGAATCGAGCAAAATGTGTTTGGAGTCGAGCAAAAAATGCTCGGCAAAATGTTTGGAGTCGAGCAAAAAATGCTCGGCAAAATGTTCGGTGTCGAGCAAAAAATGTTCGGAGTCGAGCAAAAAATGCTCGTCAAAATGTTCGGAGTCGAGCAAAATATGTTCGGAGTCGAGCAAAAAATGCTCGTCAAAATGTTCGGAGTCGAGCAAAATATGTTCGGAGTTGAGCAAAAAATGCTCGGGAAAATGTTCGGAGTCGAGCAAAAAATGCTCGGCAAAATGTTCGGAGTCGAGCAAAAAATGCTCGGGAAAATGTTCGGAGTCGAGCAAAATATGTTCGGAGTCGAGCAAAAAATGCTCGGCAAAATGTTCGGAGTCGAGCAAAAAATGCTCGGCGTGATGTTCGGTGTCGAACAAGAAATGTTCGGAATCGAGCAAAATGTGTTTGGAGTCGAGCAAAAAATGCTCGGCAAAATGTTTGGAGTCGAGCAAAAAATGCTCGGCAAAATGTTCGGTGTCGAGCAAAAAATGTTCGGAGTCGAGCAAAAAATGTTCGGCAAAATGTTCGGTGTCGAGCAAAATGTGTTTGGAGTCGAACAAAAAATGCTCGGCAAAATGTTTGGAGTCGAGCAAAAAATGCTCGGCAAAATGTTCGGTGTCGAGCAAAAAATGCTCGGCAAAATGTTCGGTGTCGAGCAAAAAATGTTCGGAGTCGAGCAAAAAATGCTC
This sequence comes from Anthocharis cardamines, assembly GCA_905404175.1. Classification (NCBI taxonomy): domain Eukaryota; kingdom Metazoa; phylum Arthropoda; class Insecta; order Lepidoptera; family Pieridae; genus Anthocharis; species Anthocharis cardamines. Next base: position 7,165,322 of record FR989959.1, read on the forward strand.
GGGAAAATGTTCGGTGTCGAGCAAAAAATGCTCGGCAAAATGTTCGGAGTCGATCAAAAAATGCTCGGCAAAATGTTTGGAGTCGAGCAAAAAATGCTCGGCAAAATGTTCGGTGTCGAGCAAAAAATGTTCGGAGTCGAGCAAAATATGTTCGGAGTCGAGCAAAAAATGCTCGGGAAAATGTTCGGTGTCGAGCAAAAAATGTTCGGAGTCGAGCAAAAAATGTTCGGCAAAATGTTCGGTGTCGAGCAAAAAATGTTCGGAGTCGAGCAAAAAATGCTCGGGAAAATGTTCGGTGTCGAGCAAAAAATGTTCGGAGTCGAGCAAAAAATGCTCGGGAAAATGTTCGGTGTCGAGCAAAAAATGTTCGGAGTCGAGCAAAAAATGTTCGGCAAAATGATCGCTGTCGAGCAAACAATATTCGGAGTCGAGCAAAAAATGCTCGGGAAAATGTTCGGTGTCGAGCAAAAAATGCTCGGCAAAATGTTCGGAGTCGAGCAAAATATGTTCGGAGTCGAGCAAAAAATGCTCGGGAAAATGTTCGGTGTCGAGCAAAAAATGTTCGGAGTCGAGCAAAAAATGCTCGGCAAAATGTTTGGAGTCGAGCAATAGATTTATTACTTACTTTTTAGATTATATTATTTTTATTATATGAAATCATAGAGCAACACGGGCCACCGGCGAACCGGAGGGGAGTAGCCATAGCGTTCGTTACCGATACCAAACAATCTGCCATTTTTTGCGGGGGGAAACCTGCGCTATGTGTGCGTACTCAAGTTCGCACACACAAGCAATCGTCTGTCACTACGAAACTCACACCGTGACAATTAAAAAATACACTAACAATTTCACACACACATTTAAACATTCCGTGTCATAACAGTATAAATAAATGGCGCAACTACACTGACAAGTCCTTTTAGCCGTAGTTGCAACAACTGTCGATACGCAGTATCGATAATTTCAAGAACTGGGTTAGGGAAATTAGGTTTATAAGTGATACAAAGGACTTAATTTATTACGTACTACAATAATACAAAATGAACTTGTCGGGTAATGCGCACGTAGCAGGTCACGGAGAGTGGACCATGAGTTGGTACATAATAAAATCTTCGAAATAATTTGAAAAATACTTCGTTATTATATTTATTTCATTTATCCCTTAAAGGAGATGGAAACGATTACATAAAACTTTGGGCCCCCAATGTTACAATATGAAATTGATGTGAATTAATAGATTGAGACTTAACAGTCCTTCGATGAAAATTCTATTACTTTTGACAATCTGAGAGCCGAGTTATTAGAGTTTTAAGTAGTAAAAGTAAGGTTATGTTACAATCAATAACTGACATAAATATATCATAAATCTGTGACCAATGATATTTGTAGTTGTCAAATCGTAACAATTCCTAAATGACGACAATCGGGAAAGCACTCAGACTCAAAACGTTGAAAACACGAAACGAATTAGCACAGAGTAAACAACTGTCATGCGGCATGCCAATGACAGACTAAAATAAAAGATCGATTTTAATCGATAAAAAATCGATAATTATGTATATTAATTTTCTTTAATTAATAATTTATATTTTATTTAATAACATAACTGTAATTATATGCAATATACATATTGTATTTAAAGTGCATTTAATTACTTTTGAGTTAGTTACCTTGTCCAAAGGTTTTTTTTTTGTGATTCTGTAATCGATTCAATTAATCGAGAATCTCAGGAAAACTATATTTCTCAAATTTCTCCTCTCCCAGATTGAGAATTGAGCTGATTTTTTATATTATAAGATTTAAAATATGTCATTTTTCTAGATCATATCGCAATTATTAAACTTGGGTTACACAATTTTCCATATCCTTTGGATTTTTAGGAAATAAAAAAAACATTACGGTTGAAGTTTACACTAAGTGATTTTAATAAATGTGCTAACGCGCGTAAGTATTATATTATATTTTAACAATATAACTATATTATCACAATATAATATTTGAATCAGAAAATTTAATCTCAAAACTGTCTCTGTATAGAAGACTCCTTTGCCATTTTTTTTCGATAACTTAAAACAATCCGACAACAACACTATCGCTCGGTGACAGCGACTTCTCGGAAATAAACTCGGATCAGTCGCTCGACAGATCCGTGTATTGTATGAGGGCTCATACAATACGCGGATCTGTCGAGCGACTGTGTTGGTAAAAAAATCCGAAACAACACGACTGATAATATTGTAATTTTTTAAGTTTTAAAGAAGTAAATAGTAATAATATGATTAAAAAATACCTACATATGAAAGATAACGCTATCTTTTTGTAAATTTGACGTGGCAGATATTTTTTGGCAACAAGAAACACAAACAATTCGGCATTTTTTTAGGAGGTCGATACAGTCGCGCATCTGGATTTAGTCTAGTGAAAAGTGTGGCTACAACTAGTTTTATTGTACGCATAGGACCATTTGGACTTGTACTTTGACAGAGGGGAACGCCTGCGTATGGCTACTCCCCTCCGGTTCGCCGGTGGCCCGTGTTGCTCTATGTATGAAATACGTACATACTTGATATATATATCTTAAATTGTTATGTTGCTCTGTTATCGTTGTTTTTTTTCTAAGATTATTCGCTATTCGTAAGATATTCGTAGCTTTCAGGTTATGGCTGAAAATCAGCGTGGTAGGCTTTGGTTAAGTAGCCAAAGCCTATCCACTTTATGCTGAGTCCATGACCGATTCGTCGTAGTCGTTTTGTATATAACTAGACGTATAAATGTTTAATTGTAATAATTATATTATGTGTTACGACGAATAAATGTATCTCTCTCTCTCTCTCTCTCAAAAAATGCTCGGCAAAATGTTCGGTGTCGAGCAAAAAATGTTCGGAGTCGAGCAAAAAATGTTCGGAGTCGAGCAAAAAATGCTCGGGAAAATGTTCGGTGTCGAGCAAAAAATGTTCGGAGTCGAGCAAAAAATGTTCGGCAAAATGTTCGGTGTCGAGCAAAAAATGTTCGGAGTCGAGCAAAAAATGTTCGGAGTCGAGCAAAAAATGTTCGGCAAAATGTTCGGTGTCGAGCAAAAAATGTTCGGAGTCGAGCAAAAAATTCTCGTCAAAATGTTCGGAGTCGAGCAAAATATGTTCGGAGTCGAGCAAAAAATGCTCGTCAAAATGTTCGGAGTCGAGCAAAATATGTTCGGAGTCGAGCAAAAAATGCTCGGGAAAATGTTCGGTGTCGAGCAAAAAATGCTCGGCAAAATGTTCGGAGTCGAGCAAAAAATGCTCGGGAAAATGTTCGGAGTCGAGCAAAATATGTTCGGAGTCGAGCAAAAAATGCTCGGGAAAATGTTCGGTGTCGAGCAAAAAATGTTCGGAGTCGAGCATAAAATGCTCGGCAAAATGTTCGGAGTCGAGCAGAAAATGTTCGGTGTCGAGCAAAAAATGTTCGAAGTCGAGCAAAAAATGCTCGGCAAAATGTTCGCAGTCGAGATAAAATGCTCGGCAAAATGTTCGGTATCGAGCAAAAAATGCTCGGCGTGATGTTCGGTGTCGAGCAAAAAATGCTCGGCAAAATGTTCGGAGTCGAGCAAAAAATGCTCGGCAAAATGTTCGGAGTCAAGCAAAAAATGCTCGGCGTGATGTTCGGTGTCGAACAAGAAATGTTCGGAATCGAGCAAAATGCTTTTGGAGTCGAGCAAAAAATGCTCGGCAAAATGTTTGGAGTCGAGCAAAAAATGCTCGGGAAAATGTTCGGAGTCGAGCAAAAAATGCTCGGCAAAATGTTCGGAGTCGAGCAAAAAATGCTCGGCAAAATGTTCGGTGTCGAGCAAAAAATGCTCGGGAAAATGTTCGGTGTCGAGCAAAAAATGCTCGGCAAAATGTTTGGAGTCGAGCAAAAAATGCTCGGCAAAATGTTCGGTATCGAGCAAAAAATGTTCGTAGTCGAGCAAAATATGTTCGAAGTCGAGCAAAAAATGCTCGGCAAAATGTTCGCAGTCGAGATAAAATGCTCGGCAAAATGTTCGGTATCGAGCAAAAAATACTCGGCGTGATGTTCGGTGTCGAGCAAAAAATGCTCGGCAAAATGTTCGGTGTCGAGCAAAAAATGCTCGGCAAAATGTTCGGAGTCGAGCAGATTATGTTCGGAGTCGAGCAAAAAATTTTCGGCAAAATGTTCGGTGTCGAGCAAAAAATGTTCGGAGTCGAGCAAAAAATGCTCGGGAAAATGTTCGGTGTCGAGCAAAAAATGTTCGGAGTCGAGCAAAAAATGTTCGCTGTCGAGCAAACAATATTCGGAGTCGAGCAAAAAATGCTCGGGAAAATGTTCGGTGTCGAGCAAAAAATGCTCGGCAAAATGTTCGGAGTCGAGAAAAAAATATGTTCGGAGTCGAGCAAAAAATGCTCGGGAAAATGTTCGGTGTCGAGCAAAAAATGTTCGGAGTCGAGCAAAAAATGCTCGGCAAAATGTTCGGAGTCGGGCAAAAAATGCTCGGCAAAATGTTCGGAGTCGAGCAAAAAATGCTCGGCGTGATGTTCGGTGTCGAACAAGAAATGTTCGGAATCGAGCAAAATGTGTTTGGAGTCGAGCAAAAAATGCTCGGGAAAATGTTCGGTGTCGAGCAAAAAATGTTCGGAGTCGAGCAAAATATGTTCGGAGTCGAGCAAAAAATGCTCGGGAAAATGTTCGGTGTCGAGCAAAAAATGCTCGGCAAAATGTTCGGAGTCGAGCAAAATATGTTCGGAGTCGAGCAAAAAATGCTCGGCAAAATGTTCGGAGTCGAGCAAAAATGTTCGGTGTCGAGCAAAAAATGTTCGGAGTCGAGCATAAAATGCTCGGCAAAATGTTCGGAGTCGAGCAAAAAATGCTCGGGAAAATGTTCGGTGTCGAGCAAAAAATGTTCGGAGTCGAGCAAAAAATGCTCGGGAAAATGTTCGGTGTCGAGCAAAAAATGTTCGGAGTCGAGCAAAAAATGTTCGGAGTCGAGCAAAATATGTTCGGAGTCGAGCAAAAAATGCTCGGCAAAATGTTCGGAGTCGAGCAAAAAATGTTCGGAGTCGAGCAAAAAATTTTCGGCAAAATGTTCGGTGTCGAGCAAAAAATGTTCGGAGTCGAGCAAAAAATGCTCGGCAAAATGTTCGGTGTCGAGCAAAAAATGTTCGGAGTCGAGCAAAAAATGCTCGGCAAAATGTTCGGAGTCGAGCAAAATATGTTCGAAGTCGAGCAAAAATTCTCGGCAAAATGTTCGCAGTCGAGCAAAAAATGTTCGGTGTCGAGCAAAAAAGGGTCGGGAAAATGTTCGGTGTCGAGCAAAAAATGTTCGGCAAAATGTTCGTTGTCGAGCAAAAAATGTTAGGAGTCGAGCAAAAAATGCTCGGCAAAATGTTCGGAGTCGAGCAAAATATGTTCGGAGTCGAGCAAAAAATGCTCGGCAAAATGTTCGGTGTCGAGCAAAAAATGTTCGGAGTCGAGCAAAAAATGCTCGGCAAAATGTTCGGAGTCGAGCAAAATATGTTCGGAGTCGAGCAAAAAATGCTCGGGAAAGTGTTCGGTGTCGAGCAAAAAATGCTCGGCAAAATGTTCGGAGTCGAGCAAAAAATGCTCGGCAAAATGTTCGGAGTCGAGCAAAAAATGCTCGGAGTCGAGCAAAAAATGCTCGGGAAAATGTTCGGTGTCGAGCAAAAAATGCTCGGCAAAATGTTCGGAGTCGAGCAAAAAATGCTCGGCAAAATGTTCGGTGTCGAGCAAAAAATGTTCGGAGTCGAGCAAAAAATGTTCGGAGTCGAGCAAAAATGCTCGGGAAAATGTTCGGTGTCGAGCAAAAAATGTTCGGAGTCGAGCAAAAAATGTTCGGCAAAATGTTCGGTGTCGAGCAAAAAATGTTCGGAGTCGAGTAAAAAATGCTCGGCAAAATGTTCGGTGTCGAGCAAAAAATGTTCGGGAAAATGTTCGGAGTCGAGCAAAAAATGCTCGGGAAAATGTTCGGAGTCGAGCAAAATATGTTCGGAGTCGAGCAAAAAATGCTCGGCAAAATGCTCGGAGTCGAGCAAAAAATGCTCGGGAAAATGTTCGGTGTCGAGCAAAAAATGCTCGGCAAAATGTTCGGAGTCGAGCAAAAAATGCTCGGCAAAATGTTCGGTGTCGAGCAAAAAATGTTCGGAGTCGAGCAAAAAATGTTCGGAGTCGAGCAAAAATGCTCGGGAAAATGTTCGGTGTCGAGCAAAAAATGTTCGGAGTCGAGCAAAAAATGTTCGGCAAAATGTTCGGTGTCGAGCAAAAAATGTTCGGAGTCGAGTAAAAAATGCTCGGCAAAATGTTCGGTGTCGAGCAAAAAATGTTCGGAGTCGAGCAAAAAATGCTCGGGAAAATGTTCGGAGTCGAGCAAAAAATGCTCGGCAAAATGTTCGGAGTCGAGCAAAAAATGCTCGGCAAAATGTTCGGTGTCGAGCAAAAAATGTTCGGAGTCGAGCAAAAAATGCTCGTCAAAATGTTCGGAGTCGAGCAAAATATGTTCGGAGTCGAGCAAAAAATGCTCGTCAAAATGTTCGGAGTCGAGCAAAATATGTTCGGAGTTGAGCAAAAAATGCTCGGGAAAATGTTCGGAGTCGAGCAAAAAATGCTCGGCAAAATGTTCGGAGTCGAGCAAAAAATGCTCGGGAAAATGTTCGGAGTCGAGCAAAATATGTTCGGAGTCGAGCAAAAAATGCTCGGCAAAATGTTCGGAGTCGAGCAAAAAATGCTCGGCGTGATGTTCGGTGTCGAACAAGAAATGTTCGGAATCGAGCAAAATGTGTTTGGAGTCGAGCAAAAAATGCTCGGCAAAATGTTTGGAGTCGAGCAAAAAATGCTCGGCAAAATGTTCGGTGTCGAGCAAAAAATGTTCGGAGTCGAGCAAAAAATGCTCGGGAAAATGTTCGGTGTCGAGCAAAAAATGTTCGGAGTCGAGCAAAAAATGTTCGGCAAAATGTTCGGAGTCGAGCAAAATATGTTCAGAGTCGAGCAAAAATGCTCGGCAAAATGTTCGGAGTCGAGCAAAAAATGCTCGGCAAAATATGTTCGGAGTCGAGCAAAAAATGCTCGGGAAAATGTTCGGTGTCGAGCAAAAAATGCTCGGCAAAATGTTCGGAGTCGATCAAAAAATGCTCGGCAAAATGTTTGGAGTCGAGCAAAAAATGCTCGGCAAAATGTTCGGTGTCGAGCAAAAAATGTTCGGAGTCGAGCAAAAAATGCTCGGGAAAATGTTCGGTGTCGAGCAAAAAATGTTCGGAGTCGAGCAAAAAATGCTCGGCAAAATGTTCGGAGTCGAGCAAAAATGCTCGGCAAAATGTTCGGAGTCGAGCAAAAAATGCTCGGCGTGATGTTCGGTGTCGAACAAGAAATGTTCGGAATCGAGCAAAATGTGTTTGGAGTCGAGCAAAAAATGCTCGGCAAAATGTTTGGAGTCGAGCAAAAAATGCTCGGGAAAATGTTCGGTGTCGAGCAAAAAATGCTCGGCAAAATGTTCGGAGTCGAGCAAAAAATGCTCGGCAAAATGTTCGGTGTCGAGCAAAAAATGCTCGGGAAAATGTTCGGTGTCGAGCAAAAAATGCTCGGCAAAATGTTTGGAGTCGAGCAAAAAATGCTCGGCAAAATGTTCGGTGTCGAGCAAAAAATGCTCGGCAAAATGTTCGGAGTCGAGCAAAATATGTTCGGAGTCGAGCAAAAAATGCTCGGCAAAATGTTCGGAGTCGAGCAAAATATGTTCGGAGTCGAGCAAAATATGTTCGGAGTCGAGCAAAAAATGCTCGGGAAAATGTTCGGTATCGAGCAAAAAATGCTCGGCAAAATGTGCGGAGTCGAGCAAAATATGTTCGGAATCGAGCAAAAAATGCTCGGGAAAATGTTCGGTGTCGAGCAAAAAATGCTCGGCAAAATGTTCGGAGTCGAGCAAAAAATGCTCGGCAAAATGTTCGGAGTCGAGCAATATATGTTCGGAGTCGAGCAAAAAATGCTCGGGAAAATGTTCGGTGTCGAGCAAAAAATGCTCGGCAAAATGTTCGGAGTCGAGCAAAAAATGCTCGGCAAAATGTTTGGAGTCGAGCAAAAAATGCTCGGCAAAATGTTCGGTGTCGAGCAAAAAATGTTCGGAGTCGAGCAAAAAATGTTCGGAGTCGAGCAAAAATGCTCGGGAAAATGTTCGGTGTCGAGCAAAAAATGTTCGGAGTCGAGCAAAAAATGTTCGGCAAAATGTTCGGTGTCGAGCAAAAAATGTTCGGAGTCGAGTAAAAAATGCTCGGCAAAATGTTCGGTGTCGAGCAAAAAATGTTCGGAGTCGAGCAAAAAATGCTCGGGAAAATGTTCGGAGTCGAGCAAAAAATGCTCGGCAAAATGTTCGGAGTCGAGCAAAAAATGCTCGGGAAAATGTTCGGAGTCGAGCAAAATATGTTCGGAGTCGAGCAAAAAATGCTCGGCAAAATGTTCGGAGTCGAGCAAAAAATGCTCGGCGTGATGTTCGGTGTCGAACAAGAAATGTTCGGAATCGAGCAAAATGTGTTTGGAGTCGAGCAAAAAATGCTCGGCAAAATGTTTGGAGTCGAGCAAAAAATGCTCGGCAAAATGTTCGGTGTCGAGCAAAAAATGTTCGGAGTCGAGCAAAAAATGCTCGTCAAAATGTTCGGAGTCGAGCAAAATATGTTCGGAGTCGAGCAAAAAATGCTCGTCAAAATGTTCGGATTCGAGCAAAATATGTTCGGAGTTGAGCAAAAAATGCTCGGGAAAATGTTCGGAGTCGAGCAAAAAATGCTCGGCAAAATGTTCGGAGTCGAGCAAAAAATGCTCGGGAAAATGTTCGGAGTCGAGCAAAATATGTTCGGAGTCGAGCAAAAAATGCTCGGCAAAATGTTCGGAGTCGAGCAAAAAATGCTCGGCGTGATGTTCGGTGTCGAACAAGAAATGTTCGGAATCGAGCAAAATGTGTTTGGAGTCGAGCAAAAAATGCTCGGCAAAATGTTTGGAGTCGAGCAAAAATTGCTCGGCAAAATGTTCGGTGTCGAGCAAAAAATGTTCGGAGTCGAGCAAAAAATGCTCGGGAAAATGTTCGGTGTCGAGCAAAAAATGTTCGGAGTCGAGCAAAAAATGTTCGGCAAAATGTTCGGTGTCGAGCAAAATGTGTTTGGAGTCGAGCAAAAAATGCTCGGCAAAATGTTTGGAGTCGAGCAAAAAATGCTCGGCAAAATGTTCGGTGTCGAGCAAAAAATGTTCGGAGTCGAGCAAAATATGTTCAGAGTCGAGCAAAAATGCTCGGCAAAATGTTCGGAGTCGAGCAAAAAATGCTCGGCAAAATATGTTCGGAGTCGAGCAAAAAATGCTCGGGAAAATGTTCGGTGTCGAGCAAAAAATGCTCGGCAAAATGTTCGGAGTCGATCAAAAAATGCTCGGCAAAATGTTTGGAGTCGAGCAAAAAATGCTCGGCAAAATGTTCGGTGTCGAGCAAAAAATGTTCGGAGTCGAGCAAAATATGCTCGGCAAAATGTTCGGTGTCGAGCAAAAAATGTTCGGAGTCGAGCAAAAAATGCTCGTCAAAATGTTCGGAGTCGAGCAAAATATGTTCGGAGTTGAGCAAAAAATGCTCGGGAAAATGTTCGGAGTCGAGCAAAAAATGCTCGGCAAAATGTTCGGAGTCGAGCAAAAAATGCTCGGGAAAATGTTCGGAGTCGAGCAAAATATGTTCGGAGTCGAGCAAAAAATGCTCGGCAAAATGTTCGGAGTCGAGCAAAAAATGCTCGGCGTGATGTTCGGTGTCGAACAAGAAATGTTCGGAATCGAGCAAAATGTGTTTGGAGTCGAGCAAAAAATGCTCGGCAAAATGTTTGGAGTCGAGCAAAAAATGCTCGGCAAAATGTTCGGTGTCGAGCAAAAAATGTTCGGAGTCGAGCAAAAAATGCTCGGGAAAATGTTCGGTGTCGAGCAAAAAATGTTCGGAGTCGAGCAAAAAATGTTCGGCAAAATGTTCGGTGTCGAGCAAAATGTGTTTGGAGTCGAGCAAAAAATGCTCGGCAAAATGTTTGGAGTCGAGCAAAAAATGCTCGGCAAAATGTTCGGTGTCGAGCAAAAAATGTTCGGAGTCGAGCAAAATATGTTCAGAGTCGAGCAAAAATGCTCGGCAAAATGTTCGGTGTCGAGCAAAAAATGTTCGGAGTCGAGCAAAAAATGTTCGGCAAAATGTTCGGTGTCGAGCAAAAAATGTTCGGAGTCGAGCAAAAAATGCTCGGGAAAATGTTCGGTGTCGAGCAAAAAATGTTCGGAGTCGAGCAAAAAATGCTCGGGAAAATGTTCGGTGTCGAGCAAAAAATGTTCGGAGTCGAGCAAAAAATGTTCGGCAAAATGTTCGCTGTCGAGCAAACAATATTCGGAGTCGAGCAAAAAATGCTCGGGAAAATGTTCGGTGTCGAGCAAAAAATGCTCGGCAAAATGTTCGGAGTCGAGCAAAATATGTTCGGAGTCGAGCAAAAAATGCTCGGGAAAATGTTCGGTGTCGAGCAAAAAATGTTCGGAGTCGAGCAAAAAATGCTCGGCAAAATGTTCGGAGTCGAGCAAAAAATGCTCGGCAAAATGTTCGGAGTCGAGCAAAAAATGCTCGGCGTGATGTTCGGTGTCGAACAAGAAATGTTCGGAATCGAGCAAAATGTGTTTGGAGTCGAGCAAAAAATGCTCGGCAAAATGTTTGGAGTCGAGCAAAAAATGCTCGGCAAAATGTTCGGTGTCGAGCAAAAAATGTTCGGAGTCGAGCAAAAAATGCTCGTCAAAATGTTCGGAGTCGAGCAAAATATGTTCGGAGTCGAGCAAAAAATGCTCGTCAAAATGTTCGGAGTCGAGCAAAATATGTTCGGAGTTGAGCAAAAAATGCTCGGGAAAATGTTCGGAGTCGAGCAAAAAATGCTCGGCAAAATGTTCGGAGTCGAGCAAAAAATGCTCGGGAAAATGTTCGGAGTCGAGCAAAATATGTTCGGAGATCAAAAAATGCTCGGCAAAATGTTTGGAGTCGAGCAAAAAATGCTCGGCAAAATGTTCGGTGTCGAGCAAAAAATGTTCGGAGTCGAGCAAAATATGTTCGGAGTCGAGCAAAAAATGCTCGGGAAAATGTTCGGTGTCGAGCAAAAAATGTTCGGAGTCGAGCAAAAAATGTTCGGCAAAATGTTCGGTGTCGAGCAAAAAATGTTCGGAGTCGAGCAAAAAATGCTCGGGAAAATGTTCGTTGTCGAGCAAAAAATGTTCGGAGTCGAGCAAAAAATGCTCGGGAAAATGTTCGGTGTCGAGCAAAAAATGTTCGGAGTCGAGCAAAAAATGTTCGGCAAAATGTTCGCTGTCGAGCAAACAATATTCGGAGTCGAGCAAAAAATGCTCGGGAAAATGTTCGGTGTCGAGCAAAAAATGCTCGGCAAAATGTTCGGAGTCGAGCAAAATATGTTCGGAGTCGAGCAAAAAATGCTCGGGAAAATGTTCGGTGTCGAGCAAAAAATGTTCGGAGTCGAGCAAAAAATGCTCGGCAAAATGTTCGGAGTCGAGCAAAAAATGCTCGGCAAAATGTTCGGAGTCGAGCAAAAAATGCTCGGCGTGATGTTCGGTGTCGAACAAGAAATGTTCGGAATCGAGCAAAATGTGTTTGGAGTCGAGCAAAAAATGCTCGGCAAAATGTTTGGAGTCGAGCAAAAAATGCTCGGCAAAATGTTCGGTGTCGAGCAAAAAATGTTCGGAGTCGAGCAAAATATGTTCGGAGACGAGCAAAAAATGCTCGGCAAAATGTTCGGAGTCGAGCAAAAAATGCTCGGCAAAATGTTCGGAGTCGAGCAAAATATGTTCGGAGTCGAGCAAAAAATGCTCGGGAAAATGTTCGGTGTCGAGCAAAAAATGCTCGGCAAAATGTTCGGAGTCAAGCAAAAAATGCTCGGCAAAATGTTTGGAGTCGAGCAAAAAATGCTCGGCAAAATGTTCGGTGTCGAGCAAAAAATGTTCGGAGTCGAGCAAAAAATGTTCGGAGTCGAGCAAAAAATGCTCGGGAAAATGTTCGGTGTCGAGCAAAAAATGTTCGGAGTCGAGCAAAAAATGTTCGGCAAAATGTTCGGTGTCGAGCAAAAAATGTTCGGAGTCGAGCAAAAAATGTTCGGAGTCGAGCAAAAAATGTTCGGCAAAATGTTCGGTGTCGAGCAAAAAATGTTCGGAGTCGAGCAAAAAATTCTCGTCAAAATGTTCGGAGTCGAGCAAAATATGTTCGGAGTCGAGCAAAAAATGCTCGTCAAAATGTTCGGAGTCGAGCAAAATATGTTCGGAGTCGAGCAAAAAATGCTCGGGAAAATGTTCGGTGTCGAGCAAAAAATGCTCGGCAAAATGTTCGGAGTCGAGCAAAAAATGCTCGGGAAAATGTTCGGAGTCGAGCAAAATATGTTCGGAGTCGAGCAAAAAATGCTCGGGAAAATGTTCGGAGTCGAGCAAAATATGTTCGAAGTCGAGCAAAAAATTCTCGGCAAAATGTTCGCAGTCGAGCAGAAAATGTTCGGTGTCGAGCAAAAAATGTTCGAAGTCGAGCAAAAAATGCTCGGCAAAATGTTCGCAGTCGAGATAAAATGCTCGGCAAAATGTTCGGTATCGAGCAAAAAATGCTCGGCGTGATGTTCGGTGTCGAGCAAAAAATGCTCGGCAAAATGTTCGGAGTCGAGCAAAAATGCTCGGCAAAATGTTCGGAGTCAAGCAAAAAATGCTCGGCGTGATGTTCGGTGTCGAACAAGAAATGTTCGGAATCGAGCAAAATGCTTTTGGAGTCGAGCAAAAAATGCTCGGCAAAATGTTTGGAGTCGAGCAAAAAATGCTCGGGAAAATGTTCGGAGTCGAGCAAAAAATGCTCGGCAAAATGTTCGGAGTCGAGCAAAAAATGCTCGGCAAAATGTTCGGTGTCGAGCAAAAAATGCTCGGGAAAATGTTCGGTGTCGAGCAAAAAATGCTCGGCAAAATGTTCGGTATCGAGCAAAAAATGTTCGTAGTCGAGCAAAATATGTTCGAAGTCGAGCAAAAAATGCTCGGCAAAATGTTCGCAGTCGAGATAAAATGCTCGGCAAAATGTTCGGTATCGAGCAAAAAATACTCGGCGTGATGTTCGGTGTCGAGCAAAAAATGCTCGGCAAAATGTTCGGTGTCGAGCAAAAAATGCTCGGCAAAATGTTCGGAGTCGAGCAGATTATGTTCGGAGTCGAGCAAAAAATTTTCGGCAAAATGTTCGGTGTCGAGCAAAAAATGTTCGGAGTCGAGCAAAAAATGCTCGGGAAAATGTTCGGTGTCGAGCAAAAAATGTTCGGAGTCGAGCAAAAAATGTTCGCTGTCGAGCAAAAAATGTTCGGAGTCGAGCATAAAATGCTCGGCAAAATGTTCGGAGTCGAGCAAAAAATGCTCGGGAAAATGTTCGGTGTCGAGCAAAAAATGTTCGGAGTCGAGCAAAAAATGCTCGGGAAAATGTTCGGTGTCGAGCAAAAAATGTTCGGAGTCGAGCAAAAAATGTTCGGAGTCGAGCAAAATATGTTCGGAGTCGAGCAAAAAATGCTCGGCAAAATGTTCGGAGTCGAGCAAAAAATGTTCGGAGTCGAGCAAAAAATTTTCGGCAAAATGTTCGGTGTCGAGCAAAAAATGTTCGGAGTCGAGCAAAAAATGCTCGGCAAAATGTTCGGTGTCGAGCAAAAAATGTTCGGAGTCGAGCAAAAAATGCTCGGCAAAATGTTCGGAGTCGAGCAAAATATGTTCGAAGTCGAGCAAAAATTCTCGGCAAAATGTTCGCAGTCGAGCAAAAAATGTTCGGTGTCGAGCAAAAAAGGGTCGGGAAAATGTTCGGTGTCGAGCAAAAAATGTTCGGCAAAATGTTCGTTGTCGAGCAAAAAATGTTAGGAGTCGAGCAAAAAATGCTCGGCAAAATGTTCGGAGTCGAGCAAAATATGTTCGGAGTCGAGCAAAAAATGCTCGGCAAAATGTTCGGTGTCGAGCAAAAAATGTTCGGAGTCGAGCAAAAAATGCTCGGCAAAATGTTCGGAGTCGAGCAAAATATGTTCGGAGTCGAGCAAAAAATGCTCGGGAAAGTGTTCGGTGTCGAGCAAAAAATGCTCGGCAAAATGTGCGGAGTCGAGCAAAATATGTTCGGAGTCGAGCAAAAAATGCTCGGGAAAATGTTCGGTGTCGAGCAAAAAATGCTCGGGAAAATTTTCGGTGTCGAGCAAAAAATGTTCGGAGTCGAGCAAAAAATGCTCGGCAAAATGTTCGGAGTCGAGCAAAATATGTTCGGAGTCGAGCAAAAAATGCTCGGGAAAATGTTCGGTGTCGAGCAAAAAATGCTCGGCAAAATGTTCGGAGTCTAGCAAAAAATGCTCGGCAAAATGTTCGGAGTCGAGCAAAATATGTTCGAAGTCGAGCAAAAAATGCTCGGCAAAATGTTCGCAGTCGAGATAAAATGCTCGGCAAAATGTTCGGTTTCAAAAAAAATATACATATTAATATATATTTTTTTTATATAAAATAGTTTCATTATGAGATTTTTTTATGAATATAGAGTATAATAATAAAAAACTTTATTGTACACAATAAAAAAAGAACAAAGAAATACAAATAACTTACACACTACAAAATAAATTGGATGTACAAGGGGCTTTTTCATACTTTTTTACAAAAAAAATTGAGACGTATGCGCAATTTGAACATAAACACGACTAAATGAACATTTTAAAATAATAGGCGTAATTCCCTATTATCCGTACCATAATATCATTGCATATTCATATAACAATTTTAAATATTTAATCGATATCGATTGCTTGCTGTCGCTTTGCTTATCCACGAAGCTTAAATGCAAGACGCGACGTGTATACTATACAACTCATGGAATAACGATCGATGCGTAGCAACGAGCGAGCGATTCGATGAGAAGTATGGCAACGTCGCACTATGACTTCGCGTATCTATTCTTCGCGGCGTTTTACGTCGCTGTCTATTATTTGACTGGATATTATTGGATATCCTAATATTATGAGAACATTCATATTGCCTAATATGGAACTTCTGCCATAAACCTATTACCTATACCTAATACGAATATATTAGTCACACCTTTAGTTCAATGCCCGAAGTTACCAGACGTGAAGACATGCTTACAGAAAATTATAAACATGTCATCCCAGTGGGATTCGAACCCACGACCCATCAATGCAGGTATTCTACCGAACGCGAAAACGAGCTCGTCAAAATTTCCGCCCGTATTCTTATTGTAGTTTACCAATGCATCAAAATCGAACATCCATCTTTCAATATATTTTAAAGGCCGACAACGCATCTGAGACTTTTAAGTCGCGGATGTCTATGGGCGGTGGTGATTAGTTACCATCAGGTAACCCACTTGCTCGGTTGTCCGCTCTGTTATAAAAAAAATAAAAAAATACATATTATATCTATGGCTTTAATTTTAAATCATAACTGTTTATGATTTAAAAATAAATGTAAAAATATAGTTTTATTTTAATATTTATTTAGGCGGATAGTAATCCATATGGTCCGTTCGGCTGTTGGTACCTTGTGATACAAGAGGCTTTTAAATTCGACCTACATGCCGTGTGCAATATTTATTTTTTTACTCTATTAAATTTTTTATAGGCTTAAGTGGTGAAGTAATGGAATGGATAACAACTTCCTTCAAAAATGTAGTCGGCATTGGCGTCGATGTCTCTTCCATTGATCCTGGTTCCAGCACGAAGTTCGTAGCTCATAAAATAGGATCAGCAGCAGGATTGTACAATATTGAAAATGTTAATTTATCAAGGCCTATACCGGTATATATTGCTTCATATAAAGCATACAGCCAAAGTATATGCCTGCATAGTTAACTTGCCAACAAAGTATTATATTTTCAATAAATAGAACAAAAGATCTCGAATAAAGATAAGTGGTGAGCTCCGTAATAGCAAATTTCTTATTGATTCGACTCGCCAAATACGGTAAAAAATTCATTTAAAATACATAATATGTATTTTAATGCATATGCCATCAATGTCCGTGAGATTTCTTCCCTAGCCTAGACTCAACTGTCCAATTTGACGAGCGGCAATGAATCTATAAGGTCAAATCAGATAGTGTGTACCACTTAAAGTTATCGTGCTTATTTTATATGCCAAGGAGAGAAACCTAGCCTTTATACCTATTTTAAATACGAGAAAACAAAGATTTTCCTAGAACTTACCATAAGTCTTCTTTCTTTTCAGAATATGGTTGTACTGCGCTCGTAATGCCTATGAAGATTTCTGAGGGAACAGGTGCTCCAGTGAGATTTGTTGCTATTTGTCCTAAACAAGTACCTACTGAATTTTAGATAGTGTTTAATGAATCTCAAGAAATTATCTAATATCGTTTTGTTTTATTGAATCGCTTCTGAAATCTGAATATTAGTAGTACTTCTGAACTTAGACATCTCGAACTTTTTTTAAATGTATCTGTTTCAAGTTCATCAGGAATGGATCAATAAGTTATCGTCAGCATAGTTGTCCCAGAGAGGCACTCTCGTTCGATACCATAAAAAGGTACCTATTTTTAGAATTTTTAGTTTATTCGATTCCTGGCTGTGGTAAGAATAAAACAGTGCATGTTTATTTCTATTTGACTAGGAATAGGAGAAGCGCTATACGAGAGTTTAGGAAACGAATTAAACATTATACTTTTCAACAATATTTTTATTATTATCAATTAAAGAGACTTAGCTTAACATATGGAAAGAAAATATAACTAATTTTTTTATTCTGATAAAACTAAAAAAAAAACATAACGATTTAGTCAAGTAAATAGTTACATAGGTCTTAAAAATATCTTCTTGTCGAATAGACTTTGGTAAACTAATTCTTGATTGTCTTTCCGAAGTTCTACACACGGAATTTCATTATCGTAATCGATAACTTTAGCATGAAACGGCCCGCCCTCTACGAATACTGCATAATATTCCTGTGCGACTTCCTGCACGTCGACTTCGGAATTAACTATGACGTCATATAATTTTGCAGTGACAGTAGCGGGAGGTAGTTCCAAATATTTATCAGTTATTTCTCGTACATCGGCCAGCGAGACAACGTCTTCGTTTCCGTAATCTATATATTTTACCTTAATAAGTCCCTTTACTTGGCTATATTGTAAAATAATCGCTCTGTACCATTGTTTGTCTTCGGGGTAAATCGCGATGCACGCCTTGTTTTCGAATATTCCATTCAGTGCGTTCATTGTGTCGGCCTCAGTTTGAAGTTCCGCAAACATTTCCTCGTATATCGTGTTTTGGTCGTCATCGAAAACGACGCTCAATTCGATCCTATTGACGTCTTTGATTTGAGATATATTACATAAAAATTCAGTTTCAGTATTTTTGGGAAATGTGACAAATTCGAGAAACTCTTCTGGAGGTGAAATACTTTCATCTTCTTCGATTAATTTATTCCAATCTTGACCAACCATGTCTTTAATTTGAATTCTATCTGCCGATTTATTCAAGGCGTCGTCGGTTTCGACTATATAGTCGGGGCCAGAGTCGGATTCGACGTACACATCTTCGAGCGATTCCAGCGATCTAACGTTAGGTGCAAACATTCTCACGACTGCCTTCGACCCGTCCGTATATTCAGCCATTTCGAAGTCGACTAAATGATCATTGATCCAGAGTTTATCGAATTTTAAATCGATGGGAGTCACCCCGCAGATGGGTTCGCCGGTGACTTTGACGAAGCATTCCTTTTCTACGACTGACTTGTGAATGTAATCCAGCGTTTTTCTGTCCCATTGTTTGCCGACGGGTTTAATGCGGCTCAAGACACATTTGTGTGCTTGTATGGGGATCTGATATAGAGCTATGCTTTTTCTTAGATTTTCGAACGAGCATACCTCCTCGTTCCCGTAATCGACGTAGTGAATGAGACAGGTGGATGTGTCTGTATTGACTTCTAAGACGCGACCTCGGTAAAAGCGGTTGTCTAAGAAGAATAGAGCGACGCAAGGTTCTCCGACCGTCCATTTTGAATATTTAGCTTTAGGATCAGGGTTTTTAAAGCGGACGTCGAGCGCTTTACGTATCAGGGCCAGTGTGTCTTCCTGGGAGATGTCGTGTAAGAAAATCACGCCATTGTTGTCAATGTAACTGAAAATAAATTATTTTAATCACTACATTAATTAAAAAGAGTAAGGTACATTGTTTACCAATCCAATAAAGCTTATTGTAGTGTTCATAATGTCACCTTCTGTTTGAAGTTCCACCTAGTATTTGGCCATTTAGTCGTTGAAAATCGATTATTTTGACGACTTTGCTTTGAGATATATTACATTAAAATTCAGTAAGGTTAATTAATTGTTTTTCTCTAACTACAATATTTTGTAACCATTTAAATAGATTTGGAAAATTTTGTCACTTGGACTCCAACATACTGGGTGAGCTTGCGTCTCATCATAGTAAAGATTTTTAGAAATATGCACACTGGGAATAATAAAAATTTATAAATATTGGTCTAAGAGCCCGTGGGAGATCGTCCTTCACCGATCTGATAACCAGATGAGACGTATTTTTTTTTCAATATTTTTTATAAACAAATATGCCTATAATTGCTTGCCTATCGAAAAGTGGTCATGGCTATTTTTTATAAAAAAGAAAAAAATAATTAATTAATTTTTTTTTTAATTTAATTTTTTTTTTATTTTAATTTTAATGTTTTTTATTTTTAATTTTATTTATTTATTTATTTAATTTTTTTTTTATTATTTTGACTTACCTGTTTACACCTGCTTGCCAGGTAGTTATACACTGAAATGAGTAGGCAAGCATACCTAGGCATATTCTGTGTATCAAAAACTATCAGTCAAATAAATTTCATTTGGTTATCAAAAGTATGAAGGTGATGAAAAAAAAATCGATAAAAGTTAATTTAATTAAAAATAGCCATGACCACTTTTCGATTGGCAAGCAATTATAGGCATATTTGTTTATAAAAAATATTTAATAAAAAATACGTCTCATCTGGTTATCAGATCGGTGAAGGACGATCTCCCACGGGCTCTCCTACTATATGTGTTCTCATGTAAGCGATTTGTTTCATTATGAGAATAAAATAATATTTAAGCCGAATTGTTTAACAATCCTAAGGTTTAGATTTTAAAAAGAACAACTTACGTCGGCATCGCTACGAACTCTTCGTTCTGTAATGGCTCCGGCGGCAACCAGTCCGATATGAATACTGTGTTAGAATTGGACTCTATGTTATCGGCATAAGAGTCTAATTCTTGTACCGGCGAGCTGGTCACCGGTTCGGGGTCCAGGTCCAAAGGCTTAGTCGGTATCGGTTCCAGCTGAAGCCAGTCCTGCACGGAGCCCGTCAGGTTGAGGAACGATAGAGAGTCACCAGCATTTTCTGTTTCTTCTGTTGTGGTCTGAAATTATTTTAAAATATAGGTTGGTGGTAGGCAAATTAGCAATTATTTTTACACAAAAGCACATTATACTGTCAGTATATCGCTGAATTGTAGCGATAAGGCCACCTTTTCCTTTATCAATTCTGTTATGTAAGTCCTTGTATATTTATAAAGCAATAATTTGTAAATAAATACCTCTTCAGACTTGTCCGGTATCGCCAAGCCTTGTTCGATGACTTTCTGATTGAGGCACCGCCATTCCGAAGTGTTGGGCTCGAGGGCGCCCCCCTGCGTCGTGTGGTACACCCACAACTCCACCGGCATACTCTTGCCTTTAAACTTGCCCGTCTTAGTTATGAATATCCTTTGATACGCGTCCAGCAGATCCTTTAAGTACTCCTTCGTGAGCGACGGCCATTCTTCTCCAACCGCAGGCATCACTCCGAACAGGTGACACATTATCGCCCCGTCTCCAAACGTCATGAATTCTTGAGATATCTCCCTCAGACTATTCAAGGGAACCGTTTCGACGCACGCGAAATCAGAATAGAAGACTTTAGCATTATCAGCTGATATCTCTAGTATCACAGCGCGTCGCCAAGTTTTTGACTGAACGCATACGGTGCAGCATCTATCACCGACCTTCCAATCTTCCTTAGGTTTCTCAATGTTCTTTGAATAATGTTTTTGCATTTTTTCAAATAATTCGTTATAAGCCTTTTGCTGTTGTACCAAAGACACGTAGAGTAGCGACGGCGTCTGATAATTCAAGACTTTTACTTCTAATCTCAGAGGCCCTTTGTCTTTAGCTTCCAAACCCTCGTCAGTTTTTGGAGTATTAGATGCAACGGTTGTTTCTTTCTTCTTTGCCGGCATTATTTGGGGTTTTTTATCAGGAATGGGTGATTTACTTGTGTTGACTAGATTTTCTTTGTCGAAGTTTTTATTAAACATGAATAACCTGAAATTTAATTGGAACTTTACAAAAGCTCAAACTTAAATTTTTTATTTAAATGTATGATTTTAAGAAAAAAACATAATTACGTAGATACACAGATCTTTGACAAATTTTATTTTGGGTGTTTATCAATTCCTAACATTCGTAATTTCAACCAAATAAAATAAAGTGTATTACTTATTTTACTACTTATATTAGTTTTGCCGACGTTTCGAATTCTCAAATCGAACATACTGAAAAACAAGAGGACACCGTTAGTCAATATTGTCATAATATAGAAAATCACAGTTAATACCAAATCCGCAGGAATAGATGGCGTTAATATGGCAACTTTATGATATTCCAAATCAGACAACTGTCATCTTTCAATCTGCCCGTGACCACGGTTGCTGAAAAGCATCCGAAACGTCAGCATAAACAATAAAAAAAATAAACCGCGTGTATAAAAAGAAAAACTCAACTAATGTATTATATCACTCGTGTAATGTTTTACTCGTTTTTAAAATCTCGTATCAGTTAGAAGCACAGAAACATTTTTACATTTCAAAAATTGTCCGCTCATTCTGATAAAATGGAATACACCGCCATCTATTGGTTTAGGCAACAGCTCTATTCTTAACACCGCGTTTTAATCCGTTATAAAGTATTTTATTTTTGTGATATAGTTGCCGAGATGTAACTTGGCAAGCGTCGTTAGATGCGCAGTTAATTTTTTAGGTCTCTTTGGTTATGTAGCGGTACGCGGGGAAGAAGCTAGCATCGTTCCGAGCAGCGATTGGTTGCTCAGTCGACACTTATATCTCGCAGTGTGTCGACGTTCCGTTCGCTCTCCAGTACACTTACGTGCATTGGAATTCGACCCTTTTGTTTTTTGCGTTTTTGTTTTCATTTTCTATATAGCAATTTTTTTAACACTTAACTGTATATATTTTATTTATAACAAATAATACTCTCCTTTCTTTAACTTTCTTCCAAACAGACATATTTAAAAATAAATTTTGGAAATAACTAAATAAATAAATCCAACTAATTATTCTAAAACATAAATAAAAATGTATATATCTGATAATAATAAATAAAAATAATAAAATACTATATAATTATTCAACAAGCCTTTTAAAGGTGACCATTTTTTGGCACGAAGTGTACATGCGCGAACTTACCCCCACTACGCTAAAACCTTGCAATGTTACGTCTCGGCAACTATACTCGCGTTAATAAAAGACAACATTACCCAAATGTAACAGCAAACTTGTGCTTGATCATCAGCTCATTGAGACACACCGGGTTGTCCTCGTCCGCGTCGTACAGCGTGACAGCTACGGACCCGCGCTCTCGGCTCTCCTCCACGTGAAGCTGAAGCACGCGGTCCTCGAACTTGTTCAGCAGCGCCACTGCGCTAGGGCTCCACTGCTTGTTGATAGGCGTCACGCCCGCCAAGTGACACTCGGTCGCCTGGAGCATACATTATGATTATAATCGACTAGCAATGCGCCCCGGCTTCACACGGGTGCAATGTAGATGTACTATACGCAAAATTAGCCTATGTTACTCGCTGATAATGTAGCTTTCTATTGGTGTAAGAATTTTTTTTAATCGGTCCAGTATTTTTTGAGTTTCTTTATAACATACAAAAATACACATTTTTCCTCTTTATAAATATTAGTATAGATTTGACGGGCTCCTTAGGGCATTCGGTAGAACACCTGCCGCGCGCATCGATGGGTCGTGGATTCGAAAATCCGACCGTGTAAAGAACCAGCGTTCATATATGGAAAAACTGAACTGCATATTGCTCGAAGTAAAAAGTAGGTCGACAGCGCATCACTGACTGATGCACTGTGGTTGAGGTATCACCTACCATCAAGTGAACTTCGTGCTCATCTGTCGATATCTAATATAAAAAAAACTCGTTATGACATGCTCGATGGCGCGTCGCGTTCTCGATGGAGAACATCTTGCGATGGGTCGTGGGTGCGATTTTTTGTTAGCTTCTTTTCCGTATGTCTGGCATTATTAATAACAAGAATATTGGAATGATAGAAATAAAAATTGAGTCGACACCGCATCATTTATCTATGAGATTACACCTGAAAATAAGAATTATCAGTGAAGTGAAGAAAAATGTTTTTTTTTTTTGGGGCAAACACCCATCGACACTAGAGTACAGCCAAATCATTGGAGACGTTTTTAGTAAAAATAAATAAATCAGAAATACTTTTTATATTTTGTAAGAGGATTTTCACGTAAAAAATCGTCGCCAACCGGGTGTATATAGGCGGAGTACTCACGAGCGCCCTGAGCGTGGTGAACTTCGCGTGTATGCGGCGCAGCGCGGTCCAGTGCACGAGCAGCGCGCGGCCGCAGTCGGGCAGCGCCACGCGCACGCGCCCGCGGCCCGGCAGCTCGGTGACGCGCGCGCGCCTCCACTTGCCGCCCGCGCCCACACCGTACTTTTCCACGTTCACCACGCACACCATGTCTAAGGGACAGGGACGATATATTGTTTTTATTAGGGATGTAACGGAAGTGGTTTTATCGGAACCGAATTCAGAATCGGAGTTTTTAAATTTGGTTTGTCGGAACCGAAATCGGAACCAGAACCAGAATCGGAGACAGAAGCAAAAGAGAGATGTGTAATACTAAATAAATCAGTTTCATTTATATCAGTTCAAAAAATAAAACAACTTCCTAGTTGTTAAAAATAAAAATAAATGAATTGACTTAAATTTATACCGTAATAAATTAAATCAAATGGAGCTGATCGCGGCCGCCGCCGCCGCTGTGCTTCGACCTCCGATTGAAATTTATCGGAACCGAAATCGGAATCGGAGGTGCAAAATCAATCGGAAGTTCCGACCTTTCGGAACCGGAATCGAAGCTCCGTAACATCCCTAGTTTTTATATTAGCCTAGCAACGCGCCCCGGCTTCACACGGCTGCAATGTACTATACAGAAAAAATAGCCTATGTTACTCGCTGTAGTAGTAGCTTACTATTGGTGAAAGAATTTTTAAAATCGGTCCAGTAGTTTTTGAGTTTATTTCTAATATTAGTATAGATATTGATATCGGCAGACAAGCATGAGGTTCACTTGATGGTAGGTGATACCTCAGCCACCAGATTTGAAATTTGATACAAATGACAGCTCGACGATATGAATACTTTTTCGCAAGTTGATCGTGCTAGGCCCTCAGTGCTGTGATATATATGATTTGTTCCGATTAAAGGGTTATTTAATCACTATCACTAGTTCTGACGTAAAAATTAATCCAAATCTTATATATAAAATTTCCATGTCACAATGTTAGTTACCGTACTCCTCCGAAACGGCTTTACCGATTTTTACCAAATTTTATATGCGTATTCAGTAGGTCTGAGAATCGGCTATTATCTATTTTTCATACCCCTAAGAGATAAGGGTTGTTCACCCTTAATGTTATTTTTCAATTTTTGGACGAAATTTTTGTTTTTATTTTTTTATAATGTGGAATTAAAAATACATACAACCCTAAATTTTCACTCTTCTATTACCAAACCCAGCTTTTTTTTGTCAAAAAATCTAGAGCCGTGCGAAGCCGGGGCGGGTCGCTAGTACGTTTATAGTATTTTAATTAAGTTGCATTAGCATCGACAATTAAAGGTACAATATCATTTTAGGATGGGCATCGGCATAAACCCTTACCTTTCTCTGGGAGGTAAATACTTCCATTTTGATTGTTTAGACTGTAATCTTGATCTAAATCTTCGCATAAAGCCTCGTAAACACTTTGCAGATGACGCTGTAAAATAATAAATATAAAATACCCTTAATATCGTGAAAAAATCATGAGTGTAGTAAAAACTTTCAACGGATTACAACTTAATTATTAATTATGATATTATGTTAAAAAACTTTATTTTTTTATTAAAAATATAATAAAGTCATAATAATAGTATTAAAAAGTCTGAAACTCACCATTCGAACGTAAAAATGATCAGGGCTCACGACATGAGTGAGGTAGACTTCTTCCTCAGAATTTGGTTTGAAATGATTATTGTTATCGAATATTTTCGGCTTTTCAATAACTCCAGGCAAGTTTGGATACTAAAACAATAATAAAATAATATTCTTTAATACATATATACAGGTTTACATTACCAAATCATTTTTATTTACGACTAAAATATTTTACCAATATTGAACCAATTTTTTACAAATAAATATGACTAATTCCAAATATCATTTGAGTCACGGATGTCCATGGGCGTTGGTGATTTCTCACCATTAGGTAACTCGCCTACTTGGTTGATTGCTTTTTAATCTATACTAATATTATAATGCTGAAGAGTTTGTTTGAACGCGCCAATCTCAGGAACAACTGGTTCGAATTGAAAAATTCTTTTTGTGTTGGATAGTCCAATTATCGAGGAAGGCTTAAGGCTAATAGGAATATAAACACGCTGCGACCAATAGGAGTGAAGCATCAAAGAAAAATTGCAAAAACGGGGAAAATTATCCATATAAAATAACTCGACCGATTTTATTATCACTCTCTGATACATTGCACCCGTGCGAAGCCGAGCGGATTGCTAGTATAAAATAAAAAGTAAAATCTTCTATATATATAAAAAAGAGATTCCCACCTATGTATATATTGACTCATCACGATATCTCTGCATAAGGCGTAGCGACTTGAAATATGGTAGGAATTTTCCTTTCGCCGAGTAGAGGTCAGCTAAGAACGGATTTTACGAAATTCAACCCACAAGGGGGGTTGCGGGGGCAATTGCTAGTAATATGTATATATGTATTACCGGTAATCTGTTTGGCATGTACGCCCGCGAGTGGAAGACGAGCGCGTGCGCCAGGCTCAGTCCGTGCTCGAACGTCGTCACGTCCACTTCTAGCGTGACGCTGTCCGTCGAGATCGAGCGTATCCGTCGCACGTGTATCACCGCTTGTTTGCTGACGAGGATAATACCTTTATATTTTTTTCATTAACTATATAGTTAATGAATAAAAAAATATAATTGTTACCTACTTTGTTTTCGATCAGAGTTGGAACAAAAAATTGACAAAAAAATCATATAACCCATGTTTCATGTATGCACAATGGTATGCAAGGATCAGAGTATAATATGGAAATCCGTGATCTCTGACTAGCCTAATAGGCAACAGGCTTGAAATATATGTATGAATGTAAATTTCAATAATATTTCGAAACACAAAAGGATGCTATAATGCATTCTAGAAGATTTTATTGAATATAATTCGTGGTTAAAAAGAACTGTAGATGATGAATTATCAAGTTCAAGCACATTAAGCTTCAGTCACACATAGCGACTAATCGCTGCGAATGCCTATTCACTGCGAGTATTCACCGAATAGATTCATTCGCCGCGGTTTGAATTGAACATGTTCAATTTTACTCTCTGCAAATGCGCACTTGCCGCAAGAATTCACTTTGTGACCGAGTACTCGTTGCGAGTGTGAATAGCTATTCCGCTCAGCGTGTCGCTCTAGACTACACATCTGTGCTACGTCGTTTCGTCCCAGGATAGATACAATTATGATGATGAGATGTTTCTTGGATGTGTATAGAAAAATACGAGGAGCTGTGGGATACAAACAATAGTAATTTTTAAAAGAACTATGCAAATGAAGTCACCTTCTAGCGCACCAACAGACTGCCGAAATTCTCGCTGTATGTGACAGGCAGGCAGCGAATTGT
This sequence comes from Anthocharis cardamines, assembly GCA_905404175.1. NCBI lineage: Eukaryota > Metazoa > Arthropoda > Insecta > Lepidoptera > Pieridae > Anthocharis > Anthocharis cardamines. The sequence goes on from FR989959.1 coordinate 7,191,415, forward strand.
CGCTGCGAATGCACTCGCAGTGAGTATTCGCTTTTTATTTTTTTATTATAGATTTCGACAGACGAGCATGAGGTTGACTTGATGCCGGCCTAGCATGACCGCCACGAGATATCTCGCGGGCGAGAGAAGACAAACTGAGATGTAAGATATTTCGATCGACAAATATATCTATTTTTGATAGTAAAAGTCGAGTTTTAAGTGTAATTGTCATGTTAGACCCGGAAGAAATAAAGAGATAATCGATTAAAACACGAGAAAACGGTCGACAAAATTTTGTCGCGGTTGTCATGCTAGGCCGGATGGCAGGTGATACCTCAGCCACAGAACATCAGTCAATGATGCTGTCGACTTATTTTTTACTTCGAGTATTCGTCTGTGTGTGTGACTGAAGCTTTAGGCATGTCACACATGATCGGTACTAACTTGTCGATGATGTTCTGTATGAGGAAGGCGTCATCGCTGGTCCAGGCGCCGTTCTTGGGCAGGCAGTTCGCGAGCGAGCAGTTGATCGCGAACGGCGGCGGGGAGTGCACGCGGACCGGCGGTAGGAGACGTAATCTATATAAATAAACATTAATTAAAACCTGGTATTCTATATTATATTATAAAGAGGAAAGATTTGTATTTTTGTATGTTATGAATAAACTCAAAAACTACTCGACTGATTTTGAAAATTCTTTCACCAAGAGAAAGCTAAATTATCAGCGAGTAACATAGGCTATATTTTGTGTATAGTACGTCTATATTGCACCCGTATGAAACCGGGGCGCGTTGCTAGTTTTTTTTATAATAACAACATGACGATATTTTATTTTAATATAAAATATGTTTACTTATAACTTAAGTTTTTTTAAGTTATAGTAATCAATAAAGTTACGGCCTTATTCATAAACGTAAGCTTCATATAGTTAAAATATGTTTTGTTTCTTTCGCTCTGTAGTATTTTTATATTTGATAGAGCGAGACAAAACATATTTTTTACTATATAAATCTTATAATACGTTTATGAATAAGGCCGTTAGTCTTTAACGTTGCGTTTTCAATCTAATTTATAGTAAATGTATAGATAAATTAAAAACGTTTTAATGCTAAAACAAAATACATAAATGAAACAGACGGTAGTTTAATAAAAAAGTAAAAAAATCATTTTGTTAGAGAGTATCTATATCTAAATATTCCTTTTCTATAAACTTTAATGGATAAATTATGATTGAAGAAAAATCTAGTATTCGTGTATTGTTTTAGTGTACATAAAATTCATATATATTATAAATAATTGTGCGTATTTCCTTTGGATTACCAAAAATGTGCGCATGTAATGGTGGCTTTTTAACTTTTATCGTGCTTTAGTCTGAATTGATGATTGGAGCCATAAAATGAAACTGATGACACTGATTAGATTAGATTTAATTTTCTGATTTATACTACTGACACTGAACTTGTTTCTGATAATCGATCCACGCAACTAATCCGCCATGACAGGGCGCAAGTATCTATTAATAATACCATATACAAAGTGATGCCGTATGAATAATTTCTGAATATAAAATAAAGTATGTTATATATTATGTACAAATTGACCTGAGCAATGTTAAATTATTATTATTACTGAATATAAAAAATATGAATACACATAAAATTGCATGAACAATAATCACAATCAAATATTGTATGTGGATCATTCGATAGTAAGTAATATTTCAGTTACGGCATTAATGTGAATTGACAAACTAATTTTTCACTTAAACGATTAATTAATCCAGTCTAAACCAATGCGCAATTTGCACTTCAATGACACTAATGAAATTGCGATTTTCCACAAATAAGTTCTCTCAATCATAAGTTATATCAAAAATTGACTTTCCAGACACCGCAAAATATTAGGATCTAACTTACTTGTCAATTGTAACCACCTCGGTGCCTCCAAAATCGATGCAGAACACGTGGAATTTAGTTTTCTTAGGGTTTCTACGATCGATGCTCACTATGCGACATCGCAGCCAAAGGTTGTCCGCCGCGTTGTGCATCAAATACACTTTGCCTATATGAAAATGGTACTGTTTGAAAAATATTATTTCAGATATTTTGTTAAATCACATTTAAACACTTTCTCCTCCCACTCTGTAGAACCTGCTATCGCCAGTGAAATGATACGTTTTCAAAACCTTCAAGATACGAGCCTATTCATTATTTAAAGGTCGGCAACCCACTTTCTGATACTGTAGATTTCTATGTACGAGGGCAATCACTTACCATTAGATGAGCCACCTTTTCCTTAAAAAAATACTTTCATCCTCTAAATAAACTTCGAGAAAAGCATTAGCAGCTTAGCATTCTCTGGCTGTTAATTTCAAATTCAAATTTATTTATAAAACTTTCATATGAAATACGAAACACATGAAACTATAAATAACATATTTCGTGGTCGATGTGTAGATAATGGCGATAAACGCCAAATGCAATAGCTAAGCTCATTCAATTGCTACTTGATAATACAGTTTGCGGCCACAAAAACGCGGTGGCGAAGACCAAAAATCGATACCTTCCACGTAAGTTGTGGTAACCAACATAGTGTTTTACGATTCTTAAACTAAAAAGTTGGCGGGCATATTAAAATTATTTTTAGTATTATTTTTATTATTTTAATGATTTTTATTTCCTTTTATTTTAAATTTCTTAGCGTGTTTTCTGGCACTCCAAAAGTTACCCTGGAGGCAGATGCTGAAAATCAGCGTTGTGGCCAGTACTGGTTTACAGCACAAGCTGAGCATCGGCCTTTTCTTTCGCCACACAGCATAATATTATCATGTATTTAGTTTAAGTTACGATGAAAAATGTAATTTACATATATAATGTATTTAAGAAGTGTGGCATCGAATAAATTTTTCTTATTTCTTATATTCTGAATTCATTTAGCACCGGAGTTCCCGGGTCGAATCCCGGGGAAACAAGATTTATTATTTTATTTATTTATTTATTAAAAACTTAACCTAATCTAAAAAACAGAAAGTGCAGTAAGGCGGCCTTATTGTTCAACGCAATTAATCCACGCAATTTAAAAAAAAATGTTTCGGTCAAGCAGGGCACAGAAGGTAGATCACCTACTTGCCAGTAAAGAAAAAAATCTGTGAAACAGACACAGAAATGGGTCTGCCCATGCCCCACTAGGGGACTCGGGAATACAGTTACGGTTAACTGTGGACAGTACAACTGCGCTACTCACCCTCGGTGACGTGATGCGCACTGGGGCAGGGCAGCGACACTGCGTTTCGGAACTCGCGCAGTAGTTCATCGACGCGCGTCTGGTGGCACGCGCGCTGCACGAAGAAGTTGTGCGGGTCGACGATGTGCGAGATGTAGATCAGCTCTTGGCTACCTACACGCGATGGTATGGCGATTAAATATATTTGAAATGAAATGAAATGAATCTCAAAGGGATTAGGCAGCGTTTTCGATGAAAGCTCCCAAGCGGCTTGACTTTTTCCGACAATTCCAATTATCATTATATTTCAGTCAATTTTCACAAAATCTCGACAAATTATACACGTAAACTTTGCTCAAGAATCACTCTATCTATTCTTCATTTTGAGCTTATCGCGATTATACAGACAGACAGAAAGACAGACGCGGCGGAGGACTTTGTTTTATAAAATGTAGTGATGTCCCACACATAGTATTAAATGGACTTCGGGTCCGCTCTCAAATGTGCACGTGTAGATAACGTACTGTATATTAAAAACCTCTAAAAATATTCAAGTAAAGTGAGAAATGAATCGTCTTTCAGAAAATATCGAGTTTATCTTGTTTTCAATAAGTAAATATTTTTCTCTGACATATGAGTATTATTAAGTTTAGCAATATAATATTTATGACATCATTAAAATTTTCTGTTAGTTAAAATCATATAAAAGCTGAACTATTCATTGAATATACTACATTCATTTTATTATGTTAGGAAAATATCATTAAATCTATTCTAATATAATCCAACCAGTCTATGTTTTGATAACAAAAGCTTGTACTTTTAATCTCCTCTTCAATTTGACTCATATTATCGAACTATCCCTTACTTTGAATTAAGTAAATAGTGTACCTTCTTGTAATTTCGGATGTTGACTTTCAGGAAACGGCATCACCGGTTGTACGGCCGGCTTATAGAAGTGTTCATCTGTAAATTTTTATCATTACTATTAAAAATAATTCATAAGCTGCAGAATATACCGCATGAAACGATAACGGGCTTCTCAAAATATATCTATCGTTCATTTTACGTAGAGTGCTTATTTGTCGTATTGGTTACATTTTTACAGTAGCAGTTATATACCCTAAATTGTTTAGATTCACAATTGGACCCTGCTGTAGGGTTCCAGGATTATTTTTTTCAACATTCAGACAGAACAACGACTGTCCGGTCCGCTAGTCTTTTATATATCGTCATGATCGTAGAACAACGACGGTTCTGTTTTTTTACGATTTTAGTTTTATTTCATAAAAATCTTTAAAAACATGTCATTTTTCATCAGAACAAATAAAAAATTGGAGTTTGATAAAAACAATCAAGTTATTGCTTAGAATACCAGCGGTTCTGTTTTTTCAACGCAGTACAATAACGCGTATTATACCTTCATTGTACTACGTCGTCCCCTCGGCCTCCCCTCACGGTAATCTGTATAAAATTAATATTAAAAAGACACCAAACATAATATTGCCGAGTTTGAACACGAAACGCTCTCCTGTAAAGTAGCCGTTTTGCAGATTCGCCGTTGTTCTACGATCATGACGATATTACGAGCCGTAATCTATTATATACTTACATGAGCCGTAACTTTCGTGTGTGGAGTCGCTATTGTTGGAGTTGATGGAAGAGCACGAACCGCTTTTGGTGCGATACTTGGGCGCGTTCTTATACAGGGTCGGCGGTTTCATCGGCTCCTTGTCCGGTTTCTTAGTCAACTGTCGCACATCTGTCAATAAATTAAATAAATCAGTCTGTAATCTGTATATCGTTGTCTCACCACCTCCACGGTTGCGTGTAACGGGTAACGGGTTCACCTAACAAATTCGAATATCAAAGAAAAACGATTCAAAAAATATGTTTCGGTTGGGGCACAGCAGACTAATGAAAATTGATCTGTGAAAGAAACACAGTCATTTTTTGTCCTACAAGGGGATTTGGGAATTAAAAATCTGAATATCAATTTTTATTATTATTTAACAATGTACTTTGATGAGCACCCCTGGCATATTGGGTTGTCCCGCACCTTGTGTTCCCTTGGTTCGTGGATTCGCCGTCGGCCGGGGATATTTAAAGTTTTCTATATTTCCCTACATTTGTCCACTTCGAGCTTTAAATGAGAGGAATATTGAAGTTTCGACTGGGTTACAAACCAGCGTAATTGGATGGAAAAGCCGTGAAACTACACAAGTGGTTTTCACAGGTAAAGAAACATAAAGACTTCGTGTGAATTAAGTGTATAAATGCCATAAGGCCGCCATTTTTGCCTTAAGTTTCGTTTATAAGTTAATATTACAATCTATGGTGAATAATAAAAGGTTAAATATATATAAAAAAAAATTCTAGTCACCTTTAACCATTTGCGGTGGATGTACTGCCGCGGGCGGCGCAGCGGGAATCTCTATATCTTTCTCTTGCAACTCTGAACTCGTACACAACTTGTAAACCGAACTTCCAGTGCCTTCTAATTTAACGTAGTCCTTCACTTTATCACAAATCTCCTCATTTATTGTAATCCTAGAGTTGAAAATGTAAATAAATATTGTTGCACTCATTGTCGTTTGACTCTAATGGGTCACGGGTTAAAATCCCGCGTTTGATACGTTAAAAAATATATGTAACTAAAGATCCGCCCCGGCTTCGCACTGGTGTAATGTGTATGGTGTACTGGTGTATGTACTGTCCAAAAAGAAAAAAATATGCCTATGTTACTTGCTGATAATGTAGCTTTCTATTAGTGAAATATTTTTTAAAATCGGTTCAGTAGTTTTTGAGTGAAATCCTAACAACCAAATAAATAAACAAACACATCTTTCCTCTTTATAATATTAGTACTGAAAAAGAAATTCCCTTGTCTTTTCATTTCCGATAAAAAACAAGTGTGAGGGTATATCGAAATTCCGACTGGAGAATGACCCACTATTCTTAGATAAAGGATTTGTGAAGTACATTATAGTGTGTTACGGTTTCTGTCTATTTCCGAAGTAAAAAGTAGGTCGACAGCGCATCATTGATTGATATCCTGTGGTTGAGGTATGACCTGCCATCAAGTGAGTCTCATGTTCTTTTGTCATCTTGGTCATGAAATTGTTTCATAATTTTTTTTGTATTTTTTATGTCAGATATCGACAGACGAGCATGAGGTTCACTTGATGGTAGGTGATACCTCAGCCACAGAACATCAGTCAATGATGCGCTGTTAAGGATGTAGTCTAGTTTGAAACTTTAATTTTTTTACAAATATTTTTTTTACATTTTTCGTATGTTTATGTATCTAAGAACATTGTATTACATTTTTATGAAGATCTGAGCAGTACAAGTGTATTTTTGTTTAACCCAAACGTCACTACCTATGACCGCGAGTTACGCGCGCAACCACCGTTTACGCTCAAACTTCGTATGGTTAAATATAAGATAGAAATCCAAACAGAAGTAAGAAATGAAAATTCTATGGCAATGATCACACTGAAGATCAAAATGGTACATGGTACCTAAACACCTTTTTAATGGCAAGCAAGTAGTTGAAATTGCATCAAAAGTAACCGCATGCATATTCAACGAAGGCTACAAGCCCAATTTTGAAAATCATGGAGGAGATGGGCTTGAAAATCGGCTCGAGCCCCGTGCATCATGACAACAAGCACGATTTTACGCGTGTCCAACATGCGAACCCGCACATCCTGGATACTTCGAAACAGGCTAGAACGAAAAGGAAAAAGGCTAGATTTGAAGAAAAGGAAAGATTCTATCAAGGAGAAAGTACTTTGTACAGTGCACGTATCGGAGATTAAAATTCGGTAAGATTTTTCTATATTTTTTTTGTAAAAACTTTAAACGCGTTTTTCTCAAAACAATGTTCTTTCGGACCTCCCACACGATATCTTCAGAACCGGTGGGTCTATCCTCCTGAAATTTACACCACATATTCTACACATAAGAAACCACAAGATAGACCACTATCAAGTTAAAATTTTGATTTTTACTATATATTTCTACAAAATAACAGTAAAAAATTAACAAGTTTTTCAGTTGTTTTGATTTTTTTTACATAAATATAACAAAATTAGTTAATAATTAATATTTTTTTGGTTTAATCTGTAGCCACTGTCATACTGAATCTAAAACACGACAATTTTTTTGTTTCAGAAAAGCCATTGCAGAGATATCGACTTACTCCCATCTGGCCCGTTGGAACTGGCCCGCCAACGGGCCAGTTGGGAAAAATAGTTTCATCGGCCCCGCTAGCGTCGTCGTCGTCGTTGAGCGGGGCGGATGGCACAGATCTAGTGCCATGTTCCCCGTTATTGCGTTTAACGAGGAAGGTGGCACCGTTTAAGTTTCATATACCCCTCTACTGTAACGGCGAGGACGGCACATATCAAGTTACAATTAGAGGCAATATCTACTTAGTTTACTGAAAATGGAGGTCTGTAAATAAAACGGTTTTTATGTTAATCAGTTTTTAACCAAATATCATATTTTAATAATAATTAATCAACGATGCAAATAAACTGCCTAGTTAAAAACAAATAAAAAATACCAAATACATACGTATATTTCTCGGTACTTACAATCACGGCTCAAGGAATAACGGAAAAAATCGAGAAATACAAAGGAATGTCGGAACTTCCTTATCTATCATTCAACCAATAGGAAGCGTGTTACTTACGGGAGCGCAAAATGCATTGTTACTAGTGCAGTGACGTCAGTCGCCCTCAAGTGCTCAAGACTACGGTTGCTGTTTTCACTTTTCAAAAGCTATATGGAAGAAAGGCAAAGATTTAGGGCTAACCAAATCGAAAAGAACTCGCAGGCAAGTTGCGCTTAGTGTTGTGCTACCTCACTTGCCTAAGAATCAAAATTTTAACGGTTAGTGGTACATTGCAGCTCAGAGCCCCGACAATCAGAACAGCAAAAAATTTCGTGAATATATGCTGGCACAGAGGCTTCGCAACGTACTTATATCTGTATGGTGTATGTTTGGAGAGCATCACCGGACCACGAATCTGCTTGAGGCTTGGGATAGCAAACTTAATAAAACAATTTAAAAAAAAGACCAAATATTATAGAATTACTTTATACCCTTCTAAAAGATGCATCATATTACGAAGTAATATTTATTTAATTTTTTATTATATTTATTTCACCAAACTGACAAGGAACACTAGGATAGTTAGTATGTCAGCTGTTTAGGTACCTATTCATGTTGATTCATGAAGACTGATTAATGTAAATCTGTATGTGTATCATCTGTGATTATAGAAATTAAAAAACTATATGTTATGTTATTGTTTTGTGTATTGTTGATTATTAAAATATTATAAAAACCGTTTTATTTACAGACCTCCATTTTCAGTAAACTAAGTAGATATTGCCTCTAAATGTAACTTGATATGTGCCGTCCTCGCGGTTACAGTAGAGGGGTATATGAAACTTAATCGGTGCCACCTTCCTCGTTAAACGCAATAACGGGGAACATGGCACTAGATCTGTGCCATCCGCCCCGCTCAACGACGACGACGACGCTAGCGGGGCCGATGAAACTATTTTTCCCATCTGGCCCGTTGGCGGGGCAGAGCCAACGGGCCAGATGGGAGTAAGTCGAGATATCGTGTGGGAGCCGAGCGCCCTCCAAATTACAGCGTTACGTTGAGCAACGGATTTTGTAATCAAAACTTGGAAAAAATAAATGAATAAAATTTTTTGTTTATATTTTAAGACTATTTATTATACCTATTCATTTTTATAGAAAGAATAGATATATATCCGAAAGATAGATATTTTTTTTACCCAAGAAACTAGACTACACCCTTAACCTACTTTTTACATCGAGCATTCGGTAATCCATAGACTGAAACCGAAACGCGCAATGTGCACATCACAGTTTTTCCATCTATGAACGGTGGTTCGTTACCCGGTCGGAATTTAGATATTCTTCCCACCCGATCGATGTCCGAAGTTACCAGACGTGGGGAAAACATGCTTACAGAAAATTATAAACATGTCGTCCCGGTGGGATTCGAACCCACGACCCATCGATGCGTACAGCAGGTGTTCTACCGGACGCGCCAACGAGCCCGTCAAAATAATACACAATATATGAAACAATGCCTGCCAATTATGTAATACATTGACAGTAAGACACTCCTATGTATGGAAGTATTAAAAACAATACTAACATCATGTTGACTTAATTTATCGATACAATTAAGTGTATATTTTCTTGATTCTAATATACTTACTTGATATCCTCTTCCGATTCATCTTTATTCAAATACCACGGCATTTGCATGATTTTTTTAGCGTCCTCTAGAATAACTGACATATTAACCTAAAATGGTTAAAAAAACAATGCATTAAATAGCAAAATTGATTATATATTTGCTGAAGGAAGTAAATACCTAGAAGAAGAGAGTAAATACCTACCTCTCTAAGTTTTTTTGGATCTATAGTTTGGATAATGTTGGTGAATTTTTTAGCCTTTTTAATACTATTTTCGACATTTGTTTTTGCTAGCAACAAAGATTCCTTCTCGTTAGTTTTCATTTGAATGATGGTGTTGGTAATATCATCTTTTTGGGCTTGAATCTGTGACATTAGCTTGGAGTATTGTTGTTCAACTTTGTTAATTGTTTTAGTGAGATCTGATGACCCTGATTCGTTTTGTAAGTTTAATAGTATATTTCCAATGTCCTAAAATAAAACAATATATTTAATATCTATATTATAAAGCTGAAGAGTTTGTTTGTTTGAACGCGCTATTCTCAGGAACTACTTTGAATTGAAAAATTATTTTTGTGTTGGATAGTCCAATTATCGAGGAAGGTCGCAGGCTATATAACATCACGCTGCGACCAATAGGAGCGAAGCATCAGTGAAAAATGTTGCAAAAACGGGGAAAATTATCCATATAAAACTATTTGACCGATTTTATTATCATGATCTCATACATTGCACCCGTGCAAAGGATTGTTAGTTACAAATAAAAGGATGTGTTGATGTAAGGAAATAGTGAAATCCCGAGTCCCCTAATGGGCATGGGGCAGACCTATTTCTATGTCTATTTCACTCATAATTATTCTTTACAGAGAAGTAGGTGACCAGCCTTCTGTGCCATGCCTGACCGAAACAATTTTTTTAATATTGTTTCCCCGGGATTCGAACCCAGGACCTCCGGTGTTAAACGCATCTTGCTTACCACTGAGCCACAGAGAGGGTCACGGATGTAAGGAACATTCAAAATAAATAAACATAATATACTTACAACTGCAGTTTTAGTAAGTCTTCTATATAGCTCATCAATTTTAGGAGTCATTTCTGTTAATTCAGTTATAAAATCTTCATTCTAAAATCAAACATTTTTAATTATTATCAAAGCAGCAGAAAAGTTATTACAAAAAATATAATTATAAAAAATGCGTTGAAATCCACAGGTGTGGAAATGTGTGTGGTTTTTGTAATTGGGCCAGTTAGTTTGCTACCATAAATGCACTCTGCCACATTTATAGTAGCAAACTAACTAGCAGAATTACCAGCATTATGGAACATGTCTGCTCAATAATATAATGCTGAGTCAGGGCCCAATCACACCAACAACACACATTTCCACACCTGTGGATTTCAACGCATTTTTTATAATTGTATTTGTATAATTGTAGTAATTGTAACTTTTATTATTATTTTGAGTGCTTCTTTTTGTGTTTCGTTAGTAATAAATGTTATGTCTATGTCAATTTAATATAATTGACTTCAAATATTGATTTAAGAAAATAGTTATTTATGAATTATGTCATGGAATAGTGTGGTTGCTTTTTTAATTAAAAAATTGTAATTGAAATTATTCTCCCATAAAACATAAATTAAAAAATAAGTAAGACAGTAGAAAAATCTATGTTATGTAGTAAAGAAAAATCAAAATAAGTACTCAAATGTACAGTGTTTCTGTAGGTCAGAGGAAAACATACCACTTCTTGAATGGAGACAACATCATGATTTTTGCAAGATTTCTCACCACCAACCATGAAACAATCCATACAAATGGGTTTCACACAAGTCTTGCAATAATAGTCTAAGGGTTTTTCTTTGTGGGTCTTACATGTGCTTGGTCTAAACTTAACTTCTGAAAAGTAAAGGTTTATTATTCACATTTAACATCAATTATCATGACACCAGATTAAAATTTGCTGGCCTAGCATGACAACCAAGATAACATTTTGTCGACCGTTTACTCGTTTTAATTATCTATTTATGTCTTCCGGGTCTAACATGACACTTACACTTAAAACTCGACTTCTAATGTCAAAAGTAGAAATATTTGTAGATTGAGATATCTTGTTTATCAAAGTTGTCGATGTTGAGATATAATATATCGTCGCTGCGCCTGACAAGTTCCATTTGTGATTTTTGTATAGTTTTGGGAAACAACGAAAAACGTATTACGATTCACATACGGAGTTTTTCTCAACGGTCAAAACACATATGGAATTAGTTAAACTCGTTTCCAGTTCGAATATCACAAAAAGGATTTAACGACGATATAAGATATCTCGATATCGTCGATGCGCCTGCCAAATTCCATATGTGATTTTTTTTGATTTTTGGTTTTCGCAAAAAAAAATCTTTTCGTTTTATTCTCTATGTGTTACTAAAATCATTTTTGTGATATTCGAACTGGATATGAGTTTAACTAATTCCATATATGTTTTGACCGGTAAGAAAAGCTCCGTATGTGAATCAATAATACGTTTTTCGTAGTCTCCCAAAACTATACAAAAATCACATATGGAACTTGTCAGGCGCAGCGACGATATTTTAGTTTGTCTTCACTCGTCCGCGAGTCGCGACATATATCTTGATGGTCATACTAGGCGGGCTGATGTATATTGGTTTTTGGACTTACCAAGATTTTGAAGTACATGATTTTTGAAAATAACAAAGTTCTTGTGACTTTTATTGAAGCAGTTAATACACAGAACTGTTGCACATTGCTGACACATTTTGTTTGTAGGGCTATGGCACTCCATACATTGTCCTGCAAATAATTATATGGTACATGTCATAAATGATTTGCATATAAAACTTCAGTGATATACTGGTGCCTACCATTAATATTTAAGTAACAAGCATATTATACTAAAAAAATTTGTGTAGACATACATAAAATAACATTATTGTCTTATATGCAGTTAGTTATTTGTTCAGAATATCCAAGTGAATTGTTGTCTATGTTGTAATATGTGTAAATTTTGTTAGATATATTTGAGACTACATATTATATACTATAAAAAATTATGGCTTTTACAACCATTCACTGCATCTTATACATAAATGAGAGGTAGTATGCAGAAGATAAGGGCTTACCACCAATTATAATGCCTATATATTGTAAATATATGTCATTACTATATACAATTTCTTGTAAATGTGCATGAATATATGTATTTGATTGCTAACCTTCAGTTGATTCAGTACTTTTGATAATAGCATCCAGATCTATGAAACATGGTCCATCTTTCTTTTTGTATTCTGATCTTGGCTGTACAAAATGCAGAAATTTCATTGATTGTATTAAAAGGTAGATACGGGACTCAGTCACAGAAAATGGTCTTACTCAACTAAGTGATTGCCCGTAGTTGGCACTCAGTCGCGCACGGACCATCGTTGATCACACAGCTCCATAATTATAGTTATTTTGTAATAAATACGCATCAAAATGACTTATTGTGCAGCTAAACAGTGTTTTATCAATACAAGGAAGAAAAATAAGACACACGGGATTACTTACCACTCATAATTACGGCTAAAAATATTAATTTGTTGAAAATTACAATAATATATAATGTTTCCTTCGCCATGTTTGTGAGAGCGAGATAGATATTACAAAAATGCGTGAGAGACACGATACGCACATAAGCGACTAGGTTTTGCGATAATGATGACATTGATCATAGATGTGTGAGTTTGGGTGCATGTAGTTGTGCACCGAGTCCAGGTTATCTGATTGCGATGTTAGCGCGTAACGTATCTACCGCCTTTTAATACAATCAATGAGAAATTTAAATAAATTTTACCTATAGTTCAAAAAATGTTTAATACAAGTAATATTATCATAAGGATCTAACACAGCCTAGTATAATTATTCTAAAATGGTTTTTAAACAGCTGTGGTTTTAAGAAAACAGGTGTTTCATAATACTCTTTTGACTGGTTAGATTTAAATATTCTAGTGAATTGTAAGGTAACATACTGTTTATTTCTATATTTATTACAACTATTATAGAACACCAACCACCTACAAATAATGTTTCTATTGAATAAGGTAGAAGAGACTAATCACCTACTGACTGTAAAAAAAGATCAGTGAAACAGCCACAAAACTTGCTCCATGCCTCTCTTAGGTTCATAGGAATTCAAATACAGTAGGACACCAATTATCCGAATGCTGATGAACTGAATCGCCAATTATCCGAATCGGTCCTAAGCGTAATATAAAAAAATTTAAATCCAGTACTGTAAGTAAGTAATTTAATTTTTGTTTTGTTTTGTTGTAACAAGTTGGAACTTGCTGGAGTCCAGATATATTTCAACTGTTATTTGTTAAACTTAATAAAGTTTATTCTATGTGTGACGGTTCATTTTTCTTTATTATCAGTCCATGTCCGATTATCCGAATTGACCCCGGTCCAAATTAATTCGGATAATCGGCATTCCACTGTATAAATAAAAAGAATAAACCCCATAGAATCATTTAAAATTACCTCAATCTGTTGTTGTGTCAATTCCCCAAGCATATACACATTGATAGGGAATATTTTATACAATTTAATCTTGTTTTCTAATAAGAGCACTTGGTCTTCTGCGGTGATAACCATATCTTGGTGACAGACCTTGCATTCTATGGGCTCAGCAAATTTCACAATGTTGTTCACGCAATTCTCGCACATAGAGTGACCACATGATAAAAACAATGGTATATTCCCATATCCTTTTGGTGACAGTGCTAAATAAATATAAAAATATTTAGATAACTCAATTAAAATATAGTAACAACCAGGGACTGAAACCGATTAATTTTTATTTTCCAAAATATATGTCTGACTGAGATACCATGGTATTAATTTAAAGAGTAATACACAGCTTTATTATACCAGTAGAACTTCCATAGAAAATTAACCGGTATTCAGTCCTTGGTAACAACTGCTTCAGATTTGGAGTAAAATTATTTATTTTTATTTAGAACTCTTTATTGGACTTGAAAATATAAATAGTTTGTTTAATAAAAAAACAAGCAAAAAATATCTCTTCACAGATCTACCTTCAGTTATTTTAAAGCTCCGAAAGCCAGTGGGTATTAATAAAAAATAAGTTATATAGGAGTAAATAAGATATACGCGGTTTCCTAAACTGTGTGAATTAAGTCATTCAATCATCAAAACACTATAAAATATACCGCAAAATACAATATGCTCACCCTTTAGTTGATAAAGTTGACAACAGTTCGGACAGCATTTTTTTATTTTACTGTCCATATTAATGTTTCAAAATTATAAGTCGTTAGCTAATTAATTAGAGAATGTAAATTAAAAATGAAATAATTTACAATTTTCTATTTTAACAATTTAATATACTCATTTAATCTGAGATAAAACGCAAATCGCCGACTCTCAAAACCAACTTCAAACGCTTTTTTACAAGCAACAGTGTTGCCAACTTAATTTTTACGAATCCACCAAATGTGGCCCGACCCACCAGAAAACCACTAAACCAGAGTCATGGTAGTGTTTTAACTTTTAATTTTTTTTAGATTTACACTCATATTCATAGGAGTACCGGGGGGGGGGGGGTGCAAGTGTCATGCTATTGAAATTATAAAAGGGAAGATACTATCATCACCATGGGATGTAATAAACATAGTAAAATCTTATACCAAAACAAATTTAACAGGCCATTTAGATGTAGTTAGTTCATACTGTGTGTATCGAAATAACAGTAATTTAGATTACTATTTTTATTTTATATCATAAAGTAAAGCAAGAACAGGTCGATACAAAGTTTTGCCACACAAAAAGTACTACTATACTATATAGCAATAATATCGATGTGACACACACATCTAAGCAGTACTTCTACCTTCTCGTAGACTCGCTTGCTCTTACGAGCGGTTTAACGTTCTAGAAGCAGCTGTGGGCGATAGAGTGCGTGCTATGATTCAAGCGTCAGAGTGTGCATACGGATACGCAGCGCCGCGGTGGCTGGGGTGAGAACTATTCTTACCCCAGAGAAACCGTGCCAAGCGCACCTATAAGGCCTGTTTTCTATGTATATCATAATAGTAGGTATAATAATAACTATAATAATAATGTTCTTTAAATAATAGGAATCTAAATTATTAAAATTTTAACTTTTTAAATTACTCATAAAATAATAATATTGCTTAAATAAATAATTAATATATTTAATTACTAATATTTTTTTTAAATTGCAATATTTTATAACAAGTATATAATATAATGCCTTTAAGAAGTCTATAACTTCAGCCTTTCCCGTGACCATGATTGCTGTAAAGCATTCGAATGACGGGAACCAAAAATTCAACTAAATCCGCGAAATAATCTGAAAATAAAGTTTATTTAAAATGTTCTTTCCTAACTAGAGGTTTCATGTAAATCGTACTAGTGGTTGAATATCGCATCTTACCACTATCTGAAGCAATCATATTCACTAGAAAATCCACTAGCCACTAAAACAGCTACAAGGCAAGTCTAAACCACCGGTCCAGTGGAAAATACACTGAGTTGGCAACACTGACAAGCAATATTTCACAAATCGGATTCAAGTCCAAACAGAAAATAGTTTTTTTTTAAATTGAATCGAAAAAAAACATTACACCAGAGTTTTTTTAGTATAAATAAAATATTTATATGAAAAAAAAATATTTCCAGCAATATTAGTTATAACATAGAATTCTAATAAGATGACATTTTAAAAATATAATTTAACAATAGTTATTAAATTATACACGATCACAATTTTGAAATAGCAACACTATTACAGTGTCAAAAGTCAATAGCTTTCCGACCACAGAACAATAATACTGTTTCCGACTGAAGGACAAGAATCCCTACTTCCCTACTATCCCTACTAATATTATAAATGCGAAAGTAACTTTGTCTGTCTGTCTTTTACGCTTTCACGCCTAAACCACTGAACCGATTTTGTTGAAATTTGGTACAAAAGCAGCCTTACCTTTTATTACGAAAAAAACTGAAGGGGGGTTGAAATAGGGGATGAAAGTTTTTATGGAAGTTCGTTATTATCGAAGATGACACCATGATGCGTTGTATTTAGGCACTTGATAAGAAATAAATACATATTTGATTTTGCGTTTTTGGAATTTCGACCTATGTGGGGATGAAATAGGGGATTAAAGTTCACAGGGAAGTCCAACCAAATCTATTAACATATTTACTATACGTATATTCATTGGAATCATTTATACATATGATTAGTAAAATGCCGTACAATCAAAGATATCGAAAGTAACCAGGGTATCATGAGAGGGATGATGGTAGTTTTAGAAACAAAAAAACGTAGTTTATAAAAATGTATTAAAATAAGCAATTTACAGTTAATCACTGCAGTTTGTGTGTGTATTATTTGCAAAGTAAGCATCCTAAAAATAATAATATTATAAATGTGAAACTTTGTGAGAATGTATGTGTGTTTGTTAATCATTCACGCAAAATTCTTGACGGATTTTGATGAAACTTTACAGTATTAATATTGTCTTTTATTAACGCGAGTATCACACATTTAAATAAAATACTGTATACCGGATTAAAACGCGATTTATTATTTATATTGTTTAAATTATTTATCCCGACGTTTCGGATGCTTTTCAGCAACCGTGGTCGCGGGGAGAAAAGCATCCGAAACGTCGGGATAAATAATTTAAACAATATAAATAATAAATCGCGTTTTAATCCGGTATTATTTAAATGTGTGATACTAGCGTTAAAAAAACACAATATTACATGTGACATAATATTCAACATAACATCGGTAAGTTTTTTTTCTTATATGACGAGACTTTACTAATTCTATTTTTAAGGCTGCTGTCTCGTAATAATCAACATTTCTAGGAACTTTGAGATCCTACTGCTGCTCTATTATGAAAACTAGGGATCGTATCATCCATAAAATAGAATTATATAATTTCCAATAGATTTATTTCTTATAAGTTAAAAATATGAAAGCCGAAGTACCATACATTGCAATAGGTGACTAGATAAAACATTTTTTTTCACTATGTTGTACTCCATTAATTTCAATGAAATTTTGTATACTAATAAAGGTTACTATAACACATTTATGATATTTTTTGGAGGTGGTCATTCTATGATAACCCCATAAAAATGCTTAAAATATAAATAAAATTATTATTATTAATTACAAAGCTTGGTATAAAAAAAGAATAGAATAATATTCTCTAGTAATTCTTCTATCACATACACGTAGAATCATTTCTCTATATAAAGTAGTTTACGAGAAAAATAATTTAAAAAAGTCTCTAATTTTTTCGTTTTTTTTTAAATATTGTATTTCTAAAACTACTTCGTTTTGGTCCAAAAGAAGTATGTATATAAACTCTTCATACATTTCTCTAAAAGATGTCTATAGTCATTATTAGACTTTGCTATTGGGGGCAGATTGCCTATGCTTATCCGGCTAGACCCTTTGACCACCTAACTCTTTTGTACATATTTTATCTTTTTGATACTTTTAGGCTATTAAACGATAAGGCCGCCCTTGGCACGTTATTCTTTTTGTTTATATTATCAGTGGCGGGACCACCATAATTATAAGCCCAAAAGCTCGGCTTGCCGATTTTAATTTAATACGGGTTTATATAATAACGTTAATGGTGCAGAGACATGGTTTTAGCCAAATAGAAAATAAGTCAGTGACGGATTATGTTGGTATTAGTAGATAATAAGACCTAGTTGACCTAAGTTAGTCAATAAGATCGCTCGGTACTGTACTGTACACATTTAAATCAATAATTAATAAACTTACATATTCCGTGCTTTGACATTGTTTATTAATAATCCACAATAAGCACTTATTGACTCAACACTGCGACGTGATTATTTTCTTATGATTCTGTTTATGGTAAATAGGATAAGCCGGGCTTTTGGGCTTGAATGGTGGACCCGCCACTGTATATTATTATTATTTCTTTTAAGAGTTATTTCTGTTTTGTGCAGTAAAGAGTTGATTAATTCATTACCAATATATCCATATTTTATACTTTTAAAGTAAATATCTTTGTACCTGTTCAAAAAGTTCAGAGGTCAATCATAATTGTTTCATGAAGCTTTTAGTTCTTTTGCCGCGTTTTGAATAGTGAAGTCTAACGTACTATGACTATAACTAAGTAAGAAGTAAGAACATTGCGCGGTTGTCTGTCCTCCAAAGAGCACGCGAGTACCCAGTTACGTAATACATTGCAACCACGATTCGACTCCGACTTTAGTGATTTAACACGAATACACATAAACTCCTGCACAAGATATTCAATGTCACATTAATATTTTTTTTATTTGATATTATTTTGTTCTATAACCAAAAATCTATTAAGTATAAGATTTTGTGATTTTTATAAATATCGTCAAGATGATTACTAGAAAGCTTTTCTATACGTTTTTGGCAGCTATTATATCTCTATCAGGTAAGTTTATTCAACTTTTAAATTTTTTCTTAGCATATAAGCAATTTTGCATCGCTTACGTTTAGGTAAAGTTTAATCTTAAAAATTTTTGTCATGGCTTTAATCGATATTTCAAATAAATAAAAGTTAAATAATAATATTATTTGTTCTGGTTTTCTAAAACGTTTATTCTTTTTTTCTTAAACGTAAACGCTCTTGATAAAGTAGGTATGATCCTTTCACATTTTGAATTTCTGAATTATTTTGTTATTGTCTTCTTCTTATGGTCCCTTGTCATTTCAGTCTATAGAAATACATCTGACCCATTAATATCGCACAGCTTTCCTTTTGCTCGTCTTGATCGCTTACCCTTAAGAAAGAAAAGGTGCCAGACTGGAATAGGTCGAATTTACGACGAAGCATAACCTACATAGTACATAAATATATAAGAAATATATTGTTCCAGATATCTTTCAAATTCTATTAAAGCTGTTATTAAGGATTTTATTTGCGCGCGCGAGTTTGTTAATCAATACTTCTATATCTATATTTCTATACTAATATTAAAAAGAGGAAAGATTTGTATTTTTGAATTTTTATATGTTATGAGTAAACTCAAAAACTACTAGCCCGATTTTAAAAATTCTTTCACTAATAGAAAGCTACATTATCAGTGAGTAACATAGGCTAGGCTTTTTTTTGAGTATTATACATCTACATTGTACCCGTGTGAAGTCGGGGCGGGGCGCATTTCGAGTCTAGTAATATATAATTCCAACTCATAGGAGGTTCTGAAGAGGGCGCGCGAAGAAAACGCGTCCGGGCCGATAGCTCTGCAGTAAGGGAGCCAGCTCAAGCCTTGGACGCTCCTGAACCAGAGCCGAACACGGCACCAGCCCCAACTGCGTTTCTTAGCCCGTCAGTTAAAGAGTACCTTGAACTTGGAATGGCCATACCTGGTAAGTCGTTCGACCACTTGATCGCTTTATTATGTCAATGAATCAAGGTAACCTTGATTTTTATTTTTCATACCGAACATGTTTTAAAAGCTTTAATTTACTTGTTTAAGTCCTTTTGAAAACATTGTAATTTTTTTTATAAAAAAAATCAAAACGTGTTATCTGAAATTCACAGATTTTTTTTTGCTTCGATACTCGTTTGGAATTTTGATATCTGTTTAATGCTGTGGCCAGGTCAAAATTAACATGAATAGAATCGGCGATTCTTTGGATGCAAGACCGGTGCTAAAATGGTTGACAAAATATTTGCTTAATCTTTTAATTTTGATGGTAACAATATGTAATCATGACATGAAAAAAATAGGAATAAAGAACCAAGTTCAGAATAAAATATCACGAGGTGACTATCCAGCCTTCGCGGATAAAATAAATAAGATCTATGAATAGCAGGTGCTACAGAGGTGCATTAAACTACATATAAGAATGTTGGTACTCTTTAAAAGCTCTAAAATAAAATTTATTATATGATTCTCCGTTACTATATTAAGATAGGTTATTTTTACATCTAGGCAAAGAGTTTAAGATTATATTTATTGCTATAAATAAAATAAATATAAAGTTTATCAGATCATGTTTAATAAAACACTCAGAATATAAATATTATCATGATTTTAGTGGATCCAAAACATGTTTTTTTTAATGTGCCGCACATAAAATATTTAGATTTTAGAAATACCTAAATAACAAAATTTATAGCTATTAACGAATTCACGTCGACTTCCTTGTCTGCAACTTGCATATGAGCTATATTCAGATTACATTAATTAGTTTTCAATGACCCATGACAATTGGATGACCTTACAGGACTTTAAAGCAAGTCAAATTCATCAATAATATGGCAAATAATAACTATTAAAATATTAATAGTATTCAAAATACTGTGGCAAACATTCCTAATGCACTGCGGTAGCGAGGTAGTCTGAACAGCATCTTTAATGCATTATTATACTGAACACATAGTACCTACGCTGTGCTGTGACTGTGAATAACTTATCCATAAACTGTTCGTGTAAAAGGACGTACCTACTTACAAATACTCTGAAGGTAGTTATTTTAGAAGCAATCTATGGGCTATGTTCGGCGACCGAATAAAACCATGTTAGCTTAAGAGTCTACTGCTAGCCGGAACTTTCCTATGTCTGAAAGACCATGTAATATATTTTTTATGCTACAAATCGAGATCGACAGTATAGTTTTAACAACTGCCAAGCACACACACACACACACACGCATAGCACAGCACAGTCATCATAGATAGGCTTTTAGGAGATTTTGATTTTGATGCGTAATGTTGCTTCTATTGTCTTTTATTAACGCGAGTATCACACATTTAAATAAAATAACGTACACCGGATCAACACAGGATTTATTATTTATACCTTCATCGTATGCTTTTCAGCAAACGTGGTCTCGAGCGGAATACGAAGCGTCGCGATAAATAATAATAAATCCCGTTTTAATCCGATAAAAGTTATTTTATTTAAATGTTGATTCTTATATTATAGCAACATCGTAAACGATATTTGATATTGTGACAACCTTTGCTTACAAAAAAAAATATTATCTTAAAAATAATAAATAGTAGTAGTTATAGACCGAAAAAAAAAACAAATTAAAAATTTATGCCTTAAAGACTCCAGCCACAAACATCAAACAATGATACGCTGTCGGCTTTTTATACAATACTTTTAACTTTATCAATGCAAAACTTTAAGTTTGTATTGCCTTACGCGCCTCTGACACGATATAACCTTTAAACTGTTTGCACATACACTACTAAAGAGGATATTATTTGTATGTGCGCTGGGTACCGCACCCACGAATTTGTAACCTTGGCTGAAGCCCAAATTAAGTAATTAAGTGTTGAGCTTTCATTCGTCTGACGATCTACAACTATTGTACTTGAATAGTACTAAACCGTCAGCGTCATTAAGTCAGTCATGACGTTGTAATAATAGATTTAAATCTAATTTAAATAGTACAAGGTTGTACACAGTATTTTTGACTTCAAATAATATTAAGTACTTATTTGAGGCTTAGAGTAATCATAAAATGATAAGTAGTAAGTACTATAAAAAATTGATGAAGAAAATCAATTATGGTAATGATAATATAGAATAATGGAATCTAAATAATAAAATGTTAACCGCCAACAGTAATGGACCTTTTTAATAAATATTACTCACAAACCTATATACGTATAGGAAAAAGAGGTAGTACAGGTGATATTCTCGGTAATTATGCAGTTGGAGTACTTATCCGAAAAAATATGGTAAATCTTTTTTTTTTACTTACTGCCCCAATTGGTATCATTATTAAGGTATCTAACCAAATAAAGGAGAAGTATTCCAACTATATGAATCCATCGTACCTTTAGTCTACGTATATATTAAGTGACCTAAATCAAAATTTTGGCAACATTATATTTTGTCTTCATTGATCTGCCTTACATTAAATCATGAATTCAAATACTTAGTTTAAAATTAAACAAACGACAAACTTACAATAGTCCAAATTTTAGAGCACATTTTAAGCATTTACCAAAATACAAGAATTTTGGATTAGACCTCATCAATTCTAAACGTGTGAAATATTCTCTGTCCCTCTATTTTCACTATATTTTACAAGAATATCCTATCGCTAAAATGTCCGTACTAAGAAAACCCATAACGCACTCACAGTCTCTAGAGTGGAGATTTTGTCTATCTTTTCTTATAGTCCGGGAGCCAGGTGCAAATTTGGTTAATTATTTCCTCTCGAGAGATAATTCGTCAGACGCATCAGAGTATAGTATTATAAAGCCTCGTGAACGTCAGCTGGCGCTCGGGTGGGGGGATGAGCAGTTGTAGAAAAAAATACATTCAATTGTCTTTTATTAACGCGAGTATCACACATTTAAATAAAATACTGTATACCGGATTAAAACGCGATTTATTATTTAAATTATTTATCCCGACGTTTCAGTCTCCCGCGACCACGGTTGCTGAAAAGCATCCGAAACGTCGGGATAAATAATTTAAATAATAAATCGCGTTTTAATCCGGTATACAGTATTTTATTTAAAAATACATTCATTCATTTCCTCTCAGCTAAAAATTTGTCAAATTGTAGTTAATCCAATATTTCAACGAAAAAAAATAATCAGCTGCTTACAACATAGTGTATTATACGTCAGCTGGTGTCTCGAACATGAAAAAAAAAAATTATTTTCCGTGATTTCCTCTCAAACAAAAATTTACCTGATGATAGCTTATATGTAACTGTGGATAAATATATAGATCAGCTGGCTGTATCTTGGTGGAAAAACCGTCAGCTGATACTTTGCAAAGTTATTTTTTTTTTTGGTATAAATTTAAATATTTGAAGCCCTATTTATTTATCGAGTAACTAATTCATTTATACTAAGCTAATTGATTATTTAATTATTTAAATATATAAAATTATTTGATTTCATACTTATTCGTTTCAAAAATATTGATACTGAATGTTTATTTCAACTCAACTCTCATATTGAAGCGCAATATCGAATAATTAAAGATACTTCTTTTCCTCTCAGATGAAAATTTGTGAGCTGATTGTTAATATACTGATGCGATAAATAAAAAAAATCAGCTAGCAATAAGTCAAGGAAAACCTAGTCAGCTGATGCATATAAATTGGCAGTAGATGCTTCTGCCAAACTCCTATGTAATAACTTTCAAAGTATCAGCTGAAGGTTTTTCCACCAAGATACAGCCAGCTGATCTATATATTTATCCACAGTTACATATAAGCTATCATCAGGTAAATTTTTGTTTGAGAGGAAATCACGGAAAATATATTTTTTTTTTCATTTTCGAGACACCAGCTGACGTATAATACACTATGTTGTAACCAGCTGATTATTTTTTTTCGTTGAAATATTAGATTAACTACAATTTGACAAATTTTTAACTGAGAGGAAATGAATGAATGTATTTTTTTTTCCTTCGTGCGTGGGAGGCTACAACCGCTCATCCCCCCACCCGAGCGCCAGCTGACGTTCACGAGGCTTCATAATACTATACTCTGATGCATTTTACTAATTACCGCTTGAGAGGAACTTGGTCATGAAAACCTGTTGCTGGCTCCCGGACCATTAGAATATATGGATTTCCGACTGCTCGAAGTAAAAAAGTAGGTCGTCAGCGTATCATGGACTGATGTTCTGTAGCTGAGGTACCACCTACCGCTTGTCATTCGATATCTAACATAAAAAAATAGAATATAGAAGTCAATTGTTCTGACTGTAGACAGTTTGATATATACCTTTACAGAATTGGGAATTCAAGCCAATAAATATTTTCTTCACGCTATTGGCTGCAGCGCTAGCTACATACGCGCCGCTCATGCATTATATATCAAAGTATAATAACGAACGGCTTCATTGCGAAAGTATTTCAAGTTCATTGCAGCATTACACATCTTTAGCTAAGTAAATGTATCATCAGTTCTGTAACCGTAGAGGTAACGAAAGTATTCGCGTGTAAATGAGTTATTAAGAAACCGATAGTTTATTAGTTTATTGGCAACATAGACAATATGATGACTGTCCGATGAGTATGTGGGTCGGCTACATCTATTACAATATTTATGATAACCAATCGTACCGATTTCACATGTATTTTGGAGTATGTATATACTCACATAAATTATATATTTACTAAGGATCAGGAGGAGACGCTTAGCAAGCAAAAAGCATTGCCATACTCCACGGAATTATAGTAATTACCAACTCCTCGCTTGGTTTCAACTTTGTGAAATATTAGGACTGTCACTTTTCAGTCTGCCCGTGACCACGCTTACTGTAAATCACTCAAAACGTTGGGATAAATATTGTACAAATCGTGTTCGTGAATCGTGAATTCAATAAACGTTTTATTTTAATTTTAGTATGACGGGCATCGTGAGATGGGTTTGGTTCACTAGGCAGTGGGTCTAACAGGTTTTTGTCCCTAGCATCATTAAAAAATATAATATTTACGTTATCCTGAATAAATCTTCTGTTACACTCATTTGGAGCATATGGATGATGTTAGAATTTCTTGATAAGTTCTCGGTACTCTATATTTAGGTATTATAATTATCGTAATGACTAATGATGCAGTCCTAGTAAACTGCCGTGACATTCTGTTTGTACTAGAGGTCGATATGACGACATGTAGCAATAAGTCACGAGAGATGTGTACAGATGAGTAA
The DNA here is from genome assembly GCA_905404175.1 of Anthocharis cardamines. Classification (NCBI taxonomy): domain Eukaryota; kingdom Metazoa; phylum Arthropoda; class Insecta; order Lepidoptera; family Pieridae; genus Anthocharis; species Anthocharis cardamines. The sequence goes on from FR989959.1 coordinate 7,216,594, forward strand.
GCTTTTTTAAAACTTGCCAGTTATATAAAAAATTACAATATAAATAGTTAAGTAAGGTGCAACAAATGTGTTTTTTTTTAAATTTTACATATCCGGGCCCCGTTTGTTTATCTGACTGTCTGTTAAAAAATATGTACTTAGGTACTCTTGGAGTTATTAGACAATCTTTCTTCCGGTTTGTTTTGAAACAAGAAAGCAAGGAAGGTGCCCGTGGCTTTGTTCACACTTGTATCGACACAAATGTCGATAACATTTCTTAAGGACATCCGGTTTTGATGAAAATTGTTTTTATGTATCAACCATTATGTGAAAACTGAATGAAAATCATGAATGGTACTCGTAAATATATTCAACGTATAGAGTCATTGATTCAACTGTTTTATTACACGGATAGATACTAAAAGTTTGTACGGAACCCTCGGTGCAAGAGTCAATCTCACACTTCTCCAGTTTTTTCTTGAATTATTATTATATTGTGGGAGGATGATATTTCACACTGACGTAATATTTTCATCCCAGCTGACTCACTTCTGAGACTAAATGCCTGAATTACATTAATATTTATTTACTTCATTATCGAAACCGTAATATTTTCATCGAAGAATACGTATACGGTCAATTACTAACTTAACCTACTCGCATTTTCCGCTATTCAACTTGCTATCCTTAGTTAAGCTCCGCGAAATGTCGGCATTGCGATTTTTCTTCATGTTATTATTTTTCTCAACAAGGTCAGTTAACCTTGCGGTTCTATTGACGTTTAGCGTGTATATCATAACTATTTCCTGCGTTCACGTAATTTTTGACGGAAATCGATAAATTGACGAGTAATCAATTGTCGAATGTGAACACGACATCATGAATGGAATATAAGATTGATAGTCGGGCCATATGTCGGATTGAATGTTTCATAATGTGACGACGTTACCTAACATTTATCGATAGAATGTGATCTAATAGTTAAATTTCTGGGGCATATTGTTTTAATTGCTATACATATGTTTATTATATACTCAAGAACAGTGAGTCTTATGATACCTTACTCATACCGTATATGTAGGAATTGTTAACATGTTACATGTATGTAAATTAATATTAGGAATAAGCAAATTAATATACATTGCCTTAATGGAAGAGTCAAATAGTTAAGCAGATACTAATTTGTATTTATGTAAAGCTAGAGATTAGGTAATATGAACTCAATATGGGTAAAACTTGCTGTTGAAGGGTAAAATTTTAGAGAAATGAGACAATATTACAAAACTCTTTAAGTTATTTAACATTGTGTACCGATATGTTTTGTGCTTTGATTATTTATATAAATAATCTAAGGTTTTGTGTACTGTCTAGAACATGATACTAAATCGATCTAATCTTATGTGATGAGACCCCATAAAGTAGATGACCTTCAAACACAAAGATTTAGTCAGAGCCGCATCCGCATCTTTGTATTTAAAGTGTATCATTAAAGAAAAATATTTCAATTATTTTATATATTCGTGAGATAAATGATACTTCGAAGTTGTGTTGAATTTTTACTAAAGTTGTAAGATAAATTGTGAGTTTCGTTACTCGATTGTCAATGCCGATAATAAGGCTATCAACACAAATAAACAGTTTTGTGAACCCCATAATAACCCCCGTTGGCTAGAATAGAAAGTAACAACAAATGCAAATTAATCAATTAACGCTCTAAAATATATTAATATGCAAACAAAATGTGAATTGTACATAATTTATAAAAATTATACATATTTTCTAACATTATCATTCTGTAAAGGCACAATGTGTTCACAGACGCTTGCATCATAACGTTTACATACTAAGTTGCAACATAAACTTTAACTACAAATTATTACAAAGACATATTTTGTCTATAAATTTTTGACCTTAAAAAAATTACAGATACATTTTTATTTTTATTGATCACGATATTCATATTATAAAACAATTTATGTTTACGGAATAATGTAAATTAATATTTAAATTAAGTTTAATGTCGATCCGGTAGAGCTGGTTATTTTGAAGATGGCCAATCTTCGATAGCTTATTATTATTGGTTTGATAACTTGTTTTTGCAATTATATTAACCTTGGAATAAAATATTTACTATGATACAGATTAGGGAGTAAACAGGCTACGTTGATTAATGTTTTGCTCTAATAATGACATAATATATCACCTGGTAAAAATAAAATTATATTTTTTTTAAAATGTGACATTGACTATCTAAAAACAATTAAATTTCACCAAGCAATGTACAAAAAATATTTTGGTGTAATTTTAATATGAAGCTCGGGTAGCGAGTAAGAGATATTGACGTAGCAGTAGGTATGTAGGTATATTATGACATTTTATGACAAGGTTAGTGGCGTGCGTGGTGTGTGCACTGTGCACCTATGTCATTCAAAATTTTCTCTACAGGTGCTTTCGTATTGTTGTTAAATAAACAAAACAACTTTTTTATTGTCATTCTGTGTTACCACATATGTATATGTAATTAGCTTTACCAAATATAATATTCATTATTATTAGGATACTTTCCCAATCATTATAATAACGTATTATAAATAACATAATTTCATTGTCAATGTTAATAATAAAGTGTTATGAATTACCGTGTCATCTCAAATTATTACATGAACGTGTTTGTGATGACCTTGTTTTTGCCTCTCAGTCGACCTTAGCTTTTGTTGGGTCATTTTTATTATATTTGTCGATCTATTATTCCACCGACTACAAATTTTTATACCTGTCACAGATTAAAAATATCATGGTATAATTATCCCACCACCAAAATTATGGACTTGATATATGTGTATATAAAAGATGTACATTAATCGTTTTTGAATAAATTAGTCAATGATTTCGTCGATTTTGTTACAAAATATTTATTACGACAAATGTTTATTTTATTGATCGTATTTCAGTAGAAAGGAGAGGTACCTACTAGCTATAGATAACGTTTCGAAAAACACATTGCCTTGCCGCAATTCTATTTCGAATGTTCATAATAGTCTTGATTTTATGATTAAAATTTTATGCTCCTATAATCTTATACATTGACATAAACACAGATACACAGGATAACGTCATATGACGATGATTGCAAACTATTTATTCACCATTAAAATCTATATTTTCATTCCTCATAACAGAAAACAAAGTTGTATTCTTTTCTTAGTATTGTATTCACGTTATTTGATTTAAATAATAAATTATATAATATTGAGTATTAAAAGTACTTCTTTTTGAGTTTTCATTGTTAATTTATTCAAAATTATTATTAATGAGCGTCATGACTTATGTAACTTTCTGAGGCCATTTAGGTAGGTCATTTCCGCGCGTTCTTGAGGTTAAAGGTTACGCGAACTTTCTTCAATCGCCGTAAGCAACTTCTACCCACATTTCGTTAAAATTATATTATAGTGGGGAATAAAAAAACATGGATTGACTGTGTGAAGAATGATATGTGTTTGAAAGGTGTGACTGCTGATATGGCGAGTGAAAGGAGAGAATGGAAAAAGAGAACATACTGCGCCGATCCCAAATAAAAAAAGGGAACAGGGCAGGAAGAAGAAGAAGTGGGGATTTAAATAAAACATTGCTTTTCTGTGTGTAAGTATGTGTTTAAATAGTCAACTGGGTTATAAAAAATAAAAATTAGTTGTCTCTCGCGACCACGGTTGCTGTAAAGCATCCGAAACGTCGGGATAAATAATTTAAACAATATAAATAATAAATCGCGTTTTAATCCGGTATACAGTATTTTATTTAAATGTGTGATACTCGCGTTAATAAAAGACAATATTAATAAAAATTAGGTGAAATGCTAAGTTTATTTAAGTTTTTTTTATACGAATATATTTGAGATTAGATTCCGTGTGATGCATTTATCAATAAATTAATTTCGTGTTTGTGCCTAACGTCATCAGTATTAATATCATGATATTATTGAGAATTTATGGCCCAATTGTTTCTCTAATAATATTTTTTTTTCAATATACCTAATACTACAGAAATAAATTAATAATGTTTATATGGGTATTTTTATTTTATACTTTGTCTATAAATATACTAGATTAGAAAGCCTTAGTTTAAAAATGTTTTTGTATAATACCTCCATGCATTTGCATCTAATCGGCGCGGCGGTCAGTCAGGTGAAAGTAACTCAAGTGAACTTTCGTTATCATCGCAGAGATTCCTTAGTCTATTATTTACTAAGGTTTTTATACCTTATTACAGATTAAGCTGTTTTGTTGGTTTCGTAATATCTTGGATGGTTTATTTGTACCTACCTACTTTATTTAGGCTATTTCTATATCTATAATAATATTATAAAGAGGATTGATTGTTTTTTGTATGTTTGTTACGATTTAACTTAAAAACTACTGGACCGATTTTCTTTCACTAACAGAAAGCTATATAATCAACTACATTGCACCAATGTACTATACACCAAAAAAATAAGATTATTTTAATAATTCGAAGTAGATTTTGGGTTAAAGCGTAACAAACAAATAAATCTTTCCTCCCCTTTATAATATTAATATAAATAAAATATACAAGATATAAAAGTCAATCATAATCGCAGAATATTGCATCACACACTTTCAATTTTAAATCACTCATGGAAAAGACATCAACGCGCTACCGATATTTTTCAGTTAAACGCAGAAATAAAAAATACTGTTTTAAGATATATTTATGTATTGTAATAATACAATACCGGTTTGTGTTAATTTTTCAGGTAAACCGGGAACAGACTACCCCGTACTGGGAATGGTGCCTTACACAAACTTCTACTGTGACGAGCAAGCCTATCCAGGCTTTTTTGCTGATATGGAAACACGATGCCAAGGTACCTACTACAATATACTGATTTATTTTTTACAGAAAATTTAATGATTAATGATAATCATAGTCATTAAAATCTATAAGATATAAAAGTATAAGAAACAAATCTGGAATTCTGATTCATTCAAAACATTATTTTATTAATTTCGTAGTTCACAACAAAAGTTTCAAAATTTGGTTGGGGCCCTTCTTCCTAATTGCGGCGAAGCCCTAATGAAAGGTTCATTTTCGATTACAAGGGTTTGGGGCCCCTGTAGCTAGGGGGCCCCGTATCTTTGAAACGGCATTAGCTACGCCCCTGGCTCTTAGGTACTATGCTAAATGTAAAAAATCTAAACGATTTTTGTTTCGTATATTACGATATATAACCTCGACATTATACTTTAATAGTTTGGGTTTGATTACGGATAACATGCCTTGTTTGATTGATGGTCAATGGATTGGCTGTTACAGTTTTTAGGGAATTATTAATTATTGTTGTGTACTAATAGGATTTTATTAACTACGTCCTTGTCCTAGCGATAGCTTTACAAAATATTATTATCTTTGAAGTTCATATACCTATTCGATTCGAACCCATATTGGAGATGACAAAATGAGGAACACGACACTTTCCCCTTATGATACATAAATATGATTTTCATGACTACGGAATTCTACTAAGAGGGGTATTATTAGTTTTGAACAACAAGAATAAGACTTGAAGAAATTAAATTTAATATATTATTACGTGATATACATATTTATTTGGTAGTTTCGAAAGATACAACAAGCATGGTCACGGACATTGTGAAAGTTGCTCCATTTATTAACTTTGATATTTAATTAAAAACCATATAAATATTATAGGCGCGTTTGGTAGAACACCTGTCGTGCACTCCAATGGGTAATGGGCTCGCATCTCACTGGGATGATATATTTATAATTTCCTATAAGCATATTTTCCCCATGTCTGGTAACTTCGGGCATTGAATAGGTGGGAGGAATATTAAAATTCCGTACGGGTAACGAACACCGTTTATAGATGAAAAAACCGTGAAGTTTTCAGTTTATGGGTTTCCGAATGCTCGAATTAAAATAATAGGTCGACAGTACATCATTGACTGATGTTCTGTGGCTGAGGTATCACTTACCATGAAGTGAACCTCATGCTCATATGTCGATTCAACTTTAATTCAACTTTAAAAAAAAAACTAAAAAAGTAGTTATTTTATAGTTTCCTGCACTGCACTGCTCAATCAGTTTTTCAATAAATTTAACATAAAGGAAGAATTGAAAATTTGGCTTCATTCCCTGATGAGTTTAAATCTCGTATTCTAAGGTGTGACTCAGGTTTGAATTTCGTTTAAAATCGATCTTGACAGTATAATCAGACTCAAGAATAGATTTTGACTCGTGTCTTGTAATATGGGCCTTAGAGTAAGATCCTGGTAAGTAAAGTTATTTTGTCTTGGTTGTGCCTTCAGGGTTTCCGATAATCGTGATAAAACGCTTAGGTACTATTTAATAACTCAATAACTTTGACCTCGTTCGTGTTGAGATGATTAGGGTGTAGGATGGTTTATAGAGAAGTGACGTCATCTAATTATTTATAACAAAAAGTTAACTGGTAAATAATCACAATGGTAGCATCGATATCGTGACATCCTGGTTGTCTTAATCTATTTTAGAATTTGGCATTATAAGTGGATTTTAGCCTACCTTTTGTTATAGTTCGTATAAATTATAATATCGTTATAAATTATAGCCTATATTATGTTATTCTGATGAATAAACAATAATACTATAAAGTTTCATCAACATTCGTTCGGTAGTTTTTGCGTCCGTTACATCCTCACAAACTTTCATATTTATACATATATAAGTAGGTTTTATTTATTGAATAATTCAAGACTTGTGACATTAAAGTCTGTCTCATCGGCCAATTCAATGTAATTATTATCCTGAGTTTTTTTCTTTATATTATATCATTTTCCGATCATTTTCCGACTAGCATGAGGTTTACTTGGTGGGTGAACTTAGGGCCACAGAACATCAATAAATGATGCGCTGATTTCTTTCATTAAGACCGGAACCGAAGACCGATAAACGCCCAACATTCCCCTCAATCACTTAGTGCCCAGACATAGGGAAACATAAGTTCTGAAAATAATAGACATGTCAAAACCGGCAGTATACTCTGCGACCCACTGATACGAAAGGTCGGTGTACTAACAAATACGCTATTGAACCCGTTATAGTTAAAACAGCTACCTTTCATTCTTAAGGCTCATTTACACAATGCAAGATTGTTGCATACATTTAAAATGAAGCAATAAATTCTAAACAACACGGAACATTCTTGATCTGTCATTTAGTTTCAATACTTTTCAGTAAATAAGATCCGCGTGTAAATTCCTGGATATCAATGATTGCTCTTGTATGTATAGAAAATGAAATCATGAAAATTGGCCTTTAGACGAACAATCTCGCTAGTGTCGAAATAGCCCGATGATAAGGGGTTATGTAATCATAACCTTTTACCATCACGAGTAACAGAAGTCATTTGAGTGTAAGGTAAAACATATAATTGAATATCGGTAAAAGCCGACCAAACAAAGTAGGTAGGTACTTGTGTATATAACTGAATCTAAAATATTATTTGAGTACCGTTTAATACGCTACGTATATGCAGCTGTAGTCACTGTTCCGTGTATTGATTTATTGAACTAAACTAAACTAACTAAACAACTAAATACAATTTATTTAATTATGCACTTAAGAGTTTAACAAATATAATAAAAAAGTTTAAATGTACTTAAACTTTAGCTTTTTAAAATTAAAAAAATTGGAAAAAAATCAATGTTTTCATATATTATAAAAATACTATTATTGTAATACTAGGCTACAGAGAAGCGTATAAGCCATAATTACTGTGGCAGAATTTAATGTGCATTATATTTTAGCCCCTATTCTAAAACGTTACCCATGCCGAAACCAGTTATGGAGCACGGACAAATTGTCAAACTATAGAGAAAAAAGTTTTGATAAGCACTCAAATTAGATTCAAATCTGAGTCACATCTTAGAAGTTGGAATACAGGCTTGTAGTGATTATGAATTTCCACTGTGTCACAACATAGTTTAGAACGAGCTAACAATTATCAACATCGCTGCAGCTTATACGAATATTAAAAAAAGGGTTTTTTTTTAAATTATGAATTTGTTTCTAAGTGAAATTTAATACTTAAATATTAAAGCGATTTTTTATAGAAACACCTGCTTAAGTGATTTTGTTGTGTCGATTCGATAGATATTTCTGTCTGTGTTTCAATAATAATCTATTATATATATATATATATATATATATATATATATATATATATATATATATATATATATATATATATATATATAAAAGAGATTTCCACCTATATAGTCACTCATCACGATATCTCTGGAACCATAAGGCGTAGCGACTTGAAATATGGTAGGAATATTCCTTTCGCCGAGTAGAGGTCAGCTAAGAACGGATTTTAAGAAATTCAACCCACAAGGGGGGTTGCGGGGGCAATTGCTAGTAATCTATATATATAAAAGAGATTTCCACCTATATAGTCACTCATCACGATATCTCTGGAACCATAAGGCGTAGCGACTTGAAATATGGTAGGAATATTCCTTTCGCCGAGTAGAGGTCAGCTAAGAACGGATTTTACGAAATTCAACCCACAAGGGGGGTTGCGGGGGCAATTGCTAGTTTGTCTATATAAGCAAATAGGTGATCAGACTTCTGTGCCCGACCGACAATTTTTTTTCTTCTTCTTTGTGACCTGGGTCTTTAGTGACCTGCCCGAACAAATCAATTTTTATTTTTCGTCTCATATGTGCGAACCAAATCTAATGCTAAACGCACACGCACTACTGAGTCACCGAGCCAACGAGTCGTCGAGAATTGAAGATATTAAACAAATTTGAGAAGAGGGGCTCGTTGGCGCGTTTGGTAGAACACCTGCCTTTCGCATCGATGGGTCGTGGGTTCGAATCCCACCGGGACAACATATTTATAGTTTTCTGTAAGCATGTTTTTCCCCACGTCTGGTAACTTCGGGCATTGATCGGGTGGGAGGAATATCGAAATTCCGACCGGGTAACGAACCACCGTTCATAGATGGAAAAACCGTGAAATACACATTGCGCAATTTCGTTCTGTATGGATTTCTGAATGCTCGAAGTAAAAAGTAGGTTGACAGCGCATCACTGACTGATGTTCTGTGGCTGAGGTATAACCTACCACCAAGTGAACCTCATGCTCGTCTGTCGATACTAATATAAAAAATATACCTTATTAATTTACAATAATTTAATTACAGCATGGCACTATTGTGACATAGACGGTCGGCAGGCATCCTTCCTATGTCCAAACGGCACCGTGTTCTCTCAGGCAGTAGCGTCCTGCGATTGGTGGTTCAACGTGCGTTGTGCCCTATCACCCGCACTGTACCCCCTCAACGCCAGACTTTACAGGCAAAGGAAGAAACAGAGGAAACCAAAACCACATAGAGTGATCGATAAAAAACTTATCGATGAAATATTTTTGTAATATACTCCTAAGTATAGTCGTCGTGACTTTATTTTGTTCCATAAGGTTGTAATATATAAAATAAATATAGCATTTAATTAAGTGCAATAATAAACATTTTAAATATTTAAAAGGTGTTGCTAGTGTATGTTAGAGTATAGGTTTGTAGAACACAAAGCCTATTTGCTATTTTGAAGGCACTGACAACAAAACAATTTACTATTTAGTAAGAATTACTGTGAGTCCTCATGAAGAAGTATAAATAAAGTATTTTTTTATTCACTTGTTTCAAATTGACGCAATATTAAATTACTTAATTTTATAAATTAGTGTTTCATAAAGTAACACGAATGGTCAAGTGTTTAACAATATTTTAGTTTATTCAGAAACACAAACACGCATAGCAATACATTAATAACTTACAATAAAATAATTTGACATTGTTAGCACTAAAAAAGTGTTGACAAAGTATTAATTTAGTAGATAAAGGAAACGCATATGCGTATAACTATGATAATACAGTGCTTCACTTGGTAACACATTTATAATACTATTTGATTGACGGAATTATCGTAGAGTTTGACACTGAGAAGTATTTTATTAAATTTTTAACCAACATTTCAGATTAGAAGGTAACAACTAATAAGTACGAACTAACGAGGAGGAAGCAGTACAGTAATTATCTGATATTTCCACAGTAATTGCACAAATGTTTTGTTTTTTTTTGGATCCATTCACCGATGCCCGTTGTTCAGATTGTTAGTAGATATGGCTTGCAAATAATATTTGTGCAATATTTTTCTGTTAGAAAAAATATGCGTAATTCTTCAGCGTTGTATTATGTTTCTAGAAAATTACTTAGAAATTTCCAAAAAAACATTAAATTGTTTAGTTAGTCGTTATATTATGAAAATAGAACATTCAACTGCCCTCGTATATCTTTCAAAGAAAATAGCCTCAGAATACTATCATACATTTAATATCACTGAATCATGCCAATTTTATATCATATTATAATTTTAATGCATATACACTCCCTCAGTCACACACACACACACCCACACCCTACACGCACTTTCTCTTATATTATTTATCAATACTCAATTAGTAAGCATTTTAAGCGTTTTGTTTTTAGAAATACTATGAACTGTATGGTTTCCCAAATAAATATACATATATCATAATTCTAAATCGTTGTAATTAAGCTTATCTTGTCGAGATTACATCCGAATCCAGTTTAACCTGTAAGGCAAAAAAAACATTTTAATTACAGACTAAGCCAGTTTTTAAATTACTTAATTGAGTAAATTTTATTACTTCTTGGAACTTACATCGTCCTAATTGTGTTGTTTTATTAGATTCCAATATTGAATCTAGTTAAGATAGTACTTATAATGTTTTAATCATGGATGATATAATATTATTTGCATTTGCAGAATATTTTAATTTTATATAGATAAAAATATTAATAAGTACATATGATTCTAAGGACTTAAGCTAATTGACCATAATATGTAATTTTTTCGCAGTCTTCGTATGTTTTTCTATAGGTACTAATATTATAAAGAGGAAAGATGTTAAGATTTAACTCAAAAACTACTGGACCGATTTTAAATTTTTTTCACCAATAGAAAGCTACATCATTAGCGAGTAACATAGAATATTTTTATAGTACATCTATGCTGTACCCGTGCGAAGCCAGGCGTGTTACTAACTTACTAGTTTATGGATAAACTACAACAGTCGAGTCACTCTGGTTGTATTCATTTATTTTTAATAAAATTTTAATATAACAATTTATAAATAGCCTTACACATATTTAAACATAATAAAATGAACTGTCTTTGTGTGTTTTCTTTATTTTCAACAATGGATCTGCTATTTTATGATTGAAATAAAACCGCCTAACTACTGCTTACGTTTATTGTTGATCGAAGACTGCTTACAAGAAGGAACCATGAAGTAATTTGAATTAGTTACAAAGAAAAAAAAATGAAAGTAAGTAGGTGATATGTTATTATTTAGTGTAGTTTAATGTAAAATATTAGTAAGTACCTAATGCCGTGGATTACTACTTACGTGAGACTAGTCGTAAATACTTTGGGCCGCGTTTATTTAGTCTCAATTTTCGTTAGCCAGATTCTAAATGAGATCACGGAAATGAAATATGTATTTTTTATGAATGTAATATGTTTTGGTATATTATTTATAGTGCTTACTAACAATAATTAAAATGTTACTTCTTAGACTATATCCTACAACTTAATTTTAATCTAAGATCTTAATTATAATAAAGTTAAGGTCTATAACATTTTTTATTTCAGTAATTATTTTCCGTCTAGAAATTATTCATATTTCCTTCGACATTTTTCGTATTATAGCAAAATGCTTCGAATTATTTGTGTAAGTCACTTGCAATTCCTCCTATCTCTATGAAGAAAGATCAGGTTTGGATCTAGGTGCAGAATGTTTTTTGATCAAAGAAGAAAAAGAGAAGGTAACTTCAGCAAGGATGACGGTAGTAAAGACACATTCTGGTAAAGTCATTTTCGAGACGATACTATTGTTTGAAAAAGTGTACCATTATAAATGTCGGAAAACTTCTGAGGTGGAGAAACGGATAACACATAACTAAGTGGAATATAGGAAATGCAGTAGGTATATACTTTTCATTTTTTTTTGGTAGGTATAGGCGCTTATGATATTTATTAAATAAGTATTTTCTACCTATTCATTCACACTTTTAGATTTCATTTTCATCGTATACAAGTCTACATCTTGTCGTTTTTAAGTTCAGTGTGCCATTTGTTTAAAAACATTTTGTCTATAAATCACATGATTCATTGCTATATGTCTTCAGCAGGCGTTTTTATACAAAAATATATGGAGAGTTATTTTGTTTTGAAAGTGAATATCCTCGATTGAGTTGTGATATATCCTCGATATTTCTAGTATAATGCGTGACATCAACCAACTAATACAATTTTTTATATGAAATTAACAATATCCGCCACTAATGTGAGAAAAAATAGTTAACAAGGGGACTTGGTTAGTATGTACTGCTTTAAAGCAGGGAATACAGCATAGAAATTGATGGTGTCAGTGTAGCATCTTTTGAAAAATCGACTTCAAAGACTATTTCGAAAATAGGTTTCGTCTTCGATCAACAATACACATGTCAATGGGTTTCGTATTCATGGGTAGGCATTTAGATCAATAAAATATTTCAAGAAAGTATTTTATTAATCATATTATTACAAATGAAAATACAAGTAGAATTAACAATTATTTTTTTCATTTTTATAGTGGGCACTTCAAAGCAAACAGTATAATATAATGTACTTTCAGAAAGAGACGATCTGAACAAAAAGAAGTCGTGTTTACATTATTTTTAAGAGCACATGTTTCAGTCTTGTGAATGCGTCAACTTTAGTTTCGCGACGTTTAGGGAGAACAGGTACACGGTTAAACCGTTTGCGTTGAGCAAAATCCTGAACAGAATAAGCTGGCTTGACCATTTCCCTTTTTAAATGGTATTGATGTTCGATTTCAGAAAAATATTGGTGAATTTCATGCGAAGAAAGGAGAGATTTTCTGCAGATATCCAATTATTTATTAATTAAATTTACTGGTAGGATTTCAAACAATAGTGTTGTGATTTTAGTGTTCTAGTAGTCTGTTGTATTACGATGCTGGTGAGTCACGATGCAGCTGCAGGTCGGTATATACGAGTAGTAGTATTTTGTCAAAGGCCTATTGAGTACAGCATGAGTTAATGTAGAGTTATTTTCTAAACTCAAAAACGCACATAATAAATTATTGGCTTTGCAAAAAAATCACGTTTTGTACCCTGTCATCTGTTAACAATACGAATTCATAGTTGTATTATCACCAATTAATCGTGGGAGAACACTTAAGTCTTACTCACATGTATTTGAATTGTTTCTGGAAATTCTAGTATATATGCTTAGAAAATCTAACAATGCCTCATGAAATACATGCTTGATTTAATAAAATAAAAATATAATACATAATTACAAATATGAGACTGGTGACACCCGTACAAAATTATCCTTGCGGACTCCTGGGGGTCCGCGAACCACAGTTTATAAACACTGGGCTAGGTAGATAATATGCATTATGCCAAATATTGGCATATTACAACTTATACATATGTAGCTAATCTTTGGCGTAAATGTTGCAATAAAGAGTTTTTAATATTATAAAATCGGAAGTGGGTAACTTAGATGGTACTTGGTATAATGGTAGCTCTTACCCTGAGGAAGGACATTTCATCACACATTTACATGGACGCTTCGTTGTAAGAAAAGTTGGAAGTTCATTGAATATTGTATGTAAAGCTCCAATTAAAACGAAAAATAAGTCGACAGCGCATCCTAAAATATGACAAGTCTGTATATAAAATTATTTTTAATCAAAAAGCAAAAACCGACATCAAAACTACAACTACTACTACTACTTCACAGTAATCGACAACATTATTGGTACTTATATATATTATATATTTAATATTTATTAACAGTTATTTTTGAAGTCGGTGCCACCCAACCGATGCCTCTCCGTACCACTCGAAAATTTGTTGCAAAAGCAGGATTAAACTATCCTTCTTGGCTGAAGACGAATTGAGAACCTCCTCCTTTGAAGTCGGTTAAAAATCAAGCTCGTCCGTCGATTGTTACTGAATTTAAAACAAGGTTTTATATTAAGTTTCAGTCAAATGCTATAAAAAAGAAATGTGGTCCGAAATGTTATCCTAAATACGTAGAGAGTTCCAATATAGGAAAAGTAATAGCAATTTGTAACGTTCGCGAACTGGATTCTAACCGGTGAAGCCTTACAGTAGAGGCGTAGAGCTAAAGTTGGCTCTCAAAGATATTCGTAACGTGAACCGCGGTAAACGCATGCGCGTGCTTCTTACGTTAAAAGGATTTTTACGATCATTACCTGCTATTATTTTATATAATAATATTTTTCGCCTTTTGAATGTTGGATTTATACAATCACAATGGAACTACGGATGCTAATATTATGGGGTAAGTTTCTAATAATTATAAAAAATACGTACTCCTAGAAAAAAGTTTTTAATTTATTATAGGTCAATATATATTTTGCAATAATAGTAATTTACTTATTGTTTAAAACAATAAAAACTTGCATATCGATTTCAGAAGTCATGCTTCATGGTCTAATTCATAGGAATGTATGCGATCAAAATCTCAGTTGCAACTGACATATTTTTTTAATAATAACTACCTACTTTCCAGCCTGACCTCTAAAAACACAAAATTACCTTTTTGCATTCATATTGTCTCCAAGGCCAATGTCTGTAAGTCAGTGACTGCTGCGGCTGAAATATTTTATAGGTTTGAAATTTAAAAGGAATTAATAAATAATAATATATAAAATAGTATATTATGTACAAGAATTTAATTATGCTATTGACCTATTTTTTTTTTTTTTAAACAACAGCTGTTAATCTAATCAAATTATAGTTAACTTATCTATCCGCCTTTTTACTTTAAGGGTTTGTTTCTACTTCTTTATTTTTTTAGCCTTAGCTTATGATATTATCACCATCTACCGTATAGTACCTACTGTCTTTACGATTACCACTTTGCACATAAAATAATTGATACACTTAGTGAGTGCGCTGTTACCTTGTTCCAGATTTCTTTAGCAGCGTTTTTTGTTTAAAGAAAATAATATCATGCTTTACGATATTAGTAGATATTATTTTATTATAAATTTGCCTTTATTGGTGGTAAAAGTTATATCTATACTAATATTATCCAGAGGAAATATTTGTATGTTTGTTTGTTTGTTACGATTTAACTCAAAAACTACTCGACGATTTTAACAATTATTTCACCGTTAGAAAGCTACATTATAAGCGAGTAACATAAACATTTTGTGGACAGTACATCTATATTGCACCCGTGCGAAGCCGGGACGTGTTACTAGTTTGTAATGTTTTTATCAAACCACGGACTAATAATTAAGTTTTTTTTTACACACATATTCTAAAACTGTAGGTAGGTACCTAAGAAAATTGCAAATCGCAAGACTGTGTTAAATCAAATACTCGAACTTGACAGGTATTATGTATGAAAAAGTTTACCAATATATAACAATAACGCATAATAAATAATAATTAACGTCAGAGTAATTAAATTGTATATAACAACCCGATCTTCTTGATCTCCACGCGTCCAATATTACAGCATTGATTACGTTATATTACAACAATAAAATCATACCATTTGGTTATACAATGTGATGGGAGATCATGTACAAAAGTTCTGTGGAAATACGGCGAGATTTAAAAATAACATGAGAATTACTAATGTCAATAATTATGATTGATCGCGATATATTATAATTAGTAACGGAGTGTGAATTATGAAATAGTTTTATGCCTTTTATGTTGCGGGTTTTGTAATAGTTTTCTAAATAAAAGCAGAGTTTAGTCTTATTTTTTTTATTCGTTTGTTTCTTAGATATTTGTAGAAATTCGTCCATTATAAAATATTAATAGGTATAGTACCTCCGTGGTTCAGTGATATGTGCATGGAGGTTCCAGGGAAAGAAAAACAAAATGTTTGAATCGGGCAGAGCACAGAAGACTTACACTGACATACTTGCCCGTAAAGAAAACGAACAGTAAAACAGACAGAAATGTGTTTGGGTTCACTTAATAATAAAATAGCACACAACTTAATAATAAAAGCGACACATTTTAACCTTTCAAATCTTTTGATTGGAAGTCGATGTACAAGAAATAAATAACATCGTAAAGCATAATAAAATTGGCTACGTATAATGCACTTTCACTGTTCAAGAAACATGCACGACCGAGGTAACCTTCACGATGACCACGCTAACATAATTATAAATGAGGGAACAATGACACATGGAGGTGATCCTAATATTATCTGTAAATAATTTATGATATTTTTGACATATGGAATGTAACTCTGTTAGTGGTCTTAAGGTATGAAAAGAATTACCTTTTACGATAACGAAGTTAATAAGACAGTTTTGGATGAATTGAGTACAGGACGAATTTTCTAAATGTGTGGGGATGGCAGAATATTCTCCATACTTTAGGAGAATAGCAAAACATACTCCAAGGAGTTTGGGCCTAATAGCCATGCTCTATTAATTGAAAAATAAACCTATAAACATAATTACATATATTATATATACAATTATTTTATAGCTTTATTAAGTAAACGACTTTCACCCGCTTACCGGGGAATTGGCCCCGAATAATCAAAACCATGTTAACCATTTTTATCCAGATCATTGGTACTAATTTGAAAAATACCGAACTCACGAAGATCAAACTTACGTCAGGTTAAAGACGACGGGAAGCCATTCAATTAAGTAATCGTGAAAGTTTTTGAAATTATTTTTATTATAATATCCGCTGTAACATATCTATCTATACATATAATAAAAGAGTAGGATCGAAATTACGCTTCACTCAATATTTTTACCAGAAATTAAGAGGGGTGATAAAAGAAGGGTAGCAGAATGCATAAATGCAATTTTTAAGATTCTTGTCTGTCTGTCTGTCTGTCTGTCCGTCTGTCTGTCTGTCTGTTTGTTCACGCTAATCTCCGAAGATACTGAACCGATTTTAATGCAATTTACTCAAATATATTAAGGAAAGCCCGGGGCAACATATAGGCTTTGTTTTATCGAAATCGGTTATCGGAAAGAAAAGTTATCATTATTTAAATATTATTTTAAAAGCACCATATCACCAAATTGCAATGCAAACTGACTCGCGTTGAACATTTTCGAATTGTCAGATGTCAATCACAGTTTGATATGTAAATGAAATAGTTTGATTATTTCGCCATTTTCAATATGTATTCGTAGAATAGTGGATATGCAGTCCCATAGCGTAGCTTCAGATGCGAGTTCGAATCTCAAGTTGAAATGAAAGAAATATGTTTTTGTATTTTTTTTGAAAGAACTATATTTTAACAATAGAAAATGTATTATTGAAATATTATATGAAAAAGTATTTCTTATGAGATCATTTATTTCACCTTTTCATCAATCCTTTCTCTTAAACAGAATTACAATTATTCGACATTGCTTTTATTGCTTCTGACTATCTTAGAGGTTTCCGCATTTAGCACCGAAAACCCGGGTAGGAATCCCGGGAAAAGGGAATTTAAAAAAAAAATCGAAAATGAAAATTACCAATTAAATGAACGCACGCATCTATTTAAGACAGAAAATGCATTGAATCCAATCTTCGATTGAACTCTGATTAGTAGAAAAAAGACACATATCTGGATTTTGGTCACGTAAAATTTGAATCTCCCTAAAGTTTCATTAAAGTCAGGTTAATTATTTCAACTATGGTTTTTCTATTGAATTTCAAATCATCCTTCGAACCCCAATCTCAACCACCATTAAACATGTCGATAACATGATGCAAAAGCAACCGTCAATGAATATTTTGATAGCTCTTTCCCAAAAGAAATCACCAAGTACAGGGGATGGAGGATATATCATTTGAAGAAATCTTGCTCAAAAGCTCAGCTTAAAGTGAACCTCACGCGAACGAAGTCGCGGGCATCAGCTAGTACCTAATAATTGTGTTACTAATACTTTTTGCATATTTAACGTGGTCTTCCTGTACTCTCACTAACCTGTTTCTAGGTTAAACTAGTTCTTGAGAGTTTCTCTAAGCCAATTGCTCTTGAATTGGAAATAGATAATGTCATTTGATCATCGTTTGCACAAAATTTTACGTTGTTATTATCTACTCTTTGTTCTTTTCCTCAAGCTTATAAATTGATACTTTTGGAATAAAGAAGAGTTTTGTTCTCATAGTTGTTTGACAAAGTACATATACCTATTAGGTTTAAGATGCATTCATTTAAGAAGAATACACTTCTTCAATACAAATTATAAATGTTATTTGAAAAAATGCCCAAGTTTTGGACCTTCAAAGAAAAAATGCCGGAAAAAACCTCAATGAAAAATGAAAATGATCAGATGTATAAGTGAAAATTAGTGTCCGAAAATAGGACTATAGTAAAAATCCTTTCAGTAGTTACAGAGAATACTGTTTACGGACTGACAGATAAAAATGTTAAGAATTGTTTTATGTACACTGTATTCTACCTTTAAATAAAATACTGTATACCGGATTAAAACGCGATTTATTGTTTAAATTATTTATCCCGACGTTTCGGATGCTTTTCAGCAACAAGGTTGTATTTTATTTAAATGTGTGATACTCGCGTTAATAAAAGACAATATTATGTATTCTACCTCTATCAATATATATCTAACATACATTCTTAGTTGATAAACTGTAGGTAAAAAATGCACCTATTAATGGTACAACAACTAACATAATTTTTTATTTATGTCTACAAATCATATAAAAACTTTATATACCTATATAAATAGCACATTTACTTTAAGCTGCTCTCAAAATAAGTTGATCAACTTCATCGCCTGAGATATCTACTAGCTTAAAACACAGTGACCATTCGTGTTCGATGTTTGTCCGTTTATTCCATAAAAAACTCGCAACATATTTTGATGTTGTTTTCACAACATTACTCTTATATTTAGCGATTGTGTAGTTATTCAAACGAGTGAATTAGATGTGGGGAAGAAAGTTAATTTCAAATTCTTATAAACTTAACGACTCTACATTTCATGCAAACGAAGTCGCTGTCATTAGCTAGTATATAATGTAGTTGGGTAAATTATTCTAGTATCGCAGTTGTTATTTCCTGGTCACGGTGCACCTATTTCAGTCAAGTGAAGGTCAAGGAGTTAAAATTATAGCAATATTTTATAAATAATTAATTTATATCCGTGAACTTTTGTAACTATAGTTCGTATAGTGACTACTAGGACTAACATTTATTTTCAGTCTTCGGTCATCTCTGGTTTTATTATAGTATACATCTAATGTTAATTTATTTAACACTTTTACATTATAAAACTTAACCTATAGAGTAAATAAAAAAAAACAGAAAGTACAGTAAGGCGGCCTTGCTCAAAGTAATTTCTTCCAGGCAACTTGGATAGAATGGATTGAAGCCTGAGAAGTATATATAAAGATAGAAGGATATAAAAGTATACAATAAATAAGTACACTTAATATAATCACAATAAAAATAAAAACTAAATATATAAATAAAAATAAATAATATTACTGCGCTGTATACATATAACTCGGGACTACATAATATGTACTTATACGAGTCATAGAAGAAAACGGACTCGAATAATATCACAAATACAATAGTAATTGTCTGTTTGTGTATAATACGTTTATATATAATATGTTTAACAGTACACCAAACTAGGCACTTAGAAATAACATTCAAATTTTTCAATACGAGTAATGTCGCGGGCAAACACTAGTTAACAAGAATTCAAGTGAATCCGAAATATGATACTGTTTTATATACCCTAGTGATGATCGCTTATGTGGTTCATTGGCATGAAGGCTTCCGGAGAAACAAGATTAAACAAACAATAAGGATTAAAACGTCTATAAATTTAGGAAAATTTAAACGGAGAAAAAAATATTGGTACTTAGATTGAATTTTTTTTACTGAACCTGGTTATATATATTATATATATATATATAGATTAGATAGAACTCAATTTCAGAAAAAAAGACTTTTTTATGGTAGATATCGACAAACGAGCATGAGGTTCACTTTATTATCCTTGGCAGAAATGATAATCGGTTCGGAATTTGGATATTCCTCCGTTCAATGCCCGAAGTTATCAGACGTGGGATTTATTTATTAGTCTTAGGGTTCATACGCACTATGCGGGTAGCCGCATTACGGCTAGCCGCGCGGCTGACCGCAGGATGCGGTTGCGAATGCGGCCAGCCGGATCGCGGGCAGCCGCATTCGCAACCGCAACGTGCGGTTGAAGAACCGTTGCGATTTGCGGTCATGTCGATCCATTTCAAAGATGGACGTGGAAGAAGTTGCAGCTATTTACTACATTTTCACACGTTACGTAAAGAAGAAAAAACAAAGAAATAAGTACTGGGTGCATCCTTATTTGCAAACACGAGATGAGAGCAAGCATTTTGCAATATTTTTAAACTTACTCAATGGCGGGCAGCCGCAGACTGAACCGCACAGTGCGTATAGCAACCGTCCGGCTGGCCGTCACTCGGGCCGCAGCCCTCCGAGCGACCGGAGCGGTCTGCGGGTAGCCGTACCGCAGTGCGCATAGAAATGAATATTACGTACATAATTGTGCTTGCGGTCAGCCGGACGGCTAGCCGCAATGCGGCTACCCGCATAGTGCGTATGAACCCTTATATGTATTTTTCCTTATGACGACATTACATAGTATATAACACCCGAGCCCATTTAACACGCAAATTCTTATTTCAAAATCGTGTTACGTATGTATTTAAAAATGTCTCCAATCGAACTTTTAGACATTTATAGTGAAAATGCATAAAACATGATTTTATTACAATCTCATTCCAATGCGACAGCCACATGTGCAGTTGCTGTCCTCGTATTACCTTTTCTGGTTATTTCTCTCAATGAACTTATACCTAATTATTTATAGGTAGATATCTACATCGCGTGTGTAAATGGGTAGCCGTAATATCCTTGTATGACCACTTGTATTATTTAATATGTCTGGGCACTTTTTAATGAATCAGTATTTATAGCGTAAGATTTGATTGACCTAAATTATGATGAGTAATTACTGGTTACATATGTATCTAGTTAGGAATAATGCATACGTATGTATATAATAGTAAGTAAACTATCTGAATATTAATACTGTGTGAAATTTCGAGTGTCTTAGTTCACAGTTAAGATGACCACAATTTTGATTATCGTTTCAGTAATCTGCGGCTAGTTTTTTTACTTACCTAAGCCTATAATATGTACTTACCTAAGCCTATAATATGTATCACACTAAACGGTTAGCACACACTTTCAATAAATCAAAAATCAGGCCACATATAATAAACTAGCGATCCGCCCCGGCTTCGCACGGGTGCAACGTACCTACTATGCATAAAACATCGGTCGAGAATTTTTTGAGTTAAATCATAAAAACAAATCTTTCCTCTTTATAATATTTGTATGGAAGTACCTATAGACAAAACATAATTGTGCAATGATATGAGAACCTTTATAGAAATCAGTAAACCATGTAGCCTTTGTTAATTGAATTTAAAAACAAGCGAAAACCATCATAAATTGATTTGACCACACATTTTGCACCACGAGGTGCTAGATGCTCATTGACATAGTATTAAATAGACTTCAGGTCGCATACAAAATTCACGAAAAAAGTATCCCGATTATTTAAGCCACGCCTCTTGTCAAATTTTGAAAAAATAACACTGCTCAATGGGAACAAAGAAAAGAGTGAAGTCGAAATATGATTTTATAAGTTACCAAAATATATATATTATCTATATTATACATACACACTTGACCGAATTTGAAGACTGGTATTAATATTATTAGTATAGTTATGAACTTGGTAATTGTAAATTATTATTTATCTAATGGGGTATAAAATAATATATCAACACGAAGCGTAATCTATATTATATTTGATAAACAACAATATAATATTTTTTATTAATAGTAATTCGTATGTTAAATAATATCCGCAAAAATTTCCGAATATACAGATTGGAATCTTTTCTTTTCCGTTTTAACGTGAAAGCGTAACAAACAAAAAACTCACTTTCGCATTTATAATATTAGTAAAGAAGTAAGGATAGTAAGGATTATTTCAGTACAAATCTACTCCATGCATCCACTATTCTGTTACACAAAAGTTTGCGCATATGTTGGCCAATCTTGACCAAACATTTGTAGCGTTGGTTTAATACAGATAATTTTGTTAAAAATTTGAATTATTTGTTAGTTTTAAAGCTTAAAATATATCTTATTTTATATGTATTACCGAAAGTAAGACTCCGTCCGTCACATTATTTTTTCGGGCATTTTTTTGCAACTTTTGAAGACACATTGCGTCACTGTGAGACGTGTTAACGTTGGCGGTGCTTGAAGCTAACTAAATAAAATAGCCTCTCACATTTCAAGTGAGCCGATATTTACCGGCACGGATTTTTTGCGTCGACCCGATATCTAGTGTATTGTTGATCGAAGATGTAATATAATATTGTTCTTCATTTGTTTTCTTTACTGCGGCCGCGGTCGTAACGAGAAGTTTCCCACGCAGTACGAGTACAATGTCATGTCAACCACAGATATTCACCTTGTCTGGGAACAATGCTGGTATTAAACAAATAATAACCATTATAGGTAGACTGATTATTTTATTGTTTAGATAAGGTACAAATTTAATGAGAATTGCCTATATCCTGGAATTATCTGTCTAATATGTATCCAAGGTTTTTGGATTCTATTTTCTGTCTACATAGGTCTACGTATTACATAGGTTCGAAAATATAAAGCTTTTACTTCACAATCGCAATAACGCTGTAAGGTAAAAACAGTATGCAGTTGAGAAATATCAACTAGCATAACGCAGGTAGGCATATACCATTTTGTTCTATAAGAAAGTTGTTTGTTGAACTTCGATGATTCATTATTCACTACAAGTATAGAAATTTCAAATTAGCTGTTGTACACTTGTTGCTGTATTTTTTGTTGGTCATTATAGGGACGGGTATATTGTAGTGCTTGTATAATCCTTTATTACGTTGTACTGCTATAAAATATCTAGAGATTGTTTTAAACTATCTCCATACAACATCATCAAAATTTGTTCATCCAGTAACAACGTTACAGAGTTACTCATAGGTACTTATTTACTTACGTAATATTAGAACTTAGATGCGTAAATATTTGTATATAAAAGCAGTGGCGGATTTACCAGCAGGCTGAGTAGGCTTCAGCCTAGGGCGGCGGATTTTAGGGGCGGCAAATTTGAGGATACTTTTAGCTATCTTATAGAAATCAAGTCTTACTTTTCTTACTTTTAAGACAGTCTTCTGTACCTTACAGAGTATAGTCTAAAAGTAAGACTTACTGAGAATTGTACTAACAAGATAATTCCTCTCATTGTATTTTAGAAAATTTAGGAACTTACATTTATAGAGGCTAGGGCGGCAAAATTTTGATAGCCTATACGCCGAAAATGAGTAAATCCGCCGCTGTATAAAAGGCTAAAACTATTTGGATTATAAATACCAATGAATATCAGATAAAGGCAGAACGGGCATTTTCTTAGCGGTGACAGTTACGCTGACCCACTTGTGAATTGCAACAGCACCCGTCAAGCTTGACGACAACTTACCGCTCTCCTGAGTCCCTCCCTTGACAATTAATTACAGCACACTCTTGTTAAATACCTGGCGATAAATTACCGCCATATTATTTTCTACACCTGATAATATTCTGTCAGTATTTTGTGCTCATTATACTGTATCATATTTTGATCACTTTTCTGGTCTTAAGTGATGAGTTAATAAGATTAAGTCTAGGGTGGACCACGTTTATATAACAAGAGACACTTTCTTCTTGAATTCACTCAGAATTAAGAAGAACCCTTTTAGAGAAGGCAGGGGCTGACAGAGAAACCTATTTGCTTTGATTAATCGAAGAAAAAGTATAATCTGTTAAAAGTAACTTATTTAATATTTCACGCTCCAAATTACAATCGGACGCTTCAAGAAATCTTTCGATGCTATTGTAAACAAATTATGCTGTTGTAATAGTCATGCAAATATCAGAAGTTTGGAGGTTAATAGTCGTATTCATTCGAGAAAATAAATAGCGTTTCACCACGACAATGAATACAATGATGAAGAAACAGTAGCCTACATGTGCTTTAATTATAGACTATTTGCAACTATCAATTATAAGGTACGAAGCAAGACGTGTGAAGGTCGGTAAATGAAATATTCTTTAGACTAAGTAGATATTAGAATTATGATATTAATTTTTCAGTTGAGCTATGGCTTCGATGCGTTGCTTTTAGAACCGGAGGACCCCGCTTCGAATCTCGGTGAAACAGGATTTTAAAAAATTGTTTCAGTCAGGCAGATAGAAGACGAAGGTGAACTCTTATTTATAATGAAAAATGATCAGTGAAACGGGCATAGAAATGTATTAATACCATGCCCATCTTTGCGTTTTCAGAGCTATATCATAAATACTTTTTTTAAAGAGATACGAATGAGATTGATCTGTTCCACTTGTTCTTAACAAACTATGTTTAAAGTATTGGAGTTGTGTAGGTTTTAATCAGAATTTATGTAGGTACAGTAATAATAAGTATAAGAAGCTTAACACTATCAAAAGTTTCTGAAAAGATTTATGAATGTAATGTTCATTCTTATTTGAAAACAAATTATTCAATAACAGGAAATAGTTAAATATTAAGTAATTGAGATTATTTCAAGCGATAATTAAGTTATTTAATTACCTAAATAATAAAATTCCAAAACCCTAAGCGACTTCTGTTGCTGATATTATAAATACGTAAGTGTCCATATAGGTATTAATCCGACCCAGTTGTATATATAGGTATTAACTTCAACTTAAAAAGTTCAAAAGATAAATATAATAGTATATATTATACTTTGTAAGATTTAGTGTTTTAGTGAATTGGATTTGAAATTACTATTAATATTTATTTATTGGGCTTTTTGCTTATCCTCCTCCCATCCTCCATCAAAAGTAAAAAGCCCACTAAGCTACGGTTAAGGTGATACATTATAACTTAACTATTAATTAATTATCATAATAATATGTATTACCTGAGTATAAACTTACATTGTGAATTTAGGGGTCGAAGGAAAATGGGAAAAGGTTTATTAGGAAAAGCGAGAACGGTTTGACTTAAGTAGGTAGTATAACACTCATTTAATTACTTTATTTTCTTCAGACTTGCAACATGCAAGTTTTAAAGTTTCCGCTAGTGATAAATAGATTACATTCTATATTTTCTAGTGTTTAATAAAATAATATTCTTTTTATAAATTTTCTTATCAATATAATTGTAAAAGTATTTAAAGGCATAGTTCGCAACTTTCAGTAAGTATATGGTATTATTGATTATTTATGAAGATAGGCAGAAAATAACGAATGCTATACTAGGTTATTGCCTTTAATAACGAAATATATTTATAGATATGTATACAGAATAAAATTAAAATACAACATTTAGTAATTTTTAGCAAAATGTTGACACAGATTGAGTAAGTGAATTTTAAATTAATTATTAAAACATACGAGTATGTTGCATTTTAGATTTTGACTAATCGATGTAGACGTTTATGAGAGCTTTGCAATATAAACGGTATAAACTAAACCAATTTTACATTAAGTGGAAGCAAATTCTAAAATATAAGTAGAGCAATTTTCTCTCTATTGGCCAAATAGTATGTGAATTGCGAAGAAAGGTACCTACTACTGCTACCAGTTCTGCATACTAAGCTTGCGACAGGCGAAGCCGGACAATTCCAAATCTCGAGGTTATCTCCGTGTTTTCGAAAGTCAATATAAATTATTATTATACAGCACGAAGCTCCTTGGAAAGGATTTAGTTATTATGAAATTAGGATTATTTAGTGCTAATTTATTGAAATTGATGCATTTTTCGTAACTCGAGTGTTCACTTAATAAGAATCTTTATCTTAAAGTGAGGATATTTTTTTGCTACTGCAAGAATCACAAATATCAAGTGCATTTTAAGAAATTCCAATTTGGGCACCTTTCAAGTTGCCACGCACGTGCAAGCTATACTCGTATACAGTAATTATTATTAATTTTATAACAGTAGGTATATAATAGCGTAGGTAAATTATATTGATTTGCAAAAATAATTTAAGGGTATACTATGAATGAATAATTGAATATATTTTATTTGTATCACATTTCTTCAGCCTGTGCATCTGTTTGTTCACATAATACGCGGAAAACCAATAGATAGGAGATTCGATTCAATATCAATATTGATAGCTTGATAACTTATATAGTACTTATAGGTATCTTATGTAAACTACAACTGGATAATCTTAGTAGGAAACCGATTTTAATGTGTTTTAGGTGTAGGATATTCTGTATCTCAAACTAATGAACGCATTGAGTTGTCAAATTCATATTGACTAAATTTTTTTACATTGGGCCATAATCAGTAACTGTCACCAGTCAGTGAAAAAGCTGAAGATGTATGATGTAAAATTTGTAATTGTAATTACAAAGTGTTTATTACATTTTCCACCGCTAACTAATATGTTTCGATATCATGTGCAAAAATTATATAACGGCACCGAACTCCATATTCACAAAATATCTTATGAGATTGGTTATTTAGTAATTAAATATTAATTCATGCAGAGTACCTGTAACCAGAATATTTCGGATGGGTACACATTATTCGTGACTGTTCGTGCATAGCCACACAATCTCACCTAATCAGTAAACACGAAACTTACGCAATATCTTTTGGCGTCACTTGGCTGTGTGGTCGCGTTTCGCTTTCACTATAATAACTGCTTTCTATAATTTTGGGTGAATCTGTGCGACAATCACGTTTTGTAATATTGTGACCTATGCGTTACTACTCACGTCAAACGTTGACTTCATTCGTTTCTGTTATGAATAATTTAAGTAGCATGTAGTTAGATATGTATCAATTATAAGTTTACGAATCTCGACACCTTCAAATCTATGATGATTTAAACTTTTTATTTTATTAAATTTTGCTAAGAAATTACATGTTATATAGCTTATGAGTATTTTACATCTAACTTAGGTTACTACAGTAGGTATTATTTTGCTTAAAACTTAGTGAATTTTCTTAGTGTTCATAATTAATTTTAGAGAGACTTTGTTCATGTCTTTTAAGGACTTACACTATTTTTCTAGGCAGATCACTAACACTACACACTAACTCAAATGGTTCAGTTCACTTGAATCTTCTCACGGTATCCGTGTTGTCAAGGAGCTGTATTACCTCGACATTCACATTATTATTTCAATCTGATAACTCAGTATTTTGTATAGAGTAAGGGTCAAATGGGTAGGTGACTCACTTGATAGTACTTAGATTACCACCGTCGCATATACGTACTACAACACCAGAAGATCTGTAGTTGCGACTTACGAATACCTACGCATGTATTATTACATAATTGATTCGAAGATTCCTTCTTGGTTTCCAATGCATGATAATGGATCTGCCGCTTTCATTTTGCGGCTGTAAATAATAATTATTGCCCCTACAACATATAATTAATACTTGCATTACCGATATGTAGACACCGTTCTGTAATATATTAAATAACTAGCTGATGCCCGCGACTTCGTTCGCGTGGAGATCACTTTATGCTGAACTTTTAATCAAGCTTTCTTCATATTATATATCCTCTATCCTCTGTACTTGGTGATTTCTTTTCTGAAAGAGCTATCAGAGTAGTCATTGAGGGTTGCTTTTGCATCATATTATCGATATGTTTAATGGTGGTTGAGGTTGGGGTTCAAATGATGATTTGAAATTCAAAATAAATACCATAGTAATTGAAAAAATGACTTTAAAGAAACTTTAGGGAGATGCATATCAATCAAATTTTACGTCACCAAAATGCAGATATTATGTGTCTTTTTCCACTAATCAGAGTTCAGTCGAAGATTGGATTCAATGCATTTTCCGTCTTAAATATATGCACGAAAATGGTACGGGGGTTTGAAAATACTTACGACACATGGAAAAAACGCCAAGAAAATGTCTAAATACGAATAAAATGAATGAAAAAAATAGTATGGCCATGTTGGCCAATTACTTATTTATTTATAAATTTAATAAGTGTGGAAGATATTATATCCACCTCGATATTTATTTCTTTTAATTGATCACTTTTAATTTCAGATATTTTTGTTTAATTCCCTTGGAAAGGAAAGGATTGATGAAAATGCGAAATAAACGATCTCATAAGAAATACATTTTTAGAATAGTTCAATAATACATTTTCTATTTTCAATATTAGTTCTTTTAAAAATATAAAAAAAAAATACAAAAAATATTTCCCTTAGTGATGATTCGAACTCGCATCTGAGGTTACGTAGTACGACCGTATATCCACTATGCCACGAACACATATCGAAAAAGGCGAAATTATCAAACTATTTCATTTACATATCAAACTGTGATTGACATCTGACAATTCGAAAAAATTCAACGCGAGTCAGTTTTCATTGCAATTTGTTGAAATGGTTCCTTTAAAATAATGTTTAAATGATGATAACTTCTTTTTCCGACAACCGATTTCGATGAAACAAAGCCTATATGTTGCCCTGGACTTTGCTTAATATATTTGTATAAATTACGCGAAAATCGGTTCAGTATCTTCGGAGATTAGCGTAAACAAACAGACAGACAGACGGACAGACAGACAGACAGACAGACAGACAAGAATCTTAAAAATTGCATTTATGCATTCTGCTACCCTTCTTTTATCACCCCTCTTAATTTCTGGTAAAAATATTTAGTGAAGCGTAATTTCGATCCTACTCTTTTATTATATGTATAGATTATATTTAAAGGTACAACTTAGACGTCAGTATTTTATATAGGTACCTAACAGGTATGCCGTGATTAGATAAGATGCAAATGAAAATATGATAGGTAGAAAGAAAATATAAGAAAACTTGTCTTGATTGACTTGAAGATATTATAAGTACTTGGTCATAACGTTTTTGCATCATCAACATTAGAAAATGATTATACCTATGGTCGTGTTGCGCAGATTTTTTTAAATTGTTACCAGCGTTCTGTAGATAGCTTTAACTTACTTTTATTTCAATGCTAATACTGTATCCTCGTGACTTTCGACGTGTCAGTAAATAGTTGGACATTAATGTTTAAATAAAATAGGTGTTAGAATACTATGAAACATTCTGCTTACAATGAGAAATCTAGTGTCCATTTTCCAAGAGGCAACTCAAATCAAAATTCATCAGTCTTAAAATTAGATTCAATCTGAACGAAGTCTTGACATATGGACCTATTTTAAGAATCAGAATTACAGATCAGTGATTTGTAATTCTAATACAAAACCAAGCCGTTCCAATACATATGTATACCTAGTATTAGTTACTTACAATTCGATGCTACGTTCCGCTTCTTGGATGACTTACAATTTGAAAAAAGGAACTATTTATATGTTACTTATGGCTATTGTTTAGTACTAGTAATCGTAGTATAAGTATATTTTTGCTTATCAATTTCTTATGATCTACGAGGATATTAACGATGATCCCGATGATACCCTCGGACTTGCAGATGCCCATTAGCGCCGGCACGGTGGGCAGTTATTTATATTGTATTTTAAATTGGCATCCATAGTCAGAATCGGAATAGATATATACAGATACACTGTATATACCGTTACTCTTATTTCGTGACATATTGTTAAAACAATCAGCAGTTACTAAATCACATTTGAATGCCGTGTGGCTTATAAGACATTTACGATGGTCACGATATTTTAAGTTCATTTAATCTAACATGAATTAATGTAATCATTGAATAAAATATACCCTTATGAAGGAGTTTTTAAATAAACCAGAAGTTAAGGATCAGTATTCAAAATTGTACCATTAATCGATGTTCTGTGGCTGAGGAATTGTGAAGGAAGGGAGGTGTACTCTTCCTCCAACCTTAAGAATGAATCTTCGACCAGTCGAATTACTGACAGTGGCCGGCCGTAAGGCCTCAGTGTTTAATGTCGAGATGTTGTATATACCTATACTCAGCGCTTGGAAACACTTAGCGTGATTTAGGATTATTGACGTTTTCATACTGATTGTAGCCGCAGATTGTAGATGTCGCTACAGTATCCATCAAGTGAACCTCTTTCTCGTCCGTCTACATCACACAATATAATAGCCCAATACATTGTCTTGATCGATCGATTCAGTGCATTCAGTAGCTTTTTTGTTGGCAGATATGAGATAACCGATAGCTGCCATATTGATCTGTTTATTAACCTACAAACCTTTGTGGCTTCGTAATATACCTTGTTTCATTAAAAGAAAGAATTATGAAAAATATATTATGTAATTATAATAATAATCTCAGCCATATGTAACGCAATGCCTACGATTTGGTTTCGACTCAATTATTTTTATAAGCATTCGTTACTAAGACCTTGCTAGGAAACCGACAAATGCTTTCAATTCCGCCATTCACAACGTTAAATTCTGTTCGATTTTTTTTAAATATATCATTCAGATATAAAATGTGTAGTGAATGGATTTTAAATGTAGGTCACTTAGGCCCTTGTTGCAAGCATTAAGTGGGGTTTTACATAATATTTTCATGCTACTGTTTTATCACGTGGCATTATTTGGCTTACTTATCTCTAATAAAAATCTTACATTAGATAAATTAATGTTACTCCATAATGTTATGATAAGCTCTAACTCACTTATCGATTGATTTTGATATAATAGATATATATTACGGATATCATTCAGTCACGTTTCAAAACAAATTATATATTTATTTGCTCGTATAGGTACCTAATATAACTAGCAATGTTTTATTATTATAGTCGGAACAAATTACGTATCTAAGTTTAGCCAGTGATGGTGATGATAATATGAGGTTACAATCTTTGGATTATAACCTCATATTATCATCACTATTTTTATTTATATATATAAAGAAAATAAAACCTATTTTCTTTGCAGTTAATTTTTTTATCTGACATTTTCAATGTCAGTTGATTGAAAGCTTCATGTAAAAATAATATTGTAAAATAGAGATATTTCTTTCTTAGCAATTGAATGTGATTATTAATTTAGAATAATAATTTATATTAAGAGAATCGAATAAAAAACTTTAAATGTCGTTTCTCTGTTATCAGACGAAACTCATGGTTTTATTTTATTAGATTCAAGTTCAAATAACTATCTTATAAAACGACATTTTTTTGTTTTGAAGAAATTGATTCAAAATGAATAAGTTGAAATTTGAATTTACCATTTTACCTGGGAGTGATGAGAAAACTAACATTTTCGCTATAACCTCAATAGGTGCGAGCGACAATAAGATATATGCGATACCAGAAGAGCTGCAAGCAGCTGCTTTGCATAAAGAGATTACAAGAACCAGTACTTTTGCAAAAATAAAGAATAGTTTGAAAAAACGTTACCAGGTAAGAAGAGTGTGGGTTACTATGACAGATGAGCTCGAAAGTACTTACATCGACGAAGACGGAAATTTACAATTTGATGGTCAGTATCTGGAAGAAATAGATCAGAAACAAAGTGTTGCTGTACAGCAGACGAAAACAGACACTTTGGAATTTTTTTTTGAGAATTTTGTAGAGAAAGCTCAGGGAGAGAAGCGTCAAGGACTAAAGCATATAGTAGAGCGATTTGTTATTGAAAAATTTACTAGCAAAAATACAAATGCAGACCATTGGATTGATATGTTTGAAAAAGAATGCGAACGTTTTGAGGTAAAGACAGATGAGAAAAAAATTGAAATACTAAGATTATTTATGGACAAGAGTTGTGCAGACTGGTACACTTCTATGATAATGAAACTTACAATGAATTCGGATTGGTCAACATGGAGAACAAAGTTCTGTGAAACGTTTGCAAACAAGGGATGGAATCCGGTCACTTATGCTTTACAATTTAGATACAAGGAGGGGTTGCTGCTGGATTACGCAATTAAAAAAGAAAAACTTGTTTTAGAAATGAGAAGATCTATTGATACAGGTACTTTGATAGATTTGATTGCAGCCGGTCTGGCGGAATTTGTCCTAAATAGAATCAACAGGGAAATACTAAAGGATACTGTAGATTTATTTAATGAAGTAGGTAAATATGAGCATATGGTTAACAGAAAAAGTTCTGTTCCAAAGAATAAAAGTAGATATTGGAGAAATACTAATATAAATGAAGAATACACTCCTTGCAAGATATGTGAGAAATTGAGCAAAGGTTCTCGTTATCATCCGGAAGACAAATGTTGGTTTAAAACAAAAGAGGAAAAAAAGAATACAAACAAGTTTAAACATGTGAACAATGCTTATATAGAGACAGAGTTGAACAAAACTACGCAAAAAAACTAATAGCAACACCATTAATAAAAGTCAAACTGTTATTAAATGACAAATTAGAAGTATACGGAATTTATGATTCGGGATCAAATGTATCTTTGGTGAATTCTAAATTAATAAAACTAAAAGGAGAAAATAATGATATGAATGAAACTAATTTAATAACAATTAATGGTGTTAAGAAAACAAATGGTTTGACGTCCTTGAAAATAAAAATTATGGCATTGGAGAAGAATGTGGATGTATACATCATTGATGAACAACATTTCCCATATGATTTCTTAATTGGATTGGACTTAATAAAAACATTCAAATTAATACAGAATGAAGATTTGATAATAAGTCAGAAAGCTGATCCGGAAAACAAAGATATAATAGAGGATGATAATATAGAAAAGGAAGTACAGAAACAGTTAAATCACGAAGAAAGAGATAAAGAAACGAAAGAATATACAATAAACTTTAATGAGCATATAAAAGAGGATGAGTTTAAGGCGAACATAGATCATTTAAATGAAGAAGAAAAAATGATAATAAACGAATTGATAGAAAAATATAAGAGTATATTTGCTAAAAATAAATACGACATTGGTACTGTAAATGGATATGAAGCGAGAATAGATTTATTAGTGGAAAAATACTGCAGTAAACGGCCTTACAGATGTACTATAGAAGATAAAAAAGAAATAGAACAACAGATTGCAAGGTTGTTAGATAACAAATTAATTGAAGAGTCTTACAGCCCATTTGCAGCACCCGTTACTCTAGCCTTTAAAAAAGAAGATAATAGGAAATCTAGGCTATGCATTGATTTCAGAGATTTAAATAAAATAGTTGTACCTCAGGCACAACCATTTCCTCTGATTGATGATTTGATGACAAAAGCAAGGGATTGTAACTATTTTACTACCCTAGACATAAACTCTGCGTTTTGGTCGATTCCATTACGGGTCGAGGACAGAAGTAAAACTGCGTTTGTAACACACGAAGGTCATTATCAATGGTCCTGTCTGCCTTTTGGATTAAAAACTTCGCCGGCAATTTTTCAAAGAGTACTAAGCAATATTTTGAGAAAACATAAACTAACGGATTTTGCAGTAAATTACATAGATGATATTCTTATATATTCCAAAACTTTTACTGAACATATTGAACATTTGGAGCGGTTAATGAAAGCTATAAAAGCGGAAGGCTTTCGGTTGAAATTTACAAAATGTACCTTCGCTTCAAATAAGGTTAAATATCTAGGCCATATAATACAAAATAATTCAATAAGACCACTGAAAGACAACCTAATTTCAATAAGGGAATTTCCAGTACCTAAAACACAGAAGAATGTTAGACAGTTTATAGGAAAAATAAATTTTTATAATGATTATATACCTAAAAGAGCAATGATACTGGACCCGTTACATAATTTACTGAGGAAAAATGTAAAATTTGTTTGGACAAATGAATGTCAAAGTTCATTTGAAACTATTAAAGGTCTTTTGTGTTCCCAGCCGATATTGGAAATATATGATAAAGATTTACCAATTAATATCTATACAGATGCATCGCTTAAGGGAGTTGGAGCAATTTTAAAACAGGTACAGCCAAATAAAGAGGAGAAACCGGTAGCATACTTTTCAAAAAAACTAAATGACGCACAAAAAAGAAAAAAAGCAATTTATTTGGAATGTTTAGCTATTAGAGAAGCAGTAAGGTATTGGCAGTATTGGTTGATGGGAAAATCGTTTACAGTATATACAGACCATAAACCTCTAGAAAATATGAATTTGAGATCGAGAACTGATGAAGAGCTGGGAGATTTAACCTATTATTTGTCACAGTATGATTTTGTGATAAAATACTCACCAGGAAAACAGAATGTAGAAGCAGACTGTCTCAGCAGAAATCCAGTATTAGAATCGGATACAAATATAGAAGATCAATTGGATATTGTTAACTTCATAAAGCTAGATGATATTTTGATAGACCAGAAAAACAATAAAGATTTAGAAAATAAGAAAGAGAAATTGGTAGAAAAAATGGGAGTATATTTTAAAAAGAATAAAAAAGGAGGAAAAATAATATTGACTGAGGACTATAGCATACAATTACTAAAAGATGTTCATGAAAGTCTATGCCACATTGGAATTGGACAAATGTTGAAAACGATTGGACCCCTGTACACAGCGAAAAATTTATGTCATAATATTAAAGAAGTTTGCAGAAACTGTGAAATTTGTATAAAGAATAAAACAAGAGGAACAGATAGATATGGTTTTATGTCGCATCTTGGCCCAGCCACGAAACCTTTCGAGATAGTATCTATTGACACAATTGGCGGATTCGGAGGTTCCAGATCTACAAAAAAATATCTACATCTTTTGGTTGACCACTTTACTAGATATGCCTTCATTTTAACCTCTAAGACACAAAATGCAAGTGACTTTATAAAGCTAGTGAGTAATATTTCAGAAAAGGGAGATATTGGTATTCTGTTGACTGACCAATATCCTGGGATTAACTCAAAGGACTTCAAAAATTTTGTAAGAGAAAAACGGATAACGATAGTTTTTACTGCTGTGAATGCACCGTTTTCTAATGGTCTTAATGAGAGGCTGAATCAAACATTAGTTAGCAAAATAAGATGCAGATTAAATGAATCTAGAGAAAAGAAGGCTTGGACAACGATAGCACAGGAATGTGTCAGAATATATAATGAGACTATTCATACTGTAACTGGTTTTACGCCGAGATATTTATTAGATGGAGAAAATTGTTCTATATTACCTAAAGAGTTACAACACAAGAAAATACATAATGACTGGACTAGAGACAGAACAATAGCACTAAAGAATACTTTAAAATCACATAATTATAATAAAACGATGATGGACAAAAAGTTAAAATATTGGAATTTTGAAGTTGGAGATATTGTATACGTGGAAAATGGAAACAAGTTAAACAGAAAAAAATTAGATGAAATTAGAATTGGTCCTTTTCAGATTTTGGAAAAAATATCGGATACTATATACAAGATAGATACAGGACACAGAAAAAGAGAATCTAATCTTTTTCATATCACGAAGCTTGTCCCGGCTCCAAGAATAGAGGACAGATAAGTGGAAAGTGATTTTATGACATAGCTGATGGATATATTAAGGGGAAATTCCCTTCTTAAGGGGGGGAGATATAAAGAAAATAAAACCTATTTTCTTTGCAGTTAATTTTTTTATCTGACATTTTCAATGTCAGTTGATTGAAAGCTTCATGTAAAAATAATATTGTAAAATAGAGATATTTCTTTCTTAGCAATTGAATGTGATTATTAATTTAGAATAATAATTTATATTAAGAGAATCGAATAAAAAACTTTAAATGTCGTTTCTCTGTTATCAGACGAAACTCATGGTTTTATTTTATTAGATTCAAGTTCAAATAACTATCTTATATATATATATATTTGGAACATAAATAAACTATTTTCTATAATTATAATGTAATATGATTGCTAAAATGGTGATTATTTGTCAAATTTTAACTTTTCAGCTGGGCCCGTGTACCCAGTGGGGCATTGGGGACGGCTAAATTACAGCATCAGCTACGATGGTTTTTTGTAGGTACCCATTAGTACCCAGGGTTTTCTTTGAAGGTTGGAGACAGTTGATCACATTTATTTTCACACTCTCTTTTATTGCTTGTTACTTGAAAGTATTAAAATATTGTAACCAGTAACAATCGGTTACGACTCAACCTGCACGCGGCAGCTAAAAATTCAATAATAATAAAGCATACTTGAGTAAAACATCACAAGGTTAT
This sequence comes from Anthocharis cardamines, assembly GCA_905404175.1. Taxonomy (NCBI): domain Eukaryota; kingdom Metazoa; phylum Arthropoda; class Insecta; order Lepidoptera; family Pieridae; genus Anthocharis; species Anthocharis cardamines. Next base: position 7,252,949 of record FR989959.1, read on the forward strand.
CCAATGTATTTTATCAAAGGCCACCTCTAAACAATAGGCTATGATATATCTAAAATAAGCGTATTGTATTTTGACATTTTATCAAGAACTTATATTTAATTAATTGGACTACGTAGTCCATGCTGCGAGTCTCTACAGCTCTTCCAGACATTTATTTAATATTGTAATCGAGAATAACCACATCCATACTCAGGAGACCCTAAGTTCGATTCTCAGGTAACCAATGCAATACGTTTGCCGCACTATCGTCAGCTGAGCGCCTAGTTTTAACAACTTACGGAAAAGTATTCGTATCGTCGAGCTGTGATTTGTATGAAATTTCAAATGATTTCTCATACAACTGATAGATGGACGATTCAAATATTTTTTCGATCGTCGTTCGTATACATAAATAGTGCTTTAAAGGTATGAGACCTGTCACTTCGGTAGTGTACCACCTTTTAAACGCTGACAATAATAATAAATAAGTATATTAGACTTAAATTTGTTTTGTGTTTGTTTCAGTTATTCCAGCTATAGTTTCATCAGTCACAATTTCATCAAATGGAAACAGTCCAGAACTTAAAAACATAAGACCCATGTCAACGGATTCACAAAATAAATTTAATCCGTACATATCAAGCTCAAAGCAACAAGATGTTGGTGTTACCAAATACAAATCAAATGGGTCATTAAAAGTTAATTCTACCAAACTAGGCATAAATGAAAGATACCGCAGATTGATTCCATACATGACTTTTTACTATGCTAATGATATCGCCACACCATCGACTATTCCACAGGAACAAGCGAAGTCAGTAGAAGTTGAAAAAGCAGAAATAATTGAGACTAGCAACATCGATCCTAGTCAGAGGGAAGAAAGGGTCATTCATTCATCTCCAAGGCACAAGAATATCCCAAGATATCAAGGCAATCGTTTGACGCAATACAATATTGCATCTGCAAATCCCACTAAGCTTTATTTCAAAGAAGTTCTCCCTACGTTCTATCAATCTTCAAACAAATTCACTCCAAACTATAATCCTCTTATACTTGACCATAATATTCATGCAGAAAGAGAGCGCGAATATGAAAGATTTATTGTTAAGCCTTTCAAAACGCCGAGTGCTCCATTTTCGCAGCCAACGAGGAAGCCTTTTTTAAATTCATACCATAATGACGATGCTAATATACAATATTATCTATCTGAAAAAGAAGTTGCTCCTAAATATAAATTAGTTCCGTATGAACAAACACCTCCAATCAAGATGTATCCACAATACGATAACGTAGAAAAAGTCAAACAATATAATGTCCCGATTCAAGAAGCTGTTTATATAAAACCTAAACCAACACAACCACAATACATTTATTATAATGACAATGTACAATATAAGCCAAAAAAACTACCGACGACAATATCTGAAATGTATTATGAGAAACAAACTCCTGTAGCACCACTAGCCGAACCTATGATTGAAAGTGGATTTCGGCCAATTATAGATTCTAAGCCATACACAACTGAAAGTCCTCACTTCACAGTAGTATACCAACATCCACTTCCTAAGTTAGAAAGACCACCAGAGGATGTTGTCATTAGGAAACCGAGTTACCAATATGTGTTAGAAGAACCAACTTACATATCAAAACCAACACATAATGAAAATACAAAGACCGCAAGCTTAGCAGATCTTCTTAACTCGTTACAGCTTAATAAATCTATACCTAAACCGATAACAAAAGAAAACGTGAGTGCATCAATTACAACACTACTGCAAGTATTAAATGCTTTAAAGGCCCAGCAAAATGAAATAGAAGCACCTGTTTTGAGCACTCCAAAAGCTTTTGTTGCATCAGATATACCAGTGAAAACAACTCCAAGACCTATAGCGCATACAACGAATCCTCCTATACAAGAAGTCGAATTCGAAGAACCTTACCTGGCACAAGTAAATCCTCCATCCCAACATTTGGATGGTAAGTTACCAGTAAATTATTATTATAAGAGACCTTAGAAAATAATTTCAAATAAGTGTATTATATGTACTAAATAACAGTAGTATTGTATAATTTTCGTATGCTACGCATATAAAATCACTGTTAAAAATAAACAAAATTCCGACTACATGTTTATCTGAGTACACAGTGTTATTAACATCAATAAAACCAATCTAATGGCATTTATCCAAATCAGTCAAGCAGCTTGCGCTAAAATTTCATAACGGTCAAGGAAAACTGAAATTTCTTCGCAGTAATAACAATATTTTCTCGTAAATCTATCACTTCGTTCATTATAGATTTCCCCCCTGGAGGAACCAGTCAACAATTTCCACAGCCAATACATTCGGATGATGAAGGCGGCACTCCTGGGCGACCTGGAGTGGATTATCCAATTTTGACAGTAATTCCACCCACAAAATTTGATTGCAAGACCCAAAGGTACAAAGGATTCTTCGCAGACCCAGAAACGAGATGTCAGGTTCGTATATTATTGATAATTTTAGGTACATAAATTATTAATGGAATTAAAAATGACTTATTGTTTCAGGTCTGGCATTATTGTGACCTGAACGGCGGACAGGCATCGTTTTTGTGCCCCAATGGCACTATATTTTCACAAGCGGGACTAACTTGTGATTGGTGGTTTAATGTACGATGTGCCTCTACTACTCAACTCTATGTTCTGAATGAGAGCCTCTATAAATTTATTTTGCCCCACTCTCCAAAGTTCCCAGAAGACTACAGTGGGCCATTAGTAGATAAGTAAGTCTGAGATTATTATTTTTGAAACTTTGCTTTGAGATTGTTTTGTTCGTAATCTTTATACACATTCCGTAATTATCATACTTAAAAATTGCAATAAACATGTATTTGTGCAGATAGGTGCAACTATACTTAAGTCATTGTAAAACAAACATATAGTTAACGACGCGGATAAAGTTGACCTTAGCCGATCGATTATTATTTGCTAAACTGATATTGTAATATATTTTTATTATTATTGAAGAAGCTTATGATATTTCAGGTATCTGAGTTTAAAGTTCAAGGAAATGGAAGAACAATTTAAGAAAAATAAAAACAAAACTAAACAGACTGCATCAGAGAAAATAGATGATAGTGAAGAAGATGCCTCAAGTGAAAAAGCTCCAGAGGAAACGAGTACGGAAAATAAAAGCGAAGTTGAAGGAAGAGATACGAGTAATGCAGGGGTAATTATTGAGTCTGTTGGAGCTAGCGGTAACGTAGAGAGATTGCAAGAGAAATAATTTCAAAGTGAATTTAGGTATATATGAGTACATGAACTAATTAATTTACCAATAAAACTTTTAGTCTTAAGTCAACTGTGATTTAGTTACTGTAAATTATTTATAAGTAACTTCATTGAATGTCGGTATTAACGTGAAACTGTATGAATTTGGTCGGCGTAGTATTAAGAATTAAACTTGCCATATTTCGCCATGTTTAATTCGGGTGCATAAGTTTTCATATAATTTAATCTTTGAGTATGTTCATTCTAGATCCGATAATTTTAGTTTGTCATGCTTATTTATATATGTTTAATATAGCTAGTTAATTAGATCTTGAAGTGTAGTATGTTAAATCATATGTATTTTTTAAAATATATTTAAGGAATCTGAAAGAATAAATCAGTAACTCGATAATATTATGTAATGGTAGTGATTGTATTGACTAATAATTATAACGTTGAATGACTTTTAAAATATCGAATAATAAGCAATAAAATGTCCATTGCCATCCTAATTTATTCTCTTCTAGATATTCGGGAACTATTTTGTACATAACAGTGGTTAGTTACAAAGTTATACACCACATAATTAATTTTACTTGACTTTGGACTAAGTTTTGTGTCTTCCTATTTATTCCTATTGTTAGTTTTAAGCAATGTGCAATATGTATTGAAATTATCTAACAGTGAAATACAATAAAAAATGAATGTGTAGATATTTTAGTGTTTCTTTAGCCTATAATGAAAACACCGATCCAGTTCTTACATTTAATGATATTATTTACAAGATGTTTTTTTTGGCTTATAACTATCTTTAGCAACATTAACATAGAATAGAAACATTATTCAAGATTTTCAGTAAACACAAAAACTTTTAGTGTTGATAAATTGAAAACAAATCAAATATTTTGACTATTTCGTTCTATGAAACCTTTGATTAACTACATTCTTAGATTGGGACTCAACATCAATAAACACTTATTAAGTATTAAGAAGATTAAATCTGACTATATGGATGTATTATTAATTGAAATATCAGAATATAATATTGAGATCCTAGAAAGGTTTACTATTATACACGAATGATTAAGCACGTCGAAACGGTTCGTACTTCATTGAAATATACAACATACACTTATTTGAACGACATTGGCCCGTTATAAGCTAATACATAAACACCTAATATAATGCATTTTTTGCAGATAATAGTTTTACAAAAATATAATTTGGAATAGCTTCTTAAGAAATTTGTAAAATTGCTCCAGTATCCCTATCGCGATACGCACATTTAAAATTAATGTGAATGTCACATGATTATTGGGAGTAACAAACAGGATACATTAATTTTGATTCATAATTTACCTAATTATTTACAGACCAAACTCCTCAGTTTACGTCAATCACAAGTTGTTGCCGTTTCAGTCTTAGCGTTTCATTCCCCAATTATGATATTTAAGCCAATAATATATGGATTTATGGATTCCAAAATGATGATTTGACACTGCGTAATATTCATCAATTAAACACCGATACATCTGTACAAAATTAGGTATAGCCAAGGTCTATTTAAATCATGCCTATGTTACAGCAGCTCCTTTTTATTCTAGACATTTAAACGTAAAGATCAAAATATAGATTTCGTGTACACATACATTTTATTTACAGTAATAAAGACACCATATTAAGAATAATGATAATCACATATAGATTAAATATTGAGAAAAACTAACCTGGATAGTTAATATACTTACTTAGTGACTGTTCGTAGCGACTAGACACGTGTTTCATTGTGAATTCATTCGTTCACAGCTAACATTCAAATGGTGATTTGCAATTCGTCATTAATTACCCTGTTAGTAACATACATCACACTTAACTACAGAACAATAACGCACGAAAACGTGCACTAAATGCAACTTAACGTACACCGTCAAAACCGACGGGTCACAAACAAAGAAGGGGTTGTCTCGAGAGCAAGGTAGAGGTCGTGTAGAGGTCGGGTGGCGTTCATTCGGTGGTTCGTTCTTAGTGTTTGAGCAGAAGGGCGGCGTGTTTGAGCCGCAAGTGCGAGCGCAGGGTGTCGATGCGGCTGTAGGTCGCGGGGCAGTAGGGGCACAGCGAGCGCTGCGCGGTGTGCGAGTGGAAGTGGTGCCAGCGGTTGGACACCTCCTTGCCGCACGACTTGCACCGCCAGAGCGCGGCGCTCTCGGTGGCCGCTACGAACATGCTGTGGTACGAGTACTGCGCCGCCGGCACGAGAGGCCGCTCTGCAATCAATCCCGCTAGCCCGTCACCACGACATTCTTACTACTCGCCTATCTCCTCTACTTGTACGGACTTGTTCTTAGGACTTTTGTCAATTGAATTACTCGGTAATGCGAATTGTAAAAGCTCTTAACATTCTAGATCAGTAATAGTACAATTATCATTATGAGATTTTATTATTAGTTCTAAAGAATAGCGTCTTTATATAGTACAATGCGATTCAAATAAGAGTAGGAACGTCAATGACCTCTGCCTGTCAAATGTCACTTGAAAAGTACAGTTTGCATAAATAACTTATTTGCAATAACGGTTTATTTGACTTTGATTTAACCGATTCTTCCTGAACCAACCAAAATTATATTAAAGTCATAATGAGTTTTTTTTAAACCATATTCTTTTTCTTTCTTATTCTCATTGTTGGCAAGAAATCGCCTAAAGGACGCATGACGTAAAGGCCCAAAAGCCATGCCAAAATTATTAAAAAAAAAAGTACGTCAGTCGCCATTTTTCGTTGTTGGTATGCTTTGTCGTGCAACTGAGTGCATGTTCTTGTGGAGCGATACTATTTCTTATATTAATTCTGTTTTTTTTCACATAAGCTTCGTAAATAAATTATATTTTAAAAAAATATTATTTTGCTCATCATACCTAACTGGTTTGAATTGACAGCTATGACATCTCAATATGGCACAAAGTCGAGCCTATTCTTATTTGAATCGCATAGTATGGGTGTGGCCATAGTTAAAATATTTACATGACTTATAAAATTTCTATAATTTGTAACTACTTTATTGATTTTATACTGATTTCTTAAAACTATAGGTTCAGCAATACTTTCAGTTGCAACATTGAATTAGGAACGCATGCATCTCTTTATAACAACTAGAAGCATTGCCGTTTCTGCGATACGACGGCGAACAGCGAGCTGTCGGCCATCACATCATCTTATAACACTTCGCAAATGGGATGGAACATGTGTCACGCACAACTGAAACTACACGAATTGTAACATACCACAATTTAATGTAAAAATTAGTAATAAATACAACAGATAAATGCAGGAGTTTGCAACATGTTAAAATTGCATTACATAACATCAAACAATGTGAAATAAAAATTGCATTAACTGCTTGCATAAAACAAAATTATTTAAAATTAAACTTTTAATGGAGGCATCAAACCAAGACATCAAAAATATTTATAAACAACAAATCGCTCATAAAAATTCCATGTAAAAATATAACAAGACCGACAGAGTCAGCGTCACGTATACGATTTGACACCCCCGCTCCTATTAGTAGTACACTATTGTGATACACGACACTATAACAAATTGGCTAATGTTAAAGAAGAAACAAAATAGAACATAACTAGACCATTGCTATCCTGAAATAACCTCAGAGCTAATCCTGCACTCCACTGAGTTCGAATGATAATACCACATCCTTGTGATATCAAAGTTAAAATTTAATATAATATAAATTGGAATATTCAATTAGGTTGGCCAAATAAGTGACTAGGTCCATAAGACCTTATTTTCATAAGACTAATTTTAGTAATTCGTTAACCTTATGTTTAAAATTCCATATGGCATAAAGTTAGCTTTCATTAAGTTCAATTAATTATATATCGTATAATTATTAAGTTGCATACTTTTTGAAAGCTGAAATAAAGAGATCAAAGGGAGATATTTTCTGAGCCAAACGATGTGATACTCCAAAATATTCTGGCCAGACACTATCATAGTATCCTAACCTAAAATAATCTATGTTACTAATGAATCGATTTGCTATAGCAAATTTAATATTAAAAAATTGGTCTCGAGATAGTAAATATAAAAAAAAAACAAATGCATTCACGATTAGAAGCGTTTAACGCGGTGTACAGCTCTATGGCAGAGCTCCTTACTATACCGGACCGGATAGCTATGATCTATTCCAACAATAGGATTCAACTTGCGCGATAATAAATTATTAAAGAGTACATCACTATTACGATTGGCAGAGGTAAACAAGCTAATATTAATATTACCAGCTATAAAACCTGTACAATGCCGTAACCCAAACATTCATTTACTATGTAGATATAGAAATTAAGAGTAGATCACTTATATGTTAATACAAATAGGTAGATATTCTCTTTAAAAGACATTAATTACCTTTAAAATATTATTTAGTTTGGTTACGTAATTAAATAACTAGTAATATTGCACTGAGTATGAAATGCTATCAAATTATAAGCGCCCACGATACAATGAACGGCAGATATAAAAATCTTTGATAATCTTAAAAATAAATATAAATCTTTGTGGAAGTAACATTTTGGTTATTTAAATATAAAATCCGTAAGGAACGTTGGAGCTTAGTGCTTATTTCAAGTGGGCCCCTATAATTAACAGACGATTGTATAAACTAGGTACGATACGAGTTATGACTATGTTTAAAAATTGCACAAGTGAGTTGCATGTTCACAGCTACTAAACAGCAATAACGCCACAACTTAGTAATTATTTATTTATCGGGAGAATCACGGATATATTTGGATGCGGCAATACAACACCACAGCAATGTGCCGCGGTTTGGTGGAGTAAGATCGATATTATACAAACGGCGTCTTAACAATCTAGATATATGTATTAGTAAAATTCGAAGAGGTCTGAAAAAATTAAGTTAAAATCTCGAGTGATACTGTAATCTCTAGGTGTGTACGACATATCTATATTACCCGTTGACCAGACAGATGCGACCTCAGTTGGATGCTAGATGCCTTACATTTACGCAAAATAACTAATCATAAAAAACATTAATTAATTAATTAATATTACAATAGGAGTCGAATCGTAGCGTGTTAACACTCTTGGTTCTAGCACCATTCCATTTTATCACATTTCAGTTACCGTACCACTCTAAAGTGTTTTACTAAAAATGTAACAATCTTAAATCTTAATTGAAAAATACATATACATAAACGCTAGGTTAGTCCCAATCGTAGAATGCCGACTTTAGTTACTAAATGCAACTTCCGAATCCACCCTACCTTAAAGTAATCGAAAGAGGTCTTGGACCTCAAGCACCGTTCACGCGCGCCTCACACAAGTAAACACCTACCAACGATCAAATAAAACATATTACGTCTCCGCTCAAATATTAACTCTTATCAACGCAAATAAACGAAATCAATGTTACTATTTATGATGAATCAATAAAAACAAACAACACTAATAAATCATATTATATAGATAAATATAAAATTATATTAAATCAGACAATAGAATATATCTAAGTATAAAAAAACAATCTCCGTAAATAGATCAACTAGTCTAGTATAAAATAAAAAAAATCTTTTCGTATGTTTCCTTAGGCGCTATCCGTAATACATCACAAATCCCTTATAATCTTATCCATCTTGCAAAGGCCTCATAGAGTTAAAAAATGCATCTACACTTGAGATTCAGTCAATATTTATATGTCGTTGACCAACGACAGATCACAATCTCTTGCCAGTTCTTTATATTCTTTCCTGATGTCGTTCCGCACCACCCATAGGACATATTAACATAAATATAATTAGCTACAGGAAACTCATAATTTCCTATCTAACGAATAAATATAACAAGATGAACGGCAATGCCCACTCGAGGCGACCGTTATAGCCAGCATCGCTTCGCGGTCGCACCGCTACTCAATATAAGTGTATATCCTTAAATAGCTTAAGATGTATATCGATATAATATAAAAATAATATGGTAATAAAATTAACATCATATTATTGCTTTTGCCCGTTCCCGTATAGCGATTGGTATAGAAAAAAACTTTGCTTAACTACTGTTACGCGTGACGTCACTGGACGTCGACCGCACAAACATCCCCGAACCGGGGATCGTCTGCGTAAAGTTCCTTATGCACAACATAAAGGGCACACTGGGGCAAGTCGAATGCACAACCGAGACAATACTAAACCGAGAGGCCAACCGAGGCCCGCTTAAGTAATAGCACTTCAGCTTAATCCTAATTAGGAAACGCGAGACGGTCCGTTAGAAATTTGACACGAGGAGAGTCCGACTGGCGGGGCGGCGCTCACAGAGCGTCCAGCCCGAGCCAGTACGCGGACGATCAGTCGAAGCTGGCGTCCAGGTGGTTGGCGAACAGCGGCGCGTGCGGCGGCGCGGCGGCGGGCGGGTCGAACTTGCGCGTGTCCGGGTTGTAGGCGGGGTGCTTGAACTTGCAGTGCGTGCGCAGGTTGTCGGAGCGCGTGTACGTGGCGCGGCACAGCGGGCACTCGAAGCGGCCGGGGAAGTGCACGTGGTAGTGGTTGCGGATGTGCGTCACCACTTTGCCGCACAGCTTGCACCGGTGCAGGTTGAGCGCGCCCGCCACGCGCTCGAACGTGAGCCGCATGTGCCAGCCCTTCGAGCCTGCAACCAGCCGTCTGTCACTCCACCGAGAAGCCCCCCACCCCCGAGGCTTACTCGCGTCACGCTCACTAATGCCACAGTGCCAACCGTTGATTTTTATTGAACATTAGCACTCCGCGTTTTCTTTTTTTAAATATTCGATTGAAATGCTACAATTCATTTAAATAAAACACTTTATAACGGATTAAATCGCGATTTATTATTTATATTATTTATGCTAACGTTTCGAATGCTTTTCAAATCTAAAACCCCAAATAAAACATACTAAAAAACAAGAGGACACCGTTAGTCAATATTGTCATAATATAGAAAATTACGGTAAATATCAACTGCAAAGGAATAGATGGCGTTAATATGGCAACTTTGTGATATTTCAAATCAGACAACTGTCCTCTTTCAGTCTGCTGCGACCACGGTTGCTGAAAAGCATCCGAAATGTCGGCATAGATATTATAAATAATAAATCACGTTTTAATCCGTTATAAAGTATTTTATTTAAATGTGTTATACTCGCGTCAATAAAATACAATATTATGATACAATTCTATGTTATGCAAAATATGATTTTAGATTTGTTCCTCAGAGTTGGCTCTGCCGCATTTTTAGTTTAGCGTTAGAATTTTCAATGATCTGTTTATATGTATAATAGAAATATTACAGTAGAATTTAGTGCCACGTGCAATTATTATAAAACAGTTTTATTTTGTTGCTTTGTAAATTCTACTGTAAATGGGCTATAAAAGTAGGAAACATACTTAAAAATATAACAAAATTAGCACTATATGAAAGCTTTGAATAATATTTTGTTAGAACTATGCTATAATTCTCCTAGCGCTATGAAAGCATTTTATTTATAAAGAGATTTAAACCTTTTTGGCAGATTTTGAAATAGTTATTTGTCAGAAAATGTTATAGTCCTTATTTTCGATAGATCCATGCAGAAATGAACCAGTGATACTGAAGAAATGGTGTTTGTTATATTGTCTATGATTGTATTAATAGTATAATATGAATTAGTTGCTGTCACCAAGCTTGAATGCACAAGGCAGTCTTAAGATATAGATCTGCTATTAAAACAAATAAAAGCATGGAAAAAAGGATGAAAATGAAAAGAAAAAGAGATAAATAAAGAGATATATTTGCAACGAACACACAGTAACGATTCACTTACATACAAACTAATCGTAATAAAAGTAATGGCAATAAATTAAGATACCTGAATACATATTACATAATTATATGCAGAATCAGTCTTTGACACAACCGAAATTTAGGTGCCTTAGTTACAATACTACGAGGAACAAGAAGAGATCACCATGTTTATTACTAGGGGGCCAGATTTCATTTAAATATGTAATTATTATTGGAATATAATGCATTTAAAAATGCTGTAGAGTTAAAACCCGAATATTAAAAATTAATTAGAAATGATATCAGACCCTCTTTAACACGTTGTTTGTACTGTAAGTATCACATATAATAATTAATTCTAAGTTACATAATTAACATTGGTTTAGAAACTTTGGAATTCAAGGAAATTATTGATTTTAGCATGATCGAGCGTGAAACCAATTTTATTAGTATAATAAAAGCGAAAAAGTTAGTCACGTTAAAATCTACCTATTTACAGTCAATTTGGTTAGTTCATCGTCCTTGCTGTTACAATTACGATTAATTAATGAAAAATTTAGAAAATCAAAAGAAAACTTTAGCTGAAACAAACCACACCTTATATCTAATTATTACAATAACACAAATTTAAGGCCGATTATTAAGCGCACTTCATTGGTAATCCTAAACAGGTAAAAGATAAAAGAAGTTATTCACCTAAACCTTTATACGTACAAAAACATAATTGCAATAGTAAACAGAATCAAATTACTTGTAAAAATAAGATCACAATCCTCCTATACTCTGGTAACTTTCTTTAATAATAAAACTAGAACCCTAACACGGTATTCCTATAGTAACATTTCCTACCTATTGTCAACATTTAGTTTGTATATTGGAAAGATTATTCGAACCTAACACAGAACAATGTTTCATACGGAGATGTCTTTTAAGATTATCAGCTCGCGTCAATATAATAGGACACAAAGGGCACTTGTGTTGTTCGGGATTGTGAGATTTCATATGTTTCTTTATGTTTGTGACATGTTTACCGCATATTTTGCATGACATTGGAACATTAAACGATCTATGATTCAATGCAATTTTAAACGATTTGACAATATTCTGTATATCGGTAATTTTCTGGCCGAACGCGTCCGGAGGTTTATCATTTTCGTCGCCAAAGCTTTCACCTGCAATATACGTTAGTTCTTGACTGCTGCATAGTAACTGTATAGCATGCTAGCGATCACTCAGTACCTACATTTGTAGGCATAGCTTCGACTACAAGGCACTCACTCCAAACAGGTACAAATAACTTCACTCGTTTCGTATACCTATTCTACATGCAGTCCATAGTTGAGTTAAACGCTTCAAAATATTCTGTCTCTCATGAATAAATGATAATCATTATTTGAATGTATAATGTTGTACGACCTACGTCCCACCGGGGGCGCCAAATCATTTTCCATATGAAATCACTTCTTCACACCGATTTCTTCATAAATAACAAAACTTCGTTTAAGCGTAAGAAATCAAATTAAAAAGCGTTTAGTGTAATATGGTTAGTGCAAATTAGAACAGAACTATAAGCAATGGCAGGTCATGCGAAGGAAAGGCGATGCATGCGACTGAATCAGTTTACAAATGTTTAGGAATTATTCGAGAAATATTTCTATACAATAGATTTCCTAATCATTTGTAAAAAAAAATATATTTACGCAAATCATAAACATAATAAGCACAAGATCGAGACAACTCCGAAACTTTAAAATACATAATATTCCGTATTAATTTTACAACTTGAAACGTTGTAGCTGTACTTATCTTTATTTATTACAAATTACGGTTTAGTCGTAATGAAGCGATAACATAATAAAATATGTACCGGAATATACGTTATAACGGAGCGATCTCAATCCAATACATTGCTGTACATTCTACATTTTATCACCGACCACCAAACAAGCGCGTTTACTTGACAAATGCAATATCACGATTCATATGTACTTCTAATGAAACAGTTATTTTTTATTGAGACTTAATGTAATTAAAACGAAATAAATTTAAAATTCAGTAGAATCTCACTAATCCGGCACCCTCTGCCCGCGTCTCCCCCATATAAAATGCATTAAAACAGGCCGCAATTAATTTTAAAACTATGCAATTAGTTAATTGTGAGATGTTACAGTTATAAAAAAAAAACTTGTATATCATGAACACAAATACGTTGCACTCCCTTTACGTAATGCTTTATTTTATTTATTACGATATTTTCTATACAATCCAGTAACCCGAACATTCCAATAATCCGGCACCCTTTGGTTTTTAACAGTGCCGTATTAGTGAGAGTCTATCGTATCTGCGAAACGCTTAAAGAATATCGCGAATAATCGATCTAGAGCTCGCAAAAACAAAAAAAACATTTTTTACTGCAAACTGACTGACACGGGTAACCGATCGTATATCGTATAATTCGCCGGTTCCGGAGAACAAAATGAATAATTACCATATAAATGTAAAGCAATTATCATTTTATTCTCCGGATCCGGCGATATGTAAACGAATGTATTTGGCGGTGGTCGTATGGAAGGCGGACTCACCGTCGATGGTGTCCGCCTGGTCGGGGTGTGGCGGTATGATCTGCTCGCCGTCGTTGCACTCGTTGGTCATGGGGTGCGTCAGCATCGCGGCCATCTCGTTCATTCGTTCCATCGTCTGGAATCGTTCATTGGAACACATTCATATTTCGAACAAGAACGCATAAAATATTGTCTTTTATTAAGAGTTTCACACATTTAAATAAAATACTGTATACCGGATTAAATCAAACATACTAAAAAACAGTTAGTCAATATTGTCATAATATAGAAAATTACAGTAAATATCAACTCCGTAGGAATAGATGGCGTTAATATGGCAACTTTGTGACATTTCAAGAACCAGACAACTGTCATCTTTCTGTCTCCCCGTGACCACGGTTGCTGAAAAGCATCCGAAACGTCGGGATAAATAATTTAAACAATATAAATAATAAATCGCGTTTTAATCCGGTATACAGTATTTTATTTAAGAACGCATAAATCAATTGAAGTTAGCCAATGATATAAGGAAATAATCGTATCCGGAGCCGTAACCGTAGTAGTTGCTTAGACCGATATGATTGCCACTTTAAGAGAAAACGTGACAACCCTATACAACCTGGCTTTGTCTTGTTCTATTGTCGAGTGTACTGCCGTAATATTGTTTTAATAGAAGAACTGAAACCGATACGATGGATTTTACAGTGGTTTTCAAGAGAAAGTTAGGTAGGAAAATATGTACAATGCAGTTCAGAACTAAGAATGAAAACAAGAGCAGGTCATATTAAACCAGAACAGAAAATGTTTAATGGCTTTTTTAAATATTATACACACACTTAAACAACATGCTGTAAATATATAACTTTAAATTGATGTTACTTGTACTGAAAATAAAAATAATTCTGAATAAAATATATGTACAGTTTTAGCAACTACACATGTAGAACATTTGTAATATTACTCAATAAATCAGTACACAATCAATCAATCAAATTTCATTTTAAGTTAAAATGCCCTGCAAGTTTGCTGAAAAGTGTCGTAGTCGTGTTTTAGTCCCATATAAAGTATTTTATTTAAATGTGTGATACTCGCGTTAGTAAAAGTCAATATCATTTTAAGTTGTACAGCATCTTATTGGTCCTTCGAGCCGAATGGATTATCCTATACAAGAACAGGACAATAGATCGGCTATTAGCGATCACTTTATACTACCGCAGCCGTAACTTACTCCTAAGTGTATGTAGTTCTCACCGGTAGATGCGTCTGGTCGTAGTTGGGGGGGTGCATGGTGTGGTGCGGGTACGGCGAGTCCGGCTCCTGCTTGACGAGCGCGGTGTGCGCGGGCGAGCGTGCGGCGCGGGCGTGCAGCGCGTGCGCGGGCGGCGGCGTTGACGGCTCCGACCCCGAACCCGTTGAACCCTTGCTGCTCTTCACTTGACCCTATATGATATTATTAGACATGGGTAACTCAGCGAAATTCCCCGCGCCAACTCAGCAACTCAGGCGCAGTGTAGTGCGTCGGCTGCTTGAGTCAACTCAAAATTGCGCCACGACGCAACAAAATGGGACGCGCAAAGCGAGCAGTGAAACGTCCGAAACGCACGCAACGTCTCGCTCATAGTTCACTCAGTGAGTCAGTACTGCGCCGTGCGCCAACAGATTATGAATGTGTGAGCTGACTCACCCTGCGCAGTGAAGCGTGCCGACGCAATTGCGCGGCGCAGCGCAGTGTTACACATGTCTAGACATTATACCCTTTTTATCTTGATAGAGGCAATCCGTTATTGCCATACGTGCAGAAAACAGAATTCCGCACAGCAGTCAAGTTTGTGTAAACATCAAAAGCCGTGTAAACAGTCAAACTACCGGAATATAGTAACTAATTTTGAATTCAAATAAAAGATTCAATTTTGTACCTACCGGATAAAACATTACGTAAAAATAACATGACAAGACTTTACATATCATATATTTTTCAATAGATAATGCCAGTACTACATTAAAATGTTTATTTCTGGTCTCGGATTTTAAATAGAACTTAGGTGGTTTTCTTTAACAATTCAGTTATACATTATAATAATATTTAATTAAAACTGATTAAATCTACCTCTAACGACCTTAATTTAAATATAATGCTTTTAGTACAAAAAATATGGACAATCGAATAAACATTAGTAATGCTATTAAAAGAAAGCTGTCGATGAACCTCGAACACTGCCAACATTAATTGAAAACCTAACAAAACGTTCCACTTTTCTAATATTTCACAGCATCTAATAAAATAGAATCGAAAGCATTTTATAATCTTTAATTCACGCTTGACTCACTTCATATGGACGATAAGAGAGGTCGATGTCTTCCCTTGGCACGGTGGAGTTCTTCCTGCGTCGTTTTTCCGGCGGTACATGCGGCGCGTGCGGTGCGGGCTGCTGCGGCGCGCCCAGCGGCGGCAGCGGCGGACCCGCCGCGTGCGCAGCTGGAGGCGTAGCGAAGTCACCGCGCGATGATAAGTTCTCCGCACTCACAGACGGCGTAGATCGTTCTTCCGTCTAGTGTGAAAGTGATATTTAACACGTTAAACGTCATAGGGGTCACCCGTGACCTCGTCTGGTTTACTTTATTGCGCCATGAGAGTCACCGGTCATTTCAACTTTTTTCTTTGATGGCATTTTTTTGAGAGAGAGAGATGTTTACTGTACAGTAACCAAGATAACTTACAAAACTAAACTAAACAAATAAACAATAAAATGAAACTTTTAACGTGTTAAAGAATGAATCAGTCACGTATGAAACTACGGACTACGATGCCCTCTAGAACGTACATCAAACGAGCAAAATAATTTAGGCGATAATTATTGACGTGAGATTCGAAAAAAATACTCCAAAAAATATCCAAGAAAAATTCTGAAAAAATTCCAGGCGATTAAGTATGAAAATACGCCACTTCTTGTATTAATAACATTTTCATTTAAATCCTATCGCTATTGGGTTAATTTGTGTTTTTCAAAATTTATCGTTTTTAGCTAAAATACAATAATTTTCCGAAAATTCGCATTTTTTTTATATAGAGGAAGATGGAGCTTCTGCATTCCCCTTCAAGATTTTCATAGTAAAAAAAAATCCTTAAATTGTGCGTCTGATTTGCAATAGTCGAAAAAAGGCCTAAAGACGGTCACGAACCAAACTCCGTAACGGATCGAAAAAAAAAAAAAAAATGATATTTAAATAGAGTAAATATAAGCCTGTTCTATCCTTTTTAAAACGCCGCTTTGTACATTCGGATATCTTTTTATTTGCCAGAGTTATCTAAATTTCCAGACTAGTGTATCCAAACTTATGAGCGGTAGTGTATATATTTTTTTTTTGTAAAAATCGCACGGCATCTCCAACGTTAAATTGACGTCTCTGAAAATCAGTTCTGTATCAAATCCATGGCTATGCCACATAA
This sequence comes from Anthocharis cardamines, assembly GCA_905404175.1. Lineage (NCBI taxonomy): Eukaryota > Metazoa > Arthropoda > Insecta > Lepidoptera > Pieridae > Anthocharis > Anthocharis cardamines. Next base: position 7,269,994 of record FR989959.1, read on the forward strand.
AACTGAGTCCGTGACCCATTTCCCGCACTACACAGGAACTTTACTCCATCAATGTTACTTCGTTATTATTTCTTTGTTTGAATTTTTATTTATTGTATTTTTAAATGTTTTTTATATATATTTTCCCTTCAATAACAAGCGTACTCTACAAAGTGTTGCACGGTGACATTAATTAATAACGATTTAACATTTGAGTCTCTTAATTTGGAAAAAATCTGAGTTTGTTTCAAACTTTCGACGTTGCTTCTTTTGTTACAATATAAAGACGGATCCTGGATTATATTTAAACTTACATTTCAATCATTATTGGCATACTTCTTTAATTTTTTCAAAATTAACCTTAAATATAGATAGCCTTTAGTTTTATGCAACTTATTTAGTTAGATTTTATGACAAAAAGTTGACCCTCGACTTGCTCGATAATTTCAGTATAAATTGGTAATATTACAAAGCGACAGAAATATAAAACGTGTACGCAGCCGTGTATGAGAATCTAACTCTTAGTTTGAAAGTAATATTAAAGAATTACAGAAACAAAAAAATTGTCGAACTAACTGTACATTAAAAACATAAAAAAAAAATCGATTATGAAATAAAAAAGATTATTATACCGATGATAACTACCCGTTTATATTTATTATGTAAGTCATGTCCTTGACAATATGCTAAGACGCAACAAGCTCAATAATATAAGTTATGACAATCATTTTTCATAAAAAAGGATATGAGGAAAATATTATGTTCGTACGAATGTAACATACGGTATTTTGACCGATGTTGCGAGCCACGCTAACGGCACAAATGCATCTTGCGCCGGCGGCATCACGAAATCTCTACGATGTTCTTTACGCTGGTAAGCTATAACTACGGCGACGACCGCTTGTTTAATATACATAACGGATTTTAAATACGTTTACACGTTGATTTAAAACGGCAATAAATAACTAAATTACTGTACTAGTAAGGTATACGTAGTTATAAACTATATCAACAATTCCAAACAAGAAAAATATATTCGCTCAGTGTTAACTTTATGCCTAAAAATCTACATTTATTGTAAGTTTTCATAAGCTTTTATACATTACTAGCGACCGCCCCAGCGTATTCTGCTTACATGTCTTATCTGTCGTAGGGTCGCATTCGCGCGCGTTAATTTTTTTGCGATAACTCCTAAGATATTCATTTAAATTATATGGTGTAAAATATTAATGTGAATGAAATGCTCAAGATAACTAACGTATTTAAGTTGATAAGGATTAATACTACATACGTCTATATAGCTTTCCAATTACCGCATTCTGCGTCACCTTTTTTTTAGAAGATAGAATGGGTGTAGTGAGCATATATATATATGTATCTATGTTTCAACAATAGCTCACCGCTCACTTAGCTCTAGCAGCAATAGCTCACTCAAAAAAAAGAACTCACTTAAAGATCTATAAGACAGGAATATTCCACCATAAATTGCTTTGTTAGATCTCAAAGGGATTAGGAAAGGCAGCGTTTTCGATGAAAGCTCTCAGGTGGCTTAACTTCTTCCGACACTTCCAACAATTATCGTTGTATTTCAACTAATTTAAACAATACCTTGACAAATTATATACCTAAACATTCCTCATGAAACACTATCTATTGAAAACTGAACGAAAAGTAGTTTTTGAGTTTTTCGCGAACAGACAGACAGACGCGGCGGAGGACTTTTATTTTATAATATGTAGTGATACTACAGAATTTACCTATATAAATTTTTTAGTGCCTCTCTAAGATGATTCTAAATTCGTTCCATAGGTAATAAATTTTATCAAGGGCAAACAAATTAATTCGTTCTGAAGGTCCGGTTGTGGTAAATGGCAAATTTTAAATATTTTTTACATTATTAGGTAGGTATATACGAAAAAAGATTTAAATGTATGCAAAATCTTTTTAAAAGATGTGCAACAAAAAGTATCAGAGAAAAAAAAACACGAGGACATTTTTTATGTTATTATTCACATGATTTATGTTCTATTCAATTTCAATATTGATTAATATACGAAAGCGCGAAATTTAGCGTGGTCAGCTCTATTCATATGACAGTTGCTAATGTGAACCGGTTTGCAAACGGGTCTGTAGTAAAAATGCACGTGTTTTTTGATATGGATATGCTTTGGATACTGCTATCTGCTTTTCAAAGTATCTACTTTAATTTATTATTCCAATCTTTTTTATATAGCTATTAGATGCATAACTGTCATTGAACTCCTACATTCCTTCCATCTCTTTCAAATGAAATCGCATATTATAAACTTATAAAAGTTAATTGAAATTAATAAATAACAGAAATATTTTAAGCAGAACTGTAACAATCTACGAGCTTACTGTTTCATTGAATTCGAATTTTGAGCTTTCTACTGTTAGGTATCGATAAACGAAGACCACCATCGCAGTGTCAAGTATCTACGCAAAGCACGCAGGAGTTAATAGAATTAATGGGTACTTAATAATAATACAAATAAACAGCTATCTATAGATTTGCAGATACCTTTATAACATAAAACTAACATAGTGGAAATATTCAGTGTAATATAGGACTTTTTTAAATGGTTTCATCATCAAAGACATAAAATGTCCATACCCGTCTCAATCTCAAAAAAAAGCTCTTTTTATAATAATATAAAATATATTATTTATAGAACAAAATAATGGACGCAATTCAAAATTTTAACTAGAAACTGTATCATCGAGCAATAAATTCGAATATAAAAGGTCATTGTTCTCTCACCAAAACTTCAAGGCCATTCTCTATACCTACCTATTCTATCTACGCAAGTGTACCAGACAGACGAGTCTGGCACGCACTATTCCGCTGATTATTTGTACACTTATCGACAACATTTTTACACGCTGAATACGGAATGCAACGTAATTTTTATTTTGATGTAGCGAATATATTTTAGCAAAATAAACAAAATATTATCAATCGATCGATATTTAATTTGCAAATTAGTTTTCCGTTCCGCGATTATTTTTTTTATAGCTGTTATCTACGCGTGTCCATAGATATTTGAAAAAGAGCAACATTTATATAAATGCTAAGGGCGATTTTTTCAAATTGCAAATGTTGCTTTTTAATGAAGAATTTTATCATTTAATAGTTTTTTTTAAATGGTTGAAAGTATTTTCTTCTGTTAATAAATACTGAATGTTGGAATAATCTATTTTAATTAAAATAGAGCTTCATCACAGAGTGTTGCCAAAGCAAACAGAAATTCTTTTGTTGTTGACAGTATCAATGCAAAAAAATTAAAACCTTGTTCTATTAATTTATCAAATTGGCGATAGTTCTAGATATATTACTTAAAGATGAGTGTAATTTAATGTGAATTGTTATTATTAATATTTACTATACTATTGCTTGTATTTGTAAAAAATTGTAAATAACTATTTGCTTTCTATCATCTAATCTAAATCTGTCATGTTTATATTAACAAAGACGTAAAGAAATAAACACCATGAAACTTACCTTAGGATTTAATGTATTATTTTCTGTTAAACCTCTAACTTGTAAGCTTTCAGCTGTCTTTAGGAACATCGGTAGCATATTTTGGCCAACATTTACCTCTCCCTGAAAACAAAATATACTTTAGATCTACAGCAAATAGATATATACAATACATGATATTATTGAGTTTTTATAATAATAATATAAAAACTCTTTAATCAAATTTAAAAGTTCTTTATTTGATTATATTTTTTAGTAAAATTGTGTCACTAATTTGTTATTCATTCTTGTATTTTCTAACAAAGGTTATGGGCCCAGAACTCTGGAGCAATATTTTACAAAATAAATATAGGAAGAAGTAAACTAATATATAAAACTAATCATTGTTGATAAAGTAACTAGTGAGAATCGATTTTTCTTTTTCTTTCTTTTCGAAATAATGGCTTCAAGTATACGAATCGAATTGTTAAAAAAGGACAATTACGAGACTTGGAAAATACAAGTAGAAGCATTGTTGATTAGACATGACTTATGGGAATATGTGAGTGGAGAAAAAACTAGACCTCCAGATGATTCCAGCATGTGGGAAAGAACTGATAAAAAGGCGAGATCAGAATTGATCTTAGCTATGGATCCGAGTGTAGTTCGTCACGTGAAGAACGAGAGCACTGCGCGGGATGTTTGGCTGAAATTAGAGAGTTTATTCGCATCTCGAGGACCGGCTAAGAAGGCGACAATCATGAAAAGACTATTTTTGCACAAGATGATAGGTACTGAGAATGTAAGTGAACACCTTGACTTATTTTTCGAAGCTGTCGATAAATTAGAGGGAATGGATATAAAAATACATGATGATCTTTTGGCAATAATGTTGCTTCACAGTCTACCGGAAAGTTACGATAATTTTCGCTGTGCCATCGAAAGTCGAGATGACCTTCCGAAGCCAGAGATTTTAAAGATTAAAATATTAGAGGAATATGAATCAAGAATGATAAATGACTATAAAACCGACGAACATGCAGATGTGATGTTTACATATAAGACTAGAAATTCGCAAAATCCTGAAGAAAATACTAGTAAAAAAAATAAGAAGAATTGGCAACCGAAGAGAAGAGTATTGACATGTTATCGCTGTAACTGTGTAGGGCATATAGCTTCTAATTGTAATAAGCAAATAAAAATGCAACAGTGTTCGAATAATGTAGACATAAATGATGATAGTTTAATGTGTCTGAATATTCCAGGTTCAGAAGAATGCGGTATAATTGATTCATTTAAACAGCAATGGGTACTTGACTCTGGGTGTACGTCTCATTTATGCAACGATATAAATAAATTTGGTACTACTTTTGAAGCTATTGGTGGTAAATTAAAACTAGCCACTAATATGAATACTGAGGTTAAAGGTAAGGGTGTAGTTAGACTGTCGGCATTGGGTGAAAAAGCAGTAGGTCCTATTGAGTTTAAAGAATCACTATTTGTACCAGATTTAAGAACTAATTTAATTTCGGTAGCTAGAATAACTGACAACGGATACGACGTTCTTTTTACGCGTGACATGGCAAAACTTATAGATTGCAATGGTAAAACTAAACTAACGGCACCTCGTAAAGGTAACTTGTATTGTATTCATGAATGTGAATCTGTGAATTTAGTCACTACTGATGTTCATAAGGATTTGCAGTGTTGGCATGAACGTCTTGGACATTTAAATGTAAACGATATGGCAAAGTTACTTAATAAAACAGGTAGAAAATTAAATGGGAATGACATCCATATATTGCGTAATTGTGATATTTGTGCTAGAGGGAAGATGTCAGCCTTACCATTTTTAGAATCTAGTGGGCCTTGTGATGAGAAATTACGTATTGTCTATTCTGACATTGTAGGACCAATGAGATGTGAATCAAAAATAGGTGCCAAATATTTTATAACTTTTATAGATGACTGTACACGTTGGTGCGAGGTATATTTTCTTAAAAGTAAGAGTAAGGCTTTAGAAGCTTTTAAGATATACAAACAATATATGGAGAATTTTACCGGACTTAAAATTAAGTATTTACAAACTGATAATGGTGGTGAATATTGTAGCGCTGAATTTTCTGAATTTCTTCGCCAAGAAGGAATTTCAAGAAGATTGACTGTTGCTTATACTCCACAACAAAATGGAGTAGCCGAGCGAATGAATCGCACCTTAGTTGAAATGGCCAGATGTATGCTTTTGGGTTGCGAGCTGTCCATGGATTTTTGGGCTGAAGCCGTAGATACGGCATGCTTTGTTAGGAACCGATGTCCAACTGCTGCATTAAAGCACGCCATTCCATATGAAAAATGGGTTGGAAAACCGGTTAGGATAGATTATCTTCGTATGTTTGGATCTAAGGTCCATATATTGGATAAACGTCTTAATAAAGACAAGTTCGCTGCTCGTGCAATACAAGGTGTATTTGTGGGTTATCCGAAAACATCCAAAGGTTTTAGAGTATGGATACCAGAACTTAAAAAATTCATGGTCGTAAGAGATATAAGATTTCATGAATTTATGACGACAACAAGTATTGTAAATAGTGATATGGTTGAGGATCAGAACGGAAAGAATTTTATAGATATTTTATGTTTTAATAAAGAGTCAAAAGAGGTTACATATTCGGAAAGTAATAGAGAAAATGATATATTAATTGAACCTACAACTTTACCAATGTTAAGCGAAAATGAACTTGTAGAAATAGTACCAAGTTCAAGTATAGAAGCATCAGAAATGCATACGCTTCCTTTAAAAAGACTTCGAGGAAGGCCTAAATTATTACGAACTGGAGCTGTGGGCCGCCCTAAAAGGGTTTACAGAATGGGTGAAATTGAAGAACAATCAACTGATTGTGATGCTGGTCTCGATCCAGAAACCGATGCTGGTCTTGAATCAGAAACTGAATTCCCTATTCAAAGAGAACAACGAATGCAAAGCTCAAATGATATCTCTTTAAGAGACAACACTGATTTTGCGGGTGCCATGGAAATATCTTTAGAAAATGCTTTGAAAAGTGATGAATATTTTAAATGGGAAGAGGCAATATTATCTGAAATAAGAAGTCTAGTTCAAATGGACACGTGGAAAATTGTGAAGAGACCAGAGAATAAAAATATTGTAGGATGTCGATATGTCTTGACTACAAAAGTGAATATCGATAAATCAACAAAGAAAAAGGCCAGACTTGTGGCTCAAGGGTTTACTCAATGTTTTGGAGTTGATTACGAAAAAACTTTTGCGCCTGTTGTGAGGTTGGATTCAGTAAGATTACTAATGGCTCTTTCTGTAGAATTGGATCTTGAAATTCATCAGCTGGATATAAACACAGCTTACTTGAACGGATATCTTAATGAAGATATTTATATGCGAGTTCCAAAGTTACTAAAAGAATGTTTGATTAAATTGATACATAACAAAGATGAGGATGCGAATATAATTCAGCGTGCAAAGATAATGCTGAATGATTTAGAGGCTGGTGGTGACACTTGCTTATTAAAAAAATCTTTGTACGGTTTAAAGCAAGCTGGAAGACAGTGGAATTTAAGACTTGATAGCAAACTGAAAGAAATGGGCTTAAAACAAAGTTTAAATGAACCTTGTTTCTATATGAGAAATGAGGGAAATCAGTATTTATTTGTATTAGTTTTTGTAGATGACATTTTGATAGCATCTCAGCAAGGAGATCGAATATCGCGTTTTAAAAATGAACTAAAAAAGGAATTTGATCTGAAGGATTATGGTGAAACAAAATATTTTTTGGGTATTGACATTAAGAAAAATGACAATGGCATTACTCTGTCTCAAGAACAATATATAAAAGATATTTTGCAAAAATTTGGAGTAGAAGATGGTAAAAGTTATACTACTCCAATGGAATTGAGTAGTTCTAAAACTGAACAGATTAAAAAAGTAGAAGTTGGTGATAACAAATGGCCATATAGGGAGTTGATTGGGTCTCTCATGTATTTAAGTACTGCAACTAGGCCTGACATAACAAACTCTGTATGTAAATTAGCACAGTTTGCTAGTAAGCCAGAAAAGAAGCACTGGTTGGCTGCAAAACGCATATTAAGGTACTTAAAGGGCACCATCAATTATGGACTTATTTTCAAAAAGGACGGTAAGTCTTTAGAGGGATATTGTGATGCAGATTGGGGAAGCTGTACCGTAGATAGGCGATCGTTTTCAGGATATGCTTTTATTTTATCGGGTGCTTGTATATCTTGGTGTTCTAAAAAGCAACGAACTGTAGCAACATCTAGCTGTGAAGCGGAGTATATTAGTATTGCAGAAGCTATGAAGGAAGCTCTTTATTTACAAAGCTTCCTTAAAGAATTAGGACTTGAAAGGTACGCTGCCGTTTCACTTAATTCCGATAGTAGATCTGCAATTTATCTTGCAGAAGACCCAGTTCTTCATGCGAGAAGTAAGCATATTGATATTAAATATCATTTTATAAGAGGGGTATTAAAACAAAATATCGACATAAAATTGTGCTAACCAAACCACTAGGGCGTATTAAACACCACAAATGTATATTTGGTTTAGGTGTTAAACCTGTTTAGTTTATTTCAGAATTTTTAAATTTGAAGCGGGTGTATTGAGTTTTTATAATAATAATATAAAAACTCTTTAATCAAATTTAAAAGTTCTTTATTTGATTATATTTTTTAGTAAAATTGTGTCACTAATTTGTTATTCATTCTTGTATTTTCTAACAGATATTACACTTACATTATATTCATGAAATTGTTGTCAAGGAATGATTTTTATGCAGATAGTTATAATAGCCTAAAAACCTATATAATTCAAAAGTATAATAGTTACCTTGTACATAAAGTCTAATAATGACTTTATCTCTGAGAATTTCACATCTTTTAGGAATATAATCGGATGTGGGTGTGAATTTTGCATGAATATACTTTCAAAATAGGGGGAGCATGCCGAGAGTATTGTCTGGTGTGCCTAAAACAAACAAAAAATGATACAAATAAATGCATATTCAAAAGAATACTTAGACAGTAGTCAAAATTGAGAGTTAATATTACTTAAAATATTTCTATATTATGGAGACACTTTCAATTTTGATATTTGTATATAGGATGGTGGCAACACTGGTAGGGTTTTACATTGATTAACAGTTGATATTTAATAATACGCAACTCTATTTTTTTTAAAGTAACAACACAGTACATAACAGACAGTCAAATATATTGTTGGATACCATTATGCCTAATCTTTGCCAGCAGGGTTTAACAATTTTTAAAATACATATGAAGTTAAGAAAAAAAAATCTAACAAAATGCACACAATGAAGGTTTTTTCTTTTGACAAAATCACATAGACCTTGTATCTCTTGATTATTCATTTCTTACACATTCATATTATAATTAGAGAACAGCTGAAACATTGAATAAGTAAATATGTTTATAGTACATTTTATTATAAATATAGAGATTAGATTTTGATAGATCAGTTCAGCAATTGGAAACAGAAAAGCAAAATCTATAATCATCAGTGAAAGTCGAATATTTTTGTTTCTCAAATGAAGGTCCAATTAATCTTATATGACTACATCAATTTTTATCTCTAGACCCTAAAACTTGCCAAACGTGTGGCATTTAAATTTAGAAAGTATAAAAACATGCAAGTCTTTTGAGACTCCTACCAAAACTATTCGCTGATGACCTACAAAGTAAATTGCATTTTATTAGCATAAACTTTCCTTATAGATGAATTTAAATAAATTATTTGAAGACATACATTTAGGAAATAGAAATTATGAGTAATGGTTTGCTATTCTTAAATTCTGAAAACGAGGATCTTGTCTTACACTCAAAATGTAAAATTATGGTTATTTGCAAATACACATGAATCAATTCTGTTCTAGTTGCTGGAACAAATTTTGTAAGAATAGCCTTGTGAAATTAGCAAATATTAAAATATCTGCAATGTAGTCTACCTTGAATTGATGGCTCCTAAGATACATTTGATACTTAAAATAGTGATTTCAAAATTAGTCATGTATTTTTGCTAGATTTGTTTTAACAAAGTAAAACTGTTGATTTACTACAATAAAAATCGAAATAATATTCTGAATCACTTTGTATATAAACCAAATTGACACCTTAAATAAAAATGTAATGTTATAAACATTCATCAATGTTTGTTTACTATTGTATGCAATTTGTTATGACATAATAATTGTAAACAAATGAACATGAATGTTTTACTGTATCATTTTAAATAATTCTTCCCTAATCATTTATTTTATCAAATATAAGCCCTTTTTACTAGCACTGATCAATCCTTGATTTAGAATTGTTTAGAAACATAAGATAAGAATAATATTACCTTGACTGTCTCACCATCACATGCAAGTGTGACATCGCATAGTGCTTCACGCTGTAAAAGGCTTGCAAGCACATCAGTCAGGTTGTTTGGATGATTGTTCCAGCGCAAACAAAATTGCTGGTCCATTGTTGGTGCTAGTGTCAGTGACCGTGCTGCAAAAATTATAACAGTTAGGCTCGGTACATTCTATTATGAATTTCTTCTATGAAAATAAAATTCGCAATGTGCAGAACTGGAAGTGTTACTTCAAACCTTTAGTACTCACGTCAGCTTTGTACGATCTAAATAATAGGGCACGTGCGATGGTTATTAAATTTGCACTGTAGTCATTTTAAAAAAATTGGCGGCCATAGGGCCTAGATAGTAGTGCGAGAGATAAGTGACATCAGCGGCTCGAATTAATAGGGGCCGCGGGCAGCGAACTTACTGTACTCCACATTGACAGTTAGATCGCCGAGCGCCGACACATATCTACTTGTTGCATGCACCAACCGAGACCCATACATTATGTAATTTAGCTTCCAATGCTGGCTGTGGGGCCACCGACCCTACAGGACGCGAAAACCTCTAGCCATCTATAAAACGAGTTTAGGAAAGTAGTACCGCTGGCCAAAAAAATTGCAACATGCTGACACCGTTATAATCGCCAAGCTGGATGTGTCAACTGTTAATGCTGAACGTGTTTTCAGGAATTCCTCGAAGCACCATTATTTATATCACTGATCACCCCGCGAGCCTGAAAATTTGATGACTGAAGGACGAACGAGATTTCTAAACGCGTAGTTGTGTCAACTTTTGACTATTCGTAGCGCCATTTGTCGATCCCGTATCTCAGAATCTTAGAATTATTATCAATCAGCAATGAAATTTTCTATACACACAATGATTGCACTAACACAAGTCGAAAACAACTGCAAAGCACACAAACTCAATATTTCCTAACTCACCATTTGCAAAAATTTTGCCATCACAAACGCCACCCGACCCCTACCTTGCACTGTCTTTTTGACCACACACACATCTCGATTTCCGTGTTCACTCACGGCACCTCACGGCCTTCGGAATATCTTTCACATCATAATCGGCCACTATTCGCAAAGCGAACTTCATACGTAACTAAACAACGCGGTAAATTTAAAATTTGCAAATTAGTATAAAAACAAGGAGTTATCAAAGATCAATATAATTTAAAATCAAGAATTAAATGTGTATAATAAATAAGTTAAGTATTTCGATTTTAATTTAAAGTTGTATTGAACACAATAATTTAAACGTTAAATGCGTTTGGCTTGAAAATAGATACTGAATTTAGGTTATGCGTGACGCGCGAATAGGATTTGAGAAAAATACACAAAAATAAAAGTCAATATATGATTCACTTCAAACTAATACAGCACTCTGATTACTTACGTAATTAAAACACTTAAAATATATTTAAAATTTAACTAAATAGGTTAGATTAGTGTAGCGGCCTTGACATTTTTGTTATCGCGAAAATTTGCACATCTCTCTTGATATTTGGCAAACAACGCCATCTATTTGCAATCGCGCAAAAGCTACTAACGGTGGCAGCTTCCTTGCTATTTAAATAGATGGCGGCCCTAGCATGAGTTTGGTTGAACTATATTTAATATTACATGCAGCAGGCATGTTGTAATGTATCGACTTGAACGGTTTTTCAATAGAACTCATAGATTTATTAATAAATTCTTGTATTTTTCGGTTTTTGAATATACTGTTAGAAAATAAAATCTTATGAGTTTCGTGACTTATGAAGTTAGGTATTAATTATTATTGTTCTATATTTTCAAAAATAGCATCTGCAACAGGTAGGTACAGAGCGAAATAATTAGTTTCTTATTTTAATGAGCAAACAAAATAAAATTAAATAGAAAAATCTTCTTTAAATCGTGAAATATATAATTTATACCTTAAGTTATAAATCGCAAAAAATCGTTATAACTTAATTATCCTTGATTATTTTTGTTTTAGTCTAATAAAATGGGACAGTGCAATTACCTATATATTTAGGTGAGATAATATATATTCATTACCAATTATATACTATACTTTTTATTATTTAAACGTTTCCATAAATATGTTAAATCTAGAACATAATGACAAGAATAACATATACTCTTGATATAGAAAGTCGAGTTACATACATGCTAATATTATACCTACATACCTAGCTAATGTTTTCGGCGTCTACTATAGGAACGATCAACGAACGAACAAGATTGGTGACCTCATAATCACTAGGGGCAATGAACTATACAATAAATCAGCATTTGACCTTCTAGTCCTTCATCGAATCACAGAACAAGAAGTTTTTATATTTGAAATTATAATTAAATCTACCAATCCAACTATTCAACTTACTAGGTCTTATTACATGTATTTTTGAACTTATAATCCAGTGGCGGATTTACACATTTCCAAGTTTATTCCATTTATTAATTACACAAAAAAATACAATAGCTAATAGTTAAAATAAATTTGACGAACGAATATGAAAAATTGTGGGTTAGGCCACATTTGGGCTGACGGCCTCACATAGAGTCCGATTTCTGGCTCGGGGCGGCGAACTGGGTGTTTTGCTATAGGGTGGATATACGTAAAAATAAAATTGGTCTCAAAATTTGCCGCCCCTAAAATCTGCCCCCCTAGGCTCAAGCCTACTCAGCCTGTTGGTAAATCCGCCACTGTTATAATCTGCTCGAGCGACGAGCATTTTCAACAATTCGTTCCCATTTAAATGCGATTAATAAATATTTACTTCTAATAACTTGGTATGGTTAATATTTATTTTAAAGTTTGACACTAATTCTGAATCTATAGTTATTAGTTAGGTTAGTCACAATGCATGAGGAACCTTTTACCCTAAATTAATAGGTACTTTTGTCACGATCTTTTCATATACGATGACTATCAGCAGACCTACCAAAAAAGCGAGTATGTTTTCTAAAGCTGAACAACGCTGAAAAATTCTGAACGCTTAGTTTTTTGATGGTGTCTATAAGTAACGACATCGAAATCACTCAAATTACTCTGCAGAACATACCTAAATATAAATAGAGATTTAGGGCTGGAGACAATGATGTGGCTAACTTTATAAATTATAATAACCAAAATTTACGAAATTTTATTATAACATTTTATCCGAAAATTTAATAGATTTATGCAGGAAAGCTAATATGGTTAATTACAAAATTTGATTACTATAATATTATAATATATAAAATATAAATATCAAAATTTTTAAATATATGTATTAGACCTATTAACTGCATAATATAATTATTGTTAAGTAGTTTCTTTAAATAAGAAGAAAGAACAATGATTTCTTTAGAAATTATAAAATATATCAATTTTAATTGAAAAGGATAAGTTTAAATCGTTTAACAAGTGCAATAAGTTGGTTAGGCGAATGATGAGAGTGGTCTGTCGTGTCACTCGGTAATGTAATGCAGTGCAAATGAGTCAATCTCCACGGGGCCGGATCGCTACACACTGCTATTAGGAAATCGATTCGTTCTCAACCCCATCGACATCTAGCCTCAGCGATTTTGATTGTCCCCGTAATGGGCAATGTTCATTTAATCAATTATTAAATTCCCTTTGTGGTCGATACGCTCCTAATTCTGATACAGGAATTACGGATAGATTCAAACGTTGCTTCATATGCATATCATTTCGTTGAATTTGACGTTATTTGCATGTATTTGTATCCACAGCATCATCGTACCTGCAATCTAATAATGACGTGAGAGGAAAGTCGTTCACTGACGCACTTAGTTTTCCAATCTAAACAATAGAAATTCAACGGGTGCTCGGCCCGCGGGACACCAATCTATCTCTATGTAAATTATGCTGGAAATAATAGCGACTTGTGTTCATCAGGACTCCAGGGCACGTGGTATTCTGCTGAATTGACGACATTATTTTTATTCAAAAGACAATCATAATATCTGAAATATATCTGATTTATTTTCAACGGCGACCTATAATTAATCACGCAAATCATACATACCTATATTATATACATTACGCCTCTTTCATCTGATTTCTTTACCCAAATACCGTTCCAAAATAGTATCTGGCTGGCGAAAAAATCTATGTCAAGCTCTAAAAACACTTCTTCGTATTGCTTATCAAGAGATTTGTACCTAACTAGGCGAATATATACCTATGTACATGATTTCAAAATAGCGAGTCAATCAAATACCTCATATTTGATTTTTAGACGATATATACTTATATATTTGAAGTTTTTCAATTTAAACAATTTAAAATAAAAATTACGTACGTAAACATAGAGGTCCTAAATATATTATAATATTTCAAACTCAAAACTTTATATGGAGTTTGAGAATGAAATTCAAGAACTAAAATAATTAAGTAGTTTGTTAAAATTTAATTAAATTTACTTACCGTAGTTGTTCTGAGCAAATTAAGAGACTTTCGCAAATGCAACGCAGGCGCAACATCATTAACTGGAGATTCGTCTTAGGAAACATATTTCGTTTCATTTTCTTAAGTCTTCCTTCCTAAACTTATTACGTACAAAATATATAATATGTATGTATCGCACAGCAACAGTTTATAACCTGTTTTTAAATGTTTTGTGGATGTGTCTTGTATGTTCATGTAAAGTGCAATACTACTAATAAAATAAAATTTGTGTGTGTGTACCAGAGTACACAGGTAAGAAGTGAAACTTCTTTACGACATATAATTTTTGTACTATTTGCAACTTCACGAAAATGGGGTAGATAAGGCTTAAGCCTTAAGAAAAAAGATTTTATCACTTTCAAATTAATATATTGTTATTCTTATTTCAAACCAAACTTCAAAACTAATATATTGTTGTTATTATTATAATATATAACATTATATTCTTTACGTCACTATACTAAACTTTGATAAAAAAGCAACATGGCGCGTAACCGAAAAACGTGACGATACTTACAAAATTTCTCCCATACGTCGATAAAGAAGTTTCACTTCAATTAATAGATAAGCGTTATTAATAAAAAAAGTAATATACCTACACTGTTTTTTTACATTTTTACTGTTATTTTAGTTGGTTATAAAAAATACATATTATGTACCTAAGAATGAAAAAGCTTCATAATATTCATAAATCATAAATTGTCTGAATGTAGAACACACTACATCGACATAATTAAACATTTCAATACAAAACATTGTATCTATAAGAGTAATTATATTCTAGAGTAATTAGTATTAAACTGAAGACTAGTAGTCATAATTCTAATATTATATGTGTGGTGTTGTCTGTATACTTGTTGGTGTAGATTTATTTGTGAGAAAAATTATTCGCAACGCAGCCTCCATTTGAACCTGAAAAATAAAAATAAAATGTTAGTAACTAATTGTAAAATTACGAATTTAATAACTGCGTGTTTAAAAACAATATTTTGTTGTAAACATCCTATTTACAATTAAAATATTTTACGTTCAAATTGGTTTTTTTTTTGTCTCAAGACACGTTAATTTTTTAGGTAGTTTAGTTACTATATACTTCTATTGTAGTAAATATTTTTTTGTCTTAACACGCCTAGTTATACAATCCTAGGCCTAATATATAAATAAAGTTTCCACAAAAAAGCTTTTTAGTTTCCGCGTCCGGTGTAAAACAATAAGAGAATGCAGTTCATAAGATCTCAAAAAATATTTACAGCTAAGACAGGACGTAGAGTCTGCTGGCATGAATTTTTCATAGCGATAAGAAAGGCAATGAGCACGTCACTGCGTTTTACTGAGGAGTAAACTGTTCTTGTAATATTACTAGCGTGAATATACACAACTTTAGTAGGAAACGTTTTTGGTGCGAAATAAAAAGGACTGCGTCCGAAATTCACTAATTTTCAGAGGTTCTTATTAGAAACGCAAACGCTGGTACCTACTTTGTTGGTTTTGCTTAAGTCGACTCTTAATTTACAAATTAAATTTACACTATATAGGATTGAAAGCAATTAAGGCTTTATGTAACCAACGTTTTTAAGAAGTTAGTTGAAAGAGCTTGCCTTGTGGCTAAGGCGGCTTGACGGCCTGCTTTTAAAGAAATTCACTGACATAATTTAAAATGTATTTTGCTCATTTTAAATAAAAGGCCTGAGTTATATAGTAAAATATCTCAGTGTAAATTCTAAAGACTCTGGAAGAAGAACTGAGAAAATTTACCCTTTTTAGTGACTATTTTTATAAAATTAGTGGATAACTTCATTTGTGTATGCTTTAAAACTGATATTTAAAAGAAGTTTTGAGATTTTATATCTTATCTAATATAATAGAAATAAATCATTTTATATGAACCACTTGACTGGCTAACAGATACAATATTCGAGTAACAATATATAAAGCTAAAAATAATAATTGGTGTATATTGTATATTATAATTAGATAAGATCTAAGATATTGTTTTTTATTTTTATTGAAATTCTTCCGTTAGCTTAAATATTATATATTATGCTAGCTATATTTCAAACTTTTATTTCCAAAGTGCATGGTTAGAAAATACTTTTCGTTTTCATATCAATTAAGTAACTAAAACAATTGAAAAGTTCTTGAAACAGAACTCAAATTTAAATAAAATAAACTCGAGAAATTTCAAATTCACGTGAAAGTTGTCTAAAGACTTATGAGTAGCAATTTGAACATTGACTACCGTGTTTTATAAGTTGTAAAGATGTAAGAAATGTTGAAGAGTTCATTTGCTTGCAGTTTTTTAACAAAGCAATAACGGGCATACTTAAAATGTGAGTTTTAACTTTTTAAGTATCATTGTGTCAGCGTGCAATTCATCGTAATGTTATATTATTTTTAATATATTACACCCTACAGAAAATAATATATGTATTTAAGATGAGAACCAGAAGAACATAGAAAGTAAACGGATTATTCGACAAGAAAAATGCTCCTAATTCTGAATTCCTATATTTTTAAGATTTTTCGTCATTCACTAAAATTAACTTTAATCTGTTTTTTTTACTTCGGTATCCTATATTTTATAGCAACCGTGGTAAAACCGTGGTAATAAGACTGAAAACATTAGAAACATCGGGATAAATAATAAATCGCATTTTAATCCGGTAAAAGTTATTTTATTCTATTATTCAAGATATGTTATTTATTAGCCCCATTAGATTTTAGAATTAACAGCAACAAAGAAATAGCGTTTTGTAGAAAAATCTGGCAGGATGATGACATCGCAGATGCCTTATTAATTAGTTAATGAAATATTTTCAACTAATAAGAGGGGGTATCAAACATGTCCATCATGGATTAGAAGAAATTGATAGGTATATGTTGTAGAATTCAGGACCCTGAGAAAAGGGGGATAATATTTTCCTCTATCTAATAAGTAGTAATATTTACTCAAATTGCTTACCATCCCTAATTTCTTTGATATAGATACTTGAGACCTAGAGACCTTTTCTCACTTGATACTTTTTATAACTGATATAATAATACGTAGACCCGAGCCCACAGGTAGGTTGGTAGTCAATGATGCGCTGTTGAACTAAATATTTACTTTGAGCATTCCGAAATGAAACCGTAACGTGCAATATGCACTTTGACGTTTTTAATTTTTACCATTTGGAGCTTTTAAATTAAGTATCAATTTAAAAATGATTTTTATATTAGGAATGCTAAAAATTGCAGGGATTTTGAGGTTATTGGTAACTACGTTATTAATACGTAAATAGGAAACGTAATTTACATAAGTACCTTTTTTGTCACCTAGATAACTTGAAGCGTTTAAAAATGGCAACCTAATTAAGACTGCTTCATAATTTTAAATTTATTTTTTAAGTGTATTAAATCACCGTTAATAAACTGGAACGAGTCATACAAAAAAGCAATTTCTCTCTGTAAGTCTCAAAGCAGTAGGTACAAATAAAAAGCATTTCTCGACCTACGAGCTGTTGCCAATTTTGAATCATATAAATCATTTTGTCCTATCCGCTTAATATAAAATAATTATGCTTCCTTTCCTTTTCTAATAAAGAAAAATAAATTATTGTTAAATACTTTAATATTAGGCACTACGTAATATACCCCATCTATAATAATATTTAAAATTTGGCGTTAGTTTTATCATAATATGCAATTTTGTAAGTAAGGTATTATATTGATTATTATTATTAAGCCTGCGCTAATCTCTCGAATGTAAAATGCAAAACAGTGAAAAGTGTGTTCATACGGTGCATATTTTTCACAGCACAGTCGAGTTGACAAACTAACATTTAGGACCTGTACATCTGAATTTATATTTTTATTTAATACTAATTAACGTTAATGTAGTAAGTCAATTCGGTTCCGCTAAGCTAGCTGAGGCCAAAAAAATATTTTAAACAAATTCAGATAATTTGCTATAATATTAGATTTTTACGTGATTAAATTTGAATGACTAGAATGGACCACCTAGTAAATGGAAATTAATGTAAACGACAAACAAGTTTTATGCAAGTTTTTTATTTGTGTACCTACATACTAGTGACGGTGACTATGTTTCTAATTTTGTCGTTCTATTTCTCATTCCGTGAATAGAAAGAGATTAAAGTGCATTAATTAAAGAGCGTTTATTATCCTACATATTGTATTTAACAAAAGACATACAATCTCTTACTTCTAATCATAGTTAAGTCCGCATAGTCTGAGGATTTTAATTTTACGATGCGGTAAATGTAAACAATGAACTTTATACTTCTTGCAAGAACTACAAAACATTTAACTGTAGTTTGAAGTGATTTTCTTTATAATTTCTTATAACCTACCGTATGTATATTTTTCGTGGGTGGTATCATAATAAACGATAGAAGTGAGATCGATAAGGATGGCTGAGAAATTATTTTGAAAATTAATACAAGAATCGTTAACGAATTTCATCAGATATCAAAATTAGCAGGTCTAGAGGAGGAATTCTTTTATGAAGAAAAAACAGAATACTAATTACTCATGTTATATATTTTATCTGTAATATCATTACTACAGGCGAAAAAGTTGAAATCTGATAGGCAAATACTGAGTTTGGTGATCCAACTTTGTTTAGAGGTTAACCCTTTTGGTTGGGTACGAGAAATATGCCTATGTTTTTTAATATTTTCCACATGCACACAATACTTCATAGACATAACCTACTGACAGCTACTGAAGCTAAGTTTATGAAAAAATAGATTATTATTTGATTCCACAGTTTACAAGAAAATAGAACTCTTGGAATTCCTACTGGATACGGAAAATACTTGTGAAAAATAACAAATCGCTACATATAATAAAACAGTAGAATCGAAATTGCTATTCATTGAAAAATAAAAAATGCAGAGGGTTTTTGTCTGTTTGTTCACGTTTATCTTCGAAGATATTGAACTGATATGGAACTGCTTTGGCACATATAGAGCGAGCGTGCGGGGCATAACATCAGAACTGGATGTCGGGAAGAAAATACATTACAAGATATTTTGATTTAATAGCATACATTAGAAGATTTATTGATCATAATATAATTAGCGATTAATCCAAAATGAAAAAGTATTGTTCAATATCCTGTATTTGCAGGGCCGGACTTAGAGTTCTTGGGGCATCAAAGGAGTGGAGGAGTGGAGGCCCCAAATTATTTTCCAAATAATATAAACACAGTTTTTTAATATTTATAAAGTTGTTTATTCTTTTGTGGAGCCCCTCTTTTGTGAAGGTCCCAGGGCCGAAGCTCCTAAATACGGCTCTGCGTCTTTGATATTTTTTATAGGTAATAGAATATATATATGTATTTTTGGATGGAATCCAGGATAGTAATTGATCATATTTCAAGAGATTTTATTGATATTGACTATACTTATACCGGTAAAATATATCTGTTATGCCCAAAGACCGAAATATGTTATCTACTTTAAGTCTACTTAAAATCTTCAAGCTTTTGTGACAGAATCTTTAAGTAATAATTTTTTTTAACATAAATATTTATTGTTCATCAGAAAACAAAAACAATTTACTTTGTTACAGGAACCATTTCGTTGTGAAAAATAAGTTTTTGAATGTATATTTTAGTTACAAACAATTAATAGGAATTGGTTACAAGCAGAACCAAGCGCAGAACGCGTATTGGATTTTGGCCACACAGTACTATAACTACAAGACGAATTTAGTTATATGATCTATCTATGATTATAACAACAAATCATGGGCGATTTCATAAGATCCATACACAGATTGGGTATTGGTTACACGAATTTCGTGATGTGGTTGTTTTACAATGACCACAACGCGTTGTGAGCCGTTTTTCGCTCATTAACCGTTTTCCATCTTTGAACGTAACATATCTAACTAATCCTTAGTACTATAATATATTGTTTAAACGAATCAATTGTATTCTTTTTGAATAGATAAATAAATGCTTTTATCTGTTTTTTTTTCGAATTATTATTCTACAAATGTGAAATGTATCTTCAATTATTTGGTGTTGTTTTTTTTTATCTTTTTAGGTAATTTTCAAAAAAAATGAGGTAATTGTTTTATATTTTAACGAAATTTAATTGTTCTACATATTTATAATTTATATTATTTTTTTAATTTATATGATTCTATGCTTATGGTTTAAAAACAGAATCTTGGAGATTTCGACAAATAATCACCTTCGCCCAAGTACTAAGGAATTAGAAATTTTAGCCTTACCCTTGGTAGTTAAATTCATCCGCTCCTCTTGAACGTTTGCAGCCAATCAGGGCCGATTTATGCTGGCTGGCAGCTTATTAATTTCGGTATGCTGGCTAATTATCCTGTGAATGTGTGAAGCACCCATTGAAGTATCTTGAATTACTATGTATGTTTGTGTTTAAGGTAACAAGCGTCGAGGACTACTCAAATCAAGAGCAATGTTAGTTACATCGAATACCAGGCAAATAGAGATTAGGACAGGTAACCTAAGTAGGTATATTTGCAGTTTCAGGTAAGAGTTTGTATCTATATATATTATATATGCTTAGTTTCTGGTTTGCATTGTTTAATGCAGGACTGAGCTTACAATATGCTTCTTGCGTTGGATTTTGTGAGAATATTTGTTGGTAGATTAAGACACAAATGTAAGGAGATGTAATGTATGCAGGTGTGAGTTGTAAATATTAGTCATCGTACACGTACGTTTGCTCTGAAGTTTCCGTTCGCGAATCTGAAACAAGATAAACTCTCATGTAATAATAATAAAAATAAATAGTAATAATTTTGACTAAGAAATATGAAGGTTTTTTTATTCAGAGTACAGTTCTTTTTTTAGGGGTTTGAATCTAACTAAGGCTGGTATGGCTTGCAGGCTTCCTGTGGTTGCAAGTTTTTATGGGCGTCGGTATGTCAGTGGTTGAGTTGAGTAAGTACGAAATTAGCAGTTTCCCAACGAATGACGAGTGAGATGAGCCTAAGGTTGATTTGATTTTATGTCATAGCCTTAGGATAAATATTATCAATGATGCGCTGTTGACCTATTTTTACTGCGATTATTTTTGGAAAAATATTGACTTCACGCAAGTACCAGTATAATTATATATACTCGTAGTATATTTTTAAACTGAAAATTCAAAAATAAAGCCTATATTAATAGAGGGGAGATTGTTTGAATTTGATGCATTATGTATCTCTTTCTTCTTCTTTCTGTCACTCATCATCTCATCAGTTACAACCAAGGACTTAATATAGTTATATATATAAAGTCCTTGGTTACAACTTACGCCGCTCAAGCACATATCATTCTTCTGACAGTGAATCTGTTTTTTATCTTTATACATATAATATATAATAAAAGATAATAAAAGAGTAGAATCGAAATTACGCTTCACAATTTCACCAAATTGCAATGCAAACTAACTCGCGTTGAAATTTTTCGAATTGTCAGATGTCAATCACAGTTTGATATGTAAATGAAATAGTTTGATTATTTCGCCATATAGATATGTATTCGTAGAATAGTGTATATGCGGTCCCACTGCGTAACTCCAGATGCGAGTTCGAAACTTCACTGAAAGAAATATTTTTTTTATATTTTTTTTTTTTGAAAGTACTATATTATAACAATAGAAAATGTATTTTTGATGTATTAAATTTATCTATAAAGAATTTTTTATGAGATCATTCATTTCGCCTTTTCATCAATCCAATTAGATCGTAGAAGAAACTGTCAATGACTACTCTAATAGCTCTTTCCCTCAAGAAATCATAAAGTATAGAGAATGTAGGATATATCATATGAAGAAAGCTTGCTCAAAAGTTCAGCTTATGATGAACCCCACGCGAACGAAGTCGCGGGCATCAGCTAGTAATATATAAAATGTATAACTAAAATGTATTACAAAGGATATTTAAATAGTTCATATCTATCAGTATGACTTATTTCATATAACACTTTGTACACATTCCGCGCTTCATTCCCGACATTACATGTTACAATTTCAAAAGGAATCGGATCACTGCATCAGCAGGTACTAAACTTAGATGGTATGCAATATTCCGATGCGGATTTCAGATGTGAAGGACTTTTAATCTATAGATAAAATATTAATAATTTGATTTGTTGTTAGACGTTACGTTTAAACAAGTTATTGACTT
This sequence comes from Anthocharis cardamines, assembly GCA_905404175.1. Classification (NCBI taxonomy): domain Eukaryota; kingdom Metazoa; phylum Arthropoda; class Insecta; order Lepidoptera; family Pieridae; genus Anthocharis; species Anthocharis cardamines. The sequence continues at coordinate 7,292,475 of FR989959.1, forward strand.
ACCTGCAACATTTCTGCAAGTTGATTTCTGTAATGGGCTTAGTATATTTTTGCGTTGATCAAACTTAGAGAGATTGGTTCGGAATCTCTACAATCGTAAAAACTTAAATAGATAAATTTCTGCTTACATCTAATAAATTAATGTCACTGCTTCAATAGACCTCTCTGTAATCTTAAATTTATATACCTAATAGTTTAAAGTAAATCATAGTGTTATGGCGAAATGAACGAATGAAAATATGATAGAATCATATGTTTCGGACAGCCTAGAAGATTTTTTGAAATATTAGGTACCTATAATAAATAAATACATATCAATTTATTATTATATGTTATTGTATCTAACAGTATGTGAAACTGTGTTTATTATCTAAATATATTAGATGCTAAATGGCATGTGTATTATGCACGTACGAGTATAAAGCGGTCTGGACTGATAAGGATTTCCTATGTGCCATATTCTTTTTCTGTATAATTTCCTAAACTAAATTTAATAAAGGGCCATTCATTTCTACATAAGCACAGATGATGTACGATGTGGTGATATAACTATAAGCATTTGAATTAGAAGTTATCCAAATGAATGAAGTTATCCAAAACATTATAATCCTTATTAACTCAGACCGGGATATATCAAATATCTATAACATCATAATCATAATTTCTATTTTTATATTAGGGAAAGAAATACAACTGAATGAATTTTTCAAGATAATTATCCCGATCAATCACTACAGGCGCTTTTGTTTCTGATCGTGTTCCCTTTGATAGTTACATCAATTTCCCAACCTTGTATTCGGAATTTCGGTCCGATTAAATAGCATCATTTAAATTTGCATTTCACAGGTTTGCTTCAGGCACATGGCGAGGGTTAGTTAGATTTTTTAGGCACGGTCGTGATAGATTCATTATTATGTTTGATCGTGTTTGAGGGGCTCACTCGATGGTTGTCACAGAAAATCACTACGATAGTTCAAAATGAATATTTGGAAATAGTAGACTGAAGGAAGAAACGCACAATCTTCACTTAAAAGCAATCATTTCTATTTTAGTACCAGAGTTGGATTAAGAATGACACACAAGAATGATACAAAAAGTAAAAGTACAACAGTAAAAACGAACGTCTCAAAATTGGTGACGTAAACATTTACAAAAGATTTTTAGTTATTTATATTTTAAAATTTGTAATATTTAGTAAACATATTCATGTACACATTTTTGCTTTGATTATGTTTAAATTTTTATGATATGGTTTCTACGCGAAATAAATTACAACATTCTTTATCTAGGACAAAAGGTTATTTATGGCACAAAATAAAGGTACCGTACCTACAGCTTTCTATTTAATACTTATTTAATATGGATTTGTGTGAATTTTGCACATATTATATAATAATATTTTTCTCGGGAATTACATTAACACGTCTTAATTCAAATTTGTTGTCTTATAAAAAAATTATTTATAAAAAATATATATCTTTGAAGCAGTAGACTTCAAGAACTGTCTTCTAGGTTGGTCTTACTTCTTGTTTATTGAGATAGCTCAATATAGTGCAACAAAGTAGGATTTAAATAAGGAAATTAATACTTGTATGTTGGTATGTGACATGCATGTACGCGTATGAGAACGTTTTCTATGATAGCTAATTACATGGCATTCTTTTATGATGTTTTTATAAAACTAAGTACGTAGCTAGTGTGTAAAGAGTAAAGACTATTCAACGACCTACGGATTACGACAATAGTGTTCCGGATAAAAGCAAGAACAATAAAAAGAATAGAAGCTTTTTAATCTTACATCGAGAAAACCACATAAACTGAACCTGGCATACGTTGTTGTTTATATGAAGATACAGGTCATTATGGCTTTCAGTGATGAAGTTTTAGAAATTTTATGCTTTGTAATATTTTTCAGCATTATGTTTATTTGCTCACTAAGGTTTAAAGATTATTATTATTGTGGATAAAAATTCAAAATTGTCTGAAATAGAATAATTATATTTTGAAATGATAAAACCTAACGGATTAGAACGCGAATTATTTATTATTGCATATGTAGGTATATTCCACCGTTTCAAGTTTTATACAGTGTGATATTTATATGTATTTACTATTGAAATATTAAGGTAAATTAATTATAGTTACTAGTGATCCGTCCTTGATTCACAGCGTGCAATGTACATGTCGGTATAATACACAAACAAATAGCCTCGTTGTTACTCGTTGATAATGTAGCTTTCTATTGGTGAAAGCTTTTTAAAATAGTTTTTGAGTTAAATCGTACAGACAAACAAATCTTCTGCATGTTTATGTGATCTGCAATAGTAACATGCATTATCATATACATTGGGTTTAAATTAATATGTATTTAATCAATTTATGTACTTTAGCCAGAAGCAAGTTACAGGTATCACAAATAGCCTTCAGCAATACGACAGATTGTCTCTTCATGGATACACTGCACATTTGCATAACAAAGAACTTGTGATATTGAACCATACCCCACATATGTACATGCGAAAATTATTTGATATCCTATACAAATGTGAAAAGAATGATGATTATTGTAAAACGGAAACACTTTGCTAAGAAGAGTTAGTGAAACGTTTGTAGTGTAATGCCTAACCTAATATTGGCACAAAACCCACGAAGGCCAAACTAACGCTGAAATACTATCTGTGTTTTATTCACATTTATTCTTTATTTCCGTAATTAATCGCTCCAAACAAGCTTTATTTACTCGCACAATATTACTTTAATAAACATTTTTGCGGCCCGTGATTATTTATTAAAGCAATACATGCATGCGTAAAGTCGTCACTTAAAAAAATGTCGTTGGATAGTAATGAATAAAATAGTTTTATTTGCATACGATGTGATTAACTGTAGATATGTAGTTATGTGTTAATTAAAAACCACGAACAACTCTATAATGTAAAATTGTTATTTCTGTCACGTACATGTATAGCGTATTATATATTTATGAAACGGAAAACCCACACATTTTGTGAAGGGTTTGTAGATAACTTTAGACTAGGATTCACGCAAAACACTATACGCTATGATGAGAGTGTTAGGTTAGTGCGTGTAGAGCTTGGAGAAGTGAAGGCCTCCTCCATGTCTCTCCACTGTTCTCTATCCATAGCTTTTCTCTTCCAATCTTCTTCGGCAATGTCTTTAATTTCCTTTTCCCATTGTTCTGCTGGTCGTCCTCTTTTCCTTTTCCCTGTTGGACTCTTCCATACTAAAACCTTTCTTATCCATCTTCCGTCGGATATGCGTGCAGTGTCAACATAACCTAGTAAAAATACTCATATAATATAAAACATTAAATAAATTACAAATTATTTTTCGGAAGTTGCATGAAAAAAATATCTTTTCAAATAGGTATTAATAATTACTTTACGAGTATTAATACTTTTTCAAATATATTAACTACTGTTTTTTTTTCTTAATATGTATAAAAGGGCAACTAATTAATCATCACAGATTAATACAAGGCGCGGTCATTTTCAATTTACAATAACGCTACGTGTATTGACGTTACAATAGAACAAATTGACCGCGTGCCCGAAGCGGTGAAACAATGGGCACAATCATGAATACAGTTTGTCACTCCACAACAGTACAAAACAATTATTATCTCCAATTAAAGTAGCCTTTGGTTTCTTTTTTCAATATAATACATGGACATGATGACTGTTTTGTAAGTTTCTGCAAGGTTGCTAATAAGGTTTACCGGCTCTGCCTGAGAGGACATTGACAGTGTCGTAGTGAGGTGCAGAGAAAAAATTTAAATACTCCTACCCTCGCCCCGCTAATTTTGTTTAGTCAACTACACAAAATTAATTATTTGCAAATTATTTCTAATCAAGGGCGCTCGGTGCATTATAGGCCTTATAAATGCTCATTTAAAATCATGAAAAAAAAAACGAAAAAGGCCCTGGGCCACCACTTTGCCCTATGATAGCTACGCCACTGGACATTGATCGCAAAAGAAATTACTGAGATTTATTCAGAATAATATATGGATTATTTAAAATTGCAGCCTAACCTTAATTATTCACTGATCCACCATGTCTCCACTCATCCACTGCGCCCGCGACCGAATTGGTAATACATTCCTATGTAGATTTTTAGTAATTTTCATTAGGCGTATAGCTATAGGCATATAGCTCATATCGAATCACTCTCGTTTAAATCGACGATCATTCATATAATTATTTCCACCGTTTATTCGGTCGTAATCGTCGTAAGTATTGACTCGACATACTGACTATGCAGTTATCAACTAGTGTTTCAGACAGCTAAGGAGGTTTGATCTGGAGAGCCTCGACAGAATTAATATTATTACGCGTACGTTGTATAAAGTACATAAAAAATCGATACTAAGATTAGTAGGAACATATTATGTATAAACATGCAATGGACTTTAAGTTGTGTCCCTCTAAATTCTGAGCTTTACTCAATACCCTTATTGTGGAAAAAAGTACTTAAAACGGATATAATGACAAGGGTTTTATTATAAGTAATAAGTATGTTCATAATTATTTCAAATTTTATTTAAATACGGTAGACGAGTATGAGGTTCATTTGGTGAGGTGAGATATCAGCCATATAACATCAGTCAATGATTCGCTGTCGAACTACTTTTTACATCGAGCATTCAGAAATTCATAGACTGAGACCGAAACACGCAAAGTGCACTTCACGATTTTTATAACTATGAACGGTGGTCGAAATGTCGATAATCCTCCCACCCAATGTTTCTAGATATGGGAAAGACATGCTTACTGACAATTATAAACATTCCGTTCCGGCGGTATTCAAATCCACGAGCTATCGGAGCGCAAGGTGTGTTCTACCAAACGCGCCAAAGAGCTCGTCATATTTTAACCATCCCACCTGACTTTTAGGACTGTTGCATTTGTCAAAATAATTGTAATTAATAATCTTCGTTTTTATATATATTTTTCATGAGTTTATCGGTAATTTTTTTACCCTTGATCATAGAAAAAAAGATAGGTTTGCAATTCAATAACAGTCTAGTAAATTAAAAAGGAATAAAAAAACAAAAGCATTAAGCGTAGTCATTCAATTTGCATTCGTTCTGTAATCAAAAGCGTAATTAATCTGTATTATTGGAATTTACTGATTGGTTATCTAGGTTGTAATCACAACTTTATTCAGTCAATGCCGTCGGTGTTAATGCAAATATTAAACAGTGTCATAAAGAGTACATTTATTTTCCTAACTATAGGACTTTCATAGTATGTAATTACATAGTTAACATATTTTTAGCCTGCTCATGTATTTATTTATTTATTTATTTAAAACTTTATTGCACACAAAAGTAATACAAATTAAGAAAATAATACAAAAATAAAAGGTACAATAGGTGGTCTTATTGCTAGAGTAGCAATCTCTTCCAGACTACCTTTGGGTGACAGAAATAAATTAAAGGAAATGGGGACGGTGCAAGAAATACATGAAAAGGGAATGGAAGAATAGTATAAAAATATATTATCATATAATACACACAATACATAAGCAATTAAAACAGACTGTAATGACCAAAAAATAATGACCAAAATTAGATTAGGACACAGAAAGATAATGCTCCTTTACCAATTTGAGAAAGGAAGTGATACTTTGAGCATTTCTGATATCAGGAGGAAGAGAATTCCAAAGACGTATAGCCTCAACTGTAAAAGAGGAATCAAAGAATTTCGTTTTATGGGCAGGCTTAAAGGCATGGCATGTACCTATTGGATTAAATAAAATTAACATTGTTATTTTTTTTGATGAATAAATTACTTTATATGAATTACAAACTGACAAAGATGCTGGGAAAGCCTTTTCTTAGTCTTTATTTTACTACGATTACTTTACCAAATAAATGTACAAGATAAAAGTACCTACCTATACAATATTAATAGAATAACAAATGAAGTTAATTTACTACCTATAATCGTCACTTTGTAACTTACATTAGTTTAGAATGAATTGATTTCCTACTATGAAACCAAACATCAAAGCAGCTTTATAGAGTTCAGTGTAAATTATTATTGTTACACGTGGAAGCCTTTTCTATGCATTAATATTATGTTGCAAGCATATAACGTTGTAAGTTATGTTAGCCTAGAGCTCTCTTAGATAAAAAAATTGGTTTCATAGTATATTTATTGGCATGGTTCCATTAAAACGAAACCGATCGTTAAAGAATCCACATATAGTACCTACAACAAAAAGCACGTATTTTTTCGTGCTTTATTTTACATGAATTTCGTTCTGTTTGTAAAGTCAGATTTTTTATTTTATGTTAGATATCGACATACGAGCATGAGGTTCACTTGTTGGTAGGTGATACCCCAGCCACAGAAAATCAGTCAATGATGCGCTGTCGACTTATTTTTTACTTCAAACATTCGGAAATCCTTAGACTGAAACCGAAACGCGCAATCTATGTGCGAAATTTTTCCATCTATGAACGGTGGTTCGTTACCCGGTCGGAATTTAGATATTCCTCCCACACGATCAATGCTCGAAGTTACCAGACGTTGGGAAAACATGCTTACAGAAAATTATAAACATGTCATCCCGGTGGGATTCGAACCCACGACTCATCGTGCATCGATGCGCACGGCAGGTGTTCTACCGAACGCGCCAACGATCCCGTCGAATTAGAAGAATTTACTCTAGCCTGTTTCATAAAATGATTTCGATGGTACTTACCTCACCTGATCGTAATCTAAGTTTTTGTGAGACAGAAGATGAACTTAACGTTTAATTTTAAAGAGTTCATTCATGTTAAAATTTACACCAGTAGCCTGAACTTGTAACATGAGAACCTTTAATGTCTCGTTGAATTGCAAAATGCATTTTGTAGTGAGAAGCTTTGACACATAAGCAGGTTAACCTTTCTAACAAGCTTACAGTGGTGATTTTGTCTATAAGAAGGTGCTCGTAACTACGTAAGTGGGTAACACTTTTAGGTTAAGTCTATTCTTAGGTCATAATACGAGTTTTTTTTTATTTACTTTGTGTGGCGAGGTGTCAAAATATATGGGTGGTTCGGAAACAACTATCGTTGGCACTATCTGGTAAGTAGGTAAATAACTCACACAACTGATAGTTCTATAAATTGTATTAAATTTTCGAGAGTATAGTTGAATGAATTTGAATTAACAATGAATTGTACAGCTAAAGTATGTTTTTTAATTGTAGTATTGAACTGAGCTCTTCTTTTAAATGAAATTCATTAAAATTCTATTATACCAAAATATCCAGTATGGCTGGGTAGTTCAACAAGTGACACGGTTCTTCTTTCTGATATCTTTTCACCAAATATTTAAAAATATTATAATACCACGTAATAAAACTTTATAAATAATAATTAATAAAAAAATATTTCTATTTTAGACGATTTTTTTCTTGAACTATTTCGTTCATAATATATCGTATATATTATAAGTATAATGGGTTTGAGAGGCCGTAAAAAACAAACTTAGTTATTTAGTGTATTCTTCTTAATTGTAAATTAAAATTGGCTATTTTAGGTAAATACAGTGTAAAGTAAAGGAAGGATCTGCTATGTATTATTCAATATATGCGTTAAAGGACGAGAAAATGTTGGCTTCGATTCAAGAAATCAAAGAGAGGGTTCACACGTATGTTTGTCTTTAATAAAAGCTCCAGAGTTTTATATTCTTGGGCAGAAACAATTTTAATCAATTCATCTGTTATATCCTTAACATAAGCCTAACTCGACTAACATTGTAACTATTATTTTTAGCAAATTACTAATAGTTTCCAATACTCCACCTACAAGCAGTAAGTTACAAACATTGCTATGTTTAAGTTTAAAGGACACTCCGAAGCTAATGTAATTATTGGGAAATTGAGAACAATTCATGTCTCAGGGAAACGGCCGCACTGCAGTGCCTACAATTTAAGCTGTGAGCGTCTACCGTTATTTGCAACGTATTTGTTTTGGCACTAATTGTTATAGAAGATTTTTGTAAATATTTGGTATAAAGTTTCATATATCTCATCGTATTGATTTATCCATTAATTTAAAGACACAAGAAAGAAAATTTTACTGTCAGGTAAGCTTTAATATCTATAAGAAATAAGAAATAAACATCCGTAGTAATGTATAAATTATTATTTATTTCCATTGAAAGCTCAGTGAAATATAAAAATGGGCACAATCGTGATCTGTGAAATGTGTAATATTTGTATTTAGCACAGAGATAAATTATAATAATTTAAACCACGCAGCAACCCTATATTTTACAGTTGACTAGGCACAGCGGTTTCTGTAATAAATATTATGCAACGAACTATAAGATATACTCATGAATTTCATCTACTTGAAATGTAGTTTTTATCTGTTTTACATAATGAATATTCTGTGTTAAAAGTTAGCTAGAAGAAACATCGTATGTTTGTTGACTTTCCTTATCAAGTTAGCTTTCCGCCTCCTAACTTTTCCGCTATCCCATAACAATACTGATGTATGCAAATTTTAACAGCTTCGTAATGAATATAAATCGGTGTAATATGTTAAAAAATCACTTTGTATACAAAGCTTAACACGCAATGTTACATCATTAATAAAGTGAAGTGTATAGGACTTTTAAATAAAATACTGTATACCGGATTAAAACGCGATTTATTGTTTAAATTATTTATCCCGACGTTTCGGATGCTTTTCAGCAACCGTGGTCGCGGGAGACTGAAAGATGACAGTTGTCTTATATTTGAAATGTCACAAAGTTGCCATATTTAATTCAATTAAATTAAAAAAAACTTAAAAAAATTTAATCCATCAAACGCGACGGTCGTGATGGATACGTCAGATTATGAACACAAAATGTCCCAGATCCTTGCAGATGTTTCCACCTACAAGAAAGTTGAAAAAGACCCAACAAACAAGGTAATAAAAAAGACATCTGAATTGATCAATAAACACAAAAAGACACTTAATCTTGACAGTAAATTCCTCACACCTGCATGTGCAAAGCCTCCAAAAATGTATGGGTTACCTAAAATTCACAAAATAAACACACCTTTAAGACCTATAGTGAGCCAGATCGACACACCCACACATTAACTAGCTCAACACATGGCTAAAGTACTTTCTCCCCTCAGAGGGAACAGTAGTGCTCATGTTAAAGACTCATACCATTTTGTTGAAACTATTTTACTAATATTCCTGTATCGGACTGTCTAAATATTGTTAAGAAAAGGTTATCAGAACACAATATGTCACCAGAATATGCAGATATTTTAGAACATTGTTTAACATCTGGCTACCTAATGTGGAATAGTGAATTCTATATACAGGTTGATGGGGTGGCTATGGGCTCTCCAGTCTCCCCCGTTGTCGCTGACATTTTCATGGAGGACTTCGAAGAAAGAGCCCTGGCCACAAGCCCGGTTAAACCGAGGCTTTACAAGCGATATGTAGACGATACCTTTACTATTCTGCCCACGGAACACATATCTGTATTTCTAGACCACCTTAACTCCATACATAGTAACATTAAATTCACTATGGAAAAGGAGAATAATAACTCACTGGCCTTTCTAGACATTTTAGTGGTTCGGGGAGGGGATGGTACACTTGGCCATACTGTGTTTAGAAAAATAACCCATACTGATAAGTACCTCAATGGTGATTCCCACCACCACCCTTGCCAACTCTCTTCTGTCGGTGTATGTTTGTTTCAGAGAGCCCACCGCATCTGTGATGCTGCCCACCTCAACGGGGAACTGCAGCATGTTAAGCAAGTACTCCGTGACAACAAGCTGCGGGTGCCTCCACAGCATCACAGAAACAGGAATAAACCACAAACAGTACAACGTCAACCAGCCTACCTGCCTTATGTGAAGGGTGTTACAGACAGGATTGGAAGAATCTTAAAACGAGCTTCTATTAATACAGTTTTCAAGCCACACAAGAAGATTCAACAGTTCTTGAGACCAATAAAAAGTAATATTCCTTTGCAAGATTCAGGTGTATATAAACTGGATTGTGACTGTGGTTTATCCTACATTGGGCAAACTAAACGTAGCATTTCAAACCGACTTAAGGAACACATTGCGGATATCAAAAACAGACGTCACTCTAAATCAGCAGTATGTGAACACACTCTGGATAAACCAAACCATTACATACGTTTCGACCAACCAAAAATCCTTGCTAAAGAAAGTAGATTCTTTCCCAGACTAGTACGTGAGGCTATTGAAATTAAAAAACATCCTAACTTCAATAGAGAAGATGGTTTGAGACTTTCCAACACCTGGGATCCAGTTATTAAAAATCTAAAGCCCCAAATCAAACATACTAAAAAACAAGAGGACACCGTTAGTCAATATTGTCATAATATAGAAAATTACAGTAAATATCAACTCCGTAGGAATAGATGGCGTTAATATGTAATAATTGTAAAACAAAAACTTGGCGATTAAAAAGAGTGGCGGCGAGTTTCTTGCCAGTTCTTCTCGTCCGCTCTACGCCCTTGATTTGTGAACTGGTAGTAAATGTAAAATTAGAAGCATTTAATATTAGTAATATTAGTAATTTAATATGTATTATTTTTTATTGACGTTCATAGATGTACATTGTGTTACCTAAATTAATAGATTATTTTTTAATTTAATTGAATTAAATATGGCAACTTTGTGACATTTCAAATATAAGACAACTGTCATCTTTCAGTCTCCCGCGACCACGGTTGCTGAAAAGCATCCGAAACGTCGGGATAAATAATTTAAACAATAAATCGCGTTTTAATCCGGTATACAGTATTTTATTTAAATGTGTGATACTCGCGTTAATAAAAGACAATATTATGTGTATAGGACTGATTTGAAAGGAATTGCCTGGTATGACAAAAAATGAATTGAACACCGAACTGAAGGAAATTGGCCTAGTTTTTGATGTCCGAAACCGCTGAGTTAACTATTTTAGATAATACTTTAATCAGACCTTAAAATTGCCTTTTCTACCCTAAATTTCTTAAGTGCCATTAATATTGACTTTACAATTAAAATTAAAGATAATTATATTAAAATTTAGAGACATGTTTCTCAATAAACGAGTCTACGCGGTGGTTCGGTCTACGCCTTTATAAGCTTAACTACAGATTCGTAGCGCTTCGTAGACACTACGGGTAGCGAATGCGCGTCGTAGCGGAATATAGCGGTTCAAGGAATTTACCTTGTTATACGGCCTTCTGTAACCCTGCTGTAGTTTTAATTAAAGTAACCAACTAGAAACCTGTAAACGTCAAAGTTTAGTTACTTAAATAAGCCGAAGTGCTCGCTTAGCATAGTGTGTGATGTTGTACTAATAAACTCTGAAACTAACAATATAATATACTGGAGGAAGTAACTATAATCTATATAACAATCTTTACTTTAGATATCTATTTGAATTGACTAAATATATAATATAACAAGAAATACTAATTTACAGGGAGAAATAATTTTGTCCGTGACAGCTTTGTTACATAATATATGTAGTATCAAATAACAACACTTGACGAAGCATTTAAAAAATCAGTGTTAATACGTTTAAATAGCATATTATTCGCTACGATAATTTTTAAATACACATTTTAACGAATGTTATTTTATTTTTTAAAGTGCTCGCATTAAACCAGCGGTTTGACCTCAATTGTAACCACTTGAGTACAAAATGCGTCACGTTACTAGCTGGAATTCATTCAACTAAAACTCTTTCGATGAAAAATTGAAAAAATCCAGATCATCATTAATACAGAATCATTTGAAATACGCGTCACTGGTGAGAATTGATCTCGGCTGATACTCTTTTAATGAATATTGGAAGTGGTGCTAGATTACCAGGCTCATAATTTGTAATTTTTAGTTTTAATGATAACGATAGCCATAATGATTTCCAACAACTCATTAAGTAGGCAATCTTTAATATATCTCTATAATTATAGTTATGATACTATGAAAGTACTCCTTTATAGAAGTGTATCGAGATAGTATTTATTATTATACAAACAGCCGCCATTGTAAAGAGAAAATTTAACACTGTTGCAGTTTCCTGTAAAAAATAAAGTCCTAAAATACACTATAAAGTGGAACCTGATATTGGAAATCGACGTAAAGGTACATAATATATAGCTAACTGTGTTGCGTAACAGCTCCGATTCTAGGCCGCTTACATAGTTACAAGTATAGTTGACTTTTGCTGTCGTCATTACGTAATGTCGGTGTCGTCATTCGTTGGACATTTTAAAAAGTTCATTAATTTGAGTACTAGTTTTACTTACATGAAAACATGTGCATGTATTCTATTTTTTAAAAGAATAAATATTATATTTGAAAGTAATTTCTAATATAATATTTTATAATAGGTATATTTTATTAAAGCTATACAAGGGCATATAAACTTATTATGTAGATAGATATAAATGATGCGTTGTAATCATAATTTTGTATACTACACAAAGTTCTTCATGGAACTATCGAGAAATAAACCTTAGTATTCATTATTATAAGTTTTATGATGGTAACCCAAACCGTGTCGTATATTTCTCTCAAACAAGATCGCTTACAGCGCCGAGAGTTAAGTACCAGGCGAACAGTAGCTAGCAGGAGTTAAATCGGGCCGGCTTACACGTGGAGCACTCACACAACGCTAGCGTTTGTGTAGGCGCAGTGTGCATATTGTGTACAATTACAAACGTGGTAGACTGGAAAACGCATTTAGCCGGAAAAGATGAACAGATCAATAACTTTGTAATAATAGGTATAACTTGTAAACATTTCTCATTATCTCAGTTATTATTTACTACCGTTTCACATCAACGAGTGGTGCACGTTTCATTTTAAAGCATAAAATTTGAAAACGTCAAACCTCGTAAGTCGCAACAGTTATCTTTACAACGCAGTGAATACGAAATTCGAATGTACAAGCAATTTCTCTGAAGATTTCAAATAAATGAAAGCCTTTGGCTGAAGGCTTACACTTTCTTTTCTGAAGCGCTATTAACGACTTTCCAGTTGCGTTCAGGTTTTATTAAGCAATGTAAGCTGACGGAACGATACGGAAAGCTTAATTAGTAATTTGATTTCAAAATTCCTGTCCCAGTTCCAAATTAAAAACATTTTCCGATTATACAACGTTGATGGCGTTCTGTGAAAAAGGAGTATGTACCTTAAGAAATGCCTCCAATAAATTCAGCTCGATTAATTTTCAATTTTATAACTAAAATTAAGTTTCTTGAAATTTTTACACAAAGGTTTAATATCAAAGGGCTTTATAGTGAAAATGTCTTAAGGAAATTTAATTTAGTACTTGTCACTTTGAACACCAACCTTGAAAGTTTAGCGTTCGGTTTAGCGTGAATCTTTGTCGGATTACGTGAAGAATTGCTTGATATTATCCCTATTTTTAGAAATAGGCATTGGAAATTGAATTATGTCAAAGAGACTTCAATAATTGACTGCTATGGACCGCAGTGCTTATAAAAAAATTGTCGGGTTCGTTGGCACGTTCGGTAGAACACCTGCCGTTCGCATCGATGGGTCGTGGGTTCGAATCCCACCGGGACAACATGTTTATAATTTTCTGTAAACATTTCCCCACGTCTGGTAACTTCGGGCATTGATCGGGTGGGAGGAATATCGAAATTCCGACCGGGTTACGAACTACCGATCATAGATGGAAAAGCCGTGAAGTGCACATTGCGCGTTTCAGTTTCAGTCTATGGATTTCCGAAAGCTATGCGAAGTAAAAAATTGGTCAACAGCGCATCATTGACTGATATACTGTGACTGAGGTATCACCTACCATCAAGTGAACCTCATGCTCGTCTGTCGATATCTAACATAAAAAAAATCTCAAATGTAGGTTAGCGATTATCTATTAGGTAAGTTTTATTTTATTTAAATTTAAAACTGCGATTACACGTGATATAAAATATTAATGTCGATTATGGTGTTTTTTTTTAATTTGGTAAGCCCAATATGATAGTGATCTACCGGCCTGGCATGACCGCCACGAGATATGTCGCGGACGAGAGAAGACAAACTAAGATGTAAGATATCTCGATATACATATATATTTCTCGACATCGACAATTTTGATAGAAAAGATATCTCGATCAACAAATATATCTATTTTTGATATTAAAAGTAGAGTTTTAAGTGTAAAACTCTTTCAGTGTAATTGTTATGTTAGACCCGGAAGAAATAAAGATATAATCGATTAAAACACGAGAAAACGCTTGAGAAAATATTGTCGCGGTTGTCATGCTAGGCCGGCTGGAAGGTCAGACTTAGGAAGAAAATAATAAACTGTTAAAATATTTAAAGGGAAAGCAAAGAATATTCGATTACGGAATTTACGAAATGTACCTACGTGATGATATCAATAGATGATATGGAAACAATAATCAAGCCGTACATTAGGCGACACGCTGTGTTACATGGTTATCATGATGACATAATGATGTTATCTACCCAAAGTTGAGTATAACGGGATATTGACACGTGCCGATGAAACAGAAATAGAATATGAACGGATGTTGAATGAAACCCTTCCAAACACTTATCACGTCCGCTTTGACGTTGTTGATTCCACACAAGTCTGCAGCCATTCAATTCTCTTCCTGACCCGTTGAAAATTTAAAATACACCCAAAATCCAAGATATTACATTTCTGTGCAGTCACTTCGAGTGTTGCCGCTACATGTATATGAAACTCACAATTTTTGTAAAATTAATAATTGTTATCAACTAATAATTATTTACTTTTTTAACTAACAAAAAGTTCTAAAATTAAAAATGTTCTTTATGAAGGTAAGAACGTAATTATTAATTAGTTGTATATCGCCAACTGTCGTCATGCTGACATGCGGAAATGTCGCAGTTATAAACAAGCAGGGGAACAAAATTAACAAGTTACAGTTAACAAGCCGCCGTGTTTGTGTAAACTTCCACTAACTAGCTGCTTTTTAGTATTGTCTAGATAGAGCTAGATGGACGCGCTTGGACTCCTACGTGTCTCGCGTACGTGCACTTTTGCATTATTGAAATGAAACTATTATGCTACGAACGATATTTGTTTAATACTCATGTTATGTTTGCTGTTAATTCTGGCATACACGTTCAGGTTAATTTTAGTTCTAACGAACGATCCTAAAGTAAAACTTATCAATTCAATAATAATATAAGGTGGGTATTAATCGTCATCTTATTGAACTTAATTTGTATGAGTTTAGTGTGATTTTCTCAGTTTTATTGTTATGTAAGATATATATAGACGTGCGTAAGGCTCACTTAATGATAGCTTATACCTCAGCCTATATCAATTATGCTTTCCAACCCCTTTTTTATTTTAGTTCGGACATGAAGCCGAAACGTCATCTCCACTTCACGGATTTCCCATCTATGAGCGGACGGAATTTCGTTATTGCTCCCACATGTTAATTACTCAAAGTGACGGGATATTGCAAAAAAAATCATTTATAGGAAATTACAAACGTGTCAGTTACTGTGGGAATCTGTTACCCTTGGTGTGTAAGGAATTATTTATTGAACTAATGCAGTCCTCGAACGAATATGAACAGCCTGTGTTTAAATAATAATAATCAGTTACTTACAAGCCTAATAAATACTTACAAAATACAATAAATTCGATTAATTAACGTTATTTATTAGAATTTGCTAGTATGGGTTTCGCACGTAATAAACTAAATAGTGAACAGAAATCCAGTTGAGTTTATCGTAAGCGATACTAAGCAAATTCGATATCGAGTAACGAAATCGCTCAGATGGTGCTTTTAATCCGCGCACACTAATCAGGTTTATTTGTTCTACTTATTGAACTCGTGTAATCAAAACTGAAGCAACATTTTAGCTTCTACATACTTTATATTGATACTTGACATTAATATCAAATGCAAAAGCATTTTCATTTTTTAATAAAATTGCTTTTAATCTTATATCGTATCATATACGATTTTCGTTAACTTCAGTGACCGATAGGCGAATGTCAGAAGCTAATGCTAAAGCTTTTATTAACTAAACAAATTCTTCAAGATACTTTACCTTAATTATTTAATTTAGTTTTTGTTTAAATATCATAAATTAGTTACCCTTCACCCGTCACATCCAAAAAAGCTTCAAAAACCTACTTTGTATGATAAAGTTCAACCTTTTCCTTTTGTAAATGCGATTCGTTAATGTAAAGATGGAAATCACAAAAAGAGGACTAAAAATCTGTACTGCAGACTTACTCTACCAATTACATGAATACTCTTTTTAAGCAATAAAAATTTGCACGTAGGTGATTGGAATCATAAGGGCATTAGAAAATTGGCAAAATGTTTCCAATGATACGTACGTATCTCGTTTGACTCTAATAAATAAACTTAAAATTACGCCTTTGATAAACAAATTAAACATCTTTACTAGATAAATAGATTATAAATACAAATATTTTAAAAATACTAAAGTTGTACCGTTGTGCGATATTAAATACCGAATAATTATTATTTATTTCCTATAATAATATAATTATATAATAGCCATTTAATCCCAAAAAGATAACAATACAGAACATACTAAATTACATGCATTAAAATATTAAAATGGAAAAAACTTACCAAGGTAAAATTTAAAAATAGCTATATAATTTGACAAAATAAATTGATAAATTTATTTTCTAAGGAACATTAAAAGAAGCACTAGATTCAACAAGTATCACAAAGTAGGTACAATTTTTTTTACTCAAATCCGTATTTTTATTTACGGAACTATGTACTCGTATATCCACAATACAGAATTCAATAAGAAATGACTGTCGTAAATAAATATACGTATACCTACAGTACCTACATAGTTTTATTGCATTGTATTTCCTATTGAAAAAGTTTAGACAATGATAAAGGAATCTTTTTATTATAGCTAAGAAGATACGTCTGATTATTGGCATTGATATCAATCTCAGTGCCTCAGTGCAGCTAATGGCCACTTTCAATATTGATCAACACTAAAATCATAAATTTATAAACTTGTCGTTTGGGTAGCCATAGGTAATAGCCCAAAACCGAAACTTTCATTAAACCTTTTTCAATGGTCAAAATTTTTCATGCTTTAAAGGATTCGTGTGTTCGTAAATATTTATTTAATATCCAATAAAAAGCGTTTATTGGAAAACTTGTCTGTCCTATATATGATTGAGATATTTGGGTTTAAAGTATCATAATAGGTATATATTATACATTTTGTTCGTCCTTTTAATAAGACTACTATTAGAAGGGTATTTCATATCACGTTCAGAATTCAATTTCATTATAAAGTAAGTACTCATAAAACTTATCAGAAATATATTGAAATCCTTTTCAAGGTATTAATGCGAAATCGCTTGTCGAATAGAATTAGGTTATAGTAGGTATTGATTGGAAGCCAATACGACCTTCAATACGGGGAATAAGATGATGCTTCATATTATTGAATTCTTATTAAACACGCCTTTATTTATTAATATTTATTAAAAAGGTTTTTAACGAAAAGAATGGCAATTAAGAACATTGTTTAAAAGTAAGTATCTCTTTTTTAATTTGCGTGTAACATAGAGCAACACGGGCCACCGGCGAACCGGAGGGGAGTAGCCATAGCGTTCGTTACCGATACCAAACAATCTGTCATTTTTTGCGGGGGGAAACCTGCGCTATGTGTGCGTACTCAAGTTCGCACACACAAGCAATCGTCTGTCACTACGAAACTCACACCGTGACAATTAAAAAATACACTAACAATTTCACACACACATTTAAACATTCCGTGTCATAACAGTATAATTAAATGGCGCAACTACACTGACAAGTCCTTTTAGCCGTAGTTGCAACAACTGTCGATACGCAGTATCGATAATTTCAAGAACTGGGTTAGGGAAATTAGGTTTATAAGTTCGACTTAATTTATTTATTTTAAAGATGGAGTTTTAAGTAGTAAAGTAAAAGTAAGGTTATGTTACAATCAATAACTGACATTTATATCATAAATCTGTGATCAATGATATTTGTAGTTGTCAAATCGTAACAATTCCTAAATGACGAAAATCGGGAAAGCACTCAGACTCAAAACGTAGAAAACACGAAACGAATTAGCACAGAGTAAACAACTGTCATGCGGCATGCCAACGACAGACTAAAATAAAAGATTTTTTTTTTTTTTTTTTTTTTTTTTTTTATATTATAGGAGGCAAACGGGCAGGCGGCTCACCTGATGGTAAGTGACTACCGACGCCCATAGACATCCGCAACACCAGGGGTCTTGAGGATGCGTTGCCGGCCTTTGAGGTGAATATATGCTCGTTTCTTGAAGGTTACCAAGTCGTATCGGTTCGGAAAAACCGCCGGCGAGAGCTGGTTCCACAAAGTGGTAGTGCGTGGCAAAAAGTGCCTAAGGAAACGCGCAGTTGTGGATCGCCAGACATCGAGGTGGTGAGGATGGAATTTCGTGTTTTGTCGCGATGTCCGATGTTGAAATTCAGCAGCCGGGATTAATCCAAACAATTCCTCGGAACACTCCCCATGATATATGCGATAGAAGATGCAGAGTGATCCAACATCTCTACGCAGCGCCAAAGGATCAAGCCGTTCGGATAGAGTCTCATCGTCGACGATTCGAGCCGCTCTACGTTGAATGCGGTCAAATGGAAGGAGCTGGTACTGGGGAGCCCCCGCCCAAAGGTGAGAACAATACTCCATGTGAGGCCGAATTTGCGCCTTATAAAGTTGTAGGCGATGGGCCGGCATGAAGTATTGTTTCGCCTTATTGAGCACACCAAGCTTTTTTGAGGCTAATTTAGCCTTCCCTTCCAGATGACCACGAAACTGAACGTCGCTCGATATTTCGACGCCGAGTATCCCGATACTGGCTGTGGCCGATAGTGAAGTGTTCTCAAAACGAGGAGATACGACAAATGGTGATTTCTTAGCAGTAAACGCGCAAACTTGTGTCTTCTGGGGGTTGAATTGGACTAGGTTTAGTCGGCCCCATTCCGAGACTTTAGATAGTAAAGACTCGACTTCAGACACTAGTTTGTTCCTGCTTTCATTGACGTGTTCCCGAGAAATATTGGCGCGGCCGGTGTATACGGCATCTCCTGTGCTGTCATCGGCATAGCAATGAATACTACTGATATGCAGCATGTCATTGATATGAAGAAGAAACAGGGTTGGAGATAGCACACAGCCTTGTGGAACACCAGCATTGACAGATTTGAGATCCGAGCATGCACCGTCGACAACGACCTTTATGCTTCGATCTGCCAAAAAGCTAGTGATCCAGTTGCACAATTTCTCAGGAAGCCCATAGGAAGGAAGCTTCGAAAGAAGCGCTTTGTGCCACACCCGATCAAAGGCCTTCGCAATATCCAAACTAGCCGCCAATGCCTCCCCCTTGCTCTCGACTGCTTCCGCCCATCGATGAGTCAGGTAAACAAGAAGATCACCAGCTGAGCGACCACGACGGAAACCGTACTGGTGGTCACTAATCAGCTGGTGCTCCTCCAGGTACCGTAGGAGCTGGCAGTTGATAATGGACTCCATTACTTTGGAGAACAAGGAGGTAATCGCTATAGGTCTGTAGTTGGATGGATCCGAGCGGTCGCCTTTTTTAGGGATCGGGTGTATCAAAGCAGTCTTCCATGAATTCGGGACGACGCCTGATGAATAGGAAAGCCGGAAAAGACGCGTTAAAACCGGTGCTAACTCCGGAGCACATGTCCGCAGCACGATCGGAGGGATGCCATCGGGCCCACTCGACTTGTGAATGTCCAAAGAGAAAAGTGCTTTTCGCACTGCACTTTGACGGAACTTTACTTCCGTCATGGAGCTATCGCACCGCGGGATGATAGGCGGTGGATTTCCCCGGTCATCCAAGGTCGAGTTGGACGCGAAGAGATAGCCCAAGAGATCGGCCTTCTCTTTCGCGGCATGGGCCAACGAGTCATCGTTCCTGTGCAGGGATGGAAGTGAGGGCTGACAGAAATTCCCTAAGACAGCCTTAGCGAGAGACCAGAACGCACGAGTTCCCGAAGGAAGGCGAACCAACTTCTCGCCAATTCTGCCGATGTGCTCCGACTTTGCCTTGGCAATAGTTCTTTTGAAGAACCTAGAGGCAGAATTATACTTCTTTTTGAGTGCGCTGGTGTTTAGATCACGAGACGCAGTTGCATCAGCCCAGGCTTGGTAGCACTCCCGCTTTCGGCGCGAGGCCGTTTTGCAGGGGCGACCAAACCAAGGCTGGGATCTGCCACCGATAGGCACTGCAGAGTACGGAATGAAAAGTTCCATACCTTGAAGCACCACATCAGCAACAGAGTCGGCAACGACGTCTGGATCATCCAGCGAGAAGCAAATCCGCCCCCATGGGTAGGACGCAAAGAAAGAACGCATCCCATCCCAATCCGCTGACCTATAGTGCCACACGCGGCGGCAACCCGCAAAGCGAGGCCGTATTGAGCGCATGACTGGCACTGTGCACCGGATCAGACAGTGGTCCGACGATCCGAGAGGCGGATCGACAGAGACAAAGTAGCCGTCCGGGTGAGAGGTAAGCAGAAGGTCCAACAAGGAAGGACTATGACCCTCTACATCTGGGATTCGCGTTGGCGAGGTAACCAGCTGAGTCAGGTCATATGCCAAGGCGAAATCGTGAACAGATCTCCCCGCATGATCGGTAGTGCGTGATCCAAGCCATTCGGCGTGGTGGGCATTAAAGTCGCCAAGAAACACGATCTCTGCGGAAGGGACCTGCTGAAGCACGGAATCTGTAGCCATTTGAATGTGCTCAACGAGTCGGTCAGTTTCGGTATTACCGCTATGGGACCTGTAAAGGCACGCATAGATTCGCGGATGGTCATCGCAGTCTACACGTAGCCAAATGATGGAGAGATCCCTACCTTCAAGACTGCCGAGGCGACGAGAACAGATATCTTCCCGTACGTAAACGCACACTCCAGCCCGCGGCACAAAGGAGCATTCCAATTTGTACCCCGGGTAGGAGAGATAGGCAGTGTCAGCCGGAGGAGATATCTGCGTCTCGGTGAGAAAGAGCAAGGCCGGCTTCGCTGTCTCAAGGTGGTAGTGGACAGCGTTTAGGTTGGTGTGAATTCCCCTGATGTTGCAGAAGTCTACGGCGAGCGCAGAAGGGGTGGCCTTAGATTTCTTGCTCCGTTTGCCCCGGGCAGATTGTTTGTAATTGAGCACAGATTCGCCCCCCCCAGAATACGGAGGGCAGCCTGGGCATCCAAGATCAGGCGATGTATTAGGTCCTGATCTTGGACGCCCAGAGGGGGATTCTCCAGTACAAATGCACGTGGTACCCCCCTGGGGTAGTTTAACCAAAATTTGTGCTGCCATCTATATGCTGGAGGGGGTGGGCCTCCGGGACTCCTACAGACCGAACGAAACACGACAGCGAAGCTGTCGTTTCACGTCGGTTTTAAGTAGGAGAGTGGTTCTTCCCCGGGCGTGCCGGCCCATTTCGGCTGTGACCAAAGGGTACACAGCGTGGCACTACCACTAGTAAAAAGGTGCTATTGCTCCGTTAGCCATCATTATGTATACGCCTATGGCTGTGATGTTCCACCCCTCACGTGGCTTAGATGTTGTAGCCGGACGTGGAGTTAGACTTATGAGGGGCAAATTTTAATCGATAATCATGTATATTCATTTTCTTTAATTAATAATTTATATTTTATTTAATAACATAACTGTAATTATATGCAATATATTGTATTTAAAGTGCATTTATTTACTTTTGAGTTAATTACCTTGACCAAAGGTTTTTTTTTGTGATTGTGTAATCGATTCAATTAATCGAGAATCTCAGGAAAACTATATTTCTCCTCTCCCAGACTGAGAATTGAGCTGATTTTTTATATTATAAGATAAAAAATCTGACATTTTTTTAGATCATATCGCAACTTATTACATTTGGGCCCACAATTTTCCATCTCTTTTGGATTTTTAGGAAATAAAAAAAAAACATTATGGTTGAAGTTTACACTAAGTGATTTTAATAAATGTGCTAACGCGCGTAAGTATTATATTATATTTCAACAATGTATATTAAAATAAAGCTCACAATATAATATTTGAATCAGAAAATTTAATCTCAAAACTGTCTCTGTATAGAAGACTCCTTTGCCATTTTTATCGATAACTTAAAACAATCCGACAACTACACTATCGCTCGGTGACAGCGACTTCTCGGAAATAAACTCGGATCAGTCGCTCGACAGATCCGCGTATTGTATGAGGGCGAGCGGCCTGTGTTTGTAAAAAAATCCGAAACAACACGAACGATAATATTGTAATTTTTTAAGTTTTTAAGAAGTAAATAGTAATAATATGATTAAAAAATACCTACATATGAAAGGTAACGCTATCTTTTTGTAAATTTGACGTGGCAGATATTTTTTGGCAACAAGAAACACAAACAATTCGGCATTTTTTTAGGAGGTCGATTCAGTCGCGCATCTGGATTTAGTCTAGTGAAAAGTGCGGCTACAACTAGTTTTATTGTACGCATAGGACCATTTGGACTTGTACTTTGACAGAGGGGAACGCCTGCGTATGGCTACTCCCCTCCGGTTCGCCGGTGGCCCGTGTTGCTCTATGGCGTGTAAGGATTCTGAGTTTGTAACTTTGTAAGCAGACTGGAGATGGTAACGATCGATTTTTCCGCACAGCCTCCAATGTAGGTATAACATGTTATGTCCCACTAGACTGACATCAATAGAATATTTTTAATTATCTCGTAATATATTTTTTATGTACCTACCTCTTTTTATGTTCTTATGAGAAAATAAATTCTTACAACCTATATTTGGTAACAGTTTAACTAGGTATCCTTGGCTCAGTGGTAAACGCATTGCGGTTAGCACCGAATGTCCTGGCTTCAAATCTCGGGAAAACGGGATTTAATTGTTTCACGGTACAGAAGCTGCATACTTGCATGTAAAGAAGCGAGATCAGTGAAACAGACACAGAAGTGTGTCTGTCCCATGACATAAGTGGATACGGGAATTTACTATATTATATAAACTAGGTTAAATTTATACTAAGCAGCCTTATTTTTCTGACAATATTAGGTAATTTTTTTTATAATTTCACGATTGTAGGCAAGATGCTTACATGAGCACTTGAGTAGTGTATTCACGCTTGGAAGCCTGATAACCGAAGGTTAGTGAAACCAGCCGTTTCCGCCTACGCTACGATGCTTCCCTCCTAGGAGAATTTACTTGATAATATTCTATAAATTGGAATAGGTACATGTGAGTTTGATGACTTAAAAAAAAATAGAATATGCAACGGCCTTAAGCCCATACATACACATAGAGATGTTCATTGAAAATGGCGCTAGTTTTTAAACTTAGATATGAAAAATATAATATGTTATGTGGTTACGTTATTGTATTCGATAAAAATATGAAAATTTAATAAGAAAATTCTAATAATACTACACCATCACTTACATATTTGAATAATCAACGGTTATTTTATATATGTAATTTATTATTATTGTGGTTAGCGCGATGCGTTCAGAACCGGAGGTTCTGGGTTAGAATTCTGGGGAAGTAAGATTTAAAAAAAATGTTTCGGTCATACAGGACACAGAATCCTGAATGTAGTAAAGATAAATGATCAGTGAAAGAGACAAAGAAATGGGTCAGCCCCGTGTTCCACTCAGGAATTCACTTATTGTATATATCATCATTTGGACGGGCTCATTTGCGCGTTCGGTAGAACACCTGCCGTGCACATCGATGGGTCGTGGGTTCGAATCCCACCGGGACCACATGATTATAATTTCATGTAAGGATGTTTTCCCCACGTCTAGTAACTTCGGGCATTGATCGGGTGGGAGGAATATCGAAATTCCGACCGGGTAACGAACCACCGTGCATAGATGGAAAAACCGTGAAGTGCATAGTGCGCGTTTCGGTTTCAGTTTATGGATTTCCGAATGCTCGAAGTAAAAAGTAGGTCGACAGCGCATCATTGACTGATGTTCTGTGGCTGAGGTAGCACCCACCATCAAGTGAACCGCATGCTCGTCTGTCGGTATCTAACATAAAAATTAAAAAAATATCATTATTTTTTTCCATCCTCGTGGATAGTAACAACATGGCTTAAGAAAGAGCCCGCTTGTTTATTAAACTCACATGCATAAATTCATTATTAAATCGTCATTACTAACAGTACGTATTGTATATGTTTCGAATTCAAGAAGGTTCTAACTAGAGATGTGCCGGATATCCGTATTCGTATCCACGGATATCCGAGAGAAAAGAAAGATTAATTTCGGTAACTTTTTTGGCGGATCTTTTTCCTTATTAATTTTCAAGACATATGATTAGTTAGCAATGAAAAACTATTAAATTTGGCACCTTTGTATTTCAATCTAAATAAATACATAAATATATTCAACATCGACATCGATTGAGCAAGAAAGTTAATATCCGTATCCGTGGATATACATTTTTAACGATCCGGAACATCACTAGTTCTAACAGAGGCATTTACTCTATTTCATTTATTTATTCTAAATAAGGCATGTGATTCATCATAAGGCATGAATCACGACGTGATTTAAGAGTATAATATGAATATTAAACTTCATTCATTTATTAACGATAATTATACTAGCATATCTAAACGTATGTCACGTAATAAACATATAGCCACTTCGAGAATCACCCCTCCCTCTACTTAAATCTCATTACAACTGTAACATCCTGAGCGCCACTGTCCAGGAAATAATAACTAAAAAATTAATTAAGTTAGTACCAGTTTCTAAAGCAATAAAACCCGTGTAAATATTTTTTAAAAACAAAAGAGTTTAATTTAATTTAAACTAGGGTTATGTCGAGATAAAGGCAGACTACAGGATTAAAATCAACACAATTGAATGACCAGGGTATTCATAGCATTAAGCTCATTTTTATTAGAGCTGTAAGCCGCAATTCTGAATTACATCGGGGTCGACTCATTGTATGGTTTGAACGACTCACCCATAATTTTTTTGCAGTAATTCACTGCCATTCAGAAATGATCATGAATGAGAAGATGTTTTATAATTTGTCTTTAAAAAGGAGAATTTTATAAAGCATATATTTGCGATAATTGTACATTTATGTGGCTTACTAAAAAGTATTCACCATCCGCTTTTTATGCAAAATTACGTTTTGGTTTAAAAAACAATTAGTTTAATATAATAACTGAAGGTTAGTCGAGATCTGAATTACTCACCAGTATTTGCATATCTTCAGTAGATATTATTAAATTTGAAGTCCTTGTTAGTTTTGCAATCTTTACTTCATATATCAGAACATCTACAACATTTAACCTATATTATTTTTTTAAAAATCTTTAGCTTAATTCTGTAAGTACGAAAGTTATTAAATGGTCTTATACTGTCCATTCTTGGGCCAAGTACTAGGCACTTTGTAATAATTTTAAACAAAGAGAGGTAGGTAGTTGGCAGTTCTCCATGCTTTGAAATTTCGGTAGTACCTACCAGGAATTTAATTTATTTTATATAGAATATAGGAAATGACGTTATAGTGACGGGAACTTTAGGCCGAGACTATATTCCGCAAAGATCTCTATTGAACCTTTGAGTTAGTCAACAAAATACCTAATATCAATATAAAATATGACTATTTCCATTCTTTATCTTAATACTGAATAGGTACGTAGTTAATTTCAGTAATGAACTCTTTGAGTTGTAAATATAAGCTAAGTTAAGCTTGTAACAAAGTATCCAATGGTTCGGTAATAGTCCAGCTAAGCCAACTCAACAAGCAGGGTACTTGTGGCGTGCCGAAAACCGTAACTGTTCATAAGCCGAGCAACTTTGTTCAACTACACGCGCCTTACATAATGTTGTTAAATGCAATTGTTATTTCGTAAACTTTTCAACTTGAACATAATTGTACTATTCAATATTTGAAACTCTTTGATGATTTGTGTTTGAGATATCTTTACGTTATTATTTATTAACATACATATTAGATACTTTTATTTTTGCATTTATATATACTTACACCTAATGTAAATAGAGGTAACCGGAAATATATAGATGTCGCAAAACAAGTAAGTTTTATGAACACATGATTTTTTTTTCATAAAAACATCAAGCAATATCAAATTCTAAATACGGTTCATGCGAGAGTACTCGATATTTAGTATTGAACGGTCGCTATAAACACATCGATTTACATTCAAACTGATGAATTTTTGCTAACAAAGAGTGCTTGTATCTCAC
This sequence comes from Anthocharis cardamines, assembly GCA_905404175.1. Lineage (NCBI taxonomy): Eukaryota > Metazoa > Arthropoda > Insecta > Lepidoptera > Pieridae > Anthocharis > Anthocharis cardamines. Next base: position 7,318,814 of record FR989959.1, read on the forward strand.
CAACAGCGGAATTCATTTTGTAAACTGCGAGCTGAGATTAAAATACGAGAACCTCAATCCAATTCACCAACAAATTACGTAAAGCCTCAAAGCTTCTGACTCTTAACCACTATGAGCGCACGCCCACATTCTCACATAGTGTGTAAACGACTATAACTCTTGTACGATATTGTAACATCTATGAAAAACAATGCTTTCAATAACTTGTATACCTACGGGAGTATATCTGTTTTATATTGTACAAGCTTGGTTGTTAGTACTTTGACGTATAAAATGTTTTACAAACAAATAAAGCTCGCGCTTGTATTAGGATACAAAATACAAATAAAACCAATACTAATACGTATAAGTTTTGTACTGTTTTAGACTTAGATAAAAACAATCAGCCTTTTTTTAATAAGGTGAAGTCATAAGGTATGGTATATAGAACTAAAATCGATAATATTCTGCAATTGTAATTTAATCAACCTACTTGTCATTATCGAACGAATAGGAAACAATAATGTAACGCTAAGTCTAAGGGAGACTGAGCTGACAGTGGCTTAAAGCAAATAGCTAATGAATTAGCATAACAAGGAGAATACATTTTAATTTTTATCTAAATCCATTAAAAAACAGCAACAATACAAATAAATCAGTCAGTTTTATTCAAAACTAATTAAAAGTATATTTGACTCTTTGCCAGGAAATTTAGTGTAACTCATTATTATTCAGGCAGTATTACATACAAACATCCAATTTTACAAGCCCATACTGGGTTGAATGGACCGGGTTCCAACTTCCTACCGGGATGCTTAGGCTTTTAACTTTTGATTCATGCTCAATATAAAACGGAAACCGGTGGCTGTGTTATAAAGTAATGAATAGATGATATTATTATAAATATTATAATCGGCCATGATTAAAAAATTAAATGAGGTTTGAATTTTGACGAAAATATTATTTTTCTTTTTAAATAAATATCACAAGATAAGTGATATTTATTTTGACATTTCTATGATATTTTTGATACACAGGTAGCATTTTTTAGATTTTATAGATTAGATTACAAGGTAAACAATATATAGTTGGGGGTCATAGTTACAATATATGCGGTGCAGTCTGTGTGGTATTTGCTAACATCAGATTGCCCTATTGTTAAATCACTTGCTGTTTTTAATCTTAAGCATTCATCGCGATGACCTTTGCCTTTTCCGCCAGCCCTGCATGGAATTCTGCTTTGTGGCTTGCTGTCAACACAGTAGATGTTGCAATGGCCTTGTAAATGATTGAAATTTATAATAAAATTAATAATATTAAATCACTTCATTAGCTCTTGATATCTTACATTTTTTTTATTATTGAAATAGGAAAGCGTTTGTTTGCCATCACACCTGATCTTAAGTGTTGATGCTTTAGGTGGTAAATCACGCTTGCCTATGAAATGCCTATTTAAACTTGACTTGAAAAGCCCAATATTATAAGTATCTGGAAAAACAGACGACGGTAGCGAATTCCAGTAGGTACTTTGCTGCTCGCACTATAAACGAGGTGGCAAAGCGTCCTGTACGAGCTTTCGGTACATCGACCAAGTAAGGATGATACCCCTCCGTAAGTCTAGATGTCCGATTAAGACAAGGAGATGGTGGAATGAGGTAGTGAAGCTCTTATGCACATTCACTGAAATGAAATAAAATACCGAAAGACTAGCTATTCTACGACGGTGCTCCAGAGGTAAAAGTCGGCGATTAATGAGCACAGAATCATCAATAAGTCATTTAACACGTTTTTCCATCGTATCCAAGACACCGAGATGGCATTTGGCAGAACCAGCCCGGAGGTGAGAGCGATATTCCACACACGATCGGACTTGGGCTTGGTACAAATTTAAAAGTTGTCCCGATGTGAAATAATGTCTCACCTTCGGCAATATGCCATGTTATTTTTAAAAAAATCTATATGTTACAGACTTTGCTTTCCAATTACTCGTTAAATTAAAAGGGAGATGAACATAGGTTAGAAGAGAAGTACGCCAACAAAACTGCTTCCGCGCAGTAAATCATACGTAAATATGGCTGCCTTTTTTCAGTAATTATAGTTTATGGTTACACTACAGGACTAGGAAAATATTAGGGTTATAATATTCATAATCATCAAAATTGACGCTATGTAGGTACCTAAAAATAGATGAATTTATACCTAAAAGAAATAGATTTCAATATCCTAAAAAGAGATGTAATCTTTGTTAAGTAACGTTATTAATAAAGGGTTTTGACCGGTATTAATCGTATTCAAATCATTATTGGTTATCCATACTTTATAATACCTTTTCCATTTCATAATACAAATATATAAATGACAACGTCAAACCATTGTTAACATTTGTTATATCACACCACTCATCATTATTCTGTTAACTTAATATAGTATGCTCAATTGCTTAGTAATAATATAATAGTGTAATTATGTAATAATTATGTATGTAATGTTATTACTTCTGAGAGCAATAAATATCGTTAACTATTAATAAGCTGGACATGGTTACGAGAGATGATATTTTTAAAAATGTCATAGAGTTTCAAAACCATAATAACTTGTATGAGAAATTAAAAACCATTCTATTCTGTGCTCACCCATTTTCCCGGATACGTTTTCATACAGTCTCGAAGAGCGGATACTCGGAGGTATTTTATACCTACATACCTTCGTGTTATGTAAATGCCTTATCTTGCAGGTTACATTTGGCACAACTCCTCTTTTAACTAGTTGTGACTTTTGCCATCGTAACAAGTAGTTCGTTGGGAATTTTTAGAGTTTGAGATTTAAAACAAGGGCTTAGGCATAACTCAAAGAAGATAATATTATGACAACTGCTCAGTTCCTTTCTGGTTCAAAAAATTTCTATGTTTTACGAAGGAAACGCTGTAAGTGTCACAGCTGTACATAATAAAGAAGTTTTTGTTATTTTACTTGAAACTGAAGTTTAGTTTTAAACAAAAATATTTTTTATATCTACACAAATATTATAAAAAGGAAAGATTTTTTTGTTTGTATGTTTATTTTTTTTTACGATTTAACTCGAAAACTACTGAATCAAAAAATTATTTCACCAATAGAAAGCTATATTTTCAGCGAGTAACATATTAGGCAATTTTTTTGCGTAACTGCATTGCACCCGTGCGAAGTCAGGGCATGTTACTATAGATTATAATTTGTCTGGGGCTAGTATAATGAGAATAGTTTTATTATTAATCACGCACGTATTCTTTTAAAACTTCGGGCTAGTTATCTGAGGATTTAAATAAAAAAGCGACAGTAAATCCCTATAAAATTCTAAAATATTTCACTTGTTACACAATCATATTGTATGTTTTGAAAGACTCTTGAATTCACCTTTATACAGTGAGGAGTAAGAGGCAAATAAAGCCGATTACACAGATACTACATTCCTTGCAGAGTGTATTCTCTCCATTGTCGGTACATCTGAGTACCGCACAATATTCAGAACGAAGCGTATGAGCGCGAATGCTTTTAAGTTTTACAACCTTATTTACCGCTTAATTCCCATTACCGTATTACGCACTTAAATTTCACTACATAATTTGTTACTAAATAATCCGAAATTATGTAATCATCGACGATTGTTAATTATGCTTTGGCCGCGGCATCGCTGGTTCGGAGTTTGAATTAATTGTTCAGACAAGGGCTGATGGTTAGTACGAAGTTTTGTCGCAATAAAATAGGCTTTTTCACTGTCCGTTGTTCCATTTTTGCACGAAAGACGGACAAATCAAAGAAACACTTCATAACATTTTATAATATTAGTAGGGATTATTAGGGATTATTAGGAACTCATATTTTATAGCTGACTTTGAGTTTAATTATTAATTTTATAAAGAACTTATGATTAGAAGTTATAAATTATAATAATAATTTTAATCCCAATTTAATTGTAATGTTGTATTTTTTTAAAAATATACATAACTTGTATGGGTATAATAATTTTTGATTTTCCTTGTGATATTGTTATTATAAAATATTCATTTCTCTGTGATAGGATGTTTCCATTTTAGAATATGCCGTTATAGAATTCTAATCCACATAGAAATATGATAACCATCATTTATATAGCATAGAATGTTATTTGTCCAATATTGATGAATGAAATCATCCATCAGTGTAAGCAACGATTTCATTGAAATCTACGTAGGGATATTTTTTATTTTTTGGCGAGATATAAAATTGTCAATAGACATATATATAATGTTTTCGCTTCTAAATATTATCGGGACTAGATAAATGATCTTTCAAAATTGCAAAACGCTTCCTTAATGTAGGTATTTGTGTCTAAATATAACATAATTTGTTATGATGCAAAACGACATCTCTAACTGTTTTCTGTATTCGCAGTCTCTAACATAGAAAACTTAATTTAGGCGTGTACTATCCACGCTTTGCTTATGCTGGTTGCTACTGGTATGCTGCTGGTTATTACGATTAATTGCTATCTAATATTATTATATGTTATAATAACATGTAAGTAGGTACATTACATTACTCACTTCTGAAGCTAACACTGATATAATAAAAAAAATTATTGGCCTTTTTATGTACGTATGTAATAAAAGTTTTGGAAAATTGGCACTTCGACAAAAGCTGTCTATTTTGAAACCCTTAGATCGGCTATTTGGCAATATATGCAACGTTTGATAAACTATGGTATTCTTTCCTATTCCAAATAGGGAACTATTTTGAAATATAGAGGCCAAAGCACGAACTGTCAGTTATTTGTTCGAAAAATAATTTGTTAATATACTATACTATAGTATTTTATTGTATTTAGTTGTATTCTATAGAATACAACACTTTTATTATTAACTAGAGCCTAATGTTACTCGCTGATAATGTAGCTTTCTATTGGTGAAGGTTTTTTAAAATCGGTCGAGTAGTTTTTGAGTTAAATCATAACAAAACAAATTTTTCCTCTTTATATTTTTCTTTTTAATATTACCTTCCTATTACCTAATGTAAAATAGTAACGTTGTCAGTGTTGTCGTTATAGTGCTTTAACTAGCCTGGACCAAGTATATAAATGAAATGCAAACTAGCTTAAAATAAGCACAGAAATAAGCCAAAATTTCCATAGGTGCACTGAAGAGAATATTTTTATGTTGAAGTCGAAATAACAAGCGCGAGCCTAATTAAGTGGTAGGATATTTACAGGATACCATTCAATGATGCGATGTCAGTTTATTTTTACTTCAATCACGAAATAAATCTGATTATCCATACATGCGTGTACCAATGCGTTAGAAATCGAATAGACGTTAGAAGACGAATAGACGTAAGAAGAAGGAAGTTTATAGAAAATTATACCTAATTCCTGGATAGGAACTTTCAATTAAAGTGATAAAATGAAGGTTCATCCTCCTATATTTCTAAAAAAAAATTTTTATGCATAATAGACAGACGTTTGACCGCGATCCCACCTGATGGTAAGTGGTGATGCGATCTAAGGAAGGGCATGTCTGTCTAGAAGAAGCCTATTCACCCTAGCCTTAAAGATACTCAAGTTATAGTGGTCCGTAAAGACAGAAGCCGGTAGGGAGTTCCATTCTTTCCCAGTTTTAATTGTATACCTATTGATATCCTACACTTTAATATCCGAGTGTAATTAATTTATTTTTAATAATATCTGCATCTATAAATGTTATAAATATTTATTTCTCTCTCACAATCAAGTCCTTGTTAAATATACATACAACTTTAAACTTTTTAAACCTCTCTCTTGTAATGTTGCATTGTTACACTTGTATTATTATATGACTATCGATTTCATTTTAGTTAAGATTGTCATAAAAACTAGAACAACGTAAAAACCAACTAAAATATTATACTGCTTATTGTATTAAATTTAATATTAGACTGTACAAGAAATACCATTTTATAGACAAATACTAATGAAATGCATCAATAGAAGGTAAAATTAGTTTGACACAAAAGTTCATCTTTTATTTGTGAGTTAACAAATGACACTTGGCTCCCATGTTCTCCCCTATACGCAAAACTCAATTGCGAATTGTCAAACTCGCGATGCACTAGAGCCTACGAATTAAGACCACCTCGGTGCACTTTAAAACTGGTGCTGTAAATCCGATTGCGGAGTTGAAGTGGCTCCCCTTTTGCAAACGGAGTCATGGTAAAACTTTCAGACTATACTCAAAATTTCATAAACCAATGTAGTTGCCGCCTGAGAAAATTATTCAACTTTCAAAAATAAAAATAGTGGCATAAGTGGTGAAGTGAACACGGTCTTTGCTCAAACTCTGTTTTTACGCAAAGTTTGAACTGTTGCGACTGTGAAAGGAATAGCGATAGAGATTTTAGTTTACTAATAGACTCGAATATTCGTTTAAATAATTTAAATCTCAATTATAAAACATTTTAGTAATATTTTAAGTTTTTATAGATAACTAGCTGACCCGGCAATCGTTGTTTTGCCATGTAAATAATTTCTAAAAATCAAGGGTTGGTGATAAAAAAGTAAAAATATAGGGTTGTATGTATTTTTTAATGCCACGTTATAAAAAATTTAATCCAAAAGTAAAAAAAAAAAATTTAGGGGTGGATTACCCTCAACATTTAGGGGGATGAAAAATAGATGTTGATCGAATATCTAAGGATCACGAAAATCGGTCGAGCCGTTTCGGAGGAGTTCGGTCCCGCACACTGTGACACGAGAATTTTATATATTAGATAATTTTTGCGAGACAAAATCGAGCATGAATCTAAATTCAATCCAAGTACCTAGATTTGAATTAGTAAATTTCAGCTCTTTACAAAAGTAAAACTATTCGGTTTTATCATTTTTTAATACTTTCTTTATTGTTACTACGGTTACTGGAGAGTTCCATTTTTTTTTACTAAATTTAACAAGAATATACTTATATTAGGAAAAAAGGGTTTCCGTGAAGAAAAATATTTTTGAACACGAACAGAAACACATTGTTCGGATTTTTTTTTCAAAGTTTTGATGTAATAACTTGTTTTTAGGTATCGGATCGATCGTTGCCGCATAATTTTGATAGAACTTAAGTTTACATGAGGCAGTTTGAACTCACGCCAAATGGTTCAAGGGATCGGGATGTAATATCACTAATTAAGTGGCATAAAATAATGTATTTAATGCGGTAATTCTTATTTTCCGTGGTACTTTGTTAATACTTTGATAAATATAGATTCATTAAAGAAGAAAAATCTATTCGAAACATTTCATTAGAGAAAAAATATTTATGTTTTCTTTGTTATTATTTGGATGTTTTTAGGATTTTGTTCCGATCAATCATTCAATTAGAAATCAATTAGAAAAAGTATTCAGTACCCACTCATGAATCAATTTTAATACAGTAAGAAAGAAAATTAATCAATGAAATGATTTATCATTAAATTACAATTTTTTAATTTTTTTTATCTAACGTTGTATAAATACAACACATTATTAAACAGAAATTAATATATATCAATTCCGTTACACGTACCACCCAAAAATATCAGATCAATCACACCGAGGATACCTAAATTGGGAACTAATAATATTGCGTCGCTCAAATATAATTAAGGAGTAAACGCGGCCAGAATGACATTTCATTTCAAACTATCAAGAGAAAAACTGATTTCAGTCAGGTTTCAGGAACAAGGACGAGATTTAGTGGGATGGGTGTGTAGACCCCGGGAGCGTGGGTGAGGCGGCCCCTACCGCACCCTCAACATCGGGTGTCCCGTGTAAGTAAAGCTCTCGATAATTTCGGCACTCCTGGTACTATTTGGCATTGACTTGGATACATCAGCGACTGGTCGACAAATCGCTTTATGACATTTATTTTGAGCAAATAATATATTTTTTATTGAATGTATCTTCATTTATCTAATCTTTTTCATTTATCTGCTTTTTCTACGAAAGCTGACATCATTTACTTTAATAGATGCAATTATATAAGAAATCATTCAATAATATAAAGTTAATTCTTCATGTTGATTAATGAAGCAAGTGGACAATTTTAAAATACTTTCATCTCAACTAAAATGCATGACAACAGAAACGTTTCAGCTTACATTTTTACATAATATTCGTATGTTTATCTAGAGATCTGTTTTAACTTGACGTGATTTTATTTTGTAATGGATAGTTAGAAATCAAATCAACCTGCCACATACATCTTATGAAAATAAATAACTGTATCCTCTATGGTATTCCTAATCATAATCATGAGGTGTTTACACATTGAAAGAGAGAGTTGGGACACGAAAACCCGCTTTCCCACATTCCTACAATAAAAGGGAAACCCGACGTTACCAGCGCAAGGGGCTGAACGGGAAGGATATAAGGAAATCATTGGAGTGCGAGCGCGTTGAAGATACAAATGTAAGGGTAACTTACCTCCTCGATGAGTCTAGAAGCCTGGTAACTTATTACAATTCGCGTAATGGGACAAGGAATGCGATCGGTACTGCATGCGAGTTGCTGCTACGACTCGACAGCGCGGACTGCAATTGCATCGCACTTTGCAAGGGGTGGTGCACTTTGAGTAAGCGAGACTTCTACGCCCGCCCATTTGCCTCGTGCCTCATTTTCCCGCCCTACTGTCCATGAACACTTACAGCTTTAACAGGTGGTAACACTTGTAAATAGATCACTGGTATCTCGGCTATGCAAATAATTAATAGCACACATAACTGTCAACGAATAACTAAAGTATATCTCAGTATAATGATGTCAACGTCTTTTTTATATAACTTTTTTACGCACTATAAAATTTTGATCAAAGTTTGATGTGAATCGATTCCTGTCATAAGCTGTAATAGATAGGAGATTATTTGTAGATACAGTCTGCCTACAGGTTAATAAATTGGCGCCGCCTTTGCGCGGTCGCCCTGGTGACCGCCGGCCCGGGCTCATCGCCGTCGGCATCCACGTGTATCAGAGTTACACTCTTAGATTTTACTGAGAAAATATGTCAAACATCATTATTTCAACGGAATAGTTTACTTAGATTTCATAGCAATTTTTGTCTGTTTAATAGTACCTAATTGACTGACTGACCTAATTGCGGGGTTGCAAAACACTTGAGAATTTTACATTGGGTATCTTTTATGCAGTCGTCAGCTAAGAAAGTGTATTTGAATGGGATAAATAAGATTAGATATCTGTTTAAATGTTTGCCATTTATGAAATAAACTTTTGGTTGCAATTAACGAAATATGTATTATAATCAAAAAGTCTCCAGCTATGTCTTATGATTGCTTTGCTTCCCTTTATCACTTTCAGTTGAAATAAGCTTTTCTTGTATTTTAACTGAATAAAAATGATTAAACAAGTGCAATATTATGGATAAAAGCTGTAACTAATATTTATCACTAATCATGTTACTTTTATTATATTATGACCTTACCTTGTAAAATAATAATATACATACATATAACCGATGTGTTACGTTCAGTGATGTATCTTTTAATCGTGATTATAATATTATACGAGTAAGTGTTTCGTATTACGAGTTAATAATAATCGGAATATATTATTGCTTGCATATCGTTACTTCAAGACGTTATTCGTATTTTTCCTATACGAGGTAAAGTCATAATATAATAAAAGGAACATGATTAGTGATAAATATTATATAGATATTAGATATTGATATTATAATAAATATTAGATATTGCCATAGTAAGTAATATTGATATAGAATATTATCTTTGAGTTGTATGGGTATTAAATTATATAGTATTTTCACAGTATGCTCAGGATTCCAAGCGTAAAAAACAATATTCAAAGCACCTTTTGAAATGTTAAACTTAAAGAAACTTATTTCTTCTAACAAGTACGGAACCGTATTGAAAACTTGAAATAATATGTTTTTATTAAAAAGTAAAGTGCAGAAACCAATAGCATGTCTGATGTAAGTATGTTCTCAAAGTTTGTTGTCACACGCTAGTGGAAACCTCGTAATATTTTTTAAACATTTACTAATAGATTCATAGAACTCGGAAGAAAATTTTCAAGTAAACTCAAATAAAATTTTAGAACCAAATTTACATTTTATACAGAGAAGCAAAATATGTAGTCGTAGATTGGGGCTATTTTAATAAAAGTTTTCTTCTTGAATATCATAAAATATATGAGAATTTTCAGCAAGTTAAAAGTTCTAGCAGAATTATTTAAAATTAATTAAAGTATTTATAGTATATTTACAATTAATCAACAATAAAATTATGGCTAAGCAAACTATTAACTACCAATCTTATCATTGACATTATTGTTGATCTAGAATCTTATGATAGGCATGTACTACGCTCATGCTGGTTGCTACGCTGCAGCTACAATACTGAAAGCACGCGTAGTACTAATCTATGTTCTGAAACAAATATTTTTTTAAGCCTGCGTTTATTATTACAGGAAGTAATTATGGTGAAAATATTGTAATTTTAATAGTATTATGTACCTGATACATTCACCCAACGTTCTATTTTAAATACTGACTGATTGAACTATTAACATTAATTTTGCTTGGTATGGGCCCCAAATCAAGTAAGTATGTTATAAAAAATAAATAAATAAAAATGATTCTTAAATTAATAACTTTAATGATATTAACTATTAAGTAGGTTATGGTAGTAATTACACGCGTTTAGGTACATTTATAATGTGCCTCTTACCATAAAGGGAGGCGACGGTGCGTGAACCATCGATATCCAAGGGAATAAACTTATGAGTGTGCAATGAACTAGAGCTGTTTGTTACTTAGAAGATATCTCAGTTTGTTTTAAATATTAAACTTTAATTACTTCCTAGTAACGCAATACAAATTATAGCATATAGTTTATCTAATATATAAAATTCTCGTGTCACAGTTTTCGTTGCCATACTCCTCCGAAACGGCTTGACCGATTTTGATGAATTTTTTGTGCTTATCCGGTATCTATGAAAATCGGCCAACATCTATTTTTCATCCCCCTAAATATTAGGGGTAGTCCACCCCAATTTTTTTTTTTAATTTTTGGACGAAATTTTTTGTTTTTATTTTTTTATAATGTGGCATTAAAAAATACATACAACTCCTGCTTTTTTTGTCAAAAAATCTTGACCCGTGCGAAGCCGGGGCGGGTCGCTAGTATTGATATATTATTAAACATCCTTAACAGAGACATCATTTTGAATTGTTTAGTTCTTTGTACGCGTTTCTTTTGATGAAAATTTTACAAACTCATCTCTTATTTTGTCTGCTCAGCTTTTAAGGTAGACCATGATTAGTTTATTCTTTGATCTACAACTTTTAATATACAACATTACCGAGTAGTCCCTGCTACGCACATATGAGAACTTATTATATGATATTGTGTAGGTGTTATTAATAGGTATCATAATATCATGTTTTACTAATAGTATGAAAAAATGCTTATAAAAAATCCAAATATCCGTTGCGTGGTGTTTGTGTTCGTGAGTTTCGAGTGATACTTTAACTTGTGATATCTTTAAAAATCAATTTAAATTATGTGGTGAGTATTATTGTGTACGTTTGCTTTAAAAATAACTCTTGTTCATGAGTTACAAGATAGACATATAATTATGGAAGTTTCTAGATCCATTTTTAGTGCCTATAATTCCAATAATTTTAATATTATGGCTTAGTCAGTGTCAATTAAGGTTTGAGCACCTAAAGTATACAATAATTTGGATTTATTATACACCTTGCAAAAGATGGACAAGTAGAAACCAACAAAAGTTTTAAGGTAAAATATATTGTTATTTTGCAAAATTAAAAATATCGTTTCATAATATAAACCCTATGACCCTAATTATTATTGACAAAAGCTCATACAGTTTATATATATACCTACTTTTACAAAATATTTATGCTTTATTTTTGCATAAAGTCATTAAACTTAACAAAATAAAATACAACTAAATATAATAAGCTTCTTTATAAAAAAAATGTTTTGTCATTTTGAGAATATTATTTTGTTTTAACATCAGAACTAAAAGAACATTAAAGAGTATCTCATTTATATGTTGTGGCTTTGTTTTCTGTTGAATCATATATTTGTTACAGCTACAACATTTAGATATTTCAGTTGGTCTGCTTACAAAGGAGTTCTATTCATTTATATGCTTTTACGTTGGACAGTAATTAAAATTCACTGGGCTTTAAACCCCTGAATAAGACAGCTGACTCTTGTATTCCAATCAAATAACTTTCAAACGTTCCAGTTGTGAGGAATAGATTACATTCGTGGATATTAATGCTCTTTGTAACAGCATTGGTTGGTTTAATTAATGAGTTATGTAATTAAATGCATATGTGTGAAATTTTCGTAATAGCATTGACTTGTTAACAAAAATATTTGATTAGATTTTTAAAGCGCTTGTAAAAATATATTTAACTTTTACACGAGTGTGCTTCGGACAAAATCTATATTTCTACTAGCGACCCGCCCCGGCTTCGCACGGGTCTAGATTTTTTGACAAAAAAGAGCAGGGATTGGTAATACAAGAGTCAAAGGATAGGGTTGTATGTATTCTTTAATGCCACATAATAAAAAAAAATAAAAAATATAAAAAAAAAATATGGGTTGGACACCCCTTATCACTTAGGGGTTTGAAAGATAGATAGTAGCCGATTCTCAGACTTACTGAATATGCAAAAAAAAATTCCATAAGAATCGGTCGAGCCGTTTCGAAGGAGTATGGGAACGAACATTGTGACATGAGAATTTTATATATTTGATAAGTGTTTAATATTTAGATTTATCATATAAAAAATGAGCGCTAATTTCCCTTGGATTTCAATGTTTATCATATAGAAACGCAAATTATTTATGAAGGATCAACGCACGGTGTCAAATCTGTCTGTATAAATTACGCAACTGATTGAGAGTTTGTCATGGTCCATGGAAAGAGCTTGAACACAGGTTTTTAATAATATTTCTGCACTATTTGAGAAATAAATTGTATCATTACTAGGTAGTAAATTCTGCTGTGAATAGTTTTTTTTTTGTTAGATCGACAGACGAGCATGAGGTTCACTTGTTTGTAGATGATACCTCAGCCACAGAAAATCAGTCAATGATGCGCTGGCGATCTACTTTTTAATTCGAGCATTCGGAAATTCATAGACTGAAACTGAAACGCGTAATATGCATTTCACGGTTTTTCTATCTATGAACAGTGGTTCGTTACCCGATCGGAATTTCGATATTCCTCCCAACCGTTCATTGCCCGAAGCTAGACGTGGGGGAGGCATGCTTAAAATTATAAACATGTAGTTCCAGTGGGATTTGAACCCACGACCCATCGATGCGAACGGCAGGTTTTCTACCGAACGCACCAAGGAGCCTGTCAAATACATATTTAGTTTTACATATCGATCATGCATTTGAAGCTACAAACGAAATGATATCAGTATACAACATATTCTGACATGCCTTTATACTGTTAAAATATAAAACTCTAGCTTTTAGCACTTATGAAGTGTAAATACTACTTACACGAAGCGGGCATTGTTAAGAAACAGTCCGTTATTGTTATGTAAGTAGCTACAGAGGTAAATTGCCGTAATCACTGCCTGCAAGCGACTTACTGATGGTTGGAGGCTAAACTTTTGTGAAGGGCATTCAAGCTCACGAGGGCCACTTGACATGCACTAACAACTGTCATCTAAAGATAACAACCAAGCTGACTGTCTTAGCCCTGTATGCAAGTATTGTTGTAATACCATTAGTAATCGCATATATCCTCCACAGTATGTATCTTATAAAGCTTATAAAAGTGATAGGGGTCAGTTATTGACGTTGTATTAATTAGATAAAATTAATGCAAGATAATTAGTTTAATATAATATGTATATAACAATCATATTCCTCCGCAGTGTCTATGTTGTAAACGTTATAAATGTCTATCACATTTATTAATGTTGTATTAATTGCATAAAATTAATTATTTTAATCTATACATATATATAAAAGAAAGTTGTGTTAGTTACACCGTTTATAACTCAAGAACGGCTGTACCGATTTTAACGATATCTTATTTGTTGGATTCCTCTATGTCCGGAATAAGATATAAGCTATTAAAATATTGTAAAAATCAGGAAAAAATATATGCATAAAATTAATTATAAAATAAATTAGATTCGGAATTCCACCTTGACAGCTCGCGTCATGCATTCTTAGCTTTTTTGGAATAACAGATGTCCACTGCAAATCAGTGACATATTAGACAATTATAGTGGGCAAATGGGCGTATTCTAATTTAAGAATAATTATATAATTTCGAAGCCAAAATTGTGGCAGAACAACGTCTGCGGGGTCCACTAGTATAATATAATGCACTGCATATATAACAATCATTATGTCTCCCAGTCTACTGTATCTATGTTGTAAACGATATTTTTTATAAAAAAGAGGTAGGGGTTAATTACTAAAAAGTAAGTTAGGAGTAAGTTTTCTTAGTTCTTACGTTATGATAATTAGGTAAAATTGAAATGAAATACCATTATTTTAATAATATAATGCCCTGCATATAACAACGATTTCTCCCTATTAATTTGTGACGTAGGCATCTAAATTTTGATTGGGAAAATAGTTATAGCTGCCAATTCTCGTCATTGATGATTCGATACCATTGATTTGAATTTGATATAACAAACATCCTTCTATACAACAGGGCTGTTACTTCAAATTTAACTTTTTATTTGTTAGTATTTGTAAAGAAAGCTGTTCAAGACATACATTACCGTATTATGCTCTTGTTGTGAATTTTTCACGCTGCTCACTTTTAAAGTTTCTTATTATTTTTTATCTTGCTCATATCCTTGTTGTTTACGAATATTTCGTGCATAAGAATATCCTCAACAAAACTTACAGGAATATATCACGAACGTCTGTATACAGAATGTTCATTAAAAAGTACTATAAAACATAAATCAAATAGGAAGGCTCATGTCGAGATGCCATAGTTCCTTTATCTGAATTTTGAATCTTTTTTTCTGTTAAAATATAAACTAATATTTTTTAAAATCAGAAATCCGCTATTATACTACTAAAAATAATTTTTAACTTTTAGGAATATTTAAATTTTTACAGACAATTTGAACGCTTTGACCATTTCAAAAGTCAATAATAATTCCATATTATTATATTTCTGCCAATAATATATTTCATAAAACAAAACAGAAAATAGATAAAAATTTAAGCTCCTAGTGTTTCCGTCGAGACAAGTGTTCTGCAAAAGAATGGTATAAGATTTAGCAAACATAAGTAAAGATGTTATGAATTAGTTATTTTACACTTGCCTGCGGGTTACAGGCCGCTTTTATTTTTATATTTTTTCTTGTTGTTCTACTTTTCATTCGTAACGCTGCGTGACCTATATATTTTATTCTCCAGGAACTACGCGAACAATAAAACTGCCTGTATAAATTGGCAAACACGGATTTTTTATTTATCACGAGATCCGGATAAAGTAATTATTATATTTTGAACTTCATCTACACAAACTTAACAAAGCTATTCTGTCTACTATATAAATATAACGTGAGCTTAATCGATTAATTTTTTGCATACTTAAATACCATATATATCATCATTATCTACGAAAAAGAAGCTAAAACAAATTAATTACGAAAAATTATTTAAGATACACTATTCATTCATATTATACATGATTTTCTATACTAGAAGAAAAAAAGGTTGTTTCTTATAATTATTTCTTACAAAATATTGTTATAGACGAATAATGTCCTGATACATTCGTCTGACAATATTGATTTATCGAGATAATATGGAATATGGTTGCAACTAGCAACTACCTACTTGTATAAATTCCATAATAGTTGTATAAGATTTTCGATAGTTGACAACCCATACCTTGCGTGCCACAACACATAGTTCCCACAAAGATTGTGATCATGTCCAGTTATTATCGAGCGAAATAATTAGACAAGCGGACCCCCCGGTATTGTCGTACATAGAGAATCGTGCACATACTTGTTAACATAGTTTTACTACTCAGAGAATCTTCAGGCTTTAGTTGTCAAATATTGAATAGTCAAAACAATCCGTTTTTAATAGGAGGAAAACGAACGAACTCATCTGATGGTAAATAATCTACCTGAAAATGTGCGGCGGTATTTGCTTTCTGATATGATACTACCCCTCCTCCTGCTTTAAAAAAATCACAGAAATCTGTGAAACAAGTAACAGGTCTTGTGCCGACCTTTTAGGAATGAATAGGCTTTTTTCTTGAAGGTTCCCAAGTTGTATCTGTTCGGAAAAATCGCCGACAACACCTGGTTCTACAGAGTGGTTGTGATTTGTGAACTACATGTGAGTACCTACAACTACCATAGTGAGTTTTCATAATTTACAACCCTGGATATCCATGAAAAAGCAATTTTATTAGGTTACTAGATTTAACTCATGCCTATATTGTCTTTACCCCACTGGGATTGCGTGAATTTAAATTTAACATTTATTTAATTTTAACCAACTCTATATTCTATTGTATTTGTGTTTTGTTTATTAAAACAAAATAGCATTTGTGATATTTTATTGATAATTTTTTTATTAAATAAATTCTAAATGAAACTGAAAGAGAATGCAAATTGAAAAATATTTGCTTGAAGGACTTTTCAGACGGATTTGAAACAGTTATTATGTAAGTCATCGTACCATATAGTTTTTTTACCATATTTTATATGAATATGATGAATATAATAATATGACTACATCTTCGGATAGCTATCTAAAGTATAATTAAATGTATTTAAGTTTAGGCTCTAGTCTCAAAAAATTGTGAGAAGGGCAGTATGATGGTGCTAAGATAAGATTTGATAAGCTCATATCGGAAATAACCACAGAACAGACTAGCATTGAAATTAAATTCTGAAGGAACTCAATTACGTAACTTGAGAGTTCCTACATGGAGTTATTAAATTTATTCACTGTGGACGAGCCTCGGCCGTCAGTTATGAGTGAACAGTGTCCACATCTATTCATTAGAGTGGCCCGACAAAGCAGCTTAAAGATAACGCGATGCTAAATTGCCAGGTTATGAATCCCCATGAAATTAGTGCGGTATTAGTTATTATTGCGAATGCATGGCGATTAAAGCTTACATTTCCAAAGATAAATTTTCAATTTTACGGTAACATCTAGGAAAATAGGGGTCTTTTTTTGGGATATCATAGAAATCTTTTTTTCATAGAATTGAAATAATTTTCTGCATAAAAGGAGAAACTGACTGACCTGTCAACACAGCCTAAATCAAGTACAATATAGTTCGAGATTTGAAATGAAGGGAAATTGTAAAAAATGTGGAGTGGCATTTTATATGATAGTTCGGGTATTTTGAAGATATACATGAAAATTGGCATTTAAAAAAATCTAAAATTCTACCCGTAGCAAATTTAATTTAAATACTTATTTTAATCTTACTTTTATACTGTAAAGACACGAATGTTTAATATCTTTTTATTAATTCTACTTGTTGTATAAACGTACATACGATATATCTTAATATTTTTAAGAAATGAATATGAGCAAAGTGTTTATGGATTGCAAGTTCATCTTCTTTCTTTTCAATGACCTATTATTATCGAGTTGACGTTACATGACGTTAATGCTTACTTTGTGTGAGACAATGAAAAGCATCGACCCTGTCACAAACTTAGTGCTACTTTAAAGCTATTAGCTTGTTATTCTTGGTTAAGATGAAACATTTTTTAAAGGTAAGGTTAGGTTAGCTTGCTTACAAAACACACGTTTCCTGACGATATATTAAAAGATTTCTGATTAAGTGACTGGTAACTTGAAATACTTGAGTATGGTAAAAGCTCAAAATTATATTATAAAGGGCTCAGATATACCTATGGTCGAAGATATATATAGATATACATTATACATATATCAGGATTTGTAATAATTCCACTCTTAAGGTGATAAAATTGTATGCGTCTTTTATGCGTACGAAGCGCATATCGTAAGATACTCATCAAATAAAAAGTGACAATTCTTCAAAATGTAATGTAATAATTTTTTAATTAGTCCACCTTACCTTTACATGTGTTATATATAATATTCAGTCGGCGACGGTTTTCTGTGTTCGCAGTATTCAGTAGATAGCTTCGATCACATCGTCACTGTCCACATATTTATTCAAAAGTGTTTCATGCACTAAGGGATTTTTATTCAAATATAATGAAACCTTTTGAAATAGCCTACGCAATCGATTTCGTATCGTCGCAGAGTGTATAGGCGTATCTCAACTCTCAAGCTACAGATTGGACGCCACTAAAACAAAAATACAGAAATTCTTAGTTGCCATGGTATAAATATCAGGGATTTATTGAAATATATTTTACAGAGACAAGCTCCTGTTGTTTTAAATAAATGTTTAAGAACATGCTCACAAAACCATTTCTGATAATTATATATAGCAAGATTAATTCCTTAAAGTACCTACCTACTATTTGGAGTACAAAAAATGTATTTTGTAAATTTTATATATAAATCTGAACATTTTTTAAAAATATTCTTAAATTTCATTTTTTTTTCTTCATATTATAGTAGGTATTGATGATATAAAAAATAGAAAACATTTCTTAAAAGACCATATCTGAATTACTTTTAATTTGTACTCATTAAACTACGATCGTAAGAACTACTTGCATCTATTAAAAAACACAGGTTCAATTCAATTAATTTAGTCGGTTGAGGTGTAAAATAGCTTCACCAAGAGACGTACGCTAACCTCAAAATCACTAGTGGTTTCCAATTTACACCACTTCACTTTACCAACAATCTCCTTTCGCTCGACCGACATTACCTTTGTGTGTATAGAGTTTCTTGTTCTCAGTGCACTGACGTACCAGGGAAGGCCTATCATCGAACGAGCCTATCCGACACGCCACTAATTGGAAAGTGACAATCCTATTTCGATGATTACTCACCATTCAACCCCCTGTAAATTGTTTTACGTTGATTGTTACGAATTGTTCAATCTACATATATTAAAAATGGAGCACTGATTGACTGATTCGATGAAACATTTTTTTGTTTTCATACAAGATCACCTTCGAAAACGTCAATGATTTAATCGAATTGTTCTCGAAAAATATTAAGTAAAAACACTTCAAACTACCATCACACGGAAGAGTGCAGACAAAAATGAGCTGTCAATGTGGGAAATTCGAAATTAACAACCGCATTTTATGTACGCTCTGTAAAACACAAGGGTTTTTATAAAATTAATTCATTAAAACCCACAACTTTGCGATTATTTGATGTTTACACGAACAATTTGGCTGTTGTAATTTAGTTTGTTGATTTTACTAACGATATTTGTTTTCATTTAAGTTATGGAGATATCGTTCTGCAAAGAGCATAAGCCAATATAATATTATGCAAGGCCGCATGCGACTCTGATCTGAATCACAATGGCAATGATGATGCATGTTGATTGGCAATGAAGTTATAAACATAGTGTCACTGCAAACGACTGCGCCCGAGGCCACATGATATAGCCTGGCTAATTGTTATCCGAAATGTGATGTACAATCAACGAGCCGTAGCTATAGCAATTGGGGTGTGTTAATCATATCTTACACTATAATTGTTTAATCAAATCATTTATTCAATGACGCAATTATCGCCATGGTAATGCGAATCAAATAAATTGAATGTACAAAACTTTTCAGTCCAACAAAAACAATTCCATTCGGATTTATAATAATTCAATTTATCAGTTAACAAAGTAATTGTTACAAATTTTAAAACATTGTTGCGTTTCTACATCCACGTGTCCGCGAGATATTCAATTTTATCTGTCTGCTGACGAAATATTAAAATACATTTCAAATTAAAACTCTATAAGTTGGCGTATCGTGTCAATGATTGCTAACAAAATTTAATTAAGTAAATATATAATATAAAGCGGTAACATATTCGTTCGCTAGTTGAAATCGCTTGAAGCGGGTCAAGTTGAACTGAATCGCATATAGGTTTTACATACATACATATGTTAATGGAAATAATTTTAATAACATATATTTTATTTATTTGAAGTATCTCAATTTCTCAATACTTGAAGTAGAGTGTTAATCACAGCCCGTCGACATTAGCTCTTGAAATTGCTTTACGGTTGGTTATAATATAATAATTATTTTTAAAAAAGCCTGCGCTTTTTGCTAGTTACGATATTTATACAAAGGGTCTCTGTGAGTACTTTAGGCGGAGGGGAAAGTTCAGGTTTGAGTGATACTGCCCTCGACTGTTGTACCTGCCTTTTGATCCTATTTAATTATTACAAAGTGACAAACACTATGATATAAACGTATAAATATGAAGAGACTTCTACTATTTAAACATTATCGTTGTTGGTCTTGCAAAATTTGTACATACCTACATGTATGTTACTAGACTTTTTTTAAGTTATATACAAATTTTTAAACTTTAAAGTATAAATTGGTGCTGATTTTAGTTTAATTTTTGACGTGAAGATGTCAATATTTGTGTAATTTCTCTCCAAGTATCAAAATTATTTACCTTCGAACGTGATCGTTCGACAAGTTTCAATAGTAGGTACCTATAGATGTATGAAATATACTGATATAAAATCATCGAGTTTCCCAAAAATACTGGACATTGGCAGAATCTGTCTTTGATGGAAGTTGCCATTAATTAAAAGAAGAAGCAGAAAAAGGTAATTTCATTAATTTTGTATTCACACTACATTTTTTTTTCTTATGTAATTATAAAAGTTCACTAATTAATCTTCAGTAAATGTTTAGAAAACTAGCTGAACTGTCTGTAAGCCAGTTACGTAAGCATTGCTAAACGTGCCAAAATACGCTTTGTTACTTACACTGAAGAAGGTTTTGTAATGTTTACAGCATTTTGTATACTTATACTTTTTTAGTTAACATTAAAACGAATTACGAAATTTATGAACATACAAGTTGTATACGAAGTCTTTAGTTAGTAAGTGCAGCATATTTTATAATAATATTTCTGTTTGAGCAGGAACAACACATTTGCCGACGATTTGGAAATTCCGTAAAGTAATATTTCATTTAAATTAAATTAAACGCACCTAGAGTGATTTACATGACCCCTAGTGGGCCATGGGATGGACACATTGTTTCACTGATCATTTTTCTTTTACAAGTAGGTGATCAGTCTTCTGTGCCCTGCCTGACCGTCGACCGAATTTTTGTTTTTTTAATCTTGTTTCCCCGGGATTCGAACCCGGAACCTCCGATGCATACAATGTAGCCACGGAGGCGAGCCTATATTCACCTAGAAGAAAGTTATAAATATATTAAAACAACTAAACTACAATTTTGTAATGAATTAAAAAATAATGTCGTTAAACATGACGTTTTTCCACGTAAGACGTCAGAAAAACATGTTCACCCCAGAATGATAGGGTTGTTACGTCTACAAAATTAAAGTTATCGTTTATTTAAATGTTTTACAAAATAAAATAAGTTTGATAAAGCAAATTGCACTGGATTGTTTTTTTTCCTTTGATCTGTTTTTGAATTGGATCAAGATCTAGATGATGCTATATAAAATGGTACTTAGGTACCTCCAGGGGTCTTCAATCTTCGTAATTTAAATATTCTAAGTAAAAACATTATACCAGCTGTCTAATATAATATATTTGATGTTAATGAATTTGCAATAAATTAATATAAGGTACATAAAAGTGGAAAATAGAGCTAAGGGTTCTATCAGTAGTTCTAAGTAATGTATTATGAAATTTATTTTTGGCAATTGATTTTAATTCGTTACCTTTATAAAAATAAGTAGTAGTTTTCTACTACATATTTATTTTTAAATTGTTATTAAAATTTATTAGAGAATAAATTTTTCGAGAATAATTTATCACAATGTCATATTAATTTGTTTTAAATCATTGTAAGGTTTCAGAAATAAAATGCTTGATATTAAGATTTCTAGCGAGAGGACAACCCTATTGAGCGTAGAATAGTCTCTTTGCAAGTAACCGAAGGCTTGGTAGTCGATGGCTGAAATAGGATTTTCAATTTCCAATTAGCGTGCCCTACAACAACGTGGCTCTCGAATCGTAAGCTTCCGTATTTACACGATGACTTACAATGTTGCTTTTAAAACCTTTCCATTCGTGTTTCCGCTTTTTGCTGTTAGTTTTTGACATTTCAAAAGTAATTTGGCAGTTTTAGGCCTGAAATGAAATTATTTTTGTATCGTTAATTACAGATACCTACAGGTATTAGGTTCATATTGCACCTTTCGAATTAAAATGATTTAACTGAACAAATTGGCAAAATACTTTTCTTTATAGAACGATCTAAAAACACTTTATAACCATGAAAACAATATCTGCCTTACATTAAATCGTGAAATTATATATATGTATGTATAAACGAAAAACTTGCAATTATTCAAATAGGGCATATTTTAAGCGTTTACCTAAAAACAAAAATGTTGTGCCAGTTTTCGTAAGTAAAATGATTTGATTTGGTTTAGGTCACTTTCATGCTAAAGGCTATGCTATTATGCATGCTATATGATATGCTAACGATTTCCGAAAATACTATAGAAGTTATTTTTGTTTCTCTATCGAATTATTAACAATGAAAATTATTATCTAAACGATGGACATAATAAGATGACGAAATAAGAAAATAATCTCTTTTTTTTTCGACAGCCCTACGATAGTCAAACATGTGTGAAATATACCAGTCACCCTACTGGCATAGTCTGGAACAAGCAAGGGTCCAATAATTTCAATGTCAGTCGCTCGATACATCACAAGGGCCGAGCCGGAGTAATTAATATTGCGTTTTGCTGTAATAAAGACAGGAGAAAACAATGAAATGCAATATCGTAAAATTTCTTTTCTATTTCTGTCTTTGTTTGCTTAGATTAAAGCGTGACGACTATTTTTAATTACTTGGTGTAAATAAAATATACTATCTACTTACTTTAAAGCGGTAGTACCCAATATTATAGAATCATAATTAAAGTATTTCCTATTATATTATATTTCCTATATAAACTATAATATTGTCTTTTTTAAAAGCGTTTTAGATACTCGTGTTAATTAAAGTAAATAATATAAATAAGTATTTCGCGTTTTATTCCGGTTAAAGTTATTTTATTTCCTAATATTCCAACATCTTTTATGTAAGAATATTTCAAATGTACTTTGATTTAAAAGTATTTAGAATTTAGTTTCTAATATTATACATTAACCTATTTTAATATTTCTAAGAGCCTACTACACTGTTACATCAATCATGCAAAGTGTCATGAATTATGCGGGCTGAAAACTGTAGAAAGTAAGATGATAGGGTTCAGCCTGAGTGGGGTTTAACAAGGTGATAGTCAAGAGCTAAGATAGCCTTTGATCTTCTTGTCAACTAATCCCATCTTTCACACTTGCTACCAGCACCTCTGAATGACTTGATCTATTAAAAATTATAATGGTATTACAATTTAGTGATTTTTGTAACAACGTAAAACCTTTGAAAAGGATTCTTTAATAACTATATTTTCGTGCATAGGATTTCTTTTCAATACAAAGCAGTATGCTTGGCTTGAATCTTTCGACTCGATATTCCCTGGCAATATTTAAGACTAGCTGATGCCCGCGACTTCGTTCGCGTGGGGTTTACTTTAAGCTTAGCTTTTGAGCAAGCTTTCTTCAAATGACATATCCTCCATCCTCTGTACTTGGTGATTTCTTTTGGGAAAGAGCTATCAAATTAGTCATTGACGGTTGCTTTTGCATCATATTATCGACACGTTTAATGGTGGTTGAGATTGGGGTTCGAAGTATGATTTGAAATTCAATAAAAATACCATTGTTGAAAAAATGAACCTGACTTTAAAGAAAATTACTTATTTTTTTTATAAATTTAATTAGTGGTGAAGATACTGTATCCACCTCGATATTTATTTCATTTAATTGATAATTTTCATTTTGAGACTTTTTTTTTAAATTATATATAAAATATTTCAATAATACATTTTCTATTGTTATAATATAGTTCTTTAAAAAAATAAATAAATAAATACAAAAAAAAATATTTCCGTTCAACTTCAGATTCGAA
Organism: Anthocharis cardamines; assembly: GCA_905404175.1. Taxonomy (NCBI): domain Eukaryota; kingdom Metazoa; phylum Arthropoda; class Insecta; order Lepidoptera; family Pieridae; genus Anthocharis; species Anthocharis cardamines. The sequence goes on from FR989959.1 coordinate 7,342,948, forward strand.
CTCGCATATTCTGAAGTTACGCAATGGGACTGCATATTCACTATTCTACGATTACATATTAGAAATGGTTAAATAATCAAAGTATTTCATTTACATATCAAACTGTGATTGACATCTGACAATTCGAAAAAGTTCAACTCGAGTCAGTTTGCATTGCAATTTGGTGATATGGTGCCTTTAAAATTATTTTTAAATGATGATAACTTTTCTTTCTGAGAACCGATTTCGATGAAACAAAGCCTATATGTTGCCCCGGGCTTTACTTAATATATTTGTGTAAATTGCATGAAAATCCATTCAGTATCTTCGGAGATTAGCGTGAACAAACAGACAGACAGACAGACAGACAGACGGACAGACAGACAGACAGACAAGAATCTTAAAAATTGCATTTATGCATTCTGCTACCCTTCTTTTATCACCCCTCTTAATTTCTGGTAAAAATATTTAGTGAAGCGTAATTTCGATCCTACTCTTTTATTATATGTATAGATAATGTCTTGTAAAACTACTTGGCAAGAGTAAAAACATATAAATTGTATATGTTATTATGTAAATATTACCATTTTTTTCCATTTAGTTCCAAGCGCTTAAGCCCCGGATACTTCACACGCTCTGTTTATTTTTAACTTTCAAACGATGAACGGCAATACGTTTGACCTTCTTGCTTCCATATTGCTCTGAATAATTTTCATCGAAATCGACATGTAACTTGAGAGTTAACTTGAATTTCTATCGGAGTTTCTAGAAGAGCGATATGATTTTCACGAGAATTATAGGTAATAAATGTAATCCCAATAGTATATATTGTTTGGTTATTAATTTGCTGGTTGTCCGTTTGGCGTGAAAAATCAAATCGATGGATCACCATAAGCTTTTGCACTGTAATAGAATAACTCCTTACTTACTGTACTTACTGTAATTAATTATCTCATGAAATATTTGGCACCTTCTACGCAAGTAAAGCTGTGGGACAAACCTAACATTATTTTTTAATAAAAAGTTTTCTAAAATTTCTTAATATGGCAATATTTAAATTTACTACTTATATGCTATTTGGGAAGTAAGTTTTCAATTGAGGATGTGTTATATATTTGAATAATATATTCATTATATACTAGCAACACACCCGGCTTCGAACGGGTGCAATGTAGACAACTACACAAATAAAAAATAGCCTATGTTACTCGCTGATAATGGTGAAATAATTTTTAAAATCAGTTTAGTCCAGAGACTACCCCCTTCACCTCTTTACCTACTTTTACCTACTTAGAGTATATAATATATATAGTTTAGATAAATTATAGCCACTGATGGGTTGACATTGCTAGCATGAAACAGTTGGGAAGTCTTGGCATAAAACGCAACCTCGATGAGATGGAAGTACATACTTCGAGGAACAAAGTATGTACTAAGTATCTCCACACACATTCTTTAAATTTTGACAAATTCAGTTCAGCGGTTTTGCCATGAAAACCTAAGACACCATTATTTCACCATATACTCGTATGTACTAATAGGAAGTATGGATTCATTTAGCATTATGCTTCTTTTCTCTGAGGACGTAATGTTTCAGTAGATAATTAATTTGCAGTTTACGACACACCGTTACGTGACTGCTGTGATTGAGCTGGCCACGCGACACTTCTCGTATGATGTATTTAGTATGAATAAGTATTTATGGGTTCTAGCTCAGCTGGATTAATGGATACTTACAGTTTTAGGTTAATGACGTTAATATAAGCTATTACCATATTCAAGAAGTCTTAGCTTTTTGGTATTTTTAATATTACCACTTTATTTGACACTAGTTTTAATTCAGCACGCCGGCAGCCTATATTTTGTCGAGAATAGCCGAGAGAGATTGTACATACAAAAAATAAAATTTTGCATGTTATAGATTAAACAAAAGTGATTAAATTCTAAAAAAATATTGTACAATATTGTTCATGTGAAACTTTAGTAGAAAATAGTTAACTCACTATATAATATTACTTCTTTAAAAGTAAATGATCTGCTATAACCGTATTGGTACAATATAATCAGAAATGAATAACCGAAAACTGAGAAAGTATCAATCTTGATAAAGGTCGCTTGTTGTGATTAAAAATAGTCCCAAGAGTAATTACTTTTGCTAGAATTCCTAACTTTTATTACTATAATATACGTAACTTTAATTAGGTCAGAAACTAGAACATAGACATTTTGAATCTACTCGATTCACATTTATCGTACGTATAATTTTTTTTTTAAATTTGAAAGAATTTCAATGCTTTTTTTATAACAAATGAGGTAGGTACTCGTGTCCCAAAATAATTCATATAACAATATTTCGTAATATAAATAAGCCCACACAAACCAGCCTGTAATTCAATATAAAGGTACGTGCAGTATTCTCAAATTGATACAACATAGGACTGAATATGAGTGTAGTAATACTGATGAGTTCGTAATGAATGACGATGACATGTAAGAGTACACTTACGATACAGGTCACAAATCATTAAAATAAAATTCACAGCATACATCCAAGTAAGGTTATTGAAAAATCTTTTCATTTCATATCCGAATACTGCTTTCAAATATTTCGAACTTGTTACAACTTACACCCATTTTATGTATCTAATATTTATGGATTTCTATTCTTAGTAAAATGTTCCTGTTATACTAGGAATTTTTATCTCTTTAGTTTCAGTCGACGTTAAAAAACAAGTATTAATATGACACAATTCCGCACCGTATATTGGCGTAAATGGATTTTTATTAATTATCCAATATCAACCATCATAAATCATAAATCCACCATCTGTGATAGATCTATCAATGCAAACTTATGTAACACTAGTAATAGCTATATTATTACAACCCCATGTTTTGTGAGCAGTTTCTTAAATAAATCTTACGTCTTCTATCTTTAAATTCTTGATAAATCTTTTTTTTCCTAGAGTTTAAGGTTATAACATCTTTGTATTATTTATGCTTAATATTTGGATATTATATATACATATGTAGGTACTACTACAACAATTAGCTAACTAATGATTCTAAAATCTTCATACCACATTTAAAAAATAGATTTAGCATCTTAATCGTTATAATAATGACGGAAAAACATTCCTTCCTATTTATATTTGTGTTAAAACGTCTATTAAATCTGTCTGAGGTACAGTGTATTAATTATAATATACCTTTGAATTTTGTAGTAGGTATTGTTCCTGACGGAAAACAATAACTTCCCCTCGTATTATTTTGGTGCGTAAGCTGATTAAATTTACGTAGGAGGGTTCGAGAGGCAGAAACATGCATGAAGAGTATATGTTACATTCTGTTTACTAGCAGTGAGGATAATCTAAACTAATATTATAAAGAGAAAAGATTTATATTTTTGTATGTTTGTAACGAATAAACTCAAAAAATACTGGATCGATTTCACCATTAGAATGATACATTATCTGAGTAATATAGGCTATATTTATCCCTACTAAAACTTCTATAATGTAACCCAAGGTGTAAAAAATATAAAAAGAGAAAATTTGTATATTTGTTGGTAACGAATAGACTCAAAAACGTCTTATAGCTTTTACAACAACGAGCAATTTAAAAAAAGATTTCACCAAAGGAAAGCATTATTAGCGAGTAACATAGGCTTTTTTTGTGTACATCTAAATTGCACCCGTGCGAAGCCGGGGTGTGTTGCTAGTATTATAATAAATCAGTAAAAACTTTATGTTATTATAATATTCTCACTGCTTTCGACCGACTGAATCAGGGACTGAATACCGGTTAATTTACTATATGGGAGTTATACCGGTATAATAAAGGTTTTTGTTAATATTCTTTCGTTTTATTCAAGTTTACTGAAAAAATTACTGTGGTAAGTTTAGTGTGTATTACTGTTTAAAACTAATATTATGGTATCTCAGTCAGACAGGTATTTTGGTAAATAAAAATTAACCGGTTTCAGTCCCTGGACTGAATTGTGTCAGGGTAATACAAAATGAGGGCTTCCAAATACTCATATTTATATTCTTCACATTCACTGGGGCCATTCAGTGGTTCGAATGGTCGAGAATCCTCCCTTTAGTTTGGAGGAAGAGCACACCTTCCTTTCTCAAAAAACTTATTCAAGTTATGTGGAATAATTCTACTTATTTTGTTTGAAAGGGTGTGTTGGTATTTAATGTTGTAGACATTTAGTGAGGACCTGATAGTTTTTTTGGGATTAAATTAGTCAAATTCCGATACTATTTTTGTTTAATGGATAGTATTATTATTAACATATACTATTAAGTAGGTACCTACATTTTAATACTTAGCATATCATCTTTCATTTGTTTTAATTTATAAAAATAATGTATTGCGACTAAACTGTGTATCTTAAATATCTGATTCTATACCTACGTCATGTATAGTACAATCTCACTAATCCGGCACGTTAATAGACAGAAGGGTCCAATAATCCCCTCCTATAAGTACCCTCCGAACAACAGACCGAAATAAAGGATTATTTTAAAACTATGTAATTAGTTAATTGTTACAGTTATAAAAAAACCTGTAGTAGGTACTTGAACACAAATACAATCCAGTAATCCGAACATTCCAATAATCCGGCACTCTCTTGTTTTTAATAGTGCCGGATTAGTGAGAGTCTACTGTATATCTAATAGGTAAATTGATTATTCAAATGAACAGCTTTCAATCGCTGAATACATAAAAGAACATTTAATTGGAGATTATTTAATAAAGTTAACATTATATATTTTTCAATTTTATTAACATTTAAAAATAAAATATGGAAATCGAGAATCAGACTTCGCCCAAGGCAATGCCTGGAAAGGTTTAAAATAAACATTGAATATATCGAAGGTACAATTTTTTATAGCTGAACGATATGAAATGAGTCGCCATTAATGTTGTTTGAATTTTTAAACCAGCGTTCTTTGGTAAAAGCCGAAACCGAAATTGATATCAACTCGTCCAAACGTTTATGAATTTAATATGGGATCAATGTTGGTTATATGTATAGGTGGGTTGGAATCAAGGACCGAGGTGAATTAATTCAAATCTATAACCAAAAATATAGAGGTTTAGTAGAAGGTCTATAATATACAATTATACGTGAGTACGTATAAAGTATCGACTATAAATACATAAGTATGCATTTATTCATAGTCGATATTTTAAATACAAAGTGTAAGTATAATTTTAAAAGTAAATGGTGATAAGCGAAAGAGCATAGATAAAGCACCCATTTTTCATTATTAATCCTTTGACATGCCTCACGGATACAAAAGCCCTTGTGGACAGAATTGATAAATTTGAGCCATAAAAAATATTGAGATAAAGTTAAGTTTAGATTTTAATTCAGTTAAAAAAATATTTGAATGATTGGGTTATTGGGCATTTTTTAAAAGTTTAATTTTGTTTAAAAAAAGATTTTTTTAGTGCTCAGACTAAACCTTTGTTATTTAATCTGAGGTTTAGTGTAAGAAAAAAGTCAGTGGCTGATAAGAGAGCTAAAATAACTATAACTTTTCGGGGTAATAATTACAATTGATTTAACAGAATGGGTTCTATCACATCAGTGGGCTTTTTTCTTTATTTTTTATAAGAAGGTTATCACATCAGAGGCCTAAGCTCTCTCAGTTGTAATAGAAGTCCGTTGAAATTGCATACAAATGAATATTAATGATACAAATACTTTCTCGCAAGTTCATTATTCGGCTTGAGAACCATTATTGTAATGCGTTAACTAGAAATATTCCTATCTATGTCTAATTTTTAAATTACAGAGGATATTCAATATCCTAAGCACCTTCATTTATTGACGGATATTTACACGAAACTCCAAGAGGTGATCGTAAAAACTTTTAATTATTTCGTTGAAAACAGACAAGAAGATCGCAGACATAAACCAGTATGCGTTCTTTTCACCCAGCCGCAAGCCCGCAAGCGGTAAGTGCCTTGTTTAAAAGTGTTGTAAAACAAACGTAACTCGCAACCCTCATACCTCCTATGTTTAACCTTAAAAATAAGAACCGCTTTAAACTGTTCATTTTTTAAAAACAATGGTATTTTAAATAAAAAAAAAAAATTTTTTACTCCAGCTACAGAACATCAGTCAATGATTCACTGTCGACCTACTTTTTACTTATAGCATTCGGAAACTGAAACGCGCAATGTGTACTTCTCGGTTTTTCCATCTATGAATGGTGGTTCATTACCCGGTCGGAATTTTGATATTCCTCACACCCGTTTAATGACAGGATGTGGGGAAGACATGCTTAGAGAAAATTATAAACATTCGTCCCAGCAGTATTCGAACTCGCGACCCATCGGATCGCAAGAAAAATGTTTTACAAAATGCTCTAACGAGCCCTTCAAAAAGCCAATACCTTGGAAATATGTGAAACCGCCACTTATGTTAGTATAAAGGATGATTAAATATAAGTCTATGTATTCTAAGCTTGCTTGCTAACATATTGTATGTCGTTATGAAGTGTCAGGTGCGTTGGCCATTGGCAATTAACGTCAATACAAGTCCGGTTGACGAAGGCTGACGACGAAGCATTGACTAGTCACTTGAAGCGCTTCAATAGTCGTTAAGTTAGCTTCAGTTAGCGGAATGATATTGCCATTCATAGTAGGAGATCGCATTTTATTTCAATCAAAGATCATACAATTTTCGTAATTTTAGTTACGAGTCTATATGAAACGTAAATTGCACTAATTAAAGAACTTTAGTATAAACGAAACAATAAAAATACAACAAGCGGCCCGATCGCTCTCAAACAATATCTTCCAGGCAATCATGAGCTTAAGTAAAAAGCGTAATGGTTAGTGGTACTATCTGGTACTTTAAAATAATTTGATTGCTAATTAATAAAAAAATATGGAAACTTGATGAGTACGTTTAATCAATGTCACTTATTAGTTTCTTACTTTAAGCCAAAATGGAACACTAAAGTAATTTCAGAGTTAATAAATTGTTAAATAGTTAAGTGATTGGAAAAAATACTATCCGCACATCGACATACCAATCTCCGGAACAACTGACAATCAATTTAATTCGATTGCACTATGCGAGATTTAAATGTCTTTTTACAGATGGAATTAATAACTCTAGTATACAAATTATAATTTATAAAAGATAGTTTCATTAATCCCTTTTCAAATTATGTATTGATCTATGTACCTACTATGCATACAGTCAACTACTGTATTCGACTCACTATATTACGTCACATTTTTGTTCAATTTGTGAATTCTTGAATGCGCTAGTGGTGCGTGATGCAGACATATTTCTGTATCCATTTCACTCCTTAGTGAAAAGTATGTTAGGAAGGTAGGCCTTTTGAAGATCATTTTATTTACAGTTTGGCTTTAAACTTGTACTACAAAAGGTCTTTAAGCTGCGAAGGAGGCATTATTGTGCCATTAACCGCCTAATCTGAACTTCTACTTGGTTCATTTATTTTTAAATAAGTAATTTATTACTCTATACAAAAAAGCTTTTATGATATTTTCAACAGTAAGTTGTTTATTAAATTAAAAAAGAAAAAGTATTGAAACGTCTGCGCTACACATTTTCAAGTGAGTCAAAGATGAAGTTAGTAAGAAATTGTCAGTATGCGAAATTGTACAAAACTTCACGATAGCTTTTCAAATAAATAAGTAGGTAGATCGTGTTAATATTTTGCTCTTTATGAACATCTAGCTAAGAAACTGTGTATGTGGCGAGTGAGTCGAACGTCTTTTATAAGTTAATTCCTGTCTCATGCACAATCCGTAAACTTTCAAGAGCTACCTTGCTTGCTTCGACGCTTGTTGTGAATAAAATGTGCACTTCATTTCTGTATTTTTTATTAAGATAGCCCGAGGACTTCAATGTGTCAGACTTTCAATTAAGATAATTATTTCTACGCCATCATTAATACATACTCTTTCTTTTCATATAGATTCGCCTTTGTTTTGTTTTTAATTATCTATTTAATGAATAGACATAGTAGGTATAAGACGTATATATTTGAGTGGTAATTGTACCTATATATATTTATGAAAGCTAAAGAAGTTTTCTGCCTCGCACTCTTGGCTCCACAGAGCCAGTTATTAACAGCGGTATTTCCGAGTTAGGCCTTCAAATAAAGCGTCTACGCATTTTTAAGAGGGCCCAACCCGTCTTACTTTCCATACAAAAGCTCGTACGTGATTATGGCGATGTAACCGATTTTTCTTTGAAACTTTTGAACTAATAGGTATCTCGTGCACTATATCTAGGTTTCTATCGAAACAAAATCTCAAAATTTTTAGAAATAAATTCAGTAAAAGCCTCCAAAAATCAGCTTTTTTGCAAAAAAATTACCTAAACTTTGGGCGTTCATAATGTACTCATAAATTGTGAAAGTAAATATTTTATTATGATAGAAACCTTGCAAATATAAGGGAGATTCTAAATTACAAAAAAATATTTCACAAACTTGTAAGGACTACTGAAAAACACGTATTCCCTAGAACAAGTTTTATGAAATTTCCGCACACTATTTTTCGTTCAATGTTATCGCGTTCTCACTCACTCGTTAGCGGTAGAGGTATGCGCTGCATGAAACAAAAAGCTTTTCAACCATGCTTGCGTTGACGATAGACGAACCGGGAAGGGCCCTCTTAAAGGTCGGTAAAGCATTTTTAAGTCTAAATAAAATAATTAATTAAAATAGTATTTCTTATTTATATTATTTATCATGACGTTTCGACTGAAAGGTGATAGCTGCGTATTGTCCCATAAAAAATTTTGTTTAATTTGATAAAGTTTGATCTAATAAAATCAATGAGTTAAAATTTAATCCTACCTATTTTTTATCTACACTTATATTATAAAGAGGAAAGATTTGTATGTTTGTAACGAATAAACTCAAAACATACTGGACCGATTTTAAAATTCTTTCACCAATAGAAAGCTATATTATCACCGAGTAACAGGCTATTTTGGTATAGATGTAGTACATCTACATTGCGCCCGGGGAGTGTTGCTATTAAATAATATATTTGCTGGTGCTCAATTATTTATTTCCTACTTTATTTCTTCAGTAATTTTAACGCAACCCCAAACATGGGATTATTTAATTACCTACCTTGAAATTTAATCCAACATATATTTTGCCTTACAAAAGCAGTTGCTTAATGAAATGGTGCCTTCCGGGTTTCATTTACTGATTCGTATTAAGCGAGCGTCTGTAACCTGTTCAATCGTTTGAATTCTTATTAACTCGCCCGTGAAACTCAATACCGTGTATCCGAGGATAAGATAAGAGCAAACAATTTGCTTATCTCGCTGATCACTTATTGTTCCTTGCTATGTATAAACTTGTAGCTAAATGAAGACATCTTATAAGTAAGAACTGAATAAATATGAGTAGATACGTAGCAGTAGAGTGCACAGTATTTCCAGGGTTAAATTGGCACCGCTGAAAATCAGTGCTATGACACGGCCACGGCTGGGTTATATGGGGATAATGCTCAGTCGGTGACATATTTCCTACATTGCACATGAACTTTTTAATGTTATGTTAATTAGGTATTATTTCATTTAACTGTACCTTTATTTATAGAATAAAATCAGTGTGTTCTGTGAGTGTTTTGTGAAATGTATTCTTCTTCTTATTTTCTCTAAACTGAGATACAAATTGTCTGGCGATATGTACACATTGTGATAAGTGAATAACGGTTAAGTTTGTGCATAAAAGTGAATAGAAATTATGTATCAAATTTGGATACAGTTCCGTATAAAGAGATAACCATGATCAAAGGATTGCTTTCAAAGTGGTTTACCTGGCGAGCATATTTAAGTTTTCATGAAGTGAGGAAATGGAAAATAAATTGGATTTGAATGAGTTTCTTAAAGCTACATGAGGACGTATTTACTTTGTTTCCCGCTAGGATTAGATACCATTATTATACAAACTCCTAGAGCTAATAAGAGGCTAATGCATGTCTAGCATAAAAAGAACCCGATAAAGAACTGCTTCAATTTTTTCCTTAGTACGTTTTAAATTAAACGGAATGAAGAATATTGTAAACGTTTAAACGTTTATTATATCCGGACAGCTCTTACTTGATTTAAGTACTTTTTCTACACAATACAAGGCTCTAATCGATTTTGACTATGATATTTTTGACTATTAGGATATCGTAAAACTATTATTAACGTAATTAAAAATAGAGATGATTTTAAATATTTTTAATATCGTTAGTTTTATATGAAAAAAAACTACAAATACAATTAGTCGTAGTTTATATAAAAAGCAAAAACAACGTGCAATATGTCCTGTTTGTAAACTTCTTTTAACTTTACCTGTGAAAGCATTATAAATAGGCGCTAAGTATTTAATACCTTCTGATACAATGAGAAATACATTAACACATTAACTTGCTCCCGCGTTCCGTCGAGAAGTTTCAAACATTTTCACAAAACTTTTCTATATGCGAAACGCTATTGAAAGCACCTCACAGAGATTAACACGAGCCTTGATAATAGCCGTTTGAGAATTACCTACTCGTAGTAGAAGTGCGAAGTTGTCTATAATGCACCCCTACTTCATAAAATAGGGATTCCAAATTTTAAATAAGTCGTAGTTGTATATATGTACTTACATTACAGTTATGGAATGAATTAAAATTAGGTTTACGGTTGGTTTTCGCAGTTAGTGCCAGTTGGATGTTACTCAGCTTAGATTCGGGTCTATACATACAGTGTTATAATTTTTTTTGTGATAACATTTCAGTAGGTGCTTTTAATTGTTCTATATATCGATCATTGAAATTCCATAATTGTATATAGGTACAATATATACAAGTAATTTTATTTCGTATCTGGTTCGGATTCTCGAATAAACTGTTGAACAGATTTTGTTAAAATGAACATACATAGTGATATAAAGACCTACTCTTCTCCACAAAAAATACAAATGGTTTCCATTATACATGCTCTTCTAGAATTGAAGTCTGGACTGTTAAATTTTTAATTTAGCAATATTTGGTTATATAGTAAATATATTTTTTTATTTTATTCTGTATCCCAATAAGGCGAAGTCGCGTAAACAATTTTGTTATGTTATGTCTGTCGATACGAGCGTGAGGTTCACTCGATGGTAGGTCACTGAGATATCAGCCACAGAACATCAGTCAAAGATGCACGGCTGTCGATGAACTTTTTACTTCGAGCATTCGAAAATCCATAGGCTGAAACCGAAACACGCAATATCCTTTCATACTTTTTCCATCTATGAACGGTGGTTCGTTACCCGGTTGGAATTTCGTTATTCCTCCCACTCGTTCAATGCCCAAAGTTACCAGACGTGGGGAAGACATGCTCACAGAATATTATAAAGATGTCGTCCCGTTGGGAGTCGAACTCACCATCCATCGAAGCGCAAGGCAGTTGTTCTAAAAACGCGCCAGCGAGCCTGCCGTGCAATGAAACATTTTAACGCATGAATATTTCAAAACGAAGTATAAAATAAATCCATTTATTTAACCACTCTTAACCTAATTAACATTGGTACTGGCTCTCGATTGGCATTTGTGATCTTAACCAACAATCAACACGGGTGTGAAGTACTATATAGGAGAGGTCCTGTCCCCACAACTAACTAGATCTTTGCGCAGTTTGGACGTCGGTTTGATCGTATTTACCCCATGTTCACTAGTTAGACTGAATTGTGAATAGCTTCTTTGTGTTTCAGGATCACAACTTGCTAACTAGCTGCCAGTGACTGATGCTTAACTACGTAACCGCGACAAAAGTACGACCCAATTAACACTTTCAAACAAAAAGTGACAATGTTTTGCGTTAAATTCTAATTAAAGTTTTTGAAAATCAAACGTGTGTAGTTTACTGATCGATCGTTAATGTTTTTGTTTATTGTGGGAATATGAATTTATGGTAATATGACGTTTTAATTTAGGAATAATTATTGTAATGTATACAGAATGTCAGACCTTACGAATGGTTTACGAACAGTCGCGTATGGACTTGCATGACGCATCATAGTTTCATGATGTAGCCTTGGGTGTCTGAATGTCTTCACTGGCTTTGTACAAGCCCGGGAGGGTCGAAAATCCACCGGATTCCCTAATACCAAATCTGGTGAATTTATTTTACGTATTAGGATTTCGTTGGTTTTATTAATTTGACTTTGTATCTTTTTTAATTCTTCTATTTCTTTGTAGATAGCTTTTATTTCTGAAAATAATCTTGAAAATATATGTTTATCGATTTCATAATGGCTAGTTACTTTTTTTTTTAGATCTTCGATTGTATTTTTCAAGTTTTCGACGTTTATTTCACTCTCTTCATAAACGACTTGATCTATAACATATTCTGGGTATATACTATTTTCTTGGCTTGGATTAGCAGGCATTTTGGATTCTTGTATTACACTACTACTTCTTCCTTCGGCTTTTTCATTAGAACCTGTTTTACCCTCTGTGATTTGTTCTTTACTTTTTTGTATTTGTAAATGTTCAAAGTTCCCGTTGCTTGAGTCAGATTGCGATGGATTTTTATTAGTTTCATCTATATCGTCATATAAAAAATCAGGATTCGTTGTGTCGTTCTTAGCTTCTTCTTTAATAATGGATTGCTTTTTAAACATATTTTTAGGTTCTGTTTTCGGTTTAAGATAAAAAATTCGTGAAGTATTCGCGAAATCTTCTGGTTGGATAAATTCTAAATTTTCTTTGTTTTTAGTTACTTCATTAGTATCATTTTCGATAAACTTGTTTAATATTGCTTCCAAAAAATCATTTCTTTGTATAGTAACTGAGGTTATTATTTTGGCATAAAAAATCACTAACAAACCTGTACAAAAAGATAAGGATAAGATAGAATGACGAACCATTTAAATTGTATTATTAACGTTTAAAAATGACTTACATAAATGGAGCTCCATATTCATTACCGTTCGTCACTTCTAACACAGCGTAATTGAATTGCGATTGGGCATCTCGACAGGCGTTCCAGAGAATTTAATTAAGTGACCATAATTGACCGTAACTCCTTTAACTACCAAATCACGGCAAATAAAGCTGAGCGTGTTTTAATACGTGATGAAAATTTGTAACGCGTCATTAATAGTTGCTTAGTGCATCACGTTTATAAATGAAAAAAGATTATTAAATGAAAATTATTATTGGTTTAGATATCTCTCGTATTTAGTTAGTTAGGTTACAGTATTACTATCAATTATTGTCTTCTGTTTCGTGATTTGGCTTTATGACCATTTTTTCAAGTAATTGAAGACCAAAAAAGCAATCTTGGTTATCGTTGGCCGGCACTGGAGCGACATCAAGTAAACAACCAGCTTCGTCCTGCATTTCAATCGACTCTATTTGTATTTTATTGGAGAAGACTCGACTCGAGGCCAACCGAACGCCGCGGACCAAAGCTTTATGTTTTATTGAGTTCTTTTTATGAGCTCAATAATGCAGTCCGATATTAACAGAAACGGTAGCTTTTAATTAGCTTTTTCATTAAGAATTTTTTATCATATTCACAATTTACAGAAATGAGATGCAGTGTCTTTCTTTTATTACTGTAATAAACTTTAAAATTAATTTTAACCAATGTGTGTTTTTATTAATATTTTGGGAACTGTTAGCCATTAATAAGATATTATATTTTGTATGTTACGTTATAATTTATAAATTTGTGATATTCAATAACATAAAACATTCATATTTCATCAAAATAATTATATGAAAGCCCAGAAGCAAAAACCTTCATAAAACCGTAAGTATATTTAAAACATAATCCTTTAATTTATTAATAACCTTATGTAAGTGCAAGTTTCTCATTCAATCCGTCTCGCAAATAACCTGTCGAGTCGAGTAATTATAACATACTTGCACTTATATGTTTTCAGAAAATTTTATAAGAAGTAATTAAACCTAAGACGTAAAGCTCCGTAAGTAGGTGTGTTTTATATCGTTATACTTACTCGTAATGATTAGGCATTTACATTATATTTAATTATATTAGGAAAGTGACGGGCTCGTTGGCGCGTTTGGTAGGACATATGCCGTGCACTCCGATGGGTCGGGGGTTTGAATCCCGTCGGGATGACAAGTTTATAATTTTCTTTAAGAATATTTTCCTCACGTCTTGTCACTTCAGGCATTAAACGTGTGGGAGGAATATCGAAATTCCGACCGGGTAGCGAACCACCGTTCATAGATGGAAAAACTGTGAATTGCGCGTTTCGGTTTCAGTCTATAGATTTCCGAATGCTCGAAGTAAAAGTAGCTCGACAGCGCATCATTGATGAGTGTTCTGTGGCTGAGGTATCACCTACTATCAAGTGAACCTCCTGCGTCTGTCGATATCTAACATACAAAAAACTACATACATATATTTAATCTAATCAATAGGTAAAATTAGTTGTTTTGATTGTAGAGAGTAATATCTTGAAAGACAAAAAGAAATCCTTGATTAACAGAAAACTACAATATCCTTATGAATCATATTTAATTGATTGATTAAAATATAGTCAAATATAATAAATTGAATAGTATCGGAATAAAACGCGTTTTTTAGAGATTTTTTCTGCGTAACTTCATGAAAATGGTTTAAGTTTATATGAAAGTGTATTAATACAATATAGGTTTAGTCCGCAATGTTTTATACATATATTTTTATATTAAAGTCACAATCTTCAGTTTGAGAACGGTGAATTTGTATGAGTAGGTAAGTAGTACCTCGATCTTATTAACCTTTGTTGTTCCGCTTTTATTTAAGAATCATTTCGATGAATTAGGTACAATAAAATTATTTTATAAGTATTAACTGTGTTCTGTGGTGGCTTTGGACAATATTATGATCGGTTTTGTTGACAGATGGCTATTTGTCCAAACGCAACTGTTGGAATAATTGAGGTGTACATTTTCACTTTGTTCCGTTTCCATTCGATTAAAATCGTTGTACCTCACTTGTACACAACCTATTCGGCGTTTACTAAACGATTTGAACAGTTCGACGGTTTGTTCAGCCAAGCGCGCGTATTTTTTGCATGGGCTTATGAAATTATATCTGCATAGATGTTGCAATTCCAATATTCAATGTGAAAATTGATTTTTAGCTACATTTGTATACCAAAGAGATGTATTTAAAATTCCGTGTTAGTTAAACTTATGGATATGTGCACGAAAATTGTTATACACAATAATAGATACTTAGGAAGTACTGAACATTACGAACACTTCAAAGGCACGCTTTTAATTTTGAGTAACAACCATAACGGTTAGTTACAGGGTAGTTTTAAATATATTGGCTACTGGGTCTCGCGAGTCGTCTCAGTACATTTTATGGGCGTCTAATAAAAATTTTATCGTGTAACAGTAAAGAAGCAATCAGTCTGTCGGATATTGGCCTGCAGGGTTCGTAAACACGTGCATTTTTATGTTCGCTAACGTTTATCCGGACTCTGATTGTACGGCGCTTGTACGTGTTCCTATATTACACGCTCACTATTATCCAAGCGTGAAGACGTGATTCTTATATTAAGTCATATAATTAAAACTATATAGATAATGATTCATAAGAGGCGATATCGTAAATTCAATAAAATCTGCTAAAATCGATGGTATTTCATTTTATTTTATTTTATTTTATTGAGCAACACAAACACACATAACAATACATACACTTTAAAATATCTTACAATAAAATAATTTAACTTATTGTTAGCGCCAGTAGTGTTGACAAAGTGGTCTTTTAAAAAATAACTGAACGTATAATGATACTATGATAATATAAAAATTAAAAAAAGAAATAATTATAAAACTAAGATTATACTTGATTGATGGAATTAGCGTCGCGGAGTTGTTTACGAAAACGTTGTAAACTACTCCCCACGATGTCCAATTCGGGGTGTCCTTCGCATAATCTGTTATATTGAGAGCAGATTCGACTCAAAGTACTAAAATTTGCTCTTTGTGTACGATGTACTGGGAGGGTAAAAGTCTGATTATGACGATTGCTTCTCAGTGGAATATAAAAGGAGATCCGGGCAAGGACAGTTGTCGATAAGTTACCGTTAATCATTTTATGTAGTACCATATGCCCAAGAAATTCGCGGCGTTCCTTAAGTGGTAGTTGTTTAAAGTGGTCAAGTCGTTGGTCATAGGTTTGTAGTGACTTTTTGAATCCAAATCGATAGCTGAGTGACCGTATGAATTTAATCTGTACTTGTTCAATATTTTGAATATGTACGGAGTAAAATGGCGACCAAATCACGCTTGCATATTCTAACTTACTACGAATTAAACTATTAAATAAACACAAATATGATTTAGGGTTGTAAAACCCTTTACATGATCGTAAAATAAATCCTAACAATTTGGTGGCACTATTACAGATGTAGTTGTAATGTTCTGTAAAAGAATGTATATTCTTATGTTTATGGTTAAACTAGGCTTTTATGCACTAAGCTTTGAATAAAGCAAACAGGGGAATGAACGGAATACGGATGCTCCATTCTCGAAACAATAAACCCTTAGCTGCATCTGTGCCTTAGATTTTGTTTTTTTTTTTAATTTTTTCCATATTATATGAAGTTAACGACAATAAACTATAATATTGAACACCAGCATAATACGAAATTAGTACACATAGTAGTTTGTTTGTTATTATATAAAGTGTCATTTTAATATAATATGCTTAACATTTTTAACGAAGAGAAGGCTTTACTCATGGTAACTATTAACAGAAAACCAAGGACATCAGCAATACTAAGATGGCTTGCAGATATGTGCCGGCCGTTCGAGCTAGTTACAATACCTACCTGTGATGGCAGATATGTGTACTAGGACAGCATAGCATTGCAGAGTCAGTTTCAGTAAATACTTTATACCAATAAACAATCCTTGAGTTGCAATGCGGTATGAAATGTTGGACGGTTATGCAATCTGCGTAGCGTCCAGATCCCGAGGACGGCGGGCTGGTCACGCACACCGCGTTTCGTTTGTCGAGGATTTACCAACCTATACTAATATGTTTGTGCGTCTCGCTCGCTTCTCTAAACAAACTGAGGCTGAATTTCAGAAATTATTTTGTTCCATAATACGTAAGAAATTGCATTGATTACCCAGAGCTGATCTCGAAAGAAGTGGCAGTCAAATGAAAAAATCTGAAGTGTAACAATGTATTCTTATTTGACAAAAATATAGGTACGTTAATATAAGCTTTATAGTAGGACTAGCGATCCGCCCCGGTTTCGCACGAGTGCAATGTAAATGTAGGTACTATACACAAAAAATGTCAGAACCGATCGAGTAGTTTTTGTAACTCAAAAACTACTCGATCGGTTCATAACAAACAAATCTTTCCTCTTTATAATATTACTATAGATAAAGAAATATGATTCTATTAAAAATCGAATTTCGTTGTTGATTATTCGAGAATAATCATAAAATCTACAGCTTAGTGAATTCCAAAGTCCCTTTTATGAAGGGGTATGGAGCCGGCACTTCCCTGTGTCCTTCTAACTGACCATTTTTATGTACCGGTAAGTAAGTCTTCTGTGCTTTACTTGCCAAAAAAAAATCTTATTCTCTGAGTTTCAAACTCGGGAACTCCGGTAAATTCACCGCAATTGCCACTAAACCAAGGTAATCTAAAATGCAAAATTTACAACTAACACAACGTTAAAATCTTCACTTTCGATAATATTACTTTTGTAAAATTTTAGGAAGTTACAGTGCGATAATAGACATAAATTGAACTCAAACTTCAAATTCTACCCGGGCGTGTCATGTTCAACTTTAGACAACTTTAGATGTAATATATCTCAAATACGGACCGATAAAATCAATATACCAAGTTTGACTTAATGGGTATCTGTTGCCAATTAATAGGTAATCACTAAGTATTGGTAGGCATATCATGTATTATCTGCTCAAACTTTATGTTAAATAACGAGCATGAGGTTCGCTTGATGCCTAATGGTAGGTGATACCGAACATCAGTCAATGATGCGATGATCAGTCAATGATCGACCTATCCGACTTCGAGCATTCCGAAAACCATAAACTGAGATCGAAACGAGCAATGTGCACTTCACGGTTTTTCCATGTATGGACGGTGGATCGTTTCCCGTTCGGAATTTCGATATCCCTCCCACCACCAGACGTGGGGAAGATGTGCTTACAGAAAATTATAAACATGTCGTCCCGGCAGGATTCGAACCCGCGACCCATCAAAGCGCACGGTAGGTGTTTTACCAAGCACCAGCGAGACTCTCAATTTTTTTAATATAATCATTACTACCAATGGTAAATTATTAATTATTGTTTCTTTATTCCTTCTGTTCTCTTTTTTATCCAAATCTATAATATAAAAACAATAATTTCTTTCACGTCAAAACTCACTATAAAATTCAAAAAAACTAAATAAACGGCTCCGTTTAGATCGTGAACGTGTACTACGAACAACGCAGTTAATCCAACTTCACACGAGTTCTAAAAACATTGAACAAAACAATAATCCAACTTATAATAGTGTGTTCGATGCAATTGGCAGCTAATTTCTTGCACAAGCTGCGATCCATTGTGACTAATTATATTAGTTTTCATCTAAAAAAAGCTTTCTCGATTCTCTCAACCCCATATTATGTGTTAAAGAACTTTTATAAATTACTTTGACAATTTTAATCGCCATGAATATAAAATTCAAATAGGTTGTTCTCTGGCGTTAAAAATTTAGCCTTTATCGAAGCTTATAACGAAATAGGTACAATATTACCTATATTGTACTTGTTTATAGCTAACCACTTTAATCGAATTCTTGTACATGATGTATACGGTACGTATTTTCAATAAACCACAGAGTAAAGTAGATTTCCTTTTGTAAAAATGCGAATACGTTATAAAATATATGAAAATATTTAAGGAAATAAGATGAAATGATTATTAAAGTGGGAAATATTCGCACCTAATCCCTTGGCACGTCTGTCCGCAAAGCAATAAAGCTCTCCTCGTTATGACATAATATTCACATGTGATAAACTCAGGATATGACGATTTTAAAGTTACTTGAATTACTCCTTTCCAAGAAATATATTAAAAGATATTGTGGCGAGGTACTAAAGTGTGTGTGAAAGTCTGAATTAAATTCTAGTAATAATTTTTAAATTCTTTTTAAAACGCCGTAAAAGTATATTATTGTGAAGATTGGTATTAACTTTTGACATAACAAATTACCGTTCTTTACTATTAATATAGTATATTTTTCTATTTATTGATATTAATTACAAATATAGACGCATATAAAACGAGGACGCATACAGTTTTTAAAAAATCAGTTAAGTTGAAAGCATCGTTATAAAGCGAAACGTTAACTGATCCACTAATGCAATAAAGATAGCGGTCGAACTACTTCGATACATCGAGAATGTTGTTTTTGCGATGGTATTACTTTCATAAATAATAAATAAAACATATTCCGAATAGCGAGCGGAGGACACAGATGAAATGCACTCGGCAAATTAACTGAAAACCACAATCCGGAAAAGGCTAAATACCTGCTAATGATGGCGCAATCGAAGCTTTTAACTCTATCAATTTTCATTTTAAAAAGAGCGTCAGCGTTCACAAAATATTATAATAACATTTGTATTGCTCGTATTTCTTGTGTATTTTTACCTTTTTCGGGAACAATAATGGGCCTTCAACATGTGTTTATAGGTATACATATATTTATATTAGAATAAGCAAAGGGAAGACGATTCACCAGATAGTCAGCGATTACCGGTGGATGTGTTATCGAACTTTATGGTAAGAATAAGTAGTTTCTTGAAGGTTCTCAAGTTTCGGAAAAATCGAGTTATCAGTAGGAGATTGCCGATAATTAATAGGAATTTTGAGATTTTCATAAAAGCGATCATAGTCTGATCGGAAAATCGGCAGAACACACATATTATATTACATTTTATGTACATTAAAATATTTCCCTTAAAAATAAAATATATACTGGCTATAAAACGAACTGGTCCTTAATCTTAAGATTTTGCGTGTGCAATGCGGCAAGTCAGTACCAAGGAATCTTTTCTTTATTATATTGTGCAGGCCAAACCAGGCTGGACCAATAATGTTGACTAGTTAACATTGCGGTCAAAAGACCCCTAGCCATTTCCAAAGCCCAAATTTCTATAAAAATACTGGCTCCATTTGCACCATAATTCAGCCCATGCCCTCGAACCACCTTCGATTATTAATTCCGTCGGACGATGAGAACATTCCAATATATATACGATCATTTAATTAGTCAAGAGAAATAAACCTCAAATATTGCTACATTTCTATTAAAATTGTAAGACCGTAAAACGTAGGCTAGTTCATTCAATTCTTATTGATTATGGTGCACATCAATATAAAATATTACTTGACTAAATTAATATTCAATTATACTTGGTAGCGCCAAAATATAAATAATTTAAATTAAATAACAAAAGCAATCCCTATTTCCTAGATATACTCGGCATTAAATTGTGTAGTAGGGGAGACCGCGGTAAGATGGGATACTTAAGAGAAAAAACGTCATAATATGAAAATAAAACTGTTTATTAAAATTATCTTACAACAAAAGCAACACTTATACTTTTAATTCACATTATAATAACCTTTTAAGGCGCTGAAACACATAGGTACATTATTATTGGTATCAAATATCTAGCTATGGGATATAATGAGTAAACATTTTAATCTGGTTGGCAATGTTAATACTGGCGAACTAAAGCTCTTTCAAAACAATTTACAATCAATGCACGCGTACGATTGTCGGTTTATATGTAATGGAAAGTTCACACGTAGTGTGATTATTGACTAATTTACACCGTGGACGCTAACCAACTGTCATTACTGATATTGAAGATAGAATTTGTATTACAATTGTTTCGAATACGGTATTGTTTGTCTCAAATGACTGATGAATGAATCTACTACTATCTATTATATCGACATAATTATCAGCTATAGTAGAGTAATTTTTTCTTTAGTTAAATTTTTAAATCACCATAGCCAAAAATTAATATTTTTGAATTATCATTATCATTTGAATTGTCAAGTCTCGCAAATTAACGACTAGAAAATTTAAGTTTTACGGATTTTCCTATATTATAGCGTAGGTAATGTCTAAAATATTTTTATCATTTTTAGTTTATAAACCATTTGGAGCAGTAATAACAAGATAAATCGTCGCTAAGATAACTGTCATCTAACACAAATCTGGATTTAAGTAAGTCCTCATTCAATTACGAATTTACACTCTTTCTATCCATTTACTTTCAAAAAGTAACCAATGTAGGTACCTACTATTGCGGGCTCTTTACCTACTAATTTTCCAGAAGAACGTTTCATAGTTATCTTTAACTTTTTTAATGGGTGTTCTTATACCCATAACGTTAGAAAATTTCGCAAATGTTAGTACAGTGACGTAATATTGTGGAGAGCAAAATTTTCCATCGCGAAAAGAGAAATTGACGAATTGCTTTTATGTGGGTTTGTTTTTGGTCCCTAGAGGTTTTGAAATAATATTTGATATCTTGCCTCATATTTTCCTTACTTTTTCAACAATACAAAGGTTAAACATTTCAATAGTTAAATTGAAATACATCTAAACATCAAAGCATTTTCAATATAATCTGCTCAAACGAATTTCTCTCGGCCAAAATTAGTCAACGTTAGAAACTTTATTTCGATACTATTTTGTATAACAGGACGACAAATTCCTGAACATAGTTTCAAAACGAGAGGTGAGGAACAGTTCGTTCATACAAAGAAAAAGTCCGAATACATTACTTGTTCCGGGCGAAACAAGCGAGTTGGGGAACAAAAACTATTAATGCAGAGTTTCTCACGGACCGCTGAGCTGTAGGTGCGTTTCGTTTGATAATTTCTGTATACAGCGGGCTTTAATCGAATGAACCTGCACCCTCGTCCCGCACCGACAGGTATACCTGTCTCGCGAACATAATAAAATGCATCTATATTATAATTTATAACAAACAACGATGTTATCATATCTATTTCGAGACTTTACATACCTAGGACGCTACATAGGCATAGGAAAGCGCTCGATATAAATTTTCAAATTCGCAATATTTTTGCCGCTGCTAGCCAAAACAATTAGAGCTATATGCGTGGATGTCGAAATTAAGCCCTGCGGCGAATCCGTATCTGTCGTAATAAAACGCATGCAAAGTTTTCTTTGCAAAGCGAACGTTGGCCGCAGCAAACGGATATGAAGCAACAGGCTTGATTAAAACACGTGTTTACAGAACGCAAGTTCCCTCGGTTTAAACGTAATAATCAGTTCTTGCATCACTGCGTTTGTTTGATGACCTTAAAGCTTTTATAGATTTTTTATCGGACCAACCTTTTCATTTTCAATTTTGTATCAACCTAAGCACATAATAAACAGAGTAGTTACACAAATAAAACTGAAGTGTCTGTCTGTGAATTTGAAATAATGCTTTTATTATATCTAGGTATCTATACAAGTCTGATGACTGTCTGTATTTCTGTTCTGATTTTGGTTAGCTTTTAATTGGCAAAAGTGACTTATAAGTCAGAATAGCTAAACGTATTAGGTACCTACTCGTATTTATATAATGATGATGCTTTATTCCGCTGAGTCCTAATTTTTTTTTAAATAGATGTTTATTATACCTAGTTATAAAGTTAGTCTTGGGAACCTCCCAAGATATTTTGTCTGGAAAACTACCGGCGGTGACTGATTAAACGATTGATTTGCGAGGAGGATGCGGAAGATGATTGCGGAGGCCTTATAGTGAAATTCAGCAGCTAGGATTACGTCAATTCCTCAAATTTAATAGTAATTGCCCGTAATAAAAGCGATAGAAAATGCAGGGTAATCGAGGCCAAAGGCCAAGCCGATCGAATAGACCTCAGTCGTTGATGATTTGAGCTTTATGTTGAATGTGGTTAAATGGAACTCGTACACCCACCCAGAAGTCAGATTTCATACCATTCCAATACAGAGTTTCAAAAAACGACAAAACTTACATTAAATATGAACTTTTTTCAGTGCTGATAATGGCAGTAAGTTTGTGATCACAGGATGTAAAGGCACGGAGTAGTATGAGAGATATTTTTATACGTAATGCACAAGAAGGTGGATATAACTTAGCGCATTTTACGTCTGTAAATTATAGTTTTACGATCGAAAATCATTTTTATGTTTTCGGAAGAATTTAATATGACGCCAGCTATGCTCGGCACATTCGCTCTTTTATTGCGCTGTAATTTTATTGTTTTCTCAATTTTTATTAACTTTCAACTACCCATTTTAGGTCCTAGTTATTCTGAAACCAATATGAAAATAAATAAAAAAACTAAGTTTCCTTTAAAACATTTTTATTAAATGCTAAGATAGATAATGCGCCGCAGTCATGTGCAAAATAAAATAAAAAGTTATACTGAGTCCGTAAGTTTCAGAAAGCGTTGTTAAAATCATTGGATCTTTTGTAGATATAATATTCAAAGAAGTTTACAACTAAGCGGTATTTTTTAGGTAAATATAAATTGCTTCTTTATTCTGTTGCATAGCGCCTAGAGGCATTCTAAAAGCAATATTTTTTGTAGAATATTAACTTTAAACTTTGCATTCAAATATATGTATACTCGTACTTACAAATAAATAAATATTTATTGATTTTGAAATAACTGCTTTTTATTAATTTCAATTTGCACAACATAAGTTTTGAATATTATGAAAAACAGGTTCCGTCGGGACTTTAATTTGCAGTTTTCGAGATAAATTTATTCGAATATATTCCTGGGGAAAGGGTTCCTGTGTAAGAAATAAATCGTTGTAATTACTTAGGTAGGTAAGACACGGGTAACATAATTCCCTTTTATAGATTTTTATATTGATCATTGTTTTAGCTTTAGCATGAATATTGTCTTTTATTAACGCGAGTATCACAGTGAATGATATGATTATGAATAGTTATTATTGTATCTTTTGTACTTGAAATGCTAGAATTGTATGGGATACTTGCATGAATAAATAAATTTATTATAAAATAAGTACATAACAAGTAATATGTAGTATGTGTGGCGTCAGAAGAATCTTCGCAAAACAAAATAATATTGAAAATGACGCAGCAAATTCAGCGCGCGAGTGGTGCGCTGTACCACCGCCTCTTCACCCCGCGCCCCGCCGCCGCTAAAACAACTTTCTAAAATACTTGGTCGCCGCGGCGGGGACACTGCGCGGCTAGATCTCACGGCGAATGCATGTCATATCTTTTGCTCTGTACTCTGTTTAATGTGCTCGTAAATTCGTATTTAATAATTAATTTTTATATCAAATAATATTGTAAAATCGTAAATACAGTTGTTATAATATGTGGATTAGTTTTTGATTTGATATACCCAGTAGGCTATCCACATAATTGGTGACCCCCGACGTTCGAGAACATTCGAGAACAAGATGGCGCAAGAAGCTTCTACAGACAATGAGGTTAGCAAAGTTGGAGTGCGGCTACCTCCGTTTTGGCCAGATGATCCCGCATTATGGTTTGCTCAGATTGAGGGACAATTTTATTTAGCCGGAATAACATCGGATACGACGAAGTTTTACCACATATCCTCTCAACTGGAACAACGATTTGCGCAGGAGGTAAAAGATATTATTAAAAGTCCTCCCTCGGAAAACAAGTACCTCAAATTGAAGACCGAGTTAATAAAAAGGCTTACAGCTTCTCAAGAAAAGCGTATCCAGCAGCTTTTAGCTCAAGAGGAATTGGGAGATAGGAAGCCGTCTCAATTTTTGAGACATTTACAGAACTTGGCAGGTCCAGCAGTTCCAGAGGAATTTCTACGGACATTATGGACAGGTCGGTTACCATTAAATATTCAAACAATAATAGCTTCACAAAAAAGTCTCAGTTTAGAAGCAATTGCTGATTTGGCAGATTCTGTTCACGATATTGTACAACCCTCCCAACAAGTTTGCACTTTAAATAATAATATTAAAAATAATGAAATTTCAGAATTGAGTAAACAATTAGAAAGTTTAACGAAAGAAGTAGCTTCATTGAAAAGTAAATTCCATAAATCACGGCCACGTACCCCATCACGTGACAATAATCACCGTCACAGATCTAGATCGAGATCGAGGTCTCGAAATTTAGATTTTTGTTGGTATCATCAGAGATTTAGAAATCGAGCACATAAATGCATTAAGCCATGCAATTATAATTCACAGTCGGAAAACGGCATGAGCAGCCGGAATTAGCGGCAACCGACTGCCAAATTTCACCAGGCCGCATTTTTATAGTGGATAAAATAACTAAAATGAAATTTCTTATTGATACAGGTTCTGATTTATGTGTTTATCCACGCAGAGCATTGAGAGAGCATCGAACGAAGACTGACTACCAGCTGTTTGCAGCTAATGGCTCAATAATCACTACTTATGGTTGGGTTCAGATTCATATTAATTTAGGATTGCGACGTGATTTTAAATGGAGATTTGTAGTTGCCGACATTTCTAAACCGATAATTGGTGTTGATTTTCTTTCTTTTTATAATCTGTTAGTAGATTGTCGTCAGCAACGCCTTATTGACGGATTGACATCACTCGCAGTTTCAACATCAATTGAAAAGGCATCTGAAAGTGACGTGACTTCTATCAAGGTAATTTCTGGAGATTCTATTTACCATCAAATCTTACGTCGGTATCCAGATATAACGCGCCCAGCAGGTACTTTTAAGGAGCCAAAGCATAATACCGTGCATCATATTCGGACAACACCAGGTCCGCCAGTTTCATCTCGACCTCGTAGACTTCCTCCTGATCGATTGAAGGTTGCACAGAAGGAGTTTGAAGATATGCTACAAGCTGGAATAGCACGCAGGTCAGATAGTCCATGGTCTTCTCCTCTTCATTTAGCTCCCAAGAAGGATAACAGCTGGAGACCTTGTGGTGACTACAGAGCTTTGAACGCGAGAACATTGCCCGACTGCTATCCAATCAGGCATATCCAAGATTTTACACATTTGATAGCAGGTAGCACAATCTTTTCAAAAATCGATTTGGTACGAGCGTACAATCAGATACCGGTTTTTAAAGACGATATACCGAAGACTGCTATTACTACACCGTTTGGATTATTTGAATTTTCATATATGACATTTGGTCTTCGAAATGCAGCGCAAACATTTCAGCGTTTTATTGACGAAATGCTCAAAGGATTTCATTTTTGTTATGGATACTTAGATGACATTTTAGTATTTTCTCAGAACTATGATGAGCACCTGGATCACCTGCATCAATTGTTCCAGAGACTATCAGATTATGGCATCTTAATAAATTCCGCTAAGTGTGAGTTTGGTGTATCTAATATAACTTTTCTGGGTCATAAGGTTTCATCAACTGGAATATGTCCGGTGCAAGAGAAAGTACAGGCAGTGATGGACTTTCCAGTTCCGAAGAATATTCAAGAACTACGTCGATTTCTGGGTATGTTTAACTTTTATAGACGTTTTATCCCAGGCGCATCATCTATCCAAGCTCCACTCAGTTTAGCTCTTGCCGGACCCAAAAAGAAAAGCAAACAAGCTATTGAGATGAGCCCAGTTGAAATGGAATCTTTTAACGCATGTAAGTTGGCTCTTTCTAAAGCGACCACGCTAGCACATCCTAGAACTGATTGTGATATCGCAATTCATACGGATGCATCAGACAATGCGATTGGGGCTGTTTTACAACAACGTGTGAATGACACCTGGCAACCTTTAGCTTTCTTCTCACGTAAACTTAAGCCATGTCAAGTTAAGTATAGCCCATATGATCGAGAGCTTTTAGCTATTTATGATGCTATTCGATATTTTCGTCATATGCTAGAAGCAAGAGTTTTTGCCGTTTATACAGATCATAAACCACTTACATATGTTTTTAATTCAAATCGAGATAAATGCTCACCTCGTCAGTTTCGCTATTTAGATTTTATATCTCAATTCACTACTGATATCAGGTACGTGGCCGGTACAGATAATGTGGTAGCCGACGCACTGTCTAGAATAAATGAGATCGCAGATGTAATTAATTTTGAAGAGCTTGCACGAACTCAGGTTACAGATACTGAACTGCAAGAACTTTTAAAGAAAGAAACTTCACTTAAATTAGAAAAAGTAAATTTACCAAATTCTTCAAGTTACATTTATTGTGACGTATCAATGGCAAACTCGAGACCTTTTATAACTAAGAATTTACGAGAGCAAGTTTTTAATTATTTTCATGGATTTAGTCATCCTGGAGCCAGGGCAAGCATTAAATTGATTTCCCAAAGATTTGTTTGGCCTGGAATGAAAAGAGATTGTCGCCGCATGGCATATTCATGCACAGAATGCCAACGTAACAAAGTCTTCCGCCATACTTCCTCTCCTTTAACTCCTTTTTCAAGCCCAACTCAACGTTTTTCCCACGTCCACATGGACATCGTGGGCCCGTTACCTTATTCTTCTGGTTTCAGATATTGTCTCACGATCATCGATCGCTTTACACGTTGGCCTGAGGCAATTCCTTTACCAGACATCTCGGCAGAAACGTGTGCCCGAGCTTTCATCTCCGGCTGGGTTGCACGCTTTGGCTGCCCTGAGAAGATTACGACAGACAGAGGCAGGCAGTTTGAGTCCCACCTGTTTCACAACATCGCTGCTCTGCTAGGCGCAGTGCATCGCCCAACTACAGCCTACCATCCAGCAAGTAACGGTATGGTGGAACGTTTTCATCGTCAGTTGAAGGCAGCTATCATGTGTCACAAAAACAATCAATGGTCAGAGGTACTTCCACTTGTTTTACTTGGTATACGCAGTGTGTGGAAAGATGATATTAAATCCTCTGCAGCTGAGCTGGTTTACGGAGAACAATTACGACTTCCTG
Source organism: Anthocharis cardamines (assembly GCA_905404175.1). NCBI lineage: Eukaryota > Metazoa > Arthropoda > Insecta > Lepidoptera > Pieridae > Anthocharis > Anthocharis cardamines. The sequence continues at coordinate 7,370,909 of FR989959.1, forward strand.
GCGAGTTTTTCTCTTCTAAAGCTACTACTATCACAGACTTCACTGACTTTGTTTCACGCTTACGTAGCTACATTAAAAACCTTGCACCAGAGCCGGCGCATTGGCATTCCAATAAAACTTTCTATGTTCCTAAGGGCTTAGACACAGCTGAGCATGTTTTTCTTCGCAAAGGGCCTATTAAAAGATCGCTAGAATCGCCTTACTCCGGTCCGCATAAAGTACTGGAACGAGGGAAGAAAACCTTCAAGATCGACTTGTGTGGTAGACATACCTATGTCACAATCGATCGCTTAAAACCTGCTTATTTGCTTAATAATTTACAGAATGAAGTTCAAATTAATAACAGCAAGTCGTCAGCAGCGGAGCCAATCAAGACAAGAAGTGGTCGTGTGGTTCGTTTTCCTGACTACTATCGACCGTAGCTGGCTCCGGTCTCGGTGGGGGAGTAGTGTGGCGTCAGAAGAATCTTCGCAAAACAAAATAATATTGAAAATGACGCAGCAAATTCAGCGCGCGAGTGGTGCGCTGTACCACCGCCTCTTCACCCCGCGCCCCGCCGCCGCTAAAACAACTTTCTAAAATACTTGGTCGCCGCGGCGGGGACACTGCGCGGCTAGATCTCACGGCGAATGCATGTCATATCTTTTGCTCTGTACTCTGTTTAATGTGCTCGTAAATTCGTATTTAATAATTAATTTTTATATCAAATAATATTGTAAAATCGTAAATACAGTTGTTATAATATGTGGATTAGTTTTTGATTTGATATACCCAGTAGGCTATCCACATATGTATGGCTAAGTAATCATAATTAATCTATAATATTATAATGAGGCAGGTTAAACTTGATGAAAGTGAACCCCCCACCCTCGTATGGGTCTCGATATATTATGCTACGGAAACGGTCCAGATATATTATGCAAAGGCGATAAATCATGTGATCAGTTTCAATAGTAAATCATTACTAAATAGAGATAAATGTGTATAAGTATGCCTAAATTATTATTAATTAATATAGATACTAATTGTGTGTAGGTATATACCTAGTAGAAAGTAGGTCGATAGCGCATCATTGACTGATGTACCTACTGGGGCTGAGATATCACCTACAATCAACCTGATGCTCGTCTGTTAATATCTAACATAAAAAAACATTACCTTTTGAACTATTGATTTATCCTAATTAGCGAATCGACGGTGAAGAAAATTACGAAACAATAAGGCGCTTCTGTAACTGTAAGACCGACAACGCATCTGAGACTTTTAAGATCAGGTAACGCACCTTCTCGGTTGTTTTCCCTGTAATAAAAAAAAAAAACTAAGTACCTAAAACAGTTTTGCTGAGGCCGGGCACGAACGACTTGCGACAAAGTATTGGTATTGTCAATCTGCCATTATGTATGTGCATAAAAAGTGTTCGCGCCTGGTCCACTGCATAGCAACAGTATCTAAGTAAACAAATTGATGATGTCAAGTAGTTTTAGACTTTCGTATTTTTGATATTTACATCAATAATTTTAGTATCTTGTATTAATCCTGTTGTTATTATATTATTATGTTACGTGTTACGGATTTGAATCCAAAGGAAACAGTGGGCATCGCTCCAAATCCGGATTGTATAAAAGGAGTGGTCTCGTGTCAGTGCGAATTAGGTCGAGAAAAACTACTCACAGCACCACCATATAAACGGCTGTGTTCTCCACGTGTAGATGATGAGAAATCTCGAAATCTTACTGCTCCCTGTGCAAGGGAACTTGAACAGTACAAGTGTCCAATAAGCCATATTTTAGTCACTTTCAAATCGCCCCTACACCCCAATAATATGTTCAATAAAGTCTTCCCATCCAACACGCCTATTAAATATGTTAAACGCAAATTAGCTAAATTACTATCGGTGTCAAATAACAATCTACTGTTAACAAGAAATAGAAATGTTTTAAAAGAAACGAGTATTCTATCTGACCTTAAAACCGATGCTCTTGGAAACCTAACAGTAGACGTCTTTACAAAAGATTCTGAAGAATTCTCTCTATCATCAATTCCAAAGGAATCTTATGTCCATGAACTATTACAATCGGTTATTCCAAAAAAGAAAACAATGGCATTTATAGCTATTAAATTTCGTGTTCGCAATCAAAATGGAATTTTTACTCGGTCCTATCACTCTATTATGAAGATTCACGAAATCAAAAAGAACCTAGCTGGACTCTTTCAAGTTGAACCAGAAAATTTGGTTTTGTTAAGGGGAGAGCATCCGCTCAAAGATCGAATGGCTCTTTTAGATTTGGATTATGATAAATACGGCATTGTAGAGGTGGAGCTTTTAACAAAAAACAATGTGAAGCTGAATTTAGATAAACTTTATAGGGAAATGCCAATGAATGATGTCTTGACGGTGATGGTTCCCTTTGGAACTACACTGAAACATATAAACGTTGAAATATTTTCTGATCCTATAAAAAAGCCATTTTTAGGTGGTTATAGAAACGTTCATACAGGTACATTAATTATTATAATGTGGACAATGGGCATAAATGTAGCTGTAAAACATTTCTTATAACGGTTTATTGCAGTTTATCAAAATTAATTTAAAATTTTTTTTAGGAGCAATTTACCATCATGCCTATACACAGACTCCGCAAAAACCTGAAAAAGTTCTGCCAGAGAATAAAACCTGCCGTGATACACAAACAGCTGAGATGCGTGAAAAACTATTCGTAAGTACCGAGAATGCAGTCACTTAATTCACAGTTATAATATGGTATATACTTCATTACTAGCAGTTTTAACATGTCGATCGGTGGCATCTTAGTTAAACAATAAATAATAAAGGTACATGTATTCATGGATTACTTCAATATGTAGGTACATCAACTTTTTACTTTTTTATAGTACATATTTATGTAGTAGGTAACAGTTAATACTTCCGTTTGCTGTGGTAGTTATCTCCCGGCTTATCGTCCCCGCAGGTTAGGATTTAGGTTCAATTAAAATATGAATAAATTTCTACAGGCATGCATTTTCCATACTAGATTATGCTATTGCTTCTTATCAGGTGAATTTGTGTTCAATCGCTTACTGATGAATAAAATATAAATAACTTATAATATTTATACCTAATAAGTAGATATTTTGCACAAAGAAGATGAAGTCGCGATTCAACCCTTAATGTCCGGTAAGTTTTCAATGCCACTTGGGCCTAAAACAAGTAGTACAATTAAAAAAAACGATTCAACCCTAAATAAGTGTAGTTTGCATTAGTCTTGATTTATATTTTGCTGTTTGCAGGACACGGCCTATAGCCGAGCAACTCAAATGAACAGTGTTCACGCTTACATCCCAAACGTAACAGATAGGATTGTTATACCGGGGAAATATGAGACCTACGAAGAAATGATTGTGAGGTTGAACCACAACCACTACGCGTCCATCATTCAACGGGCTTTCAGACACCACCAGTTCAGGCAAAAAGTTGAAAGATGGCTGAACGAATGCATGCAAGTACCTAATTATAGCAACAAGCACAGACTTATTTACATAGGGAATACGAAATATATCGGTACGAATTAATACAATAAGTAAATAACCTCGTTATGTAAAAACGAACATATTCAAGTCTTTAGTTCCTCGTTTCTCCTCCTTCAAGCTAGGGTAGCTATATCTATGAATGTAGAAACGAAGAGATAAAACAGATTTCTGTAGTGTACAATAATGTTTAGTTTCAGACAGTAATAAGTACTTAATTGTTACAACCTTTTTAGGGAGAGAATCGCAAGAATGAAAGAGGAAGAACGGTTAGAACGCGAAGCCATGGAACGTCGTTTACGCGGGGACCTAATTACAAAAACATTTCCGAAAACAAGAGAAGATTTTGATCAACTTTATTCAATGGTAAAATGCTCATTTATAAAATTACGAAAGTATATTAATTGATGATTGCAAACTTAAATTACTCAGTACTTATCTAGTTAATCATTACTTATTTTATCTTCTAAATCTTTTTAATCTTTTAAAGGTCGATAGATGGAAACATGCAGAAATAGCAAGAATATCCCAGTTGCATTCCAAAGGACCAAAAATTGCCGAATTCACGCTGCTCCTTGACAAGGAAGTTGAACTTTTGCGTTGCATTGAAGCTTATCGAATTCAAGTTAAAGAGGACAGTCGAAAAATCAGGGAGAAACAGTTTCTAGAAGAAATATCAAAGCCCTTTGCATGGTACGGACGTGATGGTAAACTTGTAACTATGGACACTATCGAAACACAAAAAGCAAGGAAACTTAAAGAATTGTATAAATCGTTTCTTCGCGATGACATGGAGACCAATGAACGAATAGAAATACTAGTCGATATGAAGTTTGCACTACAAGAGTTTCGCCATCCGCTAGCTGAGGAAATAATAAGCCTTCTTGATAGAGAATGTGACCTTCTAGTCCGAAGATGTGACGATCATCAATTGGATTTTCTAAGACGAAGAATTACAGCGAGTCTTTTCCAACTGATCAAAACGTCGGAACTGAATTCGGGTGTAACTAAATGTAACGATCTTAGGGAATATAGAAAAATGCAAAATGACAGGCTATACTTTTGCGAAATGTGTCATCAGGTTAAACTTTACAAAGACTTCCCGCTTAATGCAAAAATAAGTGGTTTCCTAGTGTGCACATCATGCTCGTGGAAAGACGTAAATGAACGTAGTTGGATCGACATGACCCCATATAAATTTATATTAAGAGCTGTGCAACGCGATGAAAGAAAACGAAAATGTTGGGGATCGTTAGCATTCGTTCTACAAGAGAAAGATATATTTTTCATAGTTGAAAAGCTGTGGCATTCCCATTCAGCTATCAGCGAATGTACTGATTTATCAGAGCTCAGATTATGTCGGTGGCTTGTGAGTGAAGATTGGTCTCCGTGGAACTGCTTTCTAGTTACCGTTCAAGAGATGAAAGCGCACCTCAAACTAGATAAACCTGAAGAAGTATATGATGAAGAGCTGGTTCAAAAAGTACTAAATAAACATAAGCTAGCAAAGGCCAATTTTGAACAGCTCATGACAGTGAATAAACGTTTCACAGAAAGTGGAGATTGGCCTGCAATTCGTGCTCCGGCAATTGCAAGGACAAAGTCAGTAAATAAATTATGAAACAATCCAAATTAATGCGATTATTTGTAGTACTTTTGGCTAGCCTGGAGCTAAAGTGGTCTATGATACGAAATAAATATTTTGAGATAACAAACGAAACGCGTAGTCACTGTGTAAAGATTGTTTTATTGATGACTAGCAACTCGCCCCGGCTTCACACGGGTGTAATGTTGATGCACAAAATGTAGCTTTCTATTGGTGAAATAATTTTTAAAATCGTTCTAGTAGTTTTTGAGATTATTCATAACATACAAAAACACACACATCTTTCCTCTTTATAATATTAGTATAGATAAACATATATGGTAGCTAAGTACATAACTTAGTTATTATATGTAATTTTAGTAATAAGTAAATAGTAAACAATAATAAAATAGTGAAAAACAAAAAAAAAAAATCATTATATTCTGAGGTGGTATTTTGTTGGTAAAACTTTGATGACGAAACGACACATTAACCACTTTTGCCCGAATCTATTTGCTTAAAATGCTTATACATGAATTTAGCCACTGTAACATTTTAGTTCCTCTTTAGTTCCAGGCTAGCTATTTTATAACATAGTGACGATTTAGAACCACCTAGTTTCTGTACGGGATTCTTTACGTGAGTTATTGAAAGGAACAGCAGTACTATTCAACAGCTATGCAACATTAATTCATTGGCGTTAATACATGTAGGTAGTATAATGGTTCAATTATTTATCTGTATCGTCGCTGCGCCTGACAAGTTCCATTTGTGATTTTTGTATAGTTTTGGGAAACAACAAAAACGTATTATTGATTCACATACGGAGTTTTTCTTAACGGTCAAAACACATATGGAAATAGGTAAACTCATTTCCAGTTCGAATATCACAAAAAGGATTTTAGTAACTCATGGAGAATAAAACGAAGATTATTTTTGTGCAAAAACCAAAAATCAAAAAAATGCACATATTATGGAATTTGGCAGGCGCAACGACGATATAATCTAACACCACATAATTATCCTCACCTGTATGTGCCGTTGCACGTAAATGTTAGTAAAATTATTAGATTTCTAATTATTAGTGATATATGTTTTATCTTCCTTATATTTATATATATATATATTTTAAATATGTACTCTATTCATTATTGTCGTATTAAATAATTTGTTGACTGTACATGCATAAATAAATTGAATCAATAAAGTATAATAAAAAACTTGTTTTAATTGTCCTTCTTTTAATAATAATTACATGTAATACTTAAAAACATAATTACACATTACATTTACAATAATTTCTTAAGATATCAAACTCTCGTGATAGACTAACAACATAATAATATAGAAACGTATATCGAGAGTACAATGCTAAAACCCAAAGTATGAAATTTTATGTTATTCAATTTTAAAAGTTTACACAACAAATATTACGGCGATATTCTTTGTATATCTAAAGTGTTTTTGTTCCAAAACTTTTAAAATGAAAAATAAAATTAAAAATGTCATATTTATTGGGTTTAAGCACTGTACCCGCGATATAAAATACACAAAACGCAACGCAACGCGCACAGAGCGATATTCGTACAACTATAATTCAATAAATTACGTAAAATATAATTTAGATATAAGAATAAAACTATACAATGATATCTCCAGTCTAGTAAATCCACTAAAATAAGCCGTGAATTTAGGTACCAAAATCAGCTGTAATACACCGATTAAAACACATATAAAATAAAGTAAAGCTGTCGAAAATCTACTCGAGTAATATATTAACTTCACACAACACAAAACCCTTATATTGCAACAAAATACTTTCACACAAAGTTGACTACATGAAACATCATTAAAGTATTCTACACAACTAAGGCTGAGAATTTGATACCCACACAAATCATCCCTAAAACCTATTTTAATCAATAAAAAAGATATCTCCAAAATATGTTTTCTTTCAAAATTGTACCTAAATTTACCCAGGGTTAGCTTTAAGTATGGAATACAGAATAATAGATTATACAAAATATTAAAAGATTAAGTAGGGTGCCACGGTGATACTCACTAAATATTGTGAAAGAGAAATGAAACATTAACGCTATCCTCAAAAATAATTAAAGCTATATTTATATTTAGGTAATGAGCAAAATAAATAATTACAAAACTTAATTATTGTGATTGCTGATCAAGTTGAAAAATATTAATATCTAAATGTTTATCCAAATCTTAGAAAGATAAATTCTCCGGCTTCAATCTCTCTCGTACCCTAACCTAGATATAAAGGCTATCGACCACTATAACAACCTAGCAACTAACCGATTCAATCTGATGCAATATTCAACAACATACATAAATTATCAAGCAATTATTTCAACCTCAATAAATAAAACTATGTGATCGCTTTGTTCGACTCGTCACTTATTGAAGGGAAATAGCTAAAGATACGACGGAAATGGAAATGTAACGTTAGGAACTCACGGAACTTAGATCGCTCGCTACGACCATAACCATACTATCTGTTCTATTGTTTAGGATTAAGATTTTCGTGTTCTCGTGACCCCAATTAAAGGGAACACTTGAAAATTTCTTATTTGATGCTCATAAGCAAAGTTTGTGACCTAAGGGCATTGTGCTTTGGTCGTTGATAAACAATACTGTGTCAACCCACGTGGTTGCCATTTTGAGTAAATTGAGTTTGAAATTTTAATTAGGTTTTATTAAATTTCTTTTAAAATATAACAGAAATAATATAATTTTTTGTAATTATTATTATTACAATAAGTGTATATCGTTTTTCTTAGTAACAATCACAGTTGAAGAATATAGTGTTTTATTGTTAAATATTTTAGAAATGTCAGGGTTTCGTGCCGACTAGTTTTTTCAATATTAAACGATTTAAAAGATATATGAGTATAGCTCTTTTGAAAAATGTATTCCACTGTATTGTTAACCAGCGCCCAAATATTATAAAATGACTGTTTTCTTATCCTAATTTGTGTAGTGTTGCGTCAATCCCTAGATGGCGCTGAATACAAAAAAGAAATACCGTTATATTACCGTAGCAGTTACTTCTACGTAATGCTCTACTTTACACTCGACCTTATTCATTCATATTAAAATGACACGAGCCATTATTCGACTGTTATCTTATAACACATGTTTTTTTAATTTTCGATTTTACTAATAAATAATATAGGTTAGTTTAGCCTTTAAAAAAAAACAAATACGTGAAGTATCAAGTGATCATAATATCGTAGTAATCATTCTTTAAAGTTAGGTTTTGAGAAAGTTTATCCGTGAGTTCCTTCTCTAAAGGTGGAATACTGAAACGGTAATCAAAGTTGAGTGTTAATTAAAATGTATCTCTCTCATAATGTATATTAATGAAAGAGACAGCGATATTTTAAAGGTTTCAGTGTTGATTAGAGTTTGAGTATTCGACCATACGAGTCTAAACACTGCAAGAGACATAACAATATAATTGAAAGTCCAATCGTGATTTGTCCTATTTATTGAAATATATGCGTCTCTCAAGTAATTAACAGCGTTTGTACATTTCGTTTCAGAGCCCGTCCAGCGCACCGATACCTTCTTCACTCACTCTAAAGACCGATCAGAGGCCCGAGCGAGAACGACTTGCGAGAAAGTATGCGTGTCATCATGTCAGTGTATGTTTTTATGTATCGACAGACGAGCATGAGGTTCACTCGATGGTAGGTGATACCTCAGCCACAGAACATCAGTCAATGATGCGCTGTCGATCTATTTTTTACTTCGAACCTTTGGAGATCCATAGATATGTGCACTTCACGGTTTTTCCATCTATGAACGGAATTTCGTTACCCAGTCGGAATTTTGACATTTCTCGCACCCATTTAATGCACGAAGTGACCAGACGCGGGGAAGACATTCTTACAGAAAATAATAATCATCATCCCGGCGAGATTCAAACCGCGACCCATCGAACGAGCCAACGAGCCAATCAAGAGAAATTATTTAAAATTGCATACAAATGACGGATCGACGACAGTAATATCATCTCGCAAGTCGTTCGCGCTGGGGCCCCTGTTTAACTAGCTAATAATCTATTTACAAAGGATTGTGCCTCGTGAGGACGACACTCGGTAGCAACCTCTCGGAACTATACAAAAAGTGCGTACATATTCACATAACAGAATTTACTATACACTTACCGGCTATCTTTGCACTTTTATATTGCCAGAACGGCTTAAACTCGGAAATATCTTAATTTCATTAAGATCCATAACCCGGGGCTATATACAAGGGCGATGTGGGGATTACGAATGAGGTACTAAAAACAATGTAACAATGCAAACAAACTCTAACATTACAAATGGCATGTATGATTTAACTATACATTAAATTGTATATTTACAAGTTTCGTCACATCACAATCACACACACGATACACGTACACGATAAAATTTCGAAAACAAAACACAAGGCTCGAAATGCCGAATTCATTATTATTACTCTAGCACACGGCTTCATACAAACGATCCCACGCTTTATGAATATATATTTGAAGGCACGAAAAAAACGTCCATAAAGTATTCGTATAGTAAATCTGTTATTTTTTTAAGAAATCAATAATTAAAATTGCAGATTGACGATACGTATACTCTCCCAAATTGTTCGTTTTTGGCTCTCTGTTCATACTACAATGTTATATGTAATAATAATGTTGTACCCCAGAAACCAAACGTTTACATCGAAATACAGGGTAGACCAAATGTTGATTTTAAAATTAAATTCTTCAGATCATTGCAGTACCAGAACATACAAATACCCCCAAATTCACCAGGATCAATTACAAAAATGAGTTTTAAAAACAACCAAAGTCTAGCAAAAGCCAGGATGTCACTGATACGGTATTATCACGGAGGTGATCACACCACTGTGTAATCACATCCGTGTGGCCAATATAAATATGACCGAAAATCATTGACAGGCATTGTCTAGAAATAGCCCTTATATGATTACGAAATCATGTAAGTATATAAATATATAATTAGTATTAGGAATACAATATTGTACAGAAATTTATAAGCGTGTTGATTAAAGCAAAATGCTATTAAATACAACCCCTATTGATGCGAAGAACTTAATTTTGGACAACAAATGGACCAGCGTGTATTTCGTTTGATATTTACTTCATGTCCCAAATATGTCTAACGATCGATATGGTAACCATCAATTTCCACAAACAATAGATCAGGGAATATCTTTTCTAATCAGGCAGGATATCCTCTGTTCAGTGGCGGGACCACCATACAAGCCTAAAAGCCCGGCATGCCGACTTTTATATAATTACATAATCATATCTATGCATATAATAAAACTGTAGAGGTTGAAATGCAAAAACCGAGTCAGGGGGATGTAAGAAGAGAAATAGGACAAATACCGATTTTTAAAATTTTTTTGTTTATGTCTGTTTATCTGTTTATACGGGCTAATATCCGAAACTGGTGGACCAATTTACATGAAATTCTGCATGGTGATACCTTATATCCCCGGTCAACCCACGCGAATGTAGCGGGCATCAACTAGTAAGTTATAAAAATATATGAATTATATAATTTTATTTAACATACAATCCCAAAAGCCCGGATTGCATTAATAGGGCAAGCCGGGCTTTTGGGATTGTATGGTGGTCCCACCACTGCCTCTGCTGTCTGTTAGGAGAGAACTACTACTTTACTTTCCATGGCACCGTGACTTCAAAGCTATAATTTTCAAATAAGGGCGAGAAAATGGCCTAAATATCTGTTCCAGAAAAGGAAAAATGTCTATTACACTGAAAATTTTTGCAAATTAAAAAAAAATATTATTTGGGTAATAACGGACTAAGAGATGGTGGTACGTATAGCCCTTGCTTTAGTAATAACGAAGAAATCTCAAAATGTATGAATGATCAATATTAACACTAGAAAGACCGGAGTCAAATGACGATTCCGTGTATTGAAAAGGCGTCACAATTTTAAAGTTACTGTATATAAACCACAATTTGTACTAAATGTGTCAGTCATTAAATTGAATAAAGTTTAATAAAAGCCCATTTACATGACGCCATAAACTGGTACATATATGAGCAATAATTGACATCCAAGAATAGTAAGCAACTGTTTATACGCGAATATTATGTACTGTTTCCCCCAAATATTGAAACAAAGTTACGTGTTGTTTAGATATTGCATGTCATTTATTGCTTCAATTTACAAGAAACACCGTGTAAATGGGCTTCAATCGTGTTTTTCAGTACCTAATAACAACACATCGACGCCATCAGCTCACCGCCAACATGACGACTGGTCTTTCTAGTGTTAATGTTCAGTGGTAACCGTCAAGTTCCATGGAGGAGGACATCCTGTCCGAGCCGGAGGTGCTGTAGTTCATGCTGTAGTTGAGGTTGCTGAGGGACATGTCCTGCGGCACGTCGGAGGGCGAGGTCTGGTAGTACTGGTACGCGCTGGTGTAGGGCGCCGCCGGCGGCGGGGGCTCCGCCGGCTCGCCCTCCTTGTCACTCGCCTCCATAAACTGTATTATCCGCTGCGTTGACTTCACATGCGCTACTATTGCTGCTTCCGCCTGAAATGGTCAAAGGTCATTGACATTTGGAGATTTTAAATATTACACGCTTGTAACATCGATATAAATGAAACAGTTGTCGATTATCGAATAAACCAGAAATTGACAGAGGATAAAGGGTAAAGTATGTTGTTTTTTTCAACTATTCAGACTACATTCACCTAAAATATTAGCGGTCTAACAAGGTAATGCATGCAAGCGTGTGAATCAAAATAATGATATTCATGGATGAAACCGACCAACGAAACAGAATATTTCGAAAACTTAACTCAGTTTTTTTTAATTTCCAACGTTTGGCACTGATTTTTTTTTATTAAAAGAATATGGAAAATATTCATATTTGATTTCAAGATAATTACATTTTTTGTAATTCTTGTAAAAATACATTTTGTAAATATGTATTCCAGTATTTTTTAAATTGTTTTTACCTTTCCCCTGATTATTTCAAGAGAAAAAAAATCCCTGAATTTCCCTGTTTTTCATATGCGTAATAACCATGTGAAAAAAGCAGACTTTTTAGTAAATAAATAATAAAATAAAGACTCACGCTGGCGGTGAGCGAGAGGAAGGTGTAGTATTTCCTCAGCGTGGGCAGCAGCGGCGCGTAGGCGGGCACGCGCTGCCGCACGGCGCGCGCGCGCTCCGCCGAGCCCGCCGCCATGTGCCCCACCAGCAGCGCCGTGTACGCGCCCACCATCGTGTGCTCCATGTGCGTGCCGGCGCGGGCCAGCACTGGAAACGTTACGTTATACCTTCAATACTATTGCTACATTCATTATTATAAGGCATTGTTGACATAAAAGCCGGAGGTCCTGGGTTCGAATCCCGGGGAAACAAGATAAAAAAGAAATTGTTTCGATCAGGCAGGGCATAGAAAGCTGATCACCTACTTGTCTTTAAAGAAAAATTATCAGTGAAACAGACAAAGAAATGGGTCTGCCCCATGCCCCACAAGGGGACACGGGAATTCTCTTTTTTTCTTATATAAAAATAGACTTAAGCAGTGGCGGGACCACTATACAAGCCCAAAAGCCGCTTAAACCTATTATATCTGTACTTATATTATAAAAATAAAAATTTGTTTGTTTGTTACGATTTAACTCAAAAACTACTGAACTAAGCTAACTAGCTACATTATCAGCGATTTGTTTTGTTTATAGTACATCTACATTGCACCCGTGTGAAGTCGGGGCATGTTGCTAGTCTTTTTATTTTTTTTATGTATATTATGTTGCATTAATAAAATATATAATTACATTAAATTTAATTTAATGTAATGATATCTTTAGTTTCAAAAGCTTCTCAAAAGTACTATCAGTTGTACTGCTGGTGTGATTTCAGCAACCTGAGAGAATATATTGCAAATACTTACATTTAGCGACGGTCTCGTCGATGTCATCTTGCTGTTTCTTATTATCGCTATCGTCATCTTTCTCACCGTCCAGCAACGCGTCTGTATTTTCTTCAGCTCGCCTACATTAACAATTTTGAAATAGTAACTAAAAATGTATTCGAAACGGTGGCAACTTGAAACTGTTTGATTAATTTGAATAATATTAACAACTAAAATAAAAGTTAATTACGAACTACTTCATGATAAGATTATCAATTCTCAGATTTAGTCACAACATAACATGTCATTACATATAAATTGATTAATTTACAATCGAATAAATATGACAACGAATTATCCAATTTGCATCCTTAATAGCAAAAATATGTTAATCTAAAAAAGGAATGCTAATAGTAACCAAGGCGTTGAAAGCTACCCCCGCTATGTTATAAATGTTATCCAGGGATAACATTATATAACATTAAGACATTTTGACGGGCTCGTTGGCGCGTTCGGTAGAACACCGGCCGTGCGCATCGATTGGTTCGAATTCCACCGGGACCACATGTATATAATTTAACCACTGTAAACATGTTTTCCCCACGTCTGGTAACTTCGAGCATTAATCGGGTGGGAGGAATATCTAAATTCCGACCGGGTAACGAACCACCGTTCATAGATGGAAAAACCGTGAAGTGCATATAGCGCGTTTCGGTTTCAGTCTATGGATTTCCGAATGCTCGAAGTAAAAAATTAGGTCGACAGCGCATCATTGACTGATGTTCTGAGGCTGAGGTATCACCTACCATCAAGTGAACCTCATGCTCGTCTGTCGATATCTGACATAAAAAAAAACTCAAAAATGGCGCTTTCCACCTTACAAGACCGATTTAAGTAGTACACCTGTGTATCCGTACATTCAAATATTGTAAGATAAACATTTACTTGAGTCACATAATCACTCACCTCGCAAGTTCCACTCTCTTATAGAACAAGTCTACGATCAGGTCTAGAGCCGACACGCTCCTCGAGATGACGTCGTTGTCGCGGTCCACACGTATCCGCACGCTCAACAGCCGCTGCGTGTTGGTGTCGTTGTTCTGTACTAGGTTTATGAGCAGCATCAACACCTAGAATATAGCCAATTTTATGTGATGTTTATAACATGGTGATATTATAACAAACGTCATAGATAAGAAGCAGAAATTGGAAGCTGATAAACAATATAGTGTCAACTCATAAAATTCTAAAGAAGTAAATATTGATACCAATCGCTTTTAATAATTGAAATTGTTTTAATAGCTAACAAAAAAAAACAGTTGTCACGAAACCCAAGTTTAGAATATTTAACAATAACGCAGTAAATCCTATACCATTGATTGCTACCAATAAACACGATATACTATTGTTGTAATAATCTAATATTGTAATAATCATAAACTTTCTTTCAAGTTGGTAAAATTGAGCTAAAGCTTTTGTCTTAGATTGTCCTAACTTTTCGTCTGCATCCGGTTCGAAAGACCAAAAGATGTTGGGTTTTTTGTGATTTAAATATATGATAATAAGATGAAGATGTATCGCCAATCTAGAGGTTGAGTTATGTAAACCATGGTCTTGCTTCGCAATTTTATTTTTCATCCATATTTTAGGAAGAGCTAATATTTATTTATAGTGAAGATATTATTTACTTACACAGACACAAAAGTCAAAGTTGTTAGTGTCAGGTATGAAGTTATCCTGGTTGTTCAACATAATCAGGCATATCTCCATCACGGAGGGCTGCTCGCCCACCACCTGAGCACCTATCGACGACGCTGAAAGTAGAATTAATTAAACATACCGTCAGAAAATAAATAAATCCAGACTCTCGAGACATAATTGTTGTTAATTAATAAGTATATGAAGAATAATTAAGGTACAATAAAGTTAGTGTCTAATGATAATAATATACATGTTTTTCCCTAACGATACAATTAGATATAATAGTAGTACCTAATACATAACGTCAATGTTAATATTAGAAAAGTAAAGCATTTTTAAAATTGCAATAATTTGTAAATTCTAGTAGTGTATGAGTGTTTATGATCACACCTAGTAAAAATAATGTAACAAGGAGCTTTAGAGCATCTTAACTTCTTGAATGTCTCTAATACCAGTATGAGAATTACATTACCCAATCCAAAATAATAATAAAGCTTAACAAATTTCACTTAAAACCGAATATTTGTTTACTAAAAGCTATACAAAATCACACTAATAATAGGGAATATATATGTGATCCCTCCTTATTCCAACTCTGAACAGTTCACAAACTGATACCTTCCGGATTTTTCGACATCCCTAATCCTATTATAATTTTTCGACATCTAAACCTATTATATTACTGGTCGGACATGAAATCGTGTATGTAGAATGTAAATATTAGTTATTTCATCTATGTGTTTGAGTGTTGTTCCCACGATAATGTAAGTGCGTGCTCCATTATACCTATTGCTGATAAAAGACAAATCTGTTCTTCAAGATGTCATGTAGAACATGGTGTTATGGTTGCAGCTCCATACAAACACTTTGTAAAACAAAAAACTTGGTGCTTAAAGAGTGGTGGAGAGTTTATTGCCAGTTCTTCTCATCTTTTCTACGCCCTTGATTTGAGAACTGGCAGTAAATGTAAAATTAAAAGCATCTAATATATTTTATTTTTATTGACGTCCATAAGTGTACATTGTGTTACCTAAATGAATGAATGATTTTGAATTTGAATTTATTGTCAGTTCTTCTCATCCGTTCTACGCCTTTGATTTGAGAACTGACAGTAAGTGTAAAATTAGAAGCATTTAATTTTTTTTTTTCTATTGACGTTCAACAGTGTATTACCCTTTTCTTTTTTTAATATAGTATAGCAGGCAAACGAGATGGTAAGTGATTACCGCCGCCCATAGACATCTGCAACACCAGAAGGCTTGCAGGTGCGTTGCCGACCTTAAATTTATAATGATTTGAATTTATAATACTCACAAGGTCCCCCAAACGAGTGCGACAAGTTGACGAGCACTTTGACGGCGGGCAGGGCCGCGTCGAGCAGCGCGGTGCGCAGGCGCAGCTGCGTGCGGGCCTCGCTCACGCAGCGCCGCAGCAGGCCGCTCAGCGTGCCGGCCGCGCCCAGGCTGCCGCTGATCAGGTGCTGCTGGTTCGCTTCGTTCATTTGCGTCACCTGTGTGAAGTAGCCAATTAAATCAAAAGTCGTTTGATATTTTATTGATTTTTTTTTGATTATCAAAATTAAACAATTTTTAAATTAATTCCTCAAACTAGATATGGGTTTGGCTATAAGTAGCAGTAAGGTAGGTTTCTCAAATGTTCGTACGCAAACATCGAAACTTTAATTCTTTATGTGCATACTATAATCTATAAATTCAAATGGAAACTATAAATTAAAGAAATTAACAAAAAATACGCAATTTATACCAGGCAACCGACAATCATTCAGTAAAAAACCTCAATAATTTCCACTAATCAAGTGAAAAACAGTTTAAAATATGTATTTGGCTAATTCCGATGGAATGGCAAGGAAAACATAAATCGACGTTGTTGTATGATCAGGATGTTAGAAATGTTACGTTACCAGGAATTTGCATTCACCTATATTTAAGACAGACATCAATTGTCACTTCCGTCGCCTGGTCTCTATTGATGATTATCCACATTAACATCAAAAAATGATTAAACAATACAAACATATCTTTTGACATTATTAATATACTTATATAGCGGAAACAATGTGTGAATAAAAAGTGATAAAATAATTATAACACCCTTTGTTTCAGTCCCTTCACTACTAAAAATACTTACATTTTCGAGTACCCTCATACATCGGTCCGCCTTCCTGAGCACATCGAGGTGTGCCTCAGTCCAGGTGGTGGCGGGCGCCTGCAGCCGCTCCGCGCAGTCCTGTATCGTCCGCACTATGTGGTCCACGCCTCCGAGGTTGCGCAGTTCTTCCTTAAACCACTCGCCCGCGCGCTTAGACGTTAGCGAGAGAAGCGTCTCCATCGCTAGATGACCAACCTGATTCAACAGACAATAGACTTATGGCTGCAGGCAAACTGGATATAAAACAACCTCATGAACAATTAAGCAAAATTGTAAATAATAATACAAATACTGAAAGAATGTAAGTGGAAAAATAGGTAATGAAAATGTAACAAACAGAAAAACTGTATAAGGCAAAATAAAGAAACCAATTGAATGTGTGTGTGATAGAATCAAAAATGTGTTATTAATACGAACTAATTAAGAAAATTGAATTAAATATAAGCATGATTGTATAAATAAGATTGTAAAAGAATGAGAAAAAAAACAAAATAGACCCCAGTGTAACAACCCTTAGATAGACAACAGATAAATGCAGAAGGTATTAGAAACAGTTTTGGTTAGATTGGTTATATAAGGTAGGTTATATCAACCTATCGGTAGAGCTAAGTAAGATATGATTATGACGATAAGTCGCTTTTTGTATCTGTAAGGTTAAACATATCATGTTTTTGTCAAATAATGGTTTATGGGGTTAATTCCTACAAACAATAAGGTATCTACACTTGAGTAGATTATGCAGAAGTAGTTCTATGGATAGGTTGTCATGCTAGAGTATGTCACACTTTGGTTACTAATAGCTATAGAATATCAATCAATGATGCTCTGTTAACCTAATTTTTACTCCCAGCATTTGATATATTCAACTTTTCCTTTAAATATTTTTTTTTGTTATGTACCAAATAGTTGCATGTCAATGTTATGTCTGACTTATTTCACACTTTTTATCTCATGTGGGAAGTAATAACAAAAGAATAAATACATTTTACTATATTAGTATGTGTAATAGTGGTGAAAGTGATTTTATAGTTCATATTTTACAATGTATTTAATTAAAGTTATAAGCTCAAACATATAAACTTACCGTAATATTTTCCAAATCTAAATGTTTAGCCTTTCCTTGATTTTTGATTTCAGCACAAAGTTCTCGCACCCTCTCTTGTGTTTTCGCAAGCTGTGCTGATGTTAGCCCGCAGTCATCCAAAGCATTCCTAAAGAAATAAAAGTAATATTATCAAAAATATGATTTCTAAATCGTTTTATTTTTTAATCATAACTGACTGCTTATACAATATATTGTAATCTTCAATTAGTAGACAATAATGTCATTAAAAGTGTTTCTGGGTTTGCTTTATTATTGTAAGTAACAAAATGTAGTAGGATGCAGTTGGATCATTTCAGGAATATTGGGAGATTTATATATATATATATATATATATATATATATACATATTATTTAATTTGTAAAGTTAATATAAATAAATACACCATTAAAATATGTTCTCATATAAGCCATATATTTCTGAGGGAAAATAAATAATAAATAATATTTTAAGTGAACCCATGCAAAGTGGTGTCATATCACGTAAGTAATACTTATTCTGCCAACTTTTACCTGTTTTCTTTCAAAAGTAATATTTACGTATCAAAGATAAGTCAAATAAATTCATTATAGATATATAAAACTTACTTGTGGGAAGCATCAGACTCCAGTAGATTCAACATGAGTTCTAGTGACTCACGATCCAAATCCATATTAAGTCGATCTTGAGATAGTACAAACATTACTGTTGCTGTACACAAACCCAAGCTCTGAAATTAATAAAAAAAAATTATAAGCAAAACTGTGAAGAGGTAGACATTAAATAAATACATTCAAAATAATTCATTTTACTAAAACACTAATAATTATGGGGTCATTTCTCAGAAGCACACAGTTTGCACGGGTGCAATGAAGAGGTACACAAAAAATAGCCTATGTTACTCGCTGGTAAGCTTTCTATTGGTGAAATATTTTTTAAAATCGGTTGAGTAGTTATTGAGTTAAAGCATATCAAACAAATAAATCTTTCCTCTTTATAATATCAGAATAGATGTATACTGGGGTCAATATAGACCACTTTGGGTATAATAGAATTAGATTATCACCTGATCATTGGTAGCGTCATGCAGCGCGCTGAAGAACTTCTGCACGGTGCCGTGCGCCCGCAAGTGCATGCGGAACGCCGGCGCCGTGCACTTGCTGGCCAGCGTGATGGCGGACAGGCAGCGAGTGGACATCGGGTTGTTGTCCTGTACAATACGTTCACTTCAGCTATTTTACGAGAGAAAGAGGTAGGGCGGAGAGAAAGAGAAAAAGAGATAACAAAAATCCATTCCAGTCTAAAAAAAATAACTCTTCTGACTCACTGATCATTTTCTTTAGACAGTCAATTATCAAACTTCTATTGAAATTGATTGTAACAATGTATATTGATATCTTGTGTTCAGATTCAACTTTCTGTGCTAGACGCAACAAAAATACAATTATTGGACAATTGAGGATATACCCACTTTCTGTAAAAATTATAACTTGATTCTCTTAACTCTGTTATAGCCAACAATGTTAGTATACATACATACATATAAATCACTCCTCTTTCCCATTGGGGTGGGCAGGCAGAATTCACAGAATTCCATATACTCCGATCCTTACACTTTTACTTCCTCCACTTTCATCAATGCTTTCATACACACTCGTCGGTTTCGAGTACTTTTGACCTGACCCTTTAGTAATATTATGCAAAGATTGTGTGACACCAAATAACACTTAGTTAAAAATGTCAAATGTCCAGCTTATACATTACTTACAACACTCTACCAAAATTAAGAACATACAATTAGAACATCTGTAAAAGGGCCACAATTAAATATTTTGCATTTGAACAGGCAACTTTAAGAAACTACTACAAATTATTATAAGCTGCATATGGCAAAAATACATACAACCCTAAATTTTTACTTTTTTATCACCAACCCCTGCTTTTTAGAAATTATTTACATGACAAATCAATGTTTGCCGGGTCAGCTAGTTACTAAATAAAATGACAAAATTTCAGGGAAGACATATTTAAAAAAAATGTTAGATAAAATACCTTGAATGTAAAAAAATACATACCTGTAAGGCATCTAGAAGGTATTCCACATCATCATTAAATTCCTGGAATTCACCAATCTCTTGGATTTGATGAGCTTTCTTCACATTTCTTACAACTGTATAGTACTGGAATTAGAATATAAAATAAACAATTTGAATATGACACAGGCACATAGAAATAGCTTGCTGTATTGAGATTCTATTATACTTTAACCATTTTTTTTTAAATCATGATTTGTTAATTTTGTTTTTATTATCAATTGAGAATATATATAGCATTTATTCTATTTTTCGTATAATATAGAAATAGCATTTAATTTGTTTAAGGGTATTTCATATAAATATATAGGATAACATTAACAAAACACAATAGGATGTTTTAATAAGAATAATTGATTGTAATATGGTCTAAAGAAGTATCTTTCTAATATCATTTTCAGCCAATTCTTATAATCTATATAAATAGTAAATTTTCCTCATTACCTCCTTAGCTTCCTTTGCACACTTCACACTAGTGTAAGGTTTAACAGCTTCATTTAATATTGGATCATCTAGGATAGGATCAGCTGCCCTATACCGAGTGACTCGAGTTAGTTCTTCAGATACTTGAGTAGCTGGGTTTGGAGTTTCTGTTGCCTCTGGCCTTTCTGGCCTTGGTGTCTCATTACCTTTCTGTAATTAAATAAAAATGATATTAATTATTTAAATTACCATTAATACATATTTCCTAAATTCCTGTCATATCCCTTAAAATATATTATATTATACCATCAATATTTAACTCAAAAGGAGTTTTGTAATATTATTAATTTTATTTCTTAATGTCTGAAGTAATTTTATGATAAGTTACATATTATTGATCAATAGTATAACAACAATAATATAGTGCTTATAAAAATATTGATATGAGGTAGAGCATGTCAATGGGGTTATTATTGTTTCTTTATCTATACCACAATATTCACACATATGTATTTAGTTAGTTTTTAGTATATTATTACAATATAATAATTATGTTAATAAACAATTCAACTTCTTTTTGGATTTCTAAATAATAGATGATAATATCATTGGTTCAAAGGTAAAACTCACTAAGTGTAATTTTGAATAAAAATAATATGTTTCTGTTATTGCTTATTTTAAGCGTACATCTACGATAAGAACCAATTACTAAGTGCATATTGCGCTTCATAGTTTTGTTATGGACCATAATACATAATAAGTGCTTTACTATTGCAGTAGGTTTACGCTTAAAATAAGCAATAGTAGTAAAAAAATATTTTTATCCAAAGTGACACTTAGTAAGGTTTACTTTTGAACCAACAATATAAGGATTGCCAGAGCATTGTGGTTATGTCAAGAGATCTCATTTTTTTTAGCTAAACAGTTAGTTGAATTAAATATAAATCTTCATCTTTCAGTCTTTACTGTAGTATATATTTTTCTTTATTATTTTTTTTGTATAAAACTTAACCTTTTTATCTAAATATTATGTACTTTAAACTTGACATTATTTTTTGATGTATTGAAAATAAAATAAAACTCACGTCGTTAGCCCATTCATGTTTGTAGAGATGCCTTCTCTTTCTAGCAGGCAGCGGTGAGGGATCATCATTGCCCAATGATTTGCTCTTGAATATTGAACCCTTTTTCTTTGTAATCACTAATTTAACACTTGGTTTATCCTCATTATGTTCTTCTGAATGTGGTGATTTGAATACATTCTGAGGTTGCTTTTGTGACTCTTCTTCAGATAGCTCATTGGGACAACTATTATAGGCAGAGTCAGATGATTGTGTTTGGATCTGAACTTCATTAATTTCTTGTGGTGCACATGTTGAATGTTCTTGCTCTATAGGATGTTCATAATTTTCTTCATCATTTACATTATCATCCATTATTTCTTTTAATTCTGGACTAGAATGTTTGTAATGTTTGTGTTTATGCTTTTTATTTAGTTTTAACTTAGGTATACTTTCACTTTTATCATTGCCAGACAAAATATTGATCAAATCATCATGTTCAATTGGAGATTCAGGCTCCTTTTGTGGTTCTACATCTGATTGAATTTCTGGTGTATCACTAATAACAGAATTGTCTGCAAGTGTCTCATGCTTTTTTCTTGCTTTTCTAGATTCCCTCTTAATATCACTTACAGTCTTTGTTGCTTGTTTAGACAGTCCTGCTTGTTTAGAAAGTCCGATATTATAAGCCTCATCATCTATTTCATTATAATTAATATTAGGTCTATTTCTCCTAGATCTTCCTGAAGAAACTTCTGGTGGCTTTGGTTCTAGTGTTGGTTCATTCACTTCATTATCACCTGGTGCAGAATCTAATTTGGCCAACTGGGACTCTATTAGATCTATTTGTTTAATCTTATTGGAATTATTTTCTTGTGTAGGTTCAGGTACTGGCGATGCAAGCGTTTGGTAAAGGTCATAGGTATCTGAACCGGGCTGTGGGGAACTAGGTTTCTTAAGAGGTTCATCATCTGAAGAAACTTTATGATGTTTTTTATGTGATTTGTGACCATCCTTTTTATCTTTTTTCTTCTCTTTCTTACCTTCTTGATTATAATTTGAACATTTAATAGTAATTTTTAGACCTTCATGTTTTGGTGAACATATAGCTTCCATAGAAGGACTCTTTTTATGTTCTAAGCCTAAATCAGAATGATTATCCAAAGAAGAATGTCGATCAGATCCAGGAGAGGTGAAGCCTTCATTAGAGTCTGTACTTACAATTCTAGAGGTACCTTTAGAAATACGAAGTACAATTGGTGGAGGTTTACGTTCATCAATACTCTCTTTACTAGTAGATGGACTTACAACTTCAATTTTAGCAGGTGAAGAGCTTGCATTTGCCTTTGGAGAAGCACTTGCTATAAGAGGACTAGCTTTAGGCGTGGAAACCTTAGGTTGCAAAGGCTCATATCTAGTAAATTCTGGTATTGGACTATTACTTCCATCTTCAGCATAATTGATTACTTTATCACGATTTCGAACAAGATAACGTTTATTAGGCGGCTGTGAATTTTCTGCAGTAGGGTCCTCTTTCCTTGCAGCTTTTGTGGCAACAGAACCTTTTTTACCTCTAGATTTTTCTGAATTGCGCCTAGGCAGTTCAGGTGATGATGAGTCTCTATTGTATCTACTTCTTTTAGTTTTCTTTTCTTTAGTTGTGTGGTCTGGTGATAGTGGAGCAGGAAGAACTGGCGGTGCATAAGTAATTTGTGGAACCGGAGGATATAGTTCTGTATTTCGAGACTTAAAGAATTTCTTAGGTTTTGGAGGTGGTTGCTCAGTTTCAACTGCTGGCACTGTCAATGGACTATTTTGATCTTGAATAGGTTTTTTGTGTATGTTACTTTGATAAGCTGAAATAAAATGGGATAAACAATGATCAGATATTGATTTATATTGTATAAATAAACTATAATATAGTTACAACAAATTACGAAATTTATAATGGATTTATAAACAAGTGTTTTACCGTAAGGAGCACTTCTAATAGAAGTGAAGCTTGTGATACCCCATTTGCCCACTGTTCCTGCAGAACGAGCTGCTGTTGGACAGTTACTATTTTCTCTAAAGAGGGCACTATCGAGCGGCACGGCCACGCTGCCGCTTCGGCCTCTGCCCCAACGCGACATTCTGATAATTTCATCAAAAACGATGACACCTGCGCCGTCTTGACAAACCACTCTCTAAACGTCAAAATAATAAGTAGTCCATGTTACTTTAATACGCGAACTAAAGTTTTATCTCAGTAGATTTGATATTTTTGCACTACATTCACTTCGTTTTTTTCTAGAGAAAGGAAAGCAGATATCTTAAAGATAATACACCCGCCATTTTTACAAGAGCTACCTATAGGTACTTTCCTCAGGGACGCATTCGAATGTACATTCACGAAAAGTCACAAGTAATCACGTTTCAGGCAATATAACTTATTTTTAGAATAACTGAATTGTTAACACATCTAAGATAGTTATTAACCGTCGGAATTATCACTAAATAATCGTGACAAACAAGACACAAACTGCGATGTTGTCATCTCATAGCACTAGCAGCGCCATATTGGTAAAGCAAAACAAGATGATATTTTGAACCAATAGGAATGCGAGTTCCGCAGTTTCTTAATCCATAAACAAAATGAGTCATTTTTATTTTTGTCTTTAGTCTATGCTTTTAAAACTGTTTTTTTTTTCTTTTAGAATCTTCTATTTTAAATCTTTATTATTATACCTTTAAACGAGCAATTCTTGTATATATATATATATATAATTGGAATCTCGGAATCGGCTCCAACGATTTTCATGAAATTTCGTATACGGGGGGTTTCGGGGGCAAAAAATCGATCTAGCTAGGAATCATTTATAGAAAATGTCATTTTATTCGTGTTTTATCAACTTAAAAGAAAAATTACTTTTCCTGACATCTATCGGCGAATAGTAATACTATGTCATTTTATTCGTGTTTTATCAACTTAAACGAAATATGACTCTTCCTGACATCTATCGGTGAATAGTAATACTATTTTTTAAAACTAGGTCTAGACAATGTCATTTTATTCGTGTTTTATCAACTTAAAGGAAAAATTACTTTTCCTGACATCTATCGGCGAATAGTAATACTATGTCATTTTATTCGTGTTTTATCAACTTAAACGATATATGACTCTGCCTGACATCTATCGGTGAATAGTAATACTATTTTTTAAAACTAGGTATCATTTCTAGAAAAAATCATTTTATTCGTGTTCTATCAACTTAAACATAAACTTACTTTTTTTTTATTCGAAGAATAATAACAAAAAGGTGGGGTTTGATTTTTTTAAATTGCTATAACGACACAACAACAATAAAGCTATTCCAGCAGATGGCGTTGTTAAGTAACACGAAGTCAATGAGTGTTTGCTTTGAGGTTAGACTTGATTTTATTACTATGTAATTCGTACTTAAATTTTCCAAAAACACAATTTATAAAAAAAAAAAATTACTCTACTCTTTATTTATAATAAATATTCATAACAATATATTTTTTTTAACAAGGACTAAAAGTGGAGTAAAATGTAACCTAAATAATTATTTAAGTAGCGGTATATTATTTCACTGATTAATTAATTAGACGATACTACGGGTTTACTTAGAGAATGCCGCCGTCGACCGTTATGATATCCTTCTAACGGTAGACATGTATGTATGTATCTATGTAGACAAAAATATAACAACACAAAAAAATAGAATTATCTAAAATTTTACAGCTTTACTACTTGATTTCAAGATTGCCGTTACCTCAGTTTTTGTTTCTGTTGGTTTGTTATTTACTACGAACATACGTACGGACATATTTGTATTGCTATAATGGTTCTACACAGTGGCGAACGTAATGTGTTATGTACATTCTTTGAACAATAAAACAAAAGGGAACTAATTATTTCAGCTGTGGACGCTGAAAGTGATTATAGCGACACAGAATGGAGTGATGATAGTGTCATAGAGTGATAGTCATTTCTGTATAGAAATGATTGATTTCGATGACCACGGTTAGTGATAAACATCTAAAACGTCGGGATAAATAATAAATCGCGTGTTTATGTGTTTACGTATAAAGTATTTTACTTAAAATATATCGATGAACTAACTGGTATTGCAGTTATTGATACATAAATAAACCTTCAATGTTTTGTTTGCGCCTTCGTAAATAATTAATTTAAAACAATATTTTTCGAATCTTGGCACCAAATATCCGTATTCGGATACGGATTCGAATACGCATATACATTTTTAATGTTCTAGCACATAGAGTCTGGCTAATGAAAGAAGATAACGAAAAAGCGCGGCAAATTCAAAAAAAAATAGTATGGTATCCCTAAAAGTTTGATATATTTTGTGGATTAAACTTACTTGATACTTGATTTTATTTTATTATTTTTACATTGATAGTAACTGTATTTCTATGAAATTAAATACTATACGTATTTAGTCTTTTACTATTGATACTTAAAATGACTAGCATTGCATGGAAAACTAAAACTATATTTATTATAAAACACAACTTTATTCGGAATAATTCGTTAATTTTGTTGCGAATAGCTTCCATGTCAAAATTTTCCAAATGAGACACAGTTGGTTTATGAGGTCGTTATTTTCCAGATGTACTCCAGACACCTTGATTTGTTGCCTCTTCTTTTTTATTCTGTATATTGATATTACACTAACACCTGAAAAAAACAATGAAAAGGTTATTATCACACACATTTTTTTTTCAAATTTACTTGAAAAGTATTGAAAATTTTACCAGTGATGGAAGCGATTTTTTTAAAGTACTTGTTCTGGGATTTTATTCTATCTTTCTGCTCTAAATCAGTGAGCTTTCCAATAGTTCTCACTATTGCAACGACTCCTTCTACATCCTCCAGATTTCCTGCGAAAGAAACGCAATATTCTAAAATACAACACAAAAATAAAACAAAGTTTATGCTATTATATCTGATAACTATTAGGAAAAAAAATATAATAGAAATAAAAATGAGTAACTGCATGAAGTATCAAGACAATAAATCATACTAACCTAAAAAATTCAACACCACACGTAAACTATCTTGTTTTTGATAGAATTGAGCTTCTTTTTCTTCTTGTTTTTCTTGGAATTCGGATATCATGCAGAACAATATCTCTCGAACTTCACTATTAATAGTTTTACTCATATTTAAATATGTAAACGAATAAATAAGAACAAAATAATCCAAAACGAATGTTTGACAACAGCCATATTGAGAAATTGACAATGACATTCTGTGTTGCCATCCGAAAGTTTTCAAATAATTCAATTATCTTCTTTCATTAGCCAGACTCTAACTACATTGTTACTTATTTAGGGATGCCAGGGAAATTATTTATTTATATTTACCACTCACTCATTGAAATGCCTTTATACCGAGATGGCTTTAGATAGAGGCAAGGTTGATGCACGGTTATATAGAGGTCCCGAATCGAACTTGAGGAAAATTATAGCCAACTCCAGGGTTGCAGAATTTGAAAAATCTTTTAACGGCCCGCTCAAACGGTGACGACTCAGGGGATGGGTTTCGACCGTCGCGCGTCGGGCTCAAAACTGGTGACAGTCGGGTGGAGAGAGGTCAAATAGCCCAAATGGCCCCAAACAAGATGGTCGCTATACTTTGCTAAAATCGCCATTTATGAACCCTTATCGCTGAAATGTTGCATAGGCCCTTCTATAGGTTTGCGCAAGTCATCGGCGGTAACCAGGAAAGTAGGCCCGAGCCCTGGTTGCAGAGTTTCATACAACGGAAAATTGAATGGCGCGCCCAAACGGCGAATTATTAATACAAAGGTATGGATATCATGACCTGATTTTGATCGGCATTTCTTTCAACTTTTAAAATGTAAAAAAGTACTTATAGAGACATAACTACAATAGTTAGACATATGGTTTCGCGAAGATTTTTGTAGATACCAATAGGTATGATCTATGTTCTATAATACTGTAGAACTTTTTTTTGTTCTATCATCAATACTTTCCGCAGCGCATGCGATGAATTAAATTTTATGGCTAATTTTGGTTGGTTAAACAACACTTTGGGTTGGTTTTAGTAAGGATGTCTAAGTATCTCTAAATTTGTTCTAGTAATAAATATAGCCCATGTTTCTCAGCGATAATGTAGCTTTCTATTGGTGAAATAATTTTTGAAATCGGTTCAGTAGTTTTTAAGTTTATTCGTTACATACAAAAATACAAATAGTTCCTCTATAGTACCTATTAGTATATCTTTATAGTATTAGTATAGAAGTATATTATGTAGATTCATTTAACGGTTAAAGACATTTATTTTCTCAAAAGATTTACATTAAATCACTTACAGAGAAAAAACAAACAATTTTAACTTAATATAATTAGCGCAGCGAATTGACGGTATATTTGTAAAATTTATTTTGTGTTAATTATTGATAGCGAGTAAGCGTATTTGGTAGGTAGATTGAAAATGTTAACAATTATAAGGCTTATCCATAGTGAATGAAGATAGCGGAATTTATATTTATAAAATTATATAGAGTGTATGAATGTGTGTATTAGCGAATAAATGTTTTTTATGTATTTTATATTAATATTACTGTTGTAAGATTAATTATTATTTTTTACCTAATACAATTATGAGTGTATTTATTATATTTTTATACTATGCTTTTACTTGATACTTATTATTTTATCTTGTACGGTCTATTAATGAAAAATCCTTTAAAATGTGACTTTTTAATAATTTCTTAAAAGTTGTTAAAGTTTTTGCTTCTTTTATATTTTTAGGTAGATTATTGTAGCTCTGTGCTCCCTCATATAAAATACTTTTCTTGCCATATTCAGTTCGAGGTGGTCTTAAATTGATATTATAGGCCTGTCTAGTTAAACGTTTATGGCAGTCTATGTTTTTCGTAAATTTTAATTGTGTATGAATATCTTTACTCAAAATTTTCCTAATCAACAAGCAGGTATTATATTTATATGTTTGAGCAAGGTTCATTACTTGTGTTTCTTGATAGATTTTTATAGTGGGTGTTAAATAATCATACTGAAATAATGTTTTAATTAATTTATTTTGAGCAGTTTGTAGTTCTGTTAAATTGCTTTTTGCTGCAGATCCCCAAATCTCGATTAAATAATCAATATGCGATTTTATTAAAGAATTATATATAGTGTATTTAACGTTTTTTGGTAGACATCGAACAATTGGTCGCAGTGCACCCGTAAGAGACGTTATTTTTTTACGAATTTGTGCGATATGTACTTTCCATGTTAGCCGACTATCTAGATGCAAGCCAAGGTATTTTTCTGTATTAATTTTATTAATTTCCACGCCGTTAATGGTTAAAGGACTGTAATTACCTATTTTTTTATTTTTTGAAGAAAATATCATATAGTGAGTTTTTGCAGAATTGACAGTTAACAAATTTGACTGCAGCCAATTATTTAATATGTTTAGATCACATTGAGCTTCATTTACTAACACGTCTATCGAATGACCAGAGTAAAATAAACTAGTATCATCAGCGTATAACGTGATGTCTCCATTGAGGCCGATCTCATGAATACTATTTATGTAGACCAGGAAAAGTAACGGACCCAAAATTGACCCTTGAGGTACGCCACAAGTAATCAGTCTTGGTTCACTTTGATGATTGTTTATTTTTACGACTTGGCTTCTATTCGCTAAGTATGATTTGAATATAGCGTATGCTTTTCCTGTTACACCAATATTCCTCAATTTTAATAACAACAATTCATGGCTAACAGTATCAAATGCTTTCTTAAGATCAATAAATATGCCTAAAGTTACTTTTTTTTGATCGATATTTATTCTTATATTTGTTACCAGATCTACAGTTGCAGATAAGGTATTAGACTTAGGTCTGAAACCATATTGTTTATTGAAAATAAAATCAATTGAAGTTAGGAAATTATTTAAACGATTATATAATATTTTTTCGAATACTTTTGAGAAAACTGGCAGAACCGATACAGGCCTATAGTTATTGAGATCCATACTATTACCCGATTTAAAAATCGGACTTACTTTTGCGATTTTAAGAGAGTCAGGGAAATATCCGTCGTTAAAAGATGCATTGATGCAATTAACTAGGTCATCCGCTATTAAGTCTTTAATATATTTAATGGTTTTTGTGTTTATTCCATCTATCCCAGCACTGGTGTTTGATTTTAGGTTACCTAATATTTTAAGAACTTCACTAGTGTTAGTTGGTTCTATTTGTGATAGCTGATGGCCGTTACTGTGTTTACCAGAATTTAAAGTTTGCTTTATAATATTTTTATGAAAGTGTAGAGGAATCTTATTAGCAAGTTCACTACCAATTGTTGAGAAGAACAAGTTAAAACATTCAGAGACTTCTTTAACGTCTGCAGTTTTTCCCGAGCTAGTATTTATATTTATCACTTTTACATTTTAATTTCATTTAATATAGGTAATATGTGTAAGAGATTGTTTCTTTTTTATATTAGTTATCGACAGACGAGCATGAGGATCACTTGATGGTAGGTGATACCTCAGCCACAGGACATCAGTCAATGATGTGCTGTCGACCTATTTTTTTTATTTCGAGCATTCGGAAATCCATAGACTGAAACCAAAACGCGCAAAGTGCACTTCACGGTTTTTCCATCTACGAACAGTGGTTCGTTATCCGGTCGGAATTTCGATATTGGGAATCGGATCAATGCAAGAAGTTACCAGACGTGGGGAAAACATACAGAAAACTATAAACATGTTGTCCCGGTAGGATTCGAACCGGCAGGTGTTCTACCGAACGCGCCAACGAGCCAGTCATTATTTTAATAATGTGCATGAAATGCTTAAGGTAACTAACATATTTAAATTGATAAGGATTATTACTGTATCCGTCTAAATAGCATTCCACTTACTGCATTATACGTGACCATTATTTTTGGAAGATAGAATGGATATAGTAAGCTATCCTTAAAATATAGATATATGCAACTGCGTACTTTTTATAGATCTATAAAAGAGGAATACCCCACGAAGCATTGTGTTGATATATCGCAAAGAGATTAGGCAGTGTATTCGATGAAAGCTCCCAGACGGCTTGGCATTTTACGACATTTCCAACAATTATCGATATATTTCAACACCTTGAATGAATCACAATTCACAATATACATATATATTAGAGAAAACCCCATGAATGTCCGTTTAGTAGTTTTTGAGTTTATCGCGAACAGACAGACAGACATATGTATATACCTACAGACAGACAAACTATAAAACTGAATGCCCTGGTACTTACTACTTGTGTTTTATTCGATCGCCGCATACATGGCATTCAATCTTTTTCATTTTATTATATTGCATAATAGGAAAATAGGCGTACTAACTATATGTACCTACATATCAATCACCCCGGAGTAGTAGATACCTAGTAGGTAGTTACTTATGTAGATATTGGTATTTTATATGTTAGTGATAGGTATAAAATGGTATATAAAAATAAATATAATATTTGCTATCATGTGACTGTCAATTTTTATACTTAAGTTAAAGATTAATCCACTGATGTTGAAATAAGTGTTAAAGCTTTTCTATAAGTAGGAAGTAAGTAGTAGGTAAACATCTGCCAAAATGATAATATTCATTTTTAGGTTTGAGCCTCGTTAAACCTGTTTGAAATAAATAGTGTAGTGGTATATAATATCATCTTATCTACATCTATACTAGGGATGTAACGGAAGTGGTTTTATCGGAACCGAATTCGGAATCGGAGTTTTTAAATTTGGTTTGTCGGAACCGAAATCGGAACCGGAATCGGAACCGGAACCAGAATCGGAGGCAGAAGCAAAAGAGAGATGTGTAATAAAATAAATCAGTTTCATTCATATCAGTTCAAAAAATAAAACAACTTCCTAGTTGTTGAAAATAAAAATAAACGAATTGACTTAAATTTTATACCGTAGTAAATTAAATCAAATGGCGCTGATCACGGCCGCCGCCGCCGCTGTGCTTCGACCTCCGATTATTACCTTCGATTGAAATGTATCGGAACCGAAATCGGAATCGGAGGTGCAAAATCAATCGGAAGTTCCGACCTTTCGGAACCGGAATCGAAGCTCCGTAACATCCCTAATCTATACTATCCCTACTAATATTATAAATGTGAATGTAAGTTTGTTTGTTACGTTTTTACGCCAAAACTACTCAACCGATTATCATGAAACTTTGTACAAATATTCTTAGAGGTATAAAAAAAGAAAGAATCCTACCTTTTATTAAGAAAATATTTTAGCAACAATGCACCCGTGCGAATCAAGGCGTTTTGCTAGAAATATTATAACGAGGAAAGATTTGTTTTTTTGTTACGATTTAACTCAAAATTAAATCGACCGATTTTAAAAATTCTTTAACCAATAGAAACCTACATTATCAGCTTGTAACATAAGCAATTATTTTAAAAAAAAATCTATAGTAGGTACATCTACATTTCACCCGTGAGAAGCTATCTTCTGTTCGCGACTTACTTATAAGCATAAAATGTATTTTTGCACTGTCCACGGTGAAATGGAATTCAAATATCTTCCTCTCACATTTATAATATAAGTAGGATTAAATAGGAACGTAATTTATTTCGATGCTTAAACGTGGGCAGCCATATCTAAGGTTCCCTCGTGAAATTGCCAGAGTCACTCGTAAAATAAAGCTCTCCTATTCGTCGCACAAAGATAAATGTAGAAGGTTCCAACGACCCTCGTCTCCACATCCCCACGAAGTTTTATAGTTTTTCATTACTCAAGTAGACGACAGTAAAAAGGGGAAATAAAGATCGACTAGGAAATTGCACATCTTGCATAATGCTTACGTGCCAAGTGGTCTTGCCTGTCATAAATTTTACGTCAAACTAAATTAGATTTCGGTTATAAAATGCTTTCTGTGATCTTTTATTGCAAGTATAAGAATACACAATAGGAACATTAGAATTCCATACTTATAGCTATTAGGTACGCGGATTTATTTATGGATCGTGTGTTATGTAGGTACCTTAGTAGGTATATTCCCACCCTATATTGGTAACTCAATAATAGGCAGTGTTATAATGCTCTAGAGTTTGTTGTTAATTCCACCATCTGACCTAAGGATTTAACCGTAATGTCTGGAAATTCACAATCGCTCATGTTTTTAGCAATAACCTACTTTGTGGAACCTGTTGTCACCAATGCTTATTATATGAATATTTTAGAATCGATACGACTTGAGAACTTTCAAGCAAAGCCTACTAATTTTTACAAGAGGTTGTGATGTTTTTGGAAGTAGGTGGTGGTGATGTCTTTGGAAGTAGGTGACATATATAGCTACATTGACTCACATATATACAGAAGGTTGTTTCTTGACTAAAAAATGTTAATTAAAGTAAAAATTGTATCTGCTATTAAAAAATGGCTTATGAATCTAAAGAAACAGGAACTCTATCTGTTAGATATCCAGAAAAGACGTTATTTTCTTCTTCAGAAGAGGAAGTAGCTAGGTACTATAATTATTATAACAGGGTATATTAAACAGCGCTGCTGCTGACATCAAGCCAGAAGTTTTCCCTGAAAGTTGTTAGTGCAGTAATTTTTTTTTTAAATTCAAGAAAAAAATATATGCAAAAATTAATTTTAAAATAAATTAGGTTCGGAACTCCGCCATCTTTTGCAATTGTCAGCTCACGTCACGCACATTTATAGTATTTTTTTTGTAATAATAGATTTCAACTGCAAATAAGTGAGGTATATTAGACATTATAAAAGCCAACATTGTGGCAGGACAACGTCTGTCGAGTCCACTAGTAGGTATAATATACTCGAATATATAATTATTTTTTAAGACGTTTTTGTGACATTGTTGATACAAAATTAAAGTTCTGAAGATAAAGAAATCTTGACTGATACGAGAAGGTAGGAAATATACGAAAAAAAAAGAAAAAAAATAAACGAGTGAAACTGAATAAAAAGTAGACATGTTTCTAAGATTCAGATTTGTTAAGATGTTTATTTTCTCAAAAGATCACTTACAGAGAAAAACAAACAATTTTTACGTAATATAATTATTAGTACCTACAGTGTTTTTATAATTTATTTTGTGTTAGTTAAAAAGTGAGCGTACCTATTAGGTAGGTAACTTTAAAAATGTTAACAATAAGAATTGCCTAGAGTGCTAATATTTTTTTTTAACGTCTAAGTCTCCCTATTCAGACGGTCGGCAGATACATTGGGAATGATTCAACCAAAACTAAATGTGAATCATTAATATTTTAATATGATTTATGATTCCTTACATTCTACATCCATTATTCCTTTATCACAACACAAGTAAACAATAATGATTTACGATATCGTAAATCTCAAATTAGTGGTTTACGCGCCTTTTACGAGGATCACGTAAGCGGAACTAATCAGTTGAGGAGTCGATATTATATTTTCAGACCCTTTTATATCAAGGGTCCAGTACATAGTGTCGAAGTACATATAAGTATAAAAAGGGTCGTGACAAGAGGGAAATATAATTTTGAAGGGCTCGTTGGTGAGTAGTATGCTGTGCATTTATAACATCGCGGGATGGAATTATTGAAAATATTATGAATACGTTTTCAACACTACTCATAAATGAAAAAAAACAACGTGAATATTGTACATTTCAGTTTCAGTCTATATGGATATATAAAATGACATATGAAAATTTAATAGTTCAACAGTGCATCATTCATTGATGTCCTGATAGCATAAGAATAAGCCTCATGCACGTCTGGTATTTGTTGGAACCAATACCTAATATAAGAAAAATACTAGCGTATTGGTTCCAACAAATACCAGAATGGTAGGTTCCTATGCTGGGATAATTTTGATTATGACATTGGCTAGATTGCATAACCTGCATAATTTATCTACCTACATGATAGTATCTACATATAGCTATAGTAATATGAATAGTGTGTTCGTTTCTCTTTGTAGTGGGTATTTCTGTGGAAATATGGAAACAATTTGAAACTTCTTTTACATAGAAATATTGCTAGTAGTTACTCTATGCCTCCTAGGTATAGACTCCACTTTAGAGAATGCGCTTTTCAGAATTGGCTGACTGTAAGTCGCGTGCTTTTAAACACCAATATTTTCAGTGGCGTAGCTAGGTGGACAAGGGCCCCGGTGCAAGGTAAAAAAATCTCAATACCGGCTAAATATCTTCAGCAACTGCACAAAATTAATTATTTGCAAATTATTACTAATCATTCTTGATTCGGTTCGCTCGGCGCTTCCCCTGTTACTTATAAATTTAGAGCAGGCTTGAATTTCTAGCTTCAAGAGCTGCCTCCCCTTCTTTCCAAAGCTCAGGGGGCCCTTTCAGCTTCGGGGCCCTGGTGCACTGCACCACTTTGCCCTATGATAGCTACGCCACTGAATATTTTATACAATGCATGTTTCTACTAATGAAGGGCTCTTTTTATAAAAGGTGGAATATTTTAAGTAAGTAGGTTAGGTACCTTTTTACAACTTGATCCATAGATAAATTGAGCCAAATATCTATCATAAAAAAACGTAATCAAAGAACAAACACACTAAAAATAAAAAAAAATCCTCCTTCCTATAGGACCTGACACGTGCTTTATACACACACACATACCTATAATATACATATTATTTTCATACAATTTCTAAGCCGAGTAGGTAAATCTCGCTTTCTTCATATCGACAGATGAGCATGAGGTTTACTTAATGCTAGGTTGCCGTCCGTCAATGATGCGCTGTTGACCTACTTTATTACTTCGAGAATTCTTAAATCCATAGATTGTTACCAAAACGTGCTGTGTGCACTTCACGGATTTTCCATCTATGAACGATGGTTCGTTACCCGGTCGAAATTTCGGTATTCCTCCCACTCGTTCAATAGCCGAAGTTACCAGACGTAGGGAGGAAATGCTTACAGAAAATTATGTCGTCCTGGTGGAATTCGAACCCACAATCCATCGGAGTGCACGGCAGGTGTTCTACCAAACGCGCCAACAAGCCAATCGAAAAGAAAGCCCGTATTTGGTAAACGATACGCACTGGAAGATGCCGCTGTAAGCCAAAAAGCGGTATCTCAAAAAAATACCTACTTACTACGTTCTTATGTTCTTGTGCGCTTCTAATACCTAATACGTACTAGTCTTCATCGATTCAACTAAACCACAAGGCGTTCTTCCTTAAATATTAATAAAAAGTAGTTACATACCACAAGTTTTGTCACATTTTATTTTATATTTTCTTTTATTTGTGTAAATGATACAATTATTATATACTATAAAAAATAAGTTATCGCCTGTTTTATCAACGAGTGTCTCTGAATTTCCGGTAATTTGTTCATGTAATACGACTGAAAGTAGGTAGGTACCAATTACATATTTCATTTAACTTGAAATCTTTCATTTGAAACTCCCGCCGCGTAATTTAGAAGAATACAAAATTTAATTGTGTTTTTTAAACTTTCAATTTTCAAAAAAAACTTAACTCCTCTTACCATTAGAAATAAACTACTTCCTGGAGACAGCGTAGGTACTGATGCTGCGCACCTGCCTTGGCATTTAACACTTTTTTTTACTAAACATAATATTTTTATTTACTAAGTCTTTGTGAGAACAAGTAATCTGTAAGCCTCAAGTCATAGGGTAATTTGGACTTCATAGCCAATTTTAAGTCCCTTTGGTATCCATGTGGTTGCGGCGCTCACTGCGATCCTACGGGCTAACAATCTACTAACATCAATGTAAGTTCAACTACCAAAAACAAATTTCATTAAAACGTAAGTAACTCATTTATTGGTTCCTACTGAAAATCATTGAATACATAGAAGTGAATTTCCGCACCCCCTAGAAATAGGACAGAAATATTTCTGTGTTTGTTTCACTGATAATTCTTAAAATGTTTAACGACATTAAAATTCTAATGAGGAGGATGGTTTTATGTAAATTGTACTAATCGTTTTATAAACTACATATCTTTTATAGGAAAACTTTTTTAGATACCAGCTATATTTGGTAAATTATACGTAGGTAGGTAGGTACCTACTCTCTATTCAAACATCAATAGCGCAGTTTGCAAAGGTACATAATATATTTAAAAAATAATTAAATTATTATATAAAATAGTATTATTTTAGATGATTATGTTTCTAGATTGCATCCACTTACATCCACATACAATCCACTTATGTTTTACATAATAATATGTTATTATAAGAAAGAAGATAATGATCCCTATTTCTGTCTAAACGTTTTTATTTCTATCCATTATTAACCTGGGACCTTCAGTGCTACACGAAAGGCATCTGCCACTAAGCCAAGAAGGTGGTCACTGTCTTTATAGATAGGTCTTACTTACAAATAAAGTATAAGTATAACGTTAACTCTCCTCTATAAATTGCGAGTGGAATATATCTGACGCAGTTTACGGGCGGTCGCTTTTTATCGCAAGATCCTTATTGCTTTTTTATTATTACTGCGAACGTGTTGTTGCTACCGTCATCTTTATCTTTTATATATGTCTTTTTATATAACACTAATAAAATATACAGCATAGACAATGTAAGGTATACTACTATAGTAAGTGGCGGTTTTACCAGCAGGATGAGTAGTGCAGCAGATTTTAGGGGCAGCAATTTTGGGGAACTTTAATAATTAAGAACTTGTACTTTGCTGGCCAGAATAAATTAAAAACATCTCTTGTATCTAGTCGCGGTACCTTCACACCTAAACTAATTTAGTACCTATGTACCTATGTCGTATAGTGGGCACTGGGCACTAACCTATTTAACGTGAAACTATTACCTACTACGTGTAACGTACGTAGGTAATGTATATTCGTTCCTTCGTTTGTTTCTGTATCAAAGTTACCAGCAATAGATTGGTATACCTACTAACTTAAAAATATTTTTTGTACCTAGTCTGGTTTAGATTTCTAAAATTATACATGACTCTAAAGTCAAAATAAAGTGACATCGCGAGTAATAGCTATTAACTTTTTAATTCCATACCTACCTAACGCCATTTTGCGGAGGCTGGAATGGGAAATATTTGAGCCTTTCCAAGTCACTATAATTCCAGCAAACGTTGCTTCGTAACCTTTTTGATACCTAAGCTTAAACCTAGGAGGATCCCCTCGGACCTTGTAACGGAGGGGGTAAACCAGGCCTCCACCGACACTGATCGTGAACTCATGACTGTGAATAATATTAGTTTCATAGACATTTGCAGCAGAAAAGTAAATTCCTATCAGCGTCCTATTTTACAATGGAACTTCTCAATTACCTTGCTTTACTTACGTACTTACTTAGTGTGAAAGTTAAGTTATAAGCTGTAACCTATCATGCCGGCCTAGCATGACCGCCACGAGATATGTCACGGGCGAGAGAAGACAAACTGAGATGTAAGATATCTCGATATATTCTATCTCGACATCGACAATTTTGATAGAAAAGATATCTCGATCGACAAATATATCTATTTTTGATATTAAAAGTCGAGCTAATTTTCATTTTAGACCCGAAAGAAATAAAGTGATAATCGATTAAAACACGAGAAAACGGTCGACAAAATTTTGTCGCGGTTGTCATGCTAGGCCGGCAGGACAAACAAAAGAAACCTACATACGAAGGTACTACCTACGGTTGAAATTTGGCATAACTACCTAATTAGTACATATTTAGATAGGTACCTACCTAATATGGTGTAAGTAAGTAGGTATGTACCTAATTACCTACTATATACCTACCTGCTGTGACTAATTAGTTCTAAGTCGATGAAAAACTGTAGTATCAAGATAAATTAGTGTATAATTTAAACATTATAAAATCTTTTAAATAAAATACTATATACCGGATTAAAACACGATTTATTATTTATATTGTTTAAATTATTTATCCCGACGCTAACTACGAAAAGTCACCCAATATCACCAAGGTACGATTACGAAATCTATGATCAAATAGGTGAATTGGCTAATATAATAAGACACAAGCCTTAGAATCATAAAAATAGCTTGAAAAAAGATCCACATTGTTATAATATTTGTAGAGGGAGTTATCTAGACTTTTCTTTCTTATAGCGTTTGCTATCTATTCTAATAGGTATTGTAAAGAGGAAAAATTTGTGTTTGTTTGTTACGATTTAACTAAAAAACTACCATTTGAAATTTAAATAAAATACTGTATACCGGATTAAAACGCGATTTATTATTTATATTGTTTAAATTATTTATCCCGACGTTTCGGATGCTTTTCAGCAACCGTGGTCGAGGGGAGACAGAAAGATGACGTTTTAATCTGTTATACAGTATTTTATTTTAATGTGTGATACTCGCGTTAATAAAAGACAATATTAACATTTGAAATTTTCTTTAGGGATCCCTATTAAAACTTGAATAATTTAACCCAAGGTGTACACTGTACCCAGTTACTTAGGAACTAATCTCTGGATCTACTGAACCGATTTTAAAAATTCTTTCACCCATAGAAAACTACATTATCATCGAGTAAAATAGGCTATACATTTTTTGTGTACAGTACATTTAGGTACATTAAACCCGTGTGAAACAGGGGCGTGTTACTAGTTTAGATTTAGATTATAATGATAAAATGTCGGACTAAATAACTTCAACACAGCTATATTAATTTTTTATTATTAATTTAATGCCTACTATTTACTGATTATATGTATATTCAATCGGTTGCAGACTCCTTTAGCCTGAAACCTGGAAATGACCTAGTCTTGAGTAAGTATCGACTGACTGCCTAAAGCACTTTATCTGATACAAAAATATTAAACCCTAATTGTCACCTAGCGTAGGTATATTTCAACCAAATATCCTAGCGTATATTTCGCCTTCTAAATCTAGAGGCCATCATCGGGTTGAAAAAGTTACAAGGCGGTTCATATTTTCTAAACAGGTGAAGAGTTCACATCGATAAGCTTAAAACTTCCATAGATCACGTAAGCTTGACATAAAATCCCGCCTCATCTGTAATGGCGGTGGAAAGCTCGACGCTGATTCGTTACCGTTAAGCTTTCTTTGTGATGGCGGTCGCACAGGCGCAATGGAGCTTTCGCTCCCTTTTATATTGTTGTTCAATCGGTTGCAGTCAATAAGTACCTACAACTATAATTTTAGCTAAAATGCTCCGTGTTTGTATATCGAGTAGAACTAGATATAGTTACTTATAGAAATTAATACAATTGTATTAATATTAATGCTTATAAAATAAATATCTTTTCAGTGCTCTGCAGAGTTCAGGTAAGCGCCACTTGTTTAAAATTAGAATGATCTACTTACGTATTATGTAGGTATTTCTGTATTAAACTTTTTCTTGAAAATTTATAGTTTTGAATCACATTTGCTATAGTTACCTATACGTAACTCACACACGACACCGTGTCTAAAATATAACTGATTCGTTCCATGTTAATGTGAATGCAGACGGCTGTTAACCCTTTTGTACTACGATGTCAATAAAATCACAATGTCTTGTAAATCCATCGGTTATTGGAATGTTGTAAGAATAGGTATCCTACCTATGTTCAAGTTGCATTGAGAACAGAGACGTATTGATAGTCTTTATAATTATATTCTATAAAGGGTAGGTATAGGTATCAAATGCCATAGGGTAAAGTCGGGATAGATGCCCCACCTTTCAATTTATCCTCATAACAACTAAACTAAACACACAATTTAAAAACTTTTTTAATATCTTGTTACTATGATCCTTTATCTACCATACTAGATATGTCTATTTCTTTTTGCATAATAAATCAATAAGATATTTAGCCTTAAAAATACCTCTATTAAACGGGATAGACGCCCGATGCTTGGTATAGGTGCCCCAGTGGCTGAGACGGTGATAGGGATAGATGCCTTTGACAGTAAAGGTCACGTAAATAGTTTAGAAATAATAAATAATCTTTATTTTGACATAATATTAAAAAATATATATATCTTATTATATATTTTCAGTAATTCTCGATACAAAATTCGTCACCTGAGTGCTTGTTTGGTCTATCGACCATCAAAAATGACCTTTGAACAGTTACAGTAATATTAAGATTTAAATTTCAATCCTGTTGATTAAGAAAGATTTAAAACTTTTTGATTTTAAAACAACAAAAACATAATTTAAATTATATTTTGACACGACACTGTAATAAAATGTTTGTGCTTGTTTGTTCTTTGTCCAGATATTTTAAGGATAGATATAGATTAAGGAATTATTAGACAAGTTAAGTGCTTGAGTGGTCTATGTCCACGCAAACGACCAATTACAGCCCGCCATTCCATGTCCGCCATTTTTTTTCGATTTGTCACTGTGACACAAGAATCACGTTGTCGCTTATGGAAAAGTTTATAAAAGCATTTAAATTTATGAGTTTTTTGAGTCTTTTGTTTTTTGAGGTGTTAAATTTTAAAAAAATGTAAGTTTATAACAATTGAGTAAATCAAGTATATAAGCTTTTTTATAAATTATGTGATACGATAATATATTTTATATGGTATATATATCTAAGAAACTATGGTCAGATCTTATTCATACATTTAATTCTAACCACTCTAGGAATGAAGTAAATGGCAAAAATAACAGTAAAAGTGATTTTTAAGCAACATCTAAAGCAAAACGCGAAGATTTTTTTTTATTCTGTACATGTTACTTTCATGTGAAAAGTATATTAATAAAATATATTATTAAATTATATTTTTTTTCTCCTGCAATACATTTTTTTATTAGCATCTTTAACCTCAAAACTTTTAATGCTAGTCAGTTATTCATGCTAAAATACTAAAACAATTAATAAACCTATTTTAGTTATAGTGTTCCTATTTAAGTTTCTTAGAAATAATGAGAAAAAAACCCTGTATATAATTTTTGGCACATTGAATATACAAGCACGGAAAAAAAGCAGTCACTTTATCCTATCTCTAATGAGGTAATATTCTGACTCTACAATTATATTTGTGCACCTCCACAAAAATACTGTAAAATATGGTTAATTAACAACCATAACAACCATAGGTGAAAATTATAACAATCAATACATACGTAACTAATGTCCAAATAAAGACTTTCAAATATTAAAATTAGAGCTTTTTTTTCAAATAGATCAAAAAAAACTTCTGTAAAATGTTACCAATGGTAGATAGACGAAACAAGCACTCAGGTGACGAAATATTAAGTTTTTAAAAAAATGGAGTTAAACAAGTTTTATTACTCTCAAAAGCGGTCATTTGATGGCTCTGGTAATATCCAGCCATTTGTATTTCAGAGTTGAAATTATGCATTAATTGCATTTTTTATTTTATATGCAAGAGTACCTTGCGTACTGGGGAAAAGCCAGATTTTTCGAGTCTTTGTATACGAGCGACAAGTCGTTTTTCTTTGTCGAAACCAAGAATTAGATGTTTTCCTGGAAAACAAAACATCGAGAAATTTTAATAGTAAAAAAAAGGCATAAAATTTAATTTTTTTTTTTCATTATTTAAATAAGGATAAACATTAGGGATAGGTGCCCCTAAGGGCATCTATACCTTGAAAAATCGGGGCGTCTATACTTTTAGCATGGGATACATGCCCTTCTAATTTAAAAAAAACTATCCAAAAAATTTCCATAAAAAACATAAAATAATAGTTCTACAGATTGCACTTCTTATATTTATATTGAAATAATTCTGATTTACCCATTAAATGAAAAGTTGCAATGTCCTCAAATATCTAAAAATATTAAACGCGTGATTTTTGGAGTGGCGTAGGTATTCACATCCCTCTGGAACTCACAAATACATCCGTACGCCAAGCCGCTTGCGCATGGTTTATGTGGGGGAGGTGCGTAATCGTAATATAAAGCCTTTGGTTTGTTTCGCCTATCGGAACTATGTTAGATAGAAATCGGGGCACCTATCCTCCTGAGGCATCTATCCCGACTTTACCCTACATAAACGCGCATATTATGTAGTTTTTACTTTAACCATTTTTATTAGTAAAATTAGTGAAATTCTAGTGTGAGTAGGTAGGTACCTATATGTAAGTACATTAACTTGTCTACATGATAGGACTTCCTTACGTTTAGGTATATTACGTTCATTTATTTGAATATGTTTCAGGTGGGTAGTAGATATTACCTGACAATTTAATTGTTTCCAGTCCGTCCCTGGTTTATAACCCGTTTATTTTTTATTGGTCATCTTTTGTTGCTAAATGTTGTGTTTAACAACAATGAATACGATAATCACTGCTATTGAAAAAGTTAATAGAAACACACCTAAAAACTTTTGTTGTTTTTATACTAACCTTATTCATTCATCACTGACTCGGCATGTAGTAGGTACCTAAATATTAAAAACGTGATAAAAAATAGGATTCTATGTACCTATAACCCCGGCGCCAGATATAGCGGGCAGGCGGCTCACGTGATGGTAAGTGATCACCACCGCCCATAGACATCCGCAACACCGGAGGGCCTGCAGGTGCGTTTAAGAAAGATGTAGGCTCGCTTCTTGAATGTTTCCAAGTCGTATCGGTTCGGAAATCCGCCGGCGAAAGCTG
Source organism: Anthocharis cardamines (assembly GCA_905404175.1). Classification (NCBI taxonomy): domain Eukaryota; kingdom Metazoa; phylum Arthropoda; class Insecta; order Lepidoptera; family Pieridae; genus Anthocharis; species Anthocharis cardamines. Next base: position 7,414,100 of record FR989959.1, read on the forward strand.
ATTCCACAGAGTGGTTGTGCGAGGCAAGGAATCGCGCAGTTGTGGACTTCCAGACATCAAGATGGTATGCGTGGTATTTTTGACGCGATATCCGATGGCGAAATTCATCGGCCGGGATTAAACCGAACAATTCCTCCGAGCTAAATGCGATAGAAGATGCAGAGCCAGCCTACTTCTCTACGCAGCGCCAAAGGGTCGAGCCGCTCTACGTTGGATGATTTTATTAAATGAGAAATTAAATTTAAATCTCTTCTAATTCCTAAAAGTTAACAATTAAATTTGCAGATACCTAAGGATCATACTTCTTAACAATATGGTCTAAGTCTATTTAATAATTATATATTTATTGAGAAAAACAAACAGCAATTTTGATACTAGGTTATGCCTAGAATATCATATTCATACCTCTGCATTAGCCACAAACTGTTACAGTTTTCACAATTTATTAGGAATAGGTTTTTAACATCTAAATAAAATGAAGTCACTTCTAAAAATTCAAACGATTATGGAAGAGGAGAAGGTATTTTACAATAAGCATATGAGAAATTTACAGCTGATATTTCAATATGGCAACATTTGAGGTATTAAAATAATACATTCGGCATCTGTTCCTGAGACTGATCTAGAACAAGCTGAACAACACCTACTGAAATGCATTTTTTCTAAAGATCGTTTGTTTTTGTCTTGATAATTGGATACCAACATTAGGTAGATCTTCTATTTTTCTCTGTAATAGGGAGCAAACGGTCTGTCGGTTAACCTGATGGTAGGTACATAATTACCGGCGCCCATAGAAATCTGCAACACCGGAGGCTGTTCTTTAGTTTTCATTTCAGATGAACTTTACAGGCAGAAATTATAATTCCAGGTTTTTTGTATTTTTATTAAATTGTTGTGGGACTGATTTTGCTAGATTCCCTTTTTATTGGATTATTTATTTTTTCACATTCAGAGACATCTATTGTGTAATCACTGTAATAATAATCAAACATAATCTTAAAAAAACAAGTAGGTTTAACTTGTGATTTCTTAATACTTATATTTTGTAACAGTTACTACATATTTCAACAGATGACGCTTTTACAATATGTTAGTACCAAAGTTAATCACTAGATGGCGCTTCTCTTAATAATTATTGAAGTGTCTCTATCACTCGCATGGTTCATAACTTTTCTAATAGATGGCGCTATTAAACTTTTAATATTATTTAAAAAAAATAGTTTGTTAAAAACCTACATAATAATTAATATGTATAAAAGTTATATATTATATTAATAATAAAATTAATTATTATTAAATATATCCTATGGTATGTTTGCCAATGGCGAGCATCCTACGCAGGACCCTTCCCAGGTAGCGTCCCAGGCGTCTGGAAAAAGCCGGTCATACTCAGGATTTTGGTTACGTGTGCGGCCAAATCAGACGGTGGCCGGTGTATCCGGCTTTTGTTTGGCTTTTTAAATTAGACCATTTTTTTTACATAATATGTCCATGTCTCATGTGTTTGTTTCTGCTCCGCCTTACCTTGTATCGCTAGCGCAAGCGAGCGGACTAGCATTGTCCTCGCGTATTTTCAATAATTGCAATAGTTGATACAGCTAACTTTTATTGCAATTATTGAAATTAATATTGTAATGATTAATAATTAAGAATACTGATTCATTAAAGTTTATTGTTGTTTCATTAGAATTTAAGAATATTTTAGGTATGGTAAATGTTGAAATTTAAAAAAATGTTAAATATAAAACTTACTTAGTCTAAAAATTAAGTGGCCTTCCATTTTACCTATTTACCCATGTTCGGCTAAGCTGGCTGGTCTGTTCGGCTTTTCGGTTTTAAGATTTGGCAACCCTATTCCCAGGTATCCCAGGGTAATAGTACCTATCCATTATTTCTTACGTAAGTAATATTTTAATAAATAAGACTAATATTTCTATTGTATATGCAAAGCGCACATAATATGGCTATTGCTATTTTGCTTTTATTTTAATTGAGGTAGTTAATCGTTTTATTACCATTTATAGGAAACTTAATTTATTTGTATTGATGAAGTTCTATAATTGAACTCTCCCTACGGCCTTTATTTAATTCTAATTACCTACTTGGGCTATTTCTGCCGTGGCCTACCTACGTGCCTACTAGTAGGTATTATAACTATTTATAATTACCTACTGAGATAGGTTTCCGGTGAGATCCAGTGTTTATTATAAATAATACGTACCTATATTAGGTATACCTACCATTGTATAATCAAATAAACTAAGATATAAAATCAATATTAGTTCCAATAAATACAAAGAAACCGAACGTGATTTCATCTCCATAGACTGCATTAACGGTATATTTACTTGACCTCCCATGCAATTATCTTTGTGCAAGGGTCAGTGAGAGGGGGAGGACCCCTGGCTATCGGCAAAAGCAAAGGATGTTATAAAAATACATAGTAAATTAAACTGAGCCTTTGTATTTTTGCTGAGATTTATTTTGTTTCCTATGTAGGTACCTACTTATAACTTGGGTAATGGGTACCACTAAGTAGTTGCTATAGCGGTTCTTATTAATACTCAAATACTTAATTTAGAAGTATTCAATGATGTAGCGAGTAGGTATGTAATATAGATACCTATTTACGATTTTTATGCTTTCATTCGTAGAGCTGATTTCTAATAGAATTGTTCTTGAATAGTTTTCGAATCAGTGCCGGTGTTAGGGCCACTGACGCCCCGGGCAAGAATATTGTGGCGCGCACTTTACAAAATCAATATAGAATGTTAATTTTCTCCTATTTTTTTTTTATACACGGATTAAATTAGATTTTTTTTTGTTCCAGCTGTTTCATTTTCAATCGACAGAGTAGCCAGGTTACGATATGCATAGAGCACAGGGCGAAAGGCATAGCATATTGAGGGTATGCATTACGGGAGGCAGGAGACAGATCTCAGACCCCACCACCAATTTGGCGCCCTGGGCCGTCGCCCCATCCAGCGCCCCCCTAAGACCGGCACTGTTTCGAATAGGTGTCCTTTTCATCCCTGCATTTAAATATCTTCTTAGGCTCAACTCACTCTGGCGCAGTCGAAGCGACCGCGACGCGACGCGTCAGGTATTTCAGCTATTAGCGCGTCCGGATCACAGAGCTGAATCGTTTCCGAAACTTTTGAACATTGGTAACCTAATAGTAAACCTAAAATTAATTAATTTCGTACAAAAATATTCATGTCTATTTTACTTCAAGGTTACCAATGTTCAAAATTCTCGGAAATGGTTCAGCCCTGTGAGAATTGATTAGGTTCTCCGCAAATTAACTTATTTATATCTATCGCATACACCTTCTATGTCTGTTTTACTGATCATGATCACCAGTAGGTCAGTCCTTAGTTCCCTGTTAGTGGAGCATTCGGAAATTCATATACTGAAACCGAAACGTGCAAAAAGCACTTCACGGTTTTAAAATTATAAACATGTCGTCCTGGTCCTGGTCCTTCGAACCCACGACCCATCGATGTGCACGGCAGGTGTTCTACCGAACGAGCCAACGTGCCCGCCCGCCGTTGAATACGAGATCTAATTCGGGACCTCAAATACTTAACACAACTTTGAGCCACAGAGGTGGTCCCTTTAGAATTTAGATACATAGAGTAGGTACCTATATTTGAATATTGTCAACCTTAAAAGACTGCTCATTACTAATTTCATATAAATGTCGTATATTTGTAGTTTCCGCATCACAACTGAAGTAAAATAAACTCCTTGAAAACCTCACACGAAGGAAACTCATACGGTCATTAATCTGTTGATTAGTAGGGGGTTTAATTACTGCTGCCTTGTAATTATCCTCAACGCAACGTAACTGCAAAGTTATAGGCAACCGGTAATGGATCCAGACTGCTTTCCGCTACGTACTAATGTTCGAGTACCTAAGTACGTATAGGTAGATAGATATAAAACTATTTCAACCATTGTTGATTATTTTTGCTATATATTTATATCTATATATTATTAAATTTATGTACATCTTTCAGAACACATGCTTAAAACTTCTGTTGTTGCGGATGTAATCCCTTACATTAGTTAAACACATAAAAAAATAAAAATAGAAAAATGTCTATTTATGAGTTTATTAGCACAATATGAAATGGTTCATCTGGCATGTGCCTAATGTGTCACGGGTTCAATTTCTATGGAATCTGGGTTGCTTAAAATGTTATTTGAGTAGGTAATAAACGATGGACAAAATATCGAAATTCTCTTTGGGCTATACTCTTTACATTCGAACGTTCGATGTAATCTATAGGTATTATATATTAATATTATAAAGAGATAAGATTTGTTTGTTTGTTACGATATAACTCAAAAACTACAGGACCGATTTTATAAATTATTTCATCAATAGAAAGCTACATTATCAGGGAGTAACATACTCTAGTATTTTTTGTGTATAGTACATCAGCTTTGCAGCTAAGCCGGGGCGGATCTCAAGTAATAAATAATTGGTCACTGACTGTTATTATGTGGCTGAGTTGGATACCTATATTCAGAATATTTTGAGATAATATATAGGAGCGGATATGATATACTAGCTAGCCTAGGCCTATGTAAGATTGCCGCTAAATTGCCCTGTAAAGAAGTCTGTAAATGATGACATGTCAGTGCCGTTCAATGTTAATGCATAACGTTTTTATGTTTTTTTTTTAACAAATTATCTTTTGCCTGGAGTAGGCATTCGGACAATAGGGAAATACACTCCTGCTATATTATAGGTACCTACCTATTATAAGGTTGTACCTTTTAGTTGATCTATTTGTTCAAAGAACTTCTAGTTTCAACAAACATATTTTTCGTGTGTTTCGAGAAAATAAATGAGGATGAGACAATGTTATTCATATTTATTTTATTACAAAGTACATACATTCATTTAAAATTTAGTATGCATTGCTTAGATATTGACGTTGGTTCCTCAGAAAATTCTAAAATACGCTTCACTTCATTTCACCCCAATTCACCCTTCAAATTTCGTCCTCGCCATGCCTCCCCAAGGTACGCAGCATCCGCCATATTTTAAAGAGTGAAAGAGATAACACGCATAATTTTACGCTTGTATGAGAGGGATGGACTATATCGTAGTTTACAGGCCGGGAACAAAGGATGTAGAGTCACTCGCCCTTTGTGATTTGTGAAATCTTGGAAATTCCAATTCACTTCCTGTTGGAAATTTATTGCAGTTTACTCGGCACAATCTGGAAGGAATAGAACTGAGTGTTAAATTAAAATAAACTATGCTTTAAATAGTCAATGTATTTACTTAATTATTGATAGGGAACCTAGTTGAACATTCGTATGGAACAAATAGATACTTTGAATATTGTACGAAAAACTTTACATCCAAAAAGTAAACTGTGTTTTATGTAATTGATAGGTAGGTACTCGTATATTAGGAAGTACGTTTTTCTCAGTAAGTTTGTATCTACTTAGTAACAGTGGGTTTAGATTAATATAAAAAATATAAAATGTTTGTATAAGGTTACCTACTATTATTTTATTATAAGTAGTCTACTTTTTTACCTCTATATTATTTATACTAGCCTATTAGGCTAAGGAAAAGTATAATAGTTTTACGAGCCTTTTGCCTAAATGCCTACACTATGTCGTTTTGCTTGAATTTTATTCTGTATTATGATCTTTCTTATGCCATTTCTGGATTATTAAATACATGTACCTATTTATGTTATTTTGAAACCAAAAATAAATAAATTTCTTTATCCAAATCATATCGTATTATCCATCCTGTGCTTTAACTGTAAATACCATTCAACATTCCAAATTTCTTATCAAATCAAGCCCCTAGAAAGCACTCAAGTGAAATTCCCGCGACTCGACAAAAGTTTATTGCTCTCGTTATCAAGGCTGTTACTTTTCGTCATTCGATCGCATTAGGGTATGACGCACTAATATGTACTGGAATTTATTACCGCCTCACTTAACTGTGAAGGTAAATGATTTCTGGGGTTGAGTTATACTGAAGTTTTAAGTTTTCAAAATGTCCTTATGACATAATTATTAGATAACGCAAAGGGTATCTGATAGGGTATAAAATTATTTTTTTGTATCAGGAAAATATAAAGAGAATAAAAAATAAAATGGCATGACTATGAAAGCCGACGGCCGACGATCTCAAGGAGGTTCAACGATCCAAATTCAGTAGGTATTCAAATCTTTATTCGAGTCGAACTTTATATCTATATTTTTCATGTATATTTAAATATAGATGAAAAAGCTTAAACGGATTAAAACATGATAGATTTTTTCTTATAACATGTGTGGTCATGGACAGACTAATAAAACTGTATTGCTGCAAAACATAAGTAAAAATATTATAGGTATTAAATCGGCTTTAATCTTTTAATAGTAGGTATAATGAAAATGCAAAATAGTAAAAACCACTTAGATACTATATTAAGTCCAGTAAAAGATGTATCTATTATTAGGTATCTATAGGGGAAGCCCGGGCAAGACGCATATGTTAAGGAAAAGTGTTAAATAAAACTACAATCCGATAATAAATAGAACTGTTTTGTACTTTTATTTGGTACTATGTTTAATAATCTTTAAAAAATAATATTTAAAATTATAAAACTTAATCAATTTCTTTATTAATTATGAGCATTAACAAAAAGTATCAATTATCCGTTTTGCCCGACCCCCCCGGGCAAAAAGGATATGTTGATATAGTTTAGAATAGTCTTCACATTCATCACAGAAGTAGCTGCCAACTCCTATATAAGGTGTGCCGTCTTTATACGCCTAATTTTTGCACTGATTTCCTCCCGAAGTCAACTTCATGTGTCTCTGCAAAGTTGTAAACGAAATTACAAACTTCTTTGCGGTCAGATTGATTGTCCATCATCTATTACAGCGCTTACTTCTCTGTTTATTGATTTACTTTTTGTGTTTATAATTTAACACAAAGTATATTATAATATCTGTTATTTAAGACTCAAATCGGGCAAAACCGATACCTATTCATTTTGCCCATATCCGTTTTGCCCAAAACTTCAAAATTAGTAACAAGTCAAGGCGTGAATTGTTGTTAATAGGTAAATAAAAAATAACAATCACAATGTATACTTAACTAAACATATAATTAAATAAATAAAACTTATTCATAGATAACTGGTTGGTTATATAAAAAGTTGGTATACAAACCTTCACAAAAATCGTAAGAAAACTATGAAAATGTTTTTTTTTAATCTCCACAACAGATGCACTCGCGCAATGTTTTGGTTGAACTGTCATGCCATAGACGGACACACGGGTCATGACTTGAGAAATTAAAAATAACTCCATATATAATAGATTTTTGGAAAAATCGATTATTCTTCTTACCCACACTATGCTTGTTGCCCGGGCTTCCCCTATACCTACCTAAGTATGGAATTCAGGTGTAAGGCGTAGGTAAGCAGTGATCTCGAAAGTCAAATGCGAATTCGGTAAGATTGTCAAGAAAAATCGGTAAATGAAAAAAAAAATTAGATCAAATTCCTTTATTATCTACCGAAAAACCGGTAGACAGATTCGAGATTACTGGGTGTAGGTCTCTACAATTTCGGTCATAGCAAAATGTAGCTTCCACAAGAGCTTTAAAATCTTGGATTTATATAATAATAAATAATAATATATTTCATAAGTACATGTAAAAGTAAATAGGTACCTACTCATGACGACAAATTATTTTTTTAATATCTCTTATAGGTACTTTCTCATATACCTACCTAGTTAATTATTTAATTGATGTAGGTATAGAGGTATACTTATTCTATTTTATCATAACGCTAAATTAATGTTAATGAATGACACGTGTGTTTAATTACTAAGTTAAATTATGTTGGTGGGGGGCTGAGTCGCTATAAATATAATTTTAATGATCGCTAATAGTGTGGGTTAGGAGAACTTTATTTATTAATGCTCCTTGCACATAAACCATTATTAACATTAAGTTATATCATGTATATAACCACCTATGTAAGAATTAAAAGGTGTTATTATTTGAGGGCTTATTAATTTTAAGAGCTTGAGTAGCTTACACTAATAATTCAATCAAAAATTAATTATAGTTGTAATTAATTATACCTACCTACTTGGTAAAAATATTAATGGTAGGTATAGGTAAATTTTTCCCTTCCACTGTATTTTGTTCATCTATAGGTACTTAACTAGTGGACCCCGCAGACGTTGTTCTGCGACAATTTTGGCTTCGAAATTATGTAATTATTCTTAAATTTGAATATGCCCATTTACCCACTATAATTGTCTAATATGTTACTGATTTGTAGTAGACATCTGTTATTCCAAAAAAGCTAAGAATGCATGACATGAGCTGTCAAGATGGCGGAGTTTCGAATCTAATTTATTTTATAATTAATTTTATGCATATATTTTTTTCCTGATTTTTTTCCAATATTTTAATAGCCTAAATCTTATTCCCGACATAGAGGAATCCAACAAATAAGATATCGTTAAAGTCGGTACAGCCTTTCTTGAGTTATAAACGGTGTAACTAACACAACTTTCTTTTATATATATAGATATTATAAAGATGATAGATTTGTTTGTTTGTTACGATTTAACTCAAAAAAATTCGGGCGATTTTTAAAATTTTTTCACCATTAGAAAGCTACATCTTCAGCATAACATAGGCTATATTTACTTCCAGAAATAATTAGGAATCCCTACTAAAACTTGAATAATGTAACCCAAGGTGTAAAAAAATTTTGTATAATAATTATTTTATCAATAGAAAGCTACATTATCAGCGAGTAACATAGGTACAATTTTGTGTACCTATCGTACATCTACATTGCACCCATGCGAAGCCGGGGCGTGTTACTAGTTTGTTTTTTTTTTTTTTTTTTTTTTAATTTATTTACCATTTAAAAATACAAATTCAAAAGTTACTTAATGGAAATCAATGAAAACTTATCCATATTAAATTTTAAAAAATCTAATTGTAAGTTAAGTACGTAGATAGTTCGACAGAATGGTTTTATTAACACATTTATTTTATGGATTTCTGAATGTTCGAAATAAAAAGCAGGTCGACAGCGCATCATTGACTGGTGTTCTGTAGCTGAGGTACCTACCATCAAGTGAACCTCATGCTCGTCTTTTTTTTATATTAGAGGGTGCAAACGGACGGGCGAGTCACCTGATGGTTTGTGACTACCGCCGCCCATGGACATCCGCAACACCAGAGGGGTGAGCACGAACGACTATCGACAAAGTATTCGAATCGTCAAACTGTCAGTTGTATGAAAAATCTCATACAAATGACAGTTCGACGATTCGAATACTCTTTCGATACTTGTTCGTGCTCACCCCTCAGAGGTTATTAGGATGCGTAGCCGGCCTTGTCGATATCTAACAAAAAAAAATTGATTTACTTATCTAGTTTTAGTCAAATCTGAGTCCGCCTAAGAACATTTAGCTGTTTACGACAGCGGTAAGTGTAAGAACTATACTAGTTCGTTCGTATGTTAAGTGAGGTAATGTAATGCCTGTGTCGGGTCTCAGGCAGCCGCCCTTTAACTACCTCGTAATTGCGAACTGAAATTAAGTGTTATTTTTATGGTGATTTCTCTACAGCTACTTAGTTGCTTTAAATGAGCGTAAAATGTTTTATTAATTGAATCTATATAGCTTAGCTTCGATGGTGCATATAACTTATCTAGTTTAGGTGAATTTTTAGTTTATGTGTACGAGCGTTATTTCCCTTTTTACTAAATTGGACTGAACCATTAAAAATACAGTTTTATGTACCTATACTACTTCAAAAATATTCTCTAATCATTATTCAGAGTTCACGAGTGCCTAGGTAGGTAATGTATATAATTTTCAATAGGATCGCCCTAAAAAAATAAAGGTTTCACCAAAAAGTAAATGATACTGTAGGCATAAGTACTTAAAGTCAAAAAATATTAAATACCAGTTCTCAATGTTGCCAAAAAATACTTTTTGAGTTCAACATGGCCGGTTTTGCAATTAAGCGAAACCTTTCAGAATATATTAGGTATAATAAATTACGCGCACGTTTGACACTGGGAAGGGTTACATTTACGAGAGGAAAGGCGCATGTGCGAACTCAGTCCGCAATAAAACGAACCGTCGTAAATTATTGCAACTTTGTTATCTAAATGTGCCCGGGCCGTGTGATACTATACGCGCCTACACATATATCGAAGAAACATGGATAAAATGCTTTACAAACTAATAATTATGTATCAATTTCTAATTGGTTGCGCCACTCTTAAACTATGTTATGGTTGTAGGCTGGTTCTGGTGTAAAATGCAGTGGTGGATTGACACATTTTCGGCGTATAGGCTATTAAAATTTTGCTACCCTAGCCTCTATAAAGTTCACATATTTTCTAATTTTCTAAAATACAATGATAGGAATTATCTTGTAGGTACACTTCTCTCAGGAAGACTGTCGTAAAAGTAAGGAAAGTAAGACTTTCTATAAGATAGCTAAAATAAAAAAATCGGTCGTCAAATTTGCCGCCCCCAAAATCTGCCGCCCCAGGCTGAAGCCTACCTACTCAGCTTGCTGGTGAATCCGCCAGTGGTAAAATTAAATGCAATAATTTGACTACCAATTACAGTTTTTAACACAAACAAAAATAATTATACATTAATTCAAGTTCATAATAAATAACAAAAATATAACGGAAATTACAAAAGTAGATATTATGGCAAGTAATCAAAGTCACAATACGGTATTTAACGGGTCTTTGCGACAATTGGACAGACAGCTCCTTACGATTGAACACATTTACGATTTATGATGAATGTGTGTGCAAAAAGTATCAATGGTTGATCTGATCGGGCATCTGAAAGTAAATATGATTTATTCTCCGACAAAACAAAGTTTTATAAATAGTATGCTCCTTATATAGAAAAAATAAATGTGATCGTTTCATTTTAACGCAAAATTTAAACGCTTGCTCAATCCCATCTAACTTCAAGGAGGAACATTATCCTTTCTACTCAGCGCTCATAAAACCTTATCTGAAAGAAAGCAAGGCAAGCGAACGGAGCGCAATCTACATAGAGCTGATAATAGCATAGCCACTATAACGAGACCTACCAACTTTCCTCTTAAAGCGAAGAAACTCCGGCAACATAACGAAATACAGGGGTTTAATTTCTCTGGTCAAGGAAAAGTAATCTTGGCTGAGCGCTGAGGGCGGTTTACGATCTCGGGCGGAGAAGGCTTTTATATTTATTAAGTAAGTTGGGCTTTCGGCAGTATTAATCCACCTTTATGGAGGGGTGCCTAGGCGCCTGTGGTCGATGGCAATGTAAGTGGAGATTATGCCAGTACTTGCAGACCCTTCTGTTTGTTAAGTAGGCGCTTATTTTATTATTATGGCACATGATACATTATATTTGTTGGGATATTAATTATGTTAAGTGGTGATAGCAAATATATGCAATAAAAAATAAAATCTTTATGTTCTTTCGTTCTTAGAACCTACTAGTAGTAATATTTGCATGTCCTTCTTAACACATCCGCTTTTCAGCATCCGAAACGTCGGGATAAACAATTTAAACAATATAAATAATAAATCGCGTTTTAATCCGGTAGGTATACAGTATTAATAAAAGACAATATTACGGTCCTGCGTGTTCACTTATATGTACCTACCTATATTATTCATGCCTTTATATAGGACGCTTCATTGTCGTTTCACTACGACAGACCAGACCAGATACGAGAATACCTATAGTCATTTATTACACGTTCCAAATATCTTCTAAATTTACCTACTGAACACTATTGATAAATAAATATATAAACATAATTCGTTAAATCCTTATCAGTAATTACATTAGTCATCTAAGCTAAGGTATCTATAGGTACTTATTGACTTACACCAGGGGGACTTTGCACGCTAATGTTAGTTAAACACGATGGATTATGGAGCCCAATTTCTAATATAGCGTATCGCCAGACGGACGTCTGTCTCGCCAGATATTATGTTTCGATGTAGAGAACGTACCTAAGAAGACGTACAAAAAATATTCATTTAACTTACTTCTATAGGATATTCGAGCCTTTTCAGCTGGCTACGTTAACGTTATCATATTTTTACGGTCTTCGTGAAAGCGCACACTTTTATTAGGGTGAGCTTTACTACGCCTCTAGATTAGACTTGGATAAATTATTAGCTTTGAGGTAAAAGTAACCAGTGACTTGGTTTTTTGCACATGTAAGGCAAACTAGCAGATGTCATTGTCATGTTAACCAACGAGCCGTCTATGAATATCCACAAAATGTGAAGTAACGGATGCCAGACCTTAACAGGAAAGAGATTAAACTAACTTCGTATGGCTTAGAATTTAGATAAGAAATCATCCGAATCCTGAAACATTTTTTAATTGTTCTATGGATATGAAAAATAAGAGAGAATAGAAGTTTTCCTTACTTAAGATATAGGCAGTCGACCAATTTTCTGATTTCTTAAAATTGTATTAGCGACATTATAGAATGGTGTAATTTTTTGTATTTCTTTTCAAAATCAAAATTAACGCGTGCGTTTTCTGGCTAGGAATATTGATTTTTCAAAAATTCGATGATGCACTTTTAGCTTTTATCAAAATCGGGCCTGAGACTTCCTTAAGTTCGGATTCGGATTTGACCATGCCGCCCACTAGAAAAAAATCATTCTGTATATATTGATTCATGTGCATGTAATAACATCTTTTTCCTTTTATAAAATTTTATACCAACGGAGAAAAGTAGTAGGACCTATTTCACGATAAAAATTCGGCGAGCCTAAGTAAAAACGAAATTATGACGCGTGAAGAAATCGGTCCCGTATTTATGGGGAGAGTTATTGTTTGAAACGTCTAAGTCGTAATTCTGGGGCATAAAGCAGGCTTCCCCTGTTCCCCTAGCTCTCCTCCCAACCTCCCACGCCCAGGATGCTGTTTTTCCCGTGCGAAATGGCCCGTTTGAAATTGTTGTTTTATGGTACTTTTTAGTAGTTGACTTTGTTGGAGAGAATATTGATCGATAGGTAGGTACATATTCATATAGAAGATGATATTTTATTTTAACGCTGAGTTTTGATTTTTCGTCTGAGGATTAAAAGTGACAATTATTAAAAAACAATAAAACGTATAAGAAAAAAATAATAAGGCTGTACAGAACAAGGTAAGTAAATAGGTATTAGCTGTATGCTTTGAGACTCAATTGGCAAAAAACGATACAACAAGTTTTTGGAGCGTAAAGAAACCTATACCTACCACACAATGATAAAAAATAAGAACACATTTTTATATTTTAAAATACAAAAAAACCTCTTGAGAAAATATTGAAAGCTTGAACCGATAAAATTTCAAAATAACGACCTGTCACATTTTATAATATACTACAATGAAATTATCTCCACCATTTTTAAAGTAAGAACGAACGGATGAATCTCGAATGCTATTGGTCGGCTCTTGACAGGCGAGTGAAATACGCTTGGGCTGCCCGCTCCAACACAGCGGGTGTCACTAAAATCCCCTAATGAAATTAAATTCCGTACATTTTAGATTTGCTCGTAAATAAAATGGGTATCTAATCCGCTGATTAATGAATATTGATTCAGGTTTTTGTCTCTTTCTACGTATTACCTTATGGCTATTTGATTGGAAATAGGTACTGAATTCCAGCTTAGTTAGTTAGAATACCTACTTAGTTTGCGTTTCTTTGGTTATACAGGGCTTCTATTCTCTCATGGTCTAATATGTTTATAATTTTCTATTTACCTCTGATATTTTTTTACATTCGAACTGACTGAGGAACAACAATCTGACATAAAAACACAAGACTATAATATGTTGCGATGTTGTATGATGATATATTTTTGTATGTTATGATAACATTCTATGATTTCAAAATTATAGGTAATTATTAAGACCTATTTGTGTATCAAAATAACCGAAGGGCATTATAAATCCAAAGACATTTTTAAGATCAAATAAGCGACAAACGACGGTAATATATCAATTGAGAATACTTTATACACGACTAAGCCCGTAATGTCTTTGATATGGAGCATCTTAGCACTTTGAGAGCATTTTAGATAAAACTACGTGTCGGATAGGTCTGTGGATTTAGTTACAACAAAATTACAAGTTTATGAGGGACAATATAGTGGCTTACGGCTTACGGGAACACTCATGAACACTAAAAGGCCGGTTTAGTGCCCTACTGATGATTTACTGGGTGCATTCCTCTGATGACGTCACCGTTTGTTTTCATAATAATATTAAGAAAGTCATTGGATGAAATACTAGGTATATATGACCTAATTATAGTACCTAACTAAATATGTAGATAGTTGATAGTAAATCAATCCAAAGTAAGTTTGAACATTAATAAATACCTACTTAGATTCCATTCTTTGTAAATAAGGAAATTATATAAAAATATATACAATATATAATTTTAATAATAGAAGTAAGTAGGTATCTATTGAAACCAAAAATGTGCATTTTATTTGCATGAGGACTACATCGTTTGGCAATTAACTTTAACGATCGACGCATTTGTTAGTTATAGCAACAAAAAGCATCTTATAAGAGTTTTTCACAATGTACTTAAGGTTTCAGCCCACCCATGCTGTGAAATAATAAAACACGAGTCATATCACGTGTGTACGGCATAAATTATGGCGAAGAAACCGATATTTCATCCAAGCTATCATAAATTATGTGTATTATAAAGCCTAAAACAAAATATATTAACGACACTGTACGGTATCACTTCGTACTGAGCCTGATCGTAATGTGAGATGATATATAATTTATGTAAGACATTAATTATTTCTAAAGGGTCCGTCTACTTCTAAGGTCTTCAGGATTTCATGGGATTACATTTGCATATTTAAGTGATTGGAGAGTTTAAGGACGAAGGTCTACTGATGCATTAAACTTTAAAATGAAATAACCAAAAGGTTGTTCCGTCTATAATTTATTTAAATGGAACACCTTAGTTGCAGTTATATGATACCTATATTGCTTTTCTTTAGCAATTAGGTACCTACATGCTTAAAGTAATATAATCTTATGCCTAATTTGACTCAAAAAATCATAAAAGAAACATAATCTCAGTTATCTCATATTTTGGTCATTAAGTCTAAAGTCATCCAAATTGTGAAGAACTGCTGTTATTATGTCCGATATCAACGAGCGCAAGGCATCATAGTAGCTGATATCCACGTAAATCATCATCAATCTATGAGTCGATCTATTTTTGTACTTCAAATATTTGCAATTTTAAAACTTTTTCCACTAGCCTAATGCCCGAAGTGAACTGACGGAAAAATATTTTACTAGAAAATGTCTTAAGAGAATGCAGGGAACCCAGCTGCCAGTATCGTTACTCAACGCACTTCAAATCATATTTTAATTTTTTTTTAAATATCGACAGACGAGCATGAAGTTCACTTGATGGTAGGTGATATTTCAGCCACATCAGTCTGAAATTGAAATGCGCGTTACCCGGTCGGAATTGTTCCATCCATCCCATCGTAGCACACGGCAGGTGCTCTACCAAACGCGTCAAGGAGGTCGTCAAAATTTCATAGTTCATTTAAAAATAAACTTTTATTTAAGATACCTCCTTAAGAAGTTATTTGTTATTTATTTAACAGATCTTGAAATTCGAAATGGATCGTATTTCAGCATCATTTCCGATATTTATCTAGCGTATGCGATCAGATTTATGGAAACTCACTAGAATTTACGATCTTATATTTTTATGCAAAGAGCGTCGCCAAATGTGCGCTGTCGGTCCCGAAAAAATATAGAGCCACGTCCTTTTGCACGTAAAAAGGATGCGACAGAATAAATATACATGGAGCCACCCTTTTTGTCCATTAAACGACCCGAGGTTTTTTCTGTTGCCATAAAATGTGCCCCAATAAATATGTAAATCTACCAAAACTGCGCGCTGCCGATGCCGCTCCGTTTTGTGAGTTTCACTTTCAACCGTTCAAGTTAGTCGGCACAATAGCAAGATTTGTAAAGCATTTTATCGAGAAGCGTGCCTATATTATGGCCATTGTTTCAATTATTGTCTGTACCAGGCATCTACTCAATGTCAAGAATAATCAGACATTGTATTATTACCACTAAGCGCTAGCTTATTGTCATTTTTATAGAATAGAATATAGAATAGAATACGTTTATTCATCAGAAAGTACATAGTAAAGT
Organism: Anthocharis cardamines; assembly: GCA_905404175.1. Classification (NCBI taxonomy): domain Eukaryota; kingdom Metazoa; phylum Arthropoda; class Insecta; order Lepidoptera; family Pieridae; genus Anthocharis; species Anthocharis cardamines. Next base: position 7,430,363 of record FR989959.1, read on the forward strand.
ATAAAATAAAAACATTAAATATAAATACACTTCTGATGAAAAGGCCACTGGACTCAGCATGGTGTGGTGAGGTTTTGGCAAACTCACCACGCTGTTTTTCAGCCGTGGCCTATTCACCTCACGGATGCTAAAACGCTAGTTAAATATTAACAAAAACCAAAAAGTAATTAAAAAACAAACGGTAATTAAAACTATAAAAAATATCTACAGAAGAAAAGAAAACATAAAAAATATAAAAGATATCGACACAATATCAGAGCACATAAAGAGGAAAGAAGCTTAACGGGATAAAAAAAAAAAAAAAAAAAATTGTAATCAAAAATAATAAACACACCACAAACATACATGTAGATTAGAAATATCAATAGGTATATTAACTTACATGATTACGTTTTATCCTGACCCTAGTTATAAAGGCGTACTCTCATTTAGTTGTCCTTGCAGCAAGTAAGCCCTCACTTTTTGTTTAAAGGTATATAAATTCTTTAATTCACGTAAAGGAGGGGGAAGGTCATTCCAGCATTTACTTGCTGCATATTTAAAACAACCTCTGAATGCCGTCGTTTTATACTTTGGCATAGTAAAAACACAAGAAAAGATCGGGACTTATGTAGTTGTTGACTGCGTGATAAAACAAGCTTATTATAAAGATAAGATGGTATATGATGGTTTACTACCCCATGCAAGAGAGTGTAAAGGTGAAGCTGTCTTTGCGCGGCCATCTTAAGTAGACCTGCGTTATTAATAAAAGGAGTTACATGTGCACGCGGTGGTACATTAAAACAGTAACGAATGCAAGCATTTTGTAGTCTTTGGATTAGACGCTTACTCCTCGCTAGACAGCAACCATCGTAGACTACATCACAGTAATTAAACTTTGAAAGAACTAGGGAATTACAAAGTTGTATTCGTAGCCTTTGATCGATAAAATTTCTAATACGATATAAGACTTTCAGTCGGTAAAAACAGTTCCTTGCTACCTCAGCTATATGCTCTTCAAATACCAGTGATGAGTCCATAACCAAACCAAGGTTTCTAGCCACCTCAACACGTTCCAAGGCTTCTCCATTGATGACAATTTTTGGATCAAATAACGTTATATGCTCTACTTGCTTTCTTGAACCAAGAACCATATACTTGGATTTAGATGGGTTAAGTACCAGATTATTTTTAGTTGACCAGTTAAATATATGGTCAAGGTCAGAATTTATAGATTTTAATGCAGCAGAAGCGTCACTTGGAGTAAAACTTATAGATGAATTGAGCTAATTGCTATACCTAGCATTGAATGAATTAATGAAAAAGCTTTTTATTCCATTACACTTTGCTTCTTTTTATAATTCTTTAAGGATATTATTGAGGTAGTAGGTATATTAAGAAAGCTAAAATAACTATTGTTAGTAAGTAATATGAAATTATTGTATATGTTATCAAATTTAATTCAGTCCCGTTTTGATTCCTTTACAGAAAGCTTGCAACACATGCACTGAATCCTATAAAAATAGAAATTAAATGTTATATTAGCGTACCTACTTACATACAGTTTTTAAGATAATATAAATAATTAAAAATAAGAATATTTTTATTGTTATGAAGCAGAAGATATCTTTTTAGAAACTTGCTTAAAAACAAAATGCTAAAAACCCTTAGGTATATAAAAATTAAATACACTAATACATAGTATACACTAATACATAACATACTACACTCGAGACTAAAATAGTTAATCAAAGGTAAAATACCTCTGTAATTAATAAATCTAAGCATTCATATTATTATATACTACTTACTAGTATTATTTTCTAGAGCGTCGCAGAGTTTTCACGCAATGTATCCGAGGGTGCTCGATCGATCGGCCCGGGGGATAGCGACAACGCCAGGGCTACATCTGTTTTTTAATATCTAGGCGATGGGTTTTTTGTCGTTAAAATGGTTTTTCTTCCCTTAGCATTCAAAGCAATTAAATAATATGCACCTATATCAATAGCGAAATTAATATTATTCTAGATAACATAGTTAAAATGAATTTTATCTCAATAGAGAGATAAGATAAGTACTTAGTAATATGTATATTTCAGGAACATATAAAGCAAATTATAGGAGGTCAATTAATTCACTAAGAATGAAAGGAAATAACTAACTTTTAATAAATGTTTTCTTATTGATTAAATGTAAGGAGCTGTTAGTAGATATATATATTGAAATAATGAATCTAATATTATTAAAGTTAATAATATTAAGTGGGAGAAGATCGAGATGGCACACGTAGGGAAATCTAGCGGTTGAAGGGTAGACCCAGGTTCTATTGGGAAGATAGAGTAAATAATATTGTCTTTTATTAACGCGAGTATCACACATTTAAATAAAATACTGTATACCGGATTAAAACGCGATTTATTGTTTAAATTATTTATCCCGACGTTTCGGATGCTTTTCAGCAACCGTGGTCGCGGGAGACTGAAAGATGACAGTTGTCTTATATTTGAAATGTCACAAAGTTGCCATATTTAATTCAATTAAATTAAAAAATAATCTATTAATTTAGGTAACACAATGTACATCTATGAACGTCAATAAAAAATAATACATATTAAATTACTAATTTTACTAATATTAAATGCTTCTAATTTTACATTTACTACCAGTTCACAAATCAAGGGCGTAGAGCGGACGAGAAGAACTGGCAAGAAACTCGCCGCCACTCTTTTTAATCGCCAAGTTTTTGTTTTACAATTATTACATATTAACGCCATCTATTCCTACGGAGTTGATATTTACTGTAATTTTCTATATTATGACAATATTGACTAACGGTGTCCTCTTGTTTTTTAGTATGTTTGATTTGGGGCTTTAGATTTTTAATAACTGGATCCCAGGTGTTGGAAAGTCTCAAACCATCTTCTCTATTGAAGTTAGGATGTTTTTTAATTTCAATAGCCTCACGTACTAGCCTGGGAAAGAATCTACTTTCTTTAGCAAGGATTTTTGGTTGGTCGAAACGTATGTAATGGTTTGGTTTATCCAGAGTGTGTTCACATACTGCTGATTTAGAGTGACGTCTGTTTTTGATATCCGCAATGTGTTCCTTAAGTCGGTTTGAAATGCTACGTTTAGTTTGCCCAATGTAGGATAAACCACAGTCACAATCCAGTTTATATACACCTGAATCTTGCAAAGGAATATTACTTTTTATTGGTCTCAAGAACTGTTGAATCTTCTTGTGTGGCTTGAAAACTGTATTAATAGAAGCTCGTTTTAAGATTCTTCCAATCCTGTCTGTAACACCCTTCACATAAGGCAGGTAGGCTGGTTGACGTTGTACTGTTTGTGGTTTATTCCTGTTTCTGTGATGCTGTGGAGGCACCCGCAGCTTGTTGTCACGGAGTACTTGCTTAACATGCTGCAGTTCCCCGTTGAGGTGGGCAGCATCACAGAGGCGGTGGGCTCTCTGAAACAAACATACACCGACAGAAGAGAGTTGGCAAGGGTGGTGGTGGGAATCACCATTGAGGTACTTATCAGTATGGGTTATTTTTCTAAACACAGTATGGCCAAGTGTACCATCCCCTCCCCGAACCACTAAAATGTCTAGAAAGGCCAGTGAGTTATTATTCTCCTTCTCCATAGTGAATTTAATGTTACTATGTATGGAGTTAAGGTGGTCTAGAAATACAGATATGTGTTCCGTGGGCAGAATAGTAAAGGTATCGTCTACATATCGCTTGTAAAGCCTCGGTTTAACCGGGCTTGTGGCCAGGGCTCTTTCTTCGAAGTCCTCCATGAAAATGTCAGCGACAACAGGGGAGACTGGAGAGCCCATAGCCACCCCATCAACCTGTATATAGAATTCACTATTCCACATTAGGTAGCCAGATGTTAAACAATGTTCTAAAATATCTGCATATTCTGGTGACATGTTGTGTTCTGATAACCTTTTCTTAACAATATTTAGACAGTCCGATACAGGAATATTAGTAAAAAGAGACTCAATGTCAAAGCTTACCATGGTTTCATTGTTGGAGAGTTTGAGATCTTTAATAGTTTCAACAAAATGGTATGAGTCTTTAACATGAGCACTACTGTTCCCTCTGAGGGGAGAAAGTACTTTAGCCATGTGTTGAGCTAGTTTATGTGTGGGTGTGTCGATCTGGCTCACTATAGGTCTTAAAGGTGTGTTTATTTTGTGAATTTTAGGTAACCCATACATTTTTGGAGGCTTTGCACCTGCATGTGCACTGTATCGGACTGTCTAAATATTGTTAAGAAAAGGTTATCAGAACACAACATGTCACCAGAATATGCAGATATTTTAGAACATTGTTTAACATCTGGCTACCTAATGTGGAATAGTGAATTCTATATACAGGTTGATGGGGTGGCTATGGGCTCTCCAGTCTCCCCTGTTGTCGCTGACATTTTCATGGAGGACTTCGAAGAAAGAGCCCTGGCCACAAGCCCGGTTAAACCGAGGCTTTACAAGCGATATGTAGACGATACCTTTACTATTCTGCCCACGGAACACATATCTGTATTTCTAGACCACCTTAACTCCATACATAGTAACATTAAATTCACTATGGAGAAGGAGAATAATAACTCACTGGCCTTTCTAGACATTTTAGTGGTTCGGGGAGGGGATGGTACACTTGGCCATACTGTGTTTAGAAAAATAACCCATACTGATAAGTACCTCAATGGTGATTCCCACCACCACCCTTGCCAACTCTCTTCTGTCGGTGTATGTTTGTTTCAGAGAGCCCACCGCCTCTGTGATGCTGCCCACCTCAACGGGGAACTGCAGCATGTTAAGCAAGTACTCCGTGACAACAAGCTGCGGGTGCCTCCACAGCATCACAGAAACAGGAATAAACCACAAACAGTACAACGTCAACCAGCCTACCTGCCTTATGTGAAGGGTGTTACAGACAGGATTGGAAGAATCTTAAAACGAGCTTCTATTAATACAGTTTTCAAGCCACACAAGAAGATTCAACAGTTCTTGAGACCAATAAAAAGTAATATTCCTTTGCAAGATTCAGGTGTATATAAACTGGATTGTGACTGTGGTTTATCCTACATTGGGCAAACTAAACGTAGCATTTCAAACCGACTTAAGGAACACATTGCGGATATCAAAAACAGACGTCACTCTAAATCAGCAGTATGTGAACACACTCTGGATAAACCAAACCATTACATACGTTTCGACCAACCAAAAATCCTTGCTAAAGAAAGTAGATTCTTTCCCAGGCTAGTACGTGAGGCTATTGAAATTAAAAAACATCCTAACTTCAATAGAGAAGATGGTTTGAGACTTTCCAACACCTGGGATCCAGTTATTAAAAATCTAAAGCCCCAAATCAAACATACTAAAAAACAAGAGGACACCGTTAGTCAATATTGTCATAATATAGAAAATTACAGTAAATATCAACTCCGTAGGAATAGATGGCGTTAATATGTAATAATTGTAAAACAAAAACTTGGCGATTAAAAAGAGTGGCGGCGAGTTTCTTGCCAGTTCTTCTCGTCCGCTCTACGCCCTTGATTTGTGAACTGGTAGTAAATGTAAAATTAGAAGCATTTAATATTAGTAAAATTAGTAATTTAATATGTATTATTTTTTATTGACGTTCATAGATGTACATTGTGTTACCTAAATTAATAGATTATTTTTTAATTTAATTGAATTAAATATGGCAACTTTGTGACATTTCAAATATAAGACAACTGTCATCTTTCAGTCTCCCGCGACCACGGTTGCTGAAAAGCATCCGAAACGTCGGGATAAATAATTTAAACAATAAATCGCGTTTTAATCCGGTATACAGTATTTTATTTAAAAGATAGAGTAAAGGCAAACCTGCGCGAAGTACCTACAAGGTGGCAATTAGCAGGAAATGGCGCAAGACAGAGCCCGGTGGAAAACTCGTTTCAATCGTTTCTTCTCGAGGTCAATGCTCATTTTGGGTCACTGAGACAGCGGAGTAAGTAATAATATTAAAATTAATGTACAATTAGACTACTAAGCAGGTCAAAAATCGATTAAAAATCATCATAATTTATATCCCCAAATCGCAAATTAAAATCACGACAGGCACAAGGTAAAAGATATATTTTTCTTTAATGAATGGTATTGATCGCTCGCGAGGCTATAAGCGAATAATTTACGACTACCTCTGCTCTCGGGTTCCGCAGCGTGCCCTGAAGGTGTGTTATTTATATTCCCCTTTTTATACCCCCTTTTTTCGCAGCTCGTAACGGCTGGCAATAAAGGGGACGTAATTTTAATTTCATGATTGGAAAGCTCGATTGGCCGGTTATGTGGCTTAATGAGTTTATTGCGGCAATGATAACGGTTGTGAGACTGTTCTGCATTATTCCGAATTAATATTCGATGTTATTTTCGGCTAAATCATATTTTACATCACTCTAAATGAGAACAAGGGCAAATTAAGTAATTTCCTCTACGGAGCATGGAAATGTACCCAGGATTCAATATATTCTAGAAAAATCAACTACGTTTATTTGTAGAGTAGGTAGTAGGACCTTTCTACCTACCTACCTACTCCATACTGGACTACTAGAAAGAATCTACCTTTTAGACAAATTACACTTCAACTAAAATACAATGGTGTAGCATTGAAATAATTTATGTCAGCTTACTCTACCTATGCTATTTTTCAAAAAATTAAAGCATATCTAATTATCTACATAAAACGGCACTTCAATGCAAACTTCAAGTGTTAAAAGGGACTGAAACCTCTAGACGGTATATTTATGTACATACCTACTACCTATTCCGGAGATTCCCACACCATATTGAAAAAGATAAATCTTCCTCGCCACCCGCCCTTCGCTACGATCCATTAACTCGAGCTTTTTGTGTCAGGAATATTCCAACTTAAATATACATACCTAAGCGTGCTTATATACGACGAGTAATAAATAAGATCGGATAAGTTCGAACTCGTTTGAAAGTATCTTGAGATACAATGTTGGTTCTTTTATATTCATAATGCCTTGACTGGTTTTGTATTTTAATAAATCCGTTAGTAAAATATGTAAGCTGTTACTATAAAACTTAAACGTAAAGCAAAAAGGAGACGTGTCTGATTTATACTTATGGCATATAGACTGGGGATTATGTTCGCACTTACATGTGTTATAATTTTTTTATTCCCATCATTCGCAACATTGTAATACACCTTTGAAGTCACTTAACGAAAATATAGCGTATTAAATCGCATAAAGAAAACAGTGTTTTCAGAAGATAGTTTTGGATAAAGGAAAGTTTTAAGGGCGTCGTAACATTTGGGCATAAATTTGGTGAATGCTTTTGAAAAGAATCTATGGCGAGAGAATTGTTAATAAAGATATAGAGGGTAATATCTTATGGGATATTAGTGACGTTTTATGAGGGTAATGATAGGGAATTGGACATCGATGAATGCACCCGCAGCTACAGTGATGACTTTTGATCGCAATTTATCAATATTTTACCCGAAAGAGACATTTCAGTCGGCTCAAGCGTAGAAAAAGCAATCGATTATTCATATGTAACAAACTACAGAACTTAACAGTCAATTATATAGAGTCACATATAGAAGGTGTTGAGGAAACCGTGTCTGAAAAACAAATGATATATACGTAGGTATACTTTCTCCAGTGTTAATAAATAGGCATTTTAAACTATGAATTAATTCCAATTAATCTTCTAAGACATTTAGTGCACATAAACACGCCAATTTTATGAGTAATTAACCGGTCATAATTGAAAAAAAAATGTTTTAATACAAATTAATTACAATAAATGTAAGTTTCAGGTATTAAACAAAATAACGAGCGAACACATTAGGAATGTAAAAGATTTTTAATATACACACCGGCCACTTCATTAAAATAATTTAAATGCCTATTTTAAAAGCTGTTACGAATTTTATAACAATCCTACATCGTTTAAACTTTGGCGTCCGAGCAGGTTATAATGTTTTATGATAAATTTTCAATAGTACTGTAAAGTGTTTACTACTATTTAGCTACTGTAGATTTTTTTATTAAAACACGTTTTCTACGTTACCTTTTATTGGTACTTAATTAATATTGTTCACTGCTCTCGTTGAAATAATTAGTAATTTATTACGCGGAGAAGGAACTGTGCCTTTGATATTACTTGGCAAATAAACAAATAAGTTTTCTACAAAAATAATAAGTAATTCTTATTACTACACCTAAACGCGTGTCCGGCTTCACGTTGAAAGCTAGGTTCTATACTTATGTAAAAATGAAGGCAATATTCGTTGCGGTAAGATCTTTATATTGTGAACTCTTATTCCATTTGAATGTTATATTTTAGAACTTAAGTATATAGAATGCAGTCGAATAAAACGGCTTTGGAATTTATTTTGTACTAGCAAAAGTACGGGCACTTCGCACTGGTGCAATGTAGATGTACCTACTATACACAAAAAAAAGCCTATGTTACTCGCTTTGCCTATATTTATTTTTAAAATCGGTTCAGTAGATCCAGAGATTACAACCTCAAAAACTCACAAACTTCAACTCTTTATAATATTAGTATAGAATTATAATTCTATAATTATAGATGAAAATAACCTACTTGAAAATATCAGACAGGTGTTTTAAGAAAAACAGTTTTTATGTAGTATTTAATAAATCCGTTTAACTGGACATGTCTCGTAGGAATAAGATGATTTTTTTATATATATAATTATTAGATAATATTTTTATTGTGAATAACGTAGAAACCTATCGATCACATATATTTTAATTTCAAATTAATAATATATAATAAATGCGAAACAGAAATCTTGTTAGCTACCAAGTCCCACTTATGTATTCTAATGCTCATTATAGGTACATAATATTCAAGAAATGTTACCACGAGACCTATTTCAAACCGGCCATAAATGTCGTCAGGATAATATTTTACGACGGCTTACGGGGAGGCGGGGATCCGAATTCTTATCTTACCTACACATGTGGAATGACATCCAAATTTATCGACTTAAAAATATCAACTCAGATGGAAAACGAGATACCGCATTGGATCCGGCCCGCTAGATAAAACGTTATTGAATTTAAAAACAAAAAACTTGATCGTATTTTAAACTAGGCATATTATATTAAATTACTGAGCATATTATATTAATTATTAAGACTGATTAAATATTTTTTAAAATCTTTTAAAAATATTTAATCAGTCTATGGAATTAAAAAAGTACTTAAAAACCCCAAGAAAAGTTCGCGATGGCATAGGTATTATGTACCTACATCTCCTCAGATAGACTTAGTACAATTTATCTTTAAAATATTGGGTTATTTGAGAAGCTATTTTTCCAACTCTTCATAAATATGTTTGTTTCTCAACCGAACAGTGCTTTTTTAACATAAAGAACACCACATTTAACTTGGTAGGTATAGTGCATAGCCATGGCGGGTTGCTAGTAGGTATATGATGAGAAATGTACCTTTGCAGTGATTAATTCGTAAAAATAAAGTAAGTAACCAGGTTCGTCTTCAGATATATAGATTAAGTGGCATAGCCTAAGGTATAATTATCAGGGACGAGGAATATATTGAAAAACTAAAAACAGTAAACTGGATACTTTTCGCTTGACTTCGCTTTCATACACTGTGTGAAAGTTTAAAATTTCGTAGTATGGTGTGCTTAGTCTTTTGAAAAGTGTGTCCCTTCACCACTGATACCTAATTATTATGAAAAAAGAAGGTTGCATACAAACTGTTACAAAGTTGATATGTCTGGCTCTTAAGGCATAAAGTACACGCTAATGCACTTAGCGTGATGTTATAACAAGATTTTCTTGAGTGCTAACAGATGTCTGGAAGCGTTTGCAGACGTCCGTTTCTGCTCATTCAAAATTGTTTTCACAAACATACATATAATGTAAGCCTAGCACTATGTCTGAAAAACTGCCGTCATAAGCTAAAAAGCTCTATTTCAACTGGTGACTTTCGAAATACTTAGTTGATATTTTATAAATGTCCTTTTCTCACTAACACTTGTGATAGAGAATATATTTAAGCAAGAGCACAATAAAACAAAATCTCTATTTTTTTATTGAGATACAGCTTTTTGGCGGCAGATCTTTCATAAATTAAATATGCATTTACATAGCAGACTTAAAACACAGTAGGTAGGTACTAATTAGATTTACGAACATGTTTATCTTTGAATCTAAAAATGTATATGAGTTAGGGGCTAAGTCTGGAATCTAGATTGATTTTAATAGTTCTGTTTGCTGATCTTAATCAGAGATATTGAACGAGAATCACTGAGTCATCATTGTGACTGATTACAACGAGCTAGAACGTTATATTTGGAACAGTCCATTCCTAGTACACCTAAGTACCTATGTAATAATATTTTGCCATATTAAAAGTCGTAGAAGAAAATAAAACCAAACCTGTATGTAACGAGATCCTTCCGTGATTTTAGCACAAATTTGGAACAAAATGTATTACTAAAACTAAATAAAACATCGACTTCACTCTGTTGTGTTTCAAATTGGACTAACAGAGCCAGGTTGTGGGTTTGGGCCAGTTATATGAGTGCAATAAACCAAACCGCATCTATTATGGAACTGCCTTACAGCTGACGATGACGTGGAATTTAAATACCATTTATGGCTCCAATTTGGGCCGTTGACCGAATTCAGTATGGCTGTAAAAGCGTTAGAATTTAATTGAGAATGTTATTGGCCTTTAAATTAAACAAATATAGTCGATGTTGTCATGATTTCCGAATTTTATATTGTTGTAATTATTAATTATTCATTTTCTTTAATTTTGTGATGTTGCATAGTCTGTATATTTAAATAAATATAACGTTCGTTCAATAATCTGTAAAAATGTATAATTTGTGAACCATGGTGATCTCGTGATTGACGTTACTGAGCTGGCTTGCTGTCTCCTGTTTGATTACTTTAGGGGTCAGATAGCTTGCGACTAAGCTTTGCAGTCGAATAGGAATCATCTCTAGTAGGTAACAAGAGTATACTCTGTTAAACAAAGTATTGAAAAATCAACCAAGAGTTGTAAATGTATAATTTGAAGGAAATACAACTGGTACAAGTCTAGATGCAGTTTTATTATCATCATGATGTTGGTTTTATAGAATCTTAATATAGAAGGGGAATCAGCGGTTTTATAAGGGAATGGTCACGAGATGAATGTGTGTGGGCGAGATAAAATAGCTAAGTTCAAGATTCAACGGTATATTTATCAAAAATATATTACAGAGAGTTAACCCGGTAGTTGCTAGTAAATTATTGATATTAGTTTTTTCGTCTATGTATTTGCGTGTTGTTCCCACGAGAATGTAAGTGAGTGCTAATATTTCACCATAGGTAGGTACATACTGCTGATAGAGGGCAAATCTTTGTATTTTTTTTTTCGTTTATATATATTTTTTGATTATTATAGTTAATTACTTAAAGATGTCATGTGGAACATGGTGTAATGGTTGCAGCTCCTTACAAAACATTTGTAAAACAAAAACTTGGCGATTGAAAAGAGTGGCGGCGAGTTTCTTGCCAGTTCTTCTCGTCCGCTCTACGCCCTTGATTTGAGAACTGGCAGTAAATGTAAAATTAGAAGCATTTAATATGCATTTTTTATTGACGTTCATAAGTGTACATTGTGTTACCTAAATGAATAAATGATTTTTGAATTTGAATTAATAAGAATGTGGAAAACATTTTAAAATTCGAAAGATATTTGCAAAATTGACCAATTACCTGACTCATCTAGTGAACAAATCTTCATTTTAATTCTAACTTAAAACGAATGAAAGCATATTTTACTTATTTAATGAAAGATTATCATTGATATGATAAACAATGATCTTCAAAGTGTTTATTTATTCTAATCTATTCCTACCCTTACAGGCACCTATTATATAAGTGTTAAGATTATATACTCCGGAGATACAGATGATACGATTTATTTTAACGTTTCTTATTAATTCTGTTTTATTGTTAAAATTTTCTAATACACTATGGGTAGTTTTAACGCTGCCTATAATGTGATTATACGTAATATAATAGTAATATTTTATCTGGTATGTTATGACTTACATCATCTTAATCGTTAATGTGTGGTTGTATAATATAACTGAAGAATTCGAAGCAATTATTTGCAGTGCTTGTCTCTGATTGATGTAGAGTGTAGTTAAACAAAAGCGAACAAACCTCAAATGTTTGATATGACAGTAACACCTCAGCGTAACTGCGAAGTGAAACAAAAACGCCGCCGCTTAAAAATAACAGCAATTATCAAATATTTGATTGTAAATATCGGTCCTTAAATCTCATGCACACTAAATATTGTGACTTGGATACGTTAACTTGGTCCAAAATGATGTAACGAAGTGTGCAAACATAGTATGTGTACACGACTTATTAACAAATCTTCACTACACGTTCTCTTAGAATCAAAACGTAACATCCTTAGAGAGAAAGTTTATTGTAATTTAAACCTTATCAGCGAAAAATAAGAGCCTATTTGTTTTTATTTACAGATTTAAAACTGCATTTAGACGATCGGCTCGGCGTTTATTGCACCCAAGAGCAATTCATACCGAGTTAACGTTTGACTAATTTGTGAAGTATTGTGGGCATCATAAACTGAGGCCAATGTCATCCATCAGCTGTTTCGATAATCGAAAGTCATTTGTCGATTAAATAGTTATGAGTTCATATTTATTATGACTTAAGGCTATGAACTATTTTATTGCCTTCCGAAGACAGGTTTTCAAAGAAGTTCAGTACTTTCTAGGTGCTTATTTATATTGTATAAGCGCCATACCAATAGAACTTATAATCTTAAAATAGTAGTACTAGTAGGTAATTGTAGAATTCGATAGAGGGACATTTTTGTCAAACCGTTTGATACCTATTAAGATCTTATGTTTCGAAATAGCTACATATATATAGTTTTTATAGATACTATTCAATTTACTTACAATGTAATGACTAATAACTGCTTAAAAAAATTAAGTTAAAATAATATTATTACCTACCATTAATTTAGAAAATTAAGTAGGTAATCTTTGTGTAATTTTACTAATCAATATTAAAAATATTAGAAATAGCTGATGCTCGCGACTCGCGTGGGCTTCATCTTAAGCAGAGCTTTTGAGCTTTTTTTTCTTCATATTTTATATTCATATCCACTATTCCACGAATACAATATATTGAAAGCGGTGAAATAATCAAACTATTTATTTCATTTACATATCAAACTACTATAGATCCCCCTGACTCTGTTTTTAGCATGTTTTTCTATGTACAGACATTCGACATCTACAGTTTTATTACATGTATAGAAGATCTAATAGAAATAAACAAAGCAACTTACTATTAGTGATGAAAAGAAATCGTAGATTTAGTTATCTTTACAGAATGAGATTGTAATAGTACTGTTACTACTTACACTATCAAACGTTTTTCATGTAACAAGTAAAATCTAGACAGCAAAACTTGCGTGCACAAACTCACAAATCGAAATAACAACTGACCACTAATGTTAGAGATCACCTTGAACTTCGTTTTCACTTTTCGCGTTCAAATAAACACACGTTTTATTGTTTTGTACATTATTATGCAAATGAGTATCGCACACAGTAGCTTTATGGAAGGGTTTCCTAAAATTGGAAAAAAATCGAAAGTGAAAGCCAACTGGGGGCATATTGTGATTGTTTGTCACGCTTCCCTTACAATATTGTTGAGATAAATATTTACGTAGAATGCAAAATAAGTTTTTACAAAGCTACCGGATTGATTATTTTTTCTATGCAACCCTTTTGCCGCCGACTCTTTGTTTATAGAGGATTGCGTCGGATGTGTCGAATTGGGTGTGAAAACAAATAAGAACTGACTTCAAACTATATTGATATTAATCACGTTATCGTAGCAGTCTTAGTTAAAATAAGTAGGTATTTAATAAAGATAGTTTGTAACTGAATATTCGGTGCCTCGCGTCGTGCCAAAATTGAAACACAAGGAATTCAATACATAAGATAGATGGAGATATCCACTTCAGTTTTATTAAGAACAATATATATATGCCTATTTTTTGACGGGTTACCTTCAACAACTACCTGACGCTCCGATTGGTCGCGGATTCGGATCCCGCCGGGACGATAATTACAATCAAATTTTCAAGGTAAGCATGTCTTCCCCACGTCTGGTAAAATTGGGTGGAAGGAATATCAAAATCCGGGTAATGGAAAGGGGAATGGAATCATAGATGGAAAAACCGTGAAGTTCAAATTGCGCGAACCGGTCTCAGTTACTAGGTACCTACGTATATAGGTACATATATTTCCGAAAGCTCGAAATAAAAAGTATCGACAGCGCATAATTGACTGATGTTCTGTGGCTGGGGATACCCCACCATCAAGTGAACCTCATATCTAATATAAATAAAATGAAAACATAAGAAAGCCAAAAGGATTCGTTCTCCTTTTGTCAAGATTCATATGCTATGCACACGACTTTTACGTAAGCTCAAGGATTATAGCTCACCTCGACAAGGCCACCAAACAATTAAGATTTCATTCTCTGAGGTCATCCAGAATTAATCTGAATTCATGTATACCTACTACAAGTTTTAAAATACTAGTTGTTTGTCTATATGAAATTGCTAAACTGATCACCATGAAAGTTAAAACGTTCATGTAGGAGTAGGTACATATTTTTCACGGAGAAGGTTTTTATGTTATTCGCCTTGTTAAACGCAAACAGTAAATGTAATTTTTTAATATATAATTTTAATGATTTTATATTAATTTCAGTATTTTAAATATATGTATGTATAAATATTACAGTAAGAAAATCAAAAAAATATTATATTAATTTAAAATCGAAATTTAACCTTTTTATTTTCACTCCAGACCGTTACTCAAGAAATGTCGTTGGTGGCTTGTTGGTCGTTGGTTTAGGAAAGAAAGTAACGTGTTGAAATTTAAGAAGATACCTTCCCTAAGATATCAGAGGTCCTGATTATCAGATCTGAGAGTGGAAAACTCGGTGTAGGTACATAATGTTTCATTAAAGAGTGCTACTTACCTTATGAAGCTTGTAAAATCTTAAATACTTTTATATCTCGTCTATCTCAATACAATTTTGAATATACCTATTTATAATAAATTATCTACTACGTAAATATATATTACAAAACTGACTTTATTTGCATATAGGTACTATGAACGGAAGGTAAGGCAGCGAAAGCTCTGCGTATCATAAGGTGAATGACCTATATGTCCTTTAAAAGTCTTAATGTAAATATTAGAATAAATTATTCCAAAGCTAGAGTATAGTAGCCAGTCGAGGTTGGTATTAAAGTTTACGACGGGGATGCGAGACGTAATAAAACTTGAAATAAATCCTATCGGGCACCCAAGAAAAACAATCCACTTCAAGTGGAATTACTTGAGATAGCAACTGCTGATAGTTACTATGTTTAGGTAGATATTTTATGTTTATTGTTCACGAGTATTCTAGATTGGCACACGCCTCTGTAAATATAAAACTTGACATTGATATTATATTAGAAGATAAATAGTAAGTAGTTCTCTTGTAGTGAATTCCCAAAACTCCTAAACCTCACATACGATAGACACATTCTGTATTTGTTTTTTTTCGAGCGATTTTTTTTTAAGTCTTTTGAAATCTTTTTTACTCGGGGTGCTAAACTGGAACCTCAAACACGATGTGCATTCTACTTAACCACGAATCTTTGATTACATCTACTGAAATACTATCAAAGATTCGTGATATAATACCTATGATTTTAATTAAAATAATTGTTTATTACTATGATAATTTATTTCAATAAGTAAATACATAGATTATGTACATGTTAAATCAGGATATCATTTCAGTCATTGAACCAAAGTTTTGTTTTTAAAAATAATTAATACAACGAATGTTTTCCGAGTCAGTATACCTATGATATCAATTATTGAAAGTACCTACCTACTTCTTGATTTTAATCACTACGAAAAAAATTAAAGTGTTTCGAAGTTGAATTTGTTTTTTAAAAATAAATATAGAAATACATGTACAATATTGACGCAGTGGACTTTAAAGGTTGCGCTGAGGTGCAATATCAGCTGTAAGCCGTCAGCAATTAGCGGCGCACTTTGCAAACACCCGTGCCGTTCCTAGCCTAGTCATAAGACGTGTAGGGTTTGCAACCAAAACTCTTTTTAGCGAGTAAATGTAATTTTTGTTTCTAGGAATTCAAATACACACAGCGTCCTATCCAAAAATCAAATACGATTGATACTATACTATGATTATTATACTAAGTGCCTCTTTTGTTTTTGTTATGCTAAACCCACCTATATAATAGACAAACAAAATCATTTTTTTAAAATAGATTATGTTTTTTAAATTAGGTATCAGTCAATGGTTCATTAAATTCTTTAAAGAATAATGTCGAGTGTAAAGTAAAGATTGCAGAAGTAGCTTTGTTAAACGGATATGACGAAGCTATCGATCGGTCCCAAGCCTAGTCGTAAGACATGTAGAGTTCGGAATTCAAAGCTCCTTTTAGTATCGTTAACGCGAGTAGGTATACACGTTAATAAATATTTTTCTAGAAACTCAAAATGTGATTTATAAAAAGTAGGTACCTACTTTTGTTTACGGCAAATATATCTGGTATTATCTCATGACGGGTCAACTTCGCATTTAATTTTATTTATTGGTAAGTGCATACCATACATTACGTTTAAAAGATTCCGCTGTTTTCTATCGTTGAATTTCACTATGCAACATAGTGTTGAATCTTGAATTTTAATTTCAATGTCTGGACTATTCACAACCATAAGATTCTTAAGGATTTTTGTGTCTCAAAGAATACTTTGTATAGAATCAAAAGCAAGTGGTATTTTCGGACCCAAACGACTTGGGAACTTTCAAGAAAAGAGCCTCCTCATTTCTCAATGGCCATCACAGCCTGTTTGTTCCCTCTTCTATCAGTGTTGTTTTCATTGGATAGTAGAAGTACAAGAGAAAATTAAGAATCTGTGCGATGCAAACTAAAAGATTTTTAGCGGTTTCGATATAAAACATATGTAGATCGTTGAGATCTCATTATTCTGAACACTCTTGAGTAGTTATTTAAGTAAATTTTACCTTTTTTGTTAGCGAACTGCGCTAAATACGCTAAACAGATCATTTCAAATATTAAAATCGCACTTCATTTACATTTAATTTAATTTAATTTTTTAAACTGAAAATGAAATTATATATAAATAAAAGTCTATCAGATATTCTATAGATTTCTATTAATTAAATATTTTTTCAATGTAATTCGGTATTTTCAAAGATTACCATCTACATACAAACAAAGAAAATCCTTATTTTATTGTTTTATTTAACTAGTAACAACAAAAGCCAGTAGCCTATGTTACTTGCTGATAATGTAGCCTCTATTGGTGAATGAATTTTTAAAAAAGGTCAAGTAGTTTTTGAGTTAAATCGTACAAATAAATAAACAAACAAATCTTCCCGCTTTATAATATAAGAATAGATAATCCAGTAAATGGTATACTGTAGCGCTTTACGGATATTATCATCGCTTTAACTCTGTAACAATTTATTTATTTATTCTTAATAATTAATTATTAGTTCAGATAGAAAATATAAGAAGCTTTTTTGTCAGATGATACAAAGTAACTTTGTGAGCGGGGTCCGAGTCAATACTCTCAGGAATGTGGCACATGTACTGCATCATCATACAGCCTATGTATGTCTGTATGTCTCGTCGGTAACGGGTTTGTTGAAATTTTGCATAACCGTTAGCATACAACGTTTCACTTGAACTATTTGTTGAATTTTTTTGAAAGGACGAAGACATTAAATGATAACTTGCTATGCAGAAATTTGAAGTATAAAACCCTGTATTGCCTCTCCGTTTGTCTTTTTAGAACGTAATTAATATACTAACTTGATCTTTGAAATTGAATTGAAATTGAATTGAATTTGATTGAATCTTACTTATCTTGATCGTAGAATGTTTTATGATTCTGGAGTGATTATCTCCGAAAAGTTACTATAAGGTATATACTACAGTAGGTAGGTATGTATAACTTAAAAATAAACGAATAGGTACCTACACGTAATCCAAATATCTACATTAACAAGTAACAATTTATCACGGTAGAGTGGCGATGCATTTAAAACAATGTTGATTTACTAAGTGCATTTACTAGTTAAAACAAATTGAAGGTTTTGTTGTTAATTTTTTGCCAATATTAATTACATCCGTTATGACTGAAACATCAATCGTATAAAATTGTTAAACTTAAATAAAATTTTGAATAGAGGTCATATACAATAGCCAGTGAGCGGTTCATCATTAAACCATTACACTAAAGCACATAATTAAATGATAATAAACACCTAACATTGTTAGTGAAAAAAAAGATAACCATGATTTTTATAAACTCAACCATAATATAAGTTCGTTGTCTGTTTGATACCTACTAGATAGGACTGCGGTTTATAGTGCTATAATTTAGGTAGCAGTCCGGTATTGGTTCTTTCATAATAATACTATAATTGTTAATAATCATCATTCCTAATTATTTATTATAATTTTCTTTACGTGAATACAAATATTTTATAGACTTTAATGCATTTTATGCAACTCGTTATGCAGATAATTCCTTTCAATTTCCCAAACTGCTTATGTCAGTCTGCTTATTGTGTGGTGATACTGGCGTTAATAAAATACAATAATACCTACACATATTTTTTCGTATATAAAATTAAATATTTAAATCTTTAAAAAAGCAATATATAAATCATAGTAAAAATATATTTCAATTTTGCTTATATGGTATGGAAATGATACCCGAAGCGAATTCGGATCGTGCGAGTTTATAGTGCCATAGAGCAGGGAGTTACAGTCGGCTTGGCGGCTTTCTACACAGTATGTTATCAGATTGAGATTAGAATAATTTGACCACGATGGGTAAGTGTACGCTGTTTATTAGTTTTATAACTAACGGCACAAGTGATGCTAATTATTGTTGCTGGCATAGATATTGTGAGCGGGACTTGGTTTATTACTGATATCTTCCGTCATATATCTTATTTACCGGTAATGATAGGAAAACATAACCGCTGAGCGGTAATTGTTGGTTTAAATGGTTTTACAAAGATTTATAGTTATAACTCTGGTGATGACCTTTATACTAAGTAAAAATAACATATTAAGCTTTTGAGGTCGGTGGGTACTTTTCTGCAAATACTTTGACTTCAATAAGACTTTTAATCAGCGTTTAAAACATAATTTTATAAGTACTTGTTGTAATTATTTTTGTATCAACTTATGTGTAGTTCTAGTTCACTTCAGTTCTAGAGTTCAATAAAAATTGAACGCATGCCGTATTTGCTTTGCAAACAAACACTTGATTCGGTGGGAATGGTGCCCTCTTAGGGAGACGCTAAGCGAGTCGAATTTGAGATGTGAGGGATGACCCAAGCTTACTGAGATACATCGGCGCGCGCTTCGAAGTCGTACCCAAAGAGTCGGCTCGTAGCTCCGCCCGCCTAGTGCGCATACCGTCGAACGAATCCGCCGCGATCGGCCGCGCCAACACGCGCGCTTAACATACGTGTAATTAATTTACAACACCAGTAAAAGTGATGATACTAGTTTATCGACTATAAATCTGTGCAGTGTTGTGTTCGCTTGTCACAGGTAAGTGATAATTGCTCAGTCAAGCGCGATGTTTGTGGAACAAACATGGATCGCTCGGGAAACAATGCGTCGGGATCTTTGGGTGCCTTGTTCGTGTTGGTTTGTTATAATTCGAGAAATAATTTTGAATTAAAAGGTTATGTAAATGATGGTTTTCTCATAAACTGTTATTGATGTTACCATCTAAAGAAGTAAAATTTTATATACCAATTGGATTAATATGAGGACCCATTTTGAGAGGAAATTAACAAGTTACCTACTTATCGCAATAAAAACTTTTTCATGAATAACCGTAAATTAAATAAATTAAGTGATATTAAGAAACTATAATATTTAGAATTTACATTTGAAATATACTATGTAGATTCTCATTTTTGGCTTTACATAAGGCCCATATGGCGACGCAACGGGCGCTGAGTCTGAAAGGAATCTTTTATTCTATAATTGGATTCCTAGGAGTAATAAAGCCGGGATAATATTTGCATTTTGGCGCCACATAGGTTAGAGATAAAATCGACTCTACATTTAATAGAGAACTACAAACTCGTAGTATTTACTTATTTAAATATCAGACGTTTTTAAATAAAATTGTATGATCGCTACCTTGTCAGATATACCTACATTCGAGTGATAGCCTTTTGTTTTATGTTGTGACGATTTAAGTTCTAACCTCATATGCAGTGGCGGATACACATTTCCAAGGTGTAGGCAACCCCAGTCTACAATTGTCTATTCTTTAACTAATATTTATAATATATAGAGGCGGCCGCGGCGAACTAGGTGTTTTGTTTATAGGATAGGTATACAAGTTTGATATTTCCTTGAATTCTTTTTTAATTTCCCTAAGACACTTATATAAAATACTGTATACCGGATTAAAACGCGATTTATTATTTATATTGTTTAAATTATTTATCCCGACGTTTCGGATGCTTTTCAGCAACCGTGGTCGCGGGGACGCGGGGACTGTCTCCCCGCGACCACGGTTGCTGAAAAGCACAATCCAGTATTTTATTTATATGTGTAAATAAAAGACAATATTATTTCCCTAAGACACGTAAAAATAAAATTGGTCCCCATATTTGCCGCCCCTAAAATCTGCCGCCCTAGGCTTAAGCCTACAGTAAGTGTAAA
Organism: Anthocharis cardamines; assembly: GCA_905404175.1. NCBI lineage: Eukaryota > Metazoa > Arthropoda > Insecta > Lepidoptera > Pieridae > Anthocharis > Anthocharis cardamines. The sequence continues at coordinate 7,451,261 of FR989959.1, forward strand.
AAATGTGACATTATTTTTAAATGAATTGCTGTTAATGTGTCTGTTAATTTATATGTAAATGTATATGTATGTGACATTCTTTAAGTGTACGTTAACTGTACCTACGAGGAAGAAAATTTATGAATAAATGAATAAAATGAATACTTAGCCGCTAAATCCGCTAATATGAGAGCTCTCTGTGTGTCATGTGAGTGTTTCTTAGATATCACTAAAAGATAAATTAAACTTTTTATAATAAGATTATCATATCATTACAATTTTCCTCTAGTTACCTACCTATATTTTGAAAATAGAGAGAGAAATAAGGCTTATTCAAATGCTGAATTCTAATATCGCTAAATGTTAAATTGATAAAAAGAAATATTTTGGGTAATATTAGCTTTTTAGGTACCTCTACATATTTTTATTCATATTTTGATGTCCTGAAGATCTGAACCTGAGAAGTCCTGAACTATTAATCTTATGTATTTTGATATCTTTAAAAAATACATAAGTATGAAAATTATTTTTAACCGTCAATTACATTGTGTTTACTGACACAAACATAATAAGTACCTACCGTACCTACGTGTAATTACAAATTTGAACCAACTACTTGGCAATAACAACAAATCGTAAATGATTAAAAAATTGACCTCCGGAGTCGCTTTACGACTTCAATGTTGCGCAAGTCATTTCACGTTCTTAATCCACTGCTTGGGTGTCTACTTTTATATCGACATATATAAAACATCATAAACTATTTCTTCGTTTTAAACTAGTTTTATAAACTTTAATTTGAACCTTATGCTTCATGATTTAGAGTCTTTCTAGATACATTGTGGAAATATGAATAGGTCCTCGAACACGTGGGTGAAATTACGTTATGAATTTATGGTTGATATTATTCATTTAGCGAATCGTGATAGACAGATATAAATGATTTATGTTTGTTGTTTGTATTGACTGTTATGCGTCTTGTTTGAAAGCGTGATTTAACAGCAAAGTGACCTAGAAAGAGTCCTATAGAACTATAGACCCTAAACAACTAATTACGATACTTAAACGGTAATTAAAATTGACGGCTACTCAGAATATTCCTATCTTTCAAATGATGTATGTTAATGAAAGTGACAGCAATACATTTATGTAAATCTCCTTACTTCTTCTGTTCTGTGTAAATCTCAATGTTGATTTGTGGTTGAATATTTGAACTGACATAAGAACAAAACAATACATTACCGATATCTCTAAGCTTTTAATGTACCTACCTATTGTTGCCAGAAATGCAATTATGTCATTCTAACTAATTCACACTAATTTTCCATTTAATATTACCATCCATATTTGATTCGAGTTAGATATAGGTACATACTATATTTTTTACACCATCAGAAAGTAAAGTTCGATTGAAAATTAGGGTATTTTTTCGATATTAAGTCAAAATAAGGCGAAAAATTAAATATTTCAAATCAAATAAATTACTGTGTATTTGGGACACAAAAAGGGTAGTTTTCACCAAATTTCGTGGAAAAAAAAAATTTGTTTTGTAAAAGATAAAAATATAAAAATCAAAGTCTTGGTTATTTAAATTTTTCACATAAATTTTGAGGTTATGTGAAAAAAGGGTATATTTAAAGTTGTAGACTACAACTTTGCCATTTGACTTTTTCCCATAAGACTAGTAGTTTTGCCGGAAATCGATATAAACCGCTTTTTACCCATAAAATATATGACCTCAATATCCGACAAATAGAGGCTCAATGACCGCCTCCGTGGCTTGATGAGTTTAGCACCGGAGATCCTGGGTTCGAATCCCGAAGAAATAAGATTAAAAAATATTGTTTCGGTCTGTCAAGTCACAGAAGGCTGATCACCTACTTGCCTGTAAAGGAAAAAGTGATCAGTAAAACAGGTAAACAGTAAAATGGGTCTGCCCCATGCGCCACTGGAGGACTCGGGAATTCACACACCAGATGGCTTACTTTTAAATAAAATACTGTATACCGGATTAAAACGCGATTTATTATTTATATTGTTTAAATTATTTATCCCGACGTTTCGGATGCTTTTCAGCAACCGTGGTTGCGGGGAGACAGAAAGATGACAGTTGTCTGATTATTGAAACGTCACAAAGTTGCCATATTCAATTCAATTCAATTCAAAAATCATTTATTCATTTAGGTAACACAATGTACACTTATGAACGTCAATAAAAAATCCATATTAAATGCTTCTAATTTTAGATTTACAGTCAGTTCTCAGGCGTAGAGCGGACACGTCGGGATAAATAAATAATTTAAACAATATAAATAATAAATCGCGTTTTAATCCGGTATACAGTATTTTATTTAAATGTGCGATACTCGCGTTAATAAAAGACAATATTAGATGGCTTACTTATTGTTGTATAGTAGTAGTGAAATCTTAATTTAGTTCTTAATGGTTGCGAGAACACACACAACGGTAAATAAAATGGCGAGTTCCCAATCCCCTAGTGGGGCAGACCCATTTCTGTGTCACTGATTTTTCTTTACAAACAAGAAGGTAGGCTTTTTGTACCCCGTCCGAACGAAACAATTTTTGTTTTTGAAATGTGTTTTCTTTTGAAACACAGGACCTTCGGTGCTAAAGGCATCATGCTTACTACTGAACCAAGAGAGCGGGCGACTGCGATAGCGCTTATTTACAATGGTAAATACGCGCTGCCTAAAGACAGCCAGGCCTTTACTATAATCTCTATGACCAGTATTACTGTCGTCTTACTTAAGACAGAGCGAGACAGCGCGATACATTATGTATAGCTCGGTCTCGCTCTACTGGAAAGGACTCCTGCGATATACTGCTCTGAGAGATTGTGGTACCCAGTCCTCAGTTAATTTCCCGCTTAGTTAAGTTTACTGCGCCTCGCTGATTGGATATTGATTAGAACCACCGTTTCACAAGTAAATGGTGATTTTTCTAAAATAACATCGTACAACTACAAATTTACACTCACTACGCGATTGTAATTACCGATGTGAGCTTTACGACCCCTCTTGATTAAATAAAACATGGCATTAAATCGTTTTTAAATGGATTTTGTAATAGTTTTACGTGGTTACTATATTATACGTTAGTTTTGTTGCGCTTTCCAGATCGTTTTACTTTCTTGGGTCTAATAAAATATCAGTCAACACTTATAGGTATCTACTCGTAGATATCAAAAAAGTTGCAAATATAAATAGGTCCATATATAAATTTCCTGAAATCCGTTAATTTATCTAATTTATCTACCTACTTAGTCGATTTAACTTAGTCGATGCAAAATAGCACCGCACGTTCCAGGAGGCCTATTTATTACCATTTATTACGAAGTTTCTGCTGACGGATCGTATATTTTCCTATTCAGAAAATCTTTCGGATCCGATGTTCGATCCGTCGCTCGCATTTAGATATTGTGTCATTCGTTTGACATTACAATGATCGTATTTCAATTCTAATTACTATCGTAAATAGAATTGAAAATACGAAGTTGGATGTTCTTTCGTTTCGCTCCGAAATTTTGGCATTCGATTTGGTAACACACCTTGAGGTTCGAATCTAGGGAAAACTAGATAAAAAAATAAACGTTTCGGTCGGGCAAAGCACAGAACACTTATCTACCTCCTTGCCTATGAAGAAAAACTAACAGTGGAACAGTCACAGTAATGTATCTGCCCTATGGAATATGCCCCTTAAGGTGACTCAGGAAATCACTTTTAAATTTTTTTGTTGATTTTGTTCGTTCCGTAGGTACATACTCCATGATAAATTCCTCTTTACTGTAAAATATTTTTATTTTGTATAAGTAATTCCGCTATAAATCTTTGCGGTGTTTCAGAGATAAGAAAAAATGATAAATGTATTGTTATTATTATAATCATACTTGATTATTTAAATTTTATTCATTTTACAATTGAGGTTAAAAACTTCAGCTTCAAGCAATAGGTACCTATATTTATTTATTTATTTACCTACAATTAAGAAAGTAAAAATAGGTCGACAGAGCATCATTAACTGATGTTCCGTAGCTGAGGTGTTACCTACTACCAAATGAGCCTCACGCTTGCTTTTTTACCGACAAAATATTAACATAAAATATATGGGCGCATATACGAACTTACCATATATTGTGACGAAAGCGGTCTTATCCATAAGCAGTAGTTTCTTCCAAGCAACCAAGTGGCTGAAAGATGAAATTAGAAATTTGCGATTATGCGCATTTCGTTTATAAGGTAGGTAGGTAGTAGGTACCTACCCGAAGTTACGGTTTAAACCCCCGAAACAAATTTAAAAATAATCGGTCGACACAGAAACTTGTTCACCTTTTTGCCAGTAAAGAAAAGTCCCTACTAGGGAACTCGGGACTCTACATACTTACCTGCCTATATTGGCATAACATTATAGTACCTAGGTACCTACCCAAGCAGGTATTAGTATATTTCTATCGCATTAGCCATGTCTATTACGATAGGTGTTTTATTGAAATAAATTATAAAAAGTATTCAATTATTATTATTAACTCATATTGCATCTTTAACAAGTAAAGAGAGCTAATTCAGAATGTTGGCAAAATTTGTTCAGAAAACGGCTTTTCGGCTTGCCGGAGTGTTTTTAACACTATTTGACCATGAAAACAAACTGTATTTTTTTAATATTAGATATCGACAGACGAGAATGAGTCACTTGATGGTAGGTGATACCTCAGCCACAGACACACTACTACTACATCAGTCAATGATGCGCTGTCGACCTATTTTTTACATCGAGCATTCGGAAATCCATAGACTGAAACCGAAACGCTGCAATATGCACTTCACGGTTTTTCCATCTATGAACGCTGGTTCCTTACCCGGTGGGAATAACGATATTCCTCCCACCGTGGACGTGGGGAAAACATGCTTACAGAAAATTATAAATATGTCGTCCCAGTGGGATTCGAACCCACGACACATCGATGCGAACGGCAGGTGTTCTACCGAACGCGCCAACGAGCCCGTCGAAAACCATGAACACTGTGACATCAACTATCTAATTATTTTAAAGTTATATAAACCAAAATCTTACAAATGTCCAAATTTTATAGCACATTTTGAGCGTTTTCAAAATTTATTTTTGGATTGGACTTTAATTATAAACCTTTAGAAGGAATTATCAAATACTATTATTAATAATTAATATTAGTATTTGATAATTATTATCACCATTATACCCTTCGTACCGACAAACCTGTCAAACTTTTCAATTAAGAATCCAGGAACAATATTTACATACAAATACCTACTGGAAATAATGTAGATACGTTTTAGGCGCAGTAAACTAATCGATTACTGCAAGGAAGTAGGCTACAGTCGTATAATTACTCTGGCATTTATGTACATACCTAAGTCTGGCGGGGACTGCTTGTGATTATATTTAAACCCAAGTTGAAATTACTATGCAAATTGTTAGTAGCTACCTGTGTTCTGTAATAATAAACTACACGTCGGGTATTGCATCAATTATCTTTATGTTTGTTTATATTTAATTGTAAATTATCGCACAGCATTTTCATATAAAAACAATTAATATGCTAAAATATTTTAATGTAATTTATACTCGGGAATATAAAATAATTATAATAAGATTGTTATTTATTTTCGACGTTTTATACCTACGCCTGGATTTTGTATGATTTTCTACTGAATATGTACTACTATTTCGGGTGCTACTTGTGGTGACTGGTCGTAGGTACTTGAATTCGTGTAGGTATGCAGTGATACCTATTAGTTATTTCGACTATGTGTTTGCGTGTTGGTCCCACGTTAATGCAGGTAAGTACGTGATCCTATTTCACTATGCCTACTGCTGATAGAAGACAAGCCTTCGTTTGTTTTTTTTAATATTTGTAAACATTTTGAAAAATCAAAATCATGGCGATTAAAAAGAGTGGCGGAGAGTTCATTGCCAGTTCTTCTTGACCGTTCTACGCCCTTGATTTGACAACTGGCAGTAAATGTAAAATCAGAAGGATTTAATTTTTATTTTTTATTAACGTTCATAAGTGTAGGTACCTACATTGTGTTACCTCATTGACATAGCCAAACTTGGCCAAACATTTGTAGCGTTGATTTAAAACAGATAATTTTGTTCAAATTTTAAATTATTTGTTAGTTTGAAAGCTTAAAATATATCTTATTTTATATGGACTAACCAAAAATAAGACTCCGTCCGTAAAATTGTTTTATCGGGAATTATTTTCGCAAATTTTAAAGACAAACTGCGTCATTGTGAAACCTCTTAACGTTGGCCGTGCTTGAAGAGAACTAAACAAAATAGCGTCTCACATTTCAAGCCTTTCACCGGCGTTCTTCAAAAAACAAGGCTATTGATAAAAATCCTTTAAGGATAGAGGTCGGAAATATACCAGGGAGCCCTCTAGATTTGGAGAATGTCTTGTCAGAATGTGTAGAATGTCAGAATGTCTGAAGGAGAGCGGTGTTCACTTACCTACCATCAGTCTTTCGTGATGGTAAGTGAACGACTTTATAAAAAATTGCTACCTACTAAACAATTTTCGTTGCAATTAACCCAAAAAAATCGCCTCATAAGCGTGTGAAGCGTCAGCGGTAGTTATGGGTAGGTAATGGGTAATTGAACGTCAATAATATCAAACATTATCCGTATAAGTTCCGAATCGATAAATCGAGCGGCTCTTAAGGTTGTTATTTGTCGTTAACACTTACAAATTGACAGTAAAATGGTAGTTGTGGTGTTATGTGATGTGTTATCACAAATTATTAGCGTTTGCAGCGTGAAGTTTATAGTGTAAGAGCTTATGTTGAAAATGTTTAAAATTTTGTTTATGTTTTTTCTTGTAACATTTTTTTATAAGTTCTTTCCAATTTAGGACTAATTTATTTTACTTCAAGTTTTCAAAATTATTCGAATGAAGCAAGGCGTGATATATTAATATTTTTTCGCTACCTGAACAAAGTTTTGATATGCTCGAAATGGTATGTCATGGTTTTTAATATTTGTAGGTTATTCACCTCTTAGTCACAAACTAAGTTATTTTAAATTTATGTGACTAGTTATACCTACCTAGGTTGTTTTCTGTGTTCGCAGACCTAGATATATTACCTACCTATTATTATTATTATTGCTATTAGTACTTATATACCTAGGTAGGTATTTACATGACATACACTACCCCGTTTAGGTACCTACAGCTAATAAATATAGAATCCAAATTTATTTTTATTTTACCATTAGGTTAACGTATAGGTACGTCATGTCTTATTTGAATTCTGCCATTGATAATATAATTCGTTCCCCATTCGGTATATCAATTAATGTCAACGCACTCGATCGAAAGAGCGTTCCCTCAAATAAAAATGTATTCCCTTTCCATTCAAGTTAGTTGTGAATCCATACATGCATAATTTAGTGGGATTATCTTAACATCTCGTCCAACCAATGGAGGAACCTCAAATTAAAGATGGCAGAACAGAAGGAGGCGTGTGGGCGGAGCGTGAATCCGGCCCTTTACAAATGGCGTCGAAATCCACCAATACCAAAGTAGATAACGCAATATCATTGAATCTCATTTCAGAAATTGTCAACTTTTTGAATTATTCATATTTTTTATAGAAAAAAAAACATTAATATTTTTAAAATGGGGTTTTTTTTAAAGAATTAATTTATTTAATCCTTTAAAAATTTAATATTTCAGTTTTAATTAATAATTTATCAAGATACCGATTAAGAAGATTATACGTAGGTACTTTTAAGTTCATATTATTTGTATCTATTTAGAGAAGAATGAGATATATACCTACCATCTAAATATTATAACTTTTATTCTAAATACACAAATAAATTTTGCATATTACTTTTTAGGAGACCTATTTGATATTAATATATTATATAATTATATCTACTACATTAGATCCTATGATGAAATTTAATATATTTTTTATTTAGTATTAGATTAATTATAGGATGTTATAATTTTCATATAAACAGCCATCTATTTTTTTCCAAATGTAATGCTATGTAATAATAATGTTTAAGATCATTGTAGTTTCATACTTTTTCTATAGATGTCACTACTCTGGACACATCGTTTACCAATTTGGTACCGGTGTATTAGAATAGATGGCAGTGAAAGCAAATATATAGCTTACATGAACATCCGCTAGATGGAGCATAACTAAAAATTTAATAAAATTATTAATATTTAAATTTAAAGAAACGAATGTAACATTTACACAAAAATAAAATGTTTTTTTTTTAAGTCGGAATATATGAATTAAAAGTGGCCAACTAATTTAAACTTCTAGTTCATACTATTATATTATTTTCGGTACCTATCTTTCAGAATGAAATTGTTATCGTCATTCGTCCGGTAAAACAGAAAAATGGTAATAGTATGTACCTACCTATACCATATTCCTTTATTATTTTCATACCTTGAAGTTAAGGGATATATTGAGAAAAATGCGGTTTTTCTATTAGGTAGGTATGTGTAACTTGTTGAGGATGTGGCTTATGGAAATGAAAGTTTGAGATTTGTTTTTTGACTATACTTTGCAGTGTCGCTGAAAGGGAAAACGTTTTAATGAAATCATCTCGATAGAAAAAAAAATATTAAGTTATGTCTATTTTTATACATTTTTGGATCTCAAAGCATAACGCCAAAGAGTTATTTAATTTAATTTGAAGGATATAGAATAAATGTCTTTAAGATTCCCCAGAACTGTTTCTCTTTAAAATAAATTATTCTAAAGTAATGAAATGAATTAGTTTTGGCACAAAGGTACGTTATATTATTCCGAGTGCATTCAAGCTATAGCTATCTCTTTTTTGTACATGTCTCTAGTAATTATTTCAATCTCGCTCGCTCATATTCAATAGAGCGATCTTTCGGCCGATGAGCCTCATCGACATAGGCCCTTAAGCAACTTATACAGATTCCACAAATAACTACCTAGGTATCTATCTAGTCATGCGGTATTGTGTCAAGCAAAGATCGAGTAAAGGATCAGGCGAGCAGCACCGTGTGTAATAGGTATATTGTTTACTAATCCTATTCACCAATGTGATTCAATTAGGTTTGCAATACGGCATCACTGTTATTACTGATAAAAATAAGATATTTATCAGATAGTAGGTAACCTAGATAGGTTTTATATTTACCTTCCTAAGCCACTTATAAAATATTGTATGTACCTAGGTATATCAAGACGCGGGTGTGGTTGCAGATAGGTAGGTACCTTTTTATGGAATAGGGGACGGTGGTACGGACCGGACAGGTGGTAAGCCACATGAGCGTGATGGTAAGTGAACACCGCCGCCCATTTACATCCGCAACATCAGTGAGCTTGCGGGAGCGTGCCGACCTGCTGCGAATATAAATAGTTGCATACCTAAATACCTACCTACTTAGAATCTAAGTAGGTACTTACCTACTGTTATAGTGGTATATTTTTCCTATAGTCGTGGGTGTCATCAGCCAGTTGTATTTTAAGAAAGATGCAATTTAATATTAATTATATTCTCATTGTTTATTATAGGTAGGTTGTATACCTAAATAATTTGAATCATCCCTAGGTCTACATCATCTAGTTACATTTTTTTCAGTAGAAAGTACCTATCTTTTGTAATTCATTAAATCATGGTTGTAGGCTTTTACAAAAATACACCGTTAACCGCTATCACTAGGAATTTGATACCTACTACCTATGGATATTGGAACCTATCCATAATAACTAATAATAGGAAAGTAAATCAAGTAGGTAGGTCCCTACTTAGGTAGATAGGTAGATGTAAGAATCTGATTTAAAACTCCTATCCTATCTGATTTAAAACAGATATCCTCAAGCTATTAGGTATTAGAAGGACTATATTAGTTAAAATATCTAAAATATGCAATTCAGGCTACCAAAATGTAATCTAATAATCCTGTGGAGTGGTAAACTTAAAACTTTTATAGCGACTTTAATATAAAATATAAATAGATAATATTCGTATATTATCTACTTAGGAGTTACCTATATAACATCCTACCATGGGTCAACCATCATCGGTCGTCGATAAACCAATAAACCGCATTATTTATATTGACTTAATTTTTAAATATTATAAAAAAGTATAAACCGAAACCTAAATATTATCAGTTGATTATGTTATAAAGGCAGAGGCATAATATTTCTAGCCCAGAGCACAATACATTAAGGACCTACATAATCTTAATCCCGCAAGATAATATATAAGGCGTAAAAGCTTTTGGTATTCCGTTTGGATACCTAAATTATCTATACAAGTGAATATAAGTAGGTACCCCATAGTAAGCAAGATAGGCACAAACAATAGATCTTACCAAGATTAGAAAATAGTATTAGCAAAATATTACCTACTTACCAAAAGATAAAGAATATTTTTGCTTAACAGCTAGCTTTGCCCCTGTTCGGGGGGGAGTAGGGTGGCAAAACTTATTGATCGGCGGCCATATTAGATTCGCGCATGCTCTTTGCGAACTCTATTCCCTTTTATCCTGATAATTGTAGAGATGGCGCTGCTAATTTTCTTTTAATTACGTTTGTTCCCCTTGTGGGGACCCGTAATTATTTTATACCTAACGTAAGTGAAAACGTTGTTCTCTTCGTACGGAATAATACAAAATATTTAAATAATTAAGAATTTGTAATGAATCGGCGGAAAACCTGTAGCGGGAAGCGCTATTGTTTTAAAATTATAAAAAAATACAGTTTTATAGAAGAGATGTTGTGAATGTTGTGGAAAACAGTTTTTTGTTAAAAAGCGATACCTTTCAGATATTTTAATTACTCAGGTCTTCTTAAACATATTTACTTATAGAGGTTGATGCGATACTGACTATGTATGTTGGTTTGTCCTTCTTTCACGCGAAAGCAGAGCGATTGAGGGATGGATTGACATGCTATTTTGCATAGTGATAGTTTAGTGATATGATAGTAAATGAGTGAAGCCTATATTTTAATCCCGTTATACGTATTAACTTCTTGGACGCGAACGAAGTTAAGTCCAGTTCATTATAGTAAATTACTTTGTGTGTTTAAAAACTCATCAAGCTTAACAGGAGGGTAAGTAGGGGGTAAACAGTAAATAACAAAATACTTGAGATAGGGAGATAGGTACATATTAGGTATAGCTTTATTCGCCTTTATTTGACTAAACTAATTAACGCAAGTGTATGAGACATAAAGCTAAAACTGTAATTAAAACAGTGCTAAAAAAGAAATAATAATAATCAGTAAGCTAAAATTAATAATTATTATATATTATTCTCCTGTGCCTTATATTGTAACTTCTTATAAAATATATAAATTATAGATAAAGTAATCAAAGCCTTCAGTGTTTATTATAAAAGCTTTTGTTGTTGTTAGTAAAAATTTTGTTAAACTCTACATTGCCGACGGGCGGCTTCTTGCCGACGGACGGGAGACAGTATATTTAAAAAATGTAGGTAATTTTTTATATAGAATAAAAGCAACAGGAAGTATACTTTTAGTTGACCCACTTAAAATAAAGTAATTATTGCCGCTCATTGACATTTGTAAAACAGGCCCGCAGGTGCATTGCCGATATTTGAGGAAAAAATTTTTTAGTTTTTTTTCAAACCTATTAGACGATTAAAATTACATGATAAAAGTAATTGAATACAATTTATTTCCTTTAAAACACGTTTTAACAATGCCATCAGAGCTATTATAATATATTAATTTGGTAGATAATCGCACATATAAAAAGACAGTCTTAAAATAAACGTAAGGGCTTTTTTTTATTTACCTTTGGTATATAATTTTCCAGAAAACAGAGTGTTGATTTCATCATTAGGTTGTTTGTTTGAACTCAGGGTAGGTACCTACCTATCTTGTGGGTTATTTTAACTGTATAATTATTTGAAGTGAAATGTGATTCCGCTATAAAAACAATACTCAATGCCTACAATAATACAAGGTATGATTCATTCTTATACAAGCAATCATACAGTGCTTATTTTTAAGATACTTATAGAAGGCTACATAATAATGTGAAAATAATACATACCCACACAATATTTTCCGGCATGTTATAAACAATATATTTCCATATTTAATTGCGGATCGTAAAGAGTGCATACAACTTGTAAGAACCTTTTACAAGCAAACCGGAAAAAGCGATGCAGTTATACAAAATGTTCATCATAAATAATCGATAAATTGTGATACCAATAAAAAGACTTTCAAGTGTATTCTCGTTTCTTAAAAAAATATCTACGTATAACTTGCTATAAGAATCCACTTGATTTAAAAAGCAACTTATAATATGTATTATCATTTATTCGTTTTTATTATGTGCATAAATTTTGCATTTTTAATTTATATCTGTAGCCTCATTCAATTTTTCAACCAGAACCTTGTTTCGGTGACCTCAACTGTTATTGAATGCAGATAAAAAATATATCATTTAAACTTAACCTGCAAGTAGCTATAGAAATAGTAGGTAGCTATTAATCAAATATCCTGGTTTTTTCGAATATTATAGTTTTATATTTGATATCGACAGACGAGCATGAGGTTAACTTGGTGGTAGGTGATACTTCAGCCACAGAACAACAGTCAATGATTAGCTACCTGCCTTTTACTTCGAGCATTCGGAAATCCCTAGACTGAAACCGTAATGCGAAAAAGTAGTAGCCAAAATAAAGTAGGTAGGTACCTAATATGAACATAAAGTATTTTATAGGGTGGCGTAGGTGCATATGGAAGATCTTTGCTCTGATTACTGATTTCAATCAAAATACTTGCGAAGAAGAGTATTAGGTACTCCGATATGATTCTATACAAGATTATTTTCGTTGAGAATAAATTATATGGTTTCATTGGTAATATTCTAACATATAAACCAGTTCACATTTTAACAAAATATATGAATCCCATACCAATACCTAAGAGAGTAGATCGCCGTTCGCATCACGTGCTCACTGTAATAAAAGCCAACGCAGCGACGCTTCGGAGAAAATGTTATCCCGTAGAAGTAACTTTCTTTTTGCTTTTATACACTTTTCTTTTACGCTCCCGTCGGGACGAAGACGTGACGGATATATTTCTAAGAAAAACTCCGAATAATCTCTCTTTTTCCTTGGCTATTTTTCTTTTCATATGTATTATGAGTTCCCTTAAATTTATAGCAGGCTTTAAAAGTATATTAAGCTTACGTTTTTTTGAAACTCTTCTGAAATTTCAGATAGTAAAAGACGTGGGATGGTCATTAAAGGTCTTCGCGTGTTACATGGATTAAGTTTAATTAAATTATTACGAATTCTCTGGTACCTAAAGCTACATCTTAATGTTGAAAAAGGAATCGGCAAATGAAATATATTAAATAGTTAAGGATTAAGCACAAGATTAGGGGCTCTTGTTTTCGTTTTATTCAAATGTAACCCTTTTACGAGATCAAGTCGGCGGTGGGTCGGGCCCGATGCAATAATTAAAACCTCTGCGAGTGACATTTATGCTGATGCGAGGATCCTGCCTTAATGATTATGGGGCGGGCTCTTTGACCGAATCTACGGGATCCCTTAATTAACATTTCCCAACCAAGATACGTAGGCATTACTAAGCTCTATATTGAACACTAAATTTTAGAAGACAGCTCATTAAATTATATAATTTGTTTATTGTAGACGTCACCCCGCGAATTTCATCTCTTTATAATTATGATGCAACCGTTCTTCGTTGTAAATTAAGATGTATGCCTGTATAAAAAGTACTTAGGTAGTAAAAATCTAGGGTTTGAGTTTTTTTTATACAAAATTTAATCTGAATATTTTTTTTTAATAGAGAATGGAGAACCTATGTTAATGATATCTTTCGAATAACAGAAAAACTATTCAAATATCAGAAAAATACAGGAATAACTATAGTAGAAAATTAATTTTAAAATTCGGAGCTCCGCCATCTTCCGCAATTGAAGGCTGACTTCACACACGCTTAGGTACCTACAGCTTTTTTGTAATAATATCCTAATTTGAGGTAACAATTAAGGTCCACTGCAAACCTAGACATATTTTTATTTTTGAAGCCAAAATTCTGGCAGGACTACGTTTGTCGGGTCCGCTAGTTATTAATATAGTGCAGTAAACAAATACTAAATAAAATTTATTAATTAGGTACTTTAATAGTAGGTAACTCAACTACTCATCAGACTTCCATTTCTTCTCTGTAGCTTCTCACTATAATGAGGCAGTATATATCATCTGTAACAAGGTATATATCGTCTGTTACAAGGCTAATTAAAGTATTTAATTGAAGTGGGTACTGAGCTGATAATACCATTATGTTACATTAAGTATGCCCGTACCTACATATAAGAAATTTCACTGAAATACCTTTCTTTTTCTAGTAGGTAAGTAGGTTTTCCAAAACTTATTTAAGGACAAATATATACTTAGGAATATATATGACATGAAAGATTTTTATTGGGCTTCCATAAATACAATAAAAACTTAACTAAATAAATATAATATGTTGGTTTGTCTGTGTGGTCGCTCCACAAAAGGTGTAACATGCATTGTTTTGAATATAATATCTTAAGGTATTTTAAAAAAAAAATCAAAGATCTGCTTTAGCTGCTATTTCACCTGGTTTACAATACAATTTACAGTTATCTATCTATCTCTTATATCTGCCTGAATGAAAATAGCAGTCTCCTTTCCACTTTTTTTTCATTAAAATCTACGATATAGAACGAAAGAGAATTCCATGAATTATACATATTAAGAATGACAAAGAGAGTGCAATTTAGGGGTATCAACAATGAAAGAGTGGAGGTCGCCCCCTAGGCTGTTGTTTTACTTTATATACCGGTTGAATGGAGATGGAGCGGTGTGGAAGAGTTCTTGAGTGCAACCCAAAAAAGTTTCCAATCAATCAGAATAGCAACCTTACCGACGCGGTTTACCAGGCTGCTAAAATATTACTGATGGGTACATGCTATGTCTCTATAGTATTATTAGGACCTCTAAATATTCTACATAATTACCTACGTACTTACATGGTATATGAAGGAACCATGTTACCACATGGAAGGTAGTATGGCAGTTAGTTTTGTTTATAGCTTCAAATATGCTGATGATGCCAAATATTACATGCATCAATACCCCGACTGCCTTCACATATAGAAATGCTGTTGCTGTTACCTTTCTATCCTTAAAATATCAATAAACAAAACCGATTATTTCATACTTTCGTCCTAGCGGAATATAATGATAAATATTTTCTATAATAAACATACGTACTATATATATTCCAACGAGGAATACAATACTTGTAATAAAACTAATTCCTTCAGTGACGGCCCATATGTACTTTAAAGCTGTCATATAAGGTTTTTCAACATCACAAGTTTCTAGCAGATTCAATAGATTAATACCGGACAACTAAAACAATTAAAATATAGTTATTATAGTCATTATTATATTTATACCTTCTACCGTACTAACTTCGCTGCCCGAAATAGCCCTAAGATGCAGCAGCAGGAATTTTTTCGACATACTTGACACTCATCTTTATAATTTGGTCAGTTAACTCAATATCCTTATAAATTATAGCATATACTTATGTTATTCTGACGTATAAAAAATAATACCGTAAAGTTTAATTAAAATCCGCTCCGTAGTTTTTTTGCGTGAAAGTGTAACAAACATTCTCACCAGTTTTCACTTTTATGATAATAGTAGAGTAGGATATAATTATTATATAATTCTTTGTGTATATATGTCACTAAATCCTCTTAATAATTTTGCTGTGTGTTTGAGCAGGTCCCTTGACTTGAATTACTACTCTAAGAGTCTAAGCCTATCGGTTTACATTTTACAATTGGTGATAGGCTTAGAGTAATTTTAGCCAACGTTGGGGCTGGAAAACGTCTGTCGAATCAATTAGTATAAACTTGTAATTTTCAAGGAACAGTAACCCCCCACTGCTTTTACACCTTCATCAAACAACTACAATAAGAGTGAATTCCCACGTCCCCTAGTGGCATGAAGCAAATAAGTTTCAATCAAAGGATTCTATTTCCTTTACAGGCAAGTAGATGATCAGTTGTCTCAAGTCAGTGTCAGTTCCAACTGAGACCTTCAGTTCTAAAGACTGAGCCGAGCTAAATGATCAATGATTATTGTTTGGGTACACACAAACTTTTGGAGGTGAACTATATTTTATTATTTGTATAATTTTGTATAAGGTCATCAGAAAGGTACTTAAACTACCAGATATAATAAAGATAAAAAACATACTATTCCTAACACGGCAATCATTATTGATGCTGTCTTTAAAGTAAAACAACAGCATTTGTTTACTTTTGGTAAACATTCGAAAATGGACATCTTGTTGATTAAAATTATATTTTGATTTTACAATTTTACTGATCTAAAACTTCTTAGCAAACGGAATCTCACTGACAAAACACAAAGCCGTCAAAGAATGACTGCAGTAGAAACTATGGTCTTCTTCTATATTAGGAATATTCTATGAATCATAAATTCAGATTGTCTTTAAGAATATTCTTTTTATACATTGAAAGAGTTTTGAGGTTTTATTTTGTAATTTATTTAAAATAGGTACATAGTACAATAAAGACATACATCTTATGAGGTCAGTGCATGGCACATAGGTAGGTAGGTAGGTACTTAAATCTATATAAGATCTTAAACTCCTTTTTTAACTATAACCATATTTGTGTATTGTACTTAAGTAAGATTTTCCACTATAAACAAAAGTATGAGAATAGATTAACTAATAAAATGTATAATCTTAGTGACAAGTCTTAAGAAATGCCAACACAATTTAATCAAAACAATTTGCTTTAATGTAAAT
Organism: Anthocharis cardamines; assembly: GCA_905404175.1. Lineage (NCBI taxonomy): Eukaryota > Metazoa > Arthropoda > Insecta > Lepidoptera > Pieridae > Anthocharis > Anthocharis cardamines. Next base: position 7,468,144 of record FR989959.1, read on the forward strand.
ACTAAAACTTTAAAATATTCCTTGTTGTGACAATAATGGAGTAAAAAAACAGTAGAGACGAATGTATATTAAAAAATAAAAAATCATTTAAATTTATTATAAAGTTTCAGTGGAAAAGTCTTTCCCATTTTCACATTTCGTTGCCGTAAGAGTTGACAATAATGATAAAATAACACCACACTGTAAATAAAAAATATATATTAGAAAACTTCACTTATTATCTGCATTTAGAGAAAGGTGTAGTCTATACTTTTAAATACCATCCACCAATATCTTCTGAATAGACAAATAAATGAACGCTAAAAATCAATTTATAAAATATTTGAGGCGTAATAATTCGCTAGCTATCTATAAAATATATTTCATAGATAGCTAGCGGGTTTTCGAATCGACTTGGAGACCTTCAAGAAACGAGCTTATTCTCAAAGGCTTCTGGTATTGCAGATATATATGGGGGGCTATGATCACATACCATGAGATGCGCCACCTGCCCGTTTGCCCCCTATTCTATAACAATAAAATCCTTTCTTATACTTACTCACAAAGTACAATATCAAATGGAATATTTGTGAACAATACCAACGGCAATTAGTGTATTGTTCTTGTACTATCATAAGTGATGCGTATGGTATGGACACTAGTGACGTTACTAAAGCACTTATCGTTAGTATGTCAGCTGTTATCAGATAATCCTGAAAAAATAAATAAGAATAATAAACGGTAATTAACAGTACCGGTAAGTAACATCAATCAATGCTTACTTAATAATTACTGTAATAAAACATTACTCTTATATCATTCTACTTTTGTAGTGCAAACATGCGTTTCATAAATTGCCTATATTTTATATTGTATTATATGAAGTTTTAAAAGTAATCAAATATTTTTATTTTATCTATTAAAATTCTATGAGACCTATTAGCTTACTAGAAAAATACCAAGAAGAAAAGCAAAACAGCTAGCTATCAGTATCAATTCACACGTAAACAACAGCCATCTGAATACATTCAAAGCTGTATTTATAGAGGTAGATGTTTCAAATAGTTCCTTACAAAATGGCTTACACAATAGACCCGCTGTATGCATGCTTGAGAGCTGGAAAAAGCATGAAGGTATAATAATATATATGAAAATTAATGATTTAAAATAGAGATGATTCAGGGCACACTCACCATACCTATAAAAATTATAATAAAACAAGAACATTTTAAATTTCTAGTACAATAACTAAACCTGTCGACTTTTGGTAAGAAATGTAAAAATCCCATGAATACCTACTTTCCCTAAGATCTAACTTCTTAATACCATTTGGTATTTCTTTACGTGCGTTGACACAAGACCGTTTTAGACATTTATCTACTGGTAGTCTGACATTGAAACTCTACCTACATCTGACATTACCACAGAGTCGGTGTTTATGTCTATTAATATCTATTGATTGACCTAAATATTTTCTGTCTAGAATACCTTTTAAACAACTCATCAAGGATTTGTATTCCCTAATCAGAGTTAAGTTTAATACTCGTACTATAGAGTCCCATTCTATGTAGTTTATCTTGTAGAGGGTTCTAAGGAAAAATATTATTCACTGGTTTTGATAATAAAAAAAATAATCTTCCATGCAGGTTTGTTCACACTCAGCGTCTTTTAAAAGCATCTCAAGGTTGTATTTCAATCCATACGGTAGGTACTCAGCTCCGCAATTGTATAGGTACCTTTTATTCAGAATATGAAGATGATATTTTTTGTAAACTACATATAAATGTCTAAGAAAGAAAATACAATTGTTTTAAATATTTATTAAAAAACATCAATTGAGTAAATGTACAACACTGTTGAATAAACTTATTACAAAATCACTTCTTCTTCTTCATATTTTCTGTACTTTAGAAGTATTTAAAATCTTTCTTCCTCTTTCACGTCGGTTTCCGTCTGTAGGAATATACCACTATTAGAAAGTAGGACCACACTGAAAAATAAAAAATAAAATGTTACGAGTTTTATAATTTACCAATTCTTTTCAGAGTGACATTTTTATATTGAGTCTGCATGAATTTACGGATACGAGCTGTTGTAGTTAACTTTGGTGGAGGCGGTTTTGAGTAAGTGTATATTACTACAAAGAAATGCAGCCACATAGTCCACACTGAAAATATTATGGAATCACTTATATTTGAATTTAAGAGACTGTTGGCCGAATACTCAAACGCTGATCAAAATTGAGATTTACTTAAAAGTATTTTACCGCCTTCTTTGCCTTACGTACATCTTATGATAACCGTTTCAGTATTCCGGCCTAAAAAGTAAGAAGACTTTTCGTATTTTTTGTCATGAAAATTGTACAGTTCTTTGTTGGAGTTAACCATGAAATTTTGGTTTGCAATACAATCGTCATGGAAAATATTTTAGCTTCAATCTAGAGGAGTATTGTGAATTGGAGCCTGTTAGTGAATTCTGAAGAACAATAATTCTAAGACGTACCTAATGGAAATGGACCTTATAGCGTATATAAATTAATTAGAATATTATTATTGTAAGAAACGTACTTATTAAATCGACTAGTGCGAAAACGAACTCAAAAACTGGAAATGAACCTCCCATATAAACACAGGCTGATACATAGAGCATTCCGTATATGAATGATAGTATGACTGCTGTAATTCCAGATATTAAAAAATATTTTGCCGCCTGTTGTCCTTGTCCCTGAAAGTTTCATTTTTTCAATTTACTGAATCATTAAAAACTTTAAATAATTGTAAAATCTAAAAGTTAAAAGTTATATTTTTCATAATAATACTAAAAACAATGTAACGTTTTTCGTAATAAAAAAGTTTTTTATAAGAAATTCATAAATTTTACCCGAAACATCCTTATTAGTAAATTGATGCTGGATAGTAGAAAAATAAAATCTACTGCCAGTACTATCCATCCAAGAGATCGAACAACGTTCACGAATTTTGGGTGTTTGTTCGCCACATTATCACTAGTGCCTTCCCGTAACAATGCTGTCGGTGCCGCCGAATCAGTTGCATTTCTAATCATACACGATGGTCCGAGACCGGCATTAGCACCAAAACCAAAACTAAGCTGTAAAAAAAAATTTACATACATAGTTACTTACTATGCCGGGTTTCCATATTCCACTAATGGAGAATCGTACATAGGTGTATCAATATTGTGTACCTATTTATCATTAATGCAATCCATCTACGACCTTTCGTTACTTGAATATTGAAATCGGGAAATATTCAATGCCGTAGGATGGTCGATGGTATAAATATAATATAGGCGAAAACAATGCTTATAAGTATATTATGTATAATCGATCGAGTAATGCTTTATGAAATTTGTGTTAAATCATATTTTATTTGTAGTCAATTAACTAGAAATGTAGAGCAAATTTTATATGTAGGTTTACAATGTTTTAAGGACACTAGTGTGTGAACTTAAATTAAGTAAAATACCCTAGAAGATTAAGTTAACACAGAATTGTTTATAAGCCTCTGTTGGCTAGATTACACTAGTTTTAGAGAAAAATATATTAAAATGTATATGATTATATTAAATTAGTACTTACGATATTATTAAGATTAATGTCGACCACATCTGCGCGTGACGAGCTTGTGGTCACGATGCAGGATACGCGAATCACGTAGGCGTGACGAACGACTGCCCACGACACCAAAGGACATGTCACCTGCAATTTTATTCAGAATGTTTATTATGTAGTTTTACATACGTCACACACACGAAAGACGTCTAGAAGAAATCAACTATAATTTAGTAAAAAGTATTTTAGTAAAATAATTATTCCTTCCTATACATAAACGTAACCCTACGTGACTCAGTGGTAAGCGCGATGAAAAATAAAGAACATGATTTAAAAAATAAATTGTTTCGATCTGGCAGTGCACAGAAGGCTGAACACCTGCTTGCCTATAAAGAAAAATGATCAGTGAAACAGACAATTTAGCCTGCCCCATGTCCCACGAGGGGACTCGGGATTTCACCATAAATAAACGTAAAAATGGTTTGGTATTTTACAGTTTAAATTTGTTTTAAAAGTAGAATCTTAATTATTATGTAAAGTTTTTAATTATCTATATTATTTTGATTTTTTGTTCAATATTAAATTGTTCCTTCGTTCTTAATTAAGAGGCTTCTAAGAAGGACTGCTAATATGCTATTATTCTAGTGTCGTTAAAAAATGCAGTATTTTACGCATAATTGCAGAATACCGCTCTCAAATGTTGATAAAGTAGAGAATAACTTTTTTGATTGCTTAAACTATCTATTATGACGATAATGATGTGTTAGTGGCATTAACAAAAAAATAACAATAAAACCTACAATTCCAAGAACTGCAATTATTGCCGCTGCTGTTTTAATATCGTTTACACATCCACAACAGGTGTCCACTTCAGGAAGTCTGAAATTGCTTAAAAAACCCTGGTTAGACATTTAATTTTAATATTTAAATAAATTTACAATATTTTCTAAATGATTGATAAAGACAACAAATCTTTGACATAACGTCAAAACACACAGAACTCACAAAGAACCAACCAAGGACTTTATACATATATATTATATATATATAAAGTCCTTGGAACCAACAAAGAACAAAATGAATATTCTAAGGTCACAGTATACTAGGTTAACTCCAGGATACACAGTCTTGTGATATTTTTGGGAAACCTTATATTTAACACAACCTACTAGAGCGGTCAAATTGCCACTTTTGAGACTTTAATAAAAATTGTAAATCTCCATTTATTGAATTTACTGCACGATTTTTTTTCTATAATATATATAACTTTTTCTATAATATTAGCAGGTTTACGTAGTTCAATAAATATGAAAACCTAGAATTAACAAATTTTTATTAGTCTCAAAAGCGATCATTTGACCGCTCTGGTAGGTTTAGTGTTAAAGAAACCAGCTATTCGTTTAAACAGAAGTCATCATAATAATATAATATCATTTATATTTATACTGAAATACTGAAATAACTAAACTTACGAACAACTATTGTTTATTATTCTGTCAACAATAGGTATAGTCCTCTGGTAAGTTATTCCGAGCGATTATAACTTCATGAACGAAGACAAGTGCTTGTTGCCCAATTATCTAAATCCTAGAAAATACGAGTATAAAGGTGTAAATAAACTAATTTCGTAAGGAATCCGAATAACGTGGCTTAGTGAAAGCCCCGAAACCCGGGGATTTCAGCGTTATTGCTCCATAGGATGTTATCGGGGACTGGTGGAGGGTTGAGGGGGTGGGGCCTCTTAACAAGATTACATTGGAGATAAAATGGCTCACATAATAGCGCCCGAGTAAGCCCAGCCCGCGAAGACGCGATGCTGGCTCTAAAACAAAATTAAATTTGAACAAAACAAAAGATTTGAAATAATTTTGCCCTTATTTTGTTTTCTACTGAATACGTCTCGATATAAATTTATCCTCATTCGCTGATAGATTTAAGTTAAGCGGTAGCATGAACGTCTTGCAAGAAAGTATTCGTATCACCAAACTGTCAGAATGACAAATTATTTTGAATTCGCCGATACGTTCGTTCTCAAGTTCTCGTGCGAGGCTTGCAGAAGCGCTTCCATTGAATGATAAGTTCTCGTTTTCGTGACTCAGATAATTGATATGTCGGGTTTTAAAAGAAATGGCATATTGGTCTCCGGATCGTCGACGGAATTAACTAATACACTAACCTTGTATATGCAGGTTGTAGATTCGATCTCGGATCTAACATGTTTCTAACATTATTTATATAAAAAATAGTTCCCTACGCCGCGGCCGGCGGCTTGTAGCATTAAAATTGGCGTTCGAATTCACAGATTGAAAGCTCACTACATAATTTTGATATAAATAATATTAAAAAAATGGAAGTGCCTATCAACATAAAGGAAGGTTGTGTCGGTACCAACGGGGTAGTTCAGCGCTAATCATATACAACCCTGCGTTGGGTTTGAAGTTTAGTATCGATCGCTTGAACCCCACTCGCTTGTTTCAAATTCAATTCGTAGAGTGGAAATAACAATAAAACTTTATCCAACATGTATCTTCGCATCACCTGTGCCCAAACGTGAATCGAATATTTACATACTTATTACAGTTCCTTTGTATATTCCTTGAAATTTTTTAGAACATATTTTGTATTTCGTTTCCAATATTTCATTTGTTATAAAACCGTCAGGATGATCAAGATTAAATTTTAGACAGACATCTTTATTTCAAATATGTTTCTAAGAAGGAACGCCTTCTCACTTGGCCACATCTTACCTAGAAATGTCAAAATATTTCAAACAGACTAGGGACTTCACACATGAGAGGCGGTAGGGTACTATGATATATTAGATTTTTTTTATAACCGCAACCTTATCCTTTTTGTGTGCGAAACCCGCCCGAGGCCCGGGCACGAATCGCAAAATGGGATTCGTGATAAATCTTCATGAGACCCAGTTATATTTATTAAGTTGTATGATATTTTACGAGGTTCCGTCGTGGGGGCGCTCATTACCGCGCGATGAAAAAACTTTGCCCCATGTCTTCCAACAACATTAATTGCGAAAGTTTGTTCCCTCCTAAATTTGTTCAAGACAGCTTTAATAATGTACTTTACGATGTTCGGTTTGAACGAAGGAAAAAAGGAAAACGCAGTTCACGTCGACTGATAAGAACTTTTGTCGAGAGATGCGGATAGTAAAAAGTTTGAAGACATCACGTAGCAGAGCAGGTCTGGAAGTTTTATGTCGGCAATTCGGGGCGTGCACAAAAGAATTGCTAACGCTGTAGATGTGATCTCGCCACCCGGGCACACCCGGCCCCGGGTGAGCCAAATGTCTCCGCTATTCAATAATGAACGTTACGACCGATGCCGATGCTATGATATAAATTATACACATACCTATTGGAATTCAATATTAGAATTGAATAAAATTTACTTTTCAAAGTAGGTAATATACATAAATCTTAATCTTAATATATTATATAAAATGCAAATGTTCGTACGTGTGTCCACGGTTTTTTCTATCATACGCTACTTTGATCAACTTCCCCTTGGGATGGCGAATACCCCTTGGTCTCCAGGTGTGCATAAGGGAGTTTGGTCGGGATGGGTGGAAGTGGGTGGTTGTGGGTGGCAAAAATGTGGAATAATATATATCTGTCCTTTTCTAACTAATGTAATCTTCCGTAAGATTCTGAAAATCTCGGAAATGATCTAAAAAGAAATCCAGAATGTGTGCAACTGATAAAATCAATCTAGAAAACTTTCTGGAATGATCTAGAAAGTTTCAAAATGTGTGCAATCGCTAAAATTGATCCGAAATGATCTAGAAAATTTTAAAAATTTCTGAAATGATCTAGAAAGTTTTAAAATGGTTTCAATTGTTGTATTCGATTTAGAATGTTTTAAAAAGCTTCTGGAAAGATCTAGAAAGTTCCAAAATGTGTGCAATCGATGAAATTGATCCGAAATGATCTAGAAAATTCTAAAAATTTCTGAAATGATCTAGAAAGTTTTAAAATGGTTTCAACTGTTGTAATCGATTTATAGTGTTTTAAAAAGCTTCTGGAAAGATCTAGAAAGTTCCAAAATGTGTGCAATCGATGAAATTGATCCGAAATAATCTATAAAGTTCTGAAATGGTTTCGATTGTTGCAATCAATTTAGAATGTTTTAGACGCTTCTGGAAAGATCTAGAAAGTTCCAAAATGTGTGCAATCGATGAAATTGATCCGAAATAATCTATAAAGTTCTGAAATGGTTTCGATTGTTGTAATCGATTTAGAATGTTTTAGAAAGTTTCTGGAAAGATCTAGAAAGTTCCAAAATGTGTGCAATATATAAAATTGACTCAAAATGATATAGAAAATTCTAAAAATTTCTGAAATGATCTAGAAAGTTCTAAAATGGTTTCAATTGTTGTAATCGATTTAGAATGTTTTAAAAAGCTTCTGGAAAGATCTAGAAAGTTTCAAAATGTGTGCAATCGGTATAATTGATCCTCAATGATCTAGAAAATTCTAAATATTTCTGAAATGATCTAGAATGTTCTAAAATGGTTTCAATTGTTATAATCGATTTAGAAAGCTTCTGGAAAGATCTAGAAAGTTCCAAAATGTGTGCAATCGGTGAAATTGATCCTCAATGATCTAGAAAATTCTAAAAATTTCTAAAATGGTCTAGAAACTTCCAAGATGCCTACAACTAGAAGATACTTTACACCGTATGTTAAATGGTCGAATAAGTGTCTTATTATTTAAGATAGAAATCTAAAATATTTATCTACTTTAGAAAATGGATCCTTAAATATTTATTATACCATTAAACATGCGATGTATTTTAACCCGAGCAACGCCGGGTTTCGCTGCTAGTTGATAATAAGTACATAGAAGCACTGATGTTGGACAACTGACTCAGAAGGTACCTACAAATTTATTCATTTGAAACAAATGTAGTACGATTAAGAAAATAGTTTAAAATGTTTTTCGGCATATCGGTCACAGTAAGAATCAAATAAAGAAACTCTATATTTTAGGGCTCTGGATCTATAGTTGATGTGTATAGCACAAAATATATTTAGTTCATGATATTTTTTAGTATCTAACTTCAATAGAGGCATTGTAATTCATCAAAAGGGATAGATCAATTTTGAGCATTATCTGTCCAGTTAACTATATTTTATCCTACTGATAGGATTAAAAAAAATATGTATCACGTTTCGTTTATGAAATAAGTCTCTACAACATTCATTTGAAGATATAGAGTTCCGCATAAAGGTCCGTAGGTAGTATAAAGTAAGTTCTCATGTCATAATTTATAGTTCACCATTTCATTCGGACAGGCAGTCAATTGGTAATTTAGTTGTTTCTTGCAACATTGTCATAATGAGAACGAGTGATCTTTACAACAATGAGTTATCACTTCATTGTATTACTTGTTATATAAGAACACATTTTATTTCATAATGTATTAATTTTAGATTGATTATATCCAGATATTGGCCAACTCTTTAATTAATTGGTAAAAAATAAAAACTGTTTTACTTATCTATCTAAGTTCGTTTTAATTCCAGAATCTTTATCATAGGTACCTATGACTTTGCTTAAATGACTAATGGTACCTACTAATAGATTCCATTAGATACGTACGATGTGTATAAACTTAAATTACTAAGTTTAAAAACAGCTTTTTATATCCTCACCTTAGTATTAAGTAAAACATTTAAAGGGCGGATTCTAACTTTGTTTTTTACTTTTACACTTAACAACGGTCTAAACAAAAAACAACTCTATGTTTCAGGGAAAAAGAAACAAATTTTCTTATAGAATATTTACGGCTATCTAAAGTTGTGAGTTGAATGTTCTGGCTTAAACGAAAAAGCTCATAATATACATACGATATGGCTCCGAATGGCCGTTAGTTATGAAGTTTATAGTGGAGCCAACGCGGTTCTAGTTACAAGATTATTTAGAAAAAAACAAAGTCGGGTATTATGTGTAATAATTTACAGATTCAATCGGCTCGAGGCTCGAAAATACCTTGAATATAATACGAAACAGATACGAAGAGTAATTGGATAGTCAGGTACTTTGTTTACGATGGATGATACGTTATGATAAACGTTCCCCGCATTAGATATAAAACATAATGTCGGAATGTTATAAGATATTTTTATTAAAGTTTTAGTCGTAAATGTGAGCGTACGTTTAGCTAGTTCTTATTCAATCTGTATTTATGTGATGATAGTTCCGTGTTATGGGAATTAAAATGATTAATATTGTAATTAACTAAAATTTAAGCGACCTCTTTTCATTATTTTTATGTAAGTGGATAGGTATTTTAATTATGACTTCATGAGTTTGTAATAACTAAAATATGCATTTCCAAATTCTCGATAAGAAACAAATGCAATCGATATTCGATACCAATAAAACAGCGTCTATTCGCAAATACTCATACATAAAACATCGGATTCAAGTCCTGCGCACTCTACATAATACTAGAAGGGTTCCAAGTTTTATAGCGAAGAATTTGCATATAAAGTAACCATTGAAGAAAAGCGATCTCCGTTTTGCTCCACGCTTTTTTCGTATTCATTGTTACGAAGGCCGCGGGTTCGCTCACATTCAGTTTTATGGCTCATGATGCTTTCTTAGCGAATAAATAAATAATCGTATCAACAGTTTTTTTATCGTTTGATTTATTTGAGAAAAGATTAGCAAAGCTTTATGTTTTGACATTCGCTTGTAGTGATTTATTTTCTCCGCATTGTGTTTTGATAAGCTTTTTGAATGTTTCAGATTCATGGCTACGGCGCCGGCGTGTGTACATAAGGAATCGTATATAGGTTTATTTTCTCCGCATTGTGTTTTGATAAGCTTTTTGAATGTTTCAGATTCATGGCTACGGCGCCGGCGTGTGTACATAAGGTATCGTAGTTGCAAGAAAATTCTTATGACATTGTCCAAGATTAAAATGACATAAAATATATTAATATACAAAGCGATGGGTAAATAAAATACGAAAATATCGTAGTGACCGCGGGCGTTTCCAGCGATTCCTAATAAAAATGATATTTAATTGAAGCCGATAACGTGTCGCGGCAAGACGGCTAATAAACTCTCTACATTATTATCATGTAGCTGTTTGGTACGAGATAAATATTTTAATACGTATCTTGTATCAGTAAATGCTTTTTACATGTTTGGTAAACACTTATGGGTTGAGTTATCCACACTTTTTTCTTTTTAAAAATGTGTGGGAGAGTTTTTTAGGTCTTCTTTATATACCTAAATATATTGTAAGTATGTATTATTATTATGGTCAGATAAATTGACGTAATAATATGTTTTTGTATTCATACCTACACTTATTTATCGTACATAGACCTAACTTAGGTAGGTATATATTTTATAACTTAAACATTGTCATTGGAGCATATCTAAATCTAAGGACCTTGATTATTTAATCAATTATCAACGAGTAAAAGTTTTTAATGGAAATTAATGTACCTACTTAGTAGTAATTGAGAAGTTTAATTAAATAACGCTTTTAGTTCTTATTACAACTGATACATTTAAATATGTGTGTATGTTTAGTTATTCGTCGTGTTTCTATGGCTAAACAGTGTAACAGATCGATATGGTTTTGGCACAGAGACTATTTAAGGATATCACAAACTTTTCTTTTAGGTATAGGGAAAGCTTTATAGGTCATCCATTGGCACCTCGACTTAATAATATGCATCATATTGACAAGCGCACATTGTTGCCACTACAATTCAGTCGCTATGGAGATAAAACGCACTTACAATAGCGTTAAGTGATAGTTATGGCAGTTTTTATAGGCAGTTAGATTTATTTTTACGGCACTGTTTATTTTAATGCGTTATTTGCGATCAAGAGTTCGCGACGGTAAGTAATTGTTCATTCATTCATCGTTCTAACCTTTAAGGGCCTGGCCACAGCTTCTGGCGGTGTGGAGCGCGGCGCGGCAAGAGGGTCTGCGAGAGGCGCGGTTTCGCCGCCGAATTTAAATGAATTTTCAAATAGTCTATCTAGCTTTCTATGACCCTGGAAGAATGCATATTTTATTTAACGGAAGATTACTAAACTTTTTTTTTCGAACATCAACGTTGTTTTTTTTTTGAATGTTGTTCGTAAGTTCTACGATAATTGAGAAATACATAGGAAATTTACTTATTACCTATAACTGAAAGTGATAAGATATGATATGAAATTCCTTCTTTTCATACAGTTCATAATACGAAGACCGAAGAATCCTAAGTTCTAATAGCTGATGCATTTCATGTATGTATTTACCAGATAGCCGCAATCAATAAATTAAGTGATATAAGGACAAAACGCCAACGTTTTAATATATTGTAGACTAGTATATACCTACTAAGAAACCAATTTTATTCGGCTTTATGTGATATCCAAAGGTAAAGACCGCTCAGCTTAATCAGGAAATACAGGGTAATAAAATCGGCCAGTGGTGTCTTAATCAAATTGTCCAAACGACAATCGCGTCTGCCTATTCGTGACGTGATCTGTTACGGAGGGAACATTTTGGTAATTTGTTATAGAAATAGAGTATACGTAGGTATATGGTATTCGGAATGCTTCGGTCTATATGAATATATAGCGAACTATGAGAATAAAGGTACCTACTGCCACTACTAGATGCAGTAGTATGTATGTACCTACTGCCACCACTAGTAATTGGAATTTGATAATTTCAAAGACAATATTATGAAAAAAATAAGGAGTCTTTTGTAGTTAGAACCACCGATCATATATGTAAAATCGTGAAATGCAAATTGCGCGTTTTGGTTTAGGTCGAAGTAACCATAGGTCGACAGCGCATCATTAATTAATTTCCTATGGCTGAAGTTTCACCATCCACCATCGAGTGAGCCTTTCGCTCGTCTGTCGATATCTTATATAAAAAAATCTTGATTTGGACGATTGTGTAGTCTGACGAGCGAAAATATCTGTTCATATGTCAATATTCCGTAATCCATCTATTATCGTTGCTATGAAACAAAGATCTCTTTAAAAATTCAGCATGTGACTCCAGGGATGTACCCAATAAATCAGTTTTACAGCATTCCCGTGTCATTTCAGTCGCCGAACGGCATAAAATGATAATTTTATTGCGCTCTCCTTCCGTCTCTGAGTTTACGACAATTGTGAAATGTATCGACAGTTTGGGTGTCACCTTCGAGGTGGACTATCCACCAACGCATAAATACCTAGGTAATTTTAAATTTTCCTTATCACCTATGCATTAAGATTGCAATTGCAATGGCAAAATCTTTTCAGGCGCACCTATTTTCTTTGTTCATCGAAACATATGGTGCTTTTCTTCAAGTCCCCGCTTTCCCCTGAAGTAGATATTTTGGGATCGATGTTCTGAAGCCCATCAATCTTTCAGGTGACTTAGATATTAAATTTAATGTCTTGTCACCTAAAATATGTGACTGGTGATGAGTCGCTCATCCAAATTTAACCCCTAGGTATGTTATCTATTAGATAACTATCTAACCAAAACTAAACAAATAATAACTCTATTTGAAATCTATAGAAAGACGGTGTATTATCTTCAAAATTTACCATCGGTTTTGTCACAGATTCATAAACAATGTGGGTAAATGTTTTGTTTACACACAGGCTTTTGTTAATGAAGGTAAGTGTTTAAGAATAATTTACATATGATTTAAATATTCATTAACGATACAATAGTCCATAATTATTATAAGTTAGGTTAGGTTAGTTATTTTTATCTTGCATTATTTTAACAAGACAAAATAATTAGGTACTTTGAAGCAGGGACTGAATACCGGTTAATTTTCTATGGGAGCTTAACCGAAATAATAAACGTTTTTAGTCATATTTACTGAAAAAAAAATAGTGTGGTAAGTATAGTGTGTATTACTCTTTTAAACAAGTATCATGGTATCTCAAATATGTATTTTGGAAAATAAGAATTAACTGGTTTCGATCCCTGCTTTGAAGTTTAAGAGTTTTAATTGGAATCTGCAGTTTAAGTAGGTACGACTTAAGAGTATAATCTCTTACATCGATCGTGGAAGAAATGAAGCTCAGCCATTAACACAAGGGTTGTTCCACTACAACCGAGTAGTTTATAACCCCACTTCACTTTTACAGCTATAAACGGTCAGTATAAAAACCATTTCACTACCTCATCAGCGACTTTAGTTGTGACTTGTGAATCAAATTACAATTAAATGTAATCTTTACAATGACTCTCCATGCATTAAAATTAACTGTATTTTAAGGGTTTACTTAAATAATTGTCTTCTTCTAATACATTTTATGGTGCTTAAACTGTTTTAAAGGATTTGATTCCTTCTTTTAATTAACGGAAATAGGATTTACTAGGTACTTAGGTAGCTACTAGCTACATGTACCTACTATGCCTATTTTAGATGTCCTCTTGCCACACCGATTCTAACGGATATTAATCTCAAATTGGTAGATCTTTGTTATCCCAATATCTAAAGATAGGTATCTACTATCTAGTGTCGCTTAGTTTTAAATACTCACATAATAGTTTCAAGTGTTTATAATAAAATATTATACTATAGGTACATAATATAAACTATATGGATATTTGTTGATCCGTTTTGATTTATTGGTTTGGTTATAAAAAAATTGAAATAAACAAATAGGTAAGTATAAAAAGTGATTACTGATAATAATTATTCTAGCATGTTTTAAGTCTTCATTAATTATTTATAGGTAGGTATTTACTATTTTCCCTATCTATCCAAACCGAATGATGGCTATAATTAAGAAATAAAATGAAGTAATTAATATCCTGTGCGAAGGATCAAATGATAGTCTCATGCATTAATGTAGACATTAATTAGGATGTAGGGGTGATGCTACGTGACTACATTGGTGATACCTTCTGCGTATTCTGCGCACAAAGGTACCTACCAACACTATCTATAGGTACCTACCTAACAACATCAAGTTTTCATCTTTGGAAGCTTTCCTTTGAAATGGAGTCTATACATATTACCTATATCCAAATTACAAAAATTGTAGAATACCATGTTCAAAAGTAAATACTTACATACGTTGGTACACAATAAAAATATATGAAATCTATTATACTATAACAACATAGGTAAGTATATCTTAAATTAAGTAGGTACCTACCGTACTTAAAATTATTCAAAAAATAAGAGCACTATCACGCCTCATTGCTTCCATGATACCTACTAGCGCCATTGCCCCGCTATATGTCGACACGGATACGCTGAATAAATTTTATAAGGTAGGTTTATCAAAATTATTCAGTGGAAAAGCGGTAATTTAATAAAATGTAATATTTGCGGACGCTTAGAATAAAATTAGAATTTTGTTATGTGATAGTTTTTTTTTTTTTGATACTTCATATACCTAAATAGAAAAAGAACTGTGTTGAAGGCAGGTCCAAGCAGACATTTTTTAGTAACTTTAATTTTAAACAAAAAAAAATTGTAAATAAAAAATTGTATTCAAGACATGTCCGAATTGAGTAATTTTTTTACTAACTTTAATTTTGAACAAATATGTTCTGTCATTTTAAAACAAAATAATACTATGCAGGTACAATCTTAGCAGATTATTTTTATTAGTAAAAAAATCTAAAAGATGAGTTAAGAAACATCCATTCCACAGACATACACACACCCAACCTTACCGGTTGTTCTGTATGTGTGCGTTAGTATAGATTAGTGCGGGTCGCCGCGCGAGCGAACGTCACAAAATGGCTGCCGTAAAAACAAGTGAAGAGTGAGTTACGGTCGTCGGGCGCGTGGGTCGCCGCCGGGGGGCGAGGGAGCCCCCCAGCCAATGGCATCGCTGAGCGAGCATCGACGCATTCTCCCGCCAACTCTGCTCTTTCTTTTATAGTCCTTGTTTTTCCTCGGTGCGCTTTTTCCTGATTTTTTGCGGGAAAATGTTTTGTGTGCTTTGTAAGATGCTACAATGTGTCTTTTAGTGTTTTTCTTTTGTTGATATTAGGGATTTTTTATGATATGCCATCCCAAATATCCTATTCATGGCTCAGTAGAAGAAGTAGGTAACTAGGAACCTAATATGCTTCAATAAACAGAAACGCAAATTATGCATTTAATGAAATATTGGTAGGTAGGTATTATTTCAGTACCTACCATTGAAATTTTATTATCAATTAATTAACAGACACCTATATATTACGTTATAAATATATACGTTAAAAATATGCTTAATTATTGAATTTCCTTCGTAACTATGATATAATATGATTGTACATAGGTAGGTACTTGCCCATTAACTGTTAGTGGGTTTTGGCAACTAAGTAAGTACAGTGCGCGACAAAAAGATAGGGGCAGGGTATAATCTGAATATTACTTATTTATAATTATTTGTTATAAAACAAAATACGTCTAATTATTAATAACATTAATCAAATGATTTATACAACGGATACATTTTGTGTTAATATTCGTTTGAATTTTGTTTTCTTTAAATATCTTGATTATGGATGCGACAAAAAGATAGGGGCATTGGATAAAAAATATATTTATTACCAATATTAAACTTTATTAAATACGAGTACATTTTTTATTTAATATAATTGGTCCAAATATTTTTTTGGACATGAAATAATTCAATTATTTAATTTAATTTGGTACTTGAAGAAAGTCATCTATAATAGTTTTTTAAATCATTTACAAAAGAAAATTATCTTGTATTTTCGAAAAATTTCTTTTCAAGTCGCCTCCAGACATTCTCGATTATATTTACATCCAAATCTTAGGGGCCACTCCAGCAATTTTATATTAAACCAAGAGGAAACTCTTTTTGACGTATTCACTCTCGCGTTGTTGTGCTGAAAAATATAGTCTCGTGCTATCAAAGACTTGTTATTTTTTAAAATAATGTTATTAAGAATATTTAGATAACATTGCGCATTCATAATTTTTGTCAAAAACTGTATATCTGTTTTCTTAAGGAATCCAATCGCAGCCCATAATAAGACTGACTCTCCCTCAGTATGACGATGTAAGAAAATTTTCTTCTACTTTCTTAAATCGTAATAATAATATGAGTTACTAACAGGACCATCGAAAATATTGTTTTTCTCGTCAGAGAAAATTATACTTTGCCATTATTTTAACCATGATACGTACTTTTGGGCAAACTGTAATCGAGCATTAATATGTTCGAGATTTAATGAAGGTTTTATTTTTAAATTTCTTCTGAAAAATTTGCAAGAAGCTTTAAATAATATTTTTATGTTTTGTACGTTCACCTGCACATCCGTTTCTTTGGCTATTGTAGTTGCAGAAAGCATAGAATAAGTGGCAACCGTCAAAATGGCTCTCTCTTGTTACTATGAAAGAGGTTGTGGATGACCTGGCGACTTTTAAAGTCCATAACTCTCCTAAGTTTTAACGAAAATTTTAAACTACATTGGCACTCCTCTTAATTCTTTAAGCTGCTTCACATTAGCTAAGCCCTTCATTTTTAAATTCAATAATTTGTTCTTTCTCCAAATCTGTCTATCTCATGCCTCGTTTATTAGAAAAAAAATAAAAATAATAATTTTGCATCACGCCACGTAAGCTGTTATACACGTCCGTATATGTAGCGCATCAAATAACAATTGTCACACAATTGTGCATCACGCGTCCGACTGGTGCCTCTATCTTTTTGTCGCGTTATAGAGTATTATTGAAGGTATTTTTTGGTAAATTCAACCGAAGAAATTATAACATTGTGTTATAGAAATTTGTAACAACTATTGTTTTAGTAGAATGACATTTACACATAAAATATTAAATCTTTAGATATTAATAAACAGTAAATATGGGTGCCTCTATCTTTTTGTCGTGGTCTAGTATTTAACTAAAAAAACATTAAGGTAAATTTTAAATACATATTAAGGTATCAGAAAATCTCTATAAATAAATAGTTCTTAAATAACTCTTTGCCATTAGGCATGTAGGTTGTAAGTGTAAAGTATTTAATTTACTCAAACATTAATAAAATAATTTATTCCTACTTCAAACAGCTGTAACGGAAATAGTTACTTATAGGATGAGTACCTACCTACTTTACTACATGAAATATAACATGCCTCATTACAGCGTCCAACTAAAATAAAGAAAAACTTCGTTTAATCCAACAAGATAATAAAAAGTAACAAGTTATTTAGTACAACACGAAACTCATCAGAAAAGTTGGAGGATAATAATTTACCCGAAGATGGAGCCGTCTTAACGTCTTGTAATATCTTCCACTGACATATTTATTGTTACTAAGGGGCGGGGGATGAATCTTCTGCGAAGGGGAGTCTTACATAAGTACCTACACGAACAATTTTTTTACACTAAAATATCCTTCTAAAAAAACATCTTGATCTATGTTTTTATATTTCCAGAAAAGAAATAGTTAAAAATTATCATGGCTTAGATCAGCTTCCGAGTTTTTAAAACATTATTAAGACGTAAAATTTATCCAAATATTTGTGCAAAATGTTGAGTTTTTGTAAAATTTATTACCATAGAGTTGAATCTCTACCTCGATCTGCCTGTAAAAAATGAATCCTATTATGTTTTAATAATCGAGCGATATTTAAAAGATAAATTCGTGGGCTCATAAATAGGACCTTAATAAAGACGTAAAAATAATGATGACTAACAAAGTGGTCGGTATTTGGTGTTCGTCGATATTTCTGTCGAGGCTGGCGTTACCTACTGTATGGTTAGGGCGTGTTTATACAGGCGTCTCTCAGCTGCAGAGTAAAATTAAAAACCGGACGAGTTGGACAGGGCTATCAAAACAATTTACAGTGGTGCGTTTTATTTAAGAACCGGACATAGATAAAGAAAAGCGTCATCACCTATTGTATGAAAGTAGCCATCGTTATGATAACTTGTCATACAGGTTACTGTTGTCGTTATATTTACGAGTACATACGTATTTTACGGGCCAGATCAAAAGTACTCGTAACCGTCGAGTGTGTATGAAAGCATTGATGAAAGTAGAAGAAGCGAAAGTGGTATGTAAGGATCGGAGCATATGGAATTCCGTGATCTCTGCCTACCCCAATGGGAAAGAGGCGTGATGTATATGTATGTATATTGTATATGTATACGTATTTTTGGTGTAATAATAAATACGCTAGTTTTTATTGCTGTGGTTTAAATAATGCAATTCTTTAATATTTACGAGATACTGAGACATTAGTCAGTAGGTAATGCGCTAGGGATTTTTTTTTTATTTCGATAATTTGCAGTAAGTAAACTGAAACCGAAACGAAAAATATACACTTCACGAGTTTTCCATCTGGTTCGTAATTGAAATAACGACTACACGTATTTATATGTACGTGTATGAAGTATGGCAACCCTGAAAACCGAAACGACCGCCTTTGGGTTCCAGGCTCGGGTCGACGACCGAACGCGCTCACTGAAATATCGCAATATCTGGCTTGCCTTAATCCCGTGGAGCGTGAGTTTGTGCCCGGCTTTAACCTTAATATTGTAAGATTAATGTTCTTATGCGCCTAATAAGTAACGGTTTACCGTTTAATTTAATATTATCATTATTATAATACTGTCTTTATACGCTAAAATGCGTTTTCGTAAACGTAACAAAGTAACTGATATTTTAAATGTGTAGTACCTACCTACATTTAAAAATAAATAAAACTAAATCCTACTCAAATAGAAAAAAAATACTTAATACTAAAAAATGATAGATAGGCCTGAAACTGTCTGACTGCATTATCAGAAACTCAAAAAAACAAAACCAAAAATATATATTAGTATATTTGGAACTATCATTATTTGGCTTAAGGTGGCAGAATATGCTGTAAAATAGAGAGCTTCAAACGTTACGTTATCGATACGAATTCTATTTATGTTTTTTTTTTCAATGAGGGGGAAAAATAATTAATGTTATTAAATATTTGTGTTACTAAATTTTTGTCGCATATTATTTTCAAATCTTAGAAAATTGTACCATATTTAGACATTATTATTCGTAGACACCTGGGTTGGTCGGTGAATAGACATTGAATTAAGACGTTTTACAAACCACAAAATACGTTTCTTGGACTTGGATGTTCGTTATTTACATAGCTACTAGCCTATAAATAAATACCGGCTCACTCACACGTGCACAAAATGACGTTGTTTTAAGTTTATTTTATTTTTATACACCAAGCGTTGTGCGCGCGCGGCCTGTAATTTCGCGGTGCTCGCGGCGCTCAGGCGCGTACGCCGGATAAAGATGGCGTCTCTATATTTGCAATAAGTTCGAATTTGATACGTATTCCTTATTTAAAATCTTAAATTAGTGTAATGGGTTCCACGTACTTCAAAGTTTCCATTAACTTTCTTATCAATTATGCTTGAGAGAGAAGGAACATTCGTTTTCAAGAGCATAAGAGCATGTTAATAACCTCTCTGTATGGTTATGACTCAGATATGGTTTTGTGTTTTGTTTTATGGAGATGCACAATTTTAATGTAAGTAAAACTAGATAAAAATATTTTTAGTCTATATCTTTCTATCCATATCCTGTATTTAGTCAAAACAGTTGATGATATTTTATAAAAATGACATACCTACCTATAAGGTAAATAACCAGCACAATTTTCATAACATCACTTTACTAGAACATGCCCTAAGTTTAGTCCAAATTTGAAACTCCATTTCCTTATTTTACTCCCTTAGGGATGGAATATTCAAGATAGATCTAACAGTCAAACACAATCAAAATTGATTTCTGAGAAATATTACATACAGCTTAAACTACGCATTTTTTTTCAACTGTATGATCTATAAGAATCAACTAGGTAGAGTGTTATTGATTGTTTAATTACGAAATGTTATTTAAAACATTATGATTGCCCGATAT
The DNA here is from genome assembly GCA_905404175.1 of Anthocharis cardamines. Taxonomy (NCBI): domain Eukaryota; kingdom Metazoa; phylum Arthropoda; class Insecta; order Lepidoptera; family Pieridae; genus Anthocharis; species Anthocharis cardamines. The sequence continues at coordinate 7,488,598 of FR989959.1, forward strand.
GTGTATAAGTTATGACTGAGCTACTTAACTCTTGTAGATGATATTATATCTACTATATAAAAAAATACAAATATATCTATGTGTAGCATGCGCTAAATATTATTACAGATAGGTATGTTGTTTACCATTTTGTTAATTGGTATACATACCTACATCTGTAAAAATTGCAGTCATTTATGATTAAAATAGTCACCTATTTTTAAAATAGACGTAATAATACATTTTATATAATTTATGGCCAATTAAACAGTGAAATAATAATCAATAGAATAACCAGTTGATATAATATTAATTTCAAAGTTTAATAGCACTTTGAGAAGCACTACTTTCATTCATACCTATATATAGGTACATTTTATATAAACGTTGATTAAAGATAATCTATTTTTTTTAAATATGATATTACTTAAGGTATTAAAGACTCTTAAATATCAATTTAATAGAGGCAAGTTTAAAAAGTAACTAACAGCGGCACATTACCTATTCATTTACAATTTTACTTCGTTCGTATCGTTACAGTTAACTCCTAGTAGGCAGTCGTGACAATTAGCGATATCCTAGAAGCTATAAATTGTTTAAATATATCCACGACTGAAATTCGTGAGCACGGCACTTAAGCAGGTTCGTGTTTCACGTTTGCATGAAAACCAGGGGTTGTACCACGATCACTGAGAGCAGTGTTATTGCGTTACGCAAGGAACGTGACATCTCGTATAGCACTCCTGCAATAATAGGTATTATGTACCTACTCGTATATGGTGCTTTAGGATCCCCAGATATTTGTCGATTAGTACGAAGGCGTGGACGATATGCGAATGCATACTTATAGGAACGCATTCCTTGAAACGACAGAATTTTTATCACAAGCCCGTTATCGTAGCGGATCATAAATCTGTTTTCGAATCGTGAGACGCCATTGTTGGCTGGCGAGGTTGCAAACACTTGCGTCCCAACCATCACGCAAGTTTAAACCGCTACGTTATCAACTCAAAGTATAATTTACGACGTCCAATAGCAATTGTTTACTTCGTTCGAGAATTCAAAGGGTTTATTGTCGTATTGTACCTAAGTATTGCCAATGCACGTAAAATACTAGGCTAGGTTCTTAAAATGCCAAACTTATTTACGGTCCGAGGGCGTTGTTGGCGAATGACTTCACCGGAAGATAATGGCTCGCCTCAAATACGGTCTCAATGGAATTGAAAATAATTATTTCTTGCTGAAAAAGTTTATATCCACTTTTCAACGTTTTTATAATATATACTACGTAAGACTGTATCTACTGTCCAGAAAATTATTCCGAGATTAGAATATTATTTATTTTATTAAATATGGGTGCATAACGACTTGAAATTAATATCATTTCAAGGAGGAAAACAATACAAAACTAATTATTAATTTTATGCAGGTAGTGTAGAATGAGTTATGTATTTAACAAAATATCAATAATACCTAATTATTGGAAAAAAAAACAAGCCATAGTGCAAATACAAGGTAAATAGGGGTTTATGGCACAGTCAATAGTCATTTATAGCTTTCTCAGTGAGACTCAATTACGAAGGATTAATTCATCAGACGAAGTCGTTCCGTAAATATGCTCATACCAAAGTAAATTTGCTTTATACGATTAGAAAAAAAATGACTAATATTTTTTTCATTTTATATTTATGTTGTGGACTCTCCATTTCGGTATAAATAAAAATTTCCATGATAAAATGTAAATTATCAATAGATAATTCATTAAGAATTATTCCTATAAATAAAAAAAACGTAATTATTCAACCCTAAAGGTTATGGGCTAGGCCTTAATTGAATATTAAAATATTTATATTATGTGTGCAAGTAAAGACGATTTGGTCAAAGGCCAAAGAAGATAAAGTGTGATTAATGAAACTGTTTTACATGATAATGTATTATGAGGCCTGCAACCTTCAAATCAGAGTTACCTACATAATTAATTACACATATTTTCATGTCCATATACAGGGTGAAGCACATAGTGTTACAGAGAATTAGAATTCAAACTATTTCAAAAGTTTCGGTATTTGAGAAGGTATAGTCATACTGGACCACCCTATTTTTTATCGGTGGAAGCGCTGAAGCTGCGACAAGGTCAACTCCATTTTTTTAAATAGAACTGTGTATTTTTTTCCCATGGCATTATTACTGATTTTCAGACGATCAGATATGATATTATAGTTTGAGTTCTAATGTTCTATAACACTTTACGTGCCCCACCCTGTTTATCAGTGATACCTAATGGTTTAATTTGAAGAAGTTACTAAATTTCCCCACAGTAAAATAACATCATTAATCCCGAAAGTTTTAGATAATATTTTACGATATCAACGTTGGCTTATAATAAAAAATTGGGCCCGCACCCGAAATGTTTGATTTATTACTTAGATCTAGCGCAATTAGAGTTAGCCTGCGGGTCTCTGCGGGAGTGATTTATGATGATTCACAGTAATCATGCCCGGACAGCCTGTGATCCAGACTGTTTCTATTTTATGACAAACCCCCTGATGAACACTCCGTGTGGTTTCGCCGCCATCTTGAATTCAGTCCATTGCGGTTTCAAATGACGATTACAATAAAACTCTAGTTGTCTTTATCATGAAATATTATAGATCTTTAACATTTTCAATGCAGTTTTTAAAGGTTTCGCTTAATCTCTAACATCTCAAAACCAGTTTTAAATATCAACCCCGTGTCAGTTTTATTGATTTTTTTACGTGTTACGTTATAGTGTTGACATCACTAACTTAAGCAAGGAAAAGCTATAAATGTGGTACTAAAGGTGACACTTACGTGTAGATCGGCTTTACATGGGGCTGATACCGCGTCATAGGCTGTCGCCACTTTGCTGTAACCGATAAACAAATCGTCAACTCCACTTCCAAGTCCCCTCTATCGTGACAGTAAAACTTAAATATGGAACGACACGAACACTTCGAAATACAAATCTCTACAATCATTCGTTCATAGAAATATGTAAAACACGAGCGGAAATTTCATATCCTGTAGCAACGCAACTTCAAACTTCATAAACCAATATCACGCACCCATCCCGAATCACTGTTGCCTTGAAACTATCATTCCTATGCAAATTTGGAGACAGTTTGAAAATAAAATAACTTTCGTTTCCCACAAAACCCAAAATATTTAACCAAAAAGGTTATATTATGCAAATTGTATTATCGTGAATTGTAACTTAGAATAGTGTAATAATCGTTTATTGTTTCAAGAGGATGTGATTTTTTCATTCGATCCTTTTCACACAAAGGCGTCAGTAATTTGCCTAATGCGTGTCGATAATTTATGGAAAGGTTACGCAAGTTAGTTTATTGTTGGTATAGAACACTTTCGGTTTCAGCGTACTGATTTGCATAACAGGGTGAAGGCACAAAGCTCGGACACCCTTTCAATCCTTTTCGTTTCACTTTTAAAGCATTCAATTGTTGAAATTTCAAGCGAGTAATAAATAAATCAAGAACTTTATACGGTCCAACGAATGTGGTACATTGTTGCATATATGACTAACAGGTTCGGCAAACTTTGTATCGCATTATGTATAGGAACTACCTACTTAGGTACAGTAGGTAGGCGTACATAGTATTAGGTTTCTATATTTCTCTCTCAAACGTTCTCAGTATTTCAATGTTATGAGAAATGTGCTATTTTTAAAAAGAGTTTAAAAAAATAAGCCTTTCTAAAAATTTGTTTAATATTGAAACTATTAGTATTAACTGGTAAAATGGTTGAAATAAATGCCAATAACACACATCATTATGGCGTATAATATCGTTTTACAACTTTAGGGCAATAAATAAATTGACTGCCGTTTGTACATTTTATTACGATTTAAAAGTCGATGAATGTTTGAAACGAATAATTGATTTATGTCGGTTATTAATGTTAATTTGATGCCGTGTTAAGTAACGCTAATTTCACCAGTTGACTGTGATTTCAAACAATGTTACCATAAAATAATTTATTGTATTTATTAACGAGTTAATTGGTTTAATTAGTTGATTGATTCTGAAAACCGAACTGAAATATTCAATATTAAAGTTTACAATTGGATTAAATTTGAAATAAACATAAATGAAAATATATAGAATACCAGAGTTTGTCCGTGTTTTCGCTCTCGTGGAAAGTTGATCTGTAAACTCGGAATAAAAAAGACGCATGACGCTCTCCTATCCCTAAATAATTAATCCCTTTCGAAGAAATCAAGAAAATCTTTTGCTCTGTTATTGCTTGAAAGAAAGACTAATCAAATAATCTAAAATTACACTGCATTTATGTTATAATATGGGTCTGACTAACTACTTCAACAAGAATTATTATCAAATAAGTTTACTAGGGTATTATCAATGTTAACTTACTCAACAATATATAACAATATATTGGTAAGTTAATTAAACGGCAAATTATACCATAAATCCAATTCACTAGTTAATTAGTTTAATACCTTTACTAAGCGATGATTATGACTTTACGGCGAGTAATTTCAATAAGTTCATTCATAAACATATAAAAATGATATATGTTCATAACAACCAACTCATAATGTACCTAGAGCTATTTGAATGGCAATTCATCACACTCATATGTTAATGATCGGTGTTTTCTACAAATGTTTTAGTCTTTTACTCATTCAACACGTGTTAATATCCAATAAAATGGTTTAGTGGTACATAAAAAGTTTGGATTTATAACGAATAACTTACCAGTACGATTGCTAGACTCGCACCCGGTTTACAGCGTGATTATGATCCACAGTTCAAGTTTCATTGACTTACACTTTTGTTTTTGCGATTATTACTTCCGACGTCTATTGCTGTACTAATATTTTAACTGCTCGTTTAAAATACATCAATTTGTTTTACGCTGTTTATGTAATAATATTTCCACGAAAAGAAACGGAAAGTGATAGTTTTTGAATATTAGCTAATATTTAAATTTACGACAGCCTCGTGAAATTTATTGCTATTTTTGATCATTGTATTGCTTGTACAATTAAATTTCATATAAATATGCGCAAGAGTAAGATGTAGAGATTGCGTTGAAAGCTCTTATGGCCGGAGACCAAAACTCATTTTGGGGCATTACACCGTAAGTAGGTACTAAATAAGTAGCCAGTAGAAGGTAATATTTATGCAACAATCGAAAATCTCAGGATATGTGCAAACATAAAATATATCTTAATAAGATGGTATGCACATTGTACATGCTTATCCACTTACATGGTTAACAGGTTTAATTCCGATTAAAAATGACTTTAAATCTAATTAATTTAAAGCCACATCGAAGTTTTATTCAAATATTCCATATAAATAATTATTTAAACAGCTAATCTGCTTATTGGTCTAAAATATGATGCAACGAAGCCTTGTAGAAACCCGTTAGACTCTCTCATGGCAGGCTTGAAACGCCCACGAGTCGTTTGAAGGGACATTCTCATGGCTGGCGTGGGAGCGGTATCTGGAACGGGTTGATCTGGCGGACAAAGTCGTAAACATACAGAATTAGTGCTCCAACTAACCGGGGAGAAAAAACTCGGTTTAAAATTAGACACGCTGGAGCGAACGCGAGTGAGTGAGCTCCATCGGGAGTTAGCTCTAATTTGTGTGGCATTGCATCAATATCTGATCAAGCACGAACTTGCGAGAAAGTATCTATTCGTGTCGTCCATTTAGATTTTTATTATATCAACTGCCAGACTGACGTTCCGCATATATAATATATTTTAACACACGGAGTCCGTAATTTTGCTATGAATGTTGTCAAGCGTGCATATAATATGTACCTACATTGGTTTAGTGTGCGGTATGTTTAGCTTGAGACTCAAAAAAAATATTTGTGCACGGTTAACAACATTCATAGCCAAACGGACTTCATATAATAATATATATACCTTCTATGAAAACAATGGTTTTTGAAAGTGATATTGGATCATTTCTGGAAAATATACATTCATTCGTTTGTTCCCTAGAAAAATAAGCGAACTCGATGATATTTTGATTTCTAACAAAAAACACTATTATTTTAAAAATAAAGCACTTCAAATTTTCACATGCCCTGAGTGTGTTCACTAAAGTGATTACATGCTCAAAACTATTATAACTTTTCCCATCAAGCTATCAAGCTCTAAATAACAACGTGCACATAGGGGTTAACACCTGAATTTTATTGGCATTTTTCGAAACTTAATTCGTGTTTAATGGTGGGAATCTATTGTGGGACTCTTAAAATTTTATTTCAGCTACCTCAAAATAATATCGACATAGAAAATATTATTATCAAGAACGTATTTAAATTAAAAATATATCTAATATTTTTTTAAAGTATCCTGTTCTGTGCAATAAAAAATCATGAATAATACATGGCGCTTAAATGTCCTATACATTACAGACCATTTCCTCGGAACTATGAGTTGGCCAAAATTATATCTATCACAAAAGATGCAAGGGAAGACAGGCTTTTTTATTATTTATGTAATATTTTGCAATTTTTTTAATCAGAAGGGTGGATCCCCTCACTAAAGGGTGGGCCGTGGACGAATGAATTTATTGTCCTTTGTAGATAAACATATCAATTTGTTAGTGTTTTGTTAGCGGCATAAATATGTAACAATTGTGGACGAACTTGACTTCAGTTTAGATGACGACTTTAAACGGTACACTGGCGTGGAATGTAGAGAGATTACACTCTCTGTGATTACTTTAAGTGGTCAATTGTAAGTGAATTGGCTTTCTTAATTATACACTATATGTGATTGAAATTCTGTGTTGGTGCAAATGGTATGTTTTTCAAGTATATAATAAGTTAATCACTGCTCACGTTTATTGAACGTTTTCTTCGGTAATTCTGTTTCTTTTTTGTATATTTATTAATAATTCATTAAATACACTAACTCATAAACTATTCAGATGGGTAAAACTTAGAAAACCTAAAATACTATTAATATTTAAGCACAAATTAAGGGAGAATCAGATTTAAACATCCACGTCCTTTACTACAATTTTTGGCAAATTGTACCATATGTACAACCTACGAGCAAGTCGATCCGTGAATCGATTTAAAAGCGAGCGAATAAAATCGATTTTCCTCCAAATTGAATAGTCGTAAAATGTAGGTAGCAGTTTTAATGTTCAAATTGTTTACATGGCGGCGTCACGAGTGTAAACGCTTGTCGATAATTGATGATTTGATTTACAACATCACCAAACAACCGGTGTTTGGGCTATGCATGGACCTTTGAATTGAACAGATTGTGTCTTGCTCACGCTATTCTTGTATTGAGGTTATACTTCCTCATTCTTCCTCTGTAACTAAGCGTATGATTAAATTAGGTTACTAACGGATGTACCATAAGATTGTACGAGGAAGACCCAAAGTAAAGTGAAAGGTGTCCACAACCTTCACTGTTTTTGATTTCTTAGTAGGTAGATTAGGCATTGGATTCAATATATAAAGGAGCTCCTCTCCATTAATTTGTATCAATTCCAAGAAATAACTGAAATAAATAACCAGATGAATCAGAGAATATATTAAAATATTTTAAAATTTGCACTCGATTTACAGAACACACCATGGATATTACTTTTGCATAACATATGTAGCAATTCATCATTGGGAAATTATAAGTCAAGCCACAAAATTATTTATTGGCCACGTGATCAAACTTCTAATTTTATAACTAAGCAACGGGAAAATGACATAGCTTCTAATAAACCTTTACAACGCCATCTAAAAAGGACTACTATGGTTACCACGGCGCACGAGTCGAGCGAGAGTATCGAGCGGTGACGAGCGGCCGACGAGCGCCAGAACCGAATCCTACTTATTTTACTTGGCATCATGCAGAATTGTATTAAGAGTGGATTACATAGAAGATAACTAGTGGCTAAGATAGTATTATTTAGATGCACCTTAATTGTGGCTGACTTAGTAATTTAGAAGGCAACATAATTTTTTAGGAGGCGAATAATGCTATTTAAAAAAAGGCTGTTTAATTAGCGCCCTTTAACATAATATATTTTTTTAATATTTTCTCCGTATCCATTGATATATATTATTCAAATAATACATATAGGTACCTTAAAATCATTCTATGTCTAGGTTCATGCTACATCAAAACTCTGGCTACGGAAATGCCTACGGCCTACGATCGCGACTACGTGTAATTTCGTCTATGATTGCAAACTCGTATCATTGCAAAATTATCTTCGATCAATAATACACATGTAAATGAAAATTATAGTTATCTTAAAGATTTTTGAAAATGGAAATCATGATAATATTTTTTCAGATATACGAGTAGGTACTTTAATTTGGACTCGTAATAAAAATGCGTCCATTCAAAACAAAAGTTTTTATTTTTTTATCTTTGAGTCAATTAGGTAACTATTCCTATATAGTAAACCTTAACTTAAATAGATATTGATGATGATGATTTGATGTATATGTTTAGTAGCTAATGGATATTTCTACTTGAGCAATCAAATCTATAATAAAAGAATTTAGGAATATTCCTGTTGCTTACATTATCTAAAATGGTACATTCGCATATAAAAATAACAACTAAAAGTAGTAGTTTACTAAAGCATTTATTTAATAGCTAGATATGTACTTCATTAGGTGTGAAATAAGCTTTAAGATGTCTTAAGGGTTTAAACCAATAATATATAATCAAATATGCCGCAGTCATTAAAAACGCGTAATCAGGTGATTTAAAGGTCATCGACCAACTATAGTGCTCTCATAAACCTACAAGCACTATAAATTTTATTCGATAAACAATGAAACAATCGCAGCCGTAATGGTACTATATGTCACTTCGGTGTTACCTTACCAAGAGTTATTGTTTCTTCCGTGTTTTAATTCATTTTTCATTTATTTATACTATACAAATTGATTTTATTGGACTGGTTTGTTTTAAAGTTAAAAATAACTGTTAGTTAATTTGATTTTATGATAGTTGTTGTTTGTTTTTTCTATCTCTTGTTAGCAGCCACATCTTGAATTTGAATTTAGAATTTCTTAACAATCAAGGCCACTTAATCTAAAAGGAGATAATATAGAATCGGGGATTCTCTCATTCAGCAATAAATTTTTATCGCTCACTTCATAGTATTATTTGACAGTGCCGATGCGTTAAATTGCGATTAATAGATGATTAGGCATTCAGTATCGCGTTTATAGCGGTACAGTAATAAATTTCGTTTATTGCGTATCAATCACAAGTACCTATCCACAAGTAGGGTTACCAGAAGTGCAAATAAAAAGCTTGACTCCTACATAAAATTTTTACCTGTGGTAATTTTTTTTAATCTAAAATATTCAATTTAAAATAGTGTTTTGTCTGAATTACATTTTTTCCTAAAATATACTTATCTAGGTCTTGAATCATGGTTAAAACGACGGGTAATTATAAATATCTTTACATATCAAATGATATTAGAACGAAAGTAACAAACAGTCCTAAGCCCTTACTTAATTGGTAGTTGAAATATCATGATTAAAAACTCAGCTCATGCGATAACCCTATTCTACGTGGAGGTACTGTCACAACGCGCGCGGACTTGACCTCAGAGAATATGTTGTAAATTATGTTTTATTGTCTAATAACTTGTAGTCACGGTCAGTTACGATATGTAAATATAATTGTAAGATTATAGAACACTGTAGGTCTTATTGCGATCGTCTATATTACGCACTGTTAAAATATAAATATGCTAGTGATTATTTTGTCTCTTTTTTGCAGTCATTGCAGTCGTTTATCATTACAGTGCCTTATATTAATTACTGTTGTTTTTATTCTCTGCTGGATGTGAGATTCCCCCAAAATCATGTCATTTTTGTTCCTACTTATCGCTTCGTTTAAATTACGCTCCGACCGAATCACCCAGCTGCAGCGTGATAAGGCGGCGCCGAACGTGTTAAGACGGACCACATCCACACTACCTACTAGCCCTTTTTCTTGTTTTTGTGTAATTTTTCATCCATAAGGATATAAATACGTGGTGTTTGCAACCAGCAATTATACGGTACTTCCTGTATTAATTTCATTAGCTGTTAAAGGCAAATGTATAATTTTTAACCGTAAGCACTTATGAACTTTAATACAAACGCACGTAATTTAGTGAAGCCGTAAATCCGCCGCCATTAATATTTGCTTAACTTACCATAAAGCGGAGTAGTGTCTGAGGTCTCGCGAAGACAGTAAAATGTGCACTTAGTAAAGATTATCTTGCGATGTGGTTGTAAATAATCCGAGTAAGTGCAGTCTAGGGTTAATTTATGTCTGGTATCTAGTGACTATCTAGCAGTTGTGTACTAGAGTTTACATAAGATACCGTATATATTTACGTCGATGCATGAATATACCTATTTCAAATTAAGAGTAAATTTAAATCTTAACTTACCTCGTCTCCACTGAGGATGCCTAAATGTAATTAAAGTTTAATCTTATTCTATTTTTAAAATTCTGATTATTGAAAGTGACAAAAATTGCTAGTCTACAAGCTATTTGTATTTCCCAAGAAAACTACTTTCTTAAGAGTACCTATACCTACCTATTTACTATACTTCTTTGAAACCCATGATAGGAAACATTTTGGTAACTGTCCTTCGAATGCGATGCAGGTTAAAAGCCTTGGAGATAAACATACCAAAATTATCTTAGTTAATAGGAAAAAAATAATATAATCAATATACATATATTATTTATTGTAATCCAAGGCAATATCCTATCCTGTATTTGTCGTTCATCGAGAACTAATCAAGTTATAGCCTTCATACGAGACGGCGATCACTCGATTTTGCTACCGCAATATCTTAAAATCTTTCAGTTTTGTATCGCAACAAATGTTTTAAAGGGCAATTTTTTGTTATAAAGACGGAATAAGTAAATTAACCCAATAATTACTATTATATTAAATGCAAATTTCTATAAAGATTTTCTTATTTCAGGTTTCACCAAGATGGTATGAAAAGCAGAGAAAGAAATATTACACAACGTGTTACATATTTGGTAAGCAAAACCTTTTTTAAAACTTTATCTTCTAAAAGAATATAATTAGTTCCGATACTCATATTAAATGCTCACGTAACAGGAATAATAGAGGAAAGTAATCAAATATGGAATAGTATCCCGAATTTGGATTAGGGGCATTTTTCGTAAACAAATACAGACATACATGGAATAAACAGTAATCTTCTATATATGAGTTTCACTATACACGCGTACCTACAGCTCAAGTTTATCTATATCTATACTAATATTATAAAGAGGAAAGATTTATATTTTAGAATTTTTGTATTTTTGTCCTATGTTATGAATAAATTAAAAAGCTACTGAACCGATTTCTTTCACCAATAGAAAGCTACATTATCAGCAAGTAACATAGGCTATTTTTGTGTATAGTACATCTACATTACACCCGTGTGAAGCCGGGGTACGTTGCTAGTGGTTAATAAACATTGAGAGCGTTTTGTTTTGCTGCAGTTAGAAACAACGTTTTTGTTTAGGTAGTAGATCCTACTCATTTCGAGTTGTCACCACCCATTTTTCTGATACGTCCCCAAGACTTTCAAAAATGTTTCACTTTACATCAAGTGAATCGCAAGCAATCTATAATATTAAAAAAAAAAACTCTGTTCCTAATGGGTTTTGCCTTTTACTATATGGATTATGGACTGCAGAAATATAAATTCCTCAACAACAGACCTACTTTCCTTCAAAATATAAAAAAAACCTCAATTTAATTAATTAGTTTTTTTTTAAGTATTTATAATTCATTAATTATATAAAATTATATCTATTGAGTATATTTAGATTGCTATACTTATATCCTTATACTTTTTTTAAAATGGTACAGCTATAGGTTGAAGCTTTTATGCGCCATGTGCTTTGTGGTTTTAAATATTTCATTTCCCATCTCTTCTAAAGCTCTTGGACAAAAAACGAATCATCCTTGTCCAATACGAAAAAGAAATGAAATCATGCTATCTATTTCACTCACCTAAGTCATTATACTAAAGAGAGAAGAAGACGGTAGATAAACAAATATGGCGTCGAACAAGGTGTAGCATTCATGAACACACGTTAACAAAATATGTCTGTGTGCGTTTTATTCTGACAGTATTTGGGAGGTTTCAAGTTCAGGTATCAAGAACGTTAGGTCGCAATTGTTGTCTTTTTTTCTTAAAAAGCTAAATTTGAAAGTGAACTGTTAACTGAAAATATATAGGTATATGCGATAATATTTTGTTATAATTTCTATTAAGAGGGCCCTTCCCGGTTCGTCTATCGTCAACGCGAGCATGGTTGAAAAGCTTTTTGTTTCATGCAGCGCATACCTCTACCGCTAACGAGTGAGTGAGAACATGATAAAATTGAACGAAAAATAGCGTGCGGAAATTTCATAAAACTTGTTCTAGGAAATACGTGTTTTTCAGTAGTCCTTACAAGTTTGGGAAATATTTTTTTGTAATTTAGAATCTCCATTATATTTGCAAGGTTTCTATCACAACAAAATATTTACTTTCACAATTTATGAGTACATTATGAACGTCCAAAGTTCAGGTATTTTTTTTGCAAAAAAGCTGATTTTTGGAGGCTTATACTGAATTTATTTCTGAAAATTTTGAGATTTTGTTTCGATAGAAACCTAGATATAGTGCACGAGATACCTATTAGTTCAAAAGTTTCAAAGAAAAATCGGTTACATCGCCATAATCACGTACGAGCTTTTGTATGGAAAGTAAGACGGGTTGGGCGCTCTTAATGGTAGTTATTTTAATAAAAGTACTAATTTTACAAAGTAAAATCTACAAAAATATGTTTATTTTGTGAATTTATGAAGGCAGACCAAAATGTTGACATTTTCTGCTTCATCTTTAGATAGTTTCATAAGTTTTCCATAGATGGCGCAATCATCAAAACAAATTAGCATATTATGGCTCTAGATATTCATATCAGAAAAATCAAAAACTTAAAATGTGACTTCCTCAACAATTATCATGACTCCTTATTTTATGTCGGTTTTACTATTGTTCATTAAACAAGAGTCAAATTTTAAAGACCATAATAGGGTGCAGTGGGGCTATTCCGAAATTGGTTATATTCCGAAAGTTTAAAAAATCTACTAATCGTAGCAATATTTTTCTATGGGCAACATTGGTCTAGATGCCATCTTTATTGACCTCGCCGCATCAGTCGTTGTGAATCGCTAGTATCAACAATACGTGTGCAACATTAACTTTTCTCAGAAAAGTGTTTTTCGCACCTTTTTCGGCAATTCGTAATAACCCCAACACATTTTTCTCGAAATTCTGATAAGTTATTTGAATAAGTGTTCGATTTTACTACAGATTATCGTTTTATGCCAATTTGTGAGAGGAACACAACGTCCTAACTGTGTTTTAAAAAATTTTTCCGAAATATCCCTTTGGGGTTTTTCCGATGTACATTTATCCCTCAATAACCCCTCTTAACTGTTTCATAGTAATTGGCAGTGATTCTCAAACTATAAATAAATTAAAATTATATTTAATTTGAATGTAAAGAAAATTTAACAATTTTCAATTAGAACGATCCGATAGATCCACATACTTAACACTACCTACAACTAATTAACTAACCGTTGTACCATTAGAAGATGAAACAAAAAATAGCAGATGTAATCATAATTATTTAAAAATGGGGATATTGACTGTCAAGGTTTGAAATCATCGAGCTTGTCGCAAAATAAGTGCGGGTAAATAATATTCCGACACCTTTTAAAAACAATGTCCGTGGTTAATTAATTTCGGAAACGAGATCTATTATCTTTTAAGAAAGCACAGCCCGTTGAATTTGTGCTAATAAAAATGACAGATCCTTTCGTCATTGCCGAATATTTTGATTTGCTGGAAAATACTTTGAAATATTTAAATCTCTTTGAAAGTCCCCAATCATATGGAACCTTGATGAAACAACATTATGCCTGGATCCATCCAGAACTAAACATTAATAATTTATATGCTCGGGAAGATCGGAGCGGAGATAACTTGCAGTATGTGTATGCACTTACACGTGTTGGAGGAATCCACAACTCCCTATGATAAACGCCGTTTCGAACCGTTCAACTCTTCTCCGCCACGATCTTCTCAACCTTACTCTGCTCTACCCTATTCTAAAATCCTTTTAGTTAATCCTAAATATTTAAATCTTGAAATGTTGAGAGCCACAGTATCTTCCTGGGGTAATTCCGAAATACTAGTGGTGAATTCAACGAGTTTAGCGATATTAATGACACGATGGATTATATTTTGTGTTTGGAGATAGAACAATTGAAAAAGAAATATAAACCTTTGTTCAAAGTGTAATAAAATCATCGTTTAAATAATTTCAGAATTACCCCAAGATAGTTCGTATTTTCCTCTATGCCAAAAAATATGAATGAACATTTCAAATGCTTAATTTATGGGACCCAAGTACATATTTAAGAATCTAGTATACATTTTCTTATAAATCATTTTATTAAGTAACCAGAGGTTAATCAATAAAGGCACTAAATATAAATCTACTTTGAATAATTAAGGAAAATATAGACCTCTAGTCAACTCATAGAAATTCCTGTCGGAATAGCCCCACTGCACCCTATTATATTATTAATCTAAATATAAGTTTCGACTTATCTCGCATAAATAATTGACCTAAATATTTTTGGAAAATCTATTCAATAATTTCTTTTTTACAGAATTAATTTTAACATAATTAAATTTATTCATTAAAATATAGTAAAAGGAGCGCGGTCTAGTAGCTTTTATGTAGAAAGCTCTAAAGCTTAGTGGTTCTACCGTTCTGCGGTAGATGGCGCTTAAGTTAAAACATTTACAAAGTAAATTAAGCTGTTAATGAAATTGATTTTAATTATTACATCAACATCATCTCTTAATATAATCACAAACTGCTCTAGGTACTAAAAAAATTCAAATTAAATAAGATATGACTATTTACACTAATTTAACTATATACTCAAGGTACTTATATACTTTTTAGGCTGCATAACATATGTTTTGGCTATAAATATTTATACATAAACTAAAATGAATGAAACGTTTCAATACATATTAGATAGTATTGTCTTGTAAAAACAATTAGTAGATAATTAATTAGTAATGCTATTTCTAAATGCAGAGATTTAATTTTAAAATTTTAAACTTTAATTAACAAAATAGTTTCATATTAATTCTTTTATTTTTTCAATAACTTAATAGAAATGTATAATTATAAGTTCTATATTAGAGCGTTTCAGTAACCATTACATCTACTATCAGTACCTATTTTACATGTAGTGTACCTACCTATAATAAAATGAGCTTATTAAACAGTAAGCTATATCTAAGATAATAATATTATGGCACTGTATTATCTTTAGAATATATTTATGTTATAAGTATTGTTAATTCCAAAGCATAGACACTAGAAAACAATGAAATGAGATACATTTAAAGTTATGCAAATGTTGTGCACACATTTCTTAGAAAATAATTTCTATTAAAATTCAAATTAGTTTTTTTGCTGGTAAAGAGAAAGCTGCAAAGAGTCAGTAAGCTTCTAGATTTTAAACTGTTGTGTTGTGTTAAACAGTTTCTGTTTTTTAAAATTTGTGTATATTTTGATTTAAAATTCGCTTATAGTGTAAACAAAATGCGGAAGTGTGTTAGTCTGGCGCTGTTTCAAATAATTTTCAATGAGACGAAAGAACAGATGGCGGTGTGTGGAAAATGGTACGAAAATATATTTATATAGCTTATGTTAGTCCTGTAGTCATCTTAATTACAATTTATACAGATTAGATTGGTGTTACATCTCAACCTGTGTCTGAGGAATAAAATCCTTTATAGTAAAAGGTAAAATAAACAGAACAAAGTCTCAAAGGTCTGTGAAGGACCTTAATTATTACTATTAGTAATTTCTTCCAGGTGAGGAGATTGCTAGACAGAAAAGTTAATGTGAGAACAACACAACTAGAAATAATTATCTATAGGTACTAATATTATAACGAGTTTGTTTGTTTGTTACGATTTAACCTTTAGAAAGCTACATTATCAGCGAGTAACATAGGCTTTTTTGTGTGAATGTACAGGAATGTAGGTCATATTGTGTTTTTAACCGGAAAAACCTACCATTCAGATTAAAAACTTCAGGAAAAATAATGTAACAAGAAAAAATTGCGATTTATTCCGTTATGTTTTTCTTTAAAGTTAGTTAAGTAATTAGGTAGGGATATAAGCGAGTCGAGATTAAAAGAAATAATTTCAATGTCAGTTTTTATTGCATCTTAATGGATGTTTGAATTGAATTATAAAGTCAAAGTGACCAGTCTCGTGGCATCTTGTGTGGTCTCAGATATATGATCTTATTAGAGACGTAACTTTACGAACTTGAATTTAACTTAACGATTTCACATCACGGCAACTTAATTTCCACTTGTAATGGACAAATTATAAATTATTTTGTACTGTTTTTGTGAAGATAATTTATCATAAGTAAATATTTTTATGTAGGTATGAATTTTGGTTAACAAAGTTTGTTTAAAGCTCTCCGAATAATGTTTGAACAAAATGCTCTTACTTAGGTAGGTATTTTATGCAAATGAAATAGACTGAGTCATAACTAGCTTTAAAATCTTATTAAGTGTAGACAATAACAGAGAATAGATAATTTTAATTTGTTCTATTTATAGATTACTGTGATGCCAATAACATAACTATAGGTTCCGCTTTATAAATTTATTTTTACTCATCATTAATTTTACAGTAAAATTATTTTTCTATATATAATGTAATATCTATTCAATTATCAATTACTTTATCAGAGTAGTTAAATATCTCGATACGGTAGCTTACGACGCGGGTGTTCCAACGCTCTCAATGAGATATGCGTCCGTTACTAAGGGATTTACGGCCTCGCACTAATAAGACCACACTATCATTTCCCTATACTTTCTTTTAAGAACGTTGCCTTGTGCATCATGAATAACTTTGTATAACTACCTAAATACAGTTGAGACTAAGTTTGGATTTTCATAGAGTATCACGATGGGTATCTACGTATTTCTTAAAGTGTAGGTAAACGGTATATGGTTAAAGATTCTTTGTTACAAAATATTGTATATATTTTTCTTTTTTTGCTATTTCATTTTTAGGAAAATAAACGGTCTATCTAAAGAATAAGTACTTACATATGTTTTAATTTGTTTAGCTTTAACATTTTAAACATAGTAGGGTTTGAAAGGTACCCCGAATGACTCTACTTGAGGTAAACCATTGAAATTAATAAGTTTTGGAAAGTATGGCAAAAACATTTTTCTGTTCCCACACCTACGTAGAACACGATTTAGCTTTTTTACTCGTTTCCTTTTTGTACAAATTTGTAAATGTAATCAATTTAATAAGACGTTCAGATTTTTATGAGTTTCCTCACGAGGGGCGTAAGTGGTAACACATCGGAAGCGGGGAAATCCATGCAATAACAATAACTCATACAGTTCGGTAACCCCCCGCTAGATGGAGCACTGCGGACATAAGTAATCCATTTATTCTCGGGGCGAGCTTTATGTAGCGCACTCTTAAGCGATACTCTCATATTGTTTTATATTACTCATAGTTAAATATGGCGGGTGCGTGCCGAGCGCTCCGCGTTTAGGATAATGGATGAGTTCTTACCACATAAGATTTATTTTTTCTTAATTTAACGTTCTACCGCTTTTGTTTTGATACTACTATACATCTAACAAAAAATTTATTTACGATAGCCTTACGCTCCAGAATAGGCCTCTTTAGTCACAGAAATCACTATAAAAACTAATATCTGACTAAAATCGGAGACAGCTGAAAAAATATGACACAGTAAAGAGCCGTCGAGATAATATTTTTTCGTTATGATTTTTTAATTCAGTTTGTTTCATTCGAATAGATAATCTTATAAAATAACTAACTAGTACAGATCTAATGTTCTAGTACCTACCAAGAGTTTTATTCTTATCAATATAGTCAGTAAAATGACAGATTAAATCAACCTTTTGGTGTTATTGCCGATTATTGTAAACCTACATATGAAGAGTTAAATGGTTAGCAAAAATATTCAATTTGAATCCTATTTCTTAATATAACATTAATAACAGTTCCCATTTTGCTAAAGAAAATAGCGTCCTTTCTACTAAATAAATAACTTAAACGGTTCAGACATCTTCTGTTGATAATAACTAATGACTAACAAATAACAATTGATATTTTATGATTAAATTAAAACATAACCATCCATCCATATTATTATATATCAATGTGAAACGAACATTGCGAGCGAGAGATATCTTAAGAATTCTCAAGTCATTAGCCGACGAAGCGGGGATGGAATCTTGGAAAGTTTCCTTGCCTTCGGAATTCTGCGGATAAACGTTTTAATTGAATCGCTTGGATATTTCGTAATTGCAACTCAGAGCTCGGACGATCGTTGTTATTAGTTTCCCACTTATTTATGAAAATTATATGACGTGTAATAAACCTACATACTCTATATGTTCAATATATTTATTTATGCGTATGATGTTACTTTTTAATTGTAGGTACCTACGTAAGTACCTACAGAGTATGTACAATTTAAAAGTACCTATATCTTTGACATTTTCAGTGATAAAAATTAAATGTAACTAAAACTACTAAATTATAAATAAGAATTAGTATGATTATGAGTAACATTTAATGAAATAATTAATAATATATTCAAGAAAATTTTACGGCATAGCATAATTAAAACCTACCTAAACGTCCTATGTAGTTAGGTATTATACAATTAAACAATTATGTAAAACAGTAAAATAAATAGTGTTTTATAATTATATCAACCTACCTACAAAAACCCTCATCAAGTTAGAACTAAATGTAATAAAATTAATATTCGTATTCTGAGTAAAGACTAAAACCTTCGAGGTTAAACCGTATCAGAATTTTAATTTAAAAAGTTTTAATACCGCCCACGATTTTGATCAAATTAATCCAGCTGCCACGTTTAATTTAACGTTAATCTAAAGTAACGCAAGTAAAGGTGAATATCGGGCTCTCGTAAATGTCATTTAACCCTTCGTTCGCAGTTTTCGTCTGAAATGAGAGTTGAGTTCAAGGAGTTACTGATAGTATCGGATAACAAAGAAACTTTTTACTGTTTAACTTCAGCTAGCGAAGATTCGATTCGTGTTTTCTTTTCCAATTTCGGAATAGATGGTAGTAAAGCGTGCAGAACGTACCTGAACTATTTGCCTCAGGAACTTACTTGTTTGAATAGAGATTCTATAATAGGCAATCTTTACCTACCTACTTATATAAATAGTCGACCAATTTTTGATTATATAGTACTGCTTTCACCCAGTCATAAAGACAAGACTATTTTCGTATGTACTTACTGTCTTAATTTTATGCTGATGCATACCAAAAAAAGTATACAACTGACCTACCTGTTTTGAACTCGGATATCTTTAAATCTAAAACTGTCAATCTTTAATTTAAAATTTAAATTACTGAATTCGATTTGGATATTAAGTATACTTAATACGTTGAGAAATATAACACAATGCTCATATTATTTGAATTTAAATTGGTTTACTTTATAATAATGTCTTTGAACGACGCCGCGCCCTAGCCCTTCGTATTTTTACTTTTTATAATGTAATTTTCCTAAATCACCTCAAGGAATCCGCGGCCCTCTAACCTGTCTATTAAATCGCCGGAATAATATCTGGGAGGAAACAAAGGAAGTTTTTTTTCCCTTTATATTTTCGTTACTTATCTACTTAATTACCATTATTCTATAGAATTAATGAACGAAATAAAAGTGGCATCATAATTTACTGATTAAATAAAGTCTACCATTTTGTTAAAATGGGGGCATTTATGTACCTACTAGTACTCATGTTGTTTAATTATAATAATATCAAAGGATAATATAGGTACCTACCAGTGTATGAAAACTTTTTGAATCTCAAATTAATGATCTTTCTAAGAATTATTTTTTATTATTTTAACGAAATACGAATTATCAATTTTGCTTATCAGTTTGTATGTAAATTCTTTCGAAAACTAATTAGTTGAAAACCAAAACCAATTATATTCCAATACTTCTATTATTTAAGTGAATGACTTCATTCCCCCTTCGACCTATTACTCTAACTAAATTAAGAAATTTTCCTCGACATCGATTACAAGTTGCGTAGGCGCATAAATAAATCATGGACGATCGGGAGGAACGCGCGCGCACCGAGGGTTCGTTCACCCCAAACATCTGTTCCCATATTTCAGTCACAGACTTATCAAGCTCGTTTGAATGTAAATATCTACTTACACTCATACTCGACTCGTTATCTCATCATTAGCCAGCTATTAAACTAGCTCTATCAATTCATGAATAAGTTAACACTTAGTTCTCTAGAACCAGTTGCAGACAATTTCAGTTTCGCAGACTGATGGAACTAGGTGCCGTATTTGTTTACAAGCAAGGTCTATTTTATTGGAACTCTAAAAGCACTTCATATAAACCAACTAGCGGAAAAAACAACATTAACAATAAACTATCACAATATTAAAAAAATATTTATATAATGAAATAATATTTGTAGTCTACTCCAATTAGTTTGTAGTCTCTACGAGTCAAGTCCCATAGCGAAGTCTGGAACTAAACGTGACAGCTCCGTAATATTGTTGTTTGTCCGAAATTCCCGCAGTTACACTTCTTAGTAACAACAATTTGATACGCGACAGAGGCGCCGCGGCTATCTGACTTGAGTGGTGGCGTTGACTCTACCTACTATCTAATCATATATATAGCCTTTTATTCAGACAAAAAGTGACAAATTAAGTTGAAGTTCATTTATTTAATAAAAGCTAGATTAAGTATAAAATCCATTGACATAGTATTAAATAGACTTCAGGTCGCATACAAAATTCACGAAAAAAGTAACCTGTTATTTAAACCACGCCCCTTGTCAAATTTTGAAAAAATGACACTGCTCAATGGGAACAAAGAAAAGAGTGAAGTCGAAATATGATTTTATTTGTTACCAAAATATATATACATATCTGTGTATTATACATACACACTTGACTAACTTCGAAGACTTTGGTATTATTAGTATAGTTTATGAAACACCAATGTGTAAATTATCATGTATCTAATAGGGTACAAAATAATATATCAACATGAAACGTAAACTATAATATATTTGATAAACAATAATATAATGTTTTATATAAATTGTAATTCGTATTGTTACGAGCTATAATGGTTCGGGATTAATAAACGCCGCTCTTATATACTGAGGATTTATTTATAAAAACAACACAAAAGAAAATAAATAAAATAATGAATTAATTAAAAATTACACTACTACAATTAGAGAAAAACGAAACTAAAACAAAAAACTACAATTACACTGCGCACAAAACACTGACTCTTATACTCTTCTGGCTCTTGAACTATCGCACTCGGATCTCTCGTAAATCGCAGAAGTTGATCGCTTGGTATCGCTTTCCGAACTTTTGCTATTTGATAGATACTGCCTTAAAACGGCCTGAAATCGTATGTCAGCTTGCTGAAAACGTCTCTAAGTGACTGAAATATACTAGAAATGTTTCTCGAACTTTCTTCAGCCTGTCTCCGTAACAGTATGTTAAATAATAATATCCGCAAAATGAACATACAGATTGGAATGTTTTCTTTTCCGTTTTAGCGTGAAAGCGTAACAAACAAAAATATCACTTTCGCATTTATAATATTACTAAGGATGCTTATCCTAAGATAGTAAGGATTATTTCAGTACAAATCTACTCCATGCATCCACTATTCTGTTACACAATAGTTTGCGCATGTGTTGGCCAACCTTGGCCAAACATTTGTAGCGTTGATTTAAAACAGATAATTTTGTTCAAATTTTGAATTATTTGTTAGTTTAAAAGCTTAAAATATATCTTATTTTATATGTACTAACCAAAAATAAGACTCCGTCCGTAAAATAGTTTTTTCGGGAATTATTTTCGCAATTTTTGAAGACAAACTGCGTCATTGTGAAACGTCTTAATATTGGCCGTGCTTGAAGAGAACTAAACAAAATAGACTCTCACATTTCAAGTGAGCCGATATTTACCGGCACGGATTTTTTGCGTCGACCCGATATCTAGTATATTGTTGATCGAAGATAAAATCTTTTCTTCTGCTTGCTGTTTGACAAAAGCCTCATCCACCTTTTCCATTATTTACCATTACCTTTTTACATTCTATTCGATGCCAAGTTAATCTCGCATCGTAGCTAATAATTTAAAAAAAATACAAAGTATTGATAAAACTAAAATATTAACATAGTGAATACTGTCCTGATGTAAACATTGTTAAAATTAAATTAACAACAGCATCATTGACCTCGGTGCGTTTTAAAATTCTTGGTTGCGGTCCAAGCCGAATCCCGACGTTGACGGGCCTTTGATCTGATATAATAATAGGGATTGATAATGCCCATAGGTATCCGCCATGCTATGTCTCGGTGGAATGCTCTCTGATTGGCGCGTAAAGCAACATGGTTGCCGCACGGTGTATTTATAAAAGCCGCGCGTTCGAACCGGCCGCGGCGCGACTGGAGCTTTTCAAACGGTCCATTACTAATCGATGCGTCGCTAGCGAATATATACCCTATGTGTGGGGTGTTAGAGACAACGTTTGCGTTTGAGGAGAAAGGATTATGATTATTGCATTTTTATAATGCAATATCATTTTAACGTACCTAATCCTTATCTATGCCTTAAATTATATTATTTTAGAACACCTGCGTTTTTATTTACTCAAAATTTTTTTAGATGTATGCATTTATTTAAATTGTAAAACAATAAAATGTAAAGTACTATAGAGCAGAAAACAAAATATATTTTTTTTTTCGTGTCAATAGTTTGGCAAGGTATGGAATTTTATTGATTCCTCTTCATTAGTTTTTCTTTCATTCTTATATGGAAGTTACTTCAAGCTAGGTACTTATGTATAATATAGATTTTTTTCACATTGTGAATAATGTAATTCATAACTATGACTGAGTATCCTATTTTCAATTGAAAATAAAATTCAATAAAATGTAAAAAATACACAAGAAGTCAGTATTGTTTGTGATTCCAAGTGAATCGTGTCGCTTATTTTCATCCGTCGGCGGGTTGAGGATTTACGATCGCTTTACTCGCTCAGCGATTCGGCACATTCGTTCTCCGCAAACATAACTGACAATCTTCTGTCTCGTAATTTTCCAGAATTAAATCGATTATTTTTTCTACACTTAAATATAGAGCCAAAGTAAACGTAGAGAGATGAAGAAAATATGGAAGGAGGAGACCTTCTTACTTCGCGTAGGTACTTACGCAAAGGTCTTGTTCAATTTGTATATAAAATTATTTTCTTTTATTTATACCTACTGGGATAGTAGGTAAATATAAGACAATTATGAAAAATGAACTCCATAATTTAATAATCTTACCTACTTCTTATATACGATTTCATATCTTTATATTAATATATTTCTGTTTGTTATTAAATTTAAGCTGCCAATTAAGAAAGTCTTGAACCCTTGGATGTATTTACTTAGTTTAAGTTTTGTGGTACTTTACGTAGAGGCGTTTAGCTGTACAAAAGATAAATGCCTTTACATCAATGAAATGATAATAGAATTTATACCTTATTGTTTGCGAGAAAAGGACGACATTTCCAAAGAGGTTCCTGATTAACAACTGATTTTGCTTAAGAAGTTGGCAGTAGTAAGTTGTCAACTTGAGTTGAGATAACATTGGATAAGGCTTTCATCTACTTGGAAGATATGACATTCCTCTGGCAGTACCCACTTGTTAAATATGTTACCAAGTGAAATAATATATTTTACAAGTAGGTATTCGGTTCAGGACACTACATAATATAATAGTTTTTAATCAATAAGGACAGCATCTTTATGTAGATCACTTATTAATTCACATAAACATTTAATGGAAGATTAGAGTTTTTGGTTTGATTAGATTTTAGTAAGATGATCACATTTGAGTTGGGTTTTAGATTGAAAGCCAAGTCTTAATTTGTAGAAAAGTATAGGATTAGTTGCGGTTCACTCAAAGTTTCGTCCTTTCCCGGCTATTTAATAAATACCCGGCCGAAACGGTCGAGGGAAACGGGAAAATCGAGAAAATTAGGCGCCCGGAGAATCACAAAACCGGTAGTAAAACTTTCCACTGAAATGATTTTCGCACACTAGGGACCTGAATTTGCGCTATTATAAAACATTTAAACTAAATTGTAGCACTAATTTTATATACCTATGAGTTTACGACCCTTTTGAATTGGGTTACAATTCATGTAGCGGGGTAATTACACTTTAAATACTTGTAACCATAATATGTTCGAAAGGCTTTTCACACTATTTCTTAGACAGATTAAATTTATATTTGCTCTGCATCTCAATTGTACAAATAAACCTACTTACTAGAAAAAAAATATTTTTAGATGTAAAAAATTACAAAGACAGTTAAATTTGGCCCAATTTCGTCAAGCAATTCATTCATATTCATAGAGCCTTTCACCCTTTGTGCCTTGTTACGTAACCGACCCATTGTAACTCATACCCTTCTTTGTTCATTTAGTCCTATCAACGTATTGTCATTCAAAATAATTTTACGGTAAATCCATCAAAATGAGGGAAACAAATCATTTTTATGGTATAGAGAATGCTTTAATAATATGTAAATTAGTTAGTTACATTTTAAATCTTTAAGTGCTTTACAGAATTTTTAAATTGGAGCATAATTGATTCCATGGAATTTAAAAAAAATAAATATGTTCTGATTGAAACTTTTTAGTCTATTATAATAATATTTATATAGCATATTAATTTGAATAAATAATACACAGTGAAATACTGTCCAATTAAATTGTTAATTTTGATAACTTCATTTCAACGACTAGTCATTTTTAATATCAAATTAGGCAACGAACAGGTTTTAAATGGATGTTGTAGTCGACATAGTCTAAATAAATTAATACATTATTATTAAAAAAAAAAACTTGAACTTTTATATAAGACTGCACAGTAGATATGATATAGGATTGATTGATTATAAAACTTTTTTTAAAAACCGATATTTTAACTTATAGGTATAATATTCGTTAGAAGATAAAAATACAGAATTTACTAATAAGCCAATATTAAATAGCTCTGAGGTTCTTTAACTAGTATGTGCTCACACCTTTGCCATCATACATAAATTGAGATATTTTATGGAATTCATCTCCGAACTAAATTTTATCAAATGATACAAAGATAGGTGAGCCTATAGTCCCTTATAAAATAAAAGTAGGTATAAATTTGATTTTTTGGGCGTAGAAATGGTTTGATACACAGTAATACACTTCTATACATTTTAGGGAATAAAATTATAAGGGTAGCTTTCTCCGTCCGCTGCTTTAGCCTTACAATATAAATTTGCATTTCTTTGCATTATAATTACAGAGAAGATGAACTCAATAAGAGCTTTTATAACACCCCTGCAGAGCGAGGGGTCGAAAATATTGAAATTTATACAAAGATAGGTTTTTATTTCTATATTAATTGTATACTTTTAAATATTACTAGCAACACACCACGGCTTCGCACATGTAATGTAGTACTGTACAAAAAATCGGTCGAGTAGTTTTTGAGTTAAATTGTAACAAACATGTATACCTATGTAATTTGATAATTTTATAAGAAGAGGACTCAACAGATATGAACAAAATTACTTAGGAAACTGTTTATATATTTTTATTAGGATTTGTATACAATAAGCATCTGTATAATCTAAAATATTATACACTTTTACTATATACGTAGGCTTGTGACAAAGTATCATTTGAAAAAGATATATCTAATATGAGAAGTAACATATAAGTTGAAATATCTAAACGTATTTTCTACAGATATTCGTCAGGGCTCGCAAACTTCATGAATTCCAATGTCCCGGAAAATATAACAAGGCGATTTATATTCGAGGGAGGTATGGGTCTCACTCGTTTTTCTATCAGAAATCTGGCCCGAGCTGTGCGTGCACCGTAAAAATATATGTAAGATATTTGTAGAATAAGTAATATTATGCGGAGAAAAGCTGACGAGATTTTAATATTTACTTCAGTTTCGTTCGAATCCGTGTGAATTTTGATTTTAGAACACATTCTCTTTTTAATGATAACCGTATATTTCTTATTATTTATGTGAGCGCCTAGTTTCAAGAATATTTACAGTAGGATCACGAAAAACAGTTGCTTCCTGCTAAAAGGCAGGCCGCGAATGACAAGCAAGGGGGTGGCAATATAATAATTTCTATTAGGAAGCGGGAGCCGCCCCGAGACAAAAGGGATACGTTACTTTTATATCAGACGACCGCTGAATAACAACTTAGGGTTTCTTCGGAAATATCTTAATATAAGTTGGAATTACATTTCATTCCTATCACGTACGACGCTTCCTCTTTTAGCAAGTGTCAGCTAAATGAATTTTGTCGTTATGATTTACGTTTATTTATGTAAACAAGATTTATTTTTATTTAAAAGGATGTTCATTGTTCGGCAACTAATTTGTTGTATACATTTGTGAAGAAGCTTCGTTGTAAATTCATCTCTCCTACGGGCCTTTTTATATTTCCTTACATTTGTGCTTTCACTTCAAAGTTAATTAGACTTTATAGAGCGTTCCTTCCCAATTCCGTTTTTACTCTCGTCAGACGTACGGAAAGACTTATTCATTGCAGGGAGGTTGAGGGGGTGCGGCGGTGGAAGGAGGGCTGAGTTGGCCCGAAATAGCAAATAAATGAGACGAAAATGTAAATGTTGCGCCTCTGAGATGAAAAGCGCCGCTCGCTCGTTCTTGTTAAGCTCATCGCAAATGTAGCAGAATTAGAAGCGTGGCTAAAATAATTTCCAGGCCAGATGTACCAACGTAACAAGATTCTTTCGTACGTTGAAGTCATGAGTGATTCAGAATTTCTTACTGCTAAAAAATATTGTATGAACGTTCGTGGTTATACATAGACATTTGATTTTTGATTCTTATTGGAAAATAAAAAACAATAATTATGAAAAATGTAATAATAAATAAATAATCAGTCTTAGACTAAGTAGTAGAAAAACATCGTGAATATTTTACATGAATAATTATTATTATTGCTTAATAAGATATATTCATAAAAATGCAAATAATTTGAGATAGATAATATAACTAAATAATATGTATATAATATTTTGAATATGTTTTTTAAGTTCGTTAATTAAGATAGAAGTTAATAAAAAATATAATAGAGGACCAATAAAAACAAGATAGGTGTAATATGGTGACAAAATATCTCGGACCCGATCTTGTTTCTTAAAAATTATGCTTATTATGAGAAACACGTTTTCAAACAAAACAATGGCCGTCTAAATGTTGCTAACATTACAAAGAATACCTATATATAGCCATCTTTTTAATACCTATATATAAATTTAATATACTATTTTTATTTACAGATAATCTCTTTTTTATTATTAAAAGTATATTTAATGAAAAACAACTTCAGCATTTATGTTTACAAGAGATTTATATATTTTGTCTTCAAAAATATATTATCTTTTGTTTTATTATATTATACAAATACAACCATAATTGCTATAATATTAAAAAACATGTTGGTCTAAACTTTAAAAATCTGCTAATTCCTAGGTAGGATAACTATATCATATCTAGGAATCAGTGAAGATTTAGGACTCTACTATAGGTATATAATAAATAAGGATTATTATTAATAAAGTTATCCAAACAAGTTGTTTTAATAAAAGCCAACAAAACCACTAGTGGACATATGTCGTCGGATTATATTGAAACGTAGCGGGCGGTCGAGCTCCCTACCGCTTATCTCATATTGCAATACGTGCAATAACCGATATAATGCAATTGCTTTGCCTTTCATATTGACTGAAAATGAAATTTTGAAATCAATGAAATATACTTACCTACTTATATGCACATTTCATCATATGATTTCATTTTTGGTTTAAACACAGATTCAATACAAGACAATATACATATTTAATAATATAATGTACTATGTATTTATTAATAAGAGGCATCTTAAGCCTTGAAGGTAATTCGTGTTAATCTATGTGGTTTAGCTTATTGTTTGTTATATATAAGAATGTTATTATTAGTATCTATATACCTACAGTTAAATACATGTAGATACATATCTACATATATAGACTGTTTAAATTCTAAATTCGATTCTTGAGACACTATAATTAATAGTTACATACCTACAAATAAGTGCTATCTACTTAAGCTCTAGATACCTATTTGCTATGTCTACGACGTAGGTGTAGCGACATCTATAATCCGCTACAAGAATCAATACAAAGACGTCAATTCCTGAATCGCGCTATCAAAGTTTCTGTGCGCGCTAACTATATATACAACATCTCGACATCAACCACTGGGGCCTTAGGGCCGGCCAGTCAGTGGTTCGACTGGTCGAGGATCCTCCCTTTAGGTTGGAGGAAGACCATCACCTACCTTCCTCCACATTGGTGACCCCGACGTGATTCAGCCACCTTCCTCCACATTGGTGACCCCGCAGAAGAACACCTACTTCTGAACATCGAGAAGCATGACGTCATCACTCCTGCCTGCAACATCATTCAGCAGCAAGTCACAGCCAGCCAGCACCTTCGGCTTCAACGGGTATCCTGTCCACTAGCATGCAGCGAGCGCGTATGCCTGGTCAACACCCTCAGCCACCTTCAGCACAGCACACTGTACTTCGGCCGGTCAGCAAGCAGAGCACATCTCTCCTGGTCGACGCAGCAGTCAGCTTCGAACACTGCAGCACTCCGACTCACTGGATATACATGCAGCATCATCGCACTCAGTTCCGACTCACCGCGAACTCTGCGACATCCGATTCCGACTCACTGGAATCTCGGACAATCTGGCACTGGCAAGCAACACTCAACACAGCTGTTTCAACAACTCGATCGACCTCCGGTCTTCGGGGGGGAGTACTGTAGCGACATCTATAATCCGCTACAAGAATCAATACAAAGACGTCAATTCCTGAATCGCGCTATCAAAGTTTCTGTGCGCGCTAACTATATATACAACATCTCGACATCAACCACTGGGGCCTTAGGGCCGGCCAGTCAGTGGTTCGACTGGTCGAGGATCCTCCCTTTAGGTTGGAGGAAGACCATCACCTACCTTCCTCCACATAGGTAATCATCTACATCACTATCCTATGGATTTGTGTTAAAATGTGCAATGTTTGTTAAAAATATAATTGCAAATTATTTTGAGTTAACAGTGCTCACACCAGATATTTTGTTGTATAAAAAAAATCATAATTATCTACAATAAATAATTAATAATTGTAATCTTTTTAGAATTTTGACGGGTTGGTGCATTTGGTATACCTTGCGTTCCGATGGATCGCAGGTTCGAATCCCGCCTACACGTCATGATTTTAATTTTCTATAAGCATTTCTTCCCCTCGTCTTGACACTTCGGGTATTATATGGGTGGGAGGAATATAGAAATTCCGACCGGGTAACGACACGTCGTTAATAGATGGAAAACCGTGTAGTGCATATTGCGTTTCGGTCTCAGTCTATGGAGTAATTTACTAATGTTCTGTGGCTAGGGTACCTATCACCTACCATCAAGTAAACCTCATGTTCGTCTGTAGATATCTAACATAAAACATCATCAGGATACAGATTTATATTTTTGATAATATAAGAAAGTTCATTCCTTTATAGCTCATTTACTTCAACGTATAAAGTTTGTTCTCAGCATGCGGTTACATAGCGATCTCGCATTAAACTCGGACATAAACTGGCAAAACAAAGAGATGCATTTATCTCCGCCCCCTAAATATCACATCCGACTCCATAAAAGTTAACGTGATGCAGTTTTGAACTCGCCCAGTTAAATATTCACGATGTGAACTCAGAATTCCGTCATTAACTATATATTATAACAATTATCAACTTCTAAAAGTAAATATTAAAAGGTGACATTGGAATTATAAACAAATGCAAGCCATAGACTGTTCTAAAACAACTAATGATAAGATATTTCTTACATATAGAGAACTTCACTATGTTCAACACCATAGTTAATCTCTCTATATACATATCTTACAATATCTTTTTATAATACCTTTTACTATTTCTAGACTCAGCATATCTACTTAAAAAATACATAAGTTATATGTTACTGGTTCTAATCTTATATTATTTTTTATGCATTTGATGATAGCGCTGCAATTTTCATTCGTATGCTCTTATTCCGCAATTATTTTCTATTGCACTATTGCTATCCCAACTTTTAACTTAATAGGTTGGCATAACTTTTTTAGGTGACTTCGTATCGTTAATGTCTACTTACGAGCAACTCAGGGTTTGTTGTAAGAAAGACAGTCATATAAACATCTTGGACATATTCCATAACAAGGCTTATCTCAGTCAACAACCCGTCTAATTATGGTTGCGACTGGCGAGGCTCTGCTATCTGAAAGTACATCGTTGCATCTGTAATGTCTTGCAAGATCCTTGATACTGCACTTCTTAGAAGCATTCAAGTGCAATGTACTTATTTTTTGCGAGATTAATGTTTTTATTTAAGAATACCGAGTCGCTTTAGGTAGGTACATAGTTACTTATGTATTTACTTCACGTAAAGGATTAGAAATTCTATAGAATTGACAAAAATTATTCAATTCAGGGTATTGTTAGGTAGTTGTAGATATCTGTTTCTCTTATATTGTTGTTGTTGAGATTGGAATCGTAGTAATAATTGAAAGCATAAAAAAATATACTTGAAAGAAGAGAATTAATTTTCTCGATAAGGAAACGTAGAGTTTCACTTCAAATGAATACATTGAAAGCCCGTAAATATTTTATGGCTGCATAGAAAAAAATGCTTAAATTACAAAAAATATTGGGAATAGGTTTCAATCTTATTCCTTAAGTGGAACGAACGATAAAATTAATTTAGCGCTGGTACACGTTTATTGCTCAGATTTCCAGTTTCCTCATACTTACGAGGATTATCTAGCTACGGCGTGAGATGCGTCTATTTTCTTATATATAACGGAGTCTTCACTGGATAGAATAACGGTGAAGTACCTTTTTACTACTCGCTATCAGAGATCCGAATAATATTGAGTTGTTTTATAAAGATGTTGACAGAATTAATAGCAAAAAAGGACTGTTGAAAGCTTCTTAAATTTATATACTCCAAAATTAACTCTCGGATTTGAGAAGGAAGTTTTTAAATATCTCCAAGTGGGTAATTTAATTTGAAATAATGCTGTCACGCGACCTGTTTTTATACGCAATATAAATTTGATGTATTATGTAATAGGTAGGTACTTAAAACATTTCTGTATAATCTCTTGCCTTACAGTTTAGTGAGAATATCGTTTTTAACTCGCCATAACCTTCAAAATACAATGTAGAAACAAGGAACTTATAGTTGTTTTTATTAATTTTGTATTAAAATTGTAATAGTTAAAGTTCTATGAATTACCAAAATCGAGTCAGAGTTAAAAGAAGTCATTGTCTACAGTCTCTACACACTATGTAAACTTGTCATAAATTTTCTTTAATGTTTTTCAATGTATCATAGTTGCTAACAAAATGTTGAATACATAGCTTTGTTACATGGTCCGTATTTTTCTTAGTATTATGTTACTATAGTTGTATGTGTAATTACGTTACTTTTCCTCTTACAGAACATAGTATCTATGTAAGTCTACAATAATATTGCTACCTACTTAGTATAAAATTCATACACATATACCTACTGTGCTCAGGTTTAATATTCTCTAACTAATCGTAGCAGTTTTCGACATCGAGCTAGATTTAAGCGAGATAGACAGATTTATTTTCCATTTTTCATATTAGACCTGTGTAATTATTCAAGTTTTACCGTTACTCCTTAAAATAGTATTACTGACTCGAAACTACTTTTCTTATCTAAGGTTAGTTACTGAGTAGTATTGAGCTTTTATATTAAGCTGTTTTACTTAACAGATTATATTTTGTTTCAGGAGTGTAGCGAGTAAGGTTCGGACGCGACGAGCCTCGCGGTCGACCCTTACTAACAGGTGAGGAGACGACGCCACACAGAACATGATACTAAGGTTTGAATTTGATCTTTATTTTTTATCGCATTTGATTTATTTTTGCTTGCAACTCTTATGCTTATTTTTGTAGAGACGCTTGGTATTGGAAATTTGGCTTACCTACTTTAGCTTTTCATATTAATAACATTCATTTCTCTACATGAGAAAGTAATTATGTATATGCAAAAAATCTACAAAGGCTAGATAACATTTTTTAGGATATTAATTAGTCGAATATGTATGTAAATATATACCTACTAAAAATACTTTACAATTGTTCGAAATTCCTAAATATTTTCAGTTAGGTAATTTCTAACTATACCACCACCAGGCCTATTAAAAACGAATGTGTATAATAACTGTGATTAAAAACAAGTCATTCTTACTGTATTAGAAAATAGTTTATTTACGTGAAACACGCAGCGCGCGTAACTTTTTCATTTTGCGGTTGAACTTTATTTTTCTTTCGTTGTTTCCCTCTGCCAAAACATACTCTTTTTTATGGCAGAACTTGGAAAAACAACAAACATATCAGATTATTTTTTTGACACGAATATTCGTACGTTGAATATAAAACGGAGAGGTAAGAACATAAAATGCATAAAAATGTGCATCAGGGAACGTGTGCTCGTTGTCACAATTCACGCTTTTTTGTATTTCGTAAAATTCCTTATCTTGTATACTTACACATTTCAAAGTATGGATTTTTAGAATCTTATACTTTTTAAATAAGGGATTGTTACCTTTGAAACCTCTTTGAAATATCCATAACAGTATAACATAAAATTAGTATCATATGTTTATAGGTATCACACTCATTAACTGTCTTACAAACTAAAACTTCCTCATATAAGTTTATTACTAATGAAAATAATGTGTAACGAAAAGAAGTTAACGTTCTATAACATAAGGAAATTATTGTATCAGATGTTAAATAAGTTACAGAAATTATGGTTTTAAAGGGTAACATTATACTGCTTAAGTTTGCCGCTGCGGCATGTTAATTTAATGCTTTAATTTATCGCTCAGCAAATTATACACAAAAACTTACACAACATTGTAGCGATTGTCGCATCGACGGAGACATTTTAATCACATCATCTTACATTATATTGTCTACTAGATATAGAAATATTAATAAATCAGAATCATTAATGGTTGAATTAAACAAATAGCGTTTATATTAACATCAGTTAATAGTAAATTAAAGATGGCGTGATTGTTTATTAATTTATACTTCAATAGTTTAAGCTCTTAGCTATATACTCGTAGGTATACTTACATGTATATAATTTCAATAACTTTAAAGATTCACATGAAACAAGTGACCTCGTTTCGAAATTCGAACTGTATATTACAGCTCTAAGGTTTTAAGATAGTAACATCAGAAATATTTGTTCATCGCACGCAATGCGTAGGTAAATCGCATTCTAATTCATAAATCGAACGTACAATCTATTCCGGCCGATCGAACGAATCATTCCTGTCCTTGGCGATGATATCTATGAGTGAATCGAATACAGATTGACGAGACCACACTGACACATGGCTTAGTATGTGGCTCAAGTGCGTATAGCCTAATCTGGTAGGTAAGTGTTCGATGGAGTTCCGATGGGAAAATTCATTTCAGCGTGTATTTATTTGATGGTCATTGGCTTTTGCTATTTAAATTATTCATTATATGCAGACTGATATATTGAAATGCGTAAGATGTAAATATTGTTGTCAAAAGCGCTGAGGTAGGTATCGTGGACGTAGTTTATACCTACCTACATAAGCAAATCGATAGTAATATAATAGAAATTCTGGTAGTTGAGTAGGTACATTGAATATAACACGGTTTATGGGCGTACGTAACGTACACGTATTTTCTAAGAAATACCTACTTAGCTGAAAAATATAGCCACTGATTTTCCTGATTTTTCTGGATGCAACATTTTTGAAGCATCGCATAGACATTTCTATAGAGCGTAGGAATCGCGATGATATTTCAGATGAATCTCGTTAGTCGTTATCGATGTTTGTTGGACAAACGCCGCTGAACCGTTTCTAAATCGCAGTTAGAATTGCAAATGAATCGGCCGTTTGCTTTCGTGTCGTAAACTCAGGGATATGATCCAGTCAGTTTTCGCGCCATTAAACTCTCGGACGGACTTACACTCCCCTTACTGTTATTGTAAATATGTCTTCATGTTACGTAAACAGATCTGTTTACGGCGTAAATATCTATAAATGCCCTAAATTATATGCAAAATTTGGCATAGATAAACTGAAACGACGAATCACGGAGCTTGAAAACAATATTTAAACTTGAAAGATTTTTAGAGTAATGTTCAAACTACATGCATATAATATAACTACTTATTATTAGCGGCCATTTTAAAATATTTTTTATAATCACAATGAAAAGGGCGATGGGAAATATATGTTAGACAACAAACATTCATATAGATAACGAATCCTGACAGACTGAGATATGTGCAACCAAACTAGTCCTGTCACCACACCAATGAAACTAACTCCACGACCAGTTTAACTGACCCTCCCATAAACTGTCTCCCCTTATGGAAATGCCTAAACGACAGATCTAATTAAATTGGTAATGAAAACATTCGTGGGCCGCGGCGGCTTTTGCTTTGGAATTGAGTCGTAAATGTCGCGGCGAGTGCTCGGTGCCATAGTTATAATACTATTTACCCATACATGAATTTAAAAAAAAGAAAAAGCTACGCAGCGCTATCATGATAGAATCATAGACGAGTTTTCATAATGTATCGTCTTTTGTATACATTACGTGATAAGTACCTACATAATTTTAAAGTAAATGGTAGACCTACCTTTTGGTTTTGTGAGGTAATTCTTGAAATCTGAATGATCTAGATTTTTTTTAATTAGAGATAAGATTTTTGGTACCTACATTAATGAGAGCTTTAAATAATATAATAACCATTTTATTTCGAACGCACGTGAAAATCTGTTTAAAATCAACCTCTACGGAAACACGAGTGATTGTTACAAAACACAAAACAGAGTTTACGATCGCTAGTTCACGTCCGAGTCTCTAGATCATTAAAAAAACCATGTAAACATTTTTTTTCTTTAAAATATAAGTGGGTTGGTGCGTTCCACACCCCGATGACGCTTGGAAAAAACCGTGGCATTCGGCGCAAATCACCTATTTTATGTAAACTTCGTGACTTTCCGCCATATCGAATGACTTAGAAAGGATTTATTTATATTCGTATCGAAGTAAGGCCAGCAAAGTACAAGCAGGGAGTCGCAGGGGCTTTGTCGATGTGAGTGATTGGTGGAGCACGGCCTCCGAAAATAGACTGACATGTGTTCTGCTAATGGTACCGGTTGATATACTCTGCTTTTAACCTTGTTCACGGTGATATAATATTACACAATTTTATAATAAGTATTTTATGTTTATGCTGTTCTCACGTACAAGCAGGAATCACGTATGATCAATGCAAATGAAAGTTCTAAATAATATGATAGAAGTTTCATAAACAATTAAATAAAATAACATAAGTGGTCAAATCAGAACTTTTTAGATAAAATTCATACATACAAAATCACTTACTATTCTCACAGGTATAGCCATATACTTACTACAATATTCCTCTTATTACGATCTTATAGCACATATTTCGCTTCTTCTATTCTCACCGGAGTTTTCTTGATATTATGTTATTTCAAAAAGATTGACGATTTTTATCCTAATAACTACATACTAAATTGATTTTTATTACATTGTCGATGATATTTTGCTTGCAGGTTACAGTGCCCGTTCACGCAGACGTCGCTTGCTAGTTTACGACAAGGTGAATATTGTAATATAATGTCACTTTATTTTCAAGTTGTAACATAACTCATACTAAAATGTTTATTTTGACCGCAAATGCTATCAGAATTAAGCTAAATATTTTAAAGTAAACATGCAAATTGAAAGTTCTTCTTTGATTTATGTTTATCAACTAATACTAAGGTAATATTTAAGTAAATCATTAGTACAGGTATTTTTAAATTAAGTAATACCTACATCATAATAAAAATAAATGACACACTAACTGAACGAAAACTGCATTGCATTTAAGATTGTAGTATGATAAAGAATGTTAAGGTTATAAATCTGTAATACATATTATGTTGACGTAACGAATATTAGATACATTATAAAAAATAAAATTTATACGTACATATACATGTCAAGATAACACTTATCTTGGCAATTATGTTTGATTGACGTGGTCATGAACCCACGACATAATTTAAAATCAATATTAAATAATTATAAAAATACTAGATTCTATAAATAGAAAATATTTTAGCACCTTAATTATAACCATTTATTATTCCCTTTATCAACATTTAGTTCAGCCAATCATAACCAACAAGAAATGAAATCCAAGTAACACTGATGTATTTTAAGAATCCAGACATTCCAAGGTATCTAAAAATTTAATTTATGACATATAGCGCTGAATAAGTTACTAACTAAAATGTAGAGTTTTTAATACCGCCCTGATTTGCTCATAGAATTCGACTAATAAACGCGATGTTCAATTTGTTCAGTATCGCTCTATATAGCTAGACTCTAGGTTTAAATCTCTTATGTAAATATAGACGGCAGTTTGAGTTCTGTTTGCGCAAACGTAGAGATAAGAAAGCGTTCTTATTTACATGCACTGTACCGACCATTGGCCTGGAGAGTTTCCTAACGTAAATATTTATAGACGGGCGCGGCTCAAGCGCACACTTGTTCCTATGTTTGTATCTGTCATTCAACACGTTTGCAGCCAGCATCAGCACATAGATTAAAACATGATAACAGCTTTCTATCGGTAGAGCATAAGCTCTCTCTAAAATGTAGAGTCGACCATAATGTCGACTCTACATTTTAGTTATTTTCTCCACTTTCAACCAGTTTTTTTTAACTTACCTTTCGTAACCTTTATTATTCAATATCTTAAGATTAAGATTATTCTAAAATGCTTTTCAATTTTACTAACTGGGGGTTTGAGAGAAGATTAATTTTATCTCCAATTTTTTCATCGTATGTGGTAATTTTGCTACATTTAGTATTCTGAAATATTTTTTACTGATGTGTCATAAAAATATAAATTTTTGGACCTGTTTCCATTTTAATCCATACAACAACAGTTTACACACGTCCATTATAAAGTTCAACCGTTTTACTATTGTCAGTTCGCCGTAATTACTCGCTAAGGATAAGTGTGAGAAATTAATTCTTTGATCCGATATCACATATTTTATTTTGACAACTCGGTTACAATTATCATGTGTTGAAAGAGTCCGCGTACAACAGTAACAAGAGTTATAACATTACTTAGCGTGTTATGTATGTTTTTTCTTTTGTTAACTTGACATATTTTATAGCTGTTTCTTGTGTAAACAGAACATGTACTTTGTATAGGTGTGAAATATTGTAAGCGGATTTATTGGGTGTAGAACATTGTTCGCTTCTCTTCGGTATGTCAATGAGGGTTTTCAATGTAGAGGGGAGGTGTCTCACGAATAATTTTGATGCTCGTAAGGTCGAATTTATTAAACCACGTGGATATTTCGTAATTGCTACAGCGTGGAATGTGAAGGGTGTTGTAGATTCAAAGAAAACAATGTAACAAATGTTAATGATAAAATCTTTTCGGAAGTGAAAGTCATGAGGATAGTTCCACTAATAAAAATATGAGTCAGGGATCGCGACCTTGCCATTGACATAGATTATAATTATAATTTTAATACGTCTACAGTCTAGGATTGTTCGCGGTGAAATTAACAGACGATAAAATTAAGTTTATATTCACAATAAAACGTGAGTGAGTTGCCGTCATAAAGTCTCGCGTTTTTTATTGATGGTAACTCGACGATGGTCGAGTGACGCTTGCAGTTTGGTTAAACGGCAGTTTATGGCTATTTTACCTCCATTAATCGCTTTACTATCTACGCACCCGCGTCCGCACCTAGAAATAGCAAACGACAACTCTTTATATAGGTAGAACAGAACCTTGACTATAATTTTATAAATGCTTAAAATTTTTACAATCTTTAGATATATCTAAAACCTATGTACAAATTTACCTCATCATTATCTATTATTATTTTCCATTGAGTAATAAAATGTAATGATTACCGAGACCAAACTTATAGAAAATAATTTTCATAAAAAAATTCAACGGTTTCGTTTGCAAAATAATATTGTAAAAAAATATGAGTCGCTGCATGCAGGGAATGGCAGGCGCGGGCGGGCGGGCGTTTACAGTAAAATAAAAAGTAGCGCGAAGTGAGCGGGCGCTTCATCCGCCCGGCACTAGATGTCGTATCGCCTTGCGCCTGTGTGCTCCACGCGCCGCACACCGCCGCACCCGGCGTCGCCACTCCGCGCTCAACCGCGCTGCCGATCGCGCGCTTTGTGTATATTATTTCTCTGTTCACGCGAACACCTTACGACACACTCGCGACTTAAATTTTTTCTAAACAAACTATTTCGAAACAAGTATCCAATACGAAATACAATCATTCTCACAAACTTTTCACGTTAAAACGACTTTCTGAAACTATATTAAAAATAAATTGGCTAGCGTTACAGTGTTACTTGGACTTCTAAGAGGTTTTTAGAGCTCGTCATACTATCGCTCTGTGCGATAGTTTTTCAGTTACCTCTCGAGCGGTTGCGGTTTCTCGTCCGGTCGCCTGGCTAAATTGGGAACCGCGTTTTGACTTTCATGTGCTGCCTCTACTTGGTCGCGTGTGCGCGTGGTGCGATGTGCCCGCGACGCGCGTGAACTGCCGGCCTTCATTCCTGCTCCCCCGTGGCTTGTCCGGCCGCCACCCTGTACCCTGACAACCATGTCGGGGGCCTCGGCGCGCCCTGCGATGCGGTTGCCGCGTCGCCAGCGCCCGCCTCCGGGCACTCCGCCGGGCCAGCCTGGTGGACCATGATGAACGGCGTCGGCGGGACGCTCTACGAGGAGCCGCACCCGTCGCCACCAGGTGGCTCCCCTCCGGCTGCCCCGGCAGCAGCTCCGCCGTCTGCGTCCAGTGCGTCGCCGGCGTCAGTCGGCTCCAACCCACCGCAGCCCCTTCATATACCGGCTAAGCGTTATGAGCCCGAGCCTGGTGTCATTCGACATGCGCAGCAGTCGTGGGGATATCCTCCCGATGCAGCAGCTTCCTTTGAACATCAATATCCGGCTGGTCCCACGTACTATAATTTACCAGTTGAGAGAGAACGCAAATCCGCGTTGCCTTTCTGGCCAGCGAGCGGAGGAGAGTACAAGCCCTACGCTGATGGCTGCCATCAAGGGTTCTCGCAACCGTGTTGGAATTATCCGTATGGAGCACCGCGGGGAGACCAAGCCTTGTCCTACGTGGGTGGAGAAGAGCGTCGAGCTGCTGTCTCCGAAGCCTCTGGGTTCTCTCACGATGCCTACGGTCTACGAAACTATGCACCTGAATCAGTATCGAGTGGACCATATCCCCCTCCGAGCGGATTACCAGGTCAGTAAATATATTTATCTTAATTGTGCTTTTTATTAACTTGAACTTATGATCACGTTTTCTAACGTCCGGTCGTTCAGCGACATGTTTGTAATCTTTCAACCTGACTTATCGGACTCTATATGTGCAGCAAAACATTCCTTAATTTGTAAACAAATACAATACCAATACCTATTTTACATCTGAGTCTTCATCATATTTGCTATTGTTACTAATTAAATAAATATTTATTTGTAAAAAAACCAAAATATTTTAGTGTTATATTTAATGATTTATAAATGTATTTTTATTATTTTTTCAACTTTGACTCTTCATTTATTATTTTACTCCATTTGCCACTAGATGGCGTTCTACACACTCCAACAACGACAGTCTTGGCAATGTATGTGTGTGTGTGCCGCACACAACTACAATGCCCCGCGTGGTAAATGTGCCAGTGTGGGTGGTATTATCACTTCCAAGCGGGTGCAACGTAGCTATTCGTCTCATTCGTTGCACTTGTATCTCTCACGGACTAGCTTAAAAAAACGTTTGTTCTCTTGTAAGAAATAGTATGTAGGACTTATAGAGCTTTTAATTTATTGTATCATGCTGATAATTATTTTGAATAAAAGTAGACATTGATAATAATGTTAGTGTACATTGTAATTGAAAACAATTATTTATGTCATTATAACAATAAAGTCAAACGACCTTACAAAAAAGCTATACATGCAAATATATAAAAAACTAGGGTCAATTATTCACCATCTTATCAATTTAAAATACCAACATACATTTTTGAAGTAGGTACAAGTTATATTGACCAGTTTTTCGTTAACACCTTATAAATACATACACGGTTCTATATTAAAATGTACATACATACCATAACAAGTACAAATCAAAACATTTTCCCACACAACACCATAAATTTGATGAATGAACGAAACACGTGCTACAAATGTTTAAAAACGAACCGTAAGCACCGTTTTATAGGCAATGTAAAACATCACTATACTACCGACAATAAATTAAAGTTCACGTAAAATAAAGCGTCAATAAAATTGTATAACTAATAAATAAACACGATATCTGGAGCCTTAGGACAATAAACGATCTTTGAGTAGTAGATAGTATCAATAAACCAAATATTGCTCCAATAAATAGATAATTGAAGCCTGATGAGTCGATAAAAAATGCGAGCCTAGGGTGAGATTCATTCAGCATTCGGAGTTGTAAAACGTATTCATTTTATCACGTTGGAAAATACAACTTTTAAGAAATACTTATGCAACAAAAAGTACCATATTTGTAGAAACAATAATTAATAAATAATGATGTCAATATGAGAGTATTTTCCATTGATGTCAAACTCTCAATCAATGATATCTATAAATGAGTTACGCTCGTTTACGGCAGACGTGTAACTTGACATATTATGTTTGCGTAAAACGTGCATAACATTATAGCCCATTAAAAGGAAACAATTGTTGAAAAAGTTGAGGTGTAAGGTACACGTCACTTTATGATGAACTTTATGATTATATGTTTATGACCCACCTGAGGTTGACATTGACTTTGATTTGTAAGGCTTTGTACAGAGTGACAACTGATTACTGCGTTGATATTATTTGTTCAGCTTGTAACTAGTAACATTTAGAATATATCATAACGGCCAAATACCTATGCTTCAGCTTCGATACAATTGAGTGTATAAATATCATATTATGGACAAAAAAATTTAAAGTATCAAGTTCAAAATAAAATCAGTTCCGCGATTTAAATATCGCTAAAGTTTGAATAATTCAGAGATAAGTTGCGTTCTAATTTAGATATAAAAATTATCTTTTTTAAAATGGCAAATTTTTTACACGCTACTTACAATAAAGGAAAGTCTTAACTGAATATAACTTTTAATCTAATTTCAACCTTATATCATTGTATTAAGAGAAGAGGTTGTCGTTTGACAAGTTTTCCGAAGATAGCTGACTCCGCGGTCGGGTAGGTAACTTTTATGGGCGAATGGAACCCGCACTTTTATTGCCGATGATCGCTACCTATCCCCTGTTAATTGACAACTCGACTTGTCATTATTCTCTCTTTAAACAATTGTAACGTTCATGGAAATAATACAGCTGGATGCGCAATGGTTGCAGAATTACAGTTTGTCCCACTTAATTTAAATTTATATGACCGAGTTTCGTCGTAAATTATTATTATCGTATTTACTAGGTTTTAGATAGCAGTTCTATTAGAGCTTTTTATTTATTGCAAGAAAATTAGAACTTTAGAAAGGATTCTTTATAAAATATGACTTAATTTAAAGCACAATTGAAAGAGGAAAAAAGCATCAAACCATTTTCATATTTTGTATCTATGTATTATTTTACAAATATATTTCTGATAACATTATAATACATTGCAAAATATCACTTAACATATACGTATGTAGGTAATACTTATAGCTTCATAATAATAAAGAAGCATTATTTGTAATATAAGTAGGATTAAGGACAGAATTTGT
The DNA here is from genome assembly GCA_905404175.1 of Anthocharis cardamines. Taxonomy (NCBI): domain Eukaryota; kingdom Metazoa; phylum Arthropoda; class Insecta; order Lepidoptera; family Pieridae; genus Anthocharis; species Anthocharis cardamines. Next base: position 7,530,884 of record FR989959.1, read on the forward strand.
AAGTTGAAACAAAATATAAATCAACAAAGTATTTTGTTTATCAATTGTTTCATTTCAACTCATCTGCAATGATCGATCATAAGAATACCTATACTTATAAAATATTGCTTCCCAGTGTTACTTAACAGACGTAAATAACAAGAAAGATATTTTATTAGTTTCCTTTCGATATTAATTGCCACATATAAAGTATGTCAAATATGACTGAAACCTACTAAGATGTCAGAACTAAATAAATAATTGGACGTTTCTTGTATGGACTCTAGGTTCTTACGACAGTGAATGAGCATTCATCCGTTAGACAATGAGGCATCTATTTCACAATGTTCACATAGTACCGGTAATATAATAGGAAATGGTGCAGTTTGCCTGCATCGAATATCGAGAATGACGGCCATCGCATACAGATTTGTAGTTAGTGATCTCATCAAAGAAACCGCTCATATTAATCGTGCTATATGAAAATCTAATGCATTGATTCAAACACTTTAAGTGTCCTCATTTCACAGAAGTAGTTATATTATATTTAACCCTAGATACATAACGTTCTGTGATACCCCAGACAGCATAACGTGAGGTAAAAATGACTCACACCTGATTTCTACCCGATTGCGTTGCTGTTATTTGATATTATAATATATTTGATGTTCTAATTTTCTACACTAGTCTTAGAAATGAAATAAAAATCACTATTCATTAATTGTATTATTATTATTTTAGTTAAAAAATAGGAAAAGTACAATCCTTTGGAATAATAAAACTTAAACCGAGTATTTCTTTTTCTTTGTGTAAAAATCACTTATCTAGCAACGAATTAATGTTTTTTTTATAAACTTAAATAAAAATAAAACATAAAAAACTCCAAATATTAGCATATCAGTCTCAAAATAAGAAATGCATACAGTCTGAAGAAGGTAATACTATATGCTTTCCACAGACAGGTATTTTTACATTTTTTACACTCTGCCTGTCTTTCTTTTTCCGGGACTAAATTTAACGGCTCCGTCCTCATCACAGGATGATAGTACATACACCGTCTTAGTAGATTCGGGTTTATGAGACAGCAAAGTCAGCGGGCCATCGTAACTATGTCAATGTAGAAGTTCTACAGCCTTGGACCTCGTATTTTTCAGCACTTCAGGTATTTCCTATTTATTCGAGCACTTAAAACCTCAAAAAAATAAAACCTACAACAAATGTTCAAAATGAACCAAAACAATAGAAAAAAACATTCGGGTGGTTAAGTCCCAAATGTTACAAATAACATAACGTGGAGTCATTTTGACTCACGATGGTCCTATATCTACGTATATACAACACTTACCTGCGACCCAAGTGCATCGTTTGAGACCTCTGGCCGTCTCCTGAGTTGGTTCCAACAAACGACGCGATATATAGAATGGTTGCAAAGAAATAAATGAAAACGTCACACGCGTGAGTCGTTTTGACTCACGTTATGTATCTAGGGTTAAATATGCGAAACAGATATTTTTTATTTGTACCACAATATTGAATTTCTTCATCTATGTCATTTACAAATGCCATGTCGTAAAAAATATTAATAACACATAACTTCAATCTTCTTAATATTATATACTATAAAAGTTTACATAAATTAATGATATTATTTTGGTACAGGTTCGCTGTCGATGTCTGTCGGTGTCGGCGTAGGCTGTGGCTCCTCAAATCCCCTGGATTGGACAGGTCAAGTAACCGTGCGGAAAAAACGCAAGCCATATTCAAAGTTCCAGACCCTCGAGTTAGAGAAAGAGTTCCTTTTCAACGCTTACGTGTCGAAGCAAAAAAGATGGGAGCTCGCTCGCAATCTGAACCTAACCGAGAGGCAGGTTAAGATATGGTTCCAAAACAGACGAATGAAGAATAAGAAGAATTCGCAGAGGCAAGCGGCCCAAGCGGCGCAGAATAATAATAACAATTCGAATGCCAATAATCACAATCATCACGCTGGTCACCACCACGCGCCGCATCACGTGGCACTGCACCACGCGGCTCCAACGAAACACCATCAGTGACCCGCGCCCTTCTCTGGGACTTACCCCCTTCATCACGGTATAGACAGCTAGATCCGAGGAAGGCCCGAGTTCCAAAAGACTCAAGTGTGTTGTGTTTGATGGTCGTACTTAAGAGGATTGACGTCCAATGCTTGTTACCCGAGTAGATATTATTGAGCTGTACCGCGACTTACGTAAAACGGACGCTTTTCCGGTGCGCCGCGAGTCCCAGAGAATCTCATAGTAAGATAATAATTGTGTTGTCGATTTGTGTATAGTATTAATTACGAAATGTTCTTGTAATTTTAACGAAATTAAGTGTATGAGTATGTAGTTACGATTCCTGATATTGATAGCTTAGAGTAATACAGATGTATTTGGAATTTTATTTAAGTATCGAATAATGTCAGTAATCACGGTTGCTAGATAGTTTATTGAATTTGTATAATATTTTGTGAGACTGCTTCGTTGTTGTAATCTTATATTTGTTCGGAAAGTGGTTAAGCTAATCAGTTACATTTATTTTCGTTACCAAATTGTTGAATTCCTCGGGTTGCTTTGGTGGCAGTTTATTAATATTTCCCTACCGTGTAATGTGGAAGTAGAGTCTTAAATGTGAGAGAGCAGCCATTTAGTCAATTAAGTACCTAATACTTATGAAATTGTCACAACGACGACTCTATATTCCGTTATTTAAACGATATCGAAAGCAAATACTTATTACACAATTATGATCAAATATTTATTACTGTTTAATTTCTTATGTCATAAATTTTGTTATTTAAATTATGGATTTCTGTCGAAGCTTTAACTCGGTTCCAGTAGATGTATACATTAAGTTACTGTTATTTGAAAATATTGAAGTTGATGTTATAATCAATTTAATTAGGTAATATGGGCAAGTGCATTAATATTGTCCTCTATTGACTCATTGTACTGTTCGCTTAAGCCGATCTATTTGCTTTTTATTATTTGTTTTAGTTAGATATTTTATTATTTATTTATACACGAGATATTTGCAGTCTAATAATTTTATAATCATGTATAAGTTGTATCTTGCTCTAGTACATCGAATTGAATCGTGAAAATGTAGATGTACTTTGTACAGTTATTTGACATAATATACTAATATAAGTAAGTATCTATAAAATATTCACCTATGACATGAATGAAGTCATACCAGTCTTAGATTGTCATTGTACTTTAGCTACTTATTCGTACATCTTTCCTATTTTATCGTATATCTATGTAATAAATGTTCTATCGTAAACTTTGTAGTTCGCTAAATCTTTATTGTTCTGTAATAATATAGATGATTAGGTGTTTTGTACAAAAGGGTGACCTCGTCTAGGCAACCGAATTTCTACAAGCAAGGCATCTTAGCAAATATATTTATCAACGAATGGTTACTAGGAGAATATGACCACACCTAACGTAATATAATGTAGAGTCGAGTTATTTTACCGTTTCATCGAGAACAATGCCGTTCAACTCGCTAATAACTATCGAACTGTTAAGGAACTTATTAAGAATCAGTATAATACAAAATTATAATTAAAACTAATGTTCATTAACAAGGATTTCAAATACGCAATCATGACTAGGTGTGGTTGTACATCGTTGTTCTGGAATCTTTGAAACTTAAATATAATATAACAATATTAACTATAGTCTCTAATAGATATTTAGGAGTTATTTACCTGAAAAGCAATTGGATATCATTTTATTTCTTAAGATTGTTTTTTGATGTTATATTGTTTACAAATATTGTTCTTGAATTTATTTATTGTAAACCTGGTACTCTGATAACGTAATAATTTCACAAACATTACTTTTCGCTATCTACTTAATTTTTTTTACATTTTCTACTTACCAATCTATCATTATATATGGTCACAATTGCTTTTCAGGTTATCCTAATTAGAAATGTACTACTTCAGTAGCAGTTTCAGAAACATCTTATCTTCTTATTGTAATTAATAATGGTCTCGACAAAACAGTGTACAGATAAATTAATTTAGTTATTTAACATCACGCCCGAAAGTGTGAAGTTTTGATAAGTAACAATGTATAATAAATAAAAAATGAATGTGCTCTCGACAGTTTATGACGAATTTAGAAAAGAATGTATGAAAGGGAAAAAAATAAATATTTCGTCGTGTCCTGGCTTATTTTCTTTCTGATTCTTATTTGCTTGAGATCTCTTTTTATGAGTTATAGTTATGGTACCTATTGTTAAGTTTCATTTACTTATTATCTAACTAGCTGATGCCCGCGACTTCGTTCGCGTGGGGTTTGCTTTTGAGCAAGCTTTCTTCAAATGACATATCCTCCATCCTCTGTACTTGGTGATTTCTTTTGGGAAAGAGCTATCAAATTAGTCACTGATAGTTGATTTTGCATCATATTATCGACACGTTTAATGGTGGTTGAGATTGGGGTTCGAAGTATGATTTGAAATTCAATAAAAATACCATTGTTGAAAAAATGAACCTGACTTTAAAGAAATTTACTTATTTTTTTTATAAATTTAATTAGTGGTGAAGATACTGTATCCACCTCGATATTTATTTCATTTAATTGATCATTTTCATTTTGAGATTTTTTTTTTAAATTCCCTTTTCCCGGGATTCCTACTCGGGTTTCCGGTGCTAAATGCGGAAACCTCTAAGATACGAAGACAGTCCTTAAGAAGCAATAAAAGCAATGTCGAATAATCGTAATTGTAATAGAGAAAGGATGGATGAAAAGGTGAAATAAACGATCTCATAAGAAATAATTTTTCATATAATATTTCAATAATACATTTTCTATTTTTATAATATAGTTCTTTAAAAAAATAAATAAATAAATACAAAAAAAATATTTCCGTCCAACTTCAGATTCGAACTCGCATCTGAAGTGACGCAATGGGCCTGCATATCCACTATTCTACGATTACATATATCGGTAATGGCGAAATAATCAAAGTATTTCATTTACATATCAAACTGTGATTGACATCTGACAATTCGAAAAAGTTCAACGCGAGTCAGTTTGCATTGCAATTTGGTGATATGGTGCCTTTAAAATTATTTTTAAATGATGATAAATTTTCTTTCCGAGAACCGATTTCGATAAAACAAAGCCTATATGTTGCCCCGGGCTTTACTTAATATATTTGTGTAAATTGCATGAAAATCCGTTTAGTATCTTCGGAGATTAGCGTGAACAAACAGACAGACAGACGGACAGACAGACAGACAGACAAGAATCTTAAAAATTGCATTTATGCATTCTGCTACCCTTCTTTTATCACCCCTCTTAATTTCTGGTAAAAATATTTAGTGAAGCGTAATTTCGATCCTACTCTTTTATTATATGTAGGTATAGATAAACAATTAATTTATTTTTTTATTCTTTAAACTCAAATTAGTTCTTTATACATAGAAAATGCCTAGCAATTTTTGGCATCCTCACATCAACAATTTTCTGATTACAATATTTTAGCCATTTATTTCTTGTAGGTAATTTCAATCAATAGCAAAATTGACTTCGTGGATTAGGGTCTTAAAAAGGAGAACCTTTTAGAGAATCCAGGATTTCGAAAAAATAGCTTCTGCCAGCTTTGTAGAAGCAAGTTCAATTTTAACTACTTACTAGGTACTGAATAATTAATGGATAAAATTTTGCAAACATGAATTCGAATCTGGGAATATTTACTAGTGCTATTCAAACACATATTACTCATTATCTATAGTCAATTCGAGCATTAAAACTGATGGGAAGAGAATGTAGAAAATCGGTCTGGGAAGCGAACTTCCATACTTTTCAGAATACAGAAGAAGTTAAACTAAAAGGCAGGTAAGTAAGTAGGAGATTTTGACTGAGATTGGTAATTGTCTCCAGTTTGAGGTTCAAACTTCAAGTTAAAACAGATACACCTATCACGCGATCTAGCTCGACAACTGATCACATTCTGAAAATATATATCTAGTCAAGTCAGGCCGAAATATGTGTATATGCCAAAAACTACCACCTCGTAGCAGCATGGATAGAAGACAACCCAGAGGTAACTTTAGTAGCACCCACGATAATTATGACCCGATACCTAATTTAATTTTGATAGGCCCATTGGCGTGCTGAATGTCTCGAGTTTCGATAGGTTGTTGGTTCAAGTCCTTCTGATTCTAACATGTTTGTAATTTAGTGTAAACGGTATCATAGCGCCACGCCGCATCAATAGGAGGAGTTGCAGTTCCGCCTTGAAGGTCTATTACCAAAATTGAAGGTCGAAATTTACGAAGCGAAACGAAAAAACAACCAATTTGTATTTTAACTTGTAATTAAGAAAACATGTTCAATTCTATTAACATTTATAATTACGATCATAGTAGGTAATTAATGTCAACCGACAGAGTTTAATTGCGAACGACGGATCTATCATCGGATCCGAACGATTTTCGTAACATCCGAAACTTCGTATTTTGGTTTTGGTAAAAGGCCTGGTTCTGAATTATAGGCAGATCGATCGATAGATCGCAAAGCCGTGAAGGTTGATGGATCACTTACCATAAAATAAACCTTAGGTTCGTCTGTTAATGATATTTAATATTAAAAAAGGTAAATTTGTCTCAGTCATTTATATCCAGAACTAACGCGAAAAAAAAACTAGGATAATAATAATAATCTTTATTACCGACAGAGATTTTACAATATTTAAATTCCAAACTCCGACATACATTGTATTTTAGATTTTACTAAAATACCTAATGTAGGTACCTATTCTGCCTCGAACTAGAGCTGCAAAGACTTTATTTAGTCTAGTAGCTACGCATTACCTACCGATTGAAACATAATAGGCGAAAGCTCAGTGAGACAGACGGAGTGCTGGATTGACGGAGGGCCACACACAACCGAATCCTATGCTGACATAAAATAGATTAAATATGATGTGGTAAAATGGATTTATTTAGGTAATAATATTTTAAATGTTTGGGTTACGAAGCAGAACAAGACCACTCAGGCTGAACCTACTCTTCATCTAATAATAGATACTTAGGTACACTAACATATTTAGAACTATTAGTGGAAAACTGAATATAGTCAAACCTAGTTATGCCTACTTACCTACTTTTGTTATATATGTATACCTAATAATTGTCTACCTTAAAGCCAGACATCGTAAAATTTAAAATACTATAAAACTAACCTTACCCAACTTTACTATTCCATTGTTATTTAACAACATTGCGATTACATTGAGAAATATAAAATGATAAATTTTTCGTTCTAATTATTATTAAAAATTACACAAGAAAGTAGCGCCCTCTGTTTTCCAATAGACCAGCGTTATCCATTTGTTAAATTATGTAGAACATAATTACTTATAATAAATATAATATACCAATAGCTAGCTATTAAATGGAAATTAAATTACTTCCAAAATAAGTTAAAATTATTACTTATAAGGTAATATTTCTCTTTTGTTCTCTTAGGTATATTTGATTATAAAAGATATGTACCAATCTAGTTATTATTCAAGAGTAAGTTGCGATTTTTTTCTAAAAAGATGTTATTTTCTTTCACTAAGTTTAAAAAATATATTGCCTACCAAAATTTTAATGGGAGTGAACAACGATGTCTTTGTAATAGAATGCCATCTAGTGAAGCTATTCCAAAATTAAATTGTAATTTACCCTAAATAGAATCTGGAACTCTAGCAGCAGACGTAGACATTATTCCTACTAATATTAGCAGAAAATGTTATCTGTGATTATAGGTTTTTAATAATTAATTATATAATAGTATATAGTACCTTTTTAGAGTATGAAAAGCCAAAAAGAAAATGTTAGTAAGTAGATATATGTGTATAATGTATAATGATCCAGCTTCAGTTTAGCTATCAAGTTGACTTTGAGAAAAGTATATCAAAATAGTTTGAAAACAACATTGTAAGAAACTTAGTATAAATATAGGAGTATCTGCACTCTACCGGTTCTGAAATAAGCCGCCTCCACGCCAATTAGCATATAAATGAACCAGACCGAAACAACTTTATATAGCTTACCATTATATTGGACCTTCCTCACCTCCCTTTGTTCACTTATATGTGGGAAAACACGGTGTAATTGTTTAACATCGAAGGTCTACGAGAGCTGGATGCATTCATGGTTTAAATGTAACACTCGACTCTACCCGATTGGTCAAGCAATACCCCACGCTCGATGACTTCTTATTTAATCTACGCCAGGGCAATATGGTTTATAATTATTATCATAAAATATAGTCGATATTTTACACTTGCATGTGGTACTGATATCTTAAGCAGTGATATTTAATCAACATTGTTGCGACGGTGCCGCGCGCCGGTAAGAAAATATGTAGGTATAAAGTTAATTCTTACAGTTGGTATAATGAATAAAGTATTTTATTGTTGTTGAGATTCTTGTTGTTTTGCTCTTCTTTTCTCTATTATTACGGGTGTGTATTTAAAAAGGATAGGTACACTGTTTTAGGTTATTGAAGAGCAGCATATCTATGCTCTAAAAAACATAAAACAATGTTTAATTAAATTATTATGCTTTTAAGATTTTGCATATTATCAGTTATTATTTAGATCATTTGCAATTATTATTTATAAGGGGTTCATAGGACATTAAGAAATTTCTTAGTTCCAACTGCAGGTACCTATAGCCATGATTAGGTACCATATACCTAAGTATATGTAGGTATCAATACTAATTATCTTGCCTACAAAAAAATCAGTTTGCAATACAATGACATACCAGTTCCTACTATTAAAACTAAAATAAAATGTATGGTTGACTCAATATGAACTATTTCTAAACAGTTGTGATTTACCACCCTAACCGCACCACCACTTACCACAAAGTGGTCAACTGTTTATAGATAAACAAAATTTGAACTATAGGTAGGTATACTAAAAGCTTCTTAGTGACGTTCTTAAAAAAGCTTTGCATAGTTTGGAGATAGTATCTACAAACTATGCAGTATTACAGTAAAGCTATTAAAGTTTATCAGATAATCTAATTAACTGTTACGGGACACCTCAGTTCACTCAACGTAATTGAGTGCGCCCTCGCTGCTATTAGGCAAATCGAATCTTGACTCGCACTCCCTTCAAATAAATATAAGAAAGACTTGGCTAACAACCAAGGATAAAAGTCTGTTTTTCCTGTCAGCACAATTCTAGTCTCAATTTATTACGAAATGTCACGAGTTGAATCAGTATTGTAATATTGTTGGATAATTTAGCAATATTTATTTAAGAAGGAGGAGGAGGAGGTCATTCTAGTTAGTTATATAAATATTATACTATACTATTACAATAAATATGCTCCAGTGTTCAGAATTATATACCTATATAATTCTCTCGCGTCTTAATACCTACCTAGGTACCTAATAGGTAGTGAATGCTCGAGTCCCTTATACATACACATTAATTATGTACTTTATAGGCTCACCGTCTTTGATATATTATCTACTTGTATATTTATACAAATATTATAATAAAGAAAAGATTTGTTTGTAACGATTTAACTCAAGAACTACTCAACCGATTAAAAAAAAAATTCACTAACAGAAAGAAAGCTACATTATTGGCGACTAACATAGGAAATTTTTATACACATTTTTAAGGCCACTCTAAGTCTTCTGTACCTACCCTGCCCAGTCGAAACATACTGAGCCAGGAGCCAGGTAGAGCGATCGATTTCTCGAATATAATTGAATATCATTAAATATATATATATATTTAAACTTTATCAACTATTCACTAAACAGTTATTTTTGAATCCATCTTTTTTCAAGTAAGACGTAAGTAAGTTATAGTTCGTAGAAATAAATGAAAAAATGTTTTACACTTTAACCATGGGACAAGCGTTGTTTCGACATTGTTTTTGATAATATTTTGGATTACAAGCGGCAGATCTCGTGTATGGGTGTGTCAAAGTTGTGTTTGTTAGTGAATAATAAAAGTATTCGTAAAATCTCCTTCCCCCTCGCACCCCTCTGGTCGGCACGTCCGGGGAGCGTGCCACCGTTTGATGGTCCGCTCTCCAATGCTGGCGGAGCCCATATAACGCAAGATGTACGGCTGCGCTCTGGCGACGCCTATATTTCCTAAACATCTTTTGGCAGTATTCTGACGCGTAGGGTGACCTTGTAAGAACGTAGTATTTTTCTTTGAAAAACTAAAGTCGTAGAAAGTAAAAGAAATTATAATAATAATTCAGTCTCTACATTGGGATGTTATTGTGTGTATTTTTTTATAGCAGAGTTAAAACAATATCAAAATTAAATATATATTTTTACTATTTTTTCATACGATCAAACATTTAAGGTGTTTTGACAATAATTATAAATAAAAAAACGTTTCGATTTATTGTGAATATTTTAAAAAGACGCTCTGACTGGTCTTGTATTCTTATTATTGCAAATTATTGGACTGCATAGAATACCTTATTGTAAACACACGATATATAGATTCATAGAAAACAAGGACGTCACTACAAGGTCACACAACGAAAATATGCAACACGGCAACGGTACGTTACGAAGCGGATGCCAATTCTATCAACAACCTATAAACCGCAACCTTTCTTTGTCTCGCGTCTTAATACAGACACGGTGTCGAGCGAGATAGAAATCGCCGAGTTTAATGGGCCGTTACGTGAGAAAAAATCAGTTCGCATTCGCGAGCGTAGATACGCGTGATAGTGACAAGACGGAAGTATATTCGATCGTAGCTCTTGTGTTGTGCCTACCGGTGACGTCTACGCAACTTGTTGATACTTCGCGATACTTCACAGATATGTAAGTGATTGCTTATTATATTTTGAACTATAAGTCATAAATATGCGTAAGCTTAGTTCTCACTGATAACAATTTACGTCAGACTCACAAGGATTCTTAGCATATTTATTTTATCGCACTGTATGTAGCGTATGTTATGAATGTATATTGTAAAAAGTATAGATAACTACATCATACTAGCAAGCTTAACTCAGTGGTACTGAGATCAAGAGCTTAACATATATACCGGTTTTTGCTTAATTCTAGACTTGTTTAAGTTCCTGTAGGTATATTGTGAATGAGACCTAACATGAGTTGTAGCTGAATATGTCATATACGAGAGCGCCGAAGCTCAGAGACCTTAGGATTTGGAAAGAAGAGAGCAGTGAGCTTTCGAACTTTTATAATAATATAAATATCTAGTAGTGTAATAATAGTCCTTGAAAATCATGTTTTAGATTAGTTTGAGATTTTTTTCTCTATCCACTTAGAGACTGGATGTATGTAATGAAAACTCACTATACTATAGGTAATAAGACAATTGATATGTTTTATGTTAGATATCGACAGACGAGTATAAGGTTCACGTGATGATAGGCTTCATAGTAGAACTATACTTATCTCAGCCCCAGAACATCAGTCAATGATGTGCTGTCGACCTAATTTTTACTTCGAGCATTCGGAAATCCGCAAATATGCACTTCACGGTTTTTCCATCGTTATATTAGGTATATTTAAACATACCTAGGTACCTATATCAATACGAAGCCGGGAAGTGCTGTTGGATATTTCTTAGAAGATAAAATTTGTTGGAAAAAAAGGAAGTTTAGGCTTTCACTTAATTAACATAACAATAAAACAATATGAATTGAAATCACAACAGACCATTGGCAAATTCGTAAAGGGTTTTGTGCAATTGTCACAATGCTCTACTTAAGGGTGCTCATTAGCATATTTAGGTACCGAAAGTTTGAGATGAGAGTAGAACACATTCTATTGATGTCACTGTGATATTCAGTTACTGTTTGAATTATTTTCTCTTTTTGTTTACCTATCCTCTAAAAAGCTATTTTAAAATAGTTTTCTAGTAGTTGATATATTTATTGTTCATATAAGTATTCCAAAAAGACTGAGGAAACAATACTTATTATATGTATAATCGACTCTCGGAATTATTGAGAGAGTTACAGCTGTAACCCAGCTAACCCGGACAAATTAAAATTCCATAGTTTCTAATTACATCTAGAGATAAGCATACTACTGTAACAATAGTTATAAGACTTTCCGCGGAATACTGATACGATAATCAAAATTTGAGGGCTTCTTAAAATGTTTCTGTTTTTCATTTTACCTTCGTAATGAAAGAGTTAGAGATACTTTTAAGTACAGATCAATGTTGATTAGCTTTCGAGAATTTGGCCATTTGCTCTGTAGGTATATTTAACTTGAATTAAATCAGTCATGTATTAACACTTGGATGGAGCAGTACTAGCTCCGAAGTTTCATTTTAAAAACTCTTCTGCCATCGTTCCCAATAAAACTAGACATTCAAATTAATAAATGTTCTGCACCTGTATAAATTTATTTGTTCGTTTGTTTGTTGGATGTAAAATAATATCTAGGACAATTAACTTAATTTTAAACATTATTTTTACCGAAGGGACCGATTTATATTGATCGAGAGTCATATAGTATATAGTCAGTATAGACAATATATTTATATGTATATTAAAATTAGTTTACTTAAGATAAAAACATATTTTTATAAAAAAAAACTAGCGATCCTCCCTGGTTTCGCACGGGTGCAATGAAGACAAAAGAATACATTTATTATATTAGTAGGTTTCTTTTAAATACCTAGTAGGTAAGTAGTTTTGTTATATATTTTAGTAGATTAGCCTTCCTAAATATAATATATCTAATCTAAAAATTATTACTATCGTCACTGGATCTATCTTTATTATGTTAATAAGAGAAACCCGGTGGTCTGTCCTTGACATTTCGATATTTATCAATACCCAGTGCTTTACAACAATGTAAGATTATCGAGCCTGGAATTTGAAATTGGTGCGTGCCGACTACAGTTCAAAGAACTAATAATAACTACTATATAATAAGTACGTGTATGTAGGTAAGTATAGGCTATACTAACATTATAAAGAGGAAATATTTGTTTGTTTGTTTATTACGATTTAACTCAAAAACAACTCGAATAATTTTAAAAATTCTTTCACCAATAGAAAGCTACATTATCAGTAACATAGGCTATTATGCTATTATAATGAAATGAAATGAAATATATCTTTATTGCACACCACAAAAAGTCAAATATAACATAAATAGAAATAAACATAAAAAGCAATAGGCGGTCTTATCGCTTAAAAGCGATTTCTTCCAGGCAACCTGTACTGGCTAATCTGAAATAAATTTAGCTGATAAGGTAACAGTAGGTGGTGCTATCGATATAGGTACATATAATTTTAACATAAGCATACAGTAGATAATTAGTGAATACAAGAAAAAAGTATTAAATTTGTCACAGTGATAAATAATAATACTTAAAGAGCATAGTTTTGAAAGATTGAAGAGTTTGGGCCTTTCTGATTTCAGTGGGAAGAGAATTCCATAGGTTAACAGCTTGCACAGTAAATGAATTGTTAAAGAAAGAAGATTTATGAACAGGTGTACAAAGCAATAGATTATGGACAGAACGAAGATTTAGTTGGTGAAAACTTAAGGCTGAAAAGCTTTCCTTGAGATATATAGGAGTTTTAGGATCAAACAGGACACGATACAAAGTATATGGGAATATTTCTGTCTTGACTTGAGTTCTATCTGAAAATTATTGCTACTTTCCATTAATATATGATAGCTAGTGGCCACATAGATCTAAGTAGTACATAGTAGTTACATAAATACCTAATACTTTCATATTGTAGCGAAGGAGTACGATTGTCTGACAATACACCGCGATCCTAAACTTTCAAGTCATCGATAAATATGTAAATTTATCGTAAACAAAGAGTTTCGAAAGTCCCACGCTGTTGTCTTTGTCCGTCCTCGCAGGAACGGCTGTCATTTTCATGCAAATAGACTAACTTGGACCCACAATACAAAGAACAAATAATACGTATTTGTTGTTCGTCAGTAACACCGGTGGCATGTGCTACATTCTAAGTTATCAGTTCATTTGAGATCTTAGAATTCACTTAGAATTTAGGCCTCAAAATAACAATTGACGGTTATCTAGTGTTAAGTGAACAGTGATGAGTTTAGTGAAATCGTATAGAAGTTCTTATAAGATTATTTTAAGGTATGATGTTCCTATATGCTCAGAACCTTTACATTCCATTTTATGATTAAATATGATATAAATAAAGAAATATAACGATAATTGATGGAAGTGTCGGAAAAGTCAAGCAGCCTGGGAGCTGCTGGGAGCTTTCATCAAAAACGCTGCCTAATCAGCTGCAATAATCCCTTTAATATAGGTACCTACAGGTACACAATGCATGGTGGGATATTCCTATTTTATAGATCTACAAAAAAGTCCGCGATGGCATATACTTACCTATCTATCTTAGGTAGGTATTATACCCATTCTATCTTTTAAAAAATGGCTACTGGTAATGTGGTTATTCGAATGCTATTTAGACGAATACAGTATTAATCCGTATCAATTTAAATACGTGAGTTACCTTAGGCATTCCATGCACCTTATTATAAACTTTTATACTAAATAAATTAAATGAATATCTTGGAGTTATCGCAATATTTATAACGCGCGCGATTGCAACTCTGACACTGCGACAGAGTAATACAAATTTACAAAGTAATATTATAAAGAGGAAAGATTTGTATATTTGTATGTAACGAATAAACTACTGGACCGATTTCAAAAATTCTTTTGCCACATTATCACTGAGTAACATAGGCTATAGCAATATAAAAATTATCAATAAAATATATTTAATCGCATGCGCTACGGAAAGTATTCATGATGGAACAAAAAAAAAAACAATATCTACAAAAAACTTGTCCAAACCAAATGTCCAACTATAAATACTTTTTAACGTTTTAAAAGCTGATAGAAATGTCGATCAAAATCAGACAATGTTATCAATACTTTAATTCTTATTCAAGATTGTTTCAATATGTGTTCATTACTTTTTGAATTATTAAAATCCGACATTCCATTCAAAGGATATTACGAAATTAAAAATGTAATATAAACAAAACGATCTCAATAACTAGATAAACAGAGTGCCACAATGATTATTTTCTACCCTCTTCTTGAGTGAGGTGAAAGTCGTGGAAGCTCAACGCTGTCTGTGCCAACCAGTGCACGTTCGAGGTTCGTACTGAAGAGGTGTTGACATCCGGATCACTAAAACTGTTCTCCTGCTATATATTGTTATAATTTTCAATAGTTTATTTCTTTCGTTCGTAACGAATCCTTTAAAGTTAGAAGTGCCGTGCATCAAAGCTGAAGGACTGGATCCAAGCCAGGAAAGGAGGAGGAGAATTATTAAGGTTAGTGGTAACGGTTTTTTGTTCAACAGTTCACACTGTTTCAACGTGCCTCACTTCGATTTCAAATACATATTTTTATATTATTATTCTTATTATACAGTCCACTATTAAAACACAAAAAATATTTATCAGCGACAGTTGTTTTGTACAACAGTTATCACAATTTTTCTTTGAAATATTATCTTACCTATGACATTAGCGTTTTATCGAACTGGCCACTTTAATCTCAAAAATCCGGCTTTTGGTTAGGAATTCCAAATTCAAATTTACATGAATTTAAAGCTTGTCTATTTGTGTTTATAATAGTTATAATGTGATAATTTATTTGTATTTCCGCTATTTCATATTGCTTTGACATCGTTCTGTGCACAATATGGAAAACTTAAAATATCGCATTATTTTCGAATACGTGTTCCACCGTGGCACCAGCGTACTATTGGCATACTTTTTCAAGTTAGCTTAGTGTTCAGTGCTGGTATCGATTTTAGAAACTATTAGCATAAAGGGAATCCCTTGTAGCTGACTAGAGTCATCTGCCGGCCTAGCATGACCGCCACAATATATGTCGCGGACGAGAGAAGACAAACTAAGATGTAAGATATCTCGATATATTATATCTTGACATCGACAATTTTGATAGAAACTATTTTAAACTATTTCTTTCAGCCTACAGTTTTCTAAAACACATTAAAATCGGTATTTCCATAAGACAAATCAATTAAAGAATACCAAGGTTCTCAAAAACATAAATAACATACCTGACATAAAATTATGGCTAAAAAATTATTTTTAAGCAAAAAACAAAAACCGACTTCAAAACTATAACTAAAAAGTAAAAAATAATATTTTAATTACTTCAAAGCATTATTTATTAACAGTTATTTTTTGCTTAAAAATATTTTTTTTTCAAATTTTTTGTAGGAAGTGTATTTTTTAAGTTCATTAATCCTTATATAATACTTTAGTAGACCTACCACTAAACGTGCTGCTCAAATGGGACAGCGCAGCGCCGTGAAAGGAACTACAAACCATAATATCATCCACGTATAAGATTTTTTTTGTTATTGTTGATTTTCTAAAAAAGCACCAAACCAATTTCGATAAAAATATATATATATGGGACCACCTCTGAAATATCCCCTACCAAACAAAAAAAGAATCATCCAAATCCATCCATAACTTACGGAGTTATCGCGAAACAAACATACAAAAAAAAAAAAAAAAAGCAACATACAGACGAACCTCTTCCTTTTTTGAAGTCGGTTAAAAATAAATAGCCCGTTGCGCAATTCCGAAGGCGTTGATCACTGTCTCTGCTCTGAATTAATTATTGTTTTATCTTCTAAATTGTTGAACGATTAGAACATTAAAATTTTGTGTACTGACTAACGAAATATCAGAGATTTTAGTGAAAATGAATGAGAAATCACTATAGCCTTATTCTCATAGATACAAAGTTGTAAAAGGCTGAATACCGGTTGGGGGCTGGGGACTGGGTATTTTACCCTATATACCTACAGGCATAATATTATGCTCTACTTCCTATTCGGAGCCGGGTCGCTAGTATTACATAAATTAGTATCTTAAGCATTAAAAACTTTCAAATTTAGTATTTTCTAAGATCGAAATTGGTATAATAATACTGCCTTTTAAGCTTAAAAATAAAATCAAATAAATTATTTTTTCCATTAACTTATATAAGTAACTATATACTTAAGTACCTACTACATATAACAAGATTTCTTTGTCAGGCTGGATGTAAATCCAAAAATGTAAATCTTAAGATATTTTCTCAGATAAGTAGGTACCAACCTACATGAGATTTCAGGGTATTACCTATTTAAGGTACTCAAGGTACATTTCTAGATACATTTAAGATTACAGGTGTACTTTACATGGTTCATAAAATGTTCATTTTATTAACTTCATACAAAGTTGCAGTGCGATTAAGTATGGTGATAAAACCGTGGATGTTTTTTGCATATTAATTGTGGTTAATCTATTAATTAAGAACTGAATATAAGTAAATAAAAAAGGTTGTTGTTACTTTTAATTCCAGACATAGGATTTGTAATTTGAGGCAGAATGTGGTAACATAGATTTTTATGAAAACGTATCAAGAGGCCTACTACCAAAACCAAAATACAAAGTTTCGGCTGACGGATCGCACATTTTCCTTCTTTTTTATAGAATAGGGGGCAAATAGGCAGGTGGCTCACGTGATGGTAAGTGATCACCGCCGCCTATAGACATCCGAAACACCAGAGGGCTTGCAAGTGAGTTGCCGACCTTAAAAATTTCCTATACGAAAAGCTTTCAGATTCGATGACCGGTCCCTCGTTCGCAATCAGACATTATGTATTTCGTTTGTCATATACGTATATAATAATCGTAAATAGAATTCAAAATGTTTTCTAAATTAGTTAAAATACGAAGCTAATAGTTTGCTTTAGTTTCGCTCCGAAATTTCGGCGATCGATTTTGTGACCTCCAGGTTCATAAGTCTTAAAAAAAGACCATTACATACCAATAATTCACGTTTTTGTACTATCTGTGACGTCTATAGTATGTTTAAGTATTACTTATTTTTATAAGGGTAGCTACAATGTGGTATCTTAATATTTTGAACGGATAAGAGCATTCCAATAAAAATGTATATTTAAATAATCGACGCGCCCGTTGGACGGGACTTTTAATATCAACGAAAGTCTATATCGCTGTTTGCAAGAATGTTGCATATAATATGGCGTACAATATCTGGCTTGTCTCTTAAATTGTCCACATTTAGCTTTTATACTTAACATAAGGTCAGTTAATTCTCTTTCCTCGTTTTGTCGACGTATTTGGTTGCTTCACCGTGATAAATCGCACTTTAATACACATTGTTAAGTACATATAGATAGTCGAATGCCTACACTGAATCGATTTTATGTCAAATGATCAGTTGGAATTAATATTAAGTGTAGAATTTACTATGCAGTATCGAGGCTACAATGTTGTTGGAAGTCGCCCACTCCATTCTTTAGCGTCGTTGTAGGTTGATTTGACAAACGTATAATACCTATATTTGCTTTGCTTCATAGAACCTGCCTGACATGAACATGACATTTTTATGAATTTTTAGTATTTTTTTTTGACGACAAAATATTATTACATATAACGAAATTAACCGTAATTAAATACAATAAGTTCATACAATAGGTACCTACTTAATATATTTAATTGAATGACTAGATTATATTTTATGTAGGAGGTAAATTGACTTAAGACCTTTTTAATAGAAATGCTACTAGATCATGGCGTCCCTCAATTGTTTCAATGATGACTTATAGCCGTATTAAATCAAACATTATTAAAATTGTTTAAATTGCTACTAGTTATAATTTAAATAACAGTTTAAAAATAGTGTTACAAGTTAAATCTACCTACTTAGTAAATTTAGAAAGGTGTAGAAAAAATTATAAATATCGAAGTAAACCCATCATTTCTTCATCTATTTATATTTTAGCCATCACCTAATATATCCATGTTGTCTATAATTTTAGGCGTCTCAAGAATTTTCAAGAAACCTTAAATTTCTTAAAGGCTTATTTTATTTTGATTAAAATATTTCCTAATTTTCATGCAAGCGTGGGACATAAAATTTTGGTTGTGAGCCCAAAGTCCACTATCTCAACGATGTGTCAATAACCCAATGCAAATATCTAGTCTGGTTGCAACGCGCATGCGCATATCCGATCGTAAAACAGTTACTACCTCCATACCCCCTAGCTGGCTTTGTTTTCGGCAATAGCCGGGAAACTGCGCAAACCTTAAGACCTTTTAATGCTCTGCGGTAGAACTTCCCTTTGTCTGGTAAGGGTTAAGTTTGAAGGTGGCTCTTAAGTATGCGATTAATTTGGTGATTTGTTAGACTTGGCTTTACTTAAAGAAAATGTTCTCATCTGATGTCGAAGGAGACTCAAGTTCAAGTCAGATTTAATTTGTAGGTAGGTATTTGTTTTAACAAAAGTACCTAATATGTACGATAATGAAATCACAAAATTAACAGAATCCGCTACTTTTGCTTTTGCGAGGCGTATGTACAAATATGAATATAAATCTGAATTAATACGGGAGTAGGGGCTAGTTGTAACAATTTTTCGTTAATTGGCTCTGGAAGCTTAATTGTTGGGTATTTAGGTAATGCAGTAGTACTGTTCGAATGAGCTGTTATTCAACTATAGATTTCAAATAAAATTTTGATCAAACCTGTTACGAATTCTTGTCAAAATGACTTAAAAAAAGTGACGATGTTAAAACTTACCCCGTGATTGGTGCTAGCTGTAACAGGCTTGGAGCAAATTGTAACTTTGGGAATTGAAAACCAGTTTCCTAGTTTTTTAATTACAAAATAGGTAGGTATTGAACAACTCTTATACTTATATATACCTACTTTCATTGAAATATTTATTAAAACTATAGGAAGATATTTTCATTTTTTATGTAGATAGCTACCTACCTACCTACTCGTACTAAAAGTTGATTATGGTAAGCCTTGGTGACCAACGTTAAAGGCCTTTTTGGAATTAAAAATGTACATACTGGAAGTTAAATACCATGCTATCCTATTCTTATATTATTCTGTCTGGACATTTCGTCTGTAAAAAATATATAGCTTAAAAATATTTTAAAAATGTTGTTTTTAAATAAATCATTTCTATAGGTACGTGAGGCGTTTCGTTATTTCATTATTAAAAACTCAAAAGAATAAAATAAAACCGTCTAGTTATTCGTTTAAAGGAAACAAATGTGTAGGTAGGTAGTAGGTACTATGATTCCGAAGCGTGATAGTATTCACGTCTGTGTAGGCGGACAGCAGATAGCAATCAGTTTAATATATTATGAAAACCTGACATAGGTACTCAGGTACCTACCTATGTATTATATTTAAAATATGTGTTAACGCGCTCATGTCGCTAACAACGGTTATAATGCTTGCATCATATAAAGTGCGTTTTATTAAGTGCTCTTGGACAAATATTCTGCCAATCAGAACATAAATGTTGGGCAGTTAGGAAGGTATAATATGTAATTTGTACCTAACTAATATTATTTTTGCAGCATCATTGATTCTATTGCTTTATTATCAATAAACAAATATGTATATACTATTTTAAGTATTTAGTTGATATATTTTATATCATATATTATAATATTTAACCTACCTGCCTTTAAGCATGTAAATACACTGTCCGTAATATTAGATAGCAATGTTACAGGTTCATAAAGGTACCTATTTATATACAAATTCAGACGAGACGCCATCCATGTGATTCGGCTATAAATTGCGCCTGGATGCACACAAACGTAGAGTAGGTACCTATCATAGATATTGAAGAGTACTCGGATTTATAGGAATTTTCTACGTGAAAACTAAATTTTAAAAAATCTATCATGTAATATTGTCTTTTATTAACGCGAGTACCTAACTATCACACATTTAAATAAAATACTTTATACCTAATTTAATTAAAACGCGATTAATTAATTATTTATATTGTTTAAATCAATAATCGTATCAGCAACCGTGGTCACGGCAGCTCGTCAGTCTGGCCATAAATCTGGCAATAAATCCTGTTTTAATCCGGTATAAAGTATTTTATTTAAATCTATCATATTGCATTCGTGGTAAAAAAACTAACTCTTTCCATTGGAATTTAAATCTTGTAGGTATTGATTATTTACGAATAGTACCTACCTATCACTTTGTACCCACCTATCTTCATATATCTACCAACCTAATCTATCTAAAAGCTATTTATTTTATTCCATTGGTAGGTATGCTGATTCTTGCATACCTACCGACATGCATGCAGTGTCTTGGAAGTTTAAAAATCTAATCTGAGAGTATTTTTCTATTTATTTCATATAGGTTAGGCACCTATATGAAATAAATACAAAAATAAATTTATTAAATCTATAAATTAATCTAATTTTTTTTATACTTAGCCATAATTATATTTTTGTGTTTGCTTTAATTATAAAATATCTATCTAAAAGGTTTATAGACGAAGGTTTTTTTTACCTACAGTAATTTTGAAGCCCGTAGCAACCTAGGTACATAAATATAAATAAATATTCATAAACGCAACCATCCCTCCATCACACCGCGTCAATTAAGACTCGCGCCAGCCAATTGTTGATCATTAGTGACTAATCCGTCTCATATTCAATCAATACCCAAAACTTTACCCACACACCTCCACCCGCCTCGCCCCTCGACGCGCGACATTTAATGACACCCGTGCATTGCAACCCCCACACCAATCTGTTCCTTAACCTTACCACGTAAGGTCTACTGTTCCCTAAACACGCCCACCGCGTTATATAGCACCGAGGATCTATAAAAGTTACGTCTGTAATCTAACATAAAACTCGGGCCGTTTAGATGCGAACGCGGCCACGGGCGACACATCTCGGATCGCTCCGTACTTTTACCGAAATATGGCAGTGTATTTTTGTGTGAAACTATCTATTTTCGCTGGAAAACCCGCAGTTTTTCATTTTCGCGCGGTCGAGTTTGCGCGCCGTCGTGCCCGGTCACGCGATGTCTGCAGTTTGACGTTTCCACGCTCGCGCCGTTCAAAGTAAGTAGAGAATTTGAATATATTTTACATAGGAATGACATTGAATCTCATTATGAGGACCGTTTGTTATTGAAACATGATACGGCTATATAGCTTGTGATTCTTTTTATATTCACTATATTTATCTCATTTCAAATCTATTTCTAAACGAATAGGTACCGCTATTTCCAAAAATGTGATATCAATACAAGTTTTTATTTAATAATGTTATTAAAGATAATTAAGAAGATATGATGTACTTATACCATACTTAAAGGGGTATAGACACCACGTGGGTTGTCTACAGCATGCATACCAGGTACCAACTACCATCAAAGTTATAGTATATAAATATACCTAAGTATATGAATAACAATAGGTCTAACTATCTAAGTAGGTATGTAGCAATATCAAATAAGATCTAGGCAGATTTTAAATGTTGTATCAGTAATGTAGAGTCATCGTAATAATTAGTAATATATTTTATATGAAATATATTTTACGTTTTATACTTAGTTTTCATTTGCTTTTGTATGTCATATTTAGGTTTTTTTACCTACCTACGTAAAATATTCTTATTCTTGTCACTTTTATAAAAGATACGGATTAATATCAACCCCATTTGTAATTTAGTTACCTACCTACTACTTGTAATAGAACAATATTATTATGTATTTCCACAAAATAGACCTAGGTAAACCAATAATAGGTGCCTACCTACTCAAAATCGTCGGTTAGGTTAGCTTATTTTTGATTAGACATGATTGAAAATATTGAGAGAAGGGCAAACTAAATATGTACTCAACGAGAATGCCTAACTTCAAAATACCTACCTTATTATTCAATTTACGTCCTTGTACTTAATCCTAATAAGGTATTGATGGGAGATTTTGAATAGGTATAATTAGTTATATTTCGGGTTATCTTAATTAATGATTGATTGATTAATCATTTTTGACTGTCAGTCATTGATAGATTAAATATAGAATTAAATATATGATATATACCTATACAAATATTTTATAGGGAAGAATATGTACTTAAGTAGATAATGAATTTCCCTAATAGGTACTAATTTACTTCAAACCATTAGTTTCCAAATCAATCATTTTTTGTCCATTACATTACAGAACTTAACGTTTTCTAAGCCGTTATATTAGAAAAAATCTGTTATGAAAGAAATATCTATAGGTATAAAAGATACACGGATTCTTGCCCGCAAATAACATCTAGCGCCATCTTTTAAAGTGCATCTAAAATATTTGATCAGGATGTATGACTACACATCCAAATGCTCTGTCTTTATCCAACCTGTGTTGAATTATATATTCAATCTTTTCTCTCCGGCCCTCACATGTCAGTCAGACGTCATAGTTTAGATAAATACAACTCTTTTGCTCAGTTAATAGAGGTGCAGTTGCATTGCAGACGCGTCATGCTTAGTTCGAGGAATGGAATATCTGATCAAGTGAAATGCACTAAGAAATATAGCTATCTCTCTCTTACATTGTACGGTATCTCTGTTTGATACATGTGAGATTCGGTATAGATATCTCATTCGAAAGTAGATAAAGATATGTTTGGTAGTTTTGACATTTTGTATGATATGTTAAAAAGTTAACAGTACCACCATGATGAAAAAGGTGGAGCAAGTAGTTAAGTTGATCATTCTGTCTTTTTATAGCCCCATAGTAGCACAGTTTTACATTTTTTTACTTTTATAATATTCTTACTTAATAAAATTATTTTCCGATTAAATAATTAATATAAAATATACCTACGTATACTCAAATGTTAAAATGTAAATGATTGTATTGTAAAAAATATTTTATGGAAAGGAAAAAAGGCAAGTAAGTCCGTAGCTATGTTAAAGAGTCTATCGGTATTTAGATACCTACATATATCGTGTTTTGTGCTAAAACACAATAAGTATGAATATTTTAAGTTATTCAATTTTAAAAGTTAAGGTACAAAAGTACCTACCGAAGAACCTTATTTTAGTGTTTTAAGTTAACTTAAAATTTTATACATAGGTATGTGTAAGCATCTGGTTTTAACCTAATTTTATTTTTACTATATGATTTGTAGGTATCGGTAGGTATACCTATGTAATTAATATGTGATAGGCAGTATTGTATAGGTATTTGTAGCGTTATTATATACCTAGTTACAACCAAAAATCATTGTGCCAATACTAAATAAGAAAGTAAATTTTAATTTCAGTGTACCTACATAGGTATACAATTAATTCTATGAAGATATCCCTACTAATTTTTTTAAAACTCAGATAAAACACAAGCATCAGATAGATATTATATAGGTACCTACACTCAATTGTAACAGAAGTATAATTATTATAGTAACTAAGTATTAGTAAATTATAAGTCATGATTTATTAACTGGAAGAGATTCAAGATTGAGATGCATTGCATAAGAATTTACGAAAGTCCGTATTCAAAACACTGTGTTTTATTTTATTTTTTATGTGAGTCGCCAATGAATAAGTAAAAACTGTCGAATGCAGTTCCTATGGATAAACATACTTACCTACGTAAGATCTTGGAATCAACCAGGAGAGAAGACGGCTAGTGGAGTTTCCAAAAAGTGCATCTAAACATCTAGTGGCATAACCTTATATTATAATGAGTGAGGATAAGGCTCATCGAATTTATTTGGCTGAGTGAATGGGACTAGAACCTTAAGTGAATGAGAGAGAATCAAAGGCAGGTCTAGGAAAGTGGTTGAAGACCAGTGGGTAAACCGACTCAGATATCGCTTGATACAATCCTATAACTGACAGAAATTGTACAAAATACAAAAGTTGAAGACTCTCCTTTCGGTGGCCAAGATAAAGGTAGGTACTGTAGGTCACTGAACGAGATAAGTAGAGGAGTTAAAGATTCATGCTGAATCTCTTTGGTAGAGATTAAAATAATTGTCAAGTGATTCTGCTGCATTATAAATATTAGAATAATACTATAATTCAAGTAGGTAACTACCTAAGTCAATAGGTATGACGATCTACTGAAAATATTATATTTGCTAATTGGGTATTTTTTATTGATTACACTGGTCAACAAAATTTTGTAACAAGAAAGGTACTTACAAATTTTGATTTAACATCTTACCCTCATTCAAACACCATATTTATTTTGATTTGATCAGGTCTCGTTTTTGTGTTACAGTCAGTACCCATAAAATTGAAGATTTGCCGTTTTTAAGTTGAATTTTAACATTTAGAGTATTTATTATTTGAAGAGCATAGTTATGTTTTGTATTTTCCGGGTTAAATGATTCTTAAATAATGTCAAGAAAGTGTAAAAAATTATCCTGACAAGTTTTGTTACATTTGTGGCGACATTTCAATTAAAACTCAGCGAAGAATTTTGACGCCATTAGAAACCAAGTTATTTAAACAGTATTTTGGCTTTGCCATCGGACAACAAGACAAAGCATGGGTTCCACACATCTGTTGTGTTACATGTGTGGGGTCTCCTTACTGGATGGGTGAAAAGATCTCGATCTATGCCTTTTGCAATTCCTATGATTTGGAAGGAACCGACGAACCACTCAACGGATTGTTATTTTTGTCTTACTATTACAAAAGTAATTACAATCAAGACAAAAAGTAAAATTAAGTATCCTGACTTATCATCTGCTAAAAAACCAATCCCTCATAGTGAACTACCTATACCAGAACCACTCATGAAAACTTCGTGAAAGCTATGGACAGCAGTGGTGATGGTTTATTATATTTAAAAGAAATTTTCCTAAACTGAGTATGTAATACTAAATTAATTTTATCTTTCATCATTGGTCCTCAGATCAATGAGTGTCATTTGGAAAAATCAGCTTAGGAATCTTTCACGAAAGTGACTTCTCGGAAATCACCGGTCAAGTGACTATTAACATAACATAACATAACATAACATTTATTATTTATTAAAAGCATTGTTGCGGAGCTTTTATCTATTGACGAGGCTTTGGGTTTTAATTTTAACGTTTTACGTTTAAAATACATATTCTATATTCACATTTAGATTTATTTCCTAAAAATCTGGGTGTCGTCAGCGACGAACACCGTGAAAGATTTCACCAAGACATTTCTACAATAGAAAAAAGATATCAGGCCAAGTGGAGTCCACACATGCTGGCAGATTATTATTGGACATAACAACACATATTGGACAGACATCCCTGAAGCAAAATACACAAGAAAACCATAGCATTACATTTATATTAATAGTGTAATATAACAAAACAATTTCATTTTGTTGATAAAAACTGAAATTTTCTAAAATATCATAAAATTGAATTACAAAAAATCTATTCGTATTTGGAGCATTTTAATTTTATTTCTATTATCTATAACCTTGTTCTAAACATATTCAGATAAAAGAATTCATGTTACATCCAAAAAGTGTTTTTTTGTTGACCTGTGTTATTTATATATTTAATACTTATTTTTACCTTTAAAATACCTTTTTTATACCTTTATCTTTTAAATATACAGTTACTTTTTAAGTTAAAATTAATAAAATTCTTCTCCAGTGCGTGGGAGATTTTTATTAATTAACCCAAAAACACTCTATTGTTTATCATTTTCTTTCTTCCATCCACAATAATAATTATACAATAATTATTTACCTAATTATCTACTCGATAGATATTCTATGGAACAATAGATATCCTTGTATCCTACTCATCTCAGAATTTATTGTCAGTCTGATAATTTCTACAATTTCTTAGTTTTACTTGCATAAATATTTATATATAAACAATTTTTTTTTTAATATATTGGAGCAAACGAGTCTGGTCACCGGTGTTTTATGGCCGTCATGAGCGTCTGTATCCTCAGGAGTCGCAATAGTGGCCTTTAAACAGCTTCCTTCTCTTGTTTTCAGAGATCGCGTCCAGTTTGTCGCGTGACTAGTTCTGATTTAAATAAATCTACCTACCAAACTATCTATCTATATTCTAATAAACCAAGGTAGATATTAGTGAATAATCATCTAAAAAATACTTACATAGCAACATCGATAATTATCCTCGTGAATGTTTTTTCTTTTGAATGTAAGGATAACGATGATGTTTTTGATTATAATAAAAATAACAAAATTGATTTTGTATTTAAAATCTACGTCGATAGAACTTTAATCGCCTCATATGGCCAGAATATAATATATAAATAGGGATTTGTATTACCTACTCGCAAAAATTTAAAGTTTTACGTAGGCTAGTATACCACTCTTTAGCAACAATGACTTTATGCGTTTACTTTGATTGGAGCTATTCTTCCAAATGAAATAAAAAATTTGTAGTTTTAAACGTGTAACGCTTGAATTATTTTAGTCTAATATTGTCTTTTATTAACGCGAGTATCACACATTTACCGGATTAAAACGTTTTATTTCGACATTTCGAATGCTTTCCAGCACATTAAGTATATGGTGACACTTGTCTGATTTGAATTTTCATAAAGTTGCAAATTTGCAATACATATATTATGATACTTGGAGTTGATATTTGTTATTTTAATCTCACTAGCTATATTTCATAAAAACTAACTAACTCCGAATTTTACGTCTTATCGGATCTTAAGTGAATCTTAGGCTCTTATTCGAAACGTTTAATCAAAGAAGTCCTATAGGATACTAAAGTCTCTATAACTATCGTTCATTTTTTCTTTTTTATTTTATTGTACATACATGGAAACAAACACCATTACCATTCATAGATGGAAGTACCGTGAAGTGCACATTGCGCGTTTCGGTTTATGTCTATGGATTTTCCGAATGTTCTAAGCAAAATAAAGTAGGTTGACAGGGCATTATTGACTGATGTTATATGACTTAGATAACACCTACCATTAAGTCAACCTCATGCTTGTTTGTTTATATCTAACATACAAAAAAGATTATACATAATAATATAGGTCCATAGACGATATGAACAGATTCGAGTTATATAATACTTATATAGTTTTCACTTACAGAAATATAGTCGTGATAAAGATTTTCTACAATAGTTTTAAACCCTTGTACCTACAATTACCTTACAATGATAGGATTGTGAAACAAGAGCACCACGATTTATAAAAAGCACCAATCTAATAGGCACCTACGTTTATATTCGTACCTACTTTTATTCTTTTTTTTATAAATTGAGTGCACCCCCACCACAGTTTTTTGGTATGATTGGCAATCCACAGGTAATATTAACTGTAGTTTTTTTTCTCTTTTATCTTCACACCACAGTCTACTTGCACCAAGGACTTTATATATTATATATATATAAAGTCCTTGACTTGCACGATAGAAAAAAAAGGTATAAAGAAAACATCAAATCGTATGACATATTTTTTTTTCGATATTCCGGTACGGAAATGAGGCCTTATTGATTACACTTCCTTACCATTTCTTATGTATTAAATAGGCATGGATAAATTAAAAAAAACCCAAGAGATGGCACACAGATTTACGAAAGAGAGAGATCTAATAGAAATTATTTATATAATTTTTATTGGCTCTACATTTTTCTTTTATCCGAGGTAATATGAAAAAATAAACAATTCTAGGTACTGTTTGTTCTGGTTTTACATAACTTACACTCGTGATATACAGTTTCATTTAAATTATAAATGATATATAATAGTAACACCTATTCCATTCATTGTTATAATATAGGTATGTACCTAAGTATGCTAATTGAAAACTAACATAATATAATATTAAAAAAATAAACAAATGGAATAATACGCCACTATAAAAAAGCGATAATTGCGATAAAATATTCGAATAATTCATCAATTTTTAGGTTAAAAAGAAACTTATGCCTTAGGTTTGTTTTTCTAATAAGCATGTATCGTATAAGCAACATATACCTACCTTATATCAAATCAAATCAAATCAAAAGTTTTTTATTTCAAATAGGCCTTTGCAGGCTCTTATGAAACGTCTAGTTGCACGGTTCCAAAAAGTGGGTCTCATGGAGAAGAACCGGCAAGAAACTCCATGGACACTCTTTTCAACAATGGTTTAGCTTACAAAGACTCGGTTACAATAGTAATAATCGGCTGAGAAGTTTATATAATGCAAGGTATATTCTATACAATGCAAAAGAAAATTGAGTTTTTACTATTAGTGTAAAATGAGATACACACACTTGCACAGCGCAAGTTGCCAGGGAAGCCGCACTTGCAGAGATGAATTAGCGCCATACATATTATAATATACAAGATCACCTACTACTAAGACACAAAAAGCTGAGTTAAAAGTAAATTCATTTAGAAATAATTAGTGTAGGTACTTATTAGAATAGCCTGATAGCTTGGGAATGCAGAGATTACGAAATTGAATGTATTAGCAAAATATTACTTTGTTTGCCATCTCTTGTTTTGATACCCCGAATCTGAAAAAATTTAGGTCAAATATATTGGGTCCTTTTGATCAGTTTCAGCAATAACGTTATTGATGAGTCTCGAATGTATTATTAGTCTGGATTTACTGATAAATATATAATACGAGACCGGAGAAAATTAAGAGATGTTTTTATTATTTCATGAAAAGGCCTTATATCTATAGGCATTTTAATTCTTTCAATTGATTGAATCAATCATCTTTGCATGGGCATTTTTGGCGCTTTGAAAAAATATGGTTACCTAATTGATAAAGCCTACGCTTTCCACTGTGTGTAGTAATAACCGGATGGTCCAATAACCGGATGTCCCAATAATGTAATGTAGGATGTAGGTAAATCTAATAGGAGAACTAACAACTCTATTGGCTACGAAGGCTTATAAGAGTAGTCCAAATAAATTACTGTCGAATGTAATATATAATATTATACAGAGGAAAGATTAGTATGTTTGTTACAATTTAACAATTTTTTTTTTTATGTCAGATATCGACAGATGAACATGAGGTTCACGCGATGTTAGGTGATACCTCAGCTACAGAACATAAGTGAATGATGCGCTGTCGACCTAATTTTTACTTCGAGCATTCCGAAATTAATAAAACTATTACTGGATCTATATTTTAAATTTTTTTACCAATAGAAAGCTACATTATCAGCGAGTAACATAGGCTATATTAAATAGCACTCGTTTGAAGCCAGGGCGTGATACTATCCAATATATAATAATATAAACATTCGACAATAATTTATTTGGCATTCTCTTGTACACCTTCGTAGCCGACTTGTTTAACCTTCTCCAGTTAGTACCGTTTTACATGCGATACGTCTGAACTTTCTAGTATAAGGTATGATGATTAAATAAATAAAATAAAAAATAAAATGTAGTAACATAAAATATATAGTATATTATATACTGTATATAGTATGTAGTATAATGACATTTCGAGTGGGTTAGAGCAAGCGTAGCGTAGTGATAAAAAATTACTCTCAGTGAGAATCTAGTTGTTTGTGTAGAAAATTGGTATGATGATTGTATAGTAGGTATACCAACTTATACTAATAAATGGTAATAATAGGATCTATCACATACGTCACAATTCCACCTAAAACTTCTAGTTATAATTTACTAGCAATTAAGCTTATTTTACTCGCTGATAATGTAGCTTTCTATTGGTGAAATAATTTTTAAAATCTATTCAGTAGATCCCGCTACAAAGTCACAAACTTTACCTCTTTTTTCATAATATGAGTATAGATTTAAATAAGTAGGTACCTATATACACTAAGCTTTACTTGGTGTAGATGTGAGTAGATTTTAGTAGGTACAGAGTCCTCTATTTATCTAAATATATCGGTAGTGCTAGGCTGATATCTGCTCAGTACTAGTCTGAGACCTGAGTTTAGTTTCGAGTTTTATACCAGTATCGCTAAATATCTGTTCTTTAACAGTCTTGTTTTAGGTACCTTTTGAATAGTTTATCCAGTCCGTTGTGAGAGAGACTACCTAATTGACGTTCGAAGCCTACATTAACGTTGTCCTATTTAGACAAGTTCTTCTCAAGGATTTTCCATCGAGATTCAGTGCTATGCTATGTTTTATAACAAAAACCATTGAAGGAGGTAACAAAAAAGACAACATATAAAGAATTTATCTCATAGGATTAGATAATATTATGATCTTCAAAAAAATCCAGCATACATTTTTACACCTTTGACAGCTAATTGCTTGTAGTATTGTATCACAACCTAGAGACGCGAAAACAATTTACGGGGTCGTAAAACGTATGTTGACATTTAATATTTTTTTATATAGAAAAGTTGTAAATCACTGATGCTATTATGCCAATATAACTCTTATATTCATAATAGTAAGTTCAAATTAACAAACACAACGACGCTACTTATGCTTTGTTGGCTGTTTGAAAATTAGTTAGTTCCTTTAAATTCCGCTATGGCTAAAATAGATGGCAGCATCAACCTATTGTAATCCTATCGTAGTTACGGATAATAAGTAGTATTCAATAGTAATTAGTCGGTACTAATAAATGAGATAAAAAAGCTTTGATAATATTACAAACGTCCATCCATCCTTATTATTTTTAGTTTTTGTTTATTAACGCCCTCTAGTATGGAATAGCTGAATTTTTGTGGCGGCCCGCACACACTGACAAAAGTCTCCCCTCTCTCGAAACCCAGTTGCTTCAGCATAGTAGTTACTAGGTACTGCATTTTTACATGGATTTACAGTTA
The DNA here is from genome assembly GCA_905404175.1 of Anthocharis cardamines. Taxonomy (NCBI): domain Eukaryota; kingdom Metazoa; phylum Arthropoda; class Insecta; order Lepidoptera; family Pieridae; genus Anthocharis; species Anthocharis cardamines. The sequence continues at coordinate 7,562,502 of FR989959.1, forward strand.
AATTACAATGGGTCCAGGCAGCCATGGGGCATGTTATACAAATTCAATATCAAATTTCAAATTAGCTCTAGATATTAGTTACTATATAGACATGAAATATTTTTAATTAACCTGTTTTAATTTCTATTATTTGGTCATCTAAAATTCAATTTTACATATTAAGGCTTATTAGATTATAATAATCCTGAACACACTACGCAATTACTTAAATAATAAATAATATTTAGTTATTAATAATTAGGTAGGTATTTAATATTGTCTTTTATTAACGCGAGTATCACACATTTAAATAAAATACTGTATACCGGATTAAAACGCGATTTATTATTTATATTGTTTAAATTATTTATCCCTGTCTCCCCGCGACCACGGTTGCTGTAAAGCATCCGAAACGTCGGGATAAATAATTTAAGCAATATAAATAATAAATCGCGTTTTAATTCGGAATACAGTATTTTATTTAAATAGGTAGGTATTATTAACATGCTGAGAAATAAATTATAATAATTCCCTTAATAAATTATACAAATTACATACTTACATATCGAATTTTATAAGAAAGTATATACCTACTTACCTTTAGCTAAAATATAGTTTTGACATTAGGTAGGTATAAGTATTAATAGATCCCTAGATATAATTTTTTAAAGGAATTAATTTATTATGGTCAGAGAATTCATTAAAGATAAAGCATCTACAGTAGAGTTTTATATCATAATAAATATTTTTATCAACTTTTAAATTTTTAAATTTTCTAGATCTAGAAAAATATATGAAGACTATTATCTATTAATAATGTTCTCCATATATTTTTGATATAAAAAGGAGCCTAAGTTTATGAGTTAATATATGTATGTATCACATGGAAAGTAGAAAATTCGGTAATAGGTAGGTATGAGTCTTAAAATATTTGGTATATTCTGGCTAGCAAATACCTTAAATTATAAATATAAAAAGCTCTTATTTACTATGTAGGTATGTATATTGTATCATTGTATAAGGTGCTGACTTTTTAATACTCCTAGCTAAAAGTCAGAGCCACTTTTAAAACTATAGTTACACTAAAATTTGATTAATAATTTTTTTTATTAATATTATTAATCTACCTAGTAATAGATTTAGTTTGACTCATTACTTTAAAAAAGTCAAACCCATTTGAACACAATTTTTTTGCGCGGCTTCAACGGACTAAATGAAGGCCGCATTATTTTTGTAACTGTGGTTATGCAAAAAGTAGAGCAAAAAGTTATTGTTAAAAAACGATTACAGTTCATAGAAAAAAAGGGTTGTCAAATTATCAATAGGGACATCGTTTATAGGGTAATATAATTTTACAATAGCTTTGACATTGAACACACTAATGCTCTATAAAAATAACAGTGCCGCTTTTCGAGAAATTCACATTTAGTTTTGGTTTTTAGCTCAAAGAGAATAGTCATATCTCTGTCTACGAATTAAATTAATTAAGTGAAATTAAATTTAAGTGATAAAAAACAGCAAAGTGATAAGTGTTTTATCATGTGCATAATAAATTAATTAGTGCATTTACTCTTCTGTAGTCATTTGTATATATGATAACAGCGATGAATGGAATATAAAATAGGTAAATATGTTAATCACACTTTGTATTTTATTATTTTGATTATCAATTATGGTGCTACTCAAAATTTTGTAGATATAAAAGCTTTTTAAATAAGGCGTTTCTTTAAAATGATAGAGCCAGATTCCTTTTCTTAGTTAATATTCATTTTTTGAATGTTAAAGTCGAGCATGAGGTCCACTAGTGATAGGTACCCTTATATCCACAGTACATCAGTCAATGATGCGCTGATGACCTATTTTTTACTTTGATTGCATCGGAAATCCATAGACTGAAACCGAAACGCGCAATATTCACTTCACGGTTTTTCCATCTTTGAACGGTGGTTCGTTACCCAGTCGGAATTTCGATATTCCTTCCACCGGTTTGCCTGAAGTTACCATGATCCCGGTGGTATTCGATTCTACGACCTATCGATGCGCGCGGCAGGTGTTCTACCGACTCCGTCATATTAGTTTAACTTAGCTAATTTCAAATAATAGGGAATATACAAGAACTGTGATTGATTGTGGACATGTGTTGTTTGAATATAACGAATTAAAAATAGACACACGCGTTCTGACTAATCAGATTCAGCTCCGAATGCCGATGGATTTCTATACGTGGTAGTGCCGAACAGAACACCCACCTATTTATACATACCTTCAATAGAATTACGCAAGTTCATTGAATTCCCGTACGGTATTGCTAGATGAATACAATATTATTTTTCATTAACGCGAGTATCATACATTTAAATAAAATAAATTTTACCATCTTTATTCATTATTTTGTTTACCCCGACGTTTTGTTTGTTTATTCGAATGCTTTTCAACAATGGTGTCTGTCTGCGCGTGAGCACGCTTGCTGAAAAGCATTCGAAACGTATGGATAAGCAATATAACGAATGCCATGAAATTCATTTTGCATGTTCAGATATATCTAAGTACATTTGTCCTCTATGCACTCCTAAAATATTCATCCGATTATGTATCATAAGGCTTTGGTGAGTTGTTCTGCAAACCTACCCGCAAAGGATACCCAATGGCTCATAAAAAAAATATCTTTAGGTGTCAGTGGCGGATTTACCAGCAGGCTGAGTAGGTTTGAGCCTAGGGTGGCTTATTTTAAGGGCGGCAAATTTGAGGACCAATGTTACTCGCTGAGAATGTAGCTTTCTATTGGTGAAAGAATTTTTAAAATCTGTCGAGTAGTTTTTGAGTTAAATCGTAACAAACAAACAAATAAATCTTTCCACTTTATAGTATAAATATAGATATAACTACCTTTTTAATAATAAGAAAAGTATAAACAAAACAGAACTGAAGTTTGTAATTGGCCGTAGCGAAGAGATATTTGATATAAACTATGTTGTTGAAATTTTAATTATCAGTAGGAAATCACAGTCAATTTAGAGACGTTGAAAGTAATGGGTAGGCCGAACTGTACTACTGTTAATTAACATTAGAAAGAAAGGAATTTACTAAGAGCGTGAAAAGTATTCCGTAATTGGTGATAGCCTAGGTACTTATCGAAAATTCCATCTTCATTTCCAAATTAGATGTTGCAAGAGAATACATTTTTAATCAATGAAGTACCTAATTTCATTACTTTCAGATTATTATCGAAATGACCGTTTGTTACACAGGTTTTTATATAGACTTATGTACCTACATTGAAACACTTTCTTCCTATGAAGCCTATGGCCTATGCCAATACGACACATTCGTAGGTATTATAACAATTGCAACATCAAATAATAGTCAAAAATAATAATCAGAAATGTACCTATTCAATTAATTTAGGTACTAGGTATACGAAATAAAGTATTATCTTAACCTTTAAGTAACACTAATATAATTATTGCATTTTCTCTCTCTTTCATACTTCATGTCAAAATTATTCAAAAAATATGGCTGTGAAATTATTGATCCATGAAAAGCAATGGATAATTAGTTGTTAAATATCCTAAAACCTGGGCACTTTTGTAGGCGTGTTATATTAAGCATAATATGTGATATTTCTTGTAATTCACGTGATGGACTCCTTCTTAAGTGCTAACGCCCATTCAGTTAGCTGTACAAGGCTAGCACGCTGTCACTAATTGTGGCATTGAATATTAATAAGAGTTGTGTGCGGTTTCGTACATTGATCACTTGCTGAATATCAAATATCTATTGTTATTTGGGATTAGGTATGATGGTAATAGAGATTGACTCAAGGAGGGCTACCTTACTGTGCCTCTATAACTTGGATGAAAAATATACCTACGGTTTAAGGAGTTCGTATCAAACAAAATACTTTTTTAAGGACTGAAATTTTTTTCTGAAAAACATGTTGTTATGAAAATAAAATAAATAAAAATGTAAGATGAGGTAAATTTGCTTGTAAGTATCGTACTAAATAAAATTACTAACCACAATAGGTATAGAACTAATTAATAATTATGTTACCCGAAAAAAGAAAAAAAAACCCTTGATAATGACTAAATTCTCCTTATTGATTTATGATAATCTTAATCTCGTAATCTCTTATTCTCAAATAAGTGGCTGAAGATTTCTCTATCTCCTAAAGAAGTATGAAACTTGCTAGGTATTGTATAGTATAAATAGTATATATACTAAATTACAATATCGTGTAATTACGTAAGTAGTTGCCTAACTTCAATTTGCATACATTGTAGTATTGCCTACATCTATAGGCCTTTGCCATTTGTGTTGTACCAATATTGCTAGGGCGGGATCGCGGCACGCAATATCGCGTGCCGTCGGGCAGTAACAGAACGACTTGCACACATCAACGTAAAGTTTTCATCTAAAAAACTCTAATTATACGTCACAAAGCCACGGAAGTGGAGGTACATAATGTAATTCATTGTTAATTCGCTTGGAACAAAATATGTTGCTGTGCTAAGTTTTCGCGTTTAGCTGAAAATTAAATGGAATGCGAAAAGTTTTCTGATTTTGCTTTATTGTTATCTGTTTGTACACGTTATCATCACAATGTCGTTATTTATATGTCACTTAGAGACGGATTGTCAATCTAATAGTTATCTAATTTAGGTATTTAGGGACTATCTATTACTTGTTTTCATATGTGTCAGTTGCTTATGTTATTTGCTAGAAATGTTTGGATATTAATTTAGGGGCAGAGGAGACATTTTTAAAAGTTATTAATAATATGTTTTAGATAATATACCTATATAGGCTAATAATTAATGTTATAACAATTATGCAGACTAACATAGGCCTACCTAAATAAGTACCTACATATTGCATACATAGATCTTATAATATGTATGTGTAAAACCTCTTTACAAAATAATAAATTATTTCAAATTCTAATATCTATTTAAAATTATCTAAGAAGGTATACGAAATAAAGAAAAAAATATTTCGAAAACCACAAGGAGACGTACGAATTTTGTGGCTTTAATTAATCCGGAAGAAATTAATAAATAATAAATATACCTTGTAGTCCGCTAAAGTAGTGGCTAGATGTCACATCAAAAGTTTCACTTTTTCATGTTTCGCCATTAAAGTGTCAAGATATTTTAATGATAACAATTCTTGACATTTACTACGTGTGCCGAAAATATACAACATATTTTAAATAACATCTCAAAGTTCCAGTATTTTTCAGTTTAAGTGGGATAATCATGGTATATTTCTATCCAAATATTTTTCAAGTGTAGAATCCTAAGAAAGCCAATAGCACTCAAAAGTATTATTTCACTCAAGTAAAGAATTTAAATAGCTTACGTCTCTAAACTTTAAGTCCGCCCGAGCGAAGGTGACCTTTTCATATTTTATCTAAAGTGCGGTTAATCGTCGACCCACGAACAAGGACTTCGTATCTCTATTCTTTACCAAATTATCTTGACACTTTCTTTCTTTTTAAAACCCACAGATCAAGATGATTTGGAACGGTCTTTATTCACTGGTTATAGCTTAATATTCGTGAACAGGATTTCATAAAGTAGAATTTATCTCGAAAAACATAACTTCAATCCCTTTTGTCTATGTATTCACTTCCCAATATTATAAATCGTGATAATGGTTGAAGTAAATATACAATCTCGTTCTTGATAATGTTAACTAATTTAAAAACGAATTACCTTCCCTATAGTCACTTAATTAAAATCCCCCGCCTCGATGATAATGAAAACTTAATAGATTATTATCAGTAGCAATTTTCCTATCAAAGATTGTCAAGGCACAACTTTGTATAAACTTGTTTTCCAATACAATATATATTTTGTCAGTTTATCCTGTTTGTAGATGAACTCAACAAAAATATTTATCGTAAAACAGAGTCGAACAACACGGGTTTATATGCGATCTAAATTCAAGGCTCTTTTTAGATGATCCTCATTTGCATTGACCCGGAAAGCCTATCCCGGTTTATTTAAAAAAGCCACATTCCAAAGAGGTAGTGTTTGTAAATTTTCCCTTTGACCTACTTGATATTCCGTACGACCAGATTGTGATGATACGCACCTCCTCCCTCTTTTTTTCAAAAGCATAACGCGTGAAGGGGATCTATGAATATTTTCAGGGGTCAAATAAAACTGGCGAGTTGGTACTACGGATCGATAGAACTCTGGCAGGTCGCCCAGCTTCGTTCCCACGTTATTGTTATTGCAAACCGACTGTAGATACCTCAGTCCTGCTCCCGTGGTATTGGTCCTAAGCCTATCCTAGTAATGCCCCGAGATACGTGCCCGAATTGGGAATTTGTCGATCGGAAAGCTGACGGGTTTATACCTTATCTTGTCTTCGTGCTCGCATATTACAGGATCCGTAAAAGAAAATGAGTTCATAATCGTATAGTGCTATGTATATATCTTTATAATGTAATATATTATTATATTGACACCCTTTCGGGACTTTTCCATGATTTTTCGGGGCAAAATAAGGAAAAATTACAGCCCCAATATTAATTCTTATTGGCAGAAGATATTATAGAGGTATACCTATATATATTCAATGTTGGTGATCATTTAACATTTGTTAGTTTGTTTTTAAACAATGAAATATTTTATTTTCACAATAGGTAGGTATATAAATAATCTTTGAGACGTCAGTTTTAATCTATTTTTTTATAACTAGTGAATTACTACAGATCACATTTGTATTGTGTAGATATTATTTAAGTTCGTGAAATTAGTGGCTTTTACTTAGGTAATACTTTTGAGATGTAGGTAACTAAATAGTGTCTAAGTTTCAAGGCAAATTAATATATAACCGTTGAGAATAATATCGTTATGTCATAGGCACCTACTATATTAATGACCGTAAAATTAAATATTATTTTTTCATATTAATGAGTAATAATTTTTCTATTAAAATACTTTCAAAGACCACCAGGCTGATTCGTTTGTCTAAAATTCTACTATTGATACCTACCTACAAAAAAAGTGACCTATCACTTCGGAATCGTCATCAAACAGTTTTAATTAATATACCTAAGTAGATATGTCACTTTACCACATCTAAATGCTTAATGAAATGATTATGAAATTTTAATGAATTCACAAAATGTTTCAAAATTCGTAGATTACGACAATCTTTAAAAGTCTAAACATTATTATATATTTATTAGTTTTGTATTACGAAACCAAATTTATTTTAGGCAAATATCAACATTTCTTAACGTCTAAAATTTAGTGTAGGCTCTTAGTTTTTTAGATGAAATAAATTTAAAAAAAGAACAAGCGTTTTGCTAACCAATATTCACTTTCGTATATGATAAAATTTTGAAAAATGTGCAAACGTAATCTTGGTACGTACCTATGTGTAGGTAAAGACCAGTAGGTAGGTAGGTAGGTATATGTACGTGATGTTTATATCTAATGTTCATAGATGTTTCACTCCTCCATGTGTTTTATCTATATCTCTAATTAATGTTTAGAACATGTATTTGAACCCACGCAAAACGTGTAATTAAGAACGAATACAATTTCGGAAAATTTAGGAAAATTAACTATAAACCTTCAACATTCTTGCTCACTAACCTTTACATAGCTAATTAGGTTTCCTAGGCCAAATCTTACTCTGCATACTCTTAATTACTATCCAATAAGCCCATCCCACCCGGTATTGTTAGATACTAAAGCAGACCGGTCTTCAATCTTGCGATATAGTCCGAGATTCAAAATTAGACATAAGTTCGCATCGTGTAATTTTCCCCGCCCGCTTCCAATCAATAGATACTTTGTTGCAGTGAGGCAGACACCACGACGACGAAAAGTATTAGAAGTACGTATTCGTCTAATAATATCACAAATACCGTTATTTTCTGAGATTAGATCCAAAGCTGAATAGTTAGAATAGCTTGAAGCTCAACGCTTTTAAAGATAGAAAATAAAGTTCTAAAATAATTTTTCATAACTTTATCAGAGTCGTTATAGATGTTCTGAAGCTCAGTTTAAAAATGGAATAGTATTGTTAATCTAATATTTGTATTAAAAAGCTTCAGCTTTTCTACCTACTTCTATAGTAAATTAAAAAAATGTAACTAAAATTACTAAGAAGCGATTTGTCGATATAAATTTGAAATAAAAAGGAAGTCGATGTTACTGGAAAATTTCTTTCCGGCGTGCGTTATGTCCTAATAGAAAAACAATAACTTTTTAACAATTGTTTGTATCGTTGTTGGTTTCAATTTGCGGCTCTGCAATAAAGCGGCGTGCATCTGGCGCCTCGCTGAATTGTAATTTTATCGTTACGATGACATTCTAGCGCGTTTCAATTAGTTTTTATCGTTCCTCAAGAGTAACAACCCTATGGGACTGACAATTAATCGATTTAGCATTAGAAACTTATTTTAAATTGATTTATTTTACTATGTTATAAGCTAACACTTTAATTCGATATGTCTAATAGTCGAAAAAGACATCGACTATCTTTTTCATACAAAACTGACAAATGAAGCTAATATGTGACTCATATACACATACATGGATAAAAATATACAGGCTCGGGCTCTTTTAACGCAAAGGGATGTTCAGCAACCTGCCTTTAGTTTCTATGAGTTTGAGTGTGAGTTGATCAGTATTAACTGATTATAATAAGTATAAACCAACGAATATAAAGTTGACAGGATCTTTGACGCATTTGGTAAAACAACCTTGCGCATATGGGTCGCGGGTTCGAATCCCGCCGGGACGATATGTTAATAAGTTTCTATAAGCATGTCTTCCCCATGTCCGGACACTTCGGCTTTCAGCAAATCGAAATTCTGACCGGGTAAATTACCATCATTCATAGTTTAGTTAAAGAAAAGTTATCCTGTCTCAAATAAATTTATGACTTAATTTATCGACCCCGTATCACACATACAAAATGCTTATTCGTTACCCGTCACAATTTAAATTTTAATTGGTCCCTAATGCCTTTATTGTCCAATGTACAGCTATTGTTCGGAGTATTCAAAATAAAGTAGCAATTTAGAATCATATACTTACTAGGAAGTTATGTTATGATTAGCATACGGTATGATATGAATAAATACTATTTAAAAAATAAATTTTTATGTGCGTTAGTAGGGTCACTGAACTAGCACATCCGTTTACTTGATTGAATATAACACTTCGTATCCAAAGACGACCGCAGATTCCATCAACGCCCTTACGAAGACTCTTTTCTCTTTTAAATGTCACATATTTTCACTTTATCGTATGCAATTGAATCGCTACAGAATCAGAGTTCAACGCCCACCAGTCGTATAACGGAATTCGAAAACAGGTCGATAATAATCTAATGTTTAAGTTTTCATTAAGCTTTATCTGAACTTTCTTTATAATTATTTAGATTCTTAATGAAGTATTCAAATAGTGTTATTTTGTTTCAGGTATCGATCGAGCAGGTTGGTTGGTGGAAATTGAACTATAATATATACCTATACCTACTATAGCTCTAGCTAACAGAAATGGCGTATACTTGGAAGATAAGTTAGACGAGACAGGTTTAACTTAAAGAGAACCATCGCTATTTCATTACTATGATCCCGAGACTCATTAAGCGGTCGGTTTTGTAGAAAAAGAGACGTCTGTATAAGAAGTTAATTCGGGATGGCACCTGTCGCGATCGTAACTTCTTCCCCCAACGCTTTACAATGAAGCCTGACTTCATATTTTCTTAACACTATTATTCCATCTCTTTTAGCGGCAGGCTCAAAGGAAAATATAAAATGAATAAAAGCTCAATAACACCCATATTTGACAGTTCGATTTATTGTATTGAAGCGATAACTTAAACTATCTTCGCCCCATGTTGAACATGAATAGTAAATGATCATTGGCATCGGTTATAATGAGAACGAAATGCTTGGTATATTAAGAATCGGAAAGTTTAATTAAGTTATAAATAAAACGAACAAAATTAAATAGCGTCTACGAAAACATTTTTACTTTATTACTAGTATATTCTTTGTTAGGAGAAATGCTGAAAAGAACTTATTTAGCTCCAACGAATGCCGTGCGAGTGTTTCAGCTCAGTAATAACCTTGTATTCCGAGAAAGTAAAGCGAAAATACAGCTGAGTGTGCTGTACGGAATATTATTTTATTCCATTCTGTGAAATTGTCTAAAATAAGGTAAAAGTATGGTGGTGAGTTGAGTTAAGTAAAGCGTACTGGGATGCAAGCGAATTTTCTCTGAAAGTTTCTCCGCAAATGATCCAATTCCATTTCGGTAAGAGACTAATAATACTTTTTTTCGTCTTTTTACTTCTTGCGTCTACCCTTTACTGTTATACACATAAACTGAGATGAATAGAGCCGACCTTTTATAAGTCGCTATAATGTAAAATAATAATTACGTTGTAAAAAGTTCTCAAAAATGTGTTTTTGTTCATAAAGTTAGTCAGTTTGATAAAGGCTTAAGTAGTATTATATTTCATTGTGATGCGATACACCTTTTAATCATACTACACAGTGTGAAATAAGACCTCAAAAACGGACGTCCTTTTTTTTATTCGATTTTCGTGTAGGTTTTACTGAAATACATACTTCAGTAAAAATCCCGCATTTTTATCTTAATTATTCACTGAGAAAAATAAGTTCAAAAAATGGGTAAATTTATGACCCCCAAACAAAAAAATATCGATTAAAAGAAATATATCAACTTTTAAAATTATCATAGATGTTGTAATATATCTATACAAAAAGCCGCATAATTTGATATATTTGGTTTAATTCTACGATATCGCGAGGCCGAGTAATCGGCTTTTTTAGGATTTTGGTTTTTATTTTTTTTCTCTAATACCCCATCGTAGTAGCAGCTGATATTTTACGTCGTAATAGAAGAACATCTAATCTATACGTAAAAAAAAAACTAGCGCGCAATTCCATGGGGTATAGCTATAATTGCGTTTTTACTATTTACACATAAATTACCCTACTAGGGTTGTGAGTTTATGCAAATAAATATTAGAAAAAATAACTTTACAATTGGTGAAAATAAATTGATGGCATCCGTGGCGTAGTGGTGAGGAGAATGCCGTAGGTTCCGAGTTCGAGTCCCAGGAGGGACATTGTCTTTGTAATAAGCACGGTTATTTGAACTTCGATCATGGAATTTTTATCAGTATAAATGTTACAGGCAATGTCCGAGCATGATGGTTAGTTTTAAGATTAGGCAACAAAGTGTGGCCTTAACAACAATAACTAAGTCGACAAGTAACAACGTCAGATTTATTTGATATAGGGTTCTGAGAACGTTTGACCCTTTGATTTTAGTAATAAGGCTACGAGAAAGGCAAAAGAAACTTCGTAAATTACCTCTTCTGCATGTAGTATGAAAATCGACGGTCATGCCTGATTTACCCGAACCTTCAACATCACATGAAAGTTGTAAGTCGACTGATGATGCCGTGAATCAGGTTTTATCAGAGTAATGGCTTAAATGAGGATGATACAGTATTTATATAAAATATATATAAAAAAAAGTATTTTTCAATGCAGGTGAAATTGAAGAATAATAAATAAGAATTGCAATGTTTGAAATTATTTAATCAGGCGTTATCAATTTTTACCACATTTACTCCTTTTCGAGTGACAGCCCTGACTAAAAAATTAAAAGTCCTATAAAATCAATACCCCATGGAATTGCGCGCTAGTTTTTTTTTTACGTATAGATTAGGTGTTCTTCTATTACGACGTAAAATATCAGCTGCTACTACGATGGGGTATTAGAGAAAAAAAATAAAAACCAAAATCCTAAAAAAGCCGATTACTCGGCCTCGCGATATCGTAGAATTAAACCAAATATATCAAATTATGCGGCTTTTTGTATAGATATATTACAACATCTATGATAATTTTAAAAGTTGATATATTTCTTTTAATCGATATTTTTTTGTTTGGGAGTCATAAATTTACCCATTTTTTGAACTTATTTTTCTCAGTGAATAATTAAGATAAAAATGCGGGATTTTTACTGAAGTATGTATTTCAGTAAAACCTACACGAAAATCTAATAAAAAAAATGACGTCCGTTTTTGAGGTCTTATTTCACACTGTGTACTATGCTTACGTTTTAATATCAGGTATTTTAATTTAGTATCAGTCAATATCATATTATATCAGTCAATTTCCCAGTACCTAAGCTATTGAGCGAATCTATGGACACATACTTATTTTGACCATGAAATGCACTCGCCAGTAATACCTTACAACCTATCCGGCCTCCAAACTTGTATAAATTACATTGTTGTCGTAATATTAAATTTTCAAGTTTAAAAAATTTATAGTGCTAAAGAGACTCCACTCATTCACTGTTCTCGCTAAGATGTTGCGGAGTGAACGGGCATTGGAGCCGTCAATTATTTAGATTGGTGCCGGCGTCGCAAACCGTCTGTACCTACCAGGGCGGTCAACTCCTACGAGCTACGTGACGCACACTTGTATTATACCATAGATTTATTAAACTAACCTATAGATACTACAAGAGTACCTTATGTACTTGTAGGTATACAATAGATTAAAATAACCTATACCTACTACTAAAATACCTCAAAGATTAAGTCAGGATTTCAAGTAAGTCTTTATTTTCAAGTTCCCATTTAATTTCTTTATCCCATTTAATTATATCAATGATTTGAATGAAAGAAAATTTAGTTTTTTATATTGAAAATAACTGATATTCCCTTGTATTGATAATAATCAAAATAATGTGAAAATGATGACGATACCTGGCCTGGCGATATGGCCAGTCGAATCAATAAATTATACAAAGAAAGTTTTTCATTCTCAATTCCCGACCCTCATTTCATCACAAAATGGTACAGTTTTTATTGATAATTAAAATCCCTTCAATCTACTGTGGACTATTCAAACTAAGAATTTAACCTCTCAATCAAAGTTAATGTTACACAAAATTATTCAATCCGATTTACAACTCCGAATCTCAGGGGATAATATTATCTCATTATTATTTTCATCACCATAGAGCCTTATACGCTCATATCAGGGATTCCGAAATAAATTTTCTCCGTGCGTAGATAATGCAGTAGCTTACGTAAAAGTTCCACGTATCAAAAGGTTCCCGAGTAGGTATGGTGTGAGCCTAATTAACAAGCTGAAACGGACAAGATTACTCTTAGGTATTTTTAACCTTCTTCTTCCTGCCCTGTTTCCTTTTCATTTGCATTTGGGGTAGGCGCAGTATGTTCTCTTTTTCCATTCTCTTCATTCACTCGCACATATCATCAGTCACACCTCTCAAACACATAACATTCTTCACACAGTCAATCCATGTTTTTTTGGTATTCTTAACCATTTGAATAAAAAACAGGATCTTATAAAATGTTGAGGACTTACATTTGCTACCAGGAAATTAAATAACCATAGTTTCTATGAAATAATGTAGCATTAATAGATATGTTAACTTTTAAGGATACCCAATAATAATGATTGGGAGCTTATAGCTAAGACAACCTCGCTAGAACTACGAAACATATTTTTTTTGATCAAATGATTCAAGATTTTTATTTAAATGTGGAAAAACTCGTGTTAATATTTGACAATACTAAGAACTCCCAACGAGTCAATCTCTTATAACTTGCACCAAGCACAAAACGTACGAACCAATAGTTGTAAGTCAGCACGCGTTTGCTCAGCGTATATCATTGGCTGTCGACGCCTGCCAGCTTTCCGTCTTGCCTTATTTGATATCACGTGATTCTCAAATAAAACGTAAAGGAAAAAACATATTTCCCTAAATCTATACCGGGTATTGTCTTTTTTAATAAAAAAAGAAACGGCGCAATCCACCAACGCAATTCATTCCTTATCTTCTTCTATACTACATATTTGATGTTTTCGCCCTTATTCACTCAAGTATGAGTCCACGGACCTGGAATATTTGCGAGTAGCCGCGTCCCCCGGGATTACACGAGGCTCGACGATGTTTTTTCAACAGCGTCATAATTCAGCCGTAAACCGTTTTCCCACGTCAATAACCATCTTATGAATCATTTAAAAGAACTAAGTAAGAAATATTATAGAAATGTTATGTAGGTATAGCATAAATAAACTCGAGTGCCGTGGCATAACTAATGTACTTTATGATTGGAAGGGCCAAAGGTCCTTATAAAATTGACGTTCTTATTCGTCTCTGTGACAGTTCAGTTTATTTATAATATTATTGAGTCACAATTTGATGCGTCTGCCGGATCATATGACCAGTTTCATATAATTTTATAATTTGTATAATTTTACATATTGATTAATTTTTATTCAACTAACTTCTTGTATTTCTAAAAACCAATGTTAAAAATAACATGTATCATTGTATTTAAAGAAAAAAAAACATTTTTGTTTAATATTAGAAGCAAATGGAGAATAATACTCTCGGGATGTCGGTTCTTAAAATTCATAAGTATCATTTGCGGAGTGAGCGAGAGACATTTGCATCTAAAATGCTGTTTAACTTGATTATGCAAAAATAACGCTGCTCCCAAATGAGTGCACTCAATTTGCAGTTATTTTGCAATAATTCTGTACCTACTAAATGAGATGTGTCTAATGTATTGGTAATAATATTGTATTATTTACAATGGAGTTGTCATATAATTAAATACATAATATTATAAAGATTTGAAATTGTTACTCATGCTTGTAATGCGCAGATCAATTTACTATATGACAAATTGTATCTTTTTAAAATATATTCTTATTTTCCATAGACTATTAGGATATATAGGGTAGGTTTTTTTATTATTTTTTTATAATTTTAAAATATTTTGTTTCAAGACAAAATCGAACTAAACTTATATCTCAGCTATCTATACCTCTGTATAAGAAAACAATACATTCTATTCTGATCCATAAAATGTATTCACTTTATATAAGTTTGACCTCTCCATAAAAATAGATGAGTACCTATGTATAATATGTAAGTACCTATTACTCTGGACTTGTGATAGGAGAGAAAAATAAAGAGATCAAAAGTTTTTGTTATGCGTACGGTACTTCTACGTCAGTAACTTACGTCATAAGCGTCTATACTGAATATAAAAACTTTTTAGGTTACAATATCAACGATGGAATTATTCAAATAGACTCAGATATTAATCCCTCGATCCGAGAATAAAGTGGTATTAAATTTTGAGAAGTAATATTGACTTTTTTTCCAATCTCCGTTAAAGATTTTACCAACGAACATGAGGCTTATCAATAGGTAAAATTTATAATATGAAAATAAATTCATAGTTATTTTATTTTCTTAATGAAGCAATAATGCTGAGGAAAAATACAATGTAGAAAATATAGCCTTGAATAAAAATGTTAGTGAATCAATTTGTTACGAAGGTTTCAGTTTATGTTTGTAATATGTTGGAAACTCAGTTCATACGGTGAGTTCGATTTTACTGTTCTTCGTTAACCGTCTCGTCTTCAACTTGCTTCCAAATATCACTGATGGCACCACCTTCTTTACGACAGTTACTTCGCGAGGAGTTCAGTCCAACCAACCTGGAAGGCCGTACTAAAACTTGAGTGCAGTGCATTTTTAAAAGGGAACGCCCCGTTGTCCGGGCTTTTCATTATTTTAAATTATTCAGTGTGGTGCAGTGTACCGACTCTTCGAGCATTCTTGCAACATATGCGGTAAGTCTACTCATTCCTCTAATTTTTCGCTTACATACTTTTTTAATACATATGCCATATTAAAACCACAGAATGTTCAGATCCAATGAACATATATGCAAAGCGTTCTCATTGCATTAATTAAATATAATAGTAGCGCCATAAACAAAAGTGTCACGAAATATTCACAAAGGCCGAGGCGAGGGACCCATAGTCTCATTAGTTCCCATCGTCGCTTTTACGAAACTCGTTTCGGAGATAATTTTCGTCCTTGGTCCAGCATTACCTAAGCATAACGGGGACCCAGCGAAACGATGGCAGCCCGACATAACCTTATATTAAGCTCTCCCAGAGCCTCTGTATTTATACAATTATTCCCGAAGGGAACCTCGTAGCCTACAATTACCAACCATTGAGTTACAGTCGCGTCGCTTGGAAGGAAATAAAATTGAGGTGGAAAATAAAATATTGAGAGATTCGTTCCAATTATCGATGCGGATATTTTATGCCTACAGGTGCACTGAAAACAGAAATATTTCGATGCGTATTATATTTATTTATATAGTTTGATATACAATGGGTATGTTGTGTTAATTAGAGCGACATCGAGACAGGGAATGGGTTGAATTTAAATAACAGCTGTGTGCAAACTGTCTGCCGGCTAAATGCAACCATCAAATATATCAACCGTAGTTTTCTTTTTGTATTAATTAAACAACATTGTTGCATACAGTCAAGAACAAATTAATTTAAAACAATCTGAGAATTAAAAGAGAATTCGATTTATTTTCATTGCCTTGAATTTGTAATATTGATGAGGTCGATACAGCAATAAAGTTAAGCATTTCGAAAACATTTTGCTTGTAATCTGCAAAATCTCTTGAGAAATTCCACTGTATTAAGATTAAGCAGCCCGCACGTCACAAGTTTTTCGTCGTAATATTCTGAAAATGTTAAATTTATTTTTGCCCGCGAGCACTGTATTAAATACCGCCTTAATCCTTTTGGAGCGAACTTGAGCTAATATCGTAAAGATGGAACAGGCCAACTTGTACGTCAACTCAAATATCATCTCCAGAACAGATTAAAGAGGTATTAAATTCATGTTGGTAGAACTCCATCTCGAGAGTTAATACTATAAATTGCTATATTTCATATAACTACTAATTTATCTTCTGGGTAAAGTGGTAACACTTTATTATTATTTATTTGTATATATCCAGGTGACTAAGTGTATTATTACTTATGCCCAATACAATTGACATTTTATTAACTGTGGGTTAACTATTATTATAGGATTTATATTGTTTCTTTATTTGATTTATATTTGGATTCGGCGCTGTATGTTTTCTTTTTCCATAGATACCTATATACCTACATATATATGTATATGTGATGTAATTTAAAATCATTTTTACTTTTTTTATACCTACTTACTTTAATAGATACCTACTTGTACAAATTCAATAACAATAAATTTATTATAAAGTCATATTTTTAATTTTTAGAGTGTAATGTTGCTTCAAACAAATATTTGTACAGTAAAAAGATAAAACAACAAAATGGTTGGAATGCAAAGAAGGGATTAAGGGACCGATCAGCTGAGCATTGTTAGTCGGCCATTTTGGAAACGGGCTGGACCGGGGCGGCGCATGCGCGGCAAACTTGATTTATATTTCACGCTTGTCACAAAAAAAACTATTGTTAAGACTTTTTTCAATACATCTAGAACTGTTACTCAAATGATATGAATAGTACTTATTTATTAAAAAATATTTCGACGGGTTGTTTATTTTAAATGGTAAATTTTTGGACATCGGTAACTTTTAGTTCAAAAGTAGATAAGATACTCTCGTTACATAGTTAAGTTTAAAAAAGTAAACCTGAAATATATGGCTGTAGGTACTAAATATAATTATTATGCATTCAATGCGGTAGGTAGGGTTGAAAAATTTATACCAATAATAAAATTAATTCCAATAATTAGCTTAATTTGAATACAAATGAGTGGGAATTCAGTGTTAATACTCAGTAGGTAACTATTACAATGTAGGTTGTACCTATGTAACTACCAGGGTGAATCAAAAAGTTCTTAGAAGTGCATATATATGAAACCTTTTTGGATCAAGTTCGATATTCAAATTAAAGAGTGTCTATCACACTATATTTATGCAGACTGTCACTTGTTTTTGTCAGTTCGTTCGCATGTAATAAATTTTTTTGTGCAACGAGTTGCTAAAAAGTCAAAATTATGGATAAAAGTGAGTTACGTGCGGTGATAAAATATCTCAGTTTGAAAAAAATGTCTACGAAGGAAATTTTTTTGGACATTCAGCAGACATTAGGGGGTGATGCTGTACCCTATTCTACGGTTGCGTACTGGGTGGCTGAATTTAAAAGAGGTAGATCAAGCTGTAAAGATGACCCGCGTTCTGGGCGGCCTTCAACCTCCGTTACAGAAGAAAATGTCAAAAAGGTTGAGAATCTGGTTTTGGAAGACAGAAGAATGACTATAAAACATATAGCTGAGATCCTAAAGATATCTTTTGGTAGCGTTCAATCCATTTTCATTGATTCACTGGGGTTCAAAAAAGTGTCTGCAAGATGGGTGCCACGAATGTTAACCGACGAAAACAAAAAGCGACGTTTGGAAATTTCCAAGCGTAATCTCGAAATGTTCCAGCGTGATTCGGATAATTTTTGCCGTCGTCTTGTCACCATGGATGAAACGTGGGTCCACCATTTTGATCCTGAAACTAAAAGACAAAGCATGTCTTGGAAACGACCATCCTCTCCATCCATCAAGAAATTTCGAGTTGCTCCTACCGCTGGCAAAGTTATGGCCTCTGTGTTCTGGGATAGTGAAGGAATCCTTTTTATTGATTACATGCCAAAAGGCCAGACGATTACTGGACCCTATTATGCAAATTTAATCCCGAAAGTGCGTGAAGCGATTAAAGAAAAACGTCGTGGAAAACTGTCGTTGGGCGTGTTGTTCCTTCAAGATAACGCTCCTGCTCATCGATCGGAAGTTGCGCTCAACGCAATCCGCTGTGCTGGCTTCAATCTCCTTGACCACCCACCATATTCTCCGGACTTAGCCCCAAGTGATTTTCACTTATTTCCAAAATTAAAAGAGGAAATTCGTGGAACAAAATTTCACGATAATTACGCGGTTATAGCTGCCGTAGAGGACTTTTTCGAGAGTCAAGAAAATAATTTTTTTTCACAAGGAATAAGTAAGTTAGAAACGCGTTATTCTAAATGCATTGCATTGGAGGGAGATTATGTAGAAAAATAAAATATTATTATTTAAATCTTTGCATTTTTTAATATTGATTCCAAGAATTTTTTGATTCACCCTCGTACGACTGATCGTGAGTTGCTTTGTATCTAGGATTTAATGATTGTCTATTCTATATAAATATATACCTACATTTAAGGTATATTTTTCATTGAATTTTAAAATTAAATATTCAGCAAAGCATATTTAATATTTTAATTTATATTTAGTTGCAATATTGTTATTAGGTATATGTATAATAAAATGAACCCTTATCCAAATATTAAATGCCGAATCATTGTTTCAGATATTTGTAGGTACTTATGCATGCAATGTTCAAGGATTAATATACTTTGCTTTTATCCTTCATAAGTCCACACTAAATAAGTACTTGGTATGTAATGTTTTGATAAGCTTAAGAGTTGACTTGCAGAAAGTTTACTAATAGCTAATATTTTGAGAGATAACACTGCGAGATTTAAGTAATAGCTATCTTAATTTATGACTTCATAAAACATTGTTGTTTTTGGGATAAATTGAGAGGCTCTATCGTTTTCCTTATCTGAGCTCATCTTCAACACGACCGTTGGAAGACGATCGATTCATCAGCATAAAGTTCGCTCTGCTAAATATAAGAAATAGATTTTCCGTGGATACTTTGCCGCTCAAGACATATTCCGTTATCAGTAACAAAATTTGCCGGGACGGTTCTGGTGAAAGTAATCCGTTTCTTAGTTCGTAGGCTATGTTGAGAGAATTTTAGGAAATATTAGAGAAGAGTGAGTACCTACGGAGTAGGTAGGTACTGTCACTTTAGATATGGAGACCTTTATGTTGAGTGGGTAATTTTTTTAAGCAATACTTTAAATAAATAAAATATAAAGTATCTAAACATAAGAGAGTTAGTATGTTATGTGCAAATGTATGACTAAATATTATGATTAGTAAAAATTCTATTTTTAGAAAAAAAAAAATGGACTAGATACTAGTCCAACTAACAAGAAAAAATTGATCATAACTTACAATTCCCACTATAATGAAAATTAAACTGCTATCTATTTTATAGATATTTTGTTCATTTTAATTATCTACTTACCTATTAAATTTTCTTCCAAAAAAACTAACTTATAATTCTACTATTATTTTATAGTATACATATTATATGCATCATTTGTTGGAAACATTTCTACGGCAAACGTTTCAAACTTTTCTACATTTCAGCCTAGCGTTGCGTCTCGGTAATTTCACAATTTCACGCTAAGCCGGATATCTCGTAACTCGACCGGGATTTGCCTTCGCTCCGTCCATCGCAAATGTCCTGGAACGAATCACTACGCCTCATAGAGAAAATAATTATAAAGCCATCCGTTCTGTATCGGCTTTTCGTGAGAACCTGTCATTAGTGAGACGGAAATTACTTATTTATCGTAGACCCAAAATAATAATTAACCTTTGTAGGTACGACCACCAACCATATTTTTATAATGGTGTAACTTAAAATTGGTTAATATAAAACATGTAATTGAATCAATTTATTAATAACTCAATAATATTTATAGGTGATTGAAATTGAAGTTATCATTTTATCTTCAAAAAGGATAAATAAGATATGGTAGAATGACATACACACCTCTGTGGTTTCATTACGCTATTAAAATACATATAAATCTTGTACACTATTTTCTTATATTGATAAATAAAAAATTGCATTCGACGATAATTGAACATTAAGTCATCTTTTTGTATAAAGTTTCCTCTGAATAATATCTTATTTTCCAACGTTCCCTCTTTATTCATAAGCCGCTGACGTAACTTGAAGAGCTTTAAATGAATGGTTGTTCGTTGTTTTACGCCTCTATTCGCAATACTTTAGGTCGAAAAGTTACAGAATTTTCCCATGGAAAATACATTCACTGCGAGATTTTGCCATGAAATCTTCAATTGATTCTCTATGTTTTTGCATGACGCGTCCAAGACACCAAATATATCTCACTTATACCAAGTTTTGTTTAAAATAACAATGTATTTATATGTGAAACTTATGTATAAAAACATTTATATTTAGCAGTTAATTGAAGTTAATTTGAAGTTGTAATAACTTTGTGAAACTCGTCTACTTAGTAGCATAAGCTTTGTATAAATTTTCTTTTAATCGTTTAAATATGCTTAAACATGTCTGTACGTATTCAAAAGCTCAGATATAGTCATTGATAAAGCCACTTTTAACTGTTATTGTTTAATAATTCCTGCCCTTTCCATTAATTAATATCATCATATTATTGTTTTTAATCACGTAGTTATCGGTTCTACTTACAATGTTGTTTGTTAATTTGCCGGCAACTTTAACGCAATTGCAATTACAGATACTTATATTTCTTAAGAATTTCCACTGAATAATTCAAACACAGTTAAAAATCGATACTGGTTTTAATTACTTTATTTCTGTTCTTATATTTTTAAGGTGAGTATTATTCCTCTGAAATAAAGCTCTATATTTGTATTTCAATCGTAAAAGAGTTAAAATCAATTATTTAATATTCTATTTCAGTTATGAAAATTCAATGACGTTCTACAATATTCTAGTCGCAAAAATTTGAATACAGTTATCGCTTAGTCTCTTGGTAGCAGTCTGAGATCCTCCGCTTTACGACTCGGGCTAAAACGCTGTTCTCGACTTTAGCTGAAAACTGTGTTCAGTTTATTCGAAACGGAGGCGGAGAAGCATTTGAGAGAACTCAAGGCAAATGGCCACCTCTCGGGGCAAATGCTACAGGCGGCCGTTTCTCGAATGAAAGTCTTGGACGTATTACGTATTGACGAAGCCGACCCTATTACATAAACTCGGTTGTCTTTATCGAGGATTTTTTTTATACGTTGTACCGATAGGTTTATTTCAGTTGCTTTCTAGACATGGAGAATTATACAATTAATCTTAACTATATCCTGTATCGATAATTCGCCCTTTGATCTCTAGTAGTGTCTACCAATTCATAGATGCTAATAGGTAGGCAAAGGAAAAACAAAAATAAACAGTTTTAAAATATTTTGGTTTCCATATATTATGCTCGATGGTTATATTTACACACACCAAAGCATGACGTTGATTTTTGTAAATACCGTTCTGTAAATTGGGAATAAATTACTCGTATATAAATAGTCGTATTTTTAAATTATTATGTAGAGTCAAGACACACTCGTGCTAGTACCTAATCGCAATGTCTATTTAAATCTATCCTTGCGCTGCACTACGATTCATTGAATCGATTGAATCACGAATATATGTAAGTGTCGTCTGTTAAAACAAGTGATGTGTCTGATCTTTGAAAAATATACATCAGTGGATACGGATATTTGGTGTTAAAATCCGCGAATACAGATCTTAACTTTCTAACTCAATCGGTATCGATGCGTATGACCTTGAATATATTTAATAATCTTTATTCTGAACTTAAACATTTTTATCATAAAACCAATGATTGGCCCTGACCTCCCTAGTCATGCCTGTGTTAGGGAAGACAGTTCCTTCCCACATTTGACAATAGTAACATTAAGATTAAAGCAGATTTTTAAATTAACATATAAAAATTAATTATTCTAGATTTGACTTCTTTTTTATAATGTCTAGCAGTGTACGTCAATAACAAATAAGTTATAAGCGTGCGTGGCGTGAGTTGTCAATTGCGGAAGATGGCCAAGTTCTGAACCAATTTTTTTTATATGTATTTTTTGTATACATAATATTTTTTTCGTCATTTTTTCCGATATTTTAATAGTTATTCTGCTATTCGGGATCTAGACAAATCCAACAAATAAGAGCTCATAAAAATCGGGGCAGCCATTCTTGAGTTATTAACTAACACGACATTTTTTATATAGACAGATATCATCTATCTTTTGATTGTTAATTAGGTAAAAGTTCCACAAAAATTAACGGATACGGATCTATCTTCTACCTCGGATATCCTCGGATATGGATTCAGATATCCGGCACATCACTAGTTTAAATTTTTAAATTTACATAGTGACTGCCATTACTATTCCTTGAAGGAAAGTTTCCGAAGTTTATTGTCATACAAATGTTTGTAATTAGCTCGTCGTTGTTTCTTCTAAAATACCTCGTTTAACTATTTTCAAGTTGATGTTCATGGACACAATCAAAAATTAATAATTTCAATAGTGTATATATATTTTACTATATGCCATATTTAAAATGTTACCAACCAACATACTACTGTTTCTTTCTTTAAAACAAAATCTCTTCACTTATTTATCAAGCCCATCATTAAAATTCTACCATTACTTTTCTTATTTCATAATTTCCATCGAAGAAAACAAAGGCAACTGAATAGGTCTGTTATTTTACTCGTTTCCGATACAGCCTCCTGTCGTATCGACAAATCAAATTTCCTCTTGTATAGGAATAAGTTCATCTCACCGGAGATGGCAGGCGACCCGGGAATAACAATAGGTAAATTTATGTAAATGAGTGTTCGACGTAACAAAAAGGAAATGAAGCGTACTGCGTAGTGTACAGTTTGATAGCTGCCTTCGAGCTGGTAATTTGAAATAAGCTCCGGACATGACGTAATTCATGTATAAGTTAAAAGCTTTTTTGAGAACAAGATTGAATTACATTATTTTCGTCGAGTAAAATCTGAAAGTAAATTACAATAGATGTATGAGTAGGTATTACTTAAGTTTTAAAATTGTTCAATGATATTTCGTTACTATATATTGAAGAAAATATTGATTTGTTTTATTTCAAAAATAAAGTTATTACAAATACGATAACATCGAGTATACCTATATATTTTTATGTACTTCTGTTTTCTTGTTATATATTACTAATATTTAAAAAAAGAGCTAGTGTGTTGTAGTAGTGTAGTTACGTATAGAGAATTACTTTGAAAATAATTCTATTACATTTCCTTTCGCAGACAAAGCTGTCACAGTATTTCACGCTTTAAGGTTATAGTTTGGAAATAGCGTCACAGAAATAGACAAACGCGTATCATATACCTACCTATATTTTTTTGGTATGTTTTTAAAGCTGTAGCGCTAAAACAAATCGATGTATGAATTTTGCATTAAATCAAACTAAGAAAACACTAAAATTAACGAAAAGAGGAGGCTAACCGATATCCAGCTTGTTTCAAAATCGAACTAAGCTTTTGTAAATATTTATATTTGTCTGCAGATAATCGTACACTTAAATACAATTGAAATTTTATTAGATACCTACTTACTAATATAATATTCTTAGTGCTCATTCTCATATGAAGTTGTAAACATAGAAATTGTGTCTGAAATCTTCCAATGCTTTTGATCTAATCCTGTATAAGTTTTGGAAATAGCAACAATGTAGCGTTTTCGTCAACATTCGAATTCCTACGTCAGTGTTGGCGCACGTTATAGCATTCTTGAGGTCTTCGCTTTATATCTATCGCTACGTTACAATTCTGAAAGCTAAAATACCGATCAACTATAAAATCTTTGTTGCTCTACTCATTTATCTTTTCAATTGAAAAGAGCTATACATTATCTATAAGTATCGTAGAGGATAATAACATTATATTAACCAGTCTTATTTTTCGATGAAAAATATATTTGAACCTGTTAATTCTAAAAAGAATATGCTTAGCCACAAATACGTGTGCGTACCGCAAAGCATTCCCAATTTCATTCCAAAGCTCGCCTCCCTAGAGCGCAGTAAACATTGTCTCACACCTCCTTTCCTTCCCCCCTCTCATTTCTCCGACTGATATTCCTCTAAAGATACATACAGTAGAACCAGAATAACATGAACTACGTTACTTCTATCCAAGAGTTTAGAGTTAAGATTTAGACAAATATTTAAAAGTTCTACGTGGGATGGTTTGTTCCGTAGCAACTAAATTAAAGTCTTTCAACCAACATGATAATATGTCTCGAAAGTTTCCGAGAATAACAACTAAGAATCTGTTTTACTGGGAAATTTATTCCCTTAATATTACATGTGAAATGGTTTTGGTTAAAAAGGAATCTTTAATATCTAAATCCATTTCTTTACCTTATAAGTAATAATAATAATATCGTGAATATAGTTTCGATTTATTATGATAGCAAAAAATAGGAACTACATTTATATTATATTCGGCGACCGATGCTTCTGTGTTCGCAGCATATGTTCTATTTACCTAAATAAATAAAAGAACTGAGTGATTGATCTTCGAATGTACAAATTAGATTAGATTTCTGCAATCTCTAGCTCTAAGGGCGTCAAATTGTATTAAGAGAATTCGATTACATCTTAAAGAAATTCCCGGAAGAATTGTGTTTTATTTAAATTTCTTATTTTTGTAAGAGTGAGGGGCACTAAAACGAATGTCATGCTTAGAGTCGAGCAAATAACAATCCATGTAGGTACAAATAATCCGGACAAGCGGCCGATCAGCCCTTATTGGTTACAAGGGCTCTTCACACACGATTGTGATGTTGGCACGAACTCATTAACTCTGTTTGTGTAAAGCGTAATTTACGATGTGTTTACATTTCGTAAGACCTCAGTAATTGAGCTATATAGATCATGGTATATTATGGAATAGGTACCTACCATGTTAAAGTGAAGCAAGGTCTTATTGTATGTATATTGAGCGTTGTAGACACGTAACAAGGATTTGGCCGCGGCTCGATTGCAAAGGTATATAATGGTATACAATAAATTTTACATAGTATTAAAGTTTAGATCCTTTAATGATATCCAGTTTTCTCCTTATCTAATTCATTAAAACCATTCGGTTTAGCCGTAAATAAAATTATTTAAAAATTAACTAAATTTTTTTTACCGCGAAGCAAGCTGAGCAGTAGGTACCTATTATGTTGTTTTGTATATTTTTCCTTTGGCCCCGAATTTCGATGCTAAAAGAGGATGTATAAAAAAGTTTACGTAACTCAGTACACGACTTCAGAAGAGGAAAAACAAATTCATGTTACGCATCTATAAAGTTTATTGATAGACTTTATTCGGTACTAAAATCTCGAAAGCCTATCGATCTCTAAGCTTTTAAGTTTTTTTCGTGATTCTTTGTTTCAAAAGGTCTACAAAGGTCAAGATGCATAAATGTGTGACTAAAACCTTCAATATGAGTGTTCTGTCTCGCCAGACCTCGACTGTCGGACAGAAACCAATTACGTTAATTGAAGTTCCAGATTTTGTGATCAGTGACGCAGAGCTATCGTTTTTCAGACATTCTGTTAACAACGCACTGGCTTAATGGGGAAATACACTAAGTAGGACGATACTTTATTAAATTCCAGATCGTATATAGAATAGAACTGACAAGCTTTTTTTTAACTGTTATGACTAAGCACTTGGCTGTTGTTTCACTTAATGGACAGTGATAACAGTGGTTTTATATGGAATAGGCTCGTTTATAAACCTATGCACATTTTCCTCGAAGTAATCCAGTTTCACCCGAACAGAAGAGACATTTTTCAAGAAAGTGGTATTGAAGTGCACAAAAGTACCAATTAGTGTTACTGTTTGTATAACTATCCAGACTTTTATGATTTCTTTTTATTCATGCAAACACCACACAGTTATATGAAATAGTTTTTTTTCGGATTAAAACGAAATTTCACTTCAGTCCACCCATTACCACGCTGGCTGTTAAAGAATTGTAAATGTGAATATAAATGATAAAATGAATAATATGCATGTTACCCGGTAAAATAAATTTCATTTTAATCTTCAGACTTTTGTAAAAAATCAAGTTATTCTGAGGTAGGTATCATATTGTGTTGTAAAATAAACCAAGAATCAGATAAAGCTCAAAGCTTAATCGAACTAATATATCTACATGGTCTACGCTGACATACATTGTATGCCTTGAATGTGTGCCAAAAGCCCCAGAAACTAAAGTTTAATCCGGGCTAAATGAGGATACTGACAAATTTCCGGGACTTCATTATTGATCGTGTCCTTTCTCTCTTGCACATTATGAGAAACTATAGGTACCTACCTACTCAATTCTCAAGGCTTGATTAGTTGTAATTTTTTGTTGTTGTTAAAAATACATATTATATTTGTGGTTTATTTTTTATTAGTAATCTCTAGAATTAGTGAACTGATAGGTTTTTTTCTATTTATATGGTTTATATTATACATTACCCCAGACAAACATAGGCAAATTAATTTTAAAAACATTCTCAGTTGAAGCTTTATTATTTATTTATTTATATTTTCAAATTGAGTAAGAAAAAATGTATTAGGTAGGTATATGTCGACTTTATCAGCGTGCGCTGACTAAACATCATCACAGGCTCAAACTACGTGAAGGAGATTAGCTATTAAATATACGAGTAGTGCTAATAAAGCCTTTTATTTCCTTATAAAAAATATTACGGATTAGTGTGTAAAATGTATAGTAAATTTTAAAAAATATTTAACGTTATCTGTAAGTGAAATTGCTCGTCTGCTTTGCCTTATTTACGCACTGCTCTAGGTACGTCTGCTCTGACCAAACGCTATCTTCTACGCGGCTTAAATTAATCTAGAGCAGTAATACTGATCACTCCAATCATCCAATCGAGAGACCACAGTCAAGTATTAAGTTGAACAAACTGTCATAAGGCATCTGTACCATATGTAGAGTCGATCTATAGAGCGTCGGGTCATGGCCGCTTAAAGCCCTTGAAGGCGATTACGTTGAGGTTTTATTGCATGAGCGAAAGCGGTGAAAGTTAATATACTCCTGAGTGCACTTATACAATTTAATATATTTTGAAGCTGAATTTTGTAGGTACCTACTCGGTTCTATTATTATCTAGTGACGTTAGGTAGAGAACTTTTTAGTCTATACTCTCTCACTAACACTAATACCTTTATTTTTTAAATATTTAAAAAGAGAACAGATTAGGTATCTGTAGGCTGTATGTAATATATTATTATTATCAAGGATTGCTTGATGGGCCTAGTTACTTTATGGACTGGTTTATCATTTGTCAGAATAATGCAAATTCAGATCAGAATGGGCTGGTTCCACGAGCATCTGTTGATAGGTATGTGATCTTATATTCAGCTAAATGACCTATATATTTGATTTATTAAAATGCATAATTAATATTTTATATTATAATATGATAATTAAAAATAAGTACCGCTAAGCTTACCACCCAGTTCAATACCAAAATTAGATCTCCAATCGATGTGTTTGGGCAGACTCATAAATCTTAACGAGTTCGTGATTTATGTGCTCTCTACTCCACGCATATTTTTAGAGCACTACAAAAAATATATTGAAACTGCCACGAGAGCGTATTATGTAATGAAATAATATAGATGGACTGGACTAGGTATATACTGATGAAATACGGAATTAAAAACAACTCGAATCATGAAATTACTTTTTATTACTCTTCTTCTTCTTTCTGCCTGTTCACTTTTTTTATTTAACTTATTCAACTACTATCCGAGAATCAATAGAAATTAAATTGGTTAAAAACAATTTCTTTTAGGCAATCTTTATTATAAAATCAGTTGTAAACTTAAGCATTTTCAGATACGATAACGACTTACAAGAGCAACACTTATTAAAATTACATTTTAATAAACATAAAATCACATGTAAAAAGGTACTCAACGAAACTTAACAACATTTCTGCCGTTTTTATGAAAGAAGGTACATACATATTTACTTTGTGCTAAAACCATTTTTAACCAAGTTACTGAGTTATCTTCTATTTTTCATTGTATTTTCACCATGCAATTTCTTGTTTTATAGCCAATCAGGAGCAAATATATTCCTTTGAGATTCGTCCCCTTTTCGAATCTTTATTTCATCTTGTTAGATGTTATAGCTTCATTATTGTAATAGTTCTTATTTCTTTTATTTCAATCAACGCAAGGTGCGATTTCAACATTTCGATATTTTTACATAGTTATTTATTTATTTACAATATATTAGTTTTAAGGTTGCTTTACCGTACGTAAAATTATATTTATCTGTTTTTCATTTCAATCATTTAATTTTCAATCATCCTCAGTAATTTATGTTTGAATGAATTTTTTTGTAAAGATATTTAAAATTTTAGCCCACGACTGATATTTCAAAGAAATAAAAAACATCTTTGAAACGGTGCCGTAAAATCATTGTCACATTTGCTCTAACCCTTTTTTGCATATAATTGCATAACAAATGCTTAACGACTTCCTAAAATAGCATTCGTTATAGAATAAAGTAAACTGGAGCAAAAACTTAAGAAGCATTTTGTTCAATAACGGACTCTACCTAGAAAGGGTTTAAACATTGCGGTTAACTGTTGAACAATCGGTACTGTTATTGTGTAGTTTATGGTCTGACTGTAAATCATTTGGAGAAAAAACTGAGTGACGTCATAGGTAGGCTGTTAAGTTTTAACGGCGAGAGCGATCAGCTGAGGTGCGGTCGCTGGCCTGACCCTCAGACGTTGGTGTCAACTGAGATTCGACACCAACGCAGTGTCAAAGTAATTATTGCTGTATGAGCATTTCTTTTGTTTCTTTTTAAATACTTTTTTCGGAATTTTAAGGTTAGGCTGAAAATACATATTATACCTACATAGTAGTGCATACTTTTCATTAGGTGAGATCGCGATAGTGCGATAGCGATGTCTATCATTTAGATAAATACCTAATACCTAACTAAGTATGTAGTTTCTTGTCGGCTCTTCTTGATAGAAGAAATAGCTTTAATAAAAAAAATACTGATTATTCAATAGTAAAGTTACATTGGAATTTCAAATATATTGTTTTGTATTGTATTGATAACCAATTTTTAAAAAATGATGACGGTGATTCAAATTATATTGATAACAGTAGTTTGAGTAATTATAATTAGGTTAAGTTTATTATAAAATTAGAATCCGTAATGTTTTTAAATTAAACTTATTTATTGTTTATAAGTTATTTATTTGTATCTCCTCTCCTCTCTTCGAAAGTTTGTTGCAAAAGTAGGATTAAACTGTCCTTCTCGGCTACCTCCTCCTTTTTTGAAGTCGGTTAAAAAGGTGTACACTTAAGTAAGTAGTTTAAGCCGGACCTACTTATTTTAACGCTGGGTTATAAAAGAGTTTTTCCCTGCATTCTCCACAGATCACAATATACGCGATAACTATTAATACAGTAACCTGAGCGATAACGAAATGGAGCACGTTTCTACATTTCTGATAACGAGTGCGACTTTCTACGCATATTAAACTCGATAAACAGATCGATAAGGGAAACCTATTGTTGTGGAGAATTTCTAATCAAAGATCTCGATTGGAAATCAGAAATAATTCAAAAAACGTTCATCAATTTAATACTATAGTTACGTTAATTAAATTATATATTTGCGATGTACAAATATTATAGTTGTAAACTAACTTATGTTCTTTCACATGACATCAAAACCTTTTAACATCCCTTCAGTTTTAATCCCGGTATGATTTTTCTTGCTGTTCAACTCCTTGTTATATGAAATTTTCTTTTAAAATAATAACTAATATGTATCTAATAATTATATTCATACACAAACAGCACTTTTTGCAGTCTGCATATCATTTTACACTACATATCGGTACTAAAATCTAACTATAAAAAATCATTATTACTCCTTTTATCGATAATGCCTCAATAAAAGTCGCAAGTGTAACCGAGCCGTATAAATCGGCAAACTAAACAATGGCCAGGGCAGTAATGCTCTACATTTCTACGCGGCAAGTTTTTTGCATTGTAAAAATGAACTATATCAGTTATATGACCACCACGCGTTGGTCAACACGTCTTCACCAATTCAATTAATTCAATGCTGTGCCTCTGTGTAAATCTGTTACCACTATCTGACGTGTCCGACCTAAATATTGCCCAGACGTGTTTCTTGTTCACTGAAAACATGTGTGAAGAACACGCTCAATCTGCCTCCAGTGTTGATGGTGAGTCTTGTAAATAAGCTGTGTTACACTGACTGTAATTCGAAACACCTAATGCCATCTATGTAACGAATAGACAACGACTTAAGGTCGACGTTACTGATACATTGTACAAAATCAACACATAAAAGACCTTACACGCCAACATTTTAGAACTCGTTTTGTATTATTGTGTGCGTGAGAAGCGTATCGTTTACGAATGTGCGTGAATGTAATAAAAACAACCATTGAAACGCTTCAGCCGATCACCGCAGGGTGGCGTTGTAGGAATGGTTCGTTTCTGAGTTGATTTAGTTTACTGCTCGAAAAGCTGTGGCGCTAGTGTGCTTCATTATTTAAGTTTCAATTTAATTAAAAAAAAACCTTATTTATTTTCTTACTTTATTTTACATTATCATATCTTAGTATATTCTGATGTCTTATAAAATTAGGGTGGTGTAAAATTAAATTATACCTTCTTATGGTGATGATAATTCAGTCTTATTTTTTCTATCCTTTATCTATAAAGTTGACGATTTAGATTCTTAAGATGCTTTAGGTATGTATTTATATAGTTTGTGTGGGTATTTTACTTCAACATCTGACTATATCAATAAAATATAAAGTTGAATATTCAATGAAGCGTTACAAATAATTATTTCACTCAAATAAACTTACACTAGCCTTTCATAGATTAAATATATTTATTTAATAAAATCAATTTTTAGCTTAAAATCTCATAGAGGTAGGTATATACGTAGTATCTATCATTTCGCAAGAGAAAGCGCTGTCTGGCTTTATAAGCATGAGACCATTGTTGGATTTATAATACGTAAAAAGAAGCTTAAAACTACTCTTAATTAGTTCTATAAAAAGTACGCGACGTCTTATACCTACTTAGAATTATATTTAAGCAATAGTGAAGGCATTCACACGGGTAGGTACCTACAGCGGAGTGTGACTGAGCCTACGATATTAATTAATGAAATCAAATCACCTTTATTTGCGAAATTCGGTAGGTACACGTGTTATACTAAAATTAAAACTACTTATTTAAAACCAGCCTTCAAAATTACATATTTTTCTAAAAGTTAATTCAGTTACCTATATCTACAATAATAACATCTATTACTAAGTAGATATATTTTTGTCATGATTTTTAAAATAATTTTTGATATAGGTATACTTCTGCATAATTTCGCGGTGGAACGTGGGTGGCAAACAGTATAGGTGCTGGTGTATACCTCAACTTATAGATGTATGGAATAGCAATTTTGTGCCACCCAGTTAACTCTCACTCATAACTCATGGGCATGCATGCGTGCATAATTGATGACTGCAGAGGAAGCTGTAGACTGTGTTATTTCGTTTGCTTAATATTGCTACTCTCAAATAAATATCTTTCTCTCTCTTAAAATCCAAATCCAGAAATAATATAAAATATCCAATATTTTTTTCATTGCCATGTTACCTAGGGTAATATTATAACTCCTTTGGGCATTTAAAAATGAAGGCTAGAATTGAATCATTTTCGTGGTATGTTTTTCTTTTATTTCATATAAAATTTAATTTACAAAAATATGTTGCTATTGAAAGATATCTATTGAATTACTATAATAAACCTTAAATTCTTTTTAATATTTGTAAGGTTATAAAAAATTTAAAATATGTATACAATAATCCATGTTTTAAATTTCTAATAATCTCCTCTCAAATTTTCCTCTACAAAATTATTGATTCTATGCAATAGTAGTAGCTAAGACTATTTATTCAATACGTGTTCAAATTCTCTTGCACTACAGAGCGAGCTCTACCAAATGAAATCTATTACTTCTTTATTATTTAAAAATGACCTCAGTTGAATCGAGTCAAAGTTCAAGTTTTGCCATCTATCCCGGGTGGCAAGCCAACCGCCCGCCTCCACTCATCTAACTTCAGCCATTACTGGGGTCTTCCATTTCGTTCCAATTTCAAATTTGAAGCTGATGCCGCGATATATGGAACCGCAGCTTTGTAGAGGATATTGAGCTAAACAACAATAAAGATGAATTTGGTATTGCCATGTGTTTTCGGCGGTGTCATATGAGAAATTTCTGTGGGTTCAATGAAAGTATTTTTTACCTACGCTTATGAGATTTTTTTCTGTTTTTTATCTAATTATAGACCACGATCTAGAACCAAATGATAAAGTTAAAAGTGATGATACCGTCAGAGTAGTAATTGATATAATATTAATATGAATAGTTGTAATTAGATAATAGAATAAAATAAAGCAATTGTTTAGAAAAATCTTTGAAACGACAGACGTATCAGAAACACCTATATCCAAACCTATAGAATAGTTATTTCGTTAGGTAATATAACTGCATCTCACTCAGGTTGCACCATAGAATAGGTGCAGAGCTATTTATAAAAATAATTTCATACACTTGCAGAGCACGTTCTTTCGTTATTTTCAACAAGCCAATTCCGCCGTCTACACTGCCCGGCACCAACCCCTTCGTTCAAATTACAACCTTTCTTTGCAAAAGAAGGTGAAATAAAACTACGTATCAAAAGTAAACTTTATTTTTGTACCTATATTATTATTAAATAATTTCCCTAATAATTTGTTAAAATATATTTAAAAACCGATTAAATATATAGCGATACCTTTTTGTTCAGGTGATATTTTATAAATTTTTAACGAATTATAAAATATGCGTCGACAATTTTTTTTTAATTAATAATATCACTCATTAATAGCAGCTAAGGTAGAGTTTGTTTTTTAAGTTCAAATATGCAATGTAATAAACCTAAGATGGCATAACTTATATATTTAATTTTAGAACAAATTCGGATGGTAAACAACCTCCTTCAGGCAACCATTCAGAATAAGGCGCAAAATGTCAATAGACGAGCCTTCTCTAGAAGGTTCATTATTGTGTTTGTGCCGTTACGATGCCGCGCCTACGATACCTATTAATTAAAACCGGTAGAATGTATGAAACGGTTAAGTATTGCGTTTATCATACATAAGATCAGTAAGACAGAAGCTCTTAAATTATTAAATTTATATCTATTGTGATACAACAAATTTATTATATTAGTTATACTGCCTACCTAGTACCTACTATATTAGATTAGTTATATTTCGCTGATAAAAATCCATTAAAATATTAATTTCATGAAAAGAGTTATGTTTTAGAAGAATATTATGTTGCATTATGTATAAATAACAGTTACTTAGCGACAAATAATAAGTCATATAAAAATTATAAAAATAGTTAACAAATTTTTATTCATTTCAAAATGAATTAAATTTTCGGTAAAATCTTTATTCATAGCTCATAAGAATACTGTGTTACAATATAATGTCTGTCATATATCTAACTGGATGTTCAACAAAAATTTGCCTTATATACATATTTATTTTGATAATTCATCAACATCAGAATATGTTTATTAGACAGATGATATAGTGTTCTCACTAACAAAGACTGTAGGTACCGTTATATACCACTTTGGGTATCATAGGTCTAACTAAAGAAGTCAAACTGTCAATGCGTTTAGAATTAGCAAAACAAACTCCATATTCCTTAAGTAATAGCTATTTGCTTGTGACGTAATATCACAATGCGGTAATATGGAAGCTGTTTCGATATCATAGTGAATACAAAGGCTATAGGGGTGATTCGGAGAGGCGACAGGCACCCAATTTGCGCTACGCCTTTACCGAATTACTTGGCACTCTTTTGTTGTCTATCGTGCTTTGTATTTTAGATATACGTCAGGATGTGTGAATATTTTTCTCGTGAAGAGTAAGCGAAGAGTTTTTGTTTCACATATATCAATAATGAATAACCTTAATAATGCTGCTTTACATAACTTAAGACAAGGTTTACGGATGTTGATGACACATTTGGCTCATAACCGTAAAACTGGTATAGCACATTCGATAATACGGGGTTAGCAATAAACATGTAGTTATCTTTCATTATGTAGGTAAATTATTAAGTATTTCAATAACATTATTCTTTCTAATGACTTAAATTGGCTCACTCCGTAGATATGCAGACAATAATATTACTCGAGGGACCAAAAAAAATCCATACCTACTCAATACTTAGTAATTAATTAACGTGAAAATTATAGCTTCTTATTTCGCTTTATTATCGCAATAATTTCAGTACTCTAATTGTATAGAATCGCTTGCCTAAATGAACGCCTCAGCTACCAAGAAATTCCCTAATTTGCTCAACTTCAATGATAGCCGCGCAATTAAATGTTAAAGTATTTTGTAATTCGCCCATTGTTTAAGAGTCGTATCGAGTAAAACGTCCATTTATATTCCGCCAACGTAAATTTTATTCAACATATTGTACTGAAAACGAAATAATACCAAATTCTAAGTGACTGTATCGATAAACTCTTACATTTAATTAAAACGATCCGACTAAACTGATATACCCGAGAATAGGAACATAAACAAGCAAGAACTGTGCAACTATGTTATTCCCAGATGTCACATATCTTCCGGGAACAAGATTATTATGTTATCTAATAAGTTTCAACCACTGTTTTTAGCTTTTGTTCAGATGTTACGTAAAGTTTGAGCTTCGTTGCAGTTGATAATAATTAGTTATAGAATTTGTAGTATTAGATATTTTCTAGACAATAATCTATTATGGGAAAAAATCTGACTTGAGTGAACTAATGAGAGGAAGGTAATAATTATTAACAACCAATATTAAAAGTATAAGCTAATGTATAAAGGTCCAACTAAAATAACACTAGGTACCTACTTGAATGTTAACCTAAAAAGGGGGGGGGGGGTTTAATACATTGGGTGGGGGTCTACGGCAATGACTAAAAAATAGATTTAGTTTTCATGTGAGTGTTTTTAAAAGATCTTTAAACCTAAACCTTTTCTTCTTTAAGAGCTGAATATAAATAGGATAAATACCTACATATAATCACGTTTTCTATGTACATTAAAGTGTTCATGCCAACTCCGCGATATAAGTTTTATACCAAACACAAACACACCTAAATACAGAATCGAACGTTATAAATTAATTAAAATATTTATACCTACTGTACGGTCGACATTTTTATTGTTAATAGAGTAATAGATTAATTATACTGTTAAAACCACTATATTATAGGTACTATTTAAAGCTGCAGGATTTCACTCTTCATTATGTATAACTTATAAGGTACGAATTTTAAAACTAAAAATGTATCTCCTGTTATTTGGATGACGCGTTTTATTTTTATGGTCGGTCTGAAGCGATCTTTAGTTGAAGTCTCATTCCATATTCTGTACGTACTGCAAGTCTGTGAAATAAAAAAAAAAATGTTTTAAAACAAATTTCTATCATTCATCGTGTAACTATTTCTCAAGACTAATCAGTTGAGTCCCATTTAGGGACTGCATTATTATATCATCAAGCTCTCTCTAACTCCATGAAAAACTAACAGTTCAATGAACCCTGGTGAGTCAAAATGTAAAATATAAGATTCCATTAAGAGCTATCGCTTAGCGATAAAGCCCTTTTTTGTATTTAAAAAAAAGATTACGGCGTTACTAGGACAGAATATACAAGTAAATAAAAGCTTATTGACCTTCATATACGTATGAGTTCTTCATATTGATAATAGTGATATTTTCAAATGAATATTATGTAAGTATTGTTGCTATTAGGGCGTTGGCCTTGACCACTCAACGAAGACGTAAGTGGCGAGCACTGTGGCTCAGTCGTAATAGCGATGATACATTATTATGTCTCTTTTCGCTTCACCACCAAGGTCAAGAATCGCAAGGTCCAAAACTTCCGACTAATATTTAAATTTCGAAGTAAAAACATTTCACAACAAACTCTACATCTTTATTATATTAGTGTAGGTAAAAATATATAAGGAATATCAAAATCATATTGATATTGATGGTATTGTAATGTTATGCTGATTGATAAGATTATTATATTCAATATTTTTTGTGTTACTTCCACAAAGCCTTATCCTTGCCAAATAGAATTTCATATTCATTTTGTACAATGCTGACGCTGACTCCATAAATCTCAGCTCATACTATACATGTCAAATATCCATATATTAAGCAAATAGGTTAGAACTTCGTTTGCTTTGTTGAAAACAAGCACTTACTATATTAGAATGAACCCAGATACTCCTTGTTAAATATTATAAGATCTCAAAATGAATGTATTTTATCATGTAATGTCGGGAGTAGGTAGGTATCTTAATTGGTACGATGTTGTTTTTTTTAAAACAAAAATCGCAACTCTATTTTTTTCACGTAAATACGTAATTTCAGTTTGTATGGGTCAATGAAATATTAATTTGTTTACACGAATGCCACACAATTATTAATTTAACTGGTAGG
The DNA here is from genome assembly GCA_905404175.1 of Anthocharis cardamines. Taxonomy (NCBI): domain Eukaryota; kingdom Metazoa; phylum Arthropoda; class Insecta; order Lepidoptera; family Pieridae; genus Anthocharis; species Anthocharis cardamines. The sequence continues at coordinate 7,599,747 of FR989959.1, forward strand.
TAAATATATTCACTTACTCATCAATATAATAAAACATATTATTCAATATATTAGAATCCATTGCCTATTAAAGTTATTAGCATCTCATTAAATTCAGAAACTATGCCTTTAAATTATGCGCATATAATTAGGTACATAACTTTAAGAGGTAGGTATCTACACTAAGTTTTACTTCTATGTAGGTATTTAAGTTAGTTTTGGTTCTATTTATTGGTTTTTTGGTTTTTCAATGTGTTTCTATCGCGTAGATGCCTACATATAATATTCTTTTATATAGATTTTAATTGTTCTTTTATATAATATATAAAAGAACTCCGTTTGTATGCCCAAAAAAATAATGAGTAATCAATAAAATATTATAATGAATAAATTACTATTTAACTATAATAAATTTAATATAAATACCTATGTGTTTTCAGATTCATATTGAATAAAGAATTGCAATATGTGAATACAATTTATAAGAAAGTATTTTTCACAGAACGGGTAAATTTTCTTAGGGGCCGAGTATATTTGTGAAGTTTTTCGGGATATCTCCGAAAGCTCATGCAAAATGTATAAGGCAAGGCGGTTTCTTCCTGAAATTTGTATTAGAGGGGAAATAGTTCGCGTCCCTTTGCTGACAAAATATCATACTTTCTTGAACGTATATTGAACTGCGGTGCTTACGCCGGAATGGAATACGTAAACATGAAATTTTGTTCCTAATCTGTTTGCTCGCCTAACATAATACGATTTTTTTGTTCCTACAATATGTAAAAAGTAGTGCAGTTATAAATAATTTTTTTGAAAAAATCTAACTAAAAGGAAATATTTTACCTGTATACTAATCAGAACACGGTCCATTTTTTATTGAAAACTTAGTTGAAAGGATTTATTTTTTGTTAAAAGTGAAAGTGGTTCTATGAGCTTTTTACTTTCAAAACAATCAAACAGAAGCACAGTTTTATGATGCTATGTTTTGCTTCTTCGCATTATTTTATTCTAATTGCGTCATGGTTTGTTAACTTGAATTCCTACGGTAACAAAAAAATATTCATAGGTGAATTAAAGAGAAATAAAATTAAATACAACTTAGTCAGTGTACGTGTACCTAGTAGTATAAATTAGGTACTTAGCAAGGATAAAGTTTAATGAGCATTCTACCTTTTTGTTTTATCTTTGTCTAACGTAAAACATACAATGAGAAAAGTTTCTCATATCCAACTACGATAATTGCCTCCCCTTGGTAGAATAGCGTATCCTGCAGGTAAATGCAAATACTTTAAACTTGCGCTGTTCAGATAAAAGTGCTTTTGTCTACGTCGAGATAGTGAATACCTCTGAGAATTTCTCGAAAATATAATAAGAACGAAAAAATTAGAACATCTAATGTTATCTGCATTATTATGCTGATATTAAATTCCTTTCATAAAAGAGATACACGAATATCGGTCTGTCTATTTGGGTAGTTGTTGTTAAATAAAATTTAAATGTAAGATTTTTAGATTGTGTAGGAAAAAGCAAATGTTATTACACAAAAAGATCTCTGAAGTAATATAACATAAGGCGTCACATTGTCTGTGTCCTTATGTAAATGAACATTAATTTACTGAAAGGCAATCGAATTAAAGACACAACTTATAGTCCCCTAATCGTATGCTGGTCACGGACGGTCCCAATATCTCTATGTAAATTGGAAAACTTGTAAATATTATTCAGCAATCGGCTCGGCTTCCCTTCGCGTGATGGTCCTGAAACAGAGATTGATTTCGTTATTGTACATGTTTGCAATTTGATATGAATAGTTAATTTCCTAATGAGTTAATTAACGATAATTATGTACCTACTTAAAAAAAAATATTTTTATTTATCAATTTACAATTTTACTCTTTTTTGATTTCTAGAATAGCATCGAGACATCATACTATACTTAAGATTGCGATATTTTTCGTGTTGAAAGCAAAAATATTTTATGTCAGTAAAAAATTCGAATTGTATTACCCTTCAGCAATCTGAGGAGCAATATTTACAAAGGCTTACGAAATGCACTGAAGTCAAGTGTCGATCTATATGCAAATTTAACAAGTCTTGCTCTTCCAAATTATAATATTTCAGTTCACGAAGTAATGGCGGTGATCATGAGATTTTTCACCCCCTGTTCGCACTAACAACCTTGTTTATTTTAGTAGCCAATAATAATTATAATTCATAATGTAACAAATGAAGTTAATTTTATTTGAATATAAAGTGTGCTTATTCATCTGTTATTTACTATATTAAAAGTAAAGAACAATATCTAAGTGTAAATGGTTTTTGAAATCTAAATTTAGCTATCTACCTATACATATGTATTTCCATACAAATACGTAATAATTAAATAGTTGTAGCACAAGATTTTCTCAGAGACTATGAGGACTGAAATGACTACAGTTCCATTAACATTATTTAACTGAAATATCTTGGCCTGAACTCGTTTCGGCCTAAAGGCGCCTATTGTTTAGTCGTGTAGGTACTCTGACAATTTTAGAAATCTACGTGAACGAAATGATACAATAATGTGAAAAGTTTTTTGAATTTCACATAGGATAATTTCTAAAATTAGTAAACCGATTAAAAGTATACTATATTTGTCTAATATAAAGCTGCGTTATTATTTATTTTGTTTTGATAACGTTTACTTTGATTAGTAACTTTTTCAGTGTGCGTTGACTTAACGGTTAAGTTAGAAGTAATGTACTAGAATAATATTGATCTTAGAAAAGTTATCTACCTTTTGTATGAAATACGCTGTGAAGGTTTTTATTACAGCGCAAGTTTTAAATTCTCTATTTCAGAAGCATATTCAATATAAAAACAATAATACCTTAATATTAAAAAATATTTGATTAGATATGATGTTAAGTTAGGTATAATTCAATAATTATAATAAAAAAAATATTGATATATTCAGTCTTAATTTTATAATTAGGTACTTTTGTTAATTGACATAAATAGGAACTTTATTAAGAAAATTATCATAGTTTTATGATTCTAATATTGGTTATTATTTTCAATATATGACTTTATGATATTAGAAGATACAGTAACTCTAGATACTATTGACATAGTATGTTGATCGAAGAATTCATACTATAAATTCTCTTGTGTCAATCAATTATCCGTATCCTTTAACTGTTTCACTATATACAAAATAGTAAGGTCACCACTAGCTCATAAAAAATTAAAATAAATTTCGTGTAGAGCAATGAATGAACTACTCCGTTTTATCTAATATTTAAAAAAATATATATATATATATATTGGACAAAAATGTTATGCACTTGCAGTATCGGCGGCCATGATGGCCGTCAGACCGGTTTCCTACGTGCTTTCATCTCTTTTATTCTCATGCATGTTCATATAGTGCTGTCTCCTAGCAACGTTCGACCTGCATCCAATTAGAGCAATACGCATGCGCTCCGTGTCAATGTCAAATCAATCTTTGTAGGCTGATGCAACCTACAGATGCACTAGACATAATAATAGAGATATAACAACACCTAAAAGAATATCCAATTAATTTAAGTATATGTTTTGTTTCAGATGAGAATCACATCAAACATCGGTGTAGACTACTGAAGGTAAAAAATATTTAAGTTTTTAAGGAATTTATTACCAAGATGATTATTACGACATTTTATATGGTTCAGAAATAGTAACATAGTACCTATTTAGGGATAATTTTTATTCATACCTTACGCACACACACGTTATGACGATTAATGATTTTTATACGTACATACCTAAAAGTAAAGGTTGGATTAGGGGTTTCGTTTTTCTTAATAAAAACCCCTTTCCCATTTTGATTGTAAGTGGCGATGCAGTAATAAAGTAACGAAATAAATTCAAGGTACATAGATAATATTAAACTGCTTTAATATTATGTTACGCTACTGAAATAGCCCGTTTTACAAACTGACCGAAGTTATAATCTATTAAATAAGAGACATCACTTAACAAAGAACACTAATGAACGTTTTGTTCAATAACAATGAGGTTAAATATTGAGACATAGACCGGCAGTGAAGTATATTTTTACGAGTAGCGAGAGCCGCTCATTACTAACTTATAAGCCTTATAACTACGGTGGCGGCCTCAGGCTTCGATGAGCCGAAGCACATCCAATCTTCCGACTTCCCATTTATTGATATTGACTCTGAGGACGCTTCGTAAATGATGCAATATGATGTATAAATTTTTGTTTACTGGAAATGACACGCTTAGTAAATCGACTCTACATAATATATTCCAACACTGTAGAGTCGATGATCTAATAGGAAAAAATTATTTAAGTGCCTTTTTCCTTTATGTGAAAACATTATTTAGTTATTTGCACTAACACAGAAACATTCGTTATTATTTTGTTTATTGCTAATAATAAAACATTTAAAACAATATCACAACAATACCCGGCTCTAGTTTTTATTTTTACTTATTTAACTGAAAATATACTAGCTTTTCTAGACATTTCTCAATCTTTGGTCATGATATCTGTTGTATAACTTATTATCATCAAACGTAACACGAGATAAGCTCAAGCCGGGACGTGACTTGTGAAAAATAGTCATTTTGCTTCCGCTACGCTTCTTATTTGTAAACAGAGCGCGTGAGATGATCGACTCGTATCTTGGAATCGAACCGAGTAGTAAAATTGCTTTAAGAATAAGCCCTTAGATACATGTCCATATGTTTACATAGATAAATTCCTTATCGTAGTATTAGGAATCATACAAATATACATAGATACCTACTGTTCTCATGAGACCGTTTAAAGAGCGAATCCATTTGAATTTTTTAAGAAACTATTGTCTTTTCCATCTTCATTATAAATTACATCAAAATTAGCGCTAAAATGGTCTTGAACGATTTTATTCCCAATTAAAATAATTTGGTTAACGGTACCTACTGCCTTATTCTGCAAGCTAATAAGTTTATTCACATTTAACCCCAACAGTATTGAGCGAGGGACCCATAATACTCCTAATATGGTAATTCAATCAGAAACTCCGAATCGAAGCCGATAACGCAACGCTGAGATTTCCAGAGTGGATTGAACAAACAACTACGGTAATCTTGCAATATTCACAAATACTTTAAAAATCACGAAAGCGCTTTGGAGTTTTGATTATAAATCGCCTACTTTACCCTAAGGTTTTTCAAATGATACCTACTTACCGATTTATAGGTAACAAAGTAGCTAAATTATTGTATTGATAGCAAAGTAATGCTGGTGATAATGGTAATTTTACCTATTTCAATTCCATTTCCATATCATATGACGACACTAACATGTACGACTTAGATATAGGACCAATTAATGTAAAATGTTTAAGATAACAGCGAAAATAATAGTTCTGGTACCTATATTTTCTATACCTACAATAATCCTTACACAATACGCTGAGCTTATGTAGGCTAGTATAATATAGTAATTAGTAAGCAGGGACGAACTTTCAATCGTTCTATTTAGAATATTGAAGTAACTGAGTACCTTGGAAGGGGCAAGCTTATCTCTATTGATTTTACTGGTATCTAAACCTCAGTTTTACATGGCGGGAGTTAAAGGTCAAACGTCATTAGATGTCTCACACATCTATATTCTATACGTAAATACATATTATAAACAGGTAAAGTTAATGTAAAAACCTTTATATCTATTACTATGTGATTTTTTCATTATATTTTAAATATTCAAAAGATACATAATTAATGTAAAAGAATTTTAAAATAAATAAATTATTAAATAAAAATAAAATCGGCTTCATCATTGAGGGCTAGCCAGCCCTTAATGATGAAGCCGAATGAAAAGCTTAGATGTAGGTACCTACTACGAGTAAAACAATATTGATCTGAAGTAGTTTTTCAGCACGTGGGTTCGTTATTTTCCTATACAACCAACACTTAAAAATGTTTACAATCCATGTCTTTTGTTCAAGTAAAACGCCTTGTATCATTGTGCATATTAATCATCTGTTATCTTACAATACTCCAATTACATCGGATCGAAATTCGGTAAAGCAATTACGTGAAGAGCGTATTCATTTCCGTGCGTAATTAATGTATACACGGTGAATTCCGCACGAAATTGGAACCTGTCTGTAAACGAAGCCAATCAGAGATAAATAACCCGTGGTCCGCGAACCGCTAGCGTGGCCTGGTTCATTTGCATGTCAATGCGGGGGTGAGGTGTGGGGGTGCGGACACGAGTCAACAATGGCGGCGCACCTGGCTATTGAATAACGTGAGGTGCGATTATTGCGTTACGTTGTTTTTCTTACATTTTCTTCGTAAACCCTTTTTTTAGCGATGATGAGTTTCTTTTGTGTTCTTTTTTGGATCTCTTTGTTAATTTGAGTTATAGTACATATACAGTTTTTATTTATACGTTTACTTAAGATGTTCTTAAAATATCTAAAAAATAGAATTAATCAAAATAATATTAAATACCTTCCATTTTTTTTGTCTTGATTAATTTATGGTTGAATAACACTGGCTGCTTCCATGTGTCTGTAAAATCGAAAGAAAAAAAAAATCAATAAATTTAACGAAAGATGCTCTTATATATAACACAAATCTTATTTTTAATTAATAATTTATTCTTAATTCATCTTAATAATCAAAAAGAAGGCATTATATAATAAGACCTATCATATTAACTTACTATATCTAGTCCTTAATCGAAAAAGCTTCGTCGAACGAGTCCCATATCATTATTACGTGGGTCGAGTTGATTCGGAGAAAACACGGTTTCTTAATTAGAATTCAAGGAAAGAAAAATGCGACAACCAAAAAGTTGTGTAAGGTAATATATTATTTTTCAGAGTCAACTTTTTTACCCAACAAGTTAGTTTGGTTCAGTTTTTCTAGTTACTTTAAATTTTAATAATTAATAACTCTAAACCATAATATTTTAATCAATCAATACATTTTTTATGATTATTTTTGATATACGTACTTCTCAAAGTAAAGATAAAAAAGTATCATTAATATTGATTAATAAAAATGATTCATTGTTATCAAATAGTTTTTAAAAACTTTTTTATAAGGGCTTAGATTTGCTTATATTAATTGAAACAACTACGTTTTCATGTAAATATTTTCAGTTATTTCATATAGTTAATCAGGTTTTATTATATTAAAAATGGATGACAATATTGGAGGTAGGTATAATGCCATGATCGAAAGATCGGCCGTTACTAGAGAACGTGACCCAAACTCTCGTCAGCGATTTCACGTCAAAACTATATTAAATTTCTTGTGACTGGGATACCTAGGTGCGTAGTAGATTAACAAGAATTTCTTAAAAGAAAATAATTCACTTTGCATTATAAGGAAATAGAATATAAGACAAAAGTTATCTAAGTAACAAATTCTTCCTTTTTATGACTGTCTCTATCAAACTTGAGGATGTTCCAATATGAAACGAAATATGGGCATTGACATCTTTATCTGTAGAGAAATGTTTGGTGCATACGTTTGTAGTGAGGTCTATAACAGATGGGCGAGGGAGGGCACAAATATAGGTGGATGGAGGCAATACGGCTTCGTGTTTTATATTATTGAGGCTACGGCGGCCTTTGGGTACCGTTTACCTTGTTTACTAGCCGAGCGAAACCAACTAGGGATATTCTTTTACAGGTACAATGGATATTTAATTAAAGAAAACACGATATATTAAAACGTATATTATAAAGATACATTTTCATTGTACATAGGTCTTTTATAAGTTGACCAAATCGAATTCAATAAACATTTGTGAGCGTGCCGTCCGCATCGTCTCGTATAACGTGGGATAAAACAGGACTTTTGTTTGGACAAAACACGCATCCCTGATTATATTTGGCCAAATATTACTCGGATCTCGTGTACACAGTATAATAAGTCTCTTGGGCCGTCAAATAGATCCAAAAGGAAAGCTATCGTGTCTCGTAAGGCTTTCATACATTTTATCCTCGAGGGATGTACTCGTAGGTAGGCATAGAATGGACCAGGGAAAATCTTTTGAGCTGTATTAAGGTGAAAAGGTGTATCAATTCCCAAATGGTTCATTTATTTCTCCGCACTGAGCCTCACCTCACCTACAATGGGTCTTAAGAGAATAAGAAAACGGATAAATGCGAATAACACCATAATACTACAAGGGGTTGGAAAAAGAGTACCTAATAGTTTACTTAAATAAATGAGTTTTATAAGTAATTCATCTAACCTAAGTAATATACCTACATATACATATGTATCAATATATACGTGTATAAATTCTCAGTTCAATACTAAAGTGAAGACGAATTAAAAACATTGTTATATACCTATAATTCCGTTATCATTTCTTTTAAATAAATTAAAGAGCATTTCTTTTTAATAAATAAATGGCATGACAATTAGGTATATTTCCTCCTTATCCGTATGAACCGGCAAATTATCAAAGGTTCAGTGCACTAAGATTTGTCAAAACGTATATTATAGGTATGTAAATGTCTGCGAAATATCTTCCCAAGACCTTATCGTCTCTAAAACCATTATCCGCCGATCTTATTACAGGACTTGATTGGAAATTATCAACAAATATCGCCACAGTAAATTCATTCAACCGAGGCTTTTTTAAGCTAATCTCGTGACGATACAGATTTGTCAAGAGATTTGGTTTCAAGCACATCTCTGAAGGAATACCTTGTTATCCCAAATGAAGCTTTGTATCGATATTCGTAAAGTTCATTATTTTTTATCGTTCAATAAAACCTGTTTATTCTGATAAAAAGGAAACTAGCAACTCTACATCCTTCTCCATAAGTTTTATTATCGTTTGTAAGTTCAGTTATGTAAAATTGAGAACGACAAACCAAGATGGAACCGCCAAATATTGAGACCTTTATTTATGTCCACTTCAAGTTCATTGTGACTTCAAAATTAATGTTTGCGAAAACAAAAAATGATAATTAAGTATTTCGTAATGATTCGATACCATCTGATCGTTTCCTGGTAAATACTTATAAAAACTGAGGAAAAATCTTCAGCAATAGTTAAACATTGAAAATAACTCAAGAACTGAAAGCTAAGTATTAAACATAATATTGTTTTTGATTTCTTTCAGATATAGACAGACGAGAATGAGACTAACATTTTAGTACCTCAATAATATAACTTATAATTTGCTCTGCCTCGTTTATTTTATATTTTAAGCAAATTGAAGCATATCGTAACTTAACGAAAACAAAGGCATCCACATTTAAGAAATAAAACAAGGCAATATTTTTGTTCGCCTATCCTTACGTACGCACAAATAAGCCTACAGGCTTTTACCTTAAGATCCGGTGGGATTGAGTTGATCTATCTTACGCCAGTTTGATTACCATACATTCGTTAAAAGCCTACATTCACCACGGAGCTACGAAAGTTATCTAATTATTCACGCATGTGCACCACCATCCATAATTTATTTTCAGATTAGTAACGGATACATTCAAATAAGGCGTATGAACAATGCTTTGAATAACCTTATATGACGCAATACACTAACCTCTAAATCAAGATGTCTGCTTCATAACTACTCATATTATTGGGGTATTTTTGGGCTATTTTATATAACAATCAAAACTTAAAGTATTTTGTAGGCAACAATATGTCAAATGAGTAATTATTAAATGGTTATATATGAATCTATTCAAAATATTCTGTTGCGTTCTGCACTCATTTCAATTCAATTTTTCATTCAATTTAATGTAGTAGGTAATAAAAATTCAGCCTGAATTTAATACAATAAAAAAAATTATAGAGAACAATGACTAAAAAGCCTACAAGGGTAGGTATGCAATGCTTTAAGTATTTTTGGTCAATAACAGCGTAGCTGAATAACTTAGGTACCTACCTACTAAATTAACTAAGTTGAAGTAAGTTCTCCTTTATTTTCATGCATCTATGTAATTGCTATATATTGTATTGCCTGTCTTATACTTCTACCTTTACCTACACTTTATGCAAACGGTGGAAGATTAAAACAATATATTTGCTTCGTTCCGTGGAGTTTCATTAATGCATATGAAGCATATTTTACTTTAATCAAGTGAAAATTAATCCATATAATATGTACCTACTTGCGAAATATGGTGCGGAGGAAGTTGTGATCTTCCTTCATTTTAAAATGACGATTTTTAAGCATCGTGTAGCCAGCCTGATGGTTGATGAAGAGATTTGTTTCTTTTTAAAGAGATCGAAGATATTTCAAGTATTAGTTAAGTGAGTATTAAGCGAACTTTAGTATTCTGTGTTGCTATAATGATTAATGACTCTTTAAATCAAAAATGGTTACTAATAGCGGTTCGATTATTAATCAAATAAGGAAAATATAGGAAATTTCAAATCGGGAAAACTCATTAGAACAGCTATAAAAATATTGTATCGGTTTGCTTAATCTGTTTTATATTACATAAAAATTGACGTTTGTATAATATACATTAAATATCTTAACACCAACGGCGTTTGATGTTTGAAAATTGGCAATATATGCATATTTTAATGGAGAAATCGCCACCATTCACCTAGTATAATATAAACATAGAGTATATAACAGGGACTGAATACCGGTCAATTTACTATGGGAGTTATACCGGTACAATAAAGGTTTTGGTTAATATTCTTTCGTTTTTATTTATATTTACTGAAGAAATTGACTGTGGTAAGTTTAGTGTGTGTTAAAACTAATATCATAGTTTCTCAGTCAGACACTTATTTTGGAAAATAAAAATTAACCGGTTCCATTCCCTGTTATATACCTACTCTATATAAACATAGAGTATATACCTTTAACCTATTTGAAAAATCCATGTATTACAGATAATATAAATGCTCTTTAGTTCAACTGAGAATAGACTCATTTGAGTTCAGTCCATCAGTAGTCGATAACAATATAACTCAAAGGTGAAGGCACTCAACATTTTTCACATATTATCTGTATTCCATACTTCGTTATACGTAGGTAATTAAGATCCCTGAGTGCAATTATACTCCTTTCTAGTTAAATTAATATACGTAAGAGTTTTGAGTAATGAAAGCTTAGAGAGACAGGCTTAAAAGTTAGCTTACAGGTTCCAATATTGCACAGAAAATATTTTACAAGTTTTTGTCATAAATGTGATACAATAATAATTAATCTTAAAACTGTGATAAGAAGGAATTTATTTTCTCAAGCGATTGTTTGTATAGCTATTTATGCAGAGTGCAGTCATCATTATATTAAAATATATAGAAGGTTTCTCAAGCTTAAATACTGGATTATTATAACAAGATAGAATATAATAATGATAAGTAAATGTCTTAAGTTTTTAAAACTAAGTTTGAAAATCCTAATTAGTGATTGTGTTTTTTCTAAACTTGGATTTGTTAAGTAGATTATAATCTGAATGATAGGTATAGATATATTACATAATTAAATTAATTTTACATTTATGCATTAGGAAGCCGTCATTCTAAATTAGATCTAGGTAGGTATATCTGAACGTCAAATTATATCTAAGGTCTTTGGAAAAAAAATGTAGATATTGTAATGTTATACTACTTCAATAATTAAATCTTATAAGTATGTTAATAAAGAATTTAACATAATCGCTACAAACTTTACAAAAAGAACCTTACCTCATAATTCTTATTTTCAGGAAAATCACGAAGGAAACCCAAATATTGTCGTCAAGAAATCTCTTTGTTTTACTTTATGGCGACAAGTTTTACCCAGCACTGCGAATACATCTGCCCGATTAAACTCAAAGAATTTGTATTTAAAAGCACCCTAGTGGCAAAAAATAGGGAAAGCGGATCCCATTGTGTCACCCCAATGTAAAAACTGGGCCAATAGGGAATGATTATCCCCACAACAATTGATTTTTTCTACCAATCGATATGATTTCACAAAATGGCGCCCGGTCTACATTTTTTTATTCGGTTCCATTTTTGAAATTCTTTGCAACCAGCCATATCACGCACAGGAGTCTTTTAAAATTAGGCCTTTTTGATTTGAATATATTTTTAATAAGGTTTTACTAAATACAAAATTTAAAAGCCTATTATTAAGTTATTTGTAAATATTTTGTTTTTAACCTGCTTATGTAGGTAGATAATTTTTTTTTAATAAGGTAAGAGGTTTTGCTTTTGATATATGGATAATAGATATAGATATACCTAGATATTATAATATCTGCCAAAGCTATTCATACAACATATTAAATTTCTTTACTTCACAATTAAATAAATTTTAAAATCTTTTCTTTATTAAATAACCTTTATGGTTAGTTTCTAAATAAATAATATTTTCTTAATCAACACCAATTAAAAGCGATCTGGTAGGGACACATTGTATGGATGTTTAACATACATAGAAGTCATATCAGATTATTTATTAGAGGTCGATATAAGTGTCCTGTGAATTTCATATCGTTATCAAATACGGAAGGAATATACGTATATGTATCATTCTGTGAATGGAAAATAATGACATATTGACTAACTTCGATGGTGATAGTAATTTTTATACCTACTTATCCAATACTATAGCTACTGATTTTTTTTCAGACTCGTTATGTCAGAGTCTTTACATCATTGATGGATTTAGAATTTTGTAAAATATAAAAATTATTTTTACACAGATAAAAAGACGTCAAGGACAGAGTGAGCGTTCTGGCATCGGTCATGGATTTGTGAACGCAGCATAAAAAGGGGGTCAAAATTGTGTTACTGACGGATGTCTTATGGCTGGGGTAATATCTAACTCCAAGTAAACCTCATACTAGTCTGTCTATGTCTCGTGCAAGGCGTTTGTTAGTCTGTGTATTTGGCGTAACGGAGAAAATACAGCTTTATGTTAAGTCATAAAGTTTTTCTGCTTTTTAAAAACTCGGGGAGAAAAAAATAAGATTTTTCATAATATTTATCATTTAAAATTACACTAGAAAACAACACTCAGAAGGAAAAACAATGTTGAAAAATATCAGCTCAATAGATGTTATCAATATGTAAAGGCAAAGACCTCGACAGACGAAATTGTCATTTGGAAAGCTTGCGTTACAATAGCCAATCTGGCACTATGAGTTATGGGTCTCGTTCGTTTAACCCGTCTTCGATTCTCTATACCGAAAATAAATAACTGAATACCTAAGCTTAGCATAGAGGCATACATATCTATCCATTGAAATTATATAAGTAAGGTCTTATTTCGGTAAATATTCTAAAATATAAAAAAATAAAACATATTATATGTTTAAATTATGATGAATTTAAAATAATACCGAAACAACGGACTCGTTGACGAGTTGCATTCGAATGGGTCGCGGGTTTGAAATCCACCGGGTCTGACATGTAAGCAATTTTCTGTAAAAAATATTTAGGTACGCTTTTGCCACTTCAGGCAATAAATCAGCCTAAAGAATGTCGAATTCTGACAGTATTCAGGTACATATAATAACAGTAGTAAATAAATGTATAATGCTCATCACCGATTAGGTAGGTACCTAATATTTTCTGAATGAGGGTTTACCTAAAATATCTTATAAAGAATAAAGTACCTACTACTTACATAAAAAATCGACTAATTTTTAAATAATAGTTGTGTTGTAATAAAATTTTTGGTCGGAATTCAAAATTCTTATGATAATATGCAATAGCGGTAGGTACTACTTCTGACAACATTTCAGCCTGTGACGAGGTATAGGTAGGTAGTTGCATGTAAGTAATTTCTTTTGTCTCAAAGTCACAAAGAAAAATACCTACTATGTAGTTCTTCTTCTTCAGGTGCCTCTCCAATTAATGAAGGTTGGCGGTCAGCGATTTAAATTTGTCTCTGTCCCGGGCTGTACGGAACAGTTCAGCGGCACTGGCGATTCCCGTCCATTCCCTGATGTTGCGAAGCCACGACTTTTTTCTGCGGCCAACACTTCTTTTTCCGGCCACTTTTCCCATAATTATTAGTTGCAGAAGTTCGTACCTATTGTGCCTTAATACATGCCCTAGGTATGCAACTTTCTTTTTCTTTATGGCCATTAAAAGCTCCCGGTTTGTGCCAATTCGTCGCAGAACTTCCACATTCGGAACTTTTTGGGTCCAGCTTATCCTCATCATACGCCTGTAAGCCCACATTTCAAAAGCCTCAATGCGCTTTCTGAGATCTTCTTTTATCGTCCACGCTTCACATCCATACATTATAACTGGCCAAATGTAGCATCGGAGAAGTCGTGTACGTAAGGAAATCTTTAGGTGGCGGTTACAGAGAACTTTTTTCATTCCATTGAAAGCATTCCTAGCGATTTCAATTCGGGTCTTGATTTCCATTTCACTGTCCCATTGTTCATTCAACCATGTACCTAGATATTTGTACTTATTCACTCGCTCCAGGTTTTGTCCAGTTACCTTAATGTCACAAGAAGGGAGAGTTTTTCTCGATATAACCATGACTTTAGTCTTAGTTACATTCATTTTAAGTCCAGCTCTCTCACTGTAATTATTCAAACGCTGCACAAGTTCTTGCAATTGGGCTTCGGATGACGCTATCAAAACTGTGTCATCGGCATATCTGATGTTATTGATATTACGTCCATTGATCTTAATACCACAGTCAATGTTTTCAAGTGCTTCCGTTATGATTGATTCCGAGTACAGGTTGAAGAGAGTTGGTGATAAAATGCAACCCTGTCTAACTCCCTTTTTTATTTCAATGTCGTTGGTCAACTCTCCATCCACTCTAACGTTCGCTTTCTGATTCCAGTACAAATTTTGTATAATCCGAATATCTTTCCCGTCCAGACCTATGTCTTTTAGTATCTTTATCATTCTGTCGTGTTGGACACGGTCAAAGGCTTTTTCATAGTCAATAAAACCAAGAAAGACATCCTGTTGCATATCTCTGCATTTTTGTACCATAACTTGTACTGCAAATAGTGCTTCTCTTGTGCCCATGCCTGAACGAAATATCTTTTTCTAATAAGTCTTTATAAATACTATGTAGTTATAAAGACTTATTAGAAAAAGATATTTTATGTACCTGTATAAATATGTAGGTACCTGTATAAATATGTATTGAGTTAAAAAAATATTAGATTCTGTCAAAAATCTATTGAAGTAGGGTACGTAGGTACCTACTGTTATAAATGGTAGCACTATGTAGGTACCTACCCTACTTAGCAGTATCAACTAGAACAAATCCCGATATATTTTTTGTTTCTGTATGTTTGTCTGTTTGTACGGTGTAATCTTCGAAACTGGTGGACCGATTTACATGGTGGTACCTTACCTATATCCCCGGTCAATATCTTAGATACTTTTCATCCCAAAAAAATTCAAGAGTTCCCAACATGTAGGCTTTGTTTCATCGAAATCGGTTGTCGAAAACAACTAGTAGTAGTGTGTAAATAAATCTAAAGATAATTTTTCACAGCTGTTTTCGTAACAAAACAATTCATGTATTATGGCTTGTATTGTTTATACTACACTATACCTACTACAGAATTGTAATTAATATAAAAAGGTTGTGAACGTAACATACCTACATTCCTTAAGTATTAACGACATTATATGAAATAAGTTCTATTCCTTTTTTTGACCACCTTCGTGGTAAGCGCGAGGCGATAAACACTTTTTTAAGGCTATTATTACGAATGAACGTCTGTCAAGAAAACCCACCCTTCCAAAAATTCTAATAATTAAATATTTCATTGTGGATATACACCGCTTTATTTTAGTCATACTGGCGACATCTATCTTTGCACTCCCAAAGCAGGCTTTAGTATCTTATATTAAGGAATAACTATGTGTGCTGTTTTCCTCGTAACAATACTGCACACAGCAAAGCTCTACAAACTTATTTACTACGCCCGTATTCGTAGCGACGATGATAACGGTTGTTAGTGTGCGTGAACCTTGTACTTACGCTGTGTTCACGCGGCAGCTTTGTATGTGTTCGTAGAACTGTATAAAGTGTAAACAACACGCACACAAATTTACCAATGTTTGATACTGCGTACTACTAGCGCCATCTATTCGAAAGCAGTGGCACTACACTGAGACGATTATCTTGCAGAATGGTGTATGTTAAAATTTAGTTTTGCTGTCAACTAAAGTTGTTTTGTATGTCTGTGCGTTTATTTTATTTTTAAATATTAATATCTTAAATTTTAAACCTACAATGTTGTTTCTAATAACGTCACGATTTATTTAGTGTATTGATTTCAAATGTTACATTAATAGTAAGTAAATAGTTATAATGGCCATGGACAGACTGAATGATGGGAGTAGTCGTATCCTTAGGCTTAATATAAATTTATAGAAAGCTACAGATCTTGCTTCTACTTTTTTACTCTAATAGTAGCCGTCTGTCACCATTCAGCTTCTTGAACAACAAATAGAATTTATAGCGTTTTAAAAATTAACTCTCTTTTATCTTGGCATAGGTATAATATAAGAATATTAAATAGATTTAAATATAACAATAAGATAGGCAATTTAATATTTGGTATATACTTCAAAACAAAGATATAACTATAGACTGATTTTATGAGTGTTATCAGTGTCAAAGAAAACCCAATCAATTTCAAAAGTGCTTATCAATAGCTTTTATACAAGCACTTTTTTACGTATTTACAATGTTATGAAAATATTAGCAGACGATGTATTGTCCAATGTCAACCAACTGGAATATTAATAAAAATTCAGTTACGCGGTTATTCGCTACGAGCGCCTCTTAAAATAGAACTTTATCAAAGACTTCCAATGCGTAGAGCGACTTTAGACGAGATTTGAATGATTAAAGCATAGATACAATTAACTATTCCGATCTCATTTACAAAATAAATTACACATGTAAACTAGTTTGATTGTGTACAAAAAAGTAGTTGTCTTTCGATATGAATTTCAATGAGTATTTTCACAAGAAAATTTCATATTGCTTGTCCGTTAAGTCACTATATGTTATTATAAATTTTCCTATGCCCTACTTCTCTGTATAAGCCGATGAGTAAGCCACTATCAAAACGATTTTTTTACATCTCCAACGGGATTCGAGTCCATAACTTATAACATAAATTACTTTCTTTAGGATTGAATATACCCGCTTATTGAACCATAACCGTTTACCAAAGTAATTAAATTTCCGTACATCGCTTAATTCGATTTAAGCAACCATTTTGAAGAAACATTCAAGTAATCTCCAATGTTTATTATAAGAAGTCCCATTAACTTGTGAACATTGCGTAACTCAATTCAAATTTCGAATCGGTCAAGTTCCGTTATCGCGCACAATATATTATGAAACCAGTATGCCCACAATATCTTAAATGTATCCATAATGCAAACGGGCTCTTTATATTATATAAAAAAACTGTCAGCCTGATAGACCAAGGTCTTAGTACCTACGTAAAGTATAATACGTGGTTATATTATATATGAATTTATGTTACTGAAACATCAGCTTTTATATTATAATATCAAATAATGATCAAATATTTTACTAGAAAAAGTGACCTTCAACCGTATACAGTACATCAGAACTGAATTTTTAATCAGTTAAGATCGTCATAATCATTTTGTTCTAATAACAGTAACAATTCTGTCATTATTAAATCCATTTTTTATTTCATAATTTGGTTTTTATTAACGGTTGTTAGGTACAATTACAATGGTTAATAAAGAGTTGAAATAAATAAATAAGTAATAATTACAAAATGTAGAGTTTTTATTTTTCTTCGGGGTAGGTAATTTATGAAAGTATTGAAAAGGTTTGAAAAATTATTTTATTGATGAAAAATTTAAATCTATTTACTAATTATGATTAATAAAGGCTCTATTGAAGTTTTTAGTTTGAAAATTTAGTGAAGTAAACTGTTGAGCTCACGTAAAAGTCTTAGGCATAATATTTTAGCTAGAATAGCTCTTAAATAGATCTATAAATAAAGTACACCATATATCTATATTTTATATTGAATTAAAATTCTTTAAATTTATTATTATTTCATAGTAATAGTTATAAAATATGAATGACTGACTTATTTAGTTGCGTGCCGTTTTTACTTTAATCAAGGACGAAAACACCTACATTTTCCATTAGTTCATTGACTTCTGGTGTGCGTCTTGAGGGGTTGGTTAGCCCCTCATATTCTATCTCATTTGTATCTATGCAGCTAGAACGGGACGAGTATACCGAGCTAGCAATTGTCGCTTGTGACAGGTGACGATAATTGGCGTGTGGAGTCGACCGCGTTTGAACTTTTGAAGGTCGAAAAATAAACATTTGGTCACGACTTGCGATTTTTTAACGTAAACTGATTGTCAGCTGATGTAATTATGAATGTTGAGTCTAGCTCTATGCGTGACTACTCGTAAATAAGTTTTAAATTCATATATCGTTCATTCATGCTTCACAAACTGAAATTATTTATATGGGAGAAGATATTGCGGTGTCTGGAGTTAAGATAAAGTTATTTATCAAGATATTGTAAGAGGGTTTAATCTCTCGATTTTAAAAGCGTTTGGTGAAAACTTGTTTTAACTAAAGAAAACGCGTTATAATTAAAAACGGGTTTCAAAATCAGATATACATATATCGTTAATTCAAGTTCCATAATTAAAATTAATTTATATGGATGGAGATATTTTTTTCTCTAGAATTTTGGTAACCTACTATACCGATTTTTAAAACTCTACAATGAAGAATAGCTTCAACTATTTCATTTATTTATTTGATAATAAAAACGATTATGGCTCAATCGTTACATCATTGCAATTGAATTTTATTATTTGATTATAGGATATTATACAACAATAAAAAAATATAGTAAGTAGGTACATTCATATTTTTTTCCCTGTTTCGTTACTTCTAGTTTTGACCAAGTGAGAGATATTGGGTAATTTATTTATTATTAAAAATAAACTACGTTATTAAACTTGTTTTTCAACAATGCTGTGATGTGCAAACATCGCGTTCATATCAGCTTCAGCCCATGTAGATACCTACTTCTAAATGTTTGAAGTAATACAGAAGTCAAGAGCTTTATTTTTGTTATGTGGCCTAGGCATAATCTTTCAAGTTCAAAGTAAGACTCGGATTTGCCCACGACTTCGTCTGCGATGCTATCGAAAGATTATTATTTTTTATAATAATTATTGTAACTAGGTACCTGTATCTACTTACATAATTATGAAAATTATTGTCCTACTTTAAACCTGTGTAGCGTATCTGTCAGTGAATTGATATAAAATGTTTTATTTTTTCAAATGTACCTACTAATACTAAATACATGAATAATTAATAGAAAAATCCTAAAAATAGGAATAATAGAACATTCTCAAAGGAGCCTCAGAGACGATTTTTTTTAAAACTTAAACTGTTTTTAGTGTTCCGTACCAAAAACAGAACCCTTATAGAATCACTTCTTTGTCCATCTGTCTGTCTGTTCGTCTGTTAAGGCCCATTTCTCAGGAACGAAATTAATATCAAATACTCAGGTGTGAAATAAGGGATTGCAGACCTAAGTAGGTTCCTATAGCAGTCTTAAAATCAAACTTCTAAGATTCGGCCTTTTATGCTTCGTTTATGACGCATATTTTGACACTTGCAAGGGAATAAAAATCTATAGGCTACCTACTTCCAGTTGACCTAGGATCATGAAATTTGGGCCTGAATCAATATTATGTAGCTTGTGCTACATAATATTGTGTGTAAAGGAAAATATCCAAAAACCAGAAATTTGTACTTTTTTAATTGGGAAAATCCATCCAATAAACTAAAAGTTTGTACGGAACCCTCGATGCGCTAGTTTTATTCGAAATATTTAAATAACTTGACAAGTTATTTGGCAATTAAGCATCTGAAGTAGTGGTTACTTATACATATTATTACATAATTCTTAACCTATTATGAATAAGTTCCAATACACGAATGTCATCATTACTAGTTTATATAAGCTATCTCTTTTTATCAATTGACGATATCTTATTACAGAAAGGGACGGATACGTAGATACGCATTCGCCTTAAAAAGGCTTCGACGGGAAAACTGGTATTAGTCGAATGCTTCGGGACGCTGTTATCGATAGAGTGACTAATGAATAAATATGATGTCCTGAATTATAGGTACATATTTTAGATTTTTGTAATATCTGAATGTATGCTTTAGTATTGAATACAACTTTATGATCATAATCCGGTAGAGAAATTAATCACTATGATTATAAAAATATAATTTGTAAGTAGGCATTGTAAAGGTTATAATTACCGTAAAATAATGTAATAATAAATATTATTACATTATTTTACGATACATATTAAAAGCAACAATGTGCTCATAAATCCGAAAATCGTTTTAACAAAAAATAACGTAAATAAAGTAAAAATAAAGAATCACAAACGAACAATAATAGGCATTCTATTAGAATAACTACCAAAATTACCACTAAAGTAATAACTCACTAGATATTGTGCGTCTTAGAAAAAAACATTCAACGTCCCGAAGCATTCGGTGAGTACTGAAGAACCTCCAAGGATTTTGGATAGATGGCGTTAGTATCTAATGGCGCCCTTTTCACCTTAAGTCGAAAATCTCTAATACGACTACAACAAAAATCAACGTAACATCATGCAATATATCCTATCATCTTAACCAAAACTATCTGAACAAAAAAAAAATCTCATTCAGAGAGAAACGGTTTTGAATAAATTTGAATAATGATTTCCTTTCGAGATCCGCGAATTTGTATGGCGGACACAAAGCTACTTTATACCTGGAAAAATTCAGAAAACAAGTATTTTAACTTTAACTAAGCTTCGGAGAACGACAAATGTCAATAGGTATTTCCTATCATTGTTATTTCGTATAAGAAATGTCATTCATACCTACATGAGTATTACAAGAGTACCTACTTATTGTTTTTAGTCAGTTCTTTCCATACAAGGACTTATAAAGAGATCAAGATAGTTTTTGTTTTAGATCTTTCGTGGTTTCCACATAATTTTAAGTCTTAAAAATAACCTTTGAAATGGTTTTTAGAACATGCTGTTCAAATTCATTTGAATACTACTACCTAAGCAGCTACCATCAGTTTGGCATGCTACTTTTACTGAGAAGAGCCAATAGGAATCTCGAAAGTTACTCTATTTATAAACATTTCGAGTATAAATTCTTATAAGAAATTTCAAACAAACACAAGACGTTTCTCATAGGATTTGTACTCCTAGTAATGTCTTATTCGAAATTTAAATATACTATGACATTAATTGGCATGGTTCTAAATTTGAAATGGTATTAGGGATGTTCCTAGATCAGACGGTGTTGCATAATGGCGTGTGTCTGGGCGTCCTATCGCTATACTTATAGTCTCGCACACATCCATTTCCACGCATGCGCATATCAATCCTATTTGTGGGTAAATACTTTGTATGTTTAGTCAATAATTTGGCACAACCCTATGAGGTATATATAATAGAATGTTATAATTTGAAAATGGAAAGAAAAATCACGAATGTATTCTCTTGTAGACTAAATATTTTTACTTCCACATGTTAAACGTTTAAGTTTATTTAAATTAATACTTCCTAATTATCATAGAGCATACTTTACTTGTAATTAATGACCCAAATAAAACTGAAATAATATATTGCTACATGTTTTTCTTCTTATTAAAATTTTTATTCTTATAGGTACCTATACCGAAAACAAGAAGACATTTTAGTTTATACTTTGGTATTTGTTTTATTAACTTCACTAGTAAGATTTCCCTTGAGTTACATAGCGTCTAAGTGATTTCTCTTTTGGGTTCTTTAGTAGAATATTACGTTATTACATAGTACCTTCTTGTTTATTCGGAACCAAGCGAGATACCCATCCATTTACGTTGTCCAACGGTACGGACGGATGCCAGCACAAGCATGTTAGCCATACTAATACAAGTTGGTACTATGCGAATGTAACTTTCGTCCCTTTTTACGGATCCGAGAATTTATTTAGTAGGTACCTACTTTTAATTGATGAAATATAATAAAAAGTGGTTAAAAAAACTTATAAATAAGACAGATTAAGTGATCTTTTCTTTTGAATCGCCCAGCGTCGAGAGTGTGACTACATATTTTCACCAAATATTTTCTTCTAAGCAACCTTGAACAACATTGAGAAGCATAAGGGCCGTCGCACTTGGGATGTTCTTGTGTACTTATTCCACTCGTACGAACACGTACGAATACGCACGAACGATCCCAACACTCCGATTAGGTACTATAGAGCCTTGCACACTGAATACGAACTGGTCGTGCGTGTACGCGCGTATAGTTCCGACATATGAAATCGCGACCCAGGGGGCCTCGCGCCCCGAAAATGTAAGAATTACTTAAAAGCTGTGAACGCGCCAAAAAAAATGTTTACCAAAAAAAGCCATTTTTTGCGCTGCCGAAAGGCCCCGCAATATGAATCTTGCCCACATAAAATTTAGGTCTTACGCCTCCACTGAATCCACTCCATCAGTCTCAACTTGCTTAGAGTTTTAGGCGTTCGTACGTTCAATTAATATGGATATAGAAAAAGTATATAGTCTGGTCTTGAGAAAGTTACTGTATTTAGTTATAGCTGATTGTGGCTAAAATATAATCAAATGTATATTTATTCATGTGCAGATACCTATGAAATAACGATGTTACCGGTTACGGTTCACAATCAATTCTGTCATTTCAATGCAGAAAAACGAAACCAGTGTGCGCGTTCAATTCGTTCGTCCAATAACGTACGTTTACGTACGATACAAATTCGTGTCCAATGTGCGACCGCCCTAAGAGTCGTGTAGCTTTATAAAGTATCGTAGAAAATAGAAAAGTAACGTTTATATAAGTTAAAAAGAGAAGCCTGAAAGGATAAGGTACCTATCCCTGTATTAAAAATACTTTAATATGAGAGTATAAGTTAGAAAAAGTATCATAGTATGAGATATCCGAAAATATTCTCTCATATAACTGAATAATTTATAAGCTTATAATATGTAGCTCTACATATATATAAAACATAGACATAGACATAGACATTCTTTATTCGACATAAAACACAAATAAGATACAAAATTAAGCTTAACTATGGTGAGTATTTATACTACAATTTATTGTGTAATGCCGAAAAGGATACTTCATCAGCATTTGTTGCAGTTATAAACTGCAACACTGGTTTTCAGAAGTATCCCTTACCGTCAATCTCAGCCTAAATGACAACTATGCTTACAAATTAAATATAATATAAAATTAAGTACCACTATTAGAGAAAAATAATAATAATAAAGAATAAGTAATAAAACTATATAACATTTACATAAAACCAACTCATAATACATAATATTAAAATACTTACACACAAATTATAATAAATAGGAAGCTACGACTCTGGCACCCAGCGACAAATTCCGTTGATAGGTTACTAAACTTAATTTATAATATTTTTTAAAACAAACCACCGAATGTAAGTTTTTAATCGGTGGTGGTATATTATTCCAACATTTTGTCGCTGAGTACCTGAAGCTACCCCTAAATGATGCTGTATTATATTTTGTTATAATTAAGCCTTTATTACACAGCAATCTAGTACGAATCGCACCGCTACACCACTCCAATTTCCTATACAGATAACTTGGCTGTTGTGTTTTTGTTATACCAAAAAGCAGAGTTGCCAGATGCAGTTCCCGACGAAGTACCATCTTTAGTAGGTTGTTCTGCTGGAGATAGGGCGTGACATGTGTTCGGGACGGGATATTAAAACAGAATCGAGCACAAGCGTTTTGCACTCTCTGAATAGTACGCTCCGTTCGAGCAAGAAGCCGAGGTCCATATACTACATCTCCATAATTTAGTTTAGACAGGACCAAGGCTTCACACAGTCGAACCCGTAACTCTACGCTCAGTAAGTCTCGCACGCCATATAGGATTTTTAATCTATATAGACAATTACGTACTATATTTTGTACATGACCCTCAAAACGCAAGTATGAGTCGATTTGCAACCCGAGACTACGTGCCTCATCCACACGCTCGATAATATCCCCAAGAACATATATTCTGGGGTCCTGAACTTTCACATCAGAAATCTGCTTTTCAGTTCCCAAAACCATATATTTAGTTTTTGTTGGATTTAGAACTAAAGAACCCATGTTAGCCCAGTTTGTTATAAGTTGTAAATCCTCATTTATTTTTGCAACGGCTGATTGAGTATCTTTTGGACTAAAAGAAAAATAAATCTGAATATCATCAGCATAGATGTGAAACAGTGAGTGCTTAATGCATTTGATTACATCCGCGCTGTATAGGGAAAATAATAATGGTCCAAGGATAGATCCCTGTGGTACACCCCGAGACAAACAAAAAACAATATTATATTACAATTAATCAATTCTTCCAAGTACGAAATTATAAAAGAACATAAGGTTTTATTTGTCAAACATTTAAGATAGTGTAAAGCGGCATATCAATAAATTCAATAAGTAATCAGATTTGCGGACATTATTACCGCTCCGAGTTTGCAATCGATGGAATAATGGCTATGAAATTCGACACAACCAACCTTTTTTCTCCTTATTTTGCCCAAACACATTGAATCACTGAAAATTAATTTTGTAAATGGCCTCGTGACTAATAAACATATTTTAACTCGTTTAAATTTCCAATATACACACAAAATCTACCTCCATGTCTTGTAAAGCTAAGTCTACAATAGCGACAATTTTACCGGGTTTTTTGGGGTAGCTTGTAAACATTATACACACTATGTAACATCAGAGATCTTTATTTAATGTTACAATTTAACTTCTAAATTAATTATCATGGGTAAAGTATTTTTTTTGAGAATATTTCAAATTCTCAATTATTGCATTAATATTATCACTGAATAAATTAAATTAATATATACCTATGCTCATCAAGTAAGTGAATGTGTACTCACCTTAAGGTTAGTTATCAGTATTTTTTTGGCAAGTAAGTAGATATTCGATAAATGCAATTCAAGAAATAAGAACAAAATTACTATCCAGTTTTGATTTTACCTGAAATGAATTCGATATCGGTAGGTACCTGGTACATACCTGCTATAGGTACCTACTAATAAAAATTAATTACCTATTTGTTTCATTTTTTTTTTAATTATATTGAAACTGTGACGGGAGTAGGTAATGTATTATCTAGAAGCTACCGAGTGTGGCGATGAAAAGATTTAATTAATAATTGAGTAACTCTTTTCAGAGCCCTATCACGAATAACTTGCAAGAAAGTAAGTACCTACTCGTCAATTGGTAATTTGTATTTTTTATGTTCGATATCGATAGACGAGCACGAGGTTCACTTGATGGTAGGTGATGCCTCAGCCACAGAACATAAATACTTACTTTCTGGTAAGTTGTTCTAGCTTGACCCTCAGATCCACTTAATATTCTAGATTTAACTTTACTCAATTCATAATTCATTTATCTATTCTTGAGAATTGTGAAAATGTCAAATTTCTAAAAATAAAACAAGTCTTAAAACTAGATTTAAATTAGAGTCATGTCTTGGTTTAAGACATCTTTATTATCGGGACTAAGACATATTTCAATAAGCAATTCTTGTAGGTACCTAATCAGTTAACACAGTTAAGATTAATCAATTTGTCTGATATAATATACCTAGATATACATTTCAACACATCATTTTTATGACGTAGGTAGATATTGACTTGATCTTGAGTAAATTTTTGTAATATGATAACAATTTTATTTGAAGATTTAGTTCATGTTTTCACATCCTTTCCGTAGGTATGACAAAATTAAAAATACACGAAGTTAAAACTCAACATTAATTTTACACGAGCTCTGAGTAAGCGTCAACAAAGAAATATCAAAGTTTAAATTGGGAAGAACAAAAAATATTTGAATCCAAAAAAATTAAACCTTTTCTTAAGAAGGCCTTCTTATTATGTCATTCTAGACATAAAGTATCTGACTGCGATTTTCGAATTAGGAACAGACCATTGGGATTTTAATTAAAATGTCTATATCAGCCCACGCAATTATAAAATAAAGTAATTTTGGACTAATGTGCAAACTTAGATACTTTAGATTGACTTTAACTATAATTAATTAAAAATACTTTTTTGTTTGACTAAAACCATAGGTTATAGGATATATAGATATATATAGAGTAATTGCTATATAGTAGATACGTAATAAAAATATTTCGACGTATCCGAGGAATAAAATTATTGTAATAGACAAAAGATTTTTTTTTTTATGAAGAATAAGTAAACATTTGACCGCAATCCAGCCTGTTGGTAAGCACGGATGCGATCTAAATGGGAGCATGCTTACTTAGAAATAGCCTATTCACTCTGGCTTTGAAGACGTCAAGATAGACCCAGGTAGAGAATTCCATTCCTTGGCGGTTGGGAGGATAAAGTAGGAGGCGTACCGTTTCGTACGAATATATGGTACATCAACCAAATATCAGGATAAAATCCCACTCTGTGTCTGGCCGTCCGATGGTGAAAGGGAGCTGAAAACTGTTGTTGTGTTAAAAACTGTTTATAAACATTACCAAACAGTTTTTAATGGTTTGTAATATTGTATTTTTATAATATTGTATTGTCTCTGTCAAACTGTATGACTATGGGTTTATACCAGAATAAATAAATATTATTTTCCGATTTTGGTCTAAGTTTTGTAGCCTATATTTATTTTATAATCGTTTACCAAACATTGAAGGGTGTGTAATAATAAAATTTAAGCAACTGTATCTAATACTTATAGATAATTTAATCTAGGTTAATATTCATGATCTACCTAACTTAACTACCAGTCATTTATAATAAGTAACTTATACGCTATTAAAATAAGTTAATAATTAAACGGAGCAATCTCAAAGTAGGTTTTATCTATTGAAACGTATCTATATTCTGAGATAGAAGCGAAGTAATACCTAAACGATTTCGTTATCTCCACTGATACTAAATATTAATGCTTAAAATAATTTATGCTTATCTAGTTGCTAGATATAATTTTAATCTGACGTTAATAATGAATTGGCCACACAAGTGTAATACTATAACTATGCATTAAGGATACTTACTAGCTATAGGATCTCTAGGTATAGGATTTATATTGATTGGTCGGGGGTTGGGCCCTTTCCAAACAAGGGTGCAGACTCATTATCACCGGTTCCATATAGGGTTGACATTTTTCCTTATATCCATTAATGGTAAATGGTAAAATAACTATAGTTGGCAATTTGGATTGAAGAAATGCGGCAAATAATGACTCTACTTTATTGATTTCATAATGACTAAAATATATTTTGTGTAGAAAAAAATTAAAAGAAAAAATGAAGAACATCCCGTATTAATAATTTGTTGGTCCAAAATAAAAAGTAGTTTCAAGTTTCAACCCTCAATTTGATATGAGTGCAAAATGTAAATATCTATTATTCTAGAGTTCGACGTAGACGATTTTCTTCAACAACTGTTCAGTGTACAGTCAAGATGAGATTTCCATGACTTAGTGCATTTCGTAGACGACATTCCATTTCAACTAGTTTAAAATGCATTGAGGAGATTACTTTACTCGTTCAACTTGTTTCTGTATTCTACATAACTTAATAAAAATCTCTAACTATAGAAGTCACTATCAGACTCAGGTTTATTTAGCGTTCCGATGAGTCGCAAGTTTGAATTTGATAACGATTGATTATTTCGAACATGGAAAGAATTTTGATATTTCTTCATTGTCCATATATGGAAAGCCTTAAAGTCTAGATTGTGCGTCTTCAGACACTTAATATCCGTATGCTCGTAGATAAAAAATAAAAATAGGACGATAACACATCATTAATAAATTGATGTTTTACGGTAAATCTTCAGCTTCATTTGTCGATATAAAAATGAATCCGCTACTGTATGTTTGCTTAGTTCTTGAAAACTCTCAAATACATATAATATATATTTCAATATGATTGCCTTCCTATTTCGATAATTTTGTTCCGGAAGATTTAAGATAAAATACCTATAGAAAGTAGACTGGGACTTAAAACATAAAAATATATAAACTTTACATGCTATAAACATGAAAATGTACGTCTACATGACAGTGATTCAATTACTGATTTTGTTGATTAATTTAAAAGTGTTGAAAATCGACACTGCATACAAAATCAATATTATTCTAAGATCCATTCAAATATTAAACGTAAAACAACTATGGTATTAAATAAAGTTGTTCAATTACAAAGTATATCTATACCTACTAAGTGTTTAGACCATATTATATCGTACTTATCTTGATGTATGCCGATTTAACTGTTAAGCTCTAATTTACTTGGCTTTGTTGAAAGCATGCTCGATGGATAAAGGGCGTCTCTATTATGGCGTCGCGACGGAAGGTCTTGTTTGGAACCTTACATATTAACGTTAACCATTAGATCTTGGGTCTGTACAAGTCTGAGTGCTTTAAGTTTCCCGCAAGACTTAGCGGTAGGTATGTTACAAGTATAAGCGTTTCTTAAAAACAAAGAACTTTATAAAATAAAGATTTGCTTTAAAAACAGTGCTGCTATGTAACTTCAAAATTGGCAATAAAAAATATTTTTTGCATTTTTGGGTCAACATGGGTATCTCAAAAAGGTGATACTACTTAAAGCAGCCTGCTATAAAATGATCAATTATTTGTAAGTATACCTGTGTTATTTGTTTACATATTTTATTATTAGTTCAAGGATTCGAAAAAAATATGTTGTTTAAATAAAATAACATGTGGAACATTTCAAAAAACGTTATTTACGCAATGGTTAAAAATACTCATCTTCATGTGCTTTTGGCCTTTGGCAAGCTGATTTACAATTTGGTTAGTCTCTTAATAGTATTGAAATAATAGTAAAGTGACTGTCCGCATTTGTCCATCATTAAGAGAATTTCCTTAGGTAAAATTCATATGTATGAAGCCATATAAGAAGTATATTTTGTTTAAAAAAATGCAAATTATTATATAATAATAGCTTATAAACTCCCTTATATAAAGTGAGTCAGAACCAACTCTACATTTTAGTTTTTATACTTTAATTTTTGAAAAATATTAACCTGGAAGTCACAAACAAAATTCTATTTGGTATACATCCGATGCATTCAATCAACTACATCGTTAATGGGATTGTAAATATAATTTTTGACATCAACTTCAAGCGATACGCTACATTCCGACTTTTGTACCAAACCTAGAATGTCTCACCCCAAAGTCCCGATTCGATGTTAACCGACGCGTCAGCGACTGAGCTACGATGATAGACATAAACATGCTCCAGACAAATACATATTACAATATATCCTAAACTTCAAAAAATCGAGCCAAAAACTCTCTTTTTATCGCACACTTTAATATGTTTTCACTAAAAACAACAAGAAATTCAAAACACTTTAATTCTGACACGTAATCTCAAACAAATATGCAAATAAGATAACAGAATGAATTGCATCGACCAGGATGTTTTCGAATAATAAACCCGAGTTTACTATTAAGAGTTCATTGCTCTGCCAAAATTATTTAATTAACAAAACCAGCACCGGGCAACAAATTGAATTTCAGTAAGGAATGCATCCCTTGAAACTAATTGGACGCCTGAAATATTACAAGGCAATTAACGAAACAATTATACTACAATAATTTCGACTATGTAGCATTTAGATTACGTATAACTCGTTGGGGGCATCTGGTTTTGCCCACAGCTGGGTAATTGATCTCGATGATGTAGCGTAGAGGCAACTCTAGTGCTGGATTGAGTACACCCTATTTCCATTACAAAGAGGAGATAATGAATGTTTATGTTGTTTTTTGAGTGCACGTACATAGTAGATTCAATGTTGCTCTGTTCTTTAAATTAATTTGGCCTCTCGAGATCACTCAGCAGTCAACCCAAATTAAATCTGTTGCAACTCAATGAAAATGCAATTGGTGGAAATAAATTGGGACGTTTACGTTTTATATTTAACACGGTCTATTCAGGCTTATTGCCAAAGCATTTGTAACCATTCTTACTTACGTGATATTTACAGATTTAAAAAGTATTAAAGAGTGTTAAATTAATACAGAATGCGGATTATACTTACCTTCTTTTAACATTAAGAATTGATTTTATAACTACATAATATACATGTTTCAGAATAAACTGACAATACACCATTTCGATACTAAAATTAGAATCTATTTGTACGAATCCTACGTGAAGTCATTCGCATCCAAATCTCAATATAAATAAACGGACGGATTCATTTACAAATACTAAAACATCTAAACAGAAAGCTATATGTTTTCAAAATAAAATTAATGTATTTTTTTATCAGAGAAAGAGTTTATTTCATCTGTTCTATAATTTCAGAGATTACTTTCTTCAAACAAACAAACTTGACCTTTTATTTTATTACTGTAACTACCTACTATATCATGTCAATAGGGTAAGTTCGCCTTTTCGCGTCCATGGCCCAATTCGCGTCCATTTTACGGATCTACCTTTGAAAACTCTCAAAATTAAGTAAACTAACACACCAATAAGTCGAAAAGTCATTACCGCCAATACCTCAATGTATAAGAGGCACGAATACATTGTCAAAAGTTCCATGCACCCAACCAATCCTGTGTAGAATTTTTTTTTAGTGACGGCTGTTCAACAAGAGAGCGCGATTGTGAGACAAAAATAGTGGACAGCGGTGCGTTTGAAGGTAAGTATTTTATTGTTTTATGTGTATTTTGGATACATAGCTGTTTCTAGACGTTGCTAATGATAAAAGGAATTATATTAACTATGAATTTTCTTATTTTTTTTATAGTTAACAGTTAAAATAAGGTGGACGCGAATTACTACACCGAATTTATAAAACTTCCACTTTGCGTCCGCAATGGACGCAAACTATATCTACAAGGAATAATAACAAAAGCAAATCGCGTCCATTTTATTAATTTATTCCTTACTATTGATTTGTTGTATTTTTAGTTCTATCGATTGTGAATTGGATGCAACTAAAGAAACCTCCATCTCTTCATTACATGAAGAAACCGAAAACAAAAATGATCAAGCTAACTCAGATCTTACTGTACAGGTTCAAACAGTATCTGCCCTAATATATTCACCACCAAAACCATTAGCCGAGACTTGCACATCAAAAATAACCACCAGAAATAGAAATCTAGCATCTGCTCAACTTGACGTGATATATCCAGATAATTCAACTCTCGATACATTCAAAAACGACTTGTCCCTTTCGACGTTACATCTTTCTGGCAGTTACCTCGACGTCGGCTCTGTCGTGTCCTTAGACGACGTGCTAATTCTACCATTTGAAGACATTGCATCATCGCTCACTATGTCCTTACTAAGGAACAAACGCCAGAACCGCCTTTGACTTCTCCTATTCATACAGCATCTGTTGTATTGCTACCTCCTCAAGTACCACCAGCTTCAGCAGTTGTTGGAGACACTTTAAAACACTCTCAAACGATTCGTAAAATAGCTCGGAAACGAAAAAAAGAAAATATCCTCAAGACAAGTGTTCGATGGTATCATTTGAAATGCACGCGATTAGTAGAATTAAGTTATTTAGAGGCCAAAGATAAGTTTTTTGTAAGTGACTTGTGACATAAATTAAAATTCTAGGGCTATAATAAATAATCATACAATGTCTCATAATTATTAAGATTTAACATCTCTTTTAGTTGTAGGATTAGACCAAATTATTGTATTGTTTTGTTGTTACAATATAGCCAAAACTTTATTTATATTATCAATGTTTAGATGAATAAATAGGTGTTTTTATTTTCTTTATAGTAATTTATTAATGTTAATATGTTATATTTTTAAAAAACTATACCAAATTCTTTAATAAATAAATTATTAAAATCCAATCTCTCTTTACATCATCATAAAAATTTCACCCCTTAATTCCTTTTCTAAGCTGGTGGACGCTAAGTGGTCCAGCGGGTGGACGCGAATTAGATTTTATGGACGCAAAGTGGGTAAATCGCCTAATTCTGAAGTTTGTCTTTTTTTCTTTAAAAACACAAGATGTTTCGAACAAAACTAAAAGTTACCTTAAATTAGACTATTATAGTGAACACATTACATAAACTTTTCACTGAAATTAGTGCTGGGACATATTTATTTTCTCCTTCAAACTTGCCAACTGCACTAAGTGGACGCGAACAGGCGAAATGACCCTAGTTGATTTCCATTACCGCTAAATATTACGATATTTGAAAAAAAAAAGTGTTTAGTGTATGTCCTATGCGTATGGGTATGGGAATAGGTATGCACTTAGAATTGCATTTATTACTTCATCGCAAATAATGTATTACTACTGGTATTGTTAAGGTTCTCTTATAATTTACTGATTATACATAAAAGATTTCTGAAAATGTATCCTTTAAAAAAATAATTACAGACAGCCTTCATTTCTCATAACCAATATTTTAAATCGCGTATTCTTATGATATTATTTAAGCTTCTCAAGCCTCTACAGGTATTTATATCTGCTGTAAAGTAACAAATTTATGACAGATTCCTTTGGTGAATCCACGTACAAAATTGTATGGAAATATTGCCGATACATAATTCAAGGAAAAACATTTATTTTCGCAGAGGTAAATGAGAAGGCTATAGGTTTCATACATTACGACGTAGCAATGTATCGGTGCATTAATTCGATGCGTATTATAAAAATTACGATTTTATTTGGTATCCAACATTTTATCTGTACATAAAATCCGTGTTTGTGCGTCCATGTGTCAGATAGGCGGCCCTGAAAGGTGATTAGGTTGGAAATAAATTTCGTTTCACGCTGAGAAAATATAAAACCTAAATATGGTATTTTGTATTTTTGCAGTGCAAAATACGCAACGGTACATAATTAGACTGAGACCTTAGGTAAATACGGGGTTTTGTAGTAAACAAATCTATGTAATTAGTTATATATTAGAACCTTTTAGTATGGCTAGTAGATTTCAAAGCTAAAATATTTTATTTTAGTTAGTTACTTGTTAAGGTATAAGTAAGAGTTAAAAGCTGTCTAAAAAAAGTACAAAAAAGTTTGTAAAGTAGGAATTTCATTCATAGAAGACGAGCTCGAGTTTAGTTTGTAATAAAATGAAATTAATGTCAACTTTCAAATCCAGTCTCCGCAGTGCCTACTCTACACATCATAATAAAAATACGTAGATTATTCCTAAGAAATATATTCGTAATCAGGTCTTAGGTAATTAATAGCTAAATAAGTAAACTATTGCCCTCTTTTAAAATATATCTTGAAATGGTATCTTTATATTTTTAATAGACTGCGAACATATATTTATAATGTAATTTATATTTATTTCCCACTAAGCAATTATTTAACACCTTACTTTTCGTTTCACGTCTGTGTGGTTTAGCTTAGTTTTAACAAAAATCGGCCATTATCGAACCGAATCCATTAGTATCCAAATTTAAAAATGGAGACGAGTGCAGCGAACCCTATTCGATATTCGAAATGTGTGCGGCCAGTATATGAAGACACACCTAGTAAGCCATTTTGACCCTTAGCCACTGCATTCCACATGGTATAAGGGTGTAAGGGCAGGCCAAGTAATACTGGTGCAAACAGCCCAACCTTTGGTTGTGGGACGCAACGGTACCGATACGAAAGGGCTTGTCTACATCCATCATGCATTTTATTGAAGTGACTTGAAAGCCAACCGCTTACATGCGAGTTTCATCGAGTACCTGTTACCTTGTTTGAATATTAATATATGTATCTAAGTATACGTTGAATGATTTACCGCCTATTCTGAATCGAGGTTACGCACTTATATGAAAATGTTGATATATGCTAATTATTATCTTGTGCTCTTGTTATGTTCGATAATAATTTATCGCTTGGCGTTTGCTCTGATTAAAACTATTGGTGCCTACATGACCTAAAACCTACAGCAAAATGAATGAGCCTACGAGCAAAATGAATGAGTTATAAATACGTCTGCTTCTTATTATGATATCATATATATATTTTTATAAACACTT
Organism: Anthocharis cardamines; assembly: GCA_905404175.1. Lineage (NCBI taxonomy): Eukaryota > Metazoa > Arthropoda > Insecta > Lepidoptera > Pieridae > Anthocharis > Anthocharis cardamines. The sequence continues at coordinate 7,633,803 of FR989959.1, forward strand.
TATATGATTTAAAAATTATAAAATACTGTATACCGGATTAAAACGCGATTTTTATTTATATTGCTTAAATTATTTATCCCGACGTTTCGGATGCTTTACCGTGGTCACGTGGAGACAGAAAGATGATAATTGTCTGATTTTTTAAATATATATATATACCTACCTATACAGTATTTTATTTAAATGTGTGATACTCGCGTTAATAAAAGACAATATTACTTTTAATGATATATAAGAAACCGATGCTAACATAACTGCAACAAACTTTCCACTAAGCCACGGTAGAGGTTCCGAAGCGAAGGCATACCTACTACATGTAAGTGTATGCGTATAATTGCATTAATATAACGCGGAAGTTATCAAAAAGTTCGCGAAAGTTACTCCTGACCCTCTTTAAGTAACTGCTATTTTACACGTCGACTAACCGCCCGCGATCTGTGAAATTGGGCAATTTACGAAGTTCCCAGGAACTCGGAATGAGATTGGCCATCGAGTTTAGCGTTATCAAACTTTCGTACTTAATGTTATCCCCGTAGCATAATCTTATCTTCTTTGATATCTGCATAAATACCACAAATCCACTACCAAATTGAGTATCATACCTGAAAGTAATTTGCATATTGAACCCCTTATATACTACAAGATTCAAATTTTTAAAAAGGTAGCTTAATACTTTAAAAAGTCGTCGTATTATTAAGGAATAAAGCTCAGATTTCAGCGTAGTAGTTTTGAACTTAGTATGTTTTTAAATGTAGCGCTATGATCTTCTATTTTCCGAGGTGAGGCTCTCAGGAAAAATAGGCAATTTATTTGTTCAGATTTTTCCTTCAGTCTAGTTTTTAAAGAATATTGTTAAAGAAATTCTCTACGTCAACTTGTACTTGCATTTGTTTCTCATAGTTATTTATTTTTTAGTATAAGGTTTCATAGTATCTTCGAGCACTTATGTATGTGATAGTTAATGAAAAATGAGAGAATACCTACAATGTTAATAGGGTATAAGCTACGCTCTATCATGTGCCTGTAGACAACCATTTTGGTCACAATTAAATGTCATAAGAGTTGTGTAGTCACAGGATCTTCCGCTGGGGAGAGATAATCAACGCCTTTATTACAAAAAGGAAAATGCCAGGAAATAATAACACAAGAACACACGTAATAACTGGATGTGTTTGTGGCAACGTGTTACGCCTAGATATGTTGCAATTGACACCCCGATCGACACGTTCCACAAATATTGTGCTACACTGCAAATATAGAGAAAATGCTACATATCCAGGGAGAATAAACGTTTTGGCACTATGTGAGAGTAAATTGTACACGTCGCTCGATTTGAAATTACGTGTTGTTTATAGCAATCGTCTGCTTTGTCACTTAGGCACGTATCTAAACTTATCACTGTTTTTCTAGAATAATCTGATTCAGGAATTCAAGTTTTGCACTTAAAGGGGATGACGGGGTGGTGATGGCTGAGGTGGCATGGTTTAGAAAAAAACTCTACTCAAAAGCATCAATTCGCCGATTGAGAACTGTTGGATACTAAGACAACATAATGTGATAAATAAATAAATATGTATATTTAAACTGATTTTGTCAGAAAATAATATTATTGCTAAATTACGATAAAAATACGACACTGTTTTTTCGTATTGGACGATCAAACAAAACACTTATTTTATGATTAAAGCTAATAACAAATTTTCTATGAATTCAATTGGAGATTGATGCTGAAATATAAGCACCGTCTGCGTCGAGTATTTCAAGATAACTGAATAGTAATTATGAATTTTAAGTACAAACCATAAGTTGATGTTGGCTCGAACCACAGCCATAAATCAATGATCACGTATAAAAGAAAGCAACTAAAACGCGGTGAAGACAATGAAATCAATAATCACAATGAAAATCTCACCTTCACTATTTCACCTGTAATTGCAAACTGATGCAAAGATCAGAGTCATAGCAATGCGGAAGGGTTCATAGTTTTTTTGTTTGTGCTCTAAATTTTATGGTCGTACTAAAAGTCCAAACAAAAACTAACTCGACCAGTAATTTGACAATACACTCTCAATTTCTTTATAAAATAGTACAATGGATTGACAAAGCTGAGGTGTTTTTTGATTTACCGAAATAAACAATAGGGAAGATACGCAACTTTTGTTTGGATGAATGTAAGATTTTTTAAAGAGTAATTTTATGTGATGAATTTTGAGAAACATTGAATTGGTTCAGTTAGCAAAAAGTGAACGTTTTTTGATAGCATAAAAAGTAAACCTACATGTGTCAAAAACGAATAACTTTAAAATAGCCCATAGGCAGATTTTAAAATGGTGATCAAGTCATTGACAGTTGTATAATGTTCTCTCTGAACTGGAGTGAAATCGAATTAAATAAAAAATTGTATTAAGAGTGTAAAAATATACGTTTAAGTATTGCAAACTTACTTAATTACTTACTACGAGTGTTTGAGTTTTTATAAAAGCAGAAAATATTTATTATGTAAGTAAAAACTATATTTTTAATACCAGATCTTAATATATGTGTGAGTCTCACTGGGCGATGTTACATAAAAATATGTACATTCTATAAGTTAATAGGAAATATCTTAATATGGTGAAAATAACTTGAATTATTCCCATTTTCCTACTTAAGTGAACAGCGATATCATTGAAAATAGTATTTAATCATTTAAATAAAATACTGTATACCGGATTAAAACGCGATTTATTATTTATATTGTTTAAATTATTTATCCCGACGTTTCGGATGCTTTTCAGCAACCGTGGTCGCGGGGAGACATTAAATGTGTGATACTCGCGTTAATAAAAGACAATAGTATTTAATCAGTTTTGAAATTAGTCAAAATCACCATCTCTGTAGCTCAGTAGTATCTGGGTATTTTGCACAAAAAATGTACAGTCCTATGTCCGAGTTACTAGGAGATTCGAGGCAAAAGATTTAACTTTTTTAAAGTGGGTACATACAGCCTTATGACTCGTCTATAAGGTCATAATAATCAGTGAAAAGTCACTCACTTAAGTAGGTACCTAAATACCTTTAAAATGTAGACGTATCTATAATCAAAGTTATTATCACCTCGTGTTTCGACTAAAACACCCACAAAATATAGAGAATGTATTTAATATAGATTAGAATTGCGTTCATGTCCATGTGAACACGACATTTTCCCCTTTTCGATGAGAATTCGTGGTCGTTTTATCGATTTCGTGACATCAATTCGGTTAACGTTAGAATGTCTCTTGTCGTCAGTGTTATAGGCAATTCATTATCGCAGGCGACTTCTGTATGATCAAATCTATGTTATTTTACTTCCACACTTAAAGTGTAAACCATTTATTTGTTTTTCTACACCAATATAATGCCTATAGTGTAGAGTTGTATCTTGATAGATTCTGAATAAGAAGTGGTGTTAGGTACATGGATATGATCAATAGTTTGAGTTCTAATGCTCCGTAACACTGTATGTGCCTCACTTCTGTATAATTATAATTATTACAAAGAAATATTTTATAACAACGTCTTTTGTGAACACGTGTATCATATAAAATAATTATATATCCTAGTAGTTACATAATTCATAAATATCTCAACTGATATAATAAACAATAATCTCTAGAAAGACCCGACTTAGAAAAATAACTAAAAACTTTATCATTTATTAACATAAGCTATATGTTATTTGAAAATAGTTATTTAGATATTAATTAATTAATTCCATATTTTAACAAATGTAACTGAATATAATGCACTCTTGAAAACTTTATCGGTATGTTCTGATAAAATGGTTTAGTTTACGTGAAAGAGACGACAACAATACTATAATAATATTACATACTCTTAAGTAGATCAATGTAAAAGCCCTGACACATATTTTTATTTTGTATCGAAGCTGCTCTAAAGATTTTTAATGAGGGCGTGAGTAATCCGTGCGGGATTTTTCTTTTTACATTCGATAAATATACAGCGACTTATTCATATCCATAATTTTTAACTCAGTTTATAATTATTTCTGCCTTTTGTTTGTTGTAACAAAACAAACATTTAAAAAAATTATAAATACCTGGCGGAAAATTTTAATCCCCGAATAAATACGTATCGGTGAATTTCATCAATACTAGTACTACGCATCAGACATTGATATATTGAATGGATTCACGCAGAGTTTTTCTAATACTAACAACAAACAGCAAATATTCAGTCGCTACTACGCGACGTGCCAAATTGGAAAAGCGCCAGTACATAAAATATATTAAAAATGACGTCAATACCGTAACCATTCTCTTATTTTATTCCCTAAACAAGACAATAATTCTTTTATTTGGATCATATATGTTCAAAGCGCGCGACGATGTAAATTCATCTAATTTTATTTCAGTAAGAGCTTTTGATAAATGAAAAGCTGGACACTGACTTTAACATAAAGCTTTCAAACTTCTTTTTGTTAAAATTTATAAAAACGCATCAAAAATATATTGTTTCACTTTGGTATGTGCTCTATTCATACTGAATATTTAATATCTATTCCTATCACTATGTGGTACAATTCATAATATTTTATCTTCATCCCTAAATCGAAAGCCCTCAGGCATAAATTGTCTATACTACGGAGCGGATTCTCCGAATATCAAAGCTTATCATCATATTACTAAGGATAAAGAGAAATCTTATTCTGTGGCACAAAATTAAGATGGAGTCCTTATATTTTAGCAAATCACCCGTTTCATCATTTATTATTGCGACTCCAAAGATTTCATCTTTACTAAATTTTCTAAAGATGTGGTTACATCGGGATCATCAATTTGGAGACTTGGTTGGTTGATATTCTAATTGTAGACATTACCACGGCAAAACATTTAATGAAAGTATTTACAATAATAAATATTAATTTATGTATATATATATAGTGAATTTCCCAGTCTCTCAGTGGGGCATGGGGCAGACACATTTCTGTGTCTGTTTCACTGATCATGATTCTTTACAAGCAACGCGTATTCTCGTAGCTACCGAGGCGGTCAACTTACATAGGCTAATCTACATCTGAAATCGTTTTTTCAGTTTGGTCGCAAAATGATGATACATTTTCTGTCACTTCAAACTATTATCTAATTATATAAAATTTTAGAAAATAATCTCAATAAAAATGGCGAAAGTGGTTTTGTTCACAACGATATCATAAAAATATGTGAAAGTCGATATCGTCTAAAATATATTGTTGATCAGACACTGTCTTTCGCGCTCTTCTAAATTAAAATCTTATAATGGCTATAAAATTAAATAAAAATGCAGGTCAGATACTTGTTGATAAATAGACATACAAGCAATTGTGGTAGTATGTTAGTATATAAACCCAACTATTAACTCAGTCGCGCCCATAATGCCGAAAATAACGTATTATAGTGACTTCACTTACAAATATCATAGTTCAACTTCCAACTGAAAATGAAAGCTATATATTATATTATTTTAAACAGTGATAACATTTTAGTTATTCTTCAAATGTTATCCATGGTTCGACAGTATAATCTGAACACGAGGCAATCGTAAAAGATAGATAATTCTATGTTATATTCGATTACTCTTACACGGCTGAACGGATATGGATGTATTTCACCACACACATATTTTACTATATCTCAGACTGTTCCAACTCAGACTCACGCAGATCAAACCGCAGGCTAGTCCTTAATAACTCTCATAATATCATAGCCAAAATATAATTCAGTGCTGGCATCTTTCCAGAAGCAATTTCATATATTTTATGTAAAGAAGAGTCGATATATAAGGTTCCTTGTTGCTCTATTTTTAATGCCTTAAAGCCCCTTTGTTTTCAGACACTTCCGAGTCTCAACAAACACATCTTGGAAAGTTTTAAAGTATATTTTAGTTTTAGTATGGGTTTAACCGTTTAATAATATCGTAAATTTAAACATTAACTTTGTTTTAAAATTTCTTTAATAAATATAAGGATTTAGGTGTAAACTGGTCACACGAAAAAAATGTTTCACTGGTCATATCATACAAAAATTATTCTAGTTTTAGTAGATCATTGACCTCTAAGGATTCATGGTATGTGCTTTACGTTGAATTTATAAGGTCTTCAGCTGGAATTTCGCGGAAACAAGATAAAGAACAATTATGTCAGTTAGGATACCAAAGATAATGTCACTTACATGCCTATAATTAAAAATATATAGTGCTTCTCTACATTAATTATTGTCTGTTTACTGTAAATATTCAGTAGGTATCGCTAAGATGTTTCCTGTTATGTATGATCAATAAAAATAAAAACATTTCTTATTGCTCATAACATGTCATGTTTTTAATAAACATCAGCATTATGTGAAAAAATTCAAGTAGTAGCCGTACCTACCTACTTACCAAATTGAGCGACTGCAGTCATCTCATAAGGTTGCCTTAATCATGAAAACAAGGTACGCTGACATGTTACCTTTAACCTTATACCTTTTGTTGACGAAAAAATATACAGAAACCTTATACATACCTATGGGTAGAAATGTGATAACCCTATTCTATGAAATTAGTAATATTCGTCGAACAGGTAAGTTCACTTTCATAGAAAATGTTTACTCATGCAGGTGATCTAGAAGCATACGAATGACGTATTCATTTCCCGATGTGAGAGGTGCATTTCCTGCAGCTATTTAGAAAAGTAGAGATAGCAAATTTGACAACTATTTTTCAAATATATTTTCGATCCAAACTTGTTATCAGACAGTAAATTGTGAAGCAAAGGGAAACTCTATTTCTCTTGTTAGACATTGTAGCATTTCTAGTTCTTATTTTCCAGCGAAAAGTATTCAACTGCTAAGAAAACATTTTCGTCAATAAGATAAGATAACATTTCTAATTTCTTTGTAAAATAATAATTGATAAGTGTGACGTTTTTAAGAATTTACAAATTTTAGATAACACGTTAATATTTATTTTCTTTGTAAGAAATTATGTAAATAATATTGATAAGAATTGCTGTATATAATACAGATACATCGTTAACAAGTATCTCATGGCAATATCGTAAGCCAATTACGGCAAAAAATATGAATAATAATTTGTTTGCTGTCGCTGCCACGGCACTCAGCACTCGCAATCAAAGCACCCCATCTCGTAACAGCTTGTATTGAGTCAGCTAAAACACGAAGCAAACGAGACACCGAATACCGATAATGAATGTGAAACCTTATGATGTCGCCTCCTGGCTTTTTAACTCTCCAAAGATCACGAAACTTGTCACATAATATCGCTGATTTTATTCATACATAAAGGTATTCAGGTGGATTCGTAATGCAAGAACGGTGTTAACATTGCATTTTATGCACGGTGTCTCAGTTCGCTTGATTAAGAATTCGATGTTATTCGATTTAAAGGTTAGTATGTATAAAAAGAACTGAGCTTATATGGATACACGTTTATCCTCTTAATGCGGGTCGGCTCGGGTTTCATTAAAGATACGTATGTATGGAGGTTACCCACTTAGTTACCATTACGGAAAATACAAATGTACTTTTCAGTTCTGAAAGGTAAGGTTAATGTTAGGTAGGTACATAGGTATGTTAGTTTCTCGCAAATAAGAACAAAATGCTTGGCAACATTAGTAGATAATGCAACCAACCTAATTGTCGTGTTTATCATTAGGTAAATGTTCCGAAAAAATATTACTAAATACTAATTATGTACTTCTCTTTATGGACTTGTATAATACCTAGTTATATAAGTGGTTTTAAAGATTAGACGTTTCTCTTTATTTTATATTTTTGTAGATATTTAGTACTACTATACACTGTTCACATTAAACTGATAGGTAGGAACCTATTTCTTGCTTTCATACAACGAAAACATGTCTTCGAAGCGAAACCAACAAATGATAACAAAAATATTTACCGCAGATCGGAGGGAATAGAAAGATGTCCCTTAATACGGACCCAGATGTATCCGACCTATTATTTATTTGTTTCCCAGGGACGATATCTTTCCTTAAAGATATTCTGAATGCAAATTCCACCCCTAGTGGAAAAGGTGATTTGGCACGATTTATTTCTTCTATTTTCGATATGAAAAATACCTGAGGGAGTCTTGCTTTTAAGTAAGATATGAAGCTCGCTGGTGTAAGAGAGCTTTACGCGAAGTTATTTATAAAACTCTTATAATTAAATGAGCATAATATAAGTATACTTATATAGTAAATATTTTGACGAGCTTAGCGCGTTGTGCAGATTTGCAATGTGTTCTGATGAGTCGCGTGTTCGAATCCCACCGAGATGACTTGTTTATTAATTTCGTGTTGCAGAAATATCGAATTTCAACCGGGTGACGAACTTTTGTTCATTGGTGGTAAAGTATATTCCGCGTTTCAGTATCAGTCTTTGAATTTTCATATGCTCTAAGAAAAAATATGTTCGGAAAATGAAAAATGACCTGTATCTAAGGTACTAGTCCTGTATCTAACCTACTACCAGACGAGCCACACGCTCTATCAACATCTAACATAATTAAAATAAAATACCGTTTCGGCAAGAATGTAAAACGTTTGATTAGAAATGGAAAGTTAGAAGTGTACCAAATGAGACGTGACTCAGTAGCGTACGTTACTCACTCATATTAAATACGTCACAGATTACGGCACGATCGTAAAGTCGTCCATTGAGAGAAACAATAAAACGCGATTTGTATCAAACGGTGTCACTAGCCCGGCAAGTTCAAGTACGCTATTAAGTTGCACAACAGGCAATAAACACATGAAATAAAAACGTAAATATTCACTCGTCGTTAAGGCGGTATCATTTATAATAATAGCGTGTGCAGCAGTTTTATATGAGGATGTTATTTTTATAGACTTCGGTCGGGTCGTAAAAACAGTAGACTAGAGGCAGACGGTTTTTACGGTTTGAGGTATCGGTGACGGATTGGGCCCAGGTGACGGAACGGTTTAGGGGCAGGTGACGAGCTCGCAAGGTAATATTGCAACGAGTGTTGGAACAATAGAAGGACGCAACCGACTCATGTCTGAATATGTCACAGTAAAACTCAACATAACTCTATATTATATCTATCACCAGCACAACCATTGTCAGTGATAAGTCTCGAATTCGAATCCCAGGGAAACAAGATTAGAATAGAAGGCTGATTACCTACTTGCTTTCAAATCAAAATGGTCAGTGAAATAGATCGGGAAATCACTGTATTTCCACCACAGCCCGTTCTACGCAACTTGAAATGCTCTATTATTTGTGTTTGTGTTTAGGTATATTTTGTAAATTGATCTCAATTTTTGTTTCAGATGTACCGGATATGGATATTTAGTGTCAGGTAAGCAGAAATATATATTTAATATTTATTATTTGGGTATTTCCTCCAAAATAACTTATTTTTTTCAAACTAAAAGGAAAAAAAAATTTTTTTTAGAATTAGCTACGACTACCTTCTGTAATCTGGTTTATTTGTTTATATAATGACATAGGCTATTGTGATCAGCTGGTAGAAATTTTATTTCACATGTGATAGTATATTCTGAAGACTTAGTTTAAAATTAAGTAGGTACCTAGGTATATAAATATCATTGAACGACTGTTGTGTCATTAACTTATAGCTATTAAGTTAAACTTATTAGCATAATTATCACGTTCCAAATGTACTTTATTATAATTAACCGCCTTTCGCTTTTATTAAATACTTTTTTTTTATAATTTTATTTACATTTTAAATATCATTAATATGAGGTGAATAATCTGAAGTTATTCTTAATGATCAAATTATCACCATATTGGTGAGAGATGTAAAGGTTATCTTAACAATTAAAATGACACTTAGGAATAAGATACAGAAGTCATTTTAGTAGGTTATTATTTTCTTAAAACAAATTTCAATAATCTGGGTAAAATTTTCACCTTTCTATTTCCTCATAAATACTTAAACAATTTTTGATCTACTTTGATCTACTAGGTAAGTAGGTACGTACGGTAGGTACGTATATTTTTGGATCGTTGACATTGCAACTTCCGAACGGCTCTGTATATAATGGTAGGTACGAATATTTTATACCAAGCGTTTTCATAATACATATTTATGTGGTTATGGTAAGTAAGCGCAGTGTGTATCAAATGTTATTTTTTTCCATAGGTACTAATAATAAATACCTAAATTTTTTTCATACAACAAACATTCAAATAATTATAGAATATATTCTCGGTAGTTCCATTTATATCGTATATATATTATTACTTACCGCTACCTTACCTTACCTGACTTTAGAAACAAATTTAAAACAAAGATTTCAGGATTTTTGAAATAGATACGTTCCTTTTCTTCAATTTATGTTATATGGATTGTTTGAATGATTATTTTTAACTTATAAAAACTCCATAAGTACAATCAAATTGTTATGTATCTAAATAGTTCAGGTAGGAATTATAATTATTAATGAAATAATTTGCGTTTTAAAATGTATTTTTTTATTTACCTAACTATGAAATAGGTAAACATTTTAAAAGAAAGACATTTAGGTACCTACACCTCTGAGAATTATTATTGTTACAGAGAATTGTATCCGAATCACTTCTAAACCACATACAGAATATATCACATCCATTTTAATTCTCACACCTAGAAAGATAGAAACTTTTTTACCGATAAACCAAACCTATCAGTTTGTGTCTCGTTCTACATAAGTCAGAGGAGCGAGGAAGTCATTAAACTTTTATAGCCGTTTCGTAGCCGCAAAACAAACAACAAAATGTCAATGAGATGATTTAATAATCGCTATTAAACGCATCCATTGAAGAGTTTGAGTGTCGAACAGGTGACCGGCGGTTTACGAGCGACGCGTGCTCCAGCGTGCCATAAAAGTGAATCGCTACAACATTATACGTGATAGTCACGTGTTTATGCGATTTAAAATAGAGCCATCCGAGTAAAAAAAGCGGGAAACTATGTTCTAAATAGAGGTTTTTAATAGCGCATTCTTTCGAGACTATTTTTATCTCTGTAGTACCTAAAAGTTTTTGAGCGAATCAATGTTTCGAACTATAAGTTGTAGAACTGTATATTACGTCTTCATAATATCTTTATTTTATAAGTACTATACATTATTCTTTAGAGAAACTAACTAGTGAACCATTAGGAATTCTAAACATATGTATACCTATATTTAAATCATCATAATTAAAAAATGATGATTTATACATATTTTAAACGATATAAGCCACTTAAACATTACAAATACATACCTACCTACCTACAATATAAATAATTTGATAGATAGATGGGTAGGAAATTTATTCAGAAAATATACCTACCTACTAACAGCTATTTAGTACTTATAGGTAATAAATAATAATGAATATGACATTTGATATTTTCTATATAGGTACCTACCTATATAATAGGATATACTTTTTCCATGAATAGATTATACCTATAAATGATAAAAATTTGCTGATACCTAACTTTTACAATATAATAACTTCTATTTGGGTATTTATTTATTCCTTGTTGATATTTTTCCTTAATTTCGCCCCACCATCGTCTGTGAAGGCATGATTTCCCTACTGTGTCAGAACATTTTTCCAGTAATCCTACCTAGATAGGTACCTATGCTTTGTCTCTAGTCTAGGTAATATAACTTCCACGTTACTTGTGTTTGAATTTAAAAACAATAGCATTGTAAGTTTACATAGAGTTTTTACGAAATATTTATTAGAATTCAACATAGCCTGTGTAAGATCAAAATAAATGTGGATGTCAGCAGTTCTAAAACGACTCCTATGACAAGGGCTATCCATAACTCAAATGATTGCATTCGTCAGGAATACAAAGGAGGATCTTTACTTAAGCTCCGCCTGAAACATCATGGCCGATGCGATCTGCATTCCTATTGGTGCATCTTTCAGTGACGACATAACACAGCATCATTTAGACCAATCAGCATCAGATAAATTCATACTGAAGATAATAATAGCATATCTCTATCTCCTTTCTGTGTAGTTATGAGCTAAGAAGTGATGCTGTGGTAATTCAAGGAGGTTTTCATAGATGGCGCTAAATTCATTATGTTCTTCCACTCGAGCATAGATGGCGTTAGCGTAATTGTAATATTAAATTTTAACTGCAGACATTAATGCTATTATGATTACTATTGCATACTTTTTATTTAATAAGAAATCTTATATCAAAAAATAAATAACTTTTTATAACAAGTCGTTTAAATATGTTTCATAATGGTATTAAATAAATGATTATTATTTATGTAATAATTGTAATGGGTCATGAGCTCATGCTACATAATTACCTACCTCCTATAATAATTATATAATATTATGAGGTATAGTACTATATTAATCTTTTCTAAGCAATTTGTAAATTTAAAATATTAAACAAAACAGATTTGTAATAACTCTACATTTTTCATCTGTTGTCGCAACAAGGCAAATAAAATATGAATAATTAACGATAAACATAATTTTTATTTAATCTGAGATAATTTATAAGAGAAAAAATAATTTCAGTTGATATATTTTCTAATAAGAACTTTTCAAAATTGAAAATCTCATAGGAAATTAATACCTATACTATACCTACCTACTTAATTAAAGGTATACCTAATAATTATTTACCAATTTTTATTTAGGTAGAAATATGATCTTATATTTATAGTTTTGATATTTAATATTTTATAATAAACCTTCGTCTCTTTCGTTTGTTACTTTTTACTCTCCCTAGATACTTAGAACCTTCGTTGTGTGAGCTAAGATGTGATTTGGTTAAATAAAAAAGTAGGTTGGTGGGATAATAGTAACATATCTAGGTACCTACTGCAATTAAACATACAACTTATTTACACCTCAATTATAAGTTATTTTAATCTGGCCGTTAAAACTACAATAATTTACCTAAAACGTATCTAAGCTATGATTCTTGTTGCCGACGGATAAAATTTTCAAATGACATTTAGCTCATTTCACTTTATCTGTAAGTTATATAACTTTACTGTAATAACAATAACGTTTCATCTCTTTAACATTGCATTCTATTTAGTTAAAATATTTAAATAAAACACAAGGTCTAAATGTCTGAATAAATTATAATTTTTTCTCATAGGTATCTATCCGGGTACCCAATTATTGTCATTTAGGTGATATTTATAGGCTCAGTAGTAGAACTTTTTTAGAATTCAATTATTTTTTTGTTGTTAGGTAGGTAGGTTCTTTGAACAAAATTCTTTGGCATTTAAAATATTTAGCTACTTGACATCTACAAATAAAACCTTATGTTTGCATATTTTTAATTTAACAATTTAAATACTTACGGATCCACAATTTTGTTTTAGATCTGTAGGAGAACCACAGTAGGATACCTAGGTAGGGTATTGAATTTATGCAAAAATATCTACTTTTAACAGATAGAATTTGATGCAGGACTCAATAACCTGAATAGATTTCTTTTGATAAATATGTATTGACATACTAAGTAGTAAGTATTAAATTGTCAATAGTGTAGCTATATTAATGAATTAACTACCATAGGTGTATAGGGTAAAGGTATTCTTGTCTCGTCGTCGTGCTAGCGCCTCTGCTATAGATTTAGATAATTAATAGATAAGTATATTATAATGACAATCGTATCATCAATTGTATGCAATTTTAACTGATATCTCATACAACTGATGCATATAGGTACCTACCTATAAATAAAGCAAAGTCGTATTACATAGTTACCTACACCATTTATAACTCAAGAACGGGTTCACCGATTTTAATAATATTTTATTTGTTTGGATTCATCTATGTCCCGAATAACAGAATAACTATTAAATTATTGGAAAAATCAGGATAAAACATATGATTTAAAATAAATTAGATTCGGAACTCCGCCATCTTCCACAGTTGACACGAAAACACGAAATAGATTTTTGTGCGTGCATCTGATATGTAGGTAGGTACCTACCTAGTTTTTATGAATTAATGTAATATAAAAAATATTTGTTTTTAACCAAGTAGGTACCTACTCTTCGTTTTATGTTCTTATCAATGAAAAACAAGAATAAAAAGACAAACAAAATACGCACATTTACTCAATTCATACAATATTTACAGTGTCATCTACTTCTAAAGACTGCAAGTTATGTTTATTATTTGATACGTGTTACTAGTTTGTTTAAACAAACAGCTTACACAAAATTCAGCGTTCGTAAGAACACAATAGAAGTTGTTTTAGATTACTTTAAATGTTAAAACATCGCGTGATTTGGTCTTGAATCCGTATTCAAAAGATACCAAACATCGGATATGCAATAATCGTAAAACGAACAATTTAAACTCGCTTTTTAGTTCCAGATATTGCTACTTTAGTCAAGTTAATGCATTTATTCGATGGTCATTGATAATTATTGTTGTTTGCATATGATGTTAAAAAATTAAAATGAAGAAAGCAATGCCTACAAATTGTTTTTCACATTGTTATGTCGCAAGTTAATATTCATAATCTTATTTAAAGGTGTTTTTTATGTCTTTTATGGCACAAATACTAATTAAAGTGACTAATAATAATACCAAATAAGCATTTAATTTTTATTTTGTGAATATGTAATAACAATAATTGCAAGAACATTGACCATAATGTTGCGCATTTTTTTATAATGATATCTGTTCTTGATATTTGCATAGTAAAATAAATGAAAATAAAACAACAACATATTTTTAAGTACATACGTAGGTACCTAATTTATAAAGTAGATATATGAACAATTTCAATATTTAAGTAGGTAGTTGGTACTTACCTACCTAATATTGAAATAAGTCTGTTTAAATAAAATACTGTTTATTTATATTTGTTTATATTGTTTAAATTATTTATATTATAGGGTGATTTAGCCGGTTTTCGTCCACTTAGTGGACTTGCCAGCTTATGGGCTTAAAACTTATATGTTCTACTGGCCCAACTCTAACAAACCGAATTTTTATTGAAAGCTGATATAGTCTATTTTAGGCTACATTAAGTAGCAAATAATTATAATTAACGTTTTTTTTTATATAAAATGTTTTAGTGAAAAGTACCGATTTCGTTAGTTTTCGTCCAAAAATGTTAGTTTTCGACCTTGTGTAGGCTAGTTTCCGTCCACGGTATATAAAGCATATCCATTGCACATTTTCTTATACATACATTTCTAATTATCACGGATCTCTGCAAGAGCTTTTTTAAGGCATCGTCAGAGTATCATGGTGCCTTTTTCTAGTTTTTTAGACGACGACGTTATCTATAAAAATGGGATTTATTAAAAATTAAAATAATAAAATAGGTCCAAACAATATACGCGATTACGTACATCATAAGTGGGTTATATCGCGTATATTCTACACGTATGTAGAAAAAAAGCTAAACGAAAAGTAACATAACGCTTTCTGTGATGGACGGAAACTAAATACTTAACCAGTATTAGTTTTCGTCCAATCATGGACGGAAACTAAAGCAATTTTCAACGTATTTTTTATTTTTCGTCCGCAATATTTGAATATATATTTATACTTGCAATACTGCTAAATTGGTGGACGGAAACTAATTATCAGACTAACTAACCATCGAAGATCATTCCATAATGATTTCAACAGAATTTTTTCGCATTCCTTATTTTAAACGACTAATCAAACTTTACTTGTATTTTTGTGTTTTCGTCCACGCGGACGACAACTGAATATTTTACGAAATAGGTACTTCAGTTTTTGTCCGCCTCGATTTTTAAAGTAATTCTTTAAATGAGTACGAAACACACATTTTAAAATGTTCTTTATGTCTTTACTTAGTCATTAATACCCAAAACATAAGAAATACATGCTAAAACAATAAAAAAAACTGACTGCAAAGTTAAGTCGTACCACAATTTTTTTTTTACATTTATGATGACATGTTTGTAGCTCGGAAACAAGCCTCAGATAGAAGTAGCTTCTGTTCGAGTCTCAACTAGTTAATAAATATTTTGATTTAATAGACATACAGATTTGACTTTAGGGTCCGTAACGAGACCAAATTTGCGCGGTTGACTATTTTTATAATGTTATTCTACGTAAATGTTTTACAAGATCCGCGTTAGTGGACGAAAACAGGACCTGGACGGGAAACCGGCTAAATTACCCTATTTATAATAAATCGCGTTTTAATCCGGTATACAGTATTTTATTTAAATGTGTGATACTCGCGTTAATAAAAGACAATATTATAAGTCTGTTTTTATTGGAAGCTTGATATATCATTTTGCTTAGTAGGTAGGTAACAAATATTCTAAATTTTTCAGATAACAAAAGCAGGTAGCGTAGGTCTGTAGTAATTGTAAAACCTTATAGGTTACGACCTTAATTTATATATAAAATGTTTAATACCTGATATAAAAATTGTAAGTAGGAGGTTATATAGGTATTTTAATAAAACAATATTTTTTTCTGCTGCAAACAGAATCAACTGCTTTCTGTATCAAATATATCAGTTTATTAGAAATAATATTTATGTATTTATATATCTTATAAAGAAATGGCAGATCAAATACCTGATATTTTTTTTCTTTTAGTCATAAAAACTTGTCCAACCTCTATATAAGTTGAATAGCTTTATATCAACTGACGTATTATAATTTAATAATTAATTATATCCTAATTACAAACTAAAACTTAAATATTAGGAAAATAATGCAAATTTTAATTACATTATATTAAATAAATTTATATTTATACATTATTGATTAATATATAAATATATATTACAAATATATATTTGATTAAATTATATATGAACAATCAAATATATCAAATCACATTATATCACAATGGCGGTTGGATCAAGAATGGCGCTGTAATGCGCTTGCGCAGCGAACATTGGACTGTACTGAGTGGAGGGGATATGCATCTAGATCGCATGTCATTGGTTATTCATTTCTAACACAACTACAACACAACTAAAACAAAATACCTATTTTGATTGATAAATACATTAACATATATTTTCGTTCTGTTGTCAGTTTTATTTATTTTTCGGAATAAATATATCTATGTAAATTCAAACACAAATAGTTAAATAATATATTATAGGTACCTACCTACATAAATATTTTGACAATGTTTTTGACTAGATAACTTGACTACAAGTACTTAGGTAGAGACTCGTTTCGAGAATGAATAAGTAGATTCACATGTATGTTTGATACAATATGTAGGTGTATCTGACGTCGGGCCTGAAGTGCAGTTAGGGAATACCGCACCGACTGATACCCACGTAAGGCATAGGGAGAGGGTTGCCAGATAAACGCTGTCACGATGTGTCTGAGGATAATTTACAAAAAAAAAATACTTAATTATTTTACTAAAAACGAAACAGAAATTTCATTAAGAATTATAGGTAAAATAAAAACTTAACAGCAATATAGGTAATAAATACAGACATTTCCATTGACTTACAAACTAGATTTTTTAATATATTTTTCAGGTTTCTTAACTCTTTCTAAAATGTAAAATTAGTTATGTAAGTAAATAGTACCTACAATTTACAAGTAGGTAAGTAGTGCAACCTACACTATTGTTTGGATTCATTCTATAATTTTTGTACGTCTTATCTCATAGGCTGTAAGAAAATATTGTAAAATAATAAAAAATAAATATAAATTCTAAAACATCAAATCTTCAGACATATCTCCGTCTCTTCACTACATTTGCGTCGCGCTGGGTCAATAAAATATGTAGGCAGCTTCGAGCGGCGATCCTTTCCTGTAACAAGAAAGAATTTTTCTATACATTCATTTCTCGGAGGTATTGGCTTCATTTTGGAAAAGTTTTTTAACTTGATTATGGTTGAATTTATCTTTACATAAATTCAACCATAATCAAGATTTGAACATTCGACATGCCTACAAAGGTATGCAAAGTATTTGAAGGTAATTTAAAATATTTCGAAAGCTGTTTAATCACAAATCTTTAAACCACCTAATTATTTGGGAAAAACTTTAGTTTTACCCAAATAATTAGGCTTTACTTGTGTAATATTTTCTTCGTAATGCAATAAGTAATGTGAGAGCAGTTAATTTCTAAAATAAAATGGCCGAAATGGGCAAAGCGGCTCGGGCAAAGCGGCCCACTGTCCGCTTTGCCCTTATACAAAATATAATTTGATAGGTATTGCTTATTTAATTTATTTAGATGATGAACAACTACTCAGGGGTGGGGGGGGACAAAAATATGAAACGACGACCAATTAAAGTCGTAAATGAAAAGCGGGGCTCAATCAAATTTATACGGTGTCCCGTGTACAGCTTTGAGAAGAAGAATAAAAACAGGATCTGCAAAAAAGAAACTTGACAGATTTACAACAGTATTTACTCTGCAGTAGGAAGAAGAGCTCTTATAGTACGTGTTTCATATGAACAACCTCTGTTTTGGCCTTACGGAGGAAGACATCCTACAGCTTGCGTTTCAATATGCCGAAGCAAATAATATTCCACACTCCAGACACGATTTTTATAAAGGGTTTGCGTCATTCTGAATTCTATAGTCAGGCGGCTCTTCAACATATCCTAAGCTCAAGATCCTCGGCTACAACTGAGAAGCACTAAATTAACGCAATGCATCTTTATAACATAGACGAGGCAAGTATACAAATATCCTCGAACTGCCAACATACCTCCTAGAGTTTAACAAAACTGGGTAAAATGCAAGTTTCGCTCGGTACTGGTAACTATTGGTACTGTATCATATTGGCAGTATGACGAGCGAGGAAGAGTGACAATAGTTATTTGCTGTTCTCAAGTCAAATCTCAGACTAAGTAAAAGAAAATGATTAATTTATAAAATGTTAAATATTAAGAATAATTATACATATTCTACTCGTAGGTATATATTAAATAAACTAACATTGCATATTGAATTGTTCTAGTAGGTATGTTATTAATTTAGTCAAGGTTGACGATATTTTGATTGATTTGAAGTGATTCTACTTAAAAACAATATCATACCTACCACCAAACTGTAGATAGAAGATAATTATCTTATGCAAAGACTGAGAACAAGTCTCAGGATATTAATGATTTTCTTAAATTAAAATATACTGTCATTTTTAATTTGGCAAGCACATTTCAACAAAATAATACATCTCTTGTGAACATCTTTCGGGCTGCCCACTTTGCCCTTTCCCCATGGCCGCTTTGGGCGGCCTACCCGGGCAAAGCGGTTTTTTGACAAGTTTTAGTAATTTACAAATCATATGCTTATTTTTAAATTTGAGCCAATTTAAATTGCATATTACAAAAATTTAATAAATTCTCTACCTACTAGGATAAAATTCTTTTAAAAAATCTGTCGTTTCACAGGTTTTTTTTTCACTCAAAGTTAAGGTGGCCGCTTTGAGCTGACCTCCCCTACCTATCGCTAATTGGCTTATGACGCCGGAACAGACTAAACTTAGACTTATTCCCGAATAACAGAATAACTGTTAAAATATGAAAAAAATATGCAGAATAGAAGAACATAATTTTAAATTAAATTAGGTTCGGTACTCCTCCTATAATATGATGATTAGGAGGAGTACCGAACTCTTTCACTTGCTATATCATCAGTTATCCCTCAATTCTTCACACAATTAATTAATCCGTTTTTGACTTCCTCTTATCATACCTCATAGTCATTCCTACCTATCCATTTTCATATTAATTACTTTTTTAGACACATGCTTTTTATCCATAGTAGGTAGTTAGTATTCGTTACGTTGATAAAATTAGCTCAATATTTTCATCCCTCATCATAATACTCGATTATCTTTGAATTTGGGTAGTTAAGGGCTTAATATACTAAATTGATTTGTAGCGACAATGTATCATTTTTGTAAGTTGAGACTGCCCATTGATTGCAAGAAAATACTATTTTCGATTACACAGTTATAAAACAACAGGCTTCAATTGATATAAAGCTATGTACACAGTAGGCTGTGTATTCATACATAAATGTTACACGGCACAAGAACTCATGCATTTAAACCTGCAAGAATTAAATAATTTGTTCTAAAAATATTGATGAAAATTATTAAATATCTACGATAATAAATAAGTAATGCTATATTGGTATAATTTTATAAAACAATTTAGAACATTCTAGGTGTCATGAATTGAAACCAGCGATACCCGTGAGTGGTAGCTACGTGCTAGTGGTAGTAACTTGCTTTTACATTTGTCTAGATCCGTAGTAGTCATGAAACAATAAAAATTATCATTAGGTAGGTATATATTGCTTGGTATGTATTTTATATACATATATACCTACCTACTATATATATATACCTACCTAAATATTGGTAGGTTATTCACTTGCTGAAAAGCATTCGAAACGTCGCGTCGAGATAAATAATATATAGGTAATATTATATATTAATAAGTATTCATCCAATAGCAGTAATTTTAATTAAATATTCTTATCCTTATTCTCGATTGACTGCTTGATCAAGCGCCGCAAGTGGCAATGAATTGGCCACACACTCCCTAAGGAAGCCCGAGCACGAGGCAAGTCCATGACTGAAATCCCTAAGGAAAACGAAAGTGTGGTCGTCAGAAACAGACTTGGCGATGGACTGGCATTGCAGAGGCGAAGGCCATTAGAAAGACTTGGGGCGAACTGATGAGGGTATCTCATGACAGAGCGGGCTGGCGGAACACTCTGGATGCCCTTTGCCCCATTTAGAGGCAAAGGATCTTAAGTCAAGTAACATAAGTCGATCATTTTATATCGTTTATCATTTTAGTATGGGCAATAATATTTTTGAATCAAGAATACGGAAGGGAAAAGGAAGTTCGCTCATTAGTGTGCCTTGTAATATTGACACTAAAACGATGCCGTCTCATTAAGCTCGAGTGAGGGCTCGTTGTGGTAAGTTACTGTCGCCTGTGGTCATAAACTACCCCACTTGATTGTCGTACAAACATGACCAAGCGGTGCCGCGATAGAAAGCTACTCAGTACATTGCGATACGTATTGATTATAACTTAGGTATTCCTTAGAACCTTTCTTTTCGGTTTATTTTAACGGTGGGCGTTGAATCTATGAAAGACTATTTTTTTTTTAAATTCTCATAAATGAACTAACAGCTTTATATTTCTTAAAAAACAGATTGAAACAAACTACTACTGTTTCCGAAAAAAAAACTCTTTTTTCTTCAACATGGTTAGATTTAACTGTTTTTTTTTTCAACTTAAAAAACGCTGTTAAATTACATTGCTAATAGTTACTGGGATAATAATTACTGGGATAATAATTACTAGAGGTGCCTATTTTAATCATCGCTTGAGGCATGTAACTAGGTTAAGGTTTTATTTATTTAAATCTTTATTGCAATATAAATACAGAAATATATAAACATAGAAACACAAACAAGAAAAGTACCTACCTACAACGCTCTTACAAAGATTTTAGTATGCAATACATCTTATATATTTCAATACCAAATAAGATAATTTATTCAAAACTAAATTACTTACTTCGATATAGAAACTCTAGAACATAGGTATTAGAGTTTTCAAGTTTTCTTGACCTTAAATTAGATTAATAATAATTTTAATAAAAGTAATTATACAATTATGTCATTACGACTTAATAATCTATAACGTTAGTTATATTTCAAAGTACTTTATTAATATATAAACTTGTTAATGTATTATCGTATTTTAATATTTTACATCACATAATTATTATCTTTTTATAATTGAAGATACAATAAAATATAGGACCCAACAACTTACTTAAAAATGGAATACTAATTGCACATTAAAATTAAAACGATCTGATTACGGATTTAGTGTTGTACCTAAAATGCACTTGGAGGTAGAGTTTCAATAATTCTGCATTTCTACCAAAGTAATAAGGTGTCATGCATAATCTTAAACTGTTTTAAAAGATACCTACAAACTTCATGTGCGTTCGGATCAGTTGGAAACAGGTCTGATAATGCGAATGGCAGTTAGATACTAATTTTATGAGACATCTGGGAATAACGGCTCTGGGCCTCTCCTGCGAGCGCCCGCCGACTAAATATATTCCAAACTAAGCTGTATACCGCGGATAGAGTTCAGACTCTTATGTAATTCTATTGAGATATTCATATCACTCAAGTAGCATATTTATCGGTAGGTAAATAATACATATTAATCGGCTGTAGGTATTCGAGGAGTTCAGAAATACTACCTACATAATGTCAGAATTTTACGACGTAAATATGGAAATATAATTGATAATTCATAAGCTTTCGGTAATTAAAAAGACAGGATAAAATATACAAAAAATTTCGCTACTAAAAATGTCCAAGGTTATGAAATGAATAACGACTGTAATAATTACATAGTATGTAACGTACACAGTATGCTGAAACTTGATTCAACGCAAATGAAGCTACTGTTTTAACTACTTTCATACTATTTTTGGTAATATTAAATTTCTCTTTTGACGAAAACATTATAATTGGGTTGTAATAACCAATTAACCACGATTTACCGGCAATTTAAAATTCTTAATTTATCAGTCAAGTATATCTGAATATTTCCTTGTGAAATTATTAACACATAATAATGGTACTTTATGGTTTCTTTTAATGGAACGTTGTGGCTATCGGAACGACTTGGGGTTCGAGATACGACCTCAATAATGCTTGATGTTAATGGACTCGGACGATGAAACTGAGTAGGTATTAGGCTTACGTACACTGATTTATACATTAGGTACTAGTAACACGTCCCGGCTTCGCACGGGTGCAATGCAGATGTAGGTCCTACTATACACAAAAATATTTAGCCTATATTACCTACTCGCTGATAAAATGTAGCTTTTTATCGGTGAAATAATTTTTAAAATCGTTTCTGTTGATCCAGAGATTACTTCATACAACCTATTTTTCCACGTTGGGTTACATTATTCAAGTTTTATAAAGGATCCCTAATTATTTCTATTGGAAATTAATATCTATGAATAAATATTACTCGCTGATAAAATGTAGCTTTCTATCGGTGAAATAATTTTTAAAATCGTTTCTGTTGATCCAGAGATTACTCCATACAACCTATTTTTCCACGTTGGGTTAAATTATTCAAGTTCTATTAAGGATCCCTAATTATTTCTATTGGAAATTAATGTCTATGAATAAATCTTACTCGTTGAAGATGTAGATTTCTAACGGTGAAATAATTTTTAAAATCGGTCGAGTAATTTTTGAGTTAAATCGTAACAAACAAACAAATCTTTCCTCTTTATAATATTAGTATAGATATAGACATTATAATACTCGATTTCCGTATAAATTTCAATGAAAAAATTGCAAAATATATAAGGATTGTACCTAAATACGCAGTGGTTTACAAAGAAATCAATTCTTATACTTTATATTTTTGTAAATATATGACACTTGAACTGTCTTAAATAACGTTAATTTTGTGATTATAAAGTTATTTTATGTGTCTTAAGTTTATTTGCATTGTGTGTTGAGCAATATGTAATATATTTTGTTTCAAAACTGTTCATGTGTTAATTAGAAATGAATTCATAGCTTACAAGTAAGTACCTACCTACTAATTAAAATAAATAGTACAAATAATAATGAAGATTCTCTTCGAAGTATGTGTGTTGTTTCAGATATACCTACATTGATCTAAATATAGTCCAGTGGTTACGGAAAGAATTAAAGAAACACTCCTATAATCATTTTATATCTGGTTCAGACATAGAGCTATCTATATATTATTTTATATCCGCGCTACCTCTAAGAATCTACCATCACATTTAATACGGCTATTAATACCTTATCTAAAAGCGACCAAAACATTCACGTTTGTTGTTCTTTTTACATCATATAATTCAATGCTGGTATATCCCAATATACAAATGGAGCTAGAAAAACAATCCGTTATTTTGACAAGCGATCTTTTATAACAAGCCGTAAACGCAAAACTATTCACGCTAAATAAAACACTATCTGTTTAAGTTAGAGTTTATTTTTCATTCAATCATAGAGAAAATTTAAGTTTATTTTCATTAGCCACGCTAGACCTTAATTTTAATTTAAAATGAGCTTTTTATAGAGGACTCTGAACAGAAACGATTTTTCATAAATGATGAGGCGGCTTCGATTGTGATTGGATAAATATTTTTATGAAAAACTCGGGAGTCGGAAAAATGTGGGGTGTAATAAATATGAAGCTAAGACTCGTCGACACGTGTAACTAATCTTTCGATTATACAATATTACATTTCATCTATAAATTGGTTTTTTGAAATTTAAAATTTATTTTGACGTGAAGTTAATGAAAGGATACATTTTTGAGCTACATCTCTACGTTTTTAGTTAGGTAAGAAAATAACGAATACATACCTACATCAAAAAATAAAACTTTTAAACTGAACTGATAAATATATTAATAGTTTGTTATATTTTAAGTAAATAAGAGTAATAGAAGACCTTTAATTTAGATTAGATTTCCTTATTTTTCAATAAATCGTAATTTTAATATACAAAAATGCTATTTAAATACAATAGGTATAAATATTGCAGTTTGATGAAGAAAACTAGGCACATAATACGGGTAAAGTTTCAGTCGGTTCCTAATTGAGTCGAAGTCCGTGGGACGCTCCAGCGAGAGCACAGGTGTTAGTAATGATTTAATTTTGGCTAAATCGCGCAATCACACCGTAATACCCACTCCTGAATACCTAAATGAAGCTGGCGATTAGTTAAATCAGCATTTTTCTTCAATTTGATGGAGGTAGACTCCGACCGACCTTAATTCTGTGAGTTTTAAGTATATTATGCTGATTTTTTTCAGCGATAAGTTTAAGATATTTCGAGAATCTGATCAGATGTTTGTTTTTAAAGTTCAAATTTAAACTTCATATAATACGCTTATAATATGTATTATTTATTTAAAAGCCAGAACTTCGTAGCTATGTATTATATATTTATCTCTTGATTTATTGATAACAGGTTCCAAATCGGCTGTCCCATTTCAAAACCCAGTAAGGGACATTTTTTACAAAAATCGTTTTATTGTGAAAATCTTGCTAACTCAGTAAGCTCCACCCAATATAAAAAAATCATCAGTGAAAACTCATAATTAACAGACATATTTAAATATCGATACCTAGTAAGTGCATCATTCACTGCGTTGAGACCACTTAAAAACCTAGTAAGTAACTTTAACCATTTCAAAACCTAGTAAGTCTCAGAGACTTACTATTTTTTCATATGGTTGATGCGCCTTACTAGGTTTTTGAAATAGTTGAACACAAAGGAAGAGAGAGGAATATATTACATATTTTTTAAATTCTTTGATTAAAAATTTAATATATTTGGTTTTTTGATTTCGTATGATCGGTGGTCACCCCGGAAGGCCAAGGGAAATATTACTATTTACTTATTATTAGGTCCTTACGTATGAAATTGATGTTTTATATGCAAAAGCAAAACTATTTTTTTTTCTAACATTTTTTTTATTTAATCAATCAAAGTATGTAGCGTTGTTATCTATGCATTTTTGCCATTTTATAGGAAGTTCATTGATTCCTTTGCTGTAGAAATTGTGGGTGCGAGAATCCGTAAAGCCTCGTCTGAATTGATTTTTTTTCCAATTAAAAAAATATCCAAATCCCGAAAAAAGTGTAGTGATAGTCGGTTCGTGCAAAGTCCGGGGAGTATGGTGTGTGACGTAGACATTCCAATCCCAGCTCCTCTAGTTTTGCCACCGTCTATTGTGCGGTGTGTGGTCTAGCGTTGTCTTGAAGCAGTAATGAGCTGAAGCAGTTGACCAATCTAGGTTGTTTAATGGCTAGCTTTTCCATCATGGTTTCCAATTGTTGGCAATACAGAACGTATCCGTAATCTTCTGACCCGATCTTAGGAAGCTGTAATGGATAACGCCAACGCTGGTCCACCAGACACTAACCAGTACCTTTTCTTGAGACAACTTGCGCTTGGGGCTCAATTTGTCTGGTTCTCCTGGGTCTAACCACTGTGATGAGTTTTTTCGATTATCGTATAGGATCCATTTTTTATCACAAGTAATGATCAAATTCAAAAATCCCCAAGTTATTGTGACGGTATAGTAACGTGACGCAGCAGTCGACGCGTGTTTGTTGGTTTGCTTCACTTACTCGTAGTTCATGCGGTACCCATTTTTCAAGCTTTTTCATTTTTCCAATTTGTTTCAAAATGGTTTTATCACTCACATCGAAGCCTGCAGCTAACTCCGACGTGGTTTGAGACAGATCCGCTTCCACAATCACCTTCACTTCCTCATTGACAACGAGGGTCTCCGGCCGTCCACGAGGTTTGTTCTGGAGTTTAAAATTTCCAGAACGAAAGTGTAGGAACTAAAAACGTACCGTGTTTTATTTTACAGTGGTGTCGCCGTTCACATCATTTATCCTTCGAGCTGTTTCTGCAGCGTTGCGTCGGTGCCACGGTGGAACTCGTATTCGAAAATAATGCGATATTTTAAGTTTTCCATATTGTGCACAGAACGATTTCAAAGCAAAATTAAATGGCGCACAAACAAATGAATTATCACATTCTAAACACAAGCTTTGATGTAAATTTGAAATTCCTAACCAAACGCTAACGATTTTTGAGATCAAATTGGCCAGTTTGATAAAACGCCGATTTCATAGGTAAGGACCTAATATTATGTCTGCTACATTTACGGATATTTTTCAATAAAAAAATTATGAAAAATTCAAAAATATACCGTTTACTATGAAAAAAATCTAGTTTGAAACCTGTAATCATTTTCCTAAAAAAGCAAGCCTTTTTTTAAAATTACAAATCTTTTATATGTGTAGTTACTAGAATGTAATCAATGAGATAAAATAAATAAACATTTCATAACCCATATCAAAACCTAGCAAGTGCTCTTACTATGTTATGAAACTCATTACTACTTGAATCTCACCATCGCGTGTCAATTATCAAAGTTAGTAAGGGGTTTAAAAAATGTAATATACGCTTAAATTATAATTTGGTTAGTTCTAAGCGTTCATTATTTACTATTTTATACAACCAATATCATTTATTTACCTTTACATAGATACTTTTTAAAGGCTGACCTTATTTATGTTTATGCGCTCTCCTGTAAAATTTAGTTTTAAGCCCTTACTAGGTTTTGAAATGGGACAGCCGAAATATTATTAATAATTCAACTATTAGAATCATATACATATTTTTATTAGGTGTAAGTATAATATTAATATGTAAATTGAGTATAGAGTTATCAATACTAATATTAGATATGAATGCAAAGCGTTTGTTAGTTCGGTCAGGTATGTATCCTTTTGTCACGTAAAAACGAAGGATTAAATTAACATGTGCTTCTGCATAGGAATAGCTTTGGGGTAGGAGAATTTAACCCCGGAAAAATTGAACAAGGAAATACCTAACCGTAATAAGCCCATTAAGGGAAGCTAAGCCTAAAGGATAACCAAGGCAAAGACCTCCTATAGGCGTTGTAATGTTTAGTAAATTAAGACTCGATTTGCATTTTAATATCTTCGGTCTCTTCACTCACATATTTTGCTAGATTTTACACGAGTCCGATTGTCAACTCCGGGCAATTGGGAATACATAAAAATGCTATAAAATCCGCTCGTAAACGAATTGTAATTCCTATGCATAATATTATCTAGATATAAAATTTGTTTCAAGCGGTTTTATTTTACTTTGTGTCATTAGTGATAATTTATAGGTACTTAATATACTCAGTCTAACTTATTACAGTTAGGTAGATATTAATCCTATAGGTCGGTACATACAGTGGCGTAGCTATGTGGACAAGGGGCCCTGATGAATGGGAGAAAAAACTGCACAAAATTCATGTTTTGCAAAGCTTCTGTTGTTGTAAAAAATCATATAACTTCTTGAAAAAATTAAATGCTAGTGAGAAGTATCAAAGCTAGAAAGTTGCTGCCTTGCTTTCCAAAACCCTGAGGGCCCTTTCAGCTTCAGGGCACTGCACTATTTTGCCCTATGATAGCTACGCCACTATATACATATCTAGAAAGCTAGAATTTTTATGCTTCTTCGTTTGTAGACGTGGAAGTGGTATGGAAAATGTGGGATTTTCTCTTAGGACACAAATACATCTCTTTTAATTTTTTTATACACTTTAGGTAAGTACCTACTTCTTTTTAAACCCTGAGTAAAATATAAATTCGTTGTGATAACATAAAGCATAATAACGCGCTTTCACGATTAAAATAGGCAGGTACTAATTTATTTTTACGGATGGGCAAATAAATTTACAGTTTAAAAAAAATCTCTGTCAAAATTAACAATGTCATTTCAAATATATTCGAGAACTAATTTTTTAAAGAAAAATATCTTCTCGAGGCAAAAGATAAAAGTTTCATGATTTCATTTAAGCCTGGCCCCGTTTCGTGAAAAGTTTGCCAATAACATTTTCGCGCTGTGATGGAAATTTTCAGCAAAAGAAAAACAAAACTAAATGCGAACACTTTCTTTAGAAACATAAAATAAACATATTTTAAGCAAACATCTGATAATGCACACCTTGTGTCATTGATATTATCTTAAGGTTAAATATTATATCTACACTAATATTATAAAGAGGAACGATTTGTGTTTTTGTCTGTTTGTAACAAATAAATACAAATACAACGGGGCCGATTTAAAAAATTATATCACCGATAGAAAGCTGCATTATCAGCGAGAAAAAATATTTTAGAAAAATAATTTTCTCGAGTTAAATTAGAAACTTGATAATGGGAGCTAGTATTATACGAAGCGTTTATATGTAGCTTCGTATAATAACATAATATTTGTTAGGAATATCTCATCTATTAACAACTCTAATCTGGCTTCGATCTATCCGCAATAAAACCCTCTTAATTCCACCTCTTACGTCAATGGTCATGATGAAGTGCATTTCAGATCATATCTAATCCAAGTGTTTACACATTTCGTTATACAAATGGCTATCGAAATTGGCAATCTGCATTTTATCAAATACCAATGTTATTTAGGCATTATTACAACAATTTGTAGGTAGGTACAAACTGTGTGCTGTAATACGGAATTAAAGATCATTCCCCTTGTATCAAGCCGAGAGTAGGTAGTTAAACCAAATAAATTCGCAGTTTCCATTAGTTTGATTAAGGAAGACCCAACATGATGATTGTTATTTAACTTTTACGTACGTATGTATTATTATACGCAATTCGTTCGTGTACTTCCGAACATGCGAGTTTATCTAAATTGAACAGGCAATTTTTTATTTTATTGTATAAGTATTAAGAACTGTTTTCCTTTTTATTTTTCTATTAACTTACAATGAATGTGAACGGGGAGGCCTTGTATCGATTAGCTGTTGCTTTGAGTCGATACACCCGTTTCTATTTACGCTGTTTACCTATTTATAACCATCTCGGTCCCTACCTGCATTCGGTTTCGATCGAGTTACAACTCGCGTTTCATATGTACCTATACCGACACTGTTTCCCTTCAATACATGGGATAAAACTTTCTGTAAAATGACACCCTCTCAGTAAATAATAAGAAAAATTGTAGGATTTGCGAATGCCTGTTTTAAAAAGATTATTACGCATCGTTTATCAGTTTTTCATTCATTTCATTTGCATATTTTACAGACAAGTATTCTTTTGGCAATAAGGAATTAAAAATAAATTATACATTTAATGCCCTGACAATTATTAAGCCATTGACATATCCAACAACGGAAACAATAATACAGCGAATTTTATTATATTCTGGACATATAAAAAGGATTTTTGCCCGTAGTACCGTTTCCGATGAAACATAGAGTGGTATTCGAGTTTATCAGGTGAGAAGTGTCGCAGACGACGCGTGCCAACAATTTTAGTGACCATAAACAGCACTAAGAGCTCATCATTCTTTTTAACGAGCGATGAGAATTGTTTATAGTGTAAAAACAACGCCCTTGTGGGCCAAATGGCTAGAGATATTTATGGTTATTATTATGCTTAGTAGGGAGAACAGATTTTTTTCCGACATTTATCCTAAATACGAAAGCCTTGCCAAATACTACTCCTATAAACAACAAAAATAATAAATACATAACATTTTAACGCGACAAATGTAGAAATGAACTCGTTTTTATAATTAAGTCTATACAGGAAATATATATAAATGACACCGGCATCTCAGTATTTACTGTTAAAGAACCTTATTGCTTACAATAACCTTAGTTCAAGGGGTTTCATTATGAATCAGCAGATATTTATAAATACCTACCTATACTATAAAAAAAAAATTGGTTATATGTAGGTAGGGACAAGTTGATTTGTTGGTCTGACGATATACATATTATTATGTCAAAAATGTATGTATCTATCTATCTATATATCTATAATCTATCTTTCTATAGATCAGTTAGAAAACAACATAAAAGGAGTTCCTACAGGCTTCGGGCAAACTGAAGCAGAGTTGCGCAACGCCCCATATATTATCAAGTCGCCACTAAAATGTCTGAGTTACCGATTCCATCGACGTTTAGTGCCGAACAATCGGCCGTAGTCGGTGAGTCAGTAGGCGCCCGAAGACGGACGATGGACCCCGCCTACGAAAACGATCACGTAACCCTTAGCATGTGTTATGCAATAAATAGAATGCATCCTACGCAAGTCCACTCCACGATTATCGGTCATTATCATTCTCCAGGAACGATAAATAAATATCACAGTCTGAAAAACAAGGAAGGATAGTAATAGAATTTTGATTTTATTCAATTATTCTATCGTTCAGAGAATTGCAACAATGTAGAGCCCTTGATTATAGGTGGGATGTCTCGCAAAACGTTATTTTAAAGCGCAATTATATATTTTAATTTATTCCCTTCATCCCTTCCACGTATCGCTCCTATCTTCATAGAATATTAAAGCACTTGCTTATATTAAAGATACATGAAGTGCCTCGTTTGCTTCGTAGATAAATAATTAATTTTCTCAGTCTATTGGAAATGTATTTTAATTCTCACATTCCTTTGTATTAACTATATTATTCGTTTCAAGAATAAAAATGTAGGAGTTTGTGTTTCAAATAGTAACATACTCAAAAATATCATATTAGTGAGGTAATTCATTTTTCACCTAAATATCGCCCGTCTTAGGTTGATTCATTATGGGAATCTAATGTAGAATGATATACACGTCTCACGTGCCGAACGTAAAATAACTTTTGTTAGCATTTTATGACAACAATTACGACCAATAAAACGTGTAGCGATTATTCGTCGCGATACTTGTGGTCGCACTGCTGTCAACAAGCGCCGTGGCTACCCGTTCATGCTTCGAATCTTATCTATTCAATGTCAGTAGAATTTATACTCTATTGCTGACTTTTAAAGTTCACATTTCTAAATTGGAGTCAGTGAAATGTGTTGTATCGAAAAGGAACGGGCCACTTCAGACCTTGACTCTTTCCGCTAGCGGCTAGAGTATTTATATTTTGTCAGCTGAAATATATTTCTAGCTCGAAATAACTAACTAGGTATATAGAGATTTTTAGATATATTTTAGTAATTTCTTTACTATGGAAAGTTTAAACCAAAGATTTTGTATTTCTGCCGGGTTTGAGGACTTATCTCGGATTATTATTATCTAGACTCTACGGAACTTCTCCTAATGTTCAACAAATACATATCTTTTAAAAAAATGTATTAATATGTTTGTTTTATTTATACTAATAATATCTTCTAACAAAAATTATTATTTATTCTAATAATAATTTTTGTTAGAAGATACCTCACAAGCATTGTTGGCTTAGTTTCGAATCCTGGTGATTTTTATCAAATTGGCCATAAATAAATTTTTACTCAGTTCATAATACGAATAGTTATGTATTTATTTCTTCTTCATGCCCTTGCTGGGTCGGCGCAGTATGTTCTCTTTTTCCATTCTCTTCTTTCACTCGCCATATCATCAGTCACACCTCTCAAACACATATCATTCTTCACACAGTCAATCCATGTTTTTTCGGCCTCTCTGTTCCCTTATACCCATCCACTTTGTTAGGGCGTACCAACAATACTATATAATTATATATAATTATATCTATAATAATATGTCCATATACCTATATTCAAAAATATAAAATACCTTCTACGCTAACAAGTAATGTCTTTGTTCCCGAGGCGGGCGCGGCGTTAAAATTTCGTGTGGAAATGCACCCAATTTGCCGGATAGGAGCGAGGTACAATTTGCTGTCTGTTATCTTTGCAACCCATCGTACCCATATTGTACCGTCAGCAAAATATTATTTTTTAACCTTTTAAACATAATGTAAAAAAATAATAAACTCTACATAATTCATGCTTCTTAAACACAAAGAGTTATGGTGATAAAGTCTAGGAAAATGATAGATATTTAAATTATGTATGAGGGACATGTACACAAATGTATACCTACAACGAATATACAAATACACATTCATGATTAAAGTTAATAATAACAATGTAGGTAATGTAAATAAGTATTTTTTGTTATATTTTTATGTTTAATGATTTATAGAATAACATAATTTACCTAGAAATAGAACCTTAAAAATATATGCCTATAATATTTTATAAGTTTTAACTCACTGCCCCAAGCCCGTGGGAGAAATATATTCACCTAGCATTGGGAAAGGAATACTGAACGCGTCTGTCGACTGAGGCATTTAATATTCATTGCACATTACCCATTGAGCTATTGTACTTTAAAGGGCATTTTCGTGACATTCACGATGCTACGAACCTATCCATAGTTATATTTACATAGTATTTCTATGAATTTGAACAATTTGGTTAACATCTCATCACATTGTTTGTAAACTAAATAAAAACCTTAAGATAAAACAATTCGATGATCGCTTTATAACATCAACAATAGATGCATACTATTACCATTTTTGTCTTTTGAATTCATTAATTAGTAAAGACGTCATGTCTTCTATCGGCTGGGGTATATAAGTATGTAGGTTTTGAAGTTAGTCATCTACAGACGAGCTAGAAGCTCATTTGATAGTAAATAATACCTCTCCCATAGTAAGTCAGTGATGCGCTATCGACCTATATTTGTATTTCGAGCATTCGGAAATCCACAGATTGAAACCAAAACGCGCAATATATCCTACACTACATGCTTTTTCGTTACGTTACCCGGTTGAAATTTCGATATTCCTCTTACACATTTAATGACCGATGTGGCTAAATGTAGAGAAAACATGTTCACTAATATTTATAAAAGACTTTGATCCTTCAGAACGCAAGGTTCTTTTACTACCCAATGAGCTAACAATCCCGTTGTTTTATCTTATCATATTAAATAACAGACTCTAAGCATCATCAGAGAAAGTACGGCGTTTCGTTAGCCATACCTACAAACACGTGTACTATATATGCTTTAATATGAGCAAAACAAATTTTTAAATTTTTATAGAATGTGATATTCCGACGCTACCTTGTTTCGTATGCGGGCGGCGCTCCCTTGCTATATTTTGAATGAAAGTCTCCAGACATTACGTATGTATCTACATATTAGATACGTAATATTGAACAGCTCCCGAATAATTCTTCTTTATAAAGATCTAATACTTATACAAATATTATAAGAGATTTAAATCATACTAGAAATCGTCATTATTGTACCTTCTATTCTGGGTGGAAAAGGAACGTTACTAAGAATGCATATTATAAGTATAATACAAGAAGACTTTGAAGATACATTTCTCTCCAAAATTTTAAAGCTGCCTGTACATATAGGTATGTAGGCACCTAAAGGCAATAAAATAGTAATAATAATAAGTAGGCAATTTGTTGCTACCAGGTTTTTTAGATAGTTATAGACATATAACTTTGTATAAATTTTCCATAAGCCATAAAATAAATTTTCTAAGCCTTACAGAGACTTGAATATCGCTTAGACGCCATATTGTACAGGGAGTGCGAAAAATGTCGTTTCATAAGTGGGGAAGGGTCTTGTCCCTTACAAGTGTGCTGGCATAACTTTATTTCGAGATTAACATAATTAGAGAGACCATTCGTCCTTTGTTTAGGGTTGAATTACAACAGTACTCTCTTAAACAAGCTGAATATAATTACTTCGTTATGAGAAAATGACATAGGGCTGTGACGAAAAATAGGCGCAAATATTGATAACTCCGTAACTTACCAATCACATAGCGATGTCTGGATTTAATTTTACAGGAAAATAATTACCGTAAAGCATACAGAATGGCAATAAAATATCTTGTTTTATCGACCCTAATTGGCAGGTATGAGTTTTATTTTCATTAATTTAAATATTTTCTATTTAAAGCTGCAGCTTGAAGATATTTAATGATACAATATATTTATGTGGGCCCTTTACCTGTTTCAAGTCATGAAGTAGGTATTTTAATGGGATAACAAAAAATGCGAATCTTATCTGCAGACATTTACATTTTACATCGGAGATCATAAATTAATGTAAAAACTTCGGGATTGCCTACTGTAAGAGAAGGCGTTGTCAGGCGAAGTAACCTTTTTGTTATCTATGTTAAGTTTCAGTATTTAAGGTCGAAGGAGGGCATCTGGAGGGCCAGGAATGACAGACAAGGTCGTGTGTGACTCGATATAAACGACGAACATGTTTTCATATCTAAAGTAAGTACATTTAGTTTGAAGGATACTTGAATTCAATTAAAATTGTACCTGCGTAAAGATAAATTCGAATTAATTGAATTATAATTTAATTGGTTCATGAATCAGCTAAGTCAATTATTTTATGAACTTATCCTGAATAATAAAATATATTTAACTATTTATTCATGAAAAGTTCATAAAATAATTGACTAGGCTAATTCATAGGGTTTTGCCCTTCAAGAACGAAGCTCTTTAAAGGCCGGCAACGCACCGCGTTTCACAATCGCGTTTTTAAAATTATTCAGTATAAAGTATTTTATTTAAATAAAAACGATCCAACTTTTCCATATATTTCTAAATCATAAACACAAATGTCGTCTACAAAATATCCGCAAAGGAAATATTTTTTACGAACTTTCTTACAACTTCCGAATATTGTGAACAAAATATGGTACATGTAACCTTCTAAGTTATTTGTGAGAGCAATGTCGATGGAGAATAAGAATATAAAGTCAGAAATCTTACATACCTACGGTTATAACCTACATGTAAATACCAACCAATAACCACGATTTTACGATTTAAATACTTCAAACACGGATGTGGCAATTTTGCACAGTACAGTTTACAGTCAGCAACTGAATTCAATTATATTTCATACTTACATTTCAGTACAAATATTATAATTATTCATAATAGCGTTTTAATAAATTTCAGTAGGTACTTTTATTATTTATTAGATATTATTATTATTACAAACACTTTTTTCTTCATAAATCTATTCTGTGATCTTCTTCTTTCGACCAACTTCTGTTGCTAATTATACCTACGTTTTGCATGAAGTACAATTTTACTAATACCTCATGATTTTTTCGAGGAGATATTGTAATCTCTCCCTGAATATACGTAAATAAATTAGACTTCTCCGGTAATATTTTTTGTGTCTATTAATTTAAATAATCCCCTAAATTAAAAACTAAGCCTCCCTTAGCGGATGAAGGGGCATCAGGTGTCACAAAGCGATCTATCGGAATGATATTATCTCCAACATATTTCCCAGCGAGAGGGTCGAACGGAAGGCTCCCCTCTCTGAATATATTACGGCCATTGATTTTTCATGCTACCTGCAACTGTATATTGATTGGCGTTACCAATGCTTTGTTTATTTTATGTCTGACGCAGATACGAGTCAACATGGAAAATATTACTTTGTTTCAATAAATCTTTTACAGGGTTAAAGTAGCATTCATCATCGCTCTTTATTACAAATAAATCAAATCACTTCAAATATGGAACCTAATTTTCGGGTATAGGTTTAATAAAATAAGTAAAAATACGAGTAATACTCAAGATAGTGTCTAGGGGGCCGTCCATTAATCACGTGAGGCTCAAAAGGGGGGGGAGGGGGTACGGAAAACATCACGAAACATCACGAGGGGGGGGGGGGGGGGGGTCTCGTTAGACATCACGTGTATTAATTTTATTTATTTTTTGGCAAAAAGCGCTATTTATGAACCGAAATTTTGAACGGCGCGAAAATTTATTAATTAATTAATTAATTATTCATTAATTTTATTGCAAATACATATAAATGTTTTTCGAATCAAAACGCCATTTGTTAAATATTTTTATCCAGTCAAAAATAGCCTTTACATAGACTTCCAAAAAAATACACGTGATCCAGGGCGGGGGGGGGGGGGAGTGGTCCCAAACCTCAAGCAAACCTCACCAAATATCATCAGGGGGGAGGGGGGGGTCAAAAAATGAGAAAAACGACCTCACGTGATTAATGGACGGCCCCTAGTGACAAATTATTCTAGTCCCCAGGAAAGATCCATTTAAGAAAATTTGTGCTGGGTTTTAAAACTTTCAAGACTTCGTCGGAATAAAATTCCAAGACGTCCAATTTAAATATTGTATAGTACGCAAACTGTTACTATTACTTCTAAGTAATTTAATTCACGAAAAATCCCAACGCGACATTTTGAATTTTGTTTTCAATTTACGCTATGACCTTTCGCCCGGGGCTTTGACCGAGCATCGAACAGGGAATGTCTAGACGGCTTAAAGGAGTACTCACTTGACATTTGAAAAGGCGAAAGATTTAGATTTAGATGCTAACGCAGTTTTAAATGTTGACGTGACTGATAAATATCTTGTACCTACGTGAATTTTTGATCACGTTTATTGAAATGCAAACAGACAGCAGGTCAGGTACTTTTACTGGATTTAAACGCAATTTATTATTTATTCCGACATTTTGAATGCAGGAAGCATATAACTTCGTAAAATACAATATTAGATCAACGGATTTTAAGCAGGTAGATATATACCTACCTAAAGGACTATTATAGGGGAAATAAGAGTTGATTACGGCAAAGTAAAAGGTAAGTCTAGTCTATTTTTTTAAGGTCTGCGTGCTCCACCTCAGATCGCATCATCATTACCAACAGATGGGATTGTGGTCAAACGCCTGCCTATCATGAATAAAAAAATGTCCTTGTAGATATATAGTTAACTAACTTTATTTCTCTAATAATTGTTATAAAATATCGTCTAAGTCGATTGATACACACTGAACTAAATTAGGATAGATACCTATACGGAACATTTTGATAGTTTCCTTGGCAGTATGCTAATACCTACATAATGTATAATATTTTTAAGACTGTGAGAGAAAATTATCATTCTAATTACTTAATATGCTTGAGTGTGCATACTAATTGAAATTCAATTAATTGATAACATAACCCATTAAAATACTTTATCCTGTTATTTTTAAGTAGTTTTTTCAGTTTCAATATTCAAACCTTCTATAGGCATTATTTACGTGTTCATATTATTAACTCGCTATCAGATGCAATTAAAAGAGCGTCATATCTAAGATCTCACCGCTCTCACCTCTAAGAACATGCTCGAGTATTAGGTAGTTATATACACTATTGAATACGTATTTACAGCCATATTATGTTTATGTGAATGTAATATATTGCCTACATTACATTTAAATTGATGCGTTTTTGTAATATAACTGAATATAGTAGATATTCGATATAAGTTCGCATTGCAATTCTTTATTTTATTTTTATTTGTTTAATGCGACATAGTAGCCTGAGACTCAAATAATGGTAGTATTTTTAGCAAACTTGATTAATAATTATAGAAGCATTACCGACCTATTTATCTTACTTATAAAATTTGTAAAATAATAATTATTAACAATATTTTTGGTAGAAAATAAAACTACCTATTATGCAATAATAGAGTAAACTAAATTCCACTATATTACCTTTAAATAAATTGAACTTTATATCAATTAGTAGGTACACTTAATTGCACGTTGAACATTATCTTTTGAAAAAATAACATAATTTACAGCAGTTAATTACATTCAAGTCACGCAAGAAATCTCAAAGTAATTCGGCCGTAATATCTAAAGGGCAGGTAGGTATCGCTTAATCGAGGAGGCTCCGGCGAAGAATCGACATTAATCGGAGGCTTTACGAGGGAACGCGCCACAGACGTCAGCCTCTCAAGGCAACCCATGTATTCGCGCGGCAGATAAGACTTATATACATAATAAAACCATCTTTTTCATGTGAACGCAGATTGGAAAGGTAAAATTGCTTAATGTTGAAGATCAAAATATGATTCACCAATTTTGACTCTACATAGAGACAAGCTAAAATATTATTTGTCGTTCCTTTGGCAAAAATTATATTATTTTTAGGTAGGTATATTCAAGATTAGATGTTGGTGGCTTTCTCCTGATATTTTACGAATTAAATATTCTTTATGTAGATTTATATTTAAATAGTTTCGTAAACTCCATTTTTTTTTCTTTATCAAAATGCGATTATTTCGCTACCTTCACACATTAGTAAGAATAACAAAAGTGTAATGTGATAATCTTTTAAAAAATTAATACCTAACCTGAAGGAGAGAATAATTACCTAATTATAGAAATATTTACTAATCTGTGAATTTTAAATTATTTAACATTTTGACAATAAGTAGGTAAATAAAAATAAAAACATAAAATAAATTGTTAATATTTCTTTTTGGAATTTGTGCTATAGAATCGAAAAACCTGTCTTTTCTGAACCCGGAATATGGTTTTAAAGATGGCTGCTATTTGTTCCTCCCCCCGCGCACAGCACAGCTTAAAATATTATGCACCCAAAATCCATTGTCTGTTACCATGACAACAGCCCGCTCGATACTGTGTCCTTTCAGACGCATAATCAAACATGCATTTATCTCGCTTACTCTCTGAGTTGTTAGATGCTGATTCCCGAACGTTACGAATGTTGCCTCTCCTTTTCTACGATGGCCAATTGCCAGATGTACGGATAGCAGACACATTGCGGACACTAGAAGGGTATCTTGTTAGATAACCTTTATCGAATTAGATTTAAAATTACATAAGAATGGTATTTTTGTTATTAAAGTATTTTTTTTAAATACAAAACGGTTGTTAAGATATGCAAATATGTTCGGAATATATTATTACAAGTATATTTATAATCATGTAACCCTCGAATGTAAGATTTCTCATAAAGTATAAAATTGTGTTACTATTTACACAACGTAATTAAAATATAAACGATTCAACTTTTTATTTTATTTTTTATTCTATGTTAAAAATTGTGGTAAATATAAAGTAGTATAAAAATACCTACTTACCAAATAAATAAATTTAATTTTAATATTCATAACAGGTAGGTACGTTGCGTACCTCTAGCGATTATTATGTTTCATTATCACTTCAGGCCACACACAAAACCATCTGGAGTATCCTACATTCACTAACACAAAATAGATCACATCACTCAGCCTGCAGTCATCTTGCAAATGATCGTCTTGTTACAATAAATTCTAACCTAAATTAGAAAGTTGCGTATCTATCGACTCATTGGTCCTTTAAAAATTCTTTTATTCACCTTTAAACTTTCTCTTTTTTGTTACAATTCTTTTTCTTCCTGGTTCTACCTCAACGCGGAAGGGTTTTACAACTTTCTCTTTTAAAACAATGATCTTTTGTTATGTAGGATAGCATAAAAAAGGCCGGATTGATATTAAAATGAATTTTTTACCAAACCATATCTTATATTTATTATTTTTTATTAAAACTACCGCGAAATGCATATTGAGCGTTTCGGTTTCAGTCTATGGATTTCCGAATGCTCAAAGTAAAAAGTAAGTCGACAGCGCTTCATTGACTGATGTTCTGTGGCTGGGGTATCACGTAGGTAGGTACCTACAATCAACCTCATTCTCGTCTGTCGATATCTAACATAAAATATATATATATCTGAGTTAGCACTAAATTGCATTTAAGTAATATAATATACTACCTAATATTTCAGTCCGACTAGGTACATACCTAGGTATATTTAATAAGATGGTAGATTTAGCTTTTTAAAAAATATCATAGGCACATGTTATTGTCATGAGGTTATAAGAAAGAAATTAAAGAATAAAATAAATAGGTACCTACTTAGAAAAAAAACTTCAATATTGTTTCTTTTACTTTCTAGTAAATTCATTGCAAAAAAAAGTCCGTTTCTGAAAAAAGTTTATTATATTATAACATATTATATTTACAATAATATTATCAATGTAAAATAAATTTTTAAAACATGCAACCAGTATGCAACATGCATTTCTGGCCATATAGACCAATCTTGTGCAAGCTCAACGTAGTTCATTGTGAATTATAGAGATGGCGCTGAATTAAAGATTAGTAAACTAAAGTTTTTCTATAAATTTTCTAAGAATTAAGTCCATAGTGCTTTATAGACGGTTAATATTTTATAAACATAAAATAAAATTAAAATCTTATTGTTCCTCCCTTAAATGTAGGTACCTATTCGGTATTTCTACATACGTAAATTTTATCAATTTATTATTACTTTCATTACAATTATTTCATTACAAATAGGAATATTAAACAAAAAATAGGATTTTCATTTAACATATAATTAGTTAGATAAAATTTATTTTATTATTATGTTTATGTAATGGACTCCTTTCAGTTAAAAACGTCCTCCAAAGATTGCCATTTTTCTCTATTATTTGCGATATGCATGCAGTTTGATCCTGCGGTCGCAACTATATTATCCTGCTATCTTACGTGTGGACGGCCTTGTTTCTGGATCCTAGTGGTCCTTTCTACATATTTAGTCACCTTTGTTGTCCACCTGTCGTCTATGCATCTAGCAACATAACCAGCCCATTTTCACTTCGAACTTTGAGAGAAGCTTAAGGCCTCGTCGGTGACATTTGTCTTATTGCATATGATGGTACCTATTTATTACCCTAGCCTTTAGTTTGAGGCCCAGGCAGCTTCTCTCCATGGCTCTTTGTGTGCTCTGAATTTTCTTTTTGGTTTTCTGATCGAATAACCAAGTCTGGCAGCCACAGGTTAGGCATGGCAGTATTGTATGACAACATTTTTTGCTTTTTTTAGATACTTTTTATACTAAATAAGAATTCATTTTCTACTTCTCACCACCGCAATTTCATTTTTAGTTTTACTTAATAGTGTTTGTATGGTGTATAAAAGTAGTTACCTAACTTTTAGGAAAATACAAACAAAATGCCTAAATCCGTGTGGCTTTGGGTGATATAACAAGTGAATCTTATCAACAATTTGTCCATGTCTGAAAACTTCATGATAGGGACCTACTTCAAAAAAAACCAATATCCTACATCATTTGATCTTAAACTTTTTCCAATTTGTCACTTTGTTTTGTGTCTATATATTATAAGGATGTAAGTAGATATAATATAGATACTTACATTCTTATAATATAAAGAAGTTATTTTAAACCTTGTATTTGGAAAGTGCCTACATACCTGTACTTATTGCTTGCCTTATTCTCAATTAATATTGCTAGTGTTATGAAACTGATAATCAGTTTCTTTCTCAGTGTATTGGATATAAGTAAATTTTCAGGTGCTACATTTTATTGTAGGTATAGGTAGTACTTAATATTCTGAATACGATTCTCTATAGGTATAGATACCTGCTTACAATCATTCTAGTTCAGTGTTATAAGGTAAATATCAAATTACTAATATACCTACCAAATTCGTGAATAGATGGAAAAACCGTGAAGTGCATCATATTGCGCGTTTCGGTTTCAGTCTATGGACTTCCGAATGTTCGAAGTAAAAATTAGGTCGATATCGGACATTAAAAAAATAAAAAATAATGGAGTATAAAATGTGTTTTAATTAAGTACTTCAACGACTCTATATTTTATATGTGTTAGACTCGCTACATTGTGTTTTTACTCTCTACTGTAAATATACGTCGATTCAGCAGCACCTGGGAGCTAAAAAAGCATTAGGACAGTCATATTACTTTGATTAAATAGCAATTTATGTATTTTGAAATAATTAACCGAATTGAAAAAATACCGAAAATACTTAAGCTTATTATTTAAACATTATTTAGAACGATCTAGAAATGAAAGCTATGTATCAAATCTTATATAATAAACTAATATGTGAAGTAGGTTGGTAAGTAACTACCTACAATTTCAAGTGCAAGTGTTATCTTTGCTTTATTTAACCAAAGTTTTGCCTACTGATAAAGCTTTATCACACTTTTATTACTTGTAAGGTGTCTGAGTTCACGTAAAATGTAACTTTAAATGTAGATGTCTTTACAATTAATGTAACTTTATGAGTCTGAGATACTGTTTATAATTTATTATTTTAATTTAAATGTAATAAAACAACGTTTCACGAGGTACAATTTATTCAGTGTTTCTTATAGCTAGTTACAGGTAAATATAATGGTTATAAGAAGTACTAAAATTACATTGTATTTTATACTTAGCAATTAAGGTTACTAAGTAATAAAACTATTTTACTACTTAGATACTAGTTACGATAAGTCATTGTATTGTATTTGTAATGAGCGAACGAATATTAACGGATAAATATGACAAAATGATTTGTATTAATTTTAATTATTATATTTTACATTGTAATTGAATTTATATCTACATGGATCAGCCAAATATATAATTACCGACGTTATTTAGCTCTACATATTTGTATTATTTGTGTTAAAAAAAGTTAGTTATAACAATAATAATAGTCTACTAATGTTTTTTTATATAATTCAAACAATGATCATTATAAATAATATTATTAAAACATATTCAAAATGAATCATCAAAACACAGCAAGACATGATCAATAAGAATTAAATACAAGAAGTGATTTATCAGGTGGCAGCTATCTTCATCAGCGGTGGCAAGTGTCATCTTCTGTTACGTATACTGAAGGTATACCGGAAAGAATGAGGCACTCAGGATACATTCAGTATACGTACAGAAGGCGACGCGTTATCTTCTCTTCTGTCTTCCTCGAGCACCTTGAAGTTAATGGTAAGGAATATTTAATAATGACTTTACATTTAAGAAGCTAATACACAACTCTACATTTTTATTGTACGTTACTTAAAATGAATTTATTTATTTTTGTTTATTCTAATACTAAATTTATCTATGTGGAAATACTAAAATGTTAATGCGTAGATAATAAAAACTTTAATTTTCGCGCGGTCTAAAATCTCACCAGTTCATCTTCTTCGGCTCTTCAGGACACCACCTATAAAAGAAAATGTATAATTTATAAAAACTCTTTATTGCATTTTCGCGTACTATTCAGTACGTAGTTTAGGGTTAGACACTGCTATTTCAACAGAACCTTTCGCTAAATGAGAAAACTTATGTGCAATCGTAAATAAATAACGACTTTGCGAATTCATATACAAATTGCGAAGCTTTTGTAAAACCCCTCACCAAACAATACCTTTTGTTTGTTAACTACCAATGAGCCGGCTCGTCTCGTGCAAAATTACAGGATTGGTTTGCAAAAATTATATTCGCAAACCCCGAGCCGGTAGCAACACGACAATCAACTTTTACTGTCTCTCGAGCGAGGTGGGATGACAATCGCCAATGAAACCTTTTGTCCTTTGCTATTGTCGCACATAAAGGACACATTACAAAAGCTTCGTTCTTTCGACCACTCGTAAAAAAAGCTAAAGAAAAGAATGCCTCCTGTCAGACCCGACTCAACCGGGTATCTATAGAAATGGAAAGAGCAAGGGTGCATTATATCCGTAATTTACGACCGAAGTGGCATTACACCGGGCTTGTAGTGCAATCGATTGCATAAAACGGACGGTTTATAAAAATATTCGAGTCGGAGCACTGGAGTGTTGTGACGAGGTTAGGAGGACCGTGGACTGGGTAGATAAAGCACGTGACTTACCGGTCGGTCAGCTGTTCGCGCGAAGTAAACATTGGAGGATGGTGAGGGCGGCGCGCGAGTGAGGACGTCTGGCCAGGCACGGTGTCTCTGGGCGTCTGTCGGTCTGGCGTCGGGGCGCGCGTCCCGTTTCTACATCGATTGCCGCCCTCAGCCTGCCTTCGGCGCGCGCCGCCCGCCGAATAATCCCGATGCAAAATTTCATTACATACGCCATGATCGTTGTTATTTGCACCCCGTAATGTTTTTTGATAGTTTACTTAGGGCTTCTGTTGACTCTTTTCTATATTTTTGCTTTCAATTAGGCATAGACTTGGCAATATTCGTGTAAATTATGGTATGTTTATTACAGCTATAATGTATATAAATATTATTATAGTCTTTGTCAAGTCTTATCCATCAGGTAGATTTGACATCGATTAGCGATAAGTCATTATCAGTAGATAATACCCTCGACGTATTATCTGGTCCCAATATACTTGAATACAACACAGTTTTACGCCTTTTATATCTAGATTTGCATTTTGGCTAGACTGTAACTAGTTTGAATTTACTTATAAGGATAAGGAAATCAAATTGCGGCCTTGTTCTCTTGGAAAAATTGGCACACAAGGGGCTTTAAAGCTTTCATACCAAATTTCTATCGTAATCGGTTCAGTGATTTAACTGTGAAACGGATAAAAGATAAAATGATATTCTGTTATAATATGACCAGGGTACCTATCACTGCACATTAGCGGGCATAATTAAATGTTATCTAGGAGTAAAAATAACATTTGTGTATACATAAGATGTATAGATATCTAAACTAACTCCATGAAAAAATAAAATCAATTCATTTTGCGTAAATTAAATAATACCCTTTCACTTTTATAATAATATAGTGGTTACATACTAAGGCGTTACATAAAGAAAAATATACTATATTTTGGTATTATTGAGTTTAGTAGGTATCTATTAATACGTTTGTAATGCACTATAGTTCGTAATTACATCAAAATAATCGTACAATG
The DNA here is from genome assembly GCA_905404175.1 of Anthocharis cardamines. Classification (NCBI taxonomy): domain Eukaryota; kingdom Metazoa; phylum Arthropoda; class Insecta; order Lepidoptera; family Pieridae; genus Anthocharis; species Anthocharis cardamines. Next base: position 7,678,788 of record FR989959.1, read on the forward strand.
TCACCTCAATACAAAAAGGATGTCGCACCTCAACGCAAAAGGAAGTCTAATTGATATCAGCCAGACATGTTTAATTGGCTGATAATGAGAAATAATAAAGTGTAGGTACATTCTTAATACTAATAATAATTTCTAATTTATACTTAAACTTGATAATAACGATAGACATAGAATAAAGTTTGTCATAGGTAGGTACCTACCTAATTATGATACCAAATAGCTTTTTTGTATACCTACTATACTGACCTATAGAGCTTATCTACTATTTACATCAAACTTTTAAATGTTATATGGTCAAGCTTAGGTTAAGAAGTGTTCTACAGATAAATCGATAGTATTATATTATTATGACGTGACATACCTATTTCTGTTTTTACTTGTAATTACTTAAAGGTTTTTCAATATTTTAATATTTCAAGTTTAAATGAACAATACTGGATTTTTAGGTATATAAGAATAAGAAAATATTAATATAAAATTACTCAATTTACCTACTAGTTATAAATATGTTTTAACCTAATTAAACTTTAAAAAAGTTGGTAGGTAATGAAGACAATAATACGTAAAGTTATGGTCAATGGTATGAGTATTTTAAAAACGACAGTTTAGTATACGTTGAGACCTATAAAATACCAAAACTAATTTTCAGTGTCTCCGGTTGAAGTGACTGACCAAAGCGAAAATATTACTCAGACATCAGATACACTAATTCGAGTAGGTATGTGTCGTACTTTTACCTTATTTCCATGGAACCTTTAAAATATTCTACTATTATCCAAGCATAGAGAGCAAATGACTGTGTTATTCGATGGTCGACCGCCGATTAAGCGGACACGGCAGTAAGTTAGGGGAGGAGCCAAAATCGTAAAAAATAAGGGTGGTACCCTTCGTCTCCCGGCACCCACTGGCCTGTAACAAAAAATAAAGATTTATTTGCAAATCTGCAACACAATTTAATGGTCGTGTTGATGATCAAATCGAAATCTCATCGTTCAGTTAGACACTGTTAGAGTGTTTTTTTTTTTTAAATTAAATATAAAACGTGGTAAGTAATACAAAATATAAATTAAAGAATGAGTAGGTACATAGTTTATTAATTGGTACCTACTGTATCTTGTGTACGTGGCATTTTCCACCTTGGGTTCATATCCATACTAATAGTATAAAGAGGAAAGATTTGTGTTTTTGTATGTTTGTAAAGGATTACTCAAAAACTACTGGACCGATTTTTTCGCCAATACAAAGCTACGTTATCAGCCGGGGTACGATGTATTAAATATTTTGCATAGTATACTTTTAAAATACCTATAATCTGTAGGTATATATGTAATATAGGATAGTAAATTATTATAATTTGAAAAATGATAATTTATTACATATAACATTAAAACCTACTTTTTGTTATCCGAAAATAAGATTTTACCGTTAAGACTTCTATCGGTTATCCTGATATCCTAAATCGTTATTTTATGTAGAGTCAGATGAGGCACTAAATATTTATGAGAATTTAATGCGGGTAATGTCATGATCTAATCTTACATTCACTTAGGGCTATTTGATATCTAGATATCAAATAGCCCTAAGTGAATGTACCTAGGTACATGACAAAAAAACTAAGGGAAGATTTTCCATCTTCAGGTGCACTCTATGTATATCTAGATACAAGCCATTTTGTAATTAAAGTTATAATTTTTGAAAAAAAATTATTACTGAGTAACGAATATAATTTAAATGAGATACAAGTTATAACTTATCGATCACACAGTATCTACCTATTATTATTAACACCCAAAGAATATATAGGACTATTTTTTACAGTTTTCAAGAAACAATTTTAGGGTTGAGATATTTTTGAATTAATAGTAGGTGACTAATATGTAGTCTGAAAAACTCTTTAATTCCTGAAAAATAACAAGTTAACGTAATTCAGATAGGTTTTTGTCCTTAGGTCTTTAGGTTTTGGACTGGAGCTGGAGATTTTTTCTATAGAAGAGGGGGCAATCAGGCTAGAGACTCATCAGATGCGACAACAGAAAGCCTTTCAGAAAAGTATACATAACAAAATATTGATAGAAACATAGATAGAAAAAATTACTAAGAGCAATAATGCCGCCTTACTGTAGATACCTACCTACCTAATTCCTGTTTTCATATATTTTATAGGTTAAGTTTAATAATGCAAAAGCGTTAAAAATAAATCCTATATAAACTAACTCACACATGATATAATACTAGTAACACAAATAAAATATGCACGAAGGGTATTCATATCGCTTAGTAGCGATTTTTTCAAGGAAACATCGGAAAAGGTGTCAAGGGGATTTATAGAGGAATTTAATACTTCATGTTGTAGATAACGGAATAATACCTTAATTAGGATAAGAGTACGAAACGATAATAACAAAAAAATAAACTATAAAAAATAACATGTGAAAACATATTACTTGCATGTTTTTATATGTTTTAAGGAGTTATGGTATAAATATAAAATAATGTTCCATTTAGCTCAATAATATTATATGATATAAGATAAATATTCAAAAATTCTTCAATAGGTATGTGTTGGTTCATTTAATGTACCCTAATATTGTCTTTTATTAACGCGAGTATCACACATTTAAATAAAATACTGTATACCTTAATAATTATTTATACCTTATATTACCTGTATACAATAATTTAAACAATAAATCGCGTTTTAATCCGGTATACAGTATTTTATTTTAATGTACCCTAATTATGTAGGGATATTAATGTAGGCTATATAGTTTTCTAAATACCGTAATAGGTAAAAATATTTTTACTTTTAAAAAAATATTATTTAAAAATACAAAAAAGAACAAATAAACCTTTACTTAATTAAACACCTAACACGTTTTAATCGACCGTCAAGATGTTTAATAACACATTAACTTCCATAATACCTACCTGTAATGCGAAATTTAGCTTCAAATTGAAAAGGGCACCTTTGATCTTTGTTATGCGCATTGCGCGGGCGACGATAAATTCATGCAATTTAAGTGCAAACTGCTGCAATAATTCTGCCAACGCTGACTTACGCCGGGACCATCGATACAGGCAATTTATATTGTTTTTATCTGTTTAACATTGAATTATGATTGTATTGAGTGTCTGTGACATCTCTTGAAGTTCCTTCACCCGTCATGTTAATTTTAACTCGTACATGTAGGTAGAGTTCAATGCCAAAATAGTAGTCTCGTCATGTTTAAGTTTTAACTACCTACTAGGTAGGTACTTGAAATGTACCTACGCAATATTTAAATAAAATAACTTTTATCTTGACTTTTCAAAAATAATAATATTACGACTAATAGGTAATAGTAATATTGTAATGAATAAATCACGTTTTTATCTGATAACTGTTATTTAAATGACAATATTAGTTAGATATGTACTTACCTACCTACGCAATATTTATGGATTTACCTGACGTTCATCTTTTGTTTTTTAATATCATGTCAAATGATAGGTGATTCCTACTATTGAATTAATTATATTTTACCTCGATCGTTCGGAAATTCATAAACTGAAATCGGATCGTGATCTATACCTATTCGTATTTCACGGATTTCCATATAGGTAGGTACGACGTACGGTGTTTATCTAAAATTATGATTATTCCGTAGGTAACATCATTTTTATGAAAGGAAAAGGAGTAGTTTAAAAACCAATTTTAACCCCAACTTCAAGGCATTGTAATCAATCTATAGATACATCAATCTATAGGTAGGTACATAAAGTAGGGACCTACTTACCTACGAGTGTCGTTAAATTTTCATCTTAGGTACATATGTAGGTAGGTATTTCAGTGATGCGGACGTATTGAGTAACAGAATTTCTTTATTTTATTTTATATAGTATGGGTAGATACTTAAATTAAAAATAAACGAGGAACACAGTTTCATCTCAAGTTCAAATATTTTCTTCATAAATTCACTGTTTGTAACAATGATACCTATAAGTACCTAGGGGGAACACATCTGGATGAAATATTAACTTATATAATAAAAAAGCAACATACAGACGAATTGAGAACCTCCTCCTTTTTTAAAGTCGTTTAAAAACAAGTAGGTATAGCTTCCTATTAAATATCTAAGGTACTATCTTGTAAATTACCTTCTGAAAAAGCAACATACAGACGAATTGAGAACCTCCTCCTTTTTTAAAGTCGTTTAAAAACAAGTAGGTATAGCTTCCTATTAAATATCTAAGGTACTTTCTTGTAAATTACCTTCTGAGTCCATAAATAACTTAATAAAAATAATACCTATCGTAATAAGTAGGTAGGTATTGAGGTCTACGTCCTATAACTACCTACCTACCTATTATAGATACATATATTTTTATTTATAGATATTTTTTATATATAAACCGAGACTTAGATATATTTTTTTATTTGCTTATAATTCTTGTAAGAATTTTTAAGCAGCAAAAAAAATGTTTTTCTATTTAGTAGGTACCTAGCTCCACGGTAAATTTTGTAGCCTTAATTTCAGTTAAAAATTGCTAATATTGACAAAAGATGCGCTTATGAAAAAAAAAATTCAAACTTAACTGTTAATACTAATTTAAGAATACTTAATCATGCATTACAGTAATTTTATTACTCTTTTCGATACAATAAAAATTTTATAGGCACTTACCTGTAGCACTAAATTTCACGAGTTTTATGTGAACACAGACAAATTGGGTTTATTGATTTTAAATGATTTAAAAAGTCTCAAAACATTGTATATAAACTTGTTTGACGTTTAGGCCTAAACATTTGAGGCGGCGGCAAGCGGCCGTCGGCAGCCATCTTGTGGCGCTAACATCGCGCCGGCTCGAGTGCTCATTGGCTGAATGACGTCACAAGCGGCATGACGGTCCACCATTGCTGAGAACTGACAAATTTAAATTGTGATAAATTATTCAAAAATAGATTCTATTACGTTGAATTAAGAACATGTTGGACTAATATTTAAATTGGTAATATGTTTGACGCATCTATGCTATTCAGTCCGCATTCTTGGGCCGTGAGCTCGAGTTTAGGTTCTTTTTTTTAAATGCACCCTAATCGGGCAATGGAATCACTTGAATTTTAAATTGATGGATGGCAAGACTATTTCATAATTAAAGTATCTATTAAGTTAGATGTTTATTTCAAAGAAACCTTATGTAGTAAAAATAGTCGTGGTAATTTTCCTAATCCAGTAAAAATAAAAAATATTTTTTTTTACCGGAAATATTGCTATTTTTATGCATTCCTAAACAGAAACTGAACTTATAGGAATGCATAATGTTGATGCTTACTAACATCAGTAGGACAGATACATTGTTAGACCTGTACCTATAGGTAGGTACCTACCTACAACCCAATGCTATTGTACAAAAATCATCTACTTAAGAGTATACAGGAATTATTTATACCTAATTTTATAATAAACTGTTAAACTTTTTTATTAGGTAGATATTTATGCCTGTTTAATAAAAAAAATATTTGAGGAGAAAAATTGCGTTTCATTCTCATCTACGTTTCAGAAAGGTATCCTTTCTTGTAGATATACATACGTAGGTATGTTCCTGCACTATACCTAGCGGTTTGATAATTTCCTACGTAAAGGTACCTACCAAAGTGAGATCCTCACATTTAATAAGATTGCTGGGAAGGTTTTACCTTAACAGAAAATTTAGCAATCTACTTTTCTGAGACTCGAACTCATATAGGTACTTTCCTACTGAGAATATAGTATAAGAATAATGAGATTGGTATAGGTATAGTTTTAATCATAAGTGGAGTAAAAATGTAAGATATAATTAGTAGGTATTAAGTCATAATCTCAATTAAAAAATATCAATTTTACCAATAAAATCTATTCTTATTATCATTATAGATAGGATCAAACTTTTTGTTCTAGATGTAGGTATATATATCTATCGACCTTACTAAGGAGCATTCTATTAGGTAATGTAACAAATTAATATTTTTATTGTTTGACTATATTTTTCAGGGGTTTTTTTTTTGCTTCATAAATAAACGTACCTAATTCAAACCCATTTTATATTGTAGGTAGGTACTATAATACTTATCATCAAAATATATTTACCTACCTTTAAAAATCAATGGGCATTATTATAATAGGTATTTGAATTCTATAACAGAGTATATAGATGTTATATTATATTAAAATGCTTATAATTTTAACTGAACTCTTCAATTTATTTTAAATCAATGAGTTCCGTTACAAGAAATATACTTACCTACCTCAGGTACCTATCAGATCTACGAGTATTATCTTATACTAATATCAAGTTGTAAGAAAATCTATATGCATAGGTATTTAATAGACCAATGTTTTCGTCAGACTTCATAACAAAGGAATGATGTAGCATCGAAACACTTTTTTTTCGTTAATTTCATTCCCTTGCACGCCCACAACCGCTTATTTATTACGAAATTACATGAACACACTTAATGAAGTTCTACCACATTTTTATCCTAAATAATTAAAGACCACCGTAGCTTAATAACTGTATCTTTGTAATGCCGACGGTAATTTCGGGCCTTTTCTTTTACAATTTATTGTTATAAAATCGTAATGAAAATGGACGCATGAAGGGATACGCGCATCTGTTCTCCGCATTATTTATGTGATCGCTCTACAGATTAGTCTCATACATTTATAATTTTTATTTGAAATCGCATATTTATGATTATTAACACGGAATCCCTCGTAGAATAGATCGAAATATTTTTTTTATCATTTTTTTTCTAATATAGTCACCTACCTATGTGGTGTATAATTTTAAATCTTTTCCCCAATCCTTACCTACCTACTATTATATTTTAACTAATTCTTTTCCAACTTCGACTTGTTATTGTTTCAAAGAATACGCGTGACACATGTTTAAACATAACGTTTGGACGCTTTACAAGTTGAAACTAATGTATGTTTACACTTATCAGAATAGATTACACTTACACATTTATCGTGATGGATATCTCCGCAATACGGTACGCTTAACTATTCCATAACCCCACCTAATACTGAAAATAACTGGAGAAAGTACTTGGAAACTAAAGCAAACACTGGTGCGAGGTCATTGCACTGACTATTTTTACATTGTCACATGGTAGTCTTAAATCAAGGGTATAAGAGTTAGAATGGAATGCTTTTAGTGCTATCTATGTAGACGATCTGATGCAGATACTGTGACATGCTGTGACCTTGACCCTTTGGATGACGAATTCCGTCCTTGTCGGGTCGTCGACTGAGATATGTAGGTTGCTTATGCTTAGTAACTACGCATGGTATCAGATTTCGTAGTGTCGTAATTGAACAAAATTATCTTAAATTTACGTAGGTAGCTCTGTATATTTATTGCTCAGTAAAACAGTTGACAGTTCAAGATAGCATTACATATTGAAATTGCAATAAGGTATTGTAAAGATTTTTCTTGTATTGATATATATAAAAAGTGACTGTTACGGACCAGTGAAGCTCATTTGATATTTCAACAACAATTGATTACGCCCTGTTCATGAACTGAAACCGAAACGAGCTATTTTCACATCACGGCTTAATCCTCCATTAGAAAATCGTGGTTCGCCCTGACGGAATTTCAGTAGGTATTACTCTCACCCGCTCTGACGACAGAAGTGGTCAGACTTAAATATTTTTACAGAAATAAATAAACTATTGATAATAATCATTGTACTAACGAGTGTAAGCTCAGAAAATAATCTACGTTATATTACTAGTTACGATAATTCAATAATGCCAATACCATACCAAGCTACGCTTTAATTATAAGCTCACAGTATAAATAAAGTTAATAACCTATATGACTATATGGTGTCTCAGGCGCAATGTGCATAGGTAGGTAGGTACTTGTACGCGTCAAACAGACGTCTGAAAGAGCTTTGAGAAAAAAAATATGTTAAAATACACTCGAGCGTAATTGAATGCGTTTCTGCATTGACTTTTAAATGTAATAAGTGCACGAACTTGCTCTCTAAATGTTACTGAATAAAATAATCGTAAATTTTATGGTAGGTACTGTAGATTATACCATCTATCTACATATGAATTGTTTGGACGATAAACTTTAATTATGAATTGAGTGAGCTATGAGAATTGGCGTACCTACATGTCTGAGCTGAAACAATGCAATTGCTTGGTACCGGGATCGATTTTTTATACCAACTAGGGTTTGTCCGGCGCGTGGAAAATTTGAGAATTTTTCTCAGAATAAAAAGCACATATCATTTCTAGCTAAACTATTATTTTATAAAAAAAAACAACTTAAACAGTTGTTCCGTTTTTGTGTAAATAAAAGACAGACCAAACATACTTTCCCGTTGATATCATTAGTAGCGAATGAAAAATAGAATAGAATAAATACTGTGACTCTCACGTGATAAAAGTTAATTCGGGAATTCGATAAACTTCACAAACATAAACCGGAACTCGTAATCTGTAGGTACTTCACCCAAACGGAAATAATAAAAAAATCATCAATCATTATCGAAATCTCCACTCAGTATAAGATATGGCCTTGATGGATACATCACTGATTTTCAGCGGGACCTATGCATTTTTTCTAGAACTGTTTCTGTTAAAGTATATCCTACAAATGAAGTGGTCGGAGGAGTCAGTAATTCTGGTTCTGGTAGGAATCGAACTCACTAGCAATGTAGAAATATATACTAACTATTGGATCAACGATGCGCTAATATCGATATTATGACCACATACCTAGATAAGCGGTCAAAGCTGTAGCTTACTGTTTTATCATTAACTTTACAGGGAAGTAATAACAATCTTCTTTGAACTACTAGGTACTATACTGTTTCCTCGAGACACGATCACAGGATATTCAAGCCACTGAGCCACTTATTCCGCCTACAACTAGATCTTGGTACCTACATACGAGTACATAAGAAATTATATAAGTTTAAGTAAGCTTTCTAGGTCGAATCAACTATCACTTCTCAGCACTTTGTTTTTTCCGCCAAATAAGAAAAATACTGTCATCCAAATGTTTTTTGCACCTTGTAGGTATCAAATAAATGATTATGCTCTGTCTAAAGATGAGTGACATGTTACCTATATTTTAAAGATACTCGTAACTGTAGAGAAAATTGTTTTGAAAATACCTTTAAACTGTACCTAATTAGGTAGGTAGGTACCTACTAGGTACATACATTGTACGAATAAATTTATTAGACAAATAGATAGTTATGATCCATACCAATATTGCGAAAGAATCTCTATAATATAAATATTTTCACCTCCAAAACAAATTTTGATAAAATTTTGCATGGATACCTACAGCATCAATTTTAAATAGGATTTTCTTTTAGATAAGGCTGACCAAAACAAACATTAGCACAGATTTATTTCTTTTAAATAATCTCCGATTTACCTACAAATTAATTAATCCATACGCGTGTTGTAAATATGTTCGCGTGGAAATAAAAACATTACTCTGGCCAAATGTTGCCAGTCCAATAATTTATTAACAACCGTCAAAGAAAACATTTCAAGCTGATAAATCGGGCCAAAATAAATTGCATCTTATTAAAATACAGGTAATTGACCGAGTTGTGCCACACTGAGTATCATGAGTTTATTTATGTAAAATTACGACGTATGAGTGCCTACTTGATATTATAGTCGCAAAATTTCCTACGATCCATTTAGACAACACATTATTTAAATTTATTTGATATTATTGCACATGAGCAAAGTGAACTACAATTGAGACTAATTTAATGCTAGTATGTAAATAAGCCTAGTATCTTGTTATGAATGATGAAAAATCTGGACTATTCTTGACTATTTTTGACTTCCTAGTACAATCGAAACATTAGGTACATGAATTTTCTGTAACGAAGATATTACCTTAATAGTAAAAAAAAACTTTGATATTATTGTATTATCATTCAGGATATAGATGTACCGTTGAAGAATCATGTTACATACCTATGTCAGCAAACCTTATAAGCAACACGTCATTAATAAAGCTTCCCACCAAGCAAGACGTTAATTATAAATATTAGTGATAAATAATTCGATCCTAATTATTATATTTTGACCAGTTAACCCAAAGTAGACTAACATATACGTTTGTTCCTTACACGGCTTGCATTATTAGTTCAGCTTCTTGGTAAGCTTAAAAAGGAATTGCACGTTTGCCAAAAATCACAGCTGTGAAGAAACGCCGCTCTGAATACTGATTAAAGCTACGTTATTGTTTTCATTTTTTTTTTCACTTTCGTCCCCGCGAATTCTGGCCGCGCGACGACCTATTGAATTTTTCATGGCGTTCTTTATTGGAATTTCTTATGAGCTCCGCTGATAATTCCACGCTTAACATCTATCTATATGATCAAATGTCTCTGTTAGAGGAAGTCTTGCAAATTATAGGAATCATTAGCATACATATCGTATTCAATTCAATGATCCTTTATGATAGTTTGAATAGGTTTTATATACTCAATAAAAATGAATGCGTATTCATTATCCGTGTAGTACAATTTGAGCTTAGTTTGACGAGGAAAATAATGTAGATAATTGATATTTAGATTATAGATTTATTAGATTATTTCTTTGTTTCCAGTTACAAAAATAAAATATGATTTTTAAGTATTGTTGCGATATTTACGATAGACAGTAGGTACCTACGTATCATTTCCTACTAGTAGGAGACAGCATAAATTCATATACAAAAATAATGTTCAAGACATATTGGATATGATATTACCTACATTAAAATTAGTCGAAAAGTAATAAAAATACGTATTAATAGATAATTTCAATCTGGTTGACTGTTGTCGTACAATCTGAGATGTAAGAAGGCGCCCTTCGGCATTCCGTTTTAATACGAACTCAGGTGCAAAGAAAACATTGTTGTTCATTATCTACTAAACTACCTATATTAATACATAATCTAATAGTAAAGTTTTCCATTTTATAGTCTTAAAACTACATTATTATTGTATAGAGTAGAATTCCTAACAGATTCGATGGGCGAAAGGCGCTAATAATGTTTATTTATACTACCAGTCGTAGTGTTATTACCCTGATACATCTAGGTACAAATATACCTAGATCTGATAGATTTAATTTGAAAGGTTTAATTAAATTTATTTCTGAATATGTATGCCTCAACATTCAATTAAGTAGGTAATATTATCTTGGTAGGTAATAGATTATAACGAATACCTACCTACATTGTTTTTAGAAATATTATTTGGATGATCGAACGGTTCTATAATCAAATAATTTCCAAACGCAATCTGTACTCGCAAATACAATGTTTTAAATGGCATTTTTAGAAAAAAACTGCCACAGATAGGAATTCGAATTTACTGATACCGAAGAATGTATATTAATTTCTCATAAACTTAAAAACATCGTTTATCAGCATGTTTTTTGTTTAAAAATGACTCGTAAATGTTTTAACAGATGAAATGTTTTCGCAGATCGCTAAATGACGGTGTGCGCCTGTTTTCCACTGAAACTCGAAGCATGTAGGACGTGCAAATAAACACGGCATTTTTATCGCAACAAACCTTTATATAGTGGCGGTCGATCTTTCTTTATCTGCATAAAGCGGTGTTTGCTTTATCATGAATAAAAATTATTTCAACGTGAGAAAGACTTTACAACTACACGACTTAGAAAAGCTTTTAATCTTTAATTATTGCTTTATATCAGGAAAAAGGAAATATAAAATTGTTTTTTCCTTATTATATCATACCTAACTATATGTAAAAGTATAAAATGTTTTACTTTAGCAGGAAATCTTGTTTTGTTTGAAAAAAAAACAAAATTTTCTATTCGTTGAGAGGCCGTTAATCCAATAAAATACTGCCTCTCCTCTTACATCATAAAAATCATGTCAGATAAACGAAAATATATTTAATGTTTGGGTAAGTATTTCGTTGCTAAAACAGTTTTTGCATGCTTCGCTACGGTTGCATTGTTTTACGATAGTAAAAGGGTTACCAAGTTAGGTAATATACCAAAAAAACGGCTTGAGGATAATAAATTTTAATAGAGCAGAAATTTATGAGCAATTTGCGGAGACATTTACAGCTGATGGAAGTAAAAAGTTTACTTTCGTGTCCCAGTTTTTATGTATAAAATGTTCGAAGGCTCTGCTTTTATTACCCTGAGATTAATACTATTTGATTTACTTGGTATAATTTCACCACGTATTCTCGATGTAGACACATCCTAAATCAATATATATGTCAATAATTTGGACTCTAAGCGACTAAAAAAAGTAATGTTTGTCTTCTATGTACTCCTAAACTATTCATCCAATTATGATGAAATTTTGGTGAGTTGTGAATGCGCCCGTGAAGGTTCTTAGAATAACTGTTTTACTTTACGTGACATTTGACGCGTTCCTACAGATAGTAAATATAATAGAAGTGGAATATTATTATAGACATACCAATATAAATTAACTAGTGTCTCTTTTTTGCTTGACACTTGGCCTTGTATTATATGTATATAATTATATTTTTAACAATCCTCAAAAGATCTTTTTAATCATGATTAAAACCACATCAAAATGTAATAAGTACCTACCTACCTAGTTGGAACGTAAGCATTCTAACAAAATTACTGGTAGGTAGGTACATAGATATCTTCTAGTTACTACTTAGTGACGATAGCTACAGGAATAGCTATAGTTTTGTGTTTGGAATGACAGAACCACTTTCATTAACTCCGGAAAGTAAAAACAATACAAATGAAAAGGGTTTCTAATAAAACTCGCATATTCTACGTAGGATATTTCCTATTATGATCCCTTTCGTAAAGCAACTACTGTATAGAGCCAAAATTGTATAGCGATCGTCTGCCGCTGAGATTAGTAATGTGAAACATTTATCGATAAAACTTATATAATATATTATGAAATTGTAATTGTATTATTGTAGATGACTTCCGTGTTACTCTAACCAATACAAACCTAATCGTAGACTAATCGTTATCTCTTGTAAAAAAGCTATTAAACTGCTAAAATCTTGTGTAAAATTGACTACTAGCTAGTAGTTTACGTAAGCATAAATAAATTTATTGTTAGAAATTAAATATGAAAATTGTATCGATAGTTCGTTACCTCTCTATTCAAACTCACACGTGTCTTTAAAAGCGAAGTGCGCTCGAAGCTTCGGACTTGTCTGTATAAAACTCACTGTACGTAGATATACTAAGACATAGTTTTATCCGCGACCAAGAGTGGAATTTTCAATAAAAATGCAAATTTTTCCTGAACAATTTTCTTCTCACTACCGCGGCGTTATTGAGTTCCATTGCATTATGCTTACGCTTGCTTCGTTATTATGAATGTGGAAATTGGATTATCTGCGGTAGATGTTTAAGGATCGTTCTGTTAATTTTCTCGCTCATTATTTCTCTTATCTTTCGTGTACATGAGCCGTGATCATGCGTGATGATGAATTATATTGAAATTATATTTAGTATCAGCATAAGGTTACCTACCTCGTTTACGTCAATATTTATATATATTAATTATTAAGTTTTCTTTTATTGCGTTGCTGTAAACGGGTAATAAGCTCACTTAATGGACAATTGTAATACCTTGCAATAATCAACACACCTACTTTCCTACTTAGAAAACGCTTTAGTATTTTTAAACTGTAGTATTAAATTTTTAGCTTTAGTAAAATTAGTTGAGTCGGTAGGTAAAGCTTTCAACCAAAAAACAATCAGATATTCAACACCAATATTAAACAACGTAAATAACCTTTAATGGCTATAATCTACGAGCTTAAAGATTTGCATTGTATTTAAACTTTCCGCCTGCTTGTGTCGTGTGGGGTGAAGAAGGGCGGATTAAGGACGCCTCGAACGAGGAAAGAATACACAATTAGTTTTCCTACCTGCTGTAAATACTAAGACCAATATAAATAGACCCCGGGTTTCGTGATGACAACGCTTTTCCAATATAATCTTTAATACAAGTTAGGATGTGCGGGTCGCAAGTACTTGGGCGATTCAAGATGGGGATTTTAAAATAGGAATAGGAAATTCGATAGAACCGGAACCGAGGCGAGGGTCCGAGACGATCGACGGAACTTGAATCTTCTTTGTTCGAATATTAAATTAGGTATTTAGTATTCAGAATCGTTACTTCGCTTAGATAATGCTTTGACATCAGAGTTTTATAATTAAATTCTAGGCTTCTTCTCGACAGTCACTTGTGAACGACCTACTTCACAATATCAAGTGGTACCAAGTACCATCAAATGTATGCCTACTTAGTAAGTAAATAAAGATCTAAAATAATTTATTTAAAACTATTTATAGAAAAGTAAATCTGTGACAGGAATAGGGCACCTTACACGGTAATATAAAGTCTAACAATGGCAGATTTTCTCATAAACAGATGGTTCATAGTTTATACAGAACATTGCGCGTTAGCAAACGAACTACCCTATGTTTGCATTCATTATTCAACAGTATTCTCCTACCGCAAATATTATTCGGTGCGCTTTGAAAAAAGGACTATATATTTTGCATAACGTTGAAATTAGCCGAGACTGCGCGTCACAGATAAATATTGCGCCAAGGGTGGAACAGAAACGCGATAACCTTATCTAAATGGAGAAGAAAATTTGGTTATATATTATGTGTTAAAAATTTTGAGGCTTTGTCTAAAACTATCCTATAAAATTCATCTTTTCATTAGGTACGTGTTGAGGTTCTTTTTACGTATTACGAATTACCTACTAACCAGGTTTTCCGAGATTTTTGAATCGTACAAGTACAATAGAAGATAGGAGTCCATGCTCCAGGGGAGCCCAGAGCTGGTACCTATCTTTTTTGTTTTTATGTTAAATATTGACAGATGAGCTTGAGGTTAACTTGATGGTAGGTGTTCGCCCAGGGAATTAGTCTCACCATTCAGCGAAGCGTTGGTGCCAGTATCCTGGATAGGTACCATGCCTCTGGCAATTGAGGGTATATTATGTAGATATGCTATAATTAGTTATAACCTATAATCACGTTTTTTTTTTTATTAAATTAGTAAAGTTAGTTATATACAATCTTATTTAATCTATTATCTTATTTTATCTTATTTATTTATTTTTCAGTATCTATTGTCTTAAAATATGTAGGTACCTACATAGAAGTGTCAGTTATTTCAATATAAGTAAATGTTTATGCGACCAGACCGTGTCTCTGTGGTACTCGCACCAGTGGTCACGGCTTCGAATCCCGGGAGACAATAATAATATACCTACCTATGATTTCAGTCAGGCAGGGCATAGACGACTGATAACTACTTATTTGTAAACTAAAATTTATCAGTGAAACGGACCAAAAGTGTGCCTGCCCCTAATGGGACACACGGGAATTCACTTTACTATTTATCATTTTTCACTTATTTAGATTATAATATGTAATAACTCACAATGTACATTGTATATATAAAATAAGAATATATTTACTGTTTTGCTGCATTGCCCTGCAACTCTTAGTTATATTGCTTTACCAAGAAAGCTCACACATTCTAAAGTTAATGGTTGCTTGTTTTAAAAATGACTCATATTTACATTAACACAAAAGCTTTATATTATTATTACAATATTCATATTTTTAAAATATTTTGTATCATATATTACATTTCAGTCTTTATAAATAATACAAGGTAGGCACGCTATATGCATAATACAGCGGGTATTCTTAATGCCTCGACGTTACGGGCGCACCCTCTGTAATAAGCCAAATTCGTCCGTAGGGAGGATCTACAAGTGATTTAAAGAGATTGTCAGTTAATGATCCCACGTCGGCCACAAATTCAGCCCTTTCTCGGTGCCTTCTGAGCTAATGGCTTCTTTATCTCCACCTTAGCCCACCGGGTACCGACCGATATTGAAGCCGGAAAATAAAGTGTATCGACGCAATGTACCTACCGCCCTAATTAAGCTCTTAACTTCTCAAAGTTACGAGAAAGCGCGTTTATTATTTGCATAGATAATGAAATATAAAATTGAAGTGCTTTGATTATTTTCGAACGTTTACAAGCGATAATCTTTATCCATATTCATATTTAAAATGCTTAGTCACTGTCTAGACGAAATGCGATTTCATTTTTTGGTAAACCCACAGTTCTCAATTTTAGTTCAGCCTTCTTAAAAGCTCCAAATTTAAAATAAGGAGCAGATGAAGTCGCGGTAATACAAGTGAGTTAATGAACTATTCGTATACATAGGAAGCAATATTTATTGCTATGAATGTTCAGAAATAAAGCGAAAACCTACCAGATCCTATAATCAAGTTATCTCCGTTACTGTGTATTAGCGGTGAAATATGCTTATCTAAGCAATATGACCCGAAAAATCGTTTTTCTGGGGCGCCTCGCGCCGAAAATTGTTATAGGTATGTATCGTTGCTTCGCGAACTCTACGACGTTAACTACTTTATTTATGAAAAATGTTGTCGAATAGATATTGTTATTTACTCCAAGCTTTCTCAATAGGAAGACTAGACATTATACACAAGTATAATTTGTACTACGGTAGCTACTACAATACTTTAATTTTTACTATAAGATACTTATGTACGGTCTACGCTGTGAAACAGTCTTAGAAAATATCTAAAGTTAAGTCTTTTTATAACCTATAATCATCGACATTCTGTTATTTTCAATAAAGCATATAAATAAATTATAGAAATAAGCTAGTTGCGAATTAAACCACAAAAATAACTATCTATCCGATATAAAGTCTGACGCTTTAAATACTTAACTTATGACTGAGATATACATAACTGGTTCTGTACAAAGCCTTCTGCTCGGTATATTTTACCTGTCAGTATATGGATAAAATGGTTCCGTACAATTTATTTGTGTCTGATCAACCGTGCCCGATCGCCATATACGTTCAGCGTTCTTCCCACACCTTTCTCGTGTAAACGAATGTTAGAAAAAATAATAATATCATAAGTCGATCGACTCCAAACGCTTTCGTTCACCCGGCATCCAATAAAGTTATTCGATTCTAATATCTTATATGAATGTTCTATGGCTTTTATGATCTGAATTAATGTCATAATTGCGGCAGTTTTGAGTAAAATAAATCGATACAGCCGACTCAAATAATACCGCCCGCAGGTTGTTGCATAGAATACACCGTCTAGTATAACTTGGACCGTATATACCAGTAGAACGTGTTCTATTTAAATCGCGATTACGGATTCGAAAGGGTCTTCGTTCATAGCTAAAGTATATTTAAATGAGTTATACAAGGCTATTTTAATTTTTTCTCTATCAATATTTTTGATTCATGGCTGGAAATACATGTTCTATCGAAATCACGCAAAGATAAAGTTTTATTAATTAGTTTTAGTGTGTTGAGGTAATTTAAAGTCTATAAAATGTCATTAACCAAATATCTAACCAATAATTTCTGTTAAAGATTTTGCATACAAACTTTCTAGATTCCATTTCTTATAATTTATTGCCAATACCGGGGCTATCAAGTATGTGTTTATGACGCTATTAATATGCTAAAATAAATATAAATGTAATTCCACTTTCCTAGTGATTTTACCAAAACGTGTGTGGTATTCAAAATTGTATAATCTCTCAACCGTCGGAGGACATATTAGTAAGTATCCAAAAACAAATAAACACCGAATTACGTTCGCTCGCCCAGTCGGATGTTTGAGTGGAAAAGTGAATTTAAAACTGTCGCAGAGACATTTAATTTCTCCATCAAATGTCTCTATGGATAAATTTGAGTTCAGTAGTACCAATCCAGTCAACATAGAGCTTAGAGTTCCAGCCTTTAGCAACTACGAAATTGAAACAAAATTGTTTAGTTAGGGATCTTTTAAAATTGGTCACGTTCTCATACAAGTCTTCTTGTGTTTTTTTTTTTTTTTTTTTATGTCAGATATCGACAGACGAGCATGAGGTTCACTTGATGGTAGGTGATACCTCAGCCACAGAACATCAGTCAATGATGCGCTGTCGACCTAATTTTTACTTCGAGCATTCGGAAATCCATAGACTGAAACCGAAACGCGCAATATGCACTTCACGGCTTTTCCATCTATGAACGGTGGTTCGTTACCCGGTCGGAATTTAGATATTCCTCCCACCCGATCAATGCCCGAAGTTACCAGACGTGGGGAAAACATGCTTACAGAAAATTATAAGCATGTGCTCCCGGTGGGATTCGAACCCACGACCCATCGGTGCGCACGGCAGGTGTTCTACCGAACGCGCCAACGAGCCCGTCATGTGTGTAGGGTATGTTGGACAATAAGTGGAGGAGACAGGGGCTTATATTTAAGTTATAAAAAGTTTTAAAAATTACACTGTTCTCAAAACATTTATTTATTTAACAACTTTACAAATGGTGGCCTTATCGCTACAACGTCTTAGATGCGTTGTAGGACTTTTATTTATAGGTTTATTTCTTAAAACCAAAGAGTTCATAGGCAGATGGGAATACTGAAGCCGGTAATCATGCTACTGTTTTGTACTGTAGGTACGTGGAATGAAATTGCGCGTGAACCTTACCGAGCTCGTCTTTCATGCATCGAGGTGATGAGGGTGAAGATACTGTTTGTGACGTGTGGTGCAATTATGGATGCTGGGATGATGTCAAATAGGTCTCGATAACTTTCAGACTGCCAGTTCTAAATATAAAAACTGGAGAAAACGTTGGACGGTATATTTTAAAGATATGTAAGTTATATTATTAGTAGTTAATAATAATAATAATAATATAGCCATTTAATCCCAAAAATATAACAGTACATTACATGCATTAAAATATTAAAATGGAAAAAAAAAAACTTTACAAGGTAAAATTTAAAAAATAGGTATATAATTTGACAAAATAAATAATAAATCTGTACAGTTAATATGAGGTAAGATGTCTTAAACAATTTCTTTTAATTTATTAATTATAATTGTTTTAAAGATTTATAGAAATTGAAAAAGACAATAATTATATTATGTTTGGATTTGATAGTTATTAAAACATTAAAATATGATAGTGTATTTTTCGATATTTTAAAAACATAGGTGCATAATAATTTACAGGTTACTCTTAATTTAAAGTTAAAATATTCTCAAATAACATAAGATTTAGGTAGTTGTAAATATAGCCACATAATTACATTCAGAGCAATCCAATTCACAAATCTTCATTTCAATCTTACAATCAAATCATGTAAATCACTAATAATTCATTTAAAGAGATCATAATTTCAAAGTTATTACCTTATATCTATATAATTTCTTATTGTATATTTAGACTAATTATTCCTAGCAATTAAAGAGCATCCGAGAGGAGTATGCTGAATGTTAAATTGAAGGATCGAATTCGAAATAATATAATACGCGAGAGGACTAAAATTACCGACGCAGCCACACTAGCCTGTCAACTTAAATGGCGGTGGGCTGGTCATGTGGCCCGGATCTCAGACGGTAGGTGGACGGAACGAGTGCTGCATTGGTACCCGCGCGACGCAGAGGCGCGGCGAGATCGCGGCCGTCCTCGCAGACGCTGGCGAGACGATATCGAGGACGCAGGAGGAGTCACTTGGATAAGACATGCCAAAGATCGTATCCTATGGCACCGGATGGAGGAGGCCTTCACCCAAAAATGGGTGCCCAAAGAGTAAACATTAATTTTTTTTTTTTTTTATTTTTGCATGCACGTATTTGATACATTGAACTTTTAAATAAAGAAATCTGTCTATTTATAGGAATAATTATTAGTAGTTATAAATATTTAATTATGTCGAAGAAACTATATCATCGAATAAGTACTATAAAATAAAGTAGAGTAAAATAGGTAATCTGAAGAAAAATATATTCTTATCGTTTTAAAAATTATTAATCACAATAGTTT
Source organism: Anthocharis cardamines (assembly GCA_905404175.1). Lineage (NCBI taxonomy): Eukaryota > Metazoa > Arthropoda > Insecta > Lepidoptera > Pieridae > Anthocharis > Anthocharis cardamines. The sequence goes on from FR989959.1 coordinate 7,698,709, forward strand.
ATAATGTCACATGCCATACTTTTCTAGTCTAGTACTAGTTCTTTTTTCTCATAAATTAAATTTTATTGCATAAGTTATTTTCAATTTCTATAATATGAATTTCTATGACGAAAATTACAAATTATAAACTACGAACTAGAATATTGTAATTTGTAGTTAGAATTTAATATTCCTGTAATCCATTTAGCCCCCAGACCCCACGATGGAGTCGGTACGTATCGTACCTATATGTAGTTAGGTAGATAGCGTTTTGTGAAATTGCGAGGAAGAAGCGCCCAGGGGAGAGTGTCTGGACTAAACACCTCGTTTTTATTGTACCTATTTTAACTCTATAGGTATATAATACTCGTATTTCCTTCTTTATACCTTCTATTACTATTTTGATCCTTCAAGTACATAGGTACTACAAGGTATATAAAACATAACTTTGAACTTTTTTTATGTCAAATGTAGATCATAGAGCATTTTCCATCTATGAAGGGTATTACACTATGTTATGGATGTGAACAGATGTAAAAAATATATATGTATTTATAGAAAATTATAAATATATATTTTCCGGCGTGAATCGAACCCACGACCCAACATTTACTACTCAGTACGCAAACAAGTCCGTTATTATGTTAAGCTATGTTTAGAAGACTTTACTACTAAATAATACAATACCTATAAAGAATACCAATACATACCTATAAAGAAGGCATAAATATTGTTGGTACATTAGGACGTACCTACCTATTGATCGCTTATTTTTGGAGTAGAATTTGTTATGTAGCATGCAATAACCAAATAATAGTTATCAACATGAATTTTAATAGGTATTGCTTTCTTCAGACTACTACGCCCCAAGTAATTTATAAATACCATCAAGACTCGTAAGCCCCTAAAGTACAACCATTAACAAAATCGCAAGACATTATCCCGGTCCAGTTATATCTACTTTAATAGCGTGCTTCATAATTATTGTCCACACAATTGTACAATTCCTCTTCATAACGCTTTATCACATTAGCGACTCGAAATATCTGGTATGAAATATGTCCATAACGACCGGGTCTTCCCTTTGTACGTATAACATAAAGGTGGAAAGGAAAGGGGATACAGTATTGGGGTCGAATTTATTTTAAAAGGGAGGGTTTTAATGTTTGGTCATCGCTCCCGCTTGACCGAAAGGGTAATTTGGAAGCAGACAACGAACGCATTTGCATCACAATGAGAGTCGGAATCCACGCGAGGGCTTCCGCTGTAAGGATAAGCTGCATATAGGTATCTATAGTTCTATATATATCCATAGTTGCATAGTCATGGCCGTCTGGAAAACTTGCTGTTCCAGAATATTAATTATTCCAGCTATGGATGCGCTTCAGTCGGAGTTTTTAATTGCAGCGCCTTGTCTAACTTTGGTCGTTTTCGTGAATAAAGAGTGAGTTTGCTAGAAGGAAAATTTTGTAAAAGATTAATGAGAGATTATATTGTGCCATCTTTACTTATAGCTTTTTTTTCAACTGATCATAATTCATATGTGATCGTCGGTTAGAAGATGATATTAATGAGATAGAATTTCTATAACTGAATCTAATTAATATTATCTACCTATAAATGCGAGAATTAAGCATGGTTGTACAATCACGCCATTGTAAATGGTAGAACGAATTTGGATGAAATTTGGCATATAATCTATATTTATAGAGAATATTTTTCATCTTGGCAAATATCCCGACTTTCTATTAGCCTACATAAACCTACACTACCTATTGGTTTAAAAATCAATTTTTACTGATTTTACGAAAATTCACACGCTTTAAATTTAAATTCAGAATGCAACATCGAAGCTTTAAGAATCTTGGTATCATTGAATGCAACGGGCGTTTGCAATGAGACGTAATGGACTGATATATTACTGATGCATGCAGACGCGGATGCAATTGTTCCCAGCAAATGAACGTGGGCACTCAGGGAGACGTTCCTAACTCATATTTATATCTCTATTATAATATTATGTTAGTGATATTGGATTTGGCATTGCGAAATTGATGTTGCAACTGTCTCGTGCTATTTGATGACACTTCGGTTAAAATAAGGGATTGGTTTTATTAAGTATAATTATTTAATATACAAAATCAATAGAAAAATAACTAAATTAAAGAAATATCCTATAATGATTGGTAGCCTTATCGCTAGGTAGATAGTAGTAGTAGTAAAGTAAAAACATTGTGTGATGTGTCACGTCTACAAAACAAAAAGTACTTCAAATTTCATAAAACAATAAAACGCCAACAACAAACTAACAATGACATTAAAAGAAAGGGCTAAAAAAGTAACAAATAAATTCATACAATGAACTATTCAATCCTTTCCTCAAAACATGTCCAACACTTCCTTATTGCGTCATAAATCTAAGCGAACATTTTTTAATAGATTCTCATTGTCATTAGAATAACTTTAAAAAAATACTCGTTGGTAAGCTCAGTCAAAAGATTCATTCATTCGTAATTCATCTTTAAATGTGTAACATAGTAACCCAATATCGTGCGCCATCTTCATGTAAGTAAATTAATAATATTTATTCTGTTACTTTGCCGAGATGCGTATACCTAACAAATTCTATCATAATGCTTAATCCAATATAAAACACAATTGTTTAATTATATTTTATTGAATAATTTCGTTTTTATATTGACCATTTTTATCAATTTCTGTCCATGAAATTAGACTTAAATTTAATTTTAAATTGACTGTGTTATAGCACAAACTTAATACTTAGGTCCAACATGATATTATTGACAGTCTGAAGAATGTTTCAAATAATACCTACTGCTAATGTTGTAATGGGGTACCTATGCCTTAATAAAAATATTAAGGCATAGGTACCCCATTACAACATTATTATTAAATTATTATTAGATTTAGTCACAAAAAGCTCTCAAAGTATCTAACACTTTATCTTAATATATTATATAAAATGCAAATGTTCGTACGTGTGTCCACGGTTTTTTCTATCATACGCTACTTTGATCAACTTCCCCTTGGGATGGCGAATACCCCTTGGTCTCTAGATGTGCATAAGGGAGTTTGGTCGGGGTGGGTGGAAGTGGGTGGTTGTGGGTGGCAAAAATGTGGAATAATATATATCTGTCCTTTTCTAACTAATGTAATCTTCCGTAAAATTCTGAAAATCTCGGAAATGATCTAAAAAGTTCCAGAATGTGTGCAACTGATAAAATCAATCTAGATAGTTCTAAAACTTTCTGGAATGATCTAGAAAGTTCCAACAAGCCGTGCAATTATTGTGATTGATTTAGAATATTTCAGAAAGTTTCTGGACAGATCCAGAAAGTTCCAAAATGTGTGCAATCGCTAAAATTGATCCGAAATGATCTAGAAAATTCTAAAAATTTCTGAAATGATCTAGAAAGTCTTAAAATGGTTTCAATTGTTGTAATCGATTTAGAATGTTTTAAAAAGCTTCTGGAAAGATCTAGAAAGTTCCAAAATATGTGCAATCGGTGAAATTGATCCTCAATGATCTATAAATTTCTAAAACGGTCTAGAAACTTCCAAGATGCCTACAACTTGAAGATACTTTACACCGTAGTCGAGTTGTCGAAGTGTCTTATTATTTAAGATAGAAATCTAAAATATTTATCTACTTTAGAAAATGGATCCTTAAATATTTCTTATACCATTAAACATGCGATGTATTTTAACCCGAGCAACGCCGGGTTTCGCTGCTAGTTTATAAATAAAATATTAATAAAGTATAGGTAAAAACGTCATTGGTAACAAAGCAATTATCGGTCTTCAAATTATTATATACCAGTATTTATACATAGATGTAATGATATATAAAAACCTACAATATTAAAAACGCTATCTGTTCTATTTGAACTAATTGCCGAATATCGTGAGCATATTTTAAAAGCTGCTGTCAGTGCAATGTGACGCCAGGCACAAATCCGTTGCTCTATAATTTCAAAGTTAGACGGTAAATTGGGGGAAACTTGCCCTATAACAATCACCAGTCAAAATTACTTCTAAACTATTAATATATTATATTGTATAGTTATATCTATACCTATACCACTAATTAAAATCGAATATATTGCTATCGATCGCGGCGCCGAACGAATCGACAATCGTTTCCAATAACAATCAAATTTAATAACTTAATCTCTTATGTGTGAAAATTTAAATAAGTATCTGCATCTATTAAGGCATCAACATTTTCAATGGTTATCACGTAAAACTCTATTCACGATTAGTGAATAATAAATACATTACACCAAAACGTTTTAATAATTGGAAACAATAGTTTGCCGAGCTAGAAGAACTATAAAGTTAATATGAAGATTTTTTACTGTGATATTTTTGAAGTAGAACAAAGAAGTCTCAGTCTATCGATGAAATATAAAAACGGTCACGCCTCATTAAAAATAATAAAGTCATTATTTTCAATCAAGTAAAGCAAGGCCATAGCAATGACTCGAACAATATTATATCCTAATTCCTAACTCGCATTGTATCGCATTTTAATTCCATAGTCATAGATGGAAAAACCGTGACGTGTAGTATATTACGCGTTCCGGTTTTAGTCTATGGATTACCAAACGCTTGAATTGAAATATAAAATGTTGAAAACTTTCAAGTGAGTCTCTCATTTGTCTATAAGAATACAACTATACATTTTATGGGCTTTTAAGATTAAATAACCCCTAAGTTCAATGTAGTAATAAAATTTTACCTACTACTAATACTATGATACGATTATTGAGGATTATCGATATCTCCAAATAAGAGAAAAAATACGTCTTAGTTAAAAAACAACATCTCTTTATCTATGAACTGAAGGTTAATGTAAATTTTACATTGACCTACTGAAAATTTATCAGTACCTAGGCCATGAATATTTATAACCCGTTATAGAAACTATTTTAGGAATGCAGGTCATCAAATAACAACCAGATTAAATTTTATAACGACGACGACGAATTTAAAATTTATTTTTTAAATTAATAAATACAATGATAATAATAGAGCTTAAGAAATTCATTAGTTTGTCGCCAACATTACTTCGCTATTAGAACTGCGAGACTCTTTTCACGAAACATTAAATACTTCACAGTTCCAGACGGCCATTAAAATTCCACTTGGAATTGAAATTCAAACTTCAACAAGTCTCCGGATTTGTAGGAGCGCGTCTACAAAAATTAAATCGATCCTATAAAGGAGGAGAAGGTAATTTAATAGGAGTGAACTTTGCCGGCGACGTCTACAGCCGACGCTTAATTAGGTTTGGTTTAATTGAAATATTCTGCCAAGGACATACCTAATAGGTTTCAATTTGTGTAGGTACATAGTATTAATACCGTCCAAGTCTATAATATTTCCAATTTGCAAATTATAGGAACCTACTATAATAATCTAGATCGCTCCAATGAATTTGAATAGAGATTTCTAATTATCTATTGCAAAATGTTTCCTTGAAACTTTATTTTGTAGCAACACGTTCTAAATGCCTTAACAAAATCGCTCTTGTATTATCTAGTTGCTCTAGTTTAATCGGTCAACTATTTATTTCATGTAATCAACATTGTTGATCTGCATTTATAACTATCGCTTGAACCTATGTAATTGATTGTGATTATTATCGCTTTATTAACTTATTTACATGAATGTAGCGTTATAACGATACATTTGCATGAGAATAATTACATTTGGAAAAGAAAGCAACGTTATTACACAGGTCAAACTGTCAAACGTTTGTTAATGGGAGATTAAGTTAAGGGCCAACAATTAAGGTCATTGGCAGCCGTCACGTACAACATTATCAGTTTTAGAACTTTTCCTATTTTCTACAATCACTTTAAGTTTAATTACTTTGTAGATATACAGGAATTTAATGATACTTCGCTTGTAAAACTGCAGTTAGGATTTGATTGGAATATAGGTAAATATTATCTACTTAGAACTAAATAAATAATTAATATAAATATGACTTACCTCAAACATGAAATGTAGGCTATATTGCTATTACCAAGATAGACACTAGTATGAATTAATGCATGATTTGCATCAATGTTAATGCGAACTTATAGGTATATAGATCAAAGTAAGCCAGATTTAATATTTACATGAAACGGTGTCGCGATTTTTCAACCAATTGTACCTAGACATTTTCAACGACATGTCAATATGAACATTGCAGTTTTAAAGGTGTTAAAGAAAGCAAACAGCTTAAAACAGAAATTTGTTGATTATAGTCATCGCCAATTATACATACATAACACGCGCTGGCTTATCAAGGGTGCAATGTAGATGTAGGTACTATACACAAAATAAATCGGTCTAGGAGTTTCTGAGTTAAAACGTAACAATCAAACAAATCTTTCCTCTTTATAATATTAGTAGGTATAGATGAAAAAAAACTATAGTAGTAAAATGTAAAAGAAAATAAAACAACTGTATATAGTCCAGCTCAGCCCTTCGCATGAGTATGTCGTAAAGGACCGGAGTAAAATAAGTAAAAATAAAGGGCTGATGCGAGTAAAGTTCAAAAGGAACTTTTGCTTTTTAACCAGTTGGTCGCCAACTTTAAATTGGTTTCTGCCGTCTGCGACCCTTACTGCTTGGATGGGAAAACTAGTACGTGGACTTTTGTTCTCATGTTGCCATTTTCGTAATAGCTTTGCTACCTACATCAGAGAGATACCTACTGTTATGTGTTCGTCAGTTGTTTTTTTTAAATGTATAATGGATTATTTACATATTCGATGTATGATATCTATCCGTATAATCATCTGATGAAACACAGTTCTTATTTTAAATTTAAATATGTTATGATTAGCGAAAAAGCATGTATCAGAATATTATTGTGGAATCTTCATTTATAATTTTCTTTTACAGTTATTTCCTTCTATCTCAACCAGAGGCATTGATACCATATTTCTCATCAAACAAAAAGAATAAACAAATTACCTAACTTAAAATAGGTATTATCTTTAATTTAATGAAGTGTAACAGAAAAAGAAGTTGTGGTGGAAAGTCTGGAATTTGTGAAATGATTAAAAATAATACAAATTCATAGAAACATACAGAACCTAGCTATCCTTCATTAAAAAATTGTGCTTGCGCAAAATTTAAGTTTCCCTTCGAAATTTTAATATTTGTTAAATATTTCGCATATATACTAAACAGTTGAATATAGATAAAATGATGTATCTACTACAACAATATATATTGAGCACATTAAAAAAATCCATATATATCATATAGGTATACTGAGCCGCTATAAATTCAATACGAATGTCACTGGAAGGATTGCTAGTGGTTAATAAAAAGCTCGTAGACAAAATAAAACCGTGGCGCTAAATCGTAGCAATAATAGTAATCATTCGAAGACTGTATGTGAAAAAAGTGCACATCAATTATTATTTGCATAATACATGCTCAACTAGATATCGATTTTCATATGAAACAGCAATGCACTTGTATGTGCCTGTTTTACCTACGCCGAACCGCCCGCCAACATGTTTGCTTCTTTACGGTTAGACTTTTTACATGTAACAAGGGCGAATAAAATCTCCTTGTTATTTCACTTTTATTATGTTTTGTTTATATGACATTTAAACGTAGTGCTTATTAGTTGTGATATGTGAATGAATCTAGAGACTCAACAATCTGAACCATACTAATAATAAAATCTAATATATAAAATTCTCGTGTCACAGTTTTCGTTGCCATACTCCTCCGAAACGGCTCGACCGATTATTACCAAATTTTATATGCGTATTCAGTAGGTCTGAGAATCGGACAACATCTATTTTTCATACCCCTAAGTGATAAGAGTTGTTCACCCTTAACATTTTTTTTTTAATTTTCGGACGATTTTTTTTGTTTTTATCTATATATATAAAAGAGATTTCCACCTATATAGTCACTCATCACGATATCTCTGGAACCATAAGGCGTAGCGACTTGAAATATGGTAGGAATATTCCTTTCGCCGAGTAGAGGTCAGCTAAGAACGGATTTTACGAAATTCAACCCACAAGGGGGGTTGCGGGGGCAATTGCTAGTGTTTTTATAATATGGCATTAAAAAATACATACAACCCTAAATTTTTACTTTTTTATCACCAACCCCTGCTTTTTTTATCAAAAAATCTTGACCCGTGCGAAGCCGGGGCGGGTCGCTAGTTGTTTATAAATAGAATAAGTTCAGATATAGGCACGTGGTACTTATATTATTGCCTGCAATTAAAATAATTTAATTAAAACAATATCTCGCAATCACTGAAGTTGATAAATAAATTTCAGTGAGTGCGAGACATATGAACAATAACGACACAAAAGAATACAACGCGGTTTAAGCTTTCGAACATTTTACAACAATATTTTTCAGGTAGAGGTACTGACAAATTATGACTTTGTTTTTAGCGTCCCGACTATAATATGATTTCTAAATGGTAACGCTTTCATCGTATGTATACATTACTACAAATATAAAAAATGAAATCTCGCTAAGTTGTGAATAGTAACAGATTGATGCAATATTTAGTTTCTTCCTCTGCACTCTACAGGCAACCACAAATCACTCATTCTCGTGCATAACAGTTATTAATAACCATTGATAGTAACAATGTAAGAATGACGTCCATAAAATCTAGAGGAAACTTAAATCACGTTTGATCTAAATTTAATTTTATAACTAATAAAATTCGCGGGAGACAATCCAAGGCCGTAAATGCTATAAAATTATTTATTTACATAAGTAAACCCTTGCCGTGTTGTATTGTTTATAACTAGTATTAATAATGATTTATTGTTGTTATATCTGTTTAATGTGTGTACACATGGGTAGTAAAATATTTTATGGGACACTTTACGACGGCACAACATCAGAAATGCTTTTATTGATAACTAAGCGCCGCTCTAAATTGAAATCGTTATCAAAGGTGATATTCGTGAGATATTTAATATTAATTAGAATCGATCCTTGCCATATTTTGAGGCATTTCATACCATAAATTACTGTTATAACACAATAAAGCACTCACTTGACGTTCTATTAGGTATCTACCTATCACTAAAATGCAACACAATGTTATAATCTTTAAATAAATAACTTCGGAACAGTTTCCTCCAAAGTACTACCTACCTTTAAAACCCACGTATTCCTTTACACAAAAATTCAACACTAAACTTTTAAACGTTCTGTTTTGCAAACTCAAATCACACTGAGAGTATTCGCGTTTTTACCCTTAATACCTGTGATTATAGCCTTCACTACGCTTCATTGTTCAGTAATTACCTTAACAGTTAAGTTTTTACAAACTTTCATGAAATGAAATAAATGAATTTTAGCTTTATGTACATGGGAATAGGGTATATTTTATATCAGTGTTTGAGATGAGGTTTCGCGGTGCAATGACAGAAATATTTATTACACCTCAAAGGGTTGAGTAATAGGGTGATGGTTTTATGGTTTTTCGTTGCGCAATTTTCTTGCATTGTACGCCATCGCGGTATATAGTGCGAATACACGATGAGACGAATTTGATCCTTTATAATCTTCATATATAAAAATGGATTTTTGTATAAAATCGCTATACAAAATTGCACGTAGTAGGTATATTTATATTTTTTATGCTATTCCACTTTGTTGTAACTCGCCACCAGTTATTTATGAGAATATTGATAACTTGTAAATGCATAGAATATATCATTAATGTAATTAATAATTTCCCCGTAGCTATGCCGCGTGGTTCTTTCTCTCTCTGGTTGGTTCTTCAGTATCGTGAAACCTTGTCGCTAAGGTGATAGCTTGCCTCCACACAGAATGGTATTTAGCTAGATGGAGCGCAACGTTTAAGGGCATCTCCAGTTGTTTGGCCACTTGGTCTGACCATCACTTGGGACTCCAACAACTCGGTCTTTTGTTTTCCACTTTTCGCTTTAAGCCCGCGTGTATAAAGGGAAAATTGGCTATGTTGTAACTGATATACTATCTGTTAATCCGTTGTATATATAGTCTACGTCTGTGCAAAACTCTCCAAAGAGCGGTTCAAGTGTTATTAAGTAGCAAACATCCAAAAAATTCATACTTAACATATTTAATGCAAATTATGTAATTCAATGATTAATTTATGAAACTTTTACTTCCCGTTAAAGTATTATAATTTTATTATATCGTCGCTAAACTAATTTACTGCATATTACAAGCTGTGCAATGTGCTTTGAAGAGGAATATCCTATAAATGTTTATAGCCATTGTAATAGATAAACCTGTATCGAATGCAATTTAATTAATGAATGGTGTTATAAGGTCACTAATCCGGCACATTATTATAATTAAGTGGAAATAACATGTTGTAACGAACAAAGTAATTATGTACCTACATGGACATTTATTTATTAAGTAAAGCCTCAGTACAATAAAGATCTAAGGTTACCCTTTACTTGAAAGAAAAATCAGTAAAGTAGGACCTACAATTTGAACGTAGGTTATTATTTATTTTATATTACTTAAGAAACCTACTTCTATTTATTCGAGGCTTCGCGTGAAATAAGGCAATTTTTAAATACGCTTTAGAAAATTATATTTACTCTTTAGCTCTACACTCTATAAATTAAGTAGGCATTACTCTGAATTCACACTGACGAACAGCATTGTTAGTATTGGTCAAAATTGCACAAATATGCTTATAGTTAAGACTTACCTAAGCGTTAAATGAATCAAAATTAAATTGAGAAAAATATCAACTTCAGTTTAATAAATAGTCTCGAATTTTGCCTCCAATAAAGTATCAAATAAGTAGAATGCAATACATTTGTGTTTGGCCTGCAATTAACTACTAGACCGACAATAAACAAAACGGACAGTGCATCGACAATACACCTATTGTTCTGTCACGCAACCCTTTCTCTCCAACCGGGAAATCTCTAAACGTCTTTAAAGATGCTGTAAATCAGGAACAACGGAGAGTATACAGATTATTTGTGCAACGGTAATTAGTGAGACAGGTAGGTACGGTACCTGAGAAAGATTTTATTTTACCGTCGTTATAAATATTAAAAAGTTATGTACAAAAAGTTTCATAAATTTTACTGTTCGGATCTTAAATACCATACGGTCAAGATTAAGTCATGATTGTAGCATGTTTTTTCGCTTACGCAAAGATATTGTGAGAAAAATAACTTTTTCTGAAGGTACAATTGTTATATAACAATTCAGATATGGCAGACTTTAGCCATCATTCATTATCATCCTTTCGTCAATATCATCACCATTCACCAAGTATCAAATAGAATATCATTACATACTGTAATGCGCTGTTTACCTATTTCATTTTCATGTTGACAATTCGTAAAACCATAATGCAAAATGTAAAGCAATCTGCGCTTTTTTCAATACCTCGATGGAGTTATTGTTATACTTAACCTGAATCTTAACTTTGAGTATCATTATATGAGATAATAGTTTTGTGCCGTTTTAACCCTTGGTTTTGCATCGGAGCATGTGGTAATCCATGATCTCTGCCTACCCCAATGGAAAAGAGGCGTGTAATATATCCTATGTATGAAACGGTGGATTATTTTATTTTTGACAATTGTAACACCAAGAGCTTGGAATTACGTTACCGGCCTTTAAAATCTTTAAAGGTTAAAGGTTTTAAGCTGTATTGCATCAAAACAATGAATTGGTTAGAAAGAGTGTTTGTGCGAGTCAAAAGTACCTATCATAAAAATCGTGCAGTTGCCGATCGCGATGCTCTGTGACGTAAATTTCTTCGATTGTAGCAATCTGCAATAAGCAGATTAGAGCCGAACCACTGTATTTTCTGAAAGTAATCAAGATGGGTTCAGTAGTTTAGTGATGCTCTATCCAAGGAAATGGATCTAAAACGCTACCTACTTTTATAAAGCACATGTTTGACAGGACTACTTGTTTACTTGTTTTTTTTTTAGGGTTGAAATCATTGAAATTAATAATAATAAATTATTGTTATATTTCTGAAGTGAAAGTTATAATACATTAGTTTAAGTAGTACTTAACAAAAATGGATTCATTGAGAGAGTGTGGATACTTAACACGCTCCATAGGTACTTAATTAACTGAGAGACTGCTGGGAAAATTTTATAGGCGATGTTTGTTCAAGTATAACTTAAGTGTGGTTGGGTATATTGATCTTCATGAAACTTGGTAAATCTCTAATTAAGTTAAATAACTGTTAAGCGCATTTGAACATTCTATTTTGAGGTTACGGAGATCACAAGATCTCAGTTCAGAGCAAATCAATATCTAATTGTGGATGTTTGCAAAATTTGGATCAAATATAGGTATACCTATACATCTAATGACCATAGATGCAGTTTACACTTCATTCAGCTCCATCTATTCATCAAAACCTGAACTACTTGCTATTTTGCACACACAGTAGCACCATCTAGGGGACTACTGGTATTTGTAATAAGTACGAGCCCCCTGTCAACCCTGTCTACAATAGAGGGGTACAAACAAGTAAAGGTGTTACCACATAGCGAGCAATGACTTTGTATTATATAATGTTCATATTTTATGGAATAGCGTCAGCTTTTGAACAAATCGTGTAAGAGCGTATTGCTCTTAAAGCACAAAGCTTTTGTACATCCACTAAAAATACTCCCTTCGCTTTGTTTAAATATTAAGTAATTACACCTTTGATAAACAATAATAGTATTTGATATTTCGATAGTCGTGAAGTAGCATTAGGACAGTATTAGAGATTAAGACAGTCAGATAGGGATTAAAAAAAACAGTTAGGTACCTACGTATGATTGTCTTACGTACAACAAAGTCTACGCGCACTACATATCATAGAAGACTTCGCCTATAGGGAGTTTTCTTTATATCTACAATGTAAGACAGTGTTGTGTATCATATAAATATCAGAACACATCGTTTAATTACGCGGGATTTATTTTAAATTTTGAATGCATCCAATAAATTATTGTGAAACTCATCTTAAATTAAGAGAAAAAAATACAAACTCTAATCGTTTCTTCCTGGATCCCGCTAAGTGTGTACATAGCCTTACATAATGTTACGTTAAATGAGTCCCAGCAAAACTTCTCATGAACTATATTTTATACATGTTATGTACTGCTTGACGCTTGTAAAATAAAACGTTTATGGCCACGCGACTACACAGGTGCAACTCTGTTGTTCGACAGTAAACTTATATGCAGGTTATTTACTAATTCTAGTTAGGCACGTAGATTTATTAATAAGCAACTATTTACGAGACTGAGCACAACATAAATACCTATGCATGGCGAGGAAACATCATATCTTTATCCTTCAAATCGTTTTATTCCAAAGTTAAAGATAGCACTATTTAACATATATCTGGAGATTGAGTAGCTTAAGCCGACCTTTTTTAGCTGCCTTATAGAAATCAAAATAAATTTTAAGTCAGATTTTTGCTGTCTTACCTAAATGGTTGCATATCCAACTGTAGGTACAGTGTAGGTACTTCATCGGTTTGGATATCAAAACTTGAACTCAGTTTTGGGGGTAAAAAAATCAAAATCCCTATACCAGTGAACGTGTACACTATAGTAGGTATAATAAGGCTTCCAGTTTCTAACCACAATGGTTTAATTTCTCTTTATATATATGTAGACTGATAAATGTTTGTTTTTGGTAGAGATGGTATCTTGTAACTTAACTACCTGTCAATATAAAAGATATTGACAGGTTGTTTAGTTAAGAGATACCATCTCTTCTAAATGTAATATAATAATTCTGTTTACCTATTTAATTAGGGAAAAATCAATTATTAATTCAATATTATATAACGAAGTCTATACTAGACCTGGCAAAGGTTTTACGATATTAAAATTTATTTGTATGAAATCAGGGAATAAGTACCTAACACGATAAAATATGTATCGTAATCAGTATAATGACGCGTGCGCTGAATGCAATGTTTTATTGATATATAACAAGTCATGACACAGATATCGTTGCATCCATTGCCCACACAATTTCCAATTGAGCTTGTATCCGGGCACCTCAGGCCTTCTGTAAAATCATACCAATTCCCTTAAGGTCGAAATAATTTTATACACAATCATCGCCTTAGATGCTCAGTATTTTTAGGTATTATAGGTCTGTCCTATTTCTGAACGTAAGAACGTTTTCTATATATTTACTGTGAAGAACAGTAGTTCAGAGTTTATGGAAATTTAAACTTTATATGTTATAGTTATCTACAGACTTGTTAGTATAATTAATATTAAAGCTCTCATTCAGATATTACAAAATAAACAAGCTTTTTCGTAAAGATTTTTGCGCGTAGCTAGGTCACATAATATTCTTAGGTAATCTACGCTAGTATAAGTTTTAAAATCAGTCTTTTATATAGCACCATCGGTAAGATTAGGGTTTAATTAATTTTTGACGGGCTCGTTGGTACATTCGGCTGCCTTGCGCATCGATGGGTCGTGGATTCGAATCCCACCGGGATGACATGTTTATAATTTTCTGTTAGCATGTCTTCCCCACGTCTGGTAACTTCGGGCATTGATCAGGTGGGAGGAATATCTAAATTCCGACTGGGTAACGATTCATAGATGGAAAAACGGTTTCGGTTTCAGTCTATGGATTTCCGAATGCTCGAAGTAAAAATTAGGTCGACAACGCATTATTGGTTGATGTTCTGTGGCTGAGGAATCACCTACCATCAAGTGAACCTCATGCTCGTCTGTCGATATCTAACATAAAAAATTAATTGTATACGTTTTTGATTTTACAAGAGATTTTAAAATGGATTTTTTTTACCATGTCGTGTTATTTTACCAACACCGAGTGATTGTTCTTTGCATGAAATAGGTAAGCTTTATACTATCTTGAAATGAGACATATTCTTTACAGAATTAAAATTAAAATTTTTACGCGATGTTTAACTAAGGAAGGGATACATTTATGCCCTTGAGTTATCGAAGGTGCGATTTACCTCGTCATTAACGGGTGCAATGGAATGTAGGAAAGGTTGTTTAATATTTTGTATCGGACACATAGGTCTTCCTAATTACTACGTATGAATAATATTAAGTAGCTGATATGATTTTATGATTTATCAATAATTGATATTTTGTTAGGTACAATATAGAAAAGTAGCGGGAATAATAACGCATTTAAATACCGGTTCAAAAATAAAAGGTGGCACAGCAACATGCTTTAATCTAAATTTAAATTTTTGCTAAAGATTTTTTCCGCTTTGTTTTTCCTGTATTCGACATTTCCGCTGACCTAGATAGCTTTTTTTATTCTGATGTCATTTATCGTAATACTTAAAATATTTTTGTATTCTTTATTATTATATAAAATCTGTGACAACTACCTTTGTACGATTGGGGTTTTATTTACAACTAGTATTTGTAGAGTTTTTGCATGCAATCCCACGCGAACCTTTAGTTCAAAATGTTCGCTTTTTCTTACATAGCTTAGGTAAGTGGTAATATAAGTAGCATCGATTGATAGTTGAAGGTCCTTTATCACGGAGTTACATTGTGCTTTGTCCTTACCAAACCAACACGCTTTTACAACAAACCTGAGGGCCTAGCACGAACGACTGTCGAAAAAGTATTCGAATCGTCCATCTGTCAGTTGTATGAGAAATTATTTGAAATTTCATACAAATGACAGCTCGACGATACGAATACTTTTTCGCAAGTGGTTCGTGCTAGGCCCTGTACCTACAAGTAACAGACTGTGTATCACCGCTTTTAAATGTCTGTATTTCTAAGTTACCGTGACAACACACAATAAATCAAATTTAATTGACACGATTTTGTCTGCCAAACACAGTGTTACAAAGAATATTCAAAAGTTGAAAACCAAAAACTGCGTGACTGAAATATTTACTTGTTATATACTTAGTTATATATAATGCGCATCTGAACACGTGTTTGTGAGGAAACGACCTATCCGTACCGAATGACAATAGGGGTTTCCCTTTCAAGCGGAAAATTTACGTGATAAAAATTCTAAATCGTTGCGTGTGAAAAAATATGTAAAGGTCCAAAAATAAAGTGGCTGCGGTAGGTGTCATTACGGAGTCTTATGGCGGTTTTGTGTGGGGCTGTAAATCAGCGAAGAACGTGAGAATGGATTCATTATGATATAGCCTTTGCTTTGCGTCATTTAGGTACACGATATCTATCATAATGCATTGAACACACGCGTAGAAACATTGCGAATTATGATTGATTGAAAGTTTAGGGTTTCAATTGCAATGTAATTAATTTATATTGTATCCATAATTTAGAGATAAGTTTTAGTTTAGTTTGTAGAAAAGAGTGTAAAAATCAATGTGGAAACCGTGAGATAAGAATTGATTTAGCAACGAATCTATAGAGATTCTTAAACGTTTATTTCTAACTACGAGTATGAAGGTGTGCATTTGTATGCACATTGCATAATACATTGCATCAACATGAAGCTTATAGTTAATTCTTTCACCCTCCCACAGATGGCGTTTTCACTCTAAATTCTCAATAAATCTCTTTTATAAACGTTTTTATATTTAAAAATTTTTGTCGAGCATTTTTGTGTTGTATTTTTGATAATAATTATTAAATATATGTAAGATTTTCTATTTTTTTTATTTGAATAGTAAATAACCAGAGAAGTTTGCAATAGAAGATTATTTTCGGATACGAAGGGGGTTGTATTCACACCCGGGGTGGGTTAATGTTCAAAGAAGATTTAGTTCACACACAACAACAGAGATGGCTCTTATTTAAAATCCAGTATTGCATCACAAGGTCTCGAAATAACCCTGTTCTCATATTTTCACTAAGCCTATACATGAGAAGCCAATTAGGGCCAGTTTAAAGTATGTAGCTACCAAAATAATTTACCAATTCATAATTTTAAATTACGTAGAGTCATTGCTTGGGCATGTCAGTCGCCTCTAAAATATTTTTACGCCGTAGCATACACGTCAGCTTTAACAGTATTGGTTAAAATCCAACGTTTACTAATATTCCTTAAGGATCTTACCATATCATACTGAATTCTAATGGTTAACGATAGCAATATTTATTTGCCCGTGACCACGTTTGCTAAAAAGCACTCGAAACTTCAGGATAAATAATAAATCGCGTTTAAAGACGCTATAAAGTATCTTATTTAAATATTTGCCTATTGTCCTCAAAAGAAACTACATTTTACTAAATGAGAATTTCATTATCTAATAACATCTACCTAAATAGGTATACCTTAGTACTTATAATATACCTATTATTATTCATTCTCTGACTTTTTATACTTCCTACCAACGGTAGAAAACCTATAGGAGTATTAAGTTAAAAAATTCTAAGATATATTTTATGGTCTATGATTATTTATTTTCTCTAAAAGAAATATGTACATTTAACTTAGCGAGAAAACATTGTTTAAACTTAAAAGTAATAATAACAAGCACACTTTATAATATATTACTTAATACATAGCTAAAAATCCAACAAACACACACTAAGAACACTACAGTTAAATTAAATTTTACTTATAATATTTTCAGTACTAAATAGTTAACATAATAGTTATTTGACAGTTTTTTTTTAAATATGACAATTTCAAGAAATTATGAAAAATTTAATGAAAGTAAAATTACTTCTACTTATTACTGAGAAATAATACATATTAAATTAAACCTCATATTCACACAACTCCTGATCATGTCATTCTGTATATTTTTCCGGAAATCAAACAAACCTAAAAATAAAAATATGTGCTAGGAGGCTAGGTGCGTTCGACTTCCTTCCGGTTTCTAAAAGCCTTGTAATTTACTTTTATGTCATTTTTTTTTCGACATTGAAAACCATATTTTAGTTTTAAATTAGAAATTAATTTAGATTGTTATTATCAAAGCTTTTCATAATATCGTGACATATTTTTTTTCACGATAATATTAATACCCAAAAATCTCTATCTCGTTTTTCTTTTTTCCTCCTTCATTCAGAATTTTCGATGAGCCTTTGTATTCGGTTCGTTTCTACTATTGATAATTTTATGCCAAGTAGATTGAAGGTTACAACATAAGTATATACGTAGATAACGCCTTATCTAATTCGTATAATAAAAACAACTATCCAAACGAAGTTCACGGTTATGGTCAGCTGTAATAGCCGTATGACATGTAATGTGACCTATTTTTAGTATTATTTGAGAATCCATAGACTAAAAATAAATCACGCGTAAGTTTTATTTAGTTATTATCAGTAGGTCAACATTAAAAATACTATGAATTACGTCAGAGAATACTTCCAATGTTCCATTTATAAAAAGCGATGTTTACGCTTCGCATTCTCGTTTATAAGTAAGAGACCTATTATACTGAAAACGTTATTTTGCGTACACTCTCGTACCTATTACTTATTACCCTTTGCAATCCAGTAGTAACTCTCACTCACCATGTGGTTTGATGCCGCAACTCGATAAAAAAAGACGCAAAAGGTTAATCAATTTACGATTATAAATGTTAAAATATTTATGTAACGGATTTTTAAACGAAACTAAAGTTAACATTATCTCCTGTAGGTACCTCCATACGATACTTATTTATAATAAGTATGGTATGGAGGTACAGGAGATAATCGGGCAACTTCCTCCCGGTTTCTGAAAGCCTGATATCGTTTGTTCAAAGGTAAAACTCACTAAGTGTAATTTTGAATAAAAATAAATTTGTCAGTTATTGCTTATTTTAAGCGTACATTTACGTTAAGAACCAATTATTGAGTGCGTATTGCGGTTCATAGTTTTTTTATGGACCTCAATACGCAATTAGTGCTTTGTTATTGCAGTAGGTTTACGCTTAAAATAAGAAATAGTAGTAAGAAATATTTTTATTCAAAATTACAGTTAGTGAGTTTTACTTTTGAATTGACGATATAATCTATTTTATATTATGTTTATGTGTTTGAGTACTCCTGTACTACATCTGCTCATTAGAAATCTCGTTCTATTATTTGACTATCATCCAGCCATATGTGAATTGCGTTGTTGATACTTTTTTCTTGCACAATTAGTATAGTTGATTTATTATATATCTACATTACTATCAGGTGAAATCTCAAAAATGTCTTAATAAAAAAATCCTAAAGAAGATATTCGAAAACAAATACCCGTAAATCCCCAAGTAAGAAATACCTCGATAATCTTTACTCCCTACATCACCCCATTGTATGTGACAACATTTCGGTTCATATCAACTATGGCCGTGTGAACTCAATGGAAAAATTACGGACATACATTTTCTCGTATAACACCTAAATGTCGCGTAAATGTATTGAGAGCGAAAAGTCGCTAAATTTGAGGCGTTCTTGGAGGCTTTTGAGGAAAGCCCGTAGCTGGTGTTATAGGCAATGAGAAGGCCGGGAGGGAAGGCTCTATAGGCACTTTACACGCTCTACCGGAGCTAACCTCCGCCCAAATGTAATAACACGCCGCCTGTTCTCTGTTTCAATTTAGAAACAAATTGAAATTGTTTTTATTTGAATAATATTACTCTAACAACGACTGTGTAGATTCAGAAATGATAATAAACGTATTGCTTAGCGCCTTAAATGTTGGTGCAAATATTCTTGGCTTCCTTATTTATATTAGTTTAGAATTTGGTTTGAAATACGAATTGCAATCCTTCAAGGGTTTACAAGTTCACTAAAATAGGTGGTAACAACTAAATATAAGTATAACATTAAAAGCTACAAACTTGTTGAATTATGGTAATCATGTGATATATTGACTAATTAATGTTTATTTATTTACCATATCCACAAGTAAATATTATAGGTTCTTATTAAAATAGCTATTATTTTTTACCTTTTTACGAGTGAAAGAAGAGAATATAAAAAGAGAACATACTGCGCCGACCCCAAATAAAAAAAGGAGCAGGGCAGGAAGAAGAAGAAAATACCTATTAAAAGCTACCTTTAATTAGCCAGTATTTATTACAATATAATGCTTTAATAAAGGTATTCAGAATTCTCTATGGCACGGTGGTGGCTGCATCCTTTATCGTGGTAGGGTCGCGGGAGGGGCGTCGGAAAAATTGCACATAAATATTGAAGCTGCCACTTACACGTGCGCCCACCGCCAACAGACAACATAGTATGGATATAACATGGTCTATAAAATAAAGAAATATTTTTCTTCTCTGGTGTTGCAGATGTCTATTGGTGATCACTATCAGGTCTGCTGATAACCCGTTTGCCCCCTTTCAATAAAAATATATCTATACTAATATTATAAAGAGGAGATTTGTTTATTTGTTTGTTACGATTTAACTCAAAAACTACTGGACAGATTAAAAAATCTCACCAATAGAAAACTACATAATCAGCGAGTAAGATAGGCATGTTACTATAACTTATATATATGTTAATTTGTTTAAGCTAGATAGATAGAAGATACGTAGGTATTCAATTGGCGAATAGTGAATTCACAAGTCCACTTTTGGGGTAAACATTCACGTGTCTGCTAGACTCATCATTTTTCTTTTCAAGTCTCATCAGTTTTCTGTGCTCTTCTCGTCAGAAACTAATTTTTATTTTGTTTCCCTGGATTTAGAACCTACATATCTTCAGCTATATAAAAATAGCGAATAAATCAGTTAAATTCTTCGTTATATATTTTTCCAGCAATTGGGTGTTATTTAATGTAAAATAGTTGTTAGTGTACGTGAAAAATTATTTAAGTTTATAATTTACGAAACGTATACTTGATTTGTGATTGAATTTGTTTTCCATTTGCTGGAATAATAATACACTCCTTTTCCCCATTTGTTTCATATGCGCGAGGGTTGCAATCTCTTCTTCAGGTTCTATACCTACAGTATTGCATCTGTTCATAGGCATAGGTAGCTACTTGATATATTATTTGACTAATATCTTCAAATTAAAAATATACGTACCTACTATGCTATGTGAATTTATTTTTGGTATTAAAATGCCTATTTTCCAATTATGTTTTTTGAACATTTTTTAAATAAACTTTTCTTATTAAGTTAGCAATCTTAAATATTTTTGTTAGAATTAAAATCTGTGGAAATTATATATTTTACTTTTACAACCATACAATAGTGAATATTTCCATTGAACTTGTACACAACTGCAGATAAAAGTTACCATTACCCATCTCCTAAACATCACATGAAAACACATTGTTTAGATAATAATACCTACCTACATTTTGAGGATGAACTTTTTTGACCGCTGCCTTACAAATATACCCAATACATAACTCAAAGCAGGTCCACAATAATCCAACGTATAGGTACGGCGCAGGCCCTCTTTCTTTTTCTTGTAGCAAATTTCGCAACAATCTCACTTATTATGCCACACAAATTTCCGCGCCCCCGGCCTCTTCTAGACGTGAAATTAAAATTTCCTACTTACCCCCTGCCGTCTTGTACACGACGTGAATTGCTTAATAAATATCGTTGCCTTCCTAGTTACAATTTGGCCATTTACATAAAATTATATCTAACTTAAAGTGGCTTAATACCTAAATAAGGAAAATATATTGTCTTGCTAACAAAATGGTTATAGGCATATCTATTTTAAATGTAAATATCTATTTGAACCAAATGAGAGTCTAATTAGTATTTTTATCTCCTATTAAGGATTCGTCTATCTATAAGCATTTAGCGGAGTGCAAGAGAAGCCACTGTAAGCAATGATAAGAATACTATAATAGACATATTTATCTTAATTCCGTCTCCGTATGCGTGATCTGTCATCGGATGTCACGGGTTAGAGATCCCGGGAAATGAATTATAAAAAAATCGATAGGACAGGCCCAGAAGACAGAACAGCTAATTTTCCTGTAAATTAAAAAAATCAGAAACAGACACAGAAATGTGTCTTGCCCCATGGACATGTACCTACTAGGGAACTCGGTTATTTACTTTCACTACTTTACATAGCGGATTTCGTAGCACGTAGGACTACTAATGGATTAATGTAATAATATTTTATAATTTTTTGTTTCAGGTTCTATAAAAGTCCTCATCGGATAAGGTAAGAGACAATTTTATTTAAAAATATCTTATTTATCATATATAAATATTAACATCTCGCTGATGTGAATCCATTAATATGATTATTTATTTACATTACATGAATATGGCATAAGAATATTTATTAAAAATAAATTTCTACAGTAAAATTATTAGAAGTTTTTTCCACATAATTTTATGCTCATTTAGGACTCGTACTTTGAACCCGCTTTACGAGTTGTAATTTTTATTATCTTCACAGAGTTAAATTATTTATAAGATTAAATATTGAAAATGACTACGTAGATAGGTATGTTAAAATTAAGATATTATAACGTTCGAACTGGTGGCAAAAAAAATGACAACTCATAAATGATTATGTATTTGAATAAAGATTTTCTTGAGTTTCAGTTTTGAGATAGAACCTGATTACTTATTTCTCAGCTGATTTTATATTTTTTCACTCCACATCAGCAGTAGGTAATAAGGTATCTTATTATATGGAGTGAACTTCTTTTAAAAAAATATCTTTTTAGATTTAACTAGCATCAATTGAGTCAGCTAATACTTTCTTATTAGAAAAAAATAACAAATTATTGGTATTAAATATCTCGTAGGTACCTATCTACATGTCTACAGTCCTGTAGTTTCAGGCCAAGAATACTGTATAATTTGCTTGTCGTAAGAGGTGAAGCGTCCGAAGGGGTATAAGATAATACAAGGACGTTGGGCCATCTTCTCTCCTACAACATCCGACCTTGGCAGCAAAAAATAGTGTTCGAGGACACTTGTGCGTTCCTATAAGGATACCGGAGTCCTTATAATACACTGAGGCGAGCCTCCTGGCTTTTCCCCCAGGAGCCGAAGTACCGTATTTGAAGTTTTCCCCTCCGATACCAAAAAAATGTCAAAACATTTGAAACATAAAATCCCGTAATCCCGCAACTGACGTTAACATCCAATTAGATACGTATTAAACAATTGTCCTAATCTTCAATGTCGTCTATATCACTCTAATGGCCGGTTTAAAGTGACAAAACGAGTATATAGTGGATTTAGAGCGTTGGTTCTATAAACTGCTCATTAAATCTCAAAGGCGATAGTTGTAAATTTTCTCAAGAGTGTAGAACTTTTACGATGGACGTCGCCACACCCACCTAAGACTTTGCGGCTGCACGATGGCTCCCATACATCGATCCCCTATAAAACAAGGCATGATGTTCAGTCGGCGATCCTTTTGCTCGATTTACGTTTCCAAATCACCAATGTGTAAGGTGATTAAAGATTTATTGCTTCTTTGGCCAGCTAATATCCAACCGAGGTATGTTATATAATAGTTTATGTACCTATTTATTACGCTGAGTTTTGTGTTGGTATAGATATTACGCTAAGTTTTATTTTATAAATGGTACGTAGTAAATAATCTTAATAATAATTACAGTTCAGCGACCACTTTATTAATAATTAAAGGTGATATTTTGTTTATTGTTTTATTTCAGTGTGGTCAATAATCTTTCCAGATTTAACTTGTTTATTTGACTGTCATATAAACATGTTGAAGTTGCCATAATATGCTAGTGCGTAACCTTTTTTAGGATTTAAATAATACCTAATTTAGATATTATGGTGGTCTTTATTATCACAAATTTTTTTTGGACTTCATCGGATAATAATCTTATAAGATTACAATTAACATAAAGCAAATGTTTAAACTAATTACATACTTTCTAATATAAATACTTATGTTATTTTCATTAGAATACAAATTGTTCCAATCAGAAATTAAAGTTTTCTGGTTTTTGTGCATCAAGAACAATGGAAAATGAACTATATTATTATAATTATAAGTCTGATTTCTGAGTTGTCACTGGAGCGATGTCTATGTGATGTTTTGCGAGTCTATAATATAGGTAATTAAATTATATAATAATAGGTAATTAATGCTCAACTTGCTTTAAAATATTGATATTTAAGAAATTAGATGTTATATTATACAAATATATTGAATTCCTTAAACTGTTTTGAAAATAGGATAAGGTGCAAGTGTAGGTGTTTCTTGAGTGTAGAAATGATGCTAAGTATGTACCTATATAGGAATACCTAGGTAGTAGACACTAGGTAGGTACATATTTTTTTTGAGTTAAAGACTTACGAAGAAGATTTTACTAATTTGTGAATCTTTTAATGGCATTTTCTCTTTTCTAATATTGTTTAGTGATAGGAAACTAAATTATAAGGCATTATTAATAAATAAAAAAAAAACTATAGGTACCTAAATCCGCAATTATCCTGGAAATAAACCGAATTATTTCGTTTAAATATGTGATAGTGGCATTAATAAAAGACAATATAGAAATAAGAATATTCAAGTAGGTATTTGCAAAAAATAAACATTTTAATTAATCTCTCTTATTAAGAATAGGTACTACAAAAACAAGGCATGTTTAAGTCTTGAATTTTAAGAATTTGGTAATCAAAGTATTAAGGTGGTGACAAAAATAATGCAACATTGCAGATGTAAATAAATATATCAGCGCCTCCTAATTGGCAATGCAATGTTGCACCTACTTACACTCATTTTGAATAAAAAAAAAAGTTCTCAACAAATAATTTTTTGGAAATAATTAGTAGGTACCTAATACAAGTCAGATATTATGATAATTATTTACAGGCAAAATCGCTTAAATAATAGAAAAACATAGCCTACCAAATATTCATGGTTTAAGCCCTAAAGCTATTATTTCACAATAAAATTATAATTAAAACCGTCTTATTCACATAAAATTACGTCTAATAAGACTGCATCGTTAACCTTTAAGTCAGTGTTGAATGAAGTATCAATTATAGATGAATAAAAAATGGCCCTATCGTAAAATAAATGACCTAAACTGTCCATATCGGAGTCTCTATACGTTTATGGCATAAACATCACAATAACAGCATAAACTCAATACTTATGCAATGTTCTACTGCCTCACCGCTGTACCAGCGACCTGATAAAGCTGAAAAGGCAACTTAAGCCTATAAAAACCATGCACTAAACACATTTTAACAATCAAAAGTGTACTAAATAAATAAATTTCCCACGCAATAAACAGTTTTATTTAAAAGATCGTAAAGTTTGTTATTGCACACGTGCTCGCTGTGGTTACGACTGGTGAGCATGAATGAAATGTGGGAAAGGAATAGATGATGTTAGACAAGAATAGCAAGCGCCGGTTCGACCACGTGGCTGGCGTAACACAGCGAAGAGCAATTCTTATTAGGATTTTATTGTTTATTTTATTGTTATGGTGCGAAGATATATCTTATTACTTGCAAACAATAAAAATTGAATAAATTATACTAAGCAGAGTGAAGACAGATATAATGATGTGAATTGATGTTGCTTTAACTTTAAAACAGTTATTTGATTTACATTTTTAGATGCAATAAATAATATCTTAGTGCGTTAAGACATAGATATAACATAAATGATTCAATGACCCATCAATAATTTCGTACACAATATCAATTATTATTAGCTATTTACACGAACTAGATGGCGCTCTTGTGATAAATCTATACTAATATTATAAAAAGGAAAGATTTCTTTGTTTTTTACGATTTAACTCAAAAACTTCTCGACCGATTTTAAAAATTATTTCACCAATAGAAAGCTACATTGTCAGCGAGTATCATAGATGGGGCGGTCGCTAGTCTATAATAAATACAGAATATTCCTTTATAATTGCATTCAATAATAAGACATTTCTCTTACCTTTTTAATAGGTTAAAATTTGATTTATTTGGCTGGAATTTAAATATTGATTTTTATAAAAAGTAGATGGGATCATTTAATTATTGAATTGTGTAAGTTCAATTTTCTAGATGAAGATAATGAAATACTCAACGAGCACATAAATAATTTTATTTGTATTTAAAAGATGATATTATTTTTTTATAACTCAAACTTCTACTAGGTATTTCTACTCAATCAATATATAACTTAACTGAGCAACTCAACAAACTTTATTTTAAATTGGATTTCTAACAGAAAACCAATTTATTATTTCAAGATAGGGGAGCGCGGGGCACGTTGTTACATTTTTTAGATAATTATCAATATGAGAAAGCCTATCAAATAATTTATATAATTGATTGTTTATATCGATAATATGAATATCCAGCTAGTTAAATATTACAGAAAAAGTATTAAAATATACGTTATTTTCCGACAATGGGCAATTTAATCAAAAAAAATCGATTGTAACAACTTGCCCCAAGCCGGGGCAAGTTGTTACACCTTTGGGGCACTTTGTTACGGTAGATAAATTAATAAAATCACCAATAATAAATCACAATTTAATCTTTACTTTTAAACATTATTAACATAACAAACATTTTAAATAATCTCGTAATAATAATCTATAATTATAGTGTCTATATCTTCATGTCTAATAATTTTAACAGTAACATAACATAAAATTGACTGTAAGTTTTTTATATCTTAGTTAAAGCAACATTGTTATGAAAAATATAAAAATAAACTGCGTCTGATACATACTTTAATTAAATAGTGAATAACTTTACTAATTTTAATCAATATGGCACTTTTATTAATACTAAAAATCTTTGAATCTTAACATTAATAGGGCACTAAGATAAAATGATAATCTATTTTTCATCGTTTTTTATAGGTAAGTAATATACCTATCACATACAAGTATTAAATCATTCTTCATCAGAATTGCAAGAAGCTCATTTATTTTCTGTTTCTTGTGAGAATACCAAGTGAGGGGTAACGTACCCAATGTACAAGATTCGTTGTTCTTCTTTTTTTTTCGATTCTTCTTTTTCGATAACGACATCGGACACAATTCAAAAATTTGGATTGCTTTTTTTCATTCAATTTATTTTGTCGGGCTCGTTGACGCGTTCGGTAGAACACCTGCCGTGCGCATTGATGGGTCGTGGGTTCGAATCCCACCGGGAGCACATGCTTATAATTTTCTGTAAGCATGTTTTCCCCACGTCTGGTAAATTCAGGCATTGATCGAGTGGGAGGAATATCTAAATTCCGATCGGGTAACGAACCACCGTTCATGGATGGAAAAACCGTTAAGTGTATATTGCGCGTTTCGGTTTCAGTCTATGGATTTCCGAATGCTCGAAGTAAAAATTAGGTCGACAGCGCATCATTGACTGATGTTCTGTGGCTGACCTACCATCAAGTGAACCTCATGCTCGTCTGTCGATATCTGACATAAAAAAAAACTGTAATGCTTCTGCTGCAGCAGATTCGTAAACGTTCTGACTTTTTGAAGCTCTCTAATAAATAAATAATGAATATTTACATTTTATATTTATGAAGTCTATAAAAAGTAAAAAAATAATAATGCATGTAACTAATAGCAATTAACACACTATATGTGCCACAGTAAATATAGTTTATTATTTTCCTAAATTTCTCAACATAAAACTTATATTATTATAATATTATAAAGAGATTTGATTGCGTAATCGGTAAAGATACATAGTAAAAAGATATTCCAGAAACTAATAAGCTAGGAAGACAATTAAGTCCAAATTATATGGGGAAAGTTGTTACATGTAACAACTTACCCCAAAAAATTGTAACAATCTGCCCCATAGCACGATTTTTTAAACAAATTGAGGTCCAACATTGACGATTATCATTACAAAAAAAAACAATATTGTAAATTAAAGGTAGATATATTAGGAAAGTCCAAACTCTAAAAAGTAATGAAAAAAATTAAAATATGTATCAGAAATCAAAGATTTCATAAAGGTATTTTTTACTTACTTGGCTGAAATCGGAGCATGTGCACATAACTTTACAGTACGCCGCTCGTTGGGTCAAAAGTTGTTCTTAAGTAATGTATGGTGTAAAAAGGAACCGATTGAGTCCAATACTATGTGCCAAAGAGTTTAAAATCTCGGTAAAAAATTAGTGTAACTATTTACCCCTGCAACAACGTGCCCCGCGTTCCCCTATGTGATAATGTTCTTCATATAAAATAACATTGTATTAATTATGAGTTAAAAGTTAAGCATTCATGTAATTGCTATTTGTTTCATTAATTAATTTTATTTCAATAAAATTGATTTTTTTTAAATTAATCATTATCGAGAAAAATAAATAAAATCTACAATGTGTTATGTTGTTACAAAGTTGCTCCTTTGTAATAATTCTAAAAATATATTTTAATCGTCAGTCTTATTCTTATAAGATTTATATTTTTATAATAATATATTTATATTGGAAGAAATAATGCTACTCTTTTGCGTAACCCCGTTCAGTTTGACAGCTAAAAGTGCCGGAATGGTTTGTGATTGGCGGTGAATGTTCTGCAACGGATTACTATTGGCGTAGAGGAGCAGTGCTAGGGGAAGTGCGGGGCTCGGCGCCATTACGAACAATGGCTGGCAGAATGGTCGTTAGCGAATAGCTTTTATCTCTTTCTAATATAAGCCACGCAGGTAGGAATTAATGAGACAGAGAGGGTTCCGGCACGTCCCCCCGCAAGGTCATCGCATCTCGCTCGCACGCACGTGTCACGTTTCGCCGTCTCGTACACGGTGCGCGGCAGCGGTAACGCTCGCCACGACGGGGAATTCAGAGTCGTAGAGCCTCATACGCGGGTCATAAACGATCCGCGGCCATAGTAGAGGTGCACGCGCGAGAATCGATCCGAATCGCCGGCGATAAACGCATCTCCCGCGAGGCGATCGTCGCGCGCCGCGTCGCCGCCGAGCGATGAGTTCCAAGTTCATCATCGATAGCATGCTCCCCAAATATCACCAGCAGTTCCATCATCAGAACTTATTCGCGGGTGCCGGGGCATCGCCTATAGAGGCGTCACTATCATCTTCGTTGTCATCGTCTCTGTCGACGTCGTTATCATCATCACTGTCTGGCGGTCTGGGAGCAGCGGCGTTGGGAGCGGGCTCGCCGGGCGCCGGAAGCCCGCAGCGGTCTTCTTCATCATCGTCCGCGTCGCCAGGAGCGCCGGCGAGGATGTATCCGTACGTGTCACACCACCAGCAGTTCGGGGGGTCGGTGCCGTTCCCCGCGGGTAGTGGGCTATCGGCGGATGATAAGAGCTGCCGATATCCAACGGCGGTGAGCGGTGATCCAATGGTGAATTATGCGCTGGGCCAACACAACGGCGGCGCAGCTGTGTCGGCGGCGTCAGCGAGCATGGCGGCGGCGGCGCAGTTCTACCACCAGGCGGCGGCGTCCGCGGCTTCGGCAGCATCTGCAGCCTCAGTGGACGCAATGGGCGCCGCTTGCTCCCAACCCTCAGCACAGCCTCTGCCTGATATACCACGCTATCCCTGGATGTCCATTACTGGTAAATGTTTATCTATCGTTGGTTGCATGTTTGATGTTTGATTGTCGAAGCACGAGTTTTATCTGCAAGGAAATAAGTTTTATTTTTATTTACGTTGCTAATTGTCGTAATTAAAGCTTTTTTCGTTGCGAAACCAACTAGAGATCAAGGTTACAATAGCTTAGGTAGTTGTTTAGTTTATAATTCTCGTAGATAGGTATCTATTTACTTCAGTTTATTGACAACACAAGCGTAATAAATTTTTAACATAATAAAATATTTTATTTATTATAATGTGGCTAATGGTGCAGTATGATGATGTAATTATGCCTAGTAGGTAAATACATATCTATAAGGCACCATTAGACCACGTGAATGAAATTTAATTAACAATTAACTCTTAAAGTTTCAATTTTATTTACTTATCAGTAGTAAACAATACACATAATATCATAATTAGCTATTAAAGTTAAGTATTTTCATAATAAATCTCATCCGATAAATAGTAATAATTCTTATTTGATTTTGTTTGTTGTGTAATAATAAAATACTTAGTTTTCTACACTGATAAGCTTTATTGCTTATTATTATAGGTACATAATTATAAACATTTTTATTTATAACGTGGCTATTATAAAAATAATAATGGAGGCCCAATTAATATACCTCAATAGAAACAATTTAATATCTACCGTAGCCGACGCGCTGCTCATTCTAAATTAATGAATAATAATATTGCATTACTTAATAATTAAAAATGTATTTATTCCTTTATTGTTATCTTATTAATATCAATGACATTTAAATGAATATCGTGTATCGTTATTTTAATGATAGTTAAATAATATAATTTAAAAAATAAGTTCTAGTAACTTAAACATTTACGTATTAATTATATTAATACCTACTTTTTAAGTTGGTTATCACTGCCAAAACTTCCTATGCAGTATATTCAACCATCAAAGTTATGTCTTGGAACTTTCGAATATTTTTTTGGAAACAGTTAATATTATACCTATTATCTCAAAAATCTATTTACATAATTAATAGATGAACAGATTGAATTCTTTTTTATATCTAACTTTCAATAGACGTAACTTTTATCTTCAAATATCATCCTCAGATCATAAAAAATAGTGACTCTACACTCCGAACGGATCTAAACAATATATTATCAAAGAGAAATTTTCCTTCGGCTGTGAAGACTGCGTAAAACCTTATTGTGTTGTTTAAAAGTCGTAAACGATCGTATAGATAGACATGATATTCGTATATCTCTATCATTATATCATATCAAAAACAAAATATCTACCCTTTCATTTAATAATGAATACCTAGCATGGTTCTGGAGCTCCTACACGATTTCCCATTTATCTCGATGGAAACTCCAGTCCAATCTTGTCTAATTTCCTTGATGTATTATTTATCAAATTCTACTTTCTTCTACCTTTCAGGAAATATTTCTTTTGCTGTATAAGGTGTGACAAATATTGGTATATATGACCAAAGTTTCATCTCCAAAGTTTAGTGAGGGCATGACTCTATCATAAAAAATATTCAAGAATTAATTAGTACCTCATAGATACAATCATTAACAATTCAAGTACCAATTTAATACTAGATTTATATAATATGTACATATCTGATGATTAAAAAATCAACCAAAGTTATACTTTTTTACTTTGGCCTCAAACAACTGATTGGGTAGATGTTACTAACATACAAATACTAGCTCTATCAAATCTAGCTAAGCAAACAGAACTAACCTAAGACATTCGGCCCGTTAGAATTGCATACGTTTACATGACCACGTTTGTGTGGTCCACTTTGTACTCAAAAAACGGTACCTCTATTAAAGTTTTACTGCTTGTATGCTTTGAATACAATGATACAATTATTTTTTATTCGCGTTTTTATTGCGATTTGCCCGTTCACATCTAGGCTTTATTTGGAGACTTTATGAGCTGTCAATTTAAACGCAAATCAGGCTGAATATAATTTTATTACGCGTTGCATGTGTAGTATTATAATAACTTCCGTATCAACTTAAGAATATTTTTTTATATTAAATTAAAATATTTCTCTGGCAGAGTAGGTAATTATACAATTCGTGGTAAATTACTTATATACAAAAAGAGTTTATTTATTTACATAAATAAAGATAATTTTAAAGTACTATATTTATATTTAAAAATAAACAAGAAAATACATTTTGCATAGGAAGGTAGATACAAAAAACGAGTTGAAATTGGGTTCAGAAACATAAGAGGTATGTTATGTCTATTAATTATGTATTCAGTTCAATAAACAACAATTCGTGATCTTAATTATTCTACTAATGAATGTCACTTTGGAGATATAGTAGTTTATACATAGTGAACATTTAAAGGATTTATCAGCTGTAGAGCGTTTACCCACGAATCTGCATTGAATTATCATTAAAATAACTTTAGTTTTTTTTCTCTCCTTTGTAAAGTTGCAAATGAGAATATTCAATTCATACTACGCTTTAACATAAATAATATTAAGTAAATTAGTAGGTAGGTACATAGGTAACCATTCATTGAAATCACTTTAATTTTTTCGTATCTTATTATATTAATAGAATTTTGAATAAAGTATAATATATTAGCAAAACAAAAAATAGAAATAAAAATGAAACAGTTTGCTTACAAAAATATGTTGTGTGAGACAGACACACAAATGTCTACCCCAAGGCATGATTTCACTTTGGCCAAATAGTTCCTCATAGGTCATCTAATTTTATGAAGATCTAAATTCACATTTTCTCTAAATTAAAATAATAATTGTCGCATACTAATTTTAATAAAGCCACATTAAGTGTGAAAAAATATTTAATATCTAAAAACGTCCTACCGGTTACATATGAGCTAGATATCAATAAATTAGACATGTAAAGAACACATAATCAAAGCGAATGTGCCACAGTAACGCGCTCATACCTCACTAAAATTATACCGAATGGACTATAACCGACTTGTTTCTGTTTCAAAATGGCCTCTTCACGTGATTTGTTGCTAATGTTAGCTTATTAAGAATTACTGCGACGACCGTTTCGGTGGATTCAAAGACATAATCTGAAAATATATTTATAAAAACGTGGGCTACGCTACCTCACGGCGCGGTATAAAATGCTTGATTCAAATTATAATTTTAATAAATTGACAATTTTTTTTATACAGAATGCATTAATATGTCACATTCGTATTGTAATGTTTGAGTTACCTACCTATAATATTTTCCTCACACCTTACCACTCAATTTTCTTAAATATTAGAGAAAATGTTTAATATATCAACAGCTAGTTTTCAGTATTACTTGATATCTTGTTAAATTTGAAGGGTCATTCATAATCATAAGATTATAAAATATTGACTTACATTTTTGAAATTTTGGTAGGTACCTACTTAAATATTATTTATTTAAGATTTTTATCCAATTTTTATTTTATGTTGATCAAAATTCAAATTAATAATTTACTATGTTTCAATAACTAAAAATGTTTAAATTATGTTTTTATTCGTTAAAAATGCTACAGATACAAAATGAATGATACCATTGTAACAATGCTCTACTTTCCCGCCAGTATTATCTACCGGTTCTTGAGATGAGCCACTCGCGCGTAGTGCGCACGCGTCAAACAAATATGGCCGCGCATCTGACCAATTAGATCGCTTCATTGCGCAGCCCATGTGACAATACTACTTCTTAATTCTATTGATTTCCAATACCTCGTTACAGAAATTTGACATTATTCTTAAATTAAACAAAACGAATAATTAAATGCTTTAATTATTATGATAGGTAATTAAATGCCCATACATAAATACAATACTTATTAAGATAGGTTATATTTAAGTCATCAAGAAATTTTTGTTTCAATATCTACCAACCTAATTTCTGATTAATTAACCTATACTTATTATAGAAATTGAAAAAGTATCAACATACATAAAGATTTATTTAACAGCTTCACATTGATTCCAAAATTATTAAACTGTTTAGATATATCTTTTTGGTTTATCTAATTTTGTACGGGAAAATTGCTAATATTCAAAATATTACATCAATTTCAATCTATCTACCTGTCGATTGAGATATCGGCCCTTATGATTATTATTTTGTAAATGTTCATTACAAAATAAATATTAATACCTAGGTATTTTATTGGAGACTAAACAAAAACTAGTTTAGTAAATTATAAACATTATAGGTATATAGGTACGTGAATAATGGCCGGTTTAATTACTGAGAAAAGCTCTCCAGGAAACGGTTGGTATAGGATATCTAAAAATACACAGAAATATATCACTATCTACTCAGCTACTCTTAGCCTAAAAAGTCTATAACAAAACGCAAAACAAAATATACACCTATATTATAATAAATAGTAGAATATATATTATATACATACCTATAAAAATGGATATCCAGTCACGCTTATCTGATCATTCTAAGTAATATTTAAGCATAAAATTCAATTAAAAATAATCAAATAATACATACCTACTTAGTTGGAAACATCTATAACAACCATTGTTTTACTGAGAATTGTACCTACAAGGAAAAAAAAATTATCCTATTATTTATGGCACTCCAAAATCAATTTTTCCTAAAGTATTGCTCTCAGCGGGCTTATCGCATCTGTGAATTGTGACCTTCGAGTATCGATATTCATTTGACATTCGAAATATATTGATGTTTTAAGTCAGCACTTTGTAATTACCGATTGTGTAATCAATAACTGTAATGTTTCCGATTGGCACGATTCGATTAATTTAAGTACCTTACAAAAGCAGAACGAGTAATTAAATGCAAATAAAAGAACTTAAATTATCCTATATAACTTTGTTTTAATTCGTCTCATTGATAAGCTTCGCATTACAAATACTAAATATGTTGCTAACCTAAAAATACTAATTTAGTTAGGTACCTACTTGAAGATATTTTCTCATTTTTATTAGATGAAAATTCATTTCAGATTTTCCTACAATATTATTATTATTACCTACCTACAATATTATTATTATTATTGTAGGTAATATTTCCCCAATTAAATAAGCTCTATAAAAATGTATTCATAGACAGACAGTAGGTCAAGAAAATTAAACTTTTTAAAAATAATCAGGAAGATCCCATTTTTTTTTAGCTATTTAGAGAAAGTTACTATTCATTATATACTTATCTATCTAAAATATTGACTTGGCTTAACCTAATTCCTTCGTATAATATTCATTCTAATTCTTTATTTCTATTAAATGAGCGTTAAAATTAATTCTTTCAAATTGTCTGCTCTATTGAATTGTATGAAACACGCAAAACGCAACAACTCAGCGAAACGGTTAAATGAGGTGTAAATAAACTGAAAATTATAAACTATTTTTATTAACTACGCAAACCATTAAATAGATTATAGAAGATAAAAAATTAAACTCGTTAAAAAACTCACAATGTTACACAGCGCTTATTTAAGTTGTTGATAAAAATAATACCGTGCGTTATCATAATTGTTAGCGCTTTAGCAATTACCTACTTTGAAAAATATCGGTCTAGATACAATTGTATGAGTTTTTAACAGTTTCAATGCAAACATGCTTTGAATTTATTGGTAAAATATGCAGCTCCCATACTTTGGAGTAACTTTTTGTACATTTTAGATTCTAGATATCAAAGAATCAATTTGTGTAGTTTTTTTAAATATGTATATTGTATAGGTATATTAATGTTTTTGTCGTGTTATTTATTTGCTTTACATGTTTTTATCGGTAGTTTAGTAATTTAGTTAAGCATGTTAGAATAATATTACCTACTATAGATAAATGATAAACTCCGACTTGTGTATAATATTTGTAAAAACTTAAATACCATAACTACCTATATAATATGTATATATGTTGTTGAATAATGTAAATTATTATTTTTTCACTAAAAACTTTCAAATATGTTTTGTTAGATTTAGGAATTATATATTTTTGTTTTTATATAACTATTATGAATAGCATATTGTTGTGCATGTAACTTTGCCAAAACTAAGAACTTTCATTACGATTGATAATAGATTTTCCATTTCCAGATTGGATGAGCCCCTTCGACCGCGTGGTCTGCGGTGAGTTCAATGGTATTTATCGTTTCCTCTTTATTTTTTTAATTTTAAGTTATTATTAGATACCAGTCTCTATGTATGGGCGTTTATAATGTCAATGAATATTGCCATACGAAACGAACAACTAAGATGTAAAAAATGTAAAAATAGTTTTTAAATATCGAATCCATGTTGAAATCTTATCAAAAATCAAAAAAGATTTTTATCAAAAATTACGCTCATGTATAGAGACTAAACCATGACTTCCGTAATATTGATTTGCAATTATTGATTTGACATGCTTTGTCGAATTATTGCAATAACTATACCGTTTTTTGGTAATGAAGATTTGACAGTAAATATTGGCTTCGATCGCTAATGTTAATCGATAAAACTTAAAGTGTGTATTGATTGAACAATTAATATTTCAATATGAAGATTTTTATTTGAATAACTCTTTTTTAAAATAAGTTCGTCAATGTATCAAAGCAAACCTTTTTTGCTCTACAACATTTAACAATAGAACTACCTTTTTTACGGTAACGGAAAGGGTTTAAAATTTGCAATGGACACAACTTTCACATTAAACAAAAGACGATTGTGCAATGGTCACTTACAGATACAATACATTAAGGTAACAAATTAGAAAGTCTTAAATTTTTGGGTTTAGTTGAATCAAAGTCTGTATAAGACCTTTTCGTAAAACCTGGCTACCTTTAGGGAAGGTATAGTTAGTAGGAGTAGTTACCTCAGTCAAAAGCTATACCTACCTAATAACAATTTAGGGCAACTGTTGTTTCTGTTTAATTAGAGGCGATTCTCGCGACCTCTAGACAACCTTGGCATTCAAATAACAGGTTGTAGATATCAAACTAACAAGGGATTACAAATAAATAATTAATTTGTATTTTTTTAAGTTAATTTAAATGCATCTGTATTATTTTATACCTACACTCGTATGATACATAGTAAAATAGAGAAGTAATTTCTAAAATATTAATACCTCTGTAGACAAAAACTTTCACCGATTTAGTTTATAAAAAATGAACAAAAGTTGTACGGGAATAGGGTTGCGCAAATTCTTATTTTTTGCTCAAAATAACTACGCTTTGTGCTCCCAGTGT
Source organism: Anthocharis cardamines (assembly GCA_905404175.1). Taxonomy (NCBI): domain Eukaryota; kingdom Metazoa; phylum Arthropoda; class Insecta; order Lepidoptera; family Pieridae; genus Anthocharis; species Anthocharis cardamines. Next base: position 7,735,318 of record FR989959.1, read on the forward strand.
TTACAAATAAGGTGTAAGTCAAAGGGTTTTAAATCATGGTGTCGAAAGCTTTTAAAACAAGCTTAGGACAGAGCCTATTGTTTTGTTGGCACGCTCGCAAATTGCTTTATTACTCAATGTTTGCGGCCGTTCTGCGAAAGTCGATATCACCAAAATTGCAGACAAAACAACATTTGTTATCATATAGTGGTCAGGCTCAAGTGCAAGGGCAACATAAACGCATTTGTAATGCACTGACAGAGCCAGTATAATATGTGTTTCCACGTAAAATTTCATAATAAAACTGTCTCGAGCGAAACATTTATTTGTTATGAGATCCCGCGAGTACGCTTCGCGTTGTTCCTTAACTACCATATATTACAATAATCGAGCTAACAAAATGGATTACGCTCTACAGGTTTATAAAACTCATTTTATAGCGCTATAACAATTAAGAACTAATCACTGTCAATCGTAACTCGACTGTTAAGCCGCTAGAGCTGTGAAAAAAGTGTGTCTGCGAACAATAACATCTGAGAATTGACCATAAAGTGACGACCTTGCGGCAATAAAAATTTAACGAGGCAAGCCTGTGGCGTAGTATAGTATAAACACTGCCAGATTTGTGGACGTGATCGTCATAGAAACAGCTGGGACGACATGTGGCCAACCGCCAGACTCCACAACTCGGCCGACGGTTGCAGTGTCGTGTTATATCGTAAAATCTTTAAAGGCTTATAAAAAAACCGTAATGTGAGATTTATTAGTGTATATTGTAGTCCAATATATTTACGGAATTGTGCCGTTTTATCAGTTTATTTTATATTTAATGCACGTTAATGTCGAGTTTACTATAATTTATACAATACAGCTCTCACATCTCATTTCAAAATACGCAACCTCTTCTCGTGCTCTTATTTTTCGCTGTAGGTAAGTAGAGCGACGCGGACGCCGCGATAAAAGAAAACGATATCGTGGCCATGAATTGTTATACTATGTCTATTTTGTTTAATTCAGAGGTCTTTGTACTGGCAACATTTAAAATGTCAATGTCACTTACGTGTGCTACGTGCTACGCGTCACACGGCCCGCGGTTTTCACTAGACGTTAGATCTTTACATGCTTGTCGTTCATGGCCTTGTTACTATTACTCGAATTACGCAACACTATTTTTAGCTATGTTAAAAATGCAATATGGTCAACGACCTCAATGTATTCATATGATATGCAGTGCATGTTTGATATAAAATCAAAATAACTTGGTGGATGTGGAAGTTGCCAATATAATCAGTGGACTTAATTCAAAGATTATCGCATGTTTTAATTTTACATAATGTCTTTTGAAGATATCGGCAAAAAAATAAAATCGTATTGTACGAGTATATTTGGGCACTTAATTTAAATCATTGGCTAGTTATTAGTACAAAATTATAATTCGTAATAAAATTATTTTTTATATTTAGAAGGTTGCCCAAACGTGCTAACATAAATGACCTATACGGTGCGAAAGCCGCGTTTTAAAATTCTTCTAAACGCTTGCCAATCTGGAGCTCCCACTTCAGGAATTTACATTTTTAGCCATGCCCTGCATAGGTATAAATTTAAGCAAAATTCGTGATGACGAGTAGGCGCCCTCTCCTTGTAAAATAAATTAGCTTATACTAGGTACCTATCATTTAGCCAAATACTGTTCTCAGCATTAATTCTAAAAGTTTTGTCTATTAGATATTAAACAATACAAAACCAGTTTGTAAGATAGTGTTATCCTACACTGTTACAATAAGAATGAATCTATTTAAATATATGTTATAGGATAATAAACATTAATCAAGACTGTTTGATCATTTATTTATGAATTGGTTCGTATCCACGTTCCTACGAAACTATTTAAAACACTTTGAGTGAATCCATTTATAACGCAATCTATGTTTGTTTATACCATCGAGAGCTTACGCGATCTTTTCAGACGACTCTACTATTTAATAAAAAGTTGAAATCCTGAGAAGAATCTTTAGCAACAGCAAACACTAAAATAAATAGAGTTAATTGAATCTTTTGAGGTTGGTAAATAGGTAATATTTTATATTGCGTTTTAAAAGAGTTCTGTTTATTAAATCTTGATTCCCGAAGATAAAGCATTAATATATGGTTATAGTTACATATATAATTTCTAATACACTAAGTACTGAACCCTGAATTATCTAGAATGTACCCTTTTTAATAAAATATTTTTTAGATACTTAAGAGAATAGAATAGATTTAATCAGATTATTTTGTTGAATGTTTTACGGTAATGACAGTTATCTAGTAACATTTATACATATAAAGAAAAATAATAAAATAAGAGAGGGAATAAATTTGGCTTGTTAGATGTTGTGGAGCTTTTAGTTTTGGAATTGCTGAACAGAATTCGTAAGTTAAGGCTACTAAACGAGTAATTAATAAAAAAGTATATTTGTTACAGGCCTTTAAACAGAGCAAAATGATTATCAACAAATGAGTTCACAATCATTCTTTGACAACTGAAAATAGCTACATAGGTATAGTAGGCTTAATAACCTATCAATTGTATGCTTAGAATCGAAAGCCTTGTAGGTATAAAAGGGCTGGTGACATTTTTGCAATTTTAATTCATATCCTGTCGACATAAAAGCTTAATTTTATCACCTTAAGGTAACTTGAATTATAAGTATTTATTCACAGAGCACGTCACTATGAGTGTATTCAACGGGAGTCGCATGTATGCACATTCTGTGTTTATTTCATGCTGTTTATTATGTCATCGTGTATTTTATATATGATTTGATTATCTTGTTCGACGCTCGCGTTTAACACTAGGAAGCTTGTTTTAATTAATAGCTAGCACTTAACTATATTACTATTACGCTATTTTACTTTCAGTAGCTACTGTGAGTTTTTTTTACTTAGAGATCCCGGGGCATTCCGACTTCTTGCGCCGAAGACGACCACCGTGGGGTTTTAGTCACTTGCAACGTTTTGACGCCTTGAAGATTTTGACATAATCCACCGCCGTCCTCAAGGTGGCGAGTATAATTGATATTAACCCCACGAAAATAAAATATTCGTCGTATAATGTTATCACTTAACGTATATATTATACCTATTAGTAAAGTAGATATATGCCAATTATTTTGCTCTGATTGAACACACAACGCAAAACGCATACATATAAAATGCTAAGTAATGGTACTTGATTGACATAAGCATTTATATAAACTTCACTGATAAAATGTTAGCGACTCAGAAACTATTGAATATGCAATACCCGCCTATAGATTTTCAGACTTCGTTTTACTTCCTAATGCGATCGGAAGCTTACTATTATCTTCTATAATATAATAATACCTACCTACTGTAAAAACTTGTCTGCACAAGAAGATACAAATAGATATCGAATAATTCAAAACAGTATAGAGTTCTGACTCTTTAAGAATATGGTGTATAAGCACTTTTATTTGTATTAATGTCAACTTAAATAAATAGTGCATCTTTCAAAAAGATTTCATGATAAATTCGGAGTTAAAACTTGACTTAGGCATAATATGCTCTGCGATGCAATAGGGAGATCTATGTACCTATATAAGTAATGGTTACCGAACCCAGGTATTAAATGTGAGAAAAACTACGTGGTATATCTAGTCTTATGTAGGTAATCACAATAAGAACAACGTCAACAATATAAATATTTACGGTATTGTCTCCTAGAAGTACATTAATATTTAAACCCAAGCTATTTCCATTTATTTTGTTAATCGACTCCTTTGTTTTCTGATGCATAATAATTCGTAGTTATTTTATATTCAATATTAATTCAAAGTAATTTGTTAACGTGTAGTAGTGACATCATTTACATAATATAACGATAGATAATTTCGTGGAAAGAGATACACTATGAAAAAAGGAATTTCCCAACCTTCCTACAGATTTACTTACGTGACTTGATTTATGCTTGAGTTACATCATATATTTATACTTCAAATAAGTTCGTAAAGTAGGCATCTATTACCGCTTCTATATTCATGTCTTTTAATAAATATTATTTAATTGCCACGCTGTTTTGTAGTTAAAATGTGTCCCATACATAAAACGCTAGAAAAGTGACTTAAAGGGATGTATAATAGCATTGTTCAATAGTACATCGAACTTCCAAGGCAGAGCTTAACTCGCCTCGCTCATGCCAAATACTTTATGTTAATTCAGATACTGCAGTAACGTCTGCCAGTTCGAATTTATTTTATTCGTCTGCTTTCAGTCGATATCGTTATACTAATGTACTGTATTACATACAATTTATTATACTAGCCATTCTAACTTTAATTTTAAATGTATTACTGAGAATAAAGATTGTGTTTGATTTGGCGACAATAACCAGTAGCTGTTAGCTTAGGATTCCTCACAACTTAGGGTCAGATGTTTGCTGACGTGTAAACAGAGTGAAAATTCCAGACCTAAGACTACGTCATGCCTGGTCATTACGATAACAAGCTTAGCTTTCAAGCTGCCGATAGTTCCCAAGGGATTAAATCAAACAAATACAATTTACATCTCCATTTGCAATGTTTATATTGAGATTGTAAGGAGAGTAGAGCGCGGCCGCTTGTTAAAACATTCGCATCAAGATTAAAGGTAGAGCTGCAAACAATGACCACGTAATACAGATCCTCGAATGCTTGTAATCGCCATCAAATCTGCATACACTTTGACGGATCAATATATAGTGGTCGTTTCAGTTTGTTTACAGCACGCTCAGCGTTTCCTACGAGTTTGCATAACTCGAGGGTAGTCTCAATAAAAACAAATTGGCTGCCCGCTGACCAGAGCTGAGCTTTACACACGTACGAGGAAACGGCGACATTCTTAAAGGTGATTTACTGGCATTACACGTAACTACATAGCGTAAAGTAAATAGCATTTACTCATGTTATTATATGATTGAATTTTATATTTCTTTAATCAAGCTGGTACTACACGATTCATACTACCTACATAGAGACAAAAATCTGAATGGCATATAAAAAACAATATAACATATATGTATATTAACACATCCATTAAAAGGTTTGCTACCTACGCTCATCGGCTCCTTTGTTAAAAGAAGAAAAAAAATAAGTTTTATCCAAACTCCCTTAGTACATAAATAAATAAGTCCGAAGGCGCCAATCAAGCACGACACAATAAAACAACACGGTCCGAAGTTATAAATAAGGAGATAAAGGAATGGAATTACATTACAGGCTGGAGGCTCTATGCGGCTCACGCGCATTAATCTCAGAGATACAATCACGCGGCGGTAAATCTGATACAATCTTGATATACAAGTCGACGTTTTCACCTTCGTACAACGTTTGCGGGAAACTAGTTGTCTTAGTCGTTGTTTTGTACTTTACTGCTTGTATTTTTTATCTGGATTATAGTTTTATTTCTGTTGCGTAATTTCACTTTCGTTACGCTGTTTGATATTGGGATTATTTAATTAAATTCAAGTCAGATAGGTCATTTAGTGTTTTAATAATGTTCTAACTACACGTGTATATCCGTGACGACTTACTCATAAACATGAAGCGAATTTCTTTACGTAATATTTTATTTAATAGGAATATTGTTTTAGTTTATTTATATCAAATGTTTTTATTATTATTCTAAACAAGTCGTTTAATAATTTTGTAAGTACATAATACACTTAATTGCATCCTTACTCCGCGACATAGTCAGTGTTGTTTTTGAAACATAAAATGGCGTACTTTCATATAAAAATTCGCTTATGTTTAAAAGTAGCTGCTGTTAAATTTTCAAGTCTAAGCGTAAAAGTTCAAGGTGTGCTTTAATAATAATATATTATTAGTAAGTCTGTTTCTTATGTACCTACATATATGCAGATGATAAAAAATATATTTCTTATAATATCTCCTTCAAGAATTAATATAATTTTAATTTTATTAATCATCTTTCTTGGAAGCATGCTATATCACTTACGATACAGTTAAAAGAACATTAGCACATTATATATTGACGGTAAATATACCATTTATAAAGAAAGAAATCTTTGTTAAAATTACAATAATGTGTGTGGTTTCGTCCAATTAAGGCAACGTTAAAGTAATTTCATTCCCACTAATATGTAATTAAACAGTTATTTTATTGACTTAATTGTGCGTTTCGAGTATTTTTGACGCGTCCGCCTTTTGAGGTTAGCCGTCGCCTACTGACTTACATATTCCCATTTTTCTCTTTCAATAATGAATGTAACTTAATGTCTTTATCTAAAAGAGCATATTATCATTCCAGTCTTATCTTCACGCGGTTGACATGAATTATGATTTTAATCTAGACTTCGCTCGTATCGCATAGATTTTATGGAAATTAACCGTAAGGAATTATAATTGAGAATTCTTAATTATTCTTCCGAAGCAACCACCCATGGAGAATTAAAGTATATTTTAGGTTTGATTGTTTGAGTAGGCGTAGGTATTGGAGGTTGTGTAGGAACATGTATTAAAGTAGATACCTACTATGTGTTATGTTTATTCATTACGAATAAACATAACCTACAGATACCTACTATGTGTTATGTTTATTCATAACAATAAACGCTGCTGTTAAAAAGAGACATTGATTTAAATAAAATAATTTTTACCGCATTGAAACGTGATTTATTTTTTATCCTGACGCCATATTAGCTGTTACCTTTCAATCTGATGTTATCACCATTGCTAGAAAGATTCTGAAACGTCAGGATAAATAATAAATCGCGTTTGAATCTGGTAAACGTGATTATATTTAAATGTGTGATAATTGCTTTAATAAAAGACAATATTAAGAGACATTGATATTTTGATAAAACTTATTCATTTGAAAATTCAGTTTAACACAATTTGTTGGTGTTTTTGTATAATATTTCACAACCACCACCAATTTATGAAACTCATTCAGTTCAATGAATACATCGGTGAATTTATTTTCGCAAGGGTCAGCTAAGAATGTAGATATCTACCCACGTTCCGCCGACAAACGAATAATTAAAACGAGTAACTAAGAATGCATAACATTTTTAGTCTTACAACTAAACAAGATCTTACAGCTTCTCATTACTTGCCGACTGGTATCGGCAGACGGCAACTGAAAATAACATAAATATTTATTTATGCCACTTGTCGTACAGTACCCACTGCTTAACCCGATTTTATTACTCAACAGAAATTACTTCTCAAAAGTACATTCAACCCTGGGATTACAAAAGAGGTGTCAAATCTAAAATTGTAATTCGACAATAAAATCCATGCTATTGATATAATTTTATATAGCCCTTAGCATTCAAGCGGTGTAGAGGCATGTCGGAGGGTCCCCTGAAGCCTGTGCAGGCGGTGGAGTTAGGGGAGAAAGGACACAGGGTGCGTCTGACATTGAAGAAGTGCCAATAACAGAGGTATAAATAGCTAGGGCCGGCGCTACGCAGGGCGTTACATTTGTACGAGATCAGAATATTTTGTTATTACGCGCTATCTATGATAAATAACGTATTAGAATGCGGGAAGGCTCGTCAATACTGTCTGTATACTTTATCAATTGTAAAGTTTATATGAATTCATCGAGCATGGGCATAAATTGACGATATCGCAAATCAAATACAACATCGATTATTCATATGATAGGATTAATATTAAGAAATATAAGAGAATGCTGAATGAGTAATAATATTTAAAGTTAATGTCCTCAATATAACGGCTATTTTGGGCTAAAGGTGAGATCACGACTTACGATCTTGGAACCATCTGCTGACTTCGTAAGATGTTTTTATGTACGCATCTTTCATGCATGTAATTCAGTTAAATATTTAGTTAATTTCATAAGTAAACAGGAGACATTGCTTGTAAAAATTTCGTTAGTTAACATAATTTAATAAGTAATTACTATATTAAATTATACTTATCTGATATACCTACACAATTCTTTCGGTTATTAAGATTTAAAATAATTCTATTACAATTGTTTAACTTAAATTCTAGCTTAGAATTCAAACGACCACCAGTATTAGAACCAAAAATGTCATAATAAGAGCAATAAATTCACCCCTTAAAATCGAACACCCTCAAAGCACCTATGGAAAAATGACCAGAATAAATTGGAATGGTAGTGGCAGCCGATAAAACACTCAGTTTATGGGGTGTCATATTTACATTCGGGAGATATCGACATGGGAATACCGAGGTGCTTACCTATTACAGAGATAATACAATATGTTTCTATACCCTTTATGTTTTCGTTCATGTTTGGATAAGGTTGTTTGAATCTCTTACCATTTTGTGAATTAAAAACTTGCCGTAACGTATAATCATACAGCTATGCTTATGAGCTTACTATTATATTATAAATTATTCATTTAATTAACTTCCATAACTATCTAATCATTTTAAATGAAATGAAATTTATTTATTTACCTTAACATCTTTCATTTCGACGTTCACATTTAATATTTTTTAAAAAAAGGAGCAAATTTATATAAATTAAAAAAAAAGAAACGATAAATCGGCTAATATATTCAGCTACTTGAATATATATGTACCTACATAATGATTCGTTGCTGAATAATGACTTCGAAATTCCGACCGGGTAACGAACCACCATTCATAAATGGATAAACCGTGAAGTATTGCGTGTTTGGGTTTCATTCAATGGAGTTCGCATTGCTCGTAGTAAACGATAGGTTCCTATGACTGAGGTACTTAATGGATGTATGGATTGAATATAAAAACAATTCTAAGTAACTGCTAGTAAAAAAGTATATAAGAAATGAATCTGCTCTATGTAGAACAGTAATCATTAATACCTATGTATAAAGGTTAGGGAGATATAGCAGGCTAATCCAATTACGGGAGCACTTCAATTACACGAAGCTTGTTTATGTGCGTGAGGGTGCTAATCGATAGCCGATAAATACGGATCCGACTTATTGCGTCTGAATAATTTTATTCTCCCCACAGGTACGTGTATTACTAAGTCTGAGCTTTAGAAAACATTGTTTTACTAATAAGTAAGTACCTAATAGAACAAAACTTGAAGCTAAGAATTAATTTAAATATTATTTTCTTTTGTTTAACTTTAACGAATAATTATAAATACTAGGTATATTATAGTACAATATGTTTATGATACCACCTAATTTTTGCCTACCTTTATCTTTAAGATGTTTGGAACAATAAGAATACTCTTAGTGATATTCTAAATGTTGTGATCTTTGCACCTTGCTTATTGTCTGAAGTTTTCTTTTTTTTTTAAAAAGGACAACGTACATATAAAATCAAAATTTTTCATTATATTATTACCCCGACGTTCTGAAAGCTTTACTGCAAGTGTGCCATTACTTTACATTAACACTCACTAAACAAATTTCAATGACCGTAAAAGACAAATTAAATAAAATTCTGATGCTCAGCTTGTAAAATATGACTCTCATTGATAGCGGTAATGAGGGCAAATAATATAAGTGGATTTCACTTCAAATATGGGCTATCTTAGTAGGTATTTTTTATGTTAGGCTAGCGGACAGAAATCTATAGATTGAAACCCAAACGCTCAATATACACTTCACGGTGTTCAGTCTATGAACCGTGGTGACTCGGCCCGGTCGTAATTTCGATATTCCTCCCAGCTTTTTAGTTCCCGAAGTGATTCAAACCCGCGAGCCATCGGAATATAAGGTGTATGCTACGGAGCCTATCTAAATTCATATAAAACACGTTATGCTTTAAATTACAACACAAGATTAGCCAATGCAATTTTCCCGTGTTACAATACTAGCGATTCCACCAAATAAAATGTTTAGGGTCATTCCGGCCGACAACGAGCGAAAGCAACTCTCCGAAATGCCGATAGACCTATTCCACCCCACGCCCCTTAGGGAACTAAATGGCTACGCGGCTATCATAAATTTTTAGCCACAAATTTGCAATCCCATCTCCTCGACCCGGTGAGGGAGCTTTAACATTAATATAACGGTATGTTTCGTAATTTTTGCCATATACCCGTTTAATAAAAGATACATGCTCATGTTTTTTTATCACTGACCCGAATCAAAAATTATTGTACAGTACATAAATATTTAGTAGACGTCGGTATATTATGTTACGGGTAAAATATTCACGAAATTAGAAGAGTTTGAAATGAATAATCAATCAGAAAATAGACACTAACATTATACAAACATCATTGAATGGAACTCCCTACCGGCTTCTGTCTTTCCGAGCCACTATAACTTGGGTATCTTTAAGGCTAGGATGAAAAGCTTTCTTCTAGATAGACGTGCCTTTCCTTAGATCGCATCACCACTGACCATTAGAGGGGATCGCGGTCAAACATCTGTCTATTATGCATAAAAAACATGTTTACAATATATTATTCCTAGACGATAAATCCCTGAAGTATTGGGGATTTCTGCACCAATCTCGAAATTTCTGAACATGACATTCATCATCACTTGGACGGACGGAATATTAGCATCACATCAGACTCATGCTCTTCTGTAAAATAAATCTGAGAAACACACATTGCTCTCACCTATAATAGATAGAGTTACTTCCTTATTCTTTCTTACATTTCAAATTCCTCAAATAAAATCATGTTACATGGCTTTAATCGTTCTTTACGTTGCCTTTAAGGTAATAAAATCCAAGGGTTATTTATTATAATATTTAGAACAGGTTACGGTTAGGTATTCCTACCTATACATATTATATACTCGAAATATTTCGTTAATAAATAGCAATTTATTCTATCCCTTCCTTTTTTTATTTTTTTTTTCATCAAAAACCAAGCTATTTAAGTCAATATTAAAAAAATTTGAAATGCAGTCGGAAATTTGGTGTTTTGATTAATCCGGTTCAATACAATAATACTGCTCGTAGATATATGAAAAAGTTCGTAACTCAATTTTGTAGAGGACCTATCTATAGTCGCTACAAGTCTTGAGCGCAAATGACATCGTTTGGGATGGCTACCATAAAATACTCTATGTAATATTTTAAACTTAAACACATAGTCAATGGATAAAACGATTCGAAGATCTCGCTGATGTCGTAGGCGGATTAATTTTTAATTATAATTGCGTCGTCGTAGCAAATGGCGACCGCTAAGACGCAGTCTGAATGCGTGAGAGAGCTTAATCACTAGCTTTATAGCGAGGGCGGGAGGGAAATTATTCACATTCTTGAATTATAAAGTACCTTTAATTGCATTGAGATATCTTCTTTATTAAAACTTCAATCAGCTTCTGAGTAATTCTATATTAAGGCATTTGAGACATACGTATATACCTACCATACTGTATATCGTGAAAAAAGTTAAACAATTTATTACTTGTATCTTAGGTTACTTTTTTAAATAAAATAAGTCTTATGGTCGTTTTAATATTTCAGGGTTTTAATAGAAAACCTTAAAAAAATAAAGATATAATATGAAACAAAATTTAAAATAAACCATTTAACAACAAACAATAAATAATATTAAAATACGATCGATTTGAAATCCAGTTCAGCTGAGCTTGATGTAAAATGAATGATATTAAACTTAATTTAGCCATATTATACCGTTTGTCAATTAATTACACAGGGTATGGTTATGGTCTATAAAGTGAACTAGGTACGTTCATCAGTGAAACATAATGCGTTGTACAGTAGTTTACAAGCGCGTTAGGGACATACCGCCGTCGTTCGTCGCTTAAGGGCACATAACCCTCGAATACAGCATTCCTAATTAAAATTCTCTAACGGACGATTATGTATGAATACGAGACTCTAGAGGTGACTCCGCGACAAATCTACAGGTGTATGAATATTTTAATGTAGTCTCATCACCTGGGCACCTGTTTATTCGACAAAACTTACATTTTGCGACCTTTTTGACATTATTATGACTATAAAAGAACTTAGACAACGAGCAATATGAGTAAAAAATATACTTCCGTAATATTCATATGGAATATTTATACTCAAAAATAAAGTAATTTAATCAAAAATTACACAATTTAATAGTTTATTTAACATAACAGCTGCCATTTATCGACCTACTCAAGTACAATGTTATCTAAATTGATTTTTTTGCGATACACATTCAATCAATATAGGCAGTCATTTTTAATTACGAAACCAATAAACGAATTATTGTAGTTACATTCCCATCGGTATCGTTTGTGCCCGCATTAAGCTTCAATTAAGGGAATTTATGTGTCTGAGCCGATACGAACTGTGTCCATATATTACACAGTTGAATTAATAAACGTACAATAGGGCGAGTAATAAGCACTGTCGGTGGTGACCGCCTGTATAGAAGCAAATTAAATTTGCATGTTAGCAACCCTATAACACCCCTTCAAAACGCCTTGTCCACTGTGATCCGCCATTGTGCATAACAATTGCAATGGGGTGCGTGTAAACGCAGCTGCATTCCTCACTACGGACCAATTATTGAAACTCAAAATATATAACCGAATAACGTTTTATACATAAAGAAAATAATATTGTCTTTTATTAACGCGAGTATCACACATTTAAATAAAATACTGTATACCGGATTAAAACGCGATTTATTATTTAAATTATTTATCCCGACGTTATAAGAAAATAATTGGACCCATGCTACTGAGAACTGAGAAAAGAACTTTTACTGAGAAAAGACAAACTTTTTAAATTTATTAATTCTTAAACATCTTTTTATTATATTTTTACAGTTTTCTTACTTATTTACTTTGTATATTAAACGTTAGTTGAAACAAAGGTGTCTTAAAAGTAAATAAAATACGTTTGAAGAAGAAACTAGAAGCATTAATGATATAATAACAAAGCTTACATCAAATTCTTTAAATAAGAGAAGAGAAATTTTCGCGCTAAGAAATTTCAAGCCAGATATTCCATTATGAAGTCTATTTTTGAGAATACTATAAGTACTGAGAAGGCGGTTTTAAGATAATTTATAGTATATTATAACAACAACATGCCTCCCTTTTGTTTTTAAAAAGTACCTTGGAGAATGGGGCGCGAGGCTGAATATTCAAATTTGTGAGTTTGTAGGGGAGGGCTAATTCGTTTAAAATTACGTTACGATATTGCGTTTTGAGTTGAAATATAGTGAGAGGGTTTGAATGAAATATGAGTAAGGTTCATCCCTTGAATTGCAAAGGTATGCTGTAGCAATTAAGGCAAGATGATACAGATAATTGCATCTAACTTTATTAAATTATTAGCTACGCATAATATTGTTTATATATAGTTCTTTAGTAAATTAAGTAAATGAAATATAGAATGATCTAAAAATACAACTCAATATAATCTTAACATCACAAATTAATTACCTTAAAATTATTAACAAGCCACTTAACTTTACGACTCAATCAATGACCTGGTGTCAGCGACACATTTCGCAATACAATTTATAGGACAGGTGAATTAATACCTACCTTGATATCGAGCTTGGATAATACGAATAATTATTTGTATTATTTTATGCCTGATTATAGGGATATTTAGAAATTCGGTACTTTTGTAGCGGCAAGTAAATATGTCATTTTACATTAATACTCAGGCAAGGCACATAAAAGTAATCACGTGTTTGCCTACGGACAATGATCAGTGAAACGGGCACAAAAATGTGTCTGCACACGAAGCGTGCATGCCCCACGAAGGCACTCAGACATTCATTTTCAAATTCCAATTTTAAATGCCAATGAAAAAAGGTCCATAGAACCTTATAGACGATACGAATCGTTAATAAATATATAATAATAAATAAACGGGGAAAACGTTACGAGATTCTTTTAAGGGATGGAAAATTGCGTTAGTCCCCGAGGAGGAGCGGTGTAGGCAACAGCTGTGGAGCCTAATGTCCTTTCTATTTATCTCCGATCAGGGAGCCGTAGGTATGGAGATAGATATGTCATAACGTATATTACGATGTATTGCCAATGCGAGATGAAATTCCCCACACTTTCGACAGATGTGAGAACTTGCTTAATGTTCTCATATAAATACCATATTTATAAATCTGTATATACTCGAAACAATTGCTATTAAATAATCATCTCCTGCTTTAGGGTAGTTAAAAAGTTTGACCTGTGTTTCCGTTTCTTGAGTTGTTTTCGTTGGACTAGTACCTAAATATGATTTGGTTTCTAATCGATATGAGATGTAAAGATAAAAAAACGTCCGAAAATGTATTTATAAAACACGTTTAAGTTGATTGAAATTTTCGTTACTTCCAACTTCATATTGGAAATAATTGATAGGTACTCTATGCATTGTGGCCAATAGTTAGATTCATGCGGCTTAAAACGTCTGTGCTTTGACATACATATATGTATATTGTAATACTTTCCTCAAAATATCCTCTTTAACTTTGATGTGTTTATTAGGTGAGCTATATAAATCGATACAAATAATTTTAACGTCCGTTGAAATAATATCCGGAGCACTCAAAGATTTATTACCAATAAAACTATTGATTGAACTCAAAACGAATTAATATTATTCGATTTCTAGTCGTGTATTGCGTAAGCGATGACAATCTCTGTTTTATGAAGGAGGCCTCGTAAATGTCTATTAATATGAATGGGCTCCAATTACTTTTACGATTCGCGTTTTGTTGGAAGAGGATCTACAAAAAGTTTACGATCTTCCGCGCCCCCCGATCTGTTTGACTTTATATCCTCAGGGTGTGAAGTACTGTGAGGCCATTGATAGCTGGATCGAAGCGTTGGACAATCAGAGTCAACGGCAGATGGCACACGATTTGGTTACGACGTGGAAGTAATCTGCTATAGAACTTCTATAATGAATGTGTTACGAGTACACGGTTATAAATAAAAAATATAAAGATAATAAGAATGTTGTGAGTATTAAGATTTTATTCTGTAGTTACTCCACAAGAATTAATTGAAAGACATGAACAGGGAATATGACCAAAAACCCCTTTTATTATAGTTTATAAAACTTCATTTATTTTACAAGAATAATTCTAGTGTTTTAAAGGAACTTAATTATACCTACTAAATAAAATCACTGTAACTTACTTCCAAGTGATTGCTCGTATAAATGTTTTATTTTATTTTTATGTTTCGGTATATTTGAGCCACTGACCGTGATATCAAAGCTTTAAAATGTCTTAAACAAGGTGATCATGATTCATGATGGAATAAACCAAAATTCTTATGACTCATACATTCTTTTCTGAATTGCGACAAAAAAGCTTTTTATTATATTTTCTGCGACAACTTTTGACATCAAACAAACGTCGACTACACATTCTCTGAAAACAAAATATGTAAAGTTGCCATTAACATAATCCGTAGCAGCACTTGAATGAGCATAAAACAAACAATGCAAACATCTGAAAAGTACGATAAATCCCATTCAATGAGTCAGATTGTGGTGAACTGAATGAGTATAGGCCAATAACAGAGAGCCTTCCTGTACAGTATGCCAGCGTGCCGCTGTGACTATCACACCATACGAATGCGTCTTACTCCAGTTTTATCGCTCGTATCAGTCATAAAATGCTAATGAACGAGCACTTCGGACCAAACATCCGAGCGCAAGATTCATATGACAGTATAAAACGTAACTCGAAGTCGACACTTCGTTGGAAACGTAATCGTAATAGCTCTATGCGCTTTCAAAACATCGCGGTAACACGAGCGCCTCAATGGCCGCTACGATGGCTGGATGTTTTTCGAAGCTCTTTTATTACGCGACCGATATAACCGTATGCGAATGTGTGTCGTCTCGTGGAATGCTCGTGGTATTATTTCTTATATTTCCATAATAAATAAAGATTTGCTTTGACCAAATTATCTAAGAATACGTCGACTGTTATCGGAAATAATTCTAAACTTCAGTAGCTATAGTAAAATTTTAGGCCACATTTTTTTACCCATATCAAAGCTCAGTGTGTCTACGTAAATATAATACGCGATAAAAATATTTAAATGCAAAGTTTATGTGCCGATGAATTTTTAAGGTTAATCGGCCATATTGAGGCAGGTTCGGATTCTATTACCATGTAAACGATTTGTTGATTTAAAAAATGTGGGTATATTGATAAGACTCAACGATCATAATATTACACTGATAGGAACATTTATTTAATAGATATTGATATCGTAAATATCATTAAACAAAACAAAGTAGGAAAATAGCTGATACTATGTTGTTAATGATTTTGTATAGGTACCATTCAAACACATATTTAAACTTATTCGAACTGTGTGAAGGATATTGTTCCTCAAGGTGACTTATCCTTTTAAACCGGTTATTTTTTGATACTGATAATATTATAGGTAGGTATATTGGGAATTTTATTGTTCACTAATCATAACTATGTTTGGAACACGAATCATGAATACTTTAGTTTGATTGACGTAGGGTTTCACCACTAACATTGGTGTTGGGTTAGCGCCGGAGGTCTCGAGTTCAAATCCCGTGGACATTAAAAATAATATCTTGGTCAGGAGTGCACAAAAGACTGATGATCACCTGCTAGCCTGTAAAAAAATGAACACAGAAACAAATATAGAAATATGCTTTACAGTTACATGCTTCACTGGGGGGTCTCAGTAATCCAATACACAAGGTATAGGTATTATATGAAAACTTTACTGATATAAGATATAATAAATGATTTCTGAGACTTGAGTGTTGCTTTGTAAGTAAGTAGGTACATTAATACCACTAGAGGTAATTAAGAGAGTTGTCGTTTATACGAAAAAAAATCTTATATACGTATGCATCAAATTGGATGAAGCATTTTAACCATAAAAACCTAACAAACAGCTTTTAATAAAATTTGTATGTACCTAATTATAAAATAGATACAAAATCCTTGTAATTATTATAAATCAGATGCTTAAGCAATATTTAGTTATTTAAAGACGGAATGTGACACATAACACTGAGTGTAAATGTTTTTTGTGACTCTCGAAACGCGTTATCTTTGAATGATGGAGTCATGTTCAAAAATAAAGCGGCCCTCTTCTCGTGTCATAAGAATATACGGCCGCTTCAGATTAATAAATTAACAAAATAAACTCTTGTAGACAGATACCGTGCGCGTACGCAGGCTTATCTTAAAAATGGAATAAATAATATTTAATAGGAAATCAAGTAGGCACTTTAGAAAGCCAATTCTATGTTTTAAACATCCTGTTATTACTATTAACACGTGGTTGGTTAATGTAAACAATGACGACTAAAAACATGAGGGTGAGCATTCATTTCCTTGTATCCGAAATAGTGATGATTCCTTTCTTTGGAAATGTAAACCGCATTCAAACTAAAATCATTAACTTCACGTTGATATCCATAATTATTATAGAAGGTATGTAGGTACCTAATACGAGCGTATAGTAGTTAATTGGGTTTTAGTATGAAATTAAAAGTTGTAAGTTCAATTCGATTTTAAAATTTAGGGATAAGATTACCTAAGATAAAGAATATCTTCGTAATTAATATTTGTGCTGTGATATATTATTTGTATATCTCAGGTAGTTTTGTTCAAAACTTTAAAGTATTTTAGAGCGGTACCAAACTACTGATACGTTTTAAAAAATATCGTCTACTTATATATCATGTTAGTATCGACTTCAGAAATAAATAAGATGAGCGCTAGTTCTTCACATTCAACAAAAAGCTGAGTTGGAGCCTTTTGTGACACCTATTCAAGCCATAATATTGTTCCTCTTTATTATACCGACTGTGTGACTTTACTGACTTTTTTAAGGACTAGGGCTGGATTTAGAGGTCTGGAGACCTTGGGCCAACAACAAAGTGGAGGCCCCATTATTTTCCAAATACAATGAACATGTTTTTTAATATTTAAGAACAATATAATCATGTTTGAACAAACTACAGTAGGTAAAGGTAAAACAGCGAAAAAAAAATATCAAAGGAAAACTTGTAGCCCCGGATGCCCTCCCCTAAATTCGGTCCTGAACTAGTCATTAATTAAAAAGTCTAAAATCTTTAATTTTACCAACACAATGAAAACCTTTATAGCGGCTTCAATTTAAAGGATATACAGCGTCCAGGACTTGTCAAGATTAACTTAAGAGAAATATTGTAGTAGTAGCTACACTACGATCACGTAAATTCAACGGTTTAGTCAGCGTCTCAGCGCACACCGATAAACGGCGCATATTCTTCAGACTTTATTTTAAAAAAATGAACTGAATCAATTATTATTTACTTTCATTAATTTATTAGATAAATATGCAAACCTACATTGAATTTACACAATATATTATTAGTTTTTACCTACCTAGGTATATATATAAATTATTGTGGCGGCCCTCCCTAAACAGTATTTTAAGAGATTTAGTTTCTCATTTATTTTGCTAAGTAATCAATATAGCAGCAATAGCAGTTTCAGAAATGTGATATATCAGCCTTACTCTATATTAAGCACCTGCCTGTAATTATTATTATGTGATTTTGCAGTATGAGGTGATTACTAATATAAGATATAATTATATTTTCTTATAATTAAATATATAATTTCAATCAAAAGCAATAAAAAAGCTTTCATAAGAGAATAAGAGAGACAAAGTAAAGTATTAATTATTCCGTCGCAGTGGGCGTCAGACTGCAGCCAGCAGCACTGTTTTATTTGTGAAAATATCTCAAACCGCTTTCTGGATAGGGCATGAAAGAGAAATCCCGCTAGCACTATTGATTTTTTAAGACCACCTCTATGGCTATTGTGATAGAGTCTAAATTGTAACTCAATTTTGTGAACCTGACTTAAGCTTTTACGTTAGCGATCGTAGATACTTACTGCATATCCTGCGCAAACTACGTTCACTTAATGGCTATGTTATAATTGCACACAAGACTTCATAAGTACCTACTCGTGTTCGTAATATATTAACTTCAAAGTTAACATCAAAAAGATTTATTGCAAATTTATTATCAATTTTAATTAAATAGCTATAAGAATTAAGATATAATTTTGAAATGCCCTTTTGGTTCGAGATTACTAAAATATATTTATTATGACAATATTCCGATTCTTAGGTAAACAACTCCGTAGTTAAGACAGATGCAAATAATTTCCAATTAAGACAGTATGACACTCGCGCATAAATTAAACATAAACGCTGCACCTTGCATCAGTGCATATGAAACAGTTATAAAATATGTAAAATACTGTTAATTACTGCTTTAATGATTACTTAATTATCAAATACTCGATAATTATGCTACATTGTAAAATTATCAAAAGAAATTCACAGTTTTAAATTTTATAATCTAATTGTTTCTGTGAGTTTATTGAATTATTCTGGTTAATTTATTTCTAACCCTGATCATAAAATTCTAATTTTGAGGATCTATTGTGACTGTGCAGTGTGCATATTTATGCATATGTGAAGAAAATCTTCTTAGAAGCTTTAAAATATTTTCTATCAAACATTAAGAGCTAAAATAATATTAAAATATTTGAGATATAGTTTTCATTTGTTTTTATATCACGTTAAGAATTGTGGTCCTAAAGTTTTGCCTTGCGTAGAACCATAAAAATTAGTTCCTCTTTTATTCTGTATGACTTTAAAGGTACGGTACTTTAAAACTACTGGCTAGTAAATGTAATCCAATATAACTTCTTAAATTATTCAAATTAAATATATCAATGCGAATATAATAAATTGATTCACGTTGGTAAGTCACTATAATGGAAACATTCAGACTAATTAAATCGAATATTATGTGTCATTCTTGATATCATATGACCCGTTTATCTCGAATAATGTCATCAATTTCAATAATAGTCATCATAACAGCACAATGTATACTGATAGTATATTAATTGATACCATTTATAACATATAAATGTGCAGTGATCTGCGATTCAGTGTCCACTGTTTCTGACATAGGCTTTTATTTATAAATGACGATGACGGCAGTTTACTCTTTATCGAATCACATTGCTTGATATATGATTTTTCATATATCAAATGGTTCATGTATCTAATAATTTTACTTATAATAAAGCAACAATTAAAAATCAAAGTTTACGCTTTTATGTATCAAAAACAAATTCAGAATCCAAAATTTGTAAACTATTAAGCTCTAGAAATATTAGCTATGTTTCTATATAAGAATTCTTTATATTCGAGTACATTAATTGACAAACGTTATATACAGAGAAAAGACGCTTTTTATTAGGTTACTGACAATACTAAACATTTGGCAATATTAATTGATATCTACATTAAATATATATATTGGTATTTCATCACGCATTAATACCTATATATTGTAATTAATCATCTATATCACAAAATGCCTTTACTACGTGTCCATATTACGAAGTGTATGTAGCATTGTGGTGCATATACGATATGAGGCGTTGACCCTGTAAGCATTAAATCAGGTTGTCAACACTTGTTAGTTCGTTTGTGTCCGTGCCATGTTGACTCTGTAATGTGAAACTACGAGTATAATTCAGTATTTCAACGAAAATAAAGAACGCCTTGTTTCAATTTTATGCCGCAGTCACCACCGCTTATGAATTATGAGAATACCTCGAATTAATTCATTTGTAACAAGAATAATTTTTAAGTAATTTATTTATTACATGCAACAGCCTGTAGTAGGTACCTACTATTGCAATGAATCAAACGCTATTGCTAGATCAAGGTATTAAAATAATTTCTATATTTACAGTAGTTATTAGTTTCTGAGCTATTCTTCAAAAATACTGATTCGTGATGATTTCGGCAGAACCTCGAGAAATTCGATTTATTAATCTAACGCAAAACTGCTACCTAATGTGCCTAATATTTTGAATTAAGAACGAAAGTAAAATCTACTTCATTTTTTCTGTAGGCATTAACATAATGTTAGGCAATATTATTTTAATATTGTGAAGGAATCTAAAGATTGTATCTATTTGATATCAATTTTAATCTCCAACGAGTCGGAATTGTATCGTTTTGTTACACATATTATAAGAGGATGTGTTCATGTTACGCTCACAATTCCCTATTAGTATTCAGCTCGAGATGAAAACGTGACGTCATCGACTCAGATCAAAGATCATTCTGACTTGCTACTGTACGTACATGTTAAGTTTCTGTATCAGGGTTGACTCTCAATTTTAGCGGAATTCAATATTCTATATTAAAAATATTGAGTTTCGATCGAAATTGACTGAAACTCCATTTGACCATTTACTATTTTTTACTTATATTGACTTACTTAAGGAAATTCTTCATATACCTATATTTTGAAAAGTGTTGGTAGTCGATTTATTGATTATAATCAATGTCCTTTATACTTTTTTATTGGTTTCAATTCAGTTTAATACCTACACAAATAAATTTTCTAAACAGTCAAGTGACCTAACCTAACCTAACCTCTATCTCCGTTCAATTTGAACTCACTCACTTCCACTGCCAAATCTTATCCTAATGTCACATTTAGTTGAAGAATATTGTGCATCCATGTCCATAAATAATATTTTTTCCCTAATATTATTGAGCGACTCAAATGACATTTTTGTTTGTGAGCAAGATATCAGCAAGCGCTTGGTTGTTTTTTTGTCTTAATAAACTTTAACAGATTACTGAGGTTTTGTTTCTCAAATTTTCATTTTTTACCCAAAGGTTTTTTTTAAAATATGCTGAAATTTTGTTAATGTTAACTGCGCTCCAATATTCCGCTGCGAAGCGTTATGCCCCAGGCCACTTAGTATATAAAAAGTATTTTATATACCTACTATTTTATGCAGTTCAAGGACATAATACCTACCTAAGTTTAATTCTTGGCTGACAACGATCATCTTCATATTCATCACTGACGCTCATCTGCTTGCCTCTATGGTACCCAAAATAGTCTGACAATATGATAGCCAAAGTGTCTATATCGACCCTCAGGGGTCATAGTGACACTTTGATATGTTGATGGTATTGCAAAAAACCTAAATGAAAAACATATGAAAAAACCTTGGGAACCTTCAATTTGACATCAGATTAAGAGCATATTAATAATTCTTGTCTTTGACAGCCCTGTGCTCATGGCAATGTCCTTTGCGAAGCGGAGCACAGAACAACATTGTGATGATTTAACTGGCGCTCACAACGAGCAAAAATAGTCCTTTCCGACTTGAACGAGCTTGAAATATTAGCTTTGTAGTCAAATAAATTCCCATATCTCCACTTACGGCCCTTTTCCTGCCCCCGCCACTAGAAAACTCTATTTACAGTAACAAGTTCAGGCGGCTAATAAATTATGGAAAAGGCGTTCTTTGCGAATTAATTTCCGTTCCACCATATGATGTTATTAGGTATAAACAGAATCGTTAGAATAATTGCTATTTGAACCGCAGGTCTACGTGATTTAAGGTAATAAAATAAATTAGGCGTGCTGAACATTAATTTCACCCATGGAACAAATTTCAAACGCGAGCTTAATTTAGAACTTTACGTGGCTTAATTTAAATGAATGTTTAATTCTAAATAAAGAATCACTTTTTGAGAATAGAACATATAATAAAATCAGCGGAATTACTCATTTAATTAAAAATTACATTGGCTCTACATAATTGAGTTCATAATACATAAAAGTAATTTTAGTGTCTGCGAAAATTACTTTAATGTTCTGTTGCTGGTTAAATTTTATTACATCCTACACAATAATTATGAACGATAATTTGAAATATAATTTATAATGTTCAAGATATAACTAACTTTCTATAGGTATCATGATGAAGCATCTTTTTAATTACATTCAAAGATATTAATCTGAATTATCCACTTAACATGTCATTTAATTTTAATAACAGCTTCGATTTTTTTAATATTCTATGAAACAGATAAAGTCTTCAGACTTGTAAATTTTTACTTAGCGTGGTCAGTATCAGAAGCACCTAGTCTCATAATTTCTCGTGTCCTAGTCATTCCAGGAGCTACTTCGCCTTACTCGTCCCATAAATAACGTTCTTACTGGACAAGCTTTGGTATAATTCACATATGACCCTTAATATAACGATCCGACGGGCTTACATTAATCAAACAGCTAGAACAGGTTTCATACAAAGGTGGGCAGGTTTATACAAAGTTAAATAAAATAATAAATAAGCGAGAACATTATGTGAGATTTATTTCCAAGAAAAAAGGGAGGTAAGAGCCGTGTCTTGTCGCTGTATGTTTATGGTCTTGTGTCGGCGCAAGATACTCTTCTCTAATTAATGCTACGATGCTGTCTTCAACGATATATTGTGCCCGCGGCGACATCCTTTTAACTCTCTTGTTTAAAATTCTAAGATTAAAAATAAATAACTGACGCAAGTTATCGCTGGCCTTATCTCAATGATGGACAAAAAACAATACACATTGATATTACAGAAAGGGTTTTTATTTAATATAGAACATACATATATTAAAAATTATGGTGCAGTATGTGAAAATTTTTGAAAGTTTTGCAGTTTCCTTAAAAACATCCATTCGTTCTCATATGTGAAGTGAACTCTCCCGACAACAATGCTTTTGAAAATAATGGAACCCAGCTGACGGAACGGGAGGTGACTTCACCCGTTGTCATGGAAACCGTGCGAAGGGTAGCCAACCTGACTCGCTAACACATTACAGACACTAACAAAAAGCAAACAAATCCACCCCTGACACAAGTTAACTTGGACTCTATGTAATGTACAGGAAGATCGAATGTTTAATATCAATGTGCATCATTTATGACCTTTCTCCTTGATTGTTTAATCGGGACGGGTGTATTGTATTTTTGGGTTCCATCTTTGCTTTTTAAAATTAGAATAGATAACTCTGTCTCTTTCCCTCGCGTCGCTATCTATTTTGCGTCTCTGTCATCTCGACTCTTGAACATTTGTGATTGTTCCATTATCTATTTATGATGTTTTAAACAGTTTTTAAGATTTCATTGAAATACACATCGACCGTAAATGTTAAATTGTGGCAGTAAAAAGGCAGTTACGTTAATTTATTACGCATAATATAAGACGCGGTTTCCAAGATTCTGATGATGATCGTGATTTATTTACTGCAGATTAATTCAGCATAAAAAACTTTGGATCGTTATTACAATGTATTTTAAATGTATTCGATTACAGCGTAACCCAGTAAACGGTGTTTTTAATTATGGCCAGGATGTTGTTTTTCACCAAAGACATCCATTGTTCCAAAATTTTTACTTGTAAAATCATTCAATTAAATAAATTCTTTAACATTTAGGTAAAATGATGCAAATCAAAATAACATCTTTGTTTAGAAATCATTTAGATTACAAAAAAGAGATTACTTACAATTGATAACAAGATTCAGTTAGGTAGGTACTACTGGTATGAAATGGTTGTATAGAACAAGGAAATATAGTTTTTGTCTTAATATTTTGGTTACCGTATAGATTAATAAGTTACATTTTTTCAAATTAATTATTCAATCAAAAGTAGTTATATAGTAAGTTATAATTTAAATAAAATACTTTAAAACGCGAATTATTATGTATGCCGACGTTTCGGATGCTTTTCAGCACAGAACAGGGAAAAATAAGTAGAATTGCTAAGTAGGCGTGGTATGCCTGTCACTATTGAGTGATATTTTCCTCAACCCATCACAGTCGTGTCATAACACTGCGATGAGTCGGTCGTGTCATAAAATTACTTTTTTTCGTAAATATGCCGTACTGTTCTATTTTAGAGTGTAAGAATGATAGCAGAAGGAAAAGTCTTAGTAACGGAGGTGTTTCTAACCATCACTTAGTACAAATTTATATATTTTTTCAATAAATCTTAAAATTTTAATTGACCATAAATTTAATAGAAAAAAAAGCTAAAATCATCCTTATACCTTTCATATAAAGTTCAGTTTAGATCGTTTGTCATATCAAGTGTCAACGCTATTCTCGAATGTTCTATCGCTACTCACTTAGTAGTGATGTGTTAGGGCGAATGTTTTTATCGATATACAACGCGTCAGTAATAATTTTATGAAATATTAAAATTTATCATTTTTATTTTTAATAGCACGATAGTTAAATCGCAGTCCTAAATACCTTAATTAATAAATTATTAAAAAAATCGAAAGTGTTTTTATTTCTTCTTTGCCCGTTCTTCGAGTTGAAATTAACCAACGGAATGACCGAAATTTCTGAAGAAAAACTACTTCTCTTCCTTGCAAGAGAAAGTAGACCCTTTCCCAGACTAGTACACGAGGCGATTAAAATTAAAAAACACCTTAACTTCAACAGAGAAGATGGTTTGAAACTTTCCAACACCTGGGATCTGATAATTAAAAATCTAAAACCCCAAGTCAAACATACTTAAAAACAAGGGAACATGGCATGTCAATATTGCCACGATATAGAGAATTACAGTAAATACCAGTAACTCCGTTGGAATAGATAGCGTTAATATGGCAACTTTGTGATATTTCATCAGACAACTGTCATAGCTTTCAGTCTGCCCGTGACCACATTTGCTGAAAAAACGTCGGGATAAATAATATTTATAAATAATGAATCGCATTTTAACCCTTATAAAGTATTTTATTTAAATGTGTGATACTCGCGTTAATAAAATAGAATATTAATATAGCTTCTTAACTAGCAATCGTGTTTTCATTAAGTGATTTATACAAATGTGATTTATGATTCAGACTATTAGTAATACAGAACTGAAAATTAAAAAAGAATATTATACCTACAAGTATTTTTTCAATTCATTCTAAACCTAACTTATACCTTCTCGCAAAGGCGGATCTACAATTTGATTTGAAAAAATAAATAAAAATTGTATCAAAAATAAAATACCTTATTATTTGGTTTAACACCAGTTTAAAACGGCGCTATACTGCGGTATAATTTGATAATCATACAACATAGCACTTAAATCGTAAACAAAAATAATGTATCAAACATCGATAATGTTTTTAAACGTGTCCTACACTAGCCGGAAATGACGAAATTATTAAATTTATGACAAATTATGACACAGTTTTCGACTTTTTGAAGTGATGATTAAAATCATTATTGCGTGCATGAAGAATAACGACATCTATTATGGAGTAGAGGAATTATTTATTAGTTTGTTTCAATATTACAAAGTAACCGTTATCGCGAAGTACTAAGATATATTATCAATTGTAGGACCAGTGTGATTTATGTAGTTTTGAGTTAAATAAAAACAACCAATCGAAGAAAAATTTCAACTGTGTGCAGTATTAAATACTCCATTCATTTGTGTGAATTTGGCGACACTCGATCCAGTACAAATTATGACACATCGCACTTCTACTTACTTCTTCTGTTCTGTGCTTTTCAGCAACCGTGGTCGCGTGGATCCGAAACGCCGGCATAAATAATAAATCGCGTTTTAATCCGTTATAAAGTACCTACTTTATTTAAATGTGTGTAATACCTACTCGAGATGATAAAAAGTTAAATGTTAAGGTAACATAATCTATTATTAAACTGGAAGTAAAATAATTTTTGTAACTACTCTTAAAAATAAAATAACAATAAAAATTATTAACCAAGGAATAATTGAACAATAAGGCGAGCATATCGCTTAATAGCGATTAATCTAAAGATCATGCATAGTTTTTACATACCTACATATTTAGATGATCTCAAACCATTAGTATGTCCTAAATGGCTACCTAAGCGACCCAGGTAAGGTCTTGTATACACGACCGTACATTCCAAAGCTGTTGGTCCGCTATCAATTATAGATACACGTTTCGTGTAGGGGAAACTATTTATCTTACCTTATTTATCGACCGACTCGAAAACCAGTCTGGGCCCGGCCTCTGAGACATTTATCTTTCTGTGTAAGTCGAAGCCTGCATATGTAACTAGATTGTAGGTATGTCAAAATGAGCTGGTTTTACAAAAATAAGGATTTCTATGTCAAAAACAGCCTTCTAGTATGGGAATAATAAGTTTTGACCACACGAAACATTAACAAACAAAATAAAAAAACAGAAATCGTCACTAATTATCATTCTTTAAATGTGAAGGGTTAACTTTCACAGTTTCTAAGAAATCGTTTTTATCTATCTGCACAAAGCGACACCTTACAAAGCATTAGAAAGTTGCGCAACCCTTTTTCTGTTTAGATTTACGAGTATGTTTGAAATCTTTCTATTGTACTTCGTGGACCTTCAAATTTAACTAACCCTTTCCGTTACTTTTTAAAATACTTTTTTGATCTCTGTCCAGCCCAGCCGTAACGGACTATTGCGTCTATCCTATTGAAAATTGACACATCGTATTTTTTGTTGTCTTCTTAAAAACTAAACACATAAACTTCGGTATTTGATCTACTCATTCCGGCTCAGTAGCCGATACCTCTAAAGTTATCTTTAATGCAGCAATAAAATATTAATGAGTCATTAAATTCGCTCGAAGCCTTTGCGAATCGAAGCCAAAGCTACACAATAATATATGACAGTAATAAATCGATTTAACATTCGAAAAGTTATGAATATATTTACATACATTTTTACTTTCCCATTATTTCTTAGCGATGACATTAAGTACCTTTCTTTTATTTTCAGGACCGAATGGATGCCCACGGCGGAGGGGTCGACAAACATACACGAGGTTCCAGACACTAGAACTCGAAAAGGAATTCCATTTCAACCATTACTTGACTCGCAGACGCAGGATAGAGATAGCACATGCTCTATGCCTCACAGAGAGACAAATTAAAATATGGTTCCAGAATCGACGTATGAAGCTTAAGAAAGAATTAAGAGCAGTGAAAGAAATAAACGAACAAGCCCGCAGGGAAAGAGAGGAGCAAGACAGAATGAAACAACAACAACAAGAGAAGCAGGCCAAGTTGGAGAGCCAGCACCATGGACACCACGTGACACATCATCACGACCCTATGAAAATGCCCATCGACAAGGGCTCCGGCGACATCCTTAAAGTGAATAAGGTGCCGACGTAAGGCGCTTACGCACCGCGTAGCAATATCCTGACTGATACTGTATCATAGTGTGAATACATGAATGGAAGTGTTACGTCCATCAGGACCGCGGGTTGCGTTAGTCGATTCGTATCCACTAGTTTTATGATTGCGGCTAATTTAGTAGGAGTGTCGCCTCGTTGTGGAGGTGTTTTGTGACTTTTATTGTATTAATGTTCCTTTTAGTGCGAAGGACTTGCCTCGGTGTCGTTCGCAGGTGGACAGGCTGGTGATGTGCTTTAAGCATTTATTTTGTTGCCATAACCACACCATGTATTGCAATAATATTTTACTAAATTTTACAAAGGTGTTAGTGTCGCTCTAAGATTTACAAGTTCATGTGAATTTCGGTATTGTTAGTTAAGATTTTGAATCTGTGAATCTCATAGTATTTATTACTACAGCTACTCTAATACATTATGTTATTTCTTTTTATTATAGATATTATATTATGTACATTTTGATGTATATTTTATTTGACCGCTGTTGGTGGTTCGGTTACGTTTTAAATTTATTCATCATCACTTTTTATTATTGTAATCTTTGTTGTATTTTGCCGATTATTGGTTTGAAAAGTCACGTTATAATTTCCTTTAGAAATTTGTTATTTATTTGATCAATTATTTTTATTTTCAAGAATTATGTATAACAAATGATTATAGTATCCACTACCTACAAATAAACTAAGAAAGTTAAACGTATATTTAAAACTAAATACGTATTAAAGTACAACTCCATGTGTAGGTTTTGTTTATTTAACTTGTTCTTGGAAAATGCAATATTTTTTGACGATGATTCTATATAGCATATATCGAATCCAAATCATTTAACAGATTTCGATAAAAAACGTGTTGTCCAAATAAGTCAGCAGTTCAAAATTATATACGTAACATTGATACATATTATAAAAAATAATATGTAATAAGAATAAATTTTACAACTGTATCTTTAACGTTGAGTATCTAGGTTAATTGTAAAATATCTTAGAAATAAGTTCGACTTTTTATGAAGTAATCTAAGTATCATGCGATCTCCTTATTCGTTGCTGCAGGTAGTATGTTCAAAATCGTAATATCTGACGATGTTTGAACATAATCATTATTTTAACCGAGTTAGAGAGAAATGCTTCTAAATAGTCACTATAGTTTTCCCTTAATAACAATTTAAAAGCTTTCTTTAAAAATATTTGATAAACCTTTTAAAAAAAACCTAACCCTAATTTGCTTGTAATACATATTGTGCCAAAATAAATTAATAACTTACTATCGTCATTAAGAGGTCTTCTTAATGTACACCTTTCCTTTTCCATTCCAAGCATTTTTCGTTTAGTTTGCATCGTAGTGCTGTTCAATTTTACTGTGCTATGTAAATACTTTACACTCATTGTATATGTAATATCTGCTTATAAAGTGACATTTGATGAAAAAATATCGGTAGTATGCTTAAAATCAGTCACTTACAAGTATAATAATTGTATTCATGCGAAATGAGTGTAAATTAAGCATACCAAACATTTTCCTTTCTGCATACGTAATATCAGAACAAAGTTAGTAGTAAAATAGTGAAAATATAGCGTTGATAGTCACCTTTATACGTAAATTATTGTCAGGGTAGAGTTAAAGGAAATTAAATTAAAATTAATATGTGTATCGATTGGAGAACGATTGCTTAATTTTTATAATCATCTCTTATACCTACTGTCCACTGTTCATATTAAGGTAGATCGTTCTAAGGTAAAAACTATTATCGTGATATCATAAGCGCAAACGTTTTTGTGTAAGGTTTTCTGAGATACGTTTACAATAATTCCAAGCCATTCTAGATTTTAATACATACGTGTAGGTTTATGATCCACGCAATATAAGCTATGAAATAGATAAAAATATCGAAAAAGTCTTATAAAAAAGTTCATTATTTTAAGTTTTCCAAAGGAATAGTCTTTATTTTAAATTAAATTTATTGACTATATCGGCGATAGCTAGATATGTGCAATAATGTTAAAACAAATTATATTATTTGATCATCGTGTTTCGTGTTAAGGTTGTCGTTAGTAAATAAATCAATATTCCATCTCTGTACGTGCAAATCGAATAAAATGTACTTAAATAACTTCGATATATTGTGTAGGCTTTATAAATTATACTGCATAGGTGTAACTATAGTAGATACTGATGATATAATTAAGCGAAAAAAACCAGTGGAAGTATTTGAGTGAAAACGCTTAATTGCCTATTTAGTATGATTATTGAATTAAAGGGTTGCTTAGAAGAACAAAATGGACGTACACAGTTACAAATTAAATGAATCAGTGCCGGTGTTAGGGGGGCGCGCGATGGGGCGATGGCCCAGGGCGCCAAATTTTGGGGGGCGCCGAGGTGGAGTCACCTACCTCCCATGCACACGCTCAATACGCCCTGTGCTATACGCATATCGTATTCTGTCGATTGAAAATGAAACCGCTGGAAAATTAGTATTTTCTAATTTAATCCGTGTATAAAAAATAAGTAGAAAATTAACATTCGATATTGATTTCCTAAAGTGGGCGCCACAATATTCTTGCCCGGGGCGTCAGTGGCCCTAACACCGGCACTGAAATGAATTCAAATCGATATTTCGAAATTTTCTATGCAATGTTTGTATACGAACTGTTACAAGATTGTTATATATCACTTATATGCGTGTTTATTTTGTTTCCTTAATTGATTTAATGTTTCTTGTTTGATTATTGTTTTGTGGGAATATATTGAGGGACTTATTCAGTTAAGCCCTTTCATTGCTGTTCGGTTTCTTAGGTTTCATTTTCAACAAAAGACGTGAAGTTATAGAATATGAGTAATGAAATTTGCGTATATGTTTACGTCCAATGATTTATGTTAGGTTCTCTTTATTGTTTCTGCCTCGTAAAGAACTGTAGATAATTCAAGTGAAACAATGAGCAATTTGCTAAATAGATTATATACGACCTCCATCCGTCTTGCCATACCATAACTAGATTTCTCTAGACCTTAGGTATTATCGTGCTTAATACCTTATATTCAATTTAATCCTTATTTTCTATCTTTCGAGAATGATTTTAATGAGAGTTTATTTATTAATCGGATCGCATATAAGACCATATTCTGTTAGTTGTCAAGACTTCCGTTATGTAAGTTTTATTATAGTTATCGATCAATTCTTATAAATGTAGTAATATGTATGTACCTATCATTACCTATATTTTTGAGAATAGTAATAAAAATGTCTTTTAAACTAAGTAACTGTAAATATTTGTGAAAGTTTTATGTCGCGCATTATATTTTTGTTCATATATTGTTTATGTTATGTATTTATGTAAGTACTGTGCGTTATTCACTATGACTAGGTACAATATTGACGGAGAATATTCGTCTATAATTAGTACATTTAGTTGTATACATTACTCATTAAAAAAGTCAACATGAAAAGGAATTTTCTGATTCTTTAATTACATAAGTGAACAAACGTACAGGACAATGTGACTGTGTCGTGTTATAATAAGCAAAATAGATGGGTGATTGTATATGAAACCCGCATTCAATATTGTAATATTACTTCCGAAGATTCAAGAGAATAAAGAGTTAATAAAAATGTAGATATTTTTAATTTAATAAAATCTTAACCTTTAAAAAAATCTTTACCTTCCCGTCGTAGCTAGTACCTACTTGCGTACCTAGTCCTGTACCTAATTTTTCTTTAAAAATCCTCAACATTTAATTAATTTGTAAACACTTGCTTTATCATAATACATACGTCTCATATTTATTTTAAACTTGATTGCACAAGAAAAGGTGTACAAATGCTGAAATTAATGTCTAAAGGCATATTCTGCCAGTTTGACTTTGTGGAGATGACTGTAGGAAGTGCAATATAAAAAAACTCATATTATGTAGAAGCTGTGGAAAAGCTCTAGGTAATACTTGATCATTATCAATATTATTTAATATTTAAGAATCCAAGAATATTATCGTAAACAGTAGTCAGATATTTTGAGTCTATAGAGTTTCTTAAACATATATAATTTTATAAACTTATGTTTTATTTAAATTAATTAAGTCAAAGTTCAAAGTGGTGAAACAAACGAAATCGTATAAAGTTTATTATTTCCTTTAGGTATTGATTTATTTTAACCTTTAAGAATACATATCCTTTAATATCTAAGTAAAAATTTTGTTACATATTTCAATTTGAGACTTTAGATTTTTATAAACGTCATAAGTAGGTATACTGATGTCCGTAACTAAATCATACAAGTTCAATTTAACCTACTTCCTGTTTATTTGAGATGAGCTGATGATAGAGGTTGGAGTTGGGGATAGAAACTCAGTGATAAAACAATCTAACACTGAGTTTGGGCTTCTCCTATTTATTAAGATGAGACTGAAATTACAGAACCCCGTTTTTGTCACCACAAAATTGAGTCACAATGACTGAAAAATAATTATAAATTGGTAATATAGGTATATTAAGAAAACCATAACTCAGTAATTTGCATAGCTACATTATCACTGTTGAAGACCCGAGAATTTCCCTCTAAGCATAACATAATACTATAAATATTTCTTGTTTTTAAGAAAATTAGGCTGTTAGAGAAAACATCTTGATAATGCCCATAT
Source organism: Anthocharis cardamines (assembly GCA_905404175.1). NCBI lineage: Eukaryota > Metazoa > Arthropoda > Insecta > Lepidoptera > Pieridae > Anthocharis > Anthocharis cardamines. Next base: position 7,767,927 of record FR989959.1, read on the forward strand.
TACAGGCCGGGAACAGATCACTTAACAATATAAACCCGTAGGCTCCCTATCATTGACATAGTATTAAAAATAAATAAAATTTCTATATCCCCTAGATTCAAGAATTTAAATAAACATACTTAACCCTATGAAAGATATTAAATAACTTAGCACTGGTCGCTAAGCAGGAAATTTAAAAGAACTAAGTAAGAACAAAAACTTCAAAGTTACTATTTTATTAGACACAGTTCCTGTAGTCTATTCTCAATTGGAGACTTAAACGTACCTACTTGCTGTTCATCGTATTGATATAGATAGTGCATTTATTGGAAATAATATAAATAATTTTGAGACCTATTAGACAAATTGTTCATGCCAAAATTAGTAGGTACACTTATATGAGTAATTTTATTGAAAAAAAATACATTTTTTGTTCAGTAGCAACGTTCTATTCATTATCCTTACTTAGCTCTTTAATTTGACATGTGTAGCTTCATATTATTATTACCACAGACTCTGAGTTCGAGTGGTCTCGAAAGTCAAATGAGAAATCGGTAGGATTGTCAATTAAAATTGGTATATTTCGACCAAAATACGGTAAATGAATAAAAAAATAATAATAAATTTGATCAGATCTCTTTACTGGTGAGTTCCTAGGCCATAGCCTACAAAACCTTAGATTATTTACCTCAATAATCTAAGCCTATAAACTTTGTTACTAATATCTAGCTATAATATCTACGTATATAGATACCTAGTTATATTCCTTAAGTTTATATCCTAACCACTTATTTTAAGTGACAGTATTGTCAGAAGATACTTAAAACAGTATTAATATCAAACCGTAACTAACATTCTCACTGTCGGCAAGTCATTCGTATAACGATTACTGTCTACTAAATCATTATAAAAAAGAAAGTCATTGCCCTTAATGCTAAATGCCCCTAAATACCAATAACGTTTGTCGGATCCCCGCCAAAAACAAACCATGAGTTATACCCATAATGTATTCTGCCATTCCGCCATTTTCATTCTCCATAGACACTAGTGCTGTCAAATAAATTTCAGACCTACGGAATTCACAATAGGTGGGATCGTTTCACGTTGAACTCAAAATAGCTCAACAATTCACGTCCCATTCTCGAATAAAAGCTAAGCGCTACGAGCTAGAACCTCAAATGATTTTGCTCTTAGTTGAAATATTTTTTTGTACCGACCTTTCATCTGATACTTTTGCCTAACAGTTTTTGTTGATAATTTTTTCAAGCACCCCTATCTTTTGACATTACCTTTATGGCGCCTGATATCTTATGGTGTGATCGTAGCAAATTTTAATGGCAGTTAAAGCGATATATACGCTGTTATAACCAAAACAAATTCAGTTGCTGTTCGATTAAATATTGAGTACAATAGATATTTTTATTGATTTGAGTTTGACCCCTTATTGTATCTCAACGTTACGTATTGAACATTGTACCTACTACGATGTCAAGTTCCTATAGCAAGAAGCTCATCTCTAAATCAGTAGCCTATCTTAATTAATCGTTATAAAAAAGTAACAGTGATAAAATAGCTTATTTTATATAAATGGAATTAGAGTATATTAAGGGCAGCTGAAATAATTCAAATTTACCAACTCGTCGCATCAGCTTTTAACATTTTGTAAAATTTTTGAGTTTAAAAAACTCAATTGTACAAGTTAAATAAGGTATAGGTATACGTAGCATGTAGGTACTAATTTCATGCTCTGGTGATCACAGGCATACCTTTACGGGACTACGTGGCTATTTTTATTAAAGTTTTCTACATAATAATTATTATATTTTAACCTTACACATTTTTTTCTGTTCTCTTAGACTATGGATCTCTTTAAAGAATACATTTATTCTTTATTAAAACCTGTTTTAAATCATAGTATCAAGTATATTGGATAAAGTACGAAAGATTCCCGTCCCAATTTCACATGGCGACTGCGATCCGCTTGCAAACTATTGCGGATACGATAGAAATTCGAGTCTTTTATTTTAATCCGATTTTGTTTTTATTCTTTTCTTGAAATTGTTTTACTTTTGGATGAAATGTTTATTTTTGTTAAACGTGACTTTGGAATCAATTCAATGACGTTCGAATTCCTTCATTAAAGCGATAAATAATTTGATGATTATAATCATATTAATTTTTTTTTTATTATTAGAAAATATACTAAATTCATTAGATCTCTTCTACAGCATAAAGACAAAATTATCAAGTTCATATTTTCTTTCTATTTAAACTACTTTTTAATTTTTGCTAAGCAATGCCCAACTCCGGTTTAATGGATCTTTCCCTAATCTAAGAAAAGAAGAATCAGTAGGTATAGTGAATTACAATTTACCTTCAACATAAATATATATTTAACAAGAGAACTTAGTTGAGCATAGTTTCCATTTTCATGTAGATACTTATACCGTAGAAAACTTGACCATTTCATTTTTAACATAAAACTTCAAGTTATAACCTATAATAGCTAGGTACGGTACAAGTATCTAATTCTAAGATTAGTAGTAAGACTTTACCGACTCATGAGTAAGGAATAGCCGAGAATTTCACACGATCGTTTGAGACCTTTACGATCAAAGGCCTAACCTTACACGTCCCCTTGCTTTATGAAAACCTATTGTTAACAAACATAAACATTTATTATTGTTAAACAATAAATATTAGGTAGATATTGATATTATACCTATTAACTATTTTGTATTTGTAAATTTTATATTGCTTCGAGTATTATTTCCTTAAATTAATTAGGTAATTACTATTTTTTACTTTACATACTTTGATTTTACTTCTTACTATCGATTTTTTATTTGTTAGGTAACTTTTAACAGATTTCTATCGTACATGTCTTATTTTTGAATCAATAAGATATATGAGAATAGAATACCAATCCTCAATCACACATCATCGATTTTTTTTTATTGAAATATAATTTAATTCTACATAGTTGCTGTATTGCAATGCCACGTAAAGAAAAAAAAATGTTTATGATGTTTATTTATATAGATGATACAATATTATTTTCAAGACTTGTGTACAATTTACTACTATAAGTGAAGTTTTATAAAGTTAAAGGGATTTAGATGAGGTAATGTACATTAACATGTAAATAAACAAAGGAAATTGTAATATAACTGAAACCTTCATACTAGAACTAGTAGCCACAACGATGTTCTATGAAGAGAGCAGTTGACTGCTTGAAGCGGTTCGTATAATATTACCATCACGGTCCGTGCCAAACAACTTGGCTATACCTATTAAGGATGCAGTATCGATCGCAGAGTTTACGTGATGTAACGAAAATAAGCGGCAGCACAGTACCTATGTAGGTACCTACGTCTACGAACTAACGACAGAAGTGAGTGTAGGTACGACTACTTAATTATATATTTTAAGTTTATTGAGAGGCTACAGTTTCAATTTAGTATATAGTGCAGTTATTATTTTTACCTCATACGTTTGATTATAAGATAAAAAAATATACACCTGTTTTTTTAAATCATTGGTTTATAATTATTTTTCAGTAACATATTTTTATAAATTTGAATGAACATAGCTATGAGATATCTATATCTACTCGTGATAATGCCTTATAGCTAAACCTAAATAACTAACTCTCTATTTAATAATTTCAAGTTAAGTTTCGTCTTTAATAATAAAATGTGCATTTATATCTCATGCATGTATTTTCAAAAATGGGTATGTAAATTTTTATCTCCTTTTTCGGTTTTAGTTTGTGCTTTCACCCGGTAGCTTTCATCGCTTTGCGACTGCGCGAAAACTTGCTAATGGTTACATTGATTTTGCAGATAGAAGCCAGGTCGGAGTGTACATCCACCAAGTTCCACCAACCCACACTAAAGCTACTTAACTTTCGTCACTACTGCCCTCTAACCGTTGCCATACTCAAAATATTTCAGAGAAAATCCCGCAATGTACGATTCACAGTATATAAATAATTGTGTATCGCATTTCTTTGTACGAGGCGACATCGCGGTACGTATAATAACAGCTATCTTATTGGCAATAGTCGTTTGAAACGAAGCTGGTTTTGTGTGATCAACAAAAATGAATTCGTTCAATGAATTATTTAGGTCCTCTGCATATCATAACTTTTAAATTCTTATTTATCTGTTAACACTGTAATTTCTTTGCAAATATTCTATTACAAATACATCTTATTTAGGTACAACGTACAAGGTACAATAAACAATCGTTAAAAATATCATAATATGTAATTTTACCTCAAAAATATTGCCTTATTTTATCAATTTTAAATCTATTGAATCAATCAACATAGACCATAAAAAATCACTTTACATCTAGTCAGAAATAAAAGACAATCATGTGTGAAAGCGTATTAGACAATATTAAATAAATATCTACGCAAGCTTAATTGTCACGTGTTGGAGTATGACGATTTTAAAAATTTAAAAATCTTTGTAGGTATATTAGTCATTAGGTCGGCAACGCATTCTCAATACCTCTGGTCTTACGGGTGTCCATGGGCATCAGTAGTCTTTAATCATCATATAACACACCTGTCTGTTTGCCTCCTCTAATATAAAAAAAATCTAGTATTTCATTGAGGCTGATTAACTAGAAGTAGATTTCAAGTCATTTGTTTTTGTTAACCTTTATACACATTTTATCTTTTGGACAATTTTTAAATATATCGTCATACCTAAAATTTCCTCTTTTTGAATTACGAGTATGTACAACTTCTCGCTTCTCGATATGTTGTTTAAGTATTTAGCAAATAAATAAATAAAAACTTGTGTTAATACGAATTATATATGTTTCCAAATCAAACAGTACATCAAAAGCAATGTTGTCTATAAATTGGGACGATATAATTGGATCGTGTAACGTGTGAGGTAACAAATTGCCGGAGTGGGAGCCTCGAGCGTAATATTGAGGGTTATTCACACTGTTAACTATCCTTCCCAGTTACAACTGTTCGTATCACTCTGAATACAATTGCTCTACGTAGGCACCTAAGAACAGGGCAATTACACAATACCTATACCTAGGTTATACCCAGTGGCGGGACTACCATACAAGCCCAAATTCCCGTCTTGCCGATTTTAACATAATACGTGTTTATATATTTATATAACCTATATAGTAACGTAATCGTATAAGTTATATTTGACTAATGACTTTAATATATTTCTTTTTAATGCATTAATAAGGCAAAACAGGCGTTTGAGCTTTTATGGTGTTCCCGCCACTGGTTATACCCACTCAAGATATATCGCAGTGTATTTAAAATCGGACTATGAGGTATCTCTTTCTCTAGTGAACATATGAAAGTATGACAAAATTACGGAGAAAATATATCTACATAAACCACTCTGTAACATAAATATTATATTATAAAGGAAAGATTAGTATTTTTGTATGTTTGTAACGCATAAACTCAAATACTGCTGGGCCGATTTCTAAAATAATTTCACCAATAGAAAGCTACATTATCAGCGAGTAACATAGGATATTTAATTTTCGTATAGTACATCATTGCACCCGTGCGAAGCCGGGGCCAGTGCTAATCTTACAAATAAAACAAATGACATTCATTTTATTAATCATTATTTTTTCAACTTCCTGCAACATTATTTTGTTTCTTGGTGATATTGTTGTGTTTAATTATTGTATATAGATGGCCGCGGTGCTAGCCATAACGCTTCGCAGTGGCATATCGGAGCGGAGCTAACGTTACTAAACCTTCAGCATTCTTTAAACAAATATGTGGGCGTAAAAATCGGGCTTCGATGAAACAAAAGTAATTTGCTAAAGTTTATTTGGAAACAAAAAAAAATTAAAATCGAATCATCAAATCAGATCTGCTCACAAAGACAAATGCCATTTGCCATGCCAGTCGCTTCATGGGGACTTCGCTCACTTTCAATTCAATTCAATTTATTATTCATAATTATCTTATATATTAACAGAAATATATACATTAGTGATTTTCTCAAGTTTAATAATGATCCTATTAGCTACATTATCATAATATTGCAGATTATATCAATAGACCTAACCGCGTAGCTATTGCTACGATCTCGTAGTAGTTATCCTCAAACTTCCTTTATCCTCAACATACCTGTATCTATATACTTACTAAAGCTGAAATAAAAATATGTGATTCAGTAAACCCCTTTTATTAATTTTTTGTAAATGAATACGGACCGGAAGCTCCTCTTATACTTAACAAGTCTCTAAATCCTAAGCTAAAGCTAAGTTTTCTCATGCTCGTGCTTGACGCTTTAACTATCATACAAAGCTCAAAAGCTTCGAAATAATAAAAAGCAATTCCATCATATATTTTTTTGAAGTATAAACTTTAACGTAAAATACTACATATAATACTTATACCTATTTTCAGCCAACACCTGCCGAAAATACTGCGAAGTACTCTTTTAAATTGTATCTTCACCCAAACCGTATTTACCTCAATAATGTGCCAAAAATGACCCCTTCCGAATAGCAGTGTACGTTGTTTCAATTCTAAATCGAAAGTTATAACCTCCAAACAAACCCGTAACGTTGTAAGTCGCACTGTTTTACCACCCTATACGACTTTTGAGCTCGAAATGGAAACGTCCTTATCTATGTAGCAAGGTGATTTACTGTAATTACAAAGATAGCGGTAGATGCCTTTTGTTATAATTTTCCAGGCTCACGAACGTTTTCCCGCGCAAACTCATGAAAATGGGAGCCATTTTGTAATGTGCCTTGTTTTTTGATAAGGGTATTAAAATAACGGTGTATTCGGACGGCTCTTTACTTAGCTATACAATGTATTTACAATGTTATTTGTATCTACGTGAGCTCCCATTTCGAATACTAATTTCGGGAGGCGCTAATGAAATGGAATGTTTACATTATATGTATATTTCTATAAGACGTGTCGTGTTTGAGGAAAATTACGGACAAAGTAGTTATTAGATTTAATAAAGATCTCCCGATTATGACTAATATTATAAATGCGAAAATAACTGAACTCATTTTGATGAAATTTTGTATAGATAAAACTTGAGACCTACATTTATATATTTTAACATCATAATGCTAAATAAACTGTGATAGTATTCATCTTTTTTAAGTAAGGAGTACCTACAGAAAAAATAATTAGAATTAGCTTATTTGGAATTGCTTAATAGGATCTTTCGCGCTATTCTTTATTTATACATACGAGTTATACACATTATATTATGAAAATTAATGATAAGCTTTGAGGATATTGAGGATTTGGAATTAAAATACATTAAAAAAAATTCATTGAAATGCATAGGTAAAAATAAAATACGTCTATTTCATGCTAGTTTCCTACCTCTGACTATTCCTTACTGTTTCAACAAAACAACCCCTACAAACATAACGATAACAGTATTTTATATCAAATGAAATAAACAGTTTGTATTCCCGGCATAGAGACAATACGGAACGCAATACGATCCGTACATGTAGTAACTATACGTGTCTGCTATAGAAAGGTATTTCCGTACGCTTCAAAGGAACCCGTACATTGTGAGAATGTTACAAAGGCTGGAGTTTTTGTATAGCCCTAATATTAATATCGCGATAATGCAAATTCCGCCGGTTTACGGCCCCCGAACTCGTTTCAGCCGCCATTACTGAAAATTCAGCAAGGTTTCGACTCTGGAGGGCTTTCATGTATTTTCGCTGCGTTGTCGAGTACCTACCTACATTTTTAGGACTCCATTGTTAGACTAGGAGTTATCTTATAATGTAGTTTTATGTCACAATATATCAACTCATCAACTATTGTTAAAACAATTTACTTAGAATAAATGCTACATTATATATAGAAATCGTCGGCTTAAATAAAATTGAGGGACATGTGCAAAACTTTGAGATAATCAACTATTAGTTTTGCCCTTATCAATTTATCTGTTAAGCCCTTCATAGATTATGTTGTAGAAAGGTATTAACACTAAACCTACGAGAGCGGTCAAATGATCGCTTTTGAGACTTTAATAAAACTTACAAAATCACTTAAAAGCCCTGAAAATTAAGTTCAAGAAAAATAAAATACTGGAAAAAAACATAAATCTTTATTTTTTTTTAAATATCACATTTAAAAAAATATTTCATAATATTAATTTTAATAATCAACAATTATCGCTATTGAGAATTGGAGTCATGATTAAATTAGGTTTTTCTTATTGAATATCTAATAAAAGGAACCATTCCTTCTTTAAATTTTGGTTAACTTTTTGACGATGATAAAAGATATCACACACATTTCTTCTATTTAGGTAAACAAGATTCGTTTAACCATATGTTTTACAATTCATGACTGAAATATGTCAAAACGATGGTAATACTTCAAAACTGTAAAATATTTCTCAAAGTTAACTTACCGAAAGTCACATCATATCATCAACACCATATAACGTATTCTATTCAATTGTATGGAAAATCGGTAGGATTGCAGACCCACCCTTAAACTACATTACCCGTCCCTTTCATTCCTTCCGTCGAATCGTATGTCAAACAGAGATAGTTGATAAATTCAACCTAATTGAGGGTAATATCAGAATAGTTCCAGTCTAGACGAGTAAAGTTGTAGGTTGAAAATTACGGGTGCAATGGCGAGCTGGTTAAAATATATTGTAATAGCACTTCAGTTCACGGTTACTTTAATTTATGAGAGTCAGAATTGGACATTCCGCTTGCAACTATTCACGGGCTGGCCGTAGACAAAGCTATGTACAAACATACCGGCCGAATTCTCTTTACCGTAGTTGTAGAGTAGGGGAGAGAGGGGCTAGTTGTAACATTTTTTCCTTCTTTCGATGTAGTGACTAAACTATTGAGTATTTTCATTTAAAAGTGCTTTTAAACGAGTAATCATATATTTGAAAATATGTTCCCAAAATAATTTTTCCTGAATCTATAATCAATTTATATTTATAGCACTTTTTGTGGAAAAAGTCGCTTGTTACAACTTACCCCGTTTTTGGGGCAAGTTGTAACTAGCACGGGGCAAGTAGTAACGTCATATTAAAACAACAGGTTACATTATTTAAGGCTTGTATTATAAAAATAACAACAAATAATAAGAAAATGGTATTTCTTATGAACTAATGATGTAAATACTTATCTTTTACTTTAACAACGATAGTTATATTTTGACTTGTATAGTATATACTTAGGTTAATTAAACTTATTAATAAACTTAATTATTAGTGAAAACTAATTTCATAAATTGCATTTATAATCCACATAAAACTATTTTTTTTATAACAATTCTTTATATTTTTGTATTTACTAAACTATGGCAAGCTACGTGAGCTTCAAAAAATAAAAACATCTAACATTATTTTTGGTCAAAAGTTTAAAGAAATTATCTCAATCAAATTGTTTGATTCCCTAACATTCGCTGCTGTTAAGCAGTAAATAGTTATATTTTATACATCTTACTATATCACAATAAACATTGCAATAAGTAAAGCTTACTTCGTAAAATAGTAGGAAAAAATTTAACGCAATTACTTATTTCAGCCTTATTCACAATTAATACAAATGTACGAAATAGGATCACCTCTTACACATTTAACGAGTGACCACAGTTTACAGATCTTACACTCGACCCAATCTTCTTTGTCTGATATGGTTATACTTTCTTCTCCGAAAATCAAACACAACTAGTTACTTTTCTTCTTCAGAATCTGAGTCTTCATTGAAATCTTTTTTCTTCACTTTATCAATCTTGGTCTTTTCAGGTCTATTCGACTTTGCTTTACTTTTGCCCTTTCCCGTATCTTTGTTTTTTTGCTTTACCTTCTTGTTTCTGTTTTTTGATGAAATTCTTTCTCTGGAGTTTCAGTCAAAATAGCTGACCCTTTGAATTTTGATCTTTGAAAGTGAAATACCGGTATTTTGGATACCTGAAGGGCCTGGGACGGGTTCAGTGTGTATTTTGTGGGTATAACTAACAGTAATTGTTCTTCTTTTTAATGTATCTGACCAATGATACGTGACACTGCTCAAACAATGCAGCAGCCTCACGATTTTTTTGCTATTGTTAATACTTCTTTTACAGCTTGTTCATAGACCGCTTGAGACTTTGACGCCCGTTCTGACTACCTTTTATAATCCCGCATCTTAAAATATAACGATTAACTTAACAAATAACATACAAACCTGGAAAAGTAAGAGCGAATGCAAAATGTGCAGCCTTAGCGCCTGTTACAACTTGCCCCACAATTTTGTTACAACTAGCCCCAACCGAAATTATGAACAATTATATTTATTAAAAAAAATATGATTGGCTCGGGTTATGCGAAAGTACTATCATACGATAGTTTAATAAATGCGTAACAAAAATTAATAGAAACATTTTTCAATTAGATTCAGTATGATCTTGTAATCAAATTTTACGAACTCATATTTTTTATGTTTCGTGCCAAAAAACAGTACTCCTGCTGAAAACCGGTCACTAAGCCTTTCCGCACTATATTGGCTGCATTTATGTCGTAGGTCCTATCTTAAAGAGCACGTTGAGTTCAAAATCGGAACAAAATATTTGAAACCGGCTAAGTTATTAAGCTGTTACTACTTACCTCTGTTACAACAAGCCCCTGTCTCCCCTACAAAAATGTTTACTCACTTCTACTAAGTATTTAGAACAGAATATACTTTATTGTACATAAAAACAAAATAATACAAACGAATACAGTATACAACTTGTAAACATTATTATGAGGATGGGCTTACGTGATATGAAATCTCTTCCAGGCAATCCTCTAGAAAGGAAGGTGCAGCAAGAAAGAATTAATTATTAATAATACCTATACTAGCGTTCCGCCCCGGCTTCGCACGGGTGCAATTTAGATATACTATACACAAAAAAGCATACGTTAGGTCATCACTCATCGCTAATAATGTAGCTTTCCATTGGTGAAAGAATTTTTAAAATCAGTTTAGTAGTTTTTGAGTTAAATCGTAACAAACAAACATCTTTCCTCTTTATAATATAAGTATCTATAGACGTAGGTATGTAATAGCCATCTCAATTATTTAACCCATTCCTTCCCGCTGTCCTATTTTTTTATTACAAAGCAGACAAACGAGCAAGTGAGTTGACCCGGGGGTCTAGCACGAACGACTATCGACAAAGTATTCGAATCGTCAAACTGTCAGTTGTATGAAAAAATATTTGAAATTTCATACAAATGACAGTTCGACGATACGAATACTCTTTCGATACTTGTTCGTGCTAACCCCCCTGATGATAAGTAAGTAATCACTACCGTCCATGCACATCCATGACAAGGTCTCAGATGTGTTGTCGGCCTTTAACTATTTTTACGACACTAAATTTGATTTCTTGTTTTACATTATTTCTCTATTGTTTCTAATAAAATTTGTATTTATACACTTTTTAGTAACGTATTAAAAAATGTTAGATAATTTTTACTAAATAATATTTCAAAGGTGAGGTTATCTACCTTTTGATATCTGATTACTTATAGATCTTTTGAAAATTAACATCGCAGGAATGTGAAAGATGTAAATTTTAAGGCTTCTTCAAGCTAAAGTAATATAGGGCCTTATTTGCATCATTAGATCTCAATGAAGAATAGAAATCAAGACACGAAACTTTAAACTACCGGAAATCACCAGATATGATTGGTCAGTAAAACAAATAGATACATCACAAGCATCACCTGACACAGTTTTATGACCCTATAAAAGGATACAAGCACCCATAAAAGCATTATTGCCTATTCATTTCACACCACATTAGCGAAACATACAATAAAACTTTAACATTTAGTCAATGACAGTGATTCAGGTTTTGCGTTAGCGCCATCTATCAGCAATACGCGGAGGCTTTAGAAGAAAAAGATTATGGCAGCTATAGCCGACTTTTACGACGTCGTAAAAGTACGTACCTACGCCATAAAACCGAAGGGCACGCACGCCCTCTGTTAATCGTTTAGAAACCGATATTGCGGCGAGGCCTCGAGATAGATTGCTTCGAGAAATGTTAAGGAATAACTTTTCGACGTTTGTCTATTTATGACCGCAATAGGGCTGTTAAATACCCAGCATCAATGGGCATTTTTAGATACGTACAAAACCTATATATCTAACCTACTGTCATCATTTAATCTATTTGATACCTAGGTACGTACTATGGGAGAATATACTTATGAAGAGTCAGATCAAGAATACAACTCATATACATATAAATACCTAATAACTACCATAAAATAATAGAGCATAGACTTATTACAAGTATTTTTACAAATTGGTAATCGGTATAACCAAATTAAGAGTTTAAACTCATAGACAAAATAAGAGTAATGGTTTGACAGCTGCGACAACCCTATCAACCTATGTCTATAATAATGTACCTAGGCCGTAGGCAGTTATGAAGCGGTGCGGTGCTGACCTATAATAATAATATATTATACCTTTCATTATTAATTTACTTATATTATTGTTTGTACTTTATAGTAGGTACATATTTCTGAATTGCATTGAGACAATCAAACATTGTTTTGTACTACCTACTCATATAATTGACTTGCCGGGCTAGCATGACCGCCAAGAGATATGTCGCGGACGAGAGAAGACAAACTAAGATGTAAGATATCTCGATATATTATATCTCGACATCGACAATTTTGATAGAAAATATCTCTCGTTCGACAAATATATCTATTTTTGATATTAAAAGTCTAATTTTAAGTGTAATTGTCGTATTAGACCCGAAAGAAATAAAGCGATAGTCGATTAAAACACGAGAAAACGGTAGACAAAATTTTGTCGCGCTTGCCATGCTAGGCCGGCTGATAACCATTAATAGAACCTATGTTAAAATATAATTAATAGGTATTAATTTTTTTTGAATTTTATTAAATCTTGAAAAGGCATTGTTCTTAATTTAAATTCAAGTTAATTTGGTACCTACAGTTATTTCGGTAATAGATGATTTCCATTATCTAAAACTATTAGTAAAGGTAGCAAAACTATCAATGGGTGGTTAAAAACAGGCTCTAAACAATTAAATTCGGGCACCCTCAGAGTCGTTAAATTTTTATGAAGTCGAAACAACGTGACTTTAAAAATATACAAATTTATAGACACTTTGAAGTGTAAATGATTATTCAACACGTCGTAACTATTTTATTGCAGCGATACGAACATAACTTTTAACTAAATATTGAAACTAGATTGGTATCTACTTAATGCATAGGTATACACCATTAACACTATAGTTTCCCAAGGAAAGAAAAAGTGATGGCAGACAGCGAAAGCTATCAAATGGATTTTTTATTTGCTTGGATCATCTAGCATTCTATCCAGTGTCGTAATGGGTCAAGGCGGTACAGTAGGTACCATTTTTAGCGTAATTTGTTTCAGTTAGTCCCGGGTAGAGCTTGGCTCATGAGCTCGAAGAGTCAGCCTTGAATTGATGGTGAGGCGGCTGACTGGCTGGTTTTTCTATTCAATTAAAAAAGTCACGCTAATGAATTACTGATGATAGGTAGTACCTAGTGTTAGAATAAATTAAATATAATATAATAATAAAATAAAAAAGTAATTTAAACACAAGTAAATTATTAGGAGTTTTCCTTTCATACGGTTAGGTTATCATAAATGTTACTTTTATAGACTATAATAAAGATTTGTTTAAATTAAAAATTACTCCATTCCTAAATACCTACATAATATGTATTTTAAAAACCTTATTTGAGCCGGAAATCCAACTATTTATGAACATCTGTTGTAAAATGTTTTATTAAGTAGGTTTTATTAAAATCTTGCCACTACTTGCTGTATATTTCAATTCTTCACTTTTAAATAATTTACCAAAGTCAAATATTATTAACAGCAAAAGCGACACTAGCAACATCTTGCGTAAAACTGATCAACTAATTCAATGCAATCTCAACTGCATAATCAAAACTACTAAGCGGTACGTGCGCGTGCTCACAGATGGCACTAAACTTAATTTAATAACATTGTTGTGAAGATATGTATATTACACAGATGACGCTAATAATAAATTTATTTCCTTCAACATTTATATTATTATTTCTTTTATAAGTGACCCAATATTATTTTTTTCAACAATAACGATTATAATATAACGTTTATAGGGAATAATTTGGGTAGGTATTTTTATATTTCAAGTAACAGTTTTATGTAGAGTTTTATTTACAGATAATTAAAAAAAATCTAATTTCAAATTAGAACGTTAAAAATTCCACATAATATAAACTAACTTATAATATTTATCGCCTATTACCTACAACTATGTTCCTATGTAGTTTTGATGAAGTAGCGAACAAATAAAAGCAATACGTTATTCTTTGTCTTATTAACGTTATAAAATTTAGAAAAATAATGCTTTTTATAATACCTAGTAATATTAATTTAGAAATGACTGCAATATAGGTAAGTCTCAATGGATTTCAATAATCATTAGGTAATATCAATAAAACACTTACCGACTGTTCTAACTTTCTAAGCGAATAAGCGGCTATGTTATCGTTATTTTTATTTAAAAGCCAGACTACACTTCATTCATCACTTAAAGATTCGGTTTAACTGAGTAAAATCTAAATGATCGACAATATTTTAGGAAGTAACGGTAAATAGCAAACAAAGATAGGGTTTATTTTATTACGCAATAATGTTGAGTGTTTACACTGGTTCTTTGTAGTACCGCTATAGACCATACCATAACATAACAGTAAGTTTTAGTTTGAGTCCGTTCTTACGGATTATTACGATTATTACCTAATTAAAAAAATCATTGTTTCAGGTAGAGGCGTTGAAGAATCGTTTTGGTGAGTAGTGTGTATTAGTATTAGTTTGTGCCTACTATAATATCAAATAAATAATACATCGCACCTTTAGAAATAGGCATAATCCAAAACTCTTGTTTTCTGCTAAACGCTTATAATATAAATAATATAAATTCTAAGTTATCTAATACGCTATAATGTAAATTCTAAGTTTTGGACAATTCCCAGTATTGCAACTATGTATAATACCTATAATTTTTATAAATTATTTATGACATAAATTTTCTGATTTAATATAAGGTATTGTTATTCTTTTCATAGTTTTATGTAACGTTTTATTCCTTTTTTTTAATTGTAATTCATAATTCGCACCGAATCTCTTTTTCTCTATGTATTATATTTTATTCTTCTGATACTTTTCTTCGGGGTTGTCTGGAAGAAATCGCTATTAAGCGGTAAGGTCGCCCTCTGTACTGTATATTATAATTAATTTTTATTTCTGTTCAATATTAATTTATAAACATATCGTCCCGGCGGGATTCGAACCTACGACCTATCGGTGAGCAAGGCAGGTTTTCTACCAAACGTGCCAACGAGCCCGTCAAAATTTTATAGAATAGTGGGCAAACGGGTGGCCACCTGCCCGTTTGCTCCCTATTAACATCTGCAGCACCAGAGGGCTTACAGGTTTAAGGATAAATCTTTAAGGTTCCCAAGTTGAATCTATCGGTTCGTAAAAACCGCCGGTGACAGCTGCTAGCCTGGTACCTCTACTGCCAATTGAACACTATCCACTGAGTATCTCCTGTAGGAAGAAGAGTAGGTAGGTAATTTCTATAGACCCTAGCGCCAAAGCAGGGCAGGTTTTATAATTTATCTTTTTTTAAAGTAACCTTTAGTATCATATGAAATCGTATTTATTGTGTAATCGAACCAAGGATCTTGAGTGTTAATGCAATGCCCCAGCTATTAGAATGGTTAGGTTTCAAAAATGTATAACTCTCAAGGAAGTACAATAATAATTATGATTTGAATATAATGTTGATCTTTTTGTCATTTATAGCTATTTTATCTATATTCATGAAATAAAATGATGATCACTTACTTTTAATGAAAAATAATCAGTGTAAAAAACGCAAAAAAATTAAACGCCATAGAATTGTAATATTATTATGTATTCTAATATTAAAATAATGTTCTTATTAGAATAAGATACTTGGTGGTAATTTATATACATATCTTTCAGTTACTCTAAAGTTTTGTGCTCATGCTTAAGACCTTACTTATTTTTGTAGAGACAAAAATTAGTCTGAAAAGACTCAAATACATTCAAACCTGAGCCACGTCTTCACCTACATGTTTTGAAGATTTCGTATTAGAATGCAACAATTACTATGGTATAAAAACAAATGGCATATACAATTTCAGTAGTTCTTATCAGTTGTGTAGATCGCATAGGCCACTCTTGTATGTATTAAGATACTGTACCTCTATAACATGTTTACTTTCTATAGCTTTTTCGTTAGGTGTTTCTATTGTAATAATGTCACTATTCAAATTCAAAGATTTCCGGCAATGCAGCTAGAAGTCTTCTGTTGTTGCAGATATCTATGACCACGGGTGATCACTTATCACCAGATGAGAATTATCACGAATGCCTTATTTCAGGAAAAATGCAGTGCCTCGAACATCGTAGAACAGTTGCTAGACTGTCGGTCTTTTATAGGGTATATTTTGGTGAGTGCGCTGAAGAGCTGCACAATTATTGCTTATACCGGCATCACCCTTTCACCACCGTTCTACCAGACGCCGGTTGGGTTTCCCCCTTACGTTGTCGATATCCCGCGTACTCGCACGAAACGTTTCTCCACCTCCTTTATCGTGAGAACTTGTAAGGATTGGAATTCACTGCCGGCGTCCGTATTCCCTGCAACATACAATCTGGGTACTTTCAAGAAAAATGTGAATAGGCATTTGTTAGGAAGTGATCATGCTCCATCCTAGACTGCGTTGTCACTTACCATCAGGTGAAATACAGTCAAATGATCGTTCTCTGGAATTTAAAAAAAAGGAGTGAGTTGCCCTTTATTCCATAAAATATTCTATAAAATAAAATAATATTATAATTGTTAATATATATAAGTTGCTTTGTTCTATGGAATGTCGTATGCACCTATAATTGGGGTGACACTCGGCGTGTATTTATGTTTATATTATATGTATGCATTAGTGTCTACTTTGTTGGTGCAATATATAAATAAATTAAAATAAAACTAAATCAACTAGCTCTCCCCGCAACTTCACCTAGGTTCATGTAGCCGGATACAACCATAGCCTTATGCGTACTTACTATGTCCATCTTAATCAAATTGCATTAATTTATGTTTTTGATGGCATATCAGTTAATGTGTGTAAAAATCAAATAAATAATAATATACACATAGTCAGGTGTGATTTTTGAAAGAAGATTAGATATTTTAAGAATTTTGATTATAAAATTTATAATTTATTATAATTAAATGCTTGTTGAAACATAAATAAATAGTACACACAAAAATCATATTTTCACAGTTGTTCTGTATTTTTATAGTTGATTTTATTATTACTTACCCCCCAGTAGGTACCTACAGAAAAATACAGCACAAAATGACTTTATTTATATTTACAATTATTCCATATAACAAGCTTAAAAAAGATCTACGCGTAATAATAATATACCAATCATTAGGTAATTGAATATAGTAACTTCAAGTTACTAAGTTGCCAACACGGCCACTATCTCACAAGGGCCAATAAAGGATATTATACCATCTCGAAATAACATAATCAGCCATTAAGAATTCAAGCCAGATTCTGTGGTATCGCATTCGTAACTCGACGATATATCGTCTTCTTACAGAGAAAATCTTAATTCCACAACGAGATTTGTGCGTTGGACGGATATAAGAGCCATTACAGGACACGCGTGGATTTATAGCCAATTAAAATCTATATCGAGAGACCAATTAAAGTGGTTTTGGTTTATTGGAATTGGATGTTAAGTTTATCGTGGACGCCGATTGGACCAGTTAACGTCGTTCATATTTATGTTAGTACATTTACATGTAGCTTAATTAGAACCTTCTTGGTTGGTAGTGTAAACTTTTTAGGAAAAAAATACACGATAATTAACTTTTTTTAGTTTTATGACTATACTTTTACAGTAGATAGTACGAGATTTAAGGACTCCGTTTGTAAATTCAACAAAGCCAAGTAAATTCTTATTTCAAATAAGATTGTGACTGTGTTCAACTTCGGTATCTTTGTATCTAAGATCCATACGTTGGTACCTTATTATATATAAATTGTTAATAGCTACAATAAATTACTTATAGCAATTCTAAAAATATTACAGTGATAATTTTTCCGACCCAAATATCGACCAATAGAATTGCACCATTCGACGTCACGTGGTACAACCTACATGGTATTATACTGATAATTTTTTGAAGATTTAAAGGTTGTACCACGTGACGTCTCATGGTGCAATTCTATTGGTCGACATTTGGGACGGAAAAATAATCCCCCGAATACCACACGAGCTTCAAAATTATCTGGCATTTCCCTCAAGGTTCCCTGCAAACAAATAAAGTCGTCAAGTTTTTCAGGTTAAAAGGTCCTTCATTTGTTTGCAACGAACCTATCGGCAAATACCCGATAATTTTAAAGCTCTTGTGGTATTATATATGATAATTAAATCTAATTAGAAATAAGTAATTTTTTATAGGTAGGTACATAAATTAGGGCAGAAATAAAGATACAATCTTAAACTTACTTAGGTATTATTATTAGTAGAATCTCTTTAAAAGACTGATGG
Organism: Anthocharis cardamines; assembly: GCA_905404175.1. Taxonomy (NCBI): domain Eukaryota; kingdom Metazoa; phylum Arthropoda; class Insecta; order Lepidoptera; family Pieridae; genus Anthocharis; species Anthocharis cardamines. Next base: position 7,786,596 of record FR989959.1, read on the forward strand.
TAAAGTTTTAATTAATTTCTGTCATTTCTTTTGTTGTTATTTCTGTTTCTTAATTGGGGAAAAGATAAACTGAATAATTAGGTGTTGCCATAGGAAAAAGAATTGTATACCTAATAATAACAAATATGATTAGGAATAAACATTAAAGATACTTGTATAAACAAATACAGCCAAACGTGACAGAATTGTCTTAGACCAAGACGAACTTGTAAAGCACTAGCTAGTCTCCTCTAATCACAATAATTTCAGTCAGATGCTTATATTTAATATACTATTCGAATACACACTATGAAATTATCTTGAATATCCAACACTCGTTTTACCTATTTGATGTCAAATTATAACATTATTATTTAGTAATATACAGATTTTCGGTCACAAGTTGACAGATTAAGAAGACAATCAGAGTCCTTCCGAAATTGTAGCATATTTTGTTGCTAACCGTTTTACAGCACTTTACAGAATCGGACCTCTAACAGATACACATTATTCAAATATATAATCAATCAAACAAATGCACTTTATTGTACACCACAGTTAAAAAATATATTTTCTATTACAAGGTATTGACAAATACTGGGTCTCTCCTTATAAGGATGAATTACAAGCGTTTGTAAATATAGGTGTTCAATACCATTGTATTATGTTCATTATATCAAATTATAATCTATATCTGTTGTAACGTAAAAAATACAATTAAAATTCGATGTGGAAAGCATAAACGGGTATTAATTAATTTAATATGTTTCCGATAGCCATAGGCCGTATTGGGTTCAATACAACAAATTTTCAATTACCCATACTAGTCGCAAATTCAGCTCGAATGTAAATTATTTGCCGTGTGCATTATAAATATAATTGTAGGCTGTATGGGCGGGGTGTATCGGGCCAATGGGAAGAGAGTTGGATAGTAGGCGGCGCTACACGGGAGAGTAATGTTGTTCCTCTGAAGCCTCCGAGGCGAGCGCTACGCTGCTACGCTGAAATGGAAGTATTTTTTACCTAAATAGTCATAACTTAAACTATTACCCAAACTGTGGCTGGAATTGTTTAGTGAAGGCAAATATAATGTGACTTACAAAATATAGAAAATATTTTACATTATTTCTTTTATTTTAAATTAAGATATAAAATTAATTAAGACAATGGATATATTTCTAATATAATAACAATTACTTAATCTAAAATAATGTTGATGTAAAAGATTATAATAATATTACCTACACAATTTTATTTTACTACGACTGTGGTTGTTACATACTATCTAGATTTATATGCCACGTTAATTGTGATCAATACAAAAGTAATTTTTTTGAAGTCGTTTAGTTTTTTTTAGACGTAGACTAATTGGAATTTAAACACTTCTATCCTTTTTATAGACAATTATAGTCTTTTAAATTGTTTGATAATGCGCTGCAAATATTCTTAGTACCACCAATTACTTTTTATAGATGTATGATTTTAATTGTAATAATTATAAAGTACTAAAACACAATAAGGTTAACCATAAAATTATTATTTAATAGGTACTATAATGACAATAAAAGCGTAAACAGTAGCATTGTAAAATAAAAACGTGTAATCTTACACCTAAACGATATACACGGACGTTTACTACCATCAAATGAGTCATAAAATTGCCCAAATATCCCTCAACAGTGGAATTTATTATCTAAAAATGTCGTTTAGGCAATAAACTCGTTGAGAGTAGTGGTTCCCTTGAATCGACTGACTGACTCTCTCATGTCAATCATTTACGTCAAACAAAATATAAAAATCAATTTACGACACATTCAAACCATTATGTGGTAGTCGAAATGGCTTCATTACCACTCACTGCAAATATAAAGAGATACGCAGTACAATGACCCCGGTGATTTATATAAAATGATTATAATCTCCATGTGTAATAATAGTTTGTTCATTGTTAATTCGTACTACTGCGAGCCTCGGAACAATAAATTTGCGATTAGATATAAAAGGATGTCTTCCGTGATTTATCGCTAAGGGGAAGGTATTTTCTTTCTGTATTTACCTGGAGTGTGCTTTGTACTTTACAGAGTCATTTAAAATCGACCACAATGTAAGTGCAAAAAGGAGCCTTTTTTGTTACCGTGAAATTCAATTTTGCACGTTCATTATGAATTCGGTTCCTTTGTTGCCAGCATTGAAAATGATCGTTTTGCGGACTTCTTATTCATATAGTTGAAAAATATGTATACCTAATAAATGTCACAGGGTCGTATAAAAATTAATCTGAATTGATTAAAATTTCAGTTTCGATGCCAAAAAGTTCTGTAAAAGTGCTTTTAGCAAATGAAACTCACTCGGCGAAGACAAAGGAAACTGAACCCTTAAGAAAATTACATTCCACTTAAATTTCAAAAGTATTCTTTATACGACCATTAATATTTTTTCAAGCTTTATTTATTGAGTCCCGAAGGAGCGGCCCCGAGCAGGTGGTCCATACTTAATCAAGATGTTACCGAACATAAAAAACTTGTAGCTATATTTTCTTTTTTGTCTGAATTATAGTTTTGTACGACATAACTTACAGCCGACCGGACCGGGGACCGTTGTTTAGTTATTTATATAAAGCATTTTAATGCGATGGGAAAAGATGTATAACGCTATGAATATATCAGCAATAAAGTAGGGATATTTGTTAAGAACCAGTTGTAAGCAATAAAATATACTTGCGACATGTTCATAGTGTGCACGCATACAAATAGATTGAGATGCCACTTCAGAATTATTATCCGAGAACGTAACGAAAGGATTAGTTAATATTTATTGATTTTGTATGGTTTTACGCACACTTACCTATTTATTACAAAATACAAATTATAATATACTTTAGATATTGATAATAATAAATAATGTTATAATTATTATCTTATGCGTTTATTATATACCAATGTTGAAGACATAGCTAAAAGTAGATATAGGTACATACCTACCTATATAATATAATATTGTCTTTTCTATATTGGTCTTGTCTATATTTCAGTCTGTCATGACCACGGTTGCTGAAAAGCATCCTAAACGTCCGCGTCGGCATAAATAATGTAAGTAGGTAATAATTCGCGTTTTAATCCGTTATAAAGTATTTACAAAATATGTCAATTTTGCAGTAAATTTAAATTAAATTAGTCTATTTCTAGATCCAAAATCCTCTAGTAGTCCTAATTATTATATAATAAATATGAAAAACCTGTTTGTAATTATGAACAACGTTTTAAATTATTTGTTGTACCTATATGAGCATCATAAAGGTTTTATTTATACTAGACAATCTTATTGTACGCAACCGACGCCACGTGCAAAGGCTGTTTTTCAATCTTATAAGAAGATACCAGCTAAATATTACCGCCATTTAACGTGCAATGAATGATGTGTTAAACAGGAAATACCAAGAATTATCAGCAGAATGCAAAGCAGATAAACGTTTGATTTAATCTACTAGGTCTCAGATCTCAGATTTGTGCTGCCATCGAGACTGTTTATGTAAGTGCTTTAGAGAGACTAACAGATAAGTCTTATCTGAAATAAGTTTTGATTCTACATTTACCAAAGCGGGTAAATTAATTTGACAATTTCTTTATTTAATTGTGATCAAATCACTGAGTTATGTATGTTTGAATTGCTCAATAATTAACACACTTTTCAGATACTTTTGGTTACCTTTTGGTAGCTTTTTATTACGTACTGTTCAGTGAGAAGATCACTGAACAGTACCTAATGAAAGGCTATATCTAACAAAATCCAATTTAAAAAGCATATTCTATTCAGTTATACAAACAGACAGATAAAACCCAATCCCAGACACCCACTACTCTTCCGCATTAATATTTTCAAAAACAACACTTCTTATTACAATCCTTTGGTTCGCATGTGTCGCCATTTTAACGATCTTACATCTAGCAAGAATAAAATCGATCTCAATATTTTTGAATCAAATAAATTAAAATTTAAATATCAAGTTAAAAATGCACTCAAGTCTTCTGCGCCGTCTTGCGCGCAGTCTAATATATAATGTAATTATTTGTCATGTTCTTTTTTTTTTTTTTATGTATTATTATTATTATTTTTTATGTTTTTGTTATGTATCAAATTTGTAAGAGCCAATTTGAAACGTATGTAACCATGTAGTGCGGTCGCATCTAAGGAGGACAATAAAACTCGACACCTGTAATCCGGCACATCTTCATTAAGATTATATTGTCTTCTGTAGCGATGGCCAAATTATAAATAAATAAATAAATAAATAAAAAAGATGTGTATATACAACAAGTTATCTACATTATATAATCTTTAAATAAATGACATTTTTAAGCTCTTTTTTATAATTAAAACGAGATTTATTTTGCGATAACGCACTTTCCAAGCTTAATCCACTCTTCGAACAAAAAAGGTCCCCGCCAGCGAACTTTTATCCTGACAGAGGGCAAAGGGGCGAGAACCAACAAAAGATAAAAGAGATATATAAGTGGCCCTCGGCAATGCCATCAAGTCGTTACAAGAACAGTAAAATATTTCAAATTGTGCCCAATGTCGCGGAAAACGGAAGTTACGCCTTTTGGCCCCGACACGGACTTAGACGTACTCCTATACTATACTTCAGCGATAATTATTATTTGAACTCTGCTTCGGAAAACTTAACGTGGAGTTTAATGAGTATATAATGCTTTAATATAAGACCGCCATGATAGAGCGATTATGAAATAGCATTAAGAAGTGCAACTCAAAAAATATATCTTAATTAATTGCTACGAAAAGCTAAATGAAGAATGAAATATGTAGAATAACTATTTGTATAAAGGTATTAAGTACATATAGGTACGGCTATGAAGTCCGATGTAAGTTTATTACGTCAAGTTGATCTTTAAAAATAATATTTAATCTAATTGACTGAATTCGAATGTTTCTAAACCTAAAATAGTTTCATAAAGTAGGTACATATAAATAAAGATAATTTAAAGCTATCTACGAATAAAAAATAAATACTTAGGTAAATACCTAAGCTAAAGGTAAATAATAGCGTGTTAGCCTTTATTCAAAGGGCCATAATACATAATTTTATTGCTGAACAGACTCTAGCACACGCCATATAAACACGCAGCTTATACCGCCATAAAATAGACACATAAACATAATTTATCAACGGGTACACATTGACCATTCCCATGAAACAACAATGGATTACAATTAGATGCAAATATCATTCAAACACTCTGCATAGTGAAGAGGGTCAGCTTCCATACAAATATTGCGAAGTTGTTAAATTTCCCTCGTGACCACCCCGCATACATTAAAAGCCTATATACACGATATATGTTCCGATATGAACGTATCAAATAAAGATATTTGAGTTTAATGTACTGAAAAACCGTTCCATGCGTTGTTGGATGTGGACATTGGCAGTGACAATAGTATCGTATTTTCATTTTATTTTATTTTGCTTGTAAGAGAGAGTTCTTATAAGAGACAATAGTTCTATACCAATAGATGGCGCTAAGTGTGCCGATGTCTTTTTTTATTAGGTAGGTATTTATATAAAAGTTTGTTCTGATATCTATGATGTTGATATATAAGGTTTACATTAACTTACGTTATATTGCATAGATGAAATACAGTCTGCCCGAAACAATGCTAGCTGCAAAAAAATCGCAACTTCGGGATAAATAGTAGTAAGTAATTATAATAATTCGCAATTTAATCTTACACAAATATTTTTATATAAACAAGCTGTACCTGTTCACTTTTACAAATACCTGCTAGATTTTTTGTCCATACAAGCCCAATAGCCCTGCTTGCCGTATTAATGCCAACATAAAAAGGTACCTAATAATGCCCTTAACGTAAATAAATATATAAGTCATGTATATAAATTATATGATTATCTAATGATATAAGTTATATATCAAGTATAAAAACACGTATAAGGTCAAAGTCGCCAAGCCATGCTTTTGGGCTTGTATGGTGGTCCCTCCACTGTGTAATTATATACCTAATATTTATTTGTCAGTACTCAGTCTTCACATAACACAAAGGTAGGGACAGTGCACACATAGGTAAAATAATACAATCAGATACTTGTATCAGTTTACTTCCTGATATAATATTTTCTCATTTATAAGCTTTCGATTTTCTTAGTAAACTTGTTACCATAAATTCCATATTCTTCTGAACATTATGGAAATCCTCTCTGAATGTTCTTGCGAAAATTATTCCAAGTAGGCGTTCCTTCGACGTTTATTTGCTTGTTGAATAATGTTTTATTTTCATGACTTTCTACGACATCTTTTTTATACACTACACAAACTACGCGAAACAAGTGTTCGGACATTTGAAAACATACCTCAGACGGCCTAGCATGACCGCTACGAGATATCTTGCGGACGAGAGAAGACAAACTAAGATGTAAGATATCTCGATATATTATATCTCAACGTCGACAATTTTGATAGAAAATATTATATTTCGATCAATAAATATATCTATTTTTGATATTAAAAGTCGAGTTTTAAGTGTAATTGTCATGTTAGACCCGGAAGAAATAAAGAGATAATCGATTAAAACACGAGAAAACGTCGATAAAATCTTGTCGCGGTTGTCATGCTAGGCCGGCTGGAAGCTTTCCTGATTTCTCAGGTAGGGAAAAATCAATAAGTTTACTTACTATAGTAATTTAATATTAGTACCTAGACTATGTTATTATCTATAAATCTATAAATATATTGATGCTTCGAGCCTTAATGATCATTGGTCATAAATATTTAGGTATCAGGTTAACGTAAACCGTACCTAAATACAAGTTGCAAATATGAAGATGTTCTGATGTTTACCGGATAGTGTTTTCCATAGCAAGCGTAACATAGAAAAGGTAGGAGGAAGGCCATTGGGGCTATAAACATATATTTAGTGTCCCTTTGTGGAAAGACATTGTTATTGAAATAAGGTAGCGTGGGCCGCATACAAGGCATCCATCCTTTATCGTTCTAACTTCATCTATAGGATATTTGAAAGGTATTTTCATGTCCTTTCATAAGCCTCCTTTAAAAACATTTCTGGAATCCTCCTTCATCCCTTATCGTTTATTCATAGGTTTGATTATTTATAATTATTTGACTAGTGAATAGGTATAGTGTGTGTGAATTCCCGAGACTCCTAATGGGACATGGGGCAGACCCATTTCTGTGTCTGTTTCATTGACCATTTTTCTTTACAGGCAAGTAGGTAATCAGCTCTATGCCCTACCCGAGCGAAACAATATTTTTTAATCTTGTTTCCCCGGGATTCGAACCCAGGACTTGTGCTAAACGCATCGCACTTACTACTGAACAAGTGGTCGTTCTTATCATAAACGTACTATATTATGGGATTTTTTCAAATTGAAAATTTCGCAAAAATGGTATCTTATAACAATTATTGTTAGCCAAAAGTATTATTATTTTATTGTGAAGTATTATCATTCAAAATAATGTCGTATTTTTACAAGTCAATAACAATAAATATATTTTAATATCACAAGACCTTAAGTTATTTCTATTACCATCCCTTATTCATGTTAACATAAATAAATATTTATGGACATTAATAATTGAGAATAATAAAGTTATTTTGGAGTATGTTTGCGATGGTATATAAAATAGAAATAAGACTAATGATGAATGGACTACAGACACGCAATACACCAATTTGAAGAATAATTATGTTGCCAGTGAATCAGAAAAGATTTATAATTTAATTAAATGGATCGATTTAATATTCGATAAGTGCAAACTTGCCTTAACTAGCCTCGTAAGGACCAATGTACTCACACGAGGCCATATATATAGGCAGATTTTTAAACTTGGTCCTTAGAAGGCTAGGCCCGGGCCTAGGGCGGCCAGAATATCTTTAGGTACTTATAATATAAAGAGGAAATATTTGTTTATTTGTTTTTTTACGATTTAACCCAATAACTAGGTACTCGAATGATTTAAAAAAAATCACCAATAGAAAGCTACATTACCATATTTTTTTTGTGTACACTACATCTATATTGTACCCGTGCGAAGCCGGAGCAGTTCGTTTAAAATAAAATACATTAGAATAAGCACAACACGATACGGAAATGAAAACATCACAAAAGTTGCGGACAACAATGATTAAATTCATAAATCTCAGTACAGTAAATGATAGAGCAAAGTAGATCTGATACGGCTAAAAATATATCGTACTAAATAGTTGTTAGTCTAGAACTAAATATGTTTTGTATCATAGCGAAAATATTCTATAATTTCAAAGTTCCAAATTAAGTTCAACGATACCAATGATTTGATGTTACATTTAAGAAGTAAAAAGTGCCAATAACATCCCAAACAAAGGCAAGAATTTTGTTAACGTTAGAACAAAACAATTTACGCCTACGAATACGTATCATAACGATACACGAACGGAATACGCTTTCGGCAATAACCGGGCAACATTCTAACAATTTAATGTGGCATAAACAATACAAATACTGTACTCGCCTCCGGCATATGTACCCGCGTACAGGCTATATTTATTGTCTATGGTATTGTGGTACGATCGTTACCGTATATCTGAGTGGGGGCGTACTGGGGAGTCCTATCATGAATCCTGATACGCACCGACAATTTCAATACGGCCTACGTGCGTATACGAACGCGCACTGTGATGTATGCGCGTAGAGGCCTTTTTAAATTGGTAGCTGTGAAAGGGTTAGTTGATTGGACGAATACTCCTGGGCCCTGGTGACCCGTGTGCTATGTTAATGGGTTTAATCGTCCACTAGTCCGTCTCGACGATTTATGTTTCATTTTCGATCTCGTTATGCACGGTGGATTACGGACCCTTGTTTGGAAATGTAATGGTGATGGTAAATAATTATTCAGATATAGGTATAGCACGTAGTTCAGCAACTTTAACAATAGCGCTTGTAATACTTGTTACCTAACTGAACACTCATGCTGAAATAATACAATAATACAGAGTGTAGACAAGAAGTCATTCAATTATATAATTCTAGATTCTAGTAAATTATCGTAGCATAACTAATATAAATGCTGAATAGAATTACGATAAATCATAACTAAGTAGTTACAAGAAATATATTATGATCAACAAATTCTAATTCAAGCTATAGAACATTTAAGTGCTTGCATGAAATATTCATCGAATATCTGATAATATATCACTAGCATTAGGGTCGACGTTAATACAGGTGGTTTTATCTGAATTTAAAACAGGGATTAACACCATCTAGGCTGCTCGTATCGCACCCTCGGCTCAGATCTCTATTTCACTGGCTCGCGCCAGCTTTGACCGGATCGCGGCGGATTTTGTCGGATTAAACCGGCTACACGCGGCTGCTTCTGCAATGTCGCGATATGAGATTGTTTATGCGTTAAATTGTGCACTGGAACTGCCTACCTGATTACAGATGAATATTATGCCAAAACGCGTAATTATGGAAATTAATACAATAGGTAGGTATATAATAAAACACATATTAAAAGATTCATTATGCTTTATTTTGAAAACTAGAATTACTTACGAGTACGAAGTGAGGTATCATTCAAGGATACTTAAATAGTCATATATGTTATTAATCCTTAAAAACTCTATGTATTATTATTATGCGGATAAAACCATTACGAACTGTTATTTTTTCGCGATGGTTAGACAAATAATACAATTAAATTACATTCATAATTATATCTTCAGATTAGGTTTAAGATTCTATGAAACACATCTACCAAAATATAAAAATAGCATTCTTTTATCCTTGTACACAATATCGTAACATCATGGCTTCCATCTTGTTAAAATAAAGCATTATTACCTATGAACGCGTGAAATATTATATTACTTGTAAATATTATAACATATTCGCACAGTAATTGAATTCTACGTTATTATAAATACAAAATATCAACACATGATCTTCCATCCATCCCCCGCTACGACGTAGCACTAACATATAATCCTTTTCGCTACAATAGCAATTTCAAACTTCCTTAGGGGCTTCGGATAATCTTTCTTTATATCGCGACCGTAGCAGCGACTACGAAACTTACCTCTCTTTCTGTACTAACAAAAAACAAACATACGCGATAGAGACGGAAAATCTTTGCAAAGAAAACGCTTTGCTTCCCAATAAAGAGGGAGAAGTGTAATGTGTATTTAAATTTTGGTTCAAGTGTAATAATTTCGTTTTTTAATTTAATTTGTAATGGCGTTGTAAATCTTGGAAGGGGATATTAAATAAATCTCTTTGAGTAATCATGAATGAGCACCTTGAAGGGGATTGTAAATTAAGATTATACCGTGCTAGAATTCAAGCAATAAATCTAAGATTATTATAACTTGTAACATTTTAATATCTCTCAAGAATATGGAATAATTTTGCAATCAAATTTAAATACATAAATTGATAAACAGGAAGTGTTATTACCATTATTAAATTATATTCCAAATAAACGCTATTTGAATCATGGCTGTAGCAATATTCCTAATATTTAAGATAATAGATGAAGGTAGGTACGTCATAGTAATAAATAATAAGAAATGATATGAAATTATAAAATTTAATTGAAATGTGAATTAATATCTACACTATCCCAATGATATTATAATTTAACAACCCTGAAAACAATATTTAATTAATATTTAAAATTCTTCCGACCGCTATGCAAAAACGCTAACTTACAATATAAAATAATCTATATCAATTCCCTTATTAATTTCAAGAGTAGAAAAGCGTTACTTTCATAGCTATTTTAATGGGTAATTTTCATAAACAAACTTGGGAATCCGGAGTGGGAGGGTTGGGTGAGGCGCGGGTTCCTTTCCAAGATAGAAAACAGCTCCTGGCTCGTATAATGGGTTTTCAGAATGGCGTCGTCCGTCTTGACACCCCCTATCCTCAGCTCCGCCACCCCAAGCAAGAAAGGATGAATTCTTATTTCCTCATCTCGGAGGCGTCCGGTGCAAACCCTCCATGTAGATTGCCTTTTTCTCGTACAACCTTCGTATAACATAACAATGGGTTGTTTTCAATTTTGTTTCGCCTTTTCTGTTGGTTTCTTAATGTTATATGTATTTTGTTTGGTTTTTTCTTCGCAAGGTCGAGGTTTTTGTTGTACTTTTTGGCTGTAAAAGTTTTGTCAGATTATTAGTATTATAATAAACATCTTTATAACATAATCACACTTAAATGGATGAACGGATTTGGGTGAAATTGGGTTATGTTTTAACTGGATAAATATTCTCAGCTTTTGTCCGCGGCTTCTTACATTTAAGATTCGAGTTACTTAATACCTACATTCTACATAGTATCCGCCGTCTGTTCATCTTTACGCTTAGATCTTTTAAGGTACTCAATGGATCAATAGATAGAGTGATTCAAGAGGAAGATATATCTAATATATAAAATTCTCGTGTCACAGTTTTCGTTGCCATACTCCTCCGAAACGGTTCGACCGATTCTTACCAAATTTTATATGCGTATTCAGTAGGTCTGAGAATCGGCTACTATCTATTCATACCCCTAAGTGATAAGGGTTGTTCACCCTTAAAAATTTTATTTTTATTTTTGGACGATTTTTATTTTTTTATTATGTGGCATTAAAAATACATACAACCCCTGCTTTTTTTGTCAAAAAATCTTGACCCGTGCGAAGCCGGGGCGGGTCGCTAGTGTACGTATAATTTAATATTGTTTGTTTTAATTTGTTGAAATGTGATGATAATTATTGTTCAATATTTCGGAAGAATATTAGCCGACTGAGAGTAGTATTATTAATCTCTCCACACTGACACCACATAAGTATGTATCTACATTGCACTCGTGCAAAGTCGGGACGGGTCCCTAGTATATGAATGTACAGAAAAAGATTCGTTAAAAAATAATATAAGGTAAGATGAAAATACTGTTTTGTCAAAGTTTCAAAGCAACTAATAAATTGTGCTATATTAAATTAAATAAGATTAAAAGTAAGAACAAATTATTACAGGAAATATTGGAACGAATTAAAATATCAACATTGCAAATATATTCAGTAGACGCGGGTAGGTACGAAAAGGTAATAATAATATATTAGAGTCAGCAAAGCGACTGCATTCATGAAGTGCATTTTGAGCCAAAAATACTTTGATACCGAGCCAAAACATGCGGAACCGAACGTAAAACATATTTCAATATTATCACATGCTCTTTAGTTATTAAATAATTATTTTGTTGATTTATAATGTTTCTCATTATCGAAATAATATCATGGATAGATAATAAAAGGTATAGTCGTTAATTGAAATAAGCCTATGACCACGTTATATTGTACCTATGATACCTTTTGAATTGAAGTGACCTTATCGAAATTTCCGCTTGCTCGGTTGTCCACTCTGAAATAAAAAAAACTATTGGTTTATATTAATGATGTGTCGGATCGTTAAAAATGCTATGTCCGCGGATACGGATCCGAAAACGGATTTTTGGTGTCAAGATTTGTGGATAGATACGGATCCTAAGTCTTAACTTTATTACTCAATCGGTGTCCATGCGCGTGACCTTGAATATATTTATTTATTTAGTTTACAATATAAAGGTGCCAAATATTTGATTTAAGGAAATAAAAAAAAATTGAATGGAATTAAATAGTTTTTTATTGCTACCTATCTATATATAGAATTCCATCTACATAGGTATTGAAAATTAATAAGGTAAAAGATCCGCCAAAAAAGTAAGGATACGGATACGATCCTTTCTTCTCCCTCGGATATTCGCAGATACGGATACGGATATCCGGAACATCACTAGTTTACATACGTAGGTACTTACTAAAGACTATAACTATCATTAAAATCGTACATGAAAAACATACTGCTACAAAACTCGCAATAACAACGACCAGTTAATGACGCAATCAAAATAATCCAACCTCAACTTCTCCTTAATACTTTGTCTCGCAAATTGTGAGGGGCGGGATAAGATTACACAACGATCATAGCAGTTGTTTCAAATGAGAACTCGCCCTTAAAAGGATAAACAAGTAACGTGTGCGTAGAACTGCTGAAACGCGGAATTCATATTTTACATCTACCCCGCGCTTTGCTTTTGTAAAAATTTTGTATGAATGTTACTCTGCTTAATGTTATAGTATATTTATATAAAAAATGAGCAAATAACTTTATAAATTTAAATAGTCATACTCACAGAAATCTCAGGCACACAAAGTACTTCAATTTCAAGTTTACATGTTTGCTATCATCGTTATCATAGTAGATAATTTATAGGTAAGTAAGTAGTTCATTTCTTTAGGTATAAGATATTAGTTAAGTAAGTGTATAAAAGCAACAATAAACAAAATCTTCGAGTCGATTTTAATGAAAACTTGGTTATTAACAAAAAATACTAAGTATAATTAATAGTATTGATAGATGGCGCTCCTGACTACTGTACTACTGTGCCTTTTAAAATTTTAATTGGAATAACTGTCATTATCTAGGTACCCGTGACCACGCTTAGTGTAAAGCACTCGAAACGTCGGGATCAATAATATTATAATGAAAAAAAATGGGTTTTAATCCAGTAGGTACATCTTGTTTTCATTTAACTTAAAACAGTATTTTCTAAGTAAAAAAAAGACTATTTTATCATTAGCATTCTGAAATTCTTAACGACTCCAATTGAAGACCCAGTTAGGTACAAAATAAGTATTGTCTTAAAGTATTGAATATTAAAAAAAAACATCTAGCCCTAAGTAAAGCAACCTTCCCATTGTTCGCATTGTACTTCCCTAAAAATGTTAAGGAATATTCCATAGCAACATTTCACATCAAAATTGCTTTCTATATCTTAGTAGGTTCCCAAATCTTTAAAACATCGCAGGGAGCATGTGTTTTATGAGTTTTACTACTTGTTTTATTAATTTTATATCTTTTCTTTTTATTTTGGGGATGTCCGGACTAAATGCTGTTGCACTGAGTTTAAAAGTCTTCTCTTGGTAAAGTTTATTTATTGAATACATTGAAGTAGCTACAACAATGAAGAACTGATTCTAATTCTATCGATTCCATTTTACAACCATTTATAATAAAGAATAATATAATATTATGGAATAAAAACCAAGTAAATTGTGTATGGAAATTGAGAGGAGTAAGGAGAAGAGAATAATCTCCTCGAATCATTTTTAACTTTTTGTTTGTCAGTCTGTTTTTTTATTGCTAATATTCAAAACTACTACTACGAATTGATTTTCATCTAGTTCTCACAGGTTAATTAAGCTTACTCTGGCTTTATTTCATCGAAATCAGTTTTTTCGGAAAAAAGTTATCACCATCTAAACATGCGTTTATATTATGTAAAAACGAAGTCGCGGGTACCGTCTAGTACTTAGGTAATGTTTACTATGAAATTATTGTAACATACTGGATATGATATATACTTTCTAAATGGCTTTCTATCTATTTGGAACAAAATGGCATTTACCAGGATTACGATTTACCCTATTCCCTGGGATAAAAAATGGCTACCTCTTACCCTTTTTCAAATACATATGTATTTTTGAATATAATAATCTAATTTTTATAACGAAAAGTTAGAATTATTAATCTGTGATAGAGTAACAATAAAGTAGGTTATTGATACTGAATTATACCTTTCTTGCTTCTATAAAGCTGTATTAATGATTATTATGCTGCAAATAATCTAATATTATCTTTGGAAATGTTCTAAAAATAGATAGGTAATATGTTTATGTCGGAGATTGAGGTGAATTTGGTATCCATGTGTTCGTATTTGCTGTCCTCCATTATGTTTTCCTTATCACTCAGTGCGCACGCCTGGCGCGAACGCTGTCTCGAGAACAACTCTAGGCCATATAAGGTATACTCTGTGCTCTAGGCTCTATCTTGAATGAAAGACTAGATAGAATAGAACAACTGACTGATACATGAGATTGACAACTTACATTAGTTAACTCAAACGACAGACTAACACAGACCACAGTCTCAGACATGTATATAATCGATGTGATAGAAATAAACCTTTAAATCATTCTGATAACAAATATTCTGCCGTTATAATACCTTCGGCATAATGAATATTTTGTAAATAACTTTTTCTTATTAATCTGAGAGAAATTATTTTTTTATTAATATTTAATGCAAGAATATCTTTTGGTTTAGTGGAATTGATGCAGAAGGGTATTTCCAAATGCATAAAAAACAAAAACATTTTTTATTTTAAATACCGTTTTTTGACTAACTCGTTTATTATAAATTTAAATTAGAACAACCTCAACTCATTTTATTTCAAAAATGTACAAGATCAAAATTCCGATTCTAGATAAAGACTTGATTTAAATCGACTAACATCATGGGTGTTCTCAAATAGTTGCGGCATCTTTGCCTTCCAAGTGTATTTAAAATTTTAGGGCCAACAAAACATTCAAGACAAATCTAACAACGCGAATACCTATATCAGCTAACTTGGTCGCACTGTAATATAAAATAATAACAGGTCATACTAAGAATACTTTCTATGAAATTTAGCTGCAACACATACAAAGAGACGTAAGCTTCAGCCTTCAACATAATTCAGGAAAAATGGTTTATATGCCAAATAAATTGGCGGAATAGATTGGCGCAATTCAGCTCTTCCAGATTTATATTCCTATATTTCTATTAGTTGCTATAAGTTTTTTGTTCTATAAATCATTCATTTATAATAGAGGAGTGTTATTAATAAAATATTTTTTTCATGTAGTCTCACGTATCCTTATTAACAAATAAGTATAATTAATTCAGAGAATGTTTATCTTTAGTAACATAGGAACTTTAACTTCTATTATCTATGAACTGATGCATTTTGGCCAAACTAGTCAATCGAAAAAAAAATCTTGCCCAGAGCCCCAAGCCGTACTTTAACTTGCGAGAAAATATTAGTACCTACTTATCGTAATTTTTTTTACAGAGCGGACAACCAAACAGGTAAGTTACTTGATGGTAAGTAGGTTATCTACCTATCACCATCACCCATGGACATCCGCGACTTAAGAGTCTCAGATGCGTTGTTGGCCTTTTCAATCAGTTAGTAGTATAATTAATAATTATAAATTACACAAAAGTGACGGTACAATTACTTTCTCGTAAGTTCTTCGGGCTTGGAACTCGGCTATTTTAATTGTGAAATTATTTTCTCCACTTTATACAAACATTCAGAAAGTCAAGCAAATAAAGTTGCCACCCCAATAAAATGTCTTCCTTTTGCCAGCTCGGCGGGAAAGTTGGTATAGCAGTTTCCTGTGTTTGATTTTCCACCACCCGGAGCGTCCCCGGTTCCCCTAGGCTGATGTACAAATAAATACGTACGACATCCCTTGAGCTTCGAATAAATCTTCCCGATTCGAAATAGAACGCTTTTACTGAGACCTCGACACTGTTAAATAATACTTCCATAAACCATAATAAGACTGAGTATTCCTTTGACATAAATCGGCGCCATATACTTATATTATTCTTTAAAAAATCTTTGGATTTAAATTTACACTTCGACTAATTTTGATAAAGTTTTCGTTAGGAATACCTGAGTTTGCACATCTACATTGCACCGTGCGAAGCCGGGGCGTGTTACCAGTAAGGTATAAGATTAAAAATAAGTATTAAGAGATTTTTCTATTTTTGTCTCTACGAGGCGTACGAAGTTTTATCTTATTTATTATTATGTTTTACGTCTTAATAGAGACCTACCCCGGCTTCGCACGGGTAGTAGAGCATATTATGCCTACATGTCTTGTCTGACGGAGGGTCACGTCAGCTTGATGCGTAGACTATCCTGATTACTATATTGTGTGTAAATGAATAACATTTGTATGCCTAATTACTGGCAAAACATGTGATCGCTAGAAGATATTTTAAATTACCAACTATTGTACCATGTTTTTGACAAATAAATAATTCTTATTCTTATTCTTATCTCATCAAGCGAGTCTTGTACGCGTCGCGCGCGGTGTGAGAGGATTTCCAGACTTCTATCAGATGAAAGGTGTTTGAGACTTACCGTTGTCACTCATCCGGAGAATCAATGACTTAATTGCAAAAAAAATGTGCACTTTGAAGGCAAGGATTTAAACTTAGGCATAACTTTAAAATATGTTTCTTAATTTTTACTTTTTGTAAAATGAACAGTACCAATACCTATTTACAGTTATGTTAAAGTTTCTCTGGATGAGCTTCTATGATAAAATTTTATGGCAAATTTCTATGACTCTTGTATATATATCTATATAGAAACTCGCGTAAGCATCAGTCACACAAACAAATTATAATTTTAATATTAAAATTATATTAAAACAATATTTCATTTTGATGTCTCCATCACTAGATAACAATTTGAGTTTGTTCGAATTTTAAATCGTAATTGAAAACCACATTTATCACTCCATAAAAGAAATAAGTATAAAGTCAACTTATCTGTTTGATAAGCACGGTTCGTAATCAAAGGATGCGGTCGGTTGTAAAAATTAATGGTTTATAAACACTCCATTCTGAGAAACATAACTTGTGAGAAAATCTCTTTAAATGACTCAAAGTTTAAGAATTTTAAAGTTTTATCAATAAAAATCAGTGCATTTATAGAACTGGCGGTACGGAGTTTAAATATTTATGAAATGAAATAAAATAAAATGAATGATATGAAAGATTTTTATTTAGTATCCACACTTAAGATATTATGGAAAAAATAATACATAATTTATTTTTTGCAAAATCTTATGAACCTGATATACCTACCCAGGAAATATATACCTATTTACTAATATTATAAACAGGTAAAGGTGCCGATTTTATAAATTCTTTCACCAATAAAAAGCTAGCGAGTAACATAATATACAATTTTTGTATAGTACATCTACATTGCACCCGTGCGAAGCCGGGGCGTGTTGCTAATTAGGTACCTATAAGATTACAAACAAGTATAAAGAGATTCTTATACCTACTTTTGTCTATACGAGGCGTACAAATAATTGATAGATAATAATTCTATATACCTACTAACCTTACTTTTTTAATTTGTATTATCAATTTTCGAAGATCTTTTAATAATAATTGTAAAAATAGAGCCTAATAATACAATAGGTTTTACAAAAGCCCATACAGTGGTATTGTAATATGATAAAATTGTGTACGTTTCGATAGATGTAGGTACAATAACCCGCCTCAAATGGCCCGGAACTTTTTCTTTAATGTTTTATTTAAAAATCTCGCTATTTTCATTCAAAGTTTCCTTCGATAAAGTCAAATAAATCTTTTTTATTAGCCTCTGGAGACATCTAACTTTGATCTGAATTGCTTTTATGCGATGTTTGCTTTGTTCCTCAGTATCTTTGTGATTTAATGTTATGTTTTGCACACGAGATTATTTACTTGTCTACCGAAAATATGTTATACTTTTTTGTATGCTGTTTTTCGGTATAATTTGATTAGTCCATAGGAGTTGAATATTAAAAATTATGTATTATTTTATCTAAACAGATCTACATTATTTTAAATACTCGCTTACCGAAATTACCATAACTACCATACCATAAAAACTTATATTCCATGTTTAAAGGTCTTCATATTTGGTATTCTTAATTGGAGTCCTTATAGTAATTTCCATGCATTTTTTTTTCTTCACATTTGTAAGACAATTTTTCATCCCCTTTTCAACCCCTTCCTGATACGACTATCGTGAAATCCTTAAGGTGTTTTGGCTTAAAAGACAACTTCACCCGTGTATAAAAATAGTTAGTATAATAGTAACCATTTTTATATACTTCAACTCCTCTTTAATCTATTTACTTTCAAAATCACATATATTCAATTTTACTTAATAATCAAATCAACCGTTCTATAAAGGAACACCAAACGTTTTTTTAAAGCACAGGTGATTGAAGCACTTTCGATTTTTTATGGCACCATAAGCGTTTTGGTGAGAGAATCCGCTATGCGTCCTACCCTCCGTGGCGGTAGTCGTCAGGGTACTCAGACAATCACATTTACGACGCATAAAAGTTAGTCTTTATAGTCTTCTCCTACATAAAAGTCGCGTTTATGCCTTTTTAATTAATTGTCCTGTCTTTAAACGCCGTATCAGCTTTGAAGATGGCTCGAAAATTGTTGACGACGTAGTGATTCAATAAAATGACTTTGATGGCTTGATAGTTAATAAAAGTAACATAAATGTCTATTGTATGTCTCGTTTATCGAGAATAAATTTTAAACATCAAATTTTATTGCTTTGATATTGCCTATAAAATAACACGCGTTCACTGATAAATGTTTTATGAATAATAGTATGTTTTCTATTAATGAAACAGTTCAGATTATTAATTTAAATTTGTTTTTAATAATTATTAGAGATAATTACATAATTACAAAAAAGTCGGAATATAGGTACTGTAGGTACCTATGCGTAGAGTGAATTACTCTCGTGGGGCATTTCTGTACCTACATCTGTTTTACTGATCAGTTTTATTTACAGGCAATTAGGTGGGCAGTTTTTTTTATTATTGTTATATTATAATTAGTTTATGACCGACCGAATTTTTTTTTATTTTTTTCCCCGGTAAACTCGGGATCTTCGTTCCTAAACGCAACGTACACAACACTGAGCCACAGATACAGTCATGTATAGGTAGGCGGAATTTAAAATGTCTTAATAATATAAGTTATATCTAAGTTATTTATAATCACAGCGGGATCGTTTTTATAATTCATTCAGTCTATAATAAATGGTAAAAATAATCCTCCATAACAATTCTCTGTTATAGCCGAGATGTCTTTAACGGTCAATAGAAGTCGTAAAAGTTATTAAAGTTTCGACTCTCAAGATGATAATAATCATATGAAATAGTAACTTGTTTTTGTTTTTTTTTTGTTAGATATCGACAGACGAGATATTTGGTGATAGGTAAAAAGTTAATCTAGGCCATAGGTGCTGTGTCGAAGACGCGCTGTCGAAGATTTTTTTAATTTCAAGCATTCAGAAATCCGGAAAGACTGAAACTGAAACGCGTTATAAACACACGAACTTCACGGCTTTTTCAACTATGAACGGTGGTTCGTTACCCGGTCGGTTCAATATTCCTCCCACCCGTATAATATACCCTACCATATAAGTGACCGGACGTATGTAGAACATATTTACTGAAAATTATAAACAGCTGATCCCGGCGGGATTCGAACGTGCGACTCGTTAGAAGCTGGATATTTGTACCCAACATATTATTAAGCCCGACAAAAGTAAACGTTATTATCTTTATTTTTGAGTATCACAAGTTTACGTCTAGGTAATTCTTTTGTCTCTTTAAAATATTGTCCAATGTAAAATGTACCTAATTATGAAATTGTACAATGAAATTTCAACCCTAAAACGCTGTCCTTAGGTAACTTCGACCCGTCAATTAATTCCTTCACTCCTTTTACTCTAACAACAGTAAAAAGTACAAAGTGGCTATAGACACAAATATAAGCGGCTATAAAACGAATGTAGCTGAGTCAGTTTGGTGTTCTATTGCGCATGTGCGGTACATTCCGGCACTTTTATTGATTTCAGTAGCACTAACGGTCCATAAAGCCAACGTGCCGGACTGGAGCCTTCGCTCTATACCCCTTATTACGTACTCACGATATCTAGCGAATTCCACTTGTTAACTTTTTAAGCGATACGCTTTCTCTACTTAGTTTTATACAAATATATATATTGGCGAGAATATTTCTATTACATTTAGTACATACCTCTAATCATCAGTCAAAAATAATGGTCTAGTAAAAATATCTGAATATTTCAGGCTCAAATAGAAAATATATTTTATTTTTTTCTAAGAAACATAACCTTCTAAACGCTTGTGTCATCATTTTAACATCATAAAAATCATTAACGGCTAATAATGACCCACGGCACGTCCAGATTAGCAATATAGGGGTCCACCGATCTTAATTGTGGAGGCATTTCAAAGACTCGTGGTCATTATGACCAACAAACAGTATATTATATCGTTACTTCGAGTCATTAAGGAGGGTTAAGTTAATGATTGTGATCTGGATCCGATAGGAATAAACCTATTAGTATTGTAAATAGTTTTATATCACTACTTATTACTTATTTTATTCAAGATATTTTTGTGAGATAGAACAAAGGACTTGCGAATAAACATGAATCACTTTTGTTTCGTTTTAGTTTATTTAAAAATATTTTTACTGTTTTGTTACTTAAAATTACCATCACCGCTTTATAATGAAGGGGTTTACTAGGTTACGTTTAGCACCAAAGATCCTGGATTCGATTCTGTTAAAAAAATATTTTAATCATGTAGGACCTTGAAGAATGATCTCCTGCTTGCTTGTGAACAAAAATGTTTTGTGAAAGAAATGGGAATTCACTTTATGCCTTACTTCGTTATAACTTCAATAAGACAGAGATTGTCAACCCCGAGCACATAATAATGCTTGAGCGTAATATGAAATCGCGCATTAGTGGGTGTTCGTCGTGTAATATCGACGGGGTAACGGCTGCAGTGGTTCTATTGCCGCCTTTATTAAAACAAAATTTTGCACCACAAAATGTCCACGCGGCGTACAACGGGTTAACTGAATAGTATAGTATTAAGTGTTTTAAAATAAACTTTCCCATTATAAATCTTCTCAATTATATCGTGATAAAATATTTGAATGCAATCTATCATTTCAATTGATTTCTCATACAACTGACAATTACAAATATAGAAAATTAATATGTAGGTGTAATACAGGTGTAACATAATAATATGAGCCTTAAGCACCTCACTCCCCAATTAATTCAACCATGCACGGTAATAAAGGATCTAAGTCACAGAACAGAAGACTCTTGTTCCGTGGTCTAAGCAGCATTCATTTCGACAACTTTTACAATGATTTAAATTACGAATGAAAAACTTATCATCGAAATAAAATACAGGCCGTCTTAATAGGAGATAGTCTATCTGGCCGCGTATTATTTTTTCCTCTATCCCTACCTAATGATAGTGTAGACAGATTCAATAAGAACGGTATAACAAACGTCCAGTATAGATACAATATGTTGAACGAGAACGGCGCAGTGTAGCGATGATTTCGGTACATTTGCAGCGACCGTAATGACGCCTGGAATCGTCTTGATGGACGCTATGAATGAGCTCTCACAACATAAAGAAATCCCCTTAAAAGGGTAGCTCTGGGGTGGTGTAGGACAGTGATAGACAAACTTTTGCTCCATTTTAAATTGTTCCCGTACGAATACGAATTATGCAACTCATGATTTATTGAATTCATGCGTTATGGGAAAAAATAAGGACACTGAAAAAATGGGGAATATTAAATATTCCATATTTCGATGGATATTTAGAGATAAATGGATTCAAAAGCCTGCTATCAGGCATGATACACATTTCTATGTATATTTTTCTGATCCTTTTTTTACAAGCAAGTAGCTGATCAGATCTCTGTTCCCCGCCAGACCAAAATATTATTTCTTCTTCTCCGAGATTAAAATGTGGAACATGGAACTTCTAGTAAACGAGGAAAAACGTATGTAACGAACTGAGCCTGTTCTAATTACTTGGATAATAAAATACCTATATTTTAGATGTAAAAAAATTTGTCTCACAATAAATAATTTAAGTAATAGGTAGTGTTTTTATGATTATAATCTAACATAATACCTAAATGGCATAAGATATTGCTATTCAGGTACCTACATAATATTTATTGCATTATTTCACAAGCCTTAATATAGCAACAATTCATAACAAAGTGTGATGTTATTATATTTGAAAGTTCGTAGACGATTTACGCTAAGGTATAAAGTTTGAGAAGCTGTCGCAAGCAAAACTTTGTGCTCAGTCGAGACGTTGAGCCTGGGGTGGCGTTTTCATTACTGCGCTTCTAGCTAAATCCAGACTGGATTTAGGCTATCTTAGAATGCACCTAGAATGGCAACCTCAGCGTAATTAAACTAACTAAATGTGTAGTTTATATAAACTAAGTAATGAACCTGAAATGGAATGGTATTTTGCATCTGCATTAAGGGGTTAGGTTTACTTAGAAAACCAAAAAACGGCTCTATTTTCTATACTGTTTTTTGAAAACGGGTATTAATATAGTGATTAATTTATATAATTAAGTATACCTAACCCCTGAAGCCTTTGGGTAGGTAGTATATTATTTTAAGGAAAAATAATACATTTAAACAAATTTAATTGATTTTCTCTTGATGTTTTCTTACGTAGAGACGTAAGAGAACAATCTCAAATGTAATCAACGGGATTCGAACCCGCGACTTCACGATCTAATGGTCACTTTATGTGCTCTGTAAAAATTTGATTATACAATATATAATTTTCCTATATTGCAAATCAGAAGTTGTTATAGGTAAGTACAAATAGGTATAGACAACACAAAAAGATGCCGTGTCATCTAAACCTTCGGCACCGTATCAAAACTCCGAGAATAAACAAAGTATCACGAAGTACATTACTCTCAGCTATCCAAGATTTACACTGACAAAACAAGTAAAATATCTTCTAGGGTTACAGTAGATCGGTAAAGTTGCTGATACCGTGTTTCTGACCCTAGCGAGGGGAGTAAACAAAACAAGTTTTTCCTACGCGGATGAATAAATAAGACAAGGGTCGTCGAGGGTTATCCCCACTTGTAAAATCGGCGTTTGTTTGATTTGAATGTTTTAATCCTTTTGAATATTACAGTCTCAGCTGGAATCGACTTGAATAATCACGTTAAGGGCTATATCTGTTTCAATTTACTTAAGGAGGCATTTTAATAGAAGTTTAGGAAAATACATTGTATCTTAGTTCAATTCGGATACATGTTTAAAATATTGTTGGCGCGAGTAAAATCAAACTTGAGTTCCGATGGGTCATCGGTTCGATACCTGCCAGGTCTGACATATTCAATTTTTTTGTAAGCATTTAAATAGATGAAATAGAACGGACCGACGAACCAACAAAGTTGGAAAAACTTCATATTGCTCGTTTCGTTTTCAAACCAAATGTATTTTCTCAAACTAAAAAATTGGTTGGCAGCTCATCATTGATATGCTGTGGCTAACAAAAACATAAATAATTATATTCTTTAAAAGCCGGGTATGCACCTCCAAGAGCTGGCTACTTACCTACCAATGGATTAGCCGTTGGCCTGTTTGCCCAGTTTCCATAAAAAATATGAACTTTAATCCTGAAAATATTTTTTATAAATGTTCTCTAGGTAGGACTCTTAAATGTTTATCATTGATTTATACTCTTTCAAGAAACATGAGTTATATTAATATAGTAAAACATAAGAAGATCTGTAAAAAAGCTTGGTCATCACTAAGTTTCATGCGGGTTTTAGAGATAGAACGCCTGGTGACCCCGAGCGATGAAACTAACGACCCAAGGAATCAACAAAAGAGCAATAAGATATGCCGGGAAAAACTAGTGTGGGTCCCCGGAGAGCTATCGGAGACTATCGTCTTCGGGCTTAAGGAAATGTGTTTTCCACGATTCGCTCAGACGGATATCTTCCATTGAAGTAATAGCCTCGCGTCACGAATCTGAAAACAGACAATTTGAAATAAGTAAAATAATTATAAATGTACCTATTAGAAATCGTATTTATATACATATGTGTTTTAACTGCCTTAGTGGAGCTTTTGCGTTTAGCACCGAGCTTTGGGTTTAAATTCCAGGAAAACAAAATTAAAAAAAAAATATTTTTTTAATCTTGTCCTCTTCGTGAACGATAGATTAGGTACCTACTTTTCTGTAAAAAAAACTTATCATTAAAACAGACACAGAAATATGTCTATCATATGGACAATACTAGAGGACACAGGTATTCAGTTTGTAAGAACCAAAATACTTAGAACTAGTTGCTTTATGTATTTCTAGTGCTTTCTGTGTCTAAAGACAACGATAGCTTTACATTTATAATGAAAAATCTTCTTCAACTCGAATTTAATATTATTATGTCTTATCATCCAACATCCAAATAATACTTTAACAGTTCTTAATCGAGGACTTACCTATCTAAATCCAGCAGAAAATTAATTACCCAATACTCAAACGCTATAAAAAACTGAGATGTTCTTTAAAATATGTCTGTCACTTTCATTATCATGTACATAATTATTATATAAAAGATAGGTAGGTTTTGAGTTCCTCTCAATTATGATTACCGGTTCAGTCTTCCAAATCACCCTAGTCATACGCACTCTACATCTTATCAAGCATCAAAGAGTTTCCGCACTTTTTTCACATTCTTGTTTATTAAAAAAATAACAGTTTTATTAAAAGCTCTTATATTTATGTGTCCATATCATCCAATTGGTAGAACAGTTTTCGCAATATGTATAATTGCCAGGCCGTTGCGAGTAAGCAACACGTCACCCGGATTGCCTCGTATATCCCCGTAATTGGAACGAACCCGGGATTCCACTTTCTTTATTGCGAATAAACTAGCCCGCGCCGGTGTTATTCTAGTTTGTTGGTGCAATTTCAAAAGTTCTAATAGAAATATCGTTTTAAACGTATTCTTTCATTATGAGATTTTTATTCACAGTAAATATAGTTCAAGTGCGTACCTACCTATAAATATTATTTTTCTGTGTAAATTTTAAGCAATTAGATCTTCTTAATATATACTTTGACTGCTTATTGTTATGTATGCCAAAATAAGTAAATAAAAAATAACAATGATTTTAATATTCAATGTTGTTGCTTGCTTTCGTTAGCCAACTTAATCCAAAACATATATTTAAAGGAGAGTCTCTAAGCATATAGTATCTTTTTAACAGGGACAGATATTTAGTGTCGTTAAGAGTTGCCAACTAACTAAATGTGAAATCTAATAATACCACCTAAAATTAAATCTATACTATAATTTACATATTAGTACTATATCTATACTAATATTATAAAGAGGAAAGATTTGTATTTTTGTATGTTATGAATAAACTCAAAAACTACTGGACCGATTTTGAAAATTCTTTCACCAATAGAAAGCTACGTTATCAGCGAGTAACATAGGCTAGATAGGATAGGCTGATTTGTGTATAGTACATCTATATTGCACCCGTGTGAAGCCGGGGCGCGTTGCTAGTAGTACATAATATTATGATTGAGTGCTCTTATTGATAAAATGTATATAATAATATCTTTATAAGATATAAGAAGATAAAGAGTCAGGAGGCACAGACACATGAAAGGATATTCAAGTATTTATCTTCTTATTTAAGTTTTCTACCGATAGGTAC
The DNA here is from genome assembly GCA_905404175.1 of Anthocharis cardamines. Taxonomy (NCBI): domain Eukaryota; kingdom Metazoa; phylum Arthropoda; class Insecta; order Lepidoptera; family Pieridae; genus Anthocharis; species Anthocharis cardamines. Next base: position 7,812,913 of record FR989959.1, read on the forward strand.
TTATAATTTATTTATTATTAGTTAGTAACATGTAAACGTGACGTAATCAAGGGGTCCCAATAGAAGATCAACGCTGTTTACAGCCAGCAAAATGCTGAGTTGGGGCATTCTGTGACACAAATTTTTCATATAATATGTTTTCCTTTAGGATGTTTTTTGTGTCACAAAAATAAATCTTCTCATTTTAAATGGAAAATCTTTTCCCCGTGATCACGCTTACTGTAAATCACTCGAAAGATATTATATAGGTATATACACCTAAATAAAATAATGTAAACATTATATTACACCTACACACAGGCATTAGGAACAGGTATTTATTACGTGTACTGTGCTAGTGAGCTCTATGGATGGCAATGAATAACAATTGATGTGCATTTAATGTGCCAAGCAATTAAACTGCGGCCATGTACGGATGCTACTGTTTGCCACATATTATCTGCATACTATATTAGGTTTAGCGTCAATAGGTATCTATACATTTATTATATAGTAAAGGTATCTACTATAAAAAGTTATAATAAATATCTTGTTGATAATTAAGCTAAAGTGTTTTACGCAGTATTGTAGTGTAATTTATAATTAATAATACTGATAATCAGATAATATCTAATCTTGACGGGCTCGTTGGCGCGTTCGGTAGAACACCTGCCGTGCGCATCGATGGGTCGTGGGTTCGATTCCCACCGGGAGCACATGCTTATAATTTTCTGTAAGCATGCTTTCCCCACGTCTGGTAACTTCGGGCATTGATCGGGTGGGAGGAATATCTAAATTCCGACCGGGTAACGAACCACCGTTCATAGATGGAAAAGCCGTGAAGTGCATATTGCGCGTTTCGGTTTCAGTCTATGGCTTTCCGAATGCTCGAAGTAAAAAATTAGGTCGACAGCGCATCATTGACTGATGTTCTGTGGCTGAGGTATCACCTACCATCAAGTGAACCTCATGCTCGTCTGTCGATATCTGACATAAAAAAAAAAAAAAAAAAAAAAATCAGATAATAATATTTTTATGGTAAATATATACCTAGGTACAAAACGTTTTAGCAATCTATAACAAGTATTGATTTTTTTTTTAAATAATGATGTTCAAATGAATAAATCAAAATTCATAAGCCACTTAGCTTTTAAAAAGATACAAAATTTGAATCTAAACACATAACATTAAATCGTACAACTTCATAACTAAAGCGTTAAGAATTCATAAACACTAAATAACATCGGACCCAAAGAAATTCAAGACGCGACGAAAGTATACTAAAGCCGCATTAAAAAATAAAAGGTAAGGTGAAATTTATTTGTAATGGCCGCCGTACGATGTAGCTGATATTACGAGAAAATACACTCCAGTCTAGAAATCCATGAACCTTGTAAGCAATTCGCAACAGAAATTCAAAGGGATTTTAGGACTATGGCCTGTCACAGAACGGTCGCTTCGACAGCGCAGTATTCAGGGACTTTTAGACCGCTTTCTTATAAAGTTGTCAAGGGCGGGGTTTCGTGATGAATTGGAAACATTCCGGTCGCGATGGCGCGGCGTAGAGTGCGGGGGTTTTGAAGGGAGAGAAGGAAGGGGGTTCGCGGGTGCAAGGGGGTTGATTAATGGCCCCCGCTAGAGGGAGCCATGTTCATTATACCGACGGAACGATGTGTTACTTGCCTACTAATATATTTTGCTTTCGGTGGCTTTTCGAACGTACCCGGTAAACTATTAGTTCATTATTTTAGGCATTTTTATACCTTCCGGTGATGAAAAATGACATCTCACTGATTGTGGGCGGAATACAAAAATAAGTTAATATAAGGCCGGTTTTTTAAGATTCGAAGCGGCATCTTGTGTTATTCAAGAATCGACATTAATTAAGTTTATGGCTCTATTTAAACATGTAATGGTTGGGCTTGAGATTCTTTATTTGAAAACTAAACATTAGGCAACTGCTTAATTGCTACTTAAAGGTTGTTATGAAGACATCGAAATCTTATTGATTAATGCGAAGTATAGGTAGGTAGGTACGAGTATATTATATGAATCAATAATAATGAGTAGGTATATTATGTAGGTTTCGTTAGGTATTAAATACCTTTATTTTTCAACTGCCTTTACTATGTAGAAGCCTTACAGGTAGAATGTGAGGTTGGTTTAGCTGTTTGATTTGATATTAATTTTTATGTAAAAATGCGTTTCCAGAAGAGAATATGTTATACAGAAAAATATTTCTTTAAATTCTCCGATAGAAAAACAACGTAGGTAATAACAATAATATTATTATGTTAATTTAGGCATATTCAAGAGCAGTATCACGTGATTATCATCGGCGCACACTCGACTGAGAGCACATAACATTAAACAAACAACGAAACTCAAACAACTTGAGTATTCCATTCGCACGCGCCACTTAAAATAGAAACAATGGCCTCATTAAAAATCCGCTCCCGGGTATTTTCCCAGCGTATCCCGTTCCACGCATAAATCGCCAGCTTTTCGCTGAAGCTATTTCCAAAGGAGCATTTTCTATTCCGAGCTGTGCACCCGTTTTTCTTAGACTCCCATTATAAGAAGGGAGTTTCACGGAGGGGAGGCTCCCGAAAGTAGAGGTTAAGTCGACGTATAGGCCATTATGAAAGTTTATAAGTAGAATGGATGATAATTATACTGACACGTATAGGGACGATATCACCTGCTACATTTTCGGTGATCGCCTGCTGAATTTAATATTTTGTTCTCCTATTACATTGATATTTCAGTTTAAGGAAACTATTATTTGTGTTTTTATATCAATTTCATTTATCATCAATGTCAGATCGCTTATATAACTTCCTTCAAGTGTATGGACTTTGAGAAGCACTTTTAAAACTTAATTTTTAAAACTAACCCGAGGTAACTAAGGAGAGTCAAGAATCACTTTTACCTAAAAGAGTCGACAAAAACTCAATAATAAATTTTGTTAATAGACGTAGCTGTTTTTTTGTATAGATATTAATGTAAGAAGGAGTAGTAAGTAGTGTTAAATCATTTCTTTTATTTATGTTAATTGAAAACTGGAAATATAAGGCTTTTTTATTTATATTTATTAATAGATGTCTAGGTATTACACCAGTTTAGAAACTAAGTAGGTAGGCACATTAAAATGTACGGTCTGCTTTTAAATGAGTTGTTTATCACTTTCTCAAACTCTAGTATGTTTATTTACATCGAGCTTACCTATATTTATCAATAGATAATACATTGCTTATTTATAGAAGCGTACTGCAGTAAGAATAAAATCATAATTGAAAAATCTATTTTTTTTTTTTCAAAAATCTGTATCAATAATAAATCTGACAAAGCTGCAAGCTACATGAAAGTTCACCTCACCATGATTCGTAACAGCGCACAGCTCGTAACACAGCAACTCTATTTACATGTAAATACTTTGAAAAAGTAATTTGCGCACGGCGTCTTTCGCGCCGCCCTCGAGATTGCGAAAAGGCACATTAACCGTCTTCCAGGTGATGCATGATAACTGTTATAGCCGAATATAATTTTCTCAGACCCACAGCTCCCTTAATCCCCGCAAAAAGCCTTCGGAATTATTTCTACAGATATTTACGGTTACGTGAATAAATAAAATTATGAGAGCCTGTATACGGGGTTCTAACTAAGTCGACTTGTTTATTATTATGCCTATATTAAGTTGTTTATCTTTTTAATGGTGGTCGAGAGTTATACGGGTCGAGGCGATTTATGCCGTGTAGGATAAGACTCGGATAAAAAAGAAAAATGTCGGGCCTCGCCTCTGATGTCACGCTGAGATTGGTTTTAAATTTAAATGTGATATTGTCTTCCACACACACTTACGTGTAACTTATATGTAAGATAAATCTTGGCTTACCATAATGGAAACATATAATATTGATGAACACAGCTGATGGAGTACAGGATTAAAAACACCGATAATAACGCAGGTAATGTACCTACCTAATGAGTTATCAAATTATTCATAAGTATAGGTATGTTTATTAACGATTCAAGTATTTATATGAATATGTGTATAGTTTAATAATTATAAGTTTAAAAAGTTTTAATTAAATGGTCAGAAAATTTGTTGCAACGGTGTCCATCGAATTCGAATCTTAGAAAAGAATGCAACAAAATACGCAAACAATAAGCTTAAACAATATTGCACAAAACGTCATTTTGTGCAATCCATTATTCTGCAAGAATAATAAACAAAGAAAGGGTGACAATGACAAACCCTTTTTTTGCTTTTGTAAGAAAAACAACCCTTTCATTGAAAGGACCTAAGCTTTATTACAAGAGATTCCGTTATTTTGACGCAATGTCTTTGGGATTCTTGGAATACGACTTTTACAAAAAATATTGTTGAAAGGACAGGTATGTAGAATGGTTGTTATAAAACAATAGGCACTTAGCATTAAGAACTAAAAAGAATTTAATGTATTTTAAGAAAGCTTTTTTGGTCATAATATAGTGTAATTTTTTTAACATTTAAACAAGTTCTATTCCATACTCAAACTTAAAAATATTAAGTTTTTGCTACTTTACTATAAAAATTAATTAATTAAATAAGTTTTTATTTCATCATTATTTTTAAATTATTTTATCGGTTCAAAATGTCTTCCGAGAAGAGAAACAAGAAACTCTTTAGTTACTTTTTAGGTACTCAGGAACCTGCAATCTACTCAGTGGCACTGAAATCGATAAAGACAAACTGACGTTGCATTTCGTGAAAGATTACACACACTGATATAGACAATTTATTTACTTATAATTTTTATTCAAAAAAATATTGTTCACAAAAAATTATAATTTTTTTCAATATGAAAAGCTCTACTTTACTGCCATTTCGTTTACTTTAACATAAAAGTAGGTACCCATTTTTAAATGAGCAAGTCGGTCTAGGTCTAGGTTAAAACGTCTAGTCTAATGAATAGTCTTATTCTTGACATTCCTGCGAAAATCAAGAATATTGTTACCATACTTCCTAAATAGGTAAAAATAAATGGTTGTATGAACAACGGTTGTCTAATCAGATATGCATAACATAGAGCTGACAGTGTATAAGATAACAGATAATATCAAGTGACGTCATTCGTCACAGCAGTGAAGCGAAGAGAGTCGTAAAGTTGAGTGCAACGACCTCATTGCAGACCCTACCCAAGGTCGAGCTAGTAAAATGTTTATGGTCTATAAAAGCTCGTCTGAACTGTGTCTGTATGTCAAGGACTTGAGACAAATTGTGTGCATTTTTCTACCGCTTGTCAACATCTCTTTGTTTTAAACAGATGTTAAAACTGTAACACCATTGTATTGGTTTTGACTCTTTTCAGTTCATGCTTCGGTAGGGTTCTATAGAATAATGAATAAGATCAGAATAGTGTAAGTGTACAACTTGAGATTTGAGGAGGAATTGTTTATATAATAATAAGTAAGAAAGTTGTTATATGGTGAATATTATAGGTAAAGTAACGTAGGTATTACAAGTTACAAAATACCAGATTTGATAGCATAATAAATTAATAAAACACTGATGACATCATTACCTATATTATTGTGTTTTATATAAATAAAAATCGAATATTGAGCAAAATATCTATTGGGTGATAACTTAAAATAACTGTACTTTCTGAACATTTTGTAAACTATATATCTATTGTTATTTATCGTAAGTGATTGATCTAATATATATAATTAGAGAAATAAAGATATTAAAGCTTAAATTTATCTATTTAAAATGTTAAAAGCAATAGGCATCTAAATTTAATATACAAATGTGAAATATTGCCTCAAAGCCATATCCAAAGGGTCTCAAATTATTCAATAAAATCGGCAAAGTTCTTAAGAAAAGCAATATCAGAGCGCGAGTGGCTAACGACGATTTGATGCCGACGGAGTGGCGCACTCGTAAAAAATCACTAGAAACGATCCCATTTTGATTAAAAAATCACGTGATCTCACCCTAAATGCCTACAATACGAAACTTCCGAATGATTTAAAAGTTTTAATAACGAAATCCTACTCAAATGACATTATACTTTCAAATTAGGAGTGAAAATTTAATTTAAAAGAGAGACAACTCGTCGCTCGAGGGGCGAATGAGATCCTCGATCGTAAAAATGTACAAGCTCTTCTTTCACAGAGTTTCTTTGAGACTGAAAAATGTATGCCGCTTAAATCTCTCCAAGGAAAATTAGAAGGGTCCTGTATTTATTAGAGGAGATGGTTCCCAGTCGTTAGAGGAATTTTAATCGTCAAAGTTTTCCTTATGAATGTGGTGTTCGGTTTGGATTTCGAATTATCTTTTATTACATTTTAGCGCTTCTAATTAGGGCCATTGGATGGGCTGAATTAAAATTTAAACTCTTACTAAGCACCGTGTTCGTCATCCGAGTAATTATTGCAAACTGTGTCATAATGTCGGTTTCGTGACATTCCTAATGCCGAAGGAGGCTCGAATGCTGACCTGGAATGCGGATTAACTTGGTATTAAGTAGGTAGGATTATTGATCAATTTTGTATTATTAAATCTTGCGTAAACCTTACAGGATGAGATTATCGCTCAGCGATAAAGCCCTTTCTCCTAAATAAAAACATAGGTATGTTTTTCAAACTAGAAACAATTTCTATATTTTAATTTTTTTGTAACTGAAAATATATACCCTGTTATAAATACTAATTGTTTTGCTGAATCGAAATAACGTGCAAAATACTAGGGTAAATTTTCATAAGGTTGAAAATAATAATTTCAGTAAATAAAGCGACCGCAACCTCGTTTACGGCGGCGACAGCGTATTTTAATTAGGAATACATGAAAATGCTTTGAAAAACTTCGTCTGACTGCAAATTTTAAGCTACTTATATTAACTTTTATTTATGTTTATCTATTTAGCATCCAACTCTTGCTCATAGAGAGTACAATTTAAAATAAATATAAAGATTTTATAATGGTATAAGATAATAAGTTCCTCAAAACAAAAACAACTTTCAAGAACTTTATAAGACAAGATATATCTTGTCGACATATATGTCGGCTTAAACACTAAAAAAATGCTTGTTTTATATGTACCTAGTTTATTAGTTTAACCTTGCAAAATGGAGCAACATATTATGGACTTGATTTTATAACTTGATACACAGAAAACTTTCCAAATTTTCACACAAGCCATACAATTGACGGGCTCGTTGGCGCGTTCGGTAGAACACCTGCCGTGCGCATCGATGGGTCGTGGGTTCGAATCCCACCGGGAGCACATGCTTATAATTTTCTGTAAGCATGTTTTCCCCACGTCTGGTAACTTCGGGCATTGATCGGGTGGGAGGAATATCTAAATTCCGACCGGGTAACGAACCACCGTTCATAGATGGAAAAACCGTGAAGTGCATATTGCGCGTTTCGGTTTCAGTCTATGGATTTCCGAATGCTCGAAGTAAAAATTAGGTCGACAGCGCATCATTGACTGATGTTCTGTGGCTGAGGTATCACCTACCATCAAGTGAACCTCATGCTCGTCTGTCGATATCTGACATAAAAAAAAATTAATAAGTTATAGTAGGAACCTATATAATGGATATAATATTGCTATTTATTTACCTACTGGAGCTCGATGAACAGCATCTAATGTAACTTTCCGCTTGTAACTACAAATATGTTATACTAAACGTTATAATACGTCGATATTTGAATATGCTACACAAACAATGCCACTATCGATAGGAAATTAGTTATTTTAATTTCAGGTTAATTGCTTTTAATTCTTAATTCAGGTTTTATTAACAGTCATGAATAAGATTACCTAATTAGGTATTTATGTTAACAATCGAACATGGACACTGTTCATTAGCAATAAATATATTTTATAAAGTTATTCAAAATCATTATTTCGGTGAAATTTTATGAATGCATTCCTTTTGAAATATGGTATTAATTTATCTTACTAAAATAAATAAGGAAAAATTACCATCAACATATCTGAATTCAAAAACTATCATAGACACGCATTGTTATTTTTTTTATTTAGTTGCTATCTTTTAGGTAAAAATACATACATACATACATATACATCACGCCTCTTTCCCATTGGGGTAGGCAGAGATCACGGAATTCCATATGCTCCGATCCTTACATACCACTTTCGCTTCTTCTACTTTCATCAATGCTTTCATACACACTCGACGGTTACGAGTACTTTTGATCTGGCCCTTTTGCAGAACGTCCCCGATCTGATCGAGGTACGTTCGCCTAGGTCGACCACTCCCGACTCTCCCACTCACACCAGTTTCATAAATCTTTTTCGTTTCCCTACTTTCATCCATCCTTTCTACATGCCCAAACCACCTCAACATACCTTTCTCAATTCTCGTCACTACATCGTCTTTTACTCCACAACGTTCTCGAATTTCGCCATTTCTATTTCTATGTTTATTAAGTTACCAACTTAAATATTGCGAGTTATTTATGTAAGCCATGGTAGTATATAGTGTAGTTAGAAATACGGGCGGTCTTCCCATAACGAATGTGAATGACCCGATTAGGGCACCTTTTAACGTATTAAATCGAAACTTATCGGAGAACTTGTCGACGCCCTGACCCGAGGGGTAGCCTTATCAGGGATACCAGTCACTCTAGCCCAGATAGAGCCCATTCGAGGTTTATTTTAAGTAAGAGGAGAATGGACGCACTTGAACTAAGGATTTTTATATATCTATTCTAAACAATATAAATATTATGAGTTGCCTTATTAATAAGAACTTATACCAAGACTCTTTCTTGAACAAGACTGTAAGCCTTAAGATATTAATACTTATAAAATATTCGTATATTCGAAGACTATACGATGATTGTAAGCGCAAGGATTAATTTAAACAGTCAAGTTATTTGAATCACTATCAGTAACTGAAACCAATAGGTAGTAGAATTTATGTTTATAAAAAAGTTTCATTATAAACAGTATAATTGCTCATTTTTTTATCGTCAAAGTCGTGAAGTTGAGTTGGCTAAATTATTTTATAACGTTGACTTTGTTCAGTGCGTATAATCATTAAATAAAGGACTGAATTTGAAAACCGAATTCTAAGTAGTAAACATAAAATAAATTTGAAATTAGAATTCTCAGCCATCCATAGATAAATTAAATTTCAATATTCGATTATTCGTTTATTTTTCTTGTTTTTTTTTTAAAATAAAAAAAATAAAATTCCTTATAATTTAATATGTAAATAAATAATAAAATAAACTTTGAAAATATTTTAAAAGCCTACGCCTACCAATTTACGAAGCTGTGGTTCATATCGAAATCAATTTGGGTGCGTAGAAGCCTTAACATCGACGTAGTTCTTGAAAACGCTTCTAGATGGCGATACTAGTTTATATTTCCACTCTAACATTTGTTTAATTCAAAAACAATATATTATGTAGAGATAGTGCGGTAATGAAGATTAAATAAACCTTTAAAACCGGTTAACTGCAAATTAATTATTTTCATCATCATAATAATGTTAAATATCAAAACGTTAAAGAAAAGCTAACCCCACTAACTCATTAAAGTATGAAACATTAACACTCATATTTTTCACTTAACGCCGTCACTTTGCCCCTATGTAGTGCCATTTCACATCATTGCTAAATTGGTACAACATAAATTGTACTCTTTAATTCAATCAACACGCGCGTAATTCGTCTGTCTGGCCAATGAATGAAGACCCTTGATTTTCCGACCTCTTGCTCTTCTTTATACTGATTTGATTAAGGGGCGAGACGTGGAAGAATGTCAAGGCTTGAAGTGGTATTTCAAGAATTAATAAACTTTATTATTAAGTAACGCTTTACTTAATAATAAAGGCTTTTAGTTAATTTTATTAGGTACAAACAGCTTATCATCGTCCTATGCCCTAGCCATAGCTAATGTTACTCATCAGTCATTTCTGCTCCTAAAAAACCCGAAGGCTTATTATTATTATATGGCAATGACCTTGAAATTAAAAAAAAAAGTTATTATAAGCATATTAAAATACCTAAAGGACAGCTAAAATACTTCTATTTACTATCGTATCTACATATAGATAAATAATTAGACAAATTCGTCAGCATTTGTTGCAGTATATAACTTACTTTTAGGTAAGTAGGTAGGTATATATGAAGGGTCCTTTTAATAAATATGTTTAGTATAATCCCAAATTGTATTTTTATATAATAAAATCGAATAAAGAATGTATGAATAGGTATGCCATGACTATAATCAAGATAGATTTCCCACACTTGAAATTAAATCACATCTACGATAACAAAAACAATGAGTAAATAGACAAGAGAGAATTGACCATTGGAAAATGAAGTAATTTAATTTTCATATTCGTGTAACAATACTGTAAATTAGAAAGTCAAATATAACATGGCGTCTGGAGGGTGGCTCCCCATGCACGCGTCCGTCGGAAGCGTCTAACATAAAATTGCATACACTTGTAATTTATATTCCCATTTCCTTTGACAAAATAATATAAATATCTCGTGTGTTTACTGAATAGCTATATTATTGATCTGATCTGCCAGCAATTATTGCTGTTGTGGGATTTTGCTGTTTCTTTTATTTAATAAATATGCCATTCATCGCTTTGTATTGTCGATGTCTTTTTTGCTTCAATTGAAGCAAAGATATAAGTTACTTTGATAAATAGATTTATGATATTATATTTTATAATAATTTTTTAACCCTCAAAAACAGAATTTGTTGGTAAAAGACATAGTAGATATACTCAAATCTAATTAGTTACCTAACAATACAAATAGTTAATAATATATAATAACTATATAGGGTCTTGTAAAATAAATTCATATTTAAATTCTTATTATTTTTTATAAAGAATAGTTGATCATAAATTTAGTATATGCTAGTATTTATTAATAAGTAGGTAGGTTAGGTTATATTAAGATATCCCGAGTGGTGTTAAAAGTTTGTAAGAAATCGACTCCCCTAGACTAAATCCTTTCATATATAAAACACATCGGCACACAATTGAAAGAGTAAATAAAGCCACTAAGAGCAACAAAGGATCGTTCCGAATGTCGGATAATGAGCGGAACTAGCGAAGAGGAACGGAACGAGAGAGGTCCCGATATTTCCGCGCCATTACACACTTTGTTGATACCCAGCTCTGTCACCGGCACGCGAGGGTTATTTCGAGTCTTGTGTACTCTAAAAACCACGAATCTTTAATGTATTTTAAGAAATTTGAATTTATGAGTAAGAAACGCAACGATTTATTTATAGGAAACAGAAACAGACACGATTATAGGTAAAAGATATGCTTAACAACAATTAAACAGCAATTATAAATATAGATATTTCGAAAGATAGTTTTGCAGTATATAAATAGACGTTTCTTGGACATAAATAATATTATAAACCTATATAAATGAAACGATACAAAAAGTATAATTACAGTAGCAATTAGAAAGAAGCGCCTAGTGTTAAAATTTGGAGACCTATTACCTAAATATTTGAAGCAAAATTGTTGCATGAAGCTATTTATTTTACTATTAGACTATTAATAAAAGATAAAAAGTAGATTTTAGAACACATTTTTATACAAAATTAGGTATTGATATTGATTTCTGCCTGAAAATGCAGAGGCAAAATACTTATTATTCATATTAATAATAGAATAAGTCTATATTCATATACCAATTCACTTTTAAAATATAGTATGTATAAGTAAATGATTTGTAGTAGGTACCTAGTATACGTTAAAAGTGGATCATCAATTCTATTACCACCAGACCATGAAAAATGGGCAATTAAATGATAATTACTATTCTCATGGCGTAGCTGATATATTATTTTTACCTTGGAAAATTTAAGTTATATCTATATTTTCAAAATAGAAACTTATTAAATACCAATCCTCACGTCTAAGCTCTATAATAAAATATAACAAAGATGAAGAGAAGAAATTTGCCGATGTTTTGTCATACTGACATACCACAAAGGCAATATTTTCAGATTTTGATTAATATAACGATTTTTCCAAAAATTTTGAGTATCATTCTAAACTAATAAAAAAAAAGTATTTAAAATAGGGGACGGGATTGGTGTCCATAGCATAGTTTAGTACCGCAGACGTCACTTAGTTATTTGAATTGTTATATTATATATTATTGTGTTAATAATTATACCTAAACAAAGAAATCTTAAAATTTCTCATAGAAGAACATCTTGAAGTTGTAACCATTGAAATTCAATAATGGAACTATACTTTCTTTTAAGAAAATGCGGAAATACCAATATTCGAAAATCGAACAGTTAGTCATATGTCACTTGTAATCTACTACAATTTACACAAATGTTTGTGTTAAATTTTTTGCCAGCGTTATAAAATAAGCTAAAATATATTCAATAATAATTTCGAGTTTCGTATCTACGCAGAAGCTTTCCTTTTCTATTCTAATATTATCTTTGGTAGATAGGATCCCGACGCACATACCTTACCACTGCACAAGCCACAAAGCGATTCCCGCTTCATTCGTCGTAGAATATCTTAGGCAATAAAAATGTCAACGTTGTCCCTTAGCACTCGGCTTTCGTCTCAAGCCGCTTTCAAACTAAGAACGAAAAACGTTGTATGAGCCAGGATTGTGGTTTTAAAATTACGTATTGGTTTCGTAGCAGTTCTCTTCAAGATATAAGTACATTATTTAAGGCTAGAAATAAATTAAATTAAAATATTAGATATATTTTCAAAATGGTTTTGGTAATGGGTCTAAAAATACCTTCCTCAAACGATCAAACTCTACATATTTATTACAGGATGATATAGATAGACCTTTAATATTATTATTCTAGGAAAATATAAGCAAAAGGCGGCCTTATTGCTAAAAAGGGCACTAGCTGATCTAAAACAGGGGTCGGCAACCGGCGGCCCGCGGGCCGCATGCGGCCCTTGCTCTATCTCGTTGCGGCCCGCAAGCCTCAGGTCCTTAAGAAAAAAATACCAAAGCAATAGGCCATATTACTAGAATCACTAGAATTTATACGGCCATGCTGCTGGGCCATGAGAGTATTCTTGAAAGCTCGCTCCCACGCGGGGTGATAAAAATGTACCTATTTCATTTTTTAAGAACTGTTATGTTATGTATTGTTTCTACCGAAAATAAATATTTGCTGTACTTATTCAATTCTTGGCAATTTTTTTTGCGTTTATACGCTGCACCTGGCCGTCGGTGGCGGGCGGCTCCTTTGAGATAATAGGCGGCGGCAGTCTTTGATTAGACGCAGGTGTGCGGCGGCGAAAAAATTCAAAGCGACCGACTTTAGTTAAAATCACAGCCGCGCGCAGCTATCGCCTCATTCGGTTGTGGAAATTCGCCGGAAACTCACGTCTCATCTGGTTGCTGGCTACGCGTTTCGTTTCACCTTTCTTCCCTTCGATGATAGCTTCTCACGCACGACGTATGAGGTAAGTACGTTGTATGCACTCGCGAGCAATTTGTATTATTTTATTTACTGATTGTTTATGTGAACCTTCAGATTGATGGGTAAATGTTATAAGGACGTGGATAGTAGTTACATGACATGAAGTCAGTTACGAGTATGTCATGTTTTAATTATTTTTTGAATGTGGAGTTGAATTTGTAGGTGCTAACTGGAACATATAATTTTACAACGAATTTAATTTTTTTCATTATTGTTACAGAATATTTATATAAACATGGCTTCAAGAAAAAGGAAGATAGAAGAAGAAAAAAGAGTTTTTAACAAATTATGGACAGAATTATACTTTTTTATCGAGTTTAAAGGAAAACCGTTATGCTTGATTTGTCAAAAGAGTATTTCTGTAGTAAAGGAATATAACCTGAAGCGACATTACGACACTGAGCACAAAGCTTTTGACTGTCTTGAAGGAGAAATACGACAAAGGAAAATTTCCACTTTGAAATCGTCATTACAAAATCAACAAAACATATTTAAGGTTGTGGCAGACAACAGCGAATCGAATGTTCGTGCCAGTTACAGGGTAGCAGAGATTCTAGCAAAAAGTGGACGTCCGTTTACCGATAGTGAATTAGTAAAAGAGTGTGTCTTAGCTATCGCAGAAGAAATATGCCCAGAGCAAAAAAAAATGTTTGAAAGTCTTAGTCTCTCTGCGAGAACTTGCACCCGACGTACTGAAGACTTGGGTGCTAATTTGTGTGAACAACTCAGGGATAAGGCGCAGTCTTTTGACTGCTTCTCTTTAGCGATGGATGAAAGTACGGACGTGTCGGATACAGCACAGCTACTCATATTTGTACGCGGCATTGACGAAAACTTTACTGTTTACGAAGAGCTTGTGAAAATGTGCAGTTTGAAAGGTACAACTACGGGAGAAGATTTATTTCACCATGTGGAACAAGCTCTGGATTCATTGCAGTTAAGCTGGGAAAAGTTAACAAGTGTCACTACCGATGGAGGCAAGAACATGAGCGGTCAAAACAAAGGTGTTGTTGGGAGAATCATCAGCAAAGTGAAAGATTCTGGATCTACTGTGCCATTGATTTTTCACTGTATTGTCCATCAAGAGGCATTGTGCTCCAAGGTTATATCCTGGAAAGAAATAATGGATACTGTAACATCCACTGTTAATTTTATAAGAAGAAATGGGCTGACACACCGTCAGTTCCAAAAGTTTTTGGAAGATCTGGAAGCTGATCATGGTGACGTGGTTTACTACTGTGAAGTGAGGTGGCTCAGTCTAGGTGCCGTTTTGGAACGGTTTTTTGATTTGAGGAAAGAAATTGGCAACTTCATGGAGATGAAAGGAAAGCCAGTCGAAGAGCTTACTAACAAACAGTGGATTATCGATCTTGGTTTTTTGACTGATTTGACTAAGGAACTGAATCAGCTCAACAAACGCTTGCAGGGAAAAAATAAATTGATTTGCGATATGTATTCAGATGTTAAGTCATTTGAGATGAAACTGAAACTGTTTATCGAGCATATTGATGAAAAAAAGCTTGACCATTTTCCTAATTGCAAGAAAGCCGTGGAAGAAGCTGGAGATAATTTTGTGTGGCAAAATATTACAATGAGAAACGTGTTAACACAACTACAAACTGAGTTTGTAAATCGATTCACCGACTTTAAAAAGAGCTCCCTTAACCTGGAAATATTCCAAAACCCTTTTGCAATTGATATTAGTGAGGTACCAAGCAATTTGCAAATGAACATAGTAGATTTGCAAAGTAATAGCACACTTAAAACGGCATTTAAGGAAAGCACTGACTTGATACTGTTCTACGGAGGTTTGAGTTCTGAAAACTTCAAAGAATTGAAAAAGTTTGCTCAGCAGATAATAACTATGTTTGGTAGTACATATTTGTGTGAGCAGACTTTTTCAATTCTCAACTACCGCAAAAATAAGAATTGTTCGCGGTTAACGGATGAACATTTGGACGCGATTCTACGCGTGTCTACTACTAAAATGAAAGCAGACGTTAAAAAACTTGCAAGTCAAATGCAGCCGCAAAAATCTCACTAGTTCTTACTTTTATGTTAGTATAGTAATTCAATTAAAATAGACATGATTGTATTAATATATATGCGTTTTATTTCAAATATTAAAAATACATACCCGAACATATAAATATAAAAATAAGTGCGGCCCGCACTGATACTCTGGCAACATATGTGGCCCTGCTATAGCAAAAGGTTGCCGACCCCTGATCTAAAATAATGCACAATATTGTTTTACAGATAGCGATAGGTACCTAACCATCAAGGTAAACTTTTTGAAAACAGAAATATAATATGACCACGACATAGAGTAAACTTAAAACAGTATTTTGTAGATGTAACATAAATATATACGTATTTGTAAAATAGTTATGTAAAATAATTACCATAATAATGACATTTTGACTCCGAATGTTATTCGCATTCTCTTTGACTGAAGCCTTATTCGTAAGAGTCAAAACGCTACACCAGCGCTTTTAAAATATTTTTAAACAATTGAAGTTGGAAACCTATGTATTATTAGATTATTGTTAAAATAAATTGAGTCTAAACACTGTTATTAAGTATTATCTATACCTACTAATATTACAAAGAGGAAAGTTTTGTTTGTTTGTTGACCATGACCGATGAAAAAATCTTTCCCCAAAAGAAAGCTACATTATCAGCGTGTTTAATCGTTTTTATTTATATATTTATAGTACCTACATCTACACTGCACCCGTGCGAAGCCGGGGCAGATCGCTAGTCTTTAAAAAAAGTAAAGGATGTTTTTTGGTTTATTGCAAATAAAATAAAAAAGCATTGTTTTTCAAATCTATTTTCTGATAGTCGTTTTTTTATTACTACAAAACATGATTTTGATATTTTGTGAATTCAACATATTGCTTGTATGCTGATAAGATGTAGGTACCTATTTCTTAAAAAAAATAAGATGAAGTGGAGAATTAATTTCCATAAAGGAGGTGAAAATAAATCTACATTTATTGACTAACAAATTAGTATTAATGATTTCTTAATGTATTTAGAACATAGATAACTATCTATTGGCCTCTCATGTTTCTTCTAATTTATATTTAATATTCATCTCATTAAGTCCCATATGTATGATGATTAATTTCTGAATACACTCAATACGACATAATTAATGTGGCAATAGTAAATATTTCATTTATAACCAATAAGTAAAAAAATACATTTCGTAAACATTAAAACTCGTTTTTATAGATATTTGGCTTAATTTACAAATTTAGAAATTATTGAACAAAACTAGCAACTCGGATACGTAGTGATGAATAATGGTAAATACTAAAAAGCTCATCAATATATAAATTATAAATATATATAAAATAGTAGAAATAAACTTAGATCTGTTATAAAAATAATTCAATTCAGTCTCATTAAAGACTTTAAAATTAGTAAAACGCTTTAATCTTCATAAAACGCCCTCGTAAACGCCTCGAACCAAGTATTAAATTAAAATTCATGAAATTTACTTCAGGGCGTGCGCGAAATGAAATAAACTAATTACAAAGATACAGAACCAATTCCGCTTGATTTATCAGTGTTGCCTGATCAAATAATTAAAAATATACCATGGTTGATAGTGGTTGTAAATTGTAGCGTTTCAATTTGGGAAATGAAACCAACCTCGACGTACGCAGTGCTATTTATTAGGCCTGTCCCATAACATATTCTAATCATTTCCATAAACACGGGCTCGTTGGCGCGTTCGGTAGACAACCTGCCGTGCGTATCGATGGGTCGTGGGTTCGAATCCCACCGGAACGACATGTTTATAATTTTCTGTGAGCATGTTTTCCCCACGTCTGGTAACTTCAGGCATTGATCGGGTGGAAGGAATATCTAAATTCGGAATCAAAATTCCGAATTTGAATTGTGTGAAGTGTATCGGTTTCAGTCTATGGATATCCGAATGCTCGAAGTTAAAATTATATCGACAGTGCATCATTGACTGGTGTTCTGCGGCTGAGGTATCGCCTACCATCGGGTGAACCTCATGCTCGTCTGTCAATATCTGACATAAAAAAAAACACTCATAAATAGTTACCTAGTACTAGTATATTCAAATAGGTTCCTACTACCTACAATTTATGGAATAATTATTCGTTTTTGTATCTTGAATTTTAATTATATATCTTACTTATATCTTTACATCCAGGTACCTACTAATAAAACAGTGAAATGAACAATTTTTTAATTGAAAAAAAAATACTTGAAATAGAGAGGGGACGAATAAAGAAGGAAAACATTAAGTATAAAAATCATTATTATAAAGATTATCTGTTCATACCAATATTTGAAAATACTGAACTGATTTTCATGTAGCTTATACACTAGCTTAGTTTGATGCAACGTTAAAACTTTGTTTCATCGAAATCGGATGTCGGGAAGAATAATCTTCATTTAAATAGCTTGCTTAGAAGCTCAGTTTAAGATGAAACCCACGCGAACAAGCTAGTTATACCTAAATTAATTGGTAAAGTTCTGTAAAATACACTATGTCAAGCTTGATTGCCACACGCTGAGTAACATCACCAGGGCACAATACAAGCTAGTTTTTCTTTTGTATTCATAAAGAATAATGTTAAATAAGTTTTATTTTAGTTTTTGTGTTTTTGCCGAATACTCAAACGCTGATCAATATTGAGGTGTTCTTAAACGAATTGCAGTCTCTACCTTTAATATACATAAAGATACAAATTCATACTCAATTTTGATTATCAGTAGGTATTCAGTGGTAAGTCTTGTACTCCCGATTATCATAGAAACCGGAAGTCCAAAGAACCTATTTGAAACTAACGAGCATGTATGAAAGCATTGATGAAAACGGAAGAAGCGAAGCTATGCAAGGATTGGAGCATATAGAATTCCATAATTTCTACTTTAACCAATGAGAAAGAGGTGTGATATATGTATATATTTTTAAATTTCTCTATTTTTGACTTCATACAAAACTTTGTATGAAGAAACCCATCAATATAAAAAAAATTAAAAGCCGCAGCCATGTTCTTGTATATTAATTTAATTCACGTTTTACTATCATTATAGGTACTTAACGTTAACCCCTTCAGAAAAAAGTCCGTTGTAAAAATACGCCTTAAAGGGATAATATGAGTTCTAAGAACAATTGTGCGTTGAGCCCTAATTGGCGACACGCTAAGGGTATGCGTTTTGCACCCGCTGCAAGAATGTTTATGACTCTTGCATTCAATATTTTTCCTACAGGCATTAATGCGTAATGCTCAAATTGAAATATGGGGCTGGGTTCGAGATGGTACTCAGTTAACGTGCAATTTAAACGAAGCTAGTCACTCGCACGAGTAGCTTTCGCGGGGCTACTAGAAGTAGCGTATCTACTAAAAATAGTTGAATTTCATTAATTGTATGGATACCCAAACTCAAACATGATAGGTATATGGAAATATTTCTTGAATATGATTTCAGAAATCCAATATTTCGTTAATAACATTTAAATGTAATTCTTGTGAATTTATATTTTTATTCTCAGGTGGCTATTACTAAACAATATAATAGTGAAAATGACCACCTCTGTGAGTCGGAGGTCCTGGGTTCGTATCCCGGGAAAAAATAGTAAAAAACAGGGCCCAGAAGGTTGTTACTTGCCTTTAAAGAAAAATGATTTGGTCTGCCCCATGCCCCACTAAGGGACTCGGGAATTCACTATAACAGTGAATGTATGTAAACTAAAAAAAAATCATGTCATAAAATATATTCAACAAAAATCCGATAAAACAAAACAGAATAAAAAGTAGGTATAACGAGACGTCATAATATAATGATTTGGCAATTCAAATTACTGTAACTGCGCACCTAAGCACCATTTTTCACGAAATCGACAACGTAATTACCGCCATCTTATTTATTTATTGTTCTGATAAGCTGGCAAGCTCGCTGCGAATGTAAATGAGGCATCGAGTGCTATCACAAGCGTTATGGATTGCACAGTCGTGTGGCTAAAGTATGGCTTTTTGATCAGTGAGCTCTTAGCCTTGAGGTTCTTGAACTGTTTTTTATTAATCACACTTCTCCTTGACTGCGGACATCGCACTAATGGAGGCTATACGTCAAATACTGAAGTGTTATTTGCTTTATATGTTTTGTTTAATTTAGTCATTAAAACTCTAGTAGCTAAACGTTACGTTGTTATCAAGTGTTTTAAGTTGATTTATATTTTTGTGGAGGAAGGGAGGTGTGCTCTTCCTCCAACCTAAAGGGAGGATCCTCGACCAGTCGAACCACTGACTGGCCGGCCCTAAGGCCCCGGTGGTTGATGTCGAGATGTTGTATATAT
Source organism: Anthocharis cardamines (assembly GCA_905404175.1). Classification (NCBI taxonomy): domain Eukaryota; kingdom Metazoa; phylum Arthropoda; class Insecta; order Lepidoptera; family Pieridae; genus Anthocharis; species Anthocharis cardamines. The sequence continues at coordinate 7,832,734 of FR989959.1, forward strand.
AGTTAGCGCGCACAGAAACTTTGATAGCGCGATTCAGGAATTGACGTCTTTGTATTGATTCTTGTAGCGGATTATAGATGTCGCTACAGTACTCCCCCCCGAAGACCGGAGGTCGATCGAGTTGTTGAAACAGCTGTGTTGAGTGTTGCTTGCCAGTGCCAGGATGTCCGAGATTCCAGTGAGTCGGAATCGGATGTCGCAGAGTTCGCGGTGAGTCGGAACTGAGTGCGATGATGCTGCATGATGCTCCAGTGAGTCGGAGTGCTGCAGTGTTTGAAGCTGGCTGCTGCGTCGACCAGGAGAGATGTGCTCTGCTTGCTGACCGGCCGAAGTGCAGTGTGCTGTGCTGAAGGTGGCTGAGGGTGTTGACCAGGCATACGCGCTCGCTGCATGCTAGTGGACAGGATACCCGTTGAAGCCGAGGGTGCTGGCTGGCTGTGACTTGATTGCTGCTGATTGATGTTGTAGGAAAGAGTGATGACGTCATGCTTCTTGATGTTCAGAAGTAGGTTGTTCTTCTGCGGGGTCACCAATGTGGAGGAAGGGAGGTGTTTGAATCACGTCGGGACGGTGAAGATCACGTCGGGGTCACCAATTATGTGGAGGAAGGTGGCTGAATCACGTCGGGGTCACCAATGTGGTCTTCCTCCAACCTAAAGGGAGGATCCTCGACCAGTCGAACCACTGACTGGCCGGCCCTAAGGCCCCGGTGGTTGATGTCGAGATGTTGTATATATAGTTAGCGCGCACAGAAACTTTGATAGCGCGATTCAGGAATTGACGTCTTTGTATTGATTCTTGTAGCGGATTATAGATGTCGCTACAGTACACCTCCCTTCCTCCACATTTTTATTATATTACCACGAATTTTAAGAGTCTACGTAGTACATTCTAATGATGATAATACTTCATGGTAGAAATCCTTTAGGTATAGAATAGAATAGAATAATTATGGACACTAAGAAAAGTCACTGGACATTATCTTAGTTTTTAATTAAAGTAATACTGTAGTATTAGACGTTATACGTTAGTGTTAGATGTAAATTACTCATTAGCCATTATTAATATTGTCTAGATTGTAATAGCATATTTTTTTTATAACAGGTATTATAGAGCTTTATATATGTATATAAAAAATGGTAGAAATCGTTGTAAGAAAGGAAGTTTAAATAAAATACAAACATGATTTAAACGCGATTTATTATTTATATTGTTTAAATTATTTATCCCTGTATACTGTCTCCCGCGACCACAGTTGCTGAAAAGCATCCAAAATGCCAACATAAAATAATAAATCGCGTTTAATCCGGTTAAAAAGTATTTTATTTAAATGTGTGATACTCGCGGTAATAAAAGAATTATAAGGACAACTAAGTACCTATAGGAAGTCAATTTTTATAGTTGTGATGAATATTTTTCTTGAATTTTTTATTCATTCCGATTATATTATGATAAACAAATAATTCACTGACAACAATATAAAGGCATATAACACATAAAAGAAAACGTTCCAAAGCTATATGTCATTGTGTTTTGTAAAAAGGGAAACATAAATCCACTCACGAACTGTAAGTATAAATAAGTACCTACGTATTTTCGAATAAAATATCGTAAATCTCGTATTTCCATAAATTACGCAGAACTCAAAAACAATTATTATCCTCAAGAAAGAATGGTATAAGCGCAATTAAAGAATGAAAAATATGTATATGATAATTGATTTAGGTATTCATATTTTGGATTCTCGAGTTGCGTGGTAATAATTGGGCTTGCTATTTTATAGTGTAGCATGAAATTGATTATACATCTATTCTTGATTAAGTTTCCTCCTGTGTGTCTGTTTAACTTATTATTACCTATTTAATTATCGGGTATACATTAAAAATCATCGAACTATAGTGTTTGAAATTTAGCTATGACATCTAATTTTCTTTATTTTTAAAATATTTTTAACATTATTAGAGTAACAAACTGTGGTACCTTATCCACAAACATGGGTGGATCTATATAATATTTGAGAATGAATCCAGGGCCCCGCGAATAAAGGTCCCAGCCAGTCCCAATTGAAGACAATAGACAATATTGTAATTGTGTTAGATTTCAGAAAATACCTTAGTACCTACCTACAGATAGTTTAATATATTATGTTTTATAAAATTATTTTTAAAAGTAGTCAAATATTTTTCTTCTATAAAGTCAAATGCATCACAAAAATCTTTTATTTTTGGCCGATTTTTCCGAGCGCCAAAGTGGTGCAATTAATTAGGCAAGCCCTTCTAGTATTAGACGAACTCACGGTCCGCCCCTATCAAAAAAGATATTATTTCTACCTGCCTATACATAAAATTAAGCTGAAAAATCTACTCTGCGTGGATATACATACGACCGCGATGTCTTGCTATAAGTTCAACAAAACTTCTGACCTCCTCTGCGGTTAAGCTTATGGGACAACCGTTGTTCCACTATGAACAAAGTTGACAAGTTTCGGAAAACCAACCCAAAACCTTTTTCAACTCTAAAACACTGAACTATGTGTCAATTCTGCATATCTCTCCAGTATTGTGCCATTTTGGTGGACGCGTTATTTGACCAACATAAAGAACGCGGTTGTTCAGAACTTATTTGCATTTACACGGGCCGAGTAATTGCAGTATGCTCCAGGGAGATGTTTAATTAAACTTGTGTCTTGAACGAAAGTATAGCTTAACCAACTTTGTTTGGATGCTCATATTAAAGTTTACGTTAGCAAAATCATCTTAAAACAATATTCAAATTAACTAACTTTCATATAATGCATACCTATAATAATACACGTCCTATTATTATTAATGTTATTTTTATGGATTCCAAATTTAAATTCCTTATGAAATAAACTAATTTTAAAAACTGTTATTGCCGGATAACGGGCTCGTTGTTGCGTTAGGTAGAACACCTGCGATGCACATCGATGAGTCGTGGGTTCGAATCCATGTTCCATCCATCCATGTAAAAATGTCTTCCCCACATTTGGTAACTTCGGGCGTTGAAAGGGTCGGAGCAATATCGAAATTCCGACCGGATAACGAACCACCGTTCATAGATGGAAAAACCGTGAAGTGCATATTGCGCGTTTCGGTTACAGTCTATGGATTTTCGAATGCTCGAAGTAAAAAAGTAAGTAGTTCGACAGCGCATGATTGACTGATGTTCTGTAGCTGGAGTATCACCTACCATCAAGTGAACCTCATGCTCGTTTGTCGATATCTAACACAAAAAATAAAAATAATTGACAGAATTTACTTTATCTTTTGATTTACCACTTCCATGGCCCAGTGGCATGCAATTAGCACTGGAGATCCCAGGTTCGAATCCTGAAACAAGTTTAAAGTCATTACTTTACAGCCCATTGGCTGAATATAGAAGACTGATCAATTTACCTTTAACTGTAACTGACTGATGTTCTGTGGCTGAGGTATCAGGTGTTCATGCTGGTCTGACGATATATACATAACAAAAAAAAATGTATGCCTATGTCCCAGTATAGAACTTCGGAATACACTATTATATTTTAGCAACCATGTCATAAAATACGATAAATTCAGCAAAATGTACAAATCCTAGTTAAATGCGCAGGGCGTTTGTGATTCAGTCGCTAACTCTGATGTATGTGGACGTGTTTGCGAGGGACGCAGACACAAATTGAAACTTATGAGTTGACGCTAAGCTTCGTATTTTAACTACAATGCACTTTTATTCTGACGTAGATCTATATACGCTTTGCACACTTGATTAATACCTATTTTCCACGCGAACGCCTTATGTTTGCATAAAAAGTGAGTTGTAAAATGTAAATTCTGTTTAGATTTGTGATAAAGAAAAATAATAGGTATGTAAGATGTTGCAGAATGTTTTTACTTTTTTACATGTTTATTTAGTTATAACATTCATCGGCTTGTGACTTTGTACAATGTTATTCCGATTTTTAAAAAAACAATTGATTATTTTTGAATTAAGAATCACGGACAATGTCAAATCACTCCTAACTCTTGTCACTGCTGGCACTGTTTTCGAGAACCTATTATGGAAAAAAAATCATAATATACCTATTTCTCGATAATATGTTCATTTATTATCTTTTGAAGGCCTTCTGGACCGATGAATGGCTTCGAATCACGCCGATTTTCTATAAGCAATTCGTTCATGGATGGAAAAATCGTAAAGTGCACATTGCGCTTTTCTGTCTCAGACTATGGAATTCCGAATGTCTGTAGTAAAAAGTAGGTCGACAGCGCATCATTGACTGATCTTCTGTGGCTGAGGTATCACCTTCCATCAAGTGAACCTCATGCTCGTCAGTACGCTGATCAATACTTCAAGGAAGTGCGCATTATGAATTATTTATCAAACACCATTCAAATACATTGATTAATGCTGATATTAAATTTAATACACTAATCAATTTGCAATATTTAGTGTTCTAAGCCAAAACTCACTGTATAACCTTTGCCCTAGACGGCCAAAGAGTTACGATGCTTTTATCTCCTAATATAATGAGATATTATATCATTGATAACGTTACGACACTCAAAGGCAATTAAATAGTTTTGTAATCAATAAGTGATTCATGTTTTACTTAAATTTATGATGGTCATAAGACCGTATTTTATCAACAAATTATATTGACTATACAATTTGTTCATACAATATTAATTTTCAAAATAATATTCTCGTCGTATAAGTCATATTTTTAGAACAAGAATTAAAGAAAGTACTGAATGACCACGATGGTCATTAGACCGTGTGGATGTCAAACGGATTTTTTAGACCAAACACGCTGACCATGGAGCCATGCGTACCATGGCTCACACGAATTCGGTTGGAACATAGTGTTTTACATACATAGGTAATTATGTATTGATATTCGGTCTCACGAAGGCTATTAATGTTATCAAGCGTGCACAATGCACATACCTACACATTGTTTTAGTGTGCGCAATATTTACGCACACTCCAAAAAATGTAGGTATATGTGCACACCTAACAACATGTTTTTAATACGTCTCACGAAGATCAGGGTGGCGAGGCAGAGGATGGATTAGTAAGGCTTTTCACAGGTTCGGTTCAAACGGGTAAGTACTGAATGTGAATATGATCTATGAGATGAAAGCCATACAGTGAGAGCTGGAGTTGGAGCTATCAAGAGGGTATCAGGTAATAAACATATTAGGTATTTTGTGTATTATGTTTGTCGTTTAAAAAAGTCCTTAAATGTTTTATTCTGAATCGGTGCTAGATTAAAAACTGATGATTTAGTGATTTATCTTAGATATTAGAAAAATATCTTTATTCAAATCTTTGTTCAAAGATATTTTTGAGTTTTTGAACGTTCTGGTTAGCCATGCAACGTTAGTAAAATTTTTATTTAAAACAAAAATAAATTGTTCTTTAACATACCTACCAGCCTACTTCAAAGTAGAGTTTTTAAAGTAGATCACAAGATGTACCTATACTTATAACCTTGAAATGTATTAGTCCAAAATATCATTATCTAATTTAGTTTTGATATGTGTTTTTACGTTAAACTATTTTGTACTTATAACTTTTACATTTTTTTTAAAAAGTTAATATTTCCATAATGTAGATAGGCTTGTGTCAAGAGTCAAGACACTTTAAAAACAAAACAAAGGCTATTTAACATCCCTTGTATACTCGAACAGAGGGCTACTATATTATAGTAGCTAACTGATAAAACAATACATTTAAAAATGTAACCTTTAACAAACAATAAGAATTCCGACACGTCGTTAGGTTACCCCATTCAAGGTAAGATGGTAACGATACATAGAAGTTATACAATTTCATAAAACATACTTGTTTTCTAAGATCGTGACCCCCTACAACGTGAAACACATTTCAACGACTTCTTTAACCAAATATTTTTTGTGATCTTAAAGTAAATTAATATTAAAAGGTCGAGACAACATTTTTCCAACTATTATATGAATAAATAAATACATTAGGCGTCATGGGTTACTCAATATTTATAAGTTGTTGGTAAAAATAGATGATTCGAATTTCAAATAGCGTCCAAACTATGATCATCTTAATTTATAACATTGCTTACGTTTTATTTATTTTTATTTCACACCTACTTACGAGTTAAGCTTGTTTCGAATAGACATATTATGTTTATTGAATTTGTATTGTGAAACAAATATATTTACATAGAAAAGTAAGGATTCTTTTTAGAGTAGTAGTCGAAATTAATTTTTAAGTGAGATCATAACACATGATAGGTAGCTATCTGTAAAAATATATATTTACAGACCTCTTATACTTTATCTAGAATAATTACTATATAATAAAATAAGTGGTTACCCATCTCTTGAACCCGTTTTGAGGGAGCTAGACTTAAATTCTAATTCACAAAGGAAAAGAAAGCGCTAGTTATAATACTCAATTATAGATTGAAATTAGGACTTTGGCTTTATAAGTTAGGACTGCTTTTAATTAAACGATTAATATTTGTTATTTCGACCAACCTTTAGGCGCCTGAAGCCATAGTCAGTATCTTTAAAATAAACCCTAAATATAACTATTCAAGACTTAGTAAGTAATTGTTTTCACACTTATGAACGTATGACATTTCAGCATTGTCGTCATATATGAAGATTGTTTGTTTGTTGCAGTGTACTTCCAGACATCGGTTGTAAAGGAAAAGCTTTAGAATATACGCGAAACACGTGTTAGCACTAAACTCGTATAAATTCCGAAAGTTTCATTTGAACTGCACGTGTTTGGTACACGCTATAAGTTTAAGGAGGGAATTTTATATAGGTATTATTTTGATAATTTGATCAATCAGTGACATTAGTCTAACTGTAAGTGACAAAAGGCGTTAGCGTTCTCTGTTTTTATCAGGTAGTTAATTATTTATTATTTTACAATATTTGTAGGTACTTACAGCCTATGAGCCAAAATATACAATGATTGCAAATAATACTGTTTACCTAATATTTACATAACCGATTTTACATTTTAAAAAGTAACTCTTTTTAAAAGTTACGAGTTAAACGAAAACCTCAAACACTCAAAAATCTAGGTTACAAATCGGTATCATTATCAACGGCCAACAATCTTTTTACCTAATAGTGTAAGAGCTGCCGGCCTAGCATGACCGAGATATCTCGCGGACGAGAGAAGACAAACTAAGATGTAAGATATCTCGATATATTATATCTCAACATCGACAATTTTGATAGAAAATATATCTCGATCGACAAAAATATCTATTTTTTATATTAAAAGTCGAGTTTTAAGTGTAATTGTCATGTTAGACCCAGAAGTAATAAAACACGGGAAAACGGTCGACAAAATTTTGTCGCGGTTGTCATGATAGGCCGGCAGAATGCGTCGCGGTCAGTGCGCTGGGGACCGCTTGTGTAAGGCCACAAGTGCTTTAGTGGTAGTAGTATCTTTAATGTCTCTGATTATTTCATTACAGACAATATCTTGTTTCGTTGATACTTTTAAGTCACCTATTTTAATATCATACGTAGTAGTGAGTGACGAAAGTGTATATCAATTAAGAGGTCTATAAATTGAGTCGTCGAATCGCACCTACATATAAAATTACGGAAATGCAAGACTCAATAAATTCTGCTCATTTATTACATAGTATTTAGACAGCCTAAGTCTGATTTTGATTTATCGCTTTGTTATTGTAACTTGCACCACCCACCACGTTGCATATTAAACGCATGGTCTGCACGTCATGGACATTTAAGGAGGGCAGATCAAAGCATGGCCCGAGTAATTCAGGACATGCACAAAGGAACGTCGAGTGTGCTGAAATATTTACAGAGTGCGAAACTGTTGGGTTAGATTTAGAGATATACTCGTACTTGAAAGGAATATTGCATAGAGGGAAATATACTGGCGTAAAATGGGAGCTGAACTTTTAAAGGTCAATATACTTAGTTTAATATCAAGTTAGTTCAGTATTCATGCGAAAGATTAATTATAAGTTATTATTGATTGATTTCTTTAAGTCTGTGTTTTAAAAGAGATGTTGTTGATGGTTATCTATAAGTAGGTAAGTAAGTTAGAAGTAATTTATTGAAATAATTAAGTATTTCATTGGTAAACTTTATATATAAAAAAGGAACTGTCTGTAATATTACGCTGTCACCTAGAAGACACTTAATCGATTTTGAAAAAAATTGTATTTAAGCATAAAGTTATTTTAAGTTCTATGAAATATAAAAGATATTATTTATCCTGGAAAAATTTAATATATTCTATACGAGCAAAAGCGGCAATTACTAAAATAGAAAGATATAGTGGAAGCTTTTATTTACTGTCTCTAAAATATTTGACAATAGGTTACATTAAGTGAACGGGGAAGTCCCCAGTAGGTCAATGATCAACGACTTTTTTTCAAAATCGAATAATATTCACTTTTAAAAATTAAGCTATAATCTAAAGCCTAGAAATACATGAAACATGGTATCATAATAAAATTTAAAATTTCTATGACAATTCTAAACATAGCCTACGCGTGGGCAGTCTTTCATAATTCCCACTAACAAACCCTTTTGTGCACAAACTAACGTTGGTCGTAACTCCAAAACTTGTCCCTACAAAACTTATTTACAAGACAGGAGGAGTTATAGGCGTGAGTAATGGAACTTATGTACCAGCTACATTATTCCATACTAAATCTCCGTTGGTGTCGCGTTTGCTATTTAAATGTATTCATCCATGAGTTTATCCAGCGTCATGCAGCGAAGGCTTATGCGTACATAATATCCCGTTGTATAGTCTAACTTTTATATATATACATATGTTTAATATAGAAATATCATATATGTAGTTTCCATAAATCAAACTCGAATAACTAAATATTGATTAGCTATCTATAGCTTTTTTAAAAGTGTGTTAGGTACCTACTCTGGCGAATAAATACCGTTGAAACCTCTTTCCTTATGCATTTCACTTATGAATATGTTATAAGACATGATTATTGTAGAATTAAAGCAGGCAACGTATTCCAAAAATTCTATATTAATTTTACTTATTTCATTTAATTTAATATAATGTAAGCCAATAATTATCTTATATTTAGAAGTATTTATACTTATAGGTCTCTCTAGTCGATCTTCTTACATAGTAGGAACATAAAGAAAAATATGCAGAAAAAATTAAGAACTTCCTAATTTATTTGGTCGATTAAAAATATATTTATTTAGCTTTTTATATTTTTTAAGGTAATTCCTTGTACGTCCTCTGAACTCTGTCACTCCCATATCTTGAAGGCCATAAAACCCATTATCATAAGGTTAAAAAGATATTAAGGGCAACCAGAAAGCTTACGTACCTACCTATCTATATACGTTTTTATTCGCGAACTGAAATGATTCTGTACTTAAATCACAAATTGAGGTCAAGTGTTTCGTAATAAATCGCGAGTTGTTTCATTTGACCCGACTGGTTATAAGAAGTACAATGGAATTCCGGCGGTCTCTTCAAAAGAAGTGAAAATGTCCACAACATGTTGAAAATTTTTTTTGCGGCCGAATACGTCATTAATTGACGTTAAGGGTGTACCATTAAATTCTAGAAAAGAACAATCAATATGTACGAGATAGTTGCAAAATCATTGTCTTCTTGAATAGGAAGGCGGTTCCGCAATAATATATTTTTTTTATGTCAGATATCCACAGACGAGCATGAGATTCACCCGATGGTAGGCGATACCTCAGCCACAGAACATCAGTCAATGATACGCTGTCGAGCTACTTTTTGTTTCGAGCATTCGGAAATCCATAGACTGAAAGGAAACGCGCAATATGCACTTCACGGTTTTTCCATCTATGAACGGTGGTGGACCCGGTCGGAATTTCGATATTCCTCCCACCCGATCAATGCCCGAAGTTACCAGACGTGGGGAAAACATGGTTACTGAAAATTATAAACATGTCGTCCCGGTGGGATTCGAACCCACGACCCATCGATGCACGGCAGGTGTTCTACCGAACGCGCCAACGAGCCCGCCACTTGATGGTGCTTGCATATGGCGATTAAGATAGTAAATTACATCATCCTTTGAGATGTCTTGTACACGTCATGAAAAGCCCTCGTAGTGTTCAGAAAAAGTAGACGACGAGAGAAAATTCCAATCTTAATGGTGCGTCTATTAATTATGCATTATTCCACAAATGATCTGTCCTGAACTTGGTATACATTCGAAGCTCTCCTGAGGTGAAGCAGACATTTATCAAAATACCAGTTTTATTAATGTCTAGGACGTGCTTACAAAGTAGTTTTTATTATTAATTCTTATGTTTATTGTCATTATTGAGTAGACCTTGACTTTCGGTATCGTCCTTCTCTATAATTATCTATATTTAAGGACTATGACGATACCGGAAACAGTACGCTTAACATCTGGTTTTATGCTCTTATAACCATAAGTTATGTCGTTTTTTACTATTTAAGGCTATTTTAACAGTTTTGTTTATACCATCGATTATTTATACTTTCCAGACGAACATAAAAGTAAAAAAACCTTAAAACAATATTGAATAGATAATGCATTACATAAATACTTTCCACAGGCTTCTTTACTTATAAGCGGAGACACCTCTCGCAAAAACACTGTTTATAATTAAACATACCTTAAATGGATGTACTGGGCATGTTGGTATTCCTTTGATGTGTAGATAAACTTCCAACAGGCCTCCTTATTTCGCCATCACCTTCCATAGTAGGCACCATTGTGAATAGGCTAAATAATAAATTATTATCTTAAAAGGTCGACTTTTGTTATTCAAATAACTTTGGCTACCTGTTTTTGTATGGGCGATTATATACCATTAATATACAATTTAAATTAGGCACTATATCTTTAACAATACAATTGACGTACAATTTTTTTTACTTTATTATATAATTTTTCATTTCCAACACTATAATTTTGATGTTGAGGTAATAAATTAAGAATACGTATTTTCACATCTATAATGTCGAAAACTGTCTATATACTGATCACATACCTACCTATAGTTAATGTTCGAGTCCGCAAATGGTCATTCTTGTGTCTATTTAACTGATCATTCTTGACCGGAAAGTGGGTTCGATCCGATCGAAACATATTCTTAATCTTAGATATTTTCCGGGATTCGAACCTGGTATGCGCATGCGCTCAATGCTCTCAATGCGCATACTAATGAGCTACGGAGTCACTCATCACATAATACCTAATATGAATTTTATTTTAGAAATTTTAATTATTTTATACCACCTGTGTATTCAGTGTTCTTCGGGTTTTCTAAACCGGTGTTGCAGGAGAGAAGGCTGACAAGACAAGAAGACAATTCGGCGCTGCAAATAAGGTTTATAATCAAATGAATAATATGAATTTACGGCGCTTGCCCAAGAAACTCTGAACTGAAGGGTCGGTTCGTGATATACATATAAGAACCAGTTGAACGTATCTACAAATATCCCCAAAATATTAGGTTTTCTTCATACGTAACTAAAGATTGTGATATTGTGATGTGCCAGAGCACCTTCAACGTATAAATACTCGACCATATCAGTCAAAAGGTAAAAACCTTTATTTATCGCTTTGACTGTATGATGTATCCTCAGTAATTCAGTAAGCAATAATAACAATCAATGGTAAGCTATAACTTTTTACGGTGTGCTTATAAATTACACTTGTCGAAAGGGTTTTTCACATAACGAGCCGTTTTGTCTTTTAAAGTAAGTTTTGTATTGTCCATAAAAATATTATTGAGGTATTTTGAAACACCTTTAGGTATGAAATTACTAATAAAAAAATAAATAATGACATCGCTAAAGTAAAAATTGACGATAAAATACTGATCGATTCAAACGAAATTGCTACCGCCTTCAATGACTTCTACATAAATTTGACTAACCATGTACCAGCAAATACTATTAAAGCTGGGCCTACCATATCAAAACTTCATAATTCGATGTATCTGCAACCATTGACAACTGATGAAGTAAAGAAGGAAATAATGAACCTAAATAATACTAATGCTGAAGGATATGACGGTGTCAACACAATGATACTAAAAAAGTGTGTTGATGAAATGCTATATATTCTTACCTATCTCATTAACTTATCGTTTTCTTCAGGAACATTCCCTGACAAATTAAAGGCATCTTTGATTAAACCACTGTACAAAAAAGGTGATAAAGAAAACTTAGAAAATTATCGGCCCATTACATTAATACCAATTCTGTCAAAGATATTTGAAAAATGTATGCTTAAAAGGCTTATGAGCTTTTGTCTGAAATATAATATAATAAAAAAAGAGCAATATGGTTTCCAAAAAGAAAAATCAACCACTTTAGCTATTTTTGACCTTATAACTACAATATTGACAAATTTAAATAATAATAAATTGACTACTGGCTTGTTTTTTGACTTATCGAAAGCATTTGACTTTGTTTCGCACACACTGCTCCTAAAAAAGTTAGAATATTTAGGAATAAGAGGGCCTACATTATCATGGATAAAATCTTATCTAACTAATCGGAAGCAAAAGGTTGTCATTAATAAAACTACCGGAAAAGAAGTGGTACCTGTAACTTCTGAATTTAGGTTTAATTCGTCTGGTGTGCCACAAGGAAGTGTGTTAGGGCCTATTTTATTTTTGCTGTATATTAATGATCTACCACATTTCAGTAAACATAAATGTACCTTGTATGCAGATGATATCTCTATAATTGTGGCAACAAATAACACAAAAAATGACATTTCTTTACGAGATCATGAAGCGGACATTAAAAATACTATGGATAATATAATAAATTGGTTAAACTCGAATAATTTAAATATAAATTTTAATAAAACTCATTACATACAATTTAATAAATCTAAACATAAACAATTCAACTTCACAATAAATGTTCCAAAAATATCTGAAGTAAAACATTTAAAATTTCTCGGTGTAGAATTAGACAATGAACTTAGTTGGAAGGTTCATATAGACAATTTATGTAATAAAATAAACAGTTTCGCATTTGCTCATAAACGCGTAAGGAAAGTAACTAACAAAGAAACTGCTGTATTATCGTACCATGCATATGTTGAATCAATTCTGCGGTATGGAATTATTCTGTGGGGATACAGTACGAATAGAAATAGAGTATTTATCGCTCAAAAAAAATGCATAAGATCTATATATGGAGTACCGCCTGATCAGTCGTGTAAACCTTTATTCAAAAGTCTTGGATTGTTGCCACTACCCTCACTTTATATTTATGAAGTCGCTGTATTTGTCCACAAAAATAGGAATCTATATAAATGTGTAAATAGTGATAGAGTAAGAGATCCACAAAAACTTATATATAAAGAAATTCCTAGAACGGACAAATACAGTAAAAGTTGTATATGTTTAAGCGTAAAAATTTATAATAAAATACCTAGACATATAAAAATACTTAATATGACCCTATTTAAGAAAAAATTACGATTGTGGCTTAACTATTATAATTTTTATGACGTGAATGAATTTCTTAATTATAAAGACAATTTAGAATATTTGCATGCTATAAATTTTTAAATAGCAAAACATGCGCACTGTATAATGTATTTTTTTTTTTTAACAACTGTATACCATGTTTTAAAGCAAATAAATGAATTTATTATTATTATTATTATTATGTTTATTTCTCCTTTGTAGTCGATGAAATAAAAAACGAATATGATCTTGTAGCATGTGAATAATTAGAGAAAAAGGAATTTGTAATGACAATGGTGTGATAAATTGAATAGTTGAATAAATCTACACTCATAATAAAGAGGCCGATTTTGTATGTTTTGCAAGGTGGTCAAAATTGGTCAAATGAGCTAACTTGAACAAGTCTTTCATAATATTAAATAGCTTTATTAACTATTTGTTTACAGCTCGAAATTTAAATTTTTAATAATGTGCTCGTAGTTTAGTAAATACTATACCTATCGACCCCCCAAAGTCTACAACGATACACTGCAGTTAGATATTTCTATGATACCATCTGTCTAATATACCTAAGTAAATTTGATGTTGATGAATTCGCAAAATAATATTAAAAGGTTTACTTATTATTTAAAAATGTAGAGGTCTACAACTCTACAAGACCAAGAAATTTCGCTTTATCGACATGCGCCTGATTAACCAATTAATTTAATATGAAAGTCATATACTAATTATTGTCAACAAAATTGCTCTCATGTAGATCAATGCTTGAACATTATCTTTTACTTAGAACCACCTGTAAAGTAAAGGTAATAATTTAATGCATTTATAAATTGATATGTAAATTACTGATAAAGAAAATGATAAATGTTGTATGTAAGTATTAATTATTTATTCACCTTACTTTTACGAAATGGTTTTTATTAATTTTGTTCGTTTTGACCTCCGTAAACTAATTAGTGGCATAGGTACCAAAACAGCTTATGATGATGACATAATATGAGAATGTGTTCTTAATTAAAAACATACAGGGAATATTAAGTATAATATAAATAAAAAAGTACTATCGTATTATATATATATTGTTCTTTTTTTCCAAAGATTTAAAGCTAGTTTTTGAATTGCAATAAATATTACGATAGTGGCTTCATTACACAACATGCGACATCTGACATAAAGCAAAAGTCTTCACAACTTTCCGTTCCAATATAAACATAATCCAAAACATCTTTATATCAGAGAATATACTTTATTGTACACAGAAACCAATAATACAAAAAATCAAAACTAAAGCTAAACATTGTACAAGAGGATAAATCCAATTTAACTTAAATATTAATTAACTACCTACTGTTAACCTACTTAAAAGTCTACTGGTACCTAATGAATGATGGCTAAACCCTACATAATTAATAGGAGAGTTCGAATAATTTTCTGTCTTAAATAATATGTATACATACCTATATCATAATATTACTTCCTTATAATTCTTGAGTATTTAATTGTAACTATTTATTATTTTATTTTATTACTACTCCTTTCAGTCTGCCATATTGCAGGTGCAAATTTCTTCACTTAAACTCATTTGCAAGAATATTTTTTTATATTTTCTGAGTAAAATATATATAAATTAATATATAATAGCTAAAGTGCTGTTGAACGTTTATTAAAAAGAGGTAATTTGTCGGAGGCTACCGCCCGGCTAACTTTGAAAGCCACTAAATAACGCCAGCTGTTAACTTTACGGCCAGGCACAACACTGCACTGGCCTCTGACAACGAGCCAACTTCGCGTTTTTAAAAATATTTAGGTGCAGCTTTTATTTATAGTATTCTCCGTAAAATACAAAAAAGGCTTACTAATACCTACCTACTCCAAAATTTAAAAATATAACTAATAAATACGTCAATTTCTAATTACCAATTTTTTTATGATATGCGTAGACGCAATTCTGATGGAACCTCAATAATATTTTACAAATGCATTGGCATTATAATATTTATTACATAAATTATGCACCACGTATTCAGTTTTTTTTTATGTTAGATATCGACAGACGAGCATGAGGTTCACTTGATGGTACCTCAACCACAGTTAGTGATGCGCCGGCAACCTACTTTTTACTTCGAGCTTTCGGAAATTCATAAACTGAAACCAAAACGGGCAATATACACTTCACAGTTTTTCTATCTACGAACGGTGGTTCGTGATGGGCTATTAGAAGATATTGTTGTGGTGCAAATCTACTCTTAAAACAAAATATACCTAAATGTTTAGATAAATTTAAGGGATTCTTAGTTTTGTATTCACTCATTAACATTAATTTCACATTTCTATTACAAACCACTGACCCTTTATGTTTTGTGACTGGTTTACTAGAACTTCAGTTGATAGAGTTATAATAACCTTCATGATAAAAACAATTAACCAGTTTTGGTAAAAATCATACATATTTTTCACCTGAAAACTACAGTTATAATAACAATACAGACAGAAAAATTAAAGCAAAACTGGCTAACACTACAAAAAATAATAATGGCCGATCATAGTCCAGGTATATGAAAAAATTGAGGAACAAAATGGTTTGTATCCACTGTCAAGAAGCAAAAAAAAATTGATAAACGTGTTCGCCAACGCGAACAAAATGTAATTCGTCTTCGACCGTTTCATTCACACACTGAGTAGCGGCGCAAGTGTAACAAGAACGGAAGATTTACCAAAACCAGTAATACCACTGATGTGTTATTTCTTAACTTCTTGCGAATACATAAATATTTTTCGATTAATTATGTTGATAGTATGTATCCTCGTTTTTAGCATTTTTAGGTAAGTAAGATAACTCTCAATAACGTAAATCATAATATACCTATTCGTAATATGCTAATGAAAGTAGGTACCTATATTCCTACAATACAATTTAATTAGTATATTAAAAATTCTTCAACTGATTATGAACGTTTTATGAAACGAGTCTATTTTTAAAAAAGTTGTCAACACATCTAAGACGGATCACAATTGAGTGCGGACGTCCATGGGCAGTGATGAATTAGTTACCATCAGGTAACCTGCCTGCTAAAATAAAATAAAATTTGTTACTCGAAAATATAATATATATTTTTTTTAAATAATAGGTATATAACTAACTCTCATACAAGAAAGATTCATTAGTCTCAGATAAAAAGTATTTACGGGCATTCGCAGTACCATCACGGACAGATCATAAATCGCGTATCCGTTTGAAGGCGCTTTTAAATCATGGCAATACCAGATATAGTGCACCTTATCAATTAGAACTACATTACAACTTCAGGATTCCACTCGCGTTACATATAAATAGGAAGTTGAACGCTTATCTTCATGCTTATAAGGTTGAGATTTGCTTGTCCGCGACTTTCGATGGCAGCAATGGTTCTGCGATTCTTGCTTGGGGCACGTAGCACGATATAAATAAAGGTAAAGAGTTAATGCCTGCCGTGAGCCGAGCTTGTTCCTTATCTACAGCATTCTAGGCTTTGTAACCTTATCCTGTTTGGGTGTTAAGTTTAAATTAGGTACCTGTCTGCTTAAATTATTAGGTACCACCTTGACTTATAGTTTTGGTATATAAACTTGCAGAGAAAATAAAAGAGTGTGACTGTAGGCAATTGATTAATTGACAGGAAATAAACCAGGCTTGCTTTTTAAATACGAAGGAGTTTTACGTTGAAAATAAGTATATATATAGTATAATTTTTCATCAATGATGTCCATCAAGTCAGTGTCATTCTCATCTATAAATAGGTTTAAATAGGTAGAAATGTAGGAATACAATTAGTTATCCTCTTCCCCTCGGACCACCGACAGGTGTAAACGTCTTAATAGATCCGTGCTTAGTTTATTTTAAAATTGAAAACATATTTTAATAAAAATATTCGAGTTTAAATAATAGGAGTGCATAAACGAGAAGCGTTCATTTAAGTCAAGGAGGTGTCGACTACGATCTGAGGCCCTGGTACTGAAAACTACGGTGGCGCGTGAGTCATTTACGCTTTATTACCAATAATAAAATTGCGTATTAGTAGCCTTATTAATTATTACGCCCACTGAAGAGTTATTGGTCTAAAACCGCAAGCAGATACGCCCCCTTTGCGACGCCATCACTGACAGCCACCTGTTGCGCCCTGGAGTACAGCGAATCGTTGCGCACGCGCCATATTGATTTACCTGTTGCGTCCACGCGTAGAGCCACCTGTTGCGCAAACGTTTGTTGGTACAAACTAGTGACTTACATGAATGTTACGCTAACACCACATTAGCGACGAATGTAAATATTATTATATTGTCTTAATAAATTATATTACCTACTAGAGACTAAAGTTAAATAAGGCTGCAAACATGAATAAGTCATTATCAGAATCAAACATTGTGACAGATGGACTAGATAAATCGGACTCACCCTCAACTATTGTCTCGATTCGAAACAAACGAAAAAGGGAAAATGAAGACCTCAGTGTGGAATTAACTGCCTTTAAAGAAGAAATGTTAAGTTTACTAAACTCTATGATGGCCACTAATAATGATGAACTTAAGAAAATTGCACCGACATTAGCAGACATTCAGCAGTCAAATCGAAATATAGAAAATTCTATTGCATTTCTCACTACTCAAAATGAAGAATATAGGAAGAAAATTGAAAAATTGGAAATGCAAGCACAAGAAGACAGGAAATATATCACTATCTTGGAAGATAAAATCGAAGACATACAGAAAGGGATGAGAAAAACGAATTTTGAAGTCAAAAATGTTCCAAGGAAAGATAATGAAACCAAGGAGGATTTGCTCGACATGATAACTTGTCTCTCCAAAAACATTGGTTGCTCAATTAATATTAGGGATGTAAAAGACATATACAGAGTTCGTGCAAAGAAGGACAGATCAAAAAACACA
The DNA here is from genome assembly GCA_905404175.1 of Anthocharis cardamines. Lineage (NCBI taxonomy): Eukaryota > Metazoa > Arthropoda > Insecta > Lepidoptera > Pieridae > Anthocharis > Anthocharis cardamines. The sequence continues at coordinate 7,851,138 of FR989959.1, forward strand.
CCGATAGTTGTGGAGACCACTTCAACTATATTGAAAAATGATGTCATAAAGATGTGTAAGGCATTTAATATTAAACACAAATCAAAGCTGTGTGCTAAGCACTTGGGATTCCGAACAGCGGAGGATACTCCTATATTTGTATCGGAAAACTTAACCCCGAAAGCATCCCGTCTTCTTTATCTTGGGAAAGAGATTGTTCGGTCGAAGACTCATAAGTTTTGCTGGACTGCCTATGGGAAAGTTTACCTTAGAAAGGATGAAAATACCCCAATTATCTTAGTCAAGAGTGAATCGCAAGTACAGCAAATAATGCAATCAGCATGACTATTTTATCTAGCTCCAATTTTGTATTATAGTATAATTGCAGAAAATTTGTATGTTCTAAAAGATATTAATCAAGTACTCACACAAAACAATCTCACACCGACTCACACTTTCTCTTCCACGTACAATTCACAAACATATACACGGATCACCATATCATATCACATGCCAGATTTCAATACAATCGTTTGTATGCTATCTCTAACTCAATCTCAACTCCCCAAATGTATTTTTTACCTAACTTATTTCACGTATTGCTGTGACTTTGCTATTCAACTCATTTTTCCTTACACAAATCTTTATGGATAGTACTCTTATCACTTTGAATGAATTAGACGAAACTGATATCGCTAATTCTATTGCCTGTGACGTTGAAAACCTCCAGGACCGAATAAAAATAAATAAAAGAGATCTAACTATCGTGACTCAAAATATTAGAAGTATATACAAGAACATTGATGATCTGCAGTTAACACTAGCCAACTTAAACTGTGAAATAGATATTATTATACTAACCGAATGTAGATTAAGTAAAAATAAACCAGTACCACAACTTATTAACTATACACCATATCTTACTGCGAGTCTACTGAATCAGAATGATGGTGTGGTTGCATATATTAAGAATGACATTCAGCCTAAAGTAATAGAAATTAAACTAGTTAATGCCTCATGTCTACAAATAGAAACTCTTAATTACTTAATATTTGGAATATATCGCTCACCGTCTAATTCTGATTCGGAAAGTTTTGTGGAATCACTCAGAACACATTTAGAAATAGTAAAAGACAAAAAACATGTAGTAATAACAGGTGATATAAATATTAATTTGATTTATAAAGAAGATGGAAATCATACTGAACGTACAAATAGGCAAAATTATCTAAACATGTTAACTGCTTATGGCTTTATGCCGGGACATTTGCTTCCCACCAGATATGCGAACTGCCTTGACCATTTTATGTTAAAGTTTTCCGGGAAAAAAATACATGCAAACATAGCTGTCTTGAATACATCCATTACAGATCATCAGATGGTATTTTTGAGTCTTTCTAAATTAAAAGGATTTGATTCAATTTTAAATCAAAAAACTAAAACAATTATAGATTTTGATAAAGCTGTTACAACCTTAGCTAATAAAAAATTAAATGAACTTCTTTTTAGCGAAGATCCTAGTGTGCTTGTAGAACAAATTATTAATAAAATATCAGAATCCTTAAAAGAAAATACTTTAACTGTCATTGTACCTAAAAAGAATCGAACTTTGAAACCCTGGATGACTCCTGGTCTCCTTCGTTGTATTAGAAATAGAAATAAAATGCAAAAAAAACTAAAAGATAACAAATTTGATGAAGTTTTGAAAATATGTTACAAAAGGTACCGAAATTTCTGTAATAAGTTAATAAAAAAAATAAAACGTAGTTACGAGAAGTCACAGCTAAACAACTCTGTAAACAATAATAAACTCTTATGGAGTAACATTAAAAGAATTACAAATCTAAGTCAAATAAAATCCTCAAATTGCGAATTATTAAACATACTGCCCTCCCCACATGACTCTGTTGACAAGGTGAACAAATTCTTTGCCAACATTGGACCACAACTTGCTAAGGAAATTGTAGTGAATCATTCAACACTGCAAGCCAATAAGCCCCTTATTTCTGAAACTGCTATACATTCCTTTGTTCTCTTCGAAACTGATCCCCAAGAAATAAATTCCATTATCATGAATTTAAAATCAGAATGTGCTCCAGGTTGGGATAACATACCTGCTAAATTCCTAAAACTTGCAAAAGATCTTTTGATTCCTATCATCTGTCATCTGGTAAATTTATCATTTCGAAAAGGAGTTTTTCCCAGTCTTCTAAAACAATCTATAATTACTCCTGTGTTCAAGTCTGGTGACAAGGACAGTGTCAATAATTACAGGCCAATTTCGATATTACCTGCTATTTCTAAAATCCTAGAAAAGTTATTAAATGTAAGGCTGCTAAATTACCTTAACAAATATGAAATTTTTTCAAGCTCTCAGTATGGTTTTCGCCAAGGGAAGTCCACTGAAGATGCTATCTTGCATTTAACTTCATTAGTCGTAAGTAATTTGGATAAAGGTAAAAAATGCCTCGCTGTATTTCTTGACCTAAAAAAAGCTTTTGACACCGTCTGTGTCTCCACCCTTATACACAAACTTGAGCTGATAGGAATAAGAGATATCCCGTTGCGCATTTTTAATGACTACTTAAGTGATCGAAAGCAAAGAGTAAAAATTGGGCAATATATCAGTACAGATCAGCAAGTTACTTTCGGTGTTCCTCAAGGCAGCGTCCTAGGCCCGACGCTCTTTTTAATTTATATTAATGACTTGTGCAAGCTCAAAATTAACAATGGCCAAATAATTTCTTACGCGGATGACACTGCTGTGTTATTTACTGGTCAGACGTGGGATGAAGTCCACAAAGAGGCTGAGTTTGGTTTGGCCAGGATAGCAAATTGGCTGAACGACAACCTGCTAACACTCAACACATCTAAAACGAATTATATTTGTTTCTCTATCACGAGCCGAACTCAGCCAAAGGCCGATTTCAACCTTAAAATACATCATTGTGACATGTTAAATAGTAACTGTTCTTGTTCCATTATACAAAAAGTCAAAAATAATAGATACCTTGGCGTAATCATTGACCAACACCTATCTTGGCATCCTCAATTAGAGTCAACAACTAGTAGGATCAGAAAACTGATCTGGATTTTTAAAACATTAAGACACGTTGCGACTAAAAAGTTGTTAATACAGATTTACTTTTCCCTTGCTCAATCTATTTTAACATATTGTATTCCTGTCTGGGGGGGAGCCTCTAAAATGAAATTTCTCGAACTCGAAAGAGGACAAAGATCCCTTCTGAAGGTAATGTTCTTTAAGCCGTACAGATTCTCGACTCAAGAGTTGTACTCTATGAGTCAGTTGCTATCAGTTCGGAAATTATACATACTCCTTATTTTAATTAAAAAACACAAATCTCTCAAATTTAATGATACTATAATTAGGAAACGTAGAAGGGACACCGTTGAAAAATTTTCGATAAAAACAACATTTGCCAGTCGCAACTGGGAGGCTCAATCGGTGTTCCTATACAATAAGGTGAATGGAATCTTAGACATTTACTCTCTCAATTTATATAACTTCAAAAAAACTCTCTCAAATTGGCTGATGACTAAAACTTATAATGAGATGGAGGATCTAATGAAAGCCATCACCTAATATATCTGAACTTAGTATGATGCACTCACACTCACATACACACACACACACACATATACACCACACCACAAACACTAACACTAATTATATAAAATTAATATAATAAAAACATATAAACAAAATTAAATAAATACATAACTTATTAATAGTGTCTAGATTATTATTATCATTGTTCATTTTTTTTTTTCTTTTTAATTAAAATTTTAAATCAAAATTGTAAAAAACCTAACTTAAGTTTTATTGTAATCTAGTTTATTTTCTTTTGGTATGGAAGAGCTGAGCATCCTGACACAAGTATTTATTATGTACTTAAAAGGGTGCTCATATCTTATCTTTTTATTGATGTATTTTTTGATAATGAAAAAAAAAAAAAAAAAAAAAAAAAAAAAAAAAAAAAAAAAAAGTTATTTAGATTGTAGATATTATTTAACCTTTCTTTAATTAAAAAAAAGAGAGGTATAGGCGAATAACTAAAAATGTAAATTCAGAAGTAATTAATATTCTAAAAGTTTTTTTAGAATTTAGGCAGTAGTAAATATAAACATTTTCAAAACTAATACTGTACGTAGCAATTTTCAAGAGACAATTTCCTCTCTGTCACTTTCAACTCTTGCAATTGCTTCAAAATTAATTTAAATCTCTACCTACATGTAGAGCAGCGTTAGAGCTATAAGCTTCAGTTCAATCTCTACAATAGTAGAGCAAAGAATAAAGATGACTCCAGCTGCAGTGGTAGAAATATAAACTTGTTAAGCTCTCCTAATAGAATTCATGGAGCTGGGAGGCAAACACAGTAAATGCAAAATAGAGCAAACAGTGCAGTTTCAACAATACATTCCCTTTAAAACATCTAAGAAAACTTACTTATAGATATGTACGTTGCGTCTAATGGATTCGCGGCCATTCTTATGTTTGGGCGCATTTTAAAATGGACCTTATTGTTTTGGCATAAAGCTTGTGTTTTAAGGGATGGAAGTTTGGCAACGGGGTGCCAGGCAGGGGTGATTTATACTGGAGCAATGCAGTGGTAGTGTGCAGTTAGTATTGATTTCCATTCGTGGGACCCCACCCTTGTGCATCTCACCTCACGCACAATGGCATTGGGCCAAGCGACTATCTACAAACAATATAAAAATGTAATGTATATTAACATTATCATGTAATCACTCTCAAATTATTGAGCCTTAAACTACATATTATGTATAATCAAAGTAAGTACGCCAAAGATTTCTTGTGGAAATGAGATAATACATATTATACTTAATTAATATAGGTTAAGACAACGCATCTATACCAGTAGAGTACTTCCAGAAAATAGTATTTTTTTATATGTTTACTACTTTAGTAGGTACTTTAGATCGTTAAAACGGGCCTTACGAGAATAATATAATTTTAAATATCCTATTGTTTAAAAACGCACTTAAATTGAGACTTAATTATAATTGGTTTTACTCGTAATTTGTTATTAAAAACTGTGACTTGATAAATAAGGAAGCCCACAATAAATATCTAAATTGTAACGCGATGATAAACGTTCGAAACGGCCTCGACCAACAGACATACTCCCCAACGCGGGTCAACGACCGCTATTTCGGTTATGATAAGTACTATACTAGTCTCTATACAGAGCGCTTTAGAATATACTTATTATGTCTTAATTGAAAATGTTTGTTGAAATACTGATAGAAATTTGGATTAGGTGACTTCAGTTCAAAAGGCGAGCGGGCGCGGCGGTTTTTGACTTTTGGGCGCGTTGGCGCGTTAGGTAGAATAGGTACCTGGCGTGCGCATCAATGGGTCACCATGGATCGAATCTCACCGGGACGACATGTTTATAATTTTCTGTAAACATGTCTTCCCCACATCTGGTAACTTCGGGCATTTATCGGATGGAAGGAATATCGAAATTCCGACCGGGTAACGAACTCTATGAACATATATGGAAAAACCGTGAAGTGCATATTGCGCGCTTCGGTTTCAGTCTATGAATTTCCGAATGCTCAACGAAGTTATGAAGAATGCTTAAGAAAGTAGGTCAACGGCGCATCACTGATGTTCTGAGGCTGAGGTATCACCTACCATCAAGTGAACCTCATGCACGTCTGTCGATATCTAACATAAAAAGGTTCGATCTATGTATCTATAATATGCCTATTATAATTTTAAATTTTTCATTTCATTTTTTATTTGTTATTTTTTGAAACATCCTCACACTCTTCCTATCAGTCTCCTCTGAGATATTATAGAGAGAAGAATCGCTGTAAAATGATAAGATCGCATAATTGTAGAAATTCATCGCTTAAATCATTGTATAAATTAACATTATTCAATCAAGTGTAACAGCATTTTTTATTTTTGAAACTAGTTGTGAAATTTAAATTAACATAACACAAAATATCAACTTACATAACGGAGTCTTATACGGTATGTAATAAATTCTCCTGTTTAAATCATAACAATATATTATGGTTTCTCAATAAATTGAGTCTTTTGAGTGCTAAGATAATTCACGATAAGCCAAAATTAAACTGCAGAAGTGATAATTCTTCATCCCATAAATTGAAAACATACAATTTGTTTTAACTGAACGTGAATTACGCGCTCTTATAGCACCCAGCAGCTTTCCATATTGGAATCTTGAATAATTTGAAGTAAACACAGCAAGAACAGCAGAATCAATGTTTTTAAAGTAGAGAAAGTAACGTATGTAGACACCGCTGAGTTTTGGGTTATCACATCAAGGGTAGGTACACTTCATAAGTTATTTATCCCAATACTATTAGGATAGCAATAATTTTTTGAATAATATGTAATATCCATTGAATATATAATTGAAGCACACTAAAATAATTCTCATTAATAAAAATCGTACAAGAACAGGTCGAACTCAATTACCGAAGGTTCTGTACTTGTCATTGCAATGTTATAACAAATTAATTAACGATTTATTCCGTTATTTGTGCTGTGATTGGCCAAACTTCATGAATCTAGGTCAACAGGAAGTACCGGTAGGTATTAATTTATTGGCGAGTGTCAAAATATGCGGTTTAAATGGCCGATTTTTACTTGTGTTGAATTAAATCAAGCTTTGATGTAACTTCTTATTTAGAAGCTTGACTTATTTTAACTAGCTCAAGAGACCATAGATCTAAGTTCAGACCTCAAAGCATTCCTGAACGGGGCCTTGCCAGACAGATAAGATAGGTGGTTAACTAAATTTTCCTATATTTCATTTATCCTTTTTATATACGGAACCCTAAAAATTATACAGCTACTCACTTTTTTAATTATTAGAAAATTATATATCTCTCACGTCGAACCCATAGCCAAGGACAAGCCAAACCCAGACAGAAAATTCAGTCTGGACAAATACTGATACCCCATAACCCTAATTGGGAGTGCCTTCCGGGTTCTGTATATAGGTACCATCGCAATAAATACCTACGTCGCGTGAGACATCGGATTCTTATCGTGTATTCAAAGGATTTATTTCGGCCTTTCGACTAAAGATTTACGGCATGAAACCCGTTTCGTGTCTACCTACTTGCCTTAGTAAATAATGTCTCACAAAAATGAATGGCGTTCTTTCTTTAAATTACTAAATATTAGTGCGCACGGTACCAATGTTGTTAGTTACTATTATTCAGTTATTAAAAAAATACTAACGATTTTCAAAAATTCATAGTCATATTTTTGTATCGAGGGACGGTGTTAGCAGGCAGTAATTTAGTATTTATTACTATAAATGATGGAAAATATATTTATAAAAAATTATATGCGAAAAAGAATCTTATGCATTGCTTCCGTGAGCCACAAAAAGGTGTCCCAAAAGTACTTTAATACCTATTAATTTTTGGGTGCTTCTGATAGCTATTACCAGTCTTACACAAATACGAATAACATAAACCCAAAATCGATTCTGTCTTAAATATTAATTTAAAACCCCTAAAAATATTATATCTCAATTATTAGTTAGAAAATGACATTTACAAAATATCTATTATCTTGAAAATTCGATCAGTTGAAATCAAGGTTGGCTGAGAAATGCGCGACGCATCGGAATACATAACAGGTGCATCATCTATTGCGCCTTCGGAATGTTCATTATTTTAAAGAAAATCTTCAGATTTTAGTTTCTATCTAGTGAAGTGATGTCAAAACATTAAACAGAGAGCACGAATTCCACGCAGTTAAATGGAAGTTGAAATTAAACAGCCTTGAACAACTTTTTGGTATCGGTAAGATGTTGTAATGAAAGATGCCCATCAACACACTGTCGAAATAAGCAGCGTTATTTGCGGGTTTAAAAAATATAAATTCAATGAGTAAAACCATAATATTTTGAACGAAATTACCGGTGAAGATGTAATTATTTATTAGTGAGGTAGTAATTTTGCAAAATTTTAAAGGAGCGCGCTGAAAATGTGAATGTGAACGTGGAATGTTGAAACGATTTGAGGTGTTTGAGTTATGGTAATGAGGATACTATATGAGATATAATAATAAAGTGCATCCAATATTTTTAGGTAGGTACGTACACGCTTGTTTCTTTCGTTTTCTTGAATTTACTTACAATCAAAATACCTATATAAAAACAAAACTTCCTCACAACTTTATATAGGAAAGAAAGGAAAGGAAGTTTCAGTCTAGATTTACAGATCTCTAATTTCGAACAATTCCTAACAGTTGAAATAAAATTTATTGGAGTGACATTCGATATAGCCATATATTTGAGAGATTTCTCGCCTGTAAATATCCACCCATGCATCTAAAACACACCTTTAGGATAGAATTAGGGGTTTTAGTCAAAAATGACTTTAAAAAAACAATCTCTATGGAAGATTTTTTTAATTCCATACATCCGTTTCTTGATAGTCAGTCAATGATGACTTAGCGTTTTATATTACGTTCAGGTACATATAACATTCATTAACAAATAACAAAAAAGGATGTTTTCGTGAGCTATACTGAGGTCGTATATTTTACTTCAGCCTCGCCTATATCCTGGTTGTGTTTATGTATACAACACTACAAGGCAGATAATGTACCTTATACAGAGATCCGGTAATACACCGAAATCCACTTACCCCTAACAGAGGCCCGTAAGAGTATCACGTTAGCTGTTTACAAGAAGGGCTCAATTTATTTATTCGTTCATTAAGCGAAGCGGGGGATCGCAGGGAGTGCTGAATTTTAGGATAATGGCTGATAGCGTACTTATAGACACAGTTAAATGAACGTTGAGGCGCCTGCGGTTTTGATATTTACGCTTATAAATATTGTGTGATGCATTTTGCCTAATAAGTAGGTTGGTACCATTGACATAGTATTAATGTTGATCGAAGGTTGGTACCCACATTAAATTCGATTTTTAAACTGAAAATTTTACAGAGACAGTGTTTTGAGAAGAAAAATATGCAAAACCTATGTGAGTGTAATGTGTATTAAAGAATAACTATTTTTTTATAGAATTGGGGAAAAGGTACCTAAGTGATTACGGCCACCCATAGGGCCATAGACCACGCAACACCAGACGGCATGCTGAATTTTTAACTAAAGTTTATGCAATAAATAATAATTGTTCCGTTAATATTAATTTAATAAGTAAAGACTTTCTCTTTTTGATAACTGGAGAATTTTTTATTTCAAAAGTTATTAGGTATAAAATATTTCAATATATGCAACTTCATAATTGTGTTATGTATGATTGATTAATTTTTATCGAGTAATATCAGCAAAACCTCTTGCAAAGTTTAAATTCAAATCAATTCGAAATGTGCAAAATTTCTAAAGCAATAAAAATAAACGATAGCAAATCGATTAGTGAAACAGTACGGGCACGAAAGTTTAACGAAACAAAAACGTGAGAACGAAGTAAATTCGACAAGGTGCTTTAATGGCTAGTTAAATATGAATCGCCTCTCGAATCAAACGTAAAAACAAATCGTAAGAAAAAATCATTAAAAGCGTTCACATCGTTCGTTCTTCATAGCCTAACGAAATAACGAAGATAATCGGTTCATAATAATCCGTTGTATCACGAGTCGTAAAGAGAGTCGCGTAGTCTGTGGCTGTTATCGATTTGACGACGATCAGTCGTAAGGTTGCCTAATGGATAATAAATTTGGATAAGTCGTGTAAGGAGTCCTTGTTTAAAAAAAAACAATCATGTAGATTTATTTATTTGATATTGTTTTATTTAGAACTATATTTTCACAAACAAAAAATACTTAGAAAAAATTATTTTACAGATTTTATTCTTTGATCATTTTAAATCTAGCCTTAAAATGAGATGCAAAAATGTACTATAATAATAATTTAGAGATTTTATTAAACGTAAGCCAATAGATGTGAAATAACACTTAAAGTTTAAAAATTCCCAAAATACGAAATACGTATAAAAAATACATAAAATGGCAACCCTAGCCTACAGCGGTGCGAGTATCTCATACAAAGGCTTTAGATTGAATTCGGCGTGTAATTCAATAATGGTCTCCAAGACCAGCGGCACTAACAACGTCGAACCATTAAAATATGTAATCACCAATTCGTTACGGATCGACCTTTGCTTAGAAATCGCGATGCATCTCCCAGCGAGGAAGTGTTAATATACTGTAATTTAAGAAGAGTTTGTGGCAATTTACACTTCCTAGATGGACGTTATTGCACATAAAACACATTTATGTGTTGCAATTTTTAATAAAGATTTGTGGTGGCACGACTTTAAATGCAAAAGTAACTTTCAAATCGAATTAATACACTAGTAATAATATAAAATAAAAAGTTAGAAATACCTATATTCTTTTCTAAACGAAATATTTGCAGCTATCTTCTAATTATAATCCTTTTTAAAGCATCGGTAGGTATTCCGTGTTTGCGTCGTTATAGTTACGCTTCCAAAGAATTTGTTAGTAAAGACATCCCGTTTACGATAATGTTCGATTTTCTATTAAACTTGAAAGCTTTCTACGTCCCACATTCTTATCTCGAATGTTCTACGACATATTTTTCCAAAGTTTCCCGGCGTGAGCTTTCAGGCTGCCGCGTATAAAGCTCTATTCACACATGGCGGGAGATAAGGCAGCTTTCACACCATTAAGCCGAGCGCTGGAGCCCAGGGCTTTTCCAGATTAGATTATACACTCGATTTATGACGTCATTAAAGCTTTGATAATTACTCGGGACAGGCTGCGTAGGCGAGTCGCGGGGGAGGTAGAGGTCTGGGTGGTGCGATCTGAGGGAGGGAGGGTACTTGTACTGTTTGATTGGATTCTTGGTACTGCGAGGGTTAAGGGATTAAAGTTATGGAGATTAGTTCGCCGCCCGCGGCCGCGTTCACTTCGTTTATGTTAAAAGGCCTATAGAGATGTGTTCGGATAAGAGATTGCTTATTGCCAATTGTGATAGCGAGGCAGGTTTTAATTTCGTTCCGCACACGAGAGTACGAACGTATGTAAATACAGATCTGATTCGCTCGGGGGCAATTACAATCGCTGCCTGTAATATATTGAAACTGCCTACTGTAGGTGTAAAAACATGCTACATACGTAAGAAGTGTATACCTACTTAATCGGAGGCAACATTTATTTTATGATTTTTATTTACAGGCAAGCATGTGATCAACTGTTTGAAACCTGCACGATCAAAATATTTCCTATCTGATAAACCCATCGAACATACAGAGCCTAGGAGGTGATTACGAAGTTTCATACAAAGCTACAAATTAATTTCAGTTCTATAAAAACGTTAAAAATTAAGATTTAAGGAAACATCAAGGACTCTAAGAAGGTTTTATTTTAAAATAAGAAATTGTTATTTAATATTTTAACTAAAAACATACCTACTACTATTTAATATTCAATATTCATAACTGAAATAAGAAAATGCTCCATAAAGCAATACCTTCGTATATTATGAAAAATTCTCATTGCCTCATTCTCATTCAACAAAAGCTGTTAAAAGAGTAAGTAACGCTCTATCTATAACACGTGCATATCGCTTAGTGCTAAGTGAGCGTGAAATTGTTTGCTATAATATAAACAATAGTAGTTTAAAGAATATTACTATATATTAGTTTATAACTTCTTAGTTATGTCGCTTTAAAAAACAACTAGGTATCGTAGTTTATATATTCGTTATAATATGACTGCCTCCGCGATTATGTGGTAAGCGGTTTGCGTTTAATACGAGGATGTTCCGGCATCGAGTTCCGGGGAAATAAATATTTTGATCTTACAAAGCATAGAAGGTAACATTGGGCTCAAAAACAACAGAGGCTCATTTGATGGTAGGACACAGGATCACTGCGAAGTTGACCTATTTTTTTTTTGAGCATTCATACACTATCCTCGGTAATCAAAATTTGAGGACTTCTTAAAATCTTTCATTTTACCTTCGTAATGAAAGAGTTAGAGATACTTTTAAGTACCTACACCTCAATGTTGATTAGCGTTCGAGAATTCGGCCATAAGCCGGCATCAACATTATGTTTTATCAACCCATTTTTATATAGAGCTTTCGTATATTCAGCCACAGAGTATCAAACCATGATGTGCTGCAAAATATTGCATATTTTTTACTTCAAGAATTCAGATACTCTAAGTTATCTCACGTTAGGTAAAAGTTCTGTCCTCTAGAAAGCATTATTTTTATTTCCATACCATGAGCTATTCACTGTGTATGAAATAGTTTACTGATTATTAAGCAGTAATATTATAAAAGATCCTACCAATAGCATATCCTAACACACAGATAATGGCAGTCTGAGACAGAAACCACCCATCAAGGTCCGTAGTCCGCGAATGGCGCTTCAATTAAGTGTAATGAGCCGCCCCGTCCGGCCCAAACTACGTTTACCTAACCATTTACATCGCACGAATATATTAAACCCAACTAATCTAAACTGTGTTAAATTGGTACCATCTATCTGCCCTTCATCTGAATTAAATTGCGTCATAATTAAGGCGATTATTGTTTGACTATCCACCAATCCGAAGAATCTTATATTATTTAAATATAAATATTATATCTCCAATCTATATATAAATAAAAATCAACGTAAGTATGTTCGTCCTCTATGCACTCCTAAACTATTCATCCAATTATGATGAAACTGGTAAGTGTTCTCCATACGTCGCGAAGACTTAGGTAGGTACTTGGTACAGCTTGTAGTACCTACTAATTGTAATAAAACAGCTCATCCACTGCAAATTATATTAAAATGTATACGGAAGCTTAGGCAGAGTCTATGTATCATCAAAGGTGGCCATTAGGCTCGATTAGTATTGCTATTAAAAGTGACGCACATCGTAAATCCGATCGCATTTGGCAGCAGTATTGTGATCCCGATACGTCGAACAAACGCTTGATAATGATGCTTTAGTGCACACCCAGTACCATCAGCATTATAAGATAGTTTAATTTTAAAAAATAATTAAAGTAGAAATCATGATTGAAATTTCCTTTGTTCCAAATTCAAATGATAATTAATCTATTTCAACTTGGCGAGAAGGTATTAACCGATGATATCATCATCATGTATCATTTAAAATTATAAATTCCCGTAGGACTTGACGAAAACTTCATACTTGCAACGATAATCTGTCATAACAAAGGTTAAAAATGTAGCTGTATAATTTGAATCTTCAGATCGACGAAGAACTTTACAAAATAGTTTTACTAAGCACTTTTAAAAGCCAGAAAAATGCCTTCTAAGTATTTTTTAAACATTTTAATATCGATACTTATGCTCAGCATCTACGAGTCTACGACACATGACTTTACCTATACACTGAGCTCATCTGACTGAGCTTTTACGGGTAGGGTGAATTTTAGGTTGAATTGTTTAAAAGTGAGTACTATCAAATATTTTCAGACATAACATTGCATACATTCGTTCTGTACTGACTTGACATTATCAAAAACATAATCTATCACGAGCATCACAAACGAGCAAACTTCCCATTATAATTATTTATAACAGGTTTAATAAGGGTCTAATGCAAACTGCGTATCAAGCGAAGGCCTGGAGGCACCGATACAGGGCATTCAAAATAGGCGATAATTATGAAATGTGGCGCCGATTGTCGCTCCATTAGCCGGCTTTGTGGCTCCGGACGCTATGTGCGCTTCCAGATATGCAAATGTATTTGACTACATGAAAATAATTTACACTCTGCGTCTAGCTTTACATAATCTAACATAATATCTACACTTAGCCTAATAATATCTACAATTAGTACCTACTTATAATAAAATGTTTATTATTTTTTATGGGAGGAGAAAGTACATAGGCGTCTTTCGATGGGTGTCTTACTATTAAAGGTTCGCAGTATTCATGCCTAAACGCTTGTATTCTACCTTACCTTCACTCAAATCTTAATAAAAGTCTTGAAGAGCTTCTTCTGTTATGTGGAACATGGTGTAATGGTTGCAGCTCCTTACAAAACATTTGTAAAACAAAAACTTGGCGATTAAAAAGAGTGGCGGCGAGTTTCTTGCCAGTTCTTCTCGTCCGCTCTACGCCCTTGATTTGAGAACTGGCAGTAAATGTAAAATTAGAAGCATTTAATATGTATTTTTTATTGACGTTCAAAAGTGTACATTGTGTTACCTAAATGAATAAATTATTTTTGAATTTTGAATTTTCTACTTCCTGACCTGTTCCCTTTTTTTTTATTTGGGGTCGGCGCAGTATGTTCTCTTTTTCCATTCTCTCCTTTCACTCGCCATATCATCAGTCACACCTTTCAAAGACATATCATTCTTCACACAGTCAATTCATGTCTTTTTTGGCCTCCCTCTTCCCCTATACCCATCCATAATAAAATAATAAAAAAATACATATGTATACATAATAAGAGCATGTCTTGAAGAGCATTATTTCGTAATACTAACCTCTAAATATAGTGTAATAAAAAACTTACCAGTCTGAGGATTTTGTAAAACGGACAGGAAGACTGACCACTACCACTAAAATTCACAAACTAAATTATAAAACACAATATTAAAGCGATTTAAAAGAAACCTTTTGTACGAGTCGCTCATAATTCACCTGTAAAATATGTCTTTGACACATCCATAACTGTTTACAACAATAACAATTATTACAGGTATTGTGCAATTGTCCAAACAATGGGTGAAAGACTTTCTTCGAGAAACGATTGACGTGTAATTATTTTACTTAGCTCGCTTTTTAACGACTAATGGCCCGGAACACCTTTCTACAACGTTAAATTCTAAGCGAGGTGCTTTTTAGTGGTTTACGGTGCAATAAAATCGGCTGGACAAGGCCAAACATTGCGGGAATCTAAGTTTATTCGCAACGCTTTGCAAAACATCTTACCTTTTAAAAACATCCGTTTTATTTCGAAATTCAAGGACATCTTTTCTATTTGTTAAGTTAACCCATTTAGCACTGTGTTTGCAGTTTGAAAACAACGGAATTCTTTGTCCGAAACTGTAAGGGTTATTTATTGTTTCCTAACAAAGATTTTTTAGCTTTTTTTAAAAGATGATTGTCTTCTGCGAATGCGGCGCGGTATAAGAACTTCTATTTTTTATTTTTACTCTTTGTAATGTTTTGTTTTTATCGACACAAATATAGGCTTGGGGCTATTGTGTGATGAGGTAGCTTGTTCGAGAAAATTTAGTCTCGAAAAAATCTCTCTAGTGTTCACTCGTTTTGCCTACATATACGTAAAATAATTACCGGCTAATTATTTTAATATAGAAAGTAAAATATAATATGTGCGAGTGTTTTTGAACCTAATTAGTTTACAATTATGTGTTTAATGAAAGTTATAAGGTAAGTCTCCATTTATTTGTTTCAACTATCAGACAATTTATTACTTCGCTGATTAGAACAATGTAAGTACGTTATAAATAAGTATAATTATGATAATATTCAAGAATAGTAGTAACTACTTAGTATATTGCGATAATAATTGTTTACCAATTATTTGAAAACCCTATAGATATTATATTCTAGTAATTATAGACGACAGACGTTAAAAACAAAATTCAACGACGGTGTTCGACAGTACAAGATGGCTGCATTCCAAGAAATTTTAATCATCATTAAGCACCTTATGCTTATAATAATACGGACTGTCAAATCGTCTTAGATATCTGAGTAGTAACTCAAGCTGTCAAGTAGATAACGGCCCCCGCGCCTCCCACCTAAACTTAATACCATATAAATCACAATCGAATAAATTATTGCCAGCTTATTTTGATATCAGCTCCTTCTCTCTGTGTTGCCTCTTTTTAAAACCTGCACAATCGCCTTGACTCGCGAGTTCAGTGATTTATGAGCTGATTATAGATTGATTAAACGATTGTACTCGTTTCTTAGAAAGGCTACCTATACACTTGAAATCCTACTTCATTTTACTTTAGTTATCAAAGCCACCTCGATCAACGCGCTCTAAAGGGGATAGCCATAAGATTTCGTTATATTAATATCCTTGCATTCATATTTAACTATTAGGTACCCACGATCCGTAGTGCCGCACTTACCTAATCGTACGCTAGTCGGGATTCTTAAGTATTTATAATATTTATAGGTATATGAAAAATATATATGTAAATAAATATTAAAAATAAAGATACATAAATATATTAAAAACTTTTAAAAAATATCCCTTATTTGAATGTAGGCCCTTTATCGTAGCAGCATTTTTTGGAGAGCGATATAGCGCAGGTGACTTTTGGACCAGGGTTAGTTATTTAAGGGTTAACAATCACTTAACTCTTCATATTGTTCTACTTATAGGTGTATTGTTGATCGAAGACTTATAGTGATATTTAAATGAATCAAGAATTAGTCAATCAATAATTCATTAATTCTAGACAGAATTGTACTTTATAGCTATTTAATACTAATAAATAAACTGAGGCACTCATCGTTATCATTCAATAAGACGAAAGGCTAAAGGTTCGTTTAGAACGAACGTGAGTGGGCATCGACATCCATGACCATACTTTTTTTTTATCTCGGCTCATATATATTATGTCACGACTGCGGGAACAACGTGACTGGTATACACGCCGTCTACAAGATAAGCCTCGCCATACTTGCCGTGATATGTACTATAGGCACTTGTCCGTCCATCTCTTGTAGACTAAGATCCTTATTCATAAAAGTGGTATAAGCTTAGGAAAGTTAAACTCCGTTTTGTTGCTATCGTTCTAAAGTCATTAAGTATTTAATAGAGACAAAATATGAATGAATGAATAAGCTTTTTTTTATAACATTAGGTACCTACCTACATTGCTTAGATTTATTTATAATTTTGAGGGTTATAGTAAAGTATGCTATAAGTAAGCTATATCGCATGTAACGGTGAAATCCTTATCCAATCTTTCCATTTGTCCTTGTTTCTAGCAACTCTGGGCCAGAGATTCCCTCCAACTTTGGATATGTTATCACTCCATCTCTTGAATTTTACTTTTTACTTTTAATATACGCCTGGCAACATTTTAAGAAAAGTTTTAGTTTTGCATAATTTTTTAAACCCGCTTTTTAGTTTGGAATGTGTTCTACAGAGTTGTTGGTAAGATACTCGATATTTATTTAATATGAGTAGGTACGTACCTACTTTAACACAGGTTTAATGTAACGTCTCATACTCACTTAGGTAGGTATGTTATTTGTCGTTACTACAGAAAATACCTATTTTTAGGTGCGCACAAAGGCCTTCATAATAACAAGATACACACACGATAAAAACAGATATAGGTACTGCTAACAGCGATGCAACCCGTACAAGGCGAGATAGAAATAGTCGCAACTTATGGACAGTGGTACCATAGGATAAATACAGTAACTACCTACAGACTAGTATCAAACTCGTTTACTCCCTTTCAAAGATTTAAACCTAATATAAGAAAATGTACTTGAAAAATTTTAAGACATATTTATCCTTTTTTTTAAAGGAGGGATGCATTTGCACTGGGTACTAACTTAGGTCATGACTAACAGTGCCAGCAGTAAATTTAAATGAATAATGAATAACAATTTATCTCGCATAATTAATGAATAATGAATATCATCACTTCGAGACATATTGTTCAGCTTTTAATATCATGAAATGAACTATGTAGAGTCTATATTATATGCCTTTACATACTTATTATTTATAATTTTCTGGAGGTAGAGTAGCAGGTATTTTTAGTTTTTAAAGCCAACTTTACTACTTCAGAAAATTCTGCCCGTAGGTAGGTATATGTTGTAACTTGTAGGTATCATCTACAAAGACACTGTAGACACCAGCCATGTTAATTATCTATTTTAAGTTATTCAGTCATAGCAACATTTTATTACTGCGACAATAACCTCAGTAATATTTAGTTATCATAACAACAATAGGTCAAATAACTCATTACGCATCCTTCAGCGATCATCAGTCTGTACGCAATGCAGTCACATGCGCCGACGCAGTTGATTCAATGACAAGTATAAAATTCTATCCCTTGCGCTCAAACGAAAACTGTACGTAACATAAAGAGATACAGGCGAAATTCCCATGTATAATTAAGCATTTACATCCTTATTGTGTCAGTTTGTGTAGATTTATAAGGCACTAAACGATGTGTACGATATTGTTTTAGATCTTGACATTGTGTTTAATGTCTTTGTTGCGTTGCGAATTGCGATACCGGCTGAGTTATACAAACAATTCTCTCTTTTATCGCAATGTCATTATAGTGCTAACTTTGGATTTATCTTATTTGTCTATCTTCTATGATATTTATTATTAAATCGGTTTATTTTGGCATTCAATAATAAAATTCATATTTTATTATGAACACAACTGTCGTCCATTGATAGCTGTTAGACGCCAGACTTGACCGATTTTATTGGTATCCGAAATAAATTTAAGAAATAATAATGTTTAAAATCTACGTATAGCTTAATAATTAATATTACCCCATGATTGAAAAAGTGATGCTAAAAAATAGGTAGCTGGTAGGTATGTAGGTAAGTTGGTAGTTACTAAGTAGTTACCTAATAACTTTATAGGTAAATTAAGTAACGTAATTATAAGTATTGCCTACCGACAGTGAATATCTATCCTTATAAGTGGGAATATTTAAAAAATACTATGTCGATAATTACTCTCGATAAGTAGCGGTAATTTACTCAGACTCGAAGAGTTTCCTAATAAAATTCCATAAACCGGCTCTGTTATGATCTTAAGGCGTTAAATGATTGACGATTAAATAATAAGCCACCGTGCACTCGTAAAACAAAGATTAACATACAGTTACGGTTGTAAATAGCCTATAACTTTGATTTTTACGACTAAATAATCGTAAAGGAACCCTGATAATGCTGCCGAGTTCAGATGGCGAGTGTTTATACGTATAGGCGAAGATAACCTTGCCCCTTACATTTGGGTGGGTTTTAGTCGTGTGCAATACAAACGGGTACCACGTTTTGATGCACTTTTATTTTATGACGCACTCGTAACATAAAGTGTCGAACGTCTCAACAATACTTAGGACCTTATTAGAAAGAGCGAGACAGAAGTGTGTTTGTGCATTTGGTCTTTTTCGATCGTTGGAATGTATTCCGCGTGCAAAGACACATGTAAGTAGGTATTATATTGGATTTTTATAGACTATAAAATTATCTTTGTTTACATTATATCAGGTACTTAATTAATAATATAATTCCGCTAAATCACTATAAAATTGCGGTCTGATTTTTTCTAAACATGATAAGTAGGTACCTAAGTATTAAAATGGATTAAACCAACCGGAAGTTAGGAGTAGGTAATTTCACTAACTGTCTATCTGAGTTGGCACCTTGATTATCTAAGTTGTAGGTTAGTTAGATAGGTACCTATAACTTATCTACTAAGGATCAACGCTTTACCCATTAGGTATGATAAGTAGGTAGGTACCTACTTATTTACATAATTGTTCTATAAATAAAATAAATAGACATTAAAATAATGATTAGGTACCTACCTACCTAGATTAGGTATCTACCTATCAAAGCCTGAATTTATGCGGCCCGCAAAATCTTTTGTTACTTATTTCTTTTTGTAGGTATTGCTTGAATTAAAAAATTTTGAAATTTACATTTTTTATTCGACTTTTTGTAAATTTAAATATTTTGCGGCCCCTCCAATCTATTTAATCATTTCTGTTGGTCCCACCTAGTTTATTACCATGACCTAGATAATGCCTACGTACCTATTCTAATTCTAATTACCTATTATGAAGAAAAAAATGTAAATATTTACACAAATATATCGTAGGTATGTACCTACCTACTCTTACCTACATACATCCATCGTAACATTACATAGGTAAGTATTTAATAGATAAAAGATAATAACTTCTATATATTCCTACTTGCTTACTTAAGTTATATAGGTAGGTACCTATATAGTAGGTAAATACACCGTAGTTCCAACCACTTAATTTCGTAGAGGATGCTACACAATGTGCCCATTTGCGGTTTCCCTTGGCCAAAATTCCGAGTAATTAAACAACTGAAATTTAACTGTATCTAGTATAAATTTAATAAGGATGGGTAATTAAGAGCGTGAACGAGCTCGCTATTCGGTTTGGCCAAAAACCAAAACGATACTTGCGGTGATACTGTATTGTGAATACTGAAGTCCAATAGAAAATGAATAATACCGACCCGGCTATGAAGTTATTATTGAAATAAACCGTTGTAAAACCGTAATGAAAAAAAAACCGAAAAATATTTTCATAGTCTATAAAAAATATACTTACCTATATGTTGGTACCTAGGTACCTACTACCTATAATTATAATAATATTCCTTTTTTTATATGTTTTTATATATATAGGTACAAGTAAGGGTTAAAGAGTAGGTAATCGAGTATGGAGTTATTTACCGGCTCTTCCCAGTAGACTTTCAGTAGAGATTAAATTCCTTTTGAATTTTCAACATTCAAAAAGTCACCAATATACCTACATATTAAAATAACTATAATTGTTTAATAAAGTTGTATCAATATACTATGATTCTACGTCGTTTAGGTGTGGAGGCCTCGAACAACAAAAAATTGGAGGCCTCAAATTATTTTCATGTTAACAATATGTTTGCACAAAGTTTAGTAGGTCAAGGTATAAAAATATCAAAGGAAAAGTTGTTTGCTAGTGTTCACTCTCCGAAATTTATTTCCGAAATCTCTATTGTGGGGGCCCTCTTTTGTGGAGGCCAGGGGGAGTAGCCCCGGATGCCCTCCCCTAAATCCGGCCCTGGGTATCTTATTATTAATTTTATTCCAACTCAACGAGCTACTTAAACACAAGCGTTTGATTAGTATAAAAAAGTCTTGTTAAACATCCTAATGAAATAGAGAAATTAAATTCCAATAATATAACATGAGCTGTTCACTGCAATTGACTCTACCAACCAGTCACCTTAAAATTTTTTTTAAATTTTCAGTCACCTTCAGTTTTAACATATCATCATACAATTCATTTTGGCTATGTTTTATATAATATTTAAATAAAATACTTTATACTGGATTAAATCGCGATTTATTATTTACGGTTGCTGGAAAGCATCCGAAACGTTGGGATAAACAATATACTTAAATAATAAATAGCTTTTTAATCCGGTATAAATTACTTATTTTATTTAAATGTGTAATACTCGCGTTAGTAAAAGACAATAGGTATTAATTTTATACCTACTTATGTATACTATAAGATTTATAGAGAATTTAAAATGATATTTTTTTACATTTAAGTAGGTAGGTAGGTACATTTTTTCATCGTATTTCTGAAATTTTTGATTTATGGGGTTAAACGATGGCTCATAGGTATATCTGAATAAAACAAAAATAAACATATGGGTTCCTGAGTCCCATACTTATTAATTATACAAAGACAGGACCTAAATCTTACATTGGAAAACCCTACATTTGTAAATTACAATCTGTAAATATACATGAAAAAACCTGTAGAAGTTTTAATTGAACAACGAAACCGAGATTCAAGCAAATGCTCAGTGAATCGCCCGATAATAATGAAAGTGATGGCTATGACGCCATCAGTGTATGAAGCGACCGTTTCGGCTACATAAACAGCCCGTATTCGACTAACCAAATTGTAATAACACTCTAGTAACCCTTATCGTAACGTAGTAAGGTTCAAATTTCAATATTTACATAGCGTTCTGTTAGCAGTTTGACGTGTAACGTTCCCCTCTACCGGCGGGGAGGTGCGTGCGCGGTTGGCTTACATAGGGATTCAAAATGGCCGACTGTTTGTCGCAGACAAAAGTCGTCCGTCACATAGAGTGCTTCTCCGTATTTAAAAATTTAAAAAAATCTTACAGTAATAATAGTAATAACACATTTAAAAGTATTTTTTTTATGATCTGTTTTTGAAATTTTTTCTTTGCTTTTGAACTTTTTTAATTTTTGTTCTAAAAATACTTTTCCAATTTCATTAAATTTAATTGCATGGATTTGATATTGTATTAATTATTATTTGTAATAATTCATGTGAGCGATATAAAATCTTTTTAGTAAGTGTAACAATCAGTTCAATCATCAATCATGTTACCTATTAAAAGATTACCTATAGGTATGAGAGTCTATAAAAAAAAAACATTTAATTAAGTGACGGCCCGTTATTTACCTATAAAGAACAAAATGTAGATAATAGAAACATTTTATTTAAATAGGTAGGCATGTGTAAAAAAGTGGATACCTAATCATTGGACAGTTTAGTTGCATAGTTCTGTAAAAACAAGTTAAGTTATTCTATTTTGAAGTGTTCAAGGTATCATATAGGTATATAGCTAGTATTTTTTTTAAGTTAGAAGGTTTTTAAATAACTTTATTTTTGAGCATTATTCACTGCCCATATATTTTGTTTGTTATAATTTATCAAATTTTAAGTTACAATTGTGAATGAAATAAAAATAAATAATGAATTAGATGCAGGATTCACATTGAATTTCAACACTACATTATTTTTAAACAAATAAAAAAGTGAGTGTGCTTTAGACCACACAACTGAAATAAAACTCCTTTCGCAACAAAAAGGTATACCTACCTATTTTTTATTTATAATTTTCATTTCCTATTTAACTTCAGAAGCTTTTCTTCAAAGAAATTATCAATATATCTATCAAGTCATGTAAGCCTACCGCATATAACAGACGCGGGGTCGCTTCGTGCTCAGATATTTTGAGAACCCGACATGGCGACGCGAACGCTTTCCGTCTCAACAGCACGTCCATCGGCGCCGGGCTTTTTCTCTTTTTTTTACCATCAACATTCTTACCTAGATAAAAGCATTTAGCTTTATATCTAACAACAAATAAGTGTTGGAATTTCTGATTTTATATTATTAACTAGCTTTTGCCCGCGGCTGCGTAGAATTTGTCTCTGCTAAAATATTTTTTTTACCCTCCCTGCCCTGTAAAAAAATATTTTTTTAATAAAATCCTGTGTCCTTTCCTATACCTCTAAGAATATGTGTACCTACAAAGTTTCATGATAATCGGTTGAGTAGTTTTGGCGTGAAAGCGTAACAAATAAACTTACATTCATATTTATAATATTGGTTGGGATTTGTCCCACTACGTTTTATGAAAAGTATAGCAACCTATGCACTGCATGATTCGAAATTCAAATACAGAGCTGAAACCTCTGGCGCTTACCTACATATAGGTATTAATCACATTAAATCTACTGGTCAATAGATTTATTTTAATAAAAACCTACTAAGAAAATATTTTAAGTAATTTATATGGTTTTTCACGAATTAAATAGGGATAAATCACGGGGATAAATAAAGGGACAAATTTGAATAAATCTCTCATATTTATACTCTTCCTTAGGTAACTTATATCTACTATTAAAAACACTATATACTACATACCTAACTCATTTTATATAGGTACTTTTTACTACAATTGTTCTTTATTTTTCATTTTATTATATTTTCCTGATTCTTTGCACTTTTTAATCATCAGACTCAGTATTAGCGCCACCAATCCTAAAACTACTACTTTATATCATGTTGAAATATAAATAATTTTAATCAAATATATTCAATTGTTTATCATCGCAATAAATCACCTATAAGTTTTAGTCTTCTAAGTTCATACGCTATCTGGACTAAGATAACCACGAAGCAAGCTATCGGCTGAATAATATATTGAACCACTGTCAGGATATCTACAAGAAAACAGAATAAGGAAACGAAGGAAGATAATATTTATTTTCATTCAATAGGGATTCGAGTAACCGACAGCATACTAAACCAAACAATAGAGGTGGTCTAACAAAATTAACTCATAGGTACGTAGGTACCTATTGTATTATAATTATTTGATTTGACTTACATTAAAGATAGATAAATAGCTTAACTCCCATGCAGTACCTCTAAAGTAGGTACGTACTTATTGCATATACATAAGGCATTTAAGGTTAATTTATATATACCTAATACAGAATAACACGATATCTTAACTGACTCATTAATCTCAAGATACAACAGCTTAAGAATGATACCTAGGTAGGTACTTAGGTATATGAAATTATGACATTTCATATGATAACAGATCGTAAGCGCTAATAATAGATTCCTACCTACATTTCACGAGATTCATATCCTAAATGCAATAAAATTTGTATGAGAAGTTAGTTTCGACATCAAGTTAAATGATAAATCATGATTATTGTTTCAGGCAATGCCCATTGAAATTTAAATTCTACAGTTATTACTGAAAATTAATACAGTAATTATTAAAACTAATTAGCTTCATTCTACAAAAACAGTCCAAGAAAAACACGGTTATAAATTGAATATAAAAGAAATACAGAAGTTATATTTAAAAATCAGAAATAATTATTTAAGAGATATAAAATTTAGTAATATTTAGGTATAATACCTATGTATACCCAATTGTAATATTTATACCAAATTATTACAATTTTCTTAATTAATATTCTGAGCTTAAATACTTTTTTTAGTCCATATCGCATGCTATAGGTTCCTATCTACCGCAGTTAATGTAGGTAGGTATATAAACACGATTATGTACCTGTTTAGGTACATGACACCTTAGGTACATAACCTATGGTATCATGTACCTAAACATAATTAATATATGGATGTTTTCTATCTTCATAATTAAAGTGCTTTCTTTAATATAGGTAGGTACTAAACTAAGTAGATCATCACATTAATTAGTTCGATCGTAATGAAAACTAATCAATTTCATTAAAAGTGAATCAACCACTGTTAAATAATTCTCACGCATTAGCTAGTGCATTATATAAGCAAGATACAACTTAATAAAACAATCACGCGATTATTCGTGTGTTAGTTTTAAAACAAACAACGCATGAGTTGAATTCTAACTCGCTCGGCGCCCGCGCACGTGCCGCCTAATATCCGTCGAAGTATTTATTTATATTTACATTTTATCCTGGGAGCTGATATCCGACGATGGAAAAATTACCCCGGGAAACTGATGACGATTGATTTGTGTCCAACTTATTTTTTTACACGGGTTTTGTGGTGTCGACAACGTATTAATGTTACATTCAGTGTTACATGTTTGGATAATATTATGAAAAAAAAGTTAAACAGTAGAAGCGTGAGGTATTATAGAAAATGAACATTTAGTCACATTTCAATGTTTATATTATCAATTAAATGTTCTTTTATAAAACACTTTATTATTCACCAAAAATAAAATTATAATACAAAAGTAACTTATGAATTAACTTTATAAAAAAGGTAATTGTAATAATATCATATCAAGTGCGGTCAGGGACGACTCATACCTAAATAATATACCTACTTATAAGTAATTAATTAATTAATTAATCGCTTTTTAATATTTAACTGTGTGATACTCGCGTTAATAAAAGACAATATTAATTTACTTATATTTTTATCACATTACCGACTCGATTTTTAACTTTATAATACCATTTTATTTGGTGCCTGGTACAGCAGGTGTTTGTTTAGGCTTCTTATGCAGTAGGTAAGCGACACTTTGAATGACTACTTAACACGATTAGGTAAACGACTAATAATAAATAATTGATTATTATCTGCGATTGGTATAAATTAACAAAAACCTTAATTATAGAAGTAGGTAACTACCAATGATAAAAGTGGATCCAGTATGTGTTCATGCAAATTATTTTTTTTTTAACTATGATAGATATAATATTATGTAGACTGTTGGTTAAATACTTCACTACAATCTTAGGCAATATTTAATGACCAACCTAAATGTTTTTAGTTAATTTAGGTATTATATCTTCTAAGGGATAGGTAAATTGATCAAGTTTGTCAATATTTTAGGAACATATCAATTCTTTTTTAGGTAGCTATGTAGGTATGTATGCCTACTTACTTGAAATAAATATTTGAAAACGTATAAGTACCTACCTATATACTAAAAATAATATCTACCTACTTACATCTAGATGTAGGTATATCTAGAAGAAGAAATCTAGATTTGTATTTAGTTTCTATTGGAAACAATGTTTATGATTGACCTACCTACACATAGGAAATTAAAAGAGTTAGGTAGATAGGATATCTGAGACCAAATGAATTTAAGGTGTTTTTTATTGTGTTAAAACCAAAGTAAGTTATCTGTGGTTATTCTAGTAGGATGCCTACAAGAACAATACCTATTCCAGTCTTTTATTTCTGACCAATTTTCTGTCTTTTTATAAGTAAGTAGGCATCTTCTCTGTATATTATATATCTATAGGTACCTACAGTATTACGATTTTTTTGTTAGTTAATGCCTATGAGAGGTATTTCTAGTCAGTCCTAAAAAAATCAATCTGTAGTTAGGAACATAAGTAGCGTGATGGTTTATTATCGTGCTGAAGGAATGTAATAATTGGTAGGTACCTACCTAAGGAGGTACAACATTTGTTCTATGCCTATGTAAATACAAACTTCTGTCGAAGGTCCAGGTCAGTAATATAAATCAATGATAAGTTATCAAAAGAGCTTGCTATTTAGAACTTTAGAACAATGAAACCACTAATTTAAGTCCCTGGTTAGTCTATCATGTTAAATAAACTATAGGTAGGTACCTACCTATTTTATTATAAACATGAGGTTTAAAAAATGTCTAGTTTAAACCAAGTTATCTATTTAGTTAAGTATGTAAAGAATCAGTAAGTGAAGGATTAATAGGTACTATGAAAATACCAAATTCAAAAATGTTTCTAAGAAATAAAAACAGAGAAACAATATTTTCCTTATGAAATCAATTCCTGAGTATTATTAAGATCATAAAAAAACTATGTAAACTTTAATCCCTTTAAATTATAAGGTTAAATAGACAAACATTTTAAAATTTTCTTTCAAACAAGCTTTATTTCAAAGAAAAATTTCAACTTACGTTCCATCTCTTTTCAATACTATATATGAAAAAGAGACAAACTATATCTGCCAATGTATTGACAATATGGCGGACGCTGCTACAGTGATGTATTAGTCTTAACAGACGATTGTAATAGAACATAAACTAATCACAATTATAAAACACTCTTCTTTGTTTCATATACATAATTGAACACTTAATGAACTGAAATAATATTAATAGTATCTTTTAAAACGTACACAATCACAAATATTCACTCTGCCGCCAAGCCATCGGTCGCCATATCCGTAATCCGAGCGAGGAACACGCACCAGGGCTGTATTAATGCTATGAAATATAAATTATTATATAATAGCAGAATAACCTACCTACTTCACTAGTATAATAATATGTTTGTCATGTAAGATTATGATTACATTTACTAAAACTAAAATATAAAGGTAACTATTTTAATTAAAATTCACAAAAAACACTAAGAGACGTAACAAAAATAGTTTTTGCCATAATTGTTTATAAAGTTTTATGAAGTTCGTCAGCGTCTTAAAATTGCTCAGGGTTATATTCAAAGCAACGCCATCAGTCAACATTTATTCTTGAGAACAATATTATCTTAAATTAATATTTTGTTAAAAATGGTTTGACAAATCGTGAAAGTACCTATTATTTATGCATGAGTCAGCTCTTGGAATACGTAAGAATGTTAAAATGTTGTGCTTTCTGTCTGTCTACTGCATAATATTCTTACCTAAATTTATTACTATGTAGATTTACTATACACAAAAAATAGCCTGTTACTCGCTGATAATTTAGCTATAAATTGGTGAAAGAATTTTAAAAAATACGGTTATTTTAATTTAGTTTGAAGACAACTTAAAAACTAATATTTTAAAGCTGGTTTGGGTCATTATATTATGTTATTTTACTATACTTTTCACAAAAAGCCGACAAAATAGACGACATTAAAGTGCTCAAAGAAGTATAATTCGATAAGTATTTTGACCTAATTGAACATTTCAGAAATAACCTACACTTGTAATCAATTATATATAGGTACATATTATTTTTTCTTTATTTAAAGAAAAAATGCTTAGTCCGGCCCTGTGTGCTTGCTCCGCCTATTTCAAGCAACAAAAGTTTGTGCGATGTTGCTTCAAAATATCCCGTTTGGAGGCCATTTTGACGATCGCGAGGAAAAGAGATAGCGTAATTGAGTGGCATCATAACGATTGCATGTGCGTGAATGAGACAATTATGCAAAGTTAGTCTAGTTTTAATGGATAGGGAAGTTCGGCTTACAGTCACACTACTGTTCCAGCGGTCTTTAAAAATACAATGTAGTCTTTTATTTTACTACTCAAGAATAAGACGCGAAATAGAATTTCAAAAAAATCAAACTAAGGTACACATGTGATATTGATAAGTTCTTATACTTATAATACATACCTAATAATAATTATTTTACTACTTTCTTTAAATTGACTTTAAAAAAGAGAATTTAAAAATAAATTATAATTAATAAGTTTGAAATAACATTATTTTATTTACAGTGAGTAGGTATTCCTCATCATATGAATAATGTTTTTATAATTATGATAAATATATTTATATATTTTTTTCCGGTTAATCTAATGGTATTTTTTTTTCATTCACTACAACTATTTATTTAATAAATGATGAGCGCCATGCACTACAACGATGACGTCAACTTTACCTTCCCATCGTAGTACACATGAATACCACTAGATGGCGTCGGATTCAAAGACGCTATTAAGCACCCTCATAAAAATAAATTTTATTGTTATGACGAAAATAAAAGTCTTGTCGTCAATTATTTAAACATTTTACTATGTCGTAAGATTTATTTTACGATTAACAAGTGTATTGATGAATTTATATTGCCGAATGATGAATAAAGTAATAAAATCTGATTTTACGATCGAGTTATCGTTTTTATATTGGATGTTTTGACACCTTTCGAAATAACAATGTGTAACACGTGATAATAGGAGCAATACTCGTATAATAATATACAAATTCTGAATCATCTTGATTATTTTAAGTGTCATTATAAAACAATTCTATAGATAATTTAAACTATAAAATTGTCAATGTTTTGGTAATATTTATATGTCTTAATTTTACATTGAAATTAATTTTATGACATGTTTTTCAATTTTTATTCGTGTATGATTTTATTTTATTTATTCTTACATATTAAACTTTTTAGGATTGAAGCGGGCGTAATAACATGACTCGCAGACTCAGTCCAATGTTCCTTCACGATTTGCTAGATGGCAGTGATAATTGCTTATTATTTGCCTTCTTATTAACTTTTGGCTTCAAATATAATACATATATCGTAAGTGACAATTATTAGTAAATACTTTCTTATTTATTTAACACTGAGCAATTAATTATAATATTGCTAATATAAAATGCATTTGTTGCAAGAAAGACGACATAGATGGAGTTAGTATAGAAAATGCACAAAGCATTATTGGTCATAATTTTAATAATATTGAATAATTAGGTACATAATATTATATCAATTATTCATTCTATCAAAAACTTATTAATACACTTTTAATCAGACGGTATCATTTTTATCTGAAATTGGTGGTAATTAAATAAATTGTTACATACTTGTGAGTAGGTACCGAACAGAAATGTACATTGGTGAGACAATTGGTATTAAAGTCGTTAGGAATTAAGAGAAGATATAAAAATAACAATATAGCATACAATATTCAAGGTGAAACTACTTAAATCCGTCATATCAAGTCAGTTTAATTACAAACAGGACTTATTGCAGAAACAGGTTGGTGTCCCTTGGTTGCGCGCTAGCTATAGATACCTGAACATAATGATGGATAAGTTTTAGGTATATTATTAACTTAAAGGTATTTATTTTGTACTATTACCCTATGGTAATGTTTCTCCAGCAATTGCATGGGTCCTACTTGACATAACACTGCAGCATTTCTTAAAAAAATGTTAATTTATTATCAACTAAAAGTAACATATTTTACTTTTACATTTTAGTTATAGTTCTTTGCTTTTTGATAAAAGTGATTTTGATTAAGTTTGGCAAATGTTTGTGTGTGTCAAATAAAGATATTATTAAATAATTATTCAAATACATTAGTGAACACTATAAAAATTCAATACAATCACATGGGTATGTATGAATCAAATATTCGAAAAGAAGATTTATTTAGCCGCTTATAAATCAAGACTGGTCCGTAATAAACTAATCTAGTTAGCAGACATAACAGTCCATTATAGCGCATTGATTGGTATCAATCAAATAACTGGTAATAAAGCTATGGAGCTTCTATAAAAAGGAAAATTACCGTCATAAAACTGCAATCGCGTCGGAGCAGACAGCTAGACGCTACGTCGCGAGAACACCGAACCACATCGTTAGGTACATATCCTCACACGATAAAGACATAAACTATCAACGACTCCTTTATCTCTATTAAGCGGTTGATACTTTAAACAAGTCAATAATGGTTCAATAAATGTCTAAAGAGCGGTATAATAACAAACCGCGTGCGTCCGTCGGTTGCCTCCATAAAGTTTCGAATTTATATCGAGGTTTAGCCCCGAAGGCGTATACGAAATAATCTGAGCGGTGTTTACTGTGAGTTCTACAAACGGCGCAATTCACGTGACGTTTACGAGCGTTCAAGTGGTAGTAAAAATCGTGTTTATGAGCACAAGGCGCGTGCCCTGCGCGGGCGCCGCCGCGCGTTGCCTACCATGCGAATATCAACGCATCTGTTGCACGAATGCGAATGAGACAGTTCACTTTTGTTTTTATTTTGCGTTTTTTATGCTAAGCTTGGGTTAACATTTACAAAACATTTTAGAAGCAATGTCAAAATTTGGCCAGGATTAGTTTTTTTTTTTTGGTTTTATCGAGAGACGATCGTCAGGTTCACTTGATGGTACAGATGGCACAGAACACCAGTTAATGACATGCGGTGGACCTGAATCGATCTTTATTGTTGTTCGGTTGACAGTGTTGGTAGATATAAAAACATATTTTTGAAAATTTTTTTTAATAACACTAAGTAGTTAGATCCTTACAAAATATCGACGGGCTCGTTGGTGCGTTCTAGAACACCTGCCGTGCGTATCGACGGGTCGTGGATTCGAATTCCATCGGGACGACATGATTATAAATTTCTGTAAACGTGTCTTCCCCACATCTGGTAACTTTTAATATTGAAGGGGTGGGAGGAATATCAAAATTTCGTCCGAGTAACGAACCACCGTTTATAGATGGAAAAACCGTGAAGTGCACATTGCGCGTTTCGGTTTCAGTTTATGGATTTCCGAATGCTCGAAGTAAAAAGTAGGTCGACAGTGTATCATTAACTGTTGTTTTGTGGTTGGAGTATCACCTACTATCAACTGAAACTCATGCTCGTCTGTCGAGATCTAAAACAAAAACAAATATACCTGTTGATAATTGTTGATATTTACAATTTTATTCAGCTGTTATTGGCCGATCCTAACCTGAAACACATTGTCGCCAACAATAGGAACACGTTCGACCATCATATTTCCTCACGGGTTTATAGAGTTCAGCCAACCTAGCATGACCATCAAGATTTTTCTCGATCGACAAATATCTCTATTTTTGACATTAGAAGTCGAGTTTTAAGTGTAGGTAAGTGTTATGTGAGATCCGGAAGACATAAAGAGATAAATAATCGATTAACAAAATTTTGTCGTGGTTGTCACGCTAGGCCGGCTGTTGGTTTATAGAGTTCTACCTGGTACCTTTATATTGGCAGACGAGCATCAGTTCCAATTGATGGTGAGACTACTATCACAGGACCTTTATTTTATTTCCTCTCATAGTTACTCTATGGAACCAATTGCCATCATCAGTATTTCCAAACCCATACGACTCAAGGACTTAAAAAAAAAGAGCCTACTTAATGCTGGCAACGCACTTGAAAGGTTTAACAGATAACTATGGGCTCCTGTTTTCTCCCTACTGCATAAAAAATATGAGCCTTCTGAAATCTCTAACTGAAAACGAATCGCGCAATAAAAACTTCGTGGTTTATCAATCAAAGAACGGTGGTTAATTACCCGAATGGAATTCCAATATTCCCCCCACCACTTAAAATTATCTAAATCTAAACCAAGGGAAAAATATGATCACAGAAAGTGAAAACTGTTGAATGAAATTGAAAAACCGGTAGGATTCGAACTATCGTACCTTTATATTGTGCTGTGTATGAATTCTTAGTTCATATCTTATACCTATTTATTTCGTGAGCTTTAACAAAACTCGCTCATAATAATCAGATTAGAAAAGACCGTTTACATTTCTGTTTGAATCTTATTGGAAAAACTGATCAAGGTAAAGATAATATTGTCTTTTATTAACGCGAGTATCACACATTTAAATAAAATACTGTATACCGGATTAAAACGCGATTTATTATTTAAATTGAAGTCTCCCGCGACCACGGTTGCTGAAAAGCATCCGAAACGTCGGGATAAATAATTTAAATAATAAATCGCGTTTTAATCCGGTATACAGTATTTTATTTAAAGGTAAAGATAAGTAGGTACCTACCTAAGTATAATTATAATAAAATAAAGTACAAATTATGCATTCTAGCAGGCTAGTTTACTAAGGTTTGAGATGGATAATTACATAGAAGGTTCCTACGTTTATGTAACAATAAAGTTTTATATATGAAACCTACCATAAGCTTGTTTATGGTACATAATTTTATTTGTATTTCAATAGGTACGTAGATACTTATAACTTTAATGCATTTATTTGAAAAATGGTTGGATATACAAAGGAAGAACCTTCTGTGTATTTATTTCGATAACCTTGGTAATTCATATAATGAAATTTGGCAATATTTATTTACGTAGAGTCATGTAGAGTTAAATATTAGTTATTACCCACTCCGACTCTACGTGACTCTACATGACTAGTAGGTATTTTGTGGATCTTTACAGTTAAGAAATTTTGGTATTTTTATATAGTTCATGAGTTCTATTATACCATGCAAATTAAAAAATATTGAGAACACCTAGATAATATAGTAGGTACGTTTATGTTAATTAATTAATTATTCTTATCTTACTTTAATAAAGTAATTTGTTTCTGCTGCGTGCAGGTTAATAATAAAATTCAATTTATGTTCTTTTTATTGTAACTTCTAATTGATATCTAATTATATAGGTAGATTCTTCTCTTATGTATTTATCAAGTTAATGAAAGTATGTTACTTTTAAAGGTCCCAAAAATTCAAAAGAATTGGCCATCAGAACAGATCTCCATGGAATGATGACAAGACTTTCCTACCTTTAATCTGTATACAATAATGTCTAGGACGCATCGGTATCTCTACAGCCTTAAATTGACCAATTAAATGATTTAAAAAAATCTAAAGCCATCCCGCCCTTTTTATCGGTAAATATTTGTTTAAAGAGGTGACTGCAATAAAAATGCAAGCGTGTCTCTGGGTAGGCCGCTTTACTAAGGGCCATTCATTCGTTTGATGTCTTCATTTGGTCGCGCGAACCGAGTGCTTTTGCGATAATGCGCTATTGTTTACCTTTCGATAGTGCGTCTTTTGATGCACGCGCCGTACTGTGCCAAACAGAGATAGATATATTAAACTCCACGCCGACTACGCTATACGCGTTCCACAAATAGCGCGCTATCACGCTCAAACGTTCTCCTTACTCCGTAGTGGAAGTGAGATGCAAACACCAGTCGTAAAAACAGGTACCTAGTAGAAGAAATAATAATCATCTTTACGACTTCTCACTCTATTCAGCACCTTGTTACGATACTGCGAGCTCATTGTGGCCCGACCGTGGAGTGGTTGTAAAATCTTTTCTTTACTGGCCCGTTTCACTAATTGTACGTTTATGAGTTTACGACTTCTGTGGCTTTACTTTTCAGTGGCAAAGTCATTACTGATCTTTTGTAGGTGTTTTTGCATTGAATATTTTTTATTAAAAGCGGTTACCATATTTTATGGATTAATAAAACTCACAAAACAAATTTATTTAATTTGTCGATCATTATTCATCTTGAACATTTTTATGTCAAACAAAAATTTTGAATTTGTTTAGATTAGATTTTTAGTCAATTCACATATTGAGAGTCTGGAATACGTGTTGCAAGAGGAGTGATAAGATAGGAAAGGAGAGCTTGACTGATAATGTTTATATAGTGATTAGCGAAAAGGGGATGGAACAATCGGCAGTGTTGCTGGTGTCGGTATCGCAGGCGGCGCGCGGGGCGTCGCGCGTGGTCTCGTGTGTTCCGAGTTCTCAGTAGATTGCGTGAGCCGAGTCGCGCCGGTCGCATTCCCCATACAGTGGCGCGCTCCCGCCAAACGCGACTGCAAACTTCGCTCGACCACGTACGACATATGTACGATCGACTCATACAGAAACCCTGAAACAATAACCCTCTAGAATCAGTTCATACGTGACTCTAACATCCCGACTGCCACACGCGGGACCGTTTAAAAACTCGTAAAACCGCACGCGCTTCCAAGTCGTAAAATAATCGTAAAAAGTAAACACACGTCAACCGGCCTTTATCGCCGAGGAAGCCCATTATGACGCTTGAGTGACGTTTAATAGGCAATAAAATTAATAAAGTTTAACATTGACTGTCTATATTCGGATTGACGCCGGAGGTCGCGTTATCACGGCGCGTGGGGCCGCAATGACAAGTGTTCTCTAACTGAGTGACGTTAGTGTTAGACAGTGACTTCACCATGAACTCTTATTTTGAGCAGGGCGGTTTCTACGGAGCGCATGGAGTGCACCAGGGTGGTGGTGGTGGAGACCAGTACCGCGGATTTCCCTTAGGGCTGACGTACGCCCAGCCCCACGGCTTACATCAGCCGAGACCACAGGACTCGCCATACGATGCATCCGTGGCGGCTGCATGTAAACTATATGCCGGCGAACAGCAGTACGGAAAAGCGGACTGTTCTAAGACTGGCGCTGAACAACAGAATGGCTATGGAGGGAAGGAAGCGTGGGGTTCAGGCCTTGGAGCTTTGGTCCGGCCTGCAGCGTGTACTCCAGAGGCTAGATACAGCGAGTCGTCGAGCCCCGGAAGAGCCCTTCCCTGGGGGAACCAGTGTGGATTACCGGGATCAGCAGCCGCAGCCCAACCAGTCCAGCATCAACCCACCAACCACACATTTTACCCATGGATGGCCATTGCAGGTAAGCTTCAAAATATAGGACTTTTTCAAGCTTTTAAAAGTTTAGAAAAGCAGTAAAATAATAATTATAATTTGTCATTTATTAACAATAATATATATGTCATGACATAATTTATGTGTCAAAAATTAACGGTAATCGACCAAACCGTAGATATTTTTCTACTTTCATAAAAGCTCTAAAATGTCGCATTCTCCATCTGAAGTCCGCATGGTATAAAATATTCTAATAAGATTCCAATATGAATGAAAATCAAGTAGGGAGCAAAGCACCACTTGAGTATCAATAAAAATCACATAAAATCGGTGACCCTCGTTAACACTTAAATAAGCGGCAGATTATAGTGTTATCACAAATTATTTTAAATATAAGAAGATGTTATTAACATTTAACAAAAAAAAATAAGCTTAAATTATTTTTATCAGATATTTCTTAGTTTGATTGCTTATACAGACAGCACATCGTCACAGATTCGCTGCCGAACTATGTTTTACATTCAATTCTATTTTTATTCACATTCTGGTTTCAATTACGCTATAAATAATGATTAATTATATCTCTTTTAATTACAAAGATTTTTTTTATTTTTAATATTATTATTTATTGCAAAATATTTAATTGGTTTTTATAAAAACGTTATTTTGAAAATATATTCTAAATTATTCGAGGATTACCTCAAATTATAATTTTATTACTGTACTTAATTTATTCAGCTGCCTCATTACAAATCTTAGCCGGCTCCAATTATAACGAAGTCATTACGTAATGGCTAATGATATTCTAAAATGAAATATTAAATTATTTCTAAGACATTATGCTGATTGACATGTGAAGTTGAATATCTTGGGTTACTGCCAGTTATAAAGTCACTCAGTGCTCAGTATATAGTGGTACCTATATAGAAAGCGATCGCTATCTGCACTGAGTTAAAATAAATGCAAGTAGTAGGCCGGTCGTAGCCCTTATTGAGATTCAGTATGTGGTGTGTCGTGTAAGAAGTAGAAATAAAAAACATTGCGGATGCCCATGCAACGTCTTAACGCTACGAATGTAGGCGCGGGCGCCGGTCCACTCGGGTCAATGGCCCGATCTAGTTTGGGCGCATTATTAACTTTGAGGTTAGAATTGCTGACCATCGAAACAGTTGCTTTCGTCGCCTTTCGTGTATTCGTAATTTAGTTACAGCGAAAGTTGGCCTTCGATATGATTGAAGGGAGTGGTCAAAAAGAGTGATCGCTTCCTTTGTTGGTACCAAGTAATAACTGTATGAAATTTGAATATTAATTACCTAATTATTCAAAATAGCAGCGGAAAGTTATATCTTAGAAAATTAAAGAAATCTATGTACCAATGTTTAACTGTTCATTTAACGGTAGTTCGTAAAAAAATATCTAAACTCTACATATTATATTGAGAGCTACATAATATGTTGATTATATTATCCACATTTGAAAACATATCTACCAACTAATTAATATTCTACTAGTAATACACACTAATAAGGTCAAGGAAGTAGGAAAAAATATCCAGTAAGAAATTCCATTAGCAATGCACCCAACTAGAAAACGGCAGGTTACCTCTACCGGCCATTACTAACGCGTAATTAACACGACGCGTGTGTGGTCTCGATTCTCATAACTCATGTTTGATAAAATTAAGTAAAGGGATTAAAAAGTAAAAATAAAGTATCCGGTGCCGTCGTATATCACCCAGGGTTCACGCAATGCCCGCGAAAACAATACAAGGCCGTTGTTCGTTGGTTCAGGTTTTCTGACTGTACGATTCAAATGACGAGAGCCTTCCGTCATTTTGTAACTTGTTTTTTACGCGTAATTTATTACATTTGCATTTTTCTTGTTTTAATAGCGTGCCTTTATTCTCTGTATATAGATTTTCACTTCTAATTAAGAGTGTGTCTAATGGTATGGTGATAAAGTTAAAATATAGAGAAATAATGTAGAGTCTACATTGAATCTTACTAACTCTACATTTTGTCAATTAAGGTTAATTTTTTTATTAAATTTCTATAGGAAGAGCTCTGTATGGTTTTTCAAAAAATTGTAATTATATTTTAGGGTCAGCAAATATTTCAGTTTCATATAGGATTACTAATAAATTCATCCCTAGTCATATATTTTATTTAAATACCATCTGAAAATAAGTAAAAATATATTTTATACACCAAACATTCACAACTTCGTAAAATATAAAAAATAATATCTAAACTAGAGGGCGCTGTTTCATAAATACAATTAGTGTTGAGTAGGACATACAAGAGGCGGTACATTTGTCCCGGACATGACGTCAAAATGTAAGAGCGGCTCGAAATTATAAAATGTACTACTTCAAATTTTATGTCGCGCTCGTTTTTTCTCGATGTAATTGGGTCCTAAATAACAATTAAAAAAAACCATCAAATGTCATATTAATGCTCACTAGTACAAATTATGCTTCGAGCTTCATACGCCTCGCCTCATTTGAAGTGGGACATTGTACTGGCTCAGAGTGAAAAAGAGGCTACTCTTACAAACTCTTTTTGAAGTCCTGTACTCCCCAACACTAAATACAATTACGAGTAGTATGATTGTCTAAGTAGATATCATACCTCTAGCCGAAATTAAATGATGGTTGTAATAAAGTAATTAAGCTCAATAATGAATAGTGGTCTCAATAATAATCGGTAAGATTAATCTACAAACTGTGATAAGGGTTATTAATTTAAGTATAAATAGAGGTTTTTGCTCATGGGCATGGTCATGGAGGTTTGCTTTGGATAAAAAAATATACGAGGACTAATAAAGTCATATAATAAACAGTTCAATAGACTAAGATTTAATTGAAATCTTCTTGTAGTAACTATCTAGATATTTCTACACCTATATAACTTTTATTACAATAATGTACCTTGTCTTTGAAATTTTCAATTAAATGTGAATAAATTACTGTATGTTACCATTCAGAGCGATTTCTCAAAAGGCATCCTTCACATAATGTCGTCAAAATCCATTGTGCAGCTAAGCAGTAACTACAAACTTGAAATCACATTATTCATACAATTAAGAGAATTCTAAATGGTGATTATGATAAGATATATTTTTGAAGTGGATTCACACGGTAAATATTTTATTATAATTATATTTTAACGTAGGTACGGTCAGCAACAGAAGTGACAAATAATTTCAGATTTTTTGAAGAACCTCATTATTATTATTAAAATAATAATGCAATAATAATGCAAACTCTACATTTCAATAATTAATAATAAAATAGTAATCAGTACCAAGTCAACTTCTGACTTATCTTGGTGAATGTACTTAACAATACATAAGTTTATGATACGTACTTATATACCTACATGGTTTTTCATTACGAAGTAAAAACACATGTAGGTACGTCTAACCTTAAGCCAGGACTCGCTATATAATTTCTAAACAGGTTCCGAAATTGCGGAGTGAATTTCGCTTGAGGCCGAATATTTTAAATGCTCCTTTATTAAAGGGAAATGAGATATTGTAATCACTACCTAGTTGTACAGTTGAAAATTCTGCAATCGGTCGATGCATTCGTATCATTTTGATTTTTTGAATTATGATTGCGAATTTACGACGAAAGTACGGTATCCTTTTATATTTTTTTGCACTTCAATGTAGGTTTACAAAGAATTATATTGTATGGATGAATATCTGTTAGAAATATAAGTATGGGAGAGGTAAATTTAAAAAAAATACTTCCTATGTTGCAGTTGGATTGAATTGGTTTACCCTTTGAGACATAAAGCACATGGCCTACTTACGTAATATGTACTACTACCGATTCCTGAGCTATGTGAAATATGTATATACCTACCTACCTAAAAGTAGATTTTAGTTTATCACATCTTATAATGTAGATATCCAATAAAATAGATTTTATTGTAAAATCATTACTATTACATTTAAAATTTGGCCAATGTCAAAATAAATATGTATTTATTTGTTTTAAAGTATGATTTTTAAATGCAATACCTACTACATATTTCACTATAGAAAGCACGGCGCATCCGTGACTCATGAGAGATCGACTTGAAGGTTGCTCTACTTCACGTATATGCCTTATGCATTACAAACTTCAAGGGAATTCCGACTTAGATTCATCGCTTACAGTTAACGATAAATTCTATTTTGTTATTCTCGCTGATGTTTATTAAAAAAGAAATATTATAATATACAACTTTGTTTTCTTAGTGCATATGATTTATGATATCGACTGTATAGATGGCATAGATGATGAACTGACTGTTATAGAACTTCTATACCTACAAAATATAATCTTAGTTTCGGTTTTATCTATAAAGGCTATTTAAAAATGAGAGTAAAGAGAATTAATAAAAGTAATGGTCTGAAAACATTGTAAATTAAATCTAGAATAAAGTGAAAAAACCGCAATCCATTTGTTTTTTTTTTCAGTTTTCATAAACAAACTTAAAATTCTTGAACACAATAATTTATATTTGATACCAGCATTTTTTACAATAACATCATCGACTAAAACAAAGCAAATTACCGTTCCAAGGCGTCTTCTATGTGAGCAACAAAAGTTTCTACTTATAACTAAAATGACCTTGAACAATAGTTGCTAAAAGAACGACTACAGGCCCACTCAATAGCATTTCGTAATGGTTCCCCAAATTGTCTCATCCGTCCACCGCATACAATCAAAACAAACAACGGAGGTATACACAGAAAAATAAGAACATAATAGCCTCGTAACAGTCGCAAACCATAAACTAATAATGGGGGAGATATGTTTTATGGCTTTCAAGTTTTGAATACGTTTAGCTTAAAGTTTTTTAACATTTAGTTAGGCCAAAATCGTGTACGAGTGAGCACGTTCGTTAAGCGGTGTATTGTGAATAATTAATAATATAATATCAAAAATTAAATTGATTTTAGAAGATGCGCGTGCCCATATTTCCCGCGTGGCGGAGTTGTGCGCTGGCGGCCATCTTGGATAAGCATCGATCATAGGTGTGCAGCTGTGAAGTGATAAATATGATTCCCGAGCGTCTTGGTGTGCGTTCTTTCTTTTTGTGTGCAACCGTTGAAAGCTCCACTCTTCAATTCGAGACGCGCCTGCAAATAAACGATAACATTTCATTTCACAAACTATTAGAATGTATCACTAGACTAAGTTCTGAAGAATGGTAATCCCGTGATAGTTATTAGAACTATAGATATATACTTGTAATTAATTTTAATTAAATACAAAGGAAAAATACAACAGTGATAAAAATAAATGTAGCTACGTACCTATATTAAACCAATTTACAATATCATAATTGTATTCAGAATCATGTTTATAAATCTTAAATTGAATTTATTATATGAACTTTAAAGCCAGAAACCATATTGAATATATTACAACATATAGGTAATAGCACAAACTTTAATCCGAAATTACGCTAACTCTACCTTCGTGTAAAATTGCATATAATCAATTAACTGCAGTGCAATGACCACACTCAATAAAACGCAAGTTATGCACTCAGTTACACAAACGAAAGCCACTTCTAAGTTCTGTATGTGAACGGCACTTCGAGATTATTACGCGGTACATCGAAAATCATCGGTTATCTATTCCGAATCCGTGACTCCTACTGCAATCTTACAATTGTTTCGTTTCGAGTCTTTGTTTGCTGAGAACTTGCAGCTTCCAATTATTTTTGTTTCGCTGCTATTTTCGAGTCTCGACAGTGTGCAGTACGAATACTGAGTGATACGTGAACGAAATCTGTTGATAGGAGAATAAACATATTCTTAATTTAAACTTTAACACTCCATGATTAGATAACCTATATCTTCTTAAAACATAAATAACACTGACTTTTCCTAAATAATTAATTCATGTATTCCAAGCGTTGTTTTTAATTAACTATTAGACCACAGACGTAAAATTATAGTATTTAATACTCATATAATAAATTATGCACAAATAATTAATGTATATGACTCTATATTTTCAAAGATATTGAAATGAATAGTAAATTCATGAATACAGCATCAATTACATTGAAAAAAATACGTAAAAATATTAATGATAAATTTTGAAGTACATGTTAGATATTGATGTGAATGTAAATAGGTATTATTAAAGTTTACAGAACATCGCAACGTCAGCCCGAGGGAGTTTCTTTTAGGACACTTAGCCAAGAAGAGACGTAATAAATGGAGATATGTTTCGTTTAACGCGATAATAAAATAAACAGTTTGTGTTTAATATAGCTTAAATAAATAATTAATCTGTTGATATTCAATGCAAAAACATGCGTTACCGGATTTTTGTGTTTTTTAGGATTTTTTGATGAACAATAAAAATATAACTAGTTAGAATTTTTAACTATATATTCATAACAATTAAACAGAATATTTTAAACTAAAATTTGCATCAGTATATTTTTTGTTACACTCCAAAGGCAGCTATGTGGATAAAAGTTCTCTATGATTCCGACTGATTGCCTTATCTTATATAAAAAAAAAAAAACGGAATTTTAATCAGGCCAGTGGCTTTTGAATGAACTAGAATAATTTGAAAATATTGAACAATTAACATTTGTAAACATTCTCAGTAAATTAAAACTATATTTTAGGTTGACTCTGTATATGACGGTAAGCACCTTTGGAGAGCGTGCCACACCCATTGTGATGCACACTTTGAACCAAAAATTTTAACTAACGATAAAATGATCAATAAATATATAATAAAAAATTCAAACATCCATATTTTGAATCTTCGCGAAAAAATACTGACCGTCACGCGGTATAGCAGCCTTAAGTCGATGCTAGTAATTTAGTTCATAAAGATACTGTCGGTAGGTACGTGGAAGATTATAAGTTATTTATATCCTTATTGAAGATAATTTTAGTAATATTAATCACTAAATTGTAGGCCAGTTAAAAAACACCCATCCTCAACTTGTTTACTGGTTTTACACGTGATTATGACAACCTCAGTAAAGGGCAATTTTAATTGTGAATAAATAATGTAACAAAAAATTATGCCCTATTTTAAAGCTTGACTTGTAATTACACTGACTTTAAAGTATTATGGTTTTAAAACTTAACATATTTGTCCGGGCATAACTTACGAATGGGATATAAACACCTTACGATCGCACGGTATTCTTGATACTCTATATGACAATTTGTAAGATGGAAAGATAAAGGAAAATCAACAAAGTTTGACAAATAATCGCTTTGCTTCG
This sequence comes from Anthocharis cardamines, assembly GCA_905404175.1. Lineage (NCBI taxonomy): Eukaryota > Metazoa > Arthropoda > Insecta > Lepidoptera > Pieridae > Anthocharis > Anthocharis cardamines. Next base: position 7,893,588 of record FR989959.1, read on the forward strand.
CATGGATAGCCGTCCTATACTCGAGACTCCGAAGAGTAAGGCAATTAATAATTTTGCACGACTCACCGGCCACCGCTCTACAATCGCTAACCGATTCTACATAAAAGTAAAATTACAGACATTTTAACATATCCGATAGGAATCGATATAATCGATCATTCGATTGAGCGCTTCCACTGACATTCGATTATTTTTTTGCCTTCAATAGATCTTAATATACTTCGGTATATTGTACAATACCTACTCCATGTTGTTTATAATGTATAAAATGTGTTAAAAATCAACATTGCCGTTTAAGCGAAATGCCATTTTATAATTTTAAAACCCTAAGTTGTTCTTAGTAAACTATTAAACCATATTTAATTCCACATAAACTGCATCGTAACACTGTATAAATAGCTCGTTTCGTTCGCGACTCCGCACGGCAAATTTTAATTTATAACTGCATCTTACGGCGCATTTTTCATAAACACGAGCTGAAATCCTCTTTTTAATGATCCCGTGAGCCTTTTGTCGCGGCCATAGCGCCCGTTATTGAGTAGCTTTTAAAAGGATTTAGGCTATTTTATAATGTTTCCGTGATATAAGGGGCTTCGTGCCGAAACTAGCGTTTTACGGAACAATGTGTCTTTTAAACTAAGTCGGTTAATCGTGCTGTTACAGTGTGAAATTCACATAAAATACATCTTGTTATAGTATTATCGCATTTTTCCATTGTTTTTGTTTTACGTCATCTTCATTTAATTATGATCGTATGCAATTAGAGAAACGATAAGAGTTATAAATTATGTATTGATGCAATTAAATCTTTTTATTTCCAAATTTTCTTATAATTCATTTCGCGCTATCTAGATACATTGAAGTTTTTCATGCTGTTTTAAGTGAATTAAAAAAATGTATAACTTAAATCTGGAAAGTGCCTATTGATAATTATAAACTATACATATTTATGTTTGTAATTCATCTTATTTACAGTTATAATGTATAAAAACTGATAAACGTTTGCATGCGGTTCACTTACCCCGATATCAATAGTCGCTACTCTTTAATTATTCTTAGTCAATCTATTCATATTTTTATATACCAAAGCGAATTTTGTTGATCGGTCACGGCACTCAGAAATTTGATTCGGCTCTCGTTAGAACGACCACTAAACTCCATCACACCACTACGGTAGGAATCGATAATTATCAGACAGTAAAATTTTATGAATGCTTCGATTGTGATTTTTTTATAGTTTAGATAATTAGAGAGATTTGAAAGTCTTAGCGTTGTTTACCAATTTCTTACGGCAAAATTAGAAAAAGTTAAGATACTATTGCGTTACGAAATCGACAACAGTTATGATATTGGTTACTTATTGTACTACTCACCGCGGGAATCGAACAAAATGCTTGCGTTAGCGCCGCTCTTCGTGATTAATGGGCCCCACCATGTTAGCTAATCAACCCTTCTAATGCGGGTGGAAACTTTGAAAAATATACCTGTCTCATTTTATCAAATTTTATAAAATATTCATAAACCGAAAAATACATACGGAACACTGATGTAAATTCATACAATGCACTCTATACAAGGGAGTTTATAATAAATACTAAAATACTAAATAGGTACGTAGATAAAAAAATATAAATATTCTATAAAGGCATATAATATTTCTCATACATAATTAATATGTTATCAAGTCATAAATCTCTTTATTGCTCATTCATCGTTATCATTGACGTACTTCAAGATTTATACTTATCCTTGATATTTTTAATTAATAATATTTTAGAAAGAGACGACTATGTTAGTCAAGGTTCTGCATAGAAGAGAAAAGTAACTCTACAAAGCGGTCGAAGCGGCCTTTAAACGATACATGCGGGTCGAAAAAACAGACATTTCTATTATCCGTTTTTTCATCGGCAACGTCCAGAAACACAATCGTAAATTATAATTTATTAACCCATAGGATGAAGGAAATTAAGTTATCTATCGTATCTATGGCGGCGTGCTTTGGACCATTAAAATTATAATATCGATCGGCCCCAGTGTAGGTTAAGTGTTCGGATGTATCAGACGCGCAAAGTTCAGTTTGTGAGTGCAAATAATTGTGAGAGGCATCGCATAGTTCATTATGCATGCCGTCAGAATTGTTAAGGCGTGACCTACCACAGTTCATTGACGGTGGAGCAAAGTGTTCCGATCATGCGATGCGACACACGTATCATCGACTGACGTGTAATCAGCGGCTTCGAAAGCCATACATACCGCTACAGCTGAATTCGAATTCACCCAAAAATTAAGTTAACATCAAATTATTCATGAAAATTGTGTTGAAGAAAGAGTGAAGTGTTAAAAAATAGTTTTTAATTCTTTCACACGCATCACGGGAGATGTGTTTGGCTAACACAGCACGAAGGCTGGTATCAACGACGCTCGCGCAGAATTCTAATGCGAATTTCCTTCTGAACCATACTTGCAATACATAAAACATTATGTCTCGCCGTCATGTTTACAACGGAAAACAGTCGCGGGCTGTGTGCTAAGCTTAGTCTCATAATGCGTTTTAAATTAGCCGTTAAAATATTAAATTACTAGAATTCCAGTAAAGTCTTGATTTAAAGAATACAGCGGACGTGATTGAGGGTTGTAATGGGATATGTCTTCAATATTTATATTGTGTGGTGGGATACTGAAATATGTCAGTTGTTTTATAGGGTTAAAGACCGCGGAGATTATAAATGCGAGCGCACGAAGTCGACGCCGCGAAAATGTTTCCACAAACAAGCGATGCTAAGCCATCTCGTAGCACTATAAGTAGGAAACTAAAAATTAATTAGTTATACTTTAAACAGATTTGTTCATATCGATATTAATTTTGTTAAGATAAATATGGTTTACAAAGTGTTTTATGAACATAATGATACATACATTTGCAATATTCAAAAGAATGAAACATACCTTCATTCGAAACTAATACAAACTATAAAAAATAGTTGTGGATACCTGACTTAAATAGATTTCTAAGGAATGCCTCACAATTCCATTCCAAATACCAGTTGGCCAATGAATAAGTAAGATAAAGCCATTAATATTTCGTCTTTAATACGTATTTCATTAGTGGCCTTTTAATTTTATGTTTTTGCAAGATTTATATTTGGGCATATTATTATCTATTTTGAAATATTGCTTTTCTATTACAAAATGTAGAGTTTAAATTAGTTTATTTTTATATTTTTGTTGTGCGACGTTACACGAAATAATGAAGGGTTAATATGTATTTTGAGATTAAAGATAGCCGTTTCACTCCCTAATATTAAAAGTGTAATGACTTCCAATTGCTGTATCGAGCAATGCTACTGGACACTGTGTAATCAAGTATTTTTAATCGCTACGTTGTCTTCATACTCGCATGCTATTGTAATGTTTCATGTACCTAACGTATTTTGTTCCATTTTAATTGTCTATACCTATATGTATATAATCTGTACTACCATATTATAATTTTATTCTATAATATAACTATTAAATATAAAAAACTTATAACATAATCCACGAACCCACCAAACATTAAGGTGATTTAGAATTATTTTGGTAGAAATGAGTTATTTAGTAATACCTACCATAAATGGTCCTTTGGCTATAGAAATTAACTCGTAGGTACTTGTAGTTCCACCCTCTGCCCTTTGACCCTCTGACCTCTCTGAAACTGAAACTAGGACTATTTAGACCCCAGTTAATCAACTTGCTTATTTCTCGCCATTGATTTATGCAAGGTTATTTCTTCAGTAAAATGTTAAACGGTAAAGTGCTTATTATTTTTCTAATAATAATTTTCTTTTTGCATTAAAATATAAATGAAAAATTGGGTAATATTTACTTAAATATAGTCTTTGTGGCAAAGTGCTTTTAGGTTTAGAACCAGAGGTCCTGGGTTATTTGTTCCCGTGTAAAAATATTTTATGTTTGACACTCAAGACTAAAAATAACATTTTATCATAACTATTAGAAGAAATAAAAAATAAAAGCGATACATAATAGTATTTAGATCATTGCCTAAATTAATTTAAAAAGGTAAAACGCACACATTATTTTGAACAATTTCGAATCTTGTTTACCTGATGCAGTTAGGAACCCCTTTAACTACTCCCAGCAATCACCTAAGTATATTTATCGTTTTACTTTACATTTATTTCATAGAATAACCATTACAATTAAATGGATACAGGTAATTTAAATAAATTAGCAATCCGTTTACGGCGAATAGCTTAGGTTTCAAAAAGATTGATAAGCTAACGGCGCCAATTCACGATTCTAAGATTTATTCTTATTGTTAATTAATTAATTTAACCCCCATTTATAAAGCAACTAGTAACACGCCCCGACTTCGAACAAAAAAAAAATAAAAAATATATATACTACTAACTGATAACGTAGCTTTTTATTGGTGAAAGAATTTTTACCTAATCGGTCCAGTAGTTTTTGAGTAATATTAAATTGGTTAATATGAGGTATATGCTTATAATATATCATGAGACAATTCAATTTATACGGTATCAAAAGTATTGAAAGTTTTGTTTTTATTTTATATATAGGTACGACATATGAGGTTGAGGTTCACTTGATGGTAGGAGATAGCCACAGAACATTAGTCAATGATCCATTCTCAAGCTATTTTTTACTGCAACCGAAACACGCAATATGCACTTGACTGTTTTTCTGTCTAAGAAACGGTGGTTCGTTACCCGGTTGGAATTTTTCTCCCACCCGTTTAATGCCCGAATGGACAAGATATGCTTACAGAAAATTAAAAACATGTCGTGTTGAAATCGGCGGATTTAAAAGGAGCTCATTTGCAGCATTTAAGTACGAAGCTTACCTCTCGATCGGTTCGGTAGCGACTGAATTAAGATAAAGTTCACACCTGCTCGCTTTGTATACACGTCACAACGCGAGACCAAAGCACTAACTCCAACGGTTTATGACTCTACCGCTCTGAAGACACCCGGCCGATAAGTCGACTAATTTTTTATTAATTTTACGATCCCATATCTATCTAGTTATAATAGTATTATCGTTATACGAAGCTTGTATCGATTTTATTGCGCTAATTAATTTTATTATTTAAAAAGCTTTGATACCATGGTTTCGAGCAATTACTTATACGTACACCTTTGTGTTTTTTATTGAATGTATAGTATACGCTTGTAATCTATAGTTTAAATTCCTTATTTAAGTGTTTATACGTAGATAATATAGGTCGCATAGAATGTCGCGAGGGCTTTATTGCGTTCCTTGTTCACCGTATATTTTATGGGATCAGCTGTTGCATTACGTCACTCCAGATGTTAGAATTGATATTTTAGGCAAATTTCTTGTTTTAAATTCATTAAGTTGCTGTAAATTCGAACCTTTTAAATGTTATAAACAATTTTTATATCATTTAAGCACTTACGTATTCATGAAGCTTGAGTAATTGTCTATTTTTAGGTTGAAATATGCATTTTAAGTCGTACATAGCACCTTTAACGTAAAAGTAAAATTTAGTAGTTAGGGATACTAATTGCATCTTCTCTCTTTCTGTTATTATAAGACGTGTTAAATGACTTAACGTTTTCGTGGTCAAATTTTTTCCGTATTACTTAAAAGAAATTGTGTAATCGTTTTAAATAAGTAACTGCACCGTCATAAATTTTTTGACAGGTACGTTTTTGTTTAACAATTGAATTTTAGTTGTTTAACAACCTTAAAAAGGTTGTACAATTTTTATTGCTAAGGGTTTTTGTTGTCAATGAATGGACTTAAGCTTACAACGAACAATGCATAAAAAGAGCCTCAAACTTGAATATTTGGTAGGAATTTCTTGGATAATACTCTTTCGTTAACTACCGTTAATAGTATGCGCAATAATTATTTTGTAAGTAATTTTTATCATTAAAACAAAAACAATACAACGGCAGGTGTTTTATATCGCGTCCGTCTTTAACTACAATTATTTAAAAAGCTTTTTGGAAAGAGTGCACTATCTGAGATGGATTAAGCAATTTAAAGTAGGTATTATTTGTTAAGTGCATGGACTATAGTGAATAGTATGCTTTTAAGTCACGAAATAATAATATTATGTTGCAGTAAATTCAGAAGGTTTTAGTACTTAAAACTATGATTAAATTCATATTTAAATTTAAAACAACTTTAAAGATTTGAATCTTGACTTTCATGAACGTTATGAATAAATTACATATTGAATAAAATATTACTCAGGATAACTTGTTAGTAACCGTGTTGGTTCTCTTAATAATAAAATTCATCATAAATACCATCAGACTCGCCAGATAGAGTTATTGATATCCTTCCCGGCTGCAAAGTTCGCTGGAGTGAGGACATACGAAAGGAAGCAGTGTATAAGGAGAACTCAGGTTATAATAAAAATGGCGCCTAGAAGCCTATACAAAATCAAACTTATCTAATCCATAAAAGTACAATTACTTTACAATGAGCTTAACAATTGAACTTAAAACTACATAAGTACCTACTTTCATGGAAGGAGAACACTTGTGTTACAATTAACAACGTTAGAGCGGTGCAGCACCGATTCAGTATTCAGTGTCAGTATAAGACATACTTATATCTGAGATTTGCATTTCCACTGCGACATATACCTACAAATACGATTTTGTGGCGTGACGCGACGACTCGGGAGGACCCGAATTGGAATTGAAACCGCGACACTCACTGCACATCATAAATCTCAAGTCGCGTCTCTCCATTGTTCCCAACGATGTCAAAGATCAGCAATTTGCCATTGTCAAGCCCACGATGTTCTACCGTATACTACATTCGTATCCGACAATTAAAACGATCGTGATTTTTAAGCTTATTTTGGCTCCACATTAATCTTCCATCGATAAAACCTGATTTATGGTCCCGCACAGCTAATATTAATATTTAAATGCAAACGGAGCCATTGTATGCCTATGTTTAAGTCTTATTTTTTGTTTTTGGAGCTTTTAATTCCAAATTCTAATAGTTCGTGACACGAACGCTGGTCAACGACATTCCTGTGAGATTTTTAATAAAATAAAATGTATAGTATCAGAGTATCATTCAAAATAGGTATATGTCGTCATACAGGTCTTATAGAATACCCACTTATAATAATATGACACCATATGATTTATTATTGAAACTGGATAATTTAAGTTATCATCGATCATTTCAACATGATATTTAAAATCCTCTTAGCTGTGACCAGCGGGCAGAATTTACTATGCTTTATTGTTATGCTATATAAGACTTATTTTAATACCTACTTTAATAATATAACTGTACACGAAACGAATTAAAATACTGATATAATTCATTAAAATTATGCACTATTTTCAATGTAATTACTGAAGTAAGAAATCGTTCTCTTTTTGAAATATCACAAAGTTGTCATTTATGTATATAAAAAAATACAATAAATATCATTCTATTTGTAAAGCCCAATTGCTCAAACAAGCTTGTATGAATGAGATCACTTTTTCGAATGTAACAGCGGCAACAGTGCGTAGTAATGATTGAACAAATTGTTAACAAGTTCAAGGTTCCTACAAAATTATAGTCAGTTACGAATAATAGAGAAAGTTGTATGATAAATTGTGATACAAAATAAATAAATAAAATAAAATAGCTTTACTTTTCAAGATAATATAATAAAAAAATACTTTATTTGACACTTTCACACATATTATAAACTATTTTTTTTAAATTCATGTATTCATCAAATTTCTCCACTCATTATAGGCTGTGAACACGATAGATGGAGGCCCCATACGTTTATTGGAGAATGAGAACTCCTATTTGATATAAAAATGGTAAAAAATACTGTTTGAGAAAAAAATACATTAATTAATTGTAGCATTAATTTACGGGTGAAAGCTTCCCATACCTACTTAAACATATAAAGGAAAACTATTACTAAAATAAATACACATACACACAGTGTTGACTTTCGGTAGACCACATGTGTTAATGGCAGACACAGAACCTCTATTACACTGATATTCATTCAAATACAATTTAAATCAGACATTAAAAAAATGGTAAAAATACAGTTTGAGAAAATTAAATTTGTTGGAGCACAGCTTCTTGCGCTTATCAGCGACAAAATAGCTCAACGGTGGCTCTGCTACCTTCTTCTTGGTCACTTTCTAGAAAGCTAAGGCTGCATCTTCTGGTATTTCAGCTATGTGTTCAAATCACATCCATTGAACATTGACACTGTGCTACGAACCTTCTTCTCATCGACGTTTTCTTGAATTTACTACAATTTTACTTTTTTTATAATACATTCATCTTGTTCTCATAATTGAATGATCAAAATAATAATGTATTTACGATGATTTAAATCTTAAAATAACCAAAATAACGTAATATAACCTTCAAGATTTTAATTTATGTTCTACAGAAGCTGTTTTGAGGTATGAAAAATATAATGAGTAATATTAGAAATAAAACTGACGTAGAAGTTTGTTTTAATTTACGACGTTTTGACCGTTTAAGCTTGCATGATATGCAACGACCCGTAGCGATAGGTGTTAAAATATTAAATTCCGGTATGTTTTTCTTATTTATTTAATAATTTATCTCTTGCTGGTGATACTTAATAATTATTAAAAGCACTATGGTTTGTAGGTACTAAATGAATAGTCGGGAATTTCACGCGATGTTAATCGTGCGAAATAAAAAAAATAGACTTTTCGGTTTTCAAAGATCCACATAAATGTAATATTATTGTTTTATTTCACTACGTAAACTAAACCGTTTCAACTTTTTTTTAAATGAATTTCTTAATGAAATGAAATATAAGCAAAGAAATATAATAAATAGTCTATGGTAATCGATGATATTGTCTATATACCTACTATATTAATATGTCTATAAGTTTTAGTACAAAATATTTACTCAGCTGACCTTACTAATTTCCTAATGCCTCAGGTCAAATGTATTACTAATTTTGTACGGAACACGGAATTAAGTTGAGCTATTTTGACTTGGTTGGTTATTTCAAAGTGCGTCGCGATTACGATCTAAATTCCCTAATGCGTAAAAATTTTATCATATGGCAATAAAATAATAATAAAAAGCCTTAATTAAGTTGTTACTTACTGCGCCTAAAACGCGCACATTAAGATTAGTTGAGGTAATTAATATTCATTGTTGTCTTAATTAGCTTCATGTAACTCTTAAGATTCTTGTATATTTGAATAAATTCATTGACTTTTATATAATTATGTCAACGGTTTAATATAATTTATTGTGTAGGACTAAGTATGGAACTAAAATACGTAATTAATACTAATGCTCTAATTTTTCAATGAATCTATACCTACGTCCTTGTTACTGTAAATATTTTTCTTCAAGTATGAAATATAAATTAATAATTTCTTCTATCTTTATATGACATTGTGAAAAGAATTGACTGAACTCAAGAAAAATCAGCCTTTACTAACTTGGGCAGTCACAGTAACCCATCCAAGTACTGACTACGCCTGACGTTGCTTAACCGCAAGTGGCAGAGTAGTCGGTGGTCTTTAAAATTTACATCGTAGCAAGGTAAAGTGTTGTGAGATTCTCAGCAAAATTTATATTACTAGACTGCAACAGTTGTTCACTTTCTCACAATTTCGGTGCAATGTGTCTGTACCTGTATTTGAACTAAGGTTTTATTCTATGATAGTGTAAAATTATTAAGGGAAATAACGTATTTGTACAAAATATTTTCTTATTATTAAAGTTTTTGTTGTTTTCTTGTTTCATTTACTTCCTTATTAATCCTATATAACTACAGATAGGTACTTAAAAGAAACTGTCCTGCCTGACTGACTAATTCATTATGTGAAACCGAAACTGCTGAACCTATTTGTATGAAATTTTGCACAGTATGACTATTGACATCATGTATAAGAAATAAGTATATTTAACGAATGAAATAAAGTACCTATAATAGTTTGAAACTTTTTCATATATAAAATCTGTTACACTATTCTAACAGATGATGCATATTTGTCCTTATAATATTATACAAATAAATATAACTAATACATAATTATAGTAGGAGAAGGTAGATATAATGGGCAAGAACCTATTGAACTGAATAGCGATTATAGATGAAGGTATCTAGCGATAATATTTATTCTGGCACAATAACCGACAAAATATTTCGCTACTGGCCTATTAGGTACACGGTGAGTATTACTATCATGTGCGTTGATTCACTTGGGTTCAATATTTATGTCTTTATAACTAGTTTGCGTGTGTAATACCATTATGGATACACGCACCCTACGTCATAGGTGCCTCTCCTTTGGTATACATTTTACTTGAATTTATTCCACTGTGGGAAATGCCGGAAATCTTACATCTACGATTAATGATTATGAAGTATTCTCACCCTTCGAATTTTGAAATTGACATCTGACATTGACAGTATAGTTGGGCAAAACAGTATAGTTAGCTATATAACATTATCTATACATATAATAAAAGAGTAGGATCGAAATTACGCTTCACTAAATATTTTTACCAGAAATTAAGAGGGGTGATAAAAGAAGGGTAGCAGAATGCATAAATGCAATTTTTAAGATTCTTGTCTGTCTGTCTGTCTGTCTGTCTTTCTGTCTGTCTGTCTGTCTGTTTGTTCACGCTAATCTCCGAAGATACTGAACGGATTTTCATGCAATTTACACAAATATATTAAGTAAAGCCCGGGGCAACATATAGGCTTTGTTTTATCGAAATCGGTTCTCGGAAAGAAAAGTTATCATCATTTAAAAATAATTTTAAAGGCACCATATCACCAAATTGCAATGCAAACTGACTCGCGTTGAACTTTTTCGAATTGTCAGATGTCAATCACAGTTTGATATGTAAATGAAATACTTTGATTATTTCGCCATTTCCGATATATGTAATCGTAGAATAGTGGATATGCAGGCCCATTGCGTAACTTCAGATGCGAGTTCGAATCTGAAGGTGGACGGAAATATTTTTTTTGTATTTATTTATTTATTTTTTTAAAGAACTATATTATAAAAATAGAAAATGTATTATTGAAATATTATATGAAAAATTATTTCTTATGAGATCGTTTATTTCACCTTTTCATCCATCCTTTCTCTATTACAATTACGATTATTCGACATTGCTTTTATTGCTTCTTAAGGACTGTCTTCGTATCTTAGAGGTTTCCGCATTTAGCACCGGAAACCCGAGTAGGAATCCCGGGAAAAGGGAATTTAAAAAAAAAATCTCAAAATGAAAATGATCAATTAAATGAAATAAATATCGAGGTGGATACAGTATCTTCACCACTAATTAAATTTATAAAAAAAATAAGTAAATTTCTTTAAAGTCAGGTTCATTTTTTCAACAATGGTTTTCTATTGAATTTCAAATCATACTTCGAACCCCAATCTCAACCACCATTAAACGTGTCGATAATATGATGCAAAATCAACTATCAGTGACTAATTTGATAGCTCTTTCCCAAAAGAAATCACCAAGTACAGAGGATGGAGGATATGTCATTTGAAGAAAGCTTGCTCAAAAGCAAACCCCACGCGAACGAAGTCGCGGGCATCAGCTAGTCAAAGAATAATTCTATTCATATTAAGTATAACGAAGTCTTAAACGCCTAGAACTCTACTCTTGTTGCCAATTACTCAAACTTTCATCAATACTGAGTTTCAATGAAAACTTTTTTGTCACATCGATTAGGTCGCATGTCGCACCATTAAATACAATCTATACTAATAATATTATAAAAAGGAAAGATTTGTATTTTTGGATTTTTGTATGTAAACTCAAAAACTTCTGGACCGATTATACAAATTCTTTCACCAATAGAAAGCTACATTATCAGCGAGAAACATATGTATTATGTATAGTACATCTACTGATGAAGCCGGGGTGCTTTGCTAGTTATATTATAAAACAAAACTATCAAATTCATTTTTTTTATTAAAGTATTCTAAAAATACAGTCATTTGAGACAGATTTTGAATTTTTTTTTTAATTAGAACAATATTTATTTAAAGATACGTTGATTCTTGAACATTTTCGTTTAGTAACGGTTTGTATTTAAAGGTGCGATATATACCTTAAAGGTTGAACTTTATCTTCTCACCTTGTAAGCATTCATTACAAAAACTCTTCTAGGTATTAACATAGAGCTCAAAAAAATGTTAATTATAGTTAATTGGATATATCTACAGTTAAATTCTATATATAATTTATTTATGTAGTATGAATGGCTACATTTAATATAAGGTTGAAACAGTATAGGTAGGTATGTACATACTTCAGTATCTATTACTACTACCCGTATGAAGTATAGACTAGATATCTATTTAGAATCTATGGTATTTACCATCGTGCTTCGTTATTTTAAAACACATTAGAAAGCTCATACGCTGCATACATTATTCAGCTAGTCATAGGTTGAGTATTGGGTATAAGAATTGGTAACAGTAACAATGCAGTATATTCTTCGACCTTGCGATTGCAATAAATTTTACAGTTGTGACACGCAAATCTCTAACTGCGCTTGATTTATAGCAGTGAATACGGTAACAATTTTCCAGTTTTAGATCAATATTCTGGGGCAGTTCAATGTATAACCTATAGCTTGCTTTTTGGAAATTTAATAATATTATCTGATGTCATCGTATATCAGGATTTATTCAATTTCAATCAGACATTTGAACTAATTAAACTTTATGACATATTTCTTGAACCAATTATTTTTTGTGTCTGAAAACCTTAGTTATCCACCACAAAGAGACTTCCCTTATTATTGATTGAAAAAAAAAAAACAAATTCCGAACACTATAAAAGTAATAACAGAAAAGATTTTTCTAATTGTTCATAATTAAATGCATATCACCAGTTATTCGTATGTTGTTTGTACTGCACTCAGCGGGCGATCATGCGCAGGCGCCGCATTACAATATCGCTATTGGCCCTCCGGCTCTAGGGCTGCCAATCTACAATAACAAGAATAAACCAGCCTGCCTTCAATTACTGAGTTATGTCTAGAATTATTACTTATTCTATATCTGTGCGTCAAACGGATATGTCAACGTCCCCGCCATTACTCGGTACAAAAAATCATTATTTTTAATAGCTGCATTCAATTGGTAATTGAACACTTGACGTTTATAATTATTAAAAAAAAACTCGTCTCAATGTTGTCACAATACGACACTTATAGATAGCCAATTGATTTATTAAAATGTTGTCACGCGAACTCTACTTTTGATATAATGATTTTTAATGTTTGCTTCTAAATACAACGTAGAAGCAATATGTAAAATAAAAACACTATGGCCTAGATAATTATACTAATTTGCATGAACGTTACATTGATCGAGTGCCTACACAATATCTAATTGTATCTTCATATGTAGGTACGTACAGTTAATTTTACTGAGAAATTTCATATTTCTGACGCTGGCATATTTTTTTTATTTCATATCTGACTTTAAAATATCTAAGTGTTGAAAATGTAGTATTCATCAGTACGGTCGGCGCAATGGAGTAGTTTATTCGCATTAAATCATACCACTCATAAATCGCGCAAACCCGTTCCGCGGCTTATCAAAACAATACGCAGACACACTTCCAACAACGCAAAGTAAAACGTCTTCTCGATACACTTCTACATTACATTATTACACCTAATTCACTAAGCACAAGGTCTATTTTTAATAATCATATATATAACACTTAAACTTGTTTTCAACTGAGAGAATATCATTTCAAAATTAAGCCTCAAGAGTACGATAAATTTTCATAAATCAGTAATAATTTATCGGAGTATAGACTTTAAGGTGTTTGCAAATTGGTTTATTTTGGTTTTATGGGATTCGTAAACTTAAGACGTTCATTCATTAGATATGTATAGAGTAATCGGTCTCGAATCGCTCCGGGTTTATAGTAATTTTACAACGGGAAGTAAAAAACGATATTTTATAATTATACACGTCTGTAATGATACTGCTGGCACAAAAAGTGAAAAGGTTAGGTTGTTTTATTTCAAGCGGGATTACATAGGCTTATTATCAAAATACTTCAATGTCATTATTGTTATACAAAATAAGATATGTAAAATAATATGAACGGTTTGTCAACACCGTTTCAATCAATTGGTTTAAAAAATAAAGTGAAGATAACCTTAATATCTCTTAACATTTCACCTCTTAGGCACCTTGATGCTTTAGAGGACCACCACAGAATTGATTTCCACACGCTCAAGTATAAAAAATGTAATTTACGTGCATACGTGGTCGTTTATAGTTTATTAAACTGTGCATCGTCGTGCAAATGTCAGGTTAAAGTTGATAACAGCACTATTATCTACAATGTAAGGTATTATTTCAATTATTTGCACAACATACAAGCCATTATTTTTTATGAGTGCTTTCGTTTTGTATGACACGAAAGCGTTTATGCTTTGATGAAAACCGAGTTAAAATTCTTGATCATAGTAATATAGGTACGTGCTGACATAGCTACTAGAAATTATTTTAAATTAAGCGAAGCCCTTAATTATATCTTACTAGTTAGTGTAGTCAAAACCGGTAACTCAATAAAAAAACGTATGGAAATAATAACAGGCTAAGGTTTCAGTTGGAGACTAAGTTATTTTTCCTACCCTAACTCACACTAGCGTATCAAGGTATAAAGAGAAGAATTAATACAAAAATTTAACCTGTTCGTTGGATGTCACCTACCTTCCTTGATTACGATGTGACGTGGATTGTGATCCCGATAAGTCAGATATTTTTACAACATGGTCTAGATCTGATTACTTCGAGAATTACCTGTTTCATTTTAGATATTTTCGTATGATTTAAGTAAAAAATAGGTCAACAGCGCATCATTTAGTGATGTGGTAGATATGTTATCTAATGTGCACACTACTTCTCTCATCTAAAGATATGTGACGTAAAGAAAAAAAAGTTGCTAAAATTCATTATTATTAATAAACCTATCACAATATACTCTACGGTAGGTACATGCAAGTTTCATAAATCCACCTTGCATGTAGATTTAACAGATAAACAAGTTTTGCTACTGATGGTTTGTAATTACATATTGATTGATTTAGTGGTTACAATTTATAAAAAAGCTCAACCTATGGTTTGCCTGTTGAAAAATCAGGAATGCTTTACCAATATAAAAACGCCTATCTTATATACCTCACTATTACTCGGAGGATTATAGGTGTAGCAAATTAAAAACTGATTATTAACTAGAGTGACTAACTGAATAGAGTGATTTTTACATATAGGTTAATGTTAAATTAAAACAAACATGACTATTAGGTACCTACTGTGATTTATTTATCTTTCTTTTGTCTTTGTTATAATAGTAATATTGTGGACATATCAACCACTTGAGAACTGTGATTTTTATGTAGATTTAAGATAAATTATGTATAAAAAATTGCTATGATTATGGAAAATAAAACGTTTTATTCTACTTATTGTTTAACTTTTCTACTGTCCGTGCGACACATTTGTCAAATTAATTAATAGTTAACAATTACCAAAATTAATATATTGGAAATTTACTACTTAAATTAGAATTGTGGCGAATTTACACATATTTTTTTCGTGACAAATTTACTTTGTGGCGAATTTACAACAACCCATCTTATTTAGTATGCGGTGATATTAGTTATTTCGTATATGTATTTGCGTGTTGTTCCCACGAGAATGTAAGTGAGTGCTCCTATTTCACCATACATTCTGCTGATAGAGGACAAATCTTTGTTTTTATTTATTTTTATTTTTTCGTTTATATATATATTTTTCGATTATTATAGTTAATTACTTAAAGATGTCATGTGGAACATGGTGTAATGGTTGCAGCTCCTTACAAAACATTTGTAAAACAAAAACTTGGCGATTAAAAAAGAGTGGCGGCGAGTTTCTTGCCAGTTCTTCTCGTCCGTTCTACGCCCTTGATTTGAGAACTGGCAGTAAATGTAAAACTAGAAGCATTTAATATGTTTTTTTTATTGACGTTCATAAGTGTACATTGTGTTACCTAAATGAATAAATGATTTTTGAATTTTTTTGAATTTTTGATTTTTTTTTTTTTTAAATAAAATACTGTATACCGGATTAAAACGCGATTTATTATTTATATTGTTTAAATTATTTATCCCGACGTTTCGGATGCTTTTCAGCAACCGTGGTCGCGGGGAGACAGAAAGATGACAGTTGTCTGATATTTGAAATGTCACAATGTGACCATGTCCCCGCGACCACGGTTGCTGAAAAGCATCCGAAACGTCGGGATAAATAATTTAAACAATATAAATAATAAATCGCGTTTTAATCCGGTATACAGTATTTTATTTAAATGTGTGATAGGTACTCGCGTTAATAAAAGACAATATTAACCCATATTATTGACGGGCTCATCGGCACCTTGTGTTCCGATGGGTGGTGAGATCAAATTCCGCTGGCCTATGTTTATAATCTTCTGTTAATATGAATACCCTACGTTTCTCTTTTTTAACGGGAGTTAATCAAGATGGAAGAATATCGAAATGCCCACCGAGTAATGAAACAACATTCATAGATAGAAACTTCGTTGTGCAATATAGATAATTTCGGTTTTAATCTATGCATTTCTGAATGCTTTGTTACAAAAATTGCCAGTGTGTCAATGTCATATTGTCTGTCATGATATTTGTGGGAAAGGACAAACAAACAGAACAAAACACATAAGTAATGATATAAGGTTTTAACTAACACCAAAATTAGCTTTTGTAGTATAAAACCATATATTATCAAGTGATTTTGGAAACATCTATAATACTGCGGGTTGCATCGACGTTAAAACTTCGTTTCCAAAGAATAAGTTATCGCGTGTTCGGTGAACATCAGTATCGATACAACGTCATAACAACATATCACAAAGACAACAAACTTTTATCTCTACATTTGTCCAATCCAATTAAACTGTATTTCTTGTTATCAATCAATGCTGCAGTTGAAGCACTCTTATGAGAAGCTTTTAAAAATGGCGTCTAATTGAACTCATTAAGTTATTTATACCGCATATGGTTCAAACTGTTTTTTATTAAAATTTCACTGTAATTTAACTCAGCGTCTCTACACTGTAATCGATGATAAAACATGTGCACTTAAATTGAAAGAAATCGATTTTTGACCACAAATTGAAAAAAATTGTTATTGCCTAAAATTGGATCTATATTTAAGGAAAATAACTTATTTACCGCATACAAACGTGAATTAAGTCTTGAAAGTAATTTGTCAAAGCGGTGAATAAGCCACGATGAGTGAAAGTAGTTGTGTGAAATACCAATTGATAATGAGCGCCAAAAATTTCATGATAAAAATACTCTGTACCCCTGGGGACCTTTAAAACTGTCTCTTACTACCTCAAAAACCGGTAACGCATGTGCAGGTCCTCATTCATGGGTGAAGGTGTTTGTTTCCCATCAGGTAAGCTGCGTGTGCGTTGCTCCCCTATACTATAAAAATAAAACTTTAATTCTCAAAAATTTTAAAACCATCCATGATGGTAAGTGCCTTTAAGTAACACATAGGCCCATATAGGCCTATGTAAAATCATAGTAAAAGTTTCTATAGATAAGTACATTTTAAAGAAGCATCCCTAACTGTGAGCTAATAAATTATTCACGTGTAGCCACTTCGTAAATATACCAAGTGTATGTAAGCTGGTAATTTCGAAGTAATTAGATGCAAATAATCCCAAGTATTCTGATGAACAGCTATAGCGTTACTTTTTGTGCTCGTAGCTAACATAAGGTACCACGTACAAACCAGTTTCGGCTAAGAGCGTTTGCAAAATAGGGTTGAATATTTGTTTAAAAAATACTATGAATAAGTCAGAACCCAGTCAGAATTTTAAAGGAATAGGAGGGACAACTTACTCATTCATTTCTATACTTTATAAATTTAATTTAAAAAAAAAATTGGTTTGTTCAGAAAACATCTTTGAAAAGGAAAAAGAAACATGAATATACTAATTTAATTAAGCACCAAAAATAAAAATTAAAGAAAAAATTAATAAAGCAGATTTCTAAACGGCGAAACTTCTCCGTATAATATACCTACTATGAAAATATTATGTTTTTCATACTGATGGTATTCAGAGCTTCACTATTATTGAAGTTTGTTTTCTGTGTAATGAATGATGAATGAATTCTTAGTTCTTACATTTATGGTACCTCTGCGATTTAAATGCTAGTATAATAACTTTCACATACAAAAGCGGTAATGTTAGGTAATTTTACCTCTAAGATCCTAGGGAGGCCTTAAACCCATAATGTTCATAAAGCTGATGTCACAACTTTCTGCCCTAAATAGGTGTAAAATGTATATAAAGTAAAAACAAATGTTTTAATAAATTTCAAATGTAAAAAAAAATATTCAATTTGTTTGCGGACTCTACATTTCCGGACTTTGCTCCAAGATGAGGTTATTTAAGATGAGATCGATTTTATTGAGATTTATTCCGTAAACAAATCGATGTAAGCTATTTTATCAATTTCAACATAAATATGAGCTTTCACTTCGTTTTTATACAATTATTAATTGGACTATACGAAAAAAATAGTACCTTAATTTAATTTAATTTCTTATCTCGAATATCGATCAAATTTTGCAATTTTTTAGACAAGTACGATATACATTCGCCTAAAAACATAAATTGAAAAGGAAAACCATTCAGAAAATTTTCCCTACATCGTAAATATCTAATCATAAAAAGCATCAATGATTTAATATCACAAGGTGTAAACTAGTTTAATAAAAATATTTAAGTCGCATTGTTTCTTTTAGCACGAAACTTCTGAAAATTCAGTTAACCTTAAGCTCTACAGTAGAAAAGGAGAGAAAGCCTCACGTTTTCTCGCTCCCTTGCCTCTTTAAACACTAAAATGCTCAATAGATGGCAGTAAAAATCGTGAGAATGGTTTGAATCGCCCACTAGTGTCGCCATCTAGCGAAGTTTAACCGAACTTTTATGGCACGTTTAAATCGAAGAGGCCTCTTCGGCAGCTCGTAAACGATTTTATGAGCGCTCCACTTCTCTGCTCAGTATTATCCGGCTGAGTATGGTTGGGAGTCTAATATTTGGGTGCTACTGTTGAACGGTATAGTATTTAATTCAACCGGTGTTCATGGGCTTTTATGTGCGATTCAAGGTGCGATTGGATGGCGTGCTTGAACGTTTATTTGGCTTTATTGTTGGGGTTTGTTTATGCGATTGCTGTTTAACCAAGTACGGGGTTTTGTACATGCTCTTGTTATGATTATTATGTTGTTACGAATAATATGTGAGGTTCTGTGGGAAATTCTTTAAAATAGTACCACTTATTAAATTTTCCTTAAAGATTCGGTGCAGAGTTTTAGTGTTTACTCTTACTTATTAATCATACTAATTACAGTTATTTAATTTTATTTAGTTTTTGATTGTATATATCTTTTTATTATTATTGTAACTAAACGTGATGTAAAGTAAATAATAATTTATCAGTGATTTATATTTGAATTTTCCCAAAATGTAGCCGTGAAAAAGGCAAATCATAAATAAGATCCGATTCAAATTTGTAGAAGATGCTATCGGTATGATTTGTAGGCTCGCACCCGAGAGCGTTTGTCTAGTGATGCGCTGAGTGCCTTTGTGTTTATCGATAAAATGAACACAACAAAACCCACAATATTACGATAATGTGTAAATATAGTTAATACATTTTGCATTAACGATCTAATTATTTATATGTAATGTAAATACATACTCTAATAACCACTTATTAGTGCTAGCTAATTTAGGTGTGTGTCAAATGCCATTACAAAAGTCTGCCTTATTTGATTTATTCAAATAATTAAATGATTCTTAAAGAATTAAAAACTATCAAATAAATTGTCATTGATATACTGAATATATAACCGGAAATCACCGAATATAACTCCGGCCTCACGTGACAAAATGTGACGATGGTCAAACATGAGCGATAAATAACTATTAATGTGAATTCGAACTTCGCCCACATTCATATCGATACAAACCTTATTATCTTTGTGATTTAATATACCTACATGAAATATTCTTTTTAATTCTGTTTACATAATAGGTACATTCCGTTTGCATTTTAAAATCCATATTAGAATGAACGGCGTGAAATATAAATAAACGTAGGTAATTACATAAATCTGGTGTAAATCAATTCTGTTGGTACATGTATAATAAATAAACACAGTGTGACACCCATGCCACCCCGATAGCAACAAATTACATCCTACTTGACCGACAAACATTTTTTTGTATCCAGCACATAACCCGAACAATACTTTATATCTTTTAAATGTGATTTAACAGGTAATTTTTTAAACAGATTACCTTTAAAATAGATTTATGTTCGGGTATCATAAATAGGTAGGTGAGCATCAGAATGAGGAACTACATTCATTTTCATTTACCTCCATTTGTATCGTGGCACCGCGTGGAGATTACGTGATTTAACAAAGGGAGTGCTATAAATCTGTGAGCCCTGTCTTAGTAGGCTTGGTGGGCATTTTTGATATGTGCCTTAAAAGCTTTTTTCTGTATTTAGATGAGAGTTCATTGTGTAATTCATTAAAGTGAGGGTTGGTCGCGGTGCGGTTCGTAATTGATATCGAAAGATAACGCTTTATTTATTAGGTACCAATAAGATGGCCAGGGGCCAAAAGCTGATTTCATAAGAGTAAGACTCAACAAAGATGGTTGTTTGCCTTGTTAGTGAACTTACATCCAATTAGAAGTGCTAATGAATCTTATAATGATAACCAACTTATTAGAAATTAGTGACTAGTTTGTCTTTTA
This sequence comes from Anthocharis cardamines, assembly GCA_905404175.1. NCBI lineage: Eukaryota > Metazoa > Arthropoda > Insecta > Lepidoptera > Pieridae > Anthocharis > Anthocharis cardamines. The sequence continues at coordinate 7,914,489 of FR989959.1, forward strand.
AATTGTTGTCAAACAGCTGCTAAGCAGTAGGTATGTAATTGAATGTAATAGGTATTTATTATTAAATAATTTCTGACACCTAAGTATTTTAGGTAGGATTTTCATTCATAGATAATAATATTCGTGGTATCATAAAAATGAGCTTTGGTAAGATGCTATAAAAGATATAAAGCAAAAGTTATAGTACCTACCTATATTTTAAAATTAAATGAAGTCAATGCTCGGTAAAAGCAAAAGTCTTAGAGATAATTATAAATAATATATTACAACTGCAACGTAGCTATTCATTAAATTAGTTACGTACCATTTTGATTCATTAGCAGTCTGATCACGTGTGAGCCATCATTCGCTTTTACAAATGACTAGACTGTGAAATGCTAATGTTGAGGTGTGATGCCGATTACACTGAGGTTTTATTACAAATTACCATGATGCCTCTTTAATAAAAAATAACTTAATATGTGCCTACTCTATTTTTATCTATATTTTAAAATGACATAGATCTAAAGTAGAAGGCTTTTTATCCACTATGTTTCGTTTTAATTCATTATTTTGGGACCAAAATTACAATAAACTTCATTCTGTCCGCTAACGAACCTATCAAAACAGTGTGGGTGGTCCTATAAACTAGTATTCACATTGTCTATTCTCGAATCGAACTTGCGATTTGCATTGAAAACCTACTCGGCATATATTATAAAGTGGGCATGGTACGCAAGTAATTAGAGCTATGTCGATATCGATACTCAGATTGCGCACCTCATTAAATTTTAGTAAAAAAAAAATTTATATAAATCCGAAAACTTTGCTAGCTGGGTATTTGACAGGTTTTAAAACGAAACTAAAGATACGGTAGCAATACTGACTGACCGTGGGCAGTAGAGTCTAAGAATAGTATTATAGCAGTCCTACTTTACGACAGAAAGTGACAGCTCGATACATTTTGTATAGTTCTGTCTCTTTCTGTCATGAAGGGCTCCTGCAATATGACTATTTTAAGAGATGGCGGTAAAGCGCCTGACTGAGAGCTAGTTGTTGTTAGGAGCAAGTAATACGTCAAGATTAGACAACTAACCCTGCCCCAAACCCTCTAACGTTAGAACGAGATGGAAATATAATGATTGATGAACGAGCGATAGAGATCGCATGAAAACGCGAAACATGGCGTATAACACCCCTGATTTATTGTTAGTGTGCTAAAGTTTGAAAACTATGTGCGTGATGTAAAATTTAGTTTTAAATTTATGTAAAAAACGTATTTTTTTTCATCCGATGTTTAAAATAAAAATTACATATAGTATTTATATTAATTTTTGTTTATAGAATATTATTACTTTAGAAAATTCCCGCGTTCCCTAGAAATGCAGGAGTTAGACACATTTCTATATTATTTTTTTTACGAAAAAGGGCTTTGATTTAAAAGCAAGAGACTTCTGTACCCTGCCCGACTCAATCAACTTTTTTCACTTTTCCCCTTGTTTCTAACCTCGGACCTCTGATGCTAATTAATGCACACGCGTATCTACCATTATAGAGGCGATCTGTAAAAGCATGATCTACGTAATTTGAAAAAAAAAATACTGTAGATATCTACTTAGCTACACAAATACAATGGATGCTTTCTAAATGGGGTTTGTATTTAGCTTGTCTTCCCTCTAGGAGGTCTCCTAGCTCATACTTATTATTTATTGAGATCCTTCTCGAATGAGATCTGTTGTATGCATGAACATCTGTCGGTTGACAATGTGTGTTTCTACTCATCTCCGAATAACAACCTTTAAATGATCTATTTTTAAAGGTGTGTCTATGTCACGTTTGAAAGAGTAGTCTACCATTAGGTAGGTAAACTTTAAAGTTTTCACTTCTGGTAACTTTCAATGATAGAGAAGAAAACATGGACCCTATCCCTAGATGACTCAATAAACTGACGGGCATAATAGGTTGTACAACTACCTTGCGTTTCGATGGATTGCCGACTTTAAGCCTTTTATTTTTATTTGTAAAAAAATCTCACCATTAATAATAAACCGAAAAAGGTTATAAAAAACATTTTTTTGGGACATCGCATTCAATGTTTCAAAAAATTGAAAGTATTAAATTAAAGCTAAAATACCCTAAATTTTAAGTTATTGAATTATCCCAGTTTATTATTATTAACAGTGTGATTTGTCAAACAAACCAATGCTACGTCCATAGGTGGAAAATTCGTGAAACGCAAATTAAGAGTTTCGGCTTCAATCTACGAATATCCGAATGCCTGCAAGAAAAATAAATATAAGTATTCATCGATAACACATCATTAACTTGAAGTTCAATAGCTTATGCACCTGTATACCTACATAGGTCTGAAATATCTAATACTTAATACTTAAAGGTTAAAGTTACGAAACAAAACACTTTCGCTACTTGATATAGCCGTTAGAGTTAATTAATGTCGCTATTGTCATTCCAATTAAAAACTCCTAGTTAAATTTTCATTCATAATTATTATATAATTGGTGACAAATATAGTAAGATAGAGCCCGGCGAGGGCATTGTTCATCCGATGACAAATAATGGCAGATAATTCCACGCTATCGTCTGTCCAATGTGAATTTAGCACTGTTTCGAGCCAATATTCCCAGTTCATATTAAACCTATACAAATGTATAATACGGAGAATTATGTGTGTTCGAAATTTAACACGGCCTGGAGGCTTTAAGTTTTCTGTTCGTGCCCACTGTTGTTTTGTACGCATAAAGGCAGAATACTGAAACGATAATCTATGTTTAGAGCTACTTAAAATGTTCCTGTCTCTCACATTATGTTTATTAATGAAAGTGACAGCAGCTTTTAATAATAAGTATGTTGATAAGCGTTTGAGTATTCGACCACAATGGTTATAAATGTGATAATCTAGGATTTTGGTTTAGATTTATAGTTTAAGAGACTTCCATTTTGGATCTTACTATTACTGATTAAACGCTTTGAAACGGAAGACTTTTTCTAAGACAACTATTTAGATAGACAGAATATATCTACTTCATTCTACACAGAAACATATTTATCTAAGCATGAAGATAGACAAAGCAAAAAAACAATTTGTGCATAAAAATCTATTTATATTTTAATCTTGTGCTTGGCTTACGACAGATACCTACGTAAGCCAAGAACAAGATTAAAATAATATTAAATTTTCTTTAAAAAATCCATATACAAAATCGTCGAATAGATCGACAAGTATCCGCTGACCTAAAAGCCTATCTACAATCTAGAGCTATGAAATGCTCAGTCTGTAAAACCCAGATTATCTTAACAACTCGTATGACTATTCCAGACGTTCATTACAGTATACTGTTGGCTATCTATAGGAAATTTCCTAAAGCGACTAACGATAGTTAATATTCGAAACCCATGATATTCACGCTGAATCGTGACTCGTGACTGAAGTTCGATCTGACAAAACATTAGATTACTTACTAACTTCAGACCACCGCAGTTATCCTATTTATTTGTCTAAATATAGCTTTTATAACAAGCCATGAAAATTTTAGGTAGGAATGTGCATTTCCCAATCTAAGCTCCAACTGATTTACCGTTCATGGTTTAAAGATACCGATATCTAGTCAATAGTTTGATCACTTTTAAAAGTTCAAATTTGAAGAATAATTTACAAGTTTTCTAATAATAGAGCTGATAACAGATTTAAAAACAAACAACAAAACAATCTATAAATTTTTGTATCTTGTTAATAAATACTAACTCAGTTATTCCTCTAAAACCGCAAAGTAAAATAATACACATCAATTTCGTATATTAGCTTAGAGGAACAGCATAAAACTTCCACGAGTTTTCTATACTCGCTCATAAATTTCGCGTTTTTAATAGATAAATAGGGCTTCGCGCAAACGAGCAATATCACATTATTTGGGCCTCCCTCAGGAAAGGCCCTTCTGATAAAGTCTCCTTACCTCACACCCTTTATGTTAATGTACTACGCCAGACGGTGACAACCATTTTTTGGCCCACTTGGTTACATTATGGAAGCTATAAAGAGTATTTCAAATTATATTCTCCATTAAAAGCAGTTGGAATTTATTTTTTAAGTGATTTTCTTTGTTATTTGTAAACGCATTTCGTTTTTAACAAAACGTTTTACTAACTGTAAATCAAAGTAGCCTTTTGAATGCAAATACAGGTAGCTAATTTAAAAAAATAGTTTACAAAACATTAATTATTCTACCGTAGTAACGTGTTACGCTTTAACAAAAGTAAACCCGTGGTGCGATATAATAAAATGTTCAAAACTTGGAAAAAATATGCCCTCATAAACAAAGCAGTTCGGATGCAAAGTTAGATAAAGAACATCTCACACACCTGAGCTAGAAAATTGCTTTTTTCTAAGCGCCTCAAGTTACGCAACTTTCTCCAACAATAAAAGAAGTTTCGCGCAAGAACTTTCTCGCTTTTTGTCGGCAGGTCGTAAATCATAGCATGATATGACGGGTCGATGGGACAAGAAAATAGAAACAAAACAATATTGTGACACAATTTTTTGACAAAAATGCATATTTTTTTGGTGAAAGTTGCATTATTCTTCGCATTTTTTACTTTGGTACATTGCATAGAATCGCTGGATTGTCAAATGGATACCTACTCAATGCATTGACTGGCGTTTTAAAGAATATAGTTTCGAGAAACATAACATAGGGTTGGTATTGTATCTTATCGTTGTCAGCGCATAAAATGTACCCTTATCACAACTAGTTAAAAACTAATTACAGGGGTGACACCACCTTTACATAAATCCTGCGGCTCCGCCAAAATGCCTCGACAAAAGTTATTTTTAAGAAAAATCCCCTCGAGGTTGCGATGCCCCGCCCCGCAGCCTCCGCCCCCGCGCGCTCTGAGAGGAATTTATCACGATTTATATTCATGGCATAACAAAGTGAGCCAGTTTGGGGCGATACATCCCGATAGCGCTCAAATTACAAACAAAATAATGTACAAAACAAAACCCTCGCAAGACCCACGAAAACGACTAAAATCTACTTAATCTACCTTTAAATTTATACTTTTATATTATTACGTATTATTGATTAGGACAGGAAAATGTTGCCAAATGTTTGAAATATCAGGCCGTAACTCTAGCGCCGACGGAACAACAAATCAGCTGTGGTTTGGGACGGAAGTGTTTAGTGCCGGTACAACAGCTATTTTATGCCTTTGACAAACGGATTCCAAATGTCGTCACGAATCTGCTACCCACATGAATTCTAAACACAACATCATATATAATTAAATACGTTAATATCATAAGATCTTTGCGAATTTATTAAATAAACTTTGACACTTGATCTACCGACAAATCGGTTTATATTTGGTACACTTATTTGCCTAGATGATACGCATGAAAATTTAATCATAATATTATATTAATATTTTTTAACGTTGGCATTAAATAAATACTATAACTAACTACATTATTTTTATAAGAAAGTTTTTGCGTTATCTTAAAGACCAGTCATTTTTACTTATACAATAGTTCAAGTATAAAATAATAATCTAAACGAAATATAAGCCTACTAATAGTTCCATTCGAATAGAAAATGACTTTTCGAGGCTAGTCAGCTGTGACATATTCTGACCCTAAAAGTCAATAGCCAAGCTTAAAAACAATTAAGGACAGAGGTCAGTGGATTGATTCCATTGCGACTGGGTACAGACACTAGATAAATCTTTGTAACCGTAGATACCGCTAGATTGTGACAAAGGGGTGCAGTGTAGTCTTCAGGGCTCAGTCGGGGGTGGTTCCACCATAATTGATGAGGTTCTTAGCGCAGCAGGGCGCAGAATTATCATCGTACTACGACACCCGAGTACAAGCTCTCATTAATTTGTGATTAGCCCGCTCTAGAGGTTTTCTTCTAATTAGATAATCAGTTTTTCTTTCCGAGTAATTTGTCTTGCTTAGATCTTGATTGATGGTACCTAGGGGTATTCTCGAGTTACTAAAGCGCATGGGACATTATCTTGCGTCGGATGGTATTCAAGTAGATTGATACCAAGTATGTGTATTCTTATTTTAGTTGTATTCACTACTAATAGGCGTTTTCATATTCGTTCAATTAAAACTCAATCTCACAAGAAATAACACTACATAATTGGATAGGCTGATTGTTGAAATGTATTGAATTCGTTTATTCATCAAAGTTGGGACCTATATTTTTTTGGAGGTATGTAAATCCGACGAATAATATTGCTTTTACGTTATACCTACTGCGCTAATGAAATGCATTCACTTTAAGTAACAAGACGTAAAATACTGTACTTACCTACAAAAAAAAAATTCAACTCATCCCGTAATAAATATCTTAAGCGTCGTGTACTTGGAAAGAGGCAAAAACGTATTCCCCCATACTGTTAGTTTAAAGGTGGATTTGCAGAATATTTATTCATGCATACATGTTCTCGGGGCAAATGTATTCGTCTTTATTTAAGGATTGTCTGAATAAATAGGTTAAATGTTATCGTTTTTATGATATTAAATGTATACATAACAGTTCTCGATGGCTATTATTACTGATGTTACAAACATAAAACATGATTTATGTGCCTATAGTTAATGTTAATTATTTTTGATAATATAAGAAACTTGCTTTAGTTGTTTTTGGCCTCAATGGATTCAAACTAAACGCTGAAGTGAGAATGAGTTTAACTTTGTAGGAATATTGAAAAAAGAACAAAGGTCAAAGGTTTCAAATTGATAAATAAATCAATTATTCCCACAATTCTCATACTCGTATTTATATGAAAGTGGGCAAGAAATCTTACGTGGTTTTATTAGATTAATTCGGTTCGGGGGCACATCGGAGCCAATTTGTCTGATTGCTACCGATGTCAATGTGTATTTTACCTATATATCCGCCATCTCCAATTTCAATAAATTTTGACCCCATCCCTCCGTCCCCATCGATAAATATTTGCGCATGATTAATTCAATAAACTTATTACACGATTGAAATATTTTTTATACCTTGACAAGTCTGAGAAATTGCTAAGGGTCCCCGTGTAGGCATCCAAGTGATTTTGTTTCAAAATATTTAAGAATCTCTTTATACTTTGTTATTTTATAAAAGCAATATAATTCCAAGAATCTTTTCATATTATATTTTCTCTACATTTAACTTAACAATTAAAATTTTGTGAGACTATTGTGTTTATTAGATAAAATTTGTTTTGCTGTTTAAACTATATTTTGCTCCTACTACCTACTAATTATAGATAATATTGAAATTCGATACTGGCAACAAATATAGAATTATATGTTTTTTTATGTACCTACTTTATACGATGTTGAAAAAATATATATAAAGTCATCAAAAAAGGTAACACCTTAGAGCATAGGGCGAATTGTTAATTAGAAGGTTACGTACCTTCTAACCTTCATATCATCAACCAAACACGCCTTTTTCCCGTACGACCAAAATCTCGACGAGGGGAAAAATCCAACGCTAGTACCGGGAAGTGATTCTTCTAAATTAAGCCGATGTATTTCCGACCTTTGATTTCAATATACGAGAATATCCAGGGAACATAAAATTAGATTTATAATAACTTGAGGAGGAGAAATAGAACCTTATGACCTGATATGACTACCACCGTAGCATTAAGCGCCACAGATCCCGCCTTCGAATCCCAGGGAAACAAGATTAAAAAAAAATAGGTTTGGTCAGGCAGAGTACTTCTGTACTGATCACCTTCTTGAAACACCTATTTAAAGATGTTCATTTATAGATATAAACGGAATAGGTACCTATATATTTAGGTTTTCAGGAAATGGTGGAAAAAAATAAATTAGGAAGTAACGTAATGAGTACTATGGAATCGAACGGGTTATCTCATTCGAGACGTTTAAATCGATTTTCCTCAATTTTCCGCGAGAGGGCGCCAGAGGCCCCACTCAATTTATCCGGTGTCGCGAGGCGGGATCGGCCTCTCTATTGTTCGCCAAATGAACTACGCGACGAACCATACACCATAGTTACATTGCTAACGACATTGGGAAATTCGAATACGATTGTCGTAGGCGATAACGAGTGAATAATAAGTACCTACTATCCGATGAAGAGGAAATCTCTTAGAAATTCGTACGGAATTATATTAATAGTGCAAAATTTATAAAACATTAATATTATTGCTGGAAGTTAATTAAAGAATGTAGTATTAGTTTATCGACCCTCTCGAACCCTTTAAATTGTCTTTCATTAAGGAGTTTTGTTTATTTCGCCCAACCGGAACCTATTTGTTGGGCTGCTATTTAAAACATTCGCCCCGTCTGTTTACATAGATCAGATACGTTCAACAAAGGCTTTTGTAATTAAGAAATATATTTTAAGCTGGCGGCAGCTTGCCTTCTACGCGAAATGAATTTACTGGATTAACTGCGTTTCAACTTTTGTTAAATGGAGTTTTGTTTATTTATTGCGATTTAATCTAATCCAAGCTTACGGAATTTATAGAATTAATTTATAAAATTAACGCTTATTTGGCTGCCAAATTGAAAATAGCACTAACTCGAATATCCCGTTATAAGTACAATGGGCAATTATAAATGAGTTCAATAGCGTTATGTGTGTTGGAACCAATATATAATATAAAAGATAGGTAAAACACGCAAAGCAATATTTCGAACGACACCCGAATATAAATTTGGACGGGAGTCCAACCCCAATTTAGGAGTGCATTATTTTCGCTTTCACAGACATCCGATACAATTAAAATCTTCTTTAATTAAGGGACGGCTATATATCATTCGCACGTGGCGCACTGAGTTTTCCACTTGTATACCTACGCTTCCGCCTTAACGTTAAACGGCTTAGGATTATAGGAAGATAGAGAAAAATACATCTTATATTCATTGATATAGGGCTTATGTTTATTTGAATACGGAAGGTGTTTAAGGCATAACTGGACATTGTTTTCGTGTATATGTTTTCACTTTGTCGCAGTGTCTCAGTTATTTAGTCTCACGTGAGGGATGCTCGCAATAAATAGGTGTGCGCAAACATATTTGACGTTTACAATAACCCTCCAAATTGGTTTTCTTATAAGACAATTTGTTAGTAAAAGTTTCATAAATGTTACAACAGTTACACACTTAACTAAGATGAATTATTTTGTAATTCACATTTATAATAATATATAATAAATAAGAAAATATTGTTTGTAATTTTGTATGGTGTATGGTGATCTCCTGTTTCAAATGACTTAATAGATCTTAAGTCGTTTGAAAAACCTGTTACTGATAGAACACTTCTATATGACCAGTTGACACTATTTTGCGTTAAATAACAGAGCTCTTTTATATTAAACCTCTTTAAAAATGTTTAATTTGTGCATAAATATTAATACATGAAACCATAAAATAAGGTTCGTTTTTTGAGTGAGACTGTCCTTTGATGGCAGTGGTCTCGAAAGTCAATAAAAGTGATCAAATTATTTTACTCTCTAATAATATTATTAAAACCGAAAATCTATACATAGATATAATAGATTCGAGACCACTATTTGATGGAGAGGCCATCAGATTATTCACTCATATGCTCTGGTGCGCCACTACAAAATATTATATAGTTATTTACTACATTAAAATTCACCTAAAAGATGAGCCATCAGATAATTAAGCCATAGTTAATTAAGCGACTTCTAATTAACTCATATCTAATTATAAAACAAAACTGTTCCATAATATTTGCTACCAGAATTAGTTTTAAGTGCATTATGCTGAATATTTATGAGGTGTTGTTTCGGAATAGCTATTCTTAAATGAAAAATGCGATAATATATTCTTTAAAAAAACTGTAATCGTTTAAAAATCGTTGCCAAATTCGATATTAAAGCGAGTGGGTCCGAATGTTGAAGCACTCTGGGGGGTTGTAATTCAAGTGACAAATATCGAAGTCCACAATTCATTTTTCTGCTATCTGCGCGTTCGTGTCGCCATCTGTGCCGAGGGACACCCGCCATTGGTTCTCCATCAACGGTCCGTATGATCTATTTTTGCTAGAAATAAAACACTAGCTTTCCCTCTTCGAAACATTTTATAAGTATTTTAAGCCTCGTACGTGACGTTATTTTAGGGTGTCGGTCGTGTTATGGTTTCCGAAGCTATCGCCGACGCGGAAATGGAAATAAAATAAATTTCATTGCACTTACAAAAGAAAGATAAATTTTTCAGTGATTTAAAATCGTTTTGTATCATTAAAAATATTATGTCGCGATTCAGAGCGCATGTATTATCGAGATCGAAAATTTCACGTGCCCATATAATTTTAAGCTCGTAAAGCCTGCACAATAATTCACTGGGAGCATTTGCGGAAAATGCATTTTATTGTTAAAACGTGAATTTTATTTATCGCCGACAGCGCGTGGTGGAGGGGGTTGTAGTTGAGGTGGGGGGCTGATTTGCAGCAGCAGCGCATCGAACCCACCCTTTAGCATGGATTATTTATACTAAAGGTAATTTGGCTGGTTCATTATTGGGAAATGCAACATTTGTGCATTTAACGGCCTGTCATTTGCAGTTCATTAAAAATAAGCTGAAACCGCAATTAATCGTTCCGAGCATTTCAGATTTTATCCCGTTAATGACATTCATCGTTTATTGATATTAATTTGATCAGTGGATCTGACAAGCCATCTTTCTGTGGGTATGCATTTTGCATGCCTATATTTTGAATTTATAATTATATATTCTGTTCAGTAAATAAATGATATTTCCGCCTTATATTATTAGGCACATTGAATCTGAGAAAATGCGTAAAGGTGTTTCAATTCAGTTATGAGTTTCAGTAAAAAAAATATTGATCAGTCACAACTCACATTGCATTCACATTCTTTTACACACAATCGCTTAATTCTCTACCATTGCTTAAAGATCTTTCTCTATCTTGTGATAGAATAACTAGATTAGTGTCAATTTTGCACCTGGCAATCTACATATTATTCAATCAACACACAAGCCATAATCTTCCGTACTAGGTACCTATAACGGTTAAAATAAAAATACTATAATTATTAAAAATGTACCTAGTAACATAAATTTAGGTAAATGCTCAACAAAATAACATTCTGATTAATAATTTATTCTACAGTAATGTTTAAGTCAACTTATAAGAGATAGTACCTAATCACGAGGCGTAACGTACAACTAAGGTACCGCCCATAGCGCATTGTCTACTTGATTTTAATTGAATGTTTATTGTTTAATTATACTTCTTTAGAATGTATGTAAGGTAAGAATGAAATGTATAGGTAAATGGATTTAAAGATCTACATTTTTTGTAAGAAGAAATGCTTTAAATGATTCTTAAGCCAAATTAATAGTCTTAAAATGAACTCCAATAAATAGGAATAAAACGGTAGAGATTTACTTCATGCTATTTACTCGTGAGAAGAGAATACAAAATGCCAACTCTTTTAAAAGCTATTTAGCCCCGATCCCTAGATAGCGTCTACCGCAACGGCTGGCAGTTTTTTCTCGCTGAAAAGCCAATTTGGAATGAATCACTGTAACAGAGGCGAGCATCTGTGCTAATTTACCTACCGGCGGACAGTCTAATGCGAGTGGTTCGCTCGTAAATATGGAATCGCGACCGAGCGCCGAATATCGAAAGCCGGCATTAGTCGGATACAGCTAATACACATGGGGGCACGCGCGATAAATTATCGTGTGTTCATTTGAATTCGATGTTTAATCTGTTCATTGCTTTATCACGCTATTCCTGAATAAATAAGTGATTTTTTTTTATTATTTTAATTTGTGAAAGACGCCCAAGAACGAACATCTTGCAAAGTATTCGTATCAACAATCTGTCATTCAACAGATTTTCCATACAAATTATTTCTCGCGAGTCCCTCTTGCTTGACCCTCTAATTATTTCTAAGCAGTGTACGTAAATGAAAACTAATAGGTACTATAACTTTGAAACAAATATTTTAGTTTTATGTACTTGAAGATTTATTTTAATCCAGTGCCTTATATTATCAAAAACATTGTGGACGGTGTAATAATTTATATTACCTACTTACTATGTGCTATCTATGTATACAGCAAAGCAGCGTTTATTAAATTGAACTGTGCCAATATCTCAGCCTACAATCGCCATACATACCTACATCGATTCTGTCGGTAGTCACGTTGGGAGCGAACGCGTGACGTTTGCAATTCGTTCCTGTGATTTATATTTATATATCGAATTCAATTAGAGCCAATCAGTAAATACATATGCCTATTCGTAAATCAAAAATTGTAAAAAATGTAAATTTGATTAAAAAATTAGGTTGGCAGGGATAGAAGTATGATAATCTACTTTAAATAAGTAAAACAGGCACATAAATCTGAGAATCTCCATAATTGTCTCGGGAATTTACATTTTGGTACTTATCTACATACCTATATGTTCAAATTGTGTTTTACTTATGATATTTTTTTGTTTCAGGTAACAATTTTATGATTCTTTGAAAAAAAAACTATGTGAGTACAAAAGAATTACCTACCTACGGTCTACTATTCTTGCAATTTATCATCGGAGGTTTTATCAAAACCTTTTGATATGCAATAAAGGGAGTAATGTATCAAACTAGTTATCTAAGTTAAACGCAATTTGAAGTATGGCGGCTCTTAAGGCGTTTGTCCCCCGAAAAGGTGGGACGCGACGTTGGGGCTGCCTTATCGCGGAATTGCAGGCTCCCGCCCGTTTACCTTAAGGTCTTTAATATTAAATAATATAAACCATAATTAAATTATCCCTTATACGGTAGTTTTACTCAGCTAGGAGATTATAATTATTATTGAACATTTTTGATATCGATTACGTACTTATGTTTAGCTTATTGTTAATTTAATATTATAACAAATGGTTCGACAGTTTAAAAAACTGAAAATCTCAAAATAAAATCAATTTATTAAAAAAAATGATACATTGTCTTGTACTTACTTGCAAATACATGATGATATGTATTTTATGCAAAGTCCATGTTTCTTAAAGTCCGTGTTGGCATGCAACTTGCGTGCGCCATGGGGAATGAAGATGTTAAATAATTTAGTCGGATGCCTGTATGGTTTATAAGGTTATATACCTGCAAGAGTTAATGCGTAAGGCTTTCCTTTTTAATTAACTACCTTGGATTTACATTTGTATCGACAGGTGTAGATTGATACGTATCTAATAGGTGCTTATAGATTGATGTAGACTTACTTCTAAGGAAATGTAGGTAGGGTAGGCTTACGATTAATTCAGTAAGCATGAGTGATAAAAATGTTCAGTATAAACGTAGAAAAATACATTTTAATTTATATGTTTAAAACCAGTATTGAGGGATTTTATTAAATGAATGAAAATTGCGCATTACCTTATTCTTTAAATTCTTAAAAATATAAGAAAGCTGAAAAGAAACTAAATCCTCCAAAAACATTAATCCTAACGTACAATATTTAATCCTGTTTTTTAAAGTGATCTCCTTCTTTGAATTCCAATATATCTCTATCGAATCGTATTTTTTTATAATTACCGTACCAGCATACAGCATACAAACTTAGTTTACATCAGTAGGTACTGACATACAAACGCTTTGCTATTTCAAAAATAATAAAAATATCTACATGCCAATTTTCATGGTGACTGATCAAACGCCGTTGGAGTTAAGCGATTTCATATAGGTATTAGGTATACAATCAATTTTTATAAAAAACGATAATGTGTAATTAATATGTTCTATATCATCATAGTAAATCCTTACCAAGTACCAAAACCTATATACCAACAATATATTAGTAGGCAAAGCGAAATAATTTCGTGCGTAGGGCCGCAATAAACCAGCTCTACGTTGCGGTGACGCGTGGGTGCGCTGATCTACAATGCGGTCTACCTATTGTTTTCTAATGACTTAATACTGTTGTTAATTAAATAATAAATACATTGTTGATAAGATAACGTTGAGTATGGAACAGTTTTATTTCGTGAAATTACGCATTGTATTAATATGGTTCTTACGCATATTCCGAATTTGGAACATATGACTAACTTAATATATATTGCGTTGCGTTTAGCACTGGTGGTTCCGGGTTCGAATCCCGGACAAACAAAATTTAAAAAAAAAATTCGGTCCGACACAGCATCTTAATTGCCTGTAACAAAAACGATCTGTTATACAGACAGAAATGAGTGAGCCATATTGAGGGAATTGTGCTTAAAATTCTAAAGTTACCTAAGATATACAAAGATATATCACAATTCACAACACAAACATTAATGACGTTTTTTTATGTTAGATATCTACAGACGAGCATGATTTTTACTTGATGGTAGATGATGCGCTGTCGACCTACTTTTTTACTTCGAGCATTCGGAATTCCATATATTGAGACCGAAACACGCAATGTGCATGCACTTCATGGTTTTTTGGTCGGAATTTTGATAATCCTCCCACCCGTTTAATACCGGAAGTGGCCAGACGTGGGGCAGACATGCTTTATAAAAAATTATAATCATGTCGTCCCGGCGGAATTCGAACACGCGACCCATCGATGAACATGCTAGGTGTTCTACCAAACGCGCCAACGACTTTCAAAGGTTTATTATTATATTCGGTTTCAGCACAATACCTTCAATATACCTACTTTTAATTTTCAACATAAATGTAAGTAATCATATAATTTACAATTGGCAATAATTTCGCTCCAAAGGAACGAGCGTGATACCGAAATGAAAATTTATAGCCGGCGAGAAGATTTAACCGCGAGGTTACTTACTCATTGCGTCCCCATATTATGACAAATAACTCGAGTTAGTGGGGGAATCCTACTTAATTTATCTAATGGACTAAATAATATTTATTGAGATAATTATAAGCCCTATTATGAACAGTTACAAGTTTACATACTTTGTCAAAGTTAGACGTTTTAGTTGTAAGTTCTGTTAGTTATAATATTACAAAAGAAAAACACCAATTTTATTTTATTTTCATCATATAACCTTATTTGTATGGTTATGAAAACTTACCACCAAACTAACAATAATATATGGAATAGTTATGTAAAATACATTTAGTAGGTACCTAATATAGAAACTAGCCAGTACTTTATGTAAATACAGTAAAGGTGTTTTGCACTGTGAGATTTAAAAATAAAGAATGCTTTGAAATGTTTTTAATACTTTGAATGGAAAACCTGAAGAAAATTACAGTCTGGGTACTCGGTTAAATCATTGAAAGTCAGCCCTATGTAAGTATTATTTCAATCTATTAGATATTAAATAAGCTTCATGTTGATTTTATTTATTGATGCAATACCAATCCCACACGTGACTGCTAAGATAGATGCACCTCTAGTGTAATAACTAATAACAATTTATTGTTCTGGCTCAATATCCACTGCCATAGCTCTTGATTTGACGTCACCCTTGTACAAATACTATCATTGGCTGTTACTACCACAGAAATTATCTTTTTAAATTTAGAAAATATTACAACGTCCAGAAATGCTCGGAAAGGCCTTGTAGCTTCATAAATTAAATTAATACAGCGATTATAAATTAATTATTTTACAAAAAAAATATTTTGCCAATGCTACCATACTAATTTCATATTACAAAAAATATCCTAACGTCGAGAAATACACTAAATGTGGCCTTGTAGCTTTCAATGTTATATTAATTAAAATAATAATTGAACAATAGTAAATTGCGTTATTCGAATGAATTTCTATTCTAAGCTTCTGATATTTAACCAAATCCTACAAGAACCACTACATATCTATCTATCGTCATGTCGTACCTCATTCCCGTTTCATAACAATCGATGATAGATAAGGCACAAGTTAGTAAGCTTATTAAAAGCTAATAAACAAACCATCGTATTGTAGATCGGACATTTCGTAGCGAGGGAGGTCAGGGGGTTCCACCTCGCGCAAAATTATGTACGACGAACTGGGACCAATATATCAAGGGGAGGACGTGCCAGACTAAGGAGACTGGGTATTATAGGGTGGGCCGTTGGAATACTTAAGAACCCGGTGTCACCCCATTAAAACACACGTTCTGCATTTTTGGTTAGATATTTTAATTTGGGTACGACTTCGCGTGTGTCACGTGTTCTGTTTCCTATCTAAAGTTTAGATAAGCTTTAATGCAATTATATAACTCAATTTCATAACTGTTTTTTTTAAATTCAGACATCAGAACTTCTTTATCTCTGCCTACCCCAATGGGAAAGAGGCGTGATGTATATGTATGTATGTAGAACTTTTTAAAATAGTAAGAGTTTTTCCGCTTAGATATTTTAAAATACGCAACAGACAGACGTTTTAACATAATTCAAGGAATTGCTTCTTGGAAAGTGAAGTATACCTATAGTAGACCTATAGCTATTGCTTTATACCACCCAAAATGAATGAATGTGTAAAAGTTATCACTGGTTAAAAGTCACTTATATTTATAAAATATACATGTTTTTTTCCAGCATTTTGGCTCATTTAGGGATTTGATTATGTATTTTTTTTTAATATAACTTCATATGAATATTTTCTCATAATAACGCAAGTATTTATTTTTTGAATAATTATATTAGGTAGGTAAGAATTTAAACTATGGCATATAAATATTTCCTTTCCGATACTTATTAACAAATATTATTAAAAAAATTAAATTAAGTTTTGAGTTCTATTTTTAAATACTGGTCCTAATCTGTGTTTATTTTCAACCCATCTTCCGCAGTTCGTATACCTTATACGTATAAATATTTCAACGCAAATATGATATTGCGTCCCGATGCGGTTTAAACGGTTGCAAGCGGTTATATTACTCACTATGAAACGAGGCGTGAACGCGGTGCTCTCAGGACGCATCCGGAATCATAATTCCGAAATAACTCCGAGCTCCCTTCTACTCGCCCGCACTTTTTTGGATAAACTGGAATCCCCGTCTCGATGTTAATTCCCAAGATAGACATAATTCGAAATTGGATCCATCTATCCTGCGTACCTACGAACAAAAATAAGTTAGCTTGTACACGCCCGATTTATGCGGTCAAAAACGAAGGCGTCATTTATTAAGCACTCATGCTATTTATAAGATATATATCAAGTTATTTACAGTTATCATCTAATATCGATAAAATTAATATAATATCGAATTCAAAGACCATCTTGACCACTGCACAATTCATTTAACGAGCGATCCTTACGTTTACCAGATCATAAACGACACATAAACATGTTGTCGCCCATTTACAAAACACTCGACTTACCGTTTTAAATGCAAATATGATTATATCTTTGGAGTGACTTCTGATGTAGATATTTTTACTATTTTCAACGTTATCTTCACATGGGTATGGTTGTTTTTTGCAAATGAAATTCAATTTTAGGAGCGCATCGCATCAGCGACTTGACGCTTCACAGATATCGTAAAGATAAACAATATGCGAGTTTTTTATTTCACCTTTGACACTTTAATCCAATTTGTTTCCTTATATCCCACTCAGGGGATAGGGGAATTTCTGTTCTTATAATTGCTTTTTGCTTTTTTGAAATATATGTCTCCTCAGTGGATAACGCGTTTTGTAGTCTATTATGTTTTTTCTGAAAATAGAATTATGATGCAATATAATATCTAAGAAATCTAGAGAGGCTTTAGAGGAGGAGGTAGTTCATAAATTACGAGAGTTCCTCTCTTTGATTATAGACATATAGGTACTTATTTATATATTTTCTACTGCCCATTTTTCCTTAGATGTCTTTTAAATAAATAATTTTGGTACCTACTCTACGTTTATTTTTAATTTTATTTCGACTTCATCTTGAATACATTGATGTGCAAGTAAGACTAGGTAGGTACTAAACTTAAGTCGCATGGAAATCGATTGCCAGCGAGGCCATAGCGATTCTTTTTATAGCCAACTAAGAAAATTGGCTCATTAATCTTTAAGATAAATGTTCCAGGAGTATTAGGCCCATCTTATCAGTATACGAAACTAATGGTACTTTGGATACCAACTTTTTTATCCCAGTGTAATATGTGGCCGAATGGTGTAATGAAATTGACCGTTATATTCTTCGTATTATTAAAGCTAAGAAATACGACGTAATTTTTTTATATCTATGGAATAACGCAATAAGCCATTTATTTTCGAGAATAAATAAAAATGTATATAGGTCAAATATAACTAAAACTGGTAATTTATTTTAATGTCTCTTTGTTCGTAAAGTGGCCTATATTTTTGTAATAACAAAATGTAGCCACAAACTCACAACATTTTCATTTAAGCTAACAAACGACCGATTAAAATACCTTCTTCATCTTGTCACTATCAATCAACACATATTTAGAGGACAAAAGCAGCTGACAGACGTACAGTAAGATATATCGTCATCGAATGACTTTTTAAGTCACAAAGCACTGACGACATCCGCATTTCGTCAAGCGAGAAAAACGCAAGTGACAAATAAAAATGCCTTTATCTGTATTAGGAAGAGCGTTTTAATTCATTAATCGCTTACGATACGTTCGATCATTTCAGTTGTTTATTTCAAATTTATTCTGCTGGGGAAATACAAATGAGTGGTGTGCTAGTGAGGCGATAAATCTTGTCGATGTCTTGGCATGTCGCACGTCGGGTTAAAAGCTCGATAACCGAGACTCACACACCTACCCGAGCCAACAATAAGCTCTCTGCTGTTTTATTTCTTATTCCGTCGCAGCCTAACCAGATATCCGCCAAGTATTTTATGCATAAAAATATCGATATATAATTGCTTCATTACGTTCTTGTGTTGGTGAATAAAATATGTGGGAGTCGCGTACAGGAGGTTCCAGTTCTATCGATAGATTTTGTTTATATTATTTTCTGTTTTGTTAAGGAAAACTCACTAACCGGCTTAATCTATCTGCAAATGTGACAAACAAAAACTAAAGCTGCGTTGTTAGTGGGTTCGTAATAAAAAGCTTTCTATTTTATTGCTATGTACCTACTTCATGTGAAAGATATTGACGAACTCCATTATATAAAATGGAATAAATTATATTAATTTTATGTGGTCAAATAAATAGGTAGGTACCTAACATATTTCTTAGTAGGTACCTAATAGTAACCTAAGTGTGAGTGACAATTTTAATGAGGCTTTTTTAAACTGGTGTAGGTACTAGGTGTGACATTTAATGTGGCAATTTTCAGCGTGCCTAACAAAAACAAAATTAAAGATAATGCACACGATTATCTGCTCAATAAAAAGTAAATTTTACCATTAATAGGTGCTATGCAGGGCTTACAAACTTATCCGCAATTATTAAATAATTGCAGAAGTAATTAGAATTAACGAAGTGAAATAACTTCGATGGGACATGAGAGCTGTTTCAAAGATAATAATGTGATAATTGATACGCTTTATTTGTGGTTTGTATGTGGCTCATTGTGTGACAATTGTTAAGCTCTGATCAATTTGATGAAATAAAGATCAAAGAAAATTATTCCATTCCATGCCCCATTAGGGGACTCGGGAATTAATCATCACCAATTTGGGACATCCTGTATGTTGAGTTCGGAAAGCAAACGCGATCTCTGGTGTCTGTCGGGCCTGTGTCGCTATCGTTGTATCGCAGTGCCACGCCGTTTGCTTTATGGTGCCAGCTTTGGTGTAATATTTCATGGGGATCGCACGCCATGATTCATTCCGAGCCACTTTTTAACTTTTCGAACGCACCTTTAATGAAGGCAGAGCGCAGATAATAGAATTTAAAACTGGATAACGATGTTTAATTTATTCATCATTAACGTAACTTATGATTTTTTTTAATATTGCATATCTACGTAATTTTAATTCTATGTCGGATACCAAAAGCAGGGCGTAATTTAAGAGTAGGTATGTTTTCGAGTTTAAATTTGTGCCAACAGTCTGATCCTTGTCGGTTATAATTGGCTGAAGTTGTCGGTCGACTCGGGTTTTTTTTTACTCTTCTCCCTACATCGACATTAATCTTCGTCTCCCGCGAGGGACGTAAATTGCGACATAGAGACCCTGGAAACAAGCTTTGATGTGACGTATGAACACAGGGCCATGTTATGTTTTATTAAAATTCAAATTTCGAACGGAATGTTCTAACGGCACCGTGCTGTTTCAATTATAATTCTCATGTAGGTACTGAATTACTGCCGTTTTTGAAACACAATATGATTTGTTTGAAACGATTGATAGGATGTGTTTATATCGTGTACCTATATGTGTGTAAAATCGTAGGTAAAGACATATATTTTATTAAGTAGCTCTATATCTAACTTAGGTTCCTATCTACCTCAGTTAATTTTGGTTTGTGTTCAAGATAAAGCTATGTTCAGACATAACTGGTTTTCAGAATTTTTATTTGGTTGTTCCTGAATTTCCTTGATTTTTACAATAATTATCACAATTTCTTATAATATTGTTTGAGAAAAGAAGCGTTTAAAATAAAAGACAGTTTATTTCGTTCTTTCCGAAAGATTTAACTGCGTACAAGTTGTTCATTGTCCGATTTAACAGTCGAATAGCGAGTCCTTTACATAATTCATAACTGCTTATGCATATCGGAACAATTGACACATGTAACAATTTGTATAGTACATTTATTTTTATTTTATTCTGCATAATTTTAATGTTACTGTTGCAATTATTTAACCACTTAGTATTATCCTTACCTATAAAACAGATAGTTAGATATTATTATTACTAACTTAACGGTCTGTAACTAACTTAATATGCTTAAATATAATATTAATTTATTTAGAAGAATTTATTTAACCATAGCTATAGGTAGAGATAAAATTTAATTAATAACTTCAAACAAGTTATGATGAACTATTCAAAAAGAAACGCTCACACAAGAAATAAATCTCCATACGATTTTAAGAAGCATTTATTTATTACCTGATAAGTTTTAATAATTTTTAGTTAGTAAAATTCTATAGTGTATATCTGTGTTTTTCTTTATAAAATGTTAACTAAACGTACATAATTTACCACATAGGTACAAGCTTCAGTGATACAAATTATCTTAGACTTGAAACCTGAAAATTTTAAGTCTGAAACTTCTTTTTCATTTTTAAAAATAATCAAAAATTTTTGTAGGTATTCACAGTTTGATAATGTAAATAAATAAAAAAATGTCATAGTGAATTATTAAATCGTAATAAGGTTAGATTTTTAATACTTTGGGATGTTTTTCTCGATAATGGGTGACAAGTGTGCTTTACAACTTAAGAATATTATAAGAACGCTTAAAACCCCATCTCTATTTGTATACTCCACGCCCTTGCTGTTAGTTAAATTCACAACCTTTCCTATGCCTCACCGTAGTCAGATAAAAATGCGAAAGCTTAAATTAAGCCGCAGTAAATAGTCGGGTAGTCTTCGCCGTTCGCGGGCTAAGCCAAAAAACTGCAAGTGGCTTTAATAAATTATACATGACTCTATTTATAGGATGCTCATTAAGTTTGCAAACTTTTTTTAATAGTGTTTAAAATAAGCAATTAAAGACTATGCGGCGATGTTATCGCTATTATTATACATGCTAGGTCAGTGATGGTAACGATACCACAAGCTTCATTGCTCGCTTGCTCAAACTCTTGCTACATACTTGCCTATAGGGCGAGCAAGGAACATTGTTCTTGTTAGTCTCTCACTAACTCACTCACTAACTGACAGCAAAATCAAATGCCTAATGTTAGCTAGAAGCTCTCCAGTTACTCATAACAGCTCTATAAGAACTCCATTATAATCGCATTGGTAGTAAACAAAAGCATTCCCGTTTCGCATTATGTCCCATACGATAAGAAGCAGACATTTTTCGGTGTTTGTTTTATTGCTTTTTTTTTAAATTATTATCAGCAAGTAGGTGCTAGTCTTCTTTGCCCTGCTCGACCGAATCATTTTTTTACTCGGGATTCGAACCTCTTAAGTGCTAAACAAAATTCCCATAGCGCTGAGCCTTAAAGGTAGTATTTGTACCAATTTGTAATCATAGGTATGTTAGAAGGTAAAATTTACATACCTTGGTTATGGTATTTATTACTACCTACATTGAAATCATATGAAAGCATTCTTTTTACAACAACAAAGTATCTAAAAATATCTTCATAATTGACTCAAAAGTGTATAAAATTAGTTTTCAGTGAGTTGCCAGTAATTAAATTTAAAGTTTTCTGTAGTTTTAATGAGAATGTCTTTGTTAGATAAAGAATTTTCGCGTCGCTTTCGTTTCTCTTCGTAAAAAAGTTAGTTTGTGCAATTCCGCATAACAAATCTAAAATTTTATTTTAAACTGAGAATGCCAGAAAACAAATAAATCAGAGATGTTATTAATAGAGATAAAATAAAAAGAAAGAATTTAATACATTTATTGGCTTAGATACGAAGCTTAATAATTATTATTATTTCCTTGATTTTTGTGTAACATAATCTATGTAAATGTACTATGTATTTATGTAGCATAAATATTCTGTTGTCAGTTGCTAGCAGACTTATCAATGACCTCTATTCACCTTTTGACTGATTTGCACTAAGATAGTGGAGTAGTGCACGGGACCCTTCCTGATTCCCTAATATAACTATGTCAATTGCATTATTATTATATGCATGTCAAAATTATTTGTAAGTAAACGATTGAAGTGAAAATTTACACGCAGTTTTATTACGCAAAGTTCTTATAAGTTACTAGCAATCCGCCCCGGCTTCGCACGGGTAAAAAGAAAAGCCTATGTAAAATTGCGACTATAATTAAAGATCTAAGCTATCCTATCTCTTAAGTTGGACCAGACTGCTCACGGTGTGCCAATTTAATTTAAAATCGGTTAAGTAGTTTAGGAGTCCATCGCGGACAAACATCGTGACAGGAGATTTATATATATTAAAGAAGATTATAATCAAACTCCTCAAAATCTATGTCAATTTCTTTTATTTTCCTTATATATCGTAGTATCGGAGTAGATTCTTATCGTTTCTTGTCAATACAACGAACATTCTCAACCGTTTAAAAATTAAAAGAGTTGAACGATTCAAAGGTAATTGTAAAAGTTTAGGTTCTCGATATAATTATATTTGAATTTGGAAAGACTGCAGGGTAAAACTCAAGCAATTTAAATTCAGCTTAAACTTATCTGTACTCAATTCCCTGATCCGTCACGCTTCTCTTAATAAATCTGCCCAAATACCCTCCCTTGCGATATAAATAAGGTGGATCTTGTTAAAACTTGCGGTAAAAAACTCGTACATTTTCCGTCGTTTTAAGCTTAGACGCTCCCCTTAAGACGGTTTCCTGAGTCATAAATATGTAGATATACGTTCACCTGGGTTAAAGACTACCTAATAAATAGATTTTAGCCCTTATTTAATGCCCTTTTTTAAGTAAATAAGATTAAGCCTTAAATTACCTGCGTGATTGTGTGGTATGCGCGTTGCGTCTAGCGAAGGAAAATCTTATTTAAAAAAATGTTTCGGTCGGGCAAGGCACAGAAGACTAATCGGCTACTAGCCTACAAAAAAATATCAATGAAACTGACATAGAAATGTTGACACAACTAAAAAAAATTCGAATAAAATTAAATGATTTTGTCCATAATTTCTTTACTTTTTTCTAGCATTGCACGAATCAGGCACCTATCATACAATATGATACCTAATTAATGACTGAGATAAAGTCTACATTAATAAGAATATGAAAACTTTATTTGATACACACAAAATGCAAACAAATACCTATTGTGTAATTTGGAAGATTTTCGCGTTCGAACAGAAATACGACTTAAACTTTTACTTATATAAAAGCGGTGACTATAAACTGTGACGCAATGTTAAAGGATGAAAAATAGAATTACGATGAGTTAAATGATTCATTACGTGCCTATCGATTTATGATATATTTTATATCAATAGGAAGTAGGTAATGTATTTGCGCATACCTGTGACTGCGAATTAAATCATAATTGCACACATTGTTCTTGAACAGGTGAGAAACTATTCCAATAACGCAAACAAGTAGGAATTGTTTAAAGATAGCTTTATATTGATGAAAAGTTTATTTCCTAGCACTATACTTAGATCGTTGATAATACTGTTTTTACAACCATATTTATATACGTAGTATCTTTATTTTCTGTATATGGCAATTATAATACCTACTCACTAATGATATAAAAAAATCTGAGCGTAATTAATAAATTTCAGAAATATAAAATTATTAAAAAAAAATTAAGTATCTATCAGGTCAAGTAGGATTCACAATGATTAATTATTTATTTAAACATTAAATTATTCTATCTTGAGTATTATTACTTACTATTTATGATGGAATATATTATGTAAAGTAGAATTATAGACGATTTTAACTTATGTTATGTTAGAAAGCGATTTATTATTATAAACATGACAAACTACCTAGTTTGATGTAGTGGTCTAATTATAAGCAAAACAGATTCTGCAATTATCTCATTACTCATTAATTACTCAAAGTAAACATTGATGTAGTTATCGACCGTCAGCTTTATCATAATTTAATGTCCTCGTTTAGGAATTATTGTTTAATAGAACTGTATATTCAGAAATGAAATCCCCAATGAAAATTTTAAAAAATCGATTTAAATTGATATTATCCATCAGTAATAAAATCGGCCGTCTTATCAACCTTTGTTCTACCGCTTCCAAAGCCTTTCAACTATGTTGGCAATATCAGACTATTTCTGTTGCCCACACATCGTTCCTACCGCCAAGTCAACATTTAACTCAGCACTCCGTACAAAATATACATTAAATCTCATTCACACATTACATAAGTCTGTAACGCAGGTGTTAAAAGCGTATTACAGCTTACAAACAGGCGTTAAGCTTCGGGATTCGGCAGACCATGCCGCGGGAAAATGGTCGAAGATTAGCCGCTTATAGGACTTGCGGATAAAATTAATGTTTCATCTCATATAACGGCTTAATTATGTCTTAATATACCCTTTCAAAGTGGCCGGATTATAGCGTAATTTAAAACTAACACAAGTTTATATAGAGAAAACGTACGGTCTATGATTATAATATGATAAGTTTTCCTATAAACGTGTCTATTTTGTAGTCCAGGCTTCAATTATTTTCTATCGATATTAACAAAGGTATGCAACTCTGTTAGCAAGAATTGTTGGTAAACAAGTTTGTTATGTCTGCTATGCATGCAATCGTGTATTCAAAATTACGGATAAAATTAGAAGTGTAGGTTTAAAAACGTGTCAACGTCAACGATGTTCCACTATTCAATTTCTCATACCATATACATACATCCAGTATTTGAATAACTATGTAATGAAGGAACTAACTGGTTTCGACATTCGTAGCGTCTATCCGAAAATGGTAAAACGACATCGAGTAATTGCTACATAATACATCTAACGCACGCCTCAATATGCGACTCTTCGACTTGCCAAGTTTTTCTTAGAACTTAATCAATACTATCCAGGTGAATACATACTTGAAAAAGCTATTATATGTGACACCTTTTACTCCATTTTAAACGTTTATCAGCCATATAAGTAAATATATATGCGTGCGGTTCGAATTTATTTCATAGACCTCTGTAGTGTCGGGCCTTAATCGTTTGAGTAGATTATCTGAGTTGTTTGTTTAATACAAGCAATAACATGTGAACTTTAACAATTTTCGTGACATACGATCCGGTCAGGCGTGAGTTTTCGTTTATTCTGCGTACGCTGGGTTCGGTCTGAATTTGCATTTTGCACGCGTGATAAGTGGGTAGGATTACACGGGATTCCCACCTACAGCCTCTGTTTGTTCTGGAATAAAGGGCTGTTAAACTTTTTTTCATGATAATTTGGGTCACCTTTAAGAGTAACGAGCGTTGTAAATTTGTTTAAGTAGGCTTTGCCCAAGCATTAGTTTAAATTAAAGGCTTTGCTTATTCTTAAGCGAAAATTTATTTTATCAAAAAATAGGAATTAAATCTTTTATAAAATTAGCTTGACTTTGAATAGTATAGTAAATAAGTATTGTTTTAAATCTTAATTAAACAAACTATTAAGTTTTCCTTTAAATGCTTGGTAAAATGTTAATCACGGTAGGTACCTATTACTATGTGTTGTGGGACGATCAATTCAGCCGCGCGCCGCGAAAGCAGCCCGGCTAACTTCCAAAAATTCTCCAGTAAATCTTTGGCTTTCAGTTCACTTCTTTTAGTCAAGAAATACTTGGCAACTTATTTTATCTCTGCAATGCTTGCATTTCACTATGATCAAATAAATTAATTTTAAAATAGTGTAGATACCTACTTAGTTAGTTTATAGATAGCTGTAGATAGAAAAACCACTTCTAAAGTATTCTTCATTTTCCTTAGTTAATATAAACATAGGTAATTAATTAAGTTTTCATTTGCATATTAAGTTGACAAAAAAGACTTCAAATAGATAAAACTCATTTCAGTTAGAATATCTTTAATTATGTACAAAATTAATTCAAATAATACTTTTAAAAGATTCTACATTTGAAATTGTCGACTCTTAAGTTTTTCTCTGTGACCAATTGTAAATCAGAATACAATTCAAGATTCAAAGTTAAGCGCGACTAAGTTTTACAATATCGCACTACTGCACATCGAGCTTTATCTTACTTGGAACTGTTCAAGGAATATTCACCGGTCGACTTGAATGAAATGTTTTGAGAAAATATTCACTTTTTCCACGTTTTCAAGGAAATACTTGAAGATTAATAAGAATGTAATCAAATATAATTCTTATTGAAAATTCTTTTATCTTTGTTCATAATTAAAGTAGAAAATTGCTTAAATCGAATATTGTTAAATATACCTACCCAAATCTAAAGTGTTATTTTATATCCTATGACTTCTACCTAATATTCTACCCTTTTATGATTTTTAAACAGACTCTTTAAATAATTATGTAACTACTCTAAATAATAAATTAAAAATCTACTTAAATCGCTGAAGGTCTATTTGTTTAATATCGTTTTTATTAGATAAAATTTACATGTCATGCAAGAAAGAATGATACTTTATTGGGAGTAGGTACAATATTATTTTAGTAGGCGGTACCAACGACGCATGCGCGGCCGTCGGATCTTTTCCGTCACCATTTTTAATATCATGTGTATTCCAAATTCAATTATTTCATTGCAAAAAATTCATTGAAAACTGAAAAGCATTCTATTCCATTTTTAAATAGATCCATTTACCTATATAATAAATGTTTTTGTATGTAGGTAGGTATTCAAATATCCATTTCGAGCATCTCCGTCTTCACTTTAGGGTTATATTATAACAATAATAAATGATGCCTACCTTAACGGTTTGTTTATCCAATGTTTTGTTAGCGATTAGTTAATTATAAAAATATTAAATAATATTTATATGCATTGTTTAGAATGGTTTTCATTATGATTTTTATAAAAACCTTCCGTTCTTATTCGAACAATTATTATACTTAAAATAAGTAACTACACTTTTTTACTTATACTTAAACCATCATTATTATTGAATTTGTTGTTCAAATATTTTTTTATCACCAAAACAAAACATTTCCCATGAACTTCGCTCTGTGAATGTTTGGCGTCCTACGTAGACACACGCTCATTTACACATCTTAATGCAGAAATACTGAACAATTAATGACTTATCGATGTGAGACACTTCCAAATACACTATTTTCACAATAAATTAGACTTGAATTACGTAAAAAACTATTAAAATACACAAAAACAATTCGGAAAACGCTAAGACGCGTCATTCGTATTAGCTCAGTTAGATGGCAGGCCAGTCGCATCATTCAATATGGCGTTGGCGCGACCCATTCTGATTGGTCCCCGTTCTATAGTATGAAGTTGGCTGTAATGTGCGAGCGAGATAGATTTATGCGATATTTTGATGTCGATGAGGGATGGTAGAGTTGTATCATTTGTATGCCGGCAACGCTCGAGACCGGTTTCGCCAGAGGCGTTTACGTTGTGTGTGTATGTGCGCTCGGCTATGTGTCGAGGGCAGGTAGACGCTACCTATTTATAATGACGGATCGTATCGCGAAGAGCGCGTGTTGCGTTGGATGAATTAAAAACTGAATGTTTAATTTCAATTTCTTTTTTTTTTTTCAGGTATGGAATATAATCGTGATGGAGTTTGAGTAAGTAAACGGCGAAAATAAGTGGCAGAAAAGATATTTTTGAATAAATATTACATTTTTTGCGCCTTTTTATCACCATAAAATTCTTGAAATAAATTGAATCCGAAAATTTTATAAGAAAAAGAAGATTCTATTTTCGAGTAGATATTAATAAAATACCTACTTTTAATTAATTAAATTTAATGCTGCGGAGAGAAACTCTATCTATCTAACTAAAGCTTCAATTAAATCTTTTGTAGATTATTATAAGTCCTACTATACGCCGTCAGAATCACAGATCAAATTTGGTTTATTTTTGCTACTGTCTATAACTTAATCCTTTATACGACTTCTTTTGGTAACGACCATGATTTACAATCCTTCTTAGGAAGAAGAATTTGTTTAATTATAATTTTACAAAATAATATCTAGATATCGCTGGCCCAGTGTACTGAGATAAATTTATATTGTCGCATAACTACCAATAAATATGCTAATTCTACACAATAACGTCCGTATGTCGCCTAGCCGCTTCAACATTGAACGACTGAAAAAGATATCACACAAAATTGCACTGCGCAATTCTGTTCCGTCATACAGCTCCTAAGCGCCATCGAACAAAATCTCACTTTGTTTCTTTTAGCCGAAAGTCGTATACTTTTGTCGTCGATACTAGAGTTACGACCTTTTGGCGACGCTCGGTAGTTTTATCGACCTAGGCGACTACTAACCCAATAAATTTCGGTGTTTCGCTCAGTGAACGAATGCATCGTCCTAGATACGAATGTGCGGGATTTGACCGCACCGATTTATGTCCCGGATTATGAGTTGCCAAACAGTATTTGTCTGCTCTGAGTAAGCGTTTCCGTCTCATTTATTTATTGGAAATTACAGTTCACATTTTCCTATTTGTCAGTACATGTTATGCCATATGGTTAGGTACTTACTTAAGCAGCATGAGTAAGAGAAGTTGCTCAAATTAAGAAAATAACAAGGCACAACAAGGAAAAATTACAAAAGTGAACAGCTGATGCACCTCAGATTTTTTTTTATGATTTTCACATACAGACACATTTTAGCACTGCTTATATCGGGCCATATTCAAGTCTTTAAGGAAACTTTTATTCAGTTTATGAATATAACAACTTAATTAAGAAAATATAAACTATAATAAAGTATTAATCTCGTAAATCAAGACCAGAGCAACGGCAAAATTAAAACAAAGCCAATATTTAATTGATGACCAAACCTTAATTAACTTGTAATCCATTGGAGCGGCCAAAAAGCTTCACAGATAAAAGAAGCCATCTGCATTCGGTATTCAAATTATTTTCCTAACGTGTTCTTAGTTCCATTTAACTATACTGGTATATATATGTTCATCACGCTCACTCATGCGCATCTATCCCATGCGTGAAGAGCACGACCCACGGATCCAAATTTTTTCTACTTGAAAGGGTAACATAACATTCGATCTCATATGCGTCCAAAATAAACTTAATAAAAAGATCACATCACAAAAGTCTGACTAAACTAAGCTCGTTAAGAGATTTCTGGATAAAGGAATACCGTTTTTTCAGTATCGTTACGATTGTCCAGGCGATCGGATAGGGCGATGGTTGGTTTTCTACTAACTTTTTATAAAACCAACTAGTTTTTTGGCTGAACGGTTAATATAATAGTGCATGGAGAAAGTTGGCTATACAAATGTATTCAACAATGACGTTTTTAGACCCTTGCGCAAGAGAAAGTCGCGGTTGTAAAATGAAAAAAAGTCTTTTGTATTCAAAATAATCAAAAAGAGTAACGGATGAATGTTTTTTAGTTTTCGAACAACCATCTGATAGAACACTTGTGTCTGTGTTTAAATAAGATTAGTGCTAAAGTAAAACAGGAAAAATCATCGGATATACTGGGTGAGTATTTTGTCACGTGAAACCCGGGTATAAAAAATGTCGTCGAAACAAATTTTTCACTACAGGTAGACTAATGGTTAAATGTTACTTTTATCTGATGTGTGTTGTTGAGTTCTTTTGATAAGTAGGTATATAATCTATAAATAATTTCAGTGCCAAGCATTAGTTAGAAATATATCACGTATTTACTAAGTTACTAATAAAATTCTAAGAAATAAACATAAAGTTATTAGAAGTAATATTATACATATTTTTATTATAACGATCAAACGTAAAAATATCGTTGTCCCTTTCAAAACTACGTGAAATACCAGAGACGGCAAAAATTTTAGCTACGAAATTTTTTATACTAGGAGAAGCTAGACGTTCTAGAATTAAATCGTTTTGTGCTACGGCGTAGTCCCTACAGCTACCTATAATTAGCACGTGTTGAATGCAATCTCAAACTTAAGTTTTGTATTGTTTTGAGACGAATTCAATTGTTTTTTTTTCTACCTAACAGACAAAGAAGTAAAAAAAAAAGAATTTTACAAAATAAAAAAATATCTTCTTATCTTCTATTTCTTGGGTTGTTCTTACTTTCCGAAGTTCTTTAATCATTTATTCAGCAAAAGTAGCCCGCGGGATAAGACGGGACATGTTGAATGTGTACGCACATGGAGACACAATGGAGGAGATGCTTAATTAAACTAGCGGCGAGCGAAACGTAAGCATTTAATTTATATCCCTGCAGTAAACTCCGCGAGCTCATCTCACTTGCCTCAATATCATACGCTACGCGATTCGATTGTTAAGCTTTGCTATGTATGGACCATGGTTGGGCTTTATTTTGAATTTTACCACGGAATGCTGTAACGATAATCATAAGGCTTCTCAAAATGTATCTGTCGTACACTTTTCGTAGATTAATGACAGGGACAGCAATAAGTTTTAAGTACAACTCATTGTTGATTTGCGTTTGAGTATTCGGCTGTAAAAATCAAAATCAGAACAGTGGACTTTATGAATGTAAGTTGTAAAACGTTTTTGGTCGATTATTATCAACAGCGCTGTTCGAAATTCAAAAAATTTAAAATTAGCTTATTATATTTTCCGAATAAGAATTTGTATGACATATTTAGGTACATAATTTAAGGAAATATTTGAAAGTTAGTAAATAACTGATTTCATTGTTAATAGTAAATAAGGTAAATAATAGAGTAGTGTTTAGGGTGCACCAAATAGATGTAGGTAGGTAGGTATCTTTATAAGCAATTTATACGTAGCTGATGTTCAATGTTAATCTTAAAAACTTACTAGCGCGAATTCTATCCAATAAGTGTAATTCTAATTGATATTCGACAACGATATAGTAAAACCGCGTTCAGGAAATTCTTGCACCACAAACTTTCCTTATACTCCACTATAGAAAAACGCCCTCAGCTGAACAACTAGAATAAACTATTTTAATTACATCTTGCCTTCTCTTCTGAATTAATAAATAAATAATTAAATGTGTGCCTAATTGATCGTATAAAGACTACACATTAAAATTTCTGGTTCATTTGTTCCGCTCAGTAATATATTAAGGTAGCTTAAAGGGGACTGCTTTCTTCAATTAATAAAGAAAAGCGTATTTGCCTTTATTTATTAGATAATATTAAATAAGCCCACACGTCCAATATTCTATTAGGTACCTACGCAAAAATTATCCATATTCTGAAACTATGCTGAAGCGTAACTCTATTACGCTTCAGCATAGTTCTAAAATCTCTATTTTGTTTCACGAAGAAAACAGAACAGTGATAAGTTCATAAATGTTTATAAAACTAATGTGGGCCTCTTAAAAAATAAGTTAATTTGAATATTTTATTTTAAAAAAAATCACATTCTTAGCTTAATATTAATATTTCATCAGCCTCGTTAATAATATAATAAAATATATAAATATGTCTTCATGACACGAAATTAAGATATCACAGTGTCTGATGATAAATTGTATTTATAAGAGTTAAAAGTAGCACAGTTGAAATATAGTCTTGTTGCGCCAGACAGGCGCTGCGGTTGGGATCGATGTTTCATTTGAGATCCAAGTTGAAGCTGCCAAGGATGTATGGTCTTGTCTACAAACTTTGTATTCAAAGAACGTCCTTTTATTAAAAATGATAGCAGAAATAGCTAGGTATCTATTCGTATGTCAATAGTTAAATACATAAAGATGTCATGTGGAACATGGTGTATTGGATGCAGCGCCTTACAAATATTTTGTAAAACAAAAATTTGGCGATTAAAAAGAGTTACGAAGAGTCTCTTGCCAGTTCTTCTCTTCCGTTCTACGCCCTTGATTTGAGAACTGGCGGTAAATGTAAAATTAGAAGCATTTAATATGTAGGTACTGACGTTCATAAGTGTACATTATGTTACCTAAATGAATAAATGATTTTGAATTTGAATATGTTAATACGGTAATATTATACATATATGAACATAGTCAAGTTGTTTTATCATCGATGCTTAAGAAGTGTGCAAAGATTCGAACAGCTGGATGTGGTTGCAATTTTAATTGTAATATTTTTTTATTCAACCATCCTTGTATTTGACTATTAAGATAAATTAGCTAAAAAATTAAGTTGAAACATAAGGAAATTATCTCGAAAAATCATACAGGAATGAATTTCCGAAATACCAATCTCATCAGAAGAAAACTTATTTTTGATATGCTACTATTTGTTTAGTTCACAAATATAAAATCAAAAATACCTATACACTGCTTTCCAATTAACAATTTACTGCGTTTATTCAAATTGAATTCAGGAGTGGTATCGCTATAAATGGTGGCAATATAATAGCGGCCTTAGACATATTTGAATATCTTGGTTAACATCGGAGACTGGCCATTGTTGCCTGGGCCAAGTATGGACTTAATTAAGAAGGGAATAGGTGGAAGGATCTACAGGCATTTAGATCGTCTCCACACGAATTTAATAATGGCCATGTGTTTCGTTTCAAATTCAATAGAAGTATGAAAAACGAAATATCCTTAGAAAATCTTTATAGTTTTCCCAATTTTGTTGAATTTCTAATCTATTGAATAATGCCACTATTATCTGGATTCTTAGGTTACACTACTTTTTTTTAATAAAAACTCTTTTGTAAACTGTCACTATATACCTATTTTTAACTGTGGTTCTGCTTTGTTTGTCACTGATGTGTAATGTACCTAATTTTCCCGTATTTCTGCAATTTTTAATCCTCAAGCTCAAAACTAGCTCTACCAAATCTAAAAATTATTATTATTATTTAGCATTTATTATGAAGCAGATATTGCAATTTAACGCTATTTATTTTGAACATATCTGAATATAATAGTCATGGATAATTCTACTTTTGGGAAATCAAGATGTATAACTATACCTTCTGAAGTTAAATGTGGTTTCTACTCACCATTGGGAGTAATCTTCATCACAAAGATATACTCGTAATTCATAAGTGTATTAATTAAACAAAATGATTATTACCTTCGATATGAATAGTTACGTTACACTCAGTGTTCTTAAGAGATTGCCTATGTGGAATATTGTATATAAGTACTTTCGAGGCATAAATAGTAACTATGATTATTAAATAAAATTCTATTTGCTCTATTATTGCATGATAAAATACAAGTAATTAAGTAGAGTTAAGTAATAACGTTTGAATTTGATATAGCTTTCTACGGT
Organism: Anthocharis cardamines; assembly: GCA_905404175.1. Taxonomy (NCBI): domain Eukaryota; kingdom Metazoa; phylum Arthropoda; class Insecta; order Lepidoptera; family Pieridae; genus Anthocharis; species Anthocharis cardamines. The sequence goes on from FR989959.1 coordinate 7,948,267, forward strand.
AGGTATATAATACCTACTCGTATTACCCAAAAGAGTGTAGACTCTACGTAGAGTAACGTGTGAAGTTAAATCCTTAGTGGGGTAGACATATTTTTGTGTGCGATCTAAATATTGTTCAATTTTTATTACTACTATTCATATATATTTAAAATTTTAATGAAATGTCATAACAATTTACGACGCTACGATGCATGGTAAAACTCTATAATCCTAAATGAAAAAAGCAAAGTTATAGCTGCGAACAAAAATAACGCACAATTTAAATCGAGATTCGAAATAGGTTTTGAAATCGAATAGAATAAATAAACGCTCCCGGTTCACCAGGTGACAATCTGATCGGCAAAAGAAATAGTCCAAGTTTACATATGGCTGAGTTAAAGTACGATACTCTCAAGAGTGGCCGCATAAATTGGCCTGTTCGTGATGCAGTACCTCGTTGAATATGTATAGGTGCGCTCCCTTCCGTGCTTCTCATTTTACTAATAGATTTCGCTTTGATTAAATTTGTATATCGTTTTATTCATACGAGCATATATTGTTATATAGCGACCGCTTAAATCAGCGGTTACGGTTACGGCCCCCGCGACGTTTCGTTTGGTACATACTCGTACGTTTCGGGTGTTTTGGTACGCGAAAACCCAATTTATAGTGCGGTGCAGTCAATTAGACCAACGCTGATCATGGCTATTAAATATAATGTGTCTGACGAATCTACAAATAGTTTTAATATTAAAGACGATTAAATTATTTGGCAATTTTCATATAGGTATGTACCTACTTAATCGTGTACAGTACGAAAAGCTTCAGTGAAATAGGTAGGTATAAAATAATAAACCTTTAACTTAAACTTCTCTATAGAAAGCAGTAAAAATAAAACTGTATTGTCTCAATTGATTTTGTGCATATATATATACATTGTACATATAAGGTAGGTATGTATAACCTTGCGTTTTGAATATTTAAGTATTTCTATTGGCGCTGTTTTTGTATTTAACCCTGAATCTAGTTCGTGAAATCACATTATTGTAATGTCTTTATTAAGAACGACTGTAGAATGAGCTCACACCCGCTTATTATTATAATTTAGACGAGTGCCCAAAGCTCTATCGGCTGAATGAAGTCATCATTATCAGAATAACCAGTTTCGTTTTAGTAGCATATTTTTATTAGGAAGACATGTGTTGAATATTGTGTTAGACAAATGCTTACAAAAATATATAATACTTTGGATTCAAACATATAAGTAAATATTGTAATATAAATATATATGTTTTGAAAGTTCAGCTCTGTATGCTATTATTTTAAACTTGTGTTCTCAAATCATAGCGGTATTTGATATGCAAGAATGCAACAGATTTCGTGACGGCAACTCATGCCACACTATTTATAATTTTCATGCTTTTTGTTGGCCAGTCACATGTGACCCTACTCTTCGTGTGGTCTAATAAATGTAGAGTCATGGTGGGTTGGAGTACATTTTAATAAGCTATTTATTCTTATCGTCCGATCTCAAACCCACAAAAATTTCGTCTATGCCTAATAAAGATTATTTGAATATAATTCCTCAAAAATAATTAAATTAAGAATTCAAAGTTGTAATTAACAGTAGATATATGTTAGGCTACTTCCGTAAAGAACCACTAATCTTACAAATGGAAGTATTTATGAGCACCTTACCTCATTAGAGACATTAAAAGTTTCCAAGTCATAACGGCGGCAACTCTTACCCGCCTCGTCTCATTGTTCATTCCGAGTTCGTACACGGTTTGACTTGAAATTTGTAGGCAACTCTGAAAAAGTGTCAATTCATCATAGCAAAGCCCCAGGCTTGAGACCAAAGTCCCCCGTATAAATCTCACTTCCATACTTTCGCGTAGGGAGCGACTGCTTTATGAGATCCTTAAGGCAGTATGGATTTGGGAAAATATTTCCTCTGCGTGCTAGCCGTCGACAAATGAACGAGTTCGGCACATTAGAATGTGTGAAAGGTTCTATAGACGCTTTTATTGTTATGCCCAGCAATTTATTTAAAAGCTAGTGCGAATAAGGTTAGTTGGCGCGTACATACGAAATACCTATTTACTAATATTTATGACCTCTCCCCAGTTTTATGGCTGGAGAAAAAGATGGATTCTAATGTTGGTCCCGTGTTCAATTGCTCACATAGCGATTTAGTTTTTATACCAGTCACTTAGAACTAGCAAAACTATTTCGGCGATCAAGGATCGTTGCTGTATACGAAGTGGGTATAAAGGTTCATAATATACGTATATAGGTAGACATTTGAAGATACTTTTAAAAGACTAATGTCATTGGGTCAGAGTGAAATACGACATAGCGGCTGCGACGTTTGTTTTGATACTTACTAATCTTGATTTATCGAGCATGTTGAGAGACAAACTTTATTAATGGACTAGATATACATGCGTAGAGGTCTCGTAGCCTTATGTCAATGTACCTATAAACTACGTATTTATTCATAATTGACCTTAAGTCTTTAATAAATTATTCTAAATTATCATGAAGAGAGACACAGAAAAATTTAAATGTTAGATGTTTAAAATATATAATCAAAATTACGTATTATATAAAAGTTGTTGAGTTTATAATAATTCGTATTGAACTTACTTATCTAACTAAAATTAAATGGGGCATAGATATTTATTTACATAATTTATACCTTTACATATTATGGAGTGCAGACGTGCGTGAGGGCAAGAGCCTAGGCGCGCCTCATTAGAAGCCCTCCTTTCTATTGGTTCTATGCGCCCGCGCACCCGTTTATACCAGACTCGACGACATTTCCATTCCTAGCGTGGAAAATAAACATTTTAGGCGAACGCCCGCGAACTTGAGAATCGAGATTATTCTCAGATAGAGTTTATTGTGTGATAATAAGCCGCTATATGTAAGTTTGCTTGCACTGTATGCTTCGATTCGAATATGTTTTATTAATATTTTGCTACATCAGTGATCTACCTATGAAATATTTTAATAACTTAGTAGTTTTGAGAAGGAACTTAAATGCGAGAGTTACACATGCACAATCGTTTTCCATACAAGGTGTTGCACCAGATACAAATAAATTGGAGTCCTCGTGGGCGAAGTGATTTGAATTGCATTAATTATGAGACTCGCTCACGAAACGAATGCAGGAAATGCAAACGAGAAAGAAAAATGAGAAAATAGGATATATTCACTTCTATTATGTGGAATACGCGCTTTATCTCGATACAAAGTTCAATAAACCATTCGACGAAGCTGCACCGCGAGTGAATCGCGGACGCAAAATTTATGCGACACAATAACGTATACAGGTGTCGCCGAGCTCGGCACCCCTTCAATAAGCCGCCGATGGGAACTAAATAGGATTGGGGATCTTTAAATACAAATACTACACACTATTTCTACCACGAGATACCAGGAGAACAAACGCTGTAAGGCAGTAGTTTATTTCTCATTAATGCGATTTCAAATAGTCTATTAGAAGGAAATATCATAAATCACATGTTGAAGCATTTTTTTATCAGGGAGCAAAACGGAATCCCGTCATAAATCGATGTTGATATTTGCAGCGTGTATGGAATATGAATTATTCTGGTGATTGTTCTCGTCATCGCGTCATGATTTTCATACATAAAGCTACATATTTACATAACAAGTTCTTGATAACAGTTATTTATATTGTGCTTATTACGTTCATTATGTAATAATGAATAACATAGGTACTTAATTAGTAACAATGGCATCGAATTATCCTGCTCGTTGTATGACAACAATTTTTTTGAAGGCGTTTAAAACACTGGTAATTGGAGATGAAATGTACGGGAGTAATGGACGGTGCTTTCATTCTGAGCCACTCCACTCTGATATTCGAGTGTTATGTAGTCCCTACTACCTTCTATATTTCTGTATACCTATTTCTACTGTATTGTTTATTCTTTATGTTTACTATGTACTAATTACTATTTCTTTATTGTGTACCATTTCTTTATATTAACGTAGTGATAAGATTAGTATTAATGACATTGTTTGTTCCCTTAACGTATCCCTACTCCAATCCGACCCTTTAAATACCAAGTCCCGATCCTTTCTAACCAACTTCTATTTCTGATTCCATTACTAACACATCTCTGCTATTTTGTATTATTCTATAAGTTTACAAATAAAAGCCTTAATTATTTTAAAAACCAAGTTTAAGTCACTGCCGCATAACAATTTTGGCGCAGTCGGTAGGATCTACTAGTGTAGAAAGACGGATAAAAACGTACAAAGGACAAACATCGCCTAGTACGGTAGCCTTAGGCTTTTAATAATATTCGCCGAATCATGCTCGTGTTCCTGATACTGTGGTAAGTGGCATTTTACTTGTGGCTCTAATTCCATTTTCCATTTTCATACTATTCCTGCTATTTCTTTGTGTTTATTTATATTTATAACATTCTATTCTATTTCAATATGTCTACACACGAACAAGTTAAAATTGAAAACACAACCGAAACATTACATATAACAACTCTCATTAACTTAATACCCAATTTCGATACAAGTAACCATGACGAAGTATACGGTTTTATTAGGTCCTGTGACACAGTTTTTAAATTATCTAACAAATGTTCTCACGTAACTTTATTAACTTGTGCTCTTAATAATATTAAAGGCATCGCAGCCTCAGAAGTCCGGTGCAAAACATATAGAACGTGGAATGAACTCAAAAGTTTCTTAATAGAAAGATTCGCGAATTCAAAAACGTTACAACATTTAAATATCGAATTACAATCAATGTTCCAAAGGCCTGACGAGTCCTTAACGCAATATTATCATAGGGTTGATCTGTGTCGTTGTAAAATCTTAGAAAAATTGCACACCGAAGTGAGTGATCTAACATTACACGGTCGCGTAGCCACAACCGAAGAGACCGCCTTATGCGTCTTCCTTAATGGACTGTTATCAGACATGGGGATAATGTTAAGAACGAAAGGTTTCGATACCTTAAGGGAAGCAGGTCGCTTTGCAATGCAAGAAGATCAGGTTAGGGCTATGAATAAAGTCCGACAGTCCCTATTTAGACCAAATATTAAACCTAACGGGTATCCAAATAATTACCAATCCATTCGTAATCCGAATATAACATTTCGAAATCCTAATCCTAGATTCACACCTAAAACATGTTCTTATTGCAAAAATATCGGTCATTCTATAAATGAGTGTCGCAAAAAAGCGTACAACGAACATAACAAGCGTACTCAACCTGTTAATGTTCGTCATTTAAACTACGAAGCGACCAACGAGATGAGCGACTCGCTGGAAATCGCTATGAACCCTTGCTCAACAAATTTCGAACAGTAGATTATATTTCTAGTTCTAATAAAGGTATAGGACAAAGTAGTGTGAATGCGTTACCATTACATAATAGATTACCAGCCTATCGGAGGCAATGTAAAGACGCGTCTACACAAACTGACCCATTACCTACTATAAAGACCTACAAACAGGGTAACCAGCCCCAAACCTTTGGTCAAAATACTAAATCCACTGAATCTTATCTCACTGAACCCACTGTATCTACTAAATCCACTGAATCTTATCTCTCTAAACCCACTGTATCTACTAAATCCACTGAATCTTATTTCGCTGAATCCACTGTATCTAAAGAATCAAATCATATACAAAAAAATCCTAACTCTAAAAAATATACTAAATCAAAAGCAAGTACTAAATCAAAGTCTCGTTCTAAGAAAAATAAATCAAATAATACTAAATCAAAAATAAAATCTTTTGCTATTTCTGCTTTAAACGATGTGCCTCCTGAAAACTTATTACACGGAACATTTTCCATAGACGGAAAGCCCGTCACACTTTTGATTGATACCGGAGCAGGTATTTCTGTTATTCGAAAAGACAAAATAGGCTCAACGTCAATTAACGAATCGAATATTGTGTCAATTCAAGGTATTTCTAGTTCTCAATCTTTAACGCTAACTCTCGGTACGTCTAATATTTCGTTGGACGATTTACCCAAACATACATTTCATGTCGCTAATTTAAACATTAAAGCTGATGGTATCTTAGGTAACGATTTTATGACAGAATTCGATTGTAAAATCGAAGTGCAATCAAAAATATTAAGAATTGGTGTTAAAAGTTACAATCTTCATTATTTCCATGAAAAACCAATTCCTTCAAATTCACAGAATAATGTTTGTTTAGATAAACAACTCATTAACAAGCGTTCGGAAACAGTAATTAGATGTTCAACAAACACTATCAATTCCGGGACAGCGATAGTTGAAAAACAAACATTAGATAATGGCATCGTTATCCCACACTCATTAATTACTGTTGTAAACAACTCATTTCTTATAACTTGTATTAACTTGGATAAACAAGATAAAATAATTACTTCTCCAAATATTAATGTTACTCCTTTTAACCCTGATAAGCAAACTAACTACGAAATAAATAATTTCAACTTAATGTCTCAGACGGATCGTCAAAACAAAGTTTTACCTCTTATTAGACGCGATCACTTAAACAAAGAAGAATCCAGTTCCTTAAACAAAGTAATAAGTGAATACTCTGATATTTTCTATATGGAAGGCGATAAATTAACATTCACTAATCATACTAAACATAATATTCCTACAACTTCAGATTTACCAATTAATACCAAAACCTATAGATTTCCACATGTTCACCAACAAGAGGTAAAAACTCAAGTAGATAAAATGTTAAATGAAGATATCATACGTCCTAGTACATCACCATGGAGCAGTCCTATCTGGGTAGTTCCGAAGAAGGTAGACGCCTCAGGAAAACAAAAATGGCGTGTAGTTATCGACTATCGTAAACTTAACGATATTACCATAGGTGATAGTTATCCTTTACCAAACATTACAGACATACTCGACAAATTAGGACATTCAATATACTTTACCACTTTAGATCTAGCATCTGGATTCCATCAAATTGAACTCGACTCTAAAGATATTCCTAAGACCGCATTTAATACTCCTTACGGACACTATGAATTTCTACGAATGCCATTCGGTTTAAAGAATGCGCCCGCTACCTTTCAACGCGCTATGGATAGCGTACTTTATGGATTACAAGGTGAACGTTGCTTCGTATATTTAGATGATATAGTAGTATTTGCTTCTAGTCTCCAAGAACATGAACAAAAGTTAACCGAAGTCTTCAATCGACTTAGGCAAAATGGTTTAAAAGTTCAACCTGACAAGTGCGAATTCCTTAGAAAAGAAGTAGCATATCTAGGTCACGTAATATCTAGTGAAGGTGTAAAACCTAATCCTGAAAAAATTAAGGCAGTTGAAAACTTTCCAGTTCCTAAATCATGTAAAGACATTAAGTCATTTCTAGGTCTAGCCGGTTATTACCGTCGTTTCATTTCTAACTTTAGTAGTTTAACAAAACCTTTAACTAGCCTTCTCAAGAAAGATGTTCCTTTTGTATGGGGCGAATCCCAACAATCAGCTTTCGAAAAATGTAAACAACTTCTTATTAGTCCTCCTATTTTACAATACCCTGATTTCACTAAAGAATTCGTTTTAACAACCGACGCATCAATAAATGCTATCGGAGCAGTATTATCTCAGGGACAAATAGGTAAAGATTTGCCTATCGCATACGCTTCACGTACGCTGAACAAAGCGGAATCTAACTATTCAACGATTGAACGCGAATTGTTAGCAATAGTTTGGGCTGTGAAACATTTCCGTCCCTATCTCTTTGGTAGAAAGTTTAAAATCGTCACCGATCACAAACCATTAACATGGCTTTTCTCTATAAAAGATCCAGGTAGTCGCTTAGTTCGTTGGCGTCTCAAACTCGAAGAATTCGAATACGAAGTCATATATAAAGCTGGTAAAAATAATACCAATGCTGACGCACTCTCTAGACCTCCGATTCTTTACACAAATACTATCGACTTGACTTGTGACAAGAGTACCGATAACACTGAGAACGAAATCGATTCTCACGATGATTATTTACAGTTAAACTTTCAACACTTCACAGAAATTTCGAATTATAGTTTCGACACTCCAAACATTAATAAATCTCCTGACAGGCTCTTAGACGAACGACATAAAAACATATTTATTCCTATTTCTTACGACCTCTCTGATAAAAATAATCTTTACAACGAAGCCATTTCAATATGTTCTCAAGTGGAACCATTCTTAAACAAACCCAAAGCTCTTTACGAAACAGATTTATTGGTTTCAGACAAAAAACAAAATATATTATTTACTTATTCTCGTCCTTCATACTTCGACTCTTGGGACTCTGAAAGTTATTTTAAATCATTACTTAACTGTTTACAGAAAAACGAACTTAAATCTCTTTACGTACCCGACTTGAAAAATGACAATACTTGCAAACTCGTAGGAAACGAACAGTTACGTATTACTGCTTACTTAGCAGATATTTATGAATGTAAAATAACTATTTGTGAAAATAACGTTAAGACTCCTAAACCTGAAGATATTCCTTCAATTCTTAAAACATTTCATGATGATCCACTATCCGGACATCGAGGTATTATTGAAACTACAAGAAAGATAAGATCAGAATACTTTTGGAAGGGTATGACTGATACTATAAAAGAATATATTGATAAATGCCAAATATGTCAACGAAGTAAAATTCAAAGAAAAACTTATAAAGCTCCAATGGTTATTACTTCATCCTCTACTGAACCATTCGAACGTATTTCTATTGACTTAGTCTCTTATTCAGAAGTTACTCATGACTCTAATAAATATATTTTAACATTACAAGATGACTTGACTAGATTTGTACAAGCTTATCCTATTGTAGACAAGCAAGCAATTACCGTAGCAAAGACTCTCTTAGTTTTCTGTCAACATTACGGTGTTCCAAAACGATTCCATTCTGATCAAGGAACAGAATTTGTAAATAGCGTTATAAAACAATTAATGAAATTATTAGGTTCTACTCATACATTAAGCACAGCTTACCATCCTCAAAGCAACGGTTCTATAGAACGTTTCCATGCTACTCTCAGAGATCATATACGATTGTATCACAAGAGAAATAACTCCAATTGGGATCAAATAATTCCCTTCGCAGTTATATGTCATAATACAGCAGTTAATCAATCATTAGGTTTCACTCCTCATGAATTACTTTTCGGGTATAAACCTCGATCACTTTACTCCCTGAAAGAATTTAACGAATATACAACGTGCGATTATTTGAACGATCTTAACGAACGTCTCAAAGTCTCTCGCGACGTCGCTTTACGTAACTTACAAGCAATGAAGGAAAAGGCTAAAGAACGTTACGATAAAAATATTAGAAACATAGCGAAGTATAACGTGGGTGATTATGTAATGCTCAAAGTACCTAACCCTAATAACTTAGACTCTAAATGGGAAGGTCCTTATCTTATTATCAGAATAGGATTCAATGAAAACTATGTAATCAAAAAGAATGGAAGAAACCAAATAGTGCATGCAAATCGCTTAAGACCATTGCACGATTCATAAATCATTTAGAATAATTATCATTATTAATAACTTTAGTTTTATTTTATTTTATAAATCAATTTTAATTCTATTTCAGTTTACCAATTGCTATGGCATTTCCTAATACTATATCCGACGGAAAAGAGAATACTAATTCTAATTATATACATTCATTTTATACACTTATGAATAATCCTTATTTTAGTTTTACTTTGTGTTCTATTATTAAAATTATATTTTACATCGCATTATACAAAACTTATGTAGTTATTAAGGAATTCTTTACAAATAGGTTTAATTCTAATTCTAAAGAAGTCATAGTCTAATTCTAAAATATTTTCTATTTTCTTTTAATATCATTTTTTACAATTTTCTACTAGTTCTTTTATTTTGTATTTTAAATATACTATATTTATAGTACTCGTCACGTCTTTAGAAAAACAAATCGATGATTTTGTTACAAGCAATTTATTTAATAAATCGGGAGCAGTTCATTCTTCGGTCATATCTTTTATAAATCTTTATAAAGAATTATTAGCATCAAGTCATGCTAGAACCTCAGGTAACCTAGTAGCAACCGTGACTCTTCAAAACATTCATGCAATTCTAAACTCTGCTACAATTACATCATACATTTACATGAACAAAATTATTTATATATTAAATTTTCCCTTAGTCAAAAACGACATATTTACATTATACCATTTAATATCAATTCCTATAAGACATCCTGAGTCCACCTTATATTCCACAATCCTACCTGAGCACATGTATCTTGCCATGAGCAAAAACAGTCAACGCTACCTGACGACGAACTCCATGGATAAGTGTAAAGAATTCTCTCCAAACACTCGTGTATGCAGTAAGGTCGCAGTCTACAATTCTAACGCACGACCGATCTGCGAGGTGTCCATCTTGCTGACGAATTCCAAAGATGTACCACAAAACTGCGAGGTATCTACATTCTCCGCGCACTTCAACACATTTCATCCACTGAAGAATAACAAATGGATTTTCATACTTTCGAAGAAAACTTCATATGCTGTGGAATGCAACGGAAAAACTACACATGGTGAAATATTTGGACATGGAATAATTCTACTACAACCTGCATGTAAATTTTATACACCAATGGTTACACTCATCGCTGAAGACTCCAAATCAAAAAACATAAGTCACCCCATTGTTACTGTCGACGTGGAAGACAATTGCATTGAAGGAACCCCAAATTTTTATAATCCAGAACTCATACCAATTCAAGTCAACGATGTTTCCTTAGATTCTCTCAATACCATTAAAGAAGAGATCAAACATCATTCTAAAATATTACAACAAGAAAAATATATAATTCAAGAACACCCATATCATTTAACTCTAATGAGTTTATTAGTTGGCTCAGCTCTCCTTATTTTTATTTTTTATAAGTTTTGCAATTGTTGCAATCCCTTTAAATACTTTTACCCAAGAAGAAATTCTCACGAACAAGGGTGCATACAAATATTCAACAATTGTTTCGACCGATCCCGAAGACAACAACAAATTGAGATTCCGATGTCTGCATTCAACACGACGACGACGACGGCTTGCATCAGCTCAGACGACGAGGAAGAAGACGCCCAACAACACTCCTCAAAAAGTTCACGCCAACAGGCGCAATCTTTATTTTAAGGGGGGAGGTGTTATGTAGTCCCTACTACCTTCTATATTTCTGTATACCTATTTCTACTGTATTGTTTATTCTTTATGTTTACTATGTACTAATTACTATTTCTTTATTGTGTACCATTTCTTTATATTAACGTAGTGATAAGATTAGTATTAATGACATTGTTTGTTCCCTTAACGTATCCCTACTCCAATCCGACCCTTTAAATACCAAGTCCCGATCCTTTCTAACCAACTTCTATTTCTGATTCCATTACTAACACATCTCTGCTATTTTGTATTATTCTATAAGTTTACAAATAAAAGCCTTAATTATTTTAAAAACCAAGTTTAAGTCACTGCCGCATAACACGAGGAAATTCTTAATTGGTCCACCTTTTGTGACGTCCAATATCGCCGCTCAGATAATAACACCACCAATTATTAGCAGATCGTTGCTTTTAATTAGCTGTTGGGTAAGTTCTGAACATATTACTGCTGAATTTTGATCGAGTCCCTGATTTGGTTGTCGAAGAGAGACGTCGTGATTCACGATCGCTTCCGCGAGACCAATTAAATTGAAACGGGACTCATAATTACTACAGGTCCTTTCAAGAGTGCGTTCTTAATTTAAAATTAATCTGTTAAATTTTGGAAAATAAATTTAACAGATTCACTACCTATGCTTAAAGTTTTATGGAAAAACTAAAAATATTAAGTAGTTCTCAAATGCGGAAAGTCATCATCATACATTATCAACAGTAGGTATATTTTAAAAAGAGAATCGGAATTAATTTTCACAAATAAGGCATTGTCAAGGATCTAAAAGAAATAAAATTTCTTATCGGTTCGCAATTAAAGCATCCCGAAGGTGACCCTATATTCCTAAAGCTAAATAAAAACTTTGCATTCATCGAATACTAACGAAAAGAGCTTCACTGAATTTCTGCATCGAAAAAGTCCCTGAGCGATACTTATCAAGTGTTTGAAATGACACAACTGGATTCCATCCCTTTCGACATGTCCTTTTTCCGTTCGGGAAATAAAACTGACGAATTTCTCAATAAAAGGGAGATGACCGACGAGTTATCACGTACTGGTTCCGAAGTGGGTATTTGGAGCGGTGCAGCAAAAAGTATTCAGGGGCCATTATTATGGCATTTTTGTCGTCTGACAGGGCTGCGTGGTCGCGGCCATTACGGCATCGCGGCGGAGGGGTTGAGACGTGGAGGGGCGAAGTATTCGTGTGTCCCCCCTCGCCCCTCTGCGTTGCCGACCCGGACACCCGCTCGCCCGCGCCATCCATCTTCGATATGCACATAAAGCGAACCGGACTCGTAACGGCGGGCCCACATTCCCATTGCTCTTAAATTTATTTATCTCTTTATTAATTCTCAACTTGAATTTTAATGCTTGTGAAATTCGCCTTTAAATGCATCGAGTTAGACTCGACGTGTTTATTGAGTGTTTATCGGCGTCCGAGATAAGGACTTCATTAGATCAACTTTTATCGGTTATGTAAATTATCATATCTATACCTACTTTAATTCTTTTAACAAAGTTGATGGAATGCGTAGGTACCTAAGACTAGCAAGGTGTAAGTAAAAATGCATTAAACGTTTTTTATGTGAAATAACTTCGCATAAGTGGATTGAACAGCTGCATTTTGAAGCGTAGACTATATAGAAGAAATTATAATTATTATAATACTTTATTCACCACCTTACCTAGTTATTACAAGCCGGTTTGAGGCTCCTTATTTGTAAATTTTTTTTCGCCACGCTGCTTTTTAAATAGTTAGGGAACTATTCAATAAAAAATTAAACCTTTAATGGTACTTGTAATTTTGCATTGTATTTAAAACTATATATGTTTTATATTTTAATAAATAATAAAAACTTAAAGTCATTAATGTTAATAAATATAGGCTTTTCCGCATAAGTCTACAAGGGGTCTATCAGCTGTTAGGTACCTACAAGTACAAATTTCTATAAGAACTCCATGGTTATTTTCTGTTCAAGACTTATTACCTACTTATATCCATTAAAGGCCGGCAACGCATCCTCAACTCAACTCTGGTGTTGCGGATATCCATGGGCGGCGGTAGTCACTTACCATCAGGTGACACGCCTGTCCGTTTGCCTCCTCTAATAAAAAAAGTATATTTTGTTCGAATTTCAGTGGGTAACATCAAAATGTAGTTGATGTTTTAACCATTGGTGTCATAGGTACCATTGCGTAGTTTAATCGGAACAAAATAAATAAAAATAGGTATATAAGTTGCTTTCAAGAGCTCGCGTGGTCATTCTAATGAAGTGTGCAATTGTCGATATCGCGGACATGGCTAGAGGGACTTAATTAATTCTTGTCTCTGGTACAGGCGTGATTTTAATGTCGCTACATTTCCACAATCTGACTAACTTTCTTCTGTACACTTTATTCTATTTATTAGGTAGGTACGGTAATTCTTTCCTTACCTAATTTTTATGTCAATGAGTAATGAAGCGAGAAATAGTTTCGCATTAATACCAAGCACTTAAGCCTACCGATAAAGTCCTTTTTATATGTAAACGCAATTTTTCTAATAGTTTGCGAAAACAAGTAGGTATGATATGCATTTTTGCACCTAATTGAATTTAAAACTATCTCAACATTACAAAATGTATAAACCTAAATATTTGAATATTTATATATGGGTATAGAGAAAATAAGGCAAAAAATACCTTTACATAAACGTCATAACCATGAGGTTTCAAGTCATGCATGCACGATCTAATAGTCACCTTACGAACTCTACCCTTCAACCTCAGATGTGAGCCAAGCTTGAATCTGTTCATAATCAATGAGCTCTTACGAAATATTAAACTTTTCATGAAAACTAGTTTAGGACTGACTGACTTTTTTTAATCATCAGAATAAATTTTGACAAGTGACATATTTTGTCAATAATTAAAATACCTATGTATTAACCTTAGATTATTTAAATAATCAAAGGTATTAACAATAACGCTTTACATATTTATTTTCACTGAACCATTTTTAAGCTTAAGTTTTTTTATTGTTTGTATGATTGGTTTTTGTGTACAATAAAGTAATATTCTATTCTATTTTTTGTTCAATATTTTTAGAAATTAGTAAGTATAGGGAAGACGTTTTTGAGAGTTAATTTATTGAACAAAATTTTAAAACACGATAAATAAATCTTATATTATTAAAATTGGAATAAGTAAGAGATCCTAAACAATATTTTTTTACTGAAGTAATATAAGTAATTTATAATAGATTGAAGTTATTTTTGTATGTATTGCTAATGCATATAAAAACACCTATAACAAAAAATAAATAATACTATGTAATTATATATTAAATATCTACGTCGCATTTATAATAATTTTGCACTGTGAAATTAAGACCTTCATATAATAAATTGCCCAAAAAGTTTTTATAATTTCTACAGACAAGTACATTTTCTTAAAGTTACTTAAATTAAAACCTTAACGCCATGAAAATAGGGTCGAGCTCTTTTGTGCCATGCAGGAGTTGATAATAACTCTCTATATGTCCTCAGGCCCGAAAATTTATCAGAGAATCAGCTTTCTGTTATAAATTGAGATTGTGTTTGTGAGATAGCCCTATCTACAGTATCAAACATATCACAAACACATAGATATCAAGTTAGTTGCTGTAATTTGCAATTGCGTCTTTGTGTTAATTGATCGCACCTTCCTGTTACTATCGATAATTGACAATAAATTGTTACGCACATTAATCTCTACATCAAATTACCTATCTAACTGCGTATTGGGATCAATGTGTATCAAAATTATATCACCATCATGTCTCGGTTTACATAAGCGATTTCCATATAATGACTGACGCTTGATATATATATTTTGTAGGCTTATATGTATAGGTATTGTACTTATAGATTTTTCTTATCATTGTGATATTCATCTCCAAAACATTTATCTGAACACGCCTAAGAACGTGAGGCACGCACTAATTAACGTTCAACGTGAAACTTTGCTGAACCCCACCAATATTTCTTGACCTGCAGTACTTCATATATTTACCCCAGTTTCCTTCTATAAGGACTGGTTGGGGTGTCTGATTAAACTGGTTGCACCTTAATTGCGTGTCTAACGCTCCCTACACGTAACATGGCCTTTTATTAGGTGGAAATTCTGTATACGGCACTACATCCAGGCTTCGGGTGAGAGTTATGATGAACGCTCCACAATATTTACGGCTCTTCTCAATTTGTATGCTTTTTGTTTTTGCAACAACACACATAAATCATGTTACGATGTATAAATTTCATTACACTGTATTGTTATTTAAATTAAAGCAACTTTTTATATAGTGCTAATTTTGATGTAGGCTACTAATTAGAATTACTTTATTACCATATTATCTTCTAGTTATTATAATGCGTGACTGTAGAAAAATGAAAATATTTAAACAAATAAATGAAAAATAGTGTTAACAAAAGAAGTCTAACCAGACCTTTAAGCCAAGTCTTATTTTATTTGGCCAGGTAACGACCAGGGCATAAAATATTTATACTAATAATAATGCGTAGTATACAACAATTTAAAAATCGAATTAAAATTACATTCTATTTCTATCTAAAACTTCGCATCGATTTTATGCTTCCGATCTAAAACAAAAGCTCTTTCGATGAAAGCGCAATGCGCAGTTTTTATTTGATTTATTAGCGAGTTCGATTTGATGATTTATGCACCGCGTATCTAGCTCAATGAGGCTTGATATAGTTGATGCATTATTGTCATGTTACTCGACAATCATAAACGTCTGCATTACACGCGGCCCATTGTTTATGATCACTGTTAGCGCCTTTACATTATGAATTTAAAATGAGCTAAATGTTCATGATATGATCGATCGGAATATTTATTATTCTTAATGTAGAGTTAAGAAAGGCTTTACAGTTGAATTGAATTTAAACAGATCAATTTACTGGAAAAAGCGTTAAATTGAACGGCATGAATGATTGTCTCAAATAATAATAGATGACGTCAATTGTACCTATTAAAATTTGTATTTTAATAGGTACATCTTATTTGGATTTTTAATTTAGCTATTACAAAATTATGAGTGAATGTGAATGTAACTGATTTAAGCGATCGATAATAATTCGTTACTATTCAATTCGTGAACATTTTTTACTATTAAAGCTCGTAAAAAAGTCCCATGGCGAAGGACTTTGTAACGGTAAGTTCCTTTAAAGAGTTTTATCCTGAACAATGGGCCAACAATATAGAATTTTAGAAAGCTGACCATTCGTTGTGCAACTTTCTCCCTTTATCTCGTGCACAAAGGTAAGAAGTTAAAACTTACAATTCTTATAGTTTTTTACGATTCGTTCCGACAATACAAAGGCCATAAAAATTTTGCAAACATTTATTTCCTTAATGGTTTAAATGAAGTTTTGTTGATAATGACATCTTAATATGGTATCTTTTACTAATTTAAATAGGTCCTTGAATTTAACCTCAGAGTATTATGATACGAAATATAAATTATTTTGATGGGCTCATTGGCGCATTTGGTAGAACACCTACTGTGCGCTCAAATGGCCCGTGGGTTCGAATTCCACCATTGACGATATAATTTTCTGTAACCATGTCTTATCAACGACTTCGGATATTGAATGGGTGGGAAGAATATCGAGATTTCGACCGAGTAACGAACCACCGTTCATAGATGGAAAAACCGAGAAGTGCATATTGCGCATTTCGATTTGTCTATGGATTTCCAAATACTCGAAGTAAAAAGTAGGTCTACAGCGCATCATTGACTGATGTTCTGTGGTTGAGGTATTACCTACCATCAAGTGAACCTCGTGCTCCTCTGTCGAAATCTAACATAAAAAAATGAAATAATCGAAACAAAACGACTTAATTAAAAAAAACGATAACATCGAAACGTAAACAAATTCAGTTACTAAAAAAATTAAAACAATTGTTGCAACGAAAAGTGGAGATACCTACTCAGCATACGCTAATTTCCAGTAATGCGTAGTTCTTCAATACCTCTTCAAGCCCTTCACTAATTCCAATGTGGGAAAACCCCTACTCACATGCATATAATAATTTTGTTATTAACTACGATTTTTTATCTCTAACTAAGCAATTTTGCTACGCATGTATTCGAGTGTTTACCATTGATTAGTACAACAATATATAAACAGATACGGATCTAGGCACATAGTTAGGTATTAAATTGTGCTGTAACGACGTTTACGAGCATATTGGCGCCATGCAGGGTGCAACATGCTAAGGCTATCACTTACCCCGTCCGTGGCTAATTCACTGTGACAAATTAACAACGCTGAATGCATACCCTCCAGTTTAATGCGTACTTACGCATCTGCCTGTGTATATATACTACTCTATGACGGATTTTTTTAATTGATGTTTCCTAATTCAAAAAGGTGATGGTGGTCTTCTTCTTTATACATTTTCTGGGTTCTATGAACGAATTTACTTATAATTATTGGTGAAATAAACTTAATACAAAAAAAATCTATCTTACCTAACATCGGTTATCAGTATGTAGGTACGTGCATCTCTTGTGGCCACCAAGAGACAGGCTGTGTCTAATTTAAAACCCCGTCACACTTTTATATACTAAATTGATAAATAATATATTAATACACTTTCAAAGATTGAAAACATTTGAAGGCTTTTACTTTGTTGAAAAGTAAGACAATCTTTAAATACCGGTGTCAAATGAATTTTCTTAATGTCAAATGAAATCAATCATTATTTCATAACATTAAAATATAACATAATAGAAAAAAAATAGCATGTAAACTACTACTTATCTGTAGGTAACCTGAAACAGTTATCTACCGTTATCAGTTGGTTATATTTTGCAAACAGAAATATAACTAATACAACAATCAAATCAACATACGGTAAATATTAAAGTAGGTACTAACTATAACAAAAAATTAAAGTATTAAGAAAATACGCTAAGTAGTCAGTCAGATTAACTCTTTTGATTAAATCATTTTTAAATACTATACTTTGAACATATGAAAAGAATCAATCCATTTTCGGTATTCGGTAAGGTATTTCTTAAACATTTATCAAATATCTTTGTCTCAAAACGTCGTTGTTTTTCAGTGTACATCTATGTATGGCTTTGACCTCTCCATTTCGAGCTTCGAATCGTAAAAGGTAATACAGATCAACAAAGAAAGGTATTGTTGATCTCGATACCATAAATGTATAGCTAAGAATAGATTATAGAACAGAGTCAGAAATAGGATAAAACGTACATACATTGGTGAAACATGCTCTGTGGATTTCTCACGCGATCGCGTCAAATGAAGATACTGTACCTACTTAAACTACTTTTTTAATCACAAAATTAAGCCTTTAAACCTACCTCTTACCTTTATTGGGGCTTGTTTATTAAACCGGGTAAATATAGAATAATTGAATAGCCTGTTCAATAATCATTTAATCGTTTTTTAAGGTAGGTATTGCTAGATGTAAATAAAAATGTAATTAAAATAATTGCTGTACTGAAATTACTAGTAATAAAATATTGTGCTAAGGAATTCAACATTCCTTCATCGAATTTATGACTGTCGAAAGAAACATGAGTAACCTCTAGGTCGGTCTGCATAGTATGATTCAGTGGAGTACCTTGTAGACATTGGATATGAAATATTGTCTACAAGACCGTCGTTTATCTCTGACGAACCCAATGCAGCCCAACTGGAAACATATACACATTATACAAACATACTTAGATATTATTAGTTGAACCAAAAAGTCCTTTTTTCAAAGAGTTCTTAATCTAAATTTTCATCGTTCATTTAGGTACTGGCAACTACTAATATGTCGTAGACGAGGATAATAAGAAGTCTTATTTGAATTTAGAATTGGTTTTAAAGTTTGTGGGAGGAAATACTTGCAAATACAAAAAAAATATTTGTATTGTAATTGTAAATAAAGTAATTCTATATTTTGAAATTTTAATTAAAGGCTTTTGTACGTTAATCTTAAATATCTAAGGAAAATAAATAATTAACTTTAAACAAGAGTTAAAAATGTATCAGACCTTCTGGAATTAATGCTTCCCGTGGGAGACGTGAGGGAAATTTATGTTTTCATCCGCTACCTTATTTGTTTTCTCATCAAACTTACACATTTAGGATAGATATTTACATATTAATATTAAGCTCTTTCTTTTTTTAATTTAAATATCGTGAATTTTTTTTTTTAATTTTTTTCTCCGGTTCGACTTTTTTATATTTCTTTTTTTTTTTTCAAAAATTATTATTACTCATACATAGATTCAATAAATATACAAGTCATTGCCTGAATATACCTTTGTTTTATACATTTATATTTTAATTTAATTTATATTTTGCACAAAGTAAAAATAAAATATATATACGGCTTACACTGAAGAAACCATTTTGAATATATTTCACAATTTCCTCTAACAAAACGACGCTAGGTATTGCGACGTTGGCGGCCCGCTATCGGATAATCTACATGTCCAGTACTGACGTAGACGGACTAACAAACTTAACTGATCACAGAAGCTATTGTTACGAAACTCGTATGTAAATGTGACTAGTTCAAGTAAATCGTGTGGAGTTGTCTTTTTATGTGGGCTTTATATGCTGATATAGAACTTGGTATCAGAAACATAAGAGCGCACTTGTGTATAGTGAGGAAATTTTATATTTAGTATACTTCTGTATGGATATTATACCCTGGTAGATGTGTCGTCAAACATTAAATATAATAGGATAAATAATGAGAAGTAAACACACTACGCAACTCTAAAGTTTTTGGCGAGAAAGTGAAAATAATTACTAACTACTAATTTTATAAAAAGAGGATAAAAATCCTTTCTATTATTAATATTGTTCTACGTCCACATTTCGTATAAAATATGAAAAGGAATCAATAATACAGACTTTATGGCCATAATCAAATCTTTAGTAATGATTCTTGAAATATGTTTGATTATAATTATAAGAACATATAAAGTGAAATTAAAAATTATATATTAATACAATGAAGGTCAGAGTTGATATAAAATAAAACATGCCTTTATTTCGTTCCCTAAGGACGGCATCCAGAAAGTAGTGACTTAAAAGAAGCACAGTGAGCTTTTTGTCATGTTTAATTATTCATTACGAGTTTTCCATGCAAAGTCTAGTGTAAAAGTTAGTTTATAAACACGCATGCAGTTTGCAAGTTTGCAGCAATCAATACTACAATTTAGCTTTGTTGCGCACGCATGCATCATGTTATCCACGCGATGCAATACCGTAAACAAATCAATCACGTACGCAATCCACCGGCTAGACATCTGACTGATATAAAGAGTCGCAAAACTAAAAAATAGCCCTGACCCGCAACAAATTCCGCTTGTTTGCCCGCTTTCCGCGGAGTGACTCGCATAAATCGACCAAAAAGTCAAATTGCGGCGATAGCTCACTGCCCTCAACTAAAAATTGCGATGTCCAGACAAATATTGCATGGGCGCTTGTTGTTTAGCCAACTTTTTATTCGTTGTACAACTTCATTTTATTTTTGACGTACTGAAATACCGGCTCAGATAAGTGCACATAATTGCTCTGAAGTGAGTTTTTTGTTCTATTATACGCGGAAAAGTGCATGCGAAATTTAATTTTTAAATATCCACCTACAATATACTGTTGTACCTACCTGTACTTTTGTCACTGGTTTTTACATACATTCCTTTAATTACGGATGTAAAAATACATGGTAATTACGAGGCAGTGAAGGTTGTATTTTGTTAACAATTTATTCCACATTGCGGTGCTGTATTAATCCCTCAAAGCTTTTGCAGCGGCGAGAACGCGCTGATAAACTGCAAAACTAATGCCACGCGATTGCATTACGATGCAAACTTTTTCAGTAACGGTGGCAGCGCTACGAAAATCGAACAAAACCAATGGAATATATTGACTAGTTTTTCACAGCACAACGACAGGGAACGATCTGATAATTATTCCGCAATTTTTGCCAACGTTTTTCCGAATATAAATTAAAGTAAGCTAATTTTAGTATTTTAATATTTTTCGTTCGAAACATATTATCGATTCTATAACTGTAAGTTTGATGAGTTTTTTCTTTATGAAATTGTCAAATTAATGTATAGACGAGATTTTGCTGCCTATTTCCACTCACATCAGATGATGATCATCATCGTCATCCGATTTTTTGTGTGTCCAAGACCTCACTCGTCCTCCAAATTTAATAAATTAAAGCTATTGTAACTTCAATGTCACTGAAAATAGTAGATTTATTAATGCAATTGCAACTATCGAAACAACATATGAACATCTGAAGACGAGAACCAAGGCCACATAAAAGTTGCGCGTGTGTGTTGGGATTCTCTTATGATGATTTAGTACAGTACGCAACATCGTTGGATGTATTTACCGGCGTATGAACGGATTATGTGGGCGAGAGCAAACACGGGGCAGCGGACGCCATATTGTGATTTATCGCGGACTTTTGATTCGCGGGTTTATTGCCGTTTACTATAGAGGGCGACATTTTAAGTCCGAAGTACACATTTTTCTTAAATAATTATAATAATATAATTGAAATAGGATAGCGTTTGTTTGCGATTACACCTGATCTGTTGATGCAAACTAAGGTGGTTAATCACGCTTTCCTATGAAAAAAATTGGATTTTAAAATTGGAGTGTTATTAACATTATGGGCTTTCCGACCATCCAAGAATTTTCTGTCATTTTTCAGCCTTAAGATTTCTCATCATCTAATAAAGAGTTTTGAAGAAAAGAATATGAAGAAAGTAATTGCATTTTCCCTTTCCGCAATCTCGACAGCATGTTTGTTAATAAACCTGGCATTCAATGTTTCCCCTAAACGATTTTTCTCGTCCGAAATAAATAAGACAAGCAATAAATCATAAACGCCCATTTCCCGCTAGATACAAAACAACGGACAGACAAGGGAGGCTGGAAAATTATGACAAATCATGCATTAAACATAGGGAATAAATGTTTTCTTATCACGTACCTATTCCTGTTTTGATATTAGTTTTCCTTTATCTTTATTGACACAGGTTTCGGGGAGTATGATTTAAAGCTTTTTATAGCGTGATCTCTGTAAAACTCTTAATAATATGAGAACTGTTTACAATCATTTTTAAGTAAAGTTGAACACGCCTTTTTATCTTAGATATCGACATACGGACATACGGCTCTGGAGCCATTTATTTTGGTTGAAAACAATTTTCTTACGAGAGCTTAAATAAGCTTTTTGTTAACCTGCAGGCTGTTCACACTACTTTACATTTATTGTTGATAATTCAGAAAATTATAGTACATTACCATTAAATTAAAATGTCAATAAGGCAATCGACCAAGAATTTGTATAAATAAAAACAGTACTGTAATATTTTCTTCTTTACTTGCATATTCCTTTGTTCCTACAGACATAACTCTCCACTAAAAACTGCAATGTCTCAACGCATTCAGACTGCAGATCTAGTAAATTTATTTCAAACGCAGACAAAATCCTAGCGAAATCCCTGCCTCAACGACCAAACTTGCATTTAAGCATAATGCAAACAGTATTTACTTTCACATAAGTATCTTATGTATAACCGCTTTAAACTGGTAACTATTCTTATACACGTTTCATGTGTTTTTGTATGATGATAATATGGAAAGGGAGTTCACTTATAAATTTATATTATACAAAAACATTCAATGTCCTTATAATATATCCTACTTTGTAACAGGTCTATGAATATTACTGGAAACAATGTTTTAATAGACGTTCTTGTATTAAATTTTAATATGATTAAGGCTCTGTTACTTTGTAAGTAAAACTTTGAACTTAAAAAACAAACAAGTTGCATACCATGATATATCTTGTTACTGAAACTTTTCTTTGTCAAATGATGAATATCATCCGTGAAATATTAAAGGAATTACTTTGTCCATTAAATTGTAGAGTTTATATCCAGAGATTTACTTACCTAGCTGTTGTGCCTTTGTGGTTTCTTTGCCAACTCCAAACTTAACTAGGAAACTTGCTCCAACCAATCTTGCCACGGCAACCACTAAATGCCAAATCTATATCAGGTGAATCCGATATGAACTTAAAGATTTTTAAAGTTTACGGTAAGGAGATTTAATGAAGCTTATTGAGGAAGTTAAAATTATTTGAATAATTAAAAAAAGTAAATATTCTAAAAACGCTTGATGGAGCATTCAGTAGTAAACAGTAATGGTGTTAAACAGGTAGTAGGAATATTGATATTCCGACCGGGTAACCAACCAACACCATACATTGAGAATCCGCGAAGTGCATATTGCGCGTTTCGGTTTCAGATACACTTCTGAAAACTTAATACTATTTCATGTCCTGTACCTGAGGTTCAATCGTCCGAGGACGTATTAGTCTCCAAAAAAAAAACTGAAACTGTTAAAGTGCTTGTTAAAGGTTGCTGAAAAGCATCCGAAACGTCGGGATAAATAATTTAAGCAATAAATCGCGTTTTAATCCGGTATACAGTATTTTATTTAAATGTGTGATACTCGCGTTAATAAAAGACAATATTAACTGTTAAAGTGGATAAAAAATACTATTATAGTAATGTACATACTATTTGTAAATAGTGAAACAAATGATAAGGTAGTAAGTCTTTTACTTATTACCTCTACCTACTACTCTTTTATTCCGAGTAATAATATGGGTATCGAAGTAGGTACATTATTATCTGAATTGTATGACTCGGCTTCAAGTCTTTACAATACATACGTTAAATCGCAAATTGGCGGTTCACTCGATCGGACAGTTTAGCTCCACTCACGTACTGATTTTTCACTGTAAATAACCGACTCTAATGTCTTAACTTAAGGATGGTATCGGCACGTTTGACAGTATATGATTTGTATGGCCAATGGATACGTGGTAGGTAAAATGTCTACTTTGCGGTCTCCGCTATGTAATCAAACACGTTACCGGTTTGTACCGGTTTAACCTATTCAACTGGGTAATGTCGGAAAATTCATGTATTATTTCACGAAATGTCTGAATTAGCGACGGTTTTATTGTGAATAATAAATCTTGAAGATAGCGAACCACTACATATAAATTATCCTAAATCGGATTTATAATACCTATGGTCTGTCACATTTATTACGATAATAAATTGATTTTTACAATAGATACTAATGTTTTGGCTTATACGTCAAAATATAAATCAAAAAAACATTCCATTGGAGTCAATGTATCGCTATAATTTTACACCTCCAGAACAAAACGTCAAATTATCGGAAATATCCATGAAATCAAAGCACCTATCGACTATCTATGGTACTTCATCTTACGTTTTTTATTCACACGATCAATTCGCAGGTAGGTGATACGTCTGCGATTTCGTGGTTTGAGTTCTTGTATTTCAAGATAAAACGTAGACTAATCCGAAGGAAGAAAGGCGACCAGCGATATATCAAAGTTTGACAGCTACAAGTACTGAGCAATATGGCGTCCACGCCACCCAATGAGGCACTGCCCCGTCACACGGAGCGCTTCGTTACTAACGAACATTAATCACCCCTGATTTATTAGGGAAGGAGTGACACTTTATATTCTATTTTCGAGGTCTAACGAGTTTTTCAAAATGTTTTCTGCGAGATTCGAACAGCTGCATCTTGTTAACGTGGTTCCAGTGATTTGTTTTCTGTTCAAATTATTCGCGTGAATAAGCGAATTGATAATATTTGTATGAATTCGAATTACGTGCTCCCTTTTACAATTTTCAATTGAATATAGATATCATGCATTATGTGTTATTCGTGTTATAAGCTGAATGATCTCGTAAATCCTGTATCAGTACGCCGTTATTGATTTATGCCTCATATATTTCGAGTAACGAATGTATTGATCGTATTTTATCGTCAAGGAAATGCGTTGTATACATTATGTTACTGCAGTATTGAGGGCTTTAGACTTAAATTGATTTTTAAATAAGTTCAAATGCGCCCCTTGAAAAGTCTCAGGATTTCACATGCCACATACGTCAAGGTTGTAGTCCTAATCCCGAAGGGATGTCCAATTTTTATTGCTTTCGACCCTGATCTATGAGCTAATATGGATCCAGTATATCGAAAAGCGATGTCCAAAGGGTTCAAATATTGTTTAGGGCACATCTCCGAGATCATGATATTATCTCGTTTAAACTTTAATATTGCCTCCGTTATGAATTGCGTCCGATGTCGAAGGCGTAACTTTATTACGTGCGTGATATAAATAAAACATATGGCCATGTAAAATATAAAGGGCAGTGTCTACATCATGTATAAAAGTTTTACGAGTTTATATACATCACAGCAATGGACTTTAAAACCATCAATTAGCAATTTGCATTTATTGAAAACGCTACTTAATTTTTACATGGTAATCAAGGCTGAAGACTGAGACTCGATCGATATGCTAATTTTCTTCAATAAACCGACCCGGAATGTATTTCGTCGTACGTACGTCGTTTTAGTTTTGAAATAGTCATAAAATCTGTCTATGTTTAAATATCATTTACCACCCCATTAAATACCTAGTTATGTTTTTCATCGGGTAATAGAATATTATCAATTAATAGCAATTACATTTTGCAATAATTATATCCATGAAAGACAGATTGGTACTTGTTAATAAGTTGATTTATGTTCTGTAATTAAGTAGATAGTTCATTGCAGTCACAAAACTTTATTGCATGATAATTTATAAGTCTACCAAAGTTTTTTCGTGAAGATCTGTCATAAATATGCCTCGATAACAGTTGTAAAAATTCAATTTCAAACATAAAGTAACATTTAAAAAAATAAATAGTACGTTTAACCCTTAATGTCATAATATTGTCTGAGTTCGGATCAATAAAAGAAGTTGTTTATCTCAAAGGCACTTAATTTCGCTATTGTTTTCAAATTTTCATTCCTTTTTTCGTACACTCCATCTAGAGCGCCATAATACCGGATTAAATTGATTCCGTGGCGGGAACTTGTCGAATAAAAAATTCTCGTTCGAATGTAAGAAAACCACGCTTCGGCCGTGTTTCATTTTCAACTTGGAGTCAATTAAGCTTTGCCAATTTAAGTACTCGGGTATTCCGTGCTGTTGACTAATGTATTATTCATATTGTGTTTTTGAGATAACAAGCAGTCTCTTAAGTCGATACACATCTAGTGCTCTGATTGGAAGTGTGCTGTGCAGATAGCGGCATTATGGAAACTATTATAAATTAAACGTGCACACGTTCCTGTTGCGGTTCTCATTGCAATGAACATTCTGCACTGAACTGAAAGAGACATTCAGTCTAATAGAAATCATATTAGTATCTTACTTGATTTAGGGGAAGAGTCGTGTCGCACGATATTCCGAGTAAATAGAAATGTAAATTTTATTTTTTCACGCAAAATCTAATATTTTAAAATATTATTTAAGAATAAGGGCTTTCAAGAATTATTTGATGTTTCATCGTCTTCGAATATTTCTAGATAAAGCCAAATTTTATATTGGCTACGAAGATCAAAAGTTACGACAATGTTCTTAGATTAATTTTAATGATATGAAAAACAACTATTGAAAATTAAGCACGACTTTAATTGCTTACAATGTTATACGAATCTATATAAAGAGGCCGCGACACGAATCCCTACCGATATAAATGTTATACATATTTATAGCTATTATGTATCGTATGATCGTTGAGGTTGGACCACCCAGGTTGTAGGCTGCGTTACCTGTATAATACTACCTCATGTGTTCACTTTATATGTAAAATGCCTTTAGGTATCGTAAACGTTTCTCATACAGTGTCGCTGAAGGTGTTCTTTTACGTACGAATTTCGTAATTTTCGATTCGTTGTACCAATAAGAGTTATTAGCTCGATCAACTGGTTACCTCTGAATATGTAATAAGCGAAATTCGGAAAAATAAGAGGCCGATTATAAAAACTTGTTTTGTGTGTAAAAT
Organism: Anthocharis cardamines; assembly: GCA_905404175.1. Taxonomy (NCBI): domain Eukaryota; kingdom Metazoa; phylum Arthropoda; class Insecta; order Lepidoptera; family Pieridae; genus Anthocharis; species Anthocharis cardamines. Next base: position 7,975,464 of record FR989959.1, read on the forward strand.
CGATCGTTAATGTCATGAATTTCTACATGGTATCACGTACGCAAGTAACCGATGTTTTTTAACATTAATTATATGTGTTAATAAAATGATCCAAAATATGTTTAGTTATGAAACTACGAGATGAATAGCATAGTATTTACGAATATTTATGTCTCTATAACAATGTTAAATATAGGTAGTTCTATGTTGACTTTAATCTTCGTAAAGCACATTTAATTTACATAATTATATCATATAAAATTACATGCCTACGCTTGCACATTACTTACTATTATGCGAAACACCAATGCCTTTATCTCTTATTCTATAACAGCTTTCACACTTGAGGTTATTGTTTTTACAGACCCTAACGATCCCACAAGTATAAATAAAGACATCCTGCGGCAACATGCGTCACATGTACCATAAAAAAACTTCCAAGACAGCGTAGAAATAGCGCAGCGGGTGTAAATCACGCTGAAAAGTTTTACGAATTACGAACAATTAAAACATCGAAGCAAACAACAGTTGTTGCGAATGTCCCCCGCAATTGCGAGACCATTGCGAATTACGAACGGCTTACTGGCAATAGATCTTAGTTCAAAATTCTTTACGACTAATATAAACTTGCGCAATCCTTTTGTCGCTCGACAGAAGGAAAGCGGGGAAGTTGGGTGAGTTTCTTTTGTTCGAGACACGTGTTGCAAAACGGGTTGGACCTGACACTTGTTCCGATGTCTTGGAAACATTGAGTCGATTGTCGTGGAAGTATTCGTTTTTTTACTTTTCAAGTGTAAAAAAATTAAGGGAAATAATGGATAACTCGTATTTGATTCCTTCTTGATTAGAAAGGCGGGAGTGATGTTTATTATCTTGCCTAACACGATTTTCTACGTGTAAGATATTGCTCATATCATTTGGAGTATCCAGGGCAAGATTTAAGGGATCCTGAGCCCGGATATAATAGAGACTTCGGGGAAAAAATCTCCCGAACTCCAACGAGTAGGTACCATACCATAATCAACTAGTAAACAACTTTTAATATGATTTTGCTGTTTTACCTTTACCTACTGTACTTTGTATAAACATGATTATATTATTAGTAAATATTTAAAAAAAATATTTCGAATATTTTTTTTTGTCGAATATTTGGAGCCAGTTCCCCAAAGTCTCCCGACCTCTAAATACGGTCCGTATTATATTAGGAGTATCAGAACAAAAACCAACTAACTTTGTCAACTTTTTTTTCTTTAGAAGTTTGACTCTAAAGAAAAAAAATGGCATGTCAGTGTTTTCAAAGCTAGATTAAAAGCTGAATCGCGTGTTGGAATTCAGGCCTGAGTCTACACCGATATTTTTGTAATGGCAAACGAAACGCAAAAGGGTCTTGCGCCCGACAACCTAAAATGCCGGAACTCGATACAGATGCACAGATGATGTTTCAGATTTGCTGCTTACGGAAACATTCAGCGTCATTATTTACCTATTAAGGCCTCACCACACATCTTTTTTGCTAGTCAAAGATCCGCCCAACGTCTTAATGAAGCCATTTGTGTCATGTTTATTGCTTTTATGGTGAACACGAGATTTTAAGTTGAATTTACAAGGCGTAGATTGACAGAAATCACTGACATTAATTAGGCCACATAAATAAAGTATTCTTAATTTTTATTTTTATATACATATTTATTTGCTTTATGTATCATTTTGATTAAGATAAAAGTGAATATAAGTACGATAATTTTTATATTCGTTAAGAAGATTGGCGTGATGACCTACTTGTTTTTCTCTTAATTGGATACAATCATTTATGGTGTCGATATGGCGGTGAAAATACGTATATATATTTTTATATTATCAAGACTAATAAGGCTTTATTAAGGCAGGATATAAATTAATATAAAATAACTGTAAATTAATATTAATATCGACTGATTATATATAAAGTACTTACTCCTATATTACAAGATATACCGGAAAGAAAAGGTTCGTATATTTACGTCGACTCGTGCCGGAGGCTTTTACGGCTTAGACAATTAGCGTCACTCAATTAAGCTACCTCCTCTAGCAGAAATAAATTTGTTAATTATTAAAAAGGTTGCACTTAGAGAATTAAGCGCTTATATACCTACTCCAGAACATATATTTTTTAAGATTTATCCAATTCGGATGAGAGCGAGGTTAAAACCTAAATTTAACTAATCCTTATCTTTTGGCAATTAATTTTAGCCATGAAATTACGCATGTATTTACAAAGACTTACCATACACTATTAATATCTTTATTCTAAAATTATGAAAGGTTAAGTCTAAGTAGTCCGCCTCCGTGGCTCACTGGTAAGCGCGATATTATATTCGAATCCCTTGAAAACAAAATTTAAAAAATGTTTCGGTCAGGCAGAGCACAGAAGGCTGATCAGCTACTTGCCTGTGCACATTCTGAAGCTGCACGTTTATATATTTTTCTCTAACGAATAAAATATATAATATCTTAAACCGAAGCTCATGCATAGTTCAATAAACAATTCTGCGTCCCGTGACGTGAACTCTTTCAATATAATAGATAAATGCATACATGCACTGTGGTCTGTAAGCTGCCCGCTCCCACTACTTGAGATAATTAAGCCATTAAATCGCTTGCCAACCCTTTTACACTGTGAGAAGCGTTCTTCGGCCTCGTTTTAAAGTGGTTTTATTTTAGTATCAACTTCAAAGGCAACGTGTTTGTTGAGTGCTCAGTCTTTTAAGTTCTTGATTAGTTTTTGACACTATAAATAAATATAAATATAGTTATGTAGTGCATGAAACATAATTATTGTAAAGTTTTTATCTTACGTCAATGGAACCTATCAACACTCCTACTTCTGATGTCATAAAAATAATATATTGATTCTGGCACTTAAAGTTTTTGTAGTAATAACTCAAGGTTATTTTTGAAATAAGGAATAATTATTATATAAATTTTAGACAAAAACGTTTCTTAATTGAGCTATCAAACAAAATTCACAAAAAACTATTTACCTACTTATGAATATATTAAGTATAATTTTACGTAGGTATGAAGAAATAAATCATGTGGGAAAAATTGTACGTAAAATTAAGGTGATGGCAATCGAAAGAATAATCTGATTATTTCTATTATGGAACATTTATTTACTTAATTTTGTTGTCCTTAAAACTTTTAAAGCAATAGGTATTAAGTTACAAAAATAAATAATAAGTACCTACATATTATGTAGAACGTTGACCAATTACGTCTTTTTTCTCCAACGTATTCGTGGTTAGCCTAAACGTGAACGAATTTTCACGACCTGCGGCCATGAGGCCCGTACCGAGCTATCTCAGATCGAATTCTCGGGAACCAATTCAGAACCATTTCCAGTAAGCAAGCCTCAACGAAATTTAATAACGTTCGCCAATTTTCGATATCCAGGTACCGACTACCAACGTATTTTGAGTTTATTCAACTACCGCGTGATAAAAATAACAAATTTATTTTTGCAATAAGTTCCAATCCAATGACTAGCAGCGATGCTTACCATTGATCAATATTGATGGCGAGGCCAAATGAAGCTGTCGCCAGTAGCAATTGTAACGTCATTTCAACTAAGCAATATAGACAACCGAACCCATTCAATGACGATCAAACGATCGACCGACGCGCGACGTTTCTCCAAACTTTTTTTCCAACTTGAAGTGCTTAGTACCTACATACTTGACGAGGATCGACGACTACAACAGTTTTTTTTTTGTTTCAGGAGCAAACGGCCTCAGGAGACGAGGGAGACAGACGTACACAAGATATCAAACGCTAGAATTAGAAAAGGAATTCCACACGAACCACTACCTCACGCGAAGGAGACGTATCGAAATGGCCCACGCGCTCTGTCTCACGGAGCGACAAATTAAAATATGGTTTCAGAATCGAAGGATGAAGTTAAAGAAAGAGATACAGGCTATAAAAGAATTAAATGAACAAGAGAAGCAAGCGCAGGCGCAGAAGGCAGCCGCGGCTGCGGCGGCCGCGGCAGCCGCGCAAGGCCATCCCGAACACTAGGCGCGCGCGCACGATCTACACTCATGTGATACGATTGCACTCCGCAATCCGAACAGTCCCCTAGCTTTGTGTTTGTAAATTGTTTATAATTATTTCGTTATTTAAGTGTTGTTCGGTTGTTGTGATTATTTTTTAAATTAATTATCACGAATTAGACATGTTTCTTTGTATGAGCGATGAATAAACTGTTAATGTTAGTATAGAAACGGGTCGTATTATTTTGTGTTTCGGGTTTTGTTTTTGTTGATTTATTGAATTATTTACGTATATTTTAATTCGCGCTATCGTCTTAGATGTTCGCGTTTGAAAACCAGTGCAATTTGTAGAAATCTCTTCCGTGTATCATAGTGTAGCTCTATCGTAGTGTTATCATTATGAGCGACCGTAGCGTTGACGTCGGTGAAACGAACTATAATTACATTGTACAAATTGATATGCCTACCAAAGAGACTCGGTCTCGTACCCTTAAACCTAAGTAAGAGTCATAAGTTAGATAAATTATCTCGTACCGGACTCGTGTGTAAACAGACTAACCGCGCCATCAACCTTCAATACTCTCGCATAAGTATAGTGTAACGTGGTCGTGTTCCTGCAGTTTAAATAGTCGGTGAAGTTAAACAAATTGCCATAAATATAAGTAGGTATTATTTTAGAGCATAGCCGTGTAAATAGATAGGGTTTTAGAGGTTGTGGAAGTGAGACGTTCGCGATTGCGCCGGCGCCGTGGAGGGCAGAAAAAGGCTTCGAAAAGAGTGCGGGCACTGAGTGGAGAGCGAGGGGCGAGCGGGGAGGGGCGCCGCCGGCCACCAAACAGGACTAGGTGAGTTTTTGTCAAAGTCCGCGGCATTATTTATCGAGTGGAGACGGTTGCGAAAAACTCACTCGTCACCAGGCGACCCGCGACGCCATTTTTGAAATCGCCCGAACGAGACATCTATGGATAGCTGCTTTGCAATGTTTTAATTTACTAAGCCAGTTTCAAAGACCCTTTGATCTTTCCCGACCGTCTCTCTTTATAGTCGAAACGTGAACAGCGCATGCATTGTAAATAATTAAAGTTTAATTAATAAATACTTGTAATCACTAAAGAATAATTCACTAAGAGGATTTTAATGGCGCTGCGCTCGTTTATCGATTCCTAAAATTATATTCAATACTAGCTGATGCCCGCGACTTCGTTCGCGTGGGGTTCACTTTAAGCTTAGCTTTTGAGCAAGCTTTCTTCAAATGACATATCCTCCATCCTGTGTACTTGGTGATTTCTTTTGGGAAAGAGCTATCAAATTAGTCATTGACGGTTGATTTTGCATCATATTATCGACACGTTTAATGGTGGTTGAGATTGGGGTTCGAAGTATGATTTGAAATTCAATAAAAATACCATTGTTGAAAAAATGAACCTGACTTTAAAGAAAATTACTTATTTTTTTTATAAATTTAATTAGTGGTGAAGATACTATATCCACCTCGATATTTATTTCATTTAATTGATCATTTTCATTTTGAGACATTTTTTTTAAATTCCCTTTTCCCGGGATTCCTACTCTGGTTTCCGGTGCTAAATGCGGAAACCTCTAAGATACGAAGACAGTCCTTAAGAAGCAATAAAAGCAATGTCGAATAATCGTAATTCTGTAGAGAAAGGATGAATGAAAAGGTGAAATAAATGATCTCATAAGAAATACTTTTTCATATAATATTTCAATAATACATTTTCTATTGTTATTATATAGTTCTTTAAAAAAAAAAAATACAAAAAAAAATATTTCCGTTCAACTTCAGATTCGAACTCGCATCTGAAGTTACGCAATGGGCCTGCATATCCACTATTCTACGATTACATATCGTAAATGGCGAAATAATCAAAGTATTTCATTTACATATCAAACTGTGATTGACATCTGACAATTCGAAAATGTTCAACGCGAGTCAGTTTGCATTGCAATTTGGTGATATGGTGCCTTTAAAATTATTTTTAAATAATGATAACTTTTCTTACTGAGAACCGATTTCGATGAAACAAAGCCTATATGTTGCCCCGGGCTTTACTTAATATATTTGTGTAAATTGCATGACAATCCGTTCAGTATCTTCGGAGATTAGCGTGAACAAACAGACAGACAGACAGACGGACAGACAGACAGACAGACAGACAGACAAGAATCTTAAAAATTGCATTTATGCATTCTGCTACCCTTCTTTTATCACCCCTCTTAATTTCTGGTAAAAATATTTAGTGAAGCGTAATTTCGATCCTACTCTTTTATTATATGTATAGATAGTCCTCGCTTTTGATGCGAGTGTGAAACAAAAGGAACGATATTATACATTCCTTGAGATCTTTATAATATTTAACTTGTGTAATGATTTCATTTGGTGTCTTAATATAATGGAATGAGTGGATAGGATTAATGGTTTAGCATAGAGATTTTAATCTCCAACACTTGATACGATATCGCAAACAGTACGGTCAATAAAAGAAAATCGTTGAAATACCTTTCATCATGTTTGGCCTTAGATATTAAAAAAAATTCAAATAGCAAATACGACGTGTATCAGCATGAAATGTTATGTGTTATATGGTATGTTTATATAAGTAAAAGTCGTAAAAGGTACTAATTAGAAAAAATAAAATTTATAGTTAAAAATGGGTTTATCTATAATAAAAATGTGACTTGAAAAATGGAATAGGCTTGATGAAGATATGCTTTTGCTAATCATCAATTTCAACCTAAATCAATTCAATATCGTTGATTATTATTAATTCCAATAAGAAAATATAATGTTAGGTCTAACTTGAGACGCAACTCTAAGGCGAATATTTAAAAAACTCAATTGTACTGGATTATTGACGCGAAATTTAGCTTATGTGTATAATGTATATTCAAACACATATAAGTGTCCCTTGACTACGAAGATAGAGGAAACATTATTTATACACTTGATTAGTTACACTTACACTTTAGCCATTGTAAAAAATGTTTGCAATTTAGACTAATAAAATAGTTAACCCACTATTCTATTAACTTACGTTCTGTTGATTAATCACCCAACACTGAATAGACTTATTTATTATTGTCTTTTATTAACGCGAGTATCACACATTTAAATAAAATACTGTATACCGGATTAAAACGCGATTTATTGTTTAAATTATTTATCCCGACGTTTCGGATGCTTTTCAGCAACCGTGGTCGCGGGAGACTGAAAGATGACATCATCTTTCAGTCTCCCGCGACCACGGTTGCTGAAAAGCATCCGAAACGTCGGGATAAATAATTTAAACAATAAATCGCGTTTTAATCCGGTATACAGTATTTTATTTAGACTTATTTATTATTTTTTCTTATAAATTATTAATATTTTTCTGTAAAAACGCCAGCTTTAATCTCATGTTAAACCTGTTGCTGACCGGACACCTTCGAAACAAGGCTCGTATCGCATTCAACGTAAGCACAGTATTCATTTACCAGCAGTAGGTAATGATAAAATTCCATCGCAAAACTGGAGATAATTAGCCGAAAACTTGAATAATGCATGATCGATTAATCATATACGCTGCGTCGGACATTTTTATTTTTATATAGTAAATTAATTGATATTCAGCGGCGGTTGCTTATTAAAATATTGCAATTTTATAAGGCTCCTGTGGTGAACCTGTTTCGTGGATAGTGTATGTACGAGAAAGGAGCGGGTTGCGGGCGCCGCTGGGAGGGGCGAGGGGGGTAGTACAGCGCCCCATATATCATTATGTACACGAATGCGGCCCGGCAGCTGAAACAAGATGAGATCTTTCTTATGTGGTCACCACGACGCGAGCCATGTCGCTCAACCCTGTTATTTATCGATAGCGCTTTTTATACTCATTCACTTTTGAGAATTTAACGGAAAGTTTATTTCTCGCCCACGATCAAGTAATGCTGAGGCCTGAGATTAATGAGGCTGCGTTTTTGGGAACAGTTCTCCGAATGGAGACGTGTACCTATGCGTTATTTTAATCGGGCGAAAGCAGACCACCTTATAGTAACTTGCGAAACATCGTAGATGCAGATTTCATAGATGATATAAAAGTAGCCGATAGAAACTCCGTAGTAGGTAGGTGTTAGATTGTTATTGCTTTACTAGTCTTTAAAAATATAAGAAATAAATCGTGGGTAGTTAATTAAAGGTAGTACTATCCATAGTTATTCAATTAATGAGGAAGTTGTCAATAGAAACCCAGGTAATATTGTTAGGTTAAGGTCACCCCTACAAGCTAGGTCTGTTAACTAATGGATAGTTTGTTGTCTTATCTTCAGTAATCTTATCTTAATGTACTAACTACATTTTGTTCACACACGATCTAGATAATATCTATCTAGAACCTAGTGGTAGTAAATACTAAATACTCAATGAGTAGGTATCTTGATTATTTTTTCAAATAATAAACAGTATTTTAAAGCGAAATTAGGTTATGCTACATAAAGTTAAAATGGCTTTGCGAGCGTATGCATAACAACTCAACAAGTTTCATCATAATCGGACGATTAGTTTAGGAGTGCATAGAGGACAAACATACATTGATTTTTATTTTTTTTATATTTTTCTGTATTTCATAGAAAATTTGACGGAAGCTGTGTTTCGAGGTAAATCATTTAAAAAATTAAGTATACTTTTTGATAGATACATCGGAAAATATAACCTCCGTAGGTATAGATTGTAACTCTTCATTTTACAATATATTTACATGTATGAGTAAACAAACCAATGCAACAAATAAATATACGACAAAGGCGGCGTTAACACACAGCATTATTTTTTTCTAGGCAACTAATTAAGTGAAATATAAAACGACAGAGCAAAAATACATAAAACCATGATTAATTAAAAATAAAAAGCTTTAATTTACTTTTAAAAAATCCGTTTAACTTTATTATTTACATAAAGAATTGAAAGACTTAAAAATAAACGGTAAAATAGTATAAATAATCGCATATAATAGAAGAACAATGACGTGAGTTTGAAGTAACAAGTACATAGAAAACCTAGCCATACCATACAGAGGTACTTGTACGAGAGTACATTCGTGCTCAGCGATACTATCGCGTCACCCGGCCTGCCCTGCCGCACACGACTCGACTCGACTGTACCTCCCATACTATGCCCATAAATTTGATAAGCCCGGGATATCATTTAACAACGTCTTTCAAAATCCGCGAACCTATCTGATATAAGTGAATTCCTATCCTATCTAACAGTTACATGTATTAAATGTATACGTATCGGCTGAGGGAATTGTCCTAGTAAATACAAATTTGTGGTGAATTTGTTTAAGGTCACTCACCCCGAGTACGCGAAGTCGAATTGAAGGCTTTCATCGATAACAATTTATTTAATTAACTGTACCCGCGCACGAGGTTGCTCGAAGCTTCTGTATAATGACTTTATAAAATATGTAGAGTTATTTTCTATAATAGGTATATATTAAAGTAATTATTTAACTAATTTTTGTCAGGTTCTATAAGAGTTATACAATGTGTCGTCAGAACAGTATTCTATAATCAGTCACAATAAACCGAAAATACTATTTATTTTTGTTTCCCTGTGCTTCTGGGCAAGTAAGCTGATGGATGAAAAACGTTTGCACGTAGCTGAGATGAGAATGCTGAGGTGGATGTGTAGAGTGACAAGATTATATAAGATAAGAAATGACTATATAAGAGTAAGTTTGAGTGTAGTGCCAGTGAATGAAAAATTGAGAGTGGTTGATTTTTATAGGGCTTAGCCTAGGAAACGCAGTGAACTTCCTGGACGTTGATCCCTGACCGTACCCGTTTTACCTTGACCCCCCTTTGATCCTGGCTAAACGATAGAACCCCTGTTGGGCTTGCAGTTTGTTTGGCTTGGTATATTATGAAGAGAGATGAAAAACATGTAAAAGTTTTGAATATCAAAGTGGATGGGTATAGGGGAAGAGGGAAAAAAACATGGATATACCGTGTGAAGAATGATATGGCGAGTGAAAGAAGAGAATGAAAAAGAGAACAATGGTACTAACCCAAAAAAGGGAACAGAGTAGGAAGAAGAAGAAGAAGTGCTTCTGATATCTAATACTAGTCTGCACCAAATTAACAAAGCCAAAAGTCGCTCTTGACTTGAATATGCCCATAAAAATATATTTGCCATCTCAGAGGTTAGTGAGAAAATGACACTTAAACAGTATCAATTACCGCAGTTGAGACAATCCTTATTTGGCTTAAGACATACCTACATATACTTAGGTTTGTTTTGACAGTACATTCTTTTAAAAGTATTTTCAAATTTATGAATTATTCGAAGAAGCGTCTAAGGTTGTTTTTAAATATACTACCAGAGGTTAAAACTCCCACATGGTAATATATCACCAAATCTGGATACTAATTTGAACACGACACGGGAAATATCGTTTTCCGCGACATCCATTAATTGTTCTGTATAGAGGACCACACTAGAGGCTATAAACTAGGCGTGCTATCGTAACTGAACTGCCTACTTAATAGTCACTTTGCTATAATTGCAGCTATCAATAAAGTAACAATTGCTGTTGATAAGTCACTGTTCGCACTATTCTGAGCCGTGTCTAGTAGGGTAGGTAATCGTATGTGAAGTAAGTTCCCTTTGTGGGGAATGGGGTAGACACGTTTTTGCGTCTATTTCCTTGATCATTTTACTTTACAGGCAAGTTGGTCATCAGCCTTCTGTGTTCTACCCGACCGATACATTTTTTTGTTCCTTGGGACTCAATTCGAAGACTTTCAGCGCCTAAAGCAACTCAGCCACAGAGATGGTGTAGAATATTAATTATATTTACCTATAGCATGTTTAATTATATTTACCTATAGCGTGTTCCTTCGTACGGTATTAAATATATCGTGGCTTTGCGTAATATTAACGTTAGCATAGAACATACCTAAATCACGTAATTATTTACTCAGTCCATTACGGTCTACACCTAAAAGTAATCAAACTTGAGCAACATATTTACGGAAGACTCCGTGGCTGTTCTTCTGCTTAAAGGCTATAAAAACATTCGTTATTTAAATATTAACCATGTTATCACTTATCAGTAGGTGATAACACTCATTCGGTCAATAAAACAAGTTGGTTCAGAATTTGAATTTGCAATAAATAATAAAAACTTAAAATGTTGTACTAACTTAATATAGAGTCTCACAATATTACTTACTCAGTTTTATAACGTTTTGTAAGCTTCCAAGTAAACTGTATTACATAATACTACACAGTTCAAAATTTACCAACGTTGATTTGGTTACTGTACCTACTAAGTTATTACCTAACATGAAAACTCCCAAGCAAATTCTTGTAATTATCAAAATTACTGTAATACATAACATGTACCTATAGTTTGGTGTCTCCAAACATCTTTTCACTTGAGTTTATACTGTAGGAGTATATAAGATTATTTTTTAGCCACTTATCCTTTCAAAACCAGTAAATTGATATTTAAACCAGAATAAGAAAGATTACGTGGACAAGCTGTCTACTCTTTATCTCATCACAGTGATATATAAATCTACAGTCTTTGAAAGCGAATAAATTAGTCTTGTTACTTCATTAAGTATGTTTGTTTCAAGATTTATTTACAACAAGATGCCAAACGAAAATATCCAAAAAGTGCAAAAGGCAGTAGAGATAAAATGTCATTTATTTGTAAGGGGTGAAGTAGGTTTAATGACTTTCTTAAAAAAGTTTTCGTTTAGAAAAACCGGTATAGGTGATCAAATCATAACAAAAAATTTAAAAAATGTATCCTGTTTAGGTATTTTAGTTTCCGATTGTTGGGAAAATTTGCAGCTGCACAGAAAGTTATTAACAAGTTTCCACACATAAATACAGTATAGAGTAATGCAAACACAAAAAATAGGTCTAAAAATATAAACAACAAACAAACAAAAACAAAAACACAACATATCCGAGGTTAAGCTTAGCTCATACCTACTCTTAATTTGTTAGGCGTTGGTCAATATAAAACTAGTGAACGCTATTGAAAACAAACATAGATAGAATATATCCAATCTTTTAGATATATACCTACTTGTTAAGCCCTGTTGCTAAATTGCTAGTATCTTGTATTTGTGTATTTCCTACTGTTTATAGAAACATTGGTTGTAACATCCCACACAAAGCCGGGGGCGGTTGCGTGTACATTACTGCCATTTACTAACCCTCAGTGTCGCCCAGGGACTGTTGTAAAACTGACCAATAAAACTTCATTATCTATTGGTTTGTTCGCGCTTCCAACTTCTATTTTATTGCTTTATGACACCACACTGAATGCCATAAAGCTCGCTGTGCTACGTCCTGACAAACTGTTCGTCCTTTTATTACAGTGTGTTATTGTCGTAACATAGTGATGTATAAACGGGCTGGTTGGCATGTTGGCGGAACTTCCATACAAGCCCAAAAGCCCGGTTTGCCGACTTTAACGTAATACGTGTTTATATAATTACGTAATCATTTACTTATTAAGGTACATATGACTTATATTAATTAATTTTACTTTTTATTGATATCATTAATGGGGAAAGCCAGGTTTTTGGACTTGTATGGTGGCCACTCACTGGTAGGGTAGTGCCTGCGTTTCAATGGGTCGCAGGTTCGAATGACATGTTTTTAATAATCTGAGAAATATAGGTATATTTTAAATGGGAACCTTGCAGATTTATTTTACAATTAAAATAAGTTTTAATTAACGTATATCTTTTCATATCAAAAAGTTATTGTAATGAGCGTTTTATTAATAATTAAGATAACCTCATTTTCAAGCAACTGTTCTGTTGTTTATGTGAACTTGTTTTAAAAGTCCCTCATAATGTTTAATATTGACATATACATATCTTTATTAATCATTATTATCAATATTACCTACTTATATTTGTCTTATTGTAGGTACTCTAAAATATTTGGCTTAAGCTTATAGTTATTAAGATCAGCGTTATTAATTTTCGATTAGTTTTTTTTCACCTCATCTTTAGTGACTATATGCTAAGATGATTCTATTTGTTTGACTATGAGTGACCATGAACACTTCCCATCAAAGGTTTGTTGGATCATCGAGACGTATTTCAATTAATATTTAAAGTAATTTTGTAAATTCTTATTGCTTTAATTTCATCATCAGTATTTATCATCATACAACAGTATTTTACACTACTTAAGCAATGTGAAATAAAAGATAAGATACCTTATAATTACCGATTTTATTACCAGAGTTTTTTGAAAGGTCATGTCATTTATTCCGTATAAAATACAGACTGAAATTTATAAGGTCAAGACGGTTATCGTCTGAATGCGGCATCACGATATGATTAAGATAAACTTTCCAAAAATTGAACAGTTATAATACCTAATATGCGGGCAACTAAATGGTGAATAATTTCACCATTTCAATCAAAAATAATGTGAAAATACATAAAGTAACTGGTTTTCATGTGACATTTATCAATGGGCGTGGTAGTGCTTAAGTATGGGTTATGATTCGATATAACAGTTCTTGAGAACTGTTACTTACCTAATTGCTTCATACCTTAATATAGCTCAGTAAATAGCCTGTATATAAGTACCAACAACGATGTTATTATACTTCTGCTAACAAAGAGTTTCAACCAGATTAAAAAAATCAATAATTGCATAAAATTCTTCTTTTTTATTAAGTTGAATTTTTTTTAACAAATTCAAAGCAATTCTTACATGACACTAGTTTAATTCAGCACGCCCGCCATTTTGTCCGCCTACTATTCAACTTCAGTTGTCAAAAATTGCCGTGACCTCACAGAATCAAAAATTTGGGGCACGTCGGCTAATTCCATGGAAGTAAGATCCTACAGAAATAGAAGTACGAGTAAAGACCCTTATCAGAGGAAATCCGCGAGGCTTAACAAACCGCATCGCACCAAGAGCGAAGCGCGTCCACACGGCAAAAGTGTATAAATTAGAAATAGCATAAATCTTCGGCGGTTTAATTGAAATAGTAGTTAATTGTTATGCGCATGCGTTCAGTGATTTATGTCTCACCCACTAAGTCATTATAATGTTAACGCTGCTGAATTTGAATAAGTGCATGCGTATGATCTTTCAGCGGCTTGATAAAGGTAATTTTAACAAAGTTTTGTTCCTTACTAATTAACTGCTATTGACATTGACACGATAAACGTTAATTTTAATATCGGGTAACTGTATTGCTTAACTGATGTCAATGCTAGGTGCTGTCTTCAGTTGTCTATTTCCTTTTAAATGGAGGTCACTTTTACTTCCTGTGCCATGTTGAAGTTCTCTTTTCCATCTCATATTATTTTTATAGAAAATTTAAAATTTTTAAGGCATTGTCGGACGTATTAACTATATCGAGGACGTTTTAAAGAAAGGCTAAGTCACATCATGCAGTGTACAATGAAAACGTTAATAAAAGAAGATGAAGCGAAAAGTTACTTTCAAAATCGTAGCAAATTGAAAGCTTTACCTACAAGAAATAAGTGAGTTAAGGAATATTATATGCACATTGCACATATTTAGACCGTCTTCTTTTATTTTAAGTCCCTCTCCATTACTAAGTTAGTTGGCAGTCAGTTTCCTGCATCTATAGGTACTTGTCTAAGACGAGCCTTAATACCTACCTGTTCCATGATTTGATTTAGGACGTTTTTGAGAGCAAAAAAATCCGTTTTTAAATCATGGGTACCTACCAGGAAATTATAAATAACAGATAGGTATAGCTATACGTCCATGTTTGAAGGAATAAGATGGGTAGTGAAGGGATTGAACCCTTCAAAAGACTCTCCGACCCCTTTCAACCTCCATCACTCACGTCTCGTGATAGAATAAATATAGGTATTCCTTTTTTATTTCTCTTGTATTGATATTGTCTTTTGTATAATAAACTTTCTAAAGTATCATACTCACACATACATATATGTGAAAAAAGACGTCACGTCAACGGCGTTTGTAATGTAAGGACTTTATATTTCTCAATTAATTATATAAAAAATAATTGAGAAGAAATAGACAAACCAGATTAGGTAAGGATTACCTTATAAGAATTGACTATTCATACAAAATAATAATGGCAACAATTAGTTTTCGCCTCTAACTCGAACTCGATTAGAAGCATTCAAAAGTACTTATCACTTTGAGTTGTAAGTGCTTCCTATATAGGTAGGTTTTAGAAACTCGGAAAGTTTTCAATATTATATTATTTTATAAGCGTTAAAAAGTGTAAATGAACCTCTTTACCCCAACGTTATAAGAAGAATAGGTACGTTACGTTTTCTTATTATAATTCTAATTAGAATATCAAATCTCTTTTGATTTTTATCAGAAGATTATTTAATATCTATTTTTAAATCTTGAAAACTATTAATCATTGAACTGTGATAAGAATGCAATACTTATAATATTATAATGTTCATTAAGCATTGAATATACCTTACCCTTTTCATTTTCGACACTAAATCGAGTTTAGGAACCGTAGTTCTACAAGTGGAAGGAGTGAGAAGCAACTCAACCAAATAATTGCTATTCCATTCACACCGAGAGGGCGATTTATCCTCGGAATTATTTCCGTGTTGTTTTATTAGGGGATTTGTCACTTACCCTCCCACTTTATAATTACCCTACGAATAACTTTTTACACTGGGTTTATAGCCTATTACATTATTAAAGTTTGTGCTTAACTCGTTATTCAGTAGGTACCTAAGTAAGAATTTATATTTTCTTATTTATGAGATAAATTGTATTCGGATTGGACAGATCGTAGACGGAACAGTTTTTCCAGAATAATATGCACTTCATCTTACCTTATACAGGTGAGAGAAAAATTAATATGTTGATAACGAACCACCTCATATAATATGAAGACTATTAAGTGAAGATGGCGTATTTCAGCTTCAGTACCTTCGATCAACATTTAATACTATGTCAATGTTCGGTACCTACATGAATTTTGGATTCTCCAATTAATAAATAAAACACAGGCAACATAATTCATCATATTGTGTGCGGCTATGATTACAACAAAATAATCAACTTAAAATTATCGCTGTCACATATGAAAGGAAAGAAGCAAGAACAGTCATTTCTTTTTAAATATTTTTTCAAATGTTTTAAAACTGTGATAATCATTCTATAAAAATGGCCCCTGAAAAATTTAATTTTAACACAAGCTGCATACGCCATCTAGTGATCATAATTTTTGGTTCTTTAAAGAGGCAGTTGCGACAGTCGAAAATAATTCCTAATGATTACAATAAGGTACAATAAAAGAAATATAGTTTTTTAATTTAATTTATTTATGTGTGTTCTTACTTTGCTGTTTATCTTTATAAAACATTATTATCATTACACCGTTAATTTTTAATTCTAAAAGATGGTTTCATGTCATAACTTATGAATGTGAACCAAAAAGTTTGACTATAAAATCATAGATGGCGCTAAAACAAAAACCATACCCAATACATTACATTTACGGTGAATATGAGAACTAAAAAGAGCGCCAAACATTTACTTGAAATACAAAGCAGTTATAAATAAACAGCTTTTTTCTTTGTTACGAATAGTGATAATATGGGTTTATGGGTATTGAATCTTGTGTTATAATTTATTTGAGATAACCTTATTCTACAGCTTCGGTTGAAAATACATTGTACAATTAAACTGAAAATATTTATTTTGGTAGTCTTGTTTTATTTTTCATTTATATCTTTTTATTTTTATATAAAATAATAAATCAATACTCTCGAGTGAATTGAGTAATAAATAAATATTCATGTTTACCTACGCTGAGATGCCTACGCTAGCGGCATCGCTCGAAGTCATAAAACATTCACTTTACGACATGTCAACTTTTGACACTATACAAATTCATACCTTAAATCACAGATGGCGCTGCACACAATATCCAAGCAATGCGCCCTCTATATCAGACAGTTGTAAATATTTTCCTCCGCCTTTCATCGAGTTATGGTTTTATTGGAATTCGGGAGTACCCATAAAAGTTATGAGCTGCGGCTTTCGTCTGTCGATGGAGTTATATCTGAGGGTGAATGGGTGCATAAGACAGACTTTTATTGTTTGTAAATTGGTTATAAAATTATGAGCTCTTTCATATTGTACGTATCATGGAGATCAGCTGTTATTTTATGGAACGAATCACTTTACTACCATCGCCGAGATTTTTTATGATGAATTAAGTTACTTAGCAATATTTATGTGAACAAATTTAAGTTTTGCCTAATGATAAATTATGACATTATTATATTTTAGGTATGCATTATGGTATAGATAATTCAAATTTTATTTTAAAATACATTCGATATGAATTAAAATACACAATAATATACAGTATAACAACTTAGAAACAAACCTTAAAAAATGAAACAATACTGCATCAAAATGATGAATGATGAATCAGATTTTGAGTTTCTGATACTATCATTAAAAATCCAATACTTTTTTAACTACTCTTCAAGAGATGGCGCTGTATGCACAGAGTGCATATTTTGTCAGATTTTATCAATCGGATATCTGTCTTTACTAGATCGCTTGAAAGATATAAAGATAAGATATAATAGGTATCAATGGAAAAGCTACGGCCTATTAGGTATTTTATTTGAAAATGTATATAAGTTCAATCATAAAAATTCTAAACTAATAATAGACAGCTGCATTTTGATATGTCCATTTAAATTGCAAACTTTACAAAATATTTTTATTTTCTGTTTTAACATAATATAAAACAACAAAATAATAAAACGGAACATGTTTATTATGCATCCAAGTATAGAGATACAGCACTCATAAGTTTACGATCGCTAATTATTTGTTTTACGAGACGTTTTACGATAATCGTGATCGTTCGGTCGACGTTTACGATCGGTTAACACCTCGTACCGATTGGGGCTTATTGCCACTTTAAATTAATTTTGTAAACAGATAAAAAATGAATCGTAGCATTATACTTTGTTTTTTATGAACTGATTTAAGTATGTTTAGCGATATCTTCCTTAGTTCACATTTAAGATTATCAATGTTTAAATTAATCTTAACATAGGTAGGTAGTTAATTTTAATTATATTTATTATACAAAATACTTATACAGCAAATAGGTAAGATTTGACAACTGATCGTATCATTAATAGAGTGCAATTTAAGCATTTTTGTGTTTTTGTTTTTATTTTTATCCAAGGCAAATCTCGTATTGCACCCAGAGGATTGAGCCGGTCTGTTAAGTGAGGGGGAAGAAGACGAAATATGTCGCGAAAGAGAACGAAAATATAATGAAAGAGCGTCGTTATTTATGGCATGCACATTCGGTATGAACAGCATCGAATGTAATTTTCCGGTATCATATAACATTGAAATAAACTCAGAATATTCCCTCCTATTTACAAAAACGTCTTTTAATTTGTGGTAGGTACCTACTATGTAGGAAATGAGTTTCTTTTGTCTTTTATTAACGAGAGTAACATAAATACATAAATGGCGTTTTAATCCGTTATAAAGTATTTTATTTAATGTGTTTTTTTGCTTTAAAAAATAACATATCATAATAGAATTTGCAACAGTCCATCTGTAAATATTTTATATTATGTTCTTAAAAAACAAATGATTTTTTGTCTTTTTTTTGTTTTATAGATAATAAAAAAATCTAATAAAATAAAAAGGATTAATAGTGTACATGATTTTCGCAACCGTACCGCCTATCGCTATGAGTGAGTTATGGCCGCTGTAGGGTGAGTTACTCCCTGCTTAGGTCACGTGGCCCGAAAGAGATGGGGTTATATAAAAATCGGTGCGGCTAACAAGGATGAATGAAGTTGGGGCGGCAAGTTATCTTCGTTCCATTCAACTCACACTCGCGCGGCCTGAACGTCCGTATAGATCAATAAAACTACTTTATCTCTTTTTGGCACATCCCCATACCGTCGGCGACTTCCTAGAACGATACTTTAGCATGCTTTCTCCTCAAAAAACTTAAATTTCTAAACTCCCATTGTGGCGCAGATGTTTAAAAAAGGAACGCAGCTTGCTTGAAATAATGCTTCAGAAATTGCTAAAAAGTTACATTGTTACGAATCAATAGAAGAAAGAATATTTTTTGAACGCGTTAAGCGCAATTGTTATTCGTTTTTGCACAAGTGTAAAAGCGTTTTATCCGTGTTTACAAAGGTAATGGCCATAAAATATTATTACCCGGCTATTACGAAGAGCCACAGGTAGTACCGAGTCGTAGTCGCTAGTTCATTGCATAGCAGTACTGTTAGTTTGAGTAATTGACACAGTTAATTTTGTTGCTTTTGAGTCGACAAGTCGTTACGTGATTTGAATTCGTACTTGACATTTGGCAGTTTGTGAGCTAATATTAGTGAATATCAACAGTGTTGTTAATCTGTGCTCGAGTTATAGGTACAATATAAAAATAATTATTATTATTGATCAATTGTAATACGTAAAGCAAATGATTATCTATCGTAAAAATGTGACTGATAAAGAAATCAAGAAATAAGTACTTTTTTAAAGCACTTAAATATATACTTGTCAAGCGTGCACATATTCATACATTTATAAGTAGGTATGCGCAATGCACACTTATAAATGTATGAATATGTAACTTGCGCTCCTTAGATTACGCACACTCAAAAAACTTGAAGTAGGTACCTATGTATATCTCAGACTAATAAATGCATTATATTTCGATGATGTATATCTATGTGCACGCCTAACAACATTCATAGGCAAACAGACTTCGTAATATAGAATATCTATAGCTACATCTACAGTAGGTAACGCATAATTTTCATTTTTGTTTCTAGAAATATAAATGAATGAAAATGTTCTACTGAGGGATAATTCGTCGTGATCGTAGAACAACGACGGTTCTGATTTTTTTACGATTTTAGTTCTATTGTAGGTATTAGTCATAACATGAAACTCCTTAACAGTTCGATTTTGTATAATTTAGCACTGTCTAAAAACCCTTTATCAACAGAGAAATAAAAAAATGGAGTTTGATAATAATTAGTCAGATAGTTTTATGCAATAAAACTAAAACCGTAAAAAATCAGAACCGTCGTTGTTCTACGATCACGACGAATTAAATTAAAACCCACTTATTTTATTAGATTATCTATCTCGTAGAAGTTAGAACGTGTGAACTGTGAGGTAATAACGTAATTACTCGGGTAGCACTGCCGATCCGCCCAATAGTTGCCAAGAACCCAATTTGAAGGGCTCTCTGATATTGTTCTACCAATTAATTTTAATTAGTCTGTTCCTGTGATATCAGTTAACAGTACATTAGTAATACTTTATTATAAGTTATATTACAGTGTAAAGAGGCGAGTTATTAGTAAAATTAATACCTACTTAATTATAGGTATAGAGTCATGTAGGTAATAAAAATATAGAACAATTCAAATATTTTACCAGGTTAATGTTTGGGTAAGTGATTCGTATCAATCCATGGATCTTTTTAAATAGTAGTTAAACATGTTTATATAATAATTACCTCGTTTAAACATAATTATTAGATAAATATTGTAATATTCTTCTTCCGATGCCACGTAATTAGCGTTTTAATACTCAATTATGTCAGTTTGTTACTTAATTAATTTATGACACCTTTTCTCTATTGTTCGTGCTGCTGCGTTGTATGTACCTATTGGAATGTAGGTACGTATTTTTTACGATGTTCATTAATTAAACTAAATCTCTCTGCGTCAGTACCTACTTAACTATAAAAACCTACATATTGCTCGTTGAAAGGCCTATATTTCAAAAATAACCTATTCAAATTTTATCTCACCGAAATCTAGTTAATTCTCCAATATCCATACATCTTCGTGTCCCCTACTTTATTTGAAAGATTACGAATCGTGACAAAACTCGAAATGTCTACCTACACTCGTACCTATCTAGTAACCTTATAATATACGCCTACAATTCTTTGGAGAAAGTCGGAATTGTTTTACTAAATTATGTGCCATATGGTTCTTTGGTTTCCGTTAATTTAATATTTTATTGAGAACTGTGAATTTTTACTTATTGAGACGATACTGAATAAATAATACTGAATTAGGACAAAATGAATATGGGAAGACCTTAAACACAATCTATGTGTGATTAGTTTGTGCGGAGTCATATTATTAATATGTAGGTACCTAGTATATTGAAAGATTTATGCCCATGTATTTTTATTTCTTAGGTATCAATTTTAAAAAAATATTCGGGTACGTTTAGCCTTTAAAATTCCGATATTATCTAAGCATAACAAAGGAAAGACTTAACTTTAAAATTGGAATTTTATTTTGTGAGTTAACACTGTTAGTTCTTAGGTATCATTGCACTCATACATCGTTGGTATCAAACAAAAGTTTGGTCACGCTTAATGCCTTTACGACTACCGGGGGTGACATAAAGAAAATGAAAAACATTTTGTATTATTCTTGTTGCGCTCTTGTCCCGCCTAACTTCGTGAGTGTAGGCTGCCGATGCACTTACGACAATATTCGCAAATTTTCTGCGACAACTGCCTTCCGAACTAAATAAGTAAGACCATAAGGCCATATAAATATAACATTAATAACATGAAGAACATTAGGGAAAGTAACCGATATATTTAAGAGGTTTTCATGTGACTAGTGGTGGTCAAAATATTGTTTATTGTTTGTAAAAAGTTGGCTGATATAGTATCATTGTTTTAAGTTCTGCGATACCTATTATTAAAAAAAAAACATAATTGAATCTGTTTCTATAAAAATATATTAAAAAAAACTTAGTGGAATAATACTTAATAATACTAGTATTATTAACAGTAGGTAAATTAAAAACAATGTTCTATTTTATTTAATTCTGTTATAGATAGATTTAATACATTTAATAACAAAATACTTACTTACTGGTTGAAAAAGTGTCGCAAACTTAGTTGATTAGTCGAAGAGTTTAAACCACCTTTAGTTTTCCCTTCCGTGGAGCTTCTGCTTAGACAAATATTCGCAGAAACTAGTTACGTGTTTCGACTCTTATGTAAGTAGCTTTTTAATATTTATCACCTCTATATTTTTTTCGACAGGACACGTTTTTCTGGCTTAGATAAATTGTTATCAATTAATTACTTACCATTTATCTTAATTAGAAATAATGGCGTATAAAAAACTTTTTATATATCGTTTTCAAACAACGATTATTTTGAGCTCTTAATAATGTATAATCTATAAACAGGTTTGATTTAAAATATTCCCTGCTCGACCGCAATAATTATTTTTTTTAATCTTGTTTCCCTGGGAATCAAACCCAGAACCTCCGGTCATAAACGCATCACTTTTACGAATGAGCCACGGAGGCGGTCAAGCCTACTATGTTTTTGATTATAAATTTTTTGAAACTTTAAGAAAGAATATTCTCAGATTACAATACTGCCCCATTTATACCTACGTTTTCTCTGACCTCACGTGAAGAACACGTATGCAGAAAGTTCTATTCCTTCTTATATTTTATTCCCTAAAACTATGATTTATTACAAATATTTTAAATAAGAGGAATTTCACGAAATATAAAGCATAATTCATAAATATTATATATCGCGGTCACATAACTCAAGCCCGCGTCCTGAGTTCGCTCGTAATTCGTCGTGTGTGGCTCGCGACTCTTCTCTCCTACCTTTCTTATAATTTTACTTCTAACTTAATTTTCGCGAGCAATTTTGCTCTGTTCTACATAAGAAAAAAGGTTCACTTTTCCGTGCTGTAATCGGCAGTGTTAAGCTCTTATTGTTACAATTAAAATCTAAAGCCTTAGACAAATGTGATCTATGATAAACGTGATTTCGGTAACAAGCTCTAGCGACGTTGATGCATAGCTACGATTGTTATTTTTCTTAGGAAATAGAGGGAAAAAATAAAAAGTGTGAACACAGCGCTTCACTAAATAACCAGAGATGAGAAATAGTTTATTGTTGTATCACGTGATTCGTGGTAATAAAGATCACATCCCAGGAGTAATCTTCGCTCCGAGAAATTGTTTTATATTTTCCCTTGTTTGTTCTCGAATGAGGTATTGTAATAACGTGCTACGCTTACATTTAACAAGGCTTTGTGTCGAACTTTAATATTTAAATTTCGAGCATCCAGGTGTATTTAAAAATTACATATTATCTTATCTCATTAATTACAGAAACAATCATAAAATTATGTTCAATTCTAATTTCAAATTTGAGTCTCAATGTCCATAAGATTGTTTAACAATAAAGTATGTTGAATAAATCCACAATTCACATCAATGAAAACGAAGACTAGGTCTTCGTTTTCACTCGGCACCTTGAGACGATTCAAAACCTCCTTTACCTCGATATTCACATATTTATTATCAATGAATTTTGCCTCTGTAAATTTAAGAAAAATAAAACATTAATTTTTGGTATGCATCTTACCTTAGGCTATATCAGGCTACATCTCTAGATGAATTATTGCTAAGCAACCCCCTTCTTCTTTACTCTCTATTTCAATTAGTACCTACAAAATTACATAAAACCTTATACTTATTCTTTCGTGAGAATTCTATGACACTCATTTATTTCCTTACGCATCTTGCTTAGACTGCTATATATTTATAAGCGCGCGTTAGATTCATTATTTAGTAATGTTAATTTCAATTAAAATGGTTAATAATAACCTGAATTTGCATTCCATTTGATATTTAGGTTAGATAGCTTTAGCTACTGATTGCAAAATTACAAATTCTTCTCAATCTATAATAAGATATTTAACATTAGTTCATTATACTTATATTTGTAATAATTAACAAAACTGAGACAAATTATATAAATAAATAAATAAGGGTTAATATTTGACGAACTTAATATTACATGGAAATAAATTACAGCGAAATGCGTCTGAATAAAATAGATATATGCATTGTATATGTATTATTTCTCCCACTAATATTGTAAATCATTATAATTTTATTCAAAGTAAAAACTTTGATCATAAAAGTTTGTATAACATGCTTGCAATAGAATATGTATCGTTGTAAACAGATATAGCAATATAAATAGTATAAAATAATATTCCTCGATGAAGTCATTGAATATGCAAATCTATCTATTTTGACAATCTCTCACATCCGACTACACGCGACACCGCGGGCGGCTTGTTACGATAAATAAGCTAATAAATTATAACAAGAAACGGATTATTTGTAATTAATAGCGCATACCCACCTTGAACGTAACATGGCAACACTAGCACTCGATCGCTATGACGGATTATGGTAACCCCGCTCAAATCACATTGCCAACTCAATTCTTATTTCTTTGGCATCGACGACGACACACAGATTTATTTCAACAACCTACAAAAGTTTTCGGATTAAATAGTTTTTCTCGTTTCAATATTTGGCAACAAAATTATTTTACTTATCTTTTTTACGCTATATTTTTAAAAAGAGACGTGATAAACATTTCTACATTGTTGACATTTAATATAGCCCACATTATATGCAAAACATCGTGTCATTTATTTGCAAAATGAAATATTGCATTGATTTATTAAAGACAGGAATGTTTACTATTTCGTTTGTTTAAGCTATTTCGTAATCTACATCGAAAGCTTAAAGCGTTCAAACGAACTGCCTATTGGGAGTTTAGTAAAACATATATCAATCAATGAAGTCATTGTTAATTAAAGAGTGAGGAACAGTTTGTCGGAATTCAAATGGAATCCCAGTATCTCCCCGACATGTTCATCCACATGTCGACGAAAGTGTTACGGAAATAAATAGAGGGAATATGAAAAAGAAGGATTAGTGCGAGCGTCGTGCTTCTCAGCTGCGTCTAAAAATAATATTAATATGTGCAGTGTGAAAGTTCATAATGGCGACAAAGGATAGCGCATGCGTTAAGCTTTTAAACAGTTCTGCGTAATGGTCGCCTTCTTGAGAGATATGTAGTGATTTATTTCTGAGATCGATAGGTTAAACGTTCGGTCATAACTCGGAGCTCTGCACAGCTGGTACATTAATAGATACAACGAAATCTTTATTGGTTCATTTGCTGTTAACCGCAGTTTTACTTGCTTACTACGCGAAACAATTACTTATAAACTGTAGTTACTATTGAGTATAGACGGCTTAAAAACAAAACCAAAATTACGATTCAAAATGCTTGTAGGTAAAAGTTATATTTTGTATTTGATAATTTCAATGTTGGTAGGTTACTGCAACCTTTAAAAAAATTCTAATTGTAAAAGCTTTTTTAAGTTATTTTTGGCCCCAGCATCGTAATCCCAAATCGTTGAAAGTATTTTTTTCTGACGCGTCATGTTTTAAGAAATTTACGCTCAGCTTAGATATATATTATAGCGTTCAAAATTTTCGCTTCATCCGTCCAAAATCCTGATTAATGTTCAAAGCGGGGAATAAATCGGAGTCCGTTGCAAATAGTAGGTACTGTGCTTTTACATCGATTAAACAAATTAGATATTATATTTACATATTAGATGCGTTCTTTATAAAATGTATCATCAAGTGAACCTCATGCTGTCGATATCTAACATATTTTTTTTATAAAGATGACTCAATAATGTCTGATGATGATCTTCAATTATTAACATTCAATGACATTTTCAATCATATTTATTTTTATCTTTAAAATGGGGAGGTATAAGGAAGGATAATCGAAAAAATAATGGCGTGCATTTCACGCGGGCACGTCACAGCCCGCATACGTCGGAAGGGATGAATTAATGGCTACTCCAGGTAAGGGGTGGTTACACCCCACCAAGATACCTTTTTAATAATGGAACCGAAGCAGATACAGAAATGTGTTATGTAATTTTATTTCATTCAATCGAGTTGAATGGCGTCTTTAATGAATTTGGATAGAAATGGTGATGGTTTTCATATTACTAAAAAATAATAATTACATTGTATTAATATCGAATTCTTGTGTAAAATATTTTATTTAAAAAATAATAAAATGCACATTGATTTAACAACAAAATAACTTGAGTTTAAAATTTAGAATATTTGTAGGAAAAGTAAAATGTGAAATGTCTTTGTAAAACTTTACTTAAATAAACTTGGACTGTGTGAATAGATAGATAGCGCATGATTGATTTCCTGGGATGTGGTATCTACCATCATGTGCCTTTAGTTAAATAGCCAAATAGGCCTAGAAGTACAGGCAACGGCCTGTATGTTATGTATGTTCATTCATGGTGTAATAGGGAGGTAAAACTTCGTTTAAATTACTTCGTTCCAATACTGTTATTATGTTGGTTTTAAAATACTTATTTAAAAATTAATGTTTAGTATCTTGAGATTTTCCACGCATGTTTAAAAAAATAGTATAACGAAGGTAATAAAATCCTTTCGCGAGCAGAGGGGTCGAATCTGAGACAATTTGCCATTCGCGCCCCTCTAAGCCCACCTATGTGTCTTTCTTATTGCCAGCTAAATCTCGAATATACAACTAAGATTAATCCCGTTGAAAGAAAGGGTGTGGTGGGCTTTTGTGATTATGAAATAAATATTAGATTTCTCAATCTACCCTTCTTTAATTTCCAAAAGATGTCACTTTATGGCTTTTTAAATTGTACTGCGCTTTGCGTTTTTAATTTATTTGGAATTGTAAATGTATGAGTACATACATAAATGATAACCAAAGAACTACCACAAAATGTACATATAATCAGGATATGTTGTTTTATGTATATAATACCTTACAATGTACGTTTTTATTGTGAGAATGTTTGCGATCACGATAAAATACCATCGGGTGATACTTTTACATATTTAGCACGAGGAGCTTATTTGGAATAAAACAGCTCAATGCGATGTCTGTTAATTCAGATCGCGAGTACGATAAGATGAAATGAATGATTACAATACAATTTAAAACCTCTGACGCCGTCAAATATATCGATTTACTTGACCTGAATTTAAATTAAAGTTCAATTTGGGCGATAAATCAGACGCCTTCAAATAAGGAAATCAAGTCTCGATTTATTTAAGTTGGTAGGTTTATACATACCAACCTAGTACAAATACTATGATTACTTATTGATTTAGATTTTGAAAATATATAACTTTTTTTTCAAATAAATGACTAATTTACAAAAATACACAGAACATGACGGAAATGGAATATGATTTGTGTTCTCGTTCGAGATTTGAATCGTCGCGTCAGTTGAATATAATTTCATACATAAATTAGGATGTATAGTTTTATTTTGTTGCATATGCCAGTTATTACTTAATAAATACTGGGTTTTTGTCTTAAGTCAATGTTTCATGTACTTACCATGATTACAATAAAAGGACCAATAGTACTAATTACAATAAGTAAAGCATTTATTTAGTATCGGAAATGTTGAATTTATATGGCTATTATAAAGTGAGTGAAAACACGACTTGAACAAAAATTAAGTTATTACCCCTTCATGAGATATTATTAACAAAATCAAATAAAGGTAATTTAATTTTATTACAATATTATTAGTCACAATAGATACTTAAGCATTTACATAGTATGATCAAAGAAATAAGACATTCCCACTTATAGCGATATAACTACTTAACTACGCAACAAAGCGGTCGATATTCATTATATCCACGGCGCACAACCCTTATCAAGGGAAGACGCCAGTTTTTTCTCGGTTTTCCCAAATAATTTATTTAGCGGTCCGCCGTCAATTTATCTCTGTGGGAGCTAATTTCGCGTCGGCCCGGTGGCTGGCTGGCGCATGTTGTAATTCAACAAATTGCGCGTCCTACTGGATTTATGGCCTCTCGCACTTGACGAAGCGCTCGCCTCCCTTCTTTCATTGTTCCTGCCACTGACCAGAGCATCTGAAATAGAAAGGAATGGATCAGGACGATACTTATAGCCTAGGTCATTAACCTCTACTCTATTTCGAGATGTTTCCTGCAAAACATGTTTGTGCTTATGACGAGTTTGCTGAAATTAATTGCTCTTTGCTTTTATAATATATGTGGGATTTACTTATATTAGCGATGGCGGTTATCTCTTATCTCAAGTACCTAATGCTTACATAATTATATAGTTAGTAATTACTTTAATGTGAATTACGCAATTTTGTTGCAAATCCTCGTTTAAAAGTATTTCAAGTAAGTATTTTATGTCAATAAAGTTTGTATAGTTACTATATATGCGACTTCCCTTATCTTGTCTGTAGTAGTAACACATAATAGTATCAATTATTCGGTTGGCGTCCTCTTCCTTTATTACTTTCTGTAAGAGAAAGGTAAGACATATGACTTCTGGGCCTTTTAGCTCTTTTCTAATTTAACAAACTGTTTTATGTTTCGCATTTGTGACTACTATAATAATCTTATAACAAAAAAGATTTAGCTTACAATTAAATGATTGGTTCCTTGTGTGATTTAAATTATGGTAATATAAAATAAGAACTTGGTCTAAATTTCGAAATTGCTATGCTACCCAGTAATAGTAATGTCTAGGAAATCAATGAGTGTTGAATTTAAAATCAAAATTTTAAGGCTCTATTAAAGCTAAGAAGGTAGGTTTCTGGATTATCGTTCTTAAATATATATTATTATCATTAAAACATATGCTATCTGACATTTTGTTTCGAGATTAAGATCCTATAAGTATATCCTATAGTTCGTCTTTTACTGATAATTTTTCTCCATTTCGATTTTTATGTTAAAACGTCCTTTCCCGTATGAAAGCATAATATACTGAAATACCTATTTGAAGATCTACAAAATAATAACTCAATTTAAGTTACAATAATACAAACATAAATGTTCTAAACACACGAACCAGTACTGAGATTTAGATATTATTTAATCTGTGATAGTGTTGAGTTATATGTAGAAGTAAACTGGAAATACGTAGCTGTTGTTTCTTTCTGCTGACTGCGGACGAGACGCTCTTCCCGCGCGCCCACCGCCTCGCGAATCGTCTACATCAGCATCGTGGATCTATATAGAGCTGTTAAGACATTTTTTTTTCATATTTTTTTAGTTCCGTTCTTATATTCGTTGACCTTTTACGTTGTGTTACCTTTAACACTGGAGTTCCGAGTTTGAATCTAGGAGAAATAAGCCTACTCGTGATATCACTTTTTCCCTACGTTCTAGTATTTGAATTAAGTTTCCTGACGAAAACTGTTTCGAATGTCAATTAATTACTGTTATCATTTTTTACTCATAAAAAAATATACAACTAACCTACTACCATAAAAATGTTGATATTTAAAAAAATAATTATAAATAATAAGTTTATATGCCTCCAACGTAGTTTCTCTTATCTGCTTGTTACGTAAATAATTCTCTGTTGTACAGTAGTCATCAAATACACCATTTGTCTATAAGAAATGAGTCCTACAAATAGTTATCGAAAAACATACACACATTTTAACTTGTATAGAACATCAATGGCAATTATAGAATTAAGTGTCTTTTTTTAATAATAATATCGTCAGTGGAAAGGCAAAAGTGGGAATTACGTTTTAAGTATATTTAAGAAAAAAAAACATAACTCTTATATTCTTCGTTTGATATATTTATTTAAAAATAATAATTATGTATTGCTCTATTTACAAATTGGCACTTTAGTTGTTTTTCCTTTTAACTGACGATATAATATTTAAATAAACAAAAACAAATAAATTTTTTTTTTAAAAATATAATAAAACGTTCGTAGCAGCTCTATAGATATCCACGGTCTTTGTAAATCAGCATATGCAAAGTGGTATAGCAATAAATCTAGCAGCTCTTGCTCGTTCTCGCATCATGTTACATCTTAATTTCAGCCGCTCGGAGCCTGCGAGCTACAGATACGGCCTTTTATCAAAATCGCTTGAATTAATGCGAAATTAAATTATGTGACGCAAATGTTATGATAAAAATATTATAAATTAATTACCGGCTTATCGATAAAAGTAAATAAACGATTTGTTTTTTTTTTTAGAAATGTTCACGACGACTTTTTTTTATCATTTCATTCAACACTAATTCGTTCATCAAACTATCTAAGAGAAGATTTTGAACGATATAATTTTCACTTTCCAACTTTCATAACATCTCTAATCAACAGTTAAATGTCTATAATTAAAAGAAAATAACGCCTATTATACATAGGTATTATTCATTACCAAATTTATAATTAAAAACTGCTTTAGATATATGCTTATTCTCATTATACTTTGCAAATCGCTGTTAATTTCTAAACTTTATATTAATTTCGCTTTTCCTTTGTTTCAGGTGGTCGTCGCGTTTATTTTTACGCTTCATTATCAAAGCTTGGGTAGACATACACACACCATGGTCTTAACTCAGCACAAAGCTTAAAAAATTAAAAAAAAAAACCATTCATAAAATGTAAACTTTGAATAAATACTTCTTGTTTGTGACAGCAATCAAATAGTTCATAAATGATTCCAAATTCAAATAGTTTTAAATAAACTAGATAGCGCAGACTTAGTTTTAGTCGGTAATTATTCAAAGTAAGTGATAAGGGCCTTTCCTCCACTCGCCTAACACAATTTGACATCGCGAGGTCAAAATTTCAAAGTCGAATGTCGAATAAATTTTTGTGCCAGCCCACACGAGCGCTTAGGCAATCGACTACCGAAGATTTATCGTCAAAATTTCCCGTTAGTGACGCTTACCGAGCACACGTATCACTATTTCACAAATAAAAGAACCAGTCGCGATATTATCGTCGACTATAAATTATTTTATATACTTGTATGAAAAATACACGCTCAATGTCCGCTTATTTATCGCTTAGCTTGAGTTATGCATACGTTATGTTAATCTCGAGATGAATAGATGCCTCGATTGATATTAATTAGCTTCTGTCAGTGTATGTACGTTTCGTACTGTAGATTGAAATACAAGGCGTGTATGGGCATCAAAGCGATGCAATTGCGAAAGTCGCTATCAGTCAAGCTAATCTGATATCGGGTGCATCGGAACGGTGGCTGTTCCACACTAGGAATAGGTCGAGTTCCCGCGTTGTTGTCGTGATATATTGTTCAGCATCAACCAGTATAAATCTTGAACGCCTGCTGAGGTACACGAGAAACGCCCGAGCTGCCTAGAGATTCAAATGGAATTGTGTTTTTATTTATCGTGCGAATTGTACCCCGCTATCGATCAATCGAAATCGCAATTTATCTACTATAAAGCTAGCTCGGTATGAACACTGAACTGAGGCAAGCACGAGCAAATTGCGAAAAAGTATTCGTATTGTCCATCTGTCATTTATATGCAATAATAATTGATTTTAGACAACTGATAGAGTGATATTGTCTCACGAAGTTCGTTTGCCTATGAATGTTGTCAAGCGTGCATAAGTGTATTGTTTTAGTGTGCGTAATATTTAGCGTGCACTCCCAAAAATGTATATGTGCACACTTAACAACATTAAAAAATATTTTATGATACGAATTATCCCAAGTTGTTCCTGCTCGGGTCTCGGTTGTATCATTACAGGCGACGATTGCATTTTCTGTCTTTTTGGATTTAGTATATCTAAATCATTGCTTTTCTATCGTTAATATAATAAACAATTGTAATGTACAAATAAGTCAGGTTAACTGATGACTTGCCATTTAAAGTGAAAATCATTGGTAAATTTAATTCAAATTTTGCTTTCCCGTAAGGACTGATCACAGATTTACGCGTATATCGCTGTGTTACGTCACAGATTTAATATATTGGTCAAGAACGTGCAAAGCAAGGAAATGGATATTTGTAAATATTAATATTATAATGTAAATTTAATCTGAAACTCATGTACAACGTCTGTATACGGTCAGAATTAATACTTTATATAATTAATTATTATTAACTGTGAGAAAACCTTTCCGGCGGTGTGACGTATTAATAATAGTTTCTGTCGCGTTGATTATAAATAAAACACTGAGAGGTGAGCACGAAAAACTATCGAAAAAGTATTCCTATCGTTGAACTGTCATTTGTATGAAATTTCAAATGATTTCTCATACAACTGACAGATGGACTATACGAATACTTTCTCGATAGTCGTTCTTGCTCACCCCTCTGACATTGTATAGACATGAGATTCATTTGATATCACGTGGCTTTTCTTTAATATTCAAAAACTATTCACGGTAATGTTTTATGTAAATTTCTATACGTCACACCTGCTGTCCTAAATACGTAAAAAAGGCTTTATTACTAAATATTCCATTTAATTAGTCGATAGCTTAAATTATTCTTAGCTTACTCACTTGAAATGACAAGAAACAAAACTAGTTGTGCCCAGTATACGAATAGCTAATTTAATTAAGTTATAATATAATTTATTTTAAGATACAGTAGTTGTAATATTTTTGGATTCCTATAACATACGTAAGTGTAATATTATCACAATATGTAGAATAAAGTCTTTTAAAATTTGGCCGTGATTCTTTCATTTCTTTTTTCTATTAACGAATTGTGACGTGCCAAATCATAATTTTGATTTTTTACAACATAATTATAACTGATAGTTCCTTTAAAACATTTTGAAATTTTGAGATATTTATTTTAGAAAGAATCTACGTCTAAGTTTTCTTGTGACTTATAATTTTAAATATATTGTAAATAAATTTATGATATTTATGAAGCTTTTCTCGTTTATAATAATGATTTTATTAATGGAAATTCCGAATGATACCTACACTTGTTTTTGGCACTATGATCCGTAGGTGTGTATACAAACAAATTAATTTTAGCGTTGTTTATTTATTTAATTCGGAACGTGCTCACGAATAATATACGTAAATTTTGTAACTGAAGCATTTGTCATACGTAATAGGTAGGCACAATTTATAGTTATGTACCATAATTGATTAATATTAATTAGAACTACGAAGAGATATACTTAAAACTTGAAATCTAGTTAAAATCATTTAAATGTTTGTGTTTGATTGTAACTGTGTGAAATGTATAAAATTATACGAGTTATTATCACTTATCATAATAATATATTGAATGGGAAGCGATATTATAATTTTTTGTACAATAGTGCAAGGTGGATCATTGCATTGAATAAAATTCTGTTACTGTATTTCTTTTTGTCTTATTTTATCTGTACATAATTCCCTAGTGAAATTCATTATAATTCAGTCACTAATTATAACTTAGAAATACATATTTTAAAGGGCACTTAGGTATAAAATCAAGGTATAAATTTAAAGGCCGGCAACGCACCCGCAAGCCCTCTGGTGTTGCGGATGTCTATGGGCGACGGTGATCACTTACCATCACGTGAGCCGCTTGCCCGTTTGCCCCCTATACTATAAAAAAAAAATCTAAACATTTTTAACACTGAGTATCAAAGAGTTTTCAATTCCTTTTAATATCAGTTCGAATTTTAAAAAGATTGAATAAGAATAAGAAATATTTATTTGTAAAAATTATTATATGTTACGAGTAGGTACAATAGTTGCTGAAGATGAAAATACATTGAGAGTGATTTGATAGCATGTTTTGCGAGTACTTAGGTACAATTGTTTTTACACATTTTAGTTAGAAAGCAACACTTTTCTGATGTTTGCCATGAAGTATTTTAAAAATTGTGTGTGAAATACCTGAAGGAGGTAAGTTTGAAAATGTTTCAAAATAAGCATAAGGAAATACTCATATATTTTACATAAATATTAAAATAAAAGTAGATTCTGGAAGAATAATACAGCTTGGCAGGTATATTGAGGAGTAGTCGTGTTGTCGTGCCAAACAGGAAGTGTATACGAGGCCGAAGTATATGGGGTTCGATGCCTTGCTAGCGAAATTTCAGCTTTATTTGCATACGCGTCATAGCAAGAGTTTTATTGTACGTCGTGAATAAATTTCGAGTGGGTAAGTTACTGCTGTATGGTGAAATAATAACAGTTTATAAGTGTATTAAAATACACATAATATGTATGTACCTATGTGGGTATCTAGGTAGTGGGTACTGATTCTTCTGAAGATGAAATTAAAATTGTTTGATTAATGGTAAGATCAGTAACAATTGTCAAGGAATAATAATGGATGTCGAAAGATTAGAATACTAATTAACTAGATGAAAGAGATAGTGTTATAAGAATCAATATCGTGGACTCTTTTAAAACTGTATCAGCAATTTTCAGCAGCTTCGCACGGGTGCAATGTAAACATAGGCTATTTTACACAAAAATAGCCTGTTCTCGTTGATAATGTAGCTCTCTATTGGGAAATAATTTTTAAAATTGGTCTATTAGTTTTTGAGTTAAATCGTAACAAACAAACGATGAAATAGACATATGAGCGCTAGGTCCACTTGGTTGGTTTGCCATAGGGCTTTTAATCGATACAGGTGATGCGCTGCTTCTCTTCGTTGATTGCGTGTACCTATTCGGAAACCAAAACGCGCAATATGCCCTTGACGGTACATCTTTCCATCTATCCGGTCGGATTTTCAATGTTTCTCCCATCCGTTTGATGTCCAGTGACATGAAAATTTTAAATGTGTCATCCCAGTGAAGCGGGGTTCGAACTCACGATCCATCGGAATCAAGCTACCCAACGCGCCAACGAGTCCGTCAAATTTACAAGGAAAACACGGCTCAAGTATGATTTACTCGGGAGGAACTAAGCTGCATTTTTTATAGAACACGTAAATTCGTCCGTCTGGGCCCGCTATAAATCAGCCTGTATTCCGGGATTACAGCTGGAGTAATGATTCAAGTCCACCTGGTGAGGGACTGCTATTATTTACCGATTTGCTCGACCGTTCACCGAGTAACCACTTTTGGGACTTACGTGCTTAGTTTGCGGTCTGGCAAGCGTTGTTCTGCAATTAGAATAAGCCTTTATGCGCGTTAAGAGTTTATTTTAAATAAAGAATAGTTAGGGACGGGTAAGCCAAAATAAGTCACCATATGAGTGGGACTTTGACAAGTGACGATGGTAACCATCAAGTAACCCGCCTGCTCGGTTGTCCGCTCTATAATAAAAAAAAATTGGCACTTGTCTACAAGACTTGACAGTACCTACAACATGACTAAAGGCGAAATAATCAATCGGCCAAGCATATTTTTATAAATAGTTAATTTTCATTTAAAATAATTTCAGACTTCGCTGACATACATTCTTTGAAGGAGTATAAACAGTTGTAGCTACCTACTTATATTACTTATTTATTTACATCTAAGGAAATGGCTTGAATATAAAAGCACAGTTTACTCGTAGAAGTGTTTTTATTAGGTCTAATATTTTAATGTTCCACTAATTTTAATTTGAAATTAATAAGTGTATAAGAATAAACAAACAGTCAATTTGTCTATTGTATACCTATGTAGGTAAGTTGTGTTTAAGTAAGGAATTAAGAGGATGTTTATTATTATTATGTAACTGCGGTCTTGTATGATCCATAACTTAGTCCAGTCTGGTCAATTCTGCGCAACTCTAGAGTCAGGTAGACCTTAGGTACGCCTCTAATCTTACGGCCCATAATCATTGACGTTTCTGTTTCGTTTCCAATAAAGCAAATAAATAAATATGCACACATTATCTCTTCCACACGTCATCTGGTCAATGACCTATTTAGATAGAACAAAAGCTAAATAACTTCCTTATCAGATATAAAGGTCCGTAAAGTATATTGTAACAAAATCAGTTGAAAATAAGAGCGGTTAGGATAGTCTTTTATGTAGAAATTAAGGCTCCCATGAAAGGCTTATAATTAACGGTCTAATTAGGAACGTGAGACTGGTTACTTTATTAGGTGGTTGCGGGGTTTCGTGACGCTACGATGTTCTGATATCGGATTTTGGTACTAGTTTAATTAGGTACTATCATGATACAGCCGTATCTTAAGGCTACTCTTTGGTGACCTGCTTATATTATCTCGTGATATAAGACTATAGGTACATAGGCATAACTTATAGATAATATCCTACGTACCTATGTATTATTGAAGAAAAAGAACTGGATAAAAGAATTTTCGGTAAATACATTTTTGCTGATTTTGAATATACAATATTCACCTTACAATATCATAATTATTTTCCAAGTACAATTATCATACATATTATGCAGGAATGTATCATTTATAAACCAACGTGCAAAATTTTCTAAATTCAACGACAATAAATTAAATCATACGTCATTCGATAATTAGCTATTGCATAAAGCACATATAAAGCTATCTATCTTGCGCGCGCGCATCCATATTTCGCTGTCGATGGACATATTGAGTTATCTTAATTAGAGAGAACCACCCAGGCAATCGAGTTCCGACATACATACTCTCGTAGGTCTTATATTCAACTACCAGTTTCTTAGTTAATTGTTTAAAAAACAAGTAGGTATAGTGGTCCATTTAGAAAATGATGAGGTAGGTATTAAGTTTTTGAAAGCTTTCGGAAGGTTGATAGTGATCTATGAGAAAGCATAGGCCAAACATAGGCCACAGCTTCGTTCGTATGGAAATATTGGGGGGTTATTCAAACAAAGGCAGAATGGCAGAATGACATGGATTGGCTCGATTGAACTGGCATAAGGGTAGTTTCGTTAAAACTATTTTTTTTAATAATAGAATGGCTCCCCTATCTTAGGAAAAATTAGAGTTAAATTTTGAAAGACGAATTGGCTTTGTCATCTGTAGTTAAAAGGGTAAATAATATTACATAAATTTAAATTTTTGTAATTCAGTTTAATTTAAAATCTAATATATATGAACAATACGGAACCATCATTACTCAAATCCGAAACATACACTTTACCAGTTTTTTCTTTATTATCTATGTATTATTTCTCATCTCACTGAAGGTCCTAAATATCTTGTGAATTTATAATTCGTATAATACAACATTTAAACAAAACATATTTCATCCGTTTATTTCATAAAAACACTGATAATAATGTTATTCTTGTAGAGCGGGTTATCGTTTAATAAATTAATTTTCAATACGATTAAGACACGCTATCGAGAACGATGCCTGTCTCTACGCCCACACGAAACAATTAATATTTCTTTGTATCTTTAGGTACAGGTATGATAAAAAGTGATAAGTAATACTAAAACATTACGTAATGATAGTTACTAGGGATTATCATAGACGTATTTGAAAATATAATTTGATAAGTTATTATGATATAAGTTTGCTTAACGGAGATTAAATATAGAATGACGCGGTGATGTCGTTTTTATATTACGACTGTATGTAATTAAATACCGGCTTAAGTGTCATACATTTCAATTTCAAAATAAATATAGGTAGTACTATAATTATTATACTGACATCTCTTATTAAACATAATTAAGTTTCTTCAACATAACCTTATTAATTCATAAACAGGTATTTAAAAGACGGATAATTAATTTAAAGACGTGATTTCGTTGGCTTATCAATACTTTTTTAATTATTTATTATTTCTCAACAAAATAAACTAAGTGATTTTAGCTTTGATTATGTAAAATCAATGAAAATAAGTATAACCGTATCCAAGTATTTTTGAATTGTTTAATTTTTTTCAGTTCATTTATATAGGTATAAATGAACTACCACCGGTTCGTAATATTAATTGCCACTACCGATAAAAACCAGAATCTGGTATTTATTTTAAAATTATCATTATTACATTATTATACAATACAATTCAGAGTCGTTAGGCGTCTCGTTGTTTGTTTATGTACCAAAAAATAAGACCACGATATGTTTTTTTATTTTCATGTAATCACCCGATTCTATAAAAGCATTAACCTCTTTATTTATGTATTTAATAATAGGCTTAAGGTTACTACGTGTTAACTCTGAAAGTCTAAGAAGGAAGTTTACCATACTGTACCAAACAACCTGGGGTAAAAACTTACGTTTTTTAGTTCACATTAAAATATGAACCAATACTTAATTTTTTATTGAACTGAAGTGAATAAAAAAATATCATATTATTTTTAACTCCATAGTATTACAGGGTATCGGAAGATGAATTTTGCTATAGGTAGGTAAACTTTTGCCGTATCTATTTTAGTTTCAAAGGTTTCAGAGAAAAAAAAAACATCCAAAATTTTATTGTTTGCTGTTTACTTTTTAAGGTAAAAATATATTTATTTAAGTAAAAAAAACATAATTAAATAGGTGAGTAAAATACACAAATCTATAAATGTATAGTAGGTATATGTACATAGTTTTTAATTTAAATCTGTAACGAGTAAACACGTCTTAATAGATATATCATATACTTTTCAATAATAAGTTTGTAAACGCTAAGCAAACTTAAACATCGAGTATACGTTTCACGTACACGAACATAAATCCTTCGGCCGCTATATCAAACGGGACAACTCCTGCGCAGGGCAGACATGCGCGGTTCGTGCTCTACCAGATAAGATAAACGCCAGTTACTGTGCCCCGTCGCGATCGCTAATTAAGTCTTTAACTTCACTTTATATTGCTATTTGTTAGACTGCATTGATGAAGCTTTGCAACAAGCGCTTGAATGATTGGTCCGATATCACTTATTTATGCAGTTCTCGATCGTTTGTGACTTCGCTAACAGATTAAACAAATAATATTTTACACGCAATATTGTTGTTTACTCATCGTACACTGATGCTCCTTTGCATATTTGTAGCAGGGAATCATATGAACCTCTTGGTAATATAATAAATGTGAGGTTGGTAAGACATTGTTTCTACAACAGAGAAACAGATTAAAATTGGTTTTTACGTAGTGATGGAAGAAATTGGCCACCTACTTTTCTAAGAAAATCCATAATGATGTAATTCTCATGGACTGGGTAGTGATGTATGACCTAAGTCTGTTTTAAAAGATCTTTGAAGTTCAAGATACCTTGCTTCAGTTAATGGGTAAACACATGAAATCATTGTGAATATCTAGACGTAAGTATGTATTAAATAATTGATCACATATTTATACTTACAATCAAATTAGGTAAATCTAGCCATCTATATATTGTTTGAAGCTAATGCAAACTTACAAAAATTTAAAAATTCAAGATGAAATTTCAAGAAATCTATTGTAAATCTCAAATTCTTGCAGGTAGGTACTGCATTAAAAATCATATCCGAACAATACATTCGGAAATATTTATGATGTTTTCCATAGCAATAACGAGCGAAACCGCGGGTATGCGGAGACAAAGCTGTCTGTGACCAAGTGTCATAAATGCATGATTTACGCAATTACAATGTAAAAGAGGTGATAAATTACTGCCCACTTCTCTATAGAAGCTTCAAAGTATACCTTTTTAGCTACAATATACATTTTTGTTTAGAATTATGAGCTTTATTTAGACGGTTATAAATATCATTTTAGAATGTGCATGTCTCCAAAGTTCCGGAGGTATGAGGATAGTGCCTGATTATTCACAGATATTTTAACCTTACCACCCGCTAACATGAGGTAAAGTTGAAGAAACTTGTGTAAAAATTAACAATATACCCACCAATATTCCACGGTCGAATTTGCATTTACAGGTGAATTTGTATTAGTAATTTATTGCACAAACACAATGGTCCGGGAGCCTGCAACGTTTGGAAAGTAAGAATTTTAGGTCAGCTGATTTTGTGATATGTCGTTCATCTTGCTTTTTCGGTTAGAGTCTGGGCTGTCTGGCAGTCGGTAGTGGTTGCGTTCGTTTGTGCGCATCCTACCTGTCAGGTGATAATCCTGGATTTTAAAAGCATTTTAAGACGCGTAATTTTTAATTTTTTGTTTTTAAATAAGTCTACCTGACATACTTTTTTTATTGCCAGACATTTCTGACGTTGCTAATTATGTGCCATACGCGATTTTTTATTTATTTTTTATAAAAATTTCAAAGTATTTTAGAATGTCTGTAATTTTAATATTATGTTATTTAAAGATAATAAAAGCTTGAAATTAATTTGCCAGACATTAATTCGATTGTTAAACCTTGAAAATAAAATAAAAAAATCATGAAAAGTATTGCAGTTCGAGAGAGACAGTTGGAGAATAAGACAGAGAACCATTGAAATTTTAAGTTTAAATTATAGTAGGTATAATATATATATTATATATATAAAAGATAAAATTAAATATATAAATTTGTACTAAGTGATGGTAAGAAACACCTCCGTTACTAAGACTTTTCCTTCTGCTATCATTCTTACACTCCAAAATAGAACAGTACGGCATAGTTACGAAAAAAAGTAATTTTATGACTCGACCGACTCAACGCAGTGTTATGACTAGATATGAGTTCGATATATCAAAACGTAACTTATAACGGTTATGTGTTACATACCATACCATATCGATATATATCAAAACTTAATATTGTCTTTTATTAACGCGAGTATCACACATTTAAATAAAATACTGTATACCGGATTAAAACGCGATTTATTATTTAAATTATTTTATTAGCATCCGAAACGTCGGGATAAATAATTTAAATAATAAATCGCGTTTTAATCCGGTATACAGTATTTTATTTAAATATATCAAAACTTGTCAAAACCATAACTAGCGCGCGAAAACATGATAATAAGTTATATTAAAACTCAATAACCACCATAACGAACAAAACACAAACGATATAAAACTTCCATATTCGTTATATCTCTTTCTAATTACATATTAGTGTACTGGTGTAAAAGAGATGAAGCGAATATGTCATAACTTACAAGGTTATGAATAAGGTTTAGTTTCTTTGACATTTAAGCAAAGTTTGCCAAGTTTAAAATATTATCAGGAAATATTATATTAAATTATTATTTTTAATCAAGATACTAAAAAATATGCTTAACAATTTTTTTCTGATAAAATTGTTTTTGACTAAATAATTACAAATAATTTCAATTGTGTCAAATTGATTTATAGTAACAATTAATAGTAACAAAGACAAAATTCTAAATAGTTGGTCAGGCGATCGACAGGTGGAGTGAAAGACAATTTGAGTTCGTTTCTAGTTTGCCCAAATCATGTTAACGTTTGCAAACCTTACTAATTTATATCGATATCTGAAAACGGTTTTCGATATCGATATGAAAACTGTATATCGGTTACATAACCTTTGTGAATAAAAACGAAAACGTCCATATCTAGTTATGACGCGACTGTGATGGTTTTAGCCTCAGATTAAATAACAAAGGCAGATGGAACGTACGGAACAAATCTATGACGCCGCTTGTCATTTCATGTTTGCGTGACAACTGTCAGCGGCACTGTAGGGACACGTGCATTTTTTGTGCGTGTAATGATACCACAAATAGTTAAAAATCCCTATATTTTTGAAATATTATTTTTTATTAAAGTAGTATCTTTGGATAGACAAATAACAAAATAAACATTTAAATGTTTTATGTTTGTTTTTATATTTATAAGTTAACTGTATAAATTACAACTTATAAAACTGTCACAAATACAAAACAATAAGATAATACCATTAATTCGATTTAAATAAAAAAAATCATGATTATTATTTATTATATTGTATGCATAATAAATAATAATTTATTTCCGTATAAATGGTATATTTAACCCTTAACCACCCACAAGTGTCTCGCGGGCACTATTTTACGTTCTGTTACTCATAAAACCTAATAGGGCTCACTAAATAAATCAAGGGTATTTAAAAGAAAAGAGAGATAATTCTTAAAAAAAGTTAAGTATTTTTATTTTACATATAAATTAATTTTATATATAAATTTCTAACCGTCTTTTAACAATTATAGGGTTAGATTAGATAAAACGGTTTTTCATAAAAATAAATACTTTTAGGTTTTATGAGTAACAGAACGTAAAATAGTGCCCACGAGACACTTGTGAGTGGTTAAGGGTTAAATAGGGGTTGAGTCGGTCGAGTCATAAACCCCCCCACCGCGGATGTCCATCCCCGCGGACCCAAGGCTTGTCGTGCCGGGGGGGCCCGAATCGACGGGTTTCAGGACTTTACTAGGGGCGGCACAACGTCGTCACTAGTTCTGTCTTATGACCCGGTGGTCGCGAATTGGAGGGCGGGTGTTGCCGGTTCATCCTGTTGGATGGCTCGGTAAGACTCGTCTATTGAGGCTGCTCCTGGTTCTTCTTTCTACAAAGAAGATCCGGTGATGCGGTCCAGTAGGGGGCCATTTCATATGGCCCAGTGGCGCTTCATGCGCGTGGTATGGCTGGCCTTCAAGGCCGGCGAGGTCCGTCGAATTGACGGCGGGCCCCTAACCCTACGTTTCAGGTGTCCGGCAATAGGGTGAGTGGCCGGAGGGAGTCCGGTCCCTAGGGCACTACAGGGGGAGCGACCCCCTGTATAAAATCCAAAGCAAGAATGGAGTCGATTACCAGTAAAACTACCCCAGGCGGGTCAAATCCCGCCGGCCGCTCGGAAGAGCCGCCGCAAAAGCCCCACCGTACTCTGGGGGGGGCAAACTCCATAAAGACGATGTGGGAGTGAGTAAGGAAGGAGATAACATTGCAGAAGATCTAAGCATGGACGCGAGAGTGGTGCTTGAGCGCCTCCCGTGTATCCCGGTTATTCAGCACTGGGCCAAGGATGATAGTAGGAAAGTCACTGAGCCAACGATAGACAGTGACGACCTCTCCGATGGTGATGACCCCATCGAAGAGATGTTCGCTAAACACCTGCGAAAGAGACAGAGAGAGACAGAAGGCAGTGAGGTTGAGGGGGAGGGTATCTCAAACCTCCCTAAGGTAACAACTGCAAGAAGGGGATGACCGCCGACCCATGGCAAGTACATCGGCCTGGGTAAGGCGAGAGCCGAAATGCGCGCCGCTCTTGAAGAGTCAGCGCAGCGTAAAGAGGCAGGGAGCAGCTCCGCACCACAGCGGAGGCCTTCCCCAATCCGAAGATCATCACCAAGCGCGCCACCAGCCCCGATTCGTCTGCCGGCCCAGATGTCGGCGCACGAGCTCGGTGAGCTTATAAACAACGAGGCGGCAAAGATCTTGCGGATTGGCCTGAAGAGTAAGAACCTCAAGGGCACTTACGTAAGAGACCTCAAGGACTCCAGTGCCGCGATAATGGACGCGGCCAGCAGCCTTTTAGACCGCACCGCCAACTTCGAGACGGCGAAGCTGCAGTCTGAGAATCAGACGCTCAGGGCGGAGATCATAGCCCTTTAAACACAGGTTGAGCAAATGAGGCGCGAGATCGTGCAGAACAGGGTGGCTGCTATTGCCCCCCCGATGCCGGTCGCGCCACCGCCACAAACACTAGGGATGACAGACGAGTTGCGCTCGGTTCTGAGCAGAGTGGAGACTCGCTTAGACCACATCGAGACGCGGCTCCAGAAAGAGCGCACCAGGCCGCCCCTTCGTGGTGACCTGACTAACGCCAGTGTGCAGCGCGACAACACCAGCGCCACCAACTCTGAGAGGACGACGAGGTCTGGCCCCGCTTCCAAGGCCGGGCGGGCAGTGAGCGAGAAGCCGACGGCTCAAACCCAGCCCGCAGTGGAGGCCAAACAGCCCAAAGCCAGGAAGGCCAGGGACAAGAGGAGTAAGATAGCAAAGGACGGGGAGACCAGCACAACCGGTCCCCGACCCCTACCGCCCGCCCCATCGGCTCTCGATGAGCCATGGAGTGTTGTGGCGAGGAGAGGCGCAAAAGGAAAGGGGAAGCAGAGGCAGGCTCAAGGGCCTAAACAACCGAAGCTGCGTCCGCCCAAGTCGGCGGCTGTGGTGTATAAGCTGCAGCCGGGCGGCGTAGCGAAAGGATGCACCTACGCCTCGCTGATGCAAAAAGCCAAGGAGAAGATCGACATAAGGGCCTTAGGCATAACGTCGATCAGTATTCGGCAGACGCTATCGGGGTCCAGGATCCTCGAAATTCCCGGCGAGGATGCCGGCGTGTTGGCCGACACTCTGGCCGGGAAATTCCGGGAGATATTCGATCCCGAAGACGTCCTCGTCTCCCGGCCCGTGAAGTGCGCAAACCTGCGCATCATCGGGCTGGATGAGACGATAACTTGGGAGGAGGTTACGACGGCTGTGGGCAAAGCAGGAGGCTGCTCGCCCGCAGAAGTCGTTGTGGGGACCATCCGTCGCGGCCGCTCCGGCATTGGAACAGTCTGGGCCAATTGCCCGGTGGCGGCCGTCAATAAAATTGCTGCAGAGGGCGGCAAAATTCAGCTTGGCTGGACTGAGGCACGCGTGCGCGTGCTGGAACAAAGGCCGTTGCGCTGCTTCCGTTGCCTAGAGGAGGGGCATGTACGGGAGCAGTGCCGATCTACCGTTGATCGAACCGGCCTTTGTTATCGCTGCGGGCAGGCTGGACACAAGTCCAACGACTGCTCTGCGGCGCCGCACTGCGCAGTCTGTGCTGCGGCCGGGAAGCCGGCGGATCACCGGGTGGGAGCCAAGTCGTGCTCGACTGCCCGGTCTTCTGGCCGGCAAAAGAGGGGTAGGAGAAGAGGGAAACGTCGGAGGCGTCGTCCCGCTTCGGCGGTTGCTGGGCCTTCTGGCCCGGTTGTGACGGTTGGTGAAGACGTGGTCGTGCCGATGTCCACTTCTTAGTGGGCATCGGCTCGTTCTAAAAGGGGAGCGTGGCGGGGGCTTTTGCCTCTGCCGCGTCGGACGGGAATGAACATCTCTTCCCGTCCAGAGCCGAGAGCGGGGTGCGCGGGGGCTAGCGACCTGCTCCACGAATGGCTCCAGTGTGAGTGTTTGGTGTTTCGA
This sequence comes from Anthocharis cardamines, assembly GCA_905404175.1. NCBI lineage: Eukaryota > Metazoa > Arthropoda > Insecta > Lepidoptera > Pieridae > Anthocharis > Anthocharis cardamines. The sequence goes on from FR989959.1 coordinate 8,020,172, forward strand.
CACCACACTGAGGGGGGGACTAACGTCCGTTAAGAGGGCAGGGTCGTCGTCGGGGAAGCGGAGTTTACGAAAGTCCACGCGACCTCGACGCTACAAGACGACGAGAGGAACACCATGGAGTTTAGTCGGTAGGCACGGGGCCCGCTTTGACTCTTCGGAGTCCAGGGCTCTGTGAGTCCGGCATCGCCTGACGTCTCCCCCCGGAGACCCAGGGATCATTAGATGATTCTCCATGTAAAAAAAAAAAAAAAAAGGTCGAGTCATAAAATTACTTTTTTTCGTAACTATGCCTATTTTAGAGTGTAAGAATGATAGCAGAAGGAAAAGTCTTAGTAACGGAGGTGTTTCTTACCATCACTTAGTACTAATTTATATATTTAATTTTATCTTTTAAATATATAATATAAATATTATACCTACTATAATTTAATCTTAAAATTTCAATGGTTCTCTGTCTTATTCTCCAACTGCCTCTCTCGAACTGCAATACTTTTCATGATTTTTTTATTTTATTTTCAAGGTTTAACAATCGAATTAATGTCTGGCAAATTAATTTCAAGCTTTTATTATCTTTAAATAACATAATATTAAAATAACAGACATTCTAAAATACTTTGAAATTTTTATAAAAAATAAATAAAAAATCGCGTATGGCACATAATTAGCAACGTCAGAAATGTCTGGCAATAAAAAAAGTATGTCAGGTAGACTTATTTAAAAACAAAAAATTAAAAATTACGCGTCTTAAAATGCTTTTAAAATCCAGGATTATCACCTGACAAGTAGGATGCGCACAAACGAACGCAACCGCTACCGACTGCCAGACAGCCTAGACTCTAACCGAAAAAGCAAGATGGACGACATATCACAAAATCAGTTGACCTAAAATTCTTTCTCGAAAACGTTGGTACCTCCTATACTACAATGACACAGTTTGGTATTTTTTAGTTTTATCTTTTTTAGCATAAATAATCATTAACATGTCAAAAAATTAAAGACCTATAAGTTAAATTTCTTAGTTCTACAATTTCATAACGACATCATAGAAGGAAAGGCGATTGATAGATTTGCCAAAAGGATCCCACAAAGATATCACGGTGAGTCATTTCATATCATTTTTCCAAAATTACGTCCAATTAAAATGGCAAAAATGTGCTTTCCCAAGCCTCCTAGCGAAGCATGGGGCAGAGACATTTCTGTGTCTGTTTTACTGATCTGATTTCTTAAGGTTTAGTATATTCTGTCTTTTATGGCCTGTTCGAACGTTTTTTTTTGTTTCCACAGACTAACCAAAATCCAAACTCTACTTAAACAAATTACTGACTTTCCGCTGACGGATCGGACATTCCTACTTTGACATGATGATGGATCCGTCGATCGCAATCAGACATTATGTCTTTCGTTTGACATAACTATGATCAACGAAAATGTTTTCTAAGTTAAAATACGAAGTTGTTTGTTCTTTTGTTTCGTTCCGTTCGTTGCGTTCGATTTTGTAATAGACGTACAGGGGTCCCTAATGCTAAACCCAAACGTGTACTCTCCTTTGACACTGAGGCGGTCACGAATGATAAACCACCCATTAGTCTTGAATCATAATCGACTAGCGGTATACAAGTGACTGGAGAAATAGGACCCTCCAAAATTTGGACCCGAAGGTAGCGACAGTGGAATTTTAGTCAGTAACCTCGTGACGTAATTCCTTAAGAGTCCGGTCGCGGGAGTGCAACATAACCTATCCCTCCCCCATGCTGACTGGTATCATTGATGATATCCCCACGAAAAAAACGGTATAAAATTGTTCCGGTGCTGACAAACCATACAAACCAAGTCTCATTTTTGCCAAATGAAATAAGAATTCGTTAAAATCTTAATTACAATTCAGCGTAGGTACGTTAATATCAACATGACATGTTGAAGCGAGTGGCATGAGCAATTGTACAAGCTGCCGTCCTAATGTTTTGTCAATCATCGCTCTGCGAAGCGGCCTCCGCTGAATAATAAGAAGTTTTTTGTTTGTATTCTATAGTTGAATACTAAAATCATGATGTGTCATGTACTTCCTTGCAGTAACTCTAATATAGTTACCTAGAGTATAAGGATTATTTATATTAATTTTAAATCTATTACAATGCTACTGTATTGATTTCTTCTGTCGACTAACTTTGTTTTAATGCGTAATCAAAACTCAGTGATAATTACGAAAAAGTACCTTCATGTTTGTTGCTATTTGATTGGCTTGATGAGATTATGTCCTTCCCAAAGCGTGTTAACAAATAATCATCAAAATCGATTTAGCTTTTCAGCTGTAAAACAGCAACTAATAATAAAGAAGCTATTGCATAATATTAGCATTGCTCTTGCCATCATTATCATTCAAGACAACGCGTCACTGCCTTAATTCATTGTTTAAAAACATCTCATCTCAGACACGACTATAGATTAAATCAAAAATTTGCTTATTCTTAAGTTCCTTTACCTTTTGTTTATTTTATATTTAAATTCTATTGTACAAATATAACTTTTATCATCAGCGAAAACAACAAACCGGAAATGGTTTTTTTTTGATACTTAATTAGTATTGACCTTATCATATGTTTTTACGATGCAATAGTTTTTATTTTTGTACGTGTTCATAACAAAAACAAGTAGTTATATCCAATTACACTAGCTAATACGAAACTTTTCTTTTGATAGCAATCTGCGTTTGTTTGATACATTTTTTTCTTTGGCTTGATCCGGTCATCATCTTGAATTTGAAATTAATATGTATTAAACATACCAATGTTCAATTGTTTTTTGCATACACACTACTGTTATAATATATTCGTGAACGTAAAGACGTATTGTCAGGAATACGGAGTGTCATATAACTAATAAGTATCTACTGATAAAAAAATCCCGAGTCAATATCAACTCCGTAGGAATAGATGGCGTTAATATGGCAACTTTGTGGCATTGCAAAAATGAGACAACTGTCATCTTTCTGTCTCCCCGTGACCACGGTTGCTGAAAAGCATCCGAAACGTCGGGATGAATAATTTAAATAATATAAATAATAAATCGCATTAAATCCGGTATAAAGTATTTTACTTAAATGTTACAGGTGTGGTTTTCATTAGATATTGTTATTTTTTTTTTTCAAAAAATCAAACAACAACACAGACTGTCTATACATACTAAAAACATTATTATTTTGTCGGTGATAGAACTCAATCAGTCACAGCACTGTTTACTTATTCAAACATTACATTTATTATCACGGTCATAAAAAAATCGTAAAACTCTGCGGTAGGGAATGATTATAGATTAATATATTGATGAGTATAGATAGGCGATCGCACACGTTTTGTTCACACACAGACGGACTATTAATGATTTTGATGTAAATATATACATGAGCTAATATTTAATGTTTTGCTAAGTAACTGGCTACTGCTGACTGAGTTCTGAAGATTATTACTAAGGTATCTACCTACACAGTTGAGGGGCTAAGGGCTGATAGTCGGTACATATGTTAATGTAATAGTAAGAAGGATAAATGAAGCAAATATGAGAGAAAGGGAAAAAGTTTATTTGCACAAACTGGAAACAAAAATGAAAATATTGTAGAACAAAATTAAAAAACAGAACAACAGTTAAGTGCCAATGGAATCGGACTCGGGTGGTGGATAAGTATACTAATTTTGAGTTCAATATTAAATTATTTCTGTAAATACTAAGTATTTCATATATTATAATACCATAATTAAACGTAGGTAATATTAGGTTGTCAAAAGATATTAGAAAATAATTTAATAAAACAGACTGACAATTTTTACTAAAATTATGATTAAAATAACTCCATAACATGTACCCTTTTGATAAAATTGGAGAAAAAGCTTTTCTGAATTTATATCTATTGCCAGAATGCGGTCTCACATTTTGCAAACTCAAGTCCATACATCGCCAGGACTATAAATATAAGCGTAAACATTTTTCAAAATTCTATTTTTAAAATAGAGAAAATCCTGTTAGCAGGAAATTATTATTATTTCGCCGATGCTTCCGCGACCTATTTGGATATGGCGCCTATAGACAATGACGCCACCGTGTATCGTGAATTGTCGCAGAACGAGTGGCAAAATTAACATGTAGCTGAGGCGAGTAGTGTCCGCTCAACTCGACACGCACTGTTTAGAAATAGCTCGAGCTCGATACAGAGCCTTGTTTTAAACTTTAATAGCTTACACTCAATTAATGGACTTGAATGTGGGAAAAGCTTTATAAACCTCGTTTCGATTGAATGTGTGTTAATACGTATATCGAAGTAGCGGAGCGTAGTTGTATGCTACTACCGCAAATAAACCTCAAAGTTATAATACTCAGTAGTACTAGTAGTTAGATTACAAATTATGAGTTGTATATGCAGAACATGGAAGAAGTTCTGCATATACAACTCATAAGTTGTATATTTCAGTCTATTTTTTTTTTCACGGTGCTGAGTTTGGTATCACTTGTGTCTTGCAAACATTTGGGCTTCTATGACTTTGACTGTCTAGCATGACGATCAAGAGATATCTCGCGGACGAGTGAAGACAAACTAAGATTTAAGATATCGATCTGTATTACCTACCTATATCTCGACATCGACGTTTAAAAGACAAGATATCGCGATCGACAAATATACATATTTGATATTAGAAGTCGAGTAAGACCCGGAAGACCGGAGAAAACGGTCGACAAATTTTTGCCGTGGTTGTCATACTAAGCTGGCTCAAAGTTTAAATATATTTTTTAAAGTTTTGAACTCAAAATGATTTTAAATACAATCATGCAGTGTGAAAGAAATAACTAAAATTAACTGCGCCCATAAACAACACTAAAACATAATATTATGATATTGTAATGAGCTAACTGTCAACATAAGCTTTAATTAAATAAAATTGAAATGAAAATGCTAAATGGATTTTACGTGCTCTCATTAACGTACGTTTCGTATATTTTCGAACATTTATTATTGTGTGCGTAATGTTGCCGATCGTTATTCATATCGCATTTATTAATCTCCTTTAAAAACAACATGTTTTAATTAAGGTTTTCCCGCCTAAAATAGTGTGGGAAATTACATTATGAACACATTTAAACTATTCATGGGAAGGGTGTTTTATGTGGAATTGTGAACATACGAATGTATGGGAAGGGATGGACTAATTACCTACTAATTATATTTTTGCAGATCCAATTGTTAAGAATAATATATAGGTAAAGGATATACGTAGAATAATGTAATAATTATATCAACTCGACCTTCCTAATGATTCTTCGGGACGCAGGTTCAAAATCCGATCAGACTTATTAATTTACCCGGTATTCAATAAACCGGTCTTCCCTTACGTCTAGTAGCTACATTGAGTAGGTAAATTTTAAAAGAAGGAATTTTTTTCCGAGCAACAAACTTCTGTCCACAGAAGGAAAAGTCGTGTGTGAAAAAAAAAATACATAAAATTGGTCACGCGAAAAGTGAAAGATAGCCAGCTGTCTAAAATCATATTAAAAAAAAAACATTTTTTGATTTTAATATACCTTTAGTATAAGTGCTATATTATGTCACTCCATTGTCACCTTCGATACAACTTTGAGTAGGTACAAATGTACGTGTTAAGATTTCACTATTAAAATGATAGCACAAAGCATTTGTTTGAGTAGATACTTAATGTCGGCTAAGTGGATTTTTTACTGGAGTGACACCGGCCACTGTGGTATGAAAAACAAGCGTGTTTTAAATTAACACGCAGTCTAGGCGCCTCGTATAGAACTTAACTAAAAATAACTAAATGTGTGGAATTGTTAACGAAGTGGAATCGTATTTAAATTCAGAACGGATGGCTGTATGAAGGGGTAATTTTGTACCATAGATGTAACCATACATGAGACTTCTATTAATGAAATATTTAGAATATGTTTTCTGCGAACTGCGATTTTCTGTCTTGTTGTAGGTTTAATAGAAATTCGCTGGTGAGTTCACTGATGTTCTGTGGCAGAGCTATCACCTATCACAGAGCCTCATGCTCTTCTGTATATAATTCTTCTTCTTCCTGCCCTGTTCCCTTTTTTTTATTTGGGGTCCGCGCAGAATATTCTCTTTTTCCATTCTCTCCTTTCACTCGCCATATCATCAGTCACACCTTTCAATCATATATCATTCTTCACACAGTCAATCCATGTTTTTTGATCTCCTGTCGATAATTAATATAAGAAAATACTTAGTCTGGTAAGTAATGCAACATACGGAGGGTATTATTAATACATTTGAGTATGAATTTTCGGATTTTTAGCGAAGTCACACTTGATAGACTCGTTCGTGTAAATAATAACGTAACATAGTACCTTGCTTAGTTCCTATAACCACGATTGGCCGCGATTACCTCTACATGAATCCCGTAAAACTATCCTATATTATAGCCCTATATTTAACCAAATCCCTAAACAAAAATCTTCTTCATTTCTAACCAAAATACTATAAAATAACTTTTTTATAGATTTTATTTATTATTATTTTTTTACTTAAAATGGGTGATTTAGGTAAAGGAGGAGTAGAATTTTCAATTCTTACCATCTATGTCATTAAGGTTAGGACTTGATAGACTGATAGATAATATACTTATTTATCTTCGCCAGTTGTGACGGTAAATATTTCTTGTGAATAAAGTTAAGTATTCTGGAAAGCAAGTAAAGAAATGTCTTTAAACTTATCCAGAAAATTAAGCCAATTTAAAATACCTACAATTTACTTAAAATCTAAGTTTGAATTCAAAAATTAAGAACACTAAATACTCAAGTCTCGGGGGAATGTTGATATACACTACAAACATAAGTCTCCGCGACAATTCGAAACATAGGCAATAAAAATTGTACGTAACAAATAAGCTTAGAGAGTTTACTAGACAACGTCCCCGAAACATTTGTTAGGGGACCGCGTAATTTTTTACGCGAAACACAGCAATGCGGTACGTTTTACAAAAAAGGAGATGAGAATAAACAGACGACGGCGAATGGCGAGAGAGCTCGAATTTTGAATACAAATGTAAATTAGTATCTCCACTAATTACCCCGGCAGACACGTCCAGGGCTATGCGTCTTGTGGACTTACTGAGGCTCATTTTTTACCAGGACCAAGAATTGATAGCACATTTTTCTCATTAGCTGCAAATCAAAGAGTAATTTGTCGATCGGTCGTAACGCGGTGAGTTATAGCAATTGGTAAGTTACTGTTTTCGTTCGAGATAGAACTAGTGAAGTAGAGAAAATTTTTGGTATTGAATATACGACTATTATGCTTATAATAATATTATGGACGTGAAAGAAGCTCTGATCTGTCTATACCGTTTTAACAGTTAAAAAATTAACATGGAAATAACCTTTACCCCGATGATAAGTAAATAAAAATAACTAACATGTGAGTGTACCTGTGGATAAGTAAATTCCCGAGTAGGTAGGTACCCTAGTGGGGAATAGGTAAGTCAGGCACATTACTATGGCTGTTTTACTCATAATTTATGTTTATAGGTAAATAGGAGATAAATCTTCTATGCCCTGCACACCGAAACAATTTTGGGCTAAATCTATGTATATATTATAATATCTCGTGCCACAGTGTTTGTGGTAGCACACCTTCGAAACGGCTCGACCGATGTTTATGATTTTTTTATGTATAATTGGTATATAAGAGGTTGTAAAGTATATGTCATACCGCTAGGTGATTACGGTGTCCCTATCCAGTTATTTTTTTCTTTTTTTGACAAAGAATTGATTTGGTCTCATTTTCTTCATTAGTAAGTATTGCCGTGCGAAGTTGGGTCGGCCAGCTAGTATGGTATAATTTATTTGCCACAAAGTTAGTGTGTTTCTGTGCCCATATATGGCCTATGGGATACTATAATATAAGTATTATATATGTATAAAGAGTAGGTAATACATAAATAAATAAAAAAAAATCGTAACTAAGTTTTTCTGTCCGTAGCAGCCCTTAATATGAGTGCCTCACAACTTACATATTTAACACATCGTTTGGTGACATCCTCTCTGTTGTCATTTGTGGCAAATATTCGTATGTTTCACCTTGTTCATGTTCTTATTTTTGTGGTTATACACATGTAAATTATCTGATAACATCTAACACACTTGTTGAAGCTATTTCTTGTTGCATTAAACATTATCTATTGACTTATGCCAAACATTATCTAAACTTAATATTATAATATTACGTATGATGATACGCATACTAAATGAAATAATGGTATTGAAGGATTTAAACCAAATTACCTTTTTCGTATTAAAACCCGATTTATTATTTATTCTGAAGTTTCGAATGCTTTCTAGCAAACGTGGGCAAGCTAGTCGCAGCTATCTATGTCGGGATTAATAATAAATCATAATAAAAATATAAAGAGACATTAAATTAAACGAACATCTCTCAGTGGAATTGAAACGTTTTTCCGTTTTCTTCTCTACAGAAAAATTGTTTTTCAAATAGTGATAGAGATATAGTCTTGATCTCTAATATTATTATTAATCATATTAATATTTTTCTGTTATGGATATTTACCTAAGGCTTTTTTTAATCGCTGCTATTGTTGTCATTTTGAAAATTGTTTTGGTTTTATGCTTTTTATGGACACATATTTTTAGTAATGATAAGGATTTATTTATTGAAAAGTAGATATGGTAGTTTGTTTGCAATATGACTTATAATCGCCTCCATGGCTCATTGCTAAGGGCGATGTGTTTAGCCCCGAAGGTCCAATTTCGATTCCCAGGGAAGAGATAAAAAAATGAATCGGTCAAGAAAGCACAGACAGCTGAAAAATATAATAATTAGTGAAACAGATATAAATGAGTCTGAGCCATGCCCTAATAAGGAAACTTGGGAACTGGAAACTTTTTATAATTACAGTGTCTCACACGTAGGTACATTATAACTTTACAAAAGCATACTTCGCAGTTTGAGCTATTCTAAGTAAAGTTTAGATTTCATACATTTGACTAATTCTGAACTAACAAACTTCTATTCAAGAAATATTCAGCTCTTTAATCTATTTATTTATTACTAGCAAAGCCCCTCGGCTTCTCACGGGTGCAATGTAGATGTACTATACACAAAAATTAGCCTATGTTACTGATAATGTAGCTTTCTATAGCTGAAAGAATAAAATCAGTCTAGTAGTTTTTGATTTTATTCATAGCATACAAAAATCTTATCTTTACTCTTTCCTCTTTATAATATTACTAGCGACCCGCCCCGGCTTCGCACGGGTGCAATGTAGATGAAAAAAAAAGCAAAGCCTATGTTACTCACTGATAATGTAGCTTTCTATTGGTGAAATAATTTTTGAAATCGGTCCAGTAGTTTTTAAGTTTATTCGATACATACAAATCTTTCCTCTTTATAATATTAGTATAGAGTATAGATTAGTATATTAGTATTAGTACAGATAACAAAGTCACATAGTCAAACACATCATACAAGATACACACACTTTAAGGGCAATATTGGACTTTATACAAAATCTATCGAGCAATGTATAGTTTAGACTTATAGGTTTAAATTTAAACTGAAATTTATATACTTGATTAAAATATAATATATGATAGTTACCTAACACAATCAAACTATGAAATGCAGTTTGAACCAGTTTAAAGCTGCGTGAAAATCATATAAATCATTCAAGTAATAAATAACTCGGCTCATGTTTATAATAACGCGTTGCATTGTGCCCTTTGTGCTTAATATAAGAGACAATTACAAACGGTCGGCGAAGGGTTGAATACGTAAATCATATGTTGAAATATACGTTTTATAACCGTTAATGTTTTAAGAAATACATACATTTAAATGATACAACTTTTAACGGTGTAAAACACGATTTTTAATTAAATTATTTATCTCGAAATGATCTTTAGCCAATGTAGTGATTGTCAACTTACTCTTACGATTAGTCTAATAATATAAATAAAAGACGAAATATTTTTTTCCTCTACTTAAACACTTTCCGATGTTCGACTGAGCTGTTTTTTTTCTATCCGTATTTAATTTTATAAAAAATTATGATGAAAATTTTCAATGAAAAAAAAACAGTTTAGGTATCTACTTATTTTACCACCTACAGTTTAAATAAAAAAAGTACTTATAGGCTAAACGTCTATATTGGAACCATGTTTTAGTACTAGATTATACGACATAATTTACCTGAATAATTATCCACATTTCTCACATAAATACAAGTTACAGAGATGTAGCTACTGCCGTATCAACTGTATGTACTGATACGGGGCCCCTAGCTACAGGGGCCCCGAACCCGAGTAAGCGAAAAATTTGCCTTTCATTTTAGGGCTTCACCGTAGTTAGAAGGGCCCGCCACTAAATTTTGTTACAGGGCCCATCAAGGGTATGCTACGCCCCTGGCTAGGATGCACCTGTTCATTTATACTCACAAAGATATGCGTAATGCGTAAGTTTGTAAACCTATTTAAAATTAAACAAGATATATTGTCCCTCTACTCCAGTCTCTGAATGTAAAAAAGTGTTTTTATGACCATTTAATAGACAAGCAAACGTGAACCGCACGGAAGCAGAATAGATAAACACTGTCACGTAAAAGTCCACAATAACAACCTCCTTGGAAAAAAACAAATTGTGTGAAACTTTCCACTGTTTGCGATACATATTAATTAACACTGACCATGAAAGACTATTGTTAAATTTCAAATATCGAAAAACGAATATGAGGAGGAAAATTTTAAATTTGTATTTTTGTATGTTTGTAACGAATTAACTCAAAAACTACTGGAACAATTTTAATAATTATTTCACCAATAGAAAGCTACGTTACTTTTGGTGTATAGTAGATGTACTATTGCAGCCGTGCAAAGCCGGGCGTGTTGCTAGTAGAATATAAATAAGAAAAATTCTTCTACCTTTTTCGAAATCCATAGACTAGAAATCGAAGTCGACTTTCCATATTTACTTTTTTTCTATATACTTATTTGTTCAATGTTCAAAGCAACTACCAGACTTAAGGAAAACTAATTATAGAACTAAATAAACATGTTTATTGTGCTCCTCCGTGGTCCATTGGTCAGTGCGATGCGTTTAGCACCGGGGGTCCTAGGTTCGATTCCCGAGGAAACAAAATAATAAAAAAATTGTTTCGGTCAGCACTTCTATACCCAAGTCTGATCAACTACACAGACAGACAGCAGACACAGAAATGTGTCTACCCCATGCCCCACTGGAACTCGGGAATTCTCTTTTTACTTTTTTTATTGGGCAGGGTGGGATTCAAACCTGTGAACGAGACCCATTTTGTAAGCTAATCGTAGAATCATAAAAAAGGCTATTGATATTTATTAACCTACAGTGACATAACCAACTGTAATATTATGATAAAATTCTATTGAAAAAAAAAATTGTCCTTCGTATTTTCTTACTTAAACTTAGATTTACAATAATTATATTAATTACTTCTTATAATGTTGCTAGTCACTTAAATATGAGGCAACACATATTATGGTAATACATGTTGCGTCACATATACGATAGGGCCTACATTTAACATATTTATACAAATTATCTAAAATCCCACAGTTTAATCTAAGTCAAGCTTGGCACAGCGCTCCATAAATTATTATGTACCTTCTAAGAATCTTAATAGAGCGGCTGAGCCTTTTGTAATAAATGACGAAACAAAAATAAGGACTGAATACTTAATGAGTCTTGTAGTAAACACTGATTTTGTTGGTAATTGCATCTTACATTAATGTTATGAGTCGACACACATTATATAACCCCAATTGATTGCAACTGATACCATACATCAATCTATGATGCACTGTCATATTTTGTTACTTCGACACTTCCTTCATCCTTTCCTTGATTGAAAATTGAAGTAGAATGCACTTTTTAGAATGCACGAAGTAAAAACAGTTCCATATCGTATTACTAAATGTCACCTATACCAATATTTTAAAGAGGAATGATTTGTTGGTAACGATTTAAATTAAAAACCGCACGACCGATTTTAAAAATTCTTTCTTTTCTATTATAATATATTATCAGCGAGTAACATAGGTTATTTTTTGTATATAGTATATATAATTGCACCCGTGCAATGCCGGGGCGTGTTGTGTAGCTATAATATAACTTCAAATGAACCTCACGCATGAGGCTCCTCTTAATATTTATCTTCAACATTTTTTTGGTTTAAAATATTTTTTTGTGTATATACAATATACCTACATATATTCGACATTCGCATATCTATGTAGGAATGTGTCTTGTCTTAATTACCTCCATGGCTGAGGAGTACCTATGTGCGATTAGCACTGGACGGTTCGAATCCCGGGCCCTAATTAAGAAAATTGTTTCATTCAAACAGGTCCGGATTTAGAGGTCTTGGCAGAAAAGGAGTGGAAGGGGCTCCAATTTATTTTCCAGGTTATTTTCCAAATTTAAGAACAATATATGTAATCATGTTTGTAGAAAGAACAGTAGGTAAAACAGCGAAAAAAAAGATCAAAGGAAAAGTTTTTTAGTAGTGTTTACTAGTCTCTTTTGTGGAGGCACCGGGGCTGTAGCCCCGGATGCCTTCCCCTAAATTCAACCGTGCATTTAAATAAGGCACAGAAAACGTATTACTTACCTGTAAAGAAAAATGATCATAGAAACAGACACAGAAATGTGCTCCATGTCCATAGAATCAGACACAGAAATGTGCACCACTCGGGAATTTACACAGCGTAGCGTGAAAATTCATAATATTATACGAAAATTTAGGAACTAATAATGTATTTAACTCAAATAAGAACAGTTTAAGTGCAAAGCGGATGTGGTCTCAGTCATTTGGTCAGTGCTGAATTCCTATATATATATACCTACTTAAGTCTGGACAGTAGTTATTTCCTTAGCCCAGGTCGTTAAAGTGTCGTAAGCAAACCGCTAGAGCACCTAAGTATACGTTAGAACCACTTCGAAACAATTTATATTAAAGTGATATTCTTTAAGATTTGTTTTGTTTAATTGTCGATTTTGTAAAACTGCATTAATATTGGTAAAGTCAATTGTATTGTAGAGTCCTTTTCATAAAAGAAGTATACTTAGTAGAAATACTTTCATAAAAAATATTGTAGTTCCAACATTATCCGTAGGACTTCTTTCTTGAAACGTACTCTATGTTGAAAAGATAACCTTTGCAAAAATACAGATCAATAACAAAAGTTAGTTCGCTGCCACAGATTATAACTAAAACCATTATTATAATCCCATTTTTTAATCATTTAGGTACAGCAAGTGTTGTCACGGGCAAACCAACACTGAAAAAATTTAATTTCCAAATGGAAATGTTAAATAAAAAATGTTAAATAACAATGTTGCAATATTTTATTACTAGTGTTGCTAGCTGTAATTCTCTTGATAATGGCAAGTATAAGGATAAGAAATTTTAGATTTCTCGTTGGTGCGTTCGGTTGAACACATGCCGTGCGCATCGATGGGTCGTGGGTTCGAATCCCACGGACGGTATGCTAATAATTGTCTGTAAACATGTCTTCTCCACGTCTGGTAACTTCGGGCATTGAAAGGGTGGGAGGAATATCGAAATTCCGATCGGGTAACGAACTACCGTTCATAGATGGAAAAACCGTGAAGTGCATATTGCGCGTTTCGGTTTCAGTCTAGGGATTTCCGAATGATCGAAGTAAAAAGTAAGTCGACAACACATCGTTGTCTGATGTAATTTGGCCGTGGTATCACCTACCATCGAGTGAACCTTATGCTCGTCTGTCGAAATCAAATGTTAAAAAAAAGGTTTAGTTAAGGTGTTAGAAACTCCTTGTTATTGACATTTGACGACGTCCACTTGATGTTCTGGTGTTTTTGTAATAGTCTTTCAGTCTGCCCTTAACAACGTTTGCTGCCAATAATTCAAAATGTCGGTTTTGTTTGCTGGTATTAATTTTTTTCCGACTCACACCTAGGTGTTTAGTTATGTTAATACTTACTAAGATACTCTAATATTAATTTCATTTCTTTGCAATAACTATTTATTTGCATCGCAATAATATGGAACATTTCCTAATATATTGTGCTTATTTGCTGCATAATGTTTACAGAATTCTGATAAATACCAGCTATATATTCGTACATAAAAGCAGTGTGACAGATCGGAATGAATAGGGAAGCTTTCAACTCACAGTGAAAAGACCTACCGAACTATCAAGGCAAAAATATCGCGTGGCTGCCACCATACATGGTAATTTATTTCCAAACGATATATAAGATGCTTTAATGCCTAGCTATTTTAATAGATACGTATTAGGTACTATGTAAAGACTGATAATTGTTGATGTTCTACATACACCTTTTGTTACTAACTTGGGAATTTTTTGCTGTTCTGGTCTGATGAGAAAATATCGAGATACTACTGATATGAGAAACAAACATAGAAAATGTCATTATTGAAATTATATCTTGTAAACATAAGATATCTATTAAATAAATACCTACTTTGACACTGTATTTTCTATTGTATTGTAGCACTAGCGACCCGCCCCGGCTTCGCACCGGTGCAATGCTGATACTAAATACACTACAGAAAAACTGTTATTATTATACATATAAACCTTCCTCTTGAATCACTCTATCTATTAAAAAAAACCGCATCAAAATCCGTTGCGTAGTTTCAAAGATTTAAGCATACAAAGGGACAGAGAAAGCGACTTTGTTTTATACTATGTAGTGATGATGATATATATAACGAACCTGTTCCCTAAATCATTATTGTAGTTGAATAAAAAACACTACACAATGACATCAGGTCCTCATCACAAATACCTACAAATGGCATGCTCATGTCAACCTAACATAATCAATTAATCTAGTTCAACACTTAATTAATTTATAAATATCAATATAAAAACAATTAAATATCTATTTGCAATGCCATACTTCATGAAATTAAATGTTCTTCACGAATTTTGACAAAGTTTTTCTAATCAAAATTAACAAATCAATAAGATCGAATTGAGTGTAGGTATAATAGATATTGCCATTGTAAACATAAACAAATATTTAAATAAGTATATCTTCCTTCCGTCTATACGATTTATTACCCAATAAGTTAATAAAGTAATAAGAAAATACAATCACAGAACATTTAAATCACGCCTTTCATAAAGTTTCCCGAGTACAATAACGTTAATGTTTATCTCCATTCTTCACGCGATGCGTTGAGTTAAATCCAAACTGAGTCTCAAAACATTAGACTGTATAATGCTTCTTTGTATTTTGTAGTAAGACGTATTTCTAGATTTTGTATCTCTGCCAGAGAAATAGCTCTGGAATAAGTAGTGAGAATATTGTACGTAAACATGTTTACCGTTGCCGATTAAAACATAAGCATTACTTGAATATCTATGTAATATTTTCTAGAGGGAATTGTTTAATTAAAATCAATTATGCTATTATATTTAACACTTTATTATACGCTTTTTTCATATAGTATATATTTTAGAGGAAAATCGTCACTCTATCTCTTATTTGTCTCCGTATTCCAGTGGTGTATGGGCGTTATGCTTCGCATCAGAACACCCAGGTTTAATACTGGGAAAACTATATAACAAAAAAAATACTTTCGGAAATAGAAGTCTGATCGGATCCTTCGAATTCGGATATAATCCTCGGGAAACAAGAAAAAAAATGTTCTGTCAAGCAGGACTGATCAAAATCAAAAATTATCAGTGAAAGAAACACAGAAATGTGTCCACGACGAAGGAATTCCTTACATTATCGTATAGAGAAACGATCATTGGAAATAATTTTCTCCGATACCTTCCTTCTTGCGGACAATATGAATAGTGTTTATTCGAAGAAAAATAAGAGTTAGGGTACTTTAAGCGACAAATGGCTAAGTTGCAATTGACAGTATTAAACAGCTGCCTTCGTGCCAGAACTGTATTGTAAGTATATTTTGTTGTCTTAAGAGGAGTGTAGACTTGGGTATTGAAATAAATATTGCTAGTGAAGTTGATATATTCCAAATTCAAAATTGAACCATCACCACCTCGAACTGACTCGCAAAACCATTTTGTGGAAACGGTTGTTTCAATTTACAGGACTGATACCTAGGAGCCTTAAGAAAATGCCTACTCATTTCCATTAGGAAATTAGGGCATTAGCCCATAGCTCATTTGCAAGCCCTCTCGTGTCCATGGTGGTGATTGATTTCTAACTGGTACGCCATTGCGAATATATGATTATAAAATAGAGTACCTTTAAAATTATATTATGTATTGAAAATATTAAAAAAATATTTTTAAATAATCTCATTTTATTTTGCAAGTAGATGGTCTGTATAGTGTGCAAGTGTCTTTATGTAGGCAGCGAGGTTGTCACGGAGCCTAGCGGGTTGCCAGATACAAGTTTTTCTTTGATAGGGTTCAAATAAATCTGCGCCAAGACCGGCATTGCAGGCGCTGGAGACGTGCTGAATTTAGATTCGGAAACGTTGCATTTTCAGACATATCTACGAGAAAACTCCAACTTAATCTGGAACATGTTGGAAAGCAATCCATTATGGATTTCTTTGTCGTATTATTTTGATATTGGAATTTACGAAAATGTTATTTATTCACTCTAATATGCAATGCGTCAGAATTTTATCTTGGCATATTGCGCTGCATTGTTATAAAGACTAAATGAAGTAGTCTAAAACGTCCTTATAATTACGGAGCGAATAAATTATTTATTTATTTACTTACCTAATACAATGATAGAATATTGTATAGTAAGTCTATCATATAAATTGTTAGATAATATACTTGGTCCATGTCAAGTAAGATAAAAATAACTCTGACCCAATTCAACCAAATTAAAATCACTCATTGCTCATTTAAGTACTTATTGTCTTACTTGGAGGAATAAGGTGACCTAGTTGTATTCTTTTTTTTATGTTAGATATCGATAGATGAGGTTCACTTGATGGTAGCTGATACCTCAGCCACAGAATATCAGACAATAATGTGCTATCGACTTTCACGGTTTTTTCATCTATGAACGGTGGTTCGTTACCCGGTCGGAATTTCGATATTCCTCTCATCCGATCAATACCCGAAGTTACCAAACGTGGGAAAAACATGCTTATAGAAAATTATAAACTTGTCGTCCCGCCGGGATTCGAACCCACGACCCATCGATGCGATGTATTCTACCTAACGAACATAATTAATTAAGTAATATGTAATAGTATGAATGATCATAAAGTTAAAAATACTTTTTAACATTTTATTTATTAATCTCTACAAATAATTTATGCTTCTATAGTTATGCTCTATTCATAGTGTAAATATTACTTTTAATTAATAAATATGACATTTAGTTTATGAATCCCAGTAAATCTCAATGTAAGAGATTTATACGCTACTAATACGTTTCCTAAATACAATATTTATTATTTTCAGACAATTTCATACTTTACTCGGAATGTCCTCTCGAGCAGAAACCAATTTAAGATGATCCGTGACAATCCGTAAGGTATTCCGTGATTTTATAACTGGATACAAAACTCGAAGGTTCTTGGTATTCTGGCTGTACATTTACGCCGTGAAACAAATATGAATAATGCATTTTTGTTTGGATTTTTACGAGTAAAGTTTTGATTATTTTCAGTACAGTAACAAGTGTATAGATACATCAGAATAGTAGGGAGTCTTCGATGCGCGGCAAATAATTGGCAAAACTCCCGTTTCCAAAGGTAGGATTGGATTGCTTTGCAATAATTTTGAAGTGGGAAAGATATTTGTGGTCCATTATAATTGATTTATTTACGAACGCAAGATTGGTACGTGAAATTAATGTAGGAACGACCTATTTTCGGTAGGAATATATTAAATTGTCTTAACAGTAATGTATTATGTAATAACGTAATTAGTTTAAGAATAGCATTTACCCGTGGCTATTCATAGACAAATAAGTAATTCATTTCCTTATTTTATATAGATGTATCTTGCATTTAAGGAAAACTATGCATTTTCAGAGTAAGTTGTTACCTATATCTACCTTCAGTGTAGTAGGTATGCAAATTATTTTAAAACCAGGACGAACAGTAACGTAACAGTAATCCCCAGTTGTAGATAGTGAAATTATATTGAATTTAATTCAATTATTGAACCATGAAAACGACCAAGTTCCGATCACATATTAAATTTCATATCTATACATACCTATAATACCTTATACCCGAAAAACATTGTCTTACCTGAATTGTCCTACCCAGTTGAAATGTCCGAGACCATTCAGGGATACACTCAAACATAACAAAATTCGTTAAAATCGGTTCAGCGGTTTATGAGGTCAGTGACATACACGCCTACATAAGAACTATATAATATACAAAGAAATAGAGTACATAGAATAGCGTACTTAGCAGTCAATTTTGTTGTCAGGTAGTATTTTTGTTTATTTGTTGAAATTACAATCATTTTGCGCCTATTACGATAAATAAATCAGTCGTTATAGTCAAGGAGGTGCGTATAATAAAAACTACAATAATAAATGTGCAATTTATTCATTTCGCTACATTTATCATGTTGCCAGTTATTGTTTGTCTTGTCGGTATGCGCAGATACATTTAACAGGTCGTTCGGACGTCAAAGAATATAGGGTAAAGTCGGGATAGATGCCCCACATTTCAATTTATCCTCATAACAACTAAACTATACACACAATTTTAAAACTTTTTTAATTTCTTGTTACTATGATCCTTTATCTACCATACTAGATAAAGTCTATTTCTTTTTGCATAATAAATCCATAAGATATTTAGCCTTAAAAATACCTCTATTAAAGGGGATAGACGCCCGATGCTTGGTATAGGTGCCCCAGTGGCTGATACGGTGGTAGGGATAGATGCCTTTAACAATAAAAGTCACGTACATAGTTTAGAAATAATTAATAATCTTTATTTTGACATAATATTAAAATATATATATATATATATATCTTATTATATATTTTCAGTAATTCTCGATACAAAATTCGTCACCTGAGTGCTTGTTTGGTCTATCGACCAAATTTATCAAAAATGACCTTTGAATACAGTATTATTAAGATTTAAATTTCAATCCTGTTGATTAAGAAAGATTTAAAACTTTTTAATTTTAAAACAACAAAAACATAATTTAAATTAATTTTTGACACGACACTGTAATAAAATGTTTGTGCTTGTTTGTTCTTTGTCCAGATATCCTTAATTATTAGACAAGTTCAGTGCTTGAGTGGTCTATGTCCACGCAAACGACCAATTACAGCCCGCGATTCCATGTCCGCTATTTTGTTCGATTTGTCACTGAGACACAAGAATCACGTTGTCGCTTATGGAAAAGTTTATAAAAGCATTTAAATTGATGAGTTTTTGTACTTTAAGTTTTTTGAGTCTTTTGTTTTTTGAGGTTTTAAGTTTTAAAAATCTGTAAAAAAAATTGAGTAAATCAAGTATATAAGCTTTTTTATAAATCATATATCTAAGATATATATATCTAAGAAACTATGGTCAGATCTTTTTCAAACATCTAACCACTCTAGGAAAGAAGTAAATGGCAAAAATAACAGTAAAAGTGATTTTTAAGCAACATCTAAAGCAAAACGCGAAGAATTTTTTTTATCCTGTACATGTCACTTTCATGTGAAAAGTATATTAATAAAATATATTATTCAATTATATTTTTTTTCTCCTGCAATACATTTTTTTATTAGCATCTTTACCTCAAAACTTTTAATACTAGTCAGTTATTCATGCTAAAATACTAAAACAATTAATAAACCTATTTTAGTTATAGTGTTCCTGTTTAAGTTTCTTAGGAATAATGAAAAAAAAACAACCTGTATATAATTTTTGGCACATTGAATAAACAAGCACGCAAAAGAAGCATTCACTTTATCCTATCTCTAATGAGGTAATATTGTGACTCTACAATTATATTTGTGCATGTTTGTTCTACCTCCACAAAAAAACAGTAAAATATGGTTAATTAACAACCTTAACAACCATAGGTGAAAATTATAACAATCAATACAAATAAAGACTTTCAAATATTAAAATTAGAGCTTTTTTTTTCTTCATATAGATAAAAAAAAACTTCTCCTGTAAAATGTTACCAAAGGTAGATAGACGAAACAAGCACTCGGGTGACAAAATAGTAAGTTAAAAAAAATGGAGTTTAACAAGTTTTATTAGTCTCAAAAGCGGTCATTTGATGGCTCTGGTAATTTCCAGCCATTTGAAATTATGCCTTTATATTTGCATTTTTTCGGAAAAATGATATGCAAGAGTACGAACTACCTTGCGTTCTGGGGAAAAACCAGATTTTTCGAGTCTTTGTAAACGAGCGACAAGTCGATTTTCTTTGTCGAAACTAAGAATTGGATGTTTCCCTGGAAAACAAAACATCGAGAAATTATAATAGTAAAAAAGGCCACAAAATTAATTTTTTTTTTCATTATTTAAATAAGGGATAGGTGCCCCTAAGGGCATCTATACCTTCAAAAATCGGGGCGACTATACTTTTAGCATGGGATACATGCCCTTCTAATTTAAAAAAAAACTATCCAAAAGTTTTTCATAAAAAACATAAAATAGGAGTTCTACAGATTGTACTTCTTATATTTATATTGAAATAATTCTGACTTACCCATTAAATGAAAAGTTGCAATGTCCTCAAATATCTAAAAATATTAAACGCGTGATTTTTGAACGAGTCGCTTAGGTATTCACATCCCTCTGGAACTCACAAATACATCCGTACGCCAAACCACTTGCGCATGGTTTATGTGGGGGAGGTGCGTAATCGTAATATAAAGCCTTTGGTTTGTTTCGCCTGTCAGAACTATGTTAGATAGAAATCGGGGCACCTATCCTCCTGAGGCATCTATCCCGACTTTACCCTACTATGTAGATATGTCTTTTACTCTTGGGAACCGAATTGTTATTACTATTTCACAAAATGTCCTAGTAACAATTATAATGACTTAATAACGATATTAGTAAGATGTCCTAATTACTAAACTGAGATATGAACTGGTCCAGTTCTCAAAAGTGAACTATATCTAGCATGACCATCAAGATAGATATCTCGCGGACGAGTAAATAATCTAAGATATAAGATATCTCGATATATTTCGACATTGACAACTTTGATGGACAAGATATCTCAATCGACAAACGGTGGTCCATCTATGAACGGTGGTTCGTTAATTGGTCGGAATTTCGATATTCCTCCCACCCGATCAATGCCCGATGTTACCAGACGTGGGAAGCCATGCTTATATAAAATTATAATCATGGGGTCCCGGTGGGATTCGAGCCCACGACCCATCGATGCCCACGGCTGGTGTTCTACCGATCGCGCCAACGAGCCCGTCAAGATGATAATGTATTTAACCAAGCGAGTTGATACACTTTATAATAATATTTGTTTTCAACCTGAGTTTTATGAGTTTTGCAATTCGCTGGCACAATGCATGTCTGGTGGAAATTGTTTAATCTTTGACATAAATGACTTCATTCGTATTCTCCGAAGAAATTTCGCAGATATTCTCAACTCGCGCGCAGTCCGTGATTTTCGAGGAGTCAATTTTTCGCTATTTCGCTTTCGTTTTTTGAGATTTAACGCAAAAATTCAGTAACTGCTTTGAAAAAGGGCCAAAAATGCTTTTAAATTTTTAATTTCTTTTAAGTTTTGTTACGAAATGTTTTAGTCTTACTTTTAAATGTCAGCATGACAGCATTTTTGCAAGTTTATTTAAGTTAAATGTCACACCTACGCGTGTAATGAAAACATGTTGTGCGTGATAAATATGTTATTTGAATTATTTAGAAGCTACCCGCCTTAATAAAAGATTGAGTGATTAAAACTGTAATTAAGTATCGACGCTCATTTTGTCGTGGCGACTCTCAAATTTGCATGTTAAACGAAGTTTAGTTTTTGTTTTTATATTGCAGCCAGTATTGAGAATTGAGATGCTCAGTTCGCGTGGACGCCCTGAGGGATTCACGATTTAATTGCAAATTATTAGACTTTATGCCACTGTAATACGGTTCAAAATTATAAAAAGAAAGGAAAGAGCATCTTGCTTTTTAATTGTATTGGTAATGCCAGCTAAAGGCGTAGAGATCACATGCATCGATTTTGTGCGGAATACGTTTCTTATTTTAATTTCTTCGTCGGCATGTCATGGATTTGTTTTGTAATTATTCAAATATTAGTTTAACATAGAACATAATTATGTCCTTCACTTAGATATCTTCGAGGACTACATAAAAGTATCGGTTGGTATCGAAAATGTTGCTAATATTCCTTATTTTAACCGTACATTTACGATAAGAACAAATTATTAAGTGTTTGTTGCGCTTCATAGTTTAGTTATGGGCCAGAATACGTAATTAGTTCTTCATTCTAACCGTAGGTTTACTCTCAAAATGAGTAATAGTAGCAAATTTTATTTTTATTCAGAATGTCACATAGTGAGTTTTGAACCATCCATATCACATACGAAATATTATCGTTAAACACATTGACATAGTATGATCGAAGGTTAAACATGTATGAATATGTAGAAGAAAAAAGCAGCGATTCAGCATAATAATATGCTATGCTGACTTGAATCCGACACAGCGCTGATTTTCGGAGTCATTATGCTGTTCACCTTAATACAAATTGATTTCCCCATTTCGGTTTGTCTGTTTAAACGCTTTGATCTTAATTTAACTCCCTACTCAATGGAGTTTATTGCGGTTTTCATCATCTTCCTTCTAAAATGAGTATTTATATAATTTATTTGTGAAAGCTTTATTATAAATACATTTTCTTTTTTAATAATTATAGGACTCTCAGTTGCTGGGTTTTGTCGTAAAAAACAACCAGATAAACTTTTATTTATCTGCATTACATAATATGTCCTAGTAAAAAGTGCTAAGATTATAAATTAAAGAGAAAACTTATTACATTCAAGGAAGATTCACTTTTTTGTTTTTTAAAATTTCATAATTAGATAAGAATTTGTTGTTCGTATACGCGTACCGGCGTACCGGCTACCTAGTGTTTCAGGGTAGGAAATAAATTACGTACTTACGTCGGTAAGCCATATTAAGCGACCCCAATTAGCTGAGATGTGATATATTGGCGTATATACTTTATATTTGAGGGGCAAGCGAATCGATTCCACGTTAGCGGACGCTGGCCAAGCATTAAAATATTTAGGGTCCGCTAATCTGCCGTGATTGAATTTGCGTTTGATGCCTATATGAGACCTCAACTCTTTATGTTATTCATTTAATAATACATTTTGTATCGAAACTTTGTTATTAGTCAAGAGTTATTGTTTTTCTTTAATGTACCATTTCAGTAGATAACCTACTAACCATATACTATATACCTAATCGAATATCTTTCGTGATTCTTTAAAATAAGTCTCATGGTAGAAAATATTCTAGCTTACTAAATAGGAACGTCGACGGAATGATATGACGTCATCAGATCGAAGCAGAAGTAAAGTCAGCAGCAAAAGTAGGTTAACGTTAATCAAAATTGCAGAATCAAGTTTGTTCATAATAATATACGTAATAATAAGGACTAAAGTGTGATAAGTTAAAACCATTTGGAATAAAATTTGAAAACAATTTTTTTTTTAAATATGAAATATTTACATTCGCTAAAACAAAATCAAGTTATATTCCAAAAATACTTAACGACTTTTGTTGCTAACCTTACTTGTGATCGAATTTGTTTCGAGTTTCATTCGAGTACAGTTAGTAAATTAGAGCGTATGAAATAAATCTAGAGGCTGTACACAAAGCGTGCGGGAGCCCGATAGCGAGGCATCCAGTGCCGGCGAAGAGAAGGAAAATTAGCATTTTAATAAATACACACCCTATGGAACAAACCGTCCATAAATTTAAACGGATCTTTATAATCAAATTCAAACACATTACTCTTATTTTGTATGTAGAGTCCTTGCGAAAATTGTTGGTTGTTTACGCTGTAAGCTAATTTGCTTTAAATTATAGGTATTTTACTTTAAGTGCTGCCTAAGCGTAGGAAGACCATGAGCACGTTGGAGTTACGGCATATAGGATACAAAAGCAAGTGAGGAGATCTCAGGGCAGAATGAAGGGGACTATGTCCATCAATTAATTGATAAATGCTAAGAAGTAGATATATTATTTACATTATAATATATCTATTGCTTTAAAGTATACATTAAAAATGCCTTTATTTTTTAGGAATTCGTTTTCTCCATTTAAGGCTATTCCATCATTATTATAGGCTACCAAGTATCAAAAATGCTGAGAAAAAGAAAAAGGTATATTTTTACAAAATATTGCGCACCGGTCGTGGGTACGAATCCCACCGGGATGACACGCGTTTGTAATTTTCTGTAAGCATATCTTCCCCACGTCTGGTTAATTCGGGTATTTAAGCGGGTGGAAGGAATATCGAAATTCCGACCAGGTAACGAACCACCGTTCCTAGATGGAAAAACCGTTGCTCCGAATGCTCGAAGTAAAAAGTAGGTCGACATCGCAGCATTGACTGATGTTCTGTGGCTGGTAACACCTACCATCAAGTGAACCTCATGCTCGTCTGTCGATATCAAACATAAAAAAAAGAATTTTGTATAGCGACTTCTAGGTCCTGCCCCACCAAATTGGGGTCAATTTGGTTGGCGGAATGGTAAAATTCCTGTATTATTCTAAAAGAGAAACAGTTTAACTCGCATTAGTTCTATTACAATAGCTATATGTTTATTGTTAAGCCAGTACATACACGTATTAAGCAAGTGAATCGCGGTCATCGTAATCTTGGATAAGGGCTGGCGCATAAATCAGAGCGGGTGACGCCTGGGGCCTTTACTTTATATACTGTGTGCGGGTGACGGTGGACCGCCATTATCTAAGGAGCCTAGATGTGTTAACTGTTAATAAATTCATTGTCTTTCTTAATGCGGTGCACGAGGGTATCAGTATATTTTTAAATTTAAGTTCTTTTCTAAGTCGAATTATTTTATAAGTACTTATACTAATGATTATATTTAAGGATGAAGTCTGTGGGCAGTATTCGTGGTGTAGGCAGTAGTACTGTAGATTCTGCGTTCTAAACATTGACATAATTTTTGATCGAAGGTTCTAAACTAGATAATTTTTATCTTTTCTGCTTCCGGCCCCTTATCTTACTGAGTAACAACAGGATACAGGTAACATCTTTCGTAATTATATCATTCATCACGCTATCCATTAAAATTTTCCTCTTATCCTGTCCATCCATATTCATGACCAAAACTTATTCCGTTTTATCCTTCCTCATTATCACGCCTATACCATAATCTATTACTCTTCACCTTCAAATATCCTTTAATTTACTCAACCCTGATCTCCATGTAGAACAGCTTTTGGTATTATATTATTTCGTAAGCCATGACGCTTCTCAGTGGCGAGACCACTGTACAAGCCCGGCTATGGCCGTAACGTAATAATATAAATCATATAATTATAACTTATATGATTATGTAATTATATAAGTTACATATAAACTCGTATTACGTTAAAGCCGGCAAGCCGGGCTTTTAGACTTATAATATATAGAGGTCCCACCACTGCTATTTCTTATAGTGACTAAAAGCTCAGAACAGTGAAAAAGTGAAGAATCATTCGTTATATGAAACCCATCAACAAAGTTTGGATAAAGGCATAATTGCAACCTTGAAGTGAGGACACGAACATTCTGAGGACGACTACCTACCTACTAGGATCTACGATTAATTACGTACGAAAAACAACAGAAGTCGCTAAACATTTTGGAATTTTTAATACAGATGTTTAATATAAGAGGACTTAATTACTTATAACTTTAAAATAATCATCCCAATTTTTCTTGTAGTCTTTTAAATTAATATTAGAAGCTCGGACAAACATTATAACGATGTACAAGTATTCTATATAAATTTTCAATCCCAATTGGCTATATGTCTATTCGTTAAAAACAGGCTATAACTACTAAGTTTTTAATTAATAGCCCAGACTCATCAACTGTTTGCAAGTAGATAATAAAATATATCAGTCAAAAGGCCAAGGTTTTTCTCGTCCGTTCTACGCCCTTGATTTGAGAACTGGCAGAAGCTGTAAATTTAAAATTAGAAGGATTTAATTTTTATTTTTTATTGATGTTCATAAGTGTAGGTACATTGTGTTACATGATTTTTGAATTTGAATTTAAATATACCTACTCGATTCGTATTGTCTATAAAAGTTAACTTTCATTTAAAAAAAGACACGGCAATGAAACAAATATTAGGTATGTCAATGGAATATTATAGAATAAAATATTAGTTAGGAATGTGCAATGATTACTGTGCTATTGCAAAAATTACAAAATTTTTAGACCACATTTGAAATTAATGCCGTGCCAATTTCCCCTCTAAGATTTTGATGTCGTTTTGTTCTAATCGTGTACTGTTTCATTTCTAGTATATCTATGCAGCTGTGTCCGATAATTGGTCTCCGCCCCTCCCGCCCCTCCTCGCCTGAATGTACACCTCTGACCCATCCTGAAACTTGCAGCCGATCAGAATAATTTATTAACGTAGTACAATTTATAGCATATTCCACAGATACTAAGCACAGCTCACAGATTAAAAACCAAGCTATAGATATACTTTATGATTATATGGAATTCTATTCAGGCATGTAGTTTTATACGGTTATCAAAAGCATCCATTTTCATGAGCATTCAATGGTATTCACTTTATATTTTTTTTTTATGAAATATACTTAAGATCACTTTCTTACGAAGTAACAATATAATACATGCCATTCAATGAAGTTGTAGTAAATTACAATTTTTTTTTTCCAGAAAACACTGATTTATTCTGAACTTGTATTCTCTAAATAATAATACTATTTATATTAAGTTACGCACATTACTGCCACCTAAAGAGCCAAAATTAAATATTATACCAATAAAGGGGATGATTATAGCCTCCCTTACATCCGGTTTCGCTGATAATAATTCCTCCGCTACCCAATAAATATACCTTCGACTTTTTCAAGTTAAACCGAGATATATTTCATAATAACGTGAGACACGACAGGAGCGATTCGGCTCCTCAAGCGCCTAGGAGCAATAAACGAAATCCGAGTAACGTGCTACGCATTCTGTCCCTAACACTTATAAATATCAATTTATACGCTACGTCAAATACGAGAAAAGCCTGACCATTTTTAAGACATAAATCGACTGCCATTTATCCACAAAATGTTCACTAAATCTTAATTTTTACGTTACACTTTTACATAAAACAGACGATTCGGTTTGTAGCTATGATTAATGCTGTTTTAAGTTTAACTAAAGTGTATTTTTCTTTTCACGTAGCAAATTAGTGGTATTCTTGTTTGGTATGTGGTAAATTTAAATTAAAATATAGGTAAATGAGCAATGCTTTTAAATACACAAAATATATGTGTGTTGCAAGAATACTAGACAAACTCGACTTTCGACTAATAAAGCTTAACTTGTGAACAGAGAGGGTCATTTATTATCAAAGTAATTCCTCCATTTTTACGAAGTAGAACAAAAATTCTCAACGAATTTAGAACAATTGCGAAACGCGAAACCAAGTTGACATTAACATTCATTAAATACCGTTCCCGGCTTTAAATTTACAGTCAACAGACAAAAATAGAGCGATATATTAAAAGGATTTACGGTACAAATATATGTAAAGTTTGCTAGATATATTATATTTGGGGTCGGCACCAAGATGAGAGGGGTGTACGTGAAAACATTCGGGTACGTGCCTTAGCATAATGCCTTCGAAAGGGCGCTGAGGATGCTAAGCTCCCGTAATTCGTCTTTCAGGAATCCCTAATTTGAAATGTGGATGAGTTTCGAAATACCGTAAGTTAAATTAGAACGGGACCATGCCTTCATCTTTGCCACATTGTAAAATCTGCTTAAACAACAAATCTTATGACTGGAACTTCATGGGTTACTTAGTTACAT
This sequence comes from Anthocharis cardamines, assembly GCA_905404175.1. Lineage (NCBI taxonomy): Eukaryota > Metazoa > Arthropoda > Insecta > Lepidoptera > Pieridae > Anthocharis > Anthocharis cardamines. The sequence continues at coordinate 8,048,258 of FR989959.1, forward strand.
AAGTGTGTGTGTAGTGTTACAGACGCATTGCTATTATAATGATCTAACTATGGTTATATTTGATAAATATGTATTAGATCATTCTATAGGTATATTTTGCCACCATGACTCATTAGTAAGCGGATTGTTTTAAGCACCAAAGGTTCCAGGTTCGAAACTAATGGAAGTAGAAAAAAATATTTCAGTCAGACAGAGCACAGAAGACTGTAATCTTTCTTTTTTTTTGAATTTGGGAACTTTCAATGAAATAGCCTATTTTTACCTAAAAAGCAACGCATCCTCAATACCTCTGGTATTGCGGATGCCACGTGTTCGTTTAATAATAGTCTTTATTTGTTTAACATTACACATCTAATTAGGTACTTACCTAATTACAGAAATAGGTATGTCTGCCCCGTGCCACTCGGGAAGCCAATTTTCTTTTTAACATATTTCAGATGTTCATTAACCATTTCAAATTACATACTACCATATGATTCTAAAAGTATAATTATAAAATTATAATCCTTTTATATTGTACCTACTAGCTGTACCTACCCGGGAGCCGTTGTATGAGTATTGAGTAGGTAAAGTAAGTGAACGGTATAGAAGTTTAGGATTTTTATTGATTATGTTTCCAACAATTAAAAAAAAATCAAAATACCTCATAATTATTATAAAAAAAACGCAAATATATCCCTCATTAAAAACCTCACAACGTTCATGCACTTAAAATTTTCGCCTGAAAGTTGTTTGGAGATTAGCAACAAAGCGGCGGCGATATCTTAAATGTAGATCTGTTGTAAACAAATTCGCGCCCGCTCACCCCGATTTATGAGTTTATTTATCATTAACAAATTATTATTAAAGCGCACGAGGCTTTCCATTTTTCCTTCGTTCTTGTTAAAAACATTTGATTTTATTGCGAAGATTTCGCGCTTGCACAGTTTCAGTAGGTAACAATACTTAACCACTGTAGTTTTTAAATAAAATACTTTATACCATATTAAAGCACTATTTATTATATATATTACTAGCGACCCGCCCCGGCGTCGCACGGGTCAAGATTTTTAGACAAAAAAAGCAGGGGTTGTATATATTTTTTAATGCCACATTATAAAAAAATAAAAACAAAAAATTTCGTCCAAAAAATAAAAAATAAAATTTAGGGGTGGGCTACCCCTAACATTTAGAGGGATGAAAACTAGATGTTGGCCGATTCTCAGACCTACTGAATACGCATATAAAATTTGGTAAAAATCGGTCAAGCCGTTTCGGAGGAGTATGGCAACGAAAACTGTGACACGAGAATTTTATATATTAGATTTATCCTGTCTTTTCGAGTGTTTTTCAGCAAACGTGGCATGTTCTTCTTCTTCCTGCCCTGTCCCCTTTTTTATTTAGGGCCGGCGCAGTATGTTCTCTTCTTTCACTCGCCATGTCATCAGTATATCAACACCTCTCAAACACATATAATTCTTCATCCACTAGTTCAAATTAAAACAACATCACCATAGCACATACAAATTAAGATATTTATTTTATTGGTATAAAAATAGTACAAAATAATTTAAAAAAAACCTAAATAAAAATATCGATTCATCCCCACAACTCTTCCCCACGTCCAGTCACTTCGGGTAGGAATATCAAAATTTCGACCGGAAAACGAACCACCGTTCGTATAATAAATAAAATATAATTTATTATACGAACGTTCGTATAATAATAATAATAAATGGAAAAACCGTGAAGTGCATATTGCGGTCTCAGTCTATGGAATTATGAATGAACGAAGTAAAACGTCATCATTGACTAATGTCCTGTGGCTAGCATAACACCTACCATCAAGTGAACCTCATGCTCGTCTGTCGATATCTAACATAAAAAAAAAACAAATAAGAGGTATAATTTCAATGAACACTATTGCAATACCTATATATAGGTATCATTTAGGCTAGAGTCTAGACGGTAAATAATATCTATACATTGGCTAAAGTCTTGTTACAACCAAAATTCAATTAAATTTTTACTGAAGATTATCACGCAGACATAAACGTAGAGCTCGGAATACGTATCTCCATAACAGAGTATTACAATCACTGAATGTTTTTTCTCATGAAAACTTTTAGTAGAGTTCTTCATAGAAATATGATTTCGTCATAGAAAAACATAGAAAGCAAGAACTGTGTTTGCTTTTTCCATTACCTTATATTTATATCTAAGTAGTATAAAATATTCTAATTTACTAGTTTAAAATGTAAAGGTTACTGAACTTTAAAAACATTCAAGTAATAATAGTAATTATAGAAGGAAAAAAAGGAAGAATAACAAGATATTTAAATAATTTAACATTACCTACGATCTTTCTCTAAAATTTTTGTATGTTAGATATCGATAGATGAGCATAAGGTTAACTTGATGGTAGGCGATACCTCAGCCAATGATGCACCGTCGACCTACTTTTTATTTCGAGCATTCGGAAATTTATGGACTGAAACCGAAACGCGCAATATCCACTTCACGGTTTTTTCATCTATGAACGGTGGTTCGTTACGTCCGTTCAATGCCCGAAGTTATCAGACGTGAGGAAGAAATGCTTAAAGAAAATTATAAATATGTCGTTCCGGTGGGATTTGAACCCACGACCTATCGATGCGATATCGACTGAAGCGCAATCTTTTCCACATTTGTTTATGAACTGCCTTTTCTCTAGTAATTTATAGAAAAAACTATAGTCATTCGCCAATTTCCTGTGTAGATTAAGAAGTTGTCATACTTTTCACTTTATTCTCTAACTTTCCCAGTAGCAAATAAAATGTATAATTTCAATGGACACTGAAGGCTATTGCAATACCTATTCCTTACCTGTGCAGTGTCGGTGGCGCTTGTAAATGAAAAATAAACACGCCGAGCTTTATGCGTGTCGCGATGTCACATATTATCATTGTTTGCCTCCAGTTTATTCCTCTAATTTACTACTCAAATATTCGCTTAATTAGTTAAAGCGATTTAATTTGTACATGGAATTCTTGATTAATTAGAACGCATTAGGTCATACTATAACATAATATGAACCTATCACGACTGGATTATTTTCTTCTGACGATGATATTATGTGACATCGCTAATGTTAATTGGAAAATGTTTGGGCATAGCACTTATCTTTTCGATTCTAAGAAAATTCTAGTCATTACGTTAACGTTAGATATACCTACCTATGTCTGAAAGCGTGTTCAAACATATACATAGGTACCTACTGTCATTCTACAGTTCCTTCAGTAATAATTTTATAAGTGCACTCAAAATCAATTATAAGTTAAAAATTATATTGTCATGTAAAATAGGTCATGGCAAAGGACAGTCTCCGTGGCTCAATATACGCGTTGTGTTTAGCACCGATGGTATCGGGTTTGAAACCTAGGGACAAAAGATTAAAAAAATTGTTTCGATCGGATCCTCTTGCCTGTAAATAATAATGATCAGTGAAAAATAAAACAGACCCCTATCACTATAAGACAGAGCTTAGAGCTTAGACAGAGAGACTAGGAAATAAGACAGAGCATTTAATTGTTTTTAGTTTCAGTAGGTATAAGGAACTTGTAATCATTACGTTAACATCGCTAGATACATGTCTTAACACACTTAATCATTATACATACATTCAACAATAAAACTAAAAGTAATATTTTTATAAGCGCACCCAAAACAAATTACCATGGAAAAGAGATTTGAAAACTTTGCTACACTCATAGCCATTATAAGTTTCACCGGGAAAAGAAGCGCTTTTCGTACACACGTCGGCGTCGCTCGCAATTTTTTTTCTCCTGCGCAGTTTTCTAAGTGCCATAAATCTTTCACGTAAATAATTGAAACGATATTTTATGCCAAAACATTCTGCGGGTGGGGCGACGTCGCGGGTACCACCTGCCCCCACTCCTAACTTGTACCACTTTCTCACTTTAATTTGGTTGCGTAATGTATTTTCAATTACATTCAAAGTAGCAGCGTGATTTGTGGTTCAACTAAAAGAGATCGGAGGATAATAAATTCTTTCTTTACCTAATTTAGAGTCACAACTGTCGTTAAATAGACTTTTCGGTTACTTAAATTGATTTCAAAGAATCGCTATTGCTATCGCGATTAAAATTGCTTGCATAACATTTTTAATTTGTTTTAAATAAATTTGAATAATGTTAATCGTATTTACACAAAAGTTATGTTTTATAAAGGCATATATTAATGTCCAGGACACAAGAAGATCTGATAAAATCACTTGAAGGCTCCGCAATCGCTGTGTCATAAATAAAAGCTCACTTTTTCACATCAGACAAGAAATTTATCATTTCAGTTGACTTTTTTCTCCTCCACCCACCTTTTGTACAACTCGAATCACACTTTAAATGCCATTAATTCTCGATAACGTTCACAATTTGATTAAGGTATAGCTTTTAGGTTTGAGACAATAAAATGTTAAGGTGCTTTCATAATTAAATATCACGATACTATAAAATTTATAAAGGTTTAACGAGGTTTACCTACCTATAGCTCTTTTATCAGACACATTTATATCTTTTTATCTATCTGTAGGAAGCTGTTATATATATTAATGATTTAGATAATGTTCATTAATTATATACATTCAAATATAAGTGTCATATGGTTATAATATCTAAATAGTCAATTAATCGAAGTGTAAATTAATCAACAAAAAGGAATTATGTATACCTATATAAATCATTGAAATATTTAATATAAAACCTATTCGGTATTGAGTAAAATATTTAACCTTTAATTTACCAATTCATTCGAACCGAAACGTGACTAATGAAGTGGACTTTCGCTTTGTAGAGATTGTTTTTTGGTCCTGAATTTTTTGAATAGAGTCGACTTCATTCTTTTGTATTCTCCACTTACGTGCAATATATTTTTAGTTCTCTTTCGGCAATAAGTCATACTTGTAATGAATAAGGGTGATTTGTTTTGGATCTGTTCAAATTTATGGACGATATCAGGGCTTTTTACAAGCGTTTTTCTCCTCATTTCGACATTGTGATCGCCTTTTTCTGGCCCTTTATGCGCTCCAAGTTTTTTATTGTCCTTAACACTGACACTTTACGAGTTATTAATTGGTTGTCACAAGTTTATTTATTTCTCTATTTTGACAACGGCGCGTTTTTCGGGCGGATTGAAAATCTATCATATTCAGAGTGTCGTAAATTCGCTGTGATATAGTGCTTTACATGGTAATAACTTACCATACGCATCGACTAGTGCGGACGGTTGTGACGCTTGTTAAATAACGACATTCGGTATTAAAATGGCCGCGACACAGGATTTTTTTGCACAATTATTGATCTGTTTATTATCATTTTATATGTATAGAAACTTCCTCGTGACTCTTGATGTTGATAGACTCGTATGTTACCTATAATATAAAAAAAAATCGGTCATTCTTCACTATTATTTCGCTTTTGACATTAGCAGTTATATCTTGAGATTATAAGCTAAATTGGTGAAAAATATTAGAAAACAATTCTTAATATAGACCATATAAAACATAATTATCTTCTAAATAGCTATTTCAAATTTCTATTCTTACTTTTTTTCTTCAATTTTAACATCCAGTGACTATTACTCTGACATCAGGTTATGTAGGTACAATAATTCGAAGAAATCCTGTATTTTTTAACTATACTTTAGATACCTATCTACGTACCTACCAAGCTACGTACTAAATGGTTATTTCAAATTTCGAATTGTTTCATTTATACATTTTTACTTCCGACACATTTCCGCGTAGCTTTCTCTTACACAACGCTAACATTTATAATGTACGTATGTGCAAAGATCTGTATGCTATTTCCCCATCTTACGTAGGTTCTTTTTTTCCGCCATAAAGCATTGTTGGCTGCTTTATTCCTTGATTTATAAGAGACGTTCGAGAGACAAATAGCCGGATTGTGTTCCAAATTTTTAAAGCCACATTTCGTTTCGCGCACTCCCGCACCCCCTAATACATACTTTACTGAGTTTAAATTGACTTGGAGCTTAAGCTTAACGTGACTGATTAAAGTATATAGTGACCCATCGACTGATATCTGACCTCTCACGTAGCCGATAAATATATATGTAATTGAATAAGTGACAAAATTAATGATCTTTAATTGACCTTTTGTATCGAACATTATTTAAATTCCTACGTTATATTATGTTATTTTACAATGATAACTTGCAGCAGATTTTCTCCAATTATAACTCATGATCACGTTTTGGAGGCTTAGAAAGTATAATATAATAATCGATTTAGATTGCTTTTCTATTTATAATTTAAAAATATGGTAATTATTTTGTTTTTATAGGAAAATACTTAGGTAATAAATTAGTAGTTACCCTGGTAGATAATTTAAACAATATTTTAATATTGTTTTCTTTTTCTTTAGTTATTGGTCAAACAAAATCAATGACAAATTAAGGATAACGTTCATACATAACCCTTCGGAGTTTGGGGCCTTTCTATAAATATTTGTAGCGGAAAACTATTTGTATCTAGCCAATTGAAAGTCAACACTAAACTGCCGTCGTGACTTAATTTTTACCCCATAAACGCCCCCCACGAATCGCGATACCGTATGGAAATTCGCCCGTCGGCAATATTCGGCAATATTCGGGCGGACGTGCGTCCCGTGCTAAATTGCCTATTTATTCTTAACTTCATATATTACTTTACGCATGTTGTCTGCGCAAAGCGATATTTATTGTTTGACCGTTATTGCGTCAAATGACGTATTGCACGGGTTGACTTGTGGGTGTGTAATATCTTGGCGTAAATCCCGAGTTCGTTAGTGAGGCACAAGGCAGATTCTTTTGTATGTCTGTTTCACTGATCATTTTTAGATCTATCTATCGCCCCCCCACGGGGGCGTTATTTCGCGTAACATGATGTATCTAAAATATCCTTAATTTGCCACTGTGTTTAATCTAATGTAGGTAAATGCAATCAACGTCCGTGATATAAGATGTTTCGTAGACATTCATTTATTAGTTTATCTCCATAAGTTAAAGAGCAGAATACCTAGAAGAAATTGAAGAAATATTAATATTATACGCTACATATTACAGGATAGTAGGTACCTACGTATCTACATTCTATATAAATCGCGTCATATTCTTGTTTTTTGGTAAACGCATTTTTCATGTACCTAATTAAATACATATTTCGTTTATATAATTTTGAACTAAGTAATTGATGTCACAATGATCATGATTTAATCTAAGATATAGCTATATTGTTATCAAAGAAAGTTTTTTAGGTCATTTTATTAAAACAAGTAATTGTGCTAAAATTTGAGTTTAATTTAATTCTAAAGGTCCCAACTATCACCTCACATCTTTCACTTAAGTCAAAGTTCCGGAACCAATATGACTTAAGTACAAAATAACTACTAATTTAGCGGAAACACAATTGATCCACTTCCTAGTACAAGAGCGCTTCCTTAATGTCCTTTTCCACTTACAATTATAATAGCTCCGTATTAAATACTTTTCTAAATGTGTAGAGTGATCAATAGAAGTTATTTACGAGCCGCAGACTGGTAGACGAACGATAACGTCCCTACCAATATCATATCGCCATTACGTACCACTGAATGACTTATGTACATCTATTGTGGTTTACAACTTTCGTATGAAGATCAAAGGGTTAAGGTTCATGGGCTAAATAATCGTATATAAAAAAAGTAATTATGCAAAAAAAAGTTTTATTTTAGGGTACAGAAGAATGTATGTTGAGGCGGTCAACATACATTCTTCTGTTCTATTTTATTCTATGACTTAATAGTGAGCGCGATGCATTTAGCACCGGTGATCCTGTGTTCGAATCCCGGGGAAACAATAGGTAAGTAGGTAATAAAAAAAAATGTTTCGATCAGACAGAGCACAGTAGCCTGATCACCTACTTGCCTGTAAACGGACACAGAAATGAGTTAACCCCATGTCCCACTAGGGTATCGGGAATTCACTATTACAGAAGACTAAAACAGATCCTCTAAATCCTACTCACTGTTCTCCTAATTGTTTACCATCCCTTCTTGACCTTATGTTTATTTCTTCTCCTCATAATGTCCTTAATCATGGACAGTTCCCTGCGGATGTATTCTCCAACCACGATCTTCTTTTCTTAACTTATAAAGTACGCCCTCCAAAACTTAAACCTAAAATTGTTGTTCGTCGCAACTTCACCGGAATAAATACTGACAAATTACTAAATGACGCTCGTAATATTAATTGGTCTACTGTAATCTCGGCGTCATCGGTAAATGATAAAGTAAACTTATTTAATTCACATATCACAAGACTCTACGACATACATGCACCACTGAAATCAGTGAAGTTGAAGCATTTACCTACACCATGGCTAACTGACGAAATTAAAGCTCTAATTAATGAAAAAGCACGTGCTAAAGCTCGTTATAAGGCACTTAGGAATGAATCAAGTTTAGTAAAATATAATAAGATACGAAATCGCTGCCATACGTGTTGTAGGGACGCACAACAGAGATATATTCACGCTTCCGTTGAGAATAGTGATACATCCAAAGTATGAAGATTTTTAAAAACTTTAGGAATAGGTAAGCAACGTAACGACTCCATACCGGCTAATACAAATATCGACCTACTCAACCAGCATTTTTCGCAAACCAACATCGCGTTTGACCTTAACTTTAAACATAAAACATTAAAATCACTGTCTGAAATACCCTTGCCAAATTACCCTTCTTTTACTTTTGAACAATTTGATGAGAGTTCAGTAAGAAAAAGCATTGAATCCATCTCGTCAAACGCTATTGGAAGCGACTGCATTGGTCGTAATATGGTCATGCCTATCCTTGACGTCATAATTCCCGTCCTTACTCATATCCTTAACCATTCCATAATGACTTGTGCATATCCTGATTTATGGAAAGAATCTTACATTATTCCTCTTCCTAAGAAAAGAAATCCATCTGCCTTTAGTGATTACCGCCCAATCTCCATACTACCTTTCCTATCAAAAATCCTTGAAAAATTGGTGTATCAACAACTTGACGTTTTCCTTAATACTCACAATTTATTCAATCCTTATCAATCCGGTTTCCGACCCGGCCATAGTACGACCACTGCTCTTGTTAAAATAACGGATGACATTAGGCTGGGAATGGATGATAGAAAGGTTACGGTTCTGACGTTGCTGGATTTCAGTAATGCATTCAATACTGTAGATTTCGATATACTTATAGGCACCCTGAAATCTATCAATGTTTCTACTCCTGTTCTTAATTGGTTCCACAGCTACCTTTTTGGGCGTCGTCAAAGGATTCGATTAGAGGATACCATGTCATCATGGTGCGATATTACTTCGGGCGTTCCTCAAGGGGGAGTTTTATCACCATTGCTTTTCTCTCTTTTTATTGACTCTATCTCAGATAAACTTAAGTCACATTACAACATGTATGCCGATGATTTGCAGATCTATACGCAGTCTACACTTGATGATTTACCGGAGGCTATTCGGACAACTAACCGAGACCTAGATGCTATTGTTAAATGGAGCTTGTATCATGGTGTGCAGATAAATCCTATCAAGACACAGGCTATTATTATTGGAAGTCCGTCCTTAATTGCTAGAGTAAATTGGGTGAATATTCCGCCGATTTCCGTTGCAGGGACACAAATTCCGTTCAGTGATCATGTGAAAAACTTAGGAATTTACCTCGATCAGACTCTTTCTTGGACTTACCAAGTTCAGGAAATGAGTAAAAAGTTATTTGCTGCCGCTGGTTCCCTTAGGCGTTTAAGAAACTTTCTTCCTCTTCCAACCAGAATTTCACTTGCGAAATCCCTTCTCCTACCTCTTTTAGATTATGCCGATGTAAGCTATGTTAATCTTACTGAAGATCAACTGAATAGACTTGAGCGCCTACAAAATTTCTGCATACGCTTTATTTTTGGTCTCAAGAAATATGATCACATCACTAAATTTCGAATGCAACTCAAGTGGCTACCTATCCGATTTCGCCGGGATGCTCACATTCTGCACCTCCTCTATCGTATACTATATAACCCTAAAACGCCTCACTACCTTAAGGAGAGATTTGAGTTTAGAGATGATCATGGCAGGCCTGTAAGATCAGCTGAGCTCTTTCGCCTAGAAATGCCAAAGCACCAAACTACTTACTACGAGCAATCTTTTACGATCCAGGCCGTTAAGTTATGGAATACTTTGCCGCTTTCTGTAAAAAAAGCCAATTCACTGAATATTTTCAAGAATATGCTTTCAAATTATTTTTCTTCTAAGTTAATGTCTTCTAATTTAAATATTTGAATAATTGTTATAATTTCTGCATGTAATATATGTATATGTATTTATGATATCTATGTATATAAGCAACGTATTTCCTTTCATTCTTGCACTACCCATTTCTTATTACAATTTATCGCTTGTACCATATGGTTGTCTGGAAGAAATCGCTGCTTAGCGATAAGGCCGCCAATTGTGCTCCAATGTATGTAAATGTGTATATCCTCTGTATTATTTCTGTTCTTTAGTGCAATAAAGTGTTAATAAATAAATAAATAAATAAGACTGTCTATTACCTAAAGAAAAAATATCAATGAAAGAGACAGTTTGCATGCCTCTTGTCTCAATTGGGGCTTCGAAACTCATATTCATTTATACTCATAGTGTGTGACCTAATAGTAAGGCAAATTAACAGAGTATATTTATATAATATGTGCTATATTATATAAATATACTCTGTTAATTTGTACCCAACTTTAGTTAAGTCTTATTCTTCTAATTGTTAAAACATGAGTATATTTTCAATATTATATGATTATATTTATCTGGTATGATTATATCCTACTACAAGCACCGATAAACAAATGCATCCAATCCAATAAAACGTATAATTTCAAAGTAAAACACAGTAATTTCACGCTTTGGCGAGAGAATAGGAATAAGTTGACAGGGACTTGTGGGTGAGTTATGTGGCTGAAGATAAACGACGTGGGCGAAATGAAGTCGCGGGAACCCCCCTCCCTCGCCGCGTCTCCCACCCCCCCACACCCGCGTATAAATTTCCCAAGAAAAATCCTAGTATCGCTACGTGTGATTTGGATTATTAATTGAATGTATGTTATTAGGAATTTTCTCTACATTAAGACAATGCGTCGTCAGCTACCTGGATAGCTTATAATATATAGTTAATGCTGCATAAATAAGGGTACCTAGTGACTTAAAATAGTTGATAGTTAATTGAATATGTGCATAACGTAATACTTTGCGTAAGAGCAAGGATACAATGCAACTATTTAGCAAAAAACACCACATGTACCGATTTTCGCAAATAAAGAAGAGAAAAAAAGTTTCAGTAACATTGGAAGACGGATTTAGAAGTTTCTTAGTAGCGCAGCTACATAACAATTCTGCTAACCAATTTAGCTACGAGTAGGATCAGTAAATGATAAATGATATCTTCCATAAAGTAATTCGAGCAGAAAGCCCATCAAACACCGTCAACAACTCATAACATCTACGGAAATCCGATCCGAGACGCGTTTTATATTATCTAATCGGCCTTTTTCTTGTGTTTCTAACATTAATAATGGCGTCACTATCTCGTAAGATATCTATTGCTGACCTGTATTATTGTCATAGGGATATTTACAGCGCTCATTTATCTGTCGGTGTCCCCTCTTATTTTCCGTTCGGGGCCAATCGGATAGGAACGACTGTTGAAAATTTTTCGTAAGCAGCAATACATCTTGTCGCGAGTCCTATCTTTGGGCGAACATTCGACGGCCGCCCCACTGTTTGGTGCAAAGATTATCTGAAACAGAACAGAAATTAAACACGTACCTATTGTACATCGCAGACGATAATGTTGTCTTATTAACACGAGTATCACACATTCAAATTCTAAATAGGTAATCATTTACTTTTAATAGTTATATTTCAGTCAAGATAGTAACGAAATATTTATGATTAAAAATTCGAAGATACAAACAAAATCTTAACAAGTGCATTAATTGATACTATGCGGCGCGACCACTTGAAGGTTAATCCGGAAAAAGTTATTTTATTTAATTGTACATGTTTATTCCCCGTTTTTTTTTTCACTTGTAGAAACTGCCGACTGCCCTTGAATACATTCGAAATTAAAAAAAAATTGACAAATACAGTTTTTTACGAATTTGTTAGGGTAGTAAGTACGTAGGTACATTAGCCTCACTTTCCGATGGGTTTCTCAAAAATCACTTAATCTTAGACTGTCAAAACTGTTAAACGTGCTGTAAAACACGTGCTGTAAAATACGTGCAGTTAACAGGATTGCTAGTTGTCTATATAACTGAGTACATTAAGAAAAACATCAAAGAAATGAGTAGCACTAGACACATGTAAAATCATTTCTTAAAGAAAATATACGTACCTATAGCTATTATATTCATTACTATTATTATAAGAGTTTACATTATTATATATTTAACAAAAAAAAATCTTTTAAATCAGATTCATGAAAGTAAAAATAAAATAAAAATTGGCATGCAAATTCAAATTGAGAACATAATATAATCGATTTTTGAATTCACTTCCGGATACGTACCTAACAACATTTTCGCTTTAAAGGTTTAAGTTTCAATTGTTTCGCTAGAATTTATAAACTTTGAACCCTTAATATGTTACCAAAAGCTGCATCTGCGTACCGATACCTCTTTGTCCGTTTTCACCCCCTCCGCTCCACACCGCCCGACGCTGCTAAAACCACTTGTGCCAATTTTCTCAGGGACTTCTTCCACTTTACTTGAGCTTTTACTCTTTTAAATCAAAATGTCGTATATCCACAACTTTGAAAATTTAACCTAAAGTTGGAATACCTAATAAGTATTTTTTTCACGTGTATTGAAACGTCATTAAAACTTTTGTTAACGATATTCGTTGCTTTTTATATGTCAGATATCGACCGTCGAACGTGAGGTTTACTTGATGGTTGGTCCTCAGCCACGGAACCTCAGTCAATGATGCGCTGTTCTAATTAAATTAATTACTTAACATTAACATATTTTTCTATTATATACATCTTAAATAATTCAATATAGCATATTGAGTTTTTGAAGGGTTGTAAAATATTACGTATCGTCCAAATATCGGTGTTATTGGGCACATAGTGCAAGCATTTTTTTTTCTTTTTTGCTAGGGCAACGGGCTAGGGCCCGTCCGAAACAATTATTTTGTATCTTGTCTCTTCGAGATTCGAATCCGGACCTCCTAAACGCATACTACGGAGACGATAATTGTAATTAAGGACTTAGTACGAGTATAAGTAATAAGTAGTTTTAATAAAGGCAATTAAGACAATAATTAAATAATATCTAAACTTTGGAAATATGAAAAAAAACTTTTTTCATTAATACTTACGTATGAAATAGTAACGCTGTTAAAAGTTTTGAGTTTCTTTGTTTATAGTAAGGTTTATTTTTTAATTCCTGTATTTTTAAATGTTCCTCATCCTAAAAGCATAAGAATAAGTGACTATCGAGAAACAACTCGTTCTTTCTTAGTCATCTTATCGATTGAATGAGAATAAGAACTAATATTTTTGTCTATGCCCACATATGTACCTACATATCGACGGTTAAAAGGTAAAACTCACTAAATGTAATTTTGTATAAAAATACATTTTAATATTGTCTTTTATTAACGCGAGTATCACACATCTAAATAAAACACTGTATACCGGATTAAAACGCGATTTATTATTTAAATTATTTATCCCGACGTTTCGGATGCTTTTCAGCAACCGTGGTCGCGGGAGACTGAAAGATGACAGTTGTCTTATATTTGAAATGTCACAAAGTTGCCATATTTAATTCAATTAAATTAAAAAAAAAATATAATCTATTAATTTAGGTAACACAATGTACACCTATGAACGTGAATAAAAAATAATACATATTAAATTACTAATATTAAATGCTTCTAATTTTACATTTACTACCAGTTCACAAATCAAGGGCGTAGAGCGTACGAGAAGAACTGGCAAGAAACTCGCCGCCACTCTTTTTAATCGCCAAGTTTTTGTTTTACAAATGTTTCTCTACGCCCTTGATTTGTGAAATGGTAGTAAATGTAAAATTAGAAGCATTTAATATTAGTAATTTAATATGTATTATTTTTTATTCACGTTCATAGTTGTACATTGTGTTACCTAAATTAATAGATTATATGTTTTTTTTTTTTAATTTAATTGAATTAAATATGGCAACTTTGTGACATTTCAAATATAAGACAACTGTCATCTTTCAGTCTCCCGCGACCACGGTTGCTGAAAAGCATCCGAAACGTCGGGATAAATAATTTAAATAATAAATCGCGTTTTAATCCGGTATACAGTGTTTTATTTAGAAAATACATTTTGTTTATTATGTATACTACCTATGTATAGCTCATTTAAAGCGTATTCTACGATAAGAACAAATTCGCGGTTCATAGTTTTGTTATGGACTACAATACGTAATTAGTGCTTTGTTCTTACCCTAGGCTTACGCTGAAGATAAACAATAGTAGCAACATTTTTTTTTATTCAAAGACACTTAGTGAGTTTTACCTTTGAACCGACGATAAAATTAAAAAACAGAACTATCTTTAATGTAAGAAAAATAAAATTTAACTTAAAATACTATAAATATAAAATATTATATGTTATTACGTATATTAGTTTTTGATATCTAGTATAGATTTTATTGCTTTTTTTTTCTTATAATATAGGTACTTACTAGGTAAATTATTTTTGTGCGTCATAACTCTGGCCTGAAGCCGCGGCCACACGGACGCCAATAAATCCCGCTGTCGGGATCAGGTGACACCACCTTCTTTATGTTTTTTCCCAAGCCATTTTACGGAAAAGATAAAAATCTTTACATATTTTGACGCTGCTTTAGTGGGTTATTCTCAAATTACGCGCGTCCATTACATAATACCCGGAATAAACAGTTTTTTTAGTAACACGAAACTCGAATGTTAACAGAATAGTACCACGAATGGATGACGGTAGCATTTTTCACTTTAAACTGTTGATGGGGATTCTCGTAACTGTAATAAAAAGATTAGATCAATACAAATTATAGTTTAATAAGCTACACTATGGCTTCACTACATTATATGTAGGTATCGCTACGCATACTGTCATCATAAGAAAAATTCATGGCATGAAAACTGTCCCTCTTGCATATGACGGCATGATGCTGATTAAAAATTTAAGTACTAAGTACCTACTTATGTTTATAAATTAGTTTGATGCGATACTAAGCGCGGAAGCGGAAGAGCTGCAAAGGTAGGTACCTCAAAAGCCAGCAACGCATCTGCAGACACGTTTACCATCAGGTAAGCCGCATGATCCTTTGCTTCCCTATGCTTTAAAAATAATTATATAAATGAAAAGATCCTTATATAAAACATTTAATAAAACCAACTCTATATATGTCCAACTAAGTATTAATTCATCCACATTTGCAAGTTTGTCTTACGCAGACCAACTATGCATACAAAATTGGACCTTACCGCTTTAATAACTGAGATTAAATTTCAGATACTTGATAACAGAACATATTACTATCTTTTAAATAAAATACTGTATACCGGATTAAAACGCGATTATTACAGTATTTTATTTAAATGTGTGATACTCGCGTTAATAAAAGACAATATTATATTACTATCTATAGAGACATACGCTTTTCACATCAATTGCTGTGTTTACTTGAAATGTATCTGAATAGAAACTTAGATACATTTTTGTCCGTATTTCCATCGCTCGGAGACCACTAGAATCAGTACAGAATGTTGAAATAGACGAGCAATGTATAAAACATTAGTAAACACAGAAAAGTAGCGAGGCGAACTGACTGGCGTCTGTGTACCATACACCGCACTGGGCAAAACGAAAATATATTACTTTACCGAAGATTTAGGAGTGTTTGGACCGAACAATAATGTCCGGCTTTTGTGGAAAAAGATAAATGGCAATGCATAGGTTACATTGAGCGGAGTTTTCTTTTGTGAGCGAATGAAACTTCAGCATGATACGAACTTTGCGACGTTATTAATAATATTTATGTTTCTATTAAGTTCTATTGTCGTCGTTCCAGATATTATAATAAAATGTAATGATATAGTGTATGTAATTATGATCTAAGCTACGTTAAGAGTTAGGTAAGTATATCTAGTAGTAACATCCTTCATAATCCTTATATTATTTATAGAACGAAGGTGTGGATTTTGAATTTGGAACAACAACATTTTTTTTTCTAGTTTCGGAAGGCGAGCTCACGCGAGTTCACTTGAAGGTAGGTCAGCACAACAATCAATGATGCGCTGTAGAGCTAATTTTTACTTCGTACATTTGGAAATCTAAAGACTGAAACCGAAACGCGCTATGCACTTCACGATTTTTCCATATCTACAAACGTTGGTTCATTACCTACGCGGTCGGTATTATGAAATTTTAACCAGGACGTAAGGAAAAAATGTTTATAAGAAATTATAAATGTCATCTCGGCGGAATCGAAACCGCATCCATCGGTAAACAGGATAGGTTAAAATGAAAAAAGAAAAACAAAAGAAAGGCGACGATAATTGGATGGTACCTACCTATATAAGAACTAACCGACTACTTACATTACTTACCCTACTGTTGTGGAGCTAAAAGTCCATACATTGGTAAGTACAGTATGTAAAAACACAATAAAAATACCACTACCTGATACGTAACTGACAGGTTAAAATCAACTGCAGGTTCAGTCTAATAATACCTTTTACGGTCACTATGAATTAACTACTCCAAAGTAGGTACAGCATAATTTTTTTATAGATACAATCTTTTCCACATTAATCAAGCAGTTAATTCATTTCTTACTAACTGACCTAACTATAATGGCCCTTTTCACACCTTTTTACATCGAATTCTTACTTTTATTGATAATGTTATATGACATTGCCTTTTCGGACTCTAGGTATTTCTGTCATAGATTATTTTCTTCTACATTTCCCATAAGATAACTAGTAAAAACGTATCAGCAAGTAGGTATGGTAACAGTTTCCTTTAGCCATTTAAATAAATTAATATAATTTAAGTTGGTCTTGATTGAATGCTACGAGTTTTTTTAAGAATTGTAGAAAGCAGAACACCTAAGTCTTTAGGATTTATTATTCCAGTAAGGACTGAGGTAGGCCTTTTTTCATATTCATTTTTAAATAAAATAAGCTTTCAGTCTGCCGTGACCATGGTTGCTGAAAAGCATATAAAACATCGGCATAAATCATAAATCGCGTTTAATCCGTTATAAAGTATTTTATTTAAGTGTTTCATTCATAATTTTATGAAATTAAATAGTATAGTGTATGTATAGTGGTTTATGCCGATAGTTATGATACTATTTATATTAGCATTTAAAATTAAAATTTGAATTAATAAATAAATTATTTTTTAAGTGGGTAGGTAGTAGGTACATGTACCTAGGTACATTATCACGCGTGTTCCTTTGGGCAGGACATAGCTTACTGATCACCTCCTTAGGTATAAAGAAATATTATCATTGAAATACGTAGGTCCAGAAATTTGTATAACTCTATAGTAATAATAAAAAAACGTACAAAAAGCCCGACTCGAGCGCGCGCGTGTACGTTTGTGTGCTAAAGTATTTGTGTGTGAGAATCTAGATACATACAGATAAATAAATATAACCTAATAAATCATACAATACACTATACCTACTACGTATAAGAAAGATATTAATAAAAAATAAAAATAAATTGAGTGTATTGACATTCATAAAATAACTTCAGACAGCAACAACCCCTGCTGACGTTAAGTTCTATCAGAAATCAGAGCTAGAATTGCGTTACAAACCCTTAAAAAGACAAACAATTATTTCTTACCATTGGTACCGCCTACTCGGCTTCTGCTGCGCAAACGCATATTATTAACTAGCCCATATAGAATACGGTCACAATAGTCCGCGTTGATTTGGTGCGTCCATCAAGGGACAGTCGTGACTTGCAGAGTAATAGTCGATTACTTTCAGGGCCACTCGGTACACTTGCTGTATACTAATCTGCATATTAAGCCTTACCGTTACTGTGAAATTGTGTCTATTCCGTCTTGGTAAAAGTTCATTTGCCTGGATTTGAGTAGAGTTGTTCGTTTCGATAACTTATTTCCAAAGTGATACAGATCTGCCGGCCTAGCATGACAAGCACGACAAAATTTTGTCTACCGTTTTCTCGTGTTTTAATCGACTATCGCTTTATTTCTTTCGGGTCTAAAATGAAAATTACACTTAAAATTCGACTTTTAATATCAAAAATAGATACATTTGTCTAACGAGATATATTTTCTATCAAAATTGTCGATGTCGAGATATAATATATCGAGATATCTTACATCTTAGTTTGTCTTCTCTCGTCCGCGAAATAGATATCTCGTGGCGGTCATGCTAGTCCGGCAGGAGCTATTTGTATGAAAAATATACCTACATATACTAAAACTTAATCCCATCATAATGTATTAAGTTATATTCGCTTCTTGGATAATCTACAGTTTTCAAGTTGTTCGAGGTTTTATATTTAGTCAAAAGATAGATTTTATAGGTATCCATATCCATTGATACTTGGTAGTCTATCAACATCTCCTCTCCTTTCTTTTCTAGTGTGGAAAAAAGAAAAAGTAGCAACTGGAGTAGACATAGGTACTATTTCCGGAACTCCGTAATCAAAACTATCACATATCCTATACCTACCTATAAAAAATCATCTAACGTAACCGTCACCAAATCATCTCCTATAAAATTTTTGAAAATATGTCTGGAGTTTAAACGAGATAGGTAGGTAGGTATATTATGATAGATTTTCAGTGAAAATTCTCAACATACCTAACTGTTAATTTTAAGTGTTGAAAATATTTTTTTTATTTTACAAAATATACCTACCTATTACAATACTATTTTTACAATACTTAAACCTTAAAAAACCTAACAAAAAATTTAACCAGAGGTATATTGGTGGTCTTTAAAATTAATAGACCATTTTGTTTAGGCTTAGATTAGGCTATAAATTATATTCTTGTATTTCCAATTTTCGCTTCTTACATACATTCAACAAATTTTATTGTATGAATCTTAATAATGTAATTTATTTTTTTGTAATTCTATTTACAAAACAATAAAAAAATCAATACATTTTTTTTAATATTCGAACATAAAACATTTAACTAACTGTCTTCGTAATTTTTTAATTATAGAAGAATTAATTTTTATCATAGTAAACTTCTACATCGGCGCCATTCTCTCGACTGCCGGGATCCCACTCCGGTCTGTTGCAAGAGCCACGCGCGCCGCCCATAAACATGTCACTTCAGGCCGCATACCGCGATTTACGATCTCTCACTCTAACACACCCATAACTCAGACAAATAAAAGGGAAAGCTATACTATCATCGCTCCCTAGCGAATAGTTTAATTTACACACACACTTGCAATAAGCTGGTATTCTTCTTAAATTGTCTACTTTCTTTAACGAACTTTCTTTTTATACAATAGACATCATTAATAGATATTGTATTAATTATTTATTGTATCAGGATTGTTTCTATAAATTTCTTGTTATAATAAAAGTATCTAAAATAATAAAATTTTCATAAGCGCGGGCTCACAGCAGCGAAGTTTATTGCCAACATAATGCAACGTGTGTAATATTTTCATCTCTTTCTAACTCATAATTCCCAGATCGTAAATCGTGAAATGGCCGCATGTAGGTTACGCACACTGCCCGCGCGATACCGGCGGGAGCGAATAAAGTATGGTTTTCTCTGTTTTATTGCGTGTTTTAGTGAGCGATAAAGGAGATGAGAATATAGCGGGAAATCAGCTGTTTGGGGCATGCTTTAAACGTGCTCAGGAATGTGGCGGATGAAATGCTCTCTGCGACTATCTGAATGTTACTCTACTTTGAATTAATAATATTTAGGTGCTTTCTAAGATTTATCACTTATTAAAGAAATACAATGCTTTGAATTCATATTATAGTTAAGTAATATAGAGCCGTACCACTACTCATTATATAACTATCTGACATAAAAAAAATTGTGTAATGTGTTTTTGGGACAAACAAAATATATTTATCTTATCTTTTTAAAAATTGATAGCCTATTTTATTTAAATATCATTTGAAATTTTGATGTATTCACGTAATTGATAAAATACTTCTTCGATAAAATATTTTTTTAACAGTACTCTCTTTGAACACTAATAAACAATATTAAATTATTACTCAATCACAGTTGTGCAAAGTGCAAACGACGACTCCATCGCTGTGAAGAGATTTTACAGACAACGGGAGACAAAGGAAACTAAATGTCACTAATTTTTATATAATTTTAGTTCAATTATAAATGCTGTATGGCTTTATAAATATAAGTATAACAAGTGCGTGATAGTGGTAAAAAACTTAGATACATAGGTAAGTAACTTAAAACTTAAATACCTATAAGATGTACCTATTGTTGTCTTTTATTAACGATTATCACACAATGTGTAAAATATTATAATTTATAACGGTCTAAAAGCGTAGGAATAGATGGTGTTAATTATGGCAACTTTGTTTTATTTAAAATCAGATAACTGTCTTCTTTCAGTCTACCGTGACCACGGTTGCTGCAAAGCATCCGAAACGTCGACATAAATAATTTAAAAAATAAAATGCGTTAAAACCTAGCTATTGAATCTACCGAAATGTAGGAACTAACCATTTTAATAATTTATCATCATCTAAACAAATTCCTTAAACCGCACAAAATATGAATTAAAGTATTTTAAATTAAATTCATATAAAAATTACAATTTAATAAATAAAAAATATAATGCTACATACTGCAAATGTTTATACGGCACGTCATTGACAGTTGCTATAACAAATAGGACTGCTGTTTGAGGCGCGCATTTATCTCGCAATTGGTCGCTGGGTGGGGATAGTAATGGCTGCCAGATGAATGAATTTCATTGGTTGCATTGAACATCCATTGAGTTCGTTATATTTTGGAAGTCTGATTACAACTGTAGAAACAATATGTTATTATTTAGTGTGAATGCTTACGAGGATTATTGAGACTACCTAAATTTAAATATTATATTTTGAAGAGCTTTATTTTGAATTAAAATAGCTATTCCGAGTGCGTTGCACGTAAAGTTATAAAAGTGTTTTTTTTCACCTTCATTCATCATAATTGAATGAATATTTTAGAATTGTATGGATGTTAAGCATACTCACATTGATTTTTATTTAGGTATGGATTTTTTTTATTTATTGGATGTATGTTAACAGATTATAAGTTTGTGAAATATTTAGGCTATCTTAAGGGTTATAATATAGTACCTATAGGCTTAGGTAGGAATATGTAACTAGAGTCTTTGATTAATTATCATGCACGTGCGTATCTATGAAGTAAATTAGTTTTCGTATTACGTTACTTAGGTGAATTAAACAAATTATCCTCTTTTATGTTATTTATTATATCTAGTAGTTATTTTCAACCTACTCGTAATCATACCTAAATAAATAATCCGTATTCATATACATAAGTTTAATATTATTGAAGGTGAATAAAAAGGTGTTTATAATCAGTTATTAGAATTTATAACTTATCTTACGAGTTTAGGTATAGTATTAAGTATAAAGTAAGGTTGATGGATATAGGTATGCACCTACAAGAAATATTAAATTTTCCAACACCTTCCCACGAATACTTATTAGTACCTATTTCCAAAAGAATGTTCTCCTTTCATTCAATATAGTTTTTTAGTTATATTTACAACCTAATGCAATTTATGTTCAACAAAAGGTGAAACCATCATCCTTTAGTATTGAGTTTATTGTCAATGGGCAACGACGCTCAATTGCCTACAGGTAGGTAGGTACCTACCTATGTAAGGTTGTGGACTATAGAAAAGAATATCCTATCTTATAATAATTTGAAGTTGGTTTTAAACTTAAGCATGCTTAGGTTTAACATTTC
Source organism: Anthocharis cardamines (assembly GCA_905404175.1). Classification (NCBI taxonomy): domain Eukaryota; kingdom Metazoa; phylum Arthropoda; class Insecta; order Lepidoptera; family Pieridae; genus Anthocharis; species Anthocharis cardamines. Next base: position 8,070,337 of record FR989959.1, read on the forward strand.
TCACGCAATACTAGAAATATCCAAAGTTAAATCATTTGTTTGACAATGAAAAACCTATTTGCAAAAAAAAAAGTACCTATTCGCAAAGAAAAATCAACCTGTCGATTGATTCACTATCAAAAAAATAAAATTTAAGGTTGGAAAAGCAACAAATAATTCGAGAATAGGACCACAATGGAATATAAAAAATATTATATTTCGAGTTCGAGTGCTATACCTTCAACAAGTATGGTCACAGGAGAATGAAAGCTGGCTACAGTTTGACTTGAAATTTCACAAAGTCACTAATTGCATCTATTTTCTCAGAGATGGGAGGTATGTGCTGTAATTTTTGTTATTATTTCCATAACCTGCCTCATATACCTATTAACTAACCATTTAATATGTTTTTCATGCGAATCTTAGTTTTTTTTTTATAACTGAATCCAAAGTGTTCAAAGTGTATAGGTGAATCCAAAATCTTTCATCCAATTACCTGTTGTAGTTTGGGTGTTTTGAAATATAAATGCTTCCTTTAACATTCTGGAAAATAATCTTATTATATTAAATATATTTTGCAAGGATTTTAGTTTTTCAGATACTATGTAGTGCTTTTGCCTTACTACCTACTAAATACTACCTACGTGATGTACGAATTATTACGATTAGTTTAGTTTGTTAAATATAGGGTTTATTTTTTATGTTAAATATATCGACAGACGAGCATGAGATTAACTTGATGGTAGGTAATACCTAAGCCACATGCGCTGTCGACCTACTTTTTACTTCATTCGGAAATCCATAGACTGAAACCGAAACGCACAATGTGCACTTCACGGTTTTTCCATCTACGAATGGTGGTAACGACCCGGTTGGCATTTCGATATTCCTCCCCGATCAATACCCGAAGTTACCAGACGTGGGGAAAACATGCTTAAAATTATAAACATATGGTCCCGGTGGGATTCGAACCCACGACCCATCAAAGCGCACGGCAGGTGTTCTACTGAACGCACCAACGAGCCCTTCAAAAGGATAGTAACAAGTTTATAAACGTCTGCATCTTGCAGATGTTTGAAAAAAAGGTGTTTTAAAAATTTCGTAACTACCCTCATTGGTATTGGCATTTAGGTAAACTGAGGGCTTAGGAAAGTAGGAGTCGCATCATGTTGATTCTTTCATTGAATAGACGCTTGGCTATAAAATTCACGTTCATTTAGCTAGACCAAATTACGTGTCGTAGGCTTATATCAAACCCATACATTAACTTTTTCGTTCAGGATAGGCCACTTGTCTAAGCCTTCTGGTAGTTGTAGTCAAGCTGTAACTAGAACAGAAATAAATAAGATAATAAAAAATAAAAAATACGAAGTAGAGACTCCTTCACATCGAGCATATTAGTTATCAACGTCTGGTGCATCGAACGATACATGAAGAAACTTTACGACGCGGCGCCGTACTCGCATCGCCCGTGCTACGACCACTGCCGATACAATTCTATCGCGGACGGACTGTTCAATTAATCGGGCAGATTAACGTTGTCTCTCGGACATCAATGGTGCTGGATTAACGGAGGGTGGTGGTGTGTCCTTTTCTGTTGGTCGCAGATTTAGTGCGGCGCCGCGACGTGCGGCGTCGCTAGGCGGGGGGTGCGCCGTCGCTCGTAAAGCATCGGTCGGCACACTCAACTGACGCGCGCCTCGGCGACTACGCGTTGCGTAACTCATCGCGCCATAAACAACGACTTCTCGCCGCACCTGACGGCCGCTTAACCACGTGCGCCTCACGCATTACGTATTGCGCTCATGCCTTCAATAAAACGCTGACACGTGACTTGATAGAGTGAAACTCAGAACTTAAAACTCTTTAGAACTGTGAGTTTGTGAAGAAGTTATTACCGAGCGGGATGCCGCTAGCCCGTTTGCCGACGGCGGACGGCGGCCGCTCCGCTTAAGGTAAGGTTTATTGCCGATTTATTGCTCCCAACTTGGCTTAACGCGGAGCAGAGGGTCGTACACAAGTTTTGTTTGCAAAACAAACTTTTGCGCGGGATCTCGATGACGTTTACGTCTGTTCTAAATGATTGTAATAGCGCAGCAGTTGAAGTGCGCGAGCAATAAATAGCCCTACATCTCACGGAGAAAATTGAATGACTCATTTTGATAAATGTTGAATGAAATGTTTATCTCAAACATACTATTAAAAATGTTTTAAACGAAATACTCAATTTGTATGACTGCCAAGCAATTATTGTAAACATTTCAATTTAATTTCCTAACAGCTGAGAAAAGGTTATTTGAAGAGCGCTAGAGAATGTTATTCAAGACCAATGAATTGGCTATTTTTCAATCTATATAAAATCTAAATGTAATTATAACTATCATATAAAACGGCGTAATGATAACAACAAATGTTTTCAAATACTTGTCTAGTTAATGTTGATATGACGTATCTATCTCTACAGTAAAAATAATATACAAATCTATTTGGCTGTAGGTGCGGAAGAAACAGACCCAAATAAAATTTGTCCTTCCGGCACTCTACATAGAGTTCAATTTGACTGTACATTGACTAAGATCACATTGTCAGAGTTCTGGAGAGAATATTAGTAGCATCCAAACACCTATTTAGCCTTAATTGCATTGAAATTATATAATAATTCAGTCATTAATAATACCTATAAAAATGTATGTAGATAATAATTATAATATATTTTTATACAGTCTCGAATGTTATACCTGACTCTATATTCATGACTATCGATTTTTAATTAAGTTTTTTGGAGATTTTATATACTAAATATATAAATATTAACTAATGAAACACATATTATTTATATAAAGGTCTATAAAAAATAGCAAATGCTAGTGACTTCGATACTATGACCAAGAGTAGCGTAGTCGAATCTTTAAAATTTGATGTCAACTACCCACATGTATTAAAAAAATACCTAACTATCACTTGCCTATTTTGTTCATAAATAAGTTAAAAAATATCTATAATTTACCTACCAGCAGCCAATATAAACCTTGTTAAAAAAATAATAGAATTACCTAATTAGAATTTGATACCACAGTATTAGATACACACTTTACATCATTGATTTACTCCTAGTCAAACTATTATTTAATAACACAATAGGTTCTCTATGTAGCTTTATTGGTTATGAGCTTTAAGAGCTTATTTGGCTATATGAGGTTTTTATATATAATCTATATTATATATAAAAAAATGAATCCCTGTTTTCCTTGGGCACGCCAAAACTTGAGAACGACTTTACCGATTTCATTTATCTTTTTTTTTAATTGTTCTTATACATTGTAGAAAATTCTTACGGAAAGAAAAGTTAAGAAAATTGCGCAGAAAATTGGATTATTTCAGAAAACTTAATAGAAAAAAGGATCTTAAAACATACCTACTGACATAATTGATTTTCAGTTATTAGTTCTATAAAGGGGAGATTTGTTCTCATTTTCTTTATTAGTAGATATAGCCGTGCGAAGCCGGGTGGGTCAGCTAGTCTATACTAATATTATAAAGAGGAAAGAATTGTTTGTTACAATTTAACTCAACAACTACTCGACCGATTTTAAAAAATCTTTCACTAACAGAAAGCTACATTATCAGCGAGTAACAACAGTAACAGTAGGATTTGTTGTGTATAGTACATCGACATTGAACCCGTGCGAAGCCGGGGCGGATCGCTAGTTTCTAATAAATATATTAGTTCAAAGTAGGCAATAGCTTATTAATTGATAGGAAAAATGTGACCAATAAGGAAATGAACCAATAGAACAGACGACACTCGTATCAGGTTGTTTTAATAATTTATGACATTATGTCTATTTGCACCATGTAAATAAAGTCATTTACTATAATTAAAAGATAAGAAATAATTGCTTTTCTGTGAGGTGAACTAAATTTTACTTAAAATTTTAATTATTTAACCTTACGATAAGGTAGGTAGACTTACTGGTACCTATTAGCTGGTTTTTTATCAATTTTATTTTAACAAATAGAACCATGCTGAATACCTATCGCAATAACAGTAGGCAGCTAATGATATTTTCCTATAGATGTAGTGTGACAAAAAAGTATTAAATGTTTTAGTAAAAGAAACAATTATTCAACTAATACAAAATAAAAACAATAATACCAAATCATATTTTTACAAAGACTATCTTTAATGACATACTTTACGCCAATAAACTATATTCTTGTTTATCTTCTGTGTCCAACTGATACATTTTAAAATTTCCCTGAAATTCAAATCCAAATCATCTGATTTTTTAAGCGTGCATGTCAGGATATGGACAGGCATAGAAGACTTCCCTGTTAAGAAAAAATCATAAAATTTTTATTTTAACAAATATAACCATGCTGAATACAAATCGCAATAACAGTAGGCAGCTAATGATATTTTCCTATAGATGTAGTGTGACAAAAAATTATAAAACTTTTTAGTAAAAAAAACAATTATTCAACTAATACAAAATAAAAGCAATAATACCAAATCATATTTGTCCAAAGACTATCTTTAATAGATGACGTAGGTACTTTACCCCAATAAACTACCTAAGATATATTCTTGTTTATCTTCTGTGCCCAACTGATACATTTAAAAATTTCCCTGAAATTCAAATACAAATCATCTGATTTTGTAAACGGGCAATTCAGGATACGGACAGGCATAGAAGACTTGTCTGTTTTTTTTTTTTTAATTTTATGCGCTACTAGGAGACTTAGGAATTCACCACTGAATTCTCATCAGTATTACTATACTCTTATTTAAAGTACATATGTTTTGTTCCCTACGTTCTGTATTATTTTTATATTCGATAGATAGAGACATAACATACTTTAACTATATCAAGCTTATACCTACTACGTTTATGAATAAGATCCTTAATATTTTGTCATATGATGTAATAATTATAATTAATGTTTAATTCTCGATTTAAAGATGAAAACACCAGATTTAAGGGAAGTATATAGAAGTGTCAATAATATCTAATCTTGCTCTTCCTTATTTGGAAGGAACGATGATAAATTGAAAAGAAATAAATGAGACAGTGATCTCAAGTTATCACTATTGAACATTTTATATTATACCCTACATAGCACTTGTAGTCTCGACAAGTTTTTATGACGAATAAACGTGCTCAAGAGATTTTCCGTAAAAAGTGCCTTAATTAGATATCTATCCATCAACGTTTTCATAATAAAAAAAAACAGAAATAAACACCTCCATAGATGCCTTTATAGAATGTTTTAAGCACAGTTTTTTTTCTATATCTAAATTGAAAAATCAATTATTTCATTAGTAATAAAATGTAAACCTATCAATTTGTTTTTAATGTTTATGTTTTCTATAAGATAAGATAAAAATATTTAATCATTACAAAAACACATTACATAGTTAATAATGGGGTAGCCCTAGCTCCCATATTAGGATTCTCTGTGGCTAGGTTCTTCCAATTGCATCAACAATTAAACTAAAATAATATTCATAAGGTTGATATTTTTTTCAAAATATGAATAAAATAGGTAGCTAACTATTGGTCCTTTATAATAATTTATAGATAATTATAACAGATACGGGTGTATGATATTTTCTTATATATTTTAAATAAATAAATTTTAAGCCTATAACGTTGGTCTACGATGGCTTTAACTATTTATTTACATAATAATCAAGTGATATCATCCACCATTTTGTTCCAACTGCCATATTTAATTCTAGTTCCCCTAACAATTATACGAAATTTCATTATTATCGGATTAGTTATTTAAATTAGGTGGGCAGATACGTCACCGAACAGCTCGTATCTAAAATATTTTTCTATATTCCTTATTTCGATCGTATTAACAATATTTTTCTATACCTACAAAAACTTGTAGTTGAGTTTCGTATGAGAGATTCGGCGCACGCGCCACCATATATGTCCTATTCCACATAACAAGCTAGATTTCAATCTCCGTTTATTATTCTGTCTCTTATCATATACACATATGTATATCATGTTGTATTTGTAACATGTCTTGGTAGACATGTTACAAATACAACTTAAACTATTTATTAAAACAAATTTTGCCGAGGCTTAATTTATTTGATCAAATTTTAATATTATAACCATCTAAGTACCTAATAATATTAGTTTTTATATATTATATATACGTATATATGGAAGGAGCAATGTATCTAGAAACAAATAAAGAAAAATGGTTTAATAAAACGATATCATTGTTTGAATTTATTGACTCTTTATATCACAATACATTTACAAACACGGGTACAAAAAAAACCTATTAAAATTTGGTAAAAATAATAATATAATTTATTCCTAGATAACACATATTATGATATTCAATAGTTGTAAACTTTTAATCCACACTACAACGTTTCAAATCTAGAGCGATATAAGCACTAATCTATATCTATACTAATATTATAAAGAGGAAAGATTTGGATTTTTGTATGTTATGAATAAACTCAAAAATACTGGACCGATTTTATTTGTTATCAGCGAGTAACCTAGTGTGTATAGTTTCTACATTGCACGCGTGTGAAGCCGGGGCGTGTTGCTAGTCTATATTATTCTGAATAAATACTAAATAACTAACGTCTAACAAGTTGTAATTGTACACAAGCAGGTTTCAGTATTTCAAATGTTCTTTATAGAGGCCAGCGTTGCACTAAGTCGGTAAAGAGATATTTAGGGCAAAAAGGCCGCTCAAGTTCAAAGTAGGTATGCGTTCAAGCCATTCATAGATTTATTCCACTTAACGCTTTGTATTTTCCACCTACAGTTAAGTTAGAACAGTTGATACAATGTTGTGTGCAATGGAATTTAAATTAACGTATAGCTTTTTGTTGTAATAAAGCCTCAAACTCATCACCTTGCAGGTTGTTTATCGGAAGTGAAATGCCACTGCATTTGCTAGTTATGTGAATACCTATTGTATTTTATAGAACGCGTTTGTTGTCTAGTACTAGACAGTCAACTCATTATCAATTGTATAATACAATCTAACTAAATATATTATATAAGTTTTATTATGAAGACATAAAAATTAATAACAAATAAAATAAATAGCGAAACAAATGAAACATTACTTTTAATATCAAGAGTCAACAAAAAGTCGAGTAGTATTCCAAAGGTCTATATCGATCGTGAAATTGTCTCCCTCGGAGTAATAAATTATCATCTTAATAAGTTAATGAGTGATTCCAGTAATACCTCGGTTTTTGCGAGGCGAGGTGTGCCACTCCACTCGTTATTACCGTATATGTTTGAGCCGAGCATCTGCCAGTCGATATTGATTAAAATTCATGTTTATTTATCGCCTATTTATTTCAATTTCTTATTTATTCACACATTAAGATATGCGCTCGAAGAAAGTTGAAGAATTTTATAGAGCCGATTAAAACCTGTTTTTAATTAATGGCTTGTGTTTTATTAGGTACGATTAATGGTCATTTGGTTTTTGATTTTCAATTAAAACTCAGATTTAAAGATTCGTCTATAGCTGAATAGACAAGACTAATCGTAAACTTTTTTATTAATGGCATATTATAGTGTAATAATGTGTAATAACAACGATACAATTATAGGTAGGTACAATATAATAACTCAACTCAAACTCATGATCTCCTAGTATCGTTACTCGGCTGCCATTAGACCGTAGAAGGTTGTGTAAAAATAGCATACTGTGTAATGACTTACATACAATAATACGGCGGCTCTACACGCCATATACGCTTCGTGTTTAATTCTAACAAAAAGATAATTCGAAGCATCAAACATTCTTAAGTACCAGGTGAACGCATTACCTCCCGCACAAATATAAAAATCGACATCTGTTTGTTAAAAACGTATGCGCAAGCATCGGCCCAAGTACACACGATCATATCTGCTTGAAATACGTCGTTGAAGACAAATTGCAGTCACTTCAAACGTGGCGAGCGATCGTCTCGTAACTGCAACAGAATAAGCAAATAGCCGTTCGTACAGTTCGTTGAACGGACCGCGGTGAATCCGTCCCACCGGTTCGGTAACAAAACGCAAATTGGCTTATCGCTAGATATCGTGAAGAACCGTAAACCGGACCGTAAAGCACACTTCAGCTTTAAATCCGAATAATTATCGTATTCGCTATAAATTATATGGTGTGGGTGCGCGTTTATATTCCCATTGGGGCCCTCGCTTGTTATAACGTCATTGTCTTATAATATTTACCTACTTGAAGTCTACAATATTAACATATTATGTTAATAATCTACTTACTAAATCAATATACGTTCGTGATAACTGTAGTTGCGGTTATACAAATTAACTTTGATGTTCTTAAATATATCCATTGAGTACTTTTGTTATCAGATGTATTGATCATTCATAATTGCAATCATTTTAAAATTCATTGAGGAGTCAATTAAAAAAAAAGAACTGCGCGTAATTAATTGGTATTGGCATTCCGAATAATTTATTTAAGTAGGTATTTCAATTATCCTCCTTTTATGTTTTAAACTTTGTGTTTTAAACTTATTTTAATGAATTTACATCATAATTACGATAACACTGACATATATTACTATTGAATGTGATCATAATCAAATATGCAGACTCATTAATTTTATAAATTAGGGCAAATAAACAATCATCCTCTTAGTCATATTTTGGTCTGATTTAAAGATGTTTTGACCTCACACTTCGGTAATGAATGAGGTGGTCGTAAACGGTTGAATCAAGAGAACATTAATGTCAATAAAAAAGCCATAAACTCTATTAACAGTCATAAACCTCACCGCACAAGTTTAATAGCTGGTTTCGCGTACAACTAGTGTTTAATAATTATTGGTATAACATTAACATAATTTAATTGTTACAATTATGACTCTTGTTGCATTTATGATTTTTTTAGCGTTTTAAGATTCCTCGTTCTTTATTCATCACGGGTCGAAAAAGCTGTAAATTTTCTTGTCGACCGATAGCGTCTTTGATAAAGAACACGGAAACGAACTTTTGTTTGAACCTGCCTAAAGAGAGCAATAAATTACCGCAAGGTGTTGTAGCGTAGGTCTTTCGACCACATTTCTTCAAAATATTATATAAATTCATTGTCAAATCCATTACCATAATAATTGGTTACCTGCTCATTTAGTCAGGTGAGCATTGTCCAGCATTGTCTAAGTCCTCTTTGTACTGATCTTGTGCAATTTTATCATAAGACCCCTGGTTGTGTTCTCATTGTCACTAAGTTTGAGTATTCTTTTATTTTTTAAGCTTAACGGACCTTTCAAAGAAATGTGTAAACATAACGGGCCTTGTGAGTTGCGTATTTGCATCTTTTCGCTATTTAACATCACAATAGGCAAACAGTGCAATTTTTTTGTCATTTTTGTTGATTTACTACGAGATGATACCGTTTTGTTTTGTTTGTATTACTGTTACATCACAAGTAAACACATGTTCTTATTTTAAAATATGCTTTTGTTTTTAGTATTCTTTATAAAGTGTTAAGATGCTCTTTTGTTTTTAAAGTTTTTAATTGCTGCCGTTTCTATTGTCTGCTGATATATTTTGTTATTTTTGCTTTTAAGTGCAATTCATGCAGATTTTGATAGAAATTTCTTGAAATAATACAAAATAATCTACAGCTATACATTTCAAAACTATTACTGTTGATAATAAATCCATTCTGCAAATAAGAATGTCATCGGTAACATACTGACATAAAATCAAATAACCTGAATTACGTATTTACTTCAATGTCAAAAGGTTTCCTTATTTGAAAAACCATACAAGTTAACACGAATTTCGCATTAAGACCACTTAATGTAAGTTTTTGGGATAAAGATTAAGATTTCAGAGTTTTTACTTTTCAAGTAACAAAAATAAACACAACATAGGTAGCCTTTTGTTAAGTATAATCTTCTTAAATATTTGAGCTTTATATTGTTTAGAATTACTTAATGGGCGTCAACGTAATATATTACAAAGTGATAAAGCTTTTTTAACATATTCCTGAAACAACTAGGTGTTATATAGCCAAATAATTTTAAATAAGAAAATATTAAAAATTATTTCGATATTCATTTCGTTATAACTAGGACATGATAATATACATTCTCCAGGTATATTTTTATGTTGGATATTGGTTGACGATCGTAGGGTTCACCACAGCCGATGATGCGCTGTCGACCTATCACTTTGCAATTTACGAAATTTATAGATTGAAACCGAAATGCGCATTATGCACTTTAAGAGTTTTTCAATCTAACATAATCATTATCAATCATACTTTTCTACCACTAGGTAAACATAATGTTATAGATATGAAGATAGATATATATTATACCTATTTCTTTACTATTATGAAAGTTGAAGATTTTGTTTCATAAAATCAATATTATTTCCTAGCTAAGTTAATAAAGAAAATTATAACATTATCAAGACTTTACAAATTAAAATTAATTTCAGTTCAAAATATTTGTTGAAGAACTTATTCACCAGTCCGTCGAAGCTGTGGTATTACTTGAGAATTGTAATATTTCAAAATTACTCAAGAGTCGCGTTCGCTTGAGTAATGTGATAAGTTTAGGGGTGTTTGAAACCCCGCGTGCGTGCCCCACCCGGCTTCTTAAATCTTAACTTATGTTCCTAAAACATTCACCTATTGTTACTTATTAAACTGATATAAAAATTGTTAATTTCATATAATTTAAACAAGTCTATCCAAATAAATATAAACTTATGCTTTTTTAAAAGGCATACATTCATTTTAAAAAATTAAGTAGTCAGTAAATATAAAAGTAACTTAACTTTTCAGTAGGTATCTATAGACAGATATACAGTTTGGCAGATAATATAGCCTCTTTTCTGCTTAAAATAGCAAGAACATATTTAAGTTATTAATTTAATTATTTGCTATTTTAGACGACTCTACATTTTGTCTCAAAAAAGAGTTTTCGTTTTCATACAGAATACATTTGGTAGATAATGTAGAAAACAGGATTAAAACAGCAAGTATTTTACTCACTAATCGAATTTATTATACCTACATTAATTAATAAAACACGATCATTTTAAGACGACTCTACATTTTATCTCAAATATTAATAAACCTGCGATTAAATCAAGAGAAGCTGCACAATTATAAAGAAACATTCATGATTTTGATTTAACTTATGGGAACGTATATAAAGGGTTTTCGTTTTCAATGGTCGAATACAGTTTGGTAGATCATGAAGAAAAGAGGAAGCATTTATTTAATTAAGTATACATAACAAGAAACAATCATAAAGATATATAATGGACACAGTAAATAGAGTGCTAGATTGTTTCTCAAAACCATAATATACACAGAGGAAAAATAATGAATACGTGAACAAAGCTAGGCTTAAAACTAAACAAACTAAATAAAATTTTGGAAACCGACTTAAAAATTATAGAAATATTTAATTAAGTAATATGAAAAATAACAGAATGTGTGAATTAATTAGACATTAATTAATAATACACGTTCATTTCTAGACGACTCTACATTTTATCTAAAATATTTATACAAATATGATTAAATCAAGAGAAGCTGCACAATTATAAAGAAACATTCATGATTTTGATTTAACTTATGGGAACGTATTTAAAGAGTTATCGTTTTCAATGGTCGAGTCTAAGGTCCAAAACCGTTTCGTTTCACATACTTTAATATAGTATATTCTGGAGGCCGCACGTGGACAGGGCCATGTGACAAACCGGTTTTGAGCAAGCCTAGTAACCTCTAAACGACTCCGTGCGTGAGTTAAGGATTCCTCAATTCACTTTTAAACCCCTATCGTAATGCTGCGTGGGAATATGAAAATCGTGTGAAAATTATACCGTTTCGAAAGTGTTAACAGTTGACCTAGGAAAAGGTAAGTAGAATAATTGTATGCTTTAACCTTTTCCTAGGTCAACTAACAAAAATATTTTTTATTTGTCTCTACTATATCTTTTAAAATACACATTATTGCCTGGTACAATAAAGCGATAAGTCTATTACTAATTAAAAACCTTATTTTTTGCATAAATTTCGTATTTTCGATATTCTTATTTTATAAACATAAAATCTACGTACAATATAAGAGATAGATTTTAAGTTTCCAAGCAGAAACTTATCTATTGATGCATTATACAAAATTGTATAATAATCAGTTGATTGTCATTCCGCTTTTGTATTCTTGCAACCATTTATAACAGCATGTTGAGTTATGAAATAAGGAGTTTAAACAAGGAATTTTGTGTAGGTATCAAACTTGAATTATTATGGTACTGTGGGTATTATAACAAGACAAACAAGTTTATTAAGACGTTTCAATTTAGGCGATATTTTATGGCGAATGATTAAATCACAACGCTTTTAGATATCGGTATAATTTTATTTAAATCAATTAATTAAATCTCTACATAAGATTTATATTACTTTAATATAACCTACCTTTTGAGCTGCCTAGAATAGTGTAGTATTTTAAGTTAGATGTTACACGCAGTAGTCATAGAATACCTAATCAGTTCCTACAATATGGATTTAAAAAAAAATATTGTAATAAATATTGGAATCCAAATATCTAATGTTGATGTACAAGCGACGCCACCTAAGTATATATTTTATAAATGGTTGAATGTGTAAGTTTCTCTATTTCTCGTTGAAGTTGAATTCTTGCTAACTTGCAATAGAACAAATTCGTAAAAGCAGCTTGAGTTTTAATTGAAATCCCTCGCTAAGTGCACAGAAACCACACCTGCAAAACTTCGTGCGTACAACTTAGTCTTGAAACTTGAAGAATTCACTCCGCTGCTCGCCTCGTCTCGTTAGACCTTCGTTCTCCGCAAAACCTACTTTTATTTATGATCTTACTTTGTTACATTTGCGGATGGAAATTTTTGAGGGAATATTTTTGACTATTTTTTATTTATTTATTAGGAACTTGCAATGTCATTTTAAATAAAAACCTTTAATGCTATCTAAATATAGATATATAGCAATATTGTTGAAGCATATCATATTCACTTTGATTCAACCGTTTAGTCAGGACGAAACGATAAATTCGCTAGACAGCGCTTCTGTCTTCTTGATTTACATACAAATATAGTAAATATAACGCACAAATCCTTTCGATATCTAAAAATCTACAACCATGTTCATTCCTTAGATACTTTTTGACTTGATTAGTTCTGCGTGGAATCAGCTATCGTTCCCAAGTCCTGTTATATACTAATATTATAAAAAGGAGAGATTTATTTGTTTGTTTGTTACGATTTAACTCAAAAACTACCCGACCGATTTTAAATAATTCTTCCTCTAATAGATAGCTACATTATCAGCGTAACATAATAAGTAACATAGATTTTTCTTTCTTTTTTTGTGAAGGTATAGTACATCTACATTACACTCGTGCGAAGCCGGGGCGAATCGCTAGTTATGATGGTGGTGTTAATGATTCCTTAACATTAGGTAGGGCCTGCTTGATTGTCTGCTGTAATGAAAAGAAAATAATTTTATGCAAAACTGCTTAGTCCTTTAGATGCTGAAATTGATTACTTAGCCCGTCTAAACAAAATTAATACTACGAGTCATGAACCGTGAGCGGTATCAAGTAGCAACTTAGAGGTAAAAAGTACCGTTTAAAATACCATAGTCAATTAAAAAAATTGTAAGTAAGTACATCACTTTCTAGAATTTGCAACACGCAATTGAAAGGTGTCGGAAAAACGCTGGTAATTCTATGAAAATGCAACTCAACGAAGAAACCAGCTTTGGAATGCTACATGCCATCTCATATCAATATCGATAACATTGCGTCACAATTGAAATTAATCTCTCCTACCATAGTTTTAATGTGTATTTTTAAATAACGGACAAATTGCTGTTACGTTATTATGATATGTTTCGTTAATTGTTTCAAGTTTTTGTGTGAGCAAGGTGCGGATATAGTTACCGGGGCACGTAATAAACGACTCATGCTGATTTATTAATATAGGTGGTCTGAGTAGATCTTGAATCTATGTGTTTTGAACCTTGATAAATACTTTAAAAATACTACAAGGCAAAGGGTTTTATTATTCTTTAAAACTTATGTTAGTCATATTTCAAACGCACGTAATAATATATATGTATATAATACCTACGGTCGCATTTTAGGAGGACCACAGTTGTCGACAACTGTTATTCGGCTCACCTCAATTTAAATTATACCTACCTACGTATAAATGAATAAATATTATGAACTTTTGTTTTAGGAGTACCTACCCTAAAAAATATGGTAAATCTTTATCTCAAAATAGTTATCGAGCGTGGTTGTCATTGCCATATCTCACGGATCTGCTACTTCATCTGTGTAATATTTTTATTTACCTGACGAAAAAGCGTGAGACTCATTAAATGTTTGATATAGCAAAAATAGCATATATAAGATTTGCTAATCTGATGTAACTGTTTGAAATCATATTTCTATATTAAATCTAATTCTACGATTGTTTAACATTGTACGACGACGATGTTACGAGGATAGTAGATATACGACGCTCCTCACATATATTTTACACCACACTTAATTTGAAAAAAAAAAGGATCTGTATACGATTAGGATACGACTTAGGGCTGACTTGCTCGCTTATGGAACAAAGCCCGTTATAAAAAATAAAAATATAACACATAGTTATGCGTTTATAGATAATTCAAGTTAATGTATTCATTGCACTAACGATTCCATAAAAAAATTATTAGGTCTAATAAATGTTCAAATTACACGCTAGATATACCTACATAGATATTAATTATCACATGTGCACATAATATCTGTATAATATATCTGGTGTGTACTTAATTTTAATATACGCATTTTTTAAGTATTATTGGGAGTTTGGATCGAGCTCTTTCTAGATATTTCTCTACGGTTACGACGGTTTAGAACAAATTATCGTTGTAAAGAAGGTCTTCGTTGCTCAAGGTAAAAAATAGGTCGACAGCCCATCATTGACTGATGTTCTGATTCTAACATCAAAAAAAACCGTCTCATTTCGAATGAGAAATTTCTTATCAATTGATGTATCTACTGAGAAAATATTTTCATTATTTTCTCATAAATCAACTGTGGGGTTTATAATAAATGTGTACTAAGTAGAATGATAAATTGGCACAAATTGAAGTAACTCCTTCATAACGCACGTTATCTATCTAGGCATCAAACAAGCGCTGAACCTCGTGCCTTTGACCTCGCTCTTTGCGAATAATAATCAAACGTTTCGCTTGGAGCTTATAATTGACGTTACATATACTGGGCTCAGTGCATAGATTTTAAAACAAAATCGTCAAATCAAGAACGGCTGCACCGATTTTAATGATATCTTATTTTTTAAATTCATCTCCGTCCGAATAGCAGAATAACTATTAAAATATTGGACAATATATTATGCAGAAAATTAATTTTAAAATAAATTAGGTTCGGAACTCCGCCATCTTCGGCAATTGACAACTCACGTCATTCACGCTTACACCTTTTTTAACTTATTTAAATCTATAAAATATTTTTTTTTTATTTTTCAAGACAACATTCTAGCAGGACAACTTTTACAATTTTTTTCATCTATATTTGGTAGGTGTGAGAATAGGTCGTAAAATATATTTCATACCACTTAGTGATTAGTGATCACAAAAAATAAATTTTTGTGATTTGTCATTTAAAAATACCTATAACCCCAAACGTTAACCCTCCTACCCTTTCTTATGGCAGAACAACGTTCGCTGGGTCAGCTAGTATGTCTTGGTGGTCGATATTTTGCCTTCCCGTACCCCAAAACATGAAGTAGCTACGAATTTGCTACAACATGGAGCATGATATGACATTTGACAAGTTTATATATCGAAATATCATTTCTAATGAGTTTTAAATTTGTTGCAATTATATATAGAACACTTTAAATTATAATGATCCAGTAGTAAATAACATAAATGAAGGCTTCCGTAGTGTTTAAAGCGTAGTTAGCAACAAAATAGCTCAAGATTGCCAACGATCTTCGCTTCTCCACTATAAATCTTCGCATCACATAGGACCACCTAATTAATTACCCCGGCAGCTAAAATTGTTCACGCCGTTCTGACTACACTTAAGTACCTTCTGGTATGTAGTATATTAATGGCTCATGAACTCCTAATGAGATTGTATCACAATTTTTTATTCACTTGAATATAATAACTGATATTTAATCTGAAGGGAACAGTTTAATAACTACGTTTAAGTAGAAATGAAGAAAATAGTGAAGTTCAAATTGCTGCTAATGTTGTTAATACTAAAGTGTGTTTATTGTTTTAACGTTAAAATGAAACGATCGCTTTGACAGTTAATTTCGAAAGAGCCTATTCCAATTCAATTCAAAGACGCGTCCATAAATATTTTACGTCAAAATTCTTTATTTAAATTTCAGTTATGTTTAAAACTATTTTGACTCTGTTCATTACTTAATTTTAGAAAGAGATAGATATAATGATAATTTATTCTAAGTTAATTAAGCGATTGTAAATGCGGTGGTATGTAGGTACCTACATATTAGAACATAGATCATGTTCTAATTGGGCGTAATAGTTAAAAAATAGAATATGTCAAATTACGATTAAAACTACGATTGTTTGATGCTATATGTATTATACATAATGTATGTCTACTCTCTTTTTATATCTCAAAGTTTATTAAATATTTTCATAATAATAATAATTAATTAGATTTTTAATTCTTTATATTTTTGCGCAATACTATATTTGGAATCTTCCTACATGACATTTTGTTAGGAATTTTTATTATAACTGACCTAGCTTGTTTTATTATGAATCATATTGTTTCTACAGTGATTCATTAATGCCTTTTATTAAGATCGTATACAATTTTAATCAGTCATCAGGGTTTTCAATAATAGAGTTTAATACCGTAAGAAAAATCTTTTTAATAAGCCTTCCTTACCTACTTAGGATAGTAAGAATTAGTTATTGATTCTGTTAATACTCGGAAGTTAACTAGCAGTAATTTTTTTTATCCATAGTTCGAATAGAGTTCACTTGCGTAGGAGAAAATTTTAACTGAAATATTAAAAAGAATAGGTATTTGATTTTTTAAATTAAGATTAATTCAAAAAATATGATATTTATTGCAAATAATTCAATTAAATTCATTAAAAAAAACTATGAATCGAAAAAAACGATAGTTAGATAATTCAGATTTACCTAACGATCACCATTCATAGTTTTTTTAACAAAAGAAGTTAAAATATTTTTTCCTATTTTAATATTTAATATACTTTTTCCCTGGAAAATCGATATTTTATTAGTTTTAAATAACATTAAAACCGTCTAAAAAATAAAGCATGTTGATTACCCGAATAGGGACGCCCCGCTTATAATATAAAAGTATTATTTTCTTACTTATAAACTTACGTCAATTGCGTATTAAAAACACGTAAGTACTATAATTACTGTTAACTGTGCAAAGCCTTAATTGAAGATTGCACTGCGGTGCCGTGACGTGTCATCCAATTGTTTTTTAATTTGTTCTCGGTTGCCTTTAACCCATCAATCCAGCGTGTAACTGTTCGATTTCATTGCACGAGCCCATTCTCCTTCAATATCAGGTTTGACTTTTTAGATTTCGTATGAGAGGCTGTTTGTAAACTCTATAATGAATATTTATTTAGTGAAGCAATAGAGATTTTCAACCGTTTAGGTTAGGTTAGTAAATTATAATATAGTAATTTATATTGTAAAATAACTTAGTAATGTCTTTTTTTGTTATCCATGTTATGCTTTGTAAATTTCTGAAATAGGTATAGATATAAGATAAAATATTTTTTCAAATCGGTCCATTATTTTTTAAGTTTATTCGTTACATACAAAAATAAAAAAAAATCTTTTGTATAATATTAGTAGGTATAGATATAGATGACGACGGCACATCGTCGAAATATTAATAAGTAAAAGGCACTTTAGAAGTGATTAAGATTAATGACAATAAAAGTATTTGATGAGAGCGTTCGTCTTCGTTTGCAGTCACATCAGACTGACATAAAGTCGACGATGATTTGTGCATTTACATCTAATTAGGCGCGTGCGCAGCCTTATTCTATGTAAATTTTGAACTGGCCTGCTGAATAAACGATGACAGACATTGCGCTTTAAAGATTTATCTTTATTACCAATAATATCTACATATTTAAGATTAGGATAATACATATTAAGAAAAATCCTTGAAAACAAATATTTTAGTATATAGGTAGGTATATAATGAATATTGTCTAGAGATATATTAGAATAAGCTTAAAATATAATACAATTATGATTGCAAATGAGTGTCATTTCTAATTGTTCTTACTATTTCATTATACAAAATATCAGTTTGCTGTAAGCTTGACTCATGAAAACCCTGTACCAAGATATTCCTTTACAACCAAAAGCTCTCGTTAACGGTCGTGATTTCGAAGAATTCCCTCTAGGGATACCGTGCAGCTTGAATCGAAATCGTTCCGTGGTACAGAGACCGAGGACGAGTAATGTTATGAGCAAGCCATTATTGTCTCGGCCCATACCGTAAAACATTACGCAGTCGTATAAACTCAATGGATATATATAGAGCTGCTAAAACGTGTTTAAAGGTTTCTAAAATTCAACTGCGCTTAATAAAGTAAAATTAGTAAATATCATTTAATTTATTTCAATCGTAAAGAAGTTTTTTTTTGTACCCACATATTTTTCTAAAATTGAATAATGATTTATGTAACGTAATATTTTTATTTAAAGTTTTATAGTCAGTAGTGATTATTTAACAAACTAACTCTCCGTCCCGGCTTAACACGGGTGCCACGTAGATGTACTATACACAAAAAAGCTTATGTTACTCAACGATAATATAGTTTTCGATTGGTGAAAGAATTTTTAAAGTCGGTCTAGTAGTTTTTGAGTTAACATCATAACAAACAAACAAATCTTTATAAAATTAGTAAAAATAGTTAATAAATATCACTTGTCACACTAGGTTTATTACAATATAATAATTTAAACCTTGTATTTTGTTATTTGTATAGGTATCCAGTAGCTGCTAACATTAAAAAAAACGTTCAATAAATCCAATCTAAAACTTCAGTCTTGAAATAGATACATTGTTTCAATTTATAAATTAAGAGTGAGAATCAGTAACAAAGTGTTGTAATAAATTAACGATCCCGAGACATATGTTAGCCGTCAAAATATTTACTTTTATTTTCTCTGAAAACAGCGATTAACAGCTCCATATAGTTCCATATATACAAAGCTTTTAAGATACAATAGATGTGTCGCTTACAAAATTATTCTTAAGACTATAACATAGTTATCAGCATGTTTTTCATCAATATCAAAGTGTCGTATGTCCCTATTTATTCTGTATTAGAGTTATTGGAAAATAAAGGAATCGTTTCTGACATTTCATATCTACTAGAGACAATTATACATAGCGCATCTAATAGACAATAACTGTCAATATCTAATGTTATTTTTACAATAACCAAGATTTAAGAAATGTTTTTAACTAGGTATTGAAGCTAATATTAACATTTCATGAGACTTATGACTAACTTAATATTTAACCATTAGTATTTAGTTCTTTTGTCTCAAAATTTCACTTTTTGGTGACATTTGCAAGACTTTGTTTCTCCGAAAAATGCAAAACTGTTATGTAACAATTTTTTCCTTCCAATTTACCTCAGCAATGAAAATAAACATAATAATATACAAGCGTAAATTGTCACGTCCACTCTGACAGACGAAATCGCCAAACACAACGAGCGTCAACATAAACTAACATCCGGCGAACGGTGATGTATCGCAGCCGCAGAACTATGGAAACAAATCTCTCTCCAATATAATTTACGAGCGCAATATGCCCGCGAGCAAAACAGACAAACAGAACTAAAATAAACCTGCGATAAAAGATGTCGCAACATGCTTTCAAGATATACTAGTCACCAGTGTATTAGAAACAGAAAAACAAAAGAAAAGCTACCGCGTTCCACCTATCAGCGCGTAGCACTTAAACGAAAGAATCGAATCCGTATTCCAAAATATTGAACCTACTTAAGTCAAAATCTGTTCTTGATGTCAAAATGTCAAATTAGGTAAATAAAAAATCGTTTTCTTAAAACTACTAACATTTAAACCTGAGCCATGTCTTGGAATAAGGCCCGTAAACTGTAATTGTGTTATGTATTTTGAGGTTAAAATTACTTTTATTTTTATCTAATCAACAATTTATTAGTTGTATTATTTCGATGTATTACTGTTATATTATACCTACATAATATGAAGTATCCTATTGATTGATTTATTTATACTTTTATTTTTTGATTGTTAATTTATTGAAGAAGAAAAGCCCTTTTCGTAATGTCGTCGAGTTTAACCTTAAAATTACCTTTATATTATCAATAAAAATATTAGTTGTCTTCTTACGATGTTAGTTGTATTTTTAAATCCGTCCTACGAAGTATTCTGTTAATTGAGCTACAACTTTACTTGATCATCGATTTACTGAAAAGCTCTTTTCGTACCTACGGATTTATTTTCATCTCAACGCATCAGTTAAATACAATACTGACAAGGAGTTAAATTGTCAGGAATTTAACAATCGGCCGAAGCAATTATCACGACATTTAGTCGAATTTCGTTTTAACGTGACTCATAAGGAAACAAATTAAATGGCCACTGTGTCCGCACTAGGGTTGGCAGCGCGATAAAATGCTTCGAATTGCCTGCTGCCTATCTTCATTCCTGGCTCGATTATTTAAAAAACGAACGCCCGATGTGTTAGTGTTATGTCCTTGTCTCGCGTGATTTTGTTAGTATATCTGTCCTCTTCTTCGGGTAGCGGCTGCGTCTGCACCGCCGATAGCCCCGGAATGCGCCGGCTGACTTCAGTCGAGCGGTACTCATAGACAATTTAAATTGGAGAAATTGGTAAGCGGGTACTTCGAAGAACTGGTAATAACGGACAAATGTCGACGTATGTAGATAACGCATTCGCTCGATAATGTATTAGCTGTAGCACTGTCGATATAATAGTATCTACGTAAACATTAATATTTATTGAACTCATGCATAAAACTATAGAAACCGTTCGAGACATCAGAGTCTTTGTCGATTAATTTAATTTAAATTAAGGACTTATTTTTTAATTACTGATTTATATAATAAAATAATCAAATTTATGTTTATAGAGCAATAAGAACTTCTCATTATTTAAAGCATCATCAGTGCTTTGGTTTTGAAAATCTATACATATAATAAAAGAGTAGGATCGAAATTACGCTTCACTAAATATTTTTACCAGAAATTAAGAGGGGTGATAAAAGAAGGGTAGCAGAATGCATAAATGCAATTTTTAAGATTCTTGTCTGTCTGTCTGTCTGTCTGTATGTCTGTCTGTCTGTCTGTCTGTTTGTTCACGCTAATCTCCGAAGATACTGAACCGATTTTCGCGTAATTTATACAAATATATTAAGCAAAGTCCAGGGCAACATATAGGCTTTGTTTCATCGAAATCGGTTGTCGGAAAAAAAAGTTATCATCATTTAAATATTATTTTAAAGGCATCATTTCAACAAATTGCAATGAAAACTGACTCGCGTTGAATTTTTTCGAATTGTCAGATGTCAATCACAGTTACATATAATAAAAGAGTAGGATCGAAATTACGCTTCACTAAATATTTTTACCAGAAATTAAGAGGGGTGATAAAAGAAGGGTAGCAGAATGCATAAATGCAATTTTTAAGATTCTTGTCTGTCTGTCTGTCTGTCTGTATGTCTGTCTGTCTGTCTGTCTGTTTGTTCACGCTAATCTCCGAAGATACTGAACCGATTTTCGCGTAATTTATACAAATATATTAAGCAAAGTCCAGGGCAACATATAGGCTTTGTTTCATCGAAATCGGTTGTCGGAAAAAAAAGTTATCATCATTTAAATATTATTTTAAAGGCATCATTTCAACAAATTGCAATGAAAACTGACTCGCGTTGAATTTTTTCGAATTGTCAGATGTCAATCACAGTTTGATATGTAAATGAAATAGTTTGATAATTTCGCCATTTTTCGATATGTGTTCGTGGCATAGTGGATATACGGTCGTACTACGTAATTTCAGATGCGAGTTCGAATCATCACTCAGGGAAATATTTTTTGTATTTATTTTTTTATATTTTTAAAAGAACTAATATTGAAAATAGAAAATGTATTATTGAACTATTCTATAATATAAAAATGTATTTCTTATGAGATCGTTTATTTCGCATTTTCACCAATCCTTTCCTTTCCAAGGGAATTAAACAAAAATATCTGAAATTAAAAGTGATCAATTAAATGAAATAAATATAGAGGTGGATATAGTATCTTCCACACTAATTAAATTTATTAAAAATTAAGTATTTGGCCAACATGGCCATACTATTTTTTTCATTCATTTTACTTTGCATTTCTCCATATTTTATTCGTATTTAGACATTTTCTTGGCGTTTTTTCCATGTGTCGCAAGTCTTTTCAAACCCCCGTTCAATTTTCGTGCATATATTTAAGACGGAAAATGCATTGAATCCAATCTTCGACTGAACTCTGATTAGTGGAAAAAAGACACATATCTGCATTTTGGTGACGTAAAATTTGATTGATATGCATCTCCCTAAAGTTTCTTTAAAGTCAGGTTAATTTTTTCAATTACTATGGTATTTCTTTTGAATTTCAAATCATCATTTGAACCCCAACCTCAACCACCATTAAACATGTCGATAATATGATGCAAAAGCAACCGTCAATGACTACTCTGATAGCTCTTTCCGAAAAGAAATCACCAAGTACAGAGGATGGAGGATATATAATACTAGCAATTGCCCCCGCAACCCCCCTTGTGGGTTGAATTTCGTAAAATCCGTTCTTAGCTGACCTCTACTCGGCTAAAGGAATATTCCTACCATATTTCAAGTCGCTACGCCTTATGGTTCCAGAGATATCGTGATGAGTGACTATATAGGTGGAAATCTCTTTTATATATATAAGAAGATGAAGAAAGCTTGCTCAAAAGTTCAGCATAAAGTGATCCCCACGCGAACGAAGTCGCGGGCATCAGCTAGTACATAATATAGTTGCGGTAATTAATTAAATGTTATATTAAAGTGCCAAAAGACATAAGTCTTACTGTTCCCCAAATTGCAAACAATCATTCGAAGGCTCATGGATAAATTACTCTTTCATATCGATCAATCATACTAATATTTTAAAAAGGAAAGTAGTAGTAGTCCAAGTAGCTTGGATATTCTTATCAATCTGTTACGTTTTGAATGAATAAGGTTTGATACAATTTTGTATTGACACATACTTAAAATCTGAATAGATTAGTTTTAGGGAGGGACTAGAGGGTGTATATATAGTAGCTTATATTAATTTATACTCATTCTCTCAGTCAAAAAACAAAAACGTTCAAAAAAGTAACCTTAAAGTAAAGCGTTTACTCGCCGAGAAAATTTTCAAGTAGTCTTGAGCGCTGTATTAAGGGTAGCATAATAAGGCTTTTTGGATTACGTGTAGCGCTCTTGAGTGAGAATAAACCCGGGGGAAATCCTAGAGCGCAGCTTTCCTTCTAATTTATTACTCCTTCAACGGCCAGCGGCCTTTGTATTGGATGCTGGAAACGTGAAACATATTTTTAGATGGATTAACACGAAGTTACAGTGTAATTAGTAGGTACATTATGCTACTTTCTTTTATGGGCAGGTAAGGTTTCGTAAGTGTTACGTATGATATTATTTATTGTATCTGAATAGTTATTATTATTAATTATTAGATAACCTATTATTTAGGTTATTAGTATGAAGTTGAAGTAAGGTTTGATCATGGTTGTGTTGCATATTAAAAATAATAATATTTTCTTTGTTGAAAAACGTAGCTGACTCTATTCCATTTACAATATTAGTATTTATTATAACCGATAATTGTTCTATTAGCTACTAACAGTTTGCGTCAACATAAATCTGCACGTTTTGTTTTTTAAATAAGTTTATTTTCATTTCTTAGTTTATACATAAAGTTTTATGTGCTGCAGATCTCAATATGTATTTGAACTGTATAAAGATAAATTAAGATCAAGGTTACTCGATCGGTAAGATTCTTACGGAGCCATAAATTACTTTTACATAAACAATCAACGCATCTTCTTAACTACACCTAACTGAAGAGCGGGAGATAAAACAAATAATTTGGAGTGAAGCCATCGAAAACAAAGACACGTGATCCATTAGTGTCTGAGAGATAAGTAGATTTAATCAGTTCTAAATTGATTGGATTCGTTTCTAACGCGTTCTGTTCTTGTATTAAAAGGTACTTTAGTTAGGTATTATTGATTTATGAACAATATAGAGTTAAATGGGGCATAGACTTGAACCTTTAGCGTGCGCTTACAAACAAAATATATTTTGAGTAATGAGTAAATTAATGCGTTCTTAACTGCGAACACAGAAAATATTCGGTCGCCGGTTCTTAAATTGATTTGTATCGTTTCTATCCCTGTCCATTCAGTCCTTGTTTTACAATAGTCGTCAATGTAGAGATGTAGTTATGTAGGACCTAGGTCAGAACCTTTAGGTACCCCACTTTGCACCTTGTATTAAAAATACCTCTGCCATTATTGATCTTCACGAACATGATACCTATACCACCTGATTTACCATTATAATCTATTATCCTTTTGTCTCCTTTTTTTTGCTTTGCTTTGGTTTAACTGTGAAGAAATTGCTGTTAAGTGATAAGGCCGCCATTTCTACCTACAATATGCTATGTTAAGTTTCTAGTGTTCATTGCTGGTAAGAGTATTTAAGAGATTCATTCATTCGTTAAAAGCTATTAATCTCTCGTCTTAAATAATGCATTGCAAATACGCGGATATATTTTTGCCTGATGCACTATTCCGATAACTACACATACCCATTCCTCGCGTCTAATAGTCGGTAGTGAATTAGTGCGCGCACACATTTATAGTGGAGACACTTCATTATGGGGGCAGGACATAAATCAGGACTTCTAATATTAAACATGCCTTGGTGAGGCAAATTGCGGGCCTGTCTGCGACCGGTTACCGTAGCCAAACCGATGAAGTGATGATATATTTGTGACCACTAAAAATGTATCATGTGTGAAATGAAGTATAAATTTTGTATGTAATAAAAACTTCAATTCATTTTATGAACTCGACATTGAAGTAGCAAGAGTGTTGCTAACATTGCTTTCTTTTGACGTCTTACGAGCGGTCGACACAAATATCAGACACGATATTAAAATCTTTAACATGTGTAATAGAGCATTTGCTTATAGTAATATTATTTATGGTTTTACCTAAGAAAATATATTATTTGATATCGTACCCAATTTTTCTTTTATCGCCCCTTCCATATAATTACATTTAGACCCATCATCTAAATGAGATAATAAATAAATGTTTTATGTATTAATTTTTTTTTGAACGCGAGATAAATTTGCGAACCCCTCAGAGATTCTTACTAATGTGATTTTAATGTGCCCACTTGAAATGTCTTCACCTATTTGTGTAATCTGTTTCCTTGAATTTCAGTATGAAATAAGCTTTTATATCATAACACATACCTTTTGAAGCTGTTTATGATTTAATAAATAAATTAACTAATCTAGAATACTTTAATATAACGCATTTAAACGTAACTTGGGTTGAAACGTCCGATTCGTCGTAACCGTCTTGGAGAAAAATAATATTTTTACGAAGACTAAATCTAGATAAAGGCAGAAAATTGAATTTAATATAATTTGACGCAAAATAGTAAACCATGGATTGCTTCACTTGAAAATATAGCATTCATCGTTCGTTTAGCTACACCAAAAAAAACTAAAACTAAACTATATCTATACAAATGTAATGTTGAACGTTTTCGTAGAAGTAATCAAAAACAAACTAATAAATTCAAATCCGAATTTTTGTATTAGTAAGGGTATAAACACTGTGGTGACTGTGAAGAGGAGATAATATATAATTTTTATCTTACTTTGACATTGGCGAAGGTTTGTTGCGTGTGACAGGGGTCGATACAAAGCAGTCCACCCCTGCCTTAAGATATATGTGACTTCCAAGAGGATGAATGATTCGTTTGAACCATGGAGAATTGGAAAATGTTTGTTACAAAATCACTGTTTTAAATAATTAGTAGACTTCGAAAGTAATTGACTTGTTTCTAAATACATTTACTCATATTACTATATAATAATGTAGTAGCTTTTGTTGAGTTTTTGAACTAAATAATCTCTTTAACTACTGAATTTTTAACTAGCGATCCGCCCCGGCTTCGCACGGGTGCGAGGTACAGGTTTGTGTATATACAAAAAAAACAAACAAATCTCTCCTCTACATAATATGAGTATAGATAAAAATGCTACATCACACCTAACATAGTATAGTTTTTAATCATTTTGAACGAATTCGGTAGAAATTGTGCTATTAATGTTTGAGTTTACCTCTGAAATAATATTTATCTTAAATATTACAAATTAATGTAATTTTTAAAAGTTTTCAAGGATGTTATGTATCTGTCTTTTTTATTAAATCTACAAAGCTTATAATTTAGGCTCGCGATTGCGAATCATCAATAAGCAGGTGTCTTCGAAAGCAATACTTACTCCTCGAATACGTCAAGTTATTCCACTTAATCGGCTGGCTGAGTGTTTCAAATGGATCGGAAAATGTTAGGATGTATGAAATTATTTTTGTCGCGACGCCTTCCCGCGGCGTAGACTTTTATTTGCCAGTGAATCAACGCCCTGCTGATATATTGCTGTATTTTCGACGCATGTTCTCTATTACACATTTTTTCCGTGAGTGCATTGTTTCAGTGAATTGCTTTTCTGTAATTAGATTTGTGATAAAAAGGTTTTCGCTCGATCTACGATATTCGTTTAGTTAATAAGTTCAGTGTTTCGAGAACATTTATTTTCGATTAACTCAATCAGCTAGTATTATAATTTCAATTTAATTCAGGTTGTTTTTGAGGCTTTAAAAAATAAAATCCAAAAGTTACATATAGGAATATGACTCATTCGGTCTCTCTGTCCCTACCTAATTGTGGGTACTGTCATCTTTTTCTATTGCTGACAGTACCTACTTTCTTACTTAAAGTCAAATTTTGAATTCTAGTCCAAATTGTGTACCTATGGTAATAGATCGGTCAGGCAGTTTCTACTTTTATTATGTTGGTACTTAAATAGATATAGTTTTCATTTATTTTAAAAGTTATTCATAATGTATGAGATTGTTTACTTGCATATTTTAATCTGAACGGTGAATTCACTTATACCTTTAAAATAGAGTAACCATTATTGTTCACGGAACTTTAGGTAAGTTCGTTTAGACGTGGGTACTTACACATTAAAACTTTCCTGTGGTAAGTGTGAAGTTCCCGTAGACACGGTAAACGCATTATATGAACAATTATTCAATTTAATGTAGTTTTTTTAAGTGTTGGCGAAAAACCAAAGACATGAAAATATTAAAAGATGTTACCAAAACGGAGAAAGTAGATACCTACTAGGTACATGGGTACCACTAATGGTCATCTAAATATATTCTGTCTTAGAATACCAATGTTATGTATATTTTATGTAGGTAATATAATGCTTAATTATCCGTACGTACTAACGGAATTAAATAACATAATATAGTACCAGTACTAGTTAAAGCAAGCAAGTGGCGAAAATTTTATAAAATGACAATACTTGGAGCATTCGGAAATATGTAGAGTGAGATCGAATCAAACATTATCTATTTTCTCAATTTCACAGCTTCTCCATCTATTCTGTAGGTGCCCTATAGTCCGTTATTGGGATAAAAAAAAATATTTAGGATTATAATATAGATAATTACATGGAAATATGTAATTAAAAAAACCCCATTGGGATTAGAACCCTCAACCCATCGGAAAACAAAATGTAATTAAATGGAAATATGTTATTAAAAAAACCCCGTTGGGAGTAGAACCTTCAACCAGTGGTTCAATAGTGCAGTGGGGATCGTTCCGACGATAATTGTGAAGAATAGTTTGTGATCACATTGGTTGCTTTTAAAATAAGTATATAATAAAATTCAAAATTACTAAATTAAAATGAAAAATTATTTATTATCAAACAATAAGTTTTTACAAAAAATTAATAATAAGCTAACACCTACAATGTAAAAAAATATTATTTATAAATATAATACTACGTTATAATTATTGTACCACTTTAAACGCAATATGTACTGCGTGTAAATACAATGAGTATTTCTAATAAAATCTGGCACGCATAGACACATGATGGGATTTTGGCTCTCTATCAAGTCCATTAGTGCTTCTAATTTTCTATCGAATTGTAGTATTAAAAGCTCTTTTTTGTGCGATAATTACAATTGCATCGCACAATTATACGTTTTTAATAATAACGTAATATCGTGTCCTCGCCAATATAGTGATAACAGTAATGAGGTACCTACTTAAATTATTATAAGTTTATTTATTGTTATTTTAATAATATGACTAGTTTTCAGCAATCTTGTTAGTTACCAGAATTCCTTTACCGTACCTAATAGGTATAGCCCTCCTTATATTCAATGATCATCATATTATATTAACATCTTGACGGGCTCGTTGGCGCATTAGGTAGAACATCTGCCGTGCGCATCGATGGGTCGTGGTTTCGAATCCCACCCGGATGACATGATTATAATTTTCTGTAAGCATGCCTTTCCACACTTCGGGCATTGAACGGGAGGGAGGAATATCGAAATTCCGATCGGATAACGAACCACCGTTCATAGACGGAAAAACCGTGGAATGGATCTTTTCGAATGCTCGAAGTAATAAGTAGGTCGACAGCACATCATTGACTGATATTCTGTCGAGGAGGTACCTACCATCAAGTGAACATCATGTTCGTCTGTAGCTATCTAACATAAAAAACCTATGTACCTATATAGGATAACGTATGTGACTCTTAAATATTGGTAATTAGTAGTGTAAGAAATACCTACTAAGTACTTAATAAATATTTACTCATACGATATTTGTTAGTTAGGTACGCGATATCTGATATGGCCTTAAAGTATGCGTGTATTGATCCAAATACTATTCCCCGCGCATAAATCAAGCGGGAACTTAAAACAGTGTCTAACATAACACATGGTGCAGACACATAGTTGTAGAAAGCAATAACTTATCCCTCCTCATCCCGACTATTCCCTTGGCTCCATACATCTAAGTAACCGAATCACACGCATATAAACTCTTAACTGGAACGCATATAATATCAGCATTGTGATGATTTTCTTAAGGCTTAAGGTTCTTTTTTATTATTTATGCAACTAATTACGGTCACAAACAAATTATCTTAAATTATTATCAATTCAATTTGACATAGGTATTTTTTTATTTAGATAAAGTTGCGTTGCAACGGTGCGGTGCGCTCCAGTGATATTCCTAGTTGATCACAAAAATGCTTGCAAACCGATATTTCAATGCATATCTAAAATTAGAATTTAGAATGAAAGTATATTTTATTCGAAAATCAAATTTATTCGAAATTCAAATTCATTAGAAATTCTTGTCTCTGTGTAGTTAGCGTATACGCCCTTCTAGTTCCCGATAACCCCATAACTCTACCAAATATGAAAGTTACTCGCGAACAGCACACGCGTTGCACGATATATCACGTTTTGATTCGGCCGCGCCATAAACAATACAATATATCAATATACAGCACACGGTGGCGAAAGGGCGTAATGTTATATAGATATTTATTATTATGTGATGCTTTTATAAAGTTGTTGGTTAGTTACTCGAGAGAATCAGATGGTTATTGATCCGACGACTTTAAGAGTGATGTGAGATTGATATTAAGTAGGTATTGTACTTTAAAACTTTTTAAACTGAAGTTATTAACAAAAAAAACAATTGTCTAAAAGCCCGTTTATGGAGATGATTAGGAGATGTAAGTGGCAAATTTATTTGAAATTTTTACGTGAAGGTAGTACTCTACATTTTCATTAAAAGAACTCGCTTTAAAAACGAGCCTAAAAATATCTATTTTTTAAGTTTACTTAAACTTTTAAACCTAATTAGGTACATAAAATACCTAAGTAATAAATTTTATATAAACATATCGACATCATCGTTGATGTCATGCTGGCCAAGCATCTTACGCCAGGCAAATCACACGCACATCTGTCAACATTTGACATTAAAAAAAACAAATCGAGTTTTATTTTAAAACCAGTAACATACACGTAATATAGTTACCGTAAACGCCCCAGCCCGCCTCTCTTCACTTAACACGGGATTGTTTTAAACTTTGATTAATTCAGCTCTTGTATCGTGTTATCCGTTGATTAGTTTGTTGCTAACATTGCTACTTTTCTATTGCAAACTTTTCAAGTATAAACCTACTGTTTAATATAGCTTTTATTAGCTATGTTATTGGGAATATTACTTATTGTGTCTAGGCATACTATTTGTAATTAATTGAGAAGATAGCAATTTTAAGTTATGGATAACCAAAACAAAAATTTTGGAAATAAAAGTGACGCAAATATTACATAGAGTACGTTTCAAGAAAGAAGTCCCACGGATAATGTTGGAACTACAATATTTTTTATGAAAGTATTTTTAAATCCATAGACACTAGCGACACCTAAAAAGGACTTCTTTTATGAAAAGGCCTCTAAGTAGTAAGTAATAAAAAAATAGCATAATCTATAGTACGTACCTACCTACAATGATGTGCTATAGATAGTCTAGGCACTCCAAGTCCTACCTACGTATGTTTTGTTCATTGTTATTACTTATAAATTACAATAAAACAGTTAACCTATTATAAACGATATTAAAGTTTCACCAGATTCTTAGTTCCCTTTCTGCGTCAACCCTAGTTCACCTTAAATAGCAATTTACGATCAATTTTTGAATAAATAGGCAACGTGGAAAAGCCACCCAGTCGTCAAAACAGCTGACTCGATATCCTTATCTCGCGAATTACATTAATTAGAGGCTTGTCGGTAATTAATATTAATTTAAATCACCTCTACTTCGCAACACTGACTGCGTATCACAGTTAATAAATTTCTTCAGCGCATCGACTGCCCACTGCCTATGGACTTCTGATAAAGACTAAAGAATACCCTTTTAACACTCGTTGCAAGCCAATTCAAACCTTAACACCTTGAGATACAGTTCTTTATTAGTGCATAACGTACTTTGTAATAGTATGCAATGGCTGTGAATATAAGTAAATTAAAACGAAAATTATTGTGATGTTACGCAGTGCTGCGTTAGCCGGAAAAAATAAATTAACCATTTACTTTTTAACATTGAATTTTCTGTATGTATTATTTGATATTTTATAATAAGCCGAATGTGTACGAACTTTTTACTTTTTTTATGAAATTGAATACGAACGCATAGTTTTCAACAGTTTATGTGGTTGACACATTGACGGAATTTTGTCTTTTATTAACGCGAGTATCAAACATTTAAATAAAATAGGTACTTTATACCAGATTATACGTGACCACGTTTGCTGAAAAGTACCTACTCGAAACGTCGGGATAAATAATAAATCCGGTATGCAATATTTTATTTGAATCCTTCAAGGGTTGACATCAGAAATTATATTCAAATATAGGCAGAGATCAAATACACAATAATTTAGCAACGTGCTACCTTTTTACTTACAAATCATTTTATTTACTTTAAAAGTTCCAATAGACTAGTGGTCTCCATGGCTTAGTGGTAGCTTTATGTATTGTGTTTAGCACCGTCAGTCCCGGGTTCGAATACGGGGGAAAAAATTTAAAAATTAATAATAATGCCCGACCAACAGGGCATGGCACATAATGCTGATCACCTATTTGTATGTAAAGAAAAATGAGACAGAAACGAAGACTCGGGAATTTACAACTAAGTATGTTGTATTTCAAACGTTATATACTCGTACATTCAATATTAATTATAGATTAACTAAAAGTATTAGTATTTTATTAATATTCGTACATAATAAATTAATCACGGAGCGACCGCGAATATAAAGGGTTTAATTTATTATTCTCTTGCAGACATTAAAATAGGACTCGTTTCATGAAAATTAAATACGGGGTCCATTACACCCCTTTGTCTATGACCACATGTGCTTGGAATATGCAAATGATGTATCGGATTTCGGTTTATATACCTTTTTTGATTAAAAGAGTAGTTTATATACATAACTGATATGTAACTAAATGATCGTCTTTGTAGCACAATGGCGTTGTGTTTTGGACCGGAGGTACCGGGTTAGAATCCCAGTATTTTAAAAGCAATGCCTTTAGCAATGCCCCGAGATTTGGGCGATTTTTTGCGAATTTCGGTCTATGGATTTCCCGATTGCTCGAAGTAAAAAGTATTGTAGGTCTAGAACGCATCATTGACTGATGTTCTGTGGCTGAGGTATCACCTACCATCAAGTGGACCTCATGCTCGACTGTAGATATCTAATAAAAAAAAATATTAAAGTTTTTATAAAAAAAAAATATGTTAGATATCGACAGACGAGCATGAGGTTCACTTGATGGTAGGTGATACTTCAGCCACAGATCATCAGTCAATGATGCCCTGTCGACCTACTTTTTGCTTCGAGAATTCGGCAATCCATAGACTGAAACCGAAACGTGCAATGTGCACTTCACGGTTTTTCCATCTATGAACGGTGGTTCGTTACCCGGTCGGAATTCCGATGTTCCTCCCACCCGATCAAAGCTCGAAGTTATCAGACGTGGGGAAAACATGCTTACAGAAAAGTATAAACATGTGGTCCCGGTGGGATTCGAACCCACGACCCATCCATGCGCACGGCAGGTGTTTTATCGAACGCGCCAACGAGTCCATCGTATCGTGGGATAATCAAATATACCTTATTTCTTTATCTGCCTATCCCAAACGGAAAGAGACGTGAAATATATGTGTATATTTTATATCCTAGCACAACATTGTTGACTTTGTATATATACAAGGAAAAACATTAAAACCTTTTCAATTTGTCTGTGAAAACCAAAGCAGAATCTACGAACGTAAAAACCAAATCCGGACCACTTAAGATTCCAAAGATTACATGAATATAACATTAACAAATACCTGTCTAATCCAACAGGCTCGCGGCCCACTATTTTAAAAAACATTTTCTTTGTTTTAGTGCTACGTTGATTCAATTTTATAATTCCGTTTATAAATCGCGGGGAATATTTATGCGGGTTATAACTCATTCTGTCGGCTGGACACGTTTTGTTTGAACTGAAATTGCATGATAATTTTGATTAGAATCCACCGGGTCTGATGAGCGATGCAAAAACACGATGAAATGTATGCGTTTCGAATATTTACATAATATTAAGTTAAACTGTTTTACATAAAATGTGTAGGTATGCACCATATAATAATCATTACTACTAAACCAAGCAATGGATTTTGATACAATTTTTACTATATTTTAAAGAATATCAACGACCACCTCAGTGATGTAGCACAAACGTAGCGTGAAACGGACACAAAAATATGTCCGCCCCAAGTTCTACTGCACGCTTACAATAATATTGTCTTCAATTTTTATACTATGTCTGGACAAGGCAAGGATACCCTCATCATTTAGCCAGAATTATAGGTAGTCTTAAGTAGGTACCTACGCTCGTTATTGGCTGCAATAAGTAGTTAAGCAATGGTAATCATAAACTTGATTTAAAATGCCAAGGTATTGCAACTTCAATTTGTAAAAACAAAACTGTAACGATGGTTCCTATATACTGGTACAAGTGAAAAATTGCAACAATCCGAGAGCGAAATTCTATAGCTTGTAACTTTGATACAGTTGAACAAATTTTTTTTAAATTTTGATATGTAATACCTATTACATATAAAAAAATCAAAGATTTTTGTTTGATTATGTCAGTCTCAAACTTTTGAAACTTTGAATCGCTCTCCTGCCCGCCTTGCATGACCATCAAGAAATATCTCGCGGACGAGTGAAGACAAACTCAGATATCTCGATATATTATGTCTAGACATAGATAATTTTGATAGACAAGATATCTCTATCGCCAAATATCTCTACTTTTGACAAAAAAGTCGAGTTTTAAGTGTAAGTGTATAACATGACAATGTTAGATCCGGCAGACATAAAGAGACGATTAAAACACGAGAAAACGGTCGACAAAATTTTGTCGTGGTTGTCATGCCAACAGGTAAAGTTGCGCTTTGCACTTGTAGATACCAATAAACGTAGGGCCCGTCGATTAAGTACTTAGTTTTAAACCGAAAACATACCATAAAAAGTAAGGCATTTACCGTAAAATCTAGGTTGGATGACCTAAAAGTAGGTAAAGCGATCGACAATCACTCCGGTATCTTCAGAACTGCTAAATTGAGGAAACAACTTATCAACCTGCTTGACAAATCTCTGATGGAATCTAGCTACGGGACGATAGCCTAGTTGAATAGATCTGCCAATAAAGATAAATTATACTAAGAAATAGCACGAAAATATTAAGAAAATTATACTATTGTAGGTACATTGTATAACTATCTAAGTATTTATTATCAAAAAAAGAGGATGAATGGACCGTGGAAATGACGGTAAAGGAAAGTCAAGTAATCTAAAGTTTAATTATTTACTTAGTTCAGGAGTCTAACTACAATGTATACCTATTGAATTAAAAATTACTTCCGGAACTTCCGAACGATTAACCTCTGATAATTACAATTTTATGAGTCACATTAAACCTTACTTCAATACTATGTATTCTATAGGCACTTGAAAAATATTCTAACAAAGTTACTCCAAAATATGTGGGCAACATTCAAATAAAATTGAACAGGCGGCACAATTATGAGACAATAAAAACTTCAGCTACGTAATATCAACGAACTGTTCATTATTTTCACCACATAAACCGCAATAGACAATCAAAAAGTTTTATTCACTATACTCAGATCATCTTAACCCCTCAACCCTTTCTATTCGGCTCATAAAATTGGCGAAACGTACAAAAATACGAACATAACGCCATTTGCATAATGTTTCGGGCTTTGTTTTTTCATAGAGCTTCGAATTTCAAATGTCACCGTGGAGTAGGGGTGCGAAAACATCCATAATGGGGTCCGGGGTGTATTAAAAATCGTTTCGCATCCTTTGCATTCTTAAGGTTATGAGTTTTGTGATCTAAGTACTCTTAAATGTGAACCCTACCAGAATTCCTTGAGGAATATTATAAATGTCTGTCTCTAGAAGTTAATAATACCTACAGAACTTCTGGTATATACGTACAGTGAAAATAATTTAGTTAATTACAATTAGTAAAAATAAATAACTTATTACACAGTTAAAAATCCCCAAGCCTTAATGACAAAGTTGAAGTAAAAGCGAAAGTAAACAGCATTGAAACTGGGAAAGTCCTACAGCTAGAGAATTTAATAGGTCGTATCTGTACGTGTATAGTTTACGCAATCGCTTACAAGCCTGATGCTACCCGCGGTAACTGTTAACATGTCTACTGATTTTGTAGATAAACTCAATATCCTACTTCGAGATTTACTTATAATCTATCAGAATATTTCACTGAACTTTGAAATATCATCAAATTCAAACTAAAAGTCATTTAATCTATTAAAGTACAATTGTAATATAGATAAAACTTAAAACTAATACAGTAGAATAAAATAAATAAAGCATTTCATAAAGTGAATACAATGTATTTGTAGTCATGTCCTACACGTGTTTTTTATAACTGTAATCTTTCTCACAATTACCTAATTCATTAGTTTTAAAATAATTCTTAATTTTCTATTACACATATAATTTACATCTAATCTTCTGGTGAATTCTTGAAGACCAAAAAAAAAGAAATAAAGTAAATATATAAATTATTAAACTCATTTCTAATAACTTCAATAACTAGATTCCACATTAAAGAAAAAAATAACTTAAAACTTATAGATGAAAAAATAATTTGAGGTAAACTTTTATTTTTCATGCCAGGAATTTCTTTTGTTTTTTTTTATTAAACTCATTATTATTATATTGAGTTTACTTACATGTATTCCTATAATATTATCCTCAAATATGATAGCATAATAAGAGAAACTTTATAGGTACCCATTCTTATTATTGCAGATTTATGTTTCTTTTCGAAAACACTTCATTTTTTTACTGACTCTGTCGTCAAGAGCGGATGTTGTTTCCAACAATAATACTTCCTGTAAACTACAGTCGACTCTCGATAATTTGACACTCGTTAATTTGAATCTCTCGATAATTTGAAAATTTATCCGGTCCCTTGAAAAATACTCGATAAATTGAATAAAATCAATGATAATTGGTCCCTTCGGTAATTTGAAGTTGAAAAAGTATTATCTTGCACGCCAACATGCGATAATTTGAAATCCAGGCTTCCCTACTCTCTATAATTTGAAGCGTTTATCATGCACATACCTGTCGTTTGTTTACATACATGCACAGACTTGTCAATTGTTTACATAAATGAGGTATGAGTAAGTTCGCATTCCAGTCTTCTTTGAAACGTTAATGAGTCACGTTAATGTTCGATTTGTGCTAAATGTATTTGTATTTGTATTAAAATGAATCCAAGAAAGAACAAATGTCCTTCAGAATTTCCTTCAGTCGCCCCTCCCCCTCGTGGTTATTCAAACACTTGTTATTTTGAACTCTTGATAATTTGAAATTTATCTCTGGTCCCTTGAGTTTCAAATTATCGAGAGTCGACTGTACATAGATACGTTTCTGCCACCTTTTAAAGAATAGGTATATATGACAATGTATCGACAAACATCTTACTTTAAATTCACGAAGACAATTGAAAATAGAATAGGTACATTAGTTTTAAAAGCAGAACTTGGCAAACTTCTTGCTAGTGTTGTTCTCAATTTGTTTCAACAAATCAAAGGGTATTTTAATATCTAACTAACCAACAATTCTATCCTAATTACGATTGCCATCTGATGGCGACGATAAAACTTATTGCTATTAGAATATGGAAATGGAGGCGCCTGCTGCAGAGAAAGTGCCTCGAGTGTTTTTAATTTGGCCCAAAATTAATGAAGATTCCCTTATTTTATTTTGTGAATCGCGGTATTCAGGACGAACTCTGTTTACTGTACAATTTTGTTATGTTATTATTAAGTTTAATTCGTTTTTGTTTCACAAACGTGGATATAAATCAAGTGTTTGTTTTGAATACTTGGGTGAATCATTTGATTTACAACTTAGCTTTAGGCGCTGTATTCGATTTATATTAACGCGACGCAGCATTTATCAATACATAACATCGCACCCCATAATGGGATATTTTTACATAGATCCCCTTAGAAAACCAATAAGAACAATAATAAATAACTCTTATCATATTTCGAGTATGCTCCTGGTCGCATCGCGAGAGATCCGAACCAATATATCACCAGGAATTTACGAGGCAAGATACGACAAGAAAATTGCAAGAATGGTGGCGCAATCTATCTTAGTTGGGTCGGTTGGGGAGGCTGGGGTAGCCCAGGAGAGCTTGGGGGTGGCCGCGGCGAGGGGACGAAGGGAAACTTCGAGAGGTTATTAGTCCAAGCATCTGTTGTTGAGCGGGGGCGTGATGAAACTGCTCGGGTACAAGCTAACAAATCTAATTGCTCAGTAGGCGCTCGTGTATAGTGGCGGCTGACAAATGGCCCCTCATGTGGTCGCGCGGTACACGCCGGCAATTTGTTAAACGCACAGGTCACTGCTGTTGATTTAGGATTTTTCTATCTTACAACAGGTACATGAAACGCGGTGTTACTACAGAATATTCCAGGAAAACAAGGACATTTACATAGTTTAGCGTATAGCCAAAATTCGTCTCGAAAGTCAAAATACAAATTTAGCTTAGTTTTTGTCTAAAATCTTCTGTAAAAAAATATCACCTAATCTTTGATAATGTTTTGAAAACGACATGAATCTGTTTGTATCATTATAAAATTTGGAACTGTTGACGTGTATTATACTATGTATGGTAATAGGTGTAGATTATTTTATATCGGCACCACTTGATAACGCAATACGAAAAGTTGAGTTCTACCGTGTAGCTCATACAATCTTTTTATGCTTATCTTTCTGTGATTTATGACTTGTTCGGCGTCCAACAACGGAAAAGAAGGAAGGTATACAAAAGTAATTTATTTTTTAATTTTATTTTTCTTGTCTTTTCGTGCGTGTACTCGCCGGGCAAGCATGTTTTTGAAGTTGGCATTTTTGAGTTGTCGCATATGATTAATATCTGAACCGCGTGTAGGCGGTGCTTAGTCCGATCGGTATTTCGGGTTACACAAATAAATCACTAAATAAGCCTTATGTAACGTCACCTCTTTGTTTGAGGTAAAGAAATAAGTGCATTGGAGGATAAGATGTTAAGATTGAAATTAGAATATCAGAATTAATCTTCCTGACGGCAATAATTTTTAAAATCGCGTTGAAATGTCATCGTAATTCAAACCAAGGTTATTCGCACACTGATCTTAAGATCCTAACGAATTTAAAATCCTACAATATAATGTACCTACTATGACCGAACCTTATGCGAAAAAGGTCTACCTATCACTAGCATTTAGTTATTGTAGCGGTTACGTTTATTTTTAGGTTATATTTTATTGGTATAAAGTTCTGTGCTGTATATTTTATATTATTATAAAACAGTACAATTCACGATTTGAAGTATACGTATAGTAGGTATTTAGCAGAAATTGAGAGTTGATTATAAAATAAGGGTAACAGAATACATTTTCGTCTGCCTGTCTGACTATTTGTTCACACTAATCTGATTTTAATGCAGTTTTCACAGGTAAATATAGAGCAATAACAAAGCTTTTAATATTTTTTCAACGAAATCGGATGTCGAGAAAAGTTATAGTCAATTACCAAATTGCGTGTGAACCAAGTCACGGGCGTCTTGTAGTCACATATAATAAGAATATATAAATGCCGTCATTT
Source organism: Anthocharis cardamines (assembly GCA_905404175.1). NCBI lineage: Eukaryota > Metazoa > Arthropoda > Insecta > Lepidoptera > Pieridae > Anthocharis > Anthocharis cardamines. The sequence goes on from FR989959.1 coordinate 8,109,445, forward strand.
ATTAATATGATTAGGTCTTTGACCGCCTCCGTGAGTCAGTATGTGGGTTGAGTTTAGGATTAGAGGTCCTGGTTTCGAGTCCTGGGGAAACGGATTAAAAAACTGTTCCAGTCATGCGAGGCTTAAAAATGAACATCTACTTGCCTGTAAGTAAAATGAACAGTGAAAACAGTTAACAGACACAAAAATAAAATCTGCTCTATGCGCGACTAGGGGACTTATGGCCGAATCCTCGAACGCTAATCAACATTGAGGTGTACATAAAGGTATATCTAATCCTTTCATTACGAAGATAAAATGAAAGACAGAAACATTATAAGAAGCCCTCAAGTTTTGATTATCGTTTCAGTATTCCGCGGTTTGGAATTCATTAACTTACCGATAAATAGACGATGTTTGTATAAATAATTAGCATCACGCCCCGGCTTCAATGCAATGTAGATGAACCTACTATACAAAAAAATATGTTACTTGCTGATAATGTAGCTTTCTATTGGTGAAAGAATTTTTAAAATCGGTTCAGTAGATCCAGAGATTACCGATATAAACCTCACAAGCTGTACCTCTTTATAATATAAGTATATATATATCCTGTTTCTACTAATACGTATTACTTCATGTAATGAGTAATGAATCGTAATAGGTGCCTTAAAATTTTTTCACACGCTTCCCGATAACTATCTTGATATTCGTTCAATTAGGACGCTTTACCAACCGGACGCGCCATTATTCATTATTCATTACATGACGCCGCGACATATCACAGGAATGATTTATTATTTTAACACATTACTTTTTCGACTTAATTAAGACCGTTTATTTTGTCCTCAGGTATGCATCTACCAGATTCTCAGGTTTATTTGGAGTGAAAGCCGGCGTAAGTAACTAGTTTCATTATTAAACTGTCATACATTTATGATGTTATGACAACTGTATGAGATTGTCCTATAAATTTAAAATCGCGGCGTGGTAATTAAGCGTTGTGGTTTTTTTTAATTGTAACTGTTATCGTACGTGTAAATTGTAATTGTTGTATTAAACAACGTTAACGATGTCAAAATGTCACATAATAAACTTGTTAATGACCACTACGGTAAACACATAATATAAGCATGTTAGTTTTAATTAAGTGAGAAGTATTATAGAACGTGATACCCACGGAATTGTTGATACATTGACGCGATTTTTTTGGCAGACTTGATGGCTGAAGTTTTAAAACATAAGTTATACAAGGAAATATTTTCGTAAGCGAGCGTCGAGAAATCGTTACCAATCGGTTTCGTACTATTCTCGGTCTTGGATTTTTTACATAATAAAATCTCGCGGAATTCAAGCGATGCTGCATTTCAAGTGTAGGTAACTTATTATCACAAAATTAAATTATAAAATTTTGTCCAAAATTAACTTGAGTAGGTACTAATACTACTTTTATTTAAACGTTTGAAGATTTATTGTCTGTTGACTGTCTGTAAAACTCTAAAACAAATTCGTCATATCAAGTATAGAAAAATTCGCTCCAGGCTGTGTCCAGTGCATTGCATTATGAAGATTGTGCATCTAGCCAAGCCAAGTAGCGGACTAATGTTCGTTGCCAAAAATCACACGATAAATAATAGAGGGGCAAGCTGCATGCATTATAGCCCTACCTTATCTTAGTGAATTTGAAGCCAAAAATTGTCCATTAAATATGCATTAAAATTACCTGTCTCGAATGAAAAATAAGCGAAATTTACGAGCGTTTAAACCGCTTGTTGGTTACGTGACAAATTGCGGCATGTTATATCGAATAAATGTTTAATAAGGTCGCATTGAAGATATCTTTGACGCATAATAAGTAGGGATAAGGGACCAGTGCAAGACCTTTGTATTAGTACCAACGATTGTCCAACCGTAAAACATATTGACCAAAATAAGTATCGATTACGGTATGTGTAATGACTACACTTATTGATCATTTTATAGCCTCATGTCATTAAAAGTTTATGTTGTGACGAATACGAATTTCTTAATTGAATCCACTTTAATGTCTTCCAACCGTGTTTATATTACCTATGTATCGATAAAAAATCTTTTGGTATAACTTATATTTAATTAACAGCATTCCAATCACACTTGAAACGGTTATAAAAATTAATTCCCGCTTCATGACAAGATACTATCAATTTCAATTATAATAGGAAATGTATTGGAGGTTTTATATATTCTAAGCAGGCGTTCGGTCCAGCCTCCACAATTAGATGCGTCGCGGATAATATTGTATAACTGGATTTCTTACGAGTGGCGAGGTAGAGTACCTATCTTATGTAATTTGGGATTTTCCTTACGAGTCGAACAAGTGAACCGTTTGTTGTAATATTTATGTAAGCAGTTTTGCTATTCTTACCGAATACATTATCAAAACAGGTTTTTACCTAGCTCCGCGTGTGTGATATCAATTACAATTAAAAAAATACTATTTTAAATGGGTTTAAATTGCTTCATAGCAGTTTTAAACGATATTTTAAGGAATTGTTTCGTTTTTATGTTAGATATTGATATGATCGTAAGGATCACGTCATGATAGATACTTCAATGATGTGTTGTCGAGCTATTTTTCGAAAATCCATAGATAAAAACCATATCGAGCAATATACATTTCCACCTATGACCGGTTGTACAATAATTTATAAAGAAAAAAATTAAAATAATTTATGTGAAAGATACATATTTTCGAAATTATAATATTAAAAAGTATATGTTCGCGTTTTCCCATGTCTACTTTACCGGACATGCCTTTCAAAGTGCCAACATCTCAGCCCACTCATTGTCAACATCATTGTCCTTTGGTAACTGCCAAGATTAATACAACTGTCCCTTACTACTGTATTCATTTAACTGTCTTTACTCCTGATACTTAAAACATTTTCTATTTCTAACTTTAATCTATATAACATAATATTGTACAAAATGGATGTGTATGTAAAATAAGCATTTTTATTTATATACCTAAAAAAAATTCATTTTTTTTAAATATTTTTATTGATTTCAAGAACATTAAATTCTCACGTCTTCCTAATTATTGTCTTGTAATTATTTATTATTATAAAATAAATAATGCTCCAATATTAAATTCAAATTAAGAACACAAAGTCTTTGATATCTTTCATATTAACCCAATCAAAAACTGGAATAGCTCACTATTCGATTTTCGTATTCGAGAGTGATAAACAATCGATTATCAATAGTATCGTTCACCTCAGAGCGGCTTGGTGCCAACGATCGTCGATTGTTATTCACTTGCTCATCGCTGACATCGAGCACTTACGTCGAATACCCAATGTAGGGAATTTTTACAAACATGACGAATTCTTATATAGGTACATAAGAAATAGGAAAAATGTGTTGAATCCATCTAAAACAAATTATTATTACTGTTTTTTTTAAAATATCGTGCGTGTTCGGTAGAAGACCTGCCGTGTGCATCGATGGGTCGTGGGTTTGAATCCCACCGGGACGACATGTTTATAATTTTCTATAACCACGTCTGGTATCTTCGGGCACTGAACGGGTGCGAGGAAAGTCTAAATTATAGTATGTACAATTGTACATAATGTGTTGCCGGTTCGAATTCTACTACTTTAAGTCTTAAGCTAGTGGGAACTGAGAGCCCAGTCCTAAATCAGTTATGTCTTATATATAAATAGGTAATAGACATTCATAAATGGAAAAGCCGCGAAGTGTAGAATGTACCTACGTTTCAGTTTTAGTCTATGCATTTCCGAATTCATTGAGTCAATAATACGACAGGTCTACACCATTATTGGTTTCTTGAGGCTGAGAACATCAAGAAGAAGAAAAAGAGAGAATATCAAGTGACCTAACGAAAATAACTTATCAAGTTTTTTTTTATGTAGGTATACCTCAGCCACAGAATATCAGTCAATGATGCGCTGTCGACCTAATTTTTACTTCGAGCATTCGGATAAGTTGTTGTAGATTTACTAAAACATATTTTTGATGTATAAGAAAATATTTATAAAAAGTCCTAAAGATAAGATTATGTCGTATATTATTAAGCATACTGTCGTCGATAGAATTAATTAAGACATAACTTTCTAAGTAACTCAAAGAACGAAGCCTGCGGTGTTGCAATGGCTTTATAATTCTGCACTGATTACAAAGGGGAGCCGGCGGCCGCAATTTCATCTTGTACTGATCGTGCTGTACATAAATTATCAGTTATTGATGAAGACATTATGCGAATACCGTACAATAATTATTAAATGCTCATACTGCATTTTTCGATATATTTGGTTAGTGTTATTATTCAATTTAAACAATGTAGAGTCGATAAACTTGAGATCTACACGACTCTCTGTCTATGCTTAAGCAATTGTATCCCACTGGTGCTGTACATTTTATGCATATATACATATTCACATCACCAAATGTTTATATGACAGCTATAATATTATGTTTTCATTCGATCAGTGTTCCGACAACAGAATTAATAAACAGATGTCATCGCGTCAATTTTTGCACTCCGCTGAATCTGATTTAAAACAGGTCGCTAAAATCCACTTCTTACCGACACCTCAACCAGTTTCTCCTAATTCCGATGATAATAACAGCGGCACAACAAATGAGATTAATTGCGTACCGTTTCCACCTTATTATAATTATTGCATCAAAATTCTCTCACATCTCTTTTTAATATACATACATCTTGCTGTTATTTTTGACGGCTTCAATACAATATAATCGATTTTTTTATTAAAAGATTCGATGAACTTATTCTTCAATTTAACTGGCGATACCGTATCGACCCGGGCCGGTGCAATTAGGTTCGTATTCTGTTACAATTTATTCTTTAAAATATAATCGAACAATCGAAGTGAAAGACAGTAAATGATTTATGGATCTCACGCCTTTACTTTAAATAAAACATCGCCGTGAGCTTTCAACGTCTACGGAGGAAAGTCACGATTGTAATTTTGAAATGTCTTTACGGTTTGATGTATTTATTCTTATGTATGATATAGGCATACTCGGCCGTTGTTGAGATCGCTTTGTATCAAGACATATCTATTCAAGTGCATGCCATGTGACAGTCACACCACTTATGTTTTCTAACATGGGAACGAATACATCTGTCAGTTATTCCTGAACTCGATAGCACGCTCTCATTCATATGTTAGTGTGTAGATACGAAGGGCAAGACAAGTCGGGAATACTTGAAACTAAAGCTAAGCGGTCGGACGGTTTGTGACTTGCCTTTTGGATTACGGTGTGTTCGGAATAAATTTATCAATTGAATGAAATTATAAGCTCGATAACTGTTCATTTTGGTACCGAAGCCCGGTGTATGTGTTATCGGAAATACATATCAAAGAATAGTCGGTTAAATGCCGACTATTTTGTATCGTGATTGTTATAATCTGGACGTTAAAATTTGTAATATATTTTAATTTGCTTTGTATTTTCTATTGCTTAATGAGACTTATTTATGACCAAATAATTCAAATAACTCTGACGAGCTTGACATGCGATTGTCTTCGTAGAATCCTAATTTACATCACAAAGTTACATAAAACTTTTAACACAAAAAGTTTAAAAAAAATCTGATGTTTTCCGACAAGTGTGCCTATGTGTACTCATCTATGCCTTGTAAATACAATTGTAATAATATGAAGCCTTAAAAAATAAGATCGAGACTTAAAATCCTGAAGCTAATACCAGCTGATCGAATGTTCAAACCCAATAAATATAATAATAATACTAAACACCTCGTACTAGAGCATTAACGTCGTCCAAAGGGTTAATAAATACATATAATAATATACATAAAACACCTATAACATTCAACGAGGTTGTTAAACAGATGTATTCCGATATATTTATACGGGGTAGATTGATGTGAATCATTAGCCATAAGATCGAACTCCTTGTTTACTAAAGATAAACTCCACTTGAAATTCGGTGGCTATTTTAAACGAGCTCTTTTATTAGTTTTAAAAAAGGCCGTTAAGATTAAACTGTTACTGAGGGTTAGTAACTTATTGGTATTTGAAATATTAGGTGGGAGGAATGGCACTCCTACGAAGTATTAATAGCCTTTTTATGGAGTCTTGTAAGTAGGTACATGTTTTTTTTAGCTGAAATACATTATTTTAAGTATTTATCTTAAGTGGTCTTTAAGAATTTATTACAAATAATCTCTCATTTTATTCAGATAATTGTTACACCTTGACGATTTTTTCATGTTTTATTTTACATTTTGTGTAATTATTCAGAAACATACCTACTAATTTTCAATACGGTTAAAGTTTTAATAGGAGGATTAATAAGGATTATAATTATATGTGTGTAGGTGATAAAATTATAATGGTGATTTATTACTTTTCATTATTTAAGAAGAACATTAGTCCTACCTACCTATGCATATTATCCCATAAGGTAAAGTTTAGCTAGTTCAGTGTATTAAGTAAACAGAGCGGGCGTATTGCTTAGATATAATAAATATATAAAATAAATTCACTAGAATATCGTAGAGATCATAAATTAACACTCTTTTTGCACAAGAAAAAGATTAACTGCGCATTTAACTAAAGCACGTTAAGCACTCATCTTTGGTATTTTTAAAGCACAATCTTCTCAAAGATCGCGAGATAAACGGTAAAAATTACTCTGTTTTAAAGCATTTCTCTCTCTCGCGCAGTTTGTCATTTAGAACACCCTTATCGATGCTTCTGCCAGATAGCCTCGTGTTTATGTCGCTTAACTTAAATCGCCTGTGTTGATTATCGTGACAGTACTTTTATATTTTCAGAATTTATATCGTTCGAAACACAGTCTTTTGTTTTGTTGAATAACACATCGCTCGTGTCTTTTATTTACCGTACGATCGTTTGTTTAGTTGTTTTGCTCGTTATTTACATGTCTATCGTTGCGGAATAAAAATCGATTCGGCCGAACATAAACGTATCGGCAATAACAGAACATAAATGGTCTCGTAACGCCCACGGACCCGAGCGCTTCGTAATAAAATTATTTTCGCATAAAATTCAATATAAACACCATAACATTCTATAAAGGCAACCACGATTTAAGTTAACATCTTCATTAGAGATCGCACGACCTCTCGATTGCGGGAACTCGATGCAATTTTCAAATCGAGTCGAGTTATACTCGTCTCGGTAATTTGCGTTGTATGGGTCTCGATTTGTCGGTAATAATTCTGAAAGTGCTCGATAATTTCTAAGACAATTCATTGTGTAATTTTCGATTGCGAACGATTGGCACTCTCGAGGTGCCCAGGCTTCGCATTGTTGTTGAGGCTTGAGGCAGGTCGTAATTTTAAAATTGCTCGCTTTGGATATTTACCTCTTATTTTGCGATGTAATTTAACAAAACGTCTTACTTGAAATCTTATGTCTTACGATTTCTGTGTTTAACAAATGTTTTTGGAAGGAAAATGTTATATTCTGTAGACCTACAATTTTTTTAGTTATTAAATTTTGATTTAATGGCATCTGAAAAAGCTGTATTGATAAGTATAAATCAATTTATTTTTTTAAATGAAGTTGTTTAAACCGCTCTCTTCGTTACAAATATTCTAATTGTCGGACGCAAGACATTTGATTTACTATCCACCTTACCTAACCACCGCCTAATTCTATTACATTCCAAAAAAAGATGCATTATCCCGACAGTGGACAGGTAACAAATCTTGTTTTTTTTAAATTACTCATCGTATTTGGGCTATAGAACTTTATCACCACCTACTCGGTATCCCGCGGTTCCGTGCTCCCCAAACTTAAATCTAATAGGACATGCGTTCCTCTATCTATCTCCCTCTCTACAATCGCATTTAGGCGGCGTCAAACTATCGCTATCTCGCGCCCCACTAAAATAGACTGCCCAAGCGCAACGCGCCGTGTCAAAACTTTTGTGTAATGGCTTACGAAATTTCCCCTACCTCGTGACTTTTTTCTACAGTCGAGCTTGTGGATTAGGGTCGTAGAGTTGTGTTAGGGAATATCCTATAGATGTGATAGCGTGTTTATGGAATGGGCTTATGTATAGAGCGCGGTGGATGCCATATCAATCGCTGGCATTCTACTGTTTTACTATGAACAACAGTGTCAGTTGTAAATAAGGATTTGTATAGACAATACGTATCGGACAAGTGCATGAACTTGATAGGTTAACGACTTCATACACATTAATTAGTGATCCAATAAGATACCCATTGAACACAGTGCTGTGTGATTATTATTAATTATTGTGTTCTTGTGTTTTCACTAATTCAATTAAGTGGCTATTGACTTAAAAGGATTTATGCCCATTGTAAGTAATTTATAACTGGTTTATAATTATTTAATTTTTTTGCTAATAGAGTAGTATAAATAATTATATAAGCTTTTTTATTTAATTATAAGCATATACTGGTATTTATCTTGTGTTGGTATATTTATGTATACATAGGTATATTATATAAATAAAAGTAAAATAATTTATTAACAAATTTTATGCGTACAAATTCAAAGTGGCTCTGACTTCTCAGCTAGGAAAACCTGTATTAAAGAAGTCACCATATTTATACTGAATATCTTAACTAATTGATTGTTATCATAATTGATTAATTATTGAGTTTACTTTCAATTAATAGATATACAATTATTGAATTGGATTATGTCAGATGAATGAAACAACAAGAAAATAATTTGGACAAAAGGTTTTATAAATAAATTATAAATTGCTGCTCGAGTCAAACTCTTTAAAGATCAACTTGGAATGTATCAAGATAAAAGATGTCATCCGGAATATCGGACCTTAAAGCGAAATACAACTAAAGGTTTTAAAGGAGTTTTGCCTTGAAATAGGACTCTAACTCATGATGGATAGGATTCAAAATACGAGTAAATTGCGCATGTGTCGGTGTTGATTTTGCTTTTTTGACCCATTCGGGATAAAAGTTTTGACCTAGCGTTGAGAATTCATAATAATATCAAAGTTGCGGCATCCTATACGTTATTCTCCGAAAAGCTTTTTTACGAGCTAAAATTATTTTTATGTTTTCATTTGGTCCAATCATGTTATTATCTCAGAGCTTAAATAGTTCGAGCATATACAAAAACTAAAAAGATAAGTAAGAAATAATTACTTCTACGCGTAGGTAAGTAGGTACTTCTATAGCCTTTTAAATAAAATGTACCTACTTTGATGGTATTTTTTCGTTTTATAAAATAACTAGCGATCCTCCCCGGTTTAGCACGGGTGCAGTTTGTGTACGATACACAAAAAAAACCTATGTTACTTGCTGATAATGTAGCTTTAGGTACTATATTGGTGAAAGAATTTTTAAAAGTAGTTTTTGAGTTAAATCGTAACAAACATATAAATCTTTCCTTTTTATAATATTAGCATAGAAAAAGCCAATTTTGTGCCTTAGGAAAAAAGATAACATTTTCTGTCACAAAGAACCGTATTTCGCTAGACTGGATTCAATGCTTTTATCATTTTAGGTATTTTTGTCAGCGAACTTCCTGAGATAGTGAAGGCTTTCTCAGTCAGGAGGAAATGAAATTCTTATCGTGTCTTTGGAGAAAGAATCTTACTTCTCAGTTATCCGTACAGGAAATATATAGAAGGGGAACCGCGAGCGATAACCGCCATCTGATTGGGAAAAAATGTATAACTTGATAATTATTTAGGAATAGTAACAACACTGAATGAGGAAAACATGTTTTTTGGGAAATATAATTAGGAACTTTTACGTACCTATATCGTAGGGCTGAAGATATCTAAGTAGGAATATGTTTTTTGAAGAATAAATTATATTTTTCTAACACATAATAGGCATCAAAATACCTAAATGAAAAACTTTTCTTTTCAACAAGTATGAATAAGAGCAGATTGGACTGAATAATTTTACAATTAAATGAAAATATTAAGTGTTTAATGCTATAATTTTTACAATTAATTAAATAAAAGAAAATTCGTTTCTATACTTGAAGAGTCAGGTCACGTTTTGTTCTAAATATTACTTGCATTCTTAATATGGATTGGCTCTACATCTGTCTTTTCTGAGAGGAAAAAAAACACGAGCTATGTGATATAATCTACCACTATTAATACGAATATGAAGATACATTGTATGATTCTGCATATTCACGAAGTGGTTTATTCGAAATCACAGAACTCGCTTAAAAACTTTCAACAATGATGTCCCCTTTTTCATTCTGACGCTACACAAAATTTACGATCGGCCTGGCCGAACATTGCGTGCCTGATGTTTCTAAAAATGTGTCAACTTTTTACAAAGTTCTTTCATTTAGTGTCTGGCCTTCCAGTGTAGCCTTGTGATATTTTTCTATTGTTCATTTTTTAGTTTCTATAGAAATCTCTCCGGGTTAGGTTCATGGATACAACAGGATGTATAAGTTTCTAAACAAGCCTTTGAATTATATATTTAAAAAAAATACGTTTCAAATTTTTTGTCGATGTTTAAAACAATGTTATACTCTTTCAGCAGGTGGTAGAAAGTAGAATAGAGTACAAAACCTCTCTATAGAAAATAAAATAACTACTTACCTACCTAGTGCTCTCAGTTTTTAACGCTTCGATTACGAAAAAGAAAAAATACATATAACTAGATATTAGGTAGATACCTACTCTCGGCAGTCGACAATTTAAATTTCAAAACGTTCCATTCAAATCCTATGAAATCTTGATTATCAATCTAAATGTTCACCGATTTTATATATTTAATAGCATGTACCTACCGATTATATGTTTGTTTGTTACGATATAACTCAAAAACTACTAGATTTTCTGAATAGTACATCTACATTCCACCCGTGCGAAGCCGGGTCGTGTTGCTAGTTTTAAATATAAAAATGCCCCTTTAATTCGACTCTTGAGAGCGAGGAACTAATCAAAGTAGCTCCGCATTTATTGTAGAGTTTAACAATTCAAAGTTATATATTTGAAAATATATAATGAATATGTATTAATAGCATAGAATTATTTAAAATTAGGATAGGTTAGGTAATATAATATCTCATCTGATATTAGAAAATTTAATATACTACAGTCTACAAGATGTTTTATGTGACATTCCAATAGCCGTAATAAAATTTTAATATACTTACCGTTTTACTTGCGAAATATCCCGTACAATATCTAAAGAATGTGAAAATGAATAATTTCCTAAAGTGTTGACATCCACGTAATAATGTCTCGTCTGACATTTATATTCATTCGTAGAAGAATGCAATTTATTCTTTGTTTTTATTACGTTAGAAACGAATTTAGACTAGAAAATATTCGTTATTTATTCTCCATTCATATATTTGCATTAAACCTAAACAAAACTCAAATATTTTGTGACAAAACTTTGAATAATACGTCTCGACAGTGGCTTCTAACCTCCAATTCGGCATCTGATTACAGTCATCGAATCTATGACAAGTTTATAGCCTTGACATAGCAATAAAGTGTACGAAAATATGGTCAAACGCTGGACGAAACAAGCATAGAAAAATAGATAGGTAATGTCATAAAGAACGCGAGTTGTCACCGCAAATGGAAAAACCAAATTCACCGGAGCATCTTATGCTAATTACGTAAGCCAATAGTCTTTTTTAAAATACATTCAAGCTGTGTTCTCTGTTCATATTACTGCTTATTCGAATTTCAAATTTAGAGATGCGTAGGCGCGGAAGAATTAGGTGGTGTTTAAAAAGATTAAAATCAGTCTCACGCTTGAGTAGGCAGGATGTGATATATAGTTTTATCTAATATAAATTTCGCTTTTCACGTCGAATTTATCTACTAATGAGGCCTCGTGTAACCGTTAACATACATTTTGACATCAATGTCTAAATCAAAGCGACAGTAGGTACCTACTACTTGTTAGTTGGGTTGTTTAAGTAGGCATAATTAAGTGGCTAGTTTATGACAATTAAAATTGAATAACATAATATATTGTATAATCTATCATACCATACCTACCATATAATAAACCAATGAATTTTGCAAAAGTATGTAAATTCATTGAGAGATACATATTTGCAATAGGTAGGTAATATTGAATACATGGACAATATAGTAAGTAACTAATAAATAATGTGATTAAACTAATTCATCAATGCTTTTACTATGCCTATTTATTATTAATAATAACACACATGATCGTAGATGTTACTGAAAAAAAGCTCTCTACTCGTCTACCTCTAGCTCTTTTTGTGGTTTTATTAGTTATGGTTTTAATATATAGATATAGATGCTTATTATTAAGATTATGTTAGGGTTAACTAAAAATGTGTCTAAAAATCCCCATTTTTTACTTATACATTTTTACATTTTCTTTTTGAAAACTTAGCGTATTAGGCATATAAAACTCACTGTAAAAACTTATTATCTATTATTTTAAAGAAAACTATTAAAGATAAACACATTATAAGCTCTTCGTTTCTTACCTGGACCTATCTCATATACATAGTGTATCGACGCAGCTGCCCGTAAACTGACAGCTTTTAGATTCCCCCGTAAAACCCCGCCCATTGCGCCAAGCCCAAATTAGCAATCGCCTACCAAATTGCTTTTTAATTTAGACTTAATTTCGACACATTGAGATGCGCGTTTTAATTCGCTTATGAGATCATAACTCTGACTCTCTGATAATAATATGTACGATCTCTTGATATATTGGTTGGTGTGTCTTTTTTTTGTATTCGTTTCCCGCGGCGCGTCTGGTCCTGCCCTAGTCGCGATTGTCCAACCCTAATTTTAATGGCTGACTATCTTCTCATATCCGGATGTTTAAGTGTGGAATTGGCTTTTTTTAATTACATAAATATTTTGATAATATCAATTATTTTAGAATATGTAGGTATATTGGAAAAAGTTAACAAAAGTTTGAGTCACTTTTTTGTTTGTATAGGTAAATATTGTAGTTAACAATCACAATATTGTATGCCAGTAGTTGACTGAAGCTTTAAATATTATACCACCTTTGTAATCTGGATGTTTAAGTGTGGAATGGGCTTTTTTTAATTACACAAATATTACAATAATATCAATAATTATTATTTTAGAATTTAATACAAGTTTGAGTCACTTTTTTGTTCGTATAGGTATATTTTGTAGTTAACAATTACCTAATCACAACATTATGCCAATAGTTGACTGAAGCGGTTTAAATATACCTTTATAATCGACTGACTTGACAACAAATGTATTCGTATTCCTATTCCAAGATATTAAAAATTACGCAATATATGTAGTATGAACTATACGTATATTTTTATCAAGATAAACTCAAGAAGAACCAGACCTTGATGATCCAAGTAGCATAAAGTGTTAATCGATCGTTTTTTCCGCCAACTTTATTATGATCAATCAACATGCAACCTAACGTAAGCGTAAGCTTTTTATATATAGTCTTAGCTACTTCGAAACATGTCAATGGGAATTATAACACCGGAGGCGTAACTAATTGCTGTTATTAAAGTGCAATAAATCAGTCATTTATGGGTTGGTTATGTAGAGTAGCCGCATTTATCTATAGTTTTTACTCCTTTACAGAAGTAGGGATGGTCTTTGAATAATTAATGTAGTTCTTATTTGTTTTCATACCATTCAAATAAATTAAATTCAAAATAAAGTTGCTATGCCATAGTTACGTATCCATGATACTTGTAGCTTTTCGGTTGATTATATTTTTTTTTATAAAATGCGTGGATTTTATTTGATACTATATAAGTATTAAACGAAAAAATTTAGCATAATTATCCGAAATTCTGACCACTATTTAAATTTTTGTAACCACGTAGCATCTGATGGCAATGAAGTTAAGTATTAAAAATTAAGTTTAATGAGCATAAATTAATCAAGGCGCAATAAATCAAAAGTAGGTGGATAAACGTCTCTGTTCGCTCAATTACGATGTTACAATTATCTTAATTCCATATAACATCAGAGGGCATGGCAGAAAGTGCACTTAAATTACTCAGATAAGAGTACCATTAAAGTACCTTTTCAGACTAAATTAATTAACCCCACTCGGATTGGATTCGTGTGTTGGAGCGTATTAATACAAACTATAAGTCATCGGAGCTGCACTCGTGGCCAACCCTTCCGCGCAAGCTGATGCATGAATTACGAGTGTCGGACGGGCCTCATAGACCCCGCCGGCCGCGCCGTGTCCGATCGATACAGCTTTTTGTTATATTCAACCCGTAATTGCTGAAAAGTTTTCACGCCGTAGTCCCGGTCACGCGTATTTTATTACTATGAAATTGAATTATTTATGACGCAATGCACGCTGAGCGTCCATTGTGAACGCCTCGCAGCCACCGCTGAATTTTAATATTGAAATTATGTATTTATAAACGCGGGATTGTGCGATTAGTATCTGGAGCTCGTCACGGAATGACATATCAGCGAGAGAGGCTTAATTGCGTTCACCCTAAAGCCTTATATGAGATTTATGTATATCCAATCCCGGTCGCCTAATCCCGCTCTTGCCCGGGTCAATTCGACCCCGGAAAAGGTTTTCCCGGTTATTTTCAGTGGAACTTTTAATCCCGCTGAATACCGACATACATCATAGAGGATTAAGAGGTTTAAATTGGAAGTTACCGACGTCCGAAATAAATTAAAATCGGCTGGCAGCCGGTATTGTGATATCGGCGCTGATGCTAAATGGGGACCGATTTTATCCACCAAGTAAATCTTGTACAATTTAAGCTTAGAACAACTAAAAAGTCCTATGAGATCCACAAATATAAAAGTGTATTTAACGGTTTGATATTCTTTCTTTTCTTAGATACAAAATAAGTATGAAAAATACCTCATACCTACTACCATTACTATTTTGGGCCTTATTTGTCAATTAAATAATATTATAATTCAATCTGTAATTTCCCTCGCACAGTAGATTTAATGTAGGTATTATAACTTCGGATATATGAGTAAACACAAGGTTCCCTTTTCACTTCACTGCAAGATTAAAAGGATATCAATAAGGGCGCTATAAATCATCGAAACCTCTGACTGCGAACGACCCTTTGGAGTGGACACCCTTCTGAAACACCTGACCACCATATTAGATATTTTATCATATCCCTTAGTACATAGTAGGTACAAATCATATAGAGATAGATGTATTGTACATTTTTAAAACTCTACATGAAAATAGTAGGTATGTTCATTTTAAATAATTAATTTACGTCAATAAAGGACAGGTGATTTAATGAAAGATGAATATTTATTTATTTTTAATTAATTATAAAATTTATTCAAGATTCTTTATTGATATATATGAATTAACACATTGTTTTAAATAATTCTGAGTTTATTTTACAAAATAGTGAACACATTCGAAATTAATATCGATACGGTCTAACTACTCACATTTTAATATAGATAACTTAGTTAAAAAAAAACAAGTTTGTTTGTTTGTTAAATGTTAATAAATCATAATTATAAAAAAGGTCATAAATATAATGTTTGATGTGCTTAAACAAAAACTTAGTTAACATTATTCTTTATTGTAATTATAAAAAATAAAATGGCGCATAACATATCGTTGACATAATCTATCACGCCATCTTACCTACCTACCTAATAATCCTGAACACGGATCGCTTTTATTATCTACTTATTACAGTAACTAGTAATGAAGCGACAATATTCTCGAACAGGAGAGAATTAGGAGGAAGGTAAATAATTAATGAGTAGCTAGCTCATTTGTTCCCGCCAAAATTATTTATGCCCGCTACATCGTGAATGGCGCTCTTGCCAAGATTCTGGATAAAACGTAAATTAATGTTTAGATACTTACATACTATATTAGGACTTTTTATAACTATTACTACTAAATATTTGTTTGTTGTTTTTAAGAGGTTGCTACATTAACGCCATCTATTTGTACGAAATTGGTACTTTCTGTAATTCTTTGAATTATAGCAATTATGATATGAGTTATGACTGACTTACAAGCCGTATTTTCATGTCTTTTGCATTGGATTATTGGTATCTTCTTGGTCTTGGAGACTCTCAAACCATTTTCTTGATTAAAAGTCGATGTTTTTGAATTCAGTAGGGACGCTTTAGTGGTTTGAATATTTTGTGACAACGCATAGGTACCAAAAACAATAATTGAATAAATTTCTGAGTACTAAAAATACAGGTACTAAGATAATTATTCGATTTTTAAATTATAATTGTTCTATTCTATAACTATCCGCAAGTATGACAATACTTACCTATACCAATTTAATAAATTAGGTTTTATTGCGTTGGTGAAAGTGGAAGAGTATTGAAATATAAGAGCATATGGAAATCTGTGATCTCTGCCTACTGCAGTAGGGAAAATATATGAAATATATATGTATGTATATTGATCTCTCTGAAGCAATAATATTAATACTCTAGTAACAAACTGGAGACACTTCCTGTCTTCGCCATTTCAAAGTTACAATTAAATATTGTATAAAGAAACGGCTTAATATTTCAAGTTTCAGAATAACTTTGTTGCAAAGCCACCACAGCTAATCAAGTGTGAAGTAGCTTCGCGGGGGGCCGTTTAAAAGGGTGTAATTCAAGGGAAGGGTTGTAGGGCCAGAGGCACAGGACTTCGGTGATTAATGAACGCGTAATTGTTCCCACATAATGTACAATAACTCGTGTAGATAAACACTAAGCCACAAGAAATATTTATGAGACTGTAGATACAGACAAATTGTGGCTCTAGCTTCAGTTATTAATCTTCATACTAAACTGCTTCATAGAGTTTTGGATGGATGAATTGAAGATTCAACCACTTTTTTAGCCTAATACGATGTAGGTATGTATCATATAAGTATATAAGATTCAGTTTTATTTATATTTCAATGTAGAGAGGAGACTTATATACCTATATAACTAGTATATATACTTAACTATTTAGAAATAATAATTGTAGACGATATTTTGTTTAATATAAAAAAAACAATGAATTTTTTTATATGTTTTAATATTAATTGTGAAATTTGTTTTAACATGTGCTTTACATGATTTTAACAAAATTTATTTAGGTACCTTAAACAAAAATCCTTATCTCAAACTTTGAGCGATCATTTTTCCCTTTAGTAATTGTGTACATTCCTAAAGTTACCCTTCGGTAGGGTCAAATAGACCGAAACTCGCTCTATATTAAACCACAACATTGTAGAATACGTATTACATTATCTAATAATAATTATGCTACAATTAAGAAACAGTTTTATGTCCTAATGCCGTACAGTAATTATTGTTGATTTTATTTATTCTCTAATGTTCTAAATAGTTCAAAGCTACGTTTTCCTATCGAATTTATGTAAGAAAATATATTAATTGATAAGTCTTTTATCGATACTTACATTTTGATTTATATTTCAGTGACTAGTAGTAAAGTTTCAAATTAAAATATGTGCATATCATAGCATAAATCATAAATCACTCTCACAATATTAGAACAAGGCCGGTCGTCTATTGTCATTGTTCCCCTAATTCTCATTTAATTACCAATGTGAACTAACCTTACGCGTTCAATAAAGGTGAAGAATTCGTTTAGCCCTTGAGCTTGAAAAATATATAATTCAAGTAATACATCTTGCACTCCGGCTCACTTCCTGGGTGGTCTAATAATTGCACTAATTACAACTATGCTTCTGTATTAATATAATGAATTATTGATGTTCAACTTGATAAATGGTTATTGACCACCACACGTCTAGGTTTTTGTTTATCTTAGACGTGCTCGTAAATTTATATGTAAACATAATAATGATAGTATAACAATTATTTTTAGTAAAATGTAGTTCTTTTCTTTTATAATAGGTGTCGCATTTTGATTTGATTAGGAATTGCTAAAGTTTATTACCGATATCAAAAAGAAGCGCAGTGCAAAGCATATTAAAATCAATAATTTATAATCATGAAAGATAAATTATCTATGAAAAGATGATAAGATCTATTAATAATTTAACAAATATAGGTAACAAAAATAACATTTATGTTAGTTCAAGACATTGACAATAGATGGCGCTATTTACAAAACTATAACTGTACCAAGTTCATAATTATTGTAAATATTTGATTTGTTTTTAAATAAAGCTTGGACTATTATACATTAAAAAAATAATTATTGTATTGCTATGTAATTCCACTGCGTTTAATGTATATTTCGTTTTCGTGTGGAAGTTAGTCGATATCCAAATACCTACAGTATCTATGAAAAATAAAAGGATATAGGTAGATAACAAGTCTAATAAATTACTTAAAATAGTAAGGTAATAAGAATAATAATAATAGGTAATAAGAACGGGTTTAAATTAAAAAAAAACTCTTTAAAATATTTTGATTTATGTTAATATCGAAGTCGAATTCAAGATAGTCTCCTAATAATAATACTCGTAGGGGTAACGTACCCCTAAAAATTAAAAATGGCTGCTAGTACAGCGCTCTCGATTGGTGGCAATAATTCATCCCGCCGCCATCCACCAGGGGCGCTGGCAGAATGTCATTTATCTATGTCAAACCCCCGCCTCCTCTCGGAGAATCTACTGAACAAGACGTAGGGTACAACAGCTGTTATGCTACAGATAAAATATATTATTTTATTATATTATTCGATATTTAAAAATGAAGTGCACTTTTAAGTGTAAATAATTTATTTGAGATAGATTAAAGTAATTCGAAACTCAAAAAATTCTAAATGGTAATTGCCAGCATCTTTTAGGCAAACTGTTCCTTAGTCTTGACAGTAATGAGGAAAAAATCAGTAATGGTAATTTTAAACTAATTTAGGTAGCTACAAATACATATTATATTGCACCTTCCCGGAAATACCTATAACGTAGGTATATATGAAATAAATTATTGGATTAAGCGTGTCATCAAAACACATAAATCTAATCTGTTCTTTTTTTCCACAATATATCTAACTATTCTGAGCTATAAGTCAGTGGACAAACTCTACCGTTGATTAGATTTACAAAAAAAGAAACAGCGTATTGAGGTATTAGAGGAAAATAGATCTTATTGCAATTGTATTAGGGAAATAAACGGTTGAATTTTTGTCCTTAATAGGAAAAAATAGAGGTAACATTGCGTGTTCATGGGCAGTATCAAAAAGCAACGCACGCACTTCACCGAAATTATTTTAATAAACCAGATTATGTTTAGGTTTTGATTTTTCTTATTACTTTCAGAAAGGGAAGGTATTCCAAAACAGTTTAAATTTCTTTGGTTACGATTTTCTTTTTAATTTTTTTAGGTTATTAAATTAAAATTGCTTGTAACCTTAAAACTGCAGTATATTTTAATATTTTGTGTTAACTTAGTTGAAATCAAGGATGATTATTGCACTAAAATTTTTAGTTCGATTACATAGTTTTTAATCATCTGCTTTTTATTAAATCTTCTTTGCAAGAGTTTCTTGTAAAATAACCTAGCATTAGGTAAGGATTTTTCTGTGTACGACACCCGCAATTACACTAGCTTTGCTAGTTCTAATGCGCAGTATTAGGCTTAAACTATTAAAAATAATCAAGTAAGATCCGGTCAAAATTATTTATTATTCTATCCCTTAGATTATTTATATGTCTTCTATCCTTACTATCGTTTTTTTATTTAAAAAAAAGAATAATATTTTGTTGAACAGAAATATCATCTTTAGGCTTGGATTGGATTTGGCTTCCAATTTTAAAATGTTTTAATTTCGAATTACCTAGATTCGAATTTCAATTGTTTTAATATCGAACTCCGTTTGATCGAAAATATTTTAAATTTTATGAAGTGAAGTCGTTTTCTTCATTTTTAGTAAAATATATTTAGGCTTATCACTTAGGTACCTACATTAAATTCTAGTAAAATTTACTTAAAATACCGCTGAAGGTAAACCTGATATCTATCTATGGTTGGTGTTCTGGCATTTACTTGAATTTCTTATATATATTATTTTAATGATATGTATTTTTTTTGCTGGCAATAAAACCGGTTTTCAGCTTAAAAATTACAATTTAAATAAAGAATTTAAACTAGTTTTGGTAGATACTGCGCTGTTACTAGGAAACATGTGTGGGAAACACGGAGAGTACAATTTCTAAGAAGACTTGTCTTGGCTGAGATCGTAATGAATTCACCGTTTTTATAATAAATAAAATAATTATTATGTCAGTGAGAAAATGGAAGTCAGCATCAAACTATAAAAAAAACATTTACCGTGTACAAGTGTCAAACATGTTTTTGATAATATATTCTTATAAGAATTTTGTTTTCGAGTAGGTTTTATTACTTAAATACCTACCTATTAAATATAAAAATAAAATGCATTTTGTTTCAATTTAATATTCATTTTAAAACTTTTAAATTAACTAATAGGTGTATATATTCACAAAAAATCATATTATGCATTGAAATTATCATGAAGGTTATTTTTGTTAAATAAAAGTTTCATTGCGTTTATTTCTTCATATAGTACATTTAAGGTTTTGTTATTATTTATACCTATAGGTATATCTAAGACTAATTTCAAGTTAGTTACGTATATCGCAGAATTAAACGCCTATTAACTTTGGTAGCAGTTGTTTAAGAACAAAAGCGAATACAGAACCGTCATTAAGCATTTCTTTGCATAACTCTCATTGCGTTAACCTCTATTAAGTCCAACAAGAGTTGACCAAAAATAAATCACTGGCGACAACTCTATCTTTGAAACAACAAAGCATTCGCATTCGCAACGATTATTATCTCTAAAACAAACTTAATGCATTTACGGGTAGTAGCGACACGCTCTAGAGACATTTTGTTGCACACCAACTAATAAATTCATCATTGTTCACCTCTATTACTTAAAGCATAGGGCCTAGTTTAGTCTGACATATATACATGCGTGTGAGCTTTAGTTAACCAAGATGTAGTTGCGCGCGTCGTAGACCTTAAGATTAATTACGTAAATGCGATTTTTAAACGGATTAATTGTAAGTGATGGTGGTAAATTAAATAGCAGAGGACCAGTCGTGATCGAGGATCGTGATTGCAACACCGCTGCGTGCCCTTTGTACACGGGTTCTGTAGCCGTGAAAAATCACTTGAACATATGCAAGTGGCTGCCGCCCTCGATGTTCTAATATATGAACGACTCCGAAATTGTACTCTGATGGCTATTAAGAAGTTATCAAAACTGGCATTCTGATTTCTAAACGTTTACGGGTGTAATTTTCAGAAATCGTCGTATACCTCCATATTGCTTAGTTTCTAACTGAAATTCCTAATACAAATCTTATGTTGAAGATCATACAAACGATCCGTCGAATCTCCTCCTTAGAGGTTTATTTTTCAAAAAAAATTTTTTTATTCAGGTTATCTTTTTTCGGAAGTTGAAAACAAGAGAAAGAATCCTATCTGTTCAGATCGTGTCAGTCAGTTTATCATTTATGTACAGGTTCAGATTATGCTTAAAAATATAAACCTGAATAGACGTAGGTATAGTCTTCTTTGGTAATGATATGATCAAATGAAGTATAGGTTTGAATTAATTTGTTAGGGTGTCATAGAGTTCATATTTCCCGAATATCTTACCTATAAACAATATGACTGTTTCCACTTTTAAGATATAACCTGTGTATGTGAGATTATTAATGTTTTTATACACTTACCTACATATGTATCAACAAGTCAATGCATATTAAGCAATTTGGATGTCATCCGTTTCTTCAACGAAATAAAAAATCGTACCACGTTTATTTGAACTTCTGCTGTGAACTGTACCGGGAATACCTTAATTAAGATTCCATAGTGTCCGGTATTGTAAAACAATAGCGAATAAGCATACCTAACTGTCGGGGCTTATTCAAAAAGAAACAAACTTTATGACGCGGTACAGTAAACAAGTGACTACAGTAGGTTACGAAATCGATACAACATATCGCATCAGTTCATGATTTAATGTAAACAAGATATTATTTTCATGTTTAGTAAGAGTTTTCAGGCCGTTCTATGAAGAAAGGTAATTTTGTGATATATGACGCAACAGTATACAGAGTCATAATCTAAAATTCAGTTGGAATTTGAAAATAGAATGTTAAAATCTATACTAATATTAAAAGGAGGTAAAGTTTGTGAGGTTGTAGGAGGTAATTTCTGGATTTACTGAATTTTTTCCTTCTGAAATTCTTTCACCAATAGAAAGCTACATTATCAGCGAGTAACATAGGCTTGTTTTTATATTATTCGATTTATCTATTGTATCTTACCGCCTCCGTGGCCGCTCCTTGCATTTTGCATGGCTGAATCCCGTGGTTTGAATCCCGGGGAAACAAAATTACAAATACCTATTTACCTGTAAAGAGAAATGATCAGTGAAACAGACACAGAAATGTATTAGACCCCTACCCCACTAGGAAATTCGGGCATTATTCATAATTATATTTAGCCATATCTCGTTACGTTTATATCAATAACAATAATGTTATAGCTGTTATAAGGTCCTTGACCTTTTAGCACGTCAAATCTGGAATCCCGTACGAATATATTTCTTAATACAGGTAACGTGATTCTAATAAATACGACGGTTGTTCGACCTTTATAACGTGAAGTTCAATTCTCATCTGTTATTCAAAAGAGGCAAGTACCTCTAAGAGAACACATTTATTCATTTTAAAATATTATCTAGAAGCGACGACAATAACAAAGTTCTAATGCATTCTAGCACAATTCTAATATTCAATTTATTTCTCTCGTAAATAATTCACTCGTTTGTGTATAAGTCTGTATATTTAAGTGAATTATGTGTTTGTGAAGAACTCTCTGAGACTAGATTTTACCTTAGTGAAGGTTTAAATAGAAAAAACTTAGAACCGATTAAATAATAAAGTTATACCTTATATTTTTATTTTTACCCATAGTTGTAAAGGGGGCTTGGGAAGCAGATGGGATGCCGGCCTTTGCTTTGTTCACCAATCATCCAAACACACGGTTAATCTACGTAGTAGGTACTATATTTTACCATCAAAACACCTACCTATAACATGTTGAATTTGATTTGAAGGGAGGAAATAAACCACAGAGCTTTTTAAGCTTTTTTAAGCAACTCGCCTTAACAAACTAGGTATTTACTAAAAAAACTAGGCATTCAAAATCTAGGTAGGTAATAGGTATTAAGCAAGATAAAAAAGCTAACAACATTGATAAACTTTATTAAAACACTAGACACCAATCGATGACTAATGTCGATGCTATCGATACTATATTATTATGAATCGATCGGAATTTAAAATTCGAACACCGCATATCCTAGTATGGCGGACAAGGGATCATAAAAGCATTATAGCTCTATTCTACTCGATACGTGATGACTCTTGGATCAATGTTAGGTGAATTTTAATGTAGGGCTCGACTGGCCGCCGTGACACCGATTAGCTTCCGGGAAGTTAAACGACTATTTATAGATATAGTTTGAGGCTTTTCCAAAATTTTAAAAGCATCATTGCGGTGTCAACCGAGTTCAAATTAATCTAATATCATCTTCAATATGACCGATAATTTTATTACTTAAGATTTCTCTTAATCCGTTTAGGAAGCGTTTAGCGTGTGTTAACAAAGCCGACAAATAACGTATTTTCATCACATCGTATATTATAATACATACCTATATGTAGATACCTAAGTATTTTTGTTGCAATATATGTATAAAGTATTTTGATATTAAAACTTAATATACAAACTAAGTAGGTATCTATAGTAATATCATTCCATTCCATCCTCACATTTTTGAATTAAAGTTAACGTTTTTGTTTATAAAATATTTTATTATATTTTCCCACAATTATAGAATTTTATCATCGATATACATAATCGCTAAATGTATTCTTTATAAAATATATTCTCAGTTAAATTGTATTAGGTACTTGTTCATGTAAATCAGTGATATTCAGTGGTCTATAGTAATTTAAATCTTTTTTAAGTAAGAAACACTACACCAGCTATCTAATATACAAGTGATGTAATGAATTTGGAATAGTTTAATTAATTAAGTACATAAAAGTGAAAAACAGGGATAAGGGGTCTAACAGAGTAAAAATTTTTCGAGTCCCCATAATTGGATATACAATCAGACGTGTTCAATAGTACCTACCGAGTTTCCAGTAGTCGAATATTATTTTATAAGGTAATAAGCCTCCTAGCGCCCTGATAACTCTAACAAATATCAAATACTTATGTTTAATAGACAACAAACATAATAAAATAGATATTCTCTAGTATCTAGGAAAGCACAAATCACGATACTGCATCACGCTACATCCTGAACGGGCAAATGGCTCAGAAATTTTATGTGACATAGTGACTTGTTGAGATATTATTAATGTTTGTGCTGTGAAAAATTTATGGAACAGTTATATCGATGTTATTGTTATTCGGAAGCGTGTTTGATTTGTTTGTTTACAAGTATTTCATAGGTTGATGTGCTTGTTTCTTAGGGGTATAATAAGATATAATTTTAATGGTTTAATGAGGTAGTGTAGTAAATTATAATTAACAAAATGTATATTCATAAATGATGAGACGCCGTGGAATCCTGAAACGATAAACTTTGACGGGCTCGTTGGCGCGTTCGGTAGACCACCTGCCGTGCGCACCGATGGGTCGTGGGTTCGAATCCCACCGGGACGACTTGTTTATAATTTTCTGTACTACCTATGTCTGGTAAATTCGAGTATTGATCGAGTGGGAGCAATATTGAAATTCCAACCGGGTAACAAACCACCATTCATAGACGGAAAAACCGTGAAGAGCGTCCAGTGTTCGAATCCCGTTGAAACCAAAAACGAAAAACTAATCACTTACTTGCCTTCAACAAGGATCACCGAATGACAAAGAAATGCGTGTGCTGCATATCCCAGTAGTAGACTCAGAAATTCAACTCAACAATTTCATAGACTATTTCTTTAATATCTTTACTTACCTTATGACATATAATTATCCTTTGAAACAATATTTCCATCACAGGCCTCAGATTGAATCAATATGAAACAGCTACATGTGTAATTCCGACTGAAATCAGCGTTGTAATTCGTGCATACATAGTTAATCATTCGTTAGCTCGCCAATCTGCATACGAACGTCCGCGTTCATCTCGCAACGTAATTAATAATTTCGACACTCCCTGATTAACGTTTAAATCAATCCTGACAGTGTGATTGACAGATTGTGTTCAAACTCTCATCGTATCGATCTAAATTTCTGTTATGATTCGTTTGCTATTAGGATTCCAGCTTGACTTTAAAAATTGTTTAAAATATAATGAAAATTGTGAAATCTTTAATTATATGAATCCTTTAATTATAACGTTTTTTATCAAAAATATAAATAAATCCAATTCTCTTACTTACTATATATTGTTGACCTATTTGTTAGTTTTTTGGAACAATCAATTCTAAGAAAAGTCTGTCGCTGAGTTTAGCCAACATACATATGTATAAAATAACTCTGTCAATATTTATTCGTTGTTATTTATTATCTACCTACTTATATATTTAGAATCAGATAAGACAGACGTAGGTACCAGTATTATTTCACCATTTCGAATTTTACGTAGAAATGTCCTGTTTCTTTTGACTGTACCTATATAGTAAAAATAATGCTTGCAAACATGACAGTATGTTTTTTACAAACATAAGACTAACTCAAAGACGTAGATCCGACATACATAGAATTTTGTCAATTATGTTAGTTCATTCTACTAAATTCTAAATTACAATATATTTGTAAGCGATATAAAAAATAATTTTGTGAACAATAAGTTGTTTAAAATTACAAAAAATGTCTTTTTAACTTATAGATAGATTGATCACAAGGAATTAATGTTTAGTAAGTACTTATTACAATTAATTATGTGCGACACCGGATACGCATTAAAGAAGTAGGTATTTAAAGTATTTCAGAACTTCTTCGATGCAATTGTAATGCAGGTTGGATGACCTGCTTATTCTACTTTAACCGATCATAATATTTTTTGCTATTATTAGTCATTTTTAATAAGACCTTCAAGTGATACAAAAAGAAATTTATTTCCCTTGCAATATGCCATGAATGATGGTTGAATATTTTAATACGGTTGATGTACCTACTCACCATGGAGAATATACATTGGCTATAGTTCTAACGGAAGAATTAATGTCGAGTTTAGGAAATATTACGTATTAATTTACATCTTTCAGCAATTCATACATATAACAGCTATTAAAAGTACCTATAACACACATCTAGGAGCCAGGAGGGTACTACAATAGGTAGGTATAGTAACTAGAAGAGCGAAACAACAGAATTCTATATGTACCTAGCACTCTAGCAGCGTTTACAATATTTGATTTTAGTAAATTTTAATGCTGTTATTAATGCTTTCCATTTGACATATCGCACCTTCAGTAAGACAAGTGTATTCTTTCCTTTATTAAAAATCTCATATTAAATGTATAAAAAAATATTTAATTGCTGTAAAGTATACCTAAGGCTTATTCACAGGCTTACCTACACATCACAATTACTTCAGGTGTAGGCGGAATAATACGAATTAGAATGTTAAAGGGCTCCTTTGTAAAATAACTAAAAGTATAATTATGCCCTTGTCTTACCGAAGCTAGGAGTGATATGTATGTAGAAAAGAGATTATAACTTTTTAATAAATTCCATTCGAAAAGATAACTCGAATAAATTACCTGTGAACTCATTTTTATCGAACCTAATTTATAGTAATCCAAGCTTGTCAACTGTCATTGATAAATAGGAAATAATAAACCTTACGTAATTACATAGTTAATATCTGAGTATCCACTGAATATCGCGTGAAGGAAGTACGAATGTAATGGAGAAATTATTACTTACATTATAATATACGTATGGTGCTATTAATAACCATATTATAGATACACTAGCCGTCCCCGCCCGCCCGCTTTGCTGGGCGAATTGTAAAGGATAGACGAATATGAACTATCCACATAAATTTGAAAAAAAAATGGTAAAGGGTTGATGGAATTCAAAAAATGAATAGCCTAAAACCTTCTACAATTAATTCCGCGTCGAATGGTCATGGTATCATGCCGATCGGTCCAGTAGTTTTCAAGTTTATCGATAACAAAGAAAAAAAAAGTTGCTTATATATATATAGATTTATTGTATGTAAGTATCCTTTATTTGTGTTTATTTTCATCGCTTGTTCCTGCTAATATTATAATCAAACTCAAAAAAGGCATTCACATATTTTTTTCTTGTTCTATAATATTAGGCATCTCTTATGGCTATAGTGGGTGTTATGACTCCATTAACCCTATTAAAAACACTGTTAAAAATTCATTAATTTTTTTTTTTCTACTAACAGTTAAATAAATAATTGTATCTTTTAAACAAATTATTATTTATAATACCACTGTTTCTAACGAATATATTAGAGTCACGTATTTACCTATTACAAAATATAATTGATATATCGATTAAAATCTCATCTCTCCCAGCTATAATTTATGGTCATCAAGCAATTGTTTTACAATCCCTGGTCACACCTCCATAATTCGTGATCGACACGCGCGTATTTTTTTCATCAATATAACCGACGCATTGATATGCGAAATGCCTCCACGATTCGCACGTTGCATACATACGATTAAAAATACGCGGCGGTAGGTTACCGGTGCGTACTCAGCTTTAATTGAATAGATTTAGAGCCACACTTCGACTCTTAATTGTCTAATTTGTAGCGAAAACAACGCATGGTTTGGCGGACGAATATATTAAGTATGGTATTCAGAAGGACTTTCTTTTGGTACGGGAAATAAATAAAGGCTCGTGGAGCATAGTAAACAGTGGACTGTTTAGGATTAAGGTGACCTCTGTGATAAATATTCATGTTGAAAACTGATGTGTTATACGATCAGCTAGCTAGGAAGGATATTCTTTTGATTTTTTAAGTTAATAGTCTATGAAACTATTCGCCACATGTCCGACTATATCAACGGAATTGAAAAACTGAAATAAATATGTATAATCAACAATTACGTTATAAAATCGACTCTAAATAACTAATTACTACATAAAGGCCGGATACTAAGGATTTTTCTAACTGGGAATCAAATAGGTACCTACCCATCCAAGCAAATGAGTAAAGTCTATTCTCAGAGTGATATTAAGCATTACATCCCCATAAAATAATAAAAAAAACTTAGTCTATATCTTGCTTAGAGTCATATTTTTAATGGGTGTTATTATTGTACTAACAGAATTTATGATCTTGTGACGAAATCTGTCTGTATTTTATAAGGAGTAGGTAATCGAATAATTAAACATTCGATTCGAATTATTTACACCGGGTTAAATGCCTCAGTTAAGTCAGAAATGACAATATTACAAATATTTAGGACGAAGTTCTTCTTGTCTTGACTCACGGTGAATTTTGTGGGTTAGATCCTATTTGCTAAACTACATCCAGAGGTCATACTACGCCTCTTAGAGCAGTCTTTTTAACAAGACAATAACAGGGGACTACAGGATTTACATCAATGTCTCTAAACACAATCTTTTGTTTCCCTCCCGAAGTCGGATTTCGCTGGAGAGAAGATGTTCCCACTGGACCATGTGCGTCCCCTTAGGTACCTTTTAGGCGCTTCGATAAGCAGTCCTATTCTTGGCTCTAAACTACAGGACTGATTGTCAAGGATTCCTTTTATATTACTTTAAGAGATTGAAGTAGGTACATATAGTCGCTAGTTATTATTGAAAAGAAATCAATGTTATCATTGCAATGCGGGATAAATAGTATCGATGTCATACCAATGTTGGAAATAAATCTTTCCGGAATAAAAAATATATTCTGAACTGAAATTGTACTGTGTTGCGGTTGAGTTATGTGTTGAGTCTTAATAGGTCAAAAAACAATTAAACCTCAGTATGAATCTACATTACTATTCTTGAGAGCTAGTGAGTACTACGTTTTTGTAACATCACACCGGGTGGCCAAAGCACTAGGACACCTTAGCGCATACAAAGACTGAATACAAAAATTCTATCAATACAATGTTGTGGGAGAAACCATATGATTAATTTTAACGTACTATACACACTGATAATTTTTAGTGTGTTTAAAAAAATATTTTCAACTCAGATTTTCATCAAATATATTGATTTAGCCAGATTATGCGAGCAATATCACCTAATCTGGCTTTTATTTAGGTTTATTTCTCCCTAGGTCTTTTACCCTCAGCCCGATGCTCAGTTGAGCTGAAGATTGCATATAAGTAGGATGGTTGATGAATTTATGGTGTCACTGAGCTTTTCTCATCATAGAGCTGGATGTGGCAAAAAAACTTCAAAGTCAAATAGAGCCTTGTCAAGATTGAGGTCATTTGATTTATCATGGTTAATAGGCATAGGATATCAGGAAAAAACCAAGAAATTTATACTTGTGTGCCATTATTTAAATAAAACCTATTTTTAGGAAAAATTGCGTTCTAATTTTAAAGTAGGTTATGTTGTTTAAAAAATATTTTATCGTTTTATTTTTTTCTAAAACCAAGAAATACGCTTGCAGTAAAACCGTTAAATAAAGACAAAAGACGACACCTATAAATCGCAGCTGAAAAGTAACCAAAGCATTATACAGTTGCATACTAGTACCGTAACAGTAAATAAAAAGAGCAAAACTGCACAAAACTGTACGCTTTTAAATACGGACGACGCTCAGCGCGGGCAAGGCAAAGACATTTATGTTCACTAAACAAGTAGTAAAAGTCACTACTTGAGCGTTTTTATGGCACTCATAAATGTCAGATTGTTCGCCGGGGTTTAGCAAGTCGGCCCGTGCGAGCTTCGGTTTCGTGGGCCGCCTCGTAATTGATTTCCATGCATTCAATTTGTGTGTTTTAATGACTTCGTTTATGTTCTACAACATTTGTAGCGTTTTTATGCGAATTAATCATTTTAAATGTATCTTTTGCTTTGTGGTAGCTGATATCTCTGTTCTCAGCAAAATGAGTCTTTTGACGCTTTTTTGTTACATTTCGTTCGTTTTCTAAGAGAACCGGAGGTCCAGCTTCACAGCTCTTGTCAAATAATTATTAGAGGAAAGTAACCAAATCGATACGTCAGCCACATAATATCATTAAATGACGCGATCTCGACCAATTTTAAAATCATGAATTGTAACAGCTAGTCATACGTTTGCGTTAAATATGAATGTAGGTATAATAAGATTTTCAATTTTGGGTAATAAGTATTTTTTTAAAGTATAGCCTCCTCAATACATTTATATATGTTATTTACTCCATATTAAGAATACCTACTATTCTTCTTTGTTCTCTCTTAACATCACATCTCTACCTCTTTGGTAACATATAAATTCCAGTGACACGACTTAGCTTGGCTTGGACCAATACGGATGTAATTATCTAAATAAAAGTGAAAAGCACATCAAAATCTATTGTGTAGTTTAGATATGTACATTAAAAACCCAAAGAATTGTGTAATGATTTTATTTATTGTAATTTTTTGACCTTTCTGCGATCTTAAGTACTAAAACATATTTCTTTCTTCCTCAGGTACTTGTTATTGCTGGTTCATCGAGTAATCAAGGAGGTGTAAATTGATGGTAAATGTTACTAGTTTATTAGTAGTATTATTTGTAATAAAGTGCTTATTAGTCATGAATAAGCACTTTATTATAAGCTATCGAAGAGTTGTAATTGTATAAAAATATCTATAATCTCACCCTTAGGAACGTCAGCAACTATATCACTTCATTTTTCTTCATGCAATAATAAAGTAATAAAGGGTAACATTATTTAAAAACGGATGCTAAGCAATAACCGTTTTACACTTGTTTTCAGTTTTTATCGATGTTAGAATATTTCAAGTGAGAATTTGCGTAACAAGAGCGTCGTCTATATAAGGTAAGCAATGGACGTGAGAATAGCTTGTGTTTTCGCTTCGAAGTCCGCTATGCAAATTATTGCATCATTAAACACCTGGTAAGCTTTCGTGTTAGATTGACGTTGTCGGTCACTTCAGCGGAGACACGATTCGCTGGGACTGAATTTGATTGACATTTGTACAACCACGGTTGAAAGTCCTTTTGGAGTTCAATTAGTTAGGTGCTTATTTTGATACATCATTCAAAAGATGATATGCTTATTATCGCTACTTTAACGTTTACTTAATCCCCTAATTCGAAAATGAACAAGACCCTTATCAGCCCAGTACTATTTTGGACTTCTGCTCTGACCTATGTATTTGTACTCATAGTCTTTATGATGATGCATGAACTTGACTGAAATATCGATTTTTGAGTTATTATTAAATCGTATCGTGTCGTATCAGATGTTGAAGATTAGGGTTAATCCGTTCTATTATGAAAATACGGATATAAAGATTAACGAGTCGTCTTCTTTTATCTCTATAGGTAGGTATATTTATTAATAATAATATTATTAATTATTAAATGTTTATGTAATTATGTAGACATCATCGCTTATGCTCGTAGCATATTGCTAAAAGCAGTTATCTTTATTGCTACGTATCAAAAAAAAAATACGTCTCCGTAGAACTGTCGGATATGATTATGATACCAAGTCGCTTTTTATATTTGAAAGGCTAAACTGACCTAGATTATTTACTAGTAACATCAAAATTTAAAAGAAATCAACAAGTTTTTGAAGATAACATTCAAATTATGGTTCATGAAGTTAATTTCTCCACAGAATAAGTTGTTGTTCTACGAAAACGTCCTTAAATACGGTAGATGCAAGTATCTACGAAAGCGTCTGTACATCTAGGCTTATGACGTATGTTACATTTTGCCAGAGTTAATACTAGATAACGTACTGTTTATATTAAGCGGTATCTAATTCCTATTCAAAATCAGCAGCAGACAGGCACCTGCTGCGGAGCGACGTGTGTATAGTTGTAATACGACTTTTATTGACGTAGCGGCTCCGTTTATTGCTTTCGATTCATACTAGTGATATTACAATGTGTTATTATTATTTACTTTATTGGAAACATCATTGTATACAAAATAAATATATAGTTACAATAAATATTTACAGATATTTCCTTATACTATTCCACGTCGTACTTATATTAAGGTGTAATAATAATATTATTTATGTTTGAATATAAGTTGTCTTTACAAGACTTAAAGTAGAGATTACAAACTTCATAAAGTACCTACTATCTAAGGTAGGGTTAAGAACATTCGATTTTTTAATTTAGCTTTTAATTTCGTTGAGAAGGTTACCTTAAAGCTTTAAAAGAAAATATAAAATAAAGGAAAATGAAGTTTACGTTATACTTATTATAGATAATCGGCGATTTTAAAAACTTTGTCAAATTACCCCTCAATTTATAATGAAGCTAGATTTCTTTTGTCTTCTTTTTGAAATGAAGTTGTCGAGAGAGACAAATTCCTTTTGAATCAGACAAATGTTTTTAGTCTATTGATTCGCATTTCCTTGGCCCTGATAATAGAAAATAAATTAAAAGTTTAAAAGATCGAGTTTTCTTTTTAGACTATTTCTGGAAGAACTAACCGAAGAGAAGATAGCGAAAGAATGAATATGCTTATTTTTCAAAAAAAAAAAACGGTAAGCTCTATTACAAATGCTCTTGCCAATCTTAGAATATTAGTAAAAATACATACATAAAGCACTTCTGTTATTAAGTGTACATAGAAAAACTATATGCATTTATTCGTATCCATATAGGGAATTCCAGTATAAGATTAATCCAGTTACATATATGAAAACACTTTATTGTTCTGTAGGTGCCAAACTCTCTACATCGCGAATCTATTTGCGCTACACGTACGTGCCAGTTGTAAATTGAATTTTATATGTTCTATGTCGGTGGGCTGGTCGTGTGTGGGTACAGATTGATGAGTAGATAGATAATTTCATCTACTACATATATGTATGCCTAAACAAGAGTTAACGAAGCGTTAAATAGCCTCCAGGCAGTTTTTTTACCAACAGAATACTGCCAAGAAGATTTATTTAGCTTATTTATTAATAGGGTAGAGCTCGCGATGAAATCGCGGATTTTTTTTATGTCACGCATTATGGTCGAATATCATGACTCCACATAATGAATTTGACCTTTATCTTCATATATACATATCTCCTTTTTTAGTTTTATATAATTCTGAACTGGTGGCCTGGAAGAGATCGCTGAATTGTAGCGATAAGGCCACCTTTTGCTCTATTTATTCTGTTATGTATGTTCTTATATATTTATAATGCAATAAAGTTGTTAAATAAATACATTTATATAAGCGCTTTATAGTGAATTTCCCAGTGTGGATATTTAAAAGAAACCTCTTTTCACTCACTGACCGCTGTATAAGTATACTTACTTATTTTATATATAGGTACAAAATATCTCTACACTTAGAAAATGTCAAAGTAGATTTCAAAAGAAAATCATGAGCAAAAGCTTCTTCTTCTATGCTATGCTTGAAATATTTTAATTGTGTTTAAAGATTAAGCAGCGATTTGCCAATCTATAAGCCCTTACTCTTGAATATAGCTAATCACCGTTGCATAGGCCGCACCAATCGTAATAGCGCGAGAGTGCATGTCTCCGATGGCAAAGCTGATAGCATTGTCCGGCGTCTGCGCGCGCCGATCGCGTCGCCGATTGGGGAGGCCTGTCGCTTATGTGTCGCCTACCGCCCTATCTGGAGGTCCATCGCACGCAAATTATAATCGATACCATTATTGTAATATCCGAGTGGAACATTCGCACTAGCTATTGTGCTTGCGCTATCTTTTAGACATGTTATAGGGAACTTGACAAGGGAGTTTACCTAGCAGTATCCCACATACTGAGTCAAAAAATTACCCTTAGTAATATCAAAATATGAACTCTGCCAAAAAATGAGTGACAGTCATACATACGAGTATTCATGAGGTGATATTAATTCTTAAATATCAGTTCTTTTTTTCGTTTCACCCTGATATCTTAGTAACGAAATAGTTTAATAGCAATGAATAATATATTCATTTCTGAATGCACTCTAGTAATAAGTCCTCAAAAATCATATAATCAAGTAATAAAAGTTGAAACTAATCTCTTTCAAAGCCAGTCATCAGTTTCTCTTTGTACCTAAATAGCTATGCACGGCTTTTTTCGAATTGAAACTATTGTTTTTGGCCAAAGTGGCCTTGAAAACTATCCGGACTACTGCAGACTATTGTTTTAGTGCACCCGGAATGCGTAAAAATGTTTGTGTTGGACATTCGGGGTCTTTTTCCAGAACAACCAACCACAATCACATCATAATCGGATGGATAGTTTAGGAGTGCATACATGACAAACATACTCACATTGATTTTTAATTTATATAGACTATGGTATAATATTGTAATACTTTTATAAAAATACCTAACTGTACTACAACCATTAAAATTTTCGATCAACGCTATGTTAATGATATCATTACCGACATAAAGTGCGATAATAAACATTGTAATTGATTAATTTGTCCGATTTTTATCTTTTCAATTACTGACGGTGGGCGGTATGTAAATACTCTGTTAATATATAATTAAATCTTTATTATTTTTCCTTACCAATTCTGTTATATTTTAGTTTTTTATTAAGTCATCAACTTCACATCTAATACATTTTACTTGACTAATTAGTACAATTTCTAACTTAGATACAGGTACGTTATTATCAAACATATTATAATTGCGTAATATTGCTATACTCACATACCTACCTACCTAATATCTAATACGTATGAGTCACATTGAAATAATATCTAATATATAAAATTCTCGTGTCACAGTTTTCGTTGCCATACTCCTCCGAAACGGCTTTATCGATTTTTACCAAATTTTATATGCGTATTCAGTAGGTCTGAGAATCGGCTACTATCTATTTTTCATCCCCCTAAATGTTAAGGGTAATCCACCCCTAATTTTTATTTTTTATTTTTGGACGAATTTTTTTGTTTTTATTTTTTTATAATGTGGCATTAAAAAATACATACAACCCTAAGTTTTTACTTTTTTTGTCCAAAAATCTAGACCCGTGCGAAGCCGGGGCGGGTCGCTAGTATAATATGTATATTTAAAATAACAGTTTCTTCTTTCATTTTTAGTCTCGCGTTTTTCTATGGATAAAAAATGGGAGGGATGAGTTATACTATAATTTATTTTTACCATCCTAATGTAGGTAATAAGTCGATGCAAAATTATAATATTATATGTATTTACTTTATATAATTACTGAAGTAGGTATTCACTAACCGGAACCATTTAGTTAGATCATTAATTTAAAATACAATTGAACAAAATTAAAATATTAAATGAATTAATTACATGATAATATTTATTAGAAACTTTATATGAAAATTCGTAAACAAAACAAAGGAACAGGTGAAAGCCCTTTGTACACAAGGTTAATACACTAAGGCTTCACGCGAGACACAACAGCTGTTACGTAAAAGAGCGTTTAACGGCTTTAAGCTATAAATTGGAACGATATAAGGTCAGGGTCCCCATATAAACGTTCGGTGCTCGATGCACTACACCGCAAAGTAGTCATTCGATTCAAATAAATTACCATGTAATGGCACGTTAATTTGCATACTCTGGCCATCTACCGAAATCTCGACAATCTAAAAACAACTTTATTTGCTGGACTTAAAATGAATATTTCATTTAATATGGTATTTCATTCAAAACTTCGGCAGTGGTGGTGCCATAGCGGCTGAACAGGGAACTAATAGATTTTTTGGAAGTTCCAACGTTATCCAAGAGATGGCGCTAGCATAGAAAAGCTTGTCGGGTTGTTGTTTCAGTACGATAGGGTGGAGCAGGGGTTGAAATGGTTCGGTGAATTGTTGCGAGGGATGCTTTGGAGATATTAACACGCTGCATAGGGTAGTTAAGAGATGGCGCTGTTCTACTGGCGTCGGGTTTTACCTTTCGCACATACATCTAACTCAGAAATTATACCTAAAGTTTCGAACTTTGTTCATTGGTTTTACAATAAAGCGACGTATAAGGCCATATAAAAAATCTTTATGATTTAAAAGTGAATCCTGTGGGATGTAATATATTATTATGTAGGTATGTAGGTTATAACCTAGGTAGTATAGGATATTAACTATCTGTTGATAATGTTTAACATTAGTATAGTCTGTCTTATTATAACCAATTTTATTATTATTTATAAAGTTTATATAAATTATCAATTACTCATTTTCTACTAACTCATAAAACAACAATTAGAACTTTGAAGTTGCACAACTGTTTCTTCATACAAAACTTCAAAACAGTCATTTAACAATTCTATGTAGAGAATGCAACAGCTACTGTAGTCGCTTTTAAATCGTTCTTTTATACTAATCTTTAACAATAAAAGTGAAAGCCGAAAAACTTTATGCAAATTTCGTTTCGCATAAACATACCTGGCTTCTCACTTTTGACGCATTGTATAGACATTCAAGTTGACAATAGTGGTCGTAAATTATAATCTCCCGTAGGAATTGACCCAATTCTCACTTTTGTTACGTTCTAATATTGTTTAGTAATTTGACTTACCTGTTCATATTGAACAACGCGGATGGAATGTTTGTAGCGGATGAAACGAACAATCATCAATAAAAATGAATATTAGTACTTACTTACTAAATGATTTTGAAGCACTGTTAACACGATTGGTATGTAATAATAGGCATCAGTTTGTCTAGTGTCGAAATGACGGACTTGCTTTTCTGTTCGTTTCACTTATAAGTGATATTTCTTCTTGAGAAGCAAGCAGCTGGTATGTTATGTGTTACTACAGTTGCAAGAATGTTGACGTACCTATTCATGAGAATTGAACCTGGTGATAACTTGACATAATCACGATACCAAGCAGCCAGGACTATGTAAATGACACTACACCCTAATCGAATCTGCAAAATCAGATTAGTATTTATTAATTTCGCCGAGTTTCAGTTAACGTTTACAATTGGGGTCTTTCAAAACAATGCTCCGAACAATTATACACCCCAAACCATAAATACAAAGACAATTCAAGCATACATCCGAGAAATTTAGACGTCTCATGCACTAAGCAAACACATATGATTTATAACCAAACACGGGGACCGTTGACGTTTCCACGCCATAAATCGCGTCCCTTCAAGGCGAGCGGACATCGGGTGGTATATGAAGAGCATGGACTCGACGACAGTGCGGATAAGTTCGGGTATAAACGCTAGGTATTCCCGGCCCGGTGCGCCCGGGTAGCCCGGGTATAAATCTGGCACATCCGGCTGGCTACCGCGCCGGTAGTGGCGACGATTATTCACCCAATATCGAGTTTTGGCTTCACTTGCTAGCTTCTAATCTTTGGTTTCGTCGCAGCTGGATTTATGACTATGCCGCTGGCTTTTTTAATAGTAGGTACTAGTG
This sequence comes from Anthocharis cardamines, assembly GCA_905404175.1. Lineage (NCBI taxonomy): Eukaryota > Metazoa > Arthropoda > Insecta > Lepidoptera > Pieridae > Anthocharis > Anthocharis cardamines. Next base: position 8,146,911 of record FR989959.1, read on the forward strand.
TACATCTTTGAATGAGAGCAAGACCACTTTTTTTAAATTATTAACTTACTAATTAAGTTAAAGAAAAATCTTAAAGAGAGTGTGGGCTACATTATCATATTTTTGGTTTGTATGACTGGTGAAGAACCTAGCTTAGTTTGGTGCTATGATTATAATAACGACTAGGAGAACCCTTAAATATTAGGTATACAAACTTCCTTAGTAAAGGTTTTATTTTCATAGCTAATCCCCATAAGACCTTCAAATAAATTTGTCTCATTATACCTGCAGAAATTATTACTTACAAATGTTATTTACAAATTTATTTTTTGTGTAAGTATTATGTATACAAATTATGCCGCTTTATAACTGTTAAAAGGTGACCCACCTCACCTTTCTGTAGTCTGTAAATCTTTAGTGCGGGACTACGTGATACTAAGGAAGCGGAAGCGACCGCGATCGCGGCGGTATTAGCGTCTCCGTGGCCGACGGCGTTTGCGCGTTACAGGTCTTTTAAACATAGAGAACTATATTTTTTCGCTTGAATAGTACAATCAATCGCTCAGTCATACTAGTTAAACTTCGTTTATTTTGATGTGTACAGTCACAAACAACATTATAAGTGTTTTTTTATGTTAGATAACGACAGACGAGAATGAAGTTCACTTGATGGTAGGTGATCATCCTCAGCCACAGAATATGAGTCAAAGATCCGCTGTCGATCTACTTTTTACTTCGAGTTTCGGAAATCCATAGACTGAAACCAAACACGCAATGCACTTCACGGTTTTTCATCTTTTCAATTATCGCGAGTTGGTCAAGGGCAATATGTTGATATGTCGCAAACATTTAAAGAGGCCAGTGTTCTGGTCCAGTCCAAGAACGTCCAGTACCTCATATATTAAGACAGTGTCTTAAAATGCCTAGCTTTCCATCATGATCATCTTTCACCATCACATTTAGGTATGTTTAATTTTTTGTTAGGTAAACATAACATATGTATTTGCTCGCTACCGCTTCCGCTTATTTACGTGTCTAAGCGCTTATTGGAGAGAATTTTCACAATATGTTGACATTAGTACTATTGTGATAGGTAGTAAAAGTAGGTAACTTTTCCATTGAGATTTTCTAAATTTTGGCTTTTCAATAAAATGCCATAATCCCTTGTTATACCAAAGTTTGTTTCTGATTGAGTAAGGAAAAGGTACATATTATCATATAGATGTCATTTATGTGGTTTCATCTACCATCATCTAAAGCTCGAAATATGCAATATATAAGGTATAATTCAAAAACACACGACTAATGTAGAACCTTCACAATAAATCAGTTCGCCATTTTTGTTTTCAACGCACCGATAACTCTTTTGTCACGGGGTGATGTTGGGGCCAATGGAGTTATTTATATTTTCTTTTGCTGGAAGAAAATTTCCTTTCTGTTAGCTTCATGGGTCAGTGATCAGATTCGCTGCTGTTGTGGGTTACTTAGGCGGCCTGAAAAGTAATGAAACTAAATTTTTTAAATATTTGTATTATAGCTATATAATTTTATTTAATAGAGGATCTACCAAGTTTGTTGCCAGCTCTAGTAGAACCACCATTCCAAACCGGTGGTAGCTTTAATTAAAAAAAAGTTATTTTTTTTAAATTTATATGACAATAGTATTGTTAGAGAGTTCTTGACACTCACGTCCGCGTTAAGCTGTAAGGTCCAACAGTGCAATTCCACCTAAAAATATTGGTATATCTTTTTTAAATTAAGGTACAATTTATATTAAGGTTTTATCAACCCAGTTCTTTTAATATAGATTACTCTGTAAACGAAAGATACTAATCCAAAAGAGATGTTTAGATATATTTAGACCTAAAAAAATAGTTCGCGTTCATATCCAACTCTATTACGGAGTTATTTCCATTACGAAATTTTCAGTTTCAACCTCATCCGGCTTCACCAATAGCTCCCCACCTTTACTTCGCGACCCTGTTCATGGCTGCACCCCAGCGGGCAAATAATTGTTTATTTTTCGATCGCCACACACTTATGTACGTCATCCATTATTTGGCGAACTACTTGAAATAGTTAACTTATGACCGAATACAGAAACGCTAATCAACATTGAGGTGTACTTAAAAGTATTGTTGTCTCTATCATTTATATAAGAAAAATCTAAGATAGATATATTTTGAGAAGCCTTCACTTTTGATTATCGTTTCATAATTCCGCGGGTAATAATTATATTATTGATTGATCTATCAATAACTATTGATCTTCTCGGTTTCAAAAAAAGACGATTCAAAAGTGCTTATTCTTTAAATAATGGCCCTTTTAAATATTGTTTTTATATTTAATTAAAAAAAAAAATGTCGATTGCAAAAAATATATTGGCTTTCAAAATATATTTCTTATGTTTACTATCGGTCAATTAATTGCAAAAAATCTAAAACACTAAGTTGGCTTAACAAAAGTAGAGACTTAAAAATACTAAATCACCAATTATTTTCTTTGCTCATACTATTCACCCGGCTCAAGTAAGTAACCAGAGAGCATACACAATAAATATAATATATCCCGTATTCATTAGCACAATTTCATTAACATCTTGAACACCCCGGCTAATACATAGAGGAGTTGACATAAATAACAGAGCATAGTAAAGCGGCGCATAGACAACACAATAGCAAATGTCGGGGCTCACTCGCGACCATTGTACCGTGGCGCGGGAGGCGTTTCGAATCAATGGAGGGAATTATCGGCACATAGAACTACATGGATATTCTTTATACTATTTTTTTAAGTAAGGAAAAGAGTTCAAATTAATTGTTCATGAATATGTCCGAACACTCAGAAATTAACAGACAAGCATACAATTTATATATCAAGGTTTATCTGTCTATTAATATAGGTTCGTTACCTGGACGAAATTTCCACCCGTTTAATGCTTAGTTTCAACGTAGGGCATTATATTTTCAATTATACCTATGTCAGACCCGTCTGCATTTGAACCGGCGACCTATCTTAAATTTTATTTTATTCACACCTTATAAATATAATATAAGCATAATAATATAATGGTCTTTAGCATATTACTTTGTGGTTTAGATTTCTAAATTGATTAACTAAATATAGAGTTTTTTTATTTATATATTAAAAAATAGCGTTTCCATCACATTTTCTGTCCAAGATTAGTCCGTCCCACGCAGCGTATCGGTTGAAGAGGTAAATGAAATGCTATCCGGAGGGGAAAACTTAAATTACTGAATTTGAGGGTCAAAGAAATAAGTCTTTTAGACACATACGATACGGTACACTGAACCGATTGATTTAAAAACGCTGAACTATTTAAATTAAATTGTATTGATTTTTCGCACCCTTACTGATTCATCCCTATAGTACTTTTCATGCCATTGGTATTGGGATTATATGTACCTCATATTGAACTAATAAATTGCATTATAGACACACGCACACAAATATTCTTATATATACTAGAAAATCAAAATATATTTAAGGTATGTCATGTCTATATGTATGAAAATCATCACTACTCAGTTAAATTCATAGTAAAATTTTCACATTCTTTACGACCGCGGCGCCAAGTCTACTTTCGTGAGTATTGTGGAAAGATTACAATCTACCTAATAAAGTTATCAAATAATAGGAAGTAATAAAATAAATGACGTTCACAAACTTGAATCCCATAAAGTGTTTGACAAATGCATCACATTACGAATTGTTTAAAATAAGGAAGGGTCGTAGCACCTAATGATACCATTTACGATTATCACCGACGATCGCTACCACACCGGGTTAAATGCCGCCAAATTTAAAAAAAGAACGTCATAATCTCTGTTAAGAAAAGTTAGTGTAGCTTGATATTGTTTTTTTTTTAATTTATACTCTATGGTCAGTAAATAAAGTTTATATTCATGCCGTTTGTTAATCATAGAAGAAAACATCTGCCGTTTAGCTCGGAGTCTAATACGTTTGAATTTTTGAAAAAAGAAGATGGCGCAACAGATGTGACATGTTGGATTCTTTCAAGCAGATGTTTATTAAATTCCCTCATCTTAGATTAAGCTGGCGGATGCTTTTGTTTTGTCCAGTTGAATTTCAAAAAAAGAATCCTTAAATGGTAGGGATATTTATTGTATGATATGCGGGTGAATAAATTCGTTCGATCGTTTTTACTGCAATTGGAGCGATTATCTTATACAAGTTAGGGGCAGTTGTTTTGTCACATTGTTTATTATTAATTTAATGATTAATCAGAATAATGATGTTCGTGATGACCTTATAATACCGATTCGTGTGTGTTATCTAATAATTATAGTTTCTTTTTTAATACTTGATACCAAAAGGATAATGTTTACTTAATATGTATAGTTTTTTTTATGTTAGACATCGACAGATGAGCATGAGGTTCAGATGGTAGGTTGATGCGCTGTCGACCTACTTTTTACTTCGAGCATTCGGCAATCCATTGACTGAAACCGAAACGCGCAATGTGCACTTCACGGGTTTTCCATCTATGAACCGTGGTTCGTTACCCGGTGGGATTTTCGATATTCCTCTCACCCGATCAATGCCCGAAGTTACCAGACGTGGGGAAAACATGCTCACAGAAAATTATAAACATGTCGTCCCGGTTGGATTCGGACCCACGACTCATCGATGCGCATGGCAGGTGTTCTACCGAACGTGCCAACGAGCCCGTCAAAAAAGTTTTACGAAGTTTGTAAATTATCTTTTGAAATAAGAGGACATTTGCCTATCTTCTTTAATCAATCGGGCAGTAAACTCTTTGATCATATTATACAAAATTATTAAATTTCCTTGTAATTTTCTGTTCATTGAATACAAAAAATCATGTGAAATCATAGGTAGGTATAGCGTTCACCGTATAGCTTAATTTATATTACAAAAGCGAAGGTGTAGTAAACATTACTAATGCCCGAAACGAATCAAGCATTCGTTATATCGATAAAAAAATCTTAACGAACTTTTGAAATTATCGTGAAGCCGAAATTTCACGGTCAATTTTTATATATACCGGCGCGGGTTGGCGCTGGCTTAATCTAGTACAAGTTTTAGTGCTCTTTGACACGCAATCCTTCGTGGACTGAAATTAGATAAAGGGGAGAATGATTTTGATAGTTGGGAAACGTTAAGACCTTGGCCAGAATTATTATGTATTTCATACAAATTTTATGTAAAAAATACAAGAATTTCTGTTCTATACTGCTGGCACGCTACTGGAAAAGTTCAGTTATAATTTATTTCGGTATAAAATCCGCAACAGAAGCCGCTAAACGTTACACGATTTTAATTATTTAGTATTTGAGAATCTAAATATTATGTTAAAACTACCAAGTTTTCATTTATAAATATATTCCGAAATTTTGAATAGTCTAAAATCTAAATCTTCTTCTGTTGCTGACTGAATTAGCTGGAAATATACGATATTATAAAAAAAAAATAGGTATTCGCTTTTATGAAATTAAATCGGAGATCAATTAGCCCGTGAGCTTTTAAAATACTTTTTAATACGTAGAAGCTACATTTATTCAAGGCATTGCTTGTTATGATTTAACACAAACCTACTCGACCGATTTTAAAAATCTTTCACTAAAAAAAAGCTACATTATCAGCGAGTAACATGAGCTATTTTTTTTTCTTTTATGTTGTAAACTGTAAAGTACATCTACATAGCACCCGTGCGAAGCCAGGGCGGATCACTAGTGATAAATAAGTATGAAACTCTTCACCTACTTCTGCTCTATGTTATTGTAAGTACCAACCACAGCAGTTCCTACTATAAAAATCATGATCCAATTACTTTGGTTCTTGGCTAGCATTAGACATGACGTCACTAACTGCCATGGTCCGTGGTTCTATACAATAGGCGCCACGGGCTATTCCGGCGGCCTCGCCCTACACCGCGGATATAAAATTTATGAGGGGTACATTCTCACTCTATAATTACGTATCGATTCGGGGGCCTGTCACGACGCCCAAATATTATTCATGCGTCTTCAATTACAGCTTTCAAATTATACTCTAACATTACTCCTACCTATACATATGTGTAAGAGTTTTTTAAGTAATGTCGGGTTAAGGTTCTTTTAAATTTCGTTACATTTGAAAAAAGGATGATACTCCGTAAGTATAATCCAAAAACGTATTTTGATGTCAATGAGTTCGACGCACTAGGTATTTGGTTTCAATCGATCGCTCCAGATCATATTCAAAGTATCAAGGGGACGGTAGTCAAAACTCAAAAGCATTGAACGAAAGGGAAAGTATGACACGTGATCGCGAGTCCCGTTGCCACAATACCTGTTGCAGTCTTATTTACGACCCAAAACAATCGCTTTATCTTGCCTCGTCCATATAATGCGGTCGTAAAACCCGATTTTTTCCATGAGCCTTATAGCCTCTTGCATAACAGCCTTTGTTTATAAACAGTGCAATTCAAGGACTCTGTACCTTCTTTAGTAACAAATTCTCAGTCGCAGGACGATGATGTCCGAAGTATTTCAAGCCCGATCAATATCATGCTCGATTAAAATTCATCAGGCGTCTTTTATAAAGTACGCTAACGATTAATAGCTTTATTTAAACGTTTACTTAATAACGCTTAGTTGATATAAATAATGCTTTAATAGTGATATATTCATCTTGTTTAATATATAGGTTGATATGTGCTAAGTGAATTAAATATTAATGGTAATACAATTCATACTAAATAGTGAATCAGAATACATTTCTATAAAAAGTGCGGTAAAGTGTTTCGTTTGGAAAGATGAACAAAAAGTGTTAGTGACGCGAGAAATGGCGGCCGTGGCTTTCGGGTGGGGAGAGTGGGGACAAAAACTAATAATAACTGTGTGTCACCCCATCACCGCCGTGTCCCATTTTGCCGCACCTCCTCGACGTCACGTGAACTTTGCTCGAGTTTGATCTACTCGCTTCATGATAAGGGTTTGTAGTAAAATAACAAGGTTGAATAATATACTAAATAACTGTTTTCTTATATTAAAATAATGTCCGTTTTTAGAGCTTTTCCCGTAATAATAAGATCCGTTGATTTATTCTAATAATGTATTATTCATATCGCACTTTGAAAACAAAAATGTCATTACCTATTCAAAAACTTATATTTTTCGCCATTTGAAGTTAATGATACTGTAGTTTCGTGATCAATATTAAGTATAAAATCGTTTATATAATAGCAATTAAACACTTCAATAACAACAATTAACATTAGACTATTTAACTTTAAAGTACTTTGAATAAAATCAAATCAAATAACAATGTTCTTTTTTCAAAAAAAATTGTTAAAGAAAAAAGGCATATTGCCACTTTTGTTTGTCTATGTGTGTTCAAAGTGCGATTTGTACTTCCATATCATATTATACACATGAAACCGTGAGTGAAAGCCGCCTTTTTGATAAGTGCGACAACTCAGGGGGTAAAACGTTTTAACATCAATTATTCAAATTAATAAGTTAAATGAGTTTTTCGATTAATATTTCTTCACTGAACATGATATTCACAATATTATCAACACAGATTAAATTGATTACAGATCAAATTGATATTTATCGTTTCATAATAGGTACTAACAGCGATAAAGCTGTTTATTAAACACTAATTGCCATTTAATAATCATGAATTAATTTGTGCAAAGCTTAGCACCTATACAATTATTATTATCTAAAGGACCCGATCGAGCATCTAACGTAATTATAACATGCCTTCCCTAGTGTAAGTCACGATTTAAACTATCTAGGCGTGGGGCGAGAGTTTAAAAAGTTAAGTCCTCGTTAGTACGAGTACGTAGCAATAAGAAATATGTATAGATAGCGTGGCCGGAATCAGATTATCATCGCGGCCAAGAAAAGTCGGGCCTACACTGAGAGATTAAATAACAAGAGTGAAGTAAATATTGAAAAATACATCGAAAGTATTTTTAAATAATAGTAGTAAAGGCAAATGGCGATCTGATAATGTTATTTACAAGAAATTCTGACATAAAGTTTAAAATGGGGCATTTTACTCGTTGTGGTAGGTTTAGTTAATCAAACTTGGTGTACCCCCGAGTTAATGTAAAAAAATCGATGAGAAGATTATCTTAAAGGAAACTTATAAAAAATATAGGCATATAATTTAACAAATAATTATTTGTTAAATTATATGCTTATATTCTACTACCTATATCTAGAAAAGAAATAAACTTAAATTTAGTTTTATTAAAGTAATAACGACACGAAGACTCTCGAAACTGCTTGATCCTTTGGTCTTGCGTAGAGATGTTCAATATTATCACGTTTCATTGCGTTTATTTACACACTCCTGTTTGAGCAATTGTTTGTATAAATTCCTATCAGTCAATTCCACAAATCCGATATCATATTTTGACTCCCATACTAGCTCTACTCTCACAATATTTAACTTCATATTTCCACAACTTTGTGTCGAGTTAATTCCTGAAAAGCTTTTTACACAATTATTGAATGTTACAAATTCTAACGATCGGTATTTTAAATTAAGTAGTACAATTTAGGAACTACTATGAGTACGGTCTACTCATTTTTTAAAGCCCCCCAACGCACTCCCAAGCCCTTTGCTATTGCAAATATTAGTGGGCATAACCCATTTAATAAAGGAATGTAGTACGAGTATATACTTAAAAAGTGAATTACGCAGTTAAGCACATAAGATATATATAATTAACTATGTGAAATAATCTAGAAAAATGTTTTTTATTGACTTCATAAACTATATAAAAGCTACCAGTACGCCACCACCCTTACTCCGAAGCCGTGAGTTAAAGCGGGCCGATAGTCCTGGATGTAAACATGCGAAACACGATCAACTCTACACGCTACTTCAACGTATTTTTTTTAAATTGGGGCCTAAGATATACAAAGTGAGTATTAGCAATAGCAAATACAACTATTTAATAAACATACCTGAATTACAGGAAAGCCTAATTATAGTTTATTTAAGGTCAAATAAGGTAGGAAAAAAAATTCTATTGTATCTAATTTCCTATGTAAAGTCCAAGTAGGTAAGTAAATACTTTATTGCGCACAATAAACAGGAATCATAAAAAATAGACTTACGATTTATATATTATTATATTAAATAATATGTCAATGGTAACAAAAGAACAGTGCTTAATCTATATATAAAACCTTTTTAAAAAAAGACAAAAGCTCAAAAAAAGTTGAAACATCCGGAATGCTAAATGAAAATCAAATATCGAATGTGGAAGTCGCCCTCGCGTCTCCCGCGAAGATTTATTATATTTGTCCTACGCTTATTTCATTATAGTCTGTCGCAATATGCATACGGCCTTTTTATTATTATAAAAAAGATATTTAATATTATCTGTAGGATAACTTGGAGATTTAGGGCCAGTCTCACCGGTTCTAAATAAAGTTTCAGTTAGTTATTTGCCATTTAACACTATCTCACAGTTAAAGGTTGCTGATATATTTTTTTTGTTTCACCATCTAACTCATAGATAAATTAACTGGCAAATAAATTTATCCGCCACTTATTATTTGACGGAACGGCAACATCGCATTTTTACGTTTCGATACGACGAGCAAATTATTGCTATTTAAAATCTATTTTAAAATCATAAATTGTATATTATTTTTTATTTAAAATGAGATGTGTTTACTTTTTTAGTGTTCTCAAATATGATTTCATTATATTATGATGATAATAGACAGTGTATGTAATATAAATAATAAATAATATGATTAGAAGTTTGTGTTCCAAATGTATTTACGTCAAATGGAAAGGAAGATGTCATTTGTGACAAGGAATCTGACTTGTTTGGATTATTGATTAATCCATTAATTTTCAACGATTGTGTTAGACTATATTGTTATTTTATGTTTATTTAAAATGGAAAAACATACGATGAAGCGGATCTTGTAACGCTTGCAGACGTAAAAAAACATATAGGGGAAGCCCGGGCAAGACGCATATGTTAAGGAAAAGTGTTAAATAAAACTACAATCCGAAAATAAATAGAACTGTTTTGTACTTTTATTTGGTACTATGTTTAATAATCTTTAAAAAATAATATTTAAAATTATAAAACTTAATCAATTTCTATATTAATTATGAGCATTAACAAAAAGTATCAATTATCCGTTTTGCCCGACCCCCCCGGGCAAAAAGGATATGTTGATATAGTTTAGAATAGTCTTCACATTCATCACAGAAGTAGCTGCCAACTCCTATATAAGGTGTGCCGTCTTCATGCGCTATTGCACTGATTTCCTCCCGAAGTCAACTTCACGTGTCTCTGCAAAGTTGTAAACGAAATTCCAAACTTCTTTGCGGTCAGATTGATTGTCCATCATCTTTTACAGCGCTTACTTCTGTGTTTAATGATTAACTTTTGTGTTTATAATTTAACACCATCTAAAACAAAGTATATATCTGTTACTTAAGACTCAAATCCGGGAAAACGGATACCTATTCATTTTGCCCATATCCGTTTTGCCCAAAACTTCAAAATTAGTAACAAGTCAAGGCGTGAATTGTTATTAGTAGGTAAATCAAAAGTAACAATTACAATGTATACTTAACTAAACATATAATTGAATAAATAACACTTATTGATAGATAACTGGTTGGTTATATAAAAAGTTGGTATACAAACCTTCACAAAAATCGTAAGAAAACTATGAAAATGTTTTTTTTTAATCTCCACAACAGATGCACTCGCGTAATGTTTTGGTTGAACTGTCATGGCATAGCTGGCCACACGGGTCATGACTTGAGAAATTAAAAATAATTCCATATATAATAGATTTTTGGAAAAATCGATTATTCTTCTTACCCACACTATGCTTGTTGCCCGGGCTTCCCCTAATTGAAAATAAAAAAGTGATGCGACTGTGACTTGGTAAAGTAAAGAAAAAGCCTGGAAGGATCTTGAGACGGGAGTTAATGCATCATCTGGGTCAATATATCGCAATCACAAACACCTCATGTTAAAATATGAGGCTGTTTTAAGAGATATGTAACAAGAATGTTATGCACGAATTAGAAAAACAACATCTTCTTCTCAAATAGAGTTTTTAATAAGAATTTGGGACAAAAGTGAAAAAAATGATAGTTTCGGGTGCAATTTAGTCATAATTTACAGGATTGTGTAGCACAGCACAGCACTAGCACAGTAGTACAATATAGTGTAGATTTTTCACTTTGAAATAAATGACATATTATTATAATATTTTTGTTTGTTTTCCTTAAATATTCAATTTGTCTTTTAAATAAAAAAACTAAAATTATTTTATTTGAAGGAATGGATGAATTGAATATTCATTTACTACTAGCGATCCACCCCGGCTTCGCACGGGTGCAGTCTAGACAAAGCCAGTTGTACTCTTTATATCACTTTCTGTTAATTGTAGAATATTATAAACAGCCATTATGGTAAGCCGGAATCGAATTCTAAAATATTTGTTCAAAATAATTTTGGTCTACGGCAAATTACTTGATTCCTACGAGGTCGTGTAATTCATCAAATTTATTTTCTAAAAAGTCAAACAAATCCATCTCGTGACTACAGTCTACACTGGTTAATTTGAAAATGCTAGTAGTATTTATTATACTGAAAAATACTCCAAAACTATTTCTATTCCCGCCATTTATATGTTATCTTCCAGTTAAAAACTTTAACATCCACTTGAATCGGCTGTTAAGTTACCAGCAACTTTATCTGCCAGATATTTCTATTCAAGACTTGTGAAACCGAAATTTGTAGTTTATCTTGCAGATAAGTTCCGAATAGGCTATTCGGGACTTTATCAGCAAGCGGTGAGACCGGCCCTTAACTAATTTAAATATAATATAAATGCATGCTTTGAAATTACAAAAAATATTAATGGTTAATACGAATTAAAATTATAAAGAACATTAAATATTTTGGCAGCGAAAATTACGAATTTAAAATAAATCATGAAAAATATAAATTTGTCTAGAAATTATATGATTTTAAAATTAGTTTGAAGACATATTTTAGTTAAATTTTGTACTTCACGTAGGTATCACGTTACAGATTATTAATATTATTTTGTGTTATTTGTGTGTACTTAATAAATGTTGTTTCTTCTTCTTAAATATTATAATCCCTGTCTACGTCAACTTAGAGAGGTGTAAATTTTCAATTAGCTGCTCTGTGAAATCACTTAGCGGGATGAATGAATATCTGTCTCGTTCACACTCGGGGTAAGCTTATCAATCTAACACGAGTCGAACAATAGCGTCGCATGTTTGATTTATACAGGCGTTTAGTAGAAACATTACGGATAATTATACTACGACCGAGTAGTTTTAATGTTTTCGCTATTGCCATCGGTAGTTGTTTCGATAAATATCGACAAAGTCTCATTTGCTTAATTAAAAAACCGACACAAGAAACAGAACTTAAAATTGCTCTTTGAGAAAGATTTGGGATCAGTAAAAATTATAATGTACCTAATGGTAGTAAACATAGAAGATATCAAAATTACGATATACATTTTTATATCACTTACACACACAAAAATAATACATATCCCTTAATAGAACTCTTAAATACCGGCAGTCAATGTGAAAATTTAAAATAATACCTACCTGTTTAGGTAACTAACGCGATCTCGTTCGAACTTTCCATTAGAAACAAATCTTAAATTGCAAACTGTCAATTGGAGAGTGGAGAACAAATCCCAAGACGTTTCGCTCGAAGTACACCTCCACAAAAGCCGAACAGAAGTAGGAGCTCAGCTCACGAGCTTTTCAAGGGTGGTGGTTGCTTTCGGCGGGAAAGCGGCTTGAAGCGGTGTAGGGGTTGGGGTGTTGGGAGGGGGGCGTGATGGCTCGTATTGATTTAGTGCCGTCGTCGACAAAGCTATGTACTGTTAGGTAGGTGAATATCGCCGCTTGATGCGCTTTCCTTGAGTCGCGGTCCGCGATTTGTGTCACCGCTTTCGCTTTATCGATATCAAATTAGGCATTAATTAACACTAAAATATTATTGTTTATGATTTTAGGTTTGGTGTCAAGGATTTTTTTTAAATAGACATATTAATTCTAAGTTCTATCGATCACTGATTCAAATGACCGACTTTTCATGTGATGCCAATTTTAATGAATATCTAGTAGGTACTTCTTTCTTTGTTCATAGGCATATTGTCGATCTGATTAAGCTGAATCGTTTAAGTAAAAAAAGTTTTCAGTGTCATTTAGTTAAAAGCGAACCAAAGAATAATTTTACCACGCATTTACGGTTCAAATAGCAGGATAATTTAGAAAAGCGCTTTTCGTAGCTGCAGCGCTGAATTCCCCGGCGTCCTCCCGGCGTCGAAGATTTAAATGGATATTTAACTTTAGTCTCAAGGAACCTAAAGTCTATTGCTTTTAACGTCCTCCGAGTCCGAGGCGTTTTTTTAGTAAGGGAACTAGAGAAGCTTTTAGCAAATGGCTTAAAATTGTCTGGATTTAAAAACTTGTGAAAGTTTCCTTCTATTTGCTTAATTTTTTGTCGCAAGACGCTAGTCTCGCTTTTAAAATTGATTCTATGAAGAAGTGTTGGTTTATTTAAAATTTTGATAATTCTTTTTTTTTAATGAAATGAATGAATGAACATGTAAATGCGGTACCTACTAAGGAGTTTTTAATTCCTTAAAGTATTACGTACGGCTAAGTATGTGTTGTCTATGTAAATAAACGTAGGTACTTATTCACCGATTTCGTAGTGTATCTTTAAATTTCATAATATTAAACATTTTTTAATCACAGTTTCCTTCAATTAATGTGAACCGGTTTCATTAAGAAGCCAAATTATTCCACTTAGTATTATTTTGTTAGAATTCAACATAAAATAGCTGTTGTCGGTAATAAATGTCATTACATCATTTATAAGATGCTGTACAGATAATAAATGTTTAGAACTCACTTTAATTCTATATTATTTGCTAAAATTATGGTATGTAACGACTGTTTGTTATTTTTCGTTGATGAAATAATTAAAGTTTCAACAAATCAATATGTTACAGAGTACAGAGTTAGCCTTCGAAATCTAATAAAGTATGCGATAGTGTATTTTTATTTTTCACCTTGTAGACGGTAATAATTTCTATGTTAGATACAATGAATCAATATTTTTAATATGAGTAAAGACGCATAATATAACGACGAATACTCGATATTTGTATTCTTAAGTCACGTAAATTTTAAGTTAGGTACTATCAAGACATAATTAGGGCGTAGATTACTGACAGAGGCTTTGAAATTAATATTGTAAAGCTAATTATGTTGACACACCACCTTATAACATATTATATATTAAACTGGTAGATATATCTGATAAATCATATTATTGAAAATATTTGCGTAAATGGTATACAAGGATCGGAGCATATGGAAATCCGTGATCTCTGCCTAACCCAATGGGGTATAAATATGTATTGTAGTATTCACTTAAAGTAGTGTTTATTTAACAGTAACTCAATATTCTATTCATTTTTAATTTAACTGTTCAGAACAGATAATTTTAGCAGCCAAGGAAACATATAAAACCAAAAACTCCTCTAAGAATTCCTACAAAACTAAAATACCATCGTCTAAAAATATTTCGTCACTGAACTGAGTTGAAAACATTCCGTTAGCGTTGTCTCTGTTTCGTAAAGTTAATCTGTGCGGGCGTAAAAAATTTATGACCACACTGAGGTGCGCCTACGTTTATAACCTATTTTAGGCGCTTCCCGCGTATTATAATAGCGATTTTAATTACTGAAATTGATAACAATCGCATCACCATTGTTAAGATTCGCTCGCAGAGAACCCTGCCTAATTATCTCAATGTTAATTTAATTTAAAAGTTCAGATCGTAGGAATTACGCTTTAAAATATCTATATTACTATCATACTTCATCCCGAATGTTCGGAAGGTATTTGCAATTCCCAGACAAAAGTCACCCACCAGGTAGACTTTAGAGAACATCTTTTATTTATAAGTCCACGAACAATCTACATAATGCGACCAGTACCATAATTTTGCGCTCATTTTTTTCCCGATACAAAAATGTAAATAACGACAAATGACATTTCATTGACAATTGTTTTAAAAATACATATATTCATTTCTATAGTAAATATTTTGTAATTATCTCCGACTTACATTATATTATAATATCTATCTTAATAATATTAACATTTTTTTATATTGTTTATATCTATTGTATTTTGTTTTATATTTACATATTAAATATACTTTCAATAAAATAAATTACAAAAATGAATATGGATCACAAAACTAATATCGTAGATCTTAATAAATTATAGCATACACATTATACATATATGTATGTACTATACCTATACATCCTCAAGAATACTGCCATGCGGCATGGTTCCCAGGATACTGGCACCATTGCTGGAAACTGTAAAACTAACCTGTTTTGTTATGTAAATATTATCTATAATATGAAAAACGATTTTATGAATACGCTTTAATTTTCTATAAAGTCTTACCTATAATAAAACATCTTACGACCTCGACTTTCATTTCTAGTTTTGTTAGCCTGCTTTTAATTGTACGAGTTTCTAATTGTGCCATCAATAACTGTCAGTAACTAGTCTATGTATTTTCGAGTTTCGATCGAGTTTTGAGTGATATCGCTTAAGTAGTAGGATACATGTAAGGCCGGAAACCAGCGGGTGTTCGCTCTCATAATTATATTCACGGCTGATATTTTTGAACTTTCACGTGAGCTCTTTATTTTAGGCCTTTTTTTCTAAACTTCGTGATTTACACAGCGACTGTGGATCTGTGACTGCTGGGGGTGTCGAAAGCTTTATGTGACTTTCAAATTTATTTTGTTTTAAATGATCCGGTAGTTGGGACCATTTTTTTGAATCATACGAATAAAATAGGTAAAGTAATAACCGGTAATTGAATAATAAATCTTTGGTGAGTTTTATAAACTTAATTAAATAAGAAATATTCTAGTAAATTACATAAATTGTACGTAAGAAGAACAAAAAATCAATACAATAGTTTTAATTTATTAATTAGAATAATGACTCACGATTTACTCATAAGTGTTGCTAGGCATTATTATGTAAGTACATAATGTATTATTTACAATGGCAATATATTTACCGAACCAATCGCTATAGAACATCGAACAGAAGGCCGCGACGTGGGCTGCGTAAATCTTTTCTTCTTTTTGGTCCGGAAAAGTGCAAGGGAGCGAAAACTAACAGAAAAGTAATGGGTTCACTTTTCTGTAGCACTCGCCCGAACTAATTGTTTTACTTCGATAATACTTCAACATAAGATAAACTGTAGGTATCTGTAAGAATATTACATTACTAGAGAGGCCCAAATAACTTACGGGTATTGTAATTGTATTGTATTTGCCTATACTAATATTATAAAGAGGAAAAATTTGTTTGTTTGTTTACGATTTAACTCAAAAACTACCCTACCCATTTAAAAAAATATTTTACCAATAGAAAGCTACATTATCAGCGAGTAACATAGGCTTCTTTGTATATAGTACATCTACATTGCATCCGTGTGAAGCCGCGGCGGATCGTCACTTTATATGAGAAATCAGTTGAAATTGAATACAAATGACTGATAGATGATACTTTCTCGCTAGTTGTGTATGTTATAATAGAAGGTATAGAGTAGCAATGACTTAAAAATACGTTATTTTGACGGGCTCGTTGGCGCATTATATACACCTACCACCACCATCGTTCATAGATGGAAAAACCGTGATGTGCATATTGCGCGTTTCGGTTTCAGTCTATGGATTTCCGTATGCTCGAAGTAAAAAGTAGGTCGGCAGCGCATCATGGACTGATGTTCTGTGGCTGAGGTATCACTTACCATCAAGTGAACCTCATGCTCGTTTATCGATATCTAACATAAAAAAAAGAAAGATAATAGTTTCGAAGAGTATTCAAACAACGTTCAATTGAAAATAATATTTTTGTTCATAATACTGAAGCAATAATCTAATTAAAATTTTCTTCTAGTTGTGTCACGGTTCGTGTTTCAAATTCGTATAAATCTTCAAACTCGTCGGTCGGAAATAGCACCTCGTCCGTGCATAAATCACGGTCTATTTAAGCAATCTGAAACGAAAAATCAAAAATAAGCCGCATACATGTCGCTTTTCACTTTATCGTTTTTAAAATAAAGGCTGATTTATATCGTTGTAAATGAACAAAGAAATCTAATATAGGTTTAATTAAATCAACGAAATCTTCTTTAAATTAAAAAAGATCCAATTTTTTTATATTTTTTATAGAACTAGCTTGGGTCACCTGGTATTAATTAGTGATCACTGCCGCCCATAAGCACCCGCAACCTGCAAGTCGTGAGTGTGTTATCGGTCTTTTAGTTAACTCGTGTCGGTTCGGAAAATCCACCGCTGGTAGCTGATTCTAAAGATATAGGTGCGACGTTTGTACGTGAAAGAAAATTTAAAGGCCGGCAACGCACATGCAACTTCTCTGGTTTTGCAGATGTCCATGGGCGCCGGGCGCCTTTCCATCAGATGAACCGACTGCAAAAAATATTAGGTATAGGAAAAACCAGCCAAGTGTGAGTCGGACTCGCGCATGAAGAGTGCCGTACCATTATCTATAAAAACGACGAGAACACAATGTCTGTTGTATGTAGTGTTGCCAGGTGTCCCGATTTGCGCGGGACGTCCCGATTTTCAAGGGTCTGGGGACGCGTCCCGATTTATACCTAATCGGGACGCCAAATGTCCCGATAAATCAAAAAGTGAAAAAGAAAATCATAATTTTTTTTAAGTAGGTAGGTGCGTAGTTTTTAATTTTTTACTCATCACGTCACTATTTCAAATTCAAAATGGCATCAGCTTCACGTCACTTCGCATTGCATGAACGAGAGAGCGTAATGTAATGGATAAAAACTAACTTCAGTATGACTTGTAATGAATTTTATAAATATGCTTTAAAAAACAAGGCCATTTTAAAGGCGGCAAAGTCCAATGAAAATTATAATTTTAATAAAAAATAATATAAATACTTTAGTACACTTTAAATACGACTTTATTTTTTAATTTTCACTAGTACAGCAAGCAAGACTGACTACTTGTTTTATAATAAAGACATATTTGATATCTATTTATATAAAAGAGATTCCCACCTATATAGTCACTCATCACGATATCTCTGGAACCATAAGGCGTAGCGACTTGAAATATGGTAGGAATATTCCTTTCGCCGAGTAGAGGTCAGCTAAGAACGGATTTTACGAAATTCAACCCACAAGGGGGGTTGCGGGGGCAATTGCTAGTAGATAATATAAAACTAAACTTGCACTATTAATATAGAATGCAATAAATTAAACCGTAATTTAAAAACACCTTGTTTTTTTGTTTGTCCCGATCTGCAACCCTAAATCCCGATTTTCTTGACCTCATGTACCGACTGAAAACAAATCGGACCTGGCAACACTAGTTGTATGGGAGCCCCTTTATTTTATTCTGCTTTTTAGTATTACATAATCTGTGAATTTCAACTATCTAACTATCACGGTTCATGAGATAGTGGAGTCTTAGTAATAGGGTCCCGTTTTACTCTTTGGGTACTACGGAACCCTAAAAAGCCATAACACAGAGACCTTAAAATAAACTATCCAAGGATTAATCAGATTAATATTCATTATTATTTGAATAGTTGTCTAAATATTTATACTTGACTTAACATCGAATGATCTACTTTCTATGGGAATTATACCAATCGTTTTCGCTAAGGAAATAAATATCATTGAAACCTGTTCGAAACCAGATCGATGAGTGGAATCAACGCGAGAAATTAATTAAGAAACGTGTATCCTGATTTTAAAGATTCATTTCTAAAATTTAACGCGTAATAAAATATATTTAGTACCGTAGGAAAATGTATGTTGAACTATTAAAATTCCACAATTATCTTAAAATACATATATATGCATATTCATTTCTCTTGATAACATAGCAAAAACGTAGCTTTAAATTAAAATGTAAATAGGTAAATTAGTTTCTAGATACTGTTTCTTTTACATAAAATTTTATTTCTTTTAAATAGCAATTAGTAGGTATGCACATAATTATGAGTAAAATCTAGATTCTAATGGATTTTTATAGTGGTTCATAATTGTCTGTAATTATTAACAATTCGTATGAAATTGCTGACATATATTAGGAATGAACAGTATGATTATATTTAGTTAGAATTAAAGTAAGTTATGGACCAAATTAGTTAAAATAACCGCCTCTTTGCCCAGTCGTATGCGTTGAACAAAAAGTATCATAGATAAAATTACGTGTAACAAGATTTTTAAAAATATGAGTAAAATATACGTATGTTCGTCCTGTTTTAACGCTTTAGTAAGTAGTCAATGCATTTTATTCCACGAGAAGATTTTTTACCGCAAAAACAATATTAAAAAAAAATTGTGTCTACACCCAGTCACTCAAGTCAAGTCAGATTTTAACCAAAAAAAATATTTCATTTAAATGTGTGAACTTTATTAAATCAAGACTTAATTTATAAGGAATATTTCATAATCGTATTACACTGTTTTACACTTTATTAATTTAAGTCAACAAAAAACAAAAAAATATATTCATCCGTTAAAGCCCGTTTTCAATATTTTACGATCACGTAAATTATTTAAAACATTATGTAGAGATTCCGTTATCTTAAAGACGTGCATGTATTAATTTAAGCTGACCATGTAATTAATCCGTCTTTACAACCGCTGATAAAACTTAATTAATACTTCTAGTACATTACACTCCAAATATAATACCTACATGCAATTTAAATTTTTGCATTAATTTTGCTAATTGAATTAAAGTACAAGCATTTTAAAGATTTTTAAATGTAGAACGTTTATAACTCCTGCAAATTTATTGACGTGTTTTGTTTTTATTTGTGTATGTTTTATGGGTACTACGTAATTACAAATATGTACTGCAAATTATACTTTATAGTTTAGGGAGGCAAACGAGCCTGTGGATCACTTGCTATTAAGTGATCACCGCCGCTCGCAACTAAATATCAGGAGTCGCGAGTGTGTTACCGGCCTTTTGGAATATTTTTGTAATTCATTTTAATTTCTATGTGAGTAGTCTTCGTCGTCGTAGAAGCAACTTCAACCTTGATTTGAATGGGAAACAAAATTTGCTTACCTAGTTTTTATAAATTTTAATGGTAAACATAGAAGATATGTAAATTCCCGTGTCCCCTAGTGGGGCATGGGGCAGACCCATTTCTGTGGCTCTTTTACTGATCATTTTTCTTTACAGGCAAGTAGATGATGTTTGTACCCAGGCCGAAAGAAATATTTTTTTAAATCTTGTTCCCACGGGATTCGAACTCAGGACCTCCTGTGCTAACCACTGAGCCACAGTCAGTATACATAGAAGATATTGGGATCAAAATATGTTTTCTTTATAATAAGATTATATATTATTATTACTATTGTAACCGAGTATTTGTAAGCTAAACCATTGTTGAAAAGAGTGTCCATGGAGTTTCTTGCCGGTTCTTCTCCATGAGACCCACTTTTTGGAACCGTGCAACTAGACGTTTTATAAGAGCCTGCAAAGGCCTATTTGAAATATTTTTTTTTTGATTTTGATACATAAAGATAAAGTATTTAAAGATTGTGTACACATGATCGGCTTTTAGGCCAAGTCTTATTAATTGTAAGGGCAGATGGCAACAACAGGGGAATGAATCAATAGATTTATCTTCTCTTATCAAATCAAGATGGTTAATTATTCTCAAGATGGTCAAATGTGAGTGTGAGCTTGCAAAACAGTTTAGAGCTACCCTGATTTTTATCCGCGACTTAATGAGGAATATTTCATAGATTTACAAATTAATTCCTAGCGCAAAATTCTTTTGATTTACCTGTAACCTATGTACATATTTCACTTCAATGTTTCGAAATCCACAAACGTAATTTCTTAGGAATTTTACAAACTGGCGCATGTAATTTTTTTAATGTTTGATATCGACAGACGAGCATGAGGTTCACTTGATCGTAGGTGGTACCCCAGCTACAGAACAGTCAATGATTTCTAGCATTCGGAAATGTCTAGGAATAAGGAAAACCTATACGCGTGATAGCGAATGATTTATCACCGCTGTCTTGGTTCAGTGATGTATTCGTTCCGTTTACCACTGGAGGTCCCAAGTTCAAATCCCAGGGAAACAAGATTTTAAAAAAATATTACGTTCGGGCATGGCACAGAAGCATCACCTACCTGCCTGTAAAGAAAAGTTATCAATACAAGCATATACTGCGTCTGTCTCAAAACCTACACAAGTAAGGACATTGAGTCATTCATAAACTAATTACATTGATACAAATTACACCCAAATATACAATCGCGTTCTTAAAAGGAAATGAATTAAACGTTGTCGATAAAAAATGGAAACATACGTCGATATCTATCGATGTTCGCTTCAAAAATCGTTGGTGGCACCTACTTAATCATGTCGATTGTCGATGCACCTGCCACATACATATTCATTAGCCTGATATCAGCTACCGTTCACTATCAATGACTGTTTTCGCGACATTGCAATGAATACAAAATGTAAATAATAAAAAAAATATTCGATAAATGTACGAGGTTTTTTTCGTATGTTTGTGATCGTTTAGAATACCTTTGATTAACTTATCTCGGTTTTAGTAGCTTATAAGTGGCTTAGGTACATATATGTAAAAATAATATTTTTTTAAAGAATATTAGTTAATAATATTATTTCATAGTTATAATTAATATTACCGTTTAACTCGTGAATATGAAAGATGCAGAAGGGGATGTTATTGCTTTAAATATTGGGGATATTTTTATTATAGTAGTTTTTTTTTAAATCCACAATAATTCTAACATATTACTCACTATTTAGCTTGTGTGTGTTCTATATCCAAACTCTACCTAGTGCTGAAAGCCTTGCCAAATTTGAGATAATCATATTATGCTAATTCTACCAATTAGAATTGCTACGAACCGAAAGAAATATGCAAAGCGGAGACGAATTTAATTTAAAATGAGATCCGTCTACGTTCCGCTTGGGCCCGCGTCGATCGGAACGAAATTGAAAAAGAGAAAAAAAATCGAGAGCGGAATAAATAAAAATAGATATCCCGCTACAGCGCAAGTCGCCGTTGAAATGAAAATAAAACAGCACAATGCTTTTTGTGGACGAAATAAATTAAAAAGTGTGTCGCGATTTTGTGAGCAAACCGTAGTTTCGCAATGGCCGATGTCTGTAGGTAGATATTCAACTGTTTATTGACATTCGAATAGTTTTGGCCGCAGTATTTCAATGATGTTCAATTTACATTCTATTTGTGAGGATTATCGCATGGACAATCATTTAGTTTACAGTTTCCATACTTTGTGTTTACTTACAAAGTATATATAGGATATACGCTGTATTTTGAAATGAATCCTCGAATAGGTAAAGGATACACAATGTGGCGATATATATTTTTATAGAAAAAAATTAAGAAGGTTTTCAATCAAAGGTTGATTCCTCAGAATAACATTTTTATAGCTGAATGCTCAACCTCAAATCGTCATTTATGTTTTTTAAAACTATCTGTCAGTTTTATTTTAGTAGGTAAATTAAATTATTTGAGTAGCAAAATTCCGATTATTCGTTCCAGCACGTATTATATGCCTTTAAAAGGAATTGATTCGATTTAATCGATTTAAACATTCGCATGTATTGATAATAACGTACTTTCGATCATAGTTAATGCACTCAAAACAATGTCTACGCATTAATAGGGGGAAGTTTTACCTAAATTATATTTGTGGGTCGTCACGGTTTCGCGGGGAGGGAAGAGGAGAGGGCGATTAGAGGGGTCCTTCGGGCTCATCGTAGGTGGAACTCGTAGCGTATGCATAGACACGGCATTAGAAAATGGCTGAATATTATCTTGCCTAGCACGAACGACTATCGAGAAAATATTCGAATCGTCGATCTGTCAGTTGTGTGAGAAATCATTTGAAATTTCATAAAAATGACAGCTCGACGATACGAATACTTTTTCACAAGATTGTCGTGCTAGGACCTCTGTTATGTTTAGGTACTTATAGTAAAATATATAGTGAGTATTAAATGCTATGTACTGGTCTTAGGACAATTCCAAATCCTCCCTTATTGGCTATGATAGTACGATTGTGAGCCGGGTCCTGATTTGTGTGTTATACAAATTTGTACTTTATACGAAAAAAATCTTTGGGAGGCTTTTTATTCTAGTTATATTTAGAAGTAGACTGTAATGAGTGTTAATTATACTTTTGTCAATTGTTTAAAAATGTTACATTTATTGTGTTAATTTATCGTATCGTGGATACAGTAATTTCAAATGTAAACTTTAAATACCTGAGGTTTATATTTTAAATTCTAATGAATGAATTCGAAAAACTAATACAATTCTAAGAATTGAGTTTTATATTGAGAGTTGAGCAAAAATCATAGTCTAGGATATAACATCACGAAAAGTACAACTTATCATGAATATATTGTAACTGCCTTTTACTTAATAAAATATATTAAATAAAAACTAATGAGCATGAGACAAATATTTAATACACCCATACTATAAATACGCATCGTTTGAAATCCGACCAGCACTTAAGGCGCAGGGCAATTGGGCGCTTTGTGTACGCTCTCCGAACATTTAGGCACTCTACCTAAAACCAAAGTTTTGCGTTAAGGAGTCCCACTTATTTCTTTACTCTTATTCAGATGTTATCTGTTAAGTTTCATAAGGCACTCATAAATTCAGAAGCGGTAAAAAATAATTATGCTTTGAATTTTAAGAGAGATTATTCATTAGGTATATAACATAGATAAGTATCTACACTGAAACAGGAGCAAACTAGAAACTAGACCAGACTTAAACATAATTAAGAAGTTCATGCCTCAACAAACTCATTATGAATGTCAGTCGGTTTCCATCAAACTTATTTTTACGTGAATTCTTGAATATCACAACCCGAAGGAAAAAAATGTGAATTTCTAAATCTTTATTATAACAAAAACAATTTCAAATTCAGAGCGCATAGCAATGAGCGTCCTATAGGTATTTACCTACCCATTCCGTCAATGTGACAGCTCGTTTAGCAAGGAAGCAGCTTGAAGATGCTGTCTCGAGTAGGAAGTTTGTGAAGAATTTTTAATCAGGCGTCATTGTTGGCGCGGGGTTGAGGGGCGGTGTAGAAGCGGCGGCGCGGCAGTGCGCCGCGTGCGGCCGTCGCGCCGCCCGCCCAGCAGTCGCCCGCGATTCCTGCTGCCCGCTAGCGCCTGCCAGCAGTCGTCGCCGCCCTCGCGATGCCGTCCGACGCCTGCTATCCCCCGCGAATAGCCACGCTCGCGATCTGAACCCGCGCGCGGAGCCCCACGAAACTGAATAAGTTCGACAAATCCTCCTCCTACCTGGACCACTATATAGACGGACGTGTTACCGGTGATAGTTCGATAGTTTTTCATTTTCTAGTACAAAATTGTATATCTTCGGTAGAGAGATGAAATTAGTATTTTTTAAAGTACAAAGTATTATGTAGCAGCGCTGTAGCGTCTATAGATTATCTTCTAATAAATACAGGGTCAGTTTTTATGAATTCATTGTGATTGTAGATTAAGTCGCTGAAACGAGAACTCTATAATATCCTCTGCTATAACGTAGACTGGAGTATTTTTTTCGGTAAGTTTATGCTGTGGAAATAACTAACAAATAATTAAATACATCATTCTAACTTTAGATAAACATATTAAAGCACGAAACAACGTTGATTAATTGGTCAAAATAACACGAAGCAGCGGTCAAATAAACTATTTGTATCACTTGAATGATTTTAATGACACGTGAACAATGTCTATTAAATTGTTTTCAAAATAGAGACACGATGATACTGTGATTGTTTTAGACATGAAGACCGCGGTAGTTGACAAACACGGTTGCCGACCGACAAGACTTCGTACCTTCGCGATCCGTGAATTGTTGTCCCGCCTCTAACAATATATATTTAGACTTGAACAAATGCCGACCGTAAATCGAATGCTTCGCGATTGTTTTGAATATAGACATGAAACATAGCAGCAAAACAAAGTTGAACGGTGTATGCATCTCTGCGCGCGCCCAAACTTTGATTAATAATTTCCCAGCATGCATCTGTGGTTTATAATGATGCATTGTATTCGTTTGTTAAATAAATTACATGATAGATTGATATAGCACCTGAAGTTTACATGAGCAATCGTCGGTCGAATGGCCTTTGTTTTGCGGACGCTTTCTCCTGCATCGTTAATCATTTAATCATAGCGCTTCGAGCAATAAATAAGAGCATAAAAGAGCTGGACGATCGAATAAAAGTTAAATAAAATTATCGGTTAATCGAAGGATGTAACAATAACTCATGACGTTTCGAGTGTGAAAAGGAGGTATACAAATTCAAATTCACACATACATATTACCTAATTTGCAGCTTAATGCTACATTAGAGTCGCTCTCTATACTCATGAGAAATGTAGATGAGACAAGAAATAATATAAAATGGAATAATAAATATCTTCCTTTTATAATATCGGTTTGAAGCTAAATTATAATTTAATGCTGCAAACACTTTTTACAGAAAATACAAATAGGTAAGTATTTATGTTCCAATATAGCAAGACACGTAAAAACTATAATATGCAAAAATACATGACTTGTAAAAAATATACAAACCAAGTTGAATAAGGATTCATTGCTGGTGTATTATTTTAAGCAAAAGTTTCAATAATGACTGACTAGACACAAAAAATTGCTGCTAAAAAACAATGAACTCAATAAATCATATTCAGATTTGTTCTTTGAACGTCAAGCTCAGTCTTTTTGTTCTCAAGTTGCGCTTATCCTAACGGTGCAATACAACAATGTCAAAGTCCCCGAAAAGGTAACAATGTGAATGGTCTTGCGCAAGATTTTATTTTGTTCACGAAAAATCGTGAACATTTGAAATGTGTATTGTTGGTCTTGTCGCGAGGGTGGTCAGTGAAAGCTCTCATTGTGATTATAATATTCGAGAATTCTCATATGTATAAATCAATGCTTCCTGAACTAAAACCAAGTTAAAACTATATTATTGTCATATTTATTAAATTGTTCCAAAATACGCTTTTTTATTATGCTTCGAACCTTTTAAATGCTACTTACTATATTTGTGTCTACAACAATCATGGTATCATCTTGTCTCGATTTCGAAAACAATTTAATAAAATTGTTTATATGTAAATGACATGAATATCATTCAAATTTTGGACATGAATTGAACGGTTTATTTAGCCGCTGATTATAATGTTTATTAAATCGTTCCAAAAATGCATTTTTCATAGTATATCAAAAATAGCGTCTATGCCATTTACAACCAATAAAAACATTGTATTACCACAACACAACGTGTCTGCCATTTGTGCACGATTGCAAAATAAATCATTCCTGAAACAAGTAATTAAAATACTAGTGGACGCCAGAATCAGGCATTCCGAATAACGCGGCTGGCAGTGAGATGCAAAAACATGAAAGTGTGAAGGGTGAATATCGAAAATAGTAATGGAATATTTTAATTGATTGTTTTATGTGACATTGGAACTAATAGATTTTACATTGAAACAGATTTCAAGAAATTATAGCAATGGCCATCGTTGTATTTTGTAGTGTGCTCATAAAAGTCATGATTGATTGTTTATTCAGTTCCTAAATTATTAAGTCTTATTTTTCAACTCATTTTCTCAATTAAATCATATCATTTATATTATTTTTAAAGATTGTTCTTTTTTCTAGACTAGGTACTTACATTTTACTCATTATTGAAGCCAGCCTTAGTGAGATAATACAGAATAATAAATTAGTTGTACTAATTTAAATTGAGGGTGATACGAGTAGTATAGTAGTATGGTATTTAGATTGTTGTCTTTGACTTTTATAGACAAAATTTCATATTTTGATGTTATGTTAATTTACCTGAAGATGTATAAACCGTGAAGTGCACATTGCGCGTTTCGGTTTCAGTCTATGGATTTCCGAATGCTCGAAGTAAAAAGGAGGTCGACAGCGCATCACCCATCACCCATCAATCAATCATCAAATGAACCTCATGCTCGTCTGTCGATATCTAACATAAAAAAGACGTTTGGTGTAAACAGTGTATTAAAACTAAAACTAGACTAATCTTATTTAATTTAAAATCGCTTAAATTTTAACACATGAATTAATTAGGAACAAATTACCGCAATGTCTTCATATAAAAACTAACACGCAGGACGTACCAAATCAATAAAAAAGTAAAAATCGTAAAATCAAAGCGACGATGACGCCACAAAATCAGCTGCTAGGCGACATTTATCACTTCAATCATAAAACAAGTATAATCTCAATATACCAATTAAGGTTAGTGTTACGACTGCTAAACGGCTGATGTAAATGCATCGTAAAGTTAACTTTAATAGCTCAGCTGACTGGGGACTCCTAGTACACTATAAACAAATATATAAACAACTTGTATTTACGCTTCTTACCATTTGAAAATTTCTGCCCTTTTAAGGGGCCTGCCCTTTTTTCTGCTCATTAAATTTAATAGGATTATAGAATTCCTTGACAATAATGTCATTAAAGTCAGCCTTAATGCGCTTAATTAAATATTTTGCTGTTTGTTATATCATGGATTATGACACTTTTAACTCAATTTAGTATCATTATCCACAGTGTTTATGGCCGCTTGTTGCAATATGTTTGAAAAAAGTTCAACTAGATCTTTTTTTAGGTTAGTTGTCACATTAGTGGTACATTCACCTATTAACGTTAAAACACAGCTTTTGTCATTAATTCAAATTAAGCTGCACTAATTAATGTTCACAAATAATTCACGTTCATTCGATTATATTCGTCTTTAAATTTTATCAAAGTGATAAAAACTTCATTTTCAATTCCGATAATTAATATTATTTATCTTAATAAAAATCAATTAAACATGTCGATAACACTCATAATATGAAGTTCTTAAAGACGACGTAATTTATATTTTTCGATCCGTTTCCATCATTAAGAATTCACGGTGTGATCGCTGTCAACAGTTAATGTTTGGTTACTCCTACTTAGACGCCATAAATTTTATCTCTGTAGAACATGGTATTTGATACGTGGATTTAATACTTTGATATACAAATAGCTTCACGATGTTGTATGGAAAGAAAAATGTGATAAGGAACCTTTTTTCTTGACGTTATTTCTTACACTGTTTAATGATATCATACACTTTCTGCACACTAAAAACGTTCGTTAACTTCGAATAGACATGGTAATCTTATCATTTCAGCTGACGAACAGCAGCTTTAAAACTTACAATTACAACTTTACACTATATTTAATAAGATTTTTCATATTTAGATTAATTTTATATTGAGGAAGTTTTTTTTTTAAATTGTTATTCGCATATCGACAAATCTACCAGAGTTAAGATGGTACAGTGTACAGTGAATTTAGGTAATCATTCAAGACCCTTAAGTTAAACAGCTATTAAATTCAACAGATCTATTGAGGGTAAGTAAGAGAAATGGAATCTCACAAGCATCATGAACAACCAAAACAAGCCTGAAGGCGAATTTCATCTATATTTATAGGAGCCAATTAAGCAAACGCCATTCCTATCAGGCTCATCTTAGTACGTAGACACGGATACATTGCGTGACTCCGAACACAGAGTTGCTTGTCGTAGGGCACGCCGGCTTTTAAATTGTTATGTATCAGATCCCACATCTTCACCTAGGGTTACCAGATGCAACACTGAACAGACCCGATCAAGAGGTTAAATAAAATAAATAATTTCCCCAAAATGTTCAGAAACAACGCAGCAGCATTGGTGGATATATCGGATATTACTTCATATCAAGTTATATCACGAAGATGTTAGAAAATAAATATATCTTTTGATGAAAATATAGTAATTTTATATAAGGTATCCGAGGGCCTAGCACAAACGACTCTCGAAAAAGTATTCGTATCGTCGAGCTGTAATTTGTATGAAATTTGAAATAATTTCTCATATACCTCAATAACCTAACCTAGGACGAACTGCTAGGCCGGTCAGATACACCGATATATTTAGTAGGGAACCCTACATTCACTCGTAGATGTTTAGCAATCTGACGATGTTTATGATGCTCGCTTTGTATGTCTTTATAACTATTCAAACGATGCGATGAATTTTATTTGACTTCATCATTTTGTAGAGCGATTTGTTATTTTATTTTATTCAGTAATAAAAATTAAGATTAACGAGATGTGTTCATTGAATTATAATCTCTAAATTATTTTTAATTTTATTCAAGCATTATTTATTTTTCTTCTAGAGTAAGTGTTATGTAGGAAGTGAATGGGTTTTATCATTACGGATATATTATTTAAGTATTTCTCATGGTTCTAATACCAATACGTTACTAACGGATACCTAATAATTAGTTATTTATTTTAGTCCACAAACTCATCAGTGACTGGAAATATATCTATATTTTTGAAGTAGGTTCGTACGAAGCAGTTGAATTTGTTTAGTTGTTTTTAGAGTCAGATACTGACAGTATGAGACCATCAGTCAATGATGCGCTGTGCACCTATTTTTTTACTTCGACCATTTAGGAAACCAAACCACCATTTTTCGAATTGAGCAAGCATAAGATTATTTACTGTAAATTATAAAAATATTTCATCCTGGCGGGATTCGAATCCGCGACCGATTTGAACACAAGATGTAACCAAATGAGTCAATCAAACTTGATTGATTCCTATTTGGAACATAAATAATATGAATAAGAAATACACAGTAAATGAAGATTTCCTTCCGACCCCGGCTTATTGCTATGCAGGTCGTGGCAACCACTGATTTTTGCTCGATGTCGACACAGCTTGAAATGTTAGTGGATTTAACGCCTACGGAATAAGACCCATAAACTTAACTGCGAGAAGAATTCACTATTAGACAACTTTCAGCTTAACACTAAGCTTGATAAATTGCTTTTTAAGCTTCAATGTAAATAGGCATATTCTAGATATGATTTAATAACATGACCGCATCATCATATCTCGTATAAATGAGAAAAAAAAGCTTTCACATCGTATTTCTATATAAATTATATACTAATTTTTATCCGTAATTTAGTATGATCATAATTTTAAATCGTTATTTTAATTAAATTTGGTAGCTACTAAAATACCATAAGATAAGAATTTTACCAAAACAACTTATAGATATTCTATCTCACGATGTCCGTTTAGCTATGAATGTTATCAAGCGTAGACATACATACATACATTGTTTTACTGTGCGCAATGTTTAGCGTGCGCTCCCGAGTTTACGCACACTCAAAAAAATGTATTTGAGCACGCCTAACAACACCCATAGCCAAACGGGCTTAGTGAGATAAAATATTAATACTACAAAAGCAATTAGGTACTAAACAGGTGTCTCAATTAATTAAAAAAAGAACGCTGTTGACAATTTATCGCTTCTGCAAACGATATCTTCATATAGGTTACTACAGCATTTTTTTAAATATAAACAATATAAAATTAAACCTCGGAGATATATGTATTTAAAAACGAATAAAGTTTATTTATTGCTAGGCACGCTCGTGATGTTTCTAAACGTAGACAGAAGTGGGTGTTTCGTGGGTTTATCTTGAAAAACATCAAACTCAACAGGGAGTCTATGACTCATTACCAACTAGGAAAATTTACTAGTTAACCGCTAGTACAACGTGACGACACTAATATTGTAATTTGTATTATTTCGGTTGATCCTATGATTATGTACCTACGGCTATAAATAAGGGCCAAAATGCAATATCACAACTTTACAGTAGAGGCTCTGAAAGTTTAAATTTATAGACATACAGAAATTCATTCTACATAGGCCGTTATACTGTGATAAAAAATAGTGTTTCTAAGCCGAAATTACTTTTTTAAGAGCTTGCATGATTAATTTATACCAAAAGAAAAGTAAAAATGACCAAACTGTTAGTATGGCTAATACGTATGTAATGTACATAGGACCTCGATTTTCTATAATACAATTAACTAGTCATACTCAGGATGACCTTATTTATTTCACTTATTAAAAAAAACAGAAACAACGGTATCATATTAATAAGTAAAAGACAAATCTAACTACAGTTTATAATTTATTACATTTCTTTAGACTGTTTCACAATATTTATTATTTATTTAAATTTTTTTTTTATTATTTTTTTTTAGCTTATAAACAAAGGTTGTGATATTCTGTCACTATCAGATTTTATAGTTATTTTAGCCAAGTCAGCCATGATAACCGATAAACTAAGTAGTCTACGGTCTATTTAAAATATATGATAAATGTACAGAAACAAATCGGTGTCTGTTATAGACGTGTAATATTTTTTTCTAACATTTTTTCAAATGAATATTTTTTAGAATTATATACGAACTAAGTATCTACTAAGAAAAAGCCTAAAAATCAAAATTTATTTATGTTTTCGTTGCCTATTAAACAATATTACCTACACATAAAAGAAGTGAAAATCGCCTATAGTTTATACGACAAATATAATGTTTATGGATTACAAGAACTTAAGCGATTATATTTCTATAAAAAAAAATTAAATACAACTTTCAGCGTTGAAGCAGTTGAAAACCTAAGTACGAGTATATGAATGAACTCTATGACTGCATATTACCTATATGTATTTATATATATAGCTACAATAATATATATTTCATATCACATGTGTCTCCCTCAGTATAATATGACAAAAACCGGTAGCAAGCGGTAACTTTTTCGTTGGCCTAATGTGATCTTATCAGTAGGGTAAAGGACCCGGGCGGCGGGCTTTGCCACTTAAATCGATGCTATTTATATCTTTTTGAACCACTTTCCTCGATATAAATGAATGAACAAAACGGTGCATCTGTCCCATGCTCGTTTCTACTTACATATTTATATTTCAACTGGCAACATCATACATTGGAGAGTTTAAGGACCATGATCATGCAATGTTTAAAAAAAAAGAATTCACAATGTTCTTTTTTTAAATTTTAAACGTACAATTTAGTGTAACAGTTTGCGCTTTCTACGTAAATACGAGAAGGCATTCAATAAAAATAAGAACGTTTATTTTTGAATTGGATTATATTTCCTAATTTCTAAACCTGTTTTATGGATTTTGTTTCGCTACTAATGTATAAGATTATTTTATCCTTGATAAATGTTTATGTAAATATGATTTTATGAAGAGATCG
This sequence comes from Anthocharis cardamines, assembly GCA_905404175.1. NCBI lineage: Eukaryota > Metazoa > Arthropoda > Insecta > Lepidoptera > Pieridae > Anthocharis > Anthocharis cardamines. Next base: position 8,179,279 of record FR989959.1, read on the forward strand.
CTACTTTCTTTAAGCTTAATTGAATGCAATCTCTTTTTGGAACACATCTTCAAAATGAGATATACCGCGACCGGTATCTGTATAATTATTTCTCATAAACCAAATTACTATTTTTTGTTTGGAAAGTGGATCTGTTTTATTGTAGGTAATCAGGTTTCATTAGTTCCTAATGTGAAAGTTTGTGAGGATGTATGGATGTTTGTTACTCTATCACGCAAAAATTACTAATGGATTATGATGAAACTTTAGAGTAGTATTATTTATACATCAGAATATCATATAGACTAATATGTATATCAATATTGAGTTAATGGGCCATATTATAACGTCAAGTAAGTCGGCAAAAATCCTGCTATCTGAGAGCTATTTCGGCGTTCGGTACATAATCAGTAATATTTAGTTAAAAAAAAAATATGTTCGTATAGGAGAGTGGTGCTTTAAGTAGAAAAGGCCCAAAAACAGATATTAATCGAAGTCTGTGCAGATGAAGTCGCGGGTAGAAGCTAGTTATTAATCTATCCTAATATTATAAAGAGAAAAGATTTATTTGTTACGATTTATCTCAAAAACTACTGGATCGATTTTAAAAATTATTTCATATGTAACATAGGTTTTTTGTGTATAGTACATCTACATTGTACCCATGTGAAGCCGGGCGTGTTACTAGACTAAGCTAAGGCAAAACATTCTAGGTTACATTTATAGGAAATATGAATTGGAATGGTCTAGTCTTTCAATATCTACTAATTCGTGTTGAATTCGTGATTATTTTCATGTTGGCATCACCCATCTGCATGGTAATTTTTAGAAAGCGGTTCTTTACGGACTATAAGTTTTATTTAGATCTCGAGTAATATACAAAACGTTGCATTTTTGTCTTAATTAATTTTGTTAATTGTTTTTCTTGTTTCTTAATAAGTCAAATTTAGGTATTATTTTCTCATCATGTATAATTAATTTCTATACCTATATAGGTATATACTATATAGTATAGCATATTTTTAAAGATAATATTAGCACTTATTTACTGATTGTTTTCATCTATCATGACATTAAAGCTACTTTCAAGATAATTCAGTCATTATTTATTTATGACTGGAGCCATCGCTTTTTATCGATTTTTTATGCTTTAAATAATAAATGTATATCATATGTTATTTTAGTCCAAACTTGTAAAGAAAAGTAGTTTTATCGTATTATCCGATATCTTCCAGGCGAACCTATTACTAGTTTCGTAACTTAGAAACTGTTTGACGTCTGTTACATATACATTAATAGATATAAAAAGGGATCATAAGCAGTCATTCATTAAAAACAGATGTTAAAATAATCAATTAAGTAAGTGCTGTAAATGTGCTCATTTCGTATGTTTGCTTTTATCAAGTACCTACTTTATTCCACTTTATCATATTTAAATTGAAGACTTTGTATATTTTTTTTAATAATTATTATTTTTTGTTTCAGGTAATTCTTCAGATCTGTTTAAGTTTCAGACCAATGTCTGTATCATAATGGTTAAAACTTAGAAACTCGAAAGCTTTTTTTAGTTCAATGAATAAAAATTTAATTGAAAAACGACAAATACCAACCAAATAACGACGATTTTAGTGAACATTTTAGAAAGTTACCACAACACAATGAAAATTCTCTTGTGCAATGCTCTTACGAAATCTTTTTAGACACAAAAGTGAACTAAAAAGCGTTGAACTTTACAAAAGCTCTCAGGTAAGTATACCATGTAATAGCTAGTGCCACATAGAATGGTCTTCCCCGATATGTGAAAAAGAAATAGTCATTTTTGATAAGTGTGAGGGGGACAGGTGTATGCAACTGGGTTGCGCCCTTGCAAAGCTTAGCGCTCAGCTGTCTGTTCGAAGCGGTGATGTTTGAAACACGGGACAGGCGGAGCTTAGCTACAAATCACTCAATGTCACATTTTGACATTTGAGATATTAGGTCTTTTTTTCTATAACTCCGCCACCTCTTTGTAGTTATAATATGTACCCACATGGTACGTAGTTGGCTACTCTAATACAGCTAGTCTAGTGACGTTCTTGCTGTATATAGTGTATAGTAGAAATATGAGAACACTCCGCAGACCTCATTAAACATACGCTATATTCTGGTACACTTAAACTTTGGCATACCTACTTAGTACTTATTTGACTATGTTAAAGCTTTAGGTATATCATGCAGAAGTTAAACTTCGAAGACGTTAAAGCACGTTCTATTTTCAAATTGAATAAAATGTTCTAAAGAAACTGTGACTGGCCATTAAGAATTCTCACGCCTCATCACGGCAGCCATAAAATTTACGATGCCTTGGCCGTGTTAACATTGTTGTCTCACCTTTTTTAAAATTCGAATCCAACGGCACAAACTGGATCTGGCTCGCGTCCTAAAAAATACAGCAAGTTTGATTAGAGTCAGAAATATAACTGTACCCGATTAACATGCAACTAACTGTCCCTAGGCAGGTTACTATAGCAACGTTATCAGTCAAAAAGCGCCTTACATTTTTACTATGATAGGTTATAGGGATATCCGTTATTAATTTATAGGAACCGGGTATGAGTATTATGCTCCGTGTATCCTGCAAACAACTAGAATAATTTCGAACTGTTTTTTCGCTTTTACATATTTTTAATGCTACGAACTAAAATATTTTTTGGTAAGTGCCTTAAAATAAAAATAATCTAATTACATGCAAAACGATTTTAAACATATTCAATATTTAAAATATTTTCCCAGAAATGTGGTCCCTTCGACCGCACAAGTGTCACGTTCGCATTGTTAGTGATTACGCAAATTGTCCAAACAGTCCAGCTTTGTCTCTAATAACAATAACTATGTTATTCTGCACATAATTAATTCCTAACTCCGAATTGTTCGAAAGATCTTGCCGTTATACTCGTAAACACAGCGGGGCTTAACACTTACAAACTTAGCGGTTCACTCACATCAGACTCTATTGTAAGTGCTTAAAGCTTATTTTTGCACAACTCCTATTTTAGTAAGTTTGTTAAAAATTAACTTCACGCATTCTAAATCCACATTTTTACTCATAGACAAAACAATACTCATAATGAATAACATTATAAGTAATTACCACGGAACTGTTGCCTGCGTTTTGTTTTAATGCAATTTAAAAATAAAATTTATGACGCACTAAACCACAAAGCAGGATTATATTTTTAAAAATATTATGCTGTTTAGACTTGGCATATTAGTTGAAATTCGAATTTTAATTTAATTCGTATGGAAATTTAATATTAGAATACTAATTATCGTACTTACCTACCTTACGACTTACGACAAAATGCGTCCTTCCGCGCATCCGTTTATGACATATCCTCTGTTAAATGTCCAAGAATATAAAACCTTGATATTAATTAAAAAGTTACCCAATATATCAAAGGTTAATAAAATTTGTTATTTTTTCTCACTATAAGAGTATAGAATTATATAATATTTCGTTTATTTAAATTATGCCGCTAAGATACAGATTACTGCCGGAAAAATATTACTCTTACTCTTTTAGTGTTGTAAATAAAATGAATGATTAATTCATAAATTAAATTCTCTTTATTAATAAATACAGATTATTTTTATATATAATTGAAAACATACTGCAACACGTAATAGGTACTCTTTTATCTCTAATATAACTATAATATATAGATAGATAACCCCTACAACTTTGTGGATTGGCCATTTCCGTGAACGTGTCACTGATCATTTTCATCAAATTCTTTTTTTGTTTCCTCGGTTTTTAAATCTGGAACTTCCGGTTCTAAATGCATTGAGCAAACCGAGTAGGTAACTTGAGACGGTCGCTATATCCGGACGAATTCTACAGTGTTGCGACGCAATCGTGACTGTTGCTGAATAAGCAATCTAAAGCTCCCTGACGAAGGTTGTCTCATATAATAGTCGACCCCTGGTGCGCTGAGACGGCTTGATGGATGGTCACTTTATTGAAAACCAATATAACCTACTATACCATACTCGTGACCTCACGCGAGCTGTATAAAAGTTATGGCTCTTAATTTGACAATATCAGCGAAAACTTATAGTAATTTATTGAAAACATTTTGATTATCTTGTAATATTAAACATGATGACTCAGACTTGTTTATTTTTTTTTTACTTTTATTTTTATGTGTTAGATATGGACAGACAAGCATGAGGTTCAGTTGATGATAAGTGATACCTCAGCCATAGAACATCCCATAGCCAAAGTCAATGATGCGCTGTTGACTTACTATTTACTTCGAGCATTCGGAAATCCATAGACTGAAACCGAAACGCGCAATGTGCACTTGACGGCTTTTCTATCTACGAACGGTGGTTCGTTACCCGGTTGGAATTTCGATATCTCTAGGCAGGTGCTCTACCAAACGCGCCAGCGAACCGATTAATATGAACGATTGAGTCCGTGTACATTCGCACTTTCAATTAAAAAGTCATATTTTTAATTGAAAGATCGATTAATGATTATTAGTGATTAGATTTATAAACGCTGTCGCAAGATAACTTTAATGTATCTAATAAACATTATTACACATACATGCCAATCACGATAATTTATGACTCCAGTTATCGAAACTACCAGTTTTAATCAGCCAAGGTCATATATAATTGGGACCAAGTTTACAAGGGCAGTCGAGTTTATTGCTTTTAAATTGTGGTCAAAACGTGCTGTGGTAAGTCTGCTTAGTTGCGCCAACTTAGTTTTACGATGCCTCAATCATACAAACAACTGATGGTTAGATATATTTTATGATCCCTCGAATTTCGAATAGTGTAAACGGAAGTAGACCTTAAAATTAAGCGTATGGTTTGAATTTTCTTTGATCACTGAATTATGTTAATTGTTTTACTAAAATGCAGGTTTTGGATCGGATAAAACACGTTATAATTTAAAAGATATTTCATTATCTAGGTATTCGTTAAAATAAAATTAGGTCACTGTATATATTATAAGCATATATACTATACAGGAGATAACTGTATACGCTAAAATAACGTAATGATTCTTTTATTTTTCATAATGAGATGTTGAACATTGAAAGAGAAGTATCGTGTACCTACAATAATACAGGTACATAATGCTTATTTATTTATTTATTTAATAACTTTGTAGCACACGACAAAATAAAAAAGGATAAAATATACTGGTGGTCTTATTGCAAGAGTAACAACCTCACTCAGAGGTAACAGGAATAACTGAAATAAATATGGGAATAAGGCAAGAAATTGAAAAAAAATAAGATGGGAGAATAGTATTATATGTTATTATATTATAATATATAATATAATGAATAAATAAATTTGACCATAATAATACTCGTAAATCTATTAATGATATAATAGAATTACTTATAGATATGTAGAGGCTCTACATAAATGTAAAGCAAAAAGAAAGCGGTTTAAAGCTCTATGTATGTTATTAAATTCTATATTATACTGTTTTATACGGTAAACTGATAATCAAACGGTCGCGGCCCGCCCGATGTTTCTTAGAAAACAAAAGAGATTACTTATCCGCTCGAACTCTATCTGGAAATTCCTCGAAGATATCGCGCCTTAGCTTTGTAAATTGTAACGTCAGCAACGAAACTTTACTAAAACTAAAATAATTTGCTAAAGTTATTTATTACTTTTTTATCTACTAAAGCTCAAGTTTAGCCACTGACATTTAAAATGCATTTCAATGTTGAATTTATAATGAACTCATACGCAATTAAGAAGAAGGAATAGTTGGATCGTGTCGCTAAATCCAACCGTTAATTAATTATATTACATTAAATAGTGGCAGGACTCAAAAAATGCAAAAAAAATTACATACATATTGAATGAAAAAATGGCTATATATATTAATTATATCTAGGTATATAAATGATATGATACTTTTAACAAACTTAAAACATATAGTGAAGTTTAATATATCTAGGTTATTGCACTTTACTTATTATAAAAGCTTAATTCTTCTTCAATTAATGACTATCGTATTTCAAATAACACTTGTTGGTTAAGTCAAGAAAATTGTTCCCGGTACAAGAAAAGATACTATTCTGTGGCGAATAAAACAAATGACGATTCAGAAGTGCTTGAACTTTTGACTTAAAAGTCTTGACTATCCTTTGCAAAATTATATACTACAAATTCACTGAACCGTTAAAAAAGTATGGAAATACACGACGCTAACATTATGAATTATTTGATTACAGCAAATATAAAATAAACTAGCGATTATTTCTTAAGTTCTATCCATACCCACCCCAAGTCCGCAAGACGAGAACATAAGATGGAGAAAGTTTGAGTGACGTACCCCCCTGCCCTCTGGAGGATTTATGGCGCCATATTGGATTGGGACAAGATGACACGATGCCCGGATAATTTGGGCAACGCTATCACGTGACAGGCGCCCAACTGAAATAGCACTTTAATTATGATATTCGGGAGTTTATGCTACGAGTCTCCAATTGTTCAAACTAACTTTGTTAAGACAATACACTTGTAACTAGAAATACAGAACGCACTTTAATTAACTTAATGACCTTAATAGGCATAGAAGAGTCTTTAAAATTCAATGCTTTTAGGAGTAAATATCTAACTAACTTAACATCTTGTATACTTTCTTTTAAAATACTAAGGGCAGGATTTTCCAAGGTACCTAATAGTCAAAGTCGTCTTAAATTGAGAAAATATATTATAATATATTGCAAAAAGAAATAAACAGTAGAATGGAACATTGAACATATTTCAATAATTTCATCACATCTAACAGGAATTGAGTACGCTTATACAATAAAAGACGGTAACATTATTTACTCTATTTTTTCATGCTAATCTCTGAAACTTCTTCAGTCGTTTTCACAGGTAGATTAAGCTTATGTACCTACTCTGGAGACAACAATCTAGGCAGCACATTTCAGAGGTGGATGGACCTTCGTCAAATTCGGATGAAATGTTGCCGTAATTTAAAAATAATTGCGTGCAAACGCAACACCAGATACAGTAATCAACCTCATGTTACGTTTTTATCATATTTAGTCAATTTTTTTCGATTAACAAACCTCACAAGTTTTTACTAATCCCGAGTCACAGATGCGAAGAGCTGTAATAACATATTCATAAGCTTTTTACTTGTTCCAATGAAAGATGTAATAAACAAAGCGTTCATCGGTGGGGCAATAAATAACTGGCGGGTGCACGCACTCGCGCGCAGCGTCTGTCTTGACACGCATGCGCCGGTTTTGCGTGCCAAAACACTGCATCTATGCAGGCGTTTCGAAATATAGATTCTCACAGAAAATTTAATTTATGAGGCCAATCCATTAAGCGATACTGCTTCATTCATGTATGCGTAACTATTAACCAGTTTGGGAAATTTTAACTCGAGATAGCAGTTTTTTGATCGACATGTTTCGTATTATAATGATAATGAAATAGTTGATATTTTATACATATTATACAAAAAATTAACGCACAACTTGTCTATAATGACATCTGACATAATAATTAATATCCACATATATATTGTTGTTTTGTTTTAATAATAGTTGTAGTAGTTTTGTTCTAACAAATTGTATTCAAAATCATATCACACGGTCGAGTTTTTTGTTTGTAGTGCTAAATTGTGCGATTTATCAAATAAATCTCTCAGAATATAGAAATAATAATATTTTCCGAAAAATATCTCAGAAATATCAGAAAATCAATCATAACAAGTTTACCTAGCAATCAACGCATATTTTTCACTAGTCTAGAAGTGCGAATATTGCTAAAAGAAATCTCGTTAAGATGACAATTTATGGGTTGTTTTTGCTAAATGAAAATAGTCGCGACCCGTGAACTAAGCAGACCTTTTTGATTTCCTTAATGGAATCTTTTCGCTAGGGATTTGAGCTATGCGTTCAAGTATCCGTCCTACGCAGAATTTGATATCGGTTGCCTTTTTGTTCGCTACCAATCGATTAAAGTCACATAGGTATATTTTTCGAGTGCGATTATAGGAATATATCTGATATATTAACATTTTAGTGTATCAAATAACTAGATTTATGTATATTAATGTTTTATACCTTACGATCACAGAAATAAACACAGTTAATTATTTCCTTAAAATATCATCAAGCAATATAATATGTACCTATGCTCTCATTAATTATTATTTGTATTGTCAAAACAGAGGAGATAAGTAAAAACATTATACTATAAATACTTATTACGAAGGAAAAAGTGTAAAGGCATTCCAAAAACAAATATATTTTTGAATGGATTTGACAAAAACTTTTTAGTTAAAGGTAAGTTTTTAGTTAAGGTAGGTAAGGTTAAAGGTAAGGTAAGTTATTTTATCACTTCCGGAGTGAAAAAAAATGATTTTATTAAAAATCATTTCCGTACAAAAGATACCTGTTTAACCGCAGCGTATGCTGTGCGTTGATAGATCACTCAGTCAGTTTCTCCTTCTTAAATAATCAGATAAAAACTAAATTAATTTTGGTACAACGTTCATAGTTATCAACTAAACCAAAACATCGTAATTCGAGTAAAAGTTTCTTCGTAACAAAGCACCGAGTCGGATGTATTTCAGGATTTATGACAAAGCGAAATTCTGTACCAGTTCCGTTTTTGTTTTTTTTTTCACCACAACTCCTCGCTGCTTTCCATTAGCGAAAATGTACTGTGAAAAGTCTGAGATGAAAATGAAATTGTAGCATATGCGTTTTCAGTAATGCTAATAGATTAAAGCTCTCATTAGATAGTGTTTTACTTTATATTTCTTACCACTTAGTTATTAAATGTGCCTCAATAATTAAGTAATATCTAACTCAATTCAAACTATGCATTTTGTTTCTTTCCCAATATGTCAATTTATAGGATTGTAAACTGTAAGTTGTTAAAGTAAGTAGGTACTTAGGTACCTATGCATTTCCTTCTTATCCTTAATATTTGTCCATAATTATTTGTATGTGTGTAAATATAATTATTGACATATGTATATCGAGAATAAATGCGTATCTATCTAAATATCTATATCTACATTTGAAAGTAATCGCAATAATACATATTTCAAGTCATATGCAATATTATTTGAAAACGTTGAAAAAGAGTCAAAATAATTATTAAGAAACATAAATGTTATCAGTAACATTTTAACCAATTTATAACTCAAACCACCCACAAGCTTTAATATAATAAATTCATGTTAATTCTCTCATTTCCTTTAAACTTATGTAAATTAGTTATGTTAAAATATGAGTGAAATCAGGTTGTTGAGGTGCGATCGGAGCGTTTCTTATTGATTTTAATCGGTTGATAATTTATTTTTATGTCAACGTTTATATTATAAACCAGTGGCTCTCTTTTTGTACTAAATTAATGTAGAAAGAAAACTAAATGAAGTCATGATTGATTCTTAAGTAGTTATATTTTAGTTATAATCCGTTCGAAAAACAAAACAAATTACGGTAAAAATTGATTAAGGGGATACCCAAGGTTTCTGGTAGATAATGAACCAGACACATTTCTGTGTTCGTTTGACTGGTAATTTTTCATTACAGGCTTATGTGTCCTTCCGGACCGAAACAATATTTTAATCTTATTTCCGTGCTATTCGAACCCAGGACCACCATAGCTAAACGTCTATACCTACCATTAGGCCACGGAGGTTACCGAAAGAATTGATTGTTTATTTAAAAAAAAAAGTAAGCGTAGTCACTACGCCGTAGTGTAATAGCGACGTCTATTGCTTTATAATATGTTTACTTTTTTACGTTATTTAACTAATTTTACAATTTTAAAAATACATTTTAAAGACGAATAACTGTTACTCATTTAACATACTGTTTAATTAAGATAGCGGACCTTTGAAATGAAAATGAGAACAATAATAAATATTATGTAAGCAATTAAATTTGCGTCGCAATTTGTTATTGATCGCATTGTCGAGTGATAATATATTTTATCAACTAAAAATTCCTTGAGACGCAGTGCAATGTAAACAAGACGAATAACTATATAACATTTATGTATGTAGTTACATATATATGTTTTCTACCCTTAGATAAAACTATGATAATTGATTCGTAGGTATACATATATCATTTCTACCTAGTATTAATCCTCTAATTCCGTTTTAAATATCATGTTATATATCAGGGAGTCTCACGCTGTCTGTTATTATTATCATATTATATACATCCTATATACAGACGCTATGACAATTTTTTAATAAAATAATAATTTATAATATATAAGAATAGAGCAAAGGTCAAAGCTCGAAATACAAATAAAATATGTACCTAAGTATTCTTTGATTTATAAGTCCTGTACCTACCACAGCACCTAGGAAATTATCGTTAATGTCGTGCTGAGCTCTACTTTCCTCCTCTGCCTTTCCCTCCGCTCTCCTACATGTTTGTATGTTTACTTTTAACTTTGGTTTGTTTTGCTACGGACATATATTTTACAAAGCAAACTTTGCCAACTGTGTTATACAACGGTAGTCGGGCACGAATAAAGAGAATAGTCCAGTTCTTTTTCGCGCTTGGAACCTTATGTTGCGTTGGTTTTTGTTTTGTAGTATAGGGTGAAAACGACCTTGCGTCTTACCTGTTATACATATTCAGGCACGAATAGAGAGAATAGCCCAGAGGGCCCAACACGAACAACTTGCGAATAAGTATTCGTATCGTCGAGCTGTCATTGATGAAATTCAAATGATTTCTCATACAACTGACAGTTGGACGATTCGAATACTTCTTCGATAGTCGTTCGTGGTAGGCCCTCAGTTCTTTTTCGCACTTGGAGCCTTATGTTGCGTTGGTTTTTGTTTTATAGTGAAGAGGGCAAACGACCTTGTGTCTTATCTGTTAACACAAATAAAAAAAAATAGCTCAGTTCTTCTTTCGCGCTTTATAGTAGGTATAGGGGGCAAACGAGCTTGTGACTTACCTGTTGGAAAGAACACCGTCACCCATGAACATCCGCAATAGCAGAGGACTTGCAGATGCATTACCGGTCAAAAGACCCGAGGGTTCGCGGGTTCGAATCCCTCGGATCTTACGTGAATAATTTTCTTTAGTACTAAATTAAACTGGTGAAAGGAATAACTAGCCACTGTTGATTAGAAAACAGTGAGATGCATATAGTGATTTCGGTTACAGTCTATGGATTTTTGAATTTAAAAATACGTCAAAAACGCGTCACTAAACGATGTTTTATGGCTGTGATACCATACCATCAACTGAGCTTCTAGCTTGTCAGTCGATATCTGACATAAAGACTCGTATTGAACTACTACTACTACCCTGTTCTATAATTAAGGACTGAGCAATGAGCATTATGTCATCTTTAGCCAAAATAAGTAGAAAAGAATCAGGTGTTATGTGCAAGATTAATTCTTCGTTCATTTAGTAAGTGTTTGAGCATGACAAAGGATGCGACTCAGAGATAATTCAACCAACAACCTTATTTCAAGCGTATTAAAGTCCTATTGAAGCAAGATAGTCGTTGTCGGCGCAAATGGCCAACAGTAAATATGAAAAGAACTTTAAGTCGTTAATAATAAAGTTCAAAATGGTTTTCTGCCTTTAAAATACTAAATGGCAAATACCTATATAAAATCTTTCATTATGAATTTTCCCGTAAGTATATAATACAAAAATGGGGACAAAAGTTTCTTACAAATTTATGTTATTCTGATGAGGTTGATAAAATTAAGAGAGAGGGAATATTTTTTTATTTAAAATCATTCTAATCAAACACTATACAAAAAACTTTGTATAAAGTAGCATATAGAATCGTGTATTTAAATATATACAGTTTCTGTCGCGACACACGTCGGTCTATTTTCTTTCCCCGTATTTGTTTTGTTGCTTTGCCTCCCGCGGCTTCCGTACCACGACCACTTTTAGTTACTTTGCTCTGTTTCCTCATAATAAATAATAGACCCTAGTTACTTTCGGAAATTACATATAGACTAAGCTTTTATTTAGAGCTGCCCAAATCAAGCATGCGGCCCGCGGCTCAAATTTATGCGGCCCGCAAAATCTTTTGTTTCTTATTTCTTTTTGTATTGCTTAAATTACAACATTAAGAAAATTTGCGTTTTACGTTTTTTATCCGACTTTTTGTAAATTGTAAATATTTTGCGAACCGCCAGTCTATTTCTAATCAAGTTTGTTCAGCTAGTCCTAATATAGTTTGGACATCCCTAATTTAGACAAAAATAAGATTTTTGAATTTTGTTGAAAATCTCACCAATAACAATGTATACCAGAATTTCCATAAAATAGAATAATTATTTATGTTCTTAATAAATCATTTATATTCGTCTAGTATAAATTTATTCAACCACAACGAAGCGAATTTCATAAAAATTAAGAGCCCGTAAAACCGATAGCGTCATTTAATATGTAGATATAATGCAAAATAATTTCGACCTCAATAGAATTTTGATATTCTATTAACCAATTATCACTCGTGTATCAAAAATAGATAACGTTAAATGATATATGTGCAATATATCATCCGAAGAGAGAAATGTCAATGGATATGTTAGGATTTTTAGCGAACAAGGCACGCGACACTGCATCGAGCCCAATATAATGTATTTCTGATAAATAGGCACTAGCGGGGCTAAATCGTTGATATCAATACAATGACTTGATTTATAACCAAACCGTGAAATACATCCAAAACATTTTAGTCTTTTCTCTTCGGTCCATTTATTGCATTATAGGAACACTTTCGCCTCTCGAAAGATATTTAAACCTATATTATTATTTTTCATAGACATTTTTATTAATACTATTCGAATATTTTGCTTATAGTTCATTTAAATTATTTTAATTTACAAAAATAATTAATTAATTATTGTTATTGATAAATTTATAAGAATACTTTCATAAAAAGCTTATTGTAATAATTTAAAGCAAAGAATAGCAATTCTGTGGGCACTAATCCTGGGTTTGAATTCCAAGAATAGTAGTTGTTTACTCCTTGGCTATTTGAGATATATCTCATCTATTTAATTATAAAACATTCTGAAAATACCTCTATATCTCTGAATATTTTCATGCCCAATACTTTTCAAATATCACTCTATCCTCATGTATAATATTATTTTTATGGAAAGTACTTTACTTTACTCGCAATAGCTATTAAAAAGGGATATTCTATTATGGATCGCGAAAGAATCAATTTTATTGGTAAAACAAGCGGCTGTTGATTTATGCCCTACGTGTCCCTGCGATACAGTGTCAACCGCCATGTTCGCGGCTCGCTCTAGAATTCGCTAGGAATTTATTTGTGTTATTCTCCTATTTAGAATATAAACGTAATAATAATTGATCGCAAATTTTCTACTTTTACTAAAATATGTACAAATAAAAAGCTTTGTCTTAGTATTATAATGCTACTAAAAAAACAAATATTTTTGTTATTTTGTGACTATTTTTCAAGACTAGCCAAACTTTATGGGGTTTTCTTATTCGTAGGTTCCTTTAGCATACCAGGCCCAACATCAAACCAGCTTAATGGTGACACAACTTTGAAATCTGACTTCCCATGTAGGTAATCGGTATAGACTATAGGTGAAACTAAAAAAGTTTGAAATTAGAATTTTCCCAAGTCAAATGATCGAAAATCGAAACTTATAAACAGAATAACAATATCAGAAACCAATTACGTACATGTGAATTAAAAAAGAAAAATTGTTAATAATTAAAAAAAATATATTTTATTAATGTTGATGAATTTTCATACATCTGTATGAAAATTCTACTACATTACTACAAATCCTTAATAATATCGAAGCGTATCTTAATATTTATTATATAAGAAAAAATTAAGTCATAAAATGTCATAATATTTAGTCGCTGATAAACATCTTTACAAATTCGTTATACACAATTTTATGCAAAGGCAATATTGTCATGATGATTGCATTTATTTATTTTACTGAATAAAACATTTCAATATTTATTGCAACACCGGAAGTCAACTGACTTACGACTGCTAATAGTTATGAATAAGTTAATGTTTTACATCGATGAAGATATAAAAATAACAGACCATGATTATATAAACGATCTTTGGTAGATCAGGCTACTTCGTCTTACAACATTCTTGGATATATCAACTCGGAAAGAATTGGAATTTAAAATTCAGCAGAAGTCTTTGACAGTGTTGATCCACAAAAACAAGTATGTACCTACTGCGTTTTGTCAGAACTTACGATCGACAACAGCTCCTATTAATTTACACATTCACTTGCCAATTTGCCGTTTTTTTACCATTTGTCATCATTAGCGTACCTATTTGGTATGATTATTCTTCATCAACATAGCGTTGTCTGACGCTCTTCGGAAAGCCATAAATTATATGGTCATCTATTTTTTGCCACAACAACGTTAAGCTATTGAAATTTTTCTTTCTTTCATTCAAACCACACTAGCTACGCTTCATAAATTGCAACATTATCATCTATTATCAATGTATTCTGCAAATAAAATATCCTTACACGACGCAAAGACTGAAATATCTTAGAGGGTAAAAACCGTGCTGTATAATAATTCAATAAACAAATAAATAGCCAGTAATTACCAAACAATACAGAAGTTCGCTTCTAATGAGGCGGTGCCTTTATAACCTGTAATTATACTCGCACCTTGTCGATGTAAATATGCATAAATGATTGTAACACAAACTTACCGCTAGAATATTATATCAGAAATATCCTCCGACAAAAGATACATCTAAAAGGATTAAGGTCACGTATATTGAATAACACAAAGTGGACACAGATATGCCATTTTCGTGACTAAGATGTAAACCTGATAGCTCGCATTGTTGCCAAACGAACTCAAGTTTAGTGTTGCAATATAAAACGTATCTAAAAAGTTGATCAATTATTGTGCCAGAAATTCAAGCGGTTAGTTGTTTCTGAATAAGATTTCATCAGTATTGATTGACCAATTAAGTTTGGTAACACTCCCGAACTGCCGTCAATCATTTTAATTGGTTGTGTGTGATAAAAGCTCCAGTTCTAGCCACAAATCCACGTTCGGCTTGAATTTCTAACGGGCCGCGCGGACAACTGTTTAAATCAAACTTGATCATACGCTTCGTCCAAAAATACACTGCCCGCGATCACTTCTCAGCTACGCTGTAAATTCACTGCTAATTTACAGCACCACATAAATAAATAAATATTCGTCGCTACAGTATATCCTCGTCTGACAAAATGTGGCATTGTTTGCTTCATCCTGTCATAACAGATCCTTCGCGAGGCACACTTAATGAATAGCCTGTAGTATCCATTTAGTATTGCATTATTTGTTCGCTTTTAAAACCGATTTCCCGAGTTCCGTAGTAGGGCACAGGGCAAACACATTTCTCTAACCGTTTCATTGATATTTACAGGCTAATATTATGTTGATCAGTCTTTTGTACCCTGCCCGATTTAAAAATATTTTTTAAATTTTGTTTATCCGGGAATCGAACCTGCGATCCCCAGTTCTAAACCACATTTGTGAATATTACTGAGCCAAGGCGACGGCTAGTGTTTATTTCTAGTCATCACATAAATATACATTCTCTCTATAATCAAAATGTTGCGGACAATGCTCGAAAAATGTGAATCTCGTTTCTCTTCAATTAATTTCGGTTGCTACAAATTATTCCGCCACTTTCGACGGTAGGATAGTTATTGAGTGCCAAATGGATTGAAGCTAGGGAACAGCCGGGTTGTCTTCTCTCGTGCCAGCAATCGCCGATGCCGATTTTAACAGAAATTCTTAGACATTGTTACCGTTCATCTTTTGAATACACGTTAAAATAGAACCAATGAGTCAGCATTTAGATAAGAAAGGTTAAACGTTATAAGGATTATATAAAATTATAAATTATGTACATATTTCTTAAATCTAACACTTTTAACCTTTAAACATTAATTCATTAGAATGTAAGAAAGTAACAGCTGCTATGTTTATCGTCATTTTAAATCGAACTTGCGAATACAAAGGGCGGGCTTTAAATATGTATTGTTAGATTACCATTTCTTAAACGGTCTATTATATATTTATCACTATTATCGTTAATTCTAACGACTTTCTTAAGATATGCAATCGTTTTAACTATTGATAAAGCTTGTTGCATTTTTTATATTAGATATCGACAGACGAGCATGAGATTCACTCGATGGTAGGTGATACCTCAGCCACAGAACATCAGTCAATGATGTGCTGTCTACGTACGTTTTACTTCGAGCTTTCAGAAATCCATAGACTGAGACCGAAACGCGCAATGTGCACTTCACGGTTTTTCCATCTATAAACGGTGATACGTTACCCAGTCAGAATTTCGATATTCCTCCCACCCGTTTAGTGCTCGAAGTGACGAGACGAGAGAAAGTAATTCTTATAGAAAATGATAAACATTTCGTCCCGGCGGGATTCGAACCTGCAAACCTTCGGTGCGCAAGGCAGGTGTTCTACCAAACAACCCAACGAGCCCGTTCAAAGCAGTTTTTGAAAATGGAATGAAATTCGTCCAGTAGATAATTATGTAAAAACAATCGACAAAAGTGACGTAGGGAATCCATCTATTGAAATATCATGATGCAATGTGCCAACGGGCGGAGCTTCCCTGGTGCCAAGTATGGCGGGCGCGTTAATGTACCGTCTAAAGCACAAAATGGTCTTATTGTACCCCGTCTAGCCATTAGTTGATCTATGTGGATTGTGGACACACACAGTGCAATGCGAAATGTCAATCTGTACGTAATGATTAAAATTGTTGCATCTCCCATTCGGATATGATTTGATTGTAGTCTTGTCTTCCACGCACGGTGCCAAATACAAATTATAAAAGCTTTATTATTTACTCTCTGATACCTAGAATTAGAATCTCAATGCTGAGACTTATTATTGTACATATATAACTAGATATTTTATTATAATGGGATTTGACAAAACCTCGAAAAGTAAACATTGTTTTTTACAGTTTAGCTTTTATGTAATTAGATAAAAGATAAACAGCAATGACAAACGATACCAAATGGAAAAATATTCTATTTGTTTTGAAGTTTCTACGCAACAAGTATATGTATATACGAGTAAGTAAAGTAAGTACGATATTGAAGTAAGAGTAAATCAAATAATAGGTATACATATACTTAATGTTATTTAAAGAACAATCTAAATCCCATGTTATTCATCATTTATTATTTTATCAACGTGTCCCCAATACTAAATTGAAGAACACACACGTCGTCTTTATCGGTTTTCAAATGTAAATAAAAGTATTATTTATAAACAATTTTCCTTATTTTAAATAATTATTTGTAACGAATATAGCTTCAATTAACTGTTTCCGTTGCTCAGAAGTAAGAGCGGTTTGTTTAGCAACGGTGGTCCTGTTTTCGAATCCCGTGGAAGCAAAATTTTTTCAGTCGACACAGAAGTAGAAGGCTAATCGCCTACCTGCCTGTAAAGAAAAAAATATTATCAGTGAAACAGACAATAAAATATATCTGCCCCATGTCCCACTAAGCGACTCGGGAAATTACTTCTACTACTTCGATTAAAGTCCACTCTATGAAGAGTAAAAGAAAATGAAGAACTCTTTGTCATTAATCTAACTCAATATATAAATACCAGCGATGATTTCAATAAAACATTAGCAGCAAACGTAGCTAAGTATTCAGTTAGCGGTAGGATGCGGTTCAAATCAGATGCCCGGATTAAGATAGGATAACATAACATGTAATGATATGTATGTACGTGAGAAGGGCCCGTCATGTTTTATTTATCTCCTCTCGTGATACAGTCGTGCCGTGAGATCGTTCGCCACGTTTTTTGCCCAACTCCCGTCCGTATTGAGACGTCTCTGTATATGTTGTCTTGTCTGTACAAGCGACATGACACAAGGAGACATTTATTTTTCCAATTTTTTTTAAACTTAATAGGCAGTTACACGTTTTTCCTGTTATGAGATTATGCACTGGTTACTTTTTATTGGAACTCCTCGTTTAAATTTCATGAACATAGATAAAACTACTACTACTATAGTGTATATACTGTTGAGTAGAGACTAGTAATTTGTACTAAGTAACTTAAAACAAACTATTAGTTTTTCAGAAAAAACATTTTAATAATACGTTTTTCGTATCGAGACATCTGCCAGAGGATATTAAAAATCCATTCATCTCCAACAAAAAATAAGAATTCAGATTCACACTCAAAGAAGGGGATTGCAAATCTTGAGACGTGGAGTTTTGTATACCACCCTCACCCGACCGCGCGGGAGACACCTCCCTTTGACAGGAAATGATTGTCTAATATTAGCTTTGTATAAGGGAGCTTCTATTGGGATTTGAACACCTTTTGGACGATACGGCATTTCGAAGCAACTGCGTATGTTCGGAATTTAAAAGCAGAAAAACATAATTCACGAAAACACTATCATCAATTTACGAATTTAACTGCCCACGAATAAAGATAGCACTAAATTCACCTAGAGAATTTCGTGTCAATGACCCCGTCTAGTCGATGGCATTCTGATTTTTTATACACCCCCGATTATCAACAAAAAGTTGTCGTATGTAACGGAATGAACTTCAGAGTTTTATTTTTAATAAAATTTATGGGTTGAACGTCTATTTCGAAGCGGCTTTCGTCAACACCGGGAACCGTTTGAGCTTGAATAGACAACACTACGGATAGTTCGAGATTCTGTGTGGGTATCCTTCGTTGACAGATTTGTGAAATACACGTATCCGACACTATACCGGAAGGTTTTCGAAGCAATAAATCGTTTTTATTATAGTAGGTAGGTACTATTTATTAAAATTTGAACCTGTATTTTTTGTAATATTTTGATCGAATTGATACACGCTAATAATAATTCAATGAAAACATTTCATTTCATAGAGAATTTTCGTTGAAATATTTTGCCTGAATCGCAATAACTGAAACTCGCATATTGTGCGATTCGCGTATAGATAACAGAAATAATGGGGTTCAAAAATGAAATTAATTCCAGGTTGATGATTTCAAATTGAAAAGTCACATCGGCTCGCGCCATAATTCATGATCCTGAAACGTGTCCGGGCGGCTGTGTCGGACGACAATAGGGTTGCCGCTATTGTATTTGCGGTACGGTTACTGTCGCCCGCCGCGGACGTTGTTCTGGCTACAAATTAGAGAACATCCTTAATCAAACGGCATTGTCTCGATCATGCTAAACTATTTATCTGCATATATGCATTTTAGGATCGCCAAAACTAACTATAATAACTGCTTAACTAAGGACAGATTTTTAAGTTTTTGAACGTCAAACTTTATTCCTTGGTATAAGATATATCTAATGATTGAAAAATCATATCTAACACATTTTCTATTCTTCGATTTAATAATATCAACCAAAGCTTCCATTACTTAGTGTTTAGTTAAGAATTTTACTCATCCACTTATTGCTACGAACATACTCGTATCTCGCTACATATTTGCCTGACATTCACAGTGTGATGAGCCTATCACCTCATTTGCGGATGCATCATTAATAAATTGATTTTCTTTCAAGTATATAGCTTTAATACTTTAGAACGGTAAGTATACAAATTACGAAAGTACTTTTATTTTTTTCAATCATTTTTTTTTTATTTTGGCTGATTTTAATGTAATGGTCACCCCAGTCCCTTCGAAGTGTGTGATAACGGTGTAAAGAAAAAGTATTTTTAAAACTATGTATATCCCTTTCTAACAGTTAAGACGTATCATCGATTTCATGTTATTTCACTTTCTTCGCATAGTCTACTATCTGGGGGCACGGCAGTGCCCCCGCCAAGTCGAGCAAAAAGCGGCACGGCCGTACTATCCTTTTCTCGAAGTAGTTCGGGCCATTTTCGACCCCCTATAACTTCGTTGTGGATAAAACTAGAATCCTGAATTTTCAGTCACTAAGCAGGCATTGTATAAACTCGGTATATTTCAAATATCATTCTGTTTGAACCAGTAGTTTAAGAATTATAACTAGTCAAAGTTTGATAATTTGTCACTCACTCACTCACTCACTGACTGACCGATCATCAAAACTCTAAGGCACTTCTAGCAGACATAGAAACTTGAAATTTAGAATACAATTAGTGTTTAGTCTATAAATCAAGGAAAAACTACAATGTTTTGAAATTTCGGTCCAGTTTTCTAGATATACAATTTTTTTTTGTATTTCTGTATGTAATGAATAACTTAAAAACTACTGGACCGATTTTAAAAATTCTTTTACAGTTAGAAAGCTACATTATCACTGAGTAACTTAGGGTATTTATTACTAGAAAAAATAGAGATCCTTAGAAATCCCTACTAAAAACAACCCAAGGTGTAAAAAAATTAGCCATAAAATGTCTTTCATCGCATGTGCTGCGGAAAGTATTGATGCTAGAACAAAAAAACGTTCCACAATATTATAGAACATATCAAAATCTACAAAAAATTTCACGAGACCATATGTCCAACTATTGTAGTTATGTCACTATAACTACTTTATTACATTAAAAAGTTAATAAAAATGCCGATCAAAATCAGACTGTTATCCATAGCTTTATATTAATTCTTATTCAAATAAACTAAGAAAAGGAATATCTACAAAAAGAAATGAGATGCCATCAAAAACATAAATTGTAAAAAAAGCCAAGTCTTGCAACTCAGTTCTCTCGTACAAAGTTGTGAGATCCATATAATACCAAGTCGGTCAATTTATTCAGTCTCTACTGAAGGATCCTTCTGTCTTAAGTTATTACGTAATTAGGTAACCTAACAACATCTTATAGTGATCATATCAATACCAATATTAAAAAGCTTTGATGTTTAAAATAAAAAGGTTGACTTGGCAATCGCACTTAACTATCTAATTTAATTACACATTGTGTTTTTAATAAAATTAAAAAGATACATTGTGTTATCATGCGATAGCCGAGTCAATCTATTTATTTAAAACATCAAATATTTTTAATATTGGTATTGATATGATCACTATAAGATGCTGTTAGGTTACCTAATTACGTAATAACTTAAGACAGAAGGATCCTTCAGTAGACACTGAATAAATTGACCGACTTGGTATTATATGGATCTCACAACTTTGTACGAGAGAACTGAGTTGCAAGACTTGGCTTTTTTTACAATTTATGTTTTTGATGGCATATATTATTTCAAAGTGTTTTTGGCGTTATTGGTATATAACGTTCCTTTTTATAAAACATACTAACAATTTAATAACATATTTAAATAAGTAGGTTTATTGTTGAAATATTCATTAATAAGGAAAATTTTGCTCAACCCTATAGTAAGTTCATTTTCGCAGTCCTTTACCAGGCGACTCTTCCGCTTCACCACGCACTCTATCTCTAGAGGTAGCTTCTCCATTTTAATACATTTACCTTGAAATACTAAATATAATTTCTTAAAAACCTTTTATTATAAAAGGTACGGTAAATTACGAGTAGTAAGGGGTAATAATTTAGTATATTGGTAAAGTGATGCTTCAAGGCAATAATGTTACACATATAATATTATGATATTAAAATGTCCCTACAAAGCATCACTATGAATGAATTATTCATTGACTTATTTTTTTTTACTTTCTTTACCTTATCTAATATAATGTAGAGATGAATTTTATAGAAATAATTTCTTGAAAAATCAAATCAATTAAAAAAAAATCCTACTAAAAAGCTCAACTCTACATGATTAACATAGGCAATCTCGTATATAAATTTTAATTTAAATATGTGTTCCTACTCTGTACAGTGGTTTGATCAATACAAGCTCTTTTATATGAAAGCTATTAAGATTATGGCGCTATTTACACCGGGAAAGCTATTTATATAATTAAAAGTCGTGTTATTAAATTAATTTTTGATAATGCGCTTACAAAGGTACGTTAAAAATACTATATGTAAATGAAAGTCGGTCGCAGTTCTCATGTATAATGCAGCCAGTGTCATGAACATTTGTCGGTTGCACTATTTCAAACTGATTTTACCAGAAAACAACTACTCTACATTAAAAAATATCAGAAATGTTTTATAATAGTAATGGATCGTAATGGAAAAGGTTTTCATAACAGGTACGTAACTTTGAAAAATATATCTTTAGAATTTTATAATTTCGTCAGTAAAACAATTATGTAATCGCCATTATAATATTTGCCTACAGCGAAGATAGCATATTTTAATATTATTTATTTCTAAAGCTACCGTGTTAAATTAATTACGGCTAAGCCTTTTTAATTACCTTACGGACTTTGAAAAATATAGCTAGCGTTACATGTTAATCTAACTAATTATTGCTTCGAACTAATTAGAAAAAACACTGTAAATCATTTTATCCACAAGTCTCAGCTTTGTAGGTAATTCCGATGTTACCATAGAAATGCGACGAGTATGATATTGTATTTATATCCTTATCGCATACCGTAATTTGCTTTAAGTCAGAAAGAGAAACAACTATTCCTACACACATGAAAGTCGAACCCGTAATTTGCCTGCACGAAATTTTGATAATAAATCATAATAGTTTTAGACTGACTTGGGGTAAAAAATGAA
The DNA here is from genome assembly GCA_905404175.1 of Anthocharis cardamines. Classification (NCBI taxonomy): domain Eukaryota; kingdom Metazoa; phylum Arthropoda; class Insecta; order Lepidoptera; family Pieridae; genus Anthocharis; species Anthocharis cardamines. The sequence goes on from FR989959.1 coordinate 8,201,900, forward strand.
CCGAATTGGAAAGTGAATTGTATGGCAAAGCGAGGTTAGCCTGTTATTAGAGCAATTATGTTATTATGTTTGGCGTATCTAATCCGAAAAACTAAATTGGAGTCGCTCGCTGCCGGCAAGCGCCCAATAGGTTCAATCATTTCTAGTTGTGGGTCGCACGAAATTCGTTGCGGAAGCAATAAGAAACATGAAAACCTCAACCAAATTATATGAAACCTAAGAAAAATATCGATTGAAAAAACTAGGGTGCCATTAAGTATAGTTTCGAGCCCCTCATTTCGCTACGGTTCATAGTTTTGGACAAATTAAAAAGGGAGCTTCGATGTTGTACATACTGCGTATATCACAACCCCGTTGCCCTTTAATATCCCTCACTTAACTCATATATCATTCGGTATGACCATAATTGTAGTGATGGATTTGACGTCATTAGAATAAAACGCTTAAAACCGAAGGGAAAAAGCTCAGTATAGTGTGCACAATATGTAACAACAAATAAGAAAGATTGCATGAACGATTGCCTCTTTCACAATTTGTATCTTCAGCATACATTGCTCGCAAAACAGGTTTACTCCTATGTTATGAACACGTTGTGTTTTCAAAACGCGTCGTCCTTTTGTATTATCAAAATATCAAATATGAATACCAAATAAGGGTCGGGACAAAAGAAAAACTGGCATGTTTTTAATTTATGCATAAACGAGTACATGAAAACGTAATAATAGGAGCGTGTTTGGTAAATATATTAATGTAATAACTCTCTCGGGACGGTTCAAAGTTGCCAGGGTCTATTTTCTAAAATTTCACGCTAGATACATCATTCGGCAGTCGTGGAAAATTGTTAACATCTTCATTATGTCCATTGAGTGGCTCTTCATATCGTGTAATGGTAATGTTTTTGTTACTCGGCATCGAGTGACCAATTATTATAACCGAATTTGACCGCTGCTTATTCAGGCTATTTTTTAAATTGTCATGAATTTAGTCATAGTAACATCTGTTGGTTTTATTATAACTCTTTATATTTAAATTGATTAATTTTCTATATTTGACTTGATTGTCTCTATATTTGACTTGAAGAATAATTCAATGACCGCAATGTTTTCCAATTTTTATCAAAGCAATAATATTTAATATGTTGACAGTGAGATAGCGTTGCAATAAATTAATTTTTATTAATTCTATTCAACTTATGTTTATGGAGCTTCAGAGTGCATTTGCTTTGCGTCATTATCATTTTAATTAATGTTTTTTTGCTGATATTTCTGCGTTAACGTTGTTTTTTTAATGATTAATGGTTATTATCGTCTTTAAGCCATTTTGTACGTCAATCGTAAAATAAATCGCTTAGTGTTTCATTGTCATCGTTATATGTATATTACCAACATTGTTGCTTTCATGTTAATTTTGTTTTATGATTTCAGTTTCATTTATTACATTTAATAGGTAATCGACGTCTTGTTATTTTGTGAACGTCTTAGACTCAACAAATCGCGCAAATTGTCCTATATATTTTTCACTGAACTTGACATTAGGTTCCTCATTGCACTGACCCACTTATCTCTTTCCAAACACAGCTGACCCGCAGTATCTAAGCTAATGAACAGATGTTGCGAGGTCAATGATAAGAAGACGATGACTGGGATTTTTCTTTCCCTTCGAGATAATTCACAAGCAATATTTTATTTTATGACATTCGAAAATATAAACATGTGATGTGATTCATTTAGTTTGTATTGTTAATTGATTGTTTAATTATATGTACTCTCATATTAATGAATGTTATTTCTTGTTTCAGGTAAGCTTTGTCATATGAAGAAAAATTAATCGTTTGATGCAGTATAGTGATGTCAAAAGAAAACAACAAGTAATTCATTTTAATGTTTGCCTTAACATTCTTCAAAGATAAATCTCAAACTCTTTAATCATTTAATTACTCAGTAACACCTCCTTAAGTTAACTCGTATATTTTATCAATGTTAAATAAGAGATCATTCATTTGATCCCAATCTCAGGAATGAGGACGCATCTCTCCAGCATTTTCCGCCCATCCGTAGCAACGATGCATTCACACGCATTTCGCTAATCTCTCATGGGATCAGCTACATAGGCGCGTGTACACTCAATCATAACCGGCCATTTTGTAAAACCGATATACTTCACATTCTCTTTTGCAGTTAGGCATCATTTCGTCTGGCCACGCTAAAAGCACGCTGCATGTTCGCACTCCCACCCGTTACAACACAAACGCGTAGCGCGTATGATTCATGAAACTCGCTTGTGAGAGTGCCCGCACGTTAGCGCTCCGCTGGAAAATGTCAGTGTAGTTGTGTCTATCGGACGTAGCGGTTGTGTATGTGTGCGTGCCCACTCATGGCAGCCGACTATGACGGCTCGTAGATTTGACAGCTAGCTCAATGCGGGTTCAGACGTTCATTAAACGACCACCGTAATTTCGTGAAATAGTTGACAGTTTACGTTCTAAAAAAGTTACGATCGTAGCGGAGTACAAGGCTTTTCGCGGTTTATTGTGAATTTTGCGATCGCGAGTTTTCGCGCGCTCTTGGACTTGATGCATTATTATGATACAATTTCGATTGATTTGTGACATTTCCGTTTGTTTTTACTTGTCAAAGTTATCATGTTCTCAATTAGATACGCTTCGTCGAAAATCAGTCTGAGGGGTAAGGGTATGAATAAAATATTACCCGCGGTTTGGTGGTCTCAACTAGACGGAATGATACCACTTAATAAGTGTAAAAAATAAACTGGACTGTGATGATCTCATTTGAACTTTATCAATTAATTATGGAAGAAAATAGATGATATTTTATTTAAAGTGATTAAGTTCGATATGATGTAAAATTTGGTAACTGAAAACTTTTATTTTAGTGCTCGTTCAGTTTTTAAAGTGACTTCAAGATAATTTATGGTTTATTTAGTGAGTTGTTTTGGAATCTTTAAGACATATTGTATTTTAGGTGAGTTATTATTATATTTATAATCGATGATGGACTTTCCTTGGATCATTCTTATATTTCATCGATAATTTAATCATTTATATACTTAGTTTAATATAAAAAAATACCAAACCTTATAATGTAATAGTTTGTCTAAAGTTTAGAAACCTATACTAATATGCCTTTGATATAATATTTAGATATTATAATATACTATTGAGTAAGTAATAAGTTCAGAATCCATCATATATAGAATATGTAAGTAAAATACATCTAAACAGTTAAACCATTTCCAATTCTCAAAACATTGATGTTTCGTAAATTGGCAAAAGTTGAGACATTAGGATGCACACGTCACTAATATGAATAGAGACATTAATAAACATAATATCTTATTGTGTTTTGTCGACGAAACCGTACCTTTGTAGGAGTTGCCGAAGACAGGTACCGCGATCCAAAGTCATTAATCAAAAAGTCATTTGAAGGACCAAATAGAGACGTCGTCGGTTCGTAGAGTTTTAGCACCGCCTTTGAAAATATCATCAATCAGTTTTTTTATTAAAAATCATGTATACGCTGTTTATTTATATACTTTAGTGTTATAATAATAATTGTTCGTGGTTTATTTTTGTCCTTATAAGTTTTGGAATTTATTAATGACTTTTTTTAATTATTTATAAAATATAATTATATACATAGTCATTAATAATATAACCGTGTTACTCGTAGGAAACTTATAATTAAGATCTATCGATGTCTCCTTGATAAATAGGTAACTGCATAATTATTTTAAAGGTCAGTCTTATAGATCGGCTTCTATTTCAAGTTTGTAAATTGATAATATCTATATGTTATTTAATGTTTTACGTTTAAAGAAAAGTAATAATTTATTCACGGTAAGTAGCCCGGATCATACGTAGCGTACGACTTCCGGTAAGATTAGAATTTAAAAAAAGAATAATATCTGGAGATTTTTTAAAGAATCATAAGTTATTTAAAACAAAAAATAAGCGATCGAATTCAGATCCTTAAGAGTTCTAGTTGTCACTATAGCTTTGAGTAATTGTTTCATTATTTTCATGTAAATAACACTGCTCTTCGAATCTTAGAATGTCAATATATTATATATACTATACTATATTAAGATTTCATTCAAAAAAATAAAAAAGCGTAGTTGCATACCATACAGAATCGTAAGTTCTGTTTCTACTTCCTATATTAATTTATAGATGACAGCTAGAATTTTGAAATTCAGCTACCTAATGTAAAGGAAACTTATCTAATGAGATTTAGGGGGTAGGTACATATCATAATTAATGATAAACCTATTTTTCTTTTTTTTTCTCGTCTCACTGTTGTGAAAACCCAAGGCTTACGTGCTATGTCCGATAAGAAAATAATATTTTAATAAAATTCCTTAGAAGTCATTATGTGAAATGCTAATTTAATAGAATAATTAATCAGCGAGGTGAGACAATAGAAATTATTTAATTCAAAATGGGCCGTTTAATTTAAAACTTTAGTAATATAATTTTTTTCCAAATTAAAGTTTTTATTTTGAAATAGATTTAAATTGAGGCCATATTTCACAATCTCTTACGAAGTTATTTCATACTTTTCAATTATAGTTTTTGGTCTTCATTTTCTATTATAATAATATATTTAAATGACCGTTTCCGGCGTAACTCTAGAGTCTAGAGCTAGAGTATCTATTAAATATTGATTTTTAAGTAACCGGTAATGTATTTTAATATATAACTTTATAGTTATTAATTATTTTCCAAATTTGTTTATATATTTCATAAGATATAATTATATAGATTTTATTTCTTCAAACCAGAACATATAAGAGTTTTTCAACAGTCAGTCAATATATAGGTTTTCGAATCTCACAATTTAAAAACGTGGAATTTGAATTTAGAATTTTCTTCTATTATAATTTGATAATTTGTGGAGTAATAGACGAAGTAGAGACGAGAATTGAAAGGTATATTGAGTTGGTTAGGGCACGTAGAAAGGATGGATGAAAGCAGGGAAACGAAAAAGATTTATGAAACTGGTGTGAGTGGTAGAGTCGGGAGTGGTCGACCTAGGCGAACGTACCTCGACCAGATTGGGGACGTTCTTCAAAAGGGCCAGGTCAGAAATACTCGAAACCGACGAGTGTGTATGAAAGCATTGATGAAAGTGGAAGAAGCGAAAGTGGTATGTAAGGATCGGAGCATATGAAATTCCCTGATCTCTGCCTACCCCTATGAGAAAGAGGCGTGATGTATATGTATGTACGTCGTAGGTACGTATAATTTGATAAACAGGTATATTGAGACAAAGTATTATTATACTTAATATAATTACCTAGAATTTAATTAAATCCAAGTTTATAATTAATTATGCAAATACTAAACATGTAGGTAAATCATTTAGTATTTTATTTGCATATTGTAAAAAGTTAAATAAAATTCTGCGATACGCGCAACTTTGTTATTTATCTCAGTAGTTAATATGTAACTAATTTCCATTTATCATCAATAATAATTCTTAAAGTGGATACATATGTATTTGCATTTAGCGGTCAAGTATATTTATCAAGAACTATAATAATATGATGTCTTAAATTACTCAGTGTAATGTAAGTATTCAAATAAGAGGATCGATAAAATAGAGCCAGAAGACAAGCTCTTTGAAGCGTAATTATTTTGATAGAGTAGGTGTACTTTTTAATACCTAGTATTACTTTTAGTAAAACAAGTCGTTTCGTCTCCTCTTTCTCCATGAGGGCCGCTAAAAATGTCTCCCTCCCTGCGTCTGTCTTCCCTGAACAATACAAATTGAGCCTCTTTAAAACTAAAGATAACAGGCACCATTTAATTGTTGAAAAAGGAAAGCGTTTACTTGCCATCATACCTGATCATAAGTGTTGATGCGAACTGAGGTGGTTATTCATGCTTGCCTATGAGAAGCCATTTTACCCTTGACTTAAAGAGCTAAATATTATACATGTCTCTGGAAAATCAGACGACCGCGACGGTAGGGAATTCCAATGATTGGCTGTTTGTTCTATAAACGAGGATCTTATAGGCAGTTGTGAATTACCACCCCTTACCATCAAGTAGGGTAGTGGTCAAACAACTGCCTATATATAAAATAATTGATTTACACATGAATTTTCATTATACTATGACCAACAGTCCTTCTCCAGTCGTAGTTCATATAAATATTATATCTCACGAAGTCTGTTTGACTATAAATGTTGTTAGACATGCACATATAGGTACATTTTTTGAGTGTGCGTAATTTCGGGAGCTTACGCTAAAAATTGTGTGTTAAGTTTTTTTTACTAATGTATTAAAGTCTTAAAACTTTAACGCCTAATTTGAATTATCTCTTTCTTAAATCAATTCCAATCTCTATCTGAGGTACAATAATAAAGCTATTAACAAAAATCGGATAATAAAACAATAAGCGAGTTCCTCGTTTACATAAATACAATTTTAATATTCTGAAATAGGTTTTTCATACATGCATATGAATATATCAAAATGGTCGGTTGTTTTCTAGGAGCTATTATGATAACGGTACCTTTCACCGCTATCTAGAACTGACCATCTGATGGACTGCTTTTTTGACTGGCTTAATAAAGCGGACTGCATGTAAGATTTTAATGTGTAGCAAGAGATTTTGTTGATGCGATAATGCGCCGTGACTGAGATCACGACTTTCTACGTTAGAGAAATCATGACGGCTTTTTTGATACAATTTCGGCACGCCCTTAGAATTCTAACTATGCATTGATGAATGAGATTGCGTTTAACATTTTAAAAATGGAATGCTAGGTACTTATGGATATAAAGGATGTGAAATGCATTGGTAGTCGGAAGTTGTGTAAATTGCGAGTGCTCAAATCCCCCCCTAATGAGTAAACACACTTCATGTTTTACTACTTTACTCTTTATAATTTGTTTAATTTGTAACGGTCATCTTATTTTCTTGAATTTCATATTTCGAAACAATCGTAAAGGTAAACTGAAATATAAATATTTAATACATAGTTAAATAAAATAATTAATACTTCACTTGTTAACCAAATTAAAATCTAAAGTGTCTAAGATTCAATTTACAGTTTAAAACAGCGATTAGTATTTATTTTACTTATATTATATAAAATTGTATCAATTAAATACTGTTTACGTTGTGATCGAGTCCATAGTCAATAGGTATATGATTGGTTGTTAAGCAAAATGTCATTGAAATGCCCTTTCTTTGGACGTCAGCGCTCAATTACATTATCAAATCTTGCATAGCATAGCTTCAATGGAAATTAACAACTAACTACTATATAACTAGTAAAAGTCAAATAAGATTAAAGATACGGTCAGTAATACAATACTCTAAGCATTTTGGAATCTTATAATTTTTGTTGATATAATTTTATTATAAGCTTTTCCAAATCTTTGGGTTTTGTTTTTTTGGCTGTCTGTACTTATAAATTCTCTGAATCTAGAAAAAATATATACTGAGCTACGGGGATAGTGTGGGTTTGATGCCCTGGAAACTAAAAATAACTCGCAAATATTGTAGAATATTTTAATCTTTGATTGTTGATCGCCTTGTGTACCTACCTAATAAACATGAATATATTTAGTAGTTATTGAAAAGTATTCAATTTATTTACCGCATTAATACAATTAACAAAAACAGTTGATAATAAACAACACAAAAAAGGAATTCATGAATGAACTTTAATCGAACTGTAGCGTAATTTTTATTCATTGTTAAAACAGAACTTGAACCGATAACGCCCACCTCCGATTGTCGTTAATTTAATATCATTTGTACGTGTCATCAGCTCCCACTAACGAAACAGCCGTCTCATTAAATATTTTAATTAACTTTCCATATTCATGTCGCTTAAAAAACGGTATACCTACCTAATATTTAGGTTGGGGTTTTTATGTCTCTAACCTTACTGATTTTATATAAAAAGGGGTATTAAGGTTTTGGATACTCATAGAACCTTTTTTTTTTTCTGTGACATCGACAGGTGAGCTTGAGGCTCAGTTAATAGTAGGTGATACCTCAGCCACAGACAATGGATAACCATTCAAGCCCAAAAGCCCTGTTTTCCGACTTTAACGTAATACATACATGTTTAATTGTTTATATATATCTTATAAAATTAGGTTACCATACTACACGTTCTATATGACTTATATCATCAAAATCAAAAGTTTTTTTATTTCAAATAGGCCTTTGCAGGCTCTTATGAAACGTCTAGTTGCACGGTTCCAAAAAGTGGGTCTCATGGAGAAGAACCGGCAAGAAACATCATGGACACTCTTTTCAAGAATGGTTCATCATAACATAAAGGGCATTTTTAGATTTATTTTTATGGCCACATTAATTGGGCAAGCTGGGCTTTTGGGCTTGTATGGTGGTCCTGCCACTGGCCACAGAACATCCGGAAGGTACTGTCGATCCTTTATTTTCCTTTCGGTAAACCATAGACTGAGACAGAAACGCGCAATGTGCACTTCACGGTTTTTCCACCTATAAACGGTGGTTCGTAACCGAGTCGGAATTTCGATATTCCTCCCACCCTTTCAATTCCTGAATCGACCAGATGTTTTCTCACAGAGCAGATAATAATCACCATCGCCCGTGGACAGCTGCAACGCGAGTAATCCGCCTTTTAAAAAAAATAGTTCGATCGGTCGTTCTGGCGGAATTCGAACCCGCGACCGTTGTTCTACTCGACGCGCCAACGCGATTTGCAATTCTTATTTAAATAGATAAGTACATCAAAACATGACAAGATTGCATATAAACGTAGCAAATATCCTTAAACTTTACAAAGTAATGACTCACAAGGCTGAAGCACTAAATAAAGATAATCGGCCGAGGATTGCCGGTTTGACATGAGAAGTCGGGGAAATTAATGTGTATTATAGGTCTCGGAACACCCGCTCGTTTGTACGGCGAATTTGTAAAATTATTCGTCGAACACTTTGAATATTAATCTTGACGTCCGTTTGATGTATCGAACTTATAAACTAATTTTAAATCGATATGGATTATTACAAGAGATTATTCTTTTTTTTATGTTATAAAGTGTGGTGTTTTGAAATAATTATGAAGAATATAAATAATATCACAACTAAATTGATATTTTGTTTCACAGCTATCAAACTTATTTTATTTATCGTCAAGCTTTCTTTTGAATATTTATGTCTGTTCCATACTTTATTGGAAACAACGATTAAAACCTAATTTTTTTGAGGCTCAGGCTTTAGATAAAATTAATCCATTTTATTAGGAATACCTACCTACGTAGCGATGTACTTGTATGTCACCGTGAGACTTCTGTAAGCTAATAACAAAACAATAACAATTTAATTTAAGAAAAAAAAAACTTTATTTAAAGGTCATAAAGACTCTTTCGTCGATAAAAAAAATAATACGAATATAACTTCTATAGAAATGTCATTTTTTATTTTTAGAAGAGATTCAATACATAATACACCTACATACCTACGTGATCACAGCATATACAGATAAAAACAGTCATTAAAACATTTCATTAGCAGGTGCGCTGGCGGCCTTTAATGAATATGAAATGAGTAGGATATTTTCTTATATTATTATTGATTGCTATTTAAAGTTTAACAGGTGAATTTCATAACCCATAGATAAACTTAATCAGATTACATTGTAAGCACCTGACAGTTTACAAAAAGGTGTTGAAATAGGGCTTTGGGCTTACAATTCTTTTAAATTACAGTTCTGTTCTATATATCAGTATTCATATGATCAATATAATACTGAACGTTCGCTGACCATTGGATAAGTATCGAAAATGCGCTTTGTAATTTCTTTAGATTGTATCAGTTAATAGCTAGCGTGCATTTCCACTGCTACATTGGGTATTTAGTCTTACTTTAAGAGAGAACGTGACAGCGCGTTATATTTCGTATAACTTTCTCTCTTTCTATATTTAAGGATGCAAGAATACTGCTTTAAATGTGCTGGTAAGACTCAGGGCTCACATGTCAATGAGTGAATTTGAAATCATCACAAATCAAAAAGTTCGAAATTCAAAATAAAACTCATTCCATGTATTCAATATTGATGTAATGTCATCCAGATGTATAAGTCATATTGTTTAAGGCATATTGCCAAACTTTTGCACACTATGGGCAAATTTCAGGGCGTTGAGGTCTCTCAACGCCCTGAAATTTGCAGGCAAGCCCAACAGTACCTATTATACTGGTCTCAGTATAATAGGTAATGTTGGGCTTGCCTGGAGTTTGCAGTGCAGCTATGGTTATAGAGGTGGGAACTGATGGCTTCCACGCAATACTGCGTTCGGTATTTTGTATACGGCACAGCACTTATGGTATTCTGAGCGTGTTACTGAAGGTCTACTTTTGAGACACTGGACACAGGACTTTTTCCATCTATGAACGGTGGTGCGTTACTTGGTCGGAATTTCGATATTCCTCCCACTCAATTCCCGAAGTGATCAGACATGGGGAAGACATACTTATAGAAAATTGTGGGATAGAAAAAAAATTATAGATAGTTGTTGATGGGATTCGAACCCGCGATATATAGATGCTCAATGTAGGTGTTCTACCAAACGCGCCAACGAGCCCGTCAAAAACATTCTCTTCAAAGTCTTAGGTATTACCATAGTTCTTAGGTAATTATAATTGTTATTCAGCAATGGATCTAATTTTTAAATAAATAATTAATAATAATAAATAACAGCTCCGCCAAGCTTCGTATGACGCACTGGGGGCAACGCACTTACACATTCTTCCGGGCAAGATTTCCTATAACCGTATCAGATATGTATCAGAGCGGTGACGGTCTTGTATAGACGAACGGTCTTGGGAAGCTGTAGGAACACCTGCCTTGCGTTTCATTGGGTCGCGGGTTCGAATCCCGCTGAGTGTATAATTTTCTGGAAATATGGTTTATCTATGTCTGGCCACATCGAGCATTAAACAGGTGGGAGGAGTATCGAAATTCCGACCGGATAATGAACCAATGTTCATTGATACAAAAGCAACAAATGTGTGAGTTTCATTTTATTTATTACCAGAATTAAAAAAAGATATAAAATTAAATGTAGTCGATGGAAAAACCGTAAAGTACACATTGCGCATTTCGGTCTTAGGCCCATATTCCAAGACGTGTCTCAGTTTTGAATCTAGATTTGAGACTTGTCAAACCATTTTTTTTCTATAGAATTTTGACATACTTATTGACAGTTCTCAAGAATAGATTAACGTCTTGGAATACGGGCCATAGTCTATGGATTTTTAAATACCTACCTACTCAAATTAAATAAATAGGTCGACAGCGCATCATTGAATGATGTTCTGTGGCTCGGGTATCACCTACCATCAAGTGAACCTCATGCTCGTCTGACGATATCTAACAAAAAGAAAACCCCTTGACAAACCGAATTTATTTTCCTTTATCATTTCAATCATTAAAATAAAAAATCGACAACCTTAAAAAACCATAATTCTCATAATTTGAGGATCAGGTCTAATAACAAATTATAGGTATACAAAACAAAATTGAAATTATACCTTAGCGTTTTTTAGCAAATTGCTTTTTTTAAACATTATTTCAATAATTGCTAAGCTTGTTGTAGGTATTCGGGTAGACATGAAAGTCTTGAACTTATAATGCTACAGTATTATAAATACACCAATGCATATAATCTGCTTTCTTTTGTTTCTCGTCTTACAAAATTTGAATATCTTACTTCTTACTATATATAATAATCTTACTAATATAATTAATATTATAAATGCGAAAGGATGATGGATGGATGGATGAATGGATGGATGTTTGTAACTCTTTCACGCAAAAACTACCGAACTACCGATTTTGATGAAACTTTACAGTAATATAGCTTATATAGCCTATATATCAGAATAACACATAGGCTACAATTTATAAACAGTTTTTGTATATTGGCCCATAATATAACGATAAATATCAAGTAACTCGGAAAAATTCCTGAATATCTATAAATAAAAAATTCTGAAGATAATACACTGCTTGGAGTGTTTCTCTCCGTGTGCCGCCAAACCATTTAATTTTTTTTTAAATCGACCTATTAAATAAGTAAATAAATATTACTTACTGTTATTATTACAAAATCCAAGTCGGTGTAACATTTATAAGCGTGTGTGTGCTTGTGAGTACTAAGTATTCATGTTAAAGATAAACATGAGTGTAAATTAGTACAAATTATAAGAATATTGGTTGTACATACAAAGTAAGTGCTCATTAAAACAGGTGTCAGTCCGACAGTGACACAACTGTGTAAATACACTAAATTCAATATTAAGTAATTTAATTTGTTTGAATTGTTCGTTCGGAATACCCTTCTAATCAGCCGTATAATAAATTAACCTAATGATTTCTATTATGTATTGTATTAGTATAATTATAACAAATTATTACAGTGTCTTCGTTACACCTTAGGTAACAAAACAATAATTTAAAAGAAATGATTTAATTAATTACTAGATTATATTCCGATCTTTTGATTCGATTTTATTTCACTCAAAGTATTAAGATAAAAGGGAAAAGTTACCTAGTCTTATTGATAATCGAGTTTAATAATTCAGATTTTTTTCACTCTTTGTTCATTTATCTAATAACTTGCCGTCTAAACAAATATCAACAAATTCTCGTAGTATATCGTAATGTAGGGGAGACAGAGTCTTGTTGTAACAGAGGTAAGTAGTAACAGCTTAATAACTTAGCCGGTTTCAAATATTTTGTTCCGATTTTGAACTCAACGTGCTCTTTAAGATAGGACCTACGACATAAATGCAGCCAATTTAGTGCGGAAAGGCTTAGTGACCGGTTTTCAGCAGGAGTACTGTTTTTTGGCACGAAACATAAAAAATATGAGTTCGTAAAATTTGATTACAAGATCATACTGAATCTAATTGAAAAATGTTTCTATTAATTTTTGTTACGCATTTATTAAACTATCGTATGATAGTACTTTCGCATAACCCGAGCCAATCATATATTTTTTAATAAATATAATTGTTCATAATTTCGGTTGGGGCAAGTTGTAACAAAATTGTGGGGCAAGTTGTAACAGGCGCTAAGGCTGCACATTTTGCATTCGCTCTTACTTTTCCAGGTTTGTATGTTATTTGTTAAGTTAATCGTTATATTTTAAGATGCGGGATTATAAAAGGTAGTCAGAACGGGCGTCAAAGTCTCAAGAGGTCTATGAACAAGCTGTAAAAGAAGTATTAACAATAGCAAAAAAATCGTGAGGCTGCTGCATTGTTTGAGCTGCGTCACGTATCATTGGTCAGATACATTAAAAAGAAGAACAATGACTGTTGGTTATACCCACAAAATACACCCTGAACCCGTCCCAGGCCCTTCAGGTATCCAAAATACCGGTATAAAGATCAAAATTCAAAGGTGCTATTTGACTGAAACTCCAGAGAAAGAATTTGATCAAAAAACAGAAACAAGAAGGTAAAGCAAAAAACAAAGATACGGGAAAGGGCAAAAGTAAAGCAAAGTCGAATAGACCTGAAAAGACCAAGATTGATAAAGTGAAGAAAAAAGATTTCAATGAAGACTCAGATTCTGAAGAAGAAAAGTAGTTAGTTGTGTTTGATTTTCGGAGAAGAAAGTATAACCATATCAGACAAAGAAGATTGGGTCGAGTGTAAGATCTGTAAACTGTGGTCACACGTTAAATGTGTAAGAGGTGATCCTATTTCGTACATTTGTATTAATTGTGAATTTGATAAAGACTAAAATAAGTAATTGCGTTAAATTTTTTCCTACTATTTTACGAAGTAAGCTTTACTTATTGCAATGTTTATTGTGATATAGTAAGATGTATAAAATATAACTATTTACTACTAACTAACTACTACTAACTATTACTACAGCAGCGAATGTTAGGGAATCAAACAATTTGATTGAGATAATTTTTTTAAATTTTTGACCAAAAATAATGTTAGATGTTTTTATTTTTTGAAGCTCACGTAGCTTGCCATAGTTTAGTAAATACAAAAATATAAAGAATTGTTATAAAAAAAATAGTTTTATGTGGATTATAAATGCAATTTATGAAATTAGTTTTCACTAATAATTAAGTTTATTAATAAGTTTAATTAACCTAAGTATATACTATACAAGTCAAAATATAACTATCGTTGTTAAAGAAAAAGATAAGTATTTACATCATTAGTTCATAAGAATTACCATTTTCTTATTATTTTTTGTTATTTTTATAATACAAGCCTTAAATAATGTAACCTGGTGTTTTAATATGACGTTACTACTTGCCCCGTACTAGTTACAACTTGCCCCAAAAACGGGGTAAGTTGTAACAAGCGACTTTTTCCACAAAAAGTGCTATAAATATAAATTGATTATAGATTCAGGAAAAATTATTTTGGGAACATATTTTCAAATATATGATTACTCGTTTAAAAGCACTTTTAAATGAAAATACTCAATAGTTTAGTCACTACATTGAAAGAAGGAAAAAATGTTACAACTAGCCCCCCTCTCCCCTATGAACTTTTCGAACAATCGAAGAAAATTTCAATGTTATACTTAGTTAGGTGGTTTTATTTTTTATGTCACTCACCGAAAACTTTAGACGTCTATCCCAACGGTAAAGGCTTTCTCCTCGATCGATAATTAAATTTTTCTATTTTTAATTTTATGACACATTCTCGATACTAATATTTTCTCGTAATTTATTCCGACTAGGGCTTCAGAATAGATATTTCAAATATATCGTATTCGGAGCAACCAATAAGTCTCAAGTGTCATACATAACAAGATTGCGTAGGTATTTACTTACTGTCTCATTTAGGTAGGTTCATTCATTACCACTCGTTTCTTGTGTAAGTATACCGAGGTCACAAAATATTGAAATACCAAACACATCAAAAACACGCGATTTAAGTATTAATTATCAATTTGTCTCTGCAAAGTACGAGTATCTAGATAACATTATTTAGGTAGTTTTCTGAAGTTACAATCAGGAAAATACAAAACAAAATTCGCTGAATAAAAATTTAAATTTCGAATACAATCAACTAACCAACAATAGCCGTAGCAACAAGAATACACACTTCCCGTAGGAAAATTTCGTAATTTCAAATTTCGAATGCAACCACCACCTAGCCAGCAATAGGCGTAGCTAGTGATGTGCCGTGCCGAGGTGTTCCCGCGATAACTGCGCCGTGACACGCGATTCGCTCCGCCCATCACGCACGCAAGCAAGCCTTACTATGACTTTCGTATTATGAATTACTTTGGCCAGTAATATAGACAGGTATTATCAGTGTTATCTTTCTTTATTCGAGCAGGCAATGAAGTATTTCTCAAATAATAATAGGTATATTTTATTTAGTGTGACACTTCCAGTGAAAATGAGAAAAATAGTTCCTTGTTTTAATGATACTTGTTCCGATTAAAGGTTTCTCTACTATTATGGTAAATCTAGTATATAGGTAATCTGTAGCTACTTCTGTAATATTAGGTAGGTACATATATTAATAACTACGTCCCAGGGTTTCATCCAGATGGTGATTTCCGGAGGATCTCTACCTTTTTTATTACTTAAAAATATATTCCATACTCGTAAATAGGATATGTTTGTATTGTTTGTTTGTTTGTTTGTTGTTAAAGAATTTTAGAATTATTTTCAAGGTTCCAAATATAAACTCCCCAAAGCATAAAATCAAAGCCTAAAATTGAAGTTAGATCCTAGTTGGCCTAGTATCTAAGGCCAAGCTATTAGATATTTTCAGATCTAGTATACGAGTACGTACGTGCCTACTGTGGTATTTATTTTTTCAAATAGATCATCGGAATATTTCACCTACCTATCACCACTTGGTAATAATATAATATAGTGGTACATAATTAGGTCTGGTTCAGTGAAGTTATGGTGGACATATAACATCAAAATCACATTCAAATGAACATATAGTAATTCTATGTATCACTCATATTTCTTGTCTAGCAGGCATTTTGAACTGTAAGATATTTAACAAACAATCAGAAATATAAACACTGAGTCAAAATAAACATTAACATCGTAAAAGAGCTGTTGCTATTTATGCACTCAGTCAAGAATCTGACCGCGTTAATGCAATCTAAGCTTCTAATAAAACCCAAGTGCAGAACTAACACTCGTTCTTGATAAACGGCGGCCATCACTGCACGGCACGGCCTATTATGAGTGCGTGACGTCACCGCCCCGCCCCTCCCGCTTCAATCAAATCGGGAACCCTCGTCATGCCCCCACCCCACGTTTCGCTTGACTGACTCCGCATTTTTTTCTCATAATAATAACGTCGAAAAAATCGCACAAAAAATCCCGACAGCTACAATTCTCATTTCGTCCCATCCCTATCGAACCGTTTCTTTTGACCCATTCGTAGGTACCTAAGTCGCGGAATTTCGTTTTGTGAGATCTATTTTTTTTTATATTTAGGTTGATTGTTTTGTAGATAATTAAAATATTATATAATGTTACAATTTAAAAAATCATCTATGTATTAGAGTAGGTATTATGCGTACGACTTTCATATCAATTAATAATTTTATACCTATATTATATGATTATTACATTCTGTTGCAATAACCGTATCTATTATCTAACTATAAAAAAAACTATTTTATAAAAGTTTTTGCTGTAACTTGTCTTTGGGTTTTTAAATTCTAATAAGAATTCCCTATCAGACGAAATAAAAACCCTATACAAATTTCTTATAAGGATGAGAAGGCTATTGGAATCAATAATCTCTTATAAGAATGAAACAAAATATAATATATGAATGAAAACATTTTTTATAAATATATGTATATATGTTATTATGAATTCATAATATTTTTTATAAAATCAAATCTTAAAATTCATAAGAGAAGCATTTTAAAAAAAATAGTGCCATCTATGGTCACACAGCTATCCAAGTATTGATCTACTCGTCAATAGATGTCACTTTAAAGAAAGTTTTAAAAAGTTGATGAACCACTCATTTTAAGAGACCTACTTAGTCCGATTAATTTTATGTAGATGGTGCTAATATTAAAAAGAAAAATATCTAATTTTTATATTTATTATTTAAAATATATTAATAAGTAAATATTCAAAAATAACGTAGATTAGAAATAATAAATATACACTCAGTAATTACAAAAAAGTGATAACGTTAAAATATAATATTATTGTGTTTAATATTTTATTTATTTAATACACATAATATAACAACTGCCATTACAGCAAACCAAATTCTTTATCTTCATGATATTATTTTTAAGTTTTCGTAAGACGTGAAAATAGTCCACTTTTACACATTTCATTCCAAATCAACAGTACTGTTTAATACTGTAAAATAAAAGTTTGCACTGGTTAATAAAATTCTTAAAAATAAAATAAAAAATGGTTTTAAACAAAACAAAATATTTATTATTCACTAGTTCATAATTGAAAACTAAAAAGTTTTTATACTTCTGCAACTACCTAGTTCCGTTTACACGATACGAAACTAAAAGAATGTAGTATTTAAATAAAATTATAGATGGCGCTTTAATAAGAACTAGTTAATGTATAAAGATGGCGCTGAAAATAACATTTATTTAAGTAAAAGATTTCATATTTTTATTTTATTAGTAGGTAGCTGGTTTCATTATATATAAATAGACTAATATTATTAACGTACAACCTCCCGTTCATAAGTTAATAGTTACTACGCCTAATGAATATCCGAATGCTTGACGTAAATTAAAGCCGGTACACAGTAGATTACTGAACTACTGTGATTTTTGTATTACATACTTACCTTTTATTCAGCCTCACATAATATAACCTTTAATATATATCTGAAGTAAAAAAAATATACATTTTGAAAAATTGATACATTTTATACCCTCTCTGATGTGACCAGCAACACTTTATATTGTATACCTATTTGCATTAGCATAATATTACTTGCCACAATTATGTTTACTTACTAACAGCAATTACATTATAAAGGTGTCGGTGTCTGTATCACATCGTAAATCACATCTGCGTGATATAACAATTAGCCGGTATGATAGCAATGTTAATTAAACTGCAATAATACCGTGAACAGCGCAGCATATGATTGCATTGCGTTCATTTATGTAATTTGGCAAACATTACTCGAAAGTGATATCACTCGATTGAAACAATACCAACTGTCATTCTATTTTTAAAAAATCTCCAAATTTGACATTTCATATTCTTATATTCTATTTACATTACATTTTTATCAGAGAAAAGAAACTTATTACTAAATTGGCTTGTTTAAAATTACCTACCTTACATAATCTATACATATAATAAAAGAGTAGGATCGAAATTACGCTTCACTAAATATTTTTACCAGAAATTAAGAGGGGTGATAAATGAAGGGTAGCAGAATGCATAAATGCAATTTTTAAGATTCTTGTCTGTCTGTCTGTCTGTCTGTCGGTCTGTCTGTCTGTCTGTCTGTTTGTTCACGCTAATCTCCGAAGATAATGAACCGATTTTAATGCAATTTATCTATATACATATAATAAAAGAGTAGGATCGAAATTACGCTTCACTAAATATTTTTACCAGAAATTAAGAGGGGTGATAAATGAAGGGTAGCAGAATGCATAAATGCAATTTTTAAGATTCTTGTCTGTCTGTCTGTCTGTCTGTCGGTCTGTCTGTCTGTCTGTCTGTTTGTTCACGCTAATCTCCGAAGATAATGAACCGATTTTAATGCAATTTACACAAATATATTAAGGAAAGACCGGGGCAACATATAGGCTTTGTTTCATCGAAATCGGTTATCGGAAAGAAAAGTTATCATCATTTAAATATTATTTTAAAGGCACCATATCACCAAATTTCAATGCAAACTGACTCGCGTTGAACTTTTTCGAATTGTCAGATGTCAATCACAGTCTGATATGTAAATGAAATAGTTTGATTATTTCGCCATTTCCAATATGTATTCGTAGAATAGTGGTATGCAGTCCCATAGCGTAGCTTCTGATGCGAGTTCGAATCTGAAGTTGAAATGAATGAAATATTTTTTTGTATTTATTTATTTTTTGAAAGAACTATATTATAACAACAAAAATAGAAAATGTATTATTGAAATATTATATTATGAAAAAGTATTTCTTATGAGATCATTTATTTTCATCAATCCTTTCACTTAAACAGAATTACGATTATTCGACATTGCTTTTTTGCTTCCGTAATTTAGAGGTTTCGGAATTTAGCACCGGAAACCCGGGCAGGAATCCCGGGAATTTAAAAAAAATGTTTGAAAATGAAAATGACCAATTAAATGAACGCACGCATCTATTTAAGACAGAAAATGCATTGAATTCAATCTTCGATTGAACTCCGATTAGTAGAGAAAAAAAAGACAAATAATATCTGGATTTTGGTCACGTAAAATTTAATTAATATGAATCTCCCTAAAGTTTCTTTAAAGTCAGGTTAATTATTTCAATTATTAAATTTCAAATCATACTTCGAACCCCAATCTCAACCACCATTAGATATGTCGATAACATGATGCAAAAGCAACCGTCAATGACTAATTTGATAGCTCTTTCCCAAAAAAAATCACCAAGTAGATAGTGGAGGTAGAGGTAGGGTGGAGGAGGATATGTCATTTGAAGAAAGCTTGCTCAAAAGCTCAGCTTAAAGTGAACCCCACGCGAACGAAGTCGCGGGCATCAGCTAGTATACAATAATTTGATATTAATTAAATAAATACACAAACACTGAAAGCAAAATGTTTTATATGGAAAAAACATTGTGATCTTAACCTTTCTGTAATTAAGTAGGTGCTATCCATCTTTTTATTATCAATTTTCAATCCTTTATAGATATAAACGTTGCGTTGGAATGTCCGGCATTTTGATTGCACCGCATTTCATTGATAGCTCGGTTTGATTGCTAGATTCCTGTTATCTATTCCAGCGTACTATAGCTATACCGATGTAGGCACGTGTTGGCACTGTGTTATACACGCCCACGTATTGAGCATTGAATTTTTTTCTAAATTGACCTGAAGATAGAACCACCGGTAATATACTTTTTTATGTTAGATATTTACAGACGAGCATGAAGTTCACTTGATAGTAGGTGATACCTGCCACAGAACATCAGTCAACGATGCGCTGTCAACCTACTTTTTACTTCGAGACTTCGGAAATCTAAAGACTGAGACCGAAACACCCAATGTCCACTTCACGGACATTATTTGCACGGATGTTATTTGCACTTTATTTCCATCTATAAACGGTGGTTCGTTACCCGGTCAAAATTTCGATATTTCTTCCAACCATTTAATGCCCAAATTTGACCAGACGTGGGGAAGGCAAGCTTACAGAAAATTATAAACATGTTGTCCCGGCGAGATTCGAACCCGCGACCCATCGGTGCGCAAGGTGTTCTATTAAACGCGCCAACGAGGCCGTCATTTAAAGGCTTTAAAAGAGTTTAAAGATTTAAAGTTTAAATAAAATACTGTATACCGGATTAAAACACGATTTATTATTTATATAGTTTTAATCCGGTATACAGTATTTTATTTAAATGTGTGATACTCGCGTTAATAAAAGACAATATTATGATTTAAAGTTAAATTATTTTTTTTAAATATTATTCTGTTTTTTACCTACTGAATTGGTATTTATTATGACCAGCTTATTTAGCTTTATTTTCTTTTTGTGTACCTAAACCTATAATATAACGCAGTGTGGTAAAACTTTCTGAGACTCGAACCCAGTAGCGTCTTATCGCAACGCGCATACTGCGTCACGGAGACAGTGACGAACGATTTTAGCATCCATCAAAATTTTGTGATTATTGAACGTAACACCCACAAACCAACATTGGAGTCCTACAACCTAATACCAAATATAATTTTTACTTCCTTAACTGTATAATTCTAAATTACGTAAAAACTCCGGGGAATAGCCGGCCGAAATAAGCCGTCACATTGTGTATGAAAAATCATGAAGCGCGAGTACCTACAATGTAAATTACATAACTTGCTTGATTAAATTACGAACTTGGGTTGGGGTAATTAAATGTGTACATAGGATTTCACTCAGGGCATCACAACACCGGGAATTTACTCGGGGGGGTGATTAGTGACGGCTCTTTGATGATATAGAAAAATTGTACACGAAATGTTGGTTGAAATACCAGAATACATGTTCGCACAGGGCGCTTCGCTTCCTCTTTTTTATTGCGAACCGCTAAGGACTGGAACTCTCTCCCTGCGTCTGTCTTTCCTGAGCAATACAACATGGCTCTTTTTAAGTCTCGAATTAATAGGCATCTCCTAGGTAAGCGTGTCTTAACATCATAGCCCGCATCAGCACTTTCCATCAGGTGAGATGGCGGGCTAACGCTTACCTATTCTAGAATAAAAAAAAAAAAAAAAGTTTATTCTTGTAATCTGCATTGTCTTTATGATGTAAATCCAGATATAATGAAACATTCATTTTGATTTTAATGAGATTTATGATATAATGAAATAAAACAGGTTAAAAAATAACTTATTAGGTATACAAAACGGACCAAAGTACATACATTCTATATTTATACAAAAAAAAATTACTAAAATCTGAGATTGTCAAAAATAAATCTTATGAATGTGAAAATAGGTTTGCTTTTCCATATTCTACATACCTATAGCAAAATGGGGAAATGAATTTACATCAATTTTTCTCAGCTCAGTCTCCTACAGATTCAGTTCTAATGGTCACCTAGGCAATTCGTCATAAAGATACGGATAGGTAATCTAATATTTGGAGTTCTAGACTTCTCATTGAGATTGTATTTCGGTTTAATCGCTGGTGAAACCTACTTCCGGTACTCATTTCATGACGACCACATCACTCTATACTAATATTATAAAGAGAAAAGATTTTTGTTTTGTATGTTTGTAACGAATAAACTTAAAAACTTTTTTGAGTATAGTACATCTACATTGCACCTGTGTGAGGCCATGGTGTATTGCTAGTTCTTAATATAATCCTTATAAAACTATTTGAAATTGAGTTTGATTTTATGAGTTTCAAAATAATACTGAATATTAAGCTCTACAAATAGGTAAAGATGGTAGTGTGAATAATAAATCAAAAATAATCTTCCGCGTTTAAGTCCAAACGAATTCAGTACTAAAATAAATCACTACCACTTGATTCCAACAATAGCGCTCTAATTGACAAATAGTGGAAATGATAAATACCAACGTCAGATATTTTCTCAAAATATACCCTTTGATCGTCATTTGATTAACAACTACCGACTGTCGCACGCGAAACGATATTAATATTATTTTTAATATTCACAGTCTATTAGACAAGTATATTTTAGATATGATTTATCTAATAGTACACTCTAAGATGATTCACAAATATTTTTTGATACCTTTTTACACCAAGTCCGTGGATTGATCTATGTAGAGCACGTAAAAAACACAAAGGTAATATTTATTATAAACGGAGCGTTTGAAGTGTGTGCCGTGTCAAACACTACATCTTTTTCCGATGTTAACACCACATTTCTTTAATAGATCTGATTAAATGTTTACGTTTTTTAACGCAAATTTATTAGCTCTACATATAGGACATCAAAAAGCTCTTAAACAATATACATAATAATATAAATTTACAATATAAAAACGCGAATGTTCTCAGTCGCTCTATTCTTTGGTTGTTCTTTACGCTACTTTAGAATTAGTATTATTACAGTCCTACCTTAGTATTTATCATTTTATTACAAGTTTGACTGTATTTTTAAGTACTCTATATTTTTTATTATAGATTTTTGTAATTCTTAAATCTACTTTAAAAATTATACACAGTAATGAACTAATACCGAGGTACATAACACGTTTAGTAAAATTAGCATTACGTGACAAATTACAAAATGAACAGTTATTTAATATCCTGCATGAAGTTGACTAATTACATGACTTGTTACCTAGAAACTTGGAAAGGGCATGAGAACTCACTGTCTCACTTCTGACTCATGAAACCAGTTAGGAATAAATCAAAGTTGGTTATCAAATTATCAAAAGCACGTGAGACTGTTAATTTCCTCGTCGGTCAGTTTAAAGACAAGTTCCTTGAACCGGGTCGAAGATCTTATCTTAACCCCATAATTGCGGACTAGGAACGCGGTAAGGTTCGTACACAGATAAAAACTAAGTAGATAAAACGTATCATATACTTGGAAATCATTTCAATTCTTACACGTAAAATATTTTGGAACAAAACTGCTCCCTAGAAATTTTTTTCGTAATTAAATTATCAAGTGTCTAGAACAAAAAATGTCATGAATTTTAATTATTGCGAATATGCAGCTGCCGTCCACCTCCCCTCATGTAAACAATTCTTAATCCCAAAGTTTTTAATGAACATTTTCCATCATCATATATATTTATAAGTGTGTACAAAAATTGGACAAAGCTAGTGGCTGGAATGTAAATGGAAATTGAAAATTAAAAAAATCGGGGTTCCTCCCGCTTAGGGAGCAGTGAAATCGTAAATTTAAATTGTCCATCCCTCAACATGCAAATTTTCCGAGAGAGCCTTTCAATTTCAACCTACTGTGAAGTATTAACGCTTATGAAATTTATAAAGCTCCCCATACATTTATGTGAACTTCAATTATTTTTTTGCAAATGCTAAACATTTTCTTAACTTTGTAATCAAAAAGCCAAAGCGATGACCAATCTTCAGACTGAAAGGAAAACATAAACAGTTAAATGAAATTTTCATTCAAAACAAAGACTGTACTTTGATTTACCATATTATTTATACAGTAACCGCATAACAAATAACATCTGCAAGGAACATATTGTCTAGAGAGACGCCGCCATCATTAACTGTCGCTAATGAAGCTTGAGCTTTTGAGTTTTAAATAACTTGCCTCCGTTCAAGGGGCGGGTATCACTGCCGAGTACTTTACTATGTAGATTTTTTACTTTAGGGAAATGCTTAACAAACCATATCAAAAATTTTGCTGTATAACCTCGCAAAGACGTCCATATTTCTACGTAGTTCAATTTGAGAGTTGAAAACGAATGGAAGCATATATTTTATTCTTAAAATTTTATGTAAACGTGAGGAATTTGCTTTTATCGCTGTCCACAAGATTATGTGACTAGTTTTTATTGTTAGTGAATTCCAGTAGCCGTCGTTTTAAGTACGCTATAAATTTGATACATTAAACTAGTCAAGTGAGATCTTGCGATAAAATTGTAGATTCAATGATACAAGCATTTCAAAATAAAAATTAACGTCGTTGTAATGTTACGTCGGCGGTCTCTCGCGCGCTTGTCACTCATGCTCCATCAACTGCTTCGAAACATCGAGGCTATGACAACAGGTCAGCTACATAACGTGACAGTATTTCATCTCCCTGTCTCATTTTTGAGGAACTGTTTCCTTCTGTGAGACAAAGACAAACGTCTCTCAAACTTAAGAATGCTTTATCTGCAGTCAATAGAGGGTCCTCTGAGTAGACAGGTTGTCGCTAATAGGCGTTTAGTCAAAAGTTGTGCGGTTTATTAAAGTCATGTGTGTTCTAATCTCAGGACACGTGTTAGTCTGTACATCGCCAGGTCGATGGCTGAATGTGATGACTCGAGCGCAGTTACCGAGAGCACGCCAATCATAATATTTAACCGAACGATCAAGTGATGACTGATTCCGTGAAAAAAGAGTTTAATAATAGATTCACTAAGTGCATTCAACTTTCTTTCCAGATTCGCCGAGCATCTGATGAGGAGACACCGTCCGTTTGCATCTTGTGAAGCCCCAGTGGGTTCGATCGCCGCTGTGTAGTGAATGGAATCCGAAGTGTTTGTGTGACTGATAAGGTGATAGTGTCGGCCGTTGTGGCCGAAATCCTGCAACGGAAGATACGGACGCGAGCCGCGCGGGCTGCGGGCCCGCGATGAGTGCCAACAATTGCGACAGCATGACATATTTCTCAAACGCCTACATGCCTGATATGAGGAACGGAGGTGGTCATGACCACCAACAAGCCCACGCGCACTATGGAGCTGTCCCGCAGCAAGGCCACGAATTGGAAGGTTGCGATCCGCAACTCAGACCTGCACAACATCATTATTCCGCGCAAACAGCGCCTGGAATGCCCTACCCTAGGTTTCCACCTTACGACCGATTAGGGTATTACCAACAAATGGAACAAAATGGCTACCGGCCAGATAGTCCATCTCAGATGGGTCATATGGGTCCTAAAACAGATGGATATGGGCCGAATGGTCATCAACCACCAGCTCCAGCTGTTTATACTTCGTGTAAACTACAAGCGGCTGCGGCGACGGCGGGTGGAGTTCCTGGGAGTCCGCCTTTAGAGCAGGCTCAGCAGATGCCCCACCATATGCACCCACAGCAGCATATGGTGCAACACGGGGTTCCTCCACACCAACAGCATCTTATGTACCCGGTGGACGACATGCAGCATCAAACGCAGATGCCTCCCATGCATCAGCAGTCAATGCACGCGCAACAGGCGCCCCCTCAACAAGCACCGCCAAACACCAATGCGTCACTACCCAGTCCACTCTACCCTTGGATGAGAAGTCAATTCGGTAAGTTCGAATTATCTATTGAAAGTAAACGTCAGTCGCAATTGCAAAAACCTTTTCGCTAACCGTACGCATTGATGAAACAATGAGTGCCAGAAACAATGAAATACCTTCTGTGCAGAGATTATTTATGGGCTTAACTGGAATTCAAAAGGAATTTCACTTTTCATAAAATTTACAACTTCCGACACAAAAGCGTTCACCTTCTGTTTTGCTGACACCGATAGCGAACAATGAGCCCTCAACTTGCGCTACCGACTCCTACTGTTTCTGAATTTGTCTGAGAACTAATTTATGTGATGGTTGCTTGATTTAGGGCCTTTATTGTAATCACTTAATATTACATTTGAAGTGAATTTTAAAATTTAGTTTAAGACTGGCATTCGCCATGTATACATTACTTTATTATTGCCGAATCTTTCAATTTAATACAAAGCGTAGTGTTCGCGCGCGAAGTGTACTGTTCTTGTCATAATAATGTTATAAAATATTTTTTATTGTGTAGTGTATTTAGAGAAACTACATATTATACAATATGTTATCTGTTCATTTGGTAC
The DNA here is from genome assembly GCA_905404175.1 of Anthocharis cardamines. Classification (NCBI taxonomy): domain Eukaryota; kingdom Metazoa; phylum Arthropoda; class Insecta; order Lepidoptera; family Pieridae; genus Anthocharis; species Anthocharis cardamines. Next base: position 8,228,108 of record FR989959.1, read on the forward strand.
GTACATAAATATTATTTAAGTAGGTATATACATAGTTCCATTTCCTACATTTTTTATTTTATTTTATACATTTCTTTTTTGTAAAGTAATTTAATAACTATAGTAAAAAATAAAAGGTGGTAAATTTACCCTTATTATACTAAGATTCAAATGTAAATAATTGTTGAGAGGATTATGTCACTGAATTTAGAAAATATTTTTGTCAATTTAGTTTTCAGTAGATTATAATAATCAACTGTCAATTTCCCCTATATAAATAGAAATCAACCACATACTAGACCACCTCGTTGAGAATAGGATCCCTTGTCATAACCCTTATCTAGCTGAGTTCATTGGCAGACAGAACTTGCCAATTTATACTCGACTCTTGGAAGCAAGCTGCTCCAAGTTTGTCGAAGTTAATTAATTTCGAACGTTTGATGAGGCAGAGATGGATTTCAACTTTGGCTTTGTACTCCATGCCAAATAATGGCAGAAATGTAACGGTATCTAATTTGTTTGTCAACATTAATTATGAATTACAACAATGTTCTTTGATAAAGGAAGATTTATTAATACAAATTGCGTAGATCATACAGTTTATTCGTTTATAATGTATCGATTTGTTATATTCTGATATCCACGCTTTTTATGAGTATTAACTTACAATTAAAAAAATATTAACCATTACAGATGTTCAAATTTTGTCCAAGTATCGTTTACTATGAACTTAAAATGTTAAAGTATTAGATGACAATGTATTTAGCGTAGGACAGATACCGTTCACATGCTCTTGAAATCTTAAGAATGCTTTGAAGTTCTCAGTCCACTTGACACTGTTTCCTTATTAATTATCTTCAAACTATGACTGCCGTGCTTTGTAGAAAAAACCAAACGTGTTCAACCAACCACAGCACTATATTTAGAAATAGATATTTGAAACAGACTAGTCGATCATTAAATAAGGCTACACATATATGATGGTATATAATAGTATTCAGATATCTAGTTAGTATATAGATTTTCATAGTAACCCTCTCGAAGAGAGTATCGTTATACCAATTATGTGGATATGGGAGTGATTTATTGCTTGAGAAAATCGTATGGTTCAGAACATGTTTGTGGTAAACGGAGATGCTTCTTATGGTTTTGTTTTTCATATTTATTTGGCATTTATTTTAAATACTATAAAATCTGTTTTTGAGAAAATTTTGATCTTGAACCGTAATTAATTTATCCAAGATCAAAAGGACTTTACATATCGTAGTTTTATTTTCCATTGCAGGTAATATTTTCACTCATGAAAATTAAGTAACCTTCGTCAAAAATATATAGTTACACCAAGTTCTTTGCGTCTTAATCAATGTTCACAAAGATCGGAAAAAATCCATCAGCAATCCGTGAATAGCCTTTAGCTCTATACATTGACATATAGCCACTGACTAACGGCATAGAAAGATAGACTCACCTAGCTCAAGGTAGGCCGCGATAAGTCGTTCGAATTGAGGTGGAAATGGAAATATAATGGAAACCGCCCCCACCCCTGTCAGCGCTCCGAACAATGCCGAATAGACGACTTGTTACATTTCATTGTTCAGATATCAGGCCTCGGGCTTTTGTGTACGGTTGATGATTGAATAGAAGAATTTGTTTTGGTGCCTGCCTCTGATTTTCCACGCTTGCTGCTGAAAGCTCAAATCGTTCGGTAAACGGTGTACAATTACAAATAAATGTGGGTCACTTTTTTGTTCTTATCATTTTCAGATTGACTAGAAACTTTGATACAAATGTTTATTGATATAAGCAATATTAGTCGCATATATTCTATGACTTTTAATAATCATAACTACTAAATTTCAATATATTCGTTCTAGTTTTCTTTAAATTTCCAAATTTCATACAGTTAGTATTTATCAACGATATGATCATAACCTATTTTCCTTCGAACATTCGGAAAATCTTATATTGTAAGCTGAATTTACACTTTTCAGTTGTAATAGCGAATTCCCGTGCCCTCTAACGGATATCTAAGCAGATAATTTTTTGTGTCCGTTTTACTTTAATTAATAGGCAAGTAGATGATAAGTCCTCCATACCCTTCCAAAAGATTTCTTATTTTCCCGGGGCTCGAACTCGAACTTCCAGTCGACCACGGAGACAGTCCTTCACCAATTGTATAATTATTTTATTTCTGATTTTTTTAAAGAACTGAAGCGACAATCTTTAGTGTGTTCGCGAAATATCGGACTTAGTACAAGGCAATTCAGAGACTTCTTTTCTTCTATTCTGATAAGCTCTATTGTAAGAACGTACCTTTGATCGATCCTCCACTGTCGCTGCCAACAATGACGACAAATGTGCCCCTAGATTGAAGTACTGATTCTTTTCGAGGGGTTGATTTTCTCCTTTGACTATACAGAATCTCGAATTATTTCTCGTAAGTGTTCATTTTCATTAGATAAGCCGAAAACTTGGCCTTATCAAGTAATTAGATAAAAATGCGTGTGTATTTATTTAAAAAAGCGTTAGAAATTTATTTAGATGAGTTTTCCAGTAAAGTGTTTTAATTAAATCTTGTTTATTTTTAAATTAATATTATTGAATTTTATATACATCTAATATATAAAATTCTCGTGTCACAGTTTTCGTTGCCATACTCCTCCGAAACGGCTTTCCCGAAAGTTTTTTTTTTAATTTTTGGACGAAATTTTTTGTTTTTATTTTTTTATAATGTGGCATTAAAAAATACATACAACCCCTGCTTTTTTTGTCAAAAAATCTAGACCCGTGCGAAGCCGGGGCGGGTCGCTAGTACGTATATATTATTATATTAGGAAACCCTTAACCGCTTACAATTTAGTTTCATTAATAGGAAATTACATTTTTATGACTATAATGATTAATACCTTACTGATGATTAGAATCTGCAAATATTTAAAAAGTAATTTCCTTCAAATTAAGAATAATTAGTTAGTTTTAAAATATAAACAACATGGGAATTGGCATACATATTGATGTATGTTAATAAAAATGTAGGTAAATTTTGTTGCCTGAATTAATAAATAATATATTTCTCCATTAGAATTCAATAGGCTTAAACTGAAAACCAGTCCATAATATCTGTTATTCAATCTCAGAAATAAACATAACGTTTTAAGGCTAAACTAAGAAAGCATTTCCCTTGTTTTTCTACTTCCCCTTGTGTGCACACGTGCATATTTGCATTGAGATTTTTTTATTTGAGGGGCAAAGTAAAAATACATATCTAATTTTATCTAGTGGCAACTTTACGGTGTAGTCGGTCTCGAGGCGTTGAATGATAGCTATTCGATCTCATAATATTGTTTTAACTATTCCGGGAAGCAAATCACATCTTACGAAATTATTTGTAGCCGTTATTGAGAAAATCATTGTTTTGAGAAAACCGTTGCTAGAAACAAAAATGATAGTTGCTCAAATAAATAATTTATTAACATGGCAAAATTTTAATACTTTACGGCAAATATAAAATTCGAAGATTTGAGCTTAACGTAACGAAGCTTTAGTCATAGTACCGCTACGTATCAAAAGATGGCGCTGATACTATAATAGTTAATATAAGGCAAAAATATTTTTGCTACGCAATTTGTGGATTGTTTTAGTTTCTCTTATTTATAATACTATATGAAATAAACTCAATAAAATAAATATATACCTACGTCATAATTGATAAACTAAATACCTAAGTAACTAAACAATTACGACGACAACAGAACTTTATGTATTTTTATATATATGACATAATCTACCTGTACCTTCCAATGTATCTAATATACTTATGAAATCATCTGGAGCTTATTAAAAAACCATCACATCTCATAATAATTATTATAAACCTTTATCTGGGCCCACCAAACCCATTATTATTTACGTCCGACGAAGGTTAACCCACACCAATGCACCGAACCGGATACACATTGACAATACCGTTTGAAACTAGTGTGTGTGCGGCCTTGCCATGCTTAAGAATTTTGCTCGAAAAAGGGAAAATTCTGTCGGTATATTTAATTACATAAAAAAATTAAAATTCCAATTTAAATTATATTAAAGGTTATTTTTATAATACGAAGTAAGTAGTATATTAAAGTTAAGTATAATTTTATTACTAAAATTCAAGTCCTGTTTTTGATATTCGAAATATTGTAGTTTCAACAACAATTTTGTTTCATACTTTTAATGAACCTAATTTGTAGGCAGTATTTAAGTAAAGAGCTATTTAAATAAAATACTGTATACCGGATTAAAACGCGATTTATTATTTATATGGTATACAGTATTTTATTTAAATGTGTGATACTCGCGTTAATAAAAGACAATATTAAAGAGCTATTTTCTAATTGTACCTATATGAATATACGTTACAGAAAATTAATCACTGTTATAGGTAAAAAATAAAAGAGATAATATGGTTTTCTTATTAATTTAATAATTTTTATAATACCTCTGAAATAAATTTCCTTCCATTATTTATAATTATGAATACATATCCATGAAGAAATTCTATCAAAATTAAACATTGTATAAGCTTGTTTGAGGAAATTTTGTTGACAGTGTTGGCAGCATTATTAAAATTATCGTTTTCTTCTTTCTTCTCATGTCGCTATCTCTGTCTCGCACTAAGTGAGGTAAGCTCTACCCCACATTAATTAAACGTCGAGATAGAACGCCAATCAAACTTTGACCGCCGCTAAGCCGATGAAGCCGAACTTATTATATGGTATTAAAATTCCATTTAGCTCCGTGAACCATTTCAAATTGAAACAGAAACGTAATAACGCATACTAAATTATGATTAGTAATTTTTAAAATGACTCCAATTGGGATATTGTTACTGCAAATAGCAACCGAATATCCTTCCCATAACAATAATCATTTACGTGTAATTGCGGTCGGTTTTCTATTACTGTAATGTTACCGTACGTGTCATTAGCTAATATAAAAAGCGGCGCATCATATGGTGTGTACACATGTGTGAGTTGACAGCACATAAATCATAAATGTATACTCTTAGGTAGCGATATCGACGCAACGGAAAAAACCCCTCGTTTCCTGCCTAGATCACACATGACCGGCCTGTCTATCTGCCAGACCCGTGTCAAATATTCTCTGGAGCGAAGTCCGCCCCTCCCGGCTTTGGGGGTGACCCCAGGGGACGCGATGTCCCGCGGCGAATCTCATCTTGGAGCCCTAATGCATTCCGCGACTATAACACATAGATGATTTTTTTCTTACGCATTTAGTTTCGATTATCTTGTAAGAAAATTCCTTTGAATATAAACATCGTTTTATGATTGAATGCTTTCTTTTTTTCATTAAGATTTTCACGTTCATGACAGGCGTTGAAAAATCACCCTCACCAGCACCTTTCATAACTTTTCGCTTCGTGATCCAAAGCTATTAATCACATTCTATCGCCTTCTCAAATATTCATTCGTGTTTTGCCCGCTGCAAATTATCTTAATAGCTCTAACAAACTGCAATTAGACTGGAAGGGATCGCCCTTTCGAAAGCCATTATTGTCGTATTTTTATGCCCGACATGTGATTAGTTAATGCCCATATTCAATTTCCATGATAGAAAAGTTGATCATGAAAACAGGAGGGAAGTTATTGAAATTGAGTTTGTATTGATCGATGTTGGTTGGGTGTTGGAGTGAGTCGGAGGACGGTAGCTACGGGGTTCGGGGTAGGATATCCCGTCGCCAGGCGGAGTCGGGTGCGGAACAAAGCTCTGGCAGCCTAACAAAGACGTCACCGGCCGTGCTGGCGACGCGGAGTTATGACATCCATTGTGCGCAACAATACCCAACAAACGAGTTTGTATAAGCTATTAGGTACGCGCATTAATATATATTTTTTGTTCACCCGAAAATTTAGCATTCCATTACAAGGGAGAGAAATGAAACGCCCGCCGCATGAATTATATTAAAATATATTTGAATATTTCATTTGACACCTTTTTTGCGGGCGGAATTTCGTTCAATCCCCGGGCCGGCGTAATTTTTAGCGTACACCAAAACGAAATTTTCGGTGAATAACATTCCATTTCGGATGCAAAACACGACGGGAATCAGCGTCGACACAACACTGACTGATGGCTTTGTATTCGCGATATAAATTCTTTTCGAGCTCTGACCAAATGTTTTTGTATGATTTACCATTTTCAACGTCAACATACATTTTAATGGAAACATTATCTGGTAAAGTTTCCGGGCAAATACGGATTTTAATCAGGTTTTTGTTGGTGTATTTATATTCTCCCAAAAATTTATTTCACAGAAATTGTGTGTATCTCGTTTGGAATCTAAACGTCTAGAAAATGTAGATATTGTAGGTACGTTCGCCTCGTCCAAATTGAGACTCACTCAAACTAACCAAGTAAATATGCTTTTATATTTTTATCTAGGAGTAGGTACGAGTAAAACCGATTTTCTAAGCTTCTAATAGTTTCGCACTACTTAGTATTGCAACTATTGAAATATTTCGTCGAACATAATTTTAAAATTTAACTATCTACACACCTTAAACTACAATAAATTAAACTTTAAAGAATATTGTATTTCTAATCTTTGGATCCTAGTCATATTTTTGACACCACCAATGTTTTTGATGCCAAATTCCTAAAAACCTTCAAATTCCCACGTCACATTTTCAAGAAAATAGTTATTCCATTTATTTTCAACGAAAACTAACAGGCCAACAATAGATGTTATATAACAAAAGTCATTAGGCAGGTTCGTACATAGTGAACTGCGAACGCAGATTATGTCTACGTCCCGCCCAGCACAGGGATGATTAATATCCAAGCTTGAAAGACTCCCACATTTTTTGTATTTTTTTCTTTTACTGTTCGGATCGATCAATTGTTTCATTTCCTCGTGTAATCAAGATTCGTGTTTCCGCTGTATTATGGAATGCTATTTGTGGTACATTCATAATAAATGCCAAGGAAGTTTTGTATTTTCGAATAAAGAACTTCTTCAGTTTGTTAACAAACAAAATTTAGTTGAATTAAAATCGTAATCTGACTTTGAAAATAAAAATCAGTTCCTAAATATCAAACAAGTAGCACACATTAATAACACAAAAAAATATTAAGTAAAACTTAACATACCATTTAAATTGCATCACTTAAAACTGAAGCAACTTAATTACTATATTCGTGTAAGCAATGAAGCCTTCAAGTTGAATCCTTTTTGCACGATGCTGTATCAATTAAAATGATTAAGCAGCTTTAACCTTCTCCAACGAGTTCGCTGGAAACCAGTAATTTTATTTACGACGTGTAAGCGTTTAAGAGAAATTGCATTAATCTGAATAACCGTTTGATATCATGTACGATGTTGCAATACACTGAGTGCTGAACGCATTTTAAAATGTCGTAACTTGTAATATTGTCAAAATAATTGAAACTATATTACAGACGAGATAAGGCCTCAAATTAAATGTCAAAAAAGTTGTAGTTACACGACTGTGTCTGCTCGAAATATATGAAATTGTACGACATGAATTATGGATTGTCGATATCGCTTCAAGCTGTTGCTGTATTTTTTTCGTATTTCTCTGGCGCGATACCGCAACGAATTAAATTAAAAGCTCTTTTCACTTGTCATCCCTTGATGAATTTGGTATTTAGGATTACACGTTCGATACAAGTTTGTTTATTTTTAGCGACTTAAATATTATGAATGGTAGGTTTAATCAGAGATCCGAGATCGCTATATTTATCAACGACAATTAATATTCTGAAGGTTCGTAAATGATTTATGAATACGTTACATGTTGAATATATCAAATGTTTCAGTAAAATGGTTTTTTTTTAATGAAATTAAATATTAGTTCTTTCAAAAGGTTTTGGTATGGAGGTGAAGAGAGAGTGATGATTTCTAATGCACAGCTTCTTCACCATACGCAATATTAGAATAAATTGGTGATAATTATTCAGCGCATAATTTGAGGCTAAACTAGTAGAACTTTATGGGAAGTGGAATACGGCAATAAATAGACAAGCTTGAAGCAAATATTTTATTTCGACCCTTTACCTCAGTAGGTAATCATTACAAATACGCTACGGGTACAAGCCGGTCAATAATTCAACACGCACTTCATCCGGATAAAAGTAGACGGACTTTAGTGTATTTTCAAGATTATTGTTCAAGCTTTTTATGATAAATATTAATAGCATCGATGTATTGAACGTATTGTGATCTTTCAAACGTTAAGAAAAAATGGGGCGAATAGGTAAATACAAATACATATAAGCTTCGATCAACAATATACTATGTCAATGCATATAAGCTACTAAATATATGTCATATATCGACACCCGAGTGTCAATGCCACTTGAAGTATATCATCTTATATCAATAGATAATACAATAACATTTTTACTTCATACAGTAATCCATAGGCTAGCTGAAAATCGGCTCCTCAAATTTCGGCTTCTCCATCTATGAACAATGGCTAATTATCTGTACGGAATTTTAGTAAATTTTTATCAGTTTTTGAACCCCTGTAACGTTAGAAGAGCGAGGTGATAATACAGAAGAAATCTATAAAATTAATTACCGAGATCCATAGACCGAGGGTAAGCACATTTATGAGTCTTTTCACCTTAATATTGTCTTTTATTAACGCGAGTATCACACATTTAAATAAAATACTGTATACCGGATTAAAACGCGATTTATTGTTTAAATTATTTATCCCGACGTTTCGGATGCTTTTCAGCAACCGTGGTCGCGGGAGACTGAAAGATGACAGTTGTCTTATATTTGAAATGTCACAAAGTTGCCATATTTAATTCAATTAAATTAAAAAATAATCTATTAATTTAGGTAACACAATGTACATCTATGAACGTCAATAAAAAATAATACATATTAAATTACTAATATTACTAATATTAAATGCTTCTAATTTTACATTTACTACCAGTTCACAAATCAAGGGCGTAGAGCGGACGAGAAGAACTGGCAAGAAACTCGCCGCCACTCTTTTTAATCGCCAAGTTTTTGTTTTACAATAATTACATATTAACGCCATCTAACGTCGGGATAAATAATTTAAACAATAAATCGCGTTTTAATCCGGTATACAGTATCTTTTCACCTTATTTTTTTTAAAGGAAAGTAGAATCTTTCCCAGGATGCGAACCTTTGGTCCTAAACACAATGCGTATACCAATTAGTAGAAATACTCAATGGTATCTCAATAGCCTCGAAAGTGTTCAAGTTTCCTTATAGATCCAAAATAAATATAGCTCGTAATCAAACGCTGCCAATCTTATCAACATAACAGTATCGATCCCATCACATCACGTTTGTCCGCTTGTGAAAGTAAAGCGGGGGTCCTTTCATGATTTATGAGCGCTTGGCGTCACATGCAACGACCCTAGATGCGATTCCGGTACAGACGAGATGTTTCAACGCGACGACTTCTCTGCAAGTTTGTTAAATTCTCAAAAATATTCATTCCTATATATATTACAATATATTATGTATGTGACATACTTATGTACATATTGAAAATAATGATTTTGATTCAAAACAATGCTTTGATTTATTCTTTATAACGTACTAGGTATATTTCAAACGAGCTGATGCTAGCGAATTTGTAAGCATTAGCTTCTTAAGCAAGCTAAAAACTCTCTTCCTTTCCTACCTCCAATTTCGAGGAATCAAAGCTATGTCAGCTACATGAAAATCCGTTCAGTATCTTCGGAGATTTGCGTGAACAGACAGATAGACAGACAAAAACGTTAAAATATAAATACAGTCAGCCCCCCCTTAATCATCCCTCTACATTTCCCGTAAAATGTATCAATATAGAAAAATTTTGATTCTACTATTTTATTATATTATTATGTATAGATAACCTAACTTTCTTCTCTACGACTGTTACTTCAAATTTTATTATTTCCTAGTATTTAAGTAGTTACATATAATTGGTTATTGTTTTGTTAAAAATACTCGAAATTTGAATATTTTCTTTTAAAATTTTAATCTACTGCGACAAAGGCTTCTATTAATTTTTCGTTTTGAAGGTCGTCTTCGACGTATGCGCTTGATAGTTTTATTACGAACAGTTTAAATATGACGTCGGGATCATGTTTTATGCATCTGAGTGCGATGAAACCGCTAGTGTAATATATAAAGCCCTATGGGAGAGGGATTTCATGAGCTTTATTGTGTATGATTTAGTTTGGTACTCGTAAGATCTTTGGATGTATATTTATGCCCACATTCTATACATATTTCAGTGGTTGAATATATCATTGATTTTACTGATTAATATACCTATTACTAGTGTATTTATTTACGCAAGCCTTGACCATGAATTTTATAATAGGAAATATTTTTTTGTAATACACGTGTATATACCTACATATTATACCAAAGAAATCCCAAATGTTACCCTGTGATGTTATGGACTCAGAAAGCTGTCGCTACGATGAACTCCTCACTGAGTTTCAGTTATTATGAGATCGAACATCATCAGGAACATTATCTCCGCTAAAATTATAAATTCCGTTCAAACTTATTACATATTTAACTGAAAAGTAAAACTTGATAAAACCAGAGAAACTACTCAGAATACCTTTTTTAATCTTGCTTCTTTAAGTGCTCGACCATCTAGGGCACTTAACTTTGAACAGAAGCGATTCATTATTATTTTTATGACAAAACTTTTTTTTTAATATCTCTCAACCAACGCGAATTTGACATAACACATTGTCATTCCCAGGATAAAATATGCGTCTTAATTATAGGAACATAGCGAAGTTAATCCTAAAAATATCAGTGTGGTTGACCCCAAATTCAATGAAACAACTAAAAAAAATTAGTAACATATGTGGACTACTGTAGTCGTAATTTATTACAAATCTGCCGATATTCATTGGATGATATAATTTACATTCTTGAATGCGTCCCAAAATCCGGTAGCGATGAGGCTGTTATCAATTTCCTGAGCAACAAGTGGCCGATAATTTTGAACCCGACTGCATAGCAGGAGTACTTGAATCTCTTACATTTTTGTCCTCGTTTAACGAAACCTCCTGAAACTATCGTGAATGATTCATTGAATGTAACCATTTAATTCTGTTAATTTATTAAATTGAAGAATACACTGTACATTTCTTTTTTCTTTTTTTTTGATACCTAGACATACATACATTATAATATATACATTATATGATCATTTTGGATTTAGAATATCACAATAATTATTGTATAAAAACTTTGATTGGTAGCAATACATGAAGAAGTCACGTAATTGAAAATAAGAATCTTAACTAAGTTCCTTACGATGAAAAACGCTTTTTCATCAAATTATCATACTTTAAACAAAAACATATCTAAGCCTAACTCACTCCCTTTTCTAGGTATCATAACTTAGCCTTCATTTAATATCTAAAGATTTTTTTATAGTAATATGTCTTGTCAGCCTTAAATCAGTAAACTTTAAAACTTAACTTAATATGAAGTGCGGGACGACAGCCATCGTTGCTTACGAATAACGTTTATTTGACAGTTATCTATTTTTACTTTGCTTCCCGGACTTTTTAATCCAATTGCGTCTTGTAAGCAAGATGATTTCAAACCTAGTACAAACTGCTAAAAACCTCGGTTTTGCGAAGCCCATTTTTTAAACTTGTTTCCCCCGGAATCGAACCCGGACATTCAGTAATTAGATACCTACGGATGGGCACATACGCTTTGTAATTTTTAGTAGAACATTTTTTTATCCGTTCAGTAGTTATACTAACAAACAGTACTACTAACTCTTCGAAGTGTCGATATCTATATAACATTTTTAAGAAATAAGGTTTACAGAGCTTGTCACCGCAGTTAGTTTTCAGTGTACCATAATAACATACTTTCCGGGAAACAGTAGTTAGCTCGGCGTCATTCGTTGTGTTTTCATGTTACAATTTACAAATTCTTCGAAGTTCGCGTGCCGATCTTGTAATGCAACCTGTTTCGCGTGTTTCTGAAACGAACTTACCGTGTAAGGTAGAATTTTGTTATTTTACATTTCAATCAAACACGCTATATATATTAAATATCTACCTACTTTTCCTAAAACAGATTTAAAACAAATAGATGTCTCCATAAATGTCTCTTCTTTCGTCTCATATTTAGTGCAGCTAATCATATTCTTATTGGAGAACTCTCACAAAATGGGGGTAGTTACCTGGCTAAAATAGTCAAAGATTAAATTACCTTGAAGATCTATCGATCGATATCGACCGATACCACTTAATAAATTTAGAAAATTTTCCGGTGAAATTTTTGTGTTTCCAACCTAAATAATCTCAAATCTTAAATTTAACACAATCGCATAATACCCATATTGCAGTTTGCGTTAAATACTGTTCGTTGTTCAACCAATAACTCAACATTCATTTCGACAAGCCAGAATAAGCTATATTTAAATTCTATATAAATTACTAAGGTCAATGGATCTTCTGAACCGTTTATGATAGGCCATCTCGAAGAATAATGGGTAAAATAAAACCAACTTCAGGCATTTTAAATTATTTTAATTGGTTTCGGTAGCGGCTTAAACTATGTCTTCGTGCTTTATAAAAACTCCTTATAACTTACGACAACGGGACAATCTAGCGGGATTAATAAATTATTATTCATTGTTACGCACCTGTCATATGCACATAGTACAATACTATCAAGTAAAGTTATTATTTTACCGAATAATCCTTGAGAATATACGTAGTTTTGTCTAAAATACCTACATAAATTTTGGTAGTTAATATTAATTCTTTGTTCTTCTATGATATCGTAAGCTTATTTGAAATGTTATTTTCGCTTAAGTTTCACTGGCACAGAAGAATACCGAACAAGCAAAAACAATTAACAAATTGATAAGCTAAAAACAATTTTCAATTAACTCCGACTGAGTTCGCTGTTTACAAATAACCACCATTTATCAGGAATACCTATGCAGTTTTTAATCTGGCAGGGTTGCCTCGGGGCAGATGATTAAAAGCCTGCCTTCTGTTTATTTTCGAAATTAACATTTTTTGTTATCCAATTTCAGAAAGGAAGCGGGGACGGCAGACGTACACGCGATACCAGACGCTCGAGTTGGAAAAGGAGTTCCACTTCAACCGGTACCTGACGAGGAGACGACGAATCGAGATCGCGCATGCGCTCTGTCTCACTGAGAGGCAGATCAAGATCTGGTTTCAGAACCGACGCATGAAGTGGAAGAAGGAAAACAAGACCAAAGGAGAACCAGGTTCCGGAGACGAGCCGGACAACATGAGTCCGCCCACCTCGCCTCAGTAAAAGCCTCCAGTGACCAGTGAAAGCTATGAGTCCGTTTCAGATTCGAAAACGGCCTTCAGTGTTCATTTATTTTCATATAAAATTGTGCACGGATTTGATCGTTGAGGAGTTACTAGAACAGTTTAATTTGTATAAATTGTATGTTGGACTTTTCATAATATTACAATATAACTAATACGTAACTTAGTGACTTGACATAAAGAGTAATGATAGTGTGATGAAGAGATTTTTACAATTGTTAAGTATAAATTAATTTATAGAACAATCTCAATACCAATAATTACCAAAAACGCGGTGTATATTAAACTGCGACTTTATTTGATTTCATTATTTATGTAGTTGGAAAATCTTTATTTGAAATCAGATGATGAATGTTTATTCCTTCATGATTGGGAAGTGATTATTTTAAAGTGCTCCGCTTACACACTCTCTACGAATTTATTTTTAACTAAAAAATCAAATAAGATTTTAACTCTATCGCAGTCTATTTTTATTTAACGTAAGAAGAGTACTTTAAAATGACTAAAGACGAAATCTTTATTTTAATGTTATTAAAACAACAAAACCGTAAGGACCTCTTATAAGTAACCATTGATAAGACGGCAATTAGTATCGATATTGTTATTATTTAATATATTTGATGTTTTATTTCTAATTAAGCTATCGAAACGCTATTTTGTACATATAAAAACTATAATTTAGAATTTATGATTATGTACAATTGTTTTAGTGTGAATATTTGATATAAATAATAAGCTCTCGTTTTACTATCATAACGAGTAATTATTTTATTGTGAATCTTCTCTGATTTTGATTTTCACTTCGTAGAGGGGAAGGCCAGTTACAAGTGCAATGTATACGATTTTCGACGACACATATACGTAATTATAACTGATAATCGGATAGGAAATTTATATTATTATAAAATTATTCGAGAGTACGGCTCTTGATTGTAATTTATTGGATTTAAACGCGAATATCGCGCCAGGTGAACGAAATTTACAGAAACTTATAGACAGAGAAATTCACTGAAGGTTGTACGTAATAGTTAAAGTGGAAAGTTACCTTCAATTTCGTAGATGCAAACTTGATACTTATATTTTCTCATAATCTATACGAATAGTAGATTCGGGACATGTACAGTGTGCACAGTATACCAAAGTTAGGAAATAAACTTGGTTGTTCAACGTAGATCCTTAAAGAGTAAGTGCGTCTTCGACCCTTTCATATACAAGTCTTCGAGACATGATATAAATGGTATTTTTATAAAATCATTGCCTAAAGAAACCGATATACGTAATAGAATATCGTACATAATATTTACTTGTAACACGTTAGTTTTACTAGTGAGTATTGTTAAAATGTGGTGATGTGTCGGGATTCATGTTATACGTTCGATTATTAATATTTATTGTAAATTGTTTTTTTTTTTCAAAATAGTTTGTAGCTAGCGAAAGTTTCACGATAATTAAGTGAGCCCGTCTCTTATACATACTTCTTTTAATTTGTGCTGTGTTCGTTAAGTAAATGTATATTGTATTAACTGTATATTGTCGATAATACACAATATTTATTTATTGATTCGCTTTACTAGGTTCGCTTTTAAATACTTCTACTACGTAATTGGGTATGTTTCTGTACGGGAAATCTGGCTGGGATTTAGAATGTTTTAATGTGATTTGCTCAATTTTTTTTTTGTTATTTATTTAAGCCAAAATATCAAACTCAGTGTAATTTGTGAAAATATGTAGGAACTTTTGAAGTTCAATACCTACTAGTTGCAAATCTATATCTATATGTAATATTTACTTCAATCACAAATTTTTCATTTTAAATTACGAATTATAAATGTACTGCGGGTTTTACAAGAAATCCCTTGCCAGATGTGAATTTCATGATTGGTTTGTAAAATTTTATAATCAAATAATTAGGTTATTAAAAATAAGTTCACACACCTAGGTCTATAGACGCAGTCCGTAACAATAAAAAAAGAGTCCGTAGTAACGATTGGTTGAATCTTATGTGGGCAATTTTGTTTACCATTGTGTCCTATCGATTCGAAATTTATGAAAATATAACTATAATTAGTAATTTAATAAGGTTAGGCGAGACGATATTGTCATAAATATATAAATACATGAAATTAATAAAGCATAATGATTGTAATGCAGGTTTTTTTAATTTTACATCCTTAACTTTAAGGGAATTTAATAGACGGAGAATAACTGTAATCGAAAATATAAAAAAAATATCCTAATACTGTCTACTGTACCTATAAGGACAATGACCTTGCTTATCTATTTTTCAGTAGCCCTCAGAAACTAATGTAATAAAATCTACACTATTTAGTAATAAGTAGGTATATTTTATAAAATATTGTATGCATAATGAAATTATTTACTACTCTTAAAACAAAAGTAGGGTAGATAGATAATGGTATATAAACACCTACACCATTATCAAGCCACAAAGTGGCTAATGACAAAATAATGATTTCGCGTGAGCCTTCCGTCAGGCGATTGGTCTACAGTCGGACACAATCTCAAATTACTTTTCTGTTTCACCGGCTAGGTGTGACCTAATCACTTTTTAATAACCAATGCACGCCATTACTCTTCGTAAGGCCAACTAATGTGATTTTGACAAGTCCGAATTGGGACTATCATAATTTAAGACTTAAATTAACATTAAGTAGATTGCTAAGATGATGAATATAGCGGAAGTCCTTGGGGCACTAATTCTGTTGAGTAAAATATTGTTAAATGAACTACATGATTTGAACGTATAAAAAAAAAATTTATAATGAATAAGTCATACAAGACTCTATGTAACTACATTCTCTTAAAATTCGTAAGCTCTACATAATGTAGAGTTTTACAAAATTTAAAATTTTGCATTGTAGAGCGTAAAGATTTTTTTTTAATTTTAATAAGATAAGTACCTACTTCAATTTTCACTTTTAAATATTTAATAATGAAATTGTACTTATTTGTCACATATGAGTGAATCTTTATGTAGCAGTGATTTTCAGTTTATGTCTATATCAACGTACAAATTTTATTTAAAAAATATTTCATATGAACTCACTATCTGTTATTCACGTTTGTTTTAGGATGTAGACACAATATATTGTAGTGAATGTTAGTGGTCAAAGTTCAGCATAAATTGGTCAGTCAGTCATCTCAATGTGTCACAATGATAGCCAAGTGTTATTTATGAGGCCTGACGTGCCATTGCACTTCATTCAGATTGGGTTCATGGTCATATTGAGTGCTCGCGATTTCTCTATCAAACTAAAACATACAGTCAATATGTTTTTTAATGATAAAAAAAACTATAATTGGAAGCCTATTTATCTTATTGCTAATTTAAATGGTTAATCTGTTTGTTATGCCAACGATCTTTATAGTTAAAACTAAATATTTCATATTCATAAGTCTCTTTAAAAGGTACACAAGAATACAAGATTGTAAGAGTTCGTTTATGATCAAATCAGCAACATACTTTAATATTATTATTTATATGAATAGAAACGTTGAGTTTTAAATAGTTTCTTATTAAAAATAGTAAGAAACCTTTAATATTTCAAAATTAAATATTTCTTATATCTCATACACAAATTCTTATAAGAATTTATTTATTATATATTATGTATGATTTTTGAGTAATATTGTTTATGAGACGAGCTTGGAACGAATTCGCTACTAAAAGAATAAGAGACGAATTCGCTATATTATTAATGTTGATTGTATGTCACCAATAGATGGCGTTTATATCCACATTAAACTCAAAAATTTTAAAATAATCGACTAATCGAAAAAAAATATAAATCATGCTTTATTACGCATTTTAAGCGTCCTTGCCTCATAACATTCAATTTTATTGACTCCAATAAACTATACCAATGCTTAAATCAACACTGCTTTATAGAATAATACCTCGAAAACATTGCGCCTCTCATTCGCACCTACGCTTAACTTTATATGTTAGATAAGGATAGAAACATCTTCTGACTGCAACAGAAAATAGTTCAAGAGGGCATCATATTTTCGCGTGCAAAACAGAACTCTATATCTGAGATGTAGAGCTTAACTTTGAATGGCATATAAAATTTATAGGTTTTAAATGGATCTTTAAATCGCAATAACGATTTGTTTATAGTTTGTTAAGCCGGCGAGCCTTTGTATGATCTTAATTTATGATACATTATTAAGACATTTATCATTTCGGTGTGAAAGTCCTTTCATGGTATCAGATTGCATTTTATCATTACCTTTTAAACTGTTTCATTGTTTATTGTTAAGTGCACCACCACATATTATTTATGTTTTGATTTTCACCAAGTACATATGTGTTTTTGATACCTTTAATTGTTAAAATATTATATTTTTTTGGCTTGGTAGTATATTATTACGATATTGGATAATCAAATTTAATATTTAATCAGATTTTGTGTATGTTCAGTGGAAGTGGGGAGAAAACCTAACTCTCTAAAATAATCTCAATTGCTTTTTTAATAGTAAATCAATTTAAGGTTTCTCAAACACAGCCACTACTATTTCTCATGGTAGTCCTAAATAGTCATATATTTTTAGAGAATCTTAACAACAAGACCAATTCGAAATGTAATATAATAATTATTACTAAATCCCCATAATACCGTATTCGAAATTCAAAAATTGGCGCGTAAGTCAGCCATTTTGTCGAGGGCGGGCGCTTAAACGCCCCGCCTCTACCACACCCAAATTACAACCACTCGGACGCAGCCCAATCATTTATTATATTGTACGGTAGGCGCCACAGGTAAAGGCCTCAATAAATTTATTTGAAAATCTTAGTAATTACTTTCCACAAAAACAAAATAGAATCTGTCTGAATGTGAATATGGATAATGTTCTCAAATAGATGGCAAATTACAATTTCACCTCAACTTAGGTATAAAATAATACTAACCGCCTTAGTCACAGCTGGTTAACTATCCAAAACGTATTATTATAACTATCTCTTTCGAAATATAAGTAATGAATAGAGACAAACAAGTTAAGCTTGAAAGCTTTAACTTTGAGGATTATGAGCGCAACTATGAAAATAGATTAGGTACTTAAATATTATTTCAAGGTTTTCATCGATTGGTTCATTTTTTTATTAAATGCCACTTTCGGAAGGAATTTTCTGACTTATGTAACTAAAAATTATAATGCTTTATCAATATGATTATCAATTATTGTTTTGATTGCTAACTGTTGCCAATCAGGGTACCTACTCTAAGATAGAAGCTAGGTTAACTTGAAGCTGCTAAACCTCCTCATCCGCTTACCTAACTTAAAAAGTCCATCTAATGAAGTATTCTCTATGATTATTAAAAATACATAAAATTCGATATTTATTGAAATATAAAGTAATGAAATAGGATTAAACTTATAGATTTACTCATGAAGATATTTATAAAAAAATATTAAAAAATCACATACTAAAAATAAAATACTTATTTCGTCGATATAAACGCAACTTGTTACCACGAGGTACGCAGCAGCGATTGCGTTTGAAGATGTCATTCAGCGACATGCAATCATCTCCTTTCCTTATATGGTAAGTTATATATCTATCTATCTCTTTTCTCTCAGCTTCCTCTAGTAACAACAGATGTTACGTCACGAGCTTAAGAAAGTATGAATTCGACATAATAGAGACGCCTATGTTCATAATAATTGTATAGAGTCAATATTCAAGGTTTTAATGTGATTTGAGTATGCGTATAGAGATTTTTATTCTACATCTAATGGAAATAAAAAAAAATTTCATGTCATATTAATTTAAAAATAAGGTTAAAATCGGCCATAGTCCAACCTAAAAAAAAATTTACCGTCAGGTCCCACTTTTGGGGCTCACCCCGGGGCTTTATGCCACCTTCACAGGATTCCAACATCCACCAGTTTCTAAAACTCTGATCAATAAGTGCTCCAGAAATTGAAAAACACTTAACCATCAACCTGGGAATCGAACCCGGAACGCATGTGTTAGCGGACGAATTCGGCATACCTACTCAAACCTATCCTATCTATAAATACAATACCTTGGAAATGAAATAAGAATAAAATTATTTGTTCATAAAGTTGTTGGAATCTAAGACAATAGTAAACTCTACCATAGGTTATATCAACTTTTACATATTATTAGTACCTACTAGAGCTAATACTCCAAATTCGATATCCTAGGAAAAGGAGTAAAAAATGTTTCGGACGGGCGCAAAATTCTGATATCCTACTTGCCTGAAATGAAAATTAATCAGTAAAACGGACACAATGTGTATTTATTATTAGCTTGGTGTTATACTTCAAACGATTACTACCTCTATAAAAAACATACTATACCCATTACCGTTCATAATATGGTGATATTATGAACTGTATATGTTCTCATTTATTACCGCTTACAGGTATTCAAGCATTTGATTAATCCGAATATAGTTATCGCAATTATAATGTCATCAGGTGATAATTTGTTCCGATTAATGATATCTTGATGATTGTTGTACCGTTTATATGCGAAAATTATATAATTATCATTACACTTGAGTAATGATATAATGATATAAAGATGACGATAAGATATGAGAATCAGGCTATCTCCATAAATAACTACTTAGCGCTCGTAAATAGTTTCAGCATTTATCATTTATATATATAGACCACCTATTAACTTTCAACAAACTACTTAGCTCCCACATTTCGTCTTTACCTTGTTGAATATTAAGATAGGTATTATATTTCGAAGGTTAAAAAGTAATAAGCGACATTTTGACAAATAAGCGACAAGCGAATGCCATCCTACTTAAAATATTCTGATCTTTCGAACGCGACTCCCATGGCTAGAGCCTGTAGTAGACTACTTTTTTGTCACTTATTCTAAAACAAAAAACTACGTTTTGGAAGTGCCGAATGACTTTGGTTTTTGTCGGTTATACCCTATTACATTTTAACCGTAGATACATACCTACTTTGGCTTTTTTATGAATGATATGATGATGATGGCAGGCGTTGAACCACAATCCCATAGTGGATGATGATGTGGTGATAATGGTGATGGGGTAAAGTGGTTGTGATCTATGGGGTAGGTGGAGCACGCCGACCTACAAAACCTATTTACTCGTGCCATGAAAATATCCAAATCATAATGATACAGGAAAACAGTCGCTGAAAGAGAGTAACACTCCTTTGTTATTTTGATCAAGAAAGAATAAGCGAAGCGAGAGTTCGGCAACGCACCTTCAAGCTCTATGATGTTATCACGGAAGCCACCTGCCCGTTTGCCCTTTATTCTCTAACTAGCGATGCACCCCGACTTCGCACTGGGGCAATGTCGATGTAAAATATACACAAAATATGACAAACAGCCTATGTTACTCGCTGATAATGTAGCTTTCTATTGGTGATTTCTTTTTAAATCGGTCGAGTAGCTTTTGAGTTAAATCGTAAAAAACAAATAAACAAATCTTTATTATTAGTGTAGGTTAACTTTGTGGTTTTATGTTTAAATGATACCTAAAAAAAACTATATACCTATCGTATAGTTAACTATAGGTAAACTTAAATGCAGTTAATATTACCTACCTATTTAACAGTTAGGTATACATATTATGGTAGAGATTTTTTAGAGAGTATCTAGAGGCGGAAAAACATGTTAAATACCTCCGTAGGTTCTAGTGAAAAATGAAAATGAATAAGTGACAAATAGTGCCCGAAAATAAGACTTGGCTAAAGGTTTGGGTAAGGGTTTCAGCGTAAAAAAACACATTTTTGCGATGTTTTTTAAAAGTATGAATTAAACAAATTTATTATACCTATATTAATTGACCTTTTGAATATTATTAAGAATACTTTTAACAATATTTATTTATTGATATCCAAACAACATACATGTATTGAACTTTACAAACTAACAATAAGTACCTAAGGTAAATCATGATAAACATACGTCAATTATTCATGCGGAAATATTGAAATACCTACATGCCGGTGACATATCTTGCCCCAGAGCGTCTTAGAAATTTGCGGTGTTAACTATATCTCGGTCGGAAATTATCTAAAATAAAAAAAAAAACATTAAAATTTAGTTAAAGTATCATTAAATACTTCCCCCAACGTTCTATGATTATTATTAAAGGTCTCGTTACCAGGCCATAAAATCTTTAAACTAATTACGAGTATATACTATGATAGAAAATGAGAAGACTTGATCTATAGAAATGTTTCAATAATATGCAACTATTTCAAAAACTCCTTAAATTCCTCATAAATCAGAGACGATATCGAATACGGAGACGAACCGTCGGAAGTCTAAAAATAGCATCCGTCGGGAATAGAACTCGCTTATAGGACTGTGTTACATTGTAGTTAAATCGTCACCTGGTTACGGTTTAATTACTTGGCAAGTGTTAAAAGCTTAGTCAAGGTATATATTTGATAAGGTATATTGTAAGTCGAATAAATCGAAAATATAAAATCAAACACAATAGCTGAATATAAAAACTAAGTGAAGGTATTTAAAAAGTTTGCCGTAATACCTAATCATAAACGCAAAATTTGATTTGTGACTCATCACGAAGACAGTTCACAATATTACCTACTTACCTACCTACAATTAAGACTTACCACAGTTTTTAAAATAACGAGGTATATGCTTGTTTAAAAATACATTCAAGATTTTATGATCACATAATCGAGTGTAACCTGCATTTAATAATATCAAACATTTAAATATAGAATTATCTAAAATATTTAACAGGATATTTTACAAAAATCTGTAGAATATTTTGTGTATGTGTAGGTATAGGTACCTAATAAATATAGGAAAGGGATGTATCTGTGTATACCTAATACAGATCGAGTATATCCGGGATTTCAAGCAAAGCGGTCGGCTGTCGAAGTTGTTCCGTTTAATATCCGGTGCGGATCTCATTCCGCATGCAGCCTCACCCAGCCATCTAGCTTCACTAAGCTGCTTACATTTCTATGTCGATGTATATTCTTAGTTTATTCTTAATTTAAAAATCATTCTAACATCGATGTTTGTAGTAAGTATTAATAGTTTATTATTATTTATGACTCGTAAATACGTAGAGTGTATTCTACGAAAGGCCTGAAATGTAATGTTACCATAGTAGGTAAGTATAATATTCCTAGGGTAACAAATACCCAGGTACAAATAGAATCACAGTATTTCAGCATTCTCAAATATAATATCTAAGGAGTAAAGTGTTTTGATAGTCTCACTACAATGCTAAAATAAGCATTCTAGACAATATCTAAGCTCATGCTAAATAGCAGCTTAGCATACCTAATAGAAAGTTGAGGTCCTTTTTATAAGCAAAAACGACGTTATAACTAAAGATAATTTGATACTTAAATACATTTTTTTCGCAGGATATCATCAATAATATTATTACAATGTTTTTTGGAATAAAATAATTTTCTTCTGTGTTGATTATGTTCACTTATTTTCTGTATAATATCATACGTAAACTTTCCTTATCGGGGTTCGCCGTGTTACCTGTAATTCGGGTTAAGTATCTTCCGATTTTCTTATATGAACTGATTTATCTACAAAATTGTGATATTTGTTCAATTGAATATCGGTTATATGACTATGATAAATACTTTAATTGAAAAGTGATGCAACATTGAGCTTTAATTTATTTTGTGCAAATTTTGATATATCACCAAAAGTTTGAGTGCGCATACTTGATCCGAATGACTATACTTTCTTTACACAAAGGGAAAAATATAAATTGAACTGTAAAACCTTCTTTATTTAATAAGTTTCATAGGTTCTTTGTAACAATATTTTTACAGGATTAGGTATAAAATAAATTAGATTAGAAATTATTTCTAGAGTAAAAATTCTCAGTTCGCAACGTCGTAGCACGCTGGGAGCAGCATGGGGTTATCCAATATAGATAATCCACGAGATACACCGAATAGAAATATCTAGCTAGCTTTAGAAGGGATAATAATTGAAGAACGCTGAGATTCATTTATTAGCTAAGCCTTTATTGATTCTTAAATATCGTAACTAGAATTTGAATTTGATAAACATGTCAGAATAAAAACAGGTTCATATAATATGTGTTCTGTGTATTTTTCCAGTTTTAAGAATTGAAGGGTTGTTCGTCATTTTTTAGGACATGGTTGACTCTTGCGATTATTTATTTCACATAATATAGTCACAATAAAATCTTGTTAGGAAAATATAACACAATAATTCATATTACGTAAAATACAATTCAACTAATTTAAAAATTATAATATATTATATTAAGTTACAATTTTATTTAAATTTATATTAATAAATATCAATGAATTTCAATTTTGCGGTCATGAATTCATTATAATATGATTAAGTTTCACTATACTTCTCTCTCTGGTTGAGGCTGTTAAAGCAAAAAAAATATGAGTAGATCTTTCCATCCATCAGATACTTGATTTTGTATCTATCTACTGAAAAATTCAATCAATAGTCGAACTCGACTAAAAGTTCGATCTGTTAAAAATATCAGATTAATTCAATTTGAATTTTCTCAGCACAATTTAAAAAAGTCAGACGATGATGAAGGCGTGGTTTTAAATGGCTTCGTTAACTGACTCAATTATTTATGTATTATATTAATAATAGTAAACATAATTTAATTATTGTAAATATATTTATCTTTAATTAAATAATATTATATAATTTATAATGTGTGAGTGACACTCATGAGAAGTTGAGTCTCGGTTCCAAATATCAAACGAACCGCATTAAAATTAATGAAACACGTCTACCGTCTGTCTTGCACATACTGACTCTTTGCCAATTCATCAATTATTTTTGTACGTATTATTTCATCACAAAGTATCTAGCTATCTATTTATATTAATAAAATAAAGTGAGTACAATTAATTAAATGAGGAAAAACTTTAATAGATTGAGTTCATAATGAAACTATTTCTTGCATAAGCTCGTCTAAGAAAAACACCTTTTACCTCGTAAGAATTAAATACGTATAATTATATTAAGATACCAAATTATATCGAGTTATTAAAAAGTAGTACCTACGTACTACTATGTAATAAGCACCGCCTCCTTGCTCAGTGATAAGAGCGTTGGGTTTAGTAACGGATGTCCTGGGTTCGAATCCCGAAGTAACAAGAATAAATAATTCACCTCAGGTGACTTCCTACGTATCTTACGTGCCTGTAAAGAAACATGATCAGTGAAACAAACAGAAATACGTCATGCCCCACTAGGGTACCCAAGCATTCACAATGTAGTTTAATATTGTACTAACATTTAGCACATTTCCTCTTATAACTGGGATGACAGAAGATAAATCATCACTGCATATAGAAACCACAACTTGGCAGCATTCAGGAGCTTATGACAGATCAAAAACAAAGGGCACCAATGTATGATTAATACGGACTTCCCACGGAGCCTGCGATGTAAGGATTTCCTCGGCTAATGAAATTATTTGGCGCTGCAAAATAAGGAGGGTCATGATTAAACGCCGCTGTGATATGACGTGGAATTTAATTTTATTCATCTACTGGGATTTTGGCCCGACATACACTAATGATTTTGGGAGCTTTACTTATTAAATTCACAAAATTTCCTCTTTTATTGAAATGGGAGTGAATTGTCTGATCGCAAACCTGATGGTAAGTATTATACATCGGCGCACATGGACAAAATGTGTACCTATCTATAGTTTACTATTTATGGTTAGAATATATTTTTAGAACTAAGGGCTTAGTCGGCGCTATTGATAGTAATATTTCTTACTCAAACTAGATTATTGCATTTATCTTTTGAGATTTTATATTATGTGTGATCAGTAAGTTATTAAACAGAAATTCATTTTCTTTCAATAGTTATATTATAATCAGTTAAACCGACAGAGTGTACCCCAAGCCCGAATACAATCGAGAATTTACTTATGAAGTACTATGTAGGTACTAAAGCACTAGGATTTCAAATTAATACACTGATGAATAATGCTCAATTAAAATTATTTTTGAACAATGGAATACCTGTAGAGATATTTCTGGTCATTACATTTTTTAACATTATTAAATATAATAATTTAGTATCTAAATATAACTTCATCTCTCTCCACAACATTAATTTACTGGCCATTCAGATACTTCGACTAATGAAATAATCTTATTTTAATAAACAACAATACAAAATATATTTTAATAGGATCTTAATCTTAAAAAACTAAAACAAATGATGACTATCTCCACACCCAATAAACGTGGGTAGAATCGAATTGTCACAATAACCGTTATTCGCCTTGTAAGTGTTGTTTAGCTTATTATGCAGATGAATTCACAGACTATCGTAGCCATTATAACTTGATCTACCCCGTCTCTCCGTATCCTCACTTACTTGGTGGTACAAGAGTGAATCATTCTTGGTTAGAGGTTCACGCGATTTTGGTTGGTTTCTAAGCCTAAGGTGTGCGGCTCTATTGTCATTGGCGATTGATTAATGTCGTAGTTTATCTACTGATATGACAACAATGGCGTCTTCCCGAATGCTGTAATGCCTTGTGCCTCCTTGGTTCGTACCTACTACCCCTGTACATGGTGTTCATTTTTAATTTGTTTATTTTCTTTCTCAGGTGAAGCTGTTTGACTGGAACTCTTGGCGTTTTCGCTGGAAGCTGAAAAGGAAAATATTTTTAAAATTAATATGAAGCGGTAGTTAAGTTTTATAGTAGAGGGGGGATTGAACGAGCTTTCAATCGGAGTGAAAGTAATAACCGCTGTCGACCCATCAACAGAGAACTTGCAAGTGTGTTACCGGCCTTAACCCGCTTCATTTTATTACAAATGCTATCCGTTATTGTTTATACAGAAAACATTCAAAACTAGGACAGGTTGATTATAAATAAGAATTTGTTGTTAGGAAACGTAATGAGATTTTTAGAAAGGGTTGTTGCTAAAACTACGAATTCAAAGTATTTGCCTCTAAACCTCACAGGAACAGAACTACCGGAGTTTCACCTGAAGGGTTATTTCTTCCTTTTAAGCCAGTATTAAACATATTAAGCATCCTCTGCTGAGAAGATATCAGTCATATATGACAAGTAGCACAGCAGGGCTATTCCATTGTATGCAAATGTTCGTTCTCATGTTATAACACATTTTAATAATATTGATTGATCCAAACTACATTCACTTGTCCTACACTTATCCAACAGTTAAGCTTGATATATGACCGGTAGTTCAGATGATTTTATGATGATATATTGTGTCAAGTCCAGCGCCTTTATTGTATTAAACTTGTACTTTTCTGTATTAAAAGTGACTTATAAGGTAAAGAAATTACTGTTAATAGAATTTTCTGATAAATTACTATGAAGTTGTTGTTAAAAGAGAGAAATATAATGAGATGATAAGAGGAGTTATATTAGCTATTGATAAGCGATGTCTGTATTAAAAATGACAGCCCTAACCCGACTGTAAGATACCTATAGGTACCTACACTCCTGCGCAGTACTCACTGTACACTTCCTAATTTGATAGTATTCGCTAACGTTTCAAGGAGTGAAGTAATATAGGCTGTACTATTGTATTATATAAATAATTATTTTCTTAATATATCGAGATAGAATCACGTCTTACTATATACCTACTATGTTGTGTTCCCAGCAAAACCGAATCATTTATCTTGAGGTTACTTTTCCAATGATCGGGTTTTGCTTTGGACTAAGATAATTAATTAGCATCTCATTTAAGTATAAAATTAATTTAATCACTTCTGTATACATAAATATATGCTACAAACATAGAAAACACATAAGAAAAAAACGGTTAAGCAACAATGTCTTTCAGACAACCATACATATCCTTACAAGTGAAATGATAAGAAAGGGTAGTGAAAAAAATAAAAATACTGAATATTGTAAACCTTCATACATATAAAAATATATATATAAACTTATTCAAATTTTATTTATTATAAACTGAATATTCTTTAATGATCTTTAAGCCAATTTTAATCTAGAATCAAGATTAATCTGTACATGTTCGCATGTTTCCGAATGTTTGGTTTTACTTGACAGCCCCTGATGTCGTCGGCAGCTTTCAGCGCTGAGGGCCCTCAGACGCCTCACACGTGGTTGAGACTGCTTTGTGTCAACAACTGTTTCTTGAAATGTGGTAATTCAATTTTATACTGCGCTTAGGGTACGAGTTTGTTTTGTCTCTCCTATGATATATTGCATAACTATTCACTAATAACTTATTTAAAAATAGTTACGGTTACATCATTACAAAAATAATTATCAATTAAATTTAAATAAAATAACTTTTACCGAATTACTATATAAAAAAATAATATTTAATGTTATTAATTTACTGGTTTTATGTGCGCTGTGAAACAGTAAGTCACTACCTATTATTTCAGTCTTTCTTATAATTTATGTGATGTTTCTGTTTGTTTCCAAAATTTAAAATAAATCCGGTAAAAGTTATTTTATTTAAAAGCACGATTTATTTAGAAGACAATATGAACATAAAATAGAGTTAAATATATATTCTTAAGAACAATATTTAAGTATTTAATAATAATCGAAGTGTGACAAATGTCATAGCTACCGGAGACCTTTAATTTTTAAGTTTTATTTTTGTTTACTAGGTAAAGGTTGATTTTTTAAGGTCGACCTACAAACTAATGATAACAATGAAACTCCTAAGAAATGGACGAACGAAGGAACATCTTCCTAAGATCATTCTGTTAAGCGAAAAAACATTTCGTGATAAAGATAGCAAAAAAAAGCGAATTTCATCTCAAGAAAGTAAGACTCCAAAGCCTCTAATAACCATCAAAAGTGCTAAATCCACATTAGTTTTATATGAAAGTGTACCTAATTGCGATCGAAATAAAGTTGATTATACTTCAATTTAGTTATTGTTTCGTTTCCTTATGTAATTCGAATATTTGTTACATATCCGTGACTTGTTAGAAAAGGAGACCGCTTTATCCAGAGAGAGACAGAATAATGTCATTTTGATTAATATAGAGTCATTGCTCAGAGCGGGCTGTGTACCATTGCTAAGTAATGACCACTCCATAAAGACATGGTTAAGGTTAAAAGAAAATTACTTTATCAACGCCTTGTTTTAAATAAATATCCTGTTTCAGGAAATATTATTGTTGTATCGAAAACGAGGAATTGAGATGTAAAGATGTTAAGATTTAGCCGCCATATTGATTGCTACACACGTGATGTATTATTTAGTAGATTTATTTTAAGTAGATACATTTTATTGTTTCCTGATGAGAGTTATAAATTGTTTTATAATCAATTGTAATGAGTATTGATGAAGTTATTTCGGTGGATATTTATTTATTGATTTTTTCCTTGAGTATATTTTATTATAAAATAAAAAACTGGTCATGTGCGAGTCGGACACGCGTACCAAGGGTTACGTACAAACTTTTAGTTAAGTAGAGATTTTCCCAATAAAAAAAACTACAACTTTACGGTTTTCGGAATTTTTCCTTTACTAATGCTAAATGTTGCATGCATGCAATGTATTGCTGCATGCCAAATTTTAGTATTCTAGATCAACTAAACGCTATGAGTTTTGATTCCCTTGCGAGTGTCAAAATATGCGGCATAAACGGAGCATAAAAGGCCGTATCTTTTGATTGCGATTCGAATTACAATTTTTTCACTACTGCAAGGGAATGTAGACCTGAGTCTTTGATATTAATTTAAACTTGATGCCTGACATGACAGAGAGACGGATATGCAGACCGACAACGAAGTGATCCAATAAGTGTTCCATTTTGGTACAGAGTACGGAACCCTAAAAAAATGTCTAACAGAACACTTCGAAATTTCAACTTTCTAATAATTTTTATATTTCAGATATTTTGGAAAAGTATAAAGTTCATTAGCTTACCGCACACTCGATACCACAACCACATGACATCAATGGTGTGCTGTCGATCTATTTTTTCAAATGTCATGTGGACCATGGCAGAACAACGTCTGTCGGGTCCACTGTTTGAATATAACAATAATTTGAATAAAACATACACTACATGGGAATCTAATGACATCAGCGAAATCGTTACCTTATGTAAATCGTAGGTACCTACACGTCTGACGTTCATTGGTTTAAAAAGGGTTGACCTGTCAGATTGGTGCCCCGGCAAAGCAATGACAAATGGGCTCAGATAATCTATGACAGATCCATCTTAGTAAAAAAGCCGACGTTTGACACAGACAAATAAGATTATTCAGGTACAACCTTGATGTTTAGTTTCTTGTATTAATTGTGTGGATTCTCACAATGCTGGTATGATGTGTTGTGATTCGTTAATTTAAAAGGCAAAATTGTATATTGTAATCAAATTTAGTATTAAAAATAGAAATAATTTATATTAATTATAATGAGTTTACATATTTTATCGATACTTCTAAGTGTATTTAATTCAGATGTTCAATTGTTATTATTGTGGAAGTAATATCAGTCATTCAACAGTTCACTCATCACGTGTTCACTCATGTCATTCGTTCCTTTCAATCACTCAATATTGAGAAAGTATCGTCTAATGTCTAGCTGTTAAGCAAAATTATTAGAAAACGGGCATTCTGTCTACAGTCGTGCTCCAGTAAAGTCCTAGTTATACTGTTCGTAATCTCGTGATGTATTAACGTCTATACAAAGTGAATATCGATATTTTAAGAAATTGTACACGTGTTGGTAGTTGAATATATTCATGTCCGAGAAGTCAAATCTGTATTGAAGATGGAAATATACGTTTGGATACTGTACACTGGATTTTATTATAAATCAGAAGTGTAACGACCCGCGAGCCACGTCAAAAGGACATTTTAGTAAGTACGAATTTGAGTTATATGGACAATATTAAAAAAAAAAAGTGTAAATTTGACTAGATCTAAGTAACCTGGTCCAGCCGTAAGTTCTGTTACAAATGAAAATGCATTTTTTGTGAAGTAGTAATCTTATTAAAACTTATATTTATCGAAGTATTAGAAAATTATTCTACTCGAATTCGCCACTCTTGGCTTTGAATTTGGATTTATGCATAAACACATCGGAAATTTAGCCATTATGCCCCAGAGATTTCTTAAGATACTTAATGTTGACGTGTCGTTTAGAGCAGACTATATTCTCTAAAAATTACCAGGTTTTGAACTGATCAGTAAGTAGGTGGAAAGTCCACAGTACATT
This sequence comes from Anthocharis cardamines, assembly GCA_905404175.1. NCBI lineage: Eukaryota > Metazoa > Arthropoda > Insecta > Lepidoptera > Pieridae > Anthocharis > Anthocharis cardamines. The sequence goes on from FR989959.1 coordinate 8,258,693, forward strand.
TTTAGAAAAATATGATGACCACGTTATACCTTTTCAACCACTTATTGTAGTGCTCTTCAATCGTGAGAATTTTTTCATCAGTATAGAAGATATTTAATTGACAATAATTAATTGATAAGATCAGTAGACCTGTGTATCGGGACAGAAGGCGTTTGATCGATCCACTCTTAATTGTAGGGATTGATTTAGAACATGTCAGGACATGTTACATATACAGGTATATCGATGATAAGAACTCAGCTTCAGGTTTTATTTTTGTTATAAATATGCGACAACAGGAATTTTCATTTCTCGCAATAAGATTTTTGTTTCCTAGTAGAGTTTTGGCTACTTAGAACTTGTATGTGCTATCTTCCCTTCTTAGCATATCTGTCGATAGTACGATATACAAACATACAGCTGATACTAAACTTTTCAAGTGTCTTGAATATGACCGACGCGGACGCAACGACTCGATACCCACTTCGTCCATTCTATTTTCGACATTCCATATTGTAATTAGATATGAATAAAAAAAATTATGTGAAATGGTGGGAAATCGAAATAAGTTTTTAACATAATAACAATTTAAAATAATTGAGTTGAAAAGAAATAAAATAATAGATTTTATGTAACAGTATTTATGGTCATGCTAGATATAGTAGTCATGAAAGTGAGCTATATCAGCCAGGTATGTGTGCTGTAGAGATCAGCCATTTATGTGTGCTGTAGATATCAGCCAAGTATGTGTGCTGTAGATATCAGCCATGTATGTGTGCTGTAGAGATCAGCCATGTATGTGTGCTGTAGATATAAGCCATGTATGTGTGCTGTAGATATCAGCCATGTATGTGTGCTGTAGATATCAGCCATGTATGTGTGCTGTAGAGATCAGCCATGTATGTGTGCTGTAGATATCAGCCATGTATGTGTGCTGTAGATATCAGCCATGTATGTGTGCTGTAGTGATCAGCCATGTATGTGTGCTGTTGAGATCAGCCATGTATGTGTGCTGTCGAGATCAGCCATGTAGGTGTGCTGTAGAGATCAGTAAAGATACAATAGCCATGTAGGTGTGCTATTATGATCAGCCATGTATGTGTGCTGTGGAGATCAGTAATGACACAATAGCCATGTAGGTGTGCTATTATCAGCCATGTAGGTGTGCTGTAAAAGTCACTGATGATACAATAGCCATGTAGGTGTGCTATTATGATCAGCCATGTAGGTGTGCTGTAGATATCAGTAATGACCCAATAGCCATGTAGGTGTGCTATTATGATCAGCCATGTAGGTGTGCTGTAAAGGTCACTGATGATACAATAGCCATGTAGGTGTGCTATTATGATCAGCCATGTAGGTGTGCTGAAGAGATCAGTAATGAAGCAATAGCCATGTAGGTGTGCTATTATGATCAGCCGTGTATGTGTGCTGTAGATATCAGTAATGACACAATAGCGATGTAGATATGCTATTATGATCAGCCATGTAGATGTGCTGTAGAGATCAGAAATGACACAATAGCAGTGTAGTGTATGTAGATCAGCCATGTAGGTGTGCCTTAGAGATCAGTAATGACACAATAGCCGTGTAGGTGTGCTTTTATTATCAGCCATGTGTGGTGTTGATATCAATAATGATACAATAGCTATGTAGGTGTGCTATTATGATCAGCTATGTAGGTATGCTGTAAAGGTCAGTAATGATAAATGATAGCCATGTAGACGTATTATAATTTTATCAGCCATGTAGTTGTGCTGCAATAGTCACTTAGTTGTGATAGGACAGACATGTAGGTGTGCTGCAAAAGCCATATAGTTGTGACGGAATGGCCAGGTAGGCGTGCTGCAATAGTCATATATGTAGTTGTGATAGAATAGCCGTATAAACATACTGAAATAGTCATATAGTTGTGATGAAATAGCCATGAATATCCTTAAGTTATTAACAACCATGCAGGTGCATGCATGCATAGCTATGTAGTTGTGCTGTAACATCTATTTAAGTGTGTCATAGTTGCCATGATAAAGTTTATAAGTATCAGATACTTAAGTGTATGATTATAGTCATGTAGGTATGCAATTGTCAATCAAAAGTGTAGTAGTAATAATATAAAATTGCTGCTAGTATATTTTCTTAATGTGTGACATTATATTATCTACGTATAGATATATATAGCTTTTATATGAATAACATAATAGTATTATGTATACAGTTTAAGACATGTATTGAATGAACAGAAATATTTGAAATTAGTTTCAAGATTAAAGCAGATGGCATAAAGTTTATAAAGTTTACTTACAGTGTATTGTAAGGTGATAACACGGCAGTATAAAGTTTATAAGTTATTATAAAATGATATAAAGCGTGTGAAAATATGTATTTCAGCCAACCAGAGAAGAATACGGGTTCACCCCGGAAGCTAAGTAAGCGAAGGACGCAGGACACAGAAGTACCAGATGTAACTAAGAGAATATCGGAAGGCTGGATACCTGCTAAAAATGAAAGCTAAGTTAAGTGGTATACAACAAAACTATGGTATCTACGATTTATTAATTTGGGAAAGATTGGGATCAAAAGCTAAAAAAAAAAGCCATTTGCGGCTGATAAACATTTGGTAAATTTTAAGGGAATATTACTATGTAAAAGTAGTTTACATTATTTATGGAATTATTTATAGTTCAATACATAATGGAGCAAAAGATCTTTAATTTAGCGAACCAAAAGATTTGTTAACATTTAGTTTCTCAGCAATTCTATCAAATTAGATATAATTCTAGGATAAATACTACTACTAATAAATACTAATTATCTTAGAAAAACTCAATTTAAGGACTGGTTCTGTTATCATAGTTAATGTTTGTAAGTCAATACAATTAGAGGAAATTATTCTACATGTTTCAGTTATCAGGAATGTTGGCATATATATAATTATTATTGCCAAAAGCCAATTAATAAATGTAGTAAATGTGATAGAATAAGTCATAACCTTTATGACTGTACCTCTCTTCATGGGCATGAAAGTAATAGTACAAACGAATTGACAAAAGTTTTAAAGATATTTAATAGAGATATTAATTTCCGATATAAATTGTTTAAAAAAAAAATCCTTTAAAACGAATCAGAATTTGATAAAATAAAATATTTTTAATGTCTTAAGTAAAAGCACTCATAATTTCAGTAGCGATCGTAATATTCAATTATATTATCAGTGACTAATATTTATTTACTGACTTGAATACAATTCACAAGGATTTACCATTTATTGAATTATTTATGAAATATTATATATATTTATTTGATATATATACCTACCTATATGAAATTTTGTTATTATTGATAATCATTTTGTGGAATAAGACCTAGTGATAGTCAAGAAAGGATTTTAAAATAAAAAAAAACCTTTTTTTACCACAAACTAATCATTTACATAATATTTTACTGTTATAAAATTAGTTATAGAAAAGTATTTTATTTGTGTCTGCATTAATATTAATAGCTAGTACATATTATATATTAGAGTCAGGATTTTGTTAGTTAGTCAGCTCTACTGAGAAAACAAATATGTATGTGAATAAGAGTTACACATAATATTATAATGAATTGGCCATGATAATTGGTTATTCGAAATATTCAAGTTCATTGATAATTATTATTTAGACATTCGCGTAATGTGTTGATCCAATAAGAAGTCAATATTGGTTTCCTGAATTTCAATCACATTTAATAAAAACAAAGTAGCTTACTGGAGATTCCATGGAGCGATTAAACGAAGAATGTGTCTAAATAAACTTTTTGCAATTTACTAAGGTTTTGTCGAAGGATGAATTTTTATTTTACAAATTTATTTTATTTTATGAAATGTTTGTAAACTTTGGTAATTTTAAGTCTATGGGAAAATTATGTACGAGCTTTGTTTCTCTTACAGAATTTGTCAATTCTTAAATGAATTATTATGTAAAATAAATGAATCAATCATTAAAATGTTAGATTGAAAATTTGTTCCAAATTATTGGTTTGACACACCAAAAATCAATTCAGTTTCTAAGGGGTTGCGCAAGAAACAGAAAATTATCTTGAAAGTTCCTGTTTTGATTCTTCATACACTTGACGAACATTTGCTTATTAAAAAGCGATAGATTTATTTAAAACCATATGGTAATATATACAATTAAGTTGAAGAAGTGTTGAATGCACATGAAACAGTAAGGTTTAAGCCTCAAATCAAGATCAAATATGTGGGGTCAATATTTTGTTGCTCAATGCATTTTATTTTTGTTTTAATTGATTAATAGTAAAAAAAAAAAAAAAAAATATGTATACCATAACTCCGTTGCGAATCGTTATGGCTAGGACTACAGTTATGGTCAGTGTATTTAAAGATTTTTCTCAGTAATAATCAAAATGTTAAGTAATGTTAAGAAATATCAGAATGTTTAGGTTCGATAATCAAGTTATTAAAACCAAACAAAACTCAAACAGGTTAGATAAGATGAGGTCTTTGAAAACTTTGACATATACCTAAGCAATAATGTAAAACTAAACTAAATCTGGCTCTAAAAATAAAAAAAAAGCCCGTTACAAACTGTAAATGCATAAGATAATAAATGTGTCGGCGCATGTTGCACCATCTAGTTTAATTAAGAATCAATTGGTACCTTCAGTCGGAAGATCTTTAATACGCCCGGGCCCATTGCGCGATTACAAATGCTTAAATAGAAATGCTCGAATGTTTAATGTAGCTATAAGTAGTACTGTAAAATTATTTATTTATCATATTATAATGTCATTATTAATAAATAATGTATTCCAAGTAATGTATTATAAGCCATTTTTGAAGTATCGACTAACTTTCTATGTTAAAATAATAAATAATTTTATGTAACAAAGTATCTTTGAGATTGATATTGTGAATATTAATTGTGTATTGATAATAGTGATAGCGTTTGTATGTTCTAGTTTCCGAGTTAAAAAAATAAAAAGAAGTTATTTAATTATTTTTGTTTCTCGTGTAAGTGAAAATGTATTCTTTTTTGAGAGAAATAAATGTATTTAACCATTAGTAGATACTTATCTAGATTTCATTGTAATAATAGAGGATAAGATGGTAAATTGTATAAGATTTCTTTTGCATTGTATAGAATCTCTGTATACCTTGCATTATATAAACTTCTCAGCCGATTCTTACTATTGTAACCGAGTCTTTGTAAGCTAAACCATTATTGAAAAGAGTATCCATGGAGTTTCTTGCCGGTTCTTCTCCATGAGACCCACTTTTTGGAACCGTGCAACTAGACGTTTCATAAGAGCCTGCAAAGGCCTATTTCAAATAAAAAACTTTTGATTTTGATAAAACGTGCTCAATGAGTGTTGTGATTTTGCGTGCTCCGGAGATAGCACGCTTGTGGATGGCCGAGTGTTGTGATTCGTTAATTTAAAAGGCAAAATTGTATATTGTAATCAAATTTAGTATTAAAAATAGAAATAATTTATATTAATTATAATGAGTTTACATATTTTATCGATACTTCTAAGTGTATTTAATTCAGATGTTCAATTGTTATTATTGTGGAAGTAATATCAGTCATTCAACAGTTCACTCATCACGTGTTCACTCATGTCATTCGTTCCTTTCAATCACTCAATATTGAGAAAGTATCGTCTAATGTCTAGCTGTTAAGCAAAATTATTAGAAAACGGGCATTCTGTCTACAGTCGTGCTCCAGTAAAGTCCTAGTTATACTGTTCGTAATCTCGTGATGTATTAACGTCTATACAAAGTGAATATCGATATTTTAAGAAATTGTACACGTGTTGGTAGTTGAATATATTCATGTCCGAGAAGTCAAATCTGTATTGAAGATGGAAATATACGTTTGGATACTGTACACTGGATTTTATTATAGATGGATTATTATTTTGTATTTATAATAAATAATGTGTGACTCAGTCGTTAAATAAAAAAGGTTGAGGTTATACATGTTTATATTATGCGATTAATTGATATGTACGAATTAAATATGATATATTTTCGTAATATTTTTTAATATTAAATAATCAATATGAAATTAATTATATTATCCGATATTACATGAACTTCAGGATAAATAATGAGAAAATTTACTACAAAAATACGTAGTCTACCAAAATACTGATGAGAAAACCTGCTTAGTTTAAGATTATTTATATATATGTATATATACCTATGAGTTGTAAATTGCTTGTTTTTTAATTAACGGAATTACTTCGTGCATGATGGTTTTAGGTTAGAGTTATCTTTAGTTGTAATAACTGGTGTATGTTCCGACTAGTATATTAAAAAAGAACTTCAAATAGTAGGTATATGTAATCAATGTTAAATGCTTGTAAGAGGCCAAGTAATTTCTTGGTTTTTATTAACGCGATTATGAAATTTAATTTAAATTGGCTATGAAGGAACTGAATCTTTAATTATTACGACTGTTGGCTGGCAGTACAAACTTCCCTTTCTTTCGCCATACAGCATACGTATATTAATTTAGTGTTAGTATAATATTTATGATTTAATATATTATGTGTGACATTGATTTGTGCTGTTATTATTTTTATCCGTTTGAAATGTATGGTTTGAACAGCGCGGATGTCACTTGGAAGACCTAGTGCTATAAATAAAGCAAAGACACAGACTGAAAGGGTTCAACACAATCAATAATGTATGGCTAGGTGAGGCCACCACGGCAGTTAGCTGAAATGGTCTCGCCATTAGCGACTAATTCCTTGTCATTTGCCTGCGGCTTCAAGCGACGGTCAACCGATTGCTTCTACGGTGGCGGTACTATTTTGTTAGTATACTAAGGTAAGGGGAGAAGTACTGGTTGCTCTTATATTGGTATAACTTTCCAAAAGTATGGAGTATCATTTGTAAATTTTAACGGCAAACGGGATTCCAACCTGCGACCTACCGGAACGCATGGTGTGTACCAACTGTGATACTATTATAATGAGTGTATTACGTTTTTAAAACTAAACCTACCTATACTATGGGTACGTACCTATAGTACTAAACCTACCTCACTTACCTACCTATAGGTACATGTGTTTTCAATAAAAAAAATATTTAATTTGTATGTACCTACTCAGGTACATAAAAAGTTGTATTTTTATAAAAATATACCTAAATGAAAACGGATGTCTATTTAAAAAAACGTTAGACACTAACTCTGTTGCTTTTCATCTCAGTTAGGAGGCAGCATGCAGCAGGCAAGCAAGTAGCAGCATTTACGCAAATTTGTATTAATAGAATAATTACAGCAGCTACTTAGTACTTTGCAGTTCTAAATTCAAATTTTCTAAATTCAAGTAAATAACAATTCTGATATAATCAGAAGTAAGACAATCGATTATGCGCGTCAAGACAAGTTCAACACTTAGGGGAATGGTCTCGCTATTACGGGGTAATCCGAGCTATTTGCCCCTGGCAGCCCGTGGCCACTGGTACTACCGGAGGTGTTTTAATTAGGATTTGTTTAAAACTTACCATTAAATCTCTCACTTATCTGCTATTTAATATATAGCTTTTATTGTTTATTTATATTTGAATTTTGAAATTGGAACTTTCACCCTCAAAGTCATAGGGGTCAAAATCTTTCCTTACAGTTACGAAGAGAATATTAATAAAAGTTTTTTGAAACTATTGTCATTGGATTACGTTATGCCTTGATAGATTAGTCAGTCAATTTCTATTTTTATGGTATAATTAATATATATTTTTAAATAATATATTTTTAAATAGATTTTGAGAATATATTTTAGTATACAAGCGATTTTAACGACCGAACTTACATATTAGATACACAAGGCTGATATTTTTTTATTTACTGAGTGGTATCAATCGAATCTATTACATAATTAATGTATCAAAACTGTCGAATTATTGTAGTTCTACGCACAAGTCATTATGTTAAAAGCTGTTTAATATAGTTACGTATTATATCAGCAATAATCCATATTATAAACGAAAATAGTTGTATATAGATACACAAAAAGTATGTTGATAGTCCTACAGCTACTCCAGATTGGTAAGACAAACAAAACAGGGTAAGATCTCAAACATCGTCCCCTATCAATCACCACCGATATTTGCTATTGCTTCGTAATCTGTGTGCCCAAACTTGGACCAACAAGGACGCCTGGATGGGACAAAGATCGACTCTCACGGAAATTATATTGATATTCAATACACAATAAATGGCCGCTGTCAAAAACTTGCTGTTCGTTCCTACGGTCATCCCTAAGCTATCTGTGTCATTTGCCATTGAAAACGCAACTATATGTGTCCCTTTTCAGCTGATTATATCGTGTGGGTTCGAAAGAGATCATGGCATATAGTGGGCTTAGCGCGCCTTTGTTACAAGGACTGAACTAATTTTTCATCATACAGCCCACGACAGTTACAAATGCGGCCGAACTGTCTCCTTCTTTAATAATACTTTTTATATTTTTTCAAGGGTAGTTCGCCCTCTGGCAAATAAAGATTTTCATCCGCTCAGGGGAAACATTCAGAGAGGCTTAAAATGTTATTTGTTTACAACACTCTTTAGTGCGTTTTAAATTAAAGGGTAGAGACAGATTCTTTTATTCAGGTATTTTTATATCAAATATGTTCTAACCAACTTAAAGGTGTTTCTAATGGCCTCATGAATTTTTTTTTTGGTATGGAGTAGGTAAATGCGTTAACTTTAATTAACAAAAAGTTACAAATTCTATTGTAAGAATTTGTCACAAAAATACTTAACCTTTGAATTTTGTAACAAAAATCAATCACCTCTTTGGTTTTCAAAGTGACATATCTACATACCTATATCTATTTATAGATATGTACTATACACAAAACGATCCTGAAGAGGGTTAGCACTGTTTTGGTGTAATAATGTTATTACAACATTAATGTTGTTTGAACATTGTCTATTAGAATGTAACATTTTCATAATAAGGAGTATAAATAAATTAAAAAAAAGTCTAACAACTAGACTTGAAATCCGTTTTTCATGGAAATAGTAAAACTGTGGGCCATTATTCATAAGCTTGAGATCTTACAATGACATTAAAAATGCCAATTCTTTATTTGAAATGCCATCTCCTTGATGGAACAAAGACAGGTCGATCAACTTCACCGGTTGAATGTAAGCACGCACATCTGCTAATACCGCCAAAGCTAATTTTATACTCGATGGATTTTTATCAGGCACGTTGTGAAATCTACATGTTTAGGTAACGTCGCATCAAGAACACCCTCCGCATTATAATTCGGCTCCCCAGCACCCTAGCAGATCAGCTCTGCGTCCAATCAATCACTGTACGATCTGTCATGTTCGGTTTATGAGAAAAATTGTTGGGATGCTCTCATACACCCCAATCTCCCCAAGTTATGGTAAGCAGTTGGAAGTTTATATAGTGCTAAAAGTATTGAGGATATTAATAAATAATATTTCGATATGGGATTGGTCAAGAAATTGCGGAATTTATTTTGGGGAAGGAAGTGATTTTATTTTAGAAGTTTCTAAGAAGAAAATGTATTTTTAAGCCCAATTTCAATAGATGAGTGTAAGGCTTACTTGATATTAATTAAATATTGGTTATTATGTATATACTGTTGATCATTTTGAAAGATAGCAGCAAAATCCCCATTTAGCACTTAGGGATTTTCATAAAAAAAAGATGGGTCAGAAAAAATCGACATGAATTTCAATATTTCTGCCACCGGCACAATTCAATGCTTGTATAAAGTAGGAAGACGTAAGCAAATTTCTAGAAAATTGTATTATACTATGTACGATAAAAACCAGTGGGAATCGAACACATCACCCATGGAAAAGACGTGACCAATCACGTTTATGATAGGTATTATTAAATGAATAGTTATTATTACAATAAAATGAATGAACCTATTAGTGACAAGTACACTACACTACATCTCAACAATATAGGTAATTAATTATGAATTAAATAATATATGAGTTGTTTTTCTTACGAATAATTCTATAGTATGAAAAAATTGGAATCCTTCTATCTAAAATACGCAAAAACATTTTGTAGAAAGCACTTTTCTTATACCCATTTGTCTAAGCATTGGAGGGGTCAATGTGGCGTTTCTCACGCTGAAACCCTTAGAACAAAGCCTTTTTCACTTGATACAAAATAATACGATAAAGTTAAGTCTTTATAACGCAGAAAATAAAGACTACTTTTGTATATCTAACCTTTATTAAAACAGCACGTCAGCCTTTAGGTATTTTGAGAGTTTCCGCTAATCACATAGAAAAAAATATTTGCCGATTTCGCTTCTAGTTTTTTGACGCTGATGAATGTGTTCGGAATAGGTTTGGTATACTTCTTTATTACTGGCTGGTGCCCGCGACTTTGTTCGCGTAGGTTTCATCTTAAGCTGAGCTTCTAAGCAAGCTGTTATTTAAATGAAATAATGTTTTGATGTTGCTCCAGACCAAGGTCTATCTAGGTGTCAAAGCAGTTTTTTATCGTCGAAGATTAACCTGAACAGACAAACAGAATAACGATCTGAATGATTTTTATGTATATGTACTGTTCCTCTTTTTTATTCACCATAACTTTTGGAATGGAATTGTAACCTACTTCTAGCTTTGTCTGTGGCAAATACTAGCATATTAACATTATAACTACATTAATAATTTTATAAAAATATATTTTGAGTTCTTCGTTTCTTACATAGAAACAAACACCCAAAATGGTGGTAAGCTTTAAAAAAATTCAATTTAAAAGTACTCGCAGCAATGCAATGTCTCAACTAAAGTTACATACATATATTTGACTTTATCCGCTTAAGCCTTTGAATATTTTCATACGATCAGCACGCATGAGACGGTGACCAAGATTGGTTAGATATTGAAATTCAAATGGCCGCCATGATTTAGTATTCATTTGACGTGATGGAGGCTTTGCGCCGCTTTAGGTTTCGCTAGGCGTCGTCTTCTCGTACATCATACCGTGCTACGCTTGACTCACGAGCTGAGAGTACACTGAGAATTATAATAAGATAAAAAATAGACAAGATAAAAATATTAATTCAGCCTAGATATTAATATTACTCGCATATATCGAGAAGCGACATGTCAATAAACCTTTTGAGATGTCTTTATATACGTAGGGACTGTCGCTTCGGTATCTTGGTGTAGCCCTTAATCCCACACTAGGATTTCCTCTAAAGTAGTTATTTTTTTCCAACTAATTAGCTTTCTAAACCACGATTTAGTTGTAAAGGTATAATACAAAATTAATTAAATAATTTAATTAAAAAAAGACGACAAAAAACTATATAAGATTAAATTATTAAAACAATATTGCATAAGAAGACGATTCACTATTTTTTATGAAGAGCGTAGTATTATAATCTTTGCGCGTTTATAATCTAATATAAAGGCGGTCTATCATATCAATGTAAGACATAAGTTGAGAGTATTCACAATGTTTTTACATCAAATTTTATGTCATATTTTGTACTACAGTTAGAAATTAAAATCTTTCTCATGAATGTGTGTCTGTATCATTTCTAAAATTTTTTTGTTATTGATATACCTATTCGCAAAAAATCCATATTAGGTCAAAAACCACGGCAATGACGCGAAAATTACAAAACGCAACGTTTTAAAGAATTACCTAATACATTTTTACAATGACTAGCGAGATTCCTCATTTAGGTTTGATTTTTTAAAATTAGAATAGTAAGTAATGTGAAAGCTTCGTGCATTTTAAAATTAGAATTGGCTACGGCGTAGCTACCTGCGAAGGTTTTGGCCATTGTGTCGCCTCGTTTTGTAATTTCACAACGAGCTTGATAAGAAAGCCAACGTTGTAACGCTAAATAATATCTTTTATACATTAATCGAGCTGACAGTGTATTTAAGAAATAATTATATACATATAAAATGTATAAATAAATTTTAAGATTTTTTAGTCAATTGCACACTTAAATAAAAAAAAATATTTATACCTTAAAGTACTTAAAAAATACTTATTGCAGGTGGGAATTAAGTGTGATTAAAGAAATAGATAGCCGCTCAGCATATGCATATTATGTGATGTATGGATTTTCAGCACTTGATGGTAGGTGATACCTCAGCCACAGAACATCAGTCAATGATGCACTGTCGATCTAATTTTTACTTCGAGCATTCGGAAATCCATAGACTGAAACCGAAACGGGCAATATGCACTTCACGGTTTCTCCATCTATATATTATACGTACGAGTATATATGTTATCTATTTAGATTGTTCTATTATAAAATAAATCTTATATTTTTTTATAAAGTAAAATAAAAGAAATTAATATGAAACTATTTCTCAGTGTATCACAACACAATCAAGATGACGGCTCCGTAATCCCAAAAGATTTCCACTTGGAGCGAGCATCGACTTGCGACGCCCTAAGGCTACACATTCTAAATAATAAACAGGCTTTCCTACCTATATTCTTGTTTTGTAGAAAATTACAACTATTGGCTGTATGAGTTCAGAAGCAACGTATGACAGATAAAGAAAAATTAAATCACATTTTTGATGTAACATGAGATTTTTTTAACGATCCGTTTATAGTCATAATTATATATGTAAGTTGAAAAAACTACTTGGAACAAATAAAATTAAAGCAATCGAACGAAACGCAACGTATTTTGAATCAGTTATCAAGCATAGCTATTTTTTTATTATAACAAGTTATATTTAGGTATACTAATTTAAATCTATAATGTAACCTTTTTTTCAGGTTTTATATTTTAAATTGGTAGCCTGGAATTGTATGCTGAATTCAAAAGAGTTTGCTGTATTTATGTAATTATGGTACAATAAATTTGAAAATTAATAAATAATCTATGAAAAAAAGGCAATTTGCGTTATAATTGGCTATAATCTATATAATTATTTCGCCCAGTTGTATTTCGCTGGATCTAAGATTTTCTAAAAAGTATAGCGCATCATTGTCCTAGGCGTGCTGTGGCACACTGGTATGATTTTCAAGTGTGCCACGAATTGTAAGCAGCATTGAAACCATGAGTAGCTACTTTAATAAGATCTCCACACACGAGTCCGACTCGTATACAGTGAAACTTTAATAAAATGAAAAGTGTGTCAGTAAAAAGAAATGCTTGACAATTAAAATTAAATTACTAAAATTTAAAAAGCTAGCAGCTTGTTAGAAAATATCAACTAAAACACTTTTACGTTTATCTTTTTTTCAAAATACTTATAGATAATCTCCAAGTACGAGTACCTAGAACATTATAACATAATCAATAAATAACCTTTTTAAACTAGTAAAGTGTAAATGCACTAAAATTAAATATTTTTAAAATCCTTAGAATCAGTGTCCAGGGACGAGCAGTGTAGTCACGAACAAATGATCAGAGAAAGGTAGAAACTGCACATCGTTGACCTTAGAATACAAATATCTAGACTCGAAAAGTTTACTGCACTCTGAGCGTGAAAAATACAGAAACTCCTAAAACAACATACATTACTTGTTCAAAAGCTACTCAGATCAAGTTATTGCTAGGTAGTGTACCGATGTATTTAAAATAAAAAGAGATTATCGTCGCAGATTAGGGAGTGGAATTTCAAGCAATTGTGCACCAGTGCATTGATGCATGTGCAGTGCGCCAATGGGCCTTCGATTGATGCTTTCAGACGCTCGACGTATTGCAATCGTTATGCACCTAATGTCAAATCGACGGTACGCTACTCTTTGTCTGTGCCTGAATGTTGAAGGAGTTTTATTTCTTTCTACGTGCTACTGAAAAAAGAGTTCCTGTGATTTTTATTTTACCCTTTAATATATCTATAGGTTTATTGTTTGATAATTATTTTTCTCTATGCAATGAATGTGGTTTACACTATATAGAATATCCGGAATTAATATTTAAATGACAGATAGTCGAGAAATTCTAGCAAATCTGGACCAAGTTGTTTATATAAAATTGAATAATATATTAATAATATGATTATGATAATCCGAATGTTTCGTAAAAACTTGTTTTTATTAGTATGTGTTAAGTAAACAAGCTGTTATTTAAGCATTGCATTTCTACTAAAATAATTTGAAAACAAAATTAGGGTTGTTTGTTTGGCCTTTTCACGCAAAAACGAATTCAAATAATATAATGATACCTAAGTAAGGAGTAGGAGAGAAGCATATAATTTTCGGGAATACATTCCAAATGTATACCTACCTTATTTACGTAATTGCAGGCGAACTTAATGTCATATATGGACAACAAAGATTTTAATATGTCTTTATCCTTCACTAATTTAATTACACGTAAATTGTTTAGATATATAATCTGCAGTCGGTAATGCATAACAAATGTATTCCAAAACAGTTATCTATAAAAAATAAATTAATTGAAATTCCTAAATAATTGGTATCGTATTATTGACTTACTTTTATAACCCTTTACGCTATGATACCGTAGGAAGCCCACGCGACTGGTTGAAACATAAATCTGGCTCGGCGCTCAGTCGCGCGGAAACTTTTTGAATTATTAGTTTTAATTTCCGCCTTAGATCCGTTCCAGTATCTGTCAAGCGACATACACGGATAAACTTGAAACTGGAGTTTAACAAACCACCTCGTCACTCGAGCATTTAATATAGAGCTACGCTATATTAAATATATGTTATACGTTTCTTGAGTAATGTATTATTTACTTGATGCTTTTGTTGTACCTGAACCTTGTAATTAGCGTTTCATATAAGAGTTGGCTTGACATTTGATACCTAAGTGAATACAATTTTAGATTTTTAAGGTTTTTTTTTTATTATGTAAAGCAAATGAACTGACTGAAAAACCCCGTTGTTATTTGCTCCATCAGGAAACATTTGCCGCTTTATTTTTAAAAAAAGCTTTTCATATACTACTATACATCTCTACATAATTTTAGTTAAATATCTCACAAATTGACTGTTGAATCATTACCTACACTTATGTTGTCTTTGATTACAACAACAAAGATAAGTGAATTCTTGAGTATAGTTAACTAATACAATATAGTAAATCTAATAGTTGTATATAGTTAACAATAAGGTTAAAAATTTAACGTATTAAATTCGTCTGTTCGTAAACAGTCTTTCTGTAAAATATCCGAAATATTGGAATTATAATATTATGAATAAATCTCCTTAATCATTATTTTTTTTTAATTTATATAGTAAAATGTAGAGAATCGAAATTCGAATCGAAAAGAACAGACATTTATATATGAATCTATAACTTTTTTACGACGTGTTTGAAAAAAAAAATTATCAATAGCAACCCCTCAAAAGAGAAATCATAACAGACTTTCTTAATAAATCCAGGCATTATCAGATCGGCACAATTCTTAGCACTCTATTAAAATCGCAACGGCTTATTATTGAATGGTATCGTAATTACACGTTGGTAACAGCCACCGGGCACGTATGTACTCGACGCCGATCGAAAAACAGATAAGTAAGTAAATAATACGTGCGAATGCTTTTACTGAAGAATTCGGGGCTTTGCGGAGTGTATCGATACAGGTATTACAATAATGTTTAATGTCTTCATTTTGTACCATAATATTATAAAGGTTGATAGTGGAAGTATTTTGAATTTCGAACCGTAAGACTTTTTAAGTTCAAAAATGTTCTAAATTTAAAATGTGTAACAGAATATTGTTTGAGATATAAAAGTTTTAATTGTAAATACATAATAAATAGGTAAAATTGCTAAAAGATATCATCTACTTGGTGCCAATTACAGACTTACCAAGTGATAATTACAACTATTATAAACATACATACTAAGAATTTTAAAAGTAGGTATACAATTAGATATGTTAGCTGAAATTTGCAATAGTCTAATACCTACATATAGGTATATATGTTATCAATATGCAATAATACTTCCTTCATTTATGGTATGTTTTATTTATTAGCTTAATGGAACCAAGCATTAATTAAAAGTATAGGCAGACAGGTATGAAAAAAATAGAGAAGAGAATCTATCGGGCGAAAGGATTAATAAATATGTCTAGTGGAAAAGCCGCGCTTTCACCGTGCCCCTTCTCGCGTTTCCACATTTTTCACGCAAAAAAAGTTTCAAAATTTTTTCACCGGTAGCGCTTTTTACGTTGCGTCCTTTCGGCTTGCTCGGGCGTTATGTCATTTTTTCACTCGGACATGGGAGCTTGCATTTATCCATTTCGCTTTTGTTTCATAAAACGAATTAATGATTAATTCGTTAATGACGTAAACAGTTGACTGACCTCGCTGCTTTACTACAGGTATTTGCGGGAAATTTGTCTTGCTTACTACCCACTGTGCGTATATGAAGCTTGACATTGATATATTAATCTTCAATATTATAGATATCGCATGAAATTATCGAATTTAATTTTGCGGATTTAACATTTTTTTAATATATTTTATACCGTAAGCCGCTTTCCTACCTACGACCAAGAACGAGTTTCTTTATTGAGATTTAAATTAAAATATGTGCTTAACATAAGTGTCGACTCATTAAATTTTTATTATTGTAATCAATTAAAATAACAGTCGAAAACTTTATAATAAATAGACAAAATAATAAGTCAACAACGCGATAACAAATGCGTGTCGGACAGCGACGATGTTCCAAGTCGACACTGCTGTTAATTTTAATTTAGCTACCTCAAAGAGAACAATTTAATTTAATTGCCAAATCATTACGTTAAGCACAAAATATTAGCGCGCTCTTGCCGCATTTATAAGGCGGCAGAACTAAATAAACATATCGGTGATCGCGTCGAAAAATGGCAGCGTACATTAATACGTGATTATAAATTAAACAAGGTTTGGAATTAAGACAACAACCTCTTTAATCTAGAATAAATGGTGGTCGCCAGAGACCGGTTTGGGACGAGTCGGAGGCGTAAAAGAAAAAAGAATAATCCGGTCCGAAGCGGGTCCAAAATATGATAGGCATCCATAATACAACATGGCGGCTAAGCACCTATGTGCCTCCTTATCACTCATACGGCGATCGTATAAAGGCATTTCAGTTTGTTAAGTTGACCACATGTGGAGTGTTCCGCTAAGTCTAACCTTGATATCATACTCTCGATTATATAGGGTGATTATTGTAGTTATAAGAGAAATATACAAATAAAAATAAAAATTATAATGTTTCAAATACCATTTTAGTAGTTCTAACTTGCAAGTGACATAACAAAAACTGTATAGGTATTTCAATATATAAATTATAAATGCATATATATATTTATTCTACATAACTATAACATTTTATTTATAACAAACGATTTTAAAGTATGCGTTATATTAAATGCCTTCACATTATTATTGCATATATTTTCAAATCGATAATAATAATAAAACAGTAGAATTGAATATTTTGTGCACTGAAATTTTTACCATGGAGAGAGGACGATTATAGATGGGGTACATACAGTATACATAAAAATAATATTGAACAAATTGTATCTGCATGTCTATTTGTTTATGCTAATCTCCGAAGATACTGAACAGATTTCCATGTAACTTTGATACATAAATTGAGCTAAGACTGGGGCAACATCAAAACTTGTTTCATAGAAATTGGATTTCGGAAAGAAATAATATCCTCATTTTAATAGTTTGCTTTGAAGCTCATTTTAAGGTGAAGCCGACGTGAAATAAGTCACGGCCATCAGCTAGTTATAAATATTCTTACACTTACATTTGTTCATTTTAGGTAAAATACGCAGTTTGGTTTTTATTATTTCATAAATCCGTGTAATAACTGTCCATATGCGCTGCTTAGTTCTTATTTAAAAAACTAAGCAACTCAAACGTTAAGGAGGTTGTAGGAAGAGAATTTACAAAAAATATCATGACACCCTGTACGCAATCCCTTCCCGCGTCCACTCAACCAGCACAGCATTCCACATTATTACGAACACCACCTTATAAATAAAACCACTTACGTGACTCTACCTGACCACAAATCTTTAAAAATATATACGTACCTCGTTGACATCTTTAAATCCTCATACATAGAGCGACCGGTTTAGGCGTCTTTATTTATTTCCTACATCGACTATCAATATGTTACCTTTCATCACATAATACGTTTTAAACTCTTGTTTAATTCCAAACATTACACTTAATATTAACATTATAATTTTAATTTTGAATCCATTTAGGCACTTGTATTTTTAAATAGGTGACTGATTCGTAGCAAAATCAATGGAATACTGATTTGACATCGGAAACGAAAGCGAAGCCAGTGCCTCAAATATTTTATTATACATTGCGAATATTATTCAAATGGGCAATGGTTCTTGTCCGCAGGTGGTCAATTGTTGCCACTCTATTGTCTCCGCTTTGTGTTATTCTAAGCCGCGGTGGTCACTTTCATTTGCATTCTTGCGAATTTCGTTACACCTTTACACTTTCGATTTACATGAAAAAATTGTATTTGTTGTTGTGTTTGCGGATAGTGAATTTTTAAGGTGGTCGTAAATCAGTAAACACTTTCTTTAGTGAAAGAAAAGGTACTTAAGAGACCTACTGCAATTATACTCAACCCGTGACTTTCACAAAGAAATTACTCCTATTACAAGTTTACCGTATTATTGTCAATGTTAGTGAGTACCGATTCTTTTTGATTATAATACTCCAAGCCAAAAAGTGAAAATTGAACATAGGTACTTTGTGCCGTATTTATTTATTATTTTTCTAATATTAGTGACTACTGAAAATGTTTTACAGTGTATATAAAATGAAAAATCAATCCACGGAAAATATGAAATTTATGAATACGTAGCTGTTTTATCAAGCGTTACCTGCTTCCAGAAAATCTGTTATCAAGCGTTACCTACTTCCAGAAAAGCCAAGCTAGCCATATAGCTCATAGCTACGGCACGGCTATAGAATCGGTCACTATACAAAATTTTCTTAAGGTTCTTTAAAAAAAGAACTAACTAATTGAGAGTATCCGTGAAGTTTTCTACAAAAATATTCTACGTTTAATTAAATTTTGTCCATATTAAAAGTTTTAATTCTTAAAGAACTTTGTTTGAGTTGCTAAGTTTAGTTCATCGACCTAAATTTCCGATAAACAATGACGTCATTTTATTTTACTCGCTCTGACTGTTGACCCCAACGCTTTCACTGAAGAACAAAGCTTCAAATTCTATAGTAATATCATTATCTAATAACTGGATACATCATCTATCACTACGCTAGCAAAACGTCCCCTCTTCACATCTTCTATCATTAATCAGTATCTATAAATATCCGTTCCGACACTTGTGTGTCGAATTTTGTGTTTTTAAACGTAAAAATACACATATGGCGTATTTCTATGGTAGGTATCTGTTGTTGTCGATATAGTTTAATTACACCTAATGTACTAAAATTCGACAAAAAATCATAAAAAAATAAAAAAGGACTTTTTAAACTACAATGACATAAGAAGTTTAGTATAAATCAGCCAAAAATTCAGCATTTTTTAAATATTATTTCCAATAATGATTATTCCAATTTTGAAATTAAAATGACACTTTTAA
This sequence comes from Anthocharis cardamines, assembly GCA_905404175.1. Taxonomy (NCBI): domain Eukaryota; kingdom Metazoa; phylum Arthropoda; class Insecta; order Lepidoptera; family Pieridae; genus Anthocharis; species Anthocharis cardamines. Next base: position 8,278,245 of record FR989959.1, read on the forward strand.
CGGAAATGAAACGGTATCGTTAGCAAAATCTGTAATGTCTGTGTCAACAGGCACTCAATGTACTAAGCTGCCTTACAAATTAATGCCGTGTATTTCTAAAAGCATTAACTGTAAGTGTCAGAACATAAAACTGATGAGAGCGCAATATATCCAACGCCGATCGTCGCTCTGCAGCGATTCGTATTACATCGATAGGTACTATCCGATATGAAATCAAAATGTGGTTTGTTTACGGAATGTCTGAATTGATTCGAATGTTTTACAGATTAAATATATACGTAGAGATCATTAACATTAATTTACTTCAGTTGTGTACTGTTTTATAGAGCGATTTACTGTACAATAATCTATATACTGAAAGTAGGTAAGTAATTTTAATTTTAGATGTCTTAGAAAATAATTTCAACCTGTATGTGCATAATAAAAGGTAAAATATATGTAAACTTATTAAATCTGTATACTTACGTTCAATATCAAGGATCGCTAATGAATAACAAAGAAAATTATATGATTGTATAAAACAAGTTATTTGAGGTCTAGATATAAAAAAAAGCACACATAGAGTTTCTTCTCGCTCTTTCTCAGTCCCTTCACCTTTAAAATCCCTTTAAATAATATCCAAATCACTCCCAGGAAGTAAGATTAGCATCTCCCATAACGCCGACATCATGACGTGAATAATTCTATCCAATAATAACGGTTTACATGCGGGCATTCCGTACCGACCGCGTGCTATGGCACGCAATCGTACGCTATTGCTATTAACACTAGGTATGCTGTTACATTGCATACCGTACCCTTGTGTGTCGACACCGATTTGTCACCATCGATCGTATTCGCCACTACGCTGTCCACATACCACGCATTCGCAGTGTAATAGTTAATTAATTGCTTCATATATGACTCCTAAAGTTTCACTCATAGATGTGTTAACAGCTTTATAACTAAGACATACAACAAGATTAGTGGCATCTGAATATACAACAATGATCAGTGTATAATTTTTAATATTAAAATATAGCTTATGATCTAGTGATGTGTACCGCACCTATTTTTTTGAATGTGATTAATGATGCTTTGTCCAGATGTTTTAATATTCTGTAGTACAATAATTTTTCATAGTTTCGTGTTGTTGGACTTATACTTTGCATAGAAGGTTAATACTAAATAAAAGTTACTTTAAAACTTGGCGTGGACTAATTTATCTTTTCCTTTTTCTTAAGAAAGATTAAGTTTGCAATTAAAAGTATCCAACAATCTCCTTTGTCTTGATCGGCTAAGAATGTCAACGTAGAAGCTTTTAGCCGTAGTGAGAATTAATAAATGAATTTTAAAAGGCAAAGTTTAATTATCTTAGTTGGCTACGTCATAAAGCTCATCTTCTTTAGTTGGAAATCATAACTCTTCATGATCCTTGATAACCTGGTAACAAAATCGTCAAAAAAACCTGTGATTAATCATAAATAAATTTTATAGATTAAAAATGCAACAAAAAATCCGCATACTGTTTAAAATTATTTTAAATTACTTAAAGAAATAGAAAACATTGCTTTTACTATCTCAGCTATAACTTGTGCAGTAATTTGTTGAATAATTTAGTACAGTCAAGTAGAAACGAAGTAAAGTGCGAAATGGGCGTAGATCGCATGATTCAAAGTAAAAATTAATTAATTATCGGCACTAGTCGCTTACCGCTATTAATCACAAGATTATAACATGATTGATATTAATGATGTATCTGATATTGAAATGGATAAATTTGCTCATTACAATTCATCATTGTTACAATTAAAAATGATTATGTTTCTATCGTAGTTTAATTCAATTAATTATTATAGAACACGCATGGAATTAATAGGATATTAGGGAGTATTATATCATATTCATTATATAAAAGCTGAACTTTAAAAGTACCTATATTATGTCTGGTGGCGAGTTACAACAAAGTATAAAAACATTCTCCATGAAAATTACTTATTTACGTTCCAATTTTCATATGACCGGTCAAATGTCGGTGGAGAGTAGTGATTTCATATAAGTATACGAAAATTATTTTTATATATACTATATACTATATTACGAGATAAGAACTAAACGATTAAAATAAGAAAAATTAAAAATTCCGCTTTTCAATTTATCTTCGATTTTTTAAAGAATTTTCCAAAAATTAATATCGAATGTCTAATTTAATACTGTAAATAAAATACGAGTAAATCTAAACTGGCACACAAATCGTTTAAAATAGACATTTCTAAACCAAAACTACTAGTAAATATTGGTCATAGGCGGTAAAATCTCTTTGTTACCGCTCGAGCAGGCTGATTTCTTAAATAATGTCGGTTTGTGTAGGTAGGAGGGCCACATAGCAGGCAGAGCGCCGCTGCAATCAGTCTTATTCCGCGCGGACGCGTCCCGATTAGTCAACGCCTGCTGCAGAGACAACCACCCCCGACCTCCTCTGGGGAGCATATATCGATTGTTTGTAATCGATTTTAGCTAAAGGTATCGATTACGAATCGAGTTTAGGTTTTGCCGAACTTTTATTTGTGTAATGTCATCGGTATTTATTGAACTTATGTTCAGTTATGAAGGTATGATATGTTTCAGTACGTTTAATAGTTACCTGTAATAGAATCTCTTGTTGCGAATATTAAGTTCTTTGGAAATTATATTTTGAATTAAGAACATTATAAACGATAGCGCGTTTCAAATTCGTATACTTAGCTGAACCACGATTCTCGAGTGATGAGGGAATGTTATAATAGCTTTAAATCGATGTGAAACTTTCGTAAAATTATGAAAAAAATCGTAATTTCATAAAACATGCCGGTTCATAATTGTAATTGGCATTTTACTCCCTACTAAGGTAAAAAGATACTTTGGTAGTATTATTTCCATTTATAATAATAAGTATGATGATAATCAGCCAAAATAACAGCTTTTACTTAATTAAACATTTTACTTATCACTCTACCGTATCTAAGACTAAAATTACCAACAATAAGTGTATATAGAGTTAAATAATATTATATGACACCCACACAAGCATTTAGTTAAAGTATACATATGTTTATTTTTATATAAATACTTAGTTTCATAAGCCATCTATAAAATATACGATTATTATCAGTCCGCTCCATCAATGTCCCTGTCAGCATGCTCATTATTGGTGTTTCCATCAAAACAAGTTTCTCGTTTTACCGTCCATATAATTTATCTATCCACAAGGAAACACCTCAACTTTATCAAAATTCATTACCTGTATTTTATCCACGCGCCCAGTCCTTATCATGAGTTTTCTCACTGCGGCATTATAATGAAGAGTTTAAATTTAGGAGTAATGGTTGACCAATAAGATAAAAGCGAGAGAGGTGCACTTACACACTTATATTTGTAATTGAAATGTCCTTATTACAATAGCCATAGAGTCGTAAATGATAGGATTTGATGTTGTAGAGGATTTGTAAGTGCGTAATGACGGACGCATGGACCACGGCATACAAAGCAGCCGGCTACCAGAATGAAGTTATCTCGCGATATATCCCTGAATTAATGACCAACTCGTTACTTGTGTATTGAGATGTTCCGATCATTATGATCGGATTCGTCGAAGTTTTTAGAGGTAATTACGAAATTATGATATCATGTTTATTTATGTGGAAAAAGGTAAATGCTGCAAAATTTTGAACTATTTATGCGTTTCTAGTAAAACATTGCGATATGCGCACCTTTAAAGACAAACCGTCACTAAACGAAACTATTATTTTGTATAGTAGACCCACAATATTCTTAAATAGCATTGTTTTTTCTAAGTAAGTCTAAATATTATTGGTATTACGATATATGTATAATACTGAAAAGGGTTATTTTTAAGTAAAATAATATTTATTTTAAGATAGGTATCATTGATGAGTCGATTTTTGAAATTTGTTGTTTTATAACGGTTTGTCTTTACATTTTTACATTAATATTAATTCAGTATAGTGTTCTATCATGTCAATTTAATCCGTAGATTTTTAATAATTAAAAATTCATAAAAGTTAATTTATTATCCTCATTTGTCTATAACAGTCAGATTTTATGTTTAAAAGTAATCAAAAAAAGTATTATCGAAACCGGAGTAGTATATTTTCTCTCCGATGAACTCTGGTTTGGAGACCCACATCGAAGTATTCTTCTCAATAGGCTATTGGGTCTCTTCGTAGTTCATAAATCACCACATTACATAAGATACGATGGCAGGCATCCACCTACCTTTTTTAATTATTATTAAATATCTTCCAATCAGTCTATACTATCGGACTTTTGATATTTATTAAAAAATATATTTGTTCAACGGCCGGCAACGCATCTGCAAGTCTTATTATTGCGGGTGTTCATGGAAAGCGGTATTCACTTTCCATCAAGTGAGTGATTGGCTTGTTTGCCCCCCATGTACTATAAAAATACTATTATAATCAAGCTACAGTATTATATAATGTTATTTTTTTAAATAAAAGAAATCTTAAATAATAGGTCTTTAGCCTATTATATCATGACAATCGAACGCAGGCCAACATTATCAGAATCGTGATCAACATTACCTATACTGTTTACTTAGACTCGCTCAAACCTAAACTTAATATCATATAATACGGATCGGTCGCTCTGAACTCTATATTATTTTGTAATTTTCTAGAATTAAGTTATTTGAACCTATTATGCAAATCTCTTGAAGATTGCAATTGCATCTACTTTTTGTTTGTAAACAATACCTAAAACTAGTTAGTTAGTATTAATCTTAAAAGTAATAGGATTTTTTGAGATTTTACTAGTATATCTATTACTGGGTTTCATCTACTTATGCCTAAGCGGCTCAGCGTTTAACAACTGATGTTCCATGTTTGAATATTTGGGCACAGAAGACTAATCATCTAAAAATTGATCAATAACTCTTCATTTTCAATCACTTTTTATCTACTAATTTAGCAGATTAAAATTACTATTTAATTATATAATAACCTCTTAAATACCACAACAGTTTTGTTTCAATACTATTTGTTAATAGTAATTATTTTAGTACAAAATATCTTTATTTCTATTTGTATGAGAGGGACATTATGTTTTGTGATTGTTTTTTAACCCTAGAATCTTCACAGTTCAATTCTCTAGCCGGAGCCCTAGAGGGCTCGTGGACTATAATTTGCCGCTTTTCGCCATCTCTCTGCCTGTAATTTTGTAATATGGAACATTGCTTTAAGTCTTCATTTTCATTTACTTTTTGCTCGATCACTGTAATCGTAGCTATCATATTGCGGAAGAAATCTCTGATATCTTTTAACGCTTATACTTGTATGTTCTCTCAATATATATACATAGATATACCTTCTTTGTGATGTAAATGTTGACTTTGTAATGTAATGAGGTAGAATGCCTTGTTTACTCTTGTATAGATCTGTATTATTGAGACCTAATCTGGTAACCAAATGTTCATTCAAATGTTAAGGATCTGCTATTGCGTAGTTGAAAAAATCATTATGCAATGTGCAAAGCACAAGTGTATTTAAATGAGGCGTGCTTCATAAAATGTCAAAGAAACGTCACATAAATCATAAAGGCTATTGTGGGGAAGGCTCCTGTTATTGTCTAGACGCCTTTGATCGGATTTCGTAAAATCAGGTCAAAATCACATGTGCACCCGGGCTTTTGTTTTGTGCCTTTGTATCTTCCGGGTTTCAACTTGAAATAGTTTGCGAATTTTTTTCGTCTTCATAGCTCCGTTGTTGCGTTTCACTTTTCTTTTGTTATAACAAAACAAAGAATATTTTACGTCAATATTCAATTCAAATTCGACGGTTGGAGCAAACTAGATGAGTAATTCGTAATAAAAAATGCATGCCAAAGAGTCTCATTAATAAATGCAAATACCATACTTTTAATTCGTGAGAATTCCAACGCGACGTGTCAAACAAAACAAATCACCGTGTCATTTCATCCATTTACTTGCAAATTTCGTGCAAAACTCGAAAAAAGAGGCGAGATAAAGGTACAAAAGTGTTCTATTCTAGTCGCCAAATGAATAATTACCTTTCACGTCTTTCCTTTCAATCTGCGCTCGGCGATCGATCAGCGTCGCGAGAACTCTTTCAGTCCCGTCACCCTTCTGCCGCCACCTCAGGTAAGACGCAATTAATCTGAAACATCCAAAATCAGTATTACATTAAGAACGAAATAAACCCCGCAGCCTGTCGTTTTTTTCCCGTCGCGTTTTCTTTTCCATTCAGATTTTTTTGACAGCAAGAAAAATGAGACTCATTTATTTGACTCGTACACAATGTAGGTCTGTTTGAGTACGAGTATTTGCTATAAATACGCATTTTTCTTTACATCTCCTTTCTCGATGTGGGGTGAGCATTAGCCTCGGAGGCGAAGGAAATCTCTCGAGCTCCTTTTGTTCGATTTCGGGGGAGTACTGATGCTTATTCTCGCGTGGAATCCATCAAAATAATCGCATCCTCATGCATAATGGATTTTGTTGTCAACAAACGTGATTATTTACTGCTATCGTGGGTAAAATTACGTATTTCATTACAGTATTGTTCTTGTTGTGTTTAATAACGAAAATAGATATGAAATTATATTCGAAACCATAACATAATTCACTAAGCTTCGTTTCCACAACAAATACAACCAAGTAATGTAATTCGTTATGAATTTTAAAGCGTGGTTTCCAAAAAAGAACTCATTAAAACACATACTTATTGTCTCTTTATATTTTTTTACATAATATCTTTTGTTTTGCTAAGTAGCATAGGAGAACGTGTCTTGTACGTGGTTTCATTGTCAGTTAATATGCTAATAGTTTTTCTAAGTTTAATTTTTGAGGCTGTCGAATGTACAAGAGTTATTCTGCGTTCGCTCACTGACAGAAACGCCAGTTCTTTGTGTGATAAATCGTTGAACATAAATAGTGTATTGTCTTTGCTTATTCACTTGTAATTAGGTAGCACAATTCGCTCTCTTGAATCGTTAATGAGGTGGTTGGACGCTTGAACAATGTCTGTTAAATCAATTATGTCATACATAGTATGGTTCCTTAAAGAATAAACCTTAACTAAGTTATTCTGAAAAACTGTAAGAAATTGATTATTTTTGAAAATGTCTACATTTTGAAATGTATTTATGTATTGTAAATTTCAAGATAGAAATTGATTCTGATTGTATGAAGTAAATGGTTCATGATTCTTTATTTTCTCTAAATAATTAACAAATATTTAACTTTATGAAATTTATTTTTAAAATTAATATTACCAAGCACACCTCACAAGTACATAATCTTATAAACACTGATAATATATATACCTATTATACTTTCAAGACAAAACCATTTAATTAAAAAAAGATTTAGATCCAGGAGAGACTTCAAATTGTCTGAAGGTATTACCATTTATAGATAACTATATACGTAACTTATGCTGAGAGATAACGTTGTAATTTCGATTTTTACTCTACCTTTAATTTACCCTACTATCTTTTTTTACCCTACTCCTGTACCACCTACTAACCTACTAAGAAACAAAAGTTTAAAAAAGCAGGAAATTAAAGGTATTTTTATTAATTTCCTAGTACTGTTATTTGTCTATTACTACATATTATAAGTACATACATATAACATTCATATTATTATGAGTACGTAATGTACCAGATGTTTAATCTGTATCACGAAACTGTTAATCCTACAAAAACATCAATCAAACAAAAAGACATTTTGTTGCGAACATTGGCTATTTGTCCAAATGAATAATTAATTTTACCGATGATTAATATAATGGCGGGCTATAAAATGTAATTGCTGTTTTGAAGTTTTTACATCTTCTTCTTGTCTAAATTAATTTATAAAAGCAACTGAAATACGCTGAATAATTTGAGAAGAGTTATATTATGAATTAGTATGGATGTTTAACTCGTGGTTACAGTATTTAAGTAATCGTTTAATTAATTAATATGTTTTTTGCTAACTTTAGGTTTGAAAGTAAGAATATTGATACTAAAACGTTTTATCTACATAATATAGGGCATAAATAAATTGATTTATTAAAAATATTGCATACAGGTATTCTTAATGATTCTTTTTCTCATTTTTATGAGTATTCGGAAAATTTATTAATTGATTTTCCGAATGCTCGAAGTAAAAAGTAGGTCGACAGCGCTTCATATACTTATGTGCTGTGGCTGAGGTATCACCTACCATCAAGTGAACCTCATGCTCGTCTGTCGATATCCAACATAAAAAAAGACAATTCACTCTTCAACAGTACAAATTAACTTCATGAATAGTTTTCTAAAGAGAGTTTTACACTTGAATACAGTAATTATACATTAAAATATTAAATTAAATCAATCAGAATACGCGCTATCCTTAAACTTGAACAATCAGGTAACACAATGAGATATGACATTTCGTAAAACAATGAGCGGGTCTCGCTTATAATGGTATGAAATATCTGCGGTAACAATTTATATTCAAACGCTGGATTCAACTTGACAATTTATTAATCAAACCGATTACTTCCCTGCGAAACCCGGGCCTATTGTGAAAATATTGTCAAGCAAAACAATCCTATGAATAATTAAGGATTTAAATTTTCATATAACAAAGGCATAAAACAATAACGCTCTTCAACTGGACAAAGGGTTTTGTGAGTAGCGTTCTGGACCCTTCGACAAAAATTTTGATATGGGTTGAATTGCACTCGGATAGTCTTTAGAGGGATATGGTTACCTATTAACAACTTGGCATAGGCCAGTTCATAGGTTCTTTGCTACTTTTGTATTAAATTGGTTAATTTATATGACGTCATTACATCAAAACAGATCTATGAACTTGAAATAAGTGATTGATTGCAGTAATACTAGTAGTACTTTCAGTCACTTGTAAGAAAATTAAATTTAAACATATTATACCTACCTCTATCATATTAATAAAACATTACAATGTTAGATAATAAAGACTTCTAATTAATGAAAATAAATATCATTGATACGTCCTCTGCATATTTTATTTAATAATACAAAGTTTCATATAGTTTAATTAGTACTAGGTTTTCTAGCAGAAATCAATTAAAGAACCCATTGGTTTTGGTCTGCGTCTCCGACACATGTCGGGTCCCCACTTCCCTCAGCTTTTTCCATAACGACCTGTGAGCCCCTCCCTTCTTTAGAGAGAAAAGCATAATCCATCACTGCACGTCACCCCTATTTTGGTATGAGCTTTCCCTTTCGCTCGCGTCCGTAAATCCTATATCCATCTCTGTTACCATTGCTAGGGGTAGTTTCTCTCAGTCGCCGCTTGACGGGTGATCATTTTTCTTGTGGCGCGCTCAATCATCGCGTCACTATCGCCTTCCCTTTCGCTTCTGAGCTCTTTTTATTGAGCTCTCACTCGCACGGGCCCTTCCTGTCTTTCTGTGTCCCTTATTTTCTGTTAGCGGTGCGTGTTCTATTCCGTGTCAGCCGACCAAATATGGCGTCTTTTGTGTTTGATTTTGACGTTTTAATTTTTGATAAAGCGGTAGCGCTAATTACTTTTTATTTGCATCGTTAATGGAAATATTGCTTTAACATTGGTGTGTATAATTATGTTGATGCTGATAAATATATATAATTTTAACTTGATATTTTATCTTCAGTAGATGCTGTTTAGAAATAAATAAGAACTTCATAATTAATAACAATATCAAGATTTAATGAAAATTATTGCACCTATAGTTAAAGATTACATAAACAAAAACGTTACTAAAAGAGGTTTCTTTTAAGTAAAAACTTACCCTTTTAGCTACAATATGTTGTTATTTACATAACAATAATATTTTATACCTAAGTAATTATTGAATATATAATAAGTATTGTTTTTTTTTAATTACTGAAAACAATATTGGGTTTTCGACAAGCCGACAACAGATAGCCAACTAGAGCGAGATCGCGTCGAAATCGTATGCAAATGCATTGAAGTGCTCTTATTTGCAGTATACGTACAATTTTCAGATAAAACGCTTTGAAATACCTACTAATTAATTTACTGCGCACTTCGGTAAAAAGTAAATAACGAAGAATTGTTATGATAATTATTTACCTAAGTGTTTTAGGTTTTTGAAACTATATAATAGTTTATATTGCTTTTATATCAAAAGTTAATGATGTGTTAAGTATAATAAGTAAGTATAATGTAAGTTGTTGATCAGAACAGATATCTTAATATCTGTTCTGATCGGCGGCTTTATAATTTTCAGCTACCTCTTCCAAGCAACCGCATGAAGCGGATAGAGAAGAAAATAATAAGTTAGAGTAGAGTGTAACAAGAAATTAATAACTAAACTAAACATATAACATATAATGAGACAACTCGGTTTTTGAAAGACGCTAAACTTTGCGCATTTCTAATAATTAATAGCATGTGATATTTTGCATATACTATTTGGGAAACCGCGCAGGGGGCATCCAAAGACCGCCCGGGAACGGCGTAGATTGACTTGTCAGAATATTTGAATTTTAATCCCGTTCAAACATTGTGTATGCTTTCATTTATTCATGAAAGTGTATTTGATCTCTGTCGTGAATTGATTATGTTTTAATTACTGAATATCTGTGTATAATTATGTTTATTGAATTAGTTAGATTAATACTAGATGTATTAAAACTGACCTGATTAAAAAATCCATAGTTTTACAAAGGATAAGTAATTAATTAATTAAAATAGTACCTAACCCCCATTAAGTGTAGCTGTCAAATTAATTTATTTACATATTCATTTGCTTAATGCCTGCCTCTGTGGCTTAGTGGTAAGCACTTTGCGTTTAGCAATGGATGACTTGGGTTTAAATTTCGAAACAAGATTAAAAAAACTATGTTTCCGCTCGCGAAGAGCGCTGAAGGCTGACCATATACTAATAATATTAGTGAAACAGACACAAAAATGTGACTAGGTGACTTTTCATTTACAGCGATAGGTTATAAAGTTATTGGACATTTCTCGACGTTGTATTGAAATTATTTCTAACATTATATAATTTAGTCTCATAATTTACCGTCATTATAAGGAATTGTTAGTAGTTTCATTTTATCCGAGCGCTGAGATCGTTACGCATACACGGCTGAGTAAATGCCAACACCAGTTGTCGAACCGAAGGAATATAAATATTCAATGGGATCCTGAATATGTTAATACAGAGTCTCCTCATTGGCTTGTAGATTGCCCGTCGTTTTTATCTTATACGACATTTAACTCCGGTAATTCAATTTAGTTTATTTGCATAATGCCCTCTCAAGTAGGTGAGTATGTAAATTGGAATAGTCCTATTTTGTTTTCTACTCGAAATTTCTTAAAATTTATGAAAGATCTCATTAAGCTATTTTAAAGATTTTTATAGCATACTTATAGGCAAAGGAATCGGTGCATCATCTGCTAAGTGATTACCGCTGCCCATAAGCACCAGGAGTCGCGAATGTTTGCCGGCCTTTTAGGTTAAATGTTTTGATGTTAAATATTTAACCTAAAAGATCGGCTGGCTAGTAAAGCCTTTAACCATTTTAGGAATACGATACATAATATAAATGAACTCATTTTAATAGGATACGTATGTACTTGCCTCTAAATGTTTAAAAATAAATACATAGGTATTTTTTAATTAATAATTGCTTATATATGAATATGGAAACCGACTCAAAATATTGTGTGGTAAGTGATCATATCTAAAAATCTTAAGGCTTTGAATATACATCATTCATTCTTATAGTCGAAATGTCGAATGTTTATTATAAAATTGTTTTACTATATACCAACTGTTTTACCTCATACCTTTTTCTAACAAAAATACAATTTACGAATGTATTCTTTATTCAAAATTTTGTGCTTATTCATTAGTCTATCAGCCACTCAGCCTACACACATTAACACGTTATCAAAAAAGGTTTCATCACTATCGTATAGGAATGGAGATATCTAGTATTAATCGGGCTCTGAAGGTACACAAAGCAGTGAAATATTGCTCGCTCGTTGTTCACAATGGCTACGTCTTCATCACGATGCTATTGTTTTTTTCTTAGGCACCACACACGGGATTGTTTTCTGTTGTAGCCTGAACGTGTTTCTCTGTCTCTTCGCTCATTTATCAGGCGTACCTTTGACGCTTTGTGATATAGCAAATGTATAAAACTGGGAATATGAATGAATCATTGTTAAAATTGTTTCAAGGTTTGTGTGGGATGTAACAAAATGTAATTAATACTTTTAGACGTATGTACAACTAGATTTTAATACTATTTTAGAGAAATGGGTTGACTATTTTTGAAAACATTGTACGTTCATACCTGAAGTTATATCGGGTTTTATAATAAGTATCTACTTATTTTCGAGTTTAAGTCGTAAATATAATATTATTAAATTAATCATAATAATAATATCTTTATTTGAAACACACACACAAGCATTTGACAAACATAACTTACTAATCATTAAAAGAAAAAAAGAACTATAGCTATAAAATATAATAAAAGTAAAATACATATCACATTATAATAAATATATTTTGTTTTTTTAAGGAAATGCTGCAGTGCGGTGTCAAATAGGACTCAACTCAGCATTAGTCCATGAGAGACGCAACCTTTAATTACATGATGTACTAATAATTACAATAATAAATATAATATATTATGTACATAACAATTTTCACGAAAGCTCCATCCTGCCAAACAAGGCTTTTTCTTCAGACTAGATAATTATATTTAAATCAGAATTTAAAGGTATTTTTTCAAATCTTTTGTATAGTTTCACACATTACATTCTACTTTACCTCTTTATGATATTATTAGTGAATATGAAATACTTAGTTTTGGGTTGCAGTATGTTGGTAGTCGGTACCACTGAATGATAATTTAAATTCATTCTCTTCGCCGCCCGCGCCATCATTTGGACAAATGTGACGTCATTTGTCTAAGAGTGTGAGGAACGAAGCGGGGTACGGGAACGCTACTATTTTTCACAAAATTGTTTCTTGTGTTCACAACCATTGGCCACATTTTCCAGTAACAATTTTGGTACAGATTCCGAAAACATCTATGAATTCACAACTTACATGAATTTAATTCTTATTCTGAGAGATGTTAAGTTTAAAATCAATTGGCGAATGTGAAAACCATTTTGTAAAGTTCTGAAAATGTTTTCTCAACGTAAAATGAAGTTTAAATAATATTATATATGGTGGTTTTTCGTTTGCACCACGTTGTCCTAAATGCGATTTGAATTAAAACTTACTGTATTTGTACTACGTTAGTAATTGAATTAATTATCTATATCATTGTCCGTATGTTTATTCAATTAATAGATTATCTTAAATAAACAAATGTAATTATTCACAATTAAACAAAATTTGGTTCTTTCATTTTAATTGGGAACTTGTGTAACATAAATTTGAATAAATTAATTAATTGTCACTATCTTTTGTGATCATTTCCTGCAGCGATTGTAGTTTAGCGACAAATAGAAGATTAACAATTGGTAGGATTGGCGTTCAAATAAGAACTGGCATCAATGTTTTTGCTATTCCTGATTTATCATATCGTCAATGGAAAGGCAAAACTGCTGAAGCGAAAATTTGGCCAAAATCGAGAAATACTCTTCATTTGCAGAGGTAGATAGAACACAATTTTAACAAACTTATAATTTTTAAATAAATAAATCGGATGAAAAATATAAGAGACATGATTTAAAAAAAACGTAATTCTCAATTCCCGTAAGTAGGCGTTTTAGCAGTTTGCCTTTTCACTGAGGTTATATATCTATTTATATACACATATATACGTAGCTAGGTATCTAATGACACCGACGGACATGTCTGGAAAACCAAAATTCGTAGACGTGAGACATCGTACGTACATACAACTTTTACTAGGGGCAATATTGGAGCGTCTAGCGTGGGAACGTGGGCTACTGATGATCATTTCAATAACTAAAGATCCGCAATTAGTGGTTGAACAACATTCACTATATTAAACAGGTGAGAGTAAAACTGAAAATGGTGGTTACCATATACTTATCATATTATATTGTTGTGTTTACAGTTACTGGAAAAAGTGACAACCATTCATAGAGGAAGAAGGCTGGAAGACTGATTAGTCATTTTGGTTTCAGTCAGATCATCGTAAAAAATATGTCAGTTTTTGACTTAACTGCGGTATCATCTGCCCAACGAGCCTCACATATGTCGATATCTACTAGCATAAAAAAGATTGAATAAAAATGATAAACTTCTAAATATTATAATTATTTAATTAACAATTGATCTCAATTCTCAAAAAGATATTGGGTTGGTAGTAGCCGTTTTTTTCTGTCTAATTGTACCCGGTATGCCCAAGAGAGGGGTGACGTGTCCCGCTACATTCTGCGCCAAAACCAATTTCAAAAGACCCAGAAAATATACAGAATAGACAGAGACCAACCTCTATTTTCGTTCATTAAAAACACTAACCAGTTATGTAGAAAGTAGTTAAGTTAATTTCAGGTAAAACGAGATCAAATAATTAGCCTGCGTAATGACTTTTTAATTACGAGTTCTATAAATAAGAAGTGAATTCCCGAGTACCCCAGTGGGGCATGGGGCAGACACATTTCTGTGTTTCACAGATCATTTTACAAGGCAAAAAGGTGATCAGTGTTCTATGCCCTGAATTTTTTTTAATTTGTTTTCAAGACTCGACCCCGAGACCATGAGTACCTACTTAACCATTGGGCCAGATTTAGTTGATTGATATCACCTTAATGATAATGGTTTATTAGTTGCAATCTTGCCTTCAAGTTTTAGGTAACAAATCCGCAATCCATTCATCTATGGCCCTGACTAAGAGGATCTGAATACATGTTGTGGTGGTGATAAGAATAAAACATTAGATATCCAAGAAAAAATTTTTTAAATTCAATTTAAAATAATTATCTTTTTGTTTGTTTGTTACGATGTAACATATATATATTATATATATAGAACATATACATCGCACGGCGAAGCCGCGGTGGGTCGCTAGTTTCATGTAAAGAATTGGCTGCTATAGAATTACATAATTTCATGTGATTACGAAGGCTTCCTTGTTTTCAAGGGCTCAAGTTTCCTTCATACTAAATTTCATCAAAATCGCTTGTGTGGTTTAGCCGTTAAAACGAGAAACACACAGAAGACAAAGTTATTGTCACATTTATAATATTAAGACGGATTATCTTGAACAGATAATCGTATAAAACACCTACATTTCCATAGTAAAATTGAACATGAAAAAATAAATCATTTCTATAAATATATGTACACTGGATACCATTTCAAATCTATCATAATTAAGTTTCTCAAACTTAAGTTGGTAGCTACAGTACGTAAAATTTCACAGTCACCGAAATGATTAAAGCGATATTTCACAAAATTTACGTAATCAAAAATTCCTTTTGTTCATCATAATTTTTAATCTCCAGCAACAATTAACCTGTCATGTACGAAAACACCAGACATACCTACCGTGTTATTTCTCTTGGAATCCACAAAGAATTCGTGTTACGGTGTCGAGCGTAATCTCCAACGAAATCATCAGACGAAATATAAAATTCATGATTTACATATAGATACGTATCTGTGCCCAAATGAGGATAATGTAATGCCGAGGATACTCCGGCCCTGGCTGAAAGTGGCGCCCCCCTTGCCGCGAGTGACACTGACGAATCGCGGCACATTAGTCATAGTCGAAGCCCCCCTGCCCCCTGCCCGAGGGGGGCTCCATACGTACCCTGTTTATTTACTTTTTGTAACGGTATTGATGTTTAATTATAGAGAACGACCCTACGTAAGTCACTTTTAGCGTAATGTTTTGTTTGTAATTTTTCATGTTATTCAATATAACTATTTTTATTACATTTTCACACTTCTTTGAGTGAGTTTTTTTTAATTGATCTTGTAAACATTTGCTTGGAAACTCAGTGATTGATGTTAGTCGATAATACATAATAAACTAAGTTGCTATATATATGTTGTAAATTTATAATACTAAGTTGAGTTCAAAATCAATCAAATGCTTAGCCGAAAACATAAAGTATAAGTTAAACATTTGGTTAAAACACACTCTTAGTTTAGAATCACATATTCTGTATTAGATTACGATATTATATTATCTGTAAAATAATATACTACCTACCTATAATGTCATGTATAAATCAGTGCAGAAATAAAAATTAAAAAAAAAGAACAACAAAGAATAACAGTAAAAACATATTTACAATGATACTTTATAAAAGAGTTTTCAGTACATACTCAATAGGTAACTTACTACCTACATATTTGGGTAATTTACTCAGAATTTTATTTATTTGTTACGACTCTTCGATGAGGCAAACATTTTTCGCAATCATTAATAAACCTGGACCACACTCAAATACACTTTGCTTTATTAAGAAACAAATCCCTGCTACCGAATCATTAATGATTCACATCAATCAATCATTAATTTTCCATCATCGCTTACCTGCGCTGAGCCCTCCTTATCACATGACTGTGATAAATTACTTTCTCCTATCTGTTAATTAAGATTTTCGCGAGCTCTCACCTACGACGGATGTTTGCAATTTAACTTAGATTATTATTTTGATGGTGTTGAGTGGATACGATTCAATTTGGCAAAATTTTAGTGAATCGCTTAGGGTTTTTTGAGACAATTCAATTTAGTATTTCTACGTTTTTGAATTATCATTGATAACAATTATATTATGAAACAAGTTCATTGGTATAATAGCTTTTTTCTTTTCTTATGTGAGATATCGAAAAACAAGTATGATATCGAGGCTCTTTTGATGGAAGGTAAAACCTCAGCCATAGAACACCAATCAATGCGTTATCGACCTATGTTTTACTTCAAGGCTCTCGACGACTTATAAATGGATAAACATATTAGTCTCATCTCAGTGAAGTACATAAAACTATTTTATATTCAAATAAAAAACTTCAATCTTCAATTCAAAACGTATCAATTTCGTTACATTTTGCACGGAAGTGTAACACCTAATAGGTAAAGTTTCACAAAGCACTGCCAAATGAATGAGTCAGTTTTGCTTCTAACATTGATTACCAAGTGTAAGAACTGAGGATACGCTTGATAGTTCGTTGATCACCGATAGAGGGCGGGCTTTGTGGCAATTTGTCAAGTAGACTCTCATTAAGGGTCGACAATGTAAGTCCCCGAAGGTTCCTTTATCCATTAGGATATGGACTCTTGTCTTTGAATATTTGGACTAGTGTATATTTCGCATGGATCTAAAAATATAGAAAGTACTATAACAATAAAATTATAAGATTACGAAGTTTTGGTAAATTAAGGTCGTCGTTATTTTTTTTTATATTAGATATCGACAGACGAGCATGAGGTTCACTTGATGATAGGTGATACCTCAGCCACAGAACATCAGTCAATGATGCGCTGTCGACCTAATTTTTACTTCGATCATTCGGCAATATGCACTTCGCGGTTATTCCATCTATAAGGGTCGTTCTTTACCCGGTCGGAATTTCGATATTTCTCCCACCCGATCAATGCCCGAAGTTAACAGACGTGGAGAAGACATACAGAAAATTATAATCATGTCGTCCCGGTGAGATTCGAATCCACGACCAATCGATGCGCACGACAGGTGTTTTACCGAACACGCCAACGAGCCCGTCGTAAAAAAATCTCTTGCTACGATACTTTGTATTATTTCGACTTCAATTTAAATCCGTTTTCTAAATTGTTTGCTATGTTTTATATTCAAAATTGAAAGAACAGATTATCGATTTATTACTACAGTTATACCTAAAAATGAAATATTATACATTGCTATTTTTTATAACTGTTATGATATTATTTCACCCAAGGTAAAGCCTAATGATACGTGTAAGGTACCTTTTAAAATTTACATACATACGTACTCGTTAATTATATGTCAGTAAAAAAGATTTTTCAGAAAGCACGGTAATACTGAATGCTGCTATTATAACAACATTAACTGATAGTCACAAACTTATCACGACCGCCAATCAGAAACGAGAACTCAAAATAAATCGGTGTTACGTCCAATCATTACTCTACGTCAGGATCGACTCAATTAAAATATCGTTAATGCCTGATAACTATACGAAAATGAACCTTTTGCGACAAATCATAAGTGATGTTTTCCGACGTCATTCGGTTACCTTGTGATGGTCATTATGGTAAATGTAATATACTATAAAACCACGAAATCGGCGTGTCGGAATCAGAATAAAGGCAAAATAAACAGTGGATGAAACCGCGGTACGCTAGGTGTACGTTTAAAATGAAATAAGGGTGTCATTAAAAAAATATCAGGCCGAATACATCGAAATGACAACCTTTATTTACATAAACGGTTATATTAAGGACATGACAATGATTTTAGTACCTACCGAACTAAAAATATGAGAACTTAGTTGATTAGATCAAGTTCGAACTATTGATTAATTATCAATATAACGACACTATCTAATATTATAATTATGAAGGTAATCTGTCGGTCTATTGCTGAACATATATTGATAAAATTTGGTGTTTGGGTAGCTTAAACCCTGAAATCAACTTTTGTTTTCCAACTAAATGGGATATATGGGCAATCACTTGTCCTGAATAAGCTTTTAGTATAGCTTTAATTTTGTTGGTCAAGACGTAAATTAGGTTTTTTAAATTCAAATATTTAACGAACGAGACTCACTTGGGGATAAGCCATCACCTGATGTCATATGTGGACTGTATTACACTGTCGTCACATTTCAATTACGAAATCTAATCTACAGAGAGGAATTTCTCAACCTTTTCGTCTAAGCACGGTGGTTCGCTATCTGGAAATAATTCCGATGTTTCCATCATAGTCAGATAAGAAAAATAAGTATATACAAATTTACGAATATATCAGATCTAGCATTAATTAATCAATTTAAATAAAATACTGTATACCGGATTAAAACGCGATTTATTATTTATATTGTTTAAATTATTTATCCCGACGTTTCGGATGCTTTTCAGCAACCGTGGTCATGGGCAGAGTCTGATCAGTGTCAAATAATAAATCGCGTTTTAATCCGGTATACAGTATTTTATTTAAATGTGTGATACTAGCGTTAATAAAAGACCATATTAGGAATTAATCCCTTGACCCTTAACCTAATTTCGCCAACGAACCGCTCAGGTGACCTTTAAATTCACTTTACGTATCATACCGTACACTTTATAATTTAAGAGGACCCAACCCGTCTTACTTTCCATACAAAAGCTCGTACGTGATTATGGCGTTGTAACCGATTTTTCTTTGAAACTTTTGAACTAATAGGTATCTCGTGCACAATATCTAGGTTTCTATCGAAACAAAATCTCAAAATTTTCAGAAATAAATTCAGTATAAGCCTCCAAAAATCAGCTTTTTTGCAATAAAAATACCTGAACTTTGGGCGTTCATAATGTACTCATAAATAGTGAGAGTAAATATTTTTTTATGATAGAAACCTTGCAAATATAATGGAGATTCTAAATTATAAAAAAATATTTCACAAACTTGTAAGGACTACTGAAAAACACGTATTTCCTAGAACAAGTTTTATGAAATTTCCGCACACTATTTTTCGTTCAATGTTATCGCATTCTCACTCACTCGTTAGCGGTAGAGGTATGCGCTGCATGAAACAAAAAACTTTTCAACCATGCTCGCGTTGACGATAGACGAACCGGGAAGGGCCCTCTTAACTTCGTAAACTTCAATGTGTTTGCACTCCTCATTCCGTATACGAGCGATAAATTACACGTAATTTCGTCCTCGTATGATACCTGCGCTGAAAAACCCGAGACATAGACGTCTTGGTGCGTCGCAAATTACGGTCATCATCTTCTCATCAGTGCTGTGGGTTGATGTATAGAAGGCAAAGAATAAAAAACGTGGATATGTTGTGATTTTTTGCGAGCCACTGAATGATACTTTACGTTTTCTATATAAAATATTTATACATAATATATTTCACGCATCTTTACCATTGTGGTAGGTAGAGATTACGGATTTTTTTAATTAATTACGAGTAGGTAGATAAAATAAAAAAATATATTAATAGGAACATACAATAAGAGTTATTATATATGTATTGCTTTGGAGTGCAAAGGATGGAGGGCCCATGGTCCCAAATTATTTTAAAATTAAAATAGCTTTTTATATAATTATGTTTGTACTGTACAGTAGGTCCTAAAGATAAAACAGTGACAAAAATATCAAAGGAAAAGTTGTTTACACGTCGGAATTTGAAAGATTTTATTCCGAAGTCCCTATTGTAGGCCCTCTTTTGTGGAGGCCCCGGGATTGTAGCCCTAGATGCCCTCTCCTGAATTCGCCAAGTATGTACATAACAATTAAAACCATAAAACTCATGAAGAAATCTATAAGTAGGTGTCTAGTGTGGTGCGGTTCGAACCGACGAGTATGCTAATTGCCTCATGTTAGACGATGATAAGTCATCACATGCCACAGTCTTCAGGATGCTGTTCTAAATGCCTCTCACCTGGCTTAACAGAGATGTATATTACGAATTAAAGCCCAGAAATTAATTGTACGGGCTTGGTTGAATATCTCTGAAGCACTTGTTCCGATCCTTGCATACCACATTCGCTTCTTCTACGTTCATCAACGCTTTTATGTACACGACCGTTGGTTTCGTGTATTTTTTTGACTCGATACTTATAATAGCATATTTACAATATAACACACTATCTACAGAAGTTTGAATATCAGCTATCAACATTCTTTTTATATGGTATTAACACCAGCTCATTGATGTAAAGACCTATGGAGATGCGTATTCTTACATAAAGAGCTTATTTTACCCTTTTTGCGTTATTTTTCCTTTTTTTTTTTGATCAGGCGGATGGATTTCATTCATGATTAAAGGAAAAAAAATAAAAAAACATCCTAGTATAAATAAATAATATGAAATAAGTAAAAAAAGTATGATGAAAATTTCCATCATCATGCAAAGAAGGGTTGTATTAAAAATATATATTTACTCTTTGAGAAATGTAACATATCTGCGTACCGAAGAGTAAACGCGCGTACAATTTTAAGTTTAAACTCAAGTTCACGTAACGAAATAAACAAATGAGTGTGAAGTGAAATCTCTGAGCTACGTTATATGTTTTTGACGGTGATGATGAATATTAACGCGAATTTACTAACTCATATTTATATATGAGTATAAATATGAGTTTTTTTATTTATAAATGTTAGCTACAATGCGTTTTTCAACTGATCGGGTGAAAGGGTTTTTTAAAGTGTTCTCTTTCACACACTTTTAAAGAATTAGGTTTATTAGCTGTAAACATGTTTTGTAATTAGTATATGAATAAGAAAGTGACCGGCTGTAGTATTAATTATTTAGAAACAAGTTAGACTATTTAATTTATGTTGTATTTACTTGAATATTATAAGATACTAGCAACACGACCCGGCTTCACACGGGTACAATGTAGATGTACCTACTGATACACAAAAATAGCCTATGTTACTCGCTGATAATGTAGCTTTCTATTGGTGAAATAATTTTTAAAATCAGTCCAGTAGTTTTTGAGTTTATAAATAACATACAAAAATCCGAATTATATTCAAAAATTCTCTTTATAATATTATTAGTGTAGATGTAGATTGCTCAAACGTTATGTAAGGAAAAAAGGCTTAGATCTAATATTTTTCCGATATCGACTGATTTGATATTCAGAATCAGCAAAAAAATTTAACCCACCAGTGTCTTATCACCTTTTCTAATTGTAAGTACAAACGTCCTCTTTCTTTAGAACGGAAGAGTTTGAAAAACCTAGTTGCAGTCTAGCAAAACACGTTCCTATCGTAAGCTCCGGTTATTTTAAAATAAGTATATTATATTATTTTAATTCGTCAAAAAAATTATCCCTTGTCTACCCGATTGTACCTATATATTAGATATAGAGCAAAGTATTTTATACAGTTATTTATTGGTTCGATCATCATAATTAGATTCCCTTGTCTACCCGACTGTACCTAGACATTAGAAAGGCAGTGGCTGAACAGTTGACGGTAACTAATCGCTGCGCATGCGTGTCCAATTGCAATGACTTTAAGCAAATGCCCATGGTATTTAAGGTAGCAATGGGTGTTTTATTATTGGACGCTTTCAATTTTTATCTGTGGATTGCAATTTTAATATTTTTATTGACCATTAATTCAAATGATTAAATTTTGTAACAACTATAAAGAAATTTGGCAAATTATTCGAAACATCTGCGAAATATGTTTATTATTTAAGAGTCATACTTCTTTAACTCCTCCAAATTTTTGTGATCCATAGAAGAAAGGAATTTGATATATACATACATTCCACCTCTTTTCCATTGGGGTAGGCAGAGATCACCATATGCTCCGATCTTGCATATCACTTTCGCTTCTTCCACTTTCATCAATGCTTTCATACACACTCATCGGCTTCGAATATGTTTGACCTGGTCCTGTTAAAAACACACACAAACAAAAACACTGTTAATAAATTGTTATAAACTATATGACGATAGAGACTACATGCTCGCGATGTTAAACAATAGGTTTTTGACTTCATCTAAACAAAACCTTAGTGACCACTTCTAACCTTACAAATTAAATATAATCATAAGATTTCTACATCAGGATAGATTCTTCAAATAAATAAATATGTAATAATATACCATTATTACTGGCTTATTTAAAAATATTTTAAAAATAAGTGCAGTTATTATGCTACCATACAAATTTAAAACCTTTAAATCAAGACTCAGAAGCAATCATACTGAATAAGTCTAAAAAACTCAAAGACTCAGTCTGATTATAACTGTAAAGTATTAGTAACCTTACGTCTGACCACTTGCGGTATGAAACCGGTGCGAAAAATATCCATATTCCGACTAGGTGGCTAAATCACCGTTCATAGATTGCAAAAGCCGTGACGTCTAGATTATACGGTCGATATTAGTTTTTGACGGGCTCTTTGATGAGTTGGGTTACCTTGGTTTTTGAGGTACCTTGCGTTCAGTAGAGACCTAGGTTTAAATCCCGCCGCGAATATATGTATTTCCACATCTAGTCAATTCGACATTAAACGATTGAGAGGAACATTGGCAGGACGGTCGGTTATCAATTATTCCGGATTCACGAAGTACAATAGGTCGACATTTATAGATGTTTTCTGCCTAAAGTTTCACTTACCTATAAGTTGGGCTTAGTACAATCATCTCTAAATATTCACGTTAAAAATCTAAAAAGCTTAGAACTCTTTTAAATTTCGAATCAATTTGTCTATACAGCACCACTAGTATAAAAAAAAAACATTTTTAATTTTATAAAGCTTTTATTATAATTTTCGTTCCTTAATCGACCATTTTATACACCCAGTAGTACCGTGAAGAAGGAAAATTACCAAAATGGTTTGATAAAAAGTGGGTTGAGCCACACATCATTAGTGGCAGCCAATGGTCGTTACCTAAAAGTCATTAGCGTCAAGTTTCACCGCAATATTATGCTACGTGGACACGACTTACACATATTACTAGTAATTTAAAAAAATATATAAGTACCTGTTCTATTTATAGAACATCCGTTGATACCTTGTAAAATATACGCAGTTACAAAATATATTTACGCACTTCTATGTAGGTACCTACATAAGTCGATATTCACTGATTCGATAATGAGTAACATTTTAGAGTGATGTTTGAAGAAAAAACTTTAATGATAGATCTTACAGTACCTATACTTCATTTTGGTGTAATGAAGAGAGTCGTTGTTATAATATGTTTTTGCCTTAATAATAACTGCAGTAAAATTGTTTACACACAGCTTCATCGAGGCAAAATCAAACTAAAATTAAAATATTAAAATATACCTATTTCATAATATTGCTAAATTAAAATTTCATAGTTGGCTAAAGCAATAAATAAAATAATACTGAACGGATTAAAACGCGATTATAGGTTTTATATAACTAGGGTTTTAATCCATTTTCATACAATCTCATTTTGAACACACAGATAAAGATGTCTAGTAAAGTGATGAGATACAGATGCTCGTTGATAAAATGTTACCCGCATGAGAGCATTAATTAATAAATACTTTTTATTTCTCTCACTAACGAACTGTCGTGATGTCGGCTAAATGCTGAACGACCCGAAAATCCACTTAACACAAACCCGCGGAAAACCAAGGGTTGAATAAGTCGCCTCGCTAAGTGCTTTACTTCGTTGTTAAAATATTTCTACAATTCTATCGCAATACACTCATGTTTAAAAAGTAAAGAAAATATGTTTTTTTTTTAATATGTTTGAGAAGTTTCATTTTACTGTTAAAATTTCATATAAGAAATCATTTTTCTCTAAAGATACACTGAAAGCATTATTGGTGTAACTACTATTAAAATAATATTATCGAGGAAGTATTCGAAAGTACCTAATTCTGAATTACATAAACTAATTGGCGACTGATATTTGTCATATTCTCCTATTTGATTTAAAATTTATAAAGAAATCTAGTAAGATTTTGCGTACAATATTAATTCTCTGAGCGAATGGGAAATGTTCCAACTTACAACTTGCCAGATGGATTTTGGAAAATCTTATAACAACTTGTTAAGTAGATTATATAAAGTTCTTATTTCAAATTCCAGTTATAATACAATTTAAAAAAGGAAATTAGGTATATTTTAAACTATGTTAATTAACGAGAAAAGTAAATGATAAGTAGTTTATAATAACATTAAAACCTCTTTTTATATTTTTATTCTTGTTTTGAATACATTTTGATTTTTTTTAATAAACAACACATGCACCATGATTCACAGCTCTACACGAGTAGATAATTTTACAAAGGAACACGTTAAATAAAGGAATACACGGATTCCAAAAGTTAAATAGAAGAAATATACGTACTTCATAACACTCTATGAAGGAATTAATTAAAATGCACTCGCTCCCAAGTACTACTCACTATAAAAACTTAATAAAATATTCGCAATTAATTAATGTTATAAATAAATCGTATTAATCTTACAGGTTTCTTCTACATAACGCTACGCCGTAGCACCATAGTAATACTCAATATTACGTCAAAATATAGAAATACACAACTAACTTAGTATTTATTTATTATGTCACATTGTCAAAGTACAATTAATTTCTACTACTCACAATTTACAATACTTTCCACAGTCAATACGTTACCCTGATTGGCTATTCGTTGGCGCGACATCAAAATGCTAATCGCTCCGAGCTGCGCTTCAGCTCAAATAAACTACATTATGTTCGAAAGCTCAGATGTTCAGTTTTACAGCTTGGAACAATCCTCGTCTAGGGAGTGAGCGAACAAACTTTTAATTGGCGTGCCATTAGGACGGGAGGGAAAGCACTAAGCGATTTGTGGTGTTCCGGCCTCTCTTGAGGTTTTAATTTCTCTCACCTATAAGGGTAATCATTTTATATACAGGATTACGGGTTAGCTGGTTACTGTATTTAAGTAACGGATGTCCATAGGTAGATTACTTAAGGATCATTGTATACTTGTTTAAAAATATATGGCATTTTATGATAATTCAACTATATATATATTTACCTACGGACAGGACTAATTGAAGGAAGTGGACGCTAGTTGAATCTGATGAAATTCTATTTCTTATCAGCGGTGAGGAGTTCTAACAAGCAAATTCCTATCAACTTCCCCTTATAAGTATATTGAACACAATACCTAATCCAATAACAAACTATTAAAAGTAGGTAAGGTGGTGGCAGGCGCGGATTTAACCCTCAAAGAAGGTCGTGGTCACAGCCATCCGAAAATCGGTCAATTCTTAAATGTACCAGGACATCAGAAATATGGAGCGAGTATTCTGTCAATTTATAGGTACTTTGCTGCGTTATGAATCACGCATTGGATTTGGATATAACATTATTAGCATAACATCTCAATAGACCGAGAAAGTGTGACGTCAAGAGTATAATATGGTTGTGGGCATACCCATCGCACAGTGTGAAATAAGACCTCAAAAACGGACGTCCTTTTTTTTATTCGATTTTCGTGTAGGTTTTACTGAAATACTTACTTTAGTAAAAATCCCGCATTTTAATCTTAATTATTCCCTGAGAAAAACAAGTTCAAAAATTGGGTAAATTTATGACTCCCAAACAAAAAAATAACGATTAAAAGAAATATATCAACTTTTTAAATTATGATATATATTGTAATGTATCTATACAAAAAGCCGCATAATTTGATATATTTGGTTTAATTCTACGACATCGCGAGGCCGAGTAATCGGCTTTTTTAGGATTTTGGTTTTTATTTTTTTTCTCTAATACCCCATCGTAGTAGCAGCTGATATTTTACGTCGTAATAGAAGAACATCTAATCTATACGTAAAAAAAAAACTAGCGCGCAATTCCATGGGGTATAGCTATAATTGCGTTTTTACTATTTACACATAAATTACCCTACTAGGGTTGTGAGTTTAGGCAAATAAATATTACAACAAATAACTTTACAATTGGTGAAAATAAATTGATGGCATCCATGGCGTAGTGGTGAGGAGAATGCCGTAGGTTCCGAGTTCGAGTCCCAGGAGGGACATTGTCTTTGTAATAAGCACGGTTATTTGAACTTCGATCATGGAATTTTTATCAGTATAAATGTTACAGGCAATGTCCGAGCATGATCAGTTTTTATCAGAGTAATGGCTTAAATGAGGATAATACAGTATTTATATAAAAATATATATAAAAAAAAATAAAAAAAAAGTATTTTTCAGTGCAGGTGAAATTGAAGAATAATAAATAAGAATTGCAATGTTTGAAATTATTTAATTCGTAGTTATTAATTTTTACCACTTTTACTCCTTTTTGAGTGACAACCCTGACTAAAAAATTAAAAGTCCTATAAAATCTATACCCCACGGAATTGCGCGCTAGTTTTTTTTTTACGTATAGATTAGATGTTCTTCTATTACGACGTAAAATATCAGCTGCTACTACGATGGGGTATTAGAGAAAAAAAATAAAAACCAAAATCCTAAAAAAGCCGATTACTCGGCCTCGCGATGTCGTAGAATTAAACCAAATATATCAAATTATGCGGCTTTTTGTATAGATATATTACAATATCTATGATAATTTAAAAAGTTGTTATATTTCTTTTAATCGATATTTTTTTGTTTGGGGGTCATAAATTTACCCAATTTTTGAACTTGTTTTTCTCAGGGAATAATTAAGATTAAAATGCGGGATTTTTGCTGAAGTATGTATTTCAGTAAAACCTACACGAAAATCGAATAAAAAAAAGGACGTCCGTTTTTGAGGTCTTATTTCACACTGTGCATCGTGTCCACAAAGGTGAATCCGCGCTTGAGTGGTGGATACCTTTAGCTTTACATTGGATCTTGCACTGTCTTCGAAATTTCGCAGCATGGTGTGGGTTTTTATGAACTTCGCTTTTGAATTATTTTACCCTTCGCTACTGTTTCTTATAGTATATTTCTATTTAATGGAGATATCTGTTATAATATACGATATAATTAAATTAACTAATAGTTATTAAGAGGACCCAACCCGTCTTACTTTCCATACAAAAGCTCGTACGTGATTATGGCGTTGTAACCGATTTTTCTTTGAAACTTTTGAACTAATAGGTATCTCGTGCACAATATCTAGGTTTCTATCGAAACAAAATCTCAAAATTTTCAGAAATAAATTCAGTATAAGCCTCCAAAAATCAGCTTTTTTGCAATAAAAATACCTGAACTTTGGGCGTTCATAATGTACTCATAAATAGTGAGAGTAAATATTTTTTTATGATAGAAACCTTGCAAATATAATGGAGATTCTAAATTATAAAAAAATATTTCACAAACTTGTAAGGACTACTGAAAAACACGTATTTCCTAGAACAAGTTTTATGAAATTTCCGCACACTATTTTTCGTTCAATGTTATCGCATTCTCACTCACTCGTTAGCGGTAGAGGTATGCGCTGCATGAAACAAAAAACTTTTCAACCATGCTCGCGTTGACGATAGACGAACCGGGAAGGGCCCTCTTAAGGGATTATAGTATAACTATGAAAGTCTCAAGGCTCAGTGGTTTAGTATTAAATATGGGGTTTAAATGCTGGGGAAACAAGATAATTTTTTTTACCTGTAGGTAAGTATTTATTTACCTCAATAATTGTTGTATGTTTTCCTCAATAAATAAACAATAAGTGTAAGATTTTTCAACTAATTTGTACACCGATCACTTGAGCATATAGAATAATTACCAACAAGTTTTTTTTCTGAATAAGGCAATTTAGTTTTCAAGCAATTGGCAAGGACGAACGTGTTTCTGTTAACGATAGGTCGTTACGATCGTAAATCTCGTACATTACAAGCTATTAAAACTCTAAAACTTCACTCTTCTTGCGATTTTCTCGAACAAAAACTTTCTTACATCATACAGATTAAAATTCAAGACGCGAAACGTTATTGAAGTCTCGGAATTATTGTATAAGTGTGAAGCGTCTAAGATATTGTTATCGATATTAATATTATAAAGAGGAAAGATTTGTTTTTTTGTATGTTATGAATAAACACAAAAACTACTGGACCGATTTAAAAAATCACCAGTAGAAAGCTACATAATCAGTAATTAACTATATATATATTAAATTATTAACTAGACTGTAGACTTAAATATATTAAAATAATCACACTTTAAATAAGTAAATATTTATGAATATTTGAAGCGGTCTTATAAGATAGATTTTCTTTTAGTTATATTTTACGATATTTTGTTGAAAATCAAATAAGAAAAATATAGGTTATTAGATATACCAAAACATACATTTAGGACAAATTAATATATTATTTGCTTTTTTTGAAATATTAAATGCTTACAAAAAGCTCACGGTGCGGTGGTTTTTAGCATTGTAGTTTATTTGCAACCCTTAGCAAATAAGGGATGATGATGGTTCCACACGCCTCAGCTAGATGGCGTTGCTATAACAATATCATTTTAGAAGTTTAACAAATTGTTATGTAGATGGCGAGGGATGTCGACGCATATTTAAATTTACACGATTCTACAATTTACCAAATCAATTTTACTAAAACTACTGGATCAGATGAGAAATATTCAAAAAACTGGTCTTATAATTTACTGACATTAGATTTTTTTTAAATTAGAAATCAGACTAGTATGAGGCTCATTTGATGAAATGACTTGTGGCTGAGGTGAGTACTTCAGCTAAAAGTCGTAATAGATGAAAAGTTAATATTTAATAGCTGTTATAGGTATATTATATAGTCTACTATTAGGTATATTATGTATTTTGAATGTCAAATTATTTTATTCTTAAGATGGTATTTAGTAGGTACTTTTTCTGCGTAGCTGTTTTCTCCAATTCAGTATTGCTGCTTATACAGATTAATATGTAAGTTACTTTTGACATTTAATTCATATGAAACGCTGAGCCAAGCGGAAGTCATAAAAATACTTTTGAATAAATAAAAAAAGGATATAAATGAACGATTGTTAACAGACAAAAAGGGATAAACGCCATTCCGCTACTTTTATAAAATTAATTTAAAGCCAAATATTTAGAAATAAATAAAGAAAAGCATAAAATAATGAAAATAATTATATTTTTGATAAAAATGTCGCTTATCACTTTTTGGCTGTTAGCTGGCTTGTTGGCTTTTGACTCTTAATAATAGATAACATTAGAGTATATAGCCATCGAGTAGTTATTTGTAAACGACAGCGCTGATGATTTGATAATTCTTAGGGTTGTTTCACAAATATTTTCTGTGACCGCATATATTCGAGAGGCAGCACCGGCTGCGGGAGATTAGACACGCTAGCCGGAACAATTTTTTAATATCCCCAAACAAGGAAGGCGAGACGTGTATCCGTAAGGTACATGTGGATAGGCTTTGAAATCCTTGAAAAGCTTTTTTTTTATGTCAGATATCGACAGACGAGCATGAGGTTCACTTGGTGGTAGGTGATCCTCAGCCATGCCAGAACATCAGTCAATGATGCTCTCTCGACCTAAACATGTGCTCCCGGTGGGATACGAACCCACGACCCATCGATGCGCACGGCAACGAGCCCGTCAAAATTATTATTATTTAACAACATTAGAGCACCATAATTATGCAAAGGACTTATAAAAACTTATGCAAAAGGCGGTCTTATCGATACAATTCAGCGATCTCTTCCAAACAAGCAGTTTGAAGTATAAAATCTGGGAAAAAAATATTTCAACGCTTGCAAACTTAGGTAATCATTGTTAATACGGCAAGCGGTTTTAATCGATTGATAGAAACTATCAATATATTGTGAATATATATGTGTCGATTTTCAAATGTTTATGAATTTCAATAGCGGTTTTTCTTTGTTAATGTATTAAAGTGTGCAACCTCTAAATATAACCTAGCTAATAAAATGCTAAATATTTACCTAAGCTACATCTTTTATAATGCTCTGCCGATATTTTAATAGTGTTATTTGATTTTACGGAAAAGTAATTATTTGATATTTTAACTATGTCCTGTCAGTTCATTTATACAACTAACGAATGTCGAAAGGACCTCTATAGCAATATTTTTTATTTTTATGATTACTTTTTTTAACATATAACAAATATTGCCATAACCTAGCTTTATAACTAACTAAATATATAGTAATAGTAAATGTGGTTATCCACATTCAGACTATTTTAGTTAATACTTATAGTTAGTTAAATTCTTTCTTCTTCTTCTTGTGGTGCCTCTCCATTACTGGAGGCTGGCCGTCAGTCTCGCGAAGCGTGTCTCGTCCTGTGCCAGATGCAGCAACTCCTCTGTAGTCGCAATACCTGTCCACTCCCTAACGTTACGCAGCCATGATTTTTCCTTCTACCAACACGCCTTTTCCCCTGGATCTTACCCATCATGATTAGTTGAAGGAGGTGGTAGCGGTCATGGCGCAACACGTGGCCCAGGTATGCAACCTTCCGATGTTCTGCATCAGTTTTTTGGACATCCCAACTCGATTAAGAACCTTCTCGTTAGAGACCTTCTGGATCCAGCTAATACGAAGCATGCGACGATAACACCACATCTCAAATGCTTCTAAGCGCCGGCGGGTGTCTTCTTTTATTGTCCAAGCTTCACAGCCGTACAGAACAATCGGCCATATGTAACAGAGGAGAATTCGGACTCGGAGTTTTATATTCAAGTGACGACAGCACAAAACTTTCTTCATTTTGTTGAAAGATCCCCGGGCAACTTCAATTCGGGACCTAATTTCCTGATCAGGATTCCACTCGTTATTAACCCAGGTTCCCAAGTACAGTCCAATGTCTTTCCAGCTACAGATATATTCGCCCTTAAAGTATTGTTTTGGGAAATTATCATTACCTTCGTCTTTGCTGCATTAATAGTCAGGCCGTCTCTCTCGCTAATTTCATGAACTCTCTACCAGTTAAATTCTTTACCAATTTAAAAAAATAACTGTTAGGTGAGTAACTTATTAATATTATTCCTATATTTATTCGTTCAAATATAATACATACCCCGTCAGTAACCAAAAACAAATTTAAATTCTACTGATAAAAATATCCTTAAACTGTATAAAGTTCCGATGTCGTATCACCTCTAAGATTCCCTTCAAAAGACATTAACAGTGAGCGAGTGACAGGCATTCGTGTCGCCTAAATTACCATACACACTTGACGCTTGCACTTTTCAATAAGGCTTAATATGTCGTTCTATACATGTAAATAGGCAACTACTTATATATAGTACAACATTTAAGAAATTTATTAAGAATACTTTTATTATTATAAGAATAAATTCGTCTTTTTTTACTATTCAAACAAATAAGCACAATTATTATGAAAACTGTTTAAAGAAGCAATCATCGAAACAACTGAAAATAAGTTATAATTCACTGACCGGCAGCAAATTATTGTTTGATGTCCAGTGGCTAAAGTATCTACCATCAATTGAGTCTCGTCAGATTGTCGTCCATATTTTCATAAAAATCTTTATGGGTAACTGAAGATATAGGTGTAAATATAATATTTAATAAATAAATATGTATATGTATATATGTGCGATATGTCCGTGCGGCTGGTTTAAGTTTCAGGGGATCCCAGAGCTGGAACCAATAGGGAATATGCATGTTGTTTAAATTTACTTGATATTTTTTCCCTTGAATCCTTATGGCCCAGATATTATGCCTAAACAATTATTTTCTTATTTAGTTCGTGTTTAATTGCAAAAAATATTAATTAAAATGTGTAAAATAAGGGAGAGAAATTCAAGTTTGCAAAACGCATCACCATTGGTCGAAACAAAACGTGACGTCACCTTACACATTCTGTCATTTATCGGCAGCGATTTATCTATGGCGTCCATTGACATCGAAGATGGCGTCAAACACTGGTTACCATAGTTACCTCACTCTATCCGTCACTGAGCGTGTAATGTGATATCATCCAAAGCCCGCGAAATATGGCCGCGTTTAAACAGATCAAATTTTATCGATGTTTTCAAAGTAATTTTAAAAAATAATTTGGACATTGCCAAGAGTATTTATATTTTTTATTAGGGTAAAATGATGTAACAAGTCGATAAAAAATATAAAAAAAATGCATGCATATTCCCTATTTCACCCAGCTCAGCTATTCAGCGAGGCAATGGAGCCAGTATCCTGGGTATCATGCTGCATGACAGTATTCTTGAGGGTGTATAAATGATGTAATTAGTTAGGATTTATTATATTGTATTATTTTTTTATAGTATTTGTAAATGTTGTTATATTATTTCTTACTTTAAAAGCTATTTACAATTTATTTCTGCAATAATAATTAAATTAATTTAAATAATAATTAAAAATACAATTCATGATACCATTAACCAGCATTCGATATCATTGATCTTTCAAAATCCAAGTACCTAATGAACAGCAACGAATAGCTTTTAAGCAGAACTCTATAAACTCTACAAAAACAGAGGAGTTTGTAATCTGATAATCTTCTAATATATAAAATTCTCGTGTCACAATGTTCGTTCCTATACTCCTCCGAAACGGCTTGACCGATTCTTATGAGATTTCTATGCATATTCAGTAAGTCTGAGAATCGGCTACTATCTATTTTTCATACCCCTTAGTGATAAGGGTTGTTCACCCTTAATTTTTTTTTTTAATTTTTGGACGAAATTTTTTGTTTTTATTTTTTTATAATGTGGCATTAAAAAATACATACAACCCTATATTTTCACTCTTCTATTATCAACCCCTGCTTTTTAGAAATTATTTACATGGCAAAACAACGATTGCCGGGTCAGCTAGTTATTAAATAAAAATCATTGATAGATAATTTAACTCCGGAGACTGCGTGGTGCTATGTAGATGTACTATACACAAAAAAACTCGCGTATAATGTTGGTGAAAGAATTAATTTAAAAATCGGTCAAGTAGTTTTTCAGTTAAATCGAACCAAACAAACAAATCTTTGCTCTTAACAATAACAACACATCATGTTTTCGACTATAGCAACGTATAGATGATTTATCCAAAGAATAACGTAAATAAAGTAGAGATTATGCAGAAGTAAAGGAGGGAGTTTTACGGATAGCCTGAGTTATTTATTTTCATTTTATATGTGCTGTGATTAAAGAGACGCACCATACATACCTACTAACCAGGGCCTGCCGTCATAATTGAACTCACCGGACTAAGAAATCGCTTATTATATTTAAGTATCAATAAGTCATTTCAAAACAAACTTAATCCTTTGTGAAGTTTAATTTTTAGCAACAAAAGCCTTAGGAGCGGGGAGTGGTTTCACAAACACGGATTTCCAATTAAGTTAAGGCCTGATTGGCAGGTCGTTAGTCAACGTTGGGTTCTGAATGTACTCCTCACTCGCTTGCCTGTGATGGTTATTGACGACTGATACCTAGGTAACTTGGTGCTAACCGAAATTTCAAGTGAAGCGGAAATTACAATTTGTTATTTCATTGTTTGTAAGCTACATAAACACAGAAACATTTTATCTGTTTATCTATTCATCTCAGAAACTACAGAACTGATTTTCATGCAGTTTTCACAGGTAGATTTCACTTAAACTGGATTATTTTTTCTTCGTAAAAAGATGATCACAACTCTGTGTACAGAGACCAAAACATATACCCGACAAATTCTGCGTAAACGCAACACCAATGAATGAATCGGATGCGATCCTAGAGAACATTGGTCCTTTTACAAGTACTCGTATTGCAGAAAAAAAAACAAGTTTGGTGAACAAAACAGCAAACACCTGAACGATAATTTAGTACGGGGAAATATTTTTCATTAACGTTTACACCAATTTTTGAGAAGTTATTGCTTTTTTTAAGACTCGTTGAACACATGTATTTAATATTAATTATAATAATATAATAAATAGACCTAACAAGTTCTCACTAAAATGCCCAAGTAGGCACCTACCTAATACTATAACATGGATTCTTAACTTAGGTTTTACCTTCAAGTTCGAGTCTCCGTAATAAGCCATCTATTTGTTTTATTGCCCTAATAAAAGAATTTTTTTGAAACCAAAAGTAGATCGTTAATTACATAGTAGCATCAGAATCAAAGAACTGTCTCCACATAAAACATGATTGATTACCTCGCCAGTGAAGATATCGCGAATAGAGAAACATTAAGTGTATTCCTATGTCAGCCGCGATATCATTTTCATTGACCCGTCAAGGTTTCTGCATCCCCCAAGGCCTTAGATATCGCACAGGGAAAAACGAAGAGACGTTTCAATGATTATTTTGTATTTATTTATCTGCATACTAGCTCTACTTCTGCCATATACATTATTATCAAAGAATAAATGGGGGTACTAAAAGGTTAAAAATTATAATATAATATAATTTTAAAAAAATCATACGCTACATAAAAATCAGTTTACTCAAATATTTCGACTTCAAAGCTCGATACGATTTTTTTTTAAACATAAATCATATTTTAAAGATGAATATTTGTATCCTTAGGTATTTACCTATCTTTCAATTACTAAACGATGGTACTAAACATACAATATTAGATATGTGTAAGTGTGATGTATTTTGTGTGGAGGCCTTCAATGGAAATTATTGATAAAAAACATTACTAGAAAATTACTCTAAATTACTTAGGTATATCTAATAATGTAAAAATTCTCCATGCCTCCTCTGTGCTGAATACACGAAACGCCAAAGATATGGTAACGGTAAGAAATCGAGGAAAAAACACGACGATTCTATCAAACATTATCAATCTTCGTCAGCAGTACTGTGGTAAAAATGTTGCGTATGTGGACAGCCGATACTGATAAACTATATCGCATGACT
Organism: Anthocharis cardamines; assembly: GCA_905404175.1. Taxonomy (NCBI): domain Eukaryota; kingdom Metazoa; phylum Arthropoda; class Insecta; order Lepidoptera; family Pieridae; genus Anthocharis; species Anthocharis cardamines. The sequence continues at coordinate 8,313,712 of FR989959.1, forward strand.
AATTTGCTGAACAGAGAGTAAAATTTATATTATTAATTATATAAGCGCAGATAATCATATTTTTACAATATTAATCAATTATAAGTTTCAAAAGGTCAAATATGTTATGTAATTTTTTTAAACAATTAACTGACTGAATCACTGGCATAATCAGGTACTATCAAATGAGCCCCATTTTTATCTATAGAGCGTAAAATATAAGCAATTTTATATTCAATGTACCCATTAAAGTTAAATTATGCAAGAGCGTAAACCGATCACTTTCTATGGAGTCACTTCACATTAATTGCCTTACATAAATCAACCTAATTTTTAAACCTCATTTTATCCCATTTAAATAAAATTCCTCTAACTAAGGTCATAATCATATAGATGATCTGGAAATTGTAAGGCGCTATAATAGGAACGCCTAAAATAAACTTTATAATGTTCCATTTTTAAATTCCAGAAGAGAATTCACTATTTTATCCTGTTAATACTCTTTTGAAGTTCCATCAGTGTGTCTATTATTGAAAAAATAATACAGTCACTTCTAAAACTACTTTTATCCCTCACATTAACACAATCTATTTCATGATTTATATCATGTTAAGTATGCGAATGTGTGTTAATTTTATATTTTCACGATTTATTTTATTTCTGGCAACATTTCTTGAATAATATTGTCTCGTAAATCAGTCGGCCTGTGTTTTTCTTGGAGCGAGCGAGTCTGAGGTGTTTTGTTTAGAATCACGCACCCCGTCTTCGTACTTCAGCGAATGTGATTTAGTAGTCTTGAATTGTCTAAGTATTTTTGGATTTAGAACAATATTTGATATTGTAAAACATATGTATGAATAGTCAGGCTAATTAAAAAAAATAACGACGGCTTTAACAGCCAGAGAATATAGATATTTTTACGCCTCGTACCGTATATTAAGACTATTCTTATCGTCATTATACCTATTTGAAAAAAAAAGAATTAATAAGAAATAGTTAAAATTGTATACAAATGACATATTGACGATACGGATATAAAATTACGTATTTTTTACTATAATATAAGCGTGTTATATAGTAGAGTTTGAAACTCCCACAAGCAAGTCACCATTGAAAACACGCTAAAATTCTATAATATTAAGTGAAAAGTAATTATTGTTATTCTAATGGATTGTACGCGATTCTGAGCATGCCCTATTGTAAGAAGTCCACGATCGAAGTTCTGATTAATGATTGTGCATTGAGGGGCAAGTAAAGAGCGACGTTCAATAACCTATGCTCGTATTAGATACACGTTCAGTACAAGAAGCAAATTTTGCCTTGAGCCGCTTCTTTAAGTACTTATGTATATTCTGTTGAAAATATTTATAAATTAGAAGCGACAGCGATGAAGGTTCATACGATCTAATAATATTCAAATGGGAGTTGTTTATTAAGGTTCATAACAATATTTTATTTATAATGAAAGGACAAATTGATTTAATTTAAATAAAATATTCTTGAAAGCGTTTTATGAAAGAAGCAATGTCCTTCACACAGGAGTACCACAAACATGCGATGTTAAAGATGCGTAGCTAGTCTTTCAAGAAGACTGGAAGAAGGAAGGATAATTGGAATTAAAAAAACATGCCTAACATCGCAATTAGAAAAGTGATAGATACCTATTTTTCAGTTAGACGGACGAATCGACATTTGGTGTGTATATACCTCAGCTTTGGAATATTAGTGTTCTCTTAACAAATAATGCACTATCTGCTCTTTTAATAACTAAAGATTAAGGAGGAACGATGTACTTCACGCAATTATTATGCATGTAAGTTTCCCACCAATTAAATGTTTATATAACAATACCCAAATAAGGAATAATTTTATTTATAAAGTACATAAATAATATATATATGAGGGGACTTCAATAAATCGCAAAAGATTCCGTTGTTAATCGGATATGACGTTATTTTACTAGAATTATGTGGTTATTGGATTAAGACTTATTTGATAAGGCAAAGACAGGGCCAAATTTAGAAGGGGCCATAGCCTCGGGCCCCCAAAAAAGAGAAGAATCTTTCAAATTACGACGAGTAAACACTAGTAAATAATTTTTCCTTTGATTCCAACCTTTACCAACAGTGCTTTGTAAAAACATGATTTTATTGTTCTCAAATAAATAAATTATTCATTTTACTTGGAAAATAATTTGGGACCAGGGGGCCTCCTCTTTATTGCCCCAGGGCCTTGGGGCCTCTAAATCTGGTCCTGGACAAAGTGATTAATTACTTTATCCATCAAGTTAGAAAAACCCCATATAAGATACACTACCTAGGCAACGAAAAACTGTTTCTCTAAGCTCTCTCTGCCACTAGAAGCCCGAAAATCTTAAACATTTAGTATTCCAGTGACCGCTTACCTTTATCAAAGCGGCGTTTTAATGTGGCAGCGTGAGATTATGTGCACTGTTGACCGGTGGTGTTTATTTTACCAAAATCGACCTCCGTTAGACTTTACTGAAGCCAAAGGACACGTACACTAAGGACAAAGATATAGGTACATACCTAGTAGTAGCATTCCTAGTTTGGAGTGCATTTAAGTAGTTCGGTCGCGATTTTCGAATGCTCGAGGTAGGTCGCTGGTTGACAGCGCATCATTGACTGATGATCTATGACTGAGGTGATAACCTACTATCCTGAATATCTGTGACCTCATGCTCGTCAGTCGATAGCTAAGATAAAAACCTGAAGGTAAGAGGTGATGTATTGATCTAGAAATTACAATAAGTTAGAAAATATTAAATATAATATACTCAGACGCGTGTCTAACCTTTTTTAAATACCATGCAATAACGTAAGTCAACAAATGATTACTTCTATTCTTTAAAAAAAAGGTTAAAAAGAGGAATCCTTATCTTTCTGTAAACAAAACATTGTTGCTTCTTGTAAAGTTACCGCCATTGTTTTGTCTACTATTGTTTTATTGTCCCAAAACAGTGTCGATTTGTTTTAAATTTTTTAATAATAGTTTTCCCGATTACTCGCCAAAAACAGGCGGTTGCAAAAAAATTCATTCCGCAATAAAACTAGCTTTCTCTTAAATTGGCTGGCTATTTCATTATTTGCTAAAATACCCGTTACCTGTTTTCTATTTGGCTTTTAAACCTATTTTATTAGGTAACGGCAAATATGCCAGTACCAAACCTAATATAGGTACCTATACATATTTTGTTTTGTATATAAAAGAAAAAGTGATTGAATGATTAAATGCTGTAGTTAAAATTTAATAAAATTGTTTCGGTCTGACAGGGCAGAGAAGACTAATCACTTTAAAGAAAAATGATTAGTGAAACAGCCACAGAAATGAGTCTGTTCAGTGTTCGTGCCTCACTAGGGGACTCGGGAATTATCTTTTATGCTAGTCGACTCTCGATTATTTGACACTCGTTAACTTGAATCTATCGATAATTTAAAATATTTTCCCGGTAAAAATACTCGATAAATTGTATAAAATTAATTTTAAATGATCTCTCGGTAATTTTTAGTTAAAATTACTTTAGTAGTCTTATATTGTTTTACACCTTACAAACAAACGAGCAAATAATTAACTTTATTGATTATTCACGTGCAAAAAAATTATTAAAAAATGTTATTGTCGACACACAATATTGAATTGTTTCTTCTTCTTCCTGCCCTGTTCCCTTTTTTTATTTGGGGTCAGCGCAGTATTGTCTCTTTTTCCATTTTTCCATATCACACCTCTGAAACACATATCATTCTTCACACAGTTAATCCATGTTTTTTTTGCCTCCCTCCTCCTCTATACCCACTTACATAATTTGATAATTTAAATTCATTTATAATGATTTTTCTCTGATCCCTTGAATTTCAAATTATTATCGAGAGTCGAATGATTACAATAAAGTTATAAGTAATCGTTTATATTTGTTTTAAAACTATTATTTTTATTAATATTCCTAATGAATAAACTTTATTTTGCCGGCTGTAATTTGTCAGAAAAAAATATCTTATATTTTACTTTATTCAATTTGCAAATATGTCCAGGTACAATTCTTACAGGCGGCAAATAATCAAAAGATTCCTTAACAAGCCCGACTTGTTTTATACCCCCAATAAAACTTGATAATATTGTTTGTATATTGAAATGTGCCGCCTTCTGTTCGCATCTATCGGAGCATTTGAAGCGTAATAAAAATATGCTACTCTACAGGCCTATTTTATCTATTTTATCCGAATCCTTGGAAATGTAGGCTTTGGGAGTTCAAAAAACAAGCCGCTACAGATGTCAGTTTTTTCTGCTAACTACTAAATTTAGAAAAAAATCCAAAGTAAATATCGTGAAAGACTCATGGCGTAACCGAATACAATATTCTGAATAAGCCAAGATTAATGGTTGTATATTGTCACTGCCATGGTATGACGAGGTTTACCTTACCAAAATCAGTTTTATTTTCTGGTGTATAAGAGCTAACAAATTTATTTCTGGAATACATTTGCTGCTACAATAACCATTAACAGCACTCGATTAAATTCTTTAAAACATTAGCATAAGGTTCAAAGTTCATTGAGTAATATTTATGGTGTTGTAATCTTTTTAAATCTATTATTAACAATTTCAATAGAATTGATTCTGGAATCCGGTGTGAAATTGAAATAAAACTGAGCAATTTTTGGTTCGCAGTCGAGCGGTTTGGATCTAAATTCTAAACAATTATTTCAATTTGTTTGATTTTAAAATGTCATTTTAATGTTGTTTGCTTAATTTAATATTATGATCGTTCATATTTACCAATCGATTAGACGTAAAAAATGTTGGGCTTATAAATGGTCAATGATAAAAGGGTTTGTGTTCAATAATTACAAGTGTTTGCACGGCTTACGTCAGGGGAGATGTTAAATCAATACCGGAAGTTAAACTAAGAAATGTTATACAATTATAAGAAGAATGTCAATATGACAATATTATGTAGATATTTAAATTTAAGGGATTGATTTCAAATGAGTTGCTACGAATTGCACGCGGTATTTTCGCGCATACCTAAAGTAGGTAAGACTTTTATAGTGACTTTAAAATAAAAGGCTTGTACTTTACTGAGTCTGATCCACGTATTTTAATACCCACTTTACTTTTACGAATACTCAACAGTTGAGTCAGTGCTCACCGCCCTATGTTATTTTCTTGGGACTTCATTATCAAATACTTAATTTAAAACTGAAAACTAAATAGACTCAAAATAATATTACGGGCTCGTTGGCACGTTTGGTAGAACACCTGCCATGCGCATCGATGGGTCGTGGGTTCGAATCCCACCGGGACGTCATGTTTATAATTTTATATAAGCATGTTTTCCCCACGTCTGGTAACTTCGGGCATTGATCGGAATGAACTTTAAGCATTTAGTTAAGTTTGATATACATGAGAGCGGCTTTTACGCTTCTACTTAGTTTAGATTAGTGATGTGTTGAATAGTTAAAAATGTATATCTATGCGCATACGGATATTTGGTCTCAAGACCCGCGAATACCGATCTTAACTTTCTTACTCAATCGGCATCTATGCGCGTGTCGTGTAACATATTCAAGTTTATTTATTTACAACTTACAACCGAAAATATTAACACTAAACCTACCAGAGCGGTCAAATGACCGGTATTGAGACTAATAAAAATTGTTAAATTACATTTTTCTTGAACTCACTGCACGAATTTTTCTATAGCCATATACTTAACATTATTTTTTCATATTAGCAGCTTTTCATAGTTCAAAAAAATGAAAACCTGGAATTTATTAGACCAGTTTTATTAAAGTCTCGAAAGCTGTTATTTGAGCGCTCTGGTAGGTTTAGTGTTAAGTGTTAATATCTATACATTTTTACACAACCATACAGTATAATTGAGATGTTTTGCTTATTAATAAAAATTTCGACCTTACCAACCAATGAATAATTTATTCCATTATTAAACTTCTCATTTATACATACGTGATTTATGTAGCCACTCACACAATGGACGTTGGTGGGTGTGCGTACAATGCAACAGATGTGGCAGGAGGTGTTACAAAGAATGCATATGTCGCGTAGTACGTAGGTACATTGCTTGCTATTGGGCTCTCAATACTGCTTACGTGTAATGAGTAGGCAATTTTCAGTACAAATATGTACCTAAACTGTCTAGGTATACTAAATAGTCAGAATCGATCTGTTATAGCGTACTTAATGACTTTATTGAAATAATATTTAGAAATCGGATACTTAACTTATAAGTTATTAAAAAATTACGTATCGTTGTCCGTATAGAAAGTAATTTTATTTTATTAGAAAACAAAGGCTAAAATGTCTTAAAGCAAAACTGACCGCATTAAGCGCTTTCGCTAAAGCAGACTTTACTACCTTAATGATATATTTGATTTTACCTTGTTGTACAACGCATAATATGTCAGGGTTCCGTATCATAGCTACAGTCTTTAGTATATTTATTTATTAAAACTATAGTTTCGCAGCGATTTCTCTATGTTCAAAAGTATGCACGTTGAACTTCTAGAAATATTTATGTGTATAATAATAGCAAGAAACTATATTCAAATCCATTGAGTAGGATTGAGTTGATATGTAAATAAACTTGTATTTTAAACTACAAGATCTATATGGGGTTTAGTTAACAGAGTATTAACGTATCCCTTATTATCCTATACAGTAGATATACTTAACATAAATGTTGATTTTGAGGCTTTTTATAGACTGACGTAACCCATTGGAAATGCCTTACGAAAGCTTAGGGCCTAGCACGAACGACTATCGAGAAATTATTCGAATCGTCCATCTGTCAGTTGTATGAGAAATGATTTGAAATTTCATTCAAATGACAGCTCGACGATTCGGATACTTTTTCGCAAGTTGCTCGTGCCAGGCGCTCTTATCTTGCATAAAATAAATTAAACTTTCGCAATTATAAAAAAATTAATACTTATTAGAAATATCTACGGAATCCTTAAAATGAGTTGGTATATTTTATTTTTCAACCTACAATCTTCTCTTTAAACATTTTTAATACTGTACCTCAAGTACAAGTACAAATACTGTACTCCAAGATTGTTTCAATATATTAAAAAATTGTAAAGGTCATCAGAAATATGTTAAGAATTGAAGAATATGTTATTTAAGGCGATAATTAATTACATTCCCGATGCAGTCTGCGTCGCACGCGCAGCGCATACTGTGCTATTGTCGCGGCCCCCGATTGAACTGTTGGACATGAGTTATGTGCTAAGGTATACAGGATGTGGACAAAACATTAGTTTTATTATTATAATATGGAGGTGTATGGATGGATATTTTTATTAATACAATTCAGATTTACTTTTCTTATAATTTTAAAGTATTAAGAGTAAATAAACTAATGCTGCAGGTGAACAAAAAAAAATTAAATTAGAATTTTTTAAATGACTTTTAAGTAATACTTCTAAAAATAATCATTACGATAAATAAATATAAAAATTGACGATTTTATGGATTTTACGAAGTCCTCCGTGCGCTAGCTCGAGTCGCGCTTTAGCCAAGTTTTTTATAACTACTGAAATTACAAATAACTTTAATATTATTTTACTAACTGATTTTCTTCAATGAGCTACATAAAAGATAAAATTGCACATCCTTCCATCGACACACATACGCGGCTTTACACTAAACCAATAATAGAATAAAATCAATCTATACCACCCTCTCACACGCATACTAACAAATCCCAATCAATGATTTTCTTGTATCAATACACTCACACAAACGACGATATTGGAAATATTGGCATTGTAAACATTTATAGAATATTTGCGAACGATTCCCCCTAATATTCCTACCGCATCTATCTCTCTCTAACTCATTACATTATGCATATTAGATAAGAAATGAAAGGGACACACAATCTGGTTTTACAACTTTGCAGAGGGACAATAGTGACGCTATTGTTAAGAGTTCCCCAAACTTTTTTTAGGTCACATAAAAGTATTACAGTTGTTAGGGTCGTGTTTGTGCGATGCACTTATTGCATTCGTTTCGCAGTCAACCTAGTGGGCAGTGCACCTACGCATCCCAGTAACTAAAGTGAAATTGTTGTGTAATAGTGTTGATGTCTTGAATATTCCTAGTGATAAAATGTCATCAGTTGCAACTAATCGTGCCAATGAAATGTGGAACAGTGCCGATGTGAACTCTCAAAGTGCCAAACATACGTACAACTATGGCCCTCAGTATCCGATATCTCCTAACTTCTACAATTATCAAAACACTTACCATCCAAACAGTGAATACAATGGACATAACGTAAGTCATAAATACGGTACTAACAATCAGAACTCTATAGTAAAATCAGAACCAATTAGTTGGCAAAATTATTCGATGAATTACGCGAATAGCAATAGTCACGCAAATATGGAAATGATAAATAAGTGGCGGGAAATGAGTTACTATTCTCAACAGTACGAGAATTACGAGTATCATCAAGGTAATAGTGCCGTTGTAAATAATACTGGTCTAGACGCACGGCTAGAAAATGTAAGGCCTGTTAATTCTCCTAGTCAGAGTAGTTTACCCGACACCAGCTATGGATCTCCACACAGCGTATCAAGTGTAATTAAATCAGAGGACGACGATTCTCCAAACTTGAGGGCATTACTTACAAAGTCAAATACAAACAAACCACACGCATATCCTAATAAGTATAGTGAAACATACACGCAAGAAGCGATACAAAAAATGATGTATCATTCCACTGACGTGGAGAATTGGGAAAAAAATGAGACCAAAATTGAAAAAGATCACAATTTGCCGCAATTTCATGGTGAATATAAAAACAATGTTGATGAAGCTAAAGTCAGAAGCAAAGAAGTAGGAAGGGCGATTGTCGACTGCAAAGGTGTAAAGTCATCGGCGAATACCATAGAGAACTGTCAGGACATGACGAGGGTCGACGCAGGCGGCAACAATGAAGATTATACAGAGAACAAAATGGCGACCGTACCCGAAGCGCAAGGATATTATCCATGGATGAAGAGCAGTGGCCGTAAGTATTGTATTTAAATATCTCTAATTGAGTAAATTAATTATTATAGTAATACGGCAGCATAACAACGTTTAACTATATATTTATTTTTATAATTTTATTAATTTATTACATAGAATCAGTTCTACATTTCATAATAAACTCATCAGTGAATTTTTATTTTACAGATGACGACAAAAAGGAAGGATCTAAAAGGACAAGACAAACATACACCAGATTTCAGACACTAGAACTAGAAAAGGAATTCCACTTCAATAAGTATCTTTCAAGGCGACGCAGGATAGAAGTATCACACGCTTTAGGCTTGACAGAGAGACAAATAAAGATCTGGTTTCAAAATCGCAGGATGAAGGCGAAGAAAGATGGAAAGCTTACAAACTCTCCTGATCCATATGCCGTAGATGATATCGGTGCAACGAAATTAACTAACATGGCAGAATACATGGATACGAGACAAATGCCAGGCAATGCATGCCTATCAGATTATCCCAGTTATACTAATGTAGGACATGGTCCATCTTTAACTCACGTACCTGGAAATATATCTCAACACTGTTCCATGCCTCCGTATGGAGCTCTCATACCTAAAATTTAGTTTATTTTACTACAAATATTTTCCAGTTATATTTAGATTAAATTGATATATCAGATTCGCTTTTTAGGCGTTTTTTGAATATACATAGGTACATAAAATAACCAGTTTTAATATTATTTTCTTTTATAATAGGTTTAACTACTTTTAGATTGTTGTTTTCAACGATATAAAATTTCATAAAATGTATACTTATATGTAAAAAGAATGATATAATAAAATGTAAATTAATCGCGAAGATATATGAGTGAAGTTTTAAAGGAAGTCATTAATTAATGTAAATAAAAATAATTAGAATAATAGTAAGTATTAGCATAATCAAGAAATAATGAATGGTTCCTATAATTAATATTAAGAATCAGTGTATAATATTTAAGGTTGATTATTTATAATTACAAAATTATAGATATTTGTACTTCTCTAGTCAAATTCCAAGGTCGCTATAAATAAAGAGGAGTTGTGATTCCAATTTTTTGTATTATTCATATAGCCTACCTACTGGTTAATATATTAAAAACCCCAAGATTATAGGCGTAGAGCCGGTGACAATAAATTGCACTATAAGCCCCGCAAATTGCAAATGCGCCTGGCTTTGATTGGGTAACAATTATTATATAAATTAAACTTATCTTCTTGACAATAATAACTCAATAATTATTAATAAAACAATTTAATTTATTAATATTTTAAAGAAATTGAGTTATTATTGTCAATAACATAAAGTTAAGTTATATAATCATTATTGACCAGTAAACGCCAGGCGCATTAGCAACTTTTTAGTTACTACAATAAATAGGTTCATATTAATGCATTGATATCCATAACGTACGCTAGAAATAGTAGTTCAATAGGTATAAGATACTTTTTTTGCCAAGATGGTAGTTGTCACACCATTTTTTTTAGAACATAAAATTTCCGTCTGAGTGCAAAAATGATTATTACACTTGTTGTTCCTGTGGCGCATATAATCCTAGTGAAAAATGTAGAGGAGTTTTTTTATGTCACAGGATTAAAAAATAACTCCTAAATCTTATCTACCTATCACTTTATCTAAGATTACCTACTTTCATTGTGTAACCTTTAACTAACTAATATTTCGAATAAAATTATTAAATAAGTAGGTAGTAGGTATATCCACGTGAGAGTTTCATAATATTTTTTCATTTACGTTCAAAAATCTATTTTGCTTCTTAAAAGGATCATCAATAACAATACGCCTTTCACTGCTAGAACTATAATGGAAAAAATAGGCTTAGAAACTAAATACCTCAACAATACTCCAACCCTTTCACGCGGTTTTCTTAGATCTCAAAGGGCCTCAAAACTAAACACTGGGAGTCAATCCGTATTGCTCTCTGGGGATGTTGAATGTGCAAATATTTTCAATAATTTTGACGTGTTTTGACTACTTATCGGATTGCCTGTCATCACTTCTAAAGGTTTTGCTTAGTAATCCTTTTAATGATTTGCCACCTGATTTATTTAAGTCTCTTTAAATATTTTTTTCTATTTGTAAAGGAATATTAAAATAAGCTCATTGATATGATATGGTTCATAGCTTTTTTTATATAACAGTGTTTTGATGGTTAGAGCGTCAGTCAATGATACGCCGTTGATCTACTTTTTACTTCGAGCAAACTTAATTGTCGAATATATCGAAAGATGCGGTGGTTCGTTATACTGTTGGAAATTCGATATTACCTACTCCCATCCGCGTGAAGTGACCAGACCGAGGAAAACATAAATTTAGGTAGTAATTTAATTGATATAGGTAAACAAATCATCCCGGCGGGATTCAAACCTACGACCCATTGGAACACAGGGTAGATGTTATGAACAACACTCCAGCGAGGCAGATCAAATCGTATTTTTAGCGATAGCCTTGACATGAAATGATATACCTATTTATTATGTATTTAAAATATAGGAAAATGCATAATAGGTATATTATATAAATTTTGCATTTAGCTTGAAAAACAACTAATTAAAAAGTGGTACAGATCTTTAAAAAATACATTTAAGAGGAATTGTAGTTAATAAGTATCTTTGTAATAAAAAGTAATAACATTCGAATATTTCGATAGAATGAAATTGTATTTGTAACTAACTTCACGCAGTAGAACCTGTTTCAGTAGAAAGTCTACTCTTGAATGAACTATGCCAAATAACAATAGACCCTTTAGAAGGGGCTAGCAATATGACAAATACTGTTGTAAGAAGAGGACAGAGCTACATGATCCCAAATTTTAAGGGTGGGTTAAAATGCGCATGTGCCGTCGACATTTTACAAAGATGGCTGCTAGTGTTTAGATTGTATTTTGTTTATCTTATAAAAATAATAATATCCTTTAAATATAAAAATATATAGAAATTACACTATGGGTAAGTTATTTTTCACTATTATTAGTTTATTTGAATAAAATTTAGTTTGAATCTATGCAATAGATTTTATTTTAAGTACCTATTTAAAATAATAATAATTCTTTGTCTATTTCAACGTATAGGTATAATGTTTATTATAAGAGAGTAGATATTGAAAATATTTTTATGAGATAGGCATATTTTTATTATTTCTCCTAAGTCTTTATAAAGTATACAATAATACTAGTATTTCAGACCTAACGATTGAATATTATAGCTACTAACAGCTGCCCAATGTACCTACTTACTAAGTGGAGTACAAAACATAAAATTGTAAAGTATCCTTTGTTGTATTTTTTGTATACTATATAAAATCAAGTAAATACAAAACATTTTTGAGTTTTTCTTTCATAATATAGTTTTGAGCATACAAAAAATTAGGTAAATGTCAAATTCACTCTCGGTCTGACTTACTAATGTATTAAAGTAAATTAGGTCGTATGAGGTTAAATATTAGAAAATATGTACTAACTTCAAATTAATGACCAGCCGGCCTAGCATGACAACCGCGACAAAATTTTGTCGACCGTTTTCTCGTGTTTTAATCGATTATCGCTCTATTTCTTTCGGGTCTAACATGACAATTACACTTAAAACTCGACATTTAATATCAAAAATAGATATATTTGTCGATAGAGATATCTTTTCTATCAAAATTGTCAATGTCGAGGTATAATATATCGAGATATCTTACATCTTAGTTTGTCTTCTCTCGACCGCGACATATCTCGTGGCGGTCATGCTAGGCCGTCAGTATAGTATTTAAAAAGCCAAAAATCTTTTAACGTTATTAAAACTAAATCAATCTCTCCGGCCTGAGTCAGTCCGAACTGAATGTAACGCGATTGAATGGACACTATAATTAATCCTTACATCAAGAGAAGTAGGTACCTTTATTAAACTAGTATTATTCAAAGGAATTCTTTAATCGATATTTGAAATTTATCATATTCTAATGATAAGGAAAATAAAATGCATGTTAGATGCATCATCCACACATACCTAATTACAATCTAAACTGTAGAGTTTTTGCCGTTCTTCTTATGTTTGTAATAGACATGGGTAACTCAACGAAATTCCCGGCGCCAACTCAGCAACTCAGGCGCAGTGTAGTGCGTCGGCTCCTTGAGTCAACTCAAAATTGTGCCACGACGCAACAAAATGGGACGCGCAAAGCGAGCAGTGAAACCTCCAGAAAGCAAAGCAACGCCACGCTCATAGTTCACTCAGTGAGTGAAGTACTGCGCCGTGCGCCAACACATTATGAATGTGTGAGCTGACTCACCCTGCGCAGTGAAGCGTGCCGGCGCAACAGTGTTACACATGTCTAGTTTGTAACTACCTACTGTAAGCAATATAGGTAAGTACCTAAAATTCGTGTATTACCTACAGAATATATTTGTGTAACAGTCAAAATGTAGAATAGGAAATACATTAAATATTAATATTGGTAATCATTTGAAATAATTATTAGGGTATCTTATAGCGAAATAAGTCATAAAAGTGCTGACTATTCAAGCTCATACTATTGGACATTTGCGGTGGTCTAAGATAAGTATTTTATTTTGATTTTACTCTTCTTTAAGCCTTCGGTAAGGTGCATATAACAGAAAATATATAGAAAGATATCATTACAAATAATTGTTGTATGTCAATTTTTGTCAGGTGGACAAAAAACAAATATATAGACAAAAATATTATTTTATTGACATATTTTATTTGAGATATTATAAAAACAACATAACAAGAATTTACTAGAACAGCATATACCTAGCTGTTAAAATAAAGCGTGCAACACTTTTATTATAGGTATATGAAATCTCGACGATTCCGAAGCATTACAACATAATAAATCGCGTTTTAATTCGGTATAATTAATTTTACTTAAATGTGTGATATTAAAAGACGAAAGAAAAGATATCTAAACTAATATTACGAAGATGAAATATTTGTTTTAAACCAATTTTAAACATTCTTTCACCAATAGAAAGCTACATTATCAGCGAGAAACATAGGTTATTTGTGTATATTACATCTACATTGCACCCGTGCGAAGCCGGGACGTGTTGCTAGTATAGTAAATACAGAAGAAAGGTATCTTGTATAATAATAAAAATACTTTCGTTAAACACAGTAGGTACGTCATTACATGTGCAAGATGCAACAGACTCCACTTTGATGTTTGTATTCGATCAAAGAGATGACTTATCGTCAGCCATAAATTTGACTCTCATTACGATAAGGTGAATCCAAACGGCTGAGAATGTTTTAATTATATGTAATTATCTCTCGTTTTATTTGATGTATGCATTCATAAGTGTTCGTTGATAAATGTTCAAAGAAGTTTCATGATTTATCAATAGTTAATACATTGAAATGGTTGTATTGATTGTGCAGCTTCAGTATGTTTTCCTTTTATTTTGCATAGTATTTGGTAAAACCGTAGCTGTATTTATGTAGGTTTACTAATACAGTGGACCCCCGGTAATCCGGCAAACATTATGCAGGGCAGTGTCGGACTATCGAATTTGTCGGATTATAGAGCACTGCCTAAGACCCCTATAGTCCGGATTTTTTTACGAAAGAGTACCTTGTAATCCAACAAATTACACACAAATTACAGCACAATAGCGGTGGCGCGTACGAGTTGTGACCTGTTCAAACCTGCGTGATCTTAATTCTAAGTCATGTCGGATTACAGGGGGCGCCGGATTAGACAGGGGCCGGATTATCGGGGGTCCACTGTATTATAAAGAGGAAAGATTTCTTTGTTTGTTGCGATTTAACTCAAAAACTACTCGACCGATTTAAACAATATTTCACCAATAGAAAGTTACTTAGGAGCTTATTTTTTATCGTTAAATAATTGTGTAACTATCTTGTGCATGGTGACCGATCCTACTGTGTATATAAGAAAAATAAAATTTATTAATTATTATAATATTTTTTTTACGTACCTGTAACATTTTTGAAAATTTCTATAATATGTTGAATGTTGATAGAAATTGGTGGCCACCATACAAATAAGCATCTATAATCTATATAATTTTTCAACCAGCACTATTACCTACATAAATATACGCAATATTGACATTAACTGATAGATAGTCGGCATCCACCATGACTACTAGGTACCTGCGCAATATTGGCATTAATTTTGTTAACACTTTAATTAATTAAACTAATACTCATATACAGTGTACAGTAGGTATATTATTCCAGGTTCTATTTGAATAAGCCTGCATTGACTCAGTATGTATATAACAAAACAAAATTCGCTAGAGTTTATGACTTCACTCCACAGAATTCATTTACGAGATTGTACAAAACGTCCGTTGTCCATCTTTGCGGACACGTCACGTTTACAGAAACATCGGTGTCCATACAAAAAGCAGGGACCAACAAAAGAATCTGCAGGGCGCATTGTCCTGAGGCGCGATCATTTATCAACAACGCTTCACTGGCATCGTTCGAAAGCAGAGCTGATCAATGCTATACTGAGATGAGGGTGATTTGGCTGATCGAAATTTTTGTGTGCTTAAATAGGTAAAACATGGATGGTTTCAATATCGTCAACTGAAAGCCGTATTCGTATTGTCGATCGGTCATTTATATGCAATTTCTAATTATTATTTCTCATTCAATTGACAGATTTATGCTGTAGTTTTACGCAGTGTCCGAATAATACTAAAATAAACATTGAATTATAAAACCATATAGTAAACATTCTAGCGGGATTGTAGGCCCGCCGGGAAGACCTGTTAATACTTTTCCATAAACATGTTTTCCCTACGTCTGGTATATTCGGTATGGTATAAGGGATATTTAAGTTCCGATCGGGTAACGAACCACCGTTTATTGATGGAAAAACCGTGAAGTGCATTTCTTAATGTTCATTTTCATAAAAACATAAATCTGAATGTTATTAATACAGAGGTAGTACCTACATACTTAATTTTTTACTCTAATTAATGTTTATAAAGGTAATGGTATTTTTTTACAAACACAATTCTGTATTGAATAAATGTTACAAACTTACAATACATTCACAGTCTTAATAATGTCTAGTCTAATAATTATGTCAATATTAATTTCATAAGGTGCCCGTCTCCTGTAGTTGATATCAAAACACGTCACTTACCTGAGTGTAACCTTAAGTGACGTATGAGAAAATCTGAATTGACCTAAGATGTCTAAAAGTACCAATATACTCGGAGCTCCGAACTTATTAAGTAATAAGCTATTTTAGTTCAGAATTTCTTCGAGTTGCGGATATGGGAGGGGTCAACATTGTTTGGTGTCGGCGTCAGTGTCACTTACGTGTTTAACCCGGCACGGCGCGGGCGAGGAGATGGAGGAAATTATAGATGGCGTTGTAACGGGGCCGATGCTAAAACGCGATCGACCGGCTGGGAATTATATAGAGCTGTTATAACGTTTTCATAGTATTTTTTTTGGATTATTGTGAATGTGGTCATTGTGGTTAATAGGTTTCCATTTTTATAGAAATATTTTTGTTTTCTTATATTTTTGTGTATAAGTGAAAGTCCAAAGTCAATTTTATTAGACGTATAAAAGATTTTAAAAAGTACTACGCTATATAATAAAAACAAGTATGTTAGTTTATTTTATTAGTTATTTCAAATGATTCTCACTTATTTTTGTCTTCGGAAAATACAATTAAAAAGCTTAAAGTAAAGATGATAATGTATTTTGTAATAAAAACATATTTTAATGATTATGTATTCTATGGAGTCTAAGAACTATGCTCTTATGATTAATATTGTCAACTGTAGATAGTAGATACAACTAAATTAAAAAGTTATGGTATAGTTAAATTAAAGCAATTTTAGTATCCAAACTAAAATATTTCATACATACTGTTATTTAACTATAACTTACTAGGAGAGGGCGCCTACTCGTCATTATTTACACCATATTCAGGGCTTGGCTAAACATAAAAGTAGGTACCCTCAGTGGGAACCACAAATGGGCAAGCGTTAAGAAAATATTAGTTTTAACGGGGTTTTTTGCACCACGGTTGGTTAAGTGTTAAGAGCTCACTCGTAATGAGATGGTTGCACGTTTGAATTTCCGTGCGAACACTTTTTTTCTGGCACTTTCCCATTTTTTTAATATTCATGTTGCACTTAGATGAACTGATTAATATAATATTGTATTTTTCTTATTTAAAAAAAGTACAAATGTATCATTTCACAAGTGCTTTTTTTTATTTTTTTAACTCAGTCCTATGACTGAGGTAAAAAAATAATATATATGTATATATATATATATATATATAGTTCTATAACATCACTCAATGATGCGCTGTCGACCTAATTTTTACTTCGAGCATTCCGAAATCCATAGACTGAAACCGAAACGCGCAATATGCACTTCACGGTCTTTCCATCTATGAACGGTGGTTCGTTACCCGGTCGGAATTTAGATATTCCTCTCACCCGATCAATGCCCGAAGTTACCAGACGTGGAGAAAACATGCTTACAGAAAATTATATGCATGTGCTCCCGGTGGGATTCGAACCCACGACCCATCGATATGCACGGCAGGTGTTCTACCGAACGCGCCAATGAGCCCGTCAATATTTATTTGTATTGAATTAAATGTTTTTACTTTTTTTTACTATGAGACAATCTATAAATACATACACATGAAATAGAGTAGATACCGTACATAGATACCATCACGATACAACGATATTAATTAATTATTATTGAAGGAAATTTGAAAAGCTATAACAATTATATGCAATCTTACATATCAAATAAAGCTTTTATAACGTTTCCTATTTGCTTACTTAGTTCTAGGCGTATTTTAAAATAATGTTCTCTTCAGATATTTCGTCAGCTCTATATATTTCTTACCTTAGTCTATATCCTTCAACCCTCGCGAAATTCCAAATTGTTTTTGACTGACAGCTAAATGTAAGTTAGCGTTGTTTGAGCGACGCACCGCAGCCTTCGGTATCCCAGCTCTTTCTATAATTATTTCTGTTCTTCAACTTTTATTACGACTACTACGTGGGAAATTGAACTATTTTATTTTTAGAAATATCTAGTAGCTGGTGTCTGTAATTAACCTTCAACTGTTGTTATTTATAAGAGCGTAATAAAACTATATTATATAAATCTATGTACTTTTTCAGACTACTTAGCCATCCTTGGCTATTCCTCGCCATAATGAAGTGGAATTCAAAATTAAAAAGAAATTGTATTATTTTCGAGTTTTATTTACATCTCCAAACCTTACACTGCAGCCCTGTACAGCTCAACATCCACCATTATCATATCATCATATAATATTAATGGTTATTAAATATTATATTTTGATTATACATATTAAATAAAGACTTATGTGAGCACAAATTCATTTCAAGACACTATTTTAATGTGTTAGTCAACCGAGCAAACAGATCGCGAAGCTGCAATAATGCTACGAATGTATTTTACTATAGAAGAGTTCGTAGCAATAATGCTAGACCGTCAGCGACTTTAAACAACAAAAAAAGTGTGATAGTAATAATTCTAATATACAAGTACTTATTTCATAAAGAACAGTTTTGTTTCTATTTTTAGAGTCATTTCTGGTAGGTACTACTGAACTGATTTCTGAATTAGATATTCTATCAGTCATATATAATTACAACACCCCTGAGTGAAATATGTACAAGCATTTATTATTAATTACCACTTAAAGATTACTCTATTGAAGCCCTGACAAGTAGGTTATTTTACTGTATGTACACAACCCTATCCCATTTCTTTTTTAAGGTATAGATGGCAATTGGGCTGTTGGCTTACCTGATCATAAATGATTACGGCGCCCTTAGACATCTGTAACGGAGGCTTTGGAGGTGCGCTGCCGGCTTTTGAGAAACGAACAGGCTCTTTAAGGTTCCTTAGTCATATCGGTTCTGAAATACCGCTGATAACAACTTTTGAAATGAAATGAAATAAAAAAAATATATACATATTTTGTAACCAAAATAATAGTTCACATTATAAATAACGGATACTAGTCCCCACACTAGGATACCCCGTGTTGTGGGTGGCTAGTCTCTTCCATATTCTGAACTGGTTCCATAAAGTACCTTAGCGCAGAGGAAGACAATTTCTAAGAAAACGCACGGTTGTGGATTTCCAACCATCGAGATGGTTTTTGTGAGGATTTATACTTTGACTTTAACAACGAAACCAACATTTTTCCCAGGTATTAGGGATATAGTTAGGCTGTACCATTAAAATCCTTTAACATTTGTTGTTAACGCTGTCTAGCGTCTTTAAGTAATAGCGAAAAGGGTAGGTACCTACTACGAAAATATTATATAAGGTATATATAATATTTTCGTAGTAGGTTATTCCTTAGTTGATGATAAATATTTTGCTCCACAATATTAGTTTCAATATTTTATATTAAAGCATATTTTAGCTTAATCAATATATAAACGCTGTAGAATGCAGCCATGCGGTATGGTTACCATGATACTAGTACCAATGCCTTCCTAAATACAGCAAACTCTGGAAGAAGACCAAGGAAGTCTAAACTGCTCCTACCGCAGATCCCATTGATGAGAAACATCATAACAACTTAGTTAAATATAGAATGTACCTTTGAGGTAAGACGAACTGGGTTAACTATAATATCACTACCATTACGGAAGCTATTGACAAAATAAATATTTATTTATAGGTTGTTTTAGGCCATGAGGTGAACGTTTAGCGAGTTTCGTGTCGAGAGGGCAAGTTCACGTTTGACAAGGGGCGACACTTTGACTAATGGTTAGAAACGTCACTTCCTTGCTACAATAATGTTCACTGTGTTACGAAGTTTGAATGTGCGACAAAGAATTAATGAATACGTAGAATCTTTTAAGTTACCGATCTGTATGCATTCAACATTTTAGTTCTTTTTTTATGTCAGATATCGACAGACAAGCTCACTTGATGGTTGGTGATACCTCAGCCACAGAACATCAGTCAACGATGCGCTGTCGACCTAATTTTTAATACGAGCATTCGGAAATCCATATACCTAGTGAAACCGAAACGCGCAATATGCACATCACGGTCGGACTTTATATATTCCTCCCACCCGATCAATGCCCGAAGTTACCAGACGTGGGGAAATCATGCTTATAGAAAATTATAAACATGTGGTCCCGGTGGGATTCGAACCCACACGACCCATGGATGCGCACGGCAGGTGTTCTACCGAAAGCGCCAACGATCCCGTCGAAAGTTCTATGGTAACCTAATCGAATTTGAGCAAAAGATATAAAAACATAGAGAGTGGTACACTTTAAATGAGATAATAATATTATATACTAATATTATAAAGAGCTAAAGTTTGTGAGGTTGTAGGGGGTAATCTCTGGTTCTACTGAACCGATTTTAAAATCTATTTCACCAATAGAAAGCTACCTTATCAGCGAGTATATTATGTACACATATACATTGCACCCGTGCGAAGCCGGGGCATGTTACTAGTAAGTAATAACTTACTACTGTCCTTATTAATTTTAGATTGACGTAGGAACTCTTAGAGCATTCTTTTTTGCAGAGCAAGCCTTATGATTAGTAATCACCACCGCCCATAGACATCCACGGCTTTAATGTCTCAGATGCCTTGACGGCCTTTTAAAAATGTATAGATATAAAAAATCTAAATCTAAATTCTTCTAAATGTATATAATTTTATACATTTAAAAGAATTTAACGTCCATGAACGATCCTGCAATAATAAATAATATTAGTTTCCTACACTAAGCTATGGATATTTAGGTTATATAAGTGAGTTAAATATATTTTTAACAAAAAAAAAATAGTTTGAGCGCCATCTAGGGAATGGTGCAGAGTTGTACAAACAGGAAGACTGTTTCGAGTTTTCACCATGAAAAAACCTAGCTCGGTGGCGCCACTGGTTCTGAATAAATGAAGTATAATGATTTGCAGTTTTTGTTTTATCCATTTAAATTAAATACATAAATTATGAAATGAGACTCTCCTACCCGCTTAGCATCAAGAGATATCTCGGACTCGGACGAGTCAAGACAAACTAAGATATAAGATATCTCGACATCGACATTTATTATAGACAATATATCTTGATCGACAAATATCTCTACTTTTAACATTAGAAGTCGAGTTTTAGTAAGTGTCATGTAAGACCCCGAAGACAAAGATATAATCGATTAAAACACGAGAAAACGGTCGACAACATTTTGTCGTAGCTGTCATGCTAGGCCGCCAGGTAAATAAGATAATCTATCGGCAAGTGGACTAGAATAGTCGAAATAATTATAAAAAACCCTTTTATATTTATCAGAATTATATCAGGATTCAAGTGACATAAACGACCAGAAAAATCAATGTATTAGTCTGATATAGCGCTACTTACGTGTCATTCAAAAATCGGTTACTTTGTTTGGATACAAAGTGTGTAAAATAAAATAAATCAACTACCTATGTAGTTATTCTCGGAAAACTTTAGACAAGTACCTACAGTAGTTATATGGTCTAAGCAACACGACTTCCTGTTAGATACTGCGGCAGCGGCGAGTCACTTCTATGCAGTATCTTACTCAAATTAAAAAAAGCAACACTAGCGCCATAAGTTAAATATCTATATACTTCTGGAGTTCCTATATGAAAAACGGTATTTTATAAGAGAAAATAGCCTACCCGTTATCCGCCTTGATTTCAACGAATTTAAGGCTAACTAGACATCTAGGTCGCCTTCTTGTAGGAAGCTAACGCTGGTCGCAGTTACCATCGTGCAACCCGGGTTCGATTCCCAGGTTGAAGAGTTTTTCAATTTCTGGAGTACTTATCGATCAGAGTTTGAGAAATTGGTGAATGTTTGAAGCCTGTGCAGGCAGTACGTAAGGTTGATAACAAAACTGGTGGATTTTAGAAGCCTGTGAAGGTGAATATCATAAAGCGCCGGGGCATCGGTTGCGTGCTAAGTGATCCCATGAGCCCCAAAAGGCGGACCTCATTTGGTCCTTAAAATTAAATCTGAAATGAGTTAATTGACCAGTGTAGGGCAAGATGAGCGAGATACAGGAAATGCATTTATTATATAGGAAAGTTTTCATATTATAATTATGTAAAATTATTAAATCTGTTTTTATGTAGGTAAAAAAAAGCTTTTATTCTTGAATTCGTCAGACTCGAGAAGAAATCATGCATAATAATTACTAACTAGGTAAATGTATCATTTTCAAATGCAGATTCGTATTTAAAAGCTTAATTGTGATTGACTATCTCTGTGATAGTGGTCAGCACATTTAGCACCGCAGGGAATGGATTCGAATCCCGGGAAGAGTTCAAAAAAAAATTATTTAGGTTCGGCAGGGGACAAAAGGCTGATCAGCCTACCAACCTACTTGTCTGTGAAGAAAAAAAGATCAGTGAACATACAGACATGGCTCTGCGCCATGATCTACTAAGAGACTCGGTAATTCACACATACACTATCTGATTGTGCTTTATGAGTAGGTACCTACCTATAGGTATGTACCTACATAGTCTCGTTGGACTGTTTATATGTATATCCCAGCCTAATTATCTTAACAAGGGTAAGTACCTAAGTGTAATCTTAATTCCAACATATCCTCAACACCTCTGGTGTTGTAGATGTCCATGGTCTGCGGTATTCGCTTACGACCAGGGGACATATCTATCCGTTTGTTTCCTCTAATTTAAAAAAAAACATTAATTCCTACAAAAAACTTTTAAAAATATACCTTCTGGAGGTACCTTGAAAAATAAAAGTTTCGGCTGACGGATCGTACATTTTCCTCATTTTCGCAATTAGACTTTATGTCTTTCGTTTTACATTAGGTACTTTGATCGTATTAATAATATAATATTATAAATAGGATTGAAAATGTTTTCTTAATAGGTAAGTTAAAATATGAAGTTTGTTTCGTTCCGTTCGTTGCGTCGATTCGCTCTTGGTTGATTTTTTAAGCTCACATACTTAAAATAGCTAATAACTAGTAATATCATTTTGCAATTTGAATTTATAATAAACTGCTTATCGGAGGGACTTCTAATTGGCTTTTTTTGGCAGGACAAGATCTGATTGGTTTTAATCTTATCTATTCTGTAGGTTAGTTATCTATCAAGTAAGAATATCCTACTTGACACTTTAATGGAAACTGTTTTAACAAGATGAGGATACTAACGTGTTTTTAAATTTTTTATGCATTAAAATGAATAGCAACATGTTTTTTACGCATTGAAGAGTGATGTATGACTAAATCTAATAGGTATTTATATATATACCTACATTAAAAACTTAAATAATTTAAATTCTTTGTTCGTGCTTCTAAAACTATAATTCCATTTAATTCTCTTTTACGTTGATTAATTGAATTTTGAACTAAAATAAATTTAATTAAAATTGTATATCCAGATTTTTTTGATATATAATTGTACTTACATACCTACCTACCTACGGATTGTTTTTTACTATTGTTAAAATTTGTACCTACAACATAACTGGTATGACATGTAAAAAAATATGAGGTATTAAATCCTTAGCTAAAAATTTGGTACCTATATATTTTTAAATAATTAAAATTAATTAATACCTATATATTTTTTAATACATTCTGCAGTTATAAAATTTAACCGTTAGTCTTATTATAATAGTTAAAATATTCTCCCCAATTATTGCCAAGATCTATAAAAAATATTGAAACATGTTTAATTTCAAAAGTTTTCATGCTGAAAAATCAACTTTTAAATACATTCGCACCCCTCTTTTCCAAGTTAATTCATCCAATGAAAGCCGAAGGAACATCGTAAGGGGCCGCGCCCATTGCGATTGCAACACGCATGCGTCTACTGCAAGGAAACCTTCATAACCTAGATGTCTCTTTTACTCGCATACAAAATGCATCCGAGTGAAGGGGACGGCCAAATCATTTTCCGTTACATGCAAATTTTTATTCAATTGCAAATTAAGTGTTGAATTAAGTAATTATGTATTATTATGTGGAATCACAAGTGTTTTGTATTAAAGATTGGAGCAATTTCTATGTTAAAAATAAATTATGATAATGAATTGAATTATGTTTAAAATACTCGTAACATTAAACAAATGGACTGCATTGAACGGCAAAAAAAAATATGAAAAATATAACTTTTCTACATTTGCGTATAAAGTATCTTACTACTTACTTACTAATATTTTTTTTAATAAAAATGTTTATTTTTATTTTTAATCTGTTTGATCATCAAACACCATTTTTTTTAAATATAGATATATATACCTAATGTGTTGACATTCTATTTAGGACAGTAAATATCTAAACAAACAAGAATAAATTAAATCTAAAAAATCTCTACATTTTACAGATATAAGATTATGAGGTCTAATCATTCTTGTATGACGCATTCCCAATAAGTTCATTTGCCTTCACACACATTCAAATACATATAAAGGAATTAAAATATTCCAATAAGACGAAAATAACAAAATTAATGATCTACCTCGTAGAGATTCAAAATAAAATTAAAGAGCCACAACTAAGTCATAATTAAATACCAATAAACGATTTTTAAATCAACAACAAATCTATCTCTTTCTAATTATTATGTTTAGTAAAGGATAGTGATAGTCACCCTAGGTCGTAAATTACGAGTAAGACAGGTGAATTATACTAGCATGTGCGTGGATTGTCGCGAGGTTGGTCGTATTAACTTGTAATAAATTTAAAGCCCACGGGACAATGTCTATACACTATTGGGACTCTACAATAAGGTGGGTTATATTCCCATTGGTTACTGAAGCTAGGGTTTGGTCCGATTTTCCTCGAACTTATAACCATCTTGTTAAAAAAGGCTTGTTTAGTAAAAGCTCAATTGAGGACTAAGTGATAAAATGTCCAGAAATATAGTTTGCCCGACGCTTCGCTCGAGTGGAAAGTTTTAATGATTTTCCAGAAAAAATGTAGCCTCTTTTAACTAACGCTTTTTTAAGATAATAAATAATCTATACAGTAACGAAACAGGACAAACGCGTTCCTATTTAGTAGATTAGTTTAAACTAGCTTCTACCAGCGTCTTCGTCCGCGCAGAATTCGATTATTACTTGTTTTTGGGCCTTTTCTACTTTCTGCAATACCCTCGTATCCTGCCATATAGTTTTTCATGTAACTCTAACGGTTTATGCACAGCTCTCCGAAATACACTCTACTAATACTCACATAGCAAGTTTTTTTCGACTTAGTTGACACTGATAGTTATAATTTGGCTATTTAACTCAATATTGTTATAAATTATAGCCTATATGTTATTCTGATGTACCTATTAACAAGACTAATGTAGAGTTTCAACAAAATTCGTTCATTAGTTTTTGCCTGAAAGAGTAACAAACATCTCGTAGGTAGTAGAATAGTATCTATTTTAATATTGTCTTTTATTAACGCGAGTATCACACATTTAAATAAAATACTGTATACCGGATTAAAACGCGATTTATTGTTTAAATTATTTATCCCGACGTTTCGGATGCTTTTCAGCAAAAAGTATCTATTATCTTTGAAATACAACAGTTTAAGTTGCGGACAATGACTACCAGAAGCATCATAGAAATGCTTAAATGTAAAGACAAATAAAAATACGGATGGGTAAGAAATAGAAAAGTGCATCGAAAAAAACACTTAGGCACGAGAAGAAGCATTTGATCGATATCTACCATCTTAGAAAGAAAGGTTAAAGAAAGGACAATGAGGGCAACGAATCTTTTATCCCAAGGAAATGAGGTGGTGGATATCGTAACATATTAGGAGAGCAAGAAGCGCTTAATAGAAGAAAACGAGTCTGAATGCTACAAGAGAATGGCTCTTATGATATCTATGAAATTGTCTCTCGGATTTTTCATAAAGTATAATTGAAGAAATACTGACAAAAATCAGCTATGTCAACGGCCGCGGCGTCTCTAGATACGTAACAGTGAAACTTCTTATTACAAGACGGCAATTTAATTTTGATTTGTAATGAATTATACAAATCAAAGGGGTTTTTTAATTTACCTGCTTAGTTAGATTTATGTATAATATGTATAATAAGTTTATGACAACTTTATTAAAAATGTATACCTATTAGTAATAAAATAATGCATTGTAGAGCTACTTAGCACAACCACGACTGACCCAATAGAATTGAAAATCAAATCTGTTAATTTCATATAACACATGTATATAATTATATAAAATTGTATTTATTAGTTTTCCTTACCAAAGAATAGAACATAACCATAACTATTGACATAGGTGAAAACTGGGACTGATCCGCAATTCCAATTCTACGCTTTCAGCCTGTTCGTTTATGAATGTATCTTTTGAAATCGATTGAAATTTTTACGTAAAATATGTATTAACAGCAGATTTCTTTACAAATAAGAAAGAAGAAGCATGATTTTCAACGGTTTTTATTTTTACTCCATAATAAGAACGTAAATAAGGTGAACTTGGGGTTATAATAGAGCAGAATTTAAACGCATTTTGGTATTTTAGCAAACGAATAGATTGTGAGTAGGATTAAGAAATTAGTTCTGACCGCTCGAACAAGAAAAAAATGCCTCGACTGCCTGATCCGGAGGCTGAGGTAGTACCATCTAGGAATCCTCACTCTCGTTTTTGTTATATTTTTTTTAATAAAAATATATTCTTGAATCATTAAACTATGAAATAAATCTAAGAACGATAAAAAAAGATAAATTAAAACAATAGAAGATCGCCTCTCAAAATTCTTCGAATCAACTATGTAGGTCCAGAAGCTTATTTTAAATAATAATTATGTACAAGGGAGTTGCGAGTTATTGCAATACATAAAAATGTGAAATACTAATATTATGAAAGCGAGTTACTATGTCTTTCTTTCATTTAAAAACAAAGCAACAAAGATAATTGATTTTTCAAATAACGGTAGCATAAAGATTAGCGAACGACAAGCTTTTTCCATACGATATGCTGGGAATATCGTATCTCTTCAAATATGAAATAACACAAACGTATTGCGACCAACGTAAAACAATTGTAAATATGTACCTACATCACCTGCTACGTTTACGAAACCGCGGAATGCGAAATAATTTTTATATTCTATGCGATTTTTCACATTGTCATAGGGTGCATACAAATAGACGTTCCAGTTAATTATGAGGAGTACCAGGCAATTTTTATTCCTCAGTAAGACGTCATGTCACGTCACTTCTGATGCATGGAGAATGTCCGCCGTTTTTGACTTGTACTAAGTGCACTAAAAATGTATTTTAATACAGTGTCATTTCATATTAGTACAAGTAAATAGTAAGAAGAATTTTTAATTTCATGTAGGTATAGTGTGATGTAATACTTTATAAATAGCAACTATGTGATGCGTTTTTCTATATAATTTAGACGAGTATGAGGATCGATTTTAATATAGGACAACGTTGCGCTCTAGGTATACTCACACAAAAATTAGCCACAGATTATGTAGATTTATATTGAAGAATATTAAATATCGGTCGAGTAATTTTTGAGTTAAATCATAACAAACAAGCAAACAAGTCTTTCCTCTGTAATATAATATTAGTATTTTATTTTAAGCATTTGAATTATTGATAATATAAGAGCTTCGCAATGTACATCGTCAGGTCGATTTCTATGACTCGTAAGTAATCTAAAGAAAAATTAGGAAATTCCTATCCAACAATATTTAAAATGCAAAAATGTATTTTTATAAAATATAAACTTACTAAATCTTTTCAAATATTTATTAAGAACCTCTGATGAATGTCTGCTTCAAATATTTGGGCAATAGAGGTGAATTATTGGAAAACCTTATACGAATAAGAAAGAATCGACTTTGTTTATATTATAATTTTTACGGCAAGTTATCTGTATCTTATACAATACGTTCTAAAAATAGTTTCAATGTTCGTATTAAGTAAGCCCATAGAAGACCTATCATTACCTAAACGCGAAATCGCCTACATAATATTCAGTCGATAAAAGATTAAGTATAATATCTAATATTAGAAAACGCATCGATTAGTAAAAATGGAAATCAAAAGAGGTAACACTTTACAATCAATAATCATCAGTCGGTTCATTGAATACGGGCGGTAATTATGTGAACGAGTTTGGAGCGTTAGCGATTATTGTAGCGGAAGCGGCAGCGGTTGCAGCGGCGGACACGTGGCGGCGACTCAGGTGCGCCCCGCCCCGCCCGCCCCGCGCGCCCCGCCCGCCTCTCGCTAGCCGTCAGCTCAAACGATCACCTCACTGTCAGACGCGCGCTGCACTCGACGTTAGAACGGCGGGAAAACACGGGCCGTTTTCCTTTGTACGCATCGAACTTCCGCGCGAATCGAATTCGAATTTCGAACGCAAGTTTGAAAGAGTTGTTTTATTTGTGAAGTGTTTTAAACGTGGGATGTTTGTGTATTTGTACTTTGAGTGTTATTAAAGTTTGTAAAAGCTTTCAGCATTCTAACTCATTGTGAGTATTTGTATTTTACTGAAATATTAAGTCTGAAAGTATTTACTAAGATGCGAAGAATAATAGTTTCTTCCAATGAATTGTTAATAATTTTTTTCCTCGAATTATTTGAAAAGTTGGTGAAAAAAAAATATATGATTTTATGCCCTCATGACAATATAAGTTTTCCAAAGTTTCCAACATTTTTGTAGTTAAATAAATTATATCATATAATTCTAATTTAAAACAATGTTTATATAAAGTTCTCTACCCTCATAATATTTTGATAATTATATTTTTTGTTCAATAAATCTATAAAAGAGTCACCTACTAATATAACAAAAAAGCTTTAAGTGAGTTACTTACTTAAATATCTTTTTAGATTATTGCAAAATATGTAATATCTTAGAATTATTAAACTTATAATAACTTTTTACATAATAAAAAGTCTGATCAACGTAAGTTTTACTAGCCGAATTTTTAATTAACAAGTAGGTATATAGACAATATCTGATTTAAAAGTAATTGGTCACACCAAAACATGTTTCCAATATAATATGGTGAAAATATATTGACTTTATGTCCTTTACATTTTAATACTCTTACAGTGGTATTAAGCTATGTGCAGGATACAATATATATTGTATAAATATTATAAAAGAAGACATTTAAAAGGTTATAAAATAAATCTCCTTTTAATATTCTTCAAAACAATGGTATAATTTGACAAAAAGTAGATAATATTAAAAATGTAGAGTCGGGCTGAAACAATAGTAAATATCAAACAATGATTCAGATCATTTCAATTTATAATTAATAATCGTGTTAATATCCATACAAAAGAACTGGATATCATAGGTTTAGGATAATAATACTCAACCGCACAGTAGCGGTCATAGAGTGTTAAGATATTATCATATAATGTAATTGTCGTACTGTTTTCTTTTCAGTCATTCTTATGTGTTACATAAGAAAACATATTTCCCATATATCACAAAAAACTGTACCGCGTTTTGTGGTCATTCCACTAATATCTATTTTATCTTGGAGCAAATGTTATTATCAGTCGGTCACGACTTTAATTAATTATATATAAAAGTAACAAATAAGTTCAAGCAAAGGCAAAGTAAGTAAACAAAGTATTTGTGGGAAAAAGCCAAAATGTTCAAAGGATGTCGGTGCCTTGAGATACAAAATAAAATGAAAAGCAATGAAATCGTTCGGCCCATTTAATGTGGACCGGACGGGAGTGACAAAAATCTTACTGAAATAAACTGAACACATGTCGACTGAATGTCACATGAAGGGGATTAAGAATTAAATGCAATTATTTGGTTATTAAAAACTATTGCATCTTTGTCGAATGGTGACTTTTTATAACAATCCAATACCTAAAGATTATTTGTCAAATATTTAATGATTAAATTAATGTATTGGGTATATATTATCTTTAATTACTAACTCGATACATAGTATTTCCTTTTATTAACGCGAGTATCACACATTTAAATAAAATACTGTATACCGGGTTAAAACACAGTTCAGTCTGGCCCGGGATCATGGTTGCTGAAAAGCATCCGAAACGTGGAAAAATAAATCGCGTTTTAACCGTTTCGCGTTTAAATACTGTATTAAGTTATTAAGTATTTTATTTAAGTCGATTCATACTTACATCAAAACATTTCACGATTTTATGAATATTCGAAGTAAAAATCAGATCAATATCACTTACAAATTGATGCCCTGTGGCTATAGTATCACCTACCGTCAGAGGAGCCTCACTTATTTAGATTTTTCACACTAAAAATATTCATTCAGTTTATTACCTAAGTTTAGTAACTCCTTTCATGTATCGAAGTCTTTAGAAGGATACTACCTATAATAGTCTTATGTTTTGTAATTAAAAAAACCTTTTAATTATCACCCAGATTTACAATTATCATTGCATTAATATCAAGTGAAAACAAGGCTATATCAATAATTGGTTATTTTTATATTTAGTCTCAATGTAAGCGGTGCAGTGGTTCTTACAGGATTGAAAATACTTTCAGTATAAACATGATACTGCATAAAACTTTTTCAATCTATTTAAATTGATATAACATTGGAATTCAATATAATATTAAATTTATTCATAAAATGTTAACGGCATCTTTCTAAATTGTACTATCATTGGTATATGTTTAATTAAATATATATTATTACCCGAGATAAGTTAACTTTTTAACTCCAACAGTATAGAGTCTTTGTTATTGATATCGATAATCTTAGTTGTTGAATGTACCTATATTTTATTACTCACGTTTCAAAAAATCAAAATTTTCGAATTCGTCGCGCATGCAATAAATCGCAGATACGTATAAAACGCACAAAATTACACGATGTACAGAAAAGTGGGAACATTTATCATTCGTTACGCGACAAATAAATCGGATACACAATGACTACTAATTTGCTCATAAAGATGTATGCACCGGCGGAGTTCATAAATCGGGAGAAGTCACATTCTACCGCACTGTCATAAACCTCGGCGGACACTTTTATAGCCCTACCACGTGGCGGGGACAAGATTTTTTCCGCACTTGACTTAACATGTGTAGCACACTTAGAATACCCCATGTAAATTTATTGTTTCTTAATAGACCTCCTGTGATACGCAAATATTCTTTGAACTTTGCAATAATTTTCATTGAATAATAATTGTTCTTAGTTTGGAATGAAATCAAGTTAAAACTCATTCTTATTCTGTAGATACGTAAATGTATATTGTTTTATTCAGATAAAAATAGTGAAACCAAATTATGAGGCATTTAAGTATATTCAAAATATTGTTTCTTAAATGTACTGAAATACACATTAATGTTTACACTGATCCTCCGTCGCAACTCACAACTAACGAAGCGTCGCACTTGACCAACTAATGTGTTTCATTTTATCACAGGTCCATCAATCAAGCTCCACTCTAAGAGGACAATTGAACCGGACCGCAAACATCTTCAGCACTTAACATGTCCAACTAGACTATTCAGTAGCCATCAAAGCATGACAACCTACGAGTAACCTTCAGACGAGAGAGAAAAAATAATCTGTTATCGATGAACGACCTAAATTATAACGCAGGAATGAGTTCCTACCAATTCGTCAATTCACTAGCCTCGTGCTATGGCAACCAAGCGCCAGGTCGCACGGGAACGCCAGTAGAACAAACTGGCCATCCAGGGCTGCCTACACCAGGGGCAGATTACTATAACCCTAATGCAGCGGCATCTGCTTACCCAAATGCCTGCTATTCTCCACCACAAGTCGGTCATCACTACCCTCAACACCCGTATGCTACACCAGCGACCGGAGCGCACATGCAACCTCAGGCTATGATAGATTACACACAATTACACCCACAGAGACTGGGGAGCACAGCGAGCCATATGCACCAACATTCAAATGCTAGCCCTGGTGCTCTTTCACCTAATTTATTATCAGCCGCATCTAACCAAGCAGCCAGTGCAAGTTGTAAGTTCGCTGATTCTACTTCTACGACAGGAGTCGCTTCACCACAGGATTTATCTACATCATCAGGCCCTGGACGAACTTCCCCCGGCTTTGGTGTTCAAAATACCGGAAACGCAACT
Source organism: Anthocharis cardamines (assembly GCA_905404175.1). Classification (NCBI taxonomy): domain Eukaryota; kingdom Metazoa; phylum Arthropoda; class Insecta; order Lepidoptera; family Pieridae; genus Anthocharis; species Anthocharis cardamines. Next base: position 8,345,894 of record FR989959.1, read on the forward strand.
AAACTTGGCTTGACAACACCAATCGCTTCACCAGTTGAACATAAGGCTAACGTGAACCAAAATATCTCAAGTCCAGCATCCAGCACATCGAGCAATGACAGCAATGAAGCTAATAACTCCAGTTCAAGTAATGCGAAAAATGCGAAGTCATCAGGAAGTTCTCAAGCTAATCCTCCACAAATATACCCGTGGATGAAGAGAGTTCATCTAGGCCAAAGTAAGTCTTTTTTATAACCTTCTTATTCAATTTATCATAATAACAACGTAATTAAAGAAACCCGCGATTCTCACCTTTTTATCGGTTGCGTAAAATCGTTAATGAATCTGCTTGTTGGTGCAACAACCACCGCCACGCCCCTGTTAAAACTAAGAGTTTTCTCAAAAGGAAACTATTCATCAATTGAATACTAAGGTGGAGACAGTATAAATTATATATCTGTTTATAAAAGCATTAGCATGCGTTAATGTTAGATCGATACAGCGGCATCTCTCTGATGAATGATAGCCATAATAAGCCATAATGGTTTAGTTGGCGGGCGTTCATAACTAAAGACCCAAACTTTTTTTTAAACATAATGATAGGAAAATCGCGTCACCTCATTTGGAGACTAACCTTCTGTTGTTACCGTATCTAATGTAGGATATTGGGTTATTAATATATTTTTAATTGGATTCTTAGCCCTTGTGTGCTTAGGAGGTATTTTTTCACCATGCCTTATATTTGTTTTTGTAATTTTCATGAATTATGTTCTGAGTTACATAAATTCTGACACTTGATAGCAAATGTCTCCACAACACGCAACACCTTATTCACTCTGGAATAATTTTACGTAGCTTTTCAGCTGTGCTTAATTGTTTTAAAAGATATTATTAAACTCGTATTTACAATTTCCGTGCAAGACGTTTGTGGGTATCGACTTAATAGTTTCGTTGATTTATAGTATATTTTAAGGACTATATAACAATATGGTTTCGGGACTGTAACCTAAAAAATACGAAAACATGGTGAGAACACAGCCTGCCTGTCACACATCGGAGATATCCCGAGATAAGACAGCGCACATGTTGCGCTCAATTCCTTGAATCTTTCCATTGTTTTACGGGTACTAGCCTTGTCAGGGTTCACTAGTGTCACTTGATGTCACGGGTGTCACCACTAATTGGTGCGATCGCGAACATGACTTCGTTGTAGGTTCGTGACATAGTTTTCGCGCGTTTAAATTAAGACGGTGATACATAGCACGCTTGAGTTTCAAATTGGGTTATATCAGAGTGTATGTGACATGTTGGTAATACATAATATGCTTAAAATATAATTATTTACATTGAAATTCTGGGAATTTGTTATGTTTAAGTGATAGACACGGTACAATATGCCAATATGATAGATAAGCATTATAAGTCAAACTGTTCACTCATTCTCTAAATATAATGTAGTTTTGATTTTGTCTGTGCTACATAATATATCATTCTTATGAAATGGCTTTTGAAAATAGAATTTATACCTTAATCTAAATAAATTTCACTAGTACCAAGGAGAAGCTTTTAATATTTAAACGGCGATTTATTTAAATCTTATTTCATGCAATTTAAGTATAATTATTTAAAAATAGGTACTTTACCATTTGTAAAACCATATTTTGAAGCAAATATTTTGTTAGTTTAATTTCATGTATTCTTTAATGCTAAGTTCGTTATATGAAATGTACGAGTAAGTCAATACTTTTATGCAGTATAGAAAATAAATTAACTATTGTTAGTATTAACTACTGTTTTTGTGATACTTTTGGACTGGCTAATTGTAGTTCATATTACATCAAAATATCAGCAATAGGACTCGGGAATCTTCCATGTTTTGCAACAATAACTCAAGTAGAATTAGACATGGCTGTGCGTGCAAACTAACTTAGTACCAATATTATTGTAGCTAAGTATATTTTGCAATACATTGCATACATATTAATTTGGATCATTAAAGCACTGAAAAGCTCTTATAGGTACTTAACTTGTGTTTACGATGACTATAGACAATCTAACGAATTCTAGTATGACTAATTATGCCATTTATTAATTATACCGTCATTTAAAGGATATGAATTATTACTCCAATATTTAAACTAAAATAGTATAACAATACTTATTCAAGAAGGTTGTTTTCTATTTAAATGCGATAGCGTTTAGCAAAACGTAAGAAGAAATATTTTTGGTGATAATCTCATCTATTTATATAGAGCCTTGCCATGCACTTCCGTCTTTAGGTGCTTGTGAAGGAAACGAAACGATAAAAAATCATATCTAAATGCTAATACGCAAATACTAAATCGATATCAGAAATCTATTAATTATTTATATTAATATCAAAATAAAACTCCTCGCAACGTCCTTAATTTATTACTAGTGTTTCATAAATAAATCAAAGCTTCGAGTGTAAATTATGACTCAAATAATGTTATGCTAAAGGTACGCTACGTAAGGTTTCGCGTTGCATTCGTTACACCGGCTCTGTTGTATTATTAATCTATGGAAATTTCAAACTGTGTTGGACGTTCATTACTAGAAATGCAACTCATTTGTTAGTTGCAATTCATAAGCCGCAACAGAGTAGGTTTTAGGCGAAAATAAAAGGAATTTTTTTGAAGGCTGTAAATTCCAGTCCATGATATCAAATGAAGTGACCTTTATAGTACTTTATTGCTATATGCTATATTAAGTTTTTATGCACGTTATTAAAATGCAAACACCTGTTGTTAAAATACTCATAGTTTAGAGTTAACATTTGATACGATCGAATCGATTCTTGCGACTTTTATTTACATGTCTAATTTACCATTATTATAAATCAATCCTTATTCGGTACAATTAAGACTCCTAAAAAAATATATTTTATTAGACCTTTTAAATAATATTAATCATACGACAATCATCGGTTTCTATAAACGTGTCTATATATTTTTAAACAGCCGACAACGCATCTGAAACATTTGAACTGATTTGTGGTGAATACTAAGCAACATTACAATGAATTCTGGTTTATAATGTTATTAAAAAAAATAGCTTATCAAAGGTGTTATACATATTAATCAGATCACAGTAAGTAAAAATGTGAACTATTCAAAACGGTCAGTACATCTCAGAGTACCTACATATTGAACAAGCAACGATTTCAGATACCTGTATAATTTTTTTTACTTACTAAAAATTTAATAAAAGCCTACGAGGCTGTTGGGTGTATACCAACACAAAAAAAAATTACAATGAACTAGGGACCCGCCTCAGCTTCGCACGTGCAATGTAGATGTAGGTACTATACACATAAAAAGAAATAGCCTATGTTACTCGCTGATATTGTAGCTTACTACTGGAGAAAGAATTTTAAAAATCAGTCGAGTAGTTTTCGAGTTAAATCGTAACAAACAAACAAATCTTTCTTCTTTATAATATTAGTATAGAATATAACCACTCAGCGTAAATCAATGTATTTCTTAGGATAAAAGTGAACAGCAGTCTCAGACATATTTGAAAAAGGAACTAATCACATTCCTCACTAAAGCTTCTCCTTGATGAAAGATACGCAATCAAGTTCCATATTATGAGCATCGAAGCGCATATGTTAAGAGTAAATAAAAAATAAAAGGCACGAGTTAAAATGAATAAATAAAGTGGAATGGGGATTAGTGAACGACCGCTGGTTGGTCGTCGGGTTGCAATGGCGGCGATGATTTTGCACATTTCACAGCGAAACTGGCCTGCCTTATAGTTATAACTAAAATGCTAACTCACTTACATAAAGGACCTCGCTCTTTCATATAGCAATGATAGTAAAAGTTATTTGTTGGAAGATATATTTCTTAGTTGCTTGAAAAGGTAATGAATAAAAAAAATATTCGAAAACCTGCTTATAATTGCAAGAATAATCTGTTTCAATACTCAATCAATAAAATATTAAAAATAAACAATCGAGCCAATATTACCGTCGTAAACAAGATCATGCAAAATAAAGGTGAAATCATAACATTCTGTCTTGGAGTCTAGCTAGAGTTTAGTAACTAGTTGGTACTAGTCTCTCTCTCTTGAAATCTGGCTAGATTGAGCATTACGATTTTTTAAATTTCCGAGTATTTAAAATAGTTCAACAACACATTGATTAAATCTTGTGTCACGGCTATCACTTACCATTAAGTTTCAGCTTTGGTTGTCGATAAATACTAGTATCAATCCTTCTTACGTTAGGTAAGGCTTTCAAGGGAGCAAAGCACTGCAACCTCTCTGAAAACAGCCTTACCTCGAACTCCAACCTCTCTGTAAACAGCAAACATAAGTCATAAAAGAACTATACGAGGCATCCAATTACCATCGCAGCCTACTGCCACCATGATCACTAAATGCCCATAAACATAATGCCATTTTCTTCTAGATAAAATAAATAATAATTTAAGCGCAATAATTGACATCCAATAATTGTAAGCAACTATTTACCCACGGATATTATGTACTGTTTACATAAAGAGTATTGAAACAAAAATTGTATAATATAACAGATAAAGAATGTTATGTGTTGTTTAGTCCATGAAAATCATTTATTGCTTCAATTAAATTGTATGTCTTTGTATTTATAAAAGACAAAAATACAAGGTCAAACCTGACAAGACCTTAATATTGTAAAACTACTTTCCAGTGGAAAGAGGTGATAGATCAATGCTACAGATGAACTTCCCAAACTCCGCTGGGAAAAACAACTTCAATTATTAATGCCGACTTTAACCTCTGTAAAATATAGCGGTGATACAACATTTCTCATGATTCCAACTTAAGGTAGAGGTAAAATCGAATATTATTTGTTTTATTCATTACTAACCTTTACCTGTGACTTTGTCTGTATCGATTTGAGTTTCATACTTTATTTTAATTTCTCAGAGGGAAACTTTTTAAAACTTATTTAAGTGATTTAGGTTGTTTGCAAATTTATTAAATAATAACACTACAATTATTTACCTATTTTTCTCATTCTAATCTAAAACTAAATTACGGAACTCCATTCCCGATAGGCACACAGAAATGTGCCTATCGGGAATGGGATTATTATTATTTATGCGGTTAAGGATATAAATATGAACTATTTGGTATTAAGAATGTACCTAGTACTGACATTGACACAATTACCAAGAATGGAAAGGATAAGGATGCCTTATGTCATTATTAAACGATGCTTATCTCCGTAGTAGAGATTTTACGCTTGATTATCCTCGCTACCTACAAGAACACCTTCAAGTTTGTCATAGTTTCCAAGCTATAAGACCGGGCTATTATTTACAAAATTATATAATAAATTAAATAATTACGACTTCTACGCATAAAAAGATAAGTTCTTACCTAGATAGCCGATGTCACTTCGCAGCCATCTTCATACAAATTTATCAAAATCAGTTAAACCATTTAGCAGAATAATTCTAATAAACCTACAAGTAGATTTACTTCCGTATTATTCCAGTAATAATCAAACCTTCCAGTTTAGACGTTTTCAAATCAAATTCAAATAACCATTTTGAATTCTTGAATTTTATAGTTTTACATATCACTCTAGATAAGAATAGGTTTGCCTAGTGGAGCAGACAGTCGCGAGTGATTCAACCCCACACTCTCCCGGCAGTTTCAAAAGAGCCCCGCCGGTGAGGTAAGGTTTGTTGAAACTTCCCCCTCTATAAAAAAAAAAAAAAAAAAAAAAAAAAGTGGGAAGTGATGATGCGTTATTAGAAATGGCCCGTCTAGGATACATTTACTGTCAGATTAAAAGAGACGCAAAGTTCAGAAAATAGAAGCCTCAGAATACAGTGAACTCTTTAAAAGACATTTGTTTAAGTAATTTTAAGCCTCAATCAGTGGCATATGTTTGAATATAACACCATTTCGAAAGAGCGAATCTTTATTTTATATAATTATAACTCTACATTTTATATACAAGGCAAAACACATATTACTATGTATATACAAAATTTAATTAACACATGCAAATATAAAGGCCGTCTCAGAATTTTAATTCAATTTCAATAGGCCATGTCGCCGACACTGATTAACATCAAGGGTTCTTATTGCACATGCGCCCGCGCATATTGCGTATTCCGAATTAGCATAGGAATCTCGGCTCGTTACTCAATGCTCTCGAGATTGTTAAGTGATTGTGTTTATAATCGATTGAAAATGGAAAATATTATTCTGTTTATTGTCCATCAACTTACTTATAAGGTTATTATATCGTCTAAACTGAGACTAAAGAGCAAAGATTTGAATTTTGTATGTATGTAACGATAAAACTCAAAAACTACCGGATCGATTTTCTTTCACCAATAGAAAGCTACATTATCAGTGAGTAGAATAGGCTTTTTGTGTATAATACATCTAGGTACATTGCACCCTGCGAAGCCAAGGCTTGTTGCTAGTAATATAGGATCAGCAGACCAGAGGGCTTAGCACGAACGACCATCGAAAAGTATTCGAATCGTCCATCTGTCAGTTGTATGAAAAATCATTTGAAATTTTATACAAATGACAGCTCGACGATACGAATACTTTTTCACAAGTTGTTCGTTCTACGCCTTCTGTACCAATTGTAACGAGCTACGGTCTCGTTGAAGCGTTCAGTAGAACATCATGTTCACATCGATAGGTCATGGCTTTGAATCCCCACGTATGGTAACTTCGGGCATTGATCGGGTGCCCGGGTGGGAGGAAAATCGAAATCCAATCTATGGATTTCCGAATTCACGAAGTAAAAATTAGGTCGACAGCGCATCATTGACTGATGTTCCATGTCACTTACCATTAAGTGAACCTCATGCTCGTCTGTCGATATCAGACATAAAAATAAACCCTTCAGTTCCCCTCGTCAAGTTGGAGTCGAGGTATCATTTGTATACAAAGACAGACACATTAGGTACCTTTTTAAATTGAATGCAACCTAACCTAAAACTAGGCTGTGATAATTGAAAATCCTTTCTTTATTTACAAAAGCATTTCAAAAATAGGGAATGGAAGTTTAAAAGTTCGCCATTTTAAAAGTATAATTTTATCGCTATCAATATTCAGACAAGATATATAAAACATATTTTTTTTATATGAAGAGACTAATTCAAAGCTCATACTGAGTAAGAACACAATATCTTTGTTTGTATATCAGAACATTTTCTCTCGCGCATTTGTTCATAAAACAAACGTTTAAAACTCTATTGGTATAAAAAGCCATACAGACTCAAAATACATGTGGGAAAACAGTTGCAGTGTAATTTTGTTGAAACGCTCACATATATTATGATCTGGCACATTGATTATGTAAATTTGCCGGAACGTGCATCAGCTGCAAACAGAGGAATGTTTTAGAAGAAAATAATATAATAACAGCATACAATGCTTTAACTAAATACAAAACATTCATTTAAATAATTAATTACTGAACTATAAGAGCGTACGAAACTGTAAACTTAATAGAACCTTTTTTTTTTGCAGAATAAAAATTTACATGTACAAAACCATGCACTTATTCCGCTAAATAATACGTATGTAACGTACACTAATAATATAAGATAATAAAGTAATATTTTGTCTGAGTTGAGGCTTGATAACGTGGATACCATATAATATTTATAATAAAAAACGAAAGATATTGCGCTGTTTGGTCCGCGACTGTTTTAATTTCTAGTTAACGATGAGCTAAACGGTTTGCTTCCCAGTAAGTGGATTCCCAAGTCCCACATAGGCAGGCATAGGTCAGACCCATTTCCGTGTCTGTTTCACTGACCAATTTTCTGTACAGGCAAGTAGGTGATCAGCTTTCTGTGCCCTGCCTTACCAAAATATTTTTTAAAAATCTCATTTCCCGGGATTGAACCCACGACCCCCGGTGCTAAATGAATCGCGCTAACCCCTGGACCATAGATAATCAACTAAACTAAACAAAATCAATATATGTATTGATACCGTTTAGTCTAGGTCATTACATATAATGTCCTACCAAAATAATGCACATACAAAAAAAATAGCAAATATAAAATAAATATTTTTTATTATATCTACTACCTATATAGATAAGATTTTTAATTTTACCCGAGCAACTCCGCCGAGTATAAGTAATACACTGATTAAAATACAGTATTTAGTTTAAAAAATGATTCTTTGTTTAAATTTTCATGTTCCTGAGTATAATCAAGTCGCTTCACATGTGAAGAACTTAGCAAAAAATCCGGAACGATTTCCGATACAGTTCGTTCCAAGCACATTGCCCTCTCATTGTTAAACGTTCAAATCGACGGAAACATCTCTATTTCGTGTCCATGACAAAACCAATGATACACTTATTGCTGTCATATTTGATATAATACTAACACTGCAATTGTTTTCGAAACCATAAATAACCACATACAAAAGATTCGCGGTTTACTCAAAAGCTAAACGGGCTGATAACTTTTTTTTCGTTGCGTCTCGAGACTGAGTTCCTGCGGCGGTACGACTATAAATATTAATACAATCAAATGTTTTGACGTGGGCCTTTTTAAAACTTTTATCTTGTACCTTCGCTCATTTTTTATATGGATCGATTTCGTTTTTATTTAGTGTTAATTTGGGCAGTGAACGTCTTTTAACAGATCGTAAAGTAGAGTGAAGTGGAGGGCGCATTGTGGCGCCAGGTGGCTATTGAATTTCTTCGCAAACTCTAGGGTTGCACATAATAAATTTAATTATTGTGTATCGTGTGAATTTGGTCAGATAAAATGTGTTTATCATAAAAAGCATGTCATTAAAACTAAAACGTTGTGCCCACCTTTATTTTTGTATAGTAAAAATAGTAGAGTTCCACGGCTTTGCGCTGGCGTGTGCGAATTTGATATTTTTCTGGGATAAAAAGAAGCCTATCCTTTCCTATGATTCACGCTATCACCAGACCATTTCATCGAAATCGATTTAACAGTTAAGCAGTTAATAAAAGACATACATACGTTTCATTTTTATATTATATAATGGTGCGCAAGAGCAACTTACGTAAGCAGTTACGTAACCAGAGTAGGTATATTTTTTTAAGGTCATTCTGTAATCTTAGGTTTAAAAACATTAATGAATTGAGCAGAAATCTGAAATACAAGAGGTAAATCATTTGGCTCATAATTATTGAGATACGCAATAGAAAGGTGCTCTAACCTTTACACAATATTAATTTTATATATCTTTACGACCTGAGATAATTTCAAATTAGCATAACGGTGATTACTCACACTGTATCATTAATTCCGAAATAAAAACATAAATCTTTGAGCTGACTTTAAATGCTGTAGAACAAACACCCACTATTTCATCAAAAGGCAATGAAAACTAAACCCTAGTAGAACATAAATAGAAATTAAACGAGCTTATTCCATTCTTTGTAACTGCGGTTTCGACAAGATCTGATCAAAGTATCTAAAATGGTCACAGTTAGTGGGTTAACCACTTTAAATTGTCATCTGTCTGATTTATTTCTGTTTCTTTTGCGGTCATCACATTTTTGTCTGTGTCCCGTCTCAGGGATGTAGAAATGGGAATGCTTTCTTCTCTCCGTATTCTTTGATATAATTTCATCATATTCATACAGTTTCGGCAATTCGTGATTATCAAATGATATCTAAAAATATATGTTACGTTACAAAAATGTAAAAGGATGACAAACAGGAACTCCACTCAGAATACGTTATGGCGCAGCAACGTCACAGTGCTGATTTTCATCATTCAGCTGTGCAGCTATTGGAAATAACTTCAAGACCTTTCAAAATTGGCTTCGTATCCAAATAACATAGTTTCTTGTAGCCATGCCTTTACATATTTTTTTTATGTTAGATATGGCCAGACGAGCATGTGGTTCACTTGATGGTAAGTGATACCTCAGCGACAGAACATCAACCAATGATGCGCTGTCGACCTACATTTTACTCCGAGCATTCGGAAATCCATAGACTGAAACCGAAACGGGCAATTTGCACTTCACGGTTTTCCATCCATGACATTTAAAAATTGGTTTTTTTTTGTAAAAATGTCTTTTCATATATTGCTTACTTTGCCTAACGTAAAATACCCAAAATAATAATCAATAACTAACAGTTTTAAAATCATTACAGTCCTTCTGTCCTAATTCACTAACAATAGTCTCGAGTAGGAGTAGTCATCTACTATTTGAGATGCTCTTTTAATACGTGATCAATGACTCATGAAGCCAGGAGTGCAAAGCCTGGAATATATACTTAGCAGTACAATCGTGATGTTTACTTTTAAGTGCATTGATAGCAAGTGTGTCCAGAAGGATAGCTACTAAGTCAGATCATAGCCATATTTTTACTAACGGCTTAACATCTGTAGCATAGCTCTCTTAATATGAGGCCACCTAAGAGTTCAAGATTCAAGTCAATAATGCGCAATTGTAGATAATCAATTATTAATAAAATTGTAATAATGACACGATTTTCCCTTCCCATTAAGAGAACCACTGTTTTGCTTACGCCACGGGCGAATCCAGTCAAACGCTCGTAAACTATAATCATTTGCGGTGCCCATAAATAATTGCGTAGTCCGAACCAGCTTTTTGTCGATGCGGCCGCGCAGGTAATATAGTCATAAATTTCCATAACCGCCATTCGATCTTATCAAACATGATTTTAATTTGATTTTGTAACCACACGTGTTGAGGCCGATCTTCGCGAGTTACGATCGTAGGTATAAGCAATAAACACACAGTTTAGTAGCACATAATAAATTTGCGAGGGTAACACATAAAACATTTTAATGTCCGTGGAATACTAATTTTATAGTTTGTTGAATTTGTAATTTTTGTACATTCTTAATGTTGCTTTTATCTCCAGTTCACGCTGTGTTCTCATAATTAATATCTATTATCGTCAATTGAGAATGATTTTTATATTTTAAATATATTTTGGGATAAATATTGTAATTAATAAATAGCAATTTAATACGGTAAAAGTTATTTAATTTATAAACTGACTAAATTATTTAGAAGAGAATAAAAAAAGAGAACATACTACGACGACCCCAACTAAAAAGGGAACAGCACAGGAAGTCTAAATTAAAAAAATAAATTTCTGATACTCGCGTTAATAAAACACAATATGTATTATATACAATATTTTGTTATCAAATTCCATAGTCAAGTCCTAGAGGATGAAATATGAAAACGTTTGACACGCACTCACACCCCCGCACTAAGATACTCATATGTAGAGGAAGACATTCAATTATTCACAGTCTAAAAAACAAAAACTTACTACAAGTCAGTCATATTTACTATTATCATTATTAAAGGTAGAGTTACTGCATATCAAACCTTTAGAATCACCAAGAGCTTAATCAAAATTACTTTTATTAATAGATCGGCCCAAAAACACTTTCTAACCATGAAAACAATACGAATAACTGATATACGTTAATTCATGAAAATTGTGACATCTACTTTAAAATTATATAAACGAAATATATACTTAAAATTATCAAAAACTTTAGAGTTACCGATATTTTAAACGTCTACAAGAAAAGGATTTGTATTCCGCCACTTCAATTCTAAAGTTGCGATATAATATGATATATCCCATCTTTCCAATAATAATCTTCTTCTAAATGCAAGATTTATTCACAAGGTGAAAGTAGCATTGCATGTAAGTGCCGACCCAGTTCACACGAATGTAATCGTTACAAATTGTCAAACATAATCAATAAGAGCATTATCGTCTTCGTAATGATACGGTGTTATGTAGTTCATCATGCCTTTAAACGTCTGACATGCGATATGTCATTTTAATTATATGATAGTCTGATAGAGTCGGTGTGTCTACGTTACTTGTTTTTTAAAACTTCAAAAAGCTTTACGTGTAGGTATTTTTTTTTTATTTTATTAGTGCTTTCAGTGTTAGATCTTTGACTTAAAGTCGCACATTCGCACATAATCAATAAAATGTTTTATTTTTATATTTTATTCTGTTTATTGTTACGGCTTAATATTATAATAATTATTTTTTTCATATATTTATTCATGTTCATCATGGTAAAGGGTCTATTAAGGCTATAAAACTAGTATCATAATTTACCTGATTAAGTCCCTTTACACTGTTTTAATTACTTCTTATCTTTTAATTGACCCTTAGATATGTTTAATTCATAACTATTATTCAAAGGCTAAGGTAATACTGACCGCTTACGAAATGATATCCATTCTACTTTACTATCTGCTATCAAACTATAATCCATTTATCACCGCTTTTGTTTACGAGCACCACGTATCATCGACTATTAATTATAATGCGTTCTTCTCTTCGAACTTTGACGTTCTCGCTGTGTGACAGACCAAAGATAAGAATGCTAATGTTATTTTATACTGAATGTACTTTTCGTTGTAATTACACAAGTAAAAATCAGTTTTGTTCCAACGTGATAAAGTACAAATTAAATTTTATGCATTTAGTAAGCTGCTATTGTGAATTCTAACCCTATGACGGTGATGTAAGATTGATTTTTGAATGTTCTTTTCAGAATTCAAACACCTTTGTACAGAGTTGAGAATTTTGATGGATGTCGTTATAATTGTTTCTGTATCGATTATGCCATTGATAAATATTTCGACTATTGCTCATTTTATTAATGACGTGGAAGCGGAAACGTCCTGGGCGAGTCGGTTGTGACGACAGCGTGACGTCACAATTAATTTTGGAGCTGTCAAAACATCTGTCAGCAATGTTAGACATCCTTTATTTGTAGTAATGATCAACAATTTAAAGTTAACGATGATTCAAAAAATGGCTAAAAATTTAAAGAAAGTAAAAAAGTTTCTTATAAGACACTAATGCTATAATAAGCCAAATGTTAGCAGTTTTAGTCAGTATGTAAGATACTGGACGAATTCTAAAATTATTGTAAGGCGGAGTGGATTACAAAATATATGCTACTAATTTCTTAAATTGTATGTTTAATATACATATTCGAAGTTTGAAAATACCTCGATCAGATCGGGGACGTTCTTCAAAATGGCCAGGTCAAAAGTACTCGAAACCCACTAGTGTATATGAAAGCATTGATAAAAGTAGAAGAAGCGAAAGTGGTATGTAAGGATCGGAGCATATGGAATTCCGTGATCTCTGCCTACCCCAATGGAAAAAAGGCGTGATGTACATGTATGTATAATAGTATGTACCTATTCATAATTTTCTAACCTTAAATTTGCAGCTACTTGAGTCAACTCCTGTATTTTACTCAACCAGCGCTTTGTTACGTTTTCTTTTTAATATTGACAATGAAAACTGTCTTGTGTTTTTACTGTTCCCTCTTAAGTACTTTCAAATAAAGGATGGATATATTATTATATGGGAACAGATCTAATTCCTTGATGCAATTAATCTAAAATTAACAGTACCGTATAAACCAGGAAAGCAACGAACCGAACCGGAATTTAAATAGTCTGTAGACAAGTTTAGTGTCGGCAATGTGATCCGGAATCCGTCAGGGGATGTTCGGTGGTCAAACGAAATATAACTTTCATCCCTTAATTTAGAGTTGAAGTTGAAATGGCTGTCATGGAATGAGAAAAATCATTAGATATAACAAAAAAATTGCAAGAAGCATTCTTAACTCAAATCAAATCAATAGACAAATTACCATTTGACAACACATTTTTTAAATTAATTTGAGCAAATTTTAATAAAAATATATGCAAATATCTTTGAAATTGATAGCCGAGCTTTCAATAGAAAGATGTTTAACAGAAATATAATACGAACGCCTTTGAATGCCTCTGTGGTTATCGAAACAAAAACATCAATTTTTATAGGTTGGAGAAAGATCACACTGCAATCTAAAAATAAATACTAATATTATAAAGAGGATTTGTATTTTTGTATGTAAGGAATAAACTCAAAAACTACTAGACCGATTTTAAAAATTATTTCACCAATAAAAAGCTACATCATCAGCGAGTAACATAGGTTATTTTTGTGTATAGTCTACACTGTACTCATGTGAAGCCGGGGCGCGTTGCTAGTAGGTATTATATATATAAGACTTAGACAGTTTCACGTCATACATTTCACATCATACATCAAAGATACAACGCCCAAACACGAACAATTTGTAAGAAAGTATTTGTATCGTCTGTTATCTGTATACAATTTTAAAAACAAATGACAGACGATACAAATAATCATATAGTCGAAGAAAATCTAGGTCTGCCCCAAAGAGACATACTAGGTATTAATGTTGAGGGTAGGCTTCATACCAACATAGGGTCATGAGAAGTTAGTCTCCGGGCTTGGCAAGTGACGCGGGTTGACATACCCACTTCATTAATTCTTCAAACGCCTGATCAATACCTTATTGCTACAAAGACGTGACTGAGGACTTTCTTTACGAATATTTGCTTTTGCGGAGACGTGTGGAATGGTAAGCAATAATATTCGCTGTTAAGCAATTTATTAGGATGGTACTGAATAGGTTTAGTAGGTATTTTTAATATATGGTTATATCTTAAAATCGTTGAAAGTTCTTTCAATTAAATGTGTGATACGCGCGATATGAAACGATAATATTTAAAAATCTTTTACTGAGTACTTTTAAAGACCGGCAACACACCTGCAAGTCCTCCGATGTATATTCGATTATATTACACACCGACGTCCGACAGCCCCTTATTACTTATAAAAAAAAACTTTTGAATTTGACCTAAGGTTTTTTTGAATAAGGAATAAAAGTAGTAGAAGTACTATGGTTAAGACTAAATTTAAAAAACAGCTGATTTAATTTAAAAAATATATTATACAATCAAGTAAACAGTTGTACAAAACTACCCTATACCGTTAGGGCTGCGTCAAAGCTACAAACTGACAGATATTAATGGTTATATGGAAAAAATATTGTTGCGTTTCCTTTCCCTAGCTTTTAAAGCGTAATAAACAATGTGCAATTAAAACGCCAATAGCAGATTGATGATTTTATTAATAGGTCCATCACGTGCAAGGGAAAATATCACTATTTATTTTACTAAAATTGTACTAATGCTTTAATATACGATAAAATACAATTTAAAAAAAAACAAAGTTTTATCAGAACATTAGAAATATTTAAACTACCTTAGTTATTTTATTTTGTATAAAGTATGTATTAAACCTGGAGATTAAAAATGTGGCGTGGAGTTTTTTGCCAGTTCTTCTCGTACGTACGTTTTAACTTTTGAGAACTGGCAGTAAATGTAAATTGCAAAGCATTTTTTTTTATTGACGTTCATAAGTGTACATTGTGTGAGTAATAATTAATTATAATTTCTAAACTCTCTAGGTACAGAACCAGCTAGCAAAACAGTACCTTCTTTGTAGTTTAAGACCAATGCGTAACAACCCTATATTATACATTAATGATATGCTTTTAGAAAATTATACACATATCGTCCCGGCGGAATTCGAACCCGCGACCTATCGGTGCGCAAGGTAGATGTTCTACCAAACGCGTCAAGGAGCGCGTAGGTAAGACACGTTGCCTATTAGAAATGTATTCGCTGATAGATTTATACATCAATGCATAGCAATGAAGTACCAATTAAAACGGTAGAGATAAGACGTCATTTCGTAATTGGTTCATTATAATCAGCTGAGTTGGGCGGGGCGGCGTGAATGTAGGCACCTACTTAGATATACTACATGCATAATACAGCCTTTCTACTCGTATGTGTATGTGTGAGGTTTATTCCGCATACATTTTCTGCTAACAGAAACCAAATAACAGTAGCATATTATTCCCGAGTCCTCTAGAGGTAATGGGACAGACGCATTTCTCAGTGGCGGGACCACCATACAAGCCCCAAACCCCGGCTTGCCCTATTAATTCAATCATAAAAATAACAATAATAATCCCTTTACGTTCTATCCTACTCATTTCATTTGACTTAGCTAATAATGATAATTCTAGTTTTAACAAAGGTATTTATTGAAAACTAGTTAAAAATAGAGAAAACGCGATTTTACTAAAACTGATATTTAAGAAACTGCAAGAATCACAAAACCTAAGTTGTCCTACAAAATGCTGGTTCTACGAGTTTTAAATTGTTTATTCCCGTTACACTACTCCGTTACGCTAGCCGATTCAATTATGAATGCGTACACTAAAACTGTTCAATGTTAACAAAATTAAATCTTCCTTAATTTTTAATAAAAACATTATGTGGGATATAAACAGTTAATTTTTGTATGGTATCTCGCTGTTGGCCCTATTGGCCTTTAGAGATTAACATTGTGGCTCATCAGCTTTGAAAAAACCGTTTATATTGTCTTTTAGTACCTAGTAATTTATGATGAACTCTTAATAATTTTAAATATTATCCAAATTGCAATTATGATTGAAGAATTTCATATTACTAATTTCATATTTTTATACTCTTACGCCTCTGTGCTAACACGGGACTTGGGTTATTCGAAATCTCTTTCATTATCCAATAGTTATATCAATGATGTTATGTCCATTAATAATCTCCTAAGCTCTATTTAAACAAAACTTTTAACTTCAGTCAATGAAGCAAGTACATGACGTGGGAAATTCATATTTTAAAATAATTATACGAGATGTTTAGAATGTTAAGACACCTAACTAATTATTAAAACCTCTACTTAATCTACGGTAGAATAGTGAACAGTGACGTGGGTAGTCAAAACATAAACAAACACGGTGAAAAACCGCGAAAAAATTGAGACGCGAGCGTAAATACTGACGCGGGCAGTTTATTTTGAAATGTCGTGAGTGACTGACGCTTGCAAGCCGCGCGCTTCTTGTCACGACCACGCCATGAATTACGAAACTCGACTACAATTTCAGTATTAGCATAATATAAACTAATATTCACTAGATGAATTAATATAAGCAACGAATTGAAATATACATGCATACATATACATCACGTCTCTTTCCCATTGCGGTAGGCAGAGATCACGGAATTCCATATGCTCCGATCCTTACATACCATTTTCGCTTCTTCCACTTTCATCAATGCTTTCATACACACTCGTCGGTTTCGAGTAATTGAAACATGACTTAGAATAAATGGTTTTCCATAGTCAAGGGTACCTCCGTGGTTCAGTGACATGCACCTTGTGTTTACCAGAAATTTCGGGTACGAATCCCTGGGAAACAAGTTTAATAGTAACGTTCTTTTTTTTAAATGAGCAGTGAAACGGACGTAGAAAAAAGTTTGTATCTGAATTCACTTATCCATAGTTAGTATAGATATGTATTCAATTATCTTAACCATGCTCTGGTTACAAACAAGTTTTCAATTTACTAGTAAACTTTCCCCATCGTTTTACGATCCAAAAACAACAAATTATTATAAGTAGATACTTATATTATTAAAACATGACATTTTATAAACGTATAGTTTCTTATTTAACCATTTCAATAGCTATTACCAATCTGTGTTTCAAATTTTATTTATAATCTGTGACTCGTTTTATTGCTGTGGAACTAACATTTCCTAACGCACTGTCGTATTGAAGAGGCGCGCGAGTGTCCTGTCATTGGACAAGCGTGCTCCCAAACACACCTCGGATTAAATAAATCCCTTCGCTAAGATGAAAAGCCGTCATAGAGTAGATGTGATGCGAAATAATGCTTCTATAATCGCTACTACTTTAAATAGTCGACAATCAAATGATTGCTCTATTAATCGTTTGAATTTGAACCATTTGTACCTCATTATTATGAGTACTGGACAGTAATTAATTTTAATTATAAACTGAAGTATCACTTTTGTAATAAAATATGATTTATTTTATTAATAAGGAACATCGTCATAGAAAAATCAAGTAAAAATAAGTAATATTATAAACGTTCTAAGGTCGGTTCTAAGTAGTATATAATTTAAAAGTCGATTTAAATTACATACTACGTTAACTGCATATCTTGGTATAAAAAGGTCGGTTTAAAAATAACATCCCATAATTTTCCTTACATAAACAAGTTCATAAAACGCAACAATGATTTAGCAGTAAATTTTAAATTACCATCACATTATAGGAGATAGAAATATAAACTAAACACGTAGTTAATACACTCTCAAATCTCTGAACATAAACCATCTCTTTCCCCGCGGTTGGTTCATCAGTCGACCAACAAATTAGTCGGTGTCACTACAATAATATACAATAAGGAACGTAGCTCAGCAGGCCAAGCCGTCGCATAAATCCCTCAACAGCGTCGAGTAATGTTTTGTATGGAGATTTCTTTCGACGAAACCACCGGTTGCCGTGTGGTGGCCTTTATCTAGTCGTAAATTAATGCTTGAAATTGATAAACGCTTTCTTAGAGCCGACGTATCTAAATTCTGAGCTAATTGTGCACGTGAAATTACCAAGTGTGAAATAGGTAACGTGGATTTTAAGAATTTATTTCTGTAAAACAACTTACAATAATATCTGCTTTGATAAGAGAAACGGTATATTATCTAGATTGTTTGTTATTTTTACATCGGAATGATTACATTTATTTTTATTATTATTATTTAGTTTCTACTGTACCCAATGTTATAAGGATAAGTTTATATATATTATTTTGTAGGAAGCAGTAGTAGTGTTTTATTTAATAGAGTTCTGCATCATTTGCCTATTATATTATAGCTACTACTTAATACGTATTTTTACTTTCGGAAAAATGAATTATCTATTTAACTTCTTATGTAGTTGAGATATGAAAATGTTTGGCACTTGGATCAGTTGGCCTGGCCTTTAATTACGTTGAATTTTCACATATTTTAAGGTAATTTATTGAAATTCATAAGAAGATAGTCTGTGAGATATTAACATTATAAAGAGGAAACATTTTTTTTTGTTATGATTTAACTAAATAAAATAATACGGCTTTCCTCAGTGGGCAAACGCCTAACATGATATCATCTCCTATTCTCAGGCTATTATGTTACATTTGCATTCTCAGCTTCGAGGTCTTTATACTTAACAATGTCGCCTTAGTACCACATTAAGCATTATTCGATGGTACAATTGATTTTCCAACCCTGTTACAAATTCACCACGAGCGGTATTTAAAACAAAGCGATTGAAAATATTCAACAAAGCATTAGCAGTAAATCAAAGTTCGAAAAAGTCACCAAATGTTGCAAAAATTTTTGCACACAATATCCAAGGTCGCATTGTAACTTCGAGGTCTTACAGGCTATTGTTGTTACTTTCTTTAGACCAATTAATCTACTAATGGACGCAGAGTTTCCTATTATACTTTTACTTTTTTCAAAGAAAGTAATAATGAGTCTGGCATATTTGCATGGCTGGACCCACCACGGGCAGGTAATGTCTGGTAATCGGTCGATTTGTCTTATTGTCAGAGACGTCGTTTGTTTGTGTTCGGTGACCGCGACTGTGCTCGAGATAAAAGTAATAAATTACATGAAACGGAAGGTGTTTGTAATGCTCGCCGCCAGAGGTGTGGCACGCTACATTAGGAGACGCACTCTGAGCAATGCGGATCAACCAGGTACTCTTATAAGCGTTCAATTTCATGTTTTAGTGCTCTGTTTCATAGAGGTTATTAATCACATGGAAAAGCCAAAAAGTTAAGTAGCTTTGCTTTGCGATTACTTCACTGTAAAATTATAATCGTATTTTAATTAATAGTTTATTTATACGGTTAAATGTTTTTGAACAGTTTGTGACCTCCAAAGAGACTTTGATTCTGATTAGTACTTAATTCAAAACTCACATGAAATATACCTTTTCTTGGAGATTTATTAGTATTGTCATTTAGTTTGTGTTATTCTAATATTTACGTAAAACTGAATTTTGCTTTATTTCTTGTTCTACCAGAATTTTTGATTACTTAAAAAATTAGTATCTATTTCTTCAAAAGCTACTGTCTAAAAGAACATACATATATAACACATTAAGTGACCTCTGTAAACTTGTTCAACCAGATTTATTTTAAAATTAATATTCAATTAGCTTTCTGCACATGATGTTGTTGGGCGTGCGTATTATTAACTTTAATTTATGGCATCATTTGCTGGACGATTTTTTAAATTATTGTTCGTTTTAAACGTTTCGTGGTAATTGTGACCGCGAGAGAGAAGATTACTTGGTACCTTCCTCGCAAGGGGGTTATAAACAATTATATAGTGTCCATGGGAAACCTTTGTTTCAATATTAATTCAATTCTTTATCAATTTCCCCGAAATTTAGTTTTCATTTATTTCTTTACAACTTCGCCCGCAACTTCTGCGTGGGAAAATCGGGTATGACGAGGGTTTAAAATATGTAATAAAAATATGTATGGTGTATCATCATAAGCCCTAGCGTATCTACTTCATACAGTAGAAATTCATATTAGTATTTCTGACCTGGCAATTGAATCACATAGTAATCGTTAACTTTATCAGAACTTACGACGAAATTAATTGTATTATGTGATCCCAAGCTTCATCTCAAACAGTTATATTGAATTTTTGAGTAACACATAGTAGGTATATTATTTATACCATAAATCGCCTAGACGAAGTCGCAATCAAAGGCTATATTTTTCATAGTCGTTAAATAAGTAGGCAGCAACAGTAGCTGTATAACATTTTTAATACATTTTAGGCTTTTTGGACAAATGAAGTAACCCTACTACTTGCAGGCCCTTTTCCTATTCGATATAACGTGTACACGAAGAAAGTATCAATGTATTTATTTTACTTTCGTTATTTACCTTTAAGTATATATACGTCTCGTACTCTTATCAAAGTATTTTTCTTATACGGTATATGGTAAATTAAAGAAAATAAATATTAGACTATTTCCCCATTCACAGCTTGCTACCTTGGAATTTACCTACATACCGGTTTAACCACTTATAGATACATTAAGCAATTTGTCTTACTGATTAACAATCTTCAACTAGGTATGTTACTAATTTTCATTATTGTTAATTTTTATTTTCTGTTTTTGCATATTTTCCATAAGAGAGTATTAAATTTGATAAATAATACTGTTTTTTTTTAATTTTAAAGCTATTATAGACGCCCCGGTTTCGCATGGATGCAATGTAGATGTAGGGTACCAACCATACACAAATGCCTATGTTACTCGCTGATAATGTAGCTTTCTATTGGTGAAAGAAAAAAATCTTCCCAGTATTTTTGGAACTTATTCGTTACAAACATACAAAAATACAAATCTTTATAATATAAGTGTAGATTATTTCACTGTTTTACTGTCATCAATATCAGTAATGTGGTATTTCTAACCAACTAAAACCACCTCGGTGGCCTTTCTCAATACGTATTATAGAGGACTCCGGTAACTCCATAGGTACCTACGCACCGTTGTTCTAAAACACTATCTTTTGCTGCCCTCCCAGGGTCGGAGACATGACTTTTCCCCTTGGACCATCTTCGGACCCTTTCACGATAAGCAGGGTCCTATTCTTGGCCCGAAACCTTGGACTATGTTATAATAATACCTAAGTTAAAATGATACTGACAGTAAGCGTAATTTTGTTCTCATAATACTTTATTAAAAGCATATAATTATATTAACTAATATAAGATATAATTAATAATTAATCACGTCTCGATTTATCTTGATATTAGATCTGTTTTAAAGTAGTTTGCATTTAAATTTGAATAATTATCTATTGCTGTTATAATTTTATTGCCTTATTAATCGAAATTTCTATACACACTATAATTTAAATGAAATAAATATTTCATCTTGCGATAAAATTGAAAGATATATTTGTTGCAAGATTTATGTTTTATTTATTCTAATTCTTACTCTGAATCAGTACGCCTACTTATCAGTGTCAAACATAAAAAAATCGAAATATTAGGTTGGTACAGTTGTTTGTGTAGATACAGAATACTGGAAATCAGGGCTTGAAAGCGGTAAAATTTTATTTTTCAAAATACGTGTCTGACTGAGATACCATGATATTAGTTTTAAAGAGTAAATCATACTAAACTTACCACACTATTTTTTTCAACCAAAATTTTTCGACCAAAAATGAAACGTTTATTATTTCGGTTAAGCTCCCATAGTAAATTAACCGGTTTCCGAGCCCTGATGAAAATATTAGGAACTTGACATTACAGTAAAATATAAAAGTACTTACGTTATAATATATAAATTGTTATTTAAATTGTATCTGCTCTTTTTACCACCTGCGATAGGTAGCGTTAAAATAATACTGATCATGACGTACTTATACTCCCTTAGCGTCCTCATACAATAGCACAAAAGCTCGTACAATTTTAGATTAAGACGACAGTCGCTTCGAAATAGATGATCAAAAAGTTCTAATAAGAATTTATCAACGGCGCCGTCTGCTCCCGCGCATAGATTTATTGCGTGTTATGTAAATGTGTACAAGATATTAGCGTCCTTAATAATTCTATGTCGCTGTTAGTCGAGAGATATTCAGTATTAATGCACATTGCACAGCCTTTGGCCACGCGGGAACCAATCGTGCAATCTTTGGCTGCCCTTTTATGTGCCGCTGAGATTAGAGTGCACTGTAAACTGGTGTGTATATTGAATTTAGTATAACAACTTTCATATACTTACTATATTTAACACAATATATAAATTTAGTATGCCTGCGTTTCGTATTTAAAAAGTTCATGATTCCTACATTCTGTAAAGTATAATATGCTTTCAAGTTTGACAATTCCTATGCATTTATAATAAACTCTTTTACTCAATTCAGATTGTAGAGTTCTATTCAGATGTAGAGTTGGTCAATACGCCGATAATGTCGCCAATCTTAATCTTCCGACGTCATTTAAAAATATTAATGTTTTGAACTAAATGGTAGGAGTTTACGAAGGTTATATAATTTTTCCAAAAGATTCAGTAGTTTTAGAGTCTACAAACAAACTCCTTTTAAGGTCGATCCTCCTTTTGATGAATTAAAAATAGGTCTCATTTGATAAAATGGTCTTTGCGTAGGTACCTACATATCCAATAGTTGTGTGTGTTAATAAAAAAAACTTCATAAATATATATGTATAATGTATATTCATTATTTATTTTAAATATTATATAAAATAAAAATTGTCAAGGATATAAATTCCACAGATGAATAAATAAAATCTAACATAAAATATAGAACATTTAACTACCCACTATTTAAAATTTAGTGCAACGATCTTGGTAATAATTTATGTAAGAAATTCAGTTCTAATTTATTTAAAAGTTTCAGTTAGAACTTTTAAATTACCCATATCGAACTAGACAGTTATCGACGATTAATATTTTCTTCTTTTATCCAGTAACACTTCATAAAATAGTGTATAATTTCTTAAAATTCATAGTGTTATTTATGTCACACACTGGAAGGCATTGCGCCAAAATGTAAGTCGTTGCGGCTACGATGACATTTGATGTAACTAAACATGAACGCTGGTTGGCTGATGACATAATTTAAAACACGCATGCTCTGTGTTAAGAGGATGTTGTCAGTATCTATAGAATAGGAAGACGAAATGATTAATTGATATGACTCAGTCTATCCTTGATCACAAAGAAAGTTCTCGAAGGTATATTGGATCTATAATTGTTATTAAAACAATATGGGAGTTTTAAAGATTTATGTGAATTACCTATTTAAGAACGATCATGGTTCATCTTAGACTGCGTTGTCACCATCAGTTGATGTCAAATGGACGTTCTCTCCGTATTAAAAAAATGCTTTTAAATTAAAATAAATAGACTGCTGAAAAATCAAGATAAAAATCAATAAAGAATAGGTACTTACAAACTTTTGTTTTTTTTACTATATTTCGCATAGAATAAAGTATTTTTCGTTTTCATATATTCGTAACGAAACTGTTTAAAACAGTAGGTACTACTTCAGTCTACTGCAGTACTAGTCTTTGTTCAAGTAAGTATTACGAATATTATAGAAATTTTAGAGATATTTTGTGTAGTCTAAAAAAGGGGTCTCTGTAAGTAGTACAAGATTCCTTACCAAGCATATTTTGAACTAAATGGAATAAATATTGAAAAAATATTCTTATCACGGACATCGTTTTATATATTAACTCTCATGAGACCAACTCAAGATTCCATCTGCGGCTAAAAAGAAATAAACTAACTGAAAGTAATTCAAAAGTTTTGTAAAGAAGCACCGCGGGACAGTTTAACACATGGCCGCGATAGTCTGCGAGATACTGGACTAAAAAAATAAAAGGTTACTCGAATAAAACGGAATCACGAAGCACGGGTATCTTAAGTAGACTCGTGATAGGCAAGCGACAAGTTAAAATAATTACCCCTGAACTAGCAATAAAAAATAACGCTATATTTAGCCTTAATTTTATCCACCTCTTGAATCCTGTTATGGTATTTACGGGTGGCTACTTAGTTTATCATGCGACTTTAATTGAATTTAGTCAACATCTCTTCTTCGTCCTTGTGCTTGTTGGTTTAAAGTTAGTAAGTCGATTATCGCTTGTTTTTGACATATTTGGCTCATACCTTGTCTTGTGTTTTTTCTTCAAATTCAAATTCAAAAACATTTATTTGCCAGAATGTAGTGGCTACAGTACACGTTTGGTTGAGTTCTAAACATTCTGCCCGTATATTGGGCGTGCAAAAATAACATTATTTAAAAAAAATTACAACATTATTATTTAATTATTTAGGAATTCAAAATTTTCAATTGTCAATTTAGAGAAAAATGTCAATATTTACAAAGTCAATTTAATACATATCAAAACCTATTCATTATTGTTACTATACAGAAATTCATTAATATTATAAAATTGCTTTGTCATCAACCATTTCGTCAACCTTCTTAAAAATAGATGTGTTGGTAATTTAAATTTAAAATGTTAAATAGCTTAAACTGCCCTTAACTTATTAGAAGTCATGAGTTCTTATTCTAAAACGTCAATATGTTGCTGCAAAAATAAAGATGTATGGAAATCGAATACAAAAAGACAAGGAAAACCTTGAAACAAGTAGTTTTCCGACAATACAACCTTCAATATTTTATTTTAAAGCAATGCGAATGACGTCTATCAAATACATCTAGCCTCTAAACTCCAGCTCAAAATTCAATAAACTAGTCTAGATCTGAATTCAAAAATCGCCCGCTATTCATGATTAATGTTTTTATATTGAATATTGTAAGATGAGCTGCTTGTTGATGCACCGAGCGACTACTTATTGTTGATGACATCCACGAGTTGTAACTCCATAGCAACTGATGTTTTTACTAGTTCCCGGCCTAGCATGACCGCCACGAGATATCTCGCGGACGAGAGAAGACAAACTAAGATGTAAGATATCTCGATATATTATATCTCGACATCGACAATTTTGATGGAAAATATATCTCGATCGACAAAAATATATATATTTGATATTAAAATTCGAGTTTTAAGTGTAATTGTCATGTTAGACCCGGAAGAAATAAAGAGATAATCAATTAAAACACGAGGAAACGGTCGACAAAATTTTGTCGCGGTTGTCATGCTAGGCCGGCAGACGATATATCTCTTGTCTTTATGTAGGCATAACGTCAAAGGATATATGAAAAGAGTGTGAGTTCCCAGGTAACTTTTACGCAAGTAGGTAATCAGTAGGTAGTCTTCTATGCCCTACATAAAACAACTTTTTTTTAATTTTGATTAGCCGAGCGACCGTTTTAGTGCTAAAGACAACACTCATACCAGTGAGGTTAATTTCCTATTTGAGGTTAAAATTCTTCGTATGGTGTTCAATAATATGTACCCGAGCGAGCGACCTTTTGGACATGTTTTCGGAAAGTTAAAAAAATATATAGAAACACAGGATTCAAGTCGTCCAATATTTTTCTATTGTAAATTAAATACAATAGGTAGAACAAGAACTAGTAAACCATTTCAAATATTTCGATATTATCTTTAGAATTCAATTAATCTTAAGTCCTAGCTATGATAGTATTTGCAAGCCACGTTTAACATATACCATTTTTCTTAATTTATATAGATTATTAATGAATACTAACACTCTAAAATAATTGTAATACTTGTCGTTAATTATTTATATAGGTAAATACCCGATGTTATCACCTTTGAATAATGAATGCTTATCTTTCGTAATTTAAGTGCATTACCAATTACAGCATTTACGCTTCAGATGCCTTTTAAGGATTTGTTAAGAAGGTCCGAGTCCCTTTGTAGGACATGCGACAGACTCTTTTCTTTGTGTACCAGATAACCTGAATAACTTAAATAAATACCTACTTATACATATTTTCACCAATTTGGAGAGAAGTATTTAGTAGCCATGACAAGCGCGACAAAATTTTGTCTACCGTTTTCTCGTGTTTCAATCGACTATCGCTTTATTTCTTTCGGGTCTAACATGACAATTACACTTAAAACTCGACGTTTAATATCAAAAATAGATACATTTGTCGATCGAGATATCTTTTCTATCAAAATTGTCGATGTCGAGATATCTAACATCTTAGTTTGTCTTCTCTCGTCCGCGACATATCTCGTGGCGGCCATGCCAGCCCGGCACGTTTACCAATACTAATTGAATCTTATGTTCATAATCATATTCATTCATGTAGAAAGCTTCAGAACTTTAGGGTTTGTACAAATGAACTAAACCTTAAATTTTCTAAATCCAATGGATATCTTAGTTTCAAGAGCATTAATGAAACTAAGTTAAAAATTGATATCATTATAAAAACTAGTAACACGCTCCGGCTTCGCACTGGTACATATAGACGTACTGTAAAAAAAAATTACTTGCTGATAATGTAGCTTTCTATTGGTGAAAGATTTTTTTAAAAATCAGTCGAGTAGTTTTTGAGTTAAAACGTAACAAACAAATGTTTCCTTTTTATAATATTAGTATAGATATAAAAGAGTAATTCCCGGGTCTCCTAATGAGGCGTGAGGCCATAATATATTGGCCAGGTGACTGTTCATATATGAGGCCATATATGAACAGTCACCTGGCCCCTGCCCACCGATTTTTTTCCCCGAGACTCGAACTCGGGACATCTAGTATACCAATGAGTCATAGAGGCGGCTACCATTACGCTTAGAGAAAATTATAGAGACTCTAGTACAGTGATACAACTTAAAGTATGAAAATATAAAATTACTTAAAAATCGCTTTTTCTTGTTATTAATGATCTCATAAAATTTATCTATTCTATAATCACGTATGCAATGGTTATAAAAATACACATGACACTTTTATTACACGTATTTCATTCTCATCTAGATATCATTAGTAATGCTCTTTGATGTTTTGTCGCTAAACATTTTTATTTTGGCATATATAAAACGCCTATTTCTTATATTGTGCACCCTTGTTGATAGAAATATATAATATGTTCGATGAAAAATTATTCTGATTCACTAGAATGTGTATTTTAAAACATAACTTCCTATATACCTACATTCTTATATTTATTTATCTGTAATAAATTCCTTTGTTTTTTTTTGCAATTTATAATAATATTTTAAACAATTTTATTTACCTATATTAGCTAGTTAAAATATCTAGTTTTGTTTTTAACATATTTATAATTTATGTTAGCATTTACATTGTAGGTTATCTTCAAAGAAAACATTCAATTTATTGATTATAATTTTTATTAATAAAATAATATTGTCTTATCCTCAAACTAGCAACGCGCTCTATGTAACTCGCTGATAATGTAGCTTTCTATTGGTGAAAGAATATTTAAAATCGGTCCAGTAGTTTTTGAGTTTATTCATAACATACAAAAATACAAATCTTTCCTCTTTATAATATTAGGTATAGATATAGATATATTTTGTTTATATTTAATAGATGACCATCAGGATGACTTAGTGGTGGGTGATACTTCAACCACATTCCCCAGTTTCCTTACATCTGGGCAAAACATGTTTAATTACAGAAAATTATATACATCGGAATTCGAACCCACCACCCACCGAAACCCAGTGTGTACTAACCATCGCGCCAATGAGCCCAACAAAATTTAGGTTTTAGGAGTCTAATACTCTATGCATGAAAAACAAAAATCATCTCCAGACACTAGCTACTTTAGTTTTCAAATTCTTAGACTCATCCATAGGTAAAAAGACGTCATTCATTTAAAATTCGACCATGCAATATGTCTAGACCCAGACGGAATATAAATGGTCTGTGACCTAGAATTGTGTATGATTGAAAAATATAACGTTTTGTGTTTAGGCTTATAACAGAAATTTATGTTTTTCAATATCTAAGCCTTTTGTTTTGATACTTGAAATCAAAATAACAAGTGAGGTATGGGGTAGACATATTTTTGTGTCCGTTTCATTGCAAGCTAAACCCAAGTTCTATAACGGAAACGGCAAAAGGTTAAAATAATTTAGTGGTTATTTATAAGTAGTAAATTATATAGATATTCTTCATTTTCAATTTTAATTACGAACCTACTAGCGATCCGCCCCGGCTTCACATGGTTGCAATAAAGATGAACACAAAAAAAAATTACTTGAAAGAATTTTTAAAATAAGTCATGCAGTTTTTGAGTTTAATCGTTACAAACAAACAAACCAATATTTCCTCTTTATAAAATAAGTATAGAAGTATAGATAACATAGTGTTATTGAATGATCTTAATCATAATTTTAGACAGCTTTTTAATATTTTTTTTTTAATCTAAAACTTAAGTGTAAAAGGCCTAACTTGGATCAATAGTTACTTAATAATTCAGTGACACTTGATTTATTACAGAATAATGTATTAAGAGCTTGTTGTCTCAAATGATATATCACATATACCTGTTCTCAAGTGTTTTTCTGAATTCATCTGCACTTCCTAATGAAATCAGATTCAAATTTGGTTATTGATATATGCGTTTCATCAAAATCACCATAATCCTGAATACGTATTGAAATTCATATAGCCTCGTATTGTATCCATTCGTTTCGTCTTTGTACAAGGATTATGTTAAAATAATGCTTCAAATCAGTTGTTTGTGCTTCGTGCTGTCACTAACATTTCAATCATAAGTTTTTGTTGCGGCTTCACTCCTAGCTCTCGGGGGACATCGAATATTTATAGTTTTTAAACATCTTTATCGACGCGGGATTGACAACTTGGACAGTATAAGGGAAGACATTGCTCGCTCCTGCTGTATTTAATTCGATTGTTTCTTATATTAATCACATCGATTGTATTATTATGGCTGTGGTGAAAGAGCCTTTAGTCTTCAAATAGCTTTGACTTTTTTTTTTATTTACTGATAAGGTGTAGTTTATGATTCTTCTAATTGTTTCTCTTTGATAAGTACTTAACAGAATATATTGTTATTGACTATCACCTTTGTGTTTACCAGACTTCTTACTGAGTTTTTAACTTAATCTACCTTCACTGTAGGAGTGGGTAACAATTAGTCTCTATTGGAATTCTAAATACTATTTATATAGTTTTTCATGGCTCATCATAAAAAGTTTAATTTCTATAATAAAAAAATATTTATACGCAAAATACCATACATAAGATAACAAATTACAACTAAACATACCTAAATAGATTATTCCTGAAGGGGAAAACCACTCAGTATACCTACGTTAGGGTAAAACCCTAACACTGATTTTCAGTGGCTCAAGTGAAGATGCGCTGGCAGAAATGACATGAGTACTGATCGAGTAGGGTTAATTGTTGAGAATTTGGCGAACGATTAATTAAAGTGGCGGATAAATAAATGTAACAAAGGATCTGGTTTAATTTGGAAGACAGGTCTCATATCGATCACGGGTGGACTGGCGATCGTCCAAGCCGTTCGGTGGGCTGCGGCGTAGACGTACTGTGACAGGTGCGGCATGCAACCCACGACTTTCACAATTCACACTTCATAGTTCTTACTCCTTCTATGTATTCCTCAATTTGTCATTCTGACTCCTAAAAAACACATGTGTTTTAGATATGACTTAAAGTAAAATAATATGCAAGGAAAATACCGTCAAAAATTAAGCTTAGGTACATGTTGGAAAATACATATAAAAAATCTCTCATTTTTCTTGTTTTAATAATACTTCTTTAAGAGAACTACTATTTGACCGCACCCAACTACCTACACCGTATCAGGCCGTGCTATGAACGTATCAGGCACGGAAAGAAAATTGCAGTTGACTCTCGGTATTGGTCTGTGCCGAACCGGTCTACTAGACATACATTCAATACAAATATATTTTTTTACATGACTTATTCCTAGCACGGTCATAGTATGATACACTGTAGAGTACAGACTACTTTACGATAAAATATCTGATCTAGAAAAAAAACCTGTGAAAATTCTACGCTATCAATTGATGTCTAATACCAGGTTATAACGAAGTAGTTCTCTTCCTCTGTTGAGTTTTTAGGTCTTAAATAAACCTAATGTTAGGTCATTATTGAAAATATTTAGTTATTTGTTCATCAGCTTAAGAAAATTTTGAATGTAGAGTAATAAATTCTAATGTATTATAAATTGCGCGGTGCTTTATAACCCCTTAACAGTAATCTTGTTCAGAATCGTGCGCATTGCCGCAAGCTGTACATCACAATCGAGCAAGCGTGGCACGAACTCGATCGAGCCAACTATTCATAGCCGCTAACACGGACATTCAGCCCTTAATATCAACATATCTCGTATTCTGATCGGGATAATTCATAATGTATGATATGCTTGACGTGTATTTGATGAATCGATGTTTATTTTTCAGGTACCGTGAACGCGAACGGAGAAACAAAACGTCAGAGGACATCGTACACACGATACCAGACGCTCGAGTTGGAAAAGGAGTTCCACTTCAACCGGTACCTGACGAGGAGACGACGAATCGAGATCGCGCATGCGCTCTGTCTCACTGAGAGGCAGATCAAGATCTGGTTTCAGAACCGACGCATGAAGTGGAAGAAGGAACATAAGATGGCATCAATGAACATCGTCCCGTACCATATGAATCCGTACGGCCACCCATACCAGTTCGACCTTCACCCGAGTCAATTTGCGCATTTGTCCGCATAGGATCAGTGGAATTTTTCGAATAGTGGATAACTGATTTACTAAATTTTCCAGTCGACCGAAATATACCGGGGTTGCATGTAGCATCGCCAACGAGGTAAGATGCTATAGCAACTAGACTGAATCAGTTATTCGCTGCTCGAAAAATTTCCAAGTGTCAGTGACATTAAATGGACAAGTTTAGTGATTTATTAAAGAACTATAGAAGAGCAAGAATACATCAAGTGTGTCTCCATGTGTGTTAAATGCCCAACAGAGTCTACATGAAATTATAATACACGAAAACCATTTAATATTTATAAATGGTTTAAAATCTACATCCGGCATTGATTACGATTTCATACAGGTTTTGCAAGTACGAGTAGGTACGGATCTTCTGTTGCGAATGTCAAATAACATGTTGAAGTTAAATGAAAAATATAACTACTTACTAGTCACAAGATAATTGCTCGGTCTGCATAATGTTTAAAGACGTAAGATAAAAATATTGTTTCAAATTTTAAGGATAGTGTAAAAATATCATGATGGCTATGTCTAAATTATTTATAAGTAGCTACATAAACGTCTCCTTCGAATCATTTCAATACTTATACAATAATAGGCGTGTACAGATAAGCCATCGCTTTAACAACAAATTCGGAATTGTACAGGGAAAATGAAAATTCGAAATCTCAGAAAAAGTGTTTACTTGTAAAGGATTAAGTTTATTAGGTAGGTGATAACGCAAAACTAATGATAAAATTTTGGCAACAGCTTGAAGAAGCGATGTGAACTTTTTATGAAATAAGCTCAGATAATAGAAATTTGTGAATATCTAGATTTCTATATATTGTAAATAATCTTAATATTATGTAGGTATTTTGAAAAGTTAATATATTCAATGTAGTACCTACTTCTAAAGAACTATTTTATGTTCCTGTCTTTAGTGTAAATAACAAATATTTGTAAGTTAAGGTTCTTAATTCAAACATAGTTTAATGACATTACTTAGTTATAAAATAATAATAATATAATAGTTTAATTAATGTATAATATAAAAATGTCTACCAACGATACCTATTAATTAATTATTTCATGGGACAACTAGTTTAAACTTAATCGCGGTTTCTGAAATGATAATTTTTTTTCTTTCTGAATTTGACTTCAAATTGACACCCCCAGTGAAAATAAGCTAACAAAAGCAAAATTGACAAGCGGAAATGTTTGGCCCAAAACATGTTTAATTATATAATTAATGTTACTAAATATTAACTTTTAAAACTTAAAATGGTCAAAGATCTGCGTGATTTCTTAATCTTAATTAAAATTTGTATGATGTACGACACCTAACATGGATTCACCCTAACTCTCGACGCTATTGTTGAACTAGTCTAGAAATTCTCATATCAGAAACCTATCTTGTTGTATTTGTAAAATGTACTTAATCTAGAAATAGAAGAATTCGCCTCTGAATTATCTGTAAGCTACGGCTTATTTATCTTTCTTATATGAAGTTTCTTAAATTTTTGTTAAATCTCATTAGAAATGTCGTAGGCAGCTGTGATATTTTGTTAAAATTTTTCGTTAGTACAATTTCAATTTTTTATGGATTCTTTGTCTCGTTCCAAAAATGACAAACGCTATTATGTTTGTTTACCAGTGTCGATAGTCCAAAGTATCTGAATCGAGAATTTGACGGAAATAATGGGCATCCTATTTTAATATAAATGAGTTAGTTTCGAGAAACGGAGCCTTATTCGACCTCATAGCATCTAATATCATCTACCACCAAGTGAACATCTTCTTTGTCGACATGACATTTTTTTTTCTACATAAGACTTGAACTTGCTACAGTAGCTATTTTATTCCGAGACTATTCCTTCTCCGCTAAAAAGTTATGGGAACGTAAAAAAATATTCTAGAAATTAATTGACATTTAAAAACTGTAGGTATTCGACTTAAGTATCGATGCACTACTATGTAATTGATTACGATTCCTAACTCAAATACAATATTTATCTTGGTATGCTGTTATCTAATTATTCGAGGCAGATTACAGATTAATTTTTGTTAGGATGTTTCATATTAGAACAGTATTTTAACTGTTACTCGTCACTGCCGTAGCATACGGTTTAAGAATTTATTATCTCAAAAGAATTACAATAACAATAAGCATCGAGATCGAGTTGCTGAGAAAATAGCACTTGTGAAACTAAAACACTGCTATGAAACTAATCAGAAGCATGTAATTTTTTTTAATATTATTATTAGCTTTGGATTGAAAATATAATTAAACGACAACAAGGACGCCAATAAGGCAATATAATATTATGTCTATCAAGTTTCAATATTGTTCTTTTTTCCAATTTCAAGTTTTCTTATCTGATTTTTGTTGGTTTATTTATTGTTTGTAAATATTGATAAGCGAATATTGTAAATTAATGTTTACATTCAAACAATTTACAAATGTCATTTGTAACTCACATAATATTAATATTTGCTCTATTTTTTTTCCTGTGCAATAGGATGTGGCCTATTTTCCATTTTTTAATATTGTACAAATTGTTTTATTTACTTGTGTTATTTTTTTTGTAATTATTAAACTTGTAAGTATCTATCGTTCATTCCAATTTAAATGAAATACGTATGCTACATCATTTAAATTATTGTATTTTATGAATAAAGTGTATTAAATTTTGAAAAATTGGTGAAAAATATAAAATAAATTATGCAGATAAACTTTGCCTTTTACTTACTTTGAACTTGAACTTTATCCATTCAACTTGATGAGGCTGGAAGGAAATAGTCAATAATATTATATACGCAGGACTAATTTTATATCGTTAGATTTAAGTTGAGGAATAAAAAAATACACTAGACCTATATTTCTAAATGCAAAACCAACAATTTTTCCAAACATTTAATCTAAAAAGCTTGTTAGAATCCGCAATCAATTTTCGAATATAAAACAATTCGAATTTTTCCTATCGTTCACTGCAACCGCCAGCTTGACGCCGTTGGGCTTGATGCTTGTATTGAGTGATGATAAATGAACGGCTCCAGTGACATGACAGGCGAAGCCGGGGGCGCCAGGGTACCACGTGCCAACAAAGGAGTTGGAAATGTGAAGGTTGCTTTAGTTTGTAGGTCGCGAGTGCGTATCGGAGGCTGATTCTATCAATCATCCCGACGGAATATTACGTTTTGCGAATATTTCGTTACCGAATATGCATAAATATTTTCTGTTGTGCTTATAATCGCTCGCAGATAAATTACTAAAATCAAAACCGGTGTTTTCTACTGTTAATTGAAATACTTATTTGGTAATAAATTACCGAGGGTGACTGATATTATCACCACGGGGTTGGATGTTATAATGCAAGCATCCTAAGAAAGGACATACTAGAAAAAACACAATAGTTAAGTAACAATTTGATTAACTCATTCTCGTAATTATTTCCCAACAGTACATGACTCTGTACTCAGTATAGGCTCTGGTAAGAAGTTCTAATTAGAATGATAGTGAAATAAATGATGTTTGACGGGCTCGTTGGTGCGTTCGGTAGAACACCTGCCGTGCGCATCGATGGGTCATGGGTTCGAATCCCACCGGGATGACATGTTTGTAATTTTCTGTAAACATATCTGGTAACTTCGGGCATTGAACGGGTGGGAGTCGAAATTCAGAACGGCGAAATTCAAACCAACTTTCATATATTAAAGTGCATATTGTGCGTTTCGGTTTCAGTCTATGGTTTTCCGAATGCTCGAAATAAAAAGTAGGTCGACAGCGAATTCGAGCATTTGGAAATTTTTAACAGAACTGTACAATTTGTATGAGAATAATGGATAATTATGTTGGTTCGATACCCGCACGTAATATTGACCTAATATAATTAATGTTTATTTTGAAATAAGTACCTTAATGTATTTTAAATTTCATGCATCTTACTTTTTGGTTGTTATACAAGAAGTAGGTACCTGAAGTCAGCGGTGGGACCACCTTTTGGAGGATATACAAGTTTGATATTTCGTTGAATGACATCATAAAAACGTTCTACAGAATTCCTTTTCCCTAAGACATGTAAAAATAAAATTGGTCCCCAAATTTGCCGTCCTAGGCTTGAGCCTACTCATCCTGCTGGTAAATCTGCCACTGAGCTTGTATGAGTGTCTCGCTACTGCCTGAAATATCTATTTAAAATCAGAACTGATACTAAGACAGCAAGCAGTCTTGCGATGTATATCAAATTCTGTTACAATGAGTAATATTATTAATGTTGGCCTGTCCATCCGATTGTGGGCTCAGATCGCGAGATAGGTTACATTAAGGTGTGTTTGTGGTCGCAAATCATTTTTCATTCGTCGTGTCTCACGGGCCGTGTATGACATTGTTTTGACGACGATAAGATTAGTGGTATTTGAAAAATGCTCGCTCCGAGATATTAGTTGTTGATTTAATAAATAACATTACTCTTCTTGAGTTGAAAGATACAAGTTTTTAATGGAGGATGGATTTGATTAACGATTAAGTAATATAATTTTAGGCTCTTCACAGAATCAATGTAGGTAGTAGATATACAGTAGAATCTCACTAATCCGGCATTATTAAAAACCAGATATGTCGGTCTATTGAAGTGCCGGATTAGTGAGATTCTACTGTATATCTAATAATTACACATTGTATGTCGTGATCAGGTAAATAATGGATTTTATAATTTATTAAACTAAGGTTAAAAATAGTTAAGTATTATCTGTCATTCCAAGGTGTATCTCTAATCTTTATACATACTACGAGTATATTACCATCTAGGGATGTTACGGAGCTTCGATTCCGGTTCCGAAAGGTCGGAACTTTCGATTGATTTTGCACCTCCGATTCCGATTTCGGTTCCGATAAATTTCAATCGGAGGTTATAATCGGAGGTCGAAGCACAGCGGCGGCGGCGGCCGCGATCAGCGCCATTTGATTTAATTTACTACGGTATAAAATTTAAGTCAATTCGTTTATTTTTATTTTCAACAACTAGGAAGGTGTTTAATTTTTTGAACTGATATAAATTAAACTGATTTATTTTATTACACATCTCTCTTTTGCTTCTGCCTCCGATTCTGGTTCCGGTTCCGATTCCGGTTCCGGTTCCGGCAAACCAAATTTAAAAACTCCGATTCCAAATTCGGTTCCGATAAAACCACTTCCGTTACATCCCTAATACCATCGATTATTATTATTATTTAGTATCCCAACTTTTTTCCTACCTACAGTACGTCCATGTAAAATAATATAAAGATTTAAATAAAATACTGTATAACGGATTAAAACGCGATTTATTATTTATATTGTTTAAACCTGTCTCCCCTTTGCTGTCCTCCCGGTTGCTGTAAAGCATCCGAAACGTCGGGATAAATAATTTAAACAATATAAATAATAAATCGCGTTTTAATCCGGTATACAGTATTTTATTTTAATGTGTGATACTCGCGTTAATAAAAGACAATATTAATATAAAGATATTATTTTAGTGTGGGCTAGACAGCTAGAGTGTCGAAGCTATAATAGACATAGAAGAATTCAAGAAAAAATCATCAGACTTCAAATATCTTGTATAAGGTTCAAAACTTTATAAAAAAGGTCCATTGTTGGTTATAAAATACAAACATAAATTGTATCTGTTTTATACATATTTATGTTGCTGTGTGACTTAATAAATAAATAAGACGATTTTTAAAATTAGGTTTAAGCGCCATCTAACAATTTTGGCGTTAACTATGAATGGTATAGGTTGGGTTTTGTCTGATGCAAACAAATCAGCCGGTCCCTTTCTACAGTGCTGTGTTGTGCAAGATAAAATATTTTTGAGAAAATATCACAGATGGCGCGGGAAAATATGTGGATTGCTGAGACGCTAAATTGCAAAAATCTTAAATGCTTATGCTTTATTTATAATGCAGCTTTTTAGTACAAGCTAAATTGAAATAAAATTTAAGATTTTCAATTTATGGAAATAGTCAAAGTTTTATTATTATATATTTTCGTCTCACTATTAAACTTCAACAAAAAAGGTGGTTTTTATTCTGTATTTGTCATAATTTAAGCTTTAATAAGTAATAATGAGCAATATTAAGTAAATCTAAGTATATTTTAATAATTTAGTTATTGAATTAATATGAACATATTATTTCAATGCTTATTTTATGTTAATTTTTACAGTTCCTAAAACCACATATAGATGGCGCAATTATCACAATTTTGTGTAGGTAAAACAGTTTTATAGAATTTCCGGATATCGAGTGAGCTTTGAAAGCTCCAGTACTTGCGTCGAGAAGGGACGCATCAAGACGGTATTTTCTACAGTTTTCCATTTCTTCAGATTCTGTCAATTTTCAAGACAAAGGGACTTCATTGAGGTAAGATATATTTTTTTATTAACACTAGTTTATAAAACGATTTTATATTTAATAACATATTCATAAGCTTTTACGTTTGAGAAAAATTAATTAGTCAATTATTTTTTTATCTCTTATTTATTTAAAGTAGTACGATTATTGAGATTTACCTAAAATAATATATTTTTATTAATTTAAATTAAATCTCCGAAGGAATGAAAATAAGCTATAATTTAGGATTTACTAAACGCAATTATGGATCTTAAAAATTAAGAAAATGGGAAAAATGAAATAATAAGAATTTATGAAATAAATATGTAATTATATTAAATATTGTCCACAATTACAGATAATTTTTGGAATTAAAATACATTTTTGTTTGAAGTACATATCTGTAGTAGTATACAATTCGGTACAAAAGAAGTGACCTAAGACTGTCTTACCAATTCTAAATGTAAAACTCATTTTACAATTAAAAAAAATAATAACCTTAACATATTTATCTTCTTACTACGGCCACTATAACTATTTGCCTCTAATGATTGCCTCCCCTATTGTAAGCTTTTCAAAAGGGTGTTACAGATATTCTTTAATCCTTTTATACATAAGTAAATAATGCGCTTAAGTCAAAAATATTTCCGAGTAAAGCCAATTGTGCGGACTGCCAGCCGCCGATGTAATCCATAATACAAAAACTGTTGACGTGAAATTTATACCTGGCTTCCATGAATGGCGTTATTTTTGTTCAAAGCCTGTCCGAAATAAAAGAAGCAATAAAATATGGCCGACGCGCCGCGCGCCGCAAGGGTACCGCGCTTCTGCGCATGTGCTGTTTTAGGACTTGCGCATTTTGAATAAAATCAAAAAGCGTGCGAGTACTAGTGGTTCTCGATTTCAATCGTATAATCATGGCAGTGTTACTAGATGAAATAAATTTTATATAAAAAAATCTCATAGGGCTTTAAATAGGAAACGTAAGCGTTGCTAAGGTAATTTTGTATTGGTTTGATACATTAACTGTATAAGCTATATTTTAATCATGTCAAATATTTTTCCATTTTCTCGATGCTAAAATTGCCATTCGAGTAACAATAGTAGTGGTTGCGCAACGACTTGTCATAAAATGCGCAGTATCCACCAATGACATGAAAAATGGCAAATAACCTTATTATCCATATTTTATACAAATATTTTAAATCGTCATTATATTATCAGGTTTTACAAAAAATTGTATTACGTGAATTCTAGTTTGAGTACAAAAAATAGTAAATTCTGAAAGAAAATACAATTCTGACTAAAAATCAATACCAAGACATGGCTGCGCATCAGCTTGTCAAAAAGATGCGCAGAATACAAATGGGTCTAAATGACTTATCAGATATTCTTTTTAATAAGGTATAACACATCGAAGACTTCTTGAATGTTATCTCGTTTAATTTCTGTTCTTTCTTTTCTTTTATTTTAATAGTACTTAGTAGATAATAATAATACTATTTAGGTCCTGAAAGTAAACCTAGAATATGACTTGCTAATTAAGTACCACCTCGGTTTGCGCATGGCATTTAGCACCGCAGGTCCCAGGTTCACAACCTGGGAAACATGATAAAAATATTGATTCAATTGGACAAGGTGCTGATGACAGAACTATTTTCCTGGATTTTTTTAAGCAGATACATAAATGTGTCTGCTTCAAAAACGAATACACTTTTACTAGATATGTAGCAGATACAAACATCCCATTAGGGGAATTTATTTTATAGTATAGGGGATACCTAATGGAAAGTGTACACCACTGCCTATGAACGTCCGCAACACTAGAGGACTTAAAGATGCGTTGCCGTCCTTAAGACTCTAATTTTTTTTTTTACTAGTTAAGTGATTACAGACTAAAATTATTTCACTACTTAGAGAACTCAGTAATAAAGTCATAATTTTATCTATGCCTATACATATATATACAAATAATAGAACAATAGAATCAACATTAAAAAAAAATCTTCTTAAATATTTTTAATTTTATATGAAAAGGCATTAAATAATTTTGAACGTTTTCGTCTGTCTGTCTGTCTGTTCACGCTTATCTCCTAAGACACTGAACTTTTCATGTAGCTTTGACACTTTCAACTTTCATCACTATTTAGATTTCTTCTGGATGTATTATGTATAATCGAGACAGGGCACTTATTATATTATTATTAGTGTGTATTTTATAACTATATTTTGATAATTTTTGGTCGAAATTAATAAATTAAGATGTTTATACTAGAGTTTGCCTGTAGCTTCACTCACTTGGTAAAGTGGGATATTTTTCCGGGTACAAACTTACCTGCCCTTGCTTTACTTCAGTTTCATAAAAACATAGATTTTTTTTATAAAGAATAATAATTACATAGAATTTAAGACAATCAATTAAAAAAAATGAAACCGGGTCTATAGGGTAGGTCCTTCAAGTAGGTACCTAGTTATATATATATGTTAGCCTAGTTAGGCAAGAAAGTCGTAAATTTTCATTATCAAGAGAAATTTTAAATTCTTTACTAGTTCAAAGTATTATTCCTACATAAGAATAACATACCATTTATGATAGAACAATATTAGGTTGATACAAAATATTGGGTAGGTACATTTTAAAAATAATAATAAGTGCTTATTTCATTAATTTTCATTAATAATACAGCTAATACTTAGAATTACAAAACAACCGAATAAAAAGCCAAATAATTAGGATTATATTAAACGAATATGAGATTGAAACTTATAACCTTAAAGAAATCTTAAATATACGCAATATGCAATAAAAGAAACAAACTATAACATCAAAATATTTCATATGCATAAGTAAAATTAAAAAAAAAAACGAACCATTGTCCGTTAGCAACAGTTGAATTCAAAGAACTCAAAGAAGTGTCAGTTAAATTCGAAGGGGAGCGGATTAAATTGAAATTCCATTTTTAAATTTACCAATAGGGGGAATAGAGGCGCGGGATTGGCCCGGTTCACTCGAGTTAAGTAATCCTTGATTTAGACTGATTGACGGGGCCTTGCATTGTTGCAATAAAGATATTGGAGTAAGAATTCCGTTTTTATTCGCGTATGTTGGAATTTTGTAGACAATGTAATGTACCATTAGAGTTTAAAAAGGTGGATGAATATTTATTTTTAATGTAATTTTTATATTTATTTCTAGACATTCTATTTAAATACCATGTTTAGTATATTTTCTGAATATGTATTATACTCGATTCAATTACACATAATAATATTTTAACAATAATACATTATACGTATGTATTAGGTACTATTTCGTGTCTGCTACTTCGTTTGCACTCAATGACTTTTCTTCCCGACATCTGTTTAAAAAAAAAACCGGCAGATTGACCTTTTGCGTTTTGCAGTTTCGTAGATTAGAGTGTACAAACTGACAGATAGATATAATGGTTAAAAGAACCCCTTTCCAGGGCCGGACTTAGAGGCATTGGGGCCACAAAGGCCCCGGGGGCCTCAAATTGTTTTCATGTTTATATGCGTTAGTTAAGTCGACAAGGGTCCCGGTGCAGAGAAGCAATCGCATTCTTGGGGGATTGCGATTGTTTTCTCTGTCCTAAAAAATCCCCTGCAGCTTAATTTTTCCAGCACTTGGACAAAATTAATTATTACTAATCAAGGACGCTCGGCGCTTCCATTATCGGCGTTTTAAATGCTCATTTAAAATCTTGAAATATAAAATTCCTTCGAGAATTTTTCTAGCTTCAAGAGCTGCCTCCCCTCTTTCCAAAGCCTAGGGGGACTCTCAGCTTGCACTTCACCACTTTGCCCTATGATAGCTACGACACTGATACAAAGGTAAAACAGCGAAAAAAAATATCAAAGGAAAATAATAAGAAATAAGAAAGTTGTTTACTAGTGTTTACTCGTCGGAATTATAAAGTTATTTGTCCGATTTCTCTATTAGGGGCCCCTCTTTTGTGGAGGCCCCGAGGCAGTAGCCCTGGGCATCTCCTAAATCCGGCCCTGCCCCTCTCAATTTCTGGTTTATATATTCAATGTACAGAATAGAAAAAATTTACAATCGTTCGTAATATAAGATGTATCAAATAATATCATCTCTCTTTTTATAAGTTACGTTAGTACCCATGGTTTCGCTTGTATATACATAGATAGATAGGTTGGGATATATTTTCGGAAGATAAGGTTACGCATTTATAGTTAGTATGGGCGTGGTACTACTAAAACATAGTATACATGTACTAAAAATAATTAAAAAAATATGTTATGAATATTGTTTTTAAAAATTAATACTCTTACTCTTTAATTTATTAAGAAAGATTGCTTGTTTATTTAATAAGAAATGTAAATTAACAGTTCTAATTTACCACCCCTACTATAGTTGTAAAAAACCCGTTAGATACCGTTATTTAACCAAATATTTGTGTAATAACTAGACATCGTTATCGCGAGGGCACGAACGAACAAGTCAATGAATATCTATCTAGAATACATCATTTTACGCGTCCTCTGAGAGTTTTTATGTTTTCCAGTAGTGTTCTATTCAGAAAGATGTACATACGTATTTTAAAATTAATAAACTATTGATTTTAAAATAAAATACTTTAAAACGATTTATTATTTATTTTATAAGCACCCGAAACATCGGGATAAATAATAAATCACATTTTAAGCCGTTATAAAGTATTTTATTTAAACGTGCGATACTCGCGTTGATAATAGACAATATAATACTATTTCGGGATAAATATTATACTATTGATTTGTCGATTTTGACAATTTGTCAGAATGAACTGGTTTATTCTCTTAGAGATGTTAACTCCATGGCCTTCTCCTATTGGTATTTAACCTCCTTGGCCTTGTAACTGATATGAATTGATGCACAAACGCTGAAAAAAGTCCCAATGTAGATATAGGTTAGGTACTCTCAAAAGTCTTTCTATAGTTTGTCCACTCTGTTTACAAAATCTACAAATGATTCGTGCCCCTGTGATAACGATGTCTAGAAATAACCCATATAATGCAGTTACTAACGGCTAATTATCCTACTGCGATCTATAAAATTGGCATTGTATTTGTGATTTTTACACGACGGCCCCAAAAATGGAGTATCATATTTTAAGGTTAGTGTATGTATGTATTCTTTAAACGACTATAATTCCTGAAAATATTTATGTATGTATGATGTTATGTATGTATGTATGATGTTTCACTAGAATCCTAATACTACATTTGATAAAGGATTTTTGGTAGGGCAATCGTGTTATTAAATTTTTGAGTAAGAAAAGTTATTTAAGTAATTTAACGTTAACGTAACAAGCATAAAATGCGATTAATAAACCGTTAATAACGAAAGATTCATCTTAAGCCGCTGGGTTTAAATCGTTAATAACCGGCTGACTATATCAACACTTAACATCAGGTGAGATAGTGGTCAAACAACTGTCTATTATTCGTTAAAAAAATATATTAGCGAACAGTGCCCATTGTTATTATGTATGCATTGGTAATACGGCGCATCTTTTGTTTATTATATCTGTATTTCTCTTTTATAATATATGCATAATGTGTTAACCCCAAGTTGTAGATTAAACAAAATTCTCAGAAAGGCATATAGGCACTAACCACGCAAAGTCATATCAGAAATTATTTAAATTTTCTTTTTTTTACAAGAGATTTATTGAGAAGTAAGTATTTTCAGAATATGCACCCTTTATCATTTCCTCCTTAGAAACCCCTTCCCAACTTCAATTTACATGTTTCATAAAACACTGTTTAATCGAGTAATTATCTAGAGAATAACTTCTCAAAAAACAATAGTTTATAGAAGAACTACAATTCTTCAATACATTGTATCCATGTATCCTATAAGGTTTTTTAATCCGAATTTATTTTCTATTTCTAACGACTAAAATCCCTTCCATGACCATCCTCGAATTAGTCCAGGATTTTTATAGAAACGCACCGGTGTTAGGGGAACACTATATTTTACTGCCCTCTCGGGTTGGAAAGAAGATGGATTAACATCTTTGGACCA
This sequence comes from Anthocharis cardamines, assembly GCA_905404175.1. Taxonomy (NCBI): domain Eukaryota; kingdom Metazoa; phylum Arthropoda; class Insecta; order Lepidoptera; family Pieridae; genus Anthocharis; species Anthocharis cardamines. The sequence goes on from FR989959.1 coordinate 8,389,338, forward strand.
TCATCACCTCCATAGTCACCTCTTACAGTAAGCACTACTGTAGTTTATTTATTGGCCCGAAACTTGGTATCATGTGCCTACTATTCGAATTTGGCCTAAAGTTCTCGTTACCAGGCCATAAAATCCTCAATAAAAAAAAAAAAACAAATTTCGAATCGAAGCGATTGGGGCAATGTTTTAAATAGATAGTTTAGTCAGTAAGCTTTGTGTTCATATAAATAGAACCTAGAACCATTTTAACCCATAGATGGTATAAAACTCGTCCCACTTCGAACAGGCTTCGTTATTACGTCACTTTGGCAGGTTACCGTAACGGTTCCACTGTCAATTGGCACTTTAAACCTTAATATTTACGTAACATTGAACGTCATAATATTTGCTTAAACGTTTGTCTTTGAAACAATCACTTAGTATTGTTAGTAAAGTGACATCTGTTTATTTTGAAAAGTGAAAATTGTAATTTTATTATCACTTTATTCGTGTCGAAATCAAAAGTCACGTTTATATCGAAATAATTTTGATTTGGTTATTAAAAAAATGTCATCTTCGTCTCATCATAGACACATTTTTGAAAGTGACAGTCAACAATTTGTACAACGGCGTCAATTAAATGTATTTCTAAAATTCTGATATTTTATTAGATTCTGATTATCTAATATATAAAATTTTCATGTCACAATGTTAGTTACCGTACTCCTCCGAAACGGCATTAGTCATTACCGATTTTTACCAATTTTTTTTTACCAAGATTTTTACAAATTTTATTAAAAGGTGACTCTTGTTTTTTGGTAAACGCTTAAAATATGCCCTAAATAATTTGGATAATTAGTATATTTTTAAACAAAGTAGTTGATATCACAATATTGATTTCATGATTAGAAAGGCGTTGAATCAAGTAAAGAAAAAGGTAATTTTGTCAAAATTTTGAGTGAAAAAGTAATTCTAATAAAATGTGCGATGTACTGACGACTTATTATCAGGAATTTATTACTTTTATTATAAATTTTAAGAAAATACACCCTCGAAATGTAATTAGATGATATTATAGTCAAGAACCCAAGGTAGGTATTGAAAGGAAGGGTGGTGTAGGGGCGGGGGTAGCTACGGAAGCCACTTTGCCGGGAGTCGTTCATCGCACTGCGCAGATACTCCACGCCTCCTTACGCCGGTAAGCCATAGAATATTTGACTTTACCATTTACTTAGCTTAAAAATACTGAATAGGTCTTCAATCTGTCATTTCTGAGATATAGGCTATTTTTTGTTTTGTCTCTATAAAAGTGTTAATAAATTTTCAAAAATTCAATGATAGGGATGAGGGATTGTCTTCTACACTTCTCTCTGTAAGATACCGCCTTACTTTTAGACTTGATTTCTATAAGATAGCGAATAAAAAAATCGTTCCCCAAATTTGCCGCCCCTAAAATCTGCTGCTCTAGGCTCAAGCTGATAATTCCGCCACTAATCTATGTAATATGCATTATCAAATTATTTCTCATACAACTGACTGATGCTATGCATACCTATTTTCTCGCAAGAAGATTTAGCTTGGGCTTCTGAAAGCTTATTGTAGTAACGTTTAGCTTATTATTACAATAGTTATGTTAAATACTTTTTTAATATGATTTTATATGAATATTTTACAAGTAGGTGTGTTGTTTTTTTTTGCAAAGTAGGCCTATATTGTATCTACTTTAGAATTAGTAAAATATTTTTTTTTATGTAAGATTTCGACAGAGGCGCGTGAGGCTTACTTGATGGTAGGTAGTAGGCACCTCAGCCGCAGATCAAAACTCAATGATGCGCTGTCGACCCATTCTTTGCGTCAAGCATTCGAATAGCTAGAGAATAATGCTTTTATAAATATTTATTACATATTGTTTCTTAAGCTTTATAATATAGAAACTAAACGTTATAATTCTAATCGTAAAATGCTAAGATTTCTAGTTCAGTTGATGTATATATAGCTATAATAGGAAATTTATGACATGATCACACACGTAATCACGGCCTTCGATATTTATAGTTTTCCAAACATTGCTGTGAACAAAATTGTTACGCATATATAGTTACCAACGCTACAGATACCTTGTGCTGCTTAGAGAATAGGAAGTATTGTTATTACGTGACTGTTTTTTTAATTTTACGATGCCCTTAAAACTTATCGAACAATCCATCTTTACGAGGCTTATTTTTATTCCGCTGAATGTAGTAAACTAAATTTCATTCAGTTGTGCCACTTTAAAAGCTTATATAAAATAAAATACGATATAGTCACGACTTTGTAATAATACATTCATTAACTCCATTAATACTTAATCTGTCATCGCAAAAATATTGCTGTTTTGTCACAATAGATAGAATTTGCATCAAAATGCCTAATAATGGCCAGGAATAGAATAGTAGGTACCTATGTACTTGTGTGTACTTAAATTGGCAACACAAAAGTATTTATCCTACTTCATACCTATACCAGTGGCGGGACCACCATACAAGCCCAAAAGCCCAGCTTTCCGGCGTAGACTTAATTATATAATTATATTTTAGGCCAAGCCCGACTTTTGGGCTTGTATAGTGATCCTGCCACTGCCTATACCTACTATTATTTGCAATAGATACTTTAATTTGTTTTCCAAAAAAGCGACAGTATTGACTCAAAAGTATATTATGACTACTTACATTGCCCGAATATTATAGATAACAAGAGGATCCGATCGGAATAAAATATTAAAATTTATTTGAGATCTTCTGAACGGTAGATCAGACCGGAATAAAAATATAAAATAAAACGGATCCTCCAGGGTATCAGATACGGGGTATGCGGGGGATAACCGGTATAACTATCATTCGAATAAGGATCCATGTAATAAGAAAAAGCTATTAATAAGTATGTTCTATGTTATTAGTTTTTATATGCAATATAATATATCAACTTCAAGCTGAGTATGGCTAAATGTACCTACTTATCGTTTGAATAATTATAATTTTATGTAGGTTCGTTCGATCCTGTCTCAATACCGCGGCTAAAATGGTGATATTTAGTACAAAGTCACAGCTTTAATTGGACACAAATCTGTTATTCAATGCTAAATGCGGCGCTAGCGCGTATTTGGAATATGCACTTACACAATATTTATTTTGAAAGGCTGGGAGTAGAAATAAATTTATTTTATATGTTTCTATTATATTTAGGATATAATATTGACATGCGGTTAACTAGTAGAAGTGCATGTTTTCGATTAATCTTTGAAAATAAAACTCTCAGGCATTCTCTAAGGTGAGGTTTGTATCTAGTTTTAGCACTTGTCAAAACCTTTTTTATATATATATTAGTATAGAAATTTTCCTAGATTTTAATAGATTTCGACAACATCTTGAATTATATTTAAGGTGCATCGCACACATGCAACTTTTTGTCATGTGTATCGCGAAAATTCATTTGTCATTTTGTTATATTAGGTTTTTAGTCATATGATTCCCATTTAAAGTACACAAGCGTTGATGTAGTTATCTATCAAAAATAACAATGCACTAAATTATGTACTTTTAATTTCTGAGACACCTTGAATATATACCTACTGCAATTATAGAAATAAATAATTTTTGTTCATGCCCCATAAACTGAATGATATAGAGTAATAATAAAAATAAAGTATAGGTTTTTAGGATATCGATAAAAATAATGAATATTTTTTTATAGGCGTATTTGGAAAAGATGATAGGGTATATAATCCTGAGAACCCAAAGGTTATCGAATATTGAAAGTTTATTGCGTTGCGTATTAATAATATGCATTCTTACCCTTTATATTATACTAGCAATTGCCCCCGCAACCCCCCTTGTGGGTTGAATTTCGTAAAATCCGTTATTAGCTGACCTCTACTCGGCCAAAGGAATATTCCTACCATATTTCAAGTCGCTACGCCTTATGGTTCCAGAGATATCGTGATGAGTCAATACATAGGAATCTCTTTTATATATATAGATTGGGGATTTACAACTACATGAAAAATATGTTACTTTTCACTCATTTTAACAATCTGTATACCATTTTTTCATAATACTACTTATATGTAAATATCAAAATTCCAAGAAATACTCAACGAGAGAACCTAAATGATAAAGGAGTGCTTTAATCATTTTCTCGTTTGTTTGGGCTTTCATTAGATTATATTATCTACCTAATTATTTTAAATCTTTGTCACTGAATCCTTGAAATGTCATCTAGATAGTGAATAATGTATTAATCTGCAATCATCTCGTCAATATAGACATACTGAACTGCAGAGTTATAAGCTAGTTATATAATATGATTTATTTTGCTGTCCTGTCAAGAATAATAAGTGTGATTTTGGAAATTCCTATTTTTTTGCCAAAGTACACAAATAAATGATGCTGTTCATTGTCGTCAGATCGTAATTCCTTCTTAGATTTCGTTAAAGGAAAAATATCTCCGCATTATTAAAATATTATACAAGTTATTCATTTCATTCCATGTATAAAAATTTATTATGCGAGATATGTAAGGAGGATGTTCAAGTACAATTCTATTATTTTTATTGTATTAAGTTATTGGACGGCTATGAGTTTGCGCAGTAACGCCTACCAGCCTGTCGATAAAAGGAGCCCCTGTACGCATGTGCGGAATCGCGGAGGTACTTTGATTATATTCTGATTCCTCCTATTATGTATGCTAATGTACGATAATATGAAAGGCAGTCCTATTCTTTTGTCTTAAGCCGGTCAGTTAATATTGTACTTGTTCTACCTGATTTTATTATTAGTTTCAGTTTTTAGCAAAAAAGAGGGTCCTTACTTTACTTTGTTATACAGATAAGTTTTATGCAACAATATGAATAAATAAGAATCATTTATCTCCAACGCCGTGATATACAATTTTATGATTGAATTGTTTACGGCAAAAATAAGACTGGCTTGTTAACTTTGTGATTTAGCGAGGAATACAATATATTATGTAATATTATGAAATACACTTATATTTACAATTTGGGCTCTCATATTCTATCTTAGGATTACAATACTCATACATAGAATATAACAGTCAAAATACTGTGTATCACAATATCTGTTTAATTTAAATTTAAACGTCTGTGTACGATGTCCCCATTTCCGCCACTACGTTATATCGATCCACAATATGGAGTCAAATTTAATACCTCCCCCGTTGAACTCGTTGACTCTAATTGTACCTAAGACCATGACAAATGCAATAATACTCCCTATAATATCTTAAAAAGCTGAGAATATGACAGTCGCCAATTCTGTGCATCCCTTTTTGTATAAAATACAATCTCTCTTCAATTCCATTTTAACCTTTTTTTTTTTTTTAATTTTCTGAAATTTACTTGTAACTATATTATATAGGTAGTAGGTATGACTAACTATCTTACCCGCTAAGGTTAGAAATTTAAATTTTTTGATACCTATTAGATTTTATAAAATTATTTAGTAAATACTTTTTTTTAAAGCTAGGCCTTCTAGGGTGATAAAATGGTTTTCAAAGCAAGAATGCTGTAAAAAGTATTTTATTATTTAGAGGGACTTTCATAGAAATGAAAATATCTCTTTTTTAAGGTTCCGAGAACCACACGGGCTTGCCATTATAAATAGCTCTTGAGCTATTTAAAATTTACAAATAAATCTACCAACAAATAAAACCTTGCTGTACAGTAGAGCACAGCACTGTCATGGAAACTTTTTTTTTTAATAAATTGGTAACGTAGAATCGATACATCTAAATTCAAAAGGATATATACAATGTGACTTCGATGCTAAAAGTATTTTATGTGCGCTAGGGGTTTATAATTTTGAACGAGTCTGCGCTCATTAGTAGATAGTATTTTTACACTTTTTGTTCAAAATAGATTACCGATAATATATGGCGTGATCGATGATGATAATTAATGTTAATTCTAACCACAAAATAAATATCTTCCTTCTTTTAACTTAAAAATGGAAATTTAATAAGACAGCACGCCTGATGCTTATCGTATTGTATGTAAAAGCATGAAGTTTGAAAGCTAAAACTGGCGTGACTAACTTGTATCAAAATTAATCTATTTTATTACTCAGCAAAGTTATATCCACTGTCATTAAACTTCCAAAGTTCGTAAACAGGCCTTTTCATTAATAATTCATCTTTACCTCGCGTGCCTTATGTATTTCATCCTTCATAAGATTGGGTGTATAAAAATATTTTACATAAACTTGAAGTTTTATGTATTCTGAAATAGTTTACTCAAAAATGTATATAAATTTGATTTGACGAATATACACATGGACAGTAGGAATTCATCTCGGGATAAAAAGGTCATCCTAGTCCATTCATATTGTTCAATGTTTCATCTGTGATATTGTATAAGAGATAGATGAAATGATTTTCTTTAAAATGTATTATTAAGAATTACAATATTCTGCATTAAAAAAATGTTTATGATTTAACATAAAGTTAAAATCACGTTCCAAATTTTTAACAAGGACAGGACCTTCGTTGTTTTTAGTGTTAGAGGAAGTCAAGAATAAATACTATTCATATTGGTTTGGTATTATATACCGAACCTCGGTGTCATGTCACTTATAACGCAAAGACAAGTCCCTAGATGAATAAGTATATTTTTTGTAATTAACTTCAAGCAATTTCCTAGCTCTCCTTCTAGACGCAGTAATTTTTAACTTTTTTCATTAAAACTTTATAAGAGCCGTAATTCACTCTTGAGTTAATCCCAGCTATCTTAGTTAAATAAAGTTTTATCAGCTACCTGTTAAATGGATGACAAACAATACGTAGGTTTAATCTCGTTTGATACGATATTACAGTGGATGCAAACACAGATACGGCAGCTTCCGTTACCTTAATCTGTTATCTCAAACACAGGTTGTGAAGTAAATGGAAGGCTTAATTGGGTTAAGATAATCGAGGCTTATAATTTAAAATATTAAACGTTTTCATAATTCAATTCAATGGATTTCATAACTATAAAGAGGTATAGTATCCTACCACAAAATGCAGGATGTATAGTTACCAATACCTAAGAATCAATTTTAATGAAATAAACATAATACCTACTACAAATCTTCTTAAAGAACTTTTTTGGGAATATTAATTTAAAAAAATCTTATTTCCTCAAATGTACCAAGTAGGCTCAATGTGACCAAGTCGGTAGGTATTTGGTTTTTAAAAACACTTGTATATAGGATAGTTAATTTTGTTTGTTTCCTGTCATTCATTTTGGGTTAAGATTGATTGTACATAATTCTTATAGGCGTAATAAAAGGTTATTTAGAGTGCTTGAAATTTGTGTTAGGTAATGGTATGTGCGACCATATTTAATTTCCTTGTAGAAAGAAACTAAACATTGTTACTATTAACATTTAATTAGAGGGTTAATCCGAAATAAATTCTTCACGCTACTAGAATTTGCTAATAGTAAAGGCGCATAATTTGCAGTCCGGTTTTTTACATTCGATTAAGTAGTTTTTTTTAAATATCAATATGCAGTAGTATATGTATATAAATATATGTACTCTAAAACAGTAAGAATACAGGACTACCTCAGTCATAGGATTTACCTCAGTCAGTGACCCCACTTATGGCCAAAAATCTGTTCAACTTTGATTTGTTATACCTATCCTACACGAGATTGTTATTAAACTATTTTTGTAATAATCGACAGCTGAAAGGCTCAGATAAGGGAATAATTTTAACTAAACCCAACATTAAGTCTCAAGCAACGTCTAACTGCCAACATGAATTCCTAAAAAGTAAAGGCCAGACGTAAGGAGACGTCGAAAGGGCTCCGGAGCAATGTGGCAAAAATGTCGTTCAATTTATTCCCAAATTTTATTCCCGACCGGTCCCTTTTTGTTGCCATCTGCTCGGCGAGCCGACCCGATAGTCCAGACAGCTCCACCCTAAAAACCGTTTAGATGAATTTTCTATTTCTTTCACTCCCAAACCGAATATGATATCGCCGTCCTTGTCTAAGCACAGGAGTTACCAGGATCTGTCGCCTGTCTCGTTTTTGCACATGCGCACGGATAATTCCATCCTTTTTGGCTCGTAGTAATTCGTGTATTTCCGCTTCCCACTCGAGTGGCAGCCATGTTTGGCGGGACTGACAAGTCAACGCCAGTTTGGCGCGTATCTAGCAGGAAGAACAAGGTCGGTTTCTAGTACTGGAAGCTTTCAATATAAATTAATCTAGCGATTACCTTGTAGCAATGCATTTTAGACCAATATTGACTTAAGACTTTCAAAAATTTCAGATGCTGAAAGCTTCTGAGGCGGCTGGTTGGTGATGCTGGTCATCTATTTTTCTGTAAGTGACTGTTAAATACAAAAATATTAAAAATTATTAGCTTTTTAATTTAAAAAAGAAATGTTCTTACACAAAAGACGCCGTATTTTTTAATAATTACATTGAATTTGTTTCTATCAAGTACATTAAAAAATCAATTTCACATCATAAGCCATGCCAATCTAATTTTTATTTCTATAAAAAAGAAGTACTTAACGCCTCTATGAAGTATTTCCATAAAGCTGTAAAAAATATTGTTCTTATACAGCCAACGTTACCGGCTAACAAAGCTTCTCTTATAACAATTGTTCATCTTCGAAAGAACTTTCCGGTATTCATTAGCATTTCAACTTTCTATTCCATGAACTGTACAAATATTGCATCAAAATCAAACAAAGTCTTTAGTGCATTCTTTATCTCATTCTCAGTTATAATCGTTCAAATTGTACATATTGGTAAATAATAAGCCAAAGGTAAAATCTAAGTTACCATTTGAAGCATTAAAATTGAAGAAATATTTCTTTAAGATAAGTATTGTTATTTTAATGTATAAAATGCTAATATATCTTAAATAAGAATTTAATTTCCGTATATAATTAACAGCCAATTCGTGTTTTGTAAATCTGATTGCATTATGAACATTGATTTTATAGGTAATTCAAATTCTGCCTAATGCTTTTGTTCATCATTTACGGATTTAAAATCGCTAGCCGATCTAAGTAGAGCTATTGTCTCGAGCGCGTATTGAATAGTAGAAATGCAAATGACGGCAAACGGGTCACATAATATTATGTAAGTACACATAAATTGCATAGTGTATTTTTAATTTACTTGCCATGACCTCAGTTCATGGCTTGAAGACATATTATGAAACATAGGTGTCTGTTTTAATAGCGAAAATTAAATTTAGAACTAAACTTTGAACATCGCCAGCAATATGGAGTGTTGTAGCTGGAATTTTACCATCTGACTCATCAATGACTTTGAGAGTACTTTTACTGAACTCAGACTAATAAAAATTATAATGGGCCTATTAACACGTCCTGTCTCATCAGATTCTATTACTGTAGTGGTGGAATAACTTCCTAATATCGTATCCCGTTTCGTGGTTGGCACATTTGTATCATCTCCCGTGTAAACAGACAACAATTATGCACAGAGAACTAACAAAACGTGTAAATGGGGCAATTACCGCTGCCTATGTAGGCTGCCGTACAATTAGTGGTTTGCTAATGGGTTTCATCACCAATAGTTTCATGCTCCGCGCCGTGTGGGAGGCACATCAGATCGAGATCGTCTCTCGTTGTGATCACTTCACTCTCGCGTTCGATACTCTTGATTTTTTATTATTGTGTTTTATTTTAAATTGAGTTGCGTTAAAATGTATTGATCCAGTTTTGATAATGAATTTCCGTAATTTATTCGGTGAGTCCACGTTTGATTCATGGCTATTATTTTGAACGTTTAATAGTTTACCTTCAGTTTTAATTTGTTTAGTGTTTTAATTTTATTCTATCTTGCAAAATTTGATATTTAATTAACTTTATGATTATCAATAGGTTGTACATACATTTAATTTTTATTACAAAATTGACATACATTTAGATTTTAACTAGTACAATCGATTTAAAATTTGATTCTGTAACTACTTAGCCAAGCTAAATTGGACGTGTTCAACAGCTGTTAATAACACCCAGTATATATTGAGCTGTAAGATCCATTTTTGATAAAACATAATTTCATAGAAGGGTGTATCAAGTTATCCTGGGTATATTATAGTGGGGGGAGTCTTAGCCATTCATTGTATAGGGCGGGGGCGGCGCTCATTGCCTATGTCCGGAGTTCGCATGCGCGTCCTATGACCCAGTTGAGAGTGACGCCGGCCTCGTTCCAACCTTGGCGAATCGTAGAATTCGCGGCCCGCGCAGACTTAGTGACGCGCACATACGACGCAACTAACGATATAAAATAAGAGTATATTTTCTTCAAATATTGCTATAGGTCGATATGTTAATAACGAAACGTTCGAATCAACACTATGACGTATTAATGTGATTACTGATTGCTTCTCGGTCGATAGATAACTTACAATTTTAACTAAATTTACTTTTTTCCTCCATTACGTTTCCTGTATATTAGATAAATTAACAATGAGTTGAAACAATGGCGTACAATTTCTATTCTAAACTGCAAATTCTATTTGATAATGTGAGTCATGGTGATGCAATACCGGTAAAATATCGTCAGGTATTTGCATGTGCGTTGTGGAATATGAATTAGCATGTGCCTACTAAAATACATTCTATCGCATCAGTGCTCTTCCGTTGTTCGTAAACGGGTCGAAACATTTATATGCAAGTGCAACCTGTAAGAGTAATTTCTAAACGTAATAATTAATTATTATCATACATGAGCAATGTAAAATACATATGTCGGTTTTCTTTGTTGTTTTATATAACAATATAATATGATTATCAATAATATCGACTACATCAAAGTATTGATTTTTATCGAACTATTTTGTAGGTATTGACTTATGATTATATTAATATTTTTAATATATATATTTATTATTTATACGTATATAAAGAACTTAAAAACTTGAGAATTCACTATACACTTTCAGTTAGAATTAGAATAGAATTAAAATATGTTATCGATAACGATAAAATTTTCCTATCTATAGTGACATCACTAGCTTTAATTCTGATTGGCGTGTGTTATGATGTTCTTAAATTTAGAACAAGTAATGAATCATTCATGAAGTAGAACAATGTTTTAATATTCGTTTTTTTTAGTTTTCAGATGTGCCGGCTTCTGTGAAAACGTATTTGCAGTTCAGGTGACAGGGGTTTTTTATCTTATCTATATATTATATAAATTAATATGAATGTAAACTCATGATTTTGCTGCTAAAAAGCTTATAACAATATCTCGTAATCGTGTAAACATCTATTATCATGTGAGTCGTCTAAAACCTAAGGTTACGGCTTACTTTTGGCGCTATGAAATAACTGTCTTCTCAATTATGCCAATAATGATGGAATACTTCCTTATATTGTAACAATCAGCAAGGTCAGGTCAAAAAATCGAAACAAACTCGGATTTTAAATTTTCTATTGACTTCATTTTTGCTTATCAAAATTAAAGACGCTTTGATTTTATACGGCTCATGTAATAGTACTATATATTTAAGATAATATTGTTATTAATCGAAAATTAAACAAACATACATTTTATAGTTAAAATTATAATATAAAGTTAACGGTTTATAAAAAAATTTAGATATTAATTTCAATTTTTAATATAACGTTATTAATTTAGACTTACACAGTCGATTGTTTTTTATGAAGTCCAATACACTTGATAAAATCATTGATACTTATCGAATTTATGTAATAGCAACTTTTTAGCAGTTTTAGTTGTTTTGTTAACAGCTACATGAGCATTTCATCCCCATTGTAACATAAAACAATCATATTTACTATTATCATATACAGGCAGAGGATACTTATTAACTCATTGTTATAAATTGTTAAAAAATAATCTAAAAGTATTCCAACTCCAGCCGTAGTCAGTAAAACTAGAATGCTTTGAATAGCCACAGGGTGATATGCACAAGCGTTCACGTGAGCCCCAAGACCTGACCTGTTTATCAAGAGGTGGTTTAGTGGATCCCCAGACTCTCTGCTTAGCATGACAACCACGACAAAATTTTGTCGACTGTTTTCTCGTGTTTTAATCGATTACCATTCGCGGGGAGAGAGAAAAAGACAGCCTTACCCCTCCATAAAAAAATAATGCTTCGAATAATCCTAACATCATTGAACTTGTTATTTAAATTCCGTATGATTGTATGAGATTGTATTGTAACTTGTACTGGTTTACTCTTGCATGTGTGTTGTAAATTTAGTAGCAGTTCAGCTGGAAGATATGGAGAAACGATGGTGTACTACGGCATCAATATTAGTGCCCTACATCTACCCTGTAGATCCGAATTTGTTTGAAGTGAGGCGACAAATTCGGTTCTAGAGAGGTTTGTGTGGTGCATGCACTGCGTCTTTGAAGACAATATGAAGATGATGTTGAAGAAAACTAGTATTACTTATATTAGATCTTAAATCTATACTAATATTATAAAGAGTAAAGATTTGTATTTTTGTATGTTATTAATAAACTCAAAAACTACTGAACTGATTTCAAAAATTCTTTCACCAATAGAATGCAAAATTACCAGCGAGTAACATAGGCTATGTGTTTAGTACATCTACATTGCACCCGTGTGAAGCCGGGGCGCGTTGTTAGTTTGCTATCATAGAGAACAAACTAGTTAAACTATAGTGTACCTACTATACTATTTTGTATGAATATTTATGTTATAATTACAGTGTAGCAATGTGTAATAGGCCTCTATTAATTTCTGTATGTAATTTTGTGTTAGAGTCAGGGTTTGTTTTAATTTGAACTTAACTCTCTTTTACTTTATAAAGACGTTTTTTTTATATAAATTTTCGCAATGAATTAAATATTTTATAATAGTAATTATAATTTATTATAATCAGATGTATGTACCTATATTTAAAAACTCTATGTATTTCGTAAATAGCAAATTCTTTTGTATCATCATTATCATTCATTGTATCAAGCATTTTTATCTCAGTATAACAGATTAACAATGTTAAATTCCAATTATAAAAGATTCATTGTTAACATAAATCTAAAAAACGTCGACATCGTTCTAGTTCTTCGTTGATATTAATCTTTCATATTCTTTTCCCCTTTTTTGTATAAATCTTATAGCTGAATCATTTTAGACCACTATTTCGTATTGTTTTGTTTGTTATATTGAAATATCTTATAACATTCTTCATGTATAATTTATTATGAACATCCGAAATTAAATAAATATTAAAATTTTATCTGGAATTAGTTTTATTATTTACCTTGCATCTCTTAAGGTATTTTAAGTTCGTATATAAGGTTAATTCACTATAAAGTTATCCTGATTTTTCCTCAAAGTTCAACCTAATGAGTATTTGTAAATGAATAAAGTACCTATAAGGCAAAACTCAAATTTTCTATAGGTAGCTAGTCTAATATTAAAAAGATAAGCGAAGGACCCAATCGCTCACTACTAAAGAAAATATATATGTATCAGTAGCAAGCTGGTAACACAATCTACATAGGTATAAGTAGCTTTTGCCTGGGGTTTCAACTGTGCTGTAGGGTTTTAAGAGATTTTCCCCGAAGATATAGCCTGTTTTTTTTATATTAGAGGTAGAAAACGAACAGGCGACTACCACCGCCCATGAACATTTGCCATACCAGAGATCTTGACCATGCGTTGCCGGCTTAATGTTAGTTCAGACCTCCAATCTATGCAAATTTCGTGTGCGTGGGCTATGCATATTTAGGGCCGAACCATAAAAAATTATATTTTGACATGAATGTCTTTTTTTAACCCAAAATAGTTTCCCCACACCGCTATTAAAATTGGACTTTTAAATAAAGAACAGAAGAGTGCTTTTAAACATGAATAAAGGTGGTAGGATTTGTACCTACTCTAATATTACTATTTATTTCAATGAATTCCTAATAAGAAAATAAACATTTATAGTTGGTAGGCCTCAGATACTATCTGTTTTTCATTATTCAACTATTGTGTAGATTAACGATTTATCGCAGCATTATGTAATGCATACAATATATAGATAGGTACATAATATATATTATTGTGTGTGACTCTGTGCAGTGATATCTAAATACATGTTTTTAATCTGTGGTTATTTGTTTCCTTGTACTTGCCACTCATCGCTAGATGGAGCTGTTAGCCACAACATGGTACGGTCCACTTTAGTAAAATATCATTCGATAAGAGAGGGCGCTACTGTTTCTCAAATTATAGTAAAAATCACATTCTGTTCTGTGGTAAAAATAAAGATAAGTAATGAGCATAGAAATTGAAGAGATTCAATTAAAATTTTAATTATTATTTTTTCTGAAAATATAAAACTACTTTTATTATATAATTAGTAAAACTCTTGTAGGACACAAAATTTCTATACATTGCACATTTCTACAGTATATTTGATGACGATTTCAGCAATTTTTATTTTGTTATTCCGATATTATTATTTTTGCTAACTTATAATTTTCATATCGAAGAAGCTAGTACCAGGAATACATAAGGAGCGAAGAAGATTAATGATTAGTGCAGACCGGTCGACAAGCGCGGCCGTGTTTGACAAGCGCAGGTGCGCTATTTTCATAATTGGCCCGAACCGTTGTGCGCGCCCTTTCAGCTTTCAGGAACCTTTCCGACTATATTTTCTACTTGATACAATACTCTAGTGATTATTTTTTAACAACCAACGTAAACCAGTCTCTAAATTTCTCTCTAATATTATACCTTGTTCGTTTCCCTTTGGAGAAATAAAATATCATGATTTGAAAGGAGAAAAATGAAATTTGAAAATTCATATCTATGTTGTAAGCGAAAAGCATCACGTATAATAAATTATGTACCATATACATATAATGTCGGATAGTTTGCTAAGAAGTAGTAGATACGTTTTTTTAGTAACTTTGAGTCGTTTTTTTAGAGCGCTGGCAAAGGTCTACATTTATGATATTGACGCATTTAATCATGTGTAAAAAATATAACTAAAATCTAACAAAAATATGGCCTTTCCATCTTAGTAAAGGTAGGAATTTCGATATATCTCCCCCCCCCCAGGCCTATCATATAATTAAGCCAAAATTGTAACTGCATATTAAGTATTTTTTAAAATGGTCAAACCTAAACGTTTAACATAGGAACATTATTGGAGACTTAGTTACCTAATTCCGGCAAGAACTCACACGAATAAAATGTAAAAAAAAATCGTCAAACTATTATATTATATTCTAGATCCATATAGCACTTTACATTCGCTGGAACATCAATAAATGAAAACAACTAAATATACCCCTGTAAAGCTGGTTTTCAAAGTACTTAGCAGTTACAAATGTTATGTAGGGACATGTAAATCTGCCATATCCGTGGGCTCACCTTTCTAAGTAATGAGCACTATTAATCATACATACTGGCGACCTTCTTGTCTTACATAAGCACTCCTTGACATCCCAGGATCTTCTGCATGTGTGCCAAAACTAACGACCTGAGATGCATTAGAAAAACAAAGTGATTATTCTCAAAACATTCGATATGCTTTCGTGATACTTATCACACTGGAGGTATCTGGATGTTAATTTAAATAAGAATATTAAGTAATAATCTCCGGTATTGACAGATAGTTTTGAATAGTAGGTTTAGTAACTCATGAAAAAAAATTTTTGGTAAATGTGTAAAATTCGCCTTAACAAAAAACAATATTATAGATTTTATTAATAGTAAATCATCACATTTATATTATTACAGTAGAAAGATTCTTAATAAGGTTCTTTTTTATTATTTATAAATACTAAAATGAATCTAAGAGAAACTGGCATAAAATCTAAGCAGCGAGAGTTACACAATGAAATAAAAAAAATAATCTATGTTAGGTCATTTCGAATGCTTTACTTTCCAGCGAAATAACTAAAAGAAAATCAACAAAAATTGCAAAACGCATTTTCAGTTCAGAACATAATATCGAACGAACAGATTTGTAAGAAGCTAGTATATCGAACAATCGCAAGAATAGAATCCACTCAAAAATTGTGTAACTGAGCCAACTGGATTGCAAGCAGGAAGAGCCCCGTCAAAAATTACTATTATACCCCCAGCGCATAATTAATGAACTGTTTATTCAAATACTTTTAAAACTATTATTCATACCGTTTACGTTTGAAAAGACCCGACAATTTCTATGGAAGGGATTCTTTAGAGTATTAATTAAAAATTTTACCGAATGCGATTTCTAAATGGTTCTTGTGTGAGGCGGATTTTTTTTTTGTTACTGAATGTCTCAAGTTAAGATTTGATTATTATGTAGTTAAAATAACATGCAGGTAGATATTTTAAAATACAAATCTTAAGTAATAATTATACTCCAGCACAAATATGTTACATACCTATTACGATTTTTCGAATGTGCTGGACATACCTACTTCGGAATTTTTTCTATGCAAATAACCACTATATGTTCTTACTATATTACTTCCTTACTTTATTACTAGTAAATTAGTAGTAATAGTTTAATGTAATTGAAACTAATGTAATAATGAAACCTATTTTAATTTATTTTATATTATATAAATTTAATCTTAGTTGAATATTTTATTTTATTTTATGTATTTTGGCTCAATATATTAGAAATTCGTAATTGGTATTGTATTAACTTTTAGTCACTAAATTTAACATTTTTGTAAATAACTTTGTTTACAATACATACAATTGGGAAGACACAGACTCCTGAAACACAGTTCATAACTTGTATATTGGGAGTCTGGGTTTATTTATTTGGTGTATTTGAATTGGTGTAAATAAAGAATTTTTAATTTTAATTTTAATAATGTTTTCATGATCACCCATCCATTTTCCGATCACTTAAGATGTAGTTTAACGACAAGAATAGGCATAAAACTACTGTCTACTATCTATTAGTATCTGACTGACTCTTTCTACTTATACCTCTAGGTAGGTTAAGTAGGAGGAGTCAATAATAGTTACTTTACATCCAACGATCACGGGTTTGATACCCGTCTGAAGTGACGTATTTATGATATTATATTAGCGTTCTCCTGACCTATAAAAATGGGATATCAATTTTTACCCTATGATGGTTCATGTAGCAAATTAAATCGAAATCAGTTTAGCTGTTTCATCGGTAAATCGTAACCGAGTTACTTTGGAATTAATTTACATTATATATCTATTTATATCGATTTATATAAACTTGTCTTTACTATACCAGGAAAATGGCGTTCGACCTCAGTCTAAGAATTTCTGCTTGACAACATATGGCTGAATGTTCTGGAATAAAAATAAAAATGAATCACTTCATCCGACGTACTCAAAGCATCAATGCTTTAGTGCTTTTCTATAATATAGCAATGAAATTAATTACCAGAAACCACTCTACCAGAAATGCTAGAGATCAAAATCTTAACAAATTTGCAGAAGGTAGTTTGCGGGCCGTGACCTTGCCAAAGAAACCCAACGAAAAATAAGCGCTGGTTTTTCATTATTTAGTTTTTTTTTTTCTTACTAAGTATGTAAAAATATTAACATTATATGACGTCAAAACATTATGATTAATGACATTAATTAATAATTAAAATTACAAATAGCGTGAAAACAAAATATATAAAACATAAAATAAAAATCAATTTTAAATTTCCAAATATGTCAAATATTACGAAAATATTCACAGCCTGTATAAATTGGGGCCATTTTGTAATAATGAAATCATTAAATGTTGTTCCTTTATTTTTTATTGTGTCACAAATAAACATTTCATTTAGAACCAAAAAACAAAGTATTATTTATTTTCTTGCTTGAACGAACTATTATTTTTCTATTTTCCTTATATAAGGAAAGATAATAACTTTAACTACGATATTGGTCCAAGGGGCCCGTCTTGAAACTTATAATAATGCAGTTGCCATATCGAAATCCCATTGCAACATTGCACAGCGAACTTTTAATCAAGTCCTGGAGAAACGATTTACTATAGCCATAGACCTCTATACTTTAGACATGGGTTGACAGCGCGGTTTTTCAACAAATATAGATAAGTAATAATATTATACTAAAACTGCAAGAAATTATTCCAGCAGAGTCAAACATAATCTTTAAGGTAAGGACTCCAATAAGGACTTTCAACTTTGTACAGGTGTTATGGTCTGTGTGCCAAATTACATCTAAATCCGTTCATTCTTCATATTTATTACTTAAATAAGTTTTTTTTAATTTGGTGCAGATTAAATTAAGCAAACGAAATTGTTTTAAATCTGGTATGACGGGTAGTCTAGCTAGTTAACAAAAACAATACTGTAATTGTATTCTTTAATTATGCTTGTCAGAAAACATGAAATAGTAGGTAATGTGAGTTTCAATTGACTGAAAGACATAACTTAGTAAATTTAGTAACCTATATTAAATACAAATTATATTCTAGATAAACAAACATTGAATGTCAACGAAGATTGTAACTATAACAAAGTATATATGGATGTTATGTACCTACTATTTGCTCTTATAATATATTAATTATATTTTTGACATAACAATTATATAATGAGAACCTATTTATATATAATCAGTGACAAAAATACTGAAATCTAGATGATTTTTCTCATGACCTTGATTAAAAATCAAAGAGCGCACGGCTTCTCCAAAGATCGCGGCAATCCAAAAGGGTGTTGCTGAAATTCAGTGCTGAGTCACAGACAACCCAACAATCACCCATTTCCCGCACTACGTACTAACTACTCCGTTAATATAGTTTAACAAGATTAAAGGCAATTCCTTTCCGTTTGTATCTTTTTTTTTACTTTTATTTTATATTATTACTAGTGGACCCGACAGACGTTGTCCTGACAATATACAAATATTCCTAGCTTTGAATTTGCCCATTTTCCCACTTTTTTATAATGTCACTGATTTGCAGTTGACGTCTATTATTCCAAAAAAAAAACTAGTGTGTATGACGTGAGCTGACAATTGCAAAAGATCGCGGAGTTCCGAACCTAATTTATTTAAAAACTAAATTATAGCATTGTTTTTTCTAATAATTTACACATCAGGAACATAGACGTTGTCAACAAATAAGAATTCATTAAAATCGGTGCAGCCCTTCTTGAATGGTGTAACTAACGCGACTTTGTTTTCCGAGTATATTTATTTGTGTGAGTGCTATATGAAATAAATAATTATTTTTCTTTTGTTTTTACCAAAAAAAAAGCAGTGTTGTTTGTCAAAGTATAACAAAGTCTATGGCAATCATCCGCAGTCGTCGGCCGGCGCCCACCGCGGGCAGCTCACCATTAATCACTCCATTTCGCTGCACTATACTCCTATATCCTACGCTTATAGAGATTACGTACTGTTCTTACAAGTCCCCGTATCTTGGACACGAACGCTCAGCATTTTAAACGAAATCCGCTTTTATTAAAAGACATTTTAAATGAATTGTGCAAATAAGCTCAGTATGTTTTGGTAATCAATGATGAATTGCATGTATGTTTTAGTTGTTGATATTTTGTTTCGATAGAAACATAGATTTAGTGCACGAGATACCTATTAGTTCAAAAGTTTCAAAGAAAAATCGGTTACAACGCCATTATCACGTACGAGCTTTTGTATGGAAATGGTAAGACGGGTTGGGCGCTCTTAATGGCTGCTCATCTCGGTGGAATCAACATTACCAACCGGTGATTTTATTTGAAGTAGTTACTATATTAAAGGTGAAGTATAATTACAAGACAAATAAGACATCAGCAATTAAAGAACATCTGTGCCCAATTCATAGATTTTCAAAAAGTTGTAACTTTCTCTAACTCCAACCCTTCTGGTTGTAATTTTAATCCACTACCCCTGAATCAATAATGTCTCTATGACTCAATGATATGCACGAAGTATTAAGCACTCGAGGTCCCGAGTTCGAATCCTGGTGAAAAATGATATAGAAGTTTGTTACTGAAATAGGCATAAAATATGGCATGTATGGCAAATATGGCTTCTCAGTCCCATGCCATGGCCATGAGGACTCGGGAATTCAACCACATAGTTATCACCTACTTCGTTTAAATAGTATGTACTATACACAGTTCTGTTATATCTAGAACAATTGCGAGTGCGTTACCGGCCCTTGTCTTGTTTACTATAGTTTAACTAATTTAATTGATCATTAGCTTAAATTCTATGAAAACAGAGTTTTCTATTTAATAAATGTCTATTCTATGATTGCTTTACTAAAGATAAATGATTTTTTTAATAATATCGGATGAAAATACTATCCTCATTTTGTCTATAGTCCACCCCACAGCATTTCGCATTGTAATTTATTTCTAAACCATGGCACAATACTATCAGGTAAGCGCACTATATGCAAATTGTAAGTATGCATTTGAAGTTCACACCATAATAATAATTTTACTAACTAAAATCACATGTAAGGTACATTTTCGTAAAATATGTAAATATTTAAAATATTTTCCAAGCATATTAAACTTTTTAATGTATTTATTTAAAGATTAAAGCTTAAAATCTTCTTAACATGGCATACATGTAGATTTTGATGTGGATTTGACCATCATTAAGATTTCTCTCCGGAGGTAGGTATATGTATATCTGTCTTTTATTAACGCGGGTACCACACATTTATATAATTCAAATACAAAATTCAAAAAAATTAAAAATCATTTAATCATTTAGGTAACACAATGTACACTTATGAACGTCAGTAAAAAATACATATTAAATGTTTCTACTTTTACATTTACCGCCAGTTCTCAAATCAAGGGCGTAGAACGGAAGAGAAGAAATCCAAAATCTTCCGGAAATTTAATGTGGTTTTTAACTTCAATTCAATATATCGTTACAAAGCCACAACAGATTTGAACGAATGTACAGAAACATTAGGTCACTAAGACTTCTATATTTATTTCAAATATTACAAGCCAGTAGTGGCAAGGAGTCCTAACAAGCCGATTCTTACCGCTTCCCTCTATATACTAAACCCAATAGTAAGAATGACTGCATTTAATCTTGTTCCAACAACTTGCCAAACTCTTCCATGGCTGGTTGGAAAGAAGATAAAAGAAAAATTGGTCGATTCGGGCAGAACTCACTTGTCTGAAACACAATCAGTGGCATTTATGCAGTCCTTAAATTCACCTCATAAATAAAGTCCAAGGCTGGACAGGTGTTACAGTTATCTATCGGCGATGTTACTCACTTACCATCAGTTGAGTTTACTAAAGGTTGACCCTGACCCTCTATTCCGCATAAAATACAATAAAAAAGACAGTCATTTAAATAAAATACTGTATACCGGATTAAAACGCGATTTATTATTTATATTGTTTAAATTATTTATCCCGACGTTTCGGATGCTTTTCAGCAACCGTGGTCGCGGGGAGACACGTCGGGATAAATAATTTAAACAATATAAATAATAAATCGCGTTTTAATCCGGTATACAGTATTTTATTTAAATGTGTGATACTCGCGTTAATAAAAGACAATATTAAAGACAGTCATACCATTTTTTATTCTACCATCTTCCATACTTCAAGGCTTAAGCTGAGTCATGATCGGTTGGGAATTAACATCGAACAGTAGCTAACGGTTGTGTCGAACCATATGGGGTTCAATTACGAGCGATGGAGAACTTCAATCTAATCTAGCTGTTTTCAATGCCTAGGTTATTTTCTATGTAGATTTAGTATCAGGTACTCTTTGGTACAAAATAATATTCAATGTTATAATATAGGTTAAAATATTGTACTCTAAAGCAAACATTGTCAAAAATCACATTTAGAAACATGCTTCACACACGTCTTTTCTTTTTTTATTGGTAACTGTTTTAGGCAAATGTAACATTCCGAAACGGTGATAGATTTTTTTTTTCTTGTTAGATATCAAAAGGCGAACATGAGCTTTATTGATGATAGCTGAGACACAGAACATCAATCGACGATGCGCTGTCGACCTACTTTTTACTTCAAGCATTCAGAAATCTTTAGACAGACCGAAACGCGCAATATGCACTTCACGGTTTTTCCATTTACAAACTGTGGTTTTTGATTTGGGATTTTCGATACCCATACCTTCCATTAATTATTGTCCGAAGTGAACAGATATGGGGAAAACTTGCAGAAATTTACAGAAACCAAAAAAAATCACTGGTATCTTTATCCACACCCGATTTCAGTATGAGCTAAAAATCCGATATTATATTATTATTATTATTGAATGTAATTTCAGTAGCCATCTCTTTGTCCAATTTAACTGACCATCCTAAAAAAAAAGAAAAAAAGAGCCATTTAAGAAATAGGATTAGCTCCTACATCTTGTTTGTTGCAAAACCATTGTCGTAGTTTTGTAATTGTTTAACAAAAGAAATTGATTTATTGCTCCGTATACAACAACATTTAACCCTTTTGCGAAAACTACCGTTTTTAACTGATACAATTTAACTGGTTTTTGTATAATTTATGGCGAGTATTGGTGGTCTTTGGTAGCCATTTTGGCAAGTCATGAGCCTTTGTAGGTCAGTTATTGAACCCCCCACTTCAGATATTGTGAGCGAATTTTACTGGCAGAATTTCTCAAACTTTTAATAATATAATTGCAGATTTAGTTTGACTTGACTTAGATTTTGAATTTAACAGTAGTCCGAGCGTCTCATATAACTTCCTAAATAATAAATACTGTTCATAAAAAATTAGAAATTTTTGCTATGAGCGATTTCGCATAAGTGACGACACGTCCTGCCAATAGCTACGATTATTTATTTTAGGTTAATTTTATTTTCTTTTTTTATAACTGCAGTCGAATTGGATCATCTGTAATTATTATGTAAATATTCATAAACAAAAATTAAAAATTATCTGTCACTGTGAATTTTTCAAGTAAATAAAACGATACACAATTTAAATATACTTGTCAAGAGATATAATATAAAATACTAAGCATAAACTACATACAACCATTAAAATATGGCAAAAAGTTAGTTTGGGCATCGCTGCCATTAAGACTCCTGGCATTTTTGACAATAGCCGCTAATGATCGTCTTAGCATTCAGCTCACCCACGCACGCCTTTTGTCTCCAAAAACTCAGTTTTTCGTTCGCTAAGCTATTTTTCAAGCAGCACGATACAAGAGACTGTATACGAAACGCACGCGAATGATTGAAGGATGTAGGTCAACGGGTTGGCTCTTGAATGAGTCGTACACACCTACGTAATGAGTTTAATCAACGGAATACGAGTAGACAAATGTAGGCCAAATTTTAAAAAGAATAAGAACTAAATTGGCATAAATTGCAACTTACTTATTCGCATTTAGTATGTTACGTTTAGGTACGTGGAGTATTAAAACAAATCAAAAAAATCAACAAAAAATCTCGCAACATTGTTTTCATTCGGAACGATTTCCATGTTTTAAAACGAAGCTACAAGCATTTCAATAATGGTTTAGGATCACTTTTTACATTAATGTAGGAACAGAAAATGAAGTTATGAATAGAAATTATTTATTTTAATTTTTTATGTACGTTTAATTACATCGCCTACCTTTTTCTCTATATTTCTCCAACTGATATCTTCCTCCAAGGTTGCCTGAAGAGATTGCTAATCTTATCGATTCGCCATTTGTATATTAAATATTACTATATAGTGTTTTGTGGGCAATATATAATAATTCATTCATTTATAGAAGAGTAACTATGAGTAACTAAAGACAATTATGTTTTTTTTTAATATTAACAAAAATTTAAATGTAATGTTATACTGTAGGTATATATTATGTATTTTTTTCTTTTTGTTATAAAGATATTTCCTAAAATATTTACAAATAAATGAAAATACATGTGTGAAGCGTGTTTCTAAATCTGCTTTTCGACAATGTTTACCTTTGAGTACAATATTTGAATATACAATATATTTTTTAATTCTAGACAACACTTATTTCAAAGTTGTCATTCTCATTTGTCATCTGTTTTCATAATGACATTTTAATCATCGCTACTAGAGAAATATTTGATAGTTTTAGCAATATTTGTATTTCACTTCCGCTTTTGCACAATGTTTATGATAATACAATTACAATATAACTAGGAATTTCAAATAAAGAACGATTGAATTTGATTTTGGAATCTTCGGAATGGGCCAAACATTCCAAATTCAAACCGTTCTTAAGAAAACAACATAGCTGCTACAAATAGGTATATATTTAGTGTACAATGTACATAGTTCAAGACATGTGACACAAGGATCTATTAATCACAAACCCAAGCCACGTCAGCTTTCGTAGAGGGATAAATATAATTAGAATTACGAAACTCTGCTTTATTTTGCCTCATTCACTTTTTATGACTGACTAAAAATACCTTCGTTTATTAATTGTTAAGACCAAAATAACAATCGATGTTTCATTATTTATTTCAAAATAATTAATTTGACATCTTAGAGTTATGATTTTTTTTTAATATTTGTATCTTTGATATAAATTGATAGGTGAGATGAAAAAAACGTACTTATATATAGATATTTTTCTTTTATTTATTCATTGAATTTGGATGAAGATCAAGCACGACTTCACATGGAAAGTTAAATTAAGATAACTTTTCTTCTCGACATCCAAATTAAACAAATATTTGATTGTGCCGCAGACTAAGCTCAATCTATAAGTCAAATATTAATATGATATAACTTATGTTGTCCCGGTGGGATTCGAACCCGCGACCCATAGATGCGCAAGTAGGAGTTCTACGAAACGGGCCAACAAGGCCAACGGGGCTCCGTTGGCCTTGTTGGCCAACGCTTATCACGATGTTAATTTTAATTCGTAGAAAAATAATTATTATTATGTACTTATAGGTAGGTATATGGTGAGGTAAACAAATATGTTTTACGATCGTATGCTTCAGCTTCTAACGTTTTTAGTTAATTGTCCAAGCTCTTTGTAACAATGTGTACCTACTAAAAATACTACAAAAAGATTGAACGAGCAGTTTATGTTTTTCTCAGTTTTTTTTTTTAAGTTTTTTAAATCCAATTTTTGACAATAGGTTTCACGGCCCCTCTGACACGTCAACGCAATCATTAACAACGAATGTCTCCTCTAAACTGAATTGTATTGTCGAAGTGAAAATGGAAAAACTGTCGGTCCGTGTGTCGGAATGTATTGAATGGAACAATTTCACGCGTCATAAAGTATTGCCGGGGCATTCGAGATATTTTCGAGGCGAGATGGAATAACATCGATCCATTGGCATCCGTTGCGAATGATATTAATCGATTTGTTTCTTGATATGATATCTGTATACTTTTTTTTAAAATTCACAAGGTATGATGGGATACGTTACTAATATTTTGCTTTGAGAATTTATATGTACAAATATAAGGCAATACATGATTATACATATTATTCAGATAAGTTATATGTACTTAACACTACATTTAATACTGTAGTGTACAAGACTGTATAATATTATTATGTAATATATAAAAACTCTCTTTTAGAAACTTTTTTTTATATCTTTGTTCGTTGATTGTATTTTGTTTAACAATAAAAATTCGGTCCATCCTACATGTACATATGTTACATAGAACTATATGATAAATGAGGCTATGAGAACCTCGGCCTAACGGAAAAAAGAGGCCATACTTTCAAATTATGTCAACTTTTATGAAAAATGATAATTTTCATTTATTTGCAATAATCTTAGGCCATTATGCAACTACGATTTAATCGTTTTCAGTATTTTTATTAAATAAAATCAGTACTGAAACAATTTCAGTTAGGCGCTCTGACTCTCGTGGCCACAATTAATATATCCATATAAACAGATGTTTGATAATTGAATAGTTGTGAGGTTTATTGGAACAGAACTTAGAAGCATAAACCTTTAAATAATTAATCAATGAAAAGGAAATATAATTTAGGAATTTCCCTTACGTTTACTTCAGGGTTAGAAACAAAGTATGGATAATTTTTTCTTCTCCACATACAGAATTTTTGCCTTTTGTGTATCATCAAACAAATAAACGAAAGAGGCCATAAACGTGTTGAGTAATCCAGTGTAGCTGACCAATCAACACTCCCTACAGAGGGGCTTATGCTCCAGGGATTGGGGACTGGAAGCCATTCACACAGGACGCCCTTTGAAGGGAATTGAGATAATAAGAGGATAGATTTTTTTGTTACGGGAATGTAATTTTTCTTTAGGAAAAAGCGAGCGCTACACTTTCGTCTTGCTTACTAATTAATCTCGTTATATGTTATAGTGCTTAAAAAAGTAAGTATTTTTTCATTATTAATGCGATTAAAATCGGGTTATTTGTTTTAAATTAGTGTTTTTTTCTATTTCATCTCGTTTGTTAGGTAAATGTATAGTACCTACTTAACAAAGTGTTAATTTTATGAAAATCTTATAATATATTGAGAGCTGAGTGCTAAAACTTAATAAGGATGAAATTAAAAGTTGTAAGTTAAATTCAAAAAGTTTAGGGAAAAAAATACCTAATATACAAATAATATATCACATCACAAATATTAATTATAGCGATATTCTTTGTATATCTTAGGTAATGTTGTACCTAAACTGAATTTAAATTTTGTACTTTTTTGGTTTTAGCAGTCAACCCTCGATATTTCAACGTTTTAGATTCCTTACTTTTAATTTAAGACATTTTCATTTAATCATTATCGAAATATTTTTTTTATATATATAAAGATAATAAACAAAATATCATACCACCCACAAAAGCACACTATTTCTTAACATATAATTAAAACTTAGACACCAATTAAATTAATTGTTAAAACATTGTTAAAGCTTAAGTGAAAACACAGTTCAACTAAAACTTTTAACACTATCCAGGTAATGGATGGAGCCTGACCCTTGGGGTCAACGCATTAATTAATTGTTAGATTTCCCTGAGAGCACCATAGTCCATTAAGCTGGGGTTTTAAGTTGGAATGGTCATTTCCACACCCTCTGATCGAAAGCCCAACTGACCACTTACAAAGAGCCATAACAGGTAACAAGTAATTAGGTATAGTGGTTAATTCTATACTGGTTGTTCGGACTCCTGTTTTATTCAGGAAGGCTTGTGTCCAGAGGTAACTGTTGATTGGATTAAAGATGTTGATAAGGGGTTTACTGCACGCATTTACCGAGTGACATTTCATTACGGGGTGGCTATTGATTTACGTATAAAATGTATACTTATAATAAACTAGCAACCCGCCACGGCTTCGCACGGGTGCAATGTATCAGATGTACTAAACACAAAAAATAACACAATTTCACATTCGCATTTTCGGGAATTTATAAACGAACAAGTTCGAGTTAGAAGTTTGATTTGCACTGCTGCAAGGTACCTATTTGATATTATTTTCAACTTAATACCTACACGCTTTCTTAGGAATTCATTTTTTTATATGGAAGAAGACGCCAACTATTATTCTATGTAAGAAGAAATTTGCGTAGTCAATTCCTAAAAAAAGATCTACTTAATATAGAAATATATTGCCCTTAAAAAAGATTTATTTATCAATGAAAAGAATTCTATATTTCATTAGTAGAATATTACAAAAAGCTACTTTACTTGTTAGTGTATATTTTGTTAATGAACAAGAATTACAATTTATAATTAGCGTAACTCGAACAACGCCGTTACTCTAATTAGATTTCGGTTCAAAATGATCTCTTAGCGAAGGTCACGCCATTCACGTCATGTAATTGTGACTAGTTTTCTAATTAAAAAGTATATAGAAAATGAACAGAAATTAAATGTATTTTATAAATGTTTAAATATGAGAATATAATATCTGTAACAAGAAACGAGACTCTACTATACGAGAGAACGCACAGATTCTCTATTACAATATTATATACTAGCAATTGCCCCCGCAACCCCCCTTGTGGGTTGAATTTCGTAAAATCCGTTCTTAGCTGACCTCTACTCGGCGAAAGGAATATTCCTACCATATTTCAAGTCGCTACGCCTTATGGTTCCAGAGATATCGTGATTAGTGACTATATAGGTGGGAATTTCTTTTATATATATAGATTGTATTCTGCACGGCTATGTTATTCTGCAGATGTTATTAAGAAAAAATAGATGAAAAGATTCCAATATTTGCATTTGAAATATATTTGCCTTTATTTATTTATTACATTCTAACATATAAAGTTCTATAATCTGTGGGATAACAGCACGATATATCTATCTATCTATCTATAGCTTTGTATTGTGCTGTTAATTAAGAACTCCTACAATGATATGATTGGAAATGGCACTACGGCCTGATCTTAATTTATTGATTTATCAAACTGTTTTACGAATTTAATTAAAATACACCACTAATCTTATAGTAGGAACATCGCTGGCACCGTCAAAACCACCAAATGCTGAAAGACCTGGATTTCTAAGATCATTGTTGCCTTCTTCACGAGTTCTATCGTCAAGGACTACTGCAATAATACTGCTTAGAAAGATTGTGGTAGAGTCCTCATAAATGCTATTGTATATTTATATATTATAAAACAAAATCGTGTTAATTACACCTATAACTCAAGAACTAGCTGTACCGATTTTAATGATATATTATTTGTTGGATTCGTCTATGTCCCGAACAACAAAATAACTATTAAAATTAATTTTAAAATAAATAAGGCTCGAAACACCACCATCTTCCGCAATTGACAATACATGTTACCCGCTTGCAGCTTTTTTGTAATAATTGATGTGCACTGCAAATAGAATAAAGGTGTGACAATGGCATAACTATTATTCAAATATTTACATATACATACATACAATAAAACTGTAGATATCAAATGTCTGTACATAGAAAAATAATGCTATAAACCGTACCGTAACCGTACACAGAAATGTAAGAAGAGAAATGGAACAAACCCAGATTATTTTTAAATAATTTTGTTTCACTTTCTGTCTGTTTGTCTGTTTGTACGGGCTAATCTTTTTGAAACCAATATTCTGGCAGAACACCGCCTGTCGGGTCCGCTAGTTGGAAATCAAAACGTCAAACCTCAACAATGTTTATAGCACATAATGTAATCGATATTAATTTGATATGAAGCTATAGCTATATAGATCTAAGCGCATTCTACAATGCATGTACCAATCCGGACGTCGGCGGCAGACAGAGTCCGCGCCAGGCGGCCTGTCACACAGCAGGAGTCCTTCGGTTAAATTGAAAAACAATCTCCCACCATTTTCGCTCGCCGAACGTAATAAATCTATGTACAAAAATTCTACACGTTATTTATGAAATATATCCAAACTATCTGATTACACAGCCGTGCATTTATACAAGGCCCTTACTGATTCTTGCTTAAAATAATAAAGATATATTCCACAAAATAATTGTGCAAGTTTACCAATGTTTAAGTGTTAAGTTTATTAAGGGATTATCAAAACATGTTAGTTTCTTGTAACCTAGGAGTTTACATTCTTGGTTTTCTACATGTCTTATACATACATATGTATATGAGAATACAGTTTTCTTCTGTTTATTATTTCAGCGAGGATGTATACACCAAAAATATATGATAATACTTTAAGCATAAGAGACAGATTGAAACTCGTAAAAGGTACATAAAAATAAGCATAATAACAAATAATACCTAATTTAGCAGTTTAAGAAATATGTGTGAGATTTTTAAATCCCATAATTTTTCCACGTTAAAAAAATTAAAGCGAAATAAAAATTTTGTAGATTAAATAAAAAATAAAGTATATTTTAGTTGGTCTGCAGTGTAGGTCGCAGCGTTGTCGGTACTGTGGTATTAATTGCATTAATCATGACCAGTGACAGCTATTACATTTTTGGTGCTCGACTTTTGGTAACATCTAGCCAGCTCCACGCGAGCCAACGAAACAGACTTCAATTACGAACATGAAACAATGCGGCTTGTTTCATTTCTATTTGATAAAAACATGCAATCTGTTTATTTCAATAGACACCACAATCATTAATTATAATATTTCCTTTTTCAACTTTTGTTAACAAAGCCAAGTTTTATTCGTTCATATTTCAGTTTCTATGCATTATTAAGATACAGGCAGGGTTGGCAGACGTGAATAATTTTCCAGACATGTATGGTATTACAGCTATTTGTCTGAGGGGAGCTCCAGAGGGCCTAGCACAAACAACTCTTGAAAAAGTATTCGTATCGTCGAGCTGTCATTTGTAAGGAATTTCAAATGATTTCTCATACAACTGATAGATGGACGATTCGAATAGTTTTTCGATAGTTGTTCGTGCTAGGCCCTCAGAGCGTTGAATTATCGTATTTGGTAAAAACAAATGAAAACCGAATCATAAATGGATCTAAAGAATTATTATATCTCCAAGAAATTCGAATAAAATTATTGCAATCTTATTTGCTTGATCTAGCAAGCCTACTTAGAGGACTATTTTACGACGAGCATGAGACTCACTCAGAACTCTGGATATCAATCAGTAATTGGCCATCACCTATTTAGTTACTTCGTCTTTAATTGATATTGATTCCAATTTCGCACGCATTTTTATTATGATTTAATAAGTAAGTATTGAAACTAAAGGAAGAGATTTCATAGTACCTACTACCTATATTCCATTTTAATGAAATAATATTATTGACCCACTTATATTATGACAGCCCGTAGACAGATGATATCTAAAATGGTCTTATCGACCTCTAGGTGACGACTGCGACATATTTGATATTTTAATTAGAATTCCAAATCATTCAACAGTAGCCAATACCATACAATAATAGCTAGAAATAGTTAAAGTATGTTTTGTCTTGCTCTATCGAATACCTACTTAATAAAGAACAAGAGATACAAAATAGACTTTAAATACATATTTGATGATTTTACCACGTTTATGAATAGGGGTCATATAGTGTGGTAAATTTACATGTAGGTACTATAGTACAATTTCTAGCAGGTAAAAACAATGTCAATATATGTAGGTATGTATATATTTGCAAAAAGCTTATACTCGATAAGCAAGCAAGTAAGCAAAAGTCAGCGCAAAACAGGGAAAGGACAAAACAGGGAAAAAGATCTATGAGACAAAAAAGTTTAGCAACTTCCACCTTTAGATTATCGAATAGATAGATTAAATACTTTAATAGTTATAAGTGCTGATTATAATATAATTAATAATTAATCTCAAGGCTATAAATTCCACAAAATGTCAGAATTATAATACTCTACAGTGACATCAATCAAAGTATTTTGCTACTGAAAGCCACTAATATAAGATAAAAACTGTTCAACGAGCAGTAACTAGCACAGCACACGTATGTCGTAAACGCACACCGATATTACCACACTACGAGGTAGAAAAAAATCAATAATGCGTTTTTTATTCAGGTAACTACGAACACATTATTACGAAGATCGATTAAGTTTTAAAAGCGTTTATCCATTACGGCGATGGCGCTCGCTATGACTTTATTACCTACCACAAGGACTACATTATCGCTGTTAAACTTCGCAAGAAAATTGAAAATTATAGGTTTTTATAACATACACTTACAACACGTAATCATGGCGTACTCATATCTTATTATGAATTCAATATACCCATTAAAATATTTATAAGTAATGTTTTTACTTATTATTTTCGATCTAAGTAAATTGTTAATTTTGTGTGGTATTTGTGGTGTGATTGCTTTAGGTTTTAGAATGGCCTACATCAGAACAAATGAGTTCGCTTGTGTTGCAAGTTAATGAAAACTGCTTTCTACCTAATGTTGCTTAATCAAAGAGCATAAACTATGTAATTTTCCCTAAAATATAATCATATGATCTGGGACCATAACTAGATGGAAATGGGGTGCAGTGGTCGATGCAATGCAGGTGAACTGATTTTGATAATATACCGAAATAACCATATTGTTATATACGTGTATACTATATGGTAGCCATAAAACAAAACATACGAGAGTAACTAAAAAACGTATCTATTGAATCTATAATATTCGAAATTTAAACATTAGCATTGTCTATGTCTTTTTTGTGTTTCTGTTTTCGCACCAAATTAAGTAAGTCAAAAGACGCAAACTTGCTTTAAATATTAATAAAAACTCTATCAATAAGTAAGTGTGTAATCATTTGCACACTAACTTAAAGGTTGTCAGTAATGTCATCATTTAGGAACAAAATATTATGTATCTTTGTAATATTATGTATCGTAAAAGTATCTTTAGTTTGGAGATTTTTAGCTTATAACGGGAGCATTAATCGGATGCCTTACATTATGTACCTTTCCTTTGATAGCAACTTATAGTTTCAATTGTTAAATGTTACTATATGTTTTATGTTTTAACTATTCGAAGGTTAGAAACATATAAACACGCGCTTTCGATTGGTTTCGCCGTGTATGGAGTGCAATCATCAATTATGGCCGATTGTAACGGAGATCAAAGAGGCCGGCCGCGGCGTATGCGCAATACTGGCTGAAATATGATAACTGATTCTAAACCTACGCACTTTACGTTCGAGTTGTAAGCATAGACAAACAAAATTCCTAAATTCTATTGAATTTAAATTGCATTATAAATCTCTATAATAGCAGAAATAGTATTTAGTCTTAAAATATGTACCTAGTTCCATGAGTCGTTTGAATATCTTACTTAACTGCTAGAACCAAATTTTTATAAGTTCCAAAGAAAATTAAAGGTGAAACAACTGGAACAAAGCTTGGAATCTTTATATCCTAACATGGTCTAGAGAAAAACTCTTCAACAACTTTCAATCTAGAATACGTTCAAGTTTAACAGGAAAAAATAATAAGAATGGCAATAGAAAGTGAGAAAGACAGATACAATTTACTATAATTTCACGTCAATTTTTTTTAAGGATAATTAGAAAACTTTCGGTTGATATTTAACATCAGGCTTTCAAAATCTTAATGTTCAATATCAGGAGTATGCATGCATGATCTTTTTGCAAGCATAGAGCCAGGTAGAGTCTATATTTCTTAAGAAGAAAAACTGCCCTAGAAGCAGGTTTTATACATTAATAAACATATAAAGTCAAGGTAAAGACACTTCTCTATTCTCTATCTCTCTATCTATTTTTCCTAGCTGTAAGTACCTACTTGTCTCAATTAATAAGTAGGTAAATTACAGGGAAAGCTATCAAATCTGTAATAAAAAGAACTGTATAAAGTGACTTTATTTGTATTTTCATTTTATAATCATCTTAATTTATTGCACCTTATACCTTTTTTATAAATCTTTTTTAAAACAAAACTTGAAACTGTAAGTTTCTCCAACGATAACTAGGAATCAAAAATCGACAGTTTGAAATGTTTTTAAAAAGTAATTGTAAACATCCCAATTTTGAGATAGAGCAGCGGGTAGATTATTACAAAGACTATGCATTTTGATCGGATGTCGAAGATATTACCTATATTACATGCATGAATAATAATATTACACAAAAGGTACTTACTTTAGGTACTTAGATTAGTGTAGTATTATATATTTCCTACAAAAATCATATGCAAACTGCTGCTCGGGAGAATCGAAAGATTTAATTTTGGAACCAAACCAAATTTTTAAATTCCATTTTTAAATTCAAATATTTTGGGAAATAGCAATAAAATGTAATCTATAAACGTTTCAGAATAACCTCATATGCAGTTTGTATTTTCATGAAACATGCAAAAATTTTACGGAGCTGTCAGCTGGCAGTAACTAGGTTAACGATTATAAAGTGCCCACTAAACAATGGGTGTACAAGAATCGTGAGGCATCAAGCTGCTTTGATAATAAATATATTCTATACTGCAAAATCGTGCGCTTGAGTAGGTATCCTCTTTGATTTATTAGCTGTCGATGCCTTTATAAATGTACTACATGTTTTGAAATAAATTCAAATTGATCAAGCAAGTATAACGTTTGACAAGAAGAAATAAGGACTAAAATTGTTTATATATTTTTATGGTATGATTTTTAAACACCTTGTTCTATTATTTTGCATTTTCTATCCATGCTTAAACAGCTAGTGATAAATATGACACTTATATATTAATATTTTAAGCTTTATTATTTATAGGCATCGCTACGCACAGTAGCTTATTTATTAGCTGTATTAAGGGAGGGTAAGTGTTTCAGGGTAAAAAAAAAAACACTTTTTTATGAGTTTAAAAAAAAATTATGGATTGAGCAAATTTATTCAAACCTTTTGTACATTAATAAGTATATATATGAAATCAGTTATATATGCAGCATAGAATAGAAGTTAGCTTAACCAACAACTTCCGTTTTTAAACAGACAAGTCAATTGAACCAATAACGGTCATTGGACGCGATCAATTGGTTACAAAAGGGGTAGATAAATCAAATATATTTGTCGCCGAGTTAAAGGTAACATTTTGCTATAAAAATCAAGTCCTTCCGGCTGAATAATCAACACTGAGTTGTAGCTTAAGTCTCTGTTATTAAAATACAAAGAACGAAAGATAGATATTTTGAGAAGCTCTCAATTTTAATTATCGTCTACTGAGCATGCCGCGTGAATCTCAGACCGTGTACGTAGGTACTGAGATTCGGTAGGTACTGATTAGGAGGATTTTAGTTCAATAATAACAGCTGTTATATGCGTAAAAAATTAACTTAATATTTCTTAGCAAATGAATTGCTGAAGAGTTAACGGTATCCTTATGTCAACCGTTGAAAAAAAAAGCATAGTTTTGCCTTTATGTTATGACGATGGCATCTCTTAGCTGTAACTTCAAAAACTAGTATAGGTAATATTCTTCTATCAAAACTACCAAAGTGCATTCTTGAGTTGCTGAGGGCATAGGACAAACACATTTATGTGTCTGCTTCACTGAAAATTTATCTTAATAAGCATATTATGTAGTTATTAGCACGTGTCCTGCCCGAACTAAATACCTATTCATCTTGCTTTCCTGGGATTCTAACCTTCGATATAGGTCCTTCGATGCTTTGTTTAAAGAATAGAGTGCAAACGGGTAGGTGTCTCACGTGATGGTAAGTGATCAACACCACCCATATATATCCGCAACAAAGAAGGGCTTGCAGTTGCCAAAACGTTGCTTAACGCAAAGCGCTTAGAACTGGACAAAGAGGCACAAAACAAACATAATTCAAAGCAATTGAGATATGAATATAATTCAATATACATATCTCCCTCCTCCAACAGTGTCCGCACTTTATTCAATTTGCCTAACAACACTTTCTTTCTGAAAGTCATGCTATAAAATATTAGTCTTCATTCATTTGACGTCTCAATGTTAGTAAATGCGAGATGTATTGAAATTTGATACTGACAGTGACTACTCCGTAATTGAAATGAGATTTGTTATGAACAAAATTACGTTTTATCGGCGGCACCTACATAGATTGCTTTAGCTCTACGAATTCATTAATTATATTGTATCAGTATTAAACTAGTAAGAAGTGGCTTGTATTTTATACCCCAATTATTTCAAAATAAATAATAGTTTAGAACCTGTGGTATAAAGATCAAGGGGCAAATTCACCATCGCTAATCTATATTTTAAAGGCCGGCAACGCATCTGCAGGTGCTCTAGTGTTGCGGATGGACGTCGGTGGTCATTTGCTATCAGGTGAGTCGCAGGCTCATTTGCCCCCCAATACTATAAAAAAATCTCTTCTTTTTTAAATAAATAACTTTTAGCGGATTAAAACGCTTTATTCATAATCTTAATATTATTTATACCATATCGTTTTTGACAATGACAGACAATTTTATTTCTCTAGAGTCAAAGCCACCACTCAAGTCCGATAGTTTGCGTATCAAATTGTTGTTAGTAAGAAGTGTAACTTTTCCTTACATCCCATCGACTTTCCAATAATGTTTTGTGCGTAATGAACTCGTATAGCGCATTTCTGAAAAACAACAAGATTACGGAGCTATCAAGTTTAGTTTCATACTTCGCCGTATAACTTGAATCGTAGCGTCGACTCTAGTTTGGTTAAATTATTTTGTCAATTTTGCAGTTAGAGGATTCGGTGCAGCAAAGTCTGTGCTCATATAGCGACACCTGAAGATTTCGCTGCCAGATTACACACAATAAAAAATTGTAATAAAATCACTTTACCAGTTGGCACAACAGTCAGTGCTCATATGCAGATTTCGCTGCCGGATTAAACTCAGTAATATATAAAATATTGTAATAAAATCACTCGTCTTTTCGATTGCATTTATAAATAAAAGATACATTATTAAATGTTTGATAGTATTATTATTTTGTGCCTCTGTCGGAAGACGGGAAGTACCACATTCGAATCTGGGAAAAACTGTCGCAGAGGGCTAATAACCAGAGAAACTGACAAGGGCTTGTAAAATAAGATTTTAAAAAAATTGGGCAGCAGCAGAATAGAAGGTTCATCCCCTACTATGCGTATAATTACCTACTAGCCTGTAAAAAAACTGATCACGGTGAAACGGTCACAGTAATGTGTCTGCCCCATGCCCCTCGAAAATTCAATAATAAAAAGGCTCCTATCCATGCTTCCTCTTCTAAAATTAAAAAGAAAAATACTTTATCATACGTCTAAATAGGTATTTAATAAAACATCTGTAAACATTGTGCCTATCTTTCATCGGCTAATCGCGAAGACCCAACATCTGCCTTCGCTGAGGCAGTAGGCGCGTGCTCATATGCAGCGTCATTGGACAGTCATTATCAGAGGTCAACGGTCTGTTGATTGCCTTTGAGCACGCCCTGTCGTTCATCATTAACCTAGGTTAGGATGTTAGTAAACATTAATACTTTTTGAGCACATATAGGTCAGATTTCATATTCAAAATCTTTCATTATCTCTGGTGCCGATAAATATCTGGAATCACCCACAAGTAGTAGCTTCTACAGCCTACTATGGTTTTGCAAATATATTGCGGGCAGTGATCGCTTGCTTTCTGTTGAGATGGAATTAGGTCTACTTTCTACTAATAATAAGAACACATTTTATTGGGGAAAACTAGTGAACGCGAACTTATTAGTTACATATTAATGGCGCTACCTTAAACTATCCTGAGCACTTCGTTATATAAAAATTTGCTGAATATTCTTGGATACAATTCGCCTTTATTTGGAGGAAAACAATATTATAGTATTTTGAAAAATGTATTATTTATTTATTATAAGTTCATTATTGCAAACAGGTGATACATAGGCATTTATCATTTAAATGTTTAGAGATTCTTTAGTAAGTAGTAGGTACCTACCTACTGTCAAGTCAATAATTTTATAGTAAAAAATTGAATTGCTATTATAATTTGTTTTTCATTTCTTATTTTCCATGACTGAAAATAGAATCAATTAATAGACAAAATGCAGGGTTTTCTTTGGTGATTAAAGTTTTTTGTTTATGAATGTCGCGTCACAGACAATTCGTTCGACATTGATGGGGTTAAAGGCGAAGAAGAATCATCTATCAACGAATTGTATTTATTTTAATAGGTACCGTATATGTTTATAATTAGCATTAAGTATACGTACTCAATCTGAATTAAATTATTTGGATTTGTTAAATACTATATTGAGGTCGCTTTTAATGAAATAAAGGATAGAAAGTCAAAAGTCAAAAAGTCAAAAGTTTTTTTTTCAAATAGGCCTTTGCAGGCTCTTATGAAACGTCTAGTTGCACGGTTCCAAAAAGTGGGTTTCATGGAGAAGAACCGGCAAGAAACTCCATGGACACTCTTTTTGATAGAGAAAGGACGGTCCTTTTTAATTATAAACCTGATTTTTATCTTATTCATAGTATTCATAGTAATAATCATACTAATATTAATTATATCATACTACTTTTGTATGTGCCTACCTATAACACTGTCATAGTCTTGTTTTAGATTATTTAGAACAATAGAATTCGTACACCTAAGGTAACAATAATTTTTTGGGCATCACCATAGTAAATATAAAGTAAAAGTCTTCCAAATATAGGTAAGTGATGAAATATTTAGTGAAATATTTATAATTTTTATAATAGATTCTTTTTTTTTTCAATAAACTTTTCATTAATTGTTAAATTAATTCATACATCTAACGTACTTTAAATGGATTCATTGTCATGATATAATATTTTGCGGTCTTCCAATAAATGTATCTACCCACTCAATATCTTACATACTGTCATAGATTATATTATTAAGAATAGTCACGATTGAAATCAAGCTGTTTACTTCCAATATCAACGATCTATAATCACCTCTATAATTCCGTCAATGCATATATCTGCATAATAATCCTGTTTTCATAGAATTGGTTAGAATGACTAGCACCCAATCCGATATAAAGCGGCGCGACTGACATGTAAATCGTGATCAGGCGGGGATTCGAATGCGCTACCACTACCGGTGCCACTGCGCTGACTCAGCAACTTTTCAACCACCTGCCGCGATGCATTGACACGCGATAATGGTATTTAATTACATAAGAATATAGACGAAATTTCCCTAAATGAGTGTTTGATAAGCCCTTCGATAGAAGTTTGGAAGAGATAACAATGTGACGCACTAACTAATTACGATGTGAACGATCTTATTACTAGTTATTTGTTTTCTATTAAGTCATTTTGCTTAAATTATCTGTAACTGGCGCGTTCGGTAGAACACCTGCCGTGCGCATCGATGGGTCGTGGGTTCGAATCCCACCGGGACGACATGATTATAATTTTCTGTAAGCATGTCTACTTACTTCTTCGTTTGTTCTTCGGTAACTTTGGGCATTGATCGGGTGGGAGGATTATCGAAATTCCGACCGGGTACCGAACCACCGCTCATAGATAGAAACCCAGGCTTTGCACTACTGGCTACATGAATCATTGATCACGTATTAAAAGAGCATCTCAAATAGTAACTAGATGTGATGATGACTCGAGACTATTGTTAGTGAACTAGGACAGGAAGAATTTAATGATTTTAAAACTGTTAGTTATTGATTATTATTTATTTCAATTCAACACATTGGATAAAGTAAGCAATATATAAGATGGTCCCGATGGCGCCTTCGGTAAAACACCTGCCGTGCGCTTCGATGGGTCGTGGGTTCCAATCCCACCGGGACGATATAATTATAATTTTCTGTAAGCATGTCTTCCCCACGTCTGGTAACTTTGGGCATTGATCGGGTGTGAGGATTATCGAAATTCCCACCAGGTAACGAAACACCGCTCATAGATGGAAAAACCGTGAAGTGCCATATGCGCGTTTTGGTTTCAGTCTATGGATTTCCGAATGCTCGAAGCAAAAATTAGGTCGACAGCGCATCATTGACTGATGTTCTGTGGCTGAGGTATCACCTACCATCAAGTGAACCTCATGCTCGTCTGTCGATATCTAACATAAAAAAAACTTTTGAGACATTACTTTTCCACTCTAAGTCTACTACTTTGACTATTATTACGAAAGAGAGATTCAAGAAGTTATTAAATCACACTGTGTGCACCTATTATTATAACTTCTATATAATTAAATTGCAGGTGTGAAATACTCGATTCAATTTATAATAATTCTTCATGAATTAATTTATTCATTTAGGTAACTCAATGTACATTTATGCAGGTTTATGTATATAAACAGGTTCGTTTATAAAATACAATGGCTGTTATCTTATTTCAGATAAATAATTAAGACCATGCGTTTATTTCCCACACGTTTTTTTAATTTTTAGATTCCCATATATTCAACAAAGATTAAATGTAGCAGGTAAAATATAGCAAAGAACTGATGTCGACCTTCGTCAAAACTATGTATATAATTTCTTTTTTTAAAAGAATAATTCCTTGATCCTTCGAATGCTAAAAAAGTGAAGATGATGTTTTTAATCTACCATTTGAGAGATTGACAGGTCGGTTCAGCGGGTCTCGCGCCGGTGTCAGGTAAAAACTTTGATTAAAAATATTTCAGCGAAAACTTCCGAGGTTTGAAGATGTTTTATACAAGAAAAATTAAGTGAAAATTATATTTTGAGGGCCGAAGCACGATAAACTTGTGATAGAGTATTCTTATGTAATTTTAACTGATTTATTATCGATACGTATATTTTATTTTTTTATGGAAAATGGTTATTATTTTATGAATTATTTTTACATTCGAATGCTCGAAGTAAAACGAAAAATGTCGGCCGACGACACATTAACCACCATCGAAAACAGTCCGTGAAAAGAATCATTTCTCAAATTGAACGCATTCAACAGAAGCGCGGTCGAGGACCCTTGGAAAAAAATCGAAGTAAAACCATCCCCTAAAATTATTTTAGAGAAAAGAAAGGAACTTAATACAGTCCCCACCGCCTCCCCTTGGCGCACCCCTTGCGAGGGTGTGTGCGTACATCGATGGTGCAGATGTGTGGGTGCCCTCGGTGAAGCGTCTGACAGCTGGGTAGAGCCGTGTAGACGAACTTGAGTACTGACTGCAAAAAAGGTTTTATAAAATATTTTAGAGAAATAGTATTAATGCTGCAATAACAATCTATATTCTATATTCATGGCTACTAGAATTTACACATTTTCCAAAGCTTTAGTTGCTGTACAACATTTGATTTGACATGTTTTACTCACTAGTCTATTATTTTTGTAGTAAGTACGTGTTCAATTTATTTTTTAATGTTTCATTTAACATGTTGTCAAAACTTGCCAAACCACCGTAATTTATTAATTATTTTTATTATTCAGGCCTATTACTTGTAAAATAAAATAAGTAATTGATATATATAGAACAACCATAACGAAAAAATTGTTTATTGTTACACAAATGTAAAAACACCGATTTGTGTATATACTAAATACTTCTCTAGACTTATTAAATTTAACTAAATTATACAAGCCTATTACTTGTAAAAAAAACTAAGTAATTGATATACAGAACAACCATAACGAAAAAATGGTTTATTGTTACACAAATTTAAAAACA
Organism: Anthocharis cardamines; assembly: GCA_905404175.1. Classification (NCBI taxonomy): domain Eukaryota; kingdom Metazoa; phylum Arthropoda; class Insecta; order Lepidoptera; family Pieridae; genus Anthocharis; species Anthocharis cardamines. The sequence continues at coordinate 8,430,259 of FR989959.1, forward strand.
CCGATTTGGGTATATACTAAATACTTCTCTAGACTTATTGAATTTAACTAAATTATACAATAAAAAAAAGTTTAAAAACGTTTTTATTATAATAATCGAATATTTAGTGAGTTTAGTTCTTTTAGAAATGTATCCATTAATTTTTATTAAGTATACAAATTCGATGAGATTCTGTTTTGCTATCGGTACGCTATTGAACCGTACCGGGCGGTGTCGGGAAATCAACACACACATCAACAGGCACACTGTATGGTATGGTTCCCCACTGAAGGGACTCTCAGCCCGACTGACTACCGTCATATCAAATACATAACCCGTATGTATATTGTATAGTAAGTCGTAAGAAAATGTTACTTGTATGATATTTCTGCTTCTTCGTGAGATATTTTTCAACTGAAATATTTTTTTGATGTTTTGACAGATCTTCTATACGAAATCTAAGAAATGACAACATTTATGAATTAGGTGCTTAAAATTTATATGTACTCCATCCATCGATGTTTGTATCCAAGAATGTTTGGATAAATTTTCATAAAATTTGATACCTCAGAAACATATGCAAATATTCAAATATAAAAATAATCGATTTCACAGAGTACCTACACAAGGTTTTAGTATACAGCGAACTGTTATTATGAAGGGATATAAAACAATTGAAAGTGAGAAATCCACTCAAATCACCCTCTTCCGTTACTCTTCTCACGTACATATCATATCGCCAAATCAACTTGAAGGGATTACATGTACTTACGTCTCCCTCGTATGTTATGTCTGGGATATCTTAAGTTTTATTTCTAAAGAAATACTTTTATCATTTTAGAAGAAAAAGGGACAGCTACTCCAACAAAGAAACCTTAATCAGAGCATAATATGTCTTACGATCTACTAAACTGCTGAATTGATTTTAATAGAATTGTATAGATATAACTTGCATCACGTTCTACGATCAAAGAACTAATACCTATTACACAGCAGTAATAAGGAGCAAACATCTTCAAAATAAATAGTTTTCAGTAGAACGTTTTTAACGCAAAATTGCATAACTATTGATTAATCGTATAAAATTAAAAAAACCAATTGTGCTATGAAAAATTTGTTAAGTAAAAAGTATATTTAAAAAGAAAATCGTATATAACCAATACACAAAAAGTTAAAATGAAACTTCCATTTCCGAATGCTCGAAGTAAAAAGTAGGTCGACAGCGCATCATAGACTGATGTTTGGTAACTGAGGTACGAGTATCACCTATATCTAACAATAAAAAAAACTTAAACTAGTAAATTCAGAAATATCTTTTAAGACCCCTTCAACCCATGAGACAAAAATGTTGAGTTGCAAAATTTAGCGGCTTCACAAAAGTTTTATTCTGTTAACGGAAACATTCGCAAGTCATCGACTCTACCTCCGAGATACTGTAGCCTGTAGACTGCCGCGCCGGTCACCTGGGACCCACCTGCCAATTGCTAAGATTGAGGAACCTTTTACTTTACCGCTTTTGTTTCAAGATTTCTTCCTCTGGGAATTTGAGGGGGAATAATGAGCGCCTTGTCTACTTTAGCGGCATATCTGATGGCTCGGGTTGAAATATCGTATATAACCTTTTTTTTATAGAAACAATAATATGAAGTAATGATATGTAGGGCTATACCGCGATTAATTAGAATAGTAACCTTAGTTCTTAGTAGTACTATTATTGCTATATTATTAATATACGGGTAAACGTGAGAGCGCTATATTTACATCTTGTATAGCTGTTGCCTCGTTCTGTCTTCAAGGATTTATTAAGGCTCAGTGGAAAGCGTCTACCACTTATGTTTAGGAGGTCCTGGGTTCGAATCCCGGGAAAATAAGATTAAAAAAAACTTACCTGTAAAGAAATATCAGTGACACAGGCTCAGATATGGGTCTGCACTATGCCCCACTAGGAGACTTGGGAATTCACTTATTACTTTATGTTATAGTAGGAAAGTCTCTAATCCTTAATCATGAGTACGAATCTCATTATATCCACGTTAGTGAATAAATGTTAATCCCCTTTTTATAGAGAGGGAAGATCTTACGCACTGCGCGAAGGTGTAATACAGGGGAGTGTGGGAATCGGGTCACTCCAAGGTCTGATAATCAGAGAGTCGAATATGCCGTACCCATTCAACCCCTCTTGAACCATAGGTCCCGCCGCGCCGTCTTGGAACCCAACATCGCTGTTGCACTTAAACCGGCACCAGATGTAAAGTAAGTTCCACAGCTTCACTCTCAAATTACGATCGATAAATTATTATTAGAAAAATCACTTAAATATTAACCTGGGCATCGAATCTGGGACGACGACCGACGTGAAGACAATATTAGGATTAGGAAACATATTTTTATGTTCGTTCCTTGAATAGAATCGGCATTATGATCCCATAAAGAGCGCAGCAAGCAGTCACTTAACTGTAAATCGATACGAGAAGGCAACAGCTACCGTTGGCATTGACTACTTACAAAAACTCTCTAAGGACAACCAAATATATACAAAAAATATGAGCAATAAATCCATCAAATAGCAACAGTAGCTAATACTGTTATTTGCATACAGCTCCAATGACAATAACCCTTTTGTTTATTTGCCAAAATTTGCGAGAAATTTTAATCCTTTGACGCGCCGTGCCGATACACAAGGGATTTGTCACCGTCTGTTGATGTTCTAACGGAGAACAAAGTAGTTCTTAGTTTGAAATGGAACAAAAACTTACTTTTAAATACTCTGATTAATGCATCAACTGAAAATTGCTGGTCAACGTTTGAAGGAACGTCATGTGATCTAAAATTTAACTGATACATAAAAATTGTTAAATTCCAGGTTTTATTTATTCTTGAACTATGAAAAACTGCTAATATTATAGAAAAAGCTATATATAGTATATAGCTTATAAAAAATATATAACAATAATAGATTAAAGTGAAACTGATATTAAACTAGAAAAATATATAATAAAGGGCTGGCACTGTATTCAGAATAATATTCAGACCAAAGAGTTTGCCTCAGCTAATCCAAAAATACTAAAACTTAAAAATAAAGCACAAACAACTAACGATAAAATATGCATATCGTCAATCTGTCATTTTTCAACAATTTCAACAAATTTCTCATACAACTGACTGACGATATAAATACTTTTTTGCAAGTTATTTGGGCTTTTTGCCTCAGAAGGGAGGAATGTTGAAATTCCGATTCCAAATAACGAACCATCGTTCGTATATAGAAAAGCCGTGAAGGGCATGTTGCGCGTTTCGGTAAAGGCATAAGACATTCTGAAAGCTTAAAGTAAACATTAAATCAACAACGCATCATAGATTGATTTCCTTTTGCTGTCGTATCACCTACCATCAAGTGATCGACGTTCATCTGTCGGTATCTACTATTTATAAAACATAAAAATTCCACTCACCAGAAAACAAAACACGATCTCGTTTTTATATAAAATGAAAACGCAAGCATTGGCTTTGTATCAGAATGATAAAAGTGTGTATTACGTACGCATGAAGGCCCCGTAGTTCGAGATGCGTTGCGTGCCCGCCGCGGCCACACAATGAGCCCGACAGAGATTGATGACTACACATTCAACGAATACATTACGATTTTTGCTTTCGTTACATTCGATACGAATAGCGAGGTTATGATACAGAAGTAATGCTTACGCCATTCATGCGATAAGCCTTTATGCTTTGCAAGTCTTGTACTGTGACTACATCAATTTTTCGACACATAAAAGGATTTTTAATAGTGTCAATTTTGTTGTCAAACATTAGATATGTGTGTTTGTTATATGTGTACTAGCTTATTACCAATTTATAGGTATACTTAGAAATAGTATCTTTACTATAATATTTTATAACAATAAGCCTGAAAGCTACGCAATAATTATTATTTTCATTGTTGAAATAAACTAGAGGTATCAGAAATAATAACCTTATTTATTACTATATTTTATTGGTTTTGTATTCACAGTCACCTATTTTAGTTACAAAACAATGTTCATTAAAATTAAATCAATAAGTTTGTACTTAAACCTAGGGTCATTGTCTATATCGTCGATTCAAAGGTAAAACTCACTAAGTGGCATTTTGAATTAAAAAATATGGTACAATTGCTTATTCTAAGCGGAAACCTATGAAGCGCAATACGCACTAAGTTATTTGTTCTTGTCGTAGATGTACCTCCGCTTAAAGTAGCAAAATTTATTTATATTCAAAATTACACCTAGTGAGTTTTACCTTTGAATCGACAATATATTAAGGGTAACAGCCACCACGGCAACATGTATTGACAATATCTATAGTGATATCGCTCCTCTCAACACCTGTATTATCAACAAACTAACGTCTGATCACTCTGGTCAATTGTTTGAATTCGAAATAGTTAAATGTAAAGATCCAAAAAAGAAAATATGCACAGTTCCTATAACAGATGATCGGTTAGACAGATTTAAGAAAAATTTAATATTTAAAATGCCATTTTTGTGTAGTAATCGATGCCCTAATAATTTATATAACATATTTTTTGATTCATTTATTGATGAATTCAAAAATGTGTTCACTCCAAAGACTTTTTTGGTCTCAGAGAAACCTACCTTTTGTGACTGGGCAACTCCTGAGCTACACAAGAAAAGGCTAAAATTGTATGAATTGTATAATGAAAAACAGTATAATGACAGTGAAGAATTTAAAACACATGTTAGGATATTCTCAAAAAGTTTTAGGCAAGAGTGTAGAATCGCTAAGGCGCAACACTTAAGTTTTAAAATAAAAAATAGCTCTGATAAGATAAAGGCTACTTGGAAAATTATAAACGAGGAGACTGGAAGAACCTCTAGAAAGGATACTGAATATAAGGTTAACATAAACGGCATAGTAATTAGTTCCGACCTCGAAGTAGCCTCTGCATTTGAAGAGTTTTTTACCAACATTCCAATGAATACAACTAGCGTTCTAAATTCTTCACCATCAGCCGCCCTTTTATTATTACAAAAGAATGTTCCTATATGCAATCATAAGTTTATATTTAGCCGCATTAGCTGCAATGATATTATTAAAACATTTAAACAACTCAAATTAAAAAAAACTAAAGATCTTTGGGGTGTATCTGTATTCGTTTTACAATCAGTAATCGATGTTATCAGTTCAGAGTTAGCTATAATATTTAATGAATGTATAGATTGTGGAGTCTTTCCAGACCAGATGAAACTAAGTAAAATCACACCGTTGTTCAAAACGGGCAGCACTTCTGACCCCACAAATTTTAGACCCGTATCTGTGCTGCCTGCATTGAGTAAAATTTTTGAAAAATTGATTCTTGATCAATTAATGATACATTTCAATAATAATAAACTTATGCATAGCCAACAGTATGGTTTTACAAAAGGTCGCTCCACAGCCGATGCTGGTATTAAATTAATTTCCGAGATTTTAAATGCGTGGGAAAATGCTCATGATGCCATTGGAGTTTTTTGCGATTTATCAAAGGCTTTTGACTGTGTCCATCACGAAATCCTTATCAAAAAACTTCAACACTATGGCATTGGCGAAAAAGCGCTAAAACTAATGGATTCATACCTGAGCGGTAGAATTCAAAAGGTAAATATAAATGGAACAACCTCAATGGGATCGTCTGTTACTATGGGTGTACCGCAAGGCTCCATACTTGGACCTTTCTTATTCCTCATCTATATAAATGACCTACCATTTCTTGTAAAAGAGCTTCACGAGATAGTACTGTTTGCTGATGACACTTCGCTTTTATTTAAAGTGAAACGACGAGATCCATTACTTGAGAATGTAAACAGTGCCATCTCCAGTGTAGTTCACTGGTTTAATACAAATAATCTTAAGCTAAACGAAAAGAAGACAAAATGTATTAAATTTGTAACTACAAATGTAAAAAGTAGCAATGGTCAAATAATAATTAAAAATGAGGAAATAGACTTTGTTGATAATACAGTGTTCTTGGGAATTACTTTAGATAGTAAACTCCAGTGGGGCCCACACATAGAAGGTCTTTCGAATAGGCTAAGTTCTGCAGCGTTCGCAGTGAAAAAGATACGTGATCTTACTGACGAGAATACAGCAAAGCTCGTTTATTTCAGCTATTTTCATAGTATTATGTCATATGGTGTTATTTTGTGGGGTAATGCAGCTGATATTAAATCGATATTTGTAGTGCAAAAGCGGGCTATAAGAGCGATCTGCGGATTATCCCCACGGGAGTCAGTTCGAAGCAAGTTTAAAGAATTAAATATTTTGACTTTGGCAAGTCAATACATTTATGAGAATATTTTATATGTGCGGAAAAATATAGATATCTTTCAAAAGAATAGTAGCTTCCACAATTATAGTACTCGTAATAAAGACAAAATTAGTGCACCAACCACAAGGCTGCATAAAACGAGTAATTCTTTCCAAGGCAATTGTATACGTTTTTTCAACAAAATCCCTAGTGAGATACAAGTGTTGTCAATAAATAAATTTAAATCGTACGTTAAAGTAAAACTACTTGCTAAGGCCTATTATAACATAAATGAATATTTAAACGATCCTAGTGCTTGGATATGATTTGCTCCAGTATAGAGGTAACGCGACTGAATCTCGGCTGCAATTCCAGACTCGGGGGCGATCGTCAACATCCACGACCTTTATAATGTAAAGTGGGAGCAAACCGTGATCCATGTAGTACTAATTTATTTCAGAATAATTAATATTATTATTGTTTTCTTATGTAGCCAAGTTCACATTTCAAGGATCGTCATGCTCGCTTAAATGTCATTGCTTGTGGCGGCGTCCATGCGTCGGGTTGTCTCTCTCCCTAAAATATGGCGAGGGGGTCGATGGCTGGCCATGCGTCATACTCGTGAACGGGTGCTACTTGTGGTGACTGGTCTAACTTGAATTCGTGTATGCGGTGATATTAGTTATTTCGTCTATGTATTTGCGTGTTGTTCCCACGAGAATGTAAGTGAGTGCTCCTATTTCACCATACATTCTGCTGATAGAGGACAAATCTTTGTTTTTATTTATTTTTATTTTTTCGATTATTATAGTTAAATACTTAAAGATGTCATGAGGAACATGGTGTAATGGTTGCAGCTCCTTACAAAAAAAAATTGTAAAACAAAAACTTGGCGATTAAAAAAGAGTGGCGGCGAGTTTCTTGCCAGTTCTTCTCGTCCGCTCTACGCCCTTGATTTGAGAACTGGCAGTAAATGTAAAATTAGAAGCATTTAATATGTATTTTTATTGACGTTCATAAGTGTACATTGTGTTACCTAAATGAATAAATGATTTTTGAATTTTGAAATTTTTTTTGAATTGGTATCACACAACAATACGTACTCAAAACTAGTAATACTTGAATGTTTGTTTAACTTCATATTTCAACAGTTATAATATCTTCATCTTCAACACAATAGTCATAATTATCATCACATTTAAGGTAAGTAATCTAATCTTGTATTATTTATAGTTATAAATTATATAATATTACGGTTTATGTGAGACAACCATAGATAAGTATTAAATTTATTCTGCGAGTCGGAATGATATCTCGTTCAAAATTATTCACAGTAAATATAAATGACAATTTTACAATCAAACAAAAACAATTATTGAAATTGAATACAGTACCTACAGGTGAAAAAAAAATACTTAATAATACATTAAAAATAGGGTACAAATTGTGGCATTATTGCTGAGAACCGATCTCTTCCAGGCAACCAAAGTAATTGGAAACTTAATGAAATATATATAGAATGTTATAGTTTTAATTGTTTCTAAAAAAAATGTTTAGTGATATTAATAATATTTACATATTATTTAATCGTGAACACAATGAATAGACGGATAAAATAATTAAAATTATTTAATACATTGGAGTAGTTGTCATAATATATAATTCTGAGAATAAATATTACCTATATACAGCCGTTATAACATTTCTTCTCGGACGACAATGACATGAAGGGAAAAGTACAAATTTAACACTCATGAGATTCTATACCTACCCTAAAATAATCACACTTTTGACATTGTAAAGTTTTCCTCTTAACTATTCAAACATTCAATTAATGACTGATTACGCTAGGATTAATTACACAACTTATTACAAATCTTACATTATAAATAATCACTTTACAAATTATCAACACGCAGGAATGGTAAGAGTTAAAGAAAATTCGGTAATTAAAAATATATAATTTTCTTTACATTTCTAAGGATTATAAGGCGGTGAGACCATAGTCAGATTTGATGATGGGCGGGGTATTAGAGATGCCAGTTCCGCATCCGGTGTTGCTCACGGGCGAACTGTGAGCCGAGAGGTTCGCAACCATATTTGGGTCCAAGCCTGCGTGCATACTCATCATATGTAAGTGGTGGGGTGTCATTGAATGAGCATGGTTCAGGCTGCCCGGATGCGACATTGGACTAATGACAGGATCGTGCGACATATTCTGCGCTCCGAAGTCGTTCATAATATTATCCGTGACATTCTCTATACTGTCGGGTCTCCCGTTATTATTAGATTTCTTCTTATCATTATTGTTTGTGTTCTTATTCGATCTACTCTTTGGTGTGTTTCCTTTTGTCGTTGTAGTCGTGACACCAGCGGGATTCGTTTTTCTTCTAACATTTTTGGTATTCGGCAGCTTATTGTCTTTCTTCCACTTCATTCGTCTGTTTTGAAACCAAATTTTGATTTGTCGTTCTGATAAGACTAGAGTGTGTGCTATCTCTATCCTTCTTCTCCTCGTTAGATAGCGATTGTAATGAAATTCTTTTTCCAATTCTAATATTTGGTGTCTAGTGTATGCTGTCCGCTGTCGTTTTGGCTCCATTCCAGGTTGATAGGTTCCATTCGCTGTAACAATAGAAATACGTTTATTAAGAATATCATCTCATGAATAAAGTAATGTTTTATAATCTACGTTTTAATCTTTATCAACAATAAATCATAGTTTTATTTCAGCTTCATTATAGTGATTAAATAAGGATAGATAGATCTACCTAAGTATTGTATTTTATAACTGGTATTTTTCTTAAATACTTAAGATTATATAATAAAGTTATAAAGTAAAATATTAAAGATATGTTCCTAGCCATAACGTTATCTCTAGAATGATAGGTATACAATTTTATAGCAGGCATTTTAGTTAGCCACATTGAATTCGTTGCAGTAATATGACGGGCTCGTTGGCGCGTTCCGTAGAACACCTGCCGTGCGCATCGATCGTGGTTCGTGGATCGTGGTCGTGGGTTCGAATCCCACCGGGACAACATATTTATAATTTTCTGTAAGTCTTTCCCACGTCTGGTAACTTCGGGCATTGAACGGATAACGAACCACCGTTCATAGATGGAAAATCCGTGAAGTGCACATAGCACGTTTCGGTTTCTGTCTATTGATTTCCGAATGCTCGAAGTAAAGGAAAGTAGGTTGAAGCACATCATCGATTGATATACCAATATGGCTGAGGTATCATCTACATTCAAGTGAACCTCATGCTCGTCTGTCGATATCTAACATAAATGCAACACAAATATTTCGTAAGGACTCTAATTTTATCAAGTGTTCACCGCAGTGGGTACCGCAAATAATATTTCAGCTACACGTAGTATTTTTAGATTTCTTACGTAATTATTGCCTGTTTACCTATTTATCAATTTTATTTATAGTGTCTAACAATGTATGCATCTATATCTGAATTCAAGAATGATTATTATTTAATACTCTCAGACAACATCATAAGCGGACAAGGAGTCCAATCATAAAATATGTACTTGTTTAATCGGATAAATAAAAATACCTGTGTAAAACTTGTAATAGGTTGCGTGCGAGGACTGTACTGAATTATGTATGCTTTAGTAACGACCTCTTGGGGCACTCTGTTAATTAATGTGCATAATAATTACTGTACCATGAGCTTCCTTTTTGCTTTGATTAATTGCGCTTAGCAAATTAGTTGTTTATAAACACAATATTGGACGAGGAAAATATATTGGCGTATTTTCTCATTACAATTAATCGATCGGGAATTGTGGATAGATATAATGAAATTTTAATATTATTATCATTATTATTATTATTATCAATTATTTATAAATCAGATTTGCAAAAGATCCATTGATTAGTAAAATTGTAATGACGTAATCATTTGTCATAATATTTCATTACTTCCCATAATTAATTCCGTATTAACACTATCGAACATATCGACCTTATCGAATGATGTAATAATAGAATTTTATTTTCAAAATCATAGGATTCGATTCCTAGCTAGGAATACTGTTATTTTATTTCTGAGACTCCTTTCAGTTCTTTTCGCTATTCCTCTTAGTTTCGTAGTTGGTCATGCACGCCCACTTGAAAAATTTACCCTGTAGGTACACCCATAAACGTGAATTTTTATAAGTACAGAATTTTTAAAAATCGGAAAATAATATATTGTATAGGAACCTATAAGAAAAAATAGAACTAGTCACTAATTCTAACTTTATCTAAAATTATCTTTAACTGTTTATTTATAATGTTTAACAGTTTCTTTTCTTACGATTTTACTATATAAAAAAATGTAAGTTATTTTTGATCCAGAACAATGGTAAATGATTGAAGTAATTAAATGAAAATATGTTATATTGTGTTAATAAGAAATCGATATGTAGAATAACATAACTACATAACTATCCTCAATAAGGTATATTCATTCAGTATAGTACTTTCATAGATAATTTTACCTAATGAAAGTTTATTGAATGAAACGTCTTTTGTATGAATGTATGACATTAAGGTAATTTCCTAAAGCAAATTAGAGCGGAAATTAAAGACACAAAAGCCTTTTATTTATATATAGCCTATTGTCATGATTCTTAAGAAAATTAATAAATTATATATTTTGTATAAAAAGTTTGGAACTTATTAAATTAGCAGCTCAATGTAAGCGCGACGCGTTTAGCACTAGAGGTCCTGGGTTCGAATACCGGGGAAACAAGATATAAAAAATTGTTTCAGTCAGGCAGGGCACGGAAGCCTGATAAGAAAAATTAAAAGTGAAACAGACACAGAAATGGGTCTGTCCCATGCCCCAATACGGAAATACACGGGAATTCACTTCTTTCTTTATCGATTATGATTATATTGTAATAGTTTTATCGACATTAGCGAGCCGAAACAGACATAACGATACTTCATTAAATTAGCCTCATATCAATTTTACGTAAATTAAATAATATTATAATATAGTACGGCCCAGCTATATCTTAGTAAGTATATTTGTAATATTTTTTATTAAGTACAGTAATTTATTCGCGGGTTTTATGTCCCGTAAAAATGCCGCGAATACAGAAAACGGGAATATGGAATGGTAATTTATATGGGATTATAGGGATACGTACCTAGGTACCAAAATAGAAATCAAAAATGAAAATAAAATCCTAAATTTACCTAATAAAAACTTTAACAAAATTGATGTATATTATCGCCAGGCTTAGGTACCTACTTAGGTACAAAAAACGTTTTTCAGTTTTTAAAAGCTCTTTTAATTCAGATTGATATTCAGCAATGACAATAACAATATGCCTCCTAAATATAACAAGTATTTCCATAAATGTATGAATTTTCATGGAGAAATCACAAAGCTCATTTGCCATATTATGTACCTAAACCTTCACTCAGATTTTTCCGATTACCGATTAGATTCGCGAATAACGAAATTTTTAGCCACGAATACCGATATTGGGTCGTTTTTTTTATCCACGAATAATGAAAACGCGAATAAAGGAAGTGTGAATAAGGAGCTTTTACTGTCTTTCATACATATAAAAAGTTCGGATTTAGGTGTAAGCTACTGCCCCGTGGCCTTCACAAAAGAGGGGCCTAAACAAAATCTTTCAAATTGCTACTACTTAAGACTAGTAAACAACTTTTCCTTAGATATTTCTATTTTGCTGTTTTATCTTTACTTAATGCACTTTGTACACACATGATTATACTTTTAACATGAAAATAATTTAGGGCCAGGGGGTCTTTAAATACTTCTAAATGCGGCTCTGACTGGGTTTCTTTCCGGTCTCTCGGTAGACGTAACACTCCGAACCAGATTCTAAATATTTTTTTATGTTAGATATCGACAGACGAGCATGAAACCCACATGATGGTAGGTGACACTGTCGACCTACTTTTTACTTCGAGCATTCGGAAATCCATAGACTGAAACCGAAACGCGCAATGTGCACTTCACGGTTTTTCCATCTATCCCGGTCGGAATTTCGATATTCCTCCCACCCGATCAATGTTCGAAGTTACCAAACATAGGGAAAACATGCGTATAGGAAACTATAAAAATGTGTTCCCGGTGGGATTCGAACCCACGACCCATTGATGGGTACGGCAGGTGTTCTAACGAACGCGCCAACGAGCCGAAATATGACGATTTAAATGTGTACTCCTCATATATAACGTAATAATCAGTACGCTTCATCAAAGCTACACTCGGTATATAGGTATAAGATCAAATAACAACTAAAATCTATCGAGAAAACTAAAACTATATCTTATTCGACATAATAGATAAGTCATTATTAGTCAGAAAAGGACAGAGGTAGCGTAGGAATTCTTCGGGGACGAGGTTTCGGCGAGCTATGTGCGGTCGGCCGAGATTTCAAGTGGTCACCGCATTGATCCGAGACTATGTAACCTCTAGCTATGTATGTATTTGCTAGCTTCAGGGGATGAATTTGTAGGTATTTGAAGGAAAAAGTTTCAGTAACCAAATCTATTAGAGTCGCTTGCGTGAAACTGGCTTTAATATCACAAAATATCTTGGAAGCTCAATTTATACTCATCATGAATGTGTGTCTTTTTGCGTGTTAAGAACGAAAGTAGGCTTTTGCAACATATTTAAAATAAAAACATATTAACAGAAACCGGAGGAAGGGCATAGAGTGCTCTTCACCTACTTACATGTAAAACCACTACTTGGAAATTCATTTAATTCCATCAAACAACTTTATACTTGGGTAAAGGGAAAAGCAATTCAGACATAGAACTTTACTACACTATTTGAACGTTGGTAATGTGGTATCTTTAGAATAATTTTTACCCCCCCGGCTCATAGTATAAAAGTACCAAAAAAGCTCTTCTATTTCATGTAGAGAATATAGTATTGAGTGAATTGAAAACTATACATCGTATATTAGAAAGCCACACTACACTTCACTACCTACTAGGTACACAATAATCTCCTACAAACGAGAATTTGCACAACCAAATTTTCATTAAAAATACTAAATCTTACTTCTGATAGTATCATCTTACTTCCGTTCCTGACTGTACCCACACACCCTAACAAGTAAACGAATGCAAAACGAGAACCCGTTCGTTATACCATATCAAACACGTCATCGGCGATGACAATCAAAATTGAATTACCGGCTACCTGGCGACCGTGTGGTCTCACAAGTGATCTGCTAATCAACAATCTCGCTACTATCTCTACGGTCCGGTGGTCCTCATTACATCCTCTGTATCGCGCTATCACTGTTATGGAGTGAAAAATTCTCCCGCACTGACAGCTCTCGATAAAGGGAATTGAAAACTGCAACGTGCTTCGTATCGTACTTGCATAAATCATGTTTTCAAATAATGGAATGTTTTTGTATAACACGATCGATTTACATTTTATATTGTAGAATTATACTAGTTCAAACGTATTTACTATAAAATTCTCGATTAAGATCTAGACTAGAGACTAGAAAAATACAAAAATCAATTATATTTAGGTAGGGGTATGAAAAACAGATAGTAGCCGATTCTCAGACCTACTGAATACGCATATAAAATTAGGTAAAAATTGGTAAAGCCGTTTCGGAGGAGTAGGTACGGTAACTAACATTGTGACATGGAAATTTTATATATTAGATAATGTGTATATTTTTTAAATATAGAAAATATAATTATTTATCGATATCTACACTAATATTATAGAGAAGAAGGTTATGTTTGTATGTACCTACTTAGATAATAATTTCATGAATATCTGAACCGTTTGAACTGAATTTTAGCCAGCTTTATTATCTGTTCTAACATGGGCTACATTGTATTTTGATACTTTCCGTTCGAATTTTAAATATTTGTAAAAAAACGTCACAAAATGCGCTGTTAGGCGGTCTTATCGGCGAGTGCTTACTGAGTCTGCGTTCCAATACTTCTTGTATGATTAAAATACAAACTAAAATATTTAGTAGATACATCAAGCATAGATTTAAACTAGGGCTCACAGTAAAGCATTGTGGGTCTTTTATAAAATAATAACCTTTACTCGTCAACTATCTGTTCTCTAATGCAGAACAGATAGTTGACTGCATTAGAGAACAGATATCACAGAATCTACTTATTTTATAGTCAAATGTTTTGACTATAAAATAAGTAGATATTATTATTGGAAATATTACATTAGGTACTGCTGGTAAAACCGTAATGGACTGTCAGTCACTGTAAGTTGTCATTACGTGTCAAAAGATGATGTAGTCATAGATGTATTTGAGATATATCAATTCAACTGAATGATTGAATTACATCATAGCCGCTTGCATTGTAATGCTCTACTAGGAATTACATTACATAGCATGAGCATTGAGCATAATAGGTGCGGTACATGGATATACTACATTTATACTATGTATATAATAAATTAAAATTATTGTATGTTTGTCCTCTATGCACTTCTAAACTATTCATCCGATTTAGATGAAACTTTGGTGAGTTGTTCTGAATGTTTGAAAAAACCTGCATGGCTGGTATAGAGGTATTATAATATAATATGTAATCTATCTTAAATTTTATCACTTTAACTATTAAATCTATCTAGGTACTAACCTTGCATATCATAGCATGTACAATAATTACAAAAACTTGGTATGAAATATGATTAGGTACCTACTTTTTTGAAAATAATACATCAATCTATACTATAATATTTAATTAATATTATACAGCTGAAGAGTTTGTTTGTTTGAACGCGCTAATCTCAGGAACTAATGGTTAAAATTATTTTTGTGTTGGATAGTCTAATTATCGAGGAAGGCTTTAGGCTGTATAACATCACGCTGCGACCAATAGGAGTGAAGTATCGGTGATCATCATCATCATGATCTGATACATTGCAAACGTGCGAAGCCGGGGCGGATTGCTAGTATTATTATAAAGAGGAAATATTTGTTTGTTTGTTACGATTTAACTCAAAAACTGGACCGATTTTAAAAATTATTTCAGCAATAGAAAGATACATTATCAGCGAGTAATATAGGCTATATCAGATTTGCACCCGTGCGAAGCCGGAGCGTTACTAGTAATTAATAATAATTTAAGGCCACTATAAGACTTAGGTATCTGCACAATCAATAGGACTCATTTAACGTAGGTACCAACAGGTCTTTAGGCGATTTTGAATCAGAATTGAAGAACAACTATTTAGTTAACAAAATATTAATTACAACGCGCCCCGGTTTCACACGGGTGCAATGTAGATGTACTAAACACAAAACCTATGTTAGTCGCTGATAATGTAGCTTTCTATAGGTGAATTTTCAAAATAGGTCAAGTAGCTTTTGAGTTTATTCATAACATACAAAAATACAAATCTTTCCTCTTTATAATATTAGTATATAGATTAATAGTACAATTTGAATATCCTGATACATATTAAATCTAAATCCACACTGTTTATTTTTGGTACTAAATGACATAGTTATTATTTTCTAGAAATCCCGTCTAATATAATTATTTACAAATTATTCCCTCATTAATTTACGCATCAACTCTATAAAGGCTTCTGTACCCCTACAATAAGAAAAAAGTGCCAAAGAAAGAATTTAAACTGATATAATCACCGCGGCGAATTCCGAACCACAGACTGCTATTTAAAAACTATAAAATAAATGACACTCATTACCATTATGCCCCATTGTCGCATAACAAAAGTTTGGCGTCTCACAGGTCCTGCCTAATGGCACCACATTAGTAAACTGTCAAAACATATCAAAAGATCTTGAAGATCTCAAGTATTCGTAAACATAGGGCGTTATTGATTGGATGCAATTTGTTTATTTCTTTCAAAACGCACCGCGTACTTCAAACTGCTTAAAATACAATTGAAAGTGCATTTTGCACTCGTGTTACCAACAATGGTTGAATTAAGCGTCAGGATTATAAATGAGAGCTATTTATATCTTTTTTTTTTTGTTTGATTTTAAGTTAATTTAAAAGTTATTAATGTCGGAATATTTCTTTTGACAAGGCCACCACAGCCGGCTTAGCATGAAAACCGCGACAAAATTTTGTCGACCGTTTTCTCGTGTTTCAATCGATTATCTCTTTATTTCTTCCGGGTCTAACATGACAATTACACTTAAAACTCGACTTTTAATATCAAAAATAGATATATTTGTCAATCGAGATATCTTTTCTATAAAAATTGACGATGTCGAGATACAATATATCGAGATATTTTACATCTTAGTTTGTCTTCTCTCGTCTGCGACATATCTCGTGGCGGTCATGCTAGGCCGGCTGGTTCATTAAAATCAATAAAAATAGTCTCAAAAGCGGTGGCTTTTCCGGTTCGTTTTATATTTATATTTGTGCAAATACTAGAAGATACCAAATTATATTATTTCCTATTAAACATTGAATTAAGCTAAAAGAAACTTGTTCCTTAACTACTTACATCAAAATATGTATAATGTTTAGATCTATAAAATTGTCCTCTCCAGCCGCCTTTATGTATTAGAGACCAAATGTATATCATAATAATATTCAGGTTAATATTAAGAAAGTTAAATAAAATATCATCAGTTATTTCTTAAGGCCGATTTTACAGTTCTATCATTCTGTTTTATTTTGAAAATTGACAAATTTTATATGTTAATGCTTTGAAGCATTCCCGATAACCCAGAAGTATTTTGGTGTTTTTTAAAATAATATAGCTAATTACTAACATACTAATTTATTTATACTAGATATTCTAACAATCCGCCCGGCTTCGCATTTGTACAATGTAGATGTACTAAAAAAATAAAAATAGCCTATATTAAGGGAGAAGTGATATGAAAGAGCCAGGTTTTGAAAGAGCCACTTGCATTATTTTAAATTATTAGTTGCAAGTAAGGTAAGTGGCAAAACTGATTTCCCATCACCCACAAACATTTGATAGTCCGCTGAAACCAACGGTCGTTCGAGTCGAGTCAAAGTTTTTGGTACTAGAAAGTAAGAATCTTGCTTCATTTAATTTATTTTTTGGTATTTTATTGTAAACAAATAAAAAGAAATAGATTGTAGATTGAGTTTGTGCTTATATTTGGCTTTGCAGCTGCGTAAAAACTGAGCCGCAAATGTTTTGATATTTTTGTTTTTTCAAGAATAAGTTATGAAAGAGCCGAGTGAATGGTCCTTAAAGGAGCTAGCTCTTTCATAACCATGCATTTAAACTTTGAAAATAAAATAATAATAAATATGCACTTTTTTCATATATTATTAAATTATTTGCTGCAGATAATGTATTATGGAAAAATCTGATCCAAAAAAAACGAAAAATACCCGAAAAATAGGTAATTGAAGAAATCAGTGATGTTTTGGAAACTGTACTTGTCTTAAAAAGTCACTTTGTAATGCAAAGAAACCAAACAAAATTATTAAGAAAATGATTACAAAACAGTCGATAAAAACCCTTAATATACCTATGCTTACTCTGATTCGTTTGACTCTATCTTATTGGCTGAAGTAAAAAAAAAGTTTGTTCGAAGCAAAATATACTCCAAAGCAAATAAAAATAATGATTATTGTGTAGTTTGCATCAAATAATATTATGCAAACAGTGATCCAGATCGGGGTCGGTGAAAAATTTGTTCTGGTTGGAATCCTGTGATATTAAGGGAACATTTAATTTATTTTGTAAGACAAAAAAATACATTATTTATTCCAAAGATTCTAAAAAGTCTGAATCTTAAACTTAGCAAATAGATAACTTTGAAGGTCAAAGTTTACAAACTTTGAAGAGCAATTTTAGCAAGTGCTGAAAGATATAACGTGTTTTTGATAGAATATCATGAAATCATCTACTTTAATAAATAAATAATAATTAAAGGTAAAAAAACATAATTTCTTTCATTAAAAGTATATTATTGGCTCTTTCATGGCACTACTTGCTGATAATGTAGCTTTCTATTGGTGAAAGAATTATTAAAATCAGTCGAGTAGTTTTTGAGTTAAATCGTTTTGTTTACATTGAACATTAGCTTTTTATGGTGTCTCTAGCTACCTACTAGGTACATTATCTAATCACATTGTTTTATTTAGGTGAAGTATTATATAAAAAAATATTCATTTAAGCTATTTACGATTTAAAAATGCTTACACTTTTTTTTAAGCAACTTTCAATTCGGATTGCTCCTTCTTCTGAAAAGAGCCGGCAAGGAACTAGGCATTATATTATATTTACTATTATAAAGAGGAAATAATTGTATTTTTGTATGTTTGTATGTTATGAATAAACTCAAAAACTACTGGACCGATTTTAAAAATTCTTTCACCAATAGAAAGCTACATTATCAGCGAGTAACATAGACTATAGTACATCTACATTGCGCCCGTGTGAAGCCGGGGCGGATTGCTAGTACATTATATAGATAAGTCCTTTCAATACCACAGTTACACATACTATTACTATTTACTTACTATACATATATATTTACTATACTTATACTATTACTATTTATTAAAAACAATACCATAAACGTGCAATTCATAAAATTATTATTAATTTATATTCACCCGAACGAAGAAAAGCTGTTAATAAGGCCGTCCAATCCAAGCGTTTTTGTCTTTTAGTTACTAATTAACAGTAGAATAAGCTTTTTTTCAACTCGTACCTATATTATAATGGCACCCTTTAATTTATTTGAAATAAACCGACATAAATATTCAGGAATATAATACATACTTAAGCGGAAGTAAACTTATTGTCTAAAAATGAATCCACTATAATCGTCACACACAGTCGCTAAATAGCGCAGAGGGGTGAGCACGAAAGTATCGAAAGAGTATTCGTATCGTCGAACTGTCATTTGCATGAAATTTCAAATGATTTTTCATACAACTGACAGTTTGACGATTCGAATACTTTGTCGATAGTCATTCGTGCTAGGCCCCCAGTTTAATTGCGGTGATCGAAAGGAAAGATTCCTTGAAGTAAAATAATTAAGGATTTAAAGTGGTTTCCATTGATTCTTTCACCCTGTAAAGTGTTTTTTTTTTAATTTTTAATTAAAACTAGCATTTAAAATAAACCACTACTATGCGTATATACTTAATATTCAAACTAATTAAAACTAACCTTATTAAAAATATTCTTAAGAAAATCAGGAAATATATGGATTTTTATTTATTTATTTTATATCTGGATAAAGTTAGAACTGATCAATATTGTACGGGTGATGAAACGGAACTTTTGCTAAATTGGACAAATAAATGGACATATTTAAGATTTTATATAACTTACCTATTTTTAACCGTAGGTACTTAAAAAAATAAAGATAATAATAATATATTGATAAAGATAATTTGATTTTATGAGTACAAAGTTCAAATGACTGATTGATGCATTCATTAATGAGATTTGGAAGAATGTTTAAGATGATTTAACACGGGCAGAGAACGTGTGGATAAAGTGAAAAATTGGTAGTAGGAATTATGATCAATGCATGAATTTTGCGATTTTTTTTGCATGGAATTTTGCTATTTATTTTGCGTCATTGCCACGTTTAATAAAGCGTCCAAATTATTAACAATTTTCATTTGGTCAACGCTGATTTTAAATGTTTAACCGAGCTATATCGAAGAACAGACTTGCACCGCCTAATTTCAGACAAAGAACGAATGAATTTTGGTTATGTCGTTAAACTACTAAGATTATTAATTTTTCGGATTGATTAAATTCCGTCAGAAGGCAAAACAAAAGTGTTTCTTGTTAATAGATGATAGGTTATAGGGTTAGGATACCTACATAATAGATAGATCCAAGTTGACCTGTGTATCATAGATAGGTACTGGCTCAAACTTATCCTATCTTCACTACATATTATAAAACAAAGTCCTCCGCCGCGTATGTCTGTCTGTTCACGATAAACTCAAAAAACTATTGAACGGATTTTCATTCCATTTCACCAATAGATAGTGATTCAAGAGGAAGGTTTACGTATATAATTTGTCAAGTTTTTGTGTAAATTGGTTGAAATATAACGATAATAATAATTGGATGTGTCGGAAAAAGTCAAGCTTCCTGGGAGCTTTCATAGAAAACGCTGCGCAATCCCTTTGAGATAATATAACAAAACAATGCATGGTGGGATGTTCCTCTTTTATAGATCTACTAGCGACCCGCCGCGGCTTCGCACGGGTCAATATTTTTTGACAAAAAAAGCAGGGGTTGTATGTATTTTTGTATGTTGTATCATAAAAAAATAGAAATTAAAAATTTTGTCTAAAAAATAAAATAAAAAATTTAGGGGTGGACTACCCCTAACATTTAGGGGGATGAAAAATAGATGTTGGCCGATTCTCATAGATACCGGATAAGCACAAAAAATTTAATCAAAATCGGTCAAGCCGTTTCGGAGGAGTATGGCAACGAAAACTGTGACACGAGAATTTTATATTAGATCTACAAGAAAGTCTGTGATGGCATATATTTATCTTTTAAGGATAGATAACTATACCTACCCATTCTATCTTCTAAAAAATGGTCACGTATAATGCTATA
Source organism: Anthocharis cardamines (assembly GCA_905404175.1). Classification (NCBI taxonomy): domain Eukaryota; kingdom Metazoa; phylum Arthropoda; class Insecta; order Lepidoptera; family Pieridae; genus Anthocharis; species Anthocharis cardamines. Next base: position 8,451,099 of record FR989959.1, read on the forward strand.
ATAATTTAATATTATTTAGACGAATACAGTATATATCCTTATCAATTTAAGTACGTTAGTTAGCTTATCATGGACAATACTATAGCCTTTCACACCATATAATTTAAATGAATATCTTAGGAGATATCGCAAAAAATTGACGCGCGCGAATAGACGGCCCTACGACAGATAAGACATGTAGGCATAATATGTTTTTTCAGTTATGTATGAACCCATTTAGTAGGCAGGTACTACTACCTGAACCGTGCCCATTTCGCTTTGCAAAATACCTCTCAGATAGCAGGATTATTTTCCGACTAACTTGACACTCATTGTTAGGTATAATTTGGCCAATTAACTCAATATCGTTGTAATTTGCTTATATGTTGTTCTGATGTATCTATTAATAATACTATAATCATCAAAATCCGTTCAGTAGTTTTTGCGTGAAAGCGAAACAAACAACCTCACAAACTTACCCATTTATATTATTAGTAGAATTTTGAACTGGAATGAATCATACTTTTGAATGAAACATACTTGAATGTATGGTTTTTCCAGGATAAAGTATGTGAAATAAGTGCATATAGAATGCTCGAGATACTTTTAACCTCAAACTCTCCGATAAAACCGAATGTAATGTAAAAAACAAAAGAGGGCCTTGCACGAATGACTATCGAAAAAGTATTCAAATCGTTCATCTGTCAGTAGTATGAGAAATTATTTGACATACAAATGACAGCCCGACGATACGAATACTTTTTCTCAAGTTGTTCGTGCTAGGCCCTCAAATACATAATATATCGACGTGTCCTTAGAACAAAGTTACTTTTATATGACGCTCTACTTTACACTTGACCTTATTCTTTGGAGAAATTAACTTCAGTAACCATTCCTCGAGTGCTATCTTCGAAAACATATTATGTTCTTTAAAAAATTGATTTTACCAGTAAGTTATATAGGTCAGTTTAGCCTTATAAATACAAAAAAGCGACTTGGTATCATAATCATATCTGACTTTGCTCCACGGATACGTCGATATAATATGACGTTTTGACTAACATTTCTTTTCTTTTTAACAGAGCGGATAACCGCAGTGTGCAACTGCAGTGTGTAACCTGATGGTAAGTAATCACCACCGACCATGCACATCCACGATTTAAAAGTCTCAGATGCGTTGTCGGCCTATCTAATAACTATCGAGTTTATTGACAGCTTTTCTCGGTAAAAGCAACATCCCGAGGCGATAGCTCAATTTACGATACAAAATCGCTTCTAAAAGTTTCCTTGATTAAAATTATATTTGGACTAAACTTGTAGGATACTTTAACAACTACCCACACAAAAGATTAAAGTAAACTTACAAGCTCCAGCAACATGAATCTTTTTCATCCACGGATAGATAACACGGTCCGTATTATCTGAACAAATCGACGAGTCGTCGTCTTCCATGGGCGGACTATCCAACAGTAACCTCTCATCATCCAACTCCGACACCGGAGAGCCTTCACGACCAAGCGCTTGGAGTTTCCTTCCAGCTGGCGCCGCTTCTTCTATATGCCTCTCTAGCCTTAAGCCCAACTCAGCTAACCCAGGTGCTGGTTCACTGTGAGGAATGTAGCCGTGGTCAGCGTCTGAAGGGTGAGACGGTTCAGGCGGTCGCGGCGGAGGAGCGACGGGTGGATGCTGTGGTATCGGGTGATAGTAGCCACCATAGCCGTACCCTGTACCGATTTGCACCGGGTACTGATGCTGGTAGCCATACTGCAGTTGGTGCTGGTAGTACTCTCCAGGTGGTATGTAATCCGCTTGGCTGTACTCCTCGGAGGGTGGGAACTTCGGGTCGGGCTGCGGTTGGTATCCCCCGTTCATGAGGAAGGAGCTCATGGTGGGCGGGCTCGCATCACACTACACGCCCGTTAATATGGCCGCCATATACGCATGTTTTTGTCCTGTAAATAATGTGTCAGTCACTAGACGCCGTTATGTAATTTTAACGTTTTATAAGTAGGATCCTATTTATTGGATGATGCTATAACTTTATATAAATACGTTGTTATTTTTAAATTGTTATACAAAAAAATCTACTTACAAATGCTCTTTATGTTAGTCTTTATGTTAGTCAGTATTAAAATAAGTTCTTAATTGATGAAGAATTGGATTATAAATTAACATGTTTTTTGCTTATTTTTGTTGAAATTAAAATTTCCATTTTTCATCTCTACATTATTTATTAGCTCTACATAGTATTATGTTGCTTAATCAGCGTCGTTAGTAAAGAACAAGAAATATTCTATAATAGTTAAAATTACAATACGACGCATTTATAAGGTTCACTTACAATTGAAATAGTCCACTTTTTAATAAAAATCACTCTCACTCTATTGTCAAACAGTTCACAGTATCAATATCGGAGTACTGAAAATAATCGCAAAGTCATTTGATTTATCACTTTTTGATAATAAACAATGGGATTTGGTTCGCGCACTCTCGCGACATTTTGAGACAATATACACTGCCCGACACGCCAGCGTACTCTGTCACTTTAAGGACCCCTATACATGTCCATCAATTTTTACATACCACCTTCCATTTTTAAGGCGGAGCTGTATTTCTACTCAGTTATAAAATATCTAAATATACAATTTTGAACTTTACGCTTTCAAATATAAAGTCCAAAATCAAACGACTCTTATGCTTCGAGCAATAAACTAAAGCAACATCGCTCCCCTTTCAACGTATTTCAAACCGACTTGTGTGAATGCGATGGAATATTCGCCGCGACTTTCGCAACCGATGGTATGAATATATACCTGTCTCTCTTTAATAGCAAGCTTTTGAGCTTAAGAAAACGGGATAGAGATTAATATAGAAGCTTAGTGCGTAGATTAAGAAGCTGCTTAATAATAATACAGGACGAACATGGTCTTAGTTCATTGCGACATGGCGTAGTGTTTTAAATATTTAATATGCAATTTCCTTTATTTTATAATAGCCTGCATTATTTAAATGGGTGGTAAGTGAGATATAATTTGGCTGAAATTAATAGTTTTATATGTTGTTATGTTAACTAGATATACGGTTAATTTTTATTGCATTGAATCAGAATTATACACGCCTATTAGCTTGGTAGTGAATAGGTATAAGTTGTAGTTTTTAACTTAACACAGTTATGATACGTAGTGTCTTATTTAAGTTTTTGGTACTTAAACTCTTGCTTTTTTGCTCCAAGTTTCATTATTTTACATATTAGGTATTAGATTTAAAAATTAGAAGAAGAATAGAAAGAAAGAAAAAAATTACCATGTCCTCGGGTCATGGGACATGGGACATTCTTGTGTCTGTTTTACTGATATTTTTTTATTTATAGTTTGTATGTCTATAGTCAGTCTCCTGTGTCCTACACGAAGGCAAAAAGGTTTTGTGTTTTTCTTTCCTGGAATCAAACCTAGAACCTCCGATACTAAACGCACTTACCATTAAGCCACAGAGGCAGTCAAATATATTTTAAAGAGCATACAGTAAGTAATAAGAATTACTTTTCTATACTTAGTAGGATTCTGTAACAGTATCCTATACTAATATCCAGATATTCATATTATTATGGTTATAGTACAAATTAGCATTATTTTATTATTCCAAGTATAAAATACCATGTATTATGAATATTCTGAGCCTTCTGAGCCTTCTAATCTACTTATATGTTATACAATTGTAATTGTATCCCTAAGTTCTGACAATCTCCTGATATAGGTACATATTAGATAAAACAAAGCAGTCACGATTATATTATATCGTGTAAGCCGCCAACACAACAGTAAGTCCGTCAAGGAAGCCGGCAAATAAACAAAAATGTCCAGGCATGTTATTGAATTAGACGATCACAATGCTTGTATCACGGTGTAAAAGTGCTGACTCAGCGGCTTCGAATGTACGTAACAAAAGGTGGGAACACCCGTTCAAAGGTTGTTTGTTCAATAGCTATAGACGGTTTCGTCTGATCTGATTCAGGTTTGGTAATAAGGAATTTCTATGAATTTATTGAAGACTGTTTATAAGTGCGAAGGTTGAAAATGTTCAAAAGGCAAGCCTTTCCCAAAAATCCACAACATGCTGCAAAAAATTTCATACAGTACTAGGAATACCCAAAGTTAAGCGAAAGGTATCCACCACCTACACTGTTTTTAGTTGGTAGTAGATGAGGTACAAATAAAAGTGAACAAAATGTCGAAACTAAAGACCAATTCATAAACAGTCGCTGATAAATTAAAGCTATTGTTGAATTATGTGGTTGAAATGTAGAGTGACCTCTACATTTTATTAGTACTTCTTTGCGGGGCGCTCTATATATAAATAAGATATATTTCATAATTTTACTTCTGCTTATTTGGGAATCTGGGTAAATGAAAAGTCGCTTACCAAAAATAACATCAGTTATTATATCTACGCACTCATTATTTGATCATATCGCAATACCATCTTATGAAAGTTGATTTACTTCCAAGCTTAAAGATCCCTTCGTGACATATACCTATAGGACCTATATTTTCTAAATACATCAGTATTAAAAAGAGAGACTAACAGACATACTGAAAATCGAAATAACCTTAGTATTACGTTAAAGCGAATCATATTTTTGAAATTTTATTTTTCATTTTTTTTTATGAACATTTACAGAAATGCGATTCCGACAGATGTCACCTGTCATTATGTCTGGAACTACGCTTACTGTAAAGGACATGCCATCAAAAACATAAATTGTAAAAAAAAACTAAGTCTTGCAACTCAGTTCTTCTATCGTAAAAAATTTCTACTTAAGGATCCTTCTGTTTTAAGTTATTACGTAATTAGCTAACCTAACAACATCTTTTAGTGACCATATCAATAACAATATTAAAAATATTTTATGTTAAAATAGACTGACTCGGCCATCGCATAAAAATACAATATATCTTTTTTTTATTAAAAACACAATGTATCTCACAAGTACCTAATACATATTATATATATAATACATATTAACTTAGATTTTTTAGTGCCATTGCCAATTCAATCTATTTATTTTAAACATAAAATATTTTTAATATTGATATGGTCACTATAAGATTTGTATCAAAGTTATAGGGGGTCGAAAATCACCCGAATTACTTCGAGAAAATGATAGTACCTACGGCCGTGCCGCTTGTTGCTCGACTTGACAGAAACCTACGCAATTTAAACTTAAAAGTATATTTAAAATGAATCACAATTATCAGGTCAATAATGCTTACTTAGAATTTGTATTGAATTGTTAGTAATTAATATTGTCTTTTATTAACGCGAGTATCACACATTTAAATAAAATACTGTATACCGGATTAAAACGCGATTTATTATTTAAATTATTTATAAAAAAAATTTTTTATTTGCAAAAAAATTTGCAGGAATAACAGAATTCAAGTCAAACTTCAGGAATAATCGTAATTGATTGTCTTGAATGTTCGCGGCTGATTTATTAATTAAGCGAGTTTAAATTTCTTAGACGTTACATCACTAAGTCGTAACTCTGTTTGAGTATGTACTAAGTTTATATCTTCACTAAACATTGTAAAAAAAACTATCTGCTTCTGACTATTCCTCCTCATTTTCATAATTACTCTCATTTAGAAAATTTCTTCCGGAAGGTACAATAAATGCTAATAGTTTATTTTAATAGTAGAAAAATTATATTAATTTATTAGAAATTAAATCGTCAATACATATAGCTTATAATTTCATTTATAGCTTATGTCAATTTATACAAAAAAAAAATCATTTCACACGTAGATAAAATACGAAATTAGCCCTCTACTCTCGTAAAACGTGTTCTACGAGTATGTTTAATTTTCTCAAGAATGAAGACGTCTCTGAAAGTTTCGGAGTTCTGAACAATGCCCCATTGCGATGTTTTTTTGAAACGCTAACTGGCTGCCAGCTCCTTCCATCCAGCGCAAACTTAATCCAAGTTTAATGAACAATACGACAGGCCCTTAATCAAACTTTGAATTTTCTAGCTCTCATTCCAAGCGAAATTCAACTTTAAAACCAAATAATAGCGTTCAAAATATATAAACATGATAGCGGCACATAGGACATATCTTAATCAACAGTTTCAGCTGAAGAAAAACCTATTTAGCTGACTTTGATCATGTTATTTGTTTCTTGTTTTGCTCTGAATAAAGTTTGAATTAAACTTAGTGTAAAGTTTAAACGTATCAATTTATACAGAAGTTTGACGGGAAAAAATACCCCTAAGTTAAAATTAAATTGTGGATATGACTCTAATATATACGTGAATGAAAAGAGATAATTTCGCTAGTAGCGGTCGCGGTGTGGAAATAGATAAGTGTGAGGCATTAATGGTATGACTTTAGCCACAGGAAATCAATCTCTAATGTTATATTGTCATTTATTAACGCGAGTATTACATATTCAAATAAAATACTTTATACCGAATTAAAACGCGATTTATTATTTATCCAAACATTTCGAGTGCTTTCCAGTTCATAGGCAGACTGAAAGATGACAGCTGTCTGATTTGAAATGTCCCCAAGTTGCCATATTAACGCCATCTATTCCTAGGGAGTTGATATTTTCTGTTATTTTCTATATTATGCAATATTGATTAATAGCGTGCTGCCATGCCTACCAAACTCATAACCTTCAAACGCAACACTTTACAGCTATATGGGGGTATAAGCCAGATATGCTAAGCTAATAATACCAAGTGGTATACAAAATTCTTGTATTTTTCATAAATTATTCTTTTCTAATTATGTAGATATTTCGTGAATTCTCTTTCTATTTGGGGGCAGTAAAAAAATCGATTTATCTAAATCGTTTGGCAGGGCCGCATAGCCAATTTTCTGTAATGGCGGGTTGCAATCGCTATCTTTGTTGGAGCGCCGACGTTTTTTGTTTCGCCCCTCCCAGCCTCGAGGCAGGGTTTAGCAAAGAATTCGTAGGGTACATGTGCACTCCTTACAATTTTATATCGACTTCTATGTTTGTTCGGGATACATAAAAACATGGGGTAGCATATAATGTGTTTGTACACGGAATATGCCACCAGTAGACGTATTACGTAATTCAAATCAAGAAATAGAATCTTCTATAAATTAGATAGATAAATAAATTCTTAATTGTACACAAGAAACAATATAAACAAAGTGCGTGAAACTAGGTTACATAAAAAAATGGTCTAAAGAAGAAATAATCTTAATTTTTATTGAAAATGTTTGCCTGCACTTCGTAGTTTTGTAGCGTATGTTCGTAGCATGTCTTTCAAACACAAGCTAACTTTATCTAAGGTAAATTGAAAATTTCAATTTCAAATTAATTGGCTCTAAACTACGAATATTGAGTATTTCAGTAGCCTAAAGAGATACAGAATAATGTTTTTGCTGAAAACTTATATTACCTATAGGTACATATTATGTACGTAAAAGTAGGTACTTATTACTTAAAATACTATTGATTTTCATATTCTATAGGTACCTACTTAGCCTGTATAAGCTATTGGGTTTTACGCAAATATTAATTTCTGTATAGGTACACATATATGCAAATAAATGGTTGAAGTTTATATGTACTTGTCATTCAGTAGATTTGTATGAAGCATTTCTCATTAATGTTAAGTTCAGTTGAGAGGAGAGCTTCAGAACCACACGTAAGTTCTTGACAGGTTCCCACCTCAACGTGTATCAATGGCAGAGACGTCATTCTCCCACAGTTAACAATTAACACACGTTTTAGATACCTACTTCTCAATGATTATTATGAATCTGGTCTTAATTATTATTATACAATATTCTATGGTTTAATAAAGAGTGATCGCCTTAATGTTGTACATCACAGAACATTTAATAAAAGATGAAAAAGGTAAAAATAACATCTTTTATTAAGTGTTCTGTACGTAGTGGTGCGCGCGTTGCGGTTAGCAAGAGGTTTCGGATTCGAATCCCGGAGAAGCAAGATACAAATTGTTTCAGACGGGCACAAAAAATCAACTTACCTTTTAAGAAATATGGGGCAAACTAGGAAACTCGGGAATAATTTTAATAATAAATAACTAAGTATTTATTATTAAAATATACGATAATGCTTTTCAATTTAAAAAATGTACTTACCTACTAATATATTTTGAGTATCTCAATCTTAAAATAATATATTTTTTAAAATCCATTATTGCAAAATAAATTGATATATTTCCCTCTTGTGTACGTATAGCTCAGCTTTCGAGTACGAAAAGAAATTGCCAAAGCTAATAATCCCATATTTGCCATTTCATACATACGCATGTCGTACCAAAACGTCAAATGTTAAAGCTTTGAGGGGAAACGTTTGGTATTCTTCATCTGCGTTTTATCAACGATCTTAGATTATTGTGATGAAAAAGCGGAATTGAACTCTATTGTGACAAAGTTAGAGTTAATTTTAGCCTGAGATGGAAAGGCCAATAAGGTTGTTTACAGATGAGTGAGTAGAGGTTTCATTAATCAGAGAGCAGTCGCGACAGTGCAGCAGTACTCAGTCGTGGTACAATTTTTTTCCTCTTGCGCCCTTATGCTGTTATTGGACTTGGTTTCCTGGGATTCTGAGAAACTGGGTGGTCTCAATCAATAGAAAGTCTTATTTTGATAACTCTATTGATAAAACCTATTACAAAACTAAGACTGAGTATCTACTACGAGTAAAATCGAACTATTAATCTTTCAGGGTTGATTCAAGTTATGAATGATTTGTGTTAAAAATACCTACAGTTATATTTTTTATGTAGGTATAGAGTGTTTGAAGTGACAAGCTCAACAGTATATAATATTATTTATTCAGTACTGTAATAATTTAAAAACCGTGATGTTCATATTGCGCGTTTCAGATCAGGAATTTCCGAATGCTTGTAGTAAAAAACAAAGTCAAATGTACATCATTGACTGATTTCTTATAGCTGATGTATCAAGTGTAGGTATATCTACTTGAACCAAGAGATCTTTACGAACAGAAGAGCGACAAATTACCTATTACCTATATATTTAAAAAATCTAATCTTTACAAATTATTTACATATTCAGTAAATAGTTACTGTTTCAACATCGATAACTCCCCTGACCAAATTTACATTTTAATGCATAATTTAACCAACATGTCGGCGTTGTATCCTAGTATAAATATTATCGCCCTTATCTACACCCCTCAGTCACTCTTCGCACTCCATCCTGCGAATAATCCCTTTGGGAATAAACACCGTTGTTCCCTTTCTTTTACTTTTGTTAGCGCGCCCTGAATTACAATGAAAACTATATGTACTCTATACTTCCATATGTATACCTATATCAAAGAAAGTTGTGTTAGTTACATAATTTGTAGCTCAAGAAAGGCTGCACAGGTTTTAATGATATCTTATTTGTTGGATTCGCCTATGTCCCGAATAACAGAATAAAAATATCGGAAATATCACGAAAAATAATTATGCAGAAAATTAATTTTAAAAGACATTAGGTTCGGAATTCCGCCATCTACCCGAACTGACAGCTCACGTCTCGCTTATAGAATATGATAGAGGTGGGAAATAGCATAATATTAAAATCAAGAATTTGTTTTTATTTATGAAGTTAACATTCTGGCAGAGTAACATCTGTGTGTCATCAACAATAATTCGATTGTAAATCTACTCAGATATTTTTTTATTAATGTCTCTAATAAAAGATTAGACTTTATACCCTAGGTACCTACTTAATGTTTTGTGTTATAAAGTTAAGTTTGTTTGTTATGATTTAACTCAAAAACTAAAGGACCGATTTTAATCTTTCACTAATAGAAAGCTATATTATCAGCGAGTTTCATAGGTTTCTTTGTATAGGTAGTACATCTACATTGCACCCGAGCGAAGTCGGAAAGTGTTACTAGTTATAAAAAAATCAATACTATATTTGAGAGTAGATAAGTTCATAATTTTTAAATTGTTCTTCTATTAAGTATAGGTACTCTGATTTAGTATAAAGAAGCAAAAAGCTAATAGCAAATATTACATGAAACCACAATAGTTATTGTCCCACCCAATGTTGACATTTACATTATGCAGCTATTGGTAAAGTTATACCTAATTGAGAAGTTAGTTGATTACACAATTCGGATAAATTGTCAAACGGCATTCAAAAAATTTCCCATTTTCATGTTAATGAAGGTGCTAATATTTTCCAGTTTATATAGATAAACGTTTGAGTATTCGACCATTAATAACTTAAACTAAGTGAGCTCTGAAAACATCTCAATATCAAACCGATCGCGTCTTCATACTAGCTCAATTTTTCGCCCAATCAATCTTATACTGACTGTTACATTACACTTAAATCAACTCCAATTTCACGCATCTATATCAGCTCACTTTCTAACAACCAGTATTATAGGCTGATCGATCGCCTGGAAAATTGTACCGAATCACCGTAAATATTTTGACATGACCGAGAATCGTATTACGAAACAATAAGACCAACTGACGAACTGGAAGTATGAAGTTTGAACGATGGGTCCCAAAGGATTCTAAACAGTAGCCATACAAAGGTCTGATCGGAATAGTAAACACCAAAATACGTTTATAAAGTTGTTGTTGGGCAAATTAAATAATGCGGTGGGCACAATAAAATTGATTGTCATCGTTGCAACAGTGATTAAGCGTAAAACGCAAAAGTGGGTATAAATTAATGATTTTTATTTGCTGTAAAGCTTTGTTGGAAATAATTAATGTGTTAATTTTAGGTTTTGTATAAATTGTTTTTTTTTTGTTTGTTATTAAATTAACAAATTTAGTCCTGACAACACCTTTTAAAATTCATGTAAATTACAATATTTGAAATATAAATCATAATTGGTTATATCTCATCTCAGATTCAACAGAACTAATCATCTCAGATTCTCAACAGAACAGCAGATGATTAGTTCGGATGAAGAAAAGTAATATGAGTGGTCAAATATTTCATAGTTTCAAAAACCCTCACTGCTTATAACTGAAACTCAAAAAATTTTCATAACGGTCAAACTTACTCTCAAGTATTTGATAGGCATTCATGAATCTATCTGAAATAATACTCTACTTTTAGCATTTGAGTGTAATACTTATTCTATATATATTTCAACAGAGGCAGGAACTGCATCAGTGGAAGGCATCGCAAAAAGCGCTCTGCAGCGCGTCAGGAATGAGTAATGATGTGGTGAAAGCGGCGAGGATTCCGAAAAATACCGCTTCGTCGCATCCGCAACGATTGAGCTTCACTAAAATAATTGGGATTGCGATATACTTTACTGGGTTGGTGTTTCTTCATAGAGGTGGATGCGTGATGATAGTAGTCTTTAAGATTTTTTTTTAATTTTAGATAGCTACATATACAAACGTTAGATAGGTAATTTCATCTTTAATAGATCAATGTAGAAATGTTTCGCTGACGATTTTTTTTAATGTTGATTATTCGAAAATTCAAAAACTGAAACCGAAATACACAATATTTATTCCATGGCTTCTATATCAATATCTTAACCCGGATAGATTTTATTTTATTTGATATTACTACCATCAATTTAATAGTCAGACTTTGGATAAAACAGGTTTATAAACATATCAAATTCGGTGAAATTCAAACCCCCGAACCATCTGAATCTAAACCTAAAACTAGATAGAAACTTAAGGTAGATTATGTATAACCAATGAGCCCAGTATAAAAACAAAAATCTTAAACTTATTTTCAAAGAAAATGTTATCAGCTGTACATGTACAATTTCAGAGCGTCGACACCGAAGCGAAATTCGCGAACAAAGAGCGTGGATACCTAAACCGATCCTTTGCTGAGAAAAATAGTAGAAAATCCATTAATAACTGTCACCACGGCTCCTTGTTAAATGCATACAATACTTGAAGCTTTTTTAAAAGACTCACAATAGCAACTTGGCTAAATTAAAAGTTTTTCGATATCTACGTACGCGACACTGTACGGAACTAGAAGACGAGTAATTATTGTAAGCTAGAAGTACTGATCGCAAATAAATATTTGTTAAATTAATTAAGGTAAGTTTTATTTTATTTTTAACTGACTTCTAAAAAGGAGGAGGTTCTCAATTCGTCTGTATGTTGTTTTTTTTTTATATAAATCGAAAGACGAGCATGAAGTCCACTTGAATAACTTAGCAAAAGAATAAATTAATCAATTTTGATGCTATTTTAGTTTTACTTCGAGCATCTCATAAAACAGAATATTTTGAAATATTCATGAAAAAAAAATTAGAAAATCTAAATAAAAAAACTTTCAACGGATTAACATGCGCTTTGAGTACTTATTACAATTTAAATTTATTTAGGACACTATACTTAAACTATAATAATATTACCCTACTAGTATATAGGTATGCTTAAAACTAAAATGACTGTAAAGTATACATTAGCTAGATATCTGTAAAATACACCTAATATCCCAAAAAGGACACCATAACGACGAGCCCTACGTTTAAGTCCAAAATCGGAACTTTCCGACAGCAAGATTCTAAAGCTACCTTTGACATATTTAAACAAAAAACTTTGAAATTTTAATATGTAATAGGTAATAAATATGACATATCAAAAGCTTTAGAATCTTTAAATCACTCTCCTGTAACGCCAAGATAGGAAGGTACGTTAATACCTAATAAGCCTATTAGTAAAGCCTAATAATAGGCTCCAAAACTGATTATCAGTATTTTTAGTTGTAGAGGCGAGTTTTTTCCGACGTTTTGAATTACTTATAGTAAAATTGCTATAGTTCAGAAAATAACAAAAAGTAGAAACCGTAGAAATGAATTGTGTTCATGTACAATCTTTGATCTTTAGTATTACAAAGGTTATTGAGGATATAGGTATTGAATGGCAAATATAAATAATAGTCATACATATTTATAGTACCTATCTTTATATGAGGAAACATAATTAATAAGATTTTCCTGAGACTTCAGTACGATTGCCATAAAGTAGTGATGATTCAATTATGATAATAAATTGTTGAGAAAACAGGATCATTAATTTTATTGTTTGCATATGTTTGAATAAAGCTAAATACTTTGATTTATAATAAGTCTTAGCTGGTAAAATATGTTAAAATATCTTAAAAATATGTACCTTTACTCCTTAGGGTTGAATTGTTTTGGTAGGCTTAATAAGTGAAAAGCGAAAACCTAGTCCCTAGTGGATTAAATAATTATTTATAAGTCCCTTATCCTCTGAAATGTAGCAGACACATTTCTGTGTCTATTTCTTTGATAATTTTTCTTTAAAGAAATACAGATGACCTGTCTATCCACGCCAGACCACAACAAATTTTAAGTAAGTAGGTACTTATAGTTTCCTAGGATTCGAAACCTGAACCTCCTTACCATTACAATCCATACCTTACATGGACTTAATGAGTAAAACACGTAGTTATTACAAGTACTTTAAATGCATATTAAATGTGTAAAAAATATTTTGTTAATGTTCCATTGCTGACGCTACTAAATGTGTCAAGCAGCCTGGATTTGTAAAGACGCCTAAAGTCGAAAAAATCAAAATTAATGATATCAGTGGCAAACAGCGGGGCACAGGCAGACACGTATATTATAGTTTACTAACATTTCAGCTTGCATCTTGCTTTCCATATAGTTTATTTCCGGTTACAGAAAACATATCATTCTACTTATTAGGTATTCTGAGAATATCGTGAGAAAATCACGGTTGTATGTAATTTTTGTATTTTTAATTGTCTTTTTTGCCAATTAATTGCTTCAAATGTGACACTACTGCTGTGCATTAAAAGCCGATGAGTGTTATATGGAAATAAATAAAAAATAATGCATGTTTTGATGGAAATTTATATCTGGAATTCAGACTGCATTGAACTAGATAGGCGAAGGCAAAATCAAAGATTGTTTTAAATTATATAAAGAATAGGGTTAGTATACCAAAATACCGCCTCCATGGTCCCGTGGCAAGCGCTAAGCTTTTAGCATCGGAGGTTCTGAATTCGAATTTAAAAAATCGATCGGGCAGTAGTTTGTTGATTTACTTATAAATAAAAATAATCTGTTAAGCAAACAGAAATTTGTCAGCTCCCATACTCCACTAGCTGACTCAGGAATACACTTTTTGATACAAAATACAATATAGCGAATTGGCACATAAACAATAAATGCCAAAAAGAGTCTTTTCGAATTTTACAAAAATTAAGAACTGCTAAAATATACCCTGTTTTTTAAATAAAGGTCCATTTCATCATTTCTAATATCTATCTACCGGATACGGCAAATAAGAAGTGCTTCCGCTTTTAGGTTATCTGATTGACACGAACGCAAATTAAGCTAAAACGATTTAAAGAAGGTATAAAGATTTTTCTTTAGTTTTTTTCTTTATACTTGATAAAATGGCTACAAGGTTCGAATTTCAAGTTGATTGACTTATCGTAGAATCAGTTGGAAGTTTACGCGGGGGCGCTCATTCCCAATCATCGGATGATAGCATCTTCTGACACAGCCTGAGACGTGATCTCCCGTCAATGTTTTGACGAGGATACAAAATTAGTTTACGTTATATACGCTTCACTGTTACCCATAGCAGTTCATTTATTTGAAATTCAATTATATATTAATAACGTTGAATATATACAATATGTTTTGCTGTTTATTTTATAGTATACTATATATTATAATTCTATAGAATTTTAGCTAAATAGAAACTCAAGTGACTAGTACTAACAGATATATAATTATATATAAAACAGTCCTACTTAATTACCTAATATTTATGAAAACAAACATGAAAATAGAATCTCCCGTACCTACAATTTCCTCCATCATATAAGTGATTTTTATGTTATTAAAATGTAGGTCTTTAATATTTAAAAGCAATGCGATTTATACCATTGAACTATTTTTATATTCAACCTGCCTAGGTTTATAAAATGGTATAATTAAATCATCCAATGTTCATGAGCGGCATTGATATTAATGAGGAATCCATCAGGTAGAAATATTTGGCCCCCTTCTAAAGAAAACAGAATATAAACTTAAAAGCCACACAGTATAAACATGTTCGTAGTAGCACATAAGTACTCTTTGATAGTAGTATTTTTCAATGTTATTAGTTTCTTCAATTTAAAAAATAAAGCTCTCATCGTCGCCATCTCAGCTATACCTATTTGGCCTCATTCTAAAGAAAGCATCATGATTAAGACAGTGATTTAAAGACATTATTCAATACTAGTACAGACATTGGTTAGTATGTTTGAATTTTCTAAAATTCTGCGATTCAAAGACGAAACACTCTATCGATTGCCAGATTGCAATTACTCAAATATAAAGTGGTCCCAAGTAATCAAGAAGGGACCCCGTGACCTGTTTTAAAAGTTTGATATGAAGGCGATCGGGACTCGAACGAGGGGAGTGATAAATGAACAACATCAATCAGACGAATTTAAATGTTGCGAATTTTCACCCGTATCGAGAAGTTATCATTATAAAGGGTCTCTAATGATAAAATGATGAAATAGTGAAAGGTTCGGAACTCTCAGCGATTTTACTTATACTTTTTAATTGTTGACTCGGTTAGAATACTGCAGATTAATGAAACGCTTACGAAATGAAATAATTGTATTTTACACTATTACACCATATATATATTTAATATAGTGTAGTGTAAAATACAATTCTGTACACAAATATATTTCAAAGTAAAATAATTGAAAAATGTTATACTGAATCTTATGAATACATATATACATATAAATATATTATATTAGATAGGTATTTCTCACTATCATAAATGTACTAGGGAGTAACTGTCAAAGAATTTTAATTTATTAGAACATAGATAGTATAATAAAATGGACTGTGAAATCGACGACCTTGATTCAGAAATATATGAGATACATTAATAGTGCTCTTATCTTGCTTGATGATCGGTAGCTAGCTACTGTGTAGTAAGGATGCTTTTAACTTGCCCTAGAGTTTTTTAGGAATTATATGGAGCTGATATTACTTTATTGTACTAATGATATGTTTGTGAGATGGGTATACCTTATATGGTATAATTTAATTTTCGTTAACTATACTATAGAATAGCACTGAGTAGATACCAGAAAAGTAGGTATATAACTACTCAGTGGTATGCGTTGTCAATTTATTCTCGTCGAAGTAAAACATCGCGAAAGAAAGCGCATCATCGATTGTTGATATTGACTTTATGATATTATTTCAACGTTTATTAAAGGTATTTTGAGCCTAATATATTGACGATTTAAAACTTTTTTCATTTCACGTCATCTACAATCTGCGCTTACAATTAGCACGAAGACATCAATGAGTTTGAATCGCTCTATAATAGAGCGGAGCGCTGAGTAAGTATACAATATATCTCATTACCCATACACATTTATCCACTTCGACATCAACCATTGGGGCCTTACAGCCAGCTAATCTGGGTGACTAGTCGAGGATCCTCCCTTTAGATTTTAGAAAAGAGCATACCTTCCTTCCTCCACACTGGTTATTTTTTATTTATTTTTTATGTTGGAAATTGACAGACGAGCATGATGACGACAGACTACTTGATGGTAGGTGATACCTGATTAAATAAATGTCTCTCATTAAATGGACTTACTTTAGTGTTATCGATTATGCTTTAGGTAACTATTAAAAAATAACTCTGTCAAAAACTATTAATCAATATTCGATAAGGGAAGTCAAAATGGGCGGTCCGTGTTGTAAGCCAGGTGATTTATTTCATAAGTCTAAGATTACCACCAGTTTCCAATGAACTCTACAAAGTATGATATCTTTGAAATTTACTTGTGGACATGAGGTCTTCATTTCTGGTTGGTTATTGGCGATAAGCGATAAGAATGTTTAACATAAGTAGAATTAAGTGTATGAACAATGGCTACAATAATCTCTGGTTTAATATTGCGAACGCGCATATATTCCAATCTTAAAATATCTTAATTGATAGCAATCAGAAGGGTTTGTTTTCTATTTATATTTTCTTTTAAATACCATTGGAACTTATAGAATTATTGTTGATACAAAAAATTAAATTGCTGACATATCCGTTTTCCATATCCATTGTAGCGCCATCTATGTGGAAGTAGCTATAGTGAAAACAATTTCAGAAGAACACAACAAAGAAAAAATATATGTATATCCATACTGTATTGCCATCTATGGTTGAGTAGCAGAAACATCATAAAGCTTGGTTGTGTAAAAACTTCATAATAAAACAACAGTGACGATAATTAATGTTTTAAATAATGATTAATTAGTCTCAAGTATGAATTTAACATATTTGTTGTAAACATTTTCTATTGTAGAAACACTGACTTTATAATATTATTATACTTATCTGTGTAAAATATTCTATCAGGTATCTGTGGCAATATAATATATAGATTATAATTCTAATAATATGTTAAAATATATTTACATAAAGAGTATGTCACATAATTTATTATTCTGGTTTAATCTCTCTTTCGATTTATGTATGTTTCAATAAATAATAAAATATATATAATGTTTCTTAATTACAGTTTTATTTTATTAATTTAAGAGGAATCATCAAATCTATAAGCAATTGAAGCTATTCCAAGATTTGTACTTATACGTTTTTGAGCAATAATTACAAAATGATCTTTGTTAAGTAGCTATCTAATCACATAAAAAATCTTTATGTAGGTACAATATGTGTACAATCTATTGAAATATAAAAATAATGTCTAGGTAGCATAGTATCAGATCTTTTAGCAACAATATATAGTATTTTAGTGTTCAGTTTCAGTTTGAAGAGCTATTTAATTTAGCTATGTACAATGGCGGATTTACACCTTTCCAAGGTGTAGGCTATTGTCTATTCGTAAATTAATATAATATACAGAGTCCGATTACTGGTTCGGGGCAGGCGAGCTGGGTGTTTTGCTATAGGTTGTACAAGTTTGATATTTCGTTGAATGACATCATAAAAACGAATATCATCATACAGAATTCTTTTTGATTTCCATAAGACACGTAAAAATATAATCCGACCCCAAATTTGCCGCCCCTAAAATCTGACGCCCTAGGCTCAAGCCTACTCAGCCTGCTGGTAAATCCTCCACTGGCTATGTAACTATTACTGCGCATTAATATGAGATAAATACTAGATTAAATTATACTTACAGTATTTTTTTAAATGTTGATATCAGTCATCTCAATAACGTAAGGCGATTATTGCTTTTTTATAATATAGGATAGTATAAGTACCTAAATACCAATATTGTATTATATTCATCAGTATAGATTATTTCATCGTACACCTACGTAAATTCTTCTTCAAGGCAAAATTATTTATAATTAGCACGAAGACATCAATGTACCTACTATTATAAATTACGAAAATTAAAGAGAGATTTAATTAAAAAAAAATACAATTAAGCATAATTTCTCCACTTAAAGTTTATGATACAAACAGTATAAACTCATTGTAAGGTAGCTTTGGTGTAAAACAAACAAATAAGTAAAGTCACAATAATCCCAAATCCCAATTCAAATTTTGTGAAATTTAGAAGAAATATTAAAATTAATAGTGATCTTTATAGAGCTTTTCTCTTTTATTTGTATCTATGTATTTTAAATTCTTATATATAATTCTTCTCACTGTTAGATGTTATAAACCAGTTATTTCTCGGTTTCGTTACTACCAGTAGGTATTTATAATGATACATCTTTTCGTTTCGATTCTTAGATATGGGCATTTTATTTAAAAAAAAGTCATTTTTTTTTAACTATACATCAATAATCACAAGAGCTCGTAAAATTCATAGTAGTTGTCTTGAAGTGTAAATAGCACATTTCCGTCTCAGCTATGGATTTCTGTGGTTGTGGTACTACCATCAAGTGAACCTCATGATAAGTCTAACAAAAAAAAAGAGAGAAATTTATGAGAATAGAAGAGACCCAGAATTGAGATTTACGGTCCAGTTCCAGTTTCCTACTGGTTTTAATTGAAGCTTTTCTGTTTATTGCTTTCAGGTTAAACAACTTGTTAAAATGACAGTCGGGAAAATTATTCTATAGCTAAGGATAATAAAAAACAATAATTTATTTTATTTATATTGTAGTTATCGTCATTAAATAAAACTCACAGAATATATCATTTTTTTATTGGTTTATTCCCAATTTACATTTATATTAAACTTATGCAAACTTAGATAAAATAATATTATAATGATAAAATAAAATTATAAATAAGTAAGTGTTGTCATTACATATTTTCATAAAGCAAATTAAACGGCTATTTAATTTCCTTTAAAAATATATTATTGACTTTTAAAACCATATACAATCACATGTTTCTTCACCAACAGTCAACATTAATTTCAATGTTGAAACTCAAGCATTTGAGGCGGGGATGCTCTTTCTTTGTCCCTAGTTACATTAAGAATGATCTTTTAAGAGCTTTTGTATTTTAAGTTCCAATATAATTGTTTTATAAAAAAAATTAGGTCAAGGTCAAAGGTCAAAGATACTTTAATCATAAGAACACGTACGAGGGTGAATCAAAAAGTTCTTAGAAGTGCATATATATGAAACCTTTTTGGATCAAGTTCGATATTCAAATTAAAGAGTGTCTATCACACTATATTTATGCAGACTGTCACTTGTTTTTGTCAGTTCGTTCGCATGTAATAAATTTTTTTGTGCAACGAGTTGCTAAAAAGTCAAAATTATGGATAAAAGTGAGTTACGTGCGGTGACAAAATATCTCAGTTTGAAAAAAATGTCTACGAAGGAAATTTTTTTGGACATTCAGCAGACATTAGGGGGTGATGCTGTACCCTATTCTACGGTTGCGTACTGGGTGGCTGCGACGTTTGGAAATTTCCAAGCGTAATCTCGAAA
This sequence comes from Anthocharis cardamines, assembly GCA_905404175.1. Lineage (NCBI taxonomy): Eukaryota > Metazoa > Arthropoda > Insecta > Lepidoptera > Pieridae > Anthocharis > Anthocharis cardamines. The sequence goes on from FR989959.1 coordinate 8,471,010, forward strand.
TGTTCCAGCGTGATTCGGATAATTTTTGCCGTCGTCTTGTCACCATGGATGAAACGTGGGTCCACCATTTTGATCCTGAAACTAAAAGACAAAGCATGTCTTGGAAACGACTATCCTCTCCATCCATCAAGAAATTTCGAGTTGCTCCTACCGCTGGCAAAGTTATGGCCTCTGTGTTCTGGGATAGTGAAGGAATCCTTTTTATTGATTACATGCCAAAAGGCCAGACGATTACTGGACCCTATTATGCAAATTTAATCCCGAAAGTGCGTGAAGCGATTAAAGAAAAACGTCGTGGAAAACTGTCGTTGGGCGTGTTGTTCCTTCAAGATAACGCTCCTGCTCATCGATCGGAAGTTGCGCTCAACGCAATCCGCTGTGCTGGCTTCAATCTCCTTGACCACCCACCATATTCTCCGGACTTAGCCCCAAGTGATTTTCACTTATTTCCAAAATTAAAAGAGGAAATTCGTGGAACAAAATTTCACGATAATGACGCGGTTATAGCTGCCGTAGAGGACTTTTTCGAGAGTCAAGAAAATAATTTTTTTTCACAAGGAATAAGGAAGTTAGAAACGCGTTATTCTAAATGCATTGCATTGGAGGGAGATTATGTAGAAAAATAAAATATTATTATTTAAATCTTTGCATTTTTTAATATTGATTCCAATAATTTTTTGATTCACCCTCGTATAAGGAAAATATTCGTAATGAAAAGTCTCAAAAGAGGTTTAGTATTCAGTTCCGTTTAACAATGATAACTGCTAATACAAAAAGGGTTTTTCAGCGTATTGCTGAAAAGACATCCAGATTATTCTTCATCAACATTCAACATTAATCCCAGTGTAAAAACTTAACCATCTGAGGCGAGGATATAGGTACAAAAATTTCAAGTAAACTATATTATATGTATTACATCCATGGTATTACAGGTAAAAATACTAAAATAATTTCTTGCATTTACTTAGATATCGATAAGTTCAAGTGCTTTCCATACAGTGTAACGGATACACTAGGGTCGTCATAAATCGAGATAAAAGCCTTCTAACGGCTTACGATGGCAATATATAGAGCAATAAACTGTATCGCCCATTCAACTATATTGAACACACATTGTATCAAGACGATCGACTTGAAATTGTCTATCTAAAATATGGCCTTTACATCTTCAATGAAAGATAACTGGCTACTTCGTTGCAATGTAACATTTAATAAAGTGTTGTATTAACATGGAAAATTACATACTTTTGAAAGTCTTTATAAAAAATATACATGTATAATATCTAATTTATATCATCTTGGAAATTACATTGGAATGATAACCATAGAATGTTGTTAACACTTAACCTACCGAACGGTCAAAAATGACCGCTTTCGAGACTTTAAAATTTTTTATTATAGGTATATTCCAGTTTATCATTTTTCTTGATTTATAGCTATATATATTATTAAATCATTCGTGCAGTATGTTCAAGAAAAATGGAGTTGTGCAAGTTTTATTAAAGTCTCGAAAGCGGTCCTACCGCTCTGTAGGTTGTATGTTCAACTGAACTGAAACTGCAAAAGTACAAACAGCGTTCTGTTACCCTACTGACATAAAATTAACGGTATCTCAAAAAAAGAAAAAAATTGTATGTAATTCGAACAGCTAATACCTATCAGTTAGCGCCCATTTAACAAAGCGATCTCTCATCTTAAATGGTAATAAAACCCTCAAATATGATTAGGAAATCTCAAAGGTAAGGTGGAACTAATGTTACAATAAGAATCAATATACATAATTTTTCGTTTTTCAAGAAAACAAAGCAATGGACTTTGACAATGACGTCACATCAGATCAGACTGTTATTGGAAACAATAAAACCATTATACTTCCTTTTTTAAATTTAAAAATAGAACTTGTTTTTAAACATGAATGTAATTAATCCTCATTGGTACTATTACTCTGTGGTAAATATTAAATTATCATGCATGTAAATTCTTCAGCAGCCGACAGCTTCGCACTTGATAAGTTCTCGTGATGTTCTTGTGTTGTAGTTAATGTTGTTAGTAGCGAGGTCTTCCAGCCGTGAGATACCTGTAGAGACGAGCTTCTGATGTAAACTAAGCTACAAAAGCCCGGATCTACAGGGTAGATCACGAATGTGCCATTATATATCTTCGTTCTTCGTAAGAATGCAGCGGTGTTTCTTCGTTTCATCTTGACACCTTTGTATGCTATTGATGATGCATTTAAAAATGCCTTAAAAATAACAAAACTTAAACTATTTAAGCGTATACTAAAGAGTACCTAAGTATACTTTTAAACTTATCTAGTAAAACCTCATAGTATTTTTTCATGTTCACATATGATTTTCTACTCATACTATCTCCCTTGTTTTTCTAAACAATAAAATCTTAATTACTAACATAGTAAAATAATAACAATTTGAATTTTAAAAATACGGAATCGGATATGAAATTTTAAAATCGAACCCTTTAACACCTAAAAATGAATAGTAAATAATACCAATATTACATATTATAGTGTCGATACCTAATTTCAAACCTCCTTAATGACCTTTATTAGTCTGATCTTCTGTACTTTATGACACAGGTTTTTACGCCTCCAAGAGAAATCTAATCAAAAGTATTGCGTTTGATTGCACAAATAAGCAACGTATTATCCGTTATTCAAATACCGGGACGACGCAAAATAATTTGAAGTAATAAATGATTCAGCTTATTCTATTAAAAAAGTACCCGACTGCCCAAAGCAACACCAATAATAAACCTGTCCAAGACACTAGGACAAAATCTTGCAATGTCTGTTTGAATACAATGAACATTCAGGCAACGCCTTTGTTACGCTGACCATTTATTCCCTACAGTTTATAGAGAAAGACAAATAGCACAGCCGGCCTAGCATGACAACCGCGACAAAATTTTGTCGACCGTTTTCTCGTGCTTTAATTGATTATCTATTTATTTCTTCCGAGTCTAACATGACAATTACACTTAAAACTCGACTTTTAATATCGAAAATAGATATATTTGTCGATCTAGATATCTTTTCTATCAAAATTGTAGATGTCGAGATATAATATATCGAGATATCTTACATCTAAGTTTGTCTTCTCTCGTCCGCGACATATCTCGTGGCGGTCATGCTAGGCCGCATCTTTAGCTACAATTTTAATTTCAACTAGCGAAAAATTAAACTAAATGAAACGAACGTTTTATGAGGCAAGTAATTAATCTGATAATACTTAAATAGGTAGTCTTATGTGCCTTGCTGGCCGAGAAATTATTTTCATTTCGTTCAGTGCCCAATAGGGACAGAAGAAATGACATATTTGAAACAGGCAACTTCTCGAAGCATTCTTTTGATTTCTTCAATCTCTCGCAACTATTTTTCCATCATTAGCCTGAAAAATAAAAAAGTCGATTTAGTTATCCATATTGTTTAACTTATTATTATAAATGCCTCAAAAAAGCAAAGGCTTGTTTGCCAAAATTTCACATTATGTAGAGCCCATTGGTCATTTCATCAAAGGTAAGTATATTCACTACATAGGTAGATTTCTATTTAATGTTATTATATATTTTATACGTTTATATATGTATCTTAATTCTGGTGTATAACAGTTTGTTAGTTCAAGTTTTTATTGTTCATGCTTGCTTCATATTCCCAGGTAAACCACTAAACTGAAAATGATGAAATCAAAGACCTTATTATCCGAGGAAAACTATCTCAATATTCCATACCGGTATCCAATAGAGAGAAAGTGTAAAGCTGTAGGTAGTAAATTGTATTTTGTATTACCTATTATAAAACCTACCTTTATTATAGACGAATAGTAAATTTCAAAGATGAGCGGAGCTTTATTTCCTTATGTCAAAAATAAAGTACAATTTAATATTAATTATTAGAACCACAAAATACCTATAAAGGATTATCTATTTGAAAATTTTATAAAGATCAAAGGGCATGAACTGGCAACCTTAACGTTTGCTTACAAAACCTTACCTACGTTATACGTATTTGTTTCTGCTGAATTAATATGTCATTTTGTCAATACTATTTTAGCGGTAACAAAGAGTTAATAAATTATTTTATTATAAGTATTAATGTTAAGTTAATGTTTTAATATGGATGTTTGTGTTGCTGAATAAAATAAAAAACACGATCTGATAACATGAAATTACCATAAATATTCAGACTTAGATGAAATTAAGAAAATTCTTTGACATTAGTGATCAATCACTTTCTTCCCACGCAAATCCGCTGAATAATGTCGAGTCATTACTCATTCCGGCTCTGCGGAGTTGTTTTGAATGATAATCTTGTTTTTAAGAGCCTCCTTTATCTAAACCTTTTCATGACCTAGATAATTTAAGATTCATTAAAGCGAAAGCAAAAAAAATACCTTAAGCCTTAGGAATTAAGGGTTTTAAATACCTTAAGAATTTAGTGTAAAACTTTTATTATTATTAAACTAATTGGCTATTTGGTTTATAAATGGGTATTTCTTTATATACAAAAGATTATTAACGAGCTGTGGGTACACCTAAATAATTCCTATCGATATCTGCAAACCCATAGAGCTTACAGATGCGTTACCATTTCCGCCCTACTCATTAAAAATATTAATACCCATTCTTGAAGATTCCTAAGTCGTATTGATTCTGTTTTTCAACTTTACATTACGGAACTGTTCCCGAAATTTCTTATAGTAAAAAGAGTTTATTTTAAATAATTTATACATTTCAAAAAAAAAGTTATAAATTTACACTTCACATCGTGGCTTTATAACAATCTATACAATATTTAAATATATCTATTTCATCCACATCTATTATTAATTCCTTAAGCAGCAGAGAAACGCCTATTCAACGCAAACCGCAAATCAAAACGATCTCATCTCTCTAGAGTCCCACAAAAAATAATTCGTAGCACTTTCCGCAAATCATCAGAACCATTGTGTTCCGATAATGTAGTAGGAGCCCCGTTCAACAAAAAGCACGAAATTGCACAAGGGATGTACGATGAAATGCGAACGTTCATTGTTTCCCCGCGAGGCTCACACAATCGCCTCGCTCATCAATTTCCCCACTGACGTCAGATTGAGAATTTGTTACGTATCTAAGTAATTCCATTTGACGTATCATTGACGTTCTCTGCTCGGACGGAAGCGATGTTTTTATTTGCTATTGGAACGTAATAAAAAAGTACTAGTCGATGCAATAATTAACACCTATCATATGGTTATGTTAAATATTAATACGTACGATGTGTGTATGATATTTGTCGAGTATAAAGATAAAGAAACAATCGTCGGAAAGAATTCATAAATCAGTAATATATTACGTAGGTATAATATATTTGTAGGTATTAAGTATATTAAACAACCGAGTATGGTTCCCGAATAATGTATGATTTTTTTTAAATCTATGGATGCATATTCATTATTATAGGTGACATAATAATAAGTATGTAGTAGGCATTGTCTTTTGTTAAGTTCATATATCCCAACTGAATAGTAAATAAAAAAATACCAAAAATGGAGAGGAAACGATTAAAGAAGGGAAACAGTATACATAAAGACCATTTAGAATGTTTTGTCCGTATGTCTATTTGTTCATGCCAATCTCCGAAGATACTGAACAGATTTTCATGTATCTTTGACGCACAGATTAGGCTAAGTCTGGGGTGATATCAAAATCGTGTTAAAAAATAACAAAATTGGATGTCAGTAAGAAGAGTCATCTTTATTGAATTAGTTTAGAAGCTCAACTTAAGATTAAGTCCACACGAACAGTCGCGGGCACCAACAAGTATATTTGTATATCTACCACATCTCCGAACAATTATTGATGTATCAACCGTATATTCTAAAAACCTTCTCCTTTTAAAGTCGGTTCAACCTAATACTAGAGAAAACTCGATACGTTAGTACTTAGAAAAGTTATGTTCTTATATAAAGAAAATATGAAGCCATTTTTCACTTAAATCGACTACGTGCTCGCTATTAATTTAGTTCAAAGACACTAATGCCTGTTATGTTCTACACTGCTGTAGTAAATTATATACTTAATCAAGTTAATACCAAAGTTATTCTAGTGAGTATTCAACCCGAGCGCACAAATGATAATGAATTTGTAGCAAAACCACTGGATTTAGTACGTGCACGAATTAACCCTCCTAATTGAAGTTCATTTATAAATCCAAACGACCTATACCTTGGGTAAATATCTACAAGCAATTAGGCCAAAACAGTATTCGGGTAATTCTGTGTAAAGCAGAACTGAACAGAATTGCCCCTCCCACCCCCTCCTCTTTCCTTTAGTGTCCTTCCGTTGTCATTAATCTTGCACGCTGTCGGGCAAACAGCATCCTCTCAGCGAACAACTTTAGGGCTGCGTGTTGTCGATAATTTGAGTAAACTATCGATAAATGTGATAACGGATCACAGACTAATTAATTGGGTTTGTTTAAGCAAACTATTGTATAAATTAATTGTTATTCGCTTGTATTTACTGTGAAGCTTAAAGGCTATATTTTGATTAAATTTTAGTCAGTCTCGTCTTATTTAGTCAGATATCTTATATATGCAAATTATCATACCAACCTCCTAACGCACAGAAAACGGCCAATAAAATATATTTTTTTGTTAAAAAACACAAAATTTAGATTATTTAGCTTTCACATTGTTATTTTCAATGTGAATTCTAAATAATTCGATTGTGCTACGAAGTAAAAAATTATAGCAGCATAAAATACCTACAACACGACCAAATAAAGAAATCTTGAATATTATAAAAATATCGATACAATGAAGACATCCCTAGTTTCTAAGTACATATCACAATCATTTCAGCCCGAGTTAAAGCTGTAGATTTCGAAGTAATCCGCCCCTGCGTAATCAGCATGATTCTCTGTTTTCTTCAGTAACATTGAATTATTATTTGATATTGTTGATAGAAAATACAGAAATATTTAATACTGAAATATCATATCTAGATTCTTTCAGGATAAGTGAATTCCCGAGTCCCCTAGTGTCTGTAGTATTTCTGTGTCTGTTTCACTGATCATTATTCTTTATATGCAAGTAGGTGATCAGCCTTCTGTGCCCTGCCCGACCGAAACAATTTTTTTTTACATTCTGTTTCCCCGGGATGGCCCCGCTGAGCCGCGGAGGCGGTTAGATTCTTTCAGAATACATTTTATGGACATTTAGAATTATAATTTTTACTCCCCTATATAAAAGCAAGTTTTTTTTTTTAAATAAAGTGAATTTAGTAAATTTAGGTATGTACCTATCACAAAAATCCCAAAATATGTAGAGACAAAATATATTATGTATCTATACCTCTCTCACATAATAATTATTAATTATATCATTGAATTTATACCCTCTATAATTTTACTAATAATATAAATGCTTTACGTATATTCGCATGTATGTTTTTCAATCACGCCACAAAGCAGGGACGATTTACTTGAAAACGATGTTTATTACGCAGACAAAACCTAGTTTCACTATATTAAATAAAATTAAATCACCATAGTATACGCAGTTATTTTCTCGCTCCTATATTCTTATTATTCAATTTACTGTTAGAGATATCAGACATAAACGTATAAAGTATATACCTAATGCTTACCTTGCTATGTTGTTTTCCGACTTCTACGTATTCATATCGGCATGTTTTCCCAAAGGTTGCGTCTGAAACATTCAGTCCCAAATGTTACATTTCAATATGCTGACTCCGATATAACTTTTACTCCGAGCCGTTCCATATTTTATGTAACATCAATATTTTTTTAGAACCTTAGAAACACAGCTTTTAATATAGGTTGTATAATATAAATAGTTATTTATTTACTATGTCTGTTGTTAGGCAAACATTGAAAAGGTAATATAAACCTACGATGTAAATTGTTTTACCTCATAAGACAGCGTACTTGAAAAAGTACCAATTAATACCTACTAGTATTTCAGAGCTGATATGAATAAAGTAAAAACTATATAGCTAGACTGAGCAGAGGTCAACTTATTTACTAATTATAAATCCAATTTACTCCGAATCTCTTTTAAAAACATTTCAAATGTTGTTAGTATTTGCTTATTGTTAGTTTAATAGAGAAGTTGGTATTATCTTTTAGTTACGAGAAAAATATTGTATGTAATAAAGTATTGAATATATGTCCTTGTGCAATATTGGTAGGTCCTAGAATAATTTTGATAACATATTAGATAGAGATCAAAATAACAGTTTATCGTTTAAATAAATACCATATTTACCGTAAGTTTCAGATTCTCATAGAGAAATATCTAACAAAAGAAACCAAACTTGATGGATAGCTACCAAAGATAAAATGCTTTGTCCGATAATAACAAGAGATAGTACGAAATAGCGCCTTCATACAAGATTAGTTCGGAGATGAAATGAAGAGAAAAACCGGCTGTTATATATTTTAGTTCAATCTCTTTTTGTGTTCCAATTAAAAATAACGTAGATTGTACGATGCTATTTTTTGTGAAATACTTTGTTTTTGTGTATCAATTTAATATTTGCACGCCATATTTGGAGAAAAATCAGGAATACAAATTACTTACTTAGTAACTAGCTACACACAAAAGATAATTTGATTTTTTGTTAAATAATTATAATTGCTTAAATATAATAAAACTGACTTTAATTTATAAGGGAATAAATACAATGTTCTCAGCTAAGCTCATAATTACGAAATTTTATACAAATCAATAATATCGTTAGTTATTTTGAAATAACACAAGTTCTATTTTTCATCATTCAAAATCAAGAATATCTAAAGCGTTAGTTAACATTACGGTAATATTACATTAGTTATAAATAACCTTCTTATAACTAATGTAATATTCTCGTAAACTTCTTTTCTCACTCTTCTAAGTGCCAAAAATGGTCTGTTTCTACCTGCCATCGGCCGCTTAACTTACAACTTAACTAATTATTCCACCCTCTAAAATACAGGCCATTTATTTCCTATCTACTTCCCAACACTAATAACGATAATATCACTTTATTAATGTTACAATTTATCATTCAGCTTTATCCGACTAATGAAAGCACATTTCAAGAAAATGATCCACGACTTTATTAATTAAATTCTGTCTTTACGTAATAGATTCATTATTAGAAATTAACTATGAAGACATTTTAACATTAGACATCTTTATTTCAAATAGTAATTATGTTTTATCATATTACGTGCTATTTTTTGTATTATTTATATTTAAAAATCTTAAATCAAAAAAAAAATCTAAGTTCTTAGTGATTCTAAGGCTTAATGATTTATTTTTGTATATTATGATTAAATATTGCTTACTTTAAAGCAGGGACTGAATACCGGTTAATTTACTATGGGAGCTTAACCGAAATAATAAAGGTTTTTGTTGATATTCTTTCGTTTTTAGTCATATTTACTTAAAAAATTATTATGGTAAGTTTAGTGTGTATTACTCTATAAAACTCTCTCAGTCAGATACGTATTTTGAAAAAATAAATTAACCGGTTTCAATCCCTGCTTTAAAGGCCGGCAACTCACAAGTATTCTGGTGTTGCAGGTGAGCGCCGAAGATTAGGTCCATTTGCGTTCCAAACGGCCTGACATTTTTTCCCTATATAAAAATGCCATCAGAAAAAGGTTCATTTTTTATACTACCATCATCAGAAGGATAGGTTGTTTCTATGTACAATTTGAAAAGCAGAAAAAACTAGTAGATCAGTTGTTTTACTGATTCTGAGTAGATATGAGTAACAAAATATCGGAAATTAATGTCAGTTACGTTCCAAATTAACAACTAACCATATTCACAGATTAAAAGCATTATCGTAAAATAAACCCTTCTAAATTGTATCTATGATAACAGCTACATAATTATATGTATAGATATATGTTATAGCTGATAGTACGATAACCGTTTGGACTCGAGCCAGTGACCGCGCGAGATTTATTTAATGTCCAACGATCGGTACAATTGGTTGTCACTTGGGACCAACCCGCTTTATGTTTCAAATAGCCTGTCATATCTATGATAAGTTAAATATATGTTTAATATTCAAAGCCAATTCGAATTGAAGCTCTATACTGCATAGACGAGTTGAATTTATACTTTTTTTATTTAGAATTTTCGATTCCTATTAAGCTAAAGTATCTACTAATAGTGGCGTAGCTATCATAGGGTAAAGTGGTGCACTGTACCAGGGCAACGTGCTGAGAGGGGCCCCTGGGCTTTGAAAGAGAAACAGATGCTCCAAGTTTCGTTGATTAGTAGTAATTTATATTTGTGCGGCTGCTGAAGAGCTGGGGGATTACGATATTTTCTCTATGCACCAAGGCCCTTGTCCACCTAGCTACGCCACTGCCTACTAACAATGTTGTAATAAGATTTTTTTCAAAAATATTTCATAAAATTTAAAATATAGATTAAAAATTAAATTAAATACCTATAAGTTCCTTTAAGTTTACCACTCTCTAATTTATAATTTTTATTTTATATTTTGTTTAATAATACAGCCATGGAAATTATTATTACCATGAAATTTAGCTACCTAACAAAAAAAAAAGTTTAAGAAAACTTTTTGTAATTCGAAAAAACAAAAAAAACTTTTGTAATTCGAACAACCAAAAAAAGTTTAGAAAGAGAAGCTTCCTTAACTTCAATATTACATTATTTTAAAAAGGAAACGAAAGAGACACTTTGCAGCGAGGAAATTAAACTTTGCTGTCGAATAGAAGCAAAATAAAAAGAATCTTATAATAGCATCCGCTTTCCGAGCCATTCTGAACTATACCAACTTTTTACTGAAAATATACTTTTTATTCTATTTCCTTTGTTGTACGCAAAATAAACTGCCAGTTAGTTATAGTTACTTAAAAAAATGTATTTTGTTGATTTTTTTTCACTTTTTACGTACGAAAATTTAATATACAGAATAAATATTTTCTTTCGAAAAAACTTTTGTGAAGATTAATTTGGAGCAATACAAGCTTTTTCTTATTGAAATCTGATATCGGGACGAAATGTTCTTGTCATAAAAAGGTAATTTAAAATTCAAATAAACTAAATGACTCTTCATAAATATGCATTTTGAATTTTTCCAAATTAACACTCCAATGGGAAAGAGACGAGATGAGAGACGAGACGACTTACGAGTAGGTACGTGTGTAATAAAAGTTTCAAAAATTCTCAAATATAATCCATAATAATATTGTTAACATTGGTAACATTACGAAATTATATAATAAATTAAAATATGTGAAAACGACTGGTCTCCAAAATAAGGTTTTATTTGTATAGGTATATAATATATCCCACAGAAGATATCTTCTAACTTAAGCGGAGACAATGCAACGAATAGTCTACTATATCTCGACCGCAGGGAAAATTACTTTAGCTTAATTTAGTTGCAAACTGCAGAACTTGTATCTGCATAACGATACAAAGTTAAGCTGTGAGCACATTTGCATGTTAACATTAAACTATGCATGACACTATAAAACTGGATTGTTAACTATGTAAGAACAAAACACGTTAAATATTTACATTTTACTCGTATATGTACGGACAAATTTTATGCAGCAATTAAGTTGGATAAAAATTAAGCCCTATAAAAATTAATAAAATTACTTTTCGATATAACTTTACGTAACGTACTTTAGTCGGTATAGTTACATAGAAAATATTTTACGTATCTACGTAATACGTTCTAAAAGCTTCTATCAAATAAGAATGTCACCACAAAGGTTTGATATTGACAGCGTGGCACCTTCTTTAAGATTTTCGCGCACATTTCACGCAAAATGATGCTAACACGTTAAAGGTTTTATAAAATGGAATTTATTTTATATTCAAATCCAATAATTGTCGTAAAAATTTACAAGAACTTTTGAATTCGAAATTTAGACTTCGGAAGGTTGAATCTACCTTCACGTATCACAGAATTTTTAACTTAAGTTTTAACTATAAGTTAAATAGAAAGAGTATGATAAAATAAAGTAAGAAATATACTCGAGATTATTTTAGTGGTTCATGAAACATATTTTTGTATCTGTTTCACTGATCATTTTTCTTTATTCCTTCCTAAATTCTTTCTTAGGCGTGGCCTTGACACTCGACAGAAAAAAAAACAGTTCACCTGGGATTCCAATCCGGGAGCTTCAGACCTAAACGCAACGCGAATATGACTGAACTATGGAGGCGTTTGTTACTTTTACCTTTTTTAACCCTATAATTTAGTAATCACAATATCGTTAATACGTGGGTTATGTTTGGAACAAAGGTTAATTTACCAACAAGTCTAATATAAGTTTAGACCACATTTAATTTTCCGCTCGACACAAAGCTTCGCTACTCTTAGATTTAGTTCTAAACTACAGCTACTATCTGCAGCATTCATTTTACGTTGGTCTTTTTTGGTTGAAACGAGATAAGTTATTTTAAAACTTTAAGAAAGTATTCCATTTAAAAGTGGACTACGTAAATGAATATGTTCTGTACAATGGTTTTTCAAAAATATTTTGTCTTTCATCACAGGACAAAATATAAGACGCTTTACCCTGTTTCCTGTTTTGTAACGAGGATAAGTTAAAAAAAAAGATATAGTCGATAAAATGTTAATATTATTTTTGTTGCTAAATATTTCACGCGTTATAACTTAAATTTCTCGATACGAATTTAATGGTTATATGTATACTTTTCATTAAAATAAAAATTCTATCCACAAGAAACTCTACATCCAAATTATATTTCTGTAGATACCGAAAAACAATATAAAAACCCATCTTATACAACAAAACAAAAGTCTAGTACTTGCCATTTCCATAAATTCAATTGTAGTTCTATTTCCACATTGCCCACACGCTATAAGCAGAATCTAGATAGCTTGCCAGAACATTGTTAGCTCAAATTGCATTTGCATATTTCTTTGTTTGAGTTTAGACTGAAGGAAATTGTGCTGGTTACGAAATAAGAGGAAAGTATTATCGTAATTATCCTCTTTGGGAGTCTGGAAACTCGCATAGGATGTTATCAAATTGAGCTATTTACGTTGAATTTGCTTCAAGAGAAACTTAAGGTTTTACACGTACGTGTTATATGTATTACATATTGCAACGTAGGTACACATCTGTTTCCGAAGAAATACTAGCATGGCGTTTATACGCGTAAAATATTAGTACCTACCTAGCAAAGTATATGGTATAAGAAGGAATAACACAAAGTTGGCTCTTTTTTAACCGATTTCAAACAAGTAGGAGGTTCTCAATTCGTCTGTAATTCGTATGTTGCCTCTTTTTTTTTGTTTTTATTTCATTGAATAACTATAATAAGTGGTAAGTATATCTGTACAAAAAACAATTACTCAAAACTAAGTACCTCAAACATATTTACCTATATTTAACTCGAATTTTAAAATTTTAAGTATAATACTCACATACAAATACAGTAAAAAAGGGTACATATTTCCCTTTTTGTTTATTTTAATATTGATTCTATTGTAAAACAAAACATACCAAAATAATTATACCTATCAATATTTTTAAAACGATATTTGTATCTCATCAGTTTTTTTATGTTTTTAAATTATATTTAAGCCTACCTTACTGCACCGAGATAACACAGCGAGCCCTTTAATTTTTAACTGGTAATGTAATAATTCGTATACAGAACGTCATCGTAAAGGGGTGAGATGGGGTAGTAATTTCGCGCCTGAAGCGACGACCATAATTCCCTAGCTATCATGATTAGCATACATGAATTAGATTGGATTGCTATGTATTATAATATGTAGGGGTGTACAAAAATGTAAACGATTTTATATGTTAGACATTGAGAAGCGAGCGTGAGGCTCATTTGATGGGATGTATCATATATTACCGATTCGCTGTTGACCCATTTTCTGGGCTTCAAACCGGTTAATTTTTATTTTCTAAAATACTGACTGAGGTATCATGATATTAGTTTTGAAGAGTAAAACACACTTAATTTACCACACTAATAAAAAACGAAAGTAAGTACCTATATTAACAAACACCTTTATTATTTCGGTTTTAAATTAACCGGTTTCCGAGCCCTGCCTATTTTTACTTCCAGCATTCTCAGCATCTATAGACTGAAATTAAAATTTTCCTTCTAGAATGGTGGTTCGTTACTTGATCGGAATTATCCGAAATAACCAGATGTATCAAAAACATGTTTACAGAAAATTGTAAACTTGCCCGACGGGAATTGAACTGGCGACCCATCTGAACGCAAGGTTTGAATACAATACGCCAATAAACCCGAATGTATTCTGAAGTACTTGTACTAGTAAAAAATACCGAGCATCACATTTATTCAAGATTTCTTTATTACATTATCTTAACGTTTCTACGGCATTCAGACAGCTGCCACCTTTTAGTCTCGCCGTGATCAATATATCATTTAATCTTTAAATATTATTATATCTATCTAGGAGCCAGGCTCTCCTACGTTAATTATGCTAACCAAAAAAGTCTATTCTATCTATATATCTAGTTTTATAATTATACAACCTTATACGTCTTGTAAATACCATAATATGTTTGAATTTTTTTATTGCGAAAACAGAAAATAATTGAAAAACAAGCCAACGATATTATAACATTATGATGAATAAATCACGTTTTAATTCTGTAAACGTTTTTTTAAATCTCATTATTTCGATTACAAGTATTTTTAATTTATACAAAAGAAGAACCCTGATAAAGTTTTTTGGATAAGTAAAGCGAAAGGTATAATAACTATTACGCGGATAATTAAATCTATACCTACATATAATAAAACTGTAGAGGTCGAATGTCTGTACATAGAAAAAAAATGCTTTAAACCGAGTCAGGGGGATGTAAGAAGAGAACAAATCCCGTTTTTTTTCAATTTTTTTTGTTTCTCTTTCTGTTTTTACGGGCTAATCTCCGAAACTGGTGGACCGATTTACATGGTGGTATATTATATTATGTCTGGTCAATATCTTAGATACTTTTCATCCCGGAAAATTAAAGAGTTTCCAACATATAGGCTTTGTTTCATCGAAATCGATTGTCGAAAAGAAAAAGTATTATCATTTATAAAGCCGACGTGAACGAAGTCGCGGGCATCAGCTAGTATAAAATAATATCGAATTTTAAAATTATTTCAACATTTTAGACCAGATAAAGGATAGAACAATAAAAGTTACTTTAATAACTTGTTGAGTTATCTCATTAGTCATTCATATTCATTTTGATAACTTTGCTAATTTTACGTTTCGCACTTTATGCCCGAGGGGTTATAAAATTTCACTGTTACTACTGAAATTAGAATTTAATGCTTCTTTTATTTTAATGTTAAATTTATTTGTCTGATGTTATGAAAATTCACATTTTATGTGCTTTTTTTCGGTTTTAACGAAGTAATGTTTAACTTTTGGTTAATACACCTACATAATGAACGTTTTAGTTTTTGGGCTATATGTTATAATATTAATTAATGTTTATTTTAGCCAAGGTCCATAGAAATTAAAATTGTACAATAAATAATTGAAATTGAATAAAAATAAATACAGCAGTTAAAATTAATTTAGATATCATTGTTTTAGAGTTGTAAAACTCTAATATTTAGGTATAATCTAAAAATGTTATTCGAATTTTCTTATTTTATGTTCGAAGTCTGATGAATTGGAGCAGGTGATTGTAGAATACGCTGTCTGGAAAATCTTAAACAGCGGAACTATTAGACGTAGGTACATATTTATGTAAGTAATTTAGTGAGGAAAATTTAAGGAAAAGCGAGATATTGCGAAAAATAATTACTTTTATGTTAAACTCGGTATAGTGTTATACTTGTCTAAGTGTTATTTTGCCCTTAATAAAAAACTATATTTAAAGGAGAACATTTTAGAAACCGACATATTATGTTAAATTATTTATTTTCAAAACGACTTTTTAAAACGACTTAAAGTCTTCTATAAAATCTTAAAGACTGTGTATAATTGCTCAAATTATTTAGTTTGTCCAGAGACCTGATTTTTAATATCAAGACTAATTTAATACACATATATAAGAATTCAGTCTACTTTTCAAGCGTCAATAACGCCCGCAACTGCGAAAAGTAGGTATATAATTTATAAATAAATAATATATATTATATTATATATATTATAATAATATATATAATATAAGGTATATAATAATAAATAAGGCACATCAAATCTTGCGACGTATCTAGAACAAGTACCTATCTAGATTTTTCTCTATTTAAACTGCTTTTTCATTTTGCGAGCGTCACCCATGCGTAAAAAGCCGTAGGCAAAGCTAATAATAAATATTCGAGTTTCCAAAAAATGGAAAAAGTTTTAATCCGTATTTAAGACGATCTCTCCACAAAATAAACTCCGAACTTTTCTTTTCTAAGATTAAAGTAATAAATAATAATGAGAAACTCTAGTTACGGAAAAATAAAACAACTCTGTAAATACCTAATACAAATAAAATCTATTAAAATATGTAATACAAGTTGCTAGATATTTAAGAGATGATAAAAAAATAAAACATAAAAATTTAAGCTGCTGAAGGCAAAAATGCACAAATGTAATTTTTAAATTTTTGATAAATAAAGCATTGATGAAAGTAGAAGAAGCGAAAGTGGTATGTAAGGATCGGAGCATATGGAATTCCGTGATCTCTGCCTACCCCAATAGGAAAGAGGTGTGACGTATATATATGTATGATAAATAAATAAATACAATAAAATATAAATGAATTAAAATTAAAATATAAGTATACTTTACCATTCCGACGTCACCACTGTACCGACCTTGTCTGCATCTGAAACGTAAAAGCCAATTTTAGTTTACACGAACCCAAAATACTAAAGAAATAAACACCAGTTTAGAAACGAAACAGAAACAAGAATACAACGAAGATTGAAACAAGTTAACAACACTTGTGAACGACACGCGATGATGGGCGAGTGATAGGACATAAGGGAGCGCTCAGCACAATCAAATTATACAACCCCGTCTGTTTAAATAATACATACGCACCTTTATCTGATTTATCTGCTGTTCGAGATTTTCTATTGAGATTTTTTAAAATTATAAGTTAAAAGAAATGAATTTGTGTATGGCCGTCATCTGCTGAAGCTCAGTCGCGTCTAACTTTGCGGCGAGCCGCGCCCCTACACGCTACTTGTACTGAATCGCTACCCCTATTCCGGGCTTTGGGTGGCAACGGCGTCAATTTCCAAAGAACTTAAGCCATCACGTACTTCACAATGAAATTTCAACTTAAAGGCCTTATATTAAAGTGGATAATTGAATAACAGCACGAACGTTAAGACCTTTTGAAGTCTGCCGAGTGCATTTCGGTACCCGGGGATGCTGCGCAAAATAGGAGCACAAAATATGAACGAGACTGCGAGGCGCTGGCTGGTGGGGCGGGGGTGCGAACAGACAGGGGATATTTGAAATTTGAATAGAGTTTGCCAGCTCCACAGTATATAATATTATAATTGAACAGTAACACAGCTTTATACGAGTATCGAGACACAGCATTCCACAGCTCATTACAGCTAAGTACTTGTGCGTAAAAGGAACTTTATTCCAATCTAGGTGTTAAAAATGTAGTTGAGTTACTGCATTCATTATATGAATAGTGGCGGCTCTTGGGCCTTCGCGGGGTTGAGGTGTGGCGGGGTGCTATTTTGTCAGAGCCACGCTTGAAGTACGAATCGGATTTGTATGGTGGGCAACAAATGTGCAATGTCCATCACATCTTTTATCAGAACCCTCTTTTCCTTTAGAAAAAAGCAAAACAGCGCTGGATAATTGAATTTACCCTCATTACATTATCTGCTAGGTGTTTTAGGGAAATTGTATCCATTCTCCTCTTTACTACCACACACAAATGGAATATTTGTTTTGCTCGCGGTTGATGTTGGAGATTTCCTTTAATTATATTAATTTACCTATTTCAAAAACATACTTAATGACCCGATTCATTTTGTTATTTTATTAATTACGATATCACGGACAATAAGACAGTTACATATCTTTTGTTTCAGGATAAGGTGCTTATTGAATGTTTGTTCCAAAGATTGGTAGGACTTAATTATGTTTTAATTAGAATGTGCATTGATATAGCTGTTCATACAAAAATTATAAATAATATAAGTATAGTACATTATAATAAATAAATACATTTGAAATGAAATGTATTCAGTAACGAAAACAATAGTTTAAATAAAATACTGTATATCGGACTAAAACGCGATTTATTATTTATATTGTTTAATTATTTATCCCGACGTTTCGGATGCTTTTCAGCAACCGTGGTCACGGGGAGACAGACCTGTCATACATCCGGTATACAGTATTTTATTTAAATGTGTGATACTCGCGTCAGTAAAAGAAAACAATAGTGTATATAAATAACGGTTACTAGTCCCCACACTATGATACCCTATGTGGGTGGCTAGTCTCTTATATATAGCTATATTCTATATGAAAGCTAACGGAGTCGGAAAATGTGAAAATATCTACGAAGAACAGTTTGTCCTTAAACTTTTTACGTGATTTATCAAAGTGAGCGTTATTAGCACCGATATATCAAAGCTTTCACTCACATCTACACTAGGTCGCAGATTCATTACGTGAGGTCAGTCATAACAACAGATTGTGCGGATTATCCGCCGTCGCAGGTATTACACGGACAGCCATAAATCCATGTCCTGTCCGCGTGAAATCCACCGATAATTCACGACTAACATGTCATATAATTTACTTGGTGTCACGATTAACGTAAATTAAGTTTTTATTGGATACTAGCTGATGCCAGCGACTACGTTCGCGTGGGCTTCATAAATGATGAAAACTTTTCGACAACCGATTTCGATGAAAGAAAGCCTATATGTTGGGTACTTTATCTCTAATAAGTATACTCTTTAATCTTCCTGGAATAGTATCTAAGATGTTGACCGGAAATATAAGGTACCACCATGCAAAATTTCATGTAAATCGGTCCACCAGATTCGGAGATTAGCCCGATACGTAGACAAACAGACAGAGAAACAAAAAATTTGGTTCTCAATTCGACTGTATGTTACTTTTTTATTTTTTTTGTATGTTTGTTACGCGATGACTCCGCCAATTGTGTATAGATTTTGTTGATTCTTTTTTATTTGATAGGTAAATTTTCAGAGGTAGTCCCATATAAATTATCAGAATTTAGAGGAAGAAGGCACCGACTTCAAATAGAAATAGATATATGTATAAGTAACAATAATTTTGTCGATTGTGCTTGGATTCGATGCTTTGAAGTAATTAAAGTATTTTTTTTTAATTTAAGATTTAGTTTGTACATATTATATGTAGGTATAGTTTTGAAACCGGTATCTATTTGTTTTTTTTTTAATTTAAACTAGAACCGGGATTCGAACTCGGGATCTCTGGCTCTAACGGCCACAGACGTATTCGCTGACATAATTTAGATATGAGACATTTTTTGTTTTTGGGGAAATATTTCTTGGTTTGGTTGAAACTATCTGTCATACTATAAAAATAATATCAAATACAGAGATTTTTGAAAACATTATCATTTAAACACATGCTATGACTATGCTATATATAAAAATATTAAAATCAAATAGGACGATATATTCTTTGTAGAATTTTAAAAACTATTCTGGAAGCATTCACGCTATAACTTAGATATATAATGATCCATTTGGCGCTTGTGCAGTTTAAAAATACTATGAAATCTTACGTTAAATAAAATGAATAGTGTTATTAACCCTAAAATATAGTGGGAATTTATTTTGCGACCGTGCTATCATAGTAACAATACATTTTATGCTTCCAGCTAGAGAATAGGCACATGTAGGTAGGTACATATATTTGAAATTAATACTAGTATCGGACCGATTGGAAACATTTTAGCGAATGTCGCAGTAATTGGCAAAACCTTATAGATACAATTAATAAACCTATTATTTACAGTTATGTATTGAATATACAACTATTTATATGCCTATGCTATGATATACTTTAATTAAGTATAATCAAGGACTGTTTTTTTTTAATTTTGTATGGTCATGTTGTAAAGTGAATTTTTGAGATTTTTTTAGACTAACAGGATTTTCTTTTGTTTCTAATTAATGTTTTCTTGTAAGTTTGTAGTATGAAGTATTTTTCGTTTTGATCTAAAACTACAAAAATTTCCACATGCTATTAAATTATTTTGGTATTAGGATCCAGCCCTCATAGGTTGTGATCACACCCTCCCGAATATCGGCCAATTCTAAAAAGTACCAGGACATCAGGAATATGGAACGAGTATTCTGTCAATCTATATCTATAGACTTTGCTACGTTCCGAATCACGCACATAGTTTTTATTTTACTTTGTTTAGGCATTGGATTTGGATATAATATTATCAGCCTATTCTTCTCAATAGACCGTGAAAGTGTGACAAAAATTTATTAGGTTCCATCGTGCCCACAACGGTGGATCCGCTCTTGTGCGAAAGAACTGTCATCTATACTATATAATTTTATAAAGCTGAAGAGTTTGTTTGTTTGAACGCGCTAATCTCAGGAACTACTGGTTCGAATTGAAAATATTTTTGTGTTGGATAGTTCAATTATCGCTGCGACCAATAGGAGCTAAGCATAGTGAAAAATGTTGCAAAAACGGGGAAAATTATCCATACAAAACTACTCGACCGATTTTATTATCATGATCTGATACATTGCACCCGTGCGAGCCGGGGCGGATTGCTAGTAATACAAATTACAGAACATCTGCTCAGACGATATCAGTAAACTTATAGTTAATATACTCACAAAGTAAATAAATATATTCAGTTTGAACACAGATCCGCTTAGTAAGGCCCCATTAAGTGAACAAACCATGCACGTTTGGGCGTTCGCCAATTTAATGTGTAACTTGGCTCGGCATACAGTAATCCCTTGTTTAATGGAGGTTATGATTGAGTAACTAGCTATATACTAATATTTTGGGTGTTAGACGAGCCTAAAGCAATGATATATTTTAGGATGCCATTTATTATGCGAGGATATTTTTATTTCACATAACCTCAAACAGCTAATATATATGAGACTATTTTAATAAGGTTTGGATCGTTGGCGCCTTGGGTTGCCTTGCCGTGCGCTCCGATGAGTCGTGGGTTCGAATCCCCCCGGTACGACATGTTTATAATTATCTATTTATTAATCTAACATAAAAACCCCACTTGGCGTAAAGTGCTTAATTACTTCCACATCTATTATTTAATTTGTAATGTCTTTGAGACCTCAATAATGTCTCCATGATGGCGGTTCCGAACAATTATGTTTGTTAGTGGAATGCGTAAATTCTAGAAGCACAATAAATGAATAATAAATACCGTTAAAGCATATATTCGTAACAGTGTATGGGGTAGACCAACTCCTGTGTCTATTATACTGATCATTTTGTTATAGACAAGTAATTAGTTTGCTGTTTCTTAGCAGAATAAAAATATTACTTCTAGTACCGTGTTAATTTAACCTAGAATGTCCGCTGTGTAATGTGCATGCAACTGAGCTACAGATCTAATTATTGCGGTGATGTCACAACATTAACAGGACATGTGGTGTTTCATCCCATGACAATATATAGGCTTTGGACTGAAAGCATCACAAGTCCACAGTCCATCTTTGGGCTATTTACCTAGATACATATTAATATTCTCTTTTATTAACGCTAGTATCACACATTTAAATAAAATACTGTAAATTGTGTACCTACTGTGATTAAAACGCGAT
This sequence comes from Anthocharis cardamines, assembly GCA_905404175.1. Classification (NCBI taxonomy): domain Eukaryota; kingdom Metazoa; phylum Arthropoda; class Insecta; order Lepidoptera; family Pieridae; genus Anthocharis; species Anthocharis cardamines. Next base: position 8,492,837 of record FR989959.1, read on the forward strand.
TTATTATTTATATTGTTTAAATTATTTATCCCGACGTTTCGGATGCTTTTCAGCAACCGTGGTCACGGGCAGACAGAAAGATGACAGTTGCTGAAAAGCATCCGAAACGTCGGGATAAATAATTTAAACAATATAAATAATAAATCGCGATTTAATCCGGTATACAGTATTTTATTATTTAATAGATTCATATTCTTTAAACACTCTCTTGTCAAGTAGGAATTATGAGTTCCGACTATTTTAAATCTGTATTGACAAAACATGGTATGAAATATACTCTACAACCTGTTCTTATATATAATAAAAATACATGAAAAATTCATAAAAATACGATCGAGCTGTTCAGAGGAGTGAGATATATACATATTAAATACATATATAGATAAAATTAATTAAGTAAAAAGTACTGAAAATAGCCCTACTCAATTAATGTCTCTTCTACCAATATATGTATGTACACCAACTTATTATAAATGAATTTAATTTATGAGTATTCATATTTACCGTTTATTATAACCAATGCAGTTTACTAGTCGCAGTGTTTATGGAGATGCTGTAGCGCCGTTAAAAGCGAGGCGCGAGGACTGAATTTAATTGAGGATTTACGATGTCATTAAATTGATGCAGAAATAGTGCACCAGGCGAGAGTAAGGATAGAACGTTAACTGAGTATAATATTGTATTACTGTTCTTTAGAACACATAATTCATTTATTTTGCATTTTTTTTAACATATAGATAACTGCCAACGCGCTCCGGCTTCACACTGCACGGGTGCAATGTAGATGTAGGTACTATATAATAAAATGTATTTGTACTATAGCCTATGTTATTCGCTGATAACGTAGCTGTCAATTGGTCAAAGAATTTTTAAAATCGGTCCAGTAGTTTTTAAATTTATTCATAACATACAAAAATACAAATCTTTCCTATGTATAATATTAAGTATAGATAAATACAGCATTCATTGTGCCAATATAAAAGAATTTGAATATGACCCCTGTATGTATTTTATGTAGGTACCTACCTAATCTATAAGTTAATATTATAAAGAGGAAAGATTTGTTTGTTTGTTACGAGTTAACTCTAAAAATATTTTAAATTATTTACCGAAAATTATTTAACCAATAGAAAGTTACATTATCAGAGAGTAACAGAGGCTATTTTATTTAATTTTATTTTTTTGTGTATATGTACATATACATTATACAGTGCACACGTGCGAAGCCGGGGCGAAACGCTATTTAATTTATAAAGATGAAACCATATCAATATAGGCCGAAAGAAACTGCTTAGAATTAATATATGTATAATGACAAAAATGCTTAGAGCTGTCTCGCTTTAACACCAAGGGCACTTGCTTTGAGAAATAGTGGTAAGGCCCCTTACACTTATGTCTATATGGCGTCCAAAATAAGTCATAAAACATTGTAAACGTCACCTGCGTTCCAAGCACAGTCATTATTGGTGGTTAAATACCCGTTTATATTCTGCCAACGGTACTGTGTCTATAAATCAGTGCGATAATAATTATACGGCAGCCATTTGTAGTTATAGCTTGAATGTAGGTGTGATACAGCGAGCCGACAATAGTTTGCAATTTCATCGGATTATTGTTGGATAACATCTACAATCTACATTCATTGGGATATGGAGACAGATTGCAGGAAGCTTTTAATATAAGGCACAAATTAAGACTTAGTGATAACAATGGTCTGTGCCGACTAGTGAAAAGTAAAAGATGGATATTTCTTACTTGTAACGTCTTTATTTCGAGAATCAATTAATAAACTTCCGAAAAGTGGAAACTGAATCTCGTCATGAAATTTGGCACGGACATTCCATTTGACTAAGCGTCCCCTTAAAAGGATTCTTGGCGATTCGCAATATTTTACGAAATATTTAATTTTTGAGTTGTAGGTACCTATTGTAGGTATTGACTTTAGCACGCTCGGGTATATCTATGTATGTATATTACGTTACCGGATACAGTTTAAATACAGTATATACAATTAGGCGGCTTTATTATGCTGTTTTAATAAAGTCATAAGAAATGTTTCTACTGGAACTAAGCCATGAACAACAAATTTGGAAAAATAAGGAAAGCAACTTATGGTCCGTCCAAAACATCTTTTATCACAAAATTCAAGGATTTTATGCAGACGTCATCCGACACGCAACCAAATATCTGGACGATGAGAGTTGAAACCTTTTTCCGAAAGATTACGTGTATCGTAAGAAGACCTTTTTAAGTATGGCCGTGAAACAGGCGGCTTTAAGATTATATTTTAGTAATCATACGATAGAGACTTGAGGTCTCTTCAAATGCAAAAATGATTGTATAATATACTACACAATTAAAAAAACAGTTAGCATAAGAAAAAAGCAAAGGCCACATGGAGTGCGATAAAAAAATCATATTTATAAAAAAAATCGAATAACTAAAGTCAGACAGTATTTTTTATAAAATAAAGTGAAGAAGACGTAGGTATCGGTTTTGTACCGTATCGATACAGATACGATACGATCAATAACGTTTCTTATAACGGTTAATATCGTTCAATAAAGTTATTTCTCACATATATACGAGTACATATACATATATAAAAAAGAAGACACGATCATATAACTTAAGGTGACCCTAGTCGACATTTTTTCCATAGAAATTTCGGGGGGGTATTACTCCACTATTTAGCACCGTACATGCAAAGTTAACATGATATCGTTTTGTCTCATTATTAATTTTGTCTGTACGGAAACAGAATGGTAAAATAAAAAACCATTAAAAAGTTACGAGCTACCAAAGATTCGTTTTTATTGCCATTTTTTAACACAACTTTGGGCTTAAATTAGTAATAAAAGAAGTATCAAATTTTCAAAACAAAGTCGCTACAAACAAAGCACGATTATCGAAGAATACAATAACTTTTATTTGTAATTGATTTATGCAGTGGTTTTTTCATAAAACTCGATTTTCCAAAGGCTTTTTCGTGCCTTTCGCCCGCGACTTGTGCAACCTTAAGCACAGTTTTACCATGTAACTACTAGTTTTTGTTTTTGTCAATTGAGGCCTAAACAGTCGGTTTATATCGCCTCGTTAGTTTTGAAAAACATAAAACGACCATTTTGTGGCTCTTTAGTCTTGTGTATCATCGAACTATTCATAAATAACATGGAAGTCTAGTTGAGCAAAGGTTGTTCCTGATTACATTATCGGCGAACGTAATAACAATACACTACATGTCAAAGTAAGAATCATTAAATAAATACCCAATATATCTTTAAAAAACAGTTTCTTGTTCAATAGGCATATTATGGATCCTGGCTTGTTTAATTAATACATACATTGAATCAGGATATGTCTCTAGATATGCGCAATAAATATTGTATTTATTTCAAACTATGCTAAATGTATCATATAGTAAGACGGAAATAATACTGCCCTCAGAAATCCTAGTACAAAACCGGGTATGAGATACACATTACAAACAAACGAAATAGCTGTCGCCGTATGTATTTCGCCCGCAAAAGCCATTTCCGAATACACCCTTTTATTGCAACCCATTCAACCCTTACAAACTTACCCAGAAATCATCACTCGATGAATACGATCAATAGTATTTACCTCTACAGATGAAATAATGATTTAATTCATATTTTATTGCTAAAACTATAAATATGTTACAAATGAATTTATTATCATCAGCATAGCTAATATATTTGCATAGAATTCAGAATTATGTAGGTAACATTTTTACAACTGTCGCACAATTTAAACCCATCCATATTTCACGAATTCCAAAGAGATAAATAAGTTTGGACTATTGCCTAACAAATTTGAACACAAACTGTATTTGTCACTCGCATAAATTCTGTCCTAAATAACTGAATCCAGACACCAGTACTGATTCTATACACCCTATATATTGGATTTTGTAAGGCGGCAATCGAATTATCATATTTTGTAACAACGTCATGTTGTTTGAGGCAAACAGCTTATTTTATCTGAACGTCAAATGTTATACAAAATAGGAAATTGTTGCCAATCTCCAGCCGCGTTTCCAGGCCATGTCTCAAAATATGTTACGCGATTTATTTAGTTTTTGCCTTCTCTGGAGATCATCGTTTTCCTCATCGTAAATGACGCAACCAGTACATTTGTGGTTTATCAAATTGACGCTTATATCTAAAGAATTAAAGTCCATTTGTGAGTTGACAATAAAATATGCTTAATTAATAGTTAGTTTCGTTCTTTTTTCTCCCACATTGGGTTTTGGGAGGTTTTGTTAAGTGCTCTTTCACGATGACGAAAAGAGAAACTTTTTTGGGAAGTCATATTGTATTTAGTATCTATTAATTTTTTGCTTTTTATGATTTTAGTAGTGTTTATCACACACATGTTTTATACCTTACTTCTTCTGTTCTGTGTTTTATACCCACATAACAAATTACTTCATTTAAATGTGAAATAGAATTTACACAGCAAACGGAAATGTGTGACCCCCCCGGATAACTTAAATAAGTTTTAGATTACATTTCTATTTTTAAATTGTAAAGATATCGCAAACTGTCACAAAATAAAGTTTTTAGTTTTTAAGTGGATTAATTATTGGGTTTAATATATAAAAGGAAGTAAGTAAGAATCGACTTGTTACGACTCCTCAGCACTGCCTTCTACTAATTTGTAACCATGTAAAAAGATACAATATTACTAGATCCAAAGATAAGTCCTCAGCATGCCAGTGACGAAGAGCGCATGAAATCCAAAGAAACGAAGAAAAATATAACAGTGGAAATGAAATTTATGAAATCGCTCGAAGCAATACGTTACAAGGTAAAAATCGCAAAGATGAGTGGCTTAGCTATAAATCAACCTTTGTAGCCTACCTTTGGATTGGACCCGTATAACTTTCCGATTACAAGCGACCCGCGAATCGCCGTTATACGGAGCTTTAATGAAGATTTAAATGAATGCTACCTCTATGTAATAGGTATTATTTTTGGAAACATTAATCCGATTTAAAATGTGAATGTGAGTGAAAATAACGATATGAAAAAAATTAAAACTTAAGTATGTTAGTTATGTAATATTTACGCATAATTATGCAATTCAGTCAAGTTTATCGATAATAATTAATTAATATAGTGATAATTTATTAGAAAACTCGTGACAAAAGTATAAAAATGTAATCAAATTTTACGTAATTAAATAAAAACGACAATATATCCGGCCGTGAAATTGGTCCTGAATTTTAATTATCTTTTAAGAAAAAAGATGTACCTACTTATAAAATTTGCTTAATAATAATTACTGAATTACATACATATTGAATGGGACAATAAATTAATACCAATACAATTGTCTTACCTAAATATTGATATGTTTACTCTGTAGAATTTTGACCCTACTAATTCTTCTTATCAGTGGGCCCCAGATTCCAATTCATAGTCTGCTATCTACGGTCGGGACACTCCATACATTACCGATGGTTCAAATTTATAGCAAAGTTTAATAAAACCTTCTTACTAGCCGTTCTCTCGGAATCCAGAGAGCGCTTTCAATTGCAGACAAAACACCATCTTCTGTAATAATAAAGAACAAAATTGTAGTAATCTGAGTTAAATTAATGAGAGTAGATATAAGAGGAATCTGTAACGACATTAATCATTCTAATTTTCATAATCAAACAATCTAGCAGAGCAAATGTTCTCCGTTAATCGCTAATCTCCTTGCAAACATGTCTGCTGCAAAATATTCCAAAGTCTAATATGTATAAAAGATAGAGAAAATTTGCAACGAAAATCTGTACGGTTATACGACGTATTGTTATTGCGTCGCGACATAGAGATAGAATGAGACGGAAATAGGGGAAACAGAAGAGCGAAAGGGATGCGCTCACCTTTGGTAGTTCACATTATTGATCTTTTGCCCGCCATTTGAGCCTGTGCCATTTTCGCTTTGGGCATCACATGCACGCCAACGCTTGACTGAAAAAAATAAAATAAACCGCCTTTATTCAGCCGTCATTTTAAATTTAATAAAAACGTTTAACAAAGGGAATCTGTCTGGTTTTTCTATGACGTACTTGACGACCGCGCCTTTGCTATGAAAATATGATTTCAACCTTATTGAATGGTATTTAGATGCTAGAGATAGAATTCGCTTCTTAAAACGTTGAGATTGTAATATTATTGTAAACACATATATTATATATAGCTGAACCAATTTTAATAAAATTTTGTATAAATTCATAAAATTAGGAAAGGAGTTTTCAGATATTACAGACGTAATTACCAGGGTGAATCAAAAAGTTCTTAGAAGTGCATATATATGAAACCTTTTTGGATCAAGTTCGATATTCAAATTAAAGAGTGTCTATCACACTATATTTATGCAGACTGTCACTTGTTTTTGTCAGTTCGTTCGCATGTAATAAATTTTTTTGTGCAACGAGTTGCTAAAAAGTCAAAATTATGGATAAAAGTGAGTTACGTGCGGTGATAAAATATCTAAGTTTGAAAAAAATGTCTACGAAGGAAATTTTTTTGGACATTCAGCAGACATTAGGGGGTGATGCTGTACCCTATTCTACGGTTGCGTACTGGGTGGCTGAATTTAAAAGAGGTAGATCAAGCTGTAAAGATGACCCGCGTTCTGGGCGGCCTTCAACCTCCGTTACAGAAGAAAATGTCAAAAAGGTTGAGAATCTGGTTTTGGAAGACAGAAGAATGACTATAAAACATATAGCTGAGATCCTAAAGATATCTTTTGGTAACGTTCAATCCATTTTAATTGATTCACTGGGGTTCAAAAAAGTGTCTGCAAGATGGGTGCCACGAATGTTAACCGACGAAAACAAAAAGCGACGTTTGGAAATTACCAAGCGTAATCTTTAAATGTTCCAGCGTGATTCGGATAATTTTTGCCGTCGTCTTGTCACCATGGATGAAACGTGGGTCCACCATTTTGATCCTGAAACTAAAAGACAAAGCATGTCTTGGAAACGACCATCCTCTCCATCCATCAAGAAATTTCGAGTTGCTCCTACCGCTGGCAAAGTTATGGCCTCTGTGTTCTGGGATAGTGAAGGAATCCTTTTTATTGATTACATGCCAAAAGGCCAGACGATTACTGGACCCTATTATGCAAATTTAATCCCGAAAGTGCGTGAAGCGATTAAAGAAAAACGACGTGGAAAACTGTCGTTGGGCGTGTTGTTCCTTCAAGATAACGCTCCTGCTCATCGATCGGAAGTTGCGCTCAACGCAATCCGCTGTGCTGGCTTCAATCTCCTTGACCACCCACCATATTCTCCGGACTTAGCCCCAAGTGATTTTCACTTATTTCCAAAATTAAAAGAGGAAATTCGTGGAACAAAATTTCACGATAATGACGCGGTTATAGCTGCCGTAGAGGACTTTTTCGAGAGTCAAGAAAATAATTTTTTTTCACAAGGAATAAGGAAGTTAGAAACGCGTTATTCTAAATGCATTGCATTGGAGGGAGAATATGTAGAAAAATAAAATATTATTATTTAAATCTTTGCATTTTTTAATATTGATTCCAAGAATTTTTTGATTCACCCTCGTACGACGGTATTTAAAATGAGACAGATCATTAATGATATATGTTGTAATTATGCTCAATTTTATCTTATAAACGAGTAAAAGTAAAGCTTTAACTATCTTTTTAATAAAAATAATTCATTTTTTATTTTCAATTACATTCATTTTCCGTGATACTGGTAGTCAATAAAAAATAACGTCAATAATAAATTGTTGGGAAACGTTCACGCTACGATGTTATGCACAGACAGCAATTACAATCTGAATCCCAAAGCTGTGGAAAGTGGAAACATTGCAAAAGTTTTTCATTTTGATATATGGAAATTAAAAAATATTTGCCGAAAGACATTTGTATAGGGCAATCTACATTTACTCTGCTAATTAAACACAGCTGATGAAATTATGAGAAGATTAAGCTCGTTTGCATTTCCGCTTACAAAGTAAAATGTGAGAGAAATACACGAATATTTAATTACATGTAGTTGGCTATTAATGTTAGTAATATAATGTGATGTTAAGCTTTTGATATCGTTTAAACTGTTTATGAAAATAAAAGCTGTAGAAATACTGTAGTAATAATGTAGAAGGTACTTCTACTACATTATTAACCATCGATTACCACCAGCAGTGGCGTAACCACCTTCCAAGCCCAAAAGCCCGGCTTGTCCTATTAATGCAACCACAATTAGAAAAAGAATGATGCCCTTTATGTGCTATAATTATAATAAAGCCTTTATTGCACAAATTTATATTTTATGTTACATTTCTTAAAGTTTTATCTAATCTAGTTGAATATTTTTTTTATGTTAGATATCGACAGACGAGCATGAGCTTCATTTGATGGTAGGTATTACCTCAGCTACAAAACATGAGTCAATGATGCGCTGTCGACCTTCAATTTTAATTTTTACTTCGAACATTCGGAAATCCATCTATGAACTGTGGTTTGTTATCCGATCGGATTTTCGATATCCCTCCCAACTGTTCAATGCCCAAAGTTACCAGACGTGGGGAAGACATGCTTACAGAAAATTCTAATCATGTCGTCCCGGTGGGATTCAAACCCACGCGCCAACGAGTCTCTCAAAAAATCGCAAAAGGCCCATCCCCCAGCTTCTCCCACGCTCTCCTCCACCATGTTCTTCCCACGTATTGTGACACCTTGTCCACCCTTCTTCTTTTTGGTCTTCTCATCCTTCTCAAAATGTAGACTGGGAGCCATTCTGTCGCGATTTTGGTCCATTTGTTACTTGTCATCCTACACACATGCCCAGCCTAGCGCTGTTTTTACCACATCTTCTACTCCTGTCATCGATCACAGGTTCTTATTTTTAATTCTATCCCTTCTTTTTACCCCAACCATAGATCTCTCCATAGATAGCTCTTTGGCAAATATTTAGCTTATCTCCTTGTTTATTTGTTAAACGTAACTATATAAGTCACATATAACTTATATGATTACGGAATTATATATTAAGTTATATCGCTAGAAAGTTAGAGTTCTCTAGAGCAGAAAAATATTACTCCAGAATTTACAGACGGAGAAATGCCATTTTTGAACACTATAGTGATAATTTTATTGCTTTATAAATCTAACTCAGCGGCATTATTTAGAAGTTTTTGTATAAAAATATGTATTTTGCAAGTTACTACGTAAGTGGTGGATATCTTTCGCTTCACTTTGGATCTTTCTCACACTGTATTAAGTTCGAAATTTCGCAGGGTTGCAGTCTTTTAGTTATTTTTTGGAACGGCTTAACTTTTTTTAAATTTTAAGCCTTTGCCACTATCTACCTCTATTTTGGGTGCTTTACTACTTACCACCGATCTATCAAAGACTTGCGTTACATCGCTCCTCTAATGGTTTTCTTTGATGTTTAATTTTTTTTTTTTTTCAATTAACAAGCAGCCTTTTTAATATTGTAGAATAAATAAGTTTCCGACGAGCGTAAGTGCGGCACTACGGATTGGGGGGAGAATACAAGTGTCTGTGATCATTCAAGATTTGACTAGTTTTCAAGATAAACCAGATACCAGATGATATCAAATTATCGTATTCTTAATTCCTTGTAATTATAGAAACTGAAGTTACAAAACCCAAATCAACTAATTGTATCAATCGTAAAATGTGAATAATCACCTCTTGTTTTATTTTCCCTGCCAGATTACTGTTTCTGGCGTAAAAAATAAATTATCCCGTCTATAATTGGACGGTAAATTTTATAGGGATCATAAAATTACCATGAAACAATGCAAATAGCTTTCCAAATCAACATTTCTCCAAGTTGTTGTAAATACATTATTTTTATAAATATAAATTTGTTTAGTACCTATGTCTGTCTCATTGTCTGTTATTAAATCTTATCAATTTAATTGATTATATTAAATTTTATTAAAAAAAATAATTTCACTAACATACTTTATGTACTTTTATTGAAATTCGCATTTTAATGGCCGGAAAAGTATCTTCAGAGTGCAGACTGCAGAACCTCTCGTATTGCAAATGTTCATGAGCGGCGGTGTTCGCCTTCTTGTGTAGGTTTAAAAGTTAAATGACGGAATGGAAGGCATTGCAATAAATAATTTTACCTCATCTACTGTAGCCTCGTTTAGTTTGTGTTGGCATATCAAATAAACTTATTTTTAAAATATTTTATTAAAAATGTAATGTATAAACATTTGTTAATATAAAAAATGAAAATAATTCATATGCATATATCTGGATTTGAACACTCGGCACCTAATAAGATTATTAAAAAACCCTTGAAGCTTAAATTTATTCTGAAATCTTTGACGGTACATCATCATACCTAATCCACCCAAATACATCAGACAGCTTACTTGGCTTATATTGGATTAACAATAAAGGCTTTCACAACAAAAGTAGTAAAAGCATCGTAGCTTGTCAAGTTGGCATGAGTTCAAGTGTGGTGCTAACGTTAGCATTCGCTATGAACATCTGTCCGCTATGAACGCTTCTACGTTTTAATAAAACTCCTTGCTACATACACAGAACGCGCTCATATAGGATTTGAAAAAGGAACCCGTAGGTGGCAATACGAATTGAACCTAAAGACTGGATCACTGGAATATTATTGTTTATCCAACGACAGCCGCTAACTGAAATGACGGCTCTGTGTGTGTGAACACTTATTTTACACTCGCGTTAACTACGTGTGCGTGCAAATCTTCTATATATATAAAAGAGATTTCCACCTATATAGTCACTCATCACGATATCTCTGGAACCATAAGGCGTAGCGACTTGAAATATGGTAGGAATATTCCTTTCGCCGAGTAGAGGTCAGCTAAGAACGGATTTTTCGAAATTCAACCCACAAGGGGGGTTGCGGGGGCAATTGCTAGTCTATATATATAAAAGAGATTCCCACCTATATAGTCACTCATAACGATATCTCTGGAACCATAAGGCGTAGCGACTTGAAATATGGTAGGAATATTCCTTTCGCCGAGTAGAGGTCAGCTAAGAACGGATTTTACGAAATTCAACCCACAAGGGGGGTTGCGGGGGCAATTGCTAGTACTAAATAAAACAATATCCCATACATAACCCATCAGACGGGAACATTTTGAAAATGGAATGTATGATAAATAAAATAAGTTCTTTTTTTCTACAAATACTGCACCAACCCCATCGGGGTTCTAAATTTTTGCTTCTAATTATTTGCAATTAGAAGCAAACTATTTATGAGAAAATGACCAAAATATTGAAAAACCAGGTGCCCATTTTGTAAATCTATTCTTTACCGATTTTAATCAAATTTATATTTATGTTCTTTAGCGTTGTAAAATAAAATTATTTAATTTTTTTTTTTTAAATAAGTGGTTTTTTTCTAATATACCTATAACTTTAAAGTTTAATGTATAGATGCAGCTTTTTTACAGTTTACAGGAGAAACATACGATAAAAACGTTACTGTATGTAATATGTTCCTATTCGACAATATTTTTCTCGAAATCTTTTGAATAAGTATTATTGATCAGTGCAGACAAGTGAAGAGGTATTTAACTAAACGTTGCTGTACAATACTTCTTACAAAACCGCTGAGTATTGCATCTCGTATAAGTTACTCCAATAATGTAATACTTCAGCCGGCGACCGCCGCAGTTTGCAAAACTTCGCCTGTAGAAACTGGCACGAAACTATGAACGGACAACTTAACACCGTCTGTAAATTTGCAAGAACGAAATTAATTCCGTTGCCAACATTTTCCGGGGCGATATATCTCTCTTATTTTTTAGCACAAATTTTGTTTAGTTTTTAACTCCCTAGGAGAATGATGCGATAATCTTGCATAGTTCTTTAAAATTATGGAATATAGAAATTACAAGCTACTTTACAAGGCATACTAAAGTAGCAGTATTATTATTTTATAAAACTATATATTTAAAATTAAATTGGACCAGCTCGTTGTTACGTTGCTTTCCGATAGATTGCAAGTTCGATTCCCGCGGTGCCGTTTTACTTTGTCCAGGTAACTAGCACTGGATAATGCGAAGTACCTACGTGTAGCAAGTCTTACCTTAATTAGTCTATGAATTATGAAATATGTACTCGAAAAAAATTACCAACGCCGTATTTACCGATATAAAGACGTTCTTTGGCTGTGTCTTTATTCTTCTATCTTCACAATACACAATATATAAAATAATCGCAATACTAACTTAAACGGGTGTGAATGTTTTTTTAAAACATACCAATCATTCCAAGTGTTTTACCAGTCTAAGAGGTATAAAATATTTTGTAATAGCCCACCATCTATAATTCTGTTGAGTGCTGTTCACACAAGAAGTATCAAGTGACATTTTCAGAAACCTATATTAAGCCTTGGGGATACAGAATTTTCAGTTACAGTTCCATTTTATTTACCATAACTTCGCATAGATGGCGTGTTTCTATTTGCTATACAAAATAAGAACACCTTGAATTACCTTACAGCTAATCCAAAAACCAGTATATTTTATTCTAATATTATTATTACTGTTAATATGTCTTAAATTTATATTGGTCTGAAACACGCTAGTAACGCCATCTTTTAAAATATTTCAAAAACATGAAAGCCTTACAGAGCCTATCGAAATGAACATTGTTCTATATCTCGGGCACAGATCAAATACAATGGTTACTTACTGTGAGTTTACCTCAGTATGGAATAAAAAGATGTCGTTCAAAACTAACATTTGTTAAGTTTATTACATTATCAATAACTAACAAAGTAAGACACAATATTGATTGATAACACGTAAATACTTACATAGTATTTTTATCTTGTTTACACTTCACAAAGAACAGTTTCAAGAATTATTTAATCATTTCGTATTTTCTCTTAAGAAATGCTTAATTTGTATAATTAATTATTTAAAATAGAATTTAATTCTTGATACTTTATTTTAATAACACAGTCCACAGCTTCGGCTCACTTCCAACAACAAACTGTTGATAGTATAGACGATCTGTTCGAGGTTTGAATCATTTCTCTTTGGCGGGAACAGATGCACTCAAATCTGCCATCTCACTTGCCCATACACGTTGCACGTATACCCGTCTCACAGGTGTCGATTAAAGTAAAACCATTACTGTGAGAACAAAAAAGGGTCCCCTTTGAGTAAATTGTAATATATCATCGCCCTGACATTATAGGCTTGGGGCATTTGAAGCTATAGTCCACTTTTGTCAAAGAACTGTAAAATTTATGGCATAACGGTTGCAATCTTCGTCAAGAAGTGCATGGATTGTAGAAAAAAGCTTTCAAATTTAACAAAGACAATCTTTGCTAATTTTTAAAACACATTTAATTAATATTTTAAAATCGCACCCAAATTAAAACCTTTAACGATTTATTTAAATAAGATAAATATCGGGTGGCCTTTTTAATAGTGTACTTAGAAACAATTTAATATAAATATAACACTTTATCCTATGTTTTTTATTACATACATACAACCGAGAATGCGAGTAACCTGATGTTAAGTAATAACCACTGCTCATAGACATCCGCAACTCAAATGTTTTAGATGTGTTGTTGGCCTTTACTCTTTCACGTAATTTAGGCAACTGATTAATTAATACCTACACTAAACAGTGCATTTTTTTACGAGATACAAACTTTTAAATTTCAAACTGTAAATTTAATATTTAAAAATAGAATGTTATCTAGATTTATAGGTATACTAGCCGTCCCCGCCCGCCCGCTTTGCTGGGCGAATTGTAAAGGATAGACGAATATGAACTATCCACATAAATTTGAAAAAAAATGGTAAAGGGTTGATGGAATTCAAAAAATGAATAGCCTAAAACCTTCTACAATTAATTCCGCGTCGAATGGTCATGGTATCATGCCGATCGGTCCAGTAGTTTTCAAGTTTATCGATAACAAAGAAAAAAAAGTTGCTTATATATATATAGATAAATAAAAATAAAATAGGTGAAGTAGCCGCCAGAGTTTCTCCGAAAAAACTGCTGGTAGACCTGGCAAGAAACACATTCTATTTTTAAATTTTGTTGTGGAACATATAATGCAATATAGGAATATCGTCTCGTTCATAATAAAATTAATCCGCGCGAGTTTCGGACCCGCACGGATCCAAAGTCATTTATCAAAACTTAACAAAGAAGTAATTGAGCAGCTGACTGCAACTTTAATATGAAAGAGAATTACAATAACAAAAAAAATCGACCAGGAATGGATCAAACGAAGGATTCACAATAAAAAAAGGTTTATAAACAGTAAAATTTTATTCGCGTAAAACTGACCTTTCTAGGAAAAAAATAAGGTTTAAGCTTTTTATTTAAAAAAATATAATTTGTTTTCATAAAGATATATTTTAAATTATAATTAAACAAATAAATTAAACATCGCCTTTAGGTACCGTAGCTGTAATCTTACCATATCTATAGTCTGTGGTCAGAAAACTTTATAAATATTGTTTATCTTAATGACATTGGTATCTGCAGGTATGTCGATAGTAGACAACTAAACAGGTGACATACATAGCATTCGACTTTGTGTATCAGATGCGCGTTGGCAGTAGGTACACCTACTTTGCGTTCCGATAGATCACGGGTTCAAATCCCGCCGAGATGACATGTATATTATTTTTAATAAATTTATTGTTTAAAGAAAAAATCATATTATATTAATTAATTCAAAGACCTTTGCAAAAAACCACTAAGGTTCACACAATGGTATTAAGATCTTCACATAAAACAGATTACGTTTTAGCTATTATAATAACCTAAACATTCCTACGTCTGGTTACTCGATAATGATAATATGAAAAAACCAATAATGACCGAATGAACGAATGTTAGTTCGTAGTAGAAAATAGATCGACAGGGCATAATTAAGTGATGTTCTGTGGCTGAAGACTGAGGTTGTGAGTCATAACTTTTGACGGGCTCGTTGACGCGTTCGGTAGAACACCTGCCGTGCGCATCGATGAGTCGTGGGTTCGAATCCCACCGGAACCACATGTTTATAATTTTCTGTAAGCATGTTTTCCCCACGTCTGGTAACTTCGGGCATTGATCGGGTGAGAGGAATATCGTTCATAGATTGAAAAACCGTGAAGTGCATATTGCACGTTTCGGTTTCAGTCTATGGATTTCCGAATGCTCGAAGTAAAAATTTGGTCGACAGCGCATCATTGACTGATGTTCTGTGACTGAGGTATCACCTACAATCAAGTGAACCTCATGCTTGTCTGTCGATATCTGACATTAAAAAAGAATAACTCCGATATCAAACAGGACACTTCTAAGATGACTACTCTGTCGTCCCTAGTGTGTATCTACTGAAAAGTGAGTACTACGACTATATAGTATGTATAATTAAGTGGAGTTAGCGGCTGTAATCAGGCGCGGCTGAAATCTAGACCTCAAAAAAGATTGTGATCACCGAAAATCCGAAAACTGGCCAAGGGCGATTCGGAGTATTTACTTGCTTACTTAAATTAATAAAATATAAAATGTTATTCTGTTCGCTTATGAAAATTTCAAAAGTAAATGTGTTTGTATGCACATGGCAATGTCACATTTAGACTCTAAACTACTGAACCGATTTTGATGAAATTTTTCAACTCCAAAGGATATCCAGCGTTCCGAATAATGTACGATTCATTGTTTTTATTTTATATTTTACTAAGCCATTGGATATAATATAATCAGATAGAATGTAAAAGTGTGACATCACAAATCTAGTAGGGTTGTGGCGCGCTTGGATTGTAAATAGCAGGAAATCACATTCGAAGTCTGCTTAACCACCTCGTATATGAGAATGAAAATCAAAAAAAAAGGGGCTGGAAGTGTTAACTCATTTACGTATCAAGTATCAAGTTGCCTCATTGGCGTCAACCTAACGGTTAGCGATTTGTTGTTTATATACATGATTAGTACATTAAAATAAATACACATAGTTATTTTATTCACAGCAAAATAATTTCCATAGCCGAATCTTTCGGGAATTTTAATTAATTCATGCTAGAACTCGCATCAGTATAATTATTAGTCGTTGGTTTGATCCGTCTTCGGAACATTAGATATGTAATATCTTGATTAGACTTTGGAACATCTAAAATAATACTTTAGTTCGTCAAGTTATCACTGACGAGTATTTTAGCTACCGAAATGCATTTTAAACAATTATCTAGAGTCCCTTCACTATCAGAGTCGGTATGTCCGTCTTATCGTCAGCACACAAAGAACTCAACTACGTCAAAATGTGGCACACAAGCGAACAAAGTCATTACCAAATTAACGATATTCAGGTGAAGAAAAAAAGCATTTAGTAAACAAATCTTTAACAGTGCGGTCGCATTATTACTTAGTGATTGTGTATCAGTGAACCGTACTCGAATATATTTCAACGGGTGTGTCAGTTTCTTCGTACAATGTCTACAACGACGCCTTCACCACCACCGAGTATTCAATCAGAAGATGATTCGAACGATTCTATATCCTCGGAATTCTCTTCGGAGATCACACCCAAAAACAACTCTATAGAACAAAAATCTATGGACTATATGACTCAGAACAATTACTATAAAATTACATCACATGGAGTCGAAGACATACTCGCGGACGCTTCCGCCTATAATGTTCACGATAATACTTTTCAACTTTGTAAACCTGAGGTCAACTCTACTGTACCACATCCTTTAGTTCAAGATTATAATTCTCGTGACTCGACCGCTTTTAGCATCCAAGATATTCTTGGCCTCCAACAATCGTATAATTCGGGGACCCCTCAAGAAGACATACAGAGATACCAATATCAAATTCCACAATACGATAATATTAGCAACAGTTCTAATAATAACTACGCATCAGGTGCAGAAGATGTTATTTCGGAAGAGTATGTTTTAAAAAGTGAAAGTATATATTCCAATACACAAATGGAAGAACAGGTTGCTTACAGAAATTATTCTAATGAGAATTTGCGTCACCAACAAAGTGAATTAGACGATGTAGTAAAAGATCCCGAAGACCAGACTAACGACTTGAACATGTCCAGTTTCCCAAGTCAGGTAATTATTATACAAACCTATTTAAACCTTAATAAAGTAAAAATAGAAACCACGTAGTGATTACTAAATACTATCTGAATGAACGTCACTTATTGGTGTGATTTACCGCAAAGCAACCGGATCTTAATGACAATTTAATATTTGGTAAATTGTAGCAATTAAGAATTAGAACATTTATTTATATTTCATTTTAAATTGAAACGTAGCCTTTTTAAGACGTTTACATATCAAGTGTTTTCTTTAAATTTATTTTATTTCATTGTAGAACTCTTCGTGGTGTAATAAAGCTGTGCTAAACAACGCTGCTATTGGTGTGACATCTTCGTTAACAAACGGTAAATATGAGTTCTTTTACATAATAACATATTCTAAAGAGTTTAAACAATTTTTAATTTAATAAAAATAATATTTATTCCAGATAATATGTCGTCCGATTCATATCAAAAAGGATTCACAAAAAGAGCGCGAACGGCATATACAAGTTCACAGTTAGTTGAACTTGAAAATGAATTCCACCAAAATCGTTACCTCTGTCGACCTCGCCGAATCGAATTGGCTAATTACCTACAACTATCTGAAAGGCAGATCAAGATTTGGTTTCAGAACAGGCGAATGAAATATAAGAAGGATAATAAACATAATAAACCATCATCATCTGTGGACGATAGCAACCCCTCTACAAGTTCTAAAGAAATGTCCCCGAGCCATCAGGATCATAAAATGAGTCATGGAAGAAGCTGTGGAGGTCATGAGAGACATAGACGACTAACAGATGGTCATGCGAGTCATCATAAAATATATCTAACATCTAACGAGACTATAACAAGACCTCCAGAGTATTCACAGTTGAACACATTGAAATCTGTCATAAAAACTTCTCAAAATGCAATCGATTTGCCGGCATATACTCCGAACTTAACTTACTCAACCTATTACGCAGGGAGCACTAGCAGAGCCTCTTACTCACCAATATCCGAAGTTTATCGATACAATGGCGATGAGTCATTGCAGCCAAACTCTAGTACTCTATCGCCGTATCCATCGGACAACTATGTACCCAATGGAGTAAACATCAAGTTGGGTGATGATATGTCACGTTATCCAACAAGTGCGTCGTACTACAATTCTTTAAACGCAAGCGTCATGATGCCGCCTCAAACTTCAGATATTTATGGATATCCGTCAAGTATTCAGTCAATAGCGACACACACATACGAAGATACTTTACAGAATAGGCCGGCAAGTATTACTCTAAACCAAGATGCATACTTTTCGTACTTGCCGACTTCAGACACGTCTAGTCAAAATACGACTTCCGGTTCGAATAAGTTTTCTTCTTCATACATATCATTGTAATTTGCTGTGATATTAAGTAACATTGTAAAGTATTAGGTATAGTTAAGGTTTGATCACCAACAAATATTAGGCTTATATTGTTAAAAGTATAGATTTAGTATGGCTAAATGCATACTAAGTAGTCGTATTTGAAAGAACAACATAAAGCGTTTCCATACTTGTATGTGTTTTATATAAATAAAAAACTTGTCTTATTCTACTTAAAATTATCAGGAATTTTATTTCTTTTAATATTACTAACATATTTATATTTGTGCAATTTGTTTAATTAAACAACACTGCTTTTATGTGAAAAAAAAATAATAGCTTTTTCGTAATTTCGAAAACTTCTTTTAACCTCTACCAAAACGTACAACTATAGAGGCTATTCTAAGATGTTATATTTTGCAAATAACTATTTTAAATAATGTCTTAAGTTCTAAATATATCGAGAAAAACAACCTGGTCTATCAGGATCTTATTAATTTTAAATTAAAATGTATTATAAAGAGGAAAGATTTGTTTATTTGTTTGTCATGATTTAACTCAAAAACTATTCATCGATTTTTAAAAATAAAAAATAAAATACTAGCTAAGTAACAATAAGTGTAAATAGGTGTAAAAAAGGTTGTAGGGAGTAATCTCTGGATCTACTGAACCGATTTTAAAAATTCTTTCACCAATAGAAAGCTACATTATCAGCGAGTAACAGTTTTGTATGTATAGTATCTACATTGCACCCGTGGGAAGCTTGAGCTTGTTACTAGTGTTTCAGAAAATAAAATAATTAGTATTAAAAATATATTTTTATTTAATAAAAAATAAATTACTGGATCACTTACATCATATTTAAAATTAAGTAAAGTATCTTAAAAATTATGGCTTATACTTAGTATGTAAATAATTATACAACATATTTATAAAAACTCATCTAAAACACTGTAAGGAGAAATTGGTTCGTACATTATAAAATCATTCTGATAACAAACTTTTAAAGATTTCGCATTTGATAGAACATCAGATTTCCTATGACTACAAACTTCATGAGATGCTGCGTTTAACATGGCTTCCGTTTCCCATGAAAGATGATCATTTATTACACTAACTAATTCATTCATAACATGATCATCGAGCGTTACATTGCCAGACTGATCAGTCCTTTCACTTATTAACGATTCAATGTAAACTAAACGATCTGAATTTGAATGAGATGAATCTGACGAAGAAGACGACGGTGAATCTGGTAAGCCCGTGTTTTCTCTCTTCTCGGACATACGTCGCCTATTTTGAAACCAAACTTTTATCGCTCTTTCGCTGACTTGTATTCTTTGCGTTAACTTCAGTCTCTCTTCACGACAAATGTAAGGTCTCACTTTGAAGATATGCTCCATGGCAATAATTTGTTCTGTACTAAACGTTGTGCGTTTTCGTTTCTTCTTTGCAATTGTTTTCTTGATTGCGTTACGGTTTGTATCTGTAACATACAATATTTATGTATTTTCGAAGAATATTTTGTTAAATACCTAAAGATTTTGTGGTTATATTTCTCGTATCTCTAAAATATTATTGAAATTGTTGTCTCCGTAGGGAGATGTAGTTTGGTATATAGTAATTATTTCTATAAAAACTTTTTTTTTCGGACTAGACTTAACTTGATTAACTATTATTTTAAATTTACTTACTTAATATAAAATAAAATTAAAACAACTTACATAATACGGTATTTTTTTCCTTAACATTGTTTGCACCTGATACCTCAATATTCTGAGATATCCAATAGCAGTTGTCTATAAAAGTTTCCGCTGGTTGATCAGGTTCTGGAGTTATCTGTAATACATCATCAGAAAGATTAAGTTTATAATATTTCACCAATCAATAGGTAACTTCGAGGTAACTAAAGTTATAAGTTATGGCCAAGCTTCCTCATCCGCTCTCATCTAAGTATACTAATATTTATTACCTAAATAAGATTTGTTATTGTCTTTTATTAACGCGAGTATCACACATTTAAATAAAATACTGTATACCGGATTAAAACGCGATTTATTATTTATATTGTTTAAATTATTTATAGTCACGGGGAGACCCACGGTTGCTGAAAAGCATCCGAAACGTCGGGATAAATAATTTAAACAATATAAATAATAAATCGCGTTTTAATCCGGTATACAGTATTTTATTTAAGATTTGTTTGTTTGTTACGATTTAACTCAACTGATTTTAAAAAATCTTTCACCAATAGAAAGCTACATTATAAGCGAGTAACATAGGCTTTTTTGTTTATAGTACATCAACATTACATCCGTATGTAGCCGGCGCGTGTTTCTAGTTCAGCATAATAGTTTACATATAAATTAAATAAGTTAAAGTTGTCAAATGTCAAAGTCGACCTCTTGTCCAACGACCCTTAGCATCTATTTAATTTGTTTATATAATTAGTATTACCTTGTATGTAATTGTAATATTACCTGATTAAACCTATCTTCAATCTCACAGTTACTGCTGGGGTTTGACAATATTTCTTTGCAGGGATGCGCTTCTTTTGACTGACTGCATGGAGATGCAAACATGCAATCC
This sequence comes from Anthocharis cardamines, assembly GCA_905404175.1. NCBI lineage: Eukaryota > Metazoa > Arthropoda > Insecta > Lepidoptera > Pieridae > Anthocharis > Anthocharis cardamines. Next base: position 8,513,860 of record FR989959.1, read on the forward strand.
TGAAAAAAATGATTTTTGCGTCATCGAGGGTTCCGTATAAAATTGTATGTGATTACATTAACTATTTTTGACGGGCTCGTTAGCGCGTTCGATATCGTTGTATCGACGGGTCGTGGGTTCGAATCCCATCGGGACGACATGTTTATATTTTTCTGAAAGCATTTTTTCCCCAAGTCTGATAACTTCGGGCATTGTTCAGGTGGGAGGAATATCGAGAAAAATAAAAATATCCATTATTTGTATTGTGAGACTTTTTGTCAAATTTCATTATCTAGGTCAGTGAGAAGTACCCCAGAGTAAAAGTAACAGACAGAACAACACAGTGATCGTATAAATTACCTACAATAATATAATATTTTATAATTAAGTTCCTACCTCATTACTTTCCGGATTAAAGTTTTCATAAAACCTCTGAAGATCACAACTAGGACTACTTCGTGTAACACTCATATCATGTGAGATATCCTGAAAAGAAAAATACAAAAATTAAATTAAATTATAAAGGTATCTGTTTTCAATTTATACTTGTAATGCTAAAATGCATACCGAAAACATTTTATTCACTTCACAAACGTTTGTATACGACTCGCAATAAAAATGAGACATTTTTAGATTTTAATTTATTTAGCGATTTAACAAATCCTTTCACTACGACTACCTTTTCACTTCTAACTAATAAATAAAAAAATTCAAACTTATATACTTACTTACTTTAGGTCATTAAGCACATCCCCTAGATGTAAACAATATCATTGGCTGTCCATAATCCATATTCATCCCTAATTAGTGAACAATACCTGCGCCTAATTAGTTTGTTTACAATAACATAATTCAAAACACCTATTTTAATAACATCATCCATAAACAAACGTAAACATAGTACTATTTTATTAATTCTAAATTTAAATTCTTTTGACATTATACTCAGTGTTGCATTCACCTAAAAAAATACACCAAAATGCATATTTTTTTTTAAATTGTTTTAGTTTCTAAATAATATTAATTTATACAATCGAAAATTAATTTTAATAATGTTTAAACTTTGATCGTGAATTATGATAACATAATATAAGAATGTAACATACGAGTATAAATTGATGAATTAAAAGCGGGTAGTTATAAAACAATCTATCACAACCGATCACGAAACTTATACGTTTGAGTTCCACGTAATCAAAGTTTTGCTTGAAGTGCTCGACGTCTGTTATTTATCATATTTTTAATATTTAATAGTAATAAAATGTTCAATAACGTATTGATGACTTCTCTAACATCTTTAGGTGATACTAATGAGGTAATATTCTAATATCTACATGTGATTTTTTTTTAAATGATTTTACATGTGCCGTTTTTAAAGCAATAAGTAATTTGTATGCTTCTAATAATGAATAAAGTATGGTAATTATTGTATATCTTATTCATTTTACTATTTACAGCTTACTAGTTGGGAGAACCGGCCATTCTCAACGGCATTGCCCGAAGAAAATCAACAGTCAAAGAAAGGTAAGTACTTACCTACTAGGACGGAACGGTTAGTTACAATCATATTTACTTTTTATTTCGGCCAGGTGGCTCACTGGTCATTTAGATATTGTTTAAGACCTTTTTATCAAACATAGTACTTGCGTGAGACACAAAATACTATATTCAAATTTCATATAGTAATAACAGTTACATACAATGGCGGAAGTATAAAATTAATAAACAAATGCAGAATTTAATAAAATAAAAATAAATAGTAATAAAAATACATAGATAATGAAGCTGTTGTAACTGGTAAGGGATAAATAAAGATTTGTTATTATTATATAGTATTTTACTAACGAACTAAAGACAGTGTAGGTGGTGGATACCTTTCGCTTTACTTTGGATCTTTGCTTTTTTTGAAAATATTCAACCTTCGCTATTGATAAGAAGTATTCAACTATGAATACCAAGCAATTACAATACCATCGTCACTAATATCATAGATTATTATTTTATTTTGCCTAATTAGTAAGATTCATGCATCGCAAGTAAAATGGATGATTTGTCGCTAAAATTGGTATCTTTATTGTTCATGAAGGGCATTTTGTTGCGTTGATGCAATAGATCACAGGTTCAATCCCCTTTGGTACTGAAATTTAATTTAATGTTTGTCATGTTTTTCTAATTCCTACGTCTAATTACGACGAGTATAACAAGGGTAGAATAAATATATAAAATACGTCTTGGTAATGTACCTCCATTCTGCTCGCGTATTTCAGTTACCAGAATTGTATAAGGAAATGAGCCACGTACTTGTCGTACCATATCTAACATATTATTATCGTATAAAGTATGCATTTTCTCATATTTTTAGATGCCTTGATCACCAAAATAATAAAGAAGAAGAACAAACGCAATCGCACAGCGTACACAACAGACCAGTTACGTATATTGGAAAACACATACACTCGAGCAAAGTATATCGATACAGAACGTCGCAAAGAACTCGCAAAACAGTTAAACGTTGGTGAGAAATGTATCAAAGTATGGTTTCAAAATAGAAGAATGAAGGAAAAGAAGGAATCTTCTGAGTCAAGCAGCGATTCTTCCAGTGAAGGTTCTATCCTTGAACCGATAACACTGCCTCCAGTACCCAACCGATCTCGAGATACGGTAAAATCCGAGATCGAAAGGAATTATTCTCAACAAGTTCAATATCAGTGCAATAATGCCAGCTATGCCTTTCCTTCTGAACTGCAAAGGGATTACGACAACACACATCAATTTTACAATAATTACAGCAATACACACAGCTATAACAATTATGTTCCTGGTTTCTATTTTCAAAACGATACAAATATTTACCCAACTCAATATTACCCAAGTGGTTCTTCAGATTATTACCATACAGCGTCAAACCAATATTATAATCAAAGTTACAATCAATGTGAAAATGGTAATGAATGGCATACAAATACATTTAATATCAATGACTTTCAAACATAATAAGGATAGTAAGGACATACTATATGTTGTTTCGTTTATATTTTATTATCACTAGGACAATAAATAAGTACTCGGTGTATTTAGTATTAAATGATTTTAAGTATTGAATAAAGCATATTTAACTTTAAGGAATTATTTTATATGATCTAGATGTAAGCAATTATTTAAAAAATGAATTTATTTTTCTGTATAATGTTTTCCAAATGAATATTCTAATCTGTTATATCTTAAATGACTAAATTATTTTATTTATAGCGTGTTATTATCTCTGTTATACTAAGCTTTTCTATATTTCTTGTTTCTTTTGTTATAATCATTGTAACAATTCTAAGTGTAAAAATAAAAGTTCACAATTTATTAATCAAAATTCCTTTAATAATAATTCAGATTTTATTTTATTTTATATTATGCGTTAGATATAATTAGATAACAAAAGTATTGTATTATTTTCTTAATAAATAAATTATTATAATTATTTATATTTTTTATTTTCCATTACAAGTGAGGACTGAGGATTTGTGTAGGGTATAGTAAAAATCGGAATGAATTGTCCTTGAGTTTGATCTGTCATAACTTGTGGAACTAATTGAAGATGACAATCACAGTTACAATTACTTTTACGAAATATCTGTTGATTAATTACTGCATATGGTCCAGGGTGATAGGGCGTAGGTATTGTTGTACTTCCCGGAATAATATGACCCATGTTTGTGGAGTTCCATATAACATTACCAGATACATAAGATGGTGGATAGCAATTTGGTAGAAAAACTGGCAAAGTCCTAGCATCTACATTAGAATCTGTTGAGACAGTAGTAGACTTCATTGCTATTTTACAGTGTTGCGATAAATCTTCTGGTAAATCTTGTGGCATTCTAGAACACTGAATTTTGTTATTCATTCTGCCATTTTGTAGATAATTCCCTGCTTCATTTTTTAAAGCTGTAAGGTTAGTCATATCACATTTTTCATATGCTTTGCGTATATTGGTTCGGGGTCTTTCACAAAATGCATTCTTTGCGACCGCTGATCTGTCTTCAAATACACCTGTAGTTGTTGTTATTTCTTGTTCTTTAAATTCTTTCATTGCACCGTAATTGACTTGTTTATTACCAGAAATGCTAGTTTTCATTTCGATTGGAATTCCAATATGTTTAACCTCATTATTAGCTATTTGTAATGGCGTTGTGATATGAAATTGATCATTAGTCAATTGCAAATTATGCACATTATTTAATTGAATATTATTAGAATTCATAGAATTATTATTACTTCGATCTTCAACGATATCGACGTCTCTGTTTACATCTTTCTTTTCTTTCATCCTCCTATTTTGAAACCAGATTTTGATTGCTCTCTCGGGTAGATTTAACGCTCTCGCTAATTCTTGACGATTGACATTTCCAATGTATGGAAACTTTTTGAATTCATTTTCTAAATAATTTATTTGCTCAGTTGTAAATGAACTCCGATACCGCCTGGATTTTTTAGAATTCCTATGCAAATAATTTTGGGTGGATGAAACCTGTAACAAAGAATAACTTGAAAAGTTCATGATTGTAATGACGATAATATTTAGATTTAATGCATCAATTAAAGTGAAATCATCACTGAGAGTAAGTTTAAGGTAAACCTTAGGGTTCCTAGATTTAATTAGATTAAAAAAATATTCTAACACGTATTCTCAAAAATTATTATAATCTCCACTTCCCTAAAATGTGTATATTGTTTTGTTGGTTTATAATTATTTTAAACAAAACGGAGTAGCAATTTAAAATATTTTTGTATAGAGATCATTTTAAGATAGGACCTTAGCATCCGTAAAATCCATAAATGAGACCGCGGGAAATCTTTCATTACAATTTTGAAGAAAAAACCTGCCTATTTTTGGCATCATTTTGTAAATGATATTTTTTAAAAAAAACATTATTTTAATTCAAAATATTTACTCACCAATCTCTGTATATCCATATTATTAATATTTTTTCCACTAATATTATTATAAAAATTCAGATCTAATCTCGTATCACTACGGACGTCTTTATTCCGATTATATTTTTTCTTTCAATCACCTCAAACGCTTATGTAACAATACTGTAAATTTAAAAATGATTATGCTTTATAAGCGCGAACTGTTTCGAAAACATTATTTAATTGCCAATAACTTATTTGATCATCATTATTACTTTACTAATTAATATACAAGTCACTAATAGATATCAAACATTAATTGTTAATTGTTGTTAATTACGAGTCATCCCGAGTCTAAGCTCTTACGGCTTCATAATATCTGAACATTGTAATTATACGAGTATTATTTATGTGAATTAACACAGGATTCAGGAAAAGGTAAACACTTTGAATCATTATTAATATTGTTTCAACTATTTATTTACTTGTACTTACCTACAAAATTAAATATAACTAAATTAATTGAGCAATATTAAGTACTTTGATATGGCAAGTATTCTAAAGATAGATAGATAGATAGATAGATAAATTATTTATTGTACACAAGAATAATATACATAAAGTGCTTAAAACTAGGTTACACAAATAAAAATTCATGTACAATATACGGTCGGCCTTATCACATAATGCGATCTCTACCAGGCAAACCTCTGGGTAGAAATTTAACTAATAAACAATTTTAACTGTAGTGGGTATGTGATAACAAGCACACTAACACTAAAAGTGTATAAAAAAGGTGTTTCTATAGTAATATTATAAAGAGGACATGTTTTTATTTTTGAATTTTTGTATGTTATGAATAAACTCAAAAACTATTGGACCGATTTTAAAAATTCTTTCACCTATAGAAAGCTACATTATTAGCGAGTAACATATTTTGTTCATCTACATTGCACCCGTGTGAAGCCGGGCCACGTTGTTAGTATTAAATATACTAAGTGTACCCGGCAGGCGTAGTGTTCTTTTTTTTGGACCAGAATCCTTCGCGGGCATACGCAGAACAACTTACCAAAGTTTCGTCAAAACAGGTGAATAATTAAGGATTGCATAGACGATAAACGTTCGTGATTTTTTATTTATTCAAGGTGGGCCAAAAGAAATCACCCTATTGGAAGATGCTCTTATTTTTGTAAATGGCGGCCAATGTCAAATCTGTTTTGACATTTGTGAACTAGATAGATGTAGAATACAAATGAATAAGCCATGGAGCGATACTCTCTCCAAGAACGTGGAATAATCGTGTCTATTTTTTTGCGTAACAATTCGTCTGTGGTGTTGGCACAGCACGAATTCCGCCGCAATTGAACGAATTAGGACTGGAGGACACGTGGTTCCCACAGGACGGAGTAACGGCACATACTACGCGAGCCACAACCGATATTCTAAAGGCGGCGTTCCCGGGTCGCCTCATCTCTCGTTTTGGTGATTTGCACTGGCCCGATCACCCGATTTTTCCCTTTCAGACTTTTTTTGTGGGGTTTTTTGAAGTCCCGTGTTTACGTGAATAAGTCTGGAAGCCCTCAAGGACAACATTCGACACGAGTGCGAGAATATGTCGCCCGAAGTGATGAAAAATGCCATAAAACGAGCCCGTATAGCAATTAATTGTAGCGGCGCCCATTTGGCTGATATCATCTTCTCGACTTGACCAACAAAATTCTAAAGGTTCAAGTAAGCATATTCAAAAAACAGAATCGAAGTTTTTTATTTAGAAAAAAAATGAGAGCCAAACAACATCAGATGACTTCTTTTGGCCCACCTAGTATAAACTATATCCTATCGTAGTATTAGTAGTTCGCGTATTAAGAATATTATTGGAATATATTCTCTGGATATCTTATATGATAGCAGATAATATCCGTAATTATAACGTATTATCGATACCACACTCTCATAATATCATATACACAACAACACGTCTCGGCTTCCAACTGGTGCAATACATACAAACATACATATACACCACACATCTTTCCCACTGGGGTAGGCAGAGATCACGGAATTCCATATGCTACGATCCTTAAATAACACTTTCGCTTCTTCTACTTTCATAAATGGTTTCATACACACTCGTCGATTGCGAGTACTTTTGACCTGCCCCTTTTAAAGAAAGTTCCCGATCTGATCGAGGTACGTTCGCCTATGTACACCAATAACCGATGCTATATAGAGGTACTATACAAAAAAATATACCTATGTTACTTGCTGATAACGTAGCTTTCTATTGGTGAAATAATTTTTAAAATCTGTTCAGTATATCCAGAAACTACCACCTACAACCTCACAAACTTTACCTACCTCGTTATAAATTAGTATTGATATTGTAAAATGTGGTCACACAGAAATAATAAGTGTTCTCACTGTCTTAATTATAATATTTGCTTTAAAGACTTTGGCGACAGGTTATTATTGCGATGTAAAATAATTGATGTAGGTAATTTTATGGTTTGTAATAGAGTAAGCTAAGTTAGTTCCTGAAAATGTCATTGTCGTTATATTAATCCTAGTCAATTATTAGATAATACTCTTTTTTTTTAAATTAATTATATACATATTTATGATTATTTATTTTTCTCTAAAAGAAAAATTATAAAGTAGCTAACAATACCGCACAGTGCCATTCGTGCGTCTTTCATTAGCATCTTTTATTCAAAAGATAAATATATATAAGACTCTCGTGAACTTACCAATTTATATAAACTGACACAAAAAAAATTTGTAGAAGTAATGTTTTTATATTCTGTGGTTTAATCAGTCCACGCCAAGGACTTTATAGTTCTGTATTTAAAGTCCTTGGTCCACGCCGATAAGCTGTCAAAAATCATATTTTCTTCCGACTTCACTAACATATTTAAATTTCGAATGTATGATATGATATCTATATATATATAAGCAACTTTTTTTTTCTTTGTTATCGATAAACTTGAAAACTACTGGACCGATTGGCATGACCATTCGACGCGGAATTAATTGTAGAAGGTTTTAGGCTATTCATTTTTTGAATTCCATCAACCCTTTACCATTTTTTTTTCAAATTTATGTGGATAGTTCATATTCGTCTATCCTTTACAATTCGCCCAGCAAAGCGGGCGGGCGGGGACGGCTAGTAATATATAAAAAATAAAATATTGGCACTAGCATTAATTACGGATAATGCCCTATGTGTGATAGCTTTAGACATTCCAAAGTAAAATTATGGTGAAAATAATTTATGTAGTTTTTAAAAACTACTTAAGCGAAAAAAGAGACATGCAAATAGTGATTACTTATTACGAGTATATTCATCTATTATTAAAAAGGTTTCATTCATGTTATATATCAAAGAGTATGTAAAACTTATAAGCTTTCTGAACTTTCAACGCCAGTAAAAATTGATTGATATTGCGGTAATATCATAATATGACGTAGATAAGTTCGAGGAGTAATTTTTTTTGCACTATCCATATCTTCTAGTTTGTCTCACTTGTACCATGTGGTTGCCTGGAAGAAATCGCTGCTTAGCGATAAGGCCGCCAGTTATACTTTTCCTGAATGTGTTTCTATGTTTGTATATTTCTGTATTTCTAGTGCAATAAAGTTTTAAATAAATAAATGAATCATTATCAATATTATTATTAATAAAAATTATAATGAACTTTTCAGCTCCATTATATATTAAGAAACAAAGGTATTTTTTGTAATTAAGTTATTATATATCATGCAGCACATCTATTCCTTTGTTTTCAGGGCTGAATTTAGGGGAGGGCATCCGGGGCTATTGCCCCCGGGCCTCCACAAAAGTGGAGCTACCACAATAAAGACTTCGGAAAAAATCTTTCAAATTCCGACGAGTAAACATTTCCTTTGATATTATTTTTTCGCCGTTTTACCTTTACATACTTATAGTAAAACCACCAGTGTACAGTATCCAAACGTATATTTCCATCTTCAATACAGATTTGACTTCTCGGACATGAATATATTCAACTACCAACACGTGTACAATTTCTTAAAATATCGATATTCACTTTGTATAGACGTTAATACATAATAATACATTACGAGATTACGAAGAGTATAACTAGGACTTTACTTGGAGCACGACTGTAGACGGAATGCCCGTTTTCTAATAATTTTGCTTAACAGCTAGACATTAGACGATACTTTCTCAATATTGAGTGATTGAAAGGAACGAATGACATGAGTGAACACGTGATGAGTGAACTGTCAAAATGAATTGAATGACTGATATTACTTCCACAGTAAGAACAATTGAACATCTGAATTAAATACACTTTAAAGTATCGATACAATATGTAAACTCATTATAATTAATATAAATTATTTCAATTTTTAATACTAAATTTGATTACAATATACAATTTTGCCTTTTAAATTAACGAATCACAACACTCGGCCATCCACAAGCGTGCTATCTCCGGAGCACGCAAAATCACAACACTCATTGAGCACATTTTATCAAAATCAAAAGTTTTGTATTTATCTTATGAAACGTCTAGTTGCACGGTTCCAAAAAGTGGGTCTCATGGAGAAGAACCGGCAAGAAACTCCATGGATACTCTTTTCAATAATGGTTTAGCTTACAAAGTCTCGGTTACAATAGTAATAATCGGCTGAGAAGTTTATATAATGCAAGGTATACAGAGATTCTATACAATGCAAAAGAAATCTTATACGATTTACCATCTTATCCTCTATAATTACAATGAAATCTAGATAAGTATCTACTAATGGTTAAATACATTTATTTCTCTCAAAAAATAATACAATTTCACTTACACGAGAAATAATTAATTAAATAACTTCTTTTTTTATTTTTTTTTTAACTCGGAAACTATAACATACAAACGCTATCAATATAATCAATACACAATTAATATTCACAATATCAATCTCAAAGATACTTTGTTACATAAAATTATTTATTATTGTAACATAGAAAGTTCTTATAATACATAAATTGGAATACATTATTTATTAAAAATGACATTATAATATGGTAAATAAATAATGTTACAGTACTACTTATAGCTACATTAAACATTCTAGCATTTCTATTTATGCATTTGTAATCGCGCAATGGACGTATTAAAGATAATTATTTACTTTAATTAACAAATATTAATCACATCTTACAATTTTGAACACTGATTTAACCACAATTAAATAATTGCCCACGAAAGTATATCGATCGTCTCTGAAATAAGTGATTCGTCGTATTCTTGGTGCATGTGTGACTTTCTTAAGAAAAGTCCTGATGTATGATGGCCGCACCGCCACCATCGTTTTGACGCTTCACTAGAGTGCCGTCAAAGTCAACTAACTACTTGACACTCTTTTCCGACTTGAAAGTAGGGTACCAATTGATTCTTAATTAACCTAGATGGCGCAACATGCACCGACACATTTATTATCTTATGCATTTACAGTCTGTAACCGAATGGTTAAGGTCTGTTTTTTTATTTTCACTTTTCCATGCGAGATTAAGTATAGTTAGGGCCAGATTTAGTTTAGTTTTACATTATTGCTTAGATATATGTCAAGGTCTTCAAAGATCTCATCTTATCTAACCTGTTTGAGTTTTGTTTGGTTTTAATAACTTGATTATCGATCGTAACCTAAACATTCTGATATTTCATAGGGTGAAAATCACTCAACTTTTTGATTATTACTGAGAAAAATCTTTAAATACACTGGCCATAATTGTAGTCCTAGCCATAACGATTCGCAACGGTATATTGTAGCGGAGTTATGGTATACATATATTTTTTTTTTTTTTACTATTAATAAATCGAAACAAAAATAAAATGTATTGAGCAACAAAATATTGACCCCACATATTTGATCTTGATTTGAGGCTAAAACTTTACTGTTTCATGTGCATTCAACACTTCTTCAACTTAATTGTATTTTTTTTTATTACCATATGGTTTTAAATACATCTGTCGCTTTTTAATAAGCAAATGTTCATCGAGTGTACGAAGAATCAAAACAGGAACTTTAAAGATAATTTTCTGTTTCTTGTGCAACCCCTTAGGCTGGTTTTAGTCTTACGCCGACGGCACGCGCACCGTCAGCGCTGATGGCCGAGATATATGAACTTCTAGGAAGCGTTTTTGAATTACGCGTAGCTATCAGCGCGCACGGTGGTCAGCGCCAACAGCTACGCGGCCGTACGCGTCGCGCGTCAGCCCGCGTAGCTGTCGGCGCTGACGATCGCACGAGCGCCTCTGCTTTCAGTGAGCGTTCTAGTGTCGAGCGGAGCGGACGTCGTCAGCGCATTTTGGTCGTCGTCTGTACAGTAAGGTGGTCAGCATGATACTAAATCGAGCCACGCTGAGCCTCAGCGCTGACAAACTACGCGCTGAGCTATGAGCGCTGACTGTGAGCGTGAGACTAAAATCAGCCTTAGAAACTGAATTGATTTTTGGTGTGTCAAACCAATAACTTGGAACAAATTTTCAATCTAACATTTTAATGATTCATTTCATAAGAAGAACTAACAAAATCTGTTAAAGAAACAAAGCTCGTACATAATTTTCCCATAGACTTAAAATTACCAAAGTTTACAAACATTTCATAAAATAAAATAAATTTGTAAAATAAAAATTCATCCTTCGACAAAACCTTAGTAAATTGCAAAAAGTTTATTTAGACACATTCTTTGTTTAATCGCTCCATGGAATCTCCAGTAAGCTACTTTGTTTTTATTAAATGTGATTGAAATTCAGGAAACCAATATTGACTTCTTATTTGATCAACACATTACGCGAATGTCTAAATAATAATTATCAATGAACTTGAATATTTCGAATAACCAATGAACATGGCCATATTTGTTTTCTCAGTAGAGTTGACTAACTAACAAAATCCTGACTCTAATATATGTACTATCTATTAATATTAATGCAGACACAAATAAATTAATACTTTTCTATAACTAATTTTATAACAGTAAAATATTATGTAAATGATTAGTTTGTGGTAAAAAGGGTTTTTTTTTTATTTTAAAATCCTTTCTTGACTATCACTAGGTCTTATTCCACAAAATGATTATCAATAATAACAAAATTTCATATAGGTATCTGGTATATATATCAAAATATATATATGTATATATTCATAAATATATATCATATTTCATAAATAATTCAATAAATGGTAAATCCTTGTGAATTGTATTCAAGTCAGTAAATAAATATTAGTCACTGATAATATAATTGAATATTACGATCGCTACTGAAATTATGAGTGCTTTTACTTAAGACATTAAAAATATTTTATTTTATCAAATGCTGATTCGTTTTAAAGGATTTTTTTTTTAAACAATTTATATCGGAAATTAATATCTCTATTAAATATCTTAAAAACTTTTGTCAATTCGTTTGTACTATTACTTTCATGCACATGAAGAGAGGTTTCTGGTACAGTCATAAAGGTTATGACTTATTCTATCACATTTACTACATTTAATAATTGGCTTTTGGCAATAATAATTATATATATGCCAACATTCCTGATAACTGAAACATGTAGAATAATTTCCTCTAATTGTATTGACTTGCAAACATTAACTATGATAACAGAACCAGTCCTTAAATTGAGTTTTTCTAAAATAATTAGTATTTATTAGTAGTAGTATTTATCCTAGAATTATCTCTAATTTGATAGAATTGCTGAGAAGCTAAATGTTAACAAATCTTTTGGTTCGCTAAATTAAAGATCTTTTGCTCCATTACCTATTGAACTAAAAATAATTCCATAAATACTGCAGTAAACTACTTTTACATAGTAATATTCCCTTAAAATTTACCAAATGTTCATCAGCCGCAAATGGCTTTTTTTTTAGTTTTTGATCCCAATCTTTCCAAAATAAATAAATCGTAGATACCATAGTTTTGTTGTATACCACTTAACGCCGCTTTCATTTTTAGCAGGTATCCAGCCTTCCGATATTCTCTTAGTTACATCTGGTACTTCTGTGTCCTGCGTCCTTCGCTTACTTAGCTTCCGGGGTGAACCCGTATTCTTCTCTGGTTGGCTGAAATACATATTTTCACACGCTTTATATCATTTTATAATAACTTATAAACTCTATACTGCCGTGTTACCACCTTACAATACACTGTAAGTAAACTTTATAAACTTTATGCCATCTGCTTTAATCTTGAAACTAATTTCAAATATTTCTGTTCATTCAATACATGTCTTAAACAGTATACATAATACTATTATGTTATTCATATAAAAACATGTATCTAGATAATTAATGTCGCACATTAAGAAAAAGTAATAGCAGCAATTTTATATTATTACTACTACACTTTGATTGACAATTGCACACTTACATGACTATAATCATACACTTAAGTATCTGATACTTATAAACTTTGTCATGGCAACTATGACACACTTAAATAGATGTTACAGCACAACTACATAGCTATGCATGCATGCACCTGCATGGTTGTTAATAACTTAAGGATATTCATGGCTATTTCATTACAACTATATGACTATTTCAGTATGTTTATACGGCTATTCTATCACAACTACATATATGACTATTGCAGCACGCCTACATGGCTATTCCGTCACAACTATATGGCTTTTGCAGCACACCTACATGTCTGTCCTATCACAACTATGTGACTATTGCAGCACAACTACATGGCTGATAAAATTATAATACGTCTACATGGCTATAATTTATCATTACTGACCTTTACAGCATACCTACATAGCTGATCATAATAGCACACCTACATAGCTATTGTATCATTATTGATATCAACACCACACATGGCTGATAATAAAAGCACACCTACACGGCTATTGTGTCATTACTGATCTCTAAGGCACACCTACATGGCTGATCTACATACACTACACTGCTATTGTGTCATTTCTGGTCTCTACAGCACACCTACATGGCTGATCATAATAGCATATCTACATCGCTATTGTGTCATTACTGATATCTACAGCACACATACACGGCTGATCATAATAGCACACCTACATGGCTATTGCTTCATTACTGATCTCTTCAGCACACCTACATGGCTATTGCTTCATTACTGATCTCTTCAGCACACCTACATGGCTGATCATAATAGCACACCTACATGGCTATTGTATCATCAGTGACCTTTACAGCACACCTACATGGCTGATCATAATAGCACACCTACATGGCTATTGGGTCATTACTGATATCTACAGCACACCTACATGGCTGATCATAATAGCACACCTACATGGCTATTGTATCATCAGTGACTTTTACAGCACACCTACATGGCTGATAATAGCACACCTACATGGCTATTGTGTCATTACTGATCTCCACAGCACACATACATGGCTGATCATAATAGCACACCTACATGGCTATTGTATCTTTACTGATCTCTACAGCACACCTACATGGCTGATCTCGACAGCACACATACATGGCTGATCTCAACAGCACACATACATGGCTGATCACTACAGCACACATACATGGCTGATATCTACAGCAGACATACATGGCCGATATCTACAGCACACATATATGGCTGATCTCTACAGCACACATACATGGCTGATATCTACAGCACACATACATGGCTGATCTCTACAGCACACATACATGGCTGATATCTACAGCACACATACATGGCTGATCTCTACAGTACACATACATGGCTCATATAGCTCACTTTCATGACTACTGTATCTAGCATGACCATAAATACTGTTACATAAAATCTATTATTTTTTTTCTTTTCAACTCAATTATTTTAAATTGTTATTATGTTAAAAACTTATTTCGATTTCCCACCATTTCACAAACATTATTTTTTTTTATTCATATCTAATTACAATATGGAATGTCGAAAATAGAATGGACGAAGTGGGTATCGAGTCGTTGCGTCCGCGTCGGTCATATTCAAGACACTTGAAAAGTTTAGTATCAGCTGTATGTCTGTATATCGTACTATCGACAGATATACTAAGAAGGGAAGATAGCACATACAAGTTCTAAGTAGCCAAAACTCTACTAGGAAACAAAAATCTTATTGCGAGAAATGAAAATTCCGGTTGTCGCATATTTATAACAAAAATAAAACCTGAAGCTGAGTTCTTATCATCGATATACAGGACATGTTCTAAATCAATCCCTACAATTAAGAGTGGATCGATCAAACGCCTTCTGTCCCGATACACAGGTCTACTGATCTTATCAATTAATTATTGTCAATTAAATATCTTCTATACTGATGAAAAAATTCTCACGATTGAAGAGCACTACAATAAGTGGTTGAAAAGGTATAACGTGGTCATCATATTTTTCTAAAAATGTACTGTGGACTTTCCACCTACTTACTGATCAGTTCAAAACCTGGTCATTTTTAGAGAATAATATAGTCTGCTCTAAACGACACGTCAACATTAAGCATCTTAAGAAATCTCTGGGGCATAATGGCTTTTCCGATGTGTTTATGCATAAATCCAAAGCCAAGAGTGGCGAATTCGAGTAGAATAATTTTCTAATACTTCGATAAATATAAGTTTTAATAAGATTACTACTTCACAAAAAATGCATTTTCATTTGTAACAGAACTTACGGCTGGACCAGGTTACTTAGATCTAGTCAAATTTACACTTTTTTTTTTTTTTTCAATATTGTCCATATAACTCAAATTCGTACTTACTAAAATGTCCTTTGACGTGGCTCGCGGGTCGTTACACTTCTGATTTATAGTAAAACCACCAGTGTACAGTATCCAAACGTATATTTCCATCTTCAATACAGATTTGACTTCTCGGACATGAATATATTCAACTACCAACACGTGTACAATTTCTTAAAATATCGATATTCACTTTGTATAGACGTTAATACATAATAATACATTACGAGATTACGAAGAGTATAACTAGGACTTTACTTGGAGCACGACTGTAGACGGAATGCCCGTTTTCTAATAATTTTGCTTAAGGTTGAACAAGTCGCGGGCTCGAACTCACTGGTGGGCGTCGCCAAAAAGCACGCTATCTCACCTGGCATCATGCCCGACAGAGATAGTATCAGTGATGAGCAGTTAGACGCTAGTCTTCATTCACGTCTAGTTCATACGCATGGACCTAAAAAAAAGAGCGGACAGAACGTCGCGAAGAAATATTTGAAGCACCACAATGGCGGCGGCGAACTATGTGTGAGTGTCTAAATTATTGCCATATGGAAAAAAATTACCCATTTTTAAGGTGTGGTGACCTCAGAACTTGGATTTTATTATATATAACTAAAAGGCAACGTAATACTCTAAAATCTAATTGATTTTATATAAATGAGCACTTTTAAAATAAATGATGTATTTTTTGTTTAATCTTTATATTCATTATTGCGTTTGTATTATTTATAAATGAACTGCATTCAAGCTCAAGGTAACATGATAATAATTTTTTAACTTTTATTTATACTCAATAAGGTATACCTAAATAATATTTGATCTTCTTATTTAGATATTTGTCTTTTTTGACAATTGATGGTTTTTATATCAAGTGTGCCTTTTAATATTGATCTCCTAATAAATACAATTTGATCTATGTTATAATTAAAGTTTAAAAAATATTCGATCAATCTATAAATATTTTTGGTAAATATTTTTAATGAAAAAATATCTTTATTTATAATATTATAATAAATTTACACGGTGCTAAGTACATTAAGATAAAAATAATTTAACTCCTACGTTTAAGGTAATTTGCAAATTTAAATTACTGACAACACTGTTTGGTTGCGTTTTGCTAAATTATATTGAAGTATAAACGAGAATTATGGTGAATAAATAACTTCCTTACTTATGAAAGGTGATTCCCTGACTTTATTTAATGGAACCATTATGGTTTCTACAACTTTTCATCACGTAGAACGGCATCTTTTATTTTTCATCATATAACATCACGCGTTGGCGGTTGGGAGCGTAATGGCGAGCGATCGGCTTCCTATGGTGTGAATGTGTGCGTGCCGGCGTGTTTGTATTAGCGAGCTGGCTTCCTAGGGGTGCTTCAGTTATTGTAACGAGAGGTGGTGTCCGCTCTTTTTTTTAGGTCCATGTTCATACGCATAAACACAGAGTCCCGAACAAATACGAAATTACACGAAGCTCACATATTATATTTTATGCCTATGCGGATCGTTTGAGGCCGCATCACCATTAGACAACAATAAAAGTTGACTCGTTCATTTCAACATTGCCGTTACTTCCCGTCCCACTTCCTCATACCGCTTCTCAAGCACCGCCCAATTAGTGCCGTGTTTAGATTTTATTGTTAACTAGCAACGCGCCTCGGCTTCACACGGGTGCAATGTACTATATTACTCGCTGATAATGTAGCTCTATTGGTGAAAGAATTTTTTAAAAACGATCCAGTAGTTTTTGAGTTTATTCATAACATACAAAAACATTATAAATACAAATCTTTCCTCTTTATTCGTATTAGTATAGAAGTATAGATATAGATATTGTTGTGATTTTTGTTTTCGTTGAGTTTTTTGTTTCTGCTGGTTTGTTATTTACTAGAAGATACGTCCGGACATGTTGTTATAATGGTTCTATGGAGTGATGATAGTGATACAGAAATGAGTAATTTCGATGACCACGGTTGCTGAAAAGCCGAAACGTCGGGATAAATAATAAACCGCGTATTAATCTAGCATAAAGTATTTTATTTAAATTATTTCCATATAACTGGTAATTCAGTTTTGGATACATAAATAAACCTTCAATGTTTTGTTTGCGCCTTCGTTACTATTTAATTAAAAAAAAAAATTATTGATGATAGAACAAAAAAAAGTTCTACAATATTATAGAACATAATATAAATATCTACAAAAAACTTCGCGAGTTATTACTATTGTAGTTATGTTACTATAACTACTTTTTTACTTTTTAAAAGTTGATATAAATGCCGATCAAAATCAGACCTTGTTATCCATACCTGTGTATTAATTCTTATCCAAATAAATTGTTTCATATTTAAGACTGTTTCAATACCTGTTGATTACTTTTTGAAATATTGAAATCGGACATTCCATTCAAAAGATATTACGAAATTAAAAATATCAATCAAAAAAAATACAGCCGTCGCGCCGCCGCCGGTGTGGGTTCTACGCAGCTCAGCGAGCAATGCGGCAAGGGGTTGTATTGTACCTACTTTGTCATTTTGTTCAATTTTCGCGGTTTTGTTACGATTTAACTCAAAAAATACTTGACCGATTTTAAAAAATATTTCACGAACAGAAAGCTATATTATATCAGCGTGTAACTTTGTTTCATCTAAATTGCACCCGTGCTAAGCCGGGGCGTTTTGATAGTAATACATATAAACAGATTTTTTTATCAAGACAAGTGACACATCAAGATCGTTTTCTTTTCGACGACATACGACGATTCAACGACGGACGTGGCGACGCGGACGGTTTGTGACATTTTTGTTGTATTGTAGGTACCTAGCTAATTATAACAGTAGGTACCTACGATAATCCCATATATACCTACCTACCTTTTCCGCCGCCTAAGTCGTCAAGTCCATACATCAAATAGATACCAACGAAAAATTAGGGTTTTCAATTGAAATAAATTATTTCGCAAGCAACTATTATAGAATAAACCAAGTTACATACAGCATGATTTTTTAGTCATGTGTATGAAGCGTAGAGCGAGTAACGGCAGATTACAAGGGTTGTAGGTTGCTTACTCAATTATTATAAGGGTGCTTCAATTATTTATTTTTATTTATCGAAAAAAAAAACTGTTTTGTAAATCTTTATTGATTTTTTATTTTCTTTATAACTTTCATGTCATCACATTTTATAACTAAAAAAAATCTATTTGTTGGGCATTATTCTTTATTCATTTTCTATATATGTATTAAATATATTTTTAAACATTTTTAGTATGAAAACTTACTGACATTCTTTCTTTTTACGTCTGCGGTGTGTAATTATTCCTAATAAACTGAAATATAGTTAGGTATTCATGAAACTAGTGTGGAAAGTTGGTTTTTATAAACGAGTAGATGAATGAATATAAAGCAAGTTTTTCAGCACAGTACTATCTATATATGTATATAAAAGAAAGTTGTGTTAGTTACACCGTTTATAACTCAAGAACGGCTGTACCAATTTTAACGATATCTTATTTGTTGGATTCCTCTATGTCCGGAATAAGATATAAGCTATTAAAATATTGGAAAAAATCAGGAAAAAAATATATGCATAAAATTAATTATAAAATAAATTAGATTCGGAACTCCGCCATCTTGACAGCTCACGTCATGCATTCTTAGCTTTTTTGGAATAACAGATGTCCACTGCAAATCAGTGACATATTAGACAATTATAGTGGGTAAATGGGCATATTCAAATTTAAGAATAATTATATAATTTCCAAGCCAAAATTGTGGCAGATCAACGTTTATTGGAAAGTCTGTTTCTCAGGGCTGTAATGTACCTAGAAGGTTGTCGGCTGCTTTTTTTATTTAATCAATCAAAGTATGTACCGTTGTTATCTATGCACTTTTTCCATTTTATAGGGATTTCATTAATTTCTTTGCTGTAAAAATTGCGAAACTCGGTTGTTTCACGGCTAATATATTCTTAGTGCTGAAAATTACATGCAAATGGATCATGCTTAATATTTTTCAATTATTCAAATAGATGAGCAAAATTCACTATTCTATTTCCTTCTAAAGTCGCACAATCACTCTTATCACAATTGTCGGATTCAAAAGAGAAATTGTAGTTATCTGAATTGGATTCGGAGTCCCTAGATTTGTTATATTCAGATTGTGTGGCTGACATCGATTCTTCCTGTGTCGTCCTGTAAACGCATAACTCAATTAGAATATGCAAAATCTAACAAAAATTGCAGCCGAATTGTCCTAGAATTGTAATAATTCCGGTACATATGAAAGTACTTACGATTGAGGTGTGATCAGTACATGAGGAATATCGGAACTAATCTGTTCAGTAGAGTCATTTACTACAGGTACATTTTCACACTGTGCAGACATTGCTTTATGTACTTTTTCGGCACAGGTATCTTGCTCGAATAAATCACGTGTTGATCTAAAAAAAAACATGGATTATACTGGGTACAATGGAATAAGTTAACGAAACTGCAAACAAAAATAAAAAGATTCGTTTTTTTTGGGTCATCGATCATAACACTCAAAATAATCCTTACGTTTGGGACATATCCAGTACAGGAGGAATATTTTCTTTATTCATGATCCATCCTTTCAATGTTCTTTTGAGCTTCTTTTTGCGAGGGGCACTTAGTTTTAGGCGCCCTTTTTTCCCATTCGCCAATTTTTTGTATCTGTTTCATAAAAATAATAGCATAATTAAATACCTAAACACTATAGTAAACTTATTTTATGAAAGCAATGTTATTCATAATTATGCCGTTATTTATTTGTCAATAATATAATATGAATTTATTAATTAATTTTTGTAGGCTATTCTAGCGATGTGTAAGACTTCTAAAAATTTAGATAAAAGTATTTCATTGAAGTAATAACATAATAATTTGTGACAACCCTAAAATAACGACCTCGGACGCGAGTACGAAGCGCGTCGCGAGTAGGTACAACACGACCCGGCGTTTTATACCTCATGATTATCAGCTGATGCTAATTCCTTGATTTAGTAATCTATTAATTTTTAGGTAAGCACTATATTATATCGACCTTATTCATAAACGTATTATAAGCCTGATTGATATAGTACATATGTTTTGTCTCGCTCTATCTACATATATCTATACTATTATATACTATACTATATAATATTATAAAGAGGAAAGATTTGTATTTTTGTAAGTATCGAATAAACTTAAAAACTACTGGACCGATTTCAAAAATTATTTCACGAATATAGAAAGCTACATTATCGCTGAGTAACATAGGCTATATTTATTAATAGAAAAAATAGAGATCCTTAGAAATTCCTACTAAAACCAACCAAGGTGTAAAGAAATTAGACAAAAAATGTCTTTCATCGTATGCGCTGCGGAAAGTAGTAGTGCGATAGACAAAAAAAAGTTCTACAATATAATAGAACATATCAATATCGACAAAAAACTTTGCGAGACCATATTATGTCTAACTATTGTAGTTATGTTACTATAACTACTTTTGAATATTTAAAAAATTGAAAAAAATGTCGATGAAAATCGGACCATGTTATCCTTACCTTTGTATTAATTCTTATCCAAATAAATTATTTCGTATTCAAGACTGTTTCAATACCTATTGATTACTTTTTGAATTATTGAAATCGGACATTCCATTCAAAAGATATTACGAAATTAAAAATGTCAATACAAACAAAAATACCTACATGCCATCGCGCCGGTGTGGCTCCACGCAGCGCAGCGAGCAATGCGGCAAGGGGTAACTACTCGAACGATTTTTAAAATGATTTCACCTTTGATTTCACCAATAGAAAGCTAAATTATCAGCGAGTAACATAGGCTTTGCTTTATTTTCATCTACATTGCACCCGTGCGAAGCCGGGGCGTTTTGCTAGTAGAATATAAAAAGACTACAGAACGAAAGAAACAAAAGATATTATTTTAACTATATCAAGCAATACGTTTATGAATAAGTATGTACCTATTTACTAATATTATAAAGCTGAATAGGTTGTTAGTTTGAACGCCAAATAGATACCTACCAGATTAATCTTTTTAGTTTTTGTTAGATAGCCTATTTATTGAGAAAGGTTATGTTATAGTATAAGCCTTTTATAATTTTCTGTAAGCATATTTTCCCAACGTCTGGTAACTTCGGGCATTGATCGGATGGAAGGAATATCGAAATTCCGACCGGGCAACGATATTTCCATTTTTCCATGGACCACCGTTCATTGATGGAAAATCGAATGAAAATCGTGAAATGCACATTGCATTGTGCGTTTCGGTTTCAGTCTATGGATTTCCGAATGCTCGAAGTAAAAAGTAGGTCGACAGCGCATCACTGACTGATGTTCAGTGGCTGAGGTATCACCTACCATCAAGTGAATCTCATGCTCGTCTGTCGATATCTAACATAAAAAAAGCTAAAAGTCATAACACGTGGACTCATGGAAGCGGAGCAGTAAATAGGTTCCTACGGGAACGCGAGTCTTAGAAATCCTAGTACAAACATACCTTTTATATCTCATACGATATAAAACTAGGTATATATTTATATTTTATTTTTTTATGTCATACGTTATCAATAGTGCCAGACGCACAGTAAGATACATATTTTTTGCCGCCTATGACCATTTCTAGGGTCCCATCAAAATCGGTTCAGCCGTTTTGACTTGAAAACGGAACATACAAACATACACTTTCTCATTTATAATATTATTAGTATAATCTATGGGAGCAAAGTCTACGCGTCGTCGGCGAAAAAGAAAAGAATACTAAATAGATTAGGTGTAACAAATTATATGACTTACCCATTGTTTATTTGTATAATGTTCTTCAATGAACCAGCCCAATGTCACTGGCACAGCTTCCACTCAAATCAACAATTCCAATTAGTAACAAAAATTCGGAGTCCAATTAACAGTACGAAGTCAAATATTTAAAAGTTGGTAGTATCAAAATCCAAAGTTCAAGCCAGGGGTCAATGTAGTGTGGTAACTTAGAGCGCAGGTATAGATAGTCAACAATCAACATACACGTCATACAAACAACATAGGCCGCACTCCGCAGCAGACTGAATTTCAATTTTCAGTCACTGAAACGTATACGCGCGCGCGCGGGTGCCGCGCTGTGCGTCGTCCTCCCGCACCGCACCGGGGGAATCATTATTGAGTGAGATGCACGATAATTCATAGTAAAAGCGGAGCGTAAAAAGTTACGAAAAAGCCTTTGGAAAATCGAGTTTTATGAAAAAACCACTGCATAAATCAATCACAAATAAAAGTTATTGTATTCTTCGATAATCGTGCTTTGTCGGTAAAGACTTTGTTTTGAAAATTTGATACTTCTTTTATTACTAATTTAAGCCCAAAGTTGTTGTTAAAAATGGCAATGAAAACGAATCTTTGGTAGCTCGTAACTTTTTAATGGTTTTTTATTTTACTATTCTGTTTCTCAACAAACAAAATTAATAATGAGACAAAACGATATCATGTTTAACTTTGCATGTACGGTGCTAAATAGTGGAGTAATACCCCCCCGAAATTCCTATGGAAAAAATGTCGACTAGAGTCACCTTAACAGCTAGACATTAGACGATACTTTCTCAATATTGAGTGATTGAAAGGAACGAATGACATGAGTGAACACGTGATGAGTGAACTGTCAAAATGAATTGAATGACTGATATTACTTCCACAGTAAGAACAATTGAACATCTGAATTAAATACACTTTAAAGTATCGATACAATATGTAAACTCATTATAATTAATATAAATTATTTCAATTTTTAATACTAAATTTGATTACAATATACAATTTTGCCTTTTAAATTAACGAATCACAACATACTGTAGTTTGCACAAACATGACATTATATTTTTTTTATATTATTTGATGTGTTTTTCATGTTATTCATTTTATTTGTTAAATAATGTGGAGTCACTCCACTCATTTGTTGTCCCAAGGCTCCACATCTCTAAGCCCGGCCTTGTTTATTATAATATTATAGAACTAGGGTTAAAAAGTAGCCTATTTTTTCCTCAGGGTTCCAACTCTTCACCGATTTTTTTATCAAAATCAGCTAAGCGATTAATAACGGTTAACATAAATGTATATGATCCCAGTTTTATTTTTAGTGTAATAGTCAACAAAAAATACAATTTTATGAAAGTTTATTAGTATTTATTTACAGGTAAAACTATAACTATATTACATAATTTTATAATTATACTATTATTTATTATATACAAACATAAATACTAAATATTAACAATTCACATTTCTTCATGCAAATTCATGATACGGACCCAAGACAATTCCCAGTTTTCACCGCTAATACACGCCTTTTGTAGTTCATTACCAACTTTATCAGACTGAGGTGATTCTTCTTTGCATGGTGCATCATTTTCCGTTATTTCCTTGCATTCTACCTGATCTTTAAAAAATACTGACGTTACGATTTCTTCCTCTTCTTTAACGTCAGCATTTTGAAAAGGTGACTGATTTAGGGTCACTGTATTTGGAATGTTCGATTCCGTTACAGGTGTGTAATAAGAATAAGAATTAACGATAGCATTGTGTACTGGTACAGGCATAGCACTTGTATCCAGTGTGGGCATTGGTACGGAATGACGCTCGTGATATACATTTCCTTGGTTATAAACTCCATGTACGTTCTGTTGGTAGTGATATTGTGGAATTTGCACGTTCATTTCAGGTGATGACTCAGTTGTACTGGTGGCTTCTAAATCTTCAACGCCTTCAGCTCTATCTTTCTTATCTTTCATACGCCTGTTCTGGAACCAGACTTTTATGGTCTTCTCGCTCAGGTGCAACGTTTCTGATAGTTCAATTCGTCGATTGCGGTCTAGATACCTTGTTCTTGCGTATTCAAGTTCTAACTCCATCATTTGTTGGGTCGTAAAAGCTGTACGGATGCGTTTTGGTTTCTTAACACCTCCATTGGATACTTTATTCGTATTCCAATTCGGACGCGGAGCTTGTTGGTAGTTATTTGTGTATAAAGGCCCATTTCTTGGGGTATTTATCATATTATTATTATAACTTATGTTTGGTGTATTTATTACATTTCCATTTGGAACGTAATATCCGTTTCCTACAAGACAGTCTCTTCTTTGGTACGATAAGTCCATGTATTCTCTGTTCGATAGAATAGGATTATTTGGCATGTTGAAATAATTAGGGTTTTCAACTGGGGCGGTATTTTGTACAGTGTACACTGCCTCTGCCTCAGAGGCATTGAAAGTGTTGTCATACTGTCTCATTCCTGGCCACTGCATGGTCTGTAAAGAAAGAAAATATTGTTAAATAATGTTTAAAAGTTTATAATCTATACATACATATAATAAAACTGTAGAAGTCAAATGTCTGCACATAGAAAAAAACCGAGTCACGGGTATGTAAGAAGAGAAATAGAACAAATCCCGATATTTTCCAAAAAATTTTGTTTCTGTCTGTTTGTCTGTTTGTACGGGCTAATCTCCGAAACTGGTCGACCGATTTACATGAAATTTTGCATGGTGGTACCTTATATTTTCATCCCGGAAAATAATCTTTTTTTCATCGAAATCGGATGTCGAAAAGAAATATCCACGCGAACGAAGTCGCGGGCAACAGCTAGTAAAGAATAAGTTCTTATAAAGTCTAAAATATATGCTCACCGTTGTAGGTTGGGTGCTCTGAGCGCTAGTGTCAGGACTCCAGTGTTGATCACTCCCATCGCTAACATAAATAACCTGGTCCGATACCGATTGATTATTCAATGACGAAGATACAGACATTTTTTTATAATGTTTAAGTTGTGCTTGTTGCAAAAACCAAAATGTGTTTAATTGCAATTCATTAAAGGACGACTATATATACACCCCCACATTTCGCTCATTAACGATTAGTGATTCAAAACAAGGGACCTCTAAGAAATCAGGTAATTAAGCAAAATAGGTACTTGATTTACTTGTATGATAGTATTTTTATTTAAATTTATAATTATTAATATTATTTTATCATAATTTGTAAGTATACGTCTATATGTAATTTAGTAAATATCCAAAAAAATATTCTGAAAAAATAAAAGAAGTTTCATGCACCAAAGAGATTTCACTTAAGACTATTAATCATTAGGATATTAGTAAAGTTAATCATTAAAATGCAATATGGTTTATTTATATTATTTGTACAAGGAAACTTCACCTGTTTTGTAGATATTCATAAAAATACATAATTTGGTAGATGTTTTCATGCGGCCAGCAGTTATTCGAATCAATTATTAAAATTGAATTTACAAGATTTGAAATTCTTAGTAAAAATGTTTCAAGACAAGCATCCCATAACAACATGGTAACACTAGGTAGCTGGGTAAATCTCTTGATCCTATTGGAAACAGGGTGTTTGATCATAACGAGCTATTAGACTTAATTATTATCATAATTATTGTAATTAATACTGAAAATAAGGTAATTATTAATTGAATAATCATAATTGGACACTATTAAGCAATACAGTGTCATTTTTGTTGCCATTTTGAGAAAATTGAGTTTGAAGTTTTAATCAGGTTTTATAAAATTTCTTTTAAATAAAATACTGTATACCGGATTAAAACGCGATTTATTATTTAAATTATTTATCCCGACGTTTCGGATGCTTTTCAGCAACCGTGGTCGCCCTGAACTGAAAAGCATCCGAAACGTCGGGATAAATAATTTAAATAATAAATCGCGTTTTAATCCGGTATACAGTATTTTATTTAAATGTGTGATACTCGCGTTAATAAAAGACAATTTTATAAAATTTCTTTTAAAAAGTAACAGAAATAGTACACTTTTTTGTAATTATTATTATTAAATTAAATGTATAATCATTTTCTTGGTAGCGTAAAGTAATTGAATTTAGTGGATTATTGTTAAATATTTTAAACATTTTAGGTTTTCGTATCCGTCAGTATTTTCAATATTTTTGCTATTAAATTATATGTATCTCTTTTGAAATATGTAGTCCAGCTCATAAGGAAGCGATCAAATATGTTTTATTAGATTTTAGACGAGAAATATGCATGTTTAAAATAATACTTTTACTTTTACCAAAGTAAAATATTTATGTATTTTTTTAAACCAGCGCCATCTCTTGTTCTATCGTGAAAACAAACTCGCTCAGAAACTCTGTAGGTTTCGTTCTTCGTAAACCTACGTGCAACGTAACATGGCCGCGAGATAGGGACCATTCTGAAACGTTCAGTTCTAGTGGTTCAGATAAAGGTGATGGAAAATAATGTAGTGTAATATGTAAAGAATATTATTATTTATCATACATCCTTCAATATATCATTATATATAGAGTAAATACGAACCTAATGTGTATTTGCTATGTTTAAAGTTAGGTTTTCTTATTTTACGGGAGGTACCGTATTGTTAATATTTTCCGTTAGGTGGCAGCATATATCTTAGTTCAGCCAAATGCAAATGCATAGTTTTAAATCATCATGGTGATCTGTGTTAGAGTTTTAAACCAACTCAGAATAAGGCATACATTAGCTTTTTATCTAAAATCATGATAAAAATATTAGATTTCGTGAAAATACTGCAATCTCGGCTTTTTTTTTTCAATTGAAACCTTTATTGAATTTTTAACTTTTTTTGAAATTTTGTAAGTATCGTCACGTTTTTCGGTTACGCGCCATGTTGCTTTTTTTATCAAAGTTTAGTATAGTGACGTAAAGAATATAATGTAATAAATTATAATAATAACAACAATATATTAGTTTTGAAGTTTGGTTTGAAATAAGAATAACAATATATTAATTTGAAAGTGATAAAATCTTTTTTCTTAAGGCTTAAGCCTTATCTACCCCATTTTCGTGAAGTTGCAAATAGTACAAAAATGATATTATGTCGTAAAGAAGTTTCACTTCTTACCTGTGTACTCTGGTACACACACACATTTTTTTTAATTATAAATATTTTTCAATAGCCGAGCAAAGGCCGTTAAATAAAACTTCATACGATTTAAATTGCATAGACTTGGGTAAGATTGATTTCATAATATAATATTTCATTATATCTACACTAATATTATAAAGAGCAAATTAAAAATCCGAATTTAAAAATTATTTCACCACTAGAAAGCTACATTATCAGCGAATAACGTAAGCATGTATTTTATAGTAGGTACCTACATCTACATTACACCCTTACGAATCCGAGGCGTGATGCTAGTTATGAAAAAAATAACTAGATACTATGTATACTATGATCCTATAGCAATATCTTGCCAGAAATTTTCATAGAATAATTTATATAACGTACAACAAAAATGTCACTTCTAGTAAAATCAGAGGAATTTATAGTTACCAGGCTCAATATGATTCAAAATCTACCTATAGCCTCTACGAAATCTCCGCGAAAACTTAATGTACGAGAACTCTCGCAGAACATTGAAATCATCGCTCCGACAGTTGACGAATTCGAAATATTTCGGCAAAGTATTTCTACTGTGGCCTATGCTTGAGTTTGCTTATATTGAATAAACGTGAGTTGAATAGTGAACTAGGGTTGTCACCTCATTATTCTTTTTTTAAATTATGTTTGTTCGAGAAAGGTCAATATACGAGTATATTAGCCAGTATATTTTGCAACACATTGCCATAATAATTACAGTATTAAAAACCATATACTATGCATTTTTAAACTTCTGTCGGAAAAAGTAAATATGTATGTTATCCTTCTTAAATCCGTAAATTTAAAAACACATTGACATAATAATAACACTTTTCAAAATCGCAATATAGAATATATTTTGTAAGAGTAATTTTTTAAATATTACATATTTAAGAATTAAAATTACTAATTAAAATGGGTTTCACAACATAAAATGACAGTTTGTTGCATTATTTCGAAAATTAAAAGTTCAGAGATATTGTGAAGTTTTTGTACATAGAATTGTTCCTTTTCTAAACTACTTCATATAATTTATTAAATCGGGATACTTAAACTCCTTAATATGGGATATCTACTACTCTAAAATATTTCTGCTACTTTACGTGATGTGATCTGAGGTAGAGCACGCCGACCTAAACCTATTACAGAACATACAAAAGTATGCTCAATATTACTGTTTATTCAAAAATAAATACCTTCAACAACAAAGCCGTAAATCACAATGGATAAATAAGATTATCCCTTCAACATATTTACGCACTGCCTACAAACCGATGTTTACCTTCGTTCAGATAACAAAAGGAATTAGAACATCTTAATGAATTTGTTTACACTATGTTTTTTGTTTATTTCATATTTCTTTGCTTTGTGATTTTATTAAGTGTGATAACATGTATAATACGTTATTACTTAATGATTATGTTTTTTTTTGTTTTTGATATAAATAAGATAACATTTTGTAAATTTAAATCATAGGTAAAACATAAATTTATGTCAATATGGAAGAAAGGTTAGAATGTCACAAATGATTGCCGATTAAAATAAATACGACATTTAAGAAAAAAATCAACAAAGACGGAACAAGGGATATCCATATCCATAAGAATTGCATAGAATTTTTGACCAGCAAAGTATAGTTACATTGAATATTTGGTAGTTCCTAAACCCTTTAACCGGAGGAATAAAAATTGAATTGATGGCACATGACAGATTTCCTATCGCCTAGTTATTCAACATACGTAATTACTAATTATACGTTAGTTGAATGATTTTTAAATAATGTTAAAATTATAATCAAATAAATTACTTTGCGGCAACCCTACACGCTCCATCCGTCGGAGATCATCAATCATCGAGCAAGACAATCACAACCGGCGCATCTGCCGCATCGCGCTCCCGGCTACCCCGCGTCTGCCACCTACTTACCGAATATTTACTATTACTTACCGTGAAGTGACAACCCTAATACCAAAATCTATAATTCCATAAAAAACCTTAAACTTATTGCTGGATTGAAATTTTAAAACTAAACTACATATTTATTTTGTATTCTACTAGCGACCCGCCCCGGCTTCGCACCAGTGCAATGCTGATACTAAATACACTACAGAAAAACTGTTATTATTATAAATATAAACCTTCCTCTTCAATCACTCTATCTATTTAAAAAAAACGCATCAAAATCCGTTGCGTAGTTTCAAAGACATAGGGACAGAGAAAGCGACTTTGTTTTATACTATGTAGTGATAATGTAGTTATAGCACGTTAAAAAAGAAATTCCGTCCTTTTTTTTACTTATAATATGTTGGCTATCTTAC
Organism: Anthocharis cardamines; assembly: GCA_905404175.1. NCBI lineage: Eukaryota > Metazoa > Arthropoda > Insecta > Lepidoptera > Pieridae > Anthocharis > Anthocharis cardamines. The sequence goes on from FR989959.1 coordinate 8,543,769, forward strand.
ATTCAAATGTTTAAACATCAAACTGAGTATTCCTACACACACGAACGGTCGTAGGTACTCTGAGATAACAAATACCAACGAAACATTTTAATCATACTTTGTAGATAGGTACATAAGGAATAATACCGTAACATGTAATCTCATTATATTTAGTACACACATTTAATTTAATAAATCGTCAACCCTCTAGACATTTACTTGTATTCCTAACGCCTTATGCACCTTGTTATATTCTCGTAAAAAATCACTTTCCATTTTTCACTAGTAGCGCATTGTAATAACGCGTAGGCCCGCGTCTTAATAAACATTTTTTTTCGTCGTATGAAAATGACATTCGGGCGTCACGTGTGACATTGATGAAAAAATATAAAAGAAATGACGGCTTCGACGAGAGATGCGAGGGTTTCGTGATATCAACTTGCAGCCTTGTATTGGATATATCGAAGTTTTTGCTTTATATACAGGACTGGCATTCCCGTGTGGTGTCATGCCTAAATTAAAAGCAGTCAAAATTATTGTAGTATATAAATTTCAAGTAAACTTAAACATTCTGTCAGCGCTTATCGGCAAAGCTATCAAACACACGGAGACTTTTTAAAAATTTAAAATGCCGAGTAAAAGTAAAGAATTAAATAAGTAAGATTAAGATGAAAATAAATAATATTCATTGATTTGTTTACATACATATTATTTAGAATTTTGTGAATTAACTAAATTTTTCAAAATTACAAGAATAAGCTTAAGCTAATAATTTAATTTTAAAATTGCCGTAAATTAGTTAAAACAACTTAGATTATTAATGTTATTCTTCAGTTGAAAATCTTTATTACCATCAAGATTTCTGTACAGATTATACTCCGTTCCTCATTCATTTAATCTCCGGAAACCGTGAAAAACAAATGCATTCGATACATATTATGATTAAAAAACAGCTTTGAACTTTTCTATTGTTTACTTCGCGAGTCCTTACAGAAGCAACACAAGTAACAATAATGCATTATGGTTACAGTATATTTGTTGATGTAATAAAGCGGCAGGCTGTTTTTGGGGTCCCGATCGGGTTTGACAAATGAGTATCATTATTTGACAGCCACGATCAGGCCCAAGGAGGATGATGCCGTGTCAACATGCTGTTGTCTTATGTTTTATTAAATCTGAACATTATAACGTTTACCCCACGGTGGAAATGGGATGTTTGAGTGAGGATTATATTATATGAAGGTAATTACGTGGCTTAGTTACATGAAAATATATTTAATTACCTACCTTTGTTTAATATGATATAACATTTCTAGTTCTGTGATCGGTGGTATTATATACCTATACATAATCCCTATGGTAAGAAATATGTTATGATAATATTATAATGTTATCATACTTTCATGTTCGATGTCCTATAGCCTTTTAGTTGAGGGATGCGTTGGTTTTTACACCTATGGGTCACCAATTGTGTTTCAATGGGTCACGGGTTCGAAGTCCAACGATTTTGTCATGTTTACGACTTTCTGTAAACACGTTGCATCTAATTGGTGAGAATCGCTTATTATATGTTCCGGTGTCCGGAAGGAAAATATAGTGCATCATAGATAAATCTCCTGTGTATCACGATTGCTAACATAAAAATATTTTTTAACCTACTACCTACTTATACAGCTAAGATATAACAATATTAAAAGCGCAACATTTAAATAAATAAGTAGATACTCTTTTAAGGAAACTTTTCTTTTGAAATAGTAACGCCATCAAAAACATAAATTGTAAAAAAAAACAAGTCTTGCAACTCAGTTCGTCTATCGTAAAAAGTTGTGAGATCCATATAATATCAAGTCGGTCAATTTATTCAGTCTCTATTTAAGGATCCTTCTGTCTGAAGTTATTACGTAATTAGCTAACCTAGCAACATCTTATAGTGAACATATCAATATCAATATTGAAAATCTTTGATGTTTAAAATAAATAGATTGACTCGGCTATCGCATGAAAACACAATGTATATTCATTAATTTATTAAAAACACAACGTATCTCACAAGTAACACATTTTATATTAAATTAGATTGTTTAGTGAATGAGAAGAACTGAAACCGCAAAGTACAGAGAATAAATGGCTAAGGAGTCGCGAGTTGTATGGCCGCGGAGACTGCAGGCGAATCTCACTCGACATAAATCATACCGCGTCCTGGAAACAAATCCGTGATTCGGTGCACAAGGGTTCATTTAAATGCTCTTTATAATAGTGATGTAGCGAAAATAAATGTGGCAAGTACCTATATTCACGAATATGAATTCGAATGCTAATATTCAGTTATTTATCTATAGCGCGATTTTGTCTGCTGACAAACGCCCATTTTTGTCATCGTTTTCGTCGAGAGAATCAAGAAGAGGAAAATCTTTCGTCTAAGAATGGTTAAAATTTGCGAATATCTATGTCCCAATAAATGGTGTATTTACTCGGACATTTATATTCTTATGAATTTTACAAATGCAAATGCGAATACGAATGTCAACATTATGCGAATATTTTATAACCGCCAAGATTATGAAGAGAAGTGATTTTGTTTTTTTAAATTATGGGGCATTCCACGCGAAGCGGACAGGTAAAAAATCTCGATGTTTCTGATTTCTGAAATATCTGAGTATGTTCTTCCTATACATGTCCTTGATACGTGTATCAAATATTTTTATAATACAGTGACTGGTTAAAGAGTTAAGGGACTTTGAACTTTTGACCAACTGATGGGCACGCCCTAATTAAAAGCCGATTATCGAGTTATAAAATCATAGATAAAAATAATAAAACCACTGGACTCAATACTTCATTTAATGAGCTTTTTTGTATTATTTTTGAAATCGAAAAAAAATATATTTTTTTCATACATTTTTAGTTTTAATTATTTTAAACTTTATTTTCACAAAGTTAGACCACTTCGATTTTTTTTATTTTTTTTATGAAAATAGCTAATATTGTATAGAACATCCTTGCTAAGTTTTATAATGGGCGTGGAAGTGGATAATGAGCTAGGCTGAAAAAACTGCCGAAGCGCGGCGCGTCCTACGCCGTACCGCGCGCGCCTAACGTACGTAGGTACTTGCGTATTTTATTAAAACTATCATTCAATCAAATAAAATTAATTGGAATATTTTGCGTTAATGTGTAACATCAATGAGTTGTATCAGCAGTTGAAATTGGAATACCCTGACAAAAAAGTAGGCATTTCAAAATTCTTTTCTCTCCGTCCTAAGCAGTGCGTTTTTGCCGGTGATTCGGGTACTCATGTAGTCTGCGTGTGTATTTACCAACAAAATGTAAAATTGATGTTAAGCGGAGGAGATATTTCGTCGCTTACTTCCGAGTCTGCTATCCCCCTAAAATCGTACAAAGATTGGCTGCAAAAGATGATGTGTCTTCGTCAGATCCGACACCAACTTGCCATTTAATGACAGGAAAATCGCCACTAAACGAACAATGCCGTAATTGCCCTGCCCTGGACGGAATCCGCGAGTATTTGATAAAAACATTTGACGAAAATCAAGTGACCAGTGTGCAGTTTTTAGTAATTTAAAATACCGAGATTGCTGATCTGCTATGTAGGCGTGGGGTTTTAAAGTTTCTAACGCCGAGAAACGACTGTCTACAAATACGTCAGAGGGAAGGACTCGAGTGGCGATTGTAAAACGATCTGTTCCATCCCATGTATCAAACTGCACACTGGTCACTTGATTTTCGTCAAATGTTTTTATCAAATACTCGCGGATTCCGTCCAGGGCAGGGCAATTACGGCATTGTTCGTTTAGTGGCGATTTTCCTGTCATTAAATGGCAAGTTGGTGTCGGATCTGACGAAGACACATCATCTTTTGCAGCCAATCTTTGTACGATTTTAGGGGGATAGCAGACTCGGAAGTAAGCGACGAAATATCTCCTCCGCTTAACATCAATTTTACATTTTGTTGGTAAATACACACGCAGACTACATGAGTACCCGAATCACCGGCAAAAACGCACTGCTTAGGACGGAGAGAAAAGAATTTTGAAATGCCTACTTTTTTGTCAGGGTATTCCAATTTCAACTGCTGATACAACTCATTGATGTTACACATTAACGCAAAATATTCCAATTAATTTTATTTGATTGAATGATAGTTTTAATAAAATACGCAAGTACCTACGTACGTTAGGCGCGCGCGGTACGGCGTAGGACGCGCCGCGCTTCGGAAGTTTTTTCAGCCTAGCTCATTATCCACTTCCACGCCCATTATAAAACTTAGCAAGGATGTTCTATACAATATTAGCTATTTTCATAAAAAAAATAAAAAAAATCGAAGTGGTCTAACTTTGTGAAAATAAAGTTTAAAATAATTAAAACTAAAAATGTATGAAAAAAAAATATTTTTTTTCGATTTCAAAAATAATACAAAAAAGCTCATTAAATGAAGTATTGAGTCCAGTGGTTTAATTATTTTTATCTATAATTTTATGACTTGATAATCGGCTTTTAATTAGGGCGTGCCCACCAGTTGGTCAAAAGTTCAAAGTCCCTTAACTCTTCAACCAGTCACTGTATTATAAAAATATTTGATACACGTATCAAGGACATGTATAGGAAGAACATACTCAGATATTTCAGAAATCAGAAACATCGAGATTTTTTACCTGTCCGCTTCGCGTGGAATGCCCCTTATGTTAAATCTATATCTATACTCATATTAATTTGTTTGTTTGTTACGATTTAGCTCAAAAACTACTCGACCGATTTTAAAAATTCCTTCAACAATAAATTATCAGCGAGTAGCATAGGCGATAAACATCCCTGTTACAGAGCTTCAATTCCGGTTCCGAAAGGTCGAAACTTGGGATTGATTTTGCACCTCCGATTCCGATTTCGGTTCCGATAAATTTGAATCGGAGGTCGAAGCATAGCGGCGGCAATCACCGCGGTCAGCGCTATTTGTTCTAATTTACTAATGTATAAAATTTAAGTAAATTAGTTTATTTTTATTTTCAACATCCAGAAAGGTGTTTTTTTTCTGATATGAATGAAACTGAAGAATAATGTTTGTAATTTATTACATATCTCTCTTTTGCCTCAGCCTCCGATTCCGGTTCCGACAAACCAAATATAAAAACTCCGATTCGGAATTCGGTTCCGATAAAACCACTTCCGTAACATCCTTACTCTGTAACATTCCTGACTACTAGTACTTCATTTCTTAAAGGCCGACAACGCATCCGCAAGCCCTCTGATGTTGCAGATATCTATGGTTGCCGGTAATCACTTACTATCGGGTGATCCAAGAACCAGTTTTCTCCCTATTCCTTAATTTTTTTTAACTATTATTATATATAGGTATAAAATTATCGAATGATTTATTCATATAAACGATGTCACAATTATCAACAAATCATAAATACAATTATTCTATTACTCATAGTACAAAAAAAACATTAATTAAATAATAGCTAAAATCGATTATCACATATTAATTAAATTAACAGTGATTAAAGTAAATTAAGAATTTTAATTATGGTACATTAAGTTCTACTAAATGTAATGTTCGTAGTACATCGATTCGTCATCAATTAAATAATTGCATAAATATGTGCCTATAATTTCCAGTAATTATATTACAGTACTGCATAGTACCAATAATTAAGTTACATTAAGGTTCACTAATATAAGTTCATAGTATACTTAATATGATTTAATAATCATTATCAAAGTATAATTATTTTACAAGTGATGTGCTGTATAGGTTACTTTTTTGGCGGATCTTTTCAATTTTTAATACATAGATGTAATTCTATATAGGTGATTACTTGGCAATGAAAAACTATTAAGAATTTAATAGTTTATTATTGTCCGAATGGAATCATTCAGATTACTTTTTTACTTTTTAAATCACATATTTTATATTTCAAACTAAATAAATTTATAATACATTTTATATTATATTCAAGGTCACGAGCAGCGACACTAATTGAGTAAGAAAGTTAAGATCCATATCCGCGAATCCTGACACCAAATATCCATATTCGGATCCGTCATCATAACGATCCGGCACATCACTAGTAGTTACGTATAGAGTTGACACTTTCATTAGTATCTATAAGATATATTTTTTTATGTCAGATATCGACAGTCGAGCATGAGGTTCACTTGATCGTAGGTGACATCCCAGCCACAGAATATCAGTCAATGATGCGCTGTCGACCTAATTTTTTCTTCGAGCATTCGGAAAACATTAAACCTATAGGTAGTTTTTATTCAAGGCTGGTAAGCCTTAAGTAAGTTGGTAAACTAGATACATCATTTTACTTAGGTACCTACTACTTAATATTAATACTTATAACTAAGTTTTTACATATCTAACTAATAAGGCATAATATTATTATGCCTCAATTACAATACAATCTTAAAAAATCTAAATCTGAGTTCTACATTTAGGTACAATACCTATATACAAATATTAACATGTTTTTTTTTAAATCCTTAAATTTAATAATATTATCAATGGTAGGTATAATTAATATTAATTAAACAAATTTGTAGCCGAAGTTCAGACCATTTAATTTAATAATATATATAATTTTTTTTTTGAACATTTAAGTGAAGGTAAGTACTAAGTACACACAGACCAAACCAAAACATTATATTTTAGCTTTTGTTACAGATTAGATAGATCACAGGTATACTACCGTAGCTATACAGGTGTTTATTTAGACGAGATTATCCGGAAAATATCCGGATAATACGTTGTTTCTTTTTTCTTTTTATTCAGTTGTAATATTTTATAATTTGTTTATTCGTAAGTTTTTGTGTGGACCTTGAAATATAATTTTTTCATTTCATTTCATTATGTGTGCTATATTGGATATATCCCAATAAGCAGTCATACGAGTAAGTGTCAAACACAGAAACACATTTATAATTTCATATTATATATACGTATATACTGTACTTATAAGAAATAATCCCAGAATCGAATATATTTTTATTATAGAAAAATAATAGTTTTACCCTAAACAAACTAATTATAAGGAGCGGATATTACGGACTTGCAGAAAATAGCAGACAAGTTGTCAAAGCTTTTACGCTTGACGTTAAAAATGCCAAACCTTATTATGAACGTGAATATGTGAAAAAGTTATAAAACTTATCACAATAATATTATTAAACACGTATTACAGTTATTTTTGAATAGCGATTACTGACTATATACCGTTTGGACATTCTGGATTCTAGACTGCCCAATATATTAGAAATTGATGAACTTACATCTATAGACACCCTACTTATTATTTCTTAGGCCTTAACATTAAAATTAAATATTTTTTTTTTTAAATAAAGAAATTTTTTTATATTTTATGACCCTTATATTTGTGTTGAGCCAAATTATTTTATAAAAATTTTTCAATCTACAATTAATATTGTTATTCACTATCCGACTTAGACATATTCATGGTTGTATACACTCTTAGTTAAATATCAATTTCGTATTAATGATTTTTTATTGTATGATAAATAAATGCATAAATCTAAACCTCATTTTTAAAAAGACTTCATTTTTTTTACAACTAATTGCTGGTCAACCAACGGTATACAGTTTGTTGTAACAGCTCCATGCAGTTATCGCATCGATGATTAGTATCCTTGTAAATCGTGGAGCGAAGAGAACTCGTGATAAATAGTCAAACGCTGGCGATAGGCCAACCTCGCGGAATAATCAAATTTTGTACTCCACGTTAGCTTCCACTCTCATACAGCTACTGTCGTGTCTTTTATGGATTTTATTCCCCTAACAAGATGCTGAGGGTTTTGCGGCCGCTTGAATTAAATCGTCGTTGATAAAGTCTTTTGAAACGCTCTTATTTCCTGTTGAAACTTGGATAGATAACGAATGGGTAAAGGGCGCGCAGAGACACGTTTAATTTGTTTTTGTAAATATGTTATTACTAGCAACGCGCCCGACTTCACACGGGTGCAATGTAGATGTACTATACCTACACAAAACATAGCCTATGATACTCGCTGATAATGTAGCTTTCTATTGGTGAAAGAATTTTCAAAATCGGTCCAGTATTTTATGAGTTTATTCATAACATACAAAAATACTAAAATACAAATCTTTCCTCTTTATAATATTAGTATAGATTATATTGTTTCTGAAGTCACTGTCAAAGCGATCGCCTTAGTATTAAGAGCTGAGTAACATTGCCTAATTTTGGGTACAAACCACACAACACACCGTACATAAGTAAACTATACATTGTTTTAAAGTTTAATACAACTGGTGGTCCAGCGAGGATATTATGTTTTAACAAACAAAGCTGTGCTTACTCTGAGTCTGTAAGCTACAGTGTAAACTGTTAATTATAATCTCGTTAAAAAGTTTTTTTATAAATGGTTAAGAGCGTATATTGAGCGTATATTAATTGTTTTTAAAATATGTTTTATTTATAACGAAGCGCGGTTTTTCCTTGACCATGCATTGAGTGGCTTGGTGCATGGTATGGAATAGTAAGTTAGCTGGTATTCAACTGGTCTATCGGCCGTTGTATCAGAGGAACGTTCCAAGAGACTTAAGCCATGTTTCTTGAGAACTGCCAAAATACCATTTTTATAAATAAAAAATATTAATCCTGAGTTCAATCTTTAATACAGGCCTAAAATTAAAATAAGAAAACAAGATTGTAGGAGGACATTTTTATTTTTAAATACCAAAATTAACACAAGTCCTCAACTTGTAAAGCACAATGACAAGGTAAATGAAGACATCAATACAGCGATGTGTTTATTTTCACACAGAAGTTCACCGCTCAGTTCGGCTAACAATCTTTATAAATAAACCGAACCCATTGCCTATTCATGACCGGGCAGAATTTGCCCCTTCCCCCGTCCCCCCGTATCAAACAAGCCCCTTCATGTCAAATACTCCGCGCCCCGGGCCTGTCAAACTGTTCGCGAGCGTTTGACAGGGATCCTCCCTAGCCGCGGGGAGGTGGTGTGCCACCTTGCACCGAACTCACCGAGACGAACAGTACGCTAAATAAGGGTATTTAAAGTTTGGTTTCGTACTGCGATTCGGTTTCACCCCCGCAGGCCGCTCGGCTGTCACGAGTCTAGGTGCAGGCGCCACGGCGAATGATGGATGACGTCAGGGAAGGTCGGCAGCATCACGCGTCATTCATGTGTACACAGGCGTAAGGGATACGTTTTTCGCGTGACGATATAATATCGGTGATATGCAAATTTGCTGTTGGGCTCCCGTCGAACTGCCGCGGTACAGACAATCGTCGATATCGGGTTTTATTTAAAACTCGACGTGTTGTTCGCAATTCGCTGTAAAAATCCTCTTGATCACTTTTTAATCATGTTATGCTTGGGGTTTTCGGTAAACGTTCAAATAATTATTATAATGGTGAAGCGAATTTCTAAATATCACCCACGTATCGGCCTCCCCTGCGCAGCGTCGAGAAGAAGATTTGTTCCTCTAATGCAGGGGTCGGCAACCTTTTGCTATAGCAGGGCCACATATGTTGCCAGAGTATCAGTGCGGGCCGCACTTATTTTTATATTTATATGTTCGGGTATGTATTTTTAATATTTGAAATAAAACGCATATATATTAATACAATCATGTCTATTTTAATTGAATTACTATACTAACATAAAAGTAAGAACTAGTGAGATTTTTGCGGCTGCATTTGACTTGCAAGTTTTTTAACGTCTGCTTTCATTTTAGTAGTAGACACGCGTAGAATCGCGTCCAAATGTTCATCCGTTAACCGCGAACAATTCTTATTTTTGCGGTAGTTGAGAATTGAAAAAGTCTGCTCACACAAATATGTACTACCAAACATAGTTATTATCTGCTGAGCAAACTTTTTCAATTCTTTGAAGTTTTCAGAACTCAAACCTCCGTAGAACAGTATCAAGTCAGTGCTTTCCTTAAATGCCGTTTTAAGTGTGCTATTACTTTGCAAATCTACTATGTTCATTTGCAAATTGCTTGGTACCTCACTAATATCAATTGCAAAAGGGTTTTGGAATATTTCCAGGTTAAGGGAGCTCTTTTTAAAGTCGGTGAATCAATTTACAAACTCAGTTTGTAGTTGTGTTAACACGTTTCTCATTGTAATATTTTGCCACACAAAATTATCTCCAGCTTCTTCCACGGCTTTCTTGCAATTAGGAAAATGGTCAAGCTTTTTTTCATCAATATGCTCGATAAACAGTTTCAGTTTCATCTCAAATGACTTAACATCTGAATACATATCGCAAATCAATTTATTTTTTCCCTGCAAGCGTTTGTTGAGCTGATTCAGTTCCTTAGTCAAATCAGTCAAAAAACCAAGATCGATAATCCACTGTTTGTTAGTAAGCTCTTCGACTGGCTTTCCTTTCATCTCCATGAAGTTGCCAATTTCTTTCCTCAAATCAAAAAACCGTTCCAAAACGGCACCTCGACTGAGCCACCTCACTTCACAGTAGTAAACCACGTCACCATGATCAGCTTCCAGATCTTCCAAAAACTTTTGGAACTGACGGTGTGTCAGCCCATTTCTTCTTATAAAATTAACAGTGGATGTTACAGTATCCATTATTTCTTTCCAGGATATAACCTTGGAGCACAATGCCTCTTGATGGACAATACAGTGAAAAATCAATGGCACAGTAGATCCAGAATCTTTCACTTTGCTGATGATTCTCCCAACAACACCTTTGTTTTGACCGCTCATGTTCTTGCCTCCATCGGTAGTGACACTTGTTAACTTTTCCCAGCTTAACTGCAATGAATCCAGAGCTTGTTCCACATGGTGAAATAAATCTTCTCCCGTAGTTGTACCTTTCAAACTGCACATTTTCACAAGCTCTTCGTAAACAGTAAAGTTTTCGTCAATGCCGCGTACAAATATGAGTAGCTGTGCTGTATCCGACACGTCCGTACTTTCATCCATCGCTAAAGAGAAGCAGTCAAAAGACTGCGCCTTATCCCTGAGTTGTTCACACAAATTAGCACCCAAGTCTTCAGTACGTCGGGTGCAAGTTCTCGCAGAGAGACTAAGACTTTCAAACATTTTTTTTGCTCTGGGCATATTTCTTCTGCGATAGCTAAGACACACTCTTTTACTAATTCACTATCGGTAAACGGACGTCCACTTTTTGCTAGAATCTCTGCTACCCTGTAACTGGCACGAACATTCGATTCGCTGTTGTCTGCCACAACCTTAAATATGTTTTGTTGATTTTGTAATGACGATTTCAAAGTGGAAATTTTCCTTTGTCGTATTTCTCCTTCAAGACAGTCAAATTTAGCTTTGTGCTCAGTGTCGTAATGTCGCTTCAGGTTATATTCCTTTACTACAGAAATACTCTTTTGACAAATCAAGCATAACGGTTTTCCTTTAAACTCGATAAAAAAGTATAATTCTGTCCATAATTTGTTAAAAACTCTTTTTTCTTCTTCTATCTTCCTTTTTCTTGAAGCCATGTTTATATAAATATTCTGTAACAATAATGAAAAAAATTAAATTCGTTGTAAAATTATATGTTCCAGTTAGCACCTACAAATTCAACTCCACATTCAAAAAATAATTAAAACATGACATACTCGTAACTGACTTCATGTCATGTAACTACTATCCACGTCCTTATAACATTTACCCATCAATCTGAAGGTTCACATAAACAATCAGTAAATAAAATAATACAAATTGCTCGCGAGTGCATACAACGTACTTACCTCATACGTCGTGCGTGAGAAGCTATCATCGAAGGGAAGAAAGGTGAAACGAAACGCGTAGCCAGCAACCAGATGAGACGTGAGTTTCCGGCGAATTTCCACAACCGAATGAGGCGATAGCTGCGCGCGGCTGTGATTTTAACTAAAGTCGGTCGCTTTGAATTTTTTCGCCGCCGCACACCTGCGTCTAATCAAAGACTGCCGCCGCCTATTGTCTCAAAGGAGCCGCCCGCCACCGACGGCCAGGTGCAGCGTATAAACGCAAAAAAAATTGCCAAGAATTGAATAAGTACAGCAAATATTTATTTTCGGTAGAAACAATACATAACATAACAGTTCTTAAAAAATGAAATAGGTACATTTTTATCACCCCGCGTGGGAGCGAGCTTTCAAGAATACTCTCATGGCCCAGCAGCATGGCCGTATAAATTCTAGTGATTCTAGTAATATGGCCTATTGCTTTGGTATTTTTTTCTTAAGGACCTGAGGCTTGCGGGCCGCAACGAGATAGAGCACGGGCCGCATGCGGCCCGCGGGCCGCCGGTTGCCGACCCCTGCTCTAATGTATACTTTATGAAAATTAAATATTTCACTCGCAGCGGCTTTGAAATGTTCCTCAGAGTGGGGATTACAACAAATTTGCATTATTTAATGGATACTGTGCGTGAGGATTTGTCACGAACTTCACTTGTTTGGATCACGTTGCCATTTTAGTCACTCATTTTGATAGATTGTTTTAAGTTTCGTACTGAGTTTCAGTAAGCAACTGTTATTCTATACTTGGAACAGATAATACAAATGAGAAATTGAAACACAATGATTTTTATTTATATAGATTAGATTAAATCCGAATATACATATAAAAGAAACTATATTTTCAAAGCTTTAACACAAAAGCAGACTTCAGACTATTCAGAAGTGTTCGCATTTTATTTTTCTTACTTATTTTTTCATGAATAAAACAACAGATTTCTACTTCCGTGGGATAACTTCGCCCTCCCACCTTCGATTTATTCTTCGGATAAAGAAAACTTCTTTTAAAAATGTAAGAAAAGTTCCCTTTAATATTTCCGTCTGCTAGCTATCTCGCAGCTTGCCGCTCATATTATGCGCATTTAAAATTATGTTTTTATTTTTGTCCCTGTTATTGAAATGCTCTATTTATGTAAATTATAATGTTGATTTTGCTGGAGCATATAAAATACAGAACTATTTCTTCATACATTAACTTTCTTTTTAATTTTAATACAAAGTTTGACATTTACTTTTTTAAATAACGATCGATTCTTGCCGGTCTCTTCTCGGTAGATGTACGTTACGGTGGTAGATTAAAAAAAACACACCGGTGGAATCGCACTATAAGAATATTTAAGGTCAGTTAAACATCAAAAAAGTGACAGTTACGAGTATACTTTAGTATTTATATCTGTCACTTTGAATAATTACTACCTATTAATCTATGTTTTTGACTATTAATCCGGCTTTTAGTATTCGAGAAGAGTATATGTACTGTTTTTCCATATATTGAAATATTTATATTTAAAATATTACATCTAACTAGTGGATCCGACAGACGTAGTAGGTACTAAAAAAACCGTGAAGTGCATATTGCGCGTTTCGGTTTCAGTCTATGGATTTCCGAATGCTCGAAGTAAAAAAATTAGGTTGATAGCGCATCAGTGACTGATGTTCTATGGCTGAGGTATCACCTACCATCAAGTGAACCTCATGTGTCAATCTGACATAAAAAAGAACATCTTACGATTACAATATAAATATGTTTATGTAGTTCTAGTGTTAATAGGGTACCTATAGTTAGTTATCAATATTATAATACTAGCAATTGCCCCCCCACCCCCCTTGTGGGTGGAATTTCGTAAAATCCGTTCTTAGCTGACCTCTACTCGGCGAAAGGAATATTCCTACCATATTTCAAGTCGCTACGCCTTATGGTTCCAGAGATATCGTGATGAGTGACTATATAGGTGGGAATCTCTTTTATATATATAGACTAGCAATTGCCCCCGCAACCCCCCTTGTGGGTGGAATTTCGTAAAATCCGTTCTTAGCTGACCTCTACTCGGCGAAAGGAATATTCCTACCATATTTCAAGTCGCTACGCCTTATGGTTCCAGAGATATCGTGATGAGTGACTATATAGGTGGGAATCTCTTTTATATATATAGACTAGCAATTGCCCCCGCAACCCCCCTTGTGGGTTGAATTTCGTAAAATCCGTTCTTAGCTGACCTCTACTCGGCGAAAGGAATATTCCTACCATATTTCAAGTCGCTACGCCTTATGGTTCCAGAGATATCGTGATGAGTGACTATATAGGTGGAAATCTCTTTTATATATATAGATTATATCGTCCTCCTTTCAAAGACGGCTATGAATTTTCTCAATAACAAATTCGTTATTTAGCTTCACGGTACAGCATCGAGCAGTGTTCAAGGCAATATTATCCTTGAATCATCTATTTAGCCACGCTGTTGCAATATTCTACCGTCATGCCGGCTACGCGTAGTCAGCTCATTTGTAATTCTAATGCATGCAATGTACAATCATATTTTATCTATTGTTGGTATATTATAGAGCTTACAAGTTATATTCAAAAAAGAGTCCCTTACAACTTCTTTACCGCACTATATAAGGTTCATAACATATATTTTTGATACTTATATATCAGTGTATTGTTGACGATTTTAAAAACAGGAGAAAATCATTGGAATTGAAAGGAATGAGTGGCGTGTTTTGTAGACGTAGTTATTAACGTAGCTTGTTATGCGATAAAGAGAATTCCCGAGTCCCATATTGAGGCATGGGGCAGACCCATTTCTGAGTCTGTTTCATTGATCATTTTTCTTTACAGGCAAGGAGGCAGCCTTCCGTGCGCACCCGACTGAAACATTTTTTTTAAATCATGTTTTCCCGAGATTCGATCCCAGGAACTCCGGTGCTAAATGCGCGCGCTTTCCACTGAGCTACGGAAGCGGTCCATTTAGTTTATTCTATTTTTTTTTTTTTTTTTTTTTTTATATCTTACATTTTTATTGATTTTAAATACGGCGAAAACAATGGAACTAATTGTTGCGTTTCGATTTCTATCAAAGGATTTCCGAATACTCAAAGTATATTAAAATAGCCTATACTATCGATAAACTGACACGCATAAAAAATATTTCTAGGCGAGTTCGTAGCAAAATAAGCCTCGATTTAAAACTGTCAGACTATAATGAAACTGATATCGGAGGCGATCGTTAATCCATCAAGATCATGCACTATCACTTCGCGATACGACGCCATATTTAAATTAGATTTCTATCATGGTTAATAAAAGGGGGATAATATGTAACATACTTTGTGTGTATATTTATATTTTGAAATACTTTTCGTTAGAAGAAATTAGATATATATTTTAATTTAAGTTATACATAAGAATTATTTACATAATCAGATTATAAAAAATAATTCGTTTCAGGTCCAGTTTTTTTTAAATAATTTTTGACAAACCGATCTCTTAAATATTACGGTGTTTAATTAATATACTTTATAATGGATTAAAATACGATTTATTATTTATATTATTTATCCCTACGTTTCGGATGCTTTTCAGCAATCGTTGTCACGACAGACTGAAAGGTGCCAACTATCTGATTAAATCCGTTATAAAGTATTTTATTTAAATGTGTGATACTCGCGTTAATAAAAGACAATATTCTATTAGGGTGTTATCATATACCCACGTAGGTAATAACAAGAATTGATTTTAAACTATTCATGCTTATTTTACACCCTTTAAAGGTACACTATACAACATATCCTCCTGAAATATCTGAAATAATCGCATGGCTTTGCGTAATTGTTTTTCGGAAAAGATTTTCATAAATATTCATGCAGTATTAGCGTGCGGGGCTCAGGATCCCGTATCGGCGGCGCGGCGGTGTCTGTCATTATATCGTCATTTGGTCGCAAAAACAGCCTGCACCTTTAGGGTACGTATCCACCATAGGAGTGCGAGGAAGCTAAGCGATGAGCGGGGACTAAGCTACGATTTTCCGTCCGTTTCTCTTTAAGCTATAAAGCGGTATATCGGGCGATCTATACGACCATTTCCACTAAAGTTAAGCAGTGTTGAGGGAAAGCCCTGCCGCACATTAGGCTACCGTCTCTGCCACAACGTAGCCATAGGCTGTGCACTTGTTCAATATTTCATACATTTTATGTGACACCGAGTGTTTAATTGGCCGCAACAAAGCCACAAACTGCGGGAAGGATCTGCGCTCACTCGCCTCCCCACACACGGATCCCACGATCACCAGATACTCCGCGTCTAGTGATCGCCACCGATGGCCTAATGTCCGGCAGCACTAAGATGGGCTGTGATTATAGCCCGAGGTAGCAAGTCGTACGTTGTACATCGTCTGTTTCGAAGCCCAAGTACCAACCCTTTGTGAGAAAGTGTTCGAATCATCAGTCAGTCAGTTGTATGCATCAACTGATTTCTCATACAAATAATAGATTTATAATACGTATAGGTACTTACTTGCAAGTTGTTTGTGCTTCGGTCTGTATTCTACACATATGCAACTCGCCCTTTGCTCACATCCGTAGCTCCTAGCTCGTTTCCCTCTATATTAAAAACATAGCTTTGTTGATCCTGTTTCCATCAGAGCTAACCAATAAGCGATTCTATTGGTCCTTTTACAAGCATTTATAGCTTAGTAACGTAGCACACTTCTAGTGGATAAGCAGCCTTATACAAGAGTGTATACCTAGCGCGCGTCCCTCGCATACGCCGAACTTGACTGTCAATTAGGTGTTCGCACACGAGCGGGAAGATTGCGATATAAAACAATCCATACCTATGCTGCGTAAATTAGAAAATAATCAATTACTTTTATTAAAATAATTAAAAGTAAAATTTATTTTATTATTTGCATTCATGTTGCGGCTAATAATGATAGAAGTAAAGTTGATGCTTAGAGGCTCGAAATTCGAGTTAGATAAGATGGATAATTTTTGGTAGATGAAAAAATTAGAAAGTAGGTAATGCCATCCGTTTGTTATAATCTAAGATCCGAACGAATATACATACTTCACCCATTTGGATTTAAAGTATATTTTTCAAACACAAGAATATAAATAAATTAGCAACGCGCCCCGGCTTCACACGGGTGCAATATATATACACAAAAAATAACCTATGTTACTCGCTGATAATGTAGCTTTCTATTGGTTAAAATCGGTCCAATAGTTTTTGAGTTTATTTATAACAAAAAAAATACAAATCTTTCCTCTTTATAATATTATAAGTATAGATTGGTAAAGATAATGATAAATGGCACAAGGAGTGCCTCTTAAAATATCTTCATGGAGTTATTGATTGACTATTCTTTAATGTTTTTCTAAAATGCCCATTTACAATGAAACAAGCTAAGTATAGCTTGTAAGCCGGAGCAGAATTTTTAATTATTTCCAAAGCAAGCAATTTCAGCATAACCAGATTAATATACAGTTTGCGTAACCAGTATTGTATAATATATGTGTATATATTAAAAATAAACATTGAAATAAAAGTAACATTTATACTTGAAAACCCTTATAACATTAAAAACATAAGTTTAGTTTCAATTATACCAATTACCATAATAGAAAAAACAGCATTAAATATTCGAAGGAGTACGCTTTCAAGCGCTCTGAATTAATAAATGAATCCACGCCCACTCGCAAGGGTAAAAGAAAATTATAATCCTTTCTTTAAAAATGCAATGAGGTGGTTTTAAAATGAATTTACGGGGAAAATGGTTTAAGAATTTTGCCAACAGCATAAGTATTTGAGTGAAATTATAAGCTTCTTTCTACAAAAATAATTTATAATTATTATCAGTTTATATTCAAATATCATTCTACAATATATTTGAATTCTAAGGAAATTTAAACGAAACAAATTAAAACATATTTAGGAGGATAGAAATTATAAAGGTTTAATACATTTATGGAAAGCCTTCGATTCTCAGTGGTAAGCGTGATGCGTTTAGTACCAGAGGACCTAGGTTCGAATCCCGGGGAAATAGATAAAAAAAAATGTTTCGGTCGGGCAAGACACAGTAGACTAATCACCTACTTGCCTGTAAAGAAAAATGTTCAGTGAAACAGACACAAAAATGTGTCTGCCCCAAGCCCTACTAGGGGTCTTTAGAATTCACTTTTATAGTAAATTTATTAAAATGTAACATAGTTTATAGAATAACTACTAAAATATACATTTTTTTTTAATTTTGTCACAAGCTGCACTAAAATATCTATGAAATATGTGACATGAATGCAGGGTGTAAAGTGTCCTGATGAACGGGAAGGCGGGAGTCCGGAAGTGACGTCACCGCTATCAGGCGCTGATTGCTCGTAAACTCGGCGCGCCGTAGATAACAGTTGCCATAATATTCTAATAACTATGTGTTGCCAGCTCCTAGCTTTGTTGAGAAATTCTAAGATAAAATTTAATAAAGTATCTCATTAAACTGTTGATAAAAGTTTAAACATGATGATGTATATAGAATGTATAGGTATTTTTTTTTATGTCAGATATCGATAGACGAGCATGAGGTTCACTTGATGGTAGGTGAAACCTCACCTACAGAACATCAGTCAATGATGCGCTGTCGAACTAGTTTTTACTTCAAGCATTCGGAAATCCATAATCTGAAACCGAAACGCACAATATGCGTTCATACATGGTTCGTTAATCGGTCGGAATTTAGATATTCCTCCCAACCCATCAATGCCCGAAGTTACCAGACGTGGGAAAAACATGTTTACAGTGAATAATTATAAACGTGTGGTCCCGGTGGGATTCGAACCCACGACCCATCGATGCGCACGGTAGGTGTTCTACCGAACGCGCCAACGAGCCCATCTTGTCCTGTGCCAGAATCCTCTGCAGTCCGCAACCCCCTAACGTTACGCAGCCATGACTTTTTCCTTCTACTAACACGCTTTTTTTCCTGGATCTTGTCCATCATCTGGCATCATCTTGGCAAAGTGGTGCAGTGCGCCAGGGCCCTGAAGCTGAGGCCTTGGGAGGCAGCTCTTGTAGCTAGAAAAATTCTCGCAAGAATTTTATTTTTTCATGATATTAAATGAGCATTTATGACGCTGATAATCGAAGCGCCGAGCGTCCTCGGCAATAATTTGCAAATAATTAATTTTGTGCTGTGGCTGGAAAAATCAGCTATATTTTGAGGGGTATAATTTTTTTCTCTGCACTTGTCCTTTGTCCACCTAACTACGCCACTGCAGAATGAATCTACTTCAAGCTAGCCACGGGCTCTCTACCTTATGGTGAAGGATCAATAAATAGTTACCTGCCGGTCTAGCATGTCAACCGCAAAAAAAAAATTTCGACCGTTTTCTCGTGTTTTAATCAATTATTATCGCTTTATTTTTTCCGGGTCTAACATGACAATTACACTTAAAACTCGACTATTAATATCAAAAATAGATATATTTGTCAATCGAGAAATCTTTTCTATCAACATTGTCGATGTCGAGATATAATATATCGAGATATCTTACATCTTAGTTTGTCTTCTCTCGTCCGCGTGATATCGGGATATCGGTCATGCTAGACCGGCTGAGCAATTTTTTTAAGTAGTTAATTAATTTTATCAATTTAGCTATCTTGGATTTTCCAGCTTTATTTATAGCTCTTTCTAGTAAGTAAAAACCAGATTGGATGTTTTATAATTCAACTTCCATGAAAAGTTGGTACCTACGTTACTCCATGTTAATTTCTTAAAAAATAACATATTTTTCATATAAGTTAAAAATCAATAGATGCTCTAAGTCTCCTTTGTTCAGATACCCGCAGGAAACCGCACTGAGTGATGAGGAGAATTTTAGTGATGTCATCATCGGGACCCAAGCGAGCTTGACATTGTTAGACAATGCCGTATAACTGTAGTCGGATACATTGCGATTGGCCTATATGGATATTGTTTTTTTTTTATAGGAATATAAGAATGTACTCTATAACTAACAGGATATTTTTACAAATAATAATTATTATTTGTTTTTTAAACACGCTTAGGAGAGATCCCTCACATATGCAAGCAAGCCATGGAGTGTACCCCCCAAGGAAAGAGAAAACGTGGACGTCAGAGACAATCCTGGCGACGCTCCGTGAAGCAAAGGAGTAATAGGGTTGACGTGGTCCGAGGTGAAGTGCGTAGCTCAAGATCGAACACGATGGCGGAGCACTGTGGACGCCCTATGCCTCATCTGATTTGGGTTACTAGGGTCTTAGCATAAACTCTCGTTGCACTCTGCTGCGAAGCATATACTTCATGTTCCTTTGTATAAATCTGATAGCTATCACTCTTCTTTCACTATTACTGCCATCACTCTTTGGAATCAATTGCCGCTAACTATCCGTCAAGCATAATCGTTAGCCACCTTTAAAAAACTACTCAAAAATATGTCGTCTTAATGGTATTGGAACCCTCGACCCACAGTGAGCAAGATAGGTGTTCTACCAAACTCGCTAACGAACCCGTCATCAATTAACTACCTAGTCTGCTAATCAATTACCTAAAAGGTTTGTTTTTCATATTTAATTTAGCCGGTAATAATTCGTTAATTATGTAGAAAAAAGCTTTTTTTAGTTTTTTAACTTAACCTTATTTCAAAAGATTTTTTATAGGTACTAACACTGTAAACTAAGATTTAGTACCTATAATTCTTCATGTAAAAAATTTGAATATGTTTTGGGTTACGGATGAATAATTTTACAATAACTAATGGTCTACGGCGACTGGAACATATACAGAAAGCTCATAAAACTATGTAACCAAGATCAAACGCCAATTTGAAGTGAGCATAGTATACTGTCATCTACTGCGGACAAGGTGTAACGTCATTTATCACGAACTAGGGGCGAACGCACCGAAATAATAATACGATTAGATATTCTTACAGACACCATTGCCTTACTATTTTATATTAATAAATAATTTATTTCAGATGATGTGTGTATAATGTGAATTAAATCACATACTTTTTTATACATGCTACGACTGAAAACGCTACAGCCATACGTTTAGAAAGTTCTGGAGACCTTCAAATACTTCCACTAGAGTCTAAATATTGAGATAAAATATACTGGTTATACAATAAAAAAATATATAATAAAATTTACATATCTTAGTAATGCGTTTTTAATTTTACACTTATGTAAAACGTAGCACATACACAAATAATGTGATTAAGTAAATTTTAGGCAATTTTATCATAGAATTGTAGCCTTGTAGATTGATATCAATAAAATTTTATATTATTTTATTGTAAAATTAGTAAAAATAAATAAATAATAACACAATTTTAAGGGACTACCTTTATTTATTCAACATCTGAAATATTCAGCGTCATTCATTAATTTTAAGAAGATTAATAAAGAATCTAGAATCTAGAATTAGTTACCGTACTCCTCCGAAACGGCTTTACCGATTTTTACCAAATTTTATATGCGTATTCAGTAGGTCTGTGAATCGGCTACTATCTATTTTTCATACCCCTAAGTTATAAGGGTTGTTCACCCTTAATTTTTTTTTGTTTTTATTTTTTATAATGTGGCATTAAAAAATACATACAACCTAAATTTTTTACTTTTTATCACCAACCCCTGCTTTTTAGAAATTATTTACTTGGCAAATCAACGTTTGCCGGGTCAGTTAGTAATAAAAATAAAAATAAAATAAAATAATAACTCCTATAACTCCTGTTATACCGCCATCTAGTGAGAAATACAAACACTTTAAAAAAGCTGTTACCAATTAATTTCCGTTCTATTTCCCTGTTCTAATCCCATATATTATAATGAATTATAAGGATAAAGAAATTATTTTTCAATAGTATAAAATTGATTTAATGATAAGGTAAACGCTCCTATCTTGTTTTATTAAAAAAATCATTTACGCTCGGTTGCTGGTTGGCCGATTATTATTTGAGATTTTATCATAAAACCACTGTATCATTGTTAGATAATAAAAGCGAATGACAACGTATTATTCGCCATTCATTTCCCACGAAGGCCGCCAATCTCAGCGGGACTTCGGAAATTTTTCACGAAAGGGATCCAAGTACAATTGGATTTTTGGTTAGAAAACCGGAATAACACAAACGGGCATCCTGAAATCTCTGATTTGAATCATTTCAACGGGGCTTTAGTGTGAATTGGGGCTCTGAAGGTATTTTTCGCGTTTCGCTAAGTCACGGTACGGGTGAAAACATAATGATATCGAGGATAGACAGCGATCGTGGTATCTCGAATTAAGCAAGCATTTAGGCGCTTATGCACAAACCGTTCAGAATGGTACAGAATAATTCTTATTCAAATATATTTCAAATTGGAAAAGTACAACATTTACGAGAAGTCACACACTTAATAACAAACGGCATTTACCATTTTTATTACAGAAACAAATTCGGATGATGATCAATCTAATACCTTGTATCCACTTGTGAATGCTCAGGCGAATGAGCGGCTTTATGTACCCTGCCTGACCGAATACATATATATATATTTTAATCTTGTTCTCTGGGATATGAGGGCGGGAAGGTACTGTGTTTGTATTTAAAAAAATAAACTTATTTATTGTTAAAAAGTTTTTAATATCTAAAATTATTTCGTTGTTGGGCCATATTTAAAGTAAATAATATATACATACCTGTACCACGACCTCGCTGTTACTTAGAAAATAACTTTAAAAAATACAAACCTATACAATACATTTATGTAAGCAAAAGTGTATCAATGTTTATCTGTGTGTGTCCGTGTACTTGTGTGTGTGTACAATGTTGGATTGGATTTTTAGGTAATTACTCGGAGTAAAGCTCTCTTCGTAATTTAAGTAAGTTAGCCAGTCAGTTAGGAAGTTCGTAAGTATTTAGCGGATATAATATGTTTATCAAACTACCTATATTAAAAGGAAACTAGTTTCCAACCCCTCTGCTAGAATAACAGTTTCGTCACTACATTTCCATATACCTAACACACATTAGGTAATTCTTCTATTCAAAATTTCCACATATATTATTGTGCACGTTATCTGTTTCGTCGGGCGAACAGAAGGATAAAGCCTTTGTGATTCTCTCTGCTTCTTATGGAAACCTTAATGTGAGCAGATTATGCGGATTTCGTCATATTCTTCCGAGTATGAATTCTTGAGATATTCGAAATCAAAATATGACTCGTTGGATCTATTATATGCCTACTCGTTGCTATATAACCTATTTGATAGTAATTTAAGTTTTGTTGGGACCTGCGTCTTGTGTTTAAATTCACACTCATGTTAGATAATTATTAAAAATAAGGAGTCTTCATGGTTTTCATAATTTACGAAGCTGTGTGATAATAATAAATGAATAAATACTTTATTGCACAAAAATTTATTAATAATTGTACAACTCTTATTGAACTAAACTTAATTGTGCAAGGGGTGACCTTATCGCCGTCAGGCCGTCTACCGTCTTCCAGGTACCCTGACATTTGAGAAGAAACTTATTATAAACATGGATAGAGAATAATAATGATTCTTATAATGATGAAAAAAAGTTATACCTAAGATAATATCCGTGTTGAGATAGCAATTGATGTAAGCATCAATACCCCTAATTTACCCCGTTTTCTTATTAGTACGAATTCTTATTGGGAATTTTGATCTTATAAAAAATTCAACCTCCTACTAATGTACATTTTCCCAGTTACCTAAATGTTTCCTATACCTTGGTAGTGGCGGGACCACCATACAAGCCCAAACGTCTGTTTTGCCTTATTAATGCATTAAAAAGAAATATATAATAATGTCATTTGTCATATAATATAACTTATACGATTACGTGATTATATAAATTATCTAAATATATAAACACGTATTATGTTAAAATCGGCAAGACGGACTTTTGGGATTGTATGGTAGTCCCGCCACTGTACCTAGGTAATGTCTAGATTATCGTTGCCGTGTGAAAGCAAAAATGCCAATCCAATAGCTCATAATATTATGACGATGCAACAAACCAATACCGTTAGCTTATTCCATTATTCAAGCATGTATTACTAATGCCAGCGGTACCACAAAGAGCTAGGCGTGACCCACGAGGCGTGAGAACGTGCCGGCGCCGCCTCGGGACCCCCCTTCTCCCATACAGGGTTGCCATATGTAAAATTGAAAATTCCTCAGAAATATTCAGATAGCACCGAGGAGTTAAAAGAACTGCATTAAAAGTTAAAAGAACTGTATTTTGTAGTATTAGAATAAGAGGATTTCTATAATTTTATTTAATATGCTCATAAAATCCTAACGACAGTGTTATCGTTTAAAATACTATAGTAAAAACATTTTCTTTTTTTTTTTTGAAAAACGACAATTCTTACTTCTAACTTATATTGAAGATATTTTAACAAATTATAAAGCACTGACAAACATAAAATTAGTCTCAGAATGATTATTTGTCTGTTAACTGTAAGCACATCACACATACATCGCATTGAGATCGGACGTACCTACATGTTATAAAACATAATAATAATAATACTTCATTGCACACAAAATTAAAAAGACAAACATTACGTCATAATAAAGAAGCAGGTAACAAGATGTAAGGATGTGCTTATTATTATTCGATGAAAACATTTCCAATAGGCAGAACTTGATGTTGGGAAACTGTTGAGATCTGGTAACCCTACCCCGTCTGACCGCATAGCATGCTACGGGTCACGAACAATACCGACCACCGAGAAATACTTTCAACCGTGAAACGTAAATGTATAGTTTCCTAAGATCTCACCGGCCGCTGCTGGGGAAATGCGTAGCGTCAAGCTATTCAAACTGTTAAAATTAATAATAAGTGAGCTGTTTTCTTGATGTCTTGAGAATACCGTTACCTAATACTTATTCATTGTATTAGATTTTCGCCATGACTTAGGGACTTTCTTGATAGAATGCGTCTCATAGGCGATGTGGGCTCTGATTCTTTCGAGGGTGACATAATTCTTTAGTACTATACTTCGCCATTATATGACTTTGCTCGTCTTATTACTTTGTTTAAAATGCATTCGTGTAGGACTTAATGTCGATTACTCTCGAGATTCCATCTGCGGTATAAACCAGACGATATTTACACAGTATTGAATACAGTGTATTGAATGTGGCTAAATAACCCCCTGTCGAATTTTCAGATTTCTTGCTCCAAAGAAAGTTACCGTGGGGTTCCCGGAGAAGTCCTGAGTCCCGTAATGGGGTATGGGGCACATTTCTGTATATATTTCACTGATTATTTTTCTATACAGGCAAGTAGGTGATCAGCCTTCTGTAGCCTACCCGACCGAAACTATACTTAATTTTTAATTTTATTTCCCTGGGGTTCGAATACTGTGCCGCAGAGGATAATCGATTTTAGTCGATGATAAAATAATATTAAACTAAAAACAAACTAGTCTTTCATTTTCTTATATACATTATTATTAATATTGTATTTCTCATTGTATTGTATGACCCCGTATCAACAACGTACGTAAATCTACGTAATCTACGTAAAATTTTATATTTCAAATTAACCTTTATTTTTTATGTAGATAGATGTATAGAATGTATATCTAATAAACAACTAAGCGGTTGTCATAACTAAGATTAATTAGTTAACAAAATCAAATTAAGCCCCAAAAACGAAGTGTGAAGAGTCCCAAACATCCCAGCACGCTCTATTAAACGTGTTAGTACCGGTCGTAGACAAATGTTCCATAACAGCACGGACAGACGTTTTATTACAATCATTTTATATATTTTTTATGATCGCCCGCGGGCGTCGGACATGTCAATATTTTGTCACGAATGCCATTTATGTAGACATGTACTAATGTCGTCATTAATTTGTCTGTAACCAAATTAACGCCGACTTTGAAGTGTAAACTGTCATTTCATACGTGAGTGCGTCAAAAGAATGTTAATACTGCTGTTCACAGTATTATAAAGATAAATGGGATTGAGTAGCTTCAAAATTTTTAAAACTAAAGGAATTGTGGAGGAAGGAAGATGTGCTCTTCCTCAAAAAAGGCAGGCTCCATGACCAGTCTAACCACTGTCTGGCTGCTAGATATGAGTTCGATATATCAAAACGTAACTTATAACGGATACTTGTTAGATATCATACAATATCGATATGTTTATCAATATAAAGGATATTACAAAAACTTTATCTAGTCAAAACCACTATTAGATGTCGAGAACAAATTGGAGTAATTTTGGATGCTTAATAGCGTCAGCTTGCAAACTGTACTACTGATATCGATTTATGATAACGGTTTTCGATATCGATATGCACACTGTATATCGGTTATAACCGTTTGTGAAAAAAAAAACGAAAACTCCCCAACTGGTCGACGCTATGGCCCCAGTGGTTGATGTTGACGTATAACTATATTTTAATAACAGAGCTTTTCTGAAAGGTGCTCTAGGTCAGCTTTTAAACTATATTGTCAGCGGTCGGACAACTTTGATTATTGTCAGACGCAGATTGTAGATATCGATAGATATAGATAGATAGGACATTTATTTTGAAAAACACCACTTAAAGCTATTAAAAGAAAGAACTTAATACTAAAATTGATCAACATTATTATACAAATAAATAATTGAAAAAATAACTTTGATTTAAATAGACTGGTGCCCCCAAAAACGGAATACCACTCAGCATACGTTGGGGCTCAGTATAAGCACCAGCACTGGTTTTCAATGGTTCCGGTGGAGGGGCGCGCTGGGACAAGCAACCAAAAACAAAATAAATACAAAAACTCACTCCGTAGTTCATGGCAATGGTTAACTTATAGTCGAGGATGATTCGACAGCTTCATCGTGAGCTTCACCGTAGTGAAAGAAAAATAAAAAAGAACGCTAGTAATAGTAATGGCGAGAATCAATGCTATCTGTCAATGAAGAACATGTTAGGTCAACAGCAACACACTGTGACAAAAAGATGCAGGTGACTCTTTACGTTACAAAACAGGAATAGGCCACTTACAATCCATAACCTTTGTGAAGACAATTACGAAAGATTTTATTTAGTGTACCTATACCATAAGAAATAAATTCATTTGAGTCATGTGCCTGAAGTAGGTACCTATAACGCTTATCGTTAATGATAAATGAGTAAAAAAGACACTAATTACAGTTACAGAAGGTTGTAATATATCCAAGCAATAAGACTTGTTAAATGTTTCGAACAGCGTTCTATAGATCTAATTTTAACAATAAGTTCTTTAAAAATTCAAACCTGCGGCGAGTTACCATTATTTTTATCAAAAATATCTGTAAGTAAATAATATAATTATATTATTGAACACCATATATATACTTATCATGACGCGACTAATAATCTCGAAGATAAGAAAACATACGGAACACAATATTTTAATTGCGAACGTAAACCACGCCCACAGTCACGCGAGATCGCGTTTCGAAACCACCAAATATTTTTAGCCCTACCACTTACAGTCATATAAGTTTACCTCGAAAAATACTGTATCTACTGAAGCATAGGGTATAAATGTTTCTGCTAACTATAACTAATATTACTTCAATATTTGCAGAGGTCATTAGCCTTTTGTGTTCTGTTAAAATGAAATAATTTTTTTAAGAATCGAATCTGAAGTCGAATTTATCAGAGACGAAATGAAATGAAATATATCATGAAACATTTTATGAGGTTATAGTAAATGATCTGATAAATAATTATGAGGAAAATTGTAATTAAGTAAAGAAAACTTTCAATTACAATTTTCCTCATAATTAAAAAAAAAAAATACATTTTTAAATTTCCTTTCTCTACATTACTGTGTCCGTTACACTGATCATTTTCTTATACGTGTAATAGAAATAGATCATCTTTCAATGCCCAGCCCAATGTAATTTTTACACAGGATTCAAACTGAGGACTCCGGTCATCCAGTGGTAATAGCGATTAACATAGCACTAAGCCACGTAGGCAATTTCAGAAATTCCTTGTTACCTAAAATTCGATATTAAAAAAATATCGGTACGAGTATACATACCTACTATTACCTACTTGTTAACCAACTATGTAGGTACTTAAAACAGGTCATACCAAGGATTCGTAATTACCTATATTCGATCGATCTCTATTGGACTCCAATCCACCAATCACCTGCTTCGATTCTAAACTTCGATCGGATATAAATTATTTCTACCCAAATTCACCTGCTATAAATTTCATCTGATTGTGAGAAGCTATAATTTCCTTACGGCCAATAGGAAAAAGTTTATTGAAGCTCATTTTTAAAATGTTATAAAAAGCGACGCATACGCAGCCGCTGGGGGGCGGATACAATGCGTCGAGCTCAATTTCGACCACTTTTTATTTATGGTTTAAATATTCCTTCGTTATTTTATCTTTTCTACACATCTGCCGTAATATAACATGTTGCTACTGTATGGACATGGTAAGTAATACTTCGCAATAATGATATATCGTATAGCTTAAGCATAGAATCCTTTATTCCATACTCGCTCTAGGCTCAACAAGGACATTGGATAGGTCCTTTGGCCTTTATGAGTTATTTTCTTAACTTTTTTTTTATATTAGAGGAGGCAAACGGGCAGGCGGCTCACCTGATGGTAAGTGACTACCGCCGCCCATGGACATCCGCAACACCAGGGGTCTTGAGGACGCGTTGCCGGCCTTTAAGATAAGTGTATGCTCGTTTCTTGAAGGTTACCAAGTCGTATCGGTTCGGAAAAAGCGCCGGCAAGAGCTGGTTCCACAAAGTGGTAGTGCGTGGCAAAAAGTGCCTAAGGAAACGCGCAGTTGTGGATCGCCAGACATCGAGGTGGTGAGGATGGAACTTATAAGATACATGCCCGTAGTCAGTCCTTTCTATCCCGTAAACAGATACCATAATGTTCTATGTAGGAATAAGAACATTAAATTACGAGTATCTCGGAAATTGATAAAATAATAATACATAAACATTATGTTTCCTTAAAAGTACAACACCGTTGAGATCTGTATTAAACTATTTACAAATATATAATGTACTCTTACATAAAACAACCAGAAAAGACGCTTAAAAAGCTCAAGACAATGAGTATGTTAAGGTCTAATCCAAAGTTTAACAGAGATAATGTTACAGTGCAGTCAAGTAGATATCTAAATACTATTATTTGTAGGTGATTTTCATAACCAACATGATAATAAATAGGTACGCTACTTTTTGAACAGCGTGAACAAAATGTCTGCTGAATTTAAGACATGTAAGTGAAAAGATGGATGAGGATGGCTTCGGGCATTTCTACGTGAGTATAAACGATCGAAGCGCCTCCCAAGAACCATACATAATTCACCAATTAGATCGATAACCGGTCATAACATTACCACTAGGGACGTAAGACTCTAGCGAACTTCGAGTAAAAACTGATGGTAGAAAATTATAGATAATTGACCGATTACTGCGGCCCCAAGGCGGTACCACGCGGACGCTCCGTGCCGTCGGACGAGGTAATGTACCCATTATAAATGGTACCAGACATGTAATAGCATCGATTTCGATCCAGGATTCAGCGATGCTTATTATATTAAGTGAGGACCGAAATACGGTTTGGTGACGGCGTAATCGTTCATAATGATAGCGTGTAACCGGGCGCTCCGTTCCTACCGGCTTAGGTAGGTAGGTATCTACGTCCAGATTATTTCTTGGAATAACTTATATTATGCGAACTTTAAAACTTGTACATATTTAATGAATTTATTTTTCTATATAACTTACTACAATTTTTTTTTTTTAATTTTTACATATTTAATGAATTTTCCTTATATGTATTTATTTATTCGATTTTAGAGCTTTCTAAGTTAAAGTACCTACCTTCCTAATGAATAATCACAAACCTAATTAATGTATATGTAGTAATATATATATATAAATAAATTTATAAATGTAGTATGTGTAGTAATAATTAGTTATTACCAATCCCACTAAAATATGAATGTGAAAGGGGAGTACATCACGAGTGGCATTCCCGGTAGCTTCGATAAAGAGACTGAAAGCTATCGTAAATGGTTGCCAAATTCTGCATAGGATAAAAAAATGATAATTTAAGAAAACCTATTCTTGCCACAATCTCGTCCACAAGTTTTATTTTGGTTTGGGTTAGTATGTAATATGATAATAAAATATAATTTTTAGCTTCCTTTTCAAAATAAAATATAAAAAAGACTGCTTTTAAATAAAGATTCCATTCTCAAGACCAAATGACTATAACCAAAGTTATATTTTAAAAAACATAAATCTAATTGATTATATTTCATATAATGAACAAGTCTTCCCGGTTCCTTAGTGAAATAAAGAATGATGTGTCCGAAAGGATTCTCTAATATAGTTTAGATAACCTCTTAAGGCCGGCGTTCCCTGAAGGGTTATCCCTTTATTTCTGCAACAATCGCTCGGAAATTGATATTGATGCGGAAAGGGCAGGTTTTCCATAAAAATAGGGTTTATTTGAATAAAGGATGACCGGCCGGGTGAGGCCGTGACGTGTGATAGCCCGTATACTTTATGAGATTGTCTGTATTAGCCCTCTACCGTGATTCATAGTTGGACGCTGTTAAGCAATTCAGATTTCAGTGTTCAACAAACAGATACAGTGTTCACAAAATGATAAAAATGTAAATTTTGATACCAATCGCTTCCTTGTGAGCTGGACTACATATTTCAAAAGATATATATGTATCATTTAAATCATTTTAATAGCAAAAATATTGAATAAACTAGCGGGCACGATATCCTAAATTTTTTAGAATATTTAATAATAATGCACCATAGTCTATTACTTTGATTGCTATAAAATAATAATAATTACAAAAAAACTATTATTTCTGTTACTATTATGTTTGCAAAGCCCGTTAAAAAATGTAACCCTGTTAGTTTTCTTGAGTCACATGAAAATTTCTAACGATTTTCTACAATTTTAAGAACACTGAAGAATTTATGTAAGTTTTCACAGGTATAGGTACCTAAATATTTATAATAATGTTGAATAATATCCGCCATTTATCAGAAAATGTATAAAAACTTACTTCCTTAAAAAACATACCAGTGATATACCATTGCCTTATACTTTTGTTTTAATGTCATTACGGCTGAGCGCGGGGCATGACAAACTTCCGTGAAATGGGGTAAAAATAATTCTGTGTCGGCCTTGCCATGTGCCGGACTCCGGTTTGATTCCCGAGAGGGTCACGATGTAGTGTCACGCCTATTATTCGCCAATATATCTTCTGTTGACGTCA
This sequence comes from Anthocharis cardamines, assembly GCA_905404175.1. NCBI lineage: Eukaryota > Metazoa > Arthropoda > Insecta > Lepidoptera > Pieridae > Anthocharis > Anthocharis cardamines. The sequence goes on from FR989959.1 coordinate 8,574,865, forward strand.
ATATTTTTACTTTTGTGTATTTCTATCCATTTGGGAGTTCATTACTAACTTTAGATGTAAGAGGGTTATTTTGTGTTCTTGCTGACGACCGACGTTTCTATAATGATTTGATAATATGTTTCGCTTTTATCTTTATAAATTATTATTACTATGTATTTGCAGAATTACTTTAAAAATATGTATTATTGTAAAGTAAAAAATTAGTTACTTATTATAACTGTTCGATTGGAATTCTCTGCAGGCTCAAAGCATTCATTCCTTCAACCTTGTAAAATTGCATCTTTTTATTTTCTCTTTCTGCTCTATTGGCATAATACCGTATTATAGTCTATAACTAATATTTCATACATAATCAGTCTTGTTTTTGTGCGCTTTTTCCTATGATTTTTGGTTTGCCGTTAAGAAATTGGTATCAGTATCCAGTGATTTTTATGTAATATTACAATAACTATAACTTTTTTTGGTACGAAAAACTACATATTATATTGATATTCTATATATCGATACACCTAAGTTAAATAACTTTGTTTGAAGTCTGATATCAGTTGTCTAATATCAGATATCGGCAGACTAGTGTGACGCTCATTTGATGTGTGACTCCACGCAGCTACATAACATCAATGATGCGCTGTCGACCTATGTTTCCTACTGATTCGGAAATTCAGACTGAAACTGATACGCGCAACCATCTCACGGATTCATAATAATATATTCATTAATCATTGATGACATATCGTCCAATCCGTTACAGAAAATACGGCCAACTAAGTACAAGGAATGATAGTTATAAAATATTCCTACGTATTTGTACGTAGGTAATACAACTGTCATAGTTTCAACGGGTTTGCGTGTTTGCCTCATGTTTGTCAAGTGAATATAAACGATAGTTGTTTGTGTCTCTTATATACGATAGTTAACCGCTCAATTCAACTCTATTTATACTGAGAATGTGAGCACAAAATTACAAGTTATGCAAGATAGCATAATAAGACTTTTCGATCCAAACTTAGGAAATAAATGGTTCTATCAATAGCAAGATATGGCTAGAACGGCTGAGGGATGGGATATCTTAAAGCAAGGAAATACACAGTTATCTCACTATACCTATACAGTCTGCCACCTGGATCAAAAATTGTAGTGAATCTCAAACTCTCACAGAAAACGAGAGGCTATTGGATTGGAGGCTTATTGGGATGAAGTTAACTCATGAAATACACGGTTTTTTGAATAAAACATGTTAATGTATATAAGCTTTATAGAGCACTGAAAAATTTAAAATTGAAAATATGAGGGAAAAAAGAAAAGAAAAGATTTTCTAGAATTAATTTCAACCTTTAAATATGCATATCTGCTGCTCATTTTTATAGAGATTATACTTTAATATGAACTAAAAAACGTATTTTCGGACCTAGATTTTTTGGCTTATAGTAAAGTAACCCTACTTGTTATTGAAGCTATTAATATAAAAATATTAAAAAGACCAGACCTACATTTCATGGTAATAAGTCGTGAAACAATACACTTATGGAAACGGAACAAAGTATGCCTCTCATAATATTAACACCGATTAACTTCACAAACATTAAGCACTCAAAAGTAAACTCTATTGTATAGAGTTGTGGTTTAATTTTCTTTGTGATGTATTGAGAAGTAAAACCAAAGAATTGACATGTACACCGCAGTTCAATTAGGCTAATGGGATAGGGCTCAAAGGGATTAAATTAATTAGTAAGAAAGTTCCACTCCATTTTGTAATACCGTCTTTGTTTGTCACCGATGCGATTTTTCCACAAAGGGGAGTATTTTCTTATTGGAAAATTCTGATAAAAATTTGAAAGATATCGATTACACATTAAAGTATTAAAATGTTAACGTAATATATTATAAAATGAGTCTTGAACTATAATTATTATTATATAACATAATTATTACTTTTATAAATCTGATTCTTTATGACAAAAATATGTAAACAACAAAATCTTCCGATTTACCTATTCATAAATTGGTATTCCGCTTTGTTCTATTTAATAGCTCCTACATTTATATAGATAACCTACTACCTATGTACCTAATACCAAAGAACTCTAAGTCTTATTTTTTCAACAACTCCAATAAAAACTCAATTATAAGTCATGTCACTTCTCTCAAAGCGAGGCATTAACAGCGTGTAAGCTCGTTACACCTAATTAACGATATTAAAATAGGTCGCATAGCCGCAAAGGAGCGTCCCATGCTTTCGCACATTGTTGTAAGCTATAAAACGCAAACGCTACCCTCCTTATTTATCCCAATGAGAATTTTAAATTAACTGTGTAAAGCTTCCCCAGTGGATGGCCGCTGGGATACTGGCCTGAGAGTCGAGGTGTTTTAGTGTGTTCCACTTGCGACTTTTTGTTTAGTATTCCTCAATTTTTTATTTTTGTTATAATTGCTATTGAATATTATTAATTTTTGCTTTAACCGTAACTTGTTATGTTGTTATTTGTATACGAAGTATAATTTTGTCTATCTATTACATTTTACAGCGAATTTACTCTGTGTATATTTTTAACGTTTTAATGAAAATAACTTGAAAATAAAAACTTAGTTGATGTTAAATCCCACAAAATCATAAAAACGTCTAAGTCCCATACTAATTTAAAAAAGGAAATTATATTATCCTCATCTACTACTGTAGGTACTATAAATACATAGTATATGATATGTTATATTTCATAACATTTAATTCAAACAACAAGTTTACAATTTATTTGACATACAGATTGTCCCATATAACATACCTTATAACTAACATAAAATAAGAACATTAAAAATTTTGAGATGAAGTATTTTTCATGAAAATAATTCAATTCAAAACAAAATTATTTATTGTACCAAAAAAAAATAAACAATATAACAAACATAAATAATCTGGAGAAGTGAATAATACATTCATCGTCTAAAGACAAGCCCATATAACGGTAATATGGTGCAAAGCGGAATACAGCAAAATGTAATACTCTGGTCATTATATCGCGTTCTTGTAAACAAGTCGCAGGCACTTGTCGCTGATATATCTTGGTGCGGTCGCCGCCAGCCCTTTCCGGATGCTTTACTGTTGCTTTTACATAAATTGAAATTATTATTTATATTAATTGCGATTTGGGAATGTAATTGCTTTCTTTACCGCAACAAATGTGTTTTTGCCAGAAAAAAGCATATATAAGCCTTGTGTAATAGACCTATGGTAACATAGAATTCCTATAGATATAAAAGATTTCAACCAATTTATTTTTTGTACTTCTCTATATTTTTATTACGTTAATTTTTCTTCGAGCTTCATAATTTTTGTACGATCTTCAGAACTTCTGCGGCCTTCAGGCTCAAAAGCTATGGCAGGGTAACCATATACCTATGTATAAACCTATTGAATAATGAAAAATAACACTTCGAACCTGGACTGTACCATACTCTCTAAAAGCAGTATTATTTTCGTCTTACATTACGAGAGGTGACAATGAAATTAGTTTTGTATAAACCTTTTTATTACTTAAATATCTAAGAGGAATCATCTTTCTTAGGTGTAGGTTTGCCCTACTTTGAATCCATTACGAAAACGCCTTCTGAAAATCTTGAGGTGATGCACACAACCATTTCATGGTCTTCCTCCTCTTAGCCTTTCCTGCCGGCCTAGCATAACCGCCACGAGATATCTCGCGGACGAGAGAAGACAAACTAAGATGTAAGATATCTCGATATATCTCGACATCGACAATTTTTGATATTAAAAGTCGAGTTTTAAGTGTGATTGTCATGTTATACCCGGAAGAAATAAAGAGATAGTCGATTAAAACACAAGAAAACGGTCGACAAAATTTTGTCGCGGTTGTCATGCTAGGCCGGCTGATAAGTGGCAGAAACACAATTTCGCTGCAGGATATTAATATTGCGGGCATTTTGATTTCTATACCTATATAATATGAAGATCTTCCACAGTATGGAATCTTCGTCGCCGAACTGTCAATAATAATGTTTTAAGAGATCGCGGTCAGGCCACAATAGGTACTGAATGTCAGGTTAAAGTGCAACAGCCGGCCTAGCATGACAGCCGCGACAAAATTTTGTCGACCGTTTTCTCGTGTTTTAATCGATTATCTCTTTATTTCTTCCGGGTCTAATATGACAATTACAATTAAAACTCGACTTTTAATAACAAAAATAGATATATTTGTCGATCGAGATATCTTTTCTATCAAAATTGTCGATGTGGAGATAAAATATATAGAGATATCTTACATCTTAATTTGTCTTCTCTCGTCCGCGACATATCTCGTGGCGGTCATGCTAGGCCGGCAGCTCCTTGATTGCGGATCTGCGGCGGGGGTGCAACGTCGCCAGGCGTGCGTATCGGCGGTGCCGTCGCAGACGTCGCCGCGATGAGCTTGAGGAGGGGCTGCTCCGCGAGGAGTATGGGCGGAGGAAGGAGGCGTTGCAGAGTGCCATCAGCGAGGCGAAGGCGAAGGGAAGGGAGGAGATGCTGGAGGGTCTCAATCGGGATCCCTGGGGCCGCCCCTACCGTGCCGTGAGGAGGAAACTCCAAGGTGCGGGGGCCCCGCTCACGGAGACCCTTGAGGCAGGCTTCCTGGAGCAGGTGGTGGCGGCGTTGTTTCCTGCAGCGCCGGAGATGGTCGTCCCGCAAATGGGCGCGGGGAGTTCGGGAGTGGTGGTGGAGGAGGCTCTCCCGATCACGGACGGGGAGTTCCAAGAGGTGTGTGAGCGCCTCAGGACTAGGAGGAGGGCACCGGGTCCTGATGGGGTACCCAGTCGTGTCCTGGCCATAGCGGTCGGGCACCTAGGGGAGGAGCTGCGGGGACTGTACGACAAGTGCTTACGCATCGGACAGTTCCCAAAGCTATGGAAGGAGGGGCGACTTTGCCTCCTTCCTAAGGAGGGGAAACCGGCGGACTCTCCGGCGGCTTACCGGCCAATAGTCTTGTTGGACGACGCTGGTAAGCTTCTGGAGAGGGTCATCGCTATGAGGGTGTGCGGGCATCTCAGGGATGTGGGCCCTGATCTGGCGGAGGCTCAGTACGGCTTCAGGGCGGGTAGGTCGACGATCGACGCGATCACGGCCCTGAAGTCGTACACACAAGGGGTTGTTTCAGGTGGTGGGAGGGCGTTGGCGGTGTCACTCGACATCGCCAATGCCTTCAACAGTCTTCCCCTAGGGGTGATTGTGGAGGCGGTTCGTTCCCATGGGGTGCCTCTCTATCTCAGGCGCCTCATTGGGGACTATCTCACAGGGCGGAGAGTGTGCTACGTCGACGGAGGGGGTTCCCTAGTCCGGCGTAGCGTGGAGTGTGGGGTCCCACAAGGGTCGGTCCTCGGTCCCCTCTTGTGGAATATCGGCTACGACTGGGTGCTCAGGGGCGCGCTCCTTCGTGGGATGCGCGTCCTGTGCTACGCAGACGACACCCTAGTTGTGGCCAGGGGGGGGACGTTCGCAGAAGCTGCTGGGCTGGCGTCTGTGGGGGCTTCGCTCGTGGTTGAGCGGATTGAGGCGCTCGGGCTGAGGGTGGCGCTTGACAAGACGGAGGCGCTGCTCTTCCATGGCCCAAGGAAGGGCCCACCGTCGGGTGCGTCTATTGTTGTTGGGGGAAACAGGGTGGTGTTGAGGTCCAGGATGAGGTACCTGGGCCTCGTCTTGGACGGGAGGTGGAAGTTTGAGGCCCACTTCTCGTCGCTGGATCCGAAGCTGATGGGGGTGGCTGGCGCTCTGAGCCGTCTGCTGCCCAATCTAGGTGGTCCCGACCAGAGTGTCCGGGGGCTGTACTGTGGAGTGATCCGCAGTATGGCCCTATACGGGGCCCCGATCTGGGCGGATGCGCTGAGCGCTGCAAATAGGAGGGCGCTGAGGAGGCCGCAAAGGATCGTCGCGGCGAGGGCAGTCCGTTGTTACAGGACTGTCTCCTTCGCGGCGGCCTGCGTACTGGCGGGCACCCCACCATGGGAGCGGGAGGCGGAGGCTCTTGCCTCAATCTATTGTTTCAGGGTGGAGGCGAGAGTGGAAGGTGTTTTCCCGGCGGCTGAAGGTCTGGCAGATTTCAGGCGTCGGGAGCAATTTGCGGTGTGGGAGCGGTGGAAGGACGACCTGGCCAATCCTCAGGTGGCGGGTCGTCGGACCATCGAGGCGGTCCTACCGGTCCTCGAGGACTGGGGTAAAAGGAAAAGGGGGGCTCTGACTTATAGAGTGGTGCAGGTGCTGACCGGACACGGTTGCTTCGGTCGGTACCTGCACAAGGTGGCCCGGCGTGAGCCAACGCCGGAATGCCATGAGTGCGGTGCGGCCGAGGACACGGCGCAGCACACCCTGGCCGAGTGTTCTAGGTGGGCGCGGCAACGCCACGACCTATCATCCGTCGTCGGCGGGGACTTGTCCCTGCCGAGTGTTGTCCGCGCCATGTCGCGGGATAGATTAAGTTGGGCTGCCGTGGTCTCCTTCTGCGAGCAAGTTATGCTACAGAAGGAGACTGCGGAGAGGGAGAGAGAGCGTGCTGCGTTGGCAGGCACGGTTAGGGCTAAGAGGGGGGGAGCGCGAAGGAGAAGATACGCTCATCTCCTGGCGCTCCCGTAAAAATATAAGTTGTTGTTATTTGTTGTTTACTGTTGTTTTGTTTTTGTTGTTTTTATATATTGTTGTGCTACTTTGTGGCAAATCGCCGAGGCCGCGGTCGCTTACTCCTGTTATCCCGCGGTCTCAACTCGGCGAAAAGTGGGGCCAGAGGGGGTTTAGTGGGTCGGGGCACCAGGCTGTCTGGCTAGCAGACAGTCGCGAGTGACCCAACCCCACACTCTCCCGGTAAATGTTTAAAGAGCCCCGCCGGTGAGGGAGGGCGAGAAGAGCAATGCTCTAAAAAAATTGTCTTGCCCTCGGTTTGGTGAAACTTCCCCCTCTTTAAAAAAAAAAAAAAAAAAAAGGCCGGCAGCTCCTTACTACATAATGGTATTAAGTTCGACTGTATTCCTCCGTTGTATTGGCAATAGAAGCAATGATCCATTCTATTGAGTAGCAAGTTATGCAGTTACCCCGCGAGTCGTAAGGGCGCGCTCCTATCAATCATTGAAGGCTTTTTTGAATTTAATAAAATAAAATTTGTATTTTGTCATTGGCGCTCCCTCGCGTTTGTGACAGGGACGGATTCAAACTTGCAATTTTTTACATACGCGTTTTTACGATTTTTATTAGTACTGATATACTTAGGTATGTGATTATATCAGTACCGAGTATTTACTATGAACTTGTACTATTCAGGTTCTTTTACTTTAAAGTAGAGCAAAGCTTCTGCATACAACAGCAAGAGCTTGCGACCGAAGCGTGACCCATTTGCATACCCACCTGAGTGATCTAAATGATATCAATCACTTTTGCGCTTGACTGTAAAAGAGTAATTAATATGTGGCACAATTTAACCTTTTTTAAAAAAAAATATATTCTTAACATTTTGATTGCAAAATTATATTTTATTTAATTTCGAGGCAGAAATAATCTTGTTAATATAATATAATAAATTTCAAGTCTTATCTTTTTAGAAGAAATATTTTTAAGTCTAAACATTGCATAAAAATTAAAAATATCCTTCGCTTATATCTCGTATCTAGTCAAAATTTATAAGTACAAAAATATGAAGCCGTTTGTTGTCCTGCTAATTCGGCCCTGTGTAAAGGCAGGAGTTGGCGCGACGGCAATGCAGCGCATCTGTCACCGTTCAACTTCCCTTTCCCCCCATACCTCACACCCCTCACACCCGCGCAACACCTCACCTTGTAAAAAGAATGCGATGTTACTGAAAATGTGGAAAATGTGCAATTTAAACACAGTTTAAAGTTAGTTTTTTGGCTACAGGTACTTAGGGGTTTGCAAGTTGAGTAAATCCCAAAATATGCGAAACATTAGGAATATACTTTCGATGTAGTCATTGAAGCATTTAACCCATTGTTATGTGTTTCTTATCGGTCGATTACACTCGACACTTGAACGGATATTTGTTTTGAATATGGGTTATTATCGTTAGAATTTTGACTTTGATTTTTATTGTTTTTTTACAGAGCAGACAACCGAGCAGGAGGGTTACCTGATGGTAAATCACCACCGCCCATGGACATCCGCAACTTTTAAGTCTCAGATGCGTTGTCGGCCTTTAAAAAAATATAGGCTCTTTTTTTGAAACCAACGAGGTCGTACGTAAACTCAAATTATAATAAAATATGCTAACGTATTAAGTAGGTACCTATACGTAATTAGATAAGAACCACGTTACTAATACAATATTAATTGTAAAATAAGTTTGATTCTCGTGATTTAAAGACAGCGCGTAGGAAATAGATATCGAGCGTATTTTTTTTTAATTTACCCCCTCCTCCTCCAATTCCCCCTTAATAAGTATTGTTGCTATTCTGAGTGGTAAACTTCCTCATAAAACACGTTTAGTTCAATCGTATTTGAATTATTTGGCAATTTTAATATAAATAGTTACACTCATATATCCGAATAATATTAAAAACATGTTGCAATTCTCCAATTGAACTATTTTCAATATTATAAAAGCAATTTATCATAAATAACTACCAATCTAACTTCAATAAAAACATTTTTAACAACATAAACTCAATTTGAATATCATAACAAAGCATTCTACCCAAGATCGAATCGAGCTTATTGCGAACCATAGCTTTTATTATAAAAAGGGTTATTTTCTCAAAATGTAAGGCGCTGCACCGAAATAATGATTAATGATCGCAAATAAGCGGGTGAGTGTGGCTTGGGCAAAAAGTGGAGTGCATCGGAGCATCGAACTGAGTACAATGTGGACTTGTAGCACCCGCGATGCATACTACTTAATAATACTTGCTTGTGTACATATTCTTTGGTGCCATAAACAATTGTACAAATTAGTGCTTTTGAATTATATGTGCAAGGACTTTATATGTTATATATATAAAGTCCTTGTATATGTGAAACTAGCGGATCCGTCAGACGTTGTCCTGCCGGAATGTTGGCTTCAAAAATAAAAACAATATTTCTATAATTGAGTAGGCACTTATGCTATTTTCCCACTAATATGTCACTGATCTGAACACAGAACAGGAAAAATTATTCTGTTCTGTGGATCTGAAGTGGAAATTAATTTTGTCCACAAATATAAGCGTGCATGACGTGAGCTGTCAATTGCCGAAGATGGCGGAATTCCGAACCTAATTTATTTTAAAATTAATGTCCTATATATATTTTTTATCTGAATTCATCCGATATTTTAATAATTATTTTGATATTCAGAAATAGAAAAATCTAATAAATAAAATCATTAAAATCGGTGCAGCCGTTTTTAAGTTATAAATTGTGTAACTAACATGACTTTTTTTATATAATATTTAATATAGATATAGAAGACAGCCAATATAGATTAACCCACTCTATGACCGACGAAGGCCTGTTACAAAACTTGAAATGTGTTTGCTTGTAGCCGAATTATTTTTAAAGGGTGTGCTGACGCGTTGGGTAGTTCACCTTTCGTAGGTTTTGATAGGTCGTGGGTTCGATTCCTACATAACATACTATTGGCTTTGACTACACTGGTATTGAGTTTTGAGAATTAAAAAATGTTAAGAATTAGAAAAAGATATATATAAATCTATAAATCGTTTTGAGATTATTGACAAGATGAAACATAAATACTAAATAAATTACTAATAAAATAAAAATTATTTATATGATACATTACCTATATACAAAAGAGTTTTTAATACATATCATGTTTGACATCCTAATAAATTTCTGTAAAAATGGTTTTCCCTACGTACGCGGGTCGGAGGATTGTTCAAATTCTGACCGGGTACCTAACTAAACATCATTCATAGATGGAAAATCCGTAGATGATTTCTGTCTATGAACTTTTGAATGCATGAAGTAAAAAATAGGTCGCGTCAGAGAATGATGTTCTGTGGTTGAGGTGTCAATTATCAAGTGACTGTCGGTTTCTAACTTCGATCAACAATACTATGTCAATGGTTTCTAATATAAAAAATAAAAAAAGGCTTTTCTCTACGATTTCCCATTATAACTTCGTGTGGTGGAGTGGCTTGTAAATATTTTACAAATAACACTTCACTAATCAAGTTTAGCGGAGTATTAATCAATTCCTGTGATTAATTCGAGGGTGATAGGTGCGTCAGTGGCAGACCGGCAGGTGGCAAATCTACAGGAAACAGTGTAATTAGAGCAGCCTTCCGAACACTTCGAATATTCACGGCCCTACAAAATCAACAAATGTACCGTTTCCTATACTTTTTTTTGTTTTTCTACGCAATTAATGTTATCTTATAAGATAATCGTAATCGTGACCGCCTCCGTGGTTCAGTGCTAAGAGCGATGCGTTTAGCATAGAAGTCCTGGGTTCGAATCCCGGGGTTAAAAAATTGTTTCGGTCGGGCAGGACACAGAAGGCTGATCACTTACTTACCTGTAAAGAACTACGATCAGTGAAACAGACATAGAAATGGAACACGTTGACGGACAATACGCCTGTCGCCTGAGAACGTCAAATTTTTACCAGAGGGGTGAGCACGAACAAGTATCGAAAGTATTCGTATCGTCGAACTGTCATTTGTATGAAATTTCAAATGATTTTTCATACAACTGACAGTTTGTCGATTCGAATACTTTATCGATAGTCATTCGTGCTAGGCCCCCTGAAACGGCATTCTGTAGTATCACCACTGATAGAATTTCTATCTTATTATTTAACCTACCGTGTTAATTGGGCAGAGTGACTGGTCATGATATAGCAGGAACAACAAATAGAGTACCTAATAGGTACTATTACAATATTAAAGAAACATTGAAATACTTTCTGGGTAACGAACAAGAACCTAGAAGTCAATACCAACCGATTGGATTTATGGAATTACAAAAAACCAGGGCCAGATAGTAGAGGTGTTGGGGCAATAAAGGAGTAGAGGCCCCAAATTATTTTCATGTTAACAATATAATCATGTTTGTACAAAGCACATTAGGTAAAGGTAAAACAGCGAAAATAATATCGAATGAAATTTTTTTACTAGTGTTTAACTTCTCGTCCAAAGAAAGATTTTTTTCCGTATTTTCTATTGTGGAGGCCCCGGATGCCCTCTCCTAAATCCAGCCCTGATCGAGTGTATTAATTCGTCTCATAAAGATATGATAACACTTACCAACAAGTTTACCTGGCATAACATTTCACACCTTCGGGACTTCGTAGCAAATGTCTTGGCGTCTTAAAAAAAATTGTATTCTAATTTAACACGCATTCGACTCAGTGAGGTAGGTACGGTGACATTTTATAATATATTCTTATGATATTTTAAAGCTGAAATTCATTAAAGTATTGGCTGAAAAATAATATCTTATGACAGCGTAATCATCTAATGTCCTGTAATATTAGAATTTGTATATGATTTATAATAAAACTGATAATTTTGAACATTACTTAAAAATACTTTCGATTCAATTCATTATATTTGTCTTATATGCCAATGAGTTCGATGTTACTAGTATAATATATTTGGATAAACTTTAGTCTATTTATTTTTTAAAGTTTAAAGCTTATTTTATAAGTAGGATATGTTGCATAATAATAATAGGATTACCTCAGCTGACTTTAGATTACCTTATATAATTCTCTGAAGCGCACAAAAACTATGACCCTGTGGTCAGTTACGATGAATTGTGTCAACGTAATTACATACATATTCGCCTTGATTTAGCAATCTGGCACAAGGTCTCTGACTCCTTTGAAATGGGGATCTCGTTGAATACCTGTGAATATTTTATAGACGAATAGGTACACACAATTCCTTAACAAGAATCAATCAATTGATTTATTGTTTACCTTAAAAGAAAACTGCAAAATATATAATATCACAGAAAGTTAATTGCCGATACAAAATTCCTTATAACCCAGTAGGTACCTATGTATAATAAGTATTCTTACGTAACTTGTTTTGTATATATTTTAAATACACCATATTTTTTTACCTAACTTTTTTAGTGCAGAGACACGTTTCTTACAAGTAAAATTATTAATTATATCATTTTCTTAGTCTTATATGCAGTTAAGAGGATAATGTTAAAATAAATAATTTTACATGACAGTTAAAATCTTTAGTAAATACAGGCGTAAAATCAACCATCGTGACTCCTGTCAGCCATTCGGTCGACTAGGCCGCTGTCACCGCACATATGACACTAATGAGCCCAACCCTTTGGGACAGATGCCGTCATGACCAAATTATACCTTCTCACTTCACATACGGATTCCTACGTAATACATTATTTTCAAGCTGATATTCTGATGATTCGTGTGATTGGTTCTTCATCTACAACATTTCGGCCACATCCTAATACCTGCCATGCGTTGAGATTCTATAATATTCTAAGGTTTTACTATAATAGCAATGTACATTCCCGAGTTCTTAGTGGGGCAGACACATCTGTATCTATTTCTCTGATTTTTTTTCTTTACATGCAAATAGATCATCAGCCAGTCGTCCGTCGGTGTCCTGATTAAACGAAAATATTTGTGTTCTGTTCGTGATTTGAACCCTGGACCTCTGATGGTAATTGCACGACTAAGCTGACTAAGAGCTTTCAACGAAAATGCTGTCTGTTTTATCTACTAGTGCTTTTTATACCCAATATAATGTGTACCTAACAATATCGTAAGATCGTAATATAGCTCCTAAACACATTATAAAGTACTATTTACAAGCTAAATCTAATATATAAAATTTCCATGTCACAATGTTAGTTACCGTACTCCTCCGAAACGGCTTCACCGATTTTTACCAAATTTTATATGCGTATTCAGTAGGTCTGAGAATCGGCTACTATCTATTTTTCATACTCCTAAGTGATAAGGGTTGTTCACCCTTAAATATATATTTTTTTAATTTTTGGACGAAATTTTTTGTTATTATTTTTTTATAATGTGGCATTAACAAATACATACAACCCTATATTTTCACTCTTTTATTACTAACCCCTGCTTTTTTTTGTCAAAAAATCTAGACCCGTGCGAAGCCGGGGCGGGTCGCTAGTATCCTAGATATTTTATCAAATGATTTTTCAATTCTATTGATAGAATTGAAGAAGCATTTGATAAGTTCATAATTTAACTTTATACTAGTCAATTTGTTAGCTTGGTTGCTCACTTTAATTACTTTCTTAAGAACAATGGAACAATTCAATTAAATTACCAACTAATATCATCCGATACAAATATAGATATACTAAAAATACCTACATTTTTTTACAGATGTAATTAGAGTCGGAGGCGGTAATTAAAATAATTAAAGTAATTAACAGATGATACTCTGTAATTACACTCTATAGCGTTACAAACATTACTCATGTGTGTTACGTTAATGTTACAAAAAGTGTAACTTAGCTCCATCGTTCATATTTCATTTCCATAAATAATATTCAATAATGCAGACTTATTTTTTAAGCATTGAAGTTACCGAGACATAAGTATAGTATGCATGACAGCTTCTGAAGAAAAACACCACATTAACACTACAATTGCGTGCTATCGATTAGTGAAAGGATTTTAAATTGATATAATATTCACTAGTTCAATGTTTTTTTTTAATGTTGGATATCGACAGACGAGCGTGAGGTTCACTTGATAGTAGACACCGTAACATCAGTCAATGATTCTATGTCAATCAACTTTTTACTTCGGCATTCAAAAACCCATAGATTGACCTAAACTCGCGATGTACACCATTTTGCAAACTATGAATGGTGGTTCATTACCTGATCGAAATTTGGATATTCCTTCGACCTATTTAGTACTCAAAGTGACCATACGTGAGGAAAACATACTTACAGAAAATTATAAACATGTCACTCCGGTTATATTCGAACCCGCGACCCATCAGAGCGCAAGGTGTTCTACAATTCGGGCCAACTAGCCCGTCGAAAATTATTATTGTCACACAGGCAAAAAGCATTAATAGATTATTTAGCATTATTAGAATATTACGACCTTATTCAAAAACGTATTAAAAGTTTGATGTAAGTAGTTAGTTTTGTTCCTTTCGTTTTGTAGTCTTTTTATATTCGATAGATCCAGACATAATTTATTTTAACTATATCAAGCTTATAATACGTTTATGAATAATAAAAGCCGTAGAATATAATGCACTAACATCGGCTTTATAACTAACCTATAACTAGCAACACGCCCCGGCTTCACTATAATGCAATGTACTGTACACAAATAAGTATCCTATATTATAGAATAGCAATTGCCCCCGCAACCCCCTTGTGGGTGGAATTTCGTAAAATCAGTTCTTAGCTGACCTCTACTCGCCGAAAGGAATATTCCCTACCATATTTCAAGTCGCTACGCCTTATGGTTCCAGAGATATCGTGCTGAGTCAATATATAGGAGGGAATCTCTTTTATATATATAGAATATAGATAATGTAGCTTTCTATTGATGAAATAATTTTTAAAATCGGTTCAGCAGGTCCAGAGATTATCCCCTACAACCTCACAAACTTTACTTCTTTATAATATTCTCATATATGCGTCATTAAAAGTTAGCATAAATAAAGGCTTTGAAGCATTATTTAAATTTAAATTAGAATAACTAGTAAAAATAAAGCCTGATGATTAAAACGAGCTTTGAATGGCTGATGTCCGTGAATAGCAACGTAGAATATTTAAATAAGTTTTTAACTTCGTTTAATTATTCCTTTTTCCCGTTGAATATTCATAGCTAGGAAACGACCAATAATAATATAATAAAAAGAAATTCCTTCTACAAAATCGATTTGGATTTATTATAAGTCGAGTCGAGTCTCCTAGTGAGGCATTGGGCAGACTCATTTCTGAGTCTGTTTCACTGAATATTTATCTTTACAGGTAAGTAGGTGATCAGCCTTCCACCCAAATGAAATAGTATTTTTAATCTTGTTTCCCCGGAATTCAAACACACGAAGCATCGCGCATACTATCCATACCACTAAGCCATAGAGGCGGCGGATGTAGGTATATATCATAACCAGATCTAAAAAAACTCTAGGTAGGTAAGTACATTTTTAGGTAAGTAAATTTGACGTTATAAACATATAGAGGAACACAAATTTTTCAATATATGTTTATGTAGTACCTACCATGATGAAGTTTCAACTACAGTGACACTAACAATAAGATTAGATCAGTATATTTTTAATATCCAGTAGCAAACTTTCTTTAAATTTCGAGTAAAACACGTACCTACGAGAAATGCGTGCTTCAGTTGCAAATGCTGAGCAAATCGCAGACAACTTCCAACCGAATTAACAGAATTTTTAAAAATTTAAATCTTAACTATCATAAGGTCATGACTAAGTGACAGATTCGTAATTCAACTCTGAATCGTATTTATGCAAAACATCGATATGTCATTTTGGGAATTTATAGAATTCTATATAAAATGAATCGAATTTATGCAATACAAATCGTTATGCCCTTTTGAGAAATCGTAGAATTCTGTACGACTCCATAAAGTAAAGAGTAATCTATAGAGATTATTCTTTATAGAATCTATACAAAGCCCGAGAAAGAAGTCTCAAAATGCAGGGTATAATTAAGACGGCCACCAGCCGAGCGACCGAGGCCTTGACCGACAGCCCTAATGAGACCCGCGTGTACGCTGAGCTTGAACCTTATCACCACACGTCAATATCGTCTCTAAGGAAGAACCGAAGGAATTCAACTGCATTTCCTTTGCTTAAATTATTCACGGTAGCTTATTTTTTTAATGATATGTAAATACGGACTGCGTGTAAAATGTAGAGTCAGCTCTACTATTATATTTACAATTAACGAAATAATCAATTACTATTGTTTTCGGATTAATTTACCTATTAATTGAATTCAGAAAGACAATTTTTAAAATCGACCGCCATATTGTTACAATGCATTTCTCATGCAATGTCCCGTTCGCTAAACAAAAATCAAACAAAAGATACGTAGCGATGAGCCGGTTACTAAAGTTTTTTTACTTTTATTCGGTCGACAACAACGCGATCAAACGAAGAAGGTATTATGTCGTTCCGAAGACTCAACTCAAATCCCACGTACACAAAAGGCTTAACTTTCCCAAAACAGGTTTTCTTTAAAGACATTTTGTTTTTCAATATAAAAGCTTCAACACGAGAGCTCCGCCTACACTTGATTTAAAATTAGAACACTTGCGTGATAAACGCCGGTAACTTGGAATTATATGGTAAAATGTTAAACTTTATTTACCCGGTAATAGAGTACATTATTCAATAAAAAAATATCTGCAGTAAGGTGGGTCGATCCGTAAATGCTATTGGCCCAATAGCGCAATGTGAAATAAACAAGATATACGAGAGAACGGGACGGCACTAATCAACGGGTAGAGCACTGCACTTTGCGAACGAACTCGTGTTAGTAACCACTGTTATAATTCTTAAAAAAATGTTTTATAAATTAAAAACTCACGCAATATAAAAACGAAATTCTAAAACTACTTTGAATATAATCTAAATTGTAAAGTTCCCAGCGAATGAGATATAACATAGCCTTGTGATGCAGGTCAAACAAAGAAAGAAGATTCATTTTGCTTTTGTGTTGCTTATTCGAGTTTATTGGAAGTGCTACGTGGCCAACAATGAATTTTAAAACGTAGTGATATGTAAAATAGAGTTCAAAGTCGTACAGAGAGTATTTTGAGTTATAATCTTAAAGAATTAATTCTTATATGAAAATGGGCATGGCGGCGAGCGAACAGTGACGATTCGTTTAGTAGACAGTTGACAGTCGACACGCCACACTGACATTCCGATAGTAGGACTGATAACAAATCTATTGATATTTTTTTATTGACTGTGCGTTTGAACATAGTGATTATAAATATTGTTCAAAGGATTATGTGTTGAGTGAAGTGATGTGTTAAGTTCAATGACTAAATGATGTTATGAAATGTAACTTGTGATTTATTAAGTATTTAAGTAAGTAAGTTCTAAACTTATTTTTCTAACTAACACGACAATAATTTTAAAGATATCTACATACAGTGCTAAAATATGCTGTTAATATACTGAATTTTATATGAGATATACTTAGCTAGCATATTTCATGATTAACCATGATAAAAAATTCAAATAAATATTAAATCACTTGAATTATTTGATCAAAATCAACCGCAAGTCTTTCCTATTTTGCCATAAATCGAAAATATTTAAAATATTGAGATATATGATTTTAGGTAGAGTCGAAAATAAGAGAAATAGAGTGACGTCTCTACCTCAATAAAAAGTATATATTACTTGAAAAATATATTGATTATTTCAATATAAATTAGTAGTAATATTCAATAGCTACTAAAGTTACACTTTGACTTAAAGTTTAAGTTAAAGCTTTTAGGAAATACTAAGGATCTACAATATACATCTAAAATTACAAGGCTACCTACATGCTTCTATATAATTATACTACTCTTTTAATAAAATAATGAGCAAAGCATATAAATATTGTATTAAAAATATAAAACAAGTCATAAAATAAAATAATATATTTGTTTTTATACCACCGGACGAGCGTAAAGCTCGCTTCAAGATAGGTATCACATCAATCATTAATAGGCTATAGGTAGACCTATTATATACTTCAAGTACAGGACATTATTTAAAGAGCCTAAAGCATAAATCAACCTAGCTACTTTAGTAACAGCATTCTAATTTATACACAAACCCAGCAGTATCTTAATTCATACACACAAGGATTAATTGCACAATACTTTATCGGCAATACAATTATAATAGAATCTTAAGTTTTGATTCTTGATAGTGTTAGGTCCCGCCTCTCGACGTTGGGCGGTTTTGGGGCACGCCCATCCGCATACGATATAGTCCCTGATATAACCGTGTACTGCGTGATATCCTTACACACCCCTTGCCTAAGCTTGATTGCTAGGTTAAGATCGATTCTGTCTAGACCTAAGGTCATAAAAAAGTATGAAGTAACTTGCCACGTAATAAATAAGGCTTCTGGCTATAAAGAACTCAAAATGTCGGCATAAAGAATTAGTAAATCGCGTTTTATTCACATAAAGTTATGTTAATGAAAGACAATATTATAAAACAGGTTGTCTATCATACCTACAATAGGATAGAACGATATCCTCGCATCCGTTTTAAAAAGTATCTGAGTGTTGATATGAGAGGATAGGTTGAGTGTACATGATTTCTAAATAGTGTGTTATTGACGTTGAATTAGCAAACTTAACTGTGTAAGTTAGTATTAGACATTTAGTAAACTCTTTAACACACACAATTTGAACAGAATAGAATAGAATATGGTGTAAAAGTCTTATGTTTTTAACGGCAAGAAGATAGTAACTGCACTTCTTTTCAGAACAAAATGATTACAAAAACTCTAATATTCAAAAAGACATAGAGTTAGTTTGTAAGATGTTTTTTTTAAATATCTTATACAAATGAAATCAGATGAAAATTCACAATTTGGCATGCGGTGACTAACAACAAAAATACCCTTTTGAACCTTTAAAAATATCAACGACACTATATCGAATACATATTCTCCTACTCAATTTAATTAAGACTTCTAAATAATATTAATTCAGTTATAGGTATTGTTGTAAGAAGACAGTCCGTATTCTCAGATCAGAATCTAGACTGAGGACTTGTCAACTAGAATAGAAATGTGTCTCTATAGTTGAAATGTTAGGTATTAGGTAGATTCGCGTCTAGGAACACTGAGAATACTTTGTAATAATCATATTATTACCTAATCATATTAGAAAACTTGCTATAGGCATAGGTTATATGACATGGGGGCAACGAGACAGTCCTAAAGTAAGTAAATGTCTCTCTTATTTTATCTTAAATATTTCGTACCTAAATCGAATAACAGATATTTCTTACAATACAAAACCAAACCTTCTGTTCTTTATTGAAATTTTTATTTAGTGAAACCGCTACGTATTCTTTAAAATGAGTAAATGTTTGAAAACACAGAATTGATGAAAGATTTTACCTATTCCGTGAGAGATCTGACTGATACTGACGCAGTCGCTTAACCACAAAATCTAAAAAAAATCAAGGTTAAGTATAAAATTAAGTTAAATGAACCTTCCAATAGGTATTATTAAATTACAGACATATCTTCTTATAAATCACTTCGGCATACGTTGTAGCGATTTTCGCAAACAATTTTACGAGTGGCATCACCCCGCGATCCATCACGAATCACGGGGTGCTCCGACGTTTACGAGCAGACTTATGACCTATACCTTCCGCTACATGATCGCAACACTTGACGCTTTGTCACTTGCTCTTAATAGATGTAAAGGATTTATTGGCCTTATATGGTGGTATACCAAATTCATTATAGACAAGTGAATTTGACGCAAAAATGATTCAAATTTCACTCAAATTTATTCATGTTTTTTATTATCAAAGTATTGTCTTGTACTACTTACTGTGAATGTAGTTAATTCGGTACGTAAAAATAAGTATTTTCATAATTAAAAAAAAATACAAATTTAATTATTTCAGGAAAGAATTATGAAACGAATATACTAATTAAGTTTGTTCCACAAAGAGATATGAGAAAGAACCGTATTTTAGCGGTAAACGAAACTACGAAGAATGCCCAAAAAACATTAATTAAAGCTTAGATTTAAAATTACGTATTTGGTACTGAAAAATCCTTGATACAATAGTTCTTATTAGGTAGTAGTAGGTACTATACTCACTATATTATTCTGGATTATACTCGTATATAGGTAGGATAATTTCAATGTAAATAAATTCATTTTTAATTTAGAAACTAGTCATTCCTTCCAAGAAGTTCTGACCATGAAATGAGCAATATAGTAAAAAAGTTATTAAGAGTTCTGTAAGTTTTTGTTGACCTTCAGATGAGATAGATTAGAAAGTTAATTGTAAGCATGAATGTAAGTTCCAAGATGGCCGCGATAATTTCTAATGGAGTTTCCACTGCAATAATTTTCGCACACGCTTTTCACATAAATTGAAAATGTTTTTAAACTTGATGTAAAACTACTGAAACAGAGCAACAATTTTTTTACGTTTTATTCGTCATTATGTGTGTCGGAATAGATAATATGTATGTATATTTAACAAAAATCGTTTGAATCTAACGTAGTAACCTAATATACTTTTTATATCAATATTACTTACCTATTAGCTTTTAAGATGTTTTTAAAGTCAACTTTCACTAAAGAAATAGAATTTTAATGTTAAATTGTTTCTTTATACAAAGTAATCTCAGAGACTAGGATTTTTCCAATAATGGAAAGATCTTGGTTATTGATATAATATTTTTTTTAGGTTGTAATTGTAATATTTGTAAAACAAAAATTTGTGCCAATAATATTTTATCGTCATGCGCTTATTATACTTTTTTGTGTCAATAATAAAATACTACTTTTTTATTTGGGAAATATTACAATTACAATTTGTACGCACGGGTATTTCTAATATAAAAAAAAAAACAGACATAAACTAGAACTTGTGTAGGTACCTGATGCCTTGGCTCTGTTAGAGGCCTTCAACAAATTCCATAAAATTTAACTGAAGGAAAACGTAGGTAGATATAAATATTATCTACCTACGTAGGTCTTCAATGCTCTACGTGGGAACAATAATGAACGATGATATGGCGCTTGATTTTATCAAGAATGTGCCTTGAAGTCTTGTTGGTTAATGATCTGTATATTAGCGTATACCTAGAGCTATTTTCTTTATTACAAAATTAATTTGATTTAAAAAAAGAAATATATTTGCCAACTTATATTAATAATATTTCTGGCTAATAAACTATAACAGTAACTTTTTTCATTATTTTATGGTGCCATATACTTATATAACATATATACATATAAAACTAGTCCTTTAGTAGTCATAGATTGTTAAGAAAACTATAGACTAAATAAAACTCCTTCAATCATTGATGATGTCTTGAATGTAAGCCAATTTCTTGAGATGCTATGTATGTTAATCTAGTACAACACGTTTTATAAGTATTTCTTAGAAAACCAAAGAAAATGTCGAGTGAATTTTTCAACTTGGCCTTCAGGGAAAAAGCTTTAATAATACAGAAAATGACCAAAGATATTACAGAGTCGATTTGGATAAAAAATAGCTAGAAATTGAAAGTTAATTTTTATTAAAACCTCCATTTTTGGACGGTTTTTATAGAATTTAATTATTGTAAAATTAAAATTGTTAGGTATGGGCGAAAGCCTAAAATATTATTATTAAGTATTTATTTTTGTTTATAAAATGAAAAGTGTCAAATGGCAAACTTATGTAAATATCTTATTCAATAAATTATTACTTTACTCTCATTCTACATATTATATTATACAGATAATTTTTTTTTCAAGATCAAACTTATTTCATTTTTTTCACTTTTTGACAGAGAATCATGAGGTTCAATTGATGGTGACCTTGAGGTTGATACCTTGCATGCGCTGTCAATTTTCTTTTCGCCATCGCACGTCTATTTTGTCAATTTTCTTTTCGCCATAGCACGTCATTTGTAGGGCAAGAAGTAGGCACATTGTCTGGATCTTTCACCATTTTTCTGCAAGTAAACCTAAACACCATGCCCAATCAAATCAATATCTGGGACATCCGATGCTAAACGCAATTCACCACAAAAGTGACCCTTCTCCTTTTTAGTTTTATATAATTCTGAACCGGTGGCCTGGAAGAGATCGCTGAATTGTAGCGATAAGGCCACCTTTTGCTCTATTTATTCTGTAATGTAAGTCCTTATATATTTATAATACAATAAAGTTGTTAAATAAAAGGAACTCAGTAGTATATGCTTTCATATTGCATGTCTGTGTATCTATGTATATTGTATATATTATATGTAGCTATATAGTGGGCGGCCCCTGGACGCACGCCATTCCATTCCCCGAAGAGGAAATCGTTACGGCCGGTAAAATGGAAGCTAACCACTAGGTAGAAACGAACCCGACACGCAGATGTACTATTTACCTTTTATTTTAAAAAACTAAACCGATTGTAAAATTACGCTTCCAACTAAAACAAGCCTATATGTACCTATAGGTACAAGAATTATGCTAACGGAAGCTATATCGATTTGAAAATAGAATTGTTTTTTTGTGCTTAAATTAAATGAATATATATATATATTTACCTACGTGCAAATTTTATATTATTGCTGAGTGAAACTTATGTTCTAATATATAAAATTCTAGTGTCACGGGGTTCGAACTTGAACTCCTCCGAAACGGCTCGACCGATTCTCATGAAATTTTGTGTGCATATTGGGTAGGTATGAGAATCGGACAACATCTATTTTTCATCCCCCTAAATGTTAAGGGTAATCCACCCCTAATTTTTTTTTTTAATTTTTGGACGAAATTTTTTGTTTTTATTTATTTATAATGTGGCATTAAAAAATACACGCAACCCTAAATTTTTACTTTTCTATCACCAACCCCTGCTTTTTAGAAATTATTTACATGGCAAAACAACGATTGCGGGGTCAGCTAGTAACTATATAGTTTTAACTTCTAATGTGTATACTACCTACCGTGTATTAACCATGTAAATATACAAGGTATTATTCAGATTAAATTCAAGACAATACCATATGACACAATTGATGCGCTTTGAACAAATGATATAATATAATATTGTATAAGAATTTAATATTTTAAGCCGTAAAAACAAAGAACCCCCTTACCCTTCTAACAGGTTATAACAATAAGCCAAACACATGAAATTAGGAAAACTGCTATTTTATAAGCTCTCAGATTTCAATGAGTATTCTGTAAATAGCGCCATAAATAAATTCATAAGTAGGCTATGCTCGGGATTTTATGCGTTTTTAAAGGGGAACCCCCGGGTGCCGGGAAAGTGAAACGTGGCGTAAAACCTCCCTCATTGCCGCGGCCGGGAAAACAACAGGGAAGGATACACAGCTTGACAAACTTTAAATTATATTTATAGCAGAAAAAATATCATTTTTATTTCTCCCGCTTTTTATTTACATAAAATAAGATTTCGAAGAAATTAGGAACGAATGTTTAATCAAAAGTATATCCTTTTAAAAACATGTGATGCAGAAATGGCGCGTTACCTATATATTTTTTATTTATAAAATATAAGATGTATCAATATATTAATACCTAGTGTTTAGTTCAAAAACGAACGAATAGCATTAATATAAGCACGTTAAACCTATTAAATATCCACAAATAAATACCTACCTATTTGTGAACCCATCTGCTAATAAATATCTCAATTAAAGAAGCAGGTTTCTCGATTTCATTATCTCTATAAATATAGCCTTATTAAGTGCATCCGACTTCCTTTTCCTCTTATAATTTATATAACTATAATTATTTTTGTTACATTATACTATCTGTCAAATTTCCGCTACTTGAAATATCCATTCTCCATGACAGGAAACAACACACTTTTAAAGAAATTACATTTCATCGTTCATCCGTATACGGAAAACGTAGCGAGAATTTTAATTCAAAACGCAGACCCATACACATTAAAATAGGTTTAACTCCAGCCGTTCCACTTTCAAAAAAATAAAATAAAACAAAAAGGCGCGATCCCGCCATACCTCCCGGCGAACCGCAAATTCCACTGGAAAAAATCGTATTTCGAACGTGGTTTGAATTTTAAATTGACGTTCAGCGCGAAAACGGTTCCATAGTGAGGATTTCGAGAACATTCCCACTTCACTAGTATTAGGGTAACACTGTAATATCACGATTTGTACGGACTGTTGTAAACTATTAAGCTCACGACTTATCACTATCATAAACAGAACAAAGTGGAAAGCATAAATGTAGGTATAGTCCGATGCAAACTTTTTGGCGGCTGGAAATTAGAGGCAAGTACAAGTGCGCGCAGGTATAATCAAGTCCAAAATTATTTAGCTCTATTTGAATTTCTATTAAATTATGAAATGCTATTACAAATGTGTTACTTATAGATTCGTATCTGGAGAATTGTTTAAAATACTGAATTAGGTAAATATAGTCCGTAATCATAGGATGCAAGAAAAAAAACATTTTATGAGATATACAAACTATTATTAATTATTGTATTCATTATATTTATACATTCCATAGAACTTCCATCTTTTTCTGGGCTTGATCAAATTTGTCTTCTTATTCTCTATCCTTTTTATTAATCAATCAAGCTAACACAACAAAAATGTAACTTAAATAAATAACTGATGAAACTAAACATTCAATAACAATAAAAACGAAAC
Source organism: Anthocharis cardamines (assembly GCA_905404175.1). Taxonomy (NCBI): domain Eukaryota; kingdom Metazoa; phylum Arthropoda; class Insecta; order Lepidoptera; family Pieridae; genus Anthocharis; species Anthocharis cardamines. The sequence goes on from FR989959.1 coordinate 8,599,223, forward strand.
AATAATAATATAATTAATAATTAACTCTTAAGAGCTCGACTGTAGTTAGATAGAAATGTGCGCGTGTGTGCAGTATACCGATGTCACTCACACAAAGAATTAAGACGCATGAGGCGACTGCGGGGAAAAGAGAAGGCGCGCGGGGCGATACCTCCGCCGCGCGTCACTTCCACGTCCCGCTAACACCTTATTATAGCGTTCTGCGCATCGAAACGCACGATGTTCACAGCCGCCAATTAGTTTGAATTCAATTATACACCTTGTGTGACTCGAGATATTTAAACCTAATAGTTGATTTGTGCATATAATTTATCCGAATACTACAAGAAACACATATTCTTAGACACTTCTAAGTACTTATATACAGTTAAAATAATCATGTCCAGCCTATTATTATTCAGATTGCACCTACGTGAAATCATTTGTTGTATTGATTGATAACATGCTGATTAAGCTATCATGCCCTATTTTTTGTTAGTAAAGTGTCATGTTTAATCACACTATAACCAAAAAACCAGCAAACATTAATTAAACACGTTGCTATCATTATAATCCACATTTTCCATTCGTACCTACTCGTATTTTCCTCTCATTGCATTTTTCATTTGAATATGATGTGTTCATTATCTCATCATTCTCGGCTGTAGCGGAGTTCATGACAATTTTAATAACTTTATTGTTGTCGACATTAGGTACGGGCTATACACTCCATGATGGCCGCTAAATTATAATAAACAATTTTGAGCGCTCATTATTTCCTCGCTCATCACGACTTCAGCCGAAATTATTCGTTACAACTGCGGTTATGTCGAACGTCCACGAATAATTGCCGAATAAACCACGACTCAACCTTCACTTGTTTCGGTGAATATTATTAATTTTGGACTAAGATCTGAAATAGAAATACACAACAATATTAAAATTAATACGCAAATGATTCAGTAGACGTAGTTATACCTACGAATTATTTAGTCACTTGAGAATATTTAGATACCCCTTTTTTTTGTAATATATGTGCACTATATATGAAATTATAATTTAACGTAATTATTTAAAGGTACTTTATTTAACATTACTAAATGCAAAATTTAAAATTAAATAAAGGACTACAGAAAAAAATAGAATTTATATAACTTTACGAAAGCACTTAAATCATTTATTTTCTTGATAATTAATAATTTGCCTGCATAACCTGCATAATATAATTTTAAAGAGAGCATCTCATGTACCACATCAATAATTCTGTTTCAGATAATATGTTGCTGCCTTTCCATTCCGTGAGAACTGTAATTTGCTACGTAATAATAACACACCTCAGCAAAAGCGACCGATAATGCTAACGCACACTGCAAAGCGTAAAGCCAAGTCGACACATGAATGATCGGCGTAAATGACAGCTATGCAAGAGATATGCAACACAGCCGCACTGCCACTCGACAGTAACCCACTCGTGCGCAAGATAAAATGCGAAGAATTCCCAGTGAGGGCAAAGCAGCCTACGAGAATTGGCATGGGGGTGCGCGATGAAATGGACGAGGAATTTGCAGTGAAGGCGAGGAACACACCACCCATGGGTCCTGCGGGACCGGAGCATCGCATGGAGCATGGGGGCAATGGCTTCTGGCTGGCCGCGGTCACGGCCGCCGGAGCACCTCATCCCATGCTAGAAACGTGCACGGAAACTGGCTTCATCAATAGCCAACCTTCAATGGCGGAGTTTATGACTGCTCTTCCGCAATTAGGAGGAGGAGAACTTAGCCCTCAGCACACACCTCCAGGGTACGCCCCTGACTTACCTTCACCTGGAGGTGGCCTTAACGTACCCGAGTACCCGTGGATGAAAGAGAAAAAAACTACGAGGAAAAGTAGTCAACAAGGTAAGCCGTAAATTGTTGTGTTTTATATATATTACAATCAGCCCCTCTAGGATGACCATGAAGTGATATCTCGCGGACAAGTTAAGACAAACTAAGATATAAGTTATCTCGATATATTATATCTCGAAATCGACAACTTTAATAGACAAGATATTTCGATCGACAAATATCTCTACTTTTGACATTAGAAAGTCGAGTTTTAAGTGTAGGTTTCATGTTAGACCCGGAAGACATAAAGAGATAATCGATTAAAACACGAGAAAACGGTGGACAAAATTGTCGTGGTTGTCATGCTAGGCCGATAGGAATTAGAAAATACTTTTGTGTAACTTAAAATATATGAAAACATCTTAGAATAAATCAACAGTCGTCAATAGCTTTTCACAAGGTTTCATAAACCAGTGATTACAAGAAATGATTATCATTGTGCTTTTCAACGGTTACAAATGACCATTCAACCATTGTGTTCTGGTTCACGGTCCCAGAGTTTCTTTAATGAACGCCAAATTACTCTGAAATATATTGAATTGCTGTCGCGACGACATCTCGTGTTGCTAACCGTTCTAAGTTTGTGGGATTATACTGTCTGATGGTATTATTTAAGTCGAGTCGCCGCCATACTCCGTGTAACGGAACGAATATCCGACATGCACTATAAACACAAATTATAAGTGAGAACATTTTAGAACATAATTTTTACATATCGGATGCTCGTGTAAATATAGCTTCTAAGAAAGATAAGGCATAGGGATAATTATGATACCTATTTGAAACAAGTAGGTTATATAGGTATAGTAAACAAACATTACGTAGGTAATTACTTGTTTTGTAACATTTTTTTTTTTTAAAACTGTTTGAAGAATGATATGTGTTTGAGAGGTGTGACTGATGATAGGCGAGTGAAAGAAGAGAATGGAAAAAGAGAACATACTGCGCCGACCTTAAATAAAAAAAGGGAACAGGGCAGGAAGAAAAAGAAGTAATATGGAAAAATTTGTATCGGTCGGGGAGAACACAGAACACTGATTGAGACCTATTTGCCAGTAAAGAAAAATGATGGGAAAACAGACATTGAAATATATTTGTTCCACTAGATACTCAATTAAAATTTAAAAAAAAAAGAATTCAAGCTCGAAGCCGATAAACTAATATTGATACTCTATAAATTATGATGTTGCATAACCAACAGACAAAAATTTCGTACATTAAAAAATATCGACCACGCACCCTACAATACGTCAAATAAAAAGTTTACATTTAGCACACAAAACAATTGACCCCAAATTTGTCTCTGGGACAAAACGCAACAAAACGCGGGTAGATGATCCATCACCATCCGTCGTGAGAACACGACCTCACCTGGTACTCATACATCATTGAACGGTTTACAGAAAACATACTCTTTATTAGAAACATTATATTAGAAAATATTTGTCATAGATGTCATTTGTATTAAGATTTCCGAATCTTGCTAGTGTTCAAATGTTCAAACATATAATTTACATATATACATAATCATATTATAAGAAATCATTTCAATAAATTCATTAGAAAGGATAGAAAATGCAGGATTTTTTCATTTTTCCGTCGAAAAATCAGTAATAAATATATAAAGACAAGCTTCTATCCGCGACTTCATCCGCACATATGTACTTCGATTATTATGTATCTCTTTTTGGCTTTTGCTACTAACCTACTGCAATACACTACAGTTTCATCAAAATCTGTTCAGTAATCACAACAACACAAACCAGGGTTCAAAGTAGGATAAACAAAAATACGCATGCAGGTTATTATTTAAAATTCGATAAACATTAATATCTAATAACTTTATTTTTACTTTAGGTAGGTACTGTACTTTTCTTAAATCAAAAATTTCTTCATAAAATTACATTTTCATATTTCTTTAAATAATATGGTTTGTAGTGTTCACGATTAGTTGATTTATTTCCAAAAATATGAAAAAAAATCACAAAAGCGAAACATTGTCACGTCAATCAAACCACCAGCGTAGGTTTCAAATGCTTTTCAAAAATAAAATTTACAATCAAAATACAAATAAAAAAATCGTATGTAGTGGCATTATTTAATATTGGATAATTTCCATTTGCTACATAACATTGTGTTGTGTTGATGCGATGCGCGCTTGTCGAACAGAAGCGATGCCACCCGCGGTGCGCGCCAGGGGGCACTCATCTTGAGTACTGAAAACTATGCGTAACTCATATTAACACTTTTTTTAGAAACAAATTTACATAAACAATTTGCCTGGAATCAATAGAAAACATACTTAATTTATTTTTATTTTCATATAAGTTTCAATTATCAAAAAGTTCGCTGTTTTGTAATTGAAATACATAAATAGAAAACGAATTATCAAATTGTAGTAAGAATAATTTCTTTGTGACTGTTTTTCTCTGTTATTTCTGAGAGGCCTTAAGACTTGACTTTTGCCAGTCAGTAGGTACATATTTTTTTGTATCATGCATGTACGGAAAATAACAAGAAATTTTCTGAAAATATCATCATTTTATATAATATCACCACAATTTAAATACAAGGAACACGGTAAGCTATTTGTGCCTGGTTTTAGAATTGTTAAGGTTCAGAAGTCTTTGCTAGGGCATTGTATTCGCTACTGTAATAAGTTGGCCGTTGACGTTTTAAACCTACCTATACATAATTTTAAAAATAAATTACGACAAATACTTCTGGAAAAGGAGTAATATATTATGTTATATGCTATTTAAGAGCTTTTGGAAAAATACAAACAACATGAACGTTAGGCCGAGTCTTCCTTTGAGTGTGGATGGCGTTCATGATCCAAAGCAGATTGCTGAGACTTTTAGGGAGAATTTCACTATACGATCTCAGATAAATATTGTAAACAGAGGATTAAGCGATGATGAGCCCATTACGACTGGATGTAATGTAAAGATTAGTGCAAAAAAGGTGGCAAAAATTATAGAAGGGATGCAACGAGGAAAGTCTCCAGGTCATGATGGGCTCAGCATCGAACATTTCAAATATGCGGGGGCTCATTTACCACGTATTCTCTCTCTCTTCTACACATTGTGTTTGGGCCATTCGTACCTACCAGAATCACTCATGCATACCATAGTTGTACCTATTGTAAAAAATAAAACGGCTGATACATCTAACGTTCAAAACTATCGGCCCATCTCCCTTGCTACCACGGCAGCTAAAGTCCTCGATAGCCTGCTAAATGAATACCTAAGTAATCATGTTAAGATTCATGATGCACAGTTTGGGTTTAGATCACACCTATCAACTGAGAGTGCTATCCTCAGTCTGAAGCATGCGGTTAGGTATTACACCGCGAGAGGAACACCCGTGTATGCGTGTTTTCTTGACTTGTCCAGGGCTTTTGATTTAGTAAACTATGATATCTTGTGGGACAAGTTACGGAGTACTGGGATACCGGCGGAGTACTCACAACTGTTACAATACTGGTACTCAAATCAAAAGAATCAAGTGAGATGGGCTGGTGTTTTATCTGATAGGTATGAAATGGACTGTGGTGTAAGACAGGGCGGTCTAAGCTCTCCTCTGCTTTTTAACTTGTACATAAATCGACTGATCGAGGAGCTGAGTAGTACACACGTTGGTTGTTTTATTGATGAAACGTGTTTCAATAATCTTAATTATGCAGATGACGCTGTGCTGCTTAGTCCCTCGATCAGTGGATTGAGAAAGTTGCTAGCTATCTGTGAGAGATATGCGGAGGCACATGGCTTGAGGTACAATCCTGCCAAAAGCAAAATACTTGTTTTTAATGCACCTAAACAGACACCACGCCATGTGCCACCGGTATATCTCAGTGGGGAGGTTTTGGAAAGAGTTAACTCTTTCAAATATCTTGGTCACATCCTGACGTGTGATTTAAAGGATGATGCAGACATTGAGAGAGAGCGTAGGGCGTTGTCGGTTAGGAGCAACATGTTGACCCGCAGGTTTGCTCGGTGCACTGCAGATGTAAAGATAGTTTTATTCAAAGCATTCTGTCAGTCTTTTTACTCGAGCAGTCTGTGGGTCACATACAACCGCGGTACTTACAATGCGCTACGTGTACTGTATAACAACGCTTTTAGAATGCTGCTAGGACTGCCACGACGCTGTAGCGCTTCAGGAATGTTTGCAGAAGCTCGTACTGATGGTTTTGCTGCCATCATGCGAAAAAAGGCAGCATCAATATCAGTATGGCAGGCCAGACTCCTTCCTACTAAAGCGATGGATGGAGATGGCCATTGGTTTATAATGGGTAAAACAATATAATGTATTACTAATCATACTAACATAACATAAGAATAATTGTAACTAACATACTAACAAATATGGATTCTAAAATCTGAAATAAATGTTTTATTATTATTATTATTATTATTATGCTATAGTGTTAAGGAATGCACTGAAGATAAAATACTATGGCAAGTACCTAAATGTATAATATCTAAATCAAGCTTCTAGCAGCCAGTTCCAATAACTGTTTAAATTTGACTATCAATAAATTATGTTAAACATACTAGGTAAATATATTGAATAAATCCAGAGTGTGAGGTTTTTTTGAGCGTATAAGAACGCTTATCGAGTACCTACTAGTTATATCCAAAAGCTCATCTATATTTCGACGTATTCGTAGAACGATGTCGGATATGATTATTATGATACTAAGTCGCTTTTTTGTATTTGTAAGGCTAAACTGTATATACTACTAGTAAAATCAAAATTTTAAAAACACATTTTTTTTAACTTAGATAACAGTCGAATGAAGTTAATTTCTACGAAGAATAAGATCAAGTGTAAAGTAGAGCGTCATGCAGAAGTATTTATGAATTCCCCAAACGTCTCCTTGTTAAATCAGTAAAAAATACTGTCGGTATCAATTTTAATAATAAAAATTCCATGATTATAATTAATTATATTATGATTAAAAAATACTTACTATTATTATTGCACAATATAAGGAATCCAAACGAAATGCAAAAACTGGATTTTTAAACCTTTAATTTCGCTCTAAAATAACAAAATCTCCCAAAATATATGGGTATAGGTACAGGCCGTTGAATAACGAATCCAAACGCAATGCAAAATTAACTGAATCGATACCTTTAAGCTCGCTAAAAAATATCAAAGACGTTTGAAAGATATAGTTTGGCGCAGGCCGTGAACCGCTACCGGGAGCGGAGAGCAGCGGCTAATCCATCACTGTCGCTATCGAGCGATGCACGCCCGCTCCGACTATGCAACGCTTTTGTACTATACGGATATTGGCTTAGCTTAACTTTTGACTGATTCCTTCATGGTACGTCTTTTCTGGATGTTAAACTTATTCTTCAAATGTTAAAAAATAGGCTTTAATCGCATGATCCTGAGGAAGGGATAACACTAACATGTTTCTAGCATATTTGCACAAATTAAGTACATATAATATAAAAACCAACAAATAATATGTAAGGAACCTATATATTATTTCTGTGATATGTACAAAATTGTACAAGAAGTTTTATGAATGAAAATCCTCAAAAATAGATCGAAATTATCATTTTTTACGTTGTTTTTAATAAAAAAATTAAATAGAAAAATTAATTAATTGGACACCTCACACCACATACGTATACATGCATAATCTTAGTGAAAATAGTCGCTACCCTTTTTTTATAAAAATAAATAATTCAATTTTTGGCACCTAGATACTATTTTTGTTGGTTATACGACGTATAGTGCTCTGAGGGGCTAGCACGAACAACTTTCGAAAAAATATTCGTATCGTCGAGCTGTCATTTGTATGAAGTTTCAAATGATTTCCCATACAACTGACAGTTGTATATATTATATACGATATACGATAGATATACGATATTATATCGTATATAATATATACAACTGTCAGTTGTATGGGAAATCATTTGAAACTTCATACAAATGACAGCTCGACGATACGAATATTTTTTCGAAAGTTGTTCGTGCTAGCCCCTCAGAGCACTAGTTGGTTCAACATAAATAAGAAAATCCACGCATGTCTTTAAAATAAAAGCGGAATTTATAGCAAAGGTATCTAGGGACATGAAACAAATCGTTCCCGCGACCACGCCTCCGGCACTGTCTCGGGAATCGAAATTAAAACGAACGCCCTGACACGATCGATCATTCCGATTCATCTTTAATACAATGTATTTTTGCACTGCCTCAATTTGTACGGGCTACGCGCTTGACTGACGTGTGATATGAGTTTTAATCTCAATTTCTTTTATATCGACTAAAATGTACGCTGCGGTGTGGCGAATTGTTTGTTTTGAATTTAATAAAAGCTTTAATATAACGCAACTACTTACTGCTTAAAAATAACCTCAAAATCTGTTGAGTCGATTTAAAAATCGTGGAAAAAGTATATATATAACAACGAACAAAATAGCACGAATTGGGTAGTGAAATTGACATTCCAAAATAAAATATTTAGGCCTCCCTCGAAAGTTGTGGTAACCGAAAAAGTTTGCGTTATAGTTTCGTTACGTTTTTTAAACTACGAGTATATAGAGGGTCTAGTACGAACGACTATCGAGAAAGTATTCGAATCCAAGTCGATGTCCATCTGCCAGTCGTATCGATTCGACGATACGAATACTTTTTCGCAAGTTGCCTTATGTCCGGTTTTATCTATGTTTAGATAATGATACAACTTTAAACGTTTTGTAAGTATAAAAAAATGCGAAAACATAAAACACTAATTTTGGTGACCAATTATCAAAACTTACGTGGGATGCATCGATATAGTCCGAAAATAATGTATTAGACACTCGTATCTTTAAACTTGACTAACAACGCGCCCCGGCTTCACACGGGTGCAATGTAGATGTATTATACACAAAACATAGCCTATGAAAGAATTTTCAAAATCGGTCCAGTAGTTTTTGAGTTTATTCATAACATACAAAAATACAAAAATACAAATCTTTCCTCTTTATAATATTAGTATAGATAAGATTTCTATCTTTCCAAATATTTATATTTTTTTAAAAGACCGAATAGCACTCACAAAAGTTGTTTACACTTTCATTTACGCCAAATCGGTTTTTGCAAATAAAAAAATAGAGCAAATCGTATCTAATAGAGCAGGTAGTTTCATCTTCCTTATAGCCACGGAGTAATAAATCTTTTGGCGGTCGCTCTTTGATTTATGTGAAAAATGACCGTAAATTTGAGGTTAGGTCGACATCATAGGGCGGATGTGTTCCAATCAAACGTCTTTTTACAATTACATGGTTTTGAGTTAAAGTTTTTCTATAATTGCCTCAGTATTTATTAATCAGTAAAACTGTAGCTACTATTATATTATTAAATTTTAAATTTATTTTCATTCAATAGTCTACAATGATTGTAAATTAAGATAATTTATATAATACTGTAAATACTTACCTATGTTTAGGTACACGTTAAATATTGTTGAAATAAAAGTTGTAAATAGGTATCAGCGGCATTCTAGTATAAAAAATATAAAATAAAAAAGTTATATTAATCAAAAGTAGTTTCATCAGTAATACTATAGACAAGTTTACTTATTAATAAATCCTTCAACTTCAAACTTTCAAAGTACTATTATTACCATTCGTCACATTAGAAAAGTGGCGTGGCGTCTCTAAATAGTAATATTTTCCGTATAATCACTGTATTCATTGGCTGTCAATACACCGCTATGATTTACGGGAGGTTGGCTAACACTTTCACCTTCATCATCCCCTACACATAAATCAATACGTGTGGTACCATTGCTAAATTTATTGAAATTATGACGTTTCAAGCTGTTAAATGTAACCATAGAATATCGTAATAGTCTATTATGGATACATATTGTTATGTTACATTTAGCATAGACATTAATATGGTAAAATGTATTCAAATTCAAAATCATTTATCCATTTAGGTAAGACAATGTACACTTATGAACGTCAATAAAAAATACATATTAAATGCTAATTTTACATATACCTACTGCCAGTTCTCAAATCAAGGGCGTAGAACGGACGAGAAGAACCGACAATAAACTCTCCGCCACTCTTTTTCTAAAATTAATTGAGTAGTTAGGATTTATTGTTTTACACATTAACATTCTTATAATTTACAAAATGAATATATTACAGAAGAAATTTTACGTTATGAAAGTACTGAAAAAAACCGTTCTTAATTTTTTTTATACCATTCTTAATAGAATTGATTAATATCAAACGAGCCCAAACTCAACATTTTTGTATAAAGACTTCTCATACAAAAATAATTGTCATCCGACTAACATTCACAATTTCACTTCAACTGAACTACCGGGAGCTTGAAAGACAACATAAGACTCTGTAGTAAAGGTGGTAATAACAAGATGATATTATACATATAATTAGCGATATTTATAAAAAGAAAATGCTGTACAGATTGGTATCCAACCACGATCCCATCAAACGGAAGCCGAAGCAAACAAACAAAGAATAATCCGGCTAAAGGTACAAAAGACAATCAATAAATCACTTTCCCTTCAGCGGTCGAAGGCGCCGGACAACGCCTTTGTTCCAATTGTCGGCGGCGGTTTTAACAGCAATTAGAGACACTTACCTGACGATCCGCGTAAATCCTATTGAGATCCAGAAGCCGTGTGTGGCCGAGTTACTCAGCGGTTTTTTAATCCGGTAAGGAATCAAGTCAAATTGTGTTCAATGAATACCGGTCATAGGTGAATTATATCAAAATGTAGAGACGTAAAATCTGAATGTATATTATATACCTATAACTAACTATGTAAAATTAAGTGTATAAGCGTACTTTGTTTTATAACTCACTTTTGAAGGGCTAAATGGTATTGGATGAAATCTGGACATATAAGACACTTTATAAATTGTGAACTTAAAAGTATAGAGAAAGTATTTTTCTTTACGTATGTCCCTGCCCGATTTTTTTTTTTTTAATCTTGTTTCCTTGCAATTCTAACTGGGGACAGAAGTAAAGCTAGAATATTTATATATTCACGTTATCGTCAAAAGGATCAAAAGTATGCTTACTCGTATATTTTGAGAATGTAGAGTTTTTGGTAACTTTCACGTTATCGTCAAATGACTAGTTCAAAAGTATGCTTATATTTTTGAGAATGTTTTTGGTAACAGAATTCCCAGTGACAATAGATCTCTTAATAAACAATGATCACGCAACATTGCTCTCGTCTCATATTAGATTGTTTAACATTCGCACCCCTCGAAAGAGCTGTTTGGTATAAACTGATTTATCATATCAGAGAGTTCTAAACAAGCATCATCTTACACGCATAAACCCTCATATCAGACCACAAGTAACATCGTAACTTCAATACACTTTCAACAGTATGTGTCATATCAGTAAGCTCATATTTGGCCAACTAAAACGAAACATCTTCCCTGAACTACCATTGCTAAATGTTGTAAGTATAATTTGTGGGAACGGGATTTCAAACCTAATGCGTATGAAGATTAAGTCGTAATCGACTTGCAGATATAATATACCATAGGGTGAATTCTTCACTAAGAGAAAAGACGTAGAGAAGCTTGACTGAGACGAGGGTGCTATGTATCGTGTTGTCCGGTTTCCGGACTCTAGTCGACTGGTAATTGACTAAGTTTGTTTTGAAATGAAATATTTATCGCTAATTGTTGTTATCTCTTACAAATCCCACATAATCCTCTATGTATATATAGCTCAAACTGTGTGTACCTTTGATAGTTATTATTTCTCGATACAGTGATGTAGGTACCAAAAATATGTCTTGTGTTAAAAAGAAGTAAACTATTAAGTACACAATCAAATAAAAAAAATATAATGAAAGTATTTATATTTATTTATTTTATTTAGTATTGTATACAACAAAAATTAAAATCTTAAAAATAACTTAGATGTAAATAGTGCAATAGGCGGCCTTATCGCTCTCGGCGATTATCCATACTGTTATATTAGACTACTATATTGATATAAACAAAAGTGCCAACATGCCATTGTTTTACAGAAGATTACGTCAGCGAAGTAATACCACCTCACAATATAAATCACCGTAACATCTTAACACTACCGCGAAATCCGTTTAATCATCTCGTAGGTTATTAATAACGTGTTTGAAATTAAACAATAAATTTGGGGCTAATCGCGCAGCAAGGCCGCAAAGCGACCGCGCTGAGTCAACATTTATAGAGACAAATTGTTGCACCACTAACAGCCTCACGATGTATTAATCTTGAAGCCACGACACGGGGTCGCCGCTCGCTCCCTGCTCACTAAATGATCTTTCGATAAAAACGTCTCCTTAACCATTGACACAGCATATAACATTTAAATACTCGTAAAATACTTTATAACGGATTAAAACGCGGTTATTATTTAAATTATTTATGCCGATGTTTCGGATGCTTTTCAGCAACCGTGGTCACGGCAGACTCTGACTCTAAGTATAAATAAAATAAGCCGCGTTTTAATCCGTTATAAAGTATTTTATTTAAATGTGTGATACTCGCATTTATAAAACACAATATTAAACATAAAACACATAAACTCTACATTGTTAAATTTTCCATTAATCACAAAATTTATATTGAATACTTGAATATGTTGATATTATTTTTGATATAAAACATCAGTTTATATCATATTTAAAGCGTATAAACTGTTACCTATTTATATTATCGTTTATTTAATATCCGTTCATTATTATAATGATAAATATACCAACTAAAGCTTTATGACTTCAATTTTACTAATGCCGTGTAAATAAACTATGAATATGCGACTATTTACTCGTATATACATTCAGTTAACATTGAACCTTGTTAGAAATAAGTTATTTAAAAAACAATTGATACCCATATATTATGATATATTAGGTAGGTATATTATAATAATCGGATTAGTATTCTTCTTGAAAGGTATTAGAAAAACGTGACTTTTATACTACACAATTGAAGTAAAACTTATTTTGCAACAAAGACATATATTTTTTGTATTCATTATTCTAATTATGTTGAAATAAAAATAATAAAATACGAAATTGTTTTCGTCTTGTACAATTCGTACATTGTTAGCACAAACATTTACGTATTAAATGAATAAAAGAAATAACAAAAATCGTTCGCCTCGGCCGATCACACTTTTCGTAACGCTCCAATCACGCTTTCACCAGTTTACTCTCCAAGCCACTGGTGCGTGTAGAAGTTTTACTTCAAAAATATTTTAAACGATTCTTTTATCATCTTAACGCTTATTCCTTGGTCTTATCACGTATGATACGAGCATTTTCCCCCATTTCCTCGCATGATGTATGGTAGCGTCGCAACTATTAGCGCATCAGTCATTAGTCACCGTCAACGCAACGTTCACCGACTACTGTCGGCCCGTCGCGTCGTTGCATAAACAACTACATTTCGTCTCCCGACTATCTTACCTATTGTAATAGATGTTGATGTAGATAATTTGTATTTGATATAACTAAATAAACTACATACGTTGGTTTCAAAAAGGCTATCGGTCTTACTTATAAACGTAGTATAAGATTGATATAGTTAAAATATGTTTTGTCCCGCTCTATTGAATACAAAAAGACTACAGAACAAAAGAATAAAAACATATTTTAACTCTATCAAGTTTATACTACGTTTATAAGTAAGACCGTATACGTTTTTAAAAGGCCGACATTAGATGTCCAAGGGCGGTGATGATTACATACAAGTAAACTACTCGGTTGTCTACTCTCTAATAAAAAAAAAATATTTTTTTCGATTTACATTATACAATTTGCAATAACATATTAAAGCATTTTAACAGACATGTGTAGCTGTTGTAGTACAATTTTGTATATTTTAACCATATAATTAAATCGGAGACCCGAGGGAATCTTGAATCATATTAATCAAAATTTCTAAGAACACATCTTCATAGAGGTAGGTAATAGACAATCTTCCCATTCTATAAGGTAGTTCAGCAAATTGTATTAATATAAAAACATTTTCTATTAATGTCATTTGATCATTAGACGAACGGTAGTTGGACCGTTAGCTAGTCCCGTCAGAGGGTGTTAATTTGCCAAGGCCCGTGCTAATGAAAGCAGCGTCTTACCGCTGACATTCAGATCCCCGATAACACTCGCTACAGCTACAGGAAATTGGCGCTTTAACACATCCACTTGTTCGATAAATAATCTTTGGGATATCGCTCTAATCTGTGCCACGCTAGATATAATCTTGTTTAATTTTCTTGAGTTTCATAATGTTGTCACCATACTTAGCACTTGAGTGCACGCGTCTAGATGAACTCAGAAACACAGGCGACTAAGCTGAATAAGTGAGAGAAGTAATCATTAAAAAAATATCATATTTTCCTCCTTATCTTAAATCCTCATTTTTCTAAATCTTTTTTATCTAATGGGAATTTGCAATTTTTGACTTTTGATCTGAATAGACTTGGTGTAATTATCCGTATTGTAAATTCAGGTCATATGTTGATGATAACATTATCCATAATAGTACCTAATACTAATACAATCCATGATTACGATTTATGATATACTTAGATTCTTTATTGCATGCCGCTAAAAACAAGGTTCATTAGTTAAAATACGTACTACCTATTCTCTAATTTGAGAAATCTGGTAAATTTCTAGGAAAAACTGAGGTACAAACACGTATGGTAATAAGTGCACCCCGTAGTAATATTGAGAGTGCGATCGATTCGAGGGAATCACTCCGCTTCGAAACTAATTTGATTTTAGCATATTAAGGGGGCCTCTTAGATATAAGGAGCGCGTCTTGCCACCCCGTTGTAATAACGAAAATGATATAAGGTGTGCCCTTAATATCCATCACACGGCCCCGTATTTGCTTATCTAGGAAAACACGGAAGTGTAAAAATCGTCAGTGTACTCGGTTATCAGTTGCCTTTACAAAATAATGAGCGTTACGTTTTTATTGCCTTTAAAAATTTCCCGATTGCATATCAATATGCTACACGTATGAAAGTTAGATTAATTCATAACCGTACTTCTTCTATTCATTAGATAAGAAAAAGGTTTTTCTAATTAATGTCCATAAGTGTTATACATAAAAAAATTGATTGAAAAAAAAATTCATCATTAGAATAGCAATAATTAAAACATATTAATTCGGGACTTTGACCGATTAATCTGTCCGCTTCGCCGCCGTCAAAAAGTTGTCATGTCTCAAAGTGCTGATCGTTTTTCCTGTCACTCAAGAATCAACAATTTTATTCGTTTCGTAAGTTATATTACACTTGAAATGCCTATGACGAGCTGGTGTGGGATGCCACTTGTGTTGAGATTCTAGTATCTTCACATTTTCATTTGGATTTTGGTTTTGCTTGGATTGTGGACAGAAATATGTAAATTAATTCCTTTATTTTCGATAAGGTTCGATTTCTAATATATCTAACGTTTACTAATTCTATTTCATTTATTTAAGTTGGTATTTTAAAACTTCAAAATTAGATAAAACATTTTTTTATCTTATTTGAATTATCTATGTTTATATTTAATGAGGTAGTGGAAATTATAATGTATATTTCACCTACATGATACCAACGATCTACATACCTACTAGAGTAACTGTATTGTTTTTGTTTCAAAAGCTAAACAAGCTTTCGACATTTATCTGATCGAGTCGCGCAACGTAATCCCGATTAGCCGGTGGCAACAAACTCATTTAACTTAAAGAATCGTTCCTGCTCAAAAATTCCTCTCTAAATATTTCGCCACTTCGATTTTATTGTCTCCCGTTGGCCTCCTTTCACGATACATTTATTTTATTTATCAGAATTTACGGATTAAGGGAAGTGCTAAACGCGAACCGCTATCGTAATCTTTTTGAAAGTTTCTGGTTTGGAGATGAGTGGGGTACAATCAAAAGGCAGGAATCGCTGCGGAAGGTACTTGTACGGAAATAAATGTAGGCATGGAGGGTAGATACGCGGTATTATGTCACCGGCCGCGTACCTCTCAATAGGAAACTGAGGTACATAAATAAGAATGAATGAAACTCTTATCAAGTCTTTTGAATACGAACGAATGTGGTTTGTTGTGTCAAGTTCTTATTTTGATGGTGAAATAAGTAATTTCTTTAAGGAATATCTATTTACATCATATATTTATGAAACGATTTAAAAGATTTAAGTAGTGGTAGTAGTTTTGAGAATAGACTCCATATAAATTATTAAATAGTTTAAACTTTCAATTTCCCTAAAAGTAAAATTCTTGGCCTAAGTAAATATATACTTTTATTAAATGCAAGTATTTCCTTAAAGCGCTGGTACAACTGTCTATTGAACCGGAAAGCATTTGTAATCGTTTAATACCCTCAATTCTTTATCAGCGCCGGGGGAATCTCTATTTACCTCCATTCATCCCCCGCTGATATAAGACTTGACGAAAACCATCTTATTATCATTTACGTTCCTTTTTATTTACAGGTACATTGAAAGTAAATCGATAGAAATATTCAAACTTAACATATTTATTTTAAGCAAATCATAGAATAATTATTAAAATACACGTTACATAACATTAATGTAACTGGCTCGTTGGCGCGTTCGGTAGAACAACTGCCGTGCAACTCGATGGGTCGTGGGTTCGAATCCCACCGGGACGACATGTTTATAATTCTCTGTAAGCATGTCTTCCCCAAGTTTGGTAACTTCGGGCATTGAACGGGTGGGAGGAATATCGAAATTCCGACCGGGTAACGAACCACCGTTCATAGATGGAATTTCCGAATGCTCGAAATTAAAAGTAGGTCGACAGCGCATCATTAACTGATGTTCTCTGGCTGGGGTATCACCTACCATCAAGTGAACCTCATGCTCGTCTATCGATATCTGACATAATAATAATAAACATATTTAGCACTACGAGATATTACAAATAGTTAAAAAGATATATAACTACCATATTATAACTGTAGCAATCACTTTTTCCTTTGTAGTGTGTTGTCTGTACATCTGAGCTATTTACCTTACTTATACCGATTTTTACACCCTTAAAATGAGTTTCAATAATGACATCATTTGCTTATCAATTGACCATTACCGAAAATCGAACGCTACATTACCCAAGGTCCGAAATTTCATCCCGGCTACGAAATAAAAACATCTTATCAAGCCCGAAGCACTGGAAACGAGCTGCCAATCGCAATATAATCGCAAAAATAAAAACATTTCGACTCTTATCTTGTTCGATTTTAAAACGCTGTGCGATCGGTGGCTCAGTAGAGAACAAGGTTTTGTCCTCGCACCCCCTTTTTTCCGGGGAAGAATTTCTTTTTGCGCAATTTAGAACCGAGTTGATAATAAAAGGGCTCTAACTGCTTGAATCGCACCCTAATGAAATCTTGAGATCTCCTCATTTCAGCTTCGATAAATTATATTTTATAGGCAAACACCTCAAATCAATAGGTACCTAAGTATAGCAATAGTATTGGTATATTACCGTCATTCGATTTAAATATAATGATTAAAGATACCGTAAAGCTACTTTTCTTTTTAAGTACAACAACAATAATTGCATTGTTTAATAAAGGTTGCCTAGTAGTCACCTAAACTACCTTTAACTACTCGTAAAATCAATATTGTTTTCCTCATCAAGCAAGTAATTCTATGTTAATTCATTTCTGCGTAAAAAATATCAAACCAACCGCACTTTCACATTTATAAGAAGGATACTGATTTACTACTATATAAATTTACTAGCAACATGCCCCAACTTCTCACGGATGCAATGTAGATGACAGATGTACTATACACAAAATATGTTACTTGCTGATAATGTGGCTTTCTATTGATGAAATAATTTTTAAATTCGGTCGAGTAGTTTTTGAATTAAATCAAAATAAAAACAAACAAACAAATATTTCCTCTTTATTACATTAGTATAGATTACGGTGAATCATTCGGGTTCCGCTACTATTTATATTTCTACAGAACCATCTTTTTTTGTAAGAATATAGGGTATTATTATAATAACCTATATCATTAAATTTCAAATAAAAACCTATTATTGTAATATGATAATCCAGTTTGGTAGCACTTGACCCAGTTAGTGCACAGCAAATCGAAAATCGATGTGGCAACGACCTCCAACTCCCATTGAAGAGTGACTCCCGCGCTCATTCGCGCCATTACAAATGCATGTCATCTAAAAACGTATTACGCGTTATATTTTCTTCTTTTAGCTTAGACATTATTATCCTATACAGCTTTCATAGGTTTGGTACGTTACCCCTTTCAAATTAATGATGTTTCTTAATGGTAAATTCGCACGCAATTCTGCTTATTTCAACTGATATGTAATGGCGGAGAGTCATCTTTTTATTTGATTTTGTTACGAAATAGTTTGATTTCAAGTTATTAACCTTCTTGGAAACAAATAGTTTTGTGTAAGCCTTAAATTACACATTTATTTTACCAAGAATCCACACATTACCTATTAGATATTAGAGTGTGTTTACACAAAATACGATAACATCTCTTAATTACATGACACAAGCAACATATTTTTAGTTAAAACGGTACCATTGATTAATTATTCGAAGTACATCTAAGATGCAACCCACAATTTGGACGCGAGGTAGGGAAGGAGTTTTTTCAGCGATTATTCCCCTCGGTAATAATGACGCGGTCACTAATTGTTCAGCTGGGACATACGAAACCTACGAGCCTCTATTTAAACAATATGTTTGAAATGATATTGTTGTGTTAGTGGACATATTAATGACAGTCTTGGTAAACTAAACAGGTTTTTACCATTAATCCATACACAATAATTAGGTATGAAACAAACAGAAATGCAAACGGGTGTTTGTATCCACAAAGAACTATTAGGCGAAGAAAAAAAGATAAAGCAATGAATTGACTTTATTTCTTGCATAGGGAAAATTTGGGGTAGGAGAATGATTAGGACACTACTTACCTCGATCATCTTAATTATTAATCATCTTAATAAATATTATTATCATTCTTTTTCACGTTAGCTAGCCGCGCGCCAAATAAATAATAATAATTTTATGTTGGACAGAAATTTACTGAAGTTATTAATTTATATTGTGTAGTGCAAAATTGACAGTCTTTTTATAGTTGAAACGAGTAGTCATCCTTGAGCTTCGGGTTGCCTTTGTGCAACTTTAACCTGTCTCAAATAAATAAATATTCAAATCCAAAGCGAAAAGCAAAAAATGTCTTCTTAAGACTGAGAAAAAGGTTCCGACGTATGCTATTTTAAGTAATGTTTACAAATTGTAAAAATTATTTATAGAACTTAATTTATTTTTTATTTTTTAAAAATTCATATTTTTTTAAAAATTATCGAACAAATTTTTTATTTAAATTTTATTCGTCCTTCTCTCCGATAAAGTCCTCAACGCAGAAACCGTCAACTTAGGAGAACTGATAAAATTAACATACGCCAGCCATATTGAATGTGTTCAAACTGTGAAATTATTTACAAGCGTACCACATGTCCTTTCTCGGAACTTCTCTCTGCTTCGAATTCCTGTATGGAGTAGAAATACGGCTTTATAGGAGTAAAATCGTACTTTCTCCTGCACGGGTTCGCGGGGATCGGATCACTAATGACCGCGCGGGGGGTTTCAACACCCTATAGATATACCCACTTGTACACATGCCACGACAACCTTACTTTATACGTTTCACTCACACAAATAAATATAACTCGCAAACTAATGTACTATTTTGTGTTTTTCTTTTCAGTTTAGTCACTTGTGTATTTTCCTCTTGGAAACTGCAGGTGGAACTTAGAATACGTTAGAATAACTTATCCTATCAACGAGTTGCTTAAAACGATATTATATCATTAACTTTTTTTAAATGCAGCTTATATGTACTTGGGCTCTCCTATTATCTCTTCCAGTAGGTAAATAAATAATTTATAATATATCTTCGTAAATAACAACTACTGCAAATCTCGAACCATATTTAATTTTATAAATCATTCGAGCCTTACGAGTGGGTAGTAAAACCATGAGATGCAGTATCAGCTACTGTATGTATATGCACTTCCGAATATTGTGATACCCAGGATGTTTGAGGAGGTATTCTGTATTTAATTTATGGATATCCGTTCGTAAATAACATAGCTATGTTGTTTTTTTTTAAATAATATGCAGTGTTACTTACTATGTATATGTCAAATTTAAGTCATAACATATTTTTAATAAACAGTGTTGCTATGATTTAAATAGATTACCTACAACCTACATAATATTATGTACGTTCAGTATAGGAACCAAGCTTAAGACTGACCTGCCCACCTAGCATGACCATCAAATATCTCGCGGACGAGTAAAGACAGACTAAGATATAGAGATATATATAATAACTCGACATTACAACTTTGACAGACAAGATATTATCTCGATCGACAAATATCTCTACTTTTGACATTAGAAGTCGAGTTTTAAGTGTCATATTAGACCCGGAAGACATAAAGAGGTAATCTATTAAAACACGAGAAAACGGCTCGATAAACTTTTATCATGTTTGTCATGCTAGGCCAGTTGAATGCTAATTCTACAACTTCTGCATATCAAACTCTAAATAAAATTTATAAAAAAATTAAATCAGTGTTAAACGTCAAATGAAGATATCTGTATAGTATTGATCTGTTTGTCCCGGGCATCAATTAAAAAAGCCTGTCAGTAAGTAGCAAGTCACGTTAGGCCAAACGCTCAAACTGGGCGTGCATGTGTTACCAAGAGTCAACGAAAACTGCTTACTCACTCACCCCGTGTCAAATCTCAATGGACACCAACACTGGTGTTTTGCACATGTGAAAATAGATATTTTTATAACTAAATTGTTAACGTAGCCTAGGTACCTACTTTATATTCTTAAAATTTCAAATTAAGTACTTTTATTTTTAATAGGATATATTATCTTTCCAGCATGGGGCCTGCTGAAACTCACTCGTTTCCACTGCGTGATTCATTTGACATCAAATTGTAACATTTTGGGAAATTAAATCGATACCTCCTAAGTATAGTGAGTCAACTAACAGTTCAGTAATTGTTCAGGAGAGCGATTTTAAAGAATATATACAGAATTGGATTTGAAGGATAATTTATGAAATTTGATAATTATTAAGTTGGATTTTATTGATATCAGACTAATTCAAAATAAATTAAATATTTTTTGAACAAAGATTGAAATCTCTTGCTTTTGTACGAAATTGTTTTGCTGATTCTTGTTTTTAACTGAGATTTAAAATGCATTTATACCTAACCTCAATTATTGTTTTTTAATTTTTTTAACACTGATATTAAGATCATGGTTTATTATGTACGTATATATAAAAAAAAATTTTACCAAAATTTAAAACTTATACCTAAATTTGTTAGTTGACTCAGTATACTTAGGAGGTGTCGAAATAATATATTATTTAAGCTTTATTTCACAATACATTTAAACATAAAAATACAGTAACAAACAAAACACAGTACCTACCGTGCAAATGGCGGCCTTATAACTAAGCAGTAATTTCTTCCAGGCAACCAACTGCGGGAAAGAAAAAAACGAAATAATTCAGGAACACAACAAAACCATCAAATAAAAATAAAAAAATATTAATTTTCTAAATATTACATAAAATTCGATTTCGATTAGTGTTATGAAACAATTTACTTAAAATTTATTGAATTTTGTTTGTTCTCATTTAACAATATACAATATACATATATTCCAGCAAATATATATAGAAATATCACACCAGCTTCAACAACATAACAACAACTGTCTTTGTGCAAAAAACGATGTCATACTCGTAATTAGCTCGAAAGTGGACAAACAAGGACACTTTTACATTTAGGTATATCGTTCGTTAGAATTGCATATTTTAGTCCATAATAAGCCATTTACCAAAAACTATAAGAGGATAAAATATGACAGTCACTGTGATTCATATCGGGTGGAAGAAATATCAAAATTCAGACCGGGTAACGAACCACCGTGCAGAAATGGAAAACCCGTGTGCGTTTCGATTTCAGTCTATGGATTTCAGAATGCTCGAAGTAAATAGTATGCCATCAAAAACATAAATTGTAAAAAAAGCCAAGTCTTGCAACTCAGTTCTCTCGTAAAAAGTTGTGAGATCCATATAATACCAAGTCGGTCAATTTATTCAGTCTCTACTGAAGGATCCTTCTGTCTTAAGTTATTACGTAATTAGGTAACCTAACAACATCTTATAGTGTTCATATCAATACCAATATTAAAAATCTTTGATGTTTTAAATAAATAGATTGACTCGGCTATCGCATGAAAACACAATGTATCTTTTTAATTTTATTAAAAACACAATGTGTATCACAACTAACACATATTATATTAAATTAGATAGTTTAGTGCGATTGCCAAGTCAACCTTTTTATTTTAAACATCAAAGCTTTTTAATATTGGTATTGATATGATCACTATAAGATGTTGTTAGGTTACCTAATTACGTAATAACTTAAGACAGAAGGATCCTTCAGTAGAGACTGAATAAATTGACCGACTTGGTATTATATGGATCTCACAACTTTTTACGAGAGAACTGAGTTGCAAGACTTGGCTTTTTTTACAATTTATGTTTTTGATGGCATCTCATTTCTTTTTGTAGATATTCCTTTTCTTAGTTTATTTGGATAAGAATTAATATAAAGCTATGGATAACAGTCTGATTTTGATCGGAATTTTTATTAACTTTTTAATGTACAAAAGTAGTTATAGTGACATAACTACAATAGTTGGACATATGGTCTCGTGAAATTTTTTGTAGATTTTGATATGTTCTATAATATTGTGGAACGTTTTTTTGTTCTAGCATCAATACTTTCCGCAGCACATGCGATGAAAGACATTTTATGGCTAATTTTTTTACACCTTGGGTTGTTTTTAGGAGGGATTTCTAAGGATCTCTATTTTTTTTCTAGTAATAAATACCCTAAGTTACTCAGTGATAATGTAGCTTTCTAATGGTAAAAGAAATTTTTAAAATCGGTCCAGTAGTTTTTAAGTTATTCATTACATACAGAAATACAAAAAAAAAATGTATATCTAGAAAACTGGACCGAAATTTCAAAATATTGTAGTTTTTCCTTGATTTATAGACTAAACACTAATTGTATTCTAAATTTCAAGTTTCTATGTCTGCTAGAAGTGCCTTAGAGTTTTGATGATCGGTCAGTCAGTGAGTGAGTGACAAATTATCAAACTTTGACTAGTTATAATTCTTAAACTACTGGTTCAAACAGAATGATATTTGGAATATACCGAGTTTATACAATGCCTGCTTAGTGACTAAAAATTCAGGATTCTAGTTTTATCCACAACGAAGTTATAGGGGGTCGAAAATGGCCCGAACTACTTCGAGAAAAGGATAGTACGGCCGTGCCGCTTTTTGCTCGACTTGGCGGGGGCACTGCCGTGCCCCCAGATGTCGACAGCACATTGACTGATATTCTGTGGCTGGGGTATCATCCACCATCAAGTGATCCTCATGCTCGTCTGACGATATCTAACATATTATAAAAATAATATAAGTAATTAATATTTTGTACCGTTAGTTACGAGACGACATATTGGACCATCTTGACAGCAAAGGATAGTGTTTAAGAACACCGGTGCGATCCTATGGAGAAGACCTGGAGTTCCCTATAAGAATAAGAATAAGAATTATTTATTTGTCAAAAACATGGTACAATAGTTGGTAATATCTTCTAGCGATCACATGTTTTGCCAGTAATAAGGCATACAAATTTTATTGATTTACACACATAATAATCAATTACATCACACCGGTCGCCGTATTGTAGTATGTCTGAAAAACTCTTTGAAGTCATAAAAGCTAAACAGTATTAGCCATTTTTTCAGTTGGCCTCTAAAAACATTGAATGGCTTATCTCTTAAAGTCTTAGGCAAGTGGTTAAAAATCCTAATCATTGTCATCAATCCGCTTTTATAATATAACGCAGTTTTGCAACGAGGTATAGTAAGTAGGTTAGGATCTCTTAATGGAATACAACAGATATCTCCGGCTTTCTTAAAAAAGTAAGGGTATTTTTTAATTTTATATTTATAATACACTGAGAAAGGCCACCGAGGGGGTTTTAGTGATTTAAAATACCACTTAACATCGGCTTCTACTCCTTCGATATAAAAAACAAATGCATGCCTACCTAAAGATTTAATAGTGACTTGTTTCCTACAACTCCAATTTTTAAAATTGGATTTATTTTAATATTGTCTTTTATTAACGCGAGTATCACACATTTAAATAAAATACTGTATACCGGATTAAAACGCGATTTATTGTTTAAATTATTTATCCCGACGTTTCGGATGCTTTTCAGCAACCGTGGTCGCGGGAGACTGAAAGATGACAGTTGTCTTATATTTGAAATGTCACAAAGTTGCCATATTTAATTCAATTAAATTAAAAAATAATCTATTAATTTAGGTAACACAATGTACATCTATGAACGTCAATAAAAAATAATACATATTAAATTACTAATATTACTAATATTAAATGCTTCTAATTTTACATTTACTACCAGTTCACAAATCAAGGGCGTAGAGCGGACGAGAAGAACTGGCAAGAAACTCGCCGCCACTCTTTTTAATCGCCAAGTTTTTGTTTTACAATTATTACATATTAACGCCATCTATTCCTACGGAGTTGATATTTACTGTAATTTTCTATATTATGACAATATTGACTAACGGTGTCCTCTTGTTTTTTAGTATGTTTGATTTGGGGCTTTAGATTTTTAATAACTCGATCCCAGGTGTTGGAAAGTCTCAAACCATCTTCTCTATTGAAGTTAGGATATTTTTTAATTTCAATAGCCTCACGTACTAGTCTGGGAAAGAATCTACTTTCTTTAGCAAGGATTTTTGGTTGGTCGAAACGTATGTAATGGTTTGGTTTATCCAGAGTGTGTTTATAATAAATAAATAAACACACTCTGGATAAACCAAACCATTACATACGTTTCGACCAACCAAAAATCCTTGCTAAAGAAAGTAGATTCTTTCCCAGACTAGTACGTGAGGCTATTGAAATTAAAAAATATCCTAACTTCAATAGAGAAGATGGTTTGAGACTTTCCAACACCTGGGATCCAGTTATTAAAAATCTAAAGCCCCAAATCAAACATACTAAAAAACAAGAGGACACCGTTAGTCAATATTGTCATAATATAGAAAATTACAGTAAATATCAACTCCGTAGGAATAGATGGCGTTAATATGTAATAATTGTAAAACAAAAACTTGGCGATTAAAAAGAGTGGCGGCGAGTTTCTTGCCAGTTCTTCTCGTCCGCTCTACGCCCTTGATTTGTGAACTGGTAGTAAATGTAAAATTAGAAGCATTTAATATTAGTAATATTAGTAATTTAATATGTATTATTTTTTATTGACGTTCATAGATGTACATTGTGTTACCTAAATTAATAGATTATTTTTTAATTTAATTGAATTAAATATGGCAACTTTGTGACATTTCAAATATAAGACAACTGTCATCTTTCAGTCTCCCGCGACCACGGTTGCTGAAAAGCATCCGAAACGTCGGGATAAATAATTTAAACAATAAATCGCGTTTTAATCCGGTATACAGTATTTTATTTAAATGGATTTATTTTAATCACAAACTTTTTCAGTTTATTTTTATAATCTGTAAAACAGGTTGTGATTAAACTTGTGTGTGTGACAAATGTGATATAATATCCGTTCACACGAAGCTACCAATCATTGCGAAGGTGGAAACATTGCAAACCTCTTATTAGCAGCCCCGTTCCATTACGAGATACCTTTTTATTCAAGACAGCTGGTATATCGTTGCATTTAAGATGACTGTTTATAATTATAGAGAAAATGTTCGCTTTATTTATCTTCTAGTATACACCGACAGAACATACTCATACATACATCTACATATATGAAGAAATATATAATTATAGACCTAATAAAAAATGTTATGGTGGATATAACACTTTAATTTATTGTAGTTGTGTATGTGGAATTTAAAAATCTTTTTAAATTAATTAAATAATTTTTTATCAAATGCATATACATAGATTACAGGTAAAGTCCGTAAGGTGTTGATTAGTTGTTAAGTCGGTAGCATAACATTAATCTTATAGGTCAACATTACTCATCTGTCAATATCTGATATAGGTACTAAAAAAACTATAGTGTAATTAATTCAATAAATAGTTTTTTCTTCAAAGTTGCTTATTTTGAATAATTTTGAAAAATACCATTGAGTTTTTTTTATATTTTTTCAACACGCGTTTTTTTCCAAATTATTATTGGAGTAACGCATCATCCATCAGACGTTACCATAGTCAATGGGGTGAGATTGTTGAACAAGAGCGGAACAGATAGATCGGATATTGCTCTTGTGAGTGAGGGACATGGGGATAAATTGAAGAATTTGCATAATCTGTTTGGGTACTTTATCATAGAACCACGTGGCACTGACTTGTGCACTCGCGGATTATGATCGCAGGATTAAATCGGCACATGGAGGTCAAATCGATACCTACCACGTAACTTGTGGTAACCAACAAAATTAGTTTTTTTAAACAGTACCCTTTCTCTGTATTCAATTATTTTATGTTTTTATAGGCAAAAAATATTTTTTATATACTTACAAGACGAATAAAGTTGTATCTTTACAAAAAGATAGTAGGTATAGTTTAAAAAAAATGTTGTTTGCCAGAATTTACGCGGGAGGTATCGAAACTATAGTTTCTTAAAAAATACTTATTATTAAATCAATCATTTGTCCACGAAGTGAAAATACAATAATAAAAGTTTTATGTTATCGAATGATGAATATCACGCTGGCAGTACGGTACGTCCAAAAAACGCTTAACTTGTCCTGCTACAAAAGGAAAAAGCTAGCGTCTTCCGTTCGGCCGGAGCTAAAGAAAAAATCTTTGCGAGGGATCCGAGCCTTCCATTTATCATATTCCATATTCATTTATTCGTCAAGTTCTGGATTCATTTATTCGTCATGTCTTGATTTCGTCTCATTTATTATTAAAAATGAACTGTCCGAAGCAGAACGTGAATACGACTCGGGCCACTGTTTCAATCTTAGAATAATTTCATGCTGAATTAGGTCATTCCTCCGAAGGGATTTTACTAGTTATCGCGGACTGCGACCATTAATTATTAATGCTCCTTTAATTTCACGCACCTCATTTACCAATAACGGCTTAAATAATTGATTTTCACCATTTTCTATAAACCTTAAACGTACCAAAACTTGTTTCAGTGGGGTCAAAAGGATTTTTATTGGACGTTTTATCTAAGGTCAGTGAATTATCAAGTCGACCCTTCGCCCTCGGGCTGACCTAGGTCCCATGGATGATGGATAATGGGACGATAGTATCACTGACTATCTCTTAAACCATAAATCCCACTAAATGTTTTCAAAAACCTAAGTATACCTGAATATGAATTTAACATTAGAATATCACAGACCTTTAAATATTCATTAACATAGGCTTTTTAGTATTAAAAAAAAGAATATAAATAAAGTTAGGTCAGGATAGGTTGATGAACTTTATGAGCGATACTATCATAGTTGACTCAGTTAATAATATATAATACTCAGAACCCCATAGTCATTACGACTGAGCAAGACGTAGAACACGCAACGATACACAATTTTAAACGAATTGTTTTACTACTACAAATAACAAGTAACATGTATCTTAAGGTATGGAGGCAATAGCATTAAATCTTCCAGCGAGTTTAGAAAGAAATATAAGGTTATGACGTAGGGGTCGAAGGCGGAATATATGCGATCCATTTGTAGGCAATCTCGACAATAAAACGTCAGTCTTTGTGTCGGCTGTCGGCGAGTCGTAATTCTGCCATTTCTCGGAGATAACAAATGAGGGCACATTACTAGTGGTCTGCTTTTCTGCACTACCTACGTCATCCGCTCACCTTTATCGTCCCATTCACAATTACAATACTCTTTAAACTATTCTTGAATATTATTTAATACATCATTCATAATTACGCAATCAAATAATTTATGCAATTTGGATGGTTAATTTCTTACATAATATATGTTTTATTTTTTCAATCAACGGATATAATATAATACTTACAATATATTGACGTTTGGCAAAATCATTCCTCCGTTACAAATTTAAAAGATATCAAATAATTTAGATTATAGATTAAGTTCAGTCTCAAACTTTGTTTAATTGAAATCGAATGTAGAGAAGAAAAGTTACAGCTTTAGAATACATAAAAAACGGTATTCTGAGGTTTTACAGCATTTAAAAATCGAATCGTACCAGTTATTTCTCAAATAATCATATACATACATTTTGTAAAAAATCCCAATCAAAAGAGTTTTTGCTCCCCATATCGTAATCAGATAACTTTGTAGAACTTTATATGTGCTAACACGATACGGCTGTCTCCAAACCACATCCTAAAAAACTGGTATCACACCGCATGATGGGCACATAGTATACGCCCCGGGCGCCCCAACGACAGGAACAAATGACCTCCACGCATCATAATAAATAAAACAATTTGTTGTTAATTAGATTTCGTGAATTTAATTTTCATGCCAGTAATTGGTCGGTGGGCACAAAGAGCCACACTCTATCGGTGATGGATGAACATAGAGCAACACGGGCCACCGGTGAACCGGAGGGGAGTAGCCATACGCAGGCGTTCCCCTCTGTCAAAGTACAAGTCCAAATGGTCCTATGCGTACAATAAAACTAGTTGTAGCCGCACTTTTCACTAGACTAAATCCAGATGCGCGACTGAATCGACCTCCTAAAAAAATGCCGAATTGTTTGTGTTTCTTGTTGCCAAAAAATTATCTGCCACGTCAAATTTACAAAAAGATAGCGTTACCTTTCATATGTAGGTATTTTTTAATCATATTATTACTATTTACTTCTTTAAAACTTAAAATATTACAATATTATCGGTCGTGTTGTTTCGGATTTTTTTACCAACACAGTCGCTCGACAGATCCGCGTATTGTATGAGCCCTCATACAATACACGGATCTGTCGAGCGACTGATCCGAGTTTATTTCCGAGAAGTCGCTGTCACCGAGCAATAGTGTTGTTGTCGGATTGTTTTAAGTTATCGAAAAAAAATGGCAAAGGAGTCTTCTATACAGAGACAGTTTTGAGATTAAATTTTCTGATTCAAATATTATATTGTGATAATATACATTGTTAAAATATAATATAATACTTACGCGCGTTAGCACATTTATTAAAATCACTTAGTGTAAACTTCAACCATAATGTTTTTTTTATTTCCTAAAAATCCAAAGGATATGGAAAATTGTGGGCCCAAATTTAATAATTGCGATATGATCTAAAAAATTACATATTTTTAATCTTATCATATAAAAAATCAACTCAATTCTCAATCTGGGAGAGGAGAAATATGAGAAATATAGTTTTCCTGAGATTCTCGATTAATTGAATCGATTACACAATCACAAAAAAAACCTTTGGACAAGGTAATTAACTTAAAAGTAATTAAATGCACTTTAAATACAATATATTGCATATAATTACAGTTATGTTATTAAATAAAATATAAATTATATATATTTAAAGAAAATGAATATGCATGATTATCGATTAAAATCGATCTTTTATTTTAGTCTGTCGTTGGCATGCCGCATGACAGTTGTTTACTCTGTGCTAATTCGTTTCATGTTTTCTACGTTTTGAGTCTGAGTGCTTTTCCGATTGTCGTCATTTAGGAATTGTTACGATTTGACAACTACAAATATCATTGATCACAGATTTATGATATATATGTCAGTTATTGATTGTAACATAACCTTACTTTTACTCAGTGGCGGGACTACCATACAAGCCCAAAAGCCCGTCTTGCCGATTTTAACATAATATGTGTTTATATATTTATATAGCTTATATAATTACGTTATCGTTTTTCAAATTATTTCTAAGATTTTATTATGTACCAACTCATGGTCCACTCTCCGTGACCTGCTACGTGCGCATTACCCGACAAGTTCATTTGTATTACGTAATAAATTAACTCCATCTTTAAAATAAATAAATTAAGTCGAACTTATAAAACTAATTTTCCAAACCCAGTTCTTGAAATTATCGATACTGCGTATCGACAGTTGTTGCAACTACGGCTAAAAGGACTTGTCAGTGTAGTTGCGCCATTTAATTATACTGTTATGACACGGAATGTTTAAATGTGTGTGTGAAATTGTTAGTGTATTTTTTAATTGTCACGGTGTGAGTTTCGTAGTGACAGACGATTGCTTGTGTGTGCGAACTTGAGTACGCACACATAGCGCAGGTTTCCCCCCGCAAAAAATGACAGGTTGTTTGGTATCGGTAACGAACGCTATGGCTACTCCCCTCCGGTTCGCCGGTGGCCCGTGTTGCTCTATGTGGATGAACGAACGGCGCCTTCTTACTATTTACCTTCGACCGTAATTAGACGCTTCGGAAGTTTATTTTCAATGGTTATGAACCTATTACTATTTCTAATGTAAAATTTGATATGCTTCTTATTTTTTTAGGCGTGTAATTTTAATTTTGTGTGGCTTCATAATTATGTTTATCGATAATTAATTTTGTATACAGGAAACTTAAAGTTAAAGAATTACCTGAATGTTTTAACAGGAGTTATAATATGTAAACATTGATTTTTTTACTATATAGGTAAATCTGTGATTTCTGGCGTCTCATTGAAATATAAGACACAAACTATATGAATATACCTTTTTAACCATACTATACCGTTTAGTTTGATGAACTGACAGTCTTGTTTTCAGATTTTTTTTAAATTTGCCACTCAAAGGTGTATTTATAGTGACGGTACTGTTCATTTCTAGTCATTTTCATTTAACAAATTCTAACTTCAACAATAGTCAACTTATAGATACGTTATAGATTTTGCCACTTATCCATCGATATGATAGAACTATCACAGGAAAAAGGAGCCCCTTTTTTATTTATCGTATATTTTATTCCAATAATGTTTAAATTAATTTATTAGCAGCTTATCCTTATGAGCGAAAAATTTTACTTAGCGTTTTTTTTTGTCAACTTTATGGAGCTCTAAAAATATCCTTAATTTTAATACGTTCTCGTTAAAAAAGTTCGTAAAGACGGGCTCGTTGGCGCGTTCGGTAGAACACCTGCCGTGCGCATCGATGGGTCGTGGGTTCGAATCCCACCAGGAGCACATGCTTATAATTTTCTGTAAGCATGTTTTCCCCACGTCTGGTAACTTCGGGCATTGATCGGGTGGGAGGAATATCTAAATTCCGACCGGGTAACGAACCACCGTTCATAGATGGAAAAACCGTGAAGTGCATATTGCGCGTTTCGGTTTCAGTCTATGGATTTCCGAATGCTCGAAGTAAAAATTAGGTCGACAGCGCATCATTGACTGATGTCCTGTGGCTGAGGAATCACCTATCATCAAGTGAACCTCATGCTCGTCTGTCGATATCTGACATAAAAAAAAAAATAATAATAATACTCTTGTGATATCAATCAGAAACAGACATAGAAAAGGATCTGCTTAAATGTGGTCACAGACCGCCTAAACATATTCAAATTCAAACATGATTAATTGAGAATAAAATAAATTAAAATAAGCAAATAAGAAAAATCTCACAACGTTTGTGTAAGGATATATAAGTCAAGTGCTACAGAGAACGCCAAGTAAACTTTTTAAAAATAAACGCCAAAAAAATCTTCGAAAGTCACGGACGCTTAACTTTCTTCCCTCATTTTATTTTTCGTTCCCTCTTTCACAGTTTTCATCTCTTTTCGTTGCGCAATTAGTAGTATTTCTATCCCGCTCTACTTAACGGATAAGTTACTTTTTTAAAACGCAGGAAAATCGAAGTCATTCACTGGGTAAAATTAAATGCTGGCACTTGCAGGCACGAGCAATAAAAACAAACAAAATATGGGTATAAATCAAATTATATGCTTTTTGCCAGATTTTCTTTTTCGTTGTTTTTCAATTATTAGTTGTGGCAAAAGATATTATTTTCATTACTAAACCGACTTAGTGGCTCAAAGGTTGCTTTGTGTTTTTTATCAATGGGTTCAAATCTAGGGGGAAAATAGATAAAAAAATATTTGCCTGTAAATCAATTTATGATCAGTGAAAGATACACAAAAATGTGTCTGCCCCATGCCCCACTAGGGGCTCGAGATTTCTCGTACTGTATTGGTTAAATCAAGAGTTCCAAGTAGATAATATAAAAACCTAAAACTCATCTGTGGGGAAGTTTTTGCGAGTCATAGTTTTAAATATTATAGTCGTGTACAGTTGGTAGAAATCACAAATAATATTATTTATAATTAAGTTTATAATACTAAATACTTATTTATAATTTTTATTTAATTCATAGTGATGGGAACAATTTAGAAGAATCAATTATTAAGTGAATTTTGATAGATGTAGAGCCAAACCTGATGATTACATTTTTTATCAAAGCTATTACGTAAATTAATTAATTGCATTTAGATTATCTATTGAAATATCTCTATAAAAACTCAATTAAAAAAATACCGTGTTTTTTTTAAATATTTAAGCTTGATGAAAAAAGCATAAGGAACCTACAAATACTATGTTGATATTAACTAGCTTAGATACTGATATGTTATACTTAACTGTTAAAAAAGCATAAGGAACCTACAAATACTATGTTGATAGCTTAGATACTGATATGTTATACTTAACTGATTTCTTATTAAAATAAAATAATAAAATAAAAGCAAATAATATAAAACAGAATGTCGCTATAACTTTTTTTTAGGACCGTACTTATCTACAACCACGATGCAAATGAAATGAGCTTCGTCACCATGTCAGCGGGGTGAGCTGAACGCAAATTGCAATCATCGAGCGAACATCGAACCGCAATACGGGGAAACATTCTCGTGAAATTCATTTCGCTGCAAACCATTCTTTGAAAACTTACCTGTTATTACGTACATACTCATTTCATTCATATACGTTTTATACATTTATTAGACTGAGTTTAATATTGTCTTTTATTAACGCGAGTATCACACATTTAAATAAAATACTGTATACCGGATTAAAACGCGATTTATTATTTATATTGTTTAAATTATTTATCCCGACGTTTCGGATGCTTTACAGCAACCGTGGTCGCGGGGAGACAGGATGTAAATAATTTAAACAATATAAATAATAAATCGCGCTTTAATCCGGTATACAGTATTTTATTTAAATAGACTGAGTTTGATGATTATCTAATCAAGTAATATCCTTTAATAGGTTCTGTTATTTTACTTGACGATGCATACACTCTTATATTATTACGTTCATATATTATTATACAAAACATTCTGTTATATGTAACTTAATATTGTCTTTTATTAATGCGAGTATCACACATTAATATAAAATAACTGTAACCAGTCTGTCCGTTTGCTGGAAAGCATACGAAATATCGAGATAAATAATATAAACAATATATCGTGTTTTCATCCGGTAAAAGTTATTTTATAACTTGATTTTGAACATTAAAGTCGTCAAACATGATCATGAGAAACGATGGAAAGCTTATTGAAAATTATACTTCAAAAATTTGGCCAAGGACTTTTACCGTATTATAATAAAGTAACAAGCTATAAGTTGCACAAAAGCACTGAAACAAAAAGCAGTGATCCAACAAGACCCGTCTGATATCGATATGAATGACTTGCAAATACCACCCTTAGAATACCGGCGATGTTATGGACAACTAGAGCCCTCCCTCCTCTGTTTGTTTAACAAATATTGTCTAGAAATATTTTGCTTGAAGTAAACGTAATTTTGGATTATTATTTCCAAAACCCAAACCAACCCAAAATATTACGGAACTTTGGAAATTATGATGAAGGTTTAATATTTAAGTTTTAACTGATTGAAATCAAAATTATGTCTGATTTAAATAAGATAATACATATATAAAAATTCAACGCGAGAAATTTGTTCAAAAGTCTTTGTTGACATCACTCCAGTAAGACATGGATTGTATTGAAGCCAATATAACAATATATTTATAATCAGATTGATATAATAATTGCCACCAGAATCAAGAAAAAATATGTAAAGCTCTACTAAAGTTTACTTGACAGTGTAGCGGTATATCCCATAGTTAGTTAACTATGAGATATACCTCCTATAAAGTTTTATATACTAACGAGAATAGAACAAACTTCTCTTAAGCGTAAAACAACTAAAACAACCGCAACGGCCATAAACAATCGAGCAAGCGTGGAAGGAATATTCAAGAGGAAAGTTTGTCTATGCTCGACTCCACTCAATGTTGGCAACACTTGCATCTAACGGGCAGAGTTCGGACATCGTATGTCACAATGCATTGTCCCCTTAATGAAGCCGGACCCATAAGTTTGATAATAGGCTAAGTTATTGTGGTCTAAACTCACTTTGATGACCACTTAAGCGTTATCCTTCAAGTTTCGGCTCTCCATTATGTAGTGTGATATGCAGCTAGTATTCCAATGAGAATATATAATTGAATTTATGTAGAAATAACAATAGCTTAGACTATTGATTAATGAAATATTTACATTGTTATAGTGCAAAAAGGCACTAATTTATTTGAGAAGACTAAAATACAAGAATTTATTTGAGATTTTGGAATAACTGCCCGTCTTGTCTATACATTATTTGGAATCACACACACACTCAGAAATGGACTTTAAATAGAAGAATGATGTAAGAGTATATTATGTAAAACAGAATTTACAATCAACTTCAAAGTTCAAATACAACTTATGCGCACAGGAGATAATGTAATATAATTTAAGAAAAATAACCTTGTAATTAAGTTGAACTTTATAAGAAGAATTCAATATCTAATATTTAATTAAATAACCATAGTTATTGTGTAGTATTTATATATGTTGCAATAGCAAATATCATATAATCGTAATAACAAATACAAAAAGAATTTTCAGACGATGCGATGATTTTCATCGGTTGTAACGGAATGTTACAAAAAGTTGCCGAAAGTACATCGCCCACACGCAACCAACTCCCAAACGACCCAACTGCGATATGAATCCTATTATTTGCTACAATAAAAACTTCTCGTAACTTACTTGAAAACTATTTGTTAGGAGTGTCTCGAAACAAAACTGAGTTCATTTTGTACACAATATTAATCTTTATTTTAACGCTTGTACAGGATGTCTGGGCATTCCCTCACAATTATGTATATAAAGCTGTGGTGGTTCTGTTTCTCAGAATCTTAGTAGGACTGAAAATCGCAATAGTTATATCAAATCAAATTTAATGTCACAACACAGCAACACTATAATTATATTCTCTAAAATTTCAAGTTAAACTTGCTTTTAGCTAGTTTTTCATAGGAATGTTTATATTAGTTCAAATTTGAAATTGAAACCGGTGTAAATGTAACAGAGTCTCTGTCATTCAAATCTGTCGTCGCGTCGTCCGACTAGATTCCAACGGATGTGTTGTTTTTAGCTAGCACTACATTCTCAACAAACAAAACACATGGGATATGTCGACTGATATTTAAATAATCCAAAGACGATTTCAAAAGCATCTACTTTCATTGTGTTGAAGGTCTCCTTTCTACCTCTCTCCCTTCTAATATGACCGATGCGCACACTTAGGTACTTGTGTGCATATAAATATTTGACAGAAAGACAAAATGAACCTTGGAATGTCATCAATATTTATCATTGATGTGAAGAAGACAAGTCACTCACGACATCAATCAGTGAGCCTCATGTTCGTCTGTTGATTTTATAACTGCGCCCTTAAAACATGCTAACTACCTTACATGACCCAAAACTTGGTCCTGGTTGGCTGGGTCATTTCTCCACCCCTAAAAGGTTTATGCTCTGCGCTCAGTTACTATGAATGACTCTATGAGCTTACAATGAGCTCCATGACCCAATCACCTCCATTTCTAGCTAATAGGCTCTACTAGACTTATTTGTTGAATCTTGCTCACTTTTCTACAAACCGTAATGTAAAACAACAACAAAACTTGTTTCTATGAACTAAAGTTTGTAAAGGAGTTCATAAAAATGTATTCATTGTTAAGTATATGTATAACGTTTATAATGCCATTCAAACTTATACAAGTATAAACCCAAAATAAATTCTTCAAAGATCTCTCAATGATACGCATCCATCGACACATCGCTGACAGATGTAAAAATAAATTCTAAAACGAAACAACGCTGTCTAATATACTTCACACTCGCGATGACAAAATGCTTAAAATAATATTTGCTCTCTTCATCTGGATTATGAACCTTGTTCTTAGTTCATTTTAATTAATAAAAATACCATGATAGAAATGATTAATTTTAAGACTGTCAACCGATTTTATTTGCAATTGTAAAAAACCTTTATACAGGAAACGAAAATAAAAATTTCTAGGTTTGGTATATTTGTAAATATGATTAATTTAAATTTTCAAAAGCAATTAACAGGTTAATTTATTCTAAAATAGAATATTAAATATCAAATAATTGTCAAAAGTAAGGAAATAAAAATAGAACGTCGCATTCCACATAATGTATCGACTTCCGTTTAGCGGGCAGGACATTGTTTCGGCTGTTTCTTTTAATTTTCCCGATCTTGAATGGAGCTAATGACTCGGCCGCGCTGCGCATACGTCTAACGGTTGAGCTCATTCATCAAAACTGTCAGCGACATCTATTGACAGTTGACTTCTTTGTCACGCCCGCTCGCCACTTATCGCATATATTCCTCTCTTAGAGCATATTTAAACAATTTTATTGCTCATGTTAATGACTCCTGTTTGATACCTACCTATTAAGGAAGTTTACCGTAAAACGGAATTTCAAAAGACAGTAGGTAATAGATTCATCATAATACGTAATCGTTTTTCCATTGATTTTTTTTTAGTATGAACTTTGAAGACCGTAGGCAGTAGGCAGTAATAGGTATATAAGTAACCATATATCTAATATCTCAGTACCTAATGTTATTTCAGATTAATGTTATTCAGATTGTTTTTAATACGACTCTATATCGACATATTTAGGAATGTAAGAACCCATCTAAATATTGTAAAGTAATTATTCTAACTATAATTTTTATAGCTACCCGTAACATCCGTGGCTTCTAAGGAAGTCCAAAAATTATTCATCTTTTGAACCCTTCGTAAGCAACAAGAATAATACATAGTTACCGATAAGAATGTTAAAGAAAAATAAACCATTATAAGACCATCAGTCACTGGCAACCCCGCGGTGGGCAGGTCAGCGGCTGAGAAAAAACTTCACAATTATTCCGAGTTGAATTCAAATGAAGAATGATTCATTTATGAAAATAAAATGACAGATTGAATGGATGTGGAAAGGTACAATGGTGACGGCGGCTACTGTAGCTGCCGCTTTGTGCCACGTGCTTCGAACACCTTACAACTATTGTATAAAACTGTAATGAATCTTCATAAGTTCGCACCTCGAAAGGTGGCTTTCTTTGAAGTTTGGTACCATCGGGTGGGTAATTTATTCGAAATATAGTATCTTAAAGATTTTGTTCACCTCTTACTACAACTACCAAATTCAGAAATATTCTTAATCAACTATACTTACATATTTTATTTTTTATATCACTGGCACTTGGGTGCAGTTGCGGGACCTCCATACAAGCCCAAAAGCCAGGATACATATACAACTTATATAATTACATAATCATGAAAGTTATAACTTATATGGTTATTAATTAAGAACATTATTATTTTTATGGTTACATAATATAGCAAGCCGGGTTTTTGGGCTTGTATGGTCTCGCCATGCCTTGATTGTTGTTGAGTTGGCGAGATACTCAACAGTCGTGATTTTATTCTACGTTTACGTAAAACTACGATGACAATTAATGTCATATTGTCAACTACTAGCACCGTATAACGTTATGTTCGACATTTAAACATTTGACCTTATCTCGTAAAAATGGCAATTACTCGCTACCCCGGAATGAGCCCGCGAGTTAGTGAACTCCAAATACTAAGAAAGAAGGAGCGGGCAATGAAATTAAAAATATGTCTTAAGGGCAATTAGCTTTAACTTTTACAGTAAGTGCCCTATCTACTCGCCGCACCCTCGCGCTTTTCAATTGTGGGGAACGGCCAGCTTTTCAGTTTGAGTGAATTTTATGGACTCCATTCTCGTTCTACAATACTTTAACCCTACCAAATCTACTTATTATAGGCACTTATAATTGCTTTAAAGAAGAGTTAATCAAAGCGAGACGTCTTTGTTTCGAAAGATTCTTAAACGCACACGTTTGCAGGTCATTTTTCTCGTAAATGGCTAGTTTTTGTTACCATATAAAAACAAAAATATACAGCCATAGTAGGGTAACATGAATATATGAACACAATTCGAAAACAGTACAACAATTGCACTGGATTCTTTATAGAAAAAAATTATAAAAAATGTAATAACTTTTACCGGCTTTGTGAAAATTCAAATCAGACATCTGTCACGATTCAGTTTGCCCTTAAACACTCTTGCTAAAAAGTACTCGCAACATCGGGATAGTATAGGTAATGAATAAATCGCGTGATACTCTTAATGTGTGATACTAGCGTTAAGAATTTAACTAAACAAAACGGAAGTTAGCAAAATTTAACTAAACTAAACTGAAGCTAGCAAATTGTTTTGATTTCACCAGCGCGTCTTCCTCCAACCGCAACGCGAACGCAATCTATTAGAAGTGATTTTGTGATTATTTTTTTTTTCAAGGAATCTATAATCTATCGTGTTTTTAGAAGAGTAAACCATTAAAATTATAATGAACTATCAATAAATATTTATTGTTTTTAATCCAAACATCATAAACTTAAGTAAAATTCAAATCAACGATGAGTGATTTTGATTTATGCCCGCTCTTAATAAAAGACAATATTAAATTCTAATAATCATAACATTATGAGTGGACGAGACTATGAGAAAACTCTTAACTTGTAATGCATTGACGGAGTGCTTAACAATAAATTTCCATTTATAAAGCCGCAAGCGGTGCCGGCGCGGGGTGGCTGGCAGCTTCCGACGCTTTTTTCCTTCATTTCCTTGAGGCCGTGAGGCTACCACCCTACCTACTGCCATTGCAACGAATTAAAACGTTCGCGAGTTTTATTCATGTAATTATAGGAATCACGTTCCAATAATAACTATGACTTTGACTTTTTTACCTTACTAAAAGACTGAGGTACCTATATCTTCCATTTGCGAGAAGACTGACATACCTAATTCAAAGAGTACCTAAATATTTTGACAAGTTAAAACATTTTTTTTAAATAACGGTTAATATAAAAATATTGACTTATTTGGACTTGATTCTTGTCTAGTAATCTCAATGAAAAACTAAGAAACAAAAATTCAAACATTCAAAAATGTTCTCTTTTTGAATTATGTCAAGCTTCTACTAAATGAACGATATGTGTGTGTACGTACTAGCCTACATAAAATCCAAATTATAATTGCATTACAGTTTTGATAACACAAATCAGATCTAATAATAAAACTCGCTTTTCTTGTTTAAATTATTATATTTCATACATTTGAGGTAAAATATATTTTATTCTTCTGTTAATAATTTTAATTACTAGACAAACCTAACGAAATTTATTAGCATTGACTTAAAAATGTTTGTTACGCATCAAGTCGCTTCTGTATTAACTTTAATTAAAATAAAACATAAGGAGGCATAGGTAGTAAATATTCGAGAAAATATTGGCGGGATAATAATTAAAAGAAGCGATAATGTCCCCAGCGCGGTGAAAAACGACCGCACCATCCTTTTTATTTGATAAATACAATTTATTCCTCGGCGCCCTGCCTTCTACGCTTCTTTGTGACTTTTAAATTCCTATAAACGATTTCTTTGTTACAATTTGTTTTCTTTTACGACCGAAATTCTCAGCGAAATACAATCACAAACTTAGTTTTTAAAGATGAAAATCTCTGCTTCAAAAATATCTTTCTGCCTATAAAATAACCTCAATTAATGTTCTTAAATCAAAGGAAGGATTATTTAAAAATCGAATATATTATGTTCTATAATTAAATATTATTGACTTCTAGGAAACTCTCCTTGCTTTATGTTAGATATCGACAGACGCGCATGAGTATCACTTGATGGTAGGTGATGCCCCAGCTTCAGAATGCTGTCAACATTGATGCTATTGAACAACTTTTTACTTCGAGCATTCAGAAATCCATAGACTGAGACCGAAACGCGCAATGTGCACTTCATGGTTTTCCCATCTATGAACGGTGGTTCGTTACCCGGTCGGAATTTCGATATTCCTCCCACCCGTTTAGTGCCCAGTATGACCAGACGTTGGGAAACTTCTATGCTTACATAAAATTATAAACATATCGTCCCGGCGGAATTCGAACTCGCGACCCATGCGACCCAATGCTAACTTTTTAGTACAGTGTATAAGGTCAAGCAGTAAACAAGTGATATCTTCACATTTAACTATTAACATTCCCAACCCCCTAGAGATCGTAATCAGAGCGACTTTACTGCGCACTAAATATTCTCCCGGCGACAATTGCGATTATGAAAAGTGCACCGTTATTTATATCCTGGGCCGTTTATTTTTTGTCGCCCCTTTCAAGGGCAATTAAATACCACCAGACTTAAGCATTTAGCATATTCTTAGAGTGGCGTCTTTATTATGAACCCCTTTGTGATAGTAAAAGTCATTTAAACGCTAAAGTATCGCCTCGTGATCTAAATATTGAAAGAATTAGACAGCAATAAAATATAAAAATAAAAAAAAATCTACAGCTTTAATAAATTATTTTAACTCTAGAAAAGTGGAATTTAGTTTAAATACTCCTATGATCTTATCCAAGTGGAATTTAGTTTAAATACTCCTATGATCTTATCCAATTAGTTTAGTGATTTCTTACCCAAAAGCAAAGCTTTATTTCAATAGCCATTACCAAAAATCACTTATAAATACAATAAATATTATTTCCGAACGACGACAACATTCTAAATTGGGATATTTAAAAATAGAATTTATAGCATTCTGATAAACAATTATTTCCACCAAATAATAAAACAGTTTTCCCCAAAATCCAACAATACATTTAGTCAAATGATACTTTTCGATTAATGAAATTTCCTCGTCGTCGAAATCGAAGCAGGCTCTCGGGAGACAACCTGTCAAACTGTTCCGAAGTTGCACCGTCTGTGCGACAACTTTTAATAACCTGCTGTATCAGCCAAATGGATTTGGGATCCGTTATGCGTTCCGCTCTTAATGTTTACAAACTGTAGTTAACGAAACATAATCAAGTTTTAGTTCCGCCCGAATTACTCAAACATTTACAATACACTTGACATTTTTAGGCTTAATTTGTATAAAAGGTGTGAGTGTGTGTAATACATATTATTGTGGACCCAATACAGTAGGATTCCATCACATTTTTTTTTATCGACGTAAGACATTTTATACTTACTTTTATAAGGAAATATAATCAAAAGCAAAGAAAGGGTTTCAATAGGAATAAGATCTATCTATCTAGGGATCTAATCTAATAATAATTAATCTATAGTTATTATTTTTTAATAGATACTTATTTAGGTATGGGTATATGTTACGTACACTATACGCCGCGGCTCAGTTGCAACTTGTAAGCGCGATGCGTTTAGCACCGCAGGTCCTAGGTACGAATCCACTCGGGAAATAACGTTTAATATTAAAAATATAAAATTTAATACTAAAAATTTGTTTCGCTCACATAGGACATAGAAGGCTAATTACCAACTAACCTGTAAAAAAATTATCACTGAAACAGACACAGAAATGAATCTGTCCCTTGCTCCACCAGGGGACTCGGGAATTCACTTTTATGTAGGTATGTACTATACAATTGGATATTCAAACTCAATCTACTAAAGAATCTGAAACAGTCCAAGCTGTCATTGAATAAATTGATTAAACTCTAAACTCGTTCAAATAAGTTCTGAATAACAAGTAGCCTCAATACAGATATTATCGAGGTTCCCCGATGGGGTGCCACTATACCACACCGGCGAAATTGAACGTCTCAGATCTGTCTACCCGTAATCCACGCTTATAATTGATGCGACAATGTCAAGTGGGATTCAGCCTGCTCCAGATAATCAGAAAAATACGAATCCAACACAATGATCGATTGAAACAAAGACATGCTTTAAATTGAGACTAGGGTATACTATTCAAACTTTTATATTGATATTTTGATGACTCATAAAAAACCTGTTATGTTAGCTGTCAACAGACGAGCATGAGGTTCACTTGATGGTAGGTGATACCTCAGCCACAGAACATCAGTCAATGATGCGCTGTCTACCTAATTTTTACTTCGAGCATTCGGAAATCCATAGACTGAAACCGAAACGCGCTATGTGCACTTCACGGTTTCTCCATGAACGGTGGTTCGTTACCCGGTTAGAATTTCGATATTCCTCCCACCCGATCAATGCCCGAAGTTACCAGACGTGGGAAAAACATGATTAAAGAAAATTATAAACGTTTGGCCCCGGTGGGATTCGAACCCACGACCTCTTGTTGTGACCTCGTGTTCTATCGAACGTGCCAACGAGCCCGTCAAAATAATACCCATTTGTTATAATACAATACATATTAAACACTTTAACAAAACATCTGATCCAAATAATTCTCAAAACACATAACAATATCATCTCCATTCTGAAAATTATGTGTCAGCTTATTGATTTTTCGCATTTATGTCATTCACACCTCATAACGTAATATTTCTTCTTGAAAGCACGCTCCCTTGCGAAACTTTTCTGTTGTAGTAACATTCAAAATAAATGTTAGGTGCTTTATCAAAACGAAGTCAGAATATGACACCGGGCTTACGTTACCAACGCACTAGCACTATTTTATAATTTATTGAATACTTACATTACAGTAAAACTATAGTGTTTTTTTTAATTCCGTTTTTCTTTACATAATAAACAAATTTTTAAAAAAATTTGAACACTCATAAAATTGCACATAAAATCTTAATATGTAATACTTGCTATGAAACCAGTCATTTATATTGTCATTATCATGTATTTTATCTATACATCTATACAAATACAAATATTATAAAGAGGAAAGGTTTGATTTTTTGTTTGTTTGTTTGTTTGTATGAATTGAATAGGCTCCGAAACTACTTGGCAGATTTGAAAAATTCTTTCACCAATAGAAAGCTACATTATCGCTGAGTAACATAGGCTATATTTATTACTAGAAAAAAATAGAGATCCTTAGAATTTCCTACTAAAACCAACCCGAGGTGTAAAAAAATTTGCCAAAAAATGTTGTTCGTCGCATGCGCTGCGAAAAGTATTGATGATAGAACAAAATAAAGTTCTACAATATTATAGAACATATAAATATCTACAAAAAACTTCGCGAGACCATATGTCTAACTATTGTAGTTATGTTAC
This sequence comes from Anthocharis cardamines, assembly GCA_905404175.1. Taxonomy (NCBI): domain Eukaryota; kingdom Metazoa; phylum Arthropoda; class Insecta; order Lepidoptera; family Pieridae; genus Anthocharis; species Anthocharis cardamines. The sequence continues at coordinate 8,642,715 of FR989959.1, forward strand.
TATAACTACTTTTGTACATTTTAAAAGTTGATAGAAATGCCGATCAAAATCAGACCCTGCTATCCATACCTCTGTATTAATTCTTATCCAAATAAATTGTTTCATATTTAAGACTGTTTCAATAGCTGTTGATTACTTTTTGAAATATTGAAATCGGACATTCCATTCAAAAGATATTACGAAATTAAAAATATCAATGTAAACAAAAAATACACGCCGTCCGCTTCGCACCGCTGTGGCTCCACGCAGGGCATCGAGCAATACGGCGAGGGGTAGTACTAAGTATGTCATTTTGTTCAATTTGTGGGGTTTTGTTACGATTTAACTCAAAAACTACTCAACCGATTTTAAAAATTCTTTCACTAATAGAAAGCTACTATATTATCAGCGAGTAACATAGGCTTTGCTTTTTTTTCATCTATTTGCACCCGTGCGAAGCCGGGGCGTTTTGCTAGTTAATAATAAAAAAAATTGTGTAGAGTACACAGGTAAGAAATGAAACTTCTTTACGACATATCATTTTTGTACTATTTGCAACTTCACGAAAATGGGGTATAGTAGATAAGGCTTAAGCCTTAAGAAAAAAGATTTTATCACTTTCAAATTAATATATTGTTATTCTTATTTCAAACCAAACTTCAAAACTAATATATTGTTGTTATTATTATAATATATTACATTATATTCTTTACGTCACTATACTAAACTTTGATAAAAAAAGCAACATGGCGCGTAACCGAAAAACGTGACGATACTTACAAAATTTCTCCCATACGTCGATAAAGAAGTTTCACTTCAATAATATATTCATTACTCATATTTCTTCAGTATTACCAAAATCTACAATCGCAATTAGGTAGCTTAAATACTTTGGAGAGTATAGGTAGTTATAAAAATAAATATAAATTAAAATAATACATTAATGCATTATCAAAATCATAAGTATATTATGAAGACTTGAAAACTAATAAAAGAGAAAACAACTTAACTAAGTCGATATAGTAGATACTAAACTACTAAGATCAACATTAAAATGCGTGGGCTTTTATTTCTACTTATTGCCTAATCGAATAGGTATAAATAGTACGAAACAGTTAAATGTCTAATTCATATTTACATTTTCTTAGTACGTAAATAATCTGCAAAACTACAACAGAATAAGAGAAAATCAATTAAGTATTCGTAATTTCACCCTTCACCATGTGTTTCTAAACCCGACACAAATAATGTGACCACAGCATTTAGCCGGCGCTCGGCAGGCCATCGAACGTTCTAATGGCATCCAACCGCCAACTGGCCACCACATTAATCCTTTCGGCTGTTGATTAATTATTCAAAATGTGCCCCTGGGGCCCGTTCTCAACAATTCGCCACGTATTCTTTGCAAATTGTTTACAACTACGAAGTTAGCTTAGTTCTACCATAGTCTATTACTCTGTGGTTCTACTTAGAAAAAGCTTTTTGTATTATCTATAACGCATCTTATGTAATAGACGTATCATAATAATGTAGCGTCGCTCGATGAGTTGTAGGTACCCATTTTCAATACAGTTTTTTCAATAGAAGCCACAAGTTTTTTTTTTTTTTTTAAAAAAGCCAACCACTAGATACAAAACAGAAATTAAATTGAGAATAATAGTTATTTGAAAATCTACAACCCTCTATGGATTCAGATCAATCTAGTGATGATGACTTACTAGGTGAGCCACCTGCCGATGTGTCCTACATTAATTCCAGAATTAAAATTTCAACAAAACAGCGAATAAAATAAATGTTTAAAAATTATAAAATCTACCTATGGGAACGCCGTAAATCCATTGAACAAGGGTAACGCGATATTATCAAATTAAGTGCGGACACGGCGACACCTCGAGATGCAAGTGACCCTTAATTCGCAGTAAATCTTTGATCCGGCGCCCAGGCGAGGGTCAAACAAGCCAACGTTACACTTACACCATTTATTACCCACTTGTTCAACATGACAACGAGCTATTTGGGCGCGAAACATTTGTATTACAACAATGGGTCTTACTTTCGTGAATAAAATTATATTTCGTGAAATAGCTTTATTATAATAAAATACTTCGATTTTTTTTACTGACCCGATTATTAGTTTTAGATAATTTTTATATTATGTTATACAATTTTAGACCTTATTTCTGATGCATATAAGACTTAAATTTTAATTTTGAGTAACAAAAATATTACAGTTTTGGTTAAAATTTCCAAAAATACTTTATTATTAATTCATCTCTCCGTCACATTTTTTTTTAATACGACTTCTATATTTAGAATAAGTACATTAGGTAAGACAAATAGGTACTAGAATTAAATACTACACCAACAAAATATTTGAATCAATTTATTTGACAAATTATAAACTGTCAAATACATATAATAATTTCTTCTTCTTATTCTACTTCCTGCCTTGTTCCCGTTTCCGTGCAGTTTACTTTTTTACATTCTCTTCTTTCACAAACTATTTAAAAAAATTAGTAGGTACCTATATAGACTTATTTTAAACAAACTTTCCAAAAGCGTATAAGAAGAAACAACATTTAAATTGTAAACTGAATCTTTTAGAAGTTAGAACAGCGACAAAAAATAGCGGTATCCGTAAATCTATGAAGTTCAGTGACACGGAAGCGGGGACAACCCCATAATGCTCACATTATGCGCACCTCTCCAACTCGCATAATACCATCCATTATTAGCAAAAACTTGCCGTTACCACGCTTCTCTTGCACTTCTCAAATCGAGACAGTCGCGCCGAAAATCCTTATTTATATATTTTAAATCAGAAGAAGAGGTATACGCCTAGTCAAAAAAAAATATAACAGACACAGAGCATGAAAACGTGATCAGTTAGAAAGACACAGAGTTGATAATAAGATTATCCTACTTTATCTTATCCTTTTGAACACATGATATGAACAAAACTTTAAATAAAATAGGTATAATACTAAAAGAAGTGAGGTTGCCACGGGCAGCACGAATCTCTTGTAACAAAGATACGTACCGGACCGACTTGTAGTAAACAAAATTGAATATGTTTCATATTGTATGAAAATATACGATTTCTTTCGCCTTCCCTTTACATAATCAAATAGTTGGTATCGACCCCAACTCCATACACTTGTTATCGTTTTAATAGTTCAGCTGATGGAGGGTGTTATAATAAAATACAAGTCTGATCGCATCACCACTTGATAAGGTGGGATCGTGGTCAAACGTCTATATTGCATAAAAATATAAAACTCACTGAATATCTAAAAACCTTTTGTCAATAACTGTACCTGCTAACCCAGGGTAATTATTATTCTAGTAGCTGACCAGGGGCTATCGGGTTTCAAGTCCAGTTAACTGATAATTTACTAAGTGCTTAAGGACTCTGAAGTTCCAAAACACCTTTATAACTTACACCACAAAATCGAACACTAGGATAAGTCATACCGTTACAGTGACTCGTATATATAGCATGTACTTCACGAATACTTTCATACAAAACGTAATATATATTTCATATAAAAAAATAAAGTATAACATAAAACATTCAATATTTGCTTACATAATAACTACATATTTACTTAGATGGTTTAAATAGGGCTGCCCAGAAACATCATGCGGAACAATAAAACAGTGTATGTTTGATTGACAGCTGCCCCTGCCCAATAGAAAATGCGCGAGTCGACGAAACGTCAATCAAGTTCCAACGAAAGGACAAAACTAGCACAAACTATAATAACCCCTAATTCTTCATAGTCAAGAACGATCGCCCAAATTATAACGCGAATACACACGCGCCCTGCGGAATTGTCACGCGAACGCGATCGCCCCATTATTCGCCGCCCTTAGTAATTTGAATTTCGAATTCGAATTCGTATTTGTGGTAAAAAGAACAGTTTCGACACAATGGCGTCAAGGGCGGTGCTCTGACATGCGATCAAGTTATTACATTAAAGGAACCCACGACAGGCCGCTTACAAACTCTACTACTTACTTATTCCCATAAACACAACAATAATAAGTTATAATATTAATCTATAACGATATTCCATATTCACGGATTACATTGGCGAAAAAATGTGGATAGTTCTTCGAGTAACTTTAATCAATTATAATAATTATTATTTGTTGCAGAAAATGGACTGCCACGAAGACTACGAACAGCTTATACAAACACTCAACTATTAGAACTAGAAAAGGAATTTCACTTCAACAAGTATCTATGCAGGCCGAGGAGAATCGAGATTGCTGCTTCTCTTGACCTTACGGAAAGACAGGTAATAAAACATCCAATTTATGCAAAATATAGCTACGGTTTTTTTGAACACATGACGTGATATAAATGTATTTTTTATTTACAGGTCAAAGTATGGTTTCAAAACAGACGTATGAAACATAAAAGACAAACTCTAAGCAAAAGTGAAGATGGGGACGACAAGGACTCAACGACTTCAGAAGGCGGCAAAAGCAAAACAGGGATGGAGAAATTTACAGATGATGATGGACCGCTGTCGGGCAAGAAAAGTTGTCAAGGCTGCGAACTACCTCCCGGCGCATTATGTTCCCCGGTCGAGGACATACCCGAACTAACATCGCGCACCAGGAACAACAACACACCCAGTGCTACCAACAACAACAGCTTTGCAAGCGATGGTGCTTCAAGTGTGGCTTCTTCTTCTTCGCTTGACAAGCTAGCTGAAGATGACTCAAGAGATTCACATCCACCAAATGTTTCCGCTGTTCCTCGAAACCTAGCAAAGAGAATAAAACAAGAATCAAGGAAGCGCTCGCCATCACTAGACGCCACTGGTTGTAAAGTATCACCTTCTTCTTCTAAAGATGGTCTGATTGTTATTCCTGGTTTGACAGAAGGTGGAAAGTTTTCCTCAGTAAACCTCACGCCTTCTTCCACACCTGGAACTCCATCTAGTATGCATCAAAGTCCTCTCGGACATTATCCCAGACCTTCCCCGCCAAACGTTCCACCCGGGCCGCCTCACCAATCAGTTCCAAATGCTATTCCACCTTACGTCATTAGAGGCAATGCTCCGCCTGGACAGTTTGTACCGCATCCAGATTTTCGCATGGACAGCAAACAGTTTGTAGGTAAATTAGCTCAATACCCTCAAGGTAGCAGATCATATGATGGATATACTTCAGGAATACAAGGTAGTGATCAACATACTTATTCTCGAAACCACCAGAATGTTAGATCAGATGGCTCACCGTCATCAAGATCAACCAATGGAATAGCGACGAGGCAATCTTATCCCCATGAAATGTATCAAAATTATGGCTACTCAGGTTATAGTAAAGATCAAGTTGCTTATGGACATCCTGGATATGATCAAAGCCAAACATATCCCAACGAACACATGGCGTACACCAATAGCCACTACGGATATCACTACCATGAAGGTGGACCAAACGACGCCCATAACTATTACGCGGGTGACGGTCAGAAAGCTGCACATAGCAACGAATACGGCAAAAGTTCATTTTACGACGCAGCTTCATACGGTAGCCAAAGCAGCGGAACGGCAGCAGGATACACGGGAGTTCAAACGAGTGGGGAAGCATACACTGGCAGTAATGAATGTAACGACAGCTACAGCTCTTTCCAACAATTTTATGAGGCATCGCATGCCGCACCAACAACAGGCGACAACTCCAATTCTTCGTCTGATTTTCACTTTCTTAGCAACCTCGCTAATGATTTTGCGCCCGAATACTACACCATTTGAGATAAGGATTTCGCCGAACAGGCGAGTAATTTATTTGTGTAACGCCTTCATACGGTATGTGATATGCATAACGCTTGAATATCTGCATAATACCCATTATAATATATACATTGTCGAGGCAATACATCGGTCAAGGCGTTCGAGTGTTAAATCCTTCATCTCATTATATGGTTTATCGGTGTACCCATTAAGTAATCATGTATGAAATTGTAAATACACAATATTTACTTCTAGTTTTAAATTACTAATAATATTATAGTGATATAATTAACATCACAATAATACAGGTTAATGAGTTATTTATATTATTCGAATATAATTCATAAAAATAGCTACTATAATTATGATCTCAAAACCAATTACTCATTGAATAAAATAATAAAAAACCTGCCTGCCGTTCATTGTTAATAGCATTTTATCAAAATCAAACCACGTTTTCGTGCTTAGGGTATTTCATTCGTAAAACAGTTTTGTAAATAGTAAATTGTTATATTATTCTTAGACTGTACTACTTTTCTGCTAAGAATGATCTTGCCAGATAACGCATACACATAGGATCTGCCAGTGATGACTGGTAGAACCATAAAATGAACTAATCATCGGCTATTTAGAACACATTGTTTTCATATACGTATTTAGAACCGCTCAAGCCGATTAAAGCTATGCAAAGAAAGATGTCGCATACTCTCATTGTACAATTTGAACATTTCTTTATAAGGAAAAAAAATATTTTAAAAATGTTCTCACGTGTTCACAAACAAATTACTCATTTAACGTAAAATATAATTTTTGACACTAAGTTTATTATATTAAGGAATAGTCGTTGCCTTATTTAGTTTAAATATTGTTTTGTGACTTTAAGACATTGTAGATATATTATTAGTAACATAGTTAAACAGTGTATGTAGATATCAGTGCTATAATTTTTGGTCTATTAAAAATAAATAATTTGGTGTCGCATGTTGTTTATTTTTTCCTTATAGCTTATAAATATTTAATAATAATATTTAATCAGAGACAAAATATAACTCCCTAGAGTCCCTTAGGTGTTTTTATAAAAATAATCCACACATAAAAAGTAGAAGTTTATAGAGAATTATCTTCTTGGACCTCTCAAGTCTCAACCGCAATTAATTCACTATAATGTTTTTAATTTTCTGTAAGCGTGGGAGGAATATCTATATTCCGACCGGGTAACGAACCACCGTTCATAGATGGAAAAACCGTGAAGTGCATATTGCGCGTTTCGGTTTCAGTCTATGGATTTCCGAATGTTCAAAGTAAAAAGTAGGTCGACAGCACATCATTGACGGATGTTCTGTGGCTGAGGTGTTACTTACCACCAAGTGAACTTCATGCTCGTCTGTCGATATCTAATATTAAAAAATACCCATCAATATGAATATAAAGTATATAACTTGTATGTTGGACAAAATATAATGATCAGCTCAGCCAGATAAAAACATTAATTTTGCTAATCATCAAAAAAAAGTCAATTGAGTGTCCAATAATATGTCGTCCTTAATTACTAATAAAGAAACAACAGGACCGAAATTGACGCCTACTCTAATCCAATAGACATACAGTATGTATTATGGTAGGATTCATATTTTTTTTGAATTTCAAGACTCTTCCTTTTAACAAGTTTAGTGGTTCTCTGCTCAGGTGGTTCGTAATTTTAAAAAAAATAGTCGGAAATATTCAACACACATTTCTTTGTATAGCAACTGTCAATATAATCAGCATTTACTGTAACAATTCAGTTTTAAATTATATAATAAAATATCCTTTTAAATTTTCATATTATTTATTTTTAAGAAGCCTGAAAAATTCATATAATAATCTATTTTCACACAAAAGATAAACATTATCATATAAGACATGCAAATTCAAAGCATTAGGGAAATTTAAAGCAAGTGATTTTTAAGATACTTAAGTAAATTAAGATAAAATAAAATGAATCTCCACATCTTATATATAACAACTGGTAATTCAATGATAAAACATACAATCTCTTATTCACTGTGCTTTGTTACTTTAATCATTTTATGATTTATTAATCTTAGAATGATTGAAGTAACAAAGCACTGAATTATTATTGTGTACACAAATTCTTATTTGTCATAATAAATAACAGATACCGCATTCAAATAATCACTGCTTTACATGAATAATGACAATCCAATATAGGACATTTTAAAGGAGAGCCGTTTAAAAATTAAACAAAATATTTGTTGTCACATTTCTCTAAACTTAAATATTGAATGAATAAATCAAAAGAGCATTAATCAATAGAGTCAAAAATCAATGAATGCAATAATAATAATTTTTCATGCCTCTATGTGAGTTCTGCCAATATGCATGTGAGTTTTATACATAATATAATAAACACTATATTAGATTGCACGGTGTTTACAATTAGATATTAAAAGATCGGTTATTCATGCAATGCAGCATAATGTGTTAGAACAAAACATGTTTGATTGGTATTTATGAAAATAACCATCTCCTAATCATCATAAAAAATAATTTACACAGATCCTGCTATAAGAATACATGTCAAAACAAGATTAATAAGCTAGAAAAATTGGTAAACACATGTTGGACAGAACAATGATTGATGGTGTATTTCAAGAAAATAGTAACAGTCCAACTGATGATGGCCTAAGAGTTGTTCCTGTATAAAATCAGTATCCCTCTTAACATTTCATTTTCTATACTATTACAAAAAACAGTGTTGTGTGTCACTAATAATGTAATTTCAACCTTATACTGTCCTTTTGATTAGCTAGTGGCGTAGTACTGCCCAACAATGTGTTGATTTTTAAAATAAATTCTAGTTAAGACAAATCTGTAACAAAGCACATATAAAATTTCTCATGTTATGTATTTAAAAGTACAGTATATACTTCTTGTGGTAAATTATAGAACAGCGAGGTATTCAATACAAATGTTATGATGTGGATGCTTTTTGTGCCTGAGCCTGTGCCTGCATTTTCATTTCCATCATCATACATATTGCTTCCCTTACTTTAGTTTTTTCAATACCCATTACTTGAATTTTCTCCATCTGCTCTGTTACAAACTTTACTTTCCTCTTGAAATAGTCCTTAGCTCCGTCAATATCCTGTAACAAACAAAAACATGATATTTAAATTTTTCTGCATCACTATATAATTCATTAATACAAATTCACATTGAACTCCCGAAATGTTTCAAAACAGCAAATTTTAAAAATTCAGTAATACCTCAACTTACTCAAACCCAGTGTTACGTGACTTTCAAACATGGTTGATGTATCTTTTGTTTCAGTGTCACACAATCCTTGATAATTAGTTATTTAACATTTTTGGTCTATATTATTGTTTTCTTTAAAATTGAAATTAATTTAAATTAATGTATATATTAATATGTGAAATTATACCCCAACTTACGGAATTTCAAGTTACATGGTTTACTGTCATTTCTACCAATCGCATAAATCCCTAGTATTACTGTACCTATTTTCCTCTTACTCTTCTCTCTTTTTACGAAAACAAATACAGATTAACATAATATTTAATCAGAGGGTGCTGTGGTTAGCTATATTATTATTTTAAATTAAGCTAGCCTCAAAACATCGGAAACTTTGTACAACTTGTATCCCATGCATATTAATATCAATTATTAAAAGTAATATTTAAAATTCTGAGGATCTAGTTATAGATAAAAAGGAAACATGGAACAAACCGAGAAATGAAAAAATGGTAGAACCTTTAATACTACCTTAAATAAATACTGTATGTCAAAGCTTATAATCTTAAACATGAAGAAAATTGTTTGTAGATTACTTAATCATATTTCACTTACTTTTTGAGCATAATAGCCAGTTCCAATATCAATTATTACATTGTCTGTATCTGCTAAGGTTCCAGGTACATACATAGAACCAGTTAAAGGAACCAAAATAGTTCTTCCTTTCGTTTCTGGGGTTAGTTTTTCAACACTTTCGCCAGATTCAACAAATTTACGTTGAGCGATTTTGAGCGTTTGTAGCGAATCTTGGAACACATTCAGCTCCTGGAATAAATGTTTTTATAGTAAAGCATAATATACATATTAAATAAAGTTATTAGTCTGCATATTTATATTAGTTTTACTTGGTCTAGTTGCTGTTTCAGTTGAGCCAACTGGTTCAAATTTAGCTTAGACAAATCGATTTGATGCATCCCCGGTGCTGGTGCAGTCGATACAGTTGACATTTTTGCAGAAATAGTTCTTGATATAATGTCTATATTATAAAAGTAATTAGTTTTTATTCTTGATTCATATTTTCAAATCTGCACTGTAACCTAAAAAATATCTATAGTACAGCCGCTTTTCACTTTTGACAGCTTCGCTGACACATGACACTGTGACACATTCTTTTTTTGAGGATTTTATGGCCTGGTAACACTGTGACAATAATCAAGATTCAGGGACAATATTTTAGCTTTATTTTACTGTCTTAACATTCGAAAAATATTGTTTTAAATTAAACATTTACCAAGACGCAAACAAAACATTGCAGGTTTATTGATGTATCCATAACTGCAATACCAGTTATTTCATCGGAATCATTTAAATAAAATACTTTATACCTACCGGATTATATGCGATTTATTATAATTATTATTTTTAAATTTATTTGGTCCACAACTTGAGCTATTATTTAGCATTATTGTCGTTAAAATGTAGCATTAGTTCCATTTACAAAACGGCAACACTGCATAGCATTCGCAACACTGGCACTGACACTAACACTGCACAGTGTGAAATAAGACCTCAAAAATTGACGTCCGTTTTTGAGGTCTTATTTCACACTGTGCACTGGCAAACTTGGAAGCTGAGTTGCCAGAAGGTTACTTTTGTAACCTTCTAGGCGATTTTTAACTCCTTCAGGTTATTTCTAGGTTACACGACTCGAAAGGTTACTTTTAGGTGATTTTGCAGAATTTTTAGAATTAATTTTTAATCCTGAATCGCGCTATACAAATATTTTCGAGCGCTGAGTATATGGGTGAGGCCGCCAAAAAATGACCATTTTGATAAATGACTTAGCGTCCAGCAACTTTTTTGGAATAAATATTTAAAAAACCAAATGTTATAGTTTTCCTCGTAAAAATTATAATTTATATTAGTATTTTAAATATGTGAATGACTTTGAAACTACTTTTTTCTATTTTTTTAAATTATTTTTTTGCGAGGAATACATAACTGGTAGAACAAAAAAAAGTGTCCCAAATGATTTCCCATATACAATTGGTATTAATAATTTATTCTACTGGCAATTACAATATTTTCTTTGAAGCACCACCTATTTAAGATAATATTTTTTTACTGTACCTACAACAGTTTAGTTATTAAAATTATAATAATTTTGAATAATTACATTATGTCCTAGTATTTATACATACATTTAAGTTACCAATTTTAAGTTACCATAATTTGTGTATCACAAAGCAATTGAGCAGTAGAATTCATTTTTAATAATTGGCAAAACCAGTATCTAACTTGTTAATGTTATATTTCAATTAATTGTCGGCCGTATTGAGGCACTGCATCAGTTAGTTTGGTCCAAATCGTGGTTTCGTTCTCCGAATATACGTATATATATGTTACGCGATTTTAAGGTAAGTTTCTATCATTTTGCATAAATTGACAATTTTTTTAGTAAATATATTGTTTGAATTAGAGCTAAGCTTTAAAAGTTGTTAATTATTCATAATAGTGCCGTAGATTGAGCGTATTTTGAAAAGAGATTAAGTTTTATGTTACTTATGTTACCATTGTTTGTTTGGTTCTTTAAGTTACGTAACATAAAAGTGATGTAAACCCTAATGCACATTGAAAACAGTAAAATTTAACGAATATTTATGAATGAAAGAAACAGTGAAAAGAAGCACAATGTTTTCTTAGAATCGTTAAAGGAAGAAGACAAGAATGATATGCTGGAACGGAAAAGAAGATTGTAAAAAAAAATATTCACTAAAGGAATACAAATTAAAAGATAAACTAAAACACACACTGGTACTCAAATCTAATATAAGAAAAAAGAAAAAAAAATACATTTTATAACAGGAAAAAAGTGTGTAAAACTGAAAAAATGTTTTATACATGCACAAAATAAAGTTTAAAGAATAAAACTGACTTTTACTTAAGTTGAAAAGAATGTATAATGTAATAAAGTTTTGAAAAACTTGTGGTTCCCATTTGTAGACATGCCCTAAGAACTTTTGTGTTACCTTTATGTTATCCGGTAACTTAATTTTTTAAGTTACTTTTAATATGTTATATAAGGCCAATTTGACGGCCTCACCCATATATACAACATCTCTACATCAACCAGTGGGACCTTAGCCCTTAGGGCCGGCCAGTCAGTGGTTCGACTGGTCGAGGATCCTCCCTTTAGGTTGGAGGAAGACCACACCTCCTTTCCTCCACAAGGTTCATACTAAAAGGTTACTTTTTTATACATTTTAGGTAACTTTTGACAATACACAGCTGGCAACACCAGGGCTGCCAGATAATTGGATACAAAAAGTGTATAATTCGGTTATCTTATGTATCCAGTTTGTATAACAGATTGTCTCATAAATAATTGGATACAAAAATAAAAATCTAAACGTGAAGTAAATTTTGTGACAGTTTAAATATCGATTATTTGAGATAACGATAGATCAAAGGTTTCTTAATCGTAGATGGCGTGTAGGCGCTTGTATATTTAGGTAAGTCAAAGTGACTAAAAATAAATACTTGTATTTTTACAGACTATTTTTTAACAATTTTGTCGCTTTGTATAATAAGATTTGATTTTGTATAATTTCAGTGACCGGTATAAAATAAGTTGGCTCTACTCTACTGGCAGCACTGGGCAACACTGCTTGGAAGAAAAAAATTGTGATAATTATACGTAGTATCCCTTACTAGTCTGTGTGATAATTCTGTAGAACTCAGTTTATACCTACCGTGATTTTTCGTTGTTGTGATTAGCTTAATATTGTTATTTTTCTGTGATACTCGCCAATTGTTTTTAACCTTAAAACATTTTTCTGTAACTTTAAAACTGCTTACTAGATTTGAAATAACTATAAGCTATCGACAATTATACAACATAACCTCGAAATGTCGGTCATCAATATTGATACTGTTGATAAATTCAACACTTTCATAAGGTTATTATTTCCTGCCGCTCTGTTTTAATGATATTTCTTACTAATTATTAAATATTGTATCGCGTATTATTATTGTAGCTTAACGTTCATGAATGTATCTAATATTTCAGCTCACCTAACTTGACTGTGGTTCACTTTTCTGCTGAATGGGCAGATCAGTGTAAGCAAGTTACTGATGTTCTAAAGGAATTATTAAAATTACCAGAAGTTCAGTCAAGTGGCAGCCAAATGGGAGTGTGTGATGCTGAGGGTCTTTCAGAAATATCATTAAAATATAAGGTTTATATGCTACTGTTAATTCGAAAATTTATGTCTTAGTTGAATCCGACACTATTAAAAACCAGAGGGTGCTGGATTATTGGAATGTTCAGATTACTGAATTGTACAGAAAAAAATATAATAAATAAAGCATTTCATTAAGGGAATACTATATGTTCATGTTCTACACATATTTTTTATAACTTTAACCTATCTTACAATTAACTTTTAACATAGTTTTAAAATAATCCTTAATTGAGTTCTGTTTTTGTGCAACTTTTTTAAAACTATGGAGTGTATACGCGGTGGAAGTGCGAGCAGTGGGGGCTGGATTATTGGATGTGTTGGTTGATTTATGTGCTGGATCAGTGAGATTCTACTGTATATATTAATACAAATTGTTTACTATAGGCGTGTCGGTAGATGATAAAAAATAAAGCCTTTAATCATCTTAATATGTAATAATGTCTATTCTGAAATATTTTTGATGTATATATTATATATATTATTTAACAACATTATTGCATAATAAATATACAATGGACTTACAATAATAGAATAAAAACAATAAATGGTGGCCTTATCGCAACAATTCAATTCTTGCTGGCCACTAGTTAGAATTATAGAAAAAAGTTGAAAGATGTATAAGAAATTTTAATATAAACAAATATGTTTTGAATTTACAGGTAGACTCAGTACCTACAGTCGTATTATTTAAGAATAACCAACAGATTGATAGAGTTGATGGTGTAGATGTAGCACAGATATCATCTAAGATTAAAGCTCATAGTACTGGGAAAGCAATAAGTGACGTAACACCAAAACAGCCCCTGGAAGAACGGCTGAAAGCTCTGATTAATAAACATAATGTCATGGTGTTCATAAAAGGAACAAGGGATACACCGAGATGTGGTTTCAGTAAAACTCTTATACAAATTTTAAACGGTACTGGGTAGGTAATCTTCAATTTTATAAACTTACTATTACTAGAATTAAATTAATATTATTTAAAAACTCACCCGTTATAAGACTGCCTAAAAAACTCAATGAGATAACTTCAATTTCCCCAGATATTGACATCTTTTATATGTCAAAATTAAAATTTAAATCAGCACTTAAAAAATTTTAGAGTATTATTACTAATAACCATAAGTTTAAATTTCTATACATTGCGTGAGAGCAACACTGTTTTGTGTTTAAATAGTAAAAGTCCATTATTGGCCTTAAAGTATGTATATATTTGTTTGTTTAAATGTGTTTGTAAGGCTGTGTGACTTTGTAATAATAATAAAATAAATAAAATAAATAATAAATAAAAATAAAGCCATCTGTTTACATTTAAGATAAATTTTGTTCAAAGAGATAAGCTGAGGTCATATCATAGGATAATATACATTGACGTAATATTAAGTGGCATAAAGTTTGTTTATAAAAACATTTTTTTTATTTAGAACTTACTACCTCGATTAAGTATTATTTTTTCGGTTTAGGATTCCATATGACACATTTGATATTTTAATGGATGAAGAAGTTCGACAAGGTCTTAAAATTTTCTCTGAATGGCCTACCTATCCCCAAGTATATGTTAAGGGAGAATTGATTGGAGGTCTGGACATCATCAAGGAGCTTCAGGGAAATGGAGAATTAGAGTCTACACTAAATGCCTAAATGTAATTCTATGCTTTAGAAACTTATTATTTATTTAATAAATTTTTACAGAAATTCATGTCTTATATCACTTGTGTGTATCATAGATATTATATTTCCGATGTCTTATTAAAAAAACCTTCGACATGTATACTGATGAACAAAACAAACTTAAATGAAAATCTATTAATATAAGTACTATTATATATAGCAAAATGATGATAGCCAGGTCATTGCTATACTTGTTTATAATATGCAGATTATGACTACCATTAAATTAATGTACACAATTTTTTTATAAACAGGTATTATTTTTATAAAATAACCGCTGGAACCACCAAACCAATTTATCAATATTTTATTAAGAGAAACCTATATAATTGAGAAGTGTTATACATAATATATTTTTGATAAAGTTAGAACATTAGAACATGACATGTTTGGCAGAACAATTGAATACATAATATTATGTACTGACTTAGATAAAAGTCTAAGATAATTCATATATTTGATCATAAGCTTTTTAATCTTGACGAAAATGAAATCACGCGGAGTTATAATACTCTCAAAAAAGGAAATCCCACGAACATTGATGGAACTTTTTTTCATGCGAAAAGCATTTCAAAATCCATAGACATTGGCGCCACTATGGGTTATTTTATAAATATGTAGGTAGGTAAGGCTTAATAGTAAAGACTGTAACGATTTTTACAGCACTATGCTACTAATTTTGATACAAGTTACATAATATTAACGTTACTGAGTACTATGCATTTCCGTGATTCTGTCATTTAACATTTTGGTGCAAAACTGCAAACTGCAAATATTCTAGTTCCATTAAAATTCAAAAATAATAGGTATGTAGAGATCAGAAGGATTAATACATATTTTGATATTTATTTTATATACTGTCTAATTTTGTATAATCTGTCATGACTTACACAAAGTACATTATAAATAGGAAAGTCTGTTTCAAGCCCAAGATACTTTTATATATTTCTATTTTTTTGGCTAGTTTGAATAAAATTAAGATGAGTTTTGCTAAAACTTGTTCAAATTCAATATGTTAGTGAAATAATTTTTTAATATTCTAGTAACATTTTTGTTGAAAAGACTTGGCAAATGGCAACACCTTCACAATTGACGTAACTCTTGAAAGTTGTAATTTATTACACTAGTTTACAAAATTTAACTTTTTGGCTGTTGCCGTGAATTTTGTGGGTGATTTTGTTTACTTATGACATGGTCTTTTCAAATATACCCTCAGAAAATTTTCTGCAGCTCGAATATCTTTGTTTTCGACGTTCATCAATTATGCTAATTTATTCGTTAATAACGTGGGTGTTTCAGTGTGTAAAGATAAATTTCATAAGTTTTAGCGACATGAGTGGTTCAAGCAGAAGTTGTTTAATCTACCAAAATTATTTTTGCTATATATGTGGAGAATATGTGCTAAAAAATATAGAAAAGGTGTATCAGAGTGCGTTAAAAACTCCAATTTTTTCTACTTTGGGATATCGCTGGATAAAAATTACAAGTCTTGGGCTCTTGATTGTGTTTGTAAATAGGGTGTTGAATATTTAAGATTATGGAAAGGCAGAAAAAAAGGTAGTTTTAAATTTAGAACTCCAACCATTTGGGTAGAACCACGAAATCATCTGAATGACTGTTACTTATGGTTTGGTTAGTGGGCAGCAATATTTAGTTTAAAACTAACTAGTAGCTCGTAATATAATT
Organism: Anthocharis cardamines; assembly: GCA_905404175.1. Taxonomy (NCBI): domain Eukaryota; kingdom Metazoa; phylum Arthropoda; class Insecta; order Lepidoptera; family Pieridae; genus Anthocharis; species Anthocharis cardamines. The sequence continues at coordinate 8,659,300 of FR989959.1, forward strand.
ATTTTGCCGCCACTTCATATTCAAATGAGAATCATGAAACAGTTTTTTAATGTACTCGATAAAAATGGGAACTACTTTTCCTACTTTTGCCACAAATTTTCTCAGCTCACTATGGAAAAGATTAAAGCCAGTATTTTTGACAGACCCCATATCATACAACTTCCAAAGATACTGGATTTATAAATTCTATGAGTAAGCTTGAATTAGGAGCATGGACAGCGATCGATATCGATGATCATCGAGACATCGATGATGCTGAACTTTCTCAGAAACAGAAAGAGAGAAAACAGAAAAGAGAGAAACAGAAAGTCAGAAAATTAAAACTGAACTATTCAGAAAATTATACTGTCTTCTACAGACCTGCTTTTACAATTAAAAACTCTGAGATGCAATATGAGCATTAAATTCCACTTCCTCCGTAGTCATATAGACAGGTTTTAAAAAAAAATAGGAGACATGAGCGAAGAGCAGGGAGAGCGTATGCATCAAGATTTACGTGTCATAGAGGAGCGTTATCAGAGTTTTTTTGGATGTCTGACTAATGCTGGTGCCTTATACGTTACTTCCCTAAGTCCACACATAAGAGAAGAGCTTTAAAGCGAAGTTTTTTGGAACTCAACGATTGTTTAAGTTTTTTAATAATAATTTTTCTTAGTAAATTCTTATAATTTTCATTTTTAACCGTAACTACCCGGAACTCATAAACTAGAGCTGATAAAAAAAATCTACTTATATATTTGTAACTAGCATATCATAAGTAGTCGACAACAGCAAAAATTGTATCGGCAACAGATACACTGTAAACCAGTGTTATTTACTACATTGATTAAAATTTAACATACATAATTCATAATATTGTGCTTGGTCTATGCATATTTACTTCATGAATTGTTCTATTTAATACGAATTTTAAGACATTATTTATAATGGATAACATAATAAATGATAGTTAGTAGTTTATGGACTCGTTAAAATATGTAAGTTGGGTACCAAACTCGTGTTTTTATTTACTTCTCCATTTATTTCACAGTAATCATGGGCAAAGCCCGAACCGCTGGTGATGGTATGGAATCCGAAGAAAAAGTAATAGAAACAAAGGCAATAGCTGAAAAGCCTGTTCACACCATTTCTCACAAGAAAAAGGAGTCCCTATTAGGCGGTCGATTGATTCAAGTTTATGCCACTAAAACATTTACAGCGGAAAAGAAAAATCCACACATTTATTCAAAAACGCCTAAATTTGTTCCTTATGAACCATATCCTGCTGCTGTTAAGCCGATTAATCCAAAATTAGTTTCAAAAGGGACAAAGAAGTCTAGGAATCATATGGATTTAAATACTCTTGTGACTCAGATGTCACAAATGAATACCAATCTAAAAGAGTTCAAGCCAAGACTCAAGCATACATCTAGTAGTGATAAAACAACAGATGAGACGCCATTTAGTGATGAGATGCAAAAAAAGATTGATGCTTTGAGTAAAGAGAATGAAAGTTTAAATGAACAACTGAAGCAACAGGTTCAGGTATTTATCCCTGAAATCAATATGTTTTAATTAAATTTATTGGAACTTATTAATGAAATTCCATTGGTTTTGTTTGCATTCAAATAAATGTCAATAAACATTATCAATATTTCATTCAGTTCCTTTCTAAACAAAATTATTGACTATAGCTGACACAATCTAAAACATAAAATATGACAGCTATGAACGAGGTTACATGCATAAACGAAATTGCCAGCCTTTCGATTTAAAAAATCTAAATCAATTATTTCTCACTTTAATGTGATCGAATATAAATCTCAGTTATTTATAATTCCATTTTCTAATCCCCATCCTTAGAACACATCTGTCATACTGCACCTATTACATTTTGCATACAGTAGATGTGTAAACCCGTGTTTGATCTAGACAGCTGTGTTTGTTTCAATATGTAGTTAAAGACATTGATGACAAACATTGCCAAAAATAAATAATTAATAAGAAAGTAATAAATCTGTTTCAGGTAAATAAGGAATTGAAGACCATGCTTGTGGCATCCATGGGAGAAGATCTTGAGACACAGGTACAATCTTTGAATGAAGATAAGAAACATTTGGCTGATGCATTGATCAATTCAGCGCAACATCTTTCTACACATCAGGTAATTGCAGTGGCGGGACTGCCATACAAACCCAAAAGCCAAGCTTGCCCTATTAATCCAACAAAAAAGAAAAATAATAATGCACTTAACATAAATATAATATATTATGTCATACATATCTTATATAATTACTACTATTATATTATAAAACTTATAATTAAATTAAAGACAGGCTTTTGGAGTGGTTCCGCCACTAGGTAATTATGATTTATTTTTGTAAGGTAATTGTAAAAAAACTAAAAATCCCCAATTACTTGAATAAAGTTTTATTTTGATAACTCTACCTTTTCAGGAACAAACTGAATGGCTAGCTGGCCAATGTGAAGTATGGAGAAGTAAATTTTTGGCAAGCAGGTTAATTTTGCACTCTTTATTTGAACACTTTTTTAACCTTGGTTGATATTTTATTTTATTTCAAAACATATTGTTTTGCAGTCTATTGATCGAAGAACTGGCAGTATGCAAGAAGATACTTAACGAGAAAACTGTTAATTTACAGCAAGCAATCAAACAGTTGTTAGATGAGCGGTGTAGAGTCCGAGATATGATGCTCTGTACTTACAAAAACTTATACAGTCTACATGAAAAATGGCTGGAAAATGTTGCTGTCTCGGAATATATCGGAAGTAGCAAACTTTGTAATCGTCCAATCGGTAATCTTAACTTCAGTGCGACATTACCACATTCAACAAACGTCTTGGATGTGGCTTCAGTGAACATGAAGTTAGCGGAAAATATAAGCAGTGATGTATGTAAGCAAAATATAGAACATTTAGACAATTTGGGAACAATCACCGAAGGAGAGAAATATGCTGAACAGGTAAATGGATTGATCCTTTATATTTTATGTGAATTTCTGTGAAAGTAATGCATGGGACAGACACATCTGTGACTGTGTCATTGATCATTTCCATACAGGGAAGTAGGTGATCAGTTTTCACTACCCATCCCAATCAAAACTGGGCTTTGAACCTGGGACCTTTGTTAACGCAACACATTTAACACTGAGCAACAAAGGTGGCCTAATGGCCATGATAATTCAGAACTTAATTGGCATTATGAGTTATTTTTTTTATTGACATCATATGTACATTGTGTTGTGTTGTAATTTATATTCAACTAGTGGACCCCGCAGACGTTGTTCTGCCACAATTTTGGCTTCGAAATTATATAATAATTCTTAAAGAAAAAAGATTTTCCCGCTTTTCTGTTGAAAATTTTCCTGAATTTTCTTTGCTATAAACCTCACGGAGCCCGAGACCTTTCCAACGAATGCAAAACCGTGGAAATCGGTTCGTGCGTTCTGGAGTTACAGCGTCAGGAAGGAAAACCCGACTTATTTTTATATAATAGATTCTAAAAATTAGAGCTCATTTGAGTGTTTTGATATTTTTTATTGACACACATTTTACTGATTACATATATAAATTTCATGCATCTAAACAGGTAATAAATAAAATGTCTGATTGACGTGCAATTCAATGGGTAACAAACTTAAAGTTAACCTATTTTTGATGCAAGTTGTATGGTACATACTACATAATATGCAATTGCCAGAACTGGTTACTTCGGGCATTAAACGGTAATGCTCCACCGTTTATAGATGGAAAAACCATGAAGTGCATGTTTCTAAGTAAAAAGTAGGTTGACAGCACATTGATGTCCTGTGGCTGGGGCTAGGTGAAAACCTACCATCAAGTGAACTTCATACTCGTCTCTCTATATCTAACATGATAACGAGACGAGCATGAGGTTCACTTGATGGTAGGTGATACCTCAGCCACAGAACATTAGTCAATGCTGTCGACCTACTTTTTATTTCGAGCATTCGGAAAACCATAGACTGAAACCGAAACGCGCAATGTGCACTTCTCGGTTTTTCCATCTATGAACGGTGGTTCGTTACACAATCGGAATTTCGATATTCCTCCCACCCGATCAATGCCTGAAGTGACTAGACGCGGGGAAAACATGCTTACAGAAAATTATAAACATGTTGTCCCGGCGGGATTCGAACCCACGATTCATCGATGCGCACGGCAGGTGTTCTACCGAACGCGCCAACGAGCCCGTCAATATAATAATTCTATTGGTGAAAGAATTTAAGAAATCGGTCCAATAGTTTTTGATTAAATCGGAACAAACAATCTTTCCTCTTTATAATATTAGTGTAAATAAAAAAAACTTTCTCAACAACAGAGATCCAATTGTTCCAGTAGAAAAAATATATTAAATTTTCAGGTAATGTCCATGCCTGTAGATGTTAGAAGACTGAATGAAGAGCCGGTGAACGCCTTAGTACACCACGCGTACACCAATAGTGGTAACTTTGTGCCTGTTGCTTCTTGCGTACATTGCAATGGAAAAGTGCAGTTGTTGTAAATATTATTATTGATTGTATACAGATAATGTAAATATCTTGTAAATAATGTATTAGAAAAAAAGGTTATTTCTATTCCTATGGCTATTATTTTAGGGTATTTATTTTTTTGGTTCCACCAATTTACTAGTTATAAGTAATAAAAAATCCTGAATTAAATATTATAAACAAGAAATTAGTATTTTTGGGATATAAAAATAAAATTATGATATACTAAAACTACAGTCAAAATCTGTTATAACGACATCGAAGGGACAACTCATATTTAGTCGTAAAAACCGATAATCGTAACAACCGGTGATGTTTCGAGGACAATGTACAGTCGGGAGCTTTGATTGGTCTAACTGGTATGTTGTTGTAAATGATGTCGTCGTAAACGGTTTTAACTGTATTATATTTTGACTAAAAAGTATATAGTATTAATAGTATAGTAGTATTCAATGGGAGATTTATTATTTTGAAACTCAGTTATCAAAAAGTTATATTATATTCAAATTTGTACACTATTTTATTATTACTATTTTATCGAATTTATGTGATGTTCTGATATTTGATCTAGTAGCATATTTTTGAAGTTTTTCATAAACATCAAATTAACGGGAAATATATGGGTCTACACAAATGGGAAATATATGGGCGCACAAAAGTATACTGACTGACTACATAACAATTATTTTCTGGTAAATAAAGAAATTTTCTTTCTTAATTCATTCAACAATTTATATTTGCAGTTTCAAATGTAAATTATGCTTTTGAGCTTGCAAGCTTATGCAAAAGCTTTTGGAAATAATAATGTGTATTTAATATCACTATTGTAAATTGGTAGTTCATATCCTGGGTGATTTTTTTCTTTTTATTAAGTTATTTAACTTTTATTTTTCGTTTATTCAAAATGTATTTTTGTGTATAAAATAAAGGGTATTAAAAAATATTTTTTTATTCTTCCATATATTGTAACACAAAACAGCAATATTATAAAAATATATTTTTTCTATATCTACAGTTTTACAAATTGAAAAAAATATATACATACTCGTATATTGTAAACTCAGTATTGAACAATTCTTTTTTAAAACTTTTCATTATTGAGTAAAATTTATTAAATTCTTGGTGACAGAATTTAATAAATTTTAAAAAGTATGAAAATATATCTTAACGGCCTCATTCATAAACGTATTAAACTTGATATAGTTAAAATATGTTTTGTCTCGCTCTATCGAATATAAAAATAGTACAGAACGAAAGAAACAAAACATATTTTTAACTAATACGTTTATAAGGCCGTTAATGTTTAACTCTGCTTATATTCAGTTGCGATGTCTCTGACGGTAATGTTGTAGCATCTCAGTTCCCGTGTAGTTGTACGCGAGGTAATCCTTGACCGGGACGTACTTGGCTCCCCCGAACCAATCCACCATGGCTATTTGAGCTATCTTCATCTTGCTGATGAACCAGTCGTGATCTGAAAACGCATTATAATTCAAAGCTTTAATGTGGAGGTAGGTGGCTGAATCACGTCACTTTCAGATGCCTTTTCAATTGATGTTGAAACTGCGAGTGATGTCAATCCGTCAATAAGGCGTTGCTGACGACAATCTACTAACAGATTATAAAAAGAAAGAAAATCAACACCAATTATCGGTTTAGAAATGTCGGCAACTACAAATCTCCATTTAAAATCACGTCGCAATCCTAAATTAATATGAATCTGAACCCAACCATAAGTAGTGATAACTGAGCCATTGGCTGCAAACAGCTGGTAGTCAGTCTTCGTTCAACAATTAATCTATCTACTCTATTCAACAAGAATCAAATGATTCACAATAGAATAATGAGAATATAGGCCTCTGGAGAATGAGGCTTTAGAAAATTAAATAGATAAAATATTATATCATGTTTCTTTATATCAAGTGACAACTGTTTCATTACTATTAAACAGTTTAATTTAAGCCTGAAGTTTTCTTAACCCTTAACCACCCAGTATGCTTTGTAACATAACGGGCCATCTTTATTTTACATATAAATTAATTTTATATAATATAAAATTCTAACCGTCTTTTAACAATTATAGCGGTAGAATAGATAAAACGGTTTTTCGTAAATATAAATATTTTAGGTTTTATGAGTAACAGTCACCCTTCCTTGCCCTGCCCGAACGAAACATTTTTTTTAAAATCTTGTTTCCCCGGGAATCGAACCCAGGACCTCCGGTGCTAAACGCATCGCGCTCACCACTAAGTCACTGAGGAGTCTTGTATAACCATACTTAAAATAAACGACATCAAGAGAGACAATTATAGGTATCCTAATATTCAATCTAACAGGAAAACTAAAAAATAAAACTCTACAAATGTTTTAAATTCAAATGAGTGCAGAAACGGAGCAACAATTTTTTGTAGAGAAAATATAAACGGCTTGGGGCTATCTATCCCGGAAACCCCTATTTTTTTCAATGTGAGCAAATCCACGGCCAAATCCTTGCATTTCAATAAATTTAAAACGATCGGCTTCCCATTCCGACAGCTGTTCATAAAATAAACCTGCCTGATCAACGGTTGAACTGGTTTGCAAAAAGTATTATAGGTATATAAGTAGGTAGGTATGTTTAAAATTTTAAAAATCACGTCGAATTCGCAACCGGTGCCTTGACCTCAGCTTATCGGTGCAAACCTTATCATATGGTTGGTATCTTCGCAAATATTATTTTATACAATATTTGTGGAATATCGGTGTAGGACATAGGCCAAGAACATTCTGACTGTTGAACCGTCGAGAATCAAGCAGATATTTTATTGGAATACCTATATTTAATTGATTTAGTCATTGCAACGCCGAGGATGTTTTTAATGTTACTCTTGGGATTTTCCTCCGATATTACGTTTTATTTTATAGTTTGTTTTCATCCAATCTTTTAACATCGTTTTATTTTTAAACATGCCGTCAATGGAACGTATTTATATATATTTTTAATTATTAAGTAATATAAAGGCCGGCAACGCATCCTCAGGACGTCTTGTGTTGCGGATGTCCGTGGTGAGCTACCTGTCCCTTTGCCTCCTCTAATAAAAAAATGTGCCTATAGTTTAGAGTTCTATGTCATTTTTTAAAATATTTATGTTTAAAAAAATTGTACATGATATGATGTTTTCCAGGTTTGTGGTCGAAACGTTAATTAGGTAAGTATGCTTTTTTATGCGAAGTGGTATTTGCCTCATTCAAAGATATGGAAAATAATTTAAAGAAGAACCTATTAGGTCCTCTGAGTCGCCTATTCTGGTACTTGTCGCTATAAAATTCACCCGTTTGTAATTGATAAATTTTGCATCATGCTTGATAATGCAACTTTGAGAATCGTGTGACGCTTCAAAATGAATACTTCTTGATGGAGCAGGAAGGCGGTATAGGAAATCAATAATAAAAAAATTCAGTCATATAAAGATTAAGTTTTGTTTTAATGCAAATTTTTTGACGGGCTCGTTGGCGCGTTCGGTACAACACCTGGTTTCAGTCTATGGATTTCCGAATGCTCGAAGTAAAAAGTAGGTAGACAGCGCATCCTACCATCAAGTGAAGCTCATTCTGGTCTGTATCTACCATAAAAAAATTCCAAGCAGTAGCTTACGAAGTACCTACGCGAAGATAGCGGATCGAAAGGCTCGAATTTAAAATAAATAATAATCAAATAGATGATTATATGAAAGAATATACAGGCAAAAATTATGTTTCGTAAATTTTAACTTGTGACAAAAGGTCAAGAACCTTTTATTATAAGGACAACAAATTTTCAGAATGCTACGGGCTGTGACAAATAAATATTGAGAATATCAATACAAACCAATTGGCCATGTCGCCATCGCCGGATGTCTCTCGAACAAGGCGGCTTTCGCGAATTCGAACTCAGGAGTGCCTTCTTTGACCTGTCGAATACAATATTATATTGTTTAGTTTTAGATAGGGGCCATGCTAAGGCCAAACGCAAACGATGTATAAGCAATTATTGGCTGATAAAACATGTTCGAATTAATTCCTGAGAACGAAGAATGTATAATATATAAAATAATATCTAATGAAAATTACAACAGCGTTCAATCAATGTAATTTTATAGATTACTAGATCTAGATTTCATAGAATCGGTCGTAATTTTTACTCCTTACCTTTATACCTTAATATTAAATCTATTCAAATAAATAAAAACTTTCTCAAATATGAAAAGACATTATACTACTCCATAACCATCAATTATTTGAAATTTTTAATTAAGAGTCAGTATTTTATTTCAGAGATATATTTCGTAGATGTAGAGGATTTGTTTTAAAATAATTATATAATTAGAAATATATGGCGACAGAGCAGCCTGTATTATAATAATGTACATTAACAAATAATACCTAATAGATAAAATAAGCGAGACGGGAACATAGCCATATATAAATATAATTATTTGATAAATTTATCAATCGAGTCTCGCATGTCTCAAAGACGTATACGAAGGTAACAAAAAATCGAAATCTAACAAAGACAATGGAATTTATTCGCCGAACTTTTGATCCCAAGTATTTTAGTGCTTGTTAGACTACGATGTCACGTAGGTTGTATATGAATTACCTTGGCCGGCATTTTCGCAATGAATAAATAAATATTGGAGTATATATAATATGTAAAGTTACTAGCAAAAACTGCATTTAACAAAGCTAAGTAACAAGGTTGGTAAGATTGTTCATAGAAAATATGAAGACATAGAAAAGATGCCGAAACAAACTTAGCCTAGATACTAGAACTTAGGCTGGAATTCAATACAAAATAGTAGGTACGCCTATCATGTTATTCTATTTATAATTATGACAAAGGGTCCAAGTGTTTTCCGCAAACATTGTTATTGATTAACTATGTACTTATTATTTCGTATACAAATACAGTTATATTTTTTCTTATTATATCTCCAAATTAAAAAGTCGGCTTTAAATTAATAACAATATTATAGAACTTCTTACTCTGGTCTAACATTAATACTAAACCTAATTGGCATTTTTATGCGCTATCAAATTAAAAGCTTTATAATGGCTGCAATATAAAAAAAATTGATTGCAGATTGTTTATTGATCTACGTAAGAACAATATATGTAGTTTATCTCCTTCTCGTAAACTAGCTCGAAGTAAAAAGTAGGTCGACAGCGCATCATTTGTTCTGTGGCTGAGGATATAACCTACCATCAAGTGAAACTCATGCTCGTCTGTCGAAATCTAACATAAGAACATTAACTACTCTCTATATACAAACTCTTCCTCATTAGTATAACCTATAAACTTAAGCTATCCATACCTTCTTCATTTTCCCAGAGAGCATAAGGCGGGTGCAGCGAGGATCCTCGGGGTCATACTTCTGGTTCTCACAAAATCTCGTCTCTTCTAATGAAAGCAATATCGTTGCGCGACTGTTTTTCTGTCAATTAAATGCTATATTATTAGGTATAATAACTCCACTCTCCATACGGACGATTATTACGACGAAATGGCAAGGTCCGGTCGAATCCTATACCTATAAACACGTAAATAAACCGTCTATAGATACGAACATCGGATAAAACAATATATCGTATAATATACGTCTGGTAACTTCGGGTATTGATCGGGTGGGAGGAATACCTAAATTCCGACCGGGTAACGAACCACCGTTCATAGATGGAAAAACTGTGCATATTGCGCGTTTCGGTTTCAGTATATGGATTTCCGAATGCTCGAAGTAAAAATAAGGTCGACAACGCACCATTGACTGATGTTCTGTGGCTGAAGCATCACCTACCATCAAGTGAGCCTCATGCTCGTCTGTCAATATCTGACATTAAAAAAAACGACAAAAATTTATCGAAATTGTTCGGCTAGAACGACCATCTAACCATCATAACGAATCATCTAATCCATATTCCCCCCACTAAACCTATCAAAACAATTTGGGAAAAATTGGATGATAACCTTGTCACTATTCAGTGTATTCCAGTATTCTAAGAGACTTTAATACATGTTTAATAAGTAGTACCTAATAAGCTTTGAGAAGTATTATTAATAATATTTGAGTGATATTAGCTGCATTCTAGGTACCACAATTCGAATATAAAAATTCAAACCGTATAGTAGCTACCATAATTATTAAACTACGTACTTTTTTAAAATGTTCAAGTTATACAATACATTATGTAATATTTTATAAAACAATGTATTTAAGTTATAAAGTGCTTATTTTCTCACTTAAAATTAAATAACAGTTTCTTACTTGAAAAATATTTAAAGAATTATTTCGCTTAAATAATTTTTTCTTCATATTAAGCGTAATTACACTGTACATAATAAAAAAAACATACGCAACGAACAAAAACACGTAATGTTACTACATATCAATTGTATTATTTACATACCGATAAGTCGCGAGCTGTGAAGTCCAAGGGTGACATGTAAAAGAAAGGCACACCGGTGGAATTAGCGAGGGAACCGTCCACAACCGATTTAACGTTTGAAAAAGGGAATCCTTCAATAGCTGGCAACACTGATATGGTAGCGATTGACGCCCAGTCTGTAAACAAATAAAATTCTGCTTAATACTGCGATATACATAAACCTTCCAGACGAAATAATAACGAAAATTATGGTGGAAAGTGTTAGGAATTATTGTAGAGTTTGGAAGGAACTGTTTAGGGGTCTTTAGGGGTTTAAACCCCCTTTCTTAGCAACTAGGTTATTTAGGCATTACTGTACAAAATTTCATGTTTCTAGACCATCCTTTATAGGTTGTGTTGTCTATTTTCTTCGTTTGTATTGAGTTTTTTTTATGGTAGATATCGACAGACGAGCAGGAGGTTCAATTGATGGTAGGTGATACCTCAGGCACAGAACATCAGTCAATGATGCGCTGACGACCTACTTTTTACTTCGAGTATTCGGAAATCCATAGACTGAAACCGAAACGCGCAATATGCACTTCACGGTTTTTCTATATTATACCAACGGTGGTTCGTTACCCGGGCGGAATTTCGATATACCTACCACCCATTCAATGTACCCGTGGTACCCGAAGGTACCAGACGTGGGGAAAACAAGCTTACAGAAAAATATAATCATGTCGTCCCGATGGAATTCGAACCCACGACCCATCGATGCGCACGGCAGGTGTTCTACCAAACGCCAATGAGCCCGTCAATGTAGTGATAAATGAAAATGAGTAAAATCTTTTGTATCCAGATATAATTTGTCGTATATGAGCAGTAATATTGCATGAGTATCACATTTCTTATCGTACATATTTTCTTTTTAATTAATTCTACGTGACCGACACAGACTAACATAATAATTATTTAGGTAAAACAGTCAGTTTCTAAGTAGATAATAAATTCTCGTCCCGTTCAATAAACTTTAAAACTGCTCCGATCTCCGATGTGATTTATTATTCGTTGATGACGCTTTCTAGCCAAATGATAAACAACGTTCTTGTATCCATGGATAGCGAGTTTGATTCCTACCGCGTCTGACAATTTTATATATTTTTTATTAAAAACAGAAACGTTTTTATGTCGGTTTCAACGATAATTTTTCTTTACGGCCTGTGTGCCATTTCCGATGAAACAATTTCTTTATTTTGTTTCTCTAGGAAACGAACCCGGGACCTCCGCTAAACGCAATGCACATGCCACTGATGCATTGAGGCGGTATAACATTTAGGCATATCGAAATTATGACCTTGTGTCGAATTGTTGGCGCGTTTAATAGAACATCTACGAGTCGCGGGTTTAAATTCCGTGCCGGGACGACATGATTATAATTTTCTATAAAGCATGTCTTCCCCACGTCTGGTCACTTTGGGCATTAAACGGGAGGGATGAATATCGAAATTCTGACCGGCAACCACCGTTCATAGATGGAAAAGCTGTGTAGATTGCGCATTTCCGCCTCAGTCTACAGCTTGTTACTACATTCTGACAAAATAGATAAGCATTATAGGTACGTAGTGAAGGAGTAAGGAGCATTGGCTGATTTACCAGCAAGCTGAGTAGGCTTCAGATTTCAGGGGCGGCAAATTTGGGGACAAATTTTATTTTTACGTGTCTTATGGAAATCAAAAATAATACAGAAGAACGTTTTTATGATTTTATGACGGGGGGGGGGGGGGGGGGGTGGAGTTAATAGAGCCACTGTATAGAGGCAAAATTTTGCTAGCCTATACGCCGAAAATGTGTAAATCCGCCACTGGTAAGGAGTTGTCTTTAAATCAAAAACTAAATAAATATTTGTATCTGAATCGAAGGCTAAAATATTATTATAAAAACATGAATAAATTAGCAAGTCAATGAAACAGACTACGTGACAAAAAGCAAACAGGAATAATCGAACGATTTTCAAATAATAAAAGCCTAGAGCGATTCGGACTCTCATGACTCTTTGATTTATTTAGACTATCAATTGTTGTTATCGTTCTTTTAGATTTTCCTGTAAATTATAATTTGTGAATCTCTATGAAAACAGTTGTTTTAAATCTTCGTATATCTTGTTTGGGTCACCGATCTCTGGATAGAATTTATAATCATTCAACTTTTTCGTCCAATAGCTTACGAAAAATAGTGATGATAGACAGAGAGGAACGCGAGTATTCCTTTCTCCATCAACGAACCTTCTTCAAATATCCTCCGACAAATTCGTCTGAGGCGAGCCTGTATTGTCCAGTCTCATTATCTACGATTCCCTGATGTTTTGTCTTTGAATTAAACTCATTATCATCATCATAAACTATAACCTACATAATATTATTTACAATTACTGTACTAAATACCAATCATTAATATCAAAATATATAAATTAAATACATAAAAAAAAATATTTGGAAGGTATGAGAATACATCGTAAAGTATTTCATACTGCAAGGTGATTAGGGTGTCCAAATTTTTTTTTTCTATTTTTTGACTAAAAAATAATTTTGTCTCAATTTCTTAATTAGTATAGCCGTGCGAAGCAGATTGTAGACTATAAAATGTATATATTAACTTATACAATGGAATTCTTATAATACATACTGCAATTATGAAGGACGTATCTCGCCATAGCAACTAGCTTGGTATGGTCTGGGGGTCCATCATGATGAGGCTTCCTTGTAGATATTTCGTTGGACATCCAATTTTGACGATGAGATCCATGGCCAATCAATTTACAGTCCCCGTACAATTGTAACAGGCTTATAGCGACGATAAATATTTTCCACATTGTTCCTAAAATGTACAATAATCTTTAGACTTGCTACCAGGGACTGAATACCGGTTAATTTACTAGGGGCGTTTAACCGAAATAATAAAGGTTTTTGTTGATATTATTTCGTTTTTAGTCATATTTACTGATTTTTTTTTAAAACTAATATCATGGATACCATCAGTCAGACACGTATTTTGGAAAATAAAAATTAACCGGTTTCAATCCCTGCTTGCTACTTCCGGCTTTTAAATGCGTAATTTAATTATGATTGTTTTGTTTGAGACATTTCTAATGATCGGAACAAATCAAAATATTTTTAAAAACCTAATAAAATTCACGTAAAAATTATTCTTTACCTATACATTATATTAAAATAGATAGTTATGGATTGCATCTACGAGTACATTCAAACTTATAATACGTTTAATTCGGGCCTTGTATGAATGTAAAATTAATTTAAATATCTACCTATACATATATGGCATGTTTTTAATTGTTCAATAAACAAGTTTTCTTTCCTTTCAATAATTCTCAAAAACTAGCTGGGAGCGTCTAGCGAATTTGTATGGAATGAGTTCTCAAGGTTTTGTCTCGAAACGCAGCAATACTGTATTACGCGACATACATAAATCATTCTAAGAAGCTATTTATATATCTATTCTTATCTACTAGAAAAGAAATTGATTAAATAAAAAATTTATGTACTATTTGCGCCAATCGACTGCTACTTATTATGTAAGCATTAGCACCTGTGAGCATAACGACCGTTTAGAAATCAAAGTTTAATTCCAGTTACTCTAAACAGACTGTCTAGAATTCTTAAACCTACCAAACAAGTTTTTTTTTATATTCATTGGGCTGTATTTTAGCAATAGCAAATATATTGATGACAAAAACCAAGTGAACCGGTTAGTTTTGAAAAGCTAGGAGGGTCGCGGTTTGGTTCCTACCGGGTCTGGATTTATTTTTCTCTAAATAATCTCTCTAAGTAAATGTTCTTCATAAGACATTTCAAACATAAAATAGATAGATGGGATACTCAAATTCAATTTGGTAACAAACGAATTCATAAATAGAAAATATCGAGAATGAATACTGCGTATCGGCTATATGCATAGATAGCTACTACATAAATTTTCGACTCAATCATTTAATTAATAAACATAAAGGTCATACTTTTAAATCTAGTTTGTCATGTATAATGTCGACAAAGAAATTAATATTTGGCAAGCATTAAATTATGTAATTAAATAAATTTATAAGACATCAATATGTAGAAATTTATTTTTTTATATTAATATCTTCTTAATAAGAATCATTTTATCATTAATATCTAATTACATATATATGTAATGTAATTTCTACTAAAATAAAATATTTACTAATTAGAATAATTCACCACTAAAATTAGCTTTGTAATGTTTATTTACATACTACGTAATAGTACTTACGTGATTGAAATTAGATGTTTTAATTTTAACGAAACAAGGTCTGACTATAGTTAATTAAAACTTCCTCTGTAATTATTCACATTCGCGAGCGCGCCAACTGCATAATATATTACTCTACAAGTCGTAGCAACTAACAAGTGCAGTGAGCACCTTCAAGCACGTTGCGCACTTGACTGGAGTATAAAGAAATATACTCTGTGGAGCATGTTCAATATTTGGCAAAAGTCAATGTCAAGTTCACACAGATAGAATTTAATCTGTCTTAATATTTTTTGTACTATTATTATTGTATGGATTGCCATATTTCCATGATAAATCTTTTGTTATTGGCAATTCCCATTTGCAATGGATTCTGCTAGTATACATACAGCGGTTATGAGAATATCCGAAAGGAATCAAAATCAATTTTTTTTTATTTCAAATAGGCCTTTGCAGGCTCTTATGAAACGTCTAGTTGCACGGTTCCAAAAAGTGGGTCTCATGGAGAAGAACCGGCAAGAAACTCGATGGACACTCTTTTCAACAATGGTTTAGCTAATAACAATGGTTTAGCTAATAATCAATACAATTACGAGAGATTGTACAAGTGATAAAGAAAAACACATTGGAATTATTATTCTCTTAGGTTATATCTTACTAAGCAAATTACTAAGGATTCATTCTTCAACCTTAAGAGATAATTTGTATAGAAATTATGTCAATCTTCAAAATTATCGCTCGATTTAAAAATCTGTTGATTAATAATAATTAATATAGAATACAGCCGGCATTCTGACTATAAGATTTATTGAATAATTAAATAGGAAAACGATGTAATAAAACAAAAAAATCGTAATTAATTTTTTTTATTACTTAAATGTTAAAAAAAAAATAGAAATTATAATGTGCCTAGCGTTGAGTGCTCTTAGCAATTTGTTCTTTGAGCATCAAAATACTTGACCGCTGTTCAGGCGGCAATAAAGCGATCTGTTCGTCGGACAACTGCAACACTTGCATTATCAATGCAGCCTGAAAAGGAATAACATTTTATCTATATCTATACTATATAATATAATAATATTATAAAGAGGAAAGATTTGTATTTTTGAACTTTTGTATTTTTGTATGTTATGAATAAACTCAAAAACTACTGGACCGATTTTAAAAATTCTTTCACCAATAGACAGCTACATTGCCAGCGAGTAACATAGGCTATTTTGTGTAAAATACATCTACATTGCACCCGTGTGAAGCCGGGGTGCGTTGCTAGTTATGTATTTACGAACACACGATATACAGAGTGAGGAAAATAGTGTTACAGAGCATTAGAACTCAAACTAATAATCATATTATTATATTAAAAATGTTCCAGAAAAAAGTTTCGGTGGAAGCTGGAACCCTATTTTTTATCGGTGGAAGCGCTGAAGCTTCGTCAAGGTCAACTCCACTTTTTTTAAGTGTACTATGTATTTTTTTTTCAATGGCATTATTACCGATTTTCAGACGTAGCAGAAGTCACCTGTATATTTTTCACGGTAAAAAAAGAAAATTTCTATCAGAAATGGTCGAGAGAGCTGAGGATGTAAAGTGGGCTTTTCAAATTAAATAGATAATCAAAATACTCTGCTCAGAGCGAACTACTATTTATATTTACCTTTTCTTGATCGGAAGCCCCTGAAGGTATTCCTTGAATGGTTCTAGCCTGTGCGGCGCTCGGCATGCCGGGCGGCATTTGAGGAGCTACAACCAAACCTTAGCGTTATAACACGGTTTATTTTTTAAATAAATTCAGTTGTAATATTATAAATGCGAAATTTTTCATTGGTTTGTGGATATATAAATGACTTAAAACGTAAATTCATCATAGTAATAATCAAGTTTTAGTTTAAAAAGCGATGGCTTGTCTAAGTTTTCATAGGTATAGTTTTACGGCCTAATTCATAAACGTATTAGCAACTTGATATAATGAAAATATGTTTTGTCTCGCTCTATCAAATATAAAAAGACTACAGAACGAAAGGAACAAAAAATATTTTAACTATATCATGCTTTTATTATGTTTATGAATAAGGCCGTTAGCTTAGAGTTAGATTGTCCTAGACTACAGTTATCCCAGGCATATCCCAATTTTGAGCAACGTGGTCACAGTCTACCCGTGACTACGTTTGCTTAAAAGCACTCGAAACGTCGGTATAAATAATAAATCGCTTTTTAATCCTGTAAAAATTATTTCATTTAAATCAGGGACTGAAACCGGTTAATTTTTATTTTCCAAAATACGTGTCTGACTGAAATACCATGATATTAGTTTTAAAGAGTAATACACACTAAACTTACCACAGTAATTTTTTTCAGTAAATATTAACAAAAACCTTTTTATACCGGTATAACTCCCATAGTAAATTAACCGGTATTCAATCCCTGATTTAAATAGATGAAAAACATTTTCGTGAATTTTCTATGAGTCCCTAAGTTCACTTAACAGTACGTCAATGCTTATGAATGTCAAAGACGTTGGCGGGTTCGGTAGAACACCTGCCGTGCGATGGGTCGTGGGTTCGAATCCCACCGGGAAAACATGTTTACAGATTTCTGTATGCATGTTTTCCCCACGTCTGGTATCTTCGAGCATTGATCGGGTGGGAGGAATATCGAAATTCCGACCGGATAACGAACCACCGTTCATAAATGGAAAAACCGTGAAGTGCACATTGCGCGTTTCGGTTTCAGTCTATGAATTTCCGAATGCTCGAAGTAAAAAGTAGGTCGACAGCGCATCATTGACGGATGTTCTGTGGCTGAGGTGTCACCTACCATCAAGTGAACCTCATGCTCGTCTGTCGATATCTAACATATAAAAAAAAGACTTACGCTGTATTTTCGTCTGCGTCCTCGGGTCGTTGGAACGCACGCGCGGATCCGTGTTGAAGCCTTGTAGACGCGGGTCGCGCGGGAACATTCTACATGAAATAATGTGATTCTCATTAAACAATTCTCATATCCTCTTGTCTAAACTCGATAATATAGATAGATAGCAGTGGCGGGACCACCATACAAGCCCAAAAGTCCGCTTTGTCCCAATAATGCAACCATACAAAAGAAAAATAATAATTTTATTAGCGTCTTATATAACTTACATGATTTCGTAGTTATATAAGCTATATATAAACACTTATTACGTTAAAGTCGACAACGCGGGCTTTTGGGCTTGTATGAACGTCCCGCCACTGATAGATAGATAGATAAATTATTTATTGTTAACAAGAAATAATAAATAAATAAAATAATATAATGCTGAGCCACGGCCAATTACAACAACACACACACATTTACACACCTATGGATTAGAACGCTGTGTATAAAAATCGACACCAGCAAATAATACTACGCTTATTTGAAAAAGTAGATTTACGCCAAATGCAGTAGCAAAATCTTAAATAATTTAAAAGTTATACCTTAACTTATATATATAATTTATATACGTATAACTTTTAATTATCTATACTATACTAATATTATAAAGAGGAAAGATTTGTACTTTTATATGTTATGAATAAACTCAAAAACTACCAATTTCACCAATAGAAAGCTATTATCAGCCAGTTACATAGGCTATTTTTGTGTATAGTTCATCTACATTGCAGCCGTGTGAAGCCGCTGCGCGTTGATAGTCTTAAATAATTTTAAGTTACCACCATTTTTTTTTTAAATTTCTGGCATAAAATATACTTTTTCAAGTTAGCGTAATATTACCTACCATCAAGTGAACCTTATGCTCGTCTGTCGATATCTAACATTAAATAAAAACATTTAATGTTAATTAAATAATTAGTTTCGAGCCATTAATCATTATTGAATTGTCTACTATCTAATATTTATTTAAATTTATTGAATTAGAACTTTACACGGCTTGTTAGTTTTATCTAGTTTTTAGTTGTATGCAAATGATACTTGATAAAAAAAATGTCTTCTAATGCTTAATAAAATCAAAGTGTATTCAAGCAAAGGTACTCCGTACACAAAATCAAATAAACAGTTTCCCTATATTAATTCTCTTGGACCCTTGTTTTAATAATATAAGAACCGGGCCTAATAAAAATACTAAAACTTCTTTCAGTTATGAAAAATACATTTTTTATTATTTTGAATAAACTTAAATAAAAAAAAACTTCTGTTGCAATAAATGATTGCATAATGAAAAACACTTATAGGCACAATCAAAGTTCTATCAATAAACTAGGCATGCTTAGACAACAAAAATGTAAATTCCTTCGTGACATAGTTATAAACTAAACAAGAGAAGATTTTAAACATTCTATTTAGAAAATAATTTTAATGCTGCCGCACATTAGAACCATCGGTAGTTACCAAAAGTTGCGGACACGATATTTCATACATTGTATATGTCATCGGCGTACACTGAGCTGACTCGCTCACTTCTCGCGCGCACATACGGAGTCGCCAACTTTACCCTGCCCTATAAGTGAATTCCCGAGTCCCCTAGTGGGGCATGGGGCAGACCCATTTCTGTGTCTGTTTCACTGATCATTTTTCTTTACAGGCAAGTAGGTGATCAGCTTTCTGTACTCTGCCCGTGACTAGAAATCGAGTTCAGGCCGTTTTAACATGCGAAAATGAGAAATGTACATCAAACATTCATTTAGAACACTAAACTTACCTCTCATTTGCACTATCCGTATTGTGAGAAGGTCTTAAAAACAATGTATTAATAAATATGTATCACCTACAATATCTGTAGACTAATTATACGAAATGTATTTACTCCAAAAACAAGGTAAAGTTGCGATCTTGTTTACAAAGTACAAAAAGTAATAAGTTTTCAACAGTCAATTTCCCTTTGGATCTTTAATTTGAAGTATTTTCAATATCAATTTTTATAACCTACTCATTATACTATTAATATATGAAATATGAATAAAAGGTAATACTATACTATATGAAAAAAAGGTAATAACTAATAACAGTAGGTATTTCATGTTTTCCCGCCAGTTATCTTTTTTTAGAATGAGGTTAATACTCAAATGTCAAATCGACAAATTCATAAGCAAATGTATGACATTTAAAAAAAGAACGAAGGTGTCCAACAAAGGATTTCAGTACAACAAAATTTTTTTTTGAAGATTTTAGGGCCTGGTATCAGTACAACATTACAGCCACATATTTATTTGAAAAATGACCAGTAATGAAATTACATACAATTTATTTGGCAATTCTTTTTTTTATTTCTCATTCGATGTCGTTCCTTAAGCGATACTCTACGTAGGTATTCTTTTTTCAAATGTAATGTGCCTATTTTCACACGTTTGAGAATAATTCATAGATTCATCCATTGACCTAATTGAAATATTATGTATAATAGATTGTGTAGTGTATATTTTTTTATTTTATTCTTTGTATTTCGATTGTGTAATGTTAAATTGTATTGTATTGTTTGTGTTGTATAAGAAACAATTAATGTAATATGTAATAAATAAAGTAATTGGCTTATTCAGCCGTTTTAATCATCAAATAATAAATAAATAAATAGAAAACGACGCTGGTATAGACGGCGGTGTACTCACGCGTCGGGCGGCAGCGGCGGCTGCGCGGGCGCGGGGTGTGCGGGGTGCGCGGGCGGCGGCACGGGCCCGGGGTGCGGGGGGTGTGCGGGCGGCAGACTGCGCATGTCTTGGTCGAGCATCGAGGAGCCGCGCGAGCTACGGAGATCTACGTCCATACCGCCCATGGGCGCCATGCCCATCGACGGACGCGATGCTGAAAATAAAAGGCAATCTTCACTATGGGGCCGTTCAAATATTACGTAAGCAGATTTATTACAATTATTTACCCCCCCATCCCCCTTGTCAGCAAAAGTAAGCAAAGCTCTTACACCCTCCCCCCATGCTTACGTAAACATTTTTCAATTTTAAATGTATTTTTTTTATATTATAATTATAACATTACAATTATAACATTATAATTATAATAATAGATTAGACGTATGCATTATTTGCGGGAATCCCCGAAAATGCGTTTTGTTTTCAAGCATAGACAATGTGAGGGTTGCTATTCGTGTAAAAAAGGAAATAACTACCGATGACGTAATCATCATCTAGACTCCCCTACCCCCCATGTCATCCAAAATAAGCGCAACAAAGACCCCCCCGGCCCCCTCTTGTGCTAACGTAATACATGAAAGTCCCCTCTCTATCTATATCACATTCCAATATGACTTTTCAAGTAAACGTTTAAATTAACGACGGACGGCTCATTGGCGCTTTCGGTAGAACACCTGCCGTTCGCATCGATGGGTCGTGGGTTCGAATCCCACCGGGACGACATGTTTATAATTTTCTGTAACCATGTTTTCCCCACGTCTGGTAACTTCGGGGATTGATCGGTTGGAATGAGGAATATCGAATATCGTAACGAACCCCCGTTCATAGATGTAAAAACCGTGAAGTGCACATTGCGCATCTCGGTTTCAGTCTATGTCTTTCCGAATACACGAAGTAAAAAGTAGATCGACAGCGCATCATTGACTGATGCTGCTGGGGTATCACCTACATCAAGTGAACCTCATGCTCGTCTGTCGATATCTAACATTAAAAAAAAGTATTTTTGAATAGTAAATTTTTAAAGCTACCACCGGTTCGGAATGTTGCTACTACCAAGGTGATCCGGCAGGAAACTCGCTAACCATTTATTGCTTTAAAAAATCATTTTACAACATCGTAATAACTTAGTAAAAAATATAAACGCAGGTGAAAAAGTTTAAAATATTTATAGTAAATTGTAGTGGGCAGATTCCTTTAGGCGTGGTTCATTCCACAACTTAGAGAAATTGAAGGACCGAGCCCCGCGAATGTTTTGATGACGTTACCATTAGTAGCAGTTACGGTGACAATTACATTATTTCACGATATGTCGAGGTATCCTTAGAACATAGTCAAATATGATTATGATACCAAGTTGATTTTATGTATTTGTAAGGCTAAAATGACCTATATATATTACAATTTACTAGTAAAATCAAAATTTAAAAAACACATCACGTATTCGAAGATAGCAGTTGAATAATGGTTCATGAAGTTAATTTCTCCAAAGAATAAGGTCAAGTATAATGAAGAGCAGAAGTAAATCTTTTCTACAGACGCGACGATATGTGTAATGTAATAAATAAAAAATATATTATAATGTAGTAATAAATTTGAAATCAAAGATAATACTTACGAACATATTGATTGGGTGGTGGTATATTGGGTGGATTGCCCAGAAGCGGAGGTTGTTGTGCTGTAATTTAATGAAAATATGATTACTTAATGTATATTAAACCGATATACCTAAATTAAGATTATTTAGGTATTATTTTTACAATAATGCAGGATTTCTAGGGACATCAAGCAATTTGTAGGAAAAGCTTAGTTGTGATATAAAATTTTGACGGCCTCGATAGCGCGTTCAGTAGAACACCTGCCGTGCGCATCGATGGGTCGTGGGTTCGAATCCCACCGGGACGACTTTTTATAATTTTCTGTAAGCATGTCTTCCCCACGTCTGGTAACTTCGGATATTGATCGGGTGAGAGGAATATCGAAATTCCGACCGGGTAACGAACCACCGTTCATATATGTACAAACCGTGAGTGCATATTACCCGTTTCGGTTTCAGTCTATGGATTTCCGAATGCTCGAAGTAAAAATTAGGTCGATAGTGCATCACTGACGGATGTTCTGTGACTGAGGTATATCACCTACCATCAAGTGAACCTCATGCTCGTCTATCGATTTCTGACATAAACAATGAGATGCAGAAAATAGACTTATACAGAGCAATTCCTGTTTTTCATCATCATTATCATCAGACTCCCAGAAGTGATGAATTAGGACATATGTATATGGGCCAAATGTGTAGTTTCCTTTTAGTAATGGGAAGTAACACAATCTCTTTTTAAATGTATGTACATTTTACTGTCTGAATTACATGGTTCAGCTTTCGTGCAAGTGATGACTACAACAATATTACTCTCAAGTCAAGAACTACAAAAGATAACGCGACAATGAAAACTTTTTTTAGGACGCTATATTGTGAAAGATCTGAATGAATATATTGTTATAATTGTTATTTTTTTCTATTTTATTTTATTGTTTTTGCCGTTCTACTGAAATACATATCGTCGGTCCGGATTTTCTAGTTAATACTTTGGTTTATTATTATTCTTTATGCAAAAAGGTAGTATTATTTTCCTGTCTATAGAATTTCAATTTTTTCCCATTGACAGGAAAATTGAGAAAGTCATGAAGTGAACAAAAACCTTACCAATAGAGTAAGCCTAAAAAATATATAGGTGATGGTTACCTGGCAGTGGTGGTTGTGGGTTGTAGCTTGGGGGTGGTTTATCACCCGGTTGAAGCAATGGTGGTACTGGGTTGCTAGGATGTAACATACTCTGAAAAAACGTCAATATTTTGCTATTAAATTTACTCACTCAATGTCTTGGGGCTATGTACAAAAACAAGCTCTTAACTTGAAACACAGCATTCGGATAAAGTTATAAAATACGCAACTTATAAAATATAATATTGTTGTATAAAATCTAAGTATCCCAAGAACTTGAAAATATTTATCACTACAGGTGTGTTTATTAAATGCCTGCAAGGCAGCAGCAACTGTGTTAAATAGATTACATCATAAAACCTCTGTTGGATTTACAATGGAAAAGAACTTGGTTAATGGCATTAAAGGTGCGCTATTTTTGAGAACTCGTTCTTTAGAATGTATGCGCCAGTCAAAAAGTGTATAAGGAATCACACATATGTGGTAGACATAGAGGTAGATTTGAAGTTCTATGTGATGTCCGTTGGTAGAATCCATTCATAGCTACACCACTGACATAAGCAAATGAAAAACTATTCTTACCACAGCTGTAGCTGGATCAACAATTCTCATAATGACTTGTGCCTGTAGCAATGCATAAGCCAGCTGAGGATTTTGTAGCAACATATTTCTGGCCTCTGTTGGATTATTCTGTGAAATTAAACTTATATGATTAACCTGATAATGCTTGAAATGAAGAGGTTAACATGGTTCTCTTGCTGAATTAAAATACAAAAGAGCACTATCTAGTCATCTAAATTATTTCCAGTGATAGAGGTAAGTTTTAATTTCAATTTTTACAGCTGCTATTCCTTGTCTGTACCATAACTAAAAATTCATTTAACAACAAATATTCATTTAAA
Source organism: Anthocharis cardamines (assembly GCA_905404175.1). Classification (NCBI taxonomy): domain Eukaryota; kingdom Metazoa; phylum Arthropoda; class Insecta; order Lepidoptera; family Pieridae; genus Anthocharis; species Anthocharis cardamines. Next base: position 8,683,718 of record FR989959.1, read on the forward strand.
AATTGTTTTTTTGAATGAACTATGAATCAGTATAATATAAAACTGACTAGAATATTGGATTATCTTACCTGTATACAAAGTTTCATTTGCTTCATTAATTCAAACATCTGTTCGGGCGGAAGTGTCGCAACAGCCTTACTCACTGCTTCAGGGGCTTTTTCAGGTGCAACAGAATCACCATAGGGATTCTCTATCTGTTAAATAGTTACAATCATATTTCGTAAATGTTATTTATATATGAAAAAATATTATTAAATCTTTCTAAATACATTGAAAGATGAACTAAAACTTTCTATGTCAAATTAACATAAAAGAATAAGAATTTTAAATGTATGATATCAATGCCTCCCACATAATACTATATGGTAACCAACAAAATTAGTGTTAAATGTTTTTAAATATTTTCATCTATCAAAATGATACAACTTTATGTATTATTACTACATTTTATTATTGCAAAACATTCAATAAATGAATACAGACTAAATGTATTGTTTCAAATCATAAAACACTTATTTTGCTGGTTAGCACAAATTAAATAAGAGGCATCAATATCAACTTGCAGATAAGTAATATAATATGTATGTAATATAATAGTGGTTAAAGAATCGAATTACCTGTGGACCTTGCATCAAAGCCTGCATTTCCATTCTAGATTTCTCTGTACAAGCATTGTCAACTCTTAGGGATCTACCACCTATTTCATATCCATTCAAGTTCCTCATGGCACTAAGAGCTGTTTCTTGATCTTTATACTCGCAGAATCCATATCCTTTTGGCTTCCCGGTTTCTCGATCAAACACTAACTTGAAAGAGAGTACTGGACCAACTTCACTAAATATGTCTTTCAGTTTCTCCTCAGTTGCTTCATAAGGAATATTTCCGACTACAAATTAAATGTTTTTAGTATGTTAATTCTCTATTTCAGAATAATAAATTTACGAATTTTGTTTCATAACTAAACAAATTAAATTGTAATGAATATTTACCGAAGACAGATCGCATGGATTTATCCATGATACTTTGCTCTTCTTTTTCCTTGTTTTTATCCATTTTGACTGAAGTAATCGACTGAATTGATTAATTAAAAATAAATTGATATCCAAATTACAATGATTTATAATGTTATTATATTTTTATTTAGAATACAATATTCAGAAGCGTAGGCTTGGCGTAGGCTTAACCAGTGTTGTCAGCGTTGTCTTGTCAAAAGTTACCTAAAATGGTTAAAAAAGTAACCTTTTAGTATGATAACTAACCTTTTTTTTTGTTGGTTATGTTTACAGAAATAACGATAATTTAGTATTTTTTTAATAATGTTTCCAAAATAAACAAAAGTAAATGCGAGTACGTCCCCGACCGAATGATTTATGATTCGGCGACAAGTATGAACGTAATGAGTAAATAAGAGTTTGGTCGTTTGTGTTATGGATTCAATATCAGTGTGAGAGAATAATACTTGTTTTTAGAAGTTGAACCTCAGATGATTTTCGTTAGCCAACGTTACGTTTCAAGGTTCATGTAAGAAATTAAAAATTAATTCTACAAATTCCACAAAATCACCTAAAATAACCTTTCGAGTCATGTAACCTAGAAATAACCTGAAAGAGTTAAAAATCACCTAAAAGGTTACAAATTACAAAAGTAACCTTCTGGCAACGCTGGTAAGCACACTTCAAAGTCATGGATGATGGAGCAGAAGTCAGTGTCAAAAAAGTCACAGAATACAGGTTATATTCTTGTCTATGTTACAGATATTACATGTTCAAAGCACAGATTAATTAGTTTTGTTATAACCACTACCCGTTTATTTCGAGAATTCCGTCGTCGACCGTTATGATGTATACGTCTTCTAGTTCTAACGGTACTGTAGCCAAAAATATAATAGGTATAGTTGCCGAGATGTAACTTGGCAAGCGTCGTTAGATGCGCAGAGTTCATTTTTTAGGTCTCTTTGGTTATGTAGCGGGACGCGGGGAAGAAGCTAGCATCGTTCCGAGCGGCGATTGGTTGCTCAGTCGACACTTGTATCTCGCAGTGTGTTGACGTTCCGTTCGCTCTCCAGTACACTTCCGTGCATTAGAATTTGACCCTTTTGTTTTTTGCGTTTTTGTTTTCATTTTCTATATATGTAGTAATTTTTTTAACACTTAACTGTATATATTTTATTTATAACAAATAATATATTACTATCCTTTGTTTAAGTTTCTTCCAAATAGACATATTTAAAAATAAATTTTGGAAATAACTAAATAAATAATCCAACTAATTATTCTAAAATATAAATAAAAATGTATATATCTGATAATAATAAATAAAAATAATAAAATACTATATAATTATTCAACAAGCCTTTTAAAGGTGACCATTTTTTGGCACGAAGTGTACATGCGCGAACTTACCCCCACTACGCCAAAACCTTGCCAAGTTACGTCTCGGCAACTATACATTAGGTGGGTTTAGACTCAAGCGCTTTCGCGCAGTCATATAGGCGTTTTTGCGTTCGAGCAAAAGTGAGTGTCGGAGTGTCAATTTCAAATGGATTTGAGAATTTTGAAAGAGTAGGAGTGGGCGTTAATTCAATATGCAGCTTTTTTAAGCCGCTTTTCTAATGTTAATTAGCTGCTTTTCGTTTACCGCAAAAGCCGTTAAATATAATATATTAACAACGCGCGGATTATCTCAACGAACATTCAACGCGTAGTTGCTAACATCATCTGAAGCAGCTTTTTTATTTTACGCAAATCCTGTTGAATTTATTAACGTAAAACGTAAAATCTGTTGACATTACTGCAAACCAGCTAATAAAATTAGCTGCTTTTTTAACAGGTTATCAGTTTGTAATTAACAGTTTCATTTCGTTAACACAAAAACCGTCAACGACCCACCTCTACGAAAGAGCTAGGTACTGTTTTAGCGCATCAAAAGACCGTATCACAGTCACAGTTAATCGCGCGCGAAACACTCAGGAATGTAAGCAAACACGTGAGATTAAATGGACGAAAGCGTTAGCGCGAACACGCTTAAGTGTGCAAATGCGTGCGCGATGCCGATATACTGTTCACTTTTTCACGCACTCATTCACGCGTTTCACACTAACTCCGCGCGAAAGCACTTGCGTCTAATTCCACCTAAAATAAATTAATCTAAAATTTTTACAGCTTTATATTACAGTTTAAATATTCTAAAAATATTGATTTAATTTAATTAATAATTATTTACGCAGGTGCAAACAAAACATGTAGGTTAATCTATGTAACTATAACTGCAATACCAGTTATTTTATCGAAATAATTTAAATAAAATACTTTATTAAATCGCGATTTATTATTTATCCTGACGTTTCGGATGCTTTTTAGCAACTTTAGTCATCGAAATCACTCGTTTCTGTATCACTATCATCACTCCACTCTGTCTCGCTATTATCACTTTCAGCGCCCACTGAAATTATTAATTCCCTTTAAGTTTTTTTCTTGTGTAAAGAATGTCATTAACTTATATAACACATTACGTTCGCCACTGTGTAGAACCATTAAAGCAACACAAATATGTTCGTACATACGTTTGTAGTATATAAATAAACAACCAACAACCTGAATCCGGTATACAGTATTTTATTTAAAAAACCAACTGAAAAAAAACTCACCGAAAACAAAAATCACAATAATATTAACAACAAAAACGAAACACGTCAGCGTACTAAACGGGCTACGCTTGAGGAGCGGTATATTACTATGCAATGTTATCAAATATCAAATGAACGAGTAGTATAGTTGCCGAGACGTAACTTGACAAGGTTTTGGCGTAGTGGGGGTAAGTTCGCGCATGTACACTTCGTGCCAAAAAATGGTCACCTTTAAGGCTTGTTGAATAATTATATAGTATTTTATTATTTTTATTTATTTTTATCAGATATATACATTTTTATTTTTATTTTAGAATAATTAGTTGGTTTTATTTATTTAATTATTTCCAACATTTATTTATAAATATGTTTGTTTTGAAGAAAGTTAAAGAAAGGAGATTAATATATTATTTGTTATAAATAAAATGTATACAGTTAAGTTTTAAAAAATTGCTATATAGAAAATAAAAACAAAAACGCAAAAAACAAAAGGGTCAAATTCTAATGCACGGAAGTGTACTGGGGAGCGAACGGAACGTCAACACACAGCAAGATACAAGTGTCGACTGTCGACTAGAGCAGGGTCTACAATCTTAGAACATTCGTAGTAGGAATGCAAATTTAATTGATACTTACAAATATAGATGGCGCTCTATACACGATAACATGTTGGCAGCATTGAATTTGGTTGGTCAAGTTGGTAAATGGTAGAAATGTCAGTTTGAAAATTCAAATTACTAACAACAATTTACAAGTAAATTTTCTGCCGTCGGTTACGCACGTGCTAAATTTTCTTGTATATTCAATCTGGATTGTGCATTTTCAGTAATTCTGTTGAGTTGAGTAATTACTCCTCCGGTTTACTCGATTTGTGTACATTCTTGCGTTGATATTTTATATTTGATTAATGTCCGCCATGTCAGACAAAAAGTGTTGTGTTCCTGCATGTGTGAATTTGAAAGGTAATAAAATATCGTATATTTTAAACAATCAAACATATAAACGGTTTTATTAACGACAAATATCGAGACTAATAACCAGAGGCACTTTCAATAGAACTAAGTATACTTTGTTTCATGCCCTGGTCCTGTAAACATTGTTTCGCTCAAGCAGGGCACAGGAGGCTGTCTACTGTTGTACTAATGTTAAGAATATTTTGCTTATGTTTTATGTAATTTGGATGCATTATTTACTCAATGAACAAAAAGAGGATATAACAATATTGACTTGAACAATGATTGTTCAGTTACTAAGTAAAAATTGTTTTTTTAATTTCAGAATCCCACAAAACTTTGCATCGATTCCCAAATCCAGAAAAGGATTATGAGCGATTCAATATCTGGATTAATACAATTGGTGGCAATCTATTGGGATTGAATCATCAATTTATTTTTAAATATCGTCGTGTATGTAATGCTCATTTTGAGGTTAAATATTTGTGCCGCAATAACCGAATAAGCAAAGCAGCTATACCCACTATTGACATCCCAGGTGAGAATAGACAATTACTATCTCAACGTGGAACAACAAGTTAAAAGGTCCTAGAGTATTAGAGAGTTAATGTCAGGTACACAAAGAGCATATATTTGTGCATGATTACATCCTATACTTAGTTGGTTGTTAGGAAATTTTAGCTATTTCAGTATGCAACAATAGAAATTGATGTTATAATTAGAGATGAAATGGATATCTGGCAACTATCCGGTGTCCAGCATAAATAAAACAACCGGCTGGATACCGGATATAATATGAAATATACAATTAAGGTGAAATAAATAAAGTTCTTTATTTATATTACTTACCAAACAAAATCAATAATCACAAAATTTTCATTTTACAACTTAAAAAATGATTTTGTACTCGTACTGCACTAAGGGAAAATTATGGTGAGGTTATATTATGATGAACTACTAATTTCATACTATAATAAGAGGTCAAAAGAGGGTTCACTTGTCTTTATATACAAGTCCAGCTTTATAAATAGGTCTTTTCCTGCAGCAGTGTAGCTGCAGGGTGCTGAAAGATAGATTTTGGCAATTCCTTGCTATGCACCAAACAGCTATGTTCAGCCGGATATCTGACTGTCCAGCTTCAAGATATCCGTTATCTGGTATCCGGCCAAACAGCTCTAGTTATAATAAACAAGCTTCTGCCCGCGACTTCGTCTGCATAGAATTAGTACTACGGGTAGTTTATTTATTATCCGAGCTGGTTTTTCATCAATCTCCTTACTATTTTAATATTCTGATCGTGGCTAGATAATATAATATATCATATTAATCTCTCAGTGGTAGTAGATTTAGGTATCAGACTGTTAGATACAGTATATTATGGTATACAGTAATGGTTCTTAAATGATTGGGACTAACCTGATTGGTCAAAAATGCAGAAAGACATCACTGACACTCATCATTATAATTTGGCCAATTTTATAGGATAAATATTATTCTGATGAATAAAAAATAATACTGTTAAGTTTCATCAAAATCCTTTCAGAAGTTTTTGTGTGAAAGATTAACAAACATACATATACATTCTCACAATATTTCACATTTACAATATTATTATTTTTTTGGATGCTTACTTTGCAAATAAAACACATACAAACTGCTGTGTTTAATTGTAAATTGCTTATTTTAATACATTTTTATGAACTGCGTTTTTTGTTTCTAAAACTACCACCATCCCTCTCATAATACCCTGGTAACTTTTGATATCTTTGATTGTACATCATTTATACTAATCATATGTATAGATGATTCCAATGAATATATGTATAGTCAATATATTAAAAGATTTGGTTGGACTTCCCTGCGAACATTCATCCCCTATTTCATCCCCACATAGGTCGAAATTCCAAAAACGCAAATTCCAATATTTATTTATTTCTTACCAAGTGCCTAAACACAACTTCCAAACAAACTTTCATCCCCTATTTCAACCCCTTCATTATTTTTTTTCGTGATAAAAAGCCTATGTCCTTTCCCAAGCTCTATTACCAACTACTTCTGTACCAAATTTCAACAAAATCGGTTCAGTGGTGTAGGCGTGAAAGCGTAACAGACGGACAGACAGACAGAGTTACTTTCGCATTTATAATATTAGTAGGGATTAATAATTCTTATCATGTAGGTTTTCATATTGTTTAAATTAAAATAGTTAGAAAACAATTGAGTAAATTAATTTATGAAACTATTTTTTTTTATTATTGTTTTTCAGCCACCATGTATTCAACACAAAGAAGGCCATTGCAGGAAATGCAAAATTTTATGGAACCCTTACCTGTTACTACTAGAGGTAATTATTTACATCTCAGTTAAAATGGGTTAATACTTTTCTAAAGTATTTTAATTATAATATATTGACTAATATAATTCTGTTTTTCACTTTTATTTTAGTTTTATTCAATAATTTTATTTATTGTGTTGTATATTTCCATGCTATAAAAAATTAGAATCACATTAATATCTCTTTGTGTTATTTTGTGTTATTCATAAAGTCATAAAAATATTAAGTATTATGAATATAATTTTTCAAATATACTTTCTTTAATTTCAGATACTACTGAAGAAAATATACTTGGCGATAACATTGAGCTGATCTCTACTCCAATGGAAATTGATCATGGTTATTACATTTTTTTTAAAACTTTCGAAAAAGAATTGTTTTGTTTCAACATTCAACATATCACACCCCCATTCAAGTTTCATGAAATAATTAATTAGTTAGTTAGTTAGGCGCAAAGAATTGATTAGATTATTCTTTGAAATGAAATAATACAATTTATAAATTGCAAAATCAATGTTATTTTATTTTTTCAGATTATTTATCTTTCTCAGTATCTACATGCAAAGCTTCCTCACAGGAAATGCAGGAAGATTTGTTGAACTCTATGCCAACTACATCAAGAGGTAAATAAAATTTAATTATTCAAGTATGATATTAAAAACCTCATAAGCTCACAAAATTTCTCCTTTTTATCTGCTTCTCTGCAAAGGATAACAATAAATTACTGTACAATACTGATGAGGTGGTACAAAATTTTAAAACCATTTAATTTGTATTTGAAATGAAATGAGATGAAAATTAATTTATTTTGAAAAAAACTTTACCACACATACAAAAAATAAATAAATGAAAACAATTATTGTAAGATAGCCTAATCTTAAATACAAAACCAAAATCTTAATAACTAAATGAGCTGTGTGGCGCTGGTCTTCCAAAACTGGAGTCTACTCAGATACAGTTGTGCTCATACTTTAATAAGCACAACACTGATTTACAGTGTCCCCATTTAGAGCTGAACTGACATTTATGATTTAGGAATAAAGTAATAGAAATAATTGTGGCACTAAAATACATAATACATAAAATTAAGATGTAAAAGAAATGTAACAAAAAAATAATCGTAATAATAAAGAAATCTCAAACTTTTTTATGCATATAAGTATATGTATATAAGAAATTAAAAATTAAAATATATTTGTTTTATACTATAGTAAAATTACAGTGCTCACCAAGGCTGGGGATGTAAGTTTAAATTTAGCAATATGTAATTTTTGTATTTTATTCTAAAATTTGTGACTGAATGTAAATCTCGTAGCGTTGGTGGTAAATTATTCCAGCACTTGGTGACATTTTACTTGAAACTTGCCCTAAATGGGGAGATGCACGGGGGGAGCCTAGCCTGTGCAATGTTCCTTGTGATGAAGTTCAACACCCTGCCCTCATTTGCTCATAACAGTTTCAAATAAAGATATGCTGGCATTTTTGTCTGTATAATTCCGAAAAGCATACAAGCGAAATGTCTCTGGCCTTCCATGTTCAAAATATTGGCTTCTCTAAGACACGGACTAATATGATTTATGTATGGAATATTCCAACAATTTCGGGCGCAGGCGTTTTGCACACGTTGTGTAGCACTTTTGGTGCGGGCAAATAGTCTAGGATCATACATAGTGTCATTATAATTAAAAGAAAGGACTAAAGCATCACACAACCTGACACGAAGAATTGTATCTAAATATTTGGTACACGATTGTTAAAGTCTAAATTGCAGGATATTCTTACCAACTTTTTAATATATTTTTTTATCTCATTACAGGTTTTCCTGAAAGAAAATCTGGATCAATGAAAATAATCAAAAGAAATTCTGTAGTGATGAGTACACATGAGAAACATTTATTTTTAAAGCTGACAGCGTTGCGACGACAGCTCAGTAAATATAAATGTAAAACTAAAAAACAAACTGCAGCAATCAAAATGGCAAGAAAAGTAGCTTTAAATCCTACTTATTTAGATGTTTTGGGGAACTTGCCTAGTGCTGCTAAAATTCTCACAATAATGCAATGCAGAGAACATAAGAAGAAAAACAAAGGTCGACGGTTTAATTTAGATGAAAAAATTCTAGCATTGACTGTATTTAAACAAAGCCCAAAAGCCTACCGATTCATGAGAAAGATTTTAGTTTTGCCTGCACCTCAAACACTTATAAAAGTTATTAATAAGGCAAATATACAACCAGGCATTAATAAAAACTTATTTAAGCAATTAGAAAAGCAAATCGAAAAAATGAAGGAAAATGAAAGACTTTGTATACTTTTGTTTGATGAGATGTCGTTAAAAGTAGATTTAACCTACAGTGAAAGAAAAGACAAAGTGGTTGGATTTGTGACTGATGGCAACGAAACAAAATCTGATTTTGCTGATCATGCTCAAGTTTTTATGATTCGGGGCTTATTAAATAATTATAAACAACCAATTTCATACACATTTTCAAGGTCAGCCACGAAAGGACCCGAATTGGCTAAACAAATAAAACAAATTATTATTGAACTCCAAAAAATTGGATTTGTAGTGGTTGCCACTATATGTGATCAAGGCGGTTCCAATCGAACTGCCATAAATATGTTGATAGAAGAATCGAAGAGAAATTGTTTGAGACAAGATCATGAGTATAGAGAGAATAATTTAATTATTATTAATGACCAAGAAATTGTCCCATTGTTTGACCCACCACATTTAATAAAGTGTATTCGAAACAATTTAATAACAAAGAATTTAAAATATATAAATAATAACAAAAATCAAATTGCAAAATGGAGCCATTTAGAAGAATTATTGAAGGAAAATCCAGGATACAAGGGCATTCGATTAATTCCTAAATTAACTGAACATCATGTTCAAATAAATAAAATAAAAAAAATGAAAGTGAAATATGCAACCCAAATTTTCAGCCAAACCGTTGGAAGAACAATGGGTTACCTTGCGGGTAATAATAATTTAAAATTATATTTTTCGATATTTTGGAAAGAAATTGGTATTATGCACTTTTAAGTGATATTCTCCTCTGGTTATTGCCAAATTTAGTGATTCATAGTAGATGGTTTCAACACTACATATCAAGGGCATCGATATAATATATACTTATAGTAGTTCAGCTCTCTTTACTAGAATATAACAAATAATTATTTAATGGAAAAATTAAAGATTTTAAATTTAACATAAATTATTATTTTACAGATAAAGGTATTCTGCCCATAGAGTGCAAGGAGACAGCAGATCTGCTTCTTTTTTTTGATGATCTGTTTGACTCAATGAACGGAAGTTATGGTAAAAGAACCAGGCATGGAAAACCTCTTCTTGGAAATGTCACACCAAATTCTATCCATTGGAAGTTTTGGAATGATGCAAAGAATAAGCTCAAAAATATGGCTTTTATTAATAAAAAAAATGGAAATACGGAGTATGTGCCAACATTAAATAATTGGATATGGACACTAGATGGAATACAGTCATTATTAAAGAAAATCGAATACAAATATAATGTGACATCGGTTTGGTTGCGACACTTAAATCAAGATCCTATTGAAAATTTTTTCGGGGCAATCAGGTCGCATGGATGTCGCAATACCAATCCGACCCCTGAAAAATTTGAAGGCGCTTTTACAACATTATTAGTTAACAGTATGTCTAGTGTCCATGCCCCAGGGTCAAATTGTGAAAGAGATGTTTGCAATATGTTACACACCCTCATCATTTCAGACGATTGCAAAGAATCGACATCCTGCAATATTTCTAACATACCTGAAATAAATTTGGTGCCTCTTGACATAAAAAAAAAAAACCCACAAATAATAGCACCTTTACAGTATGTTTCGGGATATTTCTTAAGACAGGCAAAAAGAAAAATATTCAAGTCCTGTAATGTATGTAATGATAACTTGTTCAACAAAAATGAAATAGAGTACATTAAATATAGAGAGTATGCAGGAAGTCGATGGCTTTGCAATCCTAGTGATGCTGTAGTGTCACTAATTTCAAAAATTCAAGATATAAATAACGAAATATTAAAATGTCATTTGTATTATGAAAATATAAAAGAATATATCAAAACTATAATTTTAATTCATGTTGAGTTTAAAAATTATTGGAAATGTAAAAACCATCAAGAAAAATTAACAATGTTTCTTATTAATGTTTGTACAAAATTTTTTATCCACAAATATTGTGACAATCTAAGGAAAATTATAAATGGGAAACGTAAATGTGATGATGATCAGGATATTTATCAAAAGCAGGCGAAAAATATATTTGTTAAAACATTTAAAAGAAATAAATAAATATTCAATTCAACAATATTTTTTATTTTATTGATTTACAAGAACAAAATAATTATTTTATAATCCTTTGAAGAAAAGGTATATGTTGAATATATAGGTATATATAGTTTCATATTATACATATATATATATATATATCTAAAACAAATTTTATTCTCAGCGCCATCTGGAAATGTAAGTTAAAAGTATTAGCCACTATACCCGTTTTGTGCTTGAAGATAAGCCTCTATTTCATATATTACAATGTACTCTGTGGACTAGAGGTGGCCGTTTTTTTTAACAACGATGTTGAACACCGATGTCAGTCTACGATGACGTCATCCGATGCCAAAGTCATGTGCAACGGATGTCACCGGCACCGGTAAAACTCGATAACCCGATTCAGTATAAACATTACCGAGAGCTACCGACACCGCCCGATTACCCTCATCGGCAACGGCATCGGCAACTCCAACTGTTGAAGGCTATGATCAAAGAATATTATATTAAAAATTATTAATTTTCTTGATTGTTTATTTAGTAACTAAATTTGCCAAATTAAATAATTATACATATAAATATTGTTATAGACACACATAACACCTTCACTCAACGTAAAAAATATGAGTTCTAAAAAATGTTACATAGCCCCTTCATACATTCATGTCTTCATAGGTATAATTAGGTCATAAATCTAAAATTCAACTGCAACATAGTTTTTGTTATCGATATAGCATATTTAAATATCACTCTCACAATAAAACGATGTATAAAGTCAACGGAAACTAAACATCTTTAACCGCCCGGCATCGTTGAAACAAAAGGTGAATGACCGCTGGCCGTCACCGTTGACGAAAACAACGATGTCAACATCGGGTGCCGCTAGCGCCACACCGGTGATCATCGATGACGGAAATTATTAACAACGCCCATGACTACTGTCGACTGAGCATTGAGCCACCAATCGCCGCTCGGAACGATGCTAGCTTCTTCCCCGCGTCCCGCTACATAACCAAAGAGACCTAAAAATGAACTCTAAAAAATTAAAAATAATGTCTTCTGTTACAAATTACAAAAATAATTTTTTAGCAATTTTGTAAGCAATCCTATCGAGGTAATCGCTTATTCGTTTACCCAATTTAATGAAAGTCTAATCATTTGTCCCTTTTCACCTCATTCTATGCATATACAAAGGTACTTTATGCGTAAATTGATTTCTTAGCTGTAATACAAAACTGACTCTCGCTACCAGGCCATAAAAATTTCAAAAGAATTTATACTAAAGTCTAAACTGACAGATACGTCCTATATAGGTACTTGTGTTGTAAGTAGGTACCTACGCGATTCTTATTTTGCGAACATTTTTACTTCCAAAAAAATATATAAAAAAGCTCCATCACATTCACAGAAACGAAGGCTGGTCTTATTTCTAAAATTCTATCTACTTTACATCAATTTATATATTATTTACTGCTCTAACGTAAATATTATATTTCCTGTTCAATTAATTATCAAATAAAAATAGTCTTTATTGAAGAAAACTGAAAATCGGTATTGATTTAATTAATTCATTTGTTGTGTGTAGTGAAATGAAGTGAACCTTCCGTTATAAGAAAAATTATTTCAGGCACAAGACAAGTGCGGAATGAATCTCGACAATTCATCGAGAGAGAATTCAGAAGCATTAGACTCCATCAGTACTGTTAGCCCCAGAGAAAAATATCACAGCATGAGGGATAAAAAATTATCCGTACCGAGCACTGAAGGAGCACGGCCTAAAGTAGTAACTGTCAAGCACCCTGAATCAAATAAACCCAAACCCACGGCCAAGAAAAATAAACCGATTCAAGCTGATTTAGACGTCATAAAGGAGTTCGTAAGATGTCGCGACGAAGGCGTTAAAAGACTCGATCTCAGTAAGTCGTCTATTACTTCTTTACCACCCAATGTAAGAGATTTGACTCATTTAGTTGAATTTTATTTATATGGAAACAAGTTGGCTGCTTTGCCTGCAGAATTTGGATGTTTAACAAATTTACAAACTCTAGCATTAAACGAAAATTCGTTAACAAGCCTACCTGATTCTCTTGCTAATTTGAGGTCATTAAAAGTACTTGATTTAAGGCATAATAAGTTGAATGATATTCCAGAAGTTGTATATAAATTAACTTCACTGACAACATTATTTCTGAGATTCAATAGGATCAGAGTAGTTGGTGATGGTATAGAAAACCTGACTAATTTAACTATGTTGAGCTTAAGAGAAAATAAAATAAAGGAATTGTCATCAGGAATTGGCAATTTGGTCAATTTAGTTACATTTGATGTGTCCCACAACCATCTCGAACATTTACCAAAGGAGATTGGTAATTGTATAAACTTAAGTACATTAGACTTGCAACACAATGACTTGTTAGATATACCAGAAACAATTGGAAACTTACAGGCATTGAGCCGGCTAGGATTGAGATATAATAGACTTGCCTCAATCCCATCTAGTCTTAGCAATTGTATACATATGGATGAATTTAATGTAGAAGGAAACTCCATTTCTCAATTGCCTGATGGACTTCTATGCAGTTTGACTGAATTGACTAGCATTACTCTATCCAGAAATTCATTTGCCAGCTATCCATCAGGAGGACCAGCTCAATTTACAAATGTATTTTCTATTAATTTAGAACACAATCAAATTGATAAAATACCATATGGTATTTTCTCAAGAGCCAAAAATTTAACTAAATTGAATATGAAGGAAAATCTACTAACTTCCTTGCCTCTTGATATTGGAACATGGTCAAACATGGTGGAACTAAATTTGGGCACCAACCATCTTACAAAACTACCTGATGACATACAATGTCTTCAAAACTTGGAAGTATTGATTCTATCAAACAATCTCTTAAGGAGGGTTCCACCAAGTATTGGAAATTTAAGGAAGCTGAGAGTGCTTGATTTGGAAGAGAATAAGTTAGAAGTTTTGCCAAATGAAATTGGTTTCTTGCATGATCTGCAAAAATTGATAGTTCAGTCTAATCAATTAACAACTCTACCCCGTTCTATTGGTCACTTGGTGAACCTTACATTCTTGAGCGTAGGAGAAAATAATTTGCAGTATTTGCCTGAAGAGATTGGCACGCTAGAGAATCTTGAATCATTGTATTTAAATGATAATCTAAATTTGTGTAATTTGCCATTTGAGCTGGCTTTGTGTGTTAGTTTGCAAATCATGAGCATTGAGAATTGTCCATTAACTTCTATTCCACCTGAGGTTGTGTCCTCTGGCCCTTCTTTAGTCATCCAATATTTAAAATCACAAGGACCATACAGAGCCATGTGATATGAGGAAGATGAACATTTACCTTCAACATCTGGCACGGAAATCTCTTAATTATGAATTGAACACCCATTGATTATGTTAAATATATTTCCAGTCCACTTAACCAGATATGGTTCCGGAAACTTGCGATTGGAAAGCAATAATACAATCCTGAGCCATATGTGTTTCATGGTAGTTACCTACCTACTTCTACTTTTTTTTTAAATTTCTATATTTAATTGTGTTCTGACAACATAAACAGTATATTGGAAGTCTATTGAACTTGTGGCTCAATTTTGCTTTATTGTTTGAGACAGGAATCATGTTGGAGAGAATTTAAAAATATTTAGTGTTTCATTTGTCTTCATTGTGTTTCTCAATTACATTGTATTTAGTATTTACTGTTGGTTTCATCTTAGTGGATACCATATTATAAAATTGCAATTTCCCCCATTGTATTTAATATTATTGTTCAGTTTATTATCAAGTCTATCCTGTGGCCAAAATAATGTTTTTTTTTGTATCTTAGATAAGATTATATGTATCTAAATGTTGTGTAAATGTGTAGTATTATTTTTCTGTTTTTTTTTACTTTAACAGAAAGTTTGTATCACAGTTATAAATGTTTAATAATATTAATATGAAATTGATGTTTTTAAGTCAATTATGTATAAAATTGGCAATCATGTAGTTGAACCTAATTATTTAAAATTGCTTATTAATGTTTTCAATATTACAAATACACAGAGTGTGTACCTTGATGCATTGTAATTATTATTATTGTTAGATGATATTCAGACTATTACTTATGTATGATGTAATCTTTAGGATATAATCCAAGTCTTTGATAGTAAAAGTCGTGAGGATCTCGTGTTGTATGACAGTATTTGTCACTTTTATGTACTATTTATTATGCAAATCCACCATGACATGTAATGTTAGATGCTATTATTATGAATAATAATAATTCATAAAAGTTTGTCATTTATCAGTGTTATATGTAAAAATGTTGCATTTACTATTTTAATGTTTATTATAGGATTTGTAGTATGTATTAACTTCTATGCTCATGGGATAGTCTTTAATTTTTATACAATTTTTCAATACCATTTAGTGTTTATATTGTTTGAACTAATTGTAACTTCCTTCACAATTTGGAGTCGCCCTGTCGGTCAATGCGTCATTGGAATGTTTAGCACATAATGACAATTGTCTTTATACCGTAATAATTATGGCATGTTGCATTGTAAGTGTGGCACAGTGGTCAGTGATGAAAATATAATAATCCTTACATGTGTTCTAATATCCCACTACCTTATTTATCTAAATTATTCATACTCTTGTGTTACTATTTTACTTTAAAATATCAGGCTGGTTTTGATAAATTATATACATATAGATATGATTATTGGCATAAAAAAAATTGCAGCTTAATCGTTTATGTTACAAAAATAAGAACTAAATGCATATAATGTTAATAAGGTTACTTTGCCTGTGTAAGATTTATGTACTCCTAAATGTGTTATAAAATAAATAAATATCCATAAATCGTGTTTAATTGAACAATTTAATTTTAAACTTATACTTGAAAAACAAAACTACAGATTAAATTCAATAATTTATAAAGTGCAGTTACATAAGTTTATAATATCGTTAGATTGCGCATTTGTCCTTACAATATAAATAATTGAAGTTATATACAAATATAATATATCGAAGCATCACCTGTAAATCAAAGCAATCTATAAAATATCTAGAGAACAATAATCGTTGCGTTACAATATCGCACTTACTGCTTACTCACCCTAAGCTATCATTCTTACATACAAAAATATTCACCCTAATAAATCACTATAAAACACACAATACATCATCACATGTTTTAGACAATATGAACAAATTCAATACAAAATTCCATAGAATGAGAAAAAATACTAGAATAAATTATTATTTAGCATCGTAAACTATCCAAAATATCGTCAACTCATCGATGACTCGTAAAATACATACAAAAAATAAATTTATTGAAAGTTTCGTCGCAAAAACGCTATTAAATGCTGCTGAATTTTAATTATATAAATGCTGAACAGTACAAAACATTCACTCTTGTAATTAATGACAGTATTGTTTGAGTATGTTAATAATTATAATATTTTACTAGCATCTATTATCAGTCCTTATTCAAGTTACATAATATCATGAATATTCTTCAAAAACCTTTGATTATCTTCATTGAGGTTCATTTGTGTAATATTACAAAAATAACATTGTCACTTGATATTACTTATTAAACAGTAACAATTTGTTTCCAACCATCACAGCTTTATTTTACAAACGCAGTCAGTTATCAAACTTACACCTAGTCATAAATCTTTGGCATAATATCTATTTACTTAAGAAGCAGAAAATATACATATACAAGGATGTAGGTATTGTGATGATCACTTTGTAAACTTGAAAATAACATTATGGCACATAACAATATGAACAAAAAAAAACTATGATATCTACATCATTTTAATAATTGTTATTGTAAATCCAGATTTTGTTCTAAAAGCATTCCAACATCGGTATAGAAACACATTATTACTGTCACCTTGAGATTCCTGCATATAAATGTGACATTATTTTTTGTCATTTTGTGCATTACGTTTACATGATCAGACACTTCCTTTGATGTCTTTTTTGAGGCTCTGGCCTTAGTACTGCACGAACGGCTTCATCAAATACCTGAAAATAATATTTTTATAAGTTAAACATCCCAACAACCCAGGGTTAAAAATCAGTCGCTTTCGTGGCTTAGTGGTATTGCAGGACCGGATTTCAAACGGGAAAACAAAATTAAAAAAATATATATATATAGCTTTCGGATAGACCAGGTATAGAAGTCTGATCTGACTACTTGGCTAAAAAAAGAATATAATCAGGTAAACGGATGCTGTTATGGGTTTTTCCTATGGCCGCCTAGGAGACTCAGGAATTCACATTTTTAAGAATCAAGACTACAAATACATATTTTGCGGTGTAACTTTCCTTTATGGCAGCTTAACTGCGAAGGGTAAACCTACTATAATATTTAAACCCGCTTCGTAAATAGCATACAATATTTTTTAAAAACAATACTGTTCTAATCTCCCATGTTACTTACTTAAAAATTTAACTGAATAAAATTAGTAGTTTGAATTGCATAATGATTATTTTATGTTAGATACCGACAGACGAGCATGAGGTTCACTTGATGGTAGATTACTTAGTAGGAATTTCGATATTTTAAAGTCCGAAGTGACCAGGCCTGAGGAAGACATGCTTACAGAAAATTATAATCATATCGTCCCGACGAGATTCGAACCCGCGGCCCATCCGAGCGTAAGGTATAAGATATTCTACCAAACGCGCCAACGAGCCCTAATGTGTATTCATGAAACAAGACATGTAAGTTGTAGGGTGGTAAATTTTATTACAAGCTCAGTGCGTTTGATTTCCATCCGCCGCCGCGGCCGGTTCGACGCGATCACATACACAAACAACAGTCGCTAGCTAAATTACGAAATATCGCAGCTCATGAATTGGAATGACCTATTTCAAAATTTCTGGTAACACAAATATAATTAAAGTTTTTAACAATTCCTAATATCTCGATCAAATAATTTTAAACTAATAGTTGATATCACAATTTTAATTATTGAATTTAAAGTAATTTTAAAAATAAAGTTATAAAATGTAAATAATTTTAACAAAATTCTAAAGATGTTATATTTATCTACATACATATTATATGTAAGGATTAATTTTACATCAAATATTTACAAATGAGTATAACAACCACTGAATATTCAATGAATGATTCACTAGATTAACAACAACAACTTCAATAGAATTACATTAAACATCGCAGTATAAGTTTCAATTCCAGTTCTGATATGGTGCTGCTTTTTACAGCTTTATTTCTACAACCTGTTTAATCCTGCCTTAAAAACAAGATCAATCTGGACAATAAATGGTCTCAGAAAACAATAACAAAGTCAAAACTGATGTTATGCCACTATACTTATCTAATAAGATTCTTATTATAACAATAAATACTATGAAAAAAACCATTCAAATAATTTGTTTCCAAATATTTGTGCACAACACTAGCTGTCTGACCTGGCTTTGCACAGCTATACTAATGATGAAATGAAATGATTGGCAAAAATTAGAAAAAAAATTCTGGATAGGGACACCCTAATCACCTAGCAGTATGAAATATACTATATGACCTATTCTTACCTACCAAATATACTTAAAAAAAAAATCATAAAAACAAGATTTTTTATATATATAGATATTACAAACATACCTGCTTAAGTCCTCGCTGTGTCAATGCCGAGCACTCCATGTATTTCACAGCTCTAATTTTATTTGCAAGCTTCTGTCCCTGTTCTCTCTTCAGTGGAGACATACCTTGCTCCGAGAGTAAACTCAAAGTTTCACGATCATCTCTCAAATCAATTTTTGTACCTGGTAATATGTATATTAATTTTGTAGGTTTCTTATGTCAACTCATTTATGTGGATTGTCTTTATAGCAAGTGCATTAAATTGACTGAATGATTATTATGAAAATTAGCCTAGACTGGATTATAGAATTGGTTCTATCTTTGTAATGATATGCAGATGTATTTGTAAAGTTATTTACAAATACATCTTATGCAACAAGCCTTTATTGCTTTTGACTTTCTTTTGAGTTAGGGTTTTTTACCCTCTGAGCTCGAAATTTTTATTTTTTTCACACTCTTTACAGTTGTACTAGTTAATAATATATTTTAAAATTCTTTAAACAAGACAGTAATATTACCCGTTTTATAGTTACGATTAATAATACTTACCAACCAAAATAATTGGGGCATCAGGACAATGATGTTTAATTTCTGGATACCACTTAGAAGTTACATTCTCATAAGATGATGGACTGTAACAAACATATTGTTCTATAAAATATAATAATATTAGCTTATCTTCTATCTGGATACAATTTTGAATAGGATGAATATTAATGATTTAAAATATTTACCTAGTCACACTGAAACAAATCAGGAATACATCTGTTTGAGGATAACTTAATGGTCGCAATCTATCATAGTCTTCTTGACCAGCTGTATCCCACAAGCCCAACGAAACAGCTACTCCATCAACAACCATAGGCGCTGAATAGTTGTCAAATCTATAACAATTAATTTAAACTATAATAGGTACAATAACGTTTAAGAAAATTCAGTTTTATAAATATAGAGAGGCATATAAACATTTTTGTTATTAATATTTTACACAAACTTAAAAACTTACACTGTAGGTACATATTCCCCAGGAAAACTGTCGGTTGTATAGGATATAAGCATACAGGTCTTTCCCACGGTTCCATCACCAACCACAACACACTTAATTGGCCTTCCAGAAGACATCTAAAACCAATGTAAACGATTGATACAAAAATAAAAACCAGAATATGACTCACAAAAAGTGGTCGACTGTCTAGTTAATTATATACCTTAATTCAGGGGATAATTAAAAATTATTTGGGTTATATTGTTAAATCTTTGTTTTTAAGATAAATTCAATTTATATTTTTAGATAATGTTCAACATTAGGAATTTTAAAGCACAAATTCGATCCCAATATAGAAAAACACATTGAAAGATGGATGTATTATTGCCAGATTATATGAATTTGATTTTTTTATTTTTGAATGATATAATTATTGCCACTATAAATAATATATTAAGGCAAAGTCTATATTTTAAGACTCGTTGAAATTTTATAAGCTTATATTATTTAATCTGGGGTTATTTATAATCTGAACTCTGGTTTAAAACAACCGTTTAAATTCGTTCATTATCAGAGAGGAGTCGACTAACATACATATACTAGTTTTTATATTGTATTGAGACTTGAGAGCAATCTTGGAAGATTTCTTGATAGTCGTATGCACATGTTAATGATCTATGGTTGATTGTCCGGTTGTGATCGGCGCCCGGCGGTCGCACTGTTGACTGTACACAAATATTAAATAACACTCTGTGATTCTCTCAATAGATTAATTTGTAGTTAGGGTAACACTGTCGAGACTCGAGACTCGAGTGTCGCTCGCTAATCGGCAGTAGACATGGGTAACTCAGCGAAATTCCCTGCGCCAACTCAGCAACTCAGGCGCAGTGTAGTGTGTCGGCTCCTTGAGTCAACTCAAAATTGCGCCACGACGCAGTAAAAATGGTACGCGCAAAGCGAGCAGTGAAACCTCTGAAACGCACGCAACCCCACGCTCATAGTTCACTCAGTGAGTGGGTACTGCGCCGTGCGCCGACACGTTATAAATGTGTGAGCTGACTCACCCTGCGTACTGAAGCGTGCCGGCGCAATTGCGCGGCACAGCGCAGTGTTACCCATGTCTAATCGGCAGTCGGCACTCGTAACTTAAACCCTCAAACTTAATTAAGGGTTCCTAAATCTTAATCGAGCTTAAACCCCTTTATCATAGAGTAAAGTAACTATATAGGAAATATAAATTAGTTGTGTATTTTACTCTATGCTTTAAAGTTGTTTGCTGTGGTTGTTTGTGTTTCTCTGTGGTTCTTTTGTTTGTTAATTTGTTTCCAATTTCATTATTTCATAAAAATCAATAGGCTCATATAATTTTTTAGATTTTTTAAATTTATATACATACATTGGAATAAATAAAAAAAAACACAATAGCTCTAATCTTCTTCTACTTCAGCTGTTTACGACGTAAGTACGATTTAGCGTGTTATTTATTTTACTTTTTTTCGTGTTTTATTGTACCCTGTTTATAATAATAATTATTTTAGATGAGTGAATCATGCGTGGAAACTCCTGAAGCACCGGCTTGGCTATCTAAACTTGAGAGTCAAAGAGAAAAATTGAGTAAAGCTCGATTAGGACACGATAGCGGCGCGGGAGCACCCTGCAATTCTTGTGGTAAAATTATATGCTTTGTATAATAATATAAACAAACTAATCCATATATAATTATATTATGTATTCATATAAATTAAATGATATATAATAAACAACTTAAACTATGTTTGTATGTTTAGATTTCTGGAATTAATTAAGTGATAGGTAAGTAGATAAGTATTTCAATATTGTCAATAATTAAATGTCTGCTTATCTTAATCATTTTACTTTGATACCTGAGTTTGATACATATAATTTTCTGAACTTATTACTATTCTGTTCATTTTTACATTTAAGAAATGAAATTTCTTATTATTATGCACATGAAATGTTAAAATTAAAAGGCATTAATTAAAACACATATAAGTACCTTGCATTGTCAAATGCATGATAGGTATAATTCTTATGATTTACAAGTTGATTTGTTTCATTTTAGCTATGTAAGCATGTAATTTTTTGCATGTACCTACCTATTTTTTATATATTTGCTTGCTGCTAATAGTAAAATATACTAAAGTAATACTGTTAAACATAGAAAATTCAAACTTCATAAATTATTTCAGGGTCATCCTGTCCAGGATTAGATCTTCATTTCTGGCGGAAAGTTTGTCGCGCATGTCACTGTAGTAAGGATGTCCATGATGTTCAAGATGATGATCTATCTGGTTGGGCTCAATTTGAGCTTCTTGGTACTGCAAAACCGAAAAAGGCTTCCTGTAAGTATATTTATATACAACATAGTCATGGGGTAATAAAATAAAAAATATTAGGTTTGTATTTAGGAGAATGGAAAATGTATTTTGTATATTAAGTTTTATTTATTACATTTTACTGGATCTTTACAATTAAGTTATAAGATTAAAAGTTATGGGCCAATGTCATGCGATGTGTCTACTTATGTGTTCCATAATGTTTATTGGATTATACATGTAATATTATTTCTTGAAACATGAAAAAGAACCTTCAAAATTATTTTTAAAACAATAAGAAATTATGTAATAGTAATTTAATAGATAATCAATTATTTTATAGATATCTATTATCATGAACATATTATATTATGTAGATGTATGTCTTTTTCAGTGCCTCTTATAAAGATTCGCGGAGTCACTGACAAGCCTGTAAAACTTGACTGGGTGCCGCCTAATGCTTCCACAGAATTGGTAAGTACATTCTCTGATTCTTTTTTAACTTAAACAATTTTCAAAGGAATTCGAAAATATTCAATAGCATTGTCTGATAAGATAACTGTACAGGTGACAGGATTTTGATAATATTTATAGATAGTAGTCAATATGATATGGCTTTTTTTAACATATTGATAATAATTTCAAAATAATTTATGACACATATTAGTTGGCTAGATTTATTTAGGCTAACAATCTAAATACTTCATAAAGGTCAAAAGATGTTCTTTTAAAAGGTTTTAGGTACTAATTAATTAAATGGAAATATAATTCTTAGAACAATTTATTGATGATAATTTGCTATATTTAACTCATTCACAAGTCGTAAATAAATTACTTTTCAAGTGTTGATTGGGAAACGAACTGTAGCTCAAACAGTTTTAATACAATTAAACTAAAAAAAATGATTTATTTAGCCAATTTTGACATGCTTGTTGATGCGTTGGGTTCCGTTCCGATAGGTTGAGAGTGTTATTCCCTCGAGGAAAACATGTTTATAATTATCTGTTATAAATAATTAAATGAGTGAGAGGAATATCTAAACCCATTGTCAATGGATATATAAGCCGGGAAGTGCATATTGTGCGTTTTGGTTACCTTCTCCCAAAGAGTTTAGTATATAATATAGGGAAACCTCCGGATTTCTGAATGTTCGAAATAAATTATTGTCCGCAAAATGTAATAGGTATGTTCGGTATGACAGATACAGTATGAGGATGGTGCTTAGAAAATGAAGTAATAAATAAACATTTAATTTGCAAAGCTTGAAATTTTTTATGCGTTGTTAGGTAGTATAGTCGTTCATAGTTGTCACATACAAGTCGTCAGTATATCTTTTTTTTTATGTAAGATATCGACGGACGAGCATGAGGTTCACTTGATGGTAGGTATCTCAGCCACAGAATATCAGTCAATGATGCGCTGTCGACCAAATTTTACTTCGAGCATTCGGAAATCCCTAGACTGAAACCGAAACGCGCAACATGCACTTCACGATTTTTCCATCTATGAACGGTGGTTACCCGGTCGAAATTTAAATATACCTCCCACCCGATCAATGCTCGAAGTTACCAGACGTGGGGAAAACATGGTTACAGAATATTATAAACATGTGACCCATCGATTCGCACGGCAGAAACGGATATCGTTTATTGTATTGTGCCCTTGTGGTATCAACCTCACACTCGTCTGTCGTAAAAAGCCAAAGTTACATGCATATTTGATTGTATAGGTATCAGAATACATGTCGTGCTTGGGGCCGTTAGCGCCAGTATCGGGCTCGGAGGCCGCCCGCAAGCGACGCGCGCAGCTCCGCACACAACTGCCGCCGCACGACGTAGCCCCCGCCGCCAGACACCACGCGACCGATCAGGAGAAGTCAGAACATACCGTAAGTATACTTGGGATAAAGAGGTTTTTCATAGAATTGAGGTCAAACTGATGGCAAGTAAGCACATGGCTTGCATGTGCATTGGTCTTTAATATATAGTATAATCATCAGCTGGTTGGCTGATGTTTTTTTACCTATTTGTGTTGTGTCAATCAATTTCTTACCCACATATGGGTGATACTTTTATTTATTTCTCTATATTTTCTATATAATATATATTGCAAAATATAACGTAAAATTACAATTAAAAATAAAATTGAGAGCTATAATAATTTGTTTAACATTTACATAAATATTGTTAGTACGTCATTATATGTGATGAAATGAATAGACTATTTTCTTGAAAGTTTTCATATCGGTTGGAAAAGTGGTTGTAAGTATCGAGACTACAGCATGTATTGTGATAGAAATGATTTTCCTAACTAGTATAATAAAAGAAAGTCAACTCATCACATGAATTTGAACAGAGAAGGCTAAAGGTTTGGGTGTAAACAGTTTAGTTCGTCTGACCCTTTTCTCTGTATTACATAGTGGTGACGAGGAACTGCATTTCCTAGACATTTACATACATATTTTTTACTGTCTTATGGAGAGCAGTATAATAAATATATGTTTTCTTTTACAGGAATACATCACTCGTATTAAGGACCATGTCGTTGGTATGGGCAATGTCGTGCGAGTCGGTCCCTTACAAAGCGCAGAAATATGCTCAGTCGAAAATAGCAAAGTCCATACCGCTCCTAAATCATATGCTCTACCACTGAAAATATCCAATATATCTAGAGGTGTCAAATATAATATTGTGCCTAAAAATGCCTCAGATAAAAAACTTGTATTGGATTCTCAAGGTAATGTAGTAAGCAGTGCTGCTAACTTGCCCGATTATAAATCAAGTCCGATACTTAGTCGTATTGTTAAAGATAAACTGCATATAATGCGTATTGAGTCTGATAGGATTAAGAGCGCTGTTGAACATGGTCCAGTATACGATAAACTATTAAAGAATCTGAATGATCTCAACATGCCAGTTACTAACGATGTCTACTTGCAACCAATAAAATTATTCAGAGATGAATATAATAAAAATCCTCAGTTTAAGGAAGAAGTCAATGAGTTTGCTAATAAATCATTAGGTGCTCAGATGATCCCTGATTTATCAGTGACCAATAATAATGTTATGGGTACAATTAAATTAGTTGATAGTAGATTGCAAAAGGGAACTGTTTTTGCTCCAAATGGGGAAATATGGAGTTGGAAACATGAACCAACAACGCCTGAACATAGCGGTACTATTTGTTCCACAAAGATAAGTCCGCAGTATTCCACATCTATGAAACCAATGAACCAGGTGGAACCCCAGACAACAGCTCCATTGAGGGAGTATCTCAGAACTCATTCTGAGGAAGACATGCCTCCTCCATTACCAAATTACAACACACATCCATCGAACACACCTACGTTCAATGACAATTCTCAGATGTGTGATGTTCCAGTACAATTAGGTAATTACACAGAACAACTTGATCCAATTATGACTCAATTTGCTGATATGTCTCTAAGTCCAGTTGAAGTGGAATTTAACAGGAAGCTGTATAATGAAGGAGTGCCTTGCCAGCGTTGCGAGAAGCCTATGTTTGCTGGCGAAGTTGCAGTTAAAGCTGAACGAGCCGGGCAGGAAGCTATCTGGCATCCTCAATGTTTCACATGCTGCAAATGTGGAGAATTATTGGCTGATTTGGTGTACTTTTACTATAAAGGGGAAATATATTGTGCCAGAGACTTGGCGAATGTCCTGGAGATACCACGTTGCGCCGGTTGCGACGAGTTAATATTCACTAGACCGTACACAGCTGCTGAAGGCAGGGCTTTCCATGTGCAACACTTTTGTTGCTATCACTGTGACGCACCATTGGGCGGGAAGAAATATGTGCCGGATGATAAAACAGGGCTGCCTATATGCTTGTCGTGTTATGATCAGTTTTATGCGGAACGATGCCGAGCTTGTGGCGGGGTCATTGGCCCCGAACAACAGGGTGTGTCCTGGGGTAATATGCACTGGCATGCGAACTGCTTCATATGTTCAGGAAGGATGTGCGGTAAAAGTCTGTTGAGTGGTCGTTTTGTAGTCAAGCAGGAAATGCCTTTTTGTAGCGTACCTTGTGTACAAAGTAGAATTAAGTAAAATATTTACATTAATTTTTTATATTAATGGTATAAATAATATTTTTATAGCCATATAATATTTATATTAGGACTAAATAGATATAATTAATTATTGCAAATGTAAGTGACCTTGTTTATGAAACCTTCAACATAGGGACCAATTAAATAATGTATTAAGTATATTGATATGTTGACAGTATAACTAAAAATAATTATTTATATTAGAATATATAAAAGTCCAATATTAATTTCTTGGCACTGCATTCAGTTGAGATAAAACAGGCTGTTTCTTTTTTAGATATTTTACAACTAGTTTAATTTAGTATATTCTAGTTCATTATAGCCAATGATAATTTTTCATATTTTAATGTCTAAATAAACAATCAAATCCGTCATTTTTTCAACTAATTAAGTAGCCACTGGGTTAGTGCCTAACTTCTCCAAGTAGTATGTCATAAGATGGCAACAGTTTGTCAACAAAGTTAAATAAATCAAAATAGGAATTTGCCTCTTTATTATTGATTAATATAATATTCTCATAGGACATGATGTAGTTTTTCTTTTATGAGGCAGTAAAAGCAGGCTGACAGAAATAATAAAAAAAAAGAAATTAAAGATTTTATTACTTATAATAAGAATTACAATTTATATTATTTAATATTTATCTTTATCGAGACAACATAAAGATATATTAAATATTATGTGATAAAATAATATAAGACATAGGATATTCCTTATACATATGTGCCATTGAATGCATTTTATTGAGTAATGATTAAAAGAGTACTTTTCCTTATTGTTTTATTTCGTAATACCCATTAAATATGTTACTTTAATCATAGTAAGATATAATAAATATCTGAAGAAAACACTGAACCACTCAAATATAAATTGATAGACAAATTACAGCTTTGCTTATGCAGTCATTGAGTTGATAGTTGATACCATCTACATATACCATTTTACTGTCTGTTCATCTTGGTGAAGTTAGTCTTAACTGTTTATAATCAGATGGAAGACAACAGTGGGTAATTGTTTTAGAATGGTCTATTTAAATGAAAAAATTGATGTCAACTTTTAGTTTTATGAATAATTTTATAGTATATAGTTTAGATGAAAGCACTTTCAGTAGCGTGGCTATGGAGATATAGTGAGAAAACGTATAACACTATTGCATAGGTAGATTTTGTTATTAATTTATAGAAAACATTAACACAAACTTAACTATTATAAGGAGCAATACAATCTTTGCAACTGGATGATCAGTACATTCAGCTTGTTTTTCATCAGTTTCCTTTATAAACAAGATTACAAATAAAATTAGTAATGTTAAATGTACCATGAATAATATAAAATATTACACAATATTTTTAAATTAGTGTTTTGATAATATTATAGAAATTCAGGTTGAAAATTTCATGCTGTGATCTTCATGTTTCCAAGGCTATTTTTAAGCTTATTAAGATTTTCTTGAATTGCCTCCTGTTTGTTTTCTAATGCAGAGATGTGGCCATCAGTTCTTTTGATCTCTTTGCTTATATATTCCATACGTTTCGCTACGTTTTGTCTCGCTTCTTCTAAATCTTGCTTGACTAAGACGGGTCCTATAAGTTTGTATACTTCAGAATCTTTTTTTAGTAACAATAATTCTTCTTTTACGGCTTTGTTTTCATTCAATTGACCATCTAATTGTTGCTTCTGTGATACAGCCTTCTGGTATTCTTTTTGAAGACCATTAAATATTTCAAGTTCCTTTTGCAATTTCTTTTGTATTTCTGCAGCCATTTTATTAGAAATAATAATCTACAGCTTTAGAAACTATATAAGCGATTGTTAAAATATCTTTATCGAAATATAAGATTTTTATGGTTATGCTCAAACTGCTAATATGAAAACGAAGATGGGAATGACAAGTTGTCAAATGTCAATATCAAATTTCCAATGTCAAAGTCAAGCTGAAGTAAAAGTATTATTCGTGCTGCCATAAGTAAATATTATCATTTAAATAAAATACTGTTTACCGGATTAAAATGCGATTCATTATTTATATTGTTTATTTATCCCGACCGTGGTCACGGTTGCTAAAAAGCATCCGAAAGGTCGGGATAAATAATTTAAACAATATAAATAATAAATCGCGTTTTAATCCGGTATACAGTATTTTATTTAAATGTTTGATACTTGCGTTAATAAAAGACAAATATTATCATTACACTCGGCAGAACCCATTATAAAGGATTCTCCCGGGTGTGTGTAATAATTATTATCACAGACAGGAACTGATGTTAAAATAAAGTATATAAACAAAAGTAAATATTTTATTTAAGAAAAACACAAAAAAAATACTATAATAAATAGAAATTTTAACTTTAACTATTTGATATCGTTGCAGATTTGTGCCATACCGTTGCGAATAACATTTTGCGAATTTCTTATCCCATATAAATATTTAAATCCAACCACACGGCCAAGGGCTACATTATAAAATAAGAATTACTTTTTTCTAATGAGACTCCATAACTTTAACTAAATTGATGACATTAATAGCAGAATCTATCACAAATTATAATATAAATTAAAGAAGGTTTTATTTAGACTTAAGAGATTACTTAATAGTTAAATACAGACATTTATAACTAAGGAATAAATTAAAATAATTACAGTAAATTTACAATTTTTGTCCATATTCTAATGTCCATGCATATCCTGCATTCGGATCACCACTCTTTTCTGCTTCCTGTTGGATTTTTTCGGTCTTTTTCAATACATTATGTATAGTATTATACAATTCTTTATCGGGCATAATGTATTTTGCATTCCTTGCGTCATTTGACTTTTGTTTTCCGAATCTTTCTCGTACAAATTTTTCGTATAAATCTTCATCTTCATCATCTTCATCGTTGTCTTCATCTGATGTATGGGAATTTTTATTTTTATTATCTTCCTGAAAGCTGTTGCGATACTTGTCGTGGCCATCAATTCGTTCATAGGAAGTATTGTCGTCGCTGGGTTGTTCCTCATCAGATTCATCTTCATTGTATGAGTTTGTTGCCTTATTTTTTTTATAAATTGGTTCTTCATAATTATAAGCTAAAATATCATCGGGTAGTTTAATTTCCGGTAATTTGATCGAAATATCGTCGAATTTGATGTTTAAATTTTCATCAAATTTTTCATCTTCTTGTGGTGATATAGTCGACGACGAAGGGTCTTCCTCAGAAGTATTCTCTTGAAGGGGATATTTCTCGGATTCGATAGTTTTGTCATTTGCTCTTGTATGTTTGTAGTTCAAGGGAATTCTTTCAATTTGTTGTTTTAAATCGTTTTTTTCATTTAATTCATTATACGATTTTCTGTCCTTATGCACTGTTTTTTTCAAATTGAGAGGTAATTTTGAACTTCCTTCACTTGATTCATCACTAAGATCTTCATTATTCAGTTCAATTACTGGCTTTATTTGGTCGTCATTGATGTTTCTAAGGTTAGAACTATTCCTTTGCAGAGGAGATTTAAAGACCTTCTGAGGAAATCTAGTTAGATCATTTTTGTCAGAGGGTTTTTCAGTAATAGGAGCATTCAACTGTTCGATACTTTCATCAGTATCTTGTTTTGTTTTAAAGCTATCGTAATCAAAATCATCTTGAGTATCGATATTGGTATCCTTGTAATTTGCAGATTCATTTAGACCACTATCTCCACGATATTTCTCTTCATATTTGAACTTTTCTTTGTTATTTCCTTTATTATTGTTTCTACCAACATTGTTTTCCTTTAATCGAACTTGCTTTGAGTTTTCGAAACTTTCATTACTCTCGCTATTTTCATAACTAGCTTCATTGTATTTGCTGTTTGTGTTTATAACAGGTTTATATGTTTTATTTCTCAAACCGTTTTCAATACTTTCATTACTATTACTATTAAAATTAGCTTCCTCACTATTTTCATTATGCCCTCTTTCGCTATGCGGTAATGATTTCAATAATTTATTCTTTGATTTATGATTTTCATAATGTTCTTCCGAGATACTATCTTCTAAATCAGAATTGTTTACTTGATTTTTTAATATTGGATTTTTTTCTTCAACACTACTTTTTTCAATACTGTTCGAATCTGAGGACGGTTCTTTATTGTTAGTATAAGATTTGTGAAATATCTCGCTACCATCTTCACTTTCCGTGGGGTTTCTATTGTTAAATTCAGAGTAAGGTTCCTTTTTGATGTAAGGTTTTTCATAAATCTCTTCACTGTCTTTATTTTCACTTGAAACACTTTTGTCTAAATCGGAATAAGATTTATTTGTTCTTTCTTCATCAACTTCACTAGATTTATTTGTTCTTTCTTTATCAACTTCACTAATGTCTTCAATTTCTTTAGATTTCCTTTTGCTATCAGTTTCACCGGTATCATAACTTTCTTGATCATTATTTTCAAAATTATCTCTTTTTTGGTGATCAATCTGTTTTACAGGTTTATGTAAAGTTTCTATTTTGAAGTCAGCTAAGTTTGAATTTTCAACAATTCCTTTCTTTCCTAATTTTACATTGCTATCAGGACCATGATTTGTAACGTAATTGTAGACCAATGGTGTAGATCTTTTCTTTCTTAACAAGTTTTTCGGATGACCCGTTGATTTTTTATCTACTTGTTTTATATGATTATAAATGTTTGTTTTTTTCGGAGACTTAATTTCTGTTATGTTATTGTTTTCTTTCTTTATTGTATTTAAATTATTTTCATCATTTATGGTTTTATTGGAGATTTCCTTTTTTGATAAATTATTAGTATCATTGTCGTTCATTACCTGGGTAACATTTAATAAAATTGTCTCATTTTCAGACTTATTAAGAATAGTCTTATTTACCAATATTGCGTCCGTTATCTGCAAATATTCAGATTTTGTAATTAATAAACTGATTTGAATACTTATTTGGACGCTGTTATCCAATACAATGTCAACCCACATGGTTGCCATTTTGAGAAAATTAAGTTTGAAGTTTTAAATAGGTTTTACTAAATTTCTTTTAAAAAATAACAGAAATAATAGACTTTTTTTGTAATTATTATTATTACACTAAATGTATATCGATTTTCTTGGTAGCAAGAGTACAAGAATTTAGTGCATTACTTTTAAATATTCTAAACATATTAGGGTTTCGTGTCCACTACTTTTTTCAATTTTTTTGCTATTAAAACGATTTAAATGATATATTATATCTCTTTTGTAATATGTACTCCAGCTCATAAGGAAGCGATTGGTATAAAAAATTAAATTTTTATCATTTTGTGGGTTGACACTGTATAGTTTAATAGCGTCCATTTACGCTTGAGCGTTGCTATTATCACAACTTGCTTATTACTTTACTCCAGAGTACTGAATAATATTTCATTAATGTAAATATGATAAATAATATCACAGTGCGCGGAATCATAAGATGAATCCATGCTCTGTGAGAAATCTACCTAAACAAAAATTCAGTGAAATATTTTTTTATAAAAATGAAACAACATAGTTCTACTTTATTTATTTATTAGTGTTATTGTTTCCTTAGTTATTATTTACAACTCGATATTATACCTCTCTAGAAAAATAATACTATTGTGTAAACTAAAGTACGAAGTATCTAATAAGTACGAATGAATAATTGAATAGTAGTTGTGAACAGTGGCGCAGCTATTTTTGGGCAAGGCGGTGCTGATTGCACCGTGGCCTCCATGCTCAAAGGTTTCTCTAGGTTTGGAAAGAGGGGCGCAGCGAGCACACGAAGCTAAAAAACTTCGTGTCTAAAAACATTTTTTTTACTTAGGAGTTAAATGAAAATTTATATAAACAGAACTCAAGTCTTTCAACATAACATTTTGTGATGATTCTATGGGATCTTTGTCCATCTAGCTATGCCACTGGTTGTGAATAATATGAAAGTGAGAAAATGCTAAAAACGCTAAAAACCAATAAGTATGAAATTTCAAGTTGTTTTTTTTTATTGTTAGATATCGAAAGACGATCATGAGGTTCACTTGATGGTAGATACCTCAGCTACAGAACATCGGTCAATGATGCGCTATCGACCTACTTTTTACATCGAGCATTCGAAAATCCATAAAATTCAATTTTTAAGGTTTAAGGACAAAAATACCTAAGATATTCAAATAATATCGCCGTAGTTAATTAATATTTATATATAATTTTATTCTTTATTATATTAGATTATTTGTACTTTTATCCCTAAAATTGAATAATTTAAAATTTCATACTTATTGGGTTTTAGCATTTTACCCCTCGATATGTATAATTAAATATTGTTTATAAAAAAGTCAAGAGTCTATTTACTTTTACACACTACACATTACTATACCAAATGAATTGACATTATTTAACGGTATTGTGTTAAAATATTTTATTAATTATAGTTTAAGTTTATTGAGCATTTATATAATTTAATTAATTTGAGACCTATATAATAGATTTTCACTGAAAGCAACACGTTGTTGAATAGTACCATCTGTATTTAGGTACACAATACCGTGTAATGATATCAATTGTATCAATGATATTAAATACTAAATACATAAAAATTATGAAAAGTGCCTATGTACATTAAGTCTAATAATGATCTACAGTGTATGGCAATCAAGTGCATGACATGAGGTGGATGCACAGAACATTTAATAATAAGTGTTCTTTGAGTGGAAGTATATAAAAATTATTGATAAATATAAGAATATTCCTTATAAAAATAAAATAATTCGATTTGACTTGAAACATTAACAGCATCCACCACAATAGTATAGGAGGTACCAACGTTTTGGAGAAAGAATTTTAGGTCAGCTGATTTTGTGATATGTCGTCCATCTTGCTTTTTCGGTTAGATTCTGGGCTGTCTGGCAGTCGGTAGCGGTTGCGTTCGTTTGTGCGCATCCTACCTGTCAGGTGATAATCCTGGATTTTAAAAGCATTTTAAGATGCGTAATTTTTAATTTTTTGTTTTTAAATAAGTCTACCTGACATACTTTTTTTATTGCCAGACATTTCTGACGTTGCTAATTATGTGCCATACGCGATTTTTTATTTATTTTTTATAAAAATTTCAAAGTATTTTAGAATGTCTGTAATTTTAATATTATGTTATTTAAAGATAATAAAAGCTTGAAATTAATTTGCCAGACATTAATTCGATTGTTAAACCTTGAAAATAAAATAAAAAAATCATGAAAAGTATTGCAGTTCGAGAGAGACAGTTGGAGAATAAGACAGAGAACCATTGAAATTTTAAGATTAAATTATAGTAGGTATAATATATATATATTATATATATAAAAGATAAAATTAAATATATAAATTTGTACTAAGTGATGGTAAGAAACACCTCCGTTACTAAGACTTTTCCTTCTGCTATCATTCTTACACTCTAAAATAGAACAGTACGGCATAGTTACGAAAAAAAGTAATTTTATGACTCGACCGACTCAACCCCTATTTAACCCTTAACCACTCACAAGTGTCTCGTGGGCACTATTTTACGTTCTGTTACTCATATAACCTAAAAGTATTTATTTTTATGAAAAACCGTTTTATCTAATCTAACCCTATAATTGTTAAAAGACGGTTAGAAATTTATATATAAAATTAATTTATATGTAAAATAAAAATACTTAAACTTTTTTTTAAGTTAAGAAGAATTATCTCTCTTTTCTTTTAAATACCCTTGATTTATTTATTGAGCCCTATTAGGTTTTATGAGTAACAGAACGTAAAATAGTGCCCGCGAGACACTTGTGGGTGGTTAAGGGTTAAATATACCATTTATACGGAAATAAATTATTATTTATTATGCATACAATATAATAAATAATAATCATTTTTCTTATTTAAATCAAATTAATGGTATTATCTTATTGTTTTGTATTTGTGACAGTTTTATAAATTGTAATTTATACAGTTAACTTATAAATATAAAAACAAACATAAAACATTTAAATGTTTATTTTGTTATTTGTCTATCCAAAAATACTACTTTAATAAAAAATAATATTTCAAAAATATAGGGATTTTTAACTATTTGTGGTATCATTACACGCACAAAAAATGCACGTGTCCCTACAGTGCCGCTGACAGTTGTCACGCAAACATGAAATGACAAGCGGCGTCATAGATTTGTTCCGTACGTTCCATCTGCCTTTGTTATTTAATCTGAGGCTAAAACCATCACAGTCGCGTCATAACTAGATATGGACGTTTTCGTTTTTATTCACAAACGGTTATGTAACCGATATACAGTTTTCATATCGATATCGAAAACCGTTTTCAGATATCGATATAAATTAGTAAGGTTTGCAAACGTTAACATGAAATGGGCAAACTAGAAACGAACTCAAATTTTCTTTCACTCCACCTGTCGATCGCCTGACCAACTATTTAGAATTTTGTCTTTGTTACTATTAATTGTTACTATAAATCAATTTGACACAATTGAAATTATTTGTAATTATTTAGTCAAAAACAATTTTATCAGAAAAAAATTGTTAAGCATATTTTTTAGTATCTTGATTATAAATAATAATTTAATATATTATTTCCTGATAATATTTTAAACTTGGCAAACTTTGCTTAAATGTCAAAGAAACTAAACCTTATTCATAACCTTGTAAGTTATGACATATTCGCTTCATCTCTTTTACACCAGTACACTAATATGTAATTAGAAAGAGATATAACGAATATGGAAGTTTTATATCGTTTGTGTTTTGTTCGTTATGGTGGTTATTGAGTTTTAATATAACTTATTATCATGTTTTCGCGCGCTAGTTATGGTTTTGATATATATCGATATGGTATGGTATGTAACACATAACCGTTATAAGTTACGTTTTGATATATCGAACTCATGTCTAGTCATAACACTGCGTTGAGTCGGTCGAGTCATAAAATTACTTTTTTTCGTAACTATGCCGTACTGTTCTATTTTAGAGTGTAAGAATGATAGCAGAAGGAAAAGTCTTAGTAACGGAGGTGTTTCTTACCATCACTTAGTACAAATTTATATATTTAATTTTATCTTTTATATATATAATATATATATTATACCTACTATAATTTAATCTTAAAAGGTCATCAACCACTTTCTATGGGACATTGGTACTGATATAAAGTTCTTTGTACAGCCACAAAACATATGCCATTATATTCCTTAATATTATAGCATATTTACAGTTTTTATTTGAGATTGATATCTAGTAGGGTTTATGAGATATCTTCATTTTTATATTTAATAAAAAGCCACTACATTAGTACATAAGAAGCTGTTGTTTTTGCAATTAATAACACAATAAGTCATATTATGCTATTAATTGATACCATATAAATGTCTAAAGGTATAAAACAGTCCACCTGCCAGAGGTAGATTGTTCCCATATGCTCACTAAAGGAAGGGTAACCGGGCAAGGTTATGGAAGGTTTTACTGTTGTAATCTAATGTAATATCTGATGATAATAGTCTTTTTAAATAATTTCAACAATACTAGTTTTAACAAAATAATGATGAAAAATGAAACACAATAATTATTTTATTTGCTTTAATAATTGATCTCCTCATTTTCTACATCTTCTCGTACAATTATATCATCAAGGAACGTGGCTGGTGCATTAATATTATTTTGATGCCATGCCCACCCTTAAAACCATATTACTGTCATTGTATGGGCACATCAACAGTTCTTTTGCCAGCAATACTCTTTTATTAAATTATTGGTGGATTCGGGTTCTATGATGTCTCTGTCTTGAGTTAATATAATATTGACAAAATATACCTTGCCTGTATGATGCCTTGACTGTATCTTAGCTCTCAATAAACAATCATTTTCGTTAAAATAACTGTTAAAATATGTGATGTGCCCAATCCTCTCAATATTCTGACATATCTCAATATTGTAGGTGTAGCTACCATTTTGGTAAACGTCAAACAAAGACGTGACATTGACAATCGACAGATGATATCGATTTTACATTTTATCATCAACCACATCGATTAATTATCATTATTGAAATAATAAAATGTGTTTGCTGATTCTATGGGTAGGTAAATAAATAATAAATGCGTTCATACATTGCCATATGACCACATGACGCCTTGTCTCGCATCCTGTCACTTTGTTTTTTTTTTAAAATGACAAATCGATTAATCGATTACTAGTATATCGATTTTTTTTAAACACTAGTTATTCCTACGTCCCTTTAAACGCTATCTACAATTAAAAGAATAATAATTTTTTAATCATATTTTTAGTATTTCTCTACTAGCTACGGCTCTCCATTTTATCTCATTTTATTCGTAAATTAATGCAAAATATAATATATAAAATTTATAAATGTACAACTCAGTACCAATTTGGTTGAACTCCTTTCAATGGTTCTCTGTCTTATTCTCCAACTGTCTCTCTCGAACTGCAATACTTTTCATGATTTTTTTATTTTATTTTCAAGGTTTAACAATCGAATTAATGTCTGGCAAATTAATTTCAAGCTTTTATTATCTTTAAATAACATAATATTAAAATTACAGACATTCTAAAATACTTTGAAATTTTTATAAAAAATAAATAAAAAATCGCGTATGGCACATAATTAGCAACGTCAGAAATGTCTGGAAATAAAAAAAGTATGTCAGGTAGACTTATTTAAAAACAAAAAATTAAAAATTACGCGTCTTAAAATGCTTTTAAAATCCAGGATTATCACCTGACAGGTAGGTTGCGCACAAACGAACGCAACCGCTACCGACTGCCAGACAGCCCAGACTCTAACCGAAAAAGCAAGATGAACGACATATCACAAAATCAGCTGACCTAAAATTCTTACTTTCCAAACGTTGCAGGCTCCCGGACCACAAGTCATTGTCTACAGCTATGTATAACATAAATTGTGTCTACACTACACCATGCAACTAAAATACAATCTATAACAATACAATAAATAAAATATTAGGTATTTGAAGTCGTGACTTTTATATTTAAAAAATATCAATAGATTTGAATAATGATGTAGGTCTTTAAAAATTATGATCGCCACGCAGAATTTAAGTTAAGAAAGTATTAATATTACAATATACATTTATTATCGATAGTTAGATACCTATATGTATCATTAAATAACGATCGATATTAAAAAATAAACAACAGAATCAACACTTTTAATTTACTTATATGACTGACAATAGTTTTAAATCTAAGTTTAGATGCTTACAGCAATCTACTAAATAATTTACGTAACTATGGTTTGTGCTATCTTATCTATAAATGACTACATACAAATACTCACTAATTTATAATACACGCACTGAATATTTTTGATGTATAAAAAAATGTTTTTTATGATGCAAAATTTTGTGATTCAAAGAAAATGTATAAACATCTAAATAAAATACTGTATACCGGATTAAAACGCGATTTATTATTTAAATTATTTATCCCGACGTTTCGGATGCTTTTCAGCAACCGTGGTCGCGGGAGACTGTCTCCCGATAAATAATTTAAATAATAAATCGCGTTTTAATCCGGTATACAGTATTTTATTTAAATGTGTGATACTCGCGTTAATAAAAGACAATATTAAATGTATAAACAATAATGGAACATAATTTAAATACTACATTCAAATTTTTACGTTGTCTTTATTGAAGTGGGTACAATAAATAATAATCAGTGCGTGTATTTACAATTTTACTCACTATTCTACTGTGAACTTCATGCTGTTTGACTACTTCCCGTGAAAGGAGTTGTATGAGAAACTACTCACGTATTGTTTCGCTGATCCAGCGAAGGGCACTGGCTCGGCCCATTTTGAGAAATCCATGCTTGGTATTATACCACTTCTGCACGGTACTCTGGGATTTCTGGAATAATGGATTTTTATTAATGTTTTTTTACTATTCTTCTTTAACCACGTCGAATGCCCGGACTATGTAGGAATTTTAGAAAATTCCCGTGGCGCCACGATGCATTTTCTATTATGCGAAACTTATACTTAATATTGAAATATTAACTTCAATATATAGTTACAACTTACAGTGCTTAACATGTCAATCGCTATTGCGTTAACGATGGTAATACAGACATTTATTTACGAGTAAATTATATATTATACTTCTATAAATCTGGGTGCGTTGAGAGCCGATCATCGCTGGCATTCTACTTGTTAAATTTATATGGGTATTTGTTAAGTTACTTATAGTAATATATATTTTTATCAACGTATTCATAAAAGAGGGGAGTGTACTTACAGTTCGTGGTCAGGCAATACCATGGGATAGAGCTGGACAGTGTCGATGATGTCCGTGTTATCACAGATCACTCGTGCGAGACGAGATTTCCTTATTTCCGCTAACTGTTCCTCGGTAAAGGATGATGGTTGGTTTGGAAGCTCGAACCTGGAATTTTAAAAATCTCAGTAATATTTTGAAGAATGATCACAGTTGCTAATCACAGTTGCACTGAACGAATTTATTTATATTTTTTTATATCGTTGACTTTGTTATATTTAAATAAAATACTGTATACCGGATTAAAACGCGATTTATTGTTTAAATTATCTCAGTCTCCCGCGACCACGGTTGCTGAAAAGCATCCGAAACGTCGGGATAAATAATTTAAACAATAAATCGCGTTTTAATCCGGTATACAGTATTTTATTTAAATGTGTGATACTCGCGTTAATAAAAGACAATATTTGTTATATTTGTCAACTAAACGCCAACATTAGCATATGTTTAAGTTTAAACAGTGTCTAAAACATTTAAATAAAATACTGTATATTGGATTAAAACGCGATTTATTATTTGTCTGCACTGTCTGCCCGTGACCACGGTTGCTGAAAAGCCATCGAAACGTCGGGATAAATAATTTAAACAATATAAATAATAAATCGCGTTCCGGTATACAGTATTTTATTTAAATGTGTGATACTCGCGTTAATAAAAGACAATATTAAGTGTCTAAAACATTTTAACCGAAAACAACCATAAAACACGAATATGTAGTACAGTAATTAATAAACATGTAATTAACGTGTTTGTATTAAGGCAGTTAATTTCCAAAAACGTTCATAAAAAAGTAATTCTTTTAGTATGATCTTACGCAATATATTTTTTAATTGCAAGTTAATGCACTTTTTGTTGGCAACACCACACCTTTAAAAAACAAAATCTGCAATTTTCATTTATCAAAGATTTTTTAGTTAAAGCTTACCAGAATCTGTCACCTCGTCGTGAGTAAGAGAACTGCGTTGCAATTATACAAGCGAAGGTCGGTCCTAACATCGATCCACGTAGCGGTCTCTCAGACACACCTCCTGACCACAAATCTATGTCAATAGGGTGCTCGAAAATCGTCTCGTACTTTCTCAAAGTTTCATTTGGCATAGATCCGAATAGATCCTGGAAGTTATTCGCATCAGACAATCCGCAGAACTTTCTGAACTCCATGTAACCAGGAATACCGAATTCTCTGCCTCTTTGCATGTTAAAGGAGACCAAATCCATTCCGAAACGCGCTCCAACCTTCTTGAACAGGTGATTAGTGACTTCCTGAGTGATAGAGTCGTCCATAGCCTGAGCCACTTGGTTCATCAATCCCATCACATATTCGTCTAAGACACCCGCTCTGTATAAGTCGTAAGGTCTACGAATGAGGTCTGATAACCGCTTTGATGCTATAAACAATACATTTATTAAGAGACAACAACTTAATTTTTAAGAAGAGAATTCTTTAAATAAAAAGTACTTGTTATATCTCAGACTAATCTGTAAGTTTTGAACATTGAAACTAGTTAATAGTTATCAATCGAAAAATATGTTTACCAATAAACTTGTGGGCTTTGGACCATCTCTCAACAGCAGTGGGTAGCAAGGAATGTCCGAATCGGTAGGCCGCTGAAGCGAACGAATCAATAACATCTGGATTAACTTCTGGGTCGTATCCGTCCCAGTGACCCTAAAAAATAGATTTCAAATAAAAGACGATAAAAGTTTCTAAGTACTTTCATATAGAGGAAATACTTTAGCGGATAAGATTTTTATAGGGTACCATTTAGATTATTATTTATTACCCTTTTTCTAGAACAGGAATCGTAATAGCATCAATTAATATTGTAAAAAAAATCATTTGTTTGTGGCAAATAAGTGAATTTATTAATACTGGTATTCTCTATAGTTACTGTTATGTTCAAGTCTTTATGAAAATAAAACTTCGGAAAATGAAAGTTCTCATATTTATCTTAAACTAGATATGAAGAAAGCACAAAGTGAGTAGACATGAAATATGATATTTTCGAACATTCTAGTAAGGTAAAGTGAGAGTTGACGTCTATGATTTCTTAGGTTACGCTGAAGTAATCGACCAATCGTTAACAGTGATAACATAAAATGTGTTGAATCTATTATTTTGTCGTTCATAATATTGCGCTTGATTTAGTGCTAATATTCGTACTTGTGAGCTGCGTATCATTAAAATAAAAGGGCATATCTGAAAATAAGATTATATCAATCTTAACTTTAAAAGGCTCGCGTGTATGATTTCCTTTCATCTAAATATATATTATTAATATTTTTATGAACACAGTTTCCTTATGACCCCAAGTATTTAATGGATATGGTAATAAATAATGAAAATTCACCTGTGTAAGGAACCAGCGTTTATGTATGGAAAAGCTTATTACGCGTTCTACCTCAAACTTTATTGAACGAATAGGTACTCAAAATTAAAAAAAAAAAGAAGTCAACAACGCTTCATCGACTGATGTAGTTGAAGTATCAGTTACCACCGAACGAGGCGTCACTCTCGTTTGTTGATATCTGACATTAAAAAGGACCTTTAATCGAATGATTCTTCATCTCCACTGTATACCAAAGTACATAGTACCTACATTCTTTAGTCTATTATACATATATACTTTTCCTCTTAAATAAAATAACTTACCTCCTTTTCAAGCACCAAACCAAATTTCTCCATGACATCTTTTCCTAGCAGTATTGGTAAGAATTCATTGTAGGTAATGTGTTGTATTTCAGCTATATTAATCCTTCTTGCTTCTTGGAAGAGGGTTTCGTCATCCCAATGCGGGTTCACTTCGGCTAAACCTTTAGCTACTCTGTTGTGTTCCCGGGCCATTAGTGTGTGCATTACTGCTAGGACAAGTTGCTCGTTTACACGGATCTCACCTAAGAACAATAATACACTATAATTTGTTATGTATTCCATAATTTGCTAGGCGGTTACAAACAAATCCTACAATTGAAGTTGATTTTAGCCAATGTACATAGATAACCTTTTTTGGTAC
The DNA here is from genome assembly GCA_905404175.1 of Anthocharis cardamines. Lineage (NCBI taxonomy): Eukaryota > Metazoa > Arthropoda > Insecta > Lepidoptera > Pieridae > Anthocharis > Anthocharis cardamines. Next base: position 8,725,278 of record FR989959.1, read on the forward strand.
ACAACAACTTTTTTAAAATTAATATTAAAATATTCACGTATCTTTTAAATAAAAAGAAACAGTTATACACTTTTTTATTGAGTTACTAGAGACATTCTCATATCTTATATCGCATTCAGTAAAAGTGGTCGCACCTTAGGCCTATGGCCTATATTTCACCCAAAAGTACCTATTGTATCGTGTTTTGTCTCACATATTTAGAGGATTCTTTAACTTTTTCTAGTTATTTATAAACTGACTTTTTTTCGCTGCGACGGATGGAAATTCAGAGACAGAGAGACCTGTTATTTTTTTAGACAAAGTTTTTATTTAAACTGCAACTTACCAGCTTCAAAGCAGTACATGTTTTTGTTCGGTCTCGTGCATCCTTCGTCAGGAATATCCAGTTTCAGTGGAAGTAAGTCCCTCAGTCCGTATTCTTTGAAGACAGGGTTCATCCGCAATAGACCTCCATAACCCGTTCTTAATTTTCTGTTATACCATATAAATAAATTAGAGAAAAATACCTAAGTGAATTTTTTCTTCCAACCGAAATTTTTATTTTGAAGAACATCTACTAGACTAAGACAAATTATGTATATCGTTGATTCTATGATTCTAGTCAAATTATGCGGCTACCACTAGGCACATTAAAGAAACTTTAGGTATATTGTAATTAATAATATCTTCATACCTGGCGAATTTTTCCGTGACACCGTACACAGTATTCCCATCTATGGTTCCTGTTAAAGTGTTGAACGGTACTCTTGAACCTATAAATAATAAATAACCGTTTAAAGCATTCACTTAACATAAATCACAGTGACAAGGAGTACATTGATGGCCCTTTACATTCGTTTGAATAGTTATTCAGCGAGTAACATTGGGTTTACGGTACAGTAAACATAATCTGGCCTATACCTTAGAGGCTTAGGCCGGAGCCACATAAAAGAATCTTGTGTAATGTATCAAATCTTTCCCAAAAAATGCAATGCCTTGTACAAAATATCGGGAATATAATATTACTTAATCGTTACAATAACTTAAAAAAAAACTTTAATTGCTAAGAATAAGATTAAAACCGTCATGCATACCGTTAATAATTGTAACTGGAAAGATGAATGCCATATTTTCTTTATATCATAGGGCATACCATACGATTCATATAAAAATATTTAAACAATTAATAATAAAATATCTACTTAAATTAATGTTTTAATTATGTCTCAGGTTAACGTCAGTTATAGATATGATTTAACTATCCATATGAAAACATAAATGGTAATTTTGTCACGTCATCTATCATAAAATATAATATATCTTACTTAAATGTAATTCATGTACCTACTCAAGTAATACTCATGTAATGCTCGACTCTTCGACATGCTCCATTAGTCAGTCGATTTAAATTGCGGTGTGATTGTCAGTTATGAATGGCATAATTTGTATTTTAATAATATTATGTGAAAATGTTAGGTTGTATACTTACTTGTCATGCGTTCTGATGGATTTTGGGTTCAAATCCCGTCGGCTTTGATATGATCTGATCTCATCTGATCTTTTCAATAAACGAGTGGGAGGAATAACGCAATTCCGACCTTACCACCAAAGGAAGTTCACAACTAGATTAAAATCTAGTCGTCTGACCGAAATGGAAAGTCTCCTTACGGTTATTACGGATGTTGAACTCGTCTAACATCTTCACTTTCGATGAGTATTACGTATGATTATAGCGTTTTGATTCAAAAATTTTAGCACCGCATTACGTACTTCATAGTCTGCTTTCACTTGGTAGACCCCGGGTCAGTGCCGGTCGCATGTTTATCTGCTCACTGTCTCTAGTGAATGGACTGTACGGTATGATATAACATTTAATGATACTTTACTTAATATGTTGTTGAATAGCATAGCGCAGGGACTGATTGTGGAATATTCCTCGATACTTTTACGCGATTTTAATTTGGTTTGTTCAGTGTATTGGTGAAGTTATATTATTTAACTTTACGTAATATGTTTATTGGTATACACTCAACGGAAGACAACATCGATATTATATAAGTAGTACTTTGGCAATAATCACGATTTACAACGATTACAGCGCATCTTGGTAAGTATTACGGAGAAATCTAATCGTAATATTATATAAACGAAAATAATACTAATGAGCTGAAGAATACTAATGAGAAATGCCCGCGAATCCGTTCGCATGAACTTGATAATGTGTGTCGTATGTAGCAGGGATGTTACGGAGCTTCGACTCCGGTTCCGAAAAGTTGGAAATTCCCATTGATTTTGCATCTACGATTTTGATTTTGGTTCCGGTGGTGGCCGTGGTCAGAGCCATTTGACTTAGTTTACTACTGTTTAACATGTAAGAAAATTCGTTTATTTTTATTTTCTACAGCCAGGAAGGTGATTTATTTTTTGAACTCATTTGATTGAAACTATTGGCTAGATTGTAAAATGTAAAGCATAAAGTTTTTACAACATGTCTTGTAGAGCTTTATATAAAAAAAAATCAATGAAAGTGATATTACATATCTCTCTCTTGCCTCTGCCTCCGATTCCGGTTCCGGTTACGACAAACCAAATTTAATAACTGTGATTCCGAATTCGGTTTTGATAGTACCACATCCGTAACATCCCTGGTATGTAACTAGTGTCAATACAAAAGAACTTTTCTACCCGACAACAGACTTAATCTAGCTATGGCCTATGTTGCTCCTTAATGAACTTAATCTACTTGTACGTGGATGAAAATCAGATTTTTGAATGGTATCTATGTATATATGGTGGATATCTTTTGTTCATATGTAGGTCAGAAATGAAACATGTTATTTAAATGCCCACTTGAGATCACTATTTGATAATATTGAGAAATTGTTTACAATGTACTCGCCCACACTTTTAGTATGTGGGAATCATTTAATGTTGTATGGACAATTAATGTAAGTCATTTATATTCTAGAGAGTATTTATACATAACTCGTACCCAAAATGAAGCATCTCAATGATATAGAGAGGATTGAATTAGTTTTAAATTTTTCTTTCTGCTATCATTATATTACTATTGCCATAAGTTGAAAAAAATATTAATATAAAATGAATACTTCGCAAAAAATATATATACAAATTAAAAACTAAACCAAACTATATCTAACTATATAATTATATACTTAAATATATTTATATATTTCGCATTCATAATCTATACTAGTATTATAAAGAGGGAGGATTTGTTTGTTTGTTTTCTTACGATTTAACTCAAACCGATTTAAAAAAAAAATCTCCAATAGAAAGCTACATTATCAGCTAGTAACATAGGCTTTTTAAGTGTATTGTACCTACTACCTACATCTAAATTGCACCCGTCCGAAGCCGGGGCGGATCGTTAGTATTATTTAACTTACCAAGCTTGCAGCCGGGTCTTGGTGATGGGAAGCCCCTTACGAAGTCAATGCACTTAACACCAAACAGGCGGTAAAAGTAGTCATCATCAGGTACCCTGATCTCATTGCAGTAGGGGTGCTTCAGGTGAGGGGGTCGCTTGCAGCACTCCTCGGGGTCGTTGCGGTTTATTGGGTCTAAGAAATAAAATATTGAACAATTAAAATGTTGTAAATATTATAAGTAAAATGTTTTTTTTATCTAACTATAGACAGTTGTTTGACCACTTTCCCATCTGGTGGTAAAACATAACTGTCTAGAAGATGCCTATTTATTCTCGTTTTGAAGAGACCCAAGTAATAATTTTCGGGGAAGACAATGTTTTGTTATCATTCCATACAATTAATTTGAATTGTAAATATTTACATCAACTTTCCCCAAATTATAAACAAGAGAAAAGTTTAAAGTTTAAAGTATAAAATACGCGATTTACATATATAATACAATATTATATTTCTCGCGGTTATAATTAAGTTCCACTTAAATAAACTTTGTTTGTTTTTTTAAGATAACCGTGCTAGGTGTCCCGATTCTTTTTATGTCTAATACGAATGTTGATTATATGTAACAAATTGCACATTTAAATACAAACCGTTACTAAACGAAACTATTACATTATACAGCAAAGACAACAAAATTCATCAAATTTGGTAAAAAGCCTAAATACACGGTAATTTGAGACAGCTTATTACGATTAATAATACAAAAAAGAGTTATTTTTTAACTTAAACAAGATTTATTTTAAGATAGGTAGCGTTGATAACTCGATTCTTGATTTTTTTTAGTAACGGTTTGTTTTTAAAGGTGCAAAATGCTGTAAATTAATTACCAAGAGGTGTGCCAGTAAGCGTATAGTCGTGGTCCATAAACTGTCCCCAAGCGATGACCATCACAGTGCCAGCGTGGTCGTGGAAGCCATCATCGGGGTGCATGGTCCGGGAGACCACTCGGGATAAAGGCAGGTCTCGGCCCGTATGTGCGATACGAGGAGCGTTGATACCGTCCGCAAACAGAGGACCGATCAGTCTATAAAGTACTTCTTATTACTATTTCATAATAAATAATTATGTAATATCTGAATGCATCTTGGAACAAAATATTCTTGGCCCTTAACATAAAATTGACTCTTAACGAAAGCAAAACCTTCTTTTTTTATGTCAGATATCGACAGACGAGGATGAGGTTCACTTGATGGTAGAACACCATCTCAGCCACAGAACATCAGTCAATGATGCAGTGTCGAAACCGAAACGCGCAATATGCACTTCAAGGTTTTTCCATCTATGAACGGTGGTTAGTTACCCGGTCGGAATTTCGATATTACTCCCACCCTATCATTGCCCAAAGTTACCAGACGTGGGGAAGACATGCTTATAGAAAAATATAAACATGTCGTCCCGGTCGGATTTGAACCCACGACCCATCGATGTGCACGGCAGGTGTTCTATCGAACGCGCCAATGAGCTCGTCTTTTTAGTAACTACAGTTGACTAGTATTTTATTACTAATATTTCTCATTTATGATTATACTTCATACTTGGCAACTACAATGCAAAAAGTGAAATAGTATATTATGTATTTTTATATTTGAAAAATGCTTTACGTTGAAACATAACAAAAGCTGGTCTTTGCTCGCGTTGTAATATTGTGACCACCCAAGATGAACTCAAAAGTTACATACCTTTGGAATGGAGCCATAGTAGCACCCCATGTTGGATGCTGCAAGTTGTTGCAGAGACCATCAAATCTTCGGTATTTGCCGGGACGACACTCCACGTGCGAGAACACCGGTGGACAGACTTCTCGAATAAGGGTGCGAGATGTGTCTATGAGCGGTAGACCTTTCTCTATTTCTTCATAAGTAAGGCCATACCTGGGAAAAAATATTTTTACTAGAACCAAACATTGTTAGGGTATCAAAATATATGCAATGGCGTGGTAACTAAAGTAAAATACACTCAATTCTTATTAACTAAGTCATAAATTGATTAATCATAAGTAATAAGTATGTTGTTAATTTATAACTGCATCTTTGAGTTTCTTATTTGATCCATCTTGGTTTTATCCTTTTCTTGTTTTATTTATGTTCGATAAATAAATATCATTCATCGATGTTTGGTTAAGGAACTTCTAACAAAATAGCGTTAAAAATACTTTTGTCATGCTTTTTCATTTAGAGAATTTATCTATCAGTATGTTAACAATTTTTTTTAACGTTATTGCTTTAAAACATGAAAACGCTATTAGTGTAATTATTGTTGTGTGAAAGAGCATTATTTATTTTTAATTGAGTTTCGAGGTCAATGACAACTATGGAATCTGGTTCAAGGCTTTATAATTACGAAGAAAGGATGTACTTCTGGCTGAAGAAATATTTTGAAAGACAAATCATCTCCTAATAGCAGACAAATGGAATGTTACCAGGCCCCTTTTCCCGATCTAAATATAAGAATAAGAAACATTTATTCAATGCCACACACAAATTTACATAACATTCTTAGTATCAACATTTCCGTCATTTATCATTGTACTTGAGGTTATGTGAAGCATATCTTTCAAAGATACCTACAAGTTTCCTCAAACCTTTTATTGAGGGACTGAGCAGGACCATGCCATCGGTACTGAGCGGCAGAACTTTCCAGTAAAGTTATTGTTAGAAATTATATGAATATACTTCTTTGAGTTGAACGTCCTTACACTAAAGAAACTGTATCTCTTACGTAATTATTCATTATAATTTTAACGTTTGTCTTATTTCCATTATGAGCGCTGCGGTTGCGGTATTTACCTAAGTACTTGATTGTTTTTGAGAGCCAAGTAGAAAGTGAATGTCACATTGTGCAGTTATATTTTAATTTTGCAGGAGTTTCATAACAGGTTTTACATATTATTATTATTCTATTTACAATATAAATTACCTATTTATATACTCGTAAGTAATGTGACCTAAAAATGTTATTTTTAAAAAGGCCGTGTATAAGTTAATATGAATAATTAATAATGTCAAATAATACGCACTTAAAAAACTCATTATGTATGTTTCATTCCGAAAAATAATTTATAGTTCAATATATTTTTTTTAATGGCGCAACGAAGGTAATTTCGTACCTCCATTCCATTCTATAACAGTCATGCTTTTAAAGCAGATACATATCAGTTACTATGTTTACACGTTTGTTACACAATAAAAATGAAAGTGTTTCTTATCTATTAATCCTGTTTGATACAATACATACAGCAGCTCTACATCAGATTATACTTTGAAACAATGCTCGATAAGATCTAGACGAGACCCAGTTATGTCAATCAAATAAGAGCCCGCAGGCATTTCATTTATGCATCGACCTTCTACATGTTTGTATGAACAACGCTAGGTAATTAATTACCTAATCCTCATAGGCGACCTTGAGTTTAATTTTTGTAAACGAGCCTTTGGAAGGGCGGGTGCAACATAGTGATGAAGGCTTTTGCGTAATGAGTACTTTCAAAGTGTTAATATATTTTAATTGCAACATTTAATAAAATGGATTTGAGTTCTTGGCCATACAAACCAAATTAAGAAGGCAAATAATTATTATAAGAGTATGAGAAATGAACACTGGTTAAAAGGTCAATGTACGGTCACACGGTAAATTAATATTTACGATAGGTTTCACGTTTAGTAACATGAAGTGCATAGGTGATTTGTTAATTCATATTATTTAAAAGATAAATACCAATATATAAACAATATTATAATAAATAAAACTGAATTTTAAATAACCTTTTATATAATTTCTACATCGTAGTTTATTTGAAAAATATTGAAAAGTGCTTCAGCACTCTATTTTTAAAAAGACGGTGAATGATTATAACGTGTTCTAAGAATGATACGATATGTAATTGAATTGATAGTTTCCGCATCGTGATTCAACCAGGGCTAAGAAGATCGTAGGAAACAAAAGCACGGATCTATCTTGAAGACTAGCCAACCTTGTGGTCAGGTTTTATATTTATCATTATGTATATAAATCAAAGTGTCAGTGTTGTGGTCAGGTTTTATATTTATCATTATGTATAAAAATCTTTGGAGGAGGCTTTTACCCGAAAGGGGTCCATTACATAAAAATTATAATATACATAAGATAATGATTAATTTCTATATAATTACTAAACGAAGATTTATTCTCATTAATTTTATGTAAAAACTAATCTCAGTTTAATATATCATTGTATGTAAGTGTAATGGAATAATTAATAAAGCTTTTTATTTATTATTTATTTATTTATATAAATCAAGGCTATGTCTAAAGTTGCTCTCAAATGTCAGGTTAGCGTGGTACACGTCCTTTGTCCGGTGTAAGCTACTTGTGTTGTAAATATTAAAAAAGTCATACTTACAGTAGTAAAAGTGTACTTACGTGCGTGCTAAGTTGATAGAAATGTCAAGAATAAGTTCACCCACGCTCGCAAAGTCCTCGGCGCGCCAGTCTCCTTTTGGTTGAGATACCACTGTAAAATAAATCAATTAATTAAATAAACAAACATAGATTATTATTCATATATTGTTATGTGAAGAACTATGAAATTGGGTACATATATTTACAAATTTATAGTATAGTTATACGACACCGTCCGGCGTAAAATTAATAAGTGAGAGATGTCCCAATTTTCCCTTCATACTTTGAAGGACTTATGTACCAAACATTAAAATAAGTTGATCAAGGATTATAAAAATTAGATTATATTAATTAATATTAAAAATGAATAAATTACGAATTCAAAGTAGGTATAATAAAACTCTACATTCTTGAACAACCGAGAAACAAAAGGGTTGTTTCCTAAATTGCATAAATTCAACGAGTTAACGTAGCTATCTATTTGTCTGTTCAGTCAATACGGTATAGTCTGTCACTATATATTGTCACCGAATCTACTGTTTCATATCTGGTGTATAAGTAGGGTTCGGTGACCCAATCATAAGCATTCATGATTGGGTCACCGAACCCTACTAATAATTAACCCTACCCTGTTATTAATCAAATTTTTATTTTAGTTACTTATTTTTGGCATAAAATTAGAATATGAAATGAAGTCAAACTCCTAAGTCAATGTTGACTATTTCCTTAACATGACGATTTGAGGATCGCTATCGTGAGAGGTCATGTATAATATTGTCTTTTATTAACGCGAGTATCACACGGTCTGTCTGCCCGTGACCACGGTTGCTGAAAAACATCCGAAACGTCGGGATAAATAATTTAAACAATATAAATAATAAATCGCGTTTTAATCCGGTATACAGAGATTTTATTTAAAAGAGGTCATGTACTTAATAATTACTGTTGCACTACTGCAGAGATTATACTACACCTCCTTTGCACAGTGATTGCAGTCTGTTTCTATGAAGGCAATTTGTCAGTCAGTCTACCTATTGTATATTTATTGTAAACAGTGTTTATGTTCAGTTAACATCAAAGTTTAATTGTTTACGTAAAGAAGCCATAATTATTAACTTGGCAACCTGGCATGCAAATATATAATGTCAAAGTGTAATTATCGAAATGTTACTAGGTCATATAATTTTTGTAAAAGGTCCAACTTTTCATGGACGCAGTTGATTTTTATGTGATTGGCATAAGTGAACGTACTAGATATATATTGAAACATTGATATGTACGATAAGTACCAATTTACATATCTTGACTTCCGTAATTTTTTTACACAGTCTCCGAAAATTACCTAAAATATATACTGTAGTACTGTTACATAAATTCTATTCTTAATAACTTATTTGTGATTCGACTTATTTTATTGTTTGCTACATCTTCAGACAACCACTAACAAAAAACTTGCTAAAAAGTATGCGTATCGTCAATTTATCAGCTGTATGTGAAATCAGATAAAATTTAATACAACAAACTGATGGCCGATATGAATATATTCTCACAAAAATAAAGAAAATTATTTTAAAATTAAAACTCTTTAAGTTACTTACATATTCTTGATCTCGCATCCAGATACGCTTGGTTGATAGCATCGTAGGTAATGCACGTATGCTGTCCGTCATATGCACTGAGAAAAATAAGTACGAATTAATTAGGCATAACTTTAATTTATTTTATAACTAGCGACCCGCCTCGGGTTCGCACGGGTGCAATGCTGATACTAAATACACTACAGAAAAACTGTGAACGTATATAAAAACATACCGGCCGGTACCGCCGCAAACACTACGTCCCGCAATTTTTAAATCTGTAATATCTTCGAAAATATTCATTCAAATCATGTGATAAATTTATATGGCGATTTATATTAAATCAACAATGTATTTAAGGTAATTTAACCTTCCTCTTCAATCACTCTATCTATTAAAAAAAACCGCATCAAAATCCGTTGCGTAGTTTTAAAGATTTAAGCATACATAGGGATATAGGGACAGATAAAGCGACTTTGTTTTATACTATGTATTGATATATTTTTGGTAATATCTGAAAGTGAATTTAACTGATGTTTTGTAATAAGACGTAGCAACAGTTCAAAATATTTTTTGCACAGAGATAGTTTGGGACAAAATCATTCAGTTTTTCATCCCGGGAATTTCATCTCAATCATTTTACGTGGACATAACATTGCATTACGTAGTTGACGGTGAAAGAAGTATAACTAATAATATTATTAGTTAATCTTCTTTGACCGTCAAATAAGCAATACAATGTGAAAAATATATATAAATAAAAATTTATATCCCACTTTCACATTTACGAGTATAACTATAGGAGTTTTGTATTTATGTATAATATAGCCGTGTTCCACTTAACTGCTATGTCATATAAGTATAGATTATCATAAATATTCTATAAAATGCCAGCGGCCTAAAAACAATACATACGAATTTGTTATTCAAATTACTGTTTCCATAATCATTAACTGTTTCTATCATTATCATATTTATTTTAGTTACTTTTTTCGGAAACGGAATATATTCTTACTGCTTTTCTTTATAAATTTCAACAACCTTACAAATCTTAATACGGTGTTGTAGGTATATACATTTAAACTTAAACATAGATATTATGTACTTGAGGTTTTTATCTTTCAGAATTTGCAAACCAGCCCTATTTTTCGCAAACAGATTCCCTTTACATTTATGAATTAAATCAGTTACAACCTGTTTGGATATAGAAAGCGTACGAGCTCACATATCCACTTTAAACTTCCAACCAGATTACATTTGACTTGTTTCCGTTATCTCTTAGGTTTCTCGAACGGTAATATATCGCTCTAATGTATTTGTAAATGTCGTGAACAAACTATATGAGAGGGTCAGCCGTTAGACTCGGATTGAGTATTGAAGAAGTACATATTGGTGAAGACCTTACGTTATGTGGCACAGTTGATTGAACTTGGTTCTCAACGACAATTTGCACCTCTTTATAATAAGACTGCGACATTTACAAAATTACGTTAATACATTGGAAATATTTTTAGTGTTCTTTGCTTACATTAAATATAATATCATTTAATACGATGTTATTTTAAATAACGTGTTAATTATAAATGCTCGAAGCAATACGTACTATGTAGTCAGAATCATTGATTAATTATTATCCTGTCATTCACCTATTATCAAGTATACCTGCTTGTCTACTGATTTTATTTTCTATTTTCTTACATTTTATCATATTATTCATACTGGTTATGTGGCTCTGTATCGTTAAGCACGCTTCAATCAATATCTTCTAAAATGTTCTCAGTGAAACTAGGGAAACATCAGTTTATTAAAATTTCAAAGATTTTAAACTAGGTTTTTGTACTATGTTATATTTGTTAATATTTCATGTCTTTTGTATGTGATTATGTAAGGGATGCTTCTGTTTTGTTTCCCAATAAATAAATAGATATACAAAATAAACACAATTCCTTGAGTTATAAACTATGTCAATGAGCGAAAGCTCAAAAATGCATTATAATTTATAACATAGAGAAAATCAATTAACAATGCCTTCGATATAAACGATGTTTTCGATATTTGCATAACTATATTTAATATTCATGAATATAGTTATGGTCTGGTTTCGTTTGTAGGTTAACGAACTCGCAATATTTTTTTATGTTAAACACGAAAGTAGTCGTATTTATTTTGCGGTAACCGTCGAATCGCGTGTCCTCTCAACTTCAATTCATATCATTTTCAATCACAATATCTTCAGTGTGAAAAGTTTACAGAGCCACGTAGTTTTTTCTTATTTATTCTGGATTAGCAATCCGCCCCGGCCTTCGCACGGGTAGTAGAGCATATTATGACTCCATGTTTTGCCTGTCGTAGGATGATCGCATCAAGCAAATCCCGTCATCGGTGTAAGAAAAGCCCTTGAATTTAGATATTTTCGTGCGCATTATTTTTTGCGATAACTCCTAAGATATTCATTTAAATTATAAGGTGTTAAAGACTATAATAATGTACATGGTATTAAGATAACTAACGTATTTAAGTGGAGATATATTTATACTGTATCCGTATAAATAGCTTTCCAATTACTACATTATACGTGACCATTTTAAAAAAAGATAGAATTGATATAGTAAGCTATCCTTAAAAGAAGTAATATAAATTCAATAAAAATTATACTATTCGTCGTACTTTCATTATAAAACTACTCAATAATTAATTGAGATAAATGCCCTTTACATTTTATAGACAACCGATTTCCGGATGATCCTTTTACTTGCATTCACACGGAACCGGTCATCTCGCGGCGGGTTAGCGAAAGGATTTTGAAAGTGAACGTCGCATGCTCGAGATGTTGCCTAATGTAATGTTCAAGCCGATGAAAGCCTTACCGATGTACCAGGGTTATTACCACACATACACCTATCAACTTTTTATAGCTTAATGATAGATGTTATATAATTTGTTATGTTGTATGAAATAACATCGAGTTACTGGTGAATATGATCCGTAAAACAATTTTTTAATTATTTTACAATCAATATAACCATCGCTTATCTAATTGATAGTTTTACAATTTTAATATATTATATAACATATTTTTAAACTGTGTTCTCATCTGCATCTTTCATTAAAATTTATTATGAGAAAAAAATACTTACAAATTTCCTTTGAGCAGATTTAGACTGTAGTCATATGCCGAAGAACGGCCAGGACCAGTGAGGTAGAGTGCGCAGTCGTCATCAGAATTGGCTGACAATGGTGCCAGAGGAGTCAATGACGTCGCGTACGCACTAAACAGCGCTATCAATAGCGCTCTGAAAAAGAAGTGTTCTACGTTATCGATCTATTATATTGTACAGGTGATAAGGAAATATTAATAAACAAGATTCGCTTCTGAATGTTGAAGCTGTCAAACTAACGTTATTGAATATAAAATCATATTACAACTGTTGTTGCGTTCTTGAAGCTATTGAGAGAGTAAAAAAGCTCACTCACATAATTCGAACAAATTAACTCATCACTTAATAAATTACTATGATGTCGATACATAAAGCATTCGTAAATTTTATTATAATTGTGAATATAATTAAATAATTAAAAATTAAATCGATGTCATGTTTCTTGCTCACAGGCTCGTGTAAAAAAACATTTTAAGATAAATTATTATTGACGGCGCGGCCGGCGCGGCGGTTTGAAATCAAATTATATTATTTTGTTATTAAAAAACACGAAGGGCGTTAAGGACGTTCTATCTTCTAATATGTTCACTAAATCATTTATTTTACGCACCCTTTAACCCTAAACCCTCGGACTAGTTACGATGATTAGGATTTTTAACCTCTTGCCTATAACTTTAAGAGAAAAGTCGTTCAATGTTTTTAACTATTTGACGGGCTTTTGACGGGCTCGTTGGCGTGTTCGGTAGAACACCTGCCGTGCGCATCGATGGGTCGTGGGTTCGAGTCCCACCGGGAGCACATATTTATAAATTTCTGTAAGCATGTTTTCCCCACGTCTGGTAACTTCGGCCATTGATCGGGTGGGAGGAATATCTAAATTCCGACCGGGTAACGAACCACCGTTCATAGATGGAAAAACCGTGAAGTGCATATTGCGCGTTTCGGTTTCAGTCTATGAATTTCCGAATGCTCGAAGTAAAAATTAGGTCGACAGCGCATCATTAACTGATTTTCTGTGGCTGAGGTATCACCTACCAACCTACCATCAAGTGAACCTCATGCTCGTCTGCCGTGCTTAGTACTGGCAAACATGCGATCACCACAATGTATTTGAATTATACCAACAATTGTACCATGTTTTTTACAAATAAATAATTATTATTCTTAAAGATAAAAACTTAAATGCTACACAAATCGGAGCATTCAGTTTATGGAAATCTCTGTTTTTGCTTTATGCTTATCCTCTTTTTAGTTTTTTATACAACTCCTAATTTTCTACATATTTATATATTCCGATATTATAATAGCACAAGAAATATTGCTTTTAGACATTAATAATGTACAGTTATGCACTTGAAAACCGATATGGGTAACATGAAGATACCACGAATAACTCTGCAGTTCTTATTTGTGCGTAATGTTTTAATTGGCGTTTACTAAACTAAGTGAATAATCAATTAGGTTTAAGATTGTAGAAATGTGTTGATGAATTTGACGAAATTACTTAGATTTGTAAATAATTACGGCTTCCTCTTGGCATACTTTAAAAAAAATAATTAATGATAGTGTAGGTATATAGTGACGATTGGTATACATGTATATACAATTATACATACATATATTTCACGCATCTTTCCCATAGGGATATTCAGAGATAACGGTATTCCATAGGAGTGGGTGTTAATTCAACAAGCAGCTGTTTTAAACCGCTTTACTTATGTTAACGAATTAGCTGCTTTTCGTTTACCGAAAAAGCCGTTAAATATATTAACTGATTCATTCAACGATTTTCGAACGCAACTCGCGAATTAGCGCAATGAACATTCAATGCGTAGATAGTCGCTAACATAATATTTCAACAGTTGAATTTATTAACTGATAATAAAAATTAGTTGCTTTTTAACAAGTTATCAGTTTGTAATTAACAGTTTCATTTCGTTAACACAAAAACCGTCAACGACCCACCTCTAGTATTCCATATGCTCCGATCCTTGCATACCACTTTCGCTTCTTCTACATTCATCAATGCTATCCTACACGCTCGTCGGTACACTTCTTTTAAAAACAAAATAATAGTGCAAGAGGTATCTTACGCATATGTAACAGAAATTAGTATATCTGGTTTAATTTAATAGTAACTTAAGACTCGAAATTTGTATCAGAACTTAATATGTTATAAGGTATACGAGGGTGAATCAAAAAATTCTTGGAATCAATATTAAAAAATGCAAAGATTTAAATAATAATATTTTATTTTTCTACATAATCTCCCTCCAATGCAATGCATTTAGAATAACGCATTTCTAACTTCCTTATTCCTTGTGAAAAAAAATTATTTTCTTGACTCTCGAAAAAGTCCTCTACGGCAGCTATAACCGCGTAATTATCGTGAAATTTTGTTCCACGAATTTCCTCTTTTAATTTTGGAAATAAGTGAAAATCACTTGGGGCTAAGTCCGGAGAATATGGTGGGTGGTCAAGGAGATTGAAGCCAGCACAGCGGATTGCGTTGAGCGCAACTTCCGATCGATGAGCAGAAGCGTTATCTTGAAGGAACAACACGCCCAACGACAGTTTTCCACGACGTTTTTCTTTAATCGCTTCACGCACTTTCGGGATTAAATTTGCATAATAGGGTCCAGTAATCGTCTGGCCTTTTGGCATGTAATCAATAAAAAGGATTCCTTCACTATCCCAGAACACAGAGGCCATAACTTTGCCAGCGGTAGGAGCAACTCGAAATTTCTTGATGGATGGAGAGGATGGTCGTTTCCAAGACATGCTTTGTCTTTTAGTTTCAGGATCAAAATGGTGGACCCACGTTTCATCCATGGTGACAAGACGACGGCAAAAATTATCCGAATCACGCTGGAACATTTCGAGATTACGCTTGGAAATTTCCAAACGTCGCTTTTTGTTTTCGTCGGTTAACATTCGTGGCACCCATCTTGCATACACTTTTTTGAACCCCAGTGAATCAATTAAAATGGATTGAACGCTACCAAAAGATATCTTTAGGATCTCAGCTATATGTTTTATAGTCAATCTTCTGTCTTCCAAAACCAGATTCTCAACCTTTTTGACATTTTCTTCTGTAACGGAGGTTGAAGGCCGCCCAGAACGCGGGTCATCTTTACAGCTTGATCTACCTCTTTTAAATTCAGCCACCCACTACGCAACCGTAGAATAGGGTACAGCATCACCCCCTAATGTCTGCTGAATGTCCAAAAAAATTTCCTTCGTAGACATTTTTTTCAAACTGAGATATTTTATCACCGCACGTAACTCACTTTTATCCATAATTTTGACTTTTTAGCAACTCGTTGCACAAAAAAATTTATTACATGCGAACGAACTGACAAAAACAAGTGACAGTCTGCATAAATATAGTGTGATAGACACTCTTTAATTTGGATATCGAATTTGATCCAAAAAGGTTTCATATATATGCACTTCTAAGAACTTTTTAATTCACCCTGGTATTATGGTGTATACTATATCCCTATCTAGGTATTCCATTTTAGGAGTTTTTTCAATGACTTGTTGCTAGAACAACTCATAAATTAAAGTAGTTTATGTGTAACTTGAAAATTTATAGGACAGCATTTATTAAATCAGAACTCTAGTTTAGTGAAATAAATTAAACCAACATGACTACAATTTATATTCTGTATTTTTATTTTTTCCGTTCAATAAAGTTTAAAATTAAAAAGTTAATTTTTTATTTTTTATTTTGTATTAGGTATATTATATTATATTCATCATGTCAACGCGTCTAGTTAACATGATTTAAATTATTATTAATAATACAAAATATGAAAAACTTCAAAACGTATGATAATAATCAAACAAGAATAAACATAAGTATTACTTAACCACCAATTAAGATAAGATGCAAAAAGATTGCTCATCTTTTAAGTAACTTCGCGTTGTGTAATAAAAATATACTCGTGTCTATGGATGCCCCAGTGACCGTAAGATCACATCGCTCTGTGTGAGAGAATCGACTTGTTGTAGTGTGATATATTTTATTGTGACTTTCTTTGTCTACGGACCATAACCAATGGGCATGGATTACAGGAAAAAGTTTCCGAGAACATTTCCCACGATTTTACTTTTACTAAAAATGTTAACTAAAGCTAAAAATAGAAGAAGGTATATCTAAATTATCAATATTCATTTAATTTAGTTTAAATAATCGTAAGAATATTCAAAGATTTAAAAGTTAAGTACCTTAGAAGATTTAATTAAAAAAGAACTGTTAATTAGCCTCTAGCTAGATACCAGTAGATTCAGAAAGGAAAAACATAACAGAAATGTAAAAGTTACCACGCAACACATTATTATTGATTTATTCAAAAAGCTATAGTCGCGCAACAATTCTAAAAACATTTTTTGAAATATTAATTAGGACACTAATTATTAATATACAAATTATTGCAAAGAAAGGTAATTAATTAAGTGAAACTATATTTTGTTTTATATTTAATTGTATAGCGTAAGAAATACTGCAATGTCTTGATTTCATAAATAATTAAAAGTTTATTTTTAATTAGACGTGGTTACGACGTGCATCCTCAAAATTTCAACAACTTTCATCATTTTGTTGGCTTCCGATGATGCGACTGGGTATTTTATTTTATTAAAATAAGAAATTACATTAAATTTGCGATTAAATGTTCAAGTTCCTACAAAGGATATTCTCTGATCTTTATCTTTATATGCAAGTCAAGATAACACATTCATAAATTAAGAGAGGAGATTCGAAGTGCAATATGCAAAAATACCGAACTTGTTTGTTCAAAATGTAACTTTTACCACTAATGACCTGTACGACATTTTTCGGAAATAAGTACATTCATTACAGTTACAAGGTCCGTAAACAACTTCGCCAAAATGTAGTCAGGTGTACCAGTAGAAAAAAAATATGTGCTCGTTTAAATTGCATGCCTGAATACCATATGCGGCAAGCCCAACGCGACAGCGTACACAAAGTCAATCGTTTTTTATACTAGAACTGTTTTATTACTAATAGAATGTTCGAAATCATTCATTATGGGTTAACTATTATAATTTTTCTATTTCTCAACAGTGAAATAAGTATGTATATTTTCTAAATTAAAAAAAAATATATATAAAATATATGAATAATTGCTAATTTCACATTTTATGTTTTGCATAATTTATTTCATTGAAAAATGCAGCAAAATATTTTAATTATAACAGGTATATTTGGAATCAATACTTGTTCAGTGTTCAGTTTTCGTAACGGCCATTCAATTTTATATATTTCGACCTATTCTACTTACGAATAAGAAAATGCTATACTGTAATAGCTAACAAAGGCGAACCCAAACACTGTAAATTTAATAATAACATTTTTATGAGTCACAAAACCATAAGCCATAACCTCATTTTATTAATAGACACTCGTTTAACGGTAACACCTGAATATTATGATTATGCACCAATTCTGGTTTAATTTCCTCTCTATTTTATTCATATCGAAGATTTAAATTTGGTATTGGGAAACTGTTGCCGCGGTTTAGGTAAAGTGCTGTTAGTTGATACTAGATATTTGTTCTGTAACTATAGCC
The DNA here is from genome assembly GCA_905404175.1 of Anthocharis cardamines. Taxonomy (NCBI): domain Eukaryota; kingdom Metazoa; phylum Arthropoda; class Insecta; order Lepidoptera; family Pieridae; genus Anthocharis; species Anthocharis cardamines. The sequence goes on from FR989959.1 coordinate 8,743,415, forward strand.
CGTTACTTTATCTGTATTAAGTTGCCAATTTACTAAACGCTCAAATACGTTTGTCTAACCCGATATATGTGATGATAATATTGTATTAAAATAAAATTGGAAATTTTTGAATTTAATAAGGGGAAACCTTCGCAATTCTATTAATTCTATAATCATTAATTTTAAAGAACGATCAAAACATGATATTAAAATTAGTTATTAAATATTATTAATGATCATAGTTCCTATAAACTCCCTTTTAATCAACTATACACTTTATTGAAACATTCTATTTTATCTTAGTTTATATGTTCAATATTATGTAAAATAAGTTTTGTAAAGTGGTAATTAAACATAAAACAAAACGTTTCACGTGTTAATTATTATAATTCATTAGATCGGTACATGTACAATGTACATATTGTGCTAACAACAGATGCTACGAATGTAGAAGTTTCGTAGATGCTACGGATCTACTATATTAAAGACTTCAACGATATTTCTATTCTATCATTCTAAAAAGTTAAACATTGTTTGACAAAAAATTTCAGAGCTTACTTAATTAATTAAACATAACTTATTTGTCTATTTCACTTTACAGTGCGGATAATAAAAACGTACTGATAAGCTTTCGCATAGGAAATTATTAATTACCTTGAAATCATTATAAAGTTCACACAACACAATCGTTATCACTAAATCACGGTTACAATACACAATGTGGACACAAAATTAGGACAGTTCTTTTCATTATTTGTACAAAAAGCGTGCGTGCTTCCGATACAGCGCCGGAGTAAGCACTGTAAGTGGAGGCTGCGGCGCGGGCCACGAAGCCTCCATGAAAGTCTTAAGCACGTGATGTGCCCCCAACCACTTCACGACTTCATTTTCAAACCTTAAGATAAGCCTTAACTAGAAGTAGATTAGATTTAATAGAGTGAATATATTCAATGAGCTTTCTCACGATAGAGGCTTAAATGCCATGATACGGACTAACAATAAATTTATAATAAATAGTTTTTGTTTTTTTGTAGTATTTAATGAATAGTTTTTCATGTAATTATGTAACAGTAAATAAAACGAATTCTAAATATAGTCCTTTGATGTAACATTAACAGTAAGTAATAGGTGTTTTTTTTAAATAGAAAATTTAACTTCGATTTGTCGTTGTTTAAAAATTATAAAATAGGTAATGAAATAAAAAATAAAATCAACTTAATAAACTTATAAAATAAATTTGATGTTACTTAAGATTAATGGAAGTCAATTTAGAACTAAATAGTTTCATAAGATGTTATCAATAGATCGATTAAAGTTTCGCGAACCATGAAGCGTTGACATCACAATCGATTATGTGAGCGAATCGAATAATTTGTCGCTTGATTTAGTAATAAATTGTGCAAACACCTAGTCCAGATTTGATTCCACCACGATTAAATGCAACTCTCGTTTTTTAAGACGTTGCAATGCGCTTTGTGTTCGATGTGGATTGCATTTAAATAAACAAAAAAATAATTCACCTAGAGAATGGAGTTATAAAATAAGTTATTTTTCTCGGATAGCCTGTAAAAATCCTAGTAATGGGATACCGGGCTGACACATTTCTTGATATATACCCTAACATAACTCCACCTCTGTTAAGAAAAAATATTATCAATTGGTAAAAAAAACTTTGATTATAGCTATAAAATAAATATATTAGTGCGTACATTCCTTTGTTAAATTAATCGCAAATAAATCGTATTATGCAAGATTTCTCTATTACGCATTCATATTCCTTTCACAAACTCATCACCGCGTGCTTCCCTTTCCAAATTTAGTTATAAGAGCGAAAGAAAAGCAGGTGAATGTGAAGGCGTAACTGATATGATTTTAAACTTTGCATATTGCTATCCAATCCACTTTGTCAAAACTCTACCAAATTTATTTAATACTAGCAACGCTCCAGTAGTGTTTGAGTTTATTCATAACATACAAAAATACAAATCTTTCCTCTTTATAATATTAGTATAGATTGATTTAAAACGTTAATATGTGTATGATATACCTATTAAACTAACCATACTTATTCTGTTTTTTTGTTAGGTATCGACAGACGAGCATGAGGTTCACTTATTGGTATGTGATACCTCAGCCACAGAACATCCGTCAATGATGCGCTATCGACATACTTTTTACTTCGAGCATTCGGAAATCCATAGACTGAAACCAAAATGCACAATGTGAACTTCACGGTTTTTCTATGAACGGTGGTTTGTTACCCTGTCGGAATTTCGATATTCTTGCCACTCATTCAATTCCCGGTTACCAGATATGGGCACTACATAAATAATCATAAAAGCTTAAGTTGTACTTAAATCTAATATTTGACACCATCATCCATTCCTACGTCTGCTTGAAGACCTCCTTCAAAATCATCCATTGCTTCCTATCCTGAGCTACCTTTGGCCACGTTCCTCCCGCTATTTCCATAATTTGGTACCAGCTTATTTTTTTGTTCCACCTTTCCTTAAATTATAAACATGTCGTCGTATAAATATGTCGTAAGAAATAAAAAATTTGAGCATCTCCAAAATGTGCCTGGAAGTTGTTGCTAATAAGCAATAATGCCGCCTTTAATGTTTGAGTTAAGATTAGTTTTTTAAGTTATCTTCGTGTATTATAGTCTAAGATAATTAATAAAGATTTCAATAACAGTAATAATAAAATAGAAAAAAATATGAGGAAGGTCTCACAAACAAGTGCCCCATTTTTATTTAAACTATCTATGAATTAGGACTATAAAAAATTCCTTCCAAATAGTTTCCTTAAAAATTACATTTCTCTGCTTATCTGCATTTTTTTTTAAAAAAAGGTTATTTATGTTATTGTTATATGAATTATCTTATTTGAAAAGATATAAGCATTTTGGTTTGCTATAAATATTTCTTACGATAGTGAAGTAGAGGTATACTACCTATTACTTTACGTATTAAAAAAATAGTATGTATGAGTAAAATGTATACATAATTTTAAAGCGAACTGGGTTATCTAAAACCTGTCAATTAAAGTATAATGAAAACAAAAATACAAGTGTTAGAGATTGTTATGAAATACCAGTGCAATTAAACTTTTTAAATATTATAAATTTCTAAATCGAAATGCGCTCAATTCACTTTGATGTATTACGTTTATTAGAGAAAATAATTTATTGACAGTAATTAAGCACACGAAATACCATTCATGTTATGAAATAAATCCATGTAGCTCCAGATACAAGCACATAATAATAATGGTTCTGGTTTTTATTTTTTTTGTACTGACTTTTTATTGTTTTCCGTAGTAGAGTAGCAATACAACACTCTTATATACTTACTAGCAATTCTCCAAAACATGTTTTTTGACAAAAAAAATTTGACGGGCTTGTTGGCGCGTTCGGTAGAACACCTTCCGTACGCATCGATGGGTCGAATCCCACCGGGACGACATTTTTATAATTTTCTATACGTCCTCACGTCTGGTAACTTAACTGACGGGCTCGTTGGCGCGTTCGGTAGAACACCTGCCGTGCGCATCGATGGGTCGTGGGTTCGAATCCCACCGGGAGCACATGCCTATAATTTTCTGTAAGCATGTATTCCCCACGTCTGGTAACTTCGGGCATTGATCGGGTGGGAGGAATATCTAAATTCCGACCGGTTAACGAACCACCGTTCATAGATGGAAAAGCCGTGAAGTGCATATTGCGCGTTTCGGTTTCAGTCTGTGGATTTCCGAATGCTCGAAGTAAAAATTAGGTCGACAGCGCATCATTGACTGATGTACTGTGGCTGAGGTATCACCTACCATCAAGTGAACCTCATGCTCGTCTGTCGATATCTAACAAAAAAAAAAAAAAAAAAAACTTCAGGCATTGAACGGGTGGGAGGAATATCGGAATTCCGACCGGGTAGCAAACCACCGTTCATAGATGGAAAAACCGTGAAGTACATATTGCGCGTTTCGGTTTCAGTCTATGAATTTCCGAATGCTCTTAGTAAAACGTAGGTCGACAGGGTATTATTGACTGATGTTCTGTGGCTGAGGTATCACCTACCATCAAGTGAACCTCATGCTCGTCTGTCGATATCTAAGAAAAAAAAAGTAAAATATGTTCAAAATAAATAACGATTGTCAATTGTTTTATGTAAATACTAAAGCTTAATATTTACAGTTTTTCACGAGTGACTGTAATATTTAGAATGTAACGTATGTTTGTATTACGATGTACCCATAATTACACTTGGTTGTGTAGAAAATAAATTAACAAGTATGGCACCACATAGAATGTTCATAATAGACGATGATTGTACAAAAATCTTCCATTGTCTGCCCTCAGTAACATTTGAATTTCTTAGAGCGTACTTGCTAACAATTACACTTTTATTCTTGTCGTAAACACGGAATCTTTATTTGTTAAACCTACATTTAAGAGACCATTTGCATGATATTGTTTTTTAAATATTCTAAAGTCCACGTCAAAGTAGGTCAAATAACAACAGACGTTGAACAACGAAAGCTTAACGTGGGCTTGCTACTATAATATCAAACTGGACTGGACTGTGTTTGTAACGAGTAAGTACTATTGATTACTCATAGGTCAACTTCGTTTTCAATATACATAACAGTTAGTTTTCTAAAATGCAAATTGTTTTCACATCACTGAGAATTAACTTCTTTTAAATTTAATGTTAACTAAACAATTGTACTTATAATTAAAAATGCCTTATATTTTAAAGATATATTTGAACAGAATTAAATTAAGTTAATTAACACAAATTACGCAAGCGCATCGCCAATTAGCTCAAGTAATAACAAAAGTTATGGATATTTAGTAAGCTGAATTTATTACAAGAGTTTATGCCCTAGATCACGATTCTATCATTGCGGACGCAAAGATTACACCGCTCAATAAATAATTACACGTTTGCAATCTCGCAAATAGCGCTTATATTGATAGACAAAGTTGTTATTCAAAAACATTAAATATTTATTGAAGTGCGATAAATTTTGCATAATATTACACTTACCTCCGCACAAGCATTCTTCTCATTAAATCTATGTTTAAAATTAAGTTATAAACAGAGCTTTAAGCATAACTCAATTTGAATTTAGAAATTATGATTGCTGTCGTAAATCAGTGATAAAACATATGCAACTATCCAATTAGAGAACATAAATAATGTGCCATATAAATGAATAAAATCCTGTCTACAAGGAGTACGCCTCCAAAACTTGTTGACGGTCTTATTTAAGCAATAGTCTTGCATTAGATCGTGAATTTAATTCCCGCGGGGCCTGACATGGTTATAATTTTCTAGAACGGGTATTAAAAAGGAGCAATACAATATTAGATAGGAAAAATCGTGAAGAGCAGCTTGCGCATTTCAGTTCACTCTAAGAATTTCCAGATTCTCGAATTAAATAAAAATTAAGACAACGTAACTTTATATTCTAGGCATCTTCTATCGAGTGAGCGCTCGTCTGTCGACATATCAGAATTTATATTTTGTATTATGTGCAGATGGAGAAACTAGCGTTAGCGTTCCCTTTAAAAAAAAGAAAATATATTTGTTTGTATTTTATTTTTATTTGTAACATAAAAAGAATATCCATAATTTATAGTCAGTTTGTTGGAGATCTAGAGTGAGCAGTGTTGCCGACCTGTGAGAAACCCACCCCCCTCCAGCATCTCTCAAAATCGCCCCGTTGACGTCAACGAGAGATCACCCTAGATTTTCCTAAAAATTTTGGTTCCAAATAGACATCCTGTTTGAGAGATGTAATGAAAAAAAATTACAAAATACACACTAACATAGTGAAATGGAGAGAATTATTTTTAAAAAATGTTCCCCCACGAAATACCCTTAAAAATATTGCCCCTAAAAACCCATTTTCATTTGACTTACCCCTAAATTTAGAGGGAAAACCGACAGAGAGAATCCTTAAATAATACTAAACACTTCATGCATAGACGAAAGCAGAGCCATCACAAAGCCCAAGTATCTATAAAGTTACATTAATTAATTATTGGTATTTCATAGATTCTGATGTGCAAAAGCTGTAATTATCCGTTTTCAGGCGTAAATCAATTGCTGATAATAATATGTAACTCTTCCGAGCGGCCTTGGAACGAGTATATTCAATTCAAATGGGTAACACACGATCAGAAGTGCGGGAATGTAGACCGAGGTCGATCTCTTATTAGCTAGTTAAACGTCGATTTGTCTTATCGATATGTCGTAAGTTTCGGGATTGGATCGGTTGGTATCATTAATCAAGAATGCAATCGGTATGCCAAATGCATTGAGTGTTAAATAGTTAATTCATATTGTCTATCTATCTTTTTATCTATTTAAATAAGAGAAATGTTTGTTTTAAGAATTCATAACAAATATGTTTATTTCCAGTTCTGCTGTCGATATATGATTAAGGAAGATGAATTTTCATTTTAAGACAGTCCTACTTATTTTAGAAAAAATATCTTGTTATTTATTTATTTTTCAATAATGTAAATTTTCAAAAAATTATTGATTAAAAGTATTATATACGTAATTAATTTTGATAACCTTGTAGCATGTTTTTTGCAAATAAATATTTCTTATTGTTATAATTTTTAGTTCGAGATCATAATATTTTTAAATAAAGTCTAAAGAAAATGTGAGAGCTGCGGTTGAGATAACGTTATAGTAATCTACATCAATATTGCTTTTATAGATATATAGATCTATAAAATCTTCACAATGCCATATACATACATATTTATTTGATATTGAAGGTGCGGGCGCTGCGCAGTAGGTACGGTATAGTTGTTCGGTATTTAAGTAATTAGTAATTACACATTACTTTTTTACTCAAACTGAACGCCTCCATAGCTCAGTTGTAAGCGCAATGCGTTTAGCATCGGTGGTCCTAGGTTCGAATCCATTATAAAAAAAAGATTTCGGTCGGGCAGGGCACAGAAGGTTGATCTGAACAGATACAAGATAAAATGACACAGATACAGAAATCTGCTGCCCAATGCCTCTCTAAGAGGCTCAGGTATTTACTTTTTTTGAATAAAATACTTTATACCGGATGAAAATGCGATTTATTATTTATCCCGACGTTTCGAATGTTTTTCAGCAAATGTGGTCACGGCAGGCTCGGACAGTCTGGTCTGCTCGGCTTATTATTAAATGATACCTTAGGTATTTGCTAAAAATTTTGTGTCGGTTCGGTTAAATATTAGTGAATCAATTTTGCTACTCTCTGACGATTGTGTTATTCTTGGTTAATGTATTTGTATTCAATGATTGATAAAAGCAATCCAAATTTTTCCATAAAATAGTTTGAAAACATTGGGAAAACAAACGGTATTGATAAACTTACCAACTTGCAACCTTAGTATGGTAGGCGACATTGACATTTAAATAAAATACTGTATACCGGATTAAAACGCGATTTATTATTTAAATTATTTATCCCGACGTTTCGGATGCTTTTCAGCAACCGTGGTCGCGGGAGACTGACGGTTGCTGAAAAGCATCCGAAACGTCGGGATAAATAATTTAAATAATAAATCGCGTTTTAATCCGGTATACAGTATTTTATTTAAATGTGTGATACTCGCGTTAATAAAAGACGACATTGACATTGTTTTGAAAAGTATTGAAATTCATTATAGTTACCAATATAGTTATTAGCAAAGTCACGAGTGCACATATTAAGACACACCTACTTTGGCCCATACCAAAAAAAATGTATTCATGGTATCTCTTAATAGATAAACAAACATTGATACTTAAATATATAATCAATTATCGTGTAATGACGGGCTCGTTGGCGCGTTCGGTAGAACACCTGCCGTGCGCATCGATGGGTCGTGGTTTCGAACCCCACCGGGAGCACATGCTTATAATTTTCTGTAAGCATGTTTTCCCCACGTCTGGTAACTTTGGGCATTGATCGGGTGGGAGGAATATCTAAATTCCGACCGGGTAACGAACCACCGTTCATAGATGGAAAAACCGTGAAGTGCATATTGCGCGTTTCGGTTTCAGTCTATGGATTTCCGAATGCTCGAAGTAAAAAGGTCGACAGTGCATCATTGACTGATGTTCTGTGGCTGAGGTATCACCTACCATCAAGTGAGCCTCATGCTCGTCTGTCGATATCTGACATAAAAAAAAAAAAAAAAAAAAATACAATCGTAACAGAATATACCTTATGTTCGAGTTAAAATATCTTCGTAAAACGTACGGAATGCTTTATGCTCTTCTTCTCTTTGTAAAACGTTCGGAAAGCTCTTTGTAGTCTAGATATTTTTATAGCTATTGCATATTCTGTTATGTTATTCAAAGTTCATAACCATGCATTACAAATAACTCTAATGAAATTGTTTGCTCATAAGCCAATTAAATCTGACAGACCATAAATAATAAGTCATGTTGATTAGATGTTAATGTCGTATGACCCGCTTAATAATAATGCGTAAAGTAACATAGTATGGATTTAATTAAGAAACAAAACAAGTTCTATACATGTTACTTGAAGATTAGTGTCTGTAGTGACGATAAGATAGGCATAATTTGTTCATGAATTTCAAGATATTACCAACAAAGTAATTATATCAATTATAATTAGATTAATTATTGAGAAACGAAATGACAAAACAAACAGATCACATTTCACTTTTTAATTAGAATAGAATAATCTTGGCTGTAAAGAGGTTCAGCCAAATGTCACCTGGAGGCTTTGGATGCGATGGAAAGGCATGCCAAGATTATAGATTATAGATGACCCATTATTGACTGATCACCGATTATTAAGCCTTGACGATAGCTGGAGAGTGGCAGGTCTTTCGGTGTTCTACCGATATCACTTCGCAGAGTGTGCGTTGTAGCTGTATAACCCGATCCAGCCTTTTTATCTTTGGACATCCAGACGCACGGCGGGCTTTAATTCTTACCAAACATCGACATCCCTTCACTCCGCACAAGTCGTTTCGCCTCCTCCTTCATCATGCCAACCGCTAAGGATTAGAACTCCCTGCGTGTGTCTTCCCCGAACAATACAATTTAGTACTTAAAACAAGAGTAGGTAAATAGGCACCTTCTAGGCAGTTGTGATTTACCACCCTTACCACGTCACCACTTACCACCAAGTGGGTTAGTGGTCAAACAACTGCCTATTAACTTTACCATAGGTGGAAAGGGCGTTTAGCGGAGATTGAGTGTCTCAGCTCCTGCGAACACAGGTTTTATTCAGTCGCCTTTCGGCTTCGATCAAAAGATTTTGAATTCTCGACGTAAAACCTCACAACTGTTTGTGGATATCTAACTTTATAAAAATCCATCAGACACAGAAAAAACTAAAAAATCTTTCAGATTCAAGTCTATTGTGTTCTCATACTAAAAATAAAATCAAGCAGTAATAGAGGAGGTTGGGTAATACAAATTACAGTATTGCTTTTAATTCACAGTTGATCAGCTCGACTAACGACCGTCGAAATTTGCGGCATGTCATCATTTCATTTTTAGACTTATTCAATAATTTTCTGTAATAACTTTGAGTAAGAGTATGCCTGAATTGATTTTTGTTATGCAAACAAGATGTTCAATTAAACGCTCTATTTATTAATATCTATCTATATAAATAAAAATGAATTGTTGTTCGTTAGTCTGATTAAAACTCGAGAACGGCTGAACGGATTTATCTTATCTTAGTCTTGAAATGTTCGTGGAGGTCTAGGGAAGGTTTAAAAGGCGAGAAAAAATCGAATAATTTCCGGGAAAACCCTAAAAACAGCCCTTTTCTATTTCCCATACAAACGTTTTCTAGAGTCAATTTAATTATATAATTTCGAAGCCAAAATTGTGGCAGAACAACGTCTGCGGGGTCCACTAGTCAGCAATAAAATAATTACGTGGCAGAGATCGGGTTTTAATCCGTTATAAAGTAATACTTACGTTAAAGTTAAATGTGTGATACTTACGTTAATGAAAGACAAAATTATAATTTGCATAAATATAACCATCCTCAAACAAACTTTGAATCAAGAAATACAGTTGATACTTTTGACAAACTTTCAAAATCAGTCCTCAAGAGAAAGATGCTTATCAGATGATTGAAAGTCGGGCCATAGTAGGTAGTATAGCCATGTATGAAGATCGAAAACAATGTAACGACTAACGGCAAGCTCATCGCTAAACAACATGGGTAAAGCGATTAAGAAACATGGCTTTGGTACTTAAGATATACATGTTTGGTTTTGTCTTTTGCTTTCGAGTAATTATGGCCAACATTTGCGGCAACATTGTATGATGTAACATTACGTGAAATTCGGATATAACCTGAATACCGTTATGAGAGCATAACAACAGCGGAATTACATTTTTCGATATATGTTTTTAAATTTTATAGTGGATAAATATGGTGATTTTGAAGCGTTTCAAGTGATATTAAAAGCGAGACAACCGCTACGGCCTCTAGCTGTTCAAATTTTGATAAACGCGTAAGTTTCGTAGAATATAAGAGGTTTATTATCTTAAAAAAAAATAACGTAAGAAACCCCATTCATCTTAAAGCTAAATACTTCGAGGATATTACGAGGAGTGATCTAACTAAATTAAAAAATAAATGTCCTAATCATTACTTTTTACTAGTGCGATTTTAATCCGAAATTAAATAAGTACTTAAAAAATTATATATATTTTTTAATGTTAGATATCGACAGACGAGCATGAGATTCACTTGATGGTAGGTGATACCTCAGTCAACGAACATCAGTCAATGATGTCGACCTACTATTTCATTCGGAAATCCATAGAACTGAAACCGAAACGCGCAATGTGCACTTCACGGTTTACCATCTATGATTATATACTTTATATTTAATATTATACACAAATAATCACAGACTGGCAAATAGGATCTCTCATGGCTAAAGAAAATATAAAATATTTAAGTATTAAACGATTTATAAATTAATGTATCAAATGAAATCAGTGTCCTATTTCCTTATAAGAATTCCATGTCAAGTATATTTTATCTAATTGCTAATACCGTGACCCACCGCAAAAATCGTTCGCGCAGTCGGTAGATCTGTTTCACAATTTGCACAAAAACTAGACTCGTTCAGCACCTAACGGAGCAAAATTTGTTCAAAATTTAGTGCAATGAAAAATAATTCTTCTTGTACCTAATCTAGCCAGAAATGTTGAAATCTTAGTTTTGTAGTTTTAAAATTACTTAACGAAACGATTGTAATTAAAAACTAATAAAAAACGTTTGCGTTTTATTAAGTGTAGATACGTTGAGTCCTAACCACTTTTTATTCTATTTTAATAGCAAACAAATCTGAACAATTTTTTTATATATCTTGTTAAAGTTTATATTACATTTTTCTTATCATGTATCTCATTTGTTACTTTACATTTAATTAAAATTTCCTTGTCTACTTAGCTAACGTTAGATTTATTAATTTGCTACGCAGCAACATTGCGATTACGATCTAGTTTCGCAAACTGTTTAAATATATTGCAAACTTCATACAACATCAGATTAAAGATGCCTCTAAATAGGTTGTAACTATAAGTGTTCTGATGCATATTTGCAACGGGTGGGCGTGTAAATTGAAAATTGTATCAATATGAACCTCGCAGTCATGTGATGATGAAGGTCGGACCATTCTAACAGGGATGTATAATTCGCAATCCACTCGCAAAATTCGTTTGCCAATTATTTATACGTGGTTAGATAACGTGAAGTAAATTTTAATTAACGGCAATTACTCTATTTCATTATGCATATAAATTCAACATAAAATCTATATTTCATAATTGTATTTTCGTAGTAGGTAAGTAATTATTTTTAATATTTAAAATTATTTCTCAATCACAAGTTCTCTGTATGGGTCACGTGGACAGAAAACAAGGTACAAATTTTAATACAAAAACGTTTATAGAGAATTGTTATAAAAATATTAACATTTTTACGGGCTCGTTGGCGCGTTCGGTAGAACACCTGCCGCCGTGCTCACCGATGGGACGTGGATTCGAATCCCACCCAATATATTTACAGACAATCTGTAAACATGTCTTCCCCACGTCTTATAACTTCGAGCATTGAACGGGTGGAAGGAATATATCGAAATTCCGACCGGGTAACGAACAACCGTTCATAGAGTGAAAAACCGTGAAGTGCATATTACGCGTTTCGGTTTCAGTCTATGGATTTCCGAATGCTCGAAGTAAAAAGTAGGTCAACAGTCCATCATTGACTGATGTTCCGTGGCTAAGGTATTACCTACCATCAAGTGAACCCCATGCTCGTCTATTGATATACGAGGGTGAATCAAAAAATTCTTGGAATCAATATTAAAAAATGCAAAGATTTAAATAATAATATTTTATTTTTCTACATAATCTCCCTCCAATGCAATGCATTTAGAATAACGCGTTTCTAACTTCCTTATTCCTTGTGAAAAAAAATTATTTTCTTGACTCTCGAAAAAGTCCTCTACGGCAGCTATAACCGCGTCATTATGGTGAAATTTTATTTGAAATGGAATTTCCTCTTTTAATTTTGGAAATAAGTGAAAATCACTTGGGGCTAAGTCCGGAGAATATGGTGGGTGGTCAAGGAGATTGAAGCCAGCACAGCGGATTGCGTTGAGCGCAACTTCCGATCGATGAGCAGGAGCGTTATCTTGAAGGAACAACACGCCCAACGACAGTTTTCCACGACGTTTTTCTTTAATCGCTTCACGCACTTTCGGGATTAAATTTGCATAATAGGGTCCAGTACCTAATCGTCTGGCCTTTTGGCATGTAATCAATAAAAAGGATTCCTTCACTATCCCAGAACACAGAGGCCATAACTTTGCCAGCGGTAGGAGCAACTCGAAATTTCTTGATGGATGGAGAGGATGGTCAAAATGGTGGACCCACGTTTCATCCATGGTGACAAGACGACGGCAAAAATTATCCGAATCACGCTGGAACATTTCGAGATTACGCTTGGAAATTTCCAAACGTCGCTTTTTGTTTTCGTCGGTTCACATTCGTGGCACCCATCTTGCAGACACTTTTTTGAACCCCAGTGAATCAATTAAAATGGATTGAACGCTACCAAAAGATATCTTTAGGATCTCAGCTATATGTTTTACAGTCATTCTTCTGTCTTCCAAAACCAGATTCACAACCTTTTTGACATTTTCTTCTGTAACGGAGGTTGAAGGCCGCCCAGAACGCAGGTCATCTTTACAGCTTGATCTACCTCTTTTAAATTCAGCCACCCAGTACGCAACCGTAGAATAGGGTACAGCATCACCCCCTAATGTCTGCTGAATGTCCAAAAAAATTTCCTTCGTAGACATTTTTTTCAAACTGAGATATTTTATCACCGCACGTAACTCACTTTTATCCATAATTTTGACTTTTTAGCAACTCGTTGCACAAAAAAATTTATTACATGCGAACGAACTGACAAAAACAAGTGACAGTCTGCATAAATATAGTGTGATAGACACTCTTTAATTTGAATATCGAACTTGATCCAAAAAGGTTTCATATATATGCACTTCTAAGAACTTTTTGATTCACCCTGGTATCTAACATAAAAATCGGCCAAGTGCGAGTCGGACTCGCACACGAACTGTTCCGTACCATTTTATTCTGTTTTTTTAGTATTCGTTGTTATAGCGGCAACAGAAGTACATCATCTGTGAAAATTTCAACTATCTAACTATCATGAGATACAACCCGGTGACAGATGGACGGACGCGCAGCGGAGTCTTAGTAATAGTATACGGAAACCTAAAAATACAATTAGTTCTGTTTCCTTAAAGTTAATCCTGTTTTTTAAAGAAACAGGATGCAATTAATTTTATTTTTTAACCAATGTGTTAATTTATTACATTAAAGTCAGATTAGTGTTCGTTAGTGCTTCCTTCTGCAGAAGTACCTACTCTATGATGGAAGTGCAGTTATACTTCTAAGCAATCTGACATATTGTACATTATATTCCTTACTATGATTTAGTCAAAATTAAAAAAGAATTAACTTTTGTCTAAATAAACTATATTTCCAATCAATACAATATACCATAGGTTATGGCTAGGGTTATTTTTAACTCTTTTATGATGCACCTTTTGTAGTCGAGTCGAAAAACGATTTATGAAATCTATCGTGCGCCAGATGTTCCATAATAAGTATCTCCAGATTCATTGGCTACTATAATATCATTTAAGAAACTTGGCGAAAGGTACATCCGTTTTGTAGAGGCCATGCGAAATACGATTACCTACTTGATCATTTTATTTAGTGGCACGGCGCTGTGTAGGTATATTATATGTCACCTAGAACATAGCAATGTAGGTGTGTCTTATACAGGTTCAGTGTTTCATAACTTTGACCCAATATCGATATACCATTATTACTTAAAGTTTAATTGATTTTAATAAAAAGTCATTGCTATCATAAAAAGTCATTCCTTTGGCAGCTGTCATTACTACCAGTAGGTTTTAAGCTTATGCATACCTTTACATCATATCCAAACCAATAATGGACAAATACAGTCTGAACTTCTTTAGTAGGGTTAATTACTTCATTTATAAGCAGGTTTATATGTTTTGGTCTTGCTTAGTTTCGTTTGGTTTTAGGTGCTGAATTAATACAAAAAAAAGATCTTAAAACACAAAATAAATATATACCTATTTGTTCAACAGTTAAGGTAGATGTATAATTCGAGCAGTACAGTACATTCATTCCCATGATAATAAACAGAGTGTTTACGTATAGGTATTTCTATGTAGGTAACTAGTTCGTAACGCGGCACTATTCTCGTCACCGACACCTAAGTTATAAAGTTATTACTTAAATATGATATTTATTAGCAGGCTTACCGCAATTCAGAGACATGCTTAATAATTTTTAAATATTAAAATTTTATGGGAATTAATTAATTATCATCCAAACACCTGTACGTAAATACTTACAGGTGTTTGGATGATAATAGTATTTACTATAGTGCTAAGATATTACTAAACAATAAATAGTAAATATCCTCATTGTTAACACTTTTAATCTGATAGTTAAAGCTGCTTCTAAATGGGCAATATTTTATTGCAATATAGTGCCCGACAACATTGCCAGCAATACCAGGCAGTCTTTGCAATATTGCGGTAATGGCCCGGTCATATATTTGGTATGGCCAAGCGTTTTGACGTGTGTGTGGCAATATTTCCGAACGATCGCTTGACATTCGAAAATACTGAAATATTTCCGGGCAAGTTATATTTTTGTTTCATTTTTTGCTATAAGTGCATCCCTTTCTGACGCGTTGGGGTTGTTGTCTTTGACGAACTAATAAAGTTCTTACACGATCAAACTGCAATCAAAAATATGAAAGGGTCACGGTCAAAACTGTCTCCAAAATTATTATACAATAGCAATATACTCGTCGATACTCGCTTATTTTGCATTCGGTGAATATTTCCTATAAAATGACCTTAAATTACCTCAGTCTGATTGTTTTTCTTTAATAATAAAACAATTCAGAATCTTTGATTATTTATATGTCATTTAAGTTCAGAATAATTTGTGAATTATTTTTTTTATAATTCGTTTGTATAGACCGCCTCCGTAGTTCGAAGGTAAACGAGTTCCGAGTTCGAATCCCGGGAAAATTATTAAAAATAATATGTATATATAATTATATTTTTAGATTTGGTAGGGCACATAATACCTCCTTGCCTGTTAAATAAATAAACTGTGAAACGGACACACAAATTTGTCTGCCCCATGCCTCAATTGGAAATTCCTTGTCTAAGGCATTCACTCGATCAGCATTTCATAAGCGAATTCGCTCTGCTTTACATCGTGATGTACGTGAGAGGATGCTGTAATATTATTTACCTTAAGATGTGGCAATAGTGCTTCAATAGCTTTATTCGTAACCACTATATAATAATATAAATGTTGTACTGTGTTATATCTATATAATATGTACATATAATATTATAAAAATAAAAAGTGACGAAATATTTCCGGGTTATCACTCTTTTGATTGATTTTTGTCCTTTACTTATTAGATTACAATTTTCATCGTCTTGTCTACAAAATAGAATTAGGTACTTGCGTTTGTTACCATCATTTTGACAACTGTATGGTTATTGATTAATTAATGTCATAACGCCTTCTTTTTTTTTAATTAGGTACACATGAGCCTGAAGTTCAGACGATGGTAGGTGATACCTCAGCCAAAGAACATCAGTCAGTTTTGAGCATTGGAAAATCCTTAGACTGAAACAGGTAATACGCAATGTATGCAGTGGCGGATTTACATACTTCCTAGGTGTAGGGTATTACCTAACTATATATAATTATTTTTATTTCTATGCCGCCCCTAAAATCTGCCACCCTAGGATCAAGCCTTCTCATCCTGCTGGTAAATCCACTGACGGTATGGGTCTCCATCTATTAACGGTGCTTTATCCTGGTCGAATTTTTTGTTAACCACCCGCTGCCGGAAGTGACCAGACGTAGGGAAAAACCTGTTCACAGATAGAGTTAGATAAGGCTATATATAAAAAAATAGTTTTTAAAAACTGTACAAAAGCAATTAAGGAATACATAATAACATATCGGCAGATTTGGTAAAAGTTGTTGCTGATGTAACACATGTGAAGCTAATTATAGCGAGATGTAATAAAATCGATAAACAATTTTTATAAAGTGATTGGAGAGTATCTATGTAAATGATCACCAATTACAGTTTTCGAATTGAATTATTTTATATAAATAATTTAATGCTGGAGAAAAATGTCAAAGAACTGAAAAATCATCATTGCTTCTATCTATGTGAATCACTTATAAGAATTATTTATTCTTATAAGTGATTTCCCGAGTCTCCTGTGGGGTATGAGGCAGATTCATTTCTGTGTCTGTTTCACTGATCAATTTTCTTTACAGACAAGTTGGTGATCAGTATTCCGTGTTTGTCAAATTTCCCTGAAACCACCTTGCTCAACGCGCTTTCCATTGATATGATTATGGAGACGGTGATCTCAATATCTCGTAAGAATTATTAATTAAAGAAACCCGTTTCTTTCATTTAGTTATAATATATTTAAAATCTCAAATTGATAAAACATATTACACAGAAAACTCTTTTACAATAATATTATAATTAACAAAAACTGCAATGGAACGGGCGTGAATGGAGCTTACTTAATGATGGGTGATTCTAGTTGGCCACGCAATTACTATTACCATTGCCTATCATCAGGCTATGAACAGCACTACACTAAAACTACCGATCGGACAAATTACCGAGGTTTTAATAAAAATTGTTAAATTTCAGGTTTTCATTTTACTTGAATTTACTGCACGACGTTTTTCTATAGATATGGTTCCCTATATAATTATGTAAGTTCAAGAAAAAAGGAGTTTAACAAGTTTTATTAGTCTCAAAAGCGGTCATTTGACCGCTCTGATAGGTACACATTACGACAAAACGATAATCGCTCCTGCGTTTAAATACAAAACAAAGCTAGATATTACGAACATACCTAATATTGTAAAACAAATTACCTGCCCTACGGCAACTCTAAATCTTTCGACTCTCAGGTATAATAACATGACAATTAAAGTTTAGATTTACTAGAATGCCGTAGTGCTGGGTATAATGCTTCGGCATATTGAAGCGGAGTTAAAATTAGCATAGTTTAGGCATTTTTTAAAAAAATCTGTGGGCCAGAAATTAAAATTCGGGCTTCGATTAAACCTCAGTAAATTGCACAAGTTTATTAAGACACAAATAGATTATTTATAGTTTATTGTTAAGTTTAGTAGTAGCTCATTCAAATTTATTTTGGTTGGTTACGTGTAGTGTGACTACTTTGATCAACTCTGTGGATCAGTGGTATGCGCGTTGCGTTCAGCACTGGGAGTCTCGAATTCGAGTCCCAGAGAAACGTTTTAAACAAAAATGTTGCGGTGGGACAGGACTTAGAAGACTGATCACCGTATCACAAGTATGTCTGTAAATAAAATGTATAAGTGAAACAGACACAGAAATGTGTCTGCCTCATGCCCCAATAGAGGACTCGGGAATTCACTATTTATGACTAAGTACATTATTACGCTATCGAGTACCTTTCGAAACGAAGTGGTTCGATTCAGAATATTGTAATCTACTTCTCTGGTGCTTACGTCTTAGCAATCTGGTTTTGCTATCAATTTCAACCACAAGTGGTGAAATCGAAATAGTTCTGACACGTCTAAGAAAACTCATGCACATAATAGCAAATTAGATACTTGAATGTTATTGTAATACTAGCTGTACCTACCTCTACTTTGAGGTATGTGTAGCACTTGTTTCACAATACTATGCAATGGTGATCTGTAAAACATGTGCAGAAACTCAAATTGTATATAATTAATAATGTAAATAAATTAAATGTAACCAAAGAAACTTACAATCGAGACAAAATAAACTTTATATCGTCTATGCTACATACACGACATGACTTGTAGGTAAATTGTAGGTGTCCAAAACACTTCATAATGTGATGAAGCGTTTCACTTCAAACCTGAAG
Source organism: Anthocharis cardamines (assembly GCA_905404175.1). Classification (NCBI taxonomy): domain Eukaryota; kingdom Metazoa; phylum Arthropoda; class Insecta; order Lepidoptera; family Pieridae; genus Anthocharis; species Anthocharis cardamines. Next base: position 8,761,995 of record FR989959.1, read on the forward strand.
CGTTTTCACTTCAAGCTTTAAAGAAAACAAATTTTCAAGCTTTCTCGTATTTACTTGCATTTTGCTAAACTTTTTTTACTATTTTAAGATAATATAAAATGTATAATAGATGTGCCAAGCTTTACGCTATCTTAAATAATGTCACGGAAACATTTCTACCAAATTTCATACTGATTTATTTACAAACACCAGAAAAATAAATTCTTAAAGGCCGGCAACGCACCTGCAAGCCCTCTGGTGTTGCGGATGTCTATGGGCGGCGGTGATCACGTGAGCCGCCTGCCCGTTTGCCCCCTATACTATAAAAAAAAAAACAAAATTAACAATTATGGTACAAAAAGTCGAAATATGAATTGATAAAAAATGTTTAAACCTAGAAAACTAGATATCAAGTTAAATGAACACCTCATGAATTTTTTGACACCTTTGGTAGAAATAGTGTTCTATTACTCACTTTAATTTAGCATAAAATATACTATCGAATACATGCACTAGTAAAACAAATAATATAACGTACCTACATACGTGTGACAAATCAGGAATGTAAGAAAGATATTCCAATATCAATGTATAAAATCTCCATATTCTTTTCAAATATTATTTAAATAATTCATTGTAAATGGATAGTAGGCATGTACTTGAATATTCAGATCTCATACAATTAATTTAGGACCTCTGGCTGAGTCGAAGTGGAGAAAATTTCAAGGGCCTTTCTAAGTATATTATAATATAATAACATAACTTGTTACATCACATTTTTTTTTTAAATATTTATTACTATTTGAAGCCCTTTAGCAAACGAGCCAGCTTAGTAATTTTACGAACTTTTTTACGCCACCTTTTAATATAAAAACTGGGGGAAAAAAAAACAATTCCTAATATTTTGTAAAATATATTTATTAGAATAATATTCTTAAAAATAAAAGTAACATAAAAAAAAACAGAAATACTTAACATAACATATTACAATATATTTGTAAAATACAGATTCAATTAATGCTATTGCAATTATTATTGTGATTTCATTTTAATATCATAATTATTATAATTTGTAAAGTTATAAATATTATTTAATTGTAGATAATATTTTGTAGGATAAAATATAAAGGCATCGTTGTCACAGCCAGCATTAATTTATCATCAAAGTAAATAAATAATATTTATTTGCTTAGATTAATAATATAAAAATAATCAATTATTAATCTAAGCTTATTTGTATAGCTTAGTATTAGTACTAAAGTAACACAACGCGCCATGCAATGTTAATATCTAAAGGGGTGGCTAGGAACATGCATGTTGTTTAAATTTACTTGATATTTTTTCCCTTGAATCCTTATGGCCCAGATATTATGCCTAAACAATTATTTTCTTATTTAGTTCGTGTTTAATTGCAAAAAATATTAATTAAAATGTGTAAAATAAGGGAGAGAAATTCAAGTTTGCAAAACGCATCACCATTGGTCGAAACAAAACGTGACGTCACCTTACACATTCTGTCATTTATCGGCATCGATTTATCTGGCGTCCATCGACATCGAAGATGTCGTCAAACACTGGTTACCATAGTTACCTCACTCTATGCGTCACTGAGCGTGTAATGTGATGTCATCCAAAGCCCGCGAAATATGGCCGCGTTTAAACAGATCAAATTTTATCGATGTTTTCAAAGTAATTTTAAAAAATAATTTGGACATTGCCAAGAGTATTTATATTTTTTATTAGGGTAAAATGATGTAACAAGTCGATAAAAAATATAAAAAAAATGCATGCATATTCCCTATTGTGATAGACGTGAAGTGTTTTTCTCTAGACTTCACTTTTTTAGATTATAATATAATCTTAGTCATAATCATTATTAGTTATATTAGGTTAATATCAAAATTTGTACGTCCCTAATATATCGATATTATTTTATGTGTAAAATTCAACTCCTTAACGTTTCATTTTATGAAACATACTTGAATGTTTTTTAAACAGTATAATTTTATTTTAATCGAATATTGGCATTACTTATCACTAGTTTAAAAAAATAAGGTGTTATAATATGATTTATGTAATATTTTACTATAATTACAAGGATTTTTCGAGACAATTTCGACATTTTTTCGGACAATTTCGAGGATTAAAATTTTCAATGACTTTTAACAAAAACTCTGTTTGAACTGAGAATATTGAGACTGCGTTTAATTGATCAAACTCTAATTATATTTATTATCTATGGGTAAAACAAGACTAAGTTAAGCCTCAACTTATTTTCACTTATAAATTACTCAAAATATTAAAAAATAAGCCTCTATTATCATAGTTCAAAATTGGAGACTGTAAGGGAATATAAAGCATGGTCTTTTCCAAAACAGTTTCTGTTCGTTGGAAGAAACAATAACAAAGAAAGTTCTATGTGCTCCCATATCTAAATGACCGAAGTTATAAACAAAAACGTAACAAGCGAAGCTCAAGGTTAATCTTTTGACCGCTTGTGTCGCATTTATGCGACAAGTATTTCGCCGCGTTTGTCTACCGCCCGTTTCGTATTTCTGTGTTGTTTGTTCTATTTTTGTCCTATGAGGCTATGAACAGCGTGGTACAACTAAAATGATTATTCAATAATTCGTACCTCGTATTCGGGCGCTAGAAATACGGCAAATGATATTCAGCCAAGTGGTTAAAAGGTTTAAAAAAAACCAGTTCCTCAAAGGGATTACCCCGACTCCCTAAAAACGTCAATTGATATTTAAACAAGCGGTTCAAAGGTTAAAAAACCAGTTCCTCAAAGTACACCCGACTTCCTAAAACCGTTACACATTGCAAATAGCCTGATAAGCCTCCACGTGTTCCCCGAGAGCTGGGCTGATGGTGAGCTGCCGACTGGCCTTCAAGAAGATAACGACTCCGGGCCGAAGGGCTATGGGCTCCGTGTCGCACCCCTCCCCAGTACCCGATACTACTATTATTATACTAGGGCTCGGACGCACTATAGTGTTGTAGGAATCCCCACTATCCACCTGAAAAATACTAGTTTTTTAAAAGCAAGTTCAAATGTACTGTATAATCAGTGTTCAATATAAATAAGGGATGTAGCAATATCTTCAATTTTCGTTGATAAACATTATTCATAGTGGAACCAAATCGATAACTCCCACGAGAGTTGTGGTCACTAAGAAAATTAATTAAAGTACATAAAAAACAAGTACATAATTTGAGAGAGAGATAGTATTAACCATTGATAAAAAAGGGAATTCCCTGGTAACATAGAGGAGACATATTTATGTGTCCGTTTTACTTATGAATTTTCTTTATAGGCAATTAGTTGATCATGTTTTCTGTGCCATGTCTGACCATAAACATTTGATTTATTACGATTCACGATTCGAATTCGATCCTGGGGATTCGAACCTTGGAACTCCAGTGGTAAACGCAAAAAGACTTTGCCAATCATGATATTTTTTACCTAGAAATTACACTAATATTATAAAGAGGAAAGATTTGTAACAAATAAACTCTAAGCTACAGGACTAATTTCGAAAATTCTTTCACCAATAGAAAGCTACATTATTAGAGAGAAACAGGCTGTGTTTTTGTGTATACTACATCTACGTTGTACCTAGTACTATAATGTATAAATAGTGTTGCTAGTACTTTAATACAAATAAAAAAATTAAACAATTACCCTTATTTTAACAACAGCAAAGTCGGGAACTGGTGGTCTCCAAATACAGCTGTTGGAGTCTTCTAATTGAGGAGTAAACAGCATTTCACTGGGATGGTAGCTATTGTAGTCCAGCATACCGATCAGTGTTGGAACATCAATTTGCTTAGGAGTGAGGCCTGCTCGAACCACATTGTCCGAACATGCCATACATTCTATGCAATCTGAAAATACATTTCACGTCAATAAAAAGTCATTTATAGATCATTATAATATCATACTAATATAGTATTCAATGAACATCAAATCCGCACTCGAATGTGTCCAAACTAAAAGCGGAAGAATCAACTGAAATGAGATTTGTTTAAAATACATTGTGGCGATCACATGTTTTGCCAGTAATAAATATACAAATGTTTTTTTGATTTTATACTTTACAATTTTACAAGTACCCCAGTATCGGAGTATGCTTTACTGAATTAGCAATTTTTTTAGTTGGCGCCTAAAAACAATGAGCGGCTTATCAGACTACATAAGAGATTACAGAAAGAGAATATGCATCAAATCAAGTTTCAGTCAAAATTGAGCTCTAAAATTAATTATCTAAGACATAAATTAAAATGTTAAGTTCAATCACACATATCTAAGTTTGTATAGGTGGAATCCCAGACACACCTTTTCGTGAATTATGTATGACCCTAAATCCATTTAATAGTCAATGACATAGACTGTTGGATTTTTTTATACACTGAATGTGCACTGGTTAACATCTGTTTTAACACTAAATTTTTAAATATAATTTTACGCTAGAAAAATCTGTAGCCATTAAAATCTGTAGTTTGTCAAATATTCAGCTGGAAGAAAAGGATAAACGTAAAAGAACTCACCTTAGACGCCACTAAACAGACACTTAAATTAATTATTTTTAGATCAATGGTGGCATCACACCTGTGATCGGTAGGTCACTGTCTTCAGCCACAGCCAAAGGACAAGGGTCTAATTTTGGATAGACCATACATTTGACATACACAATAATTAATTATTATATTTTTACTAGCATATCCATACACATTAAAATTTTAAGAAAAATTATTGCATTACCTCCATTTAAATAGGCGTGCGGCAGGTTTGGTTTTAAGAAAATTGCTTGACCCGGACGCAGTTGCATAAAGTTCATGAAGTATGGAGCCCAACATCCCACATCTCCAGGATAATCTGAGTGCAGCTGCTTTAGTAGCGGGTAGAGAAGAAATGTCTGTGTTGATGCATCTAGAATTTAATAATTTAATAAGATATTAAGCTAGTCTATATGCTCTACTATTTTGCTCACATTAAAAAGCATTACAATATTTTTTATTTTTTTTATTTTTTTAATTTTAATTTTTTTTTGTTCTTTTATATATCTTTTTTGATTATTATAGTTAATTACTTAAAGATGTCATGTGGAACATGGTGTAATGGTTGCAGCTCCTTACAAAACATTTGTAAAACAAAAACTTGGCGATTAAAGCGTGGCGGCGAGTTTATTGCCAGTTCTTCTCGTCCGTTCGATTTGAGAACTGGCAGTAAATAGAAAATTAGAAGCATTGAATATGTATTTTTTATTGACGTTCATAAGTGTACATTGTGTTACCTAAATGAATAAATGATTTTTGAATTTGAATACACTAAATGAGGTCATTAAACTTATAGTAACCTTCCTGGTATCTGAATGTGTATAGCGATGTTCTATTTGTTAATTGAATGCAATTAACCATTATTATACATGCTATTAAAAGGTTTGAAGCAAGGACTGAATACTGGTCAATTTACTATGGGAGTTATACCGGTATAATAAAGGTTTTTGTTAATATTCTTTTGTTTTTATTCATATTTACTGAAAAAAATTACTTTGGTAAGTTTAGTGTGTATTACTCTTTAAAACTTATAGCATGGTATCTCAGTCAGACACTTATTTTGGAAAATAAAAATTAACCGGTTTCAGTCCCTGGTTTGAAATGGAAACCTATATTAATTCATGTTTATATAACTTCAATATACAAAATGGATTTTTTTATAACAGTTCTTGATAAAGAATTTTATCTCCTTTAATGCAATAGGGATGTTTCATGGGTTCAGCTACGCAATCAATATATTTGAATAAAAATTTGTGTTCCAATCAGAAGTATGTGATCAATATTAAATGCTTGTTGCCAAAGAATTCGAATCCTAGACTTAAAAATATTAATTCACTCCATAGTAGTCCTACTAATCTGAAAGAAACCTTAAACCTTAAATACCTTCAGTTTTAAGCCTATTCAAAAGGCTGTCCAGGCCATTAGCTACTTTATTCTTGTCACAAGTCATCAGAGATTGGAAAACATCTCTTAGTAATTCTGCCATATCACCTTCACCATTGTGAGCCAGTAAAGCATTAACACTGTCATCTGACAGAATTTGTCTCAGTTCTGGCAGATCTGTAAAATAAATTGTTACAAATATTTTATCTATTTTCTTTTTGTATGAAGTACATATGGCAATTATATATTATTACTTAATGGGAAGTAAACAAACTTATTAATTCAATATGTACATTATATTATATTGCCTTTAGAATCTCAGAAAAATAAAAAATATTATTGCTTTGGTTCATGGTTAGGCACAGAAAGTACTTGCCTATAATATAACCACGTCATCAGATATCTATGACATGGACACATTGTATCTGCCCCATGCCTCACTAAGGGTGTCTTATTCACACACTGCTTAAAATGTTTTTTTTTCTTTCATAACAATTAACATCCCTAAAAATTACATTATCATGGTTATAGGTTATACAAATGATTTCAACTTACTGTTTATGAAATTCTTAATTTCTGAAATAGGTCTGAAACCACAGAGGCCTTCAAATGGTGTAAGTGCAATAGCCAGTTCTGGTTTGTGATTAGGATCTTTGTAGAGGTCAGGAAAGTTTTTATGAAGTTCTTCTGCATGTTCCTAAAACATTAAGATATATATAGTAAGTTTGTTGAAGTATTAGTTATATATCAGTACTAGTGGACACCGCAGACGTTGTTCTGCCACAATTTTGGCTTCGAAATTATATGATTATTCTTAAATTTGAATATGCCCATTTACCCACTATAATTGTCTAATATGTCACTGATTTGCAGTGGACATCTGTTATTCCAAAAAAGCTAAGAATGCATGATGTGAGCTGTCAAGATGGCGGAGTTCCGAATCTAATTTATTTTATGCATATATTTTTTTCCTGATTTTTTCCAATATTTTAATAGCTTATATCTTATTCCGGACATAGAGGAATCCAACAAATAAGATATCGTTAAAATCGGTACAGCCGTTCTTGAGTTATAAACGGTGTAACTAATACAACTTTCTTTTATATATATAGATTATCACTTGAATATTTCAAATTAATATCATATTACCTTTGTAGGGTGAGCTTGTATGGATAGAGCCTTTCTTACTGAAAGAACTTTGAGCAAAAATGGCACAGATACATTAAACTTCTTTCTCACATCGGGTCCAATAGCATCTACATTACTCTTTAAGTATTCTGACAAATTAATATCTCTTTCTATAATAACCGATGGACCATTAGGGTGGGTGCCCATCCATAACTCAGCATAGGGTTTTGTTGGATCAATGGATGCAGTAGGATCAGCACTAGCAACTAATTTCGCTACCATGCTATCGGGACCTATCTTTCCCCACTCATAATTTTGAACTTTACACTGCAATTCCATTATGTTTAAACCTGAAATCAATTTATTAGTTACTAGCAACGCGCCCCGGATTCACACCGGTGCAGTATAGATGTACTATACACAAAAATAGCCTATGTTACTTGCTGATAAATGTAGCTCTCAATAGGTGAAAGAACTTTTAAAATGGGTCCGGTTGTTTTTGAGTTTAAAATATTACTAAAACATAACCTGCCATCAGATAATATTATTTACCAATACAATGTAACACACAATAAACTTACTTTACTAAAAGGCTATTAAGAGTTATTGGCAGTTATTATCTAATAGATTTATTAGATAATTACTATGATATTGAGTTTAACTGTACCCAAGATGCTACAACATTATATACAAGAAATACCTCTGTAGTGTAATTTTGACCAACGCACTTATATTAAATATTTACGGTACATACTTGTTTTATGCCGTACGTGCGATCCTAATTGTTTAAATTGACTGAAGTAGGCAATACTGTTATTAAAATTGCTTTCAAATTTTGTAGGCAATTAACGACTTGTCAAATAGTCAATTGACTTTTTGAATTTTGATTGAACTTACCAGGGTCGGATTCAGACTCTCAGAAAATTATTGTCTATGGAAATTTAATCCGGTAAAAGTTATTTTATTTAAATGTGTGATACTCGCGTTAATAAAAGATAAGATTATATTCAAAACTACTATAACTATGAAATCCAACACTGGAGCCTATTACATGCGCTAAAATGTACCCTGTTACATAGACTAATAATTGATCTAATTTCCAGGCCATTTTTTATTTGACATTTTCAATATTAGACAATGTTTCCTTGCACATTGATTCGCACGGATTTGGATTTTGCTTAAGTAGTAAGTACCTATATAAGGGATTTTGGGATGTGCCTATGTCATCAATCATCACAGTCTAACTAGGTAATAGAGAACTTAAAAGGTGGAGAATGACAAAGTGAAACATTACTCTATGGACTGAAACAAGTCTCAATGCGCACAGCGCATGTTGCACTGAGTTATCCGTTATGCGAGCATTAAATATTGTAATTGCAGCATTTTTTTATGTTTGCTAAATCAAAGATTATTTCTTTTTTTATGACTTTATTACTTGAGATTGAAAAATACGTATTTTAATAGAAAAAAAATACATATTTTGCACAATATAAGTATTACTTATTCTACTTCCAGCTGTGAAATATTACTCAGTGTATAATCACAGCAGCTAGGCAGTGTAGAAACTGTATTTGGAGTCCAGTATTGCTAACATATTAATAATAAAATGATAATATAGGTTTTTAATGAAGATATAGATAATAGATATATCTTTTCCAATAGTCAGTGGTCTTTAGCGTAGCGTCAAATTATTGATCTATTATTATATGATTGATTGCATTAAAAAAATAAATATACAAATTGTAGTATTCTAAGTTGTATTTAATATCCAATTCAATTCTAAGTAGTGTAAAAACTTTTACGTTTTAAATATTCATCAACATCATTCCTCAAACTGTCTAGCGCATATTTGGAAGATCTTTCATCTATATTTTCTGTCTCCTTCAAATTGTTTTTAATAGAACCTTCAAGACCTGTGGTTTTACTCGGTATAGCCACTCCTGAAAGACCGCGGTTGAATACTTCTACGTTGATAGATTCCTCATTCGGTTCACAAACACTAGGTTCGTTAAAATTGGACATAACTTGTAGACCAAGATTATGTCTGACATTCTTGTTCGTAGGGTTTAATTTGGTGTCAAAATTGTTTAGCTCCAAATATGGGTATTTTTTCTTAAAAACTAACTTTTCATATTCTTTTAAATCTTCGCCATTTAAAAAACATTTGGCAGAAATCTTCGGAGGGATATTAATGTGACCATAAATATTTTTACCTAAGTCTTGTGTTGTGTCTTTAATTTTTCGTATTGCACTTTCTAGGTTTGCTGCCATTTTCTTGGTTCTATCAATAATACTTTCTCGGTTTTGACGAATGTTGTTTCCAGTATCTAATTATAAATAAGAAGAGATTATTGTACCTTCATCATCTAATGCACAAGTGTGGACCTGTGTAGGGAACTTACCTACTGGGGGGTGAGCACGAACAACTATCGAAAAAGTATTCGTGTCGTCGAACTGTCATTTGTATGAAATTTCAAATGATTTCTCATACAACTGACAGTTTGACGATTCGAATACTTTCTCGATAGCCGTTCGTGCTAGGCCCTTATGGCAATTGTAATAAAACGAGAGCGAGTTAGACACGCGTGTACCTACTAGTAGGTACCTACCTAAATTTTTCAATTTTCATAATTTTTTGACTTATGTTTTTCTTTGAACTAGACCTATATACCTATATTCCTCATTATTATTTATTTAAATATAGGTAGGTTTAAAAATAAATGTGGTACCTAATAACATATCGCAGTATATTTTTTTACTGAGACCTTTCTTTTAATATATCACTCACTCACACTAATATACTTTTAATTGTATATGTCACAAAAAAGTCCCCTAAAACAATGTCAAAAGTTCTGTAGGTCTGGAGATAAAGGGTTCTACAGACGCGCGCCTCATTTTATAGGGGATCCGTTTTTTATTAACTTACGCTACGGTTTGTAAATCGTAATTAAAAAAATGTCTTTTCTACAAAATATCACTACATATTATAAAACAAAGTGCTCCGCCGCGTCTGTCTGTCTGTCTGTTCGTGATAAACTCAAAAACTACTGAACGGATTTTCATTCAGTTTTCACCAGTAGATAGATGATTCTTGATATAATTTATCAAAGTTTTGTGTACATTGATTGAAATATAATGTATGGTGGTATATTCCTCTTTTATAGATCTACAAAAAAGTCCGCGATGGCATATAGGTAGGTTTTAAGGGTAGATTACTATACCCATTCTATATTCTACAAAATGGTCACGTATATTGTGGTAATTGGAAAGCTATTAAGACGGATACAGTATTAATCCTTATTTAAGATACGTTAGTTAGCTTAAGGATTTGATGCACATTATTATAACACCATATACTAATCTAAATGAATATCTTAGGAGTTATCGCAAAAAAATAACGCGGGCGAATGCGACAAATACAGCCCTACGACAAATAAGACTAGTAGCTATACTACCCGTGCGAAGCCGGGGAGGGTAGCTAGTTATTTTTAAATATATATAAGTTAGGTGCTCACCATTTCTTATATTATGATTCAGATTCCTGTTTAAAGGAAATGTATAATTGAATGTTAAACATAAAAGTAATGAAACGATCATTAAAGCAACAGTAGATCGCAACATATTTACATGGAAAAATTATCAAACGTTCTTACTTTTATTTCAAAATTTTCAATATAAAAAGCTCGCAACTGTAACATATAATTAAACTTTTTTTATGTCAGATTTTGACTTAGAGCATGGGTTTTATAAAATAAGTTTGGAAACCTATTAAACCTACAATCGCGTCAAACATAAATAAAATAAAATAATGTACATATTTTATTCTAAGCTTAATCTAGACTATACTTATAATATTACATTTACAAAGAACTATCGTAATAGTTCTTTGCTCATAAGCAGTTTCAGAGTTATCACTGACCAAATTTTGAATTGAACTGCCAATTTTCAGAGTGTGAATATTTACATCCGTGTGAAAAGAAAGCTAATCTTATAACACCAAGATATTAAAAGATCCCGCCTTATGGGTTGGATCGCGACGGGAAAAGGCCTTCCCATTGGTTACTTCTCACCCTTTCCGCAACTATCCTATTTCCGTAAGGGATGCGGGTGGTGGGCGGGGCTATGCTCCCGAGGGATGCCGCACCTGACATATTTAATGCACGTGCTATCTGTGTCGGGATAACACGTATTGAGCTGCTAATTAAAAATTACCGTTTACAAAAAACTACGCGCGAAGTATCAATATTTATTTAATCTAATTCTATTAATTAACGTGTGCTAATGAAAAAATAATTAATATGGAAAAATTAAACACGTCTGAAAAAGGGAATGAGATTCCCAAAGACACCACAATACAAACTCCTAGGCCATCGTCTCCGAGAAAATTTTTCGCGCGTATTTATGGTCATTTAGAACAAAATACTACAAAAAATGAAGATCAAGACCGGCCGCAACGTACGGAGAGTGAATCCTCGTCTGACTTGGAGATAGGAGAAGTAGAAACTAGTCACGATAATAGATATCCACACCAGTGGCCGGCTGCTCCTTTACCTGTGTGTCCACGCCCGATACTGATGCCGCATCACCAGCTCGCGTTCGGTGCCGGGTTAGCTGCATTTTGTAAGTAGTCAGTTGTTAGTAACATAATAGTAAGAGACAGGCGAGAGAAACCTTGTTTCTAGTCAGTGGATGTCTCCATTCCAGAGAGCTCTAACTGTTAAGGATTATTTATGTTCAAAGTTCGATATGTTTTTTTCGTGATACAGTTTTTAATAAGTTAAACAGAAAACTCTAGACAAAAGACAGATTGTACCTAACTCATCTTCAAAAGTGCTACGCCAAAAATGCACTTGTAACAACTACATTATTGAGGTACCTACTCTAAAATTTCCTCAGTATTTTAGCAAAGAAATATTCAAATATGTTCATAAAAATCTTTAGATCAATGTATTTTAAAGATAAACTTGACTTTGAGTTTCTAATTAAAACATCATCAAGTGGTAATTGATTACAGAATCAATAATTTTTTGAAAAAGAAGAAAAGCAATATCTTATCTTCTTTTTCAAATAAGATACCTATTGCTTATATTTTCGAAAAAGAATTATTAAAATTATATCTAATATATAAAATTCTCGTGTCACAGTTTTCGTTGCCATACTCCTCCGAAACGGCTCGACCGATTCTTACCAAATTTTATATGCGTATTCAGTAGGTCTAAGAATCGGCTACTATCTATTTTTCATACCCCTAAGTGATAAGGGTTGTTCACCCTTAATTTTTTTTTTATTTTTGGACGATTTTTTTTGTTTTTATACATACAACCCCTGCTTTTTTGTTAAAAAATCTAGACCCGTGCGAAGCCGGAGCGGGTCGCTAGTGCTTTTATAAAATTATTGACCTCTAATTTAGCGCCTCCCTTATTAAAAAAGAATGTCGTTTGAGTTCGAACACTCGATCATTTAGTTAATTTTATCTTTTTGATGGTGAGAAAACAGTTGGATTAAACTTATATATTTTCCGTTTTCAATAATAAATATACTGAAAAACTGACCAAGTGCGAGTGCGACTCGCGCATCGACGCTTCCATACAAAAAGATTTTCCCATTAAATCATAATACAAATTTACGGTTTTCCTTTACATGTTCATTCCAAATTTCATGTTTCTAGATCAAGAGTCAAAGGTCCTATAGAGTGCTTCCTATAGGTTTCCTATAATATGCGGCATAAATGTAGCATAAAAGGCAGCATCTTTTGATTGCGTCGACTTTTGCAATTGATTGCAGACCTCAGATATTAATATCAACTTGATACTTCAACGCGTTCCTGAGAAAAATGGGTCTTGACAGACAGACGGACAGCGAAGTGACCCTGTAAGTGTACCGTCTTTATGTAATGCATTAGATTATTATCATTAACAAATCGACGAGTCCTTTTTATAGAGGGGAAATTACTCTTTAAGGTAAAGGTTTATCACCTTTTGCAATCTTCTATGCAGGAGGTTTATCCCTTCCTTCCTACACGGGAACATACATACATATACCTCACGCCTCTTTCCCATTGGGGTAGGCAGAGATCACGGAATTCCATATGCTCCGATCCTTTCATACCATTTTCGCTTCTTCTACTTTCATCAATGCTTTCATACACACTCGTCGGTTACGAGTACTTTTGACCTGGCCCTTTTGCAGAACGTCCCCGATCTGATCAAGGTACGTTCGCCTAGGTCGACCACTCCCGACTCTACCACTCACACCAGTTTCATAAATCTTTTTTGTTTCCCTAGTTTCATCCATCCTTTCTATAAACGGGAACGCATTCGCATTTCTCTCCGTGGACCCGGTAATCGACGCCATTACGTACGTACATTGTTGTAACCAACAAAATTCTTTTTGTTTGCTACAGTAGGTAATCTATATCTATACTGATATTATAAAGACGAAATATTTGTATTTTTGTATGTTATGAACCAACTCAAAAACTACTAGACCGATTTAAAAATCAGTATTAGCAGATAATATCCCAGAAAATTATCTTATAATACTTAGGTATAAAAGCAATAAACAATCTCATAATTTACTAGGAGGACAACAAGAGAGACAAGAGAAAAGCATTTCTTTCAATTTTATGATTATTTTAATGTATCTATATTTATTTATCTAGTAGTTTAATAGTTTTTACAATGCCCGAAGTGACCAGTTATTATCAGTCAGACCCAAGAGACGTCTTCGAGAATGCTTGTTGGTTTCACCCAAGCCAAAACGTAGCAAAAGTAGCAAGAGATCTGCAACTTATGTTATTGAGTAAGAGACTTCTTATAATGAAACCCATTCGTGTTAATCTATCGACCCGACGACCACGACTGTATAGGATGTAGGATGTAAGGCTGAATATCATATAGTATGTATGTACGTATATAAATAAAGAGCTTGTGTTGTTAAAAGATTTAAGCAGGTACTTATCAAAAACCGGAATATTTAGAGTACATGCAAATTCGGTACTCTATTCTAATTTGCAAATTGGATCATTCTTGCTCCTTTCCAAGTTGTCGGAAGCACCGCGCGTTCAGCACTTTTTGCTTAATACTTTCTAAACTCTAAAGCACACCTACCGGCCTAGCATGACCACCGCGACAAAATTTTGTCGACCGTTTTCTCGTGTTTTAATCGATTTTCTTTCGGGTCTAACATGACAATTACACTTAAAACTCGACTTTTAATATCAAAAATAGATATATTTGTCGCTCAAGATATATTTTCTATGAAAATTGGTGATGTCAAGATATAATATATCGAGATATCTTACATCTTAGTTTGTCTTCTCTCGTCCACGACATATCTCGTGGCGGTCATGCTAGGCCGGCTGGACGACATTTTTTTTTATTAAAACTTGTTGGAACTCGAGCCGATTATTACAATAAATCGAGACACCGATGGTGATATGATCTAAGTTGCTTTCTCTCGTGAAGTAAAATGGCAAAAATACTGTTGTAAGAGATTGTGGTACAGCCACTGATCTGTTTACAAAAGCCACGGCTGAATTATGCGGTGATAGAAATTCGTGGTTCCCCGAGGGTTCCGTCCAATTTTTTAGTTAAGTAAAAATTTTCCAATAAAAAAACTACACGGTTTCCAGATTTGTTCAATTACTTGTGTTATATGACATTGCTTCATGGCCAATATTTTAGGTCAACGGGTAGTACCCTATAGGTTTAGTGTCAAAATATGGGGCATAAACGTAGTGTAACGACATCTATGATCTGCTACTAGATTTAATACGAAGACGTCTAATCCTGAATCGCGCTATATAAATGCGCTGAGTATATATACAACATTTCGACATCAACCACTGGGGCCTTTGGGCCGGCCAGTCAGTGGTTCGACTGGTCGAGGATCTCCCATTAGGTTGGAGGAAGAGCACAACTCCCTTCCCCCACAGTAGCACAGTACAGGCTGTATCTTTCGATTGCGTCAACTTAGAAGTTTGATTTGAAATTAATTGCTGAGAATTTTATATTAATTTCAACTTGATACCGCCACGCGTTCCTGAGAAAAAGGATCGTGTCAGACAGATGGATAGAGAGACAGACAGACAGACGGACATCGAAGTGGGAAAGGATTCCGTTTTGGGTACGCTGCAGCTGTACGGAACCGTTAAAATGAGATTAGGTTAATAAAAATTATAAATGTGTGTCAAGGAAGGGAAATTATTAAAAAATATATTATTATTATTTTAATGGGCAAGTTTTTAGTCAAATTATTAATATATTTGTAAATAACTATACCTACTATTTATATTTCCAAACCTACAAACGAGATAAAAACGAAAAACATATTTTAAAGAAACCTCGGACATCCGATCCTCAAAGGAAAAGACATGAAAGGCTATCTGCGTAATCGTGGAAATAAAATATCACTAGAAAAATACTTTGAATAAATATAATAGAGGACGATGTAGATAAAAGCCTTCTTCTTACTTAATCCCCTCTCACTCAACTCTTTGCCGGACGCTCTTTATGAATATTTGAGGAAAACCTCAATCTGTATCAGTTGTATTATTTACTTTTCTTAAAGGTTTTAAAAAAAGCAACTAAAATATAGAGTTTATAAATTAGTATGTTATTCCGTAAAATCAATACATACAACGACTCTAGCAATTGGTACAGTCAACAACAAAAGTAATGTAATGAATTATTCAGTATTAATCCTATTCTATACATTATCAATATTATTTTCTTAATATTGTCTTTCATTAACGCGAGTATCAAACATTTAAATAAAATTCTGTATACCGGATTAAAACGCGATTTATTATTTATATTGTTTAAATTATTTATCCCGACGTTTCGGATGCTTTTCAGCAACCGTGGTCGCGGGGAGACAGACCAATCCGGTATACAGTATTTTATTTAAATATTATTTTCTTATTAAAATATATTTAAATAACAATAATAATTCATATCATCCCGTTATGTACCTGCGGCTACATGGTGCACTCTGGACAGCTGGTGCTACACTATAATTGGTGATGATATTGCATCCCTTTTGAATTATTTGTTTAAGTTTTTTTGAAGTTTGTAGTGACAATATTGAACATAGAGCTAATATATTACGACTTTTCAATAATTTCTACTATAACCCTCAAATCTTATTAAAACGGAGAGTTTTTCGAATCTTTCTGCCTGAAAATAGAATCATAATGGTTAGTCGCGTCGCGTCGTTTAAAAAGTGTCTCGAGGTTTGTGTCTGTAGAGACGAAAGGCAGCAAAGCCTGCGGGAGGCGTGATGCGATTACCACACCACGACTGAATGCCCCGCTGTAGCGACGAGTTCTGTCCCATTCTGGTTCATTCTCGTGTGAAAATTGCCGGCAATTCTGCTACACCGCGATAAAATCCATTGTTCAACTCTTATAACTATTACGGAACAACGGTCCGTGAAACTGAATGATGAAAATTACGTCTGGCGAAAATTATGAAAACAGATGCTTGTTTTCGTTATGAGTAATGTTAATGTTTATAAAATACGAATCTTGCACCTTAGAATGAATGGATATTACATTTATGAGATTTTTTATACATGCTTATCACTAATATACGTATATTATCTCTTATTAGTGTCCATTACGGTTTTGTCAGTATCCACTGATAAATCTAACTCTACAATATTTAGGTATTATAAAGATTTGATTGTTAACAAAAGTGTTTTACATAGCCTCCTCTTAAAAAAATAAGTCTGTAAAACTGACATTACTCGTATTTAATACATGCACCTAGCCTTTGTTAACCTCTTGTTTTGATGTACCTACTTTCTGGTAGAGTTTTTTTAAAATAAAATAAAATTACTCAATTCTTAGGAAATTGGGACCGCAAATGTTACAACCCATTTGTATTTTTAAACTCATACTTATTACGTCATCTATGCAATAAACACGATTAGACAAATAAGTCGCAGTTATTGTTAATTGTGTGAAGTGTATGAATCGTATCGTGAGAGCCCGTGAGAGTTAGCACGTGCGCCGCCTGCTCGCTCCTTTGGAAACATAACATTGTGATTTGTATTAGCTTAGCCGCAATTTGTATAGCATTTTTACATCGTATTTAAGCAGATTGCCAGATTGTCGAAGAGATTGAGAATCGTGAGCATTCTCATGTTACTAATGTGAATATTGTCGGCTTTATTGATATATTCTCGATTTATCTATACTTCTATACTAATATTATAAAGAGGAAAGGTTTGATTTTTTGTTTGTTTGTATGAATTGAATAGGCTCCGAAAGTACTGGACCGATTTCAAAAATTCTTTCACCAATAGAAAGCTACATTATCGCTGAGTAACATAGGCTATATTTATTACTAGAAAAAAATAGAGATCCTTAGAAATTCCTACTAAAACCAACTCAAGATGTAAAAAAATTAGCCAAAATATGTCTTTCATCGCATGCGCTGCGGAAAGTATTAACGATAGAACAAAAAAATGTTCTACAATATTATAGAACATATCAATATCAACAAAAAACTTCGCGAGATCATATATCTAGCTATTGTAGTTATGTTACTATAACTACTTTTTAACATTTAAAAAATTGAAAGAAATGCCGTTCAAAATCAGACCATGTTATCCATACCTTTATATTAATTCTTATCCAAATAAATTATTTCATATCCAAGACTGTTTCAATACCTATTGACTACTTTTTGAATTATTGAAATCGGACATTCCATTCAAAAGATATTACGAAATTAAAAATATCAATACAAACAAAAATACACGCCGCGGCCGTCGCGCCGCGGCCGGTGCGGCTTCAAGCAGCGCAGCGCAGCGAGCAATGCTGCGAGGGGTAGTATTGTCTATACTTTGTCATTTTCTTCAATTTTTGCGGTTTTGTTACGATTTAATACAAAAAATACTTGACCGATTTTAAAAATTCTTTCACCATTAGAAAGCT
Source organism: Anthocharis cardamines (assembly GCA_905404175.1). NCBI lineage: Eukaryota > Metazoa > Arthropoda > Insecta > Lepidoptera > Pieridae > Anthocharis > Anthocharis cardamines. Next base: position 8,779,993 of record FR989959.1, read on the forward strand.
ACATTATCAGCGTGTAACTTATTTTCATCTAAATTGCACCCGTGCGAAGCCGGGGCGTTTTGCTAGTATAACTATATATTATAGTATATCCATATTATTGACGGGTTCGTTGGTGCGTTTGGTAGAACACCTACCTTGCGCTCCGATGGGTCGCGGGTTCGAAAAGTAGGTCGACAGCGCATCATTGACTGATGTTCTGTGACTGAGGTATTACCTATGATCAAGTGAACCTCGTCTGTCAATATCTAACGTAAAATAATTTAGTTTATAGTCACCTGGTGTTATGTGATCACCGCCGCCCATGTGCATCCACAACTTCAGGAGTCGCGAGTGTGATGTCGCCCCTTGTTGGTAGGAGAACGCTCGCTTCATGAAAGTTACTAGGTCGTGTAGCTTAGGAAAAAGCACCCAAGTAAAAGGTACAAGAAAATAAGCTTATTTCTAGCAGTACATCCTTTTTTTTTAATTTGGGTCTTGTTTTTGTTTGACTCACTGGACTGGAAAATTTAATCGAAGCTAAAGCCTTTATCGTGTTTGGAGACAATTTTTATTGATACCTACTGCACGTCAGCAACTTATGGATAGATAGATAAAACGTTTATTCACAAACACAGAAACTTATTTAAACTTACTAAATCAATAACGTATGCTAGTACCTGTGATCTACTTATGACTATACATATAAAAGTACCTACTTTATAATTGAAATGGACTCCTACAATCTACAGTATGTCAAGGCAGAGGCTAGCTATAAATATTTATATCAATATTCTCTCCAAGCGTTGCATATCGTTTTGTATAGAAAACCAATGAAGCATGCATTCTTGGCAATATCAATCTCTACAAAGCTATTGAAAATAATAAAAAAGTTTTTAAAAATAAATCAGGTGTTCTTTAATCTCAACGTTCGATGGTCGAATAAACTTGTAATTAGGGGATCCGTAATGAATATTAAAGGGAGCAACCCCAATATCCATCTTCTATTATCTTATTGTTAGTATTGTTGACTAATCACGATCGTTTTTAAACGGCGGATTACAAAACAAACATTTGAGGGTGCAAAATGATGGAGATATTCATACGTGTTTATTAACGAGCTGTAATACTTTAGCAAAAAATCCTATTTCATCCCTATGCCGTGTTAAAATCCCCGTTGCATTCTACTGCTCGCTGCATACTTTTCTTTGAGAAAGTTTCGGTTTTTTGTTGGTTTTATTTCCAATTTTTATTTATTTCATAAATCACTTTTACTTCAGGTTCAAGCCCTTAACGAACTGGCAATACCACCGCGTTGACAGTATCGGCTTCAATATTAAAGAAAGATAATATATAGGTACCTATTATAAATAAAGATAATACCTAGTCAGGTCATAAATTCTGTCACAAGTTTAATATAAAATAATTGAAACAAGTTTATTCATTATGTAACCATTTAAATACCAAAATGAACTTAACAAAACATAGATTCTTATGACACTAAAGTTTATTCAAAATTACCTCCGTGATTTTGAATACAGGCCTTCAATCTGCGCGGCCAGTCGTCTATCGCAGCACGAACGAGGTCCATGTCAATTTCGGCGGCTGCCTTAATCAAGGATGTCTTGAGTGACTCCAAATTGGGATGAGGCTTTGAGCACGCCTTTTCCTCCAAGTGTTGCCATATCTTGTAATCTAACGGATTCAAATCTGGACTGGAGGAGGGCCAGTCTTCGTGCCGGAAGAAGTCGATTTCACGCGCCGCCAGCCAGTCTTGTGTGCTCTTCGCTCTATGAGCTGGCGCCGAATCTTGTTGGAATACCCAGTGCCTGTTATTGAACATGGTATGAGAAACAGGTTCCACAAGGTTCGTCAGGACTGTATTTTGATACACAACTGCATTCGTTTTTACACCTTTCTCACAAAAATGTACCTCTGTTAAGCCCCAATAAGAAACTCCCAACCGTACAATGAGCGAGGATGGAAAATGACCTCGTTGGACACGCCGAATACGGTTGCTCGCTTCTTCACTACTGTGTGCGTACACCTTATCATTTTGTTTGTTGTAGCTCTCTTCTACGGTAAAAATTTTTTCATCCGAAAAAAGAATTTCCCGATATTTTTTTCCCGCGTACCGCTTCAACAAAGCGCGGCATCTCTTCAGTCTCAGGTCCATTAGACGAGCATTCAAACGATCTCCTGTTTTTCTTCGATATGCCCGAAGCCCTAAGTCTTCATATAACACCCTTTTCACCGTGGTTCTGCTTAACCCCATCTGAAGGGCCAACAGTTTCTGCTTACGTTTGGGATTTCTTTGAATTCGCGCCTTCACAGCTTTTATCACTGCTGGAGTCCTAACAGACCGAGGGCGACCACTTCTTGACCTGTCATCTACACTAGAGTCTTCATTGTATCGTTTGATGGTACGATAAACGAATCTTTTGGTTATATTAAATTTTTTCAGTATGTCAAAAATTTGAATTGGCGCGTAACCGCAACGATGCAACGCAATAACTGCAACACGGTCTTCTTTAAGCGTCCACTCCATATTTTAAAATGAGTAAAATTCTAAAAAGTATACATTTTTATTTTCATGAACAATTCGAAATTCAAATTCAATAAACTTTTTTGTGGCCAGCATTCTAAAAGAAAAGTTTTTACTGTGTGACAATACTTATGACCTGACTAGGTATATTGAGAGTGAGAGAGAGAGTTTATTTACTGCACGAACAACAACAAATTAACAAAGATTACTTACAAAACTAAACTTATAAGTAAACAATAAAAAAACATATAAAAAATAAGAAAATGAATAAAAACAGTTTGTGTTTGGCAGTTAAATTTGATTTGATATTATATAGTCGCTTTCTTGTTTTGTATTGTTGTAGTAATCATGATCATGTTCATTCACTGAATTACTATCTACAAACAAAGCAACTTTGTTATGGTATGAGTTTTTCGTACTCAGTAATTTCACGACATTTAAAACAACTAGAAAATATGTAGTTTCAAGTTTATAATTTCGATTAGGTACTGAGGTTGACAATGGTCTTGCTATTCTCAAAATATGTTGTTGATTGCGGTTTCGATTCCCATACGAGGCCAATATATTAATGTAGTACCTACCAGTTTAGGTTAAACGTATTAAATCTCATAGCATATGATTTGACAAAATCTGAGCATGTCATGATTTATATCATCGTCATATTGTGCCGCTTGAGTGCATAATGATTTAAAGTGACAACACTCAGTCAGATTATACCCCTATTGTGGCTCAATTACACACAAGTGGTGAGGGGCCACAGCTGACGATTCTCACCTTAAATATTAATTTACAAATAAATGTATACGAATGAAGTAAGTACGTATTCCGTGCATCAATCACCATTTATATCTTTTTCAAGACTGTATATGACCTTATGTTGACCGACGCTTGCAAGGTGGTGTAATGGTATATAGGACGTTGCATGTTCCACGTGGTACCCTCATTTTAATACCTTCTCTATAACATTACTAATGTAATTAAGACAAAACTATCAAAAATAAACGTCCTGTAATAGTAGTCAGAGAGACATAGTCAAGGAGCCTACACAAGAATAAAATTAATTTTTAATCTACCTCCAAAAAAGATATACCTACTTCGAAATGTGTTGACTGATAAAAATTGTGAGAGAATCCAGTGAATAAGTTTCATAAAACACTAGCCTAGAGTACCTAATATTGCCACGTCTATGGGCGGCGGTGGTCACTTATCATTAGGATAGGGTTCGAGTTCTATTCTGTAAAAATAAGGATGTTCAAAGACAGAGAAGAAAACATCAGTTTAATCGGAAAAATTGATACCTACCAGTACATTTATAGAACTCACTATTTTTTTGAGACCCAATTATTTTCAATCTTTGAAAAGTAAGAAATAACTCTAAAAGTTAGATGTGTAGCTTAGAAGTGTCATATACACTTTGGCTTCACGGGAAAATAAAAGGCCCATATAGATAGGTTGCTCTCTATAGCCCAATTGTACCGTCTTACACGATTCCTTTGTTTGTAATTGCTACATTATTTCGTAACCATCATTAGGGGAATGGGCGATTATACAATGAAAGATGAGATAAACTGAGCATCCGTCACGCACTTTTCGGAACTAACGATATAAATCATGCGAAATACTTATTTCCCATTGTGATAACATTATTCTTTATAAGTTTATTTCTAAAGTGATTACTCACCACTATTGGGTTAAATATAAAATAACTAGCAACACGCCCAGCTTCGCACAGGTGCAATGTAGATGTCTTCTTCTTCCTGCCCTGTTCCCTTTATTTATTTGGGGTCGGCGCAGTATGTTCTCTTTTTCCATTCTCTTCATTCACTCGCCATATCATCAGTCACACCTCTCAAACACATATTATTCTTCACAAAGTAAATCCGTGATTTTTTGCCTACCTCTTCCCCTATACCCATCCACTTTCATATTCAGAACTTTTTTAGAAACATGTTTTTCATCTCTCCTCATAACATGCCCATACCAACCTAAACGATTACCTTTCGATTTTTCATTCACTGGCGCTACACTCAAACTTCCTCTTATATAGTCATGCATATATAGATGTACTATACACAATAAATAGCATGTTACTCGCTGATAATGTGGTATAGGTAAGTATTTTTGAAATCGGACTTGTAGTTTTGGAGTTTATTCGTTACATATTATACATATTTAAACATACAAAAATACAAATCATACCTCTTTCTAATATTAGTGTAGATAACTATTTCCCAACAACAAAAACATATAGATATTTAAAATAGGATAACTGAATTATTATACCTAGTCGTAACTATTTGCGAAAGCTTATTGATATAAGGTACCTGAGGTAAATAAGGCCCAGGGGGTAATAAGGCCCGCATTTAAAATTTCGCGGAAAAGCATATCTATGACACTTCACTGTTTACGCACACGTGGACAATGTCGGTGTGAATTTTTCCGTATTGGTCCGCAGTCGCTAGCGCCGCTATCGTGCCAGTGACATGCGATGCGTTGATGAAGTGACTGGCTACTGTGCAGTTTTATAATTTTACATGCCAAAAAACTCTAAGTATTTGACGTTTAATTCAATAATTGACTAATAACGCTGTATTTACTATAGTAAGTATATCTTGTACAATACAATGGATATGGTTTTTCCTAGCCAGAGAAAGATTTTTTAGGTTTATTAGGTTTTTTTGTAAAAACGTGGCATGAGGTTAATAAGGCCCATTATAATGGTACTTGGGCCTTATTGGCCTCTTAATATTTTAGTATCAAATTGGATTTTTTTGTGTTCTAGGTCAATGTACTATGTGAATTTTACTGACAATATATGTGTCGTAGTTCCATATTGACAATCGACCAAGAAAAAGATCTTGTACAACGCATATATGATTTGCTAACATCGGTGTACCTGTTACTCCAAAAGTCATACGGAGACAAGCATTTTTATTTTCACAATTTCAATAAAGAAACCAAGAAACCAAAAAAACCCAGAAATTGATTATAATTTTTCATTTAATTTCAAATTTCCAAAAGAAAAGCCCAGTTTATGAATCCAGGCAGAGCACCGAAATTAAACCGTCCTATTGTTGCTCAGCATTTCCAAGAAGTAAAAGACCTATATGAAGAATAAGATATTCTACAGATCCCCCAACGACTCTATAATATGGATGAAGAGGGGTGTAGACTCACTATTCATCATCAACAAACTGTTTTCAAACAGGCGCAAAAAGTTAAGATCACTAGTTCCTTGAAACTAAATTGTCTACGATTAATATTAAGAGGGCCCACGTTTAATAAATAAATGAAAATGATTAAATTAGTAAAAAACAACAATTTACTTTTATTTTAACTTATTCCTAGGTAAATTTAGGACGATTTACTGTAAAAGTAAAGCAAATTTTTATATGGGCTTTATTGTACTACCGTAGTATAATAAGGCCCCTGAGAAGGGTTTTAGAAAAGTGTATTTTCTTATTAAAAAATATGCTTTTCTTAATTGTTTTACACCATTTATTACAACAACATATACAAGCTATGTAAACAATATGTTTTTGACATCCTATACGCATTATACTCAGATTTAAAGCAATATTTTTTTAGGTGGGCCTTAATTGCCACCGGTACCTTATCAATTAATAGTTTAACTGTGATAGCGTTAAGCGGTTCGCTGAGTCGTAAATCATTGCAACTGAGTTGACGTTCGTGAACGCATGGCATGGCTTCATCCGGCAGCGACAGTTGTTCGATAGAGATTTCCGTAGCACACGATTGATTGGAAATATTTAGTTTTTTTATTAATTTAGTGATCGAAAAGCTTCTGAAATGTAGTCGCTACCCCTAAGCTTCCATACCTATCTTATGTGCAGTGGCGGGGGGACCACCATACAAGCCCAAAAGCCTGGCTTGTCGACTTTAACGTAAAACATGTTTATATATAACTTATTTAATTACTTACGTAAAATTATAAGTTTTATATGACTTATATAATTTATTTTTGTGGTTGTATTTATACCTATAATTGCTTAATAAAGCACCTAATTTACAGAGCATATTCAAATTTTATTTTTATGATTTCAAAAAAGGAAAAAAATATACTCAAACTTAAATTATAATTTTGGTTGATTATAGTAATAATCACTAACCAATTCGTGTATAAACTATTACTCATATAAACGGCATATTAATTAGTGTCATATTTCAATATTATAATCGCTGGATATCGATTATATCCGTGATTCACTCGGGAGGGTTTCTGAATATTTCCGGGACAATATGGTGCGGAGTCGGAGCTCTTACAAGTCCAATTTTTTATTAGCTAAATCACTTCCCTCTGATTGCAGGAACCGCAAAGAAACCTTATTGTTTAGTGTCGGTAAGCTTGTGCTAAATTGTAATTAAACCACATGTTTCAATTTTCGCACTACTAATTTAATTAACTTGTCATTTTATTATGTAGGCACATATTATATACATATGCAGTTAATACTTTTTTGAAGTTATGGAAACAAAAAAATAGTGTATCATACAAATTAAACGTTGTCGATTACTTAATTCAATGGTCCATTATCCACACTAAGATCAGACATAGCATATTTTACTCAAACAACTTTTTTCTGTAAAATCGTACTATTTTCACCTATCTCTCATGTCTTAGTCAAAAAACGTTTTGTTATCCCTTTTTGAAGTCCAGATATCTCTACCTAGACATACAAAACCTGAAATATATTTGTAATTTGTCTCCATTATTGCAGTAGCACGACGAAGACGCAAAGAAAGCCGGCCGCGACGGCAACGCACCACATTCTCTGCACATCAAACACTTCGTCTCGAACTAGAATACGCTAGAGGCGAATACGTTGCTCGCGCTAGAAGGTGAGTGCCTTATCATTCACTTTGACCATTCCGAAATACATAAGACTCAATTTGATTCCTCAAGTAAACGGCTTTAATTCTTTGGACACTGTAAGCTGTGCTTCGTTAGCCGTGAAGAATTTCGAATACTTGTAATCCGACTTATATTATAAATGTGAATGGATATTTTGTTTCACGCAACAGCTACTGAATGGTTATTGATGAAATTTCTTTGCAATATTATTGTTTATACATCAGAATAACATATAGGCTATAATTTAAATCGATATTGATAGAGTTAATTGGCCAAATTACAACGATGAATGTAAAGTAAGTTTGTAAGAATCAATTGTTATTGTAATTCTATAAAGCTCAGACAAAAGTAAAATAATTTTATAATTTGATAGCGATGGAGCTCTGGTTGGCACTATATTTTTAAGGGAAGTGAAGGATGGATCAAAAATAAAATCAGCTAATAAAATAATATTTGTTTCTTGCCACATTTATACTTAAGTGTTTTTCTCAAAATATGTTAAGCTTAATTATATTTTGCAGATGTGAATTAGCGTCGGCCTTATCACTCAGCGAAACACAAGTTAAAATCTGGTTTCAAAACAGAAGAGCCAAAGACAAAAGAATCGAGAAAGCGCACTTGGATCAACAATATAGGTACCTATTTATTTAGAATAGAATAGAATACGTTTATTCATCAGAAAGTACATAGTAAAGTATAAAATAAAAACATTAAATATAAATACACTTCTGATGAAAAGGCCACTGGACTCAGCATGGTGTGGTGAGGTTTTGGCAAACTCACCACGCTGTTTTTCAGCCGTGGCCTATTCACCTCACGGATGTTAAAACGCTAGTTAAATATTAACAAAAACCAAAAAGTAATTAAAAAACAAACGGTAATTAAAACTATAAAAAATATCTACAGAAGAAAAGAAAACATCAAAAATATAAAAGATATCGACACAATATCAGAGCACATAAAGAGGAAAGAAGCTTAACGGGATAAAAAAATTAGTAATCAAAAATAATAAACACACCACAAACATACATGTAGATTAGAAATATCAATATATTAACTTACATGATTACGTTTTATCCTGACCCTAGTTATAAAGGCGTACTCTCATTTAGTTGTCCTTGCAGCAAGTAAGCCCTCACTTTTTGTTTAAAGGTATATAAATTCTTTAATTCACGTAAAGGAGGGGGAAGGTCATTCCAGCATCTACTTGCTGCATAACATACATTTCAATGAATATGTATGTCTAAATAACTATAATAAATGACTAGAGTCTGGGATACAGTGATTTTCTATAGGGATTATAATCTGAAATTATTATAATTACACTTTTTAGGATACGTATTATACATTCGATGAAAAATATAATAGATCTGTCGGCCTATCATGACCGCCACGAGATATCTCGCGGACGAGAGAAGACAAACTAAGATGTAAGATATCTCGATAATATATTATATCTCGACTTCGACAATTTTGATAGAAAAGATATGTCGATCGACAAATATATCTATTTTTGATATTAAAAGTCGAGTTTTAAGTGTAATTGTCATGTTAGACCCGGAAGAAATAAAGATATAATCGATTAAAACACGAGAAAACGGTCGACATTTTGTCGCGGTTGTCATGCTAGGCCGGCTGAGTTCTGATTGTAGCGATCATCTTTAGGGTTAATCAATTCTTATTAACAGAAATACGAATTTTTATGCATCAGACCATCGAATAACATAGAGATATTTGTAGTCGAACTTCAACCACCAAAACATTTTATTATTAAATAGCCACAGTGGCGGCGTAAGACCTAAATTTTATGTGGGCAATATTCATTTTGCGAGGCCCTCTGCCAGCGAAAAATATGGCTGTTTTTGGCAAATTTTTTTGGGTGCGTTCGCGGCTTTTAAGGGGCAGGGTAAGGCGAGAGACCTTGCTAGTGTAGGCGGAGCGAGCGATTTCTCCCCGCGCAAGCATGCTACCCCCTCATCAAAAGATCGCGACTTTACTGCGCGGCCGCGGCGGCGCGGGCGAATAATGAACTAGCTTGCTCCGCGCCGTCGCGGTCCGGTCGGCACAGAATAACGATAACAGTAGGATCAACGTAATATCTTTACATATTATAAAAATATTGATAGGTGTTTTGTTAATATGTAATTAATAATTATGTAACCGATAATAATAAATTTACTAATACTTATTATAAATGCTAAAGTTTGAGTGGTAGTGTATGTTTGAATCCACGTAGTTCTTAAAAAATTTAGTATTTACTATTTAGGACCTGGGCTACATAGACATAGAAGAATGAAACTAACTAGAATAAGACTACTTTTCATCAGACATCAACACATTCTGACCTTTCTTTTTATTAAAATTATTTTGGAGTTGAGATAAAAAGTATTATCGGATACATGCAAATAAAGTCGAGTGAAATAGTTAACAATATATCTATTAGATATATAAGAAAGTCGTGTTAGTTACACCATTTATAACTCAAGAACGGCTGCACCGATTTTAGTGAAATTTTATTTGTTGGATTCGTCTATCTTCTGAATAACAGAATAACTATTAAAATATTTAAAAAAAATAGGTAAAAATAGATGCAGTAAATTAACTTTAAAATAAATTAGGTTCGGACCTCCGCCATCTTTCACAATGCTTATTTAATTATCATATTATTTCTTTATTTATATTATTATTTCTTATTATAATTGATGTCTACTGCAAATCTATATAATAAAAAATGAAATATATTTTATATTATTCTTATATATTGTTAGAGCGCCTCCGTGGCTCAGTGGTAAGCGCGATGCGTTTAGCACCGGAGGTCCTGGGTTCGAATCCCGGGGAAACAAGATTTAAAAAAAAAGTGTTTCGGTCGGGCAGGGCACAGAAGGCTGATCACCTACTTACCTATAAAGATAAATGATCAGTGAAACAGACACAGAAATGGATCTGCCCCATGCCCCATTAGGGGACTCGCGAATTTACTTTTTATATATTGTTGTATTTGATGGGTTCGTTGGCGTGTTCTGTAGAACACCTGCCGTGCGCATCGATGGGTCGTGGGTTCGAATCCCACCGGGACGACTTGCTTATAATTTTCTATAATCATGTCTTTCCCACGTCTGGTAACTTCGGGCATTGATCGGGTGGGAGAAATTTCGACCGGGTAACGAACCACCATTCATAGATGGAAAAACCGCGTATTGCGCGTTTCGGTTTTATTTTATAGATTTCCGAATGCTCGAAGTAATAATTTGGTCGACAGCGCAACATTGACTGAATTTTGAAGTTTTGAAAAAAAAACTTTTTTTTATGTAATTTGGAATGGAACCCTAAATTTTCACCATTCTTTAATTGAAACCCCTATTCTTTAATTGAGATTGTATGAACATTTTTGCATGAACAATATCCAAATAATACTGACATCATATCAGTATCTACATTGTATCCGTGCAAAGCCGGGGTGGGTCGCTAGTAATAATATAAAAGTTTTACGTGCCTACTTGTTTTGTACTTTTTATACTGTAATGTGCGACTAGGTAATTCCCTACATACCTAAATAAATTTGTTTGTAAGTTTACTAGTTTAGTAGGTATGGCGTAAGTACTAAGTACCTACTAAACTCAGACGACTGGATCGGGGATTTCAATAGTTTTTGGTGGGGTTGGTAGAGGGGCCCAAGGGTATAACAAGCGCCGCTTATCGTTAAAAATATATAAAAAAATAAAATAAAAATATTAAAAAATTCTTAGTCTTATTAATAATTTTTTTTTTATGCTGTTAAGTTGTCGTTCTGTAGAATCCTATGTATATATGTTAGGCTATGGGTTACGTGTAACGTTTGCCAATTTCACCTAATTGTTAAGTACTAAAGCAAAATGATTGTTTTGCGATCGCAGTGGCACGCGACGGAACCAAGTTCAAATCCCAGCTGAAGCAATATCATGTATGTTTATTTTATTTAATTTTAACATAATTTTAATATATTTTTTTAAATCTTGTATGTGTTCATACAAGTTTTGATGATTAATAATATTTTAAAGTTTCTTCTAAACTAACATTTATTAATTTATTTTTTTTGAAATTATAGTAGGGATTCTTTGTTATATATAGCCTAACGAAACGTCCTTTAAAAAACCGACCCACTGAAAAGCTTAATTTTTTTTTAAATACTTACGCCACCCCTATCTCGTCTCTATTCCTACCGCGTAAAGCAAATTTCTGCCAAAAACTAATTAATACCTAGTAAAAAGATAAGAAAATTAATAAATATCTGGGTAAGTATTTACTTTAGTTTTTGAAATCGGTGACAAACCAACAAACATAAATCAACTAATACTTTAAATTCACGCTCAAATCACAAGTTAGCCGTAGCCTCGTGGTAGCGTTCTCGTCCATCGATCCCATGGTACCGGGTTCGAGACCCAGCAACTCTCTTTTTTTTTTAAAAATATCACAATTTTGCTTAAAATTATTTAATATTTTTACGCTTTTTATGTAAAATTATTATGTTTTTTTCATAATCTTACGCCATATTATGTAATTTTTCATTAGTTTATCGATTTGTCCCTCTCTCTCTTTCTCTTAGAGGACTCTGTGCTAGGCTCGTTGTCAGTTAGAAACCGAAAATTCTATGGCACCGGGTTCATTTTAGATTTAATTAAATAAAATAAACATACATGATATTGCTTCAGCTGGGATTTGAACTTGGTTCCGTCGCGTGCCACTGCGATCGCAAAACAATCATTTTGCTTTAGTACTTAACAATTAGGTGAAATTGGCAAACGTTACACGTAACCCATAGCCTAACATACATACATAGGATTCTACAGAACGACAACTTAACAGCATAAAAAAAAAATTATTAATAAGACTAAGAATTTTTTAATATTTTTATTTTATTTTTTTATATATTTTTAACGATAAGCGGCGCTTGTTATACCCTTGGGCCCCTCTACCAACCCCACCAAAAACTATTGAAATCCCCGATCCAGTCGTCTGAGTTTAGTAGGTACTTAGTACTTACGCCATACCTACTAAACTAGTAAACTTACAAACAAATTTATTTAGGTATGTAGGGAATTACCTAGTCGCACATTACAGTATAAAAAGTACAAAACAAGTAGGCACGTAAAACTTTTATATTATTACTAGCGACCCACCCCGGCTTTGCACGGATACAATGTAGATACTGATATGATGTCAGTATTATTTGGATATTGTTCATGCAAAAATGTTCATACAATCTCAATTAAAGAATAGGGGTTTCAATTAAAGAATGGTGAAAATTTAGGGTTCCATTCCAAATTACATAAAAAAAAGTTTTTTTTTCAAAACTTCAAAATTCAGTCAATGTTGCGCTGTCGACCAAATTATTACTTCGAGCATTCGGAAATCTATAAAATAAAACCGAAACGCGCAATACGCGGTTTTTCCATCTATGAATGGTGGTTCGTTACCCGGTCGAAATTTCTCCCACCCGATCAATGCCCGAAGTTACCAGACGTGGGAAAGACATGATTATAGAAAATTATAAACAAGTCGTCCCGGTGGGATTCGAACCCACGACCCATCGATGCGCACGGCAGGTGTTCTACAGAACGCGCCAACGAACCCATCAAATACAACAATATATAAAAAGTAAATTCGCGAGTCCCCTAATGGGGCATGGGGCAGATCCATTTCTGTGTCTGTTTCACTGATCATTTATCTTTATAGGTAAGTAGGTGATCAGCCTTCTGTGCCCTGCCCGACCGAAACACTTTTTTTTTAAATCTTGTTTCCCCGGGATTCGAACCCAGGACCTCCGGTGCTAAACGCATCGCGCTTACCACTGAGCCACGGAGGCGCTCTAACAATATATAAGAATAATATAAAATATATTTCATTTTTTATTATATAGATTTGCAGTAGACATCAATTATAATAAGAAATAATAATATAAATAAAGAAATAATATGATAATTAAATAAGCATTGTGAAAGATGGCGGAGGTCCGAACCTAATTTATTTTAAAGTTAATTTACTGCATCTATTTTTACCTATTTTTTTTAAATATTTTAATAGTTATTCTGTTATTCAGAAGATAGACGAATCCAACAAATAAAATTTCACTAAAATCGGTGCAGCCGTTCTTGAGTTATAAATGGTGTAACTAACACGACTTTCTTTTATATCTAATAGATATATTGTTAACTATTTCACTCGACTTAATTTGCATGTATCCGATAATAAGGAATATTTATTAAAATTGGGCCTACAAATACTTTTTATCTCAACTCCAAAAAATGTGAAAAGTGAAAATTTAGGGTTCCATTCCAAATTACATAAAAAAAATTTTTTTTTGACCAGCAATAAAAAATATTTTTTGGGGTGGACCACCCTTGACACTTTTACACATACATGTTTCACCCTTACACTATGAAACATGTATGTATAAAATATACGCCCTATTTCAGACCTACTGAATATACACCCAAAATTTCATAAAAATTGGTCAAGCCGTTTCGGAGGAGTTTTATTACAAAATAAGACAAACAAATTCTTTTATCTGTGAATTCTTTTTTATGTCACATATCGACAGACGAGCATGAAGGTCACTGGATGTTAGGTGATACCTCAGCCACAGAACTTCAGTCAATGTTGCGCTGTCGACCAAATTATAACTTCGAGCATTCGGAAATCTATAAAATGAACCGAAACGCGCAATACGCGGTTTTTCCATCTATGAATGGTGGTTCGTTACCCGGTCGAAATTTCGATATTTCTCCCACCCGATCAATGCCCGAAGTTACCAGACGTGGGAAAGACATGATTATAGAAAATTATAAACAAGTCGTCCCGATGGGATTCGAACCCACGACCCATCGATGCGCACGGCAGGTGTTCTACAGAAAGAGCCAACGAGCCCGACAAATACAACAATATATAAAAAGTGAATTCGCGAATCCCCTAATGGGGCATGGGGCAGACCCATTTTTGTGTCTGTTTCACTGATCATTTGTCTTTATAGGTAAGTAGGTGATCAGCCTTCTGTGCCTTACCTGACCGAAAGACTTTATTTTAAATCTTGTTTCCCCGGGATTCGAACCCAGGACCTCCGGTGCTAAACGAATCGCGCTTACCACTGAACCACGGAGGTGGTCTAACAATATATAAGAATAATATAAATAATGTTTATAACATAGTTATTTCTCTTATAATTTTTTTATAAAATGCTAAGACGTATGCATGGTAATATATTTTGGCGGCAAGACCACGAATAATCCACCCTATTTTCTTGGCATGCTATTTTTACAAAAAATACGAAATACTTTAGATCACTATATTTTTAATTTCAGGACTAGCGGACCTGACAGACATTGTACGGCCAGAATGTTCTTCAAAAAATTTATAACTAGATTTGAATATGCTATATTTTCACTTCTATTATTCTATTATGTATATCATAAATTATTACAAATAAGCTATAATAAGCTTGCGCGACGTGAACTGAGTATGAATTGAGAAAATGAAGTTCTGACATAATTTATTTTAAAATTAATTTTATGCATATATTTTTATCCTGGATTATTCCAATATTTTAATAGTTATTCTGTTATTCGGGAAATAAATGAACCCAACAAATAAGATATCATTAAAATCGGTACAGACGGTCTTGAGTTAATGATAAGACTTTGTTTTATGTGTCTCGATACTAGAAAATGCTGAATATATGATAGGTTGTACGAAGCGGCACAGGTCCGTCGTCCAGTAAAGCCTGAGCGGCACTGATTCACGCCCACCAGTACGTCCCTCTCACCGCGCAAGAGCCCCGCAATTGCTTGAAAGTAAAAGTCGTATGCGCCAAAAGTATTTTTTCTAATTATATAGAATACCGTTCAAGTAATTCATATTTTTTTCTGGCGAAAATGTTGCCCGTACTTTGTTATATTTTACATATAAATATCAAGCCAATAAGTCATATGGCTTCAGAGGAGAAGGCAAATATATGTTAAAATCAAGGTATTTTAGATATTTTTTTTCATCGAATAAAATATAAGTATTCAAAAAACTGTCATGGCGCTTCGGTTCTTAATGAAATGGAGAATAAGGTGTTAAAATATAAGAATCCTAGGTTTCATATTAGAACAGCAGTATGGTCTCAAAAATGCCGGAAATGTTGATTTTTTTGAGAGACAAGCCTTAAGTACGTAATGCATAAATTTTCTCGCGGCCGCGCCGTAGGCGGTGGCCCACGTCGCCCACGCCTTACGCCGCCACTGAATAGCCATGTACTTTAGTCTGTCGACCTTAGATTTATAGTACGGAAGCCATGTTTGTCCTCATTCACATAATAAGGTATTTGTCTTTCAGGCAATTGGCAGCAGCTTCAGGATTCTTCCCTACCATGTTACCGCCTTCATATGCACCTCCGTCCTGCCCGTGCTTACCAATACAACCGCCACTCAGTAATGAGAAATAGACTATAACTTTAGGGATCCTTTGTAAATAATAATATAAACTAAGATTGGTTCATGAATGTTATTTTCCAATCAATTATTTTAAACATAGCTGAATACAAAAACACTCAGGCCTAAACAACTTGCAAGAAAGTATATTTATCGTAAGAATTAATTATCATCAAATTACCTTAATTCTAATTATTTTTAACCTTTATTACTCATAGAGTATTTGCCAAGCTTTTAATTTGAAGTGGTAGATTCTAGGGATTTTTGGAGTTGATCTATGGTTTCGCAATTCGCATCCGTTTGTTTCACATAATCCTAATCACTTTAAATGATCTTGTTTAATATATTTTGCACAAAATCTGCTTTGTTACATGAATTATAACGTAACTTAAACTATATTGAGTTATTTTCCGATCCTGAGGCGGTAGTCATTATTTTTATTGATAGTGGTTAAAATTATTAAAAATGTATGTTTAATTGTTAAATGAACCTATAAAAGGTAATTAAATACTAAATTATTTAAATGTTGTATATTATTTATTAAGTGTAGGTATTTAGTATGGTATGAATTGTAAAATCAAAAGAATTCGTAACCGTCGAGTGTGTATGAAAGCATTGATGAAAGTAGAAGAAGCGAAAGTGGTATGTAAGGATCGGAGCATATGGAATTCCGTGATCTCTGCCTACCCCAATGGGAAAGAGGCGTGATGTATATGTATGTATGTATGAATTGTAAATATTTTTTTAGAATGAATGTTGGTACGCGGACTGTTTGCTGGCCACCGCATCTTTACCTTAGACTACTACTACTAGTTTACTAATTTTCGGGAGCAGAAAGTGAATAAATATAGCCAAGTATTATTGTATGGCCCAGTATCGTCTTATATAGTTTTCCCCCTCGACACACATTACATTGTCATGACCCTGGTACATGTCACACATTGTCCTTACATTGTCACACTTGTGATGACCCTGGTATTTCTGTAACACATAGCGAGATTTGCGGGCCGCTTAACACAATACTAGTTAAGTAAATAAATGAAAGTTGTATCAAGTGTTTTAATTTTATATAAATAATAAATATTAGAGTTCTAAAAATCTTCTAATAGATCATTTTTAAGTCACTAGGCTATACTAGTTCTAGTACTAATACTGTTAACGTTTGATACTACTAATAATAATTAATTGGTACAACATCAAGGTAAAAAAAATAAAAGATATTTTGATTCATTTTATACGTTTATTTCCATCAAAATATGAACTTACCATGGCCTTTTCCACGATCGATGGCTCACGCGTAGAAGAGTCCATGGAACATAGTTTTTTTTAGTATTGCACACAACACCAAACAATTAGAAGTCTACATATATTCTTAAAATTACGAGAAATATAATTCGACATGACCACATAACAGGAAATACGAAGTACAATGCATTAGTTAATTTTATTAAAGTCAATTTTTCACGGTACAATAAAGCTAAGATCAAAATATAACTCTAATTCATTAAAAAAAAAATAATTTCGTTTATAATTCAATGAACAAATACTTTGTTGTGAGTCTCGTTATTAGTTTGGAATGTCAAAAAATTAGAGGCTATCTTACTAGTAACTGTAAAGTGTATATCAATATTAATTTCTTACTACCTAGGAACATATGCACAGTTTTTACAGAAAAAATATAGCGACGACTTCATGTCTAACGTAATAGTTAATTGGACAGTGTTCTGTGAAAAATAATGTAAAAACTGCGATTCTGTGCTGAGAAACGGGGACCTTCCTCATGTATGCACAAACCTTAACCTAACCTAACCTATATTGTAGTGGTTTCCTCTCGGCCCTCACTAGATGCTGACTGTCCTACTCTAACCTCCTGCCTAGTTTCATCTAAGCGCAACTTGGTACCTAAGTATTAAAAACGTCTGATAAATATTTAATCACCTTAGAAGAAGGTTAAGGCAATATACCATATAAAATTGTAAACACCTCATACCAATAGTACTTACATACTACCAAAGACATATTAAATAAGGGACAAGATTTTAGAGGGCTATCTTTTAAAAACTACCTCATAGTTTCAGTCTACTGCAGTAATGCATGGCGTGATATATTTTACCTACGTTTACATATAAATAAACACTTGGCATGCGGCTATATTTCTAACTCAACTGGACGCTGTTAAGCAAAACAGTGTTAACCCACAAAATGATAAAAATGTAAATTTTGATAGAAATCGCTTCTTCATGAGCTGGAGTACCTATATAATTCAAAAGCGTTACTTATCATTTAAATCGTTTTAATAGCAAAAATATTGAAAAACCTAGGGGGCACGAAACCCTAAAATGTTTAAAATATTAAACAATAATGCACTAAATTCTATTACTTTGATTGCTACCAAGAAAAACGATATGCATTTAGTATAATAATAATAATTACAAAAGAACCTATTATTTCTGCTATTTTTTAAAATTAATAAAACCTTTAAATAAAATACTGTATACCGGATTAAACCGCGATTTATTATTTATATTGTTTAAATTATTTATCCCGACGTTTCGGATGCTTTTCAGCAACCGTGGTCGCGGGGAGAAACGTCGGGATAAATAATTTAAACAATATAAATAATAAATCGCGTTTTAATCCGGTATACAGTATTTTATTTAAATGTGTGATACTCGCGTTAATAAAAGACAATATTAATAAAACCTAATTAAGATCAGAGAATCAAACTAATTTTTCTCAAAATGGCAACCATGTGGGTTGACACTGTATTGCTTAACAGCGTCCAACTAATGACCAAATAGTAGTAAATAGACCAAAGCTTTTGGGACGAAATAATGCAAAGCGTTGCTTAGCAACACATACGACTACATAATATAATGCACATCGTAGTTATACTATACCCAATCTCTGCTAAATATTTATTTAAACATGACCCGCGGTTTATTGCTTATCTACTGAATCAGCTTTTGGCATGACCCGCACTCTAGCACAAATCTAAATACGTATATTTACGAGATTCACGCTCACAATGCAAATCTACTAAATCGGTACGTATATTTACGTGACCCGCGCTCTAGCACAAATCTACTAAATACGTATATTTACGTGATCCACGCCGCAGTGGCAGACTGAAAAGCTTTAAAGTACATTGCCCCCATACCAAGTGTTAAGTTTTATTTATAATGTATAAGAATAAAAATGTATATCCGTACCTGTAATGTACATGGTAATGCTAAAATTAGAAAATATTACATAAGAGTATACTTACAAGAGGTTGGAGTATTAGAACCGACGCTGGTTTCCAGTGGGGGCATTGCCGAAGTTACCGCCGCCTGTGCCCGTGCTGTATCCGCCTGAGGGTAACATCATATCTAATATATAAAATTGTCGTGTCACAATGTTCGTTTCCATACTCCTCCGAAACGGCTCCACTGAATCTTATGAATTTTTTTATGCATATTAAGTAAGTCTGAGAATCGGCTACTATCTATCTTTCAAACCCCTAAGTGATAAGGGGTGTCAACTCCAAAAAAAATATTTTTTTATTATGTGGCATTAGAAAATAGAAATAGAAGAGGAAAATATAGGGTTGTATATATATACAACCCTATATTTTCCTCTTCTATTACCAACCCCTGGTTTTTTTGACAAAAAATCTAGACCCGTGCGAAGCCGGGGCAGGTCATTAGTATAATATATATAAAAATCTCGTGTCACAGTGCGACCGCACTCCTCCGAAAAGGCTCGACCGCTTTTTATGAAATTTTATATTAGGTATTTTTGGTAGGTATCAGAATAGGTCGTAATTTTTCATACCGCTGGTGATTAGTGTCCAGATTTTTTTTCTAATAAAATTAATTTGCTCTCATTTTCTTCATTAGTATAGCCGTGCCAAGCCGGGTCGGGCAGCTAGTAGAGATATTTGTTTCGAGTATAACACAATTTATTGAAATACCCTTGCATTAATTAACCGGTTTTTATAGTTTTGCTATTAAACCTTTTTGCCAAAAAATTTAATACAATCTGCACATAATGAAACAATAGACAGTTGAATCGAAATCAAAAGTTAGCGTCGTTTAACGCTATTTTCGTGCAAACAACATCGCGAGCACCAGCTAATAAATAAATCCTTTTTAATTTTGTTTTTTTTTTCATACAAATAAGATCTCTTACCACCACCATACGGCTGTTGTCTCTGCGCGTTAAAATTGGGCCTCATCGGCCCCCCACTAAAGTTCTGTTGGTACCCGCTGCCGAAGTTGTCTGGCGTCTGGCTCCACCCGCTCTGGTTGCCGTAGCCCTGGTTCCAGCTGCCGCCCGAGTTGTCCCACGGGTTCTGGTTATTCCATCCGCCTTGGTTATATCCTATGGAGATTCATAGTATTTTTTTAATGTTAGATCGGTCGGTCCATAAAAGGTATTCTTTTTTTTAATGTAATGTGACCATTTCCGCGCATGTTAGAAAAATCGACAGTCGGGCGTGAAACTCACTTAATAATAAGGGCCACACGCTGTATAATATGCTCAGCACCTACAATTTGTTCCTTATACACCTCCTGATTAGAAATGACCCCACCTTGACCAGTCCTTGCCTCATACAAGCCATGCTTAGCATATCGCATATTATATCGAGCATATTCTGGCAGAACCAAATAGGTGAAAAATTTTTTTTGACACAAGGATACTTAGTTTTCGTTGCATTTTTTATCCGGTATAACCGTATAACTGCCGAAGCCATAACATTTTCTGTAATTATGCTTCGTCGTTAACCTATGATTATCCAAAACTTTAAATGCCTTTTTCCCAATATAACAGTATCGCTCCTTATCCGGTTCTCCCAGAATACCCTCGATATTTGAATACTCAATTAAAATCTTTTAAATTACAGAATTATATAGTTAGGTTCAAGTCAGACAATGGGATTTCTTTGTAAGGGGGCAATAAACATCCTCTATAGTCTATGGCACGTACCGGAGTTACTCCAGTCCTGCCCCCCCTGCCGGTTGCCCCAGCCCCCGCCCCCGCCGCCTCCGCCTCCCCCACCGCGCCCCCCGCGCCGCCCGCCGCTGCCGCCCCCGCCTCCTCCGCCGCCGCCGCCACCAATCTCCGACTTCGACAAAGCCTTTTTCACATCTAATCTGTGGCCTTTGATTTTGTGATTCTGTTGTACTAGAAAATAAAAAATTATGTATATACAATATACATAGAAAGGTATATTGTTGTATCAGAAAATATGAGGAACCTTAAGAACCATCACAGTGATCTAAAAACTAATATGAATGTGTCCATGTATCTTTCTGGTTAGCTATTTATGTACACAATTCGAAATATTGCTGCCCTAGTAAATAATTTTACTTAGAGCAAATGCTACTATAGATTATTATGACAAATAAGAGAATTATTATTGAAATTTATTGAAAATATAAAAGTTATTTTCCAAGCCCCATCTAGTCATACCTGTGCCAATAATAATTTTTTATTTACTGCATGACAAAAAAAAATGTAAGTCCTCATTTTCCTGGGATTCAAAATCCAGATCTTCTGTGCTAAATTCACACTGCATTTACTATGTATACTGTGCCTCTGAGTAGATTATAGGAATTGAACAGGAATATACTTACAACATACTCTATCAACAGGATCATAATCATCAAACTCCACAAAACCAAATCCTCGTTTCTTGCCAGTCTCCTTCTCTGTTACCAGAACAACAGACTGAATATCTCCATATGAGCTGAAGTACTCTCTTAAATCCTCTTCTTCTATATCCTGCTTCAAGCCACCAACAAATAGTTTTTTAACTGTGGCACTAGCATCAGGTCTGTTGATTTCTTCTCTTGGAACTGCTCTCTTAGGCTCTACCACCCTAAAAGTCATTTATAATATGAATAAAAAAATCTAATCTCAAACATTTTTTTCTTTTAAAGATTTTTTTTTATTTTACTCATAATTCTTGAATATTACTTATTACAATTTAAAAACGAGCTATACAATTTAACTCTGCACCGACACTGTACTCTGTGGCCAAGTACTATAAGGGACAATATCAGTCATTATTATTTTTAGTGACTAGTGAAACAAATTAACCACAATTAATAATATATAACCAAAATTTTTTTTATTAAACTTTATAAAAGTTTACCTAAAATTAGCCTTTTTATATATAATCTTTTGATTTTTTTACCACAAATAAATACTTTTTCATTACATTATACTATAATCTCAAAACTTACTTAACCAAACTTTGCCACAGGACTTAAGTGCACTTGAACCTAATAGACATTCTTAATTTCCTTACCTTCCATCAATTTTATGAGGTCTGTTCTTCTGTGCCTCATCAACCATATGAGCATGTGAATATGTAATGAAGCCAAACCCTCTTGACCTCTTTGTCTGGGGATCTTTCATAACAACAACATCAACAATTTCACCCCATTGTTCATAGAATTCCTTTAACGATGTATCAGTGGTTCTATAATCTAATCCTCCAATAAACAGCTTCCTGGTATGCTCTGGTTCTTCCTATGAAATCAAATATGAAGCTTGATGATTAAGGGTCATTTACATGATGGATGTTTCTTGCCTGTTGCATAATATTAAATTGAACAAATAAATGACTTGCATTGCCTATACAACACTTAACATTCTTGATCTTTATACAAGTTTTATTTCAATACTTTTTTTGCTGTTAACAGTAGATAATATTCACATGATGCTTACAAATTTTTTTTTGGATGTGAATTATTGCTGATGTATGAACAAGAAAATGTCATGTAAATTGCCCTTTAGACTTAGTATTGGTACAATATGATTTAAAATAATTGAAAGTTTCATAAAATACTTGATATTTCCATTAAAATATAATTAAATAAATATTTCTACTATAAAAATACTGTGATTATTACATATTGTATGTGTAGTTGTATTGTACTATTATTATTTATTTTTGGTAGACACTGAATCATGGATATCATGCTATTACTATAATTTATTAGTCTACTATTGCTGTTTGCAGAATGTTCAGTATAAGTGCTTTTAAAGTTACGTGTTATAAAGAAACATTCCTTGTTCACATTTAATAAAAATAAGAAGGAAAAAGAGATTTATTTTAATATTTAATATAACTTTTTACTAGACAGAAAAAAGCCAATGCAAGCGGTTCCCTCAGATTTTGTGCAATGGGATTAGTGGACCAAATTAATAGCCACTTCTGTATATTTTTTTACTAGATATTATTAAGTGATGAGATAGCTTACCTTAGACACAAGTATTGTTTGTGGGTATTTAGATTGCTTTTCAAAGTTTGAACAAATATGTTTTATTGATTGCTCCTGTCTGTAGGCCTATATAATCAAACAAATTATATAGATCTACAAACAGTAGCCAAAACAGGAATCAGCTAAGTTAAATAAATTATTAGTACAAGGATGTATTCAATCTATACTAATATAATAAAGAGGTAAAGTTTGTTTGTTTGTAGGAAGTAATCTCTGTAACTACAACAAACATTTTGGGATGTAGAATTGATTTATTGGTATGTGGCATGTGCTGACTAAACAGTATGATATTGGTGGATATAATGTTCAACAAAAATATAATGGCTTAATTCATAAACGATTATAAGCATGATATAGTTAAAATATGTTTTATCTCACTCTATCGAATATAAAGACTACAGAACGAAAGATTTTTAACTATATCAAGCTTATTTTACGTTTATGAATAAGGCCGTTAATCTTTAATACTCAGTACCTAGGTACTTACAAAATCATCTCCACTGCTGTGAGGTTTCATTTTGATTCGATTGTAATTTTCTTACCTGTGTAGGAAAATAGGACTTGGTTTATTTTTTAAACAGTTAATTGATGAGTAATTCATAGTACTTTAACCCAAATTATACAGAATATGATAATGTAAAACATAACTTCTGTCATAGAGAAGTTTAAAATAAGTTTATATAAACAACATACCCAGTTCCTACTTACAGCTTTTAAATATAATTTATGAATCGAAAGCCGACTGCCGAAACTCAATTCTCAAACGATTAGGGATATAAAAATTAAAAAGTACCAAGTGCCAACCTACCTAAAATAAGCTACGTAGCAATTTGAAATAACAAATGACAATCAATCCAAATGACATTACAGATTTACAGAGTGCTAATTGATAAAGGAATAGACTAAGCTAGATTGCCTACTTTTATTCTGTGGACACGTTGTAAAGACCCACAGACATGCTATAAGTTATCTGTAGCCCATACAACAGAAAACCGATATTGAGTTGTTATTATACAGGATGTTTGGTAGAGCGTTGCGTAGGAGGAGGTAGATGGGGTAACTGTAAGTATTTTAGACGCTATTTATTATAGTGCAAAATTTTATAGTTTTGAAGTTATTCACATTTTTTAAAATTTTACGAAAATCTCAACTTATGCCAAGAAAATGCTTCTAAAACACCACGTGTTATAAAAATTACATTAATTTTTAGCATCCTCTTGTCTATACATGTTAGTTAATCGATACAAACCATTACAAAAGCTAACGAAGGTTTAAAATAGTAAAATAAACATCAGTTTACACGTTGTGAACTAGTTTTTTTTTATTCAGTTAAACATTTGAAGATTTACTACAAAGAAAATTAAAGTGATATATTATGTAGATATTCAAATAATTTCAAAAACTACTTACAGTGGTACTTTTAGAAACAAAAAAACGTAGTTTATAAAATTGTATCAAAATAAGCAATTCACAGTTAATCACAGCAGTTTATATGTGTATTATTTGCAAAATAAGCATCCTAAAAATAATAATATTATAAATGTGAAATTTTGTGGGGATGTATGGAAATTGTTACTCTTTCACGTTAAAACTACTGAGAGGATTTTGATGAGACTTTACACTATTAGTTTTTATTCATCAGAATAACATTTATGCTATAATTTATAACGATATTGAGTTAGTTGGCCAAATTATAACAATGAGTATCAGTGATGTGTTTCAGGTTTCTGCAGTTTCAGCCAATCAGGTTAATTAGAGGTGATTTCATTTATTTTAGATTTATTTAAGAACCATTACCGTATACCATATACCGTACCTATCTACAGACTAATACCCAAACTATACTACCCAGAATATTTAAATAGTAAGGAGATTGATGAATCCAAGCTGTTGGATAATAACAACCTACCCGTAGTACTAATCCTACGCAGATGAATTCGCGGGCAGAAGCTAGTTCATAATATTATATACAATTTGAAAATCCGTGAAAGTGCACGATTAGGATAATTGTTTCTTCGCTTATTTGTCGGCAGATTTGCTTTTCCATGCAAACGTAAAAGACATAAGTAAAAAAAAATGCCATTTTGCCTACAGAATAGTACCTAGTACTACTAAGCGTGGGGCAGACTAATAAGCTTAAATCTATAGCCTATTTGGTCATTTGGGGCATTGGAAAATTATTAATTATTATTTCCGATTTTTAATGACAATCGCACACCTTTTAGAATAGACAATTTGAAGCAGTGATGCCAACTTGGGAGTTTTCCTCTCAAATTTAGGGGTAATCAAAATGTCCAGGGGGCTTTTAGGGGTCATTTATTTAGGGGGATTTTTAGGGGGTACTTTATTCAAGATTTTTTTAGAAAAAAACGCATGATTCTATACAATTTTTATTCAGCATCGAACCTCGAATTTTATTGTTATCATTATTAATATTATTAGGCCATTAATTATTGTATGTAAATGTGTAAAATGTAAATGCTTGATAAAAAAGTAAATACAGTAGTTATTTTATACTACTTGAATGTATTTTTGTATAATTTATATTTGAAATTATGTAGGGGTATTTGAAGTTGGTTCTAGGGGGAACATTTTGTAGGAGTTGGCATCACTGCATTCTGTTATTTTCAGCTTGGCTCGGTTATGGTTAGCGTCGGACATCATTATCATTCTTTTTGGCGTGGCTTCGGTTGGAAGCGGACGTAATTACTAACTAAGCATATTGTGAAAGTGTTTTAAATTTGGTCACGTTAAAAAGAAAGTCAGAAAAGTAGAACTGCTTTGTAATTGTATTTAAAGTGCAACAATGAGGCCACAGAACGGAGACGATGGTTTTGTATGTATATATTATGTTACTTGATGCTCCTATTTTATTTTTTATCGTTGCACGACGTAGTTAGTGTTAAAACTATTTCAGCGCTTCGTTTTAAGTATTTTGCTTTAATTTGTAACTATTTTAATAATTAATTTTGGTTAGCGTGTAAATCACGCCATCGCCGGCCGCCATTTTGTTGATTGTGTGTTCTACATTTCAGGATGAGCCAGAGGTCCACCGCAAAATCTTTATAGGTGGTTTGAATTATCGTACTACAGATGAATCTCTCAAAACTCATTTTGAGAAATGGGGGGAAATTGTGGACGTTGTGGTAATGAAAGACCCTAAGACGAAGAGGTCGCGTGGGTTTGGATTTATCACGTACTCTAAAGCACATATGGTGGATGACGCTCAAAACAATAGGCCGCATCGCATTGATGGACGGTATGTGAATAATTAAATTAAGATTCTGCATGATAATTGCAGTCCAGCTATATGAAAGTTTTTAAATTACTTTCATATCGTTTTATACTGCAAAAATTAACAAGACAGCACTTGGTGAATGTCCTGTGTTTTTATGCACGTGGCATTTTCTGTGAGGTCGACAAATTCAATTGTACTCATATCTATTTAGCCTATTTATTATATGCTATACAATAAAGCTAAACATATATTGTAGATTTGTTGAAACAAAGAGAGCAGTTGCCAGACAAGATATCAAAAACCCAGAGGCTGGGGCAACAGTTAAGAAATTATTCATTGGCGGCATTAAAGATGATCATGAAGAAGAACAATTAAGAGAATACTTCTCCAACTATGGTGAAGTTAAGAATGTCAGTATTGTTACGGATAAAGCTACTGGCAAAAAGAGGGGATTTGGTTTTGTTGAATTTGATGACTATGATCCAGTAGACAAAATTTGCTGTAAGTATCATGCTATATTTTTTTTTTACCCACAGCTTTGCCCCAGAATGGAAGAGATGTGTCCAAACTGGCTTCCTCTGACTGTGGAAAGTAAAATATTGATTTTAGCTATACCTGACTATCATTTTATAGGATAGATCTGGTACGCAAATCAATAAACACTATT
Organism: Anthocharis cardamines; assembly: GCA_905404175.1. Classification (NCBI taxonomy): domain Eukaryota; kingdom Metazoa; phylum Arthropoda; class Insecta; order Lepidoptera; family Pieridae; genus Anthocharis; species Anthocharis cardamines. The sequence goes on from FR989959.1 coordinate 8,807,013, forward strand.
TCTTGTTAAATATTTATTTTGAGCTACTGAAATAATGACTTGTACTATTGATAATTCAACAATATAAATTCATTTTAGTAAATGTACCACACAAAGTAAATGGAAAACAATTAGATGTTAAGAAAGCATTGCCAAAAGATGGTTCAGATCAAAGAGGTGGAAGACAAGGGGGCGGTTCAGGCAGAAATGACAGTTGGGGTAATGGTGGAGGAGGTATGTAGAAAAATTATACATTTGCATTTATACACCAGACAATCTTCAAAAATAATATCCAAAGGTCACTAAAAAATTGAATCTTTTAAAATATTCAAACCAATATTTGGAATACCCATAAGTGTAACCTTTAATTTAATTAAATAAATCAAATTATGAGATCCTATTATTGTTACATTATAAACAATTCTATTTTTCCAAAAATTGTAGGTGGATATGGAAACAATCAAGGTGGCTGGAATAATTCCAACCCATGGGACAACAACCAAGGGGGTTGGGGTAGTGGCAGCCAAGGGGGTGGTTATGGCGGTGGTGGTGGTAACCAAAGGGGAGGTTGGGGAAACCAAGATTTTGGTAATTATGGTAACCAAGGGTACAGCGGAGGGCCAGCTAGAAATCAACAATATGGTGGAAATAATAGATCTACTCCATACAATATGAACCAGAGTGGTGGGGGCGGAGGAGGCTATGGCGGCGGCAGCTATGGAGGAGGCGGCCAAGGGCGTGGAGGCAGATTCTAAACGTATGTATGTTAACATCAACAAGTCTTGAATACTTACCTTATGGTAAAACATTCTTAACCATTCATTAACACTTACACTATCCACACTTTAAACACTTAATCAATGTGAATTAGGTGTTCCTTGAGGTATTTTTAGGTCTTGCTACATAACATTAACATAGTAGGGCTAGATAGCTCAAATTAGATAGTTCGATGATTAATGTTATGAAGGAATTCAGTATATACATGTTCATTTATTAAAGGTTTTTTCAATCTCTAGGTTACGTGCTAAGTACACTAGTAGTGCAGAGTATATCGTGCTAGTGTAGGCGCTCCGGAGCTCGTAGTTACGTGATGGTCTACATCGAGACCACCTAGGAGAAGGCGTCAGGAAAATGTTTAGATATTTAGATAGACATAACAATTTATCTTAGATATTGAATAGAACTTTAACTGTGTACTGATATGTAAGTTATTTATTGTCGTACTTAGGTACATACCGTGACATTAAGGAAGTGCAGTTTGTGAAATAAATTTTGCGGTTTAACGAATATATAAGTACAATTTAGGATGTATATGTAAGAATCTTTGTAGAAGCTAGGCATCAGTGTTTAGTTGATGTAGATAAAAAATAATCATGATTGATTCTCTCCTGACTCCAGTATTAAGTTCTCAAATAATTGTTTTAAGAGTTTAGGTATAGTGATTGACTATAAGGATAATTCTATGTAAAATAAAATTTAATACAAAATATGTAGGGTTGTTTCTTTAGATCTGTAGACTGACCTTTTCATACTAAGATTTTATTGTTAGATTCTAAGTTAACTACTATCAGGCACAGAAGATTTATATGCTAACAATAAATTAAAATGAATTAGGATTTTTATGGAAGGATGGATCTACCACCTGATATCCATTATCCATCAAACATCTTATTACATATACAAAATTTTAACATTTGCTATTAGAAAAACATTGGACAGAATAATAATTAGTAATGTTACATTACTTAGAGATTTCTACACCATCTAGGTATTGGTCTGTGTATATGTAGCCACAACTGTGTTTATCATTGTTGAATATTGAACTGATTTCTTGTTTTATTTACCTATCAAAGGTTCCATACCACTTATCAGTTGATAGATCAAAACTGGAAATAGGTTGCAGCAGATTACAACTTTTTAGTGTGAGTATTTGACGTTTCTTATGGGTAATATTAGCAATAGATCGTGGATAAAAAATTGCTCAAATGAAGCAGATATCTGCGATAAACTAAATTGATAAATATACACCCATATCTAGAACATAGCTAAAGAATCGAAATTAAAACTAGATACTACGCGTTCACTTATCACTTACGCGTTATGCCACCGTCGACCGTTATGACGTCACGGCTAACGGTACTGTAGACAAAAATGTTATAGAAAAAAATAAAATGATCTAAAAAAATTACAACTTTATTTTACTGTCTGAACATTCGACAAATATTGTTTTAAATTAATTATTTACGAAGGCGCAAACAAAACTATGAAGGTTCCTTTATGTATCCATTACTGTATTACCAGTTATTTCAACGAAATCATTTAATAAAATACTTATACCAGATTAAAACGTGCGATGTACCTATTATTTATGCCGACGTTTCGGATGCTTTTCAGTAACCGTGGTCATCGAAATCACTCATTTCTGTATCACTATCATTACTCCATTCTGCGTCGCTGTATCACTTTCAGCGTCCACTGAAATAAATCAGTTACCTTTCATTTTTTTTCTGGTTTACAAAATGTCATTAGCTTATCAGCAACACAAACTATATGTCCGTACGTACGTTCGTAGTAAATAACAAACTAACAAAAACAAAAATCTCAATTTTAAGAATTAAATGTAAACACGGCGGCGTTGCTATCCGTACTAAACGGGCGACGCTTGAGAAGCGGTATGAGGAAGCAGGATAGGAGGTAATGGCATTCTCGAAGTGTATGCGAACGCGTAGTATACCATTGTGACTTGTGCATGTTCGCTATAACCTACGACAAAGCGTCAAAGAATAGAGATATTAATAAAAAACCAGGTCAAAATATTATTTGTCTAAAGAGACCTCCTATTATTTTATCATTTAAAAACTCTCCAAGGCATTCCAGTCGTTTTAATTCCTTTAGTAGTAACCAACTTTTGTATGATGGAGAAGAGATATTTGATAAAGGGAAGGCTTACTTCATAGATTACATTTCTACCTAAATTCTATCCGTTCTTGGATCCAAATGATAATTATATTTCAAGTAAGCTTTTTAGTTACCTTTGTAGGAGAGTTAATATATAACATTCTATAAAAGTATAATTTCATAGCGACATTCTTTTGAAATCAAGGAGTTGTTCTTATCTAAGGACTTATACTACTTATATTCAGTGCTCGGAGAAATTTTGATAGCGCGATTCAGAATTATTGAGGTCTTCGTACTGATTATTATAGATGTCTACACATATACTCATAAAGGAAATTTACTAGAAAATTCTTTGTATTCCAAACATGTATGTAGATGCAATGATGTGCTATATGATTAAAATATATGATTGCTTAAATAAGTCTAATTTGAATTAAAATAAGTTTTTCTTTGATTACAATACTTAAAATATTCATCGTTATTTCTAATCAATCATGATTTTCTTGAATATAGAGCTTCAATTAAAATATCTATTTGTTAATTTAAAAAACTTGACGAATACATAAAATAAAGTACCTAGTGTACAATATTCACTTCACGAATCAGTAGTATTGAAAACAGTTTTAACGTTAGCCTAATTTTGACAATTTCATTGAAGAGTCTAGTATAACACGATGTTAGCCATCTTTTTTTTTTAGTTTTCTAATACAGAAATTTCAGAAAACTTGGACTATTTTAACTTAATTATATTTTATGATGATGCGGATGAAATAATTAATTTAATTATTTCATCCGCATCACCTTGACGTATGGAAGTCGAGCACCGTAAGATTTACGCGCAACTTCATTCCACGTACAACAAAATTGTGGAATGAATTGTCGCCTTCAGTTTTTCCAATTAATTATGACCTCACTGGTTTCAAAAAACGAGCCTACAGATTTTTAAAAGGCCGACAACGCATCTGAGACTTTCGTGTCGTAGATGTCCATGGGCGGTGGTGATTACTTACCATCAGGTAACCCACCTGCTCGGTTGTCTGCTCTGAAAAAAAAAAAAAAAAAAAACTTCTCGTTTTAAAATTGCTCCCGTGCGGAGCATGGGCAGGTCGCTAGTAAGAAATAAATTGTATTATTGAAGACTTAGTGTTCGGTAAATGTGTCATTGTTTCTATGGAGGGTAGAGATAAACTAAACATAACAGTTCCAGTCATATAACTCATACATATTATATCTGTTACCCAAAATCACAATTTTCATCCATCCATCTTCAATCGATTTAATCTATGATTTATTTCCATGATCACGTCGGGGAATCTGGGCGTTGAATTCACGAGTGCATTGGGACTATATTGGTAAGTGTTATATTTTGACATCGTATTTTGTATTATTTTTTTCTGAATAAAGTGCTTCTGAAATTCTATGATGCTGTTTTATTTTTCCCATTTTTGAGGTACTATAGTAACATTAGTATGCCTTCTTAATTTGACTGATAAACGTTATCACCAAAAGTTCAATAGGTTTAATAAATATAAAATATATACAAATGTATATATTTATAATATATATTTTTGTTGTCACCCATGGGGTGAATAGATTTTCGATCTTTTGCAATGGTGTACAGATGATTTACTCTCACGCAAAAATTACTGAACAGATTTTAATAATACCACAGTACATCAGAATAACATAGGTAGGTACCCAGACTGTAATAACGATATTGAGTTAATTCGTCAAATTATAACGATGAGTGTCTTGAAAATATATATTTCGACGTGCGCACAGTGTGAAATAAGACCTCAAAAACGGACGTCCTTTTTTTTATTCGATTTTCGTGTATGTTTTACTGAAATACATACTTCAGTAAAAATCCCGCATTTTTATCTTAATTATTCACTGAGAAAAATAAGTTCAAAAAATGGGTAAATTTATGACCCTCAAACAAAAAAATATCGATTAAAAGAAATATATCAACTTTTAAAATTATCACATATGTTGTAATATATCTATACAAAAAGCCGCATAATTTGATATATTTGGTTTAATTCTACGACAACGCGAGGCCGAGTAATCGGCTTTTTTATGATTTTGGTTTTTATTTATTTTCTCTAATACCCCATCGTAGTAGCAGCTGATATTTTACGTCGTAATAGAAGAACATCTAATCTATACGTAAAAAAAAAACTAGCGCGCAATTCCATGGGGTATAGCTATAATTGCGTTTTTAATATTTACACATAAATTACCCTACTAGGGTTGTGAGTTTATGCAAATAAATATTAGAAAAAATAACTTTACAATTGGTGAAAATAAATTGATGGCATCCGTGGCGTAGTGGTGAGGAGAATGCCGTAGGTTCCGAGTTCGAGTCCCAGGAGGGACATTGTCTTTGTAATAAGCACGGTTATTTGAACTTCGATCATGGAATTTTTATCAGTATAAATGTTACAGGCAATGTCCGAGCATGATGGTTAGTCTTAAGATTAGGCAACAAAATGTGGCCTTAACAACAATAACTAAGTCGACATGTAACGTCAGATTTATTTGATATAGGGTTCTGAGAACGTTTGACCCTTTGATTTTAGTAATAAGGCTACGAGAAAGGCAAAAGAAACTTCGTAAATTACCTCTTCTGCATGTAGTATGAAAACCGACGGTCATACCTGATTCACCCGAACCTTCAACATCACATAAAAGTTGTGAGTCGACTGATGATGCCGTGAATCAGGTTTTATCAGAGTAATGGCTTAAATGAGGATAATACAGTATTTATATAAAAATATATAAAAAAAGGATTTTTCAATGCAGGTGAAATTGAAGAATAATAAATAAGAATTGCAATGTTTGAAATTATTTAATTCGTCGTTATCAATTTTTACCACTTTTACTCCTTTTCGAGTGACAGCCCTGACTAAAAAATTAAAAGTCCTATAAAATCAATACCCCATGGAATTGCGCGCTAGTTTTTTTTTTACGTATAGACTAGATGTTCTCCTATTACGACGTAAAATATCAGCTGCTACTACGGTGGGGTATTAGAGAAAAAAAATGAAAACCAAAATCCTAAAAAAGACGATTACTCAGGCTCGCGATGTCGTAGAATTAAACCAAATATATCAAATTATGCGGCTTTTTGTATAGATATATTACAATATATATATGATAATTTTAAAAGTTGATAAATTTCTTTTAATCGATATTTTTTTGTTTGGGGTTCACAAATTTACCCATTTTTTGAACTTATTTTTCTCAGTGAATAATTAAGATAAAAATGCGGGATTTTTACTGAAGTATGTATTTCAGAAAAACCTACACGAAAATCGAATAAAAAAAAGGACGTCCGTTTTTGAGGTCTTATTTCACACTGTGGTGCGGTGCAATAACCTTCAGTTGGTACATGGAAAAAAATGCTGGGAAACTAGTTTTATTGCAATAAGTAGAAAATCACCAAAAAAAATGTTGCGGGTAGAAGCTGGTAGATAATAATATGTAAAGCTTGTGCTTGTTGATTTCATAGTTTTAAACTAAAAGCTTAAATTATTGTGATTTCTGTTTACAACGAGGAGTGATTAGATGATAATTTTCGTAGGGCTGCTTCATTTTCATTGTAGTTAGATCCTAGATTGTTAAAATGGGTAGGAAGTATGATAGGCAAGCAGTGTGGAGCTAGAAGATTAAATCGAGAGAGACCGGGCCGGATTTAAAGGTCTGGAGGCATTGCGGCAACAAAAGATCCACTGGCCCCAAATTATTTTACAAATATATATTTTTTGTAAAATTTAAGAACTATAATCCTGTTTGTACAAAGTACAGTAGGTTAAACAGAAGTTGTTTCCTTATAATCATTTATACATTGTGGTCACCGCAAAATGTTAGTTTGTTTAATAACAAAATTAAATGTATGTTTGTTTGCACATCACAATGTCACATTTAGACTAAACGACTGAACCGATTTTGATGATTGTTTTACAACTTCAAAGGATATGGCCATCCAGAGTCAGTATTCATTTACGTAGGTTTGGACTTAAAATCTATGTACCTATATAACTAGCTGTGTTACCTACAGCTACCTAATGAAATTTACGGTACATACTAGTTTAACTAGGCGATCTCAATATATAGGTACACCTGTTACATAGATTTCAAGTTATGAAGGTGTCAAAACTCAAAAGTGGCTCCAAATGGTTCGTGTAATATTACACGTTGCTGCTCGCCAGTTCCTTTACTTGATCTTGGCTTGACAGGTGGTAAATGTTGATAATGAATATAGTAATTAAGTCTATAAATAGATATATAAAGAAGACTAGATGTCTTTCATAACTTATGCACATTTACTTGGTTCGGAAAGAGTTGCAGAATTTTTTATTTTAATAATACTTTAAAATGTGATAGCTTGTCTTAAAAATTACCCCTTTCGGAGCGTATGTTGCTTCAGCGCAACACGCACTTCGAGGCCCCATAAAATTGTATCGGTTGGAAAAGTCAGATTCCTAACTACCTCCATAGTTTCATGAAGCAAGGTCAGGTGGCACTATATACTTATACTCCTAAACCCTGAGGTGACCTACTTTTACCCATCAAAATTTCTATGTCGCGAGACTCGTGACGAGTTGGTGTTCGCGTGTTGTGTTTTAGTTATCGCCGAAAAAAAAAGGAAGTATATATTTATTTTTCATATTCCAAACGTTATATCCTTTAAAACTGAAGCTGATGTATTTGCGGTATTAGTTGTTTGATTTATTAAAAAAAGATAGTTTGCCATGCATGCGAATATATGTACCTACGTGTTGCTTGGATGCAACACCAGGCTCGGTGGGATATAAAATGAGAAAATCACATAGAGACACATATAAAGGAAAAGCACAACTATATAAGGGCCTTATCGCTAAATAGCGATTTCTTCCAGGCAACAAGTGAAATAAAAGAGAAGAAATGGGTAGGTAGTCTATATCTATACTTAATATAATATAGAGGAAAGATTTGTATTTTTGAATTTTTGTATGTTATGAATAAACTCAAAAACTACTGGATCGATTTTAAAAATTATTTCACTAATAGAAAGCTACTTTATCAGCGAGTAACATAATTATAGGCTATATTTTTTGTGTATAATACCTACATTGCACCCGTGTGAAGCCGCGTTGCTAGTTGCTTATATTTTACTACATCTAATTTTTTAAATATAATTTCTCTCTGTTTTATTTTTTGAGTCAATACATAATGTTTCCTATATATCATAGTATCGATTATTCATTTGTAAATTTTGCTGATTTTACCCCCTAAGTGCCTGGTGTAGCGCACACGCAACATTTAAAAATTCGTATTTTCCAAAAAAGAAATTTAATATCGCGATGGATTCATTAACTTGAAGGTATTTTGAGATGAAACAATGAAGGAAATAATTTTCATTGAACGGGAAATAGGTCTCGGTCTGAGAGGGGAGAAGTAACTTGATTATAAATAAATCGCTGAATCTATTTTGATTAAACTGTAGATCGAAGTTCATATAACCTATTAACATGGGAAAATATTTATGCAATTGAGAGAAACATCGGGCACCTAGTTGATTTATATGAAAAACTGTCTGGAAACTGGAATTTAATTACCTATTATACTTAGAATAGAACAGAATATATAATAGAAATAGAAATCTTTATTCAGATAAAATCACCAAATATACAATAATATACCAATAAAAATAGAAATCAGGCAATTAGAAACAACTGAAGTTACTACTGCAATTGGTGACTGCAGTATAGGTACTTACACTGGAGCCGGATGCGACCCCAACACTGATTTTCAGTGGCTCTCAGGGAGGTTTGGTGCGACGACATTAGCTTTCTTTTTATAAATAAATGCTTTGATTTGTTAAAAATTAGCTTGATAACGAAATTATACTAGTTTTTATGTAGGTCAGCCAAGGTCAGCAGTACTCTATACAATTTTAATGTGTGTAAGTTGTTTTTTTTTTTACACCAAATAATTTTGGTGTCATGACGAACATTAGCTTCTTAGAAAAGTCGTGTTAAAAACAAATTAAAATATAAATTTGAAGAATCATTAAATAGATTTCGGACTTATAATTAAAAACATTTAGAGCCTAAGAAAAAATATTATTTTACTCATTTACATGATGTAAGTTATATCGACGTCTATGTGGCCGTTACTAATAATGAATAAAGTGCTTTGGCGGGCGTTCAGGAAGTGCTTGGAGTCTGATTTCACTTTCATTACACGTAGAGGAAATCCCAAACGACGAGTTAAAGTTTTTTTCTTGGTTTAGAAATTGAACGGAGTTTAATGGAGTTTAGTGTAGATTTGTTTGATTCTCAGGTAATTTGAAAGTAATATGTAATAAATAGTAGAAAATGTATTTTATTTAACATATGAAATACATTTTTCTACAATGTGTTTGTTTAAAATTATCTGGTAAATTCTAAATAAAATATGGCACTAGTATTTGTTGGGTACCTGAACTTGCTGTTATTTTTTTTTGTTTCGTCTGACCCTTGGCAGAGAAATCTTGTCAGGTTATATAAGATCGTAGCTGACTACTACTTCCGGTCTAAGGAACTATCCTTAGACCGGAATCTTCAGTTAACGACAAAAAAAAGATGTCAGAAGCGATCTCAAGTGATCACCTATAGTAGACCTAGTATAGGTCAGGTAGTATCACATACATAGGTCTGACTCTTGCCTCAGCAGAGCGACAAGTATTATAAGTGAATTCCCGAGTCCCCTAGTGGGACATGGGGCAGACCCATTTTGTGTCTGTTTCACTGATCATTTTTCTTTTACAGACAAGTAGGTGATTAGCCTTCTGTGCCCTACCTAATCAATTTTTAATCTTGTTTCCCCGGGATTCGAACCCAGGACCTCCGGTGCTAAACGCATCACGCTTACCTCTGAGGAGGTCAAGTATTAATTATTATAAATTACATATCTGTTCTCCGAGACAATCTATGCAGCATAATTAGGCAGTCTTAAGTGTTCTGAGTTACTTAAGTGTGAAATCTATTAAATATGTAGTAAGCAGATAGAGTTACCCTTTTAACATCCCAAAAGTATTTCAGTATTTTATTTACATGCTAATACAAAGTTGGGTCGTTGCGTTGTATGCGAAGGTGGGGTTGTACCTCCAGTCTTGTTGCGAAGAGAAAGTCCGCGAAGTGGTGGCTGGAGCCTCCAGCCCGCAGCGGATTCCGCGGCCGCGGCCGACGGCGATAGTCGGCCAGCCAGCGTTTGCGAAACAATGCCATTGAATCGAGACTGAATTCGGCAGTGACGAGAGATGCCGCACAAATAAATAGTGCCGAATTTATCGCGTCCGACAACCAACGACAATGTGCGAATGGAGAATAGTGGTTATATTTCACGTGCTCCTTGTGTGCTATGCGTCCAGAGCCAGGGAAATAAATTCACTCGAAAACACCCTCGATAACCACGTGAGTAACATCTTATTTATCGGTCGTTTATAGGTGCATTGACTTCAATGCACTTTTACTTTCCACTGAGCGCATTCACTTCGCAGCTATCCGATACCGCTCGACGCTAATTGATAGTTAATAAATCAACATTGTTATTATTGTACTGGTGAACTCGATTAACCCATAGATGATAAATAATTATTTTATGTTAAAAAATAAATATTGCATTTTATTGTTAAATAATATTTAATATACTAAACTAACTCTTATTAGGAATTTTAATTTGTTACGGAAAGGCGTTAAAATTCACAAGTTGTTCTGTCTGACTTGATTCCGTGAATAATTATTATTTTAAATTAACCCGCAAAAATGATAATATCTTCATCGCGGTTACAGTTACTAGTTTTATTCAAAAAGCATTTTCCTACTACTTATCGTCATTTAAATCCGTACTGAGGGTAATTTCATATTATGGATGATTTAATAGATATGCAGGTCGAAGTTTATTATACCTATAGTTAAATACCCACTTCGCGAAACAAGAGTATTCAAAGCAAAACACTATTCTGATTATATAATAACGAGGAAAATATAAAAAAGTTACGTATTTGTTGGGCGCTGATTATATAATAGGTTTGTATTTGGAAAAGTGGGCGTCTTGTTTGCCATAGAAGATCTATCATAAATAGTATGCTAAATGATGATGGGACTTTGATTACAACATATTGTGTATTCCAAGCTCAATTAAAGCGGATGTGGTCTACTTTCGCCTGTTAATTCATCTCAAATCATCATTTTAGTGGTATTATACGCTTTCGATTAGCACATACAAATTCATTAAAATAGTACTTCAAAAGGTCTGGAAGAGTTTTTTTTTTAAATACTATGAATATTTTATAAATTTTCTTTGCAAATCGCATAATTGTCTCTTCAAGATTAATAAAAGATTTCATCGTTTTTTGCAAATAATACCTAATACATAGTCACCGTAAAAAGTTTCCGACGTAAAAACATTTTTCTTATTTAATAATTGGTAAGGAATTTCTATTGAATATCTGTAGGTATCTCATGAATTAGTCACAACTGGCCAGTGTCTCATATATTAAAATCTTCTTTCGAATTATAATAATCTAGATATACCTAATTATCTACCTAGTCGTACTACTACAATTCTATTAAAAAGGTGGTTTTGATGAGAATAAATATTAACTATACTCCGAATGCTCGAAGTAAAAATTATGTTGACAGCGCATCATTGACTGATGTTCTGTGGCTGAGGTATCACCTACCATCAAGTGAAACTCATGCTCGTCTGTCGATATCTAACATAAAAAAAATATGACTATGGCATGGTGCGTGGTAAATTAATCTGAACAAGAAGTGTATACCTACTACGCACAGCGGCATAGCCTTGGCTCATGAAGGCCAAGGCCCAAGACTGTTGCAATGGGCAGCTTATGTCGCCCTTATCTTTGAACAAATTTTATAATGGTAACCCATTTATAACAGTACTCACTGTTGTAACAAATTGATGAATTTATGAAGACATATTTGACATATGTTGATATTGTGCAGACAAGTAGTTTAGCCTCATCTTCCATTATGCGAACCGCTAAGATATGGAACACTCTCCTTGAGTCTGACTTCCCCGCAATACATAACATGGGTTTCTTCACGATAAATAAAGAGGGACATGCTAGATACGTTTGAGATTTCGTATTATTGTATTTTTATTAGTATTTTATCACCCTGACGGCATCATCATTTAACAGGTAAAAAAACAGGTATCAGGTAAAAAAATAAATAAATACGGTATTTATACTTTTATGTAGTTTGTATTATAATAATAGGTAAATACAAATATCGGTTGCTGAGCAGACCACGGTTGCTGAAAAGCATCCGAAACGTCGGGATAAATAATTTAAACAATATAAATAATAAATCGCGTTTAAATCCGGTATACAAAATTTTATTTAAATACAAATATTTTATGCTTAGTTTGCACAATGCACAATGCCATACACACAATGATTTATTCAATAACAAAGTCTTAGAAGCCATTAGTAAATGGACTTTAATTAGAGCAGAAGATAATGCGAATAGGAAATGCTCACTAATTATATAACAAATGGCTAAAGTAGTTTTGAGGATATAGGTACAGTTTCAATCCTACTTATAATAATACCTATAAGATTTAATTTATTTGTAAAGACAGCTTTATTATATACACCCAAATACATTATAAGTAAGAAACTCAATTGTCATTTAAAATTTAAATTTTCCGGGCAATCCTGAGAAGTTCTAGGCAAACAGATTATATTGAACATGGTTAATTTATTATTTTATTTAAACTTTTTGTTTATGTTAGATATCGACAGACGAGCATGAGGTTCAATTGATGGTAGGTGAAACCTCAGCCACAGAACATCAGTCAATTATGCGCTGTCGACCTCTTTTTAACTTCGAGTATTCGGAAATCCATAGAGTGAATCCGAAACGCGCAATATACACTTCACGGTTTTTCCAGCTATGAACGGTGGTTCGTTACCCGGTCGGAATTTCGATATTCCTCCCACCCGTTCAATGCCCGAAGTTACCAGACGTGGGGAAGACATGCTTACAGTCAATTATAAACAACGATGCCACTGGGACGACAGTGGGATTCGAAGCCACGACCCATGGATGCGCACGCAGGTGTTCTATCGAACCCGAGTCCGTCGAATTTTACTTGTTACCATGCTCTAACATATGCTTTAGCGTTTCAAAGCCTGAACCTTCAAACAACTCTGAAATCAAAATATAAAAGAGATACTGAATTATGTAATTATTGAGGTTAGATAATAGTAGGTACAATATTGTAAAAAATATCTTTATTACTGAATATAATACTTAACCTTTAATTAATATTCGAATATTTACAAAAAAAGTTACGTAATAAAGTACGCTTGAATATTTTGCGATATTTTACTTACTTTATGTAATTTACGTATCCGGTTCCGATATTTTGTTCTTGATTGCTTCGTGAAGCCATTCACACACGAACACCTTTATTGGAAATATGTAAGAACACTCACTTTATAATTAAAATTGGTTCAAGCAATTTAAAACTTCCTATTACTAAAAGGAGTCGTTAAACGAAGTCTTAAATGCATGCATGCAGCCATAATATTTGCAAATTAAAGCCATCGCAGTTACTCTGGTTAATGGGGTTTCCTAAAACAACTAATTTTTCTCCGAAGTATTTTTTATTTATTTCATATTATTAAAGCATGACACCTTAAGGTATGGTATAATTTAATATCCTTTCATAATCATATTTTCAGAAATATGATTTTTTTAATGTTTGATGTCTTTCGCATATACGGAAGTGACTGAAAAGAGAGTGTTGACTTCCACTTCCTATGTCACTAAATAGACTCTTGTGTGGACTCAAATTTGAAAGTAGAATAGTGAATACCCGAGACCTCTAATGGGGCATGGGGCAGACCCATTTCTGCGTGTTTCACAGGTCATTTTTCTTTACAGGACAGTAAATCAGCCACCTGTGCCTTGCTCAACTGATTTTTTTTATCTTGTTTCCCCGGGATTCGAACCTCAGGTGACAAACGCAGCGCGCTTACTACTGAGCCACGGAGGCATTACGGAAGCACAGTTGAAATAATGCAATATTCTCCAAAATTGGGATAATTTTCTCTTAGAAACTATATAAGAAGTTTTCAGATACGTCTTAAATAATATGATTTTTGTGCTTAAAATGTACCTATGCTATGGCTATGCTGACCTTATAAAGTCAAACTGATACGAAATAACATGTTTAGATATTGTGTAAAGTAGGTACATATTAGGTTATATTTAATAAAATATTTGTTAAGGTGTTACAAAAAATTTATAAACTATGCGTAAAATTTTGGGAAATTTCTTATAGTAGTACCTATTTGTAGCCATATGTCAATATTATAAAAATTAACATACTATAGTAGGTATATAAAATGACATAAAACATAGCATGTTTTCACTCCGTACTTAAGTACTCATAAAAGAACAAAACGCTAATGTTGTTGTCAATCGGATTCACTTTCTTGCTTTTGATAAACCATGTCGGATAACAAAAAGAAGATAACACAGCGAATGCCTCGTGAAAGGCAAAGGAAAGTAGATTAGTGACCTTACGAATTCAGAGGCATTAATAGTAAGTGCGAATAAAAAAACGAATAGAAAGAAGCGTGATTTCTTTTGTAGAAAGCTAATGGTACCTTGATTGTTCCAAATATTTGTTAGGTACATACATTAGTTATAAAATTAGAGATTGAAATTTAAATATGTTTTAATTAATATTGTTGAGCGCATCGCTACATTTATCTTTCAAGGTATGACTCGAAACCTATCTGTAAAGTTATTGCATAACTTTTTTCTATAATTTTCTAGAATAGGAGTCGATAAACATTTCGGAATTTACCTTATCTAAGATAACTTAATTACTACTTTGAATAATAATAATATTCATAATATTTGTATATAGGTATACATACGTTTTGTCGTGTAACGTAATAATTCAGATATAAACAAACAAATGAACTTCAGAAGAATAGTCTAAATACAAAATAGGACCAAGGTTTATTTCGAAATATTGTAACAATAATAATGGGTGATAAATAAACTCATTTGCACGATTATAAGAATTAAATTAAAGTTTACCCTTGACCATTTAATTGTTTGACATTGACTGAAATTCTTATTTACTGAAAGCTAAACTGCTTCAGGTCACGAATTCATCACGACTTGCGCATAAAAACACTATTATCAAAAGCAGAACATTTTTTAACTGTTTCTATTGTGAATTTTCCGATTATGATTTTAAAATAAGTATAGTAAAATTGAATGGAACGTGAGTAACTAAAAACATCATTTGTTTATTTATTCCAACTGGTGACAACTTTAATAACATCGGTTTTGTCATAAAAACGGTTAAGATTCAATTTAATTACTAAAAATATATATTTTTTTAAATATTTTTTAATTTAAATATTTTGACTTTTATCAAATGCTGTAAATAGATCTGGATTTTTTAGTCAGTAGAGATATTAAATAGCTATAATATTAGTGATTACTAATTCTTAATTATTCCCATCTAGTTACTGAGTCTCTTCGACTTGTTTTTATTCTCCTCTTAAATCACAATACCAAGGAGTTAGTAAAAATTAGATAAACCGATTTATTAGGTATAAGTACTACAGTTCTCCACATGATTCTGACTTCTATTGTAGTATTATTTTTCTAAATAAAGCAATATTTAACCTCTGCAGAAACGTATTCTTTATAACGTTACGAAATTAAACAGTGGAAGTATATTTTCCAACGAGGAGTAAGCGTTACGTATCTACTGTTGATTCGATTTAAATAATAGCATTTGGTAAGCACGAGTTACTTCCGATGGATACATGCATATAAGTGCAACTATAATAGTTACGTTATAGAGTAATTCAAGTCACGTAAAAAGTAGGCCACCTTTGCATTCTGCCGACTCATTTATCAATACTATTGATACATAAACAGCAACAACCTTAGCCTCATTAGTTTGATGACATAACATATTACCTAACTGACGACATTTAGTCATGAGTTACGTGAGCAGATATAGGGAAAGTGTACGAAGTTAAGAACAGAACTAAGAGGTTTCATTGCTACAATGTATAGGCTTATTTGAATGTTTGCTTAAAACAATGAACATTTACTATTCTTTTAATAATTTGTCATACATCATTTAATAATCTGTAGTCATAATCTAGGCAGTGGCGTAATTAGATGGCCCCGGTGCAAAGAAATAATCGCAATCCCCTCCCCTTTTTCAGTAACTACACAAAATTAATTGCAAATGATTATACTAATCAAAGGCGCTTCCATTATCGGCGTTATAAATTCTTGTAAAATGTTTTCTAGCTTAAAGAGTTCTTTCCAAAGCTCAGAGGGCCCTCTCAGCTTCAGGGCCCTGGTGCACTGCACCATTTTGCCCTATGATAGCTATGCCACTGAATCTAGGTACATGTAATAGGTGGCTGAATCATAAATGATATACCTCGTCTTTTTTGTATAAAAAAAAATCTCTTGAACTACTGAGTAGCGGTTAAAAGAAAATAGAATATAATAACCCATTAGGGCTTTACTAGACTATAAATAGCGGTCAATTAAAGTATTAAGTGCACTTATACATGATCAAAACTATGGACAAAGAAAAACAAAAAACACCGGAAAGTGCCCATAATCCTTATGATTGAGAAAGCAACATTGACATTAGCTACCCAATTAAGTTTGAGTTCATTGCGCAATCGAGACCGTCGCGTGCGCACAGCCACCAGCCGTGAAAGTAAATTCACATAGTAAAGTGTGCTAAACAAAACTTATGTAAGGTTTAAACGCTTCCGACGGAACATACCATTAAATGTGATGTAACTTTTTTCCAAATTACCCTTTATTTTTAAACATTTTTGACTAAATCTATATAATAGGTATGCCATCACGGACTTTTGTGTATATCTATCTATTTGTGTATATATAGATCTATAAAAGATAAATAACACACCTTGTATTATTTTGATATATCTCAAAGGATTTAGGCAGTGTCTTCGATGAAAGCTTCCAGCCGGCCTAGCATGACAACTGCGACAAAATTTTGTCGACCGTTTTCTCGTGTTTTAATCGATTATCGCTCTATTTCTTTCGGGTCTAACATGACATTTACACTTAAAACTCGACTTTTAATATCAATAATATATTTGTCGATCGAGATATCTTTTCTACCAAAATTGTCGATGTCGAGATATAATATATCGAGATATCTTACATCTTAGTTTGTCTTCTCTCGTCCTAGGCCGGCAGGAGGCTAAACTTTTTCCGACAAAGAATTGTCGTTATATTTCAACTATTTTACACAAAACCTTGATTATGCATATTTTCTATTTAATACCCACGCAGCTGCACATCCACTCTTTACATTACCACTTAGATATGAAATTTTCACGAATGATTAAAAGCCGGTACACAAATTTACCAACAACGAACATTCTAAGACCAGCCTGTTTTGTTTCTCTTTTTAAATTAATTATTTTGATTTCAGGTACCATCTGGAAACAGAACTCAGAGGTTCTTATTTGATGCGATATTCGGACTAGAAGTTCCGCTTTTAGACGAACAAAGTGTTGAAGAAGACGAAGAAGAAACCACCCAGGTCAAGAACTGTTCGTGTGGTACGAAGTGCTCCATATCCTTATTGCCCTTTTCTAAGCACATATTTTCTCCTATATATAGATCAGTTCTATTTTCTTGAGATTTGGTAAAGGAATTATAAACTCTACTTGTGCTTATATAAATTTTAATTATGAACAAAAAACAAAAATATATCTGGAATATAAAATTTGAATTATGAACAAAAAACAAAAATATAACGAGTTGATTGCGTCGTTGGGTTTTATCATTTTACCTTAGTGGTTTTTTTTCGGTTAATGAAAGTTATAGAAAGCACTTTGAAAACTTCCCTGTTCTGGCATTAGGCATTGTAGATTCTTAAATACATATTTAGAAGCACAAATATCACAGTAAACACTTTTCTAATCATTTTCTTACACGTTCACATTCTAGAATGCGGCAGAGCAAATCCACTTCCTAAGAAAATTGGTAAGTTATATCACTCTTTCCTTATGCACATTTTATGTAAATTATTTATTTTACATTGTCTATATATATATGTTTAAATAACTCATCAGTCACTCACTCTAAACTTATGAAAGCAGTAATCATGATGTCATTTTTTAAATAAAGTTGTTTTAAATCTTCTAGCCCGGTTATTTTCCACGGTATTAATTGAAATGAAATTCATTTATTTATCGAAACATTGGTTAACAGTAAAGTACCGGTATAAGTACCTATCAATAAGATCAATTAAGTTGACATTTGGCACGCGTATGTAAGACGAAACACAATGCAATTTTAAAATATGAATATTATATATTTCTATGAGCTGGTCCGTTTGTGGATATGGACCGTACCAACCAATTAGAACACTATTATTGTCGTTTTACGAGATAACGTGAGCGATATATTTTGTATCATTCTTTCTGTCCCTATTGTCAAGGACAATTGCAATAATCTGGAAGGTCGACCATTAGCCGCGTTCGCGTCGCATTGTTTTATTTTAGTTTGGGCTCACTTTATTTATAAATAGCCATAGGATGACTAATTTTAATTTAAACTTCAAGGTTAAAAAGTTCCAACCCATAATTATAAACAGTTTTAACTATTCCAGGAGGAAAATGCTACTGTTCTCTCTAAATTGCTTTCAATCATCTCACTGAAATAGAAAATATATTGTTTTAATCCAATGTAAAATATCGTCGGTCATTGCTATCATTATTAATGAGCATCTCTAGAACTCGTATTGAAGGCAGCTTTCACTTTTCCAGATTGCGGAGGACCGAACCAGGAAAACCGCATTGTGGGCGGATTTCCGGCAGGCCTCAACCGGTACCCATGGATGGTGAGGCTGGTGTACGATGGCCAGTTCCATTGTGGAGGCTCCCTCGTCACTAAGGAGTATGTGCTAACCGCTGCACATTGTGTGAGAAAGTAAGTACGGATAAGACTTGAAGAATTGATAACTTCAATTCGACTTAAGATAGATAAAACATTTATTCACAAACACAAAAAAATATATAATTTATACTAATACTAGCTGACCTGGCAAAAGTTGTTTTGCCATGTAAATATTTTCTAAAAGCAGGGGTTGGTAATAGAAGAGTGAAAATATAGGGTTGTATGTATTTTTTAATGCCACATTATAAGAAAATAAAAACAAAAAATTTCGTTAAAAAGAAAATTTAAAGGGTGAACAACCCTTATCACTTAGGGGTATGAAAAATAGATAGTAGCCGATTCTCAGACCTACTGAATACGCATATAAAATTTGGTAAAAATCGGTAAAGCCGTTTCGGAGGAGTACGGTAACTAACATTGTGACATGGAAATTTTATATATAAGATGTACTTGTCGTGTCTTGTAGTTAATGGAAAATTTTAGGGGCTGTGTCATGTAGACTTGACGTCGTTCATATGAGGATCAGGGCTAAGTCTCAATGTGATAATATCTCGTTGATCCATCTGTCTTATATAAGTTGTACTAACAACTAAGTAAGTTAAATTAAATTAACTTATAAAAAAATTGCAGGCTAAAACGATCGAAAATCAGGATAATCTTAGGCGACCACGACCAGACACTGACCAGCGAGAGTGCAGCGATTATGCGTGCTGTTACGTCCATAATTCGACATCGTAGCTTCGACGCGGACTCTTACAACAATGACATTGCTTTACTCAAACTGCGGAAACCAGTCACCTTCTCGAAGATCATCAAACCCGTGTGTTTGCCCCCAGCAAGTAAGTAATAGCTGAATTATGTTCACTCACTTCAGAAAGTTAATAATATATAGATACTTAACACTGACTACAAAAATCGAATTGTTCTATACATTCTGATCATCGATTACATACAAAAAACATCGATTAAACGCGCCGAATTAAGTAGTTATTTTTTGAAAGACTCGCTTTTTATGACGTCAGTAGAAAGGGATATTACTATTTGCCCTTAGTATATTTTTATTTTTAGGCTTGTTTGTGTCATTTTTAAAGTTCATTGTTATTTAAAATTGGTAAAATATAGAAAATTCGTGAAAAACGTTCTGAATGGTTTTCAGTTTACCTAAATATTTCAATTTTCGAATTTCTCCACCTAAATTGTGAAAGAAACCCATGGGCCTTTTAGACTAACAAGTTTCCAGTGTATAACGGGATGGATTATTATGACATCACTTAAAAATTCCTTCAGGTGTATCGTGAGGTTTGCATAAGAGAGATTCATATTATAAATTATAGAGAGGCTAAACGTTCTTCTTATATAATTTTTATAAATATTTATGACTTCAGGTACAGAACCAGCGGGCAAGGAAGGGATAGTAGTCGGTTGGGGACGAACCTCAGAGGGTGGTCAGTTGCCCGCTATAGTGCAAGAGGTCCGTGTTCCCATATTATCCCTACAGCAGTGTCGGGGCTTGAAATATCGAGCTTCACGCATTACTAATAATATGGTGAGAATATATTTATTATCTGTGAAAACCTATATATCCCCCCCATCTACAATTGTCTATTCTTAAATTAATATAATATAGAGTCCAGTTACCGGTTCGGGACAGCGAACTGGGTGTTTTGCTATTAGATATACAAGTTTGATATTTCGTTGAACGATATCATAAAAACGTTCTACAGAATTGTTTTTGATTTCCATAAGACACGTAAAAATAAAATTGGTCCCCAAATTCTGCCGCCCCTAAAATCTGCCGCCCTAGGCTCAAGCCTACTCAGCCTGCTGGTAAATCCGCCACTGACAATGACCATGTACATACAATGCCTCGGATATTTATAGTATATCCACTCTTTTCTTCTTCCTGCCCTGTTCCCTATTTTTATTTGGGGCCGGCGCAGTATGTTCTCTTTTTCATGAGAAAGAAGAGTCTTTCCCTCGTCATATCATCAGTCACACCCCTCAAACACATATCATTATTCACACAGTCAATCCATGTTTTTAGGCCTCTCTCTTCCCCTATACCCATCCACTCTCTGGACAGTGGCGGCGTAAGACCTAAATGTTATGTGGGCAAGATTAATTTTTTGGGCCCTCTGCCAGTGCAAAAAATGCCTTTTTTTTAAGTAGTGCATAAATTTTCGGGCGCGAGGCCCCTTGGGTCGCGAGGCCGTAGGCGGTGGCCCACGTCGCCCACGCCTAACGCCGCCACTGTCTCTGGATTAATAAAAAGGAATAAAAATTTGTAAGTTTGGTAATTGACGGTTTTTGATGATAGAAGCTATATTATAACAGAAATAATACACTGCGATATACGCAATAAGATGGAAGTTGTATTTGTAAATAAACAAAATAATGAAAAAAGAAGTGTATAATAACCAATAACTAAAAAAATACATCATAATATTTTTTTTTAATATTTTATGATAAATTTATTATCTACGTACTAATAGAGTATTTAATTCTATATAAATATTTTATAAAAATAAGTTTAAAAAAAATAATTTAAGATAAAAAATTGCTAATTTGTTCTATAAAGGACCTTTTATAAGTTATTTTAAAACAATTGAATAATCTAAGTCTCAGGACACCTTTCTCTTTTATATAAAGTAAATGATAATCAAACGTGATGTTTACATACAAATATAGCTTAAATATATTATTCTGGAGTGATTCCAGAATAATATATTTCAAAGAACTAATCGTATTAAAATAATAGCTTTTTAAATAGCATTAGTTTTTTTTATTTAGGTATTTAACATGAAAACTAACAATTAAATTTAGCAGTTCATACATATCTAGGCCAATACTAATGTCCTATGATTTGTAGTGGTAGATACAACTAAGACGAAGAAGTCAAATATTTCATTTCTATTGAAGACCTAGAAAGAAATATCTTCGATTGATCACGTCAGAGAAGGATGGTTTTAAATGGCCATAGCCATAGGTCAGGATACCAATGCCTTCCTATCCATGTATTAAAATAATTCCCAAAAAAAACCATGAAATAAATATAGAAATTCAACTTCCCCGTACCCACCGACACACAATTAATTAGTTCCTTACGAAATATATAAGCAATTCGGTACTGTTACTACTTGTACAAATATCTAACAATTTTGCTTATTTTCTGATCAGATTTCTTTCTTATTAAATAGTGAATGTTATTTTGAAATTTAAATAGCAATACATGGAATACATGAGACATCAACTTATGTATATTGTTTAAATTATTTATCCCGACGTTTCGGATGCTTTTCAGCAACCATGGTCACGGGCAGACTGGACAACAATAAAAATAATAAATCGCGTTTTAATCCGGTATACAGTATTTTATTTAAATGTGTGATACTCGCGTTAATAAAAGACAATATTATATTGATTTTTTTAGCTTTGCGCGGGTCGAGCGTCAACAGACTCCTGCCAAGGCGACAGTGGAGGTCCCTTGTTGGTACAACAAGGAGATAGATATCAGATTGTTGGTAAGTTTTCCATGATTCAGTGGAAAAAAAGAATTTAATAATTCTATCTGCGATCCACTTCCGTTAATCGAGTATTTTTATTTTTGTAAAAAAGGAATACAAAGAAGCAGCAATTTTTTTCCAGAAACCAATAGGGTGTAGGTAAGTAAGAAAGAAGAAAAAATGGGTTGTTCAAATTACGAATTATTTTATATTCATCTAGATAAAATATGGAGCATTAGGTCTCAGCGCGAGACCTCAATCAATGATGCGCTGTCGACCTATTTTTTACTTCGAGCAATTGGAAATCCATAGAAAACTGAAATGAGCTATTATATTATGCGTGTTGTTCAATTTATAGAAATCTTAATAAATTTTGAAATTACTTTCAGGTATAGTGTCGTGGGGTGTTGGTTGCGGGAGGCCCGGATATCCCGGTGTTTACACACGAATTACCCGCTATTTGCCCTGGCTCAGGGCAAATCTGAGAGATACGTGCCTGTGTGCTAGTTAGTTCTTCCTTGAATGACTTTAATAACTAGTCTTTATATTTCTTCTCATTTCAGTTCTTAAATTTCAAAGGTCACGTAAATATTTAATTTTTCTTATATAAAATTATTTCATGTCGTTATAATAATCATTTGATTACGTTGTCATATAACACATTCATAACATAACATCTAGTTTTATTGTAAACAGGTAAATTTTGAATGAGAAATGAAACGTATGATTGATAAAAATGTGTACATATGTAAGTATATAATCAAAAATAATATAAAGTAAATTATTTAATTATAGTGTTTTAATTGTTAGTGAATTATCGGTTGATATAATTTATTACTAGTTAATATACTTCTGAATCACCTTAGCTTCGTTTTGCTAAAAATTATAATACGCAAATTTATTTAAAAAGTTCCATATTTGTTATGTAGGTATCTACTAATATATTCTTTGTATATTTTTAATAATTCTAATAAATTTTAATGTTGTACCTAAACTTTTAAAATTGAATTTAACTTAATTTCTAACTCATTGGGTTTTAGCTTTTAGCGTTAATATACAAAATTATAAAGTATTTTATATTATGTAGTTTTATTAGAAAAAAAAATACGTTACATCTATTTTAGCAATACTTCTAAATTAAAAACACATTTTATTTAATTGATTGATACTAAATTGGTTCTTTAAATATTGTATAAAGTAACCCATGAATATAATTATATTTCTTTTAGTTTTAGAATACATTTATTTATAAGATAGTTGTTAAGTATTCGTCAGGCCGGTGGTGCAGATTACCAATAGTTTTTAAGGCAAATTAGAATACCCACGTGTTCATTGTCATAGTTGTAAATACGAACGGCCGTAGTCAGTGTTGTTTGTGACATTTTTAATGAGTTAAATACCCTGAGGGGTATAGATAATTAAAAAAATTACGATCAGATCTGAGTACGGCAGTAATTTTAATTTTAATTTTTGTTTTTATTTAAAGTTTAAATATAGTTTTTATACATTTGTTAAATTGATTGAGTTTATGAGAAATAATTCTATAGCCCGTAGGTATATTATTAAAAGTAAAAAGTAGTATTTTTGCACGAATTATTTTTGCACTTACATGTTTTTTTAAAAATTTAGATAAAACAAAAATACATAATAAACCATAATTTCTAAATATCTAGAAAATAACTGTATATTTTTGTCAGTTTACTCGAGTCTTGTTTCTTCATACTAATGTCGTTAATTCCTGTTTGTCCATAATATTAGTCAATTATTATGTTTTTTGCGAAATAGTCTTATTGAAATCATTAATTAATTTATAAGTCCTTTTGAAACCATTGTTTTAATTTAAGATTAAAATACTTGTTTGTTTTAAAAAATTTAAAAGGAGTCGATTTACCTAATTATATTAGTTATAGGTGATTGTGTATTTTTATTATTTAGTATTAACAAAGTCATCTCTTATTATCGCGTTTTACAAAAGAAAAAAATTAATGGATTAAAATGCGATTTTTTCTTTTTTTGATATAATATGTATGTAGGTAAAGTTATAGGTATATTACCAATATCGAGCGCAGCGAATGGAACGAAACGAAAGAACAATCAACTTCGTATAACTCATTAAGAAAATATTTTCAATTTCATTTCAATTTTGATTATAATTAAGATTACAGTAAAGTCAATCGAATGACATAATTTCTAGTCCGAATGACGGATCGATCATCGGATTCGTAATAGGAAAATGTAATTTGTTTTTGCTGAAATTGTCTGAAAATCGGTAAAAATGCCATGGGGAAAAAAATCCACACAGAACTTTTATCTGAAACTTTTTTGGATATGATCAATAGTTAGAGTTCTAATGCTCTGTAATACTTTGCCTCACTCTGTATTTGTATACCGATGTTATAAGAGCTTTACAGCATGATTACTGGAGAATCTTGAAATGTGTTTTAATCCTTTAATTATTTTCATTTAAATTAATGAAATCGTCGCTCTTTAGGCTGTACCTGTGATCTACGTCACGATAAAATTTATATTGTGCTATTAATTATATTAATACATTATTAGTTAATAATATTTATTGTTATTTTTTTAAACTATGCGTGCCTTTTTGTTTTACATTGAATATAAGCTTCTTAATTTTTTTATTTAAATTTTACTAATAAAACTTTCATATCATTTGCTAAATTTTGTTTTTTTCCTTTTTTATATTTAATAAGGAAACATGGAATGTTCGAACAAAGGTAATCTTTGAGAGTATCTAGAAAGGGTTTTCACATATAAGAAGAATCAATTGTTTGCATACATCCTGAATCATTTCATTTTGCCGCAAACAATATCCAATTATCCTTATTATTGCTTATACTAAAAGTGCATTTACACGGATTTTATGTGTAAAATTGCAGTTATAGACAGTGCCGGTTTAAGGGTCACTATTAATACCCCGGCAAGAACATTGTGGCGCCCATTTAAATAAAATACTGTATACCGGATTAAAACGATCGGAGACAGGTCTCCCCGCGAACACGGTTGCTGAAAAGCATCCGAAACGTCGGGATAAATAATTTAAACAATATAAATAATAAATCGCGTTTTAATCCGGTATACAGTATTTTATTTAAATGTGTGATACTCGCGTTAATAAAAGACAATATTATTGTGGCGCCCACTTGTATTTTTTAAACACGGATTACCGAAATTAGAAAAATCTAATCCTCACGCGATTTCATTTTCAATGGACAGAGTTGCTACGATATGCATATTCTTTTAGTGTTATCGGATCCCGGACTTTTAAACAAAAAGGTTTAAACAATGTATTATGTCCCAAATTATTTGACCATTTTTCTATAGATTGTAGATCTTAAAAGATTCACTAAGCTATGGAAATGTCGTAGTGACGACAAAGCTAGCACAGAAAGCTGCTGTATTAGTTTGTAGGGAGATCACATATACATCTGTTGGCAGCGTGACCCATGCGATTTGTTAAGTGGAAGCAATAAGCGAGGAAAGTGTCACTTTCGCCTCTCGATGTCACGCTTGAAGGATGTAGGAGCCTTCACAAGATTTTATTTATCTTGCCATTGGCATTGGGTACATTCTTATTGCTTGAGCTGTTAAATCGCATCTGATAATATTATTGAATTGAATTTTACCAGTTTAAATATACCTAGTATTATTTATCTAGACGTTTCGAGAGCTTTTAAGCAAACGTGGTCGCGGGCAGAGCCCGTGGTAATCGCGTTTTAAATCTGGTAATTATTATTTAAAAGTGTAACTCACTTTTAAATATTATTGAGAAAGTACATATTTTTACTAATTTACATGATATTGTTTTTATATACAGTGGCGATACAAGAAAAACCTCCTATTTTCCCAAGCAACGTATTATTATAGGAAGCTTCCAAAAAATAAAAAAATATAAATGTATAAAAATTATTATGTTCTTAACCACTTATAAAGCTGTTAAGAGGTTTAAGGCCATTTATGTGTTTACAAATATATTAAAATTTTACAGCTATGTAGTTTCTATTTGTTTCTATTTGAAAGATAGTTAGCTAGTGGGGTGTGTTGTATCCAAAGCACGTCCGTTCGAACGAATAATATGTTCGTGGTGGTAACTGGTGGTAACGGCTCAGTGTGTGTCCGTTCTGAGCGCGCGCGACAAGTTTAAATGATGCGCAGATCTTGCGCGAAATTCTAAATTTGAATTGAAAATATTATCTTTTTTTTTTTTAATTTGTTTTTTACCTATGCGTAAAGATCATCATAATGGTGAAGTGTTTCATTTTATTGCTTGTGGTAACTTTCACTAGCTCAGAGGTTAGTACCGATTTACTTTCGTTTGTTTGTGGATCACAATTTTTTGAAATTTCATGTCACAATTAATACAAGATAAAATTTATATATTTATGGATGAGCGTGAGACTCATACGTACCGCCAGGACATGAATCAATAATATGTTCTCGACCTATTTTATTTTGAATTCATATTTTCTATAAAACTTGTGTTGCTATATTATAATTTTAATTAATGTGCAGTTACTATTAATTTATAAATAAGTTTGCTTATAAATTCAAAATAGTAAATTAGAATGCGTTACAGTTCTTGGATCTTCTGCAAACATCCAGGAAAATACCCTTCCTGGAAAGGATCCGAGACAGTTAGGACGAAGCTTAGTTAAATCAAAATGGTTTTCAGCTATTATTACTTCTACTTACTATTCTATTTAACTATTTCACGTAACGGTAGAACGTGTAGGTATTCAAAAGCTTAAAATACGAAATGTTGTTACATATTATGTACTAATCTAATTTTATCATTTCGTAGGACCAATTGATGAAGCATTTGGCATTTGATTCAAGAATATCTAGTTTTATTAACAAAAAAGTGCTAATTTTTTTGTCTTAATCTTGATTTATATTTGATCCTAAGCGCTATTGATGTTGATGACTCATAAGTTTTATTAATAAGACTTTCATTAGGAGAGTCACGTTTTCTCTTCTAGTTCGTATGTCGTAGTTTGTAAGAAGTTATCTTAAAAGTTCTTTCACTGATAGAACGTTACACAGCTATTTCTTAGCAGTTCCGTATATTATATTGTTATAGAATATAGG
This sequence comes from Anthocharis cardamines, assembly GCA_905404175.1. Taxonomy (NCBI): domain Eukaryota; kingdom Metazoa; phylum Arthropoda; class Insecta; order Lepidoptera; family Pieridae; genus Anthocharis; species Anthocharis cardamines. The sequence continues at coordinate 8,834,506 of FR989959.1, forward strand.
TTATATATTAATTCCTATTGTTATAGTCAACGTTTCTATGAATCGGAGTGGGCAGTTGCCATATTTATGAATGGGGCTGTTTCTAAAACATCATTTTCGAAATGCAAAATTCTGCTGGTGACAGGATACTCTTACATATCGCTTCCCGTCAAAAAGAGCGTCATAATACATGAATATTTAAATTTATTTTTTTATTTAAAACTTTATTGCACACAGAAGTAATACAATTAAGAAACTACATTTACAAAAATAAAAGGTACAATAGGTGGTCTTATTGCTAGAGTAGCAATCTCTTCCAGACTACCTTTGGGTGACAGAAATAACTTAAAGGAAATGGGGACGGTGCAAGAAATACATGAAAAGGGAATGAAAGATCACATGTCCACTTTTGGTTAAATTGAGTTTTGCGCAAAATCTTGCTTAATATTAGTTAACAGATATTATCTTTGTATAAAAACGGATCAAATCTAATGATTTTAAATAAAATACTCTATACCGGATTAAAACGCGATTTATTATTTATATTGTTTAAATTATTTAATAATAAATAATCGTGTTGTAATCCGGTATACAGTATTTTATTTAAATGTGTGATACTCGCGTTAATAAAAGACATTATTAAATCTAATGCTTTTAAGTTGCAAAAATAACGAATGAAAGTGTTTGTTAATATCAGTCTGTCAACTATTAATTAAGCAAGATTTTGTGCTTAACTCAATTTGATCCAAAAGACGGCATGTGCTCTTTTAGTATTTAGAAATTCATTCACGCTTTTTTTTGCCGGGAAGCGATAGGTATCATGTGGTCAAGGTACTGCATTTCCTTCTGCCTTCGATAAATATCGATGAATTATAATTCATCTTCCTGGACAAATAGGTTTAAGGTGCCTATAGGGTGCTTAAAGTTCATGAATAGAGAATAAATAAAGATGAAACAATATATTAATAGATAAAACATTGAAATAGCTTCAATATAAGAAATATATAGTCAGAGTTTTATATATATGGATCTACTTACAGTAATTTGAGTTATACATCACTTTCACAAAATCTCAACAACTTATTCAGCTTACCCTGATAAAGTCACACGAATTTTTCGTAGAATTTTTCAAAAAAGTTTCGGTAGTTCAAGAGATTAGTACAAACAAATGAACGCAATAATACTATTAATATTCTTGTTATCGAAAGTATAACAAGAATATTAATTAGTTCCTAGCTTGTGTTTATGAATGAGGGAGCCCTTTGATTCAAACAGCGACCTAAAGAGAGTTTTTGTCTAGAAAGCTGACAAAATGCCATTCTGTAAGCATAATTTTACTAAAAAAAACACTTTAAAGTTGATTGAGACGAGACACACCTTGTAATGACCTGACGAATCCGTTAATCATTACTTTTACCATGTTATTATAATAATTGTTTTCTTATACTATATAAAATGTAATTCTTCGTATAATACGATTATTTATAGGTTGATGTAGATCGTCAGTCGCGAGGAATTTACTCAAAGAATTTCTTCGGAGGTGTCTGGGGAAATCGTCCACCGCTGTTGGAAGTGAACCAGCCCAGAACTACGTGTTCCTGCAGTTAGTAAATTTTGAAATATATTTATTACTAGCTGACCCGGCAATCGTTGTTTTGCCATGTAAATAATTTCTAAAAAGCAGGGGTTGATAATAGAAGAGTGAAAATATAGGGTTGTATGTATTTTTAATGCCACATTATAAAGAAATAATAACAAAAAAAATTAAAAAAAAATTTAAGGGTGAACAACCCTTATCACTTAGGGGTATGAAAAATAGAAAGTAGCCGATTCTCAGACCTACTGAATATGCATATAAAATTTGGTAAAAAGCGGTAAAGCCGTTTCGGAGGAGTACGGTAACTAACATTAGATATTTGTACCTCGAAAATTTCGGCAATATTTACAGCTTCAAAGGTAAAATATAGTTTTAAGTACATATAGCGGAGTATATTTTTAATACCATTAATTTTAATACTGTAATGAGTCTCCAGCATAATCTTTTAACCAACTTTGCGACGGGCTCGTTGACGCGTTCGGTAGAACACCTGCCGTGCGCAACGATGGGTCGTGGGTTCGAATCCCACCTGGACGATATGTTTATAATTTTCTGTAAGCATGTCTTCCCCACGTCTGGTAACTTTGGCCATTAATCGGGTGGGAGAAATATCGAAATTCCGACCGGGTAACGAACCAACGTTCATAGATGGAAAAACCGTGAAGTGCATATTGCGCGTTTCGGTTTCAGTTTATGTATTTCCGAATGCTCGAAGTAAAAATTTGGTTAACAGCGCATCATTGACTGATGTTCTGTGGCTGAGGTATCACCTACAATCAAGTGAACCTCATGCTCGTCTGTCGATACCTGACATAATAAAACATAACAAGAGGAGGTTATATCTTAATTTTTGGCCGCCTTCAGCTTCGTGGCGTAGTAGCGTGTGCGTTGCGTTTAGTACCGGTGGTCCTGGGTTCGAATCCAAAGCTCAAGATTTAAAAGAATTGTTCCGATCAGGCAGGGCACAGATGACTGATATAAATTGATATACTATTGTCTTTAATTATCACGAGTATCGGTGAAATAAACATAAAATCTGGTCATGTCCCAATATGAAATTCATTTATCTACGAGTATACTTGATGACTATGCCAAATATTTTATTTTTGTTCGCTTTTAGGTTAATTGTTAGGTTCCATTTCTTGATAGATTTAGCATATACTTTTTTTTAATCATTTCAATTCAGAATTAAAAACGAATGGAGATAAATGATGGAGATATCGCGTAAAATACATACAAAATATAAAGTCGAATTGAAAAATTCCTCGCTTTTTTTAAGTCGGTTCATAATGTATTAACCTATATTTTGAGGGTCTTTCTAAATGCTTATAGAAATATTTTCTCTGCCGCCCTTTGTATAATATTGCTGCCCAAATAATTATTTTGAGGCGTGACTGTTGCAAATATATAATAAAAAAAACTGCCTGCTTATTTTTAAATTACCGATCATTATCATGATTGTTTGCAGAACAAGAATTGCAGCCTGATTTTTATTATTGCTAATCAAATCTTTGTATGCTGGCCAAGTGATTTATAGGCTGTTTTTTCCTAATCAAAATTTAAAATGGCATATCAATTAATTACTTCTCATGCTTTAGTACGCAGTAGATGATATATTGCGTAACTTGGTAACGCTATGATTTCAGAATGCGGTGAAAGAAATGAAGTTTCTCGTATTGTGGGTGGGACTGAAGCAAGCCTCAATGAGTTCCCTTGGATGGCGAAGCTGACTTACTTCAAGCGATTCTACTGCGGTGGCATGCTTGTGAATGACAGATACGTTCTCACCGCAGCGCATTGTGTCAAAGGGTTAGTTAATAGATTTTTTATCACCAACCCTACGTGAAGGCCTAATGATATTTAATAAGATGCCTGTATAGAAGCTCTTCCTGACTCTGAGCAGACTCTGACGAATACAGGAGTTCGCAAGGAATTTAATATCTTCTTCTTCCTGCCCTGTTCCCTTTTTTTCTTTGGGGTCGCTGCAGTATGGCCTCTTTTTCTATTCTCTTCTTTCACTCGCCACTCCATCAGTCAGACCTCTCGATCACATTGCAGTTTATAATGAGAAACGACGATGCGATGTGTAGATTTGGCAAGTCTTCAATAAATGTTTATTTCTCTTTATATTTTACATACAGATAGTCTAAGTGCGCAAGCGATTTATCCAAACAAACTCATAGAATAAGTAAGTACCTATTACAAAGATTTATAAAAATACATATTATAGTAAACAAATTACAAAATAATGTATTGATGAAGAAAGATCTAAAAGTAAATTATTTATGAGAAGAACTTTTAAATTTGGCAAGTGTCGGAGCATTCTGTAAATTGATTATCCGCACAGTAAAGAATTGCTCATAGGTGCTTTGGCAATTGTTGACGTAAGAACTCAGAAGATATTACAGGTTTTTAGGAAGGGTTAAAGGACAGAATAGTACAAGATAGGGAAAATGAAGATTCAAAGCATCCCGGTGACGATTTGTGTTTCAAATTCAAGGAAATGGGTAATTGAGTACCTATAGTCCTTAAGAGAATGAAAGCTTTAAATATATTTTTGGAGTCCCTTAATTTTATGTATTTCATTTTAACAGTTTAAATATCTGGTTAATAACAAATCGAAAAATATGCTGGAGACAATTAAAACGTGCAACGCAATTAAACATAACTAAGAATGAACTAGTAAAAATACTGAATCACTTTCAATTATTAATTCCTTAGTTTTGAAGTAAGACGCAATTTCATTGCTAACAACATCTCCTAATTTGTTTTATTTTGTAAGCAAAGAGAAGATAATAAAACATAAAAATATCATGTTTATCATATATTGGCTAAATTTGTGAATAATATTATTTACCAGTGTCATCAGAAACAAAAACCTTAATGCAATTTCCGAAAATGCATTCTGGCTTGAAAGCAATTTGCTTGACCGTGATAACCGCTAATTTGATGACACGGATCTCTCATTAAATCCAAGATATGCAATAAAACACATTTATTTTACTTTTTGAAGCTTGAAGTTATGTTTTCCTTAACCCCTTTGAAGTGAAACAAAAGACAGCGATTACAAATTAAGCTTTTTATCTTTAGGAATTCGTCATTCTACTTTTGTTTTAATTTTCGAAAATGGAATTTTTATATATACTATGCCAGTTCAATTAAGTCATAAAAATAGGTAAATTTGAAATTTAATTAAGGTTAATCGAAGATAATAACACAATTAAGAATTATAGACGTAAATAATCGACATGTTGACATTTAGGTTAACGAGAAATAAATGGTGAAGGTATTTATTGGAAAAAGGATTAGTTATTATCAAAGTTTTATCACATCGTGGTTTCATATTTTTACAAGTAAATGTTGCACAAATTAGTCAATAGTGTTAAACCACTGAAGAAAATACTTGATTTGCTCAATAGTTTATTCACATCAATATTATCACTTCACAATAATCATCAGAATTCTATTTACTCAACCACAGGTCAGCTGTCGACCATCGAACCAAACTCAGCGCGCCAATAATTCTTCTACCATTTTCCGTTTGACAGCTGACCCACTCGATTGGAGGCAATGTTGTCAGATATCATAAATATAATTTAAATATGGTTCTAGCTAGCATTGCTAGTTAACATAAATATAAGTGTATAATATTTTGTAACAATAGTGTCAATTTTATACTATATCATGATCATATTTTCATTAAATTGTTTTTTCCTTGGGCACGTTGTTGATAAATTGCTTTTTTACTTAAAAATTTAACCGAATGATTCACCGTTTGATCGTGAAATGTTTCTATTATAGCACTGTTGAAACAATTTAGATAGGTCCATAAGAAAATATAAAGATAAAAAAACATGAAAATAAACATAGAAAGATAGAATATTTGCAATCGTACAATCTGAATTTATCAGATTGGTAAGGATAAATGTTAAAAATATTCCTAAGTGTAATTTTATTTAATTTAGGATTCCTTTCAAACTTCGTCATCGTCGTATCATTTCTCATTAAACAGTAGTAGGTACATACTACCATATGCATCGTAACATATCCGTATTTTTTCATGTTGTGCAATAACATATTCTAAACCCTTCATCTTCGTTATTTGAGATCGTACGTCATTGCAATATTTTTATTTTTAAAATTCTGTTTTGATCAAATAAAATCAATATTTGTAAACAATCCAATTTGGGTCGCCAATTTGGTTTATTTTGCGTCATCGCTGGAATTGTCACAATAAAAATAACGTTAACGAGATCAAACATTGAAATAAAATAATAATTTTCATAAAACTCTAAAGTACGTCTTAATTGCAGATGAAATCGTAAATCATCAAAATACGAGTCCGATAACCCGAGAATGGCAAAACAAGCCCAAATTAATTTCTTGGTCCGAATTTGTGAATTCCAATATATAGTATCAGTGCGTTCACCTTAAACCGGCTAAGAAGCTGTATTCAAACTAAGAGTTCAATATCCTCTACAAATGTCCACTTTGAAAATGTTTATGGAACCTTTTAGCGTTTTTTTGTGGTTCCCACCTTGATTGTTTAATTTAAACACGCAGAATCGTTAGTGGCACTTGACAGCACATGATGCGAGATTGAGTGTCGGTTTTAAATACGTACCAACTTTTACTATATTTAAAATTAAAACCATTATAAACGAAGGCTTGAAAATCCCCACGACTAAAATTACTGTTTATATATAGAATGATTTTCGCACTGATTGCTTGATATTAAGTTGTAAAATTATTTATACAATGTTTGTATGTTCACCAAAAGCAATGTACAGTATTCCCAATTGGATGAATATTAAATATTTTATTTCGTTGAAGAAACATAATAACAGAGTACGCAAATAATAAGGAAAAAAACTGTAAATACATTTTGAATACAATAAGAGAAAGCGTAAATGAGGACTTTAATAGTGTCCAAGTCAGTTAACGGAAAATATTTCGTGACACTTTCGCTCAAGGTAGTCACTAATTTGGTTTGTAATCACATAATGGGTTACTGATGTAATGATGCTTCCAAAATGATAAAGTTCAGGCACGTACATTAACTAATTAGCGTACTTGTGCGATAATGTTATGTGTGTCTACAGGTCAAAGTTTTTTAATTGTATGTATGGGCTCTACCGTTCATAATCACACTTTTGTTATAACCAAAGCAGTACAAAAGTATTATACAATGCAGTCTGAAGGAAATTTGTGTATGTCCATTTCAATTTAGAATGTTTAGTGTTTTCTAAGACGCTAGAGAATCATTTTTATACTTTAAACAATATTATCTAAAATATATCCTTTATAAGTGTAATCTCGTATATTTCGAATTTTAGACTAATGTTTTCGAGTTTTTAACAAACAACGAAAATACCAATATTATATCCAATCCAATCAAAATCCTTTATCCTAGTATATTTTTATACTAGGATAAAGGATTTTTATCCTAGTATAAAAATATACTAGGATCTTTATTTAATAGTTTATTTCACTGAATTCTGCGTCCGTATAACTTCGGGTCAACAAAGATAAATAAAGTGGTAGTACAACCTTACAATCAAAGCATATTGCTGATATCTTTCTTCTCTCATCACAGTTTAATAATAATTGCCTTTATTTAACAATCTTACATATTATCTGATTCAAAATTTTAGATAATAATTATTTGACACCGGTTTCGTGGTCAAGGTTGTCTTGCTTTCCAGCATAGGCCTCTCCAGAGGCTTCCCATCTTTGACTTTAATTTGTCTCCCTTCTCCAAGTAATACCGTCCTCCCATCTGCGACGTTGTCTCCCTTTCTTTCTTTTGTGTTGTCTTGGACACCATTTTGTCTGTTAAAGGACGCAACCTTAGCCCATTTATTGTTACTGTTTCTCGACATATACCCATTACCATCACATACTTAACACATATTAAACATTTATAACTACCATTTCAGATTCATGTGGTTCATGATAAAGGTAACATTCGGCGAGCACAACCGCTGCAACACCACAATTCGTCCAGAGACCAGATTTGTCATCCGAGTGATTGCAAACAAGTTCAGTCTCACAAACTTCGACAACGATATCGCGTTACTGCGCCTTAACGAGAAGGTGCCGATGTCAGCTACTATAAAACCGATTTGTTTGCCAACAGATCCGGGTAAGAGTTTTCACTATAATATTGTAGACTTAGGTGTATAGTGTTATTTGTTTACATATAAAGTCGGTAGACGCGCTGTTTGGCTAAATGGTTAGAGATATATACGTATGTATATGCGAAAATAATGAACTAAAAATAAATTATTCACAAGTCTACTGACCTAAATCAAATAGCGATACTAAACTATTATTATAAGCCATAATTAAGGTTTTTCAGTCGCGTATGATATTGCGGGGTGCACCTAATTTAATTGATGTAAATCTTGAAAAAGTAAAAGATTCAAATGATGACGTATGACAACGATTACAATTATAGTTAAAATCAGTCGAGTAGTTTTTGAGTTAAATCAAAACAAACAAACAAATCTTTCTCTTTATAAAAACGTTCAGAAATAAAACTATATAAGTCAATTTCAATATTAGTTTGTGACTTTTTACAGATAACTTATACGTGGGAGTAAAAGCTGTTGCATCGGGTTGGGGCACTCTGACTGAAGAGGGCAAGGTGTCTTGTACTCTACAAGAAGTGGAAGTGCCAGTTATCAGTAACCAGGAGTGCAAAAATACGAAGTATACGTCCTCCATGATCACAAATAACATGATGTGCGCTGGCTACCCGAAAACTGGTCAAAAAGATTCTTGTCAGGTAAATGACCTAACCTAACCTCAGTATGATCTATCTCTTTTATCTATACTAAAATTTGCTAGTTGTACGAGTATCTATGGATTCTTTTGATTATCTCGAAAAGTGGAGATGATTTTTCATCAATTCATATAACTTATGAAAATATATAGGTATATTACTTTCAGGAAATAAATGAAAGTTATTGCAAGTTTATTAAAATTTTATTAAATACTTCAATAAAATACGTATATTTCTGAAATAGTTATAATGTTACGTTTTAAATCAATATAATATATTTTTAAGAAATACTATAATATAATATTTATCTAGTTTTTAAATGATATATTATGAGAATATTTTTTATGTTAGCTATCGACAGACGAGCATGAGATTCACTTGATGGTAGGTGATACCTCATCCACAGAACATCAGTCAATGATGCGCTCTCGACCTACTTTTTACTTCGAGCATTCGGAATATGCGATCAAAATAATAATTATTAATTTTATGGTTTCCAGGGAGACAGTGGTGGACCACTAATAACAGAGAGGAAGAGGGACAAGCGATACGAATTAATAGGTAAGTCTTTCTTTACCTATATATATATACGTATTTCAATCCGTCACTAAAGCCCGTATTCAGTGAAGTCTGTCACTCAAGCTGAAATCTATTCTTGAGAATTGTCAATCTTCTATTGAGAAAAAATGATAAGACAAGTCTCAAAACTAGATTCAAACCTGAGTCACGTCTTGGAATACAGGCCTCAGACTCTCAGATGCCTATATATGAACAACTTATAGTATGCGTATAGTCATTTTATCATTTGAATGCAATTTCAATTTATTTCACATACAACTGAACTACATTTTTACGGACACTTTCACTCAAGTTGTTTCTGCTTGGGCGTCCGATGTTACTATTGATGCACTGCTTTCTAGATCAATACTTTGGCACCAGTTCACCAATTGTTATTTTTGGAACTGGTGCCAAAATAAAGTTCCTTCGTATAATTTTGAAATTTAATTTCATTTTGGTTAATAATAAAAAAAAAAACAATTCCACTTTTTTTATAAATATTCATCTAATGAATTTGTAATACGAAATATGGAACCAACTTGTAGGATGGTAGAGAGAATAAGAAAAGACACGATTAAAAAAACTAAAAGGCTACAAGTGCATGTGCTTTTAGTACTAACTTGTAAAGTACATAGTTATTAAATAAATAAAAAATAAACATGTAGAATACCTTAAGGTAAACGTTAAAAACTAGTTTTTTACTCACAACAACCTCATCCTCCGCTCGGGTTTTCGCTATGGCGGCACTGAAACGTTTTGAGATACAACTGCATGATTTTCCCCTAACTATAAAATAAATCATAACCGTTTTTTTATCTCTGTTTTTTGTAGGTGTAGTATCATGGGGCAATGGTTGCGCTCGCGTCGGCTATCCCGGTGTTTACACACGCGTCACAAACTACCTTTCCTGGATCAAAGAAAACACCAAGGATGGTTGCTACTGTTCCGAATAGACCAATATATCACATAACTACAAATACTGCTTAATTTATCTAATGCATATTTATTTTTTATCAAAATATATGTTGAAAAAAAAGTGAGTAACTATTTAAACATTAATTATTTACTAACAAATAATCATAATAAGAATATCACTCTGTAAAATATGTTATTTATATTTCAAAAATAAGCCTGGATGTAATTTTTGGTTGTATAAATATAAAAATGCATATCTTTAATATATGTATATTTAACGATAATAATTATAATTCAAAATAATTCATAATAATTCAAAAGAGCGCACAAATTATAATTTGAAGTTATACTTCTTTTGGCGCGTTTTGATGAGAGTGAATTCATGACCAGCCGGCCTAGCATGACAAGCGCGACAAAATTTTGTCTACCGTTTTCTCGTGTTTCAATCGACTATCGCTTTATTTCTTTCGGGTCTAACATGACAATTACACTTAAAACTCGACTTTTAATATCAAAAATAGATACATTTGTCGATCGAGATATCTTTTCTATCAAAATTGTCGATGTCGAGATATAATATATCGAGATATCTAACATCTTAGTTTGTCTTCTCTCGTCCGCGACATATCTCGTGGCGGTCATGCTAGCCCGGCTGCGCGCGCTCGATGTCCCAAAAAAACTACATGATGAAGTTGGCTACAGAATAGAAGTTTGAATTCATGACCTGCGCGCGCACGATGTACCAAAAAAACGACATGATGAAGTTGGCTACAGAATAGAATTTGATTGATTTTAAAATTTTTCTTCGATATTTACTGCAGTTTTGTTTTTTAAATTTTTTCTTCAGACGCCACAGAAGTATAACTTCTAACGCGTGTACATACTCGTAAGTACACACATACCTTTTTTATTTCTATTTAGTTATATGTGCTTAATAGCTCAAAAGAAAATACTACTTTAGTCGTTATTAACTATATTAAAACGGTTAAAAATATTACTAAAACTGCTATTTTATAAAATAAATGTATTTTAAAACGTTTAGGATATTTCAAATAATTAATGGAACTATTTTGTACTTGAAATTACCAAAAATATAAAAGTAGGACTCACTTTGTATGTAATATTTTATTATTTATTTAGACATATAAATAAATATGAATTGCCATAAAATTAATGATAGTATAAGACCTAGATTATTATGTAATTATTTTTTTATAAATAAATAAAGAAATGATCTCTAACGCTGTTTCATTTTAATTTATATAGGTACTTTCAAATTGCAGATTGTTGTTTTTCTTCAGAAGAAATAATATGAATTATAATATTTATAATCGAAATATCAAATGAATTTTTTTCTATTATTTCTGACTAGTTGACCCGGCGAACCTATCGTCAATTAAAGTTGTCTGAACTTATCTATATAAATAAAACAATTTATTATATTTTCTCACCTTTTAAACATTCCTTGGACTTCTACAAATATTTCAAAACCAAAATTAGACAAATCGGTTCAGCCGTTCTCGAGTGTTTGTGAGAATAACAAACGTCAATTCATTTCATATAATACTTTTTTTTAGTGGATCTGAAATCCATAGACTAAACGACACGCGTAATCTGCATTCACAGCTCCATCTGGGTAAGAGGATTTGTAAAATACATAAGATTTTTATATTAGATATCGATAGACGAGCATGAGGTTCACTTGATGGTAGGTGATACCTCAGCCACAGAACATCAGTCAATGATGCGCTGTCGACCTACATTTTAAATCGAACATTGGGAAATCCATAAATTGAGATCGAAACGCGCAAAGTGCGCGGTTTTCCATCAATGAACGATGGTTCGTTACAGATCGGAATTACGATATTCCTCCCACCCATTTAATGCTCGAAGTGATGTAGATAAGATATGCTTATAGAAAGTTTTATAACTTCCCACCAAAAACATTTTCATGTAAAATAACCGAGACGAGTAGGAAAATATTACTTGCACTATAAAAAAAATATCAGATCTTATGGAGAGTGAGCTCCTAGCTCTACATGCCCTAACAATTTCTGTCATCATATAGTATAGTGTTCTGCGTGAATCCTAGTCTTAACCCTAGGACGGTAACATGATTTTTGCATGCTCAAATAGTAACAGGGGTGATGAGTCACCCCTGTTACTATAAGTTAAGTTTATAGGTAAGTAAAACCAGATTTAATTAGAAAATTACTTTTAAGTATCAATAAATTTTACATAGCAATCAGTCTTTGGCAAAAATAGTAAAAATATATAGCAAAAATAATGAATTAAACACAATTTAGACTAATTTCTTGTCTGTGTTGAGGACATACAGGCTGATGGCATTTTATGCAGGTAATTTTGATTTTTTTTTTGTCATTTTGAGGGCATAGTGCACATCTTGCATGAATCTCCAGGGGTTCCGAAAACCGTGACATGAATACTTTTTTTTCCGATTCAAAATTGTATGGTCTTCGTTGCATGTTTACAATACTACGTAGAGGTGTCCTGCAGCATGAAGGTGGCTCTGTTGACCATAGATGCTTGTTTTTACCCTGTAAGATATTACCTCGTAACTGCGATAACGGAATGTCGTCTTCATCATCACCAGAAATAACATCATTCACTTCAGACTGCAAGGAGCAATTATCTTTATTTTCTGAACTCTTCTAACTCTAAAGGGTCTTCCGTATCAGACAAATCATCTGCCACATTACTTATAAGCTCTTTAAGTTCTTTTTCTGATCTAAAAGCCATTTTGTGTTGAAAAACGCAAAAATAAAAAATGTCATCCGTCCAAAAACTACATACGTAAACAGTAACAGGGGTGACGCATCACCCCACACATACCTGTAATATCTAATCCACGTCATGTGGCTGCCACATCGCAGCAGTAGCTGAGCGCATGTGTAGTGACAGAAGAATACGTGAAATACCAGAACGATAAAGAAAATAGTTAAGACGTTATTAGCCATTATGTCGCTGGATGGGGTGACGTGTCACCCCTGTTACCGTCCGAAGGTTAAGTTATCTAAAAATTCTACACCATAGCCAAAACAGCCAAGCCACAAATTTTGCCATGTTTAATAAGTACTGTATTGACTTCATATTATCCTGAAAATTTTGACTTTTTAGAGCTGCCCAGACCGAAATTATAAGGGTACAAAAATACGACGAAACGCTTCGAGAAAAGTTAGGTAGTGCCCTGCGCTTTCGTTGTCTCGCCTTGGTGGGAGCATTACCGTGTTCCCAGATCATGTCATCCCAGCGGGATTTGAACCCGCGACCTATCAGAGCGCATTCTAACAAATGCGTTAACGAGCCCGTCAAAATATTTTCGATATTCTTCCCATCTAATTAAATGTCGCAAGTCACCACAGAAGAAGGTTTTAAGTATAGTGAATGAACGGCGGCTTTATAGGTATTTTGTTATTAACGCAATAACATGGAGAGAAGAATAATGAAAGACAGAAGAGAGGTGTGTTATTAAATGAAATAATAGATCCTTATCTAATTAAGAATGATGACATAAAGTATATCTAAACAGCATACATTCATAATACATATCTATTAATTCAATTAATCAAATAATATATCTATATAAACATAAAATAAAGAAAAATACATTTTAAATAGAAAAAAACATAATAAAATTTGCCAACTTATCTTGAATTCACACTCAAGTTTGTGCCTTTTTAATATTCACATGTAACATTGTAAGGCATTGCACTATTTTACTGATTTCACTGTGTTGAAGCGCCTACAGCTATATTAAAGCAAATGCTGCTAAAAGTGTAACAGCAATATGTCCGTTTCGTCAGTTTTTACCTTATGGTTACATTAAATATTGAGATGAATTGCGATTAAAGAATTCATGCAAGTGGCCTATCATGAACGACTATCGAGAAAGTATTCGAATGGTCAAACTGTTTGTATGGAATGACAAGATATTTGAATTTTCATACAAATGGCAGATCGACGCATGACTCATTCCCAAGTTTACTCCTTTATAACCAGATTATATGCCCTATTATATGTATTTGCATTTGGGGCCGTCCATTAATCACGTGAGGCTCAAAAGGGGGGGGGGAGGGGGTAAGGATAACATCACGAAACATCACGAGGGGGGGGGGGGGGGGGGTCTCGTTAGACATCACGTGTATTAATTTTATTTATTTTTTGTCAAAAAGCGCTATTTATGAACCGAAATTTTGAACGGCGCGAAAATTTATTAATTAATTATTCATTAATTTTATTACAAATACATATAAATGTTTTTCGAATCAAAACGCCATTTGTTAAATATTTTTTTCCAGTCAAAAATAGCCTTTACATAGACTTCCAAAAAAATACACGTGATCCAGGGGGAGGGGGGGGAGTGGTCCCAAACCTCACCAAATATCATCAGGGGGGAGGGGGGGTCAAAAAATGAGAAAAACGACCTCACGTGATTAATGGACGGCCCCTTTGCATGTGTGACGTTGCGAATCGCGTCACGTGACGTCCACTGCCCCGTGTCTGTATATACAATATACATCTATGGGTCTTATTCACTAAGCAAGTAGTGTCAATTATTAGACATGGGTAACTCAGCGAAATTCCTTGCGTTAGCTCAGTAACTCAGGCGCAGTGTACTGTGTCGGCTCTTTGCGTTAACTCAAAAATTGCGCCAAGACGCAACAAAATGGGACGTGCGAAGTGAGCAGCGAAACTTCCGAAACGCACGTCACGCCACGCTCGCTCATACATAGTTCACTCAGTGAGTGAGATCCTGCGCCGTGCGCCAACACAATTTGAATGTGTGAGTTGACTCACCCGGCGCATTGAAGTGTGTTGATGCAATTGCGCGGCACAGCGCAGTGTTACATATGAATTTAATTGAATTTCTACAGCTGTACACTCGCACGTTACAAGATCGTCGTTCATTTGCATTAATTTAAAAATCACTTAGAATAATAATGAGCAACAGAAGATATGTTGTTTTTTTTTGTTTGTATGTTTTTGTATGCATATAGAGTACGCAGTACGGTTACTGTCAGACTCATTTGTATAGAATAGAAAATATTTAATCATGAAATCTAAAAACAATAGGTACATAATGAACATTTATACTATACAGGTTGAATTTTTCAAGTGTGCGTGGCCAACTCCGAAACTAAGAGGAATAGCGAAAAGTACTCAAAGGAGTTTCGAGGCCGATTTTGATGAAAACTAAAATAGCCCAGTCGATTTAGCATTTTCAATAATTCTAGGTAGAAATGTTATTGCACTATTCTCTAGAGAGGGATAGTGGGAGTCTAAATTCAATATGGCGACCAAACTCGACCCCTGCGTTACCCGCCCCTAAAAGGTGGTGCAATAAAATTTCTACCTAGAATTAATGCAAGGTTCTAGCCTTTTTTCGATTAACCCGATTGGGCTAAAACTGCATGCTTTGTTGCCCTAAGGCCCCCAGACCTCTAAGATCGGCCCTGTATACGATGATCCTCAAACGCATAACCATTCGGTATACGTTGGGTAAAAACACCAACACTGATTTGCAGTGGCTTCAGTACTTAGGTTCTGAAAAAAAAACTTCTGAAAAATACCGACTTGTTAGATACACTGCGGAATCTATACTAATATTATAAAAAGGAATTTCTTTCATCAATAGAAAGCTACATTATCAGTGAGTAACATAGGCTAGTCTTTTTTATGCACATCTACATTGCACCTGTGCGAAGCCGGGGCCGATCGCTAGAAGTACTATAAAATGAGATGAAATCTCCGCCTTTAGGTTAAAGCTTCGTATTATATCTTCTTGTATATTTTATAGATTTTCGTAACGCATGTTGCATTTTTTTCAAATAAAAAACTTTATATTTATCTTTTTTATTTTATATTTTCAACGGAAAATAAATAACCTTCCCTTCTCATCCGTCCGCCCAACTATGTAGTCACAGGCATTTTTTATTTATTTATGCGCGTACTTTCAAGAGTCAAAGAAATGACTAGACGTGTCATTACAACACATGTGCTCAGTATACTTAGTCACGGGTCATACCTCTGCTATGAACTATAAGATACAGATTAGCTGTAATAATGAATATTGAAACATAAGGTCAATGATCCCCGCGGTCATTGCCGAATAAATATACCTCAACAGCCTCCGATAGGTGACTAAAATGTTGCTAAGGCTGTTTCTAATCTCCACGCTACAAAACTTAGTGATCTTTTTTCTGTTACAATACCGAATATAAAAACGGTGATAAAAGGTTTTAAGATTGTGTCCAGGGTGTTATAGTGGCAATAATTTTCGTGTTTTAGTAGCGTAATGCTACATTTTAGGGTGCTCAATATCCATAAGTACATTGAGTTCGGAGATTTGAGTTAGTGTATCAAAAACAGTGAACCTACAGCACATGATTATAATTTAGAACCGTTTGTGAATTAATAAGTTTTCGCGTGACGTCATAATAATAGGTTGAATGGTGTTTAAAATGTGGTTTCGCGTATGTTTTATTTTGTGTGCGCTTATTAGTAGCGGAGTATCGTTTAGTAAGGTAAATTATCAATTTAATTATAATATTATAATAATGTTTTTTATTTTTATTTATAAGTGTTGCAGTTGTTAATATATTATCATTATTTCAAGTATTCTTTAGTGATGTGAAAGAATAATAAATACTCATACTTTATTATTGGAAAGTGCTTCGTATTTTCGTACATTAAGAATATTTTTGGTGTCGCTACAAAGTGTTTCGTAAGAATTTTAACCACATTTGTTTTGAGTTATTCACAGTGCTGTACTTTAGATAATACATTGAATACATAGAGAACATTTGAAATACTATGTGGCCGCAGTGCTACCCTTAGTGGCATATTGGAGAAGGCTAACATTACTAAAGATTTGGCATTTTTATAAAAATCTGTGGATCAACAATAAAAATTCGGGCTTCGACAAAACCTCAGTAATTTGTTAAAGTTTATTTAGACATAAACATTTTCGTTCGTGTCGCTTCATGGGAGTTTTGCTGAATCCGCTCCAAAAATGTTTGCGATATAAGAAATACGGAATATAGTTAATTGATTTTTTTTAATTAGGAGCCATTCAGATTTAATGAAGATACGCGTGTGTATGATCGGCTCGCAGAAAAACAGCTTCCACCTTGCAGAGATTGTAGTAAGTACTTATTTTGAACCATTACCACGCGTTTAAAACGCAAACTTTATCGATAAACTTATATATATTTAAATATCTAATTTGATACAAGCACATTTCTCAATACTCCTACACCAAGTTTCTGAAATATTGTACAATTTTTATTGCACTCTGCGAGTAAGTTTTGAAAATGTAAAATATTCTTGTAAATTATATGCAATTTATTAGAATACAATTTCCTTTGGCTTTATATTCCAATAGGTATACTCTTGTTATACTATTGCAATAGGTATACTATTGCATTATAAAGAATTCATATCTATTGTATCATTAAATTTAAATCACTAGCGATTTAATCATTTATAATTTTACATAATAATAGCCATAAGTTATGCTGTCTGTTTTGGTCATAAAGGTTTTATATGTTACGAGTATGACTAACTTTACCTACCCAAATATCCTAGATTTATGTCGATTACCTATGCTCCTCTATGACAATAGGTAATATGTATAATGATTGGTAAGACTGAATAGAGCAATCATAAAATATACTAATTACCGATTGTAGTACTTTTATCGTATCCATCCATTCACTGGAATGAGTTCAGTGAGAGCTCTTTCGTTACGATTTTAGTCTAAATTTTTATTATGGTGACATCCTTTATTTGCCTATAGCTGTTGAATATAATTAATATTGTATTAGTACCTAAATGAATATAAGCGATGCTGTTATAGTGTATGTAAGATGAATTGATTGCCAGAAGAATGATGTGTGTTTGAAGGGTGTGACTAATGATATAACAAGTTAAAGAAGAGAATGAAAAGAATACGTATTGCAAATATGCAGGGAAAAGGACAGGGAGAAGAAGAAGAGCGTAATAATGTAATTATTGGTAGACTTGTGGAGGAAGGAAAATGTGTTCTTCCTCCAACCTAAAGGAAATATCCTTGACCAGTCTAACCACAGACTGACCTGCCGTAAGGCCCCAGTAGTTGATGTGGAGGTGATGTATATATGTAATATTCTCAGCGTTTGTAGCACTTAGGTAGCGCGATTCAGAATTGTTGACATCTTGTAGTGATTGTAGCCGCCGATTGTAAATAGATGTCGCTAGAGACTCAAATAATTTTTCTATCAATTAATAATAACTCTATGACGGAATTGTATGATACTTATATGTTGAGAAATGTTATAATTAAAGGTAGACCCTTCATTGATTAATAATTTTGTAGGTTGTGGTGAACGCAATGAAGAACCTAGAGTGGTTGGTGGAACTGGGTCTAGTGTAAATGCCTTTCCATGGATAGCGCGGTTGATATACCATCAGGCGTTTGGATGTGGGGCATCGCTCATTAATGACAGATATGTGGTGTCAGCAGCACACTGTGTTAAAGGGTGAGTTAATCAAATACTTAAAAAAATACTTTATAGACTACTTGTGACAGGTTTATCCAGTTTTCATGTAATTTATGGAACTACAGATCTATCTATCGTTTAATTTTTGTACTGGGTCCAAGATACAAGCTTTGCTTAGTTTGGGCTTAGAAATACATAAATGAAATTCTGAATTTCAAACAGCCATTCTGTCCACCATGACTTGATAATCACGCTACCTGTGAAATTTTTTAATTTGTATGAGATGTCCACCAATATATCAATAACATTAATGCCTTTGCTTTTAGGCATTAAGTTCGCCTTTTGTACACTATTTTTTTTGTGTAATAAAATGAATAAAAAAAAAATATATATATTCTAGGTTCATGTGGTTTATGTTTCGGGTGAAATTCGGTGAACACAATCGCTGTGAGAGCAAGCTGATGCCGGAAATGCGATACATCGTAAAGATAATTGCGCATAACTTTACTTTGACTGAGCTAACGAATGATATCACGTTGCTACGATTAAATAAACCAGTCGAATACTCACATGCTATTCGACCTGTGTGTATACCACCTATGGGAAGTAAGTATTTTTATGACTGTAAAGTGCTTTGGAAAGCCATCTTACTAGACGGCTATAGTTAAGATTGTCTGTCACGAAGAGTTTATACCATAATTAAAATGCAACAATATACCGTGTCTTTATTTGACAAGGAATCACCAAATTGGAGAAATAAAGGCCCTATTAATAAGCTTAGTAGCATCCCTTTGAATTTTGTTAGTTTCCTCCAAATACCTGCGTCATTTAAGACTGAGTTTTCCATTCTTAAAAAATTGTCAAAGGATCCGGTTTACTTTCTCTATTTGGTTTTTGTTTTAAATGTCCTACATTAATTAAATACGTTGTATTTTATATTTTAGGCCAAACTAAGACATATACAGGGGAAATAGCAACAGTGGCAGGCTGGGGTGCCATGGGTGAAACCGGCAACTGGTCTTGTTCTCTTCTAGAAGCCCAGCTTCCCGTTCTGAGCGAAGAAGAATGCAGAAGTACCAGCTACAATAAGTCGAAGATCCGAGATGTCATGTTGTGCGCTGGATTCCCTGCTACTGCTCATAAGGACGCTTGTACAGTTAGTATTGCAAAATATATTTTGACGGGCTCGTTGGCACGTCCGGTAGAGCCAATTTCCTTCTTTTTTTGTATTTTTTTAATTTATATGTATTTTTTAAAATATTTATAAAACAATAGAATTTGTGTACGAAATTCGATATTTTTTTTCCTTTTCAGGGTGACAGTGGAGGTCCTTTGATTGTTGAAAATCCGGATCACGCATATGAACTCATAGGTATGTAATAGTTATAATATATCTAATAATAATTTAATATTATTATACTAAAATATATTTCATTTAAATATGGATATGCTCCTAAACAGTCATAAACGAATTATGGTTATCATTAAATGGTAGGTATTTTTAAGGTAAGGGATACGGCTGTATTATTCTTTCGACTTATGTGCCTTAGATTGAGTTGTTCTATTGGTGATTCTCTGATTTAACATTCAGTACCTATATCAATTTTATTATTTCAGGTATTGTCTCATGGGGTTATGGATGTGCTAGAAAAGGATTCCCTGGTGTGTACACAAGAGTTACGAAGTACTTGGACTGGATAAGAGATAACACTATGGATGCCTGCTATTGTGATTACTGACATACTCATTCAACAATTTTAGTTTATCATATAAGCATAATCCTCGCTTATATTTAATCTAACTGAACGAACTCTGTTGCCAATAAATTCTTGATACCTCACTAAATTTGTTTTATTGTCTTTTATTCTTTGTTGGTGCATTTTAAGATAATATATAAAATGCGTCCGCTATATTTCATAGTGATTTAGGGTTCAGGTTTGACCTTAGCAATAAAGCGAGCATCATAAAAGATGCTAAAAAAGTTAATCTTTTTCGATATATAAAATGTTATTTTTATAATAACTGCCTAAAGGTGAATTGCCATAATTCAATAACCGATTGACTTATTTCGATTGCTTTATGTATGAGGTTTATTCTTAATTAATTACTTTTTATTCTCAAAAAGGAAAACATAACTCTTTTAACACATGAAAGGATCGGAGCATATGGAATTATGTATGTATACCTTATAGGATATAGATGGAGCGTATCGAGGTAAGTATTATTTCTCACTAGGTTTGGCCAAAACATCAGGGTACAATAGTCACATCATTCAGTCTCTTGCCATTGAAAAAAGATAGAGGCTGAGACAGGAGACAGAAGATCTCTACAAGGTAGAGATTAGCAAAGAATGCTGCTAATTTTTAAGTGTGATCGTTTAAAATGATTCACATTCCGGTCACAAATTGATATTTCTTGATGAAATCGGAAGATTATGCGTTGTTTAGCGACTTTTGGCGTGCATTGATTAAGATGTTAAGTTTATGTGATACAAAATTAGTTTATAAAAAAAAACACGAGCTTTTTATTATTTTTTAGCAAGACTGCTGGTATTATGAAACCTTCCAGAAACCATCCTTTTAATTCCGGAGAAAATCCTCAAAATCCATTAGTTAGTTATAATTCTTAACTTTCAAATATATAAAAATACCAACCTTAATAATTAATTAAAAAGTTTATTAATTAGGTAACTACTAAAATTATTTTATTTACAAAATGCCGCCCATTTTGGTTTGAACACTTTATAGTAGCGATTGCTTTAAAATATTGAACAAGACAATAATAATAAATAAGATTGAGGAAATATATGTAGGTACTTATATTAATATATTACGTCTGAGAAGACAAAAAAAAACGAAAGATTTAGATGATTTATCCTACCATTCATATTTTATTAGGGAAAATGCGCAAGATAAGAGCGGAAGGTTTCTTGGCCTATCTAATAATAGACATGGGACCTAGCCTTGTGGTTGCAGGAGCAATGCCCTCATTCTAGTTTGCAACCTCTCAGTATCGGGACTTCTATACTGAACTAAAATCAAAAATATTAAAAAAAATATACGGAATAATTGGAGATACTTCAAAATGTGGCCGACAAATGCAGTGATATTGTTATTGATGTGTTTTTGTGCTAAGGTAAGTATTTTAAGTATGTTACTAAGTCTTACATTTTAAAATAATTATTTTTTTTCCTTCAAAATATTATGAAGTCATTAAGGTAATGTTAAGTTCGATTTAAACAACATAATAATTCGTTTTAAGTTATCGACCAATAAGTCTAATTTAATTAAAAAAAAACTTTGTTATAGGGAGAGAACATCATTGAACCCATAGATATGACCAGTAGAATAGTGGAGTCAGCTCAAGAAAGATTTAGCGATGAATCGATTATCGATGAAACAAATAAGTGTAACTGTCGTAAGTATAGCTTTAAAAATAAAAAAAGTAAGTGAAGTTAAACTACGAGTTCCCTGCGCTCGCGTCAACTGTTTTACCGATAAAAACTAACTTCTTTAATTTATACTCTATGCATGGGGTATCAATAAGTCCTCTAATTTATATCATGACTTTGTTTAGTGTGACTTTTCCTGTGGCGTTGTTCGAGGGGAGGGATTGAG
Organism: Anthocharis cardamines; assembly: GCA_905404175.1. Classification (NCBI taxonomy): domain Eukaryota; kingdom Metazoa; phylum Arthropoda; class Insecta; order Lepidoptera; family Pieridae; genus Anthocharis; species Anthocharis cardamines. Next base: position 8,856,460 of record FR989959.1, read on the forward strand.
ATATTTTGTATTGTACCCGGGCCTTTAATCAGAGGGCCTAGCACGAACAACTTGCGAAAAAGTATTCAAATCGTCCATATGACAGTTGTATCAGAAATCATTTGAAAATTCATACAAATGACAGCTCAACGATATGAATACTTTTTCGATAGTTGTTCGTGCTAGCCCCTCAGGGCTCGGAAACCGGTTAATTTACTATGGGAGCTTAACCGAAATTATAAAGGTTTTTGTTAATATTCTTTCGTTTTTGGTCAACTATACTGAAAAAATTGGTGTGAAAAATTTAGTGTGTCCCTTTAAAATTAATATCATGTATCAGTCAGACACGTATTTTGGAAAATAAAAATTAACCGGTTTCAGGCCCTACCTACAATACTCCTAGGCAGCTACAAGGCATGCCTTTTAAGTTTTGTCGTTTCCATATTTCCCGGCAATTTTGAATTTGTAACTGTTCTATATTCGAATATGTTTAAAATTTGAATCTCAAAACAGTGAAAGTATTAGGATTAATGCTATTGTTTAGCCACAGCGTCGATTGGAATCTGTCAGGTCACGTACGAAAATGAATCTTTCTAAGGAAAATGTTCATGCAATAATTTTCTACAACTTTAGAAGAGGCCTGACACGGCTTCATTGTTTTGAGGAGCTAACATCTGTGTTCAGTGATGAAGCCCCATGTCTGCAGACTGTCGAACGCTGGTATTTAGAATTCCAGCGTGGGCATACTAGTGTAAGTGACAAATCTCGCAAAGGACGCCCAAAATCCGCTTTCACTGAAGATAACATCATTGCTATGAGACAACTAATTCACGAAGATCGTCATGTGACATATCGAGAGATAGAGGCTCTATTAGGTATCTCAGGGACAACCATTCAGAAGATCTTGCATGAAGCACTTGGTGTGAGAAAGCTAGTTTGCCGTTGGATACCGCATCTGCTTTCCGACGATCACAAGGCGGCCCGCGTCAGATGGTGTAAGAAACCTCTGCAAAGGTTCAACCGAGGAGAGTCAAATCACGTCTACGACATCATCAGTAGTGACGAATCTTGGATCTATGCCTACGATCCTGATTCCAAACAACAATCTACAATCTGGGTCTTTCAAGACGAGCCAAAGCCAACTAAAGTAGTTCGTTCTCGAAGCACTTCAAAGAAGATGGTGGCCACATTCGTTGGAAAAACCGGTCATGTTGCGACTATTGCACTTGAAGATCATAGAACGGTTAACGCAGAGTGGTATACCACAGTTTGTTTACCACAAGTCATCGCCGAACTTCGAAAATCTAACTCAAAGCGACGCATCATCCTGCACCACGACAACGCAAGCTCACACAGCGCTCGTCAAACAATTAAATATTTGAAGCAGGAAAAAGTAGAAATTCTTGACCATCCTCCATACAGTGCTGACCTAAGCCCTAACGATTTCTTTACATTTCCTAAAATTAAGAAAAGTCTTCGTGGTCATAGGTTCCAGTCCGGTGAAAAAGCAGTCGACGCTTTCAACTCAGCCATTTTGAACACCTCCACTTTAGAGTGGAATAAATGTTATAATAACTGGTTTGAGCGAATGAAAAAGTGTATTAAGCTACGTGGTGAATACTTTGAAAAACAATAAAAAGTACTATAAGGTTCTAGTTGTGTTTTTTTCATCAAACGACAAAACTTAAAAGGCATGCCTCGTATCACTGTGCACAGTGCAAAAATTAGGACCGATCCTATATCGGGAATTAGGACATAGGATCTCTGTTTTATCGTGAAACAACAAATAAACTCACATTTGTGCTTATTTATTAAAATTTAGCAGCATTTGGCAATATAAAACAGATCTATGGAAGTCAATATTGCCATTCATCATTGCTTTCCTCAGCGCTGTTTTCTCGTGGTAGCGTTGCCAAACTATATAAAAAGTAGAGAAAAGGACAATTTTTAAGATTCTTTTATAAAGAAGATAACGTCGAAAGTTATATAAGTGCTGCCGATATTTTCAATTGTTTTTTTTAAAACAAGCTTTATCTAATATCCTGTGGTCATGAAAAATATGACTTGATCATCATTCCAGACTCGATGTGACTCCACTTTTTTCATTAAGTTTCTTTGGTCACCTCTACCTATAATATTATGAATGAAATGGTGTTGTCATATCCGACTTACAAAATTTAAATAGTACCTCAGATTTTATTAAAGAGAACTATCATATTTATGTAGCAAAATAATAACATACTATCTAATAATTTATTTTATGCAAAATGTACAAATAATTATGTTTTCGGAACGAATCAATTGATATTCACACTTATTGCAAGACTGTAAAATATTAAAATCTCGCCACACTTTTCCGTTAATGATTTACAATCTGTTTTTATAGGCGAAAATGTCCGCAGATCTAGTTATTTTGTCGTTTATACAAAGTCTGCAAATGCACGTTATATTTTATTATTTTTTTTTAACTATTTCTGTTAGTGATAACTTAGATATATAATAATAAATTAGTAATATTATAGGAAAGCTGAATAATCGAGCTTCGATCAATTTCGTTTGGTTGTTGGTTCAAGGGTTAGATGCACAAGGCGTTTAATCTAGCCTTTGCTGTCTGGGTAGCTTGGGCTGATTATGGCCTTAATTCCGATGGTGACCACCATACATAAACATTTTAATTAGTATGTAATATATATATTTTTTCAGAATTCTAAAATCTTGTTAATTTTTTTATTTTTGTATAGTTCATGAACATTCCTATTTCCTCACTAAAGTAAGCTGTTTTTCGAATTTATGGATGATATTCAGGATGCGGTGAACGCAACGAGGCACCGCGTATAGTTGGCGGTGTGGAGTCATCTGTGAACGAGTTCCCCTGGGTTGCCCGTTTGACGTACTTCAACAAATTTTACTGCGGCGGGATGCTCATCAACGACAGATATGTGATGACCGCTGCGCATTGCGTCAAAGGGTTATTTTCTTATTTGATTTTATATAATATTTTTTTATAACTTAAACCACTATAAAATCTCAGGATTTTGATATATAGACGTTTTCTATCTTGTTATACGTATAATTTCTGAAAGTAAATTTCAGGTTTTTATCTCTATGTACATATATAGTATAATTGATATCTACTTGGATACTTTTACATTTGGAAAATTATTGAATTCGAGGCAGGCTTTTTCAGCAAAACTATGTCCATTGAAAATCTCTCTAAAACTTCAACCAACCTTAAAAAATGTTTAAACTATCTTAATGTTATAATTATTTAAAATATTCCTAAAATGACAATTTTATTTATAGGCTCATGTGGTTCATGATAAAGGTGAATCTCGGTGAACACAATCGCTGTAATGAAACTCATAGACCAGTCACCAGATACGTTGTCAACGTTCTCGCCCATAACTTCACCTACATCGACTTCAGGAATGATATAGCACTGATGAAGCTTAATGAGAGAGTTGAAATTACGGACACCGTCAAACCAGTTTGCTTACCGCATAATGATGGTATGTCATAAATGTACACTTCAAAAATGTTTTGTTGCATTTAAAAACAATATTAGTGAAATAAAAAGAAAATAACTCAATATTTTTAAGGATTTGTCATGTCGGATGTGTATTTTAAGTTAAAATGTATATACTTACGACAGTTTTAATAGGGATTCATATTGACAGTTCCTAAGTATAGAAGGTCCAAGTATTTACCAACGCAAAAAATACCTATATTTTGAAAAGCCATGGAATAAGCTGTTTGTTAAAGTTAGTTTCTCAGTATAGCTATAGAGGTTAAATTTATATACATATTAAATGATTACTCCATAGACTATGAACTATATAATTAAGGTATTACTTACCACCAAGTAAGCCTTACGCTCGTCTGTAAAAGTATTTTCCATACCTTACAGAGAACGAATACATCGGAGTTAGAGCTATAGCAGCAGGATGGGGATCAATCGGTGAACAAAGGAACCACTCCTGCTATCTCTTAGAAGTCGAATTACCAGTTATCAGCAACGAGGAATGCAAACATACAAAATATGAAACTGGTATGATAAGTGATAATATGTTGTGCGCTGGTTATCCGATGGAAGGTAATAGGGATACGTGTCAGGTTAGTACTCTGCCATTCCCTAACGATGTAGGGATATTCATAGGGATATAATCAGGATCGGAATTACAAGTATAATAATTACCATGACATCATCGTAAAGCTTATATCGAAAGGCAATAGATAGACAGTGACTAATTGCAAGTATGCTTATTAATATTCGAATACACACAAATGTTTTGTCTTTTAGGTGTAAGCTTTATTGAAGTAAGTTAATTTTGCAGGGTGACAGTGGCGGTCCCCTGTCAGCTGAAAGAAAAGACAAACGCTATGAGCTATTAGGTAAGTTCTTCTTCTTATTCGTGTGGTTCTTGACAGAGCGGTCGTGGTCATCATGAATTGTCAGGGGCTGATGTTGCTCGCCTCACGATGTCTCGCCATCTCTCTCTGTTCATCGTCATGCGAGAGCAATGATGTAAGGGGCCGCCTACGTTTATTAGGTAAGTAAATACATATTTTATTTAATAAGTAATCGGAGTTTTTTCCTAATAGAATTATGAATTATTTATTCAAAGATTATCCCATAAAATTTATCAGATAATACAAAAAAAATCTTCTCGGTCGACTTACCAAGATTGTTGAGTAGAAAAAGAGAATTATTAAGATTCACAGGCGTGAAGGCAAACTTAACCCTATTAATCTGTATTTCAGGTATCGTCTCGTGGGGTATCGGTTGTGGCAGACGGGGTTACCCAGGAGTTTATACAAGAGTGACGAAATATTTGTACTGGATCAAGCATAATGCTCGCCAAGGCTGCTTCTGCAGAGACTAAGAAGACAGCTTTTCACCGGCCACTAACAAATTTCGTTGCTTCCCCCACCCGTATATTTTTTGCAATAGAGTTAAACAGAAATCCAATATTCTTACATGATCATGACATTATCTACTAATTAAAGAGCCCGCATATTTAAACAATATTTTTATGTTCAAATACCTTGATTACTTTTATTTAAGAATAGCATAATTGCTAACCAAATCATTCAGGTAAATCTGCATTACGGAACAATACACCAAATATGCATATTTTATCCATTTTATCTTTATGCTATGTTATTCAGTTTTCGGTAAGAATATTATTGTAGCTTTTATTTAAATGCAATTACATTGAGATTCCTAATTCTTGTTTGTTATTCCAGAATTGCGATGGTTTAAGCAATTTATTAGGTTATTATTTGGGATTTCGTCGTCTATGTTTGTGTCGTGAGTATCTTAATCTATATCTATATTATACTTTATATATACTTATACTAATATTATTTTTATATATATTTTTTTGTATGTTATGAATAAACTCAAAACTACTGGACGGATTTTAACATTTTGCACCCATAGAAAGCTACATTATCAGGAAATAACTTAGGCTATTGTTTGTGTATGTACAGTAGGCATTGCATCCGTGTGAAGCGCGTTGCTAGTAGTTGATAAAAAAATCACGAATCATATAATATGTCATAAATAAAATATATAATAGTGTTTCTCAATTTTGGATAAGTTGACGCTTTTTTGCCTTTCCATTGACGATAATATGTTATATCTTAAATTATTTCCAGGATGTGGTATACAAAAAGGTCACAGAAGTGGTTTACACAGTCGAATGATTGGTGGAGAACCTATTCAGCCAAACGAAATGCCGTGGTTGGTTTATATTCATACAAACAAAACAACGGTGTCTGGAACACTGATATCTGATAGGCATGTAATAACAGCTGCATCTGTGGTTTATGAGTAAGCATTATATTTTATCTGTTTTATAAAGGACAGTATTTATATGCACAGCTAGTGCAACTTTTGGAAAAATGCGAAGTTAATGAGGTCACGCTGTGAGAAACGCAGTATTCTGCAAGCATATGTCTTTCTAAATAGAAATCTGAAAACTACTTTGTATATGTTCCGACTCCGCGTCCTCCGTGGCTAAGTGGTAAGCGCGATGCATTTAGCACCGGAAGTCCTGGGTTCGAATCCCGGGGAAACAAGATAAAAAAATGTTTTAGTTAGGCGGGGTACAGAAGCACAGGGCAGGCCCTGCACATCCGATCAGTGAAACAGACACAGAAATGAGTCTGCCCCATGCACCGATATTGACCTTTCGTTTATGTATAATGTTCTATCTCTCTCTATGGGATCTTACCAGAACGACAGAACGACGAACAAAATGACAAAACGAGACAGCTATACAGAATGAATCGCGCTATCATATTCTCTCCAAACAGCAATAATGTTGCTCCTTGAGATAGTGGTACAGCCTCTGGTCTCTATGATTCAGGCTATATGCAATTTGATTTTATTATATTAATTTATGATATTAATTATTTTCAGGTTGTTGCCTTCAAAAGTATCGGTAACTTTGGGTTCCAATGATGTATGTGAAAAAGCCACATCAGCTATCAACGCAAGTGTTGAAGCTATTTTAATTAATCCTAAATATACACCCAGCAGAAAAAATCACGATTTAGCTTTGTTAAAGTTACGTAGTTATGTTTTGTTTAGCGAGTATATTGCGCCGATATGTATGCCTTTTTATGGTATGTACATACATATATTATAACTATTTTTTATTGAAAGTACTTTAAAATAAAAGAATTCTTTATCATAATATTTACCATTTTATTCGTTTAAATATATATTTTTTTAAATGATAAATATCGACAGACGAGCATGAGATTCACTTGACAGGTGATCTCAGCCACAGAACATCGGTCAATGATGCGCTGTCGACCTACTTTTTACTACGAGCATTCGGAATCCAGTGAAACCGAAACGCGCAATATGCACTTCACGGTTTTTCCATCTATGAGCGGTGGTTCATTACCCGGTCAGAATTTAGATATTCCTCCCACCCGTTTACGTGGGGAAGACATGTTTACAGAAAATTATAAACATGTCATCCCGGTGGGATTCAAACCCCCGACCCATCGATGTGCACGGTAGGTGTTCTACCGAACCCGCCAACCAGCCCGTCAAATTAAATTTATTTCAGATATAGGTGCTAAACTGCACTTAGCAGAAGTTGCTTCGGTAGCAAGCTATAATAAGACGTCAACCACTTGTGTCGCTCGCAAGGCATCATTACCAATTTTACCGGAGAGATCATGTTTGACTTATGCTAACACTTCATTGGTTACACCAGAAAAGGGTTGTTTGGGTCCTGTTGGTGCTCCGGGTACGCTGTGTGACGTAAGTGTCAGTATTATTTAAAATTAGAATCATCGAAATTGAGAGTTGAGAGGGGTTTGATATGTTTATACACAAAAATGTTATGCTACTCGCGGAGAACGTAGCTTTCTGTGGGTGAAAGAAATGGAATCGGTCCAGTAGATTTGAGTTTATTCGTTACAAACATATATATATACAGATTTCCCGGTTCGTAGTACATGGTTAGTATGTGGAGGAAGGGAGGAGTGATTTTCCTCCAACCTAAAGGGAGGATTCTCGACCAGTCGAACCACTGACCGACCGGCCCTAAGGCCCCAGTGGTTGATGTCGAGATGTTGTAAATATATACTCAACGCTCGGACACATTTATATAGCGCGATTCAGGATTAGACGTCTTCGTATTGATTCTAGTAGCGGATCATAGATGTCGCTACAAGTATAAGTAATAATGTAACGGCTGATTCGATAGTCTCGGGGCACATACAAGCAGCGATTGGTCGTGTGGTTTACCTTATTGGAATGTACTTAGTAATTTACATATCTCGAAGTTTATCTCACCGTCCTTTCTACAACCTTAACCTCGATCTCAACACATACAAATCATTCCTCTTTATAATACCTACTCCTATTGGTGTAGATAAAATGCAACAAATTCTACGAGTGCAATAAATCTACGTATGAAATTAGACTTTTTACGCTGTTTAATAACTATTTTATAATCAGTTTCTGACCATAGCCTTTTAAAAATTGGATCCTTGCATTAATAAAATATAGTTCATAATTATGTACAATTAATGTCAACTACTTAACATCCCATTAACTTATGTGTTTTTTTCTTAACAGTCTGATATAGGATCACCGGTAATGACACGTTTGACCTCGATCAGCCCATACAGATTGATCGGGTTGGTGTCTTCAGCATCATGTCACAACAATGAGCCACCGCTTTATACGAGAATTATAGATCATTTACCCTGGATCAATGAAAATATTCGTCGTGATTGTCAGTGTTTTTAAATAAAATATAGCTTGTATATATATTTTTTTATTTTTTTTACATAAACTTATGCTAAAGTGAAACACTTATATCATATAAATCTTATTCTTAAAGTAAACACTTACTTAATTACAATAAATATAACATTTTTGAGCTTAAAGCAAATAGGTTAGAATGGTAAATTTACTTCTTATTATTATATATATTTTTTACCTATGTTGTACCTATTATTATAGAAATAAGCTTTCATCACATTCTTAATTTAATTTAAAAATAAAAGTTAATACTACTGTTCGAGAAATTATACTTTTTGAGCTTTGAAACATAAAAACCCGCATTTAAGCAGTGGCAATTTTTCGTTGCACAATATTATTGGAAAGCAAGTCTTTTTCATATAAAGGAAGACCTTCTTCCTTCAAATCGGAGTTCGGTGGCGGGTAAATTACATTGTATGTTGGGTTAATAGGATGTACTGGTCCTATTGCGCTGACAGCTGATCGGGATTCATCATTACCAAGGAAGTAGTGCGTACCGTCACCCGTTTTCTTGATGCGGTTTGCCACCTATAATAAGTATACAGGTTAGTTGTTGATAGACTGACCTAAAAAGTAACTACTAAGCTTTGAAAAAGTAGCAATTTATTATTTTTAGGTAAAACACGATTCTAATTCTTGTTGTGAAATTCTGTGAGTGGCTTTGAATGACTCAATATACATACAATCTGCGAACACAGGGTTTTATTCGGTCGCCGATAGATATGAATACGTTTTTACACATTACCGATAAATGTAAATGAATAAGAAATTAATAAAAGTGCAAAGATTCTGTACAACAGACTAGTTCCTTAATAGTTATAGCAAGTATAAAATAGTTTTTAAAAAATGTAAATATTAGAAAGTAATAGGGTTATTAAGATTATATAATATGTTGAATTCCATGATCTCTGCCTACCCCAATAGGTAAGACGCGTGATGTATATATGTGTGTTCATGTACGTATGTATAAAAAATTATACCATTTCTGGAGATGCTGTCTTGAGGTCGTAAGCTAAGCCCAGTTTTGCACACACATCAATGAATCTAGCAGATGGATTAATGAAGGTTGTCAGTTCAGCTGCTTTGTAGTCCCAAGGAAAGGCGTGGTGGTAGTTGTGCCAACCTTCTCCAAACGTAAAACAGGAAACAAACCAAGATTCAACAGGCTGAAGTTTTCTGTAATATTAAGACATATGGCATAAGGACGGGTTCGTTTGGTAGACCATCTTGCGCACCGATGGGTCGCGGGTTCGGATCCCGCCGGGATGACATGTTTTGAATTTTCTATAAATATGTCTTCAGCATGTGTTTCTTTATTGTCAAGTATCGACCAAAAGAGTGGTATCACTAGATGGTTGCCAATACCTCAGCCACAAAACAGGGTTCACAATAGCTATATTCCCCCAATTTTCGGAATGCACGGACGGGTAAGAGAATTATAAATTTTAAATATGTCAGTACCAGCAAGTTCGAATCAGAATACATAAGATAGATCTGGATAAATAGTCAACTTTTTTTTATGTTAGACATCGACAGACGAGCGTGAGGTTCACTTTATGGTAGATGACACCTCAGCCTCAGAACATCAGTCAATGATGCGCTGTCGATCTTCTTTTTACTTCGAGCATTCGGAAATCCATAGACTGAAACCGAAACGCGCGAAGTGCCCTTCACGGTTTTTTATCTATGAACCGTGGTTCGTTACCCGGTCGAAATTTTAATATTCCTACCACCAGATCAATGCCCGAAGTTTGGTCAACAAAGGACTATTGTTAAAAATAATCGACACAATTTTACATTGACTGTATATTAGAATACATACTTGTCATACGGCCGTGTGCCATATAGATGAGCAGCGCTGTTGACTAGCCAAGTACCATTCAATTGTATTATGTATCGAGTGAAATAGCACACTAATAAAGAATTTTTAAACGATTCCCCGAAGTTGTACGGCACATATACTGGAATGAATACTGCCGTGATCAAGTACAAAATTAGGTAGTATCTGAAAATAAAGTACGAGATTAATTACGGTCACCCGAAAACATTAATTATCCTGCTCCTTTTGCATCCAATAAAGGATTCGGGTACATATCACAGACGATATTATCCGTGATGCATTTTAGTCTGTGAAAATAGAACCTTAACAATTATAAGCAGCAACGCACAAAATATCCTTATCATAATGAAAAATGTGCACAAAGAAATATAACGCACGCGCTAACGCAAAGACGCTTTCTTTAGGGAGAGTGAAAGAATGTTTTTTTTTATTGACGTTCATTAGTGTACATTATGTTACCTAAATGAATGAATGATATTTTGATTTGAATTTCATTGCGCGACATAATCTAAAACTTTTGATTTTGGTCAACGATTAAAATATAAAATATGTTTTGGAAATTCTTAGAAATTATTTATAATATAATTTTTTTGATTTAAATTAAGGTGGATATTGCTTTAATGCTTAGAATGTGTTTATATTACGTTCTATGACTAAAAGTAATTTTGCTAATATTTTGAGCTACGTCCCTTTAATTCTAAAGGTGCTATATATTATATATAAATAGTATACAAAGGGCCCGGATTTAGGGGAGGGCATCCAGGGCAACTGCCCCGGGGTGTCCACAATAGAGAATTTTGAAAAAACTTTCAAATTCCGACGAGCAAAAAAACTTTTCGATTGATTTTTTTTGCTGTTTTACCTATTCCTACCTACTATACTTTGCACAAACATGATTATATTTTAACATGAAAGTTATATTGGGCCAGGGGACCTCCACTCCTTAGTTGCCCCAAGGCCTCCACACCTCTAAATCCGGCCCTGGTATACAGCTTTGTCTTGTTCTATCGTCCAGGACTTCTTGCAAGTAAGAGTTCCAAAAAATTCATACATACTTAAATCCCAGAAATTGAGCTGTAGGTACTTACTTTTTCTGAAACATAACCATCCAATCAGCTTGTAGATCACTCATGTCAATTCTCTTCCCGAAATCTTTTACGTAAGGATGTTTTCTAGTCATCAACCATCCTACATGGGAGAAGAAGAAACCGCGCTTCGAGTTATGAGGATCAGCATCTGTGTCTGAGTATCGATGATGGAGGCGGTGATCACGTACCCATACAAAGAGGGAATTCTGAAATTTGATTTTAATTAAAATTTTATTTCGTTTTGCACTCTAAACAACAAAAATTAAGAAATATGAATTATGCTTAGAACGCTTGAGGCGAGGCGAAGTTTGTAATCTATACTAATATTATGAAGAGGAAACATTTGTGTTTTTGTATGTTGTGGATAAACTCAAAAACACTGGACCGATTTTGAAAATATATAATATGTATAGTACATCTATATTGCACCCGTGTGAAGCCGGGGCGCGTTGCTAGTTTATAATATGTTCACTCATTTTATTTATCAAAAATACAATATAAATCATCTAATATATTTACCAATAAATACGTAAAAGAATATGTACAAATAACAAGTACATTTTTATACATACCTGACCAGATGCTGTCTGCATTATTATTAGGAATAATTTAAGGGCCGGTGTTGCTTTATAACATTTATGGGCAAACAACCTGTGAGCCCCAGATGTTATGCCCTGTCCAAGAAGAAGCATTAAGACGGTGACTGAAACAGTAAGAGACCGGCTGAATGTTTTTGTAACTAAATCTACTAGTAAATTAAATGTTGGTCTTTATATTGATTAGTATAGATATTCTATCTCACGAAGTCTGTTTAGCTATGAATGTTGTCAGACGTGCACATATACATTGTTTAGTGTGTGTAATTTCGGTAGCGCACACTAAAACAATGTAGGTATATGTGTACGCTTGACAACATTCATAGCCAAACGGACTTCGTGAGATAGAATATCTATGTATAGAATATTAATTATAAAAAAGTATATTGTAATAATAATAACAAAATATGAAATAAATTGAGAACAACTGATTGCTCAGCCCGCCCAGCATAACCAGCAATATATATCTCGCGGACGAGTGAAGACAAACTAAGATATAAGATATCTCGATATAGTATATCCCGACATCGATAATTTTTATAGACAAGATATCTTAATCGACAGATATGTCTATTTTTGATATTAGAAGTCAAGTTTTAACTGTAAGTGTAATGTTAGACCCGGAAGACATAAAGAGATAATCGAATTAAACACGAGGAAACGGTTGATAAGTCGTGGTTGTCATGCTAGGCCGGCAGGATGCTAAAAAGTCGAGGAAGCTGTTAAAAATCCTCCTTTTTGACAGAAGTATCGTTTGTGTTAAGTTTTTTTATAGTATAGGAGGCAAACGGGCACGTGGCTCACGTGTTGGTAAGTGATCACTACCGGATAGACATCCGCAACACGGCTTGAAGATGCATTGCCGACCTTAAAGGAAGATTGCTCGTTTCTTGAAGGTTCCCAAAAATATCGGTATATGATATCTGTTCAGAAAAACCGTTGGGAAAGCTGGTTCTACAGAGTTTCGTTTATTTATAAGTTATGTTATTGATGAAAGGCAATAACCAGTCAGCCACAGAGAATATTATATGTATCATTTTGGACCTATTTTTTACACAGAGCATTCTGGATGCAATATTTTCAACTGGAGGTTGGTTTTGAATATTTTTGACAAAAAGAACATAATTAATCTGTTTAATAATAATATATTAGTCAGAATTATATGGCTTCTTTTGAATTGAATAACCTTAATTAATATTACTTTCATCAGATAGATACTTATGTAAGGATCAGAGTATATGGAATTCCGTGATCCCTGCCTACCTCAATGGGAAAGAGGCGTGATGTATATCTTAGTATGTATGTAAGTAATTAACATATCAATAAAATAATAAGTAAGATGAGATAAAAAAGACTCTCGAAAACTACAACTTGAATAATGTAATCGTTAAAAGTTAAAAAAAAAACTCAATTAATTGATGATGACGATAATGAATTAAAAGATACAATCAGAATATAACTTACACCATAAGAACGTTTTCAAAGAAACTCCACCTGTCACTAAAACTAAAAATCCCCATACTCCTAAAGTATGAAAAATTGCGAATATTATAACGTTAATCCACACGATTTCATGTTTGTAGGAATAGTCTGTGCCTATAGCTTTGCTAGATATAAACTGTTTATTATTATCGTTTGTCTGAATGTTATTATCCGAGTTATTAACTTCACACATATTTTCACTAGTTCCCGTCATTTACACAATTGTATATTCAGTTTTAAACAATATGGTACACGCGAGATTTATAATTATATACTTTTGGGCGATTCAATAAAAAGAGATTTTTGTACCAATAGTTACGGCTAAACTATAATAACCGTCAATATTTTGAAAAGCCATTTAAGTATATTTTTTTTTTAAATAAATAGAGTTCTGGCTATCAGTTGAAGTACCTACGTTAGTTTTATAGCAGTGAACTACGATCACCCCCGCATTATCAATGCGCAATACTAGAGAGATGACAGGTTCATTACTTGTCTTTAAATAATACGTAAGATTCTTAAGGCCCTTTCTTGAAGGCTAAAAAAATTTATTTGAAAATAAGGTTGAAGATTTGGTTTGTGCGATGCTAAAAGACTCTTGAGAAATGTATAATTCTTGTGGCGTGCGCAAAACTGAATTCTTTTGTTATGTATAATATCGGAAAATATAACAATAGCGACTTGTGTCCTATTACATTTTCGTCTTCTTGCCTATATTATGAAAACTTATATACTTAACTACCTACTTATAACTTATATTTTTCATAGACTCACTACTATATCGGCTGATTTCTAATGTTAAAAAGGTATAAGATTGATTTAGTTTAATATTTTTCCCATACGAGAGTAAGTAGAGGTATGATAATTATATTCTGAATTTCAAGCAATAAGTTGGTTATCAAGAGACTTATTCTCTTTAATGTAAAATGAATATAGGGTGATTTAGCCGGTTTTCGTCCACTTAGTGGACTTGCCAGCTTATGGGCTTAAAACTAATATGTTCTACTGGCCCAACTCTAACAAACCGAATTTTTATTGAAAGCTGATATAGTCTATTTTAGGCTTACATTAAGTAGCAAATAATTATAATTAACGTTTTTTTTATATAAAATGTTTTAGTGAAAAGTACCGATTTCGTTAGTTTTCGTCCAAAAATGTTAGTTTTCGACCTTGTGTAGGCTAGTTTCCGTCCACGGTATATAAAGCATATCCATTGCACATTTTCTTATACATACATTTCTAATTATCACGGATCTCTGCAAGAGCTTTTTTAAGGCATCCTCAGAGTATCATGGTGCCTTTTTCTAGTTTTTTAGACGACGACGTCATCTATAAAAATGGGATTTATTAAAAATTCAAATAATAAAATAGGTCCAAACAATATACGCGATTACGTACATCATAAGTGGGTTATATCGCGTATATTCTACACGTATGTAGAAAAAAAGCTAAACGAAAAGTAACATAACGCTGTTTGTGATGGACGGAAACTAAATACTTAACCAGTATTAGTTTTCGTCCACTCATGGACGGAAACTAAAGCAATTTTCAACGTATTTTTTATTTTTCGTCCGCAATATTTGAATATTTATTTATACTTGCAATACTGCTAAATTGGTGGACGGAAACTAAATATCAGACTAACTAACCATCGAAGATCATTCCATAATGATTTCAACAGAATTTTTACGCATTCCTTATTTTAAACGACTAATCAAACTTTACTTGTATTTTTGTGTTTTCGTCCACGCGGACGAGAACTGAATATTTTACGAAATAGGTACTTCAGTTTTTGTCCGCCTCGATTTTTAAAGTAAAACTTTAAATAAGTACGAAACACACATTTTAATATGTTCTTTATGTCTTTACTTAGTCATTAATACCCAAAACATAAGAAATACATGCTAAAACAATAAAAAAACTGACTGCAAAGTTAAGTCGTACCACTATTTTTTTTACATTTATGATGACATGTTTGTAGCTCGGAAACAAGCCTCAGATAGAAGTAGCTTTTGTTCGAGTCTCAACTAGTTAATAAATATTTTGATTTAATAGACATGCAGATTTGACTTTAGGGTCCGTAACGAGACCAAATTTGCGCGGTTGACTATTTTTATAATGTTATTCTACGTAAATGTTTTACAAGATCCGCGTTAGTGGACGAAAACAGGACCTGGACGGGAAACCGGCTAAATTACCCTACACTTTTTTTTTACTTAATATCGTTATCATACCTATATATATTTTTTTAATTGAAAAAGGAAAGGTATTCGTTTAGCTTGGTATGTTTGACGAGAGATGAAAAATATAGATCTAAAAAAGTTTTGAATATGAAAGTGGATGGGTATAGGGAAAGAGGGAGACCAAAAAACATGGATTGAATGTGTGAAGAATGATATGTGTGTTGAGAGGTGTGACTAAAAATACTGCGTTGATCCCAACTAAAAAAATAGGGAACAGGGCAGGAAGAAGAAGATATATTTTTATCATTTGCTTATAATTTAACAAATTTTGTATCCCCTCAATATTCTCTTTCATTTTTCAATATAGCTGCAACATTAATTTCATTTGTTAAGAACTTTGAACTGTATTGTATGTAAATTAATACTTGTATTAAATAAATTAGGTATATAACTGATTAATTATTGTGACATGAAAATTAAACTAAAGCAGAGACTACATTGTAACAACCACTTCAATTAGCGTTTGTAATCTGCCAGAATTTATAGAAATTTTTATTCATGCATATTTGTAGTGTTGTCGATACATCTTTTTTTTTAAAAAACTATATTTTGTTTCCATAAATAGTTACGATCATTGTAATCCCAGTGTGTAATATTTAAAGTATTGTAATGATTGGTCATGACTCATGACAAGTAATAGCTGCAATTTCCCTGTATATGCTTACCTATATCTAAGAAATAATTAATCTACACCGATACTTAATATAAAGACTAAAGTAGAGCTTGTTTCTGTGTAAGTATGTGTCTGATCGTTAAAAATGTATATCATATACATTATACAGATCTGAATACGGATATTTGGTGGTAAGATCCGCGGGTACGAATCTTAACATTCTTACTCATACGGTTTTCGAGATACCTCCAGCCAGATGCATAGAGGATGGTATTACCATCTTAGAACTAAGAAAAATTTATGATATGTATGTAGTAAAATTTATTTCCTGATTGTTGAGTAGACCGTGTATATGATTACTACTGCTGGTATAAAATAAAAATTTTAAATTATTGACATCATATTTCATGCAATAATTTTTTCAATTAAAATTTTCCATTTTATTACTAGACATTTTGTAGCTTATGAATATTATGACGTTTTTTATACTTCAACGTAAATATATGAAAAGGTGTAAAATGAAACTCTTCTGCACCATTTTATTTTATTTGACTTTAGAAATTATAGGAGTACGTACTTAATTTACTGTGTTATAAATATTTTAACATTATTTATAAATCTATTCTTATTATTATTGTTTTTAGATTACCGCTAACAAAATAAACCATTCATGTGGTAAGTTTTTCACTAATTTGTGGTAACATACCCTAAAATATTTTTTTTTAATGTAAGTGTGTTTGTTTGACCGTCTCCTTGGTTTAGCGGTAGGTTCGTCCCGGTGCGAATGCCCGTGAAATAAGATAAAATTGTTTCGGTCGGGCATGGAATAGCAGATTGCTTGCCAGTAAACAAAAATATCAGTGAAACAGCGACAGAAATGTGTCTGCCCTACGTCACCAAACTGTGCCTACGTCCCACAAGAGTTTCGGGGTTCACTTTTATGTGCGTTTGTTTACCTTTTCCTTTGAGACAATTCAGATGCTCAAGTAGGGATTAAGCTTCAAATTTTAAATGTTGACGTAATTAATTAATATTGTTTTTTCCCCATTAGTTACATAGAATTACCACCTTCAGAAGATAGATTAATTTTATATAAGTAATATTGCCAAAATTTTGAGTAAGGTCACTTTATTTCTAAATGTACTATATTCAGGAGATCACCAAATAAAACCTTATAACAAAATGTAAAAATGATAAATGTCCTGGCCGTGACTATGACCTAGCGGTATAGCCCCTATAATGATTTTCAGAGGGTTTAAGGAATGTATTCCTATTTTCACTGTTATAGAATGTGGAATTGCTGGTAAAAACCGTCGTATAGTGGGTGGTACTACAGTCCAGCCTCACCAGTACCCATGGCTGGTCTCGCTTATGCTAGGGCCGAAGTTGCATTGTGGTGGAGCTATCATTACAGATCAACATATATTAACTGCTGGACATTGTATCACATTCGGGTATGTAGTGGAATATAAGATATGACTTCAAGACATAACCAAAAATACAATGGATACAAAAAGTAAGACGGGTTCGAATCGCGCCAGGACGACATTAATAATTTTCTAAAAGCATATGTTCCCCACGTTTGGTCATGTCAGGCATTAATCAGGTGGGAGGAATATCGAAATTCCGATTGGGTAACGAAACACCGCTTATAGACGGAAAAACCGTGAAGTGCATATTACGCGGTTCGGTCTCAGTCTATGGATTTCCGAATGTTCGAAGTAAAAAAAGGTCGATAGCGCCTCATTGGCGATGTTCTGAGGATGAGGTATCACCTACCATTAAGTGAACCTCATGCTCATCTGTGGATATCTAACATAAAAAAAAACATATTCCTAGCGAAGCGAGAGTTAGAATGAGAATCTTCACATCAGTGGTACGCGCGATGCGTTTAAGATCCCGGGATTCGAGTCCCTGGGAAGAATATTAAAAAATATATATATCGTCGGTGTAGGGTATAAAATACTCTTACTTGTTTGGGACTCGGTAATTCACTTATTTATTTTATAAGAATTTCTTTTTTAATTAACAGCGTTAGCTACCAAGACTTGACTGTAAACGTAGGAATGCATGATCGCTTAGGATCATCATTTTCTGTGATGCGACTGATAAATGGAGTGAAACACCCAGTCTTCACATCTAACGCCGTACGAGACATAAACGATATAGCTGTCGTAACGTTAAATAAAAAATTGAAGTTCTCGGATACTGTGCGGCCTATTTGCTTGCCACTTGAAGGTATGAATGATTACTAGGTAATTTATTCAATTTTATATTTTAACTAGCAACGCGCCCCGGCTTCACACGGTACTATACACAAAACATAGCCTATATTACTCGCTGATTATTGGTGAAAGAATTTTCAAAATCGGTCAAAATTTTCATAACATACAAAAATAGAAATCTTTCCTCTTTATAATATTAAGTATAGATTATTGAGAGGAGCTGGAGGAGAAGTACCTATTCAGTGAAAATCAGGTATTCCCAGGTACAGGACGTAGAAATGAGCAAGTTTTAGGTCATAGTGCGTATTTTTCAAGGGTGCAGTTATAGAAGCTCGCATCGGACACATAAAACGCTTGTTACGGTTCGTTTATCTAGACGGAGATTTACTTATAATTTTGGAAGTACGTTCAAATGTTGTTCTTATTTGTACGTTTTTATGACTGATAGGCGTGACTGATAGTGAGTTTGACCAATTTCTAGCCTGGTGGTAAGTTATGATGCGATCTAAAGTGTAGAATCTTATAAAAAGTGTCTACGTGCTGAACTTTCTGTTCAAATTACTCTAGATTCCGGCCGTACTTCGTTTTAATGAGGACAACTGCAGGCAAAATCTAACAATTTCCAAACATATGATAGTTATAAAGGCTTTTTTTAGGTATGGATTTCAAAAATATGTCATTGACTGTAGCCGGTTGGGGCAAGACTAGACAGGGAGCGTTAACATCGTCTCGTTATTTACTAGAAACCAGAGTAAAGATAGTTGATGGCAAGACGTGTAGTAAGTCCGCGATTTATAAGGATAATCTCGTCAAAGATACCATGATATGCGCGTATAGCGTGGGGAGAGATGCGTGCCAAGTAAGTTCCGAAATATTATCTATCGAAGTATTACCACCACTACTTAACGTGCTCGTATAATATTCTGGAATATATGTATGTAAGCGGGTATTTACAGACGGCTTCTTTCTTACTTTGCTTCAACACTTTTTGAAAATCGAATTCCTAATCTAATGCGGATTCGTGATCAGCGACCACGAAAACATGACTCTGAGTACAAAGTTTTAGAAGAATTAATACGTATTTAGAATTTCACTTCCGCCATTTTGAATTTTGAAAATGTAATGCCGGATTCGTAATCAGCGACCCCGAAAACCTCGAGTCCCTATTTTCATCAAATTCAGTGCAAATAAAAAATGCATGACTGAAAAGGTTAAATAGAGTGAGTTCAAGCGTCTGTCAAAATATAGGTAATATATAGATAATAATATACATATATCCACCGAAGAATATGCTCTAGAATTTAATTTATTTAGGGTGGCAGAAATGAAATAACAGACAGAGGTTTGATACACATTCATGTTTTAGGGTGACAGCGGTGGGCCCCTGTTTTCAACACATAATAAAACACGCAATAAAAAGTGGTATCAAGTTGGTAAGAAAAACGCTGTTATTTTTTATACAATATATACTTATCAGATTAATGTATACATATAAAATTAATCAGCATAACCAGGATAACATAAATGTGCTAAAAATCTAAAAGAGTAGCTATGAATATGTTTAATTTTGATTTTGATTGGTGGTTTTAAATGAAACCTGTTGTACTGTTTGTTTTGTGAATTTCAGGTATTGTCTCGTGGGGAATAGATTGCGCAAAGAAAGACTTCCCAGGTAAAAGTTTTGCGACGTTGTTTTTTTAGTAGTTTTCTTAGATTGTTAAAAATCGTGAAGATTTTTTAAAATATTAATATGGAGACTCTTAATATTAAAATCCTCTTAAGCGGTTACAAACTTAAAGTGACTGCCAAAATACAAATAACTAACCAATTTCGCTTGTTTTAGGTGTATACACGATCGTATCAAAATATTTGTCATGGATCAAACAGCAAACTAAAAATGGAACGTATTGTGCATAAACATTATTTCTAATTAGTCACTATATATAAATGGGTAATAGTATAACGAATAGCTCTTTATCACTTTTTATCCTATTATTTAGATAATTAAACTATTCAAAAAACTCTTTCAGATTCGTAAAATATATTATGTTTAATCAACATATTATATTGATAACAAATTACAAATACTAGTCTTCGTATCGTCAATATGTCCGCTGTATGTGAAAATATTTGAAAGTGCATTCAAGTGACAGGTTGATGCTACGATGACTTTCTCACAAGTCGTTCGTGCTAGGGCGTCTGATAATTTTTCATACGACTGACAGATTGACGCTACGAAGACTTTCGCGCAAGTCGTTCGTGCTAGGTCCTTTGGTCAATATTTTAGTATTCGTAGATAATTTCAGGAAAACATGTCTTTTAATAAAAAAAAAAATGATGTCATTTATGGAAAAGTTTACGACGGTCCATATTTTTTTTGGAATTTGGACGCAAGTGACGACTTGCTGGATTTTTCGTACAATATTTTTAATAAAGTTTTACATTGAAATTCTATATTTTTATCAGGTAACTCTCATGAAGTCATAAAACATAAATCATCACAACCGCAATATCTGGTTACGCTTGTAATAGCAGTAGTAACACTCACAAAATTAATACTCTATTCTTTTGATTTATGTTCATTGCAATTCGTTCTCGTTAATCCGATTTAATTTTCATTGATCCTACAATTTCTGAAATAATTCAATTTATTTAAATGTTTAAGTATAAAATTTAAATATATGAATCATTTCTATTTTAAAACATACCTAGTACCTACACATCGTAATTAACTGTAAGAATATAGGTATTTTTGTTATGGTTATTCATATTCGCAAACCGTGAAATAAGACGATAAGAAATTTGTATAATACAAGTTACATTTCTCATTTTTGTGTAATAGCCATAATCAAAATAATAATAAATAAGGTATAAAATGCGTTGTTTTTTTTATATCAGCTGAGTTGAAGACTATATTTAGCTAGAATTTTTATACATGTATATACTTATGATTTTAAGAATGTACATATATAGCAATAAATTTTACAACGTCCAACGTAATAAATTTACAAGGACATTATCGCGTGGATAATTTCTTCGGTTTAAGCGTTCGGAGCGCAAATATCCACTACACTTAAGTACTGGGACTAGAAAACAGTCCTGCTAGTGTCACCAATTAGAAAACATTGTTTACATTAGACAATGTTAATTTTTGTGTTGCTTCTTGCTGGTGTTACTCAGGTTAGTTACATATATTCGAGTATGGTATACCTATAATATGTTGAAATACAAAGATTTTCGTGTTTAGGTGGCGCACGTCATTGGCTCAGACTGTCGTAAGTGATCTTTTTAATAATTTATTTTTCCGCAAAGTAATCCTCTAAAAATAAGCATGTCAAATGTCTTATAAAGCATATTATTTAATATTTTGCTTAAAAGGAGCCTCTTGGCTATATACACTTATGGTGTTTACAACTTATAAAAAATAAAAAATTGTACTTAAAATATTTGTATATTAATATTTCATATTGAAGTCGAACAGTATAATTTGTTTCTGAGTCCTCTAGAATATATTTCATTCTTAGTTTTATATTTGATATATCTATATTATCTACAAAGTACTGTACAAATGATACATAAGGGATAAATGATACATACAAATGATTCATATTTTGATGACTTTTAAAAGTTGTTTGTATGATAGGTTTGAAACGTGTTAGACCTAAGGGTTCATCCATAAAGTACGTCACACTAATTTCGTAATTTTTTGACCGCTCCCCCGTCCTTGTCACAGTTGGTCACATTTGTGCAAGCTCCCCTCCCTGTGATGACACATATTTTGCAATTTTACATCAAGAAATTATTAAATTAAAACAGTATTTCCAAAATTATTTTTATTTACATTTACAAAGAGCTCAGGCGGCTAGCGCGCGACACTAGGAGAGCGAGTGAGTCCGCCAATAAAACAATTTAAAATTTTAAACCATAAGTTTTTCGTTAATAGTTCTACATTTTAACACATAGATATCTATGTGACGTCACGAAACTTAGGCCCTCCCACCCCCCTGTCACACAATGTCACACTTCGTCGATCCCCTCCCCCCTTAACGTGTGACGTACTTTATGAATGGTCCCTAAGATATTGTGTCCTAGATTGCGGTAGACCAGCGGACACTGTAGTCTCAATGAGGATTGTTGGAGGCCGACGGGCTGAGCCACACTCGTTTCCCTGGACCGTAGCTATCCTCAAGAACAACCGGATGCATTGCGGCGGTGCAATTATAACAGACAGGCATGTTTTGAGCGCCGGTCATTGCTTCAAATGGTAATAATCACATACGTAAATATATTATTTATATCACGACGTCTCATTCACATGAAGATGAGAACCAGTGGTGTAGCATTTGCGGTGCGCCCCGTTCGGCACTTTGGTGGGGGCGGCATTTCACAGTTAATTTCAAAGGTAAAAAAATTACATCTTTCAACGTTTTTTTTCGTTAATTTTTTGTTGTTCTTAGTACTTCACCGTAATGACAGAGTATCTCTTTAGGTTCGTGCTATTCAATAAGAGTACTATTTTTACCATGCCCAAAATTTTATATAGTGAATTTCAATAATAAGGGGGCGGCAAATTAAGGATCCGCACAGGGTGCTAGTGACCTATGCTACGCCACTGATGAGAACTTCTCATAATGGAAGTTATATTGTTATTCTTTACAAGATTTAAGCTCCAGATTTTATGGTGTTTATAATCAAATCTTACTTGACAAAGTTGATCCTTTCCTGTTGGAACAGGTCATGAAACTTGTCTGTTAATGCAGATAATACAATTCAACCCCATCGACTTATGATTTATCTTGAAAAAGTCATACTTAATACTTATGAAAAATATGATGCATATCGTAATAGCCTCTTACAAAAATTTGTGTGATAGTAATTTAACTAACAGTTATGGAAAGCGTGAAGTTATTGTTGGATTAAAATATTTCTTTGATAATAATAAACGGCTTTTGTATGTTATTATATATACTTAGGAAGTATTATTTAAGTATTTTTATACAAACTGAAAAATCAAAAATAATATGTGATTTTCATAAAAACTCTGTATAAAACTTTTGAAGTTAAAATATTTGAAAAATATAGACATTTTGTTTTTTTTTAAATAACTGTCTCTTGTTATTTTAAACTGCAGATTAATGAATTGTACTTATTTTAGGGACAATATCAAAGACTTGATTGTACTAATTGGTCTGGATAACCTCGACAATCTAGCCAACGTGGAAAAAAGGAACATATCTAAAGTGAAAATCCACGAGATATTCACATCCACTGCTGTTCGGGACGAACATGATATTGCGATAGCCACACTGGACGAGCCAGTAGTCTTTAGTGATACAATTATTCCGATCTGTCTTCCGAAGCCAGGTAAAGCCGTAAACATAGTCATTATATTTTGTATATATCTACTATCTATACTAATATTTTGAGAAGAGATTTGTTTGTTTGATACCTTTTAACACAAAAACTCCTCGACCGATTTTAAAAATTCATTCACCAATAGAAAGCTACATTATCAGCAAGTAACGAGTTTTTTATGTAGGTATAGTTCTATATAGCACCCGTGCGAAGCCGGGGCGGATCGCTAGTAATATATTATATTATACTAATTATATGAGTTAATATATAGCTCTGCTTGAATCTAAACAGCTAAGGTACGTTCCCTAGGAGGAGATCGTTCAGTACAGCAGGTAGATTGTATAATATAGTATAACATAATATGTATAAGATTACTCAATCTATCAATTCTGTCAAAAATAATTTCGTAGCCTTAGTTGAATCTTCATTTTAATTTTAAATATTCTCTTAACCACATATTGATTAAATATGTATAGTCTATTAAAGATTCCATAACATAAAGTACATATATTTTATATGTTTATTTTCTTCATAAATAACTATTAATTCCAGACCAAGATTTCTCAAATAGAGTAGGAACAATAGTTGGTTGGGGTCGTGTCGGAGTTGAAAAAACATCTTCTAAGGTTCTACTGAAGGCGAGCCTGCGAATCCTAACTGATGACGAATGTATGAAGTCTAAGCTTTCTCAGCACCTCAAACCCACCATGATGTGTGCTTTTTCTAAGGGAAAGGACGGGTGTCAGGTATGCATGTGTCCAACTTAGTACGATTATTAAAATGTTCATGGTATTCTGCTGGGTCGCAGGTTCGAATTACGCCGGGTATGAAATTTTTAAATTTTCCAATAAAACATATAGCATTACTTTAGTCAGCAAAAAGCGCAATGTCTGATTTTCCTTTCAAATACTGACCCAATTTTGACAAAAAAATATTTAAGAATATGACACACTAACTTTTATATACTTTTGCTGCTTTTAAAGGGCATTACCGTTGATTTCAAAGTTATATTTATGAAAGTTTATCTATACTCCGTTTCTATCGTGAAAATTTCGTTAGCAATATTGTCATACCATAAAAATAATAATATATACCATAGCGATATATATAGGATTTGAGATTTCAGAAATTCTCAGTTCTTCCTGAGATATGAAAATCTCAAACCAGGCATTCATTTCACTGCGTATGAATGGCTGAATAGTCAGTTTTCTTTCATAAGGTAACGTTGCCCTGTATAGTTTCAATCAGAAACACTATAACTATATATTATTAACAATTTATTCCAGGGAGACAGTGGCGGTCCATTATTAGTGTTTGAACCAGATGGAAATTACGTCCAAGCAGGTAATATCATGTTATGTGACCTCGGTCTCTGACTCTATATCAGGACTGTCCAAACTAGATGGGATCTAGTACTAAATACATTGAGAATATTTACAATTTACGAAAAAACGTAAACTAAATTTTGTTATTTAAACAATACAAAAATAAATAAGAAACAAAATGATTTTGCGGGCCGTATATTTATATTTGTATTTTCAAGCCGTATGCGGCACGCTCTGCTCTATATAATTGAGGTATTATTTATAATTATTCGTCTTTGATAAACAAATGCAATTTTAAAGATGCTATCGTTTTCTTTTACAGGAATAGTCTCATGGGGTATTGGATGTGCTGACTCTAGATACCCTGGTATGTATAGTAATAAGTCTCCACGAATTTTAATTGACACCTTCTTTATTTCCAACATATTACGACCTTTTTTTTTTCAAGAAATGAGCTTATACATTTTTAAAAGGCCGACAACGTATCTAACACTTTTGAGTCGCGGATTTCCTGATTGTTTTTTTTATATTAGAGGACGTGCCTGTCACCTGATGATAAGCGACTATCACCGCCCACGGACATCCGCAACACTCTGGTGTTGAGAATGCGATGCCGGCCTTTAAGGTGAGAGTAGGCTCGTTCGTGATGATTACCATCAGGTAACCCACCTGCTAGGTTGTCTGAACTATAATAAAACGAGCGATCCACCCCGGCTTCGCACGAGTGCAATGTAGATGATAGCACAAAATGTGTAGCTTGTGTTATTCGATGATAATGTAGTTTTCTATTGGTGAAAGAATTTTTAAAATCGGTCGTGTGGTCGTATAGTTTTTGAGTTAAATCGTAACAAACAAAAAAATCTTTACTCTTTATATTAATATAAATATAGGTAATAAAAAAAGATTGTTCCTGATAAAACGACTAATAAATTGTCGTTATGTTTTTCATAAAAATATATTAATTTCACTACATGAAGAGGTTTAGAGTAGGGATGTTACGGAGGTGGTTTTATCGAAATCGAATTCGGAACCGGAGTTTTTAAATTTGGTTTCTCAGAACCGAAATCGGAACCGGAACCAGAATCAGAACCGGAACCGGAATCGGAGGGAGAGCCGATAAGAGAGATATGTATTAAAACATTATTCATCAGGTTCATTCATATCATTTCAAAATATAAAACACCTTCCTGAGTGTTGAAAATAAAAATAAACGAATTTTCTTAAATTTTCTACAGTAGTATATTAAATCAAATAGCACCGCCGCGGCTGTTGTGCTTCGACTTCCGATTATAACCTCCGATTCTTTATCGGAGGTGCAAAATCAATCGAAAGTTCCGACCTTTCGGAACCGGAATCGAAGCTCCGTAACATCCCTGGTTTAGAGCTAATACATATTATCATATACAGAGACATACATTCGTTCGATAAAAATCGTACCCAAATAATTGTAGGCACTATACTTAACCAATTTATTTTTTACAGGTGTGTACACAAAAGTCAGTAACTATATTGATTGGATCAAACGATATTCTGCGGACGGAAACACTTGTAAAGATTACGGCGATAAATAATTTGTTTAAAATATAGCGCATTTTCCTTTTCCTTATTCTTTTTTTTGTAGTATTCCGTTATATATAGAGGTGGCCGTTTTTTTTAACAACGATGTTGAACACCGATGTCAGTCTACGATGCCGTCATCCGATGCCAAAGTCATGTGCAACGGAAGTCACCGGCACCGGTAAAACTCGATAACCCGATTCAGTATAAACATTACCGAGAGTTACCGTCACCGCCCGATTACCCTCATCGGCAACGGCATCAGCAACTCCAACCGTTGAAGGATAAAAGAATATTATAATTATTAAAAATGATTAATTTTCTTGATTGTTTATTTAGGAACTAAATTTGACAAATAAAATGATTATACATATAAATATTGTTATGGACACACATAACACCTTCACTCAACGTAAAAAATATGAGTTCTAAAAAATGTTACATAGCCTTCAACCCTTCAAACATTCATGTCTTCATAGGTATAATTAGGTCATAAATCTAAAAATCAACTGCAACATAGTTTTTGTTATCGATAACAGCATATTTAAATATCACTCTCACAATAAAACGATGTATAAAGTCAACGGAAACTAAACATCATTAACCGCCCGGCATCGTTGAAACAAAAGGTGACTGACCGCTGGCCGTCACCGTTGACGAAAACAACGATGTCAACATCGGGTGCCGCTAGCGCCACACCGGTGATCATCGATGACGGAAATTATCAACAACGCCCATGACTAGTTATATAGCTTGCTAAGTGCCAAACGAAAAGAAATACTTGTAGGGGGCAATTAAGACGCAGCGACATTTTTTTTCCGCTCCTTTGCACTTTGCAGAGGCAAGGCAAGGAGGTTTGGCTCCGAAAAAAAGATAAAAAACCTACTGAAACTAAACCATAGAGTAATGATATGATATTGCAAGTATCCGAGTTGGTCTCACTGCATAAATTAATTAAGGGATTTTAAACAATAAGAATAATTTATTTTTTATTTTGATATTTAGTGACGTAGTCATAGTTATAATCATCAATATAATATACTGCTGCATTCAAATTACTGTACCTACATGGTATATGCATTAGTATTAGGTACATTATATATTTCATATTAGAAACATCATTTATCACTGTGACATTAGTTATTTTCTTATATTCACTAATTAAATACTGTATGTTTAAATTTAAAATTATATGTATATCGATAGCACCACCTACTGTTACCTTATCAGCTAAATTTATTTCAGAAAAGCCAGTACTGGTTGCCTGGAAGAAATGGCTTTTAAGCGATAAGGCCGCCTATTGCTTTTTTTATGTTTATTTCTATTTATGTTATATCTAATTTTTGTGGTGTGCAATAAATATATATATTTTTAATTTTCATTTCATTTCACAACAACGGGAGTATAAAGATCAACATCTTAGATTAGATAGCAAATAGAGAAACTGCTGTAGTATTTTACATTCTATACTCGTACTTTCGTTACCTAAACTTTTACGAATGTCATTACTAATTCACGCTTGTTAGCCGTTGTCTGCATAGTATACCAGCTATATTATAATATTAAATATTTAATTTTCATGAAATGTTCTAGCGTGAACAAGAAGATCTTTTAAGTACCTACATTGGCATAGTTTTAATACTATGTCAAAGTTTAGATAGGCTATATTATTTTTATCACCACTTTTCGTGAGAACGTGACAATGCGGCACATTATGTACATGTAAACTGTACTACGGCCAAAGAGCATAGTATAATATGACTACAGCTTTATCTTGTTCTATCGTAAATTCGTAAAGGAAGCCTGCAATATTATTAATTTAAGAGATGGCGGTATTGACCCAGATTTTTTAAATCTTGGACGTTTTATATTAAGTATATAATTTTCTGTTTGTATATTTGAACAACAACATACTATTCAAACGTTACGCCATGCGACGCGTCGACATCCGATGCGAATTATGCCAATATACAACACGCCACACGCGTTACAACACGTTTTGCCAGTGTCAATGTTTTGTGAAAGGCGAAAGAGTATTGACGTAGCTATGGATTAACTATTAAAATATGAGCTCGATAAAGATTTTGAGGAATATTTATTGCAGATTTTAGGGATATATTTAATATCCCTAAAATCTGCAACAAATATTTAATACAGAAACAGTTGAATAACAAAAAAAAACGTATACGACGTAGAAGATTCTGGATTCATTAAATAAATCTAAAAAGAATTACTTACGTTGAATATCATATTACCCTTTAAAGAAAATTGCTCAAATATAGTGAGAGATAACATTCATATTTTCGGATGAATGAAACGCAATTCCGATCTAGTTTGGCTGGATGTTATCGCGTGGGGTGTGTGTGATCACGTGGCGTGTTTTATATATGTTTCTAAACGTACTAAATCCCTAGATTTGTACTGACAGCGTCAGATGCCGAGGCGTGGCGTCGTGTTTTAATAGTAGGTATGTTTCCGACATAATTCGCATCGGGTGTCGACGCGTCGCATGACGTAGCGTTTTAATAAAGTGCTCGCCAGATAAGTCTGCGCGCGACGGGTGGCGTACCAAATATTGCCAGGTATAGAAAGCAAACTCTCAACCACTATGCAACACCAAAAAAATCACCGGCATTCTGAATGTTAATTCGTATTAGGTATACTTAGTATACAACAGAAAACAAATTTATATTTAGATATCATGTCGAATTAACTACTAAATCTGACGTGATGTAACAATTTTATTTGTAAATTTCAATTAGTTTTAGGGTAATGAATAATAATTACATACTAAAACTCAGTGAAAATATATATATTTTTAATTTGTTACATATTATTGTAACTGAATAACCCCTTATTTACCTGCTTTTAAATTTATTTAATTTTTTTTCCACAATACGTCTTTTTTTTCAATGGGGTTTAAATCCTAAAACAAACTAAATCATTAACCAACAACAAAGTAAAAATATGTATCGTATAAAAATACCCCACATAAAGACATAATACCATGTACTGGTCACCCCAAAAATTACCTGTCAAGTAATAAAAAAGTTTTGAAAATGGTACAATCGGCCCTTTATTTTGCCGTTCTGCTTCATAAGCACGTTTTACTTTCAATATAACATCTCTACCAGCACTTTTTATAACCTTAGGCATGATGATTACCAATAAAATCGAATAAAAACGCCACTGCTGCACACTAATTCCGGAAAACAATATGACGGAAAGAAATTTAGTTCCAATTTTTGCCGCGCGCAGACTTATCTGGCGCGCACAATAGTAGGTACGTTTCCACCATTACTCTTTGGCTTAAAGGTCTCGTTACCAGGCCATAAAATCTTCAAAAAAAAAATCTCTTAACTCTAGTCCATAGAGTATTCTAGCCAACTGGCAATACTGACTCTAGGTCTCTACTCTCTAGTCGCTAGTTTCATAGAGTACATTTATATCTATAGTTTATGTTTAGCTAATCATTCAATTCGGATTTTGGAACTTTTATTTATGTCAACGTAGTTAATTAATATGTTATTATTATTTTTAATATTGGAACCGATGTACTAAAATTTTGTAAGACAAATGTAGTCTCTAAGTATCTTTTATCTGTTATGTTTAGTGATAGAATTTGATTTGTAGTAAAAGTTTAAATCAATGGTTCAAAATGCCTAGCATTAGAAAATATCGACGTGACACGACCGAAGTCAGCTGTTGCCTTAAATATGTTATTTTTGGTGTGAATGTCCTTTTCTGGGTAAGTAGTAACCATATTGTAAATTAGAAAATACTTTCCAGTATGACTGAATAATAAATAATAATCGGCATGTGTGATTTCAAACTCGTTTCTTTGTGCTCCCAAGGCTGCATTCCGAATTAATTATTGACATTAGAACATAGAGCAACACGGGCCACCGGCCAACCGGAGGGGAGTAGCCATACGCAGGCGTTCCCCTCTGTCAAAGTACAAGTCCAAATGGTCCTATGCGTACAATAAAACTAGTTGTAGCCGCACTTTTCACTAGACTAAATCCAGATGCGCGACTGAATCGACCTCCTACAAAAATGCCGAATTGTTTGTGTTTCTTGTTGCCAAAAAATATCTGCCACGTCAAATTTACAAAAAGATAGCGTTACCTTTCATATGTAGGTATTTTTTAATCATATTATTATTATTTACTTCTTTAAAACTTAAAAAATTACAATATTATCGGTCGTGTTGTTTCGGATTTTTTTACCAACACAGTCGCTCGACAGATCCGCGTATTGTATGAGCCCTCATACAAAACACGGATCTGTCGAGCGACTGATCCGAGTTTATTTCCGAGAAGTCGCTGTCACCGAGCGATAGTGTTGTTGTCGGATTGTTTTAAGTTATCGAAAAAAATGGCAAAGGAGTCTTCTATACAGAGACAGTTTTGAGATTAAATTTTCTGATTCAAATATTATATTGTGATAATATAGTTATATTGTTAAAATATAATATAATACTTACGCGCGTTAGCACATTTATTAAAATCACTTAGTGTAAACTTCAACCGTAATGTTTTTTTTATTTCCTAAAAATCCAAAGGATATGGAAAATTGTATAACCCAAATTTAATAATTGCGATATGATCTAGAAAAATGACATATTTTTAATCTTATAATATAAAAAATCAGCTCAATTCTCAATCTGGGAGAGGAGAAATATGAGAAATATAGTTTTCCTGAGATTCTCGATTAATTGAATCGATTACACAATCACAAAAAAAAACCTTTGGACAAGGTAATTAACTCAAAAGTAATTAAATGCACTTTAAATACAATATATTGCATATTATTACAGTTATGTTATTAAATAAAATATAAATTATTAATTAAAGAAAATTAATATACATAATTATCGATTTTTTATCGATTAAAATCGATCTTTTATTTTAGTCTGTCATTGGCATGCCGCATGACAGTTGTTTACTCTGTGCTAATTCGTTTCGTGTTTTCAACGTTTTGAGTCTGAGTGCTTTCCCGATTGTCGTCATTTAGGAATTGTTACGATTTGTCAACTACTAATATCTCAGATTTATGATATATTAATGTCAGTTATTGATTGTAACATAACCTTACTTTTACTACTTAAAACTCTAATAACTCGGCTCTCAGATTGTCAAAACTAATAGAATTTTCATCGAAGGACTATTAAGTCTCAATCTATTAATTCACGTCAATTTCATATTGTAACATTGGGGGCCCAAAGTTTTATGTAATCGTTTCCATCTCCTTTAAGGGATAAATGAAATAAATATAATAACGAAGTATTTTTCAAATTATTTCGAAGATTTTATTATGTACCAATGCTCATGGTCCACTCTCCGTGACCTGCTACGTGCGCATTACCCGACAAGTTCATTTTGTATTATTGTAGTACGTAATAAATTAAGTCCTTTGTATCACTTATAAACCTAATTTCCCTAACCCAGTTCTTGAAATTATCGATACTACGTATCGACAGTTGTTGCAACTACGGCTAAAAGGACTTGTCAGTGTAGTTGCGCCATTTATTTATACTGTTATGACACGGAATGTTTAAATGTGTGTGTGAAATTGTTAGTGTATTTTTTAATTGTCACGGTGTGAGTTTCGTAGTGACAGACGATTGCTTTTGTGTGCGAATTTGAGTACGCACACATAGCGCAGATTTCCCCCCGCAAAAAATGACAGACGGTTTGGTATCGGTAACGAACGCTATGGCTACTCCCCTCCGGTTCGCCGGTGGCCCGTGTTGCTCTATGCATTAGAAAATGTTTGTAAATATTGAAAAAAATATGTTCATGTTCTTATGAATTAACAGAAAGAGGTGAAAGGTAATATAATATTTACTTCCATTTTATATTTCTAGGCTCCTTAAATTCATGTACACTAAAAAGATGATAATTATTTATTGATCCAATTTAGCAGTGTATCTTATATCAAGTGTATTTGACTTTGCATAGTAATTTTATTTATTTAATATATATTAAGTAGATTGGTAGAATTGGATTATGATTTAAATAGAATAACTTTTACTGGATTTAAATGTGTGATACTCGCATTAATAGAAGAGAATATATGTTGTTTCTAATTTACTTTCTTTATAATAGAATATTAAGTAAATGGGCTTTATTATAATTAAATCCTGTTGATTAATTTGTCTTGATCATCTTTGTGTTGTTTATATATATAGAGCAGGAAACTTCTATTTATTAAGATTAACTTTTTTTATACCCGTTTTATAGTATAGGATATTAAAGAAATTATATTGTTTTACAGTTTCTTGGTTTGATTGTATTAGCTGTTGGCATATGGGCCTGGACTGAAAAAGACACATTCAGTAATCTCTCAAGACTTACAAATATTGCATTAGATCCAGCATTTATATTTATATGTGGTGGTAAGTAATTCAATTGATTTATTAATATTTTAATTAAAAATATAATTATATACAATATAATTAATATACAAATATAAACATTTAAATCATCATGGGTTTGAACTCATGACCTTACAGAGTACAGGAAATTTGCCATCAATCACTCTTCAAAAAAGTGAATTCCCGAGTCCTCTAGTGGGGCATGGGGCAGACCCATTTCTGTGTCTGTTTCACTGATCATTATTCATTACAGGCAAGTAGGTGAACAGTCTTCTGTGCCCCGCCCGACTGAAACATTTTTTTATCTTGTTTCCCTGGGATTCGAACCCAGGACCTCCGGTGCTAAACGCACTGCGCTTATCACTGAGCCACAAAAGCGTTCACTCTTCAATAAGCTGGTCATAAAATTGGGATGGTAATATAATTGTGAGATTTCATAAAGTGACCCATTTATACACATAATTACTGTGAGGTCAGTGCCACGCACACAATACAAGTCTGCCATTGAAATTTGAGCAACCGTGTCAATTGAAACAAAGAACAATACTGTTACACAAAATTATATCTACTTACGTAAAGAATAGTTCACACAGTTCTGAAAATATTTTTATTTGTTTTTCTTGGATTAATAATAATTTTATTAACCCATGTCTTCAGTGGCCAATAATTGGAATGTGTTACTGCATTTGAAATATGCTTTAAGTAGGTATTTATCATTCATGTATATTGATAAAATAACCATATATTATGTATATGTAGTTAATTGCCAGTTCTTCAAGGGCATATAATGGATTACCATTCTATGCCCTTGATTTGAGAACTGACTGAAAATTAGAATCATTTTATTTTTTATAGACATTCATAAGTGTACATTGTGTTACCTAAATGAATAAATTTTGATTTGATTTTCTTTATAAATGCTTCCGAGTATTATTGTAGCAGAATTGACATATTTGTATAATATTAATGCATATTTTCAGGAACAATTACATTTATTATTGGATTCACTGGCTGCGTCGGTGCTTTGCGTGAGAATACCTGCCTATTAGCTTGTGTGAGTACTATTAGCTATGAGGTTTTTTGCATTAATTTCGACCTAAGGTATTTTTTTAATTGGTTTATTTGTCGTGAAAAGAAGCAGCTATCTCACTCTCCTCCTAAACTAAACCTCCTAAATTAACTCAATTTGTTGCTCTGTTTTTGCATCAATATACACAACTTTTCATTTATATTAGTAAAGTTCTATTTTATCAGGAGGAATGACCATCAAGACTATAACAGAAATGTGTTAAGACAGATTAGAAACAGCTTAAGAATAAAGTATTTTCTTGAAAACCAATATTATTACCTATTTATTTATGACGATTTAAAATATTAATAAGTTTTTGCCTTTTGCAGTATGCTGTTTTTCTCGCGTTGCTTCTACTCGCTGAAATGACTGCTGGAATTTTATTCTTCGTGTTTAAAGATTGGGTAAGTATTAATATTGTTTATCGTCAATTACCTTGACTATCACATATTATCATAATATTCACTAAACATATTGAATAATGTTTTTAATATTTCCAGATTAAAACTCAAGCTACAACTGGTTTTCAAACATTTATCACTCACTATAGAGAGGATCCGGACCAGCAAAACTTAATAGATTGGATTCAAGAAGAATGGGTATGTTAAGAAAAATAGTAACCTTTGTTGCAATTGTTGCTAGATCCATTAATCTAAACATTTCGTCTTACCCCACATCGCATTTTTGACAAATACCTAGTCCTCTTCCTCTACCTAACTTTTCAGTGTCGATCCTATAATGTACTTTTCCCATCAACATTTAAATGAAATATATGTAGATTGTGATTTATTCAATATATTATTTATCCCGACATTTCGAATGCCTTCTACTAAGCATGATCATGGGTAGACTGAAAGACAACTGTTTGATGAATTTTGTTACAAAGTTGCCATACTATCGCCACGAGTTCTCAAAGTTGATACTTGCTGTAATTTTCTTTATATCAGGCAATGAAAATGAAATGAAAAAATACTTTATTAAGATTGCATTAAGGCTTATATTGTGGTCCCGCCACTTTCAACAATATTTTTTAAAGATACCGAATATGAATGCAAATAAATATTTTTGTGCATGTTTTGCTCTATGGCTCCTGTTTCCTTAGATGGAGATTAACTTTATGGAACTTTTTCCATATCTATGCCCTTTAACTGACAGTTACAATGCTGCGGAGTGGAAGGCCCCCGCGACTGGGACCGCAACGCGTACTTCAACTGCTCGAGCGGCGTGGTGGGGTCGCGCGAGGCGTGCGGCGTGCCCTTCAGCTGCTGCCGCACCAAGCCGCAGGACATCATACGCAACAAGCAGTGCGGATATGACGTCAGGAAGCCAACCTATGTGAGATTTTAATACGATTACACCAAGTAACTGAGCCTTTTATAGCTTCTTCAGAAACGATTTCTTATTTGAACATAATTATTTTCTTAAAAAAACTTGATAATTTTTTGAAATGTGTTAGGTAAATTTTAAAAATCATAAGTATTTATTTCTTGTCCAATTAACATAACATGAGAAAAAATATTTGAAGAAAGTTACATTGATTTGATTTCAAATTGAGTTATGAACTATTAAGTTTTCATTTCATAAAATCTGTTATAACAAACCAACTTAACTTTATTGTGTTATGTTGCTGAAATCGATACATTACTCAATAGTTGCAGCTAGCTAAAAAGCCTTTCGATTCTTCCTACATCTGCAATAATATTCCTGCTTATAATATAAACATAAATTGCCAGTTGTATTCCTTAGTGTTATTTATAACGGAGGATTACATTATAAGATTTCATAATTTATAACAAGGATATAATAATAATTATGACAAGGAGCAAATCTCGTCAGTAGAAAGTAAGTAAAGAAATTAATGAGCGTAATTATTATAAGTGAGGATTGTGGTCAAAAGCCTTTTGCGACTGTCTCTCGGGGAAGGCATTTAGTAATTCTTTATTTTTCTGTAAAATATTTGTCGTTCAAACAGACAAAAAAATATTCAGAATTTGCCATTCCTATCACTAATATGTGGAAATAAATGGAACTTCCTAGTCCCCTAGTTAAACATTTTTTTAAGTAACTTAATAAGTTTTGCAATCGGTCCTTCGAGCCGGAGTCCATAAAGTTCGCACTATACATTGTGTTTTATCGGTATAGCAAGTAAGCGAACGTGTAATACATGAGCGCGGTTGCTTGGTGGCGGGTGAAGATTGGCTCCAGAGGCATTTTGCGCCAGTCGCTGTCACCGTGCTAGGACCTATGTCGCTGCAGGTTTCACCTATATTTTAATACAGATGCACTGTTTTTAGACAATTGGAAAATGTTAAGCAATACAATGTCAACCCACAAAATGATAAAAATGTAAATTTTGATACCAATCGCTTCCTTATGAGCTGGAGTATATATTTCAAAAGATCGTTTAATAGCAAAAATATTGAAAAAAAACTAGTGGGCACGAAACCCTAACATGTTTAAAATATTTAACAATAATGCACTAAATTCTATTACTTTGATTGCTACCAAGAAAAACGATATACATTTATTGCTATAATAGTAATTTTAAAAAAAAATCTGATATTTCTGTTATTTTTTAAAAGAAATTTAATAAAACTGTCTTATTAACGCGAGTATCACACATTTAAATAAAATACTGTATACCGGATTAAAACGCGATTTATTATTTATATTGTTTAAATTATTTATCCCGACGTTTCGGATGCTTTTCAGCAACCGTGGTCGCGGGAGACTGAAAACTGAAAAGCATCCGAAACGTCGGGATAAATAATTTAAACAATATAAATAATAAATCGCGTTTTAATCCGGTATACAGTATTTTATTTAAATTTAATAAAACTTCAAAACTCAATTTTCTCAAAATGGCAACCATTTTGTATTGCTTAACAGCGTCTAATTGATGTGTAGTTTATTTTTTGTTTTGGTCGTGTGTTTAAATTATTTTTCTTTTTGTTATAGAATTTTGACATAGCTAAGATTATATATGACAAGGGCTGTTTAGAGGCCGCTGAAGATTGGTTTGATCACAATCTGTTGATAGTTGCCACCTCCGCTGTTTGTACTGCTTTTGCACAAGTAAGTTGTTTTACGTTTGTGTGTTGTAAAGCATGTTTCTAGTATTGCATGTTTTACAAAAAAACTTTAAATTTTATGAGGTTATGT
Source organism: Anthocharis cardamines (assembly GCA_905404175.1). Classification (NCBI taxonomy): domain Eukaryota; kingdom Metazoa; phylum Arthropoda; class Insecta; order Lepidoptera; family Pieridae; genus Anthocharis; species Anthocharis cardamines. The sequence continues at coordinate 8,893,669 of FR989959.1, forward strand.
AAGGGAATAAATCCAGAAATTTATTTTATCTTCTCAGCTTTTGGTCTTAAGAAAGCATGTGTTAATTGTATTACTGGGATCCGGAAATTAGTCTTTCTATAACATCAGAATATATTCGTTCTATTGAATTTTTGGACATTAAGATTTAACATTAACATTTATTATTTATGCCGACGTTTCGGATGCTTTTCAGCAACCGTGGTCACTTCACGTGGACCGTGGTTAAGTCTGCCGCGACCATGGTTGCAGAAAGGCATTCGAAACGTCGGCATAAATAATAAATCGCGTTTTAATACGTTATTATTATTTTATTTAAATACTAGCAACGCGCCCCGGCTTCACACGCGTGCAATGTATATGTACTATACACAAAACAGCCTATGTTACTCGCGGATAATGTAGCTTTCTATTGGTGAAATAATTTTCAAAATCCGTCCAGTAGTTTTTGAGTTTATTCATAACATAAAAAAATACAAATCTTTCCTCTTTATAATATTAGTATAGATATATTAGTATTAGTATAGATTAATAATCTTCTAATCTAATTGTCTGGTTGCCAGATCCTCGGCATCTGTTTCGCGCAGAACCTGCGCGCTGACATATTCGCGCAGAAGTCCAAATGGCACTGACAATCAGCCTCTCCTGCCGCCGTGTGACGTCACACGCGCCACGCCCGCGACCTCTACCTGCCGCTCTACACGTCCCGCTCTTAGTCCCTAGTTCCCGCGTTCACACATAGATGGCGCTAAAATCTATTTTCAAGGTTTGTAATATTAGTATCTGTGGCTTTCAATGTAAATCTATGTTTTTATTTCAATGTGATTTTTGGATAAACTGTTTTCTTAATTTATTAGGTATGAGATTTATTTACCTCAAGAATAATGATTCAATCGATATAATTTTGTGCATTAAAACAACAAATCTTGAATAGAAAGAAAAGATTTTAGTAGGTTGTCATATAAGTTTATGGCTGTAAAGTCAATTCAAACGAGCGAAATTCAATTAATGAATCAAACGTTTTTCAATCCGCGCCATTTCTTACAGAAATAAATAAATATGATTCGTAATAAAGTTTTAAAATTTCATTTTTATGTCCCCGTATGGCTCACCTGTTTAATAACTCTCCGCTTCACTGCCTTTGAAAAATTCTTCACTTTCTTGTACATATAAATGTTGAACATTGTTGTTAGAATTTATCTTAGGTGACCGGTAAAATCGACATTTTATAGAATTCTTTGATTAATTTGTCTTTCGATACTTTTTGACTTATGTATATTCCGCATCGTTTTGATACATCTTATTATATTTGTCATCATTCACTCCTTTATATAATGTGATTAATCATTATTTTAAAAATTATCAAAGGAAATTAAGTTTTTTTTGTTAGACACTTTCAGTTCCACTGACAAAAAACCCTACAATATTTCGTACTTTGTTTTGGTCGATTACATACCGGTAATATTGATATATGAGAACCCATATACAAATTTACTGTTTTAAAAATGTTAAGCGAGAGTTCCTTTCGTTCAATTTTTGTATTTAATTGGTAGTGTTTTTTTTGTTTATAAAAATTTTCAAAAGTTATCGCAAAATATAATTCAATCAACGTCCGAATTTTGTATCATTTTTACATTTTTGGTATAACAATCAACATTACCTTTGGGAACTATGCGTTATGGGTTTTTGTATATCAAAAAGAAAATATTTAGTGTTCAAATAATGTCCAAGTAAGCCTTAACAGGAGCTGTGAGATGGATTTAGTGTTGAAGATTTTATATACTATTACGATATACTAAGATTGGAATTTAGCGCAATACAGTTTGCATTTTATTGTTAATTTTTACAAAGTTTTGGGCTTCACTGTTTAATATATATATTTATAGCCAATATATTTGGAATCAGACAAACTATTTGTAGAATATATCAATAAGCAAGAGAAGGGAACGAAAGAGGCAATATTGGTCGCGCCCCGCGACAGGAGAATAATGGTTGACAATATATAGCCTTTAAAACTAAAATAAGAAATAAATGATATTATAAGAAGTATTATTTACTACTAGTGTGTTAGGAATTATACTATTTAAGTAATGTAGGAATACTCATTTTTAATGATTTTTTAAAATCTCATTTAACATAAAATTAATTCGCACAATTTTTACTAATTGCTTTGATGTTGTTAAGATTTTGTATTATGCTTTAAATGAAATGTAATTCGTATTGTAATTTCTATGCTTTTACAACTAATATGCATATTATTTCGCTTTAAATTTCTAAAAGTCACAATACTTATGTTGAATGTTATATATAAGTTAGAAGTTATGTCACAGTTCAGAAAATTCGTGAAGCACAAAATTATAAAATACAACAATATGTATGATGAATGTAAAAGTATGCAATAATTAAAATCGCAATAATATTCGATGTCGATCTCATTTTAATTATTTGTTTAACATCACTGCCTATAGCTGTATAAAGAAACTCGCCAATATATTTACCCCTAAAGTACATTTAACCAATTTAGCTAAATGTCAGTTCATATTTTTATATGAAAAATAATTTGTTTTATAAACAATGTACTTACATTTTTAGCAAGTTACATTTAATAAACATCGCATATCGCAAACTGATGGTTGATTTTGTTTTATAGAATTAAGTAATGAAATCGTACTACGATATCGAACCATTATAACTATATATATAACAATACTATAACTGCCCGCTGAGGTTCTGTATTCCATGCGTTTTTATCTTTTAGGTCAGTCATTAACTGTGTAATGGGCCATATCGCGGTGTAAGAGTCATATGTACGTATGTACATTTTTTTAGAAATACTGTGACAATCCGTTGTGACTTAAAATTTTACCAGGTTTTTAATAAAGATACTATACAATTGAAGAATAAAAACATTTATATCGGTATATTGATATAGTTGAAAAATGTTTAAAAAAGTTAAGAATTATTTAGTTAAATATGAAGAGAAACTATTTTTTTTAATTTTTGTACATACGTTCATCGGGTTCTTATACCGTGATATGCAAAAGATAGGAAAGGGTATAGATATCCTATCTCACGAAGTCCGTTTGGCTGTGAATGTTGTCGAGGGGAGCGCTTAGTTATTGAGTTATTTATTTATTTATTTATTTACACTTCATTTCACCATACATTTAAACATATACATACAGAAACAAACAAAACATTGTAGCGTGAAAAAGGCGGCCTTATCACTAAGCAGTGATTTCTTCCAGGCAACCAATTCCGTGAAAGAACAAAATTCCAAATTAGGAAGTGACACAGAGTGAAACACAACATTAAAACAAAATAAAAAGTAAAATAGCCTATCCACTTAAATACTATATAAAAATATTAAAATAATAAAACAACAATTAAATACACAAGTATCTAGTTACTGAGATTACGCACATTAAAACAATGTATATGTGCACGCCTGACAACATTCATAGCCAACCGGACTTCGCGAGATAGAATGTCTATAGTAAATATGCTGTTCACCCGTTACATAAAAACAATAAAAGACAAAACCTTAATTATAATCACAATAAATTTCGGGGTATGTTATTGAAATGTGGGGATGAGTCTACCCGATGAACGGTAAATCAGTGAATTATATTATTAATTTCAAGAGTTTATGGCCAATTTCAATCACCAGTTTGCTATGATGCTTTCACGACAACTACAAAATCATCTATATGTGTTTTTAAAACGCGTCTCTCAGTGCTCTCTACATGTTTAAGGTACTGAAAGACGCGATATTTTATGTCATCTGGTGTTGCAGATGTATACTATAAAAAAAAACTAACGACCCGACAGCTGATGTCCTGCTCGAAGGTTGGCTTTAGATAATGTAATATTTAAATAAAATCCTGGACCCTATCGCAGCAGCCTACCGGGTCCAATTTTTAATCTAATCATCATCCGTCCAACGGTTTAGGGGAGTTCAGTGTTCAGGATATAATAATTATATAATTACATAAGAATTATATAGAACAATGACAGATCACAAAACGACTACTTTACTGGAGACTGTTTTAATGATTGATAAGTAGTTTTTTGTGCATCATTAAAACAGTAGTGTTCGTTCGGGTTCAAACTCGACAATATTATAATGTTTGGTATCTTTTTTAATATCACCTTTCGATTGATTACCGTGTGATATGGCAGCTGACGTAATGTAGGTATATCGTTGCACTGCGTTGAAAAACCAGAACCACCGTTATTCTAGACAATAACTTGATTGTTTTTATCAAACTCCAATTTTTTGTTTCTTCTGTCCGTAAAGAGCATTTTTCTATATAGTTTATGAAATAAAACAAAAATCGTAAAAAATATGAACCGTCGTTGTTCTACGATCATGAATATATACAGTTAAAACCGTTTATGACGTCATCATTTAGAACAACTTACCAGTTATACCGACCGAAATGAAAGGTCCCGACTGTACTTTGTCCTAGGAAACACCGGTTGTTATGATTATCGGTTTTTACGACTACATATAAGTAATCCCTTCGATGTCGTTATAACAGATTTTGACTGTATATAAAAATGTCAACTTTTGTGTTAAATATCATTCGCGGCTCAAACTCATATAATATTGTGATTTCGTAGTTGTTGTGTTGAACACAAAAATCAAGCAGCATTGACTTATTTGACTGCAATAACACTTACTGTATGACACATTGAAAACTTTAAAGCATTTTATTGAATTGTATGATACTATGTACTGGATGGCGATGACTTGAGTTTCGATTTGCCTTAAGATTTGTTCCTTGATAATATTATTGTTAAAGAATAGGTTATAATATATGGAATTGACTGCTTATACACAATTGAATTGCGTAAAGGCCCATTTACATGATGCCATTTTATTTTACATACTAGAGCAATAATTGAATGCAATAATTTAAACGCAATAATTGACATCCAAGAATGTAAGTGACTGTTTGTTTATACGCGACTATTATGTGCTGTTTACACCTAGAAAAGTATTGAAACAAAATTTGTATGACAGATTAAGTATGTTACCAAGGCTGTCCAAATTAGGCCAATACAAATACTAGTTTGAGGGGCCGCAAAATATTAAAAATTTACAAAAAAATCGAATAAAAATGTCAAACGCAATTTTTCTACATTTTATTATTTAAACAATACAGAAAAAAAGAAACAAAAAGATTTAGCGGGCCGCGGGCCTTGATTTGGACAGCTATGGTTTAGACCCTGCAAGTCATTTATTGCTTCAATATATTATATAATTGTATGCAACAGACAAGAAACTTGTATCGTGTAAATGGGGGCTTTTTTCGGCTGCTATTTATTGCCTATTATTATTTAGATAGATCTGATTTTTTAATCGTTTGTTTTAGACTAATTAGGAACCTCTAGATAGTTCATCACAAGTATTCGAATGTTGTATTTTAAGTAACGACATGTAGTTTGTTACAGTTGTATTAATGAGTATTTTATATTAATGTATAAGATAAAATTCATATTTTTAATAATTACAGTTATAACATTTCAAATATTCGTTTTATTTATAACCTATTAGTAGGGTACAGCTACACTCGTTGCAAAGCCACGTAAAATAATAAAGTTTAGTTTAGGAGTATATACTATACGAGGGTGAATCAAAAAATTCTTGGAATCAATATTAAAAAATGCAAAGATTTAAATAATAATATTTTATTTTTCTACATAATCTCCCTCCAATGCAATGCATTTAGAATAACGCGTTTCTAACTTCCTTATTCCTTGTGAAAAAAAAATATTTTCTTGACTCTCGAAAAAGTCCTCTACGGCAGTTATAACCGCGTCATTATCGTGAAATTTTGTTCCACGAATTTCCTCTTTTAATTTTGGAAATAAGTGAAAATCACTTGGGGCTAAGTCCGGAGAATATGGTGGGTGGTCAAGGAGATTGAAGCCAGCACAGCGGATTGCGTTGAGCGCAACTTCCGATCGATGAGCAGGAGCGTTATCTTGAAGGAACAACACGCCCAACGACAGTTTTCCACGACGTTTTTCTTTAATCGCTTCACGCACTTTCGGGATTAAATTTGCATAATAGGGTCCAGTAATTGTCTGGCCTTTTGGCATGTAATCAATAAAAAGGATTCCTTTACTATCCCAGAACACAGATGCCATAACTTTGCCAGCGGTAGGAGCAACTCGAAATTTCTTGATGGATGGAGAGGATGGTCGTTTCCAAGACATGCTTTGTCTTTTAGTTTCAGTATCAAAATGGTGGACCCACGTTTCATCCATGGTGACAAGACGACGGCAAAAATTATCCGAAACACGCTGGAACATTTCGAGATTACGCTTGGAAATTTCCAAACGTCGCTTTTTGTTTTCGTCGGTTAACATTCGTGGCACCCATCTTGCAGACACTTTTTTGAACCCCAGTGAATCAATTAAAATGGATTGAACGCTACCAAAAGATATCTTTAGGATCTCAGCTATATGTTTTATAGTCATTCTTCTGTCTTCCAAAACCAGATTCTCAACCTTTTTGACATTTTCTTCTGTAGCGGAGGTTGAAGGCCGCCCAGAACGCGGGTCATCTTTACAGCTTGATCTACCTCTTTTAAATTCAGCCACCCAGTACGCAACCGTAGAATAGGGTACAGCATCACCCCCTAATGTCTGCTGAATGTCCAAAAAAATTTCCTTAGTAGACATTTTTTTCAAACTGAGATATTTTATCACCGCACGTAACTCACTTTTATCCATAATTTTGACTTTTTAGCAACTCGTTGCACAAAAAAATTTATTACATGCGATCGAACTGACAAAAAAAGTGACAGTCTGCATAAATATAGTGTGATAGACACTCTTTAATTTGAATATCGAACTTGATCCAAAAAGGTTTCATATATATGCACTTCTAAGAACTTTTTGATTCACCCTGGTATATCCATCCACTTTTATATTCAAAACTCACATAACATGCCCATACCAAGCCTAACGATTACCTTATTTAAATAAAATACTGTATACCGGATTAAAACGCGATTTATTATTTATATTGTTTAAATTATTTATCCCGACGTATCGGATGCTTTTCAGCAACCGTGGTCGCGGGGAGTCGTTGTCTCCATATAAATAATAAATCGCGTTTTAATCCGGTATAGGTACAGTATTTTATTTAAATGTGTGATACTCGCGTTAATAAAAGACAAAAAAAGCTAACGATTACCTTTAAATTTTTCATTTCAGTCATTTCTTAATAATTAATTATATTTTCATTTCTAATTTTAAACCAAATTATAATTGCAAAAGGTAAAATTAAATAAATCGCATTTAATTCAGTAAAAGTTATATAAATAGGAAAAAGTCACAAGATATTCTATATGTAGTAGACATAGACATAGACATAGACATATTGTTCACACCATTGGGCTGGAGCGCCTCAATGCCAACTGTCTCCTTTTGACAGCATACAGAGAAGGGCATCTCGAATTGGTCCGTTCGTTCGTTCAATCCGTTCAGTAAGGTCACCGAGATCTTACTGAACGGCTTGATTCGCTTAGTTTTAGGAGAGACGTCTCATCTCTGAGCGTACTAACGGCGAGTGTTCTGGCGAACTATTCGACTTAATCCTAGCTGCCGACATCCATTACCGCACCACACGTCATAAACAACTATTTCATCCGCATCACCTTGACATATGGAAGTTGAGCACCGTAAGATTTACGCGCAACTTCATTCCATGTCTTACAACAAAATTGTGGAATGAATTGTCGCCTTCAGTTATTCCAATCAATTATGACCTCGCTGGTTTAAAAAAACGAGCCTACAGATTTTTAAAAGGCCGACAACGCATCTGAGACCTTCAAGTCGCCTTCAAGGCGGTGGTGATTATTTACCATCAGGTAACCCACCTGCTCGGTTGTCTGCTCTGAAAAAAAAATCGAGAGTATGGGTTTACTTATTCCGTGTTTATTAATTGGTGTAAATAAAGTTTTTTTTTAAATAAATTAAAGTCATGTATAACGTCTTCTAACATTTACCTTACATTCACAGAAATTCTTCAGTTTAATACAAAAGTTACGGTCGTACGTTACAGACTTAACAGTTCGACTGGTCACGTAGCCACGTAAAGTGTGATAATGTCGACTGAAAGGATACCTAAGTAGGTACGTTACTTTCTGTTAGGAGAATACGGTCCACGACGCTGATTGTGATTTACACGGAGCTTTATTTTTCTATTACTTTGGATTTTTGTCTGCAAATACTGAAAATAGATCTGTAATTTCTCTTTTAAATCACAAGTGAATGAAAGTTAAGAAGACATCTCCGTCATTGATCAAGTCAGGGGTGGATTTGAAACGCTGTCCGCTTTAGGCTTTTGGAAGATTGCTGCCCTTCTCGACTAAAGCTCGTGTTTGTGATCGTAGAGATGGGGAAGAATTTAATAATATAAGTACTGTTTTTATTTACAAACGATGGCGCCAAGATCGAGTGATTATATGGGACGGTCCGAAAACAATTGTAAATAAAAATAGTCATTGGTTTTCTATTGAAAACGTCAAAAGAATGTTTGATTGTATATAAGATAGTATTATGTTAAAGAAAAAACTATAAGTGAAACTGGTAAAAATAAGTGAGGCATTGTTTGAGCAATGCCTATATAACTAAATTATTAAAGTAAGGAGAATATCCACGTATGTGCCAGCCCCCCTCCCTGCCGTGTCTATAGTTTTATACAATTGAAATACGTATATCTATTAGAAATCATTAACCTAGAATTAAATTACATGAAAGACTAAGTGCGTATGCTAATTCTCAAATGAAATAAATATAATATGTTATAAATATATACATGTATAGAAGCTCATTATCCTTTTAAGATTGTAGTCATGTCAATATCAATAGAGACAAAAATTCACTCTGTCTGCGTTAAACCGAACGCAATATCTATTTAATGGGATCGTACTTAAGCCCACTTGAGACGATTACATTTACCGATGGATCTAATTGTCACAGAATTTGGTTATCGATTTGAGCTTATGCTATACCTAAGGAGGCAGGTATTGCGGCATTAAAGTGCTGTTATCGAGCTAATAGGTATTCAGATTGATGAATTAGTAGCGATGTTATTCGTTGAAGTATAATTTACAAAGATGACGTAACGAAAGCTGTTATGAAAGTTTTGTCTATATATAAGTACAACATCTTGATATCAGCCAGTGGTGTGGTCGAGTGGTCGTGGAATTTTTCTTTAAGGTTGCATTCTATAAATTTGGTCTACGATTCAAATGGTATCTACTTGAATAAAATAGCCTCTATCCTTACCCAGGACGCTATCATTATACCCACCAAAGTCGTTAAACATACAGTAGCATATGAATGCTACTGTATAACATGAGTAGACTGCTTACATGAGTAACACCATTCATTTTTTATATATCATATAAAAATATGAAATTTTATGTTCTTTATTTCACCTTTATAAGTAACGTAGTACGCTTACACTTACCGCCGCATACATTTCACCGCTTTAAAAAGCTTAGTGTTTTTTGGAAAAACGTTTTTCACTAGTAACAGCGCATTGTGGAAGTGCGACGCTCATTTTGTCGAAAGGCTACGCTTGAAGTGTCTCCAGAAATCTGAATATTCAGGCTGCGAGTTCTTCAAAAATGAGGAGAGCTTTGTTCTCATTCTGTAAACGCTAAATGTATGTGTGATTAAAAATGCTTTAGGAAAACCTCGACAAAAGCTTTCGTTTCTTTTGCAAAAGTCTCTTGTACTATATGAGGAACGTCTAAATGAATTTTTGACATTTAGATATATGAACGTTGAAACGTAATTAAAAATAATATTATGTATAGGATTTTTTTTATTAAATTATCTATTATTTTAAAGTACGGCAACACATCTGCAAGCCCTCTGGTATTGCGGATGTGTATGGGTAGCGGTTATACTTACCATCACGTGAGTAGCCAGTATGTATTCTATAAAAAAGATACAGGTATTTAAATGCACGCTCGTTTTGGTGCAGAAAAAGGATCTAGGTTTACAAAATTACATTAAATAACCGTTAGAATTATTTAACGGTCGCTTATTTCCTACATGCCTTATCGTTACGTGGAACTAGAATGATAAATACATTTAACATTAAAGTATTTCAAGCATTCCTTTACAATACAGGCCACCGCTATCCATGTCATTTGCATGGCTCAACCACCCACTGATATGCTGCGTGCAGTACTTTACAAAGAAAATATCTTTCACGATATTTATTATATATTATTCAAGGTGGAGATGTAGCTTCACTTTAATTTATTTGATATTTTTATACTAATCATATAAATCATCCCTCAAAATAATAATTTTAAAAACTATCTATACCTATACCTACATGTAATAAAACAGAAGACATTTAATATATTTGATTGTCTGTCTGTTTATTCCCACTAATCCCCGAAACTACTCCACAAATCAAGTTAAATCTGTTGCATTATATGAACTTTGTTTTATCGAAATTGGATATTGGGTAGAAAAGTTATCGTCATTTAAATAAAATTGCGTGCGAACAAAGCTGCGGGCAGAAGCTAATCATAGCATAAAGAGGAAACATATAGACAAGATCACACGCTGCGGAAAATTATACAGAAGACCGAGGAGTATAATTTGCCTCTATGCTTAGCATTTGTGGATTAAGAGAAAGCTTTCGATTCGATCGAGACTTGGGCTGTGCTGCAGTCTCTCCAGCGTTGTCGTATAGAATCAGAAATGAGATCCGTAGTAGAACCAATAGTTACCGACATAGTCCTGCGAAGGAGCAAACTGAAGTGATAATGGGCTGGGCATATGGCTCGCAGAACCGATGGCCGTTGGGACAAAAAGGTTCTCGAATGGAGACCACGACTCGGACGACGAAGCGTAGGAAGGCCTCCCATAAGATGGACAGACGACCTGACGAAGGTGGCAGGGAGCCGCTGGATGCAGGCCGCAAGTGATCCGTACCGGAAGTCTTTGGGGGAGGCCTATCTTCAGAAGTGGACGTCCTATGGCTAAAACGACGATGTAGACAAGATACCTATTTATTAGTAAGGATATTTCCTTAATTATGAAGCAATGTAAATTAAATGAGGAGAATATAGGCACTATTTAGGTACAATTCAATCTTTTGACTTAAGATTTTCCAATTATATGTATTAATTAATTATTTGTGTATTCCAAGCTAGCCATCGGATCATAGCGAGAGTAATCTAAAAGTTAATAAACATTAAACGAATTCCGAGCTCGTAATTAATTACTCAGCGGAATGATTGGATAGAATAAGTAATAGCATAATCCGCGTCGACTAGCATTTTATGATCAAAAACTTGAGTATGGGTTATTAATCTGGGATATACCTTACGTTATTGTAGGTTTACCGATATTAGTCTGATGCACCAGAATACCATATAAGTATGCGTGTATGTACGATTTTACCACGGTAGCAGGGACTGAATATCGGTTAATTTACTATGGGAGTTATACCGGTATAATAAAGGTTTTTGTTAATATTGTATCGTTTTTATTCAGTGTTTAGTTTAGTGTGTACTATAACTCTTTAAAACTAATATCAATATATAAACTTATAAATTATAAGCTGTAGTTATAAGTACCTATAGTATAAGTTATAAATTAGCAAATTAACTTTTTGCAATTATTTATTCGGGATTCGAACCCAGGACCTCCGCTGTTAAAAGCATCGCACTTATCACTGAGCCACGAGGCGGTCATTTTGTAATTGCATTTTGTATGCGATGCCCAAATAATATTAATACTAATTTAATTGCATTGAAAACGATTTATATGTATAAGTAGCTACATCAATTAATAAGTTACTTATTTTAAATAATTTTACTTGAAATCGAACCGAGGTCTACCAATGCACGTACACTACAGAGCTATGGCAAAGAAACGACTATTATAAAAACGGCGACCCGTTTCTCATCCGTTCAGTTAAATGAGCGATATTCTAGCTTCATCACTCTTCATAAACAGAATGCGGCAGACATTTATATCAATTATAGCATTGTTTGCTATCGTCTTTACGGTGAGGGCTTCAGATCTGAGCAAGGACGGATTTAATTATTACAAAGGTATGTTGAACCTTAAGCTAATATTTATTTTTTGAAAACTCTATATTGAAGTAAATAGTAGGTATGTTTGTTAATAAAAACGCGTGGTATAGTGCTAAAACTCAATAAGTATGACATTTTTATTATAATTGAAATCTCATTTTAACAGTTTAGATACATAAGATATAGGTACAAAGAATGTCGCCGTAGGTAATTAATATAAATATATTATAATAATATATCTTAGGCGTTATTGTCCCTATACTGTTTAATTGGATTTAACTTAAATGTAAAATTTTATACTTATTGGGTTGTAGCACCCTCAAAATAGTTTTTTTATCATCGTCAAATTTTTTTTTAATAACTAACCGTTTACCAGGTAAGCACTTAGAACCAGCGATTGAAACTAGTTAATTTTTATTTTCTAAAATACGTGTCTGACTGAGATACCATGCTATTAGTTTTAAAGAGTAATACACACTTAACTTAGCGCACAAATTTTTTCAGTAAATAAGACTAAAAATGAAAAAATATTTACAGAAACCATTATTATTTCAGTGAAACCCCCATAGTAAATAAACCGGTATTCAGTCTCTGCTATGAGCACATACCATCTAGGTTATCATTTAAGGCATTTTTTATTTTTATCCTAAATCTAACTATGAATTATGAAATTTTCAGAAAATAAATTATTATGAATTGCTAACGTAGGTTTCAATTAATTTTAATCAATATGAAGGTTAATAAGGACACAAATCCCGCTGCGTAGGCCTTTTTATCATGTTTTCAACGAGAGGCGAAAAAGCTTACGTTATCAGATAGCTTTTAATACGGCATAATATTTTAAGCAAATGAGAATGTTTTTTACATTTTTGAATGCCTATTTTCCGTTTTTATGTATACAAATACTTCGTTAATTAGAAAAGTAAACCTGTATGTGTGTTTTATATTTTATATAAGATATCGACACACGAGCATGAGGTTCACTTGATGGTAGGTGAAACTTCAGCCACAGAACATCAGTCAAAGATGCGCTGTCGACCTACTTTTTACTTCGAGCATTCGGAAATTCATAGACTGAAACCGAAACGCGCAATGTGCACTTCACGGGTTTTCCATGTATGGTTCGTTCCCCACCCGGTCGGAAATTCGATATTCCTCCCACCCGATCAATGCCCGAATTTACCAGACGTGGGGAAAACATGCTTACAGAACATTATAAACATGTCGTCCCGGTGGAATTCGAACCCACGACACATCGATGCGACACAGCAGGTGTTCTACCGAACGCGCCAACGAGCCCAAATATCAAACGCCAACGAGCGTCAAATGTTTTTATTAATATTAAAATTGAGATTTAAATACAGAAATATAATTGACTATCAAATATAAAATAAAAATTATTTAAATTTTTTATGTCATAATTAGGCTCTAACATTGAAGGTTAAGATTTTGTATGAAAGTTCTTACAGTTATTGAATTTTCGGATTGTATGAATTCTGTCGACGTGTACTTTTAAATTGCAGATTATTTGCGTGCCAGATCTGATGAGATGGCAGGATCTCCGTATGATGATCGCACTATTTTATGTAAGTGTTTTTTACTTTGATTGTTTAGACCTATGGTCATATCTAACGTGGATTCATAATATGTGATTTTAATCCTGGATATAAGAGAGTAATTTTTAAAGCGCTTGTACTTTTCATCTTTAACTGGTATTGTTTCTTAATACATATACTATCAAAAAAACTGTGTCCTTTTATATTAAATTTTAATTAATCCAATTAGTTTAAATTATAAAGAAACACAAATATTCAAAGCTTTAAAACTCATTATTATATGTTAAGCATTCACAGTTTTAAATTAATTATGTTACAATCGAGTCAATATCTTCTTAACCATCTTAGACTTATCGATTACCATAGAAATGAATCTGTACTAAATTACTCCATACAAATCTAAAACAGTGTTCATTCTAACAATGAAGGAACTCATGTTTGAAGTGGAATTCGTTTGAAGTAAAAATTCATTCTTACTTTTTAATTTTGTTACGTTGATATTAATAAAAATAATCATGACGATAATCGCCTCCGTAGCTAAGTGGTATACATTTAGTACCGGAGATTGATACGGAATAGTTAAAAAAAAGTTAAGGCCGGGCAGAGTATAGAAGAATGATTATTTACTTACATACATAAATATTGAAAAAAAAAAACATAAATATAGATCACGCCTCTTTCCCATTGGGGTAGGCAGAGATCATGGAATTCCATATGCTCCGATCGTTACATACCACTTTCTCTTCTTCCACTTTCATCACTTACTTGCCTGTAAAAAAAGGTACAGTGAATGCCCTTTGCACTACTAGGAGTATACTCTTACTATTAGTTTATATAATGACTAGGTGATGTGTCGCGCACTTTGTTCGATTTTTTTTACAATATTCAATTTCATATAAAAAAATGTAATTATGTGTTTCTTAGACTACTTTCGGACTCCGTTACAACTATATCCTGAGATTCCCGTAATACAAGACTATGGGAAGAGAACAGCGAGTCTATTTAAAAGTAAGTAGGTATTTTGTTATTCGAAACAATGACAGTGATGGAACTACTATACCAAAAAGCCTGTAATACGTGTTTATATAATATTACTTATGTAATAAGTAATTACGTTAAGGGCATTATTATTTATTTTTTTCTTTTTATGGTTGCATTAATAAGGCAAGCCGAGCTTTTGGGCTTTAGTGGTCCCGCCACTGAACAATAATATTATGATTTTTAAATTATACAAAACGACGAATGTTTGGTACATTTTATTTTTTATGGTCCACAGATCACATGTTGAATAGAGAACAATGGCCAGGAGGAACTCCAAACAAACGCACATCGAAGACAGGTCTCTCACTTCTGATGCAAAGTAAACAGGATGTAGGACCTACGTAAGGAATACGTTTCTTGTTTAACTACTTTATTAGGTCATTCAAAAATTTTAATAGCATACGGGGATATTGGTGTAATGGTAACAATACATTTATAATATTGAAACCATGAGCCGACTTCTGTTGACATTAAAACTGAAATGAAATTCCGTTTGAGTAACGAATAACCATCGTAGCCTTGATATACATATTGGGCGGTTCGACATCTGTCTAGTCAGTTAAGTAAAAGTACTTTTATTATGGTCGAAAATTCTATTAGGTATAGCTAGTTGGATGATGTGTTCTGATACTGGGCGTTTCGGTTTCAGTCTATGGATTACCGAAAGCTAGAAGTAATAAATAGGTCGAAAGAACATCGTTCTGTGATTGAGGTATCATCTACCATCAAGTTACCTTCGCTTCGTAATATAAAAAATCTACGATAGTTAATCCACTTTGGGTCTCCATTTCAAATATACTTAAGTCCTGGGTGTCTGCCTTGTGTACATTATACAGCTAAAGTATATAAAATTCAAATCATAATAGAATATGGATGTGTAAACTGATCCTAAAAAAACAACGGGATAATAAAACCCCAATGCAATAAGTTGTAAATATGAATGAAATGAAACATTTCCCGATTGTGGTTTCCAACCATCTTCTGCAAGGAAATGAAAACCACACTCCGCATATTGCTTTATCTATTGGTTCTTTGATTTGATGTTAGAATATATTGCGATAAAAACTGCAACTAATTTGTTGACTGTAAAGGTCTGTCGAAATATTAACTCCTATATGTTTTATTTTACAAAATTACTGTAGGTCAAATATACCTAAAGAGTTAGAAACATTAATAAAACAGCTGAACTATTTAGATTTTTAAATACTCGATGTTTATGATACTACTAGCTGACTGGTAACAAGTTATAAATATTCTATCTCACGAAGTCTGTTTCGCTATGAATGTTGTTTGGCGTACATATATACATTTATTTGAGTGTGCGTAATCCCTGAACATTGCGTACACTAAATCAATGTATATGTGCACGCCTGACAACATTCATAGCGAAACGAACTTCGTGAGATAGAATGTCTATTAGAGCTGTAGCAAACCGTATGTATTCGTTACTGAGTAACGGGTACGCCATCTAGTACCGAGTAACGAAACGTTACTCACGAATACTTTTCGTTACTCGCATGTTTCGTATCATGGTTACATACGCTGTTTCAATGACGCAATATAACTTCAAATATTGAAAACAAAGTTTACCCTTTAACTTTAACAGAGTATGCAGTATAAAAAAATATACTTGTGAAAAAGTGTTTTCATAAAATTTGGCCACTAAAATTTCATAAATTTTATGTAATAGTATGAAAAGTATGAAATAAACGTAAGTTAAAGTTTTAGTCTCTCATGAAATTCTAAAATTATTTCACTGTAACTTAATTTTCAAACAATTAATTAAATCGCACGCTTGCGCGCGCAGCTTAAACTAGTTCTGTTTTGCTTCTCTAGCATAACATAGCATGTTATGAGGTATTAGTTAGGAGTAACGAGTAACGATACGATAGTAACGAGTACTGAATGTATAGTAACGAATACATACGGGTACGTTTTTTTTTCGTTACTTTTACACCTCTAATGTCTATACAGTTACAACAAAGCGGATAGCTTAAACCTTCTCAATCAAAAAATACATAGACGTGCCAATTTACATGGTGATCAGTCAAATCCCTCTGGAATTTAGCGATTTCATATATACATTATACATAGATAAATTTTTATATTTACAAATTATATGACGTCTATTGGCGAAGTTGTTAATATAATTATAAATTAAATTTCATATAATTTCAGGGATGAGGGCCATTACTGTATCTATGGGAAATAAATATGCATTAATAAAGTGAGTATATATTCAAATTAGTGTTTGTAGCTTTTAGTGTTAATTTTACGATTTTTTTTATAACAATATACGTATTATTTTTCAGGTTCATTGGCTATTATTATCATTTTAGCTATTACCTCAGAATATTATCAAAAATATTTTTGAATAATATTAATAAATTGTTGTCAAAGATAAATAATAAATATACGTACTTACACTATGTTTGTGGATGTTATTAATGATTGATCGTAAAAAGTAGTGAAGATGTAAATTAAAATATATGTGTGCCCGTAATGAAAAATTGGAATAATAATAAAAATATAGAATGTTAAATGTGTTTTTGTTTATTATTGTTGACCTCAGACTAATTGTTATTTAATCTGAGTTATTGACCTACCCAATCCTAGTCAAAATCTCCGTCTGTTTTAAAAAGAATAACGTCAAAAATAATTTCATCAAGAAGGCCGTAATTTAAAGGTTTTATAATATTTTTCATTAATTTGAGGTCATTTACCTAGGTTGTTAACACCGGAGACTAATAAAATTGTACCCAACTTTGTCTGGGTGAATATTGAAGCAACCTTTTCCTAAAGGAAATAATTATACTCCCTCTAAATTGACGTCTGATAAAACCGGCATTCATAAAGTTGAAGATATTGAGCGAAAAGATTCTGTTAGCGATGTCCTACTTTCTTCTGAATAATGGCTGCGCACCGTATCGAGGAAAAAATCTTGAAATGATTGGTTGCCCGACAAAAGAACATTTTGTATGTCGAGATCTATTTAAAATGCAAGAAGTTGCAGCACTTTTGTTAGCTTTTTATAGCTACCGATTACTTTTGGATGCGTTTTCTTTAACATTGAATAATTGTTAGGGTTTCGTTTTAGTATTTGTATTTCTTTTTATAACAGAGCGGACAATCGAGAAGGTGGGGTACCTGATGGTAAGTAATCACCACCGACCTTGGACGCCTGCAACTTAAAAGGTCTAAGATGCGTTCTCGGCCTTTTAAAATTTATAGTGTCGCTTTTTTAATCTATCTAGGTATTTTTCGTAGGTATTTTTTGGAAGACCAATTATTATTGTTTGAGTAGAATAGTTTCCTTTGTACCTATCTAATACATAGTAACTTGTTTTTGCAGTCTTTATTTATAAAGCTTTATAGTAAGTTTATGTTGACGAACTTTTTTATAGAAGTCTCAAATCCCTTTGTTTATAATAATCTATGCTAATATTATAAAGAGGTAAAGTTTGTGAGGTTGTAGGGGGCAATCCCTGGACCTACTGAATCGATTTTAAAAATTATTTCACCAATAGAAAGCTACGTTATCAGCGTGTAACATAGGCTTTTTTGTATAGTTCATCTACATTGCACCCGTGCGAAGCCGGTGCGTATTGCTAGTGTGATATAAACGTATTTTCCTCTTCAGTAGATAAATTCAAATCAAATAACTTATTCATTTAGGTAATACAATGTACACTTATGAACGTCAATAAACAAAATGCTTTTAATTTTACAGTTACTGCCATAAGATAATAGAAAGCTTTACTGGCAATATTTTATTCATATTTCATTTTCATAACTAAACTGTAACACAGATACGGTTGTTATTGCATTTATGGATATAGTTTTACAACCAAACAACTGTTTCATTATTCTTGATATGAATTATATGTAGATATTAAAATTCACTTCCAGAAGAATCTCGTTTGAAAACAGAATTTTCTTCTAAGTATAGACTTAGATAAACATTCATAGAAGTCCAAGGAGGCTAGATTGGTTAAGAGAATTATCAGTCGAATACATAAGTTCGTTACTATTGCAAATTCACTTCAGTTCTTCCGAGTATAAAATGTGCAATGTCGGTATAGTCGAGGGGAAAATTTTCAATTCGACTCAAATCAAATAGTGTTCGCATTTATTCCGTTTAACTTTACAAAAGTGCCCAACGAGCGCCTTAAAGTTTATAACATTGTCTAAATTCTGAATGCATAAGCGAGTAGCGTGGAATTCACCTTGTGCTAAAACATTATTTTCTTTTAGTAAGTTTTATTTGTGAGTGTACCTGTTAAGGCACTCAGAGAATTGGTGCTGATTTCGTAATTTATAAACAGTTTTTACTGTACGTCTTAATAAGAATATTTACCAGTCGTAATAGCTGTTACTACACTGTTAAAGTTTAAGAAGCAAGTTGGGATGACTATGATTCTTTGAGTTTCTAAGTAGTTTCTAAGTAGTAGATTGAAGAGCTAACCAAGAATTTGTTGTTACATTGGAATTTATATCGAACTTAATAAACAATTTGCCTCATATTAAGAATTCTCATGAGTAAGAAGGCGAGTAAAATCTCTTTGGCCCAATGGGTATTGCTACTTTCCTACGTTCTGATGGTTGGCGGGGTCTAATCCCGCCAGCTATAAGATTGTAATTTCCAGTAAGCATATCGATGCCTCTGACGTAAGTTGTGATTACTAAGGTACTTTTTTACTAGGTGTATTCACAATAAAAAAAATTACTTACAAGATATATAAAGTAGTATCATATCATTATTAAATGTTGAAAACAATGTTGAAAATAGACGAGTGGAAAAAATAAAATATCGTACGCAAAAAAAACATTTTCTTCTGAATGCGCCTTTGATTTTCATTGATTTCCATTCAAAATAAACATATAAGTTGAAGTTATGAAATAGGATGAAGACGATTTTGTGTCACTTTCCATCAAGTAAGTTCGTCTGTCAATATTTGCTTGAATTCCAACATGAAGCATTAATCATCTATTTTCTAAGACCACAAAAGATTCACCCAAGCAGTTGGTACCATTGTGGTATGATTAGAAGCGGTTCAGAGACTTACTGGATATTAATGTTAGCATTGCTGGAGGCTTTTACTGAGCTTTGTGTAGACCGATCAACGAGCTTTTTAATTAATGTTACATTGTATATACAAATATCTGAATAAAGTCTATTATTATGATAAAAACATTGTAAAAAAGCTTGTTGATGAGGAGGAGCACATAACACTCATGTATTGTTATCATACAATATGATATATAATGCTATTGCATAAAAATTAGCGAACTATGCTATTCAATTTGAATTTTAATTGATGAACGAGTATCTTAGTGGCGGTGCTCCAAAGTGTGTAAACTTCCATGTCTCCAAATTACATTTTCGTGTCTAATTCACTGATATTATGTTTAGACGGGCTCGTTGGCGCGTTCGGTAGAACACCTGCCGTGCGCATCGATGGGTCGTGGGTTCGAATCCCACCGGGAGAAAATGCTTATAATTTTCTGTAAGCATGTTTTCCCCACGTCTGGTAACTTCGGGCATTGATCGGGTGGGAGGAATATCTAAATTCCGACCGGGTAACGAACCACCGTTCATAGATGGAAAATCCGTGAAGTGCATATTGCGCGTTTCGGTTTCAGTCTATGGATTTCCGAATGCTCGAAGTAAACATTAGGTCGATAGCGCATCATTGACTGATGTTCTGTGGCTGAGGTATCACCTACCATCAAGTGAACCTCACGCTCGTCTATCGATATCTGACATAAAAAAAAACATAACAGATAATGTTCGTAGATTTGTATTCTGAGATCTATTCAGCTGTTTTACTGTACATATTTTATTTTCCCGCCATACGAACCCGGGTCTGACCTAAGCTACGGAAACCGTCTGCTGTTCCGAATTTAATATAAAAAGCTACAATATAAAATAGATGTTACCTCCTTGTGAGAATCGTAAAAAAGCAAGGGGGAGTACTTTCCTATCATTTGTTCGGTTCCAAATTCGTAATCAACAGAGATAGAGCGATTCGTAACGTCCCAGATACCCGTAATTTCGCCCTCTGGGATCTTCTACGCTTTCTCGGATCGATTTGATTTTATTCCAAAGCCTTGTGAGTTTTCAAAGGTATATTTCTTATAAGACCGCCATACTGCTTTAGCTTTTTATGACTTTGATCGCATTACTTGAAAGGGAATTATTTAAATATACTTAATTATAGTCTAGAAAAATATTCTATATTTTTTATTTTCTAAAGAATTTGATATTAAATAAAGTAAGAAACCAAATTTTGTATTAACAAGCTGAGACTAATAGGCTTTTCTTTGTATAATTGAAAAAAAACGGCCTGACGGGCTCGTTGGCGCGTTCGGTAGAACACCCGCCGTGCGCATCGATGGGTCGTGGGTTCGAATCCCACCGGGAGCACATGCTTATAATTTTCTGTAAGCATGTTTTCCCCAAGTCTGGTAACTTCGGGCATTGATCGGGTGGGAGAAATATCTAAATTCCGACCGGGTAACGAACCACCGTTCATAGATGGAAAAACCGTGAAGTGCATATTGCGCGTTTCGGTTTCAGTCTATGGATTTCCAAATGCTCGCAATAAGAATTAGGTCGACAGCGCATCATTGACTGATGTTCTATGGCTGGGGTGTCACCTAATATCGTCTTTTATTAACGCGAGTATCACACATTTAAATAAAATACTGTATACCGGATTAAAACGCGATTTATTATTTATATTGCTTAAATTATTTATCCCGACGTTTCGGATGCTTTTCAGCAACCGTGGTCGCGGGGAGACACAATATAAATAATAAATCGTGTTTTAATCCGGTATACAGTTTTTTATTTAAAAGGGGTGTCACCTACCATCAAGTGAACCTCATGCTCGTCTGTCGATATCTGAAATAAAAAAAATAAAAAATAAAAACATTTCTAAATTATTACTTATATACTGGCTAAACTGTATGTATCTCGCTCGCTTTAGTAGAAATCATTAACACTTGATATTTTCATTGACAACAGAATACTTTGAGGCAGCGGTGTTTCAAATTAGATTTTCTCTTTTCAGAAAGGATTTTCTGATAAGATTTTTATTGGATATGAAAAAGTTATCTCGAACACTATAGCAGTTATTCTTGGTAATGGCGTCTAGGTCTCTTTTAAGGATATTTTCGATAAGACGAAATGTGTTTGAAGGAAAATTGCTTACCCTTTCGGATGCTCCATTTCCGTCACCTAATGAAATGTGAAAACTTTTGTGCCGACAATGGACCTTTATTAAACACCCTAATAGAATACAAAGGGTACGAAAGTCTTATATATCTATATAACAGGTTCCATTTTACATAATATAATGAATCAATTGTTATGTAGAAAATATTGAAATGATTTTAATATTATATTGGAAAGTAATAATCGTAGCTAGCGAGTTTCTTGCCGGCTCTAATACTTAAAAGTTTACAAGAATAAAGTTATATTCAATCTAGTAAAAATGTTTTTTAAAGAAGTAGGTATTTTATTTATCTATGAAGATGAATGTCATCTAATGTTGTTTGATTATAGTCCATTGAAAAGTTACATTTGGGGTTGCGTTTTTTAGAGGACGCAATTTTATTTTTTTGATGTGTAGGGGGGGTCAGTGTAAAGCTAAAAACAAGTTTGTGGGGTCGCCACCCTTGTCCCACGGCCGCCATCTTGAAAATAGGGGTTGAAATGGTTTTTACGATATATCTCTTAAACTATTAATTTGATAGAAAAAATTTGTGTACATTTTTTGTTGCAAATTACTCGTAAATTTTCTACAACTTTGGTCCAGTAACTTTTTATCAACTATAAATAAAAAAGTTATAAGCGAAAATGTTAAGAAATTCGAGATTTATATTTTTCGATATAACTTTTTTTATCATTTTACGAAAAAATGATATCTGACCATTTTTGTAGATCGTTTTTTGAGGAACAACTTTTATATAATTATATAAAGTCGTAGAAAATTTAATTTGCAACTAAAAATGTCAACAAATTTTTTCTATCAAATTAATAGTTTAAGAGATATATCGTAAAAACCATTTCAACCCCTATTTTCAAGATGGCGGCCGTGGGACAAGGGTGGCGACCCCACAAACTTGTTTTTAGCTTTACACTGACCCCCCCTACACATCAAAAAAATAAAATTGCGTCCTCTAAAAAACGCAAGGTAAGGCCTAAAAAATGTAACATTTCAATGGACTATTATGGAACTTTCAATTTATTTTTTTTGGATTTTGAACATGGAATCAAACTCTAAAGCTTCGGTCACACACAGTGACTAATCGCTGCGAATACTTCCTCGCCACTTGTATTCGCTGAGTGTGATCGAAGGTTAACGCAAACAGCTTGCCTCTATGTTAGTACTCTACTCCACTTTTATATTATATAGAAATATTTGTTTTAGTCCCCGCATCCCACGCCCATGAATTTAATTTCACAAAAATGTATTATGGATTCAAATTCCTCTCTTCTTGTCTTACAATTAAATTTCCCTTATTTAACATTTCCAGCATATTAATATCGCAGGTACGTGGGTAGACTGTTAAGAAGTTAGCTCAAACTAGTCAAAATATTAATAAAATTTTACAATAATAAGTAGGTAGCTTAATGGCGAGACCAACGATAGATAACATAGGAATTCCGATGGGTCGCAGGTTCAAATCCCACCGGGTCTGACGATATGTTTATAATTTTTTGTAAGCATCGTCCCCATGTCTGGTAACTTCGAGTATTTTAAACAGGTGTGAGGAATATCGATATTCCAACTTGGGAACGAAACCATCGTTCATAGATGGAAAAATCGTGAATTTGCAATTTGTAGAAGTAAAAAGTAGGTCGTCAGCACATCCTTGACTGAGGTCAAGTGAAACTCATGCTCGTCTGTTTGTATCTAACATAAAAAAATCTTCAATATACATAGGTAATATATGTTTCATCTTTCATTTGGAAAACGAACCGTATGTACCGATTTATCTCTAGAAAAGTCGTGAACTGCAGCTTACACGATTGCACTATTTAATGAATTAAGATAAAATAGACTACAGTAGATAATCGACTGACATCCTGTGGCTGATATCATATATTATCTAGCAAGCCGTCTGTCTATGTCCGACAAAAGTCTTATGCCGAATGCTCGAAGTAAAAAGTATGTCGAGAGCGCATCATTGATTGATGTTCTGTGGCTGAGGTATCACCTACCATCAAGTGAATATACTCGTCTGTCGATATCTAACATAAACAAATGTTCAACTGAGGAACTATGATTCTGCACCAATGTCCAATACCTATTGGTTCGATTCATGAGAATTCCGAAAGCTCAATTTCCTTTTTCCTCATACTTACGCGAAAAAGGAGCTTTTAAAAGTTAATGAAAACCTACCTAATCACAATCTGTAATAATAAAATAAATATTCATATAGTTTTTTTTTGTATTTACGCTTTCTTTTTTAATTAACATTAATTAATTTATTAATTTTAACATTATAGTAAACTTCTATCTTTATCGTATTTTTCCTGTATCAACCGTATAATTCAGGCTCAAAGTAAAATAATAACTTAAACGCAAATTATATTATATATGACGTCGTAAATAATAAACCACGTGGTTTATTATTTAATAAATATATATATACAATAAATAAGGTATAATCCATTTATCTCAATTCGTCCAAGTTATTAAATGTAAATCGCGACATTGTCTGCTTCTTCCAATCTCAGACGGAAAAATTATCGGCACACGAGCATGCCTAGTTTGTAGTAACTAATAATAAAAAAAGTTAAAACCTAATGAAATATTCTATTAATATATTAACTTGTAAATCATTATATGCTTGGCTTGCAGACTCAAAGGCATACTGGAAAGTTCCTAGCTCAGTTCATGTTTGTATACAGCTCAATTCACTTTGACTGCGTTATTGACGTGATTAGTGTTGGGGCAATTATTTATTGAATACTATATCAGCTACTGAATAAATCTGGTTTTCTATGGAAATATTTATTGTTTCAGCGTTATAAGTTATATTGTAAGGCTTCAAACAATTTTTTTTATACCATAGGGGACAAACTGTGGCTCACGTTTTTTTTTATTTTTTTTTATGTCAGATATCGACAGACGATCATGAGGTTCACTTGATGGTAGGTGATACCTCAGTCACAGAACATCAATCAATGATGAGCTGTTGACCTAATATTTTTACTTCGAGCATTGGGAAATCCATAGACTGAAACCGAAACGGTTTTTCCGTCTATGAACGGTAGTTCGTTACCCCGTTCGAATTTAGATATTCCTCCCACCCGATCAATGCCCGAAGTTGGACAAGATCATCAATTTATTTATTCAGTTATTAAAGTAACGCATCATTATGGTACGTTTTTAAATGCTTTATTTTATTCATTCCGTATCTTCGTTTATGTTTCCTATAATATATGTAATGTGGAATAATATTTTTATTATTCCACATTGGTCCTTCATATCGTGTTGCCAAAACAAACTTATATCTCCAAAGATCCTTACTTGTTTCAGTTTCTCGTCTTCATTAGAACAAGTGCCACCACCGGGCAAGGGTCACGTACGCTGTATTAATTTTGGGTTTATTGAATAAGACGTGAGCTTCATACGCAATACCTTAATAAGGGGGTCGAAATTGAGCATATCTGTAGTTTGAACTACGATAGCAGTTGCGATGCTAAATACACGCTACAGAGCAGGGATTGAAACCGGTTAGTTTTTATTTTCCAAAATACATGTCTGACTGAGATACCATGATATTAGTTTTAAAGAGTAATACATACTAAACTTACTATGTACTTGTTTCAGCAAATAAGATTAAAAACTAAAGAATATTAACAGAAACCTTTATAAATTCGGTTAAACTCCCATAGGTAGTAAATTAACCCGTAAACGCACACTACATCACTTCTGCTATATTAAAAAAAAGTCTTCATATATTGCAATTTGTGCATAGATAATACGTTCACATGTTACTTTTTAGCAAAGGAAATTTCATTGTGTACATAGCTTAATTACTTTTCGATAGAATATAACTGTTGTTTGTGTTAAGTATATTCCCGAGTCTCCTAGAGAGGCAAATCCCTGACTATTTC
Source organism: Anthocharis cardamines (assembly GCA_905404175.1). NCBI lineage: Eukaryota > Metazoa > Arthropoda > Insecta > Lepidoptera > Pieridae > Anthocharis > Anthocharis cardamines. The sequence goes on from FR989959.1 coordinate 8,919,495, forward strand.
ACTGACTTCTATTTCGTTGTTCTCTACAGGCAATTTAGTGGACAATCGGTCTACTGTCCCTGCTCGACTAAAACATATTTTTTATCTTTTTGCGCGCGTTGATCGTTTTTAGAGGGGAAAAACTTATAGATTCACGTCACCGACATGCTGATGCTAACAGAATATTTATAGTTATGAGAAGCCAGACTAGCGCAAATAATGTTAAAGTTTTCACTTCTTTCCGCAGTACCTACCCCTGACTGCCTGATTTTTTTTTCGTTAAAAGGGAATCTTGACAAAAGCGCATTTGACGATTAACATTTTTCCAAGTATTCGAACTGTTATAAACAGTTTATCTATGTTCTTAGCTAAGTAGACTATTTTGTAATACTTTCTTATAATTCTAATCTAATTTTACGATTGCTGTATAAACATTTGATTCTTAAGAGACGAGATGCTGCATACATAGATTACAGTCATACAAAAACTTATTTAGGGAAGGCCACCACAAACTTTTTGAAAATTTAAGAACAAGTTCTTATATACATTTAAAAATTACTTCGGAGGATAGCTCTTGTCGCTTTGTGATATTAGCATAGTAAAATCGTCAACAAAACTCTATAGATAATTAACAATAGAGAAAAGGTATTACATATCAAAATTTCAAAGATTATCGTTTTATGTCATATTTACGAGCTTTAGAATCTTGCTCTCGGAAAGCTGCGATATTGCATTTGTACCAGTATTTCGGGTAAATACTAAATAGCAAATAAATAATAATTGAGTATCTCTAAATATTTAATCTATGCGTTTAATTAAAGCTCATAGGCATGCCTTTCATTACCGTCACTATTAACCAATATCGTTTAGATATTTCACCATTGAAGCTGAAATTGGCATCATCAAATTGAGTGGATCACGTAGCGTATATCAATTTGTGAGAACGTGAGGAAGGTGGCAATCGACAGCCTGTAATTTAGTTCCTTATTCTCATGTTCATAATCACATTCATTCAATTGAACTTAATTTTATGATAATCCCAATTATTTCAACGCAATGTTCCACTGAATGTTAATTTTGTATGAATTATTACGGCATTGTAAGTAGGGGCGTAGCTAACCCTTGATGCAGTGGTGGATTTACCAGCAGGCTGAGTAGGCTTCAGCCTAGGGCGACAGATTTTAGAGGCGGCAAATTTGAGGACCGATTTTTTTTCTTTTAGCTATCTTACAGAAATCAAGTCTTACTTTTCTTACTTTTAAAACAGTAGTCTACTACTACTAGTAGTCTAAAAGTAAGACTTACTGACAGAAGTTTACCTACAAGACAATTCCTAGCATTGTATTTTAGAAAATTTAGAAACATACATTTATAGAGCGGCAAAATTTTAATAGCCTATACGCCAAAAATGTGTAAATCCGCCACTGCCTTGATGGGTCTTGTATCAAAATTTGGTGGCCTTTCTTCCTAAGTGCGGCGAATCCCTAATGGAAGGTAAATTTTCGCTTACACGGGTTCGGGGCCCCATAGCTACAGGAGCCCCGAACCCGTATAATTAATCTTTGATACGGCAGTAGCTACGCATTTGATTGTACGTCTAACGATTGTATGTATTTTTTTATTGATCAACAACAATAAAATTTCTTATTAGACATAACGTGTACCACGATGTGGCTTAGATCCTATATTCGATTCTCGGCAGGTCTGACATGTTTTTCTCTATGTCAGCGTCTGGCCAACTGGAGCTTGAAAACGAATGAATATTTAAATTCGTACCGGGAAACCATCGTACATCGTCCAGACATAGATTTTTTAAAATGCAGAATGCCCGTTTCGGTTTCGGATTAAATCTTTATAAATGCTTGAAGTAAAAATTGCGTCATAAAACATTAAACAACTATTTTTAAAATTCCTAATATTATTTACATTGTTTTGATAATAGCCACTTTTATGTCCATATTTCAAGACGCGACTGATGTGACTGATTCTGAATCTAGTTTTGAGATTTGTCAAACTATTTTTCTATAAGAACATTATTTCAGTTCTCAAGAATATATTTTGACTTGAGCAACGTCTTTGAATACGCGCCTTAGAGTATTTGAGTATATAGTAGAATTATAGTAGATATAATAAAAAATATAAGACATAACTGAACTAATAAAAAATGTAAGAAACATTAAGTAAACGAATAATTTTATTTCAGTATAATTGGAACGTTGAAGTTTTTACAAGCGATTATCGAACCTTTTGTCCCTGATCGGAATTTTACCGATTCTAAAACAAACGACCTCAAATTCTTCGAGTGATAAGAAGTTGGGGCTTTAACATAAATTTGAGAGCATTAAGTAGCATGATGGGAATGCGACATTAGCGTCTATTCAAGTGTTTTAGATTCAATTTATATATACATATTATATTGTATGTATATTATACATTTTGGAAATGCTGATGGAAAACATGGTAATGGTTATCTTATAAGTATCAAAACAGTGCTGGATTGTAATTCGAATTTGGTATTTGTATATTCCAATACTTTTTGAAATTATTAGAGATTATATTATTCATGGCTTTGTATTTGAAATTTAAAATATTTGATTCTAATTATGGATAAGTTTTTTTTTATGTTAGATATTGACCGATGGACATGAGTTTCACTTGGTGGTAGGTGAATTTCACTCCAGCCACAGAACATCAGTCAGTGTTGCGCTGTCGATCTACTTTTTACTTCAGGCATTCGGAAATCTATAGACTGAAACCGAAAAGAAAACGAATATTACCTACCCGGTCGGAATTTCGATATTTCTCTCATGCTGTTAAATGCCCGAAGTTACCACACATGGTAACCATTGAATCGAACCCACGACCTATCGGAGCTCACGATAGGTGTTCTACTAAACGCGCCAATGAGCCCGTCAAAAAGTTCCAAAAAATATTGCACAAGAAGATATATGGAACGATTGGGACATCGGCGTTCAGGGACGGAAGAGTCATGTCTGTATTATATAATACGAGAATAAAAATGGCAAGCAAAAAAAAACTTCCATCAGGTTATATAAAAAAAAGCAAAAACAAATAAATATCATTAAATGCCCTCTTTCAGTATCGACAAAGAGCAAAAATAATACGACGAATGCTTCATTAATCATCCGTATCGATTTGAAACTTCATGCTCTCAGGCGTCACTGTTATGTAGTCATTACCGCGAGATGGCGCTGCATTTACGCGGTATTTAATTATGAGTGTTCAGTTAAACGAGGTAGCAATTAATAATGCTTTCTGACATGATTCGCATTAATTTATCAATATGCCTTCCTACGTAAGAGAACGCTACGCGCGCTTCGTCTTCGTTTGCTTTTGGCATAGATTCTACAATGCCGTGAGGCAAACTTCATGGTAGGTGATATCAATACGGCTGTAAACAATGTATTGTTATTGATTTTTTTACTCGGTGAAGATTAGCCTTTCTAAAGGTGAAAGAATTTTTAAAATCGATTGATAAATTTTTGAGTTAAATCGTAACAAACAAACAATTCTTTCCTATTTATGAGTATAATATTATAGTATAGATATAGATATGATTGACAGTCTGTCCGTGACCACGCTTACTGAAACCTAACTAACTCAAAGCTCCTACTCTAAACGTTAGGATAAAGATACAATGAGTAAGTATCGCGTTTTAATCCATTAAAAGTTAATTCATTTAAATACTTACTTTAAAAATTACAATTTTATAACGAATGAAATGTTCGAAATTTGAAAAAAGTATGAGTTATAACAAAAAAGGCTGAATAGGTTTATAAATATACATAATAATTAGTGTTTATCGATAATTCACCTAAACTTTACAAAACATCCTAACATTTTTTTATTTATTTTACAAACATTGTGTGAAACCTTTCAAATGTTAATTTATCCTAGGAATGTAACTAAGCGTAATAATATGCACTGTTTGTCCTAGCGTCAGTGTACCACTAAGTCATATTACAAATTTAATTTTAAATAAATCGTATTATAATAAAATCGAATAATACTTTCGAAACTCAAAGTTCGGAGTTTGGAAATCGAGGCTTCATCCAAGCTTCGGTATTCATTACTGCATCGTATAATGTGACCGTTCATGTGTAAACTGCGGGAGTTTGCTTCTGAATAGTTTTAGTTGGTGACAACTTTGGTTGATTTGTGGCTGAACTTTTTATATTGAAGTAAAATCGTTACCGTTTTTTTTAAATCGATGGACTATAAAATAACGGTAATAATTGTAAATGCGTATGATAAGTATTGTCTTGGGTGTATGAAATAATTTATAAAAATATAGCCTGTAAGTAGTATGTGTTTTTACTTTTTGTTGCTTGTGCCAGGGCACCTCTACACCGTAACCTCTGAAAATCAGTGCTGGTGCTTACATCCTAATGAATACTGATTGAATTACGTTTTTGGTGGCGCCATTTTATTTATATTACACATTTTGTAGGTTTTTTTTTTGTAATATCTACATATGTGTATATTAGTGTTGTCTTTCGAAATAAATTTCTATATACTAATCTAATGTTGTGGTAACTTGAGATAAAAATATGCAAGTTGACGCGACTTAATAACAATGTTCAGATTTATTAAAAACTAGCGATCCGCTAATGTACTAAAAATAAAAAAAATAAATAAAAAAAGTATATAAAATAGCCTATGTTACTCGCTGATAATGTAGCTTTCTATTAGTGAAAGAATTTTGAAAAATGCTAGAAGTATGACATATAACCTAACCAAAAATTCATAACTAGACGTAATTATATGCATATCCTTATAGTAATTGATGAAAGCAAACTTTAGGTAGGTAAAAATCTGTAGGTTATATCTATAGTATCATAAAAATATATATATTGTTTCCAACGTCTAACCTCGTTCTGTTAAAACTGGTGAGAAGAATATTGAAATTCCGCCCAGTAACGTTCCATCGTTCATAAAATACTCGTATGCTTCAGTCTATAATATTTCCGAATATTCAAAATAAGAATTTAGATTGTTGCAAAATGCATTATCGCATTTATGATTATTCTTCTTTTTGCGTAAGGGGCCGTCCATTAATCACGTGAGGTCGTTTTTCTCATTTTTTGACCCCCCCTCCCCCCTGATGATATTTGGTGAGGTTTGGGACCACTCCCCCCCCCTCCCCCTGGATCACGTGTATTTTTTTGGAAGTCTATGTAAAGGCTATTTTTGACTGGAAAAAAATATTTAACAAATGGCGTTTTGATTCGAAAAACATTTATATGTATTTGCAATAAAATTAATGAATAATTAATTAATTAATTAATAAATTTTCGCGCCGTTCAAAATTTCGGTTCATAAATAGCGCTTTTTGACAAAATATAAATAAAATTAATTCACGTGATGTCTAACGAGACCCCCCCTCCCCCCTCGTGATGTTTCGTGATGTTTTCCGTACCCCCTCCCCCCCCTTTTAAGCCTCACGTGATTAATGGACGGCCCCTAATGTATTAGAGCTAATAGTAATGTATATGCCTCAGTAAAACTGCCTGCCATAAAACTTATAAGAAAGAATAAGAATAAATTTATTGGTTACGAAACAATAAGAAGAAAAAAAAACACAAAATCAGTTCAACATAAAAAATAATATTTTTTTGCTAACTACCTAAATGGTGAGGTTACTCAGCTTATGCTATGTCAATACTCAAGAGTATATACGCATAGCGCTGGTTTTCAGAACCTCACCAATGTTGGGGCATCAGCCAAAAATGACAAATGGTAGAGTAAAAAAACCTTTTTCCTAAGAGGTGACAATTAAAAACATTAAATAAAAAAAAACATTAAGTAAATTGCCTAAAATGAAAACAGTAAACTGTGACTATATGTGTAGTAGTGAGTGTGCATGTTGTGTGTATGTGTATATGTATAAAAATTGAATCAGAAATCTGACCACGAATAACTTACAAGTAAATAATCAAATAGACATACTATCAGTTCTTTAAAAATAACATTTGAATTTGCATACAAATGAAAGATTAACGATAACAATATTTTCTCGCAAGTTGTTCTTGCTTGGACAACGACCTACAGTTTACAAGTTTTAATACGCGGCGGAACTTCACCTAATGTTGTAATAAATCATCCTTGTAAAAGACAACACGACCGCACAGAGCGAATAACTTCTGAAATGGCCATGATTACAGATGAGACGTATTTTCGATACCAGGTTTAAAAACCAGGGCTTCGCTTGAAAGTAATAAAGTATTTTTTGTGTATACGGTTGTGCTCCTTATAACTTAATATGGGTCGTTTTCCTATGCAAGTATTATTATGTATGGCGAGTTTGCAGCTCGGTGAACTCGCCCGAAAAACCAGTACGAACTAGACCATATACTTTCTATTATTATTTACTATTATTACTTTCAACTATTTAAAAAACTGGTTTTCGACCCTGGTATTTTTAAGGACTCGTACTTAGAAGTCCTGGTATTGAATTTGGCAAGTATATCTCATCGCTAGCTATGATATTACTGGGCGGGAAGTTTGGAGAATTGTACCGTCCGCGTCCATATAAAATATAGTTCTACTTCCGTGCACAGTTAAACGTATTGTAGAAAATGTTTTTCGGGCACAACGAGTGCTTGCATCGTTTTAGAAAATGGACTCTATTTTTTATTTTTCGATATATAAAAGAAGTAGGAAATAAGCAGGTAGCTACAAGGGAATATTGACATGGGATGTGGGAAATGTGACCAATAAGTTGTTTTAATATTTATAATATATATGGATAATTATATATTTCTTTTATTTTTATTTTTTTTTTATGTATATCGACAGACGAGCATGAGGTTCACTTGATGGTAGGTGATACCTCAGCCACAGAACATCAGTCAATGATGTGCTGTCGACCTACTGTCTGTCCTGTCGAATCCAAAGACTGAAACCGAAACGCGCAATGTGCACTTCTCGGTTTTTCCATCTATAAACGGTGGTTCGTTACCCGGTCGGAATTTCGATATTCCTCCTACCCGATCAATGCCCGAAGTTACCAGACGTGAGAAAAACATGCTTACAGAAAATAATAATGATGTCATCCTGATGGGATTCAGACCCACGACCCATCGATGTGCATGGCAGGTGTTCTACCGAAAGCGCCAACGAGCCCGTCAAAAATATTTGTACAGCTTCTTATCTTAATGCGATATTACCAAATATCAGTCATATTTGAGTGAATAATGGTTCGCCACAAATCTTTTGATAGTTAAACAGAGTTGCTAAGTAAGCCCTTGAATAATCCAAATATTGTTCAGACTTGCGCTGAACCAGATTGCTGATAATTATGCTCGAATTTAAACTAATATAGGTCGATAGAACATTACTACTTCGAGTAGATGTCATGTGACTGATGTATCTCTTACCGCCAAGTGAATCTCAGGCTTGTCTGTAGACTGAAAAATTCTGATCTGGGGGCACGGCAGTGCCCCCGCCAAGTCGAGCAAAAAACGGCACGGCCGTACTATCCTTTTCTCGAAGTAGTTCGGGCCATTTTCGACTCCCTATAACTTCGTTGTGGATAAAACTAGAAGCTTGAATTTTCAGTAATTAAGATTTTTTTTAAATAGTCCCAAATTAATTAGTATTGGTGAAGTTAGTTATATATTATTATTCTTATTTTTTAAGTATCTATTGTGTAAAAGTAATGTACATATTAGATATTCATTGTAGTAAATATTCAATTAATACCTACATAAAAAAAATATTGATGTCATCAAGACTATGAAAGGCATAGAAATTATTTTTTGTTCTAAATTGTATATTAAGTCATGTTTTTAAACGTGCGTAGCTCCTTACCTAGGCGAACGTACCTCGATCAGGTCGGGGACGTTCTGCAAAAGGGCCAGATCAAAAGTACTCGTAACCGTCGAGTGTGTATGAAAGCATTGATGAAAGTAGAAGAAGCGAAAGTGGTATGTAAGGATCGGAGCATATGGAATTCCGTGATCTCTGCCTACCCCAATGGGAAAGAGGCGTGATGTATATGTATGTATGTAGCTTCTTCGTAGGTTCCTTCTTAAATCTTCACTAACAACGCGAGTTCTAAAAGTGTTACATTTCCGTGAAAGAGCACTAAGTGCTATCGCAAAGAACCTGATTCTTTGGAGTAAAAGCAAGATCGGTCGTGTGTAACATGTTAAAAAATGTTCTCCTTAAACTCTCGTAAAATCGTCTCGTAAGTTCTTGATAAAATTAAATATTAATCTTTTTGCATTGTATTTAAGTAAGTTTTTTCCGTTACCAGCGTTTGCAATAGGTTCGATTGAAAAAATCAAGTTAATCCGTTGTCGTTATTGCAGAGATACTAAAAATCACTTTTGCATTTATTAATATAATAATAATAATCTAAGGTCGTCGGTGAGGATATGTAGATATCAAGTTGTGTTGAAGTAAGCGCAGGCACAACATTGTAATTTAGGTATGTTTTTTAAAGTTTTTTATTGTCAATAAATCATTTTATTATTTCTATTATAAAACAACAACAAAAATTGTACCATCTACCCAACGAATTGCGATAGGAAGCAGCGATGTGATGGCCGTCGAAATCCCTGTGGATGACTCGCTCGGGCCAAGAGACTACGGAATTTAATTTAATACTTTTCCTGCTCTGGGAAGTTTGGGAATACACGACGAAGTTTTCATTTCGGTTCCGCTCAAGTTAATTTTCAGTTTAAGAATCGGTTTCATGTTTTCTATATGTTATCATTTTGCTCTAGCAAAATTGATACGGGAAAAGTCGTGAAAGTCCAGCGTAAATTGATGTAATAAGAAATTTTCCAAGAAATTTCTTAGAATAATTTAATAGTAGGTTGTTTACCAAGGGAGAAAACCATTATTTATACGCCGAGAATGTTTTTGGAATCCAGAGTGGAGCGAGGGATTCTAGAGTAGAATCTTAAATGCTTAAATAGAATCCTGCCGGCCTAGCATGACAACCGCGACAAAACTTTGTCGACCGTTTTCTCGTGTTTTAATCGATTTTCTCTTTATTTCTTCCGGGTCTAACATGACAATTACACTTAAAACTAGACTTTTAATATCAAAAATAGATATATTTGTCGATCGAGATATCTTTTCTATAAAAATTGTCGATGTCGAGATATAATATATCGAGATATCTTACATCTTAGTTTGTCTTCTCTCGTCCGCGAGATATCTCGTGGTGGTCATGCTAGGCCGGCTGAGCACAAATGAATAATTATAAAACATATTTTGAACGAACAATAACAAAAGAACGAATTCCTTTCTCGCGTTTTTCTTTTACAGAAATCTTTTTTTTTAGTTTTTTTTAGTTTGGTCCAAGCGCGGATTATTTTTGACAGCCAGTAATGTTCGCGATCGATCCGACGACCGATGGAAAAAGAAAATATTTTGCTCTATACTAAGCTTTATCTACCAAAATTGCATAAAAATCTGTTCAGTAATCTCGGATATTAGCGTGAACAAAAAAAAACATTAAAATATTCTTTCTTCTATGCCTATAATAATAATAATATGGTGAAAAGTATCATTGTATAAAGCATTTGTTTTTCGACCGTAATTTTTTTACATAGACTTTGTCCTGGTTTCTTGAGGCATTAAATTGGGGTTTCGGGTGAGCTTAGATGCCATCAAGAAACAAATGACTACGGAGGTCTGGAATGGACATGGTATATTAATGTATACTGTATATGTACCTATAGTATAAAATTGCATAAACATTAGTTCTAGGGAAATCATCGAGTGTCTTTTACTCGAAACTATAATATGAGTATAATATCTCTTATTTATGCCCTTAGTATTTTCTGACAGCTAGTTTTAAGTGATAGTGTTTTAGTAAGCCAAAAACTGAGTGTGTGAGTGAATTCCCGAGTCACCTAGTGGGGCATGGGGCAGACCCATTACTGTGTCTGTTTCACTGATCATTTTTCTTTACAGTCAGCCTTCTGTGCCCTGCCGGACCGAAACAATTTTTTTCTTTAATCTTGATTCCCGGGATTCGAACCCAAGACCTCCGGCGCTAAACGCATCGCGCTTACCACTGAGCCACGAAGGCGGTAATACTGCATTAAATACATATATATTTTAAAGAAATTCATGTTTTGTCTCTGGTATAGAAGTCCTTTTCGATAGAAAAGTGAAGTCCCGAGTCCCCTAGTGGGGCATGGGGCAGAACCATTTCTGTGTTATTTCACTGTTAATTATTCTTTACAGGCAAGTAGGTGATCAGCCACCTGTGCTCTGCCCAATCATGACATATTTTTTAAAATCTTGTTTCCCCGGGATTAGAACACGTGTCTTCTCGAACTTCTGGTGCTAAGGGCAATGCAGATACCACTCACAGAGGCGGTTTATTTATAATAAATGTATGAAATGAAATATGCTATTTCAAAGTATCACATATTAAAAACGGCTTTACAATAAAATATGACAGCAATTCTAATTATTCCGTCGCATAATGAAGAATTCTTTTAAAACTCTAATTACTAAAATGTAAAAGGCATAAAGCGGGGTGCAGAATTAAAAAGCCCGCTGCGAGCAAGTCTTTTAAACACAGTAATTATTTATGTTGTTTGCCGGAAGATAAATGTTCCCCTCCCAGTTCCGTTCACCATTTAGAGGCATTGTTTCGCATTTTATACGGGTCTCGACGTTTATTCTGTGTGAAAATTCTTTATAATACGCTAAATATGATTATTTTAGCTCAGTCGGCATGCTTTTAATAAATTGTAATAACTGTGGGATTAAGATATATTACATTCGTTATTATTTGCCAGCCTATTCGTTGTTCTCCTTTCAACCCACAATTTTTAGACAACGCACGTATATTTTATTTGTTCATTTGTTTTTATTTTTGTTTTTTGAGTGTTAATAGATGTTTTTTCTTTTTTCAAATTCTAGCAGACTGAATTGTTTATCATGAGCTCGGTGGAGGGTCGGGTTCACCTTGCGTATATGCTGCGGGTTCGAATCCCGTCGGGACTACATGTTTATAATTTATCTGGTCACTTTGAAGTTAATCGGTTCAGAGGTTCAATCACCGTTCATGGATGATAATATTATAACCGTGAAGTTCCGGTTTCCAAATATGAATTAGGTCGACGGTGCATCATTGACTGATGTTCTTGCCTGATGTATCACATAGCGCATGCATCACAATTAAAAAAAAAGACAACCATTAGTATGACTTTTTTTTGGAAAACGATTCGAAAATTCCTACATAATAGACTAGTAACACGCTCCGGCTTCGCGCGGGTGCAATGTCGATGTACTGTACACAAAATTAATATAGCCTATGTTACTCGCTGATAATGTAGCTTTCTATTTGTGAAATAATTTTAAAAATCGGTCCAGTAGTTTTTGAGTTAAATCGTAACAAACAAACAAATTATTCCTCTTTTTAAAATTATAGTATAGATAAATAAATAAAAGTATAGGTTTTACTACATTTAAAATAAAGAAGCTATAAAAGATTTCGATTGAAAACCAATTTGAGTAATAACTTGACCGAACGTAGGTCAGCAATCACAACTGTGGAATCTTTGCCAAAACAATTCTAAACTTGTTCCTGACGTGGAACTTGCTGAGTTGGAGAATTGTTCAAGTTTGTGCCATTGCTCCTACTCTGACCATTGTACTGGGAGCACTTCATTGTCACTACTCGGTTTCTTGGCCTCACAGTTTGAAGTATTTCAAGATTCTGATTTACTAGTTTTAGCTGCAGTTTGAGCCAAACAATGTGGTCTGTGACACACAATGTAATGCGAGAGTTCGTGAGGATATGTAGATATTTTCATTTATTTGCATTTATGCAGACTGGTATATATTTTAAGAGAAATTTTGAACACGAATGATTATAAGGGGTAGCGGAGGATATGGATGAATTGCGTGAGGAATATAATGTGTATGAAAAGTGTGGGTACTGAGATGACGGCTGGTAGAAGGAGAGGGAAGGAAAATAAGTATTGTAGTAGGACCCTACATAGTAGGACAAGAGCCGGAAGAAGAAGAGGATAGTACCTTTATAGGTTGTGGGGGCACATCGTAATTAGCGAGGGGCATTGAATTAACGAGCGGCTATTTTTGACAATTTATTTGTCAAAAACGAATTCTTAGAAACTTCGAAAAATCTGCACACTATTTACAAAGAACTTTTTTTTTTTAAATTGTCGTGGTTGTCATGCTAGGCTGAACATGATCGCGAGCAGAATATACTGCCCATATATGAATCACTGCTATGATATCTCTGCTGGTATTCGGCGTGATGCATAGAATTTGTAAGTTTTAATTACTATTAATAATTATATGATTACTATATTACCTACATTATTAAACGTTTCACCACATTCTACGAATACGATATTAAGTAGGAACTAGAGATGTAATTTATCGTGTGTGGGGTACGTGTCTTCGATACAAGGTTGAGCCCATTCAGCGTTTGTCAGCTACTTAATCAATGACCGTGACCAATAATGAGCAGTCACGGCGTGCTCGCTCGGTATTGATTACTGAATACGACCTCTTTATTACTTTAATGGCCTTCCCCTACCTTGATTTCTGAGTCTCTAGAGACCTTTCGGTCGTGACAAATGTAGCTATCTTTGATTTTAGGCTGAATTTGTATTTTGATATCTACGTTATATTTTAATTTTAGAATACCTGAAATATCCTGCCCCAATTCAATGTTATTTTTATTTGAAATATGACAAGGAACAAAGACGAAAAAAACGACCCGTGCATCATATGTGGAATTTTTTTAAATGGACAAATCGTGGTGTCCGTAGAACAACGTTCGCCCTTTTTTATGCTCTTCTTTGGATAAATTAATTTTATGTACAATTGTTTGACTGCTGTCTTCGAAAACAGGTGTTTTTTAAAAAAATTATGTTACTAGTAAATTATATAGATCAATTGAGCCTTATAAATACAACAAAGCGACTAGGTATCATAATCATATCCGATATTTATCATTCATTCTCATGTACAGAGTCGTCAATTCTGTTTTATTACATGTTATACAATAGTACAATATGCTTATTTACTTTGTGCAGAAATACGGGTATTTTATAATTGAGTAGGAATTATGTTTCAGCAAGTCTTTGTGCTATTGTCATTCGCAAGACGGTACTCAAGACAATGGACTGCCTTATCGGCATTTGTATGTATGCTTTGTGATACTGCCAGAAAGTTTATTGCTATCATAATTAGTTTGAATGAATGAATTATAATTCTGAAGTCTTTATAATAAGCTAGAATGTAAGCAGAAAGGTGGAAAGTAAAAAGTATATTGCACGTACGATGGAATACTGTTTTTTTAAATTCAATAATTTTTTACGAGATTAAATAGCGATTTATTATTTATATTATTTATCCCGATTCCCGACGTTCAGTCTGGATAAGGTGACAGCTGTCTGATGTGAATTTTCACAAAGTTTCCATATTTAAACCGGTAAACATATTACTTAAATGTGTGATATTCGAATAACCAAAATACAACATTATCATGTAGTTAAGAAGCAAAAATAATATTACCTAACTGAATAACAAAAAGTTCAACAAACTGCAAACTCTTTGGGGTTGACGCGATCCCGACACAATTCTCACTTGCTGGAAATTGAGCGTATAAACGTATAAGTAGTATAAGCAGTTCCATTCTATTATCACACGGATGCAGTGTGGTAATGACGTCCGGGGAAACTTCACGTTGCGAGGATATAAGATAACATTTAGTGTTTGTATTGTTCAGAACGATATGAACCCGCTTGACATCTTCTTGATACGTACGAGAATGGTAACTTGAATGACTTTTTATTTATATAAAGAAACTAGCTGTACCCGCCATGCGTTGCTCGCTAACATTTTTTTCGCGGATATGCAGAACAACCTACCAAAGCTTTATTATAATTGGATGAATAGTTTAGGAGTGTAGAGAGAATAGATATGAATAATGATAACATCCAAATACATCCAAAATACATGTATTTCGTTCTTTTTTTATAGTATAGGAGGGCAATGAGACCACAACAACAGAGGACTCGTAGCCGGCCTTTAAAATTGCACTAAATCCCTGTCATTGATTTTAATAATATACCCGTAATTGTTACTGTTACCAAAATCAAATTATCAAAGAATTTAAAATTTTAACAATTACCAAATCCATTTGTTCATTAACAATTAATCAAATTACAACCTGTAAAATGAGATTGAACGAAGCCAGATGTAGATTAATCTACGAAATAAGTGGAAAAGAAATACAGTAGGAGTGGGCGTTAATTCAATAAGCAGCTTTTTAGCAGCTTTTCTAATGTTAACGAAAACTGCTTTCCGTTTACCGAAAAAGCAGTTAAATATATTAACTGTTTCATTCAACGATTTTCGAACGCAACGCGCGGATTAGCTCAACGAACATTCAATGCATAGTCGCTAACTGCAAACCAGCTAATAAAATTAACAGGTTATCAGTGTGTAATTGTAACATGTGATAACAGTTTCATTTCGTTAACACAAAAACCGTCAATGACCCACCTCTAAAATACAGAGGTGGAGACGAGAGCTGCAGGCAGCCGGTGTGCTGTCATTTTTAATTTGTAGGAGCACTCTTGTAATTCCCCATTAAGACGCGGTTTTCTCAACGATACTTCATATAATACTTTATTTTTACGCTCTTTCGAGTTTCATTTTCTACGGGAGAATAAATTTGAAATTGTTTGTGTCATCAGGTAAATATATTGTTAGGATGTATGTTATAGAATGAATAGCATAAGAGTTTTTTGCTATTATTTAACAAAATTATTTTAACTTATAGGTAATTTTACTTTACTTATATTTTTATGTTATTACTTATACTTTAGAACTACGATTTTAAATGTAAAATAACTATAATTGTTTTGCAAACACCATCATGTGGTAATTTTTAAATAACATATTAATATTTACAAAGAACCTATCATAATATTATAAAGAGTAAACATTTGTTTGTTTGTTTGTTACGATTTAACTCAAAAATTACTGGACCAATTTCATCAAAAATTCTTTCACCAATAGAATCAGCAAGTTATTTTTTTTTTCGTACATGTGCATGGAACCTGTGCGAAACTGGGGCGTGTTACTGTATGTATGTGTATATAAAACCGAAACGAACGAATCATCGAGTACCAATTTGACTTATTTAGGCATCATTAACTTTCAAAAAAAATTATAGTTACATACAAGGTACGTATCTTGTGCGTAGGATAAAATATATAATAGGATGGACATCAATATTCTTATTCTAACATTGTTATTACAAACATTGTTTAACAGAGAAAATATTTCCGCAAAATCTTTAATATTTACAAAAAGCATAACATTGTGCAGTCCTCTCAGATTTTAATGCAATAAGTGCAAGATGGTTTCTTCCGTGCAGTAATAAAACGAAACAGTGCATATTGGGCTGCGCAGCGAACAACGGTAGAAACAAATGCCCCTAATGAAGCGCCGACTAACTTCCGGAATCGGCGCAAGTTTACACTTCCGTTTTACTTGTCTTATTTACCGTGTCTTCGAAATATGAATTACTGTTTTAACTTTCGTATTCATTAATTTAGTAAATAAGTGAGCTGTTCTTTTCGGCCAATTTTTTGACCTCTTAAATAAAGGAAATAACATCAACAACACACATATCAGACACTAGCAACGCGCCCCGGCCTCACACGGGTGCAATGTAGATGTAGTAGAGACACAAAAATTGCCTATGTTATTCGCTGATGATGTAGCTTTCTATTGGTGAAAGAATTTTAAATATCGGTCGAGTAGTTTTTGAGTTTATTTATTACATATAAAATACAAATCTTTCCACTTTATAATATAGAAGAAGAAATTTATAGTATAGAAGTATAGATAATCATTTGAGACGGACATTGAATTGTGGATAACTGCGTATAATAAATCGTCTTTATAACAAAATGTTACGGCCAAGATTTTTTTTTATTTTTTTTTATGTCAGATATCGACAGACGAGCATGAGGTTCACTTGATGGTAGGTGATACCTCAGCCACAGAACATCAGTCAACGATGCGCTGTCGACCTAATTTTTCGAAGCATTCGGAAATCCATAGACTGAAACCGAAACGCGCAATATGCACTTCACGGTTTTTCCATCTATGAACGGTGGTTCGTTACCCGGTCGGAATTTAGATATTCCTCCCACCCGATCAATGCCCGAAGTTACCAGACGTGGGGAAAACATGCTTATAGAAAATTATAAGCGTGTGCTCCCGGTGGGATTCAAACCCACGACCCATCGATGCGCACGACAGGTGTTCTACCGAACGCGCCAACGAGCCCGTTTCTGTTATCCATACTAAGAGTTAACACAATTTTCATTGTATACCAAACAAACCCATGTAGCAAGTAACAAGATAAATTTCCCAATAGCAGCGTACTCGACCGCTTATTATTTGGTTCGGAAGCTGCTTTACATTCCACGCTTGGAACGTTATTTGTGAACCGTATAAATTATAATTAAAACAGATTACAAATATTTATGACTGCGGATCTATTTGTTGTCGTTCTAAGATAATGTAATTTCACAATAATGGGTTGGTCTCATTTTGCAGTTGAAAAGCCGTTGGTACGGTTTGATAGCGGCATGAAAGGCTTTTTGTTTTTTGGTGCTGTAAATTGTAACACGTAGTAATTGTTACCTTATTTTCCTGCGAATTCGCTTACTTGTGAGGGATATTTATGTGCTCAGGGTTTGGCTATGTGTGCCAAATTTCATCTGATTTTTTTCAGCCATTTAAATATTTAGTAACCATACATTAATTTTTACAGAATATTTGAATAAGGATGTTAGAATTTATATGTCCGTCAAAATATAGACGTAAATATTTGAGGAGTGGCCTATGTCCAGCAGTGGAAAACTTATAGTCGTCGACGTCGATGACGAGAAAAATGTATGTAATTGTAGATCTGAGAAATTAAAAATTACTGCTACTTTTTATGCAGGGAAAAATTAAAACGTTGTTAAGTAGAAAAATTCGACTTACAACTTCAATATAAATTCATAAAAATATTATAAATTTAATACAAAATTTTTGAACAGTCTTTCACTCTTTTCATTTGCATTCAATGACTTAAATAGAATTTTATTAACACTCAGTTTTTCTAATTACAAAATAGAATCAGTAAATTGGTAAGTAATGAATTAATTTACTTATAATAGCAACGCGCCCCGGTTTCACACGGGTGCAATGTAGATGTACTATACACAAAAATAGCCTATGTTACTCACTGACTTAACACACGAATAGCTTTCTATTGATGAAAGATTTTTAAAACCACTCCAGTAGTTTTTGTGTTAAATCGTAACAAACAAACAAATATTTCCTCTTTATAATATTAGTATAGATAAAAAAAATACACAGAAAAGGACACGGCCAAGGACAGTATATATAGAAGCACAATTTACCAAATAAGCCATTATGAAGTAAAACAGTTATCAATAAAAAAACTACATAGTTGACCAAATATTTCAACTCAGGTCTTTTATATCTATGATTGCATAAAGCTGATAATGTACTTATTGCTTGTATATTGACAAACTAACTGTGTAGTTGGGTACAATGAACGTTGTTCAGCTTCATTAGGCGCCATACACGTGATTGAGCATTGAATAATAAACAACGCTGATGATTTGTGTACTCGCACAGATTGCGTGCGTGTTGTATTCACAAAAAATACAATATACATGTAGATTAACATTTATAATGTGTGGTCATGTCAATGTCACAATGTCAAATGACATTTGACGTGCATTTATATTGAAATAATTGGACTGACGAAAGACTTTAGCCTGCTCTATGGGCGAATAAAAAAATGAATATTCTGAATTCACACAGAATTTTTAAATTTAGAACATTTTAAATAAATAGCTAAACTTCAGCTTTGAAACAAAAGACTGTCATAATGTAAGCAAAATTGTCAACTTGAATGAAACATTTTAATCCCATGGGACCACTAGGCATTTTCCTAAGTGACGAGGGTACATACCACGGACAGGCTATTTTGTAGTCTGGGAATATCAAGCCCGTCAGGTCGTTAACGTCCTCTCAAACGCCGGATGTCAATTGATGTATCGAGGGTTAAAGCATATTCCTTTATAACCCGGGTAAATGGCTGTAGTGTAAAAATAATCGTGTCTTGTGAGAAGGGACATCAAATTTTATGGACACGTCATTTCCCGTAACACGTTTAGGAAAATTCCAAAGAATATCGCTTTTCCGATATCTTAAAAAAGTTGAAGTTAATGGTACTTTTTCGCGTGCCTACAGAAATTCATGTTTTTATGATGTTTACCTACTTAGATTTCTTAGCTGGATTTGGAAGGTTATTTAATAGAAAAATGATACAATCTTTAGTATACGTTGGTATATTAATGTTAGGATCATTTTGTTCATATATTTTTATACGAAACGAAAAGGTTGCCGAGTTTTAACTGTGAAGAGTTTTTTAATCAGTAAACTCTCTGGCGTCCTCTTGCGCACAAATTAAGATCCTTAGCAGCTTCAGAATATAAATAAGATAACGACGGTAAATTTATACAAGCGTACAAATGCAAAATATTTTGTAGTAGTACACTTTCACATTAACTCATCACACACGGATAAAGTTGTCAATCAGCGCATTTCTATTCTTTATAAGTAGTATTCTTCCAACTACTATAAAAATATTTGATTTTCTAACAACAACTTTCAACAAGTCCAAGCATGCATGTTTTGTAAAAAAGATCTGACGGAATCTAAGGGAGAAATATCTTATTTCACTTAGTCCTCTGTGGTTTAGAGGTATGCATCTTTTTATGCTTACGGTATAAAAGGTATATACTGTTAGATCATTCATAGATATTTTAACTTAAGTCAGTCACTTTTTAAGGTAAACATATTAACAAAACATACCTATATTTGAATACAAAGTTATTTTTATATTAAGCGTAAATACGATGCTATGACGCTACGTGGATTCGTAGCCCCGTAGAGGCCGGTTGAGCTGAATTCGTAGACCGCGAGCCTCCTTTTATGACCACAGTAAAGTGCCGCCCGTAAAACTTTAGATACAGCTCGTTTACTTTAGTTTTACAAGCCCTATTCAAGATTGCTTTTCATCAGCAATGTAACATTCTCAGCGGTTTAATATATGTATAAGCTATCGAATAAACACTATCATCAAAGTAAATTATTGCAATGAACCCTTGTAAACATTTCGTAGATTATATTTGAAAGAAAAGTTTTCTTCTTTCAACTTGACGGGTTAATATTATAGTACTTAGAGACTGAAATTAATTTAAGCGAATACCAGTAATATAAAGAGGTTAAGATTTATTTAGTTTGTGTTAGACTTTGTATTTAAAACAATATTTAAAAAAGAGTAAACTACTTATAGCCTGATTAACACAGGGTTTGACGGCATTGTACTAGGGGATAGCTTTAGACAATGCGATGCGAGCTATGACTGAAGTCATGTGTGCCATTTGGCACATATACATATAATGTAAATTCTAAATATATGCACTATCTACAATGTTCTTCCTGAAAAAACACCATAAAGCTCATACTTTTTTAAAAGCTTAAGTTAAGGTTTAAGTAGATCCTTTTTAATTAATATTATGGTAGTAAAAATAATATAGAGAGATAGGTATCTATTTGAGATATCTCGAAAAAAATATGCTGAATTTACTCCAACTACTAATCTACGTACTTACACAAGATTAATATTGTGAAATAGTCAGTAGTTTGAGAAAACAGTTGAAATTGCATACAAATTATAGTTTACGATACTAATACTCTCAAACAAGTTATTTTTTTTATGAAACTCAGATTAATTGAAGATATCGTTGGACAAATTAATACAAACCAATCCCATCCCAGTCAACTCTGAGACGACTTCGATCAATCATTATTAACTAAATATATAAATAATCAAATTATTAGTTAAAAACAAACATGTAAAGTAATGAGAAAAGTTTGAGTGGAATCTAGCAAAATAATTTACAGATAAAGTGATACGTCAATTTTAGAGATTCCCATCTGAAATAACGGGAACGAGATGTCGGAATTCTGAGAAAGTTTTAAAAGTTTGCTTTCATCTTAGTTAACAAGGTAAACTTATACGTTTATATAACAAGATGAGAACTCTCGCGCGGTGTTTCTCTCGCCCAGATCAAAACCTTTATAGCGGCTTCAATAGAGATATATTTATCGTCAAAGACCTTCTATAATTTTTAAAGGCCGGCAACGCATCTGCAAGTCCTCTGGTGTTCATGGGCGGCGGTGTTCACTTTCCATCAGGTGAGCCGCAGGCTCGTTTGCCCCCTATATTATAAAAAAAAATAATAATAAAAGCAATATTTTACTTTCACCTAAACTCAACAGGTTAGCCTACGCTCGCCAATTCACAGTCAGTCCGTCCGATTTTTGACTTAAAGTATTCATAATTCCATATATGGAAACAACTAAAATCGCAATATAAACTTTACGATGCTTCCATCAAGTCAGGTCAGAATTTTAATATTTCTCTCACCAAATCCTGAAGTGACAAGTTTTAAAGAAATCAGGTTTTATTCACTTGCCTAAATCTTTAAAAGATAAGCCACTCCATGTTTTTGGGGCCAACTAAGAAAATGGCTATTGAAATAAAATACTGTATACCGGATTAAAACGCGATTTATTATTTAAATTATTTATCCCGACGTTTCGGATGCTTTTCAGCAACCGTGGTCGCGGGAGACTGAAAGATGACAGTTGTCTTATATTTGAAATGTCACAAAGTTGCCATATTTAATTCAATTAAATTAAAAAATAATCTATTAATTTAGGTAACACAATGTACATCTATGAACGTCATTAAAAAAAATAATACATATTAAATTACTAATATTACTAATATTAAATGCTTCTAATTTTACATTTACTACCAGTTCACAAATCAAGGGCGTAGAGCGGACGAGAAGAACTGGCAAGAAACTCGCCGCCACTCTTTTTAATCGCCAAGTTTTTGTTTTACAATAATTACATATTAACGCCATCTATTCCTACGGAGTTGATATTTACTGTAATTTTCTATATTATGACAATATTGACTAACGGTGTCCTCTTGTTTTTTAGTATGTTGGATTTGGGGCTTTAGATTTTTAATTACTGGATCCCAAGTGTTGGAAAGTCTCAAACCATCTTCTCTATTGAAGTTAGGATGTTTTTTAATTTCAATAGCCTCACGTACTAGTCTGGGAAAGAATCTACTTTCTTTTGCAAGGATTTTTGGTTGGTCGAAACGTATGTAGTGGTTTGGTTTATCCAGAGTGTGTTCACATACTGCTGATTTAGAGTGACGTCTGTTTTTGATATCCGCAATGTGTTCCTTAAGTCGGTTTGAAATGCTACGTTTAGTTTGCCCAATGTAGGATAAACCACAGTCACAATCCAGTTTATATACACCTGAATCTTGCAAAGGAATATTACTTTTTATTGGTCTCAAGAACTGTTGAATCTTCTTGTGTGGCTTGAAAACTGTATTAATAGAAGCTCGTTTTAAGATTCTTCCAATCCTGTCTGTAACACCCTTCACATAAGGCAGGTAGGCTGGTTGACGTTGTACTGTTTGTAGTTTATTCCTGTTTCTGTGATGCTGTGGAGGCACCCGCAGTTTGTTGTCACGGAGTACTCGCTTAACATGCTGCAGTTCCCCGTTGAGGTGGGCAGCATCACAGAAATAATAAATCACGTTTTAATCCGGTATACAGTATTTTATTTAAATGTGTGATACTCGCGTTAATAAAAGACAATATTAAATGGCTATTGGTTTTATGATTTGAAATAATTTTTCAGGCACACTCCGATACCGCGGTATTTGTTGTATTGTCAAGTGCATAATCAAAAACATTTGTATGTTCACTACTGGCATAACATACGATTGCCACATTGTATATTAATTTTACCAACCATGTTTTTTACTAATAAATATTACTTATTCTCATTAAAATATTATATTATTATGAAATTAAAATTTACAGACAATTTCATCATCCCGAGATTCGAGCTCCTGACTCGTCGGATGGAAAGTTCTACCCATCACGCCAACGAGCCGCCAGTTTAGTATATCTACACTACATCTATCTCAATATGTAATAAACATACGTAAAATTATATTCAGAGCAAAACCGTGAAGTGGATATTGCGCGTTTCGGTTTCAGTCTATGAATTTCCGAAGGCTTGAAGTAAAAAGCATGTCGATAGCGCATCATTGACTGATGTTCTGTGCCTGAGGTATCACCTACTATCAAGTGAACTTCATGCTCATATCTAATCAAAAAAAAGCACGGTAATAGATATGCATACTTTCTCGTAAGTTGTTCGTTCTAGGCCCTCTGGTAAGTTCACATTAAGAGTCTCCATAAAGTCAAAGTGACAACGCCAATGGGCTCATTATTATATTATATCATGAGACTTCAATTCAATAAATACAATGACAGTCACTACTATGTACCTACATGCTTTTTTAATTATAATTTTAATAGACTTTCAAGTTAAACCATTGTCTGTAGTTAAGAACCTCAATACAATATAGTACGCCTAAGGCGGCTCTTTGAAACTACACTAACCCATGACCTAAGTTCAAGTCACTTATTACGCTTCAAACCCTTCGTTTATCTTGTTGCCTCTAAGGCATAATTTTCTGAACTCGAGCACTAATATAGAGGTCGACGAAGCTAACGAAATTAAACCTGTTAATATGGAAATGAGCTTTAAGAAAAACAATATTTATGCAAAATAGATATTTTGTCAATTTGAAAATTTGAAAAAAATCTAATAGTGTTTTTTTTAATATCGACAGACGAGCGTGCGATTCATTTTATGGTATCTCAGCGATAGAACATCAGTGACCTACGTTTTATTTCGAACATTCGGAAGCTGTACTTCACGGTGTTTCCAGCTATAACTTTGAGCGATTTCTGCCACCTTTGGATATCTGCAACACCAGAGGTCTTGAGGATGCATTGCTAAAGGCATATCTTCTTTTGAAAGTTGCCAAGATTAAATCAACATGATTTTGTTCTTCGAGTTTTCCAAAATTCGCAAAGCTAATATAATATTTAATAATAGCATTTTACCTTTAGTATATTATAATTAACTGACAAGACCAACATTTGCAACACCAGAGGACTTGCAGATGCGTTGCCGGCGTTTAAGGTAGGAAAGTTAGGATAGGCTCTCTTCTTGAAGGTCCCCAAGTCGTACCGGTTCGGAAAAATCACTGGCGATAACTCAGTCCACAATAGCGTATTGCGTGGAAGAAAATAACACATAAAGCGCACAGTGCTAGACTTCCATGCGTCAAGATAGTAAGGGTGGAACATGGAGTTTTGTCGCGAGAACAAGTCAAGATGGTAAGTGTTGGCGACACAATATTAAGATATTAAATATAATAAATAATATATATAATTTGTAAAGGGAGTATGCGAGATACGTCATCGTGCGCGGGGCGCGGGGAGGGGGCCGTTGCCGAGTGGTAGCGGCTCGCCTTTCACTTTTTGGTAGTTCCGTTCGGGTCCGTGCCGCTAGCGAGACGTATCTCGCACTCTGCCCTCTGCCACTTTTGTAGTACAAATCCGAAATACACGGCCATCATTGCCTAATTTATATTTTTTTATTTAAAATCGAACCACCAGCTGCTACATTACCAACATTTTGGTCTTCGAGCCGGATCAATATTCCACACACCTGGTGAAAAAATGGTTCGAACACGCGGCATCGCGCAACGTGAGCGTGCTGCCACGGAGCACAAGATGGCGGACGAGGACGACAATGATGTAAAATCAAACGTGCCTGGTACGAGTTATAAATTGGTCACGAAGAGTGAAATATTACCAGCGTCCCAGTCCAGAGATTTGCGGTCCAGAAAGTCGTCGATTTCTTCCATATCGAAAATGTTCGAAGAGAAGAAAAAATTAGAGGTGCACGCGGCCCAAGAAAAGGCACGTATAGAGAAGGAACTCGTGGAAAAAAGACTACAAGCAGATTTAGCTATTTTAGAACATAGATACAGTCCACATGGGTCGGTAGCCGACAGCCAAAGGAAAAGGGATGAGGATATTGAGCAGTGGCTCGAGCGCAGTAAGCTGGAGCAGGAGAGACAGAGAGTCACAGATGGTACAAAAGAAGGTTCTCTGTTACCGCCGCCTGGAGAGGGTGGCACTATTGGTCCTGTTCATCAGCTTGCCAGCGCACTTAAGGATATCCTTGCCACGTCGGGCCCAACAATGGAAAACGCTAATCTGCTAAGCCGCCTTAGTACACCGAGGGAACTCCCGTTATTTTATGGAGATCATATGGAGTGGCTACAGTTTAAGCGCGCTTATGAGGACTCCTCCAATCTCTGTAAGTTCAGTGACACAGAAAACATGTGGAGGCTAAGAAGGTGCCTACGTGGAGCCGCCAAGGAAGCGGTCTCTGCCCTATTGATAAGCAACGTATCATCGTCCAAGGTTATGGCAACTCTGGAAATGGTTTACGGAAATCCAGATATTATAATCACAAAAATAATGATGGAAATTAGAAAGATACAGCCCTTATCAAGTGATTATCATAAAGACATTGTTAATTTTTCCGTAAAAATAAGAAATTTTGTAGCAGCTGTCCAGGCGCTACAGCGAGAAGAATACTTATATGGAGTTGACATGATCAACATGATACTTTCAAAATTGCCAACTATTTTAATATCGAAATGGTCAGATTACAGCTATTATAAAATTACAAGTAACGTTGAAAAATGTAAATTCAAACTATTGGCAGATTTTTTGGAAGAAGAAGCACTAAAAATAAGTACTTGTAGTGCTAATTTGATAAACACTAGACTGGACTTTAAACGAAGAAATTATCATGATTTAAAAACAGACTCACAAACTTATAACATTTTAGTGAATACTGAACAAAATAAAAGTGAAAAAGTGATGTGTAGGTTTTGTCGCTTATCTAAGCATACTCCAATAGATTGTAAAAAGTTTAAAAAATCATTACGCAAGGACAGATGGACATTTGTGAAACGAATGGGAATTTGTTTTAAGTGTTTATTAGCTCGCCATGATAGACTGACGTGTCCAGCTGCTGTGTGCGACGTGGAGGGCTGTGGGCAGTCCCATCATCGTTTATTGCACATAAACAATTCATTTAAAAACAATAGTTTAGCTGTAGTGAACAATAATTCCCCTTTACAGACTGAAAGCAGTGAAAATAGTGAAATAGTTACGCATATAAACGTAAATACGTGTTCAGTTTTATTAAAAGTCGTGCCGATAAATATACACGGACCTAACGGTAAATTCAGTGTTTACGCGCTTATTGATGATGGATCTACCGTCTCAATGATAAGTTCGTCCTTGGCTACGCGTGCGGGGTTGCAGGGAAAAAGACAATGTATACGAATGCGTGGACCTTGGAACAATAGTGAGTTAGAGTGTGAAACTGAAATAGTGAACTTAACATTTTCTAATAAATATAACAAACAATTTAATATTAATGTTCGTAGTATTAAGGAACTTTGTTTACCTACTCAAGTTATTAATTGTAAAAACTATAAACATTTAAATTATTTATTTGATGAACTTTGTACTGGACTTATAAAACCGGAAGTGTTAATTGGGCAAGATAATTGCCATTTGCTTTTACCCCTTGAAGTTGTTACAGGGAAACCAAATGAACCATGTGCAACACGCACACCCCTGGGCTGGTGTGTGCACGGCAGGGTACCGCACATGTCAGCATCTTCACAGGCGCTACACTCCACTCTCTTTGTAAGCGAGGATGTCACTTCGAGCGAAGATCGGCGCCTTCAGGATCTTCATGACCATGTGAGGAGCTTCTTTTCTGTAGAATCCTTAGGTGTATCTTCTAAACCTCGTCAGAACGTAAAGGAGCAGCGAGCGTGGGAACATCTGGAACAAAGAAGTATATATAAGGAAGGTAGGTGGGAGGTTGGCTTACCTTGGAAAGATACCAGCTGCATTCTGCCTGATTCATTCCCGAACGCTGTGAGGAGGCTCTGTGGAGTAGAAAAAAAGATGAAGAATAATTTGGAATACGCGCAACGGTATCAGGAACGCGTAAGACATCTTCTTGTTAATAATTATGCTAAGGAATTAACAGACACAGAAAATACAATAAAAACTTGGTACTTACCTCATTTTGGAGTTGATAATCCAAACAAACAAAAACTGCGTTTGGTTTTCGACGCTGCTGCAATGTCATCGGGTTTGTCACTTAATGATTACCTTTACAAAGGACCTGATTTATTAACGTCTCTTTTTGGAATTATGTTACGGTTTCGTGAGGAAAAAATAGCCGTTACCGGAGACATAAAAGATATGTTTTTAAGAATTAAAATAAGGCAGGAAGATCAAAATGCATTAAGATTTTTATATAAAGGTAACCCATATGACCCATTTAGCCCTGAGATGCTACAGGAACCAACAAAAACGTATGTAATGACTTCATTAATTTTTGGCGCTAATTGCTCACCTTTTATTGCGCAATATATTAAAAATAAAAACGCACAGCGTTATGAGTCATCGATGCAAGCAGCTGTGGAGGCTATATGTACTCAACATTACATGGACGATTATATCGACAGTTTGCCTGACGAGGAAACTGCTAGTCAAAGGGTAAAAGAAATATCATACATTCATTCACAAGGTGGGTTCGAAATTCGTAATTGGAATTGTAACAGCGAGACGGTGCTTAGTAGCATACCGAAAGAATCACTGGGTGACTCAGCTGTAAGGTTCAAGATCGGTCAGCAATACGACGCCGAACGAATCCTCGGTTTGTTGTGGCACACAGCGAATGATACGCTACAATTCGATATTTCATTTAAAAAAATACCTAAACAAATAATTAATGGGTTACAAAAACCTACAAAGAGAGATATGTTAAAAGTTGTTATGTCTATATTTGATATTTATGGAATTTTGTCTCCGTTTACTATAAACGGAAAGATTTTATTACAAGAAACATGGCAGTTAAAAATAGATTGGGATGATCCCGTTAGCGATGATATTTTTGCTAAATGGAAGGCTTGGATTTCTTTATTTAAAACAATAGATAATATACGCTTGCAACGGTACTATTCCAGCGCCGCAGACGTCTTGGGTGCGAGGGAGTCGAAGCATAGAACTGAAGACATCGAGTCGGCTACGAGCGAGGCGCCTACGCGTGCTACGAGCGTAGCAAAGTCTACATGCGCTACGCGGAATGAATCTACAGACAATGTTGTAACTATGAACACGTCTTGCTATAGAAACCTACAGATGCATATATTTTGTGACGCATCGAGTAAAGCGTATTGCGCTGTAGCCTACTGGCGTTGGAAGGATATTAAGAATAATACGCGCGTCGCGTTTATTGCGAGTAAATGTCGAGTCGCGGGAATCAAACCCATTACAATACCTCGCCTTGAACTTCAAGCAGCTTTGTTAGCGGCTAGACTAGCCGATTCTATAGGGAAGGCACATAGAATCAAAGCGTCTCAAAGAATATTTTGGAGCGATTCTACAACTGTACTCCATTGGATTTATAACAACTCGCGTAATTATGAAGTTTTTATAGCGAATCGGTTAGGTGAAATTGATGAATATACGCAGATTAATGAATGGCGTTATATACCTACTAATTTGAATATTGCTGATTACGCTACAAGGGAAATATCTGATTATTCTATATTAAATTCTCAATGGTTAAATGGACCTACCTTTTTGTCATATGATGAACAGAATTGGCCACAGGGTATAATTGAAAAAATTGATCACAGACTCGAATATGTTACTGTTTTACAGGAAGATAATAAAATAGACTTACCTGTACCGGAGTCTACTAAGTTTTCATCTTGGTTACGTCTATTAAAATCTACATCGCGAGTATTGATGTTCATAGATAAATTAATATTAGCCTATAATAGTAAAAGAAGTAAGAGACTTACCTATGACACGGAGACGTGTGTGATGGAGCGCGCTGAACGTCTGCTTCTGAAATGTTCTCAGGGTCAGTCATTTAATAAGGAAATAAGTTGTCTTAAAAATAATAAAAGTATACTTACCAGTAGTAAACTACTTACCTTGTCACCATTTCTCGATGAACACGGAGTACTGCGGGCATATAGTCGAATCCAGGCTGCTGCTGATGTCCCATCTGAAACCAAAACACCTGTAATATTAGATGGAGGAAATTATATTTCAAGATTAATTATAAGACATTACCATATTCGAGCAGCACATGGAAATCAGGAGATGGTGGTGAATAGCCTAAAACAAAAATATTTTATATTTAGAATACGTCCAACAGTGAAGACGGTGGTTTCTCGGTGTATGTTTTGCAGGTTGAGAAAATGCAAGCCTGAAATACCTAGAATGGGTGACTTACCTGCAGCTCGAATGGCACACCATCACCGTCCCTTTTCCTTTTGTGGCGTGGATTTGTTTGGACCTATGGAGGTCACAATCGGCAGGCGTCGTGAGAAACGATATGGCGTTTTATTTACTTGTCTCACGGTAAGAGCTGTACATATTGAAATAGTGGCTACTCTGAGTGCTGATTCATTCTTGATGGCTCTTCGTCGCATGGCGGCAAGGCGTGGTTGGCCTCAGAACCTATACTCGGATAACGGTACAAATTTGAAAGGAGCTAATTCCGAATTAAAAAAGGCGATTCAAGACTTAGACCAGAATGTATTAAAAGACGAAGCTCTGAATTTTGGAACTAAGTGGTCGTTCATTCCCCCAGCTAGTCCACATTGGGGTGGAGCTTGGGAGCGATTAATTCGAAGTGTTAAAACCTCATTACAAGTTGTTTTAAAAGAACGAGCTCCACGTGAAGAAACGCTGTTGACTTTAATAGTTGAAGCCGAGTCCATTATAAACAGCAGACCGCTAACACACGTCTCAGTAGAGCCTGGCAGTGCAGAGGCACTGACACCTGCTCACTTTCTCCTTGGCACAGCGTCTATGTTACCCCAAAGTGGGGTTTTTAATAATTCAGACTTCTGTTTGAAAAAACAATGGCGTATTTCTCAACGCCTTGCAGATATGTTTTGGCAGCGATGGATTAAAGAAATATTGCCAGAATTAATACCTAGGAGAAAATGGTTTACAGACCAACGGCCTCTCCAAAAGGGAGATTTAGTTTATGTAGTAGATCCCAATGGGCCCCGAAATATGTGGCAAAAGGGGATTATAGAGGAAGTTTACCCTGGAAGGGACGGAAGAGTGCGTATGATAAAATTGAAAACAAAGAATGGGTTTTTAATACGTTCGGCAAATTGTGTCGCTCGAATTCCGCTGGCAGCAGAGTGCTGCTAGCACTGGGGTGGAGTATGTTGGCGACACAATATTAAGATATTAAATATAATAAATAATATATATAATTTGTAAAGGGAGTATGCGAGATACGTCATCGTGCGCGGGGCGCGGAGAGGGGGCCGTTGCCGAGTGGTAGCGGCTCGCCTTTCACTTTTTGGTAGTTCCGCTCGGGTCCGTGCCGCTAGCGAGACGTATCTCGCACTCTGCCCTCTGCCACTTTTGTAGTACAAATCCGAAATACACGGCCATCATTGCCTAATTTATATTTTTTTATTTAAATCGAACCACCAGCTGCTACATAACCAACAGTAAGGGTGGAACTTGGAGTTTTGTTGCGAAAATTGCAATTAAATTTTAAAATATACCTCGTTATCATAGAAATATAAATAAATAAAATATAAATCAGCTATTCAGAGTATTTAGTATTAATCAGCGCGTAGCCTGAACGCGGAGAAGAATCACGTACTAAGTCATATGGACCGTTTTCCTGGGCATAACCATTGACAGTTAATTACAATGGGGAGCTCACATCGCAGCATTATCAGGTAGACTAAGTTCTGCAACTTATGCAGTCAGAAAAATAAGACAGCTTACAGACGTTGCTACAGCTAGGCTTGTATATTTTGCTTACTTTTATAGCATAATGTCCTATGGTATTCTACTGTGGGGCGCAGCGGCTGACGTAGATGCCATATCCATTCTCCAGAAAAGGGCAATTCGTGCAATTTATAATCTTGGCCCCCGCGAGTCTCTGAGAGAATTATTTAAAGAAATTAATATACTCACATTACCTTCCCTTTACATTCTAGAGAATAACATGTTTGTTCGTAAAAAATTGCATCAATTCACTGTCAAAAGTGATATTCATTCTATAAATACCAGGAATAAGCCTATTTGAAATAAAAAACTTTTGATTTTGATTTGATTTTGGACTCAGTTGCAATCAACTGCTCGGCGAACCTCGCTATAGCCGACAAAGATTTTCGACTTCCAATGATTTGAAGCCTTTGACAAGAAAGTCGTTGACACATATTGGCGAGTCGATGGGTTTGGTGTGTTATGCCCATAAGGTTAAGGCTGATTACCTACTTGTGTGTAAAGAAAATTAAACAGACACAGAATAAAATTTTTTATCCTATAAATAACATTTGCACGAGTAGCAACTTGTAGTACTTTCCACCCCATTCTTTTTGCCATCGTTTCTATATTCAAAATATTCTTGCAAGTAATTATTTCGACCCCTTACTTTAATAAACTTATTTAAGATCTACAAAGAGGCTAGAATGTAAACTCTATCATTATGAGTTTCTTGTGTACTACTTTGTAAGTCTCTTGCAGTGACAATCCAATTACGTTGTCTTAAATGTACAATACTTTTATAAAATTACTCTGTCTCACAGTAACAAGGGGATTTATCATTTTTACTTTGGTCTCTTCTTTTGAGATGTAAGTACCAAAATCATATGCTATTTTAAAACTATAAAAAAATTGGATGTGTACATTAAAGTTCTTCAAAACAATAAAAATATCTTACGTATATTATGATAATTCTAAATTTAAAACATATCTATCATCAATATATATTATAGGAATTGCTACAGTAAAAAGGTTAATATTTGAGATAAGATTAATAGATTCCATTAGTATTTATCGCTATTATACATATATGCTTCAATATTATACCAGGGATGTCTTCTTATATTGTTTTTTTTTATTATCAGATATCGACAGACGAGCATGAGGTTAACTTGATGGTAGGTGATACCTCAGCCACAGAACATCAGTCAATGATGCGCTGTCGACCTAATTTTTACTTCGAGCGATAATGTTTATTTGATAACTATAACCGATCCCTAATGTGATTTTTGTCGGTATAATGTCACGCACAGTTCATTTTTCAAAAAAAATTAAAATAAAAATTAAATAAATTTGAATACGTCTTAGTTATATATCATATATTTCGTCACAATTTGGTCTCATATTAAGGACTAGCGTGAATATAAATAGTTCATTATTAATATTTTACACAGTCATTTTTATTGCTAATAATAATGGGTATTTTTAGTTTCAGTTAACTCTTATTATAAACAATATAGAATGATTTATGCTAAATTTATTTATATATATTTCAGTCTGAGCAAAGACCACACAAATGAATGAATAAAGTATGTAATATGTGAGCATTGAACTTAATCCTCTCCAAAAGTACAAGTAAAAACATAAATACATATAAACACAAAATGCTTTTAACTAGAACATTTAGTAATTCCGCAACCAAACTCATTAGGCGTAGCCAGAATTTAGTTTAGCGTAAAATGAAATTCTTGCATACTACAGGGCATTCTTGCACAATTAAATTTTCTAACCACAAATATATATTGTCGGTGGTATTATAACAATTATCCTTAAATTGTTCGTTATTTTAAGTCTGCTTTAATTTAAGACTCAGTAGCAATAAAAACTGTTTAAATTAAAACCTTTTTCCTTGTTTCATGATTGAAAATAAACAAACTGGAACGATAAAATTACAAAATGGAGACGTGCCCGGGGCGTTAGCGGCAGTTACAACAGGACACTGTGATAGGTATAGAGTTGCTTAGGAATTAAAAAAAAATAGTTTTAGACCGTAATTATTAGCATTTAATATCTATTTTAACTTGTATATATTTCGGAATCACTAGTTTCTCTTGATTTTTTGAATAATCTATTTCTTTAGGTACTTGTTTCAGAGTTTTTCGATGTACCTACCGATATAGCTAGTTTATATTAAAATTCGAAGGTGAAAAGCCCTTTCGCTGAGAAGGTGATATAGGTGCAACTTATATAGATACGTTGGCATTGTATCGCACTGCACATGACTCTTATTTTTTTTATTATACTATAGCCTCTTTCAAGCCTTCTTGGCTCCGTTGCCCGGGTTTGATTATGATTAGTGAAACGGGCAAAGAAATGTGTCTACCCCATGGACTGCACTTGAAAGCTACATTTGGTGAAAACTCCGCACAAGGGAATATTTGATTTGTTATGGATTAAGAATTTAATGCAATACGGGGAGACTGATGATTTGATCTACTCGTGACTCTCTGCTAATCAAATAGTCTGGTGACCTATGGGTCACTAGACCTCTGAACCTCCTCTGACCAAGTCCCGCAGTCTAGGGGATCACAGGAACGCTTGCGCATTTCATTCCATGGCAGAATTAAGAACGCCTAATGCTAAACATTGTAAACCTATTGTGGATGAAAATCTATTTAATCTTCCTTTTAGAGCTGTTTTAGCGAAGTGTGACCTTTTTTAATTATTAAGCATATTGCATACCATTTTATTCAAATAAATTAATATTAGACTGTCTACAACAAAGAAATTATATATTTAGTATATCTTCTGTATTACACGTATTATGGATACTTCAAAAAGCGTAAAACGTTTTAATGAAACAACGAGTTTAATTCTCAAAGTTTCACTGAAACAAGCAATTTAAAAAATAAAATCTTGTTTATGGCGACAATAAATTCAGAATTCAGAAGACGTAATTGCCTTTTATACATGCATAAAAATGGAATACCGTGTAATTTTTGATTACAATGTGTAAAATAAACTCTGTCAACTGCATATACGTGGGGTGGAGTAAAGCCAGGTAATATAAATGTTAATACAAGTACTGAGTTCGCAGACAACTTGTAATGCAAGGGAAGACTTGTTTATGTTGTAATTTGTTAGTTATTTACATAACTTTATGAATTTTATACTGAATATTCATGTGTTTTCTTGAACGTAGGGTTGACGTAGTAGCTTAAACTGTTGACTTACTAATTAAAAAACTTCGAGAAATAACTTGACTAGCTTATGCCCGCGACGTCGCGTCGTTCGAGTTAAAAATTAGTTTGATTCTCGTGATTGTTTGTAGTAGATAGCACTTAGATATAAATAAACTTATTATACACACAAATTATCATAAAACTATCGAATTCATACA
The DNA here is from genome assembly GCA_905404175.1 of Anthocharis cardamines. Classification (NCBI taxonomy): domain Eukaryota; kingdom Metazoa; phylum Arthropoda; class Insecta; order Lepidoptera; family Pieridae; genus Anthocharis; species Anthocharis cardamines. The sequence goes on from FR989959.1 coordinate 8,952,846, forward strand.
TTAAGATCTATTTTAATATTATTTGGCTTTACACTAGTTTGAGTTAAGAAAACTATCAAAAAATACATTGGATAATATATTATGTTAAATTATTTTTGTAGGCAGGAACGTATAATACAATTTTTGTGCCTAGTGAAGTAGAAATACTGATAAGTAGAATTGTTTATCAAAATCACGCGATGATATTATATTCAATGGAATGAAAATAAATTTACATTCATGTCACTATATTAAAATAAAAATATTTTTTATATCAAAATGTGTTATTATGGGATAAGTGAGAAACGAATGTTGAATCTTTACTAGCTAGTGTAAGATTTTTAGTAAACACACGAAATAAATATGCGTATATTCTTCATGAGATCCAGTTGACTGGTTGTTAGTTCCAAACTTAGTGGGAGTTTGTTACAGTTAAAATTAGCTGTAAGCATGTCGGATATTAAACGGGGACGTGGGAGAAATATCGAAACTCCGACGGAGAAATAAACTACTGTTCATATGTTAAAGCCGTTGACTTCAGATGGCGTGATTCGGTTTCAGTCTATGGAATTCCGAATGTTTTAAGAAATTGATTGACATTAGACAAGTGCATTTTCATTGTTGTTTTGCCTTCAGTAATGTGTCTGAAATTCTGAAAGAAATTTTTCAATCTCTCTAATTGAGAACTCTGATGGGACCTTAGAGTCGCTAAGACAACGACGGACCAATTACTTAAAACAAAAAAAAAATCAATCAATCAATCAATCAAAAACACTTTATTGAACACCACACGTAAAAATAATAAGATATACAAAAAGTCAAAGTGAGTAGCATACAAAAGGCGGCCTTATCGCTGAGAAGCGATCTCTTCCAGGCAACCAGAGAAATTAAAATATTAAATAAACATAACATAGATTAGGGTAGTGCTCTAAAAAGAAAACATACAAATAAGAAAAGAGATAAAGTACAAGAGATAAGAAACAAGTCATAATAAGTGAACTAAAAGAATAATAATAATAATAATGTTTTCCGAAAAATCATAACAATATGTTTTAACAAATAATAATAATAACCCACAACAATGAAAAATATGTATATATATATTCGCATGTGTGTGTGTACACACAACATACATATATACACAATACTCCATAAAAGTAAGACTACTTCAGAGACTGAAGGAAATGCACCTTGAGCAAGCTTTTAAACTGTAATTGAGTCTGAGCTTTCCTAATGTGAAGAGGTAAATTATTCCACAACTTAATCGAATATATAGAGAACGAAGAAGAATACATTTTGGTGTTGTGAAGAGGCATAAAAAGGAGTAAGTTATCAATTGAGCGTAAGTCTAGTTCGTGAGAGGCGCCCAGAAAGATAAAACGTTTTTTAAGAAAAGATGGAGTTGTAGGATCGAAGAGAATACGATATAGAAGAGAAAGTATATGTATGTCCCTGCGTTGTCGAATTGGTAGCCAATTAAGTTGAGAACGATACTCCGAGATGTGATCAAACTTACGCAAACCGAAAATAAATCTAATAGCGTAGTTTTGAAGCCGTTCCAATTTGTTAAGTTGCTCCTCAGTTATATCTAGATAGCATGCGTCCGCATAATCTAGGATTGAAAGGAGCAAAGATTGCGCCAGGACTATCTTAGTTGGAATCGGTAAGAAATTGCTTAACCGCCGTAACGACGCTCCGGCAGCAAACACTTTCCTACTGACCACCTGTATCTGGTTTGTCCATGACAGGGTCTGATCCACGTAAATACCGAGATTCTTTACGCACGAGCTAAAAGGTACCGTGACACCATCTACAGAAACTGGCGGCAGATTTGACCAATTAATTCTCGAGATCATACTTGAACTCCCAATAATAATAACTTGAGTTTTTGCTGGATTAACTACTAAGCCATGCGACCTGCTCCATTGCACAATCGTAGCTAAATCAGCATTAGTGGTATTTATAGCATGATGAAGATTCTCAAGTGAGGCTTGGGTATAAATTTGTAAATCATCAGCATAGACATGGTAAAGAGAAGATACGTTGATAGTGATAGTTTTAATAAAGATAGAAAAGAGAAGTGGTGAAAGCACACATCCTTGGGGAACTCCGGCAGTAACACTGCACCAAGACGAGAGGTGTTCATCAACACGTATACACTGTCGACGATCGCTCAGGTACTCTTGAAACCAAGCGGAAACCGAAGGAGAAACGTTAAGAGAACTTAGCAAACTTAACAGGATTTCATGATCAACAGTATTAAAGGCGTTACTGAAATCAAGAAGAGTAAGGACTGTGAGTTGCTTATTGTCCATACCCAAACGAACGTCATCAGTAACCTTAACAAGGGCAGTAACCGTACTATGACCAGGTCGAAAACCAGATTGGAAAGGATCGAGTAAGGAGTACTTAGTAAGGAATTGGCTTAGTTGATAATGCACCAACTTTTCAAGGATTTTGGAGAGGAAGGGCAGGATGGAGATAGGACGGAAGTCAGAAAAAGTAGAGGGATTATTCTTTTTAGGAAGGGGAATAATATAAGCGTCTTTCCAAATTTGTGGATAAGTACAGGATGTGATGGAGAAATTGATGATATGTGTAATCACAGGACATATTATATCAAGGATGGGAATAATCATAGCACGGCCGATACCGTCACAGCCTAACGCGTTCGACGAGATGGACAAGATATTCCTCTTAACGTCTCCATCGGTCACCGGTGTAAAGTTAAAAGGTGGACAGCTTGGGTTAAATTGAGTGGTAAGAAATTTTATTGTGCTAGATTTTATATTACTATCAAGAGAAGAAGGTGAAGAAGAAAAGTGTTGATTTAAATTTTCTACGTTTATATTACTGGGTATAGAATTATATGTCGTTTTTCCGATTCCAAGAGACCTGAGAAATCTCCACGTCTTTGCTGTGTTGCCGCTCTCAACCGATTTATGTATGTAACGTCTCTGGGCATCTCTGCACATGGTATTACACCGATTGCGAATACGTTTGTAACTCTCGCGATTACAGTCAGAATTATTAGTTTTTAATTTTGATTTCGCAACTGTTTTTTTATGTAAGAGTGTTTTTAATTCTGCATTCAACCATGGAGCTGGGGCATGTTTAATTTTCACAGGTTTAATAGGAGCATGAATATCAAAAAGTTTTATTAGAAGGGAATTGAAAATCTGAATTTTTGAATCTATCGAGATCGCATCAAAGACTAGTGACCATTCAACCCTATGAGCATCGTCACATAAATTATCTGTATTCATCCCACCAAAATTACGCTGTAGGACTACTTTATGTTTCACTTTAGGAGGACGGATTTTGTAAGACAGGAAAATTAAATCGTGATAAGAGAATGCATCTGCTGACAGTTGACCATGAACAGAGACATGATCAAGACAGGACACAAATATAAGATCAAGAAGGGATGGAGAACAGCCAGGAAAAAAGTGAGTTGGTTCGAGAGGAACAAGATTTAAGTTAGAAGCTTTAACAATAGCAGATAGTTTACTAGCACGATGGTCGTTCTTAAGGAGACACGTATTAAAGTCGCCCATAATAATGTTATGCCTATAAAGTGGACACAGACTTTCAAGTAAATCTTCAAAGTTATTAAAATAGTCAACATGAAGCGATGGGCTATAGCAAACACCCAAAAGAATTTTGTTATTAGACAGAGTAACTTCAATAAAAAGATGTTCGAGTGCATTTGCTGGTGGTGGCTGGGGAGACATGCTCACTATAGTATAGGGAATATTGTAGCGCAAATAGATAGCAACACCCCCACCACCCCGACCGATACGATCATTCCTAATTAAGTTAAATCCAGGTAACGCGTACGAAACACTAGACAGAGAGGGTTTCAGCCAGGACTCGGAAATAAGGATAGCGTGGATAAGATTAGAATTAAATGACGAAAGTAAATCAGTAAAGTGAGCAGGAATACTCTGTGCATTGATATGAACAATATTCAAGTTTTTTGCAAAATCAGATAGAGAAGTAGTAAGAGCCTGCTCAAGGGGTATGTATTCAGAGTCACATAAACTATCAGAAAGGCTCTCTGAAGAATCTGGAGAAAAAGTATTATCATTATCTGCATTAACATCAAACATATTATTAATATTTCTATTTTATATAAATTAAAATTAAAATAATATATAAAATAATTACAAAGTAGGTATCACTATAAAAGTTACTTAACTTTGTACCCTGTACCCAGCCTAATATAATGACGCAACATAAACCAAAAATAAATTATATAAAAAAATGAACAAAAATAATAAAAAAAAAATTGAACTTAATAAGTACTAAATTCAAACTCACAAAAAAGAAGAAAATAACAAAAAATCACTGAGCTTAACACAACTATATTTTTAACAGTATATTAAGTAAATTGTCTAGTATGTGTTAGACTTATTAGCATTTAATGAAATAACCTTAAACCCTACCAAGGCCCATTCCAGCCACATCAACATAAAAAACCGCTTGCATATGTATATTAATAAACTGATGCATTTGCAAGACATAATAAATATGGAAATAAGAATGTTCAGTAGATGTCATATATTACTAATGTAGATGCGGCTTTCACACGGCAATAAGCAGTGACTAACAGGTACTGTCAAATGTCAAAAGTCAGAGTCATTTGACATCGAACTTAAATGTTTGCGGAAAAGGCGGGAAAGTCATCAATAAGTAAAGGCGCGCTCTTTTTAAAATTAATTTTTAAAAATATTTTCTCTACTTTTGTTCTATTTCAAATACGTTACTAAGGTTCTACTAATAAAGGTTTAGTCCAAAATAAATAAAATGACCAAAAAGAGACGGTGGAAAGAAAATCCACCAGACCCACGGATCGGGTACTCTTCGGACTCAGACTCTGGAGAATTGGATAATGCGGACAAGTACTTAACTTATAAAGTTAAAGGATATGTCCGCAAGTATCCCGAAGATATTCCGCAAAAGGACTTGGTTGTGTTCTTAGCACATAAGGAGGAAGGCAAAGTATTCAACGACAGGGATCGTATGGCCTTGTCTAAGGGCATTCGGGAACATGGTGTGTCTGGAGTTATGCATTTGCGCTCCATCAACAAATATAAAGTCGGTATAACTTTTGATTTACCAAATAATGCTAATATGTTTATTCAAAATAAGAAATTATTAGATCATCTTACATTAATAGCCACAATACCAGCTGGAGGTACCGAAGTTACTGGAGTTCTCACTTCAGTGCCAAGCGATATGTCTAATAAGGAAATTTTTGGTCTGATAGGCAGCTCGAAAAATGTGGTACAAGTAAGGCGTTTCATGCGCAGAGTCAGGGGTGACAACGGAGCAATAACCTATGCTCCTACACAAACAGTTGCAGTTACCTTTGCCTCCCCCATCCTTCCAGAATATGTTTATTTAGATTCTTGGCGTCACGAGGTTAAAAAGTATATCCCTCCAGTTAAGCAATGCCTCAAATGTATGAAATATGGACACATAGCTAAATTTTGTCGCAACTCTGAGGTTTGCTCAATATGCACATTAAACCATAACTTTAAGAACTGCCTAACCGATTCACAAAATGCAAAATGTGTCAATTGTAACGGTAACCATATCGCCATCTCCATTCAGTGTCCTTTGAAAAAACAAAAAATTGAAGAAAACAAAATTAAAACAAAGAGTGTAAACTATTCTGAATTATTTAATCCAAATGCTTTTCCAGCTCTTTCTGCTCGAACCTTAGAAGTACAAATAAACAATTTAATGAAATCTAACACATTTATCAACACTTTAGTCGAAACAATTATTAAAATAGTCAGTAATAAAGATATACCAGTAAATACAACATCAATTAAAGAAGTATTAAAATCTACCTTAAGTAACAAGTTCCCATCTGCCTCATAATGGATTTGTCATATTTAAATATCATTCAGTGGAATGCTCAAAGCCTCAACAGTAATAAACATATATTAATTAATTTCCTCTATACACATAATATTGATATAGCTATAATTAGTGAAACATGGCTTAGGCCTGAACAAACTTTTAAAATAAGTAATTACAACATAGAAAGGAATGATTGCGGTAACATACATAATGGAGTCGCAATTATAATTCATAAAAACATAAATTATACAAAAATTGACACATATTTTGATAATTCATTACAAAATATATGCATTAAAATAGCAGTTCACAACAAATACTTATATATAGTAAGTTTTTATAGTCCTTTAAACTCAGTTCCTGTCTTCAATAAAGATAAATTTGAGCAATTATTGAAGTCTATTCCTCAACCTTTCATATTTGCTGGTGATTTTAATGCACATCATACTTCTTGGGGATGTAACTATGACACTCCACGAGGACGTAAACTTTTAGATGTCTTCGATGAAAACAACTTAGTTTTGCTCAATAGTGGTCAACCAACAACTGTAGGTTCTACAACATGGCGTCCCAATGCTCTTGACCTGACATTGGTCTCTTCATCTCTTGCATGTAATTGTGAATGGAGTGTAAACGATAGTCCTCTTGGTAGTAGTTATCATATTCCTGTTTTAATAAAAGTAGTAATTAGTGAAAATCATAACAATAATTTGAATGGGGGAAATTGTTCTAATGCTATGCATTTGCCTCTCTATCCCAACTATAAGTTAGTTAATTGGCAGAAATATAGCAACCAGGTTGATGATTTGTTAGTTGATCTAAAAATAGATAGATTAAATCCTCTTGATTCATATTTACATTTTTGTACAATTTTACGCAAAGCTGCTTCTAATTCTATTGCAAATAGTTCAAACCGCAAACCTACCAGTAATACCATTGATTGTTCTCTTTTTAAGAATAAAGGTAAAAAGTCCCCTCTCCCTTGGTGGAATCAAAAGTGTACTGAAGCTGTATTAAACTTCAAAACTGCATATTTAAATTTTAAAAATGATCCAAAAGAAGAAAACTATATCCATTTTAAAAGACTTAGAGCTGTAAAAAAGCTTGTCATAAAATCAGAAAGACAAAAAAGTTGGTTTTCTCTATGTGAAACTTTTAATAGGAATACACCAATATCTGTCATATGGAAATTCATGCGTAAATACAACAAAACATATATTTCCAATAATTGTGACAATGATACATGGATATTAGATTTTTTGCAGAAGTACACACCAGACTATGTATCAAACACTATGTCAAATCACAATAATAACAACATTAACTCCAGTAATAGGTTTCTTGTCAGTCCTTTCACAATTAATGAATTAATATCAGCCATAACCTCAAGAAGAGATACTGCTTATGGTCTTGATGGAATACCCTATATTCTACTTAAAAAAATTAGCATTGCCAGTTTAGAATCATTTCTAAATATACTGAATTTAATGTGGGATAAAAACATTATACCAGAAGAATGGAAAAAGGATTGTCTTATACCAATTTTAAAACCAGACAAGCCTAAGTTTTGTCCCGATTCTTATCGGCCCATAGCACTTACTTCCTGTGTTGGTAAATTATTTGAACAATTGTTAAAACAACGATTAGAGTTTTATGTAGAAAATAACAACATATTACCTTCCAATCAATTTGGTTTTCGTAGAAAATTTTCTGCCAGGGAAAGTATTTGTCAACTACAGCTTGATGTTCGTAACTCTTTGTCGGATCGTAAAAATCTGGTAGCTGTATTTTTTGATGTAGCAGGTGCATTTAACAGTGTTAATATAGATATTCTTTGTCATGAATTATTATTGTTGGGAATTCCTGCACAATTTACAAATTGGGTAAAAAAATTCTTAACCAATAGGGAAGTATTTGTTAAATTAAATAGACATCTTTATGGTCCTAGACTTTCATTCAAAGGAGTATGTCAAGGAGGGATACTATCCCCACTTTTATTTATATTGTACATTCATAGATTAAATATAATCCTAGGATCCCAAGTTAAAAATCTTCAGTTTGCAGATGATTTAGTTATATACACATCAGGGAAAAATCAGTCGGAAGTAGTTCAAATTATTAACAATGCTTTAACAAATCTGTACAAATATTTTACTTACCTTGATCTTAATGTGAATCCATCTAAGTCTAAAGTCATTGTATTTGGCAAACAATCGCGTGACATGCCTACCATACTATACAATTATTATTCTTTGCCGGTCTCGCTTGAAGTAAAATTTTTGGGAGTTATTTTTACTCATAAGTTAACTTGGAATAGTTACGCTAAGCACATAATAACTAAAGCAAATAAAGCCTATAACATCTTAAAATCTCTTTCAGGTTCATACTGGGGCGCTGATCCTAAAATTCTGTTGTTGTTGTACAAATCATTAGTTCGTAGTCATTTTGAGTATGGTTTTTATTGTTTCGCTGCAGATACTAGTGTTGTAAATAGTTTAGATCTTTTGCAAAACAAATGTTTACGTCTAATAACAGGAGCTTTCAGAAGTACTCCTATTAACGCATTGCAGATTGAATGTAATATCCCACCATTAGCCATTCGATTCAACTATTTAAAAGAAAAATTCTTACTCAAACTTTATAGTGTATGTGGTAATCCATTTTTGATCAATTTGTTACACTCTGCATCTCATTCAAATGTTAAATCATTTTATATGCTGCAAGGTCTTCAAAATTTCACTGATTTTATAGAAAATACAAACATTCATCAATCTAAGCATGTCTTGCCATGTTACGAGGGTTCTTATAGTGGTAAATTTCCAGCAATTAATATAGTTATAAAGAATAAAGAAGATTTATTTTCAAAAGAAGAAGTAAATGCAATGCTATCAGAATGGTTAGATCATAAATTTATTTATACTGATGGATCCAAAAACAGTGAATCCGTGTCTTTTGCTATTTATGAGCCTTCCTCAAAAGTAGGCATAGGTCAGAAAATCAATAAAGTTGCAAGTATATTCACAGCGGAAGCTGTCGCTATCTTAAGTGCTTTGAAACATATCGAGAATTGCTATATGGAGCACACAAAATGGGTTGTTGTAAGTGATAGTATGAGTGTTCTACAAAATTTAGCAAATAATAATCTAAATGCTCATACTAATTATGTTATATTCTTAATAAAACAGTTATGGGTTGAACTAACTCATTTAAATGTAGTAATTAATTTTGTGTGGGTGCCTTCGCACATTGGTGTTCAAGGTAACGAACATGTTGATTACTTGGCTAAACAAATTGTAAAGTCAGGAGATTCTCCTATTAATATTAGTATTCGTATTCCTTATACAGATGCAATTAGTTTAATCAAACAGCGGATGTGCCAAGCATGGGGAAAACATTCATATTATTGCACAAACGTTCAAAACAAAGGAACTTGGTTCGCCGGTCTCGATGTCCAAATAAATTCTACACCTTGGTTTTGCAAGCACAAAATATTCACAAACAAGAAATTTTATACAACTATTTCTCGCATGCGTTTTGGTCATTGTCGTTTAAATTACCATCTTCATCGTATTAAAATGGTTGATTCTCCATATTGTGTCTATTGTCAATCATCAAAAGTACAATCACTACATCATATCTTCTTTGAGTGTTCGTCTTTCAACATTCAGCGCCTTGTGTTGTCTGATGGGCTTTTAAAAATTTACAATAAAGTTGAAAGTATCCCGCATTGCATTCAGGAGTTACTTAAAAATGCCTCAACTTTTATATTTTTGTACAGATTTGTTATTGAAACTGTTAACGATATTTAAAATTATATTTATGTAATCTTTGTTACAGTAGTAAAATAATAGGTTAATAAGTTAATTATAATATTAAAGCTGTAAATATATTTTTTCTAGTAAATAAGTTTTTTCAGAATTTTTAAATTAGATTCTCCGTCACCACTCTTCGGGAGTCCTGACGGACAAGATAACGGGATTTGTAAATGGAAATGTGCCTTTTCTACTCTTTGTTGGGTAGTAATAAATAAAGAATTGTACGTACGATACGTATGTAAAATCGGATTGAACAAAATGTATTTAACTGAGATTTTAAAATTAAATGACATACGTCAGACTTATGGCCGCGTGGAAATAAAGATATGATAATAACTACTTATATTACGAAAAATACTGGATATTGGAAGATTCCGTCTTTGACGGGGGTCGTCATTAATTAAAAGAAGAAGTACTATATTACGATACATATAAAGGATAAGAAACGTAAGACATAAATAAGGAGAGATAAAAGGGAAAAAATAACAAGACAAGGCGGTATGGTCGAAAGACTTTAGCCTGCCCTATGGGCAAAAAAAAAAAAAAAAAAAAAATTAAATGTTTGCAATTTACAATTTACATGTAGGTACATTAAATACAAATTCTAGATTTTAATTTGAGACAAGAAAATAATATGTACATACCTCCAATAAGTAATGACAAAGATATAAGGCAAACAATGAAATTTGTAGCTATAAGATAAAGATATGATCATATTGTGAACCAAAAGAGTAATTATACTTGCTTAAAACTTCATATTATGCAGTGAATTTGTAATATATATATGTCACCAAATGCTAACACTACAATGACCAGAGAGTTCAAAAATATATAACAAACTGAGGATCTTATTTATTCTTGTGAACCCTTCGAGATCGAGTGGCAACTTGTGTTTCTGCACTGTGTTCCCCAGCTACCGATGGCACAGCTACCTCAGGTTGAACAAAGCCAGGGATATTTTGGAGCTCAGTCATAGCACTAACTCTATGCCTTTTGCCATCTGAGCCTGCAACGATCACCATGCCGTCTTTGGTCCAACACTTATTCAACCCAAAGCGCTTACGAGCAGCCATAAATGCTTCATGACGGGACTGTGTTAAAAACTCAGATATAGTGATTCCAGTATTTTTTAAGGCAGTTTTACTGTACCAGATTTTATTTTTTGCCAAAATATCCTTGAATTTTACCAATACTGGCCTAGGTTTACCCGGGTTTAAGCGACCAATTCTGTGGCAGCGATTAATGCAAGTGGCATTAAAAGTGTGGTCCTTGAGGTGTGTTGTCACACATTTAACAACTACAGTGCTTGTGTCTTCCTTCTCAACCTCTGGCAAGCCATGAATGAGGACCATCTTGCGTCTTCCCCTCATTTCTTGTTGATCATACAATCTATAGAGGAGCTCAACTTGCATATGCAGTGTTTGTAATGAAGACATTATGAAGCTTCGAAAAATGGAAAATTCGGTTGCAGTACCTGTGTCAGTGATAGAGGTTCCGGCCTTTTTCTCGAAGTCGTCCATCCTGGCTGTAAACATTGCTGTCATGTCGGTCAGTGACTTTTGTAGAGAATTGGTATCCATATTAAAGTGTTGTGTTGCAAGAAGTGACGGAATTTTTGAAAATGAATAGCTGGTAATGTACAGATCTTTATAATATCATTTAAAAACACTTAACACCACTATATATATTTTTAAATTCAATAAAATCGTTAGAGCAAAATTTTTATGTGTTGTTAGTGATGTTTCACATCTACCCTCTCCCTACCCTAAAATTACCCTTACCCTACCTCTAAAATATCTTATTACTTAGTATTGCCAGTAAATAAATCAATTCATTTGGGCAGACAACTAAAAGCTAACCATATTCTTACTTGTAAAATAAAAATTATCAGTGAAAAGACAGTAATGTGTCCGTCCCATTTCACTGCTATCTATTCTTATAGGAATTCACTCTTTATTGAAAGAGATGCTGTGTTTTATCTTTCACTTCTTGGCGATCAAAATTGTACTTTTAATCTTTAAAGGGCTCAGCTTAAGATGAAGTCCACGTGAATGAAGTGGCGACCACAATCTAGCTTATAGAAAAACAGAATATTGTTTATTTATCGAAAAATATAAGGCTTTTTGCTAGATACTAATCAAAAAAATATTTATTTTATTTTCCTTCTGATCATTAGCATTAGCATCTAAAGTTAATGATAGCATTAAATAACTACTTGTTTTGTATTAGTGCTAAAGTTAGTCTAAGCTAAGGACATAAAAAAAATAAAAACAGTATTTATTATCTATACACAAAATCAACATTTTGATTTTTTATAGTCGCCTCTGCGACCTCCCGTTCTTTGTACTACACTTCCCGGCTTTTCACCTAAGGACAAAATTAAGTTGAAAATTTAAATCATGTGATACATTAACAAAAGCCGCATCTCTCTTAATCTATTTGATAAACAACAAACTCCCTTTAGTCATTGTGAGTTTCGAAAAAGCGTCTTTTCTATCCGTTTCTCTTCATGAAACCATCCAAACTACACACTAACTTTGTTTTGGCACAGAGAACTACAGAAATAAAGCTTTTTATTGACAGATTCGATATATTTTTAAGTTAGTCACATAACTCTGAATAGCTGTAAACTCGGTTGTCTTCAAAGTTATTTTTCGATTTTATTTTCGATCCGATTATTTACTTTGGTTTCTGCAACTACTTGACCTTTGTTTTTGTGATATTTGTTGTATTGCAACTTTTATTAAGTTCAAAGTTACAATAAAGTGAAATCTCGAGTCCCCTAGTGGGGCATGGAGCAGGCCCATTTCTGTGTCTGATCACTGATCATTATCCTTTTACAGGCAAGTAGGTGCCTTCTGTGCCCTGCCCAACAGAATCAATTTATTTTAAATCTTGTTTCCTCGGGAATCGAACCCAGGACTTCCGGTGCTAAACGCATCGCGCTTACCACTGAGCTACGGAGGCAGTCAAGGTTACAATACTGAAGGGATATTTTTTTCCATACACAACACGGCATGGCATTGTCCATCCCTTTACACTAATGTTAAAAATCAGAAACTTTTAAATAAAATACTGTATACCGGATTAAAACGCGATTTATTATTTAAATTATTTATTAGGTCTTATTAGGTATTTTATTAGGTCTCCCGCGACCACGGTTGCTGAAAAGCATCCGAAACGTCGGGATAAATAATTTAAATAATAAATCGCGTTTTAATCCGGTATACAGTATTTTATTTAAATGTGTGATACTCGCGTTAATAAAAGACAATATTATCAGAAACTTTGTTTATCTGTAGGACTTATTATTTTTACAAGTAAGTAGATTATTAGTTTTCAGTGCCCTGCCTGAATGACACAATTTTTTATCTTGTTTTCGCAGGATTCCAAACCGATACTTATGATGTTAAATGGAAATTGCACACCACTGAACCACAGAGGCTATTTTCAATTATTTATTTATGTCAATACTGATCATAAAAGGCATGCATTATGCGATAAACATACTTATAATAAGAATATTACTAATTCTACTAACTTAATCCTATATAATTTATATTATAATCCGAATTAATAATATAATGTACTCGTATTTATTGTAACATTTATCAATTCCGCTAGAGTGTGACAAAAAAGATCTATCTAAATATATATTTAAAGAGTTAAAAACTTAAATTATTATTCAAGTCGTTTATTCGTGTCAAAAAGACTCGCGTCCACTCAAAAAAATCTTCTTCAATTTTATTGACAGGAAGCTTTGTCACTATAACTCTGTGATTCAAGGTTTGTCGTCCATTATTCAAAGCCCGCTCATAAGTTTGCCAACAATGAACACCAGTTCTCACAACACTGAAGCACTCATGATGATTATTATTTCATCTGCTTCTTATTCAGTACCGGTCGGTTGATGTAAAGTTTCTGTGTTGGTACAAGAACTCTTTTGTAGTTCTTATTGAATACTGAGGGATAGCCTGGAGTCACGTTCTTATAAATACGTGGGTTGACATACTACGCGAGGTTGAGGATTGGTTTAACTTTTAATGGCACTTTCATCCAATGTAAAGTTTCATGAGGCGGACTGAATAGAAAATCTGTCAAGCTTAAGGAAAATATTACGTTTTTTTAACAATTTAAAATTCATTGATCCTAGGTATTTTAGGTTTAAATAGTGTTTTGTGTTTTGACTGTTTATTCTATTTGAAGATGGTAGTGAAATGTTGAAATTTTAACTTAAACTCAGTTTAAAGTTAACCTACGATAACATCAAATCACTCATTCTGTATTGTGGTTCATAACAAAATTATTAAGCGCAATCCGTACTTAGTAATTTGTTCTTATCGTAGGTTAGCGCTTAAAATAAGCAACAGTAGCAATATTTATTTTTATTCAAAATTAAACTTATTATTAATTAAACTTAGCGAGTTTTACCTTTAAACCGATAATATTATAGTGACTAAATTTTGTTTATAGTTGGCAAACGGGCAGGAGGCGGAAACGGTAAGTAGTCACCACTGCCCATAGACATCTGGAATAGCAGAAGGCATGCAGATGTGATGCCAACCTTTAAGATTACATTCCCAAACACCACTCTAAAATAAAAAATAATGTATCAAATCCGAAATCAGAGTAAAATATGTTAGTTTAGTTACTTAATAGAAAATATCTAGAAAGAGATATTAGAGCTTTCAAAATTGTTATTGAATGAAAGTTTATTTCTCAGTTTACGTCCAATAATTCCGATCAGCTTGGGTACCCCCAGTTAGCGAGTAGAGAAATAGTTTTAACAACGAACGTTTCATTTCCTCATTTAGAAGATAATTGACTGTTTGCTATAAAATTCTTGCAAGTAGTTAGTTTTTACGGATTTAATTTGTTTTATGAGAATACTGTACAATGGCACCATTTGTAGAGTCTGCAAATGACGTAGCTTTGCTTGGTTTAAAAGAACCTTGCTTTAAACATTTTCTTTCAAAACTCGGGGCTTCAAACGCATGACCTCCGGTCCGGACATATTATAGAGCCATGGACATGTGCCATGTCTGCTTTTTTTGTTACGTTTTTCAATTATCTGCCGAGAGCAAAGAACTTTCAGTTCCAACAAAAATAAAAACACTACTAGAATGAAATTGATTTATAGAAAGCAGTTAACCGCTGAGTTCAAATAGTGCTCGGAATGGAGTCTAAAATCAGTTGAATCACTTTTTCAATAAAATGTGGCGTCCAAGACCGCTATGGCCGCTCGTTAATCAGCCTCTTAAGTCTAATGCATTAGGAGATAAAATATAGAGAGGAACATTATTTAAAAAAAACCTCGTTATTATATTTTTTTATTTAAAATCTTTATATCTATATTTCTATCCCAATATTATTAACAGGAAAGATTTGTATTTTTGGATTTTTGTATGTTATGAATAAACTTAAAAACTACTAGACCGATTTTAAAAATTATTTCAGCAATAGAAAGCTACATTATCAGCGAGTAACATAGGCTATGTTATGTGTATAGTATATCTACATTGCATCCGTGTGAAGCCGGGGCGCGTTGCTAGTAATAATATTATAAAGAGGCAATATTTTTATTTTTGTATGTTATGAATAAACTCAATAGCTACTGGACCGATTTTAAAAATTATTTCAGCAATAGAAATCTATATTATCAGCTAGTATCATATATATTATATATATAGTAGGTACATCTTCATTACATCCATGTGAAGCCGGGGCGCGTTGCTAGTCTATTTAAATATTTAAAAAAATCGGTCTTATTACCCTTTTAAATGCCATATGCACTATTTTGTTATCCGAAAGAGGTTAGTTTTGAATCATAGTTCTGACGACCACGCTTGTATCTCTAAATGGATTTTCTATGTATCCTTCACGAATGTTCTGTTTTCATAAGTTCTCTCAATTCCAAACATATATGTTTACAAACATTTCGTCTCCTGAAAACTTTAGCGGAAGTGACGATGAATTATTCGTAATATGCCCACAGATTAAACGAATGAGCACTATTTAAGTTTGCTGAATACTTTCTAACATGTGTTGCTAGTTGTCTTGTTATAGATTAGGGGTTGTGTTAAATTGTAAAAGTTCGTTTTACTATACTTACCCATATCAAGTGAATTTTATGCCAATGTTTGAAATTACCTGTTGAATTACTATATTTGTTGTTGTTTGTCGTGAATCATGATGTAAAGTCTCAGGGGTGAATGTCGAAAAGTTACATTTAATATAATTAGTTATATATTCAGTATTCGAATAAGCCTAAATGTGCATGATTCGGGATTTGTTACAGCCTTATGACAATAATTAAAGATGTCGCTACTGTATTAGGGCAGTTAGATCAACGTAAATTACAGGATACAAATTACAAACATAGTGAAATAATATAAAAGTCCAAAAGAATACCGTTGTTTTGTCATTCTATATATAGTTCCTAGAATAGATTAAGAGAATATTATATTAAGGAAATTCCGTAGCAAGGTTTATCCAAAAGTCATTTCAGTGTTTTAAATTTAAAACAGCCCTTCAATCTCAACTCTTACTACATTTCCTCCATCACGGGTTGTCTTGAGAAATAGCTTTAAGAATTTAGAAATATTTGATGGTATTAAATCCAGTTTTAAGTTTCTTTGTAAATGTTATACAATTTAGTATTATTAATAATTAATAACGAAACAAAGAATGTTATTTTTAATTAATTTAATAAAATATCAAGTCTAATTCAAATAATTCTGTCTTAGTATAATACAATTATATATAAAGACGTATAAAAATAGTTAAACTAAGCCTGAAACCCGAATTTATGAGTGAATCAAAACAGTAAAATATATTAAGAGGGGAGTAAAGTTATTACGCTCTTGCGGCCGTTTAAATAATCTCAGAATGCAATAAAAGCTGCTACGATGTATTTATAGCGAGAATTACTTTAAAACCGATACACAGTCAAACCGGTTTTGAGGAGTTAGGAGTGTGGTGAAGGAATGATAATGTATGTGATGTGTGTCACTGACCAAGAATTTTCTACTCGTATTGTTAATAATTTTAAATAGAAGGTTTGGTTTCATTCATTCATCGTCTTCTTCTTTCTGCCCTTTTTGCCAAGATTGGGTATTGTCGTTCCCACTGTTTTATATATTTTTTTTGCAAATGTCACTTCAAATAATTATATTAGTGTTGTGTAGTATTTAGGCTTTTAATTATATTTAACCATCGAGGCGAGCAATTCACCACAGTCCACTGGCTGCACAATGCACATATTATCGGAAAAGCACACTTTTTTATTTATATGACTGATTTCAAATGACATTTTACTTTTAAAACGCTCTTTTTGAAAACTAAACTATGGATAGCCATTTTATTCTTTCTTAGAAAATTATTAGAAATATAAGGGTTTTTTAATAATATATAATTTTAATTTACTATATATTTTTGTTAAATCGCAAGATTTTGTTCAATTTCTTAATATGTCAGAATGTTCGTGGCATTAATTATATAGAATAAGAATTACTTTGAAATGTTTGTAGTCTCTCTAGTAATTTTTAGTCTAGATTTTTAAGTGCTTTTAATCGGTTTTTGTCGCTTTCTAAGAATTTTGCTACATAATTAACCCCGAGTGTTCATTGTAGTTTGAGGCGCTAAAATTCAGTAAAGTTATATCAAAATATACCGAACAATAACCCAAAGTAAAGTTTAAATGTTTGCCCCGTATAACCGGTTTTTTGAAAACCGGTTTCAAGGACCATAAAAGCCCCTGTGATGTATTGCAAGTCCACCGAAGCCCATTAGAGGGAGCTTGCAAACATCTCACCAAACTAAATGGTTGCTTGACTGAATGTAAACGCGCTTTGATGTAGTCACAAATCATTGAGGTTATGTTTTTTATCGCTAGAATAATCTGGTATGCCATTTATGACACGGATTATGTTAACATATCGGCATACTATCGGCATATATAATACGGCAACTTGAATCTGTTATATATATTTGAATGGTCATATGTAAAAACTCTTTCGTCGTAAACATAAAGTCGAACAAAATAATAAATTGTTTTTGAGAATATTTGATCTAAAGTAAATAATTTGTTATGAATTCCCAAAGTTGCTGAAGAGTTCAATGCATATTACAAAAGTTTCTTAAATGATTAGACTAGCTGGTATCCGCAACTTTGTCTGAGTGGATACAATCTATGTGTTAAATTTACATAAATATCTGTTGAGTATTTTTGGATTTTAGCGTGAACAAACAGCTACAGACTAAAACGTTCAAAATCATTTTTATGTATAGGTACTGTTCCCTTTCTTTAATCGCCTCTCCATTTATAGTTAAATTTTTCAGTGTACAGAAATTTTAATCCTATAGTTTTATTGTATGCATAGAAGAGTAAGTGTTCATTAGAAAATTTAAGTATCATTCATTATTATTTAAAATCTCATTTGTTTTCATAAATGCAATGAAAATAAACCTCTACAGTCTCTCACAAGACAGTAATATCGGTTGTTTAAGTTAGACTTTTAATCTAAAGTTAAAATTTGTTATAAATTGAGACGGATAGTAGTTTCAGAGTTCACGCTATCTTTATTACGATTTAATGTTTTTGAGGATATTTTCAGAGATATCTTTTAGACTAGGATTTAAATAAATATAAAATAGGTCTGAGAAAATTTTACTTTTAAGTAAATTTTAAGGAAAATGCATTTCGATACATTGTGGTAACCAACAGAGTTTTTACGTTATGTTACGCTTTTTATCTATGTATAATATCCGATTTCAAGTATCCTTATACAATTATACAACTTTATATCTATGTAGGAACCGAGAGCTAAATTAAATAGAATTTATATTGTCTTTTATTAACGCGAGTATCACACATTTAAATAAAATACTGTATACCGGATCAAAACGCGATTTATTATGTCTCCCCGTGACCACGGTTGCTGAAAAGCATCCAAATCGTCGGGATAAATAATTTAAACAATATAAATAATAAATCGCGTTTTAATCAGGTATACAGTACTTTATTTAAATAAATAGGATTTCTTTATTGTGAATACATAAAATAAAAAATAAATAGATGGTGTAGTTTTAAAAACTTACAATACTTACATGGGAGGCGTCGATTTAGAGAGTCGAGATAGTACATATTTCTTATGGGATAAGAAGAGATCACATTATTTTCCATATGCTCCGATCTATTTTCATACACTCTCGTCGGTTTCGAGTACTTTTGACCTGACCCTTTTGAAGAACGTCTCCGGTTAGCGATAGGTCTCATATAAAAATGTATATTTTAACGCTGTCGTAGCGCGACATCATGTCACCACAAACGCAATTCCTGAATTTTTGCAATCATAAGATCGCGGGTTGCCACCTTCTTCTTCAATTCAAATTTTTTTGACATTAATATGTCAAAAAAATATAGATATTTTTGACATATTAATGCGTTTTATTGCATAAAACTAAAACCGTAAAAAATCAGAACCGTCGTTGTTATGTTCTACGATCACGACGATTTATTCATACTTACTACAATAAACAGTTAATTATGTAGTAATATTCTGAAAACGACAAAAACCGATTAAATAAACCTGTAAAACTATACAAAAAAACAAGAGATGTACTTCAATCGTTGATTGGTTTGATTTTAATTTTGAAATAATTCTATATAATTGATGCCATGATAGTATTGCAGGTCTTGAGCAATCTCATTTTGAAGTACTGGACGTCATTGCAAAGCAATGGCGATCGAAAATCACAAATATTTTAGATTTTTTAAATAATGTAACAAGAGTTTTGTATTTTATTGTGTCTTTTGATATTTCCAAATGACTACACGTCATAATAACAAGAATCGCATACAAAATTCAAAGAAGTTTAAAAGAAGTAATTGTGTTGGAGAAGTGTGCCTTTCGTTGCATTTCTTAAACTTAAATGACTTGCCGAAGTGCGAAGTCAGTACTTTCGTGTTTGCAATTTCTTGGAAAGTTATCCTGTTGCAATATCCAACTAATATGTAACAATAACATTTTAAAGCTGTAATATTTTCTTGATAGAAATTATTTATTTCAAGACTTATTTTTTATATAATATTGTTTGTGAGTTTCCTTTTATGGCCATAAGGCTAACTATACTACGATATATTTGGGTCAAAGAGCATTTAATTTTATTTTAGAAAGAACTACTAATTAGTGTAAATATAATTAAATACCGAATAATGTAAACTATTATGAATTCCCGAGAGTGGGGCATGAAACAGACACATTTTTGTGTCTATTCCACCAATCATAATATAATTACATACAAGTAGGTGATATTCCGTGCCAAGCGCGACCGATTTTTCTTTTAAATTTTGTTACCTTATTTTAAAAAATGTTCTATGTACTAAAATAAATATACTAATAGTTTGTAGGTATTCTGCTAACAAAGTGGATTGTTTTATCTGATGAATGAATAAAAAACGTACTTTTATATTTGATAGGATACGAATATTAAATAGTAATAAGTAAAGACATATATAAAATACTATGGATAAGAATCAAACGATGTTTTTCATGATTGTTACAAAATCGGATCCAATCAATGCTTTTACTCAATCAAGAAGTGGAATCAAAAGCTCTGACAAAAGAAACCTTTCAGATCGAAGACTGTGTTTTGATTCATCTAACGATAATGCATATGTTTTTATAACTCAATATTTTAAAGAATAACCTTAAATTCTTAAAATTCTCTTATAATTTTATTGCTTCTCTTGTTTCTGTATGTTTCAAATTCAAGATAAACTAAAAATTGAATATTCCTCGTGATTTTCTATTCCGTTTCTTCCGTATAAACGATGATCTCACGTGACGAGTGTTTCAATTCTTATAAGGAATGGCAGTGTGGGGATTCATATTCATGGAAATGTCTGTGCACGTATTGTATTCAAGGCGGTTGCGATAGAATTGGTACTTGTTTAAGTTTCGTGAAATATAGTGTTTTATATTTCCCTATAGAGAATCATGTGTGTCGACCGCCTCTGTGGCTCAGTGATAAGTGGTATGCTTATCACAGGAGATTCTGGGTTCGAATACTAGGGGAATAAGTTTAAAAATTTGCCTCGGTTGGGCAGGACATAGAAGACTGAACACCTACTTGCCTGTAATCCTTGCCTTGCCATCAGTGAAACAGATACATAAATTGATCTGCCTTATGCCCATGACATAGTGTATATTGTTGATCGAAGCTCATGCCCCACTAGGGGATTACAATATGTTTTTATACATAGATAAATGTGTGAGAGATTTTATTGATCTTAATAAGATTAGTCACCCTTCAGTTCAAGTTTTTTATACACAAGTAATCTATATAAATTCAAACCAATGTATGTTTGTCCTCTATGCACTCCTAAACATCCGATTATGACCAAACTTTGGTGTATTGTTCTGCATACACTCGTGAAGTTTGGAGGAGGAAAAATATAACCAAATACTTTTCTACTTTATGTGAGTGGCATTGCAACGTATGCCGAGTACAACTAATTTACAATAAAATATACCAAAATGTTTATCATTATCATATACCTAGAAACCAAACCTATGTATGTCAAAAACAAATTGTGACAAGAAAATTTTCTAACACAAACAAAAACTTCTTTGCATCGAATAATAAGACACGAAAAACGTTTATTTTTAAATTTCTAAATATATCTTTTTTAGTTTAAAAGTAAAATAAGTATAAGAAATCCGAGCATTCCCCATTTAATCTCATTTTCAGAAAACCCTAAATCTTTTAATTCTACTTAGTTGGAATAAAAATAAATACATTTCATCTATTCAATATAAACTTGTATGTTTTAAAAATACTTTTTATGTACCTTTAACATCAACAGTGGGTATTTTAAAGTTTCATAAGACTTTCGGTATAGTGTTGGCCATTTTTGGTTAAATTGTGGGCAGTTTAATGTAATCCCCAACAACTTGGCCATCTGTTCTGGTAAATAAGGTTTTATAGTCCTTCTTAACCGTTGAAATAAGCCTTAAACTCATTCTCGTTTGTACCTTGACCGTCTGAGACCATAGCACTAAAATTTAGTGTTGGGTAGTACTGGACTTCAAAAAGAGTTTGTAAGAGTAGCCTCTTTTTCACTCTGAGCCAGTACAATGTCCCACTTCAAATCAGGCGAGGCGTATGAAGCTCGAAGCATAATTTGTACTAGCGAGTATTAATATTATGACATTTGATGGTTTTTTTTATGGTTATTTAGGACCCAAATATATCGAGAAAAAACGAGCGCGACATAAAATTTGCAGTAGTAGTACATTTTATAATTTCGAGCCGCTCTTACATTTTGACGTCATGTCCGGGACAAATATACCGCATCTTGTATGTACTACTCAACACTACTAAAATTATATTACTTAATAAAAAATTCCATTGAAAGCTATAGATTTAGATGGATATTTGAATAGGTAAGAAAATAATTAAATATGTTATTGAGAAAAAGCAAACAGAATGATGATATGCTAATCTATCGGACTTGAGTGGTTGCGTTGACTATATATACTATACTTTATTTCAGAGATTTTTTTCTCATTGATTAATATCTAAATTTCTAATATAGCATAAAAACTAATAGAAGTATGAAAATTTGATAATACATTTGCATACATGCCTATTTTTTTAAGATAATGTTTTATGGCTTCTACGTTATTATATGAGTTTTTGTATATCTTTATTCACATGAACCTTATATCGTATTCTAAACTGATTAATTTTTAAAGTATGTGATTAAATGCTAAAGCTCATACTATATAAAGTAATTACTTTCTATTATTCATTATATGAACGAATTTTAAAAGAGTATTTTAGGTACATTTAAAAAAAAATAAGTTTAAATATATATTCTTCAATTAAACAAAAATACAAAGGATATTAAACTTGGCTGAGATATTTTGGCACTAAAATGTATTGCTACAGGCACGCCTCGGAATTTACTACGTCTTAAAATTTGCACGAGATGTATGTCTAGTTCCAACTGTTTCAACTGTTTCAAGTGAATGTATCAAAGTTACTATGAAATGTTCTAGTAGTAACATTACTTTATGTATAACTGCATAAGTATAAAGGAATAACGTATAGATCATGATATTTTACGGCGAATGAACTTATAATTTTAGAAATTAAATAAAATTGGATCAAAAAAAAGTTTTAAGGAGAACTAAATTGTCGACATTACATACAAACGTATTGAACATAACATTCATTGTGATATTACTAAAGCGATTATTTCTTAGTAATATGCAGTTATGTGGCTTGCAATTCTGATGACCTCTTGTACTTCAAAGTTCAGAACAAGACTCAAAGTTCCAGTATCAGCGAGTTTGCAAATAACAACTGATCGTTTGCCTTGAATATTTTATATGCGCAACAACATACACATTCACTTATGTTTTGCTCTATGATTCAATTTCCATCTGAAATACAAGTAAGTATTTATGAAGTACGATTTTAGTATAATATCCCCGTATCTAATTTAAAAATGATCGATTCCTTTATTGAGAAACAAATATTGACACGACTTCAAAACTCCTGTCTTTTCTTTATACTCTTCTTCACGTTCTTAAAATGAAAATAATAAGGGCTTGAAGTATTGTAGCGATATCAATTATTTTGTTTAGTTAAAATATATTTTGTCTCGCTAAATCGCATATAAAAATACTACAGAACGAAAGAAACAAAACATACTTTTACTATATCAAGCTTATAATAATATGTTTATGAATAAGATCGTTAATCTGTAAGAAAAAATCGGTACTCCAGCCACTAACAACATTAGAATAAATCCAATGCCTAATTTCAGCACTAAAAAGCCTAGAGGCAAAGAAAATCCATGATAGGATAAATAACGTCCTTTCCGCAGTTAATGGCTTTGTTCATGTAAATAATTGCATCTCTCGGCCCGTGAGCCAGGATTACGTGGGCAATTACCACGGCCTCGGTACATCCTACATAAACCAGTGAAGCTTGTGTGAGGATGCTTAGACCCTGTAAACCTGGATTACTAAGCTAATTGCTAGGACTGTGGACAAGATTCGTGCATCTGTAATTAATTGTAACTTGTGAGTAATTCGGCTCGTGTTTTTAATGCTTTTCTGAATCGATTTTAAATGTATTTAACGTCAATTGTGTAAAAATTAACAAATTTTCTTTTCATTACTGTTTTTTTTTTTTTTTTTTTGTATGGTATCTCGCTGCTGGCCCTAGTGGCCTCGGCAGCTCAACGCGGACAAGATTGGCGAGCACTGTGGCTCAGCCTTGAAATTAGGGGTTTTGCTACGACACGCCTAAGGGCGTCTCCTGCGAGACACGTACCTCGGCTTGGGCTGCCGTAGGAGGGGAGGGAGCCTGAAGGGCTGGACGGTAGCTCACCCGTGTGAGGGATGCGCGGAACAAGGGTCCTCGCCTTCGCCGTCGAAGGCGCTGTACGCGGGTCTGAGGTGAAATGTCCGCCCGGGCGGAGTCTAATCTAGCATTGGCTACTGTGATAGGATCGTCAGGATCCTCTAAAACGTGTCTGGGTCTTCTCCAGAGAGCCTAATCGGGATAGGGGTAATAGTTGATTGCATTGCGAACCAACGGGTTGGGGTGGTTTATAGCCTTGTCGAAGTAACGTTTCGACGCTAACTTCATCCATTGGGCTATAGTGGGTAGCTCCAGATCGTGGTGGAGATCGACATTTCGCACATAATACGGTGCTCCAGTAGCGATTCGAATAAACCGGTTCTGGACCGACTGTAATTTGTGGATATTGGAAGGGGCGATATGAGCAAAGGCAACACTCGAATAGGTCATGCATGGTCGAATGCATGCCTTATAGAGTGTCACTTTATGCCTCAGGGACATTTTATTTTTGGAGTCTAAAAGGGTACGGAGTCTGGATAGGACAAAGGAGGCCTTTTTATGGACCATTCTAACGTGTTTGTTGAAGGTCAGGCTACGATCAAGGGTAACACCTAGGTATTTGGCTGATTTCTGCCAGGGAATGGATCTACCGTAGAGTTGAATCTCTCGGTCTATTAGGAATTTGGCCCTAGTATATGGGTTTCTGGGATTACCGGGAGGACCACGAGCAAAGAGTACTGACGCACTCTTTTCCGGGTTGACTTGGATTCCCCATTTCTGGAACCACTCACCGAGGCGGGTGGTTGCAGTCTGGAGAAGCGCTGTGATGATCCTTTTATCCCGGTGGGAAGTGAATAGGGCAGTGTCGTCCGCGAAAAGCGCAATGTGCACTTTAGGCGTTTTAGGAATATCGCTAGTGAATAACGAAAACAGGAGGGGAGACAGGACAGAGCCCTGGGGGACTCCGGCCCGTATACTACGGGGAGAGGAGAGCGATCCTTCTACGCGATAGCGAAAGGAGCGGTTTGACAAGAAATCGTGTATGATACGCACGAGTCTGTCTGGCACGTTGAGTTGGTAAAGCTTGAAAATTAAGCCGTTGTGCCAGACCTTGTCAAACGCTTTCGCTATATCGAAGAAGAGGGCGCCCGTGGGAATGGATCTATTTCTATTTAAACCGGAAAGGATGTGTTCCGTTATGCGGTGGACTTGATGGACACAGGAGTGCGCTCGTCTGAAACCAAACTGTTCGTCGGGCAGAAGGCCTTTGTCGACGACAGTGTCCCAGAGACGCTTTTTAATTAACTTCTCATACAACTTACACAGTGTATTGAGAAGGCTTATGGGTCGATAGCTATTGGGATCGTTACGGGGTTTGCCCGGCTTGTGGATACCAATCACAATTGCCTCCTTCCACTGTGTCGGAAAGGCGCAGTTGACAAGGAGGGAATTGAAAATGGTCACAAGTAGACATATCAATTGGGGAGGAAGGGATCTGAGGACCCTGTTCGAGATGGTGTCAGGACCTGGGGATTTTCTAGGTAGGGAAGCCTTGATCAAAGCCTGCACTTCGTCTACGGAGGTGGGTGGTAAGGGCTCGTCTGAAACGGGGAGTGCAATACGACGATCGACTTCGCGGTCGATCGTTTCTACGTGAACTGGGTCAGTGTTAACTAGATATGGAGTGCATTGCTCCTCTAGTTTTTGGGCTAAGCATTCGGCGTTGTCGGCGTCGTCAAAAGCGTCAGTCTGATTGGGCCGTTTGAGCGGAGGCATGATCGCGACCGTTTCTGATTTGAGACTCCTCGCAAGCGACCAATAGGCCGTGTGCGAGGGTGAAAGTTCGCTGGTTAAGCGGTCCCATCGTTCGTTACGTAGTTCCCGCATACGTGCCTTAACCTCTCGTTGTAAGGCACGAAGCGTTCTACGGTTGTCGTCTGAGGGTGCGTTGTCATAGGCGCGAGTAGCTGCGTTCTTCTCAGTCAGTAGTTGTCTGGCGTCCGGAGGAAGTTCCCAACGTTGGTTAAAATCATCGGGAATCAACCTGGACGCGCATTCAACTTTGGACTGGATATGTCTAGTGACTGAGGAGACCGCAGCTAACGCTTGGTCCGTCGAGTCAAGTCGTTCCGGTATAGACTCTAGCTCAGGCGAGTCGATGGGCTTGAGGGCCTCATCTAACTTTTGCCAGTCAACTATAGTCTTGTATCGTCTTTGTAAGCAGTCGGGGGGGCCTAATTCTATAAGAACGGGTCGGTGGTCAGAGTCAAGTTCATGTAACGTTTCTATAGAGCGTAACTGGAGAGTAACGTTCCTTAGAATCGCCACGTCGAGTACGTTTCCGCGGGAGAGGCTCATATTACTGAAGTGAGTCGGATAAAGGGGAGCTATTACTTGGAAATTAAGTACGTCTTGTAGTCGGTCTAGTATGTTACCGTTAAGGTTGTTGGCAGAGCTATTCCAGTTCCAGTGTTTGCTATTGAAGTCGCCGGCCAGAATGACCGAGTCTCCCATAGCAAACAGGGCCCTGAGATCGCTCTCCAAAACTCTCTTAGTGGGTGAGAGGTAGACCGAGGCGATTATGACGGGCTGATGACCGGTCATAGCCACCCTGACTACTGAGCATTCTAAGTTAGTAAGCGTAGGCGGGTCAATAGGCATGCAGTGCAGTGCGCGTCTGTAATAAATAACCGTGCCACCGAGCCGGCCGTCACGGTCACTTCTTACAGAGTTATAATTCGCTAGTCGCGGAGTTCGAACGCTAGGTTTGAGGAAAGTTTCCTGCACTAGCATGATATCGACCGGGTGTCTCGTCACAAAGTCCTTTACTAAGTCAATCTGTCGTTTTAAGCCGTTAGCGTTGAATGTCACTAAGGACAAAGATCTTGTCTTGAGCCTACACGTGGCTGTATCTATTGCGTTGTGTTGGGTAATTGATACTGCCAGATTGATGCGATTAGGTTGGCGTGCTCGAATGCTGCGTTTACTCGCAGTTGGGGGTCAGAAGCGCTTTCGCGTATTTTTTGCGCGAAAGCGATAAGTTCGGGCACGTTGAGTGCCTGAATGAAGTCTTTTACGAGGTACAACGCGGCGGAAAGGTCCGTCGCGAGTCCCTCGTGGGGCGTGTTTGGTTTTGTAGGTAACTGTTTAGCCTGGACCGGCCGAGTTACCTTCGTAGGCTGAGCCGGAGGGCTCGGAAGAGGGACCGGTGGTAAAACCGGAGTAGCCATTAGAGGCTGAGGACCTATTGTCTGGGTGGAAGGAGGCTGAGATGCCTCCGGGATTGGGGGTTTGTTGGTGGCTTGGAGTGGTTTACTCCAAGCGTTGTGGGTGGGTGGAGGTGCGGGTACGAAAGTTTCCTCGATAACCTTGAGACGCTGCCCAGGACGAGCCGCCCCCCCCGCGCCTTACCGGCCTCTTGTGTGGTTTGGGGGCCCTGGTACAACCACGGTAATTCGCGGGATGCCCAGTTTCCCCGCACAGCACGCAAGCGGGTGGTTCGGCACAGGGAGAAGGCCTTTCACAGGCAGCGGTCCCATGATCGCCTAGGCACTTAACGCACCTTTCTTTAGCGAAACAGTTTCGCGCGGCGTGTCCGTACAATTGACAGCGGTGACACTGTCTCGTGAACGAATGTTTATTCGGGGTCTCGATTTTGAGCCCAGTGAGCTTGCAGCACTCGCGCAAGTTAAAAACTTTCTTTCCTCTAGGGGAGAGTTCTAAAACCGCTAGAACCATGTCGTACGGCTGTTTGTTGGTCCGATTGATCATTCTAAAGACCTCTTTTACAGGCAGATCCTGTTCGCGGAGGTCTGTTAAAACGGGCTCGGGTTCGAGCTCCTTAGGGATGCCGCGTATTACTACTCGAAGGACGCGCTCGTCCGGGAGCGGGAAAGAGTGACCGCCTATGTTTTCGGCGCGGAGATGGGCTGTAAGTAGCCTGTGATGGGCTGGGGTGTATACTTGGACCCTAATATTGTCCCTTGTTGTTTGGGCTTTAAACTGAATGGACTTCGAGTCCAAGAACTTCGATAGGGCAGGCCAACATGCCTTGTCCCTAATGTAAACGGGGGGAGGAGTTTTTGGTTTCTCCGCGGGGATTTCACGGATGACTTCCGTGGGAATAGGCTCTTTGACTAGAGGGGCCGCGTCTATTTGCGCGCGTTTTGCGGGCGGTCCGCCTTTCGCCGAACGCTTCTTCTTGCGTCCGGTGACGGTTTCGAAACCGTCGCTTGAGCTCTCCGGCTCTGAATTAGGTGCCTCTGAGGCCGCGCTGTATGCCGACATTTCGGAGTCGGCACGAGAAGGAGGGCGCGAGACGTTTTCGCGTGAGACGGCGGCGATCGCGGTGGACGGCGCGGCGATTGATTCTAATTGCGCTTGAGGCGCGATAACTGCGGCGACGGAACGCGGCGCGGGATTCGGCGAATCGGCTCGGGCCGACGAACGCGACGACGAACGAGACGACGAACGCGATGATTTGCGCGACGGTGTTGGCGAGCGCGGAGGCGTACGTAACGCCGGTCGAGACGCGGGACGCGAGTCAGAGGAGTTTACGAACTCCTTAAAGGTCTCAGGGTGCCGAAGTTCAATGATCCTCAGCAACCTTCGAAAGTCGTTGTCCATGGACGACGGTTTTTGGGTATTTTCCCACTCCATACTGGGAGCCAGTAGGAGCGGTTGTGTACCTAACACCTACAGTGTGTGAGTACCTAAGCAAAATGTAGTGAGTAAATGTGTCTCTCGCTGGTGATAGCGAGAGGTGAGGTATCGCAACCTAACCGGCCCGTAGGGGGGGAACTTGGCGGGAACCCCTACAGATGTGCGATGGGACCCGTCCAACAGTGGACCCTGATTACACCTGGTCGCTAGAGAGCAGTTGGAGTACCTGCTCCCCTTGGCAGTGCCTACTAGGAGGACACCAGGCACGCACAGGGACGTGAAGGAAGCGGACGGGGCTGTACGCGCCTTGAAAAAGGCGCGGCGTTTGCACCCCGTACAAACACTCCCGCCCGGAGGCGTTAACCGCCCGATAACCGTTTGACACCGTTAGGTGGCTACCGGAGCGGCCGCAGGTAAACCCACGTAAATCGATTTACGAAACAAATGCGTAGGGCGAACCCAGCGCACAATAAGAGCACTGCTCAGCGAGCGAACGAACAGAGCGTGCGCACGGCACGAGCGTCGGTCACCGAATGACTCAGCAAGGAGTGATTCAGCGAGAGAGCGCATTACCGAACGACCGCACGGACCGAGCGTCGAGCGCAGAATGTAAAAAAGTTCAGTTTCTTTACTGTTCAGCTCTAGCCTCCTTTGACTGGGGTCTGGGCAAAATGGCCGCTCCAAATGGGTAAAATTCAAAATTAATAATAATATCAAGCACAACCGTTCATACGCGTTTCACATTCAATCTACGGATTTCCAAAACAAACAAAAATAAACGAAAGCCATTACATTACTAGTAGCCAGTACATTTCTAGTTATACATATACCCACTATCTCTCTTTTCCAACATAGTTACTGTTAAATGTATATTTAGTTATTTATTTTATTGTGATTACATTATTTGTATTTAATTATTCTATTAATCATTGAATACTTTTATATACCCCCTATCTTCATACATATATCTCAAGCTTCAATTCCTTTCTATCTAGGTTGCCTGGAAGAAATTGCTTTGAGCAATAAGGCCGCCTTACTATATTTCTGTTTTTCTTTATATTAATTCTTTAGTTTAAGTTTTTGATATAAAAGTGTAAATAAATAAATACCCTGTGACTGAGTTATTTCACCTAGCGCCAAGTGGGTGTCGTACTCGTCTGTCGAAACCTTATGCTCAAATTATACGTCTACGAAACTCACATTTATAAGGAATTATTTTTCACAACGTTATACTTGTAACTAAATAGAAGCATTACGAGGTAAATTATGCCGCTGACGAAAGCAATTTACTAATCCTGATAATGTATGAAACGTAAATACATCACCTTTAACAAGTCAGGCCCTAATTGTAATCGCATTTTACGCGTCTAGACGTAATATTGATTTAGGATTTTTCACGGATGATTTCACTGAAAATTCCTTCGTGTACTCATGTAGTTGATTGACTGACACAATAGGACTTGTGAGGACAGAATCAAGTGCCATTGAGGAGTAACTGAAGGTGAAACGAGCGAATTATGCTTTCGTTGGGCGAAATTTACACGTGTTTAAACATTTATGAATAAAACCTACATAAAAATATTGGTTGTTGTATTTAAAAGGAAAATTATTAAATGGTGCTTAATATTACGAGAATATCAAATTTTGCAGGTAATTTAAAAAATCATATAATCGTACAATTACTGCAAAATTAATATTTTTTTGGGTTAATTAAAAGAGGATAGTTGTCAGATAGTTAATGTCAAGCATCGCTATTATTGTTCTAATGAGAAAAACGATTGGTTAACTTCATCATTTGTACTTAAAAACTAACAGGATATAAGTTATATAATCAACTTAACTATTTAAATATGATTTATGAACATCTAAATTTCCTTACTTCTCCATTAATGATATCAGAAATAATTGATTTTTTTTTTTACAATTCACATGCGTGACCCAGACTCCCGGTAAAACTGTTGTGCCTTCCAAAGTTTCACCAGCTGTTCAATTCATATTAAATATTTAAAAAAATTTATGATGTAATAAAATATTTCGAAAGAAAAAAAAGTGAGTGTGCTTTAGACACTACAACTGAAAAACTTTTTCTCAACAAACAGATATATTGTTACAAACAAACAAACATTGACGTATTAGACAAATAAAGGAAATAACCGAATGCTCGAACTAAAAAGTAGGTAGACGGCGCATCATTGACTTGTTCTGTGGCTGAGGTATCACCTACCATCAAGTGAACCTAATGCTCGTCTGTCGATATCTAACAAAAAAAAACTTTCGTTCGCCTCGGCCAATCACACTTTTCGTAACGCTCCCAAAACTATAAAAATCTTAAGTATTTATTGAATTTAATATTTGTAATATATAAAGTAATATTCGAAAAAAAATACCTTTGTCAAATTCACGCGGAAAAAATCTTATTACGAGCTTTCTTCCTCTGTTTAGGCACAAAGCGGATTACAAATGGATTAGTCCGTCGCCATAAATCTTATTACAGGCCAGAATAAGCTTATTTGCATAAACTTAATTCGAATAAGGAAAATAACAATTTAGCAATCTTAACGTATACTTGAAATATACGCTAATAATATTATATTTTAATATGGACAGTTCGTTTGTTGTTAATTTCTATTTAAAAAAATGAAATTATCACTAACAGATCCTCATCAGTCAGCTGTGTCAGTTAATATTTTTACTACATTAATAACTTTTGAGTTAATAAATTAGATAAATTTAATAAAGTCCGAAAAAAAATTGTTTAACATTACTTTCACATATAAGTAAACTTCAATTGTACAAATAAGATTGCTCTTTAGTACATGTAGAAAAAATAAGTGCTGATATATTGTATGTACATATATATAGAATATAGATATAATTTAACTAGAATAATTTCGTGAGTAATTTCGAAACTATAGAAAATCTTGAATTAAT
This sequence comes from Anthocharis cardamines, assembly GCA_905404175.1. Lineage (NCBI taxonomy): Eukaryota > Metazoa > Arthropoda > Insecta > Lepidoptera > Pieridae > Anthocharis > Anthocharis cardamines. The sequence goes on from FR989959.1 coordinate 8,984,489, forward strand.
TTCAACAGAAAAGCCATGCATTTAAATAAACAGACAAACATTCTTTCACATTATAATGTAAATAATTTCAGATTCAGATTTGTTTATTGAGAGGAATTATTTTTTTGCGTTTATAGGCATCCGGCTATTTTTATATAAATCAGTCCACAATTCTAAAATCTGTTAAATTAATTAAAAAACGATTATATTTTCTTTCTCTTCTTCCGCATGTGTCTATAGGAATTCTCTCCGCTAAACTCCTGAGAGTCTTGTGTCTGATCGTCACAGCAGTTTGTACAGCATTGCATGTGTGGACCACCATCACTAAAACAAAGGAACATTCTTCACTTTATGAAAAAACGTGCTAGATTTCTTGAAAACGTGTGCCGTAAATATAGTATTTATAAGAAACATCGACTCCTAGGTAGAAGCCAAAGTATATGGCATTTCTACCCACTAAAACGCCTCAGTGGCCTTTTTCAGGGTATTAAGACTCTTAAAGATCTCCATTGAAATAGATCGGAATACCTACTGTAATTTGGTTCCTTTTTATAGTTGTAAAACCCATTAACTACCGTTACTTAACCAACCCATAAAATGCAGTTATTAACGGTTAATTAATATAATAATTATCCGAATGCGATCTATAAAGTTGATATTGTATTTGTGCTTTTTATAAGATTGCCCCAAAAGAAGAAGGAGATAGTATGCATGTATGTTTCAATAACAATAACTTCTAAATTAGGAGTGAGGCGTATTTATCGTAACAAATATTAATCACAGGTATTCAACGATAACAGAAACAGTTGTTCCTGCGATTGTGAAATATCCGTTATTGAAAATATCATGCAACTGTTCAACAAATACTAGTAATGGTCAAGCCGATACAAAACAACTGTGATTGTTACCTGTCTCAGTTAAACATATATGATTGTCGCGTGATAAAATGAAATGCACCTAGTATTTATTATCCAAAAAAATACAGTTGGACATTTCACAGGAAGGAAATCACTTTGAAAAGTTACTTCTAAATTAGATCGTATTATCCGTAATTCCTTTAGTATGTAAATAACAGACTGTTATTTAAGAACAGATATTTTCATCTGTGATTATTGAGTAACAATCACAGGTAGAACAGATATCATGTTTGACCTGTGATCACCCATGTCTATTCTAAATTCCTGGAAAAATCTACGTATGAGGTGTCGTTGGAATCCTTATAGTACATTAGATTAACGTTTTTTGTAAGGCGATCGAGTTAATAAAAAATAGAAAGTGTTGGACATACGTATCGTATAAGAATAATCGCTTCTACGCCATTAATCTATCGATACGGACATTCTTCAATGAATATGGCTTTGTCGAGGGAGGACTTTGCTTTATCTTAATATCTAAAGTGCTATAAATGCAGAATATATACCAAACAATTGTACAAATGTACAGTTTTCCGGAGAGATCGATTTCCGATAAAAATTCACGAATCGGTTTACCGTTTTGGTTCAGAACGGATTCGATTCATTCGCCTGTCACGACAAAATCCCGAACCAATCGTTACAGGCATGTTGATGTTAGTGCTGTATAGTCGTTTTACAAAAAGGCAGGCTGGAATTCACGCTGAGCTAACTGGAATTCTAGCAATCAATTTACTATTTTGTGATATTGCCTATACTTTTTTGTTGGAACGTTGAAAAAAAAGTAGTAGTAGCCTAATTCTAAGTAAAATGGCACATCAAATAATACGTCCATTAAATAAATAAATATTTAGCTTGCAATTAATTCACATTTACGCAGCCCAAGACTAAACTTGTAAAATAAATTTGTGGTTATAGTCCGACAGCCGGATTTTTGTTATATGATTTAAATTTTTATTAAAATAGTTAAAGTGTAAAATGAATGAGGTAAAACGCATATTTTTTTTAAACTGCCATAGAATAGTATAATTTGTGAAATTCTTTTTTTAAATATTTCTGTCAACATTCACTGGAGATATGATGGAGCAACTAAATACAATATTTTTTTCTTAGTGTTGTGGCTCACTTGATTTTTTATGTAGTAATTATTGTAATAATAAAGTGAAATACACAATGTGTTTTTATTAATTTCTTGCCTTAACTAACCTCCATGCTTATTGACTATCTTTAGCCCTACTTATAACGATACATACGGCAAGTTTTCAGCAATCCATGAACAGAAGCAGCTGATTTTCATGGCCACAGCGACGTTGTCATCGTCGAACTCAGCTCCTCCAACAGTTACAGCGACAAGATGACCGTGTCTCATCGCTGGTGCCCCTGAATCCTCCTACAATACAAGTACTATATCAAAATAGAGCTTTTCCTGAAGAGAAGGCAAATGACCTAAGAGCTAACGGCGACAGTACGTAGACGCCCACAGCCCCACAGCTACTTGTAATACGAGATGGTTTGCTTTTTTGACCTTTGAGGAATTAATATAGGCGCTCTCAGTTGGATCAATCATAAGAATAAAATTATCTATCTAGAATATATATGAAGATCTTATTAAGATCTATAACTTCTGAGTAAAGAACTTTATTTCAATTATACCATTATGAGTTATAGGAGTATTTTTCGTATTATGTTTAATTCGCCTAACTATTATTTAGCAAGTTCAGTGCCAAATCATAGAAATTTCTTAATAACATAACATATTTGAATAATTAAAAAATAATGCTTTTGTAATAAACGTTATCTAAACTGTAAAAAAAACAGTCCCACAGACCCTTTTTTAACTATCAAATGATTGAAAAAATGACTATTTATTTATCATCTGTAGATTTTTCCAAAATATATAGCATATATTTCCTAGAAACGGATTATCGACAGCTAATTTCTATGTAATTATTCACAATCTAAATTCTAAAACAATCTCAAAAATAAAAATATTGTAGAACATAACAGCATAGCAACAAATAGGATAAAAGAATAGGATCAATTATGTTTGACATAGTATTTTATGTTTTAGAGATGTTCCAAGTATGTAAAGTAGTTAATGACAGCCCTGAAACCCGAATACTTAAAACTACTTGCACAGTAATGTATTCATTAAAAGTTTAATATTCAAATCCTGTTGGTGCAAAGCCAAAACAGTGTTCATTTCAACATAATGTTTTACTCGTAAATTTTACGCTAGATTTCAGGTTTAGCCGCATAAAGTAGTATAATAGATTGCACCGCACGTTCAACTTTAACACGCTTACAGTTGGGAATGTTTTAAAAATTTGTGAAAAATGTTTTAAAGTGGTTTATCGTGTATTTGTAATATTTATTTTAAACAGACGTTGTCCTACAAGTATATTGGCTTCAAAAATAAAATAAATATGTCTAGATTTCAATATGTCATTTTCCCAATTATATTATATAGATTTGCAGTGAACATCAGTTATTACAAAAAATAAATCACTCAAATTCAAATTCAAAAATCATTTATTCATTTAGGTAACACAATGTACACTTATGAACGTCAATAAAAATACATATTCAATGCTTTTAATTTTACATTTACTGCCAGTTCTCAAATCAAGGGCGTAGAACGGACGAGAAGAACTGGCAATAAACTCGCCGTCACTCTTTTTAATCGCCAAGTTTTTGTTTTACAAAATGTTTGTAATGAGCTGCAACCATTACACCATATTGCACATGGCATCTTGAAGTAATTAATTATATTAATAAAAATAAACGAGAAAAAAGAAAAAAACAACAAAGATTTGTCCTCTATCAGCAGTAGGCACAGTGAAATAGGATCCCGCACTTACATTATCGTGGGAACAACACGCAAACACAGTCGAAATAACTAATATCACCGCAAACACGAATTCAAGTCCGACCTGTCACCACAAGTAGCACCCGTTCACGAGCTTGACGCATGGCCAGCCATCGGCCCCCTCGCCATATTTTAGGGAGAGAGACAACCCGACGCATGGACGCCGCCACAAGCAATGACATTCAAGCGAGCATGACGATCCTTGAAATGTGAACTTGGCTACATAAGAAAATAATAATAATAAGTCGTGGATGTTGGATGCCGTTGCCCCGTGGGATGCCGGGCTAAGAATAGCATCCCCCCATTTCTCCCCGTGGGTGTCGTAGGAGGCGACTAAGGGTTACTCATCAGGAAATGGGCAGCAGCGTTTTCCTGTGGATTTGATACCAACACCTACTGCGCTCGCCAACCCGCCTGCCAAGCGTGGCGAGTATTGGCTTTATCCCCCCCACAGATTTATATAAAATATGACCAGCACAACTACAACCAGGCCCCTAGTCCCCGGCAGCCCCGTTAGTCCTGGCTACGGTAGCGGCCATGGAAACGGCGGGGCAAGGGGTGCTAAGAATCACCGGCAGAGATCCGGCTACCACTCCCAACAACCACTGGCCCTGGTAACATACAATGCACGCACTTTGAGGACCGACGAAAAGATTGTTGAGTTAGAAGAGGAATTGAGTAAGATACGGTGGGATGTGATAGGAATATCAGAAGTTCGAAGAGAGGGTGAGGATACGATATCCTTGGCATCCGGTAACTTATTCTTCTTCCGGGAGGGTGATCGACAATCCCAGGGTGGAATTGGGTTTATCGTCCGCCAGTCCCTCATTAACAACATTATAGCTATCGAGAGTGTGTCGAGCAGGGTAGCGTACCTTATACTCAGAATATCCAAAAGGTATTCGTTGAAGGTTATACAGGTTTACGCTCCGACCTCGGCCCACTCAGATGACGAAGTGGAGATCATGTATGAGGACATCAGTAGAGCCATACATACCTCGAAAACACATTTTACTGTTGTGATGGGGGATTTCAATGCAAAACTGGGTAAGAAAGGCGATGATGAGATGAGGGTAGGACAATTCGGTTTTGGGCAACGAAATCCGCGAGGCCAGAGGCTATCCGAATTCCTGGAAAAAGAAGGACTCTTTATGATCGGAATCAGACATACGTTCTTCTATTCGTCGTTTAAAGCCTCACTCGGCGATCGGCCCAGACGGAATACCGCCCTTTTTAATTAAGGACGCTATGTCTGTATTCGTTAAACCACTGCACTTCATTTTTAATTTATCTTTGTCCAATGATACTTATCCCGCAAAGTGGAAAGAATCTCGCGTTACTCCAGTATATAAAAACGGTAAAAAAACAAATATTCAAAATTATCGCCCTGTGGCTGTACTATCTTGTTTTGGAAAAGTCTTAGAGTCAATTTTAAGCTTTCATATTACCAAACAAATAGGAACAAGGCTTTGTAACTCACAACACGGTTTTCGGGCGCAGCGATCAACAACCACAAACCTTCTTAATTTTGTTGACTCGATATCTGGAGCTCTGGATCGAAAGATACAGATAGATGTCACTTACTTTGATCTAAAAAAAGCGTTCGATCGCGTCAACAATGACGTGCTCTTACTGAAGTTTTCAAGGGTGGGATTCGCACCAAAGCTCTTAAACTACTTTGTGAACTACTTTACAAATCGAGTTCAGTATGTGAAGCTTGGTCGGTTCTGTTCCGACTCATTTCCAGTATATTCTGGTGTAAGTCAAGGTAGTGTGCTTGGCCCTACTCAATTTTTAATCATGATAAATGATTTACCGGATGTCCTTGACAGTTCTCAATGTCTTATGTTTGCAGACGACCTGAAATTATTTCTACCTATAGAAGGTCCTGCTGATTGTGAAGCACTCCAATCTGACATAAATAAAGTTTACACTTGGGCCAAGGAAAATGATTTAAGCTTTAATGTTTCTAAATGTAACATAATGACATTCACGCGCTCCCGTACTCCCATGTGTTATTCATATACGATAGATGGCGAAACGCTACAAAGAGTAAACCATATAAAAGATTTAGGTATATTGTTTGATCCAGCACTTACTTTTAATCCTCATATAGAACTATTATGTCAAAGAGCTTTTAAGTTATTAGGATTCATTATCAGGCAAACGGCACGCTTTAAATTAGGAAAAACTGTTTTGAATCTTTATTATGCGTATGTGCGTAGCATTCTCGAGTTTAACGCTATAATATGGAGCCCTCATGAAAAAAAATATACACTCCTTCTGGAGAGAGTTCAACGAAAGTTCGCTCGCTACCTATATAAGAAATTATACGGTTACTATCCCTATTTATATCCATCACTTTTTGTCACTGGTATGATAGGCTTAGACACATTGGAACTGCGACGTAAACGCGCTCTGATGTTACACTTTTATATGTTACTGAACAATAAAATAGATGACCCTGGGACTTTGGGGACTTGCGGTATGTGGGCTCCGAGCTGCAGCGTGTCTCTGCGCTCGCGGCCGCTGTTCGCCTGCCCTCGCGTGCGGACACAGGCGGCCGCCAGCGCACCGACGCATACAGCTCTTACACTATTTAATGAATTGTTAGCCTTTGATACGGATGTTGATTTGTTTTTTGTTAACAAACCTAGATTTATGAAACTATGTTATAGGTTTCTTAATTCTTTGTCTAAATTGTAAAATGTAAGAAGTTAAAATTTTTGTACGTCTTGGCTCATAGGCTGTAAGTACAATTATTGTAAAATGCTGATAAATAAATAAATAAATAAATGATGAATTCTTTCTTTCAGAAACCTCCACACAGGAAATGGACCTGGATGAGCCCCGACGGTAGAACAAAAAACGAAATAGATTTCATCATGACAACTAAAAGACATATCTTCAATGATGTCTCCGTGATTCACAGGGTTAAAACCGGAAGTGATCACCGTATGGTAAGAGGCACATTGAATATTAACGTCAAAGTTGAAAGGTCTCGTCTGATGAAATCTACACTACGACCATCTTATGCTCAAATCCAAAACCCTGAGAGCTTTCAACTCGAGCTGAAAAATCGCTTTGATTGCCTAGAAGATTGTGTTGTGGTGGACGATATTAACAGCAGATTCGTGGAGACTATCCATTCAGTTGGATCTAAGTACTATAAGGCCCGCCGTAAGGATCGACCGCAAAAACTCTCCGACAGTACTCTCAAACTCATAGCTAAGCGACGTTCCATGAAACTCCAGACCTCTGATGACGCGGATGTATACAGGCAGCTCAATAGACGAATATCAAAGTCCTTGCGACACGACATCCGCTCTTTTAATACAAATAGTATTATGGAGGCGATTCAGCAAAATAAAGGCTCAAAGGTGTTTGCAAGAGACAAGTCTATTGGGCAAAGCCAGCTGACAAAGCTGAAAACAGAGAATGGAGATACGCTAGCGACGAAACCTGAGGTACTGAGAGAAGTCGAAAATTTCTACGGCCAACTATACACCTCATTGGCAAAGCCTGACACCAGTTCTGCGAAAGACCCTAGAGCCCGACTGACCCGGCACTACACCGAAGACATCCCGGACATCAGTCTGTACGAGATTAGTATGGCCCTCAAACAGCTTAAGAACAACAAGGCTCCCGGTGAAGACGGTATAACCTCGGAGCTTTTGAGGGCGGGTGGAAATCCTGTCCTTAAAGTGCTTCAGAGGCTGTTTAACACCGCTTTGCTGGAGGGTACAACGCCCGAAGCGTGGAGCAGGAGCGTGGTGGTTCTCTTCTTCAAAAAAGGTGACAAAACCTTACTGAAGAATTATAGACCCATCTCACTGCTGAGCCACGTTTATAAGCTTTTTTCAAGGGTCATTACGAATCGTCTCGAACGCAGGCTCGATGAATTCCAGCCTCCAGAACAAGCAGGCTTTCGAAGAGGTTTTAGTACTCTGGATCATATTCACACGCTGCGGCAAATTATACAGAAGACCGAGGAGTATAATTTGCCTCTATGCTTAGCGTTTGTGGATTATGAGAAAGCTTTCGATTCGATCGAGACTTGGGCTGTGCTGCAGTCTCTCCAGCGGTGTCGTATAGACTATCGGTACGTCGAGGTGCTTAGCTGTTTATATCAAAACGCCACCATGTCGGTCCGAGTACAGGAGCAATGCACGAAGGCAATTCCTTTGCAACGTGGTGTAAGACAGGGAGACGTTATATCTCCGAAACTGTTTACAGCAGCATTGGAAGATGCCTTCAAGCTCCTGGAATGGAAAAGGTTCGGCATAAATATAGACGGCGAGTACATCACTCACCTACGATTTGCTGATGACGTCGTGATCATGGCAGAATCGCTGGAAGACCTGAACACAATGCTCGATGGCCTCTGCAGGGTCTCTCAACAGGTGGGCCTTAAGATAAACATGGACAAGACAAAAATCATGTCGAACATCCACGTTGTGCCCACCCAAGTATCTATTGGGAGCTCTGTACTCGATGTTGTTGACGAATACGTCTACCTGGGGCACACTATCCAATTAGGTAGGTCCAACTTCGAGAAAGAGATCAATCGTCGAATCCGTCTCGGCTGGGCAGCTTTCGGAAAACTTCGGAACATCTTTTCGTCCAAAATACCCCAGTGCCTAAAGACAAAAGTCTTTGAACAGTGTGTTCTACCAGCGATGACGTACGGAACCGAAACGTGGTCTGTCACGATGGGCCTCGCACAAAGGCTCAGAGTCGCTCAGCGAGCTATGGAAAGGGCTATGCTCGGTGTTTCTCTGCGTGATCGAATCAGAAATGAGGAGATCCGTAGTAGAACCAAAGTTACCGACATAGTCTTGCGAATGAGCAAACTGAAGTGGCAATGGGCTGGGCATATAGCTCGCAGAACCGATGGCCGTTGGGGCAAAAAGGTTCTCGAGTGGAGACCACGAATCGGACGACGAAGCGTAGGACGGCCTCCCACAAGATGGACAGACGACCTGACGAAGGTGGCAGGGAGCCGCTGGATGCAGGCCGCAAGTGATCGGCCGTACTGGAAATCTTTGGGGGAGGCCTATGTTCAGCAGTGGACGTCCTATGGCTGAAACGACGAAGTCGTGGATGTTGACGATCGCCCCCGAGTCTGGAATTGCAGCCGAGAGATTCAGTCGCGTTATCTCTTTATAGTGGAGCAAATCATATCCAAGCACTACGATCGTTTAAATATTCATTTATGTTATAATACTTAGGCCTTAGCAAGTAGTTTTACTTTAACGTACGATTTAAATTTATTTATTGACAACACTTGACTAGGGATTTTGTTGAAAAAACGTATACCTTGGAAAGAATTACTCGTTTTATGCAGCCTTGTGGTTGGTGCACTAATTTTGTCTTTATTACGAGTACTATCATTGTGGAAGCAACTATTCTTTTGAAAGATATCTATATTTTTCCGCACATAAAATATTCTCATAAATGTATTGACTTGCCAAAGTCAAAATATTTAATTCTTTAAACTTCCTTCGAACTGACTCCCGTGGGGATAATCTATAAGCGTGTGTGACGTGAAGCTATCAATTGCGGAAGATGGCGGAGTTTCGAAATTAATTTAATTTAAAATTATTTTTTTGTAAAAGTAAATGCTTACTGAATTTTTCTAATATTTTAACAGTTATCTATTATTAAATATTATTGTTCGGGACACAATCGAATCCAACAAATACAATATCAATAAAATCGGTGCAGCCGTTCTTGAGTTATAAATGCTGTAACTAACACGACATTCTTTTATATGTATAAGATTTCATGAAACATCATTATACTTTCGGCTTTTTGCGAACATACGTATACACAAATTGCCTTCAACATAATACATACAAGATCGAGTGAGTTCGAATATTATGGTGGTTAATATTTCACTTTGTGAAGAGGCAAAATCAGTCATACGAAATGTGAGCGCAAACGAAGTGAATGAAACCACACTCATTACGTTCCAAATATAATAAACAATTTACAAAGAGCGAAACTCTACCAAAACAATTTGTACATTGAAATTACAATAATGAATTCATTTCTCAAATATATTTTATATGAATAAGCAATAACATCAGATTTAAACATTGCGATACAATACGGAGTATTGTTTGTTATCCTGGTACACCAAACGGATGTAATACACAAATCATCTCTGGAATCTCGATGCAAATATTCCAGAAAGTAAATATTGCAGGACAGATGAAAGTAATTTTAACCCAGATAAGCCTGACTCTATTAATTTCTGAAAACTTTAAAAAAGTATATTTTTTATAGATCAAATATTTAATAATAAAAAATGCTAATTGCCTGGACTTTTTTATTTTTTTATAAAAGCACATACGCTCGTCACTACAAATTACAAGAGTAAAAATTCTTAGGTTAAGTGGATCCTACATATAGGTTAGTAGGCTTATATGGTTTAAGTTATATTTATATTAAACCTTAACTTGCATTTAAGTGTTATTACTTGGCAGAAATTAACATTTATAGTCCGTAACGCACTAAAATGAAATATGATGAAATTAACCTACTATAATTGATTCTCTAGTTTCAGAGAAAACAACGTACGAGTGTAAATATTTGATGAGATATGTTTATTGATACCAAATATGACCCAGACTCCCGATATTATATTGTAAACTTATAATGCTGCGTATCTAGTAACTTTCGTCATGTACTCAAACATTTTTTTTGTTTGATATCGACAGACGAGCATGAGATTCATTTGATGGTAGGTGATACCTCAGCCACAGAACATTAGTCAATGATCCGCTGTCGATCTACTTTTTTACTTCGAGCATTCGGAAACCTACCAAGAATATATTTTTATTTAATTTCTAGACCTAGATTCATAATAAGATATTTTAATTAACTTACCGTGGTCACGTAGCGGTCTTCATTCGAGTAGCAGATGATTTCATTTCCATTGTCTGTTAATTAAAATGGACGAAGATATAATTTCATATCTATGTATTCTTAAACTCAGTGGCTGAGCTAATTTAATATTGGTAAAGTCTACGTATTAAAGGGCCGCGAGTTCGAATCTCACAATTATATGTATATTAAAAAAAAATGTATAAGCATAATATTTTCTTTTATTAACGCAAGTATCACACATTTAAATAAAATAACTTTTACCGGATTTATCTAGTATAGATGATGGGAGGAATATAACGAGGTAAATTTTGTAAGGTTGTAGGGGGTAATCTCTGGATCTGCTGAACCGATTTTAAAATCTTTCACTAATAAATAGAAAGCTACATTATCAGCGAGTAACATAGCGTCGTTGCGCCTGCCAAATTCCATATGTGCATTTTTTTGATTTTTGGTTTTTGCACAAAAAATAATCTTCGTTTTATTCTCTATGTGTTACTAAAATCCTTTTTGTGATATTCGAACTAGAAACGAGTTTAACTAATTCCATATGTGTTTTGACCGTTAAGAAAAACTCCGTATGTGATTCAATAATACGTTTTTCGTTGTTTCCCAAAACTATACAAAAATCACAAATGGAACTTGTCAGGCGCAGCGACGATAAGCTATTTTTTGTGTATCATCTACATTGCACCCGTGCGAAGCCGAGGCATATTGCTAGCAACGTTTGAATGCTTTTTAGCAAGCATGGGCACGGCTAACCGGGATTATTAATATAATTAATAAATCTCGGCTTAATGAAACAGATGCAGATGGGTGGAATATCGAAATTCCGATCGCGTAACGAATCACGTTCATAGTTGGACAAAATATTTTTAAGCAAAAAACAAAAACCGAACTCAAAACTATAACTAAAAAGTAAAAAATAATGTTTTAATTACTTCAAAGCATTATTTATTAACAGTTATTTTTGAAGTCGGTGCCACCCAGCCGATGCCGCTCCGTACCGTTCGAAAAGTTGCAAAAGCAGGATTAAACAGTCCTTCTTTGCTGGCACCGACTCCAAAAATAACTGTCAATAAATAATGCTTTGAAGTAATTAAAACATTATTTTTTACTTTTTAGTTATAGTTTTGAAGTCGGTTTTTGTTTTTTGCTTAAAAATATTTTTTTTTCAAAATTTTTGTAGGAAGTGTATGTATCTAAGTTCATTAATCCTTACATAATAATTTAGTAGACCTACCACTAAACGTGCTGTTCAAATGAGACAGCGCCGTGAAACAAACTACAAACCAAAACATCATCCACGTATAAGATTTTTTTTGTTATTATTGATTTTCTAAAAAAGCACCAAACCAATTTCCAAATCCAAATCCATTCATAACTTGCGGAGTTATCGCGTAACAAACATACAAAAAAAAAAAAACAACATACAGACGAATTGAGAACCTCCTCCTTTTTTGAAGTCGGTTAAAAATAGTGAAGTACCGTTAGTTTCGGTTTTTTGAATATTATTTTCCAGTGACATGATATTTAGTGGAGTCGAGAAATATTTGAGTAAGAAAGGAATAAAATGGTGGGATGTAACGTAAGACTAGGCGGTATGGTCGAAAGACTTTAGCCTGCCCTATGGGCGAAAATAATAATAATATTTGAGTAAAACGTTAATGGGAAATTATTTAAATATGAATACTCACGTATCTGGTACAGACTTGACTTTGCTTTTTCTACAATTTTTTTGCAACTGGCAACATTAACGAAGCTGAAGACTTGGATTGTTAATTTATTTTGCTGTAAAAATTTGATTCAGAATTAAATAAGTTCAGGATTTCGTGGAAAGTCGTGTCAGTGCAAGAACGGTTGAATTTATCGATTTTAATGATCACTGATTTATTGGATTCGTCTACGTCCCGAATAACAGAAAAACCATAAAAATATCGGAAAATTCATGAAAAAATATGCAAAAAATAATTTTAATTTAAATTCGGAACTCCGTCATCTTCCGCAATTGACAGCTCATGGTACGCACGCTTATAGCTTTTTTATAATAATTGATGTTCATCGCATATCTACGAGTACATAACAGAATTGAGAGAAAATAGCATATTCAAATCTAGATTTTTTTTGAAGCCAACATTCAGGTAGGACAACGTCTGTCGGGTCTTCTAGTAATATCATAGACAAATTAAGACTGTGTTATCATTAATTTACATTTTTGAGCTTTATAAGACTTGAATGGCCTTTTTTATAGCTTTCTATTGTTTAGGCCTCCTACAATACTGTTATAGGAAATGATAGGCTATTGATTTTTCCATACGATATTATAGAGGAATTGGTAGTCTTTTAATACTAAACAATATTTAAAGCAGGGACTGAATATCGGTTAATTTACTATGGGAGTTTAACCGGTATAATAAGGTTTTTGTTAATATTCCTTCGTTTTTAGTCATATTTACTGAAAAAATAACTGTGGTAAGTTTAGTGTGTATTACTCTTTAAAACTAATATCATGCTATCTCAGCCAGACACGTATTTTGTAAAATAAAAATTAACCGGTTTCAATCCCTGATTTAAAGAGTTTTCAAATGCATATCTTTAATATATTTTTTTCAATATTATATCAATAAAAATATCGTATTAATATATATTATATGATATTGAAAAACCAAAACAGAAGAGCTTTATTTCGTAAGCCACTCACCTGCGTTCCCATTTTCCTACGCCAATTACTATTGTAATACGGCATTACATTGTGTGTCGTTTGTAAGAATGAGTTTCTGTGTTTACGAATATATGATTTTGACTTAATATTGTTCGGATTTTTCTGTAAAAAGACATGGTCGGATTTGATACATCTATACTTCTATATACATATACCTACAGACACATTCCTAGCATGAACTTAGTAGTCCATAGACTCCTTATAGGTAGTGCAATGTTTTTTTTTTCAATGTCTTACAACTATTGTTTTTCCTAAACTTACAACCCGCTATATATTATACACAAGCAGTGGTCTCGAATGTACCGATTTTTAGTAGTGTTAATAATGTCATTAGTTGTAGAGTTTTAATAATGTCATCAAATAACATTCCTAGTTCGAAATAAAGAGATTTGATAAAAATTGTTTTTTTTAGCTACCGATTTCGTATCTGACTTTTGAGACCACTTTGTCATAAGTCGTAATGCAGTTAAATGATGATATTAATAATGTAAATTCTGACTTTTATTTCTTTTATAACGTCAGTTAGCTAGCCTTTAAACAGTTCTATAGTTCAGGAAGGATTCTTCTCATTATTCGCAGATATTGTGTATTGTGGCCGCACAATAGATCTACTGAGCGATCCAATTAGTATGACAATACGAGCACGCAGTCGATGCCTTGTTCAAGAAAAACCACCATTTAAGTTTAAAATTAATATGGTATATTGTAAAAAATGTATGCAAATAAGATCGTTTTATGTTTTTTTATTAGAGAACAGACAACCTAGCCAAACCTCCCATTGCGTAAATGTGTTGTCGGACTTTTAAAAAATTATTTTATGTTCCCATTTCTTGAAACCAATGAAGTCGAAATCAGTTGGAAATATTGAAGGCAATAATTCACACAAAATGTAAATTGGTAAATTATGTGATGCTTTATATGGAATTTCCGGCCGGAAATCAAACTAGCATACATAGATGGAAAATACATGCAGGGCACAGAACACTGACCATCTGATCAGATACTTGTCTGTAAAGAAAAAAAAATAAATGAGTCTGCTCCATGCCTGACTCGAGAATCAATACTTTTTTAATATTCCGTAATACAACCTTTCTCTTTTGCCAGATTCTTCTGTCTTCTTCGCTGTTGAATTCGGTATAATTCCTTGTTACTTGGTCATATGTAATATCCTGAGGAAAATTAGCATCAATTGTCTATAGCCATTTTGTTTATATCCATTTAAAGTATAAAGTTGATATATTATATATTATAGATAGATATTATCTAAATTACAGTATACTTTTGTAAATTACACTCCCAGGTATTAATTCACAAAAAGTGAAATCCTGTGGCTCTTACTGATCATTTTATTTACAGACAAGGAAGTAACACATCTAGATTCCAACGTAGGTATTAGAATAAATATTATTACAATGCGCCCCGGCTTCACACGGGTGCAATTGTAGATGTACACAATTTACACAAAAAATGCCTAGCCTATATGTTACTCGCTGATAATGTATCTTTTTATTGCTGAAGCAATTTTTAAAATCGGTCCAGTAGTTTTTGAGTTTATTCATAACATACAAACATACAAATCTATCCTCTTTATAATATTAGTATAGAAGTATAGATGTAACTCAGTGAAAAATCCTATTTCGCCCTTTCTCACCACACTATATCGCTAACATCCTCTTTGCATTCTACTTGCTTTTCTTTGAGAAAGTTGGAGTTGGACAAAAGTTGTAAACTATTGCTCCCAACGAGCGAACGGCTGCCACGAAAGAAAGTTGACTCAATCATGTTTAGAGTTCCTTAGGTTTGTAGAAGGGTTTTTTCATCATTTCGATGTATTTGAATTTCAAAAATCCTATTTTAACTTTCATTAATTACTTTTATTTGAAGTCGAATCGAGCACGGATAGTGTGACACTTAAATTCCAGTGTTTTAATAATAAAAAAATAAATGATTATTTGTTATTTCAAATACATTTCTCCCAAACCATATTTTCGGTTATACGCGAGTAGATTAAAACCAAATTTATATTTAAATAGTTATCAATTAGTGAATTATATTAAATATCATAGACTGACTGAAATGTTTTTGATGTTGCTTCCTCGTACGAGTCCGGGATTTCTGATGTTAAACGCAACACCACTGCGCAACTGATGTTACTTACTCAAATATAAAAACATTGAATAGTAGGCGTAGTATATGTACATAATAATAGTACGTATAGTATAATAAAGGCTCTTATATTTTTATGTCAAATAGCAGAAACAGTAAACACATTGTTTATTTTGGACTTAAATAATTATGTGTTGGTTCAGTTCATGGATTGCGTATAACATTAATGTTAGGTGAAATACAGCAATCAAACTCACAGGTATTTCTTCTGTTGTTGATTTCGGGCGCGATAACTCACTTTCAAACTCGTCAAATCGATCGTTGTTCAAAACAAGTTTCTTAATATTATCTCGTGGATATTGATAGTAGGGGTTAGCATCGGCTCTCGGATACTCGTGGTATACCGGTGTTTGTGACTCCTGGATACATAGAAATACCAGTTATTTTGGGACTTGTTTTCTGCTAATAAATCAGGGATACAAGTGTAAATCAGGGATAATTTTACACGTGTATGCCTTTTGGTGTTGCAGATAAAAAGTCTATCAAAATATGAGCTACGTCTTCAATAAAAAAATCTTTAGTTATGGAGTGGGGCAGAAATGTTTTTATACCCGTTTCACTGTTGATTTTTCTTTAGTTGCTGATCAGTTTTCTATGGCATGCCAATGGAAACTTTTTTGTTATATCTTGGTTTCTTAATTCAAACCCCGTATTAAATTCAACGCCACACACTGAGCCACGGAAATGGTCAATCACGAGGGATGATGCTAAATTTATATTGTTTAATTAACTGAATATATTATATATGTCTACTGGTAACTAAGTAATAGCATGATTTGGGATTACTAAAAAAATAAAGCAAAATAGTTAAAACAAATATGGAAACAATTCCATTTTGAACAGTAATTTATAACAATAAGAACTGAATTGTCTCTTGTACAGTCGAGTAGATGCTTAGTTTCCCGAGGACTGAGTACTCGGCATCTAAAAGCCTTTTCTTGTTAGACTAAGCAATTCTGTATAAAATAATCTCACGCCTTTTTGTCGATGTCGACGATAAGTATCTCTCTGAGCTTTTAAAAACAATTTAATTGCATTTTCGACAATGAATAGATTTTTCGTCTATACTAATATTACTAGCATCGCGCCCCGGCTTCACACGGGTGCAATGTATGTACTATAAACAAAATATAGCCTATGTTACTCGCTGATAATGTAGCTTTTTATTGGTGAAAGAATTTTTAAAATCGATCCAGTAGTTTTTGAGTTTATTCATAACATACAAAAATACAAAAAATCAAAAATACAAATCTTTCCTCTTTATAATATTATTATTATTATTATTAGTAATTAGTATTAGTATAGCTAAAGGGGAAAGATTTGTATTTTTGTATATTTAATAAAATTAACAAAACACAATGTATTTAGAACAAAATGCCGCCAGACTAAAAAAAAACATTTATTTTTCAGTCATAATATCATGGGGTTACGTCACGGACAGGGGGTTACGTCACGGACAGCGATACGTCTGTATTTGCTCTCGTAAACTAATATTCGTAAAATCATTTAAAAGTTACTTCTAGCCTTGAGAGTGTTAATAGTTTGTAAAATAGTGTCTGGGGTGGCTGTGTGAGTGTTTGTTAAAGCCTAAACGCATTCCTTTTATTATAACGCAATTCATTTCGTTTACGGATATCAAATAATTAACAAAATTTCGGTAGTGGGTAGTTGCGTATTTGATACTGTGTTCTGTAGTAAACTTCGTTCGTAAAAGTAATATACTACGTCGTGATGGCTAAATGCACAGCTTGCGGCAAGTTCCTTTCGCCAGTAGCGGCCGCCGTATGTACAACCTGCCCGTGTATGTATCACAAAGCATGCGTATCGACGTCTAGTATTACAGTTATGCCTAAAGACTGGAACTGCCCGGAATGTAAAAATAAACAGCGCAAGGGTGATAACAGTGATACCCCGGTAAAAGGCCTGTGTGGGGACTTCGCTTCCCCGCCCTCTGTGGAAGATGACGTCAGGCTTATGCGCCGTGAGCTCGCCGAGTATATGTCGGAGCTTCGTGAATTTCGTAAAGACTTTCGTCTATCCATCGCGAGCATTGGAGAGCGGATGGACCAGTTCGAGCGTAGACTTGAGGTCGTCGAGCAAAAGGAAGCGTCTCCGAGATCCGAAGAACTTAGTGATCTTCAGAAGACAGTGGTTCAACTTCAGATGGAGCTCGACCACCGGGACCAGGAGGCGCTGCTGTCCGATTTGGATATTGGATTTCTGCCTGAAGAGAAAGGTGAAAATGTCCAACACACTGTGACTATCCTGGCAGCAAAACTGGGGGTCACCCTTGAAGATCATGACATCGTGTTCGCGGAAAGGGTCGGTGTCGCCGGTGCGCCCGGTGCGCCTGGTGATGGTGGCGAAGGTTTAATGGGGCGCCCGCGCCATGTCGTCGTACGCTTGTCGCGCCGACGTATACGAGACGAGCTGCTGCGGGCCGCACGCGTGCGTCGTAATATTACCACGTCGGACATGGGACTGGTTGGGCCACCGCGTCGCGTGTATATTAACGAGCGATTGACGCGCTCCTCCCGCCAGCTGTTTCACCGTGTACGCGACGAGGCAAGAAAGCAGCAGTGGCGTTATGTGTGGACTAGAAGAGGTCGTGTCTTCGTTCGACAGGGCGATGGGAAACAGGCATTCGCTATACGTTCAGACGCCGACTTCATTCGGGTTTTTGGGTCTAGCAATGTTAGGTAAAAAAAAATACACGAACATTCTTGCAGTTCAGGCTCAGATGTTTTATTGTTTTGTCTTTTCGCAGTTTTTAATATTTATCACTATACCTTGCTACATTAAAATTACACTTTTATGTCTAGTTACACATCTTTTTAAATTAAATTATACTGAAAACCAGTTAAAACCACTCGGAATATTTTTGTTTTTATTTTATTTTAGTAACAACCTTAAAAATAAATTTCATAACTATAAGTGCAAAGTGTTTAATTATAAATATGATTCATTATATTATTGTAATAATAGAGAAATCGTCGATAAAATCACTTGTGTTATTTTTATATGTGTGTTTTGTGTACGGTTTTTTGATAGTGCATTGTGTCTTTTTTTCCTGTTTAGTATAATAAGTAACAGTAATAATGGTTAATAAACTTTTAAAGATAGGTTTATACAATGCAGGTTCCCTTGGTACTAATCATGATAACTTAATAGCTTCAGTGGCCAGAAACGACCTAGACGTGTTAGCAATTAATGAGACTTGGTTGAGAGAGGGTGAGGGGGGGCGCGCTCCCGCGCTGCCGGGTTATCGGTTGCGGCACATACCGCGCCCGACCGCCACGCAGCGCGCGCGCGGCGGCGGCGTCGGCTTCTACACCAGGAGAGGCGCTTGCGTCCGCACGTGGTCACACCCGGTCGACCCGCGACACAGGTCGGTTGAGCAGATGTGGCTCACTATGTCGCTTAATGGAAAGAAAATTGCAATCGGCACGGCATACCGGCCCCAATGGATGGATGTCGATATATTTTTTGATGCATTAACGGATTCGATTACTTCAATCACGAATTATGATAGTTTGATTATACTAGGAGATTTTAATATTAACTTACTGAATGAAAGTGATCCTAAGACTATAAAATTTTTTACGTTCTTATCATGCTTAAATTTGTCACAGTTGGTTACTACACCGACACACTTTACTGAAAATAGTCAAACTCTTATCGATGTTATTTGTACTGACATACGCGTTAAAAAAAATATTTCTTTGGATCACGTAGGTACACTGTTTGGTCATTGTTTAGTGATCTGTGAATTTCACATCAAACGGAAAAAACCTGCGCCGCTTACTATTACTTACAGACCAATAAAAAATGTCTGTATAGATTTTTTTAATAACGATCTGAGCGCTATACACTGGGGTCTAATTCAGGAGCTTGGTAATGTTAACGATATGGTTGCCGCTCTGAACCACTCCATTCTGTCAGTGTTTGATATTCACGCACCGGTCAGATCAATCAAAGTTAGAGAGCGTAGTTATCCTTGGATTACAGATACAATTAAACTCATGATGAAATTACGTGATGAGGCGTTAGCGGAATTTCATAAAAATAAAACAAATAGTAAAAAACAATATTATAAGAATTTAAAATCTACATTCAATCAAGCCCTTTTTTTAGAAAAATCCGCTTATTTTAGATACAACATTAATAATCAAGTAAAAAATCCCAAAGTATTATGGAAAAATCTTAAGACTTATTTAGTGCCTAAGGACACTACTGATCTACCATCATTTCTCAATGATCCCAACATAATTAATAACCACTTTTTAAATATCCCTGGTTCTTCTTCTGCCAGCATCTCACAGCTAGCGTACTTTAAGCAGCATAAATATGGCGACGCAGTTTTTCACATTGATACACTCAGTTCTCATAAAATAGTCAAAATAATACATAACTTGAAATCTAAAGCAGAAGGATGCGACTTTATAAATTTAGATATGCTTATTATGACTTTTCCGTATACAGTTGATTTGATTATTAATGTAATTAATACGTCCATAAGTACATGCACATATCCAGACATATGGAAACTTGCAATCGTTCGCCCTTTGCCAAAAAAATCTAATCCAACAGAGCCAAAAGACCTAAGACCGATCAGTATTTTACCATGTATGTCAAAGATAATAGAGAAGGCTGTTTCCGATCAATTAATAACTTTCCTTGAAGACAATAACATTTTGCCAGCGAAGCAGTCAGGTTTTAGGAGAGGGCGTGGTACAGTTACTGCCTTGCTGGATGTGACCGACAATATTCTTTGCTCACAAGACGAGGGTTTGTGTACACTTCTAGTACTTTTAGACTTTTCTAGAGCTTTTGACTCCATAAATATTGAACTTCTTATGGCTAAATTAACCTATTATGGTTTTGACTCCGAAGCATTGCAGTGGTTCAATAGCTACCTTACAAACCGATTTCAATGCGTGAAACTAAATCTCTGTGATGGTTCTACGCTACTGTCTGATAAAGTGGCAGTTACCAGAGGAGTACCGCAGGGGTCTATTTTAGGACCAATTCTTTTTATTCTTTATTCGGCCGACATTACAAATCATATAAAAACATGTAAATTTCACATTTATGCAGATGATATTCAAATATATATTTCTTGTAAACCATCGGAAATTGATAATGCAATAGCTAGTCTAAATGAGGATCTTGCGAATATAGCCAAATGGTCTGTTAATAATAATCCCCTGCTTAACCCTGATAAAACCAAGTATTTAATGTTTGGCAGTAAGTATCAAATTTCCAGTTTAAATCCATCCTTGGAATTGATTCTTATGAACAAATCAATTGAGCGCGTATCTGAAGCACGTAATCTTGGTTTGCTTATGGACTCTGATTTGCGTTTCGAGAAACATATAGCAAACTCTGTCAAAGATTGTTTCTATAAGTTAAAAGTGCTGTACAAGATGAGACCTTATATTAAAGAAGACTTACGCATACAACTTGTCGAGTCACTAGTTTTATCTAAACTTAATTACATGGATGTAGTGGTGGGCCCGCGTCTGCTAGCTAGGACCCAGAAACTTGTGCAACGCGTTCAGAATGCCTGCGCTCGCTTTTGTTTTGAAATTCCTTCAAAAGCTCATGTGTCTCCATTTTTAAATAAGCACTCAATAATTAAAATGAAACATCGTCGCAAGCTCCATTTAGCTTGTCTTCTCTTTGGTATTATCAAGTTTAAAACACCAGAATATCTGTACCAAAAGTTATCTTTCGTAGCTTCCCAGAGGTTATGTGGATCAAGACAGTGTGCGATGCAGCTCGTCATACATAAACATAAAACAAATACTTTTAGAGGTAGCTTCCGCTATGCTGCATCAAAGTGCTGGAATAACATTCCTCCACCGTTAAGGAACCTGCATCATGTTAAACTTTTTAAATTAAAACTTAAACAATTTATAAGTGAACATCAAAAGAGTCAGGAAGCACAGACACATGACACAAGCGTTATTTGAGTATTTCATGTTTATTTAGGTATTTTATTTTATGATAAAATTTGTATGTTTTTTTTTATTTTTTGGTTTCAGTATGTACTTATAGTTAATTTATATACGGTTAGTAGGGTATAGTTGATATACATATTTATTATTTTATTTTGTGTGCCGTGACGTAACCGAGAGGTCCCAACGGAAGATCAGCGCTGGTTAACAGCCAGCAAAATGCTGAGTTGAGGCCCTTTTTGTGACACTTTTGTATGTAAAATGTCTTCTTATGTGTTTTTATGTATTCCTATTTGTCACAAATAAATATCATTTCATTTCATTTCATTTCATTTCAATATCGCAATTTGAAAACAAGTATATCAATTATGCAAAAATTAATTCTCGTATTTGTCAATATGGGCATTTTATGTTAGTAATATTGTCTTTTATTAACATGAGTATCACACATATAAATAATATACTTTATTCCTTTGCTAAGGAGCTTGTTACACTTACTTTAAAAGAAAATAATGTTTCTCTTAGAACCAACAAACAAACCGGCATTTTTTAAAAAAAATATTTTATGTCAGAATTTAATTTGCTTTGTTTAATTATTATTAATGTTATTAAGCTCAATTATAATTTGTCTTGCTTTGTCTTGTATTTATAAATTTAATGTGATTATGATGTGTAATTGTGATTTATAATTATGGGCATTTTACCCGAAATAAAGAATTTATTATTCTAAATAACATTTTTTTTTATCACTACAGATAAAATATTTATAATATCATTTAAAGTTACATTTGTTACAAATGGGTACCAAACCTTTTTAAAACATTAAATAATATTGTTGAAGTAGTCATTTGACAAAGTTGGTAGAAAAGGAAAATTGAATAGAAACTAACGGCCTTATTCATAAACGCATTTTTAGCTTGATATACTCGTAGTTAAAATATGTTTTGTTTCTTTCGTTCTGTAGTTTTTTTATATTAGATAGAGCGAGACAAAACATATTTTAACTATATCAAGCTTTAATACGTTTATGAATAAGGCCGTAAGTATATTATGTACATACCCTGGAATGATCATTCGATTTGTATTTAATCTTTTCTTTTGATTTAATCTTGAATCTCTTCCGAAGTCTTTTACGTTTCTAAATTTAAATATCGTAAATTATTGTCCTTACATAAGAATACATATTATGCTTTTTATCTAACTACCATTGTTAAGATTAAAATATATTTTTTATCATATTATAATACGGGTTGTTGTACATTCGTCACAAAGTAAATTCGTCACGAAAAAAAGTATGTGTAAATTCGCCACTTCGGTAGCTTACAGTTTTGTCTAGAGTTAGAGATCCTTGGTTCGAATCCCGATTGCATTCTGGTAAAGGTGCATCGGAGTTGCATCAACTAATTCCACCATCTCCATTCACCGAACACTCAGGCGCACGGCGGCGTTTCATCCTCAACTAATGGAGACACCACATGTTTTCACAAGGCGCTATGCTACCTCTTTTTTGTTGCGAATACCTTAGAACTGTAACTCTCTCCTTGAGTGATTATTTTCTAAGCAACATGGCTCTTTTTAAGCCCCATGCTAATAAGCATCTCCTAGGTAAGCGTCTTAACATCATAGCCGGCATCTGCACTTTCCATCAAGTGTGATAGCGGGCAAAAAATTGCCTATTCTTCAAAAAAAAAAACGAATATTATCTTCAAACTTCTTATTAAGAATACATACCGTAGTTGCAGGTAATTGAAGTTCTTCATCAGATGAACTGTCAGATAGTAATGGCGGTGGGAAAACTTGCTAAAATAGAGAATATTTTTTTAACTCTCATTTTTCGGGTTGTCCCTCTCCCTAAAATATGGCGAAGGGGCCGATGGCTGGCCATGCGTCGTACTCGTGAACGTGTGCTAGGTACTAGTGGTGACTGGTCGGAGTTTAATTCGTGTATGTGGTTAGACTATGTGTTTGCGTGTTGTTCCCACGATAATGTAAGTGTGTGCTACTATTTCACTTTGCCTACTGCTGATAGAGTTCTTTCAGATCTTTTTTCTTTATTACTATTGTTTATATATAACTATGTTTTATTACTTCAAGATGTCATGTGGAACATGGTGTAATGGTTGCAGCTCCTTACAAACTTTTTGTAAAACAAAAAACTTAGCGATTAAAAATAGTGGCGGAGAGTTTATTGCCAGTTCTTCTCGTCCGTTTCCTTGATAAGAGAACTGGTAGTAATTTAAAATTAGAAGCATTAGATTGTCAAGGTAACAAATAGATTTTCCATAACATCATGTCTGATGTAAGAACCACAATTTAATGTCCTATTCGTTTCTTATCTAAATAAATAGAAGTTTTTATTATCACACAAAAATATACAGGAAAAGTAAACTTACAATATAATGAACAAAAGACTGCATTATAGCTATTTAGCAGTAGAACACCATACAAATCCAAAAGCCCGGCTTGCCGAATTTAAAGTAATACGTATTTAATATTTATATATAACATAAATACTTACGTAATTACGTTAAGGCTTTTGGGCTTATATGGTGATCCCGCCACTATTAGCTATCTCCACTATCACTAGCAAATCCTTAATAGCTGGAGTTCCAAAGAGAAAACAGTAAATAACTTAGTAGGAAGGTTATCAAAAAATATGTTATATGAAAAATAAAATATGGGGTGGAAAATTGTATGATTGATCAGCGCAATCGAACATTTTATTAAATCTGAAAATAGATTTTATTTAGGCTTGGCCCATAGAAAATTACTAGGCATACCTATAGCATATACTGTAAAGTATAGTAATAGTAACATTTGGTTTTATTTTCCGGACACTTCTTATTAAAACTACTGAATCAACTACTATTAGTACCCTTTAAAATATAAAATAGATAAAGATATACATATGTACTAAGGTTCCTGTCGAGGGCAATTTTGCCATTTTCAATAATCAAATTTGCCTGTCACTTTTATTAGATACTAGCTGATGCCCGCGACTTCGTTCGCGTGGGGTTTGCTTTTGAGCAAGCTTTCTTCAAATGACATATCCTCCATCCTCTGTACTTGGTGATTTCTTTTGGGAAAGAGCTATCAAATTAGTCACTGATAGTTGATTTTGCATCATATTATCGACACGTTTAATGGTGGTTGAGATTGGGGTTCGAAGTATGATTTGAAATTCAATAGAAATACCATTATATTGTCTTTTATTAACGCGAGTATCACACATTTAAATAAAATACTGTATACCGGATTAAAACGCGATTTATTGTTTAAATTATTTATCCCGACGTTTCGGATGCTTTTCAGCAACCGTGGTCGCGGGAGACTGAAAGATGACAGTTGTCTTATATTTGAAATGTCACAAAGTTGCCATATTTAATTCAATTAAATTAAAAAATAATCTATTAATTTAGGTAACACAATGTACATCTATGAACGTCAATAAAAAATAATACATATTAAATTACTAATATTACTAATATTAAATGCTTCTAATTTTACATTTACTACCAGTTCACAAATCAAGGGCGTAGAGCGGACGAGAAGAACTGGCAAGAAACTCGCCGCCACTCTTTTTAATCGCCAAGTTTTTGTTTTACAATTATTACATATTAACGCCATCTATTCCTACGGAGTTGATATTTACTGTAATTTTCTATATTATGACAATATTGACTAACGGTGTCCTCTTGTTTTTTAGTATGTTTGATTTGGGGCTTTAGATTTTTAATAACTGGATCCCAGGTGTTGGAAAGTCTCAAACCATCTTCTCTATTGAAGTTAGGATGTTTTTTAATTTCAATAGCCTCACGTACTAGTCTGGGAAAGAATCTACTTTCTTTAGCAAGGATTTTTGGTTGGTCGAAACGTATGTAATGGTTTGGTTTATCCAGAGTGTGTTCACATACTGCTGATTTAGAGTGACGTCTGTTTTTGATATCCGCAATGTGTTCCTTAAGTCGGTTTGAAATGCTACGTTTAGTTTGCCCAATGTAGGATAAACCACAGTCACAATCCAGTTTATATACACCTGAATCTTGCAAAGGAATATTACTTTTTATTGGTCTCAAGAACTGTTGAATCTTCTTGTGTGGCTTGAAAACTGTATTAATAGAAGCTCGTTTTAAGATTCTTCCAATCCTGTCTGTAACACCCTTCACATAAGGCAGGTAGGCTGGTTGACGTTGTACTGTTTGTGGTTTATTCCTGTTTCTGTGATGCTGTGGAGGCACCCGCAGCTTGTTGTCACGGAGTACTTGCTTAACATGCTGCAGTTCCCCGTTGAGGTGGGCAGCATCACAGAGGCGGTGGGCCCTCTGAAACAAACATACACCGACAGAAGAGAGTTGGCAAGGGTGGTGGTGGGAATCACCATTGAGGTACTTATCAGTATGGGTTATTTTTCTAAACACAGTATGGCCAAGTGTACCATCCCCTCCCCGAACCACTAAAATGTCTAGAAAGGCCAGTGAGTTATTATTCTCCTTCTCCATAGTGAATTTAATGTTACTATGTATGGAGTTAAGGTGGTCTAGAAATACAGATATGTGTTCCGTGGGCAGAATAGTAAAGGTATCGTCTACATATCGCTTGTAAAGCCTCGGTTTAACCGGGCTTGTGGCCAGGGCTCTTTCTTCGAAGTCCTCCATGAAAATGTCAGCGACAACAGGGGAGACTGGAGAGCCCATAGCCACCCCATCAACCTGTATATAGAATTCACTATTCCACATTAGGTAGCCAGATGTTAAACAATGTTCTAAAATATCTGCATATTCTGGTGACATGTTGTGTTCTGATAACCTTTTCTTAACAATATTTAGACAGTCCGATACAGGAATATTAGTAAAAAGAGACTCAATGTCAAAGCTTACCATGGTTTCATTGTTGGAGAGTTTGAGATCTTTAATAGTTTCAACAAAATGGTATGAGTCTTTAACATGAGCACTACTGTTCCCTCTGAGGGGAGAAAGTACTTTAGCCATGTGTTGAGCTAGTTTATGTGTGGGTGTGTCGATCTGGCTCACTATAGGTCTTAAAGGTGTGTTTATTTTGTGAATTTTAGGTAACCCATACATTTTTGGAGGCTTTGCACATGCAGGTGTGAGGAATTTACTGTCAAGATTAAGTGTCTTTTTGTGTTTATTGATCAATTCAGATGTCTTTTTTATTACCTTGTTTGTTGGGTCTTTTTCAACTTTCTTGTAGGTGGAAACATCTGCAAGGATCTGGGACATTTTGTGTTCATAATCTGACGTATCCATCACGACCGTCGCGTTTCCCTTGTCCGCTCGGAGTACTATGATATCTTTATTGGCCCGTAGTTGTTTTAGAGCCATTGATTCCGCACGAGAGATGTTAGGTTTTGGCGGCTTGCTAGTTCGTAATATGCACGAAATATCTTGCCGGATTGCCTCCGCATCGTCTTTAGGAATCGTGTTCTTATGGATACATTCCTCAACGTAGCTGACTATTTCTTCACAGGGTATTTTTCGCGGCGCAGGAGCAAAATTAAGGCCTTTATTTAGTACCTCAATGGTTGATTTATCTAATGTTTGTTTTGACAGATTGACAACTGTTTTTGGACATTGACTGTCAACGTCATTGGTGTTCGGAAACTTGTATGATGTTTTATTATATTTGTCGGTTAATTTTTGAAACTTTTTTATTTGTTTTTCTTTATAGATGTTAAATTTGTTATGAGCACGACTATTTAATATATTTATGCACTGTTGCCAATCTGTTACCGATAAGATTTCCCGTAAATTATTTGTTTCATTTTGGATTTCAAAATTTTTGGATTTCAAAATTTAATTTAAACAATAAATCGCGTTTTAATCCGGTATACAGTATTTTATAGAAATACCATTGTTGAAAAAATGAACCTGACTTTAAAGAAATTTACTTATTTTTTTTATAAATTTAATGAGTGGTGAAGATACTGTATCCACCTCGATATTTATTTCATTTAATTGATCATTTTCATTTTGAGATTTTTTTTTTAAATTCCCTTTTCCCGGGATTCCTACTCGGGTTTCCGGTGCTACGAAAGTAACCTCTAAGATACGAAGACAGTCCTTAAGAAGCAATAAAAGCAATGTCGAATAATCGTAATTGTAATAGAGAAAGGATGGATGAAAAGGTGAAATAAACGATCTCATAAGAAATAATTTTTCATATAATATTTCAATAATACATTTTCTATTTTTATAATATAGTTCTTTAAAAAAAATAATAAATAAATACAAAAAAAATATTTCCGTCCAACTTCAGATTCGAACTCGCATCTGAAGTTACGCAATGGGCCTGCATATCCACTATTCTACGATTACATATATCGGAAATGGCGAAATAATCAAAGTATTTCATTTACATATCAAACTGTGATTGACATCTGACAATTCGAAAAAGTTCAACGCGAGTCAGTTTGCATTGCAATTTGGTGATATGGTGCCTTTAAAATTATTTTTAAATGATGATAACTTTTCTTTCCGAGAACCGATTTCGATAAAACAAAGCCTATATGTTGCCCCGGGCTTTACTTAATATATTTGTGTAAATTGCATGAAAATCCGTTCAGTATCTTCGGAGATTAGCGTGAACAAACAGACAGACATACAGACAGACGGACAGACAGACAGACAGACAAGAATCTTAAAAATTGCATTTATGCATTCTGCTACCCTTCTTTTATAACCCCTCTTAATTTTTGGTAAAAATATTTAGTGAAGCGTAATTTCGATCCTACTCTTTTATTATATGTATAGATATATTATTAATAAGCTTTAATAAACGTAATTTAATCAAATGTTTCGAGAATATTACAATTAGTGAGTGTAATAGGACGTTTTGTTTCAATAAATTGTTTAGTAATATCGAGAAATGGATGTGAAAACAAACGGAAATCAATTAAAGCTAGCAATAAACGACTTGGTTGTTTATTATAGTAATAGAACCAAGCTTTCAACCATCAAATTTATATAGTATTAAATTTTAGATTTATTTTTATTATTTACTTATAAAAGAAGGCTATGAAAATTTATACATATATAATATACTAGTGGACCCCGCAGACGTTGTTCTGCCACAATTATGGCTTCGAAATTATATAATTATTCTTAAATTTGAATATGCCCCTTTACCCACTATAATTGTCATGTCACTGATTTGCAGTGGACATCTGTTATACCAAAAAAGCTAAGAATGCATGACGTGCGCTGTCAAGATGGCGGAGTTCCGAATCTAATTTATTTTATAATTAATTTTATGCATATATTTTTTTCCTTTTTTTTTCCAATATTTTAATAGCCTATGTCTTATTCCGGACATAGAGGAATCCACAAATAAGATAACGTTAAAATCGGTACAGCCGTTCTTGAGTTATAAACGGTGTAACTAACACAACTTTCTTTTATGTATATATATAGATGTAGAATGTAGATAGATAAATATGTCTAAGGAATGAATGAATTAGTCAGTCTTATGAAGAATTAAGAGGATTCAAAGTCAGAAATTTACTACCATTTCAAAGGGCTACATCAAAGTAATGTATGACAGTAATGTAGGCCTTAAAAATATCTATAATTTGAACATTTAAAAAATCACATGAGTCTCACAAACAATTTTTATCGACACGGTAATCATTTTTATCAAAATGTTATTTGAAAACCACTCAGCATTATCAGCATAGATTGATATCCTATGATTAAAGTATCATAAAGTAAATTCCCATACGTCTATCATTACTTCATGTCCAAACAAAACAAAATTACCTTCGCCTCCTCCTTATGTCCCCAACTAAGCACGGTAACATTCGCATCCACGGATGTCTTAATATTTTCGCTGGCTAAAGGAACTATCCTTCCAGGCTTATCAGATACCATACTGGCGAATGTAAATACTAGCGCAAGGTCCGCCGTCCAGCCTCTATAGTTCGGGTGTGTCAGAACGCGCTCTATGGGAAAGTATTGTTCGTAGCCAGTATCGAACATCTTCTTAGTGCCGATGACTATGAAGCATGCAGTTAATTCTGCTTGAACGTAATTGTTGCGTTCTTGTATACTGTAAAATAGACAGTCAGCATAATAGATAGAAAACAAAAAAAACATGTATTTTTTTCAGAAGTGCAAAATATTCTATATTATAAATGTTATGTATTAATCGCGATTTATTCATCACATTGTTTATGTATATTAGGGTGATTCAAAAAAACTTTTTAATTTTTTTTTTAACTGATGTTTTCCCCTTCAACCTTCTCAAATGTTTTTATTTGATATAAAAAAATTCTCACCAAACCCGAGCCCTATAGCTCAACTCTAAGGGGTCGCTATTGTTTTTTTAGTTTCCCATTTAATTAACATGAGAAAAATCGTTCTTTGTTTTATTTATTTCGAAAATCTTTACATAAAGACTAATTACAGCTATTTTTAATTTTTAATTACAGTTATTAGTTATTAATAATAATTAGTCTTTATGTAAAGATAATCTTACTTTGTAATAGAGTTTTGTACTCTACTTTAAGGATATAAAATCGTTTTTTATAAAAAATTGCGTTAATTATGTGTAAATTCAATTTAAAACAAAGAACGATTTTTCCCATGTTAATTAAATGGGAAACTAAAAAAACAATAGCGTCCCCTTAGAGTTGAGCTATAGGGCTCGGGTTTGGTGAGAATTTTTTTTATATCAAATAAAAAAATTTGAGAAGGTATCAGTTCTTTTGAATCACCCTAATGTATATGTTTTAAACAATTTATAGAAGCATATTTATTGTTCCCACTCTGCGACTACCACGTCCGCGTACCAAGTACCAAATAAGTTCTCTTGATTTTTAGAATTATTGAGAAAGGTATTCTAAAAACAAATTATATCAAAACATTTCAGAATATAGAGTATAATAAGAAATAAGATTCTACGTAATCTTTATGTAATTTTAAATGATGGTAATAAATAATCAATCCACTTTATAGATTGCTGGAAAACATAAATTTCTGTCAAACAGTTTTAATATAAAAAAATTCTATCACCGTTTACATACATTATCTATATTGATTACGGTTCTTGGATTTAGAATAACGCTCCAAGTAGCAAAATATAGAGGAACAATATGATAAAAATGAATAACATTTTTTCATTCATTAGGATAAGAATATTTGCAATTTAGGCCAAATTGGCCGCAGAATTATTATGTATCTACTAAGTCCTACGATACTTCTTTGTTCTAATTCAGAGCACTACAATATGCTATAATATGTATGTTTCGATTTAAAGTTCGATTTTTGAATGTCATACGTATACCCAAATCATAAAGCGTTGGTATCGTAATACCTGTACAAATTGTTGTGTTCTGCGCCTTCTAGAGGAAACGGATATTCACACTGACCTGAAATTCTGACTGACTGAGAAGAATTTTCTCATATAAATCGTTGTAATTTAAAATATTACAGATAACATGGTACTAACAAGCAGTGGGCGGCCGTGATAACGACGTTGTCGTGAATAATAGTCCCAGTGCATGTTCTCTTGGCGCCGTCCGTTAAAACGATACTGAAAAATAATTGACGCGTAATCGAGCCTCATTAATGTATGATGGCAGATATTAAGAGCACTCTGACACTATAATAACAAGTGTATTTGTCGACTGATTATGAATGTATTTTATTTATTTTTATTTTAATCTTTTTATAAAACAAAAAAACTTTTCAAAAGGCTAACTTTGGCTTTCTGGAGATAATTGTAAGTAGTGCAATAGAAAGAAACCAAATAAAAACAAATTTTAAAATACATAAAACAATAAATTAAATAAGATACAAAATTACAATTTTACCAGGATAATAATTTAAAATAGTGCACTTCGACTCTTTTTCTGAAGACTCTTTTTTTTATAGACGGTGCGTCGTGAATGTTAGGTACGTGGTATATAATTCCAAAGAGAATGATCAAATCCGAATAATAAATAGCGAAGAAATAAATTTTGTGAAAACGACTTGGAGACCGAGTAAAACACTAAAAGCCCGGGAACATATTTGCAAATCCTCTGGTGTTGCGGACGTTCATGGGTAGACGTGTTCACTGTTTATTTGGTGAGCCGCAGACTTTTTAGTTTACTCCCCGTTAAAAAAACTAAATTAGGTTGAATTAAAAAAAAAAGTATTATAGTGTCATTAAGAATCGATCATATTCTGAAGAAATTTTAAACAGCGAAGCAAACGAGCTTTTATCTCTCCTAAAAATGTAATTAGTACCTTCGTGTCTTTGAAATAATATTAAAAAGAAAACTTACTCTATTAACGCTACGAAGGAATAATTATCATCAGAATTGGAGACTGCTGGAATTAAATAATTAAGATATTCATAGTGTTTAGAGTAATTTTTATTTAAATAAAATACTTTATACCGGATTTAAACGTTACTTATATTATTTTATTTAAATATGTGATACTCGCGTTAATAATTTTAGACAATATTATGTAATTTATATTATTGGAGGTACTCTTGATGATAGAATAATAAAGATATAGTATATGGTTTATTGCATTCTTGATATCTCGTACAATAAGGCAATAACACTGCTCAAAGAACTTGTGGAACAACCCAAAAGTGAAAATACCCTTTTCCTCGCTTTTATTCTATGAATTTCAAATGATCGTAAAAAATTGAGCCTGTATATCATTGTCTTACGCTCGTCTTTTGTTAAATGACATAAAAAAATACATATACTTTGAAAGGGCTAATTATAATCTCACCGCGATTAGTTTGTTTCCAAAAGTATCTTTTAATTAGTTAAATAATTCAAACAAACCTTTTACACTATGTAAATTACTAAGAATTAATATGAAAAGTGAAATAGCTGCGAATCGAGGGAAAGTGAGAAACATTGCAAAATTAATTTCATTTCTACGAGCGGCTGCAATCATTCATTTTAATTGCAGAAATCAAATGTTTGCTTAACGCGCCTTTGTAATTGTTTGCCGCAAAATAATTACATACTCCATGTTACGTAGAAAATACAATTTGAAATTTGTAGGTACATTACATACTTGTATTAGTTTCATGAAACATACCTTTTTTTTTACATGGAGTATCATCTAATCATCACTGCCATCTCCGGGGGGAGTGACAAAGTGATGCCGGACTCACGTGACCACGGACTCCGAAGAGTCAAAGCGATCACCGTGCCTACCGAATAAACTCCATGGTGTTCCTCTCGTCGCCTCCTGGGTCGGGGCCCCGGGAAATGCTTTTGTAGGCTCCGCAACTCCGACAGCGACCTTACCCTCTCAATGGGCGTTTGCCCCCACTCATGAAACATACCTAGATAATCGTAGGTAAGTTATAAAAATTCAACAATAACGCCAAAACTGATAGCCAATATAATAATAATTATCGTGCCTAAAATTAAAAAAGAATTAAGATTTATTTCTCGTTTTCAATTTATATTAATCACTAACACAACTACACATATGTATGTATATCTGACCAGGCTTCTATGAGGCCAGGCTACTATCAGGCCTAAAAGCTGACACCGTTGTATTTTATGATTGTATTTCAGCCGTATTTGAAAGTATTTGCGGTACACTCGAGAAGACATCATGATTTATGACGGTTATGCATACAAATTGGGATCAAACGTCGCAAGTCAAGTACGAAGATATCCAGTAGGCTCGGAACACAATGCAGACTCAATCTTAAGTTAAATAAGCTCTCCCTTAAGGATCTATTCAAGTGTACTGAGTCGGGTCAAGATCACCCACATTGTATTTTGAAGGACAAGTAGACACAATTTACTTCTTACTTAGTATACCTATTATTAGTAAGAATTTTGAGTTATAGTTATTCGTTAAATAAAAAAATATTCTGAAATACTATGGAATAGATTTGAGAATTAATACTTGGTATATAATATTATTGATAACAAACTCTTGAATAATAGGGATTATTTATGACGGTATGCTTTTTAATAAAATTATTATATTCTGACATGATTCGCGAATTTTGTTGCTAACAGTGCTAAAATTGCATATAAATTTAAAGGTGAATGTTTTAAAATAGAGTTAAATTAAAAAATAAACAGACATATTAAGTATCCCGGCATTTTGTATGCCTCACGAAAGGTGGCTTCAGGCAGATTGAAAAGTAACAGTTGTCTGAATTATAATTTCCCAACGTTTCTCATTAATATGGTATTGCAATGTTTCTTCACTACTGGTAACTACATATTACTAAGAAATTGGTACTTGCCGTGATTAATTTACGTTTCAATTCGAGTTAATTTTTGGCATTGGTTTTGATTACAATCGACTTTAGTATGAAATGAAGTGCTAAAAAATTTAATAATTTATTTATTAAATCCTTAAATTAAAAAAATAGTGGCTACACTGAATATAATAATCATAAGTTTCAAATATTTTAATCATTTTTAATTTAAGTATAGATATCATTTTTATTTAAAATGCTTAGATACATAACTTTTGTTAAAATATTATCTGTTCTTTTTAATGTATGATACTCGCTTTAGCATATACTTCGTGAATAAGTATTTTTTAAATTACATAAAAGGGACAAGTTTTTAATTTGCGCGAGTCTTGAATTATTATTCGAGTAATCATGCATATTACGTTTAAATACTTTTTTATATGCAAACTTTATCAAAACAAATAATAGCGCCACGTTCATACGGAAGCCATAATTTAGGATATAACGACATTTTTATGACTCTCATAATATTATTACGGTCCTTTATAAAGCTGTTATATTTTTCAAAACCTCAGAATAATAAATATCAGAAAATATGAAGAAACGCAAAAATACCTTATTATAATTACTTAGCCCATATTAAATCTCTACCATTTAAGAAGTATTCATACGGTTCAAATTATTGATAAAAACTATCATTTACTCTCAATTATTTTATATATCACAACACAGGGTATCCTAGTATGAGATGATAGATAGCCAATATCTACTGTGTAATATTATTTTGGAAGAAATAAATGTTCTAGTTACCGCCTGTAAAGCAAAACTGGCAAAATATTCTCGTCAAGAATTGTCAACGATGCATAGCACGCTGTGGTTGTTTACTGAACGGTCTAGTGGACATACGTAGTTTCATACTTTTCAATGTATGGCACATTCCTATTATGAATCAAACAATATGAATCGTAATGATAATAATAAGTGAATCTCTGTGTCCTCGATTGAGACATGAGGCAGATCGATTTCTGTGTCTGTTTTACTGATCGTTTTTCTTTACAGGCAAGTAGGTGATCAGTCTTGTGTGTCCTGCCTGACCGAAACAATATTTTTTATTTATTTCCCCGGGATTTGAATCCAGGTTCTCCGGTACTAAACGCAATGCGACACTCAGACCATTAAGCCACGGAGGCGGTCAATAATCTAATATATAAAATTCTCGTGTCACAGTTTTCGTTGCCATACTCCTCCGAAACGGCTCGACCGATTCTTACCAAATTTTATATGCGTATTCAGTAGGTCTGAGAATCGGCTACTATCTATTTTTCATCCCCCTAAATGTTAGGGGTAGTCCAACCCTAAATATTTTTTTTTATTTTTTAGACAAAATTTTTAATTTCTATTTTTTTTATAATGTGGCATTAAAAAATACATACAACCCCTGCTTTTTTTGTCAAAAAATCTTGACCCGTGCGAAGCCGGGGCGGGTCGCTAGTAATATATAAAGGCAGAATCCCCAACACAGACTTTCAGTGGCCTCGTCGGAGGCATGAATAGGAACTAAAGTAAAAGTTGTCACACCAAATACTAATATTATTAGTGAACTAGAGTCAACATTCATTCAGTTAGGACAAAGAGCTTAAACGTAATATAATTATTGCAGGAAATGCGGCAAAATTTACAGCAACAGTACTTCTTTACAGTTAAATTTATAGTAGACGGTACAGTTGGAGAATTTTAAACAGGTTTCACTGCAGTCTTTTGGAAACTAGCTGGTGTCAAGGGAGAAGGATTGCCAGATGAATAAATTCATTCTGTTAGGCAAGAGCTGTCGAATACTACAATCGTCCCGATAAATTAAATATATCTCAAATATGAATTCCGTAGTAGATGGTGTAGTGAATTCCAGTCACCTATTGGGGCATAGGGCAGGCACATATCTGCAGCTTTTCGTAGATTATTTTTAGTTATTGACAAATAGATGACTAGTCTTCTGTGTCCAGTCCGACACAAACATTTTTTATATGATTCTCTGGGACTCAAACCTGGACCTCGGTAGGTACGAAGAGCAACTAATAATCTCAAGATAATAATTTCTACTAATATTATAAAGAGGAAAGATTTGTTTGTTTGTTACGATTTAACTCAAAAACTACTGGAGTGATTTTAAAAATTATTTCACTAATAGAAAGTTACATTATCAGTGCGTAACACAGGTTTTTATGTGTTGTTAGTCAGTAATAATTATTATTTCTATAAATATCTGTGATATCTCTACTAAATAATGACCGGTAATACTCAGACCATTTACAGTAGACGTCGGAAGTGGGGAGTTTCAGATAGTTCTAGTAATCAGCGTCTAATGAGCCAGCAATTTATCCAACTACCTTTTGTTTTATTACTTTTAAAATAACTTAGTGTTGCCATTTAATGAGGATCAGTAAAGTTATAGCAAATTCAATGAAATTAGTATCTTCGTTATTCTTTATGACATAAGAATGATATATCTTTTTGAATTATCCAAATCGGATCATTATTTACGAAGATATTAAGTGATAAACGTGAGCCGTTCCTGCCGCGAAAAGTAAATGTACGCGGGAGCGTGTGACGTCACTGTGACGGAACCGAGCGCGGCCTAGTACCGGCGCTCTTACTTCTCGATTTAACGAAGCTGTTAGAATGTAATTTTGTGATATTTTAAGTATAAAACATGCATAAATAATATGAGTACTAATAAATTAGACTAAGTGGACGTAAGAAATAATGAATGTAAGTGTATAGGTACAGGGACGTATTCAGAATTTATGAATAAAGTGCTTATAGAATCTTGATAAACGAATGATGTTTTCGTTCATTCATATGTAAATTATTTCGTGGATGGCTTTTTAATCTACTTGCGCTTTATTTAGTGGTTCCCTATACTTGCTGATCTATGACAGAAACCTTTATATTGTTTGCAATGATTTTTTTGCCATTTTTACAAATATTTCGTTCAGTATATAATATATAGGTAGGTGACTTCAATATAAAGCAACATTTATAATATTTTGTTCTTTATCTACACTTCTGTCAATTTAATTTTTTGAGACTTGTCATTCAATGTTCAGTTTAAGCTTCCTTCCAAGCAACCTAAACTTTACGTAATTTTCTATATCTTCTTCCAACTGAAATATATATTAATTTATTTGCTTCTAACAATAAGGCAAAGCTGACGCAGATACATAAATGCTTATAAAATATTGTTATTCACTCTTTGGTTTTTACCCAAGTACGTCCCTGTGTCATCTATTTTGACTCTGGAATATTACCTACATAGAAATGGTAATAGGTACATAGGTACGAACGTAGGTTTATCCACAAAACTCAGAAAAACTAAGTAGTTATGTTTTTATTAATACAGCAGGCTTAAAATAAGATAATACTTAGGTACACTACACGTAATAGTAGGTATCAACTTATTTCCATATCAACTAAATAATAGTTATAGTTATGTAGGTACGTAAATCGAAACTATCTTCACATCAATGTCTTGTAGCCTGGGCAGAGGGTAGAGCTTTATCATATCTTCTTACAACGGAATACCATTTTTACGAAGTTTTGGGTTTTTCGGCACGTTAAAAAGTAGTTTTTCTGGTGTTTTAATAGAAGTGTTTGTTCATTTCGGACCTATACAATATTTACACATAGTTTAAAGGTGAATTAAACAAAAATCGGACACAAACTTAATGTTTTAGTGACAATTAACCAAAGAAAATACTGCGCGCCATACGCTTAACAGGCCGCGACCGTCACAGTGACGTCATAGCAACCGCGGCGGCCACTCATTGAACTTCGCTAGTAATTTGGTCATAACTTCGTCAATTATTATCGTAGAACAAAATTTTTTGCACTGTATGTTAAGGATTTCTTAGCTCTTTAAATCTGCATTCTTAACTAAAAACGTTACGGATCCTCATTGATAACATTTAAACCTTAGCCTATAATGAAATAGTAGAATCAAAATATTTAAATAAAATACATTCTGCCCAGAGACCACGGTTGCTGAAAAGCATCCGAAATATTGGGATAAATAATATAAATTATAAATCGCGTTTTAATCCGGTATAAAGCATTTTATTTAAATGTGTGATTAATATTATTACATTTAATTTTTTTTACCAGAAATAGAGAGAGGACGATTATCTTTAACAGTATATATAACAATATTTTGAAAGTTTTTATTTGTCTGTTTGTTCACGCTAATCTACGAAGAAAGTGAATTAATATACAAAATCTAAACCATTTCATCGTAAT
The DNA here is from genome assembly GCA_905404175.1 of Anthocharis cardamines. Taxonomy (NCBI): domain Eukaryota; kingdom Metazoa; phylum Arthropoda; class Insecta; order Lepidoptera; family Pieridae; genus Anthocharis; species Anthocharis cardamines. The sequence goes on from FR989959.1 coordinate 9,022,475, forward strand.
CAAATGAAGGGAAGTAAAGCTATCTCCATTTAAAATAGCTTGTTTAGAAGCTCAACTTAGGAAGAAGCCCACACTAATGAAGTCCACACCAACTACCAGCAACCTCAATTAAAAGAAAAGAAAAACAAAACAAAAAAGAACAGCGGAGTGGTGTCAGTTTTAATTTTATAACTAGAGACAAAAAAAGTTTAAAATCCAGCGCTATTGGGTAAAATTTAAATACCTAGCAACCCTGAATCCAGCGATATTTTGGATAATTAGCGTGTTCTAGACATTGCAATTAAGACCTTGTACAAGCTATATAACGTGCAATTTGGGTAAATGTGAATAATTAATTCACGTACAGGAATAATACGGATTTCAGGTTCACTGAATAATACCAGTAATTAAATTACGTTAGGCAAATTAATATTTTTCCACGTCACCTATGGGACTTGAAATATTTTTTAAATGGTATATTTCTCAAGGATTAGTAACAAGTTTCGCGACTAGCTTCTATTAGTACAGTCCCCTGTAGCAGTGGCGGGACCACCATACAAGCCCAAACGTCAATTAAAATAAATATAATAATGTCATTAGTCATATATAACTTATACGATTACGTAATGTATAAGTTACATAAATATATAAACACGTATTATGTTAAAATGGGCAAGACGGGTTTTTGGGCTTGTAAGGTAGTCCCGCCACTGCTCTGTAGGACCCTAATATTGTGGGATGCAAATAGTTATTTGTGATGCACAGTGGTACGTCTTGTTCTAATAAGATTCAATACGCGTCATGGCCTACATTATGCTACAACATGTTGTGGTCATATAACATGTCAGCCACGACCTGAACATCTAAGTGGTCATTCTGTGATTACCACAAGGCGTCGTTTCTTCAAAAGAGACATAATGTGTTCTGAGCTGGTTTTTTAATTAGCGTTTTCGGTCTTTGAACTTAACATTTACGAGGGTGAATCAAAAAATTCTTGGAATCAATATTAAAAATTGCAAAGATTTAAATAATAATATTTTATTTTTCTACATAATCTCCCTCCAATGCAATGCATTTAGAATAACGCGTTTCTAACTTCCTTATTCCTTGTGAAAAAAAATTATTTTCTTGACTCTCGAAAAAGTCCTCTACGGCAGCTATAACCGTGTCATTATCGTGAAATTTTGTTCCACGAATTTCCTCTTTTAATTTTGGAAATAAGTGAAAATCACTTGGGGCTAAGTCCGGAGAATATGGTGGGTGGTCAAGGAGATTGAAGCCAGCACAGCGGATTGCGTTGAGCGCAACTTCCGATCGATGAGCAGGAGCGTTATCTTGAAGGAACAACACGCCCAACGACAGTTTTCCACGACGTTTTTCTTTAATCGCTTCACGCACTTTCGGGATTAAATTTGCATAATAGGGTCCAGTAATCGTCTGGCCTTTTGGCATGTAATCAATAAAAAGGATTCCTTCACTATCCCAGAACACAGAGGCCATAACTTTGCCAGCGGTAGGAGCAACTCGAAATTTCTTGATGGATGGAGAGGATGGTCGTTTCCAAGACATGCTTTGTCTTTTAGTTTCAGGATCAAAATGGTGGACCCACGTTTCATCCATGGTGACAAGACGACGGCAAAAATTAACCGAATCACGCTGGAACATTTCGAGATTACGCTTGGAAATTTCCAAACGTCGCTTTTTGTTTTCGTCGGTTAACATTCGTGGCACCCATCTTGCAGACACTTTTTTGAACCCCAGTGAATCAATTAAAATGGATTGAACGCTACCAAAAGATATCTTTAGGATCTCAGCTATATTTTTTATAGTCATTCTTCTGTCTTCCAAAACCAGATTCTCAACCTTTTTGACATTTTCTTCTGTAACGGAGGTTGAAGGCCGCCCAGAACGCGGGTCATCTTTACAGCTTGATCTATCTCTTTTAAATTCAGCCACCCAGTACGCAACCGTAGAATAGGGTACAGCATCACCCCCTAATGTCTGCTGAATGTCCAAAAAAATTTCCTTCGTAGACATTTTTTTCAAACTGAGATATTTTATCACCGCACGTAACTCACTTTTATCCATAATTTTGACTTTTAGCAACTCGTTGCACAAAAAAATTTATTACATGCGAACGAACTGACAAAAACAAGTGACAGTCTGCATAAATATAGTGTGATAGACACTCTTTAATTTGAATATCGAACTTGATCCAAAAAGGTTTCATATATATGCACTTCTAAGAACTTTTTGATTCACCCTGGTATATACATATGTCGGAGAGGCTGCGTTGAAGCGAACATAGATGGCGTTATTACTTGTTAAAAAGCGTCAGATGCTGTCTCTTTCTGAGATAGCGTTTGAGTGAGGTCTGTGTACGGTTCCGCATGTCAATTCATTTTGACAGTGACTTTTTAACGTCAACACTGACGTTCGAGAGTGGGGGACGGAACGGGTCGACAGGTGGTCGGCAGTATCTCTAGTCAGTCTGTGGTCGGCCATTCGAGTGATGACTTGCTCAGTGGGCATTCTTGTGTCGGCATCCAGCGGAATCGTACGCAGAACTCACTGCGCTGTAAATCTGTTTGCATCCGCACATACTGTGAATTATTCCGAGTTCTATTTAGTGGAAGTGATTAAACCATTATTAAACAACCCGGCCAGACGTTTATTTTTGTAAAACTAAATACGAAATATGCAACGTGGTGAAGAAAGCGACGGCGATCGTTCTTACGAATAGCACATGGACGCCCTTACCGCGACATCAGAAGTGAGATGTAACCAGCACGACCCACATGGCGGTGACAGCAATGAAAAATGGCTACAATGTTGACATTAATAATGGCAAGATGGAAAATTATGACGATGGAGGAAATAGCCGTCTCAAGTGTTCTCACACGTTACACGAAACGCGTGTTCAACATTTGGCGTTTAGAACTGAAATTGCGTCACGAGGCAAGCTGCAAGTGATGTCGTTTTTGAAGAGAAAACCTAACGCTGCTTAAGAACCTGACACGACGATTTAAGAGCTCCTCGGATGGCACTTCAACTGCCATCAAGTGCTTCAACTGTGGCAAGACGGGACACAAGCCTATGCAATGCAATTCTACGTGTACGATACGACGAGAGAACGCATTCCTAGTACTTCAAGGGATGTACGACATCCAGCAACCTCATCCACACATACCGTGACTTGCTTCAACTGCCGAGATGTTGGACACTATGCGAAGAATTGTCCAAAGCTGCTTCGAGCGCCGGTCATGCTGGCGCACCTGCTGTAAAGAGGGTGGACCTGTGCGAAGTTGCGGCACCGCAAGGATGGTTGAGTCACTCAGGTGAGCAGTTTTCATTTTGTTACGACTCGGGTTTCGATTGTTTGTTGATGAAAGAAACGATTTCTTGTAAATTTAGGGACAGGCGGTTACACGAGACCGTGACTTTGACTGGTATAGGACAAGCTAGGGTAAATAGTACTGTGCAGATTCTCGCTGTGGTTGAGATAGATGACATTTGTTTTGAGATTTTATTAAATGTGTTACCTGACCGTTACCTACGACATGACATAATGAAAGGTCGTGAAGGTATTATCACAAGGACTGTTAATACATGCGCTTTAGACGACTCGCCAACGACATTAGACTTCGACAATATTATAACTGATGTTATCACTGACTATCGTCCCAAACTTGTTGAGATTTTAAATGATTTTAGAGAACATTGTACTTCCGGCTATGTAGATTCGTCTCAAAGATCTGAATAAAACTGTTTGCAGACGTCCTTACCGTTTATCCACAGAGGAGCTTAGAGTAGTTCGTGAACGTATCGATGAGCTTATGCGTGCCGGTGTAGTACGCCCTAGTTCTTCACCGTTTCCTAGCCCTATTCTTTTTGTTAAAAAGTAGACTGGGAGCGACCGGTTATGTGTCGACTACAGAGAGTTGAATTCTAGCATGGTTCCTCATCGATTCCATTTGCCTTTGATATCGGATCAAATTGCTCGTTTGCTCGATGGTCATTTCTTCACAACCTGAATCCCCATTCACCAGGATTTAATCAAGCGCACTGCCTTTGTTATCCCCGAAGGTCAATTTGAATATGTTGCCATGCCGTTTGGGTTACGAAATGCCCCATTCGTATTTCAAAGAGAAATTCCTTTGTGGTTGTCTAAATGGATGACGTCATGATTGTGGCATCCAATGTAGAGCAAGCACTGGAGCGACTGGTCACTGTTCTAAAACTTTAAACTGAAAAGGGCTTTTCCTTAAACGTAAAGAACAAGAACAATTAATTGGGTTAGCCTCATAATATTATATGAAGCGATAAAGCAACATATAGCGTCTGCTGTGACCAACGAGCTCGTTCTTATGATCTTTGATCCAGACTGTCCTATTGAGCTTCACACCGATGCGAATGCTATTGGATATGGCGCTGTGCTGTTTCAAAAGAAAAACTTCGAGTGGTAGCTTACTTTAGCAAGCGCACAAGTTCAGCAGAGTCAAAACATCACTCGTATGAGTTAGAAACACTTGCAGTGGTAAATGCTATCAAGCATTTTTGGCATTTCTTACACGGTAGAAGGTTCGTCGTCGTGACGGATTGCAATTCATTACAATCCTCGCGCAAAAAAATGGACCTTACTCCACGCGTACATAGGTGGTGGGCATTTCTGCAGGCCTACGATTTTGACATCGAGTACAGACAGGGTAGTCGCATGGCACATGTAGACTTTTTCTCGCGCAATCCTTTACTGGCTTCGACCCCTAAGGTTTTTCAGAAAGTAGAGCAAAAACGGGTTGACTTTACTGAGCTAACAGGCAATTGGCTGCAGGCTGAACAGCAATGAGATGCTGAGATCTCTAAGTTCATATCCGATCTCGATGAAAACAAATTGCCCGGTGACGTTATGAAAACTTACAAGATGCGATCAAATATTCTACATCGTAAAGTTCAGCGCAATGGAAGGTCCCGATGGTTACCAATTTTACCACGTTCACTTAGGTGGTCTGTTGTTAATAGCACTCATGAGGCTTTGGTACACTTGGGATGGTAGAAGATCTTAGATAAATTGTACTGTCTCTATTGGTTTCAAACTATGTCACGGTTTGTTCGGAAATTTGTTGAAAGTTGCGTTACCTGTAAGGTTTCCAAGACCAACTCTGGCAAGGTACAAGCCGAACTTCACCCCATCCCCAAGGTCGCAGTTCCGTGGCATACAGTGCACATTGGTGCAAACGGCAAATTGAGTGGTAAAAACCATAAGAAAGATGTTTTTGTTCTCGTGGATGGTTTCACTAAGTATGTGATACTTTGTCATACCTCAACATAGACACGACAAGTAGCATTCGCGCTCTTAGGTACGCCACATCATTGTTCGGCGCCCCCGAGCGAATTATTGCCGATCAAGGCCGTTGTTTCGCTAGTCGTGAGTTTCGTGAGTTCTGTGACTCTAGATTCAATTACACCTGATAGCTACTGGTAGCAGTAGAGCGAATGGACAAGTCGAACGAACCATGAGCACATTAAAAAAAAATATGCTCACAGCCGCAGAGACCGAGAATCGTTCTTGTCAGGAGGCTCTCTCTGATGTCCAATTAACTATCAACTGCACCCATAATCGCGTGACAAAATCATCTCCCCTTGAGTTGCTTATAGGTAGAGTTACGCAACTCCTAATGAGACCCCTCGACCTAATGTTGGCCGCTGGAGAATCGGAACGGAAGTTAGAGCTCAAGCTGTGGAAAATATTGTAACCACTTCCCTTTATGATAAAAAAACGTTTTGACTCGACCAAGGCTAGGGTGACGAACTTTTCGGTAGTTGTGTTTAGTACTTTGTGTTTTAAAAAAAAACGACGAGCGTAATCAGACAAAACTTGACCCTAAGTACAAAGGACCGTTCAAAGTATTTGAAGTATTAGATGGTGGTCGATATCTCATTAATGTTCTAGACTCTAAGCGGACGTACAAGTACGCCCATGGTCGTTTGCGTAAAATCCTGAAGGTCAAGTTGTGATAGATGATTGTAATGATAACGAAGTAGATGTTGAGGCTGTTGGGCCTAGTGATAGTCAACATAATGCTTAATGGAGTGCTTGATGGAGGCACTGGTGGAATTGCTTGATGGAGGCATTCCTGTGGGGACGCTTGAGGGAGGCGTGCCCCGATGTGGTGACGTGTGCTTGATGGAGGCACTGGTGGATTGCTTGATGGAGGCTTTCCTGTGGGGACGCTTGAGGGAGGCGTGCCCCGATGTGGTGGCCTGTGCTCGATGGAGGCACAGTGCCATGGCGTTTGGTGACGCCAATGTGTGTTGAAATTAAGCAATGTGTTGATCCTGTTGATCCTGTTGATCCTGTTGATTCTGTTGATTCTGTTGAGTCTGTTGACTTTGTTGATTCTGTTCGTTGAAGATCGTGATAATGACAAGCAATAATAGGCCTTCAGCGTTTTCGCATCGATTATTTTGATTACCAGTTATGCGTAAAGAACCTATAATGATGATGAAACGTAGATGTAACGTCAAGTTTTTAGTGATTGAGTTTTATTTGGTCAGAATGACCGAGTCTGAGGATTTATGACTGGCCAGTGAATTTTCTTTTCAGACGCACACGAGGACGTGTGATGCGGCAGGATGGCCGTGTCGGAGAGGCTGCGTTGAAGCGAACATAGATGGCGTTATTACTTGTTAAAAAGCGTCAGATGCTGTCTCTTTCTGAGATAGCGTTTGAGTGAGGTCTGTGTACGGTTCCGCATGTCAATTCATTTTGACAGTGACTTTTTAACGTCAACACTGACGTTCGAGAGTGGGGGACGGAACGGGTCGACAGGTGGTCGGCAGTATCTCTAGTCAGTCTGTGGTCGGCCATTCGAGTGATGACTTGCTCAGTGGGCATTCTTGTGTCGGCATCCAGCGGAATCGTACGCAGAACTCACTGCGCTGTAAATCTGTTTGCATCCGCACATACTGTGAATTATTCCGAGTTCTATTTAGTGGAAGTGATTAAACCATTATTAAACAACCCGGCCAGACGTTTATTTTCGTAAAACTAAATACGAAATATGCAACGTGGTGAAGAAAGCGACGGCGATCGTTCTTACGAATAGCACATGGACGCCCATACCGCGACACATATATATATTAATAAAAATCTTATGTGCTGCTCTGCTTTTTTAAATAAAAGCAAGCAAGCTGATTACAAGTTATATAATATTATGATATCTATATTAGCTAGAAGGTACCGCGAAAATTGTATAGAATCTCTGTATAGGTACCTTGCATTATATAAACTTCTCAGCCGATTGTTTATGATTGTCTATTGTAACCGAGTCTTTGTAAGCTAAACCATTGTTGAAAAGAGTGTCCATAGAGTTTCTTGCCGGTTCTTCTCCATGAGACCCACTTTTTGGAACCGTGCAACTAGACGTTTCATAAGAGCCTGCAAAGGCCTATTTGAAATAAAAAACTTTTGATTTGATTTGATTTTGAAAACAGAGCTACGCAAAGAAACCTTCTTGAACGAATCAATCAATTTTTATTAATATATCATCGGTGTTACAGCTTCTTGCGAGCAAAAACTAAATCTCGTCTATAATTTTAAAGATAAGATAAAAGTCCTCTGAGCGCACATTAACATCTACGTTGTTTTATGTCATTGACTATAAATCGTGACATTTTATTCGATAGTTGTAATAATGGAGCGATTTAGTCTAGACGACAATGAAAATGGGAGACATGATTTTATACAGGGTTTTACCAAGCACAGTAACTGAGTTTATAACACCTATAAAGTAAGATATACCTTAAGAAATTATTTAAAAATGTATGTTGAAATATATCGGATACGTCCATAAATTTGTGCGTTTTTTTCGTATCAACAGACAAGCATACTCATTTGATGGTAGGTTCAGCCAGCCACAGAACATCAGCCAATGATGCGCTGTTTACCTATTTTTTACTTCAAGCATTCAGAAATCTATAAACTGAAATCGAAACGCAATATGCACTTCACGGTGCCATTCACATATAACTCAAATGAAATAGTCTAGTTTTCAAATCAAATAATTGTTCTATTTAAATATATACTGTACATATTTTATTTGTATTGTATACCATCGCAACGAATTGAAATCTAATGATATGGCGGTACGAACCCAGGAGTTCCCGATGAAACAAGATAAAAAATATTTTTGCAGTTATCTACTTGCCGGTAAAGGCCGGTAAAATATTAAAAAAATTTACACATAAATATGCCACTTGGGAATCCACTATATAGACAGCTATTTAAAAACTATGCCATCTTAGGATAAGTGGTGATGCGGTCAAGGTGGTAAATCACAAATGCCAATATACTTTAATACTTTGTCAATGTAATATATTAATTTAATGCGCTGTGGCCATCACGCTAAGTTAAACTGACCAACCTATATTTACGCCCATCTGCATTCTTCACCCCGTCTTTTTGTATACATTGTTAATAATTTTTAAAGAGAAATAATCATTATTATAGTTTATATTTAGTAGCTGAGTTCAGTTTCAGACAAATGACGATCCATATTTTATATAAAAAATTTAAATATAAATTAATCTGAATTGGATTCTAGTGGAATTATTGATAATACTTATAATTTTAATAATCGTTGATTATATTTTAAGAGCTAGCTTTAGTTCCAGACAAAATATGTGGGTCTCGATAAAAAAAAACATCTACATCTTACCGCCACCGTGGCTCAGTGGAAAGCGATGTGATTAACACCGGAGTTCCCGGGTTCGAGTCACAGAAAAACAGATTTAAAAAAAAAACTGTTTCGGTCATGAAGATCATTGAAGACTGATGGTGTTAAGAAAACTAATCAATAAAAAAGAAACACGAAATGTGTTATGTGTCTACTCCATGCCCCAATAGAGATCTTTAGAAGAATTTACTTATTATTGTACTTAAAATTCGCCAGCGTCTGATTCTGAAGATGTACAATAATATTACTTTTTTCCTTGACGACAGAACTGCTCTGTGAACTAATAATTCAACTGAAACCTCCCCAAAACTGGTCGGATGCTATTTATTTTAACTACTCAACAATGTTTTTGCAGATCGTCGTGAACTTTATAATATATGGCTGTTTTTCTCACTAAAAGTGCTATCAGAAGTAGTGGCCACAAATCAAACGAGTGTTGAATCGAGCCTGGGATATTTATTAGCTGTGTTGTGAACAACAGTACTTGGTAGTTAGTGACGTGGTTTGTAGAGAGATAGCGTGTCCATGAGTATATTGGGAATATGTTTTTATCGAAAGCTATTTTTCACAATGTCCACTTTCATAATATTATTAGTGCACTAGTTACTTGTCGATTATGTTATAATTTTTGTAGTATATTAGAGGGGTGATCGCTTGTCATTAAATCTCAGTCTTGTGTTTTTAATTATTTACATTGAAAAAAAAAATACATTGAAAATGCTATGGTATCTGACTTTTTGTCTCTTTTCATGACTTAACGTAACGTAAACTTAGGCGAAGACTTGGGTTTAATACATTTAATCCTGGAAAAATCTCTCTTTGCGAGTGAAGCCGTAGTCAACCCCTAGTAAAATACATTTATGAATAATATGATGGCTTGCAGGTCATCTGTTATACTGTTAAGATTAGAATAAATTCCAACTCTATGTTCTCTACATTCATTTGAAAATTCAAATCCAAAATCATTTATTCATTTAGGTAACATAATGTACACTTATGAACGTCAATAAAAAAATACATATCAAATCTAAATAAATCCGCTGTAATTTCATGTAGGTACATACCCTGCAGTTTTCTGTTCCATACGACTTTTTTGGTTTTATATTCTGCCTCAGGACATAATTTGAAATTCCCGGGTCGCTTTACCGTTCAAAAAAAGAACGATGACCGTAGAGAACAGAACGAATGGCATACCTAGCCAATTCCCCTTTCCCTATACGATTCACATAAAGTAGGAAAAAATAAATACGTGTCCAGCAATGTGTTACGGTTTATTGCAATGTCATTCATCTTGTTTAGAAAATAGATGAGATTAATATAGAGTATGTGGACGCAAAACCATTACGTGTAATGGATAATTCCACGCTTAATCTAACTAGGTTTCAAATTATGTCATAACAAAATCAGTTTAGAAAATTTATAGTGTTAAACTGTGATAATCAAACTAAGTTATATAGCAATTATTTGTCCTATATTATTACTTATCTCAATTTACTGTATATTTTTTAGTTACTTAAAGAAGGTTGAGAGCGCATCATTGATTGTTATTCGGTTGCTGAGGTATCACCTGTCATCAAGTGAACCTGATCATCTCCGGTCGATATCTATCATAAAAAAAGAAAACTAAAACGTGTTACATTATGAAATATTATATTCAAAATACATCCAGAAACCCTTAATGCGTGGTTGGCCATCTGTTTTTCCAGGAAAGGTCCGCTATCAGCGTACTGTCTAGAATATAAAATCTATTTGGGGGTAAAGGAAAATCTATAAAGCTTTCTAAATAACTATTGTAATAAGTTAGAAATAACAGAGTAACATTTATATATGTATAATATTAAAATGTAATAATTAATAGTTAACATACATCCCGATGTTAGACCTCATTATAAGTTAATCGATAAAATGGTCTCATGTGAAAACTCGGAGTCAAATGTAATGAAATTTAATTATTCTAAAGCAGTACCAAACGAGGAACCGAAATTAATACATAGGCACGTTCAAGACAAAGTTTGGTAATTACAGCCAGCAACCGAACTTCAGGGAATCGGAACTTTCCTTACGAATCCTTGAAGTAAAAAATTTGAATGTTAATGGCACCTTTTCAGTCCCGCATTCAAACAGACAAAGGTAACTTTTCGGTCACTAACATTGCGCAATTGTCCGCGACTGTACGCATTTACCTTCTATCCGCTACTTCACGACAAAAATCCGTAGACGTATTTTTAATTTCCATTCAGGCCACATAAAATAGGCCCTTTCGAAATATTGATTCTCTAATTTTCAACCGAAGATAAGAGGTGTAAAAAAGGAGTGGTCTTTCCACTCCTTTTTTACTCTTTCAGTATGAAGATAACAGTTCTGTTTAAGAAAGTCCTACTAAAATAATGAATTCCAAAATTTATAAAAATGTGATGGTTGTTTGTTATTCAGTATTACTAAAACTGTTTGACAAAACACTTTGCCATTAATGAAGGCGAAGACGCGGGCATTAAATAGTAAAGCACAAATTCAAACTAATGTCCAACTTTGATTAATATTTAATTGTACAAAGTTGCTCCGTTCCAAAAAGGATTAGCCAAGACTCGTATATCGTTAAGCTATTTTTAGTGATTAAATTTTCATTTCATTTAACTTTCCAAGGAATTATTTCTGAGGCTAAATATTAATAAAACGATTTTACTTAATCTTATAGTTGAGTTTAAGTAAATATTTCTTAAAGAGTTCTAGATTCAATATAGTAAAAGGTATTTCGAAAGCAGGCGAGATGGTGTGATTGAGAAGTTAACACTTCATGAACGGAATTCTTATCGCGATATTGTACATTTTCTTGATATTTATTGCATTTTATGCGCAATGTTGAGGAAATGTACTTAACTACACCAAACTAAGTAAAATTGCAGTAAGAACTTCGATTTTGATACATAAAGAATCATAGTTTAAGATTAAATTACATATAGACCATTTCATTTTAAATCTGAGTGAAAATAACGTTTTATTTATACTCAAACCATTAAAATCTGTTGAATAGAAGAATCTATGGTAGCTTGATGTAACCGTACCGTTGTATTTAAATACATTGCTTATTCGTTAAGGGATTAAAAAAAAAACCATATTTTCGTTGAAAAGAAATATTGCACGTGTTCAATATCGGCGAGTAATCCATCAAGTTTATAAAAGTCCGTATGGATATGTTGGAAATTCTCCCCTAAATGATTTATGGGCATGCTCGTAGCGTTTGTGAGGCGTCGTGGCGTGTGAGATGTGATGGCATTACTCCCTGTCACTTGATTTTTTTTAAATGTCACTTAGGCGCCATGACAGCTGTCAAATCTGTTTATATATACAAACATTAAAATCAGATATATCAATCCTAATAGGTACTTCAAATAAAATAGATAAAATTTTATAAAAAATAGAAGTCCATTATACATAGGAATGTCTGTTTTTTTTAATATTGCATAATCTCAACGCAATATTAGTAAATATTTTAAAATTCATGCAAATAGGTATAGGTAAATACATATTTAATTTTTTTATTTAATTAAATATTTAGTTATTTGTATTCTTGTGTGTTTGTAACGAATAAACTCAAAAACTACTGGACAGATTTTAACATTTTCTTTCACCAATAGAAAGCTACATTAGCAGCGAGTAATATTGACTACTTTTTGTGTATAGTATATTACACTGCACCCATCCGAAGCTAGGGCGTGTTACTAGTTAATAATAAAAAAATATATAAAGCTATTTAAAATAAAACCGTACGCTTCCAAATACCTTATTCTTTTTTATCTCATTTACATAAGTCGATTTGACTCTTAAAGGTCGCAATATCATTGTACTTCCATAAAGAAAGAATTTTAACTTACTAAGCCATAAAATATCTAAATCTCGAAATGAGCGGCATAAAATTCACTTAAGACCGTAATAAGGTCAGATGATTCTTTGAAGTGCTCTGTAAATTTAATATGATCTGCCGGCCTAGCATGACCGCCACGAGATATCTCGCGGACGAGAGAAGACAAACTAAGATGTAAGATATCTCGATATATTATATCTCGACATCGACAATTTTGATAGAAAAGAAATCTCGATCGACAAATATCTCTACTTTTGACATTAGAAGTTGAGTTTACGTGTAAGTGTCATGTTAGACCCCGAAGACATATTAAAGAGATTATCGATTAAAACAAGAGAAAACGGTCGACAATATTTTGTCGTGATTTTCATGCTAGGAAGGCAGGTAAATTAGATAATCTATCGGCAATTGGACTAGTAATCTTTTTGTAGTCTTTTTAATATTAAAAGTCGAGTTTTAAGTGTAATTGTCATGTTAGACCCGAATGAAATAGAGCGAAATACGAGAAAACGGTCGACAAAATATTCTCGCGGTGGTCATGCTAGGCCGGCTGGAGGAAGAAAAATCACTTAAACTCGTGGGAGCGTTTAGGCCGTCCGAGGGGTATTAAAGTTAGTCCGGTGTCACTCACTTGTCTCGAACAGAAGACAAAATTTTGCGCTTAGATTGATGGTCCGCTAAATTCATTGATAATTAATTAATTTAAAATTGGAAGGTTTATATTACTTATTTATCAATTATGTTGGTGTCAAAATATCAACACCACTTAATTGATATTTTTTTATAAATCATAAAATTAATATACATTTATAGGTACTAATATTATTATAAATAGGAAAGGTTTATTTGTTTATATATTAAGATTTAACTCAAAAACTACTCCACTGATAATATTGTCTTTTATTAACGCGAGTATCACACATTTAAATAAAATACTTTATGACCGAAAAGTTGCTGAAAAGCATCCGAAACGTCCGCGTCGGCATAAATAATAAATCGCGTTTTAATCCGTTTTAAAATATTTATTTAAATACTCGACCGATTTTAAAAATTCTTTCACCAATAGAAAGCTATATTTATCAGCGAGTAACATAGACTATTTTTTGTGTACAGTACATCTACATTGCACCCGTGCGAAGCCGGAGCATGTTGCTAGTATATACATTTATATTTATTGCATATTTCCCAAAATATCAAGTAAGATTTGTTAGTTGAATTTGAAGCCTTAGATAATCTAAGTTAATCTTATAATTCACTCGACTGCCCGTGACAACGCTTGCTGAAAAGCACTCGAAACGTCGCGGTCGGGATAAATAATGCAATTAATAAATCGTGTAATAGTTATTTCATTTAAATGTGTTATAATAGCGTTAATAAAAGACAATATTAAAGTTTTGATTGACATGTGATTTCTTTTAACTTTAAAAACAGTAAGAGTTCAATATGATAGCTCCATGCTCTGATTATTGAATGAATGATGATAAAAAATATTTCACTCTAGTTGACAATTTTCAAATAAAATATTTTTTTTTATATTTTTTTTATTTGTCTCGAATATGTAAACGACCAAATATATTTCTTCGACTAATTAATAAAAACTCAGCCTTCACCGTTTCAAATATTATATCAAAAAAAAATGTTAAGTTTCTAAATTAGAAAAAAAATCGAACTCAACAGTTCATTTCTTTGAAGTTATCATAAGAGAAATGGTTAACACAGACTCTTAGGTAATTGTAATTTACTTACAGCATGCAAATTCATCTTCCCCACATAACTTGAGCACGTATGAGCAATTGTGTTCTTACCGGGGCTCAGAGGGAAAGCCGGGATTAGCACGTCACTGCAATTCGCGCAGAATAATGCTTTGCATTTCATTTAATTAATTTTACGCGTCCTGGGACGGAAGGCGGAGCTTGTTACGTCAGCGTCACTGAGTTAGAGACATTCTAGAAATATACGTTCGTAATAATACTTATTCTTTTTGATAGAAAATGGAATAGAATTTTAGAAGGGAAGGGTTTTTAAATGTAGTTTAGTTACATTTAGATGGATTCCCTTGTGAGACATTTGTGTATCTCTTTCATTGATCATTTTTTTTACAGCTTCGTAAGTGATCAGTCTTCTGTGTCCCGCCGTAGACCGAAACATTTTTTTCAAATCTTCGTTCCTCGAGATTCGAACGGGTGGTAAAAGCAATAAAACAGTCTACCACTAAGTCAGGAAGGTGGTCAAATTCTGACTTTCATTTAAAAGTTGTTATCCTGCAAAAAATTGTTTGACTATATAATATAGTATATAGTCAAACAATTTTTTAAGTAATATAATATGGTTGTATATATTTTAAAAGCAGATGTATTTTAATGTATTTATAAGTAGCTAAATCAAAGAGGTTTCTTACTGAGAAAATGTATCTTAATGCTTTTTTAAAATTTAAACATGTTATTTGCAGTTCAAGATTGCTATGAATAATATTTCTGTGTACAATAAGAGTAGATATACAGAATGAAATATAAGTGAAAAATATACTGTGAATCTCAATCGGGCATTCTTTTGATTTGGTAAATGTTATAAGTATACTTCACCGAGAATCAGGTTGAAATATGAATCAAATGAAATATTATTTTAGTCTCGTATTTCTTAAAAATGGCCTATAAGTATTTACCTATATATATTTATGTTATCAAAACTTATTTCTCAGATAACGTTTTTACCCTTGTTGTATTTTTTTATATCAAAAACATTTACAAGTGTCACATTCGATTTTCTTTTCTAAGTTATTATCACAGAACAGGGAAATTATATTCACAATTAATCTTATTTTTTAATTCACTGTCATTGATTCTAAAAATCACCAATGTATGCACAAACACAAAAGTGTAAATCTAAAAGATGTAGATTCATAGAATGTCCATCCCTAATTGTAGGTTTATTAATTATAGGAACACGCCTCACCTTCGCACAGGTGCAATGTAGATGTACTATAAATATATACGAATAAAATAGCCTATGTGAAAATATATAGTGAAATAATTTTTAAAATCAGTCCGGTAGTTTTTGAGTTAAATCGTAACAAACAAACAAATCTTTCCTCTTTATAATATATAGTACATATAGTATTGATTAGCGTTTGAGTATTCGGCCATAAAACTGTATCCACATACACTTTTAAAATGGTTCTCAGTTTGCATAATAGCTTGTATGCCAAGAATAGCTCAAAGGGTTTCAGAAAAGATAAAAACGCTTTTAAACAAATACTCTAATAAGATTATTCATAGTACCATTCCAAGTTAAATTATAGGTAGCAGCAACATTTGTACTTTATACTGACACCGTATTTCGGCATTTAATGAACTAAACAGTTACTCGCGTTGCTATTGTTTACAAATTAAACAATTTCGTGCAGAAATCGCTCTGAATGCTAAAGTTTTGATGATAGCGCTTTCTGTGCTAACCGGTGTTTAACTAAGCTTTTAACAAAGCTTTGATAGTCTTGTTGATTAGTGGGATGTATATGTTTTAGATATCTCACGATATGAATTGAGGCGCAAAATTGGCGTAACTCACAATTTTTAAAACACAATAAATTTTATTGTATTTGAAAAAAATGCAATAGTTAATAGTTAAAGTGGCCTAACCCACAATTTTTCACATTCATACTTAAACAATTAATTAAAACACAATAAATTTTATTGTTTTAAATAAATTGCAATTTTTTTTTTATTATTTTTTTTATTTATGAAAAATTGTGGGTTAGGCCACTTTTACGCTGACGGCCTCAATTAATTCTTGTAAGCGGATTGTCTCTCTAGTGGGGCATGAGGCAGACCCATTTTTGAGTTTGTTTTATGGATAATTTTTCTTTAATTAATAATTTTTCTTTAATTAATAACTTTTATTTAATTAATAATTTTTATTTAGTTGATCAACCTCCGGTGCTAACGCGTCGCACTGACGACTGAGCGGCGGTCTATATAAGAGTACAAAAAAAACTATTATTTCATTAATATATTTGCAGCCATTATTTTGTGCTTATAATAAATAGGTTAAACTATAAATTAAATATATATACAAGTAATGTAAGTAATAATATATTATCCAGTGTTTCTCCATCTCCGTTTGCAAGAATAGTAGTAATTAGTATCAAAAAATCAATCATTAATATTATCACTCGTAAATAGCTTTGTGGCGGTAAATAGTACCTGTATTTATTTCTCATTTGACTAATGGTAAGTAGCACGGTTCGATAAGTTTAAAATATACAGTATCTGATATTTTAATGGTTCCATAATAACGTTAGCGTGGATTAATGAAGGCTTTGTGTACGCTTCTTAACTTTAAATATTTTATTTTATGTAATATTTTTCCATTCCCGAGAAGAGATGAAGGGCATGTATCTAAAAAAGTTTTAAATATGAAAGTAGATGGGTATAGGGGAAGAGGGAAACCAAAAAAGACATGGATTGACTGTGTGAAGAATGATATGTATTTGAAAGGTGTGACTGATGATATGGCGAGTGAAAGGAGAGAATGGAAAAAGAGAACATACTGCGCCGACCCCAAATAAAAAAAAGGGAACAGGGCAGGAAGTAGAGGTGTTATATTAGTGTCAAATGTACGTAATCCTATTATCGAATATAACGCTTTACAAATAATAGGATATCATACCTATTACTGGGTAATAGTCAAATAATAGTATAACAGTCAAGACTCAAGAGTTCTAAAAATTCGCGATATGCAAATTAATAGGATAGCATACCTATTACTGGGTAATAGCAAATAATAGTATAACAGTCAAGAGTTCAAATAATACGCAATATTTGAATATTGCGTATTACGGTTGACCGTTATTTATAATGATAGCGCATATCATTGATATAAAAATCATAATAATAATAATTAATTATTAACGAGACATGGGGTGATTAAATTAGCCTTCATACTTTTTAAATAATAAAAATAATAATTAAAAAAATATATATATTAATATATATTTTTTTTATATAAAATAGTTTCATTATGAGATTTTTTATGAATATAGAGTATAATAATAAAAAACTTTATTGTACACTATAAAAAAAAGAACAAAGAAATACAAATAACTTACACACTACTAAATATATTGGATGTACAAGGGGCTTTTTCATACTTGTAACAAAAAAAAAATTAAATTTTTTTTTTTTAATTATTTATGTTTTTTGCGACGTATGCGCAATTTGAACATAAACACGACTAAATGAACATTTTAAAATTATAGGCATAATTCCCTTTTCTCCGTACCATAAAAATAACATAAAAAATTAAAAAAATATATTTTTTTAATTTTTTATATCTTTTTGTGACGTATGCGCAATTTGAACATAAACACGACTAAATAAACATTTTAAAATAATAGGCATAATTCCATATTATCCGTACCATAATACCATTGCATATTCATATAACAATTTTTAATATTTAATCGATATCGATTGCTTGCTGTCGCTTTGCTTATCCACGAAGCTTAAATGCAAAACGCGACGTGTATACTATACAACTCATGGAATAACCATATAACGATCGATGCGTAGCAACGAGCGAGCGATTCGATGAGAAGTATGGCAACGTCGCACTATGACTTCGCGGCGTTTAATAGGTACGTCGCTGACTATTATTTGACTGGGTATTATTGGATATCCTAATATGAGAACATTCATATTGCCTATTCTGCGCGGCGTATTATAGGTACGTCGCTGACTATTATTTGACTGGGTATTATTGGATAGCCTAATATGAGAACATTCATATTGCCTAATATGGAACTTCTGCCGTATACCTATTACCTATACCTAATACGAATATATTAGTCACACCTTTAGCAGGAAGAAGAAGAATATTTTTCCATTCCTCCAGACATAATTATTGGTATCTATGAGGCATAAACCAGATATTTGTCCGTTTTTGTGTACAATGTAATTAGAATATTTTGCCCTGACCGAATACAACTAACCAAAGATAAAGATTTAAAAGATATTTCTTTAAATTAAAAATGAAATGACATTTTTTAAATGAACATCGAAGCCAGTATAATTCCAGCCATTCCAGCCTTGGTTGCCATCAAAGAGACTAGGAGCCTTTTGTTTTGTTTGTTTTATTTTATTATTATTATCATTTCTTTTTATAAACGGTATGGATGTTCTTGTTTTTAAGTTTAGTTAAGTAGTGGTTTAATAACATAATACATTTTATAAGGCGAGGTGTCATCACTGACACCTGTGGGGGCCACAGAAAATCAGCGTAGTAGCTACTTAAGAGCTGGCAACAAATTCAATCGTTACTCTTGTGTAGACAACACTTTAACCTTCTGAAAGTACCTTAGGACCGTAACCTAAAGGACTTATGAACAGAATAATTATATTTTACCTTAATTTATACCATTAGAATGAAATAAATTGATTCTTTTATTTTTTTCTCATTGTTCCCGGAAATCGTCTTAGTTCCGCTATTTAGGCTCGTAAATTAGTTTATAAATGTATTTTTTATTTTTCAGCAATAAAAACTTTCATTTGATATCTGAAATTTTAAATGTAGTATAAATAATATTTTCACATTATTAAATATATGAAAATATCTCCCTTTAAATTTCCCTAACACAAAGAAACCAAAATCTAAAGCAGTCCATCATTCTGATATCAAAGTATGGCTACTCGAGTTGGGATCTCTCCCCTGGGTATGCTGTATTGCTTCACACATTACTTACATGTCCAATTTAACTTGACCCTTCAAAATAAATTCAAAATTCAAAATAATCAAGGCCTCTTGTCTAAGACGTATCATACTTAGAGATAGTCGAGGTAGTTCTACAATAGCTGGACGGCTTGTTCCTTCAATCCTCCCGCGGGTTCCTACCGTCGTCAACATAAACAAAACGCCGTTATTGCTTGTTTAAGATACATTTTATCTAGAAGAAAATATTGGAAAGGTCCGGACGATGTTTTCATTTTACTTGAGCTATGTCTGATCGAATAACAATTTCAAAGCGGATAACTGAAGTCATGAAACATCTATATAGCTATATTATGTACATATATAATAACTTTTTATCAACAATGAAATATTTGTTAAAACGGTGTTTGTTTTTTATAATATGTTTTTGAGTGGGTTTAATGGCAAATGATTACTATCCTAAAACTATGTCTTCTTATTTGGGGTCGGTTTATATTATCTTTTTCTATTCTCTTCTTTCACTCGCCATACAATCACACCTCTCAAACACATATTATTCTTCACCCAGTCAATCCAAGTTTTTTTGGCTTCCCTCTTTCCTTATACCTATCCACCTATCCACTTTCATATTCAAAACTTTTTTAGATACATGTTTTTCTTCTCCCCTCATAACATGCCATGCTACCTTAAAACTAAGTAATGTCAATAATTCTGTATAGATAAAAATTGATGTTTCTAACTATGAAATCGCTAAACTCCAACGGCGTTTGACCGATCATCAAGAAAAATTACACGTACATACAAATATTATGTATTTTTCATATTATTACTTCTACGAAACTTGCACAGTATGAAACATGTCAGCGCATTGACATAATATTGTTGATCGAAGTGTCAGCGTTTATCAGCTTGTACATCTCTATCCTTTTGAAAATATCTTCAGAAGGGTATCCGTTATCAAGTCATTAAAAGATATAATGAATTCTGGTATATACATCTTATTATCTAATATTTAATATTTTTCTTTTATTTACAAAAACGCTTACCGCAAATATAAACACGTACTTGTAAGTAAGCATTGAAGATTGAAAACGTATATTCTCAACATTTGCATAAAGGTTATATAACTCTGTGTATATATTTATCTTTACTAGTAAGCCACGCAGAAAATTACAACTTACGTAAAACTAAATTAAATTACCTTCACACGATTCCAACTGTGAGGTTTTCCTTATATGGAAACGAATAAGTGTCAAGCGAAAAATTGACGTATTTTCAGATATTTCTTGAGCGTTCGACGTAAACTTGATTATGATAATTTGACACCTAACCCCAGTGCTAAGGAATGCGATGAGGAAGTTAATAGTGTGAGAATATACATTTGCCATACTCAAGCCAAGTGTTACCACAAAAAAAAAATATGTTAGCTAACCCCTAAAAATAAAGTAATGACGAAACTGACTCCGCTGGCTTAAGGATCCAAAATGCCTCTATAATGAGAGTCTTCCAGTTGAATAATTATTATTAAATAATTAAATTATTATGACCTTATTTATAATAGTAATCTATACTAATATTATAAGGAGGAAAGATTTGTATTTTTGAATTTTTGTATTTTTGTATGTTATGAATAAACTCAAAAACTACTGGACCGATTTTAAATTTAAATTCTTTCACCAATAGACAGCTACATTATCAGCGAGTAACATAGGCTATTTTTTGTGTAAAGTAAATCTATGTACATTGCACCCGTGTGAAGCCGGGGCGCGTTGCTAGTACTAATATAAATTAAGCTCTAAAACTTATGCAAAAAACTTATGCCTAATACAAAAAATATTACATTAACGAATGTAGTATATACAGTAGTAGTATGGTATATAAGTATGAAGTAAAATAACGCAATTTAAAGAAATCAGAAACCGGCTAAAATTTTATAAATAAATCTTCAGAAATTAGATTTCATTTACTTTTAAAATTAGGGGACTTGATGGCAAATAACGCTCACCTGATCTAGAGTGAATTACTCAAAAAATATGATTTATTACTCAATCACCTCTTCAGATAGTGTAAACGAAATTATATTTCACAAGAGAACAGATTTATCAACACCGAAGAAAACTTTAGTTGATAAACAATCCCAAGCTGACATATACGATTATTACAGTTTATATACATAGTTATAATCATATTTTGCGTAAATCTAAAGCTGTGTAGTCATTTAAATGAAGGCAATTTAAATATCAAAACGTTTTGCTAAGATAACGACTTATTATTATAATATTTTAATTTTAAAAAAATCGGCTTATTTTCGTTTAATTTTTATGAGCTAAGTATTCATTAAAGCATATAAAAAATTACTATAATTTAGTTTTCATTTAAAACACACTTCATGCTGTCTTATAATAATAAAATACAAAAATCTAGATTTTAACTATACAATAAACTATACAATAAATAATTTGTAGTCAATCAAGCAATACTATAGAATGCACGAAGAAAATGAGGGATCTTTTTTATTTTAAAATCAATAGGTTAGATTACCAGATAGGAAAATGTATTTATTAGTATTTAATTATTTATCAAAATCTGCACAAAATATTTTTTCACTATTCTATATACTGTAGAATTAAGCCATGTATAGTTGAAGAATTTCTCCTTTATTTTAAATCGAAGTTAAACAGACATGCGGCTCACCGGTGGAAAGCGGATACGGTCCGTTTCAAAGGTGCGTGGTCGTTACGAGTGCGGTGTTTGAGGTGGAAATAGGCTGTTTTCTTAAAGTTCTCAAACCCCAGCCGACGTTTGGATCCGGACAACCTTTATTATCCTTCCCGTACCTCTTCTGGTATTTAAATAGGTTAACACTATAGTATCGTCTATAGAGCTGTATTGTATGCCTCCATATAATACTGTGCAAACACTACTGTAATAAGATTATACGTGATTGAAGCTCTGATTAATTACTTGCTATGATAAGTAATCAGGCGTGACCATCATGAGTCAACTACTAAGAAGTACGTAGATATGCATATGTCAGTACAACTACAATATAATGAGTAAGTACAATATAATTGAATATTATAACAATACGACAATCATAATGTTAGTATGCCTTTGTTGAGTGGCACCAAGATTCAGTCAAGCAACTTATGGTAATACAATTTAGGGGTGGTATTGCCTAGCAATGTAATTTAATAGCAACTTTTTTTCCTTAGTTAACTGTTATTTTTTAACAAGTTTGAAAACAGCTAACTTTAATCATGTTGACAAATGTTCGTTCTTCAATGATGAACAATCCATTTTTTATATACAGTTCTTTTTCAACTATAATACGACTTGATCAAACTGTTTTAAAAAAATGCATACCGATATATAATACTAATTTATAAGTATACCAATTTTCTTGATAGATATTTAAGTAAAGTAATTGTTATTAATGATTAAAAAAGTAATAAAAGTATTCTACATAAAAATATTTTTCTAATAATATTCTATAAATCATCATCTTCCCTAAACCTATAAATTACCTAGAAAACATTATCGTTAATGTTATTCCCATCGTTGTTTGCATACCGTAAATTTCATACTCGAAGGAAAATTTATTCGGAGTTGCGTGTACACTGCATAATAAGAACGAATAAATGACAATTTGAATTTCAGGAGTAGGTAAGTTGAGGCGTGACTTGCGCATTTCACACTATTCTTCTTGAGCTTAGAGCTTCAGAGTTGACGTGACGTGAAACAGTATCCCATCAGCTGTTGGAGAGGGTGTACGTGTGGCCTGTGGATTATCGGCTCTCGCGATTATACACGAACGATATTATATAACGTAGTGTTTGTTTTGTGAACTCGGACATGTTATAGTGCATTGGAAGCGTAAAGGTAACTTAATTTAATTCTTAAAAATACAAAAATAAAATATTATATAACATATTTTATTTTAATATTGTAATGAATAAGAAAAAAGTTTTGAATTATTGTTTAAATATCTTCAATTTTGTATGTTCTTATAAAAACATTATAAAAACTGAACAAATCGTAAGGTACAATTAGCTCATATAAATTATTATAGTCTCATAATATTTTACATAGTATGACGTTAACTGTTTACTCGGAATGGGTTTCCAACGTCGTAAATAATGCAATGGGGCTCGGCGCAGAGATATAGCCTGTAAACCGGACGTTTGATGAATTTTCGATTTACGTTATACGTAGCAACTACATTTAATAATAACGTTAGAGGTTACCTTATTTATGTGGTTTCAAATGTGTAGACGTAGCTACAGATTTTCGTAGATGTTGCTACGAAATAGCGTAGCTCTAGGAACTTAATGGATGAATACTGCTTAGTCATAGCTATGATTTAGGCCTCCTCATCTATTTAAACATGTTTTTCAAAGTTAATGTTATAAATTAATGTAATAATTATAACATTAACTTTGAAAAAACATGTTAGTTCATATTAATTTTGGATGATATTTACGCTAGTGGTTTTTATGTTCATGACTTTATAGAGCATGCTACATTATTTATTATTTATTAATAGCGATGAAAAGTGTTTAAGGTGTTCTTAATAAATTGATTTTTTATATTAATAATAAATTGTTAAATAATCGTGGCTAAAATTGATTATATATATTATTAAATTACTTATTGTTATTTGATTTATATTTCAATTAAATTAACGTTACGGAAAATTTCAGATTCAAAGTGAGTAAAGTCACAACTTCGATTGAGATAATTTACAAATTGATATTATATACAAATAAAAATACACTGAAACTAAATTTGTTAAAAAACCGACCACTTAAAAACTCGTATCCAAGGAAACTATAAATTCGATATTCAAACATTGGCTTTTTCTTTGCGCCAAAACAGCTCAGTTTAACATAATCAGAAACGTTCAACTTAATGAGTTTTTCAAGTCTGTGCTTCTTTTTTCCTTCATTCTTTAGAATAACAATAAAAAGAGACTGGCGTAGAGATTATAATTTAATATAACGAATATTTTTAAGACTCGACTGGAAAACATTTCGAAATGAAACGAATACAGAATATTAAAAACCCTAAACCTCTTACGGTTCGTCTTGTGTATATGGTTTCAACTAGAGATTTTATAGCATGTCAATTTTTACGAAAAATATCTTTTTATTTTTACTATCTAGATCTAGATATTTAATGTCACGAGTCTTATAATTTAAACGTATAATTCCTTTTAATTTTCTATCAATATCTGAAAACACGAATAAATAAATAAAATAAAATTAACTTAATAAAATTTATGAGTCTTCTGTATATTATATTACAGAAGATTTAGTTCCTATTGGCTTGTAAAAAAGAACACAGAAACGAGTACCCCTATCCCACAAGGATACTAGGGAATTATTTTAAAGGAAAACCGGTACATATGATATTATGAAATTAGACGCACGTAGTACTGCCCTGGGGTGAACTTTATCTCCGGGGTCCGCTTTGTGGTCTAGTTTAATAGTTTCCACTTAGCTTGACATACTACGGTTAGTTTGTTTCTGTTAATTGAGCAGGGTCGTTCTCGATATTCGTGGTATATCACTTGAAAATGAGAAAATTATTTATAGGTATTTTTTCAGTATTATTGTTTATATTTGTTCTGAATACAAATACACCATCAACTATTAACCATTGTATATGTACACTAGCGATCCGTCCCGGATTCGCACGAGTGTAATGTATGTAGATGTACTATATATAAAAAAAGATAGCCTATCATGTTACTCGCTGATATGAATGAATGTAGCTTTCTATTTGTGAAATAATTTTTAAAAACCATTGGAGTAGTTTTTGAGTTAAATCGTAACAAAGAAACAAACAAATCTTTCCTCTTTATAATATTAGTAAAGATATTGATCTAGTGCGTAGGGCCTGAAACCTTTATCTCCCGTAGACCCCTTTGGCCTGTTTTCACTTCTAATAAACTTTTATTTTACATCAAATGTATATTATATAGCTGATGTAGTAGGTACTTCTTACTAGAAAGATTTAAATTTAAAACTATAATGTATCAATAATCTATTTTTTATAGTACATCTACATTGCACCCGTGCGAAGCCGGGTAAATTGTAATGTATATATTAATTATATGTTAAAATATAATTTGAAGTCTCCCATTAAAGACATATATTATTATGTTTCAGGCAAGTAACAAGTTCCGTACTAAAGTTAGTAAATAGATTCAAGAAGTTTATGTATTTTCTCAGGGGAGTCCTTTGTGTGGTCCACTTTAATAGTCCCCACTTAGTATGACGTCATTCGTTAATCGTTTCCACTTCCTTTGACTTTATTAAACTAAATTTATACGATTAATGCGTTTATAGCGTTAAGTTTTACTTTTAATATGAAAGTAAATCATTAATTAAAAGAAATATAAAAAAAACACCTATTTATAAAATCTGTTTAAAAATTCATAAGACGTTTAATGTGTCTTCTTGTCAGTAGTTATCACAGAACAGATTTTTCCCTGTTCTGTAGTAGTTATTATAATATTATGTCTGAGAGCAGACAGCAGGATTTTTTTCCGACTTACTTGTCACTCATCGTTATAATAATATGCCAATTAATTTAATATCTTTATAAATATACATATTATGGTATTTATATATGGTATAACCTATATGTTATTTTTATGTATAAACAATACTACTGTAAATTTTAATCAAAATCCGTTTTGTAGTTTTTGCGTGAAATAGTAACAAAAATATATCTTTCGATCCATACACCCTCACAAACTTTCAAATTAATAATTTTATAGTAGGAAGTGTACATAAATGCTTCGTTCAATAAAATAATATCGTTCTACACTTCAAGAACACACTTCCGAATGTAGTAGTAGGTCGACAGCGCATCATTGACTGATGTTCTGTGGCTGAGGTACCATCCATGAGTTACCATCAAGTGAACCTCATGCTTGTCTGTCGATATCTATATCTATATCGATACTTTTAATATTTTACGTTCCGATTTTACTCAAAAACTACTCAACCGATTTTAAAAATTCTTTCACCAATAGAAAGCTATATTATCAGAGGGTGACATAGGTTTTGGTTTTTTTCATCTCCATTGCACCCGTGCGAAGCCGGGGCGTTTTGCTAGTCTAACAGAAAAAAAGAAGCGATCGCTTATTGTGATGTACATTTCATTTATACAAATTTCCCCGACGTTTTAATATTGAGTGCATTTACATGTTGGCTCGTGGAAGAAGGTTGAACATGGTAATACTGTGATTTGCATATTTTAATATTAACACACAGGTTGGTACAACACATGCCGGTCTCCGAATTACGTTTTACCCAAGTGAAATATTCATCGAGGTGTGGCGGACTGTTAGGATTTACCCATTTTTTGGAAACTGTAAAAAATTTTGAACACTGTTTACATGCAAATTACCTCTTACATATTTATTGTCTTAACGGGTTTTAATTAATAACTGAAAATATATTATTATATGTTCTTTGCAAATTGGGACTAGTGAAAAATAATTAAAAAAAGTTCAGAATAGGTCATACCGTGAATAGTGCAAGACTAGCAAATTAGTTCCTTTTGTAACATTAAAATACCTAAATTTAAGATTACATTATCAAATTACGCGGAAGAAATAGTTCTATTTTTTATACAATCTCACTGTTTAATACTGAAGCATTTTTGATGTAATTTCATAGGAAGCTACGATACTGGAAAATTTCATAGAATTTTTTATTTTGTTTTAAATTCATTTATTAAAATAAAGCAAACGAAACAAAGCCTAAATTACATCATTAACAAAATCAAGTAGAATGACTTTTACATTTAGTTACGTTAAGTTCGTTTTAATTTTAACTACATGAGTTAGGATTACATATGTTACTCGCTGATAATGTAACTTTATAATGGTGAAATAATTTTTAAAATCTATTAAGTAGTTTTTGAGTTAAATCGTAACAAACAAACAAACAAATCTTTCCTCTTTATAATATTAGTATGTCAATTACATGCCATACATAAATATCAAAAACTTCATGGAACGTATGTGATTGAATGTGATAAAATAAAACGACAACAATATTTTGTTAAAATTTCAGGAAACTTCATAGTTTAATATTTCATTAATGACCATATCGGCGGTAATATGTGACAAATTGTAAATATATTAACGGTCATTAAAGGGTGATGAATGTGGAAATAATATAACACGTATTATTAACACAACTATGGATAATGGTTATTGAATCGACTAGTTATCATAAGTTCTTTTTTAAAGAATAGGGTCACGAACGACGAAAACGACATTTGGCTCACATGGTGGTAAGTGATCACCGCAACCCATAGACATCCGCAATACCAAAGAACTTTCAGTTGTATTGCCGAAACAGAAAACATTTGGTCGCCGGTTGCTCACCTTTGAGGAACTTGTAGGCTCGTTTCTTGAAGGTTCCCAAGTAGTATCGTTTAGGAAAACTACCAGTGGCAGCTAGTTCCACAACATGGTTGAACTAGGCAGAAAGTGTCAAAAGAATACCGCATTTGTTCCAGTCATCGAGATGATATGCGTGGTATTTTTGGCGTTATGTTGGATAGCGAAATTCAACAGCCGGGATTAATCGAAACAATTCCTCCGAGCATTCCATGTTATAAATGCGATTAATACTATAAAATATTTCTATATTTTTGGGGGATCAATACATTAAGAAAAATTTCTTATTCAAATAAAAAGTGGAATGTTACAGTATAATAACAATAATATTCGTTCAATATTATCTTTAAAGTTTAAAATGTTTGAACCGCAGGTATTGCACTGTCGAAGTAAAAATATTGTAATGTAACAAACAGAGTGTGACGGGTTTGTTGGCGCATTGGGTATATATATGTAGTTATACATACCTTGCATTTAGATTGTTCATGAGGAGGATGTTTGGTTGTTCATAGACGGAAATAATGTGTATTATTAAGTATACCTTGAATACAACAAAAAAAATACGCATGAATAACTTCCCAATTATTTATGATCTGTCGAATATTGCCAGTACATTTAGTGATGACTCTATTAATAATTTATGAAGCAATATTAACCACGTTTAAAACACTGACTTGTCGGTGAACATTGAAATGTTATTAAAATAAATTGACTGTCACATTAATTTATCACTAAATAACTCTCACGAGAGTAAATTGAATAATTAAATTTAACGTATATTTTGTTCCAGTTCTCAATTAAATTACCTATGTAGAGTTACTCGTCTATACTATTATAATAAAGATTCGTTTGTTTGTTTTTTTTATGTCAGATATCGACAGACGAGAATGAGGTTCACTTGATGGTAGGTGATACCTCAGCCACAGAACATTAGTCAATGATACGCTGTCAACCTACTTTTTACTTCAAGCATTCGGAAATCCATAGACTGAAACCGAAACGCGCAATGTGCACTTCACGGTTTTTCCATCTATGAACGGTGGTTCGTTACCCGGAATTTCGATATTCCTCCCACCCCATCAATGCCCGAAGTTACCAGACGTGGGGAAAACATGCTAACAGAAAAATATAAACATGTGGTCCCGGTGGGGTTCGAACCCACGACCCATCGATGCGCACGGCAGGTGCGTTGTTTGTTGCGATATAAATCAAAAACTACTCGACCAATTTTAAAAACTCTTTCAGTAATAGTAATAATTTAGCGAGTAACTTAGGGTATTTGGAAGTTTGCTTGAAAGAGATAGCTAAATAGCTATAAAGCCGCCGTTTGTCCACTTTATTTTTCCTATTTTTTTTGTTTAATTTTGTGTTGTATATTTTGTGTGACAATAAATAATATTCTATCTTCTATATATTTTTTGTGTATAGTACCTACATCTACATTACACCCGTATTTTAAAGTTGAAGAGACAATGTCATATAGACAATCAATGTCATAATTCTAAGTTACGGTCTGAGGAGAAACAGTAATTGAATCCAAGAATTGTAAGCAACAGCTGTTTACACGCGGATATTTTGTGCTGTTTACACAAAGGATAATACTGTAACAAAACTTGTATGATAGATCGAGAATGTGACGTGTTGGTCTAAACAAGCCATTTAATGCTTCAATTTGATTGTATGAATACAATGAATTGACGGGCTCGTTGACGCGTTCGGTAGAACACCTGCCGCGCGCATCGATGGGTCGTGGGTCCGAATCCCATCGGGACAACATATTTATAATTTTCTGTTAGCATGTTTTCTCCACGTCTGGTAACATTGGGCATTGATGGGGTGGGAGGAATATCGAAATTCCGACCGGGTAACGAACCACTGTTCATAGATGGAAAAATCGTGAAGTGCACAATGCGCGTTTCGGCTTCAGTCTATGGATTCCCGAATGCTCGAAGTAAAAAAAGTAGGTCGACAGCGCATCACTGACTGATGTTCTGTGGTGTTCTGTATCACCTACCATCAAGTGAACCTCATGCTCGTCTGTCGATATCAAACATAAAAAAAAAGCAACAGGCAAGAAAACTTGGATCGTCTAAATAGGCTTTAAGGAACAGAGGGGTGAGCACGAACGACTATCGACAAAGTATTCGAA
This sequence comes from Anthocharis cardamines, assembly GCA_905404175.1. Taxonomy (NCBI): domain Eukaryota; kingdom Metazoa; phylum Arthropoda; class Insecta; order Lepidoptera; family Pieridae; genus Anthocharis; species Anthocharis cardamines. The sequence continues at coordinate 9,052,327 of FR989959.1, forward strand.
TCGTCAAACTGTCAGTTGTATGAAAAATCTCATACAAATGACAGTTCGGCGATACGAATACTCTTTCGATACTTGTTCGTACTCACCCCTCAGAACAGGGCTAAAGGTCAGTGGTTTCAATTATAACCTGTTCACGTCATTGCTTTGTATTATATCTAGAAGACTCAAAGCTTCTATAATATCTTGCAACTCAGTATCCACCCACGGTTCCTGTTATAATATTAAACACCCCTTAGTGACCTTTAACATAACTGTTGCTAACGCTTTTAACTTGGATAACCTTTGTGGCTGTTCTTTATATATATGTATGTATTTCATATATATTTCACAAAGTATCAACATTGTACGTAAAACATGTTTGTTCCTTAAATTGATTTTGTTACTTATATTTTTATTTTGTGACGAGAGTTTATTATGATTATAAGGTATGTTGAGGTGGTTTGGTAGTAACGAGTAAAGTAGGGAAACGAAAAAGATTTATGAGTCAGCCGGGCTAGTATGACCGCCACGAGATATGTCGCGGACGAGAGAAGACAAACTAAGATGTAAGATATCTCGAAATATTATATCTTGACATCGACAATTTTGATAGAAAAAATATCTCGATCGACAAATATATCTATTTTTGATATTAAAAGTAGAGTTTTAAGTGTAATTGTCATGTTAGACCCGAAAGAAATAAAGCGATAGTCGATTAAAACACGAGAAAACGGTAGACAATATTTTGTCGCGCTTGTCATGCTAGGCCGGCTGGTGTGAGTGGTAGAGTCGGGAGTAGTCGACCTAGGTGAACTTACCTCGTGTCGGCCACGGAAACTCATTGCGAGCGGACGTGTACTGGTGCTATTTGCTATTTTCGCGAGAATATTTACGCAAATTCGGTGTTTTTAGTGGTTTTTATGGTGTTTTCTTTGTTTGGTTTTTGTGATTCGTGTCTACGGATTGCATTGTTGTTGTTTTGTCGTTTGGTACGTATTATCTGTGTGGTTTTCTGAAATTTATTGTTTGAATAATTAGTTTAGGTTTGGAGGGTATCGCGAAGTGCGTAACGGGTTATTCTCCAATTCTTAGTATTAATTTGTTATCATTTTGTCTTAGTATTTATAATAGTGTGTTTAATTATTATTTTATACTTTATACTGTGTGGTTAATTAGCGTTAAGTTAGTTTTATTTCTTTCTTAGGGTTAATTATTTTGTTGTTTAATTTGTTCATATTTGTGTGGTTTTTCATAATTAAATTCAAAGTTTAGGGTTATCGCCGAGTGTGATAACGTGTTTTCTACTTTCTAATTGATTATTTTCGTTTGTTGTTAAAATTAATTTTTTGTCAATGTGTTTTATACAATTTTTCTTTTTCCTCACTTAATAGGTTTAGCTTTTAAGTTTAGGAAATGGAGAGTTGTGGCTCGGAGTCGAGTGCGTCGGCGGTGAGTGGTCCTCGTAAGAGGATCTTCAAATGTCCGGCGGGATTAGTCGTGTCGTCCTCTTCGGAGGCAGAGACTGAGGGCGGTGTCGTTAGGCAGAAGGGCAGCCCGAAGTCTAAAAAGGCGTTAAGGCACACTGCCGGTTTAGTGAAGGCCCAAAAGGCCTTGGAAGAGATGAAGGTGGCGACGGCGGAAGTGGCTGCGAGGCAGCTGCGCTCCCGCTCATATAAAAAAGAGTCGGTGGCCCCTACGGTCAAGGAGCCGAATGTTGAGGAGCTCAATGCCCTCGATCTTAAAGAGAGGGCGATGAGGCGCGCTGAGCGCATATTGGAGATCGCCACAAAAAGTGGCAACTTAAAGGGGGAGTTCATGCGGGACCTCAAAGTCGCCGCAAAGGACTTGAAGGACATGGTCATTAGCCTGTCTGATCGGTCGGCCGAGGACGAGACGAGACGTCTACAAGTGGACAATTCTCGCATGAGGGCGCGCATTGCGGACCTTGAGACGGAGCTCAAGGCGCTAAGGCGGGAGTTTTCGGAGAGGAATGCACAGCCTGCACCCTCCTCGAAAGAAATTGGAATGGCGGAGCGCGAAGCGCTAAAAGTTTTGGCGGAGGAGCTGCAGGGCAGCATCATCAAACAGGTGGGCGACATGATGGACGCCAAATTGGCGGGTTATGAGGATCGTCTGTTGCCGGCGAAGAACCTGCGACCCCCGCTGGCGTCCACTAAGACCAAGGAGCGGGCGCGTACCTCGGGTGCGCAGTCGGATTCGGCCACAGTTCCGGTGCCGAAGAAGGTGGTGGCGGCGTTGCTGAAGAAGCCGGCGCCTGTGAGGGGGAAAGGCCCTGCTGTTGTGGTGCAGGCCCAAGCACCAGCGGTTGTGCCACAGACGCAGCCGTCGACCAGCGCGCAGGCGCAAGAGGGGACGTGGGCCACTGTGGTGGCTAAGGGGAAGAAGGGCAAGGGAGCGGGCAAGCAGTCCGCTCCCGCCGCGAATACCTCAGTGGGGGCGAGTCAGCCGACTCAGCCAAAGGCGGTGGCCAATCCGGGGCCTAAAGCCCCCAAATTGGTCTCTCCCCGCGCTGCAGCCGTGGTGATCACGCTGCAGAAGGACGCGGCCGAGAAGGGGGCAACGTACGCGTCGGTCATCACCAAGGCTAAGGCCGCTGTGAAACTGGCGGATATGGGGATCTCCGGGCTAAGGATCCGCCAGGCGGCAACGGGGGCTCGAGTCGTTGAGGTGACGGGCCCTCAGAGTGGGGAAAAGGCGGACCAGCTTGCTGAGAAGCTCAGGGGCGTCCTGGAAGGGGATGCCACCATCGACAGGCCGGTGAAGAGGGCAGAGATTAGGATCTCCGGCCTGGACGACTCGGTGACGTCGGATGAGGTGGTTGCCGCGGCAGCGGCAAAAGGTGGTTGTGAGCCGGTGCTCATCAAGGCGGGAGCAATCCATAGGCGGGACGACGGACAGGGCACGCTTCTTCTCCAGTGCCCTGTTGACGCGGCGAAGAAGGTGGCGAGCGGTCGGTTGTTGGTCGGATGGAGTTCGGCCCAAGTCGTTGTGCTAGAGGCGCGCCCCATGCGCTGCTTCAAGTGTCAGGGGTTATCGCATACGAGTGTCAGATGCCCCTCCAGCGTTAACCGCACCGGACTTTGTTTCCGGTGTGGCCAAGAGGGGCACAGGATCGCCACGTGCACGGCCAGTCCAAACTGCGCTGTATGTCGGGACGCGGGAAGGCCGGCGGATCACATCATGGCGGGGAGATCGTGCAATCCCCCCCCTCGGTTAAATCCGTGAAATCGAGGGCGGCCACTTCGGCTGGGGTATCGGTTGGTGCCTCTGGGGGAAACCAAATGAACGTTGATGTCTAGGTCGGCCTTCAGTTTTCTCCAGGGGAACGTCAACCACTCCGCCAGGGCCCAGGACCTTTTCCTCCAGGCCATGGCGGAGTGGGAGATAGACATTGCGGTGGCTGCGGAGCCGTATTTCGTTGCCCCCCAGCCGCATTGGGCGGGGGATTTAGGTGACGACGTCATGGTAGTTGTCCGGTCGGGCGGCTTGCCGCTCGACGTCAAGGAAAGGGGGTCTGGCTTCGTCGTGGTGAAGTGGGGCACCTGGGTGGTAATCGGGGTATACTTTTCCCCCAACAGGCCGTTGGCGGAGTTTGAGCACCTTCTCGACGGCCTCGGTCAGGCGGCTCAGCGCGCCTTACCATCGCCGCTGATAGTGTTGGGGGATTTTAATGCCCGGTCACGGGCCTGGGGGGACACGCGTGACAACCGTCGGGGTGGTGTGCTGGAGGAGTGGCTGGTGGAGACAGGGCTCGTTCCAGTAAGTGTTGGTAGCGTTCCGACATGCGTCCGGCCGCAGGGTGAATCCAGGGTGGATCTCACTTTCGCCTCGCCTGCGGCCGCACCGAGGGTGCAAAACTGGAGGGTGGTGGAGGATGCGGAGACTCTCTCGGACCACTTGTACATCAGGTTCGAGATCTCCGCATCCGGGAGAGTTCGGGACGTTGCGGGTGTTGGCGCACTGCGTCACTTTCCGCGGTGGGCGGTGGGTCGTCTCGACCGCGACCTAGTAGAGGAGGCGGCCATCCTACACAGTTGGTGCTTCCCGGATTCATTTTCAGGTGAGATCGACGTGGCGGCGGAGGATTTCCGGAGGGCGCTCGCGGAGATTTGTGACGCTGCGATGCCGCGTGTGTTGAGGCGTCGACCCAGGCGGAAGGCCACATACTGGTGGAGCTCGGAGATTGCGGATCTGCGGCGGGAGTGCAACGTCGCCAGGCGTGCGTATCGGCGGTGCCGCCGCAGACGTCGCCGCGATGAGCGAGAGGAGGAGCTGCTCCGCGAGCAGTACAGGCGGAGGAAGGAGGCGCTGCAGAACGCCATCAGCGAGGCGAAGGTGAAGGGAAGGGAGGAAATGCTGGAGGGTCTCAATCGGGATCCGTGGGGCCGCCCCTACCGTGCCGTGAGGAGGAAACTCCAAGGTACGGGGGCCCCGCTTACGGAGACCCTTGAAGCAGGCTTTCTGGAACAGGTGGTGGCAGCGTTGTTTCCCGCAGCGCCGGAGATAGTTGTCCCGCAAATGGCCGCAGAGAGTTCGGGAGTAGTGGAGGAGGAGGCTCTCCCGATCACAGATGGGGAGTTCGAGGAGGTATGCGAGCGCCTCAGAACTAGGAGAAGGGCACCGGGTCCGGATGGGGTACCCAGTCGTGTCCTGGCCATAGCGGTCGGGCACCTAGGGGAAGGGCTGCGGGGACTGTACGACAGGTGCCTACGCATCGGACAGTTCCCAAAGCTGTGGAAGGAGGGGCGGCTTTGCCTCCTTCCTAAGGAAGGGAAACCGGCGGACTCTCCGGCGGCTTACCGGCCAATAGTCTTGTTGGACGACGCTGGTAAGCTCCTGGAGAGGGTCATCGCGACGAGGGTATGCGGGCACCTCAGGGATGTGGGCCCGGATCTGGCGGACGCACAGTACGGCTTCAGGGCGGGTAGGTCGACGATCGACGCGATCTCGGACTTGAAGTCGTACACACAGAGAGTCGTTTCAGGTGGTGGGAGGGCGTTGGCGGTGTCACTCGACATCGCCAATGCCTTCAACAGTCTTCCCCTAGGGGTAATCGTGGAGGCGGTACGTTCCCATGGGGTGCCTCCTTATCTCAGGCGCCTCATTGGGGACTATCTTACAGGTAGGCACATCTGCTACGTGGACGGAGGGGGTTCCCTGGTCCGGCGTCGCGTGGAGTGTGGGGTCCCACAAGGGTCGGTCCTCGGTCCCCTCTTGTGGAATATCGGCTACGACTGGGTGCTCAGGGGCGCGCTCCTTCGCGGGATGCGCGTCCTGTGCTACGCAGACGATACCCTAGTCGTGGCCAGGGGGGGGACGTTCGCCGAAGCTGCTGGGCTGGCGTCGGTTGGAGCCTCGCTCGTGGTCGAGCGGATCGAGGCGCTCGGGCTGAGGGTGGCGCTGGGTAAGACGGAGGCGCTGCTCTTTCATGGCCCAAGGAGGGGTCCACCGTCGGGGGCGTCAATCGTTGTGGCGGGAAGCAGGGTGGTGTTGGGGTCCAGGATGAGATACCTGGGCCTCGTCTTGGACGGGAGGTGGAAATTCGATGCCCACTTCTCGTCGCTGGACCCGAAGTTGGTGAGGGTGGCTGGGGCTCTGAGCCGTCTGCTGCCCAATTTAGGTGGCCCCGACCAGAGTGTCCGGAGGCTGTACTGCGGAGTGATCCGCAGTATGGCCCTATACGGGGCCCCAATCTGGGCGGATGCGCTCAGCGCGGAAAATAGGAGGGCGCTGAGGAGGCCGCAAAGGATCGTCGCGGCGAGGGCAGTCCGTTGCTACAGGACTGTCTCCTTCGCGGCGGCCTGTGCTCTGGCGGGCACCCCGCCCTGGGAGCTGGAGGGGGAGGCTCTTGCCTCAATTTACCGTTTCAGGGCGGAGGCAAGAGTAGAAGGTGTTTTCCCGGCGGTTGAAGATCTGGCAGATTTCAGGCGTCGGGAGCAATTTGCGGTGTGGGAATGGTGGAGGGACGACCTGGCCAATCCTCAGGTGGCGGGACCTCGGACTATTGAGGCGGTCCTACCGGTCCTCGAGGACTGGGGGAGGAGAAAGAGGGGGGCTCTTACGTATAGAGTGGTGCAGGTGCTGACCGGACATGGTTGCTTCGGTCGGTACCTGCACAAGGTGGCCCGGCGCGAGCCAACGCCAGAGTGCCACGAGTGCGGCGCGGCTGAAGATACGGCGCAGCACACCCTGGCCGAGTGTTCGAGGTGGGCGCGGCAACGCCACGACCTATCATCTGTCGTCGGCGGGGACTTGTCCCTGCCGAGTGTTGTCCGCGCCATGGTGCGGGACAAATTATGTTGGGCTGCCGTAGTCTCCTTCTGCGAACAAGTTATGCTACAGAAGGAGACTGCGGAGAAAGAGAGAGAGCGTGCTGCGCTGGCGGGCACGATTAGGGCTAGGAGGGGGGGGGGCGCGCAGGAGAAGATATGCTCATCTCCTGGTGCTCCCGTAAATATTAAGTTGTGTTTGTTTGTTGTTGTTTTGTTGTTTTGTTTTGTGTAATTTGTCGTGCCGCTCTGTGGCAAATCGCCGAGGCCGCGGTTGCTTACTGTGTTATCCCGCGGTCTCAACATGGCGAAAAGTGGGGCCAGAGGGGGTTTAGTGGGTCGGGGCACCAGGCTGTCTGGCTAGCAGACAGTCGCGAGTGACCCAACCCCACACTCTCCCGGCAAATGTAAAAGAGCCCCGCCGGTGAGGGAGGGCGAGAAGAGCAATGCTCTTAAAAGATCGTCTCGCCCTCGGTTTTGTGAAACTTCCCCCTCTATAAAAAAAAAAAAAAAAAAAAAGGTGAACTTACCTCGATCAGATCGGGGACGTTCTTCAAAAGGGCCAGGTCTAAGGTACTCGTAACCGACGAGTGTGTATGAAAGCATTGATGAAAGTAGAAGAAGCGAAAGTGGTATGTAAAGATCGGAGCATATGGAATTCCGTGGTCTCTGCCTACCCCAATTGGAAAGAGGCGTGTTGTATATATATATATATGTATGTGTGTAATTTTATTTTGTATACTTTAATTAGAAAAAAAACGTTTTTATGATGGTTGATCCTATTTTGCGCAATTTTTTTGATAATTCTACACTGACACCATATTAGAGTCTATAATACATTGTACTAGTGCAAAGCCGGGGTCGCTAGTATATATGTATAACTCTATATTTTATTATTTATACAAGAATCGTTAGACCAAACATAATTCAAGGACCTAACGTTCTATAAAATTAATTGCTAAGTTATAAGATAAAACAATAGCTAATGGACTCACTTGAAATCATACAACTTAATTATAAGTACGTCTGTGAATGTCAAATTGACGTACTCGTTGGCGCGTTTGGTAGAACACCTTCTGTGTGCATCGAGGGGTCGTGGGTTCGAATCCCACCGGGATGACCCCACCTTTCATAAATAGAAAAACCGTGAAGTGCATATTGCGCGTTTCGCTTTGAGACTGTGGATTTCCGAATGCTCGAAGTAATAAGTAGTCCTACAGGCATCATTGACTGATGTTCTTTGGTAGGGGACTTACCATCAAGTGAACCTCATGCTCATACAACCGCACTTAATACATATTTTTCAACATTCTAGTTCTTGTTTTTACGCTCAAGATTTTTTTAAATTTAATAAAAAATATATAATAAAACTTATTTAATTAATAAGGTCAAAGTACGATCAAATTAATTATGAAGTTTGTTCTATTCCAGTCTAATTATTATCGGAAACAATGTTAAATTACTTTTTCAACAACACAAACTTCTAAGCGTTTGACAATTAAAATACGATCCGGAGGTTGGGAGTCTATTATATTATATCTCGACAACGACAACTTTGATAGACAAGAAATCTCGATCGACATACATCTCTACTTTTGACACTAGAAGTCAAGTTTTAATTGGAGTGTCATGTTAGACACAGAAGACAAAGAGATAATCGATTAAAACACTAGAAAACGGTAGACAAAATTTTGTCGCGGTTGTCATGCTAGGCCGGCAGATTTATGTTCTCTTATACTCAAAACGATTGAGGGGTTACCATTGATATGGCAAATTATACTAATTATTGAATGAATATCGAAGGAAACGGAAACGATAATAGTCGGTGCATTAAACAGATATAGATACAGGTCAAAGTTGGTCAATTTACGCGCCCTCCCGACTAACAAATTGTGCCTATTTGTTATGGAACAAGTTTCTCTATCAGCAATTTGCCGAAACCATTACGCGGATTAGGGACTTCACTGTAAATAACAATATAGAACTTGGATCTTCGAACCTTCAGGCTTCCGATATCCGATATCTCATGATATTATTTAACTTATACATGAACTAATATCTTAATATTAGTTCATGTATAAGTTAAATAATATAATAAGTTAATTATAATAATAAGTTAAATTATAGTCGCAGATACACTAAACATTACTATATAATTATATTCAAATTATGTCACATTTGTTATATTTTATTGTATTTACGTATATACTTCTATAACATTGTCTAATTACATAAAGTTGGCGGGCATATTAAAATTGTTTTTAGTATTATTTTTATTATTTTAATGATTTTTATTTCCTTTTATTTTAAATTTCTTAGCGTGTTTTCTGGCACTCCAAAAGTTACCCAGGCAGATGCTGAAAATCAGCGTTGTGGCCAGTACTGGTTTACAGCACAAGCTGAGCATCGGCCTTTTCTTTAGCCACACAGCATAATATTATCATGTATTTAGTTTAAGTTACGATGAAAAATGTAAAGTTATATATATAATGTATTTAAGAAGTGTGGCATCGAATAAATTTTTCTTATTTCTTAATATTATTGTATGTTGATCTATCAATGTAGTACCTGATACTAACGCTCTATATAATCTTGATATAGTTAAAGTTTGTTTTGTTTCTTTCGTTCTGTTGTCTTTTTATATTCGATAGAGCGAGACAAAACATATTTTAACAAGCTTACTACGTTTATGAATAAGACCGAAAGTGTTTTCCGAAACTGTGTGTGTGTGCCTTTGAAGTTATGCAACAATATGTTTTGATCAATTTTGAAACAATTTTTCCACAAAAACATTAACGAAGAGGCCATTTAATGGGAGTATGGATTGCTCAATGAAAAGCGGTCTAATAGTATTTTATTTTTATGTTAGATATCGACAGACGAGCATGAAGTTCGCTTGAAGGTAGGTGATACCTCAGCCACAGAACATCAGTCGATGATGCTCTGTCCACCTACTTTTTTACTTCGAGCATTCGGAAATCCATAGACTGAAACCGAAACGCGCAATGTGCACTTCACTTTTCCATCTATGAACGGTGGTTCCTTACCCGGTCGGAATTTCGATTCCAAAGTTACCAGACATGGGGAAGACATGCTTACAGAAAATTATAATCAGGTATCACCTACTATCAAGTGAACCTCATACTCGTCTGTGGACATCTAAAATAAAAAAAAAATGTCATCCCGGTGGGATTCGAACCCACGACCCATCGATGGGCACGGCAGGTGTTCTACCGAACACGCCAACGAGCCCGTGTGCTCTAAGATGATTCACTATATTAACTAGTTACTCCTAAAACCATATTTACTAGTTATAAAATATCAAACTTATCTTTTATCACTGATTGTAAGGATCCAGACCGTCTGAGTTGTATTTATATTAATGTATGTATATCCCGCAACAGATCTTATTGGATCCAATCAAGCGACGCGGGATTAATCCTTTGTTGAGGTCGAATAAAGAGAAAAGCCCTGTTTTACGATGTTGCAAAATCTATGTGCTCTTTCATCACTATTCGTAAATTGGTATTTTCATAAGTAGATTGGATTTTTTTGCCTTTCAAAGGAATATTGATGAATCAATGTTTTGTCTAAAAGTATTTTTTTATATTAAGACTATCTCAGTCGGCGTTGCATTCTTTTAAATTTTATTATTTTAGGAAAGTATTTTTGAATACGCCGGCATATCCGGCAACCCCAAAAAAAAATTGTCGACCGTTTTCTTGTGTTTTAATCGACTATCTCTTTATGTCTTCCGGGTCTAACATGACATTACATTTAAGACTCTACTAATGTCAAAAGGGGAGCTATTTGTCGATTGAGATATCTAACATATCGAGACGACATATCTTATATCTTAGTTTGTCTTCACTCGTCCGCGAGATATCTCTTGATGCGGGCTTAACAACTTACGAGAAAGTATTCTTATCGTGCATCTGTCAGTTGTATGTCAAATTATTTGAAAATTCATACAAATGACAGATATCACGAATATTTTCTCACAGATATGACGAATGTAAATATAGTAGCTTATATTATACAAACTAGCAACGCGCCCCGGCTTCAAACGGGTGCAATGTAGATGTATTATACACAAAATTGCCTATGATACTCGCTGATAATGTAGCTTTCTATTGGTGAAAGTAGCTTTTGAGTTCTTTCACACATACAAAAATCCATATAGGTATACAAATCTTTCCTCTTTATAATTTTATTATTGTTATATTATATTAGTAATTAGTATTAGTATACATATAGATAATTGTTAAAATAAAATTAAGAAGAATCTATTTATAAATATTAATTATCCTAACGTCTCTAGTCCTTCAAAGAAAGTAAGGTTACGTGTAATCTTAATCTGAAGGACTGGAAGTTCGTGTTAACCAAAGAGTTTTATAATACATAGTAAGTAAGCTACTTTGGTTTCGAGCTCATTGCCACAAGAACATAAAATTAATTATACAAGTTTTTGTGCAATTCAAAACATTTTCTGACTGAGCCTTAGATATTATTATACTACTAGCTACCCGACCTAGCTTCGCACGGCTATACTAATGAAGAAAATGAGACTAAATCAATTTTTTGTCAATCAAAAAAATAGAAAAAAATTGGATAGGGAAACCTAGCGGTATGAAATATATGTACTTTACGACCTATTCTCATACCTATCTAATAATAAATATACATAAACAATTTCATTAAAATCGGTCGAGCCGTTTCGGAGGAGTGCAACCACAAACACCGTCATACGAGATTTATATGTGCATAATGTGTAAATTTATAACTCTTTAAGAATAGAAATGTCTCTGAGAGTACCTTTCGATATAATAAATGTTCTATTTCTGTTAGTACGGTTCAGATAAAGAGAAAAATCAAATGATTTTAGTTCGTACGTGAGTCGTTATCTCTGCCGCTGAGAGTTCGTGACTGTTCTGTGAGTCAGAGGTACTGAAGATCACTAGTGCTCTTCCTTTGATCGTTCAAAGATTTCAATCTTATGCACACTAGATGTAAAGATTTATATGGAGTGTGATCCTATTATGATTATATAATATTATGGTGTGAATCCGCGTTGTCTATTTATATAAATAAAAATCAATGTGAGTATGTTTGTCCTCAATACACACCTAAACTATTCATCAGATTATGATGAAACTTTGTTGCGTTGTTCTCCATCACCTGAGCTATGGAGCCGGTCAACAAATCACTTACATTCGCTCTTTTGTGCTTTACAAATTTCTTCATAACAACGATATAATAAATGAAGCCTTCGGTAATGGAATGCCTTCAATAAAATCATTCACAACGCTATTAGAAGATATCGATTCTTAATCCACACCACGTTTCCGATGTTTCGATTGAACATTTATTGTCAATTAAGGGAAATAACCACTCTACTCGAAATACGACGCTTTGAGCTTTGAGGTTTGGAAATTGTTATCAAAATGGATTAATAATAAGATTTAGACAGTTCGTCATAATTTAAATGATTGTGTATAGTTTAATTTAAAAAGAAATATTTATTACCTATGTATTATCTATGTATTTGCGTGTTGTTCCCACGAGAATGTAAGTGAGTGCTCCTATTTCACCATACTTACTGCTGATAGAGGACAAATCTTTGTTTTTTTTTTATTTTTTTCGTTTATATATATTTTTGATTATTATAGTTAATTACTTAAAGATGTCATGTGGAACATGGTGTAATGGTTGCAGCTCCTTACAAAACATTGTAAAACAAAAACTTGGCGATTAAAAAGAGTGGCGGCGAGTTTCTTGCCAGTTCTTCTCGTCCGCTCTACGCCCTTGATTTGAAAACTGGCAGTAAATGTAAAATTAGAAGTATTTAATATGTATTTTTTATTGACGTTCATAAATGTACATTGTGTTACCTAAATGAATAAATGATTTTTGAATTTGAATTTAAATATAGTCTTATAAGTATCAGTCGGTCAGACAGCTATCAACATTCAGTCTTGCTTACTGAAAAACACTCAACTCGTTGGGATAAAGATATGGGGTATGTAGCTTAGCTTAGCTCATGTAGCTTTTAGCTTGGCTCATGTTCCATTCATCGAAATCGGATATCGAGAAGAAAAACTATCTTCCTTTGAATAGCTTGCTTAGAAGCTCAGCTTAAAATGAAGTCCACGCAAGCAAAGCGGTGTAGTGACTGCCTCTTGGTTTCTTAGATTTAAGTACTAACAATTATGGATCCTTGTTAGATAACTAAAATAGATGATTAAATAATTTAGTTATTTATTTATTTAATTAAAACGGATATAAGTCAAATTACATTAATTAAAAATTTATAAAATTACAAATTATATAGTAATAATAATGAATACATATTATTAAATAACTATTCAATCATAGTGTAATTTGTGACCAGTGCATCGTCTCAACACTGATAACTGACCTTCGATATTGGAATTGAGATGACCCGGTTTCAATTTCGTTCACAGCCATTCGAAATCGATAACATACATAGATCCACGAATAACTTGTTCCATGCGTTGTTAATTAATGGCTAATTGGATACATGTATCATTTTCATAAAAACAAATATCAGATTAACATCCATTAATGTCTTGATTTTCCTTCGTTAGCGTAAGATATCTGTTATCTCATAAAGGCGTATTATATGTTATGAATTATATATGAAGTGAATTCCCGAGTCTTTTTGTGCGGCCTGGGATAGCCCATTTCTGCTTGTATCACTGAACATTTTTCTTTACAGGCACTATAAGAAAAATATTTCAAGAAATAAATATGTTATTTTTCTACTTCTATTCTATTTCTAGTATGTCACTGATTTGGAGTGGACATAAATTATTACAAAATAAGCTTTTAAAAATAAAATAGGTACGCGTGCATGACGTGAGTCCAACAAATAAGATATCATTAAAATCGGTGCAGCCGTTCTAGAGTTATAAATTGTCTAACACGACTTTGTTTTACATATTTATATAAAAGTTGTCACATATATGTTAGCTTTTTTTGATAAAATATTAAATGGAATCGATAAAAAATTCAAATAGTATAATATTTATAGTATAGTATATGACACTCTTAAGCCACGCCACTTAGGTAAACGCGATGCGTTTAGCACTGGAGGTCCTGAATTCGAATCCCGGGGAAACAAAATTAAAAAAATGTGTTTTAGGTGGGCAGGTAAAAAAGGCTGATCATCATCTTGCATCCTCGTTGTCGTTGTAAGCCATAGAGCAACACGGTCCACCGGCGAACTCCGGTTCGCCGGTGGCCCGTGTTGCTCTACATATGTTGTAAGCATATATACCGCAGGATAGGTTGAAATTAATTATACGTCATTTAAAGAGTAATAAACTGCGGTTTTCTTTGATGAACTCATAGTAAATACCACGGAACAAGAAATAAATACGTTATACAAAAGGAGGTCAGCATTTAATGTCATGTCATTAAAAAAGTTTTATCATAATATAAGCAAGTTTTAAGAGGAAATAAGAATTTACATAAATATCTTAAACTGCATTGCGAAGTGCGAAATCCGAGCTAAATTTTATAATTCAAGACCTAAGCTGAACAACGCGGTAATAGAATCACTTATAGGTTTAAAAAATATTATTAACAATGTTTAAAAGGAGGCCCAAATTATCTTCCAAATAAAATGAACCTTTTTTTTAAATATTTAAGAACAATATAATCTATCTATTATGTACAGTAGGTAATGGTAAAACAGAGAATACATATTCTAAAGAAAAGTTGTTTAGCAGTGTTGCCGCTAATTAACTCCTTTCTTCGCGTCATATCGTCAATCAATGAGGGTGCTGATCGATGACGACATTTTAATTGGTAGCATCATGGTGGTCAATGAAGTCATTCGTCTTTTATAATTACTGTATTTGCAATTTGGATTACACGTGTCAAGCACAGTACTGTGATATTATTTATTTTAAAAACAAAGAACCACAACTCATTGCTCAAACAATACTCGTCGGAATTTGAAAGAGTTTTTTTCGAAGTCTCTTTTGTGGAGGCCCCGGGGCTGTAGTCTCGGATACCCTGCCCTTAATCCGGCCCTGCTTGTTTCCTCTGTAATAAAAAAATATCTATTTTATTAAAACGATAATCATTAGGTAGGTATATTCCCAATATATGTGATCCCAATTGTATACTATAATAGTCTGAGAAGCAATTAATATCTTATGGTATTAGTTTCCTTTTCATAATTAAAAAAAAGTAATCGAAATCATTCTGAGCGTCTGTTTTCCGGTTCATTATTTTTCTCTTCCTCTTCAAAAGGCCTCTTCAAAACGTGACTGAATAGACCTTTTCTGAGCCGGCGTGGCTTATCTTAGATCGTATTGGCATTTGCCATAAGCTTCATATCTCAAACACCTGTCGATAATTAAAAATATATTCTAAGCAGTAACATGGACCCGGCTTCGCACGGGTGCAATGTAGATACTAAATACAAAAAAACCTATGTTACTCGCTGATAATGTACATAGCTTTCCAATGTGAAAGAATAAATTTTCAAAATCGGTCGAGTCGTTTTTTTGATTTGATTTTGATTTGATTTGGAATGTCTGGACAGAGACACCCTAATCACCAAGCGGTATGAAATATACTTTATTTTTCTAATCATATTATTCATAATTCTCATCATCATTTCATCTCATCCTTCCAAATATCATAAAAATCGGTCGAGCCGTTTTGGAGGAGTGCGATCACAAACACCGTGACCCAAGATTTTAAATACATATAGATATTAACAAAAAAAAAAAAATATAAATAATTATTTATATTTTTTATCCACTTAACGATGAATAAATTATTTAAAGTTTTAATTACTTCATGATGTTTTTGTTCCGTAAAAAGCCTCGCGGAAAATCGAATATCAATTTCACGATAGACTCGTTAAGGACGATTGATGATTGCCTTTCGAATTCTATTCATATCGCATTTCAAAAATATTATGAATACTGACGTTTTGGTAATTATATATTGAAAAGGTCAATACAGAAATATACGGTATAGAGAATAAGTAAGATGGACAGAGTTCGAGGAATCATGGTTTACAGTCGGGTGTATTCCACGATTTTCCAAGTGAATTCCAACTCCTATAATGAAATATGGGGCAGACGATTTTGACGGGCTCTTTGGCGCGATCGGTAAAAAACCTACCGTGCGCATCGATGGGTCGTGGGTTCGATTCCCACCGGGACGACAAGGTTATAATTGTACGTAAACATGTCTTCCCCACATCTGGTAACTTCAGGCATTGTACGGGTGGGAGAAATATCGAAATTCCGACCGGGTAACGAACCATCGTACATATATGGAAAAACCGTGAAGTGCATATTGCGCGTTTCGGTTTCAGTCCATGGATTTCCCAATGCTCGAAGTAAAAAAATAGTAGGTCAGCGCATCATTGACTGATGTTCTGTGGCCGAGGTATCACCTACCATCAAGTGAAAGTCATGCTCGTCTGTCGATATCTGACATACATACATACAAAAATACGTCTTTCTGTTTCATAGATCACATTTTACAGGAAAATAGGCGGTCAATCTTCTGTACCCTGCCCTTTTGTTTTTTTTTTTTACCTGGGGAAACCCTTTTTACAGGCCCCAAGGCCAAAGATGGTAAGGTGACGCGGGGATTGTGAGGGTCGGGCCGGAAGTGCAATGACCTTACCCACTAAAACCCCAGGGTGCCAACTGCTCGCTTTGGACGGGAGACAAAGTAACAGTGTCCCTTATCCTTGTTCCCGTCATGAGCGTCTACCGCGCTAATGCGCAGCCCATCTCTTGGCCTGTACCCTGCCCTACCGAAACATTTTTTTAAATTTGTTTCCCCGGTTTCAAACCTAGTACTTCCGGTGCGAAGGGCATTGCGTTTACCCCTAATGAAATTAAACTATTAAAACATATTGTATAATGTATATACCTAATGTAACGTATTTGTGACTCACTTCAAGTTTTAAAATGCTGAAAAATTGAGTTGATTTTTTGCATAGCAATTGTTGAGAGGTCAGTCACATTGACTACTTAGTTATGGAATTAATTTAGTCTCCAAAATACGTTCGTTCAAGAATCTTAAGAAAAATTTAAGAGGGGAGAATTTCATTTGTGCAGAATTAGCTCCAGAGCTCTTGAACGCGATAACGTAATCTACTGGATATTACGGGAACGACGATGATAACACTCGGATGTTAAGCGATTTCGGTGTTCGATTGGAATTGGTACGAAAGAGCGATTTAGGATCAAGTTCTAATGAGAGCTAATTTAAAAAGAAACGACGAAGGTAAAACGTTTTATCGTGGTAGGCTTCAATAGGTGGATACAAATACTCGGATTAGGAACGAGATTTATGAATTCGATTGATTTTGTATTCTTCTACTTCCTGCCTTGTTCCCTTTTTGATTTTATTCAGCGCAATATGCTCTCTCTTAATTTGTAATTTCAAAGTATATACATACTGTGTTAAAAGTTAAAAGAATTAATATTTGTAAACGTCATTAAAAAAACCTTAATTCACTTCAAGTACGCGTATTCGATTCCAGATTACTATTTAATTATAATAGTGGACTAGCTTATGTTTTAGATAAAAAAGCCCAGTTTGGATACGTCGAAACTTGTTATAAAAATATTCAAATGTTAAAAAATTCATAACTTGCAATTCAGGCTCATTGGAGCGTAAAGCGAATAGGTACTGTATTGGCGTGTTGAAACAAAATGATAAAAATACTCGTAACAGCTTTATCTTTTTCTGTTAAAATAAAATTTACTCAACTTGAATTTGATAGGCTTGCTAGCACCCAATTTGCATTTCGATTCCTGCCGTGTCATACAAGTTAATACCTTTTCATAATTATAATCTAAGTATGGCTACATGGCTATAACTAGAGCACAAATAATTGAATGATATACGAGAATTAAAGTAAATTATAAGGCAAGTCAATAATAAATGATAAAGTTACCTCAATCAGTGTTGTTAGATACTGATACGTATACCGTTTTTATTTGTGAGTTTCTAAATGTTGAAGTAAAAGTTCACAGAGTTCTACCGCCTTTTTTATCCATTATTTTAGGAAATTATAGAGTGACTAATACTTTTGGTCAAGGCTGTATATACTGCGATACTTGCATACCACTTTCGCTTCTTCCACTTTAATCAATGCTTTCAAACGCTCTTCGGTTTCGAGTATTTTTGACCTAGCCCTTGACCTATTTGACGGGCTCGTTGGCGCGTTCGGTAGAACACCTGCCGTGCGTATCAATGGGTCCTGGGTTCGAATCCCACCGGGACGACTTTTTTATAATTATCTGTAAGCATGTTTTCCCCAAGTCTGGTAACTTCAAGCATTGATCGGGTGGAAGGAATATCAAAATCATATGGAAAAACCGTGAAGTGCATATTACGCGTTTCGGTTTCAGTCTATGGATTTCCGAATGCTCGAAGTAAAAAGTAGGTCGACAGCGCATCATTGACTGATGTTCTGTGGCTGAGGTATCACCGACCATCAAGTGAACCTCATGCTCATCTGTCGATATCTGACATTAAAAAAGCCCTTTTGAATAACGTCCCCGATCGAGGTACGTTAGATAATAAATTTAATCATCAACATTATATTTGTTTCAGAACTGGATTACAAGTGGAATGAACATGCACACAACAAGTATAGGAACGATAAGCGTCGCGTAATGTGAGGGCAGTATGACAAGTAGGTGGTTGGCGATGGTCGCTTTGTTGGTGGTCGTGGGTGCCGTGAAGGGTTTCAACTGTGTCTGCAACCCGAGGGAATGCGAAGCCCTTGGACCGAGTGGATGTCCTGGACTAGGGATGGTCGTTTGGGATACTTGCGGGTATGGAAACCATTTTCTTCTTATTACGCAAGAATAACGAAAGCGTAATTTAAATAAAATACTGTATACCGGATTAAAACGCGATTTATTATTCATATTGTTTAAATTATTTATCCCGACGTTTCGGATGCTAGTATACAGTATTTTATTTAAATGTGTGATACTCGCGTTAATAAAAGACAATATAACGAAAGCGTAAATCAAATTAATAACTCGTTGGCGCATTCGGTAGAACACCTCCCGTGCGTATCGATGGGTCGTGGGTTCGAATCCCACCGGGACAACATGTTTATAGTTTTCTGTAAGCATGTTTTTCCCACGTCTGGTAACTCTGGGCATTGATCGTGTAGGAGGAATATCAAAATTCCGACCGGTTAACGAACCATCGGATTTCCGAATGCTCGGAGTAAAAATTAAGTCGACAGCGTATCAGTGACTGATGTTCTGTGACTGAGGTATCTCACCTACCAACATGTGAACCTCATGCTCATCTGTCGATATCTAACATAATAAAAAAACACATTTTTCGAGGATTTTATTTTGAAAAGGTCATTGGTGTGTTGAACGAGTATCTACGTCTCCCTTGCGATCTGATGATTGGAATCCCGCTAGAACATTTTTTACGTTTGATAATTAAATGAGCAAGAGGTACACTTGATGGTAGGAACACTTAAGTTTCGACCTCAGCTACAAAACATCAGTCAATTTAGATTTTGAGGCATATCTTTTTGAAGTATCTAATAATAATAGAATCCAAAATATCTGTGATCGAATAGAAGATCCAGATTCTTGTAAGTCAAGGATCAGTGCAAGACAAACAAGGGATAATATAACAGTTTTGAGATTTTATAAGGGAGATAATTTATTTTGAGCCTTATTTCAATTATTTTTCGAACAAGTTTATTTACCAAGCCTAAAATATTATAATTCAATGAATAATTTATTGTAATCCATGTCTTTATTCCAAAGGTATCAATTTACAAATTTCAGAATCAGAATAAACGCTTTATTACTCTAATTACATTTTTTTTTATTTTTCCCTCTTTGATGTTACACAAAGGTAAAATGTCGATATTAATATGCCTTGTAGAAGATAAAAATTATGATTAAATTAACTTTCCTTTCATAATATATTAAAAATAATTACCATTTACTGTTACAAATGCCTTGAGCAATATGTCATATCTTTTCATTCTTTGAAAAGAAATGAAATAGAGAATAGGTGAACCCCTTTATAGCACGCTAACCCATTTTATCCCACGGTTTTTTTCGTAATATTTTAAAATCATACAGAAGAAAAAAATACACTTTATTAAATAATAATAACAACAGGCTGATTTTTCCATTCATAATATTGTCTTTTATTAACGCGAGTATCACACATTTAAATAAAATACTGTATACCGGATTAAAACGAGATTTATTATTTATATTGTTTAAATTATTTATCCCGACGTTTCGGATGCTTTTCAGCAGCAGCAGGCTGTCTCCCCGCGACCACGGTTGCTGAAAAGCATCTGAAACGTCGGGATAAATAATTTAAACAATATATATAATAAATCGCGTTTTAATCCGGTATACAGTTTATATTATTTTATTTTTCCATTCATTTCAAAGACCAGTGTTATCCTTTAAGTTAATTTTGTATAACGTTTTCTAAATGTATTAAGTAAATCCTTTATTTGAATATTTGACAAAGAATCAATTTTTATAATCCCTGGAAAGTTTGAACCATCTTGAAAGGTTTTACCTACGTCTATAATATTATCTTTTATTAAGCGAGTATTACACATTTAAATAAAATACTATATACCTATAAATACTGGATTAAAACGCGGTTTATTATTAATGCCCACGTTTCGGAAGCTTTTCAGCAACCGTGGTCTGTTATAAAGTATTTTATTTAAACACTAGCTGATGCCCGCGACTTCGTTCGCGTGGGGTACACTTTAAATTTTAGGTTTTTATAAATTTGATTAGTGGGGAAGATACTGTATCCACCTCGATATTTATTTTATTTAATTGATCATTTTCATTTTCGGAATATTTTTTAAATTCCCTTTTCTCGGGATTCCTACCCGGCAGGCAGAAGCAATAAAAGCACTGTCGAATAATCATGTTTAAGAGAAAGGATTGATGAAAAGATAAAATAAACTTAGAAATACTTTTCAATAAAATAATTGTATTGTTATAATATAGTTTTGAATTTTTTTGTAAAAAATAAATAAATAAATACAAAAAAATATTTCATAAAGTTCAACTTCAGGTTCGAACTCGCATCTTCAGTTACGCAATGGGACTGCGTATCCACTATTCTATGAATACATATCAAAACTGGCGAAATCATCAAACTATTTCATTTACATATCAAACTGTGATTGACATCTGACAATTCGAAAAAGTTCAACGCGAGTCAGTTTGCATTGCAATTTGTTGAAATGGTGCCTTTAAAATAATATTTAAATTATGATAACTTTTTTTCCGACAACCGATTTCGATGAAACAAAGCCTATATGTTGCCCCGGACTTTGCTTAATATATTTGTATAAATTACACGAAAATCGGTTCAGTATCTTCGGAGATTAGCGTGAACAAACAGACAGACAGACGGACAGACAGACAGACAGACAGACAGACAGACAAGAATCTTAAAAATTGCATTTATGCATTCTGCTACCCTTCTTTTATCACCCCTCTTAATTTCTGGTAAAAATATTTAGTGAAGCGTAATTTCGATCCTACTCTTTTATTATATGTATATATAGATAGATTACGTCTATGACATTAGTTATTTAATACACGCAAATAAGTGTATCAAATTCATTCATTCCATTTTGGTATTATCCATATGTAGTGTAAACTTATCTTTATTAGTTCAACAGTGGTCGGGCTACTTGGATGAAGTTCAGTCGTGAACTTGAATGGAGCCAGCCGCGGCGCGACTAATGCAATTACATAACTTGCTAACTTCCTACGCTTTTACATTTTCAAAGCCTTGAGGCTGAGTAGGAGTGATTTGCCACAATTTGTACTCACGATATATTTATAATAGACGACATTTTAGATCGATTTTGTACTGAATGCTTTTAGTTTCCAATAATAAAAAGTTTATTTGAATAAGGTTTAATTAGTTGAGTGCGGTATTGACAATTTATTGATGACCAAAATATTATTAAATTAATATATATTACCGAATACTATTTATAATACTTTAACTAAAATATTAAAGTGACTGAATTGTATGTTAGGTAGTTCTTTTTTTCACAAGTTAGTTCTTAATCCATCTCACTGATCATAGCCTAGGCTGTTTGAAAAAAATTTTTTTTTAATTTCCCGAGATTTGAATCTGGGAGCTTCGGTGTATACAACTGAAGCTCTGCACATCTGTGACTAATACGTTCTCTTACTAATGTGTGTTATTACAGATGCTGCCAAGTATGTGCAAGAACGGTCGGTGAGCACTGTGGGGGTTTCCAAGGTACATGCGAACCAGGCCTTAGGTGTCAAGGTGGTTTGTGTGTCAAGATAAAAGAAAATAATGAAGAAGATAATAATAATGTATAATATGTAATGAATGTGTACAGAAATATTAAGACATATCTTAAAACGTTGTAAAATAAAGGACCAGCAATAGCTCATTTACATTGATCGATTTGTCGCGACAGCAAGTTTTATTTTATGTCATTGGCTGCCAGTAAAACTACTTTACATACTACATAGTACTAAGGTTTTATTACAGATTTATAAATAAATACTGCTAGCTTAAACGTTAGTTGTAATCAGTCAACTAGGATGCTTTGAGTCTCATTATTTTAATCACATAATGTGACCTGTAACTAACGATTTATATAAATGAGTTATAATGGTGCAAAAACATTGTCTTTTGTCGCGCGACAATATTTTGAATGTTTTTTGATAAGTACATCGGTCGCAGTGCATAATGTTCCGCTGGCTTGCGGTTCTGATTTGTAAAGAGATTACTTTAAGCGAGCACAAATTTCATTTTAATGACTCCGTGAGCGATGCGATAATATCGTCCATTTTGTGCGCTCGTTGCCATTCAACTCCATGAATAGATTTACGCTAAATTTATTTCAGTCGTATGTCATTTTAAGATTTTGAATATGTTTCCAACCTATTTTGCACATGGTAACATTCTGATTTAAAAGCCATAATGTTACAAATGATTAGTTATTCGTAAATTATTCAAAAATAAATAACTCATATAAAAAAATACCGTGTTTTGTGTTAAAAATCCGCAATTATAATAATCGTACAATAACAATAAATAAATATTACGCAATATTTTATCAAATTTATTAAACCTAATATATTTTATGCACGGACATAAGTTGTGGCATAACCTGCGCAATTAATTCAATTTAAAAAAAGAAATACAATTATATTTAGTTAAACAGCTAATATTTTCACACTTTTTTTTTTCAATTTAAATTATTGCACCTGCTGTCTATATCGCAATATTTATGCATCATTAAAGCCTTTCTTGAAAATGCTACATCAAAGGTAATGAATCTAAATTATTTTGAAAAGAAAATAAGCCTCTTAAAATATCCAAGAATTGCTGCGCTGCGATAGAGTTCCAGGAATATCTTTTTTTGCGTTTTTGAAGCTAACGCGGGAAAATGTATTTCGAATGCGCTAGTATTATTTAAAAAAATATGATTTTATAATTTTCTTGTATATGTTGTTAATATATTTTTTTATGATAGATATTGACAGGTGATATGTCAGCATAGGACCGTATGGCAGAATATGTTCTACCCAAGGACTTTATATATATAACATAAAGTCCTTGGTTCTACCAAACGCACCAAAGAGCCCGTCAAATGTAAACGAACGATGATGAGAAACTATGGCATAGGTGAACGATTGTTCTAACGTTGAGCTTAAATAAAGTACTCGACTTGAAACTTATAATTTCGTCAGTCACTCTCAGCCTCACTGCACTTATCGGGTTTTTTGCAGTGACATTTGTCTTTGTGCCGTTTTAGCAACTAAAAGCAGCAAAAAAATTTTTAAGCAACTGAAATTTTAGACAATGCTTCGAGTTTTTCCCAGTTCTACTCTAGTCCCATACAATTCGTGTGGATTTGTATAGAGTTCAGTGTTAGCGTCTAGACTACAACTCCGATCATTAAAAGTTTTTGGTATGATCTTTTCAAATTGTACAAAATAAGACATACGTTTTTCTATTCAATTATAAAGGTCTCTTATTTTCCAATAAACTTTCTTGTGAATATCATTTAATAGTTACGGTAATGGAAATGGAATGGTAAATTATAAATGTTGAAATATAAGTTTGATTAAAATTTCGCTTATCTTAAGCTACTATTGGTTGGTATTTTAATTACCTACCCTTTACCCTACGGCGCTGATTCTTTAATTTAAAATTAAAAACCAATGGCCGCCATCTCTTAATAGTATGAGATTAGTCTCATACATGATTTATCGCGCTATTTTGTTCTCTCGTAAGCTGGAAATAATCGAGGTACAGTCCCTGAATTTTAAATAATTTACAGTATGTTAACCACTAGTGGGGCATGGGGCAGACCCATTTTTGTGTCTGTTTCAATAATCATTACTATGTATTTACAGGCAAGATGTCTGTCTATATACCTTCTTTACAGACAGGCCTTCTTCTGTGCCCTGCCCAATCGATTTTTTTTAAAGGTTTAAAAAAGAATCTGTTTCCCCGGGATTCGAACCCACGATCGTCGGTGCTAAACGCATTACACTCGCGGTTACTACCTTCTACCAGTTTCTTATCTCAAATAATACAAACGTTTGCCGCACAGCGTTTGTTTTGTATTGTATATTATTGTAATATGTAACATTTCTGTGTGCTTCCAGGATATGTGTAGTCGTAAGTGTAGTGTAAATGTATATTTATAATATAAGGCCTTCTGTAAATAATATCCGATTAGCATTTTTATCTCCATAATTATATGTAATTGTAGAAAATGATATACGTGTTATATTTTCTTGATAGAATTTTGAATTTGTATAGATATATGCCTAACTGTATTTAATAAAAATATCGTTATCATACTTCATGTGAAAAAAATTGTAGACTGTTTTATTCATTTTAGAATTGCTTGTAATTAATCATAATTATTTGTGCTATAACAGTTATAGTATCCAAGATTCATAGTAACTTAAAATTTCCATTTCAAAATTCGAACAAGATTTATGATCATCCTAATGGAAATGAATACTCAAGGTAGTATGTGTTATATTTATAGAAATTTTAAGTACCGTATGTAACTTGGATTGGGTTTATACATAGTAATATCATACTATAGGACTCTTATTAATGATCGTGAAGCCAAGACTAGTCAATATTGTATTAGCTCATTTCCTCGGGATATTAATATTCCAAGGAAGGCTTTATTTATTTAACCGATGATGACTATGAAAATAATTTATAAAAAATACAAGTTTAATAATATCAACTTACGTGAAATTGTTGGTTTGTTTTTGTCCTTCCGTCACGTACAAATGGAGCCTCAGCCTTATTTTTGCAATCTAAATTTGATGAACTTGCGGCCCAGTAATTATTTTTAATGAAAATAATGTTTATATGGATCTTATTAAATTTAATAATTTTAAGGGGCATTTTTTGTACTACATACAACTTATTGAATGTACGAAACTTTTAAAAATGGCCGTAATTTTTGATATTAAAAAATATATCGGGCCGGAATAACAAAATAGTTTCGTCCTTTAAATAAGGGTCGTTAGACCTTACGGGGTTTGGTAGGAAGATGACTTGATTTTTCCATGAAAACATCTCAAGAATAAAGCCCTGCTCTCAAGAGTAGGGAAGCCCTGACTCTGAGCTCGCAAAAACATTCATAAACTTTAATGGTTTGGTGAGCTCAGAAATAATGTAAATTACTTATTACGTTTTTTAATAAGAGCATAATATGTATATTTCTTTTGTAATGTGTTAAAACCTGTATACTTTCACAGCTTAAAGCCGGGTTTCTATATTTTATCTATGACCGTAAAAATATAAAGCAATTTTTTTCTCAATAATATCGACCTTATACGTAGAATAAGGTATGATAGGTTACCAGGTACCATATCACTTTTTTGTATTTCTGAGGCTAATCTTACGTATATATGTATATTTTAATATGATCAAACATTTGAAAAGATGATGGTATCGTTATTGATTATTGTTATTAGTTAGGTACTCGAATAATGCTATAAGTATATTTATTTTTCCAGAAAAGATGAGTTCAGCTATTGGAAATAAATTATGCATAAATAACTTTATTCTACGGAGAGGTTACTGATATTTCTTTATTGATAGTTCAACGTTGCAATGATAACCTGTCTACAGTCAGTTGAATATAGAAATCGGGCCATGAATAGTTAAAATCGTATATCCTAGTTCGTAAATGTATAATACCTTGGAGCTACTTGTTAAATGTGCACACATATTCATGAATAAAAGTAAGGTACATTTATTGGGTTTTATATTTTTTATTCCTAAAAAGTTGTTGGATTTTATATGATACATATTACTGCTCTGATTATGACTGATGATGAGATACATATATAGAGATTACATGTACCATAATAAGTGGTGCACTTGCCTTGCGATTTGATAGGTCACATCTCAGATTCCCAACAGGTTCCTACATATGATATAAGCATAAAGGAAGTGGGAGGAATATCAAGATTCATCCAGATCTCAAACCACCTTCCATATATTATGTAAAAAAGTATATTGGATTCCTAAATATATTGTTAACATCTACGGTTGAGTTATAATCTACTATCAGGCCAGCCTCGTTTGAAATCTGACATAAACAATTTAATTATAGTTTCCTAAATCTGCCTCATCGGCAATATATGTATATAAAAATGCACATAAATCACACAGTATTTCATCATCACGACGATTGGAAGTCAAACACTGTTCCAACCTCGAGATCCTTTGGCAGCGGCGAGATATTTTTATTTTCTACTCTTCTCACGCAAAACGCGATAAGAATTACCGAAATTAGTATTGTTTTACAGTTATTATATGAGAAATAGTAATTACTAAGCTAAACCAGCCTGTCCTTCGTTGACCGCCTCGCCTTCAATTCAATCGAAGTCAAGGCTGATCGACGTCTAGCTCACCGAATAGAACTACGAAAGTTACTGTAGAAAATAACATAACTATGTAGTTTGATCAGAGATACCAAAAGACATTTTACTTACAAGAAAAGACATTTTACTTACGTATTTGGAAATCCATAGACATAAATCGAATTAGAAAATGCAAACATATTTACTCTCCTGAAAAACCTCTTATGTCAATTCGAATTTAAAAACTAAATAGGATTGTCATAGCCAGTAAAAATTCTTGAAACAAAGAAAACAGTAAAAAATATTGACTACATGATACCTTGTAGTACGGATTTAGAGGAGGCCTTAGGGCAACAAAAGAGTTTAAGTCCCCTGGCTCTGGCTCGTTTTTTAGGGTTCCGGACCTTACTAAGACTCCGCTGTCGGTCCGGCAGTCTGTCTGTCCGTCTGTCACTAGGCATCTCATGAACTGTAATAGACAGTTAAAAATTTAAATTTTCACAGATTATGTATTTCTGTTGCCGCTATAACAACAAATACTAAAAAACAGAATAAAATTAATCATTTCAGGGGACTCCCATACAAGAAACGTGATATTTTTGCTGTTTTTATAGATAAAATAGAGCGAAAAAAGGAAATGTTGTTTCCTAGTGTTAACTCGTCGGAATTTGAAAGATTTTGTCGAAGTCTCTATCGCGGGGCCCCCTCTTTTGTTAAGGCCCCGCGGCTATAGTATCTGATGTTCTCTCCTAAATCTGACCCTGCTTGTACATCGTAAAACATAAACCATACAAAAAGATGCTACACCCAATATCTATCATTACATCAGCTAATAACGAAGCCAAACAAAACGCCCCTATACGAGTATAACTTCCATAAAGAAAAAGGAATATGAAAGCAAACTAATTATTATTAAGGTATGTATAACATAAACAATTTTGAACGCTTTTTGTAGTACTCCATTAACCCAGATCACGAACTGAAGTTGTGGTTAAGTTCATTAGTGTTAGGAGTTCGTGTAAGCTTACCTCGTGAATAAATATTATTATGTAAGTAGGCAAATACGGTTGAATTACTGCTTATAAACCTTAGTAAGTGTGTTTACTAAACATAATTAAGCTAAGTCCGAACTAACATGAGTAGTACTTATTCGTTTATTTATTTACGTTACTTCGATATCATAGACATCACATACAGGTAAGTGCACACCAATAAAAGACATATCTGTTATATTTTAGGCTACAAATCAATTCAAAGAAAATTATTATAACTTGGGTCTATTCAAGGAGAGAATACATAGGGACATTCTAGACCGACGGTCGCCGAACTTTTTTCTTTTCCCTATTTTTCACTATAATTTTACTTTAATGTTAGATATCGACAGGCAAGCATAAGGGTCACTTGATGGTAAGTAATACCCCAGCCACAGAATATCAGTCAATGATACGCTGTCGACCTACTTTTTACTTCGAGCATTCGGAAATCCATAGACTGAGACAGAAACGCGCAATATTCACTTCACGGTTTTTCCATCTATCAACTGTGGTTCGTTACCCGGTCGGAATTCCGATATTCGTCCCACCAGTTTATAATAATAATAAGCCCATTTATTTCATGTTCGGTTTTTACAAAAAAGAAAATTAATCATTTTTTTAAGGAAATATACGTAATTTATGTTGTTGTTTTTTTTTCTATTTTTCGCTATTCTCTTTGAACATGAACCCCAGTTTAGTTTAGGCCTCCTCTAGCATGTATCATGATTCCCCATTTTTCGCCTTTAGTTTGTTGGTTGTTTGAAAGATTAATATAGAAATTTCTTAAGTATGTTTGGTTGTGATTTTGAAAATGTTTTGCATCTTTTCAAGTTTTGTAAGTGGTAAGTATCACATAGCAAGTGGAAAACCGGTGGGAATTCTAGTCTATTTGTAAGCTCCACATACAGTATATTTTTAGGTTATTGATAATTTATGTTCATAGGCATGTTGTGTGAGTCTCTCTCCTCTGTTGTTTCTCATTCCATGTTCAAATATTTTCTAAGAATCATAATATTCTCACTATTATATTTCTCAATGTCACATCCCATTCTTTGGACTTCAGCCCCACCCGTTTAATGGCTATATAATAACATTTTATACAATTGCCATATGTATTCTCACATAAGTGATTAATTTAATTATAAGAATAAAGAATCTTTAAATCAAACGACATCATATTCCCTTGTTTAATATTTGCACGAGTCTTCCGAAAAGCTTGAAATAAATTACACCTTCGCCTTCAAATTCATATACAATTCATTTTGATAACGTGCAAACTTTTCCCGTCTTGAATACAAATAAAGTCAAACAGGCCGTCTATTTACATATGGAAATTAAAGAATTTCAAAAATGTATACGGAAACGCTCGGAGATGTATACGCGGTTAAATACATAAATAATAACACGGAATCCTTGGTCACAGCCTATTCAATGCTCGCAGTTGGCAATTACTCGTATATAGATATGAAATGGGTTCGTTGGCGCGTATGCTAGAACATAGTCTATGGCGCTCCGATGCCTCGTGGGTTTGAATCCTGCCTAGACGACGTATCTAGAATTTTCTATAAACCTTACTCCGCACGTCTGGTCACTTCGTGCATTAAACAGGTGGGAGAAATGTCGAAATTCTGACCGGGTAACGAACCAACGTTCATAGACGGAAAAACCGTGAAGTGCACATTGCACGTTTCAGGCTGTCTATGGATTTCCGAATACTCTAAGTAAAAAGTAGGTTGACAGCGTATCATTGGCTAATGTTCTATGGCTGGGGTATTATCTATCATCAAGTGAAACTCATACTCGTCTATCGATATGAAACATAAAAAAATGCATGCAAATCGGCAGTGTTGAAGCAGATTCACAACTGGATTCCCTAAATACTGTGGTTCAACCATCTATTTTCTCCCTCCGTATGAATATATATCAGGTACTTTATTTTGTTGGTCACATCCCTTAAATTAATCATTATTTATTAATGTTTCCACATCATATTATTGAAATGTTGGCAAACAATTATTTATATACCCGGAGTAAGTATATTTGAGAGTTAAATAAGAATCAGAAATTTTGGTATTGAGATTTGGAGGTTCTCTAAAATAGGTACTTTTAAATTAAATATTTTGCTAAGTTTTCTATTAAATATGAACATTCTTTGCTTGTTTTTAAATGATACATCATACATAGCCTTTTTTATATAATGACCAAACAGGCAGGTGGCTCACGTGATGGTAAGTGATCACCGCCACCCAGAGACCTTCTAAATAGCAGGTCATCTGGTATCAAATGGTCACCTAATATATGCACATCTAAATTCATTACCGAATCATTAAAATCATTACGTGTATGTTGCCGATTTTAATGATAAAAACATGCAGTTTACTACGCACTTTACCAAGCTTTCGGAAATGTATTGAGTATTCTTCTATAAGCGGTGGTAGTTTATGAAATGAAATGAAAAACTTTATTGTATTGAGATTTCTGGGCTAAAAAGTTAGTAGAACTTTACTTTTTTAATTTTGAACTATATAAAGCGATAAAAATCTAATATATAAAATTCTCGTGTCACAGTTTTCGTTGCCATTCTCCTCCGAAACAGCTTGACCGATTTTGATGAAATTTTTTGTGCTTATCCGGTATCTATGAGAATCGGCCAACATCTATTTTTCATCCCCCTAAATGTTAGGGGTAGTCCACCCCTAAATTTTTTTTTAATTTTTGGACGAAATTTTTTGTTTTTATTTTTTTATAATGTGGCATTAAAAAATACATACAACCCCTGCTTTTTTTGTCAAAAAATCTTGACCCGTGCGAAGCCGGGGCGGGTCGCTAGTACCTATAGTATATTCTTACATTTTTTTACGTCTTATATCGACAGATGAGCTCGTCCTGAGCCTGACTTGATAGTACACACAAAGTACCTATATCAGTCAATGGTGAACTGGAACTGGATTCTGAATTTCACCGACTGAATCCGTATATTCTGTACTTCACAATATTTCCATCTATGATCGGTGGTTCGATACCCGCTCGGAACTTTTACCTCCATGATATTCCTCCCACCCGTTCAATGCCCGAAGTGACCATACGTAAAGAAAACTTATGTGATTTCCCTAGTCTCCTAGTGTGGAATGGGGCAGACCTATTTCTATATCTGTTACATTGATAATTTTTCTTTATACGAAAGCATGTAAAAGGCGTGTGTGAAAGGTGTGTCAGCTTTGTGTGCCCTACCGGCCTAGAATGACAACCACGACAAAATTTTGTCAACCGTTTTCTAGCGTTTTAATCGATTATCTCTTTATGTCCAGTTCTAACATGGCAATTACACTTAAAACTCGTCTTCTACATTAGAAGTAGAAATATTTCTCGATTAAGATATAATATATTATGTTAGTTTGTTTTCACTCGTCCGCGAGATCTTTCTCGATGGTCATGCGGGTTGATCTAAAGAAATATATTTTTCGAAATCGCCGGTGCTAATCACAACGCACTTACCACTAAGATACAGAGGTGGTACAGGAAAACATGCTTACAGAAAGTTATAAACAACAAAATTCAAAATTCAAAAGATTTTATCCTCGTTGTTGATTCTATCGATTAGTGGAATAAAATAGCGAATGTATAAATTTTTAATTTTTAGCTGGTTCGATTTCCGGGTGAAACAAGCTAATTTTCGAAAATCTTTGAATGCAGTTTTGTTTCTTTTTAAAAATAAAGGAATGTTTCCTTTAAGTAAAATAATCTATCTCAAAGATTTAAAGTGGTGTCCCTCCAGGGCCGATTGATTCTTTCCACCCTGCATATATGTGCAGATATCCAAACACTTCCTAGAATCAAATTGGACTAACACTTAACACTATAATCCCTAGGGAACACGGTCAAGACAGTATGACAAATACACTGTTGTTTGATCGAAGCCGCGGAGACCAAGATACACATTGCCTCCTAAATAAACTCCTTGGACAGTAATTGCATCGCCACTCGAGGCTAAACCTATCTTGAATTCTATCTTGCTAAAGATATCACAGACTTGTTCACACGTTGGACAAAATCAAATCATTTATTCATTTAGGTAACACAATGTACACTGATGAACGTCAATAAAAAAAATTAAATTATTCTAAATTTACATTTACTGCCAGTTTTCAAAACATGGGCGTATAACGCACGACTGGCAATAAACTCTTCGCTACTCTTTTTAATCGCCAGGTTTTTTGTAATATATGTAAGGAGCTAAAGCCATTACACCATGATCTACAGGACATCTTGAAGTAATTACTTATAATAATAAAAAATAATTTAAAAACGAAGGTTTGTCCTCTATCAGCAGTAGGCATTCATGGTGAAATAAGAGCACGCACTTACATTATCGTGAGAACAATACGCAAGTCGCAAACATATAGTAGAAATAACTAATATCACCGCATACACAAATTCAAGTCCGACCAGTCACCACAAGTACATACCACCTGTTCTCGAATACGCCATGTTTATAATTTTATTTAAATATGCTTTCCCGATGTCTGGTCACTTCTAAACGGGTAAAGGGAATATATAATTTCAGACCGAGTACTTCATACCATTTATAGATAGAAAAACGATAATGTGAATGCTCGAAATAAAAAGAGGTATCACTAAATGATGACCAATCTAATCTACCATCTATTTTTTTATGACGACATTGTTTGCTCGATAGGTAGTGATCCTGTCTTGCGTTTCACAAGGTCAAGAATCGATTCTTTATGCATAATTATTATCAAAATTAATTACAAGTACCAAACATAAATCGTGAAAATCATATTAAGCATTTCTTTTTCAAACATGCCTGAAGCATAAATAAAATAATATCATCTGTGTAAAGTATTGTTTCACTAAGAAAAAATCTTCGAAATCTACACCACATCAGCCGGCCTAGCATGACAACCTCGACAAAATGTTGTCGACCGTTTTCTCGTGTTTTAATCGATTATAGCTCTATTTCTTTCGGGTCTAACATGACAATTACACTTAAAACTCGACTTTTAATATCAAAAATAGATATATTTGTCGATCGAGATATATTTTCTATCAAAATTGTCGACGTCAAGATATAATATATCGAGATATCTTACATCTTTGTTTGTCTTCTCTCGTCCGCGACATATCTCGTGGCGGTCATACTAGGCCGGCAGATGTTTTCATGTCAACTGCACAACTATGAAATTATTGTTATTGTATAAATACATGAATTGCACCAAAAAGCCTTGTACGAGTATATACACATTTTTTTTGAAGGACTGAAAAAGGTTTTATTTTGGGCTCTAACGACAGTGCAGTATTTTGCAAAATGTTTTCTGTAATATTCATTCTGAATTCGAATTCTATGTTTATAAATTTCAGCCTATTTATATTTACGTAGACATTGTATCGAAAACCCTACTTAAAGTACAAACGAATTTATAATTATAAACACATGGCTGACGGTTCCAGTGTTTTGGCATTTAACTAAAACACTAAAGTTTTATTAACTTTAGCCAACGTTTGCTTGAATGAGATTAGTTTGAATAGTGTGCAGTCTGTAAAGTCCACACTATGTTTATGTTTTCAACTACAAAACTAAGGAGACTGACCACGTTCTTTTATATATATTAATTATGATTAATTCATAATACTAGATCATTGATTAATGCAACTAACCAGAGATTTCTCATTGCCTAAAGATGTTTATTTTTAAAATTTTCAAATACCCTAAATAATAATATCATACCAATGTAGGAAAAGGCACCGTATTATTTAACTTGCATAAATAATAATTTATGTCGCCAGAAGAGTGAGAGGCTCACTTGATGATAGGTGATACATATATCAGTCATAAGACATTAATCAATCAATCAATGATGCGCTGTTAGCCTATTTCGAGTTTTAAATCCATAGACTGAAACCGAAATGCAGTTTGTCCACGTTTATTGCCTATCACCAGACGTTAAAAAAATATTTTTCTGATTATTATAACACGACAAAACTGGCAAGATTCGAACCCGTGACCCATGGGAATGCAAATAAGGTATACTCACCAACGAGCCCATGAAATATTCTACCCACTTTACCCAGAATTGAAAAGAGAGGTTTTTGAGCTATTGTTAGAGTCTAGAATATGGTGAAGGAACAATCTGTATAGTAATTTTGTCGTAACAAAAGCCGAGTGTACCTACCTGTGAACCTATACAATGGGCATTGAACTACTTGAAGAGACTTATAGCTTAGATATACTGAATACTGAGAAGCCCTGTTTGTTTAGACGAGCGGACGGTAACCCGTGTGCTTCGTGACTGTTTACAATAGTTTTATTATTATTACAAGACTTTAATTTCACTTCACGCTACTACTTCTAACATTTGAGACATTGGACAATGGGGCTGAAGGAAATCGCTGTCTCCCACGTAAGTTGTGGTAACCATATTGTAACCATTATTGTTCAGTGTTCAGATACAACTTTATACGTCTTGTTAAAAAATAAATGTATTTTTGCGAACCAGGGACTGAATACCGGTTAATATACTATGGGAGTTATACCGGTTTAATAATGGTTTTTATTCATATTTACTGAAAAAAATTACAGTGGTAAGTTTAGAGTCTTTAAAACTAATATAATGGTATCTCAGTCAGACACGTATTTTGAAAAATAAAAATTAACCGGTTTCAGTCCCTGTTGCGAACTCGGAAAATAAATTTAAACAGACATTTTAGTTTCAGAAAAACAACAGTGTTTAAGGTTTCTGAAACCTGTTTAGAGTTAGCAAAACTAACGAGGTGGGCATCCAAATAATTACATGTTGTTTTATCATTACGGGCAAACCGTTTTAGTCCAGAGGGCCTAGCATGAACAATGAAATTATGTGAAACTAGCTGACCCGGCGAACTTCGTATCTTATAACTTCTCGAGTTTTTGTGAGACTTAACTTATTTATATAACCCTACTTGGCCTTCTACAAATATTTAAAAATTAAGCAAATCGGTTCAGCCGTTCTCGAGTTTTCATGTGGCAATTCATTTTTACGTAACCTAGCAGGTTACGTAAAACTCTTATTGTTAACAAAATACTCCAAATTTTCAGAATAGATTTATTAGAAATTATTATTTTAGTTATTAGCAAAAGTTGTGTGAAATTGAAACATATGAAAATTCGTGATCTCTGCCTATCCCCAAGGGAAAGAGGCGCGAAATATATGTAGGATGTATAATAATAATAAAACCTTTTTATTTCCTTAATAAAAACTAAATTTACAATTATTTGATTTATTATACATATATTATTTGATTACCTTACTATGTATAAAAAATAAAATTATTTTTAATATCACGTATAAAATTCTTATCTAAATTCAAATTTATACTTATAATATTTCTTTCTTTCTCTTTTATTTTATTAATGACCTCTCCATAAAGTGAAGACCTCCTCCAATGTTTGTATGTATTATTTGTGAAAAGATGACAGATAAAAATGTAATAGGTATCTATATTTTATGTATTCAACGACATTATAAATCGATTTACCGACCAACCCCTACAGGTACAGTTCAATGTATGTAGATTGATAATCGAAGGTCATGACGTGATAGTGGTAACACGAAAGCAAATTTCATTTTAATGATCCCGCTCGAGGCTAAAGGGCGATACCGTCTCAGTCGATTTGCTTCTAGCTATCTTTATGTTAAAGCCAATCTAATATCTATCTACTCTCTGTTTATATATAGTTGGGCATCAAAATGCTTTACCCATTATATTTCGGTAATAATGATTAACCTAACGACTGACTAACACTAACAAATAAAATCACCGTAATTTAAAAAAAATATACAATAAATGTTAGATATCGACAGACAAGCATGAGCTTCACTAGATGGTAGGTGACACCTCAGCCATAGAACATCAGTCAATGATGCGCTGTCGACCTACTTTTTACTTCGAACATTCGGAAATCCATAGACTGAAACCGAAACGCGCAATGTGCACTTCACGATTTTGCCATCTATATGAACGGTGGTTCGTTACCCGGCTTCTCGATATTTTTCCCAACCGTTCAATGCCCGAAGTTACCAGACGTGGAGAAGACATGCGTACAGAAAGTTATAAACGTATTGATCTGGTGGGATTCGAACCCACGACTCATCGGAGCGCACAGCAGGTGTTCTACCAAATGCGCCAATGAACCCGTCAAACCATATTAACACATTACTCATTTGTGTTCAAATAAATGGACGATCGAGATATGTTAAGTATTCAGAAGTATGTGTGAGTACAGGATTATTTATGACGTCATATTGTACATAATGCCAATTTTGTAATAGCATTCGAAATATCTTCTAACCACAAATGGAAAATAGTGCACGAATTACGGAAAACCATATCTCTTTGAGCAGCTCATCTGGGATTATAAAATAACGACAATAAATTTGAAAGCTCTATAACTCCTCCATATTTCATGTAAGAACACTGAATATAAAAGCAAATTTTTCGAAAAATTATAACGTACATTTTGTCAGCATACGGAGAATATTTTTAGACTAGCTATCGAGAAATATGATTTTATCGCTAATGCAAACTTGCAAAATTTATAATATTACAGATTTAAATAAAATACTTTATACCGTATTAAAACGCGATTTGTTATTTAAATTATTTATCCCGACGTTTCGGATGCTTTTCAACAAGCGTGGTCACGGCAGACTGAAAGATGACAGCTGTCTGATTTGAAATATCACAAAGTTGCCATATTAAAGCCATCTATTCCTTCCATCTATATTTGTTTCTTTGTTATAACAGTAATTACCAATAATATTCTACTTTCTGCCCTGTACCCTTAACGAAAAATAATACTTTAAATTGTAAGCAGTACGTTACGGTTCTTCATATGTTAAGGTATTTACAATGTTACGGTGATATATCTACATATATTCTATCGAATAGAAGGGAGTAAGGTGGTAGAAGTCGTTTGTGTTTAAACTGATTCAAACTTAGTACCTACACGAAAGAGGTTGGACTGGAAACGAATTTCGTATAATGATTACTTGAACTGTAGATATTTGAAGAGAGTATTCATTTGTTTTCTTCATAATATATACATTATACTATTTGGCATTCTTACAAACTAGCAAAATGCCCCGACTTGCACGGGTTCAATGTAGATGTAAAAAATAGAGTCTATGAAAATCGACCGAGTAGTTTTTGATTAACTCAAAACAAACTAATTGTTCCTCTTTATAATATTAGTTTAGATAAGTGAAACGTAGGCAAATTAAAATATATTAATTTATAGCCACGAATGAAAATCACTGTCACAGCTGATTATTAAAAAGACAATTAAGCACGATAAAATAATGAATTATCTTGCTCGCACACCTTCCTCGATGAGAACCTTTTTGATATCCAACATATATAAAGGATTTAATAATAGAACCAGGGGCGGATTTAGATATGTGGACGCCTTGGGGCAACAATGGATTGAAGGCCCCATTATTTTCTAAAAAAAGATATATTTTTTTTTAATATTTAAGATGCATACAAAAACAGCGAAAAAGTTATTTACTTGTGTTTAACTTGTCAGAATTTAAGACATTTCTAAAGCCTCTATTGTTTTAGGGGGACTCTCTTTTAGGGGAGGGCAAAGAGGCGCCCTCCCCTAAATCCGGGCCTGGATAAAACCCCATAACAAAGCCGGGTCACAGTCGTTATCCTCAATTTATGAAGTTAGTCCGAAGGATTAAAATACAAGACAATAAGTAAAGTTGACCCAAACCCTTTTAAAATTATAAATCGTCCAATTTTTCATGACCGGTGTTTTTCTTTCAGACCGACTCGTATCTCTAGCGGAAGGTGATTTTACGGTCGAGTAGAAAGGTCAGTTTATAATGGCCAGGAATAGGTAGAGGGATGTGTAAAATTGTAATTCTAAAACTCAGTCATTAACTATGCAACCCGGCGAAAGGATCGGCGGAGACAACGGTCCTTTGACATGAAAGCAAGATTAGTCCCTCATACAAAGTTTTAAATTAAAGCGGAGATAAGGGATAAATAAATTAATAGTGTAATGCGTAGTTATGAATGTCACGCCCTCGTTGTTCTCTCTTTGTGCTTCAGTAATTGTTTTAAAGCGCTTCGTATTCTATTGTCGTGATTTGTTTTGCTGTAGTATTTTGTTTACAGACAATTATTTCGAAAGAGTAAAAATATTGTTCCGGACAATGTCAAATTGGAATATGGTTCCGGAATAAAAGTGGCGTTATTTTTCATTATTTTTGTTTATTTATTTAATCAGATAAAATAACACATTATGTTAGTTTTGACGTTGCCGTGATCGGTAGAACATCTGCCGTGCGCATCGATGGGTCGTGGGTGCGAATCCCACAGGTACGACATGTTTATTATCTGTAAGCATGATTTCAAAGTAGTATTACGTGTAGTAGTAGATTACGTGTTGCTCCGTTTTGCCAAAAAATACGGATAAATGGGGAAATTACTTTGTCGACAGGATGTCAAACCTTCAGAAAATATTTTCATATAAATTCTACTTGTACAAGTAAGCTTCTTGAAATTAACACATATTATTAAATACAACGCTGTATTATACTGTCGAAGCAACATGACATCAAACTGTTGAAATGGCAATTTTCATATTCATCATATTATAACTATAATCATAATATACGTACATTGCAATAATCCTAATATTGAATAAAAAAAAAAGTTCTTATATGACAAACTGTATTCGAATTGGCCTGACTCGTATAACTCACCGTTGAAGTAACATTAGAAAAAAGTGAATTCCAGAGTCCCCTAGTGGGGCATGGGTAGACCCATTAATGTGTCTGTTTCACTGATCATTTATTATTTCTTTACAGGAGAGGAGGTGATCAGCCTTCTGTACTCTGCCCGACTGAAACATTATTTTTTATCATGTTTCCCCGGGATTCAAACCTAGGACCTCCAGTGCTAAATGCGTCGCGCTTATCGAGCCTCGGACGGTCGGCAGGCGGGGCGGCAACTTAGCATAATTTTTCAGAGTTAGAAACCTGCTAACCAATAATATACTAGAACAGAAAAATAAATAATAACAGAAGCTAATATCCCTAGCTACACATAACAGTGAAATAGGAAATTACGATCCAGACATAGGCTGGGAAAGTTGGACTGTTCCCAGCGGGTAAGTAACATTTCCAGACGCCGCTACGGCACAGAGGGTTTGTTTATAGCACACCCACTTACATTATCTGTTTGTGATGTATATTACTGTTATATGCAACGAATGTATTTGAGTACATCTCTATACCTTCTCTTCCGCCTCCGTGACCCAGTGGAAAGCGCTTTGCGTTTAAAAAAAATTAAATTCATTCATTCAGGCTTCAAATCCCGGGAAAATAATGTGTAAAAAATATCTCACCAAAAACATTTTCATGTAACTCTCTCTCTCATCTCTCATAATAGCGTATAGTGCTCTGAGGCGATCCTAGACTTAAGTTCTCTATAAATACCATAGTAAAAGGTGTGTCTAGCTCTGTCAAGTCCAAATCTATGTATGTGTATAGGGTACAAAAATACCACGAAACGCTACGAGAAAAGGTAGGTTTTGCCTTACGCTTTTATTTTCTCATCTTGGCGAAAATCGGTGAAGAAGAGACAGAAATGCGATTCGTTTAACACCAGAGTTCCTGGATTTGAATCGCGATGAAACAAGATTTAAAAAAAAAATCGGTCGGGCAGGATACAGAAGGATAAATGATTATTATTGAAACACACAGAAATCTGTCTGTCCCATTCCCCACTAGAAGACCCGGGAACTTAATTCGCAGACAAATTTTGACGCTTTTTTCGATTAAAGCTTCTGTTTAAATCCCAATAGAGAAACATGTTGTTTTATAATCAAACAGAAAGTTTCACTTTAGGGGTGCTGATATGATTTACGCGTACCACATCATAAAAGTTACTTAAAATTTACAACAATATTACTGGCCGTAGAAAGATATTCTAAAAAGTCTATAATAGAATACGTTTATTTTTTAATGATGACAGGTATTGTAATTTGTGAAACTAAATATAGATCGATAAATAGAATCATAAATAAATAATATATTATAAAAAGTGAAATCCTCAGTCCCCGAGTGAGGCATGGGGCAGTAATTTAGTCTTCTATGCCCTGCTTGACCGAAACAAATTTAAATCTCATTTCCCCGGGATTCAAACCCAGGAACTCTGGTGCTAAACGCATCGCGCTTACCACTGAGCCACGGAGGCGGTCTTAATATTATAATAAGTCTCATATAAGCCAATTAACCATATCTAATCACGCATCTTAGTAACCTTAAACAATTTAGAATACGCTTTTACGAACCAACGAACTTGTCAAACTTGAACTACTTTGATTAATTATCAAGGCTTTTTACATTAGTTAACTTATACAATGTTACTAAGCTTCATCTATAAGCATATACAAGTAAATAAATAGTGGCATCTCTTTAACTAACGAGCTATCGAATGAAAATCTCAAGTCAAAATCGATTCCAAATTATACTGTAGATGCTACGTGTTATCTTAAATTCTCGCTCATTTTGTTCCAAGAAGCGAGAGCGGGATGTAGGCGGCTTATCTCGTTAGATAGCGATGCTAATGTGCTGGCAATAAAGACGCCAATTCTTTGATTGCTACTGTCCTGAATACATAACTGAGTGAATAGTTTGAGAATATATTCTACAGGCAGAAGAGCTAGTCGTTTTATACTTAACTACCACTTAACTTAACTTAGTTGCGTCCGTACCCGACAGAATAGCTTCAAATATGTACAAAAAAATATTTGTAGATATAGATATATAGATAGATGTAATTTCGCGTTGCGTTTGAATCCCGGAAAACAATGAATTAAATCGATGCCTTCCACGTAAGTTATGGGTATCCAATGATATGGTTAGTATTTTAAATTTTCTTATTTCATATTTTTAATTATTTTCTATAAAAAAATATATGTATATATATTCTTACGAGACTTCTAGGGTTGTCTCATTTCAAAATGAAATAATTTCAAAAAAAAAAACTTAACAACATAGAACACATTTTTTTGTTGGATAATATTTTTATTAAGTTTACTCCGGAAATATTCAATTTTCAACCCGGAAAAAAATGCCGAAGTCACATTGTACATATTAAATCCGTAAAGGTTTATAATGGTGTAAAAAATATTATATGCCGAGCTGTGAATTTTGAAATAGGTATGGTAACTTTAATTATAAGATTTACG
The DNA here is from genome assembly GCA_905404175.1 of Anthocharis cardamines. NCBI lineage: Eukaryota > Metazoa > Arthropoda > Insecta > Lepidoptera > Pieridae > Anthocharis > Anthocharis cardamines. The sequence goes on from FR989959.1 coordinate 9,092,852, forward strand.
TGAAAATAATTTGTTATAGTATCTTCATTTCATTTAAGTTTGCCCGCTACAGAAAAAATTTAACTGACCAAACCTTTGTCAGTTGTCCGCATAATACAATGAAATTTGTATTATTCAACAGACTACAATTTTCTTTGAAATCCCCGAAATTCCTTATTTACATGGGGAATTCGGGACTTAATAAAGATTGGCGGACAAATAACTCTGCTACGAGTAAATCCACAATGGGTGTGCTTTAGGGAATTGTTTTGAATAAGAATACGTAATGTAAATGAGTCATGAAATGCAATTTAATTATTAATAAGAGCTCGAATGTAAGTATGGGTTTCTTTTGAAAGTCTTCCGAATAGGTTTCATTGCGACATCATATATTCTGCTTTCTACAAAGTTTAATAAACAATTTAGACAATATAATAAGGAAATTCATAGACTGAGACCGAAATTCGAGGTTCGAATCCCGCTGGGACGACATGTTTATAATTTCTATAAGCATGTCTTCCCCACGTCTGATCACTTTGGGCATTAAACGGGTGGGAGGAAAATCGAAATCAGGTAACGAACCACCGTTCATAGATACCTAGTGAAGTACAAATTGCGCATTTCGATTTCTGTCTTTGGATATCCAAATACTCAAAGTAAAACAATAGGTCGACAGTGCATCATTGACTGATGTTCTGTGGCGGAGGTATCACTTATCATCAAGTGAACCTCACGCTTATCTGTCAAAATCTGACATATAAAAATTGTCTTATCGTAAGGAACAAACAAAACCATTTTCTTTAATGTGCTCGCTGTAAATACCAATGAATCTAGAGTGAACATTTTAATCTTTGAAGTATTTCTAATTAAACATCTTACAAGAGAACATTTTCACTTTGATCTAGTCTTTGATCATATTTTTTTTATTTTTAGTTTCATTGTTTTAAGTTTGCGAATGTGAAAATACCATTACAAGGCATCAAATATTAAATAAGTGTTTAAAAGTTGAATTTAAATATGAGATGGCTTGTTGTTATAACTAAACGGACTTTTCTTTCATTCGGATTTAAATAATAAGAACGGGAAGCAACAAATATTATTTTAAACATAGTTCTAGTATATAAAACAAAAAATAAAAATAAGGGGGAAGGATCTGACGGACTCGGTGGCGCGTTCGGTAGAACACCTGCACCCGGCGCAAGATATCTCGATCGACAAATATCTCTACTTTTGAGATTAGAAGTAGAGCTTTAAGTGTAAGTGTCAATTTAGACCCGAAAGACATTAAGAGATAATCGATTAAAACACGAGAAAAAAAAATCTATATTTAAAAATAGAATATTTTTAAATAAAATACTGTATACCGGATTAAAACGCGATTTATTATTTAAATTATTTATCCCGACGTTTCGGATGCTTTTCAGCAACCGTGGTCGCGGGAGACTGAAAGATGACAGTTGTCTTATATTTGAAATGTCACAAAGTTGCCATATTTAATTCAATTAAATTAAAAAATAATCTATTAATTTAGGTAACACAATGTACATCTATGAACGTCATTAAAAAAAAAAAAATACATATTAAATTACTAATATTACTAATATTAAATGCTTCTAATTTTACATTTACTACCAGTTCACAAATCAAGGGCGTAGAGCGGACGTGAAGAACTGGCAAGAAACTCGCCGCCACTCTTTTTAATCGCCAAGTTTTTGTTTTACAATCTTTACATATTAACGCCATCTATTCCTACGGAGTTGATATTTACTGTAATTTTCTATATTATGACAATATTGACTAACGGTGTCCTCTTGTTTTTTAGTATGTTGGATTTGGGGCTTTAGATTTTTAATTACTGGATCCCAGGTGTTGGAAAGTCTCAAACCATCTTCTCTATTGAAGTTGGGATGTTTTTTAATTTCAATAGCCTCACGTACTAGTCTGGGAAAGAATCTACTTTCTTTTGCAAGGATTTTTGGTTGGTCGAAACGTATGTAGTGGTTTGGTTTATCCAGAGTGTGTTCACATACTGCTGATTTAGAGTGACGTCTGTTTTTGATATCCGCAATGTGTTCCTTAAGTCGGTTTGAAATGCTACGTTTAGTTTGCCCAATGTAGGATAAACCACAGTCACAATCCAGTTTATATACACCTGAATCTTGCAAAGGAATATTACTTTTTATTGGTCTCAAGAACTGTTGAATCTTCTTGTGTGGTTTGAAAACTGTATTAATAGAAGCTCGTTTTAAGATTCTTCCAATCCTGTCTGTAACACCCTTCACATAAGGCAGGTAGGCTGGTTGACGTTGTACTGTTTGTGGTTTATTCCTGTTTCTGTGATGCTGTAGAGGCACCCGCAGTTTGTTGTCACGGAGTACTCGCTTAACATGCTGCAGTTCCCCGTTGAGGTGGGCAGCATCACAGAGGCGGTGGGCTCTCTGAAACAAACATACACCGACAGAAGAGAGTTGGCAAGGGTGGTGGTGGGAATCACCATTGAGGTACTTATCAGTATGGGTTATTTTTCTAAACACAGTATGGCCAAGTGTACCATCCCCTCCCCGAACTACTAAAATGTCTAGAAAGGCCAGTGAGTTATTATTCTCCTTCTCCATAGTGAATTTAATGTTACTATGTATGGAGTTAAGGTGGTCTAGAAATACAGATATGTGTTCCGTGGGCAGAATAGTAAAGGTATCGTCTACATATCGCTTGTAAAGCCTCGGTTTAACCGGGCTTGTGGCTAGGGCTCTTTCTTCGAAGTCCTCCATGAAAATGTCAGCGACAACAGGGGAGACTGGAGAGCCCATAGCCACCCCATCAACCTGTATATAGAATTCACTATTCCACATTAGGTAGCCAGATGTTAAACAATGTTCTAAAATATCTGCATATTCTGGTGACATGTTGTGTTCTGATAACCTTTTCTTAACAATATTTAGACAGTCCGATACAGGAATATTAGTAAAAAGAGACTCAATGTCAAAGCTTACCATGGTTTCATTGTTGGAGAGTTTGAGGTCTTTAATAGTTTCAACAAAATGGTATGAGTCTTTAACATGAGCACTACTGTTCCCTCTGAGGGGAGAAAGTACTTTAGCCATGTGTTGAGCCAGTTTATGTGTGGGTGTGTCGATCTGGCTCACTATAGGTCTTAAAGGTGTGTTTAATTTGTGAATTTTAGGTAACCCATACATTTTTGGAGGCTTTGCACATGCAGGTGTGAGGAATTTACTGTCAAGATTAAGTGTCTTTTTGTGTTTATTGATCAATTCAGATGTCTTTTTTATTACCTTGTTTGTTGGGTCTTTTTCAACTTTCTTGTAGGTGGAAACATCTGCAAGGATCAGGGACATTTTGTGTTCATAATCTGACGTATCCATCACGACCGTCGCGTTTCCCTTGTCCGCTCGGAGTACTATGATATCTTTATTGGCCCGTAGTTGTTTTAGAGCCATTGATTCCGCACGAGAGATGTTAGGTTTTGGCGGCTTGCTAGTTCGTAATATGCACGAAATATCTTGCCGGATTGCCTCCGCATCGTCTTTAGGAATCGTGTTCTTGTGGATACATTCCTCAACGTAGCTGACTATTTCTTCACAGGGTATTTTTCGCGGCGCAGGAGCAAAATTAAGGCCTTTATTTAGTACCTCAATGGTTGATTTGTCTAATGTTTGTTTTGACAGATTGACAACTGTTTTTGGACATTGACTGTCAACGTCATTGGTGTTCGGAAACTTGTATGATGTTTTATTATATTTGTCGGTTAATTTTTCAAACTTTTTTATTTGTTTTTCTTTATAGATGTTAAATTTGTTATGAGCACGACTATTTAATATACTTATGCACTGTTGCCAATCTGTTACCGATAAGATTTCCCGTAAATTATTTGTTTCATTTTGGATTTCAAAATTTTGCCGTTGTATTTCCGATCTGTGGTTGGCAATTAGTTTTAATAGCAACTTGTGACTTGCATTTTTGAGAATACCGGCGCTCCCAGCTATGTCCTTTTTCGGCGCGATTTGTACACAAACTGGGATGATGTTATTGTCTCGACATTTCTTGAGGAAGTTCAACGATGTCAGGAGACGTGCCGCCTTTGTCTTCTTGTATTCTAACCGTCGAATTTTATTAGCATTTTCCAGTCCGTACTGGTGCACATAATATTGTCTTTTATTAACGCGAGTATCACACATTTAAATAAAATACTGTATACCGGATTAAAACGCGATTTATTATTTAAATTATTTATCCCGACGTTTCGGATGCTCATAATATTGTCTTTTATTAACGCGAGTATCACACATTTAAATAAAATACTGTATACCGGATTAAAACGCGATTTATTGTTTAAATTATTTATCCCGACGTTTCGGATGCTTTTCAGCAACCGTGGTCGCGGGAGACTGAAAGATGACAGTTGTCTTATATTTGAAATGTCACAAAGTTGCCATATTTAATTCAATTAAATTAAAAAATAATCTATTAATTTAGGTAACACAATGTACATCTATGAACGTCATTAAAAAAAAAATAATACATATTAAATTACTAATATTACTAATATTAAATGCTTCTAATTTTACATTTACTAACAGTTCACAAATCAAGGGCGTAGAGCGGACGAGAAGAACTGGCAAGAAACTCGCCGCCACTCTTTTTAATCGCCAACATACTAAAAAACAAGAGGACACCGTTAGTCAATATTGTCATAATATAGAAAATTACAGTAAATATCAACTCCGTAGGAATAGATGGCGTTAATATGTAAAGATTGTAAAACAAAAACTTGGCGATTAAAAAGAGTGGCGGCGAGTTTCTTGCCAGTTCTTCTCGTCCGCTCTACGCCCTTGATTTGTGAACTGGTAGTAAATGTAAAATTAGAAGCATTTAATATTAGTAATATTAGTAATTTAATATGTATTATTTTTTTTTAATGACGTTCATAGATGTACATTGTGTTACCTAAATTAATAGATTATTTTTTAATTTAATTGAATTAAATATGGCAACTTTGTGACATTTCAAATATAAGACAACTGTCATCTTTCAGTCTCCCGCGACCACGGTTGCTGAAAAGCATCCGAAACGTCGGGATAAATAATTTAAATAATAAATCGCGTTTTAATCCGGTATACAGTATTTTATTTAAATGTGTGATACTCGCGTTAATAAAAGACAATAGAATATTTTTAGGCAACAAAACACGAAAATTATTAAAGTTCAATTATGATTTTTATGTGTGGAAGTGTACTTTGAAAGTTCGAATTTTTTACCTTATATTTCATGAGAAATAGCCGCAACGTATCTTCCCTACTACAGAATTTTTGGTGCCACTTTGATGACCCTCAGAAACATGTAATGAAAACAGTAGATAAAATGGAATAGGAAATCAAACATTACCTCTCATGCTTCATAATCATATTTCCATTCCTTTTTCCCATCATACCTTCCATAGACCTAACAGAGATGGCAACATTTATTCCTGACTTTGATCTTACAATGCAAAACCTCGCCTTGTTTACCTTGGACAGTGGACCCTCATAAAAATTGGGCCAAAATAAATTTTTAAAATCCTCCTCCATTTCATTCGCATTTTTTGTGTTGCGTATATTAAGGCAGGAAGTTAATGTTTCATGCATTTTAATAAGGATTTACCTAAAGCCAAAATAAAGATAAACATTATGATTTTTTGTTATGGGAGAATATAATAATACAATATTATATAGTAACTAGCGACCCGCCCGGCTTCGCACGGGTCTATTTTTTTTGACAAAAAAAAGCAGGGGTTGTATGTATATATTAATGCCACATTATAAAAAAATAAAAAATCATCCAAAAATTAAAAAAAAAATTTTAAGGGTGAACAACCCTTATCACTTAGGGGGTTGAAAAATAGATGTTGGCCGATTCTCAGACTTACTGAATAAGCACAAAAAAATTCATAAGAATCGGTCGAGCCGTTTCGGAGGAGTATGGCAACAAAAACTGTGACACGAGAATTTTATATATTAGATTTTTACTTTGACAGATACCAACAAACGCGTTTACTTCAACCACAAATCATTTTCTAATGATCTATGGCAGTTTTATTGATATTTTCCTACCTATATTCTGTTATGTATAGTATATATCACTGATTTGCGGTGGACATCAATTATTACAAAAAAGCTATGAGCATGCGTGACGTGAGCTATCAATTGCGGAAGATGGCGTAGTTCCGAACCTAATGTATTTAATTGATTTTTAGCATATTAACATATCATTAAAATCAGTGCAGCCATTCTCGAGTTGTAAATGGTGTATCTTAATATAGATATACATATATATATAACAAACTCTCTAGAGACTACAGTCGTTCGGATATCTATAATCAAAGCTAGAAGAATATTGACATCCATTTTGATCCTCCATACAAAATACGTGGAATTGTGTACACGAGCTTTTTGACAAGTTTGAAATGTTGATTCTATTAAATTATGTAGAAAGAAGACTCAAATATAATACTTTATTATTCTTCTTCTTCGAAGAGAGCGACTGGATATCCTAGCAGGCTTTATAAGCAGTTAAACTCAAACAAAATCTGAAATTGAATAACACCAGAAGGTTCTAAATACTTACGGCCTTATAAACGTATTATAAGCTATAGTTAAAATATGTTTTGTCTCGCTCTATCGAATATAAAAAGACTACAGAACGAAAGAAACAAAACATAATTTAGTTTATAAATAAGGGTTTTTTTTTAAGATCATATTTTTTTCAATTCTCGTATCAAGCACCACTGGGCTAAATTGATTACTTTTGATACTTTGGAATTTAAATTTCTTTCATCAATATGAAAGGTATTTGAGCAGGTATCAATCGTCGTTATTTTTAAAGAACTCATTTGCAAGGATCCAATGAGTTTTATTAGTTTTAGGGTTCCGTACTCCGTATCAAAAACGAAACCCTTCGTTCTCCGTCTGTTTTCTGCCTGCCTTTCTGTTCGTAAAGAACCTTTTTCTCAGGATCACGTGGAGTTATTATGTCAGGTCTGCAAACCCTTGCAGCAGTGAAAATATAGCAGATACCTTGACTTTTATACATTAAGACGCATTTACACGATGCAAGTTTCTTGTCTGTTGCATACAATTAAATAGAAGCAATAAAGAATTCCCATAGTCTAAACAACACGTAACATTCTTAATCTGTTAAACAAGTTTTGTTTCAATACTTTTTTTGGTGTATACAGCACATACCTAATATCCGTATGTAAACAGTTTATTACAATTCTTGGATGTCAATTATCGCTTTCAATTATTGCTCTTGTATGTACAAGAAAATGGCCTTAATAATCTAAGACTTTATTCGTCGGTTCAAAGGTTAAACTCATTGTCATTTTGAATTTAAAACAAATTGCTTATTGTAAGCGTAAACCACGCTAAGAATAAAGCACTAATTGCGTATTGTGATCCATAATAAAACTATGAAGCGCAATACGCACTTAGTAATGAGTTTTTATCGTAGATGTACGTTTAAAATAAGCAATAGTAGCAAATTTATTTTTTATTCTTTTTTTTTTTTATAGAAAAAAGATTTATTTCACAAAAACACATTACACATAGATATTGGTGTAGCTCTAGCTCCCACACTAGGATTCCCTGTGTATTCAAAATTACACTTAGTGTTACTTTTTAACCGATGAATTATCTTCGACAAACTAATATAAGAAGAAGGAATCCCGGCCTGCCATAAGGAATTCCTTGTGATAGCTAATAAATACTTACTAATGGTAGAACGCTGTCCATTACAACGCTCGAGTTTATCTCAGCTGAATTTGCGGAAAGAAAATTCCCTTTATTTTTTCCTTTGGAGAAATTATTTTTTTAGATAAAAATTGCTTTGATTTATTGGCTTCGTAGAAACCGAGGTCAGGGTGGTTTTTTCCGCATTGTATCTATTGAATGTTCCTGATTGAATTCATCTTCGTGCCATAAATAAAATCGATATAAATATGTTTGTCCTCTATTATCTGCTAAATTATTCATCTGATTATGATGAAACTTTGGTGATTTGCGTCCAAAAAAACATTTTATGTTCTTTGCAACCCCTGCCGTACAGCTAGTTACTTAAATAATTTTAGTTTATCATGTTAAGGAAATTTAATTGTTTAAGAAACATATTTGTACATTATTATTAATACGATCGATAATTACATTATATACCTACAATGAAATTATCGTATTAACAGTGATGTACCTACTCGTATTTCATTACAACATATATTTTAATATACTTTATGAAAATGTTTTTTTATAAAGCTGCTGGGAGGTTCTAAACGATAGCAAAAATCACAGCGAACCCTCTTAGACTTAATTGAGAGAGAAAACAAAAGACACGCTGCTTAATTTTACTGTTCGTTATTTAAATTTCCTTAAAATTGACCATGTCTAAACAGCATTATGTGTACAAAGTACATACACATATGCATAGATATTTTTGTACTTATAATAAAATATTAATATTAGTGGTTATAAAAAAGTCTATACATATATTACCAGTTTCATAAGTTATGAATTTTATTAAACTACATGTACTCTACAGATAATATGAAAATTACCCGCTTTAATTTTACTTAGTAAAGAGTAAGGTGTGCTAACAATTTCCGTCTTTTTTTACAATGGTAACGCTGAAATGAAGGAATTGAAATATTTAGAATTAAGGTAAATCCGGCGGAAAAATAATTAACAAAGTAACGGACTTAATAAAATTAACATAAAATAATCAGATCCGAAAAATGTACTACGGAGAAAAATGTCCCGAGTAACTTCTGTTTCAGGAAAAACAATGCTAACCGCCATTAATGAGACCTCATTAAGGTAATCATCGTAAAAGAAAATGTTTTTTTTAAAAATAAAACAACATTGTAATTAAATTTCGTTTTGTGATGATATAATGAATGAAAGAAGATAATTTAATAATGTCATATTATATGATATGACATATTAAAGTAATTAAAGAGGAAATATTTGAATATTTATTTGTTACGATTTAACTCATATGCTACGTAACCCGGATGCGACAAATTTATTTCTAGAAATAATTAGGGATCCCTGTTAAAACTTGAATAATGTAACCCAAGGTGTAAAAAAAGGTTGTAAGGAGTAATCACTGAATCTACTGAACCGATTTTAAAAATTATTTCACCAATAGAAAGCTACATTATCAGCGAGTAACATATTTGTAAATAGTAATATATACACTACATTGCAGCCATGCGAAGCCGGGGCATGTTACTAGTGACAAATAATCTAAGGCTGTTAGATGTTTCACGCTCTAAAGACGCGCTCGTTAGTTCGTTGCCCGCGATCTTTTGAGCGACTAATTTGGCATTGTTAGCATCTAACATTACCCTTAGGTAACCGAATACAGGTGTAGCTTCTACTATTACGAATATAATATGATACTGTAGCATATTATATTCGTAATACAGTACGTGCTAAGTTGTTCTGAGAGTCTCTAACGAGCTTATATGATAGTGTTTTCTTGATTCCATTCTGAAATAAAGGTAAAGTACCAAAATTTTAGTCTAAAATTCTGAATAGAAATCCTTTCTTTTGTATTCCAATTATATATATTCAAAGATTTCAAAATAATATATATGATTTCTAATTTTATTTAAAGTAATTGGTACTTGAAATATGTTTAATATTTATGTAAAGGTGGATGCTCTCATTTTTAAAAAAAATATTATAATTATAGCAATTTTTGTAATTATAGCGCTATGGTATTTAAAAATCTGATCAAACCTTAATTAATATGTACTTATACTGTTGAACTATGATGAAAGATTTTATATTGAAGCGATCTTTCTTTAGCAAAATTGGCACATTCTTCACAAAAATTCTTTGAATTTTCAAATAGATCAACGTTGATCCAAAAAGATTACTTCGGTCAAAGCAAGCATCATAAGCCTCAAGACACTTTTTTATTTTCCTCATATAAGCCGAACGCGGCACAAAAATGTTAGTCTCTTTATATTTTGACGGCAAATATCGAACCTAAACGCAAATCAAATTATTAGAACTGTACGTATGATACGTATTATAGTGATATGCCATAACTATTATTAAACATGATCTGATATAAAAATAGGCGGAGAGTTTATTGCCAGTTCTTCTTGTCCGTTCTACGCCCTTGATTTGAGAACTGGCAGTAAATGTAAAATTAAAAGCATTGAATATTATGTATTTTTTATTAACGTTCATAAGTGTACATTGTGTTACCTAAAGTAATAAATGAATTTGAATTTGTAGGCAGAGATCACGGAATTCCATATGCTCCGATCCTTACATACCACTTTCGCTTCTTCTACTTTCATCAATGCTTTCATACACTCGTCGGTTACGAATACTTTTGACCTGGCCCTTTATTTTACTTTTGCCCTTTAGGTATGTACACTGACATAAAATGCTTAAGATATTCTTATAATTAATTAAAAAATGTTCATAATTGTTGAAATATCGAAAAACAATTTGGAATATTTAGTTTGTTCTATCACTTTAATTGATGATAATAACCAGTAATTCATTAGAGGCTTGTCATTTGTAAGCCATTCATGATATTAATATTTTTAATGGCACTTTGTCCTTTTATATTAATTGGTTATTGAAGTGTCGTACAGTCAGTCGTATATTTGCCGTGTTCAAAATGAATAGTTCGAAAGTATTTTCTCTCGGGGCACCAAAAATAAATAATTTAGTGGATAATAAACGCTACACACTGCACCGACTGAAGTTTTTGATAGGACTACAAATGTCTATCGGCATTAATCGACTCTACTTATATCAAAATAAGAGATATGTAGTTTTGTTAAGTTATCTCTACAGTTTTGTTATGGCTGCTCTTATTTTTTCCGTAATTATTAACAGTGAATTGAAAAGTGCTACGTATCTCGTCTTTAAAGACACTATGATCATTGAATACACATTACTGTCGATAAATTCAGTTATTCTATACAAAAAGACGCTACAGAAGTTCTTTCAGAGAATTGAGTCGTTCGATGAAATGCTTAATATAAAAAATAACATAATAATCACTCTGTCTATGGGGTTCTTTTTCTTTATCTTTCTTATATGTGTTATGTATTTGATTATAGAGATTGTGTACTTCAAATTTCTTGAATATATAGTTGGAGAAAAGATTTTGAATTATTCACATTTTGCCATGTACATTGCGATTTTAACTCACGATACAGAAACAATATTTTTCTGCACATTACTAGTAATGGTTATGCGAAGAGTTAAGGTACTAAAGGGCCACGTAGCTAAGTTATTTCTAGGTAAGGAAAAGGCAAGTAATAAGCTGGAAGCATTGTCGTATAACGCTAACTTGGATATTGGAGAATTACACAGCGCTTATGATTTGTTACACACGTGTTCGGAAAAACTCAATTCTGCTATGAATTTTCCGGTAAGCTGTTATTTTTTAAGTAAAAATATCAAGTTTTAATAACAGATAATCGAGGAATTTTGAAGACAAATTGGTTTTCTACAATAATTGAAATCACGGATATCCAACATTATTTGATGAGAAGGGGATCACAGACAGGTAAAAGACCAACCTAAACATAATAGAACAAAACTGTTAATCCTTATAAATAAAAAATATTATTTTCGAACCCACCCCAGCCTATTTGGACGCTGTTGAGCAATACAGTGTCAACCCACACGGTTGCCATTTTGAGAAAATTGATTTTGAAGTTTTAATTAGGTTTTATTAAATTCCTATTAAAAAATAACAGAAATTTAAATAAAATACTGTATACCGGATTAAAACGCGATTTATTATTTAAATTATTTATCCCGACGTTTCGGATGCTTTTCAGCAACCGTGGTCGCGGGAGACTGAAAGATGACAGTTGTCTTATATTTGAAATGTCACAAAGTTGCCATATTTAATTCAATTAAATTAAAAATAATCTATTAATTTAGGTAACACAATGTACATCTATGAACGTCAATAAAAAATAATACATATTAAATTACTAATATTACTATTATTAAATGCTTCTAATTTTACATTTACTACCAGTTCACAAATCAAGGGCGTAAAGCGGACGAGAAGAACTGGCAAGAAACTCGCCGCCACTCTTTTTAATCGCCAAGTTTTTGTTTTACAATCTTTACATATTAACGCCATCTATTCCTACGGAGTTGATATTTACTGTAATTTTCTATATTATGACAATATTGACTAACGGTGTCCTCTTGTTTTTTAGTATGTTTGATTTGGGGCTTTAGATTTTTAATTACTGGATCCCAGGTGTTAGAAAGTCTCAAACCATCTTCTCTATTGAAGTTAGGATGTTTTTTAATTTCAATAGCCTCACGTACTAGTCTGGGAAAGAATCTACTTTCTTTTGCAAGGATTTTCGGTTGGTCGAAACGTATGTAGTGGTTTGGTTTATCCAGAGTGTGTTCACATACTGCTGATTTAGAGAAATTCTTTAAATCCGAAAATAGTTTTAATCCGGTATACAGTATTTTATTTAAATGTGTGATACTCGCGTTAATAAAAGACAATATTAATAACAGAAATAATAGATTTTTTTTATACCAAAATATATATTGTTTTTCTTGATAGCAATCAAAGTAATAGAATTTAGTGCATTATTGTTAAATATTTAAACATTTTAGGATTTACTGCCTGCTACTTTTTTCAATACTTTTGCTATTAAAACGATTTAATTGATATATATCTCTTTTGGAATATGTTCTCCAGCTCATAACGATGCGATTGGTATCAAAATTTAAATTTTTATCATTTTGTGGGTTGACACTGTATTTCATTTGATCCTGATATGCTATTCTCCACAAATAGAGTGATATTACAGTACTTACTAGTAGTATAGTACTTATGACGTGGCTCTTTTAAAGAATATTCTAAATACAATCAAAAATGATTTTGACATTATTTTACATTGTAATCATTGACGAAAGAAACGAAGATGGTAATTATCATAATTTAATCAAATATAAGTTAAACGCTTATGAATTATTTATAAAACAATTAAATTATTCTTATAATCAACGAATTATTGCAATTGCGCCGATTTATGATGTTCTGTGTATGTAATCTAATATATAAAATTCTCGTGTCGCGGTGTTTGTGGTTAAACTTCTCCGAAACGGCTTTCCCGATTCTCATGAAATTTTGTGTGCATATTGGGTAGGTATGAGAATCGGACAACATCTATTTTTCATCCCCCTAAATGTTAAGGGTAATCCACCCCAAAAATTTTTTTTTTTCAATTTTAGATAAAAAATAAAAAATTTATGATACAGCATTAGTAAATACATACAACCCCTGCTTTTTTTGTCAATAAATCTTGACCCGTGCGAAGCCGGGGCGGGTCGCTAGTATAAATATATGTACCTATGTATGTACGTTTGGAGTATGCACTGGTGTGTTATTACAATTTATTGGTACTTTCCCTTACCATGGGCAACGTAACGTAATTTTAGACAGTATTTTATTAATAATATGACCTATAATTTATATGTACATTATTTTTAGATGAGTTTAATATTCACATCTTCGGGTTTGTCATCGATAATGCTTCTCAAAGAAATTTTTCGCTTAGTACAAACCGAAACGTTAGAAGTTTTTGTAAGTAAATTTAGACATACTACTATAATTTCAAACATAATATTTAAGGATATGTTTTTAAGGTAAGGTATGGTAAAGCGATTGAACACGTTATGGTTTTGTCGAACTGTTGCAGTGCCAATGGCAATGACAAGTACAAAGTAACGCCAACGAAACGTAGGTTGTATTTTTTCATTAACAGAGGGGTAAGCACGAAAAAGTATCGAAAGAGTATTCGTATCGTCGAACTGTCATTTGTATGAAGTTTCAAATGATTTTTCATACAACTGACAGTTTGACGATTCGAATACTTTGTAGATAGTCGTTCGTGCTAGGCCCCCAGTTCTGGCCCCAATTATCTTAGAGGAGGCCAAGGCGGTGTGAGAATGCGACGGCTTTTAGTAGACATCAGCAGTTATCATCAAGGGCATAGTTCCCCAAGCCATAAAAGAAGACAATGCTTAATCATAACGAACGTTGAACCTTGATAAACCTTGAGAAACCTGTTTTCAAATATAACGATTTATAGAAAAATCTCTCAATACAATGACGGGCTCGTTGAAGCGTTCGGTAGAACACCGGCCATACGCATCGATGGGTCGTGGGTTTGAATCCTACCGGGAAGACATGTTTATAAGTTTCTTCTTCGGGCATTGATCTGGTGGGAGGAATATCGAAATTCCGATCGGGTAACGAACCACCGTTCATAAATAGAAAAACTGTGAAGTGCATATTGCGCGTTTCGGTTTCAGTCTATGCATTTCCGAATGATCGAAGTAAAGATTAGGTCTTTGACTGGCATTATGTGGCTGAGGTATCGTCTACCATCAAGTGAACCTCATGCTCGTCTGTCGATATTTGACATAAAAAAGTGAAAGAAAACTAAGAAAGAAATTTAATAGACAGAATTAGAAGATTATTTTGATGTTCTTCGTATAAAAATGTATGATTGTTTCAGTATATACGGTCAGTGGTATTCTATTCTATAGGCCACTGTATAAAGTTTACAATATTCGTAGTGATGCCTTGTTACTTCTCAAACATTACGAATACTCAAGTTAGCACCATTCGTACCATGCTTCATGATGCTCTCAACACAAATAAATATGGTACGTACGCATGGTACTACGATATATATTGATAGTGTGGTTTGAGCTGCAAAACGTAAGTCTCTCACGTATTCTGATAAATACAACCTTATTTGCATGCAGTTTGCTGACCCCATCATGAACCTTGAAATTTCACCCCTAGAAGCTTTTGTTCAAATCCATTGACTCACATATTAAATGCGAATGTTTTAATACTATATGTACGAAAACTGACAATTTTGTTATACACTTAAAAAATATTTTTTTTATTTGGTGTCTACATCAGACTGTTTTTCACCGAAAAAATATTTCATATACTAATCTTAATACCGTGTCTACCTTATAGGCAAAATCAATTTAGGGTCGGCGCACATTTGGCGAATCGCAAGGCAACGCACGTTCCGCTGTCAAAACATTATTGTAAGCGTTAATTAAATTAAAACGAGCTCGTTGGTGCGATGGGTATGGACCGTGGGATCAAATCCTTTCAGGATGAACTTACGATTACATATGGCTATTTTGGGCAATAAATGGGTGGATGGAAGAAATTTTAACGTATTACGAACAATCGTTCATAGATGGAATAATTATGAAGTGCACTGAAACGCATCAGTCGGAATTTCCGAATGTTCTAAGAAAAACTTTGATTGAGAGTGCATCATTAACTGAGGTATTGATTTGATGTATATTATCTATCATTAAGTGAACCTCATTCTCGTCTGTCGATAACGAATAAAAAAAAATAAAAAAAAGAATAGCAGGAACGCACGTACTCGGATAGATACATTACACCACTCGCCTAATATGTGACACTTTTAGAATATTCGCGGGTATGTTCTGCGATGCGCTTCGCCATATATGCGCCGACCCTTACGCTACGAAATTATCTTTTTCAGAGAAATACGAGCGACGGAGGCTGAAGGCGTTTTTCCAGCTAACCCGTGACAGCGAATTTGCGTACGCGCTATGGGACGTGATCAAAATGGATATGTCTCTACCTCTGAGCTATTGTAGTCTATGCGTGACTTATCTTATAATTGTTGTACAATTTTCTAGATTTATTGACTAAATTACTGTAAGTTGTTACAAGTTAAGTATACTAGAAGGAAAACAAGAAGAAAAATAACATTTTAAACCGCAAACCGCTGCTCTTAGAATTATTAATTAATTAAGTATTTCATTCTTTTGCCATTTCTAAAATCATTCAATGAACACTGACAGAATAAGATAAGCAATACAGTTGCCACTGTTGCCCACATGATTGACATTTTTAGAAAATTGATTTTGAAGATTTAATTAGGTTGTATTAAATTTATTTTAAAAAATAACAGAATGAATAAAAAAAAATATTATTATTATTACACTAAATGTAATAATAATAATATATCGTTTTCCTTGGTAGCAATCAAAGTAATAAAATTTAGTGCATTATTGTTAAAAATTCTAAACATGTTAGGGTTACGTGCCCACTAGTTTTTTTTTCTCAATAATATAAGGCTATTAAAACGATTTAAAATATGTACTTCAGCTCATAAGGAAGCGATTGGTATCAAAATTTACATTTTTATCATTTTGTGGGTTGACACTGTATTTACTTAACAGCATCCATTTATGATTAGTATCAATATGATGAAATATGAATCATGTTAGTAAATAAGAAACTTACGTATATTATGTAGTTCAGCACTTACTCGAAAATTCATCGCACATCCATAAAAACACTTATCACTACCCACCTCCTTTTTAGGAAACAATTTTAAAGAGGGTTGCTACATTTCCTCTCCCTGAATTAGGTTTCTCAGAAAAATGTGTTGAATTTACAACTTTATAAAGAAAATTAAGTACTGTTTCACAATATTACACACATTATGCAAACCATTTACGACTGACATTTCTAAAACATCCAAAAAAACATCATTAAGTGCCCTGGCGACTGTTATGACGGGTCAAACAGGTTAACAAATTGCTCGAAACACATTCCCTCTTGATTAACTTTTGGAAGCCGACCCTCGAGATTGTGATAAAATAAAATTGGACTCTCTGTCAATAATTTTCTTTGTTTCTTTACCGTATTTCTGAATTAGATGGAGATCAATTTACACGAATTTATTTTAATTATTGTATTTCTTTGAAATATGAAGTTTGGGATCTTTTTTCTTCTTTATTACATGACTTTTAGTTTGAGAATATATAATGTAAGGTCTTGAATCTTCTTATTATAGTTACTGCCTTGTTCTCTTTTTTTATTTGGGGTCAGCGCAGATATATTTAGATTTTCAGTTCTCTTCTTTCACACATTATATCACCAGCCACCAAACTATATAATTTTTAAATTTTGATCCATCTGTTTTGGCATTCCTTCCATATAAGTTTTTGAATATAAGGAATTTGAATAAATGAATTTTGAAGGGTGCGATTATATTATTTGCTGTGGTATTATAATTTTAATTCATTTTCTTCGTGACCTCATCCACTATGAATGGCTTAATTGATTTTGAAATGCGAATTCGTTAGATTATCTCCATTTCTCGGATAGTCTTTTGATCTCATTTAATTCAGATTACCTTATTACCTATTCGTTTGTATTATTAGTAATTTAAAAAAGCTCTATAAATTCTACGTAGCAAAACCAATTTATACTAAACTATATAGATATATTTTATATTTTTAGTAAGCAATTAGGTGAGGTTATTATATTATATTTCGTTATTTTGTTATAATGTATCTTAAAACTAATCATATAAGAAATATTTATTTAGTTTACATTTTAAATACGACCAATATTTTCAAATAAGAAATACCTAATACAAATTGAGCATTAGGTATGATGAGTTTAAAATAAAATAAGTTATAGAAAAAAATGTCTTAGCCGACGCTTCTTAGAAAATCCGGATGTCTCGATTACCCAAACAAAAAATATAGCCAAACACATCTACAATAAACGAGTTTTATTTCCGCATAATCTTCCTTAACTCTTAATCATTTCAGGACCATAAAGATTTGGGTTATGGCTTCGCGATTTAGGGTACGAAAAAATTAGTTAGATAACATTCAGTTTTATTAAGCGCTGTCCGTCTACGACGAAATTCACGGGCGACGTAAATGGTCCCAGCAATGTGCTCTTTTTATCTTATACTTGGAACAATAAGGGATTTTCATTGGGTTATTCGTGAATCAACAATGGAAATAACGTAAAGCTTTTATGTTGTCTTTATACCTTCATTTCTTACTGATACATGATAAAATTTTGTAAATCACGTGTTGTGTTTTCACTCTGGCGCTAACAATGAGTAAAATTATTTTATTGTAAGTTAATGTGCATTTAATGTGTTTGTATTGCTGAATAAATAAAATAAAATGTAGTCTTCTTGACAAATAAACGAGGTCTCCCCACGCTGTTTCTCAGCAATGGCCTAGTTACCTCACGAATATTCACATGATGGTATATTTTTCTATTTATAAACGGTGGTTGGTTACCCGGTCGGAATTTTGATATTCCTTCCACCCGTTCAATGCCCGAAGATACCAGACGTGGGAAAGACGTGCTTACAGAAAATTATTAACATGTCGTCCCGGTGGGATTCGAACTCACGACCCATCGATGCGCACGGCAGGTGTTCTACCGAACGCGCCAACGAGTCCGTCAGAGCATAAAATCGGCTATATGTAGTTAAAAATAAATTATTTAACAGTCTTTTTACAAATAAATTTATTATTAATTCAATAAAATAGTCTCACCAGTCTCTGGTGTAATTTATTCGGTAAAACTCGCTTTTATAACCGCTAAGGGTGCGTTTTATGGCTTAGTACGTCTAACAAAGGATTATGTTTTTAATTAATTCCAGGATCTTAAGTAATTTGTTAAGTTGAATCTAGAATTGCTTTAAATATTTCAAGAGAAATGTTAAATTTTATTTTATTGGACATACTCTCTTACAACGGAATCTTTCTCTTCCTTTGAATGTACCATTTTTCTAATCACGCATTCAATATTTTCTGTCGATAATATTATTTAATATTATAGTATTTATTTAAAAAGCATTATCAAAATAAAACCTTTTAAAAAATATATTTAAGTCGTTTTAAAATTATTGCCATTTTAAAAAATAATCAATTATATGCACCCTGTGATGTTATTTCTATTATTATGACTACAAATCTTTACTTTTGTTTTTTTTTTCACTTTCATGTTACCGCGAGTAACTCTTCTGTATACGACAAACATTTCATTTTTTTATTAATTAATAAAAACAAACTTCGCGGGCACCAGCTGGTCTTTATAATAATATAAAAATATACCGATCAGACTTAATATCAGAGGCAAGAACTACGGTAAGTATATCTGAGAATTACAGAATTGTAAGATAAAATCGCACTATTCACTAAGTGCTTGTTTTCAAATGGAGGGAAAAGAAAATGTCTATTTCGGGTGATTATACGCGATAATGTTTAAGAATCGAACGGTTCGCCCCCTAACCAGCGATGGAATGGTCCATTCTCATTTGTACCATCCTAATTGGCAATTAGTGCGGTTTGGGTCCGCTCTTACTACACTTTTAAAATATTTTCTATGTCATTAAATAATACGGCGAGTAAAGCTTTCGACTAATGGTAATGTCAATTCTGTTTCTCCCTGGGATATGGAACAAATTATAAAAAATAAAGTGTAAAAGTGAATTCCCGAGTCCCCTAATGGGGCAGACCCAATTCTGTGTCTGTTTCCTTAAAAGGCAAGTAGGTGATCAGCCTTCTATGCCCTGCCTGACAGAAACATTTTTTTATCATGTTTCCCCGGAATTCTAATCCAGGACCTTCGGTGCTAAACGAACGCACGCACAATGCACGGAGGCGGTCGAAATCTTATAAACCGAATTATAGTATTTATTTACAGACAAATAGGTGAGAAATACTATATGTCCTATCAGAACTTTTTGATCTGAATTGAACAAAACGTAGAGAAGTCGTAGAAGCAATAATTTTGCTATAGTAATTGCCAGTATTTTTATGTTAGATATCGACAGGCGGGCATGAGGTTCACTTGATGATTGATGATACCTCAGCCACAGAACATCAGTCAATAATGCGCTGCCGCCCTACTTTTTACTTCGAGCATTATAATCAATCCATAAGCAATCCATATATGCACTTCACGGTTTTTCTATCTATGTATTCGTAGGATCTCCCTTAAAAGGGTCTTGCTTAAGATACCACTATAGAAAATAGTTAATAATATCTAACTCAGTTGTGAAACCAACCCTGAAAAGCATAAATGCCAAAAAGGTAGAGTTGACAGCTGAGACAAATTCGAAAAGGCGTCCTCTTGTTTAACTACACTTTGTATGTAGGACGGTACAAAGGACATGCGACGGTTCTTGCATATTTCATAATATCAGATTCAGTGGACCTTCAGGATTGTGGAATTTTATATATACTATAAATATTTAAAAAAGAACATATTTTTTTGTTTTGGAATAATTTTGGTTTTGGTAAGTTATTGTATTTATTCCTTTTTAGTCAAACCATAGAAACAAAGATTTTAATACATCTGTATTTTATATGTTTCTTTGGTTTTTAAGGCATTTTTCTTTTTAATTATTATTAGTAATAGTTTTGGTAGTAAACGCTTAAGACCAAATTAAAACTATGGTCAAACGCTGATCAAACGATACAACTTCGAAACCTTTTACAAATGGGCCTATACCGCTATGCCATTCTCAAATTTGCGTTGCGAATGTCTATGGGCGCGGTGGCCTATATAATAAAAAAAAGTTAAAAATACTTAATAATGTCTTTTATTAACGCGAGTATCACACATTTAAATAAAATACTGTATACCGGATTAAAACACGATTTATTATTTATATTGTTTAAATTATTTATCCCGACGTTTCGGATGCTTTTCAGCAACCGTGGTCACGGGCAGACAGAAAGATGACAGTTGTCTTATTTTCTATCTGCCCGTGACCACGGTTGCTGAAAAGCATCCGAAACGTCGGGATAAATAATTTAAACAATATAAATAATAAATCGAGTTTAATCCGGTATACAGTATTTTATTTAGAAATACTTTCCAGTTTTTTTATGAAAAATTATCAAGTTTACTTAAACGTTTTACTACGACATTTTATAAGTTGAATTAATAATACCCAACAAACGCCCAGCTCATAACATTAATATAAAGTTATTAATGGTCAGTTTAATTGCAAAGAGACTTGCTTATTATCCTTTCTTTTATCCTTGATGAGATCATGTATTAAGTAAGCTTTTATGAACTTTACCTAAGCTTAGCCTAAGCGTGCGATATCACTCTTCATCATATGAAACAGCTATCGAACGCTTGGTCATAGTAGTTAAATAATTCGCTACGGTAAATAAATAACATATTACATACTATAATTTGAATTTAGAACGGTATTATTCTGGAAATACCTTCGCAAACAAAAGGTATTTTAATCATAAACCGGATGCTCCTGAATTTTCTGTCGTAGGAAGTCGGAGTTTTAAAAATAAAATTTTAAAATGCGTCGCATTCAGCAACAGTGGCGGAATTTACCTATAAAAGGAACAATTCGTGCAAGATATTTCCATTTTGGAACTTGTACGTGTGGCGAGCTGCATTTCATATTCATAGGACTGCTACTTTATTTAGTTGCTATAATAGACTTAAAACCTAAAAATATACTAAGTTTTTATCCAATTTGCTAGCTGAATATTGTAAGTACTACGATCAAGATGAACATTATGGCTAGAGAATCAAGATTTTGCCTATGTCTAACTAATCAGCCCAGCATTTTCGTCCCTATTTTTAATATTGGAATCATATTATATATATAAAATATAATTGAATATGTATTTATTTTTATTTAAGGTGCCAGTATCCTAAGAACTATGCCGAAATATAATTTTTATAGTTAGTTATATATCTTTTTTATAAATAGTTTCATAAGATACATAAGAAAAAAATTATCAGTGAAACAGACATAGAAATGGATCTGCCCCATGCCCCACTAGGGGACTCGGGATTACATATATACCAAAGTAATGAAAAATTCGTTAAATCAGTTCTTTATACCGAACATTCAGCTCCTACGTGATAAAGAAGTAGGGCTCAATATATGCAAAAAAGTGTGATGTAATCAACGCACGTCTTACTCGGGTTTGGAGGGTTACTGTCCCACGCCATATGGCCCAATCTGTGTTCTGGCTTCACATTTTAAATGAACCTATACAATCTACCCCTCATGCAAAATTGAGCATTTTATCGGAGTTTTAACCTTTTTTTAAATAAATATTTATATTTCTACTATAACAATGACAATAAAAAATCGTTTGATCATTATAAAAATACAAGATTACAGCACCCTTTTAAGTAATTAATAAATTCTTGTATCAGGATTTCCAACTTTCCATACAAAAAAAATACAATTAAACTTTTAATATTTTATTACAATAAAAAAATAACTTTATTTTCTCTTCAATTTTTTTTACAAATTATCATGAACTTATTTCTTTATAAAACCACAAAATTGACGGGTTCGTATGAGCGATCAAATAATAATAGCGTTCGGTTGAAAATGTTATTATAATTGATCAAATAATAATATCAAAATATAATCTCGACAAGAATAATTTTGTAAGAATCGTTTTCCTTAAAGTAAAAGAAACACTGATTGTTAAAATAATGAGAGGAGAAACTAAAGAACGTTAACCTTTTGAATGCTACCTGGACGCTTGTTAAATTTTACTGAAATACCTTAATTGAAATAACATTACAACTTTGAACTGAACATTTTTAATAATTTATCATTTTCAAAGAATTTATAATATAAAAATATTAAGACTTCTTCAAGAACCACCAAAGAATTAGTGCCTACCATAGAAAGTAAAAGTAAATTCGTGGTTTTTCTTTTATTATTGGTCCACAAAACAGAATTTAATACATTAAAATAACATTATATGACAGTGTTTTACATATCATATGAAAGATTAAATTCCTCTCGATGGAGTAACAGCATACAAAATTGTATTTTTGACTTTTGAGCGCTGTCCGACCATAAAAAATTTTTAAATCTTGTTTTCCCCAGGATTCGATCCCGGGACCACCGGTACTAAATGCAACTCGTACTCCACTGAAGAGGTGAGAAAAATACCATAACAAATTACTAACATCATTGATGACGACAGCATAAATGCGTAAAAGTATTACTTGTACCGAATATAAACTAAAAGAGGAAGAGGCGCTAAAGTTGATGGCAATATCAATAAAATATAGAATAGAGACACATATCTATATATCTCAAGAAAAAGTAAAAAGTGTAATCGGACGTAAATACGATGTTTTTGGGGCACTTTTATGTTCGCTACGCTACGCTATGTATGTGAAAATATTACACGACAACAATATTGCTCGTAATTAGATCTATAAAATAGTACCTACAGTCTACACAATTCATATATTGCTTATACTCGTATATATAGGTTGTAAACTTGCAAAGGACGCTGGTGAACACGGGAATACTTATTGTCCATAACATGATAGCTCTTTACAGCGACATTACAAATCCAATTAAGCCATCCGACAAAGTACATTAACGTTACTCGTAATTTTGTGATAGCTTTAACATCGCTTAAACATCATTTACATACTAGAGTAATGCTAGTTACCGGAGTTTCGTGCATATTCAACTCGTGATACGCTACTACACTAATGTCCCGTCATACATTATACTTCATATATTCCATTATGTACTATGTTATAATAGAACAGAATTGCAAATTGCTTACAACGATCACTCATCAAGCGATAACTGCTCTAACTATTCTCGTGTCTGTCTGACAAACTCAGTTTCGAAATAATTTCTCTTCAAGCATTTAAACAATTATGTATACAGTTCTAGACGTTTTATATTTATACTAGCAACACGCTCCTGCTTCGAACGGGTGCAATGTAGATATATACAAAAATCCAGTTATTCGCTGATACCGTAGCATTAGTGAAAGAATTTGTAAAATCGGTCAAGTAGTTTTTGAGTTATATCGTAACAAATAAATCATTCCTCTTTATAATATTAGTATAGATTCGGGGTTAAGCTATATACTTCTTACATTTTTTATCATAAATATTATTGTAGTTGTTGTTTTTTTTTTTATTTTTTTTATGATGTTCAAAACGGCACATTTTTAATTTTGAATACAGAAACATTGAATTTAAAAAATGAGCTTTTTCTTAAAATACGTAAGCTCAGTAATACTGTAATAAAAATAATAATTTGATAGCGCAATTTAGTAAGCCATCTATCATTTATCAACTCGTTGGCGCTTTGGTAGAACACCTACCACCTACACCTTTCCACTTACATCCCTTCGGGGTGTCACCTAGCATCGAGTGAACCTCATCCTCGTCTTTCGATATCTAACATAAAAAAAACATCTGTCAAAATCTAGAATAAAAGTTAAAATTACTACTTCACTACTCCCTCGATACTCAACGCTAAAACAACAATAAAAAACAAACAACACTCCAAGTGCTCTCATTATGTACTTTGATAGTGGAGCTGTTAATTCCTCTGAAGAATTGCTACAAATGGGTATTGAGAGATCGTTACAGAACGTATTGCTATTGTCCAATGAACTACTCAATTGCTTTCTTATTTATAAATTTATGTGGGTAAAAGAAACTACGACTACGGATGATTTATGTTTTATTTATTTTACTAGAGATCCGTCCCGGTTTCGCACGGGTGCAATGTAGATGTACAATACAAAAAATAAAAAAAAAGCCTATGTTACTCGCTGATAATGAAGCTTTCTATTGGTGAAAGAATTTTAAAATCGCATGAATAGTTTTGAGATAATTGTAACAGACAAACAAATCTTTATAATATTAGTATATCGTAATAATATAAATATTAAATATTATAAAAGGTGATATCTCAGCCACAAAATAACAGTAAATGATGCACTAGGTCGACTAGTTTTTAGTTAGATTTTATTATACGTTACAATTTTTTTTTGTGATTGAGAATATGTTCTGCAAAATTTTTTTTTTTGTACGTAACCCTAAGCAATCAATTAAATAAACATAACCCTAAAATTCAAACGTGTAAGCACAAAGGAGCTCTAGAGATGTTACGCTAATGCAACTTCGCAATCATTGCTGCAAGCTCAATGCTCGGAGAAAAATTAAAAGCATTTGCACAGTCATTGATAGCGATCCTCTTATTTCCGGCCGTCGGCTACAGAATTGCACTCACCTGTAAGAAGCGGTGGACCTGACATACTCCACCTATATACCACATCTAGGGTTGTCACAAAAATGAAATAATATATATATATATATATATATATATATATAAGAAAGTTGTGTTAGTTACACCACTTATAACTCAAGAACGCCTGCACCGATTTTAACAATATCTTATTTGTTGGATTCCTCTATGTCGGGAATAAGACATAGGCTATTAAAATATTGGAAAAAATCAATCAGGAAAAAAATATATGCATAAAATTAATTATAAAATAAATTAGATTCCAAACTCCGCCATCTTGACAGCTCAAGTCATGCATTCTGCGGGGCCCACTAGTAATATAATGAAATAATATAATAATATGCATTTTAGTGCTACCATTGTTTTTTTTATTATTTTACTCTTTGACTATAAGCTCAACTCCAAACGTCACACTATGGGGTTACTGAAAATCAGTGTTGTGCTCATTAAAATATGACCACAACAGCTGTAACTGAGTTAACTCCAGTTTCCGAAGACCAGTGCCACACAGCTCATTTAGTATTAGGATTTTTATTTTTTAATTTTCATTTGTATTGTATTTAGGATTAAGTATTTTACCTAATTTTTGTTTTCATTTTTTATTTTTGTATGTGTGGCGGAGATTCCTCTGAAATAAATAAATTTCATTCATTCATTCATTTCATTTAATATGTTACGTATTATTATTTTATGTTTTAGGTCCTTTGTGTTTTATGTTGTATGTTACACAAAGCACCAAAAAAACAATTAATAACAAAAAGAAACACATTTTTAAAACGATAATATAACTCTTCTTCTTTTTCCTGCCCTGTTCCCTTTTTTTTATTTGGGGTCGGCGCAGTATGAAAAAAAAAGTATTTGAAACGATATAACATTTAACATACTTACTTAGGTTACTATACTGGTGGAGTAATTTTGGATTTAGGATGGTAGTCGTGAATTATATATTGTCTTTTATTCCTAAATCGAATGGCAACCCTACCTAGTGCATCGCTAACTTCTACTATTCCTTTACCCGACATTGGTGCGGTCAAGGAGGCTTCTATTCAAATTTTATACACGCGATTCACACTCATATTACAAGCAGTTTGCTACCAATTTAGCATAGCGGTTTCAAGAGCAATTCAACAATCTTTTGCGTTTTAAGTACATACGTGAAGATGAAAGGAAGATAAATTTTGTTTCGGAATCTACGTATTTATTACTTGTTTATTGGTCGAAGTAATTAATACTCAGTAGGTTAAAGAAAATTACTAGACATTTTTATTTTCGTTTATAAAAATATAATAAAAAAAATCGTGACCGAGGTCTTACTACTTTCGTGATTATTACGGATAACATCATTGATTCCAAGTTAAAACTCACTAAGTCTAATTTTATATAAAAATATATTTTACTATTTATTTCTTATTTTAAATTAACAAAGCACTAATTGCGTATATATTTGTGGTTCAGTGGTGGTTATTAAAAGCAAGTCATATATAGGTATAAGATAACTTATTCTTTCAATTAATAATTTCAGTCTGAGATGAAACAGAAGATCAAATCACCAACAAACATGTTAACAAATGTCAGACAAAATATATAGTCTGGTATACCAGAAGTGCTATGCTTTACTAGGAGAACATAATTTCACAAGCGTATAACCACGGAACGAGAAATCTGTTCTGTGGGTATTACTTATTAACATAATATGACCTAATTAACTCAAAATCTTACATGAAATCCTCGAAAGATAAACGGCTTTCGTCTCATCTTCCAATTAGTGAGAGATGAATAGATAAAATTCACCTCCGAACAAGATCAAAGTGTATTATTATGTGTAAAGCCATAATTCTTTATATGAGTCATTTAACATATTATAACAAAACTCACAATATTTCGCTTGTAGTTTGTGTAACGGAGTAAAATTATCATAATTTTTTATCGCGGGTATCACTCATTTAATTATAAAATCTTTTACCTTCAAGCAAACGTGGTCACGGGCAAACTGTGAGGTGACACATATCTGCCCCTGACCACGCTTGTTGGAAATAAAAATCAAAAGATCAATCAAAATCAAAAGTTTTTTATTTCAAATAGGCCTTTGCAGGCTCTTATGAAACGTCTAGTTGCACGGTTCCAAAAAGTGGGTCTCATGGAGAAGAACCGGCAAGAATTCGAAACGATGCTATGTATATGTAAGTCGTCTCTTATTCCGATATAAAAAGTCATTGATAGATCCATCAGATATTGAATTATATACTTCTAAATTGCCCAAAACATATTCCTAATAAAACACTTTAACAGAAGATACGTAAATTAATTGTGAAACTTTCATATATAATGCAATGTACCTAAATTAAATTTATTCATGCATGAAACTTAATTACCTTCGTATTTCATACAAAGGATTTCACGTATGTGCATCACAAAACATTTGAAATGCGGTTTTTAAAGCTTGCCAGGGAACAATGCAAACTTAAATGTTGGTTTTTTAAAAATAAATCCAGATTAGTCCAGCATTATGACTCGACCGCTATGGAAATGTTTAGTGGTAGTATACAATGAAGAATCTTGGTTATAGTATTATCATATGTTCCGGGTTTAAAAAAAAAAGAAGAAAGATATTGTCTTTTATTAACCCAAGTATCACACATTTAGATTAATGTATACCGGATAAAAACGCGATTTATTATTTATATTGCTTAAATTATTTATCCTGACGTTTCGCCAATATATGTCACATGCGAACACTTCGTTGTTTGGAAATGGTTATTTTTTATAATATACTAGCTGACCCGTCAATCGTTGATTTGTTCAAAAAATTTCGTCCAAAAATTAAAAAACATATTTAAGGGTGAACAACCCTTATCACTTAGGGGTATGAAAAATAGATAGTAGCCGATTCTCAGACCTACTGAATACGAATATAAAATTTGGTAAAAATCGGTAAAGCCGTTTCGGAGGTACTCCTCCGGTAACTAACATTGTGACATGGTAATTGTATATATTAGATATTATGTACTTAATTATGATTGTATTTAACGTATATTATCCAGAATTAAATTTTATAATATAGCTTATTGTCCAGAATTTTTTTACTGATTGTAAAAATGTGGCTTATACAAAATCGTCATCATATGGAATCATATCATTCATATATTTCCTAACTTTTTTAAATATATTATAAGAGTAATTTATAATCTCGTGAGAGCTTTCAAGATAAAGCGAATTGTAGGAGCGGCCTTATTAAAGATGGATGAAGTTAATGTAAAACGTAGTGTACAAAATGAGATTTGAAGAAAAAATTCACTGAACTTCTAAAGAAAAAATTAAGTGAATTTCTAAGGAACACGGAATGGATATTCCTTTCAATTAATTTTGATTTTCTGTCATACATTATATTAAATGATAAAATAAGTATAATATATTATATGTATATATTTTTTATGTTAGATATCGACAGATGAGCATGACGTTTTACTTGATGGTAGGTGATACCTAAGCCACAGAACATCAGTACTTTTGACTTCGAGCATTCTGTTATCCATAGACATAGACCGAAACGCGCAATATGCATTTCACGGTTATTCCATTTATGAACGTTGTTCCGACGTTACCCGGACGGAATTTCGATATTCCTCCACCCGCTTAGATCCCGAAGTGACCAGACGTGGGGAAGACATGCTTATAGAATATTATAAACATGTGGTCCCGGCAGAATTTGAAACCCATCGGTGCGCGAGGTAGGTGTTTATTAGCGCGCCACGGGTCCCAGAAAATTATTATTATCGTTTTTTTAATGTCAGATATAGACAGACGAGCGTGTGGTTCACTTGATGGTAAGTGGTATCTACCTCAGTTTCAGCTTTTCTGTAAGTCTTCCTCACATCTGGTAACTTTGGGCATTGAACGGGTGGGAGGTAACGAACCACCGTTTATAAATGGAAAATCCGTGAAGTGCATATTACGCATTTCGGTTTCAGTCTATGGAAGTAAAAAGTAGGTCGACAGCGCATCATTAGCTGATGTTCTGTGGCTGAGGTATCACCTACCATCAAATGCTCGTCTGTCGATATCTAACATTTTTTTTAAAATTTAAAATGCAAAATGTGAAATACCTAGTTTTATTTTGCATTTAAAATATTTTTAATATTATTAGTACATTCATATAAATATAATAGTATTTATTATATTAATATGTAAAGATATACTTACTAAATATATATTTTGCAGAAATTTAGTTAATACAACAACGAATTATTTACCGGTAAATCAGTGTTGTTATGAAAGAAGGAATTGCAAATACATTAGTAAGGAAATTGTTAAGGATTTTCGTTACCTCCGACGAAGGTTAAGTCAATATTAATAATGTATTACCTTACGAAACGTATCGTTTTAATGTATGATTTTCTCTTCATGAAACCAGTCGATATCAAAGGTTTGATTGAACCACCAGTAAGAGGGAAAAATGAATAATTTATTCGGAGTTTTCGTTTTTATATCGATATTTTTGCACGCGAGTGGTGTTCTGTTTGACAGGTATAGCGGAAAAAATGTCGATGAGACACGCGTGAAGGAACTTCGATTAGAAAAAAAATTGGAGTAAGTTTTCCTTTTTAGATAATACTAGCTGACCCGGCAAACGATGATTTGCCATGTAAATAATTTCTAAAAATTTAGGGTTGTATGTATTTTTTAATGCCACATTATAAAAAAATAAAAACAAAAATTTCGTCCAAAAATTAAGGGTGAACAACCCTTATCACTTAGGGGTATGAAAAATAGATAGTAGCCGATTCTCAGACCTACTGAATACGCATATAAAATTTGGTAAAAATCGGTAAAGCCGTAACTAACATTGTGACATGGAAATTTTATATATTAGATTTTAAAGGCCGGCAACACACCTGCAAGCCCTCTGGTGTTGCAGATGTGTATTATCATAACGTCAACTGCCTGTTGCTCCCTTTTATATATATTTGAAAGAAAAAAAAACACATTATTTCAGTGACTTTTAACAGGACATTTCCAGAGACTGAATCCGGTTAATATAATACCTTAACGTATCAGAGATTTTATGTGAAATCCCGAGTTTCCTAGTCTAGCATGAAATAGATATATTTGTGTGGATGCTTCGCTGATCATTTTTCTGTACAAGCATGTAAGTGGATGAGTATTCCTAGCCCTGCCCGACTGAAACAATTTTATTATAATTTTCTTGGTGCCTGCGTGTCCTCCGAGCCGATGAGCCGACAGCCAAGTACCCACTATTCTAAAAAAAACGTTTCGAAAAGGCAAACCCTATTCTTAGGTAATTTAGCCCCCGGTTAGTAACGCTCATTTTTATAATACCAGGGTGAATCAAAAAGTTCTTAGAAGTGCATATATATGAAACCTTTTTGGATCAAGTTCGATATTCAAATTAAAGAGTGTCTATCACACTATATTTATGCAGACTGTCACTTGTTTTTGTCAGTTCGTTCGCATGTAATAAATTTTTTTGTGCAACGAGTTGCTAAAAAGTCAAAATTATGGATAAAAGTGAGTTACGTGCGGTGATAAAATATCTCAGTTTGAAAAAAATGTCTACGAAGGAAATTTTTTTGGACATTCAGCAGACATTAGGGGGTGATGCTGTACCCTATTCTACGGTTGCGTACTGGGTGGCTGAATTTAAAAGAGGTAGATCAAGCTGTAAAGATGACCCGCGTTCTGGGCGGCCTTCAACCTCCGTTACAGAAGAAAATGTCAAAAAGGTTAAGAATCTGGTTTTGGAAGACAGAAGAATGACTATAAAACATATAGCTGAGATCCTAAAGATATCTTTTGGTAGCGTTCAATCCATTTTAATTGATTCACTGGGGTTCAAAAAAGTGTCTGCAAGATGGGTGCCACGAATGTTAACCGGCGAAAACAAAAAGCGACGTTTGGAAATTTCCAAGCGTCATCTCGAAATGTTCCAGCGTGATTCGGATAATTTTTGCCGTCGTCTTGTCACCATGGATGAAACGTGGGTCCACCATTTTGATCCTGAAACTAAAAGACAAAGCATGTCTTGGAAACGACCATCCTCTCCATCCATCAAGTAATTTCGAGTTGCTCCTACCCCTGGCAAAGTTATGGCCTCTGTGTTCTGGGATAGTGAAGGAATCCTTTTTATTGATTACATGCCAAAAGGCCAGACGATTACTGGACCCTATTATGCAAATTTAATCCCGAAAGTGCGTGAAGCGATTAAAGAAAAACGTCGTGGAAAACTGTCGTTGGGCGTGTTGTTCCTTCAAGATAACGCTCCTGCTCATCGATCGGAAGTTGCGCTCAACGCAATTCGCTGTGCTGGCTTCAATCTCCTTGACCACCCACCATATTCTCCGGACTTAGCCCCAAGTGATTTTCACTTATTTCCAAAATTAAAAGAGGAAATTCGTGGAACAAAATTTCACGATAATGACGCGGTTATAGCTGCCGTAGAGGACTTTTTCGAGAGTCAAGAAAATAATTTTTTTTCACAAGGAATAAGGAAGTTAGAAACGCGTTATTCTAAATGCATTGCATTGGAGGGAGATTATGTAAAAAAATAAAATATTATTTAAATCTTTGCATTTTTTAATATTGATTCCAAGAATTTTTTGATTCACCCTCGTAGTAGTCCCAGACTGATTGACTTTTTTCACTATTTGATGAGAATCCATTCAAAAGTTGTATGGATGTTTCCATAGTAAATGTATTCCATATTCCGCTTAGAATAGCTTAGTACTTTTGTAGGAAATGTACGATAGACATTAAGCCATGTGCAGCCCACGAGGTCAGCCGAGTGAGTGGTACTTGCAACAATTACAAGCATCCTGCAGCCGGTGCCGCCGGCAGACCATATTTACGATTGCTAGACCCGGATTATGCTAATCGTGAGTACACTCGTATTTCGTCAACTGATTTTGTATTTAAATAAAATCTATATATTATATAAAAGTGATTCCCACCTATATATTGACTCATCACGATATCTCTGGAACCATAAGGCGTAGCGACTTGAAATATGGTAGGAATATTCCTTTCGCCGAGTAGAGGTCAGCTAAGGACGGATTTTACGAAATTCCACCCACAAGGGGGGTTGCGGGGGCAATTGCTAGTACTTTATAACGGGTTAAACTGCCGCGACCACGGTTGCTGAAAAGCATCCGAAACGTCGGCATAAATAATATAAATATTAAATTGCGTTTTAATCCGTTATAAAGTATTTTATTTAAATGTGTGATACTCGCGTTAATAAAAAACATTGGCTGACTGACCTGTCTTTTTCATTTTTTTCATTTTATTTATAACTAGTGGACCCCGCAGACTTTGTTCTGCCACAATTTTGGCTTCGAAATTAGATAATTATTCTTAAATTTGAATATGCCCATTTACCAACTATAATTGTCTAATATGTCACTGATATGCAGTGGACATCTGTTATTCCAAAAAAGCTAAGAATGCATGACGTGAGCTGTTAAGATGGCGGAGTTCCGAATCTAATTTATTTTATAATTAATTTTATTCATATATTTTTTCCTGATTTTTTCAATATTTTAATAGCTTATATCTTATTCCGGACATAGAGGAATCCAACAAATAAGATATCGTTAAAATCGGTACAGCCGTTCTTGAGTTATAAACGGTGTAACTAACACAACTTTCTTTTATATATATAGATTTAGCTATCGCTATACAAGACAATATTTTATTTGAGGTTTCTTGGAATACAAATGTCAAGTGTTATTGTCCTCCTATATTGCGACCGCACTACGTGAATATACATTGTTTTTAAATAAGCTCCCACAATTTTTTTATATACTACTAGCGATCCGCCCCGGCTTCGCTCGGGTGCAATGTAGATGGTCAAAAATTCTAAGCTATCCTATCTCTTAAGTTGGACCAGACTGCTCACGGTGTGCCAATTTAATTTAAAATCGGTTAAGTAGTTTAGGAGTCCATCGCGGACAAACATCGTGACAGGAGATTTATATATATTAAGATATCGTACTTTGAAAACAAAAGTGACAATAACAATTTAGTTGTCAACACAACGTCATAGTAATTGCAAATAATTCAGAGTATGTTAAAGTTTAATAATCTTATTATTAAGTAAGGCTATGGGAGTGTTTAATTCCAGTCATAGATGGAAAAACCGTGAATTGCATATGGCGCGTTTCGGTTTCAGTCTATGGATTTCCGAATGCTCGAAGTAAATTTGGTCGACAGCCCATCATTGACTGATGTTCTGTGGCTGAGGTATCACCTACAATCAAGTGAACCTCATGCTCGTCTGTCGATATCTGACATAAAAAAAAAAGTTGCTATTTTATTTTTATTGATAACGAACCTCTACAATATCACTAACTTCAAAGATCCATATTGAAAAATATTATATTATTCAAAGTGCGATGTGTGTGTGTGTGTGTATAAAACAAACATTAATAAAATTCAATAAACGAATTATATATGAAAGAACCACCTAAAAAGTTTTAGCATTTAGCAAAATAACTGTACGTAAAAAACGTTTTAAAAAGTTTCGCAATAACGTCAATAATAGAGCTGTTTGATTACAAAAAGTATTGCTTCTATCCATTTCGATACAGTAATTTAATACATTTATTGTTTTGGTTAACCGCGTCATCAATCGAAGTGGATTAAGCATAAAACCACCACTCACAGTTGATAATTATCGCACTTTATATTAATTACGTTTTAATTGATAATATAAACGGTAATGTTACTTGATAAATTGCAACCAATATTCTTATTTACTTTTTACTTCGAGCAGTTCACGGTTTTTCCATCTATGAACGGTGGGTCATTGCCCCGGTCGGAAAAAAATCCTCTAGAATTTTGAACTTAAGTTATATTCCTCAGAACATGAAATACGGAAGAGCAGAGATGGTCAGTTACTTCCCTCAGCTTGGAGAGTCCGGACAAGTTTAAACGAAGCTACAAGCTACGTTCAAGACAAAAGTGTTTTGAACTCAGCTTCTATTCATTTCATGGAACTTATACGCAAGGATTTGAGCTCTTTGAATGAATATTGTAAGTTTGAACATCCATTGAGTTGATTAGGATGATATCAAACGTGAATTCAGCAATGTTTTGAAATATCACAAGCGCTTTCATCGGAAAGTTTACTGTTATTTTCGTATCTAAAAGACTCAAATATCATGCTACGTTCTAGGAGGTTTATTACCAAAATCGAACGCCGAAGGCGAAATGAAATAACAACCAACTTCGTATTTTAATTTTTAACTTATTTTCAATTCTATTTACGATTATAATTATTACGATCACGGTCAAACGAAAGACAATTTCTAATTGCGAACGACGGATCGATCATAGGATCCGAAAGATTTTCGTAATAGGAAAATGTACGATCCGTCATCAGAAACTTCGTATTTTGGTTTTGGTAATAGGGCTCCAATATCATTTATTTCGGGCCAAACTCAAATAATAAAAAATAAAATTTATTAAAAATTAAATTCCAAAGTTTGAATGCAACTCTGCAGTAATGAGTATTACTATCGAATCGTTGACTAACAAATTAATGGATTGTTAGATGCGTTTTCTCTCGAGTAAATCGTAGGCATGGTTTTTTCCTCTTCTATAAAAAATATATTTATTTGAAGATACTGTTTACATTGTTTGATTTAGACAACGTAATCGCTTTACCTATTCGACTAGATTCTAAAATGAAGAATGTGTTTGACTAAAATGAAAGTAGGATTCTGTGTTTGCCTGTTACTTAGGGCCGAGACCTAACTCAGGTATGAATCTGATTTTAGGTTATAGATTACTTGCCAAACCATTTTTTCTCTATAGTTTGACATTTTAACAGTTTCGAATAGATTTTGACTTGAATAATATCTTGGAAAGTTTTACGGAGGAATATTGAAATGATAATCAAAGTTCTTAAAATGTTTCTATCTCTTATATTATGTATGTCAATAAGAGTGACAGAAATTTCTTTTTAGTGAGACTCAATTTGATAATACTATAATCATTTGAGTATTTGGCGTTTAGGGCGCAATCATCTTATGCCTATATATTTATGTTTATCTAAACTAATATTACAAAGAGGAAAGAGTTGTATTTTTCTGTTTGTAACGAATAAACTCAAAAACTACTGGATCAATTTTAAAAATTATTTCACCAATAGAAAGCTACATTAACAGCAAGTAACACAGGCTTTTTGTTTGTGAAGCCGGGGAGTGTTGCTAGTAAGATTATAAACTTGCTGAATAAAATGAGTTTCTATTTGGCACTGAACTTTCTTATACTTGCTTACACTATTTACATAATCATTTCATAACATATTTCTGCCGTGAATAATATTATCATGTAGGTATGCTACTATTAATAAACAATTGTTATCGCTTAGGGCATTTTAGTCTCATGGAGGTACAAAGAGAAAAGCCATTAATGTTTTGTGTATTATGTTTCGTATTAGTAGAAACAACACAAACATTTTCTTTGTGTGAGTTTTGCTATGTTTTATGTCATATAAGTAGTAGGTTAGCTTGATAGTAGGTAGGTTATAGTTATAGGTTTCAATCTATATTAATATTACTGA
The DNA here is from genome assembly GCA_905404175.1 of Anthocharis cardamines. Lineage (NCBI taxonomy): Eukaryota > Metazoa > Arthropoda > Insecta > Lepidoptera > Pieridae > Anthocharis > Anthocharis cardamines. Next base: position 9,128,398 of record FR989959.1, read on the forward strand.
AGAGTTTAGAAATCTTTGTATATATTGAAGCCAAAACATACTATCTTTTCCAGGCTTTTACATCAATGAATGGTGATTTGTCACCTGTGCCTATGTAATTTCAATATTCGTACCATTAAATAATATGAATATTATGTATAGAGAGAAGATTATTATAAAAAAATACATACCAGACACGGTGAAAATGAAAACCGCGGCCTTTAGACGCAAAATTAACTCTATTATAAGAGCTCTTTGTACGTCAATCGCATGTAGTAATAAAAACTCTATGTCAATGGTTCGAAAAACAGTTTTTGAAAGTTCTGTATTACCTTAAAGCGTTGCATCAAACCCAGAGACAAAATTTTCATTTTTCTTAACATCAAGTTTAGCCCGTAGTGAATAGTGTAACTAACATACATAGTTATGTATTTATATTTTTTTTTAATGTTAGACATCGTCAGAGGAGTATGAGGTTCACTTGATGGTAGGTGATACCTCAGCCACAGAACATCAGTCAACCAATATATAAAATAATACTTATAAACTACTTAGATACGTATTATTGACGATATCTTTTATTTCGATGATACAAAATTTCTTAATCGAATAATGAATTATGGATATTAAACTAACTTACTTAACTATCACAGTGGACTCCCTGAATAAACAAACCTGTTGTACATCGAAAGGTTCAGACGATCCCCGCTGTATCCCCATACAAGTTGAAAACGACCCTCACCTCAAAGGGATATACTGTCTCAACTACTCGAGAGCGGAAACTTTCCAAGATCTAAGTTGTACACGAGACGTCACACCCGCACAAGTAAGATTTGAATTTCATACCCTCGACGAAGTTTTAACTAGACGGTTTTGGATATTTTGAGCCAAATAAGCTCGAGGTAGACTAATTTATTTGTTCTTTTTAAACTTAGATAATTACTTTTTTATGAACATAAAGAAATTGCTGTTCCCGGAAATTTCATCCCTCTTTTACTGTTACTGACCACAGCGGCTTAGGTCGTCCTTTGATATTAATCTGTCAGTTAGTTACTCCGTTACAAATGGATCAAGATAGATTATATTAAACCTACAGTTCCGAGTTTTGGTACCATGTCAAAAACGATTTTAAATATCACTAAATTCGACACAGTAACTTATTCCCAAAGCAACGTCTTTGAGAACAAGTTACTATTTTTTGTGTCGTGCAAAATAAGTTGAGTTAAAAAGAAGTGGTCGATAGAAAGGCCCTTTATATGTTTTTCTAAAGTAACTAAGTATTCGGATAAATAAATTCAAATTTAATTCAATTTTTAGAAACCTACCTTATCTAATAATATTTATATAGGTACGTGATTTTTTAATCTATTTATTCGTTATGCTGAAAAGAAACAATATTCACCTGTTTCTTAATTATTTATACCAATTCAATTATAGATATAAAACTTATAGCATCCTTTTTTTCACTTCACTAGATAAATTACCAAACCCCATTATTGGACTTATCAATAATATACGGAGTCGAAGAAAAATCTCAGGAAGCCATACGCTTGTACAAAAACGGTCTACTGAAATTGGAAATGAGGGGCAATCATTACGTACCGCTGAACAACGCGACTGATTGCTTCCGTTTCAGCGATGACAAGACCTGCTATACAATTGGTAAAAACCCTTTCATATCTTCAAATGAATTATTAAAAGTCATAAATGTCTCAAAACGATTCCATATTTATATCTATACTTCTATATCTATACTAATAATATTATAAAGAGGAAAAATTTGTATTTTTGAATTTTTGTATGTTATGAATAAACTCAAAAACAACTGGACCGATTTTGAAAATTCTTTCACCAATAGAAAGCTACATTATCAGCGAGTAACATAGGCTATGTTTTTATTATTATACATTACACCCGTGTGAAACCGGGGCGCGTTGCTAGTTTAAATATAAAATCAATTACGATCTTTAAAAATATCAGCAATATCCTTCCGTTAAAAATTATGACAATGTAATTTTTTTGTAATTTTAAATAACTCTAGCACTAGCATGCCGTACAATACGCCAAATAAATTATTTATTTACAAATAAATGTGTTATTAAAGAACTATTGCGTAAAACCTACCCGTAGTCCTCTCATATAAGCTTTGAATATCACCAAAATATTCTTCCTAATCTATTTAAATTAAAACTCAATAAAGGTTTACCAAAAATAACAACAATGGATCTACGCACCACCACCCTGGCTATTTTCTTCATGCGTGAACATAATCGCTTGGCACAAGCCCTTTTCGAGCTCAACCCTTGCTGGAAAGATGACAGATTATTCAAGGTGGCTCGTCAGATCAACATTGCTACCATATCCAATATATTTATGTATGAACTACTACCACGGATATTGGGTACGTATGTATATTGTATATATTGCCTTCGCATAATCAACCCCATGATAAATTTATTTGAATTCCCTCAACCTGTCTCTACACACTAAACTCATAAACTAACTCACCAAAAAGACTGGAAGAAGAAAGAAATCTTGGTTGGGGTACAGGCCCAGACAATAACAACTTACGCAATTTTTATTAAATTAATTTACACATTTATAATCCAATTGCAAAACAGTTTATTAAACTATATACATAGCATATCAAAAAGTCCAATTTTCTATAAAAAGTTCATTCGCAGTTTAGTTATTCATTGTGTTGTTTGCGAATGGGTCTCAGAATATGTCCACCTAGGAACTGTATCATATCGCACATGATTCCCGACGAATCTTCTAAGTAACGCCAACCTTCGGTAATAAGAGACACTAGAAAAATAACTCAATAATACATAGAATGGTTCGCAAGCAACATTAAATTGCATATTTTATGAATATATGCAAATCTGTATATTCGCCGTATTATGATAATATTAGTTCAGACAAAGATAATATTGAGCACCTGCTGCAGCCAGCGATCTATCAAAATATAATTAGTATTCGAATAAAGTACAACACCCCCAAAATATATTTCTTTGTACCTATTGAATATTATTTAATTTAAATAATTTTATTTATATTAGCTTTTCGATACAGGTTACAGAAATATGTTAACCTACGACTTAATATCTAGCTATGTCGATCACATTACCTCGTATGATGCTCAGACCCCACCTGGAGTGTACGCCGAATTTGATATAGCCATGCGATTCTTTAATATATTTATGAGTTCGAAAATCCTGTAAGTATATTTAGAACTTTTTATTGCATAAACAAATTACAATTAAATATTAATAAAATGTGCAAATGCCCGCCTTATCGCTCTTAGCAATCTCTACCAGGTATTTTAATATAAAAAGGTTGTTATAAAATTCGTACCTAATTATGAATAAATATTGTGACTCTATGATTAAATAAAACAATCGCTTATGAGATTAAAAAAAAGTATGGCGCATTAATCCGCAATTTTATTATTATTATAAAATGTTCTTACAACATAGTTTCCTTTAAACACCTTTGAGAAACACATGAATGGACATACATCACTATATTATGTCCATTGACATAGTATTGTTGATCGAAGATTATGTCAAACCACAGAACAGGGAAAAACCACAGAACAGAAGATTTCCCTGTTCTGTGGGAAAAACTGTTCTGTGTGTCAAACGCATATTCCATTAAGTTTTGTCGTAATTGCGTAAAAGACTTGCTCTAAGCTATTTTAGAACATCTAATTAAAACCCCAAAATGTTTAAAATAAAATCTGTTTGAACGTGCTCAAAATTAAATTTGAGGTAACATTACAGATATTTTAAAAGATATTAGAAAACACGTTTAATTTTAACAGAAAGAGAATCTTTGATGTACCGTTTGCGGCGCGTACTATAAGCGAATATCCAAGCATCAAAAAAAATTGAGATAGTATTTTGTTCGCAGAAAATATAATGAAGAATACGAGAATGTTGGAGAAATAGAACTTAATGAAAGTTTCTTTTTACAAAGCCTACTCGAGATTGAAACAAATTTCGAAGAGATCAATCGGGGAACCTTTTCACAGAGTGCTGGAAATACAGATATCACTGACCACACCAAGGTTTCTTTTATAAGAAATAATTTACAGTTGTATTAATATAATTGACACATACGATAAAAAAATGTTTAGTTCGGTATAATTTCTATATATTATAGTATATGTTTTTATTATAAAGTTTTGAGCGATCAAAGTACTATACTAACACTATATTATACCTACGCTTTTTTTCTTCTTTATCAATGAATATACTCACTTCAAGATTTTTGATTTTACCTAATACAAACAAAATATTTAGTAGTCTAATGGAATGGAGTTTATCTATGAGCATTCGCAAATACTAATAAGAATTAGAAAAAAAGTAACAGAAAGAATAAACGATTGAAAGAAACGTAAATGTTCATATGTTTTAGGCAAATATTTCAACGAACTTTCAAGACGTATACGATCAAATCTCTATGGACATACAAAGAGGCAGGGATTTAGGTCTACGAGGTTACAATGAATATAGAGATTTCTGTGGATTGAAGGCTGCTAAAGAGTTTGAAGACCTAAGAGATGTGATTGATGAAGAGGTACTCTATACGTTCTTTTAATAAATATTCGAACCTTTTAGTTCAGTATTTGTTTTGAGAGAACAATATTTAGTTAAACAGTTATATTTTTTGATAACGGTTATTTAATAGTATTTCAGAGTATTTCACAACAGTATCTTATATTCCTCTGAGGTAATTATATAAAAAAATATGTTTCGAATGCTTTCCAGAAAATCTTATCACGGGACTACCGGGATAAATAATAAATCGCGTTTTATTTATATTTAATATTATTATAACAACAAACAAAGTGTATAGTAATATTTTAATATTGATATGACATATATTTATTTTACATAATTACCTAACAAGAATATAAGCTACTGTTGCGAAATACCCTAAAATACTTTTAAATAATCGTTATTGAAAAAATTAATTCGTTTCCGGTATCCGGTAAAATCTATTTTATTTAAATGTGTGACCCACTTGCGTTAATACAATATTATAATCATATAGTTAATGTTTTGGGATTAGTAAAGTGTTATTTTCGAATTATTAAATAAATAATTTAATTTTAATGTTGTTTACTTACAAACACTTTAACTATTTGAAATAAAAATCTGAAGATGTAAAACTCAATTTTTTTCAATGATTAAATTGTTTATACCATAATTACGTCAGAATCTCTTGTTTTAAACATATACTCACGTAAATAAATTAAGTTAATTACAGACAAGCTTTATAAACATTAACGTTATAAAAAGTTACTGGTTTTTTAGAAAGTGGAAGTCCTGAAAAATTTGTACCGAAGTGTAGATGACGTTGACCTGTTGGTCGGAATTATAAGTGAGAACAATATTGAAACAACGTTGGTCGGACCTACACTATTCTGCATCATGGTTAAACAATTACAAATATTGAGATTCTCTAACAGGTTTTGGTTTGAAAGAGGAGATAATTATCACAGTTTTTCAATACGTGAGTAGATTTTATTTTATTTGCCTTCAAAGTTCTTATAATTATTCCAATGTGCGAAATTAATTTTAATTAAAATACATTAAAAATAGTTAAAGCTATTTCTCACGTTGTAACAAAAGTTTGCCATCGACATAATGCAAATTATTCAAGTAAGCTTTGATGGTAACATTGGCGCTTTTCGTATTCAAAATATATAAAGCTTTTTCTCACGTTATAACAAAAGTTTGACATCGACATACCTAATGCAAATTTTATTCAAGTAAGCTTTGATGGTAACATTGGCGCGTTGGGTACCTACCTACCTACCCTGGTACTACCAATGTTAACTACGTTAGATCGTGAGTTTAAATCCCGCTGGGATGGCAATATTATAATTTTCTGTAAAAGTGTCTTCCCCACGTCGCTTTGGGCATTAAACGGACGGTCACCGTTCATAGATGGAACTGGAAAATCCATAGACTGAAACTGAAACGCACAATAACTGTGTATTAACTTTCGTAATAGAATCATTTTATTTAACGATTATTTTTTTCATATAAATTGCTTTGGACAAACATACCTATGTATAAAGATAAATCGGACAAGCATTTAAAACATTCGACAAACAGATTCGCATTGAATAATTCGATAATTAAAACTCGAAATTCAAACACAGTTTCACAGTCCGTATTCAAACACATTTACGCTCGGTCAGATTTCCACTTCACTTTTACTGTTGCAATTATTTAAAACAGGAGATGTTAAAAGTAAAATGATATGGTATTTTTATTCAGCCCAGTTACGGGAAATCAGGAAAACCAACATGGCGCGGTTGGCGTGTGACAATGCGGAAGGAATCAAGTTCATACAACCTCATGCGTTGTTAAGTACCTCGCAATGGTATGTGTTTTTATTAATTTATTGCACCAACAAATTTTACGGGCTCGTTGGCACGTTCGGTAGAACACCTGCCGTGCGCATCGATGGGTCGTGAGTTCGAATCCCGCCGGGACAACATGTTTATAATTCGGACATTGATCGGGTGGGATGAATATCGAAATTCCGACAGAGTAACGGACTACCGTTCATAAATGGAAAAACCGTGAAGTGCACATTGCGCGTTTCGGTTTCAGTCTATGGATTTTCGAATGATCGAAGTAAAATGTAGTCCCTGACTGATATTCTGTGGCTGAGGCATCACCTACCATTAAGTGCACCTCATGCTGGTCTGTCGATAATATCTAACATAAAAAAAAACATAGACAGTAACATACCAGGGTGAATCAAAAAGTTCTTAGAAGTGCATATATATGAAACCTTTTTGGATCAAGTTCGATATTCAAATTAAAGAGTGACTATCACACTATATTTATGCAGACTGTCACTTGTTTTTGTCAGTTCGTTCGCATGTAATAAATTTTTTTGTGCAACGAGTTGCTAAAAAGTCAAAATTATGGATAAAAGTGAGTTACGTGCGGTGATAAAATATCTCAGTTTGAAAAAAATGTCTACGAAGGAAATTTTTTTGGACATTCAGCAGACATTAGGGGGTGATGCTGTACCCTATTCTACGGTTGAGTACTGGGTGGCTGAATTTAAAAGAGGTAGATCAAGCTGTAAAGATGACCCGCGTTCTGGGCGGCCTTCAACCTCCGTTACAGAAAAAAATGTCAAAAAGGTTGAGAATCTGGTTTTGGAAGACAGAAGAATGACTATAAAACATATAGCTGAGATCCTAAAGATATCTTTTGGTAGCGTTCAATCCATTTTAATTGATTCACTGGGGTTCAAAAAAGTGTCTGCAAGATGGGTGCCACGAATGTTAACCGACGAAAGCAAAAAGCGACGTTTGGAAATTTCCAAGCGTAATCTCGAAATGTTCCAGCGTGATTCGGATAATTTTTGCCGTCGTCTTGTCACCATGGATGAAACGTGGGTCCACCATTTTGATCCTGAAACTAAAAGACAAAGCATGTCTCGGAAACGACCATCCTCTCCATCCATCAAGTAATTTCGAGTTGCTCCTACCGCTGGCAAAGTTATGGCCTCTGTGTTCTGGGATAGTGAAGGAATCCTTTTTATTGATTACATGCCAAAAGGCCAGACGATTACTGGACCCTATTATGCAAATTTAATCCCGAAAGTGCGTGAAGCGATTAAAGAAAAACGTCGTGGAAAACTGTCGTTGGGCGTGTTGTTCCTTCAAGATAACGCTCCTGCTCATCGATCGGAAGTTGCGCTCAACGCAATCCGCTGTGCTGGCTTCAATCTCCTTGACCACCCACCATATTCTCCGGACTTAGCCCCAAGTGATTTTCACTTATTTCCAAAATTAAAAGAGGAAATTCGTGGAACAAAATTTCACGATAATGACGCGGTTATAGCTGCCGTAGAGGACTTTTTCGAGAGTCAAGAAAATATTTTTTTTTCACAAGGAATAAGGAAGTTAGAAACGCGTTATTCTAAATGCATTGCATTGGAGGGAGATTATGTAGAAAAATAAAATATTATTATTTAAATCTTTGCATTTTTTAATATTGATTCCAAGAATTTTTTGATTCACCCTCGTATACATAATATTAACAAGCCTTGTTATGTACCTAGTAGTGGTATGCTTTTATTATTTAAAAAATAAATAAATTGTACTAACAAAGTATACACCAACACAATACAAACACAAATAGTAGCCGAGTGCCACTCCAATTAATTATATGTATGTATAGAACATTCCATAGTTCAAAGCAACTTATACATTAACAATCAAAAGTGTAACATTAATTAAAATGATGTTGTTGAAACGTGGCCATGTACCACAAATTGTTCTTGTTACATGAATTATTCAGAAATTATTCAATTTAATTAATTATTTTTGACGGGCTCGTTGGCGCGTTTGGTAGAATACCTGCCGTGCGCATCGATGGGTCGTGGGTTCGAATCCCCGGACGACAAAATTATGAATTTTCTGTAAGCATATTTTCCCTACGTCTGGTAACTTCAAGCGTTGAGCGGGTGGGAGGAATATCGAAATTCCGACCGGGTATCATTTGTCCTCTTTATAATCTATACTAATATTATAAAGAGAAAAGATTTGTTTGTTTGTTACGATTTAACTGTAAAACTACTCGACCGATTTTAAAAATTCACCAATAGAAATCAGCTAGTAAATTTTCTTGTGTACATTTACATCTACATTGCACCCATTTGAAGCCGGGGTGGATCACTACTTATGTAATAAACAAGTTGGAAGTAATAAAGAAATTGAGCAAGAGCATAGAGTTCGATAGGGTTCTCATTTCACAATTTTTCTTTTTTTTACAGGAATGTCCCAGTTTTATGTTCCGGCATTCCCGGACCCGATTTAATGGAATGGCGAGACGCAAACTGCAAAGAAAATGAACACGCCGACTCTATCAAAAATGTTAAATATAAATATTATCCCAACCATTATCAGTTCCCACAATATTCCTCATTCCTAAATGATATATTATCTTCTATGCATTTATAGTACGTGAGTAAGGTTCATTATAAAGTTATTATATCAATTATTATTTAAGAATTTTTTTGGTTTTCACCTTCTCGACACAAATGTCGGTATTATAGCAAGTTAGTATACATATACTTATATTATATTATAATATAAGTATATACATATAAGTTCAGTGGCACCACCATACAAGCCCAAAAGCCTCACTTGCCCTATTCATGCAACCATAAAAAGAAAAATAATAATGACCTAATTAGCCATATATTTATTTTATATTATATGATTACGTAACCATATAAGTTATTACCTTACCGGGCTTTTGGGGTTGCATGTTTGTCCCGACACTGTATAAGTTAATATTATTATTATTATTATTGTATTTATATACAAATATGAAAAATAACCTGGCGCGCGAGTTTTTCAGTATGTGGATTGTTGATTCAATAATTGTCCCGATGGTAAATTCCGCTCATGGCTTGAAGCTCTCGCTTGGTTGCTGGGTTAAGGGTAAGATGCAAAAGGCAGTTTTACTGGACATGATCCACATAGTAAGATAATTAATCTCTCTGCCTTCCCATGCTTAGAAATATATAAAAGAAAATTAGAATGTTTATTAATAAAGAGATTACAAATAATATAAGCATGTTTCTCTTTTTAGTTTAAGTTCATCCCTCTTTAAAGCAAAAATTAAGCCGTGTATTGAGTTGAAATTTGCGTTAGAATTTATAAAATGTAAGAACTAGAAAAAATATTATGCATTATATTTTATACTAGCAATTGAACCCCCCACCCCCCCCCCCCCACCCCCCCCCCCCCTTGTGGGTGGAATTTCGTTAAATCCGTTCTTAGCAGACCTCTACTCGGCGAAAGGAATATTCCTACCATATTTCAAGTCGCTATGCCCTATGGTTCCAGAGATATCGTGATGAGTCAATATATATAGTGGGAATATCTTTTATATATATAGATAAAATAGATTTTTGATAGTAAAAGAGAATTTTTGGTAGTTTTGAAATGAAACAGCGATGTTTATTTGTCTATCTTTCACGGTCGAACGAAGACACAACACACCGAGAGCCGGACACTATCAATAATTAAAATAAAAAAAATAAAATCCTTATTTAAAGTGCACTTTAAGTGTCAACAATTAATCTTCGCCTACTTTATATACTCGTAAGTAGTCGTTCCCTAAGATATAAAAATTATTGTTATATTATTACGTTCTGAAATCGCGTACGTACGCTTGAGGACAGATGGCCTCTAATATTAAAATAAAAACGTCACTGGAAATTAGTTATAAGTAAATGAATAATTTAAATAACATATAAGTTACTCATTAGTTCTAGAACAACTGGCCATATTCAAATGCTATAAACCTAAATCGTATATGTAGAACTATACTATTCAAAAATACAGACTTAGACGTATGAAATAAAAATATCATGTGAAAAAATTGTCCTCATCTACTTGGTAAGAAATGTAATTTAAGATCTCGGAACACTGAATTAGTGTCCTTAGAAATACTTGTACGTAACCAGTTTTTCTTTCCTAAGTGAGAATAGTTAATCAAACGTTGGACTAACAGACCCGGGGAACTTTTCCAAGATCTCATTCGCGGTAATAAAATAAATTAAGAAAAAAGCTAAAAGTAGCTAGTGCAACAGAGCTCATTTATTCAACGCGGGAATCGGAGTAATTTCCAGAAGGAAAATTAAAAAGAAACGAGCTTATCTCGCCTGGTGAGCCCTCGGCGCAATTACAGACTAAACAACTTTCAGTTTTTCCTCCACTTTCGGCCTTAGACCAAAGATCGCCTTTTAAACCGGAGCGGTAAAACTTCTTAATTATTACCTACTTGAAGGTTCCGCTGTAGATTTTCTTGTACAGATTTTCTCAACATTCGACTAATAAAAGTTTTTATTTTGTATTACGATACCTTTATTTAACTAGTGATAGTGTTATTGTTTTTTTTATTTTATTTTTATAGTATATAGAAAATTAAAGATTGTACATATAACATACACTTATTTTTCCTGTTCTGTGAACATACACCATACAAAGAGCTTGAAAAATAGCTTGCAATACGTCACACCTAGCATTTTGCAAAATGTATTGAAAATATTCTTATATTTAGTATAACATGATTTTTTTGTGTTAGATATCAACAGAGAAGCATGAGGTTCACTTGATGCTAGGTGATACCCCAGCAACATGAACATCAGTCAATAATGCAATTTTATTTCGAGCATTCGGAAATCCACTCTAAGACCGAAACGCGCAATGTGCGCTTCACGGTTCAGGTCAATCTACACAATACGTCACACCTAGCATTTTGCAAAATGTATTGAAAATATTCTTATATTTATTATAACATGATTTTTTTGTCTTAGATATCAACAGACAAGCATGAGGTAGGTGATACCCCAGCAACATGAACATCATTCAATAATGCAATTTTACTTCGAGCATTCGGAAATCCACTCTAAGACCGAAACGCGCAATGTGCGCTTCACGGTTCAGGTCAATCTACATAATACATAATCTTAACACTCGGGAGTACCTAGACGGTTTGTATTTAAAAAAAGAAGATACCAAAATTCTATTTTTAAAATAATTTCTCACAGCCTCAGCGAAATACTTATTTCCTTCACACATATACAATAGGATCTTTGTGCCTTTTCATTTAAAAATAATGTGACCTGTCCGTAGAGCTGAAGATTGAATGATCTACTTCGACCCAAGATCGCGCGGTGTTGCGGTCGGGTAAATTGGCCCGTTTGGACCCACATTTTGTACGAACAGACCATTATTGGATCTCGCATTTAGGGCGGAAGGAGCCGATTTACCTTCTATCGATTACACCCGAGACTATTTACGACTGAATGTTACCTTTGTTTACTTTATACTGAACATGAGTGTCAATTATTATGGTTTGTATTCCTGCTACAAATTTTTATTATTACTGAAGAAAGTTACAAGTTCTGGCAACTATTATCCAGACTGTGCACACTCAGTTATTGTATTATAATTTCTTACAACTAAGACAATTTTGAAAATATTAAAATTGTAACTACCATTTGTAAAATTAGGTTTTAATTGAAGCTATGAGTGTAAAGAAAATTTCTGAATACCCTTGTACAACATATTTCTGTGTTCGTGTCATTGAACATTTTTATTTACAGGCATTTCAGGCATCTAATCCTTAATAATTAAATATTATTACATAATAATTCTGTACCCCACAAAAAAAAAAGAATTGTCCCCATCCGGATGCTTTTCAGCAGCCGTGGTCACGGGGACAGCCTGTCTCCCCGTGACCACGGTTGCTAAATATATAATTTAAACAATATAAATAATAAATCGCCTCTTAATCCGGTATACAGTATTTTATTTAAGTCTTAGAATCTTTGTTCCGTTTACTCATTAATATTAAATTATATTTAACATCAACAGCTAGTTTTATATTTTTCAAAAAACAAACTAAACTTTTAAAAATTCCTTATTTGACTTTCAAAGTATCTCCGATTTTCCCGGCGACTTCAAAGTAAATAATTACAAATCGTTTCGTCTGCACGACTAAAGTCGGAGCACTTTACAAAGTCTTACAAACTTACAGCAATTAATTAACAACTTCACATAGCTAATAAAACAAAAACTAAAACAAGATTTCTAAGAGCCTATTAAGTTCTTTTTATGTTAGAAATCGACAGACGAGCATGAGGTTCCCTTGAGGGTAGATGATACCCCAGCCACAGAACATCAGTCAGTAATGCGCTGTCGACCTATCTTTTTACTTCGAGCATTCGAAAATCCATAGACTGAAACCGAAACGCGCAATGTGCACTTCACGGTATTACCATCTATGAACGGTGGTTCGTTACCCGGTCGGAATTAAGATATTCCTCCCACCCGATTATTGCCCGAAGTTATAAGACGTGGGGAAATTCAAATTCAAAATCATTTATTCATTTATAACACAATGTACACTTATGAACGTCAGTAAAAAATACATATTAAATGCTTCTATTTTTACATTTACCGCCAGTTCTCAAATCAAGGGCGTAGAACGGAAGAGAAGAACTGACAAGAAACTCTTCGTCACTCTTTTTAATCCCCAATTTTTTGTTTTACCTACTGAATATTTGTAAGGCGCTGCAACCATACATTACACCATATTCCACATGACATCTTTATGTAATTAACTATAATAATAAAAAAATATAAACCAGAAAAAAAACAAAGATTTGTCCTCTATCAGCAGTAGGCATAGTGAAATAGGAGCACGCACTTACATTCTCGTGGGAACAACACGCAAATACATAGTCGAAATAACTAATATGTGGGCGGGTGGGATTCGAATCCATGACCCATCGATGCGCACGGAAGGTGTTCTACCGAATGCGCCAACGAGCACGTCAAAGTTTTAAAAATTCTAACCTACCGTGTAAGGAATAAAGACATATTACCTATCAGACATTTCGAAATAGAACCGTGGTGTGTTGGTGGCGTGGTGTGGTGAAGTTTTGGCAAACTCACCACGCTGTTTTTCAGCCGTGGCCTAGTCATCTCAAGGATTTTCATGCGTATTTTAAGTAAAAAAATTGAATTAAAAATTATAAAAAACTTGATTCTACAAAAAACAAGAATATAAAAACACCTTTGGCGTCGGTTTTCTGTTTAGTTTCTTTATTGTTATTAGAAGGGCTGTTTTACTATACGGCTAACCACTGAAAACTTATATGTAATAATAATTATCTTTCAAAATAAACCGTCACTTTTTGAACTGATTAAATGAAAATAAACTCTTCTACGTTACCTACGTTACTTGTGCCATTGTAAAAAGGTATGTACGTAGATACCCCGCAGTTTGCCACGTAAAACGACGTCAAGTTGCAGTTTTCACAGATACGTTCATTTCCATGCCGTGTATGGTAAGTCAGGTACGTGATTCGCCTTCATAAGTCTGGTAGACTGCGACATAAATTGTAAAGCCGAAGTTTTAACTCCGATTTTCAGGTTTACGGGAATAGAAATTTCATGTAGCTCAGTTAGAATTTAGTGAAATTGTATCGTGAATTGAATAATTGAAAGTAAGTTATGGATGTGAGTTTAATATAATAGTTTTTAACGTAACACTAGTTTCCACCTGCGACTTCTTCCGCGCAGACTTCGATTATTATCTGTTTTTGGACCTTTTATACTTACTGCAATACACTCTTATTCTACTATATTTTTTTTGTGTAACTCTCAAACGCCGCACGCATGCCGATGTACGCCGAAATAGCTCTCAGATAGCAGAATTTTTCCGACTTGCTTAACACGATTTGGCAAATTAACTCAATATCGTAATAAATTATAGTATTATAACTCTATATTCTATTTTGATGTATAAACAATAATATTGTAAAGTTTCATCAAATTCCGTTCAGATGTTTTTGTGTGAAAGACCATCCAGACATCCTCACAAACTTTCACAATTACAATATTAGTTATAAGTAACATAACATGAGGTAGGTAGAATAATTATTATAATGCAATGCTTGTGATTAATTTTAATTTAAAAGAATAAATTTTCGAAGAAATTCGGATAAAGGAAAAATTTGGGGTACATCTTCAGTTACACTCTCGGTATGAAGTTGTAGCGACATCTATAATCCGCTACAAGAATCAATACAAAGACGTCAATTCCTGAATCGCGCTATCAAAGTTTCTGTGCGCGCTAACTATATATACAACATCTCGACATCAACCACTGGGGCCTTAGGGCCGGCCAGTCAGTGGTTCGACTGGTCGAGGATCCTCCCTTTAGCTTGGAGGAAGACCACACCTCCCTTCCTCCACATTGGTGACCCCGACGTGATCTTCACCGTGCCGACGTGATTCAGCCACCTTCCCAATCTCCACATTGGTGACACCGACGTGATTCAACCACCTTCCTCCACATTGGTGACCCCGCAGAAGAACACCTACTTCTGAACAGCGAGAAGCCTGACGTCATCACTCCTTCCTTTAACATCAATCAGCAGCAACCAAGTCGCAGCCAGCCAGCACCTTCGGCTACAACGGGTATCTTGTCCACTAGCATACAGCGAGCGCGTATGCCTGGTCAACACCCTCAGCCACCTTCAGCACAGCACACTGCACTTCGGCCGGTCAGCAAGCAGAGCACATCTCTCCTGGTCGACGCAGCAGCCAGCTTCGAACACTGCAGCACTCCGACTCACTGGAGCATCATGCAGCATCATCGCACTCAGTTCCGACTCACCGCGAACTCTGCGACATCCGATTCCGACTCACTGGAATCTCGGACAACCTGGCACTGGCAAGCAACACTCTCAACACAGCTGTTCGACCTCCGGTCTTCGGGGGGGAGTACTGTAGCGACATCTATAATCCGCTACAAGAATCAATACAAAGACGTCAATTCCTGAATCGCGCTATCAAAGTTTCTGTGCGCGCTAACTATATATACAACATCTCGACATCAACCACTGGGGCCTTAGGGCCGGCCAGTCAGTGGTTCGACTGGTCGAGGATCCTCCCTTTAGCTTGGAGGAAGACCACACCTCCCTTCCTCCACATTGGTGACCCCGACGTGATCTTCACCGTGCCGACGTGATTCAGCCACCTTCCCAATCTCCACATTGGTGACACCGACGTGATTCAACCACCTTCCTCCACAAAGTGTATCCAAATATTCGAAGTAAAAATACTCAATGCATCATAGAATGATACGATATGGCTGATGTTTCAAGTAAGTCTGACATTCATCTGTCGACATCTAACAAAAATAAATAAGTATTATTTAGAAGTATACAAAATAAAAACTTCATAATACATTTACATTTTTATTTTTTGTACTCCACTAAGTACATCCAATTAGTATCGCTATAAAATTCAATCATCAGGTCTGAAATTCTAGTATCAATCTTTACTTTATAAAATACGCAAGCACGTCGAGGATAAATCAAAAAAATTGCTAGAAAGACACTTTGGAAAATCCTAAACAAATAGACATAAGAAAACCAAGCTATAACACAAAAGGGCCATGATTTTTCAAATATTTGACAACATTTTCGTAATAAGACACTTTCCATTATAACACGGACAACCTTTCACATTACTTATACGTGGTCAGACCATTAAATATTAATGTCATCTCGTTAACCGACTCTGAGAATATCCCTTAGTGACGTCATACAGTTTTAATCTTGCCGTCGTAACTCCTAGTTTATATCTTTTAATATCAGTTACGAAGTAACCATACTATTATTAAAATGATATTGTAATAGTTAATATTGTACGTACTTTGCAGGTGCTATTATGTATAAAATACTTTTTATATAAATTACAATATGTAAAAAGTGAATTCCCGTGTCCGTAATGGGGCATGGGGCAGACCCATTTCTGTGTCTGTTTCAGTTAATAAAAATTTAATAAAAAATTACAGGCAAGTAGGTGATCAGCCTTCTGTGTCCTGCCTGACAAAGTGGTTGTGTCTTATGATTCGCGCAATTGTGGACTTCCAGACATCGAGATAATAATATGTGTATTTTTATAGCGTTTAGCGGCCGATCATCGATGTGTCAGGTAAGCTCACCGGCTGAGCGACCTCGACGGAAACCATATTAAGACATTCTTTGCGAGAAACGAGTTAACTCGTCATACCCTTTTTTATAATAAAACAAGGAAGACGAGTTAACTCATTTCGGTGGCGAACTGGTAAGGTGCAGGAAACTTGGAAGGGGCTCTAAATGGGTGGGGGAGTTGTTCGTTATCTATAATCGTCCCGATCTATCTACCTGCCGATATATACGAGTTTGAGACGAAACAAATACGAGAAAATGCCCGACTACAAAGTGTTAACTGCATGTATGCTATTACCAAAATCAGAACATTACCAGACTTCAAAGCCGGTCTACAAATAACTAACAAAATATGCCCGCGTTTCTACCAAAGCTTTTCTAACAAATCAAAACTCGCTTAATTTCGACATCTCGACAAGAAACAACTAATAAGTCAGGTTACACACAGCGAATCGATCACTGTCGGCGACCTCTGACAGTGTTTCGATGAGTTATTACGTTCACGCTTAAACCTGTTAGACGTTAAATTGAATTATGCCCAAGACAATATGCTAAGGTATCGAAATTACCACTACAATATGCAAACGAGGTCTGAATTTGACAGGGAAGCTTTGATAGATTGTACCAATTCGTATAGCTATTTAAATCAATGAATTGTGTACAATAAAAACTAAAATTTATGTTAACGAACACAACTAAATAAAACATAATCAAATATTTGTACGTATATATAAATTCTTAGTTTTAGAAGCCTGACAGTTACTTTTTTGCGAATTTTATTTAAAGGGCCCATTGAAGCAATAAACGACATGCATGGTTATTTTTTTCGAAAGGATACTATTGTTTTTGGCCTTTAAAACTAACTGGAATTTAACTTTAATAGTCTAAACAACACGTCACATTATTGATCTGTTATACAATATTTGTTTCTTTGTGTAAACAGCACATAATATCTGCATATAACCAGTTACTTACAATTCTTGAATGTCAAATTATTACATTCAATTATTGCTCTTGTATGTACAAGAAAATTGCATAATGTAAATCAGCCTTCTAGTAAAATTACTATATTATTGTACGATATAAATCTTAGGTTTTTATGTCTTTAATGTTTATACTAAGTATTTCTACCATATTATCATTTATCACAATTATTACCGTTGAAATTCATACTGTCAAATTCTTATACGCATATTATTCTGGATGAATGATGAATCGGTTCCATGACAGACTGAGTTAATACACCCAGTAGACTGATATGTTTATAAATTTATTTTTGTTCTCCACGTCTGGCCGTTTCGGGGATTAAAGTAAAGGGAGGAATTTCGAAATTCCGAGAGTAACAAACTACAATGCATAGAAGAACCGAGAAGTTAAAACGCGTATTAACAGTGCTTCACTGATTGATATCCTGTTTCTGAGGACAATACTGAAGTATTACTCAGACACATTAATCTGCCAAAATCTAATTATAAACAAATAGTTTATGTTCTTTATAATAAGGTCAGTAACTAAGTTTACATACGTGGCCATTATTCACATCCTTTATAATTTTTTTTATTTTAGATGGACAGACATGAGGTCGAGACATGCTTACAGAAAAAATACGTGATTATTCACGTCATCCCAGTGGGATTCAAAACCGCATTATAATCACGTCATCCTGGCGGGATTCGAACCCGCGACCTATCGGAGCGCAAGGTAGATTCTAAATCAAATGCGCTAATGAGCACGTCAAATATCATTTAACTAGTTACTGAAATTCACATTTCATACCATAACTAAAAGTACCACTTAACTCTTTTAATTAATATTCTATAAACACATCCTATTAACATAAATGACATATATTTAAAATGCATATAAATAAAAGTTAACGCTGCCTTTAGGTCAAACTAGACCTATTTTAGAGGCCGTTGCTATCTGACCTAATTACTAATTAATACGCTGAGTCAGCACTCTCCGCAATTCCTTATTAACACCGTTTAAACCTACACTTTTCTTAACGGAGAAAACCGATAATTATAGAGATAGGCAATACGTTATATATATATATATATATATATATATATATATATATATATATATATATATATATATTATAGTATATTATACGGACAAGCCTAATACAAGTTTATAATAGTAAAATGCCTTAAGGTAACAACGACTAGATTTAAGAAAAAGCGATCACAACTGACGTTTTAAATGAATTTTGTTTAGTGTAACTGCAAAGCTCTTCGTGTTTTCTAATTGATTGTATCTTATGTTTGAAATTGGTTGACTTGTTTTATTTTTTGTACATATCGCTCATCCAAAACTACAATGACGTAATTGCAAAAATGACGAAATGGACATTGATGTCATGGATACCTTTTGTGGGTATTCTATCTAAGAAAAAAAACGTCAAAATTGTACTTTCAAAATTTATTGATAGAGGATACAAGTTTTAGTTATAAGTAGGTACAACCCAACAAAATTTTGATTCAAATTAGTCAATAAAACTTCATAATTTAATAATTAATTTTCACGTTTTTTTCCTATCTGCACAATATAACTTTCACAATACGCGCTATTAAGCTCTGGAACACTTTGCCAGAAACCATAAGAAGTGCGCAATCTAAAGTATTTTTCAAAATAATGATCATGGATCATTTTTTAAAATTATTAAGGAATTATTAAGGAACAGAAAATGATGTGTTATGTTATTTATTGATTATTGTTATTTTGTTTGTGTTTATTTATTATTCTTATCAAAATTGTAACGTTTTATTAGTTTTTGTTTTATTTTAATTCTGTATTTGCACCACCTATTTTTATCTCTACGTAATATTCTTCTGATACTTTTCTCCGGGATTGTCTGGAAGAAATCGCTATTTTAAGCGATAAGGCCGCCCTTTGTACTGTATATTCTAATGTATTGTTTTATGTCTGTTTTTATTTTTTGTGCAATAAAGTATTTTTATTATAATTATAACTCCAACTACCTGAAATTATTTCTGTATTATTTTTATATGTATTATATTGTAATATGTCTTATTATTTTTATTTCAAAAAACAGAAAATAAATAAAATGAGTCGGTATAGATTAAGAAACGTAAAATACCCACTTTGTTGGTTACCATACCGTAGGAGCCATCGATATAATAATCTTCTTAGGTACTTATTTTGTTTAATAATGACGAAAGTTCATTATTCAAACAAAATATTATTAATCACGAATTTAAAATTACAAAAAAGCTTTCCATTATACTTTTGCTATCTAAAATTGTAAAATTCGATTAATTTCCGCTGATAAAAAGTAATTTAACGTGCTACAATTTAAAGCAGACTCGTCGCGGCCCAAATTATGCGCAGAGCCGTTTAAAATTAAGCCGTTTAATTTTAATCACAATTTACTTTTGCATCGAACTTTCATTTTGGTTGTAATTTCGTAGTTTACGAAATGTTCCGAAGCAGCGTAATTAAATGCTTGATTACATTTTGTACTGCCATGCATCAGACGTGGTTGTATTCGCAGGTGCCGCAAGCTAATGGCGGCCTCGTACTAATTCTATTCCGTCCCGCTAACCAGTCCTGTGCGATTAACGTCTACCCGCATAATATGTTACTGCAGCGTTTTGATAAATTAGGTACTTAGAAGATTATTATGGACGTTAAACTTCTAATTTTATGATATTTTTTTCTTAGTAATGGGAAGCTAAGGAATCCGCCTTACCTCCGATATACCACTGCCCGGGCCTATCACGATCTCTCAGAATAGTATAGTTTTATTCTAGGTACATAGTTTATTAGTACTATTTGATTTATTTTTTATTTTATGTTAACTATGGAATACTGTCAGATATCGACAGACGAGCACGAGGTTTACTTGATGGTAGGTCGTTAGCCACAGAACATCAGTCAATGATGTTGACCTATTTTTTTACTTCGAGCTATCGGAAATATACATAGACTGAGACCGAAACGCGCTATGTACACTTACGGTTTTTCTGGTGGTTATTATATCGATATTTCTCCCACCCGTTTAATGCCCGAAGTTATCAGACATGGGGAAGACATGCTTATAAATAATTATAAACATGTTGTCCCGTGACCCATCGGTGCGCGAAGTAGATGTTCCACCAAATGAGCCCAATATTTTTTTTGATCTAACAGACGTTCCTGCCATGGCGTCAAACATAAAAAAAAACTTTATTTTATTATGCTATTTTCTAACTTCTAATCTTTAATATTCAGTATATCACCGATTTGCTATAAGCAAAGCGTGCGTAGCGTGAGTTGTCAATTGAGGAAGATAATTGATAATTATAAGAAGATTATCCCTTTCAAGTCCCGGTGCAAACCTCCTCATCATCGTAAATCATGCAGCGCCTATGTATATCGAACGTAGATGTGTCTAAATTCAGATAACTATTTTTTTTTTATTTCAATTCTATGGTGATAACTTTTACATTGCAATAGAATTCTATTTATTACTCAAATAAATGATTTGTTAAAACATTTGATATAACGAAATGGTGATAGCGAAACGCTATTGACATGTATGATCTCTGGCAACTATCCAAGCTTCACAGCGACGAAAAATATATTTAACATTTTCAATACGATATTAATTGTTTTTGACATTCTGTCTCAATATTAAACGATGACGTAACTAAAATACTAACTTGTATTTATAAAAAAGTATAATGCCATCAAAAACATAAATTGTAAAAAAGGCCAAGTCTTGCAACTCAGTTCTTCTATCGTAAAAAGTTGTGAGATCCATATAGGTAATACCAAGTCGGTCAATTTATTCAGTCTCTACTGAAGGATCCTTCTGTCTTAAGTAATTACATAATAAGCTAACCTAACAATATCTTATAGTGATCATATTATCAATATCAATTTTAAAAATCTTTGATGTTTAAAATAAATAGATTGGCTCGGCTATCGCATGAAATCACAATGTATCTTTTTTTATTTTATTAAAAACATAATGTATCTCACAAGTAATACATATTATATTAAATTAGATTGTTTAGTGCGATTGCCAAGTCAATCTTTTTATTTTAAACATCAAAGATTTTTAATATTGGCATTGATATGATCACTAAAGATATTGTTAGGTTAGCTTATTATGTAATTACTTAAGACAGAAGGATCCTTCAGTAGAGACTGAATAAATTGACCGACTTGGTATTACCTATATGGATCTCACAACTTTTTACGATAGAAGAACTGAGTTGCAAGACTTGGCCTTTTTTACAATTTATGTTTTTGATGGCATCTCATTTCTTTTTGTAGATAGTCCTTTTCTTAGTTTATATGGATAAGAATTAATACAAAGCTATGGATAACAGTCTGATTTTGATCGGCATTTTTATCAACTTTTTAATGTAAAAAAGTAGTTATAGTGACATAACTACAATAGTTGGACATATGGTCTCGTTAAGTTTTTTGTAGATTTTGATATGTTCTATAATATTGTAGGCGTTTTTTTTGTTCTATCATCAATACATTCCGCAGCACATGCGATGAAAGACATTTTATGGCTAATTTTTTTACACCTTGGGTTGTTTTTAGTAGGGATTTCTAAGGATCTCTATTTTTTCTAGTAATAATAATGTATACTCAGTGATAATGTAGCTTTCTAACGGTAAAAGAATTTTTAAAATCGGTCCAGTAGTTTTTAAGTTATTCATTACATACAAAAATACAAAAAAAAATTGTATATCTAGAAAACTGGACCGAAATTTCAAAATATTGTTTTCTTGATTTATAGACTAAACACTAATTGTATTCTAAATTTCAAGTTTCTATGTCTGCTAGAAGTGCCTTAGAGTTTTGATGATCGGTCAGTCAGTGAGTGAGTGACAAATTATCAAATTTTGACTAGTTATAATTCTTAAACTACTGGTTCAAACAGAATGATATTTGAAATATACCGAGATTATACAATGCCTGCTTAGTTACTGAAAATTCAGGATTCTAGTTTTATCCACAACGAAGTTATAGGGGGTCGAAAATGGCCCGAACTACTTCGAGAAAAGTATAGTACGGCCGTGCCGCTTTTTGCTCGACTTGGCGGGGGCACTACCGTGCCCCCAGATAAATACCCTGTGACACATTCATTTTATGTTTTGTAATACTAGCCCCGGGTTCCCGCGGCAACAACAGTTTTAGTGTTTTATTTATATTTAGAAAGCATTATTTAAACCAGTTAATAAAATGTTATGATATGTATAAATGTCGGTGATACCCCAGCCATAGAACATCAGTCAATGATGCGCCGTCCACCTACTTTTTGTAGCCCAAAATGACCAGACGTAGGGAAGACATGCTTGCAGAAAATTATAAACATGTCGATCCGGCGGGATTCGAACTCGTGACCCATCGGAGTGCAAGATAGGACTTCTACCAAACGCGCCAACGAGCTCGACATTCTATACCTGAAAAGGACTCTATTCAATCTATTTTGAAAAAGTACAGTATTTAACCACAAAATACTAAAACAATTATTGTTTCGAGTTTATTTGTTTTTATGCGACGTCCGTTATCACAGCCCAAACGAGTAAAATATAAAATTATTATATGCCCTACCAAACAAAAAACAATCATCCAAATCCATCCATAACTTGCGGAGTTATCGCGTAACAAACATACAAGAAAAATAGAGAACCTCCTCATTTTTTAAAATCGGTTAAAAATCCAGATTTAAAGTACCATTTCAAAACAAATAAAATGCTTTTATTAAATCTTTTAATTAACACTTATTGTAGCACTGTGCAAAAACTTTTGCCAGCGAATCGTACCCTTCCATTCGTTTCATTTTATGAAAAGGCCTTATTAGGATTAATTAAAAAGAACTCCGAGGCGTGAATCAATTAAAATATAATTGATTTGTTAGGAATCCGCTTTGGTATAACAAACAGAGCGAAATGAAACTGGATCCAATTTCCGACCATTATAATATTGTATTTTTATGCAAAGAAAATATTTTTATACAATAATTGGTACAACATACCGGTGATAGAACAAAATACTACATTTTTTTTTCAACTCTTCGATTACTAAAAAATGCGTTACTATTATATTAACTTTTCATCTTATCAAAAAAAAACATAAATAATGAACTCCTCCGTGGCTCAGCAGCAATGGTGGGACTACTATATAAGCCCAAAAGCCCGGCTCGTTGGCTTTAACGTAATACTTATTTATATATAACTTTAAGCATTGATGAAAGTAGAAGAAGCGAAAGTGGTATGTAAGGATCGGAGCATTTGGAATTCCGTGATCTCTGCCTACCCCAATGGGAAAGAGGCGTGATGTATATGTATTATGTATATGTATGTATATAACTTATATAATTAAGTAAACATATAAGTTATATATGACTTATATAATTACGTTAATGCCATTATTATTTTTCTTTTTATGATTGCATCGATAGGGCAAGCCGGGTTTTTGGCTTGTATGGTGGTCCTAGTTTCGAATCCCGTAAAAAAATGTTCAGTAGAACGTTCATAGAAATGAGCCCTATAGAGTATGGACACGGGTAATCACTTATTAAAATGAATAGATACAAATACTATACAAAACTATTTGGTATTTTTGTCAACAAGCGTATCATAAATACTTGTACTGCCGTGCGCTTAATGGGTCGCGGGTTCGAATGCCGCCAGGACGACATGTATACCACACTGGATAGAAAAACCGTGAAGTGCACAATGCACATTGCGTGTTTTAGCCTGTCTATGGATTTCCGAATGCTCTAGAAGTAAGAAGTAGGTCGACAGCGCATTATTTACTGTTCTGTGACTAAGTTATCACCTACCATCAAGCGAACATAAGTTTCACTTGATGGTAATTGATACCTTAGTCAGCTCGTCCGTCGATATCTAACATAAAAAAATATATGTATCACCTTTTGAAATGTATCAATCAGATCACTATCTACAACTGAACTGTACTTTAGCAGTATGTAAATACGTAAACCACAGAAGGCATGTTCTGTAGAGCAATCAAGATATGTTAATCTACGTCTTTGATATTCAAACTCGTGTGGAGAGTCGGTCATTCACAGATATCAGCGTTTCAAGTCGACCCTCCGTTCTGTCATTACGGTAACATTCATGTTTAGACGTAAATGTTGGGTAACTATTGAGTTTCATACCGGCTCTCTATACTAATATTATAAAGAGGAAAGCTTTATTTGTTATGATTTAACGCAAAAACTACTCGAGAGATTGAAAAAAATATTTCACCAATAGAAAACTACTGTTTGTCTGTCGGCGACGGACTGTCATTGCAGAGGCGAAGGCCATTGGGAAGACTTGGAGCGAAGTGAAGAGGGTAGCTCAAGACCGAGCGGGCTGGCGGAACACTCTGGATGCCTTCTGCCCCATTTAGGGGACCTAACCTATAGGACCTTAAGTCAGTAAGTCAAGAAAACTACATTATCAGCGAGTAACATAGGCTATTGTGTATAGTATATCTGCATTGCACCCGTGTGAAGCCTGGGCGTGTTGCTAGTCTATATTAATACTATGAAGAGGAAAGATTTGTTTGTTTGTTACGATTTAACTCAAAAACTATTCGACTGATTTTAAAAATTCGTTCACCAATAGAAAGCTACATTATCAGCGAGTAACATATTTTTTTATAATAAATACTCTGTCAATAAATTTATAATAAATACACCAAACCGGTGGTAGATTTAATATAAGAAAATTATAATAAAAATACTTGTTTTTTTCTGATAGCCTTGTTTTATTCAATCATTTTTTTTTGTTGTTTTATTTCATTTCAAAACTTTCTGATTTTTAATCTATGAAAACACAAGCAGTTCGGATTGCTTATCTCTCGTGGAACTGAGAAGAGACTATTAGAAAAATAACTGTTATGTTTAATAATTTTATTAATATTACGCAAATATTAATGTCGATTTCTTTAAATAAATATTAATAATTGTTATATAACACAATATAAAAATATATACAAAACTAGCGACCCGCCCCGGCTTCGCACGGGTCAAGATTTTTTGACAAAAAAAGCAGGTATTGTATGTATTTTTTAATGCCACATTATAAAAAAATAAAAACAAAAATTTCGTCCAAAAATTAAAAAAAAAAATTAGGGGTGGATTACCCTTAACATTTAGAGGGATGAAAAATAGATGTTGGCCGATTCTCATAGATACCGGATAAGCACAAAAAATTTCATCAAAATCGGTCAAGCCGTTTCGGAGGAGTATGGCAACGAAAACTGTGACACGAGAATTTTATATATTGGATGCTTATTTAAGAATATGATTCTAAATATTTTAGTGCCTTTAAAAGATCTATAGATTATTGAAACTACAATATAATTTGATGAAACAAAAACAAACGAATAAATACAGAAAACAAATGGTTTCGATCTCTGATGACGTCCTGTCAATCCCATCTTCCAATACATCAGTGACCCTTATCAGAGAAGGATACGAAATCAATTCAACTTAGTTTATTGAGTGGAATATTAGTTTATCTATATTGTCAACATTTCGTGAATTGGAAATATTTGCAAACTGATTATTATCAGTGTGCACTGATTATAACCATATCATTTGCATCAAAATGCATCGTTTGATTGCGTAGTGAATGTAAGTACTAATGACTACATCATGGCCAATTACTTAATGAGTAAAATTATGGTAATATTGAAAAAATATATACATTATAATATTTAGAAGAGATTTGCATCATACATAGTTAATGTTAAGTGGATGATTTTAACTGTGTATGCGGTTTTGCTGTCGAGAGTTCATCCGCTAATCCATGTTTCCCGGGTTCGATTCCCAGTTTGATTTTTGAGAAACTGGTGCATTTTTTGAAGCCTTTGAATGTTAGCATAAAGCACCGGGGAAATTTTGTTTTTAATTATGTTTAAAATTACTCCAGTTACCTGGAAGAGATTCGTTATTTTATTTCAAATGAAGGTACCGTATTTTGACTTCAAAGTCGACAACGCAATATCGGTCCCAATCCCTATACTCCAATGAAAGATATTGGATGTGTAAATCGCAGAGTCCCCCAGTGGGGTATGAGCCAGACATATTTCTGTGTTTGTTTCACTGATCAATTTTCTTTATACACACGTAGGAGGAGTCTTCTATTCTGCCTAATCTAAACATTTATTTTTATTTTGTTACTTCAGGATTTGAACCCAGGACTTCTAGTAGCATACCACAGCTACGGAGGCTGTCTACGAAAAAAGGCGGTAATAACAAAATGTTTTATTTAAACTACCATAATTATTTTTACTTTCCAATATATCGTAACAAAACAAAATCGTTTCTAACATCAATCGCTCTGGATGTCTAGAAAATATCGTAGGGAATTGGAAAATTACAAGCAGCACGTGGGATCCTGCTCTGTGTCACACGGATATCCTCTATTCTGTTTTCAATTTATATCGAGTTCCTTTGTAAGCTATACGAGTACTGCACAAAGTATGGAGACAGTAGCGGAGTTTGCTTCCACTAGGTCCTAAATAAACATTTTAAACGTGTAAGTTTTTTTATAGAAACTAAGTACAGTAGAAACAGTGGACTAAGCCTCATGTAAATAAATATTATTATAATTGAAGGCAATGAAAATTATTTCTAGCTTACCAAGCTATTCATTAATTTCGACTTTTTGATGGGAGTCAAAACTTCCAAATATTCCTTCGCGTCGTTTCTCACACAGTTTTCTCTATTGAAAATTGTTTAATATTTAAATAAACATAGTTCTGAATGTCCCTTATATTAAGATACAAACTTTTGTCCTATTTTACTCAAATTAAAAACTCAAAGCATTCGAATTGAATACTTCAAGGTGCTCTAGAGCCCCGCGCAGTTTTAATCCGTTGCGCATTTGAAAAGCAGTTTCAATTTTACACCGTACATGACGCGTCGCATCTCCAGCCTCGTTCAATTTATCACTTGTAAGGTCGTAAACAACTATGATAACTTATGGTTCCCTGTTACTTTGAGAAGATATAGATAGCGTTTTTGATACGTTGAGTATCGATTTACAATTTCATTTATTAAGGAGATAAATAAATACTTTTCTATATTTGATAAATTTAACTGTTTTCGTTATTTTTTGTATGATGAGAGTGTAGCGATATCTATGATCTGCTACTAGAATCATTACGAAGACGTTTAATCCTGAATCGCGCTGTATAAAATATGTTTTCAAGCGTTGAGTATATATACAACATCTCGACATCAACCTCTGGGGCCTTAGGGCCGGCCAGTCAGTGTTTCGACTGGTCAAGGATCCTCCCTTTAGGTTAGAGGAAGACCACACCTCCCTTCCTCCACAAGAGTAACTCTATATCTCTCATTATCTCAATACGTTGCTCCGTTTTGGCGTTACATCGTACAAACTCTCACATTTATCATAATAAACTATTTAAAGTTTTTTTTTTCAGTATTGTCTAATATCTATGTAAAATAAAAATACCCAACATCTACATCACATCTCTTACCCATTGGTGTAGGCAAAATCACGGAAATATGTGAATTACATATTTCTATGTATATAGTGTAATATATCTATATGGTAGTATTATAAAGTAAACATCCGCTTATTCTATGAAATTTGTAATTTATTCTTTTAAAGGTGCTTAATATGATTTTGCTTAAAAAGAAGTTAATACGTGGAAATAACTATTTTTTATCTGTTGCTTGTATTTGATATTCTTCTAAGAGGATGAAATAATTCTGTGGGAGAACATTGAAATTGACACTGAATTTTATACCACATTTCGAAAGAAATCTAATATATAAAATTCTCGTGTCGTGTTTGTGGTTAAACTCCTCCGAAACGGCTTTCCCGATTCTCATCAAATTTTGTGTGCATATTGGGTAGGTCTGAGAATCGGACAACATCTATTTTTCATCCCCCTAATTGTTAAGGGTAATCCACCCCTAAATTTTTTTTTTTCAATTTTAGATAAAAAAAAAATTTATGATACAGCATTAGTAAATACATATAACCCTGAATTTTCACTCTTCTATTACCAACCCCTGCTTTGTTTTGTTAAAAATCTAGATCCGTTCGAAGCCGGGGCGGGTCGCTAGTATTAATATAATGATCGCAATAATAGGTGATAAAGACTTCTTTCAAATATCCCTGACCCGTCACGTCTCATGGAACTAAAATTTACTAACACTTCATGTGACTAACGCTACGAGCTACGAGACGATGCTACGAGATATTAGCTGCTACGAGTGAGCTTATCTTGAAACTTAAACTGTAACTACAGTTACCGATTATCTTCCTCGAAGTTTGTATCTCCTAATGCCAGGGATACGTGTCTAATTAAGCCGCTATTTCCCATACATAAGTGAAAATCAACTAGCTTTATTTACCTAAGATTTTCAAAGATATGGCACGTATATCTACGGAGGGACGGATGTAGGGAATAGTTTTAAACGAAATATAAAATATATAGAAATTAAATATATAGAATTCACACCGAAGCTGAATGTGAAAAATATATAAAGAATTGTTTGTTTCTTACGATTTAACAAAAAACTACTGGACCGATAATAAAAATTCTTTCACCAAAAGCTACATTATGAACGAGATTTTTTGTCTATAGTAACTTTTATTAATAGTAAGCTTTAACAATTAAAAATAGAGGTCTAGGCATAAATGGGTTATTATTTTATTTCCATACATACTTTAACTATATATTATTCTACGAGGGTGAATCAAAAAATTCTTGGAATCAATATTAAAAAATGCAAAGATTTAAATAATAATATTTTATTTTTCTACATAATCTCCCTCCAATGCAATGCATTTAGAATAACGCGTTTCTAACTTCCTTATTCCTTGTGAAAAAAAATTATTTTCTTGACTCTCGAAAAAGTCCTCTACGGCAGCTATAACCGCGTCATTATCGTGAAATTTTGTTCCACGAATTTCCTCTTTTAATTTTGGAAATAAGTGAAAATCACTTGGGGCTAAGTCCGGAGAATATGGTGGGTGGTCAAGGAGATTGAAGCCAGCATAGCGGATTGCGTTGAGCGCAACTTCCGATCGATGAGCAGGAGCGTTATCTTGAAGGAACAACACGCCCAACGACAGTTTTCCACGACGTTTTTCTTTAATCGCTTCACGCACTTTCGGGATTAAATTTGCATAATAGAGTCCAGTAATCGTCTGGCCTTTTGGCATGTAATCAATAAAAAGGATTCCTTCACTATCCCAGAACACAGAGGCCATAACTTTGCCAGCGGTAGGAGCAACTCGAAATTTCTTGATGGATGGAGAGGATGGTCGTTTCCAAGACATGCTTTGTCTTTTAGTTTCAGGATCAAAATGGTGGACCCACGTTTCATCCATGGTGACAAGACGACGGCAAAAATTATCCGAATCACGCTGGAACATTTCGAGATTACGCTTGGAAATTTCCAAACGTCGCTTTTTGTTTTCGTCGGTTAACATTCGTGGCACCCATCTTGCAGACACTTTTTTGAACCCCAGTGAATCAATTAAAATGGATTGAACGCTACCAAAAGATATCTTTAGGATCTCAGCTATATGTTTTATAGTCATTCTTCTGTCTTCCAAAACCAGATTCTCAACCTTTTTGACATTTTCTTCTGTAACGGAGGTTGAAGGCCGCCCAGAACGCGGCTCATCTTTACAGCTTGATCTACCTCTTTTAAATTCAGCCACCCAGTACGCAACCGTAGAATAGGGTACAGCATCACCCCCTAATGTCTGCTGAATGTCCAAAAAAATTTCCTTCGTAGACATTTTTTTCAAACTGAGATATTTTATCACCGCACGTAACTCACTTTTATCCATAATTTTGACTTTTTAGCAACTCGTTGCACAAAAAAATTTATTACATGCGAACGAACTGACAAAAACAAGTGACAGTCTGCATAAATATAGTGTGATAGACACTCTTTAATTTGAATATCGAACTTGATCCAAAAAGCTTTCATATATATGCACTTCTAAGAACTTTTTGATTCACCCTGGTAGATAAAGCACATATGATAATTGATAATAGTCCGGCTCAGACAGTATTCTGGCGAGCCAAGTGGCGAATAAAATATCTAGTTTAAAAACAAAAATAAGACTACAAAAAACAAACCTTATATAAAATACGAGTATAATAAAAATATTATAATGTTTTCGGTCTGTCAAGTTGACTCGTTAAGTAACACGGCAATAATCGTGCTCTTAGGGCCTAGGGGTCGCAGTACAGCCCCGGATGTTTTCCTACAAATAAACCAATCAATGTATTAAATATTTACAAAACAACTTAAGCACGCCATTCACATTTTCCTCAAACAACATATTCCAACCAAAGCAACCTTCATAAAACAAATATCAGTATCGATGTAAGGATGGGCCGATGTCACTCTTTGTTTTACGGGATCAGTAAAAAGGGAGAAAGTCATTTATTTATTTCACGAAGGTCTGATCACGTATTCGCGTAAGTTGTGGAAAAGGTATCGCTGTAATCGACAATATTGAAGGGCGTGTCTTCACTGATTTCAGAACTGGAGCCAGTAACTACGCACTACGGGAACTTACTTAGACTTTCTCGTTAGTTTTTGCTCCAGTTTAAAATAAATAAATCTTGTACTTGTATACTAACACTAGTTACTAAGTCTCTACTAACATAATGATATCTGATTAATAAATACATAATAATAAAAAAAAATGTTTATCTTTATAGGTCATAGACTCAGCTCAAATGCCATTGTATGATAAATAAATTTGAATTTCTCAACATCAGAATTCAGAATCATATCTGTATGAACAGTTCTGGAAACAAAGAAAAGAAGAAAAACAGACAATCTAGTATCAAATATGAACTATAAAAGATAGGTCCATATCTATACTAATATTATAAAGAGGAATGATTTGTTTGTTTGTTACAGTTTAACTAAAAAACTACTGGACCGATTTTAAGAATTATTTCACCAATAGCTACATTTTCAGGGAGTAACATAGACTACTTTTTTTAACACATCTACATTGCGTGTGGATCGCTAGTAGTTAATATTAAGTCTAAATACCAGAGTGAGTTTGTTGGTAATAAATTCGCTGAAAGTTCTGTATTTCAATAGAAAAGTATATAAAACCAAAAACGACTATAATATTAATTTTCAACGAATCATTCTATTAAGATACACAAAAAAGTGTCTATTAAACGCTCAGTAACTAGCACCACCTACTAAATCAGTGTGAAGTATCTCTAATACTACTGTCAAAGTACAAAGGTTATTGAATATTTATGCCTATAAAACCTCTCTCAAGTGAACTAAAAGACCCAATAGAATACATCTACTGAAACTTAAACGGTTTTCATATTATGGCACAAAGGTGCGGTTGGCGGGCGTATGATTGATGTATAAACATAATGCTGCGATAAATTTTCCCTACAATGAGAAGAATGTCTATTATAATCCTTCTTAAAAGCTTTTTTATAATATAGCCATTTTTTTATTAGTATAGGGTTCTAGTCGGATTGCTGCTCACCTGATGGAAAGTGAACACCACCGCCCATGAACATCCGCAACACCAGCCGGCATAGCATGACAACGGCGACAAAATTTTGTCGACCATTTTCTCGTGTTTTAATCGATTCTCTTTATTTCTTCCGGGTCTAACATGACAATTACACTTAAAACTCGACTTTTAATATCAAAAAAAAAAATATTTGTCGATCGAGATATCTTTTCTATCAAAATTGTCGATTCAAGATATAATATGCCATGCGTCATACTCGTGAACGGGTGCTACTTGTGGTGACTGGTCGAACTTGAATTCGTGTATGCGGTGATATTAGTTATTTCGTCTATGTATTTGCGTGTTGTTCCCACGAGAATGTAAGTGAGTGCTCCTACTTCACCATACATTCTGCTGATAGAGGACAAATCTTTGTTTTTATTTATTTTTATTTTTTTCGTTTATATATACTCGTATATTTTTTCGATTATTATAGTTAATTACTTAAAGATGTCATGTGGAACATGGTGTAATGGTTGCAGCTCCTTACAAAACATTTGTAAAACAAAAACTTGGCGATTAAAAAAGAGTGGCGGCGAGTTTCTTGCCAGTTCTTCTCGTCCGCTCTACGCCCTTGATTTGTGAACTGGCAGTAAATGTAAAACTAGAAGCATTTAATATGTATTTTTTATTGACGTTCATAAGTGTACATTGTGTTACCTAAATGAATAAATGATTTTTGAATTTTGAATTTTGAATATATCGAGATATCTTAGTTTGTCTTCTCTCGTCCGCGACTGTCTCGCGGCGGTCATGCTAGGCCGGCAGAAGACTTGCAGATACGTTGCCGGCCTATAAACAATGGCAATGTATACTTTAGGCATAACGGAACAATTAAAAATGAAAAAGCGGTGTTCTTTATTTCGACAGAGCCAATATTAAATTTCATATTCAGTCAAATCTTGGTAAATGAGTTTATTGTTGTTGGAAATTCGGAAAAACAAATCGCAAAGTGGCTTATTGAAGTCTTACACGCGAAACGCTCCGGAAACCCAAACTCCGTAAAACATTAATAAATAATATTTGTTTACGAGTTTATAATACACGTAAAAAAATGCGAATCAATTTAACCAAAAATATAAATCATTTTACGAAATTTCATAAATGGTTTCGAGGTTCAGAACCTCAGGAAATGACACTTGTAATACGTAAGATTTCGATCCCTTAGGACAGG
Source organism: Anthocharis cardamines (assembly GCA_905404175.1). Lineage (NCBI taxonomy): Eukaryota > Metazoa > Arthropoda > Insecta > Lepidoptera > Pieridae > Anthocharis > Anthocharis cardamines. Next base: position 9,161,677 of record FR989959.1, read on the forward strand.
ATGGGATTTGAATAATATTTTCTATAAAAATGTCCTTATATCCAAGAGAAAAAATTTATTGCTTCATTGAACACAATTTGGTAACGTAATCCTGATGTTTATACATAAATTGAAACAAGAGGGATCTAGTTTAGCATCTGAATAAGTCGACCATGGGCTCTATCACGATCTGTATTATTGCAAAACTTTGACGATAGAATGAGACAGCTATATATGATGTATCGCCCTATCCCGTTTTCTTATAAAGTTAGGTTGCAACGGCGACCGAATAAAATCTGTGTTCACATGGTTGTAAGAATACGGCTTTGAGAGACTGGTACAACCCCAGTACCTACACAACGCAAATATTTCTATTAGGAAAGCTTAATTTTTTGGTATTCTGAACGTGTTGTCTGAGCGAATTGATTCAGTTCTGAGATATGTACTTACTGATATTTTATGTTTCTGAGTTTCATATAAATAATAATAACAGCCTAAAAGATGGATCGATGACTTGAAGAAAACTGTAGGTGTAACTTGGGAAAGGAAAGCAAAAGAGACCAATGGCATATTCGAATAGCGGTCCTTCCACAAAAAATCTTTTTATTTTATAGTTTTTTTTTATATATTTTACTCACAATAGTATTAAGATTTAAAATGTATCACAAACGGATATTTTAATGAAATTCGATTTGATGACATTTTAAAAAAAATTGTATTGTCAATACCAGGCAAGTAGAAATATCTAAATTACTAATCTTTATGAATAAAAAACCGTGAAACGCATCTTTTGGTTTCAGTTTATGGATTTCCGAATGCTGGCCTCAAGTTCATTTGTCGATATCAGACATGAAAAACATTTAAATTATGTTTCAATTAATTATGAAAATGTTGTTTCTTTCTTCATCTTTTTTGGTAAAATATATATTTATACCTATCCTTTTTATTCTTAAAAAATATTACCTCTAGAAAATGTAACATAATATAATTATTACTATTAGTTCTGGCACCTTCTTAGCTGATTTTCAAATACAAAAGAAGAAAAGCAAATATTTAATCTCACGTTTTCTCGATTGACATAATTCTAATAATAATAATCCGAAAAAACTTGAAGGAAACTTAATATTGTTTTTGAGTTGTCAGTTTGTACAAAACAACACAGAATTAACTTACTACAGTATGGCCTACGTCGTTCTTTTCTATCCACCCAATTAAGATCTTCTAAACGGCAATATTTATAATCAGGTTTTTTTGTACGAAATCTCGCTAATAGCCGTCGAAAAATAAAATATAGAAGTATAACAAGAACGCACTTATGATTTGAAATTTATATGTGCTTTTAAAAACATAATTCGCACTAATATTATTTACTCGTAGTAATGTGTTACTATCAATAATTTAGCCACACTTTCTATAAAACTATCGCATCTTATATAAAAATATGAACTTCGGACAGTTTTCAAGAAGTTACCCGATTAATTCTATGAAACGTCTCGTTTATTTCGATCCAATTCAATTAGGCTTTTAGTTAATGCATAATTCCAGTATAAAATATAAGATGATAATGATATTAATTCAAATTATAAAATTACTGTAAAAATTGAATAAAATGTTTTTACTTGGTATTTAAAAGGAATAATATCATTCGACACTGGGATTTAAAGCACACTAATCCCTATTGCTTGAATACTGTGGCTCGGTTTTCGATTTGGATTGAGGAGAGTAATCGAGCCACCTTAAGGGGTTTCAGCAAACAACTTGACATCGGATATTCCTTACAAACTCAAGGATGTCGTGTTTACCTCTCCGGTATTGATTTTGGTACAATGCTTACAAATATAAACAGGAATTTCTTATATTATCCGCTTATATTTACAATTTTGATGAGCTCGTTGGCTCGTTTCATAGAAAACCTATCTTGCGCGGGTTGTGGGTTTGAAACCCGACATGTTTATAATTTTCTCTAAGTCTTCCACACGTCTGTTCACGTGGGGCACTAAAGTGGGAGGAATATCGAAATTCTGAACGACCGTACGAACCACCGTAGATGGAAAATTAAAGTACACATTGCGCATTTCGTTTTCAGTTGGATTTGAGTGCTCGATGTAAAAAGTAGGTCGACGGCGTATCATTGACTATTGTTTGTTACAGATGTTCTGTGGCGGAAGTATCACCTACCATCAAGTGAACATCATGCTCGTCTGTCGATATCTAAAATAAAAAAACTACACAGGTACATCATTTACAGCTGCAAGTATCATCAAGAAAGCTTAAGAACATATTTCTGTCTCTTTCCACCATTTTTTCTTCATAGACACTCCGTGGAACCAGCCTTTTCCGAACCGATGCGACTCGGGAACCTTCAAGAAACGAGCCTACACTTTCCTTAAAGGTCGTTAACGCATCTGCAAGCCCTCCAGTATTGCGGATGTCTTTGGGCGGCGGTGATCACTTATGTACCATCACGTCTAAGAGGGGAGAATCCAGAGGCTTAATTTCGTCTACTAGACAAAAAAGATACGATATGACATGGTCTAAGAGCCCGTGGGAGATCGTCCTTCACCGATCTGATAACCAGATGAGACGTATTTTTTATTAAATATTTTTTATAAACAAATATGCCTATAATTGCTTGCCTATCGAAAACGGGCTCTCCTACTAACAAGGCTGAAGGCACCCAGGTTTATCAAGCGATCAGTTATCAATTATTATTCATAGATATAAATTTCTATACATTCGCTGTAGATCGCACTAAAGTTATAATAATTTGTTTGTGTAGCTTTCACAAAAGTTGTGAAATAAACAAATAACAGTATCAATTTATAAAATTTATATTTTACTCAATTTTCTAATAAATCAATCCATAAAAATTGCAAAACTTTTGAAATGTTGACTGCGTGACGCGAAACTTTTGAGTTCAAACAAGCAATTTGTTAACTTTACTTATTTCACTAGAGAATTTGCGAAGCTGGTTCTTTTTGTAAAAGAAAAAAATATTTTTTTAGAACTGGAACTTATTTAAGAAGAAGATTGTTAAATAATTATAATCCCGAGAGACGTCGTCTTACCCGAAAGTGGGTAACAAAAATTAAAAAAAAAAACAATGTTACCAGTGTCATCTACCGGGTCCAATAATATCTAAACCATTCAACCCAATCAAACACTCACAAAAAATCATGAAAATCGGTCCAGCTTCAAGCGGTCAGTGACATACATACAGAAGAAATACTAAATTATAATAAGCATGAATGACGTTAATCTGAAACTTTTGGAAAATTATATAATTGTCAAAAGATGTAATTTCTGGCTTTCTCAGAGTACAATTCATATACCTAACTGCATCTTCTAATTTGGCTTTAATTTTTAACTAATTGGAGCGTTCCTTAAATATATTATAATATAAGAGAACATTAGATTTAATTTAACAAAATTAAATTTTAATATTAAACTACGACCGTTATATTAGACTCCTTTGAATTAATATTGATCTAGGGATCGTGATTTCCAAAGTCATAAATTATGTAATAGAGCATAATAATTTAAAATAAAGAAAAAGCTATAAATACATAATACTATTTTCATTAGTAAATTCGTTTTAAAATGTATGTGAAATAATTTTTTTTTTATTCAATTTAAATTTATTCATTTAGGTAACATAATGTACACTTATGAATAAAATATAAAAAAATGTAAATGCTTCTAATTTTTCATTTACTGCCGGGTCTCAAATCAAGGTCGTAGAAAAGGACAAGAAGAACTGGCAATAAACTCTCCGTAACTCTTATTTATCGCCAAGTTTTTTGTTATACAAAATGTTTGGAAGGAGCCGTAACCATTATTCTATGTTCTAAATGACATCTTGAACTAATTATTAGCTATAATAATAAAAAAAAAACAACATTAAAAACAAAGTTTTGCCCTCTATCAGCAGTAGGCATGGTGAAATAGGAGCACGCACTTACATTTTCGTGGGAACAACACGTATACACATAGTGGAAATAACTAATATCACCGAATACACGAATTCAAGTCCGTCAAGATTAAAATACACAACCAGTTATTTTATATCATTTACTGTTAAATTGAAAATGTTTTAAACGGTAAATTATTCACAAAATCGAGTGAAACATCGAACGGAAGCTCTTTGAGTTGTGCTGGAGGAGAAAATTCGTATTTGCTCCAGAGGGAATTTCTTGCTTTTCATTAATCTCGGCCATTTACGGACTTTACCTGCATTTCTTGCAATGAAATTTGTCCAGCTATTCAACTGGAATTATTAAATTTACTTTATGACATCTGCATTTTCAGTAAATATCATTACGGTATCCGCTTCACTAATCATTTAGATTTCTATGCCTTGCCTAATCGAAAGAACGCATCTGCAAGTCCTCTGGTGTTGCAGATGTTCATGGGCGGCGGTGTTCACTTTCCATCAGGTGAGCCGCAGGCTCTTTTGCCCCCTATATTATAAAAAAAAAACAAAATAATCTTGTTTCCCCGGTATGTACCTGGGTACGTTCGGTGGTTTTTTTATGTTAGATATCGACAGATTTTCAATCTATGAACGGTGGTTCGTTACTCGGTTAGAATTTTGATATTCCTCCCACCCGATCAATGCCCGAAGTTACCAGACGTAGGGAAGATATGCTTACAGAAAATTATAAACATGTCCTCCCGGTGGGATTTGAACCCACGACCCATCGATGCGCACGGCAGGTGTTCTACCGAACGCGCCAACGAAGTCCGTCAAAGCTTACCACTGAGCTACGGAAGCAGTCCAAATTTTCCATAAATAAGCATAAAAGGCTTACGGCCTTTACCATTGGTACTATGTTAATACATATAATATTAAAATATTATATTATAAAACAAGTTATTTCTCTTTAAATCTATATATATAAAAATGAATTGCTGTTCGTTAGTCTCACTAAAACTCGAGAACGGCTGAACGGATTTATCTTATCTTAGTCTTGAAATGTTCGTGGAGGTCTAGGGAAGGCTTAAAAGGCGAGAAAAATCGAATAATTTCCGGGAAAACCCTAAAAACAGCCCTTTTCTATGTCCCATACAAACGTCAATTTAATTATATAATTTCGAAGCCAAAATTGTGGCAGAACAACGTCTGCGGGGTCCACTAGTTAGAAATAAATGATTATTGTGAAATATCCTATTAAATTATCATTTTCAATATTTTGAAGGTATTTCGATATAACATGTATTATTTGAACAAAGTACTATTCATTTTCCTCCAAAACGTTATTGTTGTGGAGATAAACCTATTGGATTTAGAAGCATTACTTCAAAGAGTCTTTACACGTTGTGTTTTGTCGAAAAGGTTGTATTTGTTAAGCCGATTAGATGGCTACGGTTGTTTGTCGTGCTATATTTTTGACCTTATCCCACTTATAACAATATTTATTAGTTTACTTAACCAAACAGCGTCGTTTAACCTAAATGAATTAGGTATGAATGAGAATAAATAATATAAAAGTATGAAAAACTTTATTTCAGTAATAAAATGTTTTAGATTTTCGTAAAAGGAGAATACATCGATCAAGTAGTGAATCAAACAAATAATTGAAAGTTCAAAGTCGCAAAGGTATTGGAAATAGATGAAAATGGATGACTTGAATAAAATATAATATTGTGAAATCTACTCACTCCAACTCAGCCAAAATATAAGAGGTTATTTTTTAACAAACCATAGACACTTTTAGGCTCATTGGAATGAAATATATGGCTGTGATTCTCATTTTTTTTTTGCCGCGGCACCCATTTAACGATTTCAAAATTAGACAGTTCATACAGTAAGGACATGAGTACATGAGGTTTACTTAATGAAAGGTGATACCTCAGCCAAAAAACATCAGTCAATGATGCGCTGTCGATCTACTTTTTACTTCGAGCATTCGGAAATCCATAGACTGAAACTGTAACGCGGAATATGCACTTCACGGGTTTTCCATCTATGAACCGTTTAGTTCGTTACCCGGTCGGAATTTTAATTTTTCTCCCATCCGTTCAATGTGGTTGAAAAATTAATCCATCGTAGTACTTTATTTATATTGGTTTACAACTGGCAAGAGATTCGCTCCTAAACTACAGTTTTTAACTATACAGTATACAGGTTTAACCAATTTATTATATACGTAATATAAATATTAATATATGTATTTTCAATATTCCGGGAATTCTTTACCTAAAAGCAATAATTGCAAACATATATTACATTCCGTTTTTTTTTCAGCACGGTACACAAGTCTTTAGACTTGTAGAAGCATTATTACTCGTATTTCTCTTTTATTATACTTGTGAATTTCAGTTGGGTCGAGTGAATTACAATAATTGCGGGTCACAAATTTCTTCAAGCATTCATTTACTTACCGTGTTGTTATGTAACAGACGCCATATAATCCCTTTTATTGAATCCGAAAAGTGAACGTTTCCATCTTAAAGTTCTTGCTAATATATCGCCAATGCTATATACCTACTGTATACCAGATTAAAACGCGATTTATTATTTATATTGTTTAAATTATTTATCCCGACGTTATGCTTTTCAGCAACCGTGGTCGCGGGGAGACAGAAAGATGACAGTTGTATGAAAAAGGCGGCTTTAAATAAATCGGCGGAAAACGCAGCGTCAGAAGAAGGAGACATTCTAAAAAACCTAAGATTTTGGTTCCAGATGAACACAACCTCCCTCACCTACGAAAATCGCCATGATGTCCGACAGGAAAGGAACTAAAAGAATAAGAAAAACATAAATTGTGGTATACCTACCTAGATATAAAAACATAATAGAGATAAAAAGATTAAGTGATATTAAAAATTATATCTATATTTTTATGTCTGCGTGATAGAAAGGTACAGAGGTGAGGGGTAGAGTTTGTTTTATCGAAAATAAATAAACTGAAATGAAATTTATTTTATTATTGTAATATTAGTTATAATCCATGAAACAGAACTAGTGAATAATTTTAAATATAACTTTAATGTTTGACTTTTGAAAACATTTATATAAAATTAGTTTTTAAAATATCAACACTGAGTTTCTCCCAGCTATTTTCCGAACAACTTTTTATTGTTATACGTAATAAAATTTTATTTAATACATTACTTATTACTATAATCCGTATTAGGGGTGTAATTACTAATCCCAACGCGGTGATAGGATCCACAAAGCCTTTGAGCCTACTTATATACATTGATTATTATTATTATTTAATACGTTTTCTAAATCTAATATAAAAGATTTTAGTATAAATTACTTAGAATGTGAGAAATTTAGTCGATAGCTTTCAATTTATTTTTTTAAATTTTAAACCAAAATATAAAACCAGTGTAGCTATGTAGCTATCTAACTTTATTTCTATGTAGTAAACAAATTATAACTTAATAGTAATAAAGTTATGGTCAGAGTTACAATTTGTGAAAATACCTAAAAATATTTCTTATTTTGTCACAAAACTGAATTGATTCTTCCCAAATCTATTTTATTAGAAATCTATATTACTTTTTTATTTTAATTCGTTTGCAAAAAACGAATGAAAAGTACTGAAGCCGTATCAAAAAAATAAGCAAAGTATAATGAAGTACACAACAAGATGATGACTTAACAATACTTCGAGAAGATGTAATTGAAAATAGCTCACATTTCATCGTTCACAGACTGCAAATAACAGTTTCGCCATTGAAATAACAGCTAACTTCTGAAATCGAATACAGCATATTAAATATACATCTCTCGATATATGTATTTAGCATGGAATATGTATGATGATATACGATTAAAGAGAATAGTATAAATAAAAAACATATTTGTCTGTTCATGCTAATCTCTGAAAAGACTGAACGGATTTCTTGTAACTTTGACAAATAGATTAAGCGTAGTCTGGGGAAAGTCTTTTATCTAAAGGTTTGATACTCTCTTTAATAGAATACTATATTATAACCAGTACTATGGTCAAATAAGCAAACAATTGATTATAACTCGCACTCACTTATCCCTTAAATAAAGACTAACTTTACACGTTTACATCAACTGTAATCTAAATGAAACACATGAAAATAAACCTCTTTAACTTTAAATAGAAGAATTAAATTATATCGAGAGCCTCATAAGGAAAAATGACGTTTTGACATAAAATCTGAATGCGAAAATTTAGTTACGTATCTACTAACGTAACTTAATTTGAAAAAAAAATTGCAGAAAAAAAAATTAATGTACGAATCGAATACATATACATTATACATATTATATGGTTATTTCTTTAGACGGCAGCACCAACGGTTGTCGTTTCTTATGAAGCCCTCGATAAAGAGCTAGTGATTAATAACAATATATACAACGTTTATTCGTTGTGTCCCAACTGTTTTAAAAAACTCTGTGCCATTATTCACACGCTTCGGGATTGCCTTTTTATGGCGCAATTTTTCAAGTGGCCCTGCTTCATATTTACGTGAGTCTTTTAATATTCCTGTTTTATGACGCGGAATGTTCTATTGCGGAACGGTAATGTAATACGAGACACTTGTATGACTCGTATAGCCCATCCATACTTGCTGTATGGATGGGCTATATACTTTTAATAATTTTCTACAGTGTTTATACACCTAAACAATTTATTTCTGAACATTTTTATTTCGAATACTGTATTTTGTAGGAAATTGAATACTTCGACTTGAAATAATAAAGGTTTAAGATATTTGATGTAATGACATAAATTAGTTCGCTGTTTATAAAATGTATTTTAACAAAATTATAGAAAGAAACACTTACATATTAATTATAGAGATAATTTAGAGTAGTATTATTTGTTAATTTGTTTAGGATTAATATTTAGAACTATTGTTTGATATTGATAGGTATATAAAATAGTTTAGAGTCAGGGGGGTGTAAGAAGAGAAATAGAATAAACCCAGATTTTTTTTATTTTTTGTTTCTCTGTCTGTTTGAATATTTCGCCGCTTTCAATATGTATTCGTGGAATAGTGGATGAATATACATATTATCATATGAAGAAACCTTGCTCAAAAGCTCAGCTTAAGATGAAGCCCACGCGAACAAAGTCGCTGGCATCAGCTAGTCTAACATAAAAAACCTAATATATGTCTATAATTTTTTTAAAAGGCCTATATCATATCCGAGATATTTGGGTGATGATGACTACTAGTAGTACTGACTTACCATCAGGTAACGCACCTGCTGGATTGTCTGTTTTTACAGAATAAAAAAAAAGTAATAGAATACTATCAATAAAATTAAGCCCGAATTAAATAATTTTCGACAAAATCAGGTTCAACTTTAGGTATAATACAATATACGCAACCAAATGACCCAAAACTCTTCACCGCATTAGCATAATGTAATGAACCATCATTAGTACAGGTTGCAATGAGCTCGCTGCCAATTTACTAAAGCCAACTCTAAATGGCACATCGCATGCAAAACTGCTATATAACTTTTTATGAACGCCATATCTTAATTACTTGTGTTATTAATTATGCGGCTGCCGTAAAGTTTTACTTGTGAAATGAGCTCGCCTCTATGGAACTTGGCTGATTTTTTGTATTTTATGTTGTAATGATAATAATGATACGTTTTTATTATAATACTAGCAACTAGGAGTGGGGGTTAATTCAACAAACAGCTTTTTTAAACCACTTTTCAAATGTTAACGAATTAGCTGCTTTTCGTTTACCGAAAAAGCCATTAAATATATTAACTGTTTCATTCAACGATTTTCGAATGCAGCACGTGGAAGAGCTCAACGAACATTTAAAGCGTAGTCGCTAACATCATCAACAGCTTGTTTATGTAACGCAAAAACCAGTTGAATTTATTAACTGTTAATAAAATTAACTGCTTTTTTAACAACTTATCAGTTTGTAATTAACAGTTTCATTTCGTTAACATAAAAACCGTCAACGACCCACCTCTACTAGCAACGCGCCCGAGCTTCACACGGGTGCAATATAGGTCTAATATACACAATTTTTGAAATCGATCCAGTAGTTTTTAAGTTTATTCGATATATACAAAAATACACATCTTTACTCTTTATAACATTAGTATAGATGATATTCAATCATTATTATTTGGCGTTTTATTTTACTTATTATTGTGATACATATCTTATGTTTCTGTATAAGACTATGGGTTTTTAACTTAATCTACTATATAAAAATAAGTCGGGTTTTCCTTCCCGTATTTGCGTGTTGTTCCCACGAGAATGTAAGTGAGTGCTCCTATTTCACCATACATTCTGCTGATAGAGGACAAATCTTTGTTTTTATTTATTTTTATTTTTTCGTTTATATATATATTTTTCGATTATTATAGTTAATTACTTAAAGATGTCATGTGGAACATGGTGTAATGGTTGCAGCTCCTTACAAAACATTTGTAAAACAAAAACTTGGCGATTAAAAAAGAGTGGCGGCGAGTTTCTTGCCAGTTCTTCTCGTCCGCTCTACGCCCTTGATTTGAGAACTGGCAGTAAATGTAAAACTAGAAGCATTTAATATGTATTTTTTATTGACGTTCATAAGTGTACATTGTGTTACCTAAATGAATAAATGATTTTTGAATTTGAATTTGACGCTATAACTCCAAAACGCACGAACCGATTTCCACGGTTTTGCATTCGTTGGAAAGGTCTCGGGAAAGAAAATTCAGGAAAAAATTTCAACAGAAAAGCGTGAAAATATTTAAGAATAATTATATAATTTCGAAGCCAAAATTGTGGCAGTACAACGTCTGCGGGGTCTAGTATTTTATATATTTGTATATTATTCAAAAAATGTATCAATAAGATGATACTCTAGCGAAGCTGAGGCCAGCTAATACTTTACCCATTAACTGCCAAATGTATTTTTTGTGATATGTACATATATACACAAATCATATCAAATTATCATTGAGGTAACACAAAATACACTAATATTATTATTATATTTAAAAAATGCTTCTAATTTTACATTTAATGCCAGTTCTCAAAGCAAGCGTAGAACGGACGAGAAGAACTGGCAATAAAGTCTCTGCCACTCTTTTTAATGCCCAAGCTTTTTGTTAAACAAAATGTTCGTAAGAACTTGCAAAGGCTGTGTAGCGGTATAGTTATAATCAAATTATGTTTTGTCTTGAAAATATTTGATATTTTTGAAAATGTAAATCATGGCAGCTAATGAGTTTTGATAACAAATAGATACCAATTTTTCATAACGATACAATCGTTATAAAGCAAATATTTTGACTGGCGCCCAACGTGGGGCCCCGAAACAAAAGGGACTAAGCGCCAGCGAACCTGCCGCCATATCCTTTTGGTGGATATCAATCCTTTGAGAAGGGCAACCCAACAAATAAATAAGTCAAATCCGAGGCAAAGGAATGTGGAAGACTGCAGTCGTCTTGTATTTCATGTGAGTACCGAGTAGCACTTTCCTTTTCAAAATTCCTTTCTTTCTAAAACCCCCGACTTTTGTATATAAGTCTAATATACAAGGTGTTGTGAATCACCCTCTTTCTGATAGTGAGGGCAATTTAAGTTCGACAAGTATTCTGTCTAGCTGTGTTAGAGTCCCAGGTGGTCAACAAGTCCCCATAGAGGTGACAGATAATACTACCATGGACCCAAAAGTCTTAATAAATTTCGTCCCGTCATACAACGGTGACGCATTTACGTTATATAATTATATAAATTGTGCAAAACAATGGTTGAATATATCGGGAGGCGATACGCCCCAAAATGTTATGATGTTACTAAGTAAACTGGAAGGTAGAGCCGCGATCACAATAAGTATGATCGAACATGAATTTAAATGGTCAAATATAGAAGTAGCGTTGAAAAAGGAGTGTGGAGATAATAGGGAATTAAATACTTTACTTACAGAATTATCGAATGTTAAAAGAAAAGGTAGTTATAAAGATTTAATTTTTGAATTAAAACAAAAGTTATTTTTTATTAAAAGCAAATTATTAGATAAATACACAGATAAAACATTAGTGCAGGAAGTTATGGAGCCTTACATCAATACGGCCCAAAACACTTTAAGAAACAGTCTTCCCTTCCATGACCAAATCTACGTATCTAACTGCAATTTTAACGAAACTGTAGCAAAAATACTACAACTCGAAGCAGAAGGTAGATTTGATAATATTAAGCAAAAATTTTCTAATATTTTGCCACAACCGCGAATAATAAATCAGTCGTATTATCCGCAAAATAATATGCAACAAACAAAGCACACATATCCACCTACACAAAGGTCGATACAAAAAAATTATAACATGAGACCTAGTGTTCCATATCATTACAAACATCCGTGGAATGCAAATCCAAACAATGTGTTTAGCAAACCACAACACAGTTATTTTAAAAGGAATCCAATGCCAAATAGGCAACCGATTCAAACGGAAGATGTTTCAATGAGAACAGCTCCGTCACTTAGGCCTGGACAAATTAATTTAGGTAAAGGTATTGTAGCTGAGGAAGTATATCATCACGATGATGAACAGGAAAATTATAAATTTCCACACGAATACAGTGAGTATTGCGAGAACAATTATTTAGAGAACTCAAATAAAAATGTAAATTTTCACGAAAGTCCAAATCAAAATGTGAGTACATAGAATTTAATCATGTAAAGTCTTATTTACCTTATTTTGAAATCCAAGAGCCGAATTTAAAAATATTAATTGACACCGGTAGTCAACGATCATTTGTAACGAATGAAGCTAGTAAATATTTTTTAAAATATTATAAAGCTGATAAATTTTCAGTTAGGACATCACATGGTGTTACACATCATATAGGTTTAATAGAAACCCCGTACTGGGATAAATATTTTGGTTCTGATAAAGGTTTAATGAAGTTTTACATATATAATTTTAGTGATAAGTATGATATATTAATGGGAGCTGATATGCTAGAGCAAATAAATGCGAAAATAGATTTAAAAGAGAGGAAATTAATTTTGCCTGAAAATGAAATATTAATATATCATATGACTAATGAAAATTCATTAAATATAAAAGATTTATGTGCGACTTATAAAGATTTATTTACGGAGGATGTAACCGATAGTGCGACAATCACTATAAAACATAAAATTAATTTAACTGATAACGAACCAATTTATCAAAGACCTTTTCGTTTACCTCAGACACAACAAGAGGAGGTAAATAAACAAATTAATAAATTATTGAACGAAAAAATTATTCGTCCATCGGAGTCCCCATGGTCGTCCCCTGTACATATAGTGCCAAAAAAAATGGATCAATCCGGCGTTAAAAAGTGGAGAATGGTGATAGATTATAGGCGGTTAAACGAAAAAACAAAATCAGATAAATTTCCGTTGCCTAATATAGAAGAATTATTCTCTAAGTTGCAAGGTAATAATTATTTTAGTACCCTCGATCTTACATCAGGTTACCATCAAATTTTAATGGATAATAATTCAATCGAGAAAACTGCGTTCAGCACACCCAATGGTCACTATGAATTCCTTAGAATGCCTTTTGGTTTAAAAAATGCCCCTGCAACTTTCCAGCGTATGATGAACAATGTATTGCGTACTGAGATTGCTCGCGATATTTGTTTAGTATACCTCGATGATATAATTATATATTCTAGAAGTAAACAAGAACATATTAATAGGTTACAGCAAGTTTTTGAGGCCTTGCGTAGAGCTAATCTTAAATTAAATATAAATAAATGTATTTTTATGACAGAAGAAATAGAATTTTTAGGTCATGTACTTAATAAAGATGGTTTAAAGCCTAACCAGTCGAAGATAGAAGCAATTCAGAAATTTCCTATTCCAAAAACTCTTAAGGAAATTAGAGGATTTTTAGGACTTATAGGATATTATAGGAAATTTGTGCCTAATTTGAGTAAAATTGTAAAGCCTTTAACGGAAGCTACGAAAAAGAATGCTACTATTAATATTAAAGATAAAAAATATATTGATGCATTTGAAACTTGTAAACGTCTGTTAACAAATGCCCCTATTTTAGCTTTTCCTGATTTTAATAAAACTTTTGTTATAACTACTGATGCTTCAGATATAGCCTTAGGCGCGATATTGAGCCAAGATAATCACGCGATAGCTTATGCATCGAGAACGTTAAGTGAAACCGAACAAAAGTATAATACAACCGAGAAAGAGCTATTAGGAATACTTTGGGCGGTAACATATTTTAGACCTTATATTTATGGAAGACAATTTATTTTGAGAACAGATCATAAAGCATTAATTTGGTTATCTAAACTTAAAGAACCGAATCAGAGATTAACAAGATGGAAGTTAAAACTTCAAGACTATGATTATAAAATTGAACATGTTAAGGGTAAGGAAAACTATGTAGCCGATGCCTTAAGTAGGATCCAATTGCATCATACAAGTTGTGATTCTATAGAAGCACAATGTGGTGAGGAATTATCATTAGGTAGCACGCCTCGTAGTCATAACAATATAACACCAGTAAACACCGAGTCTAATTCTTGGATATCAAACAATGCATCGTTAAGTAATACCATACATTCTTGTCAACAAGACAGCGATATAGGTATACCGATCATTCATTCGTATCCACCGAAGCGACTAAGACGTGTAGTTTTTGAAGTAGCACCCTATAAAGAAGCCAAGTACGAGAAAGGTATGTGGTATTTTTATGTTCCACCAAATAATGAAGAAGATATAATTAAAGAGTTTATGTTAGAGTATTTAAATAAAGAGAAATATGCATTTATTATTCCAAATGATGATTTATATTATAAAGTTTCTGAAGTTTATAGAAAGTATTTTGATCACACTAAATTTAAACCAGTAAGATATACTAAGACTTTGATAGAAATCGATGATAAAGAGGATCAGTTAAAATTAATTAAAGAATGTTATTTATTAAATAATAGGCATGCTGGTATAGAGAGTGTATATAAACAATTGAGAGAAAATTATTATTGGGAAAATATGAGAAAACATATAAAGAAGTATATAATAAACTGTGAATCTTGTAAAAAGGAAAAATATAATAGACATCCATATAATACTTTGTCATTAGAAACTGAAACACCATATGAGCCCATGGACATATGGCATATCGATTTTATGTCCTTAGAGAGACAGTGGTACTTAACCATTATTGATAAGTTTTCTAAATATGCTATAATTAAGCCAACAGAAAAATCCAAAGTGTATGATACTTTATGTGAGATTTTTGCCTTAATAGGAGCACCTAATAAAATAATTCATGATGGCGAACAGTCATTTTGTAGCGAGATTATTACCGAACTTTTTAAAACATATAATATAAGGAATCATACAACATCTCCACAACATCATAAGTCTAATGCAGATGTTGAGCGTTTACATAGTACTATACAGGAGTTATATCGTTTACAGAGAGAATCAGATCTGGATCGAAATCAAAAAATAAGTTTTATAACTCATGCTTATAATAATACGTCACATAGTGCGATTAATATGACGCCATTTGAAGTTCATTTCGGTAGAAAGCCCAAGTTGCGAAGTTTCGATACTTTAAAAGTTGTTATACAGAATTATACAGCTCAGCATCGCGATTTTGTTAAAGAATTAAATAAAAATGTTCACGAAACTTTAAAAAAACAAAAAGATAGTAGGAATACTAGATTAAATAAAAATATAAGATCCCCTAAAACTTTTAAGATAGGAGATGTAGCTTATTTAAAGAATAGTATGGCCGATAGACATAAAACAAAGAGTAGATTTCTGGGTCCATATAAAATTATTAGTGTTGAACCACACAATAAATATAAATTAAGTAACGGCAGAGTTTATCATATAGAGGAGTTAATTGTTTCAGATTCGTCCCCTTCAATATCCTCGGATACAAGTTCCGACAGTTAGGATCAAAAGAAAATATAGTACTTGTAGAGCTTAAGCGTGCCCGAATTATAGAAGGAGGATGGTCAATTATTCATACGTTAGATATTAAGCCTATTTTAAATAATTTGGATAGTATTCAGAATTCTCTTGGTTATGCTAAAACTAGATATAAAGCAGAAGATGTAATGTATATTTATCAAAGAATAGGAATAATTTTAGAACATGTTAAAGAAATATGTAAGCATCTTAATGTTCAGAGTAAGAAACGTGTTAAAAGAGGGTTAATTAATGGTTTGGGTACAGTGATAAAAGCTATTACTGGAAATCTTGATCAAAATGATTTAGATAAAACACAACATGATTTGCAAACCCTTAGAGTAGCTTACAGTAAGCAAATCTCCATTACGGATGATACTTTAGAAGAGTATAATAAACAAATTTCTAATATTACAAAAATACAAAATGAAATTAACAATCAATTTGCTTCCGCAATGAATAATAAGCTACAACAAAAGTTAGCAATATCATTGTTATTACAGGCACAAACTTTACAGGATGTAGCTGAAAGGTTAGCTACTGCTATAACGTTTTCAGAACATAAAATGTATCACTATAGTATATTACAATCACATTTGTTAGAAGATACTTTAAATAATATTCCGAAAAATGTAATTATTTCTAAGAATATTAACGATATAGAGCCTTTTATTACTGTAGATAGTAGGATTATTGATGAAGTAATATATTTCGTTATTTTAATTCCATTAGTAAAAAGTAAGGTATATAATACAAGAAAAATTGTACCTATTATCCAAAATAATCCTACCTGTTCCTATCCTGTAGTGCGAAAGGTAACACTAGCTTATGATACCGAAGAAATATATGAAGTTAATGATTGTGTTGAATTGGATAATCTTATTTGTAAAGGAAATTTATTAAAAATGGACAGCTGCGAAACAGATATATTAAGCAAAAAGGAAGGCGACAAGTGTCAAATCGTCCCAATAATATGTCCTCAAGAGGAAATTTTTGAAATATCCCCTAAAGCTATTTACATGTACTTTAATAAAACAACAGAAGTTGTAATAAAATGTGACAATCATTCTGAAACTGTATGGACAAAACAATCTAATATATTATATGGAGAAAATTGTGAATTGAATGTTTCAGGAATCAAAATATTTCATACAAGAGAGTCCAGTGATAAAGTGATCATAGCAAATATAAATTTGGAAAGTGTCGAGACTGTTACAGAAATAGAGTTAACATATGATACTGCCAAGATAAAGTCTAAGATTAAGGAATTAAAACAAATTCAATTTTTAGACGATGGAACTAACCATGACATCATTCAATACGGTTGGATCACTGTTATAACTATAACTATTATATGTTGTATAATTTATATTAAATTTTTTAGATCCAAGGTTTGTCCGAAACCATGGACTTCAAATTTAGAGGGGGATAGTGAAGCCACCCAGAAACATAGTGTTATTTTTAAAAGTAATAAGGAACCAACAGACGATACCACAATCCATGATGGTTCAATTTCCGACCCATGGACATTAAGGAAAGAACGTCTCAACGAACACAATGCCTAATTACTGAACCAAAGCAAACGTTTTCCAGAAAAGTATCGCATAGAGTAAACATGCCACCCAGCGTTACCTGTCGCCCGCACCACACCGCAGTGTCACCCGCTAGCTAGTATATAATGCCTGAGCACGGCACTCAGTCATTCATTCAGCCTACAAGTATCTTAGACTTAACTATTATAGTAAAACATTGTATTAAATCATCGAAAGTATATAATTGTAACAAAGTTAAAATATTAAAATTGAATTATTCTAAATAAAGTTTTTTTTTAAGAATCATCGAAAGCAAATATTTTGACTTGCGTATTCAGTAGGTCTGAGAATCGGCTACTATCTATTTTTCATACCCTTAAGTGATAAGGGTTGTTCACCCTTAAAATTTTTTTTTATTTTTGGACGATTTTTTTTGTTTTTATTTTTTTAGTATGTGGCATTAAAAAATACATACAACCCCTGCTTTTTTTGTCAAAAAATCTTGACCCGTGCGAAGCCGGGGCGGGTCGCTAGTAACTAATAAATATTGGTTTTTATTAACGCGAGTATAACACATTTAAATACCGGATTAAAACGCGAAGTTGCTGAAAAGCATCCGAAACGTCAGGAAAAATTATTTAAGCAATATAAAAAATAAATCGCGTTTTAATCCGGTACACAGTATTTTATTTAAATTACTAATAAAGTTACCTACGTGTTGTTACTTAATGTTCTAGTGGATATAATGTGGGTCCATCTGTCGTCAGATTTATAGTCTGTTCGTGACACTCTAGCGACTGCTGCCTTCGACATCTGTGCCAGCTACGGCTTACCGTTCAAAAGTAATACAAAAGCGCACTAAAATTATTGTAACTGTTATTAGGAACAGCCGGCTCAGTCTCAATTGAAATTCAAGTGAAATTTTGCTGTTAAATTATCAAATAAAAATATATTATATATTTGACGGGCTCGTTGGCGGGTTCGGTAGAACACCTGCCGTGCGCATCGATGACTCGTGAGTTCGAATCCCAACGGGACGACATGATTATTATTTTCTGTAAGTATGTCTTCCCCACGTCTGGTAACTTCGGGCATTGAAGGGGTGGGAGGAATGTCAAAATTCTGACTAAAGATTTGTATTTTATGAATAAACTCAAAAACTACTGGACCGATTTTTAAAATTCTTTCACCAATAGAAAGCTACATTATCCACGAGTAACATATTTTGTGTATAATACATCTATATTGCACCCGTGTGAAGCCGGGGCGCTATTTTGATATAAAACGGGATTCACTCGCGTGAATATCTGCCAATATCTCTGATTTCACTATCTGGACAATTTAGGAGTATGTATCTTTTACACCTTGGAACATTCCACACCGTTGAGAGTACGAGAAGAGACGATCCAAAATCAACACTGGTGAAGACGTCATCAAAAATGAACTCACGAGTATGGGGTTACACTTTTCCGAGTCGGTTTTGGTGATTTTTCAAGACCTGCAGAACTGAAATAATTTTGTTTCCCCTGGATTCAAACTCGGGTCATCCGGTACTTGCGCAATGCGCCCACAGTCAGGTGGAGATCCATGGACTCAGGTTGAGTCTATAGCCTATTGCGATCCGCCCCGGCTTCACACGGGTGCAATTAAGATGTAGGTACCTACTATATACAAAATAGCCTGTGTTACTCGCTGATAATTTAGCTTTCTATTAGTGATTATTTTATTTTTAAAATCGGTCGAGTAGTTTTTGAGTTAAATATTTCCTTTTTATAATTTCAATATAGATTCATCCCATATAGTTCGCCTTTCTAAGAATGAAAAATTATACCCAAATCGTTTTTGTATTCCGCCAAAAAAACCCTACCATTTTATTAAATTTGTACAGGAGTTTCCGTGTGACAAAACAGACGTCATGCAGAGCATAATCCGTTTATCTTCTCGCCCTGTTCACGCATTCATGATCATTGTCGATAGATATGTCTGCAATACGAGCTCTTTAGTAAATTAATCTCCACTGTGTTCAATGTTATACAATTATACGTCAGAAACATAACTATAACTTAGGCAATTAATTAAGCTTAATTTCAATTATGTGGAGTACAAAACTACGAATCTTGAACGATATAGACTATGTATTGTATATAATTGTCTGTAAGCTTGTTTTCCCCACGTCTGGTAACTTCGAGCATTGATCGGGTGGGAGGAATATCGAAATTCCGACCGGGTAACGAACCACCGTTCATAGATGGAAAAACGGTGATATGAACATTGTGCGTTTCGGTTTCAGTTTATAGATTTCTGAATGCTCGAAGAAAAATAATAGATCGACAGCGCTTCAATGACTGATATTCTGTGGCTGAGGTATCACCTACCATCAAATGAACCGTCGAACCGAAGTGCTCGTCTGTCGATATCTAACAAAAAAAAATGGTCAAAAGGTCCCCAAAAACAAGGTCAAAGATTCCCAAAGTGTGCACCGTCGGCCTATTGTATATTATTTCCTATTTTCTTAAATAATAAAATTAAACTTAATATATTATATTTTCCGTTTAATTGTATTATTGAAGAAAATAGGAAATAAAAATTTGTGTAGGTACTATGCACTGAAAATGAGCACTATCCGTTAGTTTTTATAATATCGCGACAATAGAATGCATTCTATACATAAGGTTAAAAAATATAATAACCACATCATCATTCTTTTAACATCAATCACGCTGTCGATGATAAAGTTCTTGAAATGTTCATACCTAGTTACTTTCTAAAGGAAACTCAAGTTTAAAGTAAACGTATGATCGAAAGTTTGCAAAACTAAGTACAAGAAAATTTAATGAAATTTCTGTTTAAATATGGAAAACTTTTCTCATAACGTCCGAAGTATAATTCATGAAAGGACGACATGTATCCTACATGTGTAAAAGCGCTTTGAAAAGATGGATGAGCTAAATAACAAAACTCTTTTTATATTTACAGGTATTGTATAAAAAATACATTGTAAAATATCTATTTTTAACTACTCGTATAATGACTTAGATTAATAATTATTGGTCTCCGCGCGCTACGACTAGATACCGTCGGCGGCAACAAATACTACGCCGTATTCGGCGTACCACCGAAGCAAAATGCAGGTTTGCGTAGTAAAACTTTAAAAATAAAAATAATACTACAAGAAACAAGAAAGATACTGGCATCACATACCATCAGTAAGTATTGTATAAATCGTCATAAATTTCACAGTAAAATAATATAACCCTAAAATATCAATGTTTTACACACACTACAATATTGAGTTGCCGCATTCAGGAACCTGTTTTTTCTTTATAGCGCGGTATCTAGTCGTAGCGCGCGGAGACCAATTATTATTAATCTAAGTATAATGACATCTTTCTATCTGTACTATTAAACATCATAGTACTCTTGACAGTACCACCCTTACATTGGTCTTTCAAACCGGACACTTGTACTCCTTGTACTATTTTGTTTGATATCACATTTTTGTTATTTGACAGTGGCAGTATCTACGAACTATATTGTACCTACATTTTAAGATATGCATTTGTATATACAATTACATCTTTCAATCAGTACTATTAGCGCTGTGTAAAGATACAGATTTTACCATGTAAGTATTACGTAGAACTTTCTTTAGAAAACCATGAATTAATGAAGAATTTAAAAATAAATATACTTCAGGTTGCCTTCCTTGTTTAAAGAAAACTCGTATTGATTTAGTGATTTAGATTAAAATAGCAGAAAAATCAAAATTATGGATTCATAAAATAACACAGTATTATATTTTATATTATATTTTATTTACGTTTCATACTGATGTCTGTGCTTTGTACAGTTACGTGTAAGGAATATTTTAAATCCGACCAGTTTACAGATTAATCAACATGATGAAACGGCTCGAAATTATCAAAAAATGTGACTCAGTTACAACAAAAAGGCACCGAGGCGGATGCTGTAGTCATCAATCGATGATTGATTTTAAGTACCTATTGAAGCTGAAAGGTGCCTAAACAATAAATAATAATAGATATGCAAAGTGAAGGTCATTTACAAAAGAAGTCTTCAAACAGGACTTTAATAGATATTGGGACGAATAGCAAATTGGTTGTGTTGTGTTTAATGATATCATAATTATATATGTAGAACATAGTTTTGATTGGTTGATGAATGACTAAAACAGTAGTGACTGAGTTGATGAGCTGAGTGATGAGTTATTAATAAAAGCGTAATTAAAAGACAATATTGTTTAAATAAAATACTGTATACCGGATTAAAACGCGATTTATTATTTATATTGTTTAAATTATTTAGACAGGACCGTCTCCCCGCGACCACAGTTGCTGAAAAGCATCCGAAACGTCGGGATAAATAATTTAAACAATATAAATAATAAATAGCGTTTTAATCCGGTATACAGTATTTTATTTAAATGTGTGATACTCGCGTTAATAAAAGACAATATTAGAAAATATTGTGTTAAAAATTAGTTTATTGTAATCCTTGTACCATAATTTCTATAGAACACAAACTACAATGGTCAGATAGTATGAACCACACAGCAATCACTCTAAAATTGGCTGCGGTTCAAACTCAATCACTGAAGCCAACTCAACTCGTAGTTTAGTTACACAGCACTCACCACTCACCGCAACAGTTACATTTTAGTAATACCTACGACAACAGAGCGCAACAATGCTATCTATGCTCTCCGGTTTGATTTTTGTTATGGCGATTTAGAATTTCAATAAGCCGTTTGAATTTTAAATTTTGACGCGCTCGTTGACATATTAGCTGAACCACATTTTCACTTTCATCGCGAGTTCGAATCCCACCGGGACAACGTGTTTATAATTTTGTATAAATGCGTCTTGCCTACGTCACTTTTGGTATTAAGCGGATCGGAAACATATATACATATATCTAAATTCCGACGAATCACCGTTCATATATGGAAAAACCGTGAAGTGCATATTGCGTTAAAATTTTCTTAACGTTACTTACATTAGTAACTTTAACAAATTACTGAGGTTTCTCCGAAGCCCTAATTTTTGATTCGAAGAATTTATTTCTCATAAGTACATATCGCCTTATTATTTACTTTCTGACTTACTTACTATTATAGTTAAAATTACTACTAATATAATTCTTAAGTTTAGTTTTATAAATGTTCTTATTATCACATTATATGAGTTCTTTTGGTAAAATATTATATAACTGTGATCCTTCAAACAATATTGTATTCTTTTCCATATTAGTTCGGGGAGACATTTTGTCTGTCTTTGTTTCTTAAATTAAATGTATATGTATTTTGATTAAATTTTAAGTCAGAAATAATAGAATTTGTAATTATATTTTTTTATTAGTATACCAGTGTTCTAAATGTATAGTTATTATTTATGTTAGGTTAAATTTTAATTTTTTCCCACTATTTATTTTTTTAATTACCATTACGGAGTTCAATATGCCGCTGCGAAGCGTGATGGGGAGCACTGCGGCCACCTATTTCTAGTATTAAACACTAGTAAAGCGCCCCAGCTTCACATGGGTGCAATGTAGATGTACTACACAAAAATACTGATAATATAGCTTTCTATTGGAGAGAGAATTTTTAAAATCGGTCCAGCAGTTTTTGAGTTTATTTATACCATACAAAAATACAAAAATCTAAAACTATAAATTTTTCCTCTTTATAATATTAGTATATTTGAGTCATTTGAGTAACACTCATATATGAAAAAAGAATGTTAAGTGCAGACTCTGTATATGAATTTCTGAATGCTGTAAACAATATTACTTTCATTAAAATTACTAACTAACAACGTTCTAGATCATAACTTTATTATTAAACATTTTCATTACAAACAAGATGTTTCATACAACACAGTATTAATAACTAAATAGCTAAGTGATAATTTCCACTAAACCTACAATAATCTTTTAACGAGTTTCGCGAAGAGGGTGGCTTCGGAACAAGTTTTAATCGTAGCTAAAACTTCTTACAAGTTAACCGGGATCGGGCTTAAGTTAAGTGGAATTTTTAATTATACACCTGACTTTAGTTTTGATATTGAAAATCAACTCGCGAACAACTTTAATCGCCAAGTGTTTACATAAACATTTTGCTACAGAGTACAGGATAAGGATATGATTTAGTGGCAGATATAAACAGACGGGCTGGTTGGCGCGTAGATAAAACATGGGTCGCGGGTTCAAATCCTGCCGGAACAAAATGTTTATAATTTCCCCTAAAGTTTTCCTCACGTCTGATCACTTTGGGTACTAAACGGGTGGGAGCAATATCGAAATTTTGACTGGGTAACGAACCACTGTTCATAAGTCGTTGTTCGTTAAGTTTCAATCAATGGATTTCCGAGAAAAACATAAATCGACAGCGTACCATTGTACGATGTGTGTGTTACCACCTTATTTACTTCATCATATACATAGATACCTCAGCCAAGACAACAATAAATAATGCGCTTTCGAGTCTGTCAACTTACGAGTAGGTGAGTATATTTTAACTTCTTAAATATTAAATTAGAAAAAATATTATAATAATAATAAATTAAATCAAACTAAAATACACTTTCCTAATAATATTATCTTTTTATCGGCGCCGCCAAAATAAATTCCTAAGGTTTTGCCCGGAACAAATTTTATAACCTCCATAATTCTAATTACAGTCAAAACTTCTGTGGACCGAGAATATTGGACTTTCAAAGAGTTAAAACTGGTTGAAAGGAAAATATTTATTTTAAACCATCTAATTTTGTAATAATTTGTCAGTAGCAAGCTACTAAAAACCCTTTTCGTGGAGGCACACTTCTCTTTAGATCTTTTAATACTTGATTACGTAATTATAAATGTTCCGAATGTTTTTGTTTTAATGTTTACTAGCAGAAAAAAACTGTCCTGCCAGAATGTTTGCTTCAAAAAAAATTCTAGATTTGAATATGATATCTTCCTACTTCTATAACTTAATAGTTGAGTAACGTGACGCAGCAGTCGAAGCGTGTTGCGTTGCTTCATTTAGATCTAGTTTGATTTATTTTAAATTATTCAAAATGGTTTTATGAGTTCTTATAATCTCAAAATTTACCACTTTATCTACAAACTGACACAAAAGGCCATAATAACTTAATAATCTGTAAGTTTTTCCCAGTCATATCCACGCGAAGGCTCCCACGTACGGTATTGTAAGCAACATAGTGTTTTACGTTTTTTAATACGCCACGCCTTCCTTATTTCCTTATCACGCCTTTTCCCCATTGGGGTAGGCAGAGATCACGGAATTCCATATGCTCCGATCCTTACATACCACTTTCGCTTCTTCCACTTTCATCAATGCTTTTATACACCCTCATCGGTATCGAGTACTTTTGACCTGGCTCTTTTGAAGAACGTCACCGATCTGATCGAGGTACGTTTTTAAACTATACCATTTGATTTCATTTATATTCTGTTATTGCAATAAAAAAACTTATTTCTTTTAGGTAGGTACTTACAAGACGTTATCCTTTTAAAATCTAGATGAAAATAGACAGAACGTAGAAAACTAATTTTATTGGTTACCATAATTTACGTAGGAGGCATCGGAATGTAAATTAATTAAAAATGTGTTACGGGATAGCATACTATCAGAGGTATTCCTACAAACAAATATACCGACTGGCGACATACATGCAGGGGGACAGTGCATACGTGTATGCGGCCAATTTCATTATGCAAATGCACATGAAATGTACGCGAAACACGATGGCTACAAAGCCTTAATTGATGAGCAAATTTGCATACTGATAAAATCCATTTGCTTATTCTGTACATCGTTATAATTGCGACCCGATATTGGATGCACATTTTTTATACATTTAACGCAACGCATGTGGCTATCTATATAAACCCTAGAAGTGTTAGGTCAGGTAGGAATATACGTATACGTTTGCGGAAGCTCGTACTGATGTTTTCTATGCCACTATACGAGAGCGAGATATCCCTGCCGGCCTAGCATGACCGCCACGAGATATGTCGCGCACGAGAGAAGACAAACTAAGATGTAAGATATCTCGACATCAATTTTGATAGAAAAGATATCTCGATCGACAAATATATTTATTTTTGATATTAAAAGGCGAATTTTAAATGTAATTGTCATGTTAGACACGAAAGACATAGAGTGATAATCGATTAAAACACGAGAAAACGGTCGATAAAATTTTGTCGCGGTTGTCATGCCGGCTGATGTACTGTGAGGGATGAGTTGGACGACAAAAATGGACACCTTGCTCTCTTGGGCCCTTGTAGTCTTAA
The DNA here is from genome assembly GCA_905404175.1 of Anthocharis cardamines. Taxonomy (NCBI): domain Eukaryota; kingdom Metazoa; phylum Arthropoda; class Insecta; order Lepidoptera; family Pieridae; genus Anthocharis; species Anthocharis cardamines. Next base: position 9,187,419 of record FR989959.1, read on the forward strand.
ATGAATTATTATTATTGTAACAATCACTAATTACCAACACAATAGTTTAGTATAATAAAACAATTACAATAATTTAGTGCCAAGAAATTCCCTTTTTCGACTCTATCTATAATGCCAACGTGCTATCATTGAACTAAAATACTGTAACAACCAAACCGATCACTTACGGGATTATCACTTGATCACAATCCATCAATTATTACACTGCACTGCTCTGCCGAAGCACTGCCGAAAAATCAGATTGTTTCCTAAGTATGTTTTCTTCAAAATTCGACCTAACTTACATATTATATCAATGTCAATTTAAGAAATTCTTGAAATTACTCTGTCTAATTATTCAATTACTAAAGAACAGTGTATTTTATAGATGATTACTTCTTATTTAAGTATTGAAGTTGCTAATTATTACTAACAAAGTAAAAAATAAAACCTTACTCTCAATATAATGTACAACTAGTATATAGGTAATAAAAAGGAATATTAGCAATAAAATAACCAAACATTTGCAGAAACATAAATGAAAGTATTCAGTTTCAAGATAATTAAGCTTTCGAACGAAACAGATTACGTTACCGGTCGTTTTAACAAAGATAAATAAATAATTAACAAAGTTTGCTTGAACATTTTAAACATTTTAATCATAGAAATATTATTTCCTGCTTGGATCGGTATTAGCCAGTGAAGCTGGCTTTAGAAGATCTGTGTTTATATGAACCCGTGGAAGGAGAACTGCTATTGCCAACTCATTCTTGTTTATTAGTGACTCTAAAATCAGTAATTTCGATATTATAACTTCGATGGTAGCTTTGCTAGAACAACTTAAGAGATATGAATAATATCGTCAAAATCGCTTATAAAACTGAAGACGATAGAAAACCATTATAACGAATTTTTTTAACGTTACGTCACACAGTACATGTAATACATATCTTGAAATATCACTGACAAACGAATACGACAAAGAATAAATGTTGTTTTCAAATAGGAACGAACAAATATCCCCTATTTGTAGAAGTCTGCAGATTCAATAAAGCGTCACGTGACTCAAGAATACTCTTATTAAATAGCAATAAGATTTTGGCTCCTAGTGCCAGTAATATAGCATCTGGCCGCATGCCAAATTGCAAGTCACAGCCTCAAGCAATATAACACTTTAATACTGAGAAAACTTTATGAAAATGGAAGAAGAGGATGCTTTATAACCCTCTATGAATGACTTGTTCAGCCGCTCGCCTAATGACTGAAGTTTTATGAAATCCGAGAACTTTAAGGTATGTTTTGCGGGACATTAAGGTGTAGAATAATTATGGTTTTACTTTTATAACTAGAAACCACTGACCGAAGAAAGAGCATATCTGTTACATTTATTTGTATGAATGAACATATTTCAAATTATTCAGGAGTGTTTAAACATAGGTAAAAAAAATATCATCAAGAAAATACAGTAAACGATTACTATAAATACACAACGAATCAGTGCCGCACGGATGCGTGCGGAAACTGACAGCATTACAATATTTCACAAAACACACTTTGACACTATAATATTACTTATTATCCTACATGAAGTATTTCAGTATTTTTTTTAAGATTACATTTAAAAAACATTTGTGAAGCTGCCTTTTGAGTTGACAACTGAAAAAAATATGTTTTTTTAATAATAAAATTCTTTCGAACAAAAATTGCAACAACCTGTTGATTATATACTTCACATGCAGAAAGTAAAGTGTAAACATCTGACGTTTTCTTTGAAAGCTAGAAAAACTTGTGCGAGAACTTTTCGCCGCAATCCGTTACGAGTCGATTTCTTTTTATTTCATGTCCAAATGATATAAAAGAAGTTTGTTATAAAAAAATAAAAAACGAATTAAAAGAAAATATTTTATACCGTTAATTATTTCTTTAAAATCACGATTATATTTAGCTTTGAAGAAGTATATCACTAGCAACACGCCCTAGCTTCGGGTGCAAACACAAAAAATGTTACTCGCTGATAATGTAGCTTTCTATTGGTGAAAGATTTTTTTTTAAATCGGTTCAGTAGATGCAGAGATTACCCCCCTACAATATTATTACAACCTCACAAATTTTACCTCTTTATAATATGAGTAAAGATAACATATAATTACGTATATTTTTATAAGAGATTTCATAAAAAATCATCTAATTCTAACCACTACCTGAAATTAAATGTAATTAATCAAAAATAGAACAATATTGTAAGTGCCAAAAAAATTCTAAAAGCAGAATTTTTTAAAGGACTTAAAGAAGCATATACAATAATTATTATAACTAAATTCTTGAAAATAAAAATTTTGAATTTGTAATTGCTAATTCGTAATTTGGATTTTGTTAATCAATCTTCTTTGGACTCTTCAGCAAATATATTATTTATTAAATAATAGTATTTATTTAAAATACTTTAGTTTATTTGAAGTATTTCAACAACTCTTTATAATCCGTTGCGCTTTCCACAGCATAATGATTTCAGCTCTATATTTTTTAAATAAGGGTGGGAAAATAACCTAAATATAGGTTCCAACAGTTATGTATCACAAAGTTGGATATAATCTTATAATGTTTAGTTAATGAAAACTAAGAGTTTTTTATTTTATTTGTTTACGTAATTAAGGGTTAATTAATATAAATTTTATTTAAATGGTTTTTCAGTCTAAAAAAATAAATATAAATTATTTATATCCAACCTAATCTATTATTGTTGTAAAAAATCATTTTAGTGTTTGTATTACACAGTCTAAAAAAATATATATTTTAGATAAGTGTATCTACCGAGTTTATTGCCTGCTCTTCTCAATAGAAGATTCTGATCCGATGATAGCTTTCAAATTTTATGATTCGAATTTTTTTTTAAAGTTTACCTAAGTAAAATTATACACACATACATGCACACATACATATAAATCACGCCTCTTTCTCAATGGGGTAGGCAGAGATCACGGAATTCCATATGCTCCGATTTTCGGTTCCTCCACTTTCACCAATACTGTCTCGCTCGTCTGTTAAGAGTCCTAAGTAAAATTATATTTGAATTTATTAACCATTTAAATAGCAGAAAAAGATCTTTCATTAAACTCAAACAAACGCTGTATTCTCTTTCACTTAGTCTGAAGAAATCATAATACTCAAAATCATTTTCTCAGAAGATTTATACAGGGTTTATGAGATTCATTAATTAAATTACTGGAGATCAGCATAATTACCTTCAATTTGTAATAAAACCACTGTGAACCTTACTGACTTTTGATTGTTATAAATGTACTGTATTATTTCTCAATCTACAGTAAGTACATTTCATAATGTTAAAAAACCAAAGTATATAGAAATGTCAAAAAACATACATAAGTCTCACAATTATATCTCAATGAAAAAGGTAGAAATCTCGATTTCCATATAATAATAATAATAATAATCTTTATTAATAATATAATACGATATTTCACTTAAGTATTATTTTTTAATGTTAAAACATATGATATAGATAAATTTTAGTTTATTAGTTCCACTTTAGTACTCTCTCATATGAAAATTGTATAATATGTTGGAATAAAGGATTTCTTATACGAGTATAATTAAAGTTGCCAAATCAATGTACTTAGCGTAGAAGTTGTATATGCGTTTAAAGTGATGAATGAGTATGAATGAATACATACATCAAAAAGAAAACAAATAAAATGCGCTAATCTAATTTGAAAATAGATTTTATTCGTTAATAAAGCTCCTTATTACTGTTTTCTTGAAACCGAAATGGAATAAGCAGTGTTTTCTGTATCATACATTTTATTTAAAGTAAATATTCTTTAAAATTTCGTTCAAAAGATTAAAATTAAAGCTGAGTTCTGAAATAGAATTTTCACTTCGTCACAACGTTACAACAATATTTCACCGTACAAAATCACTGTTAGTTAGGGCCATAAAAAGCAAGCCTGGAGCACACAATTTCCGCTGAAAAGCTGGTTTTCTACGAAATTCTATTTTCCACCGGTTATTTTTTTGAAAGATTTAGAACGTACCGTTTCAGAAAAACGTCTTTTACTTTAAATATTTATAAAAGTTCTGTGTAATTGTAGACTATTCGAAAAAAAAATCGTTTCGGCTTCAGTCTATGGATTTCCGAATGCTCGAAGTAAACAGTAGTAAGTAATAGTAAAAAGTAGTAGTCGAAGCGCATCATTGTATGATGTTCTGTAGCTGAGGTATCACCTACCATCAAGTGAACCTCATGCTCGTCTGTTGATATCTAACATAAAAAAAGTTGACTGACAGGTAGATAAAACATGTTATATTTTTATTTCACGTCCCTGGACCTACCTAAATCCAAAGACCTGTCATGCTACACGCTATGTGCATACCAATGAGTTACGAGGGAAAATCTGAATGTCTTCCACAGCTATTACTTTCTACAACCAGAGATAATAAAAATCCGTTATTTTTCAGCAGTAAAGAATATCTAGCGAATTGCCAACTGAGGCATTTTGCGATTTCAAATTGTAGGCATTACGCCGCGAATCGTCGCTATCTCTGTTATTACATTCCGCTCTAAGAACGCAAATGTACTCAAACACGCTACTCTAACATACTGCAATATTCGGGAATCAGCAAAATATCGCATTAAAGCTTCATCGCTGTGAAATCGCGACGAAATTGAGTTTCAGCCAAAATTATATGGGAATCCCATATATTTTTATCGAAATTGGTTTGGTACTTTTTTAGAAAATCAACAAAAACAAAAATATACTTGTACGTAGATGAAGTTTTGGTTTCTGGAGGCCTATTACCAAAACAAAATACGAAGTTTCGGCAGACGGATCGTACATTTTACTATTATGAATCCGATGATCAACACGTCTTTCGCAATAAGACATTAAGTCTTTCGTTTGACATTACTATGATAGTAAGAATAATCGTAATAGAATTTAAAAAAAAAAAATTTATAAGTTAAATTACGAAGTTGTTTGTTCTTTCGTTTCGATCCGTTCGTTGCGTTCGTTTTTCGTAATAGGCCTACTGGTTCCTTTCACGGCGCATTTGAGCAGAACGTTTAGTGGTAGGTTTACTAAATTATTATGTAAGGATTAATTAACTTAAACAACGCACTTCCTACAAAAATTTAAAAGTAAATTTTTTTTTAAACAAAAACCGACATTTAAACTACAAACTTGCACTAAAAAGTAAAAAATAATATTTTAATTACTTCAAAGCATTTTTGGAGTCGGTGCCAGCCAAGAAGGACAGTGTAATCCTGCTTTTGCAACAAATTTTCGAACGGTACGGTGCGCCACCGACTTCAAAAATAACTGTTTATTTGAAAATTATGTTTATGCTGAAAAGCATCCGAAACGTCGGGATAAATAATTTAAACAATATAAATAATAAATCGCGTTTTAATCCGGTATACAGTATTTTATTTAAACGTATAAGTTTATTAGAAGCTATATCATTTTCCCGTTGCTTAGTTATAAAGTTCGGGAGTCCCTCAGGGTGGCGTTTTATCTCCTCTCCTCTTTTCCATGTTTATTAATAACATTTCTGAATCCCTCACTTCTCTCTACCACATGTATGCCGACGATCTCCAAATTTATACCCAATCAACGCTGGAAGATTTGACGAAGACGATTCATAATATTAATGCTGACCTTTCTCTTATTGCTGATTGGAGTTCGTCTCGTGGCCTTCTCATGAATCCATCAAAGACGCAGGTTATTATCGTTGGAAGTCAGGTGATGGTTTCCAAAATTGATTGGGATAATCTCCCAAGCGTAAATGTTAATGGTGTTCCTATCCCTTACAGCAGCAAAGTGAAAAGCTTAGGTGTAATAATAGATTCCACTTTATCGTGGCACGACCAGATCGGCGTAGTTAGCAAAAAACTTTTTGCGGCGGCTGGCTCTTTAAGACGTCTCTCTAACTTTCTTCCCATTCCCACAAACATTACTTTAGCTCAGTCTCTTCTTTTATCCCTTCTAGACTATGCAGACGCTTGTTACTTAAACCTCACCGAGGAACAATTGAATAGACTCGAACGGCTTCAAAATGTTTGCATAAGGTTTATATTCCGCTTGAGAAAATATGACCATGTCTCAGAGTTTCGGAAATCACTCAAGTGGCTTCCTATCCGTTATCGGCGTTATACTCACATCTTACGACTTTTTTATAGTGTGCTGTTTGATCCAAGATCGCCTAGCTACCTAAAGGAACGGTTTGTATATTTGGGTCAAAATCGAGAGGTGCGTAATTCCACAACTTCTTTGGTTTTAATGCCTGCCCATAAAACGAAATTCTTTGATTCCTCTTTTACAGTTGAGGCTATACGTCTTTGGAATTCTCTTCCTCCTGATATCAGAAATGCTCAAAGTATCACTTCCTTTCTCAAATTGGTAAAGGAGCATTATCTTTCTGTGTCCTAATCTAATTTTGGTCATTATTTATTGGTCATTACAGTCTGTTTTAATTGCTTATGTATTGTGTGTATTATATGATAATATATTTTTATACTATTCTTCCATTCCCTTTTCATGTTTTTCTTGCACCGTCCCCATTTCCTTTAATTTATTTCTGTCACCCAAAGGTAGACCTTTTATTTTTGTATTATTTTCTTAAATGTATTACTTTTGTGTGCAATAAAGTTTTTAAATAAATAAATAAATAAAATAAAATAAAATTAGAAGTTTGATCACGTGGCCAATAAATAATTTTGTGGATTGACTTATAATTTCCCTATATTGTGCCCCATGTTCGACTAACTCGGTTAAATTAAACTCGGTTGATTTAATTGGACAGATTTCCAAAAATCTTATTATTTTCGATATTATGTCATATTTAAAATCTTGCTGGCTTCCCACGGTCGGCGATTCTACGGATGATCACGCACAGCCGACTACCACGGACGGCAACGCACACAGACAGGGCTCTTCCAACGGCGCGTGTCGGTCTGTATGGATCTTTTGATAGCTTCAGTTCAAAATGCAAAGTGAAAGAGATTTCAAGTGATTTCGAATACTTTCTGAATAAAATTGGTCCAGTTATATCAAGGAATGATACCAAAAGCGAAAATATATTCCTGTTCAAGAACGGTTTGCAATTGCACTCAGCTTCTTTCACCGCACCTTTGAAGTTACCGCCTCGCGACCGATACCGGCGCACCGCCACAGACAACCTGTGCTACCACGAACGAGACCCTTCCCACGGTGCGTCGTGCGAGCTCGTCCGCGTCCGTCCGCGATATCACCGACCGTGGGAAGCCCTTGTTACAAGGGATGATATCGCGGACGGTTATTAATTAATATTTAATGTATGTTACCCCATTCGAAGGGGTAAAATCCATTTAAATAAGTTTTACGGGATTAAAATGCGACTGGATGGGTAAAACTCATTTCAGCATAAAATCAAGACTATTTTTTTAATTTTTGATACATTCATACGAATTATTCACTGAATAGGCATGATTTAGATTGGTCGATAGCTATCTGGAACATTCTACATGCAAACAAACATACATATACATCACGCCTCTTTCCCATTGAGGTAGGCAGAGATCACGGAATTCCATATGCTACGATTCTTACATACCTTACACTTTCGCTTCTTCTACTTTCATCAATGCTTTCATACACATTCGTCGGTTACGAGTACTAAGTTATTTCGTAAGTAATTACTTATAATTAAATAGATATTATTCCAAACTCTTCGAAAGCTCGTTACACATGGCGTGGAAACCTCAACTCAAAAGTTATTAAATGAAGATGAAAGCAAGTATTTCATCGCATTAATTTCCATCTAACTAAGAAGTTAATAACTCAACAAAATGTCAAAATATATTAAGATCTTCAAACTTAATTTTATTTTAAACTAGTAACACGCGGCTTTGCACGGGTGCAACGTAGATGTACTGTACACAAAAAATAGCCTACATAGGCTATATTTTTGGTAACATCCCTTAAATTAATTGTACTTATACTAAGTAAAAATTGTTTGTTTTTTTTCTCTGTAAGTGATTTAATGTAAATCTTTTGAGAAAATAAATGTCTTTAACCGTTAGTATATTAAAAATATTCGTAACGTCGGGTTTCGAACCCGCGGTCCATCGAATATCGCGCAACGAACCCGTCCGTTCTTTTAAGTGTAAAAATTTAATATGTAGTCTTATCTCTTTAGATATGTAGCGATTAAAAAGCCCTAACTATTAATAAATCGTTTATTACAGATAAGGAGCGCCTAGTGCTTTATATATTTTTTTATATATTTAAATTATTGGTGTGCAATATTCACATTTTTTTTATTTTAGATATCCATAGACGAGCATGAGGTTCACTTGATGGTAGATGATACCCCAGCCACAGATCGGGCATGTCTTCCCCACGTCTAGTAACTTCGGGCATTGAATGTGTGGGAGGAATATCGTAATTCGGACCGGGTAACGAAACACCGTTCATAGATGGAAAAAACGTGAAGTGCACATTGCGCGTTTCCGTCTCAGTCTATGGATTTCCGAATGCTCGAAGTAAAAAATAGGTTGACAGCCCATCTTTGACTGATGTTCTATGGCTGAGGTATAACCTACGATAAAGTCAGTCTACAATATCAGTCAATTAATTATGCGCTGTTGACCTCTAGCCCATCATTTTTATATATTGAACAAGGCAATCTTTACCAGCCGCAGTTGCGTAAAAGCATTTGTATCTAATAAGTAGAATAAAGTTGTCACATAAATCACTCGAGTTATATCACCGGACATTTCGTATCCGAGTAAACGCATCTGCGATGAACTTTTAAACAAAATTCCGATTTTCTTTCAGAGGTTCTTTCCACCTTTTAATTTATATTATTCATATTCCTGAAATAGCATATATTCTATATCAAAAACTGCTTTTTTTATTTAAATGTGTGGTTCCTTTGCTAACAAAGATATTTCGTAAAACTTTTTTATGTTCGATATCGACAGACGAACACGAGGTTCACTTGATGGTAGGTGTCACCCCAGCCACAGAACATCAGTCAATGATGCGCTCTCGACATACTATTTACATTCGGAAATCCATACACTGAGACCGAAACGCGCACTTCACGGTTTTGCCATCTATAAACAGTGGTTCGTTACGCGGTTGGAATTTCGATATTCCTCCCACCATTTAGAACTTACTAGCAATTGCCCCCGCAACCCCCCTTGTGGGTTGAATTTCGTAAAATCCGTTCTTAGCTGACCTCTACTCGGCGAAAGGAATATTCCTACCATATTTCAAGTCGCTACGCCTTATGGTTCCAGAGATATCGTGATGAGTGACTATATAGGTGGGAATCTCTTTTATATATATAGATTATTAGTGAAAATACACGTTTAAATGTTAAAATGTAGCAAAAATTCATTTCGAATATTTTACGCTTCTGTCGTAAAATCCACTCGAACGACGAACGAAATCAAGGTGAAGTGCCTTAAAGTCTGGATTGAGAACTCATCAATTTTTCTCCCTCATATATTTCATCGAGTATCGCAACGAGCAGGTACTCTTTAAACGTTTACTGCAAATCGACTTCCATATTTAAGCTGCGATAAATATTTTGCAAAGTATTCTTATTGAAGAAAAAGAAACAGGCTCTTTGACGCATTTGGTAGAACACCTGCCGTACGCATCGATGGGTCGTGGATTCGAATCCCACCGAGACGACATGATTATAACCACGTCTGGTAACTTCTGGCATTGAACGGGTGGGAGGAATATCGAAAATGAAAATGTTCGGAGCCGAGCACAATGCTCGGCAAAATGTTCGGTGTCGAGCAAAATGCAAATTGCTAAGCAAAATCCTCGGAAAAATGTTTGGTGTCGAGCAAGAAATGCTCGGAAAAATTTTCGGTGTCGAGCAAAAAATGCTCGGCAAAGTGTTCGGAGTTGAGCAAAAAATGCTCGGCAAAATGTTCGGAGCCGAGCAAAATGCTCGGCGAAATGTTCGGAGTCAAGCAAAATGCTCGGAAAAATACAATACTACTTTTTTATAATTTGCAAAATTTCAAAATTTTATACCTACTTTGAAAAAAAAGGTATGAAATGGTTACGCTACTGACATATGATATAAAAAATAAACATATTAGGTACTAGTGATCCACCCTAGCTTCGCACGGTAGCAATGTACTGTTATAGCCTATATTACTAGCTTATAATGTAGCTTTCTATTGTTGAAAGAATTTTTAAAGTCGGTTGAGTAGTTTTTGAGTTTAATCGTAACAAACTAACAAACAAATCTTTCCTCGTTATAATATTAGTTTAGGCAAACAATTGCATAAGCAGCCATTTTGTTCTATTTTTTGTACATAAGTTTTAATTTTTTTCAGTATCGGTCACATCAGTCTCTCGGTCGTTACATTTTGGTCAATCATATAGAAAATCACGGACATTATGTATCAAATATATTATACTATCAAATCGTTTGAATAACCTTAATAGAAATAAATGTAGAAACTAAAACTGAATTCTAATCGCGTGCATTTCTAGTAGAAATGGTCAAATTACCGTGTACCTACTCTGTCGAGCAAGCTGTCGACACGTTCATTTCACGAAACATTTCTAAAATTATTGCACTACTTCAGACTATTCACCGCAATTGACCACTAAAATGCAAGAATTGGAAACTAAGTAAAACACTCAACGAGTCCCGTATTTTGGGTACCTATACTTCACGTACGAATGGATAAATGCAAGAGGATTAGAAGCATTCGTAAATATCTACGAGTAGGTACATAGCATAGAACAAGGTCGCTTCCCGCGCGCCGTATTATACGCTTAGATATCTTAGACGCAAGTAATTTAAATGCGGTTTTCATCAATAGATAGAGTGATTTAGGGGGAAGGTCCCGTATAGTTTTTTGTATTTATTTGTTAAAATATGACGATTTTCGTTCAAGATGTCGCGTGTCGCTAGTGAGCTTACATAATATTTTCAAAATACCTATTTATGATAGTCCTCCTTCGAAAAAAAGTAAATTATTATATACGTAATATATTATTACGTAACCTTTACTGTTGTTGTAAATATCTTATTTTTAAAGGTCTTATACATTACAAATATTGTGGACTGATTTTAGACTTAAAATGCTATTTTTTTTAATTAAGCATAAAATTCTAATATTTGTGAGAGCGAGAATGAAATATAATTATTTCTTATATATTTAAAAATACAGATGTAGAATATTTAATTTTATTTGATGTAATATAAGTTTTAAATATGAAAGTGGATGGGTATAGGGGAAGAGGGAGGCCAAAAAAGACATGGATTGACGGTGTGAAGAATGATATGTATTTGAAAGGTGTGACTGATGATATGGCGAGTGAAAGGAGAGAATGGAAAAAGAAAACATACTGCGCCGACCCCAAATACAAAAAAAAAGGGAACAGGGCAGGAAGAAGAAGAAGAAGAAGTAAACCAATATAACTTTTAAGTATTCTGATAAACTTGAATTAAAACTTCTACACTGTGAATCTTTATAAAATGTCATCAAAACCGTTTCGTAGTTTCAGTCATATAAACGAATGGATAAGCGATTCGTATATCCACAGAACAGCACAGAACATTTTCCCTGTTCTGTGCGTATATCTATATCATATAAAACGAATAGACATGATTTAACAAAACAATTTCAATAAAATTATATAAGATCTATTTGAAAGGAATTGATGTTTCTCTGAATTAGTTCAAAGATATAGATAGCTGATTTTTTGTTCATCTCTTTGTAGAAGAGTCCTCGTAACAAAGCGGATAATTGACTCTTAAAAATAAGATAAGGACATTACAATTATCATCTTGTTTTGCGAAGAGAACGACTTTCTCTTAATATTGTCTTTTATTAACGCGAGTATCACACATTTAAATAAAATACTGTATACCGGATTAAAACGCGATTTATTATTTATATTGTTTAAATTATTTATCCCGACGTTTCGGATGCTTTACAGCAACCGTGGTCGCGGGGAGTAATAAATCGCGTTTTAATTCGACTTTCTCTTTCAACTCAAAAAAACATATTTTTCAACAATGTAATTGAACAAAAAATACTTAACCATAGATAATGTATGTATTACTAGTGACTCTGTTACTCTTATAAGCAGTAGCGGAACTACCATACAAACCCAAAATCCCGTCTTGCCAAAAACATTATACGTGTTTATATATTTATATAACTTATGTGACTAAGGACATGATTATACATATTTCTTTTTAATGCATTAATAAGGCAAATCAGGCATTTGGGCTTGTATGGTGGTCCAGCCACTGCTTATAAGCATTATTCATGTCAGTTTTAGATTAATCAGTATGTAAACAGGTATAAATAATCAAGATATACTAGAAACATGAGTATAGACCTATATCTAATCCCGAGAGGTGTTTGTGTTGCTGTTGAATTGATATGATATTTGCCAAATTATCCGCACAGTAAACTCATACCTTTCGATACAATATCTATATCTATTTTATATACCTATAATCTATATACATAGAATATATCATATTAAACAAAGTCGTGCTGGTTACACCATTTATAACACACTTATAATAATTATATAATATTTGTTGATCTACGTCCCGAATAACAGAATAACGGTTAAAATATCGGAAAATCTAATGTTTTTTTTTAAATAAATTAGATTCCGAACTTCACCATCGTCCGCAATTGACTGCTCACGCCACACACGCTAATAGTTTATTTATAAAAATAGTTATCCACTGCAAATCAGTGACATACTAGACATTATAGAATAGAAGTTGGAAAATAGCATATTATATCAAGCTTTTTTTTAAAGTCAATGTTCTAGCACGACAACGTCTGCACGTCTGTCGGGTCCACAAGTATATCATTTAGTTGTTATACTACGAGTACATAATATACTGTATATGTATGCAACTCTCTTGTTACCTAACACCCGCGCGTTTCGATTTACAAAACATCAGATAATATTTTAATTGTGGAGATCATCAGATAACATCAGATAATCATTATAACACGTGGAGTGCAACTATTTGTTTTATATTGTACCAAATTGCAAATTGTTAAATAGATATATTGACCAATGACTGAATTAGTTATCTGCACTCAAATAATATTATAGGTAAAAAATTACGAACAACAAAATGAGTACCATGTTTACTAAGTGTTATTTGTTATTAAGTTTTGTCAAGTTCAATTTGCTTGACGATTCTTCGACTTTGAGACAACATTCCGATTCTTAGAACTTGGAACAAGATTGAAGCCTCGAAAGCCCTTGAGCGTGAAATAAATGCTTTTTGCGTACATTATTAATTGTATAACATTTGTATTTGCAAAGAAGTATCAATTACTTGTATTTATTTATTTTATACATAATATGTAGAATAGGGGGCAAACGGGCAGGTGGCTTAAGTGACATACGTAACACTAGAGGGCTTGTAGAAATGTGTAGGCTCGTTTCTTGAAGATTCCCAAGTCGTATCGTTTCGGAAAAACCGCCGGCGATAACTCTGTGGAACACCACAGAGTGGTTGTGCGAGGTAGGACGTGTCTAAAATTATCATAGTTTCCACTTATATTGAAATTGTACCTAAAAAGCATTGACGAATCATGAACAGTCGGTAATTTCGAATATTTCTTGTATCGAATGATATATTATAAAAGTATATCGTAATTAAAACAACTGTCGCTGATAAAATTATTTTCCATTTGGGTTGTGGTCTATATAAAAAGAATAAGAATATATAATACAAGCAACGTGCCCCGGCTTCACACGGGTGCAAGGTAGATGTACTATACACCAAATATATGTTACTCGCTGATAATGTAGCTTTCTATTGGTGAAAGAATTTTTAAGATCGGTCCAGTATTTTTTGAGCTTATTCATAACATACAAAAATACAAATCTTTATAATATTAGTACAGAAGTATAGATTAACAAATATCAAAGTCAGGCACGTTGAAAATAGTGTACTGTGAACAGTTGAGCAAATAAACCGTTATCACTAACCTGAATTATCCTCCTCCTTTCCTGGTTTGGATCCAGTCCTTCAGCTTTGATGTACGGCACTTCCACTTATAAGGATTCGTTACGAACGAAGAAATAGTTAATAGCAAACTTAAAATATATCACAAGGACAGTTTTAGTGATATGGATGTCCACACCTCTTCGATACGAACAATCATAGAGTAAAGTAATAAATACTGAACGACGGCCGTGTACTGATAGGTGTCTGCGAAACAGCCGTTGAGCTTCCGCGACTTTCAACTCACACAAAAAGAGGGTAGAAAAATAATTAAAGTATAGTGGCACTTTATTTCTGGACTGGATGAATAATCTACCCTACGTTTAGATGGATCAGAGGTTCAAATCCCACCAGATCTATCATATTTATTAATTTTATGCAATCATATTTTTCTCATACGTTTGGACTGTGAGCGTGAAACGGGTTAGTGATGAATAAAAAATACAGGTATAATTTCTGGAGAATGACATTTTACCATCTTCATTTATTTGATTTCATTAAAAATGGTAATTGATCTAGGTATAAAAAAGTGGCGGTGAGTTAATTGCCAGTTCATCACGTCCGTTCTTCGCCCTTGATTTGAGAACTGACAGTAAATATAAAATTAGAAGCATTTAATTTTTTTTATTCTTCATAAGTGTACATTGTGTTACCTAAATGAATAAATTATAATTGAATTTGATTTGATTTATGAATTATTCCCAAAATTTTAAGATTTTTATCGCGTTTAATTATCTTACTTATTATGTAAATCGTGATTAATTTACTGGTGCATATACTTAGAGAGCTGATTTTGTACACTGAATGAAATTAATTTAAAAAAATCCAGAAAAGAACATTTTGTACGAAGCAGTTCGGCTTAATGTGAATATAGGTAATCCCTAACCCTGCAGGTGATGTTAAATTGAAATTCTGTGTTGGAAAGCTAAAATCCGCTACGATTTCTGCATTTAAATTTCACCCGAGTACCTATCGGTACTGGATCATAAGTGTGCATAACCTATTTTTTTTTTATAGTCAGTCCTTTCGCCGTGATTCCATGTCGTAGTAAGTGGTGATGCGATTTAAGAAGGTTCACGTCTGTTTAGAAGATCCTATTCACCCTGGCCTTAAAAATACGTAAGTTATAGTGGTCCGGAAACATAGAAGTTAGGTAGAAGTTAGGTCCCCGGTAGGTAGTTCCATTCCTTCGCAGTTTTAATAAGGAATGAGATGCAGTGGATGAAGATCATAACTAAGATTATGTGTTATATAATATACTATTGCAAGCTATTAGGGTTCGGGAATATAAAATGCTGCTACTATAAGATCCTTGTCATACCGTCTAGAACGTTTTATCTTCAGCCTGTCTCCATAACAATATTAGATATACCTACTTGTTTTTTTTACAAATTATGTTTTTAAACTATTTTGTCTATGGTTAATTATATTTAAACGACGCGCGACGGTAAGACTATTCGACTTATGTTAGGCAAAAATCCTGCGCTATATATTTTGTAGAAAACCTTAATTTTTCTTTTAATTTACAATAAAAATATTTGAATTGAATGAAATCAATGGACAAAGCTTACAAAATCAACAAAGCTGCATATTTAAAGGTACAGTTACATAAACGCTCGCTATTTGATGAACGTTTCACGAAATTCGATTTCCAAAAAACGTGAACAAAAGCATCCTGCCTACATTGTTTGTATTGATACGTATTTTCATTTACTTTTGCACAAAACTGTCGCATGTGTGTATTCGGGAAATACTTTATTTTTTATCAGCATTTACTAGCCATCTCGGATCGCTCCAAAACTATATATTATGTATTTATGTATTAGATACTCATACAAAAATCCATATCCTCATGGACTGCCAAACTATGGGTAGCTTTATTTTACAAACAAGCGATCCGCCCCGACTTTGCACGGGTGTAATGTAGATAATATAGGTAGGTTAGGTAATTCAGCGTTCTTAATTATCGGACCACAACTGTATATAAAAAAGGCTATGTTTTTAAAATCGGTCGAGTAGTTTTGGAGTTAAATCGTCAAACAAACAAACAAATAAATTTTTCCTTTTTAGAATATCGATACCTACTATAGATATCTTCCAGTAGTAGATACTTGCGGTTATTTAAACGAACTAGCACTTAGACACTGGCACTTAACTATAAACTATAGTGTCAGTTTCGCAACCTATGGTTTTTAAGTATTTACGATGTTGCAATGGAATTTTTATAAAAGGTAGGTACTCACTGCCTGGTCAAGATTCCTAAGCAGTTTAAACAGATTTTACATAGATAAATAAGTCATGACAATTATTAAACTTCTCATTTTAAAATGATGAGTTTACAGATGCATGTTTTAATGTGTGTCGTGATATTATATACCATATCAAATATCAATATGCAAATGGCTTCGTCTGTTTATAAACGCCCGCAGAAGCGAAACGTGGAAAGCAAATAGTAAAATACCTCGTCGTTATTTGCCTTACGCAACGATGACAAATCGAGCTTTGATAAAATATCACGGCATATTGTCTCTGGATGGATTTTTCTTTAGGCCAGAAAAGGAATATTTAATCGTAGATAGTAAAAAAACAAAATTACTTAGAAATAATTTATTTTAAGTAAATATAAACATACATTCTAACTACAAGTACAATGTCTTAAAACTTATATTTAATAAATATATAATACAAGAATTCTACCACATGTTACTTATTTAAATAAACGCTGACTCATATATATGAATCTTCTATTGTAGCAATAAATAACATGAGCGCACCTGCTGTCTTGAATACCTGTCATTGGTGACTAGATAAATCCAACCTAGCCTGAATATTTCAAACTAGGGATGTAATGGAGGTGGTTTTATCGGAACCGAATTCGGAATCGGAATTAATTTGGTTTGTCCAAACCGGACCCGAAATCGGAATCGGAACCAGAATCAAAAGAGAGATGTGTCATAAAATAAATATCTTATTTCAGCAAAATTTCAGAGTCTCGATCATCGCAGAGCAGTTGCTGGATTGTCGGTATTTTATAGGGTATATTTTGGTGAGTGCGCTGAAGAACTGCACAACCTAATACCAGCATCGCCCTTTCACCACCGTTCCACCAGGCGCCGGTTGGGTCTCCATCCTTACGTTGTCGATATTTCGCGTACTCGAACGAAACGTTTCTCGACCTCCTTCATCATGAGAACGTGTAAGGATTGGAATTCACTGCCGGCGTCAGTATTCCCACCAACATATAATCTGGGTCTTTTCAAGGCAAATGTGAATAGGCATTTATTAGGGAACGATGATGCTCCATCCTAGACTGCGTTCTCACTTACCACCAGGTGAAACACAGTCAAATGATTGTTCTTTATACGTTAAAAAAAAAAAAAAAAAAAAAAAAAAAAAAAATATATGTTTCATTCATATCAGTTCAAAAAATAAAACACCTTTCTAGTTGTTGAAAATAAAAATAAACGAATTTACTTAAATTTTATACCGTAGCAAATTAAATTAAATAGCGCTGACCGCGGCCACCGACGCTGCTGTGGTTCGACCTCCGCTAATAACCTCCGATAAAAATTTATCGGAACCGAAATCAGAATCGGAGGTGCAAAATCAATCGGAAGTTCCGACCTTTCGGAACCGGAATCGAAGCTCCGTAACATCCCTATTTCAAACTATCATTTAAACCAAGGATACAATGTACAACTGAATTATAATATGAGCACAAACTTCCGACAAACTACCATAAAAGAAATAAACCATCAGTATATTTACACATTACATTTCTATAAAGTCTCTTGTTTTTAACCTAATTGCATTCTACCGATAAATTTTATCCTCATGTGGTGGCATGCTTATAAAATACGGCGCGGGGGGAGGTGGGGCAAGATACCGAACTGATCCTGGTCCAGACTGCACCTTATGGGGCAAAGTCGCTGTTGATAACGACGGTGGGGGCAATGTTCCTGCATAACCAGGCCACGCTGCCCCCCACAGTGGAGCGCCACCAGTACCTGGACTATGTGCCAATGGACCGCCTCTATAAGACGTACTTGTCATACGTAATCGAACTATACAAATCGCGACTATCAAAATAGCGATAAATGCAACAACTCCCCCAACAATGCCAATAATCAAGTTATCATCATTATTTGATGTAGCTACACCAAGAACGGGTGCTCCTTTAGGTTCTCCAGTAACCTTAGGTCGATCGTGAGAGGGTGCGACTGACCAAATTATATCTGGTTCAGCTGAAGTACGATGCACTAACCGAGGTGGGAATGTTGATGAAACGCTAGTACTCGAAGATAGAGTTGCAGTTGTTCTCCTTCGTGTATCACATGACAGTTCATCATCACCTATTTCTACTAACAGAAATCCTGACAAGTGATCAGGTGAATCACAACGCACGTCTTCAATACCTACTGTGGGTAACCATCTACGAAGAGCTCTCGCATTGCAGTCACATCGTATAGGATTTGTATCTAAGCCAAACATGGATAAATCAGCTCGCCGATCATCGAGTGCTACCAACAACTGCGGTTGTATTGTATTAAGGCGACTACCACTTATATCTATCGTAATACGAGACGATCTCGGTAATGGAAAGAGCAAAGCTGGTGGGAGATTTGTCATTGAAGTATTTCGGAATCTAACTGTAATTGCAGGTGCTTTTAAGCCGGCCAAAACTCCTGAAGATACTGTTTTAAGACGCGATCCTCTAATACCTAATTCTTCCAAACGAGGATGAAGAGTTGAATGAAGTTGATCGGCTCCGATATTAGTATCTTTAAATTCAACATCCAATTTCTCTAGGGCTAGGAAATATTGTAAGGCTCCTTGAACATCAAAGTATCCTAACCTAGGATAACCGTAAGCCCGAAGTTCTACTAAGTTAGATAGTGGTCTAAAAGCATTTTTCTCAATTTTAGTACATTTTTCTAAGCGTCTGATATCTAAGACACGCAAAGATGATAAACCTTCAAAATTTCCATCTAGGATTGCTGTAACAGGATTATCGGAAACATTTAAAATTTGTAGGTTTTTGAGTTTAGGCCAAGAAATTGACAACGAATTTTTAATATCCACTATTTGGTTGTGGGATAAGTCTAAAGATTCCAATAATGTCGTTCGCATAAATGTTTTTTCCGATAATTTGGTAATATTGTTATAGGATACGTTAAGTCTGTATAAAAATGGTGTTTCTAATTGACCTATTGATTGCATTCTAGTACCCGCTAAATTGAGATCTCTCACAGTTTTTGGTTCAGTTAAAACACTAAGAACCGACTTTTCGGACAAAGGATTGAAAGATAAATCTAACTTTTTAATATTAACCATTACACTGTCTTCAGCGGGTATATCGACAATGTTATTATTAGACAAGTCAACGGACGATACAAAGAAATATTGTTTCTGCAATGCTTTCAAAGGAGCTTGTTCAAATAAGTTATGACTCAGGACAATACACTCCAACATGTGTAGTCTAGATCTATCAAAAATATTATCTGGAAGCTCATATAAAAGATTTCCAGCCAAATTCAATGTTTCGAGACGAATAAGCCCTTCAAAGAGTCGGTCGCCCAGTCTATCGATCTTATTATACGAAAGATCTAAATATTGTATTTGGCTTGAGTTATGGAAGGCCATTTCACTTACAGTTTCAAGTTCATTACGCGCTAACAATATAGTTCTCAACTTCGGAAGACGAGCAAAATCTAACTCATCAACGTTTTTCAAGGCATTGCCAGATAGGTCAACTAATTCCAAATATTGCAACGTACTTATAAGTTCGGAGGGGAAGAAATTAAATTTATTGTTTGTTAATATAATTTCTCGTAATCGTGGATGTATTTTAAAAGATGAGGGGAATAAATAACTTAATTGATTATCGGAAATATCTAGAACTTCTAAACTAGTTCCGGTATTAAAGAATTCTCCTTTGAACGCATTTAATTGATTTCCCTTCAAAGACAAATATTGTATGGACATAATGTTGACAAAGGCGGGTGGTCTTATTGTAACTATGTTGTTATACGACAAATCGAGATGCGTCAAGTTTTTAAGATTCTTAAATGTTCCTTCAGAAATTTCTTGCAAATTATTATGTGACAAGTAAACTCGTTCTAAATTGTGATTTTTCGAAAACAAATTAACAGCGAGCGCTTTTAATCCAACATTACTAATATCAACAACCAACAAAGCATCGTTGTGATTGAAAACATTTTGTGGAAGTACGCTCATATGCAAGTTATGGCTCATGTTTAGATGCGATAAACTCGGAATCGACTCAAACGCATTAACCGGAACCTCAGAAATCTGATTACCCGATATATCCAAGAACCACAAGCTAACAAATTTCATCTGTTGCCCGGTGAAGCCTAAAATCCTATTCTGACTAACGGACAAAAATTCCAGACTGACTTCCAATCCACTGAATACATCTGCTGAAATTGAGTTCAGTAGATTTCCGGATAAATCTAGGTGCTGGAGGTTTTTGAAGTGTTCGAACGCTGCTGTGGGGAGTTCCCTAATAACGTTTCTAGACAGGACGAGGGAATTGATTCCATCTGAAACGGCTTGGAGGATATCGCTCGATAGCGCAGTGACTCTGTTAAAACCGAGGTGTACTGAGGTTAAGCCGGGAAGGCGGGAGAGCGCCGCGGCGGGAATGAGAAGGATATTATTATCACGCAATAACAACGTATGTAGATTTATAAGGCCATCGAACGCATCATCTTCGACCTGAAATGTATAAAAAAATTGTTTTAAGAACGATTTATTCTAAAAGGCTTACCAACTAAATACTATTGATTTACTTATGCACTAAGAATTTAACAAATATAAAAAAAATAGTTTACTAAAAAACGTGATATTTTTCTAATCTTGAAATATACAATTTTTTGAGAATAATATTAATAAATAATAATTTTAATCAAGAAAATTTGATAAAATGTTGTCAATGTCTTCATCTATTTAAATATTAAAAACACTATGATGTAATTGTAACATTAGCATAACTTGCTGAAAAACATGAAAAAAGTCAGCATAAATAATATCAATAATAAATCGCGTTTTAATTCGTTATAAAGTATTTGATTTAAATAAGCATAAATTCTTTGCAGAAATATCATTTTTTTTTTAAATAAAAAATCACCAGGAAACTTGGAAACAAACTTGGTACAGAGTTCTACGTATTTATCCGTAAATTCACTGACAAATAAAAATTAACACCCGTTTCACCATTTTCTGACATATAATAAGATAGTATCTTACCCTAATTTGTTTTTATTCTATCGGATAGTTGACTGTATATAGTGAAATGGGCATTCCAATGGGCAACTAAACGAAACTCACCGTTCTCAAAGAGTTGACTCCAATATCCAAATAGCGTAGATCGCTAACACCGACGAAAGTGCCCGGAGAGAGCTTCACGATATTGTTCCGGCTTAAGTCAAGTACTTGTAGCGACGAGAGTGAGCTAAGATGGCTGCTGTCCAAGTTCTGTCATATTTTTAACATAAAAAATATATTAATATTTAATAGCAAGCAAGCTTGAATAAATAGTCACTGCAGTTTCTACTGGTTAATTATAAAGAAGGAACCAGTAAAAACTGGCTTTTAAGCTATTTCGGTTCTTTTTTCTATTTTTATTTAATTTTTTTATTATAATTTAATTTAAGGTAATAATAAAGTTTTTATTGTTATTTTTGTCTGATACTTCAGTATTGGTGAGATTCTGAAAAACAGCGCTATACCAAGCATACTGACATGGCACAAGCTGAGCAAACTCACCATTTAGGCCGCTATACAAACTTGCCATACAAGCCCAAAAGCCAGGCTTGCCGGCTTTAACGTAATTATATTTATAAGTAAATTAATATAATACGCGAAAAAAAAATGGGATATATTATTGTCTATTTTATTTTCATAACGAAAAATAACAGAAAATAAAAATACTCGATAGAATACTGGAAAACGAATTTAAACGCAATTTTGAATTTAACTGGAATTGACAATATAACAATGATACGCTGTCGACCTACTTTTTACTTCGAGCATTCGAACATCAATAGACTGAAGCCGAAACGCGCAATATGCACTTCACGGTTTTTGCATCTACGAACGGTGGTTCGTTATCCGGTCGGATTTTCGATATTCCTCCCACCCGATCAATGCCTGAAGTAACCAGACGTGGGGAAAACATGCTTACAGAAAATTATAAACATTTTGTCCCGGTGGGATTCGAACCCACGACCCATCGATGCGCAATGCAGATGTTCTACCGAACGCGCCAACGAGCCCGTCTACATATATCCTGTCATTTATAAGTAAATGAATAATATACGCGAAGAAAAAAATTGAGATATAGCATTTTCAACTTCATTTTCATAACGAAAAGCATGAATATCAAGAAATATCTCGCGGACGACTGAAGATAAACTAAGATTTAAAATATATCGGTCGACAAATATCTCTACTATTGACATTACAGCCGGCCTAGCATGACCGCCACGAGATATGTCGCGGACGAGAGAAGACAAACTGAGATACATCTTACAAGATATCTCAATATATTATATCTCGACATCGACAATTTTGATAGAAAATATATCTCGATTGACAAATATATCTATTTTGAATATTAAAAGTCGAGTTTTAAGTGTAATTGTCATATTAGACCCGGAAGAAATAAAGAGATAGGTAATCGATTAAAACACGAGAAAACGGTCGACAAAATTTTGTCGCGGTTGTCATGCTAGGCCGGCTGGAAATAAAATTACTCGATAGAATAATGGAAAACGAATTTAAACACAATTTTGAATAAAACTGGAATCCATAATATAACAAAGAGTTTGTATTCAGGCTCATTTTAACAGTTCACACTCGCCATACATTCAATTCACATTTAATCTGCGCAAATAAAGTTAAGACTCACCGTGATCATATTACTCGACAGATTCAAGTGTTTCAAACCGGCAAAGGATTTGAGGGCGACCGTTGGGAAGTCAGTAATAAAGTTTTCGGAAAGGTCCAACTTCTCTAAGTTTTCTATGCCCTGAAACACGTCGCTATTGAACTTTGAGAGCTTGTTGCGGCCTAGATCCAAAGTTTGGAGGTTGGTTAAACTAACGAACGCTCCACCCTCGATGCTTGAAATCATGTTCCCGTGCAAGTCTATCTCTTCGATTGTCTTCTGGGACACGAATGAGGCTTGGCGAATCAGAACTGAAAAAAGACATTTATTTATTTATTTAGCATTCTTTATTGCATTTGAAAATATAACTAAAACAATAATAACATTTTTAGAAATAACTTAAATGTATAAAATTTATTATTTTACTACCATAGACTTCTGCCAATGTATTTTTGTCCCTTAATTGTGTATGTCTTATATCTCAGGCGATTAATCGTTTCGATCAATCAGACAAAAATCGTAACGATCGATCGCTTCAAAATTGTTACTCATACACGAAGCGATTGGTCGTTACGATTTTTGTCAGATTGATCGAAACGATGAATAACACCCTTGAGATATAAGACATACACATTGAAATTATAATTCCTAAACAATATTGCACTATTAACATATTTATATTTCAAAAATCACCCGCTTACAAATATGCAAGCACAGCTAATAAGTACATATTTCTACCAAGAAATCTTACCTCAATAGTTGTTCCATAGTATTTTTTATAGTAGGTAGGAACAACAACGCAACACCAGAGGATTTGCAGATGTGTTGCCGGCCTTTAGGAATATTTCTATTATTTTATTGCGTATAGAGGCAAACGAACCAGTTGATCACTTATAAGTGATAACGATCATAAGCGCATACACGCAACTTTAGAAGTCACAAGTGTGTTACCGACCTTTTTAGTTAAATTAAATAGTAAGTAGTAACTGGTAAGATATGTTTAATGGCGTTGAAAAGTAATATAAGAATAATAAACTTCGAACTAAGTTTAAAGTTATCGAAAGCGATTACTTAATCTTAGAATCTCGTTTATTACAAAAAGTTCGACAATTATACCGATTCAATATTATTTTTAGGCTTTTCCAAATGGGCGCGGAAAGTTTGGCGTACTTTCACAGACTTACGAAAAGCCGTAAAGTGTCTTCGTACATTTGAAAAGGAATTTTTTTTCAACTTACCTATTCTATTTTCCCTGAGCGAAAGAACTTTTAATGAAAGCGGTCCATTGAGTGAGGAAGACGGTATTGAGATCATATTGTTACGGTCGAGACGTAATATCTGAAAAGTTCATACATTTTTATTAAACCATATATCATTAAAGATTATAAGTAAATTATACCCATCGTTTTCTATACTAATATCTAATATATAAAATTCTCGTGTCATAGTTTTCGTTGCCATACTCCTCCGAAACGGCTCGACCGATTCTCATGAAATTTTGTGTGCATATTGGGTAGGTATGAGAATCGGACAACATCTATTTTTCATCCCCCTAAATGTTAAGGGTAATCCACCCCTAAATTTTTTTTTATATTTTAGACGAAAATTTTTTGTTTTTATTTTTTTATAATGTGGCATTAAAAAATACATACAACCCCTGCTTTTTTTGTCAAAAAATCTTGACCCGTGCGAAGCCGGGGCGGTCGCTAGTATCTATATATATTCTTAATATTATAAAGAGAAAATATTTGTGTTTTTGGATTTTTGTATGTTATGAATAAACTCAAAGATTACTGGCCGATAAATAAATCTTTCATCAATAGAAAGCTACATTATCAGCGAGTAATATAGGCTATTTTTGTGTAAAGTACATCCGTGTGAAGCCGGGGCGCGTTGCTAGTTGTATATAAAAAAACACACAGAGGAATCAGAGTCAATTATGTATGCAATTCTGAAACTATTTTATAATAGTATTAGTCATCAAACATAAGTAAGGCAACATTTTACGTTAATAAAATCCATCTCAAATTAACTAATAAATGTATCATATTATATTCATCATCATAATGTTCGGGCATTAATCGGATGAGAAGAATATAGAAATTCTTACTGAATAATAAACCACCCTTGATAGATTGAAAAAATCGTAAATAGTACATAGCATGTTACGGTTCTAGTCTATGGATGAATGTAGTTCGACACCGCATTATTGACTGATGTTCTGTGGCTGAGGTATAATCAAGTGAAATTCATACTTGTCTGTTCAAAATTCATAAATTCACATATAAGCGCTCAACATAAAATGCAACAGACAATGCAATTGTAACATATTGGACGAGATAGTGAGCACGAACATGAATTTAAAACACTTTTGTTAACTCCTTTATGTACATTCTGAAAGCTGACAAATGACGGCTGAATCATGAAAAGCATGATTAAAACAGCACAAGTGGTCGTAGCACCGTAAACGCTACGATGTAGATTTTAGAACCAAATTTTATTTATAATAGAAAACTGAATACTGAAAAATACTTGAATGATTTCGAGTTTCAATGATTTTAATATTGTCTTTTACTAACGCGAATATGACACGTTAAAATTTAATTACTTTTATCGGATTAAAACGCGATTATAGCTTAACACGAGGACCAATCTTTGTTTTTTATATTATTTTCTTTTCTTTTTTATTATTATAGTTAATAACTTCAAGATGTCATGTGAATCATGGTGTAATGATTGCATCTTATTACAAACATTTTGTAAAACAAAATAACTTGGTGATTAAAAAGAGTGGCTGAGAGTTTATTGCCAGTTCTTCTCGTCCGTTCTACGTCCTGATTTGAGAACTGGGAGTAAATGTAAAATTAGAAGAATTTAAATTATTGTTTTATTTATATTGACGTTTATAAGTGTACATTATATTACCTAAATTAATAAATTTATTATTTGTCCAGACGTTTCGAATGCAGACTTGAATTTTCACAAAATTGCCATATACAATATAAATAATAAATCGCGTTTATTTGATAGTTTTTATTTTACTCATATACGAATTTATTTGATAACTAAAACATTTCTAATAATGGCAACATTGTTTACCTGATCGTAAGTAATGTCGTTAATATTAATTCGAAGGTTAATGGCCCTCTGTTATACGAGACAGTAAATACACGAACTTACCTTCATAACATTACAGCCAATCAAAAGACCTTCTTCAAGCCCCCTAATATTATTTCCACTTAAGTCCAGTTCCTCCAGCGCTGGTAGGTTATGTAGTTCAGCAGTTGAGAATATGGGGTTGAGGTTGTCTCCCAGCAGATTGTCAGCTAACACCAACTTAGTCAGGTTGCCTCGGATTCCAAATAACAGCCGATCAGGTAATCGTCGGAGGCTGTTGTAGGAGAAGTCCAACTCTTTCATTGGCAAACCGTATGAGGAGAATATCTGAAATATATTTTATAACATTACTAGTTGATCCGCTGGAGAAGGTGAAATTTTGGGGTTATATGTATGTATTTTTTTGATACCAAATAATAAAATATTCTTTACAGAGACACCCTAATCACCTAGTAGTATTTAATATGCTTATCGAACTATTCCTTTACCCACCAAATATATATATAAAAATCTGTAGAGCCGTTTCGGAGGAGTACGACCATAAACACCGTCACACAAGATTTTTATATATAGATCAATCACCATGAGGCATCTATCAAGATGAAATGGTTTAAAAGGGGTTAGACAATATTTATTGTATTTTATAAATAAATAAATAAAAAATCAACGATGTTTGACAAAAGAGAATTTAATTAGAATAAAAGATAAAAAATATATATGTCTGAGGAATGTAACTATTGAGATGACGAGTAAATGAAAAAATATATTGCGTCGACCACAAATTACTCGTAAAGGGAGGAAAATCATATGAAATAATATCTCGGTACCTATAGTAGAACACAGAAAACCCCCTTCATCATATATCCTACAACTGAGGATATACCATCATGTGAGCCGAACGCTTGTCTCATTGTGTATTTTTTTATTATGAAGAACAAAAACATTTGACCACTCTACGAGTATAACATCTGACAAACACGTTGATCGAAAGTGGCTGAAGGATAAAACAAAACACGATCACGCATATTTATGTTATTAACACAGAGTGGAAAAAAATATGTATATACATACGTAATATGTATATTGAAATATAATATATTTAATTAAATATTAAACTCGAACCACTGGTCCGTGCCAACAATCGCAATTTATTACCAAATATGAGTAACTAGTAGCAATTTATATTGAAATTTCTGTATCGAGTAGATATATTTAAACTAACCAAACGTATTGCTTGTTCAATAAAACTAATATGTTTCGGAGTATTGCTTTTGGTTTAATATCATGTTGTTCATTTTAACATTGTGTGGTAAATGTATATTAATTTTGTGGTTAAATTGCACAATTTATTTATTATGTAAAATATAATTGTAAATATTTAATCCCAACTATTAATTGCATCGCTTATAGCAACATTTTAAATAAGAACTTCATAAAACATTTCGCATTTAAATGAGAAGTCACTCAGAGAAGAAGATATATTGTCACTCGTAAGTCATAATACTTCTCGTTATGTTTTACTATAAGGACTTTGAATACTTAAGATAGCCCTTGGAGTCTTCTTAGTGGACTTGTTACAAATAACTTCAGTTATTGTATTTGTATTACATAAACACTTACACTTACATATTTTTTTTTCATTAAATGTACTATTATTGGTCAGCTTAAACGAAATAAGTCAACATAAATAAACATTTGCGTATTATTAGTAATTTAATTACTTAAACAATTACAGTTATTCCAAAGATCGCGTCTCAGTTCCGCCGCACAAGACGAGCAATAACAATTTCCCGCGCTTTTCTCTCCGTTCCACAGATTAAAAATCAGTGATTTGCATTGTCAACAGCTGTCTTCGAATATATAACCAACAATATTATTTATAGATCTGTATTTTCATTTCGTAATGATCTTCAAAATTACTGATATTAAATGAAAAGACCTAAAATAATATGAACGTACCCGGATAATATGAATATACCACGATATCTTGGATTAGTATTATTGCCACCTTACTTTTGTATATAATATTACCTTCAGAAATATTTTTACGGCCTCTCGACATGTTTCGGTTTTACCACCTGTAAGCCCCAAGAGTCTGTGGTAAGCGCGATGCATTTAACACCGAAGGTCTTGGGTTCGAATCCCAGGAACATAATATAATAAAAAATCTGAAGGCTGATCATCTATGAATGAATGCATAATACTTTATTGTACACCGTAAAATTACAAAATATACATTACAAAAATTATGTACTAGTTGCGGCCTTATTACTATTAGTATCTAACCTCTTCCACGCAACTATGTGAGGAAATTTCTAGAAATAATTTTGAATTTCGTGTTTGATGCACTAATGTAAATAAATATAACAACAATAAAACCACCTATTCACCCACAGCATTGGGTCAAGTCTAATAAGTAAAGACGTTTTAAAGTAAATAGTTTTATTTTAGATTTTCCATCAAAATTGAATTATTAAAATGTTAAGAATAAAATCCTGCATTTATTTGCCTTTCTTTTTTCAAATAGATACTTTACCGTAAGCTAAGTATTTTTAATTAACTACATAACTTTCTTAAACAACAAGATAACGTTCAAACTGAGCGAACGAGAAGCGTCAGTTTTGTTGCATCGTAAAAGCGGAGTAAAACACAAACGAACCCAGTTTTTAATTGAACCACATTATCGAAACGATACGAAAAGCAATTACACATTCTCCATTTAATTGTCACTCGTATTCGAACGCTAATGCAGAGTTTAACATGATGCTCAATTCACGAAAATAGTTGGCTGCGTTGTAACGTACTTTTACGACGCATCGTAAAAGTACGATACAAATAATATTTTAAAGTATGTAAAACAGCACACACACACACTTTAGATTCTACCTAATGTGTTAATAATCCCGTCAATATTCTAACAAATAATATTGTAAACCAGTTTCGTAATACTCCGATTTTCAAATTAAAACAATCTTTATCTAACAGATAAGAAATTGGCTTTAATAAAGTCTGATTGTTAACTAATAGATATGTCTTCTAGGCTTATGTCTCACCTGTATAATAAGAATAAGAAAATATTTATGTGACACACACACACAAACAAAAAGTAAAACGTAGGTTGACAGCGCATCATTGACTGATGTCCTGAATATCACCTAACATCAAATAAACCTCATGTTCGTCTGTCGAAATCTAATATAAAAAAAAGATGTAAAAGTTTTGAAATTCGGATGCGCGTTTCGGTTTCCGTCTATGAATCGTCGAACATTCGGGTACCATACTACATAAGAACTGATAATAAAATAGGTCGACAGCGCATCATTGGTTAATATCATGTGCGGTATCATATAAATCACCAAGTAAGCATTATGATAAAATTCCTAAATCTACTACATCTAATATATAAAATTCTTGTGTCACAATGTTCGTTCCCATACTCCTCCGAAACGGCTTTACCGATTTTTACCAAATTTTATAAACGTATTCAGTAGGTCTGAGAATCGGGTTCTATCTATTTTTCATACCCTTAAGTGATAAGGGTTGTCCAACCTTAATTTTTTTTTTTATTTTTGGACTAAATTATTTGTTTTTATTTTTTTATAAAGTGGCATTAAAAAGTACATACAACCCTAAATTTTTACTTTTTTATCAACAACCCCTGCTTTTTAGAAATTATTTACATGGCAAATCAACGTTTGCCGGGTCAGCTAGTTCTAAATATATATCTGTGTGTGATCTTAAGATCGGTGAAGCAAGCGTTTCCCCTGCGGTTATCAGATCATGAATGATCGCGTGCAATCTAATAGAAAACTGGATATTGTTACTCTCAGGTGCTCATTACCGCGAATATTTTCCTGTGAATCACAGAATAATTATACCAACTTGTTAAGAAATTATGCTCATTTATCGCTATAGGTATTCATTTTAATTGAGATTGAGAGGTGGATGAGTTGAGTGGATGGCCGAAAAAGCAATTTTGGTTTTGCACATGCCTGTTTGATTTTATGAGATACTCGCTATTTCAAAAATAATCACGAAGTCACAGTGGTCTCGAATCTACCAGTTTTTCGATAATTTTAATAATATCATCAGTCAGTAAAATTACATTCCTTGTTTAAAATAAAGACATTTAACGATTTTTGGTCCAAATATACTGATTTTAAGTGTCAAATGCGAAATCGGTAGGATTTTGCATTGACACTCGAAACCACTGTGAAGCATATTCATAATTTCAAATGAAAAATACGCCATATCATATATCGGTATTAATAATTATGAGAGAAACAACTTACGATTAGCCACTAGCATTAAATATTAAAAAAAAATCTGAATATACATTTTATACCAAAGGCTCAAATTATTAAATCTACTCTTTAGAATGAAAACCTTATAAAAATATGCCAAAACATTGTATATTATATATTTATGCAAATTTTTTGGGGGTTGACAAAGGGTGTGGAATTTCCTTTTTTTATCTTAGATATCGACAGACGAGCATGAGGTTCACTTGATGGTAGGTGATACCTCAGTCACTGTACGAGTATATCAGTCAATGATGCACTGTCAACCTACTTTTTACTTCGAGCATTCGGAAATCCATAGACAGAAACCGAAACGCACAATGTGCACTTCACGGTTTTTCCATCTATGAACGGTGGTTCGTTACCCGGTCGGAATTATCCGGGTTCTAAATTCAAGCGACGATAATTATACTACTTTATGAATATAAAGTGATATTAGTCACCTATAACAAACCTCAAACATAAACTCAAAACTAATTAACAGCACTATCGCCAGTGCTTTCGTTATATGTATCTTGTTCCTTTATTCGAACTTAGAATAACTTCAAAGATAACGTAATCTCGTCTATTGTATGTCTATGGAAATACACAAATGCAGAGATTGCAATGCGGAAATGACCACGTCACTGCATCCTTTCTCACGCGACACGCTCTTTACCGTTCACTTGCCAATTGTACCAAGGCTGTGGTATTTACTATAACAATTCTAAAGAACAATTGACTCGAACGTTTTAGATAATCATACACGAAAAGGAATCAAAATCTTCATGTTGCAAATCATATTGAAACAAATTGACTACGAAATTAAGAAGTAGAGATCTCTGCAACTGTAATGTTGACTATTTTCCCCGTTAATCTATACATTTAATAAAACAGCAAAATCAAAATTTCTGTACATTAAAAAATGTTACCAGAAATGGAGAGAGGATGATAAAAGTTGAGGAACAGTATAATATTTTGTCGGTCCCTCTGTTTGTTCACGCTATTCTCCGAAGATACTGAATCATGTTTGATTTACATTTGATTTTAATGAATTTGCAAAATTAATTTAAGGTGAATAGTGGGGCTTATTTAAAAGTCAGTATCATATCTACTAATTAAGTTTATACATATATTAATTATTGTGTTTTTGTGAAAGTGAATGCGTGTTATTCTCTTCCTTCTCCCAAAATGGTAAAAAAGCGTAAAGGGATCTACAATGGAAAACAGTTTGAAAAAGTAAATAAATAAAATTAACCTGTGTCGGCAGAGACTGCTGTCCTGCCCATCGCTGGCTGAATGATACAATCGGAGCTCCATATGGCAGGGGAGGGAAGTCGCCAGGGAACACGACGTGGTCACAGTTCATCAGTATTCGTAACTGCAGCGCTCTGTCCACTTGCACTTTACATCGGCAGGGATAGCGAAGGTCGTCGTTCAGCTCAGAACATGGCACCCAGGGTTGTTGGCAGAACGCCAACGGCATGAAGAGGAGTAGAAGTATCCACATCTTGCACTGTAATGAACAAAATATAAGGTTATTTCCAACTCTTTTGTGCTTATATTCTATACATATTTGTGCTTATCTTCTATACATATAATCTATACTAATATTATTATCAATAGGAAAGATTTGTATGTTTGTTTTCTTACGATTTAACTCAAAACTCTCGACCGATTTTAACAATTTTTTCACCAATAGAAAGCTACATTATCAGCGAATAACATAGGCATTTTTGTATAGTACATCTACATTGCATCCGTGTGACGCTGGGGCAAGTATATTATTATATGTTATTTCGGTTTTTAGGAACTTACTCTCAGAAGAACAAATATTTAGCCTTAACCATATAATATTCAACTGAAACGAAAGTAAATTTACTTACTAAGGCATTTTTTCTTTAATCTTTTTAAGTAACAAGTCTCAGCGTTCATTTCAACTCATTTACAAAATGGTTATATTAATGGTATTCATTATAGATATTATTAGATCTTTTAAATTAATAAATGACTATATGCACCTACAGCATATTTAATTATATAATAATTAGAATTAATCAGATAATTACTTTTATTAACATTAAATAATAAATTGATGATATAATTCATTAAAATATTTTACTCTTGTTTTAAAAAGTTTACAAACCTCCCGAACATTTGAAAACTACAAAAATTTAAAGTAAAATTTATGTACGTAGTTTCTATCAATAATAATATTTTACCAAACTATTAAGTATTCAAAGATTTATACTAAAAGTTTCTGAATTTGAAACTAGCAAAGATTTGAACTGCCATCATCGAGCCTTTGCAAACTATTCTCGTTATTCTTGTTGTGAAAATAAAGTTATCTTTAAGAAAATACATGTCTTAGGTGAGTATTAAATCTGCTTCACTGAGCTCGAATAATTTCATAACGATTTTTTTACTCCGTACTCACAATACGGCGGGGTCGTTGGCGGGTTTGGTAGAAAACCTACATTGCGCATCGATGGGTCGCGGGTTCGAATCCCGCCGGGATTCTGTTCTTATAATTTTCTATAAGCATGTGTTCCCCACGCCTCTTTACTTCGGGCATTAAACGGGTGGAAGAAATATCCAATTTCCGATCGGGTAACGTACCACCATTCATAAATGGAAAAACCGTGAAGTGCAGATTGCGCATTTCGTTCTCTGACTATGGATTTCCGAATGCTTGAAGTCAAAAAGTAGGTAGCACATAATTGACTGATGTTCTGTGGCTGGGGTATACCTACCATCAAATGAATCTCATGCTCGTCTGTCGATATCTAACATTTATTTGGTTTATTTGGTTGAAAAGCAACCTATGTCTCTTCAGCTTTCTCCAAAATATATAATTAATCCAACAAAATAAATCAATCAACATAAAAATAAATCCTTACACTTATCCTTATTTAAAAAAAATATGCAAGTTTTTCATATACTACTATTATAAGTAACATCAAATTAGTATACGTGATTTAAAAAATACCTTCATAAATTATTAAAATTCACTAGCACTGTTAATATCACATCATATAACACTATTTACACTCTAGCACTAGCAATAATATCTAACTAAATCACCCGCTCAGTTAACAAATACCCAACTGACTTGTATTTGGTTACAATAACTGCAACAGTGTCAAATTAGTCAACAATATCAATTAAGGTTTGTTATTATAGTCATCTAATCTACGAGTAATTAAATGATAATATAGCATTAGAATTATACAAATTGCTGCAAATCTGAATATTCAATGACTGAATAAACGCGAACTTATCGACAGACTAGAGGTTCTTGATGTTTGGTGATCGACGGATGATAGAATATTTTTAAACATGTTTTCCTATGCTAGTTTGAGAATTAAACGGGTGGGAGACAGTGGCGGGACTACCATACAAGCCCAAAAGCCCGGCTTGCCGTCTACAATGTAATATGTGTTTATATAAAAAATATTTAATTACGTAATTATAATATATGTCATATAATTTACGTTAAGGGCATTATTATTCTTTGTATGGTTGAAGCAACCGGGCTTTTGGGCTTGTATGGTGATTCCTCCACTGGTGGAAGGTAGGAAGACTTTCATAGATGCGTAGTACAACGTGCGAAAGGTAGTTGCTAGCTTAATCGACAATAAATATACCAAATGATCAAATACCCAGGGGTAGTGATGAGATCTAAAGTAAGATTAACGGGATATCAAGCTCAAAAAGAGTGCAAGGCTGGTTTTGGGTGCAGGAGGCTATTATGAAACCAATTATTATTATCACCCAAACCCACTAATTATGAAAAGAAGAGTTATAATGGACCGATGTGGAAGGAAATTCTTCATCTGTTTAAGAAGTATTATTGCAAGAGTCCTTGAAGATGGAATTAGAGGTTTACGAAATGTATCGTGCTGTCACGTTCTCTCGTTCAAAGTAAAATGGCCATAGTACTCTTAGAATTGTAGTAGGTACATACCAAAACCTAGTGAACTGTATCGTTTTAGATACATAGATAGAAAAATATTAAAACTCAATTAGGATAACTAACGTCAATAAACGATAACGATAATAAAATAGATCAAATGGGTAATTAATTGATAACCTGCGATTTAGGCTTCAACAACCGTCTGATGATAACCCTCATGCTCTTCTTACATCTTACGATATCTGACAAAAATATTAGCCTCCTTCAAATTAAAATTCAAACTATGAGAAGTTATATCAGGCAATTTCGGATAGAACCGTAATAAGATTACACAACTTTATAGCACTCGTCGGATAGCAACGAGCCGTGAAGTTTGTATTAACATGTTCTATATACATAATTAATTACGGAAGAAGGAAGGAAATAGATAATTTTGATGTCAGTAAATTATACATCATAATATTTTATAATTTGAGCTCTTATTCAACGAGATGTTTATAATGTCTATTTAATTTTAGTATCGTTGGTACATATGCCTTATATATATTTGTTTACTTCTTCTGGCCATTTCAGCTACAACTCGTTTAATGCACGAAATAGTCAATTCTATTGATCGGCAGAGAACGAAACCGCATTCAATGTATGCTAGTTATAATATTGTTCAAGAAGAGAGTCAATATTTCGTAGCTTCGAAACTACTTAAAGGACTACCTAGGAGAAAGATAAAGAACACAAGAAAATATCCTAGTCAAGCCGCTTCCATGGCTCAATGGTATGCGAGATTAGTTAAGCTGTGGAAGTGCTCTGGATGCTTCTATTCCCGGGGACACAAGATTTAAAAAAAATATTCGGTTAAAAAGTACTACGAATATTTATAAAGAAAAGTTATCAGTGAAACGGGCATGGAATTGTGTCTACCCCATGCCTGCCTAAGGGACTTCACAATTATTATTTTTTTATGTCAGATATCGACAGCATGAGGTTCACTTGATGGTGGGTGATACCTCAGCCACAGAACATCAGTCAATAATGCGCTGTCGACCTAATTTTTACTTCGAGCATTCGGAAATCCATAGACTGAAACCGAAACGCGCAATATGCACTCCACGGTTTTTCCATCTATGAACGGTGGTTCGTTACCCGGTCGGAATTTAGATATTCCTCCTACCCGAAGTTACCAGACGTGAGGAAAACATGCTTACAGAAAATTATAAGCATATGCTCCCGGTGGGATTCGACCCCACGACCAATCGATGCGCACGGCAGATGTTCTACTGAACGCGCCAACGAGCCCGTCAAATCACATAAGAGAATATCCAGACTATCACAGCATAACGTCATACAAGTCTCAATAAATTCAAACCTGAAACACCAATAGTTCAAACATGAACCAACATGATGATTTCATGAAAGTTTCAAAGCCAAGTTATAGGAAGCTATTAAGCAAGTTTCACATTCGTTCTCTTCTTCCCTGTACTAAGGACAACCTAGTTACAACTTGTCCCAACTCTGACCGTGCATTAACACAATTTACCCGACAATGTACGCTAAAGTCGCTAACTGCCCGGCTTTGTATAATACCGCTATGTTGATATGAAAACTTTCACCATCCGGTGTATTTTGATGTCGTTCAGTTAAAGTGGTAAAGTTTTTGGTAGTAATGGTTGAATATTATATTTGAAGACTGTGCATACAATTTTGTGATCAGTAAAAGAATGTCAAAAATAATTCCGGAATTTGAGTCTCTACAAAGTTCGCGGTTGCTGTAGTATTCCAGTTTTACGATAATTTACAACCATACAATTTACTCTGTTCTTTTAATGTTTTGCTTAATATCTAATTTAAAAAGTATAGATATTATTAATTATAATATGTATTATAAAGAAATATGCAGTAGTCCATCCAAGTAGGTACACTATAAATTTTAGCCTATATGTAATTTTGATGTATAAACAATAATACTGTAAAGTTTCATCAAAATCTGTTCAGTAGTTTTTCGTGAAAGAGTCACAAATATCCTCACAAACATTCACATTTATAATATTAATAGAATTATTATTTTTAAATACATAATAGACATGTTAAATTTTTTTTCTTACCTTGTTTGATGTCTACTACTATATTGTATAATTATTATATTTGAAATACAATGCTAGATATAAACGGTTATTTCACTTCTTTTTTATAACGAGATGTATAAATTTCTTGTATGGTCAGCCCAGCCGGCTTAGCACGACCGCCACGCGATATGTCGCGGACGAGAGAAGACGAACTAAGATATAAGATATCTCGATATATTAATCTCGACATCGACAATTTTGATAGAAAAGATATCTCCATCGACAAATATATCTATTTTTGATATTAAAAGTCGAGTTTTAAGTGTAAATGTCATGTGTTAGACCCGAAAGAAATAGAGTGATAATCGATTAAAACACGAGAAAACGGTCGACAAAATTTTGTCGCGGTTGTCATGCTAGACCGGCAGATTAATGTTTCATCTGGTACAAACTTAATATGACGAATAAATGTAAGCTGAAAGAGACTCATTGTTAAATCAATTAATGGAAATTGATATAATATTCATTGGCAACGCTCTTAATTAATGGAAGTGTCTGCGGCATATTGTTACACAAATACATGTAATATAACTTTGCAGTGTGCCGTATGGAGTACGCTTGAATGGTGTAACTACATATCGTCGGTTCAAAGGTAAAACTTACTAAGTGCAATTTTGAATAAAAATATTTTTTGTCACTATTGCTTATTTTAAGCGTAAACCTAAGGTACGAACAAAGTACTAATTGCGTATTGTGGTCCATAACTAAACTATGAAGCGCAATACACACTTAATAATTTGTTCTTATCATAAATACTTTTTTATACAAAAAATATTACAGCATCGTGAACGCAATATACGAGTAAATGGCTTGCCATATTAATGCAACAATAAAAAGGCAAATAATGATTATGCCCTTAACGTAAATTATATAAATCATATATAACATATGATTACGTAATTATATAAGATATACCTTAACACGTAATACGTGAAAGTCGGTAAGTCGACAAAAGTTTGACTTGTATGCAGGTCCCGCCACTATTTTCTAGGTAATCTAAACGTTACTTAATTTATAGGAAAAAAAAAGTAAAAACTAGTGATGTGTTTGTAAAAAACCTAAATCCACGTATACGGATATCAGACACATCATTAGTAATAACTATCATAACGTACTATGACAACTTTGTAAATAATTATACGTATTTTATAGAAAATGTTGAACGTAATATATTCAAAGGTCGATAACGAATCGAACGAATTGGTATGCACGTACTAATTGGGTTGTTGAAACCAAAGATCTTCTGTAATCTATAATATTTACTATGAAACAAAAAAATTTTGCGCAACTATGTTATTAAGTTTGATGCGTTTTTTACTATCCTTGGAGAATTCCTTCGGGAAGCTTAACTTGGGCGCTAGTTATTGAATTTCTATTCGAATCACCAAATTGGCTCCAAACCCATTTAACTAAACGTAACTAGTTCCGAATAGTTAATTGGAATTGTAATAACATTTATTGGCAATCAACTACACATATGTCATTGCGTGTATTGTATTTGACTGCTATCGCTACGTGATTGATACTCCTCTTTGATTGAACAACATACGCTTTGGAATTGAAATCTCAATACATTAAGCCCTGTTAGGGCTTCGAATATAGATTAGTATATTGATATTCAAGTGATTAGCTTACAACAGCTGTACTAGCAAGAAATGTAGGATATTACACTACAGTTAGGGTTGCCAGGTTTGAAAATGGAATAAATGGTCAAACCAAGGGCGGACGCAGGGGTGACCATTTATTCCATTTTCAGGGGGTAATGACCTCTGATATTTTTTCTAAGCTCTTTGACAGGTTTATTAAATATACTTCAATTCAAAAATATAAATATACTCGACGTAAAAAGTAGGTCGACAGCGCATCATTGACTGATGTTCTGTTGCTGAGGTATCACCTACAATCAAATAAACCTCATGCTCGCCTGTCGATATCTAATATAAAAAAATCTTGACTATATGACCCTCCTGATTTGAAAGCTGGATCAGCCCTTGGACCTAGCATGAACAATTTGCGAGAAAGTTTTTTTTTTATAGTATAGGGGGCAAACGGGCAGACGGCTCACGTGATGGTAAGTGATCACAGCCGCCCATAGACATCCGCAACACCAGAGGGCTTGCAGGTGCGTTGCCGGCCTTTAAGAAAGATGTAGGCTCGCTTCTTGAAGGTTTCCAAGTCGTATCGGTTCGGAAAAACCGCCGGCGAAAGCTGATTCCACAGAGTGGTTGTGCGAGGCAAGAAGTTGTATCGTCATTCTGTCAGTTATATGAGTAATTATTTTTAATAACAAATTGTTCTGCTAGGGCCATATTGGCTTACCAAATATTTGGGTGAAAGGCTGGCAGCCTGAATTATAAAAAAAACATTATAGTACTTAGATATTAGGTTAATATTATGTTTTTGGAAAATACTTCTGATGTACTTCAAAGAATAAATGAAGATATTAATTTAAAACGGATATATATTATAAATATATATAATTATATTTTTATTGGATTTATTAACTTGTTTCCAGATAATTTGAAGTAATTATAATCGGCCTTAGTTCGTGTTCTATTATTAGAAAACTACTATTTTTTAGCATTGTTCAAATGTTTACTTATAATGTAAATCTGTTACAAAGTATGTACAAATGTAAATTTAAAAAAAATATTTTGATATTGCACTGTTGACATTATAAAAAGTCATTAAATTTATGAAAAAAAAAATATTTTTAGTTTTTAGAATACTTAATCCTCACGAACATAGTTTGCCCAGATATTGAAATGTGAACTGTTAGTAATTCCTGTAGCTTAACGCGTCACAAAGCAGCTTTATTGATATGAAGCTTTAGCAGCATTATCGATAACGGCTATATATTAAAGCTATTAAGCTGTGAAGCATTCTAAAAATCCTCATCAATATATCGAGGTTATAATCGTGCTAAACCCCAATAAGTATGAAATTGAAAGTTTAGAGACAAAATGACCTAAGATATATGTACAAAGATAAACGCTGTAGTTTATTAATATATTTTTATGTAACAATATGATTGACAAGACCAAAAAAATCAATAATTTCAACTAATAAGAAAACTTAGGTAACATAAAAATATAAAATTAAATATACTTATTATTATAAAAATAAAACAATAGCCTAGATCTTAACTAATTATAATATATATACACCCTCAAGAAAACTGCCATGCGGTATGGTTCCACGGATACTGGCACTATTTCCTCGCTGAATGGCGAGGCTTATTCGCTGGGCGAAATAGGTACCAGCTCTGGGCTCCCCTGAAGCATGGACCAGCCGCATGGACAAATCCTTCACAAATTTTTTCGTATGCGCCGACCAAGGACCCAAAGTTTCAAATGCTAATGCCGCAAATTCGTAAAAACGCTGTTAAATATTTGTTATGTGATATACAATCACTCCTCAATACATCACGCTTTATAATACAGCAGAACTAAAAGCACTTTTTTACACTATTCAAAGGTTGTACACATGTCTTATGTTCAATGGATTGCGTTTAAGCCTGTATTTACACGGGTAGTCGAACGTGGAACCAACGCATTACGAGTCCGAGCTCTTACAGCTACGCCAACCGCTGTTTGCCATACATGCTAACATGAAAGGTACAATACATCAGCCGTGTTAAAAAGTCTATCTTCTATAACACGCTTGGCCATCTGGTGATCCCATTACGGGTACATTCATTTCTAGCTAAGCCCTTTGCTGTAAAGATGTGCGAAATTCAAGATGACGAGTAGACGCCCTCTCCTTCTATACTAATATTATAAAGAGGAAAGATTTGTATTTTATAATGTTTGTATTTTATGAATAAACTCAATGACTACTGAACCAATTTTAAAAATTCTTACACCAATATAAAGCTACATTATCAGCGAGTAACATAGGCTGTTTTTGTGTAAAGTACATCTAATTTGCACCCGTGTGAAGCCGGGCGCGTTGCTAGTATTAAATAAAAAAACAGCGTCTACTGATTAGGTTCCTACTACAGATAAGTGATATTTTGTTTGAAAACAATCAGCTCTTCGGCGTAGGCCACTTGTTTCCCCTATTACATTCTATACTTTCCTCTGTCTGGCTATTTGCATTCAGTTTGGACTGAAAAAGTAGCTGAAGATGTATCTCCAATTTTTCTTGGGATTACTTTCCTTCATCTATACCTAGTATCATGTTTATGTATCCGTTAGTTTGAACAACTGAAGCATTAAACCAGTGGAAGGAATGTCGACGTTTTATACATTTAACGAACCGGAATTCATAGAAAAGCCGTGAACTATGAAACTGCACGATTGTAAATGCTCCAATTAATAATTCATAGTATTGTAATTTAAATCTTGTTGTGAGTTGTCACATATATGAATTATTCATTTTATGTTTTTTAATTTCCGAGAGACGAACTACCTATTCTGAGTGTATAGGGTAAGAATGCCGAATATGAGATGCCATTTTTATTTTTGGCCGCACAAAGTAAATAATTGAACTAACAGCTATGAAAATTACAATGTTCGATTGATTAATATATGAAAGACAACTTAGCACTAAGTATAATACATTTTTTCGTTACCTATATTAAATAATAATAGAAGATTCAAAAATTATGTCATAGGATTCATATCATAAGATACTAAGGGTAACTAATATGTGATAGTATCTCATATTTGGTTCTTTTGTGTTTGAGATTCACGTTTAGAGAAAAAATAAAAAATAAATTTAAAATGAAACGTTTTGGCAAGACTTCAATCAATAATATCATACCTTTACCAGTATATAATTTATCATTAATAGATCACAAAATAAAACAAATACGCCAGTGTCTTATGTCCAGTTAATAATAGTAATTCATACTAATAGAATTACTGGCATAGACTGGCACTGGGCTATTAATACATCGGATCCCGTCAATAAAGACAATTACGAAAGTTAGATCTGACTTTGATTCTCTTAGGAATTCTTGTACTAAAACGATATAAAATGTTTATTATTACTTTAATAGATAAACACATATACTATACCTATTATAATTATCATACAAATATACATATATGTACATTAAAGATACTCACGACATATTATGTACTTTACGGTATTTCAATTTATCAACGATAGTTGATGGTTGATTCGGTAACCCTACCACCTCTTCAATGGGCGATTAAACATTTTTGCTATTTAATTTTTATTATATTCGCGAAATTCGAACCCACGACCCATTGGGATCCATTTTGATGGAATGTTGTATGGTGTGGAGGAAGGAAGGCTGCTCATCCTCTAATCTGAAGGGAGGATACTCGACCAGTCTAACCACTGACTATCCGGACGTAAGGCCCCACTGGTTGATGTCAAGATATTGTACATTTATGTACATGTACTCAGCGCTCGAAAACACTTTGATAGCACGATTCAGAATTATTGACGTTTTCGTACAGATTTTAAACATACTATATAAAGTACTCCTCTTTTATCAATCGGGTAAAAACCCTTCAAAGCGCAAGTACACGCACGAACCTGTAACGGACAGAGTTTTACCAAAGCATTTCCCTTTAATTCCCACATTCACACGAGCGAGCTGTCGGGACGGACCACTTCACGGGACATAAAGCTTTTATGGAGACACACGGCCCATCCCTCTATACAACCTTACTGACTACTAAACCGTAATTCAACACCCGAGTTTCAGTGCATTTTTGAACCCTTGCAATTCTTTGAGAAATTACGTTAAACACTCTTCATCTACGATTTCATCGGCTTTATTACAGAATATAATATCGTCATTTAATTAAATTTATTTTGTTTCAAACCAACTATTCATATGTACACAACATAAGTTTAAATATATTATATCTTTATTCATTATCATCATTAAATTATATAATATTCTAAAAAAATATTTTTTTAAACAAACATAATTAAATTCAAAATCAGAATAGAAACAAATATTAATTTAGTAGTCACAGATGCGTTGTGGGCCTTTTAAAATGTATAGGGTTGTTTTTGAAATCAAAGATGTCGTAATTGTTGGGAGCGTGGACTGTTGTGTTGTGGAAATCTTTAATCTGACGTTACAAGAAAATAATCCCGATTAGAAGTGTTACCGTATTATGAACTTAAAACTACCATATTAAATTAAATTTGTGTTGCCATCAACATTAAGGCATCGAGTGAAAACGGCATACACGGTCTTGTTGTGCGTGAAATGAAGTTACACGTAAATCTTAGTGCTCGATTTCCATACATCAAGGTGATGCGGATTAAACAATTATGATAATTGTCTGTAACATTATTTTTAAGTATTATTTGTACTGGATCAATGTTATATGAATTAAATATTATAATTACAGAATCTCCATGAAGAGGAAAGAAGTTACTATATGTTATACTTTCACATGACAGCCTCCATGGTTCTGTGGGAGACGCGTTGTGTTTAGCATGGAGGTCCCTGGTTCGAATCCCGGTTAAACAAGGTAAAAAATTGTTTCGGTCGAGCAGGGCACAGACTGATCACATACTTGCCTGTAAGTGACCAGTGAAACAGACACAATAATTTGTTTGCCCCATGTCACGAGGAACCGGGAATGCACTTTTATGTTATGCTTTTATTTCTTAACAGCCTTTACTATGTAAAATATTATAGTAGTGATGAAATAAAAAAAACCTTGTTTTATTACTGACATTCAGCTTACAATATGGCGAGAAGATAATGTATAAATTTTATCCTGAACAGTCTGACAGTCTCTAAATTAAAAATGGCTTAAAATATAGTTTATGTTACCTAGAAAAGATAATAAACTTCACTATACGTACATAATTTGAGCGGCCATTGAAAAAAGTAGAACACAGTCTCGTCAAAGTCAGACTTGCTCACAGAATCCAAGCAAAAATGTTCGTTCCCAGTTAGTACCAATTTAGTCAAAAACGTCCGGCGGAGAAAGGAATACTGTATCGGGAATTTCAATTTCATTTGCGAATATACTCGTAGGAAGACTCCCAACAGCCACTACGACTATTTTTAATCAAGTTTACATTTTGTATAATATATATCCTGTATTGGTTAGAAAACCGAGACCACCAAAATATCCGAAATACTTCGCAAACACAGATGCACAATAAGTTAGTATCATATCAATGTTATTTTTCTTTTCTTTTCTTTGATGTCAAACGTTGACAGGTTTCCTTTGAACACGTTTCGACTTCCGAATGTGAAGTAAAAATAAAATAGGTCAACTGCGCATTACTTATTAATGTTCTATGGTCGATGCATCAGATAGCTATTGAGTTTCACACTCGACTGGTGACATTATTTTTTATCCATATAAATAAAAATCAATGTAAGAATGTTTGTCCTCTGTGCTCTCCTAACCTATTAATCTGATTATGATGAACTTGCCCGCGAAGGATCCTGGCCCCAAAAAAAAACCACATTTTTTTGTTACTTTACGTGGAATTGCAATAAATCGCGGATATTGCGTTGATAGTTGAAAATCAAGGTGCAATATATGTTACCTCTTATAATCACTGTGTCCTTAGTATGTGGTAGATGCATTTCTGTATCCTTTAAAATCGGTCTAACTATCAGTGTTAGGGAACAGTCAGTACTTCACCAAACCTCTGTATTTATATACTTTGGTCATGAGAACTAATTAACCTCTCACCGTTCATTAATTATCTAGCACTAGGCCAAGGAAACATTTATAACTCATAAGTTTTTCTTATAGTTTAAAATAAATTTCAAAGTTAAATTGTACATAGTTTCCTCTTCAAGTTATAAAAATGCACAAAGAATAATATATATCTTAATCTATGTAAATTTTTATTACTTTTCCGTTGTGTAGCGCTTAATGAGATTCTCTGTTCTAGACAATGCAAACTCTTTTATAAGAATTATGTTATAATAATTGAGAAAAACTTGCAAATGATGTAAGTTTAAATAGCTTTTGGATCAAAATGTGTGTACTTGTAGTTTAAACGGTATTTGGGTTTTATGTATGAATTTCATAGTAGTTTTTTATTTAATTTATTTTTTGTTTAAAGAAAGATTAATTTAAGAAATTTCAGAAAACCACTAAGGTTTACAGTGTAACGGTATTGAGAATCTTCACGTAAACAGATTGAATTTTACCAATTACAATACTTAACTATAACGTTATACTAATTTCATAAAATATATCCCAAAAAAATATATATTTAAGATAGCTAATACCAGTACCTGCACAAATTCAAGTAAAGTATAGGGCATTATTTTCTTAAATATTATTATTAATATGTCCTATCTCAAAGGTTAGTTAGAAGATCTTAAAAGTATCTTGAGATAACACTTTTTGACTGAAGACAGCAGTATAGTAGTTTTAAAAATTCTCTACAAACGTACTGTGAAACAAACCTTGTAAATGCAAATTACATTTACTTTACATGCATAATATTCTACTTCATATTTTTACATTAAATAGCCATTCCTTTTCACAATACGACACGAA
Organism: Anthocharis cardamines; assembly: GCA_905404175.1. Taxonomy (NCBI): domain Eukaryota; kingdom Metazoa; phylum Arthropoda; class Insecta; order Lepidoptera; family Pieridae; genus Anthocharis; species Anthocharis cardamines. The sequence continues at coordinate 9,232,259 of FR989959.1, forward strand.
CGATTTTTTTTTAAATAAATGCAAAAAATCTAGACACCCTAAAAGCTATGAATGTAAATCGAGTAGAGGCTCATCAAACTTTGTTGGCGTCGCGTTCTAGAGAGTTCGTTTTTCTGGAGGCGTTTTCAAACTCATTTTCATATTGCGGACGTCGCTACAAACTACACAGGGAAACTCCAATTAAGCGAAGATTTAAATAGTTAGATGTGCCCTTAAATAGGCACAAAATTATTCCCATAATATATGACGCGGTTAGGTCGGCATTTAATGTTTTAAATAGCGTGATGTCAGCACTACTGACATCACTATTCTCTTGTGAATCCTGAATCAATGTTTCGTAATTAAAACACCAACAATAGGTTGCGTTAATCTCTTTTAATCACTTCATTACAAAGCAAGAGAGGTCCGCTGAGTCTGGCCGGCGATACCAGACTGCCTTCTGAACTGACAAGCGGCCATATTTATACAGAGTTTGACGTAAACAAATGAGTCATAACATGTCACTGTCATTTTACAAAATGAAAGTTAAGTCAATACAATCTTCAATAGTTTCTTTCTTTAAAATAATCAATTATTGATAGTAAATAAACAAATGGTAATAATAATCAGATGCTGCGCCGATACGGCCGTTCTGACCGGCGGTGCGCGCTCTGCACCTGCCGTCTGCATTACGTTCCTTCGTAGAGATCTTGAAGTTTTTCTGTAACAATAGAATGTTTCTTCTGAGATTGGTATCTGTGCACCTTTTGTGGTACATAAGTATTCAGTGATTTATAATGTAGTGTATACTGTGGCACTTTGTTGTTGCGTACTCTGTGGTACATTATTGTTGTGTACTCTGTGGTACTTTGTTGTTGTGTACTCTGTGGTACATTGTTGTTGTGTACTCTGTGGTACATTGTTGTTGTGTACTCTGTGGTACATTGTTGTTGTGTACTCTGTGGTACATTGTTGTTGTGTACTCTGTGGTACATTGTTGTTGTGTACTCTGTGGTACATTGTTGTTGTGTACTCTGTGGTACATTGTCATAAATTGCCGTACACTGTGGTATATTGTCATATTATATTGTCGTATTCAGTGGTACATTGTGATTTTCATTTATGTGTGACTTTTTGTTGATAAATAATTAAGAAATGAATACGTGCCCTTTTTAGTCAGCTGCTTCTTTATGTTGTTGCTCAACCATACTGGCTCGCGAAGTAGATAGTAGAGTTGGCTGTTGCTGAAGGGCCGTCGTCTGCCGCCAATACGTTTATACAGACAGGTGGTGCGTGGTCTGCACTAGCTTTGTTGATCCTCGTTGTGATACCTTAAACACAGAACAATTTTCTCTGAGTATGATATCTGTAAGCAACTTGCGTTGCCTATAATAAACACACAACAGGGTCTCAAAGATTGAATGATGGATTCTCGAAGGATATTGTAGGTTTTTTTTTTGGAGGTCCTTATAAGGTTTCTCAAAGTGTCTCGTAGAATCTCGTTTTGAGGAAACGAAGATATAAAGTTTTTAGAGAATGTAGGATAATTAATATGAGTTTGATTTCAAGTCAATGTAAACTGAAAACGACTCACCGTGTAAGATGGTGATTAATCAAACAATAAACAGAGGTCTTGATTTAGCAATACATGCACCTCTGATGTAGGTGGTTGCAGTTCCATTGATGTTGTAGTAGAGTTACTTGCCGATACGGTTATCTAGTCAACTGGTTTAGGTACCAACGGCGTTGATCATGTGCAACTTTTCTTGGATAGCTGCTCTGAAACATAATCACATTGAAACAATAAAAACTTTTAAAGTGAAGTATTTTCGTTTAATGTTGATGTAAGCGTTGCTTATTTTTCTCAGCAGTTTGAGTTATTCTCTGAACAATATGTTGGGTAATTTCCTCTATATTAACGATTTGGGTACCAATATCAACCAAATTCAGTTTTGTCATCAACTCATCAGTGTCATCGGGGCAATGCCGGTTACCCAATAATCGGTGCAGTTCACTGATGGAGCCAGCTAGAGAGACAGCTGGAGTTCTTCAAGAGTATCCAGTTGTAGAGTCGAGTAAAGTTCTGCCAATCTTCAGTTCCGTAATTTTTGATTATTATTGAAGCATTTGGAGGTTACTACTATCATTCAACTTGACCATATGCTCGGCTTACTCCTGACGCTTTAAGTTTAACATTAATGCCAATGCAATAGTCTGAATTCTCGCCAGAATTCTCTTCCTCCATCAACTGTGATAAATAGTATGCATGTAACCACCATAGCCACTCAGGTATCTGCTCTTTCCGCAATCCTGTTTCTGCTTCCCATCAACGATATGGTTTTTCCTTATAAGTGGCTTCCTGAGGCGCGTAATAGTTGGTCGATTGATGATTGATCCTTTTACATAAACATCTTTGTTTGTGTCACGTCATTTATATGTGGCCACTCCCCTCCTCAATTTGCTGATGTAAGGGGTGTGGTCACTTCCTTTGTATGGCTGCGGCGATGGATGTCAAATCAGCAACTGTTGTTGCTTTTGTATTCATTAATACGATGTGCAATCACTTATTGTAAACACACACAATGACTACTTCCACAGTATGATGATGATCCAACTTATCTTTTGTGATTCTTATCCAAAGAACCCCAACACGTGACAGGAACTCTGAAATATCCTTTGATGAACCGTAAACAAAGAAATAGAAAGAATATAACGAGTATCCCTTTTCTGTCTCATACAGGTCGCTTCCGAACTGAAAACAAAAATAATAAAACAGTACATCTGTTCATATTTACATCACTCAAGTAAAATAACCTCGTGAAGTAAACTATTCACTCAAGTAATGAGGCCCATGTCTCGACTTACATTTAGTTAAGTACAGGTACCTGCAATACATATAAAGCGATACACAAAATAAATTATGATACGTACGCTTATTATGTGTCACAAAGCACCAACGTAATTTCTCATAAGCAACAAATCGCTGTCGGCTATTCAATTCTGTAACGAACTCAATCTACCGTCAATATGGACAAAAATCAAACAAAATCATTGTCCTTATCTGTGGGCGAATAAAAACGCAGAGGAACGGCGTTCGTATCCCACTTCTGATGACGCGGTTAGGTTGGCATTTAATGTTTTAAATAGCGTGATGTCAGCACTACTGACATCACTATTCTCTTGTGAATCCTGAATCAATGTTTCGTAATTAAAACACCAACAATAGGTTGCGTTAATCTCTTTTAATCACTTCATTACAAAGCAAGAGAGGTCCGCTGAGTCTGGCCGGCGATACCAGACTGCCTTCTGAACTGACAAGCGGCCATATTTATACAGAGTTTGACGTAAACAAATGAGTCATAACATGTCACTGTCATTTTACAAAATGAAAGTTAAGTCAATACAATCTTCAATAGTTTCTTTCTTTAAAATAATCAATTATTGATAGTAAATAAACAAATGGTAATAATAATCAGATGCTGCGCCGATACGGCCGTTCTGACCGGCGGTGCGCGCTCTGCACCTGCCGTCTGCATTACGTTCCTTCGTAGAGATCTTGAAGTTTTTCTGTAACAATAGAATGTTTCTTCTGAGATTGGTATCTGTGCACCTTTTGTGGTACATAAGTATTCAGTGATTTATAATGTAGTGTATACTGTGGCACTTTGTTGTTGCGTACTCTGTGGTACATTATTGTTGTGTACTCTGTGGTACTTTGTTGTTGTGTACTCTGTGGTACATTGTTGTTGTGTACTCTGTGGTACATTGTTGTTGTGTACTCTGTGGTACATTGTTGTTGTGTACTCTGTGGTACATTGTTGTTGTGTACTCTGTGGTACATTGTTGTTGTGTACTCTGTGGTACATTGTTGTTGTGTACTCTGTGGTACATTGTCATAAATTGCCGTACACTGTGGTATATTGTCATATTATATTGTCGTATTCAGTGGTACATTGTGATTTTCATTTATGTGTGACTTTTTGTTGATAAATAATTAAGAAATGAATACGTGCCCTTTTTAGTCAGCTGCTTCTTTATGTTGTTGCTCAACCATACTGGCTCGCGAAGTAGATAGTAGAGTTGGCTGTTGCTGAAGGGCCGTCGTCTGCCGCCAATACGTTTATACAGACAGGTGGTGCGTGGTCTGCACTAGCTTTGTTGATCCTCGTTGTGATACCTTAAACACAGAACAATTTTCTCTGAGTATGATATCTGTAAGCAACTTGCGTTGCCTATAATAAACACACAACAGGGTCTCAAAGATTGAATGATGGATTCTCGAAGGATATTGTAGGTTTTTTTTTTGGAGGTCCTTATAAGGTTTCTCAAAGTGTCTCGTAGAATCTCGTTTTGAGGAAACGAAGATATAAAGTTTTTAGAGAATGTAGGATAATTAATATGAGTTTGATTTCAAGTCAATGTAAACTGAAAACGACTCACCGTGTAAGATGGTGATTAATCAAACAATAAACAGAGGTCTTGATTTAGCAATACATGCACCTCTGATGTAGGTGGTTGCAGTTCCATTGATGTTGTAGTAGAGTTACTTGCCGATACGGTTATCTAGTCAACTGGTTTAGGTACCAACGGCGTTGATCATGTGCAACTTTTCTTGGATAGCTGCTCTGAAACATAATCACATTGAAACAATAAAAACTTTTAAAGTGAAGTATTTTCGTTTAATGTTGATGTAAGCGTTGCTTATTTTTCTCAGCAGTTTGAGTTATTCTCTGAACAATATGTTGGGTAATTTCCTCTATATTAACGATTTGGGTACCAATATCAACCAAATTCAGTTTTGTCATCAACTCATCAGTGTCATCGGGGCAATGCCGGTTACCCAATAATCGGTGCAGTTCACTGATGGAGCCAGCTAGAGAGACAGCTGGAGTTCTTCAAGAGTATCCAGTTGTAGAGTCGAGTAAAGTTCTGCCAATCTTCAGTTCCGTAATTTTTGATTATTATTGAAGCATTTGGAGGTTACTACTATCATTCAACTTGACCATATGCTCGGCTTACTCCTGACGCTTTAAGTTTAACATTAATGCCAATGCAATAGTCTGAATTCTCGCCAGAATTCTCTTCCTCCATCAACTGTGATAAATAGTATGCATGTAACCACCATAGCCACTCAGGTATCTGCTCTTTCCGCAATCCTGTTTCTGCTTCCCATCAACGATATGGTTTTTCCTTATAAGTGGCTTCCTGAGGCGCGTAATAGTTGGTCGATTGATGATTGATCCTTTTACATAAACATCTTTGTTTGTGTCACGTCATTTATATGTGGCCACTCCCCTCCTCAATTTGCTGATGTAAGGGGTGTGGTCACTTCCTTTGTATGGCTGCGGCGATGGATGTCAAATCAGCAACTGTTGTTGCTTTTGTATTCATTAATACGATGTGCAATCACTTATTGTAAACACACACAATGACTACTTCCACAGTATGATGATGATCCAACTTATCTTTTGTGATTCTTATCCAAAGAACCCCAACACGTGACAGGAACTCTGAAATATCCTTTGATGAACCGTAAACAAAGAAATAGAAAGAATATAACGAGTATCCCTTTTCTGTCTCATACAGGTCGCTTCCGAACTGAAAACAAAAATAATAAAACAGTACATCTGTTCATATTTACATCACTCAAGTAAAATAACCTCGTGAAGTAAACTATTCACTCAAGTAATGAGGCCCATGTCTCGACTTACATTTAGTTAAGTACAGGTACCTGCAATACATATAAAGCGATACACAAAATAAATTATGATACGTACGCTTATTATGTGTCACAAAGCACCAACGTAATTTCTCATAAGCAACAAATCGCTGTCGGCTATTCAATTCTGTAACGAACTCAATCTACCGTCAATATGGACAAAAATCAAACAAAATCATTGTCCTTATCTGTGGGCGAATAAAAACGCAGAGGAACGGCGTTCGTATCCCACTTCTGATGACGCGGTTAGGTTGGCATTTAATGTTTTAAATAGCGTGATGTCAGCACTACTGACATCACTATTCTCTTGTGAATCCTGAATCAATGTTTCGTAATTAAAACACCAACAATAGGTTGCGTTAATCTCTTTTAATCACTTCATTACAAAGCAAGAGAGGTCCGCTGAGTCTGGCCGGCGATACCAGACTGCCTTCTGAACTGACAAGCGGCCATATTTATACAGAGTTTGACGTAAACAAATGAGTCATAACATGTCACTGTCATTTTACAAAATGAAAGTTAAGTCAATACAATCTTCAATAGTTTCTTTCTTTAAAATAATCAATTATTGATAGTAAATAAACAAATGGTAATAATAATCAGATGCTGCGCCGATATATATCATACCTACTTATTTCCAGTATTAGACCATATATTTTACTTTTTTCTCTCTTGGTATATAAGAATTATTCCATAGAACTACCGCAATTCTGACTGTGTAACCGCCGTTCATATAGGTAAAAATCGTGAGTTTTTTTATGTTAGATATCGACAGACGAGCATGAGGTTCACTTGGTGGTAGGTGATACCGCAGCCACAGAATATTAGTCAAGGATGCGCTGTTGACCTAATTATTTACTTCAGGCATTCCCAATATGCACTCTTGTGCATGGTGGTTCGTTACCCGGTCGGGATTTCGATATTCCTCCCACCCGTTCAATATCTGAAGTTAACAGACGTGGGGAATACATGCTTATAGAAAATAATAATCATGTTGTCCCGGTGAGATTAGAACCCAGGACTCATCGATGCACTCGGCAGGAGTTCTACCGAACGCACAAACGAGCCCATCGTTTCGGTTTCAATCTATGAATTTGGATAAATACATCGACAACAATGGATTAATCAAACAAGTGCTTTTTTGAATATCTAACATAAGAAATATTATTTTACTATCTATAACAATAAGAAAATTACCTAGTTTTGTTATTTCAAATGTCATGGTAAATGAAGAAGTAATACGACTGTACGATGTTATAAAAGGAGCGGAAACGAAGCTAGATATCTCATATTATCTCCTACATCCGTTCCCAATAATAACTACATGTTTAAATTCAACTATTCTTACCTTTTGGCGCATCTAGTAATTTAATTCTATGTACCTGTATTTTTACAAAATCGTGTAAAAGTTCCAAGACTGGAGAATACCAGGCTTGTTTATTTAGACAGTGTTTATTCACTCCGAACTTTTAATGGATGGCCTAAGGTTTTGAAGGTGAAGGCTTTTTTCTAGACGAATACTGTGATACGTTTTTATTGTTTTATAAATCACTTGCGATCCGCCCCAGCTTCGCACGGGTGCAATTTAGATGTACTAAAAAGTCTATGTTACTCGTTGATAATGTAGCTTTCTATTGGTAATTATTGATAATTTTTAAAATCATTCAAGTAGTTTTTGAGTTAAATCGTAACAAACATACAAACAAATCTTTCCTCTTTATAATATTAGTATTAGATTTACGTACAACATTATTCAACAAATTATTTTCATCCTATCAATTCAAATTTCAATGTTGTTCAAGCAATCGCAAATTAGAATACTCCTCCTAATTTGCGTTTGAAATTTGAGAGTAAAAATAAATTTCAAAGTTGTTAAATCTTAAGGTACAAATCCTCTCTTGCAAAATTTTGTCATACTGTCAATTAATATTAATGTATCCATTCAGAATGTTACTATGATTTTCACGATTTTTAATACTTAACAGTGACCTATGCCCTATAACTAAATTAATTCATATTTACTAATAATTAATCAGACAACTGTCATTTTTTTGTCTCCCCGCGACCACGGTTGTTGAAAAGCATCCGAAACGTCGGAATAAATAATTTAAACAATATAAATAATAAATCGCGTTTTAATCCGGTATACAGTATTTGATTTAAATGTGTGATACTCGCGTTAATAAAAGACAATTTCATATTTACTATTCAAATTAAAAATGAAATCTTCATTTGCTACGTCGCGGCCGTACAAACTAATTACATTTTGGATTATTAATGCACATATAACCCGAAAACAGGGCTGTCCACCGCTTCAATTTAGCATTGTACTATATTTTTGTAAATAATGTATTTTATAACTAGGTGGCCGCAGTTACATGACGCTGCATATCTGCATTTTGGAGCGCAGTTAACATTATCAAAGTAAAGGCATTTTTAAAAAAAAACTATGAACAAAAAAATGATAATTCCGGCTTCGACAAAACCTCGGTGAAGCTTAGACACAAAAATTCAAATCGGCCAAGCAGTTGTTGAGATTTGCTCACAAACACAAATGCCACTTGAATCGCTCCATGGAAGCTTCGCTCACTCTGCTCCAACTAAAAATCATGTTATGTATTCCATAATTTTTTTATTAAAATAACAAGATATAATTGGATGTAGTTTAGCGGATCCAACCCACAAGGAATTCTTTGGGAGTTGGATCCGTTTCGCTGAACTACGTCCAATTGTTCTATCAATAAAACTAAGCGGGATTATTGACTAAGAATTAGACTTAATAAAATCAATGCCACATATATCATTTTTTTACAGCGAAGACAACCGAGCATGGACATCCGCAACTTAATAGTCTTACATGCGTTGTCGGCCTTTACAAATTAGATACATTAGGACGGGCTCGTTGGCGCGTTCGGTAGAACACCTGCCGTGCGCATCGAAGGGTTGTGGGTTCGAATCCCACCGGGACGACAGGTTAATAATTTTCTGTAAGCATGTCTTCCCCACGAAACTCCGAACGGAAAACGAATCACCGTTCATAGATGGAAAAACCGTGAAGTGCATTCTGCCTGTTTCGGTTTCAGTCTATGAATTTTCGAATGCTCGAAGTAAAAAGTAGCGCATCATTGACTGATGTTCTATGGCTGAGTTACCATCCTACCATCTAGTGAAGCTCATGCTCTTCTGTCGATATCCAACATAAGAAATAAAATTACATTATAAATAATTGTTACACAAAATACAGCACAGTATTATTAAGTATATTTTTGAGAGGGTTGTCATTTCATAAAAATGCTTTGACAACCCTCTCAAAAAGGGTATCACATGTACAGGTCAAACTTCTTTGACCTTCGTCAGTGAACTTCTATATTGTTCAGATCACACCTTAATATAGTCTTTATTAACGCGAGTATCACACATTTAAATAAAATACTGTATACCGGATTAAAACGCCATTTATTATTTATATTGTTAAAATTATTTATCCCGACGTTTCGGATGCTTTTCAGCAATGGTCACGGGCCAAACTGAAAGATGACAGTTAAACAATATAAATAATAAATCGCGTTTTAATCAGCTATACAGTATTTTATTTAGATCACACATTATATTTATATAACTAAACTATAGTGATAATCGTATTAATTATAATATGACTTTAATTTACATAAGGCAGAGAAAAGTTTTAGTTCAAAATTAAAAACATGAATATTATATTTAAATGCTTGTTATTTATGTCTCTCCGCGACCACGGTTGCTGAAAAGCATCCGAAACGTCGGGATAAATAATTTAAACAATATAAATAATAAATCGCGTTTTAATCCGGTATACAGTATTTTATTTAAATGTGTGATACTCGCGTTAATAAAATACAATATTATGAATATTATATATTTATTTAAGGCTTACCAACTAGATAAAAAAAAATACTTATTTTTTTTAATTCTTAAATTTAACAAAATTATAAATGTCGTTATCCAATTTAAAAAGTAAAATGTTTATCACTTAAAACAAATCACAAAAAACATCAGATATTATCAAACTAAAAAATAGTTTATTTTTTGTTAAATAATGAAAAAAAACAGAAAATTTGATATATCAATAAACTATCTAATACCCGAAAAAAAACTTACAGATTCTTCGAGGTTTTTGATCGGAATACGACATGGATAATTTCTTCATAAAAATATGTAAATTAAAAAACTTTATCCGAGTCTGTTATAAACGGTGTTGCCATAATAGAACAATTTAAGTGAGGAACTTCATAGCAGCGTAAAACTTTGAAATCATTTAATTTTTCACAGGGAATTTTTAATTTTAGTGCAATTACTAACTTTCTTTTTTATCAAAGGTGAAAACTACTAAAATATATTAAAAATTGAAAAAGAAACTGGAACTTTCAATTTCATTTTATTATACAATCTTATCGATATAAAACAAATACAATTACACCATTTATAACTTAAGAACGGCTGCACCGATTTTGATAATATTTTATTTTTTGGATTCGTCTATGTTCCGAATAACAGAATAACTATTCAAATATCGTAAAAAAATCAGGAAAAAGAATATACAGAAAATTTATTTAGGTTCGGTACTCCGCCATTTTCCGCAATTGACAGCTCACGTTAGCACGCTTTTTTGTAGTAATTGATGTCCACTGCAAATCCATATAATGGAAGTGAGAAAATAGCATATTCAAATCTAGACATTTTGATTTTGGAAGCCAACATTCTGGCCGCATTTGAAGACGTCTGTCGTCTCCATTAGTACATAATATAATGATTTCTAGAAGCTTAATTGTGAAGGGCGTTGGTTTTGCCCTTGCCCTCTCGTAGCGACCGTAACAACAGATTATATAAACGATTCAGAACAATTATTATGTACATAATATTGTCTTTTATTAACGCGAGTATCACACATTTAAATAAAATACTGTATACCGGATTAAAACGTCATCTTTCAGTCTCCCGCGCCCACGGTTGCTGAAAAGCATCGGAAACGTCGGGATAAATAATTTAAACAATATAAATAATAAATCGCGTTTTAATCCGGTATACAGTATTTTATTTAAATTATTATGTATACAGATTTTGTATCTCAAAACAATTTCATAACTTTCGTATTTTAAAAATATTTTTTTAATGTTTTTAATTCAAAGTAGAACTAAATCATAAACCATACATCCCTCCAAGGACATCGAATAATAAATGTTAATCGTTCTCCTTGGGGGGGTTTTAGTGTCGGGGGTTCCTCTGCGCTTACTCGTAAACTAAAGACAAATTTAACCATGTTATTTCTCTGGCTGACTGACAGAGGTACTCTAGCGTTTGTCATTTATAATCGTTATCAACTACTGTAATAATTCTCGCTTAGAAATATTAGAATATTTTCCTGGAAATAGAAATATATAAAAAAGTTAAACTCCGGATTTTCCTACTTAGCATGAGGCAAACACATTTCTGTGTCTGTTTCGCTTATGCAAATGCATTTTTTTATCTATGTAGTTCCCCGGGATTTGAACCCATTTTAATAAAGCCGATGTTAAGTTTTCGATTGAAACAAATGAACAGTTGTTCAGATTTCTTTTGTTTTCACTTGTATTTGCAGATTACGCTGAAGCTAAAATTAATTAAATTCAGATAACCAATTCCTCTCAGACATTGAGCGTGTAGTGTTAGATATCGTTGTTTAACCAAGATTTATACCTCTATTTGTAAGGGTAAGCCACTATCTAGGGCGATATCAGACTATTTCTCCTCCTTTCAATTTCAATACCCCCAATGGATTGTGGCTGCGAGTAAGGATTTGCGAATGACCTTTTATCTTTTAACTTTGTAAACTATCCCTACCGGGTAATGGCTAGAGAAATAATTTGAGAGCTACTGTTATATATTTGGGAATATACATTTGTATAATCTTATAAATATCATCTACTTGGGGTTTCCCTATTTTTATAAATATTTCATGAATCAATATATGCAGGTCAATTGTCTAATAAATAGTAAAGATTTTGAAACCTTTCAAACGGTTCCAGAAAATCTTAAAGGTCTGAAACGGTTCTGAAGTTTGAACAATATTGTAGGACGATTTTGAAACCTTAATTTTTTTTCAGAACCCCAATATATACACGTGTACACGTAATAAAAATATAAATGAAAACTCTACAATTTTTAATAAAACCCAATAAACAAGCAATTTTTCTTCAAAGAATATCTTAGAAAACGTACCAGGCAAGCATAACTTCGAAGTAGGTACAAAACGCGTTCTAGATAGCAATCTCTGGCATATGCAGTGCAATATCCGGAACAAGGCGGCTCGATGCTTCCGACATCGACTCCCGCCTGCCTTGTAATGATGCGAGTGTCGATAAGAATTCAATATACCCCGCTATTTATTTTTATTTGATTCAATGCTTCCAATATATATGCATGCGTTTTAAAATTATAATAACTTTAAGAAATATAATAATGAGTTTAATATTGTAATCGTTTTATATGATTATGTATTCAATTTGATGAAGATTTAATTAAAACATAATTTAAATGTAATCACGCCATGTGGCCGCAAGATAGGACGACTCGACACCTGGGTTATAAAAACAGCAAAAAATTATTCAAATTAGTAAATTATTAACTGTAGTTAATTTTGATGCTAAACTATTCATTTAGTTTTTCCCCATACTAATGTCAAAACCTTTTTAAGTGGATAATTAATTTAACATCTAAGATACTTATGGATTTTGCTTGCTTTGCTATTGATATCCAATCAAATATTTCGTTTATGAAATTTTAAACATTGAGGTTTTTATCATAATTTTCAGTAAGTAGGGCAGATATTATTTTTATGCTTAGTAAGTGTTTTAGGACGCGTACTCTACTTAAATTATAAATATGAACTCACGATTAATTGAACACAAGTAATATCGCATAATATCAACAGCATAATATCAAATAAACCTCTTGTGAACTAACGAGATGAACAATTTATGATACGTTCGCAATTAAATATGAAGAAGATATCTCTCCCTGATTCGTAGACTGTAGACATTGTAAAAACAAAAGGTGTTTGCGGATCGGCGCTTTGGCTGGAAGCCAACAGAGCACTCCGTACTGCCAATGGGTATGATCCTAGATGGAGATGGCTTTACAAGCACCGTCAGTTAAGAGCTTCGAGATATCGTGCGGGGATTTCAAAATATTTTCTGAGCTTAAAATCTTTTGAAACTTTTCGATCCAATTTCAAAATTAAACACTCTATAGATTAGAGAAGTGCTTTTTATGAAAGCTAGTGTATAGTGTATAGTTGCATTAAATAAAATTACCGATAGTCCCTAATAAATACAAAAGTGTGTTTTTTTATGTTAAATATGTAAACCACTTAACCAATTTTAATGAATAACGTGAACCCTATGAAAGGACATAATATATTTACATTTTTATCCCCAGAAAAACTCTCCCCAAGCAACTTAAATTGAGGGTAAGGGTAAGGTTAACCACAAGTAGTTAAATAAAAACAAAAACACTATACACAATAGAGAGATTAAATGGCCTACACGAAACCCATATATTATAGACCACACCATCTATTACTGACCCGCGTTACTAACGTAACGGAAGTGCTACGTCAGCACTTGATTCGATTAAACGAGCCGTCTCTAAACGACCCCGATACCACCATCGACCCTGCCCTTATCGCCAGGGGAAGTATTAAAACTGTTTGCTAATTCGCAAACACTGATTAATGTAATAGAAACTGCACAGAATATTCATATTATTTGGTTGAAGTCGAGTTTTTGTGCATTCTGGTTTTTTAGATACACACATACATAATATTATATCACGCCTCTTTTCCATTGGGGTAGGTAGAGATCACGGAATCATATACTTGATTAATAATATCTGGATTTTAATAAATGTATCGTATATATGTTTGTTCACAAAATTCAAGTGTTTAAAGTCAATTGGAAATTATAATGATAAGGTATATGTTATGATTTTTGCTCTTACTTTTTTTCTCAAATATTTTCACATTTTTTTTATGTAAGACATCGACAAGTGTGCGTGAAGCTCACTCGATGGTAGTTGAAACATCTGTTAATGATGCGCTATCGACCTATTTAATTTTACTTTGAGTATTTGTAAATCAATAAACTATCACCAAAGAGTCATTGTTCTGTCACACTTCACAGTGAACCGTTGGTCGTCACCCGGTCGGAATTTCGATATTCCTCCCAACTGCATAATGTCCTAAGTTATCAGACCTAGGGAAAACATGTTTACAGAAAATTATGTCATCGCGATAAGATTCAAACCCGCGACCCATTGGAAAGTAAGGTCAAGAGCCCGTCAATTATAATCTTACTTTGAAACCAAAAATGGCATTATGCAAAATGTAATATTTTTCATTATGGGCATTTGAAGTTAGTGATATTGTAGAGGTTCGTGATGAATATTATAAAATAGCAACTGAAATTAAACTTTCAACAACTTTGAAGTCTGAATGAAGTCCTATTAAAACGATGTTTTTTGGAAATAAAAAAACCGTTAAAAATTGGCATGCCATGGTGTGCCAGTTTTGTTTTCAAAGTGCGATATGTATTATACTACTTATGTTTATTATACTACTATACTAATGCTAAGTATACATAGATTTAATAATACCTTATCCGGTCACACTAAACTTACCGTAGAGAGCAATAATTATAACAAATAGCTACTACAATGTTATCCGTGTATCTATTTATTATAAATGATTTATGTATTTTGATAAGGTATATATAATGCATAATAATATCACCTATTATTATGCATTATATTTACCTTATATTGACTTATGGTATAGGCGTTGTGTTTAGAACCGAAGATCCCAGGTTCAAGTCCTGGGAAAACTAATAAAAAACATGTTTCCCATAGGGCATAGAAGACTGCTTGCTTCAAAATTATCACTGAAATAGACACAGAAATGTGTCTGTCCTATACCTTACTACAGAGCTCGGGAGTTCACTTTTCAATTACATAGTGATAGGTACATAATAATTATAACATTATTGCTACAGGTCTATACTTACAATTAAAAAAGTCAGTGTATAGATTACCATACATTATTAAAGACATACACACTAAAGAAAAAAAAAGAAGAATACATATATTTTATTATTTTAAGTTAATTGATTAATTACTTTTGTTGTTTTTTTTGGTACAATTTGTGTATAATAATTTTCAAAATTGTCATCTTTTTATTATAAATTTAAGTTGGGTAGTATAGATGCACCAAGAATCACAAGAGGGTGACTGAAAACCAGCGCTGTGTTTATCAGCTGAAGCTGAGTCAATGTTATGTTCACAAAAACGAATTGAACAATCTATTATTTCAGAACAAAATATTCAAAGGACATTTAGTATTATTATTTTAATGAAATTGGCATAACAAATATCTATGAATAAAGATATTTTTTGGCTCACGGCACTGAATTAATATTGTTCTCGTTACACAAGATCACTCAAAGTTTCGAAGTCTTTTGTAATATTAACCCAAATGTGACCTTTCGTCCTAAAATAATAGACATGAATAAACATTATGTCTGTAATGAAAACCTCTTTTGTTACTTTCTTTAAATTGTAATAATGATCAAACAAGAATTAGAAAAGTTATCTTATGACTAACAGTAACTACATAGATTATATTTGAAAAAGCTCATACAGTCTTCCTACCATGTCAAATAAGTATTTTGTTATAATGTTTACGAATAAAATAAGAAAAAATTGTTTAAACATAATATTGTCTTTTATTAACGCGAATTTCACACTTTTAAATACTTTATAACGGATTAAAGTCAGTCGCGCGCAGTGTCGTAGCTATCATACGGCAAAGTGGCGCAGCGCACCAGGGCCCCGAAGCTGAGAGGGCCCCCTGAGCTTTGGAGAGAGGGGGAGACAACTCTTGAAGCTAGA
This sequence comes from Anthocharis cardamines, assembly GCA_905404175.1. Lineage (NCBI taxonomy): Eukaryota > Metazoa > Arthropoda > Insecta > Lepidoptera > Pieridae > Anthocharis > Anthocharis cardamines. Next base: position 9,247,911 of record FR989959.1, read on the forward strand.
AATTCAATCCTGCTCTGAATTTGTTTTTAAGATTTTTAATGAGCATTTATAATAATGGAAGCGCCGAGCGTCCTTGATTAGTAATAATTTGCATATAATTAATTTTGTGCAGTTTCTGAAGAAATTTAGCCGGGGGAAGGATTGCAATTTGTTTCTCTCGCACCTTATCCACTTAAATATGCCACTGGTCGCGCGACCACGGTTGCTGAGGGATGAGCACGAACAACTATCGAAAAAGTATTCATATCGTCGAACTGTCATTTGTATGAAATTTCACATGATTTCTCATACAAATGACAGCTCGACGATACGAATACTTTTTCCCAAGTTATTCGTGCTAGGTCCTCAGAAAAGCATCCGAAATCGGCATAAATAAAATAAATAATAAATCGAGTTTTAATCACACGAGTTGATTTATGTTATTAAGTTTTCTATTAAAATGGCGTTTCGTACAAGTATGAAACTTAATCAGCCAGAATGCACACCCTTGGGTATTTAAAGTAAAAATATCTATACAAGTAATAGTGATAACTTTAGTGCCTAAACATCTTTGTTCGATATTAAATTACATTAGTACAAAATGCCTATGTTTTCATATTTATATATTGCGTGAAATTGTTACTAGTATTTGTAATTATTTTCGAGATTTAGACCGACTACAAATACATATAGATTGATACCTACATTTAACAAAACATGTGGTATTAGTACATATATAATGTTATTAATTAATACATATCAATATTTGGTTACTAATTATTATTTTCCGAATGCTTGAAGTAAAAAGTAGATCGACAGCGCATCATTGACTGATGTTCTATGGCTGGATTATCTCCTACCATCAATCACCTCATGCTCGTCTGGCAATAACGAACATATAAAAAATATTGAATATACTTAAATAACAATTAATTACGACTCTGTAGCTGTAGCCTGAAAGAAAGCTCTTTATAATTAGTTTTGCATGTATCGAATTTGGTTAATTTCATGTAATATTGTCTTTTATTAACGCGAGTATCACACATTTAAATAAAATACTAAAAAGAGTGGCGGCGAGTTTCTTGCCAGTTCTTCTCGTCCGCTCTACGCCCTTGATTTGTGAACTGGTAGTAAATGTAAAATTAGAAGCATTTAATATTAGTAATATTAGTAATTTAATATGTATTATTTTTTATTCACGTTCATATGTGTACATTGTGTTACCTAAATTAATAGATTATTTTTTTTTTAATTTAATTGAATTTGATATGGCAACTTTGTGACATTTCAAATATAAGACAACTGTCATCTTTCAGTCTCCCGCGACCACGGTTGCTGAAAAGCATCCGAAACGTCGGGATAAATAATTTAAACAATATAAATAATAAATCGCGTTTTAATCCGGTATACAGTATTTTATTTAAATAATTTCATGTAATTTTTGATATTATAAAATAATATAGTAAAATAGAAGAACAGAGAGTAATGCGAAACCTTCAAAACTACTGCATATTTATTTTAGTGTTGTGAAAAAAAAGTTTATTATTTACCTAAATATTTTAAAATATGAGATACTCATCGGTTTTTGCTACAGATCAAAGAGCGATAGTAAATCCAAAGTAGTGCTCAAACAGTTCGTAATGTTTACGTTTTTGCTTAGTGATGTATCTTTACTTGTTTGAAGAATAGTTTCTGTTTTAAAATTTCTAAATATAATAATAACATCTCTAAGAAAAGACTAGAGAAAAAGTAATTACTTCACTATAAATACAAACAAGAGTGAAGGGTCTGGAATTTGTTGGAAATTATTTTTGTGTGTACTCATCATGTTATTTATCATCTTCTTTAATACTGGAATCGTAGTATCGAATTTTTAATCAACTTGACGCGTATATTTATAAAATATATGATGAATTATTATATATTATATTATTATACGGTAAAAAAGCTGAAGTTTTTAAGTTCCTTTTTTTGTTTGAGATTATGCAAAACGATTTTGTTTAAGAAGCTTATAAAATAAAGTAACACATAAAGAAGAAGACGAGAAAGTAGACAATAAAAATAAAATTTGTTGAAATATTTCAAATATACCAAGAAAATTATATTATATACTTGAAAATTATACTAATATTTAAAATGAAGATAAGTTATTAAACAACCATAAGTACACAAATATACTAATTAGATATTGCATCGCTAATAGGTATTTAGCTACTTAACAATCTAGTGAAGAACTTTTTTTTGAATCGGCCAATAAATGGATTGTGACTTTCAGGTACAAAAATATATAGAAGCACTTCCTCCATCCATAAAAATGTAGATATAATTTTTTTACAACACAAAGAACGCAGATAGTATTAAAAAGATTTTTTTTGTATTGCTTTAAAACTATGTTTTATACGAATCGGTACGGGAAATACAAATAGAGAAATGCCGGCGGCAGTTTGTTAGAAATTTTTACTCGTCAATATGGCGATGGAGTTTCGATGTCAACATGAATATTTGCGACGGGTTTGCCTTGTCCTCGTCATTGATACGCCCTGTGGGAGACAACGTGGCAAATTGAAAACTGAACGAGTAAAGCCGATGTGAGAAAATTGCAATATAAGGTGCACAATGCATTATACGCGTATTTTATGTGGGACAATACTAAATACACCATTATGGACTGAACTTCTATTTACGTTTTTGCGTGACATTTATAATTAAACTATTATAGCAACGCCCCCGGCTTCACACGGGCGCAATGTAGATGATAGCAGAGATGTAGATATACATAAAAATAGCCTATGTTACTCGCTGAAAATGTAGCTTTCTATTGGTGAAAGATTTTTTAAATCGGTCCAGTAGTTTTTGAGTTTATTCGAAACATACAAAAATACAAAAATTAAAAATACGAATCTTTCCTCTTTATAGTAGGTATTAGTATAGAGTATAGATGTAGTGAAACATTTTAGGTTTTCGAACTAGCAACGTGCCCCGGCTTCACACAGATGCAATGTAGATGTACTCTACACCAATGGTCTATGTTACTTGCTGATAATGTAGCTTTCCATTGATGAAACAATTTTGAAAATTGGTCCAGTAGTTTTGAGTTTATTCATAACATACAAAAATACAAATCTTTCCTCTTTATAATAATAGTATATTTCTATATATAATCTTTATGATAAAGATAAGTGACTGAGTGAATTCGAAGACAGGAATGCGTAAAGAAAAATGAAGGGACAGTAAGACAGAAGGACCTACGATCCAAAATATGGGAACGTGTGTTCTTTGCCTTAGATTTTAGTGGATAAAATATTATATTGATATTGTAGCAAAATACAATTTTAATATCGGAAAGGAAGAATTTGTGTCAAGTGTTTTGTTTATTTTATTCGAATTACTTTCTATGTTTTCCATGTAAGATTATTTTAAGTCTGATATCGACAGACGAGCATGAGGTTCACTTGATGGTAGGTGATACCTCAGCCACAGAACATCAGTCAATGATGCGCTATCGACCTACTTTTTACTTCGAACATTAAATCCATAGACTGAAACCGAAACACACAATATGAACTTCACGGTTTTTCCATCTATGAACGGTGGATCGTTACCCGGTCGTGCGGTTTCGATATTCCTTCCACCCGTTCAATGCCCGAAGACATGCTTACAGAAAATTATAAACATGTCGTCCCGGTGGGATTCGAACCCACGACCCTTCGATGCACACGGCTGGTGTTCTACTGAACACGCCAATGAGCGCGTCATAAAGTAGATTTAGTCATAACTTCATATATGTATTTTATTACAGTGTACACAACCATGCAGGTTATATTTTTTCATAACTTACTTCCTGCGACAAGGTTCTATAGTTCCAGAGATTACTTCTCCAATTGACAGGGCTCACACATATTGTGTATACATTACAATATTATTACTATTCCGTGCAAGCTTCATGCCACAGTATCGATTTCCGATTAAGCTTGGAGACAGGCAGGAAGAGTCTAATTTCCTGGTGTATTCACTCTTCCATCCAGTAGTATATTCGAATAAATATTGTTATATGTAACTCTTTATCTAAACTATAATATTATAAAGAGGAAAAATTTGTTTGTTTGTTACGATTTAACTCAAAAACTGCTTTTAAAAATTATTTCACCCTTAGAAACATTGACATTGATCGAAGCTTAGAAAGCTACATACATCTTCACCGAGTAACATAGGCTATATTTATTTCCAGAATTAATTAGGAATCCCTACTAAAAATAGAATAATGTAACCTAAGTTGGAAAACAAGGTTGTAGAGAGGGGAATCTCTGGATAGAAAGCTACATTATCAGCGAGTAATATAGGCTATATATTATATAATACTTCGATCAACAATACACATGTCAATGATATAATATGTTTTGTTTATAGTACATCTACATTGCACCCGTGCGAAACCGGGGCGTGTTACTAGCGTGCCTATAAATTTAAATGTAATTTTGTATATAGAAATGGCACAATTAATAGTCAGATTCTAATAAACCATTATATTTTAACTAAATGTTCTAGGGTATTGTCTTATTACACTTACTAGTATTTGTCACCTGCCCGCCTAGCATGACCATCAAGAGATATCTCGCGGACCAGTGAAGACAAACTATTATATCGAGATCATCGACAACTTTCATAGACAAGATACCATATCGATCGACAAATATCTTTACTTTTGACATTAGTAGTCGAATTTTAAGTGTAAGTGTCATGTTAGACCCGGAAGACATAAAGAGATATCGATTAAAACACAAGAGAACGGTCGAATTTTGTCATAGTTGTCACGCTAGACCGGCCGTACTTTTCACTTTATTCTCAGTTTGTATATATTGAAAACAGTAGATCGATAATTTTACATTCATACAGAACACTGTATGAATGAAAAAAAAAAAATATTAGGGTACAATATTAACACTACAATACCTTTTTCTTTTTTTCTCATCCATTGAATTATCACAACAACGTGCGAGCTTCGTAGAGGTTTATAAGGTGATCGGAAAAACTTTTTGTGAGCCTATTTCCCTATCAATGTTTACTTTCATATCGGATAAACATAAAAGAACGAACACAAAGAAAATAACTACCATTTATCATAGTAATAAAACATTATTTAGATAATATAGAGGCTTTATACCGAAGAAAATATAAAAAAGCCCCGTCATATCGGTCGTGGAGTTGTATCTTCTATCTTAATAATAAATCGTGACAGCGAACAAGGTTGTAAGGATAAACCGAAATATGAGCACAAGATCACGTCTTTACGCGTTTATAGCAAGCCTTGAATAAAAACGCGAGTCAGGCTGAATCGTGAACATTACTAGTGTATAGAAAATAAGATACTCTATAAAAACCATATACAATGTGCCTCTATAATTTGCAAAAAGATAATCATTTATCAGCTTGTGGCCAGCTGGCCTAGCATGACCGCCACGAGATATGTCGTGGACGAGAGAAGACAAACTAAGATGTATGATATCTCGATATATTATATCTCAACATCGACAATATTGATAAAAAAGACATCTCGATCGACAAATATATCTATTTTTGATATTAAAAGTCGAGTTTTAAGTGTAATTGTCATGTTAGACCCGGAAGAAATAAAGAGATAATCGATTAAAACACGAGAAAACGGTCCAGAAAATGCATGCTAGGCCGGCAGTACTCATGAGAACTATAAAAATGCACTTATATAAAAAAAAGTTTAATTATTCACATTACAAATAGACTTTTATGGATCGATATCGAAACGGAAATTTAAAAAATTAAGTCGCCACATGAAATGAATGAATTTTGAACTAAAACCGCGCCTGCAAAGTTGTACTGAAAACCTTTTCTAGAGAGACTTTCATCGTCCTTTCTTTTTAAATATCATACCTTTTCTTTTGAATACTTGGAATACTTACTTATTAAAATACTCCACCAAATTTAAGATCAAAGCGAAATTGGCTTGAATTGAATTGGCGCCAAAATCAAAGGATTAAACTACATATTTCACTTCGTATTTTGAATATAAAAAAAAACTTACCAGTAGATTACGAGGCAATCTGAAAAATAAAAGGAAATACCATTAAAATTACAAATTAAAATAACTATTGATAAAAACTGTTAAAGTTTTTTATAAAAATTACAATAATTATAAAAAGTAAACAACGAAACATTTTGGGCACTATCAATTGGAAGTCTTTTTATTGTTAAATGTTAAAACCGTAAAGTGTATATTGGGTATTCTATGGATATCCTAATGATTGGAGCAAAGAAATGTTTGACCGTGCATCATTGATTGATTTCTTATGGCTAGGTTATCACCTATCATCAAAGCACCTCATGCTATTTCTGTCAATATCTTACGTACATACGAGTGAAAAAGTGTTTATAAACGTTTTTATAGAAGATATCTCTTAAAATTGAGTAAATATTTATAATAGAAGTGGTGTAAAGTCAATTCCATCATGGTAAAGTTAGACGTTGCACTAAGCTAGCGGAGAAATAATTTAGTTTTACATAGTTGTCGAAATCGCTTTACAACGCAACCCCAGAGTTCTATGATTAGTTAGTTCCGCAACCAAATACTAACGACTTAATAGTTAAGAGTGATTCATGTTCCTAGAAGTAAGTTAGCAAAGGAGTCAAATAGTTTATAATTACTTTGCATGTAATGTACACATGGGAGCAAATTAATATTAAGATGGTTCCTGGATTAATATATCGGGATATTGTTCCTGTCTTCTTCGTTCATCCTATCCTACTAATATTATAAATTCGACGGGCTCTTTGAAAGACCATCTTTGATGATCCATATATACATACATATATATTTCCTCCTTTTAATTTCATTTAAACTGTTTCTTTTTTATATTTGTACTAAAAAAATACCTAATACCTTTGTACTAATAAATAACCATATTTTCACATGTCACAGTTGTAGCTTACTCGTCACGTTCGTTTGATATATTTGCATGAATTGATTGATGAAAATTCTTTAATTCTCCATCCAGAAAATATAACAAAAAAATCTTTGAATGTCTAAAATAATATGCTTACCATATTTCCATATCAGTTATGGAGTACGTGGCATATTCGTTTGAATCATTTACATGAAAGCGCTAGTGTATAGAGAAGCCAAGAGCCACCCTCCACATGGAATCAGGTTAAACTCATGTTGCTGGTGACTTGTGAGTAACGACAATATGGGCACATAAATAAAACATGACCCGATCCGTTCCTAACTATTCGTATTCGATACAAATGAGATACGGGAGCTAAGATATACCACTCGCATTACTAAAGCCTACGTTTTGTTGTCGTATAATGACGTTTGAGCAAAGGGCACAGGGAATATTAAGGCCTATAATATTGTCTTTTATTAACGCGAGTATCACACATTTAAATAAAATACTGTATACCGGATTAAAACGCGATTTATTGTTTAAATTATTTATCCCGACGTTTCGGACTCCACCAGTCTCCCGCGACCACGGTTGCTGAAAAGCATCCGAAACGTCGGGATAAATAATTTAAACAATAAATCGCGTTTTAATCCGGTATACAGTATTTTATTTAAATATTAAGGCCTGTATTCCAAAATTATGCTGAAGTTAAAATCTGTTCCCGAGAACTGATAAAATGCCAATATTCTATAGAGAAAAACTGATTTAACAACTACTGAAAGTAGATTAAAAACTCGGTCACATCTTGCCTAACTGAAATTTCTTTGAAGAATGTAGAAGAAAAATACACAATTTTTACAAGTTACGATTTAACTTTAAAACCTACTCGAATGATTTTAATAGAAAGCTACATTATCAGCGAGTAGCATAGACCCGTTGGCCTGTGCGAAGCCGGTACGGATCGCAAGTAATTGATAAACAGATGTATGAAGTAGGGGCCGCCATTATTATGAATACTACACTCCCAAAATAAGCTAACGAAAAGATAATATATAGATGCTTAACATATTAGACGCATAATTATCAAATAACAGTGTCAGTTCTTATCAGTACTAAGCAGGATTAGGGCTGTCACTTAATATACAGTATTCGTAAGATGTAAAAATAGGGTTGACACGACCCTGTTAGCGGATTGTGAAAGGCAGTCCCGCGATTATGTCCAGTTTAGCCGCGTCCATTGAATGTGGATTATGAGGGTTTCGACTCCCATTTAGATTTAGGCGTTGAAGCGTGAAGCTTAAGACGAATAAATCTCTTAATGACGTAAATATCGACCCGACTGATAAAAACCAGAGGCCGGATGATACGAATAAGCCAATTAAATGACACTGTCAAATATTACGTAATTTTTTTATACACGATACATATATGGTATTTAGAAAGAATGACAATTAAAATTATATCCTTACTAGATACTATGTATTTATCAACGTATACACTGCCCGGTTCTCTTTTTTTTTAAAGTACCATATTGTTGTTTTAAATAAGTGGCTGCATAGCCGTCAATTTTATGTAATAGTTTGATTTGTATTCTGCTGTGATAATGTGTACCTACTGCAATAAATTTACAACAATTACAATTATTATATTTCTTGGAAGATCAGCGACAAAACATATCATTTTTACAGGGTAGAGAAGAATCACCTGCTTCTATTCAAAAAATCAGCACAACAGAAAAAATGTAAAATAGTACAAGAGGAATTATTAAAACTGTAAAGACAACCCATTATCTATTATAAATAAAAATTAAAAATCCAAAAAGCTTTTATTGTAAAGTAAGAGTTTTTCCAATACTTTATTCCATTTTTGGGATATCCTTTTAAGTAAATATAGTATATACCTGTGCCAGACTGTCTGGTTCTTAAAAAAAGAAGAAAAGTATTTAAACTCAAAAAAATACAAACCTAATAGATAAAATTAAAAATAGATCGCAAACCTTACGCTACGATAACAATTATAATATTATGATAAAAAACTAGTCCTATTACTTTTCCCGAGAAAATAACCCAATTTATCCAATTTATAAAGTTTAAGAAAATTTCAAACAAACAATCTACACTCTAGCAAATTCGCTACAATGATTTTTAAGTTCTCTCAAGCTTTGCTTATGCAATAACCACTTTACTGAAATCGCCTTTATTTCGAGTAGAATATAAACTTTCCGTCGGCTAACTGAAGACAAAATGGAAAAATAAAAAATATAACAGATAAAATAAACATTTTTCAACAATTTATAGTTAGTCCTACTAATAAATATTCCGTACATTTTCTTCAAGGGCGGATCCTTAACTGCCTCCGTGGTTACTGCTGGGTAAGCGCGATGCGTTTTACACCGGAAGTCCTGGGTTCGAATCCCGGGGATACAAGATTTAAAAAAAAATGTTTCGGCAGGGCACAGAAGGTTGATCACCTACTTGTCTGTAATGAAAAATGATCAGTGAAACAAACACCAAAATGGGTATACCCCATGACCCACTAGGCGACTCGGGAATTCACTTTTTTAAGGGCGGATCCAGCTTTCAAAGTAAGGGAGAGACTCCATTTCGATTACAATAATAAATCTGATTGTAATAACTACAAATAGTAATTAGTATACGTGGTATTTTTTATGAAACCAAGTAGGTTTAATGAACCTATCAGTAAGATTAGAAAAACATCTGAGGTCAGTCTTTACTCAGCCTAGCGGGTGCCATGACCCCAATGACCCCTGGATCCGCCCTTGCTGACTGTTTTAGATGTATTAAATGAAGTTTTACGGGGTCAATAGTGCATTCAATTCTATTTACAATGTTAACAAAATACTTTCAGAGAAAGTAAAAAAAAGTAATTAAAAATCTCATTTCAAGATCCATAATGTAACCTCAAACACAGTTAGCTCAGCATCCTGTAGCAATCGTTCACAAGAAAAATGTAAACCGTTGAGATTTCTCGGAAACGTCGCCCGTCCTTGTACTTGGCTTAAAAACTCATCAACAGCTTCCGAGACCCGTTATAACCTTCAGTACTGTTATGAATTAGCTGCCTACTTACTGCCACGCCGGTGTCTAATGAGCTTTGCGGAATCTATGAGATTTTATCTTTGGATAGATTTACTGTGAGCTTATCTGTGCTGTGTTAATTAGATTAACTTCGACGGTAGTGGATTTGATCGCTGCGTATGATAGCATATTAATATGTTTGAATTAGGGATGTTACGGAGGTGGTTTTATCGGAACCGAATTCGGAATTGGAGTTGTTTTTTGGGATCGGAGGCCAAAGAGAGATGTGTAAAAAAATAAATTACAAAAAATATATGTAGATCACCTTCCTGGGTGTTGAAAATTAAAATAAAAGAAATTTCTTAAATTTTACGTAGTAGTAAATTAAATCAAATGCGCTGACCGCGGCCACCAACGCCGCTGTTATAACCTTCCGATTAAAATTTATCGGAACCTAAATCAGAATCGAAGGTGCAATATCAATCGGAAGTTCCGACCTATCGGAACCGGAGTCGAATCACCGTAACATCCCTTGGTTGAATACCTTATGTTAGTAGACACGCTTACTTGTATAACTGTGGATTAATTACTACAAGCAGTCCTATAATATTCTCAGAGTACGTTACGTTACGTATTCTTTTGAGAAAATCATGCACTGCATCAAATCACACATGTTTGCAGAGCCTGCAGTGACAGATTTTTATGCAGCGTTCTGTCTGGAACTCTGTGAACGAATTGTTCCTAGTCGTTGATCAGATGTCTCCTGACGTGTTCGTTAAGCACTGACGTAAATCACGTATTTTGTTAATATTTATAATAGGCTAGTAATCTGTCGTGTTTCTCTTCTCATAAATAAACGTTTAGTAAAAGTAAAATACAATTTATATACAATAATACAAAATACAATACATACTTCAATTTATTTGATTACATTAGCGACAGTGCAGTCGGTTAGGTGATTGCAGAGCACTCGAAGATTACTAGATGACTGACTAAAAATTCGAATTGCCACTCGTCCCTAGAGTTTCTCATTTCGATAAAAGCTTTATATTCATCGCGGATTCTTAAAGTAATATTTAGTAATACTGATGAAAGTAGTTTGATTATGTGAATTTTTAAATGTTATCGCATAAAATACATATATATTAATTGATTAATATAAAATTATATTCGTTTATTACTCCTTAGCGGTTAAGACTGCAGAGGTATTCAAAAAACGACCAACTCTTAATTAATTTTTGCTCGGCTTCCATAACTGTCTCCTAAAAATCATGTAAAAACATCCAAAATATGGATATTAAATTTCTGCGTTTGTAAACAAATCATTTTATCGTGTGTTGGTTCTTCTGTGTAACCGTAACCGTAACATGATCCACAGATATCGATACCAGGACCTCGGTTTTAAACAGAAATTGTTTGCAAACACAGCTAACATTATATACCTATTACCTACCCTTACCTACCTATATAACCATAACCCTTGTTTGCACAACAAATGATATAAAAAATATTAAGTTACAATTTAGTAACAGTTCAACTCTCTGTCGTTATCCATATTGCACGCACGTTAATTTTGACTAGCATACGAGTCATTTAGTGCAATAACATAATTTAGCGCAAAAACAATTAAGTTCTAAATTAAACGAAGCATGTTATGGTTACTCTGAATTATAAAACATATTTTATCACTCAATTCTGTGTTTTTTACCAACTAAAGTGTGACTTGACAATAAAATCCTACTATTAAGATCATGACCTCGATCAATGTTGCGATTGTCGAGCTACTTCTATGACATTCGGAATTTCATACCACCTATTGATGTAAGTTAGGTGTATTAACCAATGCACCATACACCTTCTTTATTTCTAAGTGTACCCGGCATGCGCTCTAAAGTACCTACACGTTAAGTAAAAATGTTTATTTTTGGCCCTGGAACCTTCACGGTCGTATTCAGAACAACTCACCAATGTTTCATCAAAATCCGATGAATATGTTAGGAGTGTATCCAGGACAAACATATATAAATTTTTATTTTTATAGGTGATTAATCAATCAATTCTATTTGGCTCTGATGTCAGCTGTGCCGTCAAACAGAATAAATAAAGTCAATCGTCGAAGTGCTAAAATAATCTGATAACTCCTGGCCTCTAATGCCAACTAGTATTTGAATAATTGTTTCTAGTCATAATCGCTGCTATCAGCATCCCATCCACGACTATAACATTAACTTCACAAACTACCTTAATTTCGACCAGATAGAAAAGCGGAAAAACATGGATCTATAATGTTAAAAAAAATACTTCGTAACTATAGCAACGACACTACTTATTATGTGATGCTCGTCTAATGCCACATGTAGTGTGTAACTAATTTTCAATGTTGTCTACTGCGAACACAGAAATCTTTCGGTCGCCGGTTCTCTAGTGTCATTTCTGTGTCCATTTCAAAGAACATTTTATTTTTATCGACATAAGCCCTTCTAGACGGATTTTGTTTTGTTTCCCGGGACTAATCTAGTACGCACTACCTTAATCTTGGAACCTTTTACTAAATAATGACGTACACGTCACAGCATTACCTCAATACAGTTAAGCCGGCGACCGAATAAAACAAGTGTTCGCAGAGTTAAGTACACAGTTAGTTGTCGGTGACCTGAGTTAGTTTGGCTTACCGGTTAGGCTCAATAGCGGTTATTACTCAAACCTCAAGTGCGACCCAAATTAGCTCCTATAATTCCACCGCAGCTTACAAGTTACTACAGATGTTCTGGAAATTTTGGTGTTTTTATTGTTTGCGAACGGTAAAGAAACGGTTGGTACTTAAATTTTTATCTTAAAAAAGATATTGAAATACTACCCCTAATTTTTGTACATAATTTGTCCGTACGTCTAATCCATCTTCTTCCTAGGCGCCAGCCTATTTTGAGCAGCGAATCAACCTCGCCTCAGCGAGGGAAAGGTTCCGGTATCCTGCGATACCATGCCCCATGGCAGTATTCTTAAGGGTCAAATTAGTTAACATATTTTCAGACTTCACACGGCTTCACACGGGTGCAATGTATATTTACTAAACACACTATATTACTCGCTGATAATGTAATTTCTTTTGGTGAAACAACTTTTAAAATCGCTTTTGTAGCTTTTGAATTTATTCATAACATAGAAAAATACAAATCTTTCCTCTTTATAATATTAGTGTAGATGTAGATTAAATAATCGTTTTTTTACCACTAATAATGCTTTAACCTTTTTTATTGATATTTTTGAGATGCTTAAACTTTTGATCTATAATAATTTTAGGTTTATTTGCCTAAATTAGCCTACTAAAAACGACATATTATTTTAATTATAATTATAAATGTGTGCAATCCATGTGACACGTAAACTTAAACGAGTGAATTGTATGAGTACTTGAAATGTAGCATAACCTTGTTTACTTTGGCAAACCGATTTGGAAATATATGAATTATACATGTGTGCGTAATATTATACGAAGACAAACAAGTTTGCAATATAGTTGTTTATTTACTTGTCAGCGCTGTTAAATCATGTTTCAACAGTAGTTTGCGTTCAGTACTTACTTTTACTATCCAAATTTTAAAGCTTTTGACGGAGTCGATGGCGCGTTGGGTAACGACCTTACGTTCCGAAGGTCGCGGGTTCGAATCTCACTGAGATGACATTTTTGTTAATGTCACTTCGAGCATTAAACGGGTGAGAGAAATATGCATATGGCGACTGAGTAACCAACTGTATAAGGTAAAAAAATCGTGAAATACATGTTGCTCGTTTCAATTTCAGCCTATGGATTTCTGGATGCTGGAAAGAATATGTCAACAGCGCATCATTTACCACCACCAAGTGAGCTCGTCGTCTGTCGTCTGTCGATAACTAATATAAAAAAGTTAATTAAATAAAAAGCTATTGTAAAGTTTATTACATGATAATAATCAGAGTTATTTTGTTGAAATTAACTATTAAATATATCTATACTAATACTAATATTATAACGAGGAATGATTTATATGTTTGTTAGGATTTAACTCAAAAACTACTGCACTGATTTTAAAATTTCTTTTACCAACAGAAAGCTACATTATCAGCGAGTAACATAGGCTTCTTATTGTTTTTTTGTATAGTACCTACATCATTGCACCCGTGGGAAGCCGGGGCGGATTGCTAGTCAGTTATAAAATTAACACTATATACCCTTTCTATCTATATACTCGTAAATAAATGAAAATGTTTAATCCTATCAGCGACTGCAGTAATCCGATTTCTCTTGAAATCTATTTGCTAAAACCTTCAACTAAATGCAAAAAAATAGATTTTATTTTCGGTCTATTAGAAATTGATGTTTACTGAACGAGACATAAAAGTGAAAACGTTTTCGATATTTAACAATCAATGGCAAATAGTTTTGGCAAAACATCTAATAAATAATTTTTATTTAGCGCAGTTTAACAACATCGACTTTTATTCAATAAATATACATACATACATATACATCACGCCTCTTTCCCATTGGGGTAGGCAGAGATCACGGAATTCCATATGCTCCCATCCTTACATACCACTTTCGCTTCTTCTACTTTCATCAATGCTTTCATACACACTCGACGGTTACGAGTACTTTTGACCTGGCCCTTTTGCAGAACGTCCCCGATCTGATCGAGGTACGTTCGCCTAGGTCGATAATAAATATAAAGGGCATTATACTTGTTTTGATACTAAAAAGGCATATATGGACGCTGTTAATCAATACAGTGTCAATCCACATGGTTGCCATTTTGAGAAAATGAGTTTGAAGTTTTAATCAGGTTTTATAAAATTTCTTTTAAAAAATAATTGAAATAATAGATTTTTTGTAATTATTATTATTAGACTAAATATATGTCGCTATTTTTGGTAACAATCAAAGTAATTGAATTTAATGCATTATTTTAAACATTTTAGGTTTTCGTGCTCGCTAGTTTTTCCAATATTTTTGCTATTAAAACGATTTAAATGATACATATCTCTTTTGAAATATGTACTCCAGCTCATAAGGAAGCGATTGGTATCAAAATTTACATTTTTGTAATTTTGTGGGTTGACATTGTATTGCTTAACAGCGTCCATATTATGTTTTACAATTATTGATTAATATTCATCACATCTTTAAATTAACCTGTTCAATATATTACGGGGAAAATTTTATTTTTTAATCAGAAAAATAATTGGTTATCTGAAAATCAGTGAAGCTACATCGCTGCTTTGCTGATGAGGTCCTATTTGCCATAACTTTAATCCTATCAAAGCCGGTGTTGCATATCTATTATATGACAATCATTTTTGACGGGCTCGTTGGCGCATTTGGTAGAACACCTGCCTTGTGCACCGATGGGTCGTGGGTTCGAATCCCACCGGGACGACATGTTTATAATTTTCTGTAAGCTTCCCCAAGTCTGGTAACTTCAGGCATTGATCTAGAACCACCGTTCATAGATGGAAAAACCGTGTGAAGTTATGCACGTTTCGGTTTCAGTATATGGATTTCCGAATGCTCGAAGTAAAAAGTAGGTCGACAGCGCATCATTGACTAATGTTCTGTGGCTGGGGTATCACCTACCATCAAGTGACCTCATGCTCATCTGTCGATATCTATCATTAAAAAATGAATATAACCCAACCAATATTATGAATAGTTAGGCATTACCATGAAAAATCTGAACATTTTTATTCATAAATCTATGACAATAAAACCCAATCATATATTTCCATAATCCTCCCATCGGATCACATCGAAAGGCAATCGTCACTCATTTTAATATTCAAAATAAAGTCGAAGCCAATACGCTGATCCCGAATGACAATCGGAATATACTGTATTACATTGCTTTTGATATATTTCCCCAGGATTTATTGCTTCTACCAACGGATTTACAACTCTGACCGAAACTCTCAACCATAGAGCATTTCGTTAGCTTTTTATTGGCAATTTGTTGCCTCTTGTATCTCGTATACTCTGTTATTTACAACTAAATTGAACTCTTTCATGTTTGACCCGAGTTTTTAGCCTAGTTTAAAATGAAACCATTATATAAATATTACCTTTTTATTAAATTTCTTTATAATATTTTATCTTTTGTTACCTTTGCCTTTCTCAATTTCTTTGCTAATAACCTATATTAGAAGTGTGATATTTTGGTCTATTTCGCAGTGAAGGAAAGAAGAACAAATAATTTTCTGTACATATAATTATAAGTTAGGACCGAAATCAATGTTTTTAGTGAATTACGGGAAACCCTCCATATGCTTATGCTGACACGGCGCTTCCCACGAGAACGGCACCGAGAAGGCATTTGCTGATTTAGCTTTTAAGATTTCTTTATTTATTTCGTTTTATATAAATTGTCATTCCTTACTACGCTCTACATCGAGTAGAAGTGTTTTGTAACTAGTTTTAATTATAATTAATTAAATATATTACCTAAGTAAATTCTGGTTTTTTTTGGGTCCTTCAGCTGTGACTATCGTAATTGGCGCAGTCGGTAGGATATCCAAAAATAGTAGTATTTTTGCTACCTGGATATCTGAAACCTACGGGTCCGCGGTCGGAGGAAAAGTCTGGAAATCGACCCCAACGGAGAACCAGAGTAACATGCTGTAAGTACATAGAATAGTTCTGTGTTGCTTATCCTTTAACTGATAATTTTTTTTTTCGTGTGTGACCTTTTCATCCCAAGATTTTCCATCCGAGAGAATCATCTTCCCGAGAGCCTGCATCGTGTAAGGTTTCTCGCAGTTTAGTTTTAGATAGTAATAGGGATTTAAGTAATTTGGGTGACGATATGGCGGTTAGGGACCACGATGAAATTTTCAAGGCCTTACGCCCTGTGCCCGAATTTGACGGGAACCCCAACGTGCTCACTAGATTTATAAAAATTTGCGATAGCATTATTGATAATTATCTAGGTACTTCACAAGAGAGTGAATACCCCAATTTGTGTCTTTTAAATGGAATTTTAAATAAAATTACCGGTCCTGCCGCGCGTTTTATAAACTCGAATGGCATACCCGAAAATTGGGCTGGCATTCGAGCCGCATTAATTAATAATTTTTCTGACCAAAGAGATGAAACCGCTCTTTACAACGACCTCGCGTTGTTAACCCAAGGTTCCAGTACCCCGCAGGAATTTTACGAAAAGTGCCAACAATTATTTAGTACTTTAATGACTTATGTTTCCCTTCACGAAAACATCTCAACTACAATAGAGGCCAAACGCACCCTTTACAAAAAATTGACGGTTCAAGCCTACATACGCGGTTTAAGGGAGCCCTTGGGCTCACGTATTCGGTGCATGCGGCCCGATTCTATCGAAAAAGCATTAGAGTACGTACAAGAGGAGTTAAATGCGACTTATATGCAAAGAAGAAATAATTTAATTTCAGATAAAAGTGAAAGACGGCAATTTGGCCCGAGACCTGTAATGATGTCATCATCACTACAGGGTCACAACGCATTTAATAATTCTTTTATGTCACCTAATTTCACACCGCGTCCACAACTCCCACCACAACAGTTACCTAGACTACCTCAACCTATATTCCATATAAATCCCCAACCACCTCGTATGCAAACTCGAACGCAACAAATGTTCAGGGCAATACCCCCTAATTATAATCCACACAGTAACGTTTTCCGATTGCCTAATAAGACTGACCCCCATGGCCCCAAGCCTATGAGCGGCGTAAGTCATTACGTCACTAAAGAATTGCCACTGACACAAAATAATTTTCAGGAAATGAACATACATGAAATTTATCCATATGAATATTACAATAATTATAACGTTGACAGCCCTGACTATTACGCGTACGACGGGTCACATTACGAATGCGATACTGACACGTACTATACTCAGAACTTTACTCACTGTACTGAACCATCGTACTTTACTGACTATGACGAAAATACTCAACACCTTTCGGTACCAGAAACTTCCAACATGAATTACAACCGTGTAGGAAATCCTTCCTTTACCTCTCCTGAAAAATCAGAGGAGGATTTTCAGAAGAAATCCTTCGTAAAAAAGCCAAAATAGAGATAAATATTCAAACACAAAGACAGCTTCCATATATTCATATTAGTAACCCGCCGTTAAAATTATTATTAGATACAGGCGCTAATCAATCATTTATTAGCCCGGAAGCTGTGCAAATGTTTTATTCCAATATTCAATTAGACTTCGACCCCTTCGAAGTAACCAATGTGCATGCAACGACGCGTAGTGATTATTCTATTACGGTACCATGTTTTTCAGAATTTCAAGAAAGTGAAAAAATTAAATTATTCGTTTATAGATTTCACGATTATTTCGACGGACTTATTGGACTAGATTTATTAGAAAAATGGGAATCAAAAATTGACTTAAAAAATCGACAACTCATAACGCGCTTTGCTTCTAACCCTATCAATATGTACAGTTCATGTAATGTAAACTTTTATGAATGTGTTATACCCGCAGAGTCTTCTAAAATAATTAGAATACCAATTAATGTTAAAGATGGCGATGCTCTTATTCCCGAGCAAATTATATCGAATTGCACCATACCGCATTGCTTAATTTCGGTTGAAAATAATCATGGCTATTTAGAAGTTAGTAATCCAACTAAGCATGATGTAATTTTTTCAATGGACAGACCTATAATTGCCGATGTTTATAATATAACGTGTTCATCAGAATTAAAACTATCATCTCGAGCAAAAGAAGTTTTATCTAGATTACGAACCGATCATCTTAATCCGGAAGAGCGCATTAATTTGGAAAAAATATGTTCTAAGTATGCGGATATTTTTTATATTGACGGAGAATCTCTTACTTTTACTAATAAAATTAAACACCGGATTAAAACAACTGATGAAGTTCCAGTTTATTCTAAAAGTTATAGGTATCCTTTTATTCATAGGGAGGAAGTAAGAAATCAAATAACTAAAATGTTGGAACAGGGTATTATTCGACCTTCGGACTCTGCTTGGAGTTCACCTATTTGGGTGGTTCCAAAGAAAGCTGACGCCTCAGGAAAAGCCAAGTGGCGCTTAGTGGTAGATTTTAGGAAAGTCAATGAAAAAACTATTGATGACAAATATCCTATTCCTAATATAAATGACGTCTTAGACAAATTAGGAAAATGCCAATATTTCACAACATTAGATTTGGCAAGTGGTTTTTATCAGGTGGAAATGCACCCTAGCGATATTCCAAAAACTGCATTTAACGTTGAACATGGGCATTATGAGTTTTTACGAATGCCTATGGGGTTAAAAAATTCACCATCCACATTTCAACGTGTGATGGATAATGTGCTCCAAGAACTTCAAAATACAATATGTCTTGTGTATTTGGATGATATAATAGTTTTTAGCACATCATTACAAGAACATATGAATAATCTAGAGAAAGTGTTCAAAAAACTTAGAGAATCAAATTTTAAAATCCAAATGGATAAATCGGAATTCTTAAAATTAGAGACAGCTTACTTAGGTCACATTATTTCTAAAGACGGCATTAAACCCAACCCTGATAAAATATCAGCAATAGAAAAGTATCCTATTCCTAAAACCAATAAACAAATCAAGCAATTTCTAGGCTTGCTCGGATATTATAGAAAATTTATCCCCGATTTTGCTCGAATTACTAAACCTTTCACTCAATGTTTAAAAAAAGGTAACAAAATTAGATTAGATACTGACTATATTAACTGTTTTTCTAAGTGCAAATCATTATTAACCAACGATCCAATATTACAATACCCAGACTTTAATAAAGAATTTATATTGACAACTGATGCCTCCAATGTTGCTCTAGGAGCAATTCTATCACAAGGTCCCATAGGATCCGATAAGCCTTTATGTTACGCGTCAAGAACTTTAAATGATAGCGAAATTAACTATAGTACAATAGAGAAGGAACTTTTAGCTATAGTCTGGGCAACCAAGTATTTCCGACCTTATTTGTTTGGTCGTAAATTCAGAATTGTAACAGACCATAAGCCACTACAATGGGTAATGAGTATGAAAGAACCAAATGCACGACTTACTCGATGGAAATTAAAGCTAAGCGAATATGATTTTTCTGTTATATATAAAAATGGTAAAAGTAATACTAATGCGGACGCTCTATCGCGAATAGAGCTTAATCATGAAGACATTAGCTCCATTCTTGTTAATCATTCTGAGGTTTCCTCTGAAGAAACAGTAAATTTAAATAATCCAGATGACCACGTCTCTATAAGTTCTGAGGAACAGGTTAACAATAATCCCATAGATGATCACATTTCCTTAGGCTCATCCACTGAAACAGCACATACTAGCGCAGAAAACCCTATATTAGAAGTACCATTTACTGATGATCCCTTAAATAAATTTCATAGGCAAATACATATAACAGCTGTAGGTGATATAAAAGCGAAAACTAAGGTTACTAAACCATTTGGTACTCATACGCGTGTCGAGGTTCAGGTACGCTATCCATACTTAGAAGAGGACGTAATTGATACTATAAGAGAATTCGTGGATCCTAAGGTAAAAACTGGTCTTTTTATACAACCTGAACTTTGCTTTTATGACATCATTCCAATGATACAAGAAAACTTTAGGAGTTCTGCAATGAAACTTGTTTTAACAAAATTTGAGTTAGAAAATGTAGAAAATCAGTTAAAACAACAAGAAATTATTAGGAATTATCACGAGGGTAAAACTAATCACCGCGGCATAACTGAGTCTTGTTTGGCTTTATCGAAGCGTTACTATTGGCCTAAAATGAAGGAAGATGTAACTAAATTTATTAATAGTTGTACAACTTGCGGTCAAGCGAAGTATGATAGGAATCCGATCAAACAGCAATTGAGAGTTGTCCCTCCAGCCACAAAGCCATTTGAAATAGTACATATGGATACATTTACAGTCGAAAACGAGAAATATCTAACTATCATAGATGTTTTTTCTAAGTATGCCCAAGCTTACTATTTACGCGATATAACAGCTATAAGTATAGTACAAGCTTTGTTACAGTTTAGCACTCACCATGGTTTACCAATGATCATTGTTACAGATAATGGTACTGAATTTTGTAATCATATTTTTTCTGAATTTACACAATTACATAAAATAATTCATCATAAAACATTACCTAACTCTCCAAATGCAAATGGGAATATAGAAAGATTTCATTCAACCCTTTTAGAGCATCTACGCATACTTAGGTTGAAAAATAAAGATGCAATGGTAACAAGCTTAATGCCATACGCGTTAATAGCCTATAACAGTTCAATACACAGTTTTACAAAATGTAGACCACATGATATAATAAGAGGACATTTAGATCCACGAGATCCTCTTGATATAGACATATCACATTATTTAATGCAACAATACATGATTTTACATAAAGAACGAATGAAAACTGTATATAATGCCATTAATGAGTTTACACTAGATGACCGTAAGAATCTTATATTCAATCGTAACAAAAATCGTGAACCGGAGGTTGAATACCAACCAGAACAAGTAGTTTTTGTTAATAATCCATTGGCTAGTAGGAAAAAACTAGCACCGCGTTATACAACCGATAAGGTGATAGCAGATCTACCAGTACACATATATACATCTCGTAAAAAAGACCCTGTTGCTAAAAGTAGGTTAAAGCGCCTTCCTAAAAGTGCCAAATTGTTGCAGGGCCCTGATGATATTAATAATCCCGACCGTGGCAATGACACAGGAAATTAGATTTGAAGACTTAGGAAGTGGACCTGGACTACTACCATTTAAATTAGGGCAAGCGAGACTCTTAACACACTATCATACATTTGTACAGTACTATAGACTGGACGATATTGAAACAAAGGTGACTACTTTACAAAACCAACTCACAGAGTATGAGAATATTCTGGATTACAATGTTAAGACTTTATACGAAATACAAATTACTTACCTTAATGACAAATTAGAAAAAGTAATAAAACAATTAAAATCTTTGGAACCAAACCGTGTAAAGAGAGGTCTTGTTGACGGATTAGGATCGGTTATAAAAGGCATAACCGGTAATTTAGATTATAAGGACGCAATTAGATATGACAGTATAATTAAGTCTTTGGAAAATAATCAAAATCAATTAGTTAATGAAATTAATAGTCATATAAGTATAAGTAAAGAATGGATGAGAAGCCATAATGATATTCTTACTCAAATAGTAGAAAATCAAGTAAAAATTAACGCCACTTTACGATCCTTTTTAGAAAAGGAAAACTTAAATGATAATAATCTTATCAGGTATACAAGGCTCGCCCAAATTATTGCTATTTTAACTGAGAATGTAGATGATATTTTTAATGAATTAATTAGGATAGAAGATTCATTAGCGTTTATACAAAGTTCATCCACTCATCACTCTATGTTAGGTATAGATGTTATTATGAAAATGGTAGGAAAATTAATTGACTTATATAGTAGAGACCATGTTCTAGAGTTAGAATATAGGCAGTATTATGATATAATAAAACCTGGTTATTATTTTTCTGAAAAGCAAATAGTGATGGTATTCAAATTTCCTATAGTGTCTACAGATTTATTTGATTTATATAAATTAGCTATATTTCCTAATGATAACAAGCAGGCTCTCATCCCATCCTTTCCCTATATAGCAACTAACAGAAACTCATTCTTGTACATAGAGGCAGAATGCCCGAAGTTTAATCACTGGTTTCTCTGTGAAAAGAAGACTAACCAAATCAAGACCACACCAGATTGTATCCAAAATTTTATACGAAATCAGACCTTGGGCACTACATGCGAGATGACAACTATTACTCTGACAAGAGAAACAATGCAGGAGCTAGATGAACGACATTATATTCTGTCTTTTCCACACTCGTCTAAAACTCACGCCATATGCAAACGGGAAGATTTTTCAACACTTCAAGGAAGTTATCTAGTTACTATCCCTGCAAATTGTATACTAGAAACAGAAAGCTTTAAAATCTACAACGTAGAAGATAGAATAAAAGGACAGCCGATAAAAATCAACAGTATCAATTCAGAAATACATCGTACCATCCACACAAAATTAGCAACACTCAACTCTATAAACCTAGAAGACCTTCATAAAATTCAAGATCAAGTCCTACTACAATCCCCTATTCATCTAAGGGAAGATACATCTATTCTCTATCATACAACTATTCCACTTTATTCAATTATCATTGGAACGGCTCTTGTCTTGACTATACTTATATTAATCCGTCGAATTCTAAGAAATAGAACCAATGCTTCAGCAGGAAAAGATGATGAAGCGGAGAAAGGCGAACCATCAGTAGAAAATATTCAGCTCCCAGCAACATTTTTTCATAAAATTATAAAATAGTTGCTGGTCTTCGGGGGGAGGAATTACGGGAAACCCTCCATATGCTTATGCTGACACGGCGCTTCCCACGAGAACGGCACCGAGAAGGCATTTGCTGATTTAGCTTTTAAGATTTCTTTATTTATTTCGTTTTATATAAATTGTCATTCCTTACTACGCTCTACATCGAGTAGAAGTGTTTTGTAACTAGTTTTAATTATAATTAATTAAATATATTACCTAAGTAAATTCTGGTTTTTTTTGGGTCCTTCGGCTGTGACTATCGTAATTAGTGTCCGATTTTGTTGACTCTACTATATTTTTCAAAAAGTAAATGAGCATCGATCTATGTGTAAAGTCCCTAGTGGGGCATGGGGAAGATCCTTTTCTGTGCCTATTTTACTGATCCTTTCTGACTATAGTATCACAAAATAAACATCAATATATACATGGACGTCATTGCTAAACAATTTCTTTAACATGTTTATAGTAGAAATCCTAATTACTGTTTTGTATAATCCTAATTATATACAAATGTACGAGGGGGCCCGATGGCTGGCCATGCGTCATGCTCGTGAACGGGTGCTACTTGTGGTGACAGGTCGAACTTGAATTCGTGTATGCGGTGATATTAGTTATTTCGACTATGTGTTTGCGTGTTGTTCCCACGAGAATGTAAGTGTGTGCTCCTATTTCACCATGCCTACTGCTGATAGAGGACATATCTTTGTTTTGTTTTTTCTGGTTTATATTTTTTTATTATTATAGTTAATTACATAAAGATGTCATGTGGAACATGGTGTAATGGTTGCAGCGCCTTACTAATATTTTGTAAAACAAAAATTTGGCGATTAAAAAGAGTGACTACGGTGAACTGGCGGTAAATGTAAAATTAGAAGCATTTAATATGTATTTTTTATTGACGTTCATAAGTGAACATTATGTTACCTAAATGAATAAATGATTTTTGAATTTGAATTTGAAATAATAATAGAAGATCTACAGGAAAGATTATGAGGGACATGAATATAATAAAAAATCAAATGTTAAGGACAACTGGGTCTCATTCCAATAATCCATATTTGGAAGTCGCGTGGGTTTCACGGAGTCGCTTGACCGCAAAACTTAAGAAATTCGCGTTGCTTATAACAAAATTCCAATCCGTACGAATATTTCTTTGAACTACATATTTTTTATATAAACAGTATTCACTTAATTATTATTCAAAGTTCTCACAGAGTCACGTGCATGATTTATAAGTAGGTAAATAATTTTATCTGTTTAGGGATAGTGGTTATTTGTATAGGGCTGTAGACGGTAAGATTTTGTGATAGAATGTTCATCCGCCATTTTGAGGCAAGATAAGTGTGGAAAGGAAATTAGTATTTGATGTCTTGCTTATAAGTTAAAATATAGGTACACTTATCAGCTTTTTGGATAAATAAGAGAGTTGTATTCGCTCAAAAGCTAGTTTATATCTCGCTAGTACCTAAGGTTTATAAATTAAGAACACGATAATTCATACTGTATCTGTTATCTAGATTCTCTAAAGAATAAAACAACGATATTATATCAAATTGTAAAAGATATGCATTGCAACAGAATACCTGGCATTGATAAATATAACAATTCCAGCTAGAAAAATATCGTCAATACAATGTAAAATGCAACAGAATATTTATTATTTTAGAAATTCTACGCTCAGAATATGATAACTTTGCTATTGCTTTTCAACGAATGCCATATAATAACAAAAAAATGTACCTCATATTTCGATATATTTATACATATTACTATTTATATTATACAATTTTTTACATAAATTACAGATAATGTACGTATTATATATTCTTAAAATTTATATGCGAGTACTTTTTACAACTACTGTGATCTAAAAAATTGTCGCACTAGTATCGAAACATTGTCGCATTTTCCTCCATTAATTTCTAATGAGCTTAAATCAGTCTGAGCTATAAAAGGTATATATATACACTTCGTATTCATCAATAATTTGGTAATTAAACTTATTTCGGAACAAATTTTATCCGACAAATAATATTTAAAACTGTACAAGTTGGTTAATCAATGATTGCTTTTTAATGTTCAACTATATTTACATATTAATATAGGTATATAACATTGTATTTTTAAATTATTATTGCAGTATTTACTGCCGATTAAAATCTGTATCGAGTTTTTGGTAAGTTTCGAGTTTTTTACATGCATCATTCTTTTTATGGAATACATTCCTATATATTTATATGTCTATTACACTTCTTATTGTATTAATAACTTAAATAGTGTAAATGATATGAATAGGAGAATATGCCTCAATGATTATGCAGTATTTCATTAACAAATACTCAACTCAAAAATCCGTATCTAAGAAAATTCTAATATTTCAGTTTCTAATGATATAATAACCACGACAAAAATTTGTCGACAGTTTCTTCGTGTTTTAATCGATTACCTCTTTATGTCTTTCAGGTCTAACATGACACACTTAAAACTCAACCTCTAATGTCAAACGTAGGCAGTCGATCGAGATATCTTGTCTATCAAAATTGTCGATGTCGGGATATAATATTTCGAGATATTTTATATTTTAGTTTGTCTTCACTCGTCTGCGAGATATCTCTTGATGGTCATATTAGGCGGGCAGGATATAAACAATATACTCTAATAGTCTAGTAAATAAAACAAAAGAAAAGTAGGGCGATGAGTCAAGACAATCGATTTAAATATTAATGCCCGTAGCTTATACACTTACGGTCTTACTTATAAACGTAGCTTGATATAGTTAAAATATGTTTTTATTCTTTTGTTCTGTAGTCTTTTTGTATTCAATAGAGCGGGACAAAACCTATTTTAACTATATCAAGCTTATACTACGTTTATAAGTAAGACCGTTATAAGCTACGGGCATTAAGGATCGCTAGGGCAAATAAAAATACGATAATTGCCCAAATTACAAAATATCGTATTTACCGAGCGAAGATTTAGGTGCTCCAAAGCCTGTTTGCAGAGCTAATATTAATGCGCATAAGTAATTGCCTTTCTTTGCTTGGCTTACAGTTAATTACTAATTATGTAAAATTCTAATTCCAACTTTTAATAGAAATCATTTTATAATAAAATTTAGATATTACATATATCATATTTAAGTCCTTAATATGTATTTAATTTGATATTTTAAAAAGTTACTAAAAAAAAGTAAAGTAAAAAAGTAAAAGTTACTATTTTCGTTTATCTTTAGCCCATAAATTTAGCAAACCATTTCATATTAGGTATTGTTAGTAAAAACATCAAGTAAATCGGACCTCGGCTAAAGTATTAAAACTTACAATAACTTCCGATTTTTTTAGTTTTAGTAGTCATTTTGAATTTCACTACCTCATTTTTTTATTTTAATAATTCAACATCAGTAATAGCCGAAGTACTATAAAATTCCGCTGATGCTCGATATGAATGCCAGGTATAACAATAAGAGAATCAAATACATAATATCTTTATATATATATAATTCTTCTGTGAGTGTGTATGTCACTGAACTTCTCTCAAACGACTGGCCCGATTTTGATGAAATTTTTTGTGTGTGTTCAAGGGGATCTGGGAATGGTTTAGATTCACAAAAAAGTTTGAAATTTTCAAATTAAAGACGTGTAGACAGGACAACGTCTGTCGGGTCCGCTAGTGTTTATGTATTACATTACATATTATTATTATTAGTATTCACTTTACGAAATCAATAATATAGTAAAATAATTATTCTCAATTAAACTGTGCCTTTTAATTCTTAATAAGGAGAAACTTGTGACAAATTTCCCTTTTACGACTCTCAGACGAAAGATAATCGAAAATCCGCCAGATAAATGGCATAATTCTGAAACAAAGGGTCTCATTTGTAATTGCTGGTGGCAATTCACCGAAAACTGACATTGAATACGCCTATTTATTATATTGACTTCAACATTAATTCATTTTGATAGAGATAAATTAAATAATAAGCGTATTTTAAATGTAATTATGAGGATAATATACTCTGTAGAAGAGTTTTTAGACTTAATTGAATTACATCTTTGTTATAGCATTCACTTACAAAATGGCTCGCACGCTCGTTTAACTTGAAAAAATCTAATTTTTTAAAAAGACCTCGCTGCTAACATCAAGACAATAAATTGGATTGATCAATCTAACCTCCCCCTTCATAACTTTTATCTAAATTGTAAATTCAGTTCCAGTTTCATAAAAAAATAACAAGAGTCATTTATAAACATCGTTATAAGATTGTATGATAAATAACATCAGTTTTAGAAACACTAGTTATTTCTTAAATGTAAGTAATTTAATGTAAGTTTTTTAATTTTATAGTATTATATTATATATGTTAATTTATAAGTATAAATGCTTTATTATTTTCCATAAGTAGTATGAAGCATAATGTCTCGATTCTAGCATAATGTGGAGTGAATACTTTGTGAAAAGATTTTATGATACTATTTCATATATCTATACTCTATACTAATATTATAAAGAGGAAAGATTTGTATTTATGTATATTATGAATACTCTCAAAAATTACTTGACCTATTTTAGAAATTCTTTCACCAATAGAAAGCTACATTATCAGCGAGTAACATAGACTATATTGCACCCGTGTGAAGCCGGGGCCCGTTGCCAGTGGCGTAGCTATCATAGGGCAAAGCGGTGCAGTGCACCGGGGCCCTGGGCCTACTGGGGTTTGGAAAGAGGAGGAGGCAAGTCCTTGATCTATACTAATATTATAAAGAGGAAAGATTTGTTTGTTATATTGATTTTTTTTTCTCTCTGCACCGGGGCCCTTTGTCCATCTAGTTACGCCACTGCGCGTTGCTAGTATTTCATACAGAGATGATTAACTACTCGAGTTTTTACAATAAATAACTGTATTAACGGAACTAGTTGTTGCTAAACACAACTTTAAACAAACCCATAAACCGTTACCGCAACACACGCAAACACATTACTGACACAGTTTCCTATTCTTTCAATCAACTCAAATCTTAGATAATTAAAGAGCTATAGACCCGCTGCTTTTCAACAAAAAAAGGAAATTTGTAATATAGTGTTATACGACTTTCCTTTTTTATATACCAAATCAATTAAAAAATAGTAGCCAATAATTAGACAACAAAATAAATATATTTATTTAAATAATTATACGTTTTTTGTCCTTATTTTCTTTTGAAACTAAAAATGTATAATCCAATCTTGGTCAATGGCTTTTATAATAGACAAGTTTTAATAACAATAGCATGTCAAGTCTTGATAAACTTGGATCTCATCCAAAAGTGTGCAACATTATTCTTATTTGTACGTTGTAGAAGAAAATTTTACAATTTATGCGACTTCCATTTTTCAAGTTTAATATTGCAGAAGTCTTGCCAATATAATATTTATTTATTATAATTTATTTCTAGTGCTCTTTATTGCTGATATTCTATGGCAACATTTTTCTGAGAATTAAACTTAAATATTGACGATACAATCTTCTGATACAATTTTGACATATTTTATATATGCAATAATCATTATCGTCTTGCTGATTGAAAAAATATCAATAGTATTGTATTTTATTAACGCAAGTATCACACATCTAAATAAAATTCTTTATACCGGATTAAAACGCGATTTATTTTTTATATTGTTTAAATTATTTATCCCGACGTTTCGATGCTTAATATATAATAGACCAAACAGTTGATATGTAAACTTTATCGCTTCTGTGTAATTCAATATACTCATTATAGTTATCACTTTTCATATAGATTAAGCAAAACACAAAAACCGACTTCAAAACTACAAATACATAATATAGTTTGTACAAACTTAAACTAAAAAGTAAAAAATAATATTTTAATTACTTCAAAGCAAGAGCCTTAAAGGACAATCGGCAACATTATTGGTATCGGTATATTCTATATATATATAATATTTAATATTGTCTTTTATTAACGCGAGTATCACACATTTAAATAAAATACTGTATACCGGATTAAAACGCGATTTATTATTTAAATTATTTATCCCGACGTTTCGGATGCTTTTCAGCAGCAGTCTCCCGCGACCACGGTTGCTGAAAAGCATCCGAAACGTCGGGATAAATAATTTAAATAATAAATCGCGTTTTAATCCGGTATACAGTATTTTATTTAAATATATAATATTTATTTATTATTAACAGTTATTTTTGAAATCGGAGCCACGCAACCGATGCCGCTCCGTACCGTTCGAAAAGTTGCAAAAGCAGGATTAAACTGTCCTTCTTGGTTTTCAAACAAAAAAGGAATCATCCATAACTTGCGAAGATATCGCGTAACAAACATACAAAAAAACACAGATGAATTGAGAACCTAATATTGTCTTTTATTAACGCGGAACCGGATTAAAACGCGATTTATTATTTAAATTATTTATCCCGACGTTTCGGATGCTTTTCAGCAACCGTGGTCGCGGGAGACTGAAAGATGACGTCGTCGGGATAAATAATTTAAATGATAAATCGCGTTTTAATCCGGTATACAGTATTTTATTTGAATTGAGAACCTCCTCTTTTTGTAAAGTCGGTTAAAAATAATATAATATGATTAAAATGAGCCTTGAGACTTTAATTCACCCGATACATTTATAATGGTGATGTGTTATTGTCTTTGGGTGACATTTAAAAACTGAAATTTCTATGCATTGCAGTAATAACTTCAATTAAACGATCAGATTTTTTTATTCGTCCTCAATATATGTAACCCACATTACTTACACGAATAATATACATTTTTTGCCATCTAAATTGTATAGAAAGTAAGTTCACTTTCACAAGACATGGTTTAATTAACAATTCTTACGCACAATATCTTTGAAGAATTTAATATTACTTCTCCGTTTATTACTTCATAGAATTTCGTTGGCCCAGTGACTAGTTATTATTTGATTTAATATTACCTAAACAATTCTGACTGAACAAATCAACTAACTGATTAAACGTCTATTTGCCTGTACTATCTGAAATCTTTGTCCTCACAAATAATATAGATCTGTCAAATATTCTGTGCTACGAAAACTTGTTTACTTTTTACTCGTTTGTTTCACTTTAAAGTGTTCACGGCTTTTTATTCTAAAACTAGCAATTGCCCCCGCAACCCCCCTTGTGGGTTGAATTTCGTAAAATCCGTTCTTAGCTGACCTCTACTCGGCGAAAGGAATATTCCTACCATATTTCAAGTCGCTACGCCTTATGGTTCCAGAGATATCGTGATGAGTGACTATATAGGTGGAAATCTCTTATATATATATAGACTAGCAATTGCCCCCGCAACCCCCCTTGTGGGTTGAATTTCGTAAAATCCGTTCTTAGCTGACCTCTACTCGGCGAAAGGAATATTCCTACCATATTTCAAGTCGCTACGCCTTATGGTTCCAGAGATATCGTGATGAGTGACTATATAGGTGGAAATCTCTTTTATATATCGCAACTACGGTGCAAAAACGTCACTTATGCAATTTTTGTCAAAATTGATTTGAGTATGAGAAAATATGGCTAATATGCTTCTTTACTGGGTGCGTAATTGTCGCATGTGTAGTGTGTATACTTTCCGCGAGAGGGCAGTTGTGTCTTTTGGTTTTGGAGGGAATCTAGCCGCTACTGGGAGAATCAACGTATTATTGGTCAGTTGCGCGCGGCCCCCCTCATAACTTAAAGTCTTCTGGAGCTACAACGTCAAAAAGGTAATTATGACAATTTATTTTTATGTTTTTCGGAGCAATAACGACACTTAAGTTAGTTGTGACATTAATTGTTTCTTGAAATAACTCAGTCACTTGTGTATGTAGTGACGTTGTTTCCCCAATTCTTATACCTATTTTACGATAAAAAATTACATTCGATTTACAATTAAGATATCCAGAATAGTATAGTTTAATGTTTTTATTATGCTTAGAAAATTTACCAAACCTTATATAAAGTAATGATGTTATTGCTTCAGAATGCTTTTCACGTTGCATATTATTTATTTTGAATATTATTTTAATGAGAAGGATGATTTCTAAATTGATTATTAAGTAAGGTTTTTTTGTATGCAATACCTGGGCACTGGGGAAAACTTTAGGAATTGTTATAACAATAATTTAGAGGGGTTGTCCGACGGGCGAGTAATACCGCCGATTTATGGCTCGTTGGTAAAGCTCGCCTATGAATCTATTGGTTTCTTTTCAGATCCTAAATAAACCAACGCTGCCAAAAATTTGTGCTGCTTGCATTTTCAAGCTGCAGCCAAACTTCCGTTGAAATGCAAGCCCAATATACGACAAGGATCGAGGAACATGTGCAATATTTAGAACCAGATACAGAGTCGTCACATTAAGTAAACTCCGACAGACAAGCAGCACAAGCCATCCCAGATGAACCAAGTACCCTACTCTAGCGCAGGATAATCCTACTTAAGACAACACTAGTCATTCTTCGCCTATTTTAACTAATGAATCTAATGAACGAGATGATATTGACTTCCCTACAGGCGATTTCTCCGGCACTGATTCCGGTGATGAATATAGACCTGGTTCCCGTGCAAGATCGTCTTCATCCAGTAGCTCCAGTTCTAGTTCCAGTGACAGCACAAGTAGCAGTTACAGTGATTCTCATTCTGAAAATAATAACTCTAATAATGATAGCCTTGTCCACGAACACAACCAACCTATGCAACCTATAACGAAGACAAGAGGCAAAAAGCGAACTCGTAATCCAACAACCTGGAAAAAGAATATTGAATCAAATTAATTTAAAAATACGACACAATTGCCCAGCTAATTGTTTTCTAGTGCCATAACGTCACTTCTGGGAGGGTTGTAAATTTTAAACGATTATAATTATTTATTACAAAATGTTTGATGAAAAGATGAAAAGATGTTTGTTTTTACTTTGGCATGAAGTTCAATATTATAGTTTAAATATTACCAGTCTATTTCTTTAATCAATATTACCTATACATAATAATATGATGTCGAATTTTCAAACGCTTCTCCTGAAAAATTACATCATTTGCATAAGTGACGGTGTTGCACCGTAGGTGCGATATATAGATTAATCATTGCCAATCATGTGACGTAAATTTAATATATAAAGCTGAGATATAAAGTGACCTTATGAAAGACTTTTCACAGACACTTTTCCTCTATAATATACAAATGCATAATCTAATTCCTTCTAATAATAAATATGTGTATAAAAACTACATCTGTATTACGTAAGATGATTAACATTTGCACTTTAATTTCGTTTTAATATTAATTGACTCTCGCCAAATGAAACTACATTCCGCGAAGACACGTTTTTATTCCATTGTCTCAGCACAAAGACGATTTGAAGTTATTGTTCCAACGCTTTTGAATGTGGCAAAGAATGATTCCTAGAAAATAATATAAGATTTTATGCTCAAGAGCCCGTAAAAAACGGGATACTTCGCGAGATGAAGTGTACTTACACCTTCTTAATTTAATGAAGAGCCTACATTAGGGAGTGAGGAAACAGAGCGCGAACACATTTCATTTTAATGATAGCCATATGTTGAGATGTTACGTTTTTCTAAGACGTACTACAGTACAGCTTTACCTAACAGTTTTGTGTTAAAAGTCCCAAAAATAATTAATTCTGGTTGGACTTAAAGAAGTCTTTAGTTTGGGTAACTTTTATACTACAAAACCTGGTATTAATATTGAACAGTCATTTTGTAACTTTTAAAATACAATATATGGCTTACCCTCACGATTATATTGTTTGTTTTCACACACTTAAATGAAATAATATGGCATACGTTATTATTCCAATTAAATTATATAAAAACTAAATACTGTGTCGAACTGCAAAATATTATCTTTGGAATACACGTATTCAAAACGGGTAATGTCCTAAGAGAGACATTTCAGATAAAACTTGTCATCATTCGAGATATATTCCAAAGTTTTTATCCTATAGAGTAACGCAGGTTTTACATATTTTTGATCTAGAACGAAGGTCATCGACCGAAATGTAACGGTGAATAATGATTACGAGAGAACTAGTTTCTTATGTGGGCCTGCATGTGAATTTGGACTCTTTATTTTAGCGGCAATCTTAAAATAATAATAACAATACTTTATTGCACATAAAAGTAAACAGACATAAAAAAAAGTTATAATATACGGTACAAAGGGCGGCCTCATCGCTTAATAGCGATTTCTTCCAGACAACCCCGTAGAAAAGTATCAGAACAATAATAAATAGAGAGAAAATAGGCGGTGCATATACTGAATTACAATAAAATAAAAAACTAATAAAACGTTCCAACAATTTTGAAAAGAATAATAAATAAACAAAAACAAAATAATAATAATCAATAAATAACACAACACATAATTTTCCGTTCCTACATAATTGTAAAAAGTGATCCCTGATCATTATTTTGAAGGAGACTTTAGATTGAAAATAGAAAATACCTTACCTTATTAATACACACAAAGGTATATTTTTTTTATTTTTTTTCACATTATTCTGTTTTTTTTAGGATAGCAAACGAGTCTGTAGATCATCTGGTGTTCAATAATCATCGCTATAAGCCCGCAACATTAGGAGTCACGAATGTGTTGCCAGTCTGTTAAATGTTAGGTAAAACTTTATATTTCCTTAAATAAAACAAGTTTGTTTTTAATTTATAAGACCAAGAACTATGTATTTGAATTTGGAAACACAACATCCAGTATTTATTATTAACAGATTATATGAATATTTACTACTGCCATTATCGCCACGACAGTTCATGATCGTTAATCTTATTAGCCAAGTCATATTGCTAGCGTGTCCACGTGGTTTAGTATAAAGATATATAATAAATATTTGAGCATTGGTTTTAGGCTATGGATTTTCGAATGCTCGAAGTAAAAGTTGATTGTAAAAACCATTATGAGCCTCACGCTTGCTATCTATATCTAACACTAGTGACCCGCCCCGGCTTTGCACGGGTTTAGATTTTTTGACAAAAAAAGGCAGATGTATGTATTTTTTAATGCCGCATTAAAAAAAAATAAAAACAAAAAATTTCGTCCAAAATTAAAAAAAAAAATTAAGGGTAAACAACCCTTATCACTTAGGGGTATGAAAAATAGATAGTAGCCGATTCTCAGACCTACTGAATACGCATATAAAATTTGGTAAAAATCGATAAAGCCGTTTCGGAGGAGTACGGTAACTAACATTGTGACATGGAAATTTTATATATAAGATAAATACACTATGGTATCAACTAAGAGTTCTTACAAATATTTTCCACCAGGTAGAATGTAGTGCATTTGACAAATTACGTACAACTTCCTGATCACATAAACCACTGGCATCAACGATCAATGTGATTTAGAACAGTTTCAATTATCACGCTCTATTGGGCAAATCTATGCTCCATTTCGTTAGCTGAAGTTTACAAGGTTTTATTTTAGTTTCGCTATCCGTGCATATCTGAAACGTGGTAACTTGACATACTGTTATGAATAATACTACCTTCTAGGTGATTGTTAGTTAGATCCCATCATCACTTGCCACTTGTCATATTACAATTATCTACGTTTATTTATATTAGGAATAAATGGCGATAATATGGCAACTTTGTGATATTTCAAATCAGACAGCTGTCACCTCTCAGTCTGACCGTGACCACGTTTGCAGGAAAGCATCCGAAACGTCGGGATCAAACGAAAAACTTGGCGATTAAAAATAGTGGCGGCGAGTTTATTGCCAGTTCTTCTCGTCCGTTCTACGCCCTTGATTTGAGAACTGGCAGTAAATGTAAAATTAGAAGCATTTAATATGTGTTTTTTTATTGACGTTCATAAGTGTACATTATGTTACCTAAATGAATGAATGATTTCAATTTGAAAATTTGAATCAATAATATAAATAATAAATCGCGTTTTAATCCGGTATAAAGTATTTTATTTTAATGTATGATACTCGCGTTATTAAAAGACAGTATCATATCAACCTTATTTTAAAATATCAACTCAAATATTTTATACTTCACGAAAATTTCTAATTAGCCTAGTTAAATCAGATCACTATGACATGAGACTTTTTAGTGTCTTAAATAGATTAGTGTAATCCTAGACGTGGGTTAGATATTATTCTAGTTTCAAGACTTGTCAAGACATTTTGACAGTTCTCGAGAATATTATTTTCGCTTAATTCAGAGTATGAAACCACGAACACAGAATTCAAATTCAATTCAATTCAAAAATCATTTATTCATTTAGGTAACACAATGTACACTTATGAACGTCAATAAAAAATACATATTAAATGCTTCTAGTTTTACATTTACTGCCAGTTCACAAATCAAGGGCGTAGAGCGGACGAGAAGAACTGGCAAGAAACTCGCCGCCACTCTTTTTTAATCGCCAAGTTTTTGTTTTACAAATGTTTTGTAAGGAGCTGCAACCATTACACCATGTTCCACATGACATCTTTAAGTAATTAACTATAATAATCGAAAAAATATACGAGTATATATAAACGAAAAAAATAAAAATAAATAAAAACAAAGATTTGTCCTCTATCAGCAGAATGTATGGTGAAGTAGGAGCACTCACTTACATTCTCGTGGGAACAACACGCAAATACATAGACGAAATAACTAATATCACCGCATACACGAATTCAAGTTCGACCAGTCACCACAAGTAGCACCCGTTCACGAGTATGACGCATGGCCAGCCATCGACCCCCTCGCCATATTTTAGGGAGAGAGACAACCCGACGCATGGACGCCGCCACAAGCAATGACATTTAAGCGAGCATGACGATCCTTGAAATGTGAACTTGGCTACATAAGAAAACAATAATAATATTAATTATTCTGAAATAAATTAGTACTACATGGATCACGGTTTGCTCCCACTTTACATTAAAAAAGTCGTGGATGTTGACGATCGCCCCCGAGTCTGGAATTGCAGCCGAGAGATTCAGTCGCGTTACCTCTATACTGGAGCAAATCATATCCAAGCACTAGGATCGTTTAAATATTCATTTATGTTATAATAGGCCTTAGCAAGTAGTTTTACTTTAACGTACGATTTAAATTTATTTATTGACAACACTTGTATCTCACTAGGGATTTTGTTGAAAAAACGTATACAATTGCCTTGGAAAGAATTACTCGTTTTATGCAGCCTTGTGGTTGGTGCACTAATTTTGTCTTTATTACGAGTACTATAATTGTGGAAGCTACTATTCTTTTCAAAGATATCTATATTTTTCCGCACATATAAAATATTCTCATAAATGTATTGACTTGCCAAAGTCAAAATATTTAATTCTTTAAACTTGCTTCGAACTGACTCCCGTGGGGATAATCCGCAGATCGCTCTTATAGCCCGCTTTTGCACTACAAATATCGATTTAATATCAGCTGCATTACCCCACAAAATAACACCATATGACATAATACTATGAAAATAGCTGAAATAAACGAGCTTTGCTGTATTCTCGTCAGTAAGATCACGTATCTTTTTCACTGCGAACGCTGCAGAACTTAGCCTATTCGAAAGACCTTCTATGTGTGGGCCCCACTGGAGTTTACTATCTAAAGTAATTCCCAAGAACACTGTATTATCAACAAAGTCTATTTCCTCATTTTTAATTATTATTTGACCATTGCTACTTTTTACATTTGTAGTTACAAATTTAATACATTTTGTCTTCTTTTCGTTTAGCTTAAGATTATTTGTATTAAACCAGTGAACTACACTGGAGATGGCACTGTTTACATTCTCAAGTAATGGATCTCGTCGTTTCACTTTAAATAAAAGCGAAGTGTCATCAGCAAACAGTACTATCTCGTGAAGCTCTTTTACAAGAAATGGTAGGTCATTTATATAGATGAGGAATAAGAAAGGTCCAAGTATGGAGCCTTGCGGTACACCCATAGTAACAGACGATCCCATTGAGGTTGTTCCATTTATATTTACCTTTTGAATTCTACCGCTCAGGTATGAATCCATTAGTTTTAGCGCTTTTTCGCCAATGCCATAGTGTTGAAGTTTTTTGATAAGGATTTCGTGATGGACACAGTCAAAAGCCTTTGATAAATCGCAAAAAACTCCAATGGCATCATGAGCATTTTCCCACGCATTTAAAATCTCGGAAATTAATTTAATACCAGCATCGGCTGTGGAGCGACCTTTTGTAAAACCATACTGTTGGCTATGCATAAGTTTATTATTATTGAAATGTATCATTAATTGATCAAGAATCAATTTTTCAAAAATTTTACTCAATGCAGGCAGCACAGATACGGGTCTAAAATTTGTGGGGTCAGAAGTGCTGCCCGTTTTGAACAACGGTGTGATTTTACTTAGTTTCATCTGGTCTGGAAAGACTCCACAATCTATACATTCATTAAATATTATAGCTAACTCTGAACTGATAACATCGATTACTGATTGTAAAACGAATACAGATACACCCCAAAGATCTTTAGTTTACGAACCAGTTGTTTATCTTTACGAGTATATATATAATTCTTCTGTGAGTGTGTATGTCACTGAACTTTTCTCAAACGACTGGACCGATTTTGATGAAATTTTTTGTGTGTGTTCAAGGGGATCTGGGAATGGTTTAGATTCACAATTTTGTCCGCTGGACAATGTTTTTTTAATTAATTTTTAATTCGAAGCCAAAATTGTGGCAGAACAACGTCTGCGGGGTCCACTAGTTTATATATAAAATTAAAGAAACGCGGATGGACCGTTAAAATCAAAAGAATCATTCCACACATTTATCACCTCAAAATAATATTGTAATGTGTGAACAACGCAGCATTCATAACGAAGGTCAAGATTATGAAACAATAAGCAAATTTTTCTCTGATTCTTCAGTGCAATCAATATACAATCCAACCGTATATACGTAGTGTAGTTCTATTTTAATCGTAAATCTCATATAATAATGAAAAAAAAATGCATACAAACATGATGAAAACAAAAATACTTCTTCAAAGTCGGAAGTTACCAGACGTGGGGAAGACTTGTTGCCCCGGCGGGATTCGAACCCGCGACCCATCGGGACGCAAAGTAGGTGTTGTGCAAAACGTGCCAACGAGCCCGTCACCAGTAGGTGAGATAGTGGTCAAATACTTGCCTAATTCATAAAAAAACGAAATATGAAAAATGACCTTTTAATATTTATATACTATTTTGAACGAAAAAATACATATGATAATGTATGTATATTTTTTGTCATAACCAAGTTCAAAGGCGTATTACGTCATTCGTTGAGGTTAACACATTATTATTACGTAATTTTTATTGATTAATTCTAAACTTGCTAATAACTTCATTTTTGATCAAAGTATAGGTATATTAAGATTGTCTCCATTTAGATAACATGTGGTTAATCAAGAGATCACATGATCGCGTCCTGACATCCCTTAAGACCACAAAATTATTGAAAGCACCTGGAAATCGACT
The DNA here is from genome assembly GCA_905404175.1 of Anthocharis cardamines. Taxonomy (NCBI): domain Eukaryota; kingdom Metazoa; phylum Arthropoda; class Insecta; order Lepidoptera; family Pieridae; genus Anthocharis; species Anthocharis cardamines. Next base: position 9,286,746 of record FR989959.1, read on the forward strand.
CTTAGGCAAATTGGCAAATATTGAATCTATATCCCATATTCCCCAGGCGTCCCTAACATAGGTATTTCACGTATCTTGTTGTCGCAGAGCAGCTTAATATGAAACTGTTTCCATTAAGGTTGTCACAAAAGGGTACCTATGGCAAAATATAATTAATAATTTCAAGTTATATTATTTTCACAAAAGTTTTTGTTTTTCTTTTAAATGAGGTTTATATTATTATATTTAATCAAGGTATATTCAATTATGATTTAGTATTGAAAGATTTGTTTAAAGTCGATAAAATAAAATTTATTTGTAGAAATGTAAATGTAAACTAGTAGTCAAGGATAGTAGCTTTTCTGGTTCGGTAGTAGAATCATGTTTAACACTGGAATGTGTGAAAATGATGCAATCATGATTTCTCCAAACTGTATCAAAAATGTGTTTATTTACTATTTATCTATGTATATAATTCTTCTGTACGAGTGTATTTCAATGAAAAAATTGCTAAACTGCTAAACCGATTTTGATGATTTTTTGAGTTTGAGATAAATAAAATAATTTTTATATATTTTTTTTTTCAATCATTGACTTTAATGTTTTCTTTAAATGTTGTCCTGTTATGTTATTGGAATTATTTAATTTTGCATGCTGTGTCCCTTTCAAGAGGAATTTAATCTGACATACGACCGGTACAACACAAATTCTGTTTTGTTCACCATTAATATAAAAAAAGTCAAAGTTCTGGCAGGACAAAGTCTGTCGGGTCCGCTAGTGTACCTACTATAAATTACAATAATATTAACAACTACATACTATAATCTTGTTGTAGAAGGCCAACACTCACTTTGGGTCACTACGCCATACTAGTACTAAGTATAATGGTCTAAGAGCCCGTGGGAGATCGTCCTTCACCGATCTGATAACCAGATGAGACGTATTTTTTATTAAATATTTTTTATAAACAAATATGCCTATAATTGCTTGCCTATCGAAAAGTGGTCATGGCTATTTTTTCATAAAAAAAAAATAATTAATTAATTATTTTTTTTTAATTTAATTTAATTTTTAATATTTTATTTTAATTTAAATTTTTTTTTATTTTTAATTTTATTTATCTATCTATTTATTTATTTTTTTATTATTTTGACTTACCTGTTTAGACCTGCTTGCCAGGTAGTTATACACTGAAATGAGTAGGCATACATACCTAGGCATATTCTGTGTATCAAAAACTATCAGTAAAATAAATTTCATTTGGTTATCAAAAGTATGAAGGTGATGAAAAAAAAATCGATAAAAGTTAATTGAATTAAAAATAGCCATGACCACTTTTCGATAGGCAAGCAATTATAGGCATATTTGTTTATAAAAAATATTTAATAAAAAATACGTCTCATATGGTTATCAGATCGGTGAAGGACGATCTCCCACGGGCTCTCCTACTATAACATTCTATGATAATATTTGAAAATCCTTGACATTTTTCATACAGTTCGATAACTTGACGTGGACCATGGAACTACCGATTTATAAAATGTCTCGCGTTCTTTGTAACTGCCGTATATGGCTGACGTTGAAAGATGGAGGCGTACAGTGATACTTCCATTTATGATAATGTATAAAAATACTTAACATTGAATTTTTGTGAAAGATACTGTTTATATTACTTCGTGTTTTAATATTCCTGAATTTTGAAATTAAAAATTTAATGACTTCATACATATACAGATATGTACAATTTTGCAATGCGACAATAATTTTAAGTTAAGCTTTTCTAGCCCCCGTCCCCCACGTAATATCCAAAATTTACACTAATATTATAAAGAGGAAAGATTTGTTTGTTTTAAGAAACTCCTCGACCGATTTTAAAAATTCTTTCACCAATAGAAAGCTACATTATCAGCGAGTACTGCATTTTTTTTGTGTATAGTACATCTTCATTGCACCCGTGTGAAGTCGGGACGGATCGCTAGTTTCTCATATAACGTAACGTCTCCCTTTCCCCGCGCCCTGGGGCAAAACAGGTCCTTATTACCGTGAATAATATACAGCGGATGTTGCACGTAGACAGAAACATTCAAAAGTGCCCTTTTTATATTGTTAGCCGTAAAACATTAGAATTCTAATTTTAAACGCATTTACAATTTCAACTAAGTTCGTGTCTAAGTTTAGGTTAACTATCACTGTTATTGAATCTTTTATTATATTTATATTTGGAGCGCTCAGAGGAATTGTTCGGACTAACTTAGCAACTAACTTTCATCAACGCACATCACGACAAAAATTTAAGTTCCATCCACATCATCTTGATGCTTGTAATAGTGTTAGCTTGTACAGTAGCACAGTAAAAAATTGTGATAAATAATATGTGAAAAAAAAAAAAATTAATCAGTCCAGTACTTTTTGAGTTTATTCATAACATAAAAAAAATCAAAAAATTCTAAAATACAAATCTTTCCTCTTTATAATATTATTATAGAAGTATATATTAATAAAATATATTATAAGAATTATGTATAATATACACATGAAGCAAAATTGATACTTCACGCATGAAAGATAAACTAGGAAGAAAATCACCTTCCTCAATCATTTGTTAGAAATTTGCAGTTACACAATGTAAGAATTATCTGAGTCAAGTTATGCTCTCTTTACTGGGAAATCCGATCACGATTATCTTTCATTAACAACACGGAAAAATCGCTTCTCATTTTATATAAATTCCTCTGCGCTTAATTAATTTTTGATGATTTTGTAACCCAATTGAACTCGCTAAACGGGAACGGCAATACATTACTGCAAGTTAAGAATTTAATCGAAATACTTCAATATTAATAAATTTGTCTACGTTGCTTTTGTAATATTATGTAGGAAATTAAAAAAAATACAACATTTTCAATATTTTCCAACCAAACCCAAAAATAGCCACCTCCCTGGCTCAGAATACCACTGAGCGTGTTGTGCTTAACACTAGAAGCTCCAGGTTTGATACCGTGGAATCAAGATTTAAAAAAAATATCGATCAGGCAGGGCACAGAAGACTGATTACTGACAGATATGCCTATCCGTTTGTGGAGTCGGGAATACAATTAATTTACTTACACCCAATCACATAACATTGAATAAGAATGTTTTGCAATACGGGAATAGAAAAACCCAGTCATACACAAATACATAATACAAATACAAAACATACTTAATTTTTTTTAAATTCTTTTCACAGGTGCGTATGTTAGCTCAAGTTGAGCAAATACCTAAAAGAAAGTGCGTTAAATATAACTATATTTTATTACCTACGTCTCGTACTTTCTTCTTCGTAAGAGTCATATTTCAAACTCAATACTAAGCAAACTTATCACATTACTTTTACTTGGTGTCAAGTTAACTCAGCTCCGTATAACGTCTTCACTTAATTGCGTATTTGTTGTTCTATAATTCAGACTTAGGTAAACTTTCTCAAGAGCAATAATAATGAACTATGTACAAAGTTCAAACATTAGACCTGGGTGATATTTCGAGACGAATGTATATTACTCACTGTCATTATGATACTCATAATTAAACTAACTTGAACATTTAAATGAAATACTATATAACACTAGCGATCCTCCCCGGCTTCGCTCGGGTACAATGTAGATGGTCAAAATTTCTAAACTATCCTATCTCTTAAGTTGGACCAGACTGCTCACAGTGTGCCAATTTGATTTAAAATCGGTTAAGTAGTTTAGGAGTCCATCGCGGACAAACATCGTGACAGGAGATTTATATAAATTAAGAAGATATTAATACGCGATTTATTATTTATGCCGACGTTTCGGATGCTTTTCAGCAAACGTGGTCGCGGCATACTGATATAAATACTAATATATATAAAGTATTTTGTATGTGTGATAGTCGCGTTAGTAAAAGACAATTTAAAACATTTCAAAATAAAGTTCTAGCATAACTTAAGTTACAGGTATCTAGAGTAAAATGTTGTATGCAAAACAAACAGGTCTAGCCAAAGTATATCCTAGGGGTCATTAACCACACGTGTATTCGAAAAAGGTTGATGTAGCTAAAAAAAAGCTCAACATTATATTATAAATATTTAACAGTAAAACTTTTGTTAGTATTCTATTTTTTTAAATGTCTAACGGTAGCAATCGTTGAAAGGAAATAAATCAAAGCTTATTCGTAACGAATGATGTAAAGTAATAAGAAATGTTATACAACACAGCAACAACAGCTTGTACAGCTGCTTACATCAGTAGCGTTAAAATTACTTACAATTGAGTTTTTGTCAGAACTATTCATTTTATATTGCCTTTCTTTGTTCTCTCGCTTATCTATTCTCTGATTCATTTTGAGTTGCAGCCTTGATGACTTAGTAATTATTATTTCAAATTAAGAACATACGTATATTACACTTTTGTATAATATGTTTTTTTATGTCAGATATTGTAAGACAATGGAGTTCACTTGGATGTTCACTTGTTGGTCGGCGATACCCTAGCCACAAAACATCAGTAAATAATATATACTTATTTATTTTTCTTAACATAATTTTCTCAATACAAAAACCGGTATGTTAGTTATCGAATCAACAAATTGTTTTATAAGTTCATTGTCATCCTCACATAGTGAGGTTACTATAAAAAATATTGAGTAATGAGTTTCAATTTTATATTCTTCTTTAACGATGCATAGCAGGTTCATTCCATTAACTTTTGTAATCTTTTTGCACTAACCACATTCCTCAACAAAGTGCCACGGCATTACAAAATTGCATTCTTTGCATCTTATGTGAAACCATTTTAGAAACATCATCTCACTGAAAATGAGACGCCTTTGCATCTTTCGATAAGCTTTGAAACAAAAGTAATATAAAGTGAACATATTGGTGTGGCATTTTAAACATTTAAATAAATAGTCTTTGAGACTTTAAATTTGATTAAACTGACTGATATCAATATATAAAAAGCAACGCTTTTTCAAAACAGGTTGTAAACAGGCAATTATATTGCGCGATTATTTTACAAAACACTTCGTAGGCATGATTCAATGGCATTGCGAATATAATCCATTTAATTTTTTTATTAAATTAGAAAATCTTCATCACGCTAAACGGTGATAAATATCGCAATAACTCTGCAAATTGAATTTCATGATATATGGAAAACTTCAAAAGAACATATAACTTTTCCATTGTATACAGTACACAAAACTAGCCCTTGTAATTATACCATATTGAGTCATACGTACTCGATTCGGATAGCAATGAACTCGAGAAGTGTATAAACATCAACTGAACATGCCACCCTTAGGCTCACACAACAGATTTCTTCATTTTTGGATCGTGGAGAAAAGTGCTTAGGAGTTTTTCTCGACCTTCAGAAAGCCTTTGATACTGTCTCCACGAATATCCTATTAGCAAGACTGCAGAATGTCGGGGTCAGGGGTACGGTACTACAGTGGTTCCAGGACTTTCTGAGCAATAGAACGCAGATAGTGAAGGTGGATGATAAGTTGAGCCAGGAATCTACATGCTCCTATGGCGTGCCGCAGGGCAGTACCATTGCGCCAATATTATTTTTAGTGTATATTAACCCCCTTTGTAATATCCACATCCCTGGAGCTGAAATTACCATGTTCGCAGACGATACCGTACTTCTATTTCATGAAAAGTCCTGGTCTGCACTGAAAGCGATCACTGAAAATGGTCTCTCAATAGCCTCTGCGTGGCTGAAAGATAGTCTCTTATCACTAAACGCAAAGAAATCTAACTACATATGCTTCTCTAAAACCAAAGCAAACTCACCTGACAGTAGTTTCCAGATTAAGCTTCATACCTTTCCTTGTAACCGCCTACTCCCACATAGTCACTTACCTGAATGCAGCTGCCTATGCATAACCCGTCTTAACCGTGTAAAGTACCTAGGCGTCCAAATAGATGAAAATCTAAAATGGCATGCACACGCCGAATATCTCACTACACGTCTGCGCCGACTTATTTACATATTTAAAAATCTAAGGGAAGTTGCAAACAGACAGGTTATCCAACTCACTTATAAAGCCTTGTGCGAGAGTCTAATCAACTACTGTATCTGTACCTGGGGAGGTATGGCTAAATCTCACCTAATAGAAGTCGAACGTGCGCAGCGTTGTATTATCAAAGTCGCTTTAAAACTCCCGTATAGACATCCAACATCAGAAGTTTACAAAGAATTAAATGTTCTAAGCGTACGGAAAGTATATATATTAAACTTGCTCCGACGCTACCACCGCTACACAGTTCCCACCTTTAAAGCCACTGATAAACGCGTTCAAAGATGTCCCGTACCATTAGTTAAAAGCCACTTTGCGAGTAGATTTTATGACTGTGCTGCGCCTCGTATTTACAATGTTCTTAATAAGAAGCTTAATACTAAGAATCTCAACAACGACGCGTTCAAGAGGGCCCTTATTTCATGGCTATCTAGCCTCAATTATGAGGGCGTGGAAAACTTAATCAAATCAATATAAATTTAAAATTCACTCACATGTCCACCCACAAACACACCAACACACCCACTAAAACACACACACTAACACACACAAACAAACACACACACACACACACACAAACAAACACACACACAAACACACGCCCAATACACATAATTATTCTCCTCTGGCTGGCAAAGACCTAAAATCAATAAATTACTTTCTTTTTTCTTTTCTTTCTTAATTGCTTAAATATAAAATTATCTTATTAACTACATATTTATATTGTCATTGTATAAGGAAGGACTGACTTCTTTAACACAGGATCTCTTAGATAAGAAGTCAGAGCCACATTTCATACTGTACACGAAAAAAATGGTTAATAAAGAATTTTTATTATTTATTATTTTTTTATTATTATTTATTATCAACTGTCGCACTTAAAGTTACTTTATGATTGAAAACTTGGTAATTGTTAAACGTTTGTATGAAATTATTAAAGAAACGTATAAAGATCAGAATGAAAATCGATAATCAATCATTAGCTTCCCAGATATTAAATAATTATACTTCCGTTTGTAACGCCTGCAGTTGCTGACGGTACCCACTGCCTTCTGCAAATGTGACTTGGAGGTGAATTGTTTTCCTTGTAGCACACTGGGTCACGTTCAACATCTGATGCAATTTGTGATAATTCTATTTTATTCGACAATGGATACAAATTTACATCTCTTGCTGTGAAATTGTTTATTACACGGTTAGTTGCTTTTGTAATGTGTATGCGGCGGTATGTAGTCTTTTGTGAGTCAACTCAACGTAAATTAACAAAATGGGAAGAACTTTGACTTTTATTTCTTTTAATAAAAAAAAAAGTTAAAGTTTAAATTTCTTTTTTTTTATATTTAAAAACTTTTTAAATATTTTAAACCTTATATTTCATTATTTTCATACTAAAACTACTATTACTACTATTTTAAATATGATTTCATTGCAGTCACAATTTCTAGTGACCGAGTCTTACGTTTAAAAAAAATATTCTCGGTTTTAATAATAGTCATAAGAATACCTACTAAGTACTTGGGTTAAGGTATGGTTGTGTAATTTGTAAGCGATATTGTTTATTATGAAAAGTTAAACAAAATTCCATTCTCTTTTCTGGATTATAATTCTACAGGACTGGCAGACTATTAAGTCACATAAATCAAAAAGTCATACTTTTCAGGAACAACAAAAAACTAAATTAAAAAGAAACGAAGAATGTTGTTGGTATATAAAAAATAAGCATTTTTTGACTTATGTGTTTTAGTTTACGGACCCTAGAATTAATAATTATGATTAAATTATTCAAGTTATTAATCGATTCAAGTAAAGTGATTAAGTAATAGTCTACCTAATCGTATATCAGACCCAATAGGTGAATTCCTGCGAATACCTTATAATCCTATTAGCTATAATTAGTGAATAATTAATAGCGACTCTACATAAATCCAGTTAATTTACTTACCGTGAAGTACGTACGAACTTACCTTAAGCATACATAGTAAAAAAACGTACCTTAAGCAGGCGTAAGTCACTTTCAAATTGTTTCGTGATTGAGCTTTAAGCACACGAGAGGAAATTGATAATGACGTTGACCTTCACGTATTCATTTCTAACAAAAGTCAATTCTAAAGGTCTATTTATACAATCTGTTTCATATTTCTTATATACGCGAAAGTTATTTTACCGTCTTAGAGATCTACATAATTATGTATGAGCAATATCAAAATATTAAATAACCTCTCTCAAAGTCACTGAGCAGTTGTCGTATAAATAAACATTTTTATTTATTTTTATATTCACGAATTGTTTATTCATTCAAATGGCACCAAGTTTATAGCGAGAGTTATAAAATAAATACATTCCGCAAGAACGTAGTTTTCAACGAAACTTCGGGGTTTATTCATATTGATAAGTCATTTAAAATGCAAAATGTTTACTTGAAACTTGCCTGTGAATCGTGGGGTATTCTCGAAAATCCAAACACACTAGCAATCACTGAGTTATTAACACATATGTAGCATTTCACTGATCACTATTATGTTCTATTTTTAAATTAAATCACCGCACTCTTCTACTTCATTGAAGCTGTATTGAGTTTATCTTTAGCTTGCGCGTGATACGGTGGGGGCATAGACCTGCGCAGTCGCCGACTGCCGCGATATGAGTACCGTTGCGTTGTTTCTTCCAATGAAGTCTCAGCACAGATACCTGTAGAGACGCGTCATAATAGGTAAACTACCTGTGTTGATCTTTCACTGCGCTAGTGAATTAACAAAAATTATATTCTTGCTTATATGTAAGCTTTATTGCGGGTCTAGAACGCAACTTAACACGCTATGATAAGCTGGAATTAAACTATTATGATTCATAATATTGTCCTTATTGGCTGACAAAGAAAATAGTCTCTACATCGGACGTCCGAGTAAGAACCTTCTCATCTCGTTTCATAACGAAATCTAATTTTATGCTAGCCCTACAGTTTTCATGTTTATAATAACAATAATATGATCTTTATAGTATATCTTTTGTACCTTATTTATCGTATTTAGTCGAATAGACTTTTATATTTTGAATAATATTTAAGCCCCTGATTATTTTTCTATATTTTAAGTTACAAGCGAATTTGTACCTACATAACAGAGATTTCTGGACTTATAGTCGAATAACGATTACAAATACCAGTAAAGTAAGGCCAAAAAAAACAAATTTATTGTTTCAGGATCTGTAGTTTTTAACCGACTTCAAAACAGGATGTGGTTCTCAATTCATCGCTTATTAAATATATGTTAATATTGAGACCACGTAAGAGCCATTCCTATGTTTAAAATTGTTCATTTCATTCAACGAAACTGATAGCGATATTTTACGCTCAAATATATGTATAGTCGTGAACGTCTCATAGACAGCTATGCGTAATGTAAATCGTGACCGTTGTGGCATGCGCGTACGCAATCTTGCTAAGAAAAGACATCAACGCGCAGCTAACACACAAAGTAAATCTCAATTTGTCGTTACAATATAAATACAAAACTTTGCATGTTATATATGTGACATAGATGGTATCTATTTTTTCTTCACATCCATAGTATTAAACAAATAATAATCTATATTAATTTCAAAATGTCCATGAATCACGCTACATATTATTTTAATTACATATTTTGTAATATATTTCGCTTATTATAATTATTCGAGCTAATAATTAACGCGATATTTTTAGGTACCTGTAGGACTGAGAAACTTTCTAAACAATCTGATATATTCAGACCAGGGTGATATATTCACTTAGCGACGGTCCGTTTATACTAAGAATAACTAGTTATAGTATTTACGGGCAAAGAAATATAAAAATAAAAAATAACCAAAGTGTTTGTTCAAATTAATAGAATTAAAAATAAAATAATTTAAACATTTTGCCACTTTTGTTTTATTTTCTAGTTTCAACACCTTTTATTTTACATATATTATTAAAAATATATTTAAGTGAACCACAAGGGTGTCTTTGTAGCCATAATTTTTGATGTAAATCTTCACCCGTAATACAAAGGTATCTATGTGATTTTAATAAAGAATACCTAAGTAAATACATTATTATAATAATAAAATGTACTTAAATATATTCCCAGACACAGTAATGGTATAATTTAGGTACATCAAAGAACTCTACACAGCCTTGCAATATCATATAGAAAAATATCGCACTTCGTTGACTCCGACGTCGATCTTGAATATTGAGACTATCTCGATACTTTGAATCTTCAATCGAAACTGAATATTATACGCTCTAGACGGTATGTTCAGAATTTACTATAAATGAAATATAACCATTATCTGATGGGATTCAATCTGATTTTGTAGGAATTGGTTATACTTTCCAATGAATAAAATTGGAAAGCCTTTTTATAGGATCTGAGGAGGATTTTTTATAGGAATTTATCACCGCTGCCTATAGATATCTGCATCATCGGTAGGTGTGTTGCCGACATTTAAAAGACTTTTGTCGATTAATTAATTATTTGTCTTTGGTTTTAAAAGTTATACTTCAAAGTATAACTTTTACAACAAAACAAATAATAAATATGGAAACAAATTAGAAAGTCGCAAAAGTGAGCTTTGGTAGAAGATTTTCAGTTTTTTTTTATGATAATTTACTATACCTTACCTACTACTTACTAATCCAAATAAAATCACTGAATTTTCTACAGTATCTAAATATAATTCTTCTTATTTATAATTCAATGTTCTGGAAGACAAAACATAATATTAGTATAATTACGAAACTCAAAGGCAAGGAAAAAAATTATTGCAAAACTAGACCTTAATAGCAGTTTTACCTCGAGAGTAATCAAGTCATCATAATGACTAACATGACAATAGACAAACAAAGCACTTTCCAGATAACTATCTCTTTCTCACGGATTATTATTATTGGATATTCACAACCATGTACTCATGTAAAAATACGCTCGCACTACTTCATTACGCAATGAAATAACCGTTTGCTCACTCTCGCCATCACCCAAGTTTAAGTAATCAAGATATCATAAACTTCTTCTGCAAATACTCCTTTTCCACGTAGTTCTTTGCGGTGACCATCATAATATCGTTGGTTTAAAGGTAAAACTCACTAAGTGTTATTTTGAATAAAAATACATAACATCTACAATGCGAACAAATTACAAATTATTAGTTTTATTATGGACTACAATACGCAATTTTTGCTTACCATTCGCATTAACGAGCCCATAATATTGTCTTTTATTAACGCGAGTATCACACATTTAAATAAAATACTGTATACCGGATTAAAACGCGATTTATTATTTATATTGTATTAAATAATTTAAACAATATAAATTATAAATCGCGTTTTAATCCGGTATACAGTATTTTATTTAAATTAACGAGCCCTTCAAACTTCCATTTTTATCCAAGTTCCTTTGGATTACATCTTGGAATACGGCCGCACTCATTAACAAATTAATATCATCGCATTGTGATTTCTTTAAAACATCCACAAATACAGAAAAATAGTGAAATGCGTGACGTGGCTTTAAGTTTGGTCGAGTACAATGTATTATGGCAAAGAAACCCATCCATGATAAAAACATCGTGATTTCTACTATAACCTCAAAGCTTCTTGCCCATGATACATCAAAAATACACCTGATACAATCATATTAAGCTAATCTAGTAACCTCGTCACTAAAGACAGTTCAGACAGTTCAGACAGTTTCAAATCATCATATTATATTTAGTAAATAGTATAAAAGAAATAAACATTGACGCTGAACAAATTTTGTATAAAAGAACTATTATCAATTTAGAATTACCTCTTAGTTACACAATATATCGCTATTATAAAACTAGCTCCAAAACATATAAAAAGTCTAGAAAATAATTTTATTACAGGTCATTGTGATGAGTGAAAGAGACGATAAACTTGAATTCCACCAAGCACTTTATAGTCCATGGGCGAGCCTCGACTCGTGAGAAAACGGCCCGCGACCATCCATGCGAAAATGATTTAATTACTTTGCCGTGCTAACTGGATATAAGTTTTTTGTCTAGTCGAGAATACATTACAACTTAGGAATTCCCTGGTTGATTTATTTTATTGATGATGAAAATAATAATAACGTTTTTTCGTGTACATTTTGTTGAACTGTTATAAAATTTACACTTTTTATTAATACGCTAGCATCAGTCGTTTGTTTTTCAGTTAGGTATCATATTATTACATTCAAAATGTATTTTTCAATAATATTGCATGCATATAAAGTGAATAAAATCGGAAATGTAATATGGATGTCGGAATTTTTTTAAAGCTTTCTGTTGTAACTATATTTCTAAAATAAGTTATTTAGTGTTAAATATGTGATATCAGCTCATCCTGTTATTGATAAATAATTTACAAAAGAAATTTAAAAAACTTTTCGATCTTTAAAAAAATGTTATAGATCTCTGATTGGTATTAGTATTCAACATCGATAAAGAGCTCCTTTACCTACTAAATAAGTGAATAGTGACGAATACGCAGGACAATTTTTTTAAAACTTCTAGTCTCTAGCCAAGTTTTGTGTTCGAATACTTCTAGCGTCACAAAAAAAACACGAACGATTATTATTTATTTGACACATTGTGAAAATCATACTAATATCCAAAGAATCTATTTTTTACAGTTTTTAAACGATTTTTTTATCTCTCTAAACTAAACTGAGAAAAGTCTCAAAGTCCAGAAAAAATAATCATATAACTCTCATTACCCTATTGAGATTTTGACAGTATTACAGTAACCACATTGCAAGTACCCTTTATACGATAATATTAGTAACTAGCATACAGAATTATTGAGTCGTGACACATAATGCATATCTAATAAGCCAAGTTTAATAACCACAGAGACTTCTGGGAGTTACGGTATATGTCGAAAGTTGAGACAACAAAAGCTTATACTAGATATGAAAACAGTAATAAGTGCCAGTCCAAACGCAGATAGATAGAAAAAATTGTATGGAAATGACAAGTCACGTGGCCTATCAATGTCATTTCCATACAAAATATTATTTATATTCGCAGCGTGACTTGCATTGCATGCAACGGCGGATCCAGGGGGGGGGTCATGGGGGTCATGACCCCCCCCTGAGCTGGTTCCAGGACTTAAGTGGACCACTAATTAAACATAATGATTTTATTTATAATTTTTTGTCACTATACAGATTTTATGTAACATACCTTCAATATTTAATTAATTTAATATAGTGTAATAACTGTGTATGATGGCAAACGTGGATAAAGTTCCGAAAAGTTCATCCCGCTTTTTTCCTTGAAATTTCGTATACTTACGAGTATGTATTTTGACTCGCTGATCACGAATATGATAGTTAAAATTGGCGCAAATTTCATTTTCAAGGACAAAACTCGAAAAAATTGCCAAAAAACCGATTTCTAAGAGAAGATCTTCCATATTATCTCAAAAAATATTGGTCTTGGAGAAAATGCTCCCTACAAAAAATGTAAATTATAAAGAAATACACGTTTTAAGTTCCATACAATTTTTGTCTAAAACAATTGTTTTTCGAGAAAAATGAGAAAAACTCGAAACGCCGCGCCGGGAGCCAAGTCCAGCCGTCATAATATGATCATGTTTTCTTTCTTAAGTTTTTACACAGAACCTAAAAATAAACAAATGGAAAAATATTTAAAGTAAATTAAAACAAAACAAAAAAGTCAAAAGAAAAAAAAACATAATACTAAAAGTAAAAAAAACAACGGGTGCACTTCCGAAAAGTAGATACCGAATTTTGTCATGAAATTTTACTATTTTATTATACTTTTAAAAAATTATTTTATTTTACTTTACTTTACTTACTAAACTTATTTTATTTTACTTTAAAACAATTTTATTAAGCCAAGTAAAATAAATATGATTCGGTTCTGGCACTCGTCGGCCGCTGCCGCGGCACCGCTCGCTTCGCTCACTCGACTCGTGCGCGGTGGTCACCATTCTAACCTAACCTTCAAAACCTTGTAGGGTGTGTAAAAAGTAAAAAAAGCAAAAAAACATGCACTTTGAAGCTCGCTTTGAAGACACCTCAACCTTCCCGCGGTGAGTTTTTTGACCGTTTTGAGACCGTTTTTCCCATTTTTCTCGGAAAAAAAATGTTTTAGACAAAAAATGTTAGGAACATAAAACTTGTATTTCTTTATAATCTACAACTTTTGCAGCAAAACATTTTTCTCTAAGTTTAATATTTATTGAGATAGCGTAGAAAAATCTCTTAAAATTTTGGCAATTTTTTCGAGGTTTGATTTTGAAAATGAAATTTGCGCCAATTTTAACTATCATATTCGTGATCAACGAGTCAAAATACATAAGTGTATGAAATTTCAAGGAAAAAAGCGGTATGACCTTTTCGGAACTACACCCGCAAACGTTTGTGCTTCTCTGGATGTCTTCAAGAGAAGATGGCAATATGTACGTGTATATGTACATTGTACAAGTTATTATGTGTTAAGTTTTTCAAGTGTACAATAAAGAATAAATATTTTTAAGTAAGTACAGTACTTACTATATGTAAAATAAAATACCTACTTTTTACTTGTATCTATTGTTATCAAAATTAAATTATAAGTTCTTGACTTGACTATGTGACCCCCTCCTGGCGCCAAAGCTGGATCCGCCCTTGATTGCATGAATTGCAAGTGAGTTAAAAGAGCATTATTTAAAAAAAAAAACAAACCCAATTTCAAAACTATACCTTCATATAGTATGTATAAACTAAAAAGTACAAAAAAACAGTTGAATTGAGAACCTCCTCCCTTTTTGAAGTCGATTAAAAATACACATTTTTACAAAACAAACTGATCGCATTTGTCGGTAACATTTCTAGCTTAAAAATCAAGAACATTTATAATATGTAATATTGTTAGTGACTATCGATGTCAAGGTAGAAGTATCACGGGATCACCTAAGATTTAAATAGAGATTAAAAAAATATATTTTATGACATTGCTCGACGATCCACACCGAAATTAATTTAGTCTCTTCCATTAGAAGAGGCAAAGAACATTTTATATTCAGTCCCTAGGAGTATAATTTTAACTCAGGACATAGAAACACAGAATCAACCGGAATATCTAACTGAATAATACCTACCTATATCTCTACTTTTCATGCGGAATATTATTTACTGGCAAAAACCAGAAACATGCTTGAACCTAAAAAATATTTTGTAATTAATTGATTTCAATAAATGTTCACGAATTTCTCTAGAAAATTATTTAATTTTATTCAAAGTGGTATAAAACGGTACGGTTTTTATTATAACTGTACTTGCAATACTATGCACAGTCGGGCATTTTTTCATTTAAAAAAAATTCTCATTAATCCATAATTACAGCACACAAACAAGACTCATGTGGATGCGGTATTACACTAGACTTACTACCTAAACGTGATTATTTTTAATTGCAATCATCGGCCTATAAGCTGAACAGTCCAGACCAGTAGGTAACCGAAGTAAGTCTTTGCTCCAAAGAAATGAACTATCTTTAAAACATTTTTATATAGAACCATATTAGTGCGGGCCCGACGCTGATTTGCCTAATATTTTAATTTGCTATAAACCTTTATTCGTTCTTACTTTCTTAATCATTTCAATGAGTATACCTACTCTTATATCTATAAGTGATTTCTAGTTTTCCAAACTGGCTATACAAGTACCTACGTTCATCAAAAGAAATCGTAAAGCAGTGTTGGTAATGCATGTTTGGGTTGAAAGCGGTACTACGAGATTCAATTTCCTACGCTTGTTTTTCTTAGAAAGTGAAAACCGTTAAAATCGTAATTAAATTGGCGGAACACATGACTTCATCTCGTATTTTTTGTATAGTAAAAATAAATATTTACTTTTTATCTTTAACTTTTCGTTCAGTGATTGATTTGAAATGAAGTGAAAATATTCAGAAAATTACCATCTAAAGATATTGTGTTTTACAGTTTACACACACAACCTATTCTGTTTTAAGTACATACATACTTACATTAGATACATTTTATCGAATGCATAAAAATATTTAATATAATAATTCAAACTACTAGTAAGAACTAAGATGAAAGTTACCGCTTGAAAATTCATATACCTACTCTATAACTAATTGTAAGGGTTAACACACACAACAAATATAACTACGAGTGTCGAATGATAGCACTGCCGTTTGTGTTCCTAGATTAATTTGTCGATCACGTAGACAGAGACTGGTTACTCTATTTAGACAAGAAAGCCTATCACTAACAACTCTGTGTTAATCATTTATTTGTCATTAATTACAGACTATTGCCAGTATTGTTGTTATTTATTAAAATAAATAATGAGTGAAGTTGCAGGTTATAATTAATATTGAAGAATAACTATTGAAAAGCATACACGCACTAATTAATATTGGCAAATGCTTTGTAGTGCGTAGTAATTCTGTTATAGTCGCACCTGCAAATCTCAGCTATAGCTACTGTATACAGTGGCGTAGCTATCATAGGACAAAGTGGCAGGGCCCTGAAGCTGAGAGGGCCCCCTATGCTTTGGAAAAAGGGGTCTCCCTAGGCAGCTCTTGAAACTAGAAGATATCTCGCAAGAATTTTATTTTTTCAAGATTTTAAATTAGCATTTATAACGCCGATAATAATGGACGCACCGAACGCAATTGGTGAGTAATAATTTGCAAATAATTAATTTTGTTCACCTAAAAAATTTAACCGGGGAGGATGGGATTTTTTATCTGCACCGGGGCCCTTGTTCACCTAACTACGCCACTGACTGTATAAGTTTTCTATGTTGTAGATGGGTTATAATTTCATGAACATAACATCACGCTACGTCTACTTGTATGGAAATGGCGTCCACTTCACTCATAACGTGGCTGTAATGTAATTTCCATACAAATTTTCACCTCTGTTTTCCGGCAAAAAATCGCTATCACCTTCCGCTCTTTTTGACATCTTTCCACAGTATCAAAACGAATAACAATGTGATGGTTTATAAGGTAACCCACAATACTTTTATTTCCTACTTAATTAATAATAATATAATTACCTCAGACTTCAATGTATATCTATATACCTACATTAAATATATAATAAAACAGTGGAATCAAAATTTCTGTACATCGAAAACGTTTACCAGAAATTGTTAGGGAGTGATTAAAGATTGAAGGGGAACAGTACGATGGCTCCTACGTATACAGGCCTAAGTGAAAAAAGTGAATTTTACAGGAGAGCGGTTTAAAGTTGCCAGAACTATATTTTGGGTCATATCTTTTAAACTACTGAATCGATTTTTATGTAATTTTGCAGTTAGTGTTAACATATGGTGGTTTTCATACATATGTACATAAATTTTATATATTTTTTATATATTTCGAGATTTTGCACATTCGTCTTTTTACTTTGTTGGTTTCTTACACTACTTGGTAAAAAGGCTAAAATGACTTTCAGCCTATTTACAAGGGTCAACACTAATTAACGTTTGAATGCAATATTGTTTTTATTTCAAATACATATCAAATTCTAATACTATTATGAGCTAAAATAATCAACGGTCAATCAGAAAATTGTACCTAACTTGGCGTGATTTCAGTTTTAAAACTTGTACGCCCATATTCAGTGTGCAAGTAACTGTTAGGTCTTTTTACCGGCTACAATTTCAGAACAAAACAGTTATCCAAAATCAAAAGTTTTCTTCTTCTTCTACCTGCCCAGTTCCCTTTTTATTTATTTGGGGTCGGCGCAGTATTTTCTCTTTTTCCATTCTCTCCTTTCACTCGCCATATCATCAGCTGTTAGGGTAGGGTTTGTATCATGTGACCAAAAAAGTTCATGCGGTTTTAGTCGTGGTTCGCTATAAATACATTTTTGAACCTGTTGGGCGCTAGAAATCGCTAGCGCGCAATATTTAGTATCAATATAATATGCACAAACTCTTCACTCTATTATGCTAACACGCCTTTCATAGGTAAATTATTATTATCTAAAATGTCGGTTAATACTAATATGATTCGCACTTGTTTGCTCTACAAACGGCTTCAGAGGCATCTTGTACGATATGTACGGCAATCGGCGAAGATGCAGTATCAGAACGTACTGCAAAAAAGTGGTTTAAAAAGTTCTTGTCTAGTGACGAGTCGCTTAAAGATTCACTCGTTCGGGAAGACCCGCTGTTATTGACATTCAAAAATTATGAGCTGCCATTGAAAACAACACTAACTTGCCAGAAACTTTCGCTGTTTGGTGTAAGTGATGAAACAATTCGGTTGCACTTACATCAGTTAGGTAATTTAGGGAGGTTATGTAAATGGGTTCCTCATGAATTATCAGACGAACATAGGTTTCATCGAGTATTTCAGTTTGTTCAGTTATGCTTTCGCGCTATAAAACCAAGCCGTTATCGAACTATTTGCTTACAGCTGATAATAAATGGATTATGTACAATAATACAAAACGTATCCACCATTGGTTAGCCCAAACCAACCAGTACCAATCAATAAGAAAATATCAAAGACGACAATTGGTAACTAGAAGATCATGCTTTGTGTATTGTCGACTGCTGCTGGTATAATACACTACCGTTTCTTCTCGAGTGTCAAACTATAACTGCTAAACTCTACTCGATGCAGCTTGATTGAGTATACAAATCTTTACTTCAGAAGCAGCCTGGATTAGTTAACCGGAATAAAGGAATATTTTTACACGATAATGCTAAGCCACACGTTGTCAAGTTCACTCTGGAAAACAAGTGTTTTAAAATGGGAGTTACTACCTCACCCTCCTTAGTCTTCTGGTATGACTACAACGGATTATCACATTATGTTGACTTTAAATAATCATATAATAATATGATAACATAAATCGAAATAAAGTAATTATCGAAGAGGAGACAGACAATTTTTTTTGCGTCTAAAAGAAAAAGCTTTTACGAGGACGGGATAAATAAATTTGTGTCTCGTTACGAAAGAATTGTAGAATGCAAAAATGCTTATAAAAATTAATAAATTGTTTTATAAATAAATCTACAAGTCCTTGATTTTTATCATAAAAACCGCACGAATTTTTTTGGTCACCTGATAGAAAACTTAAGACTAGGATTCCGCAGATTACTATACGCTATTATGAGAGAGAGTATTAGGTTAGATCATATGGAGCTGGCATCCTGGCTCTCCATAAGATCCGATAACTTTTTTACAGTGCAAGAAATATGTACCTACTCGTCTTGGCGTTAGTTTATATGAAAATGATTTTGGTAGAATAATGTTTATTTTAAAAATATATCTTTAAAAATAGGTTGGTATGAGATCAAATACGACATGGAAAATTTAACTAAACGTTCAATTAATATGTATCACTTAGGATTTTCATAATACTATAAATTACCATCAATAGGTTCGGCTAGCTCTGATGTTGAAGTCAAATAGTCCGAATTAACAAATGGAACGTTTTCAAAAGAATTATCTTCACTAGAATCAGCAGAAAATGACTTTGCTGGTGACGGCATCGGTGTATTGCAAATTATTGGTTCAGTGTTATCAATAAAAGACGTTTGTACATCATTATCGATGGTCCTTGTTAGCTATAAGTCTGTATGAGCAAATATATAAAAAGATAAATATTTAACTGCATACTCTGCACCAGATGGAAAAGGAGACACTGCAATAAAAGATAATTTTATCACATAGAAGAAGTTTTACATAAAATACGTCACTAGTTGCCGTCTTCTGAATTTGAACAGAAAATAGCAATTACACATTATCTGATCTGGGAATAGAGCTTTCACAAAACACACAAATTAAAACATTAAATTGGTGTTTACAATAATAGCAAATCATTTAATACTAACTGTAATTTCCATACAAACAGCCTGCCTGCACTTACGCCATCGGAGGTTATTAAGTCAATGGTAATAATTAACTAACAAAGGAACTGTCATAGTATACAAATGTATAGTTCTATCCGTAATGACATAAAAAAATATTAATTAGTTTTCATTAAGTACAAAATATGACATGTCTACAAAACAGGCGAATACGATTTACTAAAAACCGAATCACGTAAAAAGGCAAATGTGATATTTCGCCTTTATACGAGGTTTTCGGATACTGAATAAAAGGACTGAAACGGCACATTCGCCCTCTCACCGCGCCTCCGACGCGCTCACACGACGCCGTAAATCAACCAAACGTTTGATCGGTTTTTATACGCTACCGATTTGTGTACATACGCCTATGTGCCTAAAATTTTATTTTGTATCTAGTAAAAAAAATAAAAATTTTATTTGTGAATGTCATAGAATAGGATACAAGGAACTCAATGCACTAATAATTGGAAAAAGGCTTAAGCGGCAGTTTCGCCCCTTTACGTAGGAGCCATCGAGTATAGGTACATAAAAATTATTTAGAAAGTTTTGGCACGTGGTGGAACTAACGCCGCCGTCTTGTAAAAGGTATGTTGTTAACGGGTCGTTTAGTGTGTTATTTGATGTGGTTATATTTTGTGCTTTTATTTAAATAAAATGCGGTTTTTTTTTAATTGTATACGACCACTAGACAAAGTTTTTGCCCAACATTTATCCTTATTTACAATAACCTACCCCATTCCAATAACTCTAACTACCTATATAAATCAACTACGCAATCATAACTTCATCGCTCACAAACGAAAATAAGGTAGTTTTCTAAAAATTTGAAGATTGGCTTAACGGCTGCGTTCCTAAATTTCCTGAAACAAAGGAGATTATTTGCATGGGCAAGCTTGAGCTTAGTCTGGATCAACATCAAAACTCTAAAATCAATATTATCAAAAGTCTGTTTCATCGAATCGGACGTCGCGCGTCGGGAAGAAAAGTTATCTTCATATCAATAACTTGCTTAAATGAAACCCACGCGAACGAACACGCGGGCACCGGCTTGTTTTAAATATGAATCATGATACATGGGTGCGAATTAAAACGATGCTTTTAAATGCTAATAAAGTCATATCAAATTTAATCGAAGATAATAAGAAACTGGCAACTTTAGATGTGTCAATCTTGAATCTACTGTCATTTGTAATTTGTGAGACGTCAATGCCATATGAGTTTGACACTGTCCATCGAACTAGAATACGTGAAGAATTAAAGACTGCTACGATTGGCTAGTTGCCTAAATAATATTAATTTGGATTGGGTACTATTTGAGAACAACTAATAAAGACCAAGTTAATTGGCTATTATGAAATGAGTTGTCATTTTTTTAGAAGTACGATACAATAATAATAAATAATAACTCATTTTTAGAATAGAATAATAGAATTGTTTTGCATTTGAAGTTTAGAATCAAATTACGTTCTTATTTAATTAAACCGTATTAAAGTGAAAATAACAAAATATGATCAAGTGAAACCCGAAAATTCTGGGCGTGTGATGGACCCGTTATGCTTACTTAAATTTTACAGGTTTTAATTCAATCGAGAAAAACATAATAATTCTTAACTAAATTTTTTATAAAAATGTCGGCTCTCTTAACTGCTGATTGGTTCCAGTTGGATTCCTATTACAGGTATTGTTTTAGACAGCAGTTGTTTAGAAAATATGAATAATTGTACTAGAATATAAGTGTTAAATATTGTATTTTTAGGAAATTCGACCTATACAATATGGTATGGTCAATGGATGAAGGTCTGGGTAACATGATAGTTAGTGGTGCAGCCTATGGAGGCCCAATAGCTGTAGTGCGGGACAGGAAACAGTTTGTGCGAGTAATGAGTACAGCAAAACCAGTGATCACAATATACAATGGTGTCGGCAATATAATATCTAAGATTTTGGTTGGTACTATTTGTTTATTTAATTTTTACAAATTAATGTGAACACTGAAATATTGAGAAAGTAATTATAAAACAATAACATGTTATAGATATGTTAGTAAGATAAGATAGTATATTAGCCAATTGTAGTAATTATTTATTTAGAATAGATTTATTTAACTTGTACATAACTGTTATTAAAAGCCTAATATGACAATGACACATAAAAAATAATTTTAGTCTCATTTAATCTATGCTATGAGTCATTTTACATAGTATTAATATAAGAGTTAACAATGAGGCAGACATTGTCTTATAAAATAAATACTACATCCTTATTTTAGTTTTTTTTTTTCTCGAAAGGACGCTATTGTTTTTGGCACATATGGCCTTTAAAACTAACCAGACTTTTATGGCACATATGGCCTTTAAAACTTACTTTAGTACTTTATGCCTTATTTTAGTGGAACAGTGGAGTCCTTGTACATATGGGTTGGTCAGATGGAGAGCAACTATTGTGTGTGCAAGAAAGTGGTGATGTCCTCATCTATGATATGTTTGGGGCTTACCAGAAGACTTTTAGTATGGGACAGGAAGTTAGAGATACAAAGGTACAATATTAATTTAAATTTTATAAAGGTACAATATTTTATTTTATACATATATAAAAGAGATTCCCACCTATATATCTACTCATCACAATATCTCTGGAATCATAAGGCGTAGCGACTTGAAATATGGTAGGAATATTCCTTTCGCCGAGTAGAGGTCAGCTAAGAACGGATTTTACGAAATTCCAGCCACAAGGGGGGTTGCGGGGGCAATTGCTATTTTACTAAATAAACAAATTCTTAATGAGCTTATTTATTCTAATAACAATCCACTATAATCAATACATCGGGCGCCTAAACTAACTTTATTTACCAGTAGATAGACTTGCAGCATCACTCTTGTGGCTACCAAAAACGTAGGCTGTGCCAAGTTTTTGGAATTTTAAGTGGTTAAAATAATGCAAAATAATAACAGTATGATTACTGATTTCCATTGATACTGCATAAACAATATTACGATACAAACATTATTGCTTTTATAGGTATGCAAAGCTCAAATATTCCCAAACCCACATGGCATTGGTCTAGCTGTTATCACAACCACTAACAGAATGTTCTTAGTCAACAATGTTGCAGATCCCAAATTAAGAAATGTGCCGGACTTGCCAAGTAAGTGTTTGATTTATTCTTAGGTTTATTTTATGATTTAGTTTTTAAAAAATATACACTTACACTAGTTTCTAAGTTTCCACTAACATAATGGATTATTTTATTGGATTATTATTATGTATTTATACATAATAATAATAATAGTTACTCATTAGGAGTGATCCAAAAATATATTTATTAGACCCATAAAAATAAGTATTCTATAGCCTTACTTAGAACTAGCTCTCTTTCATCGGAATTTCTTCAGTGATTTAGTTATAAAAATGTAAGGTAAAAAAAGACATACTAGTTCTTTAGCGTTTTTGTTATTAGTATGGGTACATTATTATTAATTGCTATAATTATATTCACTTTTTATAAAAAATATCAAAATGATGTAGTACACAAAATTACATCATACAAGTTGATGGTGGTTCGTTACCCGGTCGGAATTTCGATATTCCTCCCGCCCGTTCAATGCCCGAAGTTACCAGACGTGGGAAAGACATGTTTTCAGAAAATTGTAAACATGTCGCCCCAGTGGGATTCGAACCCACGACCCATCGATGCGCACGGCAGGTGTTCTACCCGCCAACGAGCCCGTCTAAAACTACTACTAGCAGTAATTTCTTCCAGGCAACCATTATAGGAGATTGCTGGGCCGAAAGCTGATTGGAGATATTGTTAACATAATGCAAATAATTAAATTTTTCAGGACCTAACCTACCAATAAGTTGTTGGTGTGTGCTCAGCTCTGGCCAGCGCTCTTCGTCACAAATAAGCTTCCTTGTGTGCAGAGACAAAGAAATTTTTAAATGTCAACTTGGTGAAACTAGAGCTGTATTGAACATGGTAAGCAATTTGAATATACTTATTACTTAACTATCTGCAGAAAGTTACTCCTGCAGAATCTCTACACTCCGCTGGCCCGTCTAGCATGAACATGAAGGGATATCTCGCATATTTGTGAAGACAAGCTAAGATATAAGATATTGTAATATCATTGTATTCCATCAAGAGATCCTAACCTACTTACTATACCTCGTTGCAAAACTGTGTTATATCATAAAAGCGGACTGATGAAAATGATAAGGATTTTTATTTTTAACCATTTGCCTAAAACTTTAAGGGATAAGCCACTCAATGTTTTTAGAGGCCAACTGAAAAAATGGCTAATTCTGTTTAGCTTTTATGACTTAAAAGAGTTTTTCAGACGCACTACGATACCGCGACCGGTGTGGTGTAATTAATTATTGTATTGTGTGTAAAATCAATAACATTTGTATGCCTAATTAGTGGCAAAACATGTGATCGCTAGAAGATATTTCAAATTATACTTTTAATAGTTGTATTGTACCATGTTTTTGACAAATAAATAATTCTAATTCTAATAATAATATTTACTGTAATTAAATTTTTTGTCATGATTTTTTTCACAATATATTACAGCGAGCGGATTTCAAAAACGCCTACACTCAAGTCTTATCAATTGTGCCGTCTCAAAATGGCCGCCATGTTGCTTTATTTACGGATTCTGGCTTCCTTTGGATAGGATCATCAGACTTTAAAAACAAATATTGCGAAATTGATACTGGATTTATAAAACAACCAAAGGAACTGGTATGGTAAGTGACTTTAATTTCGTATTGAAGTATTTAAAAAAATATTCGATATCTTATACCAAGACTGAAAACCAAAACAATAATAATACTCTTTGCAAACGTATTTGCATTTAAATTGTTTGGTATAAAATTGTATACAGGTGAATTTTTCAAGTTGGCATGCAGAGGGCTGACTGCGAAACTAAGAGGAATAGCGAAAAGTACTCAAAGGAGGCTCGAGGCCGATGTTGATGGAAACTAAAACTGCATCATTGGATTTTTTAAAAATCAATATAGAAAAGCTAGGAATCGAACCCCTTGATTTTGAAAAAAAACATACACTGTAATATTACATCATTCGATAGTGTCGCTAATAAGGAATGAATTTTGGAAAGTAATGACATACGGCAAACTTAATCACCATTTTCCAGGTGTGGTTCGCAAGCTATAATCGGTCACTGGGATGATATGATGTGTATCTATGGATTCAACGGTCAAAACATCGCTTACCCGTACGATGGACCTTTCCACATCATTCCAGAAATGGATTGTGTCCGAGTCATATCTGAATTGACGCACGAGCTCATACAGAAGGTCCCGTTGGTTGTGGAGAAGATATTTAGAATTAACAGTACCGCCCCGGGGTCCTATCTCGTGGAGGCATCTAAACAATTCCAGGTAAAGTTACCACCTAGATAGATAGATAAATTCTTAATTGTACACAAGAAAATTAAACAAAGTTCTTAGAACTAGGTTACAAATAAACATTCACAACATTTATGGTCGGCCTTATCGCGTATCGCGATCTCTACCAGGCAAACTTCTGGGTAGAAATTTAAGTAAAACAATAATTATAATAGTAGTGGGTATGCACACTAAAAGTGTACAAGAAAGATGAAGGATAAAATGTGTATAGCAAATATTGTACAATTTTAGTTAGGTGATGATTGTAATATGAAGAAAAAAGAAATATATTAAGGGGAAACAAAATAAAATACAAAATATGCAAATATAAGTATGTACCTAATTATACAGTTTTAAAACATGCGTGGAATTAGGCACATTACATTGGAAAAAAAATACGCATAGTATCGCTTTTATGAATCGATCTCGAAACTAAATCTAAAAAAAAATAATTCATTCATTGTCTGTACTGCGCATGCAAAGTTGCACTAAAATCCTTCACTATAGACTTTTACAGACTTTTTTTAAATTTGCTTTTGAATCTGTGGATTTGACATATTGAGTATTAAAAAAAAAATTTTAAGCAAAATACAAAAACCGACTTGAAAACTACAACTTGCACTAAAAAGTATAAAATAATATTTTAATTACTTCAAAGCATTATTTATTAACAGTTATTTTTGAAATCGGTGCCGCTCCGTACAGTTCGAAAATTTGTTGCAAAAGCAGGATTAAACTGTCCTTCTTGGCTGGCACCGACGAGTATTTTCTCATACATCGTATTTAATTGGAATTAACGACAGATTCACTTTAAGTTGAAGCTTCATACCAAAAATTAATAAATAATCTATATTCTTCTAACCATTAAAAACACGTTTATTTTATTATATATTTTTTTGTATTTTAGTATTATTTTTTTAAACCCAACCAAACACGCGATAGATTTATTCATTACATTTATATATTTTATTATTTGATTTGACTTGATTTTAATTTTATTACTGTTGCTGTCTTATTCTTATTTTTTTCTTATTCGTAACTTTGGGTCATGGCTGAAAACCAAGTGGGCAGGCTTTGGTTTTTAAGCCTTTTTTTGCTGTGTCCATGACCGTTTTGTCGTAATCGTTTAAGCCAGGGATACACTAAGGGACAAATGTTCCACGAATGTGTCGGCGACATGTCAAGCGAAGTTGGAAGATTTCGCTTAACATATCTGGCGACATCGCGCCACTTATATCACTAGCGACGTCAGGTGAAGTTGTATGTTGCGATACTTTGTCTGACATATCTGGCGACATATAACAAAATAGTGTTTCACAAGACGTCTGTTATCTCACCCGATGTCGCTCGGGACACGTGTCGCAGAACATTTGTCCCCTAGTGTATCCCCTGGCTTTAGTGTATAACTATTTTTAATATTTAATTAAAATAGGTCTCATATGTACGACAAATAAATGTCTCATTCTCTCTCATTTCAGAAACGAAGTCACCGCGCAGACGAATATATACGCCTAGTGAAGCCGGATCTGTCTAGCGCGGTACAAGACTGCATCGACGCGGCGGCCTTCGAGTTCAACACCGACGTGCAGAAGATGCTCATCCGGGCCGCGCAGTTCGGCAAGGGGTTCCTGCTGGAGCCAGCGCTGACGGAGCACTACGTCAAGACGTGCCGGTGGCTGCGGGTCTTGAACGCCGTGAGAGACGTCAGGGTTGCCATACCGCTCACTTTTCTGCAGTATCCTTTTATAAATTAATTAATTGGAAAAGCACGGTGTCGCGTTTTTGCAGTTTATGTATGAGCTCTGACGATTATCAAATGTTACGAACTTGGCAGTCGACTCAAAAAAAATAAGGCCCAATTAATTATAAACCTACGAATTCGGAAATCCCTCGAGTGTGACCGAAACGCGCAGTGCACTTCACGATTTTTCCATCTAGAAACGGTGGTTCGTGACCCGGTCGGTATTTCGATATTCCTCTCACTCGTTTAATTCCCAAAGTTGCCAGACGTAGTGAAGACATGCTTACAGAAAATTATAAACGTCGTATCGGGAGGATTCAAACCCGGACCCATCGGAGCGCAAGGTTCTACCAAACATGCTAACTGGCCCGTCAAACGTTACTTGGATAAAGTGCTGTTAGCAATATTCTAAAAACCTAATAAAAAATGTATCTAAACCCTTATCTAAAAAAATACTTAACCTGTAACACCAGAGTTCAGAACCTAGGAGAGAGGGTACTTCTAGACAGACTGATATGGCGACGGCTGCACTGCCTCGCTGGTCACATCGCCTCATACTTACAACTTAAAGACGGACAAACCCGGGTGCTCTCTCATTGGGCGTGTTACAAGGTATTGGGGTCTGTTATATCGAGGGTAGTTCTAAAACCTAATAAGTATGAAATTTTAAGAATTCAAGTTATTAAAATTTTAAAGTTTAGTGACAAAAATACCTAATACAAATAATATCGCCGTAATTAATATTCGTGATATTCTTTGTATATCTTAGGTATTTCTCAAATAACGGTAAACCACCATCACGATTCACCACCGCACCTCGCGACAAAACTCCAAGTTCCATCCGTACCATCTTGACGCTTGGAAGTCTAGCACTGTGCGCTTTATGCGCAATTTTCTTCCACGCACTATGCTATTATGGAATGAGTTGTCGCCAGCGATTTTTCCGAACCTTTACGACTTGGGGACCTTCAAGAAGATAGCCTATTCCTACCTTAAAGGCCGGCAACGCAACTGCAAGTCCTCTGATGTTGCAGATGTTCATGGGCGGCGGTGTTCACTTTCCATCAGGTGAGCCCCAGGCTCGTTTGCCCCCTATATTATAAAAAAAGAAAAAAAAAATCTTCGGCATATTTGTTGTATTCAATTTTTTTTTCTTGTGCATGTCTTTAATGATTTTTTTAATTGTACAGGTAACACAGCCGCATTTAGACAATGAGAGTGCAGCGCGGGAAATCGGTGAAAAATTACGCAATGTTCCCGGCATTTCGTACTCCACTATAGCTATGAAAGCCGCGGAGAAGGGACGGAAAGCGCTCGCTATTAAAGTAAGTGTTATCTGTATTTATTTTCTTCTTTACAACTTAAATACATTTTTTTCTTTAATTAATTTTCATATGAAATTATACTTCTTTTAATGTTAACAAATTTATCAAAACAACCGATTTTTACAAAAATTATATATCGATGTTCGATGGCTAACTGCTGAAAAAGGATAAGCGACATTCTTGGCCAAATATACTTATTTTGGCTTTTCTTTCTAATTAATGCCGTTTTTTCGGCGTCATTTGGTCTCAGTTCCATGAATCTACGGACAACTTTTTGGTGCTCATATATTTATATAATTTTTTATTTTATTTATTCCAAACTTTAAGGTGACACTAGTTGACATTTTTTCCATAGAAATTTCGGGGGGGTATTACTCCACTATTTAGCACCGTACATGCAAAGTTATACATGATATCGTTTTGTCTTATTATTAATTTGGTCTGTGCAGAAACAGAATGGTAAAATAAAAAACCATTAAAAAGTTACGAGTTACCAAAGATTCGTTTTTATTGCCATTTTTTAACACAACTTTGGGCTTAAATTAATAATAAAAGAAGTATCAAATTTTCAAAACAAAGTCGCTACAAACAAAGCACGATTATCGAAGAATACAATAACTTTTATTTGTAATTGATTTATGCAGTGGTTTTTTCATAAAACTCGATTTTCCAAAGGCTTTTTCGTATTTTTTTAGACGCCCCTTTTACTATGAATTATCGTGCATCTCACTTAATAATGACTGCCCCGGTGCGGTGCGGGAGAACAGCATGCTTTTTGGCGACGCCCACCAGTGAGTTCGAGCCCGCGACTTGTTCAACCTTAAATTACTTTCTTGTAAAGTTCTGGAATGGCGGTTATACATTTTATATTTTAGCCGTCGATATTATTTAGTACTTTAAGTGGATTTCTATCTTGGACTACATAGAATTTTATTAAATATATTAATTTCAAAATATTGTTATTATTAGTTTATTTTCTGATTTACAATGGAAAATCTAATTTCCATATAAAGACACCAATCCTGGTTCGAACACCTAAGTTAAGCAACACCGGGCGCGGTTAGTACTTAGATGGGTGACCGCTGGGAAATAACACGTGTTGATAGAGTTTTCTTTTTTTAGATCTTGGAATATGAAACACATAGTAAACTTCAAGTACCATTACTGCTGTCATTGGAAGAGGGCGTTATCGCGTTGTTGAAGGCTACAGCGAGCGGCGATACAGATCTAGTGTATATTGTGCTACTTCATCTGAAAGAGAAAATGGGAAAACACGAGTTTGAGGTAATATATCCTATATTTAATTTATATTATTATAAATGCCAAAGTGTGTTGGTTTGCCTTTTAAGCAAAAACGGAACAACGGTTTGGCTTGTCTTTTCCATCGTAGTTATTATTATTTTCAAATATAGATCGATATTGACCTGAAATAAAACCGTGGTCGCGGCAGAATAAAAGATGACAGCTGTCTGGTGTAATATATACATGGCTGCTGTCAACAAAACAGACTCACAAGTTTAAAGTGTACCAAAATAGTATAGAAAGGAGTCTCTTGGGCCTAAAGCTAAACGATAAAGTGAGAATTAAAGACATTAGGGAAATTACCAAGGTAAAGGACATAGAAAATACCATAATGTCCCATGTACAAAGATCACTAATTATGGTCCAAAATTGTCACGAATTGGTGCCCTATTCATAAGAAAAGACGAAAAGGAATGCCATTCAAAAGATGGAGTGATGACATAGTTGCCACGGCTGGAATATCCTGGAATAGACTGGAAAGTGATATAATTAAATGGAAAGAAATGGAGGAGGCTTTCACCGCCAGAGCGGTCCTTACAACAACAAAATTGTACGGAGTTGTAAGGACCGTACAGAGATTTATGCTATGGTACATAAATAAAAGAATTAAGTACAATAATTGGTATATTGACTTAATCCTATATGGTATGGTTTAATGGTTATGAGTACGCGCGACTGGTAGGCGATCGTATGCGATCTAACTAAAATAATTATTGAAATCACGCGTGTCGGCGTAAATGCTGACAGCGCGGAACATTATGTACGAACATCGTACAAAAATAAATGTAAAATTGTAAGGAACAAATAAAGTTATTATTATTATTACAATTCGCAGTTGACAATACGAAGCCTGCCGCTAGCGCACGCGCTGTACATCAAGTACTGCGCGGGCCACAACCGCGAGGCGCTGCGGCAGGTGTACGTGCAGGAGGACGACTTCCCGGGGCAGGCGGGCACGCACATCCGGGACGCGATGGACCAGGCCAACCCGGGCAGCATCGAGGCCTCGCTCATTTCGGCCAGGGAGTGCTATAAAAAGGGGAAGAATGACCTGGGTGAGACTTTTTTATTTTTATGTCAGACTAGCAACGCGCCCGGCTTTACACGGGTGCAATGTAGATGTACTATACACAAAACATATAATAGCCTTTGTTACTCGCTGATAATGTAGCTTTCTATTGGTGAAAGAATTTTCAAAATCGGTCCAGTAGTTTTTGAGTTTATTCATAACATACAAAAATACAAATCTTTCCTCTTTATAATATTAGTATAGACTACTTGACGCCCGCGATTTTGTTCGCATGGGCTTCATAAATGGTAATTACTAATTTTCCGGGGTGAAAAGTATCTAAGATGTTGACCGGGGATATAAGGTACCACCATGCAAAAATTCATGTAAATCAAATCCCCCAGTTTCGGAGATTAGCCCGTACAAACAGGCAGAGAAACGAAAAATTGAAAAAATCTGAATATATTCTATTTCCCTTCTTACACCCCTCTGACTCGGTTTTAAGCATTTTTTTTCTATGTACAGACATTCGACCTTTACAGTTTTATTTTTTATGTATCTGTAGATATCGACAGACGAGAATAAGGTTCACTTGATGGTAGGTTCAAGGTTTATACACTACTGGAAACAATTAAAGGAATAAGAAATTTTCCTCGTTTTTTCACCAAAGTTTGGAAGGCTGTATCTCGGTGAAAAATAGTCAGACAGTATAAAGAAAATAGCATTTTGAAGCTTCATCCTTCTACTTTTAAGATAATCTGTTGCCGAAATATTGATGATTGAGTCTTTTTTCAACCGCCGATATCTCCGCAAAACAAATCGCACATAGGCACCAAAAACTGATAAACAAGCTACTCGATACTTGCATTGAAACGAGTTGAAATTCTTTTTCCAAGGCCGTGAAAAAAAATTGCGAATTTGTTCCTTGGAGATGTTTCGTCAATTTTCTCAATAACTAAAATATATAAGAGATAATATATAAAAAATGGATAGTAGAAGGATGAAGCTTCAAAATGCTATTTTTTACTATTTTTCACCGAGATACAGCCTTCCTAACTGATGAAAAAAATTAGGAACATTTATTGTTCCTTTAATTGTTTCAAGTAGTGTAGATGGAAAACCGTGAAGAGCATATTGCGCATTTCGTTCTCTATCTATGGATTTACGACTGCTCGAAGTAAAAAAGTAGGTCGACAGCGCATCATTGACTAATGTTCTGTGGTGATAACCTACCATCAAGTGAACCTCATGCTCCTCTGTCGACATCTAACAAGCCGCGTTTGTCTCGCTTGCGCAGGCGCATCCATATGCGAGGACGCGCGCAAGCTGTGCCGGCAGCAGTCGAGCCTGCAGGAGACGTACGGCGCGGGGTTCGTGGGGCTCTCGCTGCACGACACCGTGGGGCAGCTGCTGCGGCAGGGGGAGGTGCGGCTGGCCGACAAGCTGCGCGCCGAGTACAGGATGCCTGATAGAAGGTTCGATCGCAGAGAACTGAATCAATAGAGCCATTGACAAAATGATCTGGTTCGTTTGAACCGTTCAATCAGACCCGTATTTAGAGTGGTTTACATAGAAGATAACTAGTTGCTAAGATAGTATTATTTAGATGCTCGTTAATTTTTTTGTGTTAGATATCTACAGATGAGCGTGACGTTCACTTGATGGAAGGTGATACCTCAGCCACAGAACATCAGTCAATGATGCGCTGTCGACCTACTTTTTACTTCGAGCATTTGGAAATCCATAGACTGAAACCGAAACGCGCAATGTTCACTTCACGGTTTTTTCATACATGAACTTAGTAATTTAGAAGTCAACATAAATTTTTAGAGGCAAATAATGCTATTAAAAAGAAGCCTGTTTAATTAGCACCCTATTTTTTTTAAGTTCGATATAGCATAAGGTTCATTTGATAGTTGGTGATAATTCAGCCACAGAACAACAGTCAATGATGCGCTGTCAACCTACTTCTTAATTTGAGCATTCGGATTTCGAAATTTTAAATGAATGAACACAGCAAAGCCAGCAATAGTAAATATTGATTGAGATCAATGATCTCCGATCGTTCCTTTCTCTCACTCTACCTCGGATCGCCGCGAACATACCTGACTGTAATCGAACGAACGAATCGTTTTTAACATTCTTCGCATATTTTGTTAGATATTGACTTCGCATATTCGCAATAGCAGATTTGAAGATCTGGTTCTTTTGGATCGTTCAATCGCGAACGACATATACTTGGATCGCTCGGCGTTCTTTTATTTGTGTTGCCCTAATTAGGATTGACGCTCATACCGCGGGGCACACGGGCTGGCTCACCGATGATAAGTGATATTTGCAACAAAAAAAAAATTAAGGAATGAAGAAGAAATTCTGCTACAAAATTAAAAAAACCTGAAAACTTTTGTTTCTTGGTACGCTATATTTTATTTATAAGCGCTCATCGTACATTTCTAGAAATACCCACACAGCAATATTTTTTTAATAAAAATGTAATATTCTCTCGTAAGTTTGAGATATGTATTAAAGTCCGACGTTAATCAAAATTGAGTTTTACACTAAAATGTTGCTGTCACTGTCATTAACATTTAAAGGATGTTAAGTTTTATTACTATTTCAGTATTTTAAAAATTATTATATACACACAACAGATACTGGTGGTTGAGGATATTAACTCTTACCGAAAAAGACGAGTGGGACGAATTGGAAAAGTTCTCCAAGTCGAAGAAATCGCCGATCGGCTACGAGCCGTTTGTGGACGCGTGCCTGGCGCGCGGGCAGCCCCAGCAGGCGCTGCGGTACCTGCCGCGCTGCCGGGACGACCTCAAGATCAAGTACTACCTGAAGGCCGAGTGAGTTTTTTTTTTGTTAGATATTGACAGACGAGCATGACTACCTCAACCACAGAACATCGGTCAATGATGCGCTGTCGACCTACTTTTTATTTCGAGCATTCGGAATCCATAGTCTGAAGCTGAAATGATGATGATGAATCAAACCGAGGTCAAATTAAAGGGCATTAAATTTCCTACAAGAGTTCTAGGACGGTAGTTTTCTTGAGATTACTCTGGCATGGTAAATGTGAAAAAAAGATATGCTCAGGTCTGAAAACTAGACACTGGGAGCCAATTTTTTTTTGCCATTAAATCATTTTCCTCCGAGTTACAGCCGTTTGAATATTTTATTTATTGACTAATGTATAATGTAGGTAGCTTCAAGACAAATGTGCATAGGTTTCTAAAGAGCGAGCGTTATCACTCTACCTCAGAGGGGTGAGCATGAACAACTATCGAAAAAGTATTCATATCGTCGAGCTGTCATTTGTATGAAATTTCAAATGTTTTCTCATACAACTGACAGATGGACGATACGAATACTTTGTCGATAGTCGTTCGTGCTAGGCCCTCAGGCCGCGTTATCACTCTCCATCATGTAGACATGTAACACTGCGCTGCGCCGCGCAATTGCATTAACTCACTTCACTCCGCGGGTGACTCATTCAAAATGTCTTGGCGCACGACGCAGGACTTTATGTCACAAAAAATAGTGTACAAAAGGCGAACTTAATGCCTAAAGGTATTTTCTGCCAGTTAACCTTGGCTTTGTGGAGAGGTGTGTAGGTAGTGCAATAGAAAAAAATTAACTTATGCTAATATAACATAATATGTAACATAAATATCTTAAATATCTTGTAAAATATGGATCTACATTGAACTGAGTTAAATAAATAGTTATTATTATGAGCGTGGCATGCGTTTCGCAAGTTTCGCTACTCACTTCGTGCGTCCCATTGTGTTGCGTCATGGCACAATTTTGAGTTATCATAAAGAGCCGCTCACTACGCTGCGCCTGAGTTACTGAGTTAACGCAATAAATTTGACTGAGTTATCCATGTCTACCATCAGGTCAAGCAGCGGTCAAATCTTGTTCATTAAAAAAACTTATACCCTATAAGAACAAGTTTTTAAACTATATCATTTTTCAGGTTATACGAAGAAGCGGCCGAAGTAGCGTTCGAGCAAAAAGACGGAGATGCCCTAATGTTCTTACAACTCAAATGTCCTTTAAGCGAAACCGCCAAGCACGCCAAAATAACTGCACTTTTAGAACAGTTAACCTCTAAGAAGTAATTGTAAGCTATTATATACATAAATATAACTTTATTGTATAAATATATGAGAATAAAACATCTAATACATGGTTGCTGTATGAGTTTATTGATCAATAACATGTAGATACATGGATTAACACCGATGGCTTATAAACATTTTACACAAACATGACAGCGATAGCCGATCTTAACTATGTTCGGTCGACACAGGAGGCCTATTACCAAAACAGAATACGGTAGAACCTCGATTATCCGAACCCTCAGTTATCCGAACGATGAATTAGTTTATCCGAACGTTAGCGTGAAATATAAATTATTGTTCGCTGCCACCGCCGTGAGCAACTTATCTTTGCAACGGCGCATATCGAGCATGTTGAAACGCGTTTTATTTTAATGTATACATAATATGTCCTGTTTTTATTTAGAATGATCTATTTGTCTATGATCTCGTCCCAAAAAATCCACGTTTCGAGTATCCGAACTGGTTCGGATAAACGAGGTTCTACTGTACGAAGCTTCGGCTGACGGATCGTACATTTTCCTATTACGAATCTGATGATCGATCCGTCGTTCGCAATTAGACATTATGTCTTTCGTTTGACATTACTATGATCGTAATTATAATCGTAAATAGAATTGAAAGTTTTCTTAATAAGTTAAAATACGAAGTTGTTTGTTCTTTCGTTTCGTTCCGTTCGTAGCGTTCGATTTTGGTAATAGACCTACAGGACCGGACCCCACATTTTAAGTAACTTTAATAAGAGATCAACGGGTTTCACAGTTACTTTATCTGATATTATTAATAGGATGAGACGTTTCCTATCAAATCCGTTAAGACTTAACAGTTTAATATGTAATACGAGAACTTTTTTTTAAATTTAAGACTCACAAACACGTATATTTAACATCAGATTTACTTACGCTGAAAATTTTACTGAAATCATTTAAATGTATTATTATAAATCCATAGTATAGTACATATTATGTAGTAGGTATATACTATATTAAAAAATCTAAGTTATAGCGTGTTTGCAGGCCTTTTAGTTCTATTTTATAATTTATACAGGATCCTTTTTAAAGTTGTTTCATATTTGCCTATTTTAATAACTTTTGAGTAGCTTATTTAATGCTAAAATACGAAATAAAAGATGTAATCCCACAAGGTATTGTTTTATTGAGAGCAAAGGTTGCTTTTAAGTTAAAAAATAGTATCCAATCTTTTTTATTAACAAAGAATATAATAAAAAAGGACCCTTATTGAATCTACATGAATCTTGAGCGATGTCCCAGATATACATATAAAATTAGTACAAAATTTATTATAACACCTTAATGTTTGAGCCTATCAGAACCTAGACAAGACACTTTCCTTGAAATTCCAACAATATCGATCAACGCGCTTATCATAAACCTTGTCTAGAACCCTCTACTAAACATTTTTGAACGATTATAAATCCTATAGTTAATGAAATAGAGTTTATAATTCAATAATCTGAACATGTATTTATAATTTCTTAGTACATAGATATACATTAGCAAGGACAGTCTTGAGACACAGCACTATATTAAGGAAACAGTTACAGCAGGGAACACGTAATTAAATCAGCTTTTTTTGGGAAAGCATACTCTTCACAACCGTACATAAATATGTACTATAGACAAATAAAGATTTCAAACAATTATATAGTTTCTGATCTAAATGAGATGACCATTAATTATACTAGTTTACTTCTTCATAAAATGGTATCTACCATAGTAGTCCTCCTAATACATCCAGCCCTTGGTTTCCCCTGAACTCAGCAAAAGAGAATACTTTTAAACGACTAGACAGCAATAGAAAAAAAAACTATAAGGCTCCCAGGGGCCTTTTTAAAGCGATATTGTTCTGGCAACATTGAGATCTCTGACGTCTTAGTCATATTACACAAGACTGCAATTGAATTGCTCGCTTCACCGCCAAAAATTACTTTTGATACGAACACATCAAAACGCGCGATGGCCGACACCAATTTTAGCAACTGTTAGTTTCCGATATATGATGAAGCCTACGTGGAATAATAGTAAGTACAATAAAATATTTGCGCACGAAATATCTTTAGGCCTATTTACATGATGCCATTTCTTGTATAAACAAAATCCAAGAATTATAAGCAACTGTTTACTCGTGGATATGCTCTTTACATCTAGAAAAGTATTGAAACAAAACTTTTATAACATATCAAGAATGCTACGTGTTGTTTAGACCGTGCAAGTCATTTACAATTACGTGCTTCAATTTACTTGTATGCAACAGGCAAGAAACATGTATCGTGTAAATGGGCCTTTAAATGATATCTAGAAGCAATATTATTGCTGTCTTTTATGACGAGAGAGCGGGACAGCGCGATACGTGCATAGCTCTGCCTCTTTCTATCGTCAATAATACTGCTTCAAGAGATGGCGGTAACGTCACTCCATTTCTATCTGCGACGAGATTTCTATTTTCCAAGTACCATACTTTTTTATTGCTCGGTGAGTGCAGTACCACAATTGAAGTCTAACTTATAGTTGCCGCACCGCAATAAATAAAATAATATTAATATGAGCTTTCAAATGTCTTTGAGTCTTAGAACTAACAATAATTTAAAGGGAAAATCTAATGAAAACCACGTTTTAGATCTGTTGTCATGAAAACTAAACAAATACCGTGGTCTTCACACAAAACAAAACAACGATCAGTCTTAGTATTGTGGTAATGAGTAATGACTAATGGTAACATAATAAATTATCTTTTTAAACTAAACAATGCCAATATAAATACAGGAACAATACAATTATCTACCCGAAGTTTTATATTATATGTATATATATTTTATATAATGTGATATAAAATGAACATTTATTGTTATTTTAAAGTTAATGCTGAAGTTAGATTTAAATAAATTTTAATAAACCCATAGTAACTCACTTTATGACTGACGCAGATGTTATAAGGTCTTCCATCATTCATTGCGAGGTCTTAAGTAGGTATTGCCATGTTATATTTCAATACAGAATATTCTAGTAAAAGACATGACGGTGCAGAACAGAACATTTAAGTCTTTCAATAATGCATAATGCCTTTAAAATGACTTGCGCATGCGCTTACTTTCTAATGAACAAATCGTCGTGATCGTAGAACATAGAACTGTCAAGGAGTTTCATGTTATGACTAATAAAATAGAACTA
Source organism: Anthocharis cardamines (assembly GCA_905404175.1). NCBI lineage: Eukaryota > Metazoa > Arthropoda > Insecta > Lepidoptera > Pieridae > Anthocharis > Anthocharis cardamines. The sequence goes on from FR989959.1 coordinate 9,324,748, forward strand.
AAATCGTTAAAAAATCAGAACCGTTGTTGTTCTACGATCACGACGAATTTATCCGCAAACGCCTCCCATAAAGTGAATTGAACTATTTGGGTCAATAATATGACATAACTAAGAAATACCATATTCTTTGGTACTCAACGATGAATAAATGTATAATAACAAGTAATATGGCCAAAGATTTTCCGAAACTATGTTTCTATACCTAAGCTCTCGTCCTTACTCCTCACTGTTGCAGACCAACTGTGTTAACGAAATAGCACCTCGTCATTCCAAAAATCTATGACATTACAATTTAAAATTTGGTTTTGAGACAGGATAACGTGAAAATAATATTGCGAGTGGTATTTATAATACACAAATAGCATTCAAAATAAAAAGGCACAATCACACCTACATAGATTGACATTATATAAAGGTTATATTCACGAAGTCTGATCTTAGGTATGTGCGAACATATTTGGGATTAGATATTGATATTGACCGTTAAAAATCGACCTATTATTACGTAATGACTTAAATGAAAGGTAGCAACTGCAATTACCGTATTTCGTTTAGAAATTTTTTTGAGCTCCTGCAAAAACGATAAAATATCAACTACATTTCAAAATATGATATATATAAATATAGATAGAATATTCTGGCCACTTGCAAGCAAATTTTATATTATGACGCCTATTAAACTACTTACTTGCAGATTAATATATAAAAAATTCAACACTTTTTTGCAACAAATCTCTAAGTGCTAAACTCAGAGTACCACATTTTAATTATTAACTTTACTCTAAACTCTTTAATAGTATTTAGTAACAGTAATTGAATAACTCATAGAACTTCACATGCCTCTGTCACACAAACCCCATAATAAATTAAATAAATACCCTATTTCAAACTATGTATACCGTGCACACAACGAAATAATAAACAAAATAATTATGAGATTTCAAACTACCCACATTCGTCCATATATAAATAACTAAGAACAGACTTCATTTCTTTGAATTTCACATAAATCAGCCTTATTCACTATTTATAACTAAGTAGGTATTAGGTATACATATGCTCACAAGCTTTTTTTTAGTTTTTTTCTATAATTATTATCACATTTAAGAGTATATCAATAATCCTAGATGATATTTAAGATCAAATGCTTTTTTTTTTCATTTCTTTTTAAATTTTACAACACGTAATGTTTTTAACCGAATACTCAAACATTAGTGAGCGTGTTCGGAAATGGGCTAACCATATAGTCAGTGCTGTCGTGGTTTTACTAGAAAACGCGCGTCCTATTATCGATAGTGCTGCCATCACTGTTAAATCCGACAGGATCTTTCATCACTGTAGTGGCGGCCATATTTATTAATTTTTTTTTTATGTCAGATATCGACAGACGAGCATGAGGTTCACTTGATGGTAGGTGATACCTCAGCCACAGAACATCAGTCAATGATGCGCTGTCGACCTAGTTTTTACTTCGAGCATTCGGAATGCCAGTCAAATCGTCGATTATTTCAATACTACGACACTCCATAGCGATCGTAAACACAAGACGCTACTGTTTTGTACTGTTTACTGACAGTACTGTCAGATCATTTCCGAACACGCTCAGTGAAAATAAAGTGCACCGCATTTTTGACTCTTACTTATAACCAAAGTCACGCTAAGCAAACCTTAAGTTTGGATATTTCAGTATTCAGGTAAAATTTAAAGCATTTTTATAATAAGTACACAATAGTATAAATGGCACAAGGGGATATTTGTGATGATATTTTTTGTAGTCTGCACTTTTACGACCCGCGCTGCTGACAACACTGTGAGAAATAATTTTTATAATACCTATCTTTGAAGACAGACCTCCTCCCCTACAAATTTCAATTAAATTAAAACAAAAAAAGGCATAATAATGCTCTAAACAGCGCGTGTCGAGTAAAATGCATGAACATTTTGTACCCTGTTGACATGAACGTGAAAATTACCTTACATTGTCACATCAAATACATACAATTTAAATATTAGCGATTTCTTCGCTGAACTATCCATAACGCTTTGGTGACAAAGAAAATAAAATAAAATGTTAATCACAACAAACAAAACAATAAAAAATAACGTAAACAATGAATGCAAAGCTGCCGTAGCTTTTATTTAGCTCAAACTGAATAAATAATATTTATCAATATCAACATATAAAGTGCCTAAATAAATATATAATTTAATATCTTTATGCTGGCAATAATCACAGTACAGTAATGCCAACATTACAGCTTTACAAACACTAAAAAGATCTCTGAATCGATCACAAGAATTTTATGTGGTTAAATAAAACTTTTTTTAGGAACTGCGCAAAATATGTACATCTAACCCTCTAACCCCTACGTTCGCTTGTGACATTTGAAATTTCATTGAGATAAGCCGAATCCTGTGAGGTAACGGTCATTTTTGGCGACCTTTCAAACTTAACCCTCTCCGTCGTCGCCGCCGTCGAACTCGGTGTGAGAAGAACTGAATGCCGTAACTGACTGTGATTCGCGCTTATGATATTTAAATTAGTTAAACCATGCTTCGGTATAGTGAACGAGGGTAGATCTTTGGTCTTGATGCTGTCATAGATTCGCACTAGTTTGTTTGTGTCTATGTTATCTATCATGTTGAGTTGTCTTTGGGCGGGCGAGGCGGTGACCACCAATCCGGGCATCTTGACGTGCACCCGGTCGGGCGTGGCGGAGGTGGAGGGCGCGGGGGAGGGGCAGGGGACGGTGGAGGGGCAGGGGGAGGGGGCGACGTGCTGGCACATCGAGTGGTTCTTAAGACCTTGGGCCGTTTTGTAGCTTTTGCCGCAGTGGCATTTGTAAGCCTTTCTTACCCTGCAAATAAATCGAGGGCATGATTACAAAATCTTAATATACGTCTATACAATCAGCGCCGGATTTTAGGGCAACAAAGCAGTGGAGGCCCCCTGGCCCCAAATTATTTTCATGTTGGAAATATAATCATGTTTGTACAAAGTTAAGGTAAAACAACGAAAAATTTGATAACTAGCGGTTACTCGTCGGAATTTGAAAGAGTTTTTCCCGATTTCTCTATTGTGGGGGCCCCGAGGCAGCAGCCAAAATCCGGCCCTGTATACAATCACTAAAACCACTAATTAACGGTTACTAAATATGTTTTTAAATACTCCAATCATTATTATGTTAATCTAATGATGTCTTCTCAAAAATTATTGACTTCTCTGAAATTAATAGACGTATACAGTGTATATATATATTTTTCAATCCCAATTTTAGAGTTGAGGCTCAATGGTAGGCGCTAATTAGCCACAGCACCAATGATCAAATAATAATATCGAGGATATAGTGCAAACCCCAATAAGTATGAAATGAAAAGTACCTATTAAGTTAAATTCAATTTTAGAAAAGTGATCAAATTACCTAAGATATACAAAGAATATATACATATTTTTATGTTATAAATCGACAGACGAGAATGAGGTTCACTTGATGCTATGTCAATGATGCGCTATCGATCTACTTTTTACTTCGAGCATTCGAAAATCCATAGACTGAAACCGAAACACGTAATAGTTTTTCCATCTATGAACGCGAACGGTGTTTCGTTACCCGGTCGGAATTTCGATATTGCTCCTACCCGTTCAATGCCCGAAGTTACCAGTCGTGGGGAAGGCATCCTTACAGAAAATTATAATCATTTCGTCTCGATGGGATTCGTTTAAGTTTGTCCCTGATATTTAAATTAAATATTTTATTTCCTTAAAGTTAATTATTTTCAGAGCGTCCATCTAATTAAATGAACACTATACAACGTACTTAGTTATCTACAGTGAAACGTACTGCAAAACTATGAACAATCATTACAAAACAAATTTACTTGACTATGACTATAAATGACAATTAATAATTATAATTTAACGTTATCGTTCAATTAAAGAATCAGCGATACCCATTTCTTCCAGAAATATTCTTGGGCAGTTAAACGTTTTTTGGGTCCAGGTGTTTTCGGTTTATATTGGTCTCGGGGAGGTATTACAGGATATCTTTTAACAAATATGAAAAATACACATAATATCGTTGGTACAAAGGTAATACTCACTTAGTGTAATATTTAAAAAAAATAAATGTTTCCACTATTCCTTATTTTAAGCGTACATTTACATACATACATACATATACATACCGCCTCTTTCCCATTGGGGTAGGCAGAGATCACGGAATTCCATATGCTCCGATCCTTACATACCACTTTCGCTTCTTCTACTTTCATAAATGCTTTCATACACACTCGACGGTTACGAGTACTTTTGATCTGGCCCTTTTGCAGAACGTCCCCGATCTGATCGAGGTACGTTCGCCTAGGTCGACCACTCCCGACTCTCCCACTCACACCAGTTTCATAAATCTTTTTCGTTTCCCTACTTTCATCCATCCTTTCTACATGCCCAAACCACCTCAACATACCTTTCTCAATTCTCGTCACTACATCGTCTTTTACTCCACAACGCTCTCGAATTTCGCCATTTCTTAATCTATCTTTCAGAGTTACACCACACATACTTCTCAAGGCTCTCATTTCCACAGTACATTTACGATAAGAACAAATTAATAAGTGTGTATTGCGCTTCATAGTTTAGTTATGGACCAGAATACGTAAATAGTTCTTCACTCATAAAATGAGTAATAGTAGCAAAATGTATTTTTATTCAAAATGTCACTTAGTGAATTTTACTTTTGAACCAACGATATGTTACGTAATACTTGAACATACAAAAATATGTTTTTTTTTTTATTTCACCCACATTATGAAGATAAAACTAGGTATTAATTTATTATTAACTAGCGGATCCGACAGACTTGTCCTGCCAGAATGTTGGCTTCAAAAATAATAAATCATTTCTAGATTTAAATAATATGATGTTTTTCCATTTTTATTCTATAATGTCTTGTATGTCACTGATTTGCAGTGGACATCTATTATTACAAAAAAGATATAAGCGTGCGTGATGAATTAATTGCGGAAGGTTTCGAAATTAATTCATTTTAAAATTAATTTTCTCTAAATATATTCTACCTTGAATTTTCCAATATTTTAATATTATTCTGTTATTCGGGACATAGACGAATCTAACAAATAAGAGATCAATAAAATCGATACAGCCGTTCTTGATTTAAAAATGGTGTAAAACGACTTTGATTTAATTAAATTCATAAAATCTTAGAGATAATTAGCATTTTTTTTTATAAATCCAACAATATTTTCAGAAAGAGTACTCACTTGCCATCCTTCTTATGTCCGTTCTTGGAGTGGTACTTGATGCCGTTGACGTTTTTGTACCGTTTCTTGCAGCCCGGCACGGGACACGCGAAAGGTTTCTCTTGTGCGGCCGGACCTAATGCGCCTGATGATGCGCTTGCGTTCATCCTGATACCATGAAAGACAAAAAAGTTTTACATATACATTTGAATTTTTCAAGTGGGTGTATATGGCCAAATCGTATGCGAAAAGTACTTTTTTTTAATTTATTTGGTCCACAACTTGAGGTTAACACTTTACGTATACATAATAGCACAGACACATATGCAACATGCGCAATGTTACCCCTGATATCAGGGGACTTAAAGGAGTCTTGACGTAATACTGTATGATTACACCATTCGATAGTGTCGCTAATAAAGAATGAATTCAGGCAAGCAATGGAATATAAGAATAGCTTATAAAATGAATCATTACCATAATGTTTTGTAAAATTTTAACTGATATTTATTACTAACAACCAATTCGAAAAACCCTTCGTAATTCGAAATCCCAAATCCCTCCTAGAAAATATGTATGGACATAAGTAAGATTTGTTGACATACTTAACACCATACTGCAGAATGAATTCGGAGCTGTATTCTTCAACATTCGTCCACGAATCGTTGCTGTCTTCTGACGGACTCATCACCTCCTCATCATCCATTTCACTGCCTGCGAATATAAATATCATTTTATTTTATATGTCCTATTGTCAAATCTACCTGCATAGATTTCTAAACTAAGTATTTTTACAATTTCTAACAACAAAACAAATTAAATCGATGAAATTAAATCGAGTGTTAAATCGGTTAAAAGTATTTACAAAAAATCAAACGTGAAGTAAGTCCTACTCTCTGGCATGTTTTTGAGATGTATTTCTTATTATAAGCGTGGTTTACTTATACGGCGCGAATACCAGTAAAATAATGTAATGTTCCTGCTACTAAATAATAGGGATGGTAACTATTTAAAGTCATGGTTCATTGCCTTTGGGGGCTCATCTCAGATCCTCGTACTTCGCCAGCAAAGGCGAAAACCCTTCTTCTTCGTATCCCTCACCCGGGTGAGCTACCGCAGGAAACGCCCTTACACGTGTCGTAGCAAAGCCCTTAAGACCGACCGAGACAAAATGCTCGCTAATCTCGACCGCGTTATGCTGTCAGACCAATACGGCCAACAGCGAGATACCATACTTTGGGGACGCTAAGTCCGCCGACTTCTCTAAGTTGCGGAGTGGATCACGCCTGGCCTACTTAAGTTACTGCTGATATTTTAATCGTCGGCGTTCTTCTATTTCAGCCGATATATAGGTGATATTTTAAATACAAAAGCAAACTATTTTTTTTATTTCGGAGCAAATTAAATTAAGATTTGTTCTGAAGGTCACATGCTATACAGCAATAAAGAAGACCTTAAGAAGACTTCAACTTGTAGACATATTTAAAATTAACAATAGCATTATGTACCTACATGAGTTCATTTTCTTAATAACACGATGATATATACACAACAAGTAGGCTTTACTGTTTGTATTATGGGAATAATTAAAAATGCACGCACAAACTACACAGAGGACAATATATACAGTATTAAGCAGGGCCGAATTCACCCGCCGCGGCCGCCCGGAAAATTTAGGAAAGACGCATATTTTTCATGCTCAGATTCATTATTTCATTCCAACTTCCAAAATCAAACAAGTCCAAACGTCTAGCGTCAATTAAGTCTATAGTTATTATAAAGAACTAAAATTCTGAACTGGGAGGGAAGGTAATAATATTATTGTACTTATAAATAATTCCTTAATGATGGTATTATAATAATTAAAATTAAATATTCATTACGAAGCTGTGAAAGGCTACAAGTGAGCATTGGGTATTGCGCAGTAATAAAAAAAGAACTGAAATTCATACACCCACGAATAAACTAAGTAAAATAAAACAACGTACATCTGTATTATTGATCTAAGTGCAATAACCTGTAGGTGTACTGCTGCGCACTGATGGTGTCTTAGGTGCAGATAGAAGGCGCTTGCGGACGTCGCTGACCGGAGGCATTTGAATTTCCCTCCTCGACGCTTCCGTGAAAAATTTTAAAACGTAACTTAGTGGAATGCTTGACGGCTGCGAAGCTTCTTTCTGTTCCACGACTGCAGGATCGTAATCTGAAAATGTATTTCCGAATGATACAATCTTGGTAATAATAATAAGATGAAAGGTCAAAGCGAATAAACAGCTGTTTTTTGTTTACAATAACATAGACGCAAATAAATATTGTACTCTAACAGAAACTATCTACGGCGTCTTTAAATAATACTGCATGTTACAATGAACAAATTAATTAATTAAAAATCTATAAATAAACTGTTCAAAATAAATCTTATCACAAAATTTCCCGCAATTTCAATTCTAACATACTTCTATGTTGGTACATTTGACGTATTGATAACATGCATCAAGGGAGGGGTCACCATTTACATCATGATAAAGTAATGTTATTTAGAACTAGCGATTATGATAAATAATGATTATTTACCAATGTGAACATCTTCGATGTGCTCTATGAGGTCTGCCAGACGTGGAAAAGTTATGCCACAACCGTTGAATTTACAGATGTTAATCATGAAGACGGCCATGTCGAATTGAGTATAGTACACTAGTCAAATTCACTACTGTACTCATTAAATTTATCATAGACATAAAATTATTTTAAATTAATGTACAATATTTGTTAAAATTGATGTGAATATTTTAATAATGGATATAATTTTAATCACTTACACAGTATTAATTGGTCTCTGTAAATAAAATTTGAATTAAAAAAGTGTCTTACGTAAATGTCAGCCGCGCAGATCAATAATAGTTGGCTGATTGTAACGGAACTTTCGCAGTCTGCGCAAGTCAACCAATGACAAGAGAGATTTTATAATCTGTTTCACTTCTTCACTCAGAAATTGAACATTCCAAAGGCCGGTCTCCTCCTTCTCGGTGTTCTTTGGTAAGTGTCGTAGAGAATTGTGAATATAGTAATCGTGAAGAAGTGTCGAAATCTCAAATAGTTACTAAATAATAAGTGTTAATATCATTAAATATAGACGTGTTGTGCGTGTCAGTGCAAATATTTGTCAGTGAATTTGTAAGTTATCACTGCGGTTGATAATTTTTCTCTCGGGTATATCGGCGAATCGGCCATTTTCCGCTATTCATAATAAATTGACATTTATCATTATAATACGTCTTCAATACTAATTTTTCGTCATTCACAATCGTATAACATTGTCTGTCGCGAAAATTTCAAACACAGTAGATAGATTCAGTCTCTTGTTACGTATTCTCATAAATTACGTAACGCTCTGCAGTCAACAGTCAAAACTTAGACTTAACCATTTATCAAGTAGATCTTGACCTAACAACAAATAGCCTTAGATTTAAGGGATATCCTCTTCTTTCAGTTATCGATCGCCGCACCCTAACTAAAAACAAAATGCTGTCTGCTGCCAGATTGATCGCTCCTGCAGCCAGGTCTGCTGTAAGTATTCCTTCGAGTTAATCTAGTCTGTAATATTGTGGTTTGTACTTCATTTATCATAATTATGTAAATTATTGTCCAGTCTTCATAATTTTGAACACCAAGTATGAATACTTTTGCTTCTTCAGCCTCATTCTATAGTGTATTTTAGCATTATAAATGGGTTTGTTTAAATTTACACACAGGAGTTTAAGGAGTAAATGGGAGTTGCCTCTGTTGTAGTGAAACAGCTGACTGTTATATAACAACATTTTGGATTTTATCAAGTCTTGTCTTAAGCCTAGCTTCCAAGTTTCAATTATAGAACAAACCTTCATTACTTTTTATATTTTATTAATAAAAATATATCTTTGCGATTTAAATTTTTAAAGAATATCACAGAATTTTGATGGAGATAGTATTGAATTTCCAATCAGTATAAATCCACTAAGATTATAGCTAAAGTAATTCCAAAAGTAACAAATTTTGAGATTATCAATGAAATGTTCCAGATCTTCAGCAACACAGCTCTCGTGAGGCCACTCGCGGCAGTCCCCACACAGATTGTGCCTGCTGCCCCATCTCAGCTTTCGGCAGTCCGCACTTTCCAGACCACATCAGTGACGAAAGACATTGACTCTGCTGCCAAATTCATTGGTGCTGGTGCGGCGACAGTAGGAGTAGCTGGTTCTGGTGAGGACTACATCATTATACAATCCTTTTGCATGTTTTGTGTTTGTGTTTTTTCATTTATATAACATGGGTATTTCCTTTATCATTTTATTTAATCTCAAATGCACCATGCATGACTATTTATATGACAACTATACTCCAATATTAATTGTTGTAATATTAATTAACAAGAGATATCTTATTAATATTGATTACATAACCCCCATATTTGATCCCCAACTATCCTTATATTTATTTGTTTCTAAGATTCTTTCCTTTCTCCAAAGCTAATCATTTTTAATACTATGACCACATTTCCATGCTCTTTTAAAATACGAAAATGGTTCTGATTTTGTTACAATTACATTTTTAAAAAATAAACTAGACTAGATGCAATGAAATGTGGCCTTAGTATGACATAATCACTGCTCTATGTCCATTTTCTTCAGGTATTGGTATTGGTGTGGTGTTTGGGTGCTTAATCATTGGCTATGCACGTAATCCATCCTTGAAGCAACAAATATTCTCATATGCCATTCTTGGATTTGCACTATCTGAAGCTATGGGACTATTTTGTTTGATGATCGCCTTTCTAATGCTATTTGCTTTTTAGAAAATACTTTAAAAGTTTTTTTTTTAAGTAATTATATGTACAGTGTATATTGTGAATGTTTGGAACTTATTTGGTGCATGTCTTGTCAAAAACACTAATAATAACCACTAATGGCTGCTAAGGTGAGTGCTTTGAATTCCTTATTTTATTTTACACTTTTACTTAACCAAACTAAATATCATTTCCCCAAAATATGTAAAAAAACTGATACAAAATGTCTTACAACTTTTAATTTAAATTTGATCTGACTTACACAGAACAACAAACCCTTTGCTCATCTTTATATGCAACCAATACATAATGAAATCTTACAGGTGCGGGTATCGGAACAGTGTTCGGTTCCCTGATCATCGGTTACGCCAGGAACCCATCTCTAAAACAGCAGCTGTTCTCATACGCCATCTTGGGTTTCGCTCTGTCTGAGGCCATGGGTCTCTTCTGTCTTATGATGGCGTTCTTGCTGCTCTTCGCTTTCTAAACCAATTACATTTAAGAACACTACTACTGCCATCCTAATGAGGTTTCAGTGTATAAAATCTGGAGTGGACAGCCGAGGAATAGGATGTGTGAAACCTCACCCTTATAGTGGTGTAAGGACATTATTATGTGTAAATGTGTTACACTCACCAGTGTGTCATCAGGAATGCAATTTATTTAATTATGTAGTATAAAAATCTGCAAATAAAACGTTGGACGTAAACATTCGATTATTCCTAATCCTGGTATATATGTAGACTGTTAATAATCATGTTAAATCTCCTCCAGTATAATGATGTGGTGATGGTGATATTTGAAGCCAGTTTACACTTAGCGTGTATTATCATTGTCTGATATGTTGTTATGCTGCTTGGGAATGTCAGCATCTGTATTGTACATTTTTAGGGCGATTAAATGATAAAAACCATCTCATTGAACATTTTTTACCAATTTCACCTATTTTATTTTATTAACTTTAACACTATTAAATTCCCTCAAATTGCCAAGAACTTGATTCTGGTCCAGAAGTCTATTTTGTTTTACACTTTATTTAAAAAGATTTATCATCATAAAGCCTTTAATCTACGATAAGGTTCTTAAAACATAGAAATAATACCTATTTTTATAAATATACAAATGATTAACAATTTATCTATACAAATTAATTAGAGATGATTATAATCATTATTATAATTATTATTATTTATGGAGAGTATACTTATATCTAAAAATTATTGAACTCATTTGAAAAAATATTTCTGTAATAGGAATTTCCCTATTCCTTACAAGGATTATATAATAACCCTTGCACTACAGTGGTGGCTCACTCACCATGTGGTTTGATGCCGCAATGGAAAAGGCTCTGAAAGGGTTAATAATCAACCAAACCTAATAAGAGTGACAACTGTTCTTCATATTTATACAAATGCATTGATCATGACTGAAGCAAAGCATTTATTTGTTTCTTTTGTATGTCTTTCTAATTTACTAGGAGCAGATAGGGTAGTCGAAACTTCATATATGGTTCTATGATTGTCTTCTGCTAACCCATCCCTCCCGGGTTCAATTCCCAGGTCGATAGATAAGTGATTTTTCTAATTATTATCAGAGTCTGAAATTGGTGTATGTTGGAACCATGCACATACGACACGTAGGGTTTTTTTTTATATTAGACATCCGACACGAGCATGAGGTTCGCTTAATGGTAGGTGATACATCAGCCACAGAACATCAGTCAATGATGCGCTGTCGACCCACTTTTTACTTCGACATAGACTGAAACCGTAACTTCTATGCACTTCACGGTTTTCCATCTATGAACGGTGGTTGGTTACCCGGTCGCGTACATTGTCCGGAGTTACGAGACGTGATTAAGACGTGCTTACAGAAAATTATAAACATGTCCCGGTGGGATTCGAACCCACGACCCATCGGTGTTCTACCCATCGCGCCAACATGCCCGTCAAAGAAGACTATTCTGTAAGGTAGTGCAGTCAATTTGATTAGAGATTCTTGTCACTTGGAAATACAGAAATAAGAATTAGTATGTAATAGCCAAACCTCCCAATGATTTAGATTACATAATATTTGCCGAATGTTTATCCGACCACGGCGTCTCGTGATAAATGCATGTGATTTGGCAGCCACCTAATAGAGCCCCTCTCGAAATGTATTTAGCAAATACCTAACTGGTACACTAATGCGTCTAATCACTCAAGGCATTATCTAGGATGGGGATTTTTTTCAGATTCACAATATATTATGATAGGGTTTTTATAATTGATCCAAACATTCACTTACGATTCTTATACTTAAAACATATTCTTCTGCCACTTTCTCAAGAGGTTTAATTCGAATATAACCAGTGGCGGATTTGCCTATAGGCCGAGTAGGCCATGGCCTAGGGCGGCAGACCTCGATGGACTTATACCTACTTAATGTTTATAAACTCACAAACAAACAAAACGGTATGCATCAGTATCTAACAATACTGATTGATGTTACTTTAACGTATGCAGACTTTCCTTTTACTACTTTAATTTAATTCTTATATATTTTCTTCCATTCTATTCTTTTTTTTAACGTTATATATCGATAGACGATGAGGTTCACTTGATGGTAGGTGATACCCCAGCTACAGAACATTAGTCAATGATGCGCTGTCCACTTACTTCGAGCATTCGGAAATCCATAGACTGAAACCGAAACGCGCAATGTGCACTTCACGGGTTTTCCATCTATGACGGGTGGTTCGTAAACCAGACGGAATTTCGGTATTCCTCTCACCCGATTAATGCTCGAAGTTACCAGACGAGGGGAAAACATGCTTACAGCAAATTATAAACATGTGGTTCCGGTGGGATTCTACCGAACGAGCCCGTCGATTCTTCGTGCTCTAGTTGAGTAGGGGGGCAGCAAAATTACAATAACAACGTTATTTATACATTTTGCCTAATATAGAAAAGATATCGAGTTCGTGGGTTCGAATCCAACCTGGACAACGTTTATAATTTTCTGGAAGCATGTTTTCCCCACATCTGGTAACTTCGGGCATTGAACGAGGGAGGTATATCGAAATTCCGACCGGTTAACGAACGATTTCACAATGCTCGAAGTAAAAATTGGTCGACCGTGCAACATTGACTGATGTTCTGTGGCTGAGGTATCAGACATAAAAAAAAATTAAATAGAATTTTATTCATAATGAAGCAGTTCTCAAGTCAATAGGGCAAATTTCTGGAAACTTTAGATCAGAGCAGTGGCGGCGTAAGACGTGGGCCACCGCCTACGGACTCGCGACCCAGGGGCCTCGCACCCCGAAAATTTATGCATTAATTAAAAGCCGCGGACGCCCCAAAATTTTTTTGCCATAAAAAGCCATTTTTCGCGCTGGCAGAGGGCCCCGCAAAATGAATCTTGCCCACATAAAATTTTGGTCTTACGCCGCCCCTGGATCAGAGAATAATGGGGCCCTCATATTGTCCCTGTGGCTGTCTATAAAATAAAACAATACTTTTATCCAACAATTTTTATTGCAAATAGGTTTACTGAGGAGCACCTAAGTGAGTACCTCCACATACACCAATACAACATAACACAGGTAGGCACAGTCTGACAATCAGTTCTTAGGTTCTTAGCAAGGAGATACGCACTTAGATTTTACAATCACTAGATTCCTTAATACTAAAACAGTTGTAGGCATTCTTAATGCTTTTAGAATTTATACAAAACATCTGGTCGTAGTTCTTAATAAAAGTGAACACAAAGAAAAAGCCATTAGTTTGGCGCACTTTACCAAATAATAATTTCCTATTCGTAATGTATAAAACCCATTCACACATCACACACTCAAATAACTCGTATAAACATGTAAATATATTGAATTTCTTTTATAATAGACAATGTCCTTTTCCTTTATTTGGTGTTCAGATATTTATGTATCACTTAAATTACACTTGTACATAATTTTAAGGTTTAACTACTTAAATATTATCATTAAACAGTTTGTAATAGTGATTCTTTTAAGTGCTTAGTCACATATACTAAAACGTCTTCAGTAGCGATCCTTAAAGACAGATTTTCAGTCTAATTATGTATATATGTATCCTGCTAATGCAATTCCCACTAAAGGCGAGTAAATGTGTCTCGGCACTCAATTATTTTATACATTCATGATTTGAGAAGATATATAAAATTATAACAACAGTGAAATATCAACTGCTCATATTCATTCCATTGATTCCGCAGAATAACTATTCCTTGGATAAAACAGTACTTGTGTATAATTAGACGCTGTTAAGCAATAGTGTCAACCCACAATGTGATAAAAATGTAAATTTTGATACCAATTGCTTCCTTTTGAGTATTAATAGCAAAAATATAGAAAAAACTAGTGGGCACGAAACCACGTTTAGAATATTTAACAATAATGTACTGAATTCTATTACTTTGATTGCTACTAAGAAAAACGATATACATTAAGTGTAATAATAATAATTACAAAAAATCGATTATTTCTGTTATCTTTTAAAATAAATTTAACAAAACCTAATTAAAACTCCAAACTCAATTTACTCAAAATAGCAACCATGTGGGTTGACACTGGTATTGCTTATCAGCGTCCAATTTAGCGGTCTTGACGTGCGTTTGCAAAGTGTATATAACGGTTTTATCGCAATATTTCTGTACTTCAGTTTCTCAGATATTGACTATATATTTTTGAATAGTAAATTCTACGGAACCAACGATTAGAAAATTGATTTTCTACATATCAGAAGGAATATTGTCATAATCGTAGCTATAAAACAATTTAAACATCTTTACAATAATTTTCACTTAACCTACAGCAAAACAAAATAAGGCGATTCACTACGTGTCTAACCAACAAATACTTCATCCTGTTTATTCGAGCCCACAGAAACTGACTTAAAGAAAAGTCCACTTTATCATTACATTTATAATTTACCACACTTTAATACTTTTGATATTAAAATATAGTCCCTAATTTCGAAATTGACGATATGTAATGTGACGAAAACTCCTAAATAAATACTGAAACTGCCCCAACCATAACTGGATAAAGTAGACTCCACTTTCATGTTGCCATTCAATACTGAGATCAACATTTGCATATAAATTTTGGTCCAAAATGAAGTTTCTATGAATTCGAGTACATTAACTCTCGCGAGTCTCCCAATTCCTCACATATAAAAATTACCCTCTTTAAAATGGGTTAGATTTTTACTAAGGATCATTGTGACAGCCAACCTTTCCGTTTCAGAAAATCAAATTTTGTTTTATGAGAAACATCAGGTCCTAACAACTCTTCGTAAGTTAAAATAAGAATAAAAAAATGTTTTCAGCTTACTAATTTTTTAAATAAAATCAGAATGAAACATAACATCAATCCTACAAGATATAGGTAAGGAAACCATATTAAATCTTAAAACGGTTAGGGTGGCTGCCACATGTAAAAACCTCACCCCTATATACTTATATATATAATATAAACTAAATAAACTTATAGCTCGTCCGTCTCGAAGTGTTCGCCTTTGGAGATAGTGATAGGTCCGTATGTTTCGCTCTGCTCTAATTTCAACACTTGATGTTTCTTGAGGACAAGTAAACTGTAGAATTTCTGCGCCACCTGTAGATACCAGATATTTAGCTGTTAGTTGAAACATTAGTTTCTTAATTATATTCCTTCGATTGTATTAATTTCTAATTACAATATAATTTTGACGGGCTCCTTGACGTATTTGGTAGTATAGCTACCTTGCGTTCTGATGCGTCACAGATTCGAATCCCGCCGAGACATTATAATTTTCTGAAAAAAAGTTTTCCCCACTTCTGGTCACTTTCGACATTAAATGGGTGGGAGTAATATCCTTATTCTGAACGGGTAACGAACCACGTTTATAGATGAAAAAACTATGTAATGCATGCAGGTCCTACGTATACTGGTACAAGTGCAAAATCGCAACTTTACATGAGAGATTTTGCACTTGTACCAGACCTGAGGGCCTAGCACGAACAACTTGCGATGAAGTATCCGTATCGTCGAGCTGTAATTTGTATGAAATCAAATGATTTCTCATAGAACTGACAGATGGATGATTCGAACACTTTTTCGATAGTCGTTCGTGCCAGGAGGCCTATTACGAAAACAAAATACGAAGTTTCGGCTGATGGATCGTACATTTTCCTATTTCAGATCCGATGATCGATCAGTCGTTTACAATTAGACATTGTCTTTCGTTTGACATTATTAGGATCATATAGGTAGAATTGAAAATGTTTTCTTAATCAGTTAAAATACGAAGTTGTTTGTTCCATCGTTTCGTTCCGTTTGATTTTGGTAATAGACCTACAGGCCCTCTGTATACGTAGGAGCCGTGGAGGTGTGTTGTGCTGTGTACACACCTGCTTCCTGTTGTTGTGCCTGGGCGCGAGCTCCGAGAACATGATGGTGGGCTGCTCCACGAGCTTGGGCTTCATGAGCCCGAACAGCTGCGCGGCGCGCCGGTTGAGCACGCGCTCCTCGAACTGCTCGTCCGTCTCGCCCGCCTCGCGCCATTCGCCGTCCCTGCCCTCCTCGTGCTGGAAGTTCATGTCAAAAGTTAATTCCCGAGTCACCCTAGTGGGGCATGGGGCAGACACATTTCTGTGTCTGTTTCACTAATATTTATTTCGTAAGGTGGTTCGTTTTCCATACAAAAAGTCATGTTATTAACGAAGTCAGTTTAGAGTTTCGATACTAAATATTTGTGCAACTATTTACTTTCCGGGAGTTCTTTGCGCGGAGTTAATAAAATAATGTTATTTTATACAGAAATCATGCATATAACAACGTGAAAGGTGAAATCTTTCACCGTGTTGTTATATGCATCGTTAATAATCATGTCTTTGTGTATGGAAAACGAACCACCTTAACACGCAGGTGATCAGCCTTCTGTGCATAATATAAGGTGTTATGATGAATATTACTTACATTTTCCACACTCAATGGCAAGTCATAGTCGTGCTGTGGACTTGGTTGTCCCTGTTGATCATCGTATCCTAAGTTGGTCATTGGCAAGCCAGTCTGTAATAAAAAACAAACATTGTACAGATAGCAGCACGAGTCGTGAGCACAGATGAACTGTGGTGGGAATTGAGCCATCATAAATACACTGTCGGGCAAAATTATATGGTACCTTCTTTATTTTAATCAGTAATTGAATAAATTACCTTAATTAATTGATTAAATTGTATTAGTCGCCTCTGCAGTTTGTATATAAAGGTCCGTCATGATTTTCGTAATACCTATTTATTTCATGTAACAAACACTGAGTAGATCATTGGTCGGGATTGTCTATTTAACACCGAATTCTTTCTGCTCTGCATATTTTGTTTTTAAGATTCAATCAAATCGATAATATAAACAACAAAAATACATTAGTTAAAAAAGTTGTCACTAAAATTGCACTCAAGTGTACGATAGTCCAAGTGGTCATATCGACCAATAAAAAGTGTGCTCACGACTCGCGCCGCTAACTGTATATATGTGTATGTACAATGTACATACATGCTGCAAACATAAATCATTGTCTGTTTGTACAACTGCATGGCATGAAAGATTAAGATGAAATTTCGTTTGAAACTTAAAGCTGGGAGAAATATTGGCCATCCAAAATTAATTTAATTTTTTTACCAGATAATATATCGTCGTTGCGCCTGCCAAATTCCATATGTGCATTTTTTTGATTTTTTGTTTTTGCACAATAAGTAATTTTCGTTTTATTCTCTATGTGTTACTAAAATCCTTTTAGTGATATTCGAACTGGAAACGAGTTTAACTAATGGGACATTTCACGTGAAGCGGACAGGGAAAAAAAAGTGAGGTTCTGAAAATCGACCACATTCGGCCCATTTGTACTTCTAGTAGGTATGAATGTGTACGCAAAATATTTTTTTTGTATAGTGTATATTTACCAAGTTATAGGTTTCAAAAGAATTGTCGTTGATTGGTACTACAATTTTTCGAAAGTAATTTTTCGAATATAACAAATCTACTATAAAATATTTTACATAGCGATACATATTAAAAATATACTGTTCTTTTTGACAGTAAAAAAAAATAAAAAAATAAAAAAAAAATTAATGGCCAAAACCGGAAGTAAACTTTTCAAACCAGAATTACAGTCACTTCGACCATTTTTTTTTTCTTTTTTTTTCTTTCAAAATATAGCTTAAATGATAATGAAAGTACACTAGAAAATTTAAAATGGGATCTCTATTAGTTTAGGAGATACGTTGAATAATATACACCCGCGTCGCAAGGGGCGTCATATGTAGCGCTTGCAAGGTTGAGCAGTTTGCGCGATATTGCAACTTTATTAATATTTTATATCGTTTTAGCGTATATTTAACCTCATTTAATGATATGAAATAAGTTTTATTAATATAATATAATATAAATATAACTACATAATACAAATATAAGTTAATAATATATTATAAAGAAAAAACGTTTTTGGAGCAGTAGAAAAGTTTTATTATTATTTGCGAAACGTGACTAATAGCGCCAACTGTTAGTAACATGTAGTACTTTTTTGTCTCAGATAGAGTCAAACGGTCAAAAACCTATCTACAAGAAAGAGATAGAAATATGACGCCTAGCGGTTTCGTAACTTAAACTTTAGTGTTGCTTTAACCGCTCAGCGACTTGTGCACGTTTTAATCTGTGACAGATTTGTATTATGTAGTTATATTTATATTATATTATATTAATAAAACTTATTTCATATCATTAAATGAGGTTAAATATACGCTAAAACGATATAAAATATTAATAAAGTTGCAATATCGCGCAAACTACTCAACCTTGCAAGCGCTACATATGACGCCCCTTGCGACGCGGGTATCTCCTAAACTAATAGAGATCCCATTTTAAATTTTCTAGTGTACTTTCATTATCATTTAAGCTATATTTTGAAAGAAAAAAAAAGAAAAAAAAAATGGTCGAAGTGACTGTAATTCTGGTTTGAAAAGTTTACTTCCGGTTTTGGCCATTAATTTTTTTTTAATTTTTTAATTTTTTTTTACTGTCAAAAAGAACAGTATATTTTTAATATGTATCGCTATGTAAAATATTTTATAGTAGATTTGTTATATTCGAAAAATTACTTTCGAAAAATTGTAGTACCAATCAACGACAATTCTTTTGAAACCTATAACATGGTAAATATACACTATACAAAAAAAATATTTTGCGTACACATTCATACCTACTAGAAGTACAAATGGGCCGAATGTGGTCGATTTTCAGAACCTCACTTTTTTTTCCCTGTCCGCTTCACGTGAAATGTCCCTAATTCCATATGTGTTTTGACCGTTAAGAAAAACTCCGTATGTGAATCAATAATACGTTTTGGAACTTGTCAGGCGCAGCTACGATATATCGATACCTCCCATTGCAAAGGTTTTTAAATATTGTGTACACATAATTCTTCTAGGGAATAATGTGTTACCTGATATTCCCCGCGATGCAATGGGTGCAGCATGGGGTCGAGGGGACCGCCTTGAGGCATCATAGGCAGCTCCGAGTTCGGGTGCAGGAGACCAGCGTGCGGCACACCTGGATACATTACTACTAAATTTATTTAAAAATTCAAAGCAAATATGCTTATGTTTTGAATGAAAACAACTTGTGGGGAGTTTATAACATGGCACTTGTAATATTATGATATGTGTTCAGTCAAAAGGGAATAAAATAAAATCGGATATGATTATGATACCAAATTACTTATTTGAATTAGTAAGGCTAAATTGACCTGTATAATATACACTGTCGAATGTAGTTCATTTTTCTTCAAAAAGGTCTTTTATAAAGGTATTTGTTCTATGAAGACGTCGACATGTTTATTATCGTTATCATTATTGCACGGTTACTGTATAGAAACAAAACGATTTATATACAGTAACCGTTATATATAATGATGAGTAGGTATATAAGAAAAAAACACTGGTTTTATATTTAATTGCTCCTTAGAGCATGTTATACCTGTAGGTGTCATTCCTCCGTGTCTTAAATCCGATGGCGTCATCCCTCCATGTTGCAGTCCTGTGGGCGTCATCTCACCATGAACTAACCCTGCTGGTGTCATCCCACCGTGCACCAACCCTGCTGGTGTCATCCCACCGTGCACTAACCCTGCTGGTGTCATCCCACCGTGCACTAACCCTACAGGCGTCATGCCTCCATGAACCAATCCCGCCGGGGTCAATCCACCGTGAACCAATCCCGCGGGCGTCATACCGCCATGATCCAGACCACCTATATATAAAAAAAAACAATTATTGCTAACCGCTTAGTCTAGTGCCTATCCTAATATTCAAACCACTTTCTTAGATTAAACATTCTACTAATGAAATTAGAATGTTTATCGGTCTGTGACGTAGATCGTAGTCACGTGACGGTTTGGAGCGTTTTAGCGGGAATTTTTGAAAAGTATTTTTATTTACGTATTTTTTATTAAAATATGTAATATTTTTTTATAAGATTTTTTTTTCGTGTCTATAAAGAATGTATTTATAAAATAAAAGCAATTCCAAATAATTATTGTCAACATCCCTATTACATAATATAATCTCAGGTATTAGAGTATGTTTGATTATAAATATATCGAGGATATAGTACGCAATAAGTATGAAATTAAAAATTGTAAATTATATTGAATTTTAAAAGTTTAGGGACATAAATACAAAGAATATAATATCATACAACACAAATATTAATAACGACGATGCTTTGTATATCTAAAGTAGTTTTATTCCTAATTTTTTAATATGAATGCAACTCACAACTTTTAATTTCATACTTATTAGGTTTAGCACTCAATACCCTCGATATAATAATATATTATGCAATATTTCGCTTACTATGAATAAATTGTATATCTATGGGTAACAACCTCTATTGTCGTAACCGACATTTTTAGCGAAACTGTATGAGTTAAATACAGTTCGATTCAGTTTGTCATTCTTAATCAAACTGTATATATAACTCATTTTCGCTAAAAATGTCGGTTACGACATATAGAGGCTGTTACCCATAGATATACAATTTATTCATAGTAAGCGAAATATTGCATAATATATTATTATATCGAGGGTATTGAGTGCTAAACCTAATAAGTATGAAATTAAAAGTTGTGAGTTACCCATCGATATGCATGTGTAGCAAACAAATTTACCTTTATTTTCATCTATATAATTATATAAAAGAAAGTTGTGTTAGTTATACCGTTTATAACTCAAGAACGGCTGTACCAATTTTAACAATATCTTATTGTTGGATTCCTCTTTGTCCGGAATAAGACATAGGCTATTAAAATATTGGAAAAAATCAGGAAAAAAATATATGCATAAAATTAATTATAAAATAAATTAGATTTGGAACTCCGCCATCTTGACAGCTCACCTCATGCATTCTTAGCATATGTAATATGTAATACATAATAACAGATGTCCACTGCAAATCAGTGACATATTAGACAATTATAGTGGGTAAAAGGGCATATTCAAATTTAAGAATAATTTTATAATTTCTAAGCCAAAATTGTGGCAGAACAACGTTTGCAGGGTCCACTAGTTAATAATAGCAATTAACTATACTAAAGCAACATACCTGGCGTCATTCCACCATGGTGTAATCCGGCCGGAGTTAAACCACCGTGCACGAGTCCACCCGGTGTCATTCCACTATCTAAACCTAATCCCGGAGTCATACCGCCTGGAGTCATCCCGCCCGGCGTCATACCTGCAATCATCATTGATTGTTTTTTTTTAATTATTTGACGTAATTAGGGTAAAAGTCATTAACTTATATGGTCTGACTAGGAACATGCCCGGCTTCGCACGGGTGCAATGTAGATGTAAGTAATATACAAAAAAAATTGCCTATGTTACTCGCTGACAATGTAGATATTCTATTGGTGAAATATTTTTTAAAATCGGTCCAGTAGTTTTTGACGGCTCGTTGGCGCGTTCTTTAGAACACCTGCCGTGCGCATCGATAGGTCGTGGGTTCGAATCCTACCGAGACAACATGTTAATAATTTTCTGTAAGCATGTTTTCCCCACGTCTGGTAAGTTCCGGTATTGATCGGGTGGGAGGAATATCGAAATTCCAACCGGGTAACGAACAACCGTTCATAGACGAAACCGTGAAGTGCACATTGCGCGTTTCGGTTTCAGTCTATGGATTTCCGAATGCTCAAAGTAAAAAATTTGGTCAACAGCGCATCATTGACCGATGTAGCTAAGGTACTGCTCGTATGTCGATATCAAATAAAAAAATTTAAAAAAACAAAAAAAAAATTCCTCTTAATAATATTAGTATAGATAACTTACCGCCATGATGCAGTGCCGCGGGCGTCATTCCACTGGAGGTCAGGCCAAGGTCTAGAGGCTGGCCCTCACCATGCTGCAATCCAGCAGGCGTCATACCGCCGTGAGTCAAACCGCCTTTGGAAGAGAAGTCCATATTAAATTACATAAGAGATTGTGGCTCTTCGATTATGACCTTCTATGCATTCGTGGAGAAATAGCAAATGCATTTCAAAACAAATTAATAATAAAAATGCATTTAATCTAATCCACATTAGTCCAACGTGTGCAAATTTTTAACTTAAAAACTATGTCAGTATTATTTTATACTTTTAATAAAACTAAAAATATTACTTATGCCAGTGCCTCACTAGATAGGTGTCCATTTTGTCAGCGAACACGTTTAGAAGACTGTTGGTTCTGTGCTGGACATAGTACATCAGCGTATGCACGTTGATATGGAAATCATCAGTACAATATTCGGCAATATTTAGTTAAAATTACCAGGTGTCAGAGCGCCATGCGGCAAGGCGCCGGGCGTGATGCCGCCTTGCAGGAGAGTACCAGGTGTTAACGACCCCAGCACTCCCGGCGTTAGAGGCACACCGAGGCTGCTCAACATACCTGCCATAAAAATAACATCTTGTTACATTTTGTACATTAATATCTTATCGCTACCCTACCAACATTAAATAAATATCAGTAGGGTTTTATTTTCAAGTTCTGGATTTTAATGGGTCCGGGTGGGAGGAATATCGAAATTCCGACCGGGTAACGAACCACCGTTCATAAATGAAAAAACCGTGAAGTGCATATTGCGCATTTCGGTTTCAGTCTATAGATTTCCGAATGCTCGAAGAAAAAGTAGGTCGACAACGCATGATTGACTAATGTTCTGTGGCTGAGGTATCACCTACCATCGAATAAACCTCATGCTCGTCTGTCGATATCTAACATAAATTCAAATACCAAAACCTCCTAAATGTAAAAAGTACATTTCTGAAAACCACATCAAAATCGGTTCAGCCAAACCCGAGATAATCACAGATACACATACAAACAAAAGAACTATTCGCGTTATACCTGGGGTATGCGGAGCTTCATCGTCGGACCTCGGCGACTGGTAGCCAGGCGTGGGTTCCGGAACACGTTCAGACTCTACCAGTACCACATACCAAAATGGAGTTAAATGAAATGTGCAGTTAGATTGTCAAAGAGATCAAGTTTATCGTTTTAATTATTTTAATAATTTACAGTTGCATACATGCAACCTTTTTTTTATCGAGTTATTCATATACATAAAAGTTTTTCTTTAATAATAATTTATCACACAGAATCCCCCACATAATATTTGTACAAGTATTATGCTTAAAATTACTTTCTTTTTTTAACTATGTTCAGAGATATTTATATCAAAGATAATTTATACTGTTTTTTCCTTAGGATTCTTATCATGCACAGATGAAACAATTTTCTTTTTTTGAGAAACATGAACAATTTATAGTAAAGACTGTTTATACCTTCGATCAACAATATACTAGATATCGGGTTGACGTAAAAAATCCGTGCCGGTAAATATCGGCTCACTTGAAATGTGAGAGTCTATTTTGTTTAGTTCTCTTCAAGCACGGCCAATGTTAAGACGTTTCACAATGACGCAGTTTGTCTTCAAAAATTGCGAAAATAATTCTCGAAAAAACAATTTTACGGACGGAGTCTTATTTTTGGTTAGTACATATAAAATAAGATATATTTTAAGCTTTTAAACTAACAAATAATTCAAAATTTGAATAAAATTATCTGTTTTAAATCAACGCTACAAATGTTTGGCCAAGGTTGGCCAACACATGCGCAAACTATTTTGTAACAGAATAGTGGATGCATGGAGTAGATTTGTACTGAAATAATCCTTACTATCTTAGGATAAGCATCCTTAGTATCCTAAGTAATATAATAAATGCGAAAGTGATATTTTAGTTTGTTACGCTTTCATGCTAAAACGGAAAAGAAAAAATTCCAATCTGTATATTCATTTTGCGGATATTATTATTTAACATACTGTTACGGAGACAGGCTGAAGAAAGTTCGAGAAATATTTCTGGTAAATTTCAGTCACTTAGAGATGTATTCAGCAAGCTGACATACGATTTCAGGCCGTTTTAAGGCAGTATCTATCACATAGCAAAAGTTTGGAAAGCGATACCAAGCGATCAACTTCTGCGATTTACGAGAGATCCGAGTGCGATAGATCGAGAGCCAGAAGAGTATAAGAGTCAGTGTTTTGTGCGCAGTGTTATTGTAGTGTTTTGTTTTAGTTTCGTTTTTCTCTAATTGTAGTAGTGTAATTTTTAATTAATTCATTATTTTATTTATTTTCTTTTGAGTTATTTTTATAAATAAATCCTCAGTGTATAAGAGCGGCGTTTATTAATCCCGAACCATTATAGCTCGCAACAATACGAATTACTATTTATATAAAACACTAGTGGACCCCGCAGACGTTGTTCTGCCACAATTTTGGCTTCGAAATTATATAATTAAACTTTCAAGCTAAACGTCACTTTTTTATTAAAATCTTATCAAAACTTTTTCGAATTTTTTTTTGTACATACCTTCTCCTAAAAATTCTGAAGACAACAAAAAAAATTTAGCTCAATCGGTCCACCCGTTCTCAAATGATGCGAGTACATACATGCGGCATTTTATTTTTATTTATATAGATTATATCATTATTTATCAAATATATTATAGTTTACGTTTCATGTTGATATATTATTTTGTACCCTACTAGATACATGATGTGTAAATTACACATTGGTGTTTCATAAACTATACTAATAATACCAAAGTCTTCGAAGTTAGTCAAGTGTGTATGTAGATATGTATATATATTTTGGTAACAAATAAAATCATATTTCGACTTCACTCTTTTCTTTGTTCCCATTGAGCAGTGTCATTTTTTCAAATTTTGACAGGGGGCGTGGCTTAAATAACAGGTTACTTTTTTCGTGAATTTTGTATGCGACCTGAAGTCTATTTAATACTATGTCAATGGTTTATACCCAATAAGTGATAATCTACAAAAAAAATATGATTAACCCAACCTAAACACATACATAATATTTTCTTTATTATTATTTTTTTTCAAATAAACGCCCACGTAAAATACACTCAAAAAATTAACATCAATAAACTTTTTCTCAGACACGGTTAAAAAAGCAGAATGACAGAATTATTTACTGTTACAAGTTACATTACACCATACAAGTGAAATTAGTAATTTAATATGTAGTAAAGTAGATATTAATACATGAAATATTAAAATGTGAACTAAGCCCATTAGAAAGATATGCATTCATGTATATATAGGTTCAAAATGGCAACATGACTTTAAGGTATTTAGGTTTGATTTCTTTCAATATTAGCAAAAACAGGAAACGGTTATTTGATTGATATGTAGTTTTCCGGATTTTTATAAGTAGCTAAGACTAATTGCATCTTATTTTGTCATAATACCAATAATGAAATATTTCTGACGCGAATAACTTTCTGATTATATAAATTTGAAAGGAGATATTCTTATTAATGAATCTAACTACGATGTTTTGTCTCGTTCTATCGAATATAAAAAGACTACAGAACGAAAGAAACAAAACATATTTTAACTATAGGGACATTTCACGTGAAGCGGACAGGGAAAAAAAAGTGAGGTTCTGAAAATCGACCACATTCGGCCCATTTGTACTTCTAGTAGGTATGAATGTGTACGCAAAATATTTTTTTTGTATAGTGTATATTTACCAAGTTATAGGTTTCAAAAGAATTGTCGTTGATTGGTACTACAATTTTTCGAATATAACAAATCTACTATAAAATATTTTACATAGCGATACATATTAAAAATATACTGTTCTTTTTGACAGTAAAAAAAAATTAAAAAATTAAAAAAAAATTAATAGCCAAAACCGGAAGTAAACTTTTCAAACCAGAATTACAGTCACTTCGACCATTTTTTTTTTCTTTTTTTTTCTTTCAAAATATAGCTTAAATGATAATGAAAGTACACTAGAAAATTTAAAATGGGATCTCTATTAGTTTAGGAGATACGTTGAATAATATACACCCGCGTCGCAAGGGGCGTCATATGTAGCGCTTGCAAGGTTGAGCAGTTTGCGCGATATTGCAACTTTATTAATATTTTATATCGTTTTAGCGTATATTTAACCTCATTTAATGATATGAAATAAGTTTTATTAATATAATATAATATAAATAAAACTACATAATACAAATATAAGTTAATAATATATTATAAAGAAAAAACGTTTTTGGAGCAGTAGAAAAGTTTCATTATTTGCGAAACGTGACTAATAGCGCCATCTGTTAGTAACGTGTAGTACTTTTTTTTGTCTCAGATAGAGTCAAACGGTCAAAAACCTATCTACAAGAAAGAGATAGAAATATGACGCCTAGCGGTTTCGTAACTTAAACTTTAGTGTTGCTTTAACCGCTCAGCGACTTGTGCACGTTTTAATCTGTGACAGTTGTTATTATTAATGGCGCCGTACGGTGATCGATGTTTTAACCCATTTCACTTGGTACTTCATCGAAAATTTAAAAATTTAAAGAAAATATCTAAATGTTTAGCTCAAAAGTGGAGTTTTTCACAAGATCTTTGCCTCCTGCAGGAAACGACTTTTGACCGAATCTCCTCCAGTAGCTAATGAAGACATTGTGCAATGCAGTCAAACATCTAGTGAACCTTCGCAAAACAACTAATAAAAACTGTCACAGATTAAAACGTGCACAAGTCGCTGAGCGGTTAAAGCAACACTAAAGTTTAAGTTACGAAACCGCTAGGCGTCATATTTCTATCTCTTTCTTGTAGATAGGTTTTTGACCGTTTGACTCTATCTGAGACAAAAAAGTACTACATGTTACTAACAGATGGCGCTATTAGTCACGTTTCGCAAATAATAATAAAACTTTTCTACTGCTCCAAAAACGTTTTTTCTTTATAATATATTATTAACTTATATTTGTATTATGTAGTTATATTTATATTATATTAATAAAACTTATTTCATATCATTAAATGAGGTTAAATATACGCTAAAACGATATAAAATATTAATAAAGTTGCAATATCGCGCAAACTGCTCAACCTTGCAAGCGCTACATATGACGCCCCTTGCGACGCGGGTGTATATTATTCAACGTATCTCCTAAACTAATAGAGATCCCATTTTAAATTTTCTAGTGTACTTTCATTATCATTTAAGCTATATTTTGAAAGAAAAAAAAAGAAAAAAAAAATGGTCGAAGTGACTGTAATTCTGGTTTGAAAAGTTTACTTCCGGTTTTGGCTATTAATTTTTTTTTAATTTTTTAATTTTTTTTTACTGTCAAAAAGAACAGTATATTTTTAATATGTATCGCTATGTAAAATATTTTATAGTAGATTTGTTATATTCGAAAAATTACTTTCGAAAAATTGTAGTACCAATCAACGACAATTCTTTTGAAACCTATAACATGGTAAATATACACTATACAAAAAAAATATTTTGCGTACACATTCATACCTACTAGAAGTACAAATGGGCCGAATGTGGTCGATTTTCAGAACCTCACTTTTTTTTCCCTGTCCGCTTCACGTGAAATGTCCCTATATCAAGCTTACATTTATGAATAAGGCCGTTATATTTTATTGCCTTTAATTCGCCATTCGAACCCACATGAAACCCAGTAAGAGAGTATAGCATTTTAAGCGTAAGGACTGTAGTAACTCACCGATGGAAGGTTCATATTCCTGTGGCACGGGGGTGGGCGGCTGTATGTCCGGCTGCGGCGCCGGCGCAGGCGTCTCGGGCGCGACATGAACACTCTGGAATTAATACATTACTTTTTTATTACCACAAAGTGTGTGAATTTATTGAGGAGACCGTAAGGTCCTATTTCTAAAATATCATAACTCTAACTTAGTTTTTTAAATTTAACTTTATATGTCACACAACAGAACAAAATATGTAGTTGAATGGACCAAGATAAATTTTTTTTATGTTGGATATCAACAGACGAGCATGACTTTCACTTGATGGTAGGTCATTAGTCACTGCTGCGCTGTCGACCTACTTTTTTCTTACTTCGAACATTCGGAAATCCATAGACTGAAACCGAAACGCGCAATATACACTTCTCGGTTTAGCATCTATGAACGGTGGTTTGTTACCCGATTCCAGATTCGTCAATCTATGGAAAAAGTGCATGTTTCTATTTTAGATAGCTCGTCATTGTTCTGTTGCTGAAGTATTACCTATCATCAAGTGTGAATCTTGTGTCTTCACGATCGTGTCTCTATATCATAAAAAAATGTTATATTATGATCGTACCTCTTCGTGTCGCCGCTTCCTGCCTCTAGTCTTGGCCACGGGCTGCTCGGGCTCCGGCGACTTCGCCTCTCCCTCCTCGTTTTCACTGCGCAGTGTCATATTGCGTTGGTATTTCTGAAACGGTTATATAAAAAACGGTTAAAAATAACATTAAAAAGTTTGTGAGGTTGTGGGAGGTAATCTTTGGTAATAATTATTAAAGGTATAATATTAATTTTCAATAAAAATAAATTTGTCTGTTATTGCTTATTTTAAGCGTTCATCTACGATAAGAACCAATTATTTAGTGCGTATTGCGCTTCATAGTTTTGTTATGGACCGTAATACCCGATTAGTGATGTTCTTGCTTGACTTAGGCTTCTTGGTTTACGCTTAAAATAAGCAATAGTAGTAAAAATATTTGTATTCTTAATAGCAACGCGCCCCGGTGTGTGTATAGTAGATGTACTATACACAAAACATAGCCTATGTTACTCGCTGATAATGTAGCTTTCTATTGGTGAATTTTCAAAATCGGTCCAGTAGTTTTTGAGTTTATTCATAACATACAAAAATATAAATCTTTCCTCTTTATAATATTACTAGCGATCCGCCACGGGTGCAATGTAGATGGTCACAAATTCTAAGCTATCCTATCTCTTAAGTTGGACAAGACTGCTCACGGTGTGCCAATTTAATTTAAAATCGTTTAAGTAGTTTAGGAGTCCATCGCGGATATTAAAATTATATTATAGTATATAGTATAGATGACACTTGGTGAGTTTTACTTTTGAACGATTTGTACTAGAACCATTGCAAAACAAAATTAAAATCAGCTTACCTTAAAGAGTACTCTAGAGGGTATAGGGCGGGAGGAAAGAGTGAACAGCTTTTCGACTCCTCCCGACTCCTTCCAGTGCATGAGCCGCCGGGTCGGAGGTGCCAGGTCCAGCGTGATCACGATGTCCGACGTGTTGCTGAGCTGGTTCTTCATCTCTTCACCAGTCAAGTTCTTCACTTCGTCCACGATTAGCTTTCGCTTGCGTTTTGTTTTAGTGATACCTGTTGTGTTTAGTTGCACTCATAAGTTTCACTTACGTGGGCATAGGAGTTTGACAAACAATCAAATTATTTTTTAGTTTATGAGCGCGATTTGTATTTTCCGAGTCCCCTAGTGGGGCATGGGGCAGACACATTTCTGTGTCTGTTTCACTGATCATTTTTCCACAGCTTTCTGTACGACCGAAACATTTTTTTTAAATCTTGTTTCCCCGGGATTTGAACTTATATTTTAAAGAGACACTGGTTAACACCATAATCCTGACTTTCTGAAGACTGTAAATACGTTTCTTACACTAATATTTTGAAAATAATTGAATAGCTTCTTCTCAGCATCAGAAACCACTGAGATTTATAGGAATGTTATTTTAGTGAGTCGCAGGTTCGAATCCCGCCGTTTATAATTTTCTTTAATCATGTCTTCCCCACGTCTGGTCACCTGGCACTAAACGGTTGAAAGGATTATCTAAATTCCAACCGGGTAACGCGTTTCGGTCTTAGTCAATGGATTTGCGAATGCTCGAAGTAAAAAAGTAGGTCGACAGCGCATCATTGACTGATGTTCTGTGGCTGAGTTATCACCTGCCATCAAGTGAACCTCATGTTCTTCCGTCAATATCTAACAATAAAATATCTCCGAATGTGTTAAAGGTTACCTTTAAGCACGGTAGCGTCGACGGGCGCCAACGCGAAGGACTCCTCGTCGTTCTGCAGCAGCGTGGTGGAGTCGAGCGCCGGCGCCGGCGTCTCCGCGCGCACTTCCGGGGGCGCCTCTTCCGGTACAGGCTCCGATACGTCAACTTCCTGTTAACCAATTCGATATATTATGAATTTTTTACAATTAACATGATGGGTGCATAGATAAGTCGCATAGGTAGTAAAACTCCAATTAGTTATTATATATGTCTTTAATTGATTTAAATGTATTTTTTAATAAATTATTATGATATTCAAATTTTTTTTTTATATTCATATTATATCATCAACTTCCTGTTTACATCAACTCCAAATATTATACACTATTTACGATTTAAAAATAATAAATCCATACAAAACAGCTTTAAAAATTTTAAATGAAATGTTTTAAAACTTATTTGTCCTTTTTTGTATTCATATTATTACATAAACTTCCTAGTTACACCAACTCCATTAGAATGCAATTTTTACGATGCTCATGATGTTGCAATATCATTTACTAATGAAGTTAATGCAGCTTGAAGCTTTGCTAGTTATACTCAAAGTAGTTTAGAAAGCATCAATTATTCCCGGCTATAATTTATTTTGTATTTTTTTATTTATACTGAAAAACAAGAGGACACTGAAAACCAGTACTGCTAAGGTGTATCGTCAGTTTATATAGTCAATATTTTATAGAAAATTACAGTATTTATCAAAACAGTAATATATGCAGTGGCGGGAGCACCATATAAGCCCAAGATTGCCCCGACTTTAACGTTAAACGTGTTTATATAAAACTTATTTAATTACGTAATCAAGTTATATATTATATGACTATTAATAGGGAATAATTATTTTTCGTTTTATGATTTCATTAATAGGGCAAGTCGGACTTTTGGCCTTATTTGGTCCTGCCACTGATTATAAGTAATTACTATCTCAAATTCCTGATTCCAGAATGATTTGTATACATAACTGACTGCTGATAATGATATCGTCGGCTTAAATATCAAACTTCGTACCCCCATTTGGTCAAACTTTTCAGGAGGAGGAAAAAACTACAAACAGGTCAAACATTCCGTGGACATACATAGTTTTACTTTTTTGTAAATACCAAAAAAAACTAAAAACAATTAATAGATACGAGTGATTCCATCGTATTCGTTACGGTATTTAACACAAGATGGCATCAAAAAACCAAAATCGGAAATTTTGGAGTTACGAAGTTTGATAATTAGGACAGAGATATGCCAGTGTATGCCTTTTACCATAGGTGTGGGCGGCGCGGGCAGGCTGGGCGGTGGCGGCGGCGGCATGGCCTCCTCCTCCGGCGGCCGCTCCGGCGCGGGCGACCCGGCCCAACTGTACATACAACATGTACATACATTGACATTATGGACTTATTCGTGTATGCGGTGATATAAGTTTTTTCGACTATGTGTTTGCGTATTGTTCCCACGATAATGTAAGTGCATTATATAACACCTATTTCACCATGCCTACTACTGATAGAGGTCAAATCTGTGTTTAATTTTTTGTTTATTTTTTATTATTATAGCTAATTACTTCAAGATGTCATGTGTACCTGGTTGCAGCTCCTTACAAAAAATTAGTATAACAAAAAAAAATGGCGATTAAAAACAGTGAGTGTGTTGTGTGTAGTCTATTGCCAGTTCTTCTCGTCCGTTCTACGCGCTTAATTTGGGAACTGGCAATAAAAGTAAAATTAGAAGTATTAAATTTTTTTTTCTATTTTTATTGACGTTCATAAGTGTACATTATGTTATCTAAACAAATAAATTATTTTGAATTTAAATTTATGGTCTCATAACCAGGGTAATTGTAAAAAGGGGTGATTGGAAACAGTCATCATAACTTTTTTGTTATATGACAAAAAAATTGCGTATAACGGAACGCAAATTGAGACAACGGACAATAGAACAAAGCCATCCGCCATATACCGACTACCGACCTGTGCTGCGGCGACACACCCGCGTCGTAGTGGTCCCCCATGTCGTCGTCCGAGTCCGGCGCTTCAGGCGCCGCCGCCGTCTCCCCGCCGGCGACACCCGCTGCGTCTATTTCAGCCTAAAACCAAATACATAAATAAATAAGAACAAAATGGAACATATTATAACATAATACATACATACAAATCAGTGAATATATTCGTACCAGTCGTGACTATTCACGATTATTTTACGATACGATACGATTGATTAGTCGACTTGCATAATTTTTTTAAAAATTTATGTCGAAGTTGTTTTGTAGTTATGTAGAAGTATCTAGGATGTCTATAACTCTAAAAGTCACAAGTAGTTTTTACCCGACACAAAAACTAACGTAACGTGTACAGGAGCTGTATTAAGATTTCTAAGAGTAATATTATTGTAGTCTGCCTTTACGAGAGAACCTGACACAGCGATATGTATTGGGCTGTCTTGTTGTATTGTCAAGTACTATTTCAATGATACTTTAAGAGATGCAAGGTAAGACCAGAGTCTAGAGGGCTGAAGTTATAAAAAAGGGTGTTCTCTCTGTTCTCTACTAATTCAGTTCTAGTCTAGAAACTGTACTATGTATCATAGCATTTACTTTAGTTCATTTAATTGTATTCTACTGTGTTTAAGTACAACATTGACATGTTCAATACACGAACATTTTTCTTTTTCATATAAGACACCAACAGGCGAGCCTCACTTGAAGGTAGGTCATTTTAAACCGACTACTTTTTCAACAAAATCAAAAAAAAACTATTAATAAATAATGCTTGTACATACTATATGTAGTTGTAGTTTTGAAGTCGGTTTTTGTTTTTTGCTTAAAAATAATTTTTCTTTTTAGGCACACTGTGATTTGCCCGACCGAAACATTTCTGTCTCCAATACTGCCACGGAGGCCGTCAGAGAGGCTAGTGTAGGGAAGACCAAAGTAATAGATTTGTACCTGCAATGACTGTGGTTGGGCAGAAGTGCCGGGCATGCCCGGAGTGGCCCCCGCGCCCGTACTGCCCGCCGTCACGTCTCCGAACAGATCGCCTTCGAACAGACCGCCCGCGTCTGCAACGACAACAGATAAAATAACATTATGATGTTATGAATAATAGACGTGTATTTCCTACATGTAAGAGCAACAACTGAGGCCTTGCTTTGTATAATAGAGGACAAACCTTTGTTCATTATTTGTTATTTTTTTATTTTTCTAATTACTTCAAGATGTCATGAGGAGCATGGTGTAATGGTTGCAGCTCCTTAAAAGAGTGGCGGAGAGTTTATTATTTATTGCTACTACCTTGATTTGAGAACTGGCAGTAAATGTAAAATTAGAAGCATTTTTTTATTGTCGTTCATAAGTGTACATTAATTCACCTAAATGAATAAATGATTTAAATTTGAATAGGTAATAAAAAAATTGAATCTTAGAGCAACCCCTTACTGAAAAACTACAATAGTGATTGGAACAGAAACACTTAAAACTATCAACTTGAGGTAACTAAAACTCTTATAAGAATAACAATATAACTCTACAATGATGTTGTATCAATGATCTTTGCTCTCTCTATGAAATTATTAAAACTTACGTCCAAAATCTCCTACATCAGGCATAGGACCACCAAAGCCATCATCTATATTATGAGTACTGGGAGCTACTTCCATCCTTGGTGCATGAGATTCAGCTAGTACAGGGGCATCACCAACTCCAGTGCTAGTTGTTGGACCTTCCTTGCCCAGCTCTAAAGATGACCCTTCAGCAAATAGTAGGTTACTCTGTAAGATACATGTTCTTAGTGATTAAAATTTTCCCAGTCCTGTTAAATACTACAAGCATAATTAATCAAATAGATGTATAATATATTCACAGAAATATTATGAAAGAACCCTCATCCAACCAATGCTTATATAACATACTCCTTGATACATATTGTACCATTTGTACCTTTCAAATTAAAGTACTTAATGGTAAATTTTGCCATAATAACATTTCTTTATAGAACGGCCTAAAAACACTTTCTACTATTAAAACTTATTGCCAATCATGAACATTGTAACATGAACTACCTACTGAATATAGAATTAAGTATATAAATGAAAAACTTACAATTGACACAATTTTAGAGCATATTTTAATAGGCAATAAATAATTTTGGATTAGGTCACTTTAGATCTAAAGGTGTGATATGTAATATCATGCTGTAGTAGACAATGGTTAGACACAAATCTCCCATGGGAGTAATCAGTTAAATATTATACTTATTGATCAAATTCATTGACATTGAATGCATTTCAAGATATATGTAAATAGACCTTAAGGGTTTTGCTTTCACCAAATACATACCATCTTCTTACAAGTATTGATGGTAGCCTTCAGTGGAATAGCAAGTGCTATAAGATCTCCATGGGGATGACAATTAGGAAATTCAAGATTTTTATAATATTCTATTATTTTTCAATATTTCTATTATTCTTGAGAAAACCATAAATCTTTTGACAAAATTAAGACATATTAAAAGCTAAAATATACCTGTTCCAATCCCTCACTTCCAATGCCCTCTCTCATGATATCTGGATTTTCAGTGTCAAAACCCATATCACCAAAACCATCATCATGGGTCACAAGGTTCAGAGAACCATAATCCTCCCTCATAGTGATCTCTTCTGCCCTTGACTGGTTGAGGGAAAATTGAGCCTCAATATCTACTTCACTAAAATTAAAATAAATCTTAAATAATTAATAATTTTATTACAAAGTGAAAATATTTGGTCTCATCTAAATAGAAAATTAAATAAAAGCCATTTTTTGTGGTCAGTCAAGACATGTTTGGTGTGAAAAATAGGGTATATAGTATCAGTAGTAAGTATGAACTTACATTCAAAATATAAAAAGTTTAGTCAAGAAGCGATATCAAATGAGTGAAATTAAAAAAATGGTCTTCAAGCAAGTAATAATAAATCATGTAAAATTTATTGTTAATTTGAATAATAATTATAAGAAAACCACTCACTTCAACTCTGGCATAGCTGTATCAAAATCATGAAACACTTCAGGTAAGGTAATGGCATTCATAGCTGCCTCCCTATGTTCTTCAGGCAAATCTACCATACCAGGCCTAAAGGCCATCTAAAAAGACATAAGTAATATATATACAATCAAATATAACTAAATGGCAGAGTTTTTTCTAAAACTTTTTTATATAATTTAGATGTATAATTTGATTTTACTTCAATTTTAAAATCTATAAATAAAGTCAAAGAAAGATAAAATAAACAAGATCAATCTAAAATTGCTAAAAAACATAACAACTAAGAAATGTATTACAATAATACATCCCCGGTTTTAAAATATATTGTTTTCATTTTAAGCTTTGTAAAGAAAAATCCAATAAGCACAAACCTTGATCTTGACAAAGGCTTCATTACAGTCTTGCAGGAGATATTTAGCTTTCCTAGAGTAGATTCTGACTACACCAAGCAACAGATGGCCTGATGTACGCAGAGCCATCTTAACTTTAGGCTTCAGAATTCCATCTACAGACTTTTCTATGTTTGTTTCAAATACATGGGCCTTAGTTAACTTTTTATCCCAGTGAGCCGCCAGCCAAATTTTGGCCAACGGGCCTTTTTTGGCTAGCACAAAATGTGCATAAAACATTTTGCTTGTGAATTAAATCTCTCCAATTACATCAAAATTGTTCTGAAACCAGTAAAAATGTATACGCACTTCACAAAACACTGATTACTTAATTTATCATACGTTGACGGCTAAAATAGTTAGCTGTTTTATTTAACAACGGTGATCCAATTTGGCGCCCATTCTTTGGGCAACTTTTTATAGGTTCACGAACAGTCTGGTGAAAGCACTATGTATGTATTCATTGTTCACTAATATGGTTATCCTAATTTAAATACTATTTTAGATTGAGATTTAAGTATACCTAATTTGATAAACATAAATTGACGAATTTCACCTTCCACACAACGTAAACATGACAACAATTACGCTTTCAAGATGGCGGAACAAATTTTTAATTTATAGACAAGAGAACAAGAGAATTAAATTGCTTTCGTTCAGAAATGTTCATTCTTGTCTATGTTTACAATTTATTAAATTTCGAAGTATAGATTAATAAAGTATTAATATAATATAAATTACTATCAAAACGCCCCGGCTTAGCACGGATGCATTGTTACAAAAATATTTATATATTTTTAACAAAAAGTCCCATGTCCTTTCTAATACCTCTAAGAGTATGTGTTCAATGTTTCATTCAGATAATCGGTTGAATGGTTATGGCGTGAAAGCGTAACAAACAAACTTACATTCACATTAATTATAATATTAGTAGGGATATATACATAGGTATATATAATAGTATAATAATCTATACTATAATATTATAAAGCTGAAGAGTTTGTTTGTTTGTTTGAACGCGCTAATCTCAGGAACTACTGGTTCGAATTGAAAAATTATTTTTATGTTGGATAGTCCAATTATCAAGGAAGGCTTTATAACATCACGCTGCGACCAATAGGAGCGAAACGGGGGAAATTATCCATATTTGAGGGCTTCCGTTGCGTGCTTTAGTCGAAATTAATGCATTATTGCCTCAGATTAAGAACCTATAGATAAAACATTGGCGCTCAGATTAAGTACCTTTAGATTGAACACTAAAATATTAAAGCGCGATAGCAAATTACAATGTGTATGTAAAAAAGAAGGATAAAAATGCCACGCCAACGGGGACAAACGGGGCGTGGCCACTTTTTCTTATTTGGCAAAAGTGATTTTTGCCAAACATCTTCGGCGCCATTTCATAATATTTTTGGTTTTTGGTGTTTGTAGTGATTTCAAGTGAATGTTGATTATTTTTGAGACATATACTCTGTTAATTAAGATTTCTTAAATTTGATAACAATGATAGGTTGTTGTGTTAAAGGTAATATCCCTGCTATATATACACATATATTATATTCATGTGTAACCGGCATATACTGAAAATACTGATGTTTGATATATTGCTAGGTTATATTGTTGTTTCATTTTCCGTGAATGCCACAGTCATATATTGCTCAGCCATATGCTGCAATCTAAGGAGGACAATAAAACTCGATACCTGTAATTCGGTACACCTTAATTAAGAATATATTGTCTTCTGTAGCGATGGCCATATTATAAATAAATAAATAAATAGATCCAGAGACTAACCTAACCTAACCAACAATTAATTCTCCTTTAAAAATATTACATACAACCACAGACTATAGAAGTACTATAATCGAAGTCTGTCTAGAATAAGGCAAATTTTGGTCTATTGCTGGCAACCCGTCAAAAACCAAAAAGTTCACTTCATTTGAGAATTGACATTTGTATTTAGTTCCATCTTCCATCTTTTCCGGTTTAACTGTGGTGCGACTGAGACGTATGTGTTATATTTATCGTAAATTATCAAAATAATCCTATTAAGAAATTGTTTATACTGAACTTGTGACTTAATATTTTTAGTTTCTAGTTTAAAGTGCTATTTATTTTGTGGTTAACGTTCATAGTTTCCTAAATTTGCAGATTTTTACTCCGGCATGTTATTCGGGATGTGTCTCAAATCGCTCTATTTGTGGCCAGACCGATGATGTGACTTCTGATCAATTAACTTGATTTTGTTGC
This sequence comes from Anthocharis cardamines, assembly GCA_905404175.1. Classification (NCBI taxonomy): domain Eukaryota; kingdom Metazoa; phylum Arthropoda; class Insecta; order Lepidoptera; family Pieridae; genus Anthocharis; species Anthocharis cardamines. The sequence goes on from FR989959.1 coordinate 9,362,953, forward strand.
TAGGTCTGCCACAGGCTCCCAAGATGGGTGCGTACAGATATATCCAAGAATTGTACCGTAAAAAGCTGAGCGATGTTATGCGTTTTCTGTTACGTGTGAGAGTATGGCAGTACCGTCAGTTAACTCGTATGCACCGTGCACCTAGGCCTACACGGCCCGACAAAGCCAGGAGACTAGGTTATCGCGCCAAGCAAGGTGAGTCTCCATACAAAAATTAAGGTTATAAATTCATATCACGTGTGTTTTTCACTTATATTTTGACCACTCAATCATGGTTACACTAACGTGGCTTTTGTTATAGGTTATGTGATCTTCAGGATCCGCGTGCGACGTGGTGGCCGCAAGCGCCCAGTGCCCAAGGGTGCCACTTACGGCAAACCTAAAAGCCATGGTGTTAACCAACTGAAGCCAACCCGCAACTTACAATCTATTGCTGAGGTATGCATAATTTATTAGAAGTCTACATTTAATTAGAAGATAAATAAAATTCACTCATAATGATAATATCTTTGAAGAAATTAACAAGCTTTTTAATAAATTTGGTTTTGCAATGTAGAACACACTGTGCGTTTTTTTGTTTAATGCCTCTACATGAAGTCTATGATTCTGGGTAAATTACCTAGTGTATTAAACCACTAACTGCCAACAAACTATTTTTGTGGTGGTTGTTTTAATGAAAATCTGTTACTTATTAGTTAATGCTTTTAGCTTATAGAGAATCCTTAATAGTTAGATGATGTACATACCTATATTTTATAAACATTAACCTCTATACCTGGAACACGCTGATTAAGGTGATTTACAATCATTCATTTTTTATAGGAGCGTGTTGGTCGTCGTTGTGGAGGCCTGCGTGTCCTGAACTCCTACTGGGTTGCTCAGGATTCTTCATACAAATACTTTGAAGTCATCCTAATTGACCCATCACACAAGGTAAAATATAACTTGTTTTAAATAAGTTTTTTTTTTATAGAATATTTTAATAAATAAAGTTCATCAATAGTCCTTATTGCTAATATAAACATTGTTTTATACAGCAGCAATTTCCAGTTCTGTCATGACATTGACACACTAACTGTGGAATACTGAAATGATAATCAAAACTTAAGGGCTTCTTAAAATGTTTCTGTCTTTCATTTTACTTTAGTAATGAAAGGGTTAGATATACTTTGCACCTCAATGTTCATTAGCGTTCGAGAATTCGGCCATGAGGGCCTGAAACTCAGTGAGTGTACAGCAGTAACCAAGCATTAACTTTACACTTTTATCTCAGGCGATCCGTCGTGACCCCAAGATCAACTGGATTGTAAATGCGGTCCACAAGCACCGCGAGATGCGTGGACTTACCTCAGCGGGCCGCAGCTCCCGTGGACTTGGCAAGGGCCATCGCTACTCGCAGACCAAGGGAGGCTCGCGCCGTGCCGCCTGGATCAGACGCAACACGCTACAACTGCGTCGCAAACGATAAACACATACAACACACAATCATTGACTTTCTATTTGGTGAATATGTATCAAATGGAAAGCCAGTGGTTTTTAATAAATTTTTAAACACATTGTGTTTTTCATTTAAAGGACTGCCCACTATACTGGTAGACAAATACTTGGCTCTAGTAAGTGTTCTGAATTTAATTGAGACTTGATGGTTTTTTTTATTTTTTTTTCTAAATTAGTTTCTTGTTTTCAGGTCACATGCATCATTCTCTTTAAAAAGGTAAGCAACATCATTTGAAAGTATATTCAAGTGTGTTTTATAAATTATCGAATTTGCAATTAAATGATGAATTTTTATGTCATGCACCAATCTGAAAGGTTTTGCTGAATACTCACCTAGTTTTTGTCTGATAATGTAAACACAGAATGGAAATTTTTGTTTTATTTATGACAACACTAACAAAAGCTGTTTTTCACAGGTACCAGGTGGCTAGTGTCGATGAATAGTTGAGCACCATCATCTTCACAACTTATGGTATGTATGTGTTGATTCATAAAATAAATATTAGTTTTAACATCGAAATACCTTAATTCCAAAAACAGTTAAATGATGATAACATGCTTTATGAAATGCGCAAACCCTGATTACCACGCATTTTTCTTCCTTGGATGGCTGATCTATTATGATATTATACATTTTTAACATCTACTGTTGGAAGAGTTATTAAAACATATTTTCCTTTTTATTCAGGTATTTGGTTCAAGACCAGAAGTGGTGTCCTGGAAGATTCCCGGATTAGCCACAGGTAACATTCTTGTCTTATTTTAATATTATTATAGAAATACTTATAAAAATCTTCATTTTAATTAGATTTCTTTGTACATTCCGTAAGGTTATTCTTAAGTTTTCCATAAGGTCAATTTTCTCCAAAACACTGAATAAGAAAAAGAAAGAGTAGTATAATTTTACTTTACTATATTCATTGTTTAATATTTCAAAATATGAATGAATTATATGAAAATTTTCAATAAAAACTGCTTGCTTGTTTATATATATTTAGGCACATATTCTTAGACATACCTATCTCAAACCATTGTTTTCTATAGAAATTTGCTATTTTCTTGAAAAGATTTTGAGCAGAGTTTATTCTCTAAGTTCTCTAGTTATCTATTGTAGTATTAGAATATTTTGTATGGAACAAAAAAATTCCAAAAAAATATATAAATAGTCCAAATTCTCTTAAAGTTTTCATTAATAACATTATTAATGTTATTAGAGAATTTGGATAAAGCAAATCTCGTCTAGGTGAGGCTATTGTTAACTTCATTTTCAATAGCCTCAATCCGGCAAGATACAAATTTTTATCTTTAATATTTAATTGAAGAAATTTAAGCCTTTAAACATATCTAAAACATGTATTATTTTCCTCAGGTACAAATGAAGAAAGAAGACAGCTGCATAAAAATTTGTTTGATAAAAATATTTATTAGAAATAAAATATGTTTTATTACTTTTTGTTTTATTCATCAACTCATATCTGTTATCGTTATGATGTGTTAGTAATATACTAAATAAGTAAAATAGGTAATGCGTTTCCGAAATACAATATACAAAATTGAAATCCGATCTTAATAATGTCAATCTAGACATAAAATGATGAAGCGCGGAGGCGCATCAAAAGTTGCGGTTTTTAATATATCGAGCGATTGAAGAGAAAGGTTTATGTATATAATCTGTCAAGCTTTTTTGTAAATTGTTTCAAATATTTTAGATAATTGTTGGAAGTTTCGGATAAAGTCGAGCCGCTTGGGAGCTATGATCGAAAACGCTGCCTAATCCATGATATTACTCTTTTAAAGATTTACAAAAAATCCGCGATGGCATATCTATCTTCTAAGGATAGCTTTCTATACCCATCTCAAAAAATGGTCACTTATAATGCAGTAATTGGAAAGCTAGACAGACGGATTAATCCTTATCCACTTAAATACGTTAGTTATCTTAAGCATTTCATGCACATCATTATAATCTTTTACACCATATAAATAAAATGAATATCTAAATTCAAGCAATTTCTCACACTGATATGACGGGACTAGCTTGATGCGATCATCATCCTACGACAGACAAAACACGTAGGCATAATATGTTCTACTACCCGTGCGAAGCCGGGGCGGGTCGCTAGTAATCAACAAGCAAAAAAATCTGAATTTTACATTAAGTGACTCAAAGGTGAAAATGGGAAAGGAAAATTCAATTATTATGTTCTTAAAGGATTCGTTTATTATCTTAAAATTAAATAACAATAAATGTGACAAACGTGAGAAATAATAATAATAACATATAAAACTGCTTTTATTTACATAGCAATAAATTTTAAGTATGTAATGTAACGAAAATATACCAACTACAAACTATAACATACATATTGAGACCAATAATTATCGTGTTATGTATGCAGATATTTTTGGACGGTCAAATGTGGTAACATAAGATCCGGATAAAAAATACTAATATAATACCTATATACAAGTGTATTGCTTATGATACCCCAGCGCCAAAACTAGATACATTAAATGAATGAAAATACATATCACACGTATTGTATTTAAAAAATAATATTCTTAGTATGTGCACTATCCGTGGTTTTCTATAAAGTTTAAAGGAATAAAGGTACAATTTAGTCTCGGTGAGTTTGCTGAGAACAAAAATTTAAATATTCTAAAAGTCCAGTACATTATGCATATAGAAGTAGCCTGGAATAATAGAACTGCGCTGAAAAAGAAAGGCTCACCCCTCAATAATTACGTGAAAAGTGTTAGCTGAAACCATTTATTTGACAATGCCGTCTGTAATTTTGTGATAAACGCGAAGCATGTGTGCTTGAAAATTTAATCGTTGATAATAATTATAACAGAAGATTCATACGAAGTAGTTCGGTTGTAGTAGTTTATTTAGCCAAATCAAATATGCCAAAAACAGCATCGTCTGTCAGAGCCAGAAAAGTAGCTGTAGGTAAATGAATTTTATAGAAAGAATAGGGAAGCAAACAATTCAGTTTACTGATCAATAAATCATTGGCGTATTATATAAGCGGTTAACATTTTTACAAATATTAACCGGGTTAAATTACAAAGCTCTAGTACAACTATCATGATCAATAATTTTTTGTTTTGAGAAAAATATTCAAACATACATACATTTCCTATACAAAAATGAGAATCTATTTCATCCTGAAAAAAAAAAAAATTAAAAAACAAGAACCGTTTAAAATGACCCAGAAAACTAATAATTAATTTCTACGTAAAAATAATAATTTCAATACGTTTCAATAAAATTTATTATAAAATACATTACGACATAAATTATTACAACTAACCCAAATATTATAATATAATAATCCTTCCTAATGACTTAAGTTTTTCATTTTATAATATAAGCGAAAAATATACAAAAATGTGCATTATGTCATTTTATCAATGCAAGTTTATTCCACACTTTTTACAGTTTATCTAAACTTGGGCTTGGACAAGATGCATATATATATATAATACATTAGTAAAATAGAAAAGTAAAATCCATACATAACGCCTAACAAACGTAATTTGATCTAAACGAAATTGACCTTAGCAGCCTTTTTCAAAATAGTCCATGAAATGCGGTTGCCATGTGTCTAAGCCTTTAGATGATTACAATGGTACATATAAAAATCTTATCATATTGCCATAATACAAATCTCTCTCTACAATATATTTTTTCATATATATAGGTACATATTACATCACTTTATTTTCGGAGTCCTATTACAAGTAACTGTCACCACTCAAATTTTTTCGCAACACCTCCAGTATTCATTATTATCAACGATCGATATATTTCGGTAAAGGTAAATTTATTATAATTTCTAATTTATTATAATGCGCAATTAATAATAAATTTGACATTTTATTAAGTTTTCAAAAAAGTAAACAACTTTGGAACTATTGAATCTACTTTTCTAATTCAGTGACACTGCGCTCGATTGTCTGTTTTGGAAATGTTTTTTTTTACATAATATCATTGACATAGTATTAAATGTATAATATGCTAAGATTAAGTGTATCAAATCACTAAACTTAGGTAAAACATCACAAGTCAAAATTAATATCTATTCCCCTCACAAAAATGAGATGGTACGCAATTTTTGAACAAAAAGTACTTTTTTAACTGCGGTAAATGGCTTGGTAGTGTCAGTAAACCTGAACGATAACTTAGTATCAGTGGAGGGACTACCATACAAGCCCAAAAGCCCGTCTTGCCGATTTTAACATAATACGTCTTTATATATGTATTTATATAACTTATTACGTAATTGTATTAGTTATATATGACTAATGACATTATTATATTTCTTTTTAATGCAATAATAAGGCAAAACAGGTGTTTGGGCTTGTATGGTGGTATTATGAGTAGCGCAAAGTGATAATAGTCGCTGATTAGTTCAATTTAGTTTTCAAGTTCTGCATAACCAAATACAGCTCGGCTATATTGCATACATCAAATATCACATAACATTCTTGGATACATTTTAACGTTTTCGTAGCGGAGATAGAAGAGACCAATGAAATATGTATTTAAGAAATAATCAATAATCTTGTTTTCGCACAACATGAAATCAACCTTTAGGTGTTTTCAGCAACGTAGACTCATAGTCAATAGGTACAATTAAATGATATCACTGCTTAGTGATAATCCCGCCATTATCACGCTAAATTGTTTTGTTTGATTCTGTATCTTAATGTTTAAATATATTGTGAAATAAAGAGGAAATATATAATTCACGTGATCATTTGTTGAAAATATTGGAACTACTGAACTGATTAATTTTTTCCACTATTTGAAAGTTTTCTGTAAGAATGATAAGCGTTTGACCACTATCACATCTTATGGTACATTTTGAGGTTTATTATATTCCTTGATTAAAATACTTCATTTTGAAATATTAATAATTGAAGTCTGAAGCGCATTTGGCAGCTTTATCGCCATGCTCTAACTTAATGGTTGACTTGACTTGAAAGTATCTATATCTTAATCAGAAAATGATTGATTTAAAATTGTCTGATTGGATATTCAGCATCATTCTGTTTCCGTCAAACCTAACCTAAATTGGACCTAGTTCTGCAGAAAACAGCCATGTGAGAAAAGTTACAACAGCGTTATAAGCATTTTTCTGTCGATAGTTGCACTTGAAAAAAAAAAATTAAAAATATTTTTCAATTTTGAGATAACCAGAAAAACGAAACATAACCCAAGTGCAACTATCGACAGAAAAATGCTTATAACTTTGTTGTTACTTTTTCGCACATGGCTGTTTTCTGTAGAACTAGGTCCAATTCTGAAAACACAACTCTGAAAGATTGAACGCATTATAAACCTCACGGCGGAATAATGAAATGATATTCAAATTAAGAGCTACATAAAACGGTTATGGCTCATATAATATACAATGAAACTAACAGCTATGACAGCAACTCAATAAATTATGATTAGCGCTTGAATATTCAGCTATGGGATGCACGATACATACAAGAACAAAATCTTCGAGCTAAATAATGCCGCTGACGAGATTTTTGGGTCCAGTCGTATGGAGGCTCCTAAATGAAGGTATTCGCCGCTGGATGGGGAGTCCTTCAATTGTTGGGAAGGTGCTGGTGCGGACGACGGTCGAAGTGGAATGTATCGGAGAGGTAAAGACCGAAGATGGCGGCGCTGTACACAAAGGTCAGACCGAACAACGCCACGCTCGCGCTCGCCGTGAACATGTTTGAATATTCGCACCTGAGGTAAGTTTTTTTATACAGTAGAATCTCAATAATCCGGCATTTCAATAGACCGATACGTCCAATAATCCGGCACCATCCGCCCGCGCTCCCCGATATATTGCACAAAAGCAGACCTCAATTAAGGATTATTTTAAAACTAGATGTATGTAATGTTAATTGTAAGATATGTTACAGTTATAAAAAAAAATGGGGAGCACATGAACACGTTGTATTGCCTTTATGAAATGCCTTATTTTATTTATTATGATTTTTTTCTATACAATCCAGTAATCCCAACATTATAATAATCAGGCACCCTCTGGTTTTTAATAGTGCCGGATTAGTGTCTAGAAATAGGCCGGAACCGAAAATCTGGATGCCGAGTCTTCTCCAGTTTGCTAAACCTTATATAGCTGTTGAAGCTATGAAGCTAGATCTTTTAGTGTTAATGTTTAAATGATTAGAATTACATCTATAATATTTTATTAACTGTTCATCTTAACACATTGACAAACAATACCCTGATATAGATATACCACAAAGTCTATATATATTATATACACTGTCTCTGGCGCACCACGTCAGCAGGGCTGCCAGATTGTATAATTGGATACAAAAAGTGTATAATTCGGTTATCTTATGTATCCAGTCTCTTATGTATTGTATAACAGATTGTCTCGTATAATTGGATACAAAAATAAAAATCCAAACGTGAAGTAAATTTTGTGAGAGTTTAAATATCGATTATTTGAGATAACGATAGATCAAAGGTTTCTTAATCGTAGATGGCGTGTAGGCGCTTGTCGCTCTTTCGAAAATTTCTCTAATCGGAATTGGCGCTCTTTGAGTAATATTCGTTAGCATTACAAGTAAACATAAAAGTGACTTTTTCACCCAGCGCCACTTGCTACTGGAACTGTTTTCAAATAAATTCAAAAACATAAACTTTGTATTGTGTCAAGTCTTAAATGTAATAAATTAATTAATTTTTTTCATATTTTAGGTAAGTCAAAGTGACAAAAAATAAAAACTTGTATATTGTGTGCGTGCCGAGCCAGTCCTACACCGTTCCGTTAGACACAGAAAGCAAAACCTACAGATCTGTTACCTGAAGAACCAGATGACCGTGAGCGCGACGCTGACGAACGTCATGAGGATGTTCTCGAGGTCCCAGCTGCGCTCGGCGGCCGGCGCCTCCGTCAGCAGCGGGTGGGGCGCCGCCGCCGTCTCCGCGGGGTGTGGCTGGGGACCACCATCACACTAAGCGTTAATCACTGACATACTGTTAAATGGACTTAGGGCAGTCGCACATTGGACACGAATTTGTATCGTGCGTAAACATACATTATTGCAGAGACTTAATACCGGTTAATTTACTATGGGAGTTATATCGGTATAAAAAAGGTTTTTGTTAATATTCTATCGTTTTTAATTCATATTTACTGAAAAAAATTAGTGTGGTAAGTTTAGTGTGTATTACTCTTTAAAACTAATATCATGGTATCTCAGTCAGACACGTGTTTTGGAAATTAAAAATTAACCGGTTTCAGACCCTGCATTATTGGACGTACGAATTGAACGCGCAAACTGGCTCCATTTTTCTCCGTTGAAATGCCAGTTGTGACTGTGAACCGTAACCGTTAATGTCGCTAATTCATGGTTATCCGCTCACGAATAAAGATACGTTCGAATATATTTTAGCCACAATCAGCGTTAACTAAATACAGTTACTTTCGCAAGAGCAAACTATAGACTTTTATATCTATATCGATTTTAACGTACGAATGCCTAAAATCTCTGAGCAAGTTGGGATTGATTTCGTGTGTCGGAACTATACGCGCATACACGCACGACTAGTTCACATAGAGTGTGCGAGGCACAGTAGTACTCAGAGAGTTGGCATCGTTCGTACGTGTAGTACGGAGTAGAATTCATACAAAAACGCATCCAAAGTGCGACCGCCCTTAGGGTCCCATAAAAATTCACGAAAAAAGTGTCCAAGATGATATATATACGTAGATACATATATATAATAATAATATTAATCCTTTATTTCAAATAAATTTCCCACAGACACAAATGTTCAAATTTCAAGTCAGAATATAAATTAAATAAAAAAAAAACAAAAGAAGAGGTTACATAATTAAAAAACTAATGTAATTATTATTTCCATTTCCCATCGCTGTGCACTGACGCCCAGTACCTCAAAATGGGGTTTCTCACGTACTCGGACAGACCTGCAATGATAGCATTTTTTGACATATTATTGCGACTCCAGAACGATGCGACCCGCGATCTTATGGTTTCTAAAAATCATAAACTCTGGCTGTGGCGAACATGCTAGACGCGCTACAATAGCTGTATCAGGATGTACGCATCATTGTACTTCACCCTAATTGGAACGAGGAATGCTTTTCTAGTATAATTGGACCACAACAGACTTGAGTAGAAACACTGACATTATGCTTTGAAAAGCAGTATCTTCATGTTCACGTCGCATTTCGCAAAGCGGCGCGCCAAAATGATACACCTTCCAGTAAGAGCTGTCCTCTCACGTTCAATGTCAGCATCATTTGAAGTGAGCGCACAAAACATGTCCGAGGTACTCAAGTACCTATCAAAGATGTCTCCATTTAAATAATTATAAGGTACATTATGGACCTTTCCCTACCCTAAAAACTACATATCTTTTTTTTTTGCTAATCCGGATCCGGAGATGTAAGCCCACCTTTGTGTACACCACAGTCTAGCCTATATTCACCGGACAATGAGTTGTCCCATCTCACACAATTTATTTAATTCTCAACAATTTAGAGATTGGTCTATAATTAGTTAGACTTGCTAAGTTACCTGTTTTATTTTTAGGGACCAGGACCAATTGAGAAATCCCTTGCAGTTTATTCATGGCCTCAAAGATTTTTTGATTATTTTGTGCATAGATAAATTATTCTTCATTGTCTTGACATCACCTTAATTTGTGTTAAATCTACTATAGGCTAATATAGAACTCAATTTAGTTTGAAATTTGATTTAACGCATGTTATTTTTTTGTATGCTGCGTGCGTGATGTGCAAGAACGCAGCAAACACAAAGAGAACTTAACAATTAAAGATATGCATTGAAATGTTATGTTCAGTTCATAACCATATATATCGTAATTGAAAAATAAACTGACACTAGACGAAAAATGTGTTTTTTGGGAAATCGCGTTTCAATTTTTCGTAACGTGTTCGAGTTCCTAATAATGGCATGCGCCATCTAGCGGCATAAAGTTGTCTCTTTGCATTTTGAAGACGAACAATAATCTCACAAGATGGCATTGATATTTGAAAATCGCCAGATTTCGTTGAGTGATGGTTTGATTTTCAAGGTGCGATATGTATCTTCATATGTATTTGTAGGTGTAATCTCTGACACTTTTTTCGTAGGAGTCCATTTAATTGTATATCAATGACTAAAACGAACAGTGTAGTTTATAAAACATAACGTAAAACACTATATTTTTTGTTAACACCTTGCGTGGGAGGTATCGAATAATACACGCGACTTACATGTTATATTTGAATAAAATACTTTAAAACGGATTAAAACGCGGGTTATTATTTATGCCGACGTTTCGGATGCTATTCAGCAACCAAGACAATATAATGTAATATTTGGCTAAAAAAAAAGTTTTTTTTTTCTAACCTGAGGGGGCGTGTTCCGCTTGGGATGTACGAGCGCGTGCACCACGGCGCGGTGGTGCAGCCCGCACGCGCGCAACGTGGCCGCCTCGTCTCCGAGCACGCGGCCGTTGAATATCAGACGAACGCGGCTCTCCGATGACAACTCGGCTGCGAAGTGACGCCTGCAAATTATATATTATTACTAGCTGACCCGGCAATCGTTGTTTTGCCATGTAAATAATTTCTTAAAATCAGGGGTTGGTGATAAAAAAATGTAAAAATTTAGGGTTGTATGTATTTTTAATGCCACATTATAAAAAAAAAAATCGTCCAAAAATTAAAAAAAAATTAGGGGTGAAAAATAGATGTTGATCGAATATCCACCCTGGCCGATATGTACGCTAAGGATCACGAAAATCGTTCGAGCCGTTTCGGAGGAGTTCGGTCCCGCACACCATGACACGAGAATTTTATATATTAGATTAGCTTTTCTCAGGTTGGATGAAATGGAGAGAAATATCTGGAACAATTTGTGATCCACGGATGCCCTTAAAACTTAAGGGAAAAATCAATAAGACTGTGATAAGAACAGTCTTGATGTATGGTTCTGAATGTTGGGCAAGTAAGCTGATGGATGAAAAACGTTTGCATGTAGCTGAGATGAGAATGTTGAGGTGCATGTGTGGAGTGACAAGATTAGATAAGATAAGAAATGACTATATAAGAGGAAGTTTGAGAGTAGCCGCCAGTGAATGAAAAATTGAAAGGTAATCGTTTGTCCTGGTCATATTATGAGGAGAGATGACCGGCATGTATCTAAAAAAGTTTTGAATATGAAAATGGATGGGTATAAGAGAAGAGGGAGGTCAAAAAAACATGAAATACTGATGATATGGCGAGTGAAAGGAGAGATTGGAAAAAGAGAACATACTTTTTTTTATTTGGGGTCGGCGCCCTCGAAGAAGAAGAAGAACATTATCTTTTCAAAGGATATTGCCAAAATTTCTACACTATAAGGGCGGTCGCACATTGGACACGAATTTGTATTGAACGTAAACGTACGTTTTTGGACGTACGAATTGAATGCGCACACTGGTTCTTTTTCTCCGTTGAAATTCGCGAATTCGTACAAAACACATCCAAAATACGACATTGCCCTTTAAGGTCCATTTACATTTTACCGTATGCCATTTTCTATTGTACAAGAGCGTGAATTGAATGCATTACTTTAAGTGTCAGTTGACATCCAAGTTTTGTTAGCAACTGTTTACACGCGGCTATGATTTGTAGTTTAAAGCAAGAAAAGTATTGAAATAAAAAATGTATAAAACATCAAGAATGTTACGTGTTGTTTAGACCATTCAAGTCATTTATTGCTTCAATGTAATTTCATGCAACAGACAAGACGCTTGCATCTTGGCCTTAAAAAAGGTCGAGTAGTGGGGAAGCGAGGAGTAGGGAACGCATCGTTCTGTTTTGAACCGATCGGTCCGATCCAATACACGAGCTGATCAAAATAGGGCGATGACATCATTGTGCCGACACATATAACAGTGATACGGAATATAAGATGTCATGGATATGTGATAATTAGTAATTAGTAATGTGGTGCCTACCTATAAGTTAGATATATAAATAGTCATAAGTATTAATATTAAGTTAAGTAGTAAGTAAAATTATGTATTTAGTTGGTAAGCCTTAAATAAATAAATAAACAAATAAATTACGTGAGTACCATTACGATAGTAAGAAATCTTTAGAAGACAGGATAAATACTTGCCATTTAAAATCTTTGAGTAACTCATCAAGACTTCCCTCGACTTCTTTCAATGTATCATTGAGATATTTCAACTTTATTAAGATCTTTTTAGAATTATCTTCTCCAGTATCGTTTGAAGAACAGCTCGGTATGGTGCCTTCGTTAGAGGTACTTTTGGCATCACTTTGCAAACTTTCCTCTTTTTTACTTGAATTACTTGCAGAAGATCCCGAAGAATTTTTATCTGTAATCATAAAAGTATAATATTGTTACGTTTTAGGCGTGGAAAGTGAAATTTCCGTCGAAGAATGAAAAAAAATATAATGATTTATTTATTATATTACATATTAATAAGTCACGAACAGACTGAAAGGTATCAGCTGTCTGAATTTAGAGGCTTTTTAATAATGTAGGGATTGGACACATTACGTATTGACAGGTCTTCCATACATGTATAACAGTTAGTATTCAATGTTTAAGAAGAGTATAAATATGAAATACTAATTAAAATATTTGTATAAAGTATACACTTTTAATGGATTAAAACATCCAGGTGGAAGGAATATCTAAATTCCGACCGGGTAACGAACCACCATTCATAGATGGAAAAACCGTGTAGTGCATATTGCGCGTTTCGGTTTCTGTCTATGGATTTCTGAATGCTCGAAGTAAAAAGTAGGTCGACAGCGCATCATTGACTGATGTTCTGTGGCTGAGGTATCACCTACCATCAAGTGAACCTCATGCTCGTCTGTCGATATCTTACATTTAAAAAATTTTAGTTTGACATAAATAATTGCCAATATCACACCTCCGATAAAATAGGGTTACAACTCGAAAAATAATTGAATTGAATTTTGAGTAAACGATAAGAAGTCGTAGTGTGAATAAAATGTTAAGTATCCTTTTCTCAAAATTCAACTTTTTCGAGTCCCTATTTTATTGGAGGTGCGATAAATTTATGTTTTAAATGCGATCACCATGATGAATCATTATTGCATAATAAGTTCCATTGCTATAACGATAACAATTAAGGAATATCCACCCTATTCTCGAAGAGGAAAAACTCGTCAAAGTAAGTAAACAAATTATGTGAAAACGCAGGAATAAACTCTATCATGTCGATACAAGGATCAGTTTCGGTTGGCAGATTCTAGATCGATTTTCACCCTACCTATATTTTTCCCGAACTACTAGAATTTAAAGTCTAGATTATTCTATTCCTTAGCATACTATACAGTATAAACAATGCATCGTAATGGTTTTCTTTAACTAGCATTGAAGAACAGTATAACTTTGACTTGCACAAAGTAGATTGTGAAGTGATTTTTGTCTCATAGTTAGGGCAGACAGTTTCTTTTTTTTGTTTCACTGACATTTATCATTACCGGCTAGTTATTTTAATATATAATTCGAGCTGGTTTCAAATCTGGAACATGCGGCGTTAAACGCGCATACCACTGGGTCATGGAGGCGGAATGTGTACGTATAGACTATTGTAAATTAAAAATACTGTCCTTATGCCACAATATGTGAGAAAGATTTCAGATAACATACGTCTATGTTTTATTAAATTTCTCGCTTCTACATCCAGCAATATAAGTATGTGCGTAAATTGTGTTTTCTTTGCGTTAAGTTAGTAACAGTTAGCTATTTAGTAGATTAAATTTATAATGATTTCAACCTGAGGTAGTATTTTTTTTGTATTCTATCAAAGACTTCATTGAAAATAAATCAATGATAATGGCAAGTGGAATCAATTATTTTTGACCTTGTTTTTTTGCACACATCATAATTATTTTTATTATTTCTATATAACTTTAACTACTAACTGCTAACTACTTTACATAAAAAACGAAACAATAAAAACAGAATGACACATATGCCATATGCCTATATGAAAATATGCCTATTAAGAGACCACGCGACAAGTGACATTTAGTACCACAGGTCTCAGATACAAATCCTGGAAAAAATAATTTAAAAAAATGTTTCAATCAGACAGAGCACATAAGGCTGATCATATACTTGACTGTAAAGAATAATAATCATTGAAACAGACAGACAAATCGTTCGGCCTCAAACCCCATTAGGGGACTCGGGCTTCACTTTTCTTTTCTAATATAATGATAATTATCAAATGAAACTATTTACCATGCTGCACGGCAATATCAGCTTCCATAGCACTGACAATGCTGTCCATTTCCCTGATCTGTGCCTCACTCGCTGGCTCCATTTCATCTCGAGTCTCACTTTCTGTTATGTTGGACTCCGTTGAGGTTTGTGATGTGCTAGGATTTGCTAAGGAGAAAATTTGGTATTATATTATATATTTTGGACTTTCATCTAATTCATCTGTTAGAAGGAGGTCTACAAACATGTAATTAATGGAAAATCATAATCAAAACACCCAAAGAACATATTGATGGATCTCTTGCAAGTTATGGTAACCAACATAGTTAGTGTTTTATGTTTTCTAAACTAAACCATCTGATTTATTTTAAATAGTGTTTGTTAGTGTTAGCAATAAAATTTTTTTTTTTAAGTAGTTACAAGATGTATAAGGTTGTTTCATAAAATAAAGTAGATGAAAATGGTCAGGACAATTAAAAAGCAAAACATATCATAGAAAACTAACTTTGTTGTACCATAATTTATACAAGAGGCATTGATAAATTGGGCATACTTTTAGCAATTACAATCAACTATTTTACAATTGAGAAAGTATTGTCTAGGTCCCTTACCATCAATAAGTCTATAAAAATGTAAGCGATTATGGTCTAACATAGCCATGTCTGCATCCACAATACTATCCATCTCCTGTATGGGAATCATTTCATTTTCATTGTTACTGTTGGATGTTGAACTGGTTGCTAAAAATGTTATATACTGTTTAGTTATCAATTCCATATGCATCAAGTCTAATCTATATATATTATTAGTCAAAGTGAAAATATATAAGTTAAGTGTGGCTTGTAAACTAATAATGCATGTCTGTAAGGGGTACATACGTGTCGGTTCTGATACTGGTGCAGGCACAGGAGTATTAGGTACTTGTGGAGTAGGTACAGCTGATCCTGTTATAAAGATAAATTTATATTTATATATTTGTTATAAACAGACATATCGTAATTTAAAAAATTATATTTTAAATATGTCAAGTCTTTTCAGTAACAACAACAACCACACGCAACATAAAATTGAAGACAGTCAAAATAAATATTATTTAATATATTCAACCACGCAAGCCCATTAAAATCTTTGATAACTTACTTGGCCTTATACTGACTGTTACAGGATGTGTTGGTCGGGATCTCATTAGCAGTACTGTCCTGTACCGATCAGATCTAGAATTGGTAGACCACCATGCCAATGAACCAACCACAATTACCAATACAGTTATCATAAACTGTATTACTTCATCTCCCACACCTTCTATTAATGACATTTTGATCTAAAATAATATATCTAATATTAATAAATTGTTATATTATTCTATGAAGGGTGTTTATAGTTATATGAAATAGCCAAATAATTATAGTTGCAACTTGCAACCACCGTTTATAGAAAATGAAATGTAACTATATTTCATAAAGTACGCATATTAGGCCCTTAAAAACACTCACTTTACTGTGACAAATAAATAGCTGTACCTAAAAATTTACATAACTTGCGGTTAAATCATACAATATGCGTTGGAAAACTAGAATTATTTCATTTTGTTTGTACCATTAACATAATATCTCAAGGTCATGTGCGAGGCGACAATACATTAAATAACTTGTTAATCAATACACACCTTATAATTTTATATCAACGATCACTAGAATATTTACAAGTTCAATGCAGGTCCCAAATCGTTATATGATGATACATAATAAGGCCAGCTGAAACTACAAAACGCTGATTTCTGACTTCAAAATATTGATGTGTCTGAGCGAATACATAGAATACCTATTTCGGATACGAGGTATCATAATATCTTGCTAAGCATCACCAATTACAATGATAATTTAGTAACTATAACTAACAGTCGGAAACTATATTTTAGCAAGTTAATCACAAGAATTCCCTTGACTGGGAAGCTTATTTTTCCAAATTATTATATATTACTTATGTAGAAATTTGATTTTCAATATAAAATGACAAGTTCACAGTCCACAACGAATAAGAATTAAGAACTAAGAAGTAAGAAGTTTCCTATTGGCCAGTGTCAACTCCGTCTGTCAAAATTACGGTGTTGCTAGCCTAAAAATACGGCAGTTTGTAGAAAATTACGGTAAACACAAAATAAAAAAGATGCTAATCTTTTATTAATAAAAAATTGCTTTTTACAATATTATGCAGAAATAATAAAACTAGGTCCAACAACTAAACAATTATTACAATAAAAAGAAAAACTATCGGCATCACCGTGCCCTGTACGCCGAGCCTGAAAATCGATATAAATACCGACTTAAAAAATAGGGATCGCAAAATTATATCGATAATTATTATTATTATTATTATTTTTATTTTTTGACTATAATTTTAGAATAAAAAAATCGACTATTAATATATTAATATTCTAACATTACATATTTTACTACTTTTGAATCTCATGGCTTCTCTTCACATTGGGCCATGACGGGCGAATAAAGGCAATCACGTAAGTGTAGAGGGCATAACTGTCTATGATCGGCCATCATTGGCGATAATTGTACGTAATCGCCGCTGTGTCGGTACATCAAAGGAATGTTACCCATGATACGTACGTATGTAGTTGTCTCGGGTACAATATAAACATATTTTTGGCGATATAGAAATAATGGCAGCGTGGATGAATGAAGAAACTTTTAGTTTCATAGAACTACACCAAAAATAGAAATGCATTTGGAATCCCAAAATAAGCACCTTAACAGTGGCGTAGTTAGGTGAACAAAGGCCTCGGTGCAGAGAAAAAAATCCCAACAAAAATTTTCTAACTTCAAGAGCTGCCTCCCCCTCTTTTCAAAGCCCAGAGGGCCCTCTCAGCTTCAGGGCCCTGGTGCACTGCACCACTTTGCCCTATGATAGCTACGCCACTGCGCCTTAAAAATAAATATAAGTAAACTATTAAGTAATAAACTTAGTACTGTAATAACAATAATATAGCCTTTATTCAGATCAACTAAGCCTAATAACATTACTCTTTAACAAACATAAAACTTTAAAAAACAAAATAAGTTATTCTAGTAATTGCATTATATTTACTTTTTGTAGATCTGTTTGCCAATCGGCAAAGATGTTAGGTACTGTACTAAGTATTAAATAGGTGTAGGTAAATATTTTTTTGTGTATTTTATTTAGAAACCTAAATGATTTGGTTTATGAGCTGACTAAAAATATTGCCGCAGCCGCGATCACCTCGGTATTCATTTTTGATAGACTTCATATCACAACAGTTGACAGTTAGTAAATGATACGTTCACGATTGTGTGGAGAGTTGCCCGATCAAGGTGGCGATGATGGACGATCATTTGATGGGCCATCATGGCCTATTGTGAAGAGGAGCCTTGAGAATACGACGCTTCGTTTAGCACTGCCGCGAATTTGTATTTGCTTTTATAGCCTAACTCGCGTGTTCGGTGCGCAACAACTGCCTTTTTTATTTAATCTGAGATTAAAATGTACACTTTAATCATTATTGGGATAATTAATTTTAAACTGAATCGTTTATTGTAAATAAATTAAATGGTATGATAAATACTTAAATTATTGTATTGGACACAGCTCTTCTGATTTAATAAAAATTAGTAATCTAATTACAAAAAATATTAGTAAGTTATTGTTGCGAGCTATAGGGGTTCGGAATAAATAAACGCCGCTCTTCTACACTGAGGATTTATTTATAAAAAAAAACAAACAAAAGAAATTGAAATAATTGAAACTAAAACACTAAGAAATTTAATTAGGTAGAAAATAAATAAACTGAAATTAACACTTCTATTAGATAAAAATTAAACTAAAAGAAAACACTAAACCGCACACAAAACACTGACTCTTATACTCACAGATTAAAGTTTCTAGGCAATGAATACTCCCGCGCTATTCGCGCGCGCCTTTCTGGAAGTTTCATGGCGTATCCGGCTTTGATGTATATTTCCTAGAAACATCTATTCTCTCTTTTGCGCACAATATTCCGTCCCCGTCGCACGCCATTCAGAACGTGAGTATCTCTGTCGCATACCGTATGCCGTCCTTGTCACACATCGTTTGAATGTTCGATCTTCTATCTCTGTCGCACACAGCATGTCGTCCCTGTTACACATCGTTTAGAATGTTCGGGGGCCATAACCAGTCCAAAGATGTTTCTCGAACTCTCTTCAGCCTGTCTCCGTAACAATATTATACAATATATACTTACTTCTTTTCTGTGCATATAATATATGCATCTCTTTGATAACCAATAACCATTGATAAGGAATTATATATATAGAAAATAGTGCACTAAAATAAGACTTGGCTTAAAGGTCTCGTTACCAGCTCGCTAGAGTATTATTGTTCTGTGGTTGTGGCCATAAAACCTTTATAGTTGTACCAATTACCATTGACAAATGACAAATGACAGATGACTAATCACTTAATCAGTGACGATTGACGAATGACGATAGAGCTAGAGCGTATTCTTGTCGTAATCGTTTGAAAGTTTTCATCATCTTTAATTTCTGCCGCGTAAAGGAATTGTAAAATTTGAGTTTATAAGGTTTTCATCTAAAGTTTATTACCTAGACATCTTGAGATAGCATATTTGAGTGATAAGTGAATGCGCTATCAAATATCGGCTTATTCGTGTGTGAAGTATTAAGCGTGAGTTTAAGACTGTGTCTAAAAGATTTAATAGGAAACAAGGGTGTAATATAAAGAATATATACTTTAAATTTGTCTTTTAACTTATACAGTTATAAGACCGCCGTTATTAAAATATTATTTGTGAGAGAAGAAGACATCAGGCTATCGAGAAGCGATAAGAAGCGAATTGTTTAACATGGTCAACGCGTACACTGGAATAATCGAAAATAAATTGTTTAATAACATTTACTTATATAAAACAAATAATTTGCCACAATCTGTTTTGTGTCAAACGCATTATTGTTGTACGAAAAAGGACTTGTTTAAGAAGGGAAGATTTACTAGACGTATGAACATGTAAGTATCTGTAATATTACAAATTGCTCATAACATACACAAATTGTGTCTCTTAATAGAACATCAATTGGACACAGTTATGCCAAAATATACCAACTGCATAAAATGTTTCCGAGAAAGTTATGTTTAAAGTTTGAGTTGTAGTTGATCATGGTCCAAGTACCTAAATTATATTTATGCTAATGCTAGAATTAAAAAAAATTATAATGCAATAGGGAATATGCATGTGAGTCCAATGAGGGTCAAACATTTTTATTAATTAAGTTACAATTATTTCAGTTTTGACCAACAAAATTATTTTTTTTACGTTAAAAGGTTTTAAATGCACATATTGGTTCGCATTTATTTTTAAATACTTTAAATCATTTTTTTTGGTTTTGAATTTTTTTTTCTATTATACAATGATGTAAGCTACTGAATAAAAATATAAAAAAAATACATGCATATTTGTACATTTTGGCAAAAATTAATGTGTCAGGTAATTGGATATAAATAAGATATGCCTAAGTGTACCATTTTTATTTTGTTTTTAAATGTTCTAGAAGAAGCATTCAGTTTCAATTAATACATACAATATTTAGTTTGAGGGATAGAGATAGACAATCTTTAAATCTACTCTAATATAAATTAAACAACAATCATACAAAAAATGATTTTAAATTAAGTAAAAATAAAGCCATTACAAATTATTTACTCCTACTCAATTTAAAAATCGGGTCTTTCCATACCATCTATGTCATTAATAATGTCATAACCACTTCAATTTTGTTGTTAAAGTCGTGACAATCATGCCTTGTGGCCAAAGTGGTATTAAACAGCCTGTATCAAATATTTGTAGATCATTCTAGCAGAATTATTTTATACATGTTCTTAACATGTGGCTTAGTTCATACAACCTTTTTTTATGTCGAATGTGAATAAAGTTGGGGGTGTTTTTGCCGGCCAGTAATATATCACATTCTAGACAATTTGGTGTCAATATCTGGGTTGAATTTCATATTGCACATATTTACATAAAGAACAACAATTAGATTATCATTCATCTTATTAAAAATGCATGCACCTGGGTACTTTATAAAGAAAATTGCTTAAAATATTAAATAAATAAACCTAGTAACTCTATGGGTGATGACTGAAATGTTTAAATTAAAAATTAGATTTTTTCTATCTGCAGAGTTACAACAACAGAATACAGACTATTAAGTATTTATTATTTATCCTGAGGTTTTGAGTGCTTTATAATCAGCTAGGCCACAGGCAGACTGCTAATTAATTTTCTTAAACACTTCTTCAATGCCTCCCACATGTAGGTTGTAACCAACAAAGCTAGTGTTTTACATTACATTGTTTTTAATATATTCTGTTTGTTTTCATCTATCTTTTTAATGATACAATTATGTCTTGTACATATACATTTTTAAAAAATAAATAGATAAAACAAACAATAAAAGCGTGGGAGGCATCAATTAGAATGCAGAAATAATGATGCTTTGAAAATCCTATTGTAACCTTGGTACTCATTTAGAAAATGAAATATAATAGAAAAGAGAAAAATAAATTAATCTAAAATGTTTACAGAATATCTGAACATTCAAAAATTATTGTTTTAAATTAATTATTTACGAAGGCGCAAACAAAACATTGTAGGTTTTTTATGTATCCATAACTTTAATACCAGTTATTTCATCAAAATCATTTAAATAAAATACTTTATATCGGATTAAAACACCATTTATTATTTATCCCGACGTTTCGGATGCTTTTCAGCAACCGTGGTCATTGATATCACTCATTTCTGTGTCACTATCGTCACTCTATTCTGTGTCGCTATAATCACGTTCAGCGCCCACTGAAATAATTAGTAAGTCTAAATACGGCAGTGTTGCTTTCCGTATTAACCAGGCAATGCTTGAGGAAATAGGGGAAAACGCTTGAAATGAATGTGTAGTACATAAGATGCTGTTGTATTATTGCTGGTATTCATCCAATAGTTTCTGAGTCATTTGGAAGTGGTGAATTCAGGGTACCTTCAGACATGCATATTTTACATGATTATAAGTAAAATAGTTTTTTTAATACTCAGTGGGTCGAAGGAAATTTAATACCTAGGTATATTCTAATATATTTCGCCCGAACTCGGCTTGTCACAATACCGTTTGTCTATTATTGTAAATGAACAAATCATGTTGTCTTTTTCATTTTCTCGTTGTTGCCTTTTCATAAAATACGAGGGTGAATCAAAAAATTCTTGGAATCAATATTAAAAAATGCAAAGATTTAAATAATAATATTTTATTTTTCTACATAATCTCCCTCCAATGCAATGCATTTAGAATAACGCGTTTCTAACTTCCTTATTCCTTGTGAAAAAAAATTATTTTCTTGACTCCCGAAAAAGTCCTCTACGGCAGCTATAACCGCGTCATTATCGTGAAATTTTGTTCCACGAATTTCCTCTTTTAATTTTGGAAATAAGTGAAAATCACTTGGGGCTAAGTCCGGAGAATATGGTGGGTGGTCAAGGAGATTGAAGCCAGCACAGCGGATTGCGTTGAGCGCAACTTCCGATCGATGAGCAGGAGCGTTATCTTGAAGGAACAACACGCCCAACGACAGTTTTCCACGACGTTTTTCTTTAATCGCTTCACGCACTTTCGGGATTAAATTTGCATAATAGGGTCCAGTAATCGTCTGGCCTTTTGGCATGTAATCAATAAAAAGGATTCCTTCACTATCCCAGAACACAGAGGCCATAACTTTGCCAGCGGTAGGAGCAACTCGAAATTTCTTGATGGATGGAGAGGATGGTCGTTTCCAAGACATGCTTTGTCTTTTAGTTTCAGGATCAAAATGGTGGACCCACGTTTCATCCATGGTGACAAGACGACGGCAAAAATTATCCGAATCACGCTGGAACATTTCGAGATTACGCTTGGAAATTTCCAAACGTCGCTTTTTGTTTTCGTCGGTTAACATTCGTGGCACCCATCTTGCAGACACTTTTTTGAACCCCAGTGAATCAATTAAAATGGATTGAACGCTACCAAAAGATATCTTTAGGATCTCAGCTATATGTTTTATAGTCATTCTTCTGTCTTCCAAAACCAGATTCTCAACCTTTTTGACATTTTCTTTTGTAACGGAGGTTGAAGGCCGCCCAGAACGCGGGTCATCTTTACAGCTTGATCTACCTCTTTTAAATTCAGCCACCCAGTACGCAACCGTAGAATAGGGTACAGCATCACCCCATAATGTCTGCTGAATGTCCAAAAAAATTTCCTTCGTAGACATTTTTTTCAAACTGAGATATTTTATCACCGCACGTAACTCACTTTTATCCATAATTTTGACTTTTTAGCAACTCGTTGCACAAAAAAATTTATTACATGCGAACGAACTGACAAAAACAAGTGACAGTCTGCATAAATATAGTGTGATAGACACTCTTTAATTTGAATATCGAACTTGATCCAAAAAGGTTTCATATATATGCACTTCTAAGAACTTTTTGATTCACCCTGGTATGTATGTATATTGTATGTACTATCAAAGTATACTGGTTCATATTGTTAAATTGGTTTGGCATTTGCATGTTTTAAACCATTTGAACGCTATTCAGTGGACGAATAAATGGAATAACACACGATAAATAATGATTCAGTTTCGTTTAATGAAATTATAATAGCTAACATGCGACTGTTTGGCGCCACGGGTGACTCATTTGTTATCCAATCAGAGTAACAGCTTCCTTGCATTTCACAGACATTCAAAATTATAAACAACTTTCTCCAACGTTGGTATTTATAAGTTTGGGTTTTCACGGATTTTTCGCCCATGATGTCATTGCATTGCAACATTGCACTTACGTTTGATCAATTTATTTATTGCCTAGATAACTTCTTTAAAGGGAGGGTTGCATACATGGAACACTCAGAAAGTTTTGAGAAGGTGGAAAATTAACTTTTATGAATAAAATATTTTGATTAAATCTCTTCAAAGAACTTTCCATCAACCTTTATAGGTACAATGTTTATGCGTTTGAACTAGTTTTCGAAGCACTTTCCAGTCCACCGCAAAAACCTCTCCAACAGCTTTCTCGAAGGCTTTTAGCACATCCTCCGGCGAAAGGAGTACCACTTCTTTCTTCATCTCCCAAAGTTAGATGACCGCGCTTGAATTCGCCATGCCAACGATATATTATGGTTGTTTTAGAAGGTTGTTCATCTATAAATGATATTTGAATTCGATCAAACAATTCATCCGGTTTTAAGAAACATTTGAACATAGTAAAAAATCATCGCACGACAATGTTCCCAACACATTATACACATACAGTTACATTTTTCAATGAAAAACGATAATTTAATTTAGCTCTCAAATAAGATTACAATCGACCAGGGCCCCATACACAAAAACTTTGATTCGTAAAATTTTCTGAGTTGTCCTACGTCTGCTCCCATGGAAAATATCGTAATATGGTCAAAATATGAAATAGGACATATCTTGTCCTCTTAGATATATGTTTCAGTACTTTGTTCGCTTTGCAAATTGATATCAAGAGTCGGTAAAAAACAGATAGCATCGCAACTCGCACGCCAGAGGCCATGGCGGGTGGATACATTCAGCTCTATTATAATTGGATGGCGTTATGTAATGTCGAATTAAGCGACAAAATCGCAAAAACAAGTTATGAGTGCAGATCGATGTAGGCACGGATAAATTATGTGTCAAAATTTCATAAACGTTTAAAACGCAAAATTGTAGATAAGTAGTTAATTTTATTTTTCTTTAATTTTTTTAAAACGCCTGCCGCCTACCTATGTGAATCTAGCAACTTTAGATTCGTAACAAATGTATGTAAAGTTGCTAACTTCACATAGGTATTCGATTGTACTACGTAATGAAAACCTGGTACAATTGAATAGAATTGATAAAAACTAATTATTGCTTAGCCAGTTGCTAGCTTCATATAGGTTTTTATTTTCTTCTTGAAATAATATGGATAGTGCATTTTAGTATTTTTCAGTAAGAGAATTTTTAATTTTGATCTTGAGTTCTTTTTATTGTACTATAGAGTTTAATCTTAATGTGTAATTTATTTTAACCAAACCAATTCGCTTTAAAGTATCAAACGATATAATCGTCGCAAAGTACGTTCTTGATAAATTAAATTAGTCTCCATACATCTTCTATATAAAAACAAACGAATGAAGTGGAAAAAAGCCTATATCGTCGTTGTGCCTGCCAAATTCCATATGTGCATTTTTGTATAGTTTTGGGAAACAACGAAAAACGTATTATTGACTCACATACGGAGTTTTTCTTAACGGTCAAAACACATATGGAATTAGTTAAACTCCTTTCCAGTTCGAATATCACAAAAAGGATTTTAGTAACACATAGAGAATAAAAATTAGACTATTTTTTGTGCAAAAACCAAAAATAAAAAAAATGCACATATGGAATTTGGCAGGCGCAACGACGATATATTCATAAGTTCATTAGATATTGTAATATTTTCATAAATAGTCTAAACTTTACTCACATCTATCTCTTTGGGGTGAAAATTATTCTCTCAACCTAAAAAATGTACTCCACGACAATTTTTACTTTGAAATCTTTAAAGCTCATTTTCTCAGTTTATCCTAATTGGCGCTTAGTCCGTTATTACATAACGCTGTCCAATTATGATTGCATGTTTACCATAGCATTGAAATGGAGGCTAAGACAATTCCTCTATAATATTCCAGTAATTTACTTCGTAGGTATTAGAATTTGCAAACCGCCTCCTTGACTCAGTAAAATCCGCGTTACGTTTAGCATCGGAGGTATCAGGTATTGGTTTCGATCCCTGAGTAACAAGAATATATTTACCTATACATATATTTTTTTCGTCTGGGCAGTCAACAGAAGACCTTCTTCCCTGTAAAGAAAACTTATCAGTGAAACAGATACAGAAATGAGTCTGCTCTACCCCACTACTCGACTCGAGACTCGTACTCGAGAAATCATTTTTTTTATAATTAAAGTTATATAATATATTATTACATACTATTTTATTAAGAAATACTCATATTATTAATGACTAGTGATCCGCCGCGGCTCTGCACGGGTGCAATGTAGATGTACTATGCAAAAAAAATATTACTCGCTGATAATGTAGCTATTGATGAAATAATTATTAAAAGTTTTTGAGTTCAATCATAACAAACAAATCTATCAATCAACCTCTATAATATTTGTATGGAAAAATAATAATAATTGAATAATATTATTAAATTATATAGGTAGGTCTTGAGAGTTGAGCGTAAAAGTAAGAAAATGTCAATTATCTAATATCTATATCCCTCTACAAGGGATAGATAAGTTTCTTGTGTGCGAAAGAATCTCTCATCTCAGATTGCATAAGGCTCAATTTATCTCGGATTGGAAGCGAAATTACATGTTATAATATAATGAGTTTTATGCCAATTATGTAAGTTATAGACTAGGTAAGAGTAAAAAAATAAGGCGCGACGTGTTCCGGGGAATTCTCGAGCATTCTCGAGAATTCCCGAAGCAAAAGTTGGAGCCGTCTTTGGAATCCACGAGATTCTCGTGGCGACGCAGACGCGACGAGGCGAAATTGACGCTTCCGTTCCGCGGAAAAGTAAATTGAGTCTAAAGTGCACGTATTCCAAGACGTAACTTAGGCTTGAATTTAGTTTTGAGACTAGTAAACAATTTTCTGAAAAGTTTGACATTTTGACAGTTCTCCAGAATATCTACTCTTCAATTTGAGTAACATCTTAGAATATGGACCTTAAAGACGTGTCGAATGGTATCGAACTTCAGTCCGTATTTGGTGAATTAAAACTTCAGAACATAATTTACATAATTTAATTACTGTCTATCATGGAATCCGTTTGTGTGCTTTGCATTGGTTATGACTAACGATGATCTACGTCATTGTCAAAAGTGCTATGATTTAGTATGGACTACGAACATTGTACAATTATGTGAATATTTATTTAGTACTTATTACCTGTTACTTCACAATCCGTGGTAACACATCAGGAAATGAATATGCGAATTTGTTATTAGCAAAACAACTGAGTTGGGATGCCGAGGTTAATAATCTTTAGATACTGATGACTCATTTGAACAATTATTGGTAGTAATATTCATGATGACTATTGCTTGTTCTGTTCAAACAAACTAATGTTTCGTTGACAATCTTTCGTTAACTTTTATTAAAAATTAAACCAGCGTTAATCATTCAGTAAAACATAATATGTCGTAGGAAATTAGGATACCATGAAATTAATATTGCCGGGCTCGTTGCCACGTTTGGTAGAACACCTATCTTGCGCATCCATAGGTCGCGGGTTCGAATTTCGCCGGGATGACATGTTTCTAGTCAAGCCATGTTAAAGTAAAGGAATGGGCGAGCAGCTCCGTGTGTAATATTACACGAACCATTTGGGGCCACCTTTGACACCTTAACTCGAAATCTATATAATTTTCTAAAATGTCACCCCCACGTCTGGTCACTTCAGGCATTAAACGGGTGGGTGCACATTGCGCGTTTCGGTTTTAGTCAATGACGGATTTAAGTATGCTCGAAGTATAAAGTAGGGACAGCGCATCTTTGACTGATGTTTTGTGGCTGGGGTTTGTATTACCTACAATAAAGTGAACCTGATGCTCGTCTTTCGATATCTAACATAAGAAAAAACACGATAGATGTCGAATATTCATCTCAATTAATAAACAAAATAATGATAAATATGTACAATTACAAATAGTTATGTTATTATTACATGAGGAAGGTAGCAGATCGTAAGCTTAAACACGAACTACACAATTTGTACATATGTCACATACTAAGAGTTTAAATACTAATCACATGTAAACGGCGCAGTGGTTAGTTAACGGGACGGAATTTTGATATTATCTCCACACACACATTAACATTATCTCCACACACACATTTTAACCATATACGCATTCAAACAAGAACACATTTGTACCGATTACTTGTACAACACTATATTCCAAGGACTGAATGGGGTACCGTAACCTTTATAATTCACCGGAATAATACCGGTATAAAATACGATATCGAAATATCAACCTTTTTAAATGGTACCTTTATTTAACCCTTTTATATTTCGGTAGCCTAAATGACTAACCTTGAACCTATCTTGGCGTGGTTTTGGCGTGAAAGCGTTACTTTCGCATTTATAATATTAAAGTAGGGATCACGCGCAAAGTCGTGTGAAAAACTAAATATGTATTTTATATATGATCGTTATATCAATGAGGGATATAAAAATGGTAGATAAATCAAAGAAAACATAAACATATAGATTTAGGTTTTCTTTGGAATTTCGTTTCGTTTGGAATTTCGCTACCGATATTTAACCTTTTAAACCGTTTTAAAAGCATACCGAAATAAAGGTATTGAATTGAATCGGTATCGTTATGACAAATTTCATATGGGTACCGTTTCAAAAAGGTAGTCCATGTCTTTAAAAAAAATGAAATGTAGGTAATATTGGAGCATAAACTAAAGGTTTTTTTAAATATAATGCCTTCTTACTACTATATTATATAATAATATTAAGTATTTTCAAAACATAAACTACCTATAGCAATAGACGTAGAGAATTGCAGATACGATAATAATTATCGTATCTGCTGATAATGTAGCTTTCTATTGGTGAAAGAATTTTTAAAGTTAGTCCAGTAGTTTTTAAGTTTATTCATAATTTACAAAAATCCAAAACTTTCCTCTTTATAATGATGATGAATAAACGTATTCTATTCTATAATAATAAAAATTTTGCTGAATGTATTAACGTTGTACTTTAAATATATTACCTATGTAAAATGCGTGGATGTTTTATAATTAAATGCCATCTTTGTTTCTTGGAAGCATAATTTATCAATTAAGAACATGATAACGTTAATAGTTACTTGAAGTTTTTAGTATAACTTTTTCCGTGTAAGTTATTAAAATTTCATTAACTTTACTGTCCAAATTATATAACAGAACCTTTATGTACAAAAGTTATTACTTATTATATGTATACAGTACGTGTGTTTTTTTTAGTTGGACTGGCCTTGTAAAATTTAAATATAACAAATATACCATGCAATGAAGTAAATTAAAAATTTTCCATTCACAACAAGCAAGGTTTTAATAAAATGTATACCTGCAGTTGTTCTTTCCGTATTTGTCAATATTATTCCTACAAAAAAATATACATATATCTGAATATGTAAAAGGTTTCTTTATAGCAACACTTATGGATGTGGATGTGGCTACATGTTTTATGTTAAATTACATTTCAATAGATTTTTTTACGGAATGTCAATATTTTTTTAATCAATAACACATTTGTGATTAATGCGTAAATGTTGGCGTTTAAGCTTTTGCTCTGAATAGCTTATTTGGTAATATAATCTTTAAATAAAAAAAGTGAACGTATTCAATCTAGCAAGTGGCTGACATTGAATGCTTTATTGTATCTAAATTGATATTATTCGTTTATATTTTCTAAACAACACAATGGATTTATACTATGTATGTTTTCTTTATTTACGAGTAGGTAGTAGAGAAGTCTCGATGTTTTGTTACCATATCAAAAAAAAAAAACTCTTTTCGGGGGCTAACGTGACGTACGCAGTCAGCGTTATAACAGAAGAATTATGTGCATATGTGTGTGTAATAGTTTAAAAAAAATGAATATCTCCTAAAGATGTACATTGTACACTGCCATTTTTGTCTTGCGAAATTCATCGAAAATAGATAAAACCCTCATCCAATGAAATATGTCATTTAAATTATACAATAAATGCAGGTAAAAATGCACTTTGTACCATGCAAATTTAATTATTATCTTGGACGTCCACATAATTTGAAAAATAACTCGATACATAATTAAACCGGTCGCACGAAGAACTTGCTGTTGGAATTTTGTATCAATAATTAGGATTATTCATATCTTTGTAGAAATACTTATACACTTTTAAAACTTTACCTACGTCATATGAATAGTAGCTCGCAAGTACAAGGTCAGGCACAAGTCTGGGATAGAGTAGCTTTTTTCTTATTTATATATTTACGCTTCCGCTGATTTTATACTCACTTTAATTCTATATATTAAAGAAATAATAATTATATTAACTTCTTCTGACATAGTAACTCCCATTGCTTTTCACAGCTGAACGAGATACGCTATATTGTATGAAATTTAGCGTAATATAGATAAGCGTCGAATTCCGTGCAGGACGAAGGTCATTGAGAATATTTTTATTAACTTATTTACGCAGTCTGCATTCAACCTGATGCAGTATTTGTTAAAAAGAAATTTTATCGTTTAGGTACTTATTATTTGCGAACAGCATGCGCCATCTAAAGAAAAACATCTTGCATTTTACAGATAGGTATAGATAGCTCCTGTTATTGTTTGTTGCGTGAAACCCCAGTGAAATCCCCCCACTGCCCCCCAACCCTGAACCCACATGGTACACGGTACGATACATTGCGAGAAATCACTATACCTACATATACTATGCTATAGGATAGCGAAAACGCGGCGATCTCGTGATCGTCACGGATTCGGATACTCCATTGGCTACTGCAGTTGACGTCATTACAGACGACCAATAGAAATGTGCGCGAGATATTTTTAGAACAAGAAGTAGGCGAGCGGTGGGGTTTGAGGAAAATCGTGGAGCGCGCAAAGCGTGAATGTTGCACAACGTTTTTTGAGCTCTTTCGGAGCGCGCGTATGCATTTTGAGATTTGATTGTAAAAATAATAATTTATAACCGACCCTGAAAATTAAAAGTTAATTCACAAACGTAGCTTATTTTTTATATATTGGAGTGTCCAACGTATAAAGGAAAAAAAGTGTCTTCAAAACCTTCTTTTTGAGGTGAGTTTTAGTGGTATTATAAAATATAATTATTTTTATATCACGGATCACCTGTAAAGTATCTACTAAGTGAGATGTGTTAGTACTAAGTACAGTAAACTGCGATCAAGCGTGTTTCAACTTGTCAGAGTCATGTGCCAAACGCGTGGAGTTGCTTGTAAATAAGCAGTATATTTCTAGAAATTTTCCGTTCTAGAACAGTCTTAAATGTTTTATTGTACTTCTACAGTGTGTCTCATTCAAAAATTCATTGTTGTGGTCGCCAGATTTTATTTTCATATCCTATTTTAATTTTTAATATATTATATAAGAAATCACAGTAAAAACTAATAATAATCGTTCCAAATTACTTTTGACATTTAAGTGTCGGAAGGCCACAATAGACAAACTATGTAGTCGAAATTGTAACAGACTAGGCACATTACGAGGCACGCCGAGTTCACTTGATGACGTATCAACCATTTAGTTGAAACGCAAATTATGCCTATATTTTGGAATCTGTTTAAGTTATTTTTTACGTACGCTTACATTTTATAAAGTAACTGATACCCTGTCAACCTTTACCATTATAGTCGAGGTCATCATTAATGGACTATTAAGTAGCCATTAGGAATTCTGTTTAGAACGTGTTTTGAAATATTTTAATGTGACGCAAGGGCCACGCATAAAGTTATTGATATTTAATAGCTAGCACATGGCCTTGGATCTTCAGTTTGCGGTGAAGGTAAAAATTATTTAGAAGCAGGTGCAAATAATGTTTGTGAAAGTTGTTTCAGTAGGAAACGTAAAAACTTGTTTACGTTTCCCTAGACCAGATTTTGAAACGACATTCAAATTGCTTCATGTTTATTCTTAATTTGAATAAAATGTCAATATGTGGGTTTGAAATGTTCTGTGGACTTAATAAATGATCTTCGCAGACAACATAAAGATTAAATTTGCTGATCGATTAATGTGCATTAATAATCGCAAAATTTATGAAAACATACATACACCTCAACTTCCATTGATTAATCGATTTCATTTCTAAATAAAAATAGTTGTTTTGTCGATCTTAATCTCGATTCTTTTGATGTAATAATAACTATTACGGCATTAATATTATCAAGTTAAGAAATCTGGCAAGTCATATCAATCATATCAGTTCCTGGCCTAGACAACTTGAAATATTATCAACACATTGATAAAAATTAAGTAGGTTCATATCATACCCTCAAATAAACTGATAAAAACGTCGTCCATTTTGTTTCCGAGATAACTGAACCTTGTGTGGGAGATTGGAGTTATAATATACTATAGAATAACATTTTATACAATCAATATTATGTTGAACACGTTGAGTGCCACGTGTAATTAAAGCTGATAATGATCATTCGTGCTGTCCGTAATTAATAATAAAATTATTAAACGTACAGGATAAAACTACGGTTATATATCCACAACAAGAAAGACGTAGGTTTTAATTCTTGTCTGTTTTTTAATTTGTACCCATAAAATTTGTCTTTGTAGTATAACTACATTCTTTAAAAGTTTATTAGCTATAATAATATAATATTTAATTTAATAAAATATCTTGTTTCAGGACTACCATTGTGACAGTGTCTTGATTGGGAGCCTAAAGGTTTAAGATTTCAGTAGGAGCTCGTGAGGAGTCCAATAAAGTGAGTACTTCCGCTGCGGCGGATCCTTTTTTTTTCGTTAATAAAATTTCTGTTTCAGATTATAGACGTTCGATAGCATTGACGTCAGCGGAACAACTGGTAACCTTCGAAACCACATTTAAAAAAAATAATTTAGACCATGCTAGTTAAACAATCATTAATACACATTAATAAGCAATTTATATTTCTTAATGTTCGTTATGAAAACCATGCTTCCGAATTAGTTTCGGTAATATTTGATTTTCAAGATATTTAATGCCAAAGCACAATTAAGATAAGGCTGAGGCATTAACAAATTTGATTTAATATTTCTAGTATGTCAATTATAGAAAGTGAGGATAGTAATATTGCGGACTAATATAGCAACCATTGTAGATTTCGTTAATCCGTTGCATGATCGGTGCTTTATCTCACAATCATAGTTATTCCCATACAGTTATAAGCTTTTATATGTATATATGTATTTATATCATAATCGTTCAAACATTTAATATATGTACCATAAAAAATATTAATTTTGTTCATGTTTTTCTTTTATGTACATATTGTTAATTTCATTTGCATTTGTTTCAAAAGCTTATACATACTTTTACTGTTAAATGTTGCTAGCCTCTCTCGTCTGTTCTATATATGTGTGTTGTTCTTACCAAATATCTAATACCTCTGTACTGTGTTGTGTTCTTTCCTCCTGCCCTTGCTTCATAAATACGTGCACATTATGTTACGTCGTCTCATTTTTGTTTGTAGTTCTTTTCAAAATGGTTGCTCAAAAGATCACCGTCAGTCCGCGAGGAGGCGACGATATCGGAAAACAATACGACCACATCCAAAGACATGGTTTTTTCCCAAACGAGTCACAAGACTCGCAATATGTTGAAAGTCGTAGAGATAGATCGGTTAAAGTTCGGAAAGAACCAACGAATGAACCGTCCTTACGGAGTTGTGACCGACCTAAGAACGGAAACAGCACTCTCTTCGCCATCACCAACGCCAACGACCAGCTATTCAGAGGTAAGCGGCAGTTGCGGGCACGTGAGTACTAAAACGTTTTCATTACTTAACTAAGTTTTTAAGAAATTAATTGTGACGACTTTTGACTATAGCAAATGTTAACATTTATATTTTGCATATACCAGGAATTTCTGAAACCGGAGCCCGTCTACCCGAGTACGATGCAGGATTTGGATGCAGAATTCTTCCAAGATTTGATGCAATGGTGCAATGCACCCACCGAGCAAGTAGTAGTACAGTCCATTGGTGAGTGCAGTTCTGATTCCATTATTTTATTATTAACCATACTCCATGATAATAATCTTGCAATTTTGTTTGTGAACAGATCCATTAAAAACAACAGACACTAGGGCACACAACACCGACACACAGCACACACCATTCTCACCGCAAGGTTGGGATGTATTCGACGCTAACTCTCCCATAGCTCAAGCGAGCTCATACAACCCAACACCACCTAGCTATCCCGTCTCGCCGAGCGCGGACGGAATGGCGACATTCAACACAGAACTCTTCGGCCCTCCCACGTTCAGTGACGAGGAGCGATTACCGTTTCAAGAACAGTTTATAGACATAGATAAGTTGCCAGTGGTGATAGGTGAATTAGCGTCTGAAACTATCGCCGACGTGAATCCGTGGCACATGACTCCGGAGCCAGTCTGGCATAACACATACGATTACATAAAACCACATACAAACTTACACAACACAATGCCCTTCATCGATCAAGAGGACTCACTGGACATGAAACTAATGTCTGTAATACCACGGGAGGTGGAGAGGAACGACGTAGTAGTATCGGAGTACATACTGAATGAGGTTCGGGACCCGACGTCGGAGCTGCGAGAGGACGCGGCGCGCGGCGCGTGGCCCGCTGACGTCATCAGCACGCCCGAGGTGCTCACCTGCGTCGAGCAGTTGGAGAAGCAAAAGTTTCCCTCCACCTGCTCGGTAAGTTTATACAACTTTTGCCTCTGCGAGGTGTACAAGTTCATATTTATTACTCTTAGTTGAAACAATTATAATTAAATTGGGTGTCAGTACTATATTTATTGTCCAAAAAAACATATGGCCCATGAAGTCCCAAAGAATAATGTAAATGTAATAAATTCATAATCTGTAATTTGTTCCAGACACCGATTTCACCACCAGATTACGCCGTGTCCCCTAGCTGTTCGAATGTAGAAAATTCCCCGGCGGTTGAATATGAGCCCATAACACCTAAAAGCGAGCCTCCATTAGACTCGGAAGAAGACAGCAAGTCCAATCTGAGAAAGAGGCGGCGGCACGACAGCGAAGAATCAGATGAAACATACACACCCTATACTGAGCACACGACACCGCGCAAGTACCAGAGGAGGAAGCCCAGCATACCCATCAAGGATATGATCCGCGCGCTGGAAGGGTCACAGCAGCTGACGAAGGCGCGACGAGGGCGGCCTCCCAAGCGGAGAGAGAGTACGCTCTCCAACGTGAGCGAGATCTCGTCATCTGTTTCAACACATGAAATGAAATACAGAGAGTTAAGAGATAAGAATAATGAAGCCTCAAAGCGATCGAGAATGAACAGGAAGCTAAAGGAACTGCAAATGGAACAGCTCGCAGTCGAATTAGAAGAACGAAATAAAAAACTGAGAGTCCGCGCTGATTTACTCGAAGATATGACAAAGAAATTGAGAGAAGCGTTTATGGCGGCGGTAGCGAAGAGCAAAGTCGGCGGCTAGTTGCGTCGTGGGAACTTTACGGCTTCAAATTTGATACAATTGTTAGTCCATGTCTACGCTTTGTGTATGTAATCTTTTTACTGTTCCTCCGCGCGCAGGTTTAGAGATTAGTGTCGAGGCCGCCCGTGGACATTGTATGTTCCGAACGGAGCTACCGACTCATTATTTTTATATCGCTTTGTATTTTTAAACTCGGATATGACATTTTAATTACAGGATTTGACATATAGACGTTAAGAATTAAGTTTTAAGAATAGAATAATTTAACACTGTTATATTTTTATCAAAGTGTTAAATTCTTGAATAAATAAAATCTATTGTAAGTCTTTTTTCTTCTATGAGGCAAATGAAACTCGAATTAAATATTTAATAAAATAAACGATTAATATTAATTTTATAATTGGTTAGTTGCAGTGACGGCATAAGGCGTTGGCGACGTGGGCCACCGCCTACGGCCTCGCGATCCAGGGGCCTCGCGCCCCGAAAATTTATGCATTACTTAAAATGGGTTTATTTGGGCAAAAAAAAATTTTGGCCAAAATAAACCCCTTTTTTGCGCTGGCGGAGGGAAAATTAATCTTGCCCACATAAAATTCACGTCTTACGCCGCCACTGGTTAGTTTTTAAAATAACGCATGGTAATTGATCGCGGTAAAGTAATGTTTTTATGTACTTGAAATAAATATTTTCAACTCGTTGAATTGATTGTTTTATTTTCCCGACATTTCGTCATAAGGAAAAAACTCCCCTGACTTTTTTCCGAACATTTCATACAAAGATATAGGTATCTACGTAGTTTTTTTATTATGATGACAGAATACACAACAGTTAGTTTAAATATCTCTAGTGAAAAATGCTAGGTAATAAGTAAACATCTACCAAACTACTCAAAAGCGATAAATGTATGGGGTCGAAAGCCCGTATTTGTAGTATTAATTATTATTAAAACTAATATGTAATGAAAAATGGTTTTACAATTCTTAAATTTTATTCATACCTGAATTATGTCTTGGAGACAAGATTCGGCGACTCCGATATAGAGTAAAAAATATAGTACCTAGTTTACATTACGTACTTCCCGCGATTTTGTTCGCACGAAATTATGAAATGCGAAATAACAGACACTTATAATTTTTATTACATACTAGCTGACCCGGCAATCGTTGTTTTGCCATGTAAATAATTTCTAAAAAGCAGGGGTTGATAATAGAAGAGTGAAAATATAGGATTGTATACAATCCTATATTTTCACTCTTCATGTATTTTTTAATGCCACATTTTCGTCCATAAATTAAAAAAAAAAATTAAGGGTGAACAACCCTTATCACTTAGGGGTATGAAAAATAGATAGTAGCCGATTCTCAGACCTACTGAATACGCATATAAAATTTGGAAAAAATCGGTAAAGCCGTTTCGGAGGAGTACGGTAACTAACATTGTTACATGTGTGACATGGAAATTTTATATATTAGAGAGCGTGAAACTTGCAGAATATCCATGATCCGAGAGCATTCATTTTATAGAATGAAATGTGTTGCCCAGCTGAAAAAGTCGGTTTCTTGATTTGAGTACAATAAATAATTTAGTCTAATTCATAAAGATAACAATACTTGTCTTATAATTTAAATAAAATAAATATACAGAAGTTACTAAAAACATGATATATTCATACTAATTCCTAATGCAACTACAGTATATAAAATATAAAGCGTGTAAAAATATGTTAGCGGTTATTTTTATTTTTGAAGAATAATGAATCGTTCGGAAATGGCATATGTTAAATAAAGAAAGTAAAAAAAATAATTGGCCTACAGATTTTTTTAGTTGTTTTTGTTAACCACAATGCCGTCCGTTTTACTTGTACTAATTCTTTATTTACAGTCATAATAGCAAACCCCTATGATAAAGATACAATGCGAACTACTACAATCTACATGCGAACGTACCTACTAGGTACTTAATCTGAGGTACCTACAGTCAGGAGGCCAGTTTTAAAAGCTGTCAAATTCATACTAAAAGAGATGTCAACTGGCGCGGCTGTTTATGGATATATAAGTAGGTATATGTGTGTGTAGGCTAGGCAATGTTACGTCGAGTTACGAGTGACGACGTCACGAGAGTGTGCGGTTTTAAACCGAATCAAACTGATTTACCAACACAGAGATTTTAACTTATCAATAGTTTTTATAACTTAGGTAGGTAATACCTACGCCTGGTCAGATGGACCAACTAGAACTAAACCCGCTAAGTATATCTGTATATCACATATTTAAAAAATCTTATAGTTTATACGTACTCCGTTATATCCCTACCTCTGTAAAATAAATGTAGTAATAATTAAGAAAAACATGGTCATCAACACAAACCATTTTAAAACGAAAAAAAAATTGGTATTTTCTTTGTGTTAAACCGGCCTTGCATCTATAGCCCGAAGTAGGGATGTTACGGAGCTTCGGTTCCGGTTCCGAAAGGTCGGAACTTCCGATCGATTTTGCACATCCGATTCCGATAAATTACAATCGGAGGTTATAATCGGAAGTCGCAGCGCAGCGGCGGCGGTGGCCGCGGTCAACACTATTTGATTTAATTTACTACTGTATAAAATTTAAGAAAATTCGTTTTTTTTATTTTCAACACTCAGAAAGGTGTTTTATTTTTTGAACTGATATGTGTGAAACTGATGAATAATATTTGTAATTATAAAGAATATTACATTCCTCTTTTGCCCCTTCTTCCGATTCCGGTTCCGACAAATCAAATTTAAAAACTCCGATTCCGAATTCGGTTCCGATAAAACCACTTCCGTTACATCCCTAGTCCGAAGTTACCAGACATGGGGAAGCATGGTGACAGAACATTAAACATGTCACCCCCATATTGAACATTAAAAGACCGATTTTATCTTACGAAACATTTATGAATAAGACTAGTTTATATATTAACTTACAATTTATGCATACATCCATTTTCTAGATATCCATCTTCATTGGTGCATATAACTAGAAAAAGAAAGATATAGGATGGGATTATGTAGTTCAGGTCTTGGGAATAACTGAAAAATAAGGAATAATTTTTTTTTGTACCATTATATGAATTCTATGCCATATCTTATATGGGAAGAAAAAACTTGAATGCTGTAAAAAGAGTTATTTATTTATAATTCACAAATAGACATTATGTACCAAATTCTATTGACGTTACAAATAATATAATTATCATTAGATATCCAGTTCAATATGATAATAATTGTTGTGACAAGACCTTAACATAATGTATGGTGGTTTTTCGAATTGTTGATTATTGCGAATGCAAATGCAGCTAGCTTATGCACCAGTATGGCAACCAATATTTAGCCAAAACAGCACTTGATCCTAACAAATTTCGAGTGTATAGATAAATAATACAATTAACATTCTAATAATCTAAATCGACTAAATATAGTATAGACAAATCTAAAAAAAGAAAAAAAAAATCCCTATTGGTAGCATTGCAGCAAAATACACGAGTCAACACTTCAACAATGTTCTCAGAAAAATATCAATTATACAGAAAGTGGGGTAATGAGAGCACCAGAACTGGCAATCACTTCATTTATTAGGAATCAGTATATAGTCCCCGCAGCTAACCAGGTAACCGTTTACACAACATTATAAATGTAACAAACCCATAGAAAATTTACATCAATTATTCGCGGTTGCGCCCCAGCCTTTATTGTAGAAACCACAAACTTTTTCTGCTTCTCGCTGAGCCCTCGATTGAAATGTTAACACTATTTGAATTCTTAACACTTCATGACATTTTGCTATAAAATGTTACCTAATATGATAAATATTATAAAATAAAAATTTAATATCGAAAATCTCACTTTGAGAGCAAATCTTAGGTGGTAAGACCAGACTTTAGGGGTTTCCTAAAGACTGCAAGAGTTCGGGAGTGCAGTAAAGGCTGGGGCTGACCTCGAAGCGTAGTGTGCATGTAGCAATACCCTAATATACACGTTCCGAGCGCCGGCGGCGGCCTGGCGACACCGCGTGTTCCGGACACTCGGTAAATTTACACTCGAGTCACAATGAGACAGGATTTACACTGAGCACTCGAGTCACAACGAGACTGAATTACACTGAGCACTCAAGTCACAACGAGGCACTGACACGGTCTAATCTGAGCCGCCGTCCGCGTCTTCTAAAAAGCTAAATTTGTTTGATGCTATGAAGTTCTGAAAAGGGAAATTGTTAAATTAAGACAGTGTTAATAAAATATAATCAATGTTTCTTTGAGTCATTGCCTAGGTAGGGTATTGAATGAGTGGTAGTCTAGCAAATTAAAAAAAAAACAATTGTTTGTAAATTTGGGGCTGCCACCATTTTTTTTAAATTTTTCTGCTACTCCAGTTTCAACTAGTCGTCAACGACTTGTTTGTCAGGCTTATCATAGTTCATATTCAAGACGGATTCACATAAAATCAATCACTGAAGTCAACATCTGAGTAAATTGCACGTAAAATTTAAGTATATATTATTTACTTCTATGAGTAGTAAAAAGAACATTAGCATGGAGCAAGAATCATAATATTACTATAATAATTTAGCTTCAAGAGAAGTCACTATGACTGCAGGAAATATTTCTGCCAGTTTCACAGATTGTTTTGACTATAGTTAACCATGGTCACCCAGATCGAGACATTCTATTTATATCACTATTGAAGATCAAAGCCTGACCTTTTGGTATATTCCGAGATGGAAAATACTGGGTACGTATTATACAAGATACATACCGGTTTCTCCTGCTCTATTAGCTTCGGCAGTGGTTTATCTTCGAGTGTGTCGCGTCGGTCCCTAGAGCGGGACGGCCGACCGTTTCTCTCACTTTCATCTCTATCAGTATCGCGAGAGCTCCTATCACCTGACAATTCACGACGGTCACGACTGTCCCTGCGGTCTGCACCGTCCTTGCTGTAGAGAGAATTATGAAGATATAATATTTTAGTATTCGTAAATTCTAAAT
This sequence comes from Anthocharis cardamines, assembly GCA_905404175.1. NCBI lineage: Eukaryota > Metazoa > Arthropoda > Insecta > Lepidoptera > Pieridae > Anthocharis > Anthocharis cardamines. The sequence continues at coordinate 9,403,108 of FR989959.1, forward strand.
AGTATTGAGATTTATATTGAGATTAGGATTTGTAACTGAAGTATTTGTGGAATAGTGGTTGGGTGATCTCAGTACTAAACTTCAGACGTGAGTTTAAATGATCACCAAGTACAAGATATTGGGCTACGGTATGTATAGCGCAAGCGAGCCCGTGAGTCCCACAACGGCAGGACCAGAGGGTCAAGACGCGAGAGGAGAATTTATGAGTCTCCGTGGCTCAGTGGTAAGCGCAATGCACTGCACTGGAGGTCCGTGGTTCGAATCAAAATTGGTGGTCGGCCAAGACAATTCGGTTAATTTAATAATTTTGAGATTTTCACTACAAGCTATTTACAATCCGTTAATTTGCATAAAAAAATAAAGAATAGAGACTTATATACTTTCGTGTATAGTTTTAGACATTTAGCAAAAGTCTAACGGGCGACTCCCACACAGCACGAACGAATGGTTCAATAAGAATAGGCTCAAATGGAAACGGTAGATTTTGGCGTTCAATTAGTTCAGTTAAAAATAGCAACAATAACCTATTGTCTTCGCGAACGACTCTACGATCGTCGTCCCGGTCGCGTGACCGCTCGTCCCTGTAGTCCTTGTCGCGCGAGATGTCCCGGGTGTCGCGGGTATCGCGGGTGTCGCGACCGTCACGCGACTCCTTGTCGTCCTTCGAGTAGTCGCGACGGTCCCTGTTGTAGCTACGGTTCTCTCTGCGATCATCTGTAAAGAAATACATTATCAATTTTTTCTAATAGAATGTAAGACAGCGATTGTTTATAATGTTGCACAACATAATATATTAGTGAGTTTAACTATCATGTATAAACAATATAAAATAAACACATATTCCTACCACGTTTAGCTCCAGGACGGCGGTCGCCAGAATTATCATTCTGAAACAATAAATTTAGTACATTATAAAAATAATTAAAATTTCAAATTATAATTCCGTAGATGGAAAAGCCCTGACGTACAAATTTGGTTGGATTTCTAAATAACCAAAAGTGAAATTTAAATAAATTGTAAATCATGATCCACTATTGATTGAAGTACTAACTGCTGGAGTATCAATTACTATCAATAAGCCTGATGTCATGACGAAAATACAACTACTACAAATGACTGAACTGAATGAAATGATTTTTATCTTAGGAGTTATATCCTCAGCAGTGCCAAACTTATACAACTAACAATGTTGAGCATAGTAGTAAAGAATTAGTTTTTCTCTCTTGTATCTTTTACTAAAGTCAGTCCAATAATACAATATAATGTATGACACTAACCCTCCGTCCCCAACGTTCTTTCTCCTCGCCAGCGCGCCGGGCTTCTTCCTCTTGCTTCCGTAAGCGCTCCTCTATTTCACGCTCCCTGATCAATAACATATTCAATTAAATATATATATTACATAAACACACGATAAATAAAGTTTGCTTAAAATATTTAAGGCAAATTGTAGGTATATTGCGACCGAGCTGCGTATCTAACACAGCACGGTGTCTAATTGACCCCCTTTATTCTAGCACAAAGATGTAATATCTGACAAAAAATACAGTCAAAATGATTGTAATTCTTGTTTATTGTGCAAATAAAATACATTTCACAGAATTGCACCCATGCGAAGCCGGGGCGTTAGTAGTCTACTCTAATATTATAAAGTGGAAAGATTTGTTTAATGTTTGTTCGTTACAATTTAACTCAAAAACTACGGGACTGATTGAACGTGTGCGAAGTCGGGCGTGTTACTATTTTGGAAAAAGTTATTGACTGTGGCTCGCCGGGGCTCCATGCGATCGCATTTGTAAAGCTACGTCACTGTAGGTATATTACCCAAATCCAACGCAACGAACGAAACGAAACACCAAACAACTTCGTATTTAACTTATTAAGAAAAAGAATTCAATTCTATTTGGACGCTGTTAAGCAATACAGTGTCAACCCACACGGTTGCCATTTTGAGAAAATTGAGTTTGAAGTTTTAATCAGGTTTTATTAAATTTATTTTATTATTATTAAAAATTAAAAATATTTTATTTTGTAATTATTATTATTAAATTAAATGTATATATCGTTTTCTTGGTAGCAATCAAAGTAATTGAATTTAATGCATTATTGTTAAATATTTTAAAGATTTTAGGTTTTCGTGCCCACTAGTTTTTTTTATATTTTTGCTATTAAAACGATTTAAATGATATGTATCTCTTTTGAAATATGTAGTCCAGCTCATAAGGAAGCGATTGGTATCAAAATTTACATTTTTTGTCATTTTGTGGGTTGACACTGTATTGTTTCACAGCGTCCATTTACGATCATAATGTCAAACAAAAGACAATGTCTTATTGCGAACGATGTATCGATCATAATTTCGTAATATCAAAATCCGACAGCCGAAACTTCGTATTTTTGTTTGGTAGGAGTGGGCGTTAATTCAACAAGCAGGTTTTTAGCAGCTTTTCTAATGTTAACGAATTATCTGCTTTTCGTATACCGCAAACGCCGTTAGATATATTAAATGTTTCATTTGACGATCGAACGATCGAAGGCAACGCGGAACGAACATTCAATGCGTAGTCGCTAACTGCAAACCAGCTAATAAAATCAGCTGCTTTTTTAACAGGTTATCAGTTTGTAATTAGCAGTTTCATTTCATTAACACAAAAACCGTCAACGACCCACCGCTATTGTTTGGTAATAGGCCTTCTGGATCGAATGGCAGGGGGTCGGGGAGGGGGTAGTAGAGCGGGGCACACTCACTTGGCGGCGGTGTCGACGGGCTTGGCGCCGCCGAACACGTTCGCGGCCGGCGCGGCGGCGGGCGCGGGCCGGTCGTCCGCCGGGGCCCCTGCCGCCTCAGGCTCGCGGGGCACCGTCCGCGGCAGCAGGTTCAGCTTCGGCCGCTCGCGGGGCTTCGCCTCTGTACAGATCATTCAATTAGATATGCTTTATTGCACCAAACAAAAGAGTGAGGCTTCTAAGTAAGCATGCTCCCATTTAGATCGCATCCGTGCTTACCATCAGGCAGGATTGCTATTAAATGATTACTTATTGCGATTTTGTATGTAATATGAATTGAGACATGGGGCAGACCCATTTGTATCTGTTTCACTGATCATATATCTTTACGGGCATTTTCGTCGGGATTCGAATACAGGACCTCTGGTGATAAACGCGTTACGCTTTACCATTGAGCCACGGAGGCGGTCAGGCGAGTGAGGCGATTTTAGTAGCTGGAAATCCTACATTACTTCAACTTCTCCCTACAGAAGATTACTCTCACACAAAAAAGGTATGTGAATGGAATAATATTTACCTTCTCTAGGTGGGTCCCTTTCCCTGTCTCGGTCGCCAAAGCCTCTGCTCCCAAAACCTCGGCTATCACGCCTGTAAGTTAAACATTCAATTGTGATATATGTGCAATATTAATTGTATGTACCAGATTTCCGTTTGATTACATTCATACAACACATAACTTTTTCAGCTTTCACTAAACATTACAAGGCCTTTGGAATAAAGTGAGCTATTATGGCTAGTGTATATTGCACTTAAGCCAAAAAATGTTTTATTTTTTCAATATACCAACAACATTATTCGTTTCTTTTTAATTTAGTTTTTAGCTGTTCCTGCCGGCCTAGCATGGCCGCCAGGAGGTATGTCGCGGACGAGAGAAGGCAAACTAAGATGTAAGATATCTCGATATATTATATCTCGACATCGACAATTTTGATAGAAAACATATTTCGATCGACAAATATATCTATTTTTGATATTAAAAGTCGAGTTTTAAGTGTAAATGTCATGTTAGACCCGAAAGAAATATAGCGATAATCGATTAAAACACGAGAAAACGGTCGACAAAATTTTGTCGCGGTTGTCATGCTAGGCCGGCTGAAAAGTATGGACAATATTAATATTTCACACTTACTTTGATGATAGAACTTGATAATGCTTTACACAATGCATATCGCTGAATTGCACTATAAGAGATTGTTGTACAAACTCAGGGCAGCATAAAGTTTAGTGAGGACAGTGAAGTTAACTGTAGGTATATAGCGACCAAATAGCGTATAGCACACAACATGGTGTCTTGTTAACCCAACCTCGATATAGCACATAGATAAAAATATCTTACAATAATTTCAGTTATAAAACATGTAATTACTGCTTTTGTGCCTTGATATTATGATAACTTATCTAAAATGAAATTTATGAAAATTTACTATATTAAAGTTTAAACTTGCCATGCCAATCTAATCTAAAAATTAATTTTAGTTAATTGGCGTTGTAAGAAATATTATGAAAATTCACGTTTTATGACAAATAGCTTGGCTTATAATAATTATTTATATCGGTTTTAAAATTTAAAAAAAATGGATATAATATGTCCATAATAAAATAAATACTGTGTTGTTTCACATAATTTACATTTTATTACTAGCAACTCCTGGCTCACATTACAAGGATATCCACTCAGCATTATTTATGCGTCTTAAATGCAGACTTTGTTCAAGCAGCATTAATCCAAGTTTATTTTTATAACTTAACAACAATTTAATATTTCTTTTAATAAGATAATAAAAATAATTTAGATACCCGAATCCACCTTCCCCCCTCTCAGCAGTTCGGAAACCATCTCGACCGCCATAACCACTCCTCTCGCCATCGCGCCCAAATCCGCGCTCCCTTAGAACGAATAAGACATTATTTAACACAACACACACCAAATTATAAAGATAAAAAATGCTATAATAATAAGAAAGAAACTAATTATTATAGTGATAAACAGATTTTATTTAAGTGACTATATACTTCCAGTATAAATCTGTCAAGCAATGATTGATCTCAAGACAAATAATTTAAAATAGACACTGAACTAGGCAACAATAATTCGTTGGTCATCGAAGTTTGAAGCAGTTATCAAAATCAAGCTTCTTATAATGTTATACTTCGTTATATGACCATTTATCCATCAGAATACCATTGTGCCTTAATTGAGTGCAGGCATGCTATGTATGTTAGCATATTGCGCTAAATCAAATATTGAATAAAATGAGATGTAAGTAGGAATCAAGTGGCAAGTTAGCAGTTATTTAAAAATATAATTGACTCTTAATGAAAGGAAAACAATTCCTGACGATATCTGAACTGAGTTGTACCTTAATTGATATTCAATTATTTATCTACTACCATCAAGGCAGTGACTGTGTGACAGCCGGTTAATTAAAACTTTTTTCTACAAACAATAAAAACAAAGTATGATTTTTTTTTAAATATGGTGTTTTAAAAAATAACTTTTAAAGAACACTATCATATAGTAAGAAGGAAATAATTAAGTTATTTTAGGATAGAAAATACTGAAAATTTTCCTTGAGTATTAAGCTAGATTCCTTCGCTCCTAGTACTTACATAGACTTGAATAAAATACTTTATAATGGATTAAGAAGCGATTTATTATTTATGCCGAGGTTTCGGTTTCTTTTCAGCAACCGTGGTCACGACAGACGGATTTTTTCTGTTTTTAATCCGTTATAAAGTATTTCATTTAAATGTGTGATACTCGCGTTATTAAAGACAATATTAACACGTTTTTACGGCCGAATTGCAAACACACCTGATGCGTAAGGCAGCATATTTGACGAGTTCAAATCGTAACACATATGCGTGTTTTGCTGCATAGTCGTAAAGTAACTTTCGTCGCACGGCTGTAAAATAGTATTTTGGGACTAGCAGTCAATGTACATAGATATTAAATGAAAAAAATAATAATATTTGTAATATCTCACCTGTCTCCATAGCGTTCTCTGCCGTACGAGTCTCGCCCTCCGTAGGGCGTGCGCGGGGGCTCGCTCGGCCTCTCCGCGTCACGCCACGCACCGGGCTTGTTGTCCACGCTCGCTGAATGGAATTAATAATGTTAAAGAAAATACATACATACACAATATTAAAAAAAAAGATGATTTAAAAGTGCTTAAAAAAGATATTGTTGAGTTTTAATAAAGCCAATATGAATACCCACAAAAATTTATTATTGATCATGTTTTAATAATTATTAATTATACATATTCTATGTTTTTGTGAATGTTAACTGATTGAATGTTTGAACAAAGGAATGAATAATTATTAATCATTGAACATTATCATGTATACATTTTTTATGTACTGCTTTATTATTTACAACTACGGTAATAATTATTACATATATGGAATAAACAGTTTCTATAAAAGGCGAGTTTCATTTATGTTTTTCAATATTTCCTCATTAATTACGTAACAAATTAACAAGGCACTCAGAAAGTGAAAGTAAATATCGAGTGAGCTATAGACTAGTCTGAATTGAGTTACGGCGGAACCGCGTCACAGATTGAACTAAAATCGCGGGTCACAGGAAATTTCCAAAAATCAATAGGGCTGCGTTTGACCCCAACTAACCCTACGATCGATTTTTCTGGTTTCCCTGTCATTGTTTTAGACAACGCCCCCTGCTAGAGGGTTAATCGGTGGCCACAATGCACCAATGACCTTTACTCAGACCTTCCCGGGACATAGAGAGTAACTAAGATTTTTTTTTAACATTTTACAGCATAAGCTTCATAGTTTTAACTTTTTTTCATGTACTCTGTATGTGTGTCCCAAGTGTGACATTGTAGCTCACTCAATACCACAAACACTATGTTCATCACAGTGACATATCTATTAAAAAGTATGTAAAACAAAAAAAAACCGAAAGATCTCCAAAGCAAATGATGACCAAATCTGTGCAGATTGATGCAATAATATCATAATATTACAGAGACAAGTAATTGCATTTAAAATTCATTATACATATTGAATGTTACCACGGACGTCATTTGAAATAGATGAGTATGTATTTTTATATGCACCGGTTTTATACTGAAAACAGTAGCGGTACCAACATACAACCCTAAAAGCCCGGCTTGCCGACTTTAACGTAATACGTGTTTATATATTATAACGTATTTACTTACGTAATCATGTAAGTTATGTATGACTTAAATAATTACGTTAAGTGCATTACTTTAAGCCGGGTTTTTGGGCTTGTATCACCATTATCTGTAAACTATATTTGACGGGCTCGTTGGCGCGTTCGATAGAACACACCTGCTGTGCGCATCGATGGGTCGTGGGTTCGAATCCCACCTGGACCACATGTTTATAATTTTCTGTAAGCATGTTTTCCCCACGTCTGGTAACTTCGAGCATTGATCGGGTGGCAGGAATATCGAAATTCCGACCGGGTAACGAGCCACCGTTCATAGATGGAAAAACCGTGAAGTGCACATTGCGGTTTCAGTCTAAGGATTCCCGAATACTCGAAGTAAAAAATAGGTCGACAGCGCATCATTGTCTGATGTTCTGTGGCTGAGATCACCTACCATCAATTGAACCTCATGCTCGTCTGTCGATATCTAACATTTTATGTTCAACTCACAGTCCCGTTCTCGTTCACGGTCCCGGTCGCGGTCCCGGTCCCGGTCCCGGTCCCTGTTGTCGGGCGGCGCGCGCGCGCGGTTCGTCTCGGGGACGGCGCGCGGTCCCGACCGCCAGTCGCCCATAGTGCGCTCGGGGTCGTAGTCCCTGCGACAGATACTCAGTTCTTACATAATTCCTAGTAATACTGTTTATTATTATTACTATAAAGATTTTATGGCCTGCTCGCCTAGCATGACCATCAAGAGATGGGGACGAGTGAAGACAAACTAAGATATCTCGATATATTAGGTGTATTTCGACGATCTTTGATAGAGAAGATATCTCGATCGACAAATATCTCATAATTAGTTTGGTACTTTCAGAGGGCTTTACAATTACGATTTTGTCATTACAAAACTCACTATAATTTAAAAAAGAAATAACCTGATAATTCCATGGTATTTCAAACTAATCATACCTACAATTTAAAGATTTCTTTGTAAGGCAAGACACAGACATTATATAAATATTAGTGGAACCATTTTTAGGATTAACTTTCTTCGTTTTCCCGTTTTTATATTTCAAAGTTTTATTGTCATTATAATATTGTTTTGTCAACGCGGATATAACATATTTATATGGAAAACTAACAGATTATTTTACTATAAACATCTATACCCAAAATGTTAAATTTCTAGCTCATTCCAAACATAATATATAATATTCTTTTTACCTGTCGCGATCAGAGCGACCCATGCCACTACGGCCCATACCGCGGCGGTCATTATCCTTTGTGTAAACTTCTATTCTTATTCTCCTGCCTCCTATTGTCTGGTCAATAAAAATACATACTTTTAGTTTATAGAAATAAGTAGACAATACACTATATTCTATGCTTGTAACAAATGTTTCTAATATTATAGAATAAAAGAAATGCCTAAATGGCTTAAATAGAATTGTTCAATAAAATGAAGGATACAATTTTTTTATATTAAATTTTAATTTATGTTTAAGCAACCAACTTTATTAGAATTTAATGATTCCAATAATAATTAAAATATTGTTGAATAATTAAAATAATTGTCATATATTATATTAAAAAATATTAATAATATACTCACAAGGTCAGCAATGTTCATAGCATTGACAAGACTCTCCCTGTCTTCAAAATCTACATATCCAAAGCCTTTGAGACGGTCTCCTTCCCTTGGCAGTCTCAGGTTGGATATCTATCATAATATAATTAAATGGTTAAAAATAAAGGTAGAAGTTATTGTCAAGTAAGTATTGAAATTTAACTATACATTTTTTGTTCAGTCACCTGAAGTGATTTAACTGAACTACTTTTAAATTAGACAAAAAGGTAAATTGGAGATAGGCTTAAACATTATATATTCAAGCCTTTCAATACTATATCTAACTTCATAGCCTCATCACATTTACCTCTTCATTAATAACTACTTAAAGATTAGCATGTTATTTGTTTAGAGGTATTCTCAAACGGAGTTAAATGATACAACAATATTTTCATTTATAATTTTGGACAGTGTTGAATTGATTAATACTGGAAGTAGCATTAATTACTAGAATATATTGAAAAGCTGCTATTCCCTGAAGCTGAAGTATACCAGGTTACATGGTGAAATTTATGTTTGACCAATCAATAGGATAACAATGTGATTGATTTATTTCAAATTGTAATAACTAGCTAAATTATACTCTCACTGAAGCGTAATATAGTTAGTTACTTCCATAGTCACATCTTTTTACATCTATCATACATTTGGTGTTGTAACATACAGCAATGCCCTTATTTTTTTGCAGTTACCTTACTATATCTTAGCTCTGCTTCTTAAGTTTCGTAGCTTAACTTTGTCATGGCTCACCACTGAGCTACAGTGATAGATAGATTGACATCAGGGATGTAAAAATATCTTAAATTATTTTACACCAGATTAATGATAAGTAGCTCACTAAACTTGGTGTTACCAAACATACCTTAAGTCCCTCAAACAGATCAGATATAGCACTGTCATCGACATCATATGGCAGGTTGGATATATGTGCGATGTATGGTGGACGCTTGGGGATGCTCTCATCATCTACGGCTAGCCCCCCACGAGCAGCACGAGATGCGGACGGCAACACAACCGGCGTGCGATTCCGCGTCCCCGAGTGACCATAGCTTGCTATGACACAAAAGTAGAATTATACATACTTTAGTATTAGGATAAATCAGGCCATAACAGTCAAGGAAACTATCAAATTATTGAAATAAACACAATACATTAATTGGTAAATTTTCATATATTTACATTATTAACATAAGAATACATAATATTATGTTACATAGATAAAAAATGTATATGATTGATTTTGTTTTAAATCTAAAAGAAATAAAATAACAATAATATTAATTTTTGTTGTTCAAAGTCAAATCAAATAAATTTGTAGATGTAAAAAAAAATAAGACCCTCAGCTGTAATAGGGAGCATGCCAATGAAAGACTAGTCTGAATTGAGTTGTGACCACAAGGTCATCTCGTAGATTGTGCTAAAATTGCTGGCCATGGGAAATTCCAACAGCAATAATGTCTACACCTCCACCACAGCTAACATGCTGGGAATCACAGGATGGACACTATACTGTGATTTCTGGTCTCCCCACCTTCCATTTGAAGGAAGCATCCGGCTAGAATGTATTTAAAACACATAGGACCTTTACTCAGACCTTCCCGGGGTGAGAGGAGTGACTAAACACTCAGTTTGTGAACCCCATGTACGAGATTAACATTGGCTTGCCATTTCCCTTAGCATCATCATTGGGCAGGTAAACAAATTAATTAAAATTTATCTGTAGGTAAGGAACTTACGTTCTTCATCTGCTGCGTCCGCCCAGCTGTTTGCTGTAGCGATGGTTGTGGGCTCGGCAATGATGTCTGTGATGTTTGCTTTGACCCATTTTGGCTTTTTGGTTTTCTTGCCTGAAACAGATGGAGCATTCAGTATATGTATTGGTGACATTAAGCACTCGCAAATTTAACTACAGTGAATAAATTGATGACGCATTGCAAGTGAACGACCTACTCCAATTTTGGATTTCATGGGCATTGTAGTAACGTCTAAGGTTAGGATTTAAATGACTATATAGATTTTTTCGTATGTTTTGAGTTCGACATTAGTTTAACATGCTATTTAGTAACGTTCGTGCAACTCAGCGGTAAGAAATGTGGCCACGCGGTAAATCCAAATGTCTGCAGAGGTGAATAGATGACACGTTAGCAGAGTAATATATTTCTCTTACCAACATAGTAAATTTATTTATACTAAAGAAATATTTGTCAACAAAAATCAAGCAAGAAAAATGAAAATAGCGATTAATCTACAGCAAAAAACTAAGGTTTTTCATGTGACAAAATTAATAGAACTAACCTGCAGCGGCCATATTACAAGGCTGGGGTCAATGTTGCCATTGATTAATAATGTTCTGCATCGCGTCAAACCAAAGTTACCATGGCAAAAATAAATATAAAAAAATATATCCTTTATTTATTTGTATGTAACAGACAAAATTCATATCGAAAACAATCCGTGTTAAAATTAAATATACTTTAGAGTGTTTTTCAAAAGATTGATAGATATAAAATAGACAATGTCTGTAGGATTTACAAAAAGTATTGCCTGCTATTGCTAGGTGCTTCTAAATAGAATGTACTTCTCAGGCAAAGTGTGGCTGTACTGTTGGTAATTATTGCTCGGCCATCTCGAAAACATTTCAATCTATGGCTGGGCTATGTATTACATCTATATGGCCCATGACTTGAGATCGTAAACGGGCTTGTATAGCCACATGCAACAACGGCTGACGAAATGACAACTTATATACTCTTTGAAATGACACTCAAAAATTATTTATATTCCAGTCAAATTGTCGCTTAAAATGGGTTAAATAAACATTAAATTATTCGTCATAAAAAGAACTGCAACTAAATCGGAAACATTTCAACAACAAAAGTGAACGGTTGAGGAGGAAATGGCCAAAAATGAAAAATAGAAAAAAAAAAGTTTCGGATAAAAAAGTAAGTCTCTTTAATTTTTTAACCGACTTCAAAAAAGAAAGAAATTCTCAATAATTCGTCTGTATGATGTTTCTTTCGGCCTCGCGACCCAGGGGGCCTCGCGCCCCGAAAATGTATACATTTAAGTAAAAGCCGCGAACGCGTAAAAACATTTTTGCCAAAAAAAAACCATTTTTTCGCTGGCAGAGTTATTAATTAATCTTGCCCACATAAAATTTAGGTCTTACGCCGCCACTGTTTTTTTATGTATGTTTGTTTCGCGATCAAGATTGTTACTCGGGATATCGAATGAAACACGCAAATGGAGAGCGAGATTTTAGCGAGAACCCCGCAAATTGAAATTTATGCTCAGAATGCATATCGATCTCTAACAATCCCCAAACTACATAATTTTATGTTTATTCATTTCACAATTGACTGGACTGGACTGGACTATAAATAATTTAGGAATTTTATTAGAATGTCAAAGCCAACTAAAACTAAGCGTCAGAAAGGGATGCACTTATACCGGAAAACGAAACCACATTATAAATGGCCTGACAATATTTCAGTATTTTCGAATGTAAAGCGATCGTTTTGAAATATTTCCAGACACACTTCAAAACGCTTGGCCAAACCAAATCTATAGCCGGGCTAATACTGAACTATTGCATAGACTGGCTGTTGTTGCCGTGTTAGCTTAACGCGGTAGGTATGAGAAAGCAGGACGGGTGGTAACGGCATTCTCGAAGTGAACGGGTAGTATGAAGTTTTTTAGTTTTTATTTTTTAATTGCCGTTGGTCCCGTTAAAAAATATTTAGTAGTTTTTTTTTAAATTAAACTTTTGTTATTTTTATTGATTATAAAATTTATTAGATATTAATTTTTCAAAATGCATTTATACTCGTTTTTCATAAATTTTCATGTAGTCTATTATCCACCCACTTGGTCGTTTGCAAAAAATATATTGACTACAAGTATGTGAAACCTGTAAATGACCCTGTGGAATGCCTACTGGGTATATTAAATCAAAAACTAATCCACATATTATAACAACTGTATTTACGATTTTACAATATTATTTGAAATAAAAATTAATTATTAGGGGGTGAACTTTGGGGATTGATTTTACTCCTTAAACATGTTTTTCCGCTGATAAAAAAAATATATAACCCTTAGATAGACATTAGACGTAGAATAACATATTTCAGCGGCATTGAAATCGGAGGCGGATACCTGGGAACCTTTCCTTGTTATTTTTATAGAAAAAAATGCTGGTGTAGCCAAGCAAGAGAACCCACGGGCCTTCCACTAACATTCATAGAACTTTATATTAGATTATTAGGTATTTAGTTTAGCATGTACCTGACTGTGTTTTAAAATTTTAATATAAGAATGTATTTCAATCTTCACAGACACTATTGCCATATTTTACTTATTACTAATCTAATTAGCATATACAAAAAGGCGGGAATTTTTTAAAATTAAAACGTTTGACTGAATTAAATTACGAATACATGTTGCTGAGGTGTGGAGCTTTCTTATATCTCTAGAAAACTTTCTGTTGGAGTTAAAGGCGGTTAATACATTAATTATTATTTGATAATTACATAAGAATGCGGTGTAACTAATATTACATATCCTGTAGTTTTTTTATACTGACTGGCAAAGAGCTGACTGGCTCGGCGTTGACGATTTTCAATGTTGGGGTGTATCTCGAATTCTCGACTAGGCACAGCCGTACCTACGCATCGATGGGTCGTGGGTTCGACATGTTTATAATTTTCTGTAAACATGTCTTCCCCACGTCTTGTAACTTAGGGACACTGAACGGGTGGGAGGGATATTGAAATTCCGACCGGGTAACGAACCATCGTTCATAGATGGAAAAACCTTGAAGTGCATATCATTATCATATGATCATCAGTCTATGGATTTCCGAATTCTCGAAATAAAAAGTAGGTCGACAGCGCATCATTGACTTATATTCTGTGAATCTGCTGAGTTTTCACCTACCATCAAGTGAACCTCATGCTCGTCTGTCGATATCTAACATAAAAAAAGAATATTTTTTTTATTACAAAAAGGAAATGATTTACGTTAATCGATATTGTGAAAATGGACTTTACTAAAGCTTATTAATCTGTAGCGTCTAGGAGATAGAGGCCACAATTATATCAAAAGGGTTTAAATTTGAAAGGGTCTGATTGTGTGTGTGACAATAGGTGATACCATCAATATCAACTTGAATCTCTGTAAGTAGAGGCCCATTAAAGTTGAAGTTCTAAAATCAAACCCTTCAACTAATAATGCGACAACGCATTGCGAGTTGCGACATGGCGAATGTCGACTGACGTTTTTCCAATAGATGGCATTCACGTCGCGCACTTATACGGAACGGACGTGCCGTTAGTTCGCTCCGTAAAACGATTCGATATTAAGTTTTTTTTATGTTCTTTATAACTGGTAGTGACTGTATTTTAGCTAAATAAATTTGATCTTGAGAACGTTTTGCAACAAAGAGGTGAATTTTTGAGTGATTAACGGTGGTGATGTGATTCGTGTTGTGTTTACTTGCGGTGCGATGTCGTATTGGTACATAGTGTAAAGGCTTGTTTACAATGGGATATACGTCGAGCGGTACTGGGAGGGCGGCGCACGAGGCTCTGCTGGCTCGGCAGGATGCTGAGTTGCGTCTGATGGAGACAATGAAGCGCAGCCTGCAGGCTAAGATGAAAAGCGACAGGGAGTATGCTCTTGCGCTGTCGGCTGCCGCGGCACAAGGACAAAAGATGGATAAATGCGAGGAACTGAACGGTAAATATGAACGTTATCTAAATAGTATTGAATGATTTAACGCCTAAGTTAAAGGCCTAAGAGCCTTGTAAAACTTTAAATTACTCATTGCGGTAATTTTTTTATATAGGAAGTAGGTACCTGAAATTTTATTTCTAATAAGGTTATTCATTTCCTTATATTATGTGGAAATATACTTCTTTAAAAAGAATGGGTTATTATTTTATACATATCAGGAATCCTCGAAGATAACATCTTACAGCACTGAACCATCGCGTCATTGTCAAAAATATAGTGGGTAGATCTGATTCTGAATGTAACTAGGTCATTCGCCTTTACAGTAGTGCGAATTCTAATGTTGATTAATATTTCTCCTTCTCAATAATTATTATAGGGAGATAGTCATAAGCCTAAAACATAGAATTAATATTTATTATGACATCATAATAAGTATTTATTATGATAACATAGGTATTACATTTAAAAGAGCAATAGTGAATAGTGGATTCCCGAGTCCTCTAGTGGGGCATGGGGCAGACCCATTTCTATATCTGTTTCACTGATAAAAAAATTTTACAGGCAAGTTAGTGTATCAGCCTTTTGTGCAATGCCCGACTGAAACGCTTATTTTTTAATTTGGTTTCCGTGGGATTCGAACCCATGTCCTCCAGTGCTCACATCGCGCTCACCACTGAGCAACCAGGTCAAAATATGCTTACTTATTTTTCATTAAAAAAAAGATTTTTAATATCTACTGCATATTTCTTATTTCATTTAATTAAATTATACTTAAGTGTATCCTAAAAGGACATTAATTAATAAATAGTGAGAGGTGAGTAGTAGGTATATCTTCCAAAACACTTCTTCCATATTTAATTGAACTGTCTTTTGGATAAGGCTTGCTTTTTGGTAAAAATTCATAAGAATAGTCTGTTTATTTTAAATTACCTACTTTTTTTCGTAATTTGTAATTTTGTATGTATAGGATCAGTGATAGCGTCAGCCTGGCGAACCATGACCGAAGAGTGGGAGAACACCAGTCGCCAGATCAAGACCAATGCTGAAGCATTGGAGTCTCGTGCTCTGGACCGTCTGAACACATTGATGTCAGAGCGGCGGAAAGCTCGCAAAGCTTATCAAGAAGATCATACTAAAATATCATCGCAGTTCACTCAGGTAGGTCGCACGCCAGTAAACAAATAGAACATATTAACAATATAAGGGGTAACATTGTCTTTTATTAACGCGAGTATCACACATTTAAATAAAATACTGTATACCGGATTAAAACGCGTAAATGTAAAATTAGAAGCATTTAATATGTATTTCTTATTGACGTTCATAAGTGTACATTGTGTTACCTAAATTAATAATATTATTTTTGAATGGAATTGAATATGGCAACTTTGTGACATTTCAAAAATCAGACAACTGTCATCTTTCTGTCTCCCCGCGACCACGGTTGCTGAAAAGCATCCGAAACGTCGGGATAAATAATTTAAACAATATAAACAATAAATCGCGTTTTAATCCGGTATACAGTATTTTATTTAAATATAAGGGGTAACCCCCTAATAAATAGTTCAGGAAAATCATCATACATTATCATCGAAATGATGAGTTTCAGCTGTCTGTTTTCGGTATTTACGCCTTTTTAATTTATATCCAAAATTAAAACAAAAAGGTTAAGTTTATTTATAATAATGAAATGAATGATAATGAATATATTGAATTTAAAATAAATGTCGCATTCGATTTTAGAAAGTAAGATTTAATCAGGATACTGACAATACACGTTATATCGGATATTTTTAACGTAAGTCATACAGTGTGTATGTTCTTAAGTCATTATAAAAATAAACATTGTTTTTTTGGTATAGGCATTGGCTACGAAAACGATAAAGTCCACTTTGTATCTGATTGCATTGGCTATAATAATCCAATCTATTAATAATTAATTATTAGTTTATTACCCTACTGCTAACGGTTTCTTTAGTCCGTATTCCACTTCGAAATCGTTTTTTTATCACCGCCGTAAATTTTTACAATTATTATTGTGCGAGTATATTACTACTAGTGCAAATTTTACTAGTTTCATATCACCGTGTCCAATCACGTTCCGTTTTCGATTACTGCACTGACTCATTTCTATTTGTGTATTATGTCACAATTTACTCCAATGATGTACGCACCCAATATCACGTAATGTACAAAAGTAGAATTCTTATTTTTTTGTATTATCCGTCGTATACTCAACATTCTAAATAAATGCAAAAATGAAATGTGAACACATTTGAAATAGCGATAAAAATGAATGACGAAATGCCTCGGTCACAAAACCACTTTAGCAACATCCTTGACTTTGTCACTTAACATAAATAAAAAATATTGGACAACCGAGTAGCTATCGATAACCAGTATTTGATTAATATGTGATTAAACGTCGGCGATCCGTTAATGGCTACCTTATCTAGTTTCCATATGCGTCCATCCGTTTCCTCTATCACTAGACGCGTTTAAAGTGCCTTCCATAAATTAGGTCTTAAAGAACGACGTAAGAAAGAACTGTGCCGATCCGGTTGACCAACTGTTAACATTTCCAATCTCAGCGTAGGTATGTCGATCGATTCTATCGGTTTCAGTAAATTACTTGCGGTACTGTGGCCACTTGATGAATAGCATCGTTTGATGATGTCGAGTTGATAGCAATCAATGCGATTATATGCAGTTATTTAAATTGTTTAACGATTTCTTGATGCTATAGTTATTACAAAATACAAGATATCATGCAGACGGCGTTCGTTCAGAACGGTTTGGAGTCGCGCCAATTTTTCTATCGATGTAAATAAAACGTACTGTTATAGCTTCTCCCGCATGTTATGTATAAGTTTGCCATCTGTTAGAAACATGCAATTGTCTTACTAGAACGCGAAACTAGGATAGCATTTAAAAATAAACTTTTTGGTCTTCGTTTCTCGATAAGATTACGCCAATTTGCATATTATTATGTATTTTAAAGCTGTGTACAGAAATCGTTCAGATTTTATTTATTCCGAGTAGTCAGTGTGTGTTAAAATTATTCTTAGCGAGCGAATTTTGAGCATATTTTACAAAGCCAGCTTTAACATGAATAAAACACTTTAATGAATGAGTCCTTTGAAAGAAACTTGGAATCTGAAATAACTCTGAACATAATTGTCAATAGTTTTAGAAAGTAACGTTCAAGGCAATGACTGACGACTGTCATGAATCTTAGGGAAAGGACATTCATGGACACTTGTGTGTGGCGGAATTCAATTTACTTAAGTAGAAAATCGTTTACTATCGTTTAAAGAGAAGTCGTCCCCTTATAGAATCGAATGAGGCATTTTTTGCGATTTTGTCACATACTGAAGTTACAGTAATAATATTATTAAATTGTACTTGTTCTGAAAAATAAAACGTTCAGTCTAGAAAAGTATTTGCATAATATATTTAAATTACAGTTGATTTGATCATAAGAGGAATTCATATTCTAACATGAAATCCGGTTGTAATTTCATTATTTCATAGTTTCGCTGATTAAGTCCTAGAATCCTAGATATATATATATAGAATCTAGAACTTGTGAAACAAGTGTAAGAAGAAGTAACTGGGCCAAAAGAATCGTGATCAGCGATACCAACTTGTCTTACATCTGCCAATATCGACCCCGTTCTGTGTTAACACTGCGCTCTGGATTTACGAATATAACAAATATCATTAGATTTTCAAAAAGCAACGAAAGTCGAAACTATGAAGGAGAATATTAAGGACATAATGGATTTTGATATTGTACTACCTATACTGATAAAGTAACTCATATTTTATACGGTTAGGTGTGTTTTCATGTAGGATTTCTATTTATGTTCTTTCGTTGTCATATCACAGTTTCATCATCATTACATATATATTTACTTATTATACATTGCATAAGCTATTATACAATAGCTTGTGATGCGTTTTTTTTCATTATTCTTCCAATTGGACATTTGTGAAAAGTTTAAATACATGTCAAATCATTTATTATTATAGACGGGTATTTTTTAAAATATTGAATTATTTTTTTTATTTCATTAATTTTGTCCCTGTAAGATCGGAATTCAAATATTTTATTAGACACAGGTACATAGGCTACGCTGCAGCTGTATCGAAAATATAACACCAAACAATTATGTAGCTATAGTAATTGAATTCCAATAGATTCGATAGCGTGTCTAAACACTATGGTAATCGAGGAAGATTTGTTAAATTACGAAATTTTAAACTATTGTGTTCAATGTATACTATGGGATTGCTATTCTCAGTTAAAAATAAATATAATTCTTAGTTTAAATACTGTATACCGGATTAAAACGCGATTTATTATTTATATTGTTTAAATTATTTATCCCGACGTTTGGGATGCTTTTCAGCAACCGCGGTCACGGGCCAGACTCACGTATTTTATTTAAATGTGTGATACTCGCCTTAATAAAATACATTAATTCTTAGCCTGCATCATTAGGATCTGCATAAGCCAACTCAATGAAATAGGGCGTAACATAAATCAAAACGACTGATTTTGTCATTGTTTATTTGATAGCATATATCTTTGTGTACTACCAGAAAATGATTATTGAATATGAGCCAAAAAGTTCATCACGTTAAAACATATAATATAATAGCAAAATGCTTTAAAAAAGTAGCGAACTGCATACGGACTCTCCCACGGAGCATTTCGACCGCACCGTATTTGTAAATATTATTATAAAATACGAATTTCAAATCCAACCGACCAATTTAACATTTAATGTTTGATACCAAATGAGTATATTCTATTATTTTTAAGTAATGTACACTACAAATTCTATAATAAATAAATAAAATGCATATTTTAATTGTGGCATAAGGAATTTGCATTAGAAAGTTGATTGTTAATTTATCATAAAACCTTATGCATTGCATACCGAGAGCTTATACCGACTGTCCTAATTACATCCTTATCATTAACAAGTCAAATACTTGCCATACTTCTTAGATGTCTTTGTATGTATTCAGCGTGTGTGTTCCTTATCTGTGGAATTTCCTTTTACCGATATCATTATCTGTTGCATACTGGCCAAGTCCAAGGTCAACGGTGAAACCTCAATCCACTTCTGTTTTGTTTAAAAAAGAACACGTAGTTTGAGCAGGTATAGGTAGTAATTCTCGGAATACAAAACAAAAACGTTTTTTTGATAGTTAAATTATATACTTTTATCACACAACTGATTTTAATGGAATTTGGTATAGTAAACTAGAGCCCGTCGTTTTTCAATGCGAGTCTTGTCACAGACAAATATTTTCCAAAATTATTTGACAAAGTATTATGTTATATTGTCTTTTATTAACGCGAGTATCACACATTTAAATAAAATACGGTATACCGGATTAAAACGCGATTTATTATTTATATTGTTTAAATTATTTATCCCGACGACGTTCCGGATGCTTTACAGCTGTCTCCCGCGACCACGGTTGCTGTAAAGCATCCGAAACGTCGTCGGGATAAATAATTTAAACAATATAAATAATAAATCGCGTTTTAATCCGGTATACAGTATTTTATTTAAAAGTATTATGTGTTATTATAATTATAGCTTGTCGTATTGAGTGCAGCGTGCAATCACTAAACACTTGACCCCTGCCAATTTGTAATGTTGTTCCCACGGTACCATTGTTACGGTTTCATTGTATCCCTATAGTTCACGTTTCACAATAGGTCATTTACGTGGAGTGAGTTCTATTTATAGCTCTCGTAAATTAGTATTGACACTGTATCCAATTTTATTACGTATGGTTTAATCGATTATATTTAGGATGTGCTATCATAATACACGTTGACCTTACTAGTAAACGGTTACCTTAGTATTTAGTAACTATAACGTAATAATTTGAATTCGACATATTATCATTGTGTATTAGAAATTGACATACTAGTAGAAAGACCTCAATAAAATTTGATAATAATATGTAATATGTAAAGGGGTTCTATATTGTATTGTTCATTCCTGTTTATATTGTTACTCTTCTAGATTTGTGACGATGAGGGAGTATAAGTAAGATAATAATATTTTTAATAATATCCATATCTTCTTCCAATAGTTTAGTCAAGACTTAAGATCAAATAGATCAGGTTTTGTAAAGTTTTGCGAAGCTCGTTAAGTGATCGGTCTGTCGGTGGACCTGTTATTTGCGTTCAACCAACTTTGGTCCTACCTATTGGTAACTTAAGCCTCTTTCATCTTGCGTAAAATTACCCTTTGCCTCAACCGCATTTGTTGTTTTATCTCGTTTTTTGTCTGGATAATCCCGGCAGAATCAACGATCCCATCAATTCATCAACATAACACTATGATGTTTTATAGTATTAACATGATTACACATTATATTAAAGAAATAAAATCCATTCGAATGTATAAAATTGAAAATAGTGATAAAATGACCATAAAATATCGATTAAAGCTGAACAATGGCAAATAATTAACCTTCTAAAATTTAGTTATTTGGCGTGGCCGCATGAAATATTGTTTTAATTGCGACGGCAATAGATTAGAGGATCTTGATTGTTCGCCAAATTGAACGCGGTCTGTAATTAGGTGCCTTGATAGGATGCAGTTTTGATAATCTCTATATATAAAAATATATGTTTGTATATAGAAAATTGCTTAACTACACCGGCGTTCGACCGATCACCATGTAAATTGGCACGTAGGCGGTAGGATATGCATGTTTTTCCTAGAGAATGGTTTTATGCCATCCGCTTTGTTTTAACCCGCCAGCTAGGCAAATATAAATAACTTTTGGCAGTCATTTATACTTAATTGCAGGTTGTAGAACATCAAATAAATCTACTAATTGAGATATTTTTTACGTCTTATATTGAAAGACTAGTGTGAGGTGAGGATTCTTTGGGGTGTTAAAAATCAAATAATATATGGTTTGATCGGTTCGTGATGCAACTGCTTTGTCTTAGTCTCATAGCCAAATTAAAACCTTTATATTTTAGCTATTTTAGTCAACCTGTATTAAGCAAAATACTCGCAGACTTTAGTATAAATAGCATGTATGTAAAGGGTACATTGGAAAATATTTATTAACCTGTGCTTTAAGTCAGTTTAAAGAAAAATATACGTCGGTGGCAAATCGAAAAATATGTTCACGTTTTACGAGCGCTTCTACTTATGTTGAATATTGTAAGTTCATTCGAGGCTGGCTCACCGCCGAGTTTCCCAGAATTACATGTCGCATTGCTCTAAATAGTTCGTTGCACTGTCTCGTCTGTGGTTTTTAAATTGTTTTGCCTTATATTAAAATTTAATTATTATTTCTTATTTTTATTTAAGAAAAATAAGAATAAAGGTAGAGTTTACGTACTGTGAAAACGTATGTGGATAGTTTTACCTGGAATGGCCTAGAAGATATATTGGTTTCCGTTAAAGTTAAAAAATGTAACAATCGAACAGGAGTTTGTAAGATCTTTGCTTGAAAGGAAAATGGATAACTGAATAGACTACGTAACTGAATAGACTACGTCTTTCTAAAATTAAGCAATAAAAAGAGACACAGCCTTATCCATAACCTAATTTGACTTTGACGACTATGAGGTAGGTAAGTTTTATAAACATTGTTATTTAGTTAGGATTTTGAAAATTTCACTTCTGATGAGCTAAAATAAGTGGTGGAAGGTCCGAGCATCTCAATAACGATGTCACTGGCAAATTGTTCACCACAGCAATTACGCTATATTTTAAGCAAGGACTTTATTAAAGTCCTTGATTTTAAGTTAATAATATGTTCACGGCTTTGTTTTTTTTTGTGCGATATAAAGCGAAGGTTTACATGTTGTTTGACGTCACGTCATAATATCAGGACTACACGGACAAGTTCCGTGACCGCACACTGACCGCGGCTTTAATGAATCTACTCTGTCTACCTGTGTGACATTTCCAAAAATGATCTTGTTGATCAATTTCATTCTATTAGTTTTAATAAGGACGTTGTTTCGTAGACAATTTCATTCAGAATCTCTATTTTTTCGTCTTCAGAGATTTTCAGGTATTGTATTCCTTCTTTCTGTCCATTCCCTTCCATTCCTGTCCGTCATCATTTAACTGCCCTTGTTTTCCATATACCGCTATATTACAGGTGCTGCTAGTGATGGCTGAATTATGAAATATTCAGCCACTGACAATGGTTATGAGTTTCAGATGTTGTAATTGATTATCTTATGTAATAAAGAGGTTAAGTTTGATGGTATAATTGGGGACGGCTGTGGTTACTTGAGTGGTCTACATACAATTCTAGAAAAACTATACTTTTTACATTGAAGGCGCTATTATTAATTGCTAGTATATACTTACAGTACATTGTCAGAATTTTCACAATACGTTTTAAAACAAATATTTAATAAACTTTCTGACACTAAAGACATTATGTCTTAATAATTATGGCTATAAGTTATGATCACCTAACGGATTCGAAAAACCAGTCAACTCTCATGAGGTGGACCTACGGATTATGCATAAATGAATTATTTTACTAAAAATTCTTAAATTTATAATACTCTTCTCTACTCTTTTTATACTAGAATAATTATTATTTTGTACTTTTTTTAGATACGCTCCTCATAGGCATTTCTTTCTAAGGCAAAATATTATAAAAGTTAGAAATGTAATTAAGATACCCAAGAAAATACTATTACTTTACTGCGGAACCATAAATACAAAAAGTATGGTTATTATTTAAGCGGTGGCATAATATTTTAAAGTTTAATTGTTCTGATAACGTAATATCGTGGGAAATAAAATGTAGGTTATGACTTTTTATGTGGCGATTGTAATAAATTGTGTTAGTATTCCCAATTCTCATCAACAATACATTTTGCAAAGCTTATTACAATGTAGTTACGTGTAGCTACGTTATGGGTGAATATTTATAATTTTCCAGAGATCCCTCCCTATCAAACTACATAACTGACTAAAGGACAAGCATCCATTGTCATGCAATAAATTAAAAAAAAAAAACAAAATCTTTATAAGCATACAATATAAAAAACTCTTCCCGTCATAACAACTATTGTATTGAAGTATTTAATACTTTTGGGAAAACTTAACCATATTGTCCTTTTTATTTTTTTTAATTCATTCATACGTTAAACCTTAAAAATGGAACCTATATTACAATATAGTAAAGTCTATATTAATCAGGGATAATACATATTTTAATTATTACCTCAGTATTGCAGATTCCACAGATTGCCCTTTACAAACAAATCAAACTATATTATATTATGTACTTGAGTAGAATACTTATATATTTATGTATTATTATTTGACATTTAACATAAGTAGAACTGGACAGAGTAGATGCACTTTAAGAAATCTATATATAGTTTATTTTTTATTAAAACCTACATGATAACCTTACTAAAAGACTCCAATAAGTTTCGTATGAATCAGTAAACATTCACACTTATTATAATATTGTTTCTACAGTTATTATGTAATTATAATGTTTGCCTGTGATTGGAGATCCAATTCTTTATTATTCACGTGCATATTCAAAATATCTGATCCTAGTATCAGTAGCCATGCATAGATAAATTCTCTATTGTACACAAGAAAGATTATAAGTTAACAAAGAGCTTAAAATTTGGTGACACAAATAAACATTCAATCTTTGCACAACATACGGTCGGCCTAATCGCAATCTCTATCAGGCAAACCTTTGGGAATTCAGTAAAACAATTATAATATTAGTGGGTATGTCATAACAAGCAATCGTACACTAAAAGTGTCCAAGAAGGGTGTATCTAAAATATTGTACAATTTTATACAAGTCATGTGCAGATATAATATGAAGATTGAAGATAGCTTAAATTGTAATATCAAGATAAATTTTTTTTTAAAGAAGAAAGAATAAAAAAACAAAAATGCACTTATACATATGTCAGTAGCTATTTATACGGTTGTAGTTATACATATTATTTCTTCACCCACCTATATCCGGTTTTTATCCAGTCGCGATCTAATATAGATATTTAGCACATAGCACCCAAGTGGAGCTCAACTCCTCAATTGAAGTGTCAACTCTGAGGTCAATTGCCAATATCCTTTCTGATTCTTGGTGTCTAATTGCTTACTTCGAGATATCTATATACATATATAACGCTTATTTCTACAATTATGACACAGTGTTATATCTAACAATAATAATATAAATTAATTCTTGAGGAAAATAATAATTATTAATAATGGAAAATATTATATTATGTAGTATCAAACACTAGGTATTATTCTGTATTATTCATTATGAATTCTGGAAACTCATGGAATCAATTTTACGTTTGCTTCAGAAACGAACTAAATATGCACCTAATATTATGGAATTGTTTTTAGAGAAGTTTCGTATTTTTTTATATTGCCTGAGGCAAAAAAGGCTGAAAAAGATTGATTTTTGTCTTTTTTGCTTCTAATACGAAAATGAAGGCCTTCTATTATACCACATTTCAAATGCTAGCCTTGCGAATATCCAGCCAACTAATTAAACATAACTGGTTGCCAAATAATTTTATATTCGTTACGTACGTAATATCATCTGCATCAGCTCTTAGTATTTATTTAAAATATATCAGAAGTAAGTAATAAAAAATGATATTATGATATTTTCTAAAGAAGCGATCTCAGAGTTGAATAATTTATAGATAATATTACTCAATACTCAGGTACCAAGCATCCGTACTCCATAGCACAAAAAATTAAAGTTGACAGCCAAGATTCAACATTATAAATTAATGAAAAGATAGGATGAATATTAGGGTTCGAATTTTAAAAAGGCGGTGCGTTTAACCAACTGGTTATGTTTGTTAAAAAAAGTGAGTTCTTCTATTTGCCTCTGACCTCAGGTCCTTTTGACAATGGCTGCCAGAATGAAATATGGCGCGTCGCTTACGAAAAAGAGATTAGGCTGATATTCTTCATATTATATTGTGTAGATCACGATGCGGCAAAGTTTGTCATTTTACGATTCATGTATTTTTTAATCACATGTCAGTGATGAAGGTTGAATGTTTTCTTAGGTTGTTTGGTATATCCTTAGAGACATATAAATAATCTCAGGGTATGTCATATGGTAAATTCGTATCATGTTGATTTAAATTAAATATAGGGAATTCGTGACGAATAACGATATACTATATTTGTTATAATGTGTAAATTAATGTTTCGAAATTAATTCGCAATGTAATTGAATAATAATTGTTGTTACAGTTTCAATACGCTAATTAACGATAAAAATCTAGATAGTAAAGTCGTAAAACAAGTAATTCATCATTGTCAATTGTCATCAGGGTCATAAGCGGCACTTAATAACGTATGATCTACTTATTCATGTTCCTCTAACAGATAACAGAATCGGTAACGTTGTAAGCTAACCTGTGTACCGGCTAACACAATAGTTGCCGACGTCTCCGACCGGCGAGCCTTCTCGGAACCGGTCTTCGCTCCTGAGGGCAGCGTCCGCCGAATTTCGCGTCGACCACCCAGTGGTCTGCACCTTAAGGCCTATATTTATTACTAGAAACGTCATTACTCCTGCCTGTGGCTATGAAATCGCAACTAGAGACCACCCGTCGGAGTGCAAGTTGTATAATAAATAATCTTCGTGTAATTTGCTAGCGTAATATTATGTCAAACTGAAGTATGAAATTGTTTTGGGATGCGGAATACATCGGATAATTGTCATCATAAAATTTTGTAGTTCTGTTTTGAGAGCTTTTTTATCTTTTATTATTCACAAATAAAATTACAACAGTAAATCTAGCTAGATTACTACAGTTGCCTCGCTGATGCCACATTCAATAATGATGACGCAACTACTAAAATATATTGGCAGCGATTATAAAGAACTACTCCTAAGACTAAGACATTGAAAATTACTGAAAATTTAATGAGATCGTTAACTTCTAAATGAGAGAATTTAGGACGTTGAAGTATGAACTCTTACGTGTACCTACGTCATTTTTATATAAAAGATGCTTTATGTCAGAACTTGTAACGGAACAGGTTGATGAAACATAAACCGTCTTGAATATGATACTGGTAACCAATGTCTGTGTTTAAGCCTCGATAAATCCCGAGGCAATAAGCCCAGCCCTGACCACAGTTCATTGAGTAAACCTGTAGTTGCTGCGGGCTGCGCGGGCGCAACATTGTGAATGTGTGCGTCTGCGTGTTCAGCCTTTGTTCGTTGTTAACTTATTGAAGCTCGCGCGGCCGCGGCGCCGTTCTCCGACTCTTTTCTATACTCCTAACAGTTGTTATTGTATATTTTATTGATGCTGTTGATTTTTTCCCACCATCGATCAGTGAGCGAGATCGTTTTCGTATTGAAGTATTAGTTTATGTTGAGAATCATTAACACGTCGCTTTTTGACAATTGAACAACGGACGTATCGTATTGATAACAAAGTAATTATAGAATAATTAAAATATACTCCTACTGTAAATCAGGTTTGTTTTAGATAGGCTTTTTCTTATAATTTCTTAACCAAATAATAAAACTGATATTAATATAGAATAATATAAAAACATATTTTATATTATTCTATATTTTGTTATACCTACTTATGATTAATTATACCTATATTAATAAAGACTCTTAAGGGGTCTTTCATAAAGTACGTTACACTTATTTCGTGATTTTTTGACCCCTCTCTCGTCCTTGTCACAGTTGGTCACATTTATGAGACCTCCCCCTCCCTTATGTGCTGTCACATAGATGATGGGTACAGTTGAAAATATTTTTAAGTTTTTCGTTAATAGTTCGGCATTATAACACTTAGATGTCTAAGATTTTGAAATGTGACGTCACGAAACTTAGGACCCTTAGGGGGAGGGCCTTTGTCACACAATGTCACGCTTCGTCGATCCCCTCCTCCCCCCTTAACGTCTGACGTACTTTATGGATGGTCCCTAAACTAAAAATTATTATCCTAATGTTAGATAAGCATATTATATATAGCAACATTGACATAGTCAATATAGCAAATAGGTATTCACTGAACAAGTTTTCTCCACAGCAGTAAGTAGTTTCTAGGTCCACCGTCCATTCAGACGACGGTGTTATAGATGGGCAGGTTTCGAGCCGCCAGGGAAAGTTAAAACTTTCTGAATACTGATCGGTTAAAAGTAAAAGCGACCTCCATGTGATTCGTAATTCAAATAGACTATGCAATAATTCTTGCATAAGACTCCATTTTAGAATATACCTAATCATAATATTTATTAAGACGTCATAATATTACGTTGACATTTCATGGACTGAAAATTAAATCGCGTCATAATAATATGACTGCATTGCATAACGCGAAGTGAAGCAAGTTGAAGTTCCACGAAAAGGTGACGATTTTTTTAAAACTACCTTGGAATTTAAAAAAAAATACTTGGCGTGGATATAAATTGCGTGCTAAACTCGTTGACATTTTTGTTTGAATTCATAGATAACGTGCATAAGGTAAATAACCTGACCTAGTTCTTGGCACCAACAACAAACGCTTTTGAAGTTGATGTAATTTACTTCAATATTATGTATAAGGAGAGTGAAACAATATATGACTTAGTAATGATGCTAACAACAAAAGAATCTTAAATACAATACAATAAACTCGAAAAAAAGGACAGACACGTTATGCTCTTTTTAAATCGGTTTAGTACAGATAAGCGCATATTTGTTTAGCTGTTTAAATAGTTTGGTAGCAGTACACGCGACTATACCGAGAATCCGTCATTTGCTTACCAGTAATATAATTTATCTTTATTTGGTATTCTTATTATCTCGACATAACGGATGTTTGATAATTATTATCTCCCTAACAAGGTTTACCATGCGTTCTCTAAACTGAAGACATGAAAGCAAAAAAATGCGTAACTTTAATGTCGTTGTGTAACCAATAAAAGATAAACCATAAAGGCTAAGATGGACAATTAAAAACAACTTTTGAATTCCAATTAAACTGGTTCTTTCTTCGCTACATTACAATAGAGCATACAAAAACAGCATTACCTATAAATAAATAGCTAATAACGGTAAACCATTTTAAATATGGAATTTCAGTGCGATTTGAACTATGTCCAACTTTAATAATATAATGCAGATAGAAGAGGTACTTATAGGTATACAATTAAAATTACTATTAATGGGCAAACTATCCGGAATGCTGGTTGGCTGTGTCAACGGCCTGCGTGATGTTTACAATCTTACCTGCAAGACAATGTAATGTAAATTCAGTTTTGTCCTGCTCTGTACATACTAAACAGTTAGGTGTAAGAACCGCAAACAACATACTGCATTCTTTCGTTTGTAGGGAGTTTAAATACTACTTGTAGTCTACAAGTTTTAGCTTATTAAGCTATGTTACATATTAAAATTTGACCACATTCAAATATTCAATCCCGAACCCATGCAAGCCGATTCGTATGACAAGATTTATTTATCAAAAAGAAAATAAAACATCGTGATAAAATGCAATTATAATTAATTCTGACCATATTGACCATGTTCTTGATTTGGCTGGGAAAATGCTGTAGATTTTTATTAAGATTTCCGTACCTACTACGTCAAACGTTGAATAAATTGCCTCGGACTAGGTGTAAGACGTATATTTAAATAACTTTATTTGTGTCTTAGGCTATCATATAATTCCTGTAGGCGTGCTGCTTCTAATTGGTACACCGCCGAGCCGTGGGATCGCCGCTGGCGGTCTTTGTCGCTTCACTCCAGCCATTTTTCTGAGAATTATCTTAATACAATCGATTTCTTACACATATATTTGAGTGTCATATTGTTGAATTTCTTAATATTTTGTAAAAAATACTTATTCGTTGTGCTACTTCTTCCAAGTCAGCAATGGTGCTAAAAGCATGTTCTTTTTAAAGAATTAATAGAAAATGATATAGATATTTCGGAGTTTGATCACTGACAAATCTAAATAGTGAGAATTATGCCGCGAAGTTTACTTACCTTTAGTGCATCTACGTTTTTCCAGACTCACCTCACAATCCAGTCTATCCTCTATCTTCAAAGTTTCTGAGACCTTAGTAAAAGTAGTTCTCCTTCGGTACATATCTAAGAAATAGCTAAAATGATAAAATCTGATCTAGTTCACATCCAATATATCAAAATAGAAGGCCCATATGAACAGTTGGGCAATAACCAGTCCAACATACGTAGTGCCCAACCTTAGGAGCAATTAAACGTACTCACTAACGTGTACACAATAAAGCTGAGGCTATATCGTAAAGCTACGCACACGCGACACTAATCATCTGCGCTACACATTTTTTGTGTAACTAATAATATAAAAGGAGAAACGTATTGGCTGACTTATTCTATCAACGTACAGCTTAAATTGTTGTTAAATTGTTGTAATTGTTGATCTACACCAATGAATATGATGTAGAGAATGAAAGTAAGTCTATAGAAATATGAATGTTTTTAAAGTGAGATTACATTCAAAATGGGTAAGTTGTAAGCAAAAGCTAGTATTAGTATAATATATTATTAGGTATGCAATATGTATGTAGTTGTTTACGGTGGCAAAGAAATTGAAGTGTGTTTCGGGATTAGTAGAGAAGAAGCTTTCATTAATTTTTCGTAGATATCCCACATGTTAGTCTGTGACGACATTGCTACTATGTCAGGTTGATAATAAAATGAAATTTTATTTCAAAATACATACATATATATTACATTATATACATCACGTCTCTTTCCCATTGTTTGGCAAAAAACACGGAATAACATAATTAAAAATTAATAATTTTTTATTTCAAAATAGTAGATAATATTGCCATGTTTATTTTTTTTCTCACATCTGCAAATAAAAAATACATAAGTACATTTTATATTGCACGCTTTCCATATGCTAGATATTCTCGAATCTGTGATGTAGCAAAATTATATCAAGCAACTTTTCCGACGGTTCATCGCTGAGCGTAATCGCCTTGTATGTGTTGATCCTAAGACGCTTAACAGTAAACACCAGTAAATTATATACAGTTGTCAACGTCACGCTCAGCACGTGTTGTGCGTGTGGTGAAAGCCAGGTGTTCAACCCAGGCCACACCTTTACTTCCCTGTTCATTCACACGTATACCATACACAGACTTTATGAAGATCGTACCTATTTGAAAACGATTATATTATGCATTTTTTTCTATTGATACAGAGTGCCTAGCTTAGCTTTTTCGATAGTCGTTCGTGCTAGGCCCTCCGATCTCTTCTATCGATAGTGTAGTCCGTTTTAGCGGTAGAACATAGAGTAATCATTAATTATTTATTCGATGATTAAATACAAACTCCTTATTAACAGTTGTACTTGAGTTGAAGTTAGTATATAATATAATTCATAGATGGAAAATCCGTGAAGTGTATATTGCGGGTTTCGGTTTCAGTCTATGGATTTCCGAATGCTCGAAGTAAAAAGTAGGTCGACAGCGCATCATTGACTGATGTTCTGTGGCTGAGATCACCTACCATCAAGTGAACCTCATGCTCGTCAGTCGTCTGTGGATCTAACATACAAAAAAAATTACATCAATAAACTTAGTTAATATAACTTTTGATTTTTGTATAGTATTGAATTTCTATTCGGCAATATCCAGTAATGAAATTTACATAACATAATTTCTAATGTTTTATTCTCAAACAAAATGAATGTTAGGAACGTAAGATACGTGACGTCACTAGCTCCGGGGTGTATTCCGATTGTCGGTACCGTCGCATGCACAAGCACTTCATTGAATACATTCCAAATTACCTCTCTCCCAATGACTCACGGCCAGTTCAATTAAAAAGTTACTTGCAACTTGCGAGACATGTTGTCCCTTATTATCAACATTCTTTATGACGCATTGGCTTAATTTTCCTTGTATCAAATTGGTTATTGAGCGTAACGTTTTTGATTCTGTATTACATTGGTGTGATGGAATTCGCTTCACAAGTTCTCTAGTTTTTTTTGCATATTAGTTATTAGCTGCTCGTAGGAAATTAAATTTGTTTTAAATTAAAATTAATTTAATTTGGTTCATGATTGTACTAGTATTTATCATAGGATAATGCATATAATGCGATTTCAATATTGTTTCTTACACAGTAATGTTTCATATGCTCAATCTACCTATTATAGCCACTCGCTTATTATTCTAGAATTTATTAACTGAGCTTTATAGTTAGTCATGCAATGCAATAGGGATGTGGTTAACAGTCGTGTGCGGACGTAACGCTCTATACATTTCTATGAAAGGAAATTGTTAATATTAACTATAATACAATGAACGATAGACGGTGCTCCGTTATATACAGTAAGGCTCCATTGTCATAGTGATAATATAATAATTGGTAACATAGTCGGTTTGCAGAAAAGGGAATTTTCTAACTACATTAGTTTAGTTCCAGTTTTAGTCAATATTTATTTTGCATTTTTTTTACTTAAATAAACTTTGTAAACAGGTTTATTAATATCGGGAAAAATAAAAACAATGCGGTAAAGTTCTTTTAAAAGGTAATATCACATTCATTTATGTAGATATAAACAACGTAACGTAGAACTATAATACCACAAGGTTTTTTTTTACTTCCAGCCTTAAAAGTTAAAAAAATTGGCGCGGGCGATGATAAGACTAAAAGATACTTATCGATATTCCTCATACCACCCTTTATATTTGTGACATCGCTAGTTTATGGTTTCTGTGTTATTATAGAGGGCAACCGGCCTAGCATGACAACCGCGACAAAATTTTCTCGACCGTTTTCTCGTGTTTTAATCGATTATCTCTTTATTTCTTCCGGGTCTATCATGACAATAACACTTAAAACTCGATTTTTAATATCAAAAACAGATATATTTGTCGATCGAGATATCTTTTCTATCAATATTGTCGATGTTGAGATATAATATAACGAGATATCTTACATCTTAGTTTGTCTTCTCTCGTCCGCGACATATCTCGTGGCGGTCATGCTAGGCCGGCAAATGTAAGAAGCACATTTTTCGCTAACGTCTCAACTAGATATTGTTGATGGTGACCTACATACTCGCATAGTTCATCGTCGCAGGCGCAACGCATGCCGATCGTACGTTTTGATTGCATGATCTACGAGTCATCGACATTCAATGACATCATACTACTAAATATTAAATATTACGAAATTTTCTGATATTTGATACTACCAACAGTTAGTTAATTATCAGTAGAACATCGAATCACTCGATAGTCGATACTAACAATAAATTATTATCGTATTTGAGTGCATCAGAACATTGGATACTGCCAATTATTGTCTGTTTTGTAATGCACTAAACGTTCAGTGAACGTAATAATATTAGTTCCAAACTATTGATAGATTTTTATGCCTCTTAATTTTATTATTTGATTATAAGTAGAGGAGTAATTTGTGTTTTTGGAGTAAGGATGCGATCTAAGTAGGTATACATGATATAAGCGTGTGAAGCTGTGTTATAAAGCATACTTAAAATATTATGCCATTTTTTATCATCGTCTTTCAATGTCAATAGACAACCATTGTTATTTGTTACGGGAATGCAAGAGTCAAGAAAGCAGGTCAAATATAGCCGTTAAACGTGCCAAAAACATTGTAATTTGTTGCTTCATTTGATACGGTGACACCGGTTAGCGGTTACAGATATTATTTCTATTTTCACTTTTGTTAACAATGCAATACTTTCTTTTTCTTTAGTTCCTCAAATTATAAAAAAGTATAAAGACAACATTATTAAGAGGATTATCAAAATGACACGTGTAACACCGTGTGGTTGAAAAGGATTACTCGTATTTCTTTAGGTCGACGAAAGTTAATAAAACTAATTTCTCACATGTGACAATTGACAAAGTATAATAATTATTAATGTTTGTTAGGGAATATACCAGGGGCGGATCCGTCCTAGGCCTACTCAACTAATGTGAAATACTGTACTACACTAAATTAAAGAAAATATAACGAAAGTATTAAATGATAAAGCTACCTCAGTTATTAAATACTGATTTATATCCTTTATATTATATTGATATATTGGTACCTATGTTGTATTTTATTAATTTATTGCTTTTATTTGTATGTAACAAAGAAGAGTTTTTCACAAATTGTCTTTTGCCTGGCATTTTTTCTTAACGTACCTACCTATAAGTTCAAAAAGATCTGTCGCTCCGGAAATTTTGCTGCCCTAGGTTCTGGCTCTCGACTTGACTGGGTCTATAAGAAAATCCGTCCCTGGAATATACAAATGAAAATAAAACAATTTCTTTTTAAATTATGAATTTAAGGATATTCGGAGATTATTAGCCGTAGTATTATTCAGTACTATTTGGTAAATATTACAATAAGGATATGAAGTATCCTTACCGAAGTATCAAAACGTCTGACATTTCTTATAGCTAATATTATTAAAATATCGATCTGTTGAGAAATATGGAAATGGTAATTTGTGTGTATATATTTGTGTTATCAGTTGTTGTTATAAAATATAAGCTAACAACATCTGGACCAGGTTACACAATGAATATAGAATTGGCTCTAGCTCACTTTCTCTTGTCGGTGTTAAATTAGTTATCATACATATTGAAAAGTAATATTATGAGATTACCATATTATAGTGTGATTAAAATGTATGTTATTTATATACGATTTTTTAGACGCAATAAATCAGCTTAAAAATAATTGAGAACCTACATATATGATACGAATAAAACATTTTATTTTTCTGTAGGTACATTGTTATTTTTTACCAATACATGTTTTAAAAAAAAATACTAATATACGGAATATCCTGAAAGTTTTATTTGTTATTATAAAAAAAAGGATTTTATTCCCAAAAGTTGCATTTAACAATCCAAAAATTCACGTGAATCTGTTTCTCAATTTTAGCGTGACAGAAGAATTAACTGACCATGATACTTACGTTTTTTTATTCCCATAGTAATATTAAGTACCCTACGTATATTTTATACGATATCTTACCGGTTTTTTTCACATTGTTCGTGTTGGAAAATATCAACATTTAGACAAAAGACAGTCATGTCAATACAATACACCTAATTGAATTAGGTACTTGAAAGATAGTCAATGAAATATACTATTTTATGCACAGAACAGACGAAGTAAGTGTTCTGTGATTTTATGAATGGTTTATTTAGTTTTTGCCACAGAACAGAAGAAGTAAGGTTTTTGCACATGACATATGGCAAATGTCAAAAATCATTAGAAGTCGAGAGTCGCAATATTTAGTGGTCAACCGCACTGCAGCTTGAGAGACACGAAATAATATATGGGGCTTTATGTTCATACACTTTGTGCTATAAAACTTTATAGCCCTCGGCGGTTCGTTCAATTGAATTCCGTGAAAAATTTACTTTACACCTTTAGTTTATTAGAAACTTTGGTTATTACTGCAGTTCAATATTGAAACGTTGGATTTTCAACAACTGATAAAATATTTGTTGGCTACGAAATTATTTCCGAGTACTTACTTTGACGATAATCAAGCTAGGCAGTCGCCATAGTTCGTCTTCCTTTTTCCTTATTGCATAATAGAAATGCCGAAATATTTCATCTTGCTTTATATGACTATTGCAAATTACATTTATTCTGGATTAATGTATGCAAGAAAATGAGTGGAGGCCCCCTGGCCCCAAATTATTTTTCAAATAAGATTAAGTAACAATATTATTATAAAATTATTAAGATCAATATGTTTATACAAAGTAGAGAAGGTAAATGTAAAACAGCTACGAAAATATCAAAGGAAAAGTTGTGTACTAGTCTACTGGTCGGGATTTTATAAAAAAAGAATCCGAAGACTTTATTAAAGAGGCCTCCTCTTTTGTGGAGGCCCCGAGGTGGTACTCCTAAATCCAACCCTGTTTGTTCAAATGGAAATATTTGTTTTATTAAATTAAAAGTATTTCACGTGATTGGCTGCCAATCATCTATTCACAACGTGATATTTTCTACCACTTTCTTGTAAACGAAGTCAATGTAATCATTAAGCGGTGTAGTTTAACATGACGGTCGCGTAGTAGGTACCTACGCGTTGTCGTGCGGCGTTTTGAATTATGACAGACTCCAGACTTCGAGAGGTACATACAATATAAAATGCATTATAATATCACACATTTTGGAACGAAGAGTCACTTCTGTATGTTTTCCAACTTTTCAGAGCTTTTTTTAACCAATCACGCGAAATAATGTAATGCCCGGTCCTCAAGGCTCTTGACAATTCATGCAATTGTCACTGTTTTTACTGTGTAGGGGAGAGAGTGGCTAGTTGTAACATTTTTTCCTTCTTTCGATGTAGTGACTAAACTATTGAGTATTTTCATTTAAAAGTGCTTTTAAACGAGTAATCATATATTTGAAAATATGTTCCCAAAATATTTTTTCCTGAATCTATAATCAATTTATATTTATAGCACTTTTTGTGGAAAAAGTCGCTTGTTACAACTTACCCCGTTTTTGGGGCAAGTTGTAACTAGTACGGGGCAAGTAGTAACGTCATATTAAAACAACAGGTTACATTATTTAAGGCTTGTATTATAAAAATAACAAAAAATAATAAGAAAATGGTATTTCTTATGAACTAATGATGTAAATACCTACTTATCTTTTTCTTTAACAACGATAGTTATATTTTGACTTGTATAGTATATACTTAGGTTAATTAAACTTAATTATTAGTGAAAACTAATTTCATAAATTGCATTTATAATCCACATAAAACTATTTTTTTTATAACAATTTTTTATTATATTTTTGTATTTACTAAACTATGGCAAGCTACGTGAGCTTCAAAAAATAAAAACATCTAACATTATTTTTGGTCAAAAGTTTAAAGAAATTATCTCAATCAAATTGTTTGATTCTCTAACATTCGCTGCTGTTAAGCAGTAAATAGTTATATTTTATACTTCTTACTATATCACAATAAACATTGCAATAAGTAAAGCTTACTTCGTAAAATAGTAGGAAAAAATTTAACGCAATTAATTATTTCAGTCTTTATCAAATTCACAATTAATACAAATGTACGAAATAGGATCACCTCTTACACATTTAACGTGTGACCACAGTTTACAGATCTTACAATCGACCCAATCTTCTTTGTCTGATATGGTTATACTTTCTTCTCCGAAAATCAAAACTAACTACTTTTCTTCTTCAGAATCTGAGTCTTCATTGAAATCTTTTTTCTTCACTTTATCAATCTTGGTCTTTTCAGGTCTATTCGACTTTGCTTTACTTTTGCCCTTTCCCATATCTTTGTTTTTTGCTTTACCTTCTTGTTTCTGTTTTTTGATCAAATTCTTTCTCTGGAGTTTCAGTCAAAATAGCTGACCCTTTGAATTTTGATCTTTGAAAGTGAAATACCGGTATTTTGAATACCTGAAGGGCCTGGGACGGGTTCAGGGTGTATTTTGTGGGTATAACCAACAGTAATTGTTCTTCTTTTTAATGTATCTGACCAATGATACGTGACACAGCTCAAACAATGCAGCAGCCTCACGATTTTTTTGCTATTGTTAATACTTCTTTTACAGCCTGTTCATAGACCTCTTGAGACTTTAACGCCCGTTCTGACTACCTTTTATAATCCCGCAACTTAAAATATAACGATTAACTTAACAAATAACATACAAACCTGGAAAAGTAAGAGCGAATGCAAAATGTGCAGCCTTAGCGCCTGTTACAACTTGCCCCACAATTTTGTTACAACTAGCCCCAACCGAAATTATGAACAATTATATTTATTTAAAAAAATATGATTGGCTCGGGTTATGCGAAAGTACTATCATACGATAGTTTAATAAATGCGTAACAAAAATTAATAGAAACATTTTTCAATTAGATTCAGTATGATCTTGTAATCAAATTTTACGAACTCATATTTTTTATGTTTCGTGCCAAAAAACAGTACTCCTGCTGAAAACCGGTCACTAAGCCTTTCCGCACTATATTGGCTGCATTTATGTCGTAGGTCCTATCTTAAAGAGCACGTTGAGTTCAAAATCGGAACAAAATATTTGAAACCGGCTAAGTTATTAAGCTGTTACTACTTACCTCTGTTACAACAAGTACATGTTACATAAAGTCGATTATCGCGGTGACGATTTATTCCCGAAGGTGCGATATGTAAATGCTTTTTTCAGTCCGAGTTAAAATTTACTTACTTTAAATAATTAAAATCATACTCTAATTTAAAACAATACTAGCTGACCCGGCAAACGTTGATTTGCCATGTAAATAATTTCTAAAAAGCAGGGGTTGGTGATAAAACTAAAAAGCAGGGGTTGGTGATAAAAAAGTAAAAATTTAGGGTTCTATGTATTTTTTAATGCCACATTATAATAAAATAAAAACAAAAAATTTCGTCCAAAAATTAAAAAAAAAAAAAAAAATTAAGGGTGAACAACCCTTATCACTTAGGGGTATGAAAAATAGATAGTAACCGACTCTCAGACCTACTGAATACGCATATAAAATTTGGTAAAAATCGGTAAAGCCGTTTCGGAGGAAAACGGTAACTAACATTGTGACATGGAAATTTTTATCAAATACTATGTTTATAAAACCCGGGTATCAAAGTTTTATAGTAAACAAGAAGCAATTCTTAATATAGCTTTTCTTTTCGTAAATTGATGGCGACAAGTCTGGTGGTTTATGGGTAATTTGTTTAGTAAGCCGGCCTAACAAGAACATGTCGTATGGGTCATGTATGGGTAATGTGTTTTTTCTTAAGGTTGCTTAACATAAAATAATATATTTCATGCTCAATTTATATATTTTATTATATATTTACATGAATATAAACAGAAGTTTTTTTGTCCACAGCTTAGCGAGGAGGTGCAAAGAAAACAAAGTGAATACCAAAAGTGTCTCGAATCTTATAAGCAGATGCGAGCTAAATTCGAGGAAAATTACCTTAAATGTGAGTAGTGAGTACACTATCACTGATAGTAGATATATATCTTAATGATACACAACATTTGCAGGTGTGCATAAGGTTTTAACTAACGGCGTTACATACCTAACTAATGCTCGGTTTCAATGTTTAACTCACTCTTACTAACCATAGATAATAATATTCAAAAATATATTTTTTCAATTAGCATCAATTTACCTATAACGCATTTTTTCTCTACCACCTGAGTTAGTTATCAACTTACTGTTTATAAAAGTTTTTTTTTTACATAATTTTTGTACTTGAGATTTTGTCGTAAAACCGTCAAGAAGTTGGTGTCTTTTAAAAGAAGGTATACCGTTAATTAAATAAGAGAAACCGGCATCCAGAATTTGTTATATAAATGTAGTGTATGTAGAGCATATCGAAAGTGTAGCGCATCGGTTCTCAGCAATATTTATTTCGCGTCCCGTCCGATTTGTCGCGCCCTGTTACTCCTGCCGGCCTAGCATGACCGCCACGCCACGAGATATCTCGCGGACGAGTGAAGACAAACTAAGATGTAAGATATCTCGATATATTATATCTCGACACCGACAATTTTGATAGAAAAAATATCTCAATTGACAAATATATCTATTTTTGATATTAAAAGTCAAGTTTTAAGTGTAATTGTCATGTTACACCCGGAAGAAATAAAGAGATAATCGATTAAAACACGAGAAAACGGTCGACAAAATTTTGTCGCGGTTGTCATGCTAGGCCGGCTGCACTATCAAAATAATTTAATTCATAGTTTACTTATACATACGTTACTTGTTACTGATCATTTTGTCTTTCAATTGATGCAGGCGAGGCTAAATCTGAATGAAACAGAAGTCTCAACTCTTCATTACATTAACTATGGTAAATGCCAGTAAATATTTACATCTATAAACAGATGAATATATGCTACTATAAAATAGATATTCATGTCAGATAATTGTTTGTTGATATTAATCTGTACGCACATATAAAACCGGAAGAAAAATAATAAGGTCTATAGCGCATCAGCAATGATATTCTAGTAAATAGATATGTTGTGAGCGCGCAATCGTGAGGACTCGAAAACAACCCAATTGGGTCGTATTGCCTTTAGTCTGCGTCACGCAGGGCGACGAGCGATACGTTACTACGAATAGATAAAAATAGTAAAAAATGCCATCGTGCGTATTCAAAAAATGTACCAATTATGATACCAAAGTTAATAAAAAACACGGGATCTCATACCATATGAAAGAACGCTATATACTTCGATTTATTAATATTTTTCATTTATTTTCAATACATATTCTGATATTTGGAGGTAAGAATAAAGGAAGACGGAAAACACATTTTTGTCGTGCGTACGACAAGGACGCGTGCAGTCCAGACATAGAATAAAAATACAGATGCGTATATTAGGCAGTAAAGTCATCGTTACCCCAGAGTTCTGCATTCTTATTATTCTAACCTTGTATTATTTAAACATTTTAGTTAACTTTGTGATAAATAATTCCAAAATAAAAAAACTGTAAGAGGCCGAAAAGAAATAAATTGAATCTTTTCGAAGGTGTATGATTGTTTTTATTACAAAATAAATATTTTGTTCCTTTTACATCGTGTTTTATTTCTCACCGCGTGTATTAGTTGTTATACTCGTAAGTACAAACTACAAACCACGTGTACAAATTTAGTACACGCGGTTTGTACCTTCTGTCTCTTTAAATTTGTTAATCTATGATCCCATCATGCGGTGATTGGTGGCCAGAATAATGTTTGTTTACATTAAAGCGCAATTGACAACAATATCTGTCTCTTTTTTTCTTTTTGGTTTTATCGATCTATCCCTTTTTAATATTTTTGACATGTTGTTTAATGTAAAACAAATGAAAAGTGTGTATGTGTGCTGCCGATGCTGCGCGGAATACTTTTTTCCGTTGTTTTGTAGGTGTATAACATATCTATTAGTAGAATATCATTGCGCATCAGTGTATTTGCGCATTTAGTTTATTATAGGCTAATTTTTGATTTTTTTTATAAAAATATAATATAAATAATATTCTATTATATTAAACGGTCTGGTGACATACTTGCAACATGCCCATACACATTTATAACACCAGAGGGCTTGCAGGTGCGTGTGCGTGTTTAAGATAATAAAAGACAATTTTAAGATCATATTCAAAGAAGTATGTCAAATAATTTAATAATCAATACATATTAAATGCGGCTTATTATTACTGTAATTTTTCATTGAGCAGAAGTGTGTGAAATACTAAAAAAATAATGATGCAACACAAACCTATCCCATGTTTAAATTATCCTGGATAAGCTTGAACCGATATAATAAGATTTCTTCAAATCCTATTCTTTATATGTATGTATTATTATGTAGACTCACGGATACATTATATTGTAATAACATGTAACACCATCTTATAGCTGTATTAGCTATTATAAGATCGCTCTGTATTTAGCAGAAATCGTCCGACGTGATCATTATATTATCTCGTGATAACAACCACCTACCAATCCACCGGCGCCAGTGGGCAGTGAAGCAATTTCGCAAACACAGACCGAGTTATCAGTTCACTTGCACTGAAGTATCTCACTATAGGCTAATATTGCCAGTTTGCTGGCTGAAATCGTTTAAATCTAATTAGAAATTAGAAAAAAATGCAAATGTGCTGTTGTATGCGTTTTCTTTTGTTATAATTGGTGCCATATTTATCTCATACATATGTACATATTTGCACTTTATTCTCCCACTGGGATAGGTAAAGATCATGCTCCGATATTTTATATACTCCGATCCATTCAATTCCTAAACTTTCATCAATCCATCAAATCATGTACATATGTAAATTCACTTTCCGCAGTTTCGAGTTCTTATGACCAGGGGGGCAAGCACCAACAACTATCGAAAAAGTATTTCGATAGTTGTTCGTGCTAGCCCTATATTCATATTCATATAAAAATCCTATATTCACCTCACAGCGTTCTGAAATCAAAGTTTCTTTTGGCACGTACTAAATATCTAAGAATGATTCGCTAATCTTCAGGTCCCACAAGTAGAGGAGGTCGGAAGCTAGACGAGACGCGTGACAAGTACGGTAAAGCGTGTCGTCGTCTGCACCGGGCGCACAATGAAT
Organism: Anthocharis cardamines; assembly: GCA_905404175.1. Lineage (NCBI taxonomy): Eukaryota > Metazoa > Arthropoda > Insecta > Lepidoptera > Pieridae > Anthocharis > Anthocharis cardamines. The sequence goes on from FR989959.1 coordinate 9,444,567, forward strand.
ACGTGTTGCTGTTAGCTGAGGCGACAGAGTGCGAGCGAGCGTTGCGAACGGCGGCCCTACCTGCTATACTGGATCAGCAGCGGCGGCAAGGAGAAGCGACTGCTTCCTCATGGTAAGATTAGTTATATTCTTGAAAGGATCCGTACAGTATTACTGTGCGACAATTTTCCCTTGGTAAGAATTTTGGGATTATTTTGTGGGTCCACCAGCAATGGTGACAGTAGGCCTATTATGAAAAACGAACGCAACGAACGGATCGAAACGAAAGAACAAACAACTTCGTATTTTAACTTATTAAGAAAACATTTTTATTTTTATTTACGATTATTCTTACTATCATACTAATGTCAAACGTAAGATATTATGTCCTATTGCAAAAGACGTGTCAATCATCGGATTCATAATAGTAAAATGTACGATCATGAATTTGTCAGCCGAAACTTCGTATTTTGTTTTGGTAATAGGCCTCCAGTTTATTCCTGTCGTGAAGGAAAACACGGATATCGGTATCTGTCTTAGATGTTAGAGCAGCTATTAAAATTCTTTGATTTCGTTGAGTAATTATACCTATATGTATGTATATGCCGAACTTTACTTCTTCTGTTCTGTGTGACGAACAATGATGACAATCTAAAGTATTTATTGTAATTTCTCACTGGTATGAGATTATTCTCTAAAATAGCCAATATGCACATAAAATTTAATATATTTTAAATCTTATCTGCGATCTTTCCGATTATTTTATACATTAGTTTGAAAATTTAAAAACTGTTTAAGCATTTTAAATAATAACTATATTTTATAACATTTGACCTTTATCTTGACAGGAAAGGAATCTTACTGGAAGTCGTTCAGAGGTCAGACTTCAGCACCGATAAGTTTAAGGAGATCCAGAGCAAAACTGAAACTACAGTTCAAAATCTAAAGCCACAAGAAGAGTACAAAGACTTTATGGAAAAATATAAGTAAGTTTCAAATATAAAAGTTTACCTGTCTTTATAATCTAAATCGGCACCAAAAGCTCTTCTGGATTTGTTCTCTAAACACGTCGTGAAAATAAAATTTAAGTTTTCCTTAATTCCAGAATAAAATAATAAATTTTCAGACACGGGATGGATAAGAAAATACGATTTTTTATCTAACATCTTAGTACTTACTAATTGATAAACTATACTTGTTTCTAGATCCCCTTCGTCAACACCGGTAACGTTCACATTCGACGAAAGCCTGGTAGAGGACACAAGTGGAAAGCTCCAACCAAACCAGCTGACTGTCGACAATTTAACTGTTGAATGGTTAAAGGAGAAGTTGACAGAATTGGAGACAGTGCTCCAGGACAACAGGGAGAAACAGTCTGCTATCCAGGGACCTGAAATTATTGGAAATGGAGTCTGTAAGAACAATAACACCGGGATGACGAATGGTGTTAATGGAATTGATAGGTAAGTTGAGTTGAATTTGATTTTTTTATTTATTCAATCAAACTAAACAATATCTTTATTCAAATAACGATTTATAAGGCACTTTTGAATCGTATTTTTTTAACACTGGTTCGGAATGTTACCAACCGAAAATAGACCGGTAAGAAATGCGGTAGTTTTTCTTTTTTTTTTATAGCAAACAAGCTTGCGACTCACTTGATGGAAAGTGAATACCGCCGCCCATGCGCCCATTGCAGATGCGTTGTCAGCCTTTTTGGTTGCAATAACCTCTCTTTTTTAAAAAGTCAAGTCGTAACGATTCGGAAAATAAATTAAACGATTTTTAAACGTCAAAATTTTACATTTATGCAATACGTGATATAAAAAAAATGTGTAAAAATAGGCAAAATCTATCGAATAAGTTGTGGAAGAGTATTTCTTCTCCGATCTCTAGTATTACCGTCTTTTCGTAACTCTCTCTTACGTATCGTTTAGTATGTGTAAGCTACTAATCTCAGATAGTTATGATTTGCTATAATTCTAATGAACTCAAAATATACTAGCCTCTATTATAATATATTGCATTAATAATTGCGGACAGGCTTCACATTTTGCGGTTAAATATCTGCAGTGAACCGCTACAGGAAAAACCATACCGATCGTATGCTATATTAAGTGGAAGAGCTTGGTAGATAGGTTGAATTTCAAATTATATGTATTTATGAATGTATTTAAATCAAAGAGCATTGATTAAGGTTAAGATATTATTCACAAAAAAATAAACGTTGTGGCTGCTTAACAAAAATAGCGTCAAAAATCAACCAATGCAATAATGTCATTTTTATCTATATCTATATACATATAATAAAAGAGTAGGATCGAAATTACGCTTCACTAAATATTTTTACCAGAAATTAAGAGGGGTGATAAAAGAAGGGTAGCAGAATGCATAAATGCAATTTTTAAGATTCTTGTCTGTCTGTCTGTCTGTTTGTTCACGCTAATCTCCGAAGATACTGAACCGATTTTCGCGTAATTTATACAAATACATTAAGCAAAGTCCAGGGCAACATATAGGCGTTGTTTCATCGAAATCGGTTATCGGAAAGAAAAGTTATCATCGTTTAAATGTTATTTTAAAAGCACCATATCACCAAATTGCAATGCAAACTGACTCGCGTTGAACTTTTTCGAATTGTCAGATGTCAATCACAGTTTGATATGTAAATGAAATACTTTGATTATTTCGCCATTTCCGATATGTAATCGTAGAATAGTGGATATACAGGCCCATTGCGTAACTTCAGATGCGAGTTCGAATCTGAAGTTGAACGGAAATATTTTTTTTTTATTTTTTTTTTTATTTTTTTAAAGAACTATATTATAACAATAGAAAATGTATTATTGAAATATTACGAGTATATGAAAAAGTATTTCTTATGAGATCGTTTATTTCACCTTTTCATCCATCATTTCTCTACAGAATTACGATTATTCCACATTGCTTTTATTGCTTCTTAAGGACTGTCTTCGTATCTTAGAGGTTTCCGCATTTAGCACCGGAAACCCGAGTGGGAATCCCGGGAAAAGGGAATTTAAAAAAAATGACTCAAAATGAAAATGATCAATTAAATGAAATAAATATCGAGGTGGATACAGTATCTTCACCACTAATTAAATTTATAAAAAAATAAGTAATTTTCTTTAAAGTCAGGTTTATTTTTTCAACAATGGTATTTTTATTGAATTTCAAATCATACTTCGAACCCCAATCTCAACCACCAAACGTGTCGATAATATGATGCAAAAGCAACCGTCAATGACTAATTTGATAGCTCTTTCCCAAAAGAAATCACCAAGTACAGAGGATGAAGGATAAGTCATTTAAAGAAAGCTTGCTCAAAAGCTAAGCTTAAAGTGAACCCCACGCGAACGAAGTCGCGGGCATCAGCTAGTCTACTAATATTATAATGAGGAAAGATTTGTATTTTTGTATGTTATGAATAAACTAAATAACTACTGAACCGATTTTGAAAATTCTTTCACCAATAGAAAGCTACATTATCAGCGAGTAACATAGGCTATGTTTTGTGCATCTACATTGTACAGTATGTCTACAATATAATAAGAACTATAGTGGATCGCAAGATATACTGCTAATAATTGAAAAAAATAGTTGCAGCGCTATGTACAGTGCGCGACAAAAAGATAGGGGCAGGGTATAATCTGAATATTACTTATTTATATTTATTTGTTATAAAACAAAATACGTCTAATTATTAATAACATTAATCAAATGATTTATACAACGGATATATTTTGTGTTAATATTCGTTTGAATTTTGTTTTCTTTAAATATCTTGATTATGGATGCGACAAAAAGATAGGGGCATTGGATAAAAAAGATATTTATTACCAATATTAAACTTTATTAAATACGAGTACATTTTTTATTTAATATAATTGGTCCAAATATTTTTTTGGACATGAAATAATTCAATTATTTAATTTAATTTGGTACTTGAAGAAAGTCATCTATAATAGTTTTTTAAATCATTTACAAAAGAAAATTATCTTGAATTTTCGAAAAATTTCTTTTCAAGTCGCCTCCAGACATTCTCGATTATATTTACATCCAAAGATCTTAGGGGCCACTCCAGCAATTTTATATTAAACCAAGAGGAAACTCTTTTTGACGTATTCACTCTCGCGTTGTTGTGCTGAAAAATATAGTCTCCTGCTATCAAAGACTTGTCAAGTTTTAAAATAATGTTATTAAGAATATTTAGATAACATTGCGCATTCATAATTTTTGTCAAAAACTGTATATCTGTTTTCTTAAGGAATCCAATCGTAGCCCATAATAAGACTGACTCTCCCTCAGTATGACGATGTAAGAAAATTTTCTTCTACTTTCTTAAATCGTAATAATAATATGAGTTACCAACAGGACCATCAAAAATATTGTTTTTCTCGTCAGAGAAAATTATGCTTTGCCATTATTTTAACCATGATACGTACTTTTGGGCAAACTGTAATCGAGCATTAATATGTTCGAGATTTAATGAAGGTTTTATTTTTAAATTTCTTCTGGAAAATTTGCAATTTGCTTTAAATAATATTTTTATGTTTTGTACGTTCACCTGCACACCTGTTTCTTTGGCTATTGCAGTTGCAGAGAGCATAGAATAAGTGGCAACCTTTAAAATCGCTCTCTCTTGGTACTATGAAAGAGGTGGTGGACTACCTGGCGACTTTTAAAGTCCATAATTCTCCTAAGTTTTAACGAAAATTTTAAACTACATTGGCACTCCTCTTAATTATTTAAGCTGCTTCACATTGGCTAAGCCCTTCATTTTTAAATTCAATAATTTGTTCTTTCTCCAAATCTGTCTATCTCATGCCTCGTTTATTAGAAAAAAAATAAAAATAATAATTTTTCATCACGCCACGTAAGCTGTTATACACGTCCGTATATGTAGCGCATCAAATAACAATTGTCACACAGTTGTGCATCACGCGTCCGACTGGTGCCTCTATCTTTTTGTCGCGTTATAGAGTATTATTGAAGGTATTTTTTGGTAAATTCAACCGAAGAAATTATAACATTGTGTTATAAAAATTGGTAACAACTATTGTTTTAGTAGAATGACATTTACACATAAAATATTAAATCTTTAGATATTAATAAACAGTAAATATGGGTGCCTCTATCTTTTTGTCGTGGTCTGTATAAACAGAATACGTCCCCCGGGTAATAAGGGTTAATAATTGACTTAATCTTTAGGCATTCACCTCCACCGATACCAGTTACGACGTCGGAACCAATAAAGCTCCTAGAGCTTCGAATAGCGGAGAGGAAATGTGCTAAGCAAGCGGAGATGATCCGCTCCGCTCTCGCTGAACTGGGGTGTGAGGAGGCTCCCAGCGGCTGTCCAGACCTCTCCGCTGAGACGGTTGGCGTCGACAGTTTGGATGGAAGCTCGCCAGACCATCAGGTATGTCTCTTATATGCTGTACCGACTACACCACAGGAACTAGGACGTAATTAGATATTGAACAACTATCCCTTAAAAATGTATGAATATAGTTGTTTCACACACTGATCGCCTGATGTTAACCGAACAGGACAAATGATGAGGAAACAACTTACTTTATATAAAGATAATGTTATATTTAGTTACTGAATGTAGTTACTAAATATAACCTTGTGTATATTAATGCATTAGTACCTACCGGTTATGGTAAGATCTATAATTTGAATCAAAGAAGAGGGCGGTCAGTAAAAACGCATATTACTTAAAAACTGAGTAGGTATAGTAACATTTAAATGAAAAAAAAATATTAATGAATAAAAACTATCTCAATCTTGTAAAGTAGTTTAATTTAGATGTATAATACTTTCGTTAACAATAGACATTAGACAATATTGTAATAACATTATCAGGATCGATCATCTATTGGTTCGAAAGCGTCCATGGACGCGTTGCGGTTGCACCTCCACTCGATAATACCACCGAAGCCATTCTTCAGAATGTTCACGCGACCCTTCAGACGCAAGTCTGTCCCGTCCAGCCCGGCCTTACCACCTAAAACCTATAGAAGCAGTAGCGAAGGTCCCGCAGACTCGGTAAAGCTCATGAGAACCCTTCGTAAGAAGCGGCTCGTTCTAAAAAGGCGTTTTCGCAAGCGTGATGTTTATGTTCGATGTAAAGAAAACCTTAACAAGACTAGAAGAAAAAGTCGTGTGTGTAAATGTCGTAATCGTTTGGTGAGTGCCGCTTTATGGAACAAAACCGTTCCACGCTACCATCCTTGTGCAGAACATTGAAGCAATTATTCTTTAAAGTCCTACCATTTTAAAAGTTCTCTATAAATTAAAAAAAAAACCATACGATGTCTCTACATTTCTTTTTGCTTCTGAAACTTTCCGAATTTTATGTTATGTACAAGGATGGTAGTTAAAACCAGTCTGCGTCGTGTGCAACCGGCTAACCATCTCGACGCATGGCATGAACGCATGGTCAAAGATACATCTCCCACTGAGATTGTGAAAGAACACGTTAATTTTAGCCATACTATCCTGGCACACGCGAACTTCGCACCGGAATAAGCTTTCATATAAAATTAAAATAGCACCAGTTCGCTCTGAAACACATTTTCAAAATCAAGGTGACGCGTTGAGTCGTTCCAGAAACGCTCTGTTTACTCGTCGTTCGCTCACGTTGAGAGTTTTAAAGTCTAGTTATAATAATTACTTCCTGAATAATATGTGAAGTATGGATAATATAGATATGTGCAGTGAAGTAATATGGAGTTATAATAAATATATAAGTTATAAATAATGGATCCATTCGCGATGTATATAACGAACAGTGATTTGGTGCCGCCAGTGTTGATACCGCGGAGGAAGAAACGTTTGAAGCAATTACAGCTAGAACTCGAAAAGGAAATTGTATGTCGTCATGTCGTGGTTTTACTGCTTTCTGTTGTTATTAGTTTAGTAGGAAGTGTATGCATGACTAATCTGATTGAGTTGTGTTGTGTGTATTTAAACTAATTAAAATATGTCTGAATTCGGAGTGAATATGCATCGTCGTCTAAATGGATGATGATAGTACTTTTTATGATATAGATTCATTAAATATTTGTAACATAGAAAATAAATAGGATCTAAATCTAAGAAATCTCAATCACAATCCTACACAATTGTCATTTATATCGGGAAGTCTGATTTGCATCCGTTCAAAGTTATTATAATAAAGAACCCACTGCACAAACCCACGCACCTGTATTTATTATGAATTACTCAGACGAACAGTATGTCCTTATGAAATGTTTCTCCAGGTGAGTGCGAGTGAGACAGAACGATCGCTGGTAGACCAGGAATGGTTCCATGGGGTGTTGCCCCGGGAGGAAGTGGTGCGGTTGTTAAGAAATGATGGAGACTACTTGGTGAGAGAGACCACGAGGAATCATGCGAGACAACTGGTTCTGTCTGTATGTTGGGGACAACACAAGCATTTTATTGTGCAGACCACACCAGAGGTACGTGTCATATTGTATTCTTACTTACCTTAGATAAGTTTTTGCATTCTTCATTTCCATAACAAAAAAACTTTTAAGACTTATAACTTTTTTATAATAAACATTACGAAAATTCCGTTTTTTGAAAGCTTTCTACTGTTGAAAGAATTTTTAAAATCGCTCCAGTAGTTTTTGAGTTAAATCGTAACAAACAAACAAATCTTTCCTCTTTATAATATTACGGCCTTATTCATCAACGTTTTATAAGCTTGATATACTTAGTTAAATATATTTTGTTTCTTTCGTTCAGCCGGCCTAGCATGGCCGCCACGAGTTATACACGTGGACGAGAGATGACAAACTGAGATGTAAGATATCTCGATATATTGTATCTTGACATCGATAATTTTGATAGAAAAGATATCTCGATCGACAAATATATCTATTTTTGATATTAAAAGTCGAGTTTTAAGTGTAATTGTCATGTTAGACCCGGAAGAAATAAGAGTAGTCTTTATATTCGATAGAGCGAGACAAAACATATTTTAACTATATCAAGCTTTTATAAGCTTCATATTATATGAATAAGGCCGTTAGTATTGAAAAAACTCGAACAGATAATTAAAAGACGGTATCACGTTTCAGGGTCACTACAGGTTCGAAGGCGCATCGTTTCCGTCCGTGGCGGAGCTGGTCGCGTGGCAGCGCGCGAGCGGCGTCCCGGTGACGGCGCGCTCCGGGGCGCTGCTGCGGCGCGCCGTGCCGCGGGAGACCTGGGAGCTGAACAATGACCACGTGCAGCTGCTGGATAAGATCGGACGGGTGAGTCGGTAGTACTGTAATACGGTTTTAATGATATAAAAAAAAAAAACAATTATTCAAATTACTAGGGAGCAAACGGGCATGCGGCTCACGTGATGGTAAGTGATCACCGTCACTCATAGACATCCGCAACACCAGAGGACTTGCAGGTGCGTTGCCGGCCTTTAAAAATGTGTATGAAAGCGGAAGATGCAAAGGTTCTGTCTACCCCAATTGGAAAGAGGCGAGATATGTAAAAATTATGAATTTTTTTTATCAATACTGTATGGACTTATAATGTCTTCGTAAATCACACCTGATTAAAAATTCTTCCAAACAACACTGAACAAAAATTACAAAGCGTAAGGCCCTTAAAGATACTATTTAAGTCTTAATAATAATGTATATATTAATGAATCTGCCTGCTTATATTATGTAGTTTACAATTGAAACTGAAACTTTGGAATTCCATATCGCTGGCCTAATTATCAAACTCCGTAACTCCAAAAGTTTGATTTTTGATTTTATCTTGTGTAAAATACCGTAACGAATACGATGGAATCAATCGTATCTACTAATTGTTTTTAGATTTTTTGGTATTTACAAAAAATAAAACTAGGTATGTCCACGAAATGTTTGGCCTGTTTGTAGTTCCTCCTCCTGTAAAGTTTGACCAAAAGGAGATACGAAGTTTGTTAACTAAGCCGACGATATGCTCCGAATCCGATGCTATTTTTTTTTAGTGCGTCATCTATATATATAAAAGAAAGTTGTGTTAGTTACACCGTTTATAACTCAAGAACGGCTGTACCGATTTTAACGATATCTTATTTGTTGGATTCCTCTATGTCCGGAATAAGATATAAGCTATTAAAATATTGGAAAAAATCAGGAAAAAAATATATGCATAAAATTAACTCAGATTAAATAAAAAAAGAAAATTAATTATAAAATAAGTTAGATTCGGAACTCCGCCATCTTGACAGCTCATGTCATGCATTCTTAGCTTTTTTGAAATAACAGATGTCCACTGCAAATCAGTGACATATTAGACAATTATAGTGGGTAAATGGGCATATTCAAATTTAAGAATAATTATGTAATTTCGAAGCCAAAATTGTGGCAGAACAACGTCTGCGGGGTCCACTAGTTAACTATAAAATTAGGTACGTAAAACCTGACCTCCCATATTAAACTACAGGGTAACTTCGGCGACGTGTACAAAGCGCGGCTGACAACGACGGGGCAGGAGGTGGCAGTGAAGACATGCCGCGTGGCGCTGCCCGAGGAGCAGAAGCGCACGTTCCTGCAGGAGGGCCGTATCCTCAAGCAGTACCAGCACCCCAACATCGTGCGGCTCATCGGCATCGCCGTGCAGAAGCAGCCCATCATGATCGTGATGGAGCTCGTCTCAGGTATTTGTGATGACGTCATAAATATGTCAATCATTTAGAATTAAAATGGCCTAATCCAAATATAATCTATGTTTTTGGTAATTCTCAGTATTGCGATTATAATATAATTTTAATACGAGTAAATTATTAATTTTCGCAACGCGCAACGTGCTCTTCACGGTTTTTCCATATATGAACGGTGGTTCATTCGATGGTGGTGGATTCGTTCACCCGTTCGGAATTTCGATATTCCTCCCGCCCGTTCAATACCCGAAGTTACCAGACGTGGGAAAGACATGCTTACAGAAAATTATAAACATGTCGTCGTCGTCGTGTAAGGCAATTCTTATTTAACTTGATTAACGGAACGTCGTGATAAAAAAAAAATATAAGAATGGTTTTCTGAGATTATTTAAGTCGTTTTTGCAAAAAAAGCAGAAGTGTCCCTTTTTTCCCAAATGTGCGAAACTAAGAGGTTATTATATAATCAAATATATTATTGTTCTGCAGGCGGATCTCTACTAACCTTCCTACGGACAAGGGCCCAGAACTTGAACTCCCGGTCGCTGCTGGCCATGTGCCGAGACGCCGCCGCCGGCATGCGCTACCTGGAGTCCAAGAGCTGCATCCACCGGGACCTGGCCGCCAGGAACTGCCTGGTCGGGGACGACAACATCGTGAAGATATCCGACTTCGGCATGTCGCGGGAGGAGGAGGAGTACATAGTGTCGGGCGGTATGAAGCAGATACCTATCAAGTGGACCGCTCCAGAAGCTTTGAACTTTGGTGAGAGACTTTTAATATTATTGGATTTGATTGTTTTATAGAATAGACGTGATTACCGCCGACCATAGACATTTGCCGATCATTTTCTTTTGATGTGATGACATATTTTATTATTGCTTATACTTGTGTGTATAATTTACAATTGGCATGAAATATCGGCAAAGCCCTTGGCTCCAGGAATACTCAAATTAATAAAATCTCTCTTAGGATTTACCATATAAATTTATGTTATGGAAACATTTCAGCAATTCATGTAATACTGTAATAAAATAAACCATTACATTAAGTAATAAAAGCTTATAGTTCCGCAATTACATAAGTAAATTAATCTCATGCATGACCTGCTTTACTTGAGAAACGACTGCAAATTATAGGTTGTTCCGGCAGACCGAAGCCTGTCGAACCATCATTAGCAGAATAGCAAACTGTTACCTATATATAATTAACTAGCTGACCCGGCAAAGGTTGTTTTGCCATGGTAATAATTTCTAAAAAGCAAAAAAAATTTTCGCCCAATAATTAAAAAAAAAAAAATTAAAGGTGAACAACCCTTATCACTTAGGTGTATGAAAAATAGATAGTAGCCGATTCTCAGACTTACTGAATATGCATAAAAAAATTCATAAGAATCGGTCGATCCGTTTCGGAGGAGTATGGGAACGAACATTGTGACACGAGAATTTTATATATTAGATAATAATGTAATTGTAAATGTAATCCATGTCATGTATTTTGATGTACTGGGAGGTTGAAGATACAAAATTTGCTAAGTTCGACCCCATATTTACTATGTTTTAGTATGGAAATTTTAAATAGGTATATAATAATGTCACAGTGCATGCTCTAATTTTGATATATAAAAAAGGGAATTTCCGAGTCCCCTAAGTAGATATGAGGATGACACGGTTTCGTATCTATATCACTGATAATTTTTCTTTTATGCAAATGCAAAGTAACCCTTTCAATTGTTTACGCGTTAACCAATTTTGATGATATTTGCATCATTACCTTGAGATTAGTTACTTATAAAAGCACATATAATACTTTTATCTCCATAAAATATCCTAGTTTTACTATAAAATAATTCCTGTATATTGCGTATTCTAAGCTTTGAACACTTAATTAATAGATTATGTATGTTTAGGTAAATACACGTCGCTTTGCGATGTGTGGAGCTACGGTGTCCTGGTGTGGGAGATATTCTCGAAAGGCGACACTCCCTATGCGGGAATGAGCAACTCCAGGGCAAGGGAGAAAATTGATCAAGGTCAGTACAGAAAATGGTCGTATATGTTGTAACAGTATAATTATAGAGCAAAAAGAATATAGTTGTACTTATATAATAAAAAAAATATAATGAATATGTATGTATGTATAATTTAAAAAACCGCAATTTTTTTATTAATTTTTGACACCACCCCTGTATAAACATGTTTTTATATACACAATACCAAGAAAGACATATTATAGACGCTATATTATTTAGTATATTAGTAATAAGTCCCTAAAGCCGCATTCTAATAAAACGGTTGCTGTTAGAGTTATGTGAAAGTAGGAATCGAACTCACGATCTGATGAAAACTATAATTTAGTAACTTATTGTAGGATAGACTCGATGCAAACTATTTATATTCATTTAAACAATGTTATAAATTAGACGTACAGACCGCCTCTGTGGCTTAATGGCGATGCGCATAACACCGGAGATCCTGGGTTCGAATCCCGGGGAAGCATGAAATAAATAAAAAAAATATTATAAGCAGAGCACAGAAAGCTAATCACCTACTAGCCTGTAAAGAAGAATGATCAGTGAAACGGACACAGAAATGAGTCTGCCCCATGCCCCACTAGGGGGACTCGGCAATTCAAATAGATGACTAAGTACCGCTGTTTAGTCATTTTTTAACTAAGGAATAGTTTTCTATATTTAATAGTTATTCTATACAAATCTGTCAAACATTTATTTCGATACCTCCTAAGTATACTATAGTCATCTTACTTGGTATTTTGGTTTTTTTATATATACGTACATAATAAACCATGATCTTAAAACGAGTGTTAAACAAAATAAAAAACAATACTTGCCCTTAGGTATAAATGCATTTTAAATCTCAGTTAAAAAAATATTTAATTTATTTTGAATTAGTTTGATATCAATAAAATCCAACCTTCATATTATCTTATTCCATAAATTATCCTGCAAATCCAATTCTGTAAATTATCTTTCAAATCACTCTCCTGAACAATTACTGAACTGTTAGTTGACTCACTATACATAGGAGGGAGGTATCGATTTTATTCATCGGGTCTCAGAAATCTAATAATAGATTTATATCTAATATAGATAATAGATTTTATTTAATTAATTAAATAAAATAAATAATTTATGTAATTTAGGTTACCGTATGCCCGCGCCGGAAAGCTGCCCTGAAGAAGTGTACGCGCTAATGTTACGGTGCTGGGAGTACGAACCCGATAAACGACCGCATTTCAACCAGATATACACCATCATTGACAGTATTTATAATAGATAATGTTATAAAAAAATAATAGTGAACTCGCTATACCTTACATATTGGTAACTTTGAATCTTCCTGTGGCTATATATTGTATATCTTCATCAATTTTCGTATAGTTTCGAAACTTTTCTTAAGTGAATTTAGATACGATGAAAATCGTACCTAGTAAATTGAAAGTTAACAAACATAATATAAAAGAGTGAATATGACTTTCTTTAAAATAAATTATCTATATTATACTGAATGTTGCATTAAGGAGGGGAAATATTATCCAAGAATCCTCTTAAGTTTCAACTCATAAATCTTCGTAGATTCAAGTTACTTCTCATAATTTTGATAAAACAGTTAAGAATGAAAAGTTGAAAACCTCCTATGAAGTCCTACCTTTTATGAAGTCGTTTAAAAAGATCTAAAAGATAATAATTATAAAATGTATTTTTTACATCCGAAACAAGGTGTTTGCCGGTTAGTGAATCTTTTTAGTTTTGTTAGTTTGTTTAAATAAGTATCTCATTTGAATTTATCAACTAAATTACCCGATATTGGAGCTCCATAAATGTATTTACCTGTAATTATTTACTTGGAAATTGATTATTAAGATTATAAAGTTGATTTGTTAGGGCTTTTCTTGAAAAATTTTTTAAAAGTATTTGGATAATAATATGAAATGTTGTATTACAACATTAATGTTCTATGACAATTTACGAAGTGTTTAAATAAGTTTACCTAAGTATGACATAATTTGTTTTGTTTTACAAAACATAATAAATAAATATTTACTTGGTTTTACATAAAAAACGAATTAATCAGTATTTTTATTACTTGATAAACAAGTAATTAGGTACTTATATTTTGTTTTAACATGTTTTACTTACTTTTGAACGTAACTTGCGAAATTCGAACGCCTAATCCAAAATTGTAGGCTTCTTTATTCTTTAATATTGATGTCTATTTCAATAAAATATCATATCAATGACACAACCATTCGGGCTAGTGATTCATTTTGAATTTGATTGGTGTATATTATGATTTATGATGTACTTTTGCATGAATGAATGAAACTGTATTGATCTCTTGATCCCTTTTATTAGTAAATAGCGTCTGTTTTAATGTAATTTTGATATTAATGTATAATTTTAGGAATATTTTAAGAGTTTTGTTTTGATGTTTAAGTCAACAAATTAAAATAAAAAGGAAAATATAGAGAACTGATTTTAACAAAAATCATTTATCCTGATAAAGAAGTACTTTTATATAAAAAAAAATCCAACTTATTACCCAAGTACAAATGGACTATTTCGATGCGAAGTGAATTTTTAAACTAACAATTGCCACCTCAACCTGTGGATTTTCAGATTTTAGTTTCCATAGATGAAAGTTCTTTCGTTAGTTCTTCGTAACTTTTTAATGGTTTTTTATTTTAGATATTCTGTTTCCGCAGAGACAAAATTAATAATGAGACAAAACGATATCATGTTCAACTTTGCATGTACAGTGATAAATAGTGGAGTAATACCCCCCCGAAATTTCTATGGAAAAAATGTCGACTAGTGTCACATTAAGGCTTTTGAAAAATAAAATACTCTTTTAAAAAAGTACAATACTTCTGTATAATGTTATACACGTAGGAACAGTTTACGTCTTCCGATGTTAAGTTTTTATTTTAGTTTCAAAATTCTTGTGATATTCTATTCGTGCTTCCATAATATTTTAATAGATCACGTTATTCTCTTGCCAAGAGTAAAATATGTATTTTGATTACTTTATAACATGTAACTCAAAGTGAGATAACGTTAAGTATCGAATAATTATTTAGTTTAATGATGTTTTATAAGTATTATGTTTGTATATAAAATAATTTTAATTTTACACAGGATATTATTTTTCATTAAAGTGCCAGATGAATTTGGAATGAGTTGTTTTTTATCAATTTCCACATCATGTAAGTCCCTATAATAATGTTTATGTTAGATGTCGACAGACAGACAGTTGATGGTAGATGATACCTCAGCCACAGAACATCAGTTAATGATGCGTTGTCGACCTACTTTTTACTTCGAGCATTCGGAAATACATAGACTGAAACCGAAACGCGCAATATGCACTTCACCTGTGGTTCGTGACCCGGTCGGAATTTCGATATTCCTCCCACCCGATCAATGCCCGAAGTTACCTGACGTGGGGAAGACATGCTTACAGAAAACTATAAACATGTCGTCCCGGTGGGATTCGAATCCACGACCTATCGATGCGTACGGCAGGTGTCTACCGAACGCGCCAACGAGCCCGTCGTTATTAAAAATTAAGCGATTGAGTAATTATTGTAGGATTAATATTTCTTCATTATAATGATTATAATATATAACTGCCACCTCATGTTGTATATAGCTTAGTCTGGCTATCATCAAGAGACAAGAAGTAGACACCTGCAAGAATTTTTTAAAGATTCGCCCTCGAGTCAACGTAACTATGCTTGGAATTCCAAATTCGAAATTAAGACACATCGCTCCGATAGCACCTCGTAAGCCAGAAATTATAGTTGAATAAAAAGTCCAATACTATAAATAATTTATTTACAAATACAATTTGATTAATTCGTCACTAACGGCGGAGGGTGTTAGAATTCCCAAATCCGTAAACAGTAGAGTTATGTACGCGGGAGGCGTGTAGTCCACTAGCGGGTGCTGCCTCGACAAGTTGCCGGACGCTATCACACTGGAGAGGTATTTGAACTCATTGGGTAGATCCTGCTGGTTGAGGGGATATATTCTTGAGAATTTGAAACTTTCTGTGAGCACGTAGACGGGCTTTTTGAGTTCTAATGCTGCGATCGCTGCGCAGTATGTGCCGACCTGGAAGATGTTGGTTGAATCAGTTATATAAACCTTGAGATTTTTTTAAATTTTATTTTATTACAAAGAATTAGACAATATATTTACATTTATGTATGTCAAATATTTAAATATTGTTTTGCCGTTAAATTTTTTTTTTCTAGGATACAACGATCCCCTTCCCCTCGCGCTACGGTCGAGAGCAGACGTGTGTTAGTCAGTGTATTTAAGCTCACCAAAAATTAATTATAATGAAATAAATTGAGTGCAATACCAGGAGTAAAGAAGCCACCAGGTGATATCAAAACGCGCAAGAGTGAGTTAAAAAGACGCAATCTATCCTACTCTCACATATAATACAAATCCAATTACACTACTGATTACTCGATACGCGCCGCTATTGGATATCCCAAGACAAAAGACTCCCCGCCCAACTGCTTCTTGTTGGTTAATGCGTACGCTCCGCCCATCAATACGTCACGATCGAATTTTAAAAACACACTACAAATAACTTTTGGAGATATATCGGACTACCCTCGCAGAAATAACATTTACATATTTAAACAGAAATAATGTATCGCTCACCACCTTCAGATTTAAGAACTCTATCAGCCCCCCAACTTAATGTTAGTCCAGAAAAGTCCTCAGCCGACAACATAACCGTACGTGGTGAAAAGCGGCGACGATTTTCGGGTGAACAGATGCTAGATCTGACTTCCTTCAAAACCGAAATGTGTGAGATGATGAACCAAATGTTTACTGACTTAACTGAGAGCCAAAGTAGACGCTTTGATGACATAAATAAACGAATTACAGATGTAGACAAAAAATTAACTCTCCTACAAAGTACTAACAAACACATTGAAACATCCATATCCGGTTTAAGTACACAAGTTGCTCAGCTGCAAGATAAAATTCAAGAAGTTAACGAAGAACATAAAGCTATTAATAACAAGCTGGCGAACATAGATCTGCGATTGGATTACACGGAAAGAACGAGCAGAAAAACTAGCATTGAAATTAGAAAGGTCCCGAAGCAAATTAATGAAAAGAAAGAAGATCAGTTTAAGGTAGCTCAGCAATTATTGCAAGCTCTAGGACTCGAGGGTCAACATCTATACTTGCGAGATGTCTTCAGGTTGCCTAGCAGGAAAGATACCTCTGATTCAACGCTTGTAATAGAGTGCTCAAATACCCTGACTAGAAAAACTATCATTAATGCATTCAAAAGCCACAATTCAAACAACCCTAATGCAAAAATTAACACTAATCATTTGGGTATCGATGGCACTCCGACACGTATATACCTTTCAGAATATCTGACCCCGAAAGATAAACGATTGTTTTATTTAGCTCGCGAATTTATTAAGACAGAAAATTACTCATACTGTTGGCTATCAAACGACAAAGTTTACATTCGAAAAAAGGAAGGCGAACAGCACATCCTGATTAAGAGTGAAACTCAACTACAACAACTCAAAAAGTGACTAGCAATGGGTTGCTCCTTGTTTTACTCGGTACTTTCCAGTCACTTCATTGTTTATTTCCTTAATTATTGTTTTTCCATTATTTTAAATAAGTATTTTGTTATTTTCTGCTACAATAGTTTGCCAAACACGCTATTACATAAGAAAGCCTACGCTAACTACGCACATTTATACACATATTTTAGAAACTCCGCAACAAGCAACTGTAAATGGAGAGGCAAGACTTCGATGACATTACTCTCCCTCAGACTAGATCCGTATCTCAAGTCTACTAAAAAAAGTACTATATTATGGTTTCGCTACAATAACCCTAGAAATAAGTTTTATGTATCAACAATATCTTTGTTTCTATGTTCTTCCTTTTTAATGGAGCTCTGCTTTGATTTCGGATAGTTATTAAATTAAGATTTACTGTTTATTATTCTCCTTTTTGGAAAGGAAAATAAAAGAATAATCTAAAAAAAGGTACAAATAAAAGGCGAAACCATAGTTAAATAGCAATAATATTTCTGTAATATTTTTCTTATTCATTTTAATTTTAACCTAATCGTATAAAACAGTACTATTAAACATGAACATTTCCTCTGAAGTTGATAACAGTGTACAAACATCTTGCCAATCTATAAATACATACTCTGAATGCAAGTATAAACTAAATAATTACCTAAATAGCGGGCTCACAATCCTCACACTAAATATCCGAAGCATCAATCGCAATTTCGATCACCTTATAGCCTGTATAAGTGTGATGGACATGCGTCTGGATGTGATTGTCCTAACAGAATGTTGGACAAACCCGCAGTCCTCTCCTCCGGCTATGTCACAGTATATCACATTCCAGACTACAAACTATTTAAATAAAAATGACGGTGTTGTAGCTTATGCACGAAATGACCTCAGTGTCACTGCATCAGAACCCGCAATTCAGGATGGTAACTGTTTAGTCTTGAAAATTAAAAATAAATACAACATTATCTGTTCATATAGGCCACCTAGTTTTGTAAACCCAACCAACTATATAAACTCACTGGATACATTATTAAACAGTTTACACACACAAAATATTATCTTTACGGGGGATATAAATCTGGACATAATTAACGAAAACAAATCTACCTATACTAATAACTACTTAAATCTAATGGCAATTCATGGTTTGCACCAAGCTATTGATCAACCAACTCGAATCGCAAGCTGCTTGGATCATTTTATGGTTAAAACACCTCATAAGTGGCAAACACTTATCCTCCCTGAATTTACAGACCACAGACCTATTTTACTATATATCAATGACATAAAGGAAAACATAAAAATAAATAGCTACTCAAAAATAAACTTTACTAAACTAAGTGAATATTTGAACAAAAAACCATGGGAACCTTATGACTTTTATAAAATCACTGATATAAACCTTGCATCAGAAATATTAATAAATACAATAACTTATGCAATCCAAACGTCTATGCAAAACAAAATCATTTCTAATAAATGGACCCCCCTAAAACCTTGGATAACTATCGGGATACTAAGATCTATTAGAAAACGGGATGCCATGCACAGAAAATCGAAAAAATATCCACTAGACGAAACATTAAAAAAACAATATAATCGTTATCGAAACACATGTACTAAAATAATTAAGACACAAAAAAACCTTTACTTTCAGTCAAAACTCGAACAAAACTCAGGTAACATAAAAGGGACATGGAACACAATTAAAGAAGCGTGTAACTTAAACAAACGTAATACGAACGCTAAAGAGCTCCTTAGCATTGACACCTCTTGTATAAAATCTCTAGATGTCGTTAATAATTTTTTCGCAAATGTAGGACCAGACCGTTCCAAGAAACTATTGAGGGACATGAATACTTCAGACACCGAACTCTCAAAACTAGCAAACTCGGTGGGACCGCTTTATTCAATGTCCTTCGTCCCCACTGATCCTATTGAAATAGCGAACATTATTTGTGGATTAAAATCAGACAGTGCTCCAGGTTGGGATGGTATTTCCTCCAAAATTCTAAAACGTTTTAAAGATCTACTTATTGAACCCCTTTCCTATTTGTGTAATTTAAGTTTGAGCCTGGGTAAATTTCCAACTCTGTTAAAAAAAGCAACCATTATACCGATATACAAATCGGGAGATAATACCTTGCCCTCAAACTACAGACCCATTGCACTTCTCTCCTCAATTTCCAAAATTATAGAAAAGGTTGTTTCAAAAAGGCTTATTAATTACCTGGAGTCAAATAACCTTTTATCAAAGCATCAATATGGCTTCAGGTCAGGACTTTCAACAGGAGATGCAACACTAAGACTTACATCTTACATTGACGGAGGAGAGAAATGCCTTGGAATTTTCCTAGATCTACATAAAGCTTTTGACACTGTCTCTATCCCCATTCTTACTGCAAGATTACAAAGTTTAGGTATAAGAGGGGTGGTGTTGGACTGGTTTCAGGACTTTCTAACAGACAGGGAACAATCTGTAATGGTAGAGAAATGCTTGAGCAACATCACAAAATGCTCATATGGTCTACCACAAGGCAGTACAGTCTCCCCTATCCTCTTCCTTGTATACATAAATCAGTTGTGCAACACTATCCCGGGAGCTGACGTAATTATGTTTGCTGACGACACTGTCCTTCTCTTCCACGACAAATCGTGGAAAAAATTAAGGCACATAACAGAGAGTGGATTGGCACAGGCAAATGTCTGGCTTGAAAATAGCCTGTTGTCTTTAAATACTGCTAAAACAAAATACCTCTGCTTCTCTAAAACCAAAGTGATGCTTCCTGATGCAAATTTCCACATAAAAATCCATTGCTACCCGTGCAACAGAAATAATCTACTCCCACTAAATGACTGTGATTGCCCACAAATGTCACGTGTCACAAGTATTAAGTATCTCGGAATCCACATCGACCAAAACCTTAAATGGAACGTACAGGCCACTACCTTAACTTCCAGAATTCGTAGACTTATATATATTTTTAGAACCTTAAAGTCAATAGCGAATAAAGATATTATTCTTCTAACTTATAAAGCTCTATGCGAAAGTATAATATCTTACAGTATTTGCACCTGGGGAGGTATGGCAAAAACCTTCATGATTGAGGTAGAACGGGCACAAAGGTCTGTTCTTAAAGTAGCACTCAAACTAAATTATAGACACCCCACAACCGACGTCTACAAACAGGCAAACGTATTGAGTGTACGTAAGTTGTATATTATAAATATCTTGCGCAGATACCACAAATCTATAGTGCCCTCCCTAGATCAATTACATAAGCGCATTGACGATATTAAGCTTCCCCTGGTAAAAAGCAACTTTGCACAAAAATCTTTTACATTCAACGCTACTTACATCTACAATAAATTAAATAGAGAACGAGCAGTAAAAAGATTAAATAACTATCAATTCAAAAAAACTGTAATCGACTGGCTAGGAAAAATTGATTACGACGGCACTGAAAAATTAATAAGATAACTGATAGAAGAAAAAACTCATCATACACACATAATACTCAAAGAAATAAACAAAATAAAATAAAGATAAAACGAAAAATGCGGATTTCAGTATAACGTTTTTGGCAACTCTATTGTGAGGTTTATATTTACATACAAACTTAGATTTATATTTTTATTATCTTTTCTTTTTCTTAATTAGATTCTTTGCTATAAGTTAATGTTAAGGCATAAGTTGATGTTCTTGGTTTTATTATTCTATAAGTTTTTTTTTTTCTTTCTTTGTTATTGTTATTTAAGTTACAATGCATGCCACCTGTACTCTCATATTGTTGGGAAGGAACTGGTTTCCTTAACACAGGAACTCCCTAGCTAGGAGGCCAGAGCCACACTTAATTAAGATGAATTGTATACATCAAAGTGGTGAAATAAATAAATTATTATTATTATAACGATATGTACTGAAAAAAAAAGACCTACATGCATATTCCCTATTATGTGATGGGTGAAATTCTACTTCCCACTGATGTTTTTTTATCAAAAGTTCCAATGCTTTCTCCTCCCTTTAGGTGTGTTATTTCTTATATCTTCGTCGACAGCGCATCATTGACTGATGTTCTGTAGCTGGGGTGTCACCAGTGAACCTCATGCTCGTTTGTCTGACATAAAAAAAAACAGTATATAATATATACCTTATTTATAATTCCTCCACTCTCAGTGACTCCTTCTGCACCGATCATCACTATATCCACTTGTTCCATAATGTAGCCCACTGCTGAGTCAAGGATCAGTGTCGCTTCGACACCCGCCGCTACAAGCTCTTTATGCATTCGCTCCCTAGAAGTAATTTCCAAACAAAAAAAATGTAGAAAATTTTTGGGACAACCACACTGTTTCAATTAATAATTATCTCTATTTACTGTTCAGGGAAACTATTCAATCACCTATTTGATTGAATAGTCCCTGATCATAGGTATTCTGCTATGAGCTCATTGCAATCTCAGAGCAGTATTTTTGCAGGAGTTCTAGACACTGTTTCTCTTGCAAAGATGGTAATATGTAATACTTTGAGTGATTGTAATACAGTACCTAGTAGACTTAAGATGTTATTTTCCTATGAGTTATGTTGTTATGAATTATTTAATCTTCTAGAATTTACTAATCTTGTTTTAAGTTATGAAAATGTTTTCTTTTGTATATCAATAAATAAGCAACTTACCCACTATTATCAGGACAAGAAGATGTAACAAACACCTGGAATCTTTTGTTGGCTTTCACTGCTTCCAACATGGCGGCTAGTACTACTCGCGAACGAGAGTGTGTTAAGATTTTCTAAAAAGATATAGGAAACAAAATATAAGATTGTATAATATACGCTATATTATAGCATTGTCAACTATTTTTAGTCTTGCTGTTCATCACTTTAATATAAAATATAATCATTATAATATATCATATTTATTCACCACAAGTCAAAAAAGCCAACAGATAGCATATTATTTCATTTATAATTTAATACAATTATTGTACATCAGCACTAACTTATAATTCATATTTTAAGGATTTTATTGAAAGTTTAGTTTTTTATGTTTAAAACAAAGAATATTACATATTTGAAAGATTTAAAACAGGACAATAAATGTTATATCATACACTAAATAACTCAAGTTGATAATTATTGATCTCTACTTACACAACCATCACTAATAAATGGCAAAGCCTGCTTGGCAACTTTCCCTCTGGCTTCAAGCAATGTATCCAGGAATATCCTGCCTCGCTGAAGCATTATCTGTTCACATTCTTCAAAGGACTGAAAACATTAAAATATAAATATCAGTCATTATACAGCCTGTGGATATTTAAATCATTTCATTAAATTATACCTATAATTTTTAATGTTTGAAAAAATTGGATGAGTAATTTATTAGAAAGAAATTAATTTGCTTACAAATATGTAAGTAATTTTTTTGCAGTATGTAGAATAGTGAGTAAATACAGACCTTAACATCTAGTTTGGCAAACGTAATGAATCTCATAAAGAGCTCACATCCGGAGGATATTGCTGTGACGGGCTGGTCACAATGTCTCATTGCATCTACTGCTAACTGTAGATTCAAATCTAGTTCTCTTACTGTGGCCACTAAAAGAGTTGATTAATCAATATGTATATGTAAATATGGCTAGATATGCTTGTATAGCCTACATCCTTCACTTTAGTATAAGTCCAATTAAACTTTTTATTACTATGAATAACTCCGCGAACTGTGCAGTTAGGCTTTAAAAAATAAGGTGTTAAAAGTATTTTTGAAAAACTAACCTTTATAGTTTTCTATGACCAATAATAAAGTTTTAATAGCTGCAACACCAACTGATACATCCTCTTCTTCTCGCAGGATTTTCAAAAAAATCTCTTGAACCTCTAAAATACCCAGAATGACGCAATTATGGTTAATATGCTGCATTCATGATGATAATATGTAAGGAAAACCTACTAACCTTCTTTCCTCATATTTAATACTATATCGCCGTTTTACTCAAAGATATTGCATAATAAACATTCTCCTGGTTGAAACAAATTATAATTTAAATTACTTTTACATAAACAACACCAATTAAAGCACTAAATCTTAAACCTAACCTTAATACAAATAAGAAATTACAAAAAAGATGAACACGTCAAACTTAAATTGACAAGTTTGACATTATGTATGAAACTTCACACTAGACAGTTGTAGTTGACAAATTAGAATATAAAATTCAAATAAGGCACGGGTAAATAATATATTTTATATTATTTTATATGTTCCCACTTCCCAGTTCCCACAAGATATATCATAAAAATTAGTTTACCTTATTGTGTAAATTTTTAGGAAATTAGGCTGCGGCCTGGTAAACAACTTTTCTTCCAGGAAGTTCCAGTCTTCAAGACCATAATAGGTGACCCAAACGCAGTTCCTGAAGAGGTTTGTAAAGTAGACGTTGACTCACACATGCCCGAATTGGCAAAGTTCAGAAGATGCAGGATGTGCAGCACTTGCTCAAAAGAACAGAGAACTAAATACCTCTGCAAGATTTGCAAGGTGCCTTTGTGTGCGGCAGCACTAAAATTATAAAAAAACAAGGTACTTACCCCTTGTTTGAAAAAAAGCAGCAGAAATTTCAATCTACAATATTAAATAAGTGATTTGTTTTATAGATTCATTACTAATATTTGGTCAGACTAAAAATAACTTAGGATGAAGGGACGCCGTTCTTGCTCGGCTTCATAGGTTCACATCCAGTTTCTCATCCCTCCCTACCTGTCTTGTGTCTGTATACTACTAAGATTTTATAATGCCGATGTTTGAACTGAATATACAATAATTTTTATTTATTTTTATTACCTCCTGAACTTGAAACATAAACTAGTATTTTTTTAGACGATATATTAAAACAATTTTCGTAAGCTTACATTCTGCATAAAAATATAGATCTAGAAGGAATGAGTAAGTAAATACTTTATTGCACACAAGAAAATTCAAATAAACTTAAAAATAGAGTAATCAGGTCTTATAGCTATGACAGCTATAACTTCCAGGCAACATACATACATAATAATATAGGAAAATAATGATGTATAAATAAAAAGAATAAGGCGGTGCAAAATAAGCAAAATAATTTATTAAATGTTTGATAAAAATATTAGCGTAAAATTATTAAATAATAGTAAGAAATAGGCAATTTAAAGCGACATAACGTAAGTACGTGTGAATTAAAGCAAATAAAATTATATTTATTTTTATTATTTAACTTTAATGTATTTTAGCATTAAATATTGAAAACATGCACATAAATATTGCTAAGGAAAACAGCTAGAAAACTGTAAAATATAATTTTATGTTCAAACTCAAATGGAGGGAAAGTCATGGCCACCGATAGTAAGATTACTTGTTGCAATAACATAGTCAGTACAGTATTACGGGCGTTTGAATGGCTAAGACGCATTACACCGTTACCCTTTAGAATTTTGTTAGAGCGATTTGAAAAAACAAGTGTACGTGACTTGACGAAATATGGGAAATTCGGCATCACTCAAAGTGAACGATAAGAGGAAATGGCAGTAAGTTAATTTTATAAGAAATATAATCTTTGTCTAACTGCCGATTCTTGGGTAATACTTGAGATTATTATTAACTACACAATCATTTCGTAATACAACTCGTATTTGTATAAAATTTGATCTTTATTCTATACATTGCTGGTGACTTAATTCGGTCATAGTTAAACAGCGGCAGGTGCCAATTGCCATCATAAGGAATAATTACGTTTTTACGTAAAATTTTAAACAGAAAATAAGAATTAAGAAATTAAAGCTTAAAAAAAACGTAATCTGTCCGTGTTTATGCCGGTAGTACAGTAGTAATACATGGGATGGGGATACTCTAATCACGATGTGGATATAAAATATTGTTGGGTCACGTTCAGCAATATCAATTTCATACACATCTCTCTGTCGGTAGCGTCACTTGCTTATACCCCGAAGGTCGAAGAGACTGATCTAAAAGTATCCTCCTAACTTGTATCTTTTACCAGGATCATATTTAAATATTTCCAATCCAATGGTTCATTCAACTCAACTCGAAATCATAACAAATATAAAAATAATCCTCACAAAATTACAATAATCTAATCTAAGTATATATGTTTTCATTGTACCTAATCAAAAAGTGTATAATGTTTGTACAATATATTTTATTAAAGTTTAGGTTTTGATAATATTTTGAATACTAATATTGGCTGCCGGCTACGGGCTGCATCCATACAATATTAATTTTAATTTCGTAGAGCTTCGTAGAGCTCAATATACAATGATCCCGGGAATATTTCAACATATTCAGATTTAAAATAGTAGGTAATATAATCCTATAAAATGATTATGTGTTTGTTCTTAACAGACTGCACTTATCCGTTAGGTGTTTATGTGAATAAGGCAGACGTATTATATAACGAACAATGGATCGATTTCAGTTACGGAAACAATTCGATTGTAGGCAACTGAAAACATCACATCACATAAGTATGTGTACATACGAGTACTATGGTTGTGTATCGTACAAAGGTTGTGATATACATAAACACAGACTATAATAATAGAACCACGAAGGTTTAGTGAAAATCTGATTCAAAAGACTCTGATGTTCAACAAGTAACCAAATTACATTCTACAATCACATTTCTGTTACTTTTTAAAATCCAAATGTAGATTACTAGTAATTTATAAACGATAGGAAATAGTTATGTAATCTAATCTTTAGTACCGTTCGTTCATAATATATTTTTTAGCGCCTACGTAATTTATAACTTAATGCATTTGTCCGCAGTGTTTCTATGCAAAAATGTTGCTCCGTTTTCGCCTAAAAGACAAACCTTCAAACCAACAAACATTATTGCGATTATGAAGACTATTATCATGAAAAGACGTTAGTAGGTACTTCCTGATTTGAGTTGGTTTAAGTAGGTATTTTAAACGGAAGACGAATTTTCGACATTGAGTAGATGTAAAATTCCTATTTGATAATGAGGTTTATAAATGGGAACAGTAAACAGATTAAGAAGAAAGGATGTTTTTCATTCTGTCAATAATCATAATCCTAGGATGATATTTATATATTTCATGTGCAACAAATCCAATTGCATGGCTTTTAAGTAAATCGTAATTGTCTAAAATCACTTGTTTTTTAAACTAACGTTGACCAATAAATAATTTGAGCACAATACGAATAAGAACACGGTCGTTTCAAAGCGTGACGGCCCTGACTTAGCTGTGATGGAGTGACTGCTTAATCTACTTGCAATATTAATCTGACAGGTACAAATTTCTGTCATATTTAAAAAAAAAACTTAGAAGAATAACTTGATGGGTATGTATTTTTTAAGTCAGATATCGGCAGACGAGCATCAGGTTCACTTGATGGTAGGTGATACCTCAGCCAGAGAACATCAGTCAATGATGCGCTATCTACTAGCCATGTGTCGTTCACGAATGAATCCTTCAATTGGACTAGTTCATTTATATTTATCCTTCTTTCTCTAGTTCAGTTACAATTCATCTAGTTCAGTAGTTCAGTTAGTTCACTAATTCTGCGAACGACGCAGAATGGGTGGAACCGAACTTTCCCGACAAAACACGAAATAGCACGAGCGCGTTATGTTATGATCACTTCTCACGCTCGAGCTCCGTTGTACTGAAATAATTTTCTGTTTCACTCACTCTGATTCTAACTCCCGGTGATACATTTAGTGAAATGATATGAGACATTTTAGTTCAACAGTACACACCGGTAATAGCGAGCAACTGAACTAGACTGAACTACTGAACTAAAAGAGTGATATAGTTCACGGTGACGAAAAGATATATACATATCTTTTCATTTCAGTGACACATTCTGCGCATGGCTACTATCTACTTATGTTTCATTTCAAACATTGTTTTTTAAAAATCTTGAGCATAGTATAAGAAATACAAAGGAGATACCATCTCATAATTCATAGTTTGCACTGTGTATCTGCCTACCGTTACTTATTGGCAATTAGCAATTTTTATTAAACTCCTTTATGTAAAAAATTATGGCAGGTAGGAGATAATACTTACGATTAGGTACAATTGCAATATTTTTGCTTTCCAGGATTATATACCTTTATAATATTTAAAAATGTATTGTAATTTGTAACTCCTCGGACAATAGTGTACCTGTATGTGTGTATTTATTTTTATTGTATTTCGTTATTATGATCATATAGGGTGAATAAACATTGAACTACTAGTACTTACGCTAGAGCCTAGAAGTAGTAGTTAAATATTTATTCACCCTATAAATTAAGCAATCCTAATGCATATTATGATTATTAAAAAAATATGCAAGTCTACTTAGCAACCTATTCACGCCTGGTACGGATATATTTAGTCGTTATTACTACAAACTTCATAAATGAATAAATATTTGTGTAATAAAGAGTTCTAAATAAAAATAAATAAAAATATATACATATTATATTCTATTATGTTAATTTTATAACCACTTCCTGCCACCTGTTTGTATCGGAAGCTTGTTCTAGATTGCTTTTATTCATTTTATATAACCTGATTTTGTCGGACAAGGTAGAACAATGCTAAGACTGAATAAGGCCTTAAAGGTTACTCGTATATTTTTTCACTTCTATCAGTAATCTCAGATTGATGGTATAGCGAAAGTAATATTGTCTATCGAGGATGAATAATAATGGTTGAAAGGTAAATTACCATAATGAAGTAGTAACAAGTGTTTTTATTAAAATCACTTTTAAAATTCAAATTCAAATAATTTATTCATTTAGGTAACACAATGAACACTTATGAACGTCTATTCTTCATTTCTACGCTGAAAAACTTTAAGAAATTCAGAAAATTTCGAGACTAAATATCTGCTAATTTACATTTACATCTCTTATAAACTCACGATACTTTTCCATTGAGGTATATCTAGTCTTAGGCTGCCAGTAACCAAAAAACACCTCGGTAAACATATCTTTGCAGAATAGTGACAATCACAAATTTAAATACTTGAGATGACAAATATCACATATTCAGCAATTACGATAGTTATAACAGTGTTTAATTTCTAATTTGCCCTTGATCGTGTCCGAGACACGGGAGAGTCACGATATATTGCGCTTCATCTCGTGCGAATTGATAACGAATTACTTTGTTATAAGTGCCTTACCTTACATTATATATGGGAAATACGTACAAAATGGCATTTATGGACAAAATGACAAT
Organism: Anthocharis cardamines; assembly: GCA_905404175.1. NCBI lineage: Eukaryota > Metazoa > Arthropoda > Insecta > Lepidoptera > Pieridae > Anthocharis > Anthocharis cardamines. Next base: position 9,473,096 of record FR989959.1, read on the forward strand.
ATTATTTCAAAATGGGAGGGCTGTAGCGAGGCTTCCAAAACTTCAACATGCTGCAGCAGCCCTTTTTACAATTCTGTGAGACACCTAGCGTCATAGGCAGAGTCGCGCCAGAGTAACGAGTGTAAACGTGTTTTATGTCAACAAAACTTTATTTCTTCTGTTTTTTGGTAAGTTATAAATTGCTTTTTATTATTATTTTATTGGTATCGAAGAACTATGATAGGATCCAGTGAACCATTTTGTCCATACCATACGGACAAAATGGTTTTTGTGATTGGTTACATTTACTCTTAATATATTTTTTTAATATAGTTCCTATTCAATTAAAAGATAGTCAATGAACCTTATTAGATTATTATAAACTAGCTGATGCCCGCGACTTCGTTCGCGTGGGGTTCGCTTTTGAGCAAGCTTTCTTCAAATGACATATCCTCCATCTTCTGTACTTGGTGATTTATTTTGGGAAAGAGCTATCAAATTAGTCATTGACGGTTGCTTTTGCATCATATTATCGACACGTTTAATGGTGGTTGAGATTGGGGTTCGAAGTATGATTTGAAATTCTATAGAAATACCATTGTTGAAAAAATGAACCTGACTTTAAAGAAATTTACTTATTTTTTTTATAAATTTAATTAGTGGTGAAGATACTGTATCCACCTCGATATTTATTTCATTTAATTGATTTTGAGACATTTTCATTTTGAGAATTTTTTTTTAAATTCCCTTTTCTCGGGATTCCTACTCGGGTTTCCGGTGCTAAATGCGGAAACCTCTAAGATACGAAGACAGTCCTTAAGAAGCAATAAAAGCAATGTCGAATAATCGTAATTCTGTAGAGAAAGGATGGATGAAAAGGTGAAATAAACGATCTCATAAGAAATACTTTTTCATATAATATTTCAATAATACATTTTCTATTTTTATAATATAATTCTTTAAAAAAAAAAAAAAATAAATACAAAAAAAAAATATTACCGTTCAACTTCAGATTCGAACTCGCATCTGAAGTTACGCAATGGGCCTGCATATCCCCTATTCTACGAATACGTAACGAAAACGGCGAAATCATCAAACTATTTCATTTACATATCAAACTGTGATTGACATCTGACAATTCGAAAAAGTTCAACGCGAGTCAGTTTGCATTGCAATTTGGTGATATGGTGCCTTTAAAATTATTTTTAAATGATGATAACTTTTCTTTCTGATAACCGATTTCGATAAAACAAAGCCTATATGTTGCCCCGGGCTTTACTTAATATATTTGTGTAAATTGCATGAAAATCCGTTCAGTATCTTCGGAGATTAGCGTGAACAAACAGACAGACAGACAGACAGACGGACAGACAGACAGACAGACAAGAATCTTAAAAATTGCATTTATGCATTCTGCTACCCTTCTTTTATCACCCCTCTTAATTTCTGGTAAAAATATTTAGTGAAGCGTAATTTCGATCCTACTCTTTTATTATATGTATAGAAGATAAGTGAAACTTGGTATAATTACGTTAAACAAAGAAATATGACTCACAATCAAAACCCCATGTCATTTTGTACGTATAATATATCCCTACGTTTTTTTCTAATAAATATTTATTGAATTTCTGACTGGAACGTAACTTTATAGTTCCAATAAAGGAAATTTCCAAACGAACATAAAAAGTATTTCTCATCAAAAGTCTTGGCTATAATAATAATACATTCATTGACCTCGTCTCTTGTAATTTTTTGCAAAAATTACATCATTTGCTAAGGTAGGTTTTGATAGTAACCGTTTGAACCTTACAAGTTCATTTTTATTCTGTAGGAGTGAAATGTGATTGTCCTTTTTTTTGGTATTTTTAAAAAGTAGCACTTCTGTACTTGTATGTATGTTGGTAAGGATATAGGTTGATTTTATGTGATTTTACTGAACTTTTTTCAATTAATTAACAATGCTACTAAATTCTACTAATACAAAATATTTTTATAGATTCAGAAGATTATTTACAAAACAAATACTCTGTACGCTCTCTCTCTGAGAACTCTACATGTGGTTGTTTCTCTTTTTGGTTATGAGTTTTAGGAAGGTTGAAAAATTTTAAGGAAAGGAAGTAAAATTTTATTTTTCCTTAAAGCATTAGTACTGTGTTTATTCATGATATTATTATAAATTTTTATATAAGCTAAGAGGCAACGAGATGTGTGAAGAAGTTTAATATGTACAAGAACTTCAAATGATATGTGTAAACATGATAATGTAATAATAATATCATGAATTGAATAATTTTCTTCTCAAAGTTTTTAACTTTTATTAGAAAGTTATGTGAACATTTATCAATTATATCACAAAATTGTAATTTAAATGCACAGTAATAAATAATCATAATTACAGTAATAAAAGTATATGGTTAAAAAGCGAAACTATTTGATTATATAAAAATCTCGTAAAATAATGTTATTATTTTAACGTTGACGATAAGCCAGTACTTACTATTGCACTCTATGTCATAACTAGAATAGATTATAATAATGTAAAATCAGTACCAAATAATTAAAAAAAATCACCTGATAAACCGCTCCTTATCATTGTTTAGAGTCAAAACTAATTGCTTGGATATTAGGTTAAAATTTAAAATAATATTTAAGAAATGCAGAGTCACAAATGATAAAGTATATTTATTTATAAATTGATACAAAAAACTTAAACTTTTCATTCTGTGCGTGCATATTATTGACTCTACCTTTCTACAGGGTACGCATGGGTATAGCATGCCACATCGCATCTCATATTGTCGTTCTGGGGCGAGAGGTTAAGTTGTTGATAAGTGATATAACACTATTTAACGAGATTATCCCGGAAAATTACTCAGACGTCGTTAAGAGAGCCGATGCTCTACATGGCGCTCTATACATTTATTTATTTTTTTGTTCACCGTATGTGTTTTTCTTAGAAATCTATCTCTAGTAGAAAATATTTTTTTTATGTATATTATAAACTGTGATATACGATCTCTTAGTAATTATGGAATTTCTTTCGCGCAAAGTGAAATCTAATGGTCAAATTGACGCACGTCAGTTGAATGGCGCGACTGTTGGTATCGGAAATAAACGGTATGTGAGCTTTATTACGCATCTAAATTATTAAACTACCGAGTTTGATTTGTAATAATATTATATTAATTTAATATAAATACTCCCTTGAAGATCTAAAACACGGTATGGTGATTACTTACGTTTTTCGTTGCAATGCAACCAATACTTAGGACAATGTATCAGAAAAACGGGTATTTTTTTCATAATTAAAAAATACATAGTTTTTGAATACCAGAAAACACTTTTATTTCTTAATTATGACTTTCACAATTCAAAGAGAAGGGCTGATAAAAGTCTTTACGAAAGGTCACACCATGACTTTAATGATAATTCGAGTATCAATTTTTAAAAATATACAAAAATATATTAATAAAGAATTTATGAAAGCATGGTGTATAAACTACGTGCATTTTCGGATCGTGAGTATGTGAGAGATTTAAGCTAAATAACCGAATAATTTTACTGAAAGCATACATAATTAACTTTTAAGTTAAGATGTTAACTCTGAAGATTTTTAAGATGTCCTCATCAAATTAATGTAAACTTGAAGGAAAACGATACACGTACTCATAAAATAGTTACAGAGATTCTCATTAAAAGAAACTGTACCCACCACTATTAGTAAAAGTTAGGTAATTTAGAGGAAGATAAGATCTTGGTGTGAAGTCCTCAATCCTTCGTCTTAAAATTATTATTTTTTCGCTTAGGTTTATCACGATCCATAAAAGGCGTTTCACTCAAGAAAAGGAGAATTTGGTAATTCAGTTTAATGTGAATTTATTTTTGTTTTGTATTGACTTATCAGTGTAGATGACATTTATAATTATCCACCGATTTGATATTATGTAATCGCGTGGAAGCGGCCATGAACATGAGATTATTTATTTTTCGCGGTACTATTTATTTTAGTGTTAATATGGTCAGAATTAATATAAAATAATAGTTATAATTCTGGCAATACTGGATTTTTATAATATAAAAAACATATTTTACTAGCAACGCACCCCGGCTTCACATGGGTGCAATGTAGATGTACTATACAAAAAAGCCTATGCCACTTACTAATTATGTAGCTTTCTATTGGTGAAAGAATTTTTGAAATCGGCCCAGTAGTTTTTGAGTTTATTCATAACATACAAAAATCCAAAAATACAAATCATTCCTATTTATAATATTAGTATAGATATAGATAAGGCATGTTTATTTTTAAAATAAAATAATAAATGATGTTTGAACATTTATAAATCTGAGTTTTCGATGAATAAAATATCTGTTTTTTTATACTCAATGAAATGTATAAAAATAATAATGAATAACTATTCTATATTTTGCAACCCTGAAATACTAACAAGCATTATTGAAACAGAAGAGATTTATGAATAAAACTTTAAAAACTTTTCATAATTTATATTGTTTGTAACAATGGCAATACTGACTATGAAAAGCCGTAGAAAGATTTTCATATATTAAAATTCCTAAATACTGAGCGCCTTTGTTTCTTAGTTCTTATTGTAAAGAGGTAAATATAAGCACTAAGCAGTCTACTTGAATACAAGTTCTCTTTCCAGTTACTGTATGACGTGCCCTTGCAAAAAAGAAGGAGATTGTGTACTTGCGAGTAGTCTGTTTAGAAATAGGTAGGCCTTTTGTTTCGGTTTTATGGATATGGATTTTTTTAAAGTCGATATTATTTCATTAATAACGTATAGTTTATAGTTTTAATACAGTGTACGTTGAATTTTTGAGTAGAAATACGCGTAGTAGATATTTATTTTATAATTTTAATTAAATATTATAGTCGTTGGTTTTACACGTTATTTATTACGGTAGAATATTGTTCTTTAGTTGTTCAGTTAAAGTACTTTAATAATAAAATAAATAGCCACTAAATAGCAATGTAAATAATGTTCGTCTATAATTTAGGTAGTTATGTAATGTTATTGTGGTTATTATAAAAAATACTAATGAAATTATATTATTGTTATCAACTAGGTCAGCGAAATTTAAAATGCATTTTAAATAAAAAACCACGAAACGACAATGTAACTGATTGTCAGGTTAGTGACCCAGCGCCATCTGTTATCATTCAGAGAAACCGCACGTGCGGTTCATATCTATGTGACTACTGAAAAATTTTCCTGTTTTCCCAGGAGTGAAACCGCGATGAGTCCAGCGCCCCCCGCGCCTCGTGACAAAACTGGCGCACCATTCATTGCCAGCAAACAGTCGCTCACTGTCTGTGGAGGGAAGTGTACGTACGAAATGGATCGCGACCGTATTGGAGTATGGGGATCAGGGGACGGGCAATCGAACAGCCGCCTGTCGGGCCTCGACCATCTCAAACACCCGGGACTGAACAAAGTGAGTTTAAGCTAATTTCAGGCAAAACCACGCTCATATGTAAATCGTTTAGGTCATGGTTGTACGTTTTACTACACTACTATAATCCGGAAGTGTTATGCAGCTGTACATCTTGCGAGCTGTCATCATATTTTCATACTAATTGATAGTGTTTTCTTATCCACAATCACTTGTCAAATTTTGACGTTTTCATGAATAATGTAAATGTTTATATTTAAACTTCGCCAGTCAAAGTTCGCGTGTTGAAGACACTGTCAACAACTTTATTTATTCTCTTCACTTTAAAAACTTTATTTATTCAATATTAAATTAATTTTGGAATATAATAAAGACTTATTACTTACTTGAATATAAATATTATATCAGTTTGTAGACTTCAGAATATCACCTGGTTGGTTGTTACTATAGATACCTACGCGTATTATATTAGTCACTATGCATTCACATAGAGCGCACACTGTCATAATATCACATAACTATACCTTCCCTTGAACACTTAGACGACGAAATCAATAATTTTTGTGAAGCACCCTTAGTACCTTTTGTTGATCAGCCGAGTTCAAAATCAAAGGGGTCTACCTACTTAAAATGAAGTATTTAGAAAGTCTTTTATATTTGGTTAGTATATCATTCACTTCCGCTTAAATTTCAAAAATTTCCAGCAGCGATAATTAGTAATTTGTGAATTTAAATGTAATTTAATATTGAGCATAAAATTAACTTTTATCACTTCGTACAGGTTGTATAAAAACTATCACTCTCCAGGTTAGAAAATATTATTAAACCTTATATTTCCTAATAATATAATATTCTCTATTGAGTCAATTTCAAATTTATGAATTTTATAGGTACTGTAAACTCATAATTAGTCTTAGCATACGTCACTCGATGGATGAATATTTTTTCTTAAGTTAATTGTATGAAGTAGGTATATTTATATATAACCATGTACAGTTCAAAATTACGACCAAGTGTAAAATATATTGAGTCAACATTGAGCGAATATAAACGTTATGTGGGCATGTAATATTTATCGCTGTAAACAAGGAAATATCTTAAATAAAGAAAACAAACAAATAACAATTTTGCATATTTTAAAATGTAATATAGCCAGAAAAAGATACATTACAAAACACTGCTTATTATACATGTAGAGTTAAAGAATATTTTCATAATTGGGTCTATTTAAATCAGAGTGAATATATAATATAATCGTGCGTCTAGTACAAAAAGTAATTATAATTAAATTACGATGCCACAACGCAGTGCGTAACGCGTCCCTAATACTAGATGTATGCACATAGCATAAAATCTGTAGTAGGGTGATTCAAAAAAACTTTTTAATTTTTTTTTTAACTGATACCTTCTCAAATGTTTTTATTTTATATAAAAAAAATCTCACCAAACCCGAGCTCTATAGCTCAACTTTAAGGGGTCGCTATTGTTTTTAAGATAATCGTACTTTGTAATACAGTTTTGTAAAGCTTGAAGACTCTAGTTTAAGGATATAAAATCGTTTTTTATAAAAAATTGCGTTAATTATGTGTAAATTCAATTTAAAACAAAAAACGATTTTTCCCATGTTAATGAAATGGAAAACTAAAAAAACAATAGCGACCCCTTAGAGTTGAGCTATAGAGCTCGGGTTTGGTGAGATTTTTTTTTATATCAAATAAAAACATTTGAGAAGGTATCAGTTAAAAAAAAAATTAAAAAGTTTTTTTTGAATCACCCTAATTTGTAGACTTTATTGTTTCCTGAGTTACAGAAAACACACTTCTATAAAAACAACATCAACAAAAACGCTTTATTGGACACAACACATATATTTTGCAATGACATATTAAGGTATAAATGGCAACAGGAAAAATTTTCAACTTATAAAACAAAATAAATAAGGAAAGTGCTCCAACAAAAAAGTGTTTCTTTAGTTGTTATATTAAAAATTCGCTTGTTTATCACCATTTGTTAACTCCAAGACAGAATAAATATATACATCGCAAATAGACACTAGCAATGAACTAGTGTTAGTAGTGTGAGCGTAGTCGCTAACTTGGTAAATAATATTTTACGCTTTTTAAAGAAAAATTGTGATAGCTTTTAAATTTTTTAAGATAATTAAAAAGTTATCTAATTTTTTTCTTTATACTTTTACGCATTTGGCGTAAAATACATACTTTTTCAAGCTAGCGTAATGTTCATTGCTGGTGTCGAAATGTTCGGACTGCTATAGTGTAGTACTGACAAGTGTATTGCCTGCACCTATGACATTAATTTTGCTCACGATATGTCCGGTTGACTGTGGACACGAGTTAAAGAACTATATTCTATAACACTCACGCAGTTAGGTAGGGAGTAGGGACCAGCATGTACGTGATGGTTTGTTTTTTTTTATGTCAATTATCGACAGACGAGCATGAGGTTCACTTGGTGGTAGGTGTAGGGTACCTCAGTCACAGAACATCAGTCAACGATGCGCTGTCGACCTAAGTTTTACTTCGACCATTCGGAAATCCATAGACTGAAATCGAAACGCGCAATGTGCACTTCACGGTTTTTCGTTACCCGGTCGGTATTTAGATATTCCTCCCGCCCGATCAATGCCCGAAGTTACCAGACGTGGGGAAAACATGCTTACAGAAAATTATAAACATGTGGTCCCGATGGGATTCGAACCCACGACCCATCGATGCGCACGGCAGGTGTTCTACCGAACGCGCCAAGGAGCCCGACTCATCCGTATATTCGTATCCTAAACAATGTTGTTTGTGATGAACTTGAGATATAACGTACTAAAGATGGTAGAGATGAAAGTTTTCGGTACTCGGTAGAACAACTTAGTTGTTTTTATCAGACAAATAGAAAAGTCGTATGTGTACATTGACGTAGTATTAAACTATATCAATGTATGTGTACATATAACATTCATATCTTTCTACAATATTTAAAAACTAAATTATGACAGTAGGAAATAGAAGGTTATTTTTATTTAGAAATGATAGACGCGATAACAATTTTATACAGCTGATATGATGAACAGAATTCGATAATATCAACTGCTGATTGCTGTTTATTTGTAACCATTCTATTAGATGTACTTCAACTAATTAACCTAACGAAAATATTATTTTTTTTAAACAATAAACGAAACGAAGTAATATTATGTATTAATTATCTGCTTTGAATTTTTAATAATTTTGTAGGAATAACATAATACGTCTCGACTCTTGTCGTGTAACTTTATTTTACACCTTGACAATCTATATCTACAAAATCATAGAACATTTCTTATGTATTCTTTTATCTTATGTCTGCCAAACTCACAAAAATAACTGAAAATTCAAAGATATTTATTTTGACGTCATAAGCCAGAAGGCGTTATCGCAACTGAAGGGGGTTAGATAATAACTCATTTACAATGTGATTCGCATTTTCTAACTTTCGATTGAGATAGAAAATATATTTTGGATTTGAAATTTTATTAATATTTAAAGATCTTGTTTTGGCTTAGTTATATAATATTATTTATGCAGACTGGCATTAGCTATCGAATAGCTGGTATCCGTTTTTTTTCGAAATATCGCTTTTTGGCTAATGGTGACCATATTGCACCAGGTGCGAGCTTCAAAAACTGCGCTCTCACAAAATTGTATGGTCCTGTTTTGGTCATTTGGCACTTTTGGTTTTTCACAGCCGGTACCCTAGTTACTGCCGTACTAGCACTACCGTATTGCAATGTTATAAAACTTTTGCCATTTAAGCCTGAGACAGAAAATTTTGTTACTTTTATTTTAACTCATCCATATAAGTACAAAGTAAACCTACATAACTGCTGCTGCAAACGTCTATGGGCGCCGGTGATCACTTACCATCACCAAGCCATATCATTAGTAAACCGACAGTCCGTTTGCCCTATTCCATAAATAAATTGGAAGAGATTAAGGTTTTAACAACGAATAATGGAAGAAATCAGTATTATGCAGAGGAATGTGTAGGTACAGTTAAATGATTGGAAGAACGTTATAATTGAAAGAATGTTGCCAAGAATTTAATTCCATCATGGAAACTGAACATCAGCGTTTCAGCGATAAATATTTGCCTTTTGTAATACAAACAGATACAAAACGTTTTCCAAGAAAGGGAGGAGTTGATTTGAATTCAATTATGATTTTCCTAAGAGCACCTGCCATGTCTTCCCCACGTCTGGTAAGTTCGGGCATTGAACGGGTGGGAGGAATATCGTAATTCCGACCGGGTAACGTACCAACGTTCATAGATGGACAAACTCTCTATGGATTTCCGAATGCTCGAAGTTAAGAAGATAGGTCGACAGCGAATCATTAACTGATGTTATGTGGCTAAGGTATCACCTACCATCAAGTGAACCTCATGCTCGTCTGTCGATATCTTATATAAAAAAAACTCCTTATATATTTTTTTAAATCTTAGATAACAATGTTATGTGAATATAAGACGGTCCCGATGGTTTGTGATTACTTTTTCCCGTATCAACATATTGTCACAGATATTTCGTGTCATAAGTAAATATATCTATCTATATAGTATATATAAATAAGATGCATTTGTTATTAATATACCTATCCGTGTAATTTTTCAAGGATATAATAACACTCTAGCGCAGACAACCAGCGATTATCGAAATAAACGGCCGATATCAACCACTCAGAATATTGATAATTAATCTATCGATAAAAATAATTAAACTTTGTTTATTTTGGGAAGATGGTAACTGATTAGTTTAGCTTATCGCCCGATATCCGCCGATAATGGTGTGTGATATTATGGGTATCTGGAAATTGCCAGCAGGGATTGTGGTTGCTATGGTTACCGGTTTACAGATTGAATAGAACAGCTTTGGTAGAAATCAGTTAGTTTTGTGTGTGGCTGAATTATAACGTAAAAGTCAACGAGAAGAGACTGTGAAAGTAACTTTTAAAGCTGCATTTATAATATCCAAATAGCAATTTATTTTATATTTGGAATTTTTACGACTTATTACTTAAATGTGTGCAATTTCTTTACTTTTGTGGTGAAATTAATAATTTTAAATTAAATTATAACTAATCCTTTCTACATCTAATTTTTCGTACGCACGTCTTTGAATGGAAAAGTATTAAAATTCATTATTAGCCCGAGAAATATTAAGTTACAAGTAGTTATTTTTTTAATTAATTTTTAACTGAGGCTTATTATCTTATCTTTCCTTTGTACCTAAAGCTTTATAAAGTAGGAAGTATTTATCTCAAAACAAATTATTCGTTCAAAAAACTTATTCATAATAAATATCCTTCAACTTAGTATGTACAATGTATGAAATATAAACTAATACTTTCATAATTTACTTCCGATTAATATCTAAAAACCAGAGTACTTCTGTCTGTCTGTATGTAACGTTTTCATGGCTAAACCGATGAACTGATTTTGATAAAAATTGTAATAGAATAGTTTGGTACCCATTTATCTAGATAAATAGAACTTGTCAGATTCGTAAAACCACCGGAAAGATGCATAGACGGAGTACCTATACCTAAAGAGCTTATGGAATAGATAGAATAGAAGCTTTCTGTTGTTCAACAAACAGAGTCGTTGCGTCCTTAATGGAAAATAGTTTTCTTTTTAACTTCCTTCGAGAGCAATATTTCCTGACGGCAATTCAAATAGTGTTTATATGAAAAATTGCCCTCTTATGTACCTACTGTCGAGTGGAAAATAGAATTTTATATACATTGGTGTTGACTCTGTTTTACGATTGTAGTACAGTGAAGTAGAAAATTTATTGCGAGAAAATGGAACGTGATTGGTGGCAGCTAACTCCTCGTCGCGAATTGTACTCCGTACCAGATTGTTTAGCAGCTCATGACTCACGGGTAATTTTAGTTGTAACGGCTGTAATATTTTGCGATCATATCATTTTAACAAGTATTCGTAATGGTATGCGTAGGTATAACCTAATTAACAAATTCCGAATTATCCAGTTTTATTTTATCCTGAACTATCTTTTAATGTGTTTTTTGGATAGTAGTTGGTGATAATGAACATTCAGTTCATGATAGAATCATCAACGCCACCCCTTTCATACTTCATCAACTAAGGTCTTACAAGTTTTCTTTCTTTCAGCTTTTCTTGAAAGTCCCTAACTTAAAGTTGTGTCATGTGAAGTTGTCGTGACAACAGATTTTTTAGATCTAGAGAAATTTTATCCGTATGTCTCAGAGCTCCTTCTAAACTGCTGGTCAGCTTTCAATGAAGTTGTTTGCGTGTTTAATTTTCGGGATGATTTAGATTCAGAATTGCACCCGGAAGACCGTAGTATGATAGGATTCCATGAATATTTTATTTTAGTACAGAACGTCTGTGGGTTCCGCTAGTATCCTTAAACACGTTGGTCGGGAATTGTTGAAACAGTAGAAGAAGGAAACTTTATTCATTTCTCTAATATAAGTTTTTCAATCGACCGCGACACCTTGTTCATATTCTGACAAACCTTCTTAATACGTCACAGAGCCGTGCCCCCACTTGTTATATTCGTATTGCATATTAAGCAATCATTTGAATACGTGACGCGAAACATTCGAAGTAGCAGTCAAATCATTAAGCCAATGAGCGCAATATAATATGTAATGCTTACCTAAATCATCATTACTTCGATATGTAGGTATATTTCTGTTTTGTTAAAATTTAACGCAACCATGAAAGTTAACTAAGCATTCTACTTCCACTGAATAAAATTCGTGTCGTTCAACATGGTCTAAGAGCCCGTGGGAGATCGTCCTTCACCGATCTGATAACCAGATGAGACCTATTTTTTATTAAATATTTTTTATAAACAAATATGCCTATAATTGCTTGCCTATCGAAAAGTGGTACTGGCTATTTTTAATAAAAAAAATAAAAAAAAATTAATTAATTTTTTTTTAATTTAATTTAATTTTTAATTTTTTATTTGAATTGTTATTTTTTTTTAATTTTTAATTTTATTTTTTTTATTTATTTAATTTTTTTTTAATTATTTTGACTTACCTGTTTACACCTGCTTGCCAGGTAGTTATACACTGAAATGAGTAGGCAAGCATACCTAGGTATATTCTGTGTATCAAAAACTATCAGTCAAATAAATTTCATTTGGTTATCAAAAGTATGAAGGTGATGAAAAAAAAATCGATAAAAGTTAATTTAATTAAAAATAGCCATGACCACTTTTCGATAGGCAAGCAATTATAGGCATATTTGTTTATAAAAAATATTTAATAAAAAATACGTCTCATCTGGTTATCAGATCGGTGAAGGACGATCTCCCACGGGCTCTCCTACTAACACATTATCGTTAAAATTGTCATTAATGTGACAAGAACTACACATTAACCGTTTAATTGAAGAGCTGAAGTACATAATTTATATAACAGAGAATCTCCCTTCTGTTTATTCGAATTTCGAACAGATAAAACATTGTGCGAATTTTATACGAGTTCGAAATACGAATAAATTAATAATTAACAAATATGGCGAGAATTTAGATTTACATTACTTGCGAAGGTCATTATTGAAGTTTTCATAGTTAATATTAATTTTGATTTCGAATGACTTTATACACGTGTTAAAATATCTTGGTTAGATTTCGTTGCTACTACCTACGAAGGTTAATGTGGCCTATGGGATAATTCCTATAATCCCTAGTTAGATGGGATTCTGTTTTTGTATTTTTGATCACTTTATCTACTCATCAGGTAAGTAGGTGATCAGAGTCAGAAATCAGTGACATTTCTTAAATTCTAAACAAGACCTACTTAGCACTTACTTAGACCAGAGTTCAGTCCAATTATTATAACTATACTAAGGTGTGTTCTTGTTGCCCTCTAGCAAGGTTACTTAGATCATTAGAGAGTTATACGTGTATTATGTGGCCTCAGTGATAATAATAATTCAACATTGATATACTTATCCAATGTCGATAACTGGGTTTCATATACTGCCTGAAGCAAAATGGCCTACATAAAACATACGCGTTTGTTTTGCTTAAGAATTTTGCAGTAGATCAACGATGTAGTGAAAAAAGATGTTGAGTCATGATTGCAACCAAAATGTACCGCAGTTAAAGTAAATTAAAGGTATATCGCCTGGACATAATATAATTTATGAATAAAAAAATAACACCGATAATGAAATGTTGTAGTATTGATTGCTTATACTCAGACGTGAATAAAAGGTCACGTTCGGTCACCTTGATGACGTCACGTGAACAGCTGACAGTAGGTAAGTATAGCGCTTCCGCAAAGCCCGGTTTCGCACGCAAAGACGCGGATGGAAGCATACCGTACAGACTACAGTCATGATGTCAAGGACACGACTGTGAACGAATCGTAAGATTTTGCTAGGTTTAATCCAAAGGCTAGTTAAAAAGCTAACCTCAAATATAACTGAAAATTCGGACGCAAATGTAGATAATTGGCTAAATGCTTGTTGAATACATGTATCCATGGGTCGCGAGCACGATTCCGTGGACATAATGTAAACAAAATAGTATTATTCCGTTGTCGGATCATTTCAAGTATTTAATGGGAATTAAATTTCAATATTGGAAATTGGAATACCCTCACAGTAATAAACCATCGTGAAATGCAGGTATCTCGCTTCGGAATTTTTCTCTGCATTTCCAAATTGTTCGACACCATTGTTTTGTCGCTGTAGCTGATGATCATCTTCTGGTGATCTTCAAAATCATCTAATAATGATAAAAGTAATTTACGATTCTGGTTAATTGTTTTAATTAGGTAAGAAGTGTGTATGGTTCGAAGATGTTTCCGTGACACCTAACGTGAGCTTGCATATATTGTAGTTGTACAGAATACTGATGACAGATTGTTTACACATTCGCAATGTAAACCAATATAATATCCTGTTACGCTAATTTTTCGCACACTGTTAATGTGGAAATTTCCTCCTACATAATAGCTGATTCGATTCAAATTGATAACAAAATAAGTACTTATATATAATTTAATAACAAACTGTCTTTCTTCAATACAATGGATCTCTAAATATTTGTTTTTCATTTGTTTCCAGGGCATGGCATTCAGCATTGAGGAACGTCAAGTGATGGGTATCCATGGCTTGCTGCCTCCGAGGGTTAAGACACAAGAGGAGCAGGTACATCTCTGCAAGCTTTCGATCGAGAGATACGAAGATCCTCTCAACAAGTACATCTATCTAATGGGATTATTGGTAAGATTTAATTGTTTCAAAAGAGCTAATTATAAGACTCCTGGAGACCCGATTCTCCTTACCTAGCCAAGTTTATTTCTTGTATGTAACGTCTTTCTTGACTCATCACTAAAAATAACTGAGAATTGTGGAATGGAGATCTACAAGACTCAGTAATTACATCGACTAATATAATTGACGGGCTCGTTGGCACGTTCGGTAGAGCACCTGCCGTGTGCATCGATAGTCGTGGGTTCGAATCCCACCGGGACAACATGTTTATAATTTTCTGTAAGCATGTTTTCCCCACGTATGGTAACTTCGGGCATTGATCGGGTGCGAGGAATATCGAAATTCCGACCGGGTAACGAACCACCGTTCATAGATGGAAAACACGTGAAGTGCGCGTTTCGGTTTCATTCTATGGATTTCCGAATGCTCGAAATAAAAAGTAGGTCGACAGCGCATCATTGACTGATGTTCTGTGGCTGAGGTATCACCTACCATTGAGTGAATCTCATGATTGTCTGTCGATATCTAACATAAAATAAATAAATAAAAAAAACGCTTTTGCATGCCAACACCCGAACCTTAATACTATCTATCAGGAGTAGATATTAATCTTTCCGATTTCGATAAAAGTAATATCTTTTTCATGATAGTTTGTTTTCAGTCTATCGTAATCTTATTGATTACTAGTTAAGATATAAGTAACATAATAACGCGATACTTGACTGCACTTATTAAATAATTTGTTTAGTGAAATGGATTGTATTGAATCATCGTATGTTATGAATAATCGAATGTAATCATAAGACGATAGATTTCCTTATTCCCTTTTTCCTTATTAACTTCGCGTTTCAAATACCAATCAAGCCAAGACAGGATAATAACAAGAGACAAAATAAGACTTGAGCTTGACAAAGGAATAAAATATGTAATAAGACCTTTTTTCGTCTCTCTTCTTTATTTATACGTATCTAGCAAACCGCCCCGGCTTCACACGGGTACAATGTAGATGGACTATACCTATACAAAACATAGTCTATGTTACTCGCTGATAATGTATCTTTCTATTAGTGAAATAATTTTTTAAAATCGGTCCAGTAGTTTTTGAGTTTATTCACAACATACAAAAATACAAATCTTTCCTCTTTATAATATTAGTATAGATAAAATGTAATTGGTATAACATGTTTATTATTATTTCACGTTCCCCAGGACCGCAACGAGCACCTGTTCTATCGCTTCGTTGGTGAGAACGTGGCTGATATGATGCCCATTGTGTACACGCCAACAGTGGGGCTCGCTTGCCAGAAGTACGGCCTCGTGTATCGCCGCCCGCGTGGACTCTTTATTACCATCAATGATAAGGGACACATTTATGATATGCTGAAGAATTGGTTAGTATTTTTATAACGCTAGCAGCTCATTTGCAATAACTAATAGCTTCGACTCCGGTGCAGGAAGGATTTTGCACCTCCGATTCTGATTTCCTTTCCGATAAATTAGTATCGGAGGTTATTAGTGGAGGTTGAACCACCAACCAGTCAGCGCCATTTTATGTCAATTTAATACCGTTTAAAATTTAAGAAAATTCGTTTATTTTTTATTTTCAACACTTGAAGGTGTTTTATTTTTTCTGTTAAGTGATATGAATGAAACTGATGAATAATAAATATTTGTACCTAATTTTATTTTATAACACATCTCTCTTTTGCCTCTGCCTTCGATTCCGATTTCGGTATCGACAAACCAAATTTAAAAACTCCGATTCCGAATTCGGTTCCGATTAAACCACCTCCGTTACATCCCTAGACAGTTTGAAGACAATATACTTATTACTTACTCGATGTCTATATAAGCCGTAGGTACCGGAAATTCCTCTGACAACTGGTTTCGCTGAGTGATTGTTGAAAGCAGAAAGATCTTGCCACAGCGCGTAAATTACTTTCAAAAGAATATTCAATCTAGTATCGAATAATTTTCCCGTTCTTTGTCATTCAAGTTATAACGAAATACTGTTGATGGGTTTTCATGCAATATTGTTCCATTTTCCGTGTAATCGAAAGACAGTGACGTCGAAATGCGTAGTTGATATGTTGTAGAGGAATAATGTTATACAATGACTATAAGAACATTTATTACAAATTAATTTTTGTGATATCATTTTCTCCATCAATGATAAACAATATACGCCTTACTATAAAGGGTATTATGATAACATCCAATATGATCGGGAGATAACTACTATCTAGATAAGTGACGTTTGAAAAGAGTTTAATTTTTGTTTAACCAAATAACAGAAAGTTATCCATCCACCCTAGGCTTTTCTCAAATACTTTCGATTGCAGTTGAAGTCAAATTACTTCCTTTTTCCGGCGATAGCCTTAATTATTTCAGGTAAAATTAATGAGAGGTCGCTATTACGATGAGATAGTGTTCAGAAAATATTTGACCATACCTTAAACTCTATAAATCTGACTTTATTTTTCAGTTTTCAATGTTATTTTCATAATAAGTATTATGTTTTGAAATATGCCATTCACTTTACACACATTAATTATTTAACCTAGTTTGCTAAATTGATTCACCTAGTTCAAATAAATAAACATCTACATATATTTATATTTATACTAATATTATAAAGAGTAATGATTTGTTTGTTAAGATTTAACTCAAAAACTACTGAACCTATTTTAAAAATTCTTTCATCAATAGAAGCTACATTATCAGCGAGTATATATGCTATTTTTTAGCCTTAAATAAAAACATAAGAATAATGAACTACCGCCTTATTTGGTCATATGACTTGCAGGCCGGAAACTGATGTACGAGCGATCGTAGTGACTGATGGGGAGCGTATCCTCGGGCTGGGAGATCTAGGCGCGTGCGGGATGGGTATCCCCGTGGGCAAGCTGGCTCTATACACCGCTCTGGCTGGTATCAAACCGCATCAGTGCTTGCCTATTACGCTCGGTAAGTGGGATGACTGACAGTGATACCATAGAATAGAATATACTTTATTGTACCTACTCAAAAACCAAACATACAAACAATAAAACTAAAGCTAAACATTGTACAAGAGGATGGCTTTAATTCAGTATGCGACCTCTTCCAGGCAAACCTCTGGAAAGGAAATAAAATTACAAATAAAATATGCGGCAATAATGAAAATAAAAATATAGGTGAAAAAAGAGTATACAGTTACAACAAGTACATCAATTACAATTAACTAACATAAATCATTATATTATACTATACATTCGACTGGCTCGTTGGCGCGTTCGGTAGAACACGAAATGTGGGTTCGAATCCCACCGGGACCATATGTTTATAATTTTCTGTCAGCATGTTTTCCCCACGTCTGGTAACTTCGGGCACTGATCGGGTGGGAGGAATATCGAAATTCCGACTGGGTAACGAACCACCGTTCATAGATGGAAAAATCGTGAAGTGCCTATTGCGCGTTTCGGTTTCCGAATGCTCGAAGTAAAAAGTAGGTCGACATTGCATGATGGTCAATGACTGAGGTATCACCTACCATCAAGTGAACCTCATGCTCGTCTGTCGCTATCTGACATAAAAAAATAAATATATTATTGAAACCAAGCGTCTTATAATTTTCTTTGTCATCAGATGTCGGAACAAACACTCAATCAATGCTGGACGACCCCCTGTACATCGGCCTGAGGCAGCGGCGCGTGCGCGGGGCGCCGTACGACGAGTTCATAGACGAGTTCATGCAGGCCGTGGTGCGCCGCTTCGGACAGAACTGCCTCATACAGTTCGAGGACTTCGGCAACGCCAACGCGTTCCGGCTGCTCGAGAAATACCGCGGCAAGTGAGTGGAAACCTTAAGGCTTGTCTCTCAAAAAAATCAACATTTCCGGCATTTTTGAGACCATACTGCTGTTCTAATATGAAACCTAGGATTCTTATATTTTTACACCTTATTCTCCATTTCATTAAGAACCGAAGCGCCATGACAGTTTTTTGAATACTTATATTTTATTCGATGAAAAAAAATATCTAAAATACCTTGATTTTAACATATATTTGCCTTCTCCTCTGAAGCCATATGACTTATTGGCTTGATATTTATATGTAAAATATAACAAAGTACGGGCAACATTTTCGCCAGAAAAAATTATGAATTACTTGAACGGTATTCTATATAATTAGAAAAAATACTTTTGGCGCATACGACTTTTACTTTCAAGCAATTGCGGGGCTCTTGCGCGGTGAGAGGGACGTACTGGTGGGCGTAAATCAGTGCCGCTCAGGCTTTACTGGACGACGGACCTGTGCCGCTTCGTACAACCTATCATATATTCAGCATTTTCTAGTATCGAGACATACATAAAACAAAGTCTTATCATTAACTCAAGACCGTCTGTACCGATTTTAATGATATCTTATTTGTTGGGTTCATTTATGTCCCGAATAACAGAATAACTATTAAAATATTGGAATAATCCAGGATAAAAATATATGCATAAAATTAATTTTAAAATAAATTATGTCAGAACTTCATTTTCTCAATTTATACTCAGTTCACGCCGCGCAAGCTTATTATAGCTTATTTGTAATAATTTATGATATATATAATAGAATAATAGAAGTGAAAATATAGCATATTCAAATCTAGTTATAAATTTTTTGAAGAACATTCTGGCAGTACAATGTCTGTCAGGTCCGCTAGTCCTGAAATTAAAAATATAGTGATCTAAAGTATTTCGTATTTTTTGTAAAAATAGCATGCCAAGAAAATAGGGTGGATTATTCGTGGTCTTGCCGCCAAAATATATTAGCATGCATACGTCTTAGCATTTTATAAAAAAATTATAAGAGAAATAACTATGTTATAAACATTATTTATATTATTCTTATATATTGTTAGACCGCCTCCGTGGTTCAGTGGTAAGCGCGATTCGTTTAGCACCGGAGGTCCTGGGTTCGAATCCCGGGGAAACAAGATTTAAAAAAAAGTCTTTCGGTCAGGTAAGGCACAGAAGGCTGATCACCTACTTACCTATAAAGACAAATGATCAGTGAAACAGACACAAAAATGGGTCTGCCCCATGCCCCATTAGGGGATTCGCGAATTCACTTTTTATATATTGTTGTATTTGTCGGGCTCGTTGGCTCTTTCTGTAGAACACCTGCCGTGCGCATCGATGGGTCGTGGGTTCGAATCCCATCGGGACGACTTGTTTATAATTTTCTATAATCATGTCTTTCCCACGTCTGGTAACTTCGGGCATTGATCGGGTGGGAGAAATTTCGACCGGGTAACGAACCACCATTCATAGATGGAAAAACCGCGTATTGCGCGTTTCGGTTCATTTTATAGGTTTCCGAATGCTCGAAGTTATAATTTGGTCGACAGCGCAACATTGACTGAAGTTCTGTGGCTGAGGTATCACCTAACATCCAGTGACCTTCATGCTCGTCTGTCGATATGTGACATAAAAAAGAATTCACAGATAAAAGAATTTGTTTGTCTTATTTTGTAATAAAACTCCTCCGAAACGGCTTGACCAATTTTTATGAAATTTTGGGTGTATATTCAGTAGGTCTGAAATAGGGCGTATATTTTATACATACATGTTTCATAGTGTAAGGGTGAAACATGTATGTCTAAAAGTGTCAAGGGTGGTCCACCCCAAAAAATATTTTTTATTGCTGGTCAAAAAAAATTTTTTTTATGTAATTTGGAATGGAACCCTAAATTTTCACTTTTCACATTTTTTGGAGTTGAGATAAAAAGTATTTGTAGGCCCAATTTTAATAAATATTCCTTATTATCGGATACATGCAAATAAAGTCGAGTGAAATAGTTAACAATATATCTATTAGATATAAAAGAAAGTCGTGTTAGTTACACCATTTATAACTCAAGAACGGCTGCACCGATTTTAGTGAAATTTTATTTGTTGGATTCGTCTATCTTCTGAATAACAGAATAACTATTAAAATATTTAAAAAAATTAGGTAAAAATAGATGCAGTAAATTAACTTTAAAATAAATTAGGTTCGGACCTCCGCCATCTTTCACAATGCTTATTTAATTATCATATTATTTCTTTATTTATATTATTATTTCTTATTATAATTGATGTCTACTGCAAATCTATATAATAAAAAATGAAATATATTTTATATTATTCTTATATATTGTTAGAGCGCCTCCGTGGCTCAGTGGTAAGCGCGATGCGTTTAGCACCGGAGGTCCTGGGTTCGAATCCCGGGGAAACAAGATTTTAAAAAAAAGTGTTTCGGTCGGGCAGGGCACAGAAGGCTGATCACCTACTTACCTATAAAGATAAATGATCAGTGAAACAGACACAGAAATGGATCTGCCCCATGCCCCGTTAGGGGACTCGCGAATTTACTTTTTATATATTGTTGTATTTGATGGGTTCGTTGGCGCGTTCTGTAGAACACCTGCCGTGCGCATCGATGGGTCGTGGGTTCGAATCCCACCGGGACGACTTGCTTATAATTTTCTATAATCATGTCTTTCCCACGTCTGGTAACTTCGGGCATTGATCGGGTGGGAGAAATTTCGACCGGGTAACGAACCACCACTCATAGATGGAAAAACCGCGTATTGCGCGTTTCGGTTTTATTTTATAGATTTCCGAATGCTCGAAGTAATAATTTGGTCGACAGCGCAACATTGACTGAATTTTGAAGTTTTGAAAAAAAAACTTTTTTTTATGTAATTTGGAATGGAACCCTAAATTTTCACCATTCTTTAATTGAAACCCCTATTCTTTAATTGAGATTGTATGAACATTTTTGCATGAACAATATCCAAATAATACTGACATCATATCAGTATCTACATTGTATCCGTGCAAAGCCGGGGTGGGTCGCTAGTAATAATATAAAAGTTTTACGTGCCTACTTGTTTTGTACTTTTTATACTGTAATGTGCGACTAGGTAATTCCCTACATACCTAAATAAATTTGTTTGTAAGTTTACTAGTTTAGTAGGTATGGCGTAAGTACTAAGTACCTACTAAACTCAGACGACTGGATCGGGGATTTCAATAGTTTTTGGTGGGGTTGGTAGAGGGGCCCAAGGGTATAACAAGCGCCGCTTATCGTTAAAAATATATAAAAAAATAAAATAAAAATATTAAAAAATTCTTAGTCTTATTAATAAATTTTTTTTTATGCTGTTAAGTTGTCGTTCTGTAGAATCCTATGTATATATGTTAGGCTATGGGCTACGTGTAACGTTTGCCAATTTCACCTAATTGTTAAGTACTAAAGCAAAATGATTGTTTTGCGATCGCAGTGGCACGCGACGGAACCAAGTTCAAATCCCAGCTGAAGCAATATCATGTATGTTTATTTTATTTAATTTTAACATAATTTTAATATATTTTTTTAAATCTTGTATGTGTTCATACAAGTTTTGATGATTAATAATATTTTAAAGTTTCTTCTAAACTAACAATTATTAATTTATTTTTTTTGAAATTATACTAGGGATTCTTTGTTATAGCCTAACGAAACGTCCTTTAAAAAACCGACCCACTGAAAAGCTTAATTTTTTTTTAAATACTTACGCCACCCCTATCTCGTCTCTATTCCTACCGCGTAAAGCAAATTTCTGCCAAAAACTAATTAATACCTAGTAAAAAGATAAGAAAATTAATAAATATCTGGGTAAGTATTTACTTTAGTTTTTGAAATCGGTGACAAACCAACAAACATAAATCAACTAATACTTTAAATTCACGCTCAAATCACAAGTTAGCCGTAGCCTCGTGGCAGCGTTCTCGTCCATCGATCCAATGGTACCGGGTTCGAGACCCAGCAATCTCTTTTTTTAAAAATATCACAATTTTGCTTAAAATAATTTAATATTTTTACGCTTTTTATGTAAAATTATTATGTTTTTTTCATAATCTTACGCCATATTATGTAATTTTTCATTATTTTATCGATTTGTCCCTCTCTCTCTCTTAGAGGGCTCTGTGCTAGGCTCGTTGTCAGTTAGAAACCGAAAATTCTATGGCACCGGGTTCGAGACCCGGCAACCCTCATTTTTTAACAAATTATCACAATGTTGCATAAAATTATTTAATTTTTTTATGTATCATTATTATGTTTTTTCATAAACTTACGCCATATTATATATTTTTTATGATAAAATCAATATTTATATTTATTGTAAGTATAAATGTAAAATTTTCAGACTTTTTTATCATCCTCACTCGGATGAAATTAGTCGTAAAAACACACAAAACAGGCATTGTCTGCAGCGGTTCCAACTATCAAAATTTTGTTTTCCCATTCGTATTGTGATTGTAGATGTCAACCGGGAAATATGTATATCGTTGACGTCGAATAATACTCGCTCGTCTGACAATGTTGAGTCAAACCACGCGTATTTTAATTTTTATCATTTTGTTAATTTTTTTGAAAGTTCGTGATTTTTGTCGTGTATACGTCCAATTCTGTCGATGGTTGCTCAAAAAATACGCGTCCGTTATACCTTAACCTTCGTGAACCTTCTACAGACCCTTTTCGGTTTCTAACTGACAACGAGCCTAGCACAGAGTCCTCTAAGAGAAAGAGAGAGAGGGACAAATCGATAAACTAATGAAAAATTACATAATATGGCGTAAGATTATGAAAAAAACATAATAATTTTACATAAAAAGCGTAAAAATATTAAATTATTTTAAGCAAAATTGTGATATTTTTAAAAAAAGAGATTGCTGGGTCTCGAACCCGGTACCATGGGATCGATGGACGAGAACGCTGCCACGAGGCTACGGCTAACTTGTGATTTGAGCGTGAATTTAAAGTATTAGTTGATTTATGTTTGTTGGTTTGTCACCGATTTCAAAAACTAAAGTAAATACTTACCCAGATATTTATTAATTTTCTTATCTTTTTACTAGGTATTAATTAGTTTTTGGCAGAAATTTGCTTTACGCGGTAGGAATAGAGACGAGATAGGGGTGGCGTAAGTATTTAAAAAAAAATTAAGCTTTTCAGTGGGTCGGTTTTTTAAAGGACGTTTCGTTAGGCTATAACAAAGAATCCCTAGTATAATTTCAAAAAAAATAAATTAATAATTGTTAGTTTAGAAGAAACTTTAAAATATTATTAATCATCAAAACTTGTATGAACACATAAATAAAAATAAAATAAAAAAAGCTTTATTAATTATTCCATTACACTTACATACAATATATTAAACTGAGATTAGTTTTTACATAAATTAATGATAATAAATCTTCGTTTGGTAATTATATAGAAATAAATAATTATCTTATGTATATTATAATTTTTATGTAATGGACCCCTTTCGGGTAAAAGCCTCCTCCAAAGATTGCCATTTTTCCCTATCCTTTGCGATATGCATCCAATTTGATCCTGCGGTCGCGGCTATATCATCCTGCCATCTCGTGTGTGGTCGGCCTCTGTTTCTAGATCCTGGTGGTCCTTTCCATTTCGTCACCTGAGCTGTCCATCTATCATCTGTGCATCTAGCAACATGACCAGCCCATTTCCACTTCAAACTTTGGGAATAGCTTAAGGCATCGGTTATATTAGTTTTATTGCGTATGGTTGTATTTCTTACCTTATCTTTTAGTTTGAGGCCCAGGCAGCTTCTCTCCATGGTTCTTTGTGTGCTCTGGATTTTCTTTTTGGTTTTCTGATCGAATAACCAAGTTTGGCAGCCATAGGTTAGGCATGGCAGTATTGCGGAATCCATGACAACTTTTTTTGTTTGTAAGGATAGGTTTTGTGATTTTAGGACTTCTTTGTGAGCCCAAAACTTTTTCCACGTTATTGCTATTCTTCTGTCTATTTCTTCAAAGTTCCTCTCTGTTCTAAATGAAATTTGTTTTCCCAAATATATGTATTCTTTTACAAATTCAAGTGGTTTATTGTCCACAGAGATGGGCGTCTCTTTGTCATTAGTCATGACTTTTGTTTTTTCAAGATTCATCTCTAGCCCTACGCTTTTGCTTGCTAATTGCAGTTCGTTTATCATGATGTTCAGTTGTTTAGGATTTTCCGAGAGTAGTATGATATCATCAGCGAACCTTAAGTGGCTCATAAACTTACCATTCACGCTGATTCCTTGCTTTGACCATGGCAGGTCTTTCATTATGTTCTGAAGGACTGCTATAAACAACTTGGGTGATATTGGGTCACCTTGCTTTACTCCTCGCAATATATTTATATCAGTGCCTATTTTGTCTAGTCTGACTCTACTTGTGCTTTTCATGTAAATATTTTTCAAGATGTTTATATATTTTGTATTTATGTTTTGAACGTTCAGAGCTTCCCAGATGCTTGTATGTGAGATAGAGTCAAATGCTTTTTTATAGTCAATGAAAGCCAAATATAATGGTTTTCGGAATTCCAAATATTTTTCTATTACTTGTTCAACTACATGAATATGATCAATCGTGCTGAACCCTTTTCTAAATCCTGCTTGTTCGCAGGGTTGTTGATTATCGATATTTGAAGATATCCTACTTAGTAAACACGACATAAATAATTTATAGAGACAGGGAATGAGACTTATTGGACGATAGTTTCCTATGTCGGCCGGATCACCTTTTTTGTATAGTAATATTATTTCTGATTTAGTCCAGTTGTGTGGAACTTGTTCTTCATCTAGAATTTTATTAAATAGAAGTGTGATTGGTGTGAGTAGGAGCATTTTAGCATATTTAATGCATTCGTTAGCTATACCATCGGGTCCTGGGCTTTTTTCTAGTTTTAGTTTTGTTATTTGTTTTAGGACTTCTGGTTCGCTGAAATATTCCACAATAGCTGGTATGGTATTTTGTTGCAGTTCTTCTTGTTCTAAATTGGGTTTACTATATAGCTTTGTGTAGAAGTCTGTAGCTATATTAATAATATCTATGCGTGAAGTACTTTTACTAGAGCCGGCCTTGAGAGATGGAATCCATTTCTTTGTTCTGTCTAGTTCTTTGAACGCTTTTTTCGCGCTTCGTGAGTTTTCCAAGTGTCTTTTTAGAGTATTTATTCTATAGGTTTCGTAACATTTTCTTATTTCTCTGTTTGTTTCTTTATAAAGTCTCTTTAAATCTTCTTTTTCATTCTTAGTTAGCATAGACTTATTTTGTAGTCTTCTTCTTTCTTTAGTAAGTATTATAGCTTTGTCTGATAATATCATTCTTTTTGTTTTTGTTTTCCTTATGTTTTTTAAGCTTTCACTTATGGCATGTTCGATTTTTTGGCAATAATCATTACTTGTAGAGTCTTTATGTGCTGCAACTAGGTTCGGTATAAGTTTAGTTAAATGTGTGAGATAAATCTCTTGGTGATGTAATGATTTAAGATTGACTGGCGGATTTCTAAACTGTCGTCTACTTTTCTTTTTAGTTGTTATGTTTAAGGTTGCTCTAATTATTCTGTGGTCAGATCCGGAGTTGAAGGAATTTAATACTTCGTATTTGGTAAATAAGTGTGGTGTTGTTGTAGATATGTAATCAATTTCATTCCTTGTATTTTTATCTGGCGATATCCAGGTCCAACATTCTTTTTCTTTTCTTTTGAACATTGTATTAAGTATTTTAAGGTTATATTCATACGCATACTGAATTAATCTTTCTCCTCGATTGCTCCTTTTTCCGTATCCATATTTTCCAGTTACTTTGTTTTCATAACTCTTTGATTTTCCAATTTGAGCGTTGAAGTCTCCCATTGAAATGATATATTTAGTATTGAGCGTTTTGTGAGCTTCCGCCAAGTCTTTATAAAAAATATCTATTTTTTCTTCAGTGGAAGCTTCCGTCGGTGCGTATGATTGTATAATTGCAAAGAGTTTGTTTCCCAGTTCTATTTCTAATATACAAACTCTTTCGGATATGCCGGTAAATCGGATGATGTTGTCTTTGAGCTTCTTTTTAATTAAAAAACCCACTCCGTAAAGACCTTTCGTTTGACCTATGTAGTACATTATATGATCCTCATCTTCTATGATATTTTCTCCTAACCGTCGAACTTCGCATAGGCCTAGTATATCGCAATTGATACGTTGAAGAGCTGCCTTCAACTCAAGTATTTTTTCTTCTGAGGATAATGTTTTGACATTGAGGGAACAGATGTATATAGTTTTATTTTTATTGGTACTTTTATTTTTCTTTGGAGGGTCATAGTCATTTTCTCCCGCGGTGACCAGCCGTATTGGGAGATTTGGTGGCAAAGGGGCCATCTGCGATTGCTATATTGTGCTGTGCTGAGCGCTTTCAGGTCGCTCTTGGGAATTAACATTTGGTGTAAAAATAAGTTTTGGTTTTTGTTTAATGTAATCTTTCATGCACGTTGTTTTATTCTTTTTCGATGGTTGTTTTGCGTCTTTTTTAATTTGGTTAGTAATAGTATTGTTTTTCGGTGATTCAGACATATTTCTTTTGTTGGTATTGTTGCGAGGTCGTTCTTCCTTGTTTAACACAACCAGTTTGTCATATTTAATAAAAGCTTGTTTGCCTGATTCTTTTTCATTTTTTAGTTGAATTTGTAGCTCTTTGCGTTTGTTCAGAACTTCCAAGGGGTAGTCTTCTTTTAAATAATATTCTGTATTTTCTAGGCATTTTTTATTTTTCTGAACATTTATTTTTAATCCCAATGTGCTAAATGTTATTATCACCGGTCTAATCTTACCGCTTTTCTTTCCAAGTCTCCTGACAGCTTCTATATCTCTATTATTATATTGGAAGTTAAAGTGGGTGTTTATTATATCAATTATAGTTTTTTCGAGTTCTTGGTAGGATTTTTCTTGTTCTTCGACACCAAATATAACCAAATATAACACATACAAGATTTAAAAAAATATATTAAAATTATGTTAAAATTAAATAAAATAAACATACATGATATTGCTTCAGCTGGGATTTGAACTTGGTTCCGTCGCGTGCCACTGCGATCGCAAAACAATCATTTTGCTTTAGTACTTAACAATTAGGTGAAATTGGCAAACGTTACACGTAGCCCATAGCCTAACATATATACATAGGATTCTACAGAACGACAACTTAACAGCATAAAAAAAAATTTATTAATAAGACTAAGAATTTTTTAATATTTTTATTTTATTTTTTTATATATTTTTAACGATAAGCGGCGCTTGTTATACCCTTGGGCCCCTCTACCAACCCCACCAAAAACTATTGAAATCCCCGATCCAGTCGTCTGAGTTTAGTAGGTACTTAGTACTTACGCCATACCTACTAAACTAGTAAACTTACAAACAAATTTATTTAGGTATGTAGGGAATTACCTAGTCGCACATTACAGTATAAAAAGTACAAAACAAGTAGGCACGTAAAACTTTTATATTATTACTAGCGACCCACCCCGGCTTTGCACGGATACAATGTAGATACTGATATGATGTCAGTATTATTTGGATATTGTTCATGCAAAAATGTTCATACAATCTCAATTAAAGAATAGGGGTTTCAATTAAAGAATGGTGAAAATTTAGGGTTCCATTCCAAATTACATAAAAAAAAGTTTTTTTTTCAAAACTTCAAAATTCAGTCAATGTTGCGCTGTCGACCAAATTATTACTTCGAGCATTCGGAAATCTATAAAATAAAACCGAAACGCGCAATACGCGGTTTTTCCATCTATGAGTGGTGGTTCGTTACCCGGTCGAAATTTCTCCCACCCGATCAATGCCCGAAGTTACCAGACGTGGGAAAGACATGATTATAGAAAATTATAAGCAAGTCGTCCCGGTGGGATTCGAACCCACGACCCATCGATGCGCACGGCAGGTGTTCTACAGAACGCGCCAACGAACCCATCAAATACAACAATATATAAAAAGTAAATTCGCGAGTCCCCTAACGGGGCATGGGGCAGATCCATTTCTGTGTCTGTTTCACTGATCATTTATCTTTATAGGTAAGTAGGTGATCAGCCTTCTGTGCCCTGCCCGACCGAAACACTTTTTTTTAAAATCTTGTTTCCCCGGGATTCGAACCCAGGACCTCCGGTGCTAAACGCATCGCGCTTACCACTGAGCCACGGAGGCGCTCTAACAATATATAAGAATAATATAAAATATATTTCATTTTTTATTATATAGATTTGCAGTAGACATCAATTATAATAAGAAATAATAATATAAATAAAGAAATAATATGATAATTAAATAAGCATTGTGAAAGATGGCGGAGGTCCGAACCTAATTTATTTTAAAGTTAATTTACTGCATCTATTTTTACCTAATTTTTTTAAATATTTTAATAGTTATTCTGTTATTCAGAAGATAGACGAATCCAACAAATAAAATTTCACTAAAATCGGTGCAGCCGTTCTTGAGTTATAAATGGTGTAACTAACACGACTTTCTTTTATATCTAATAGATATATTGTTAACTATTTCACTCGACTTTATTTGCATGTATCCGATAATAAGGAATATTTATTAAAATTGGGCCTACAAATACTTTTTATCTCAACTCCAAAAAATGTGAAAAGTGAAAATTTAGGGTTCCATTCCAAATTACATAAAAAAAATTTTTTTTGACCAGCAATAAAAAATATTTTTTGGGGTGGACCACCCTTGACACTTTTAGACATACATGTTTCACCCTTACACTATGAAACATGTATGTATAAAATATACGCCCTATTTCAGACCTACTGAATATACACCCAAAATTTCATAAAAATTGGTCAAGCCGTTTCGGAGGAGTTTTATTACAAAATAAGACAAACAAATTCTTTTATCTGTGAATTCTTTTTTATGTCACATATCGACAGACGAGCATGAAGGTCACTGGATGTTAGGTGATACCTCAGCCACAGAACTTCAGTCAATGTTGCGCTGTCGACCAAATTATAACTTCGAGCATTCGGAAACCTATAAAATGAACCGAAACGCGCAATACGCGGTTTTTCCATCTATGAATGGTGGTTCGTTACCCGGTCGAAATTTCTCCCACCCGATCAATGCCCGAAGTTACCAGACGTGGGAAAGACATGATTATAGAAAATTATAAACAAGTCGTCCCGGTGGGATTCGAACCCACGACCCATCGATGCGCACGGCAGGTGTTCTACAGAACGCGCCAACGAACCCATCAAATACAACAATATATAAAAAGTAAATTCGCGAGTCCCCTAATGGGGCATGGGGCAGATCCATTTCTGTGTCTGTTTCACTGATCATTTATCTTTATAGGTAAGTAGGTGATCAGCCTTCTGTGCCCTGCCCGACCGAAACACTTTTTTTTAAAATCTTGTTTCCCCGGGATTCGAACCCAGGACCTCCGGTGCTAAACGCATCGCGCTTACCACTGAGCCACGGAGGCGCTCTAACAATATATAAGAATAATATAAAATATATTTCATTTTTTATTATATAGATTTGCAGTAGACATCAATTATAGGTAATAAGAAATAATAATATAAATAAAGAAATAATATGATAATTAAATAAGCATTGTGAAAGATGGCGGAGGTCCGAACCTAATTTATTTTAAAGTTAATTTACTGCATCTATTTTTACCTAATTTTTTTCAATATTTTAATAGTTATTCTGTTATTCAGAAGATAGACGAATCCAACAAATAAAATTTCACTAAAATCGGTGCAGCCGTTCTTGAGTTATAAATGGTGTAACTAACACGACTTTCTTTTATATCTAATAGATATATTGTTAACTATTTCACTCGACTTAGTTAGTTTCATTCTTCTATGTCTATGTAGCCCAGGTCCTAAATAGTAAATACTAAATTTTTTAAGAACTACGTGGATTCAAACATACACTACCACTCAAACTTTAGCATTTATAATAAGTATTAGTAAATTTATTATTATCGGTTATATAATTATTAATTACATATTAACAAAACACCTATCAATATTTTTATAATATGTAAAGATATTACGTTGATCCTACTGTTATCGTTATTCTGTGCCGACCGGACCGCGACGGCGCGGAGCAAGCTAGTTCATTATTCGCCCGCGCCGCCGCGGCCGCGCAGTAAAGTCGCGATCTTTTGATGAGGGGGTAGCATGCTTGCGCGGGGAGAAATCGCTCGCTCCGCCTACACTAGCAAGGTCTTTCGCCTTACCCTGCCCCTTAAGAATCTTTTTTGAGTTTTATTTTTATCTAAACTTTTAAAATAACGGTCATACTCATAAACGTAGTTTGATATATCTTCTATATATATAAAAGAGATTCCCACCTATATATTGACTCATCACGATATCTCTGGAACCATAAGGCGTAGCGACTTGAAATATGGTAGGAATATTCCTTTCGCCGAGTAGAGGTCAGCTAAGAACGGATTTTACGAAATTCAACCCACAAGGGGGGTTGCGGGGGCAATTGCTAGTATATATTATATATAAATAAATAATAAAAAAAATAAAAAGTTTAAATATGTTTTGTCTCGCTCTAAACATAAAACACTACAGAATGAAAGAAACAAAACAAAATTGACTTACCTATATCAAGCTTATACTTAGTATGTTTATAAATAAGACTGGACAGGTGTCTGGACAATAAGCCTTTGTAACGCACATAATGAATTGAATTCAAAAACTACTCACTAGTGACGACGTAGATGGAATAACCGAAAGATATATCATGTATATATAGGATAAATTTAATTTTAATCCATTGTATATTATACAATCTCATTAATCCAACACTTCAG
The DNA here is from genome assembly GCA_905404175.1 of Anthocharis cardamines. Classification (NCBI taxonomy): domain Eukaryota; kingdom Metazoa; phylum Arthropoda; class Insecta; order Lepidoptera; family Pieridae; genus Anthocharis; species Anthocharis cardamines. The sequence goes on from FR989959.1 coordinate 9,504,451, forward strand.
TTAAGGATTATTTTACAACTATGTAATTAGTTAATTGTGAGATATGTTACAGCTATTTATTTATTATGATTTTGTTCTATACAATCCAGTAATCCGAACATTCCAATAATCCTCCCTCTGGTTTTTAATGCCGGATTAGTGAGATTCTACTGTATTCTCTCATGTTATTAATCCATTTTGTTGTGTAGATACTGCACGTTCAACGACGACATCCAGGGCACGGCGGCGGTGGCGGTGGCGGGGCTGCTGGCCAGCTTGCGGCTCACCGGCAAGAAGCTCTCCGACAACGTCATCGTCTTCCAGGGAGCTGGCGAGGTCGGTTACCTTGGCTTAAAGCCTCAGTTAAACTAATAAGATTGGTGAACTAGAAAGGACTAACGTCTGTCATTTAACTGATCATCATTTTGTTAACCGGGCATTTATCGTATATTACTTACGATGTTAAATGTAACCAACTTGCCACTGAACTAAAGGAATATGTTCTAGATTCTAGAAAATTAGACATATTTGTGTGATCGCAGTTTTATTAATTCTGAGGGTCTGAGAAGTTTCGTCCCTAAGATTAAAACATCTAACAACTCTATTAATAATGTGTAATTTATCTATAATAATAACTGTTTTATTTTCCTTTGTCGGGAATGTGAACCGTGAAAATGTAGTAACATATAGTATATGTTAACGCCATCTATCGTCATCGAGACAAACCTTACCAAAAATGAGTGGAAGTGCGAAGTAGGCATGTTACGCATGTCACAATTAAGCATGGTAAATCTTAATCGATCACAGTCAGCCAAAATCATCCTTATATCTATCACATAAAGTTTAGTTTAATAATTATATTTTAGTTTGTTTTAATATTACAAAACGTCGTATGTACTTTGTGCGCTAAGATATATTATAAATTGATTTTGCTAGTTTTGAGTTAAATAATAACAACGAATTGAAAAAATATTGCAACTTAGTGCAGTGTTAAATACTCCATTCATTTGTGTCAATTTGGCGACAGTCGATCCGGTACAAATTATGACACATCCCTCTTCTACTTACTTCTTCTGTTCTGTGTTTAGAACGAAGAACACGTCTATTAAATTAAGCAAGCCATATTCCAAGTAATTCATATTTTAAAATTAACGTCGCGGTCGTTTCTAATTCCTATTAGTGATTTGCTGAGCGTGTGTGCAAACTTATTGCCTTTTCTAGGCCTCGCTCGGTATAGCGGAGCTGTGCGTGATGGCGATGAAGGCTGAAGGCACGGAGGAGGCGGTCGCGCGCGGCCGCATCTGGATGGTGGACTCCAAGGGGCTGATCGTGAAGAACAGGCCGGAAGGTGGCCTGAACGTGCACAAGGAGAAGTTCGCTAAGGAACACGCACCCGTTCGCACGCTCGCTGAAGTCGTTAGCTTGGCTAAACCATCTGTACTTATTGGTAAGAAGAAAAAACATATTAGTAGTAATTAAAAAATTAAAGAAGCTTTTTTTAAATACGCTAAAAAGAGTAAAATAACTAAACTTTTCCTTTAAAACTTTTACTATCAACTTATAACGTTATTACACAATTTATATGATAAAAAATGCTTGAAGCCTACTCGTGTTTACTTTGTTCGAATTTTTTTAAAATGAAATTTTTTTTCATTTACTTGTTTATTTATTATAACTTCACTATAAATGGTGTAAAACGAAAATAACGGGCTCGTTAGAGAGTCGTGGGTTCGAATCTCACCGAGACGACATAATTATCATTTTGTGTATGTAATACGAAAGATAACCACAATACTGGTGTGGTGGGGTACAACCCCAAGTCCTTTTTTGAGTAAACAAGTTTAATAATAATTAATATGTGGTATATATTATTATTGAGAAAGGTATGTTGAGGTGGTTTGGGTATGTAGAAAGGATGGATGAAAGTAGGGAAACGAAAAAGATTTATGAAACTGGTGTGAGTGGTAGAGTCGGGAGTGATCGACCTAGGCGAACGTACCTCGATCAGATCGGGGACGTTCTGCAAAAGGGCCAGGTCAAAAGTACTCGTAACCGACGAGTGTGTATAAAAGCATTGATGAAAGTAGAAGAAGCGAAAGTGGTATGTAAGGATCGGAACATATGGAATTCCGTGATCTCTGCCTACCCCAATGGGAAAGAGGCGTGATGTATATGTATGTAATATGTGGTCGGTAGGTGCGGCGGCGATCGGCGGCGCCTTCACGCCGGAGATCCTGCGTTGTATGGGCGAGTACAACGAGAAGCCCGTCATATTCGCGCTCTCCAACCCAACCAGCAAGGCGGAGTGTACTGCGGAGGCGGCCTACTCCAACACTGACGTGAGAATACAGAATAAATATTGAGGAGCTAGAAAACAAGAATTTGCTTCATCTAAATTGTTTCTGAATATTTTAATAGTTTTGGCAGGGCCGGATTTAGGGGAGGTCATCCGGTGCTACCCGGGGCCTCCACCAAAGAAACTTCGGAAAAAATCTTTCAAATTACGAGTCAACTAGTAAACAACTTTTCCTTTGAAATTTTCACGCTGTTTTTACTTTTACCTGCTGTACAGTACAAACATGATTATAAAAAAATCATTTTATTTCGAAAATAACTTGGACCCAGCAGGCCCCATGGCCTTCAAACCTCTAAATACACCCTGATTTTTTAGTCGGTGAGGGGCATAAATATAGCCTCTAATTCAAACAGGATCGCGCGATATTCGCCTCTGGCTCGCCGTTCCCGGAGTACCGCACGAAGGACGGTCGCATACTGCAGCCCGGGCAGGGAAACAATTCGTACATCTTCCCGGGGCTGGCGCTCGGCATCCTCTGCGCTGGCATCGTCGACATCACCGATGACTTCATGCTGCTCGCTGCTGAGGTAACTTTTCAAATTCAAATCATTTTGGTAATATACCTCGAAAAACTGAAATGATAATCAAATTTTGAGGGCTTCTTAAAATGTTTCTGTCTTTCATTTTACCTTCGTAATGAAAGGGTTAGATATACTTTTAAGTCTCAGTTTTAAGTACACCTCAATGTTTATTAGCGTTCGAGAATTCTTCAAATAATGACGTACACTTATGAATGTCATTAAAAAAAATACATATTAAATGCTTCTAATTTTACATTTACTGCCAGTTCTCAAACCAATGGCGTAACTATTTGATCAACAAACGTTATGATGCGTCAAAACTTTTTGTTGAGTTAGAAATGCCTTTTTAAATACTTTTGTTACTATTATTATTATAGTAATAATAATTATTATTACTTATCTATTATAAAGCAATCTCTCACTATCCAATATACAGTTTTTTTTTAATATTCTTGGATTGTTTAACAAAGATTAAATGCTTCGACAAAAATTAACAATTACACTCAAATCATGTTGAAATCGATCTTTTAGGTTTTAATAATCAAATATAAATATTGAGCGCAATACAAGCATTCAGATTAGATTTGCAAGCAAATGTTTCACTTGAGGTTACTATCAACATTTGCCACCGCAATAAATCAGTCTTCTAATAAGTTGTTTCTTTCCAGGCTCTCGCTGAAATTGTATCCGACGATGATTTGAGCCACGGCAGTTTGTATCCCCCGTTGAAAGACATTCAGAACTGTTCCGTCAAGATTGCCAAGAAAATTGTTGAACATGCCTACAAAACAGGTAAGTCGTCATTACCAACTTATAGGAAATTGTCAACTGCGGTACATATGAAGTATAATTTAAAACAGGTCAAACAGAAAACAAAGTCATTTCAATTTGCAACACTCGTTTGTTATACATTTTGTAGTTGAAATACCTTTCTCCCTCACACTCCACTAGACAATACTTAATATTGAATATCGATATATACAGTGAAAAACCTCTATTGTAATTCGCTTTGACAAAACAAATCATAATAAAAATGAATCTTGGCAGAGTCCATTATAAATGGTAATTGCCATTATAATAAACGAATAATTTAAAAGCTGTTGTAAAATGTGTTCATTTTAATTTTGTAACTCAAGAGTTAAGGGTTACGCGATACGTTTTGCTTACAATTCTTGAATGTCAATTGTTGCTCTTCTATGTACGAGAAAATGGCATTTTTTATGATAGATATCGACAGACGAGCATGAGGTTCACTTGATCAGGTTCAGTTCAGGTGGTACCTCAGCCACAGAACATCAGTCAATGATGCGCTGTCGACCTACTTTTTACTTCGAGCATTTGGAAATCCATAGACTGAAATCGAAACGTGCAATGTGCACTTCACGGTTTTTCCATCTATGAACGGTGGTTCGTTACCCGGTCGGAATTTCGATATTCCATCCACCCGATCAATGCCCGAAGTTACCAGACGTGGGGAAAACATGCTTACAGAAATTATAAACATGTGGTCCCGGTGGGATTCGAACCCACGACCCATCGATGCGCACGCAGGTGTTCTACCGAACGCGCCAACGAGCCCGTCAAAATGGCATCATGTAAATGGGCCTTAATAAATGTTTTTCAAACCACTATGTTTATATCCTAAACATAGTGTTGTGGTTCGCACAGTAAAAAGGTGTTTTTGAATTGAATACCTAAACGTATAATATTTTTCAACCACTAGGTAAAGCCTCAGTCCTACCGCAGCCGCTGGACACGGAGGCGTTCATCCGCGCGCAAATGTACGACGTGCATTACGCGCCCGCCGTGCCGCCCGTGTACGGCTGGCCCGGCGACGAGCCGCGCGTGCATCAAATGTAACGCCTCCCGCCTTTTTGCTTCGTTATATTAAATGCTTAGGAGTTTATATTGGGGAATTGTTTGAAATCGTCTCAGGGGACCTAGCACGAACGACTATCGACAAAGTATTCGAATCGTCAAACTGTCAGAGGGGTGACCATGAACAACTATCAAAAAAGTAATCGTATCGTCGAGCTGTCATTTGTATGAAGTTTCAGATTATTTCTCATACAACTGACAGATCGACGATTCGAATACCTTTTCGATAATTGTTCATGCTCACCCCTCAGTTGTATGAAAAATCATTTGAAATTTCATACAAATAACAGTTTGACGATACGAATACTCTTTCGATACTTGTTCGTACTCACCCCTCAGGCTTAACCTTCAAGTGGTCGCGCGTAACAGAAAAGATTTAAATAATATTTACTTTTTATAGTTACATTTCGGTCATGATAGTATTTAAATAAAAGAAAAACATATTTACGAAAATTCGAAGATATTAACAAAATCTTAACATTTGAAAAGACAGCATTTGATTCGATGCAGCGCGATCGCTTGAAGGTTCAAAAATGACAACGGATAATGGTGTGTATAATTTGTTCAGGCGTTTTCTTTTATTGTGATCAAAACTCATAAACGTAGTATAAGCTGAAAATAGTTGTGTTGTTTCTTTCGGTCTAAAGTCATTTAATGTTCGTCTATCGAATGAGACAAAACATAATTTAACTATTTCATGCTTGTAATACTTTTATGAATTGTCTATTTACTATGAAAATTGGTTTATACATGCGCTTTCTTTAAGAGTGCATGCGCTAATTGTTACTTTAACGTTAATTCAAAAAATATTAGTGTCTTAATTGTTGAAATGCACACAAATTTTAAAATAATTGGGCAAGTTCTGATACGCCAATCATAACTCTACCGCTAAACGATAGACAAACATACCTAAAACCTCATGCGGCTTTAGAACGAACTACAAAAGTATTCGTGTCGTGAAATTACCCATTGTATTAGAAATTAATTGAAATTTCATACAAATGTCTGAAGATATGTATACATTCTCGCATGTTGTTCGTGCTTGAGCCTCTGTTAGCCGTAATTATAAAAAGGATTGCAAAATTAGGTCTATGTCAGTGTTCGTAGAACAAAGTTACTTCTCTATGACGTCCTTTACACTGACCATGAACCATTATACGACTGCTGTCTTCGAAATCATGTGTTTTTAAAATTTTGATTTTACTATTAACAAATACAAAAAAGCGACTTGGTATCATAATCACATCCCACATTGTTCTACGGATACGTCGATATATGCTGTGTAAAATCGAATATCATATTTTCTTATGAAAAGCTTCTTAAAAATGTAGTATTTATGAATTGTTACTAATATTTTTGATCAACAGCTGTTACCGAGTTTTGGTTAGACGAAGCGGTACTTAAATTATTATTTATGTGAAACTGTTGATAATTCACCAACTGGTGTTTTATAATTTAAAATTGTGTTCTGTGATATGGGATAGATAGCGGGATGTGTCATATACGAAAGATCTAAAAAGCAAAATGTTACATTTTACATTCCAAGTATTATACAGTAGTCACAAAATCGTCTTGTTTATTTGACTAATCGTTGGAAATATCTTTATGAATTGTAGATACGTCATTCATTCATCTTAACCAAATAAATGTAGTTACCATTTTATATTTTAATGGCAGGGGAACCTAATACTATTTATTTGCTAAATGTTAGAAATATTTTAATTTTATAAATGACTGCAAATGTATTTGTAATTTTTAATAAATAAAAGTATAACCAAATGTAAACGCTTATTCTTATTAGAATATATATTTTTTAAATCAATGCTAATACTATTCCTCTTGAAAGATTTGAGTTTGTTTGTTAAGATTTAACTCAAAAACTACTGGACCGATTTTAAAAATTCTTTCACCATTATCAGCGAGTTACATAGGTTTTGTATAGTGTGTATTGTACATCTACATTGCACCCGTGCGAAGCAGGTGCGTGTTACTAGTGTAAAATAAAAGTACAGTTTAACGCAGACCAACAGTCTTTATTTCGAATATTTATTTATAAATACAAATTGAGAAGTACCGATTCACAACAAAAATATTACCTAAATTAATGTTCGACAAAATATATCACTTATCACTTCATTAATGTACAAGTATTATACATCGACACCGCGCGTCGCGGCGTCGAGGCGGTGCCGCGGGCCGAGGTTGCCTCGATGCGTTCATTTCATTGAGGTTTGTCGCGTGACGTCACGGGGGTCGCGGGGGTCGCGCGGGGCTCGCGGCGCCGCGGGTCGGGGGCGAGCGCGGGCAGGGGTGCGGGCGGCGGGGGTCGCGCCCGCCTCACCTGCTGAGCGAGTGCGAGCGTTCACGAGAACCAGAACCTTCGCCGTTGCATCGCGCGCGGTCATTGCCTGTCAACAGATATACATACGTGTTGATTACTTTCTGCAAAAAAAAAACAACAAATTGAAGAAAAAACAAATAAAAACCTATCAAGGCGTTATTCATTTAACCCTTTTAGTGTCAAACGAATAACACAGTTCGAACTTATATTCACAAATAAAAAAAATCTAAAGAAACAAATAAAAAAAAATATTTTATTAACAAGCACTGACTATAGAAGAAAACGATGCCCAACATAACAGAAATATAATTTCGAACTTGAAGTCTACATAAAAAAGATTATCATAGAAATTACAAAATGAAGGTCTCACGAAGTAGATTTATATGGATCATGCAAAAATAAACAGTAAAATTAAATGCTCAGGAAACGTAAACAAGGTTGTAAGCGTCAGAATTATAAAATAGCTAGTTATTCAACGAAATAAACGTTTCAAGCTGAAACATAAGCACATCGACAACACAAATTAATAAGTAACTACATATTTTCATGTCGCACGATGTTTTGTTGTTATAGAAAAGCTTCTAACAAGTGTGAATGAGTTCTGACCTAAGATTCGATGCCTTTGTAAACGGGTGTCCTATAACAAACAATTCAGTATCACAAGTACGAACACGAGATCGCGAACCTCCGTGTTAGTCAAGCGATATTACATATTATGGCAACTATTTTGTTTATAACATTTGTGTTAACATGCTTAAGGTCTAAGGCAGTGTATCATTCGATTGGGCGATGGGCCTCTATGGCTTTAATATGAAATCTGATACATATCGTACCCAGTCTGACTTTGATTTGATGAATATCCTGATGTTTAGTCCTTAAGCAGTTCTGACTGCTTAAGGACTAAACATCAGGATATTCTATATCACGAAGTCCGTTTCGCTACGAATGTTGTAAGGCGTGCATATATATACATTGTTTTAGTGTGCGTAACATCGAGAGCGTTCAGTAACTCAGTTATTCACACTAAAACAATGTATATGTGTACGCCTGAGAAAATTCATAGCCAAACGGACTCTGACTGTGTGAGATAGAATATCTCGTCGGTTCAAAGGTAAACTCACTAAATGTAATTTTAAAGAAAGATAAGTGTTGTTACTATTGCTTATTACGGTGTGTTTTCAGCAGGCAAAGTGTTAAGAACAAAATACTAAGAGCGTATTGCGCTTCATAGTTTTGTTATGGACCACGATACGCAATTAGTGCTTTGTCCTTACTGCAGGTTTACGCTTAAAATAAGCAATAGTAAAATTTATGTTTATTCAAAATTACACTTGGTGAGTTTTACCATTGAATCGACGATTTATATCGGTCGACCGGGCGATGGGGGGATGATAGGGGGGCGATGAGGGGATGATAGGGGAGCGATGGGAGGTGATAGGGGAGCGATGGGAGGTGAGAGGGGAGCGATGGGAGGTGAAAGGGGAGCGAAGGGGGGAAGATAGGGGGCGATGGGAGGTAATAGGGGGGCGATGGGTACCTAGCCTCTGATGCGGCGGCAGCTTGTTGAAGAAGGGGTGCTTGAGCGCCTCGCGCAGCGTGATCCGCTGCGAGGGCTCGTAGTCCAGCATGCGCGCGATCAGCTCGAACAGCTGCCGGTGCTCCTCGCTCGTGTTCTGCAGGTACCTCTGCGGGACAACGACAACAACTCGCGTTCATTATCGCATACAACACATGTTGTAGTTCATCAGAGGACTGGAGAATTCACTTTATTCTATTATAAAGTGGTAATAATATTATATAGAGAAAAGATTTGTATTTTTGCATAAGGTTAAAAACTACTCGACCCATTTAAAAATTCTTTCATCAATATAAAGCTATATTATCAGCGAGTTACATAGGCTTTGCTTTTTTCATCTACATTACATCCGTGCAAAGCCGAGGCGTTTTGCTATTCTACTATAAAGTGATAATTTTTAGTATACAGGATGAATTTTTCAAGTTGACGTGCATGGCCAACTCCAAAACTAAGGGTAATAGCAAAAAGTACTGAAAGGAGTCTCGAGGCCGATTTTGATGAAAACTAAAACTGCAAAGTTGGATTTTTAATAAATCAATCGTGTATTGACTAAGATACATATACTTTTTTATTATTTTAGTTTGATTTTCTCAACTTCTGTTACAAGTAATACGGAGGTAAATGAGGCTTTAATTTTTAAATATATCTTCCAAATCATGGGCTTAGTGCTTTTAACTTTTTTTCAATTGATTCAGCATGCTCATATACTTAATATTTATTGAAAGTTAGACGCAACTCGTCTAACTTTATACTTTACATACATCCTTAACATTCACAATGAAAGTATCGAACATAGATTGTAATGAAACTTACCAATAGTGGTTTGCAATTATCTCTAACGTATCTGCCGGCTGACGACTTTTCGTCCCAATCTAATTTACCGTGATAGAAATATTTTGTCCGTGTTTTTCTCGCCATTCTGTAATGAGAATAATTAAAATACTTTATAAACTGATGACGAAGTATCTACCGGATTTAGGATTTTGGTGTTTATAGAAACAAATGTTTAAGGTGAATATAGATTTACCTTAAGCATTTGTTTCATATGATATTTAGCAAACAACAGCCCAATAAGTATAAAAAAGATGTAAGTTAAATTAAAGGCCTTATTCGTATTAAACGTATTTTGTGATGAGTCGACATTGATCCAAGTACAAACGAGTTGCAAGTAAGTATTTGTACCATCAATCTGTCAGTTGTTTGAGAAATGAAATTGCGTACAAATACTTGCAAGTTGTTTGTCTTCTTAACCTTGATCTTTATCCATACTTATTTTAGCGTGTCACTCTGCTATGAATAAAATTGTTTGTTGTAACATACCTGTAGGGGATAGGTCCGAGGATCCTCTCCATCATGGCGAGGTGTTCCCGGTTGTCGTGGGTCTGGAACAGCGTGATGCCGAGGTGCAGCTCGAACATGATGCACCCGATGGACCACACGTCGCACGGCTGTGACCATCCTAGCTCTGCAACATACAGACATTCGAATAAGTTACCATAAAAGTCGGTTGTCTGAATAAAAAATTGCGATACAATTGTATATATTTTATACTTATTATACACCTAAACCAATGTTTGATCACACACATATTCATATTCTGAGTGATATTTTGTCCAGCAGTGCAGTTTATTTTAGGATTAAGTGCGCTTGCACTACTGGCAAATAGCTTCTAATGAAGAGACGCGTCAAAATGAATAGATTTTTTTATAGTTCTGTGAGACCAAATCTCTTCTTGCCAGTACTAATAAATGTAAATCAATCTGTCAATATGTTTAAACATCCATTTCTCTATACAGATGTTTAAACTTAAATTCCGTTTCGTTTTAATTTATTTTGTTTATTTGTAGAAAATAATAAATAAACAAAAAAATAATTATCCAATTTAGTGCAGTCGTTCGTAAGTTATGCGCGTACATATATTTCGTCGAATTTGTCTTGTACTGTGTAAAAGATAAGCTGCGTTCAGAAATGTATGGCAATATAAATTTCATTGAATATTTAGGTTGTTTCGCGAGTCGCTTTATTATCATCAAGTATACAAACACGCACCCAATATAACTTCAGGCGCCCTGTAGTGCCGCGTGGACACGATGGTGCTGTGGTGCTCGTGGTCGAACGTGGCGCTCCCGAAGTCGATCAGCCGCACGTCGCTGCGCTTCACACGTCGCAGCTCGTGCTTCTGCAATATTATATTACACACTACTCGATATCTATTTATTTACTCTTTATTTTTTATGTTAGATATCAACAGACGAGCATGAAGTTCACTTGATGGTAGGTGATACCCCAGCCACAAAACATCAGTGAATAATGCGCTGTCAATCTAGTTTTTACTTTGAGCATTCGGAAATCCATAAACTGAAACCGAAATACGCAATGTGCACTTCACGGTTTTTCCATCTATGAACGGTGATTCGTTACCCGATCGGAATTTCGATATTCCTCCCACCCGATCAATGCCCTAAGATACCAAACGTGGGGAAAACATGCTTACAGAAAATTATAAACATGTTGTCCCAGTGGAATTCCAACCTACGACCCATCATTGCGCAGGGCAGATGTTCTACCGAACGCGCCAACGAGCCCGTCAAATCACAATACATTTAAACATAAACAGAAATGAACAAAACAATGTAGCGTGACGGCCTTATCACTAAGCGGTGTATTCTTCCAGGCAATATTGTATCATTATATACGTGACGGGAGTATTGGGTAGTACATCTTGCGGTCCAATGGATTCAAATCCGATCGAACATCTGGATAGATACTTCATAATTAAAATTCTTTCAAGTATTTAAAAAACCTGGTTTTCGACCCCGGTTTTTTTACAGACTTGTACGTGGAAGCCCTAGTAAAGAATTTAGCAAATATTTGTCATCGCTACAGACTATCTTAACACCGCCTAATTAGAATAACTAACCTTCTTAGAACTATTATATACAGAGACGAGTTCGTAGTCGCTGTCGACGAACAGGATGTTCTCCGGCTTGAGGTCCGTGTGCGTGAGCTTGTTGTCGTGCAGGAAGAGCACGCTGTATATCAGCTGGTAGGCGATGTGCCGCACCTGCTCCAGCGGGTACGGCTGGTAGTTGTTGTCCTTCTGCGAACATCACACGCACTTACTCAGTGGCGGATTTACCAGCAGGCGGAGTAGGCTGGAGCCTAGTGCGGCAGGTATAATTGAATTCAAACTATTTGGCGGCTGTGAACATCGTGCGTTTCGATGCGCAGAACGCTATAATAAGGTGTTAGCGGGACGTGGAAGTGACGCGCAGCGGAGGAATCGCCCTGCGCGCCCTCTCTTTTCCCCGCAGTCGCCTCATGCGTCTTAATTCTTTGTGTGAGTGACATCGGTATACTGCACACACGCGCACATTTCTATCTAACTACAGTCGAGCTCTTAAGAGTTAATTATTAATTATATTGTTATTGTTTCGTTTTTATTGTTATTGAATGTTTAGTTTCATCAGTTATTTATTTATGTTACATTTTTGTTGTGTTAGCTTGATTGATTAATAAAAAAGATAGAGAATAAGAAGACAAATTTGATTCAAGCCAAGAAAAAGAAGGAAGTTCTATGGAATGTATAAATATAATGAATACAATAATTAATAATAGTTTGTATATCTCATAAAATATTTTTTTTCTTGCATCCTTTGATTTAAGGACTATATTCATCTAATTCAGTATTTTAAACAATTCTTCAGATACGAATCTATAAGTAACACATTTGTAATAGCATTTCGTAATTTAATAGAAATTCAAATAGAGCTAATTAATTTTGGACTTGATTATACCTGCGCGCACTAGTACTTGCTACTAATTTCCAGCCGCCAATAAGTTTGCATCGGACTATAATAGGGGCGGCAAATTTGGGAACCATTTTTTACGTGTTTCATGGAAATCAAAAAGAATTCTTTAGAACGTTATATTGCTTTTATTAACGCGAGTATCACACATTTAAATAAAATACTGTATACCGGATTAAAACGCGACATTTCAAATATCAGACAACTCTCATCTTTCTGTCTCCCCGCGACCACGGTTGCTGAAAAGCATCCGAAACGTCGGGATAAATAATTTAAACAATATAAATAATAAAACGCGTTTTAATCCGGTATACAGTATTTTATTTAAATTGGTAAATTATTTTTAAATATTCTTAACATGTTAGGGTTTCGTGCCCGCTAGTTCTTTCAATATGTTTGCTATTAAAACGATTTAAATGATATATAACTCCTTTGAAAAATGAATTGCAGCTAATAAGAAAGCGATTGGTATCAAAATTTACATTTTTATCATTTTGTGGGTTGACAAGTGTATTGCTTATCAGCGTCCAAATAGACACACTCAGTGTCTCATACAAAATTCACCAAAAAAGTGTCCGAAATTACACATATCGTAAACTAAAAATTTAAATAACAGAGGGTAAACTTTGATTTCATTCATTCGTTCGTAATAATTTTGTGCTATTATTTTGAGACTATTCTAGGCTAAAAATAATATATTGAGGATGGTATACATTGACGTAAACAAACCAGCGACTCACCAGGAAGTCAAACACACTCTGTCCGAGCATTTCAAACGCGATACACATGTGCCCGTGGTACTCGAACCAGTCCAACATTTTCACACACAAACTGAAAAGAAAAATAATACAACATAAGTAACGATATAAGCTAGTTTTAAATACGATAAAAATTGTATTGAAATTCATTCGAATAACATAATATTAATTTAATATCAACACGCGTTATGGTTCTCTTAATGTAATGTATTGTAGGTTTTATAGCTATAAATGTTATTATTTGATCGAAATAAAAATATTACTATAATTATGTATACTGTAAAAAAGGGTTAACTAAATTATTTGTATAAGAATGATTGATATACCCTTTTTAGCCAGGGAAAACATTCCGATCATTCTTTCAGTAAGTTAGAAACAAACTTAAATGAAAGTATGCTACTTATTGCTGTCAAATCGTGACATTTTCTGCTATAATTTAACCAATAATTTTAACCTAAACCTAAACCACTTTTATTTTGATTTATGAATATCACTATACATTTAATCAAATTGTCTATTAAATCCTGAGACAAGGCTATAATAGTGATCAATAAGAAATTCTTTGCGTGTTTAATGCGAGCGGCAGACGGTATTTTTGTGTTTTCGTTGACATCGAACTCTTCATTGGCCGAGCGCCAGCGCCGGCCGTAACGTCGCATATAAACGTGCAAGGTCAGATATTGCTACATTCGCGCGCTCATACAGCTAGTGCTAATATCAGCGCGGATTAACAACACCCCTTAGATCACATTAACTTTATCATTGAGGCATTCCGATGTGAATAGCCAATCTATAAGTATAGAATTTTCGATAAGTTAAAAAAAAATTGGTAAATAGAGGGTTCAGTCCTTTGAAAGCTTCATGGGGTCATGCCGAGCAGAAGCTAAACTAGTTGAATTGATGGCATTTTTGTTCCTAAAGCGCATTAAGATGATGACATTTTCTTGAACGAGCAATAATTTAATGGTTGTTTCAACGCAATAATTTACATCCATGAATTGTAAGGAAGTATTTACACGCAGATGTTATGTGCTGTTTAAACCAAGAAAAGTATTGAAACAAAACTTGTATAGAAGATCAAGAATGTTACGCGTTGTTTAGACCATATGTATTGCTTCTATTTAATTGTATGCAACATGACAGAAACTTGCATAGTGTTACTTCACAGATGGCGGTCCAGAATGAAATTAACTATTTGAACTTTGTTACTCTTAGGTCTTTAAAGATACGTTATATTAAGCCCTAAAAAACAAATACGTACTCTTATTTCACTGTCAATCCTAACATATTTAAATAAAATACTGTATACCGGATTAAAACGCGATTTATTATTTAAATTATTTATCCCGACGTTTCGGATGCTTTTCAGCAACCGTGGTCGCGGGAGTCTCCCGCGGTTGCTGAAAAGCATCCGAAACGTCGGGATAAATAATTTAAATAATAAATCGCGTTTTAATCCGGTATACAGTATTTTATTTAAATGTGTGATACTCGCGTTAATAAAAGACAATATTAATCCTAACATAGTATCAAGTTCAACTATCTGAGAGTCTGGCACGAACGACTATCGATTTATGCGAAATTATTTGAAAAACATATGACAGATCGACGATCTACGATACTATTTCGCATGTTTTGTTTGCAGCGCTCTCGAAATCCATCACTTGTATCTAAAATAATATGAGCACACTTACTTTTTACAGTCAGGATCAATATCCGCTAACTTTTCTAGTACATTAATCTCTAGTTTTGCAGCCTCTCTGTACTTCTCAACATTCTTAATTATCTTCAGAGCCATTCTGTGCTCCCTGAAAATTAAATAATAAACATAATTAATAAGGATATTTTCAAAAGGATATAAACTTAGATGTTGATACACGGCAACTAATATATTACTATTTAGATATGATAATTACACTGCATATCTGATAATACAGATAACCTGAAACTTTGAGGTAAACATATTCGATATTCCATGTTACGAAAACAGTTTACCGATAACTGTTTTTTATGCTAAACAATGTTTAGATCAAATCAGAGGACCTAGCACGAACGACTATCGACAAAGTATTCGAATCGTCCATCTGCCAGTTGTATGAGAAATCATTTGAAATTTCATACAAATGACAGCTCGACGATACGAATACATTTTCGCAAGTTGTTCGTGCTAGGTAGACAGTAAATAGACTTAAATATTAAAGATTTAAACAAAAATACAAATAGAATAAAGATAAATGGGAACATGTCTCAATATTATCTCAAGATTCTTCTGCGTGCATAATGCATAATGAGGTATTCATTACATTACATTATTCTACTATTTATGACTGACTCATAAAATGTTTGTGGGTTTATTGGGGGCATCCCTGATGATAAGCGATAATGATCTCACGATACTAATATTGCATTAGCAAAAGGAAGATAGAGAAAATTTACTACTTAATTATACATTATTATTATCTTAATAAGTATCCAAGCCAAGCTGACTCACTGCAGCTACAACTCATGAGCCAGTTAGTGTAAGTGATAAATAAATTATCAAAAATGAAACTTACATTTCCAAGTCTTTCACCTCCACCACTTTGCCGAATGTGCCCTCACCGAGTGTGTCGATGATTTTGTCTGAAATAAAGTATGATAACTATTATTACACAGCTTTTTGAACCAAGTCATTATAGAGATATGGCATTGGTTTACAAAAGACTAACACAAACACAGATACAAAAAATATTGACATAAAAAATAAAATACAATAATAATAATATAAACCAATGTTTTCGTCTCTAACATGACTTCCATAATAAAATTAAGATATATTATCTATTGTAATGAAAATTCGAAATAAAAACTGAAACAAAGTGTATTGGGATTCATCTTCACAGACGATAATTTGATCATAATATGAATTTGAAGACATGATTGAAGAACAATTCAATGTATGACATTTTACTAATTGTAAAGTGTTATTGAGTTATCAGTGTGACTTATAATTTTAAGACTTCACTGCTGTGTGTGATATAGTGTCGAGTGTATGTGTAGTGTTACAATAGATAAAGCCGATTATAGTTATGTTGTGGACACGAACATCTCGCTCCCATGACATATCCGGGCCAGTAGACCAGGTGTCCATCCTTGTCGTCCTTGACGGAGGAGCGTGCCCGGGAGTTCTGCGAGCGCCGACCGTAGCACCGCGTCGAGCACCGGGCCGCACGCGAAGCGCCACGACAGCCACACGCCGCGCCACACGCACCAGCCACATGCCACGATGAAGCGCCACGCGTTCGCCACGACCCGAGTAGTGTTGTACCCAACAATCAGACAATGGAACGGTTGCCCGTCAGACAAGCGACATTTGGTATTGAGTGTCGTACATGCTGTTAAAGGGCGGACTGGTGGGCGCTGATGCGGGTCACGCGCCGAGCGGACGACCGAAAGATAACCCTCGAACGTCCGCCAGTGCGCTGCTCGCGTAGGATGCGGGACGCGGGAAGGACGGACGAGGGAAATAACGCACCTCTCTCTCATACATCCATCACAAACGATCGTCTCACACAATGGAATACCAGTGTCCACCCAATATAGATATCAAATACAACTGATTAATAATTTCATTATAGATTTTCAATTCGATTCAAACAGAAAGCTTTACTAACTTTTCCATTTGAGTTTCGATTTGACTGTGAAAAGATCTTGACGCAAAATAAAGACATCTTAAGATTAATCACACGCACAAAAATGTTAAAAAACATGCACCAAACGATCATTTTAAAAGAGCATTATATTATTGCACTCTTTAAACTGTCACAGAAGATTAGTGTAAGCGTAAACGTCAACTATTAAATATAAGAGTACCCTCCCGCGGTTTCTTTTTCATTGTTTATTTATCTACCCTAATAATGATTATGATTACCATATTGTTTAAACATGCATTTAGTCTGTTTGAAATATCATAGCACTACTTGAATACGTCTTAAAGACTATTTAAAATAATATAAAACTTTGTATGAAGGATTCATTTTATATTTTATTTAACTAAAAATCACTAGAATATTTAGTATTAAAGTACGTAAGAGATAATTAGTATGTTTTGTCAATAAACGTTAGTTTCAATTTTAAATATTAATGTGAGAATGAATAAAGGCTATCTACCGTCCAGTATCATGAAAAATACGGACCAGGAATGATTGTTAGCGGCACACAAGAGGCGTAGTCAGGTGTTAAGCTCGATCTTACAGGCGGCGTGGCCGCTTGGCGCACTAAGTGCCGCGGTCGCTGGGCTCTCTGACGACTCCGGAGCTCTGGTGGAAGTGCTACAACATCGCCTATGCCTATAGGTTCCGGTTTCTTGATCACAGTAGGCGCAGTCGACAATCCATTCGACTCTTTGTTTGTTATTCGACCATACACCTCGTCCAAGTGTGCATACTTCATTATTAAACTCTGTATCTCTTTACGACGTGTCTCACGTTCGTTCAATATTTGATCACCGACAGGTGTTTTGTCATCGTCTTCATCGCTTGAAGGATAATATATTTGTTTCTGTCTTCCGATATCTTTTGTAGGAGAAGACGCAGGCGTTTTTGACACGTTTATTTTGGAATCAACTTTCATTTGTTGTGGTGGTGAAACTAGATCTCTTGTCCCACTCTGCAAGCTAATATCTACTGGTCTTAATGAAAGTTTTGTAGATTTTCTGTCATTTTCACTCTTTTCAGCTCGAAGGGATCTTCTTTGATGTTTCCGATAAATGCTATTTCTATCTTTTCCAAAATTAGGAAGATCATTATTATTTTTATAGTAGCCATTTTTAAGATCATTTTTGTCGTTCTGTTTATGATGTGACGATAAACGTCGATCAGTAGTGTTCCGATACGGAGTCTTGTCCCGTGTTTTCTCTCGAGAGTAATTATTATGCCTTTTAAATGAACTTTCACCAAAAACAGCTGTAGTGAAACTTCTCATTAATCCTCTAGAAAGTGATGGTTCGGGTTCTAATGTTTTTTCACGATCTTCTTGTTCCTTTCTTGCTTTTTCTTTTTTCATAATAGCAATTTTGTCTAAAACTGAAGAATATTTATCTTCTAAGCGACTGCGAGTACTTCCCAACATTATTGTACTATCTATATTGTTGTTTGCTTCTTTCAGTGGATAGCGTTTGACAAGCGGCGATGATTTGTCCTTCATATGAGCTCTACGGAATGAGTCAGTACGCCCTAAGGCACTGAAAGTAGACGCAGTGTGGATGGGTGATGTATTGACGCGAGTTTTGGTTGCAGCAAGATAATTGTAGGTACGATCGTCATTCAACTTGTTTGTGGACGATGACAAACTAGCTGAGTACGCATAAGGAGAAATGTTATGTCTATTGTTCTCATAACGTCTTACATTTGACAAAGCAGGATTTTTGTTTGTAAGCAAATTTTCATCATATCGGGTACGAGCTGTAGTCGTAAGCTTAGAGTCGATAACAGGATCATTTTTCTCGGAAGGTCCACGACGCGTGAGTCGATTGATAATGCTGGAATATCCGTCAGAGAGTAATTGAGTCACACTGGTGGTAGAAGCACGGGTGTATCGCTGCCGGCGTGGACTCGTCGCACCACTTCCGCTTGTACTTACGCCAGCCATTGTAATTTAGTACTAAATTTTTCAATTGAATAGAAACACTATTCGCACAAGAGTAAACACTGAATATTCTGCAATCATTCTTACAGTCAATTCATATCCATGGAAACACCACTGAATTACGTGCAACGGGCTTTAATCAATAAAGACAAAATCGGACATAATACTAGGCTCACTCTGTACGGGAGTGTGCCTAAATCGCGATAGGATTTAAGAAAGGTGACTAGCACAGCGGAGTACGGCCGTCGATGCCAAGTAATGGTTGCGAACTAAAAATATCGGTAACCCGTGGGAGCGCCCTCCTGCGCACTCCGAGATGCCGCGGCACGCGCAATTTCGTCGCATTACGCCTTTATATTTCTTAATAATAAATTTTCATTAAATCATATTATTTAAGGTTATAACCATAGTTTACTGGCGTACATTTACTGTCTAAAAGTTATTAACATTATTGAAATCTCTTTTTATCATTGATAACAGTAAGATCTTAGGTTGTTATTGATGATTAAGAAATTATACATTTACAGTAAAATATAGATTGATTGAACAGTATCCACATTAGTAAGGTGAGATTCTCTCCGCATGCTGAGCTCGAGAGCCAAGACTATTCTGTCAATAGGCAACCAGTAATTGGGTTAGTAGAACGCGCAATGAACAATACCTATGTGTCGTATGCGCAGACGTCGATATACTTTAGAGCATATCTTACGTGGTTAGCACGGTGTTATAGGTCAGTTAATTACATTTATTAATAAAGTTTAATACGATACTTATCTCTTTTATAAGATCAAGCACATAGAAACAATGAGAAACGGATGCGGGTGTAAAAGAAGCATTATGCGATGCCAGTCCGATGATATGTAACACGAATACTCTGCGTGTCGTCTCACGCTTATCGTATTATAATAAACAGATACTTGCAATTATTTACTTTATTGACAAAACATTCTAAACGATT
Source organism: Anthocharis cardamines (assembly GCA_905404175.1). Taxonomy (NCBI): domain Eukaryota; kingdom Metazoa; phylum Arthropoda; class Insecta; order Lepidoptera; family Pieridae; genus Anthocharis; species Anthocharis cardamines. The sequence continues at coordinate 9,524,252 of FR989959.1, forward strand.
GTTTTAGGAATAAAAAAGAAGTGTATTGTGTTATTTAATTAACAATGTTAGCAGTACGCATCAAGCGCAGTCACAATTTTATAGTATTTTGTTAGGTTATACCTGGCCCTAATAATATAAATATGGAGATATTATTTGTAGAAATATAATTTATATTTTACGAAATATATTTATTTTTTATAAATACGCTTCACATCTCCATATAATCGTTCAGTAACCGTCGGAAGAAATGAAATATAACATTCCCCGCATAGCCAAGTTGCATGCAACAACTTTCACTCGGTAGCTACATTTTTCAGGTATAATATCTGACATTTTCAGTGAATACCGGCCTAAAATAGTCTCGAATATATTTTCTGGTCAATATTGAAACTAAAATGAATATTTGGTAGGTATATTATTCAGGTGGAAAAATAGATATGAACGTTTCCATTCCTGTGTGATCCTTACGTATTAAACATACCTCAATTATATAGTTGTATTCATCTTCATAAACAACAATAGATACACACGTGTATAGTAAATCAACGAAATCTTGTAACATTCTCGAAACGAATGATTTCATTTTTATAACAGAAAAACAAATTCCCATAAACATGAATATCACAGATGTCATATAAATATCACCACTGATAACAGGGAGAATTTTAAATTTATTCTCATTCCATCTAGGACTTTGTCAATATTAATACTAGCCGACCGCGACGTGAGCAAACATTTCTGCCAGCTGAACAAGACAGGGCGCACAATACTTTTGAGTGCAGGTAAAAAGGGACACGTAAACTGGTACACAAATCCCCTTCTTCATTGCAAGGGAAACAATAATAATAATCTCGTATCCAGAAACGTAACGGTATTTTAAATAATATTACCATGGTATATACTACAAGTATACTATCGGACCTCAAAATAAAACTTGACGGTGAACAGAATATTGAGGAGTTTGTTAATTTGTCAATAACGCGGGTAGATACTCCTAATAAAAATTATATTATCATGTTATCACAAAATATACGTTATTAAAACTGACCTTTCCCGAAATCTTAGTACACGCATCATCCACATCGAAAAGTATCTCTGTGACCATATTGAGGAGTTTAGCTACATCGTGCCACTTGCACCCGTGCTCTTTGAGGAACCTTTTATATAATTCAAAAAAGGACGTGAGCCGGAGTGGCATCCGTATCCGATCATGTTTCACTACTAATTCGGCCATTATCCTTGCACTTATCACTGCACTTCACAAACTAAAACAGCGCGCAGTGGCGAGCGGGTAGAATGCCGGTTGAATCACAACTGTATTATGAAATCGTACGCTACTACAGAGTACTCCACGTTATAACCGAATGACTGAAATGCGATTATGGCAAACTGACATTTAAATAAAATATTTCAGTTTATAAACATCACCATCGATCGCGTGTGACACTTCGCGTTGGTCGATGTCTTAATGAAAACTAAAACGAATGATGCTACAACGGTCAATTAAAAGACGAGGACAATTCATAATACAACCTTTCGGTTGAAACAGGATTTATCCGCGTATTGTTGCACACTAAATTCTCGTAATTAAAATCAGTTTTCCCATAAGTCGGCCGCTAGAAAAAGGGATTTATTTACCGGATAACCTAAATCAACTAACTCGAATGTTTGTATTGTTAGACTTTAAACTGATCAATAATATTATCACCGCCGTCCGAGCACGAGAATTATCACAAAAGTTGGTAGTCCCTAGACGTTAGACGATAAGAGATATGAAATCAAGTTCCGTAATGGTGTAACAGTTCAGTTGCATGACCTGGGCGGAGGTCTCTACATGACTGTTGGCCCTATTACGCTCCGCATAAATACATAGACTAGACAAAATTTCACGTTATTAAATAATTTCACGAGATTTAAGTATTATAGGAGTTAAAATTATCTATTTAGAAAATAATAGAATACTGCACCAATGATACTACGGCAATATCTTAAAGGGAAGTTTTCTGGTTGCTAAAATAATGACGGCTACAGCAAGGTCAGCCGGAAGTAAATGTTTTTAACAGATGGGTAAGTTTCGGTCAAGGCACAGCACATTTATCTTTCACTATCAGGCACCGGGCCCGACTTGCCTTACTAACGACGTTCGATAACACCTTCGTCGCAAACTTGACCTCCACTCTAATCTTGTTATTATCATGATAAATAGTAAAATTTACTATGTTCTAAAAGGTTATAGTGTAAAAACATCACAGTAACTAATTTAAAATTTTGTGTATTAATTTCTAATTATATCCTTAGTCGCTGTAGTGTCTGTGTGAAAGAAATGGGGAACTGTTTCTAGTGTGAATCTGACCAACACTTACTGCCAAAATTTCCAAATGACTAATGAGTCTTATTATACCTAATAGTCTTAAAATTATATTTTTTCTCATATACATGTATAAATTGGCGTTTCCATAAGTAGTTCTTTGAAATATTACTAATATTATTGGAATGCCTTTAAAATCCACATTCCTTTTAATGCCAAGCCCGGTAATGGGTATCACAACACTGAATCATTTGCGAATCCAATGTGAACTGGTTCTAACAAGTTTCAATCTAAGGGTTTTGTTTTACCGTTCAAAACAATTGAGACTAAGGAGCTTTAATGAGAGTAGTTTAGGCAAATGTGTTTGCGACTCTAGCACTTATCAGTTAATGTTGAAAGTACCGTAATAAAATTTTGCTAGTAGAATTGATTTATTTCTATTAATATATTTTCAGGTTAAAGTACCGATATATATGTCATTGTCTCATTAAAAAAATATAAGACGGGACTACTAAGTTATTATGTACAGAATGAAAACAACTTGTTTCTTGATAAAAGGACAATCAATTTAATGAATTTATGATATTACAGAATGAAACTCATTTGAAAGATTCAATACCTATTTTCATAGGCTTTAAATATTCCACGTGGGCGTGGCGGGCGTCCAGTAAAATATCTAATGAATACAGTTCGAATCAAGCATAAAAATCACAACAGCATGCATGCAGTATTATTGGCTAGGTGAAGGTGATCGTTGCTATTTCTGTGCGCATGCTATGCTATTCGTTTAACGGTCATACTAGCTATTGGCGCCATCTAGTATTCGCCATTGGTACAACATAGATGTGCCAGCTGCTGATACTATTCCTGTCTTAATACACACTCTTATTATTGCGGTATTCATTCAAAATAAAATTATGTTTGATATAATTTGAATCAATCAAAAATCTATGGCATAATATGTAGCTATTTTTTCAAATTTGAACTTGATAATGCCTATGACAACTAAAGGTAAAAAAATCTAAAATCTTTAAAAACCAGTTTTTTTTTGTTATTAGTTTGTTATAGTATTTACTAAGATTTTAAAATATAGGATAGATAAATATATTAGATAAGCTGACCTCTACATCTTTCGGTTGCTTTTCAGGTTTGAGTTGAGACGTCTGAAGAGGTTGTGGACGTATATACGAGCAAGATGGTTGGGGTTCAGGCTTTGGATGCCTCTTATCCTGTTGTTGTATTTTAGAGATCTGATTAAAATTTTTCGTCAATCCTTCTGTATTTTGCACACTAATCTGTGGTACATTTTGATTAACCACAAACGACGAGTTTTGTTTAGCTAACCAAGCTGGGGGCACTGCCGGAGGAAGTGGACGTTGGAGTATCGGTTCTGTTGGCTTCGTTTGAAGCCCCTCATTACTGGAGGTAATGGAAATAGGAGCATGGCTTTTACAAGTTTGATTATTGATTTTACTGGATTCTTCTCTGTGTGGTCCTTCATCTATAAGAGTATTATCTAATCCAATCAGTAAATTTTCAGTCGATCCATTACTAAGTAAAAAGTCTTGTGGTAACGTTTTAAGTGCTCCATCTTTACTTTGAATGGAAGGTAACTGGCTAAGAGGTATATCGACTTGTTTATTAGACTTGATCAAATTATGATCGCATTCCATTTTAACTTCACTTTTCACTAATTTAATATTTTCATCTATACATAAAGGTGTAGGTGAAGGTTCATCTCTGCTTTGAGATAATTCTGTACTATCATAAGATAATTCTTCTAAACTTTGGACTGCATCGACAGCAGATGCTTCGTGATAATCAGTCGAACACGGTGAGGTGTCTTCACTAGTATCATCCGAACAATGTGTAGGTCTTGCTGAACTTTTACTAGTTGGGACAAACGCTAAGCTAGAAGTCACATCGACAGAAATATCTGCGTTTACTGATTCTTCATCGCTTCTGGTCGAAGATTTTCTATTTGTTAACGAATCGGCAATACATTCCTTCATATCATCTTTGAAGTTGATAGGCGAAGGAGACTGTTTTGATTCTGCAAAATTCACCGTTTGAGCATCTACAAATTCATCTGTGCCTTCTATTGCCTTATGAGTATTATCTTCAATGGTATAGATTGTATCTTTTTCTTTATCAGGACATTCAGGAGGTAAACTCATATATTGAGGTATTGCAGAATCTAAATCAGTTATTCTCATATATTGCACACAATTTTCAAGAGGCATGTCAAACTGTGGTGAATAATATTCAAACGTATCATTAGAATTATCGTAATGTGACCAAGGATCATTTGGAGGTATTAGCGGCATCTCCTCATAAAAAACACCTGCGTTCATATCATTACCTACCAGAATCTCAGGTTTATAATCCCAACAAGATGGTACAAATGAATCTTCAAATGCTAAATAATTCTCGGGTAATACAACCATATTGTGGTTACTCTGGATAGGGTCATATGCGTTAGAACTATCATAAAAAGGATTATTAAGTACTAGCGAATGTGAAACCTGCGTCATTGGATTCTCCACCATTATATCCGTTTCAAGATACAGGTCATACTTTGAAAAATCCGGCTCTGAACGTATATGCCGAAGGATGTCTATGTCTTTCTCACTTGTATTCCTAGCAAGATATAAATCTGATATATTGCAACTTTTAGCTCGTCGTAAAAAACTGCAGAATGAATAATTTTCATGAATATTGTCACTTGTGAAGGTTTGATCTATAATTTCACTGTTTTGATTATCCAAAGTTGGCAGTCCTACGATGTTTATTTCTTGCAAACCATGCGGATATTCTATTGATTCAAGGATAGTTTTGGTAACAGAATTTGGATTCCCACTATCAGATAATAAACTGTTTGGTAATATAACTATAGGAGGTAGTGATGGCGGTGGACCACAAAAAAGCACATTGTTAGGAGGTTTGCGCGATGGCTGGGCAGCCATGGTTGGCCGCCCGCAACCGTTTTCAGCGATTTAATTTCTTACACCGGCAGCGAAAACGCACTGGGCGGCCGATTCAGCTTTTCAACTGACTGAAGGCGTACAAAGTGACGAAGGCGAACACAAATAGAACAGGCGCAAGCGTGATGAGGTCGCCGTCTCTTGCGCGCGTCTTCACGGACGAAGGCGCATGCGCACGCGCATTCACATGCCAAACCAGTCCCGTATCTTCGTTCAAACAAGCACTAACGTTATACTTGGTTACGGTCTTTGTTTATGACAATATATAATATATTGTAAATATATATACATAATTATAATTGATAAATTCTCAGGTGGACACTAAGGTAGGTAAGTGATAGCGAGCGATAGGTTCATCAAACATACAATCATCTACTCATTCATCCACATTAATAAAGTGAATAGGAACAGAGAGACTAACCTGTTCAGGAGGTGACCGTGGAGAAGACTCGTCGCGATGATGTCTTCTCCGCCGGTGCGATGTGGGTGAACGCCGGTGATGTGATCGCTTCGATCGCTCATTTCGCCGTCTCCACGAGTGCTCCGAGCTGTGAAATCAGCGTTCGGTAGGCTATAGGGTTAGTGAACGGGGACACCGGAATCGATAGCAGTTGAATAACATGTCGAGGTGAGGTTTTACTTCAAAAGGAGCAAAGTTCAGTCATGTCAACATTACTAACATTACATAATACTAACGTCACTGATCGATCCTGACGTGCCGTATGTGGATCTAACAGATTGTTCAGGTTGTCGGGCGGTGGCACGCAACATGCAACTAGTAAGGCCCGGAGGGCGGGCCAACGTTTTCGCGCCGTGTCTATAGTCTGAATTATCTAAGTCTTTTGTGAAATATTAATGAAGTATTTTACGTATATATAAAATTATTATTATACGTTTCATCGTTATAATACTGATTTATATAATGAGATACATCAGTATTCAAATGACCTTGATCTAACCGATTACTGTAGTTAAATTTTGATAAAATAAAATTATAAATAACAAATATAATACGGTACAAGGTGATGGCTAACATATATAACTATTTAAGTAGCACATAAATACAGTGATATAGTGAAAATTGTTTATAAAGAGTAGAATATTTGCAATATCACCGCCAGAGATAAACCGCCGTTTACCACGTTCGCGAACCGACTGCCAATCCGCGTCGCCCGCGCATTGGTAACAAGTTAAATGGCAATGAACGAACATTATTTGTTTTGAAGCCTAACAATCGTATACACAAAGCTTAACTACTAGGTCATTAGATTCATGAGTTATTACTTATATGAAGAAACATACGAAGGTAAACTCAGGTTATAAAACTCACCGACATATACGAAATGCTAAAGGTCCACTTCCACCACTCTACTAAAGCTTGCACTTCTTCCTTTTCTCATTGGATATAAGTTACTTGATATAGTTTATTATTTTAACAAACATTTTACAAAGGGAGTTAAATTTGTGAGAAAAATCAGGCGCGGACTGCCACTCGCTGATAATATTCTCGTTGAAGCTAATGGTATTATATTCCACGTAATTGGTTTATTGTGAGTGCAAAAATAGTTTAGACATGCATAGATTTCACTATTTTACATATAAATAATATTTATTGGGATAAGTTTTTTAGCAATATTTCGATTTGATCTACGAGATATTGAATCTCAGGAAAGAATACTTTCATTCGATTGATTCATACTTATTGCGAAGTTATCTCCAGATTAAGAGAAAATATAGAGAAATATTGAAGTTTATGCAACATTTAATGTCAATTGCATGTGAATATGCTCCCGTTTATATTTTTATAGGTAATTTCTGCACACAAAAGTTTATGAGTGGGTGAATGTTAGTCGCGAGGCGCAATGTCACGTTATTAAGCGCCAACCAGTGAACAAGTTGAACTTGAAAGCTTGCAGGGGACGACCTTGTAAGAGCGTGTGATACATATTTATTTAAACCAGATTTACTTTAGCCCAAAAAACCTAACTAAAAGTTGTATTAAGATTTAATTAAAATCAATGTTTCGTCCAAAAGCTGGAAACATTTGTGTGGTACATTTGATTTAGGACGAATTAAACATATTGTAGGAGGAAAATCTTAAGCAGGATGTTATTGATGGATTTATTTAATTAAGATTTAAATACCCCGGCGAATGTAGAACAGGAAAATAATAATTTATATTTATTTTAATCAAGGAATAAGATTCTACCTACTTTTGTTTAGTTTAATATAGTAACTAGTAATGTCATTAGTATAATATCTACTTATCAACCTCATTTATGTTTTTTGCACAACTTTCAGAGTATACCGTGTATGTATTTAATAATTTAAAAGCAAAGATATCGCTGTAAAGTTTAATGTGACAATGTATAACCTAAGTTATATCTTAATTACTTAAATGATAACAATCATGAAATCAAATAATTTAAAAAGAATGCAATAACCGTATTGACAGCGACAGCGATGACAGTGTCAACGTTTAAACGAAGCTACGCACGTCACACACTCCATTGTGAATAACAAACAGCGAAACATTCACTTTCAACGGCGAAACACATTAGTAAAATGCGAACACTGCCTTACGTGTTAATGCTTCGAAAACTGGCTAGAAGTTTTCACTGGATGTCGACTAAACAAGTCCGATGTAAACTGTTTAGGTTGTGCTTTGATAGATTGCAGCAGGGACTGAAACCGGTTAATTTTTATTTTCCAAAATACGTGTCTGACTGAGATACCATGATTTTAGTTTTAAAGAGTAATACACACTTAACTTACCACAGTAATTTTTTTCAGTAAATATGAATAAAAATCAACGAATATTAACAAAAACCTTTATTATAACGGTAGTAAATTAACCGGTATTCAGTCCCTGGATTGCAGTCAAGTTCTACGTATTTACGTACGCGTCCATTAAGATTTTGAAAATGCTATCCCTAAACCTGGGGATGTTATAAGCGAATTCGAACAGAACAAGTCACGGAGACAAGCTCTTTTCATCAAAGTTCAGTGATAGTGGAAGCGAAAGTGAATTAAGGAAGGAGAAGAGGCACTAATAAAGTTGATACAATAATAAGCAATTCACTTGGCCTTGACAATCACAATATCTAGAGTTCTGTGTTAATAGACGTCAAATAAAAAAGCTTTTAATAATAAATAAATGAAGACTGAATGCATAACTGTACTGAAATTGTTTTAAACAATAGCCAAACGTGAAACAAAGTCCATTTTTTTGCAATTTCTAGAGTTTGTAACGCTTCTCAATGAGTAATTAACTTTTGTTTTTATTTTACAGTTAAACTTAGGACATAGCGGATGTCTTTATTACTTTTTCTAGAATAACACTATATTTTTATCTTCTTCAAGTTTATTTGCTTATAAAAATATTTGAACCCAACAAATTTAGTAAGTAAAATTCTTTATAAAAAATCTTGTTTTGATGATAGATAATAATTGATGAACGTGATTTCTGCAGTTCAGTTTTATTTTTTTAAAATAAATATGCCAAAAGACAAATTATATGTAATTGAAGCTATCAGAGGACTATTTAGTGAGGGATAGCTATAATTTTTTAGATGCCGTATTTAAATAACGCTTACACAAAAGAATAATGAAGGTGAAAGCGAAATTTAGTCGAAATCCGAGATTCGCGTTTATGTCGCGTCGAGTACTTTCCTCTCCACGCCGACGTGCGTGAATTTTAAGTGATAAAACTTTGTGTCAATACTAGAAAGTTGTATTTAAAAATTGACTAGCCATATACCAACAATTTGTTTACATTGTAGGCATCACTGAATGTGTAAGCGTGTATTTGCACGTAAGTTGAGCGATTGTTAAACTGAAAACGTTAATTTTCCATGCGGTCAACGCTCAAGCGAATACGGTATTCCTACAACGGTTCTTTATATTTAGAAACACTGAACACGTGTATCGAATTGAATCATCGTTTCTGTTTACAATCCAAGATTGGAGTTTCCTGATGTCATAACTGAGTTCTTACTTTCTGATACGTTTCGATAGTGGCGAACATTTCACAATAGCCTTAAATATTTTCGACATTCAGCGGAGTTAACGAGCTGCCGACGCGGTGACACTGACAGTTACAAGTGGCGCAAATGACACGATGCCTTAAGGTTGTCGAGGCACCGCGGCCACAGCGTGGCGGCACGCGAGATCGCGACGAGAGTGGAGCGGCTGCAGCATTATGGCCATAATCGATCGACGAACCGGTGCAGTGCGGGCAGTTACGAAACCGAACCTAGCGAGCTGTTTAAAGTGACTTGGACCGTATCTGGTCAAGGTTTTCTTCTAACCGAGAACCTTTTCATATTATTTTTTGTGACATTGGCAATCTGATCTAAATTGAGTGTAGTGCAATTGTATAAAATGAGAGTAAGAAATATAAAGAAACGCGTTTTTAAAAGGAAGACTTTATAAACAAGCACAATGTTTAAAAGTTTTTTTTTTTTTGGTAGGAAAGCATAATAATTAACAGGCCTGCCGCGGCCATGTCTGGGAAGGCTACGCCGGATGAGCGATTACTGTGAACCGTGTCAACGCTGCAACCGAAACTAATAGCAAGCGGGCGCTGTTAGGTCAATGACAACTAAATGCCTCGCTCCTAAATAGTTATACAAATCGAATTTTAATCGATTCGACCGTTTAAAGAGAATGCCTAATGAGAATATAGTCTATAATAAGATAAGTGTAATATTTTAATCATATTCACTTCACCTATCATATTGTGTTTATACCACTCATGTTTATTTTCCGTACTGATTGTTAACACAGACATTGAATTTACATTGTTTATATACCTGCCAATTTAACTATGTAAATAAATTGTTTTATTATTTGCCCTATAAAGAGACAGGACACATCGATCATCGGAAGCCACGGAAAATCCTTCTTATCATTGATGTTTGTGCATAGTTATTTTTGTGCGTGTGTTTGCTGTGAATAAATGTGTATCTATCTATAATCTATATCTACATTTGTGCTGAAGTCTATGTTACTGGTGGTTCATGTACAAGTTGGCGATAAGCTGCACGTGTCTAACACCGACCAGTTCTTAGTGAAAGTTGATTAGCCTGCGTAACTACGGACAGACTCTGACATTTGTCAAATGAACGTCAAGTGACGGCTAACAAATAAGTTTACAAAAGAGCTTTACCGATGCTTAACATGTTTGTCATATATGAAGAAAGTTATTGTGTTTAAAAAAAAATTAAACACAGATAAGTACCTGTTATGAAAGCCCATGAAATCTATACTGATATTATAAAGAGGAAAGATTTGTTTGTTACGATTTAACTCAAAAACTACTCGACCTATTTTAAAAATTATTTCATCAATAGAAAGCTACATTATCAGCGAGTAATATGGCTTTTTTTAATTTTTTTTAGTATATCTAAAAACGCAAATCAGGGCGGATCACTGGTATCAAATAAAAAAGAACTGATGTAATTGATATTTTGTAAACAAGCAATACAACATGTTTGTATAAGAAAATGTTAATTTATTTAAAGTAGTGTTACCCCACTAGTTAGTAAACATAATTATCATGCTGCTGGTGACAAATTAAGAAAAGAATACTTAAATACGTCTAATATCCATTAAGAAAAATAATATACTGGCCATTAAAATTTGTTCCTTAATACAACTGATAAATTATTAATATGGTAGTGTGTCAGACTAACAGTAAAAGTTACTCTGTTACAAGTTTTTTAACATTTGTTTTGCTTTAGACATCATGGATAGCAACATCCTTTATGGACCTAGAATCGATGATTCAGTGTGAGGTAAGCTGATAAAACTCGCTTATGATTTTTTTATTCCATTTTTATTTAGTATTCAAAACTTTAAAGCGTTTTTCCCACAACGCACGTTTTGATAGACGGTGCCCCTCATAACTTCAAAACTACTGCACCGATTCTTTTCAAACTTGTTCATATTTTTTTACAATACAAAATCGTGTGTTTCATTTCAGTGTTCCCAAAAAGTCAAAAATTGAAATTTCGTAAAACTCTCCCAGGTTATCTGGGAAAAGCGTTTATTTAACGAAAGAACTTTGGTTTTTTGATGAACTCAGGATCCTCTGAAGATCCAGCACCGAGTTATAAAGTGCACCGCAATGCTACTTTTTGAGACGTTTCCGAATATTTGCTGCCATTGTCGATTTTTTAAATATTTCTTCATGAAAATTTCACACAATATTCTTGAATTTTATACTTTAATGTGGTTTTAATAAATATATTTTAAGTGTGTCGTCAAAAAAAATCACAACAATTGTGCCTTTTTGCCCGAATTAACGTGGAAAATGGAGACTCATTTTTCTTTTGTTTTTGTTTATTTACTACTTAATGATATAATGCATTTTTGTATGTTCGATCATGTAACAACGTGATTTGTTACACTAGATAACACCGTTTTAAACTTTAAAGTTGGATAATTAATTCCGGTCCATGTTGTACATTAGTGCAAGTACAGCCCTTTTAATATCAGAGTGAAATTGGAAAAAAATCGTTATAGCAGTAGGTAGATGCCGATCAGTATAATTAGCTTGTTGCAGTTTTGATTAGTTTTGGTATTCTTAGTAAACGTTAAGTATTAGGTTATGTGAAATATAACAGTTTGTGTAAGAGTCAAAGGTATTAAATAACAGTTTTTCGTGATATGCTATTAACAAGGATAGTGCATTAAATATACAGCAGTTCAGGAAATTTCCTACATACATATTGTATGTCAATTTATAATAATAACCACAATACAACCTTTGTCCTTGTCGTATAAAATTGACTTGTAAAATTAAAAATAATTATCATGTTCTACAATCCTTACATGGGATGGCAGAGACCTCACATTATCTTGAAAAAAGCGTATCCTTAAAATGATTACTAAAAAAAAGATTAATAAATCTGGCCTAAACTGAATCGTGACTTGTTCCACGTTTATTTATTTTATTTTGAATCATTTGTCATGAACGGTGGTTGTCTACCTGGACGGAATTTTGCATACGCAGGAAAACCATATCAACCCCTGCAGCTATAGAACCTACGACGGAGGGTGGACTATCTATTGTGCCGTCAGTTAAACTTAATCTTAATTATTAAAAATTAAATGAATTAATTTATAAGCTTATAACCTTTATAGAAACTCTAAGAAATAAAATTTGTTCCTAGGGAAAGACAATAGGTATAAATTACGTCATGCCAGCGGGGTTGACAAATCCTTTGCGACTTCGCGAGTGTTTTAACCAGGACGGGACCTTGAAACATTCACTAAAACGCTATCGAGACGAATCTTTTATTATTAAAGCTGCGCGAGCGCCCACGGTTTGCAAATGCTTGGTTATTATGTTACTAGTCTTTATGGCATTATTATCTCTTTTGTTTTCAAACAAGTTTGTGATATTGCTTATACGGTTCATACAATTTCGATATCTTAAATTTATATGTATATCAACGGCACAATTGTCAATCTATGTTTATTCCGATAAATTTTGATATAGAACTATTAGCGATATGAGCAAATGAAGCAATCGTTAGCGAGGTGGAATAAAGCTCTGCTGTGGTGACTCACTGCCGTTTGTGCAATGATTTTGCACAACCGGTCTAAAGACCCTATCTTGCTACTGTCAAAGTGCATAATGTTGTATTGATAAATCGACTAGACTTTACAAGTTATACTACCTTCTGTCTTATACAAATTGATGAAGTATTCTTAAGTGTTTAGAATAAACTATGTATATTTTAAGTTTCCTATTAATTCTGACACGCAGACCACATGACATAATAGATTGATATATGAATAGGAATGTATCAATTTCACGAGAAAGTTATGAATATATATACATTTTAAAATATATTAAAATTATTTCGATATGTTCACTTTATTTGATATAAATAACGTTATAGCTGCTAAGCTATAAAGCTTATTCATGTAACAAAAGCCTAGAGTCGATGCACTCGAAACTGGAGTTAGCGCGTTGCTCTTTTTCTTTTAAATTACGTAATGTTGAAACAAACTGACTATGCTCCTGGACGAAAATTCTAATGGCATGCAAAAAATGGTTAGTAATATCGAATGATTTCCGTTTGTACATACGATACGCTCCACTCGTGCTCGCGCATACTCTTCTGGAAAGCGGCTGATTTGGGCGTCCAAGAATCTACGCCGAGGTACAGCGCTGGAAGTTCGGCTACCTTCACTTCTAGCCGCTCGGCGAGCCGTTGGTCAACGACAGATTTGGGACCGCTAGTAAGTGGTCGCTGTTGGTCACCGTTTCGCCGTTCCACGCCACTGTAACCATTTAGTTTCTCACCGATGCAAGACGTCACGCTTTTTGGACCATCTGTGCTGAGCAATTTACTCTTAACGGTGTCGGCTTTACCGTAACTTTTATACTGTACTGATTCTGCAGCATTCGCGGTTCGCGAATATTTTATAGAATCATATGTTTCTCCGTTTAGGCTGCTGTATTCGACATTTAAGTTAATATCTTCATCTACTCGATTAGAAGTGACATCATACCCATTTCGTTTGCTGTAACGATCGTTTTTGCTATGTTTGATAAAATTACTTTCGAAAGTAGTTTTATTTTTAGGAACATTGTTAAGATAATCACTAAAACTTAACTCCTTATTGTGTAATCCTTTATCACAGTTATTTTTCAAAGTTTCTTGAATATCCACACCGCTCCCATTATATCGACCATAAGTAAAACTGGCAGGCTGGCTGTTTTCTATTCTGCTCAATGCTGTACGCTCTGCTTCTTTGCTTTCAAATTCATGCCTGACAAGTGCAACACGCGAAACTTCTTCATTATTTACACCGTTTTTAAAAGGTGTTTTAGCAATAAAATCCGCGGCAGTGATGCCAGCCCTGCTCTGTTCGCTGGGAGCTGTCCACGTATCATGTTTCTTTTTATCGCTACTTTTTGAAGACCAAGCTTTCGCTAGCGCGGCTTTAAGGGCCTCTCTTCGTTCATGTACGCTCACCCTTGGGTACTCGTGTATTGGAACGATAGCTGGTGCATAGAGAGTCGAACGAGGTGTTGCTCGTGTTATTCGAAAACTTCTGAACTCCCTGTTGAACTCCGAATTGAGAGAATAGGCTGGTATTCTCGAAGTCACCATGATGAGATCAAATTTTTCACTATCAAAACTATGAACTATTCGCTTATTATTCACAAAATGTCGTTTTGTTTCAACAAGCACACTAAACACATATCGACTCTACCTGTAATGGTATAACACATTGTGGAAACATTTTGAACGAATGATCATAAAGGTTTACAGTTAGATTTAAAGGAGCGTGACGCGGATATCAGCGAGTGTGTGTATTTATCATGAGATACAAACATGGGATTGTGTCAGCAATGGGCCGCGGCCCGCGACCTTCGAGGTGGGCGGCGGCGTGGCGGGACAACGCACTGGTCAACGAACCGCCCCGTCCTGCTCGCAACTTGCATAATGCAACGCAAACAGCTTGCCTACCACATCTCTTATGCAGTTATGTTACTAGTCACGTTTTCATTGCGTACATAATTGATTGTGTTCGACGAAAACATGATTCAATAGCGCAATAATGATTTTGATTACGGCCGGGTGTAAGACTACTGGTTTATTTCGATATAAAAATTGATAAAGCGTTTAACATTAGTTTGTTATATGGAGCAGTAACGCCGTATAAGTGCAACAAGTGTCGCCTTGTAGTCGTCCCTAATATGGTATGTCGCGAAGCTGCCATATGGCCAGCAGTCGATACATCCTCGCTAGTTTCTACTATAACATTGGGGTTTTTTATACATGATTAACTTACTTCAATGCTCACATAAAATAACACAATTATGGTTTAAAATAATACGTTATTTTTACTATAAAAGTATTAAATAGGAAATATTTTTTTAATTAAATTAATTTATATAAAATCTCAGCAATGTTTTGACTACTGTAGAAATTTACATAATAATATATAAATGTATATGCTTTTAATATTTAATTAAGATAACGCAATCCCATGTTTGTAAACGTATCAAGTCATTGTTGTGACATTATCACAGAAATATTAAAACAAACGTTAAAATTAATAAGTTCACTACGTTTCCACAATTTAGAATCCGATGATTCTTATTTCACACATATTATCGTTGCATTTATCACAAGGGCGCGATACACTGATAAAATACGAACATCAGCAGGGGTTGTAAATTAACGAGCCTGGTATCTCAGGACCAATAAGAGGGTTCACATAAATGAAACACTGTATTGATTCTAATGATACCGAAGGAGGTCTAAAGTAGCGACCGGAAGCGAGTGCAAGAACATCAGCCGCAAGAGTATTGCGGTCGCTACGTGCATACCTTCTCGTTGCGCGCGCGAGAACTGCGTGCGGTGTGCGTGCACCGCTGCGACTGAACTGACTGAAGGGAGGCAACGCACGCCTGACAGCGAGGAGTGAGGACCCCACCGCCACCGCTTCTCCGAGCGGTCTAGTTCGCCCGCTACAAGTGACTCTATCACAGAGCACTACGGCCGGAATCGCAGGAGCACTGACCTTCGCTACCACGCCAACTCCTAAGCCAGTTTCGAGTGCAACCCGTGCTCTACTCACATTTCTAAGTAACGTCTCCCACAATACATCGCAAAAGGACTACCGAGTACTGAATTCCTTGCCGATCCGGCGAAACATCATGAATAATTCGTGATCGTTAATTGTCAAATGAAATCCACTTTTCATGTTAACGCTGAAGAAATCTTGCCGGAATGATAATCAACTAATTTCACTTCGAGACCGTCTCTCTCGACTAACATTTTCTAAACGTCTATGTTCGCGAAGCATTTCATTGTATTAATTAAACAAATAAGAATTAATTACGTAAAGATAAATAATTATTTTGTTAGTTTCAAATGTGAACTGCACAATTTCTAAAACCTCACCTCCAAACATTTAAAAATAGTTTATGTATATTTACCTGTAACAAAGAAAAAATAAAACATTAGAGAAAATTAATTACCTATTTCTTAATTATTATTTAAATTATGAAGGCATGATAATATGCATTAATGTAGATATGGAAGGTCACTTATTTTCGAAACTATGATAACTTATTAATAACATGTATCTAGGCCATTATCAGAAAATCTACCATTTTATGATTTAATTAGTTGTTTTTTGTTAACACGTAATGTTCAATACCTATTATTTAGGTAATATGCAGTATCCAGTTTACACAATAGAAGGTATTTTGCAGTCTTTCCTCATACCGGGTATCCAATGTCTGTGGTAACAATATCATACAAAATCGTAAGCAAAATGTTTGCAACTTGTAAAGTATACCTACATACTTAAAACTAATAAAACTCTTACTTATCTAATTTAATTCGAACATCATTTTTAGTATGTTGTGAATCAGAATTATAAACTTCCCATACATACTTTTCTTAAATTCGGATGTATATTTTTTCAATCAGAACGGTGAAAGTTGAACTTGCGAAACAATACTTAAAACTAATTGATTACCCAGCGAAACGCAAACATAAATTATTTCTTCCTACGTATTCAAGTGAGAATCAAAAAATAACAAGGTCAAAACCAATTTCTTATCTCATAAAATAATGATTCATACCGACCTATGGAGATAAGTAAAAGGTTCTCTGAATACGTAACTTACATTGCTAGTGGAAATAAATAGTATCTAGACTTGAACATTATTGCTAATTCATTGGTGATGTGTGTCACTGCCAACGATTAAGTTATGCTTTTATGATTTTATTCCCTTCTGCACTTTAAGTGCAGCTCTTGTGACCTATACCGTGCAACCGTAAATAGATTTTTAAATGATATTTATGTTTTTAAATTATGGAAAAATAAGTGCACATTGCGAGTTTCAGTTTCAGTCTATGGATTTCCGAATGCTCGAAATAAAAAATTAGGTCGACAGCCCATCATTGACTGATGTTTTGTGGCTGAGGTATTACCTACCACCAAGTGAACTTCATGCTCGTTTGTCGATATCTGACATAAAAAAACAAAAACCAACCAGAATTAACTCGAGGCAAAACTGGATATATTTTTCACTAGCCTTTTCGCGCCCAAAGAAATAACTTTATTACGTTATGACATAAAGTAAGTGAAATTAACAGAAGGCAATTTTGTTGAAGTACAAGATTTTAACATTTACATTTTAATATTTAAAAGCTGAATTATTTACGTTAACCGATAATAGTGAACTTTCATTCTTAGTTATCTTTTTTGTAAATCGTCTAACACAGATATTACTTTCTAACAAATAAACCATACTTTATTATACAAGTGTAGACTGTAGATGCGTCATGAGTAAGTTATAACGGAGTTCATCCTTTCGTTTTTTTTTCAAATGTTGACCCAAAAATTGCGCAACAAGTCACTTAATAAATAAGGACATGAGTAAATTTAATGAATAAACGTCAAACTGATACAACCGTTACCTTTTGGAACTAACAATACACAATTTGTCGGAACTGCCTGTGAATTGGCTGTAATTTGTCACGTTTCTTTATAATACACTCTTACATGATACTTCTTTATTGTATTATTAACAGTATTTATTAAACATAATGTTCAAATAAATGTTGGTAATCTGCAATCATAGATACAACCCAGCAATCGCTCTAATCGTGAATTAAGATTATCCCTGAACATTGTAATGTTATGATATTTGTACTTGTGCTAAGATTTCATGATTCTATTCGAAGTCGGAAGTAATACAACAACGGATATTATAAAGATAAATAAATAATACTAATCACCTAAGTGACTGTGTCAAGACATGCGTCAAGACTCGAGTCAGTTCAATTGCCAGCAAAAAACGAAAGACCCCGGAGGCGGTGTGCAGCCGACAAACGGCGAGCTCTAATGACCCAAATGTTCAATACTTGGCCGGTGAGGCTAACGAAAGAAAAATCGGTCATCATTCTTGCGTACATCATTATTGCTCTTTGTTATTTGTGTTTATTAAGCATTCAAGGATAGAGCTACGCTACGATTTATTCTTTTACTTCTACTTAAATTACGCATCACAAATGAAATTCAATATAGTATTAACGACAAATTATATATTATAAATATATATATGACTTATTAAAGCACTAGCTGTTGCCCGTAACTTCGTTCCTGTGATCTTAAGCTGAGCTTCTAGGCAAGCTATTAAAATGAAGATAACTTATCTTCCCGACATCCGATTCGATGAAACAAATTTTGATGTTGCCCCAGACTACCATGAGTTCATAAACTTCATGAAAACCAGTTCAATATATTCTGAGATTAGCGTAAACAAACAGACAGACAAAAATGTTCAACATGATTAATGTGGCCCCCTTTCCATTTCAGGTAAAATATTAAATGTAGGTATAGAAATTAAGTAGTGTAAGTGTTTTATTATAGGCGAAACATAATATTAAATCTATATCCGCATAAGGTTATGACTGCATGGAACTAATTCTACTCCGTAATTGGTTCCTGATCAAACGAATATGACCTGAATACAATTCAAAGGTTTTTTAACTTTATATTGAACTTCCTGAACCTTGTTTGTACTTCTACTTATGAAAGCTTAGAAAAAAAATATGTAGAAGCAAATTATAATTTTAAAAAGTATATTTATTTGACAAATAAAACCTAGCATAAAAATTACAAATAAATAAATTTTTAAAAGCAATTACAGCTGGGATTCACAATTGTAGCAAGTTGTAGTAAACAAATTAGTTTTTAAACTCATACTTTTTCTCGGTAATTAGGATACATTAACATAAGCGGAGACGTTCATGTATTGCAAAAGTTAACACAATAATAACCGAGTTAAGAGTAACGGTTCGCATTAATCATTGAGGTCAAAACTGGTCATACATTTTTTAAACATATAACACGCTCGATTTACTTGATTCAGATTCATCATCATTCCATTTGTCCGCTAGGCATTGTACGCACTAATTTCCACGCAATTAATATCCCGTGTCAATCACCTTTAAAGTTTTTGTTACAATACGGAAGTATTGTTAAATGCTTGTTTTATGTCATACTCGTTTAGATACCGACTATAATAAAACAAAAAACAAATATATTTTTTTAATATAACTATTATTGCACTATAATATTTATATTAGACCATTATAATATACTTCTGATAATACTGAAGTTTTATATCGTTCCCGGGACAGCGAAAACGAGTTCGAGAGCTGCAATAAAATAACTTTCCCACAGATATGTATACCCGTGGTGCTTCCGAGAATAACAACAAAGATCCTATGCAATGTTTGTGATTCACGCCGCACAGAGTCGTATTTGCACGATCTACGCGGCCAAAAGTCCCAAAATCAAAATAACAATTCTATTCATAAAAAGCGGTTCCCCGAACAAAGGAGTAACCCGTGAATCGAACCCGTCCCTTATCTACCTGGTAATGCGCACCGCGCACCCGTGGCATCATTCGGAATTGAACCGTTTCACATAGTGTATGTATCTGTTCTCGGCAGCGCGCTTTATTAAACGAACTTCCAAAGTTATTTTTCATGTTAACAAGTTCTTGTTATAAATTTAAAGTGATGGATTCTAATGAAGAAGGTAAGAAACTTACAAATTACATTAATAAAGTCATGGTAACCTATAAAAAAACATTATTATTTTAACATATAAAAAATGTCTTTTTCGTCCCCTGACTTCCTTATATATTTTTTCTTTATTAGTGTTTTTGTTTATGTATCGGGGTAGATCGAGCTATGGTTATTATTACAGGTTGTTATATGATCCTTTTCCTTAGAACTAGTACCAAAATCGTGTCCGGAAACTTCCGGATAAATATAGTTTTGAGGGTTTAAAGATATGTAGCGAAATTTCGTATAAAATTGGAAATGTTTGTTAGTGTGATTTAACTTAATGTATGTTTGTTTAAGGTTCAGAGGGTGCATCAGGAGTAAAGATTATGATGCGACAATACTTATTCGACCGACTAAAGAAGGAAAATTTGCTATCTAAAAGATCAACTTTTGCCATTTGAAGATTATAATGAAGACCAAATTATTAAATTGAAACATGGTTTTGCTCTTTTCAAATCAGAACTGAAACAAAGGTGGGTTAAAGCTCATTATAAAGAAGCACATTTTCTAAAATACAACCAATCTTGGCTAGAAGGTACTTTCGAAATACCTGTTATTGATACACAAAAATGGCCAGGTCGGCCATGCAAGTCGTTCGAAGACTTAAGTGAGAGGAGCAAAAGGCGAAAGACTGAAGAACTTCGTTCTAATTTTGAAAAGCATATCATAATCCATGCTGCAACAGTGGAACTGGGAAAATCTGGTAAAAACGATGCATCAAATGTCTTAAAAGATATCACCAGTACTCCAACACAAGCAACTAAATATAAATCAGGATATTTTTAATCGCCTTCTACTTACTTCTGATCCTATGCTAAGTAGCATGCGGACTGTAAAAAAAAAGGATATCTGGAACATTTTTACCTGAAACTTTCGCCATGTTTGCACCTGCAGACCACAATATATCAGAAAGTTCATCGGAGAGTGAAGAAGAATGCCAATAAACTAGAATTTTTACGTTATTTCCCTTTGTACAGACCGAAAATAGTATTATTTTGCTTTTTTGTAAATATATAATGTCTATACACTTAAATATATATATATTTATTGTGAAAAATTGTTTTTTTATTTATTTACATTGTTTCGATACCAATTCAGCATAAAAATATTTTTGGCCGCGTAGATCGTGCAAATACGACTCTGTGCGCCGTCTGCTGGTGTCTCCGATCACAGTAAGAATAAAATAAAAACTCCGCGTTGCGGCGAGTTGAATATATGGGCATTCCCAAACCTATTGAAATATTATTTTCTATGCTTTCTACATTTGTGTAGCGAATATAAACTGACTTATTGATATTTTGCGAGGTGATAACTAATTAATGCAATTAAATCAAATACTTTAGACCGGATTCAAACCTAATTTATTATTTATCATGAAGTTTCGAGTGGTTCTCAGCAAACGTGGTCACGAGAAAACTACGTGAATAATAAATTGCATTTTAACCCGGTATAAAGTATTTTATTTAAATACAATAAGTGATAAAATACGATATGAATGAATTCAAATTTAAACATTGTGTAATATACCATGTCTTCGTTAACTTTCAAATTATTAGTTATTATCTAGAACGGAATTGATTTTGATAGACTGCTATTTCAGAGGTCTAACAAATATACTTTTTAGAGAGTGAGTTACATTAAATAAATTTTAAAATAACGTCAAATTTCAACGTTTGTACTTGAAAAACCTATATTAATATTATGTTAATCTCATTAACTTAGTTTCGATCAAGCTGACAGCAATTAGGACAGAAAGCTGTCTGCTTCGGAGTACTTTGTACAGTTCGATTCGGCGAAGAGGCGCGTGGGTGTGCGCTACATTACCACCACTCGTCATCCTTCGTGTAATTTCTTGTTTGTATAATTGACATTCCGGGTTTTCGGATCACTTGCGAAGGCATCGATTATAAAAGTGATAAAAACAACTGAATGTAGGCGGTGGGCAGACACATCGAAACCCCATTAGAAAAAGGCTATAGTCTATACCTTCGGGATAAATATGAATTAACCAACTTGTAATCCGGTATATATTTCATCTACATGTATAATACTTCCGTTAATAAAAGATAATTATTAAAAGCAATTTGAAATCATAATTATCTTTGCATCATTTCTTCGATATTAATTAGGATCCTATGATACTCAGGGTATGTTTATTGGTAACATTTAAAATATCTTTTTAGAACATCTACTTGGATGTTTTAGTTAATTGAATATCTTAGAACTAAACATTAATAAGTACTTAAATTAGTATTAACTACCCAATATGGTTTACCATATAATTAAATAAATATTCAATTAGTAATATTATTTCCTCTTCTAGCTTATGGCCCTATCAGTAATTAGCGTAATTAACACCTGCGCGGACAGGTGCGTCAGAAAATCTTTAATCATAATGAAATAAAAAACACCGTTAATAGAAAAAAAAAATACATTTTAATAATTCCTCGAATTATATACGCAGCACAAATTTCGAAAAATCAAACTAATGGCTTATTGATAAAAACTACTGGACGACTAATGGCTAAGCCTAATAAGTTAAGCAGAAGTTATTATTTGCGATAAACGGAAGAAGTTTTTCGATTGCGCTTCCTTGTACGTCATTCTATATCACATTATGAGCACTATAACATATTGATATAGAATGAAATATTACCACCAAACACTAGGTATCACGTCCAGGTGCAAAGGTGACTTTCGCTTATTAATATTACTCTGATAAAAAGGGAAATCATGTCACGTCCGATGACAAATGACTGCAGACAATGCGAAGCCACGCGGCTGGAGGCGGATTATAATCAAGGTCACGGGCTGATATCGCCATTGCTTCGAAACACATTTGAAAACAAAAGTGAACACGCTTTACGCACTATACATTTATTGCGATTACGCAAACAGAAATCCTATCCGCGGAATACTGAAACGATAATCAAAACTTGAGGGCTTCCTTGTTTCTGTCTTTAATTTTACCTTCGTAATGAGAGGGTTAGATATACTTTTAAGTACACCTCAATGTTGATTAGCATTCGAGAAATCGACCATATGTTGATTTAAGAATGGATGGACTTTATTAATCAATGGAGTTGAGATAATGTTAAGCATCTTAATAAAACTTTTTATAACAATATTACTTTCGTACTTAGCGTACGTCCGTGTGTTACAATTTGATGACAGCAGTATGTCATAATAAACGGACAGTCATAAAGAACGATTAACCACTTACCGATGAAAGGTGAACAATTACAGTCTGTTTAAGTTATGATTAACAGGCCAATATAAAATGAACCCAGAAGCGGATAAATACTTCCGCGTACGGGCGAATTACCGAAAGATCGTTTGCAGTGCGACGCCTTCATCGATTTCAGCACAATACCTGGGCGGTCGATGCATTGCCTATCCATAAACGGAAATCTTGTTTACCTAGATGTCTTCCCTTTCGGACAACTGATATCGATGTTCAGCAGGGGCCTTGCCATTAAAATCCTCTTTGTCAAATATTTGGAAATGGATATTCGCTACCTCAATATCCGCACAGATACAGATCGAAAAATGCAATCACTACAGTCGCATATTGAACAATGTAAATTGGAACCTATTATTTTCTTCAAAAATGGAAACAAATGAACTGATTAACATAATCAACTAAAGTTTACCACGGTTTTACCTATATATAGCGTATTAACGAAGAAATAGATCGTATAAACGTATAACTACGACATTTTGCATATATTATCGATAAAATGTCATATCGCGAGCCGTTAAACATGTAATCTGGAGTTTTGCAACGTTTTATTTCACTTTATGCAAATGTGATCTAGAAGGAGAGGGTCAAAGTCATTGCTAACGCGTCGGACATTATAAAGTAATGCAGATGCATTAGAAAAACAAAGTATATTAGTGACTCAGGACTTCCATACTACTTCCTCTGACACCATAACTTCTGAACACGTGCAACATAAATACTACTACATACAAATTAAAACATCATCGTTAGAATAAAAATTCATAAGACGAATCTCACAATTTATAGAACCCAACAAAACATTAACAAGAATGATTATGATTCTGTCTGTATGGGTTCAGCCTCAATAACAATTATCCACCGTAAGAGACAGTTTTATTGGATGAAAGTATTTTATTATACTCACAATGACATTAAATCATTGTTTTCAATGTAATTATTACAATGGCGTACAAATGTTTTTGATAATTTGGGTTAACACCAATCATTTGGCATTGATGAGTCAGGTCCGCGACTAACTGTATCAGTCTAGGTACTGAGCTTGTTCCAATTACCTACATTTGGAGCTTAAATTACCCACATTCAAAGCCTCTGTTTAGCTCAATGTCGTACCAGTTCATCTTTTGTATAACAGACGAGGACGTTGAAATTCAAAATGCGGGTCACCGATGGCCGCACACATGTTATTTCGACGGACAAATAATTATACGGGGCGATACCGTATTATAAGCCTTTATTGTTATGAATTATTATCAACACTCCGTCTTTATTACTTATTATTATAAGACAACCTTATAGGATGAATAAAATATAGAATTAAAGATTTTGATTGAAATTTATTATTTTGTTGCACACCATAATATATTTAAAGCAAATGGTGAAACAAGAGATTTTTAAGGCTTTTTAATAATTTAATTAAACGATTACTAGTATATATAAAAACATATATTGATTAATTTGAAGATTAAGACATGGTCTGTTATACTAGAAAGTTTAAGTTTAAACGGTAAACTTTTTTTCAATATTTCTTCGCAAAACCTAAAAGCACTTTCACAGCTCATGAAACAACAATGTCCCCTTTGTGTTTTTCGAGTGGAGCACAACAAAAGCAGAAATTAATTATCACATCGATGTCCGTATGACCCACTTGTATCAGTTACAAACATAAGCACCCACGTATACTCACTAGAACACAATACGATATTGTATGCACACCAGTTCTGTGAAGCCTTATACATAAACATTAAAAAATTCACCCTTTTAACTGCGCTTTGATCTTAACATACGTACAATAGATTCCTACTGTGCAGTTTTTTCATAAGGCCTTATTTGTTAATAGTGTTAGAGTCAAAACTTAACAGGATATAAGAGAATTTGCGAAAGGTAACAACTAATGTCCGGTTTAACTATTACAACTTTGTTATATCAAGGTTTTTTTACAAAGTAAACAAGGTAACGAGCGATATCCACTTTTTGATTAAATCATCCCGTCATGACATCTGATTTGGAGTAACTAACACCTACTGGCAATCGGCATACAAAATATAAATTAAAACAAATTACACTTTGAACTGAATATAGGTGCATAATTAGCAATAAGGAGCCTACATGTCTGAAGAGCCTAGACGGGCTGGCCTTCGAAACCGCCTCCAAAGGCGTGTAGTATATGGGCATGCCAGCACTCGGTAACAACTATTACGTAAAGTTTTAGTAATGCACCAACTACTTACAATGACCTCAACAAAACTTATATAGACATTTTCTAAATTGGCAATACAACAAGCAAATCGTTGGAATTTTTGTACCAAAAGTGGTAGATTTATATAAATACCATCTCTTAGTAGACGTTATACCGATACGAACAAATAATACAATTTCTAAGCAAGATATTTATTAGCTATAGTCACGAAACTATTATAACAACATTTCAACATTCGGTTATATATGATATTAATTAACAGGTAAAATAAACTAGGCAAGTTACATTCATGATGTTCATACATTTTTATTTTGCCTATTCGATGTACCATGGCGCAGATTGGCTGGTATGTTCGATTACATCGCTAGCTGTCATAGCTATAAGACCGCCTTCTGTACACATATCTAATGCTGATTATTCTATGTTTACTTTTTTCGTCTACTTTTATTATTTTAAGTCTATTTTAAGTTTTTTACTTTATTTACTTACTTACATCGCATATGAATACAAAAGTTAAGCATGATTACTTTATGGCATAAACCGTAAATTATAATAGGATGGCGACCAAGTTTGTTATTGTGAATTGAAGAAGTCAATAAGAAAGACCGGCATAATTTTATGGTTCTACGAAATGGAGAGTATTAATTCACTAAATTGCTATTAATTATAAAATACGGCACGATTGCCAGCCTGTGGTAGCTTTCACTTGCCGCCCACCTCCTGCCGCAGGACCGATTGTATTACACTACGTATTAATTTACCTTCAAAAATAATAAAGAAACTCGTCAACTTAGTCATTTAGAATCAGAACAATAAGAGAAAGTTTAATACGCGGAATTGTTTATGATTGAGGTTTGAAAAAACGGAGGGTTCGCAGAATAAAAATTTTGTCTAGGGTTCAAAGCCACATGGATGTACGAAATTCCATCAAAATCGGCTTAGCGGTTCACACGTCATAACGTAACAGACAGCGATTTCCGCAATTTTAATGTGTATACAAAACCCATATTATTGAGATAATATCTGAAAGCATTGTGTAATCGTTGACGGAAAATAAATAAGTTTTATACAAAATTAAGTAGTCTCTTCTAATTAAAATTTTAATTTCCAAATATGATTGACATAGTAATAGTGAAAGTTTAATTATGATACGGTTTATAATTCATAAAAAGACGGAGAAAGGCCGTTTCGCATCTTTTCATGTAATTTTAGCAAATTGCAACGTTGCTTAATTCGTCATATATTCAAACTAAGGAAACTAATTAAAAATTCACCAGGTTTGGACTGATCAAATAGACTAGTATTAGAGAGCAGTGTCACTTCTATATACATAGACATTGTTCACATATTTTTTCAATATATATATATATTTTTGGTATGTTCCAACAGTATATTATATTCTCAAAAAGTCTCAACTCAAAAATATCTTTGTGAATAAATGTTATAAGTGTGATTTTTCTTTATATTTTTGTATCTTATATATATTTTAACAAAAGTAGATGTATTTATAATTATAATTGGTTATAAGCTGTAATTGCAACAGTCGTGAGGGCTCCGCTGAAAATCAGCGTCGAGATTTGGGTGAGGAACAACATAATATTATGCTGAATGGAATATGAGTAAGAGAATTAAGTTGTGCTTATTGATTCTGTAAATTGTAAAAGAAAGTGAAATAAATACATTTCATTACACCAGAAACCAGACAATTCAAAAAAGCTACATTCGGAAATAAAATAATTGGTTCGTTTTCAAGCTTTCAACCTTGTTTTAATAAATGGTAAACCATGTAGTTTAAATACATATTATTACGCAAAATGTCGAGTGAAAACTTATGTTACGGTGACATTAGCTATGACAATAGGTATTTGCTAATTTCCTATGGAAGTTTGTTAGGTTTAAAATGGTGTTTCAACGCTTAAACAACAGTTTTAAACTCTTCTTCAAATGACATTGTAATTACAAATGAAGTCTAACAATAAACAATAGTCTGTATTGATTATACTATGACATCAATTCCCGAAACCGAGTGACAGTGACGGGAAGCAGTTTGTTTTCAATAAACAACGGGAAAAGAACAATACAGCTGTAGCAATCTACTCTTGCAACCGGCTTTTACTACTTTCTACGGGTTTAGTTCAACCCGCTCCACGATGAGAAATCACATTACTTTTTCTGTATATAAGTAAAAGTAATCTCTTCAAAACTTTACAGTCAAGTTTAAAATGACTGCAGTAATTATTTAATATTCAGTTTTGATTAATCATTAATTTATTTCTCATATTGTCATTCTCTCACACCTAAAGCATTCTCGAACAACAATAACTTAAAGAAGAAATATTTACTTGCACTCCTTGGCGATGTTTTCTTTGTATTAAAAATATCCTTTTACAAGGTAATTAACTTCAAGCAAACATTATTATTTCCCCGAATAATCATGAAAATCTCTTTACTTTTTTAAAACGATATTGTGAGACAAGCTTTTAAAAGCTTATTTAACAAGTATCGATAATATTTTAAATATACATCGCTACGGCTGGGTCCATCCGCTTAAGTGAGCGCTTAGTGAGCGTGAAATGATGCGCGGAGACAAAGGTCACTCATGTGTACATTGATGTTAAAGAAAAAAACTTTTTTAATTATAGCAATACTTCAAACGTTTCTATAATCAGCTTTTTTAAATGTCATTTCGATACGTAGAAAATATACTGATCAAAGAACGTCTTGATAAAGTGGTAAGTGAAAGGATTTACACAGACAATATTGTCTGCGAGGTTCGCAATGTTTTACTCTCGAATCCTTTCTCCGTGTTTTTATTATCAAAACAAATAATTATAGAGCCTGAGGTTCAATAAGCCTACACCAGCTTTCGTCTCCCAAAAAGGCGATAGCAATAACGATGAGTAATGAATAGAGAGCTGCTTTAATTCGCGCCGCTGCCTGCGCCCACGCTGCGGTACGCCGTGCATCCACTCGGAACAATGCTTACTGGTTTACTTTCTCAATTGACTCATACTGATACATTGTGCATGTCTCGATTTTCGAATTAGATTAATGTTCCGAATTGCTATAAGGTTCAAATCATAGGTCAACAACTGTCCTGTATCACTTACAGAACAACAGAGCGTGCAATACACGCTTTACGCTTGCCAACGGGAAATTGAGCATGGCAAAATGAATACGAAATAATTCGATACAAATTATCATCTCATTTAAATATTCTAATGAGATTTAAAAGAAATGATATATATATTACTAGCAATTGCCCCCGCAACCCCCCTTGTGGGTTGAATTTCGTAAAATCCGTTCTTAGCTGACCTCTACTCGGCGAAAGGAATATTCCTACCATATTTCAAGTCGCTACGCCTTATGGTTCCAGAGATATCGTGATGAGTGACTATATAGGTGGAAATCTCTTTTATATATATAGATTTAGCTTCATTTTTAAATACACATAAAATAAAATAAATGTATTTATGTTTATATACAAAAACAATTTATTATTATTAAGCGTGATTAACCACAAATAAACCTTCACTCTGACCCTGAGAAGAGCGATGTCCTCACAAATCTGTTCATCAACAGTAGTCCCTTTTGCAAGCGAAATATGAAGTATTATTTATTGATCAGTCAGGATAGCGATCAAAGAAAAGAAAATAAATATAGCCGAGGACATATTCGACGGTTTATTGAACGCTGCACTTAATAATACAAAGATTGGACGGTGCGGAAAACAAACATTTACGGCTTCCGCGATGAGACCTTCGCCCACCGATTGGTCGACCTTCACTTATGCAGTTTCAGGTATTATCTAACGAAATGCTTTAAAATCAACTGAACAAAATGATTTTATAACGGCAATAGAGTTCCATTTTATTAATTACTAGCGATCCGCTCCGGATTCTCACGGGTGCAATGTAGATGTACTAAAAAAACTTGGTGAAAGATTTTTAAAATCGTTCCAAAATTTAAGTTTATTCGTTACATACAAAAATACTAATCTTTCCTCTTTATAATATTAGTATAGATATAAATTTTGAAAAACTTAAGACTAAAGGTAAATGAAAACTATATTGTTCAGAATGAGCCATATTGTTCCCGGCTACAAGTAACATACATTATGTTAAATTGTTATAATCATTATATACACATAAGTATATTAATCTAGTCTGTCTGAGACTAGTAACAAGCATAGGAATGATCGACGCAAGCGCATATTTATGTGTGCGCTAATGAACGCACGTCGCGCCGCTGACCCCCGACCCACGCCGAGTTCGACGGCCGCAGTGTCCCTCCCGCTCAGCCCTCGACCCTTAAACCCCGGTATTACAAGAGACTGATAGACGCTACGTACAAGTATATTATAATAATAATTGTTCATTAAGTTGAGATTTTGACCCTAAAATTGTTCTAAAATGACGATTGTTTGACGGGCTCGTTGGCGCGTTCGGTAGAACACCTTTCGTTCGCATCGAATCCCACCGGGACAACATGTTTATAATGATCTGTAAGCATGCTTTCCCCACGTCTGGTAACTTCGGGCATTGTCGAGAATATCGAAATTCCGACCGGTAACGAACCACCATTCATAGATGGGAAAACCGTGAAGTGCACATTGCGCGTTTCGGTTTCAGTCTATGGATTTCCGAATGCTCAAAGTTAAAAGTAGGTTGATAGCGCATCATTGACTGATGTTCTGTGGGTGGAGTATCACCTACCATCAAGTGAACCTCATGATCGTTTGTTGATATCTAACATAAAAAAAACTAAAAGCCTAGTCTTAAGAGCTTTTGATTATCTTTTAATTCTTTAACTACTATTACTACGTGGCCTGGACCAATGGTAGAAAGCAAGGAAGGCCAGGCCACCAGCTAGGTGAGATGATGATGTTAAAAAATAGCAGGAAGGACATAGATGGAGGAAGCAAAACACTCTGAAGGAGGCCATCAACCGAGGTCAAAGGAGGGGTTTTTTGCAAGAAATAAGTATAAGGATCTCGCTTTCAATAGAAAATTAATAGGAAAAGTTACAGCAAGTTGGACACAATGTGAGACAACACAAACAGACATTGTCAAGTTTAATTGTATACCAAATGTATATAAATACAATATACATATTATATGGTTTATTAAGGTTTTTAATTGGGTATTTAGATATAATATGTGAGTTTTTATCATAATTAATAATATATGAATACTACCCAGCAAACCATAGCGCACATAAGGTGAATTTTAGATTGTTTAGGTAGGCATACTATCTTAAATCGATAAAACAATTGACAATGCAATGTTCATTTTATTCTTGACATTTCTATATTTTAAAAAGCCATAAGTAAAGTAGGTGTATCGCAGGTGTTGTTCTATGTTGGAAAGTTTTCTCCGTACATAACACGGCAGTCCACATAGTTAACTGGAAAAGGAACTGGTACGAGCGTCCGGAAAAAACTTAGTGTCTACATATTCATAATGGTTCCGTACATTTAACGAATGTTTTTCTATTCCTACGGCGAGTCAGTTTGACGGGATCATATAAAAAAAAAACGGAAGAGCTATCATATACATACATGTTTACTTTTATTTACTGTCACAAATAAATAGATGGAATTTTTGTAGAGGAACTCTAAAAAGAAGCTCCCTAAGCACGATTATTGCAGGTAGCGAAGGCACACCTGCGGCCAATTACACATAAACGGACATGTGCATTTAAAATAACGAGATACCGGCACAACCTGTCATCCGCCAAGTGAAACTTAGACGTGTCTTACTGTTTTTGTGCACATGACTTGCAATCGCTTGTAAAGGAAACTGAAGAACTACAGCTTTATCGCATATTGAGCACACGTATGAAACTAGCATCCAATACTGAGAAAACGTATTGCGATATAATAAATAATATACATAAAGTAATATACAGATTACAGGCAAAAGTTCAACAAGGGCCCGGACACTGGTTTGGATACAAGGCGATCATGTCCACAAGATGGCGGGGGTGAACAGTAAAGGGTACGGGAGGGAGGGGTTTGTGATGGCGAGAGGCACAATTCGCGATCGTAGGCGCAGGCTTGGGAGTCAACGTACTGAGACCGGTTCACTAATCGATCCTACGCTGGCCTGCACTCCTGTCTGCACCTAAACTCGCCTATAACGGCTCCTGAGCCATCGGCCAATATGATACCCTATTCCAATCGAATATTATTCGATTCACGTAGGTAAACATTTTATTACCGAATATTCATACCGTCGCGGTCGTAATCATAATATGCCATACCGGAGTATTCATTACGAAAATTTTATGGATTAAAATTAAATTAAAACCGTATCACATTTTGTGAAAACCTAGTAATAGACAAAGATATTGTTATATTTTCTAGTTACATCATTTTGACTACGCAAGAACAGGCAGTAGACAATATCACGTATTGATTTACCGTGGTCCATTGTGCAAGTCTTGCGGTGACTGAGATTGACGGTGACGACTGTCTACTATAATATTATTATGTAAATGCACTGAAAGCCAGCGAGCGGACCGATTGTTCAGTTTCACTTAAAAGAGCCAATTAGGTGTAAAACTTTTTTAATAGTCCCTTCTGCGCAATACATTTATCGCCGGAGGCCCTGGGTTCGAATCCCGGGGAAACAAGAGATAAAAAAAATTTAGGTCGGACAGGGACTCAATAGGCTGATTACTATTTGCCTGTAAAAATGATCACTGAAACAGACATAGAAATAAGTCTGCCCCATGCCCGCACTTCAGTACATGAAATAATGAAGTATCGTCTGAATCACTTGCATATGAGCAACGATAAGTCTCCGGAAATTGAAGTCAAGTTACAATATATGGGCAATAAATTAATGTCCGTACGACAACGTATGATAACAGTGCGGAATTAATTGAATCTTTGTTTACACGAAGTAGTACAAAATTAAATTTAATCGATATTGACAGAGTTGGAGCGTTGCTTGCATTGGCTCAATAATAAAGCTATCATCAATTCAGTGACCACGGACAGCGAAATAGATTCACATAATAGCTCTAATAATAGAACGATTTTTACGTCAGAACTCTGAACGCTTTAGATTTAGATGAAGATTGAAACAGCAATCGACCTACAATTTGGCAACCAACCGTTCTAAGATTAGAGTTATTAAAATTTGTTTACCAGGGTGAATCAAAAAGTTCTTAGAAGTGCATATATATGAAACCTTTTTGGATCAAGTTCGATATTCAAATTAAAGAGTGTCTATCACACTATATTTATGCAGACTGTCACTTGTTTTTGTCAGTTCGTTCGCATGTAATAAATTTTTTTGTGCAACGAGTTGCTAAAAAGTCAAAATTATGGATAAAAGTGAGTTACGTGCGGTGATAAAATATCTCAGTTTGAAAAAAATGTCTACGAAGGAATTTTTTTTGGACATTCAGCTGACATTAGGGGGTGATGCTGTACCCTATTCTACGGTTGCGTACTGGGTGGCTGAATTTAAAAGAGGTAGATCAAGCTGTAAAGATGATCCGCGTTCTGGGCGGCCTTCAACCTCCGTTACAGAAGAAAATGTCAAAAAGGTTGAGAATCTGGTTTTGGAAGACAGAAGAATGACTATAAAACATATAGCTGAGATCCTAAAGATATCTTTTGGTAGCGTTCAATCCATTTTAATTGATTCACTGGGGTTCAAAAAAGTGTCTGCAAGATGGGTGCCACGAATGTTAACCGACGAAAACAAAAAGCGACGTTTGGAAATTTCCAAGCGTAATCTCGAAATGTTCCAGCGTGATTCGGATAATTTTTGCCGTCGTCTTGTCACCATGGATGAAACGTGGGTCCACCATTTTGATCCTGAAACTAAAAGACAAAGCATGTCTTGGAAACGACCATCCTCTCCATCCATCAAGAAATTTCGAGTTGCTCCTACCGCTGGCAAAGTTATGGCCTCTGTGTTCTGGGATAGTGAAGGAATCCTTTTTATTGATTACATGCCAAAAGGCCAGACGATTACTGGACCCTATTATGCAAATTTAATCCCGAAAGTGCGTGAAGCGATTAAAGAAAAACGTCGTGGAAAACTGTCGTTAGGCGTGTTGTTCCTTCAAGATAACGCTCCTGCTCATCGATCGGAAGTTGCGCTCAACGCAATCCGCTGTGCTGGCTTCAATCTCCTTGACCACCCACCATATTCTCCGGACTTAGCCCCAAGTGATTTTCACTTATTTCCAAAATTAAAAGAGGAAATTCGTGGAACAAAATTTCACGATAATGACGCGGTTATAGCTGCCGTAGAGGACTTTTTCGAGAGTCAAGAAAATAATGTTTTTTCACAAGGAATAAGGAAGTTAGAAACGCGTTATTCTAAAGGCATTGCATTGGAGGGAGATTATGTAGAAAAATAAAATATTATTATTTAAATCTTTGCATTTTTTAATATTGATTCCAAGAATTTTTTGATTCACCCTCGTATACACAGGAACGATATGTATTTTTAAGAGATAAATTATAGATGGCTTCTGTACTAAAAATAATGGAAATAATTTACGTATTAATAAATAATTAACATTAGGTGGGTTTAGTTCATATTTTATGTAACACAGAATATTCCTGATAGTGAACATACAATACCGAAGCTCGAACAAACATTCATATGTAATGATGTTAAAAAAAATTTGGTCCTTAATAAGTTCACAAAACCGATTCATATACGCTGAGAAAAATGGTTTTCGTGCCTTATAAGACCGTGATGATACCCCTCATCGTGAACTTAGCGAGGCCAACTGAATAGGCCTTTGTTAATTTAACAGGATATGAAAATCGACCTCGCGGCTGAAATCCGATATGTTAGTACGGGAGTAGGAAACGATTTTCTTAATGATCATCACCTTGGGTTCAGTGGTGTCAAAATAAAACGATTTTAAACTTAAGGGCACGCCGCGAAGCTTAGAGCAATTAGAGAAGGTTAACGATAATTGTGTGCGTGACTGAAGATGAATCATCCTTAGGAGAAACAATTTATTTTCAGAGACGAATTAATAATAATTGTATCGGTTTTAAGATCTGCATCACATAGGTACATGGCTTGACGGTTTGAAATAGTTGGGATAGTATAGATAGCGAATAGAATCGTGTCGCAAAACTGATACTGAACATAAATCCGATTGTGGTGTTTCGCCTCGTGACATGGAAAGCGTTTCTTGTTTCAACTCTATGCAGATTTTGCGAGATAAATCCACTCTGTGCCTATTCAGCGAAATACTGTAAGAAATATCATGATAATTATCATCATATTTAAAAAAATATTGTGATTTTCAGTTATCTTTGAAAATTTAACGCGTGAATGCTTTTATATAAAATATACAGATAAAATGAATGTTTATTTTTTTTCAAAACCGTTGCTTTTTCAATGCAATCTCTATGTTAGAACACTTAGATCTTTTAAAGTACGCAAATTTTATGCGATTTTAACAATAATTTTAGGTCTTCCAAAAGGTTTCTTGGTGGGACTATAAGTTAACAGTTTATGTAGTTGTCTATAATATTATAAATATCAAGATTGTAAATAAAACTGAAGCTTAAATAATTCTGGCATAAATCTAAGAAGTGCAACAAAACATTTTAACTTTGTCTAACCTACTTCACGTACAACCGAAGCGGCATAAAGAATTATTAAATTCAAATCCTACTTTTTACACTAACCAAAGAACCTGATTTCTATGTAATAACAAAAACGTTACGATTCAAAACACAGTTAAATCTGTACAAAAAGTTTAGGACAAAAACTGAGTACAGTTGTCTCAAGCAGCGCTAGTCTCGTTTGCAGTTTGCAAAAAGCTCCGCGTGGGCCGCAGCTGCACCTACTGCACTTCTAGTTTTACTGTGTCAAGAACAACACCTCTAGCTCCCACCACGCCTGCCCGTCGCTCAACTATTCGGTCACCTGCTCATGAAATCTCTGATAATCGCTCAAATTCGCCAAAAGCATTATAACGAATGCCAGATTATTAATTAAGTAGCCGAATATTGATATTTCCCTAAGTTAAGAGCTAGTGTTAATAACTACTGCCTACTTATTAACTTGACTTAAATTTTAGTATTCTTTTATAAAAGCTAGCTAATACCATAACTCAAAGTTAAAACAGATCTAATTTAGATAAAAGGAAACAAATTGGTACGCTCACCAAAGAAACAAGATTGTAGGGCTTTTATAAAATCGATCCAATCCATTCTAATCTCGCAAACGACGCTATATATTTTGATTCACTTTTGGAAGACCTGTTCATTGAATAAGTGACAGTTGACACGTGACTTTGTTAGCGCTAAAACTTGGGCTTGGAAGGCCGTGATTACAAGTACCATTCAAATCTCAGAGGTGAAAAGGTAACGGAGAGAAAAAGTATGCCTGTAATTTCATAGGAATTCGTTCAGATTTTGGTTGTCTCTGCAAATTTGATATTGATAATTGATAATTAATAATAGGATGCAGGAAGGATTATACCCATTACTCATGATTGTTACGATATTTTTAACATAACTGATGCTAGTGCATGAAGCTTATAAAGTACCGTTGATATAACGGTACAGCGCACTGTAAACTTAAGAACCGGCGCCCTTCAGCGGTCAGTCATGTTTAAACCGTGTATCAAACGAATTGTACGTGATGACGTTAGTCCAGTTAAAAAAATACCCACCAAACCCAAAGATAACATAAAGATTTCCTTTTTTGTTTGCGACCTTCTTCAGGCCCTTGACATACACTGCGAAAGTAATGACAAATCAAAACATCTAACGCACACCTTGCAAATAATGGAAAATTTCGTTGGTATTATCCAAAATCGGTATGTGTTCGTACAATAAACTTTCATTCAGATGTTATCAACAATTCTCATCATTTGGTTTTAGACATTGTATCCTTGATTCGCGCAGAAGTAAGCGATTAAATAATTATTTTACGGCTATTGAGGCTAGTTCGCAATTATGGTTGTCGGGCCTTTGTCTGATATGAATCTTAAGTATTTCACGCATAAAACGTCGATGTATAGCAATTTTAATTATATTGCCTACAAATGGTTTAGTTAAAATAGTTTCGATCGACTACCTGAGTATACTAATGCTATTCTTAGATCATTAAACGCAATTATTTAAACACTGATAAAAAATGCTCTACCTTTTATGGTTAACACTAAATTGTTCCGTGTTTTATTTGGAGTAGATTACAAACCAACATATCAAATTGACACACGAATAACACGAAATAATACAAAACATTTTCCATACTGAATTAGTCGACAGGTATAATTTATTAGTTAGCCAAATATGAATCAGAAGTGGCGCTTTATTATTTTTAAATTTAAATTTGTTCGTAAGCTTCTAGCCAATTTTAGTTGCAAATTACCGACATGTGGAAAAAATGTAAATAACTTATTTATGATTTATTTCATAAATGAGTTGACCCCTTTTTGAAAGCAATGCGAATGGCGAATTATTACGTGCCCGCTGTTAAAAACTTTGTCAGGGACTTCAAAACAAGTTTTATAGGCACCAACGCAAGGCTGGCGAGCGCAAGCGGTCAGGATAGCAACTGACTTTGCAATATTAAACCCAATGAAGTCATTTTTTACCTTATACGTTTTACACGCTTGTCATTCATCACGCATCTTATTAATTAACTTTAATTTTAAACACACAAAAACTCGTACATTAAGTACTGGCGGGTACAATAAATTTCACATTTAAGGTAATTTTAAGTCAATTCAATTTCAGTTAAAATAATAATTCTGCGTAAAATTGTCGAGTGTTAATTGGATTTAAACAGTATCGAGTATAGCGCTACTGTCGTTTTGCTTTAAACGGTGAAACCAAAAAGGGAATTTTTACGACACAATATTTACTATTTTGTTTTGCAAATTGTAGTCAGGAAAACAACAATTTCAATAAATAAGTTCAAAATACCTCAATAAAATTAGCTTAATGGATAAAACGTGAAGTCTTTTCAAAGAAAAGAATATGAAATGTACCCTTGTCCTAATCATTCAAGATTAACTTGAGTGTTTGCACAACGATATTTATTATCTTCGTTCTCACGGTGCGCAGGCATTTATTAAACAAGCTTATGATAATGCCTATATACCTACTATAATTTGTATCCGTCCTACCTTAATCACAAAGCTGATTGACACCTTCGGCGTGAGTTCCACAAAAAACACTGGACCGGTTTCAAATTTTATATTTCAGTAATGACTTTATCCTTTTACGATGAGTACCGTGGCCTAATTCCTGCGTGAATAAATCATCGAATATCGATTGAACAGCACGTAATTTTAAACTCATTTTACCCTTTTTCGTTAAGGAGGGCGTCAGATCGAATCTTAACGGTTAAGTTCAACAATCTACATATATAACGCCGGTGTCAAGTCAAGTACGTCTTGACACAAAATTTGTAAAGTAATCAAAACTTTGTTTACATTCGCTATCTTTTTCCTTTTCCTTATAATTTTTTTCGAAACAAATTATTATGCAATTTAAATGCAAAATAAAGAGATAAAGTAAGTTTTTTATTACTATTTTTTAATTAACCTGATTTTATCCAATTATGTATGTACATTTTTTTTAAACTTACAAACACAGTTGTTCTATTTCATTATACATACAAACTCTATATTAGTGGAAATCTCTTAAATATTAGTTAATATTACAGATGAGGTTACAATAATTACGTACCATCAGTATCGCGGACACCTCGTTATGACGGTGGATACTCAGGTAATATTATTCGTAGTTTTTTATATATTATTTATCAAGCACATACTTTCACGATATACGTATTTATAAAAAAAAATCTAATCGTATGAAAAATTTTTTTCCTTATTCTAGGTCGGAAATGAGGCCTCATCGATACACTTCCTTTGTAGTCCTTTATCATGTTTATTTTTGGAGAGCGATATATTGCAAGTGCTTCTCAGACTGGGTGTAGGTAATAACGTGTAAATCAAATACATAACTCATAATGAGCTCCGCCGCATATTTGTTGATATACCGTGTAACACGCCAACTTTGCCCGCTTTTTTGATAAAAAGTAATATATCTCATGTTTTTTCTACAGGCGCCTAGACATTTTGTTTATTTTCTGCAAATCTGTGACCGTGTGCGGAGATTGGATCAGTAAAATATATAAAAAACCGACATTTATTCCACCATTTCATTGATTTTGATGACGGGCAAAGTTATCTAGACTTTTAGCCAACATTGTCCATGACGATTTTCTACAAAAATGTAGCCTTTACGTCAATGAGAAAAGAACTAGTAATAATACTAGGGCAATGAAAGCGTTCATGTCAAAAATCTGATCGATACCGATAAAACTATTTGCTTGAAATGACTTGGCAATGTTACCCTGTTATTTTTTCACTTTTCCATACAAACTGAAAGTTGTGATTTCAATATGCTAGGGTTGCCACATTTGTAACACACGCACAAAAATGTTTCGGTAGCTACAGAAAATAAAAATATCAAATAAAACATCATTATAAGTTTTACGTTTATTTTTAATCAAAAAATAAGAAAAATTAACAAAAAGCTTAAACTCTGATAGATTTGTTATATCAAAATTGAGATCAATCAACGTTTTAAAACTATTCAAAACTTAAAAGTAGGAAGAGTGATAAAAGTCTTTTTTACCTTCAATCGGTGAAGAACTAGTGGTAGTTGTACGATAATTTTAGTAGGTCGGTTTGGTACTATTTTATTAAAGTTTGTTTCCTAGTCATTCACTGACTCACAAATTAAGTCTGATCTAGTTTAATTCAGTATTCGTAGTTTCCATGCTTTCTTTTAGTCTAAAATAACTCGCAATTGCTAGTAATTAAGTAGGCTTTTTATAAAATCAAGTTACAATTTAAAAATAGAACCTAACTTAATGATCGCTGACTAAATGTTTTCTGGGAACAGACTACACAGTGATTGCTGTAACGTTACTTCGCAGAATCAATTTTATTTTATTTCTATTGTAATAATATGAATCAACAATGTTAAATTATAAGTTTTTCGATGACAAAATTTGGTGGTTAATTTATTTATTACAAATTATTTTAGCTTTCTCTTTTTATACCTAATCAACATTATGATCTTTTCACATCGTGATATCATGCATACAAACTGATTCAGTTGTCATCCTTGCCAGAAAATGTAATTTAATCACCTTACATGTCGCGAATTGCGCATTGTTTTAACCTAAAAACTCTTTTGCAATAGTTCCGATCATAAAAATTATTATGGAAAGCTTATGGAATCTATAAAATAGAAAAAATGCATTCTTCAAATTATGTTAACAATCAGAAAATCCTTAAAAGACTAAAAACCTATCGATATGCTTATTTCTTTTCACAATCACGTACACCACACGGTTAAATAACTTGTTCTTTGAAAGAACAGTCTTATTTTTTAAAATCTAGAAATTATATTAAAACGTAACACAAAAAATAATTCACAGTTACACTACCAATAATTTCTCGTATTTCAATTATATTGTTCTTTGGAAAACAGTCTTTGTTTAATTAATACTGAAATCAAATAAAGTAATTACTTTTTAAAGTATAGTTGCTGGATTTATTTAACTCTATTGTATGTTAAAATTATTAAAATTAAAATGAAATATGATGTGACCACGTCTAGTTATTTCGGGCTCAGGCAATACTGTGATAACATCTTCTAAGTGTTGGACGGTGGAAATGTCGTCAATTCTTGGATATGTAAAAGTGGTTCCTTTTTCACAGTTAGATTGTTTAACTTTGCGAACAAATTTAACTGTAGGGTTTGAATCATTGACGTACAAAATCTTACCTACAAAATGTTTTATACTCTTCTTTGTACTGAACCGAGCTATTATCCAATCACTTTCTTTTAATAATTTATAGTTTTCAGTGTAGTATTCAATATTATGTAAACCAAATGGGATATTATCGAATTCTAAATTTTCTTTTTCCTCTTCTTGATCTAGTAAACATTCGGCTATATAACAATCCTGCACTGTCTCATAGTCTGAGTTATCTGTGTCAATAACAACTACTTCAGTATCCGTCGATGTCGAGCTCGACTCGCTATATGATCGATTCTTCCTTCTTTTCACTGAAGTATAGCCTCTAGCTGGCTTTCTTGTTTTCGAATTACTTTTAGCATTTATTTTTCTACTAACTTTCTTTCTCTTTCTTGAATTTTCCGCGCTTAATATTTTCTTTGCTTTAGTATTGTTCTCTTGCAAGCATTCTGGTAATTCACTTTTATGAGTGGCCACGAATGACATGTTCTCAATTTTATTTGAAATTTCACTTAAAGTGCGGATTTCTGATGTTTGCGTTCCTGGTTTAATAATTACATTGGATAGTATAGTTATTTTACTAGGCCCTTTTTTCAATGACCTTTGAGTGTATTTATTGCTGGTACTGGTGGAAGCTTTCAAAAATAAATGAGTTTGCGCAGATGTTAATGACGTTGTTACTTTTGGTTCTAATTGAACCAAATAAAAGTTAATTAAATTTACACAAATTTTGCTGAGACTCTCAGGAATGAAACTATCTTGATACTCAGAATTCCGAACAGCGTTTTTCGAACTGTCTTTATTATCATTTGTAGCATTATCTATATCAGGTTTAATAAAAATGCCGGAACGTTCGTCCAAAACCAAGGCATTTTCGGTTTTATTCACTTTGACCACACCAGATGATTTCTTTTTTGATTTAATTTTCTTTTTTGTACTACCCACAAGAGCATTTTTACAAGAATCAATATTCAAATCCAAAACTGTGACTGATTTTCCTGGCTCGTAACTAACTTTTTTATTTCTTCTTGCTTCTAATGGCTTTGGCGCTCTGGTTTCTTTCAAATAATCGATTAGTGTTTGGTCTATCCCGTATGACAATATTTCTTCTTGCAAATCTGGTATCTTTTTTATAACTTCTCGCGGATTAATTGGAAATATTCCAGATGCTTTAAAACCACTTTTGATGTTCTGTTCCTCCTTCAGCTCAATGGCTTCAATTAACTCGGTAAGCAATTTAGGAAAGTGCTTTTTGTTCAATGCTGTTTGGTTTGGGTTCCTAAGCTTGTATTCGTACAAAATTTTACGCCATGCTTTTTTTAAAGGCGCAAAAAATGCCACGTCTAGAGGTTGGGTGAGATGTGTTGACCTTGGAGGGATGAACACCAAGCTGATGTTATTTCGCTCACACAACTCTACAACTTTAACGCTCAAATGACTAGACAGATTGTCGCAAATTATAACTTTAGTACCTGGTGTCTCTTGTGCCCATGGAAGTATTAATTTTTCAAAGTAGTCTTCAAACATGGCACTGTCAAACCACCCTGATTTCGTGCAATTATATCTGGTTCCTGGTGGCCCTCCACTGATCCACTCGCTGTACAAGTTGGTTGCTTTATAAACAACATATAAAGGCAAACATTTACCGCTGGCAGTAGCAGTAAACATCAGCGATATGTTTCCTTTGGTTGAATTGACTACTCTTTCCGGATACTTTACCCCCCTCCGAAAAATGCACTTAGAAGAACCAGGATTATCTGACAGGTTTGTTTCATCAAAATTTATTATATTTTCTGCAGGTATGTCTTTCAACGTTGTGCTTAAATTGTCAAAATATTCTGAAATTTCTTGAGGTCCTTTTTCAGCTCTTGCCTTTGATATGTTTTGAGTAGTTCTTACAGTCAATTCATTACTATGCCTAGCTAAAAAGCCCTGGACCCAAGCATCACCAGGAATTTGATTTTTGAATTTATTCTCTTTAGAATTTTTTTTCATGTATTCGTGGACCAATAGTTTTAGGTCCACTTTAGTAAGCGGAGATCCGTATTCAGCAGAAACTTGCAAAACTCTTAATATTTTTTTTTCTTCTTCAGCGGTTAGAACGGTGGGATGTCCAACAGACTTCGTATGTTCTTTTTTTATTTTATTCATTATCGTCCGTCTTGGGATACCAAACTGTTGCTCAGCATCTCTGGAAGTGATTTTTTTCAACTCAACTGCTTCGCATGCTATTATCAGCATTTCATCGGAGTAATTTTTATACATTCTGGAACCTACTTTACGTCTTGACTTTCTTTGTCGGATTCGAGATTTGTTTTTGTTTATCTGAAATTAAAAATAATAAATTGAAGAAAACTAGATTTAATGACATATATTTTATAATCACTTTGAATGTCATAACAATAACTAGCTTCAGTTAACAACGTTTTTTTTTGTGCCCGGGGATAGAAATTAGCTTAAGTTACCTTCAAATATTTAATATATCAAAAAATATATACACAGCTATTATAACGTGACAACCCTAAGGCTTTTTTGAAGTCGGGCAAAGTTGTCATTCTTAGGTGGCAATATTACTAGGTAACTTTACCCATCATCATAACTTTTGTTTGGTAAGTAATTTTAATCACCGAAACTGTTTAAAATACTCTGTTATTCATTTCCTATGACATAAAATAATACAAACTAACCTTTGCTTTCGCCATCAGTCACAATTCACTTTGCAACTTCACTAAAAATTTGCCCGCAAAATTATGCACCTCACCGAACAAGTCGCCACACGATACTGAACGAAGTTGGATACAAACGCGACACTCAGTGATGCCACACGTAAAACTTACTTTCCATTAAAGTTGTCAATGTTGCCATAATTTAACGCTATTTTTCTTCATAAACGGATTTCCTTGTGAGTTGTGTTTTGGGCAAAGAAACCCCTGGAAGCAAAGTTGGCATATTTCACGGTACCAAAAATTATTTAGTGTTGATTTCAAATAATAAATAACCCCCTATTTAAATGATATAAAATTAACATTTAAGATCCAGCTCTCCCGTTTTTTAATGTATACGTGCTACGTATACATTAACGTTCCGTAACTAATTAATCTTATATATTAGTACAGTAGTTCCGTAAGATTTAAATGATGAAAACCTCATATGATAGTAATTTAGAAGATACCAGCATTAAAACAGACAAAAATAGTGATAACTGTGCAATAGTAAATAATGGGTTTTGGCGCCATCTAGTGATAGGTAACTATACTACTCAAACTTTTTCGAACAACGATGATACTTGAACCGCTATGGTTACCACGTTTCTCGACAGATGGCGTTCACATCAATTTCAGACAAAGTTAACGTTTAACCTCGAGAAACAATATCAGGTATAATAATACCTCAATTATCAATAGATATGACCAATCATAAGTAATCAATTATATTTTCATTGGAACTTTATCCTTTTACAACAGCCTAAATACATTGCTATTTTTAAATGAAACTTTCAATGTGAGGAAAACAAACTCCCAAAATGAGTGGAAAGGAGATAATAGAGCAAACTTTATTTAGAAATGGATGTTACCATCTTTTCTAATCCGAGACAAGTTCCATTCTGTGGAGCTTACTTTTTCTTTCACATTGAAAGTTCAACATCGGAACTGTTTACTGATTCGCTCAACATAAATAAAAAAGAAGGTAAAATAAATTTTCAGTATGTATCTCACGTCATTACATCTTCAGTATGTATGTAGATCACTTACCTATCATGATCGCGACTTCTGCTGCGTTTCCTGTATGACTCTTCCTGGGAGCCATCGTCGATACGACGCCTCTTTGCTTCGTACGACCTAGACCGGGATCTGGAGTGAGAAGCATAGTGCTTCCTACGAGTGCGCGGCATCTGTAAATATCGTTCAATAATCATTGATTTATAAAGTTATTGATGTACTGTATGATTTGTTACTGTTAGCCATAAATTATTGGCATTTTATAAGGCTTTGGCTCACCAATTACAAATACATTATTTTATCATAGTTGTTACTCATAACAACTATGATAAAATAATGTAAGATATTTCATCAAATAAATCATTCAAATATGTGCATTAATCATGACCACAAATTCTTAGTAAGATATCATATTATGCGTTGCATTAAAACATTGATTTTAGCAATATTTTTGTTTAGCAGTTAAGTGTTTTGGCTTGAAGTGTTCATGATTAAGGTGAATAGTTACATCAGAATTGATAAGACACACCTTTTTGTTTATTTATATATAATTTACTTTAATTGAACTTTTCCAGCCAAATAAGGGACTATTATTTTTT
This sequence comes from Anthocharis cardamines, assembly GCA_905404175.1. NCBI lineage: Eukaryota > Metazoa > Arthropoda > Insecta > Lepidoptera > Pieridae > Anthocharis > Anthocharis cardamines. Next base: position 9,568,710 of record FR989959.1, read on the forward strand.
TAATGTTTCAACTGATTAATTAAAAAATGCATTCAAAAGTATCATTTTCTAAATGAAATTATACATTATTTTATTTAAAAAGATTCAGTCATTTTCTATAGAGAAAACATAACAGAATGCCAAGATACAAAATGCCAATAATATTAATGTTGCAGCCAATAAAACATGACAACACCATAACACCTGGCTTTTATTACATGTTGATGTGCATGAAACTGTTAATACATAAACAAAATATCATTATTTATTATGTAGGAAATCAAGTAATCACACAACCTTCAGGAAGCTAGTTATTTAAATGATCAAATAATTATTAATTTTTTGATAAGAAAAAGTCTGTTGAATTAAGTTTTGAATGTTTAATTTACTATAATATTTAGCCAAGTAAGGATGTAGTAAGCTTAGGATGTGCTTTCACCACTGCAGAATGGTGTGATTTGCTGGATTGAATCATCCATAGTTACTTCCTACTACACACTAGTAGTAGTTCTGAATCAGTGAAAACACACTCTCTTTGTAGGCGCTTAAGAGCTTTTATTACATTATATGTAAGCTTATTTTAATGGTAAGCACAGATTAAAAAAAAATTAAGATTGTTATTCATTGAAATCAAAACATTTTTTATATCAATTATTCTCAAATTTTATTCAATTTATATTATTTTAAATATTTAGATACAATTTAAAATATCTTGTAAAAGCTTCGTGAAATTTTAAAGTGTAGCGTTGTAAGCAAAGCTTTGTAGACAAATAACACCAGCAGACAAAGAAAATACTGTTATATGGAATGAGAACTAAAATTTTTTTTAAATATTTTCACCAATAAAGCTTAGAAAAAATAATAAACTTTATTTAATTAAACATAACTTGGAGTAAAATGAAAATTATTTTCACACCGAATTCAATCTTTAGTAATGCAATTGTTTTTTTAAAGAAGTTACTATGTACATATCCTATTTCATATGGATATATATTTGTATGTTTGAAAAAATATTATGACACTAGAGAGTTTGAGCAATATTATGCATTTTCCAAACAAAACAATTTCATACATTCTTTCATTTTAGCGGTACCTATTAAATTAGTTATGTTAACCTGAATAATCTTTGTCCATGCAATGTTTATGGTCATGAAGATCCACCATCAATGCTTTTATCAAGAAATTGATTAATTCAAATAGGAAAGTACTAGAGGTACTTTCACTTACCATTAAAAGATACCAATACTCGTTCGAAGCAGTTAAAGCTGAAAAACATGAAATGTTTTAGACCAGTTTTGGTCACATTGACTTGTATAGCCTAAAATCACACCACATGCAGAAGGTGTAGGAAATTAACTCAAAAGGAACAACACTGCCTCAGTCTACATGAGGATTTCAATCTTTCATTAAGAATTAAATATAAAAGGAACTTCATCTCCCTTTTGAATAAATCAAGTTCACATGAACAAATAACGTTGATTTGTAAAATTCACAGGTACGAATATTATGCTTGTTATGATAAGGTAGTAAATCACCAGCTGTAATTTAAATATGAAGTGACGAAAAAGTCTACACATTAAAAATCTACTGTAAGTATCACTTCACACAGTTTCTAGAACTCGACTAGCTTAATCAATGCGATACAATAGCTTATGATAGACGTCAAAGTTATTTACATGTTGACGCCATGTTCGTTCTGGGGATCAATGAAGCCCTACGTACGCCAATGATAAGTCAATACAAACAAATAAACTTACCCTCAATTCACGTAAATATTTTAATTTGCACCAAATCAATCGAGTAAAATTAGTAAGGCAGTTCCAAGTTCGTGATGCAGAACCTTGAAGAATGCTTCTTCGCAATAAAGGTCCGAACATCGATCCAAACGCAGCACAGCCAAAGTTTCTAACGTTGGCAGCGATGTAGTGACGTATGGCAAGTAGCACATCAATACTGTTTCCTATCAAACCGAGTTACGGAAGATAATTAAACAAAATTTTACCATTTAAGCCAAACAGTTTTATTTATAAAAATAGATAATGAATTTATAAATAACAAAATAATAAAAATATAGCGTAAGGAGAATCTTTAAATAATGGAATAGTCATTTTACCGGATGGCGGATACACAACTGACATTTTACGCATTTCAGGATGACCAACATGGATTTAAAAATAGTTATGGACGCGTTCATAATTTATCTTTGTTACTGTTTTATAAAATATTATGTTTTATAATATTCAAGCTAATTTTATTTGTTTTTTAAACAATATAATGTTGTTATAATATTTTAGTTCCTATTAAAATTAGTTCGTCACTCGATTGAAACCAAATGGTTTAAAAAAAACACCAAAATAGTGGCTGGCCCGCAGTGGTCTCGAATCTACAGATTTTTCGGTAGTTCGATTAAAATAACATTCCTAGTTTAAAATAAAGAGATTTGATCAATTTTTAATTCATTTACCGTTTGCCGTATACCATAAAATCAATTACTCGGCAATCCTACCGATTTCGCATTTGACTTTCAAGAACACTGTTGGTCCAAATAATAAGCTACAAGGTACTTATTTGCCATTTGGTGTTGTTTGCGACTCCTCCCGTAATGGTACTTAAGTAACCCGTAAACATGCGCATCCTCGGGGTTGACGTATAATATTGTTGCCACAAATACATTATACAGCCTACATAATATGGCAGGTATATCTATAGTTAATATAGCACAGTATAAAGTTAAAAGCAAAAGAAATATGATTTTGAAAAACTACTTCGCCTCTCATAAAATAAATAGTTATTTGATAAAAATATATAGAAAGCTAACTTATTTTATATTTAATATTATCAACAGACTTAAAAATAATATGGTACATAATTTTGGTATTAAAAATATTATCTATTATTACCTGAATATTTGAATGCTTGTGTTCGAAGTTTATTTAGTTTAAAATAGTAAAAGTGAGACCAATTGTAGCACTACAGTCTACAATTGCTTAAAGATAAGTGATAACTCATGTTATATTTTGAGACAGATAAAAATTTGATCGGTCTATTTAGTGTAATCTTCATGTTTAGATAAGAGATACGCTATAATCATTAGCAAACTAACTGTGAACCTAGTTTTGTTATAATTGTGAACAAAGTTCATATTGCAACACATTTACTTTAATCCGATTATTATATTCGTTACATTTATATTTCATAAGCTCTATAAGGTTCATTCCATTACACAGTAAAATAATTGAAAATTTTTGTACGTTCACTGTAAGTATGAACAAAAATCAAAGGTCTATAAATAAAAAAAAAAAAAAAAAACAATTGACCCTGGGGGCTGGGTCAGACGTAAAACGTAAGATCCATTGCCGTTATCAACGACGGGTCCGTGAGTATAATCTATATAATATATATAAGCAACTTTTTTTTTCTTTGTTATCGATAAACTTGAAAATTACTGGACCGATCGGCATGATACCATGACCATTACACGCGGAATTAATTGTAGAAGGTTTTAGGCTATTCATTTTCCATCAACCCTTTACCATTTTTTTTCAAATTTATGTGGATAGTTCATATTCGTCTATCCTTTACAATTCGCCCAGCAAAGCGGGCGGGCGGGGACGGCTAGTATGTATATATGTATGGTGTCGCCAGTCTCATCTATAGACAGTAGTAAATAAATGCTACGTTAAACTAGCACGCGAAAAAAGTGGTACATTGACGTATTTTTATAAAAAAGATTGTTATTTGTATATGTAGTAGTTACTGAAATAAATGGTCCGAAATTTATTGCTGCTTTTTTCTTAAATTTTCTTCCTTGTCCTTGTCCTTGAAATTTTCTAGAGGTCCATGGACTGAAAAAAATTTGGTAAGGCTGCTTTAAAGCACTGTTTCGATTATACGAAAACATATTACAATTTTCATCCCTTTTTTGTTGTATAATTTATTTTAGAAATAGCATTCATTTTGTCTTTGTCCCTTTATATAGGATATGAAAAACAAAGTTTAATATGGTAAATTGTAGTTCTACGCAACCACCGAAGTTAGTTTATATCTTCCCAAGTTGTACCTATTAGCAGAATAAAGAAAAGTGAATAATAGCGGAGCGATTTGTTGAAATTGCAGATGGTACCTGGCGGGAATCAGCTGATAGAGTGCGCAGTGCGCAAATCTTCGGGGGTAGAGTTGAGGGGTGTGCTTAGGGTTGCTACCCGCGCACGAATTCTAAAATCGCGGTAAAACAATGAAGTTGAATTGAAATGCGGCCTATTAAATTAGCGTATTTAAACGCATATTTTATAGAGAAGCATAAGAAAAGATAGAAAAGCTGAATTAGAACCAGTGAATTTTTGCAAATTAATGAGTTTCTGATACTAAGTAATAACTGTTTTCAAATATCCGGGATATTGCAATAAGCTGCGAATATTTCTCTGTTTTGGCAACCCTAATATGGGTGTGGAGTGCGACGGCGCCAATCTTGCGGCCTGCCCCTAGCCACCTCTAGCTGAGCCACCGCGGCGGCAGCACCCTCGCGCCGCGCGTGTCTCAACCCGCGGTCACATGCCACGCTAAATCCACAACCAAACTCTCATAACCACCAAATATTCAGCAGCCCGCGAACCTAATCAACTGTGATATCCATGCACACCCAACCCAGACAATGCGGCTGCAGTTAACACCGCTGTACGATTGTCCCGTTTTCACTTCCGTGATCTTATAAGATAACTGTTAAGTAAAATGTATGAAATGTCAATTCAAGAGTTAAATGGGAAGGGACCCAAGAAAAGGAAAAAATCGTTGGATACCTGTGATGATGAGACGGAGGCATTAAACGTATGTGAAGAGAATACAGAAGGAATAAAAGAAGTTCAGAAGCCTGCTAATGTGGGAGTAGAATTGCTTCATTGGCGCGATATGCCGAAACACCTGCAGTTCAATCCATACGTGCTGACTGGATACAGACCACTCCAGGACTGGAGTGGCTGCCTTAGAAGCCTGTTTTACTTCCACAATGAGACGATTAACATTCTCACACACGGTAATGTAACAGTAATCGTTATCATTTTATAATAAGCCATAAAGCAATATAGTTTTAAGTAGCTACTTCTCTTTTTCTAAACTTCATGATAGATTTTTCACCATCATTTAAATAAATGTTTGCTCGCAGGCACGGCGGGTCACTTTTAATTAAAGGTGACTAAGGTAAAGGTGGTAAACTAAGGACTACAATAATTATTAAAATGATACGGAATATTTTTAAGAGAACAAATTTAATCATATTTTCGTTAAAATATTTTTGCACTAGGTACTCGAAAATCTCAGAATATAAGTTGAACATGTCTTTTGTCGATTGTCGACGTATTAGATGAAAAATGTGATTTATCTCATAATTACTTGTGTACATTATATTATTACAAAGAAATACTTCGAATGACAGAATTACTTTTTTTATAACTTGAAAATATCTTGTATGTTTGTTTTTGCTCACATAACGCGGAAAGTGATCCATCGATCTGAGTGAAATTTATTATTACATCACTTGAGTTATTTAACACGATGAGTCAAGAAAACTTTATATTTAACATTATTTTAGTATGACTTGGCAAATTTAACTTTATTCAGTTCATATGTATATTATATTAATATATAAACCTTTTAGAAATCGTGAAAGGCTACTTTTACAAAGGACCTGTTTTTTTAATACTCAGAGTAATCTTAAGCAGCGTGTGACTATGTACATCTTTTGAAACCTTTATTTCCCTGAGGATGTATATTGTATATGTATTTTTTAAACAATCCGTCAGTTTAAGGTTATGTTATTAAGGTAATTCTTCTAAACGTACACAGTCGCTGCAACTTCACACGAGTAGAAAAATTTCTAAATTGATGTAGAAATCAAATACCTATTTGTTTTTAACTACTAAACGCAAATGTTAAATAATTAAAATATCATCGATCCATGAATATAAAAATCCATCTTTGCAAAGACGTCATTTTATTTTCATAATGTAAGTAGAAATCAACAAGAAAATAACATTAAAACATTAAAGTATATAGTATGTAATATATAGTTATTAAACTACAGATTTCCAAATAGGGATAGGACAGAACATAAACATATATTTAATTTACGAGCCATAAATTACTCGCAATGCAATCGTAGCGTCGCTACGCGCTGGGAAACGGGGATAACTTATCGGGTGGGTTACGAAGCTTTGTTTAATATCGAACCAGCTATATTGTAACAAGGACATTGTAAATTATAACCAGGGTTTAAAAAGTGAATTCCCATGTCCTTTAGTAAGGTATGGGACAGACCCATCTCTGTGTCTAATCCTTGATCTCGTTGATTAATTATTTTTCTTTGTAACCACGGATAAACATTATTTTTGTTTGAACCGAATTTCAATAAGTTTCTTATAATACGAGTATTTATGTTGGCAACATTCCTGGATACGGATTTGGATTCCTTGCATATGAAAATTTGTACATAATATATTATATAAATTCTAATTACAACAATAAAGAATAATTTATCATATTTCGTGAAAGAATAATGATGTAGGTAATACTCGTTTATCTGATTAAACTGACACTACGATATCAATCAAATTGCTTACGAATCGGAATAATTACTTTCGAAGCCATTACTATAATATAATGGCTATTTTAGGTGTATGAAACACCTACACACATTTATATTTGGCTATTGGATATCTATTATAATATTATAAAGAGGACAAATTCAAATTCAAAATCATTTATTCATTTAGGTATTAACACAATATACACTTATGAACGTCAGTAAAAAATACATATTAAATGCTAATTTTACATTTACCGCTAGTTTTCAAAATTTCAAATCAAGGACAACATCTTTAAGTAATTAACTATAATAATAAAAAAATTATAAACGAGAAAAAAAATCAAATATTTGTCCTCTATCAGCACGCACTTACATTCTCGTGGGAACAACACGCAAATACATAGTCGAACAGACAGATTTGTTTGTTCAAAACTACTCGATCGATTTTAAAAATTATTTCACCAATAGAAAGCTACGTTATCAGCGATAGCATTTTTTTTGTATAGTACATTGCACCCGTGTGAAGCCAGAGCGGATCGCTAATTATTCAGACACAGATTGATTCCTACGTGATTCAGTGGATTGCTTGTTTTGTTTTGCAATTGATGTTCACGGTTCAAAGCTTGAATTATAAACAACGATTAGGTAAGGCGCAGAATGTTGATAGCTATAACCTGTAAAAATGGTCATTGCAATAGACAGTTTTTTTTAATGTCTGATATCGACAGACGAGCATGAGGTTCACTTGATGGTAGGTGATACCTCAGCCACAGAACACCAGTCAATGATGCGCTGTCGACCTATTTTTTACTTCGAGCATTCGGAAATCCATAGACTGAAACCGAAACAAGCAATATGCACTTCACGGTTTTTCCATCTATGAACGGTGGTTCGTTACCCGGTCGGAATTTAGATATTCCTCCCACCCGATCAATGCGCGAAGTTACCAGACGTGGGAAACATGCTTACAGAAAATTATGAGCTTGTGCTCCCGGTGGGATTCGAACCCACGACCCATCGATGCGCACGGCAGCTGTTCTACCGAACGCGCCAACGCGCCCGTCAGAAATGCGCTTTTAAAATTATAGTAGGAATAACATCTATATATATAAAAGAAAGTTGTGTTAGTTATACCGTTTATAACTCAAGAACGGCTGTACCGATTTTAACGATATCTTATTTGTTGGATTCCTCTATGTCCCGAATAAAAGAATAGCTATTAAAATATGCAAAAAATAATTTTAAAATAAATTAGGTTCGGAACTCCACCATCTTGACAGCTCACGTCATGCATTCTTAGCTTTTTTGGAATAACAGATGTCCACTGCAAATCAGTGACATATTAGACAATTATAATATAAAAAAGTGGGCAAATGGGCATATTCAAATTTAAGAATTATTTTATAATTTTGAAGCCAAAATTGTGGCAGAACAACTTCTGCGGGGTCCACTAGTTAACGATAAAGGCGATCACTTAATTTGGTATTTACTATTTACAATAGGAATGTAAATAGATATTATAATAACATTATAAGAAAATAACCTTGGAGGGTCCTGACCTTTTACCCCGTCGTTACATTAAGAAATGATTAAGTATTGATCGGTATTTTCAAACCAAACACTACTCACTCAAATAAGAAAAATATCACTCACATGAGAATATTAACTACGTATTATAAACGTTACAGTCTGGGTACAATCTTTATTCAAAAACCGACTGACACAATATTTGCTTTTCTATATTCTCTTAGACCCGCGTAATCCGCACATCCCTCACCGGGTGACATACCGTCCGGCCCTTCAGGCTCCCTCCCCTCCTACGGTAGCCCAAGTCGAGGTAGATCTCGCAGGAAACGTTCTAGGCCGTTTCGTATCAAGGCTGAGCCACGCCACTCTCGTCCGCGTGAAGCTGTAAAGGCCAAAAGAGCCAACAGCGAGATACCATACAAAAAAAACTGCTTTTTACTGTACACTGACGTCTCTTCTAAAAACCGCCTACTACCACAAAATCTCGTGAAGATTTTACCCTGTTGGAAACGCCCAAATTCTGTTGCCAATAAGTCTACTCTGTATAAGTTGCCTTTCTGGCAGTTGCGATTAGATTGATTGATTTTATAGAGGGTGGATCCCTTGTCATATTTTGGGCGTAAAGACGAGGATAAACATTAATAAGGAAAAAGTCAAAGGCAGGCCTTTCTATATTCATTATTAGTAGATCCTTAATTTATCGTTATTTTGTATTTATGTTTTAGTATCGATGTTATTATTATTTTGCTGTCGAAGAGTCGTTTCATAATCCACCAATGGTCAACCTCTAATTAATCCAATTTATTAATGGTATTCCGATAAATGCTTATAACATGCGATACACTAATTGATATACAGCCGTTTATTATAAAATTATTATTTTATTACACGAGTTGTCTGTATCATTGATTAAATTATAATTCATACAAAATGACTTCGTGTTATATATTGAACTAGCAATCGCCCCCGCAACCCCCCTTGTGGGTTGAATTTCGTAAAATCCGTTCTTAGCTGACCTCTACTCGGCGAAAGGAATATTCCTACCATATTTCAAGTCGCTACGCCTTATGGTTCCAGAGATATCGTGATGAGTCAATATATAAGTGGGAATCTCTTTTATATATATAGATTTACTAGCAATTGCCCCTGCAACCCCCCTTCTGGGTTGAATTTCGTAAAATCCGTTCTTAGCTGACCTCTACTCGGCGAAAGGAATATTCCTACCATATTTCAAGTCGCTACGCCTTATGGTTCCACAGATATCGTGATGAGTGACTATATAGGTGGAAATCTCTTTTATATATATAGATAGATGACACATTAAAGACAGTTTTAGGTAAATTTTTGGATGTATTACTATTTTATTTCAACGATTCTAATGCTGCCCAGATACGGAATGCCGAGAAACTGATAGACCATCTCCTTAAAATCATAACGTTTCCTTTATTTCTTATTCAAAAATCATTTATTTTAAACAGTTTCTCTCCCCTTGGATTCCTGCCAAGTTATTCAAAACTAGCTAGAGGATAACAGATGGTTCCATGTGACTTTAAAACATCTAAGTATCTATACTTTGTTTTACCTTGCTTTATACATAAAAATAAGACCGCCCGTCCAATAAAATATTCTAAACCAATCAACATCATACTTTTTATTTCACTACAAGGAGCAACTTTTTATTTTGAAAAAAATCACATTGCATATTTCACCTATAAACCTAACATACTAATTATCTCAAGTGCATATCTCCAATAGTTTCTGAAACAGCATATCTGCAGCCATCTGAAGAGCACACGCTCATCGATTCAAAAATTGCGTTTATTAGCTTAGGGAAAGTTATTATAAAGGAAATCTGGTGTCTACTGATGACCTTGAAGTATTGGTAAATATATGAATATTAAGGTGGGGTTTCGTGTACGTGAGGCTGTTAGACCTACATTTTTCTCGAAACTACATTTTTCAAATTTGCTGCAGTTCTAGTACAACTCAAAGACAAATCACCCTATCGATTTGATTCTTATTGTAGCTTCTTTTATATATGTTTTTATGAAATATATGAACCACCAGTTTTTTGATAAAATAAAATATATCATTTGCAGCCAAAAATCATCAAAATTTCCAGCGTAATTAGATTTTTTTTTTTTTAAGTCCGTCATTTTATTAAATTTCATGGGATTTTTTATTTTTTCAAGCACTTGAAGCCTGAAGATCGCTTTCACTGCAGCAGCAAGGGCATGTTTTTCATCCTTGGGAGCCTTATGTGATTAATAGTGCCCCAACAATCACATTTTTTCAGGCGGTCACACCATACTTACATTTCTTTTTTTAAAGATATTATAGCCTGGTACCAAAAATCCAACTACATAACATAAAATTAACTAGATACATACGTAATAAAATGTAAACTTTTTGATTAATTGACTAAAACATCCCGTGTTGTGTTAGCCTTCATGGGCTGGTATTTTAGGAAGAGAACAATATTTTTATTTGGACAAATACTGACACAATACATGAAAGGAAAATCGGCTGTCTCGGAACTATGAATAAAATTTCAGAAAATGACTTGAATAGCCGCCGCGGAAGGCCGTCCAGGAAAATTTCACAATGTTTTTCACAAAAGCTTAATAAGGCGGAATACATTAACAGCTATTATTTATCACGGTTAAGCTTACTTTTATTTTTTTCACAAGTCTAAAATATCTTCGTTTTCGTGCTTAATTCAATTACATCCCGTTTTTCCTGTATGCTTAACTTCTCAAACGCCATAATATTATATCATCGTATAATTGAAATTATGTCCTTGAAATAATACACATTGTCCAAATGAATTTGATTTTAACAAATAGAGAAAAAATATGATTATAAATACAAAATGATTACCACTTTTGTATGTACTAGTAAATTAATATCACTATTGTCAGAAAAATAGAGTTAACAATATCAAACTATCTTTAGTTTGATTAATAATTAGCAAAGTTCACAAACACGCTGAAACACCTGTCTTGCGTTCAATAAGTATATTTATAAACAGAAATCAGTAACTAGGCTTCTACAGCCTTGCCCGTGTTGTTTGCGTGTTTTCGGACTTGTCCGTGGCACTATTGACAACTTAATTATAGCCACTATCACACATAATGTAAATATAAAAAGTAATGCCCATGAATAGTCAAACCATTCAATGCGTCAGAATTAAAATATCACGCGATGGTCACTATGATGGTTTCTTGAGGGCTTCCAAGTCGTATCGGTTTAGAAAACCACCAACGACAGCTTCACAGAGTAATAATGAATAAGGTAAGCATTACACTTTACTGGACAACTGGCAATCATAATTACGTAAAAAAATTAAAACTATCTTGTAAAAAATATGTATGTTGAACAATGGTTTTCTACCAACAGGTGACAGGCAATTTTCATGAACAGTGTAACATTGGCACGACGCCAAATAGTAGTATTATGTAAGCAGGTTTTAGGTTAAGGCTGTATCCATTATTAGCGGCCCACTCAAAAATATCAGATAATTATTTCGTTTCAGATTTATCAAACTTTTATAAAAAATGTAAAGTAAAGGTGAACAACATGTTACTGCCAAAAACATTAACATTGGGACATAATCTAGCCTAAATAAGTAATAAAAATAAAAAAGTAACGTAGGAAAATTGCTAAAATAAAGTGGAATAGGTGTGATTCGTTATTTTACAGAATACACTTATATGGGCTCATCGTCTCTCTAATAATTACATACTTACGTCATATATGTATATATTTACAAGTTTAATTTGAGAGCTCGAAGTAAGTACGATAATAACGCACAGAACACTGTAACGATGTTTTGCTACGAAAAGAATTAGTTACGAGCGAGCACCTAGGTGTTATTACAATTTTTACTTTCATTAGCCCGAAAGTACCTTATACCAAATACAATTTAACTTTTAAATAAAATAACTTTTCCCGGATTATTGTTTTATTATTTTTCCCGACATTTCGACTGCTTTCCAGCAAACATTGTCTCGATTTAAATTTCCACAAAGTTGCCATGTAGTAAAGAGTAAAAGTTATTTAATTAAATGTGTGATACTAGTGTTAATAAAATAAAATACGTATGTATTAAATAATATTAATATTTTTGTTTGTAATATTAAATTTGTTTGTAAAAACATTTTTCAAGGCATTTACTTTAGTCTACTTAATTCTAAAATCAAAGATAAATAATAGTAAATGTAATAAGTCCTTCAAGATTCGTTACAGAATACCGAAAAATATTTAGATTTCAGTACAAAATTCGTGACCTAAAATGCAGTGCAACAGCTCGAAACTCGTTAAAATACGGTCATTTCCTTCACGTCTTTGAAAATGTACTCTCTCGTGTAATAGTGATTCAAGTGAAGCAGTGAGAAGTAGTGAATTCACTGCATATTCTCAACAAGAGAGCCGGAGCTTTGCTCGTTCACAATAAAAGTGATAAAATGTAGACTTGTGTTCGCTGTTGAGAATAGTATACCTAATTTTTGACTTCTTATATAAATATTTCGATTATCCATATACAATACTTTTAAACATATTTAATGCAAATATAACGTGTGCAGTATAGTGGAATACCACGTCGAGCTTATAAGTATTATGATAATAGACTCAAAGCTAAGGAAATGAATGAACAAACTGTTATAAATGATGACTTGTTTATAATAACCGGTACAAGTCACAAGATTGCTTAAAATGCCTTCTAGGGACGATAGAAATATGTCCTTTAATGAAAGGTTTATAGTAGCGGTATATATTTCAATCTTTGAAATAATTATGCCTAATACATCGCCAAAATAGCAAAATGTGATATTTAAAAATCGATTTTGAATTCGAACAGTTCTATACAGAAACAGCAAGTAAATGAAGCTGATACATACTTCTTTACTATACCTTCTAGAACATTTTAGTCTGTTATAACATTTCTATGTAATAGATTCGTAAGTTTCGGTTCTATAGGTATTGATTGGTCGGCATGCTAAAGCGTGACCAAACTTCTAATGTTAACTTGCCATGCTCATGTAACAAAATGTATATTCCTCATGACATCGTCTGAGCAGTTACCTTAAATACGTTTTTTTGTATATTTAATTTCATTATTATTTGACAGTTTCATATTATTAAATACCTGTTTTATCTACTAAGATTGGATATATATAACTACTTAACAGATTTAATGTTTTTTATTAATGCGAGTGTCAAATGTATTCATGAAATATTTTTTAATCGAAACGCGGTGAATTCATTATAATATTATTTATTCCGACGTTTTGAATGCTTTACAGCAAGTAGGTTTCTAGGGACATTTATACTATATGTACGTATATATGGAGGAAGACCACAGATTTATTTACATTATTGTTATTTTAAAGCAATTTAAAATCTTAAACATTCCTGACCGGAATTCAGGTTACTTCAATGTTAAGTAACATATTTTGTTTGTATACTTTGAGATGAAATAAGAAGTGTGTATAAGTATTCCAAGCCTTCCGTAAATAAACCGTAGCTCGCCGTAGCACGTACGTAGACACCTCGAATAGCAAGTTACATCCAATAGTATAAATCCCATCTCGTTCGCAGGGATGCTATGGAGATCCGTAACAGCATCTAAAACTATCGGATATCGAAAAGTTTGGAAAAAATTTAAATATATAAGAAATTTTATAACAGCATTTTGTTTTTGCCCAGCCGAACACTACACTAACCGTACGTCCTTTGTATTATTATTTCTATTGCTTTGTCATAACTATTCAGTCATTGTGGGATTACGTTACAATATCTAATATTCGTAACCGAAACTAAAGGGTAATCGAAAATAATTTCAAATCCATGACCGTATCTGAAACCGGTATTATATTATTCTGATATCGATGTTTCCACATCCAAAATGTTATATCCATAACATCACTACTCGTTAGTATTGACACAGTTATATATGAAAGTATATTCTGCTTCAAAATGTGGCGAACGATACTCGGCTGTGTTCGCGTAACGAGGTAAATGGGTAACGAAATAATGCTCCGACTGAAATCTGTGCTGCGGTTTCAATTGGCCCAATATTAAACGCTCTACTGGATATGTGTATTCCGATATTGCTCCCCAGTTTGCTTTTAAAGTTGTTGATCGTAAATTACGCACTTAAATACTATGAATGTTATTGAAGTCTCTCTTACAAAATATTTACGAGTAGGTACATTGATCTCAAACTCCTAACAATAAATGAATATTTTTTTAAATTTAACTAGCAACACGCCCCAGCTTTGCACGGATGCAATATACACCATGGTTTTTACGAGTCGAGATATTTTTCCTTCGGTTATATATGTAGGAGAAACTATTTGAAGCTTGAATACTACGGTTAAGCGTAATTTTTTTAATTATAATTAAAAACTGTTGTAATAGCATTGTATTTAACCGACTATGAAACCGCATTTAAAATTATTAAAAAAAATTAATTTACTCAAGTAATATTTTTATTGAAATGTAAAACTAGACCATACATTTAAATAAATACTTGTATTTTATACATAAATGTGGAAATATGGGTCATGATTTTCAACTGCTGCTTTATAACGCGATGCTTTAAATATGAGAGGAATTTTAGTCAAAGTAACGTTAATAAGTTAATACGAGGAAATTCAGTAAATGTTCAATGTTGTAGGTATACAAATTAATTTCATGGTTAAGCAAAGTTTAGTGTGGTTAGGAAGTGGATAATAAAAACTCCAGTAGCCTATATAATTATATATGTAAGTAAGAGTCATTAGTATGGTCATGGAGATACATATAATTCAGTAGCTAATAATCTTTGATTATATACATGTCTAATAATATTAAATGAATATCAAGAATTTCTTTGATTTGATAATCCGTACTACTATTTAATGGAATTCTCTCTCTGCGTCTATTTTCAGAACAATCATTTTTAAAAGAAGAACAAATGGGATTCTTATTATGCGTACCATCGTGCGACTTACCATCGTAGCCAGTATCAGCTTCGTGGAATAGCGAGCGAAGGCCGGCCTATTCTTAAATAAAAAAAAAAGTTCTACTCAACGAACGATTAACTCGACTAGTCAAAAATAGAAAGGTTGAGTCACAACCAAGTAATTAAATCTCCTTCGCAATGTATTAAAGTATCTAAACAAATTTTTAAAATAATAAATTAGGTAATGTTTAAGTGTAGATAACACGCGAAGCAAGAGTATTATGTTCAAGTATTAAATCATTGCCTAACCAGGGATAATTACGTCCACACCCTTTAAAAATTAAGCTGGCCTATTCATGTAATCAACGCACGCGTCGTATAATAATTAATTAATAGTAATTTCAACAACCTACATACACGCATGACAACGATGGATGCGACACAGAAACATGCACAATTTCAGTAGTTTCCGTTCGTAGAAGTATTCTAAAGTTTGGTAAAATTCCATTTGGATACCAATATTACGGAATGGAATCATATTAAATATTAACTATTCGTTACACTATGCATCACTTAAGGTATATAATAATAATACAGAATATTGTATTTGCGTCCAATTTACTATACAAATATCACATAAATATTTCAACAAATTCATTTAAAATTAAATGGACTGAATTCAAATAAATTTCCATTAACATTTTCTTTCACGCGCCTACAGTCTAATTAAATTAGCAGTTAGACAAGCGCCCAATGAAAACTAAACTTTCTTTAGTACTTACTTTTCAATTTGGTTTTCATTTACATTAAATTTTATTTATTCCTGGACCTTCAAATAATACTCTCAGTAAATTTATTTCGTTTAGAGGTTCTAGTTTATAATAGCTGAAACATTTGAATATAGAACTTTTAAATAATAATAATATGACTCGGGGGGCGAAATATGCATTTTTTTACATGAAATGAGTATATTAAACAACCTCGCAATTCGCAAAAGTTATTTAGGAAATTCATCGCTATCCTACCTAACTTTGACTACCAATAACCAATAGTACTTTTTTTTGTGGTGCCCAAGAGACAGGCTGCGTCTATTTTGAGGTGAGGCCTGTGCACTGAATGCACTATATCCGTTTTTAATTCTTATAATGTTAATTTTTGAAATTCTGTGACACACTTTATGCATATAAAGAACTGAATTACAATGAATATTAATAAATAATTACATCGTTTGCAGTCTTCGTAACATCAACGTCACAATGAATTATATAAAGGTAGGTATATCTGTATGTAGAATGTATACATGAATTCTAAAAACAAGCTAGACTTTTAGCACAAATTAACGAAAGTCAAGTACATGAGACTTATTAGCAAGTAACGTGCTAGAGGGTGACAAGTGGAGGGGTCGTGGCGAATTGCCGAAACGAGTCACGCGACGCGATCGTCGCACGCGATAATTACTTGCTTTTGCTGTTTTCCTTGTCTTTTGTATCAAATACTTTGATCTATTATTACAAAGCTGAAATAATTTTGTTCTAAAATCTTTGAATTGTGAGTGAGGAACGGTTACAATTACTGACATGTTTTGTTTTTCAGACTTTTTTTCATATGTCTGTAATTGTTCATAAAGCTTGAATGATGATAGTGATATCGTAGGTAATATTGTATAGATAATAAAGTGTATGCATAATAAGAAAATATTTATTTCTGTCCGTGTTCCAGTGGCATTGTTGTCAGAACTCTGAATGCCTTCGGGTGTTATTTACTAATGTCACCAAAAGGCTAGCCTTTTTGACTCTCTCCTAAAAAAAAACACACAAATTTTATGCTAGATTGTTTTGTTCACACCAAACATGTGGTAAGAAAAAAAGCATTTATTTGACACACAAGAGACTTTTATTTATTAATAGTATGGTAAATCTAATATATATGTATAAAATTTCCATGTCACAATGTTAGTTACCGTACTCCTCCGGAACGGCTTTACCGATTTTTACCAAATTTTATATGCGTATTCAGTAGGTCTGAGAATCGGCTACTATCTATTTTTTATACCCCTAAGTGATAAGGGTTGTTCACCCTAAATTTTTTTTTTTTAATTTTTGGACGAAATTTTTTGTTTTTATTTTTTTATAATGTGTCATTAAAAAATACATACAACCCTAAATTTTTACTTTTTTATCACCAACCCCTGCTTTTTAGAAATTATTTACATGGCAATTCAACGTTTGCCGGGTCAGCTAGTATTTATAGATAATCTCCCTCGCTATCCATTACTGCCTACCAACGCTCTGGAAGTTTCTGTACACTTTTGAACTTTTTTTTATTTTCTTAGTGTGAATATAATTTCTTGTTAATTTATTAATTGTTCCACTTCCTTCTTACAAGGCGCTGATTGTCTCTAAAATTATATTTTTTTATATTTGAATAGAACATTGAATTGAATTTTATTATTTTTATGTATACAGGTGTATCGCTGCTGTTCATGGTAGCGGTTCTACCAGGCCTCCTGCCGTGGGGCGGAGGTGGCGGCTGGGCCTGGTTCCTCTCCCTCTGCCATCTGCTGGGCGCTATGGCTCCCTGGTGCGGCTCGTTTCTGTACCACCTCTTCATGAACCACACCCGGGGGGCCAGTCTCTACCATAAGCTCCTTCAACTCGATATGCTTGGGATTTGGGTCAGCCAAAGTATAGGTAAGTTAATAATCTATTATCATATGTAGAGACTACACAACGGCGATAAAAATAGAATGATTTTGTTTAAATAATGGTTATTAGATTACAAAAAATAATCCTATTTCATGTTTGGTGACTTATTACAAACTAAAATATGATATTAATATAATAATGTATAAATTACTATTGAATTTAAAGTATCGTGGATACAGCATATTGTCACTTAAACAATATGATTTATTAGACGAGTTTTTTCTTAATTTGCAAGGGATTTTTTGAATGTTTTCCCAAGACCAAAATAAAATAGTCCTTTCCATTTCTGGAGTCAAGCTTGTTCCACACCAAATTTCATCGTTATTGTTTTTGCAGTTTAGCCATGATGGATAGACATATAGACAAAATTACATTGGCTTAGATTTGTATTACTACAATGACAGAAATTATGATTAATTACTACATTAATTAATTACTACATTAAAATTTACTAAAGACAGATGGAGAAGTTTTCCTATATTACGTTGAAATGTAAGTTTTAAAAGTTTTCATGAATTATAGCTGTAAATTTGTTTACAAAACATTTTTCACCCAGATATTTGTGTCACCAAAACATAATATTCAAGGGTTTTGAGTGAAATATGTTCTAACTTTATTAATATTTCGTATTATTTTCTCGTAAGATGCTGCATCGCTTCGTAAAGTAAACCTCAGTGTGATTAATTATTCTCTTAACTTTGTAGGCACGTTAAAATACTCACAAGTATCTGCTAACAATCTCAATATTTTTTTAACATTCACAAACTTGATCGCAAATCGTATCGCCGGGAATATATTTTTATGAGCTTAGCCTCTTAGTCAACACTCGTCAATTATAAAGCATTTCCTTCCAACTTCATTTACGAACAATACATTTTCGAATTCTTAAACTACTTATTATCAAAATATAATGTACCTTTATATTATAGTCTCCATACAAAGATGCAGATAAGTTTATATTCGTGAAAGTTCGTTATTCAAATCACTAGTTCTAGAGGTTACGCACCACAAACAAACAAACTCTACCTCTCTATTATTTGTTATACGTATATGTGTGAAAAATGTTAGTCACAATCAATACAAGTGCTTACGATCGGGGCATAATTTTCATTGTTAGAACAATAGCAATTTACCTCGCCGCTAGAAAATTGCCTACCATTAAATTAATCATATCGTTAACGTGTAAAGTTCTTTGAAGAATATGAATAATGATAATATTTTTTATTTACGTTTAACACAGACATTATATTTTAATGGGCTCGTTTTAATTTTGACGGGCTCGTTCTAGCGCGTTCGGTAGAACACCTGCCGTGCGCATCGATGGGTCGTGGGTTCGAATCCCACCGGGAGCATATGTTTATAATTTTCTGTAAGCATGTTTTCCCCACGTCTGGTAACTTCGTTCATCGGTAATCGGTAATCGGTTGGGTGGAATATCTAAATTCCGGAAAAACCGTGAAGTGCATATTGCGCGTTTCTGTTTCAGTCTATGGATTTCTGAATGCTCGAAGTAAAAATTAGGTCGACAGCGCATCATTGACTGATGTTCTGTGGCTGAGGTATCACCTACCATCAAGTGAACCTCATGCTCGTCTGTCGATATCTGACATAAAAAAAAATCGTCTATTAAAATTAATAATTATTTGTAAATATTTCTTAGGTTTATTTTCCCCAAGAATTTGAAAAGTTTTTTATTTATTCACAATTTTTTTTTTAAATAAATATATCTTTAAGATAAACATTAAGCAATATACATACATGAAAATTATATTTTTTTAATAACTAGTTTATGTAAGGCCACTCTATAATATAAAAAAAAAAAAAAACGTCCGCTCTGATATAAAAAAAAAAAAAAAAAAAAAAAAAAAATAATAAGTATTTGCAAGATAGCAAGTAGCAATAGTATTTAATATTGTCTTTTATTAACGCGAGTATCACACATTTAAATAAAATACTGTATACCGGATTAAAACGCGATTTATTATTTATATTGTTTAAATTATTTATCCCGACGTTTCGGATGCTTTACAGCAACCGTGGTCGCGGGAGACTGTCAGTCAAGTCAGTCAAATAATTTAAACAATATAAATAATAAATCGCGTTTTAATCCGGTATACAGTATTTCATTTAAAAGCAATAGTATTTGCTAAATATAAACGAAGCTTATTTATGTAAATAAATTTTACACAGTTAACAAAGTTTTTCATTTTATTCACAATTCGTTGACTGTCGGTATTCTGAATGCGTTATGAAAATGGAAAAAACTGTATAAAAGTGATTTCATCTCATATAAAACGAGATTTGCCCTTTGGGAAAACATGCGGAGAATTAAAATGAGCTTTTAATATTTATGTACAGTATTCAATATTTATAAAATACTTTATAATTGTATGAAAAATGAATGTATTAATTTGGAAAGAGCTCGAGTTGATAATATAAAGGACACCGAAGACGACATTAAATATCTTAAATATTTTTTTTCCTTTAAGTATAATACATTATTAAGAATTGAAATATATTTTTATATCAAACAACAAATTTGGGATACTTGAGACTTTGATACTTATTTAATTTAGCCATATAGCCTACCTAGAGTATGTTTAATTTACATAGCTCGAATCAGCGGTAGGTAAGTTCGATCGTTAGTCGTTTCGCTGCTGTTTCCGCGCTCGTTCCATATTATGTAGATTATAAAGAATATACCTACTAAAGGATAACGTCTAATTAATCTATACTTAATATTATGAAGTGGAAACATGTTCTGTGAGTGGAAAGATTTGGTTTGTTTGTTACGATTTAACTCAAAAACTACTCGACTGATTTTAAAAATTCTTTCACCAATAGAAAGCTACATTAACATTATAACTTATATATAACATATTGTGTACATCTACATTGCACCCGTGCGAAGCCGGGCGGATCTTTAGTACTTACTAAAGAATAACGGCTTATTGACACGAAAACTCCTATTCTCTACCGATGTAGTTAATCCAATGTAAGAGAACTCTTCCCAGAGGATAATGCATATGAAAACTCTTGTATGATTCCTAAATATTTAAATAGAAAGGGTCACATGTGATGCCGAGCGCTCGGTCAACCAGGCTTTTTACTTATTACTGACTCATGGTTATGTTGATATTTGTTTTTCTCATTCCAGTGAACTTTATTATTTTGTAACGGCTTTTTATTATTTTAGAGAGTATCTTGTGGCTTGTCCTGTGATTTATAGATCTCTCAAGGCAAATGACTGTCTTAAAAAGGCTATAAACGAATTCTTTATATTTAGCGGTGAATCGCAGTAAAACTTTTTGCAAATTCTTTGTTCGTTTACTACCTTTTGTAGTATTATACCTACTAAGTACTTACTATTTGCAATGCACAGAACATGCACAGCAAAGCATGTGTTGAAATATTGCTGTAATTTACTGTTAAATGCAGACATAACCAAAAATTAATTTGTTTTTTTATAAATGTAAGTGGGCATAAAAAGTACATATGCAAATGCATTGACATTTAATACAATGTCGATGCACATATGTGTATATAATCTAAAGTTGATTTAGAGCAGCTATCTAAATCGAAAATCTCGTTTAATCCTCTCCCAAATAACACAAACGAAGGAATTAATATCATTTCCATGATCTAAATATTCTTGAAAACTGTGACTGCTATTTGGTATTCAGTGTTAACGTCGCGTCGCACCGTAGAAGTCGGTCAGGACTCGCTCAACTGCATTATTAATTATATAGGAGTGTAATTTTAAACAATTCTTATTATATTTTCTGCTTTTTTGATTGCCTTCATGGCTCTGTTTAGTATATTAGCACCGGAGGTTTCGGGTTTGAATCGCTGGGATATATATATTTTTTTAAATTGGTCAGACATGCCACAGAAGACTGATCAATTATTTTTTGGTAAAGAAGAATGATCAGTTAAGCGGATACGGAAATGTGTCTGTCCCATGCCCCACTAGGGGTTCGCGAATTTACTTAGGTTATTTTATAACGTACATGCCCTAACATTGTTTATCTTAGACCCTTTGACTTTTCAAATTTAAAGTAATAACGGTTAACCTAATAATGAATTTTTGCAAATTCGTCTACCTCAAATGTATTCAGACTGCTTGTACATGTATATTGTCCACGTTAGATATCATCGTATTAAAAATACTTCGCCTTTCGATTGCCATATAATTTTTTACATATTATCAGTAAAATGCTGATTTCTTTTTAACTTACTATATTAATATAAAAATATATCAATAGGTTACAGGTACAATGATTTTCGTGAACCTACGAGTATAAGACCCTAAGTCATTTTATATAATATGTCAATGAGTACTAAGCGTAGAGTCGTTGAGATGGCGACTTTGCGACGAACAGTATAATTAGATGAATAAATTCTTTTTTTCCTTTATTTCTTACTAAGAAGTCAGAATTCATAGCTGGTATGTTTATTTAAAAAGGTGCTTTACATTCGCAGGCACGTTCCATAAACTTATTGTTAGTCTTGTATTAAAATAAAACTTTAATAACTTTGATAACTGTTCAGACCATTTAGGTAATTTTTTAAAGCATAGCTCTGTCGCAAAAAGAAATTAAGTCCCAAAATAAAAATACGATGTGAACTGTGGACTCCGAATAAATGTCAGACTAAAAGTAGGTCAGCCATAACGCGGATTACGGTAACTAGTGAGAAGGCTTCATAATCCCTACCCTTTACTAATCTTTTAAAGAAACGTCTTGGGTGTATCACTCTTTATATACGATGTAAATTAAAGAAAGCCAATGCCTATATTTGATGATTGCGATGAACGTCTCGCTTCACAATATATCTTACCTACCAGATAAAATAAATAAAAATACTTGCAGTTTGACATAACACTACAAGAGTGGTTAATAATTATGTAAGTACCACATACATAAAGTAAAATCGGCTCATAGTTTTGTGGAACAAAGAGAAGGTCCCCTATATTGAAAAAAATATTATATCTTTTCAATGTAATACCTAACAATTTCATATAACAATACTATGTCCATGGATGAACATGGACATAGTATTGTACTACGGTAATTAGAACAGAAACAATTTTTTGACAATAGATTGATTTACAAATAAACATACTACACATTATTCTATGAAATTTAATGAATAAATGAGAAAACCACTATTTGAATATATTACTAATAAGTAGTCGCGTCTCTGAAGGTTAACATTTCAAAGTCTTCTTGAACCGCTTCAGTATTTATGGTAATTTTCTTATTACACGTGTTAAACGTGTACTTACGCAATTCAAAATATTTAAACGGCTAAACTCTTTATTGAATGTAATAGTAAAGATTTTTATATAATGACTTTTTTTAAGTTTACACATTCAAAATATTCTACACACTTATTTTACTTGAACTTTAAATTATGAAAATTATAAAGTGAAAAAAACTCTCCTAGTCGCTTACTTTCATTCTATATTTTGCCTACAAATATTAGCAGGGAAATGCTTTAAATATTTAACGTCTACCACAACAGGATTATGTATGACTAAATGGGAAATACAAACGCTCACCGCAAGATATTCACAGAGGTGGAATAATCTCATTAGCTTACGGAAGGTTCACCTTAATTTATTTAAAAGCCGACAACAGAGGCTGTAGTCCTTACAATTTAACATATAAAATTATAAGTATTATTAAGAGGTATGAGAAATAAAAACTGTATGCAAGGAAAATTTACTTGTTAAAATATAATATTTATATTGAATTATCATTTTCTTGATCATGATTGTGCCAAGATACCCACATGAGTCGACGATAATTATCATTATGACTATTCTTAATAATTATTATTAGGGGAATTTCTATTCGGAATTAAATCTAGCGTATCATCTATATTTCTCTATCAAATATAGAGTTAACAAAAATAAGTTATTGTACGTATAATTATTACTATTTAATTACATTAGTGTTATTAATGTATCTTCTTCTTCTGTCTATAACAGTTCCCTTTTAAATATTTAGGTATCGTAGCTGCAATGCGTTCACCACTCTGCGATGTCAGTTTGTATTTTTAATAATTACCTACTAGCTTTTCAAACCTAAAGTCGGGAATTCGACACTTCAACGTCTATGTAATATCTGCCTAGATTTTTTATAGCAAAAGCCTATTGTGTGGTAAAATTATTGTATCGCATAGCGTTTCGTTTACCATTCAGATGATAAGATAATTAAGTTTTCCAACGCAAAGCCTTCTTGATGAGTATATACTGACAGCTGTTCGCCTGATACACCTATTCCAACCAAACTCCGAGTCAATCTTTTTCCGTATTATTTGATAAAAAGTGAACCCAACTCTCGTCTGAACTACATTTAATATTCATATAAAAATGCTAAGTAAGTATTGTAATAAAAAGCATTTGAAATTACGCTACTGTGTTCACCAAAAGTTAAGTGGACGAAATGAGTCATCAGAGAGTAGGCGAATTCGTATATTGTTACTTTAATGTTTCATTTTAGTACAGTTGTTTGTGTTTATTGTTCATACTAAATTATCATAACACAGTTGAAATGTAGTATATACAAACTCTGGACCGTGTATATTCTCCTACAACTTAAAATATATTTGTCACCTATATCAAATATAGATATTTTATTATGCCCTTCGTCCGATAATATGATAAACCGAAATCTTCTCTGGAATCCAATAATAAAAGGTTAAGTATTTCGCATTCTTATGATTTTTTTAACCAAAAAATATATTTTATTTATAAATTATTATGAATCATATGTTATATAAAAAGGAAATAAAATCCAATTTCGGGAAAACTACTCTAAAAGAGAAATGTCAGCTTTTATTTCTGTAATAGATGAAAAATTTAGTTCTATTACATAATTAATTAGAGGAGAACGCCAAAATTATTTATAGAAGGTTTTTGTTTGAGGATTTTTTTTATTAATATCTATAAGATCTTCCTCATAACTCCTCATAAATCAATATCATTAGGAAATCACTTTTACTTTCATCTTTATATCCCTTAAAGTACTTAATATTTTCACAATTATTAAGTACTTTAAGGGACTCAAATCATAAGCTCCTTTACATTTGAGATGGACGTAGCTAATACTGTGGCTAAGCTGCAGCTTATCCACTGCCGGATTCTGAAAAAGCCTTCCGAATGGACCAATTATCTAAAACGGTTTTGGTATATGGAATAATTTTATAAAATGGCTTGAGACCGTTTCTTCAATTGTAATTAATATTTATTCTCAATTAAAGTAAGTATAAATAGTAAGTACTTATATCTCAATTATAAATAAGATTCAGCGTGGATATAAAACGAACTTATTTTTAGTGATAATTTATATAGATAAACGTGTTTACCTCAGAAGTATTTTTATTCATGCTTTAAAAATATTCAAAAAAATTGAAATAGATAACAGAGTAATAAAGGCGTATTATTACGCTATACCTAATTCGTTATACGAAACAATCGCATGAAAAATCTAATCTCTAGTGATTGTAGAAAATGACCCAATTTTTACCTTATTTCTTCGCAATGCCCTGAGTATACGTCAAAATAAATCTTGAATCATAAATCAAACCTGTCACACACCAGTACGTACTCTATAGGTATACACTATACTGCCTGGAATATCTCCGCTCTGCCTGGGTCTAGGCTAACAATAGAGGTTGAACTTTTACAAATCGTCTGTCATGTGGCAAGGTCGCGCTAGCTTTGTGCCGTACCAATAACCTGTATTTGAACACTAACATAGATTGTCTGTAGACAATAATTACATGTTTTTATTATTTGTAATAACTTCCTGAACTTTTAGATCAAATAGTGAATCGTCATTGTTTTACTATTGACTTTTATTTTATTTGTTTCGATCGGAATCCAGCTTTTGCTTTAAATTATATCTGGGGGCACGGTAGTGCCCCCGCCAAGTCGAGCAAAAAGTGGCACGGCCGTACTATCCTTTTCTCGAAGTAGTTCGGGCCATTTTCGACCCCCTATAACTTCGTTGTGGATAAAACTAGAATCCTGAATTTTCAGTCACTAAGCAGACATTGTATAAACTCGGTATATTTCAAATATCATTCTGTGATACCAGTTGAACCAGTAGTTTAAGAATTATAACTAGTCAAAGTTTGATAATTTGTCACTCACTCACTGACTGACCGATCATCAAAACTCTAAGGCACTTCTAGCAGACATAGAAACTTGAAATTTAGAATAAAATTAGTGTTTAGTCTATAAATCAAGGAAAAACTACAATATTTTGAAATTTCGGTCCAGTTTTCTAGATATACAATTTTTTTTTGTATTTCTGTATGTAATGAATAACTTAAAAACTACTGGACCGATTTTAAAAATTCTTTTACCGTTAGAAAGCTACATTATCACTGAGTAACATAGGGTATTTATTACTAGAAAAAATAGAGATCCTTAGAAATCCCTACTAAAAACAACCCAAGGTGTAAAAAAATTAGCCATAAAATGTCTTTCACCGCATGTGCTGCGGAAAGTATTGATGATAGAACAAAAAAACGTTCTACAATATTATAGAACATATCAAAATCTACAAAAAACTTCACGAGACCATATGTCCAACTATTGTAGTTATGTCACTATAACTACTTTTTTACATTAAAAAGTTGATAAAAAGGCCGATCAAAATCAGACTATGTTATCCATAGCTTTGTATTAATTCTTATCCAAATAAACTAAGAAAAAGACTATCTACAAAAATAAATGAGATGCCATCAAAAACATAAATTGTAAAAAAAGCCAAGTCTTGCAACTCAGTTCTTCTATCGTAAAAAGTTGTGAGATCCATATAATACCAAGTCGGTCAATTTATTCAGTCTCTACTGAAGGATCCTTCTGTCTTAAGTAATTACATGATAAGCTAACCTAACAATTTCTTATAGTGATCGTATCAATGCCAATATTAAAAATCTTTGATGTTTAAAATAAATAGATTGACTTGGCAATCGCACTAAACAATCTAATTTAATATAATATGTATTACTTGTGAGATACATTATGTTTTTAATAAAATAAAAAAAGATACATTGTGATTTCATGCGATAGCCGAGCCAATCTATTTATTTTAAACATCAAAGATTTTTAATATTGGCATTGATACGATCACTATAAGATATTGTTAGGTTAGCTTATCATGTAATTACTTAAGACAGAAGGATCCTTCAGTAGAGACTGAATAAATTGACCGACTTGGTATTATATGGATCTCACAACTTTTTACGATAGAAGAACTGAGTTGCAAGACTTGGCTTTTTTTCAATTTATGTTTTTGATGGCATCATAATGTTGGGAAAGCACAAAATTCTGTAACATACATACATACATATACATCACGCCTCTTT
The DNA here is from genome assembly GCA_905404175.1 of Anthocharis cardamines. Taxonomy (NCBI): domain Eukaryota; kingdom Metazoa; phylum Arthropoda; class Insecta; order Lepidoptera; family Pieridae; genus Anthocharis; species Anthocharis cardamines. Next base: position 9,595,834 of record FR989959.1, read on the forward strand.
CCCATTGGGGTAGGCAGAGATCACGGAATTCCATATGCTCTAATCCTTACATACCACTTTCGCTTCTTCAAATTCTGTAACAGTTTTTACTAAATTGGTAGTCTGGATTTAATAATTTGTGTTTATCTGGAGGTAATAAAAACTGTTAATAAAAAATGTAACAGTGCTTAATGTTTATTGCTTATATCTACAAGAGTGGACCCTATAGGATACAGTTGTGTACAGAAGTAAACATTTTACTTGTACATTGTAGTACTTAATTTTTTTGTGCCTTACCTCTTATTGCCTTTTGGTGTTTCATCCTATGACACTGATCACAAATCATTACCTGAGCCACCTGCCCGTTTGCTATTCTATAAAAAAAACCATCGGCTTGTTTAAAGAGGAAGTATCATGACGCCCGACAGGGGTTTAATTTAGTAAGTAATTCCTAAAGTTCATTCATCGACCGATTTTAAGCATAGTTAACCTGACAATGCGATGTTTTCCATGTCACATTCCAGCAGAAGTCTCTTCCTATTATGCCGATTGTTTGCCTAAAAAAAACAACAAAAATCAGAAATAAAATAAAAAAGATACAAGAAAGGTATTAAAGTGAAATAAAGAGATAATCCAAAAGTGACAATAGAAGTCTTGACGTCATTGTATTGTCTGCAATATTGGCATTGAATCTATATCGGGCAGGGTTGGGTCAAAATTATATCCGTTCTTAGAAAGCTTTTAACGGTACTGGTCACGCCTGCTCGTTCATTCTAAATCTATTCTTGTAACCCTTTGTTTGTATAGGGCCTATCTGATCACATCGATAAATCAGATTCCGAGTCAATGTTTGGCTTAGTTTTCATATTAAAACGCAACATAGGAATGAATAACTTGGTTTTTAATTAGACGCATGTGAAATTCATAAAATTCATGACTCTTGAAGTCCTCTGTGTAGGACAGAAAGCTTTCGGAGCACTTAAAAAGTTGAAAAATTACTTGGAAATATAGTGAAAAGTAATTGACCAAAGTAAACTAGTGTCATACAAAAAGTATACTTATATTATATTCATTTTACTTAGTTTTTTACTATTTTATTTCTTGGGAAAAGCACATCTACTAGAACCAGACAAGACTTAGAAGACTTTTTATTGTTTCTTCAGGAGATAAGTAACTACCTTCACTTTGGTGAGAAAGGAGATATATAAAAGTATATCAGCTATACTCATATTATAAAGATGAAAGATTTGTTTGTTTGTTACAATTTTACTCAAAAACTACTCGACTGATTTTAAAAATTCTTGCACCAATAGAAAGCTACATTATCAGCAAGTTTTTTGTGTATATTACACACATTGCACCCGTGCGCAGCCGGGCGTGTTTCTATTAACTATTAAAAAAAACAAAAAGCTTTGTGTCGTTAGTGTGATACAAAACTACAAACAATAGACCGAGAATACTGAACAAATAGTACGATGCAAGCGGTTTCTACTAAATAATGCAAATGAAAACGAAAGCTCTCTAATTGCTTCATACATGCAATATGCCAACGCTGTCGGTCGTGTTTATGTTAATATACTAAATAGATAGAATACAATATGATCAATATCAAGATCGATAAATATAAAATTGAAAGTTCTTTTGATAAATTAAAAAAAATAACATCTTAAATAGAACAATAACAGGAAGTTACTAAAAACATTTTGAAGAGTCCGAGTTAATTTAATAAAAAAAACTGGCAATAATTTATAATAGTTTTAATATCAATCAGTTAATAACATGTATTATGTAAGTTTTATTATGATGCACTCAGCTAGATACCAATTTATCGTTCAGCAATTGTCTCTAGAGTTTAGTATACAGTTATTACGGAGGCTAGGAACTTGTAATTTAATGGTATTACGAGTCACTTACAATAACATTGTTAGAACAGTATATTCATGTTCAATAGCTTATGCTTTGAATAACTTTGTTAGCAATACTTTAACAGGGGAGTACGTTATTTAATAACTGTTATACAACTGTAATTCCATGATTATAGTTAAGTTTTATTTACATAAGCTAATTTTGTATTCCTATCGTAGTAGCGCAGTAAAGTTGGTGATGTAATAATTATAACACAACATAGAATATCAAATAGTGTGTAGGTACAATGTTACATTCTATGGTGTTTTATTATAAAGATTGAAGGTTTACCATTTTGGACGGGCTCGGCGCGTTTGCTAGAACACCTACGGTACGCTCCGATGGGTCGTGGGTTCGAATCCCACCGGGACGACATATTGAAAATTTTCTGTAAGTAGGTCTTCCCCACATCTGGTAACTTCAGACATTTAACGGGTGGGAGATGTAAAAGTATTCTTGAACAATAAATAAATTTAAAAAAGAAAGTCACATACTGTGAAAGAAGCCTTATGTTATCTAGTAAAATAATTGCAAACCTTGTAGTTTCCGCGCTCTCAAAACTAGTTTTAAAGCCTGACTTAAATTTTCTATTTTTGGCAACCATTTCACATTACTTACAGTTAAAAGTTAGAACGAGTTTTGTCAGTGCACAAATAGAGCAAAACAACCGAAGTGCACTTCAGACCTATATAACTGCCCTACATTCCCAGAGCGATGTCCACTTCATCTATGAGATTTTATGCCGATTGTAATGTATTATTCTCTCTGCTGCTTAATGGGGTAACGTAATGAACAGTAATGTATTGCTTTTTGGCCCCAAACTGAATGAAAGAAAGTCCAATGTGCCATGGACAATATCGAACTGCATACATGCCATAATTAAAATATATATGTAACCAATATTATTCAATAGCTAATATAAAAGCTGGCCCAAGTGGTTGAGTTATATGTTTAATTCTTTCCATGGTTCGCGGTCCATCAGTATCCTGCTAAAAGTAGCCATTCCGACCCGGCGAGAATCTTACCCGTGACCTTTCGATAGCGAAAGTCATCTATTGATCATCTATCTACACGTGTTTGTCGGTCCATCTTTTACGACAAGACTAAAACAATACATGGACAGAGATTATACCAGTATGCGCGAAACAAGAAAAACATAATTGAAATCGAAGCTTTGTGTTTGCGATGAAATGCAATACGACTTTTCTAGGGGAAATAGCCTCTATGAAACAATCAAAAATGATAGATCAATTTTAATAGGGACTCAATCAAAAATCGATTACCGAGCAAGCTAACTAAATAAAGCTAATATATATTTATCGATATAATAGCTAGCTACTATATCGATAAATCATAATAGCCATTTCACTTTTTAGCCAGAATTATCTACTTATATTCCTGCCGTGGTGAAACAGAATATTTTATTTCATTGCAGTGTGCGATATTATTAATTAATGTAGAGACTAGAAAATATCTACACAAATATTTGTCGGAAGCCAAAAAGCGCTATCTCCACTAAAGAGATTTTCGTGATTATTTTCCGCTTTTTGACTTATGACGTCAGCCAGCCTTGTGACTGTCTATCTGTTATATTGTCATGACTAAACGGCTAAATCTATTTTAAAGAAATTTGGCATGGATATATTTTTTATGTGATTTGAATACCTATTTTTGTTGACAGGTGCAATACCAATGGTAACAGCGACTGTGTATTGCGCACCAGCCCCACTGCGCTATACTGCGCTCATCGTTTACTGCCTCGGAAGCTTACTAGGCTTATATAAAGTAAGATGTTTTCTCGATTATTTACACTGGCTACACACGGAACGGGCAATCTGTCAAAAGATTCTCTTGGTCTCCAAATTACGTAAACATTTCTATAATAAACTAGTATCACGACTTAACTAATAGGTAAATACGAGTTCGATTTAAAACATAAGGTAATATAAAGCTGATTCTTGGAATATCTTGCAGGGGACGAACCTCTTACGTTCAAAATGTTTATCCAATCTGAATGACGTATAAATACGTATCTACTAAACAAATGACGTCTTGAATTTATTTAATCACCTGTCACATTCTTATTTAATCTGACTGTAACCGTTTGAAAACAAGGTCACCGTATAATTTGGACATGATATTTTTGATGTTAAACAATTTTGACTTACCCCAGTACCTACTGCTGTAATTAAATAGGAATGAATTGTGTAGGACACACATATATAACTATAAATATGCTTTCTATATTCTAATATATTGAGTATTATCAGTGGCGGATTTCCACATTTCCAAGGTGTAGGCTATTAACTACCCCCCCCCAAACCCCCACTTCTTACATTAATATAATATATAGAGTTCGATAACTGGTTCGGGACGGCAGACTACCTGTTTTGCTATAAGATATACAAGTTTGATATTTCGTTGAATGACGTCATAAAAACGGAGTAACAGGATACTTAATTGACCATACAAATACATAATATTAGGATAGTGTTCTTATCAAAAAAGGGAAATAAGAAATATAATTAAACTGAATAATAAAAAAATAATTAAAAAAAACTTTAATTATGACTATTCACGGTTGCAATATTTCTAAAGTCATGGCGCTAATCATAGACCATGCCGGTGTGAATACCCCATGTATTCCACCTTATAATGATAAAGTTATTTGTATAACAGGCAATGCGTGCATGGTCGCCATGGGAAAGACGGCTGTGTTTCGCTGCTCCATTCTGCATGCGACTGCTATTGGCCGGCGCGAGGGCAGCACGATTCGGTGGAGGAGACCCGCATGCTATACTGCACGTATTCCTACAGGTAGAGATTAGATGATTAAGTATGTGTGTAATGGAGATCCCGGGGCTTTCCTACTTCTTGCGCTGAAGACGGCCACCGTGGGGTTTTAGTCGGTAAGCTCGCGACGTCTTGAGTCTCTTGACTCCTTGGAGTCCGGTTGCGAGGGACGGACCGTCGCCGCCCTCAATGTGGCGGGTATCATCGATGATTTCCCGAAAAAAAAAACGTATGTGTGTATACGAAGATTCACATCTAAAGCATTGTTCTAAGACAGGGTAAGCTTGCCCACATCATCAATCGTCTCGGTTTAGTAACCGCGAATCCAATTAACCGTAGATGTCATTATGATAAAACTTCATTGGCTTCATTTCGAGCAGTGGATATAGTTTATATAAAATGCAATTTCACGCAGGGCCTGGACCCGCATTAAAACTAAACGAAGCTAGTGATAATAACTACTACAAGCATAATATATTCACTATTTATTCAATTTCAATAATTATTCATTTAAAAATTCCTACGTACCGATGACAGTTGCTAGTGATACCCTGAAAACTGAATGCTGTGTTTGACCGAATTCCCTATCTACACATGAGCATAACAATACGCTGTGGAACGCTGTGTCAACAGAGGAAACTTATTTCGTGGCTATCTATTTCGAGAACTTATAATATTAATAAAACTTATATTATTATTATAAGTTCTCGAAGTAAACAGCCACTCAATGTCAATCAAGTCTATCAATGCCACTTAACTTTACGCATAACGGGGACAGGGATTATGACTTCACTAAATCGAAAGCCTCAATTAGTCTTTAGAAATTGTAATAAAAATGGTCAGAACCTGAACATCCAACGTGACCTAGATCAAATATAATCCACATTACATAATGCTGCAACCCTTATGTAAGTGTGGATTAAATCGTATTGACGTATGTGACCAAGAATGGGGCCAATAGTTACAGATACACTGACTTACAAGTTCAGTGACCCAATATCGAGGAATAATAATGGCATCTTCTGGCAGGAGTCCAAATCATTTCAACCTTACCCTATTCACATTCTTCCTATATTATATGATGTCAGCAATCACCACATCAGTGGTGACTTTACATGAGATAAACATCTAAACACAAGATATAAGTATATAAGTTCAATGTTAAAAAATATATATATAGAATCGAGGCTCGCTGAATCATATCGCATTCATTTAAGGGGAGTATAGACTTGTATGGAAATTACGTTTAGGCCTGTGACTCACGTTAATTTTCAACATTTATCAGTCTATGTGAGAAAGATAATAATCAATTTGTCACTAGTCTAGACCCCCAAGTCAAAAGTACGATATGTTCCGATGATGTAACCTTGTTGAATATTTTTATGTTTTCTAAGCTGCCAAGGCCTCGAAAGAGGCTAAATGTGCTGAAAAAATAAACACCCGAAACATGACTTTCAACAACTACATTCACAAAGTAAAAACCGTTACATTCTAATTAATTGAGATAAAATAAATGCTTTATTACTCATTCCTACATACTCGGGTAATTTAAAAACGTTAGTTCATCTTACATCATGCCTCCCTGGAAATACAATAACACTACATTTTTTATGGACTGACAACCAACTGCAAACAAGCAAGCAAGCAAACAGACTGTCGGATAAGTTGATGTTAAATTATCACCTGCGCTCATAGACATTTGCAACACCAGAGAACTCGCTGTTGCGTTGTCGGTCTTTAAAAAATGAGAAGGCTCTTCAGAAAATTCCTAAGAAAACGCACTGTATGGATTTTTAAGCATCGAGGATATTTAGTGATAAGAAAATATGTAATACAGTATGTACAAAATAAATTTTCACATCAATACGACGTATCCGTAGAACAAAGTCGGATATGATTATACTACCAAGTCTTTTTTTTGTGTTTGTAAGGCTAAACTGGCCTATTTAAGTTACTAGTAAAATCAAAATTTTAAAAAATACAACAGTTGTTCGATGTTAGCAGTCGTATAATAATTCATGAAGTTAATTTCTCCACAGAATAAGGTCAAGTATAAAAAAAGCGTCATGCAGAAGTAACTTTGTTCCACTTACACGTCGAATATCGGCGACTTAACATGTAAGGGGAGGTGGGGTGGAAAGCTTGTCGACTTTTGGAAAAACGCCCATTGACCGAAATAAATATTTCAATGCAGTTAAAAGTACTAAAACTGAAACAGAAAATAGTACGTGACTGAACTAGAAAGTAGTTAAAATAGGTCAGGAGCTAAATGCTTAAACACTGAGAGCGCACAAATTGAATATTGGCAGTACTTTTTAATTCATTAAACCGAAGTTGTTAAATTGAAAGAGATCAACTATTGATACGAATGAAGTTTTAACTAATAAACTGACTGTAATTTAAATAAAATACTTTATATCGGATTAAAATGTGTATTTATACTTATTGTTTAAATTAGCTTCAGTCTGGCCCGTGACCACGGTTGCTGAAAAGCATCCGAAGCGATTTAAACAATATAAATAATAAATCGCGTTTTAATCCGGATATTTAAATGTGTGATACTCGCTTTAATAAAAGAAAATATTACTGTAATTTAATCAATTATTATTTGCTTTTATACCTAATTTAGTAAATTTTTTTAATCGTATAAAAATAGACAAGTGTTAGTGAAGCCTATCAAGAATATCAGACACGGGACACCTATCAAGGATAAACTGTCAACCTAAAACTTGTCATCGCGAAATCAAGAGTCAGAAACGACTTTTTTATCTATGGACAGTGGTTCTTGACCCGGACGGAATCTACATATATATCCCACCCACCCGTTCAGTGACCGACGCGAGGTGACTAGACGTAAAGATATAGAAATTATGAATGTGTTGAATCCTAACGAAGGAATTTTATAAAAAATTGAAAGGTTTTTGAAGATTCCGAAATACACATCATAAGCTATTATGTACAATATTATATATATTGTAGTTTAACATTGGAGATCCCAGGTTTGAATTCCGGCGAAACAAAGTTAAAAAAAAATAGTTTCGGTAAGACATGGCACATCATATTATTTAATCATCAGATAACAAGGATACATAATTGTTAGTTACAGCTTAATTCTAATGTTAGTACAAAATTGACGGGCTCGTTGGCGCGTTCGGTAGAACACCTGCCGTGCGCATCGATGGGTCGTGGGTTCGAATCCCACCGGGAGCACATGCTTATAATTTTCTGTAAGCATGTTTTCCCCACGTCTGGTAACTTCGGGCATTGATCGGGTGGGAGGAATATCTAAATTCCGACCGGGTAACGAACCACCGTTCATAGATGGAAAAGCCGTGAAGTGCAAATTGTGCGTTTCGGTTTCAGTCTATGGATTTCCGAATGCTCGAAGTAAAAATTAGGTCGACAGCGCATCATTGACTGATGTTCTGTGGCTGAGGTATCACCTACCATCAAGTGAACCTCATGCTCGTCTGTCGATATCTGACATAAAAAAAAAAAAAAAAAAATCTATTCTAAAATCGATGATTGATGATGATGACTCGCCAATTTGCAACGACAGATGATCACTTCTTGTTTGTTAGGAAAAATGATCCTGATGAAACAGACACAGTAATGCATACCTACGCCCCATGCCCCACTAGGGGAATTTGGAATTCACTTTGCCATAACTCTCTCATAGCTCTATACGTACTCTTTAATTCTGAACAAATTATTAACACGCAAATATTTAAAAGTAAAAGTAAATTTAATTTATATTTAATACAAGTAGGGTAAACTCGCTTGATAACGTCATAGATGAAATTAGGTAGGGTCAATACATACCATACTCCAGGGGCTGTGGAGCGTGTAATTCGATCAGGGATATGATAAGAAGCGAGCTCCTGGTTCGTGTTACATTATTAATGTAGGGCGATTAGCAATAAGAAAGTGAGTATTTTTTATTTTTACTAGCGACCCGCCCCGGCTTCGCACGGGTCTAGATTCTCTGACAAAAAAGAGCAGGGGTTGGTAATAGAGGAGTGAAAATATAGGGTTGTATGTATTTTTAATGCCACATTATAAAAAATAAAAACAAAAAAAATTGTCAAAAAATTAAAAAAAATGTTTAAGGGTGAACAACCATTATCACTTAGGGGTATCAAAAATAGATAGTAGCCGATTCTCAGACCTACTGAATACGCATAAAAAATTTGGTAAAAATCGGTAAAGCCGTTTCGGAGGAGTACGGTAACTAACATTGTGACATGGAAATTGTATATATTAGATATTTAGCCCGTAGATGCCAAAAGTGTTAATGGGGCAGTGTGTCTGTTTCACTAATCATGTTTTTTTTTAAAGCAAATAGGAGGTCTTCTGTGCTCTCTCTGGTCGAAACATTTTTTTTTAATCGATATCGATATGAAAATATATCTAAAAAGTTATAATTTAGATAGCAAATTCCATACCACGGAGGTTTATAATATAAACATATTATGGTATGCTAACTTAGTTAGATTAAAAAAATATTGTTCCTATTTAATATCTTGTTTCCCCGGAATTCGAAGTTGGGACCTCCGGTGCCAAAAATCAACACGCATACCACTTCCGCTACTGAGGTAGTCCAGAAGTAAGTTGTGAGCAATAATAATTTATGCTATAGGTATATATATTTAAAAGTATTTAAAATCATAAGTAAATAGGTACTCGGATTTTTATACTCTATTATCGATCGTACCTATCATTTTGGGGCTTTGAATCATATTGGAGCTTTTATTGTATAATTTGTTATTTGAATCTTACATTGACATTTATTATTAATTTCTGCTAATATATTTCTTTTTTTTTATGTCAGATATCGACAGACGAGCATGAGGTTCACTTGATAGTAGGTGACACCCCAGCCACAGTACATCAGTCAATGATGCGCTGTCGACATAATTTTTACTTCGAGCATTCGGAAATCCATAGACTGAAACCGAAACGCGCAATATGCACTTCACGGTTTTTCCATCTATGAACGGTGGTTCGTTACCCGGTCGGAATTTAGATATTCCTCCCACCCGATCAATGCCCGAAGTTACCAGACGTGAGGAAAACATGCTTACAGAAAATTATAAGCATGTGCTCCTGGTGGGATTCGAACCCACGACCCATCGATGCGCACGGCAGGTGTTCTACCGAACGCGCCAACGAGCCCGTCAAAATAATAATAATTATTGTTTTTTCCTTATAAAATGAATAAAGAGATCTCTGTAATTTCCTGAAGATTAAACTTGTATCTACATTCTACATGTTATCTATATTCTCAGAATAAGAACAAATAAATAATAATATTATTTCACGGGTAATACATATCGCTTTTCTCTATTGTGCATTTTGAGCCATTTTCTTTTTATTTCACTAATCATTTTTAAAAAAAATTTTTTTTAAATGCAGTAAAACATTTAACGACTTCATAGATTTTAATTAGCACACCAAAATCCTTCGGAAATACTAAAGCAGTTTTCTATAATACCATAAAAATTACTAATTATAAAGTTTATACTTGTTTATTCAATTAAATTCAAAGATAAAATACGTAATCATCAAAAATATAGTTTTGTAATTCACTTTCACTGGACTTTAAATTGATTTTGTTGTCTTTTTTTAACGCGAGACAGGGAGAGAGAGAGTGGGAGAGAGTCTCCCCGCGACCACGGTTGCTGAAAAGCATCCGAAACGTCGGGATAAATAATTTAAACAATATAAATAATAAATCGCGTTTTAATCCGGTATACAGTATTTTATTTAAATGATACATTTGTTTTTAAACACTAATAAAAAAGTTTTTTAATCAACCGTAAAGTAAAAAGAATAATATATACATAATAGGTTCTTTTCAGATCAAAAGAAACCCTATATCCACTTATTACAATGAAATGAAGTATTATTACATATTGTTAACATCTTATAAAGTTGAATTACATCCACATTTATTTAAAAGCATTATAGATTAGAAATGAATTTGCTGTTAATAACCGGACAGTACAGTTCACGTTGAACGTAGTCAGTGTTAAGATAAACTTGAATATGGCAAGAGTAATAACGAAATAATATTTTCATCTCCTCCGAACAAACGTAAAACGTCATATCCGCTGGACCGATTTAGATGATATTTTTTCTGATTTTAAAAATTCTTTCACCAACAGAAAGCTACATAATATTATCAGCTAGTCATGTTACTCGCTGATAATCTAGCTTTCTCGCTCGTTTTGCGTATAATACCTATACATCTACATTGCATCCGTGCGAAGCAAGGGCGTGTTGCTAGTTACAAATAAAGCACATTCACGAAAACCTTAGCCGTTAATTTTCCCACGCCATATAAACAAATCCAAAAATAAATGTTCAGGTTACAACTTGTTTATTGGTTGTATTCCAGGTAAAAACGAAACTTGTTTATTGTTTTTTTAGTAGAAGAAGCGAAAGTGGTATGTAAGGATAGGAGCATATAGAATTCCGTGATCTCTGCCTACCCCAATGAGAAAGAGGCGTGATGTATATGTATGTATGTATTCCAGGATGCAGTATCCCTGGGCGGAGGAGTAATCGGCGCTCTCCACATCCCGGAGAAGTGGTTCCCCGGGACGGTGGACCGCTGTCTCAACTCACACAACATCATGCATGTACTCGTCGTGCTGGCTGTCTACTCTATGCATCAGGTGATATTTATTTTATGTTAGATATCGATAGACGAGCCTGAGGTTCACTTTATGGTAGGTGATACCTCAGCCTCAGAACATCAATCAATGATGCACCATTGACCTACTATTTATTCGGAATTCATAAACTGAAACCGAAAAGCGTTATAAATACACTTTTTTCCATCTATGAACGGGTTCATAGATGGAAAAAGGGTCGGAATTTCGATATTCCTCCCACCCGTTAAATGCCCGAAGTTACAAGCGTGGGGAAGCCATGTTTACAGAAAATTATAAACACGCCGTTCCGGTGGGATTCAAACCCACGACTCATCGATGCACGGCAGGTGTTCTACCGAACGCGCCAACGAGCCCGTCATTTTAAGACATATATAATAATAACATCATTAACATATTTAAAGACCTAAATTTCCACGGAATAAATAAAATTATCTGTTCTGTGCTCATTTCAGTCACTTCCTTCACCGGCCACATTTTGTGAGATACGTGGTCTTGCTTTCGGACCAAATTTAAATTCTGTAATTTTTGCGGTATACAAAGCACTATGCCACTATTATTATAACCTCCCACTATATGTTAAATAGACGTCCTATCCTCAATTCACTTCAGCTCCAAAAAGAAACATTGCAATATCGAGATTGAAACTCCGTTACGTTTATTGAACCGGATAACTCTTTTGGTTACACCAGTTTAAGAGGAAAGTGGCGTTTTTAGGTTATAATATTTCTCGTATCTCATTAATTTAATGTGAATTTTTCCTCTTCAGTTGTGCGCACGGGATAATTTTGTGTCTGTTACATTGATCGTTTTTGCAGGTTTTGATCAGTATTCAGCAAGACTAAGGCATCCTTGTAATTAAATTAACGTAATTCACGTGACGTAAACAACGTAATACATCTTCTCCACACTTTGGGAAACTGTCCACTGAAAAGTCGTAAAATTTTTGAAATTATTCTCTTCAATTCCAGGTGACAACCAAAGACCTTGCGTGGATGTCTCGCGTGGACTGCCGCTCTCCGCTGCGAAACCTCTGACAGCTGCCGAGGCACCTTCCATCCGACTTCCTTTATCCCTAATAACCACTCAATCCTATAAAAAATATTAATTGTAAAGCGAACTAACAATTGTATTATCATATTTATGGAAAAGTATGCGACTCTGAATGTGAAAAAGTATTTTATTAATTCAGTCGATTCGGCGATAATGAGAATAAAAAAATGTGACTAAAGTTAAAGCTAAATGAATGAGCGCTACCTCTACATATATCATTATATGATTCCCAAAAGTTATGAGGGTGAAGTATCTCATTTTATCATTAAGGTCCGTATTCCTGATGTAACACAAGCACAAAAACTATTCTTGAGAATTTAATTGTCCAAACGTCTTAGAAGAAAAAGTACCAAAACTACATTTCAACCTGAGTCCCATCTTGGAATACGGGCCTTTAACATTTCGTAGTTCAAAAAGCTAGTAGACAGATTTATGCTTTTAAAATAGATTAAGGAAATAAAGCAATATCGTTCAACATTTAGAAAGAATTTCAAATGTATGTGAATAGTTCAATTATATAACAATATTTTCTAAATACAGATAAGTTTTAGATGACAATATAATGGCCTAGAAATAGCATCATTATTTTTAACGCCTTTCTAATGTTTTTGGTGATTATGAAAACTACAATAATATTATTATATAGTTTAAAGAAACGCGGCGGTATATATCTAGTTTAGTGTTAAGATTTTATAATAAGTACCACCTCTAATTTTTTTTTGTAATTTTTAGAAAAATCCCTCAAATAATTTGAATATACTGATCTCTTATTTATTTATTGTCCATTTTGAGACGGCATTATAATAGTAATATAACCGATTTCACATGTGTGTGTAACGTACAAACACATGTGGGATAAATTCGTATCGTCCATTACTACTACAAAAAGATTGCTCAAAATTAAGTATTTACTTAACTTTGCACGTGATTGAGCTCTTGTTAATTATTTATCTCTCTTATTTACAACCTCATCGAGCTATGTAACTATGTATGTATAGTTATAAGTTTAACAAGCAATTTTTGATATTAAGTCAACACCGAGTTTTGCATAATTTCATATAAATTAATACTAAAACAGTATTTTGATTTAAATAATGTATTGTATTAGCATTAAACAAATAATAAAACTGCAATAGTATTAATAAAAAAAACAAGGAAAAACTTAGCTTCAACTAGTATTAATAATATTGATAAATAAAAGTAGAAAAATTAAAACTTGACTTTCTTAAAATTTAGTATCTTTAACTAGAAATCAATTAAAAGACCAATCGGTGTGTTTTTGTAATGTAGAAACTCTATCGCTTGTCAATAGTTAGTAAAATTTTCGGCCATAATTTTTAATATCATAGTCGGGCCAATGCAAAGGAATTATTGCTTTTCTTTTCTAATATTGTATTTACAGTAACTATAAATACGGGATTATAAAAACCTAAAGAAAAGAAACTAAAATTAACAGAAAACCAAGAAAGAAATCTGATTTGTCAGTATCTTCAAAAATGACGACAGCGCCCTTGGTCCGACTATAGTATTTTTTCTATAGCTATGATAGTTATCTAGTCAGTTTTAAAGCTAAGTCGCGTAGATAGATAGCCAAAAGCAATAATAGATATTAAGAAATTTGACAAAAGTGGTAGTACCTAATAAAACGTACAAATTGTTAGAACTGCGTCGCAAACGGCGTTATAGAACTTTTGTCAAAATTCATTGTTTTACATTCGATTTATGTAGGTATATTAAAGTTGAAATAGTAGTTATTAAGTAATTAAATAATAAGAAAGTTTTATTATACCGAGTAGGATGCATTATAATAAGGTAGTAACTTACAAACTGTAGATAAATATTAATTTAAGTAAAGTTATTATTAAACGCGGCTTTACACGAAAGTGGTCTTTTAAATTATGGTTGAATAAATAATACAGTCTAGCCGCATGCAAATTACTAATAGTAAGGCGGTCGCACTTTGGTTGCGTTTTTGTACTAATTATACTCGTACGAACACGTCGAATACGCACGAACGATCCCAACACTCCGAGTACCTACTAATGCCTCGCACACTCTATGCGAACTATTTTTTTTTATGAAGAATAAGTAAACATTTGACCGCAATCCTGCCTAATGGTAAGCGCGGATGCGATCTAAATGGGAGCATGCTTACTTAGAAGAAGCCTATGCACTCTGGCTTTGAAGACGTCAAAATTGTAAGAATCGGGAAAGACAGACCCAGGTAGAGAATTCCATTCCTTGGCGGTTCGGAGGATAAAGGAGGAGGCGTACCGTTTCGTACGAATATAAGGTACATCAACCATATAAGGATGAAATCCCACTCTGTGTCTGGCCGATGGTGAAAGTAGTAAAAAAACTAGTCGTTAGTTCCGACATACGAAATCAGTCTCAACTTACTCGGAGTTTTTAGGCGTTCGTACGTTAAATTCGATATGGATATAGAAACAGTAGATAGTCTGGTCTTGAAAAAGTTACTGTATTTAGTTAAAGCTGATTGTGGCTAAAATATAATCAAATGTATCTTTATTTAGTACTGGCGTTTCAACGCAGAAAAACGGAAGTTGTGTGCGCTGTGTGCGCGTTCAATTCGTACGTCCAATTACGTACGTTAACGTACGATACAAATTCGTGTCCAATGTGCGACTGCCCTAATAAGACCGTCACTTGTACCTTTGTTTTCTATTTTGATCCATTTATTTTGTGGTAGACAAAGTAATTTTCCATTTCATTTTAAGACATAAACATATGACGCAAAATGACACCTTTCGTGGCAAGTGCTTAAGGTAGGTAATCAAGATGGAACACTTCTGATAAACTTATTCTGAATGACTAACAAAATATAATTAAACATTAATGTCGACAACCGGAAGATATAAAAAAATATTATCATTCTTATTATTTATTTTATTCATTTATTATTTACCAAAATATAAGAATTGCATTATTTTAAACGTTATAAATATCACAGAGCCTAGCACGAATTTGCGAGAAAGTATTTGAATTAACCATTGTAAAATAAGGTAATATATAGTTGTGAAGTATTAATTCTAATTAATATTATTTTATATCAAATTATTTATATAATCGCCTATATACAATAGAATAACTAAATATTTATTTGTACTTACAAAATATGTTACCTACTTATATATATATACAATTACCATTATATTAAAATACAGTATAAATAAAATACAGATAATCCTTATATTGCTGTTAATGCGAATTCATACTACCGATCGAGATCTAATGGAGTTATCTAGAAAGACGTTCGGACTACGCTGTAATATGTTGATATAAATATGTACATATAGTGTTGTTACAACGTTTTAGAACTGAACGATATATGTTTTATCTTTTCTTCTGTAAATAGTGTTAAACAAAATCACTAACCATGTGTTCCTACTAATATAGACACACGCAAACACATAAAAAAACAAAAAAAAAACAGTTACAATGTAGGTCTCTGAAATAACACTACAGATCTTGATGCAGAAAAGTTGTCTAAGTTGAGTAATATTGAAACATTATAGAGATATCTCTTATAACCACGTCGAAGCACTTACT
Source organism: Anthocharis cardamines (assembly GCA_905404175.1). Taxonomy (NCBI): domain Eukaryota; kingdom Metazoa; phylum Arthropoda; class Insecta; order Lepidoptera; family Pieridae; genus Anthocharis; species Anthocharis cardamines. The sequence goes on from FR989959.1 coordinate 9,611,811, forward strand.
AGGCACTAATTCTAATGTTAGCAAACCTCTCCACAAGCATCGAATTCTCTACGTTTTCCTATTGTATTCTTTTGAAGATTTATCTCACAAAATACGTCTTGTTTCACTTAACGCAACTAATTAATCTTAACTAAATGTTTTGTATTTCAAAATGCATACAAAAAATCATTATTTATTATATTATCATTAGTTCTTTCTAAAACTAATTTGGCTGTCATCGTATTAACTCTTAAGTACTAATCATATTGTGTAATTCATTCATTCATTCATTTAACATATATTTCTTAAAACACGCTAGAAATCTGTAGCGAAATTATTGTCCTTTACATCATGCAATATGAATGAACGTTATAGAAAAAAAATAGTATGACAGCTTAGGTCGTTTATACATAAAGGGTTAAAAATTTCCGCTGGACACCGTTTAGTTGTAGGTACTTTATATTTAATAGACTTATTTACTTATAAAACCTAAAATACGTCAAATAAATAGTTACTCGGCCGTACTACAGTAGTATCGTAGGATCAGTAGTGCTGTATATTATAGCGTAGTCCGAAAACCAAATGTATAGTAATATCCTCCATCCTCACCACTTCGATATCTGGAAATCCACAACCACGCGCTTTCATAGAAATTTGCTTCGTTCAGATTTTTTGTGGAGCCAGGTATCACCACCAGTATTTCTGAACCGATTCGAATTAAGTATCCACAAGTAAATAGTTTATCTTAAAGGCTGCAACGCACCTGCAAGTATATACATATTTCTATATTTCAAAAAAAAAGTGAATCCTAACTTAGAACTATTTCAATTAATTTTTATTCCATACGACTGGCCACTTCGAGTTGTAAAACTGTTAGTAAATAATATTATATCGAAATTTTATTCGGATATAAAATAATAATCGTTCATAAATGAAAAAGCCGAATACTGGAAATAAAAAAAGATCAACACCGCATTAATGATATCCTGTGGCAGAGGTTTTTTCCCACCAGCGCGTAAACACGTTAGGTACATTAATCAAAAACTGACGTGAGTTGAATAAGTTATAAATATCACATCATTGAGCATTGATCAAATTCTTCTTAGTAAAGCTCTTCAGTCATTTTCAACAATAGGAAACTAAAAATATGTCACGTATGCATAACCTGGTTACGTCCATGACGATCATCAAACGAATTATCTTCCGCATGATGAAATATGGGGATAAATTAATAGTAACATTCAGGTCATGACAACAGGTCATTGTATATGACAAAACTTTAAGGATCGTAACGATGATTTTCTCAAATATGCTTGCTTTGAATGTTATCCTATGCCCACAAACTAGAGCATCAGCATCAGCGTATTAATGTTGTGATTTGTGAAATTAAAGACATGCGACTCGTAATACGATGACATGAACCTAATCATCAACATCTGTAAGCGGGAAACACGAATCGCTTTTAAAACATCCTCAAAAACTTGCGTCCGGAAATTCTTATGACTAAAATCACCATAATTTAGGACGACATGATGGTAGCGATATTTTTTTTCGCTAGAGTACTTCGGTATTAAGATTCCATCCTATATACATAATTTGGATTGATATCAACACAATATCCCTAACTACCCTTTTCATCTACTTAATTATTTGCAACTTTTGTATTAAAATTCTTCCCTAATAATAAAAAAAAATTGATTGTTTTAGACTTTGAATACCTATATAATACCTGAGTAACTACTTAATAATAAATTATAATTTTATTAATTTAGTAATAAAAGTGATATTAATTTAAACAGTGATATTAAAAAGCAATGCTACTTACAGTATTATAATTTATTTTTAATTTACTTTTAACCAAAGTCTATATGTATATTGTATATATGTATGTCTTCAATATTATTTCTTTTAGAATTAAGTTTAAATTTTGAAAACAAACGTGTTAATATTATGTATAATATGTTTGGGCTCCCAATGTAGACATTGAAGAGGGTATTAAAGTTAATTTGAATTATGGTTTTGTTTTATTTCGATGGTAAATTTATCCAAAATGAGAAATCATCTGTCGGGTAATTTTTAGCGGTAAAACTGCTTATCTGGCAAGGATAAATAATGTTTTTTTTTAGTTTTAATAATATATTACATACAGCCAATATATTTTAAACATTTTTGGTGGTCTGTATGTCTGTTCATACTAATCTATTAAACTGGTGAATTGATTGTACCTACGATTTGATTCTTGCGATTTCACGAGATTTCAACGTTATAGGTATGTGACAAAAAATATTTGTGAGAAAATTAGGTCTGGATGTTGATGTCATAATGATTTGTTTATGTAAAAGGAGAAGAAATACAAAACAAGAATTTTCGAATGTTCTAAATAAATAAAATATATAGTTTGATTGATGTCCTGTGGTTATAATTCAAAATTCAAAAATCATTTATTCATTTAGGTAACACAATGTACACTTATGAACATCAATAAAAAATACATATTAAATGCTTCTAGTTTTACATTTACTGCCAGTTCTCAAATCAAGGGCGTAGAGCGGACGAGAAGAACTGGCAAGAAACTCGCCGCCACTCTTTTTTAATCGCCAAGTTTTTGTTTTACAAATAATAATATCTCCTACCATCAAGTGAACTGGAAGTGTATCAATAATCCGTGATCCGAAAAAATAAAGTTGTAATCAATAAGTGTATTGAGCCAATACTCAAGACCTAAAAATGACCTAAAGACATTGAAGTTGAACCCAATTAAGACTAAAAATCGAAAACCTCATCGGAAAAGGAAATACCAAAAGTGCTTATACGAGTATTTGTACCCATAAATTACGTGGTAAAGTTTTGAAATTATATATAGAATATATATCAGTTCCATTTACTCACTACTTAATTACAGAGTAAATAAGTCAAAATAATTCTGTAGAAATTGATAACAATTAAATCGAATTCATTTAGTCACTACCTATATCTGTATTCTGTAATGACTAACTTTAAAACTAGTGTAGACCAATAATTAACGTCTTATCAGTCCAAGATGTCAGCGCCAACATACTGTCATCACACACGCGTCAAGTTACACGGCACTCTGTAAAGAGCGCATAATATAAGTGAGCAAGCCTGATCGAGGATCAACAAACGTAGAATGTATCTGAAGGTAGTAGTTGTGTTTTGTGCATGCGCCTGCGCATCGACGGCGCCGGGGCCACGCGTGAATCAAGTAGAACCCTTAGATATACCTTGTGAGTAAAATTTGTATATTATTTGTTATGTGTGGTCAAATTCTCTCGACGCTTCGCGACGTTCTTGTGAGATTTAAATTGTGTTAATGCAGTGAATTGTGTTGTGATGATATCGGTTAGTGGTTTTATAAATTAGGATACACTTATCGGTGTTTTCAACGTAATTAAGGACGCCGGTAACGTATTTAACATATATATCACTACTTATCCGTTAGTAGCACGACTTATCGTTCCGTTCGGTGTTAAACTAATAAGTAATTTAATCCTAAGTAGAAATAATTCCTATATAAACTGATCGTAACTTACGATATTTTTTCAAATGTTGTAAATTATTCGTTATCTATAGGTATCTATACTAATATTATACAGAGATACAGTTTTTGATTTTATGAGGTTGTAGGGGGTAATCTCTGGATCTAGTACTAAACAGATTTTTTCACCTTGTAAGCCAAATAAATTTACTTTTATACCATTATTTTATATTCCTAATTAATAGGTATTCGACCTTTTAATTATTTGAAGAAAGTAATTCTTATTTTTAATTATATTTTCCTGTCCTTCACTAAATGGACACCTTTTTAATTGACCACCAGAAATAAGTGGGGAATCCTCTCAATACGACGCTTATAAGAACTTAAACATATGCTATTATTATTATTACTCGGATTGCTCCGAAATGCGTGGGCCAATTTTAGATTCTTGTTTTTTTTTTCAAAAGATCGCGACTAGTATTTGCAATTATTCAAGTAGGATCTTGGGAGAGTACTCTACGATATATGGAATTAATTATCGGGCCTTTTATTTTTTGATAAAATTTAAACAAAATAAAGTTTTTTTTTATTAGAAGCAGAAAACTGAAATACTGTTAAAATCTTAATGCTGCCATAAACCAAAACGCGTTATTTCATTTGAAGGGTCTTTAGAGATAACTGAAATTTTGCATATGTTACTTTCTCACTAAATTGAGATACGAAATATATCCTTAGGTATTATTTAATTATTATTTATGAATATGTCCAAGTCTTAAAGCGATTTATGAATCATTAGTGCAGACTGGTATTAATAGACAGAAGCACAAAGAAAAACTTTTTTGAGATATATTTTGGATTATAGCAGCACTATACATATATTAAGTATATGTAGATCTATACTAAATATTAAAAAATATATAACGCTTTCCGCATGTTTACATTTACTTAGGTGACTGTATAAAGGACAAACATGACTTCACTCTTTGCATACTAACTAACTTCTTTGTTAAAAGTAATAGACATCGTAACGTGACTCAATGGATATTTTTTTGTTTAAATATGTACCTACTTCCTCTAAGAAATAGATTCTAGAAACTAAATAAATATTTATTTTAAATAATTACAAGCGAACAATCGCTAAATTCAGTTGATTGTTGAAAAGTAGTAGCTAGTGTTAATGTAAATATTACACATTATATTGTATTTCAATTCAATTAAAAATTATATTTTTTACCTATGAACTTTTATAATTACTTATTTAAAACGTTGAGAAAAGTTTTTAACAACAGCAACCAATTCTCTATGAATGACATAAAAAGCAGCAAAATCAGGTAACATCGTTATAATTAATTTAATTTATTCGCTACTATTAATTAAATAATGCATCATATAATATATCCCTTTCACACACACCAGCCGGGCTAGCATGACAAGCGCGACAAAATTTTGTCTACCGTTTTCTCGTGTTTTAATCGACTATCGCTTTATTTCTTTCGGGTCTAACATGACAATTACACTTAAAACTCGACTTTTAATATAAAAAATAGATACATTTGTCGATCGAGATATCTTTTCTATCAAAATTGTCGATGTCGAGATATAATATATCGAGATATTTAACATCTTAGTTTGTCTTCTCTCGCGCGAGATATATCTCGTGGCGGTCATGCTAGCCCGGCTGAAATACTTCCAAACGTTTACGTTATTTATGACTCATTAGCAGGTTGTTATTTGAAGTCGATTTTATTGATACCTTATCGAAAGCTTCCTGTAGTTTAGATAAAAACACAATTTCCACACGTAACTAATATAAAGTATAATATTATAAACAGGTACTCATAACAAGTAAGGTTGTACACCTAGGTAATTGCAGGTAATTTTGCACGCTTACATACAATAATTAGCGTAATTTTCCACTGAAAATACGCGGCGGTGATAAAAAAATGCCAACCATTTTGTTACACTTATACTGTCATTACAGATCAATCAGTGTGTTTCTCTAATACGGGAAACGCTAATGCGTGACAATTGTTTACATTACAAGGTTGTGAAAAGGAATAAGTATAATAATAAGTATAATACAACAAGTAAAAATGCATTTTGTGGCTTACGGCTAACCATAGAATACATTTTATTGAACGTTTAGAATTTAAATTTGTTTGACCACTATCCCACCTCCATCAGGTGATGCTATCAATATGGTAAATCATAACTGCCTAGAAGGTGCCTGTTTAGGTACTCTTGTTTTGGATTCTCTTACCCAAAACTTATCATAGAACGGCCTTAAACACTTTCGAACCATAAAAATATAATAATATCTGCCTTATATTAAATCATGAACATTGTGACGTCTACTTTCTTTAAACGAAGTACAATTGTCCAAATTTTAAAGCGTGATATTTTAAGCGTTTATTAAATGTAAGAATTTTCTATTCACTTGTCTAGTCACTTGAATTCTAACGGTCGCGGTGCAATGTAACTGGCCTATGTTATTTATTATTTTTGAAATATTTTTCGTATATCGTTGTATTTAGAGCAAAGATTTTTTTGGCATAAAAATCCGAAGAACAAAATACTTGTTTAGGAAATATTTTATAACTAGAAATAATTAAAAGTAGTATAGTTTTGTATTTTATTAACGCGCGTATCACACATTTCAATAAAATACTTTATAACGGATTAAAACGCGATTTATTATTTATGCCGACGTTTCTAATCTGCCGTAACCACGTTGCTGAAAAGCATCCGAAACGTCGGCATAAATAATATAAATATTAAGTCGCATTAAATTATTCTATTTAAAAGTAGTATAGTTCATAATTATAATATCCTTTACTTTGCTTCAGCTTACAATAACTTGGAATCAGTGGGTTTCATTGGTAAGTAATCAGCAACATTTTTAATGCTTAATTAACATAAAAACCTGCAGCAAAAGTAAGTTTTAAAAAGTGACGTTAGTATATCGAACGTTATTGCATGAAAATTACACAATGAGAATGAATGGACAAAAAGAAGTGAATAGCAGTAATACGAGTTTCTAGACCTCAAGCATGTCGCTTGACTAAAGTGTATAATTTATATTAATACTAATAAATTACACAGTAACTTATCTCAAGACAGGGTACAATAAGTTATAGGTCACAAACAAGATAAATAAGATCAATATAAATATTATTCTTCGAGTCGGAGACAAAACACTTAATGTATATTTTTCTCTTACTTTCTTATTCTTCACCTGCTATTGCACTCTGCACCACAATTACTAACATATTTTAGCTTCATTTAGCAAATGGGTTCCCTGAAATAAATTAGAACTATTTATCAATAAGATTTTGACATATTCGTTCGAACATCAATAAATTATGATATAACAAATAATTCCATATTTACGTGTCTCGCCAGCTTTTTTTTCACCTTTATAGCAGGGACTGAGTCCCGCATAATTTACTATGAGAGTTTAACCGAAATAATAATCTTACGTTTTTAGTCATATTTATTAAAAAAAAATAGTGTGGTAAGTTTAGTGTGTCATCTTTAAAACTAGTGTCATGGTATTCTAGTCAGACATGTATTTTGTAAAATAAAAATTAACCGGTTTTAATCCCTGCTTTATAGACATTGTGATATAAGGATCTGCTAATAATAAACAACAGACCGGTATAAGCGTAAATCAATCCAGATTAAGACACAGACAGTCTTTCAAATGGTTATTGGATCGATACGTAATTAAAATAAAGGTTAGCTACAAATATAATTAAAAAAGGCCGGTCATTACACCAAAATCTGTTCTTCACAAATTAATTTAATAAAACTGTCTTTTGTCGCTTCTTAAAATCAATGCCTATGGGCAAGTATCAATATTAACAAGGATTTAGAATGGCCTGTATCCTTCAGAGACCAATTATTAAAAGTATTATTATTAACTTCGTTTTTTAGGTTTTTTTCGGCAAATTAATACTAGGTAATTGCGTATTGAAGAATATGTGTTAACTGTTTAGTTCACCCGGTTAACTATTGTAATAATTATTTGAAGCAGTTTTTTATAATAATTTAGCACTTTATGCTTCAGCACAAAACATAACTGCATTGTGATGTTATAATAATCTGCCCATTACTTTTTGGAAATACCAAATTACTGATACAAATTACACTTTATGACTGCAGCGATCATTAATCGCAATGTCATGGCAATTTATATTACACGCGGTCCCGTGTCTATCGTACATTTCTGTTTTCTACGCTAATTCATTATTTATAAACTACTATATCTTAATATACAATACTCCTAAATCATCTACGGTTTAAGCCGAAAGTCCTCCCAAGACCCTTTTGCTTTGCTTTGCAAGGTTTTTTCACCTTGTAACCTATATATTATGAGGGAATTCAACAACATCAATGATCAAATGTATACAGCTGGTATAATACTTCTCACTTATTTAAATTTAAAACTTTAGTGTATCGTTCGCATTGTAGATGGGGGTCGATATAGACCACTGCGTTTCAGGTTTAAACAAATTATATTTGGCTGGACAAAAACATTAATACATGAGCTATCGACTAATGTGTAATTATAGTCCCCGGTACCTCAAAGGAACGAAGAAAAAACGACTACGGACTTCAATATAAATATATTAAAAAACATATGCAAATAGAAAACTATCTGTAGACTTTTGATTTCTATTCTACTGAATCCTTGATAATGTATAAAATTACTGTTATTTTTTACTTATACTGTTTATAAGACGTTTTAATCCGACCAAAATAGACAAGGAAATATACCGATTAATTCGAGACACGTGGAGAGATATCATCTTTGGATATACCTAAAGAAGGAAATATCAACTCGATTAACACGAATCTTTAGTAGGAGTATCGAACTTCATTGGCTAATAATTTTGAATATTATAATTGAAACTTGAAACCTCTCTGCTCTTGCATAAATCAATGACGTCTTGAATATATTCAGATTAAGAACAGACTTGATTGGTTTTGACCTCGAATACTCAATACAAAAAAAAAATTGCGAACCGCTCATATTTTCAATACTGGTTTACAAAAGGTCGTGGAACAACAACAGCTTATTTAAGAGTTTATAAACGCAACTTTATTTTTAAAAAATATTTTCCCGTCTACGCATAGAATTAGCCATTAAACTACATCTTTATCAGCCCATATAATATTATTCACTAACATAACATTTATTCAATAACCTACAATGATTATTATCATCAAACAATGACACTTAATTGATATCATATAATCGCAATTATCCTCTGATAAAATTTCTTAGTATTAAAACGTCAATCGGATATTACTAACATGCTTCTTAACTATTCTTTACTATTTATATGTGAGCAGTAAGAAGCTTTGTGAAAGACATTCCTTGATAAATGGCAGTAATTTATAATATAGAAATCAGCACGACAACAAAACAGAATTCTTAAATTTATAACCTAAGACCGTATTATAATAACCATCAATTAATTACATGCATTGCAGGTTTAAATAAATGTCCTGAATTAAATGTCAGAGCTTTAAACGACCCATCGCCGCCGTTGCTGAGAGATGATCTTACCAAACCAATAAATGAGAGGTATCCTTCAGCGGTGCTGTACGGTAGAACATGCGGTGGCACTATTATTGGTGATAGATGGATCCTTTCTGCTGCCCATTGGTGAGTACATTCTCATAAACTCTTTATAAATGTCTATCTCTGCTCTAATGTTGTATGTTTCCTACACCATCCGACCCCGGAAATAAAAGATAGTGTTGGGCTGCGTTCTACCGAGGGGATTTTAATGGTTACTACATAACTTCGGCTTCTCACCCCAAAAGCTTATGTGTCTTGTTTGAAGATTCCCCTGCCGGTGTATCCCTTTTTAGGAAGCGTATAGGATTGCTATAATGATACTTAAATAAATTCAAATTCAAAAATAATTTATTCATTTAGGTAACACAATGTACACTTATGAACGCCAATAAAAAATACATAATACCTATGAAATGCTTCTAATTTTACATTTACTGCCTAATATTAGGTATATTATGTAGGTACTATTACAGTATTCTGTTCTCGAAACTGATAACTTTTGGCTGGGGAAACTACTAGAGGCAAGCGATGCGTATAATTAGTGTAGGATCGTTAAAAATGTATATCCGCAGATAGGGATCCGAATACGGATATTTGGTGTCAAGATTCGTGCATACGGAAACGGATCTTAACTTTTGATCTTTATTTAATTTGCCAAATATTTACTTTTTAAGAAATAAAAAATAATCTGAATGGAATTTAAGTTTTTCATTACCTTATCACCTATAAGTATATAGAATTTCATATATGTAATGAAAATTAATAAGGTAAAAGATCCGTGAAAAATCCGCCAAAAATATATATGATATAAGGGATACGGATCTTTCTTCTCCATCGGATATCTGCAGATACGGATACGGATATCCGGCAAATCACTACTTATAACACAAAAGAATTGCTTGCCAGGATTTCTAAAATTATACTTTTTGACAACCATGCAATATAGCGCAATGTTTCGTTTTGGTGTTGCCGTAGCAACTATATATTATGTAGAAACAATCACAAAAACTGCTACTATCTAATATCATCCATTATACATAAATACTATGATATAAGGTATCATTATATTATACTTTCCTATGTATGTACAACATAACCGCAGTAATTAATCTAAAATCAATTAAGAAACATTAAACGGTATAACAGTATCAAAGTGGTTTTATTATGTAAGAATGTCTACTTTATCTTGACGTAATAGGATAACAGATTAAAATATTAAATACATGAGATGAATTTAATAACGTTCATTTCCTGCGTCATTGGATTTTCCATCCTTGTTTACTAATAAGTATTATTGATCGCACGACACGAGTTTTAAATTCGTATATTTTAATTAATGCAGTTATTAATATAGGAATACTTGGCATTGTGTTGATATCGCTGTATTATGAGCTTTGACCACAAATAATTATAATTAAATAGTTTATTTAATACAACATTTTCCTTGTTATTTAACCTTATCGTTTCTTTTTGAGGGAAGGTTTATATTTGATGCATTGTTGTGTAGAGCAACAGGTTATTGTGATACAGTGAAATTTCTTTGAACTTTCATGATAACTTTTAGATACATACTGCTTTATAGCGCTATTGAACGCTTTATTTTCAAGATGCTCCCGTTGTGTTTTTGTTTCTCTAAACATTGTAAAACGAAGTCGCTTTTCTCGTGTGTCTGATTATCCATTTCAACCATATTTGTTTGTTCTTTCGGTTTATGTTTAAAGATTTAAACTTAAATGTTTGTTCTTTAAAAAATTGAATTATACTAACAATTTATTTTATTTTCTTAAAAACTTTTTGCCCTGATTAATAGTTGGAACGTAGAAAAGTAGTAACTAATTAAGCATTAAAATAACATCCAATGTTAAGTTTATTTTTGTTATCATACTTTAAATACGTAAATACACCAACAATGGTCAGCATAATAAAATAAATTATTTCCTGTATAGAAACCACAAAATTTACAATAAGAACCCAATTAAGTTTGGTGAATAGTTGAATGAAGCCAATGCCTATGATTACAATACCTATGTATATGACTATATGCAATAGGACGACACAGTCTGATAACATACAATAGCGAGTCAATAAACTGTGAACAAAATTCTAAGCAGTCTTTTCATGCAGATCAATTAAATATGACAAAAATCATTGTGAATGGGTCAGCAAAAGTTTTTGAATCAACAAGCTAGTTTCAGCAAACTTCAAGTGTTCGAATGCTCGAAGTAAAAAATAGGTCGACAGCGCATCATTGACTAATGTTATATGGCTGAGGTATCACTTACCATCAAGTGAACCTCATGCTCGTTTGTCGGTATCTGACATAAAAAAGCATTCAGAAAGTTTTACTTGGTGCTATTTTCATACTAAGAAGAAACCATTGCTTAATATAAACCAACTTTTACTTAATGAAACATTGTGACATAAAATAGCGTTACTTTAGGAAACTGCTCGTTTTTTAATCAGCACCAATAATATCAAACATTAAATAAAAAAATCACTTTGCAATATTAATTAGGTACTGCTCATTATATACCAATTTGCCAATAGCGGCTATTACCCAAGACGTTTAAAAGCAGAAGTTCAAAAAAAGAAATAATGACATCCGGTGACTTTTTACAGTTCGCTCTTCACAAGTGGCAGAGACATATTAGCTGGTACGAACAACACAGAAAACGATACTGGCGTACGGAGACGTGTCAAGAAAATATACATCCATCCTCGCTTCTCTGTGGGTCCCTACTGGCTCAATGCTAACAGCTACGGAATTAAACAGGTAAACACTTATAACTTTTATTTCATTTTTATTTACTTAGACGCAAATAGAGGAGGCGTTTCTTCGTAAGTAATATAGTTTGTAAGATGCTAGTGAAATTATTAATGGCGTTAGAGTTTAGTGTATATTTCATAGAGATACATTTTGTACAACCTTCTGTTATCATGAGTTATGGTAAATCATTTCAGGTAGCAGCTCGATGGGACTTCCTGTTGGCTGAATTAGAAGAACCACTACCACTGGATGGCAAGACCCTGGCAGCAGCTCCTTTGGATGATGTTGCAGAGCACAGCGGTGGAGAATATGTTGGGTTTGCGGGTTTTGGAGCTGAGAACCATGGGGTAAGCGGAAATAGACAACAATTTTTACGTTTATATAAGCCCTAACATTACTCAAAAAAATATGGCCTTACTGACTTACAGAGTCATTTAAATATCAAACTGAAAGCGCTGAAGCTTCACTTATTACCTAAGAATAAAATTAATATTAGAAATGTGTTTGCTTGCAAAATTATGGATTTGATAGTAATTTTATAGGTACAGTCACAGAGGTGTTCGCAAACTTTGTGACGGAAAATACCTGTCTTTCCGACCGAACCAACACATAAGTGTAACTGTCAAAATATTAATAAGTAAATTCGGTTTATGATAAGTTACTGTGCTTCAAATTTAGAACTTAAACTAATTACTTGGCTTCAACATAACGGTCATGGACCATGGCTAATGGAAATGTTACTACAATAATGTCAATCCACGAAACTATAAATTTTAACTATATTTTAAAAAAAACGTATTTTCGATTAACAGACCTACCATATATGTGTCGTGTATACACGGAATAGATAAATTATCTGTTCTGTGGTCGTGTACCCCATTTTCTGATATATTTATGACATGTTTAACAAGTATATTATGAATTTCAGGACGTTATGCGATCGGATGAGCACGCCATGGATTTGAAAGTTTTACCTAACACAAATTGTTCAAAATTGGTGGAGTTCGACCCCGTAGACATGCTGTGCGCGACCGGCCGACCACCCAAATATGATACGGCTTGCAATGTAAGACAATCTAATAAAAAACTATACTAATAGAACAAAATAAGCCAATTGCACCAGTCAAGCCAATCGTCAGATAGAGGCACCGCAAGAAATAAAGAAAGCGGTTTTGTAAAGCAAAACGGAGTTTATCTTATTATACTTTTACTTTTTGTCTATCACAGGCCGTTGTACAAGGTTTTATTTTAAAAATGCAAAATATTTCACGCAATTCCGTCCAATATGATTAAATAATAGGATTAGGTACTGCGACCTTCAGGTTCTATGGATAGAAGCTGAAAGATGCAATAACACCCGAGTTAAAAAAATATATTATTTTTCCGTATATAAGTATATTATTATAGGCCAGGGACTGAAACCGGTTTTTATTTTCCAAAATACGTGTCTGACTGAGATATCATGATATTAGTTTTAAAGAGTAATACACACTAAACTTAAGACAGTAATTTTTTTCAGTAAAAATGAATAAAAACGAAAGAATATTAACAAAAACTTTTATTATACCGGTATAACTCCCATAGTAAATTAAACCGATATACAGTCCTTGGTATAGGCAGTAGGTGAATTAGCCCAAGGTAACTGAACTGGTGTATTTCTTCACCAATGTTGGGGAAATGTGTTGTAGTTTCGCGGAAAGGATTTTGATACCGATATTTTTTTTATAACTTTCTTGTCTATTTTCAGGGTGACAGTGGAAGCGGTCTAATAAGCGATTCTGGAAGCGTTATAGGAGTAGCTTCGTGGGTGGAAAATGACGCATTCGAGTGCAGAAACGGTGCCGTAATCTACTTCTCTAGGGTGTACGCTGCTAGGGAATGGATTAAACAGATAACCGGCATATAGGCTTGTCGGAAATACGTGTAAATAAACCAAAGAATAAAGTAATCGACAGCGCTATAAATTCTTATAAGAACACCCTAGTAAGGTCTGATATTAAATATCGCATCATTTATGACTGTGGTATTACCCACCATCAGTGTCATAAAAATACGGTTGATATTTTACTGATTAGATATATATGTTTTTTAAGCTGCCATAATATAACAATACTTATTACAGGGCTATCATTTGATTACTTTGTTGACTCTTAAATTAACACAAAGGATGTAAACCTTTGAAACAAACTTCATCTTTGCATTGACATTAACTGTGTTGAAAGTTATCCTTCTGTCTGTGAACAGTTAAAAGTTAAAAAAAATAAGCCTCCCACTTTCCTCAAGGAATTTAAGAATAAGTAACAGTTTTGAAAATTGATGCGAAAAACGTGTTCATGGAAGTGTATACTTTATATCCGTCTTAGTTATTCAAAAATAGGCGTGTAATATATTACTATATAATAGAGTCTTTACTTTAAAATATTAAATTAATAAGAACAAGTAACAATTAATATTTATTATAGACGATTTTACCAACTCATCGTCCAGGATAAGTACAATTTAATATCGCGTAAATAAAACTAGTCAAGAATTTGATTTTTAGTACTTTCTTATTTTCTGGCATTAAATATATTATTCTAACCGTAGTTTTAACTAAGCGTTTAGTTTTAACACGTGCGATTAGTAAGTGTACAAAGGACGTAAAAATAATTAGTTATAAAGACATATTTTCTTTAAAATAAAAATTATAAAAAGGAAAATGTTTTATTACACATATTTTTTATTTTATTTTATTATATGTTCCTTCCTTGTTATCGTGAATTCGTAGGCAATATACCTAATTCTATATTATCCATTGTTTCATTATCCCATCTCCACCCATGGACCTAAAAAAAAGAGCGGACAGAACGTCGCTAAGAAATTTTTGAAGCACCACAATGGCGGCGGCGAACTATGTGTGAGTGTATAAATTATTGCCAGATGGAAAAAAATTACCCAATTTTAAGGTGTGGTGACCTCGGAACTTGGATTTTATTATAAATAACGAAAAGGCAACGTAATACTCTAAAATATAATTGATTTTATATAAATGAGCACTTTTAAAATAAATGATGTATTTTTTGTTTAATCTTTATATTCATTATTGCGTTTGTATTATATTTTATAAATGAACTGCATTCAAGCTCAAGGTAACATGTTAATTATTTTTTAACTTTTATTTATACTCAATAAAATTTGGTATACCTAAATAATATTTGATCTTCTTATTTAGATATTTGTCTTTTTTGATAATTGATGGTTTTTATATCAAGTGTGCCTTTTAATATTGATCTCCTAATAAATACAATTTGATCTATATTATAATTATAGTTTAAAAAATATTCGATCGGTCTATAAATATTTTTGGAAAATATATTTAATGAAAATATATATTTATTTATAATATTATAATAAATTTACACGGTGCTAAGTACATTAAGATAAAAATAATTTAACTCCTACGTTTTAGGTAATTTGCAAATTTAAATTACTGACAACACTGTTTGGTTGCGTTTTGCTAAATTATATTGAAGTATAAACGAGAATTATGGTGAATAAATAACTTCCTTACTTATGAAAGGTGATTCCCTGACTTTCTTTAATGGAACCATTATGGTTTCTACAACTTTTCATCACGTAGAACGGCATCTTTTATTTTTCGTCATATAACATCACGCGCAGGCGGTTGGGAGCGTAATGGCGAGCGATCGGCTTCCTATGGTGTGAATGTGTGCGTGCCGGCGTGTTTGTATTAGCGAGCTGGCTTCCTAGGGGTGCTTCAGTTATTGTAACGAGAGGTGGTGTCCGCTCTTTTTTTTAGGTCCATGTCTCCACCTAATATCATAATATATACATCTAATATTTGCTAAGCTGCTGCCTGTTTTGGGAGAATGAGTCAGCATTCGTAGTTTTTTTTTTCTTTTTTGCTGTATGCTTTGTAAATATATTAAATTGTGAGAAGCTGTCTCCCAATAGTTTGTAAAGGGGCCCACTGAAAACAGTTTTGTGACGTTGATGCGCCACAGCGTATGCTGAGTGGAGTTCCTGTTTGACGTCCTCGCAGTACATACATATGCACATATTTTTAAATTCTATAAAATATAATTAGAAATATGTTAAATTATTATTGGTGTATTAATTGGGTGTTAAATAAATACAATTCATTAAATCATTAATATTAGCCAAAAACAAAATACTATAGAAAAACTAGGTAGTTATTCACATTACTGATACTGACCCAGGTATATCTGTGGTAAGTGCATCTATGACTGTGTCGTACCGTGAATACATTTTTTTTGTTTTTTATAGAATGCGCATGTTTCTCACCTGATGCGTTGCCGACTTTTTATGGATGCATAGGCTAGTTTCTACCAGGGTCCCAAGTTCTATCGGTATTTTGAAAGCCGAAATTCAAGGGCTATTCTACATTAAAGCTAACTTCATAGCTGCTTCATATTTTCTTATTATTTATAGGGTTATTAATAAAACAATTTATGTTCTTGGAAATTTAATGACTTTAATAGAAGAATAACTAAATTAAAACAGCAAGATAGAAGAAAAATCATTCGTTTTAACATCATCGATATCTGATTATCATAAGCAAAAAGACCGAAATTAATTAATGACCTAACAAAATATACAACAAAAGTCATCAAATAATTAAGTCCAACCGATCGTGTTAGTAAACGTGGACAGCGATCGAAGCGGTACGTAGCTAGTAATGTAATAACTTCACCACTAAATGAAACGAGTTACATAATACAACTTACAATTTTGAATAATTATTGTGATTAAAAAGAAAAAAAGCTAAATAATTCTTTCCTACTTATATAATGTGTAATAATATAAAGTGTCCGCTACTTATAAATGTATAACTATCGATACGCTTACTTATAATTTTCACACATTGAGCGTGGGCGGTCTCGCGGGCGGTGCGGGGGGTGCGGGCTGAAGCACACTGGTCACCCCCCTCCGCACCCCGCACCGCCGGCGATACCCACCCGCGCTCGCCTTAGCCGATACACACCACAATCTCGCTAACTCTATGCCACTTACGCGTTATGCCAAAGTTAGACAAATAAGAAAGCGTCTTCCCAAACCGAAATTAACATACTAACAATTTGTAACCGATGTCCTCGAATCCCTAGCGTGCCCGCGACGCGAACCGACCAACGCGAACGATTCAGGGGCTTCAACCTCGGTTAATTGTTATTCAATGATGAACTTTCTGTCAAACTGAACGTAAAGAGGCTGTGTTTGAACTGAATCGCTCGAGTTAGACTTTCAGCTGTTAGTAGTTTAGCTGTCCGTCGCGGGGCGCCTAATAACATGTTGAATGTTTCACAAAACACGAGTCAAGTGATCAGCGTAATTCCTGTACAATTTTACAACTAGGCAAACATAGCCCGGGGCGAGCACCCGGGGCAAGCACCCCGGGCGAGCGCCCAGTGCGTAATTTTTAGCTTACAATTGTTATTCCACTCGTGTTAAGTAACAATGTAGCTTTTTTTGGAGTTTTATTTTTTACAATATATAGTATTTATTTGTATCTATAATTAATTACAATCTAATATTTACAATGGAGGTGAATGGACATTCAAACTCTACTATTACCTCAAAAAAATTAATCATGTAATTCCTACCCAAAATGAACATATCTACAACTTTTTATAGTAACGAGATTGAGCAAGTCACGTGCAGAGGAGTCACGAGGCGTAAATGAAGGTTTTACTCTAATGTAAAACAACTTACCTAAGGTGTCGTATGGAAGAAAATTCTTTGTTTAATATTTAATATAATTATTTCAAATATCTACCTACAACTAGAATTTGATAGCTTTAATAGATCGATTTAAAAGCAATCAAAGAGTAACGAGGCGAAGCGAGTTCAAGTTAGAAATTTAAAAATACACTCGAAAGTCAATATTGAAAATATATCTGCAATCTCATAAGCTATTCAAAGACAATGTATATGAAAACAACATTAAATATTTGTGCTTGTCAGAACCCGTGCTCTTCATTTACGGCATCGTCACGAACAATTGCCCAATCTCCTTAAAAAGCAACAAACTCGCGACAAATAAACCTAAAACGAATTCAGACCGAGACTGTCTCCGACCGGTACCGGGTCATTACGGCGAGACACCGGCGTCAGTGCGGCGAGGTGCGGAGACAGTCTCGACCCGTACATCGAGGGGACCGACGTGTGTACAACGTGTGGGCGTGTGGGTGTGTGGGCGTGTACGTGCGTGTACGCGCGCGGCGGCTCATATCTTGTGTATCTTCTGGGAGACGACCACAGGGTTGTTGCGGCGGATCTCCTGCGCGCCCAGCTCCCGGTAGTCGAACGAGCAGTCGTGCTTGTCGCTGTACCGGTGCACCGCGCAGAATAGCCCCCCGCAGCGGCATTCGAACCCTGACAACAACGGCTCACGTACAATATTTGTATTGAAAGTTCACAAGAGGATGCATCGGTAAACATAATCAATTCAAATATAGTTTTATTCAATTAAATGTTTACATGAATTTTTAAATATTTACTTGAGTACTACTGCTGGTCGAAAAGTTCTATCAACAAAAACCTTAAAGAAACTCAACACTTATCAATTATTACTTTTAAACATCACTCTGCAGCTCTGGTAAAAATAAAATGTATGCTTAATTCTTAAATATTAAATGACAGAAAGTTAAGTAGAGTTAGTATTTGTTCGCATTTAAATGCTCATGTCCTAGTTATTTAACGACTTAGCTTAATAATTAACAAAACGTCTGAACCATCGCGCTATATCGCGCAACGTTATCAGAGGGTTGTATAAACAACACAATCATGATAAGACTGGATGAAACTAACACGATGTGCAACTGACACGTGAAACAAAGATGATGTATTAGCGCCTCATAGCATAACATTTTCTAAGAAACACAAAGCATGTAATGGGGAATTTTAGATATCTTACTTTGAAAATTAATTCAGTATGATAATTGAATTTCGTTATTATTAGATTATCTTATACATATTTGATTTATATAAATATACAGTTTAAAATTAAGATCACTCCAATATTCGAAATGAATAGAGTAGAGGGAAGGCCTGATTGCTTACGGACGCTGCAGGCTATATTATGGATGTTATTCTGTGTTCCTTTACCACAAGTATGCCTCTAACATGAACGACTTGCGAGAAAATATTCGTATCGTCAAACTATCAGTTGCATGATTATATATTTGAAAATGGATACAAATGATCGATGATTCGAATACTTTCTCGCAAATTGTTCGTGCTAGGCCCTCAGTTGTTTATGCATTAAAAACTGTGTGACGTATCTTAAGTGTACTCGATACATAATCACCACTGCTATCACTCATCAATGATTATTATTGTATTTATCAATGCAACATTCCGAACCGGAAATAGATTAAAAAATAAATACGATTCAAAAGTACCTTATTTGTATAAAGTTATTTTTAAGCATTTATGCTTAGCGCAACGCATGCCTACACCAATCACTAAAATATCCATATACAATACAAGTACGAAAATATAGTGGCGAAATTCGAGAGCGTTGTGGAATAAAAGACGATGTAGTGACGAGAATTGAGAAAGGTATGTTGAGGTGGTTTGGGCATGTAGAAAGGATGGATGAAAGTAGGGAAACGAAAAAGATTTATGAAACTGGTGTGAGTGGTAGAGTCGACCTAGGCGAACGTACCTATTTCCCCCTCTATAAAAAAAAAGCCGAACGTACCTCGATCAGATCGGTGACGTTCTTCAAAAGGGTCCTGTCAAAATCACTTGTAACCGACGAGTGAGTATGAAAGCATTGATGAAAGTAGAAGAAGCGAAAGTGGTAAGCGAAAAGGATCGGAGCATATGGAATTCCGTGATCTCTGCCTACCCCAATGGGAAAGAGGCGTGATGTATGTATGTAATATGTATGTAATATTAGTACAAAATACAACAATATCCGAATATTTACCTGTTAGTCCAACCTTCTTGCGGCACACAGCGCACCTGTTCTTTTTCTTTTTGTCCTTGCTGGGATCCTTGTCGTCGGCGTCAGTGTCCGACGCGCCCGTGCTGGCACCGCTCGTGCCTGCTGCGCTCTCCTCTTCTAATTTCTGAAAATAAATGTATATAAAACTCTACATTAAAACAGATCAACGTATCTCAACATTTCTTATAGTCCTAATCGTCATCAAAATATCACAAAAACAAAACACTAAATAACACTAAAAGAGTGTATTTTGGTAGTAGACAGTAGTGCATCCAAAGATACATTGACATAATTTCTATAGCTAGTTCTCATTTTATATATCCTGAAGACCTTTAGCTCAAAACCACACCTCTACGTAGACAGAAAATAGGCAAATACAATACACCAACCCTCTTGAGATTCTTTTTATCATCAGAAATTTCGAACGGACGGTCATCTTCAAGTCGAGGAGACGTTTTGGACTTTGCATCTTTCGAAGTGCCCGTGTCTTCCGCGGGGTATGAAACGTTACGGTCCTCCTGTATTTCGACCACTTTCTCTAATTTAGTCTCACGGGATGGGCCATTGCGACTCAGAGATAACTTGGTCGACGGTCTAGTTCTATTTTCAGCCTTAAGTTTTAAAATCGTGCTATTAATTTCAACAGTTTCATTTATTCCGTCCGACGCGAGCAGCGGAGTGCTATCATTAATTTCAATAGACAGTCTTTTATTTTCAGTCTTCGATCGAGTCACGGTGACGCTGTCTGTAGTGGAACCTTGACTGTTGTTACTAGATTTACTCGATCTACGCAAGGCTTTCTTCAGAATTCTCTTACCCTTTGATTCTTTTTTGTTAGGGTCATTTTCCATTATTATTATTTAAATGCGTTCCAGTTTTAACATTTTGACTGTAAAAATATTCGTTATTACGAACTAGTGGTTTACGAAAACGTTAGGATTAAAATAAATACAACATTGATTACCAGTTATGCTTGAAAGTCTGCCATAATAAAAAAGCTATTGTAAAATAAATGTTTCAAAAAATGTTATCGGCCTCATTTTCAAATATTTTGTTCTCACAAAAGCCTTTGATCAAATATTGTAAAATAATTTTTGTATGTTCACGAAATGTTTTTTAATAAATTTTCTGACAACGTCAATGTGGCATATGTATATGGTTTTTTCGTGCCAGTAATTTCCATAACAATAATAAAATAGACTTTATTTAAATTTTAAAATAGCATTTTATCACGTTTGTGTAAAAAACACAGCAAAGAACGCTTCGAGCGAGCGAAATGGCCTCCGTTTCACTTGAAACGGTAAACTATATTAAAGAAGCGAAAATTAATAAAAAATTAAACCCCTTCTTTCAGTTCTCGAATGCAATGCAAGTCAAAAAAACTCTTTTTTATTGGAACCCATTCCGACACGAGATTTCTGGGTCGCAGTGGCATGATTCTTTGTGGTCTTAAGAACTGTGTTAATTTGGCATACATTTTCAAAAGCGATAAATATCTATTGCTGTATTAGCGTGTGCAATAAAATTAAGCAAGTATTGGTTACCGAGGTCAATACAACCTTGCCAGTTTTACGTTAAGTTTATGTATTTTAAGTCTTAGCGAGAACAGTCTAAGCTAGGCATATGATATTCTGAAGTTGTTCAAACAAGTAGTAATATTCTGAATGCAGAAAATATAACGCTAATTTGTACTCAATGTCTTTGATCGATGTTTTGTATATAATCATAAAATGCAAATTAATGACAACGCAGTTTTGATATAAATTGAGTCACATGTAAAGCTCAGGTTCAGGTGCATTATACAATACATATATATAGAATATACGTATCAAACATTTTAGACAATAAAGTTGGTTATTGTATCGTTGTATTCTCACTAAGTGTAATTTTGAATGAAAATCTTATTCTTACAACTATTGCTTATTTTAAGCGTAAACCTTCTGTTCAAGTTCTAATAATATTCGCATAAATTTTATAAAATTTCTTAATTTAAAAATAATACTTATATTACTACTGCAGTAAAATCTCACTTATCCGGCACTAATAAAAACCAGAGGGTGCCGGATTATTGGAATGTTTGGATTACTGGTATGTATATAAAAAATCATAATAAATAAAATAAAGCATTTCATAAACGGAATACAATTTACTCGTGTTGATATTCTACACGTTTTTTATAATTGTAACAAATCTCACAATTAACTAATTACATAGTTTTAAAATAATCCTTAATTTTGAGGCGCAGGCGAAGGGTGCCGGATTATTGGAAGTGTCGGTATATTTAAGTGTCGGATTAGTGAGATTCTACTGTACTACTATTTATACCAGGGACTGAATACCGGTTAATTTACTATGGGAGTTATAACGATATAATTTTTTTTTTATTCTTTTCCTCAATTTTAAATGGATAATATAATGTTTCAGTTTAAATATATTTCCTGGTAATTATTATTGTATTCTATAAAATAATTGCGTACGACAAATTGTAACTAAACTAGTGCCATCGCTTACCTGAGGCGATATATCACATGGAACCACCACCCCACCCTTATTACAGAACATAATATTATAATAATTATTTATCAAATTGTGTAGTTTTACTAAACGAAAAGAATTTCATGCGTTGTCACTTAGTAAAATAACTAAAAATTAGGTGTATGTGTAGTTCAATTATCTACGCCATCACATTTCAATGTCGCAGTCATTGTACTGTATGGCTCTAAAATACATTTATCTTTTTTATACTCAAACTCTCCAAAGTGACTAGATAGATGATTTAATATAGTTAAGACATTTCGAAACACATAATTTGGACGCTGTTAAGCAATACAGTGTCAACCCACACGGTTGCCATTTTCAGAAAATTGAGTTTGAAGTTTTAATCAGGTTTTATAAAATTTCTTTTACAAAATAACAGAAATAATGTTGTTTATTGTAATTATTATTATTAAATTAAATGTACATATATCGTTTTCTTGGTAGCAATCAAAGTAATAGAATTTAGTGCATTATTGTTAAATATTTTAAACATTTTAGGTTTTCGATGTAGTCCAGATCATAAGGAAGCGATTGGTATGAAAATTTAATTTTTTGTCATTTTGTGGGTTGACACTGTATTGCTTGACAGCATCCATTTATTATTTGACTAAAACAATGAGACGGCTAATAATAAAACTTCTCGAGTGTTCTTATGTTGTTTGTCTGCGAGGATCAAAAGCAGCAAGAATCCCGTTATTCATCTTTAGTTTATATTCTGCCGCCATAAGCCAAAAAAGCAGTTTATCAAAATAAATTTATACCAGACATTACTAATACTTAAAAAATACCTGACTGCGCTAACTTAAATAAACCGAAGACGCAGCTCCCTTAAATTTAATTTCGCATCTCAATAAGTTATTTAGAAAATGACATTTTCAAAATACCAATTATCCCGATAATACCTTCAGTCGTAATACGCTTTCTGGTTTGTGACAGCAGTATTGCCCGTTCTATAACGATAAGGGACCATCCATAAAGTGCGTCACACGTTAAGTGGGGGATCGACGAAGTGTGACATTGTGTGACAAGGGGCGGGAGGGGTCCTAAGTTTCGTGATGTCACATTTCAAAATCTTAGCCATCTAAATGTTAAAATGCCATGAACTATTAATGAAAAACTTAAAAAAATTTCAACTTATGATTATTTTATATGTAAAATTGAAAAATATGTGACCAATTGTGACAAGGACGGGGGAGGGGTCATAAAATCTCGAAAATGTAACGTATTTTATGGATGACACCTATGCCGACGATCAAATAGATAACTACTAACTAACAGCATAAACTCATCACGTGCTATAAACGAAACCATCATTTGTTACCGCTACAGACCTATTATTATGAATACTAGACCTGTTTAGCGAAAGTTGTCTCACCGCCTTAGCAAAAGTTCGTTTACATTAGATGCCTCGAATTAGACGCGACAACTACGCAACTAATAATCGTTGTTTATTATTAGAATATCGGTAGCTCGCTTTTTATAGAAAACCAGAATGTCAACAGCACCCGTGTTGTTAAAATTAACGTCTCAAAACTTTTTGTTGTAATATAAAATAAACTATTTATCTCTTTAGTAACTGATTACTTTTGTTGTTTGACAACTCCCACCTGAGATAGTAGATAAAGCATGTAGCCTGATTAGAGATGTCAGTTCCTTATTCGTGCTAGAAAGGAACAGATTCAAGACTTTTTTAAGTATACAGTGGTAACGATACTATTTGCATGATAACGACTCTATGCTACGAATTATTTTTAAGCAAAAAACAAAAACCGACTTCAAAACTATAACTAAAAAATAATATTTTAATTACTTCAAAGCATTATTTATCAAAAGTTATTTTTGAAGTCGGTGCCACCCAACCGATGCCGCTCCGTACCGTTCGAAAAGTTGCAAAAGCAGGATTAAACAGTCCTTCTTTGCTGGCACCGACTCCAAATATAACTTTTGATAAATAATGCTTTGAAGTAATTAAAATATTATTTTTTACTTTTTAGTTATAGTTTTGAAGTCGGTTTTTGTTTTTTGCTTAAAAATAATTTTTTTTCAAAATTTTTGTAGGAAGTGTATTTTTTAAGTTCATTAATCCTTACATAATAATTTAGTAGACCTACCACTAAACGTGCTGCTCAAATGAGACAGCGCCGTGAAAGGAACTACAAACCATAACATCATCCACGTATAAGAATTTTTTTGTTATTGTTGATTTTCTAAAAAAGCACCAGACCAATTTCGATAAAAATTATATAGGACCACCTCTGAAATATCCCCTACCAAACAAAAGAAGAATCATCCAAATCCATCCATAACTTGCGGAGTTATCGCGTAACAAACATACAAAAAAAAAAAAAAAACAACATACAGACGAATTGAGAACCTCCTCCTTTTTGAAGTCGGTTAAAAAAGACAAACTCAAAGATCCCGGACGGACGGACT
This sequence comes from Anthocharis cardamines, assembly GCA_905404175.1. NCBI lineage: Eukaryota > Metazoa > Arthropoda > Insecta > Lepidoptera > Pieridae > Anthocharis > Anthocharis cardamines. Next base: position 9,636,586 of record FR989959.1, read on the forward strand.
TTTTCCTTGACGTATTTAAGTATGTTGCGAATTATTGTGTTAGTATTATTGTTATTGAAATTTCGACTGATGAATCAGACGTATTTGGCTTACTGTAAAAATAGTAGAATCATTTATATTTACCAGATATTGAGAGGAATTTTGCCGTTCTGTCTGTTTGTTCAAGCTAGTCACCGAAACTACTGAAAGAATTTCCATGCAGTGTTCACAGGTAGACAGGCTAAGCAACTTTTTTTATTTAATTCAATTAACACATTATAGGCTTTCCCCGAAATAGGAAATCGTAAAGATAGGTTATCATCACGTAATAGGAGTGGGCGTTAATTCAACAAGCAGCTTTTTTAAGCCGCTTTTCTAATGTTAACGAATTAACTGCTTTTCGTTTACCGCAAAAGCCTTAAATATATTAACTGTTAAATTCAACGATTTTCGAACGCAACGCGCGGATTAGCTCAACGAGCATTCAACGCGTTCATTTTTTCATCACTAACATCATCCGAAGCAGCTTTTTTATTTAACGCAAAACCTATTGAATTTATTAACTGTTAATTTATTTATTAACTAATAATTGCTACGTTAAATCTGTTGACATTACTGCAAACCAGGTAATAAAATTAGCTGCTTTTGTAACAGGTTATCAGTTTGTAATTAACAGTTTTATTTCGATAACACAAAAACCGTCAACGACCCACCTCTACCACTTAAAGATAAATGAATTGCGTGCAAATGAAGTCACACCAGCTAGAATAATAATAAAATATTTATAAGCTACCGCATACCTATGGAGACGTCTAATGTAAACGAGCTCTTAATGAGGTAGACCGAGGTATACTGTATACGTATGTAAAACAAAAGCAAAACGGCCTCACATCTGTCTGCGTCTGCGTCTGCGCGGGTAGGGAGGGCACGGTGGGCGCGGCGGCGGCGAGCGGCGTGGCCGGCGCGGGCGCAGGTACGAAGGACGAGGACACCGGCGACGGCGTCGTCGTGGGCGGCTGTTGCTTCTTTTTTAACGCCTCCTGAAATAATACGCCTTTACTTAGACAAAATCGCCTCCGTGACTGGTATGCGCGTTGCATCTAGCACCGGAGAACAAGAAAACAATGTTTCGGTCCAGCAGGGCACGGAAAATGAGTGAAACGGACGCTCCATGTCCCGGGACTCGCGAATTCCCTTTGTTCTTGAACAAAAAGGGTCAAGAATCAGATGCATTTTCAAGACATCACATAAATTGGAATGTAAGCCTTGATTTCTTAGTAACTTTCTTGACTTGAAATCAGCTTCAACTGCTTCTTCAACTTCAGTCTTGGAATAGAAGCTATAAGGGTTTACAAATGTAGCAATATTCGCATTTTTAACAAAGGTCGTAAACTCGGTAATGTTACAACCACACAAATGACACAATATGCATTTACTCTATGTTCAATCTCTGCGTTCGAGCAAAATATGTCTTCAAACTTGAGGGTTCCGTTATGGAGCTGCTAATGCAAATAATTTTCAGTAAAAGGACGAAAACAAATCTCTATGTTATTTACTTATATGTGAATATAATATATTTCAGTTGAGTTTCGTGGTAATATGTATGAAATATGACTTCCGAGTACAAAGGGTTTTTACAACTCAAACCTTGATTAGTATAACCTCGTAAATTTGTATTTTTAATTAATTATTCACTTTACTATACTTCTTAGCGAAGATAAAAATTTATACAATTTTGTTACACCACAATTTAAGTAATTGACGCAACCATGGGAAAACACGAATTCAAATTGAAATAAAGGTAGCTTACATTATAATATTATATAGAAAAAAAGGCATAATTGGTAGTTCATGATCGTAATATAACAGTGTTAAAATGTAACCTTGCTAATAAATAACAATTATTTGAGAATTGGCAATGGAACTGTATTTTATTTCTCGTTTAAATTACGTATACCTAGGTGGTATGTATCTTTATTAGTAATTTTATGCTACATTTCATTAAATCGTTTAATGGCGTCGTTACATTTTCAACTAAGAAAAAGTTTCATAGCAATAAGGATACTACGCATTAGCTGCCGCAATTACAAACATGGATTTACGCAGCGGCCACGAATGAGCTTCCTACACGTATAAGGAGAGTATATCTATGTATTTGGTAGCAAGTCTACCTTGTTTACGTTTTGTACTCACTGCCAAGTGGTTTATACGTAAATAAAGCTACTGACCTCAAAAAACAAACAGACAGAAATATCTAGTATATTTAGCTGGGTTACGCATAAAAGCGGTGACAAACATACGGTAAATAATCAAAATGAGTATATGATGATCATTTTTATTGTATTTCCAAATATTTGCCCTAAATAAAATTCAAAATTATGCAATTTTTACGGCTGATAACTTGAGATATTTATATGAATTTTATAACACGTTCATTCTGGAAGGTCTGACAATTTTTATAAATTACTGATGATTCCATTTTACGACTACACATTTAAAAATCGATCATATTCGACCTTATGTTAATTGTTTGGGTGTTTAGTAATGGGTCTTCAGAGTGTTCAATTACATTATCTGTAATGCTGTGTCATGATATGAGTCATGCTTAAGACGAAACCGTAACTTTTACAATGCATTAAAATATCCCATCATATTTGCTGTGAACATACATATGTAGTCGCAACAAATAAGCTACATTATGCTATATTACAGACAAACAGATAGTTTTTCTTATTAAATAAGCTACAGTTGAACAATATGACCTATACTCATAACTAGACATGCCATACCCATAACTCTCACTCCTATTTCAAAAACTTATAACACCTAAAGCCATCCCTAAAAAAATCCCCTCACCCCTCAAGCCGCCGCGATAGCGTACTGCCGTGAGCACCCGGCGGTCTTGTGCATCTTTCCCATGCTCAAGGTGGGAGGTGTCAGCGGGACGAATTTTTAGTCAAACTTGTTGACACACAACTAGTGTTAGTTCTTCCGCCTTACGTGCCTTCTGCACAGGTTTCAAACTTCCACTATTTTTTATGTTATCAACCCTTCCGGGCGTCAAACATCCCTCAAGTTCTCAAACTCTGATCACCAACCATTTCCACACTTATAAGCTAGAAACACTTAATGACCAACCTGGGAATCGAACCCGGGACGTAAGCTCTTACGGATGAACATGCGACCGCAAGACCTAAAGCCATCCCTAAACTGTTTGAAGGTATCTTGACGGTCAGTCGATAATATGAAAGCAGTTAGTTCGAAGGAAATTATAATAAAATGTTACCTTGAAGCAAACTGAGCAGAGGCCGTCTGTGGACGGGTTTCCGTAAAAACCGCAACCAGAACGGCACAACGCCTCCATAGGATTCGATTCTCGCTCCATAGTTCAAATTATATTTCACTTTTGGTAAAAAATAGTAATAATGTGTGTCCTCGTCAAGAGCACGATTGCACTATCAATATATTGCACTTGTTTATAAAACACACAGTTTCACAATTGTCAGTGTATGATACACTAAAATGTTTTAATCGCGATTTATCTCCTTCTTGCTGTTTTCACGGTTAACGGCTGTCCTAGCCGAGGGGCTGCCACTACTTCTTTCTTTGTCAGGATCGTATAGGTCCCTGTAACAAATGAACAAAATTCCATTAATGAGCAGTCAACACCTACAAAGATAACATTTCCAATCAGAGCTTAACATTATATTTAATTCTTGAGTCCTCTAGAGGGCCATGGGCCAGACTCATTTCGGTGACTGAAACAGTCACAGAAATGGGGGAACTGATCATTTTTCTTTACAGTCCTAAATAGGTGATCAGCCTTTTATGCCCTTCCAGACCGTTACAATTTTTTTAAATATTATTTCCCCGGGATTCGAACCCAGGACCTCCTACTAAACGCATCGCGATTACCATTGAGCCACGGAGGCCACGAGTTAACACTGACCATTGATAGAGTATTTTATAAACATTCATAATTCAATCACAAACAGACCTAGAACATTCTCACACAATTGAATCAGACGCTAAAAAAACAGCTGATGTATCATATAAAACACGATTATTCCAATAGAAAGTGGTATGTTTCTAGGTGCAGAACACGATTTCGTAGCAAAACATAATATGCATAACGACAAGTTTGCATAACAAGAGAGAGCTTTAGCCAAAAGTGGAACGCGCTCGTGAAACGGAGCAGTAGGCCTACACCCGACAAGGTCCCATTTGGTGACACTGTATGATGAAACCGACAACATTCGGAAAACATCTCGTTAAAGCTTTCAAACACACGACATTTGTTACGTACGTCGCGTTGGTTAAATCGTGCCCCTTAAAAGAAGTTTCGACCCGGCCATTAATAAGTAAAGATATTAAAGAAAAAATAATTAATGTTTTATTTGTTTTATGAGAAAAGGTACCGTTACTTTTAGTTGCTTTCATATCCTACTTGTTGTAACTTTAGGCCGAAATGATGTTCCTCAATCTTCAGTTGGAAAAGAGCATCCTACGTGAAATGAAATAATAAACTCTCACAAGAATGGGGATAGTGTAATTATAAAAGGTACAGTATGTATTAGTCATACACATGAATCATCAAGAGAAATTCGTCATACATACATCTTATCTGCCTCAATAATTTGCGTATAGATTATAATATTCTTCAATCTCAGACAAAATCATTGTATGGAATGTTAAAAAGCGATAAAGCGTGTGCACCAATTATCGCTACAACAATAAATGAAGTGGAGAGTGCAGCAGACGAGGTCGTTACACTGGACGCAGTTGGGAAGTCATCGACCGGCCGGCACGGGGGTGCGCACGCGGCGACCCAACTACACACGTATCACCAGCGTTGCCAGAAGGTTACTTTTGTAACCTTTTAGGTGATTTTTACTCCTTCAGGTTATTTCTAGGTTACACGACTCGATAGGTCACTTTTAGGTGATTTTGCGGAATTTGTAGAATTAATTTTTTACATGAAACCATCTTGAAACGAAACGCAATGTTGGCTAGCGAAAAACTTCATTAGTAGGCAGAGAGTGCAACTCTCAGACTAATAATCCTCTGAGGTTCAACTACTAAAAACAAGTAGCCCAAATTTTCAATCGGCTATTCGGGAGATTACTTCTATAATTTTTATTTCACTTGCAAATTACAGTAATATGTAAAAAAAAAGTTGCTGGTGAATGCAACTTAAAATGGAAAACATTACTAAATTAATTATTCATATTTCTGAAGTAAATAGAAACAACAACAAAAAATAAAGGTTATTTTTCATACTAAAAGGTTACTTTTTTATCTATTTTAGGTAACTTGACAAGACACAGCTGGCAACACTGCGTATCACCTACTTCCATACAGCAACACGACGTGAACAAGATCCCTCGCATCCAGTCCGCGGGCTGGGCAAAGTCCGTTACGTGACGCCATACACATAGATGTGCGATCCTATCACAATGACCCCTACCATCGTATCGCGTGTTTACTAACTCAGCGAATTAAAAATAAAGTAGCACCCGAGCATAGCGTGAAAAAACTTTCGCAATAAAGAGCGAGTTTTATTATTGTTTGCTGATATTTTGCAACTTACTAGTCTACGTTTTTGTTACTAGAAACGCTTGCAAAATGAATAGAATCATGAATGTAAAAAAATCATACGGGTAGCTCATATTTAAGTTATTCATTCATCATAATTTACAATAAATAATATTCTCAACATTATAATTTATAATACATCCGTTTCATATGACATTAGCAACAATAAGAATTAAACCATTATAATTAAGGTTATAGCTCTAGAAGTATTATTTATTTATTGCTACCAAATTATATTAGCAATGATTTCAGCTACAAAAACAAATATGTATTGCCTATTTATCAAAAGATATTATTCCGAAATAAGTATGCCAAGGTAATAATAATATCGCGATTAGTTGAAAACGTGATCTTCGATAATTATTATTACATCTTTACAGTTCTAATCTACTATGTAGATTGTAGGTATTCGACGTTAAAAATTAAAATCAACATCTGTAGGCACTTTGGCTACTAATTTATTTTTAAATTGGGTCGTTTATTTTGATCTTTATTGTATAAATACAATTACCCACTACAGTTTTGAACTTTCTATTTTCAATTTTATGAAGGTATAAGAAATTAGTTCAGTGACTTCATCTAACACGCCCCGCGAAACGAATACAGTATGTATCTGCCCATGACCACGCTATAAAGCACTGGAAACGTCGGGATTAAACGCGTTTTATCCTTTAAAAGTTTGATGTAGATAAATGCACAATAAAAGAATATTATGTGAACAAATAAATAAATAAGATTAATTTTGTACTATATAAAAAAAAATAGAGGATTACTTAATAAAAAAAATCAGAAAGATTTAAACAGTTCCGAATATAGATGTTTTTTTATAGACAACCAATCTCGTACGGTGTCGTTCGATCCCAGATAAACTTTAGTGGCCTCAATATAAAATATTATAAAATATTTACATATATAATCCGATGTTTAGATTGTTTCGAAGTAGGTATATGAGATATCGAACTAAAAATAAAATGTTATCAAAACAAAATAAAGCCAAACAAAATAATTAATTAATTGGTGATTTTGTATATTTCTACCAATATTGTTTCAAAACGGTTTCATGGTTAGAATTATATTGATCAATTTGAGTAGTAAGTCTGAACATAGTATCGGAACATAACCTCTTTCAGGCTAATTCCTAACAGTTCCCTAGACGATAAAGGCTATCTATAACTTTATAGGTGCTAAATATGTGTGTGTTCGTGTCAGAACAGACATCAGTGCTGTGTGCACAGTGGCCTGCTGACCTACTTGCGTAGTTCGCTACGCAATTCGAACTCGGCCCGACTCGCCATTGCACTAGCATGTCGCTAGCTAATGCTAAACATATGTTTCAATAAACCCCTGTGTGTCCCACGTGTTAACACTGCGAACGCCCAACAACAGAACAACTGAATTTACCCCCCTCTGTGTTAATACAGAGAATATAATATGTTCAGGAACATTTTAACATGAACAATATGTGACAGAATTTTGAAATGTAATTATGTAAGCTACCTACATCCTGCCTACGTTTGTTTCTGACCATCTGCGATACTATGCAAGGTTGTTCCGGAAAATTGAATTGTACATAATAAATCGGTGTAGTTGTTTCGATGCCATGATCATCATTGCAAGGTAGTTTATCAGCTACAGATCAAGGTAATCGTTCCGCGAGGTGAGCACAACACACAATTCTTCTTATATCACGTGTCAGGCAAAAAGTGCAACTCGTGCTAACTTCCTCATCTATATTTATTTAATATATATTACTATGTATATTCGAGAAGTAGAACGCAATGGTAATATACAATATTTATATATAATATGTAGTATAGAACGATATACATATAAATATAAATATCGAAAAGCCTATTATAACTATTATCGGATTAAAACGCGATTTATTAATGATATTAATTATTATTTATGCCGACTCTACGTTTCTAATGCTTTACAGTCGAGCATGAGATTCACTTGTTGGTAAGTGGTAAGTGATAAAAAATCTTTGATATTTAAAATGAATAGATTGACTTGGCAATCGCACTAAACAATAATATAATATATATTACTTGTGAGATACATTGTGTTTTCAATAAAAAAATAAATAAAAAAGATACATTGTGTTTTCATGCGATGCCTGAGTCAATCTTATTGTTTTAAACATCAAAGATTATTTATGTTGATATTGATATGGTCACTATAAGATGTTGTTAGCTTAGCTAATTACGTAATAATTTAAGACAGAAGGATCCTTAAGTAGAGACTGAATAAATTGACCGACTTGGTAGTATATGGATCTCACAAGTTTTTACGATAGAAGAACTGAGTCGCAAGACTTGTTTTTTTTTTACAATTTATGTTTTTGATAGCATAAATATAATTCAGCAATAAGTAAAAAAAGACTCCAATGCAATATAATATGGTTTATTTCCACGGATTTTTCTTCCTTGGTTTAGGGATATTTGTAGGTAGAGGACCTTACATAGAGTAATTTATAGGCTTACTTAGTCCAAAAGACCCTGAATAATCTGAATACGCAGAACTTTTTAAATTTAACATTTTTTATTAAAAGATCATCTCCTTAAAAATACATGGTCAAAACCGTAGGCACAAGGTAGTAATTGATAATATTCTTTAGTAGTCCCAGCATTAAGACTATAACAATTTTTTTTAATGGATATAACATATTTAAAACAACGTTCATAAATAATCGTCACAAATATAGGTCGAGCCAAAACTGGAGCACTCGTGAATGTTATCATTTGCTCAATTGATCAAATTTAAAGCGGTCGAAACAAAATACGGGTCTGACCACTCGAGCAACGGTAACCGTAACGGTTTCAGTAAAAAATCGTACAGAGAGCACAGATTCCAAAGAATAAGAAAAATAAACAGGATGGCTTGAATAGAAACTACGTTTGCGTGTGGAAACAGCAACATTCTATCAGAATTAAGTCTCCCCTTTTTAAAAAAAAATTTTTAGAACAGGTTTTTTTTTCTAATTTTTATTTCATTCAACTATTTCAACCAAAATAAATATTTCATTCCTATTCTGATATAGGTACATAATATTATAAGTATGAAAAACACAAGTTAGCCAACAAACAACAAATACCTACCTACGATCATACGCGGACCAAGTTAGACTATTACGTCATAAAAACGGAGAATCTGTTCTTCGAATCGTACAAATCGATTTATAAACACATTATACGAAATCTAACTCACGAAACAATGACAAGTAAGTAATTTTTCGAATTGGACTTTTACCTACTAATAATAAACTTATCAGGGTCAAACGATTGAACTCTTCCGCATGACTTTAGCAATGCAGAAGTAACGATGAGAAAATAAGGTCAGAGCTGAAGTTTGCGGATTTGCTAACAAAGTGCAAAACCAGAACAGGAAGGACAATGACATTATCATTTGGAGAATGCGTCACAAATGTTCACAATGACGCTTTAGGCCTCTTTTCCATTACACGGTTTCTCGCCGTGAAAATCTACGGTTAATTCGCCGCGTGTAGGCACGGTCGTCAGTGTGGTATGGATCACTATATGAGCTTGTCGACATGCACGGTGGCGCCAAGGCACGGCGCCGCGGCCGCGTGCGCCGTGACTGCCCCTCGGCGCGCCGCGTCTACGCACGGCGTGATTTTCACCAGTGTTGTATGGCAGTCTATCGGGGTGTGTCGACGGTGCCGGACGTACGCACGGATTCGTGACCGCTTATATACGCTGTTTCGCGATTTTATTATAAAATGAACATAAATCAAGAATTATTAATTACGTTGATTCAAGAAAGGCCTGTAATATGGGATAAGACCATCGACGATTATAAAAATAAGCGGCTTAAATATGATTCCTGGAAAGAAATATTTATTCATTTCCAGCCCACATTTGAAGATTTAAGTGGTGATGAGAAAAACAAGTTTGGTAAGTTACAGATATTTAATTATTAACTTTTTACTTATGCATAGTTGTTTTGATAGGAGAGGCGACCTTCGTTAGATACAAAATATTGTGCAAATCTGTTGCGAACTTCATTAGCCGCCAAACTTCCGCGAACTGCATTCGTGATAGGTAACTGGATTAGTTCCGATTCTGAATCAAGGGTGGACTCATTTTCACTCGCATTGTGAAACTGAAAGTTTTCCTGCTTATGTATAAAATTTTGCAAAACACAACATGTTTTCACAATATCAACTGCCAAATCGATGGACACATTCATTGGCCGGTGAAAAATTCGCCATTTATTGGATAAAATGCCAAACGCACATTCAACAAATCTTCGCGCTCTTGTGAGTCTGTAGTTAAATGTACGTTTTAATTGATCAAGCTGATGACCACCAAATGGACGAAGCAAGTGATAATGCAAAGCAAAGGCTTCGTCCGCAACGAACACATATGGCAAATCGTAGTCAATTCCAGGCAAACGTGTTGCATCGGGTAGATTTAATCCGTTGTTTGTTAAATTTTTCCAAAATGGGGTCTCTTTAAACACACTGGAATCACACTCCTTTCCGTAGGCGCCAACGTCAACAAATATAAAGTTGTAATCGCTATCTACTACTGCCATCAAAACTATAGAAAAAAAATGTTTGTAATTTAAAAACATCGAGCCACTATCAATTGGCTTAATAAGTCTGATGTGTTTTCCATCGACCGCTCCTAAGCACAGCGGGAAGTTGGAAGATTCTTGAAATTTGCTTGCAATGTGTAGCCAGTCTTCTTTAGATGGCATTTTCATATATTCTTTATACAGTTCTAACCAAATGTAGTGGCATACTTCACGTACGATGCAACTTATGGTTTTTATTCCAATTCTATAGCTGTAGTATAGGTCAGTAAAGGTATCTCCTGTTGCTAGATACCTGAAATATAAAACAAAACGGTTCAGGTTCAAATACTAAAACCCCATTTTAGGTCGGGGTCGATTCAGTTTAGGTCGGGGGTTTTCATAAATTTTGAATTTAATAATTATTATTTATTTATTTTCAGGGCAAATGGTGATGAAGAAGTGGACCAATATGAAAGATAGCTGGATAAAATATGACAAAAAAATTAATGAATGTAAGTCTGGTTCTTCAGCAAAAAAAATAAGAAAATATATGTTCTATGATGAAATGATGTTCCTAAAAAAAAATGTTGAGCATCGCAAGACCGATTCTAACATGACTGAACATGTTCATGATTCTAGCCTCAGTAATGAAAATTTTGATAGTGCAGTCCCGAATCAATCAAGCTCGGGATACACTGAACGGAGTGAGACGCAAAGGGCTAAAAAAAAAAGAAAAAATGAACTAAGTGAAGTTGACATTAGGTTTATGAAGTTTATGGATTCAGCAGAACGAGATGAGAAAAAGAAAAGCCGTAGTATGAACTTTTTTATGGGAATCGCTGATACAGTTGACAAGTTCAGTGATGAAAATATGATAGACTTTCAGTTTCAAGTAATTTCAATAATTAAAAATATTCAACAAAGACAGTGTACTCAGTATATACCTACATCAAGAAACCAATGGGATCAAGGCCATCAAGGATATTTAAGTGGTACAGCATCCTCAAATGCGCAATCGTCAACATATGGATATTCTACAGCTGCTAGATCGAGCTATGGAATAAGTCGTCCACAGACGTCTTCTCATGATTTTGGACACGGTTCTGGTTTAGAGCCAATCCACTACCGACCCGAATCACAATTATCTGTACATAGTGTAAATGCGGAAAGTATCTCGGCAGATTCTCAAGTTTCTATTGAAGACGAATTCGATTTTAGTACCGAACTTGAGTAGCATTTTCAGCGTAGTGTATTTTTTGATTTACTTGTTCTTAAATTAATAATTATTAAAATTCAATTACATGTAATAATTTTGTTTGTGTGCAATAAACAATTTTAAACTAAAATATGTCATTTAATTTTGTACCTACTTACCTCAGAGTTACAGCCAATCTTTCTGCGGGCGATATACTCTCTCGCATAAAAGTATCTTGATGTTTTAGTTCCTGGGATAATTTTTGGAGCAAGTTGTCGAATGTAGTTTTCTGCATTCTAAAATAATTGTAAAACTTGTCTTCATCTTCTCTCAATTGATTCTTGACAAGTGTATGAAACGCGCCATATTCCTCCCTTTTTTCTAAAATCGGATGTATCCAAAACCTTACTTCCCTTTTTTTTTCTATTTCCTTTTTCCTATATATGTAATAAGCAACTATAATCTTTTTTTTCGTAAGAAAATTCATGACGCAGCACGTCCTACACAGCCCGAGTAAAAAGCGCTACTAGCCAGTACTTACCAATGTCTCGCGCGGTGATTTTGCCGTATCATGTACAAGCTAGCACGTTTTTTCAACCGTACGGCTTACACACCGTACGTTTGAACAACCGTGTAATGGAAAAGAGGCCTTACAGACAATGAAACGCGCTTGGCAAGATGGCTGCCGGTGTGTCAGCTGATTGCGCACACGCAGCGGTAGCGCCGTGGCTGAACAACTACGCATCTTACCGCTCTACATAATATTGCTCTCTCTTTCGCCGAAAGCATTATTTTTACTTAATTGTCACCTTATTTATTAGAATATACGGACACTGACATATAAAACAACTATACCTCTTATACCTACTTTATATTATGTAATAGTAACAAATAATTTTCGTGAATTATCAATTTTAATTCTTAATCAAATAAAAATATAGCAGGTATAATTTATGGATAAATATAAGAAAATAATTCTATGATACGTACATTTTATGAATCCTATTTAATTCCAATATAATGCAAACTGTAATAAAAATTAATTTAAAACACATTATGTACTGCAAGTAGATATTATTTCGAAACTATATGAATACACATTCAAATTAGTAACTTGGGAATAGGCATTCGAAATAAGAGTTTGATAGAAATTAAATTTCTATTGAAAAACAAGGAAATGGACATTTTAAAAATAATGTATAAAAATTAAAAAATTAAAACTACATTACCTGAAAATAATTAAGGTATTTACTACACGAATGTAATGAACTGTCATTTTATTGGTCGCTTAGTTCCTACTTCTTTCAAACAAGATAATTTATATTGAATCGTATGTAGAAGTACATGTGTTCGTAAAATAGATTTTCTCGATTTAGAATAATTCGTATATAACAAAATGAACTGTTTCTTAAAACTTGAAAAGACGTTTGAAAATCTCTTGTATTCAGTAATGAGAATTTCAGAAGGTTCAAAGCAATAAGGGCAGTGACCCTCAAGTAGCAAGGTCGAGACGGCGGCCTTCAAACAACCTCGTCTAAACCTACAGCCTGCATTCGGGCCGTCTTCACAGCGCAAACATATGCACAGGTTTTACCCAAGCACTTATCGAAAAACCAGCATTACCTTCGAACAAAAAAGTAAGCCCATGGTCACGTATTAAGAATAACGTTTGGAAGCGCTACACAGACACTGATCACATATAACTAACACACTTTATTAGATAGAAAACAGTGGTCGTACTAATTGGCACTATTATCTGGCGATAAGAACGCTTTAGTTGCACTGTGATTAAAGTATCGGCCTCGCTACAGCGAGCTCCGACGCGCACGGCCTCAAGGCATGAACTGAATCCTAAACCCGAGCAACAGTATGGCGGTCTGCCCACCCGCACAATCGCACCGACAGTCATTATTCGCGTCACTATTCACACGCGCACGCACTCATCGATGCAAACAAACCAATACTACAGAGCTGATAAACACATGCTACGCTCGTTGAGATATCGGCACTCAACGAACCACACGACGCACATAGAAACTACACGAATGTTGATTTGGTGCTGCGCAGATACAAAGACGAACAATGGTATTATGTACGACAAAGGTATAATATTTTAAACAATGTTAATGTATTTTCAGCAAACTTACTGTATTTGTTAGTATATTAATTAAATAAATCTTTATAATCAAGACATGTCTAACGGCTTTTATAATCTTGCTAAAGCGAGACACCGACCTCCGATTTTTAGTAAAAAAGGGTTTTAGGTATTTGGCACTTATATACGACGACATAAGAATAAGATTTTATAGTACGAGTGCGACGTACGCAGACAAAGCCGCGACTTCGAGAGTCGTCGATCTCCCCCAAATTAGTCCTGGGTTAAGGGCGCTGACCTCTTCGACTGCCACGTGCCCGTTGCTGTCACTAACTTTTATAAATCTACCACTTACTAAAATAGCCAAACATAAATTTAAAGAAATATATATAAATAAGAAATAATATAAATAGTTAAAAATATCACTCATAAACCAGCTTGAAACAATGACATGAAAATAAAAACCAAGGTCAATGAAATGAGAGCATGTAAATTTTGAATTTTGCACAGTAAGTATAACACTGCTATAGAATCATTTATATTGTATGTTGCAAGCATTTGCCCTGCCAAAACAGTTGGCAGTATAAAAGCTGCCAATACATTCAATATACACTGGATTGGCTGAACAATACAATACAATACTAGCAATGTGATTATTATATACTCTAAGTAAATATTGTACAATCAATTTTCATAAAATACCTCAACTATTTCTACTCAAGTACATTTCTGAAATTGTCCTGAAAATATTTATGACACAGCAAAACAAGACAGTGGAAGCTGCATAAAATTTAGTCAGGACTGAGGTACCTTAGAAATTTTGGAAAATATATATCTATGAACAAAGCATGATTTGATATACTAAAAAGCTGATCTTTTAGTAACTGTTACATTAAATATTATATTGTATGCAAATAATTAATTCAATAAGTCACCTTTAAGCCATCTATCCCATTAAGATAAGAAAAATACATAAGTTATGAATGAATTTAATATGTCAAATTGCAATTTAGAAAGTAAAATATTATTGTACTTACATATTTATTTTATTGAGTTTTAAAAAATCTGTAAAATTAATTTAAATTCAACTTTTTAGCATTGGCAATAGAATTTTTAAAACTTAAATGGTCACAACACAAGTGCCTGTATTACCAATTATTATTGTTCCAAGATGTTCTTTCTTTGTTGAAAAATAAAACCTCATTCTAATATCCTACAAAGCCCAGCTCATCTATTTCATAAAAAATTTAAGCAATCCCCACCTGGTGGAAATTAAACATAATGGCCCAGGACAATTTAAATCACCAGGAGATTTGCAGTTGCAGTACCAGCTTTTTAAATAAGAATAAATTATTTATAGGAAACTAATCATCATATTGGTACAGAATTGTGACTGGCAACAGCTGATTCCATGGTGAATTTAATTAGTGCCTTGTGCACATACCTGATGTTGAAAAAGTGAATTCCGTACTAGGCAAATGTCTTTCCACGTGCGAAGACCCTTCAGCTCACAACTAGGCGTCACCACGACTGTGCAGTTGAAGTCAGCATCCACCGGCATCACAATGAGTAGTTACTCCACCTGCAAAAATTCTACTATTCACCTAAAATGCCATATAACTGAATGAAAAAAATAATTTTAAACAAACAAAAGGATCAGCAATACCAACAAAAGAATAAGTAGACAAGTATGAAGACAGCTGATTAGTAACTAAATATGGATTTTTTTAAAGTGGAATTGTTAAAATGTTTCTTAAGAACATGCCCAATCAATTTAATTATAATCATATAGTATTACAAGCATTATTTAGATTATATCTAATATTTTGAAAATAATGATGTAATCAAATAAGTTCTAAGATATTCTAGAAATACAAATATAAGTTTAGTATCCACTTACTATCCAAAACAAAACAACTCTATGGCAACATGATTTTAATAACTCTTCTTTGAAATAGAAACAAAAATGTTTATTTGTTTTCATAAATAAGAAATAAAGAACTCTCAAGAATTATAATTAAATTGTTCCAATGAACTTTTATGATTAAAACAAAGATTTTGGTATAATGAACAGGAACATGACTTAGCAACAAATTAAAATGATAGTTAACTGTTCTACAACCTTATAACTCGAGTGCAAAAACCATATCAATTTAATAACTAGCACTTACCAGAGATTTCGAAACAAAAAAACTATAATCCATGCTTTTTACATTAAAACTAATAAGATAATCTTAAATTAACCAAGAAGTTACAATGTTCGTATTTGAGTACATAATGATACAACAGTATACAAAACAATATTTGAATAAGCATCTACGCCTTTCCAAAGGTGGTGTCATGATCATTATGCGTGCAAATTTACCAAACACAAAAGCACTACTTAGCATGATAAATTAGACTTAAAATATCAGTTACCAGGCGTATATGGTGCATGCTGACTATCGTGCTGTTTAAATGGTATCCTACGGCTGCGCTAAACGGTTAAGTATATTGAAAATATTGAAGAATATCGTTAATTGGCATTCACGAAGAAAATGGCGTCACATCACAGTAGTCACGGAACAATGTACAATTTCGTCATATAAAAACACATTTCACAATCACAAGTTTACACCACAATTAATAATATCATGCGAGGTTAGTTAATTCTCTTGATAAATTACTCACTTTGAATACGAATTCCAAAGAAAATCATCCAAAAACTTTTAAGACTGATGACAAGGCACTCCGCTCACCGTTTGCAAATTCCCAGACTAAAAATCACGTGACCAAAAGTGTTGCCCGTTGACGTATAGCGTTGTCTTAGTAAAATAATATAATCGGAAATTCCGTTTTTTCATTTTGAATAATCTTTTAAGTCATAATACTAATTTCACTCACCTTCTTAGGGCAGCCGTGACTATTCTTAATTTTATTCACTGGGGCCTTACGTGCGACCAGCCAACCGCTAATGGTTTTGACCGATTTAAGATATTTTTAGGTTGTAAAATACATTGCATCATTCATCTACCGTGGTGACGGTGAAAACTACAATTAATATACCTATAATATTATATGTACACTCAAAATTAATAAAATTATTACCATAACCCATAGCCACCTGCGACACTAGAAGGCTAGCAGATGTGCCATTAAAGTATGTGTATGCTCAATTCTTCAAGGCACACTGCATTAATTAAACACATATAAAACCGTATATAGGAACAGAAGGGACTGAAACAAAAGATGATACCATTTAGTTATTTCGACTATGTGTTTGCGTGTTGTTCCCACGAGAATGTAAGTGTGTGCTCCTATTTCACTAGGTACTTAATCTGAGTATTTCACCATGCCTACCGCTGATAGAGGACAAATCTTTGTTTTTTTTTCTGGTTTATATTTTTGTATTATTATATATAGTTAATTACATAAAAATGTCATATGGAACATGGTGTAATGGTTGCAGCGCCTTTATACAAATATTTTGTAAAACAAAAATTTGGCGATTAAAAAGAGTGACGAAGAGTTTCTTGCCAGTTCTTCTCTTCCGTTCTACGCCCTTGATTTGAGAACTGGCGGTAAATGTAAAATTAGAAGCATTTAATATGTATTTTTATTGACGTTCATAAGTGTACATTATGTTACCTACATTTTTGAATTTGAATTTTCTTCGGTTCGTTCTGTTTCAATAACACAACATTAAAGGTGGAAACATACTATTAAAACGCTACGCGATGTGACGCGTCGACAACCGATGTGAATTGTGCGGCGTGTTGTATGTTGCAACACGCCACACGAAATTAAGTATTAAAATATGAGTTGGATAAAGATATTGAGGAATATTTGATGTAGATTTTAGGGATATATTTAATACAGAAACAGTTGAATAAAAAAAACGTATTCGACGTAGAGAAAGAGAATTATGTACTTACGGTGAATATCATACCCTTAATAGAAAATTTCACCAAGATAGTGAGAGATATCACTCATATTTTCGGATGAATGAAAGGCAATTCCATTTTAGTTTGACTCTCGGACCAAGAATCTTGATTCTCGCTTGATTGAAATCGCGTGGGGGTTCGTGTGATCACGTGGCGTGTTTTACAAATGTTTCTGAGAGTGTTGAGGCGTTAGTATGTTTCCGCCATGATGGTGGAAATATACTATCAAAACGTGAAGCCACGCCACGGCATCTGACGCTGTCAGCACTAATCAATCCCATACATTTACTACATTCAGAAACAAACACGCCACGTGATCACACGCACCCCCACGCTATAAACCCTTAGCTACGTCAATACTCTTTCGCCTTTCACAAAGCTTTCACTGGCAAAGCGTGTAGTAACGTCATGTGGCGTGTTGTACAATATATTGGCACAATTCACATCAGGTGTCACGTCACATCGCGTAGCGTTTTAGTAGTATGTTTCCACCTTAATTAATTTCTAATGAAAATACCCACAGAACAGAAGAAGTAAGTTCCGTGAAAATACCCAACTTTTATTTAAATGTATGTATACTTTAATCATTGACATATTTCGAACTATGATTATTAAGGTGCGATTCCACCAAAATAGTATGCATAACATTTGCTTACAAACATTTTGTGCACAATTCCAGCAGTGCACGTACTAAGCTAATAATAAATCGCATATAATCCGGTATAAACTATTTTATTTAAATGTGCATAACTACCACAACATACTATATACACTAACATGATTTTGCTGCGCCGTGGCGGAAACATATTGAGTTTACGAACAACGTGCGTACGCGTCAACCAGAGTCCACTGCTTGCAAAGTACACAGTTGTACGCGAACATTACTAGAATGTTCGCGCACAATTTGTTACTATTTACTTGAGTGAGTCGACCGAAGCAAACATTTGTGGTGCACGCTCTGCAGGACTGTGCCGCACAGTTCCAGTACACTGGTGGAATCGCACCCTCAGGCACGGATGTCCATGGGCGGTGGTGATTACTTACCCACCCTCTGTATAAAAATTCAGTCATCATTGACATAGTATTAAATATGTATATGTATATCATGTAAATATGTATTTTCATGATAAAATTTTAGAAAATACGATTTTTATTTTTTATTAAAAGAAAACAGAAAATACATTTTTTCTGTTCTGTAAAGCAAATTATCCTCAAAAAACCCTGTGATAGTCAGCTGTCGTGTCAGCTTTAGCGTGAAGCGTGTTGTCAGTTGTGTCAATAAAACTATATTACTATGATAACCTCGAAAGTAGAAAATATTCGAGCAGTTGGATATAGAAAAGCATTAATCAAATCAATACAAATTTAAATAGGACATATGTCCTTTAGAATTTAAATAATATAAACAACATATTAATTACTGAAATTTATTCCAGGGTTCAGTAGAACCATATTCCTAATGCCTACCATATCGGTAAAACGAGATTCTTTATTTGCCGCACTCGGCAGAACATACAGTAAGAATTATTTTATTTATATTATTGAGAAAAGATTTAAAGTTAATACAGTTTTTCGTTACGTACATAGAAACTGATATAACACGAAGAACTGGAAGAGATTACTTTCTTAAATGATGCAGAATTCACGTTGAATTAAAATTTCGTTTTACTTATCTTAAATTATAATGAAACCTGACAAAATAATTTTTCAGCTGATGATGAATTCCAAGACCTATGTTTTAAATTCGGGTTAGAACTGGATGAAGTTGTAAGTAATATTATTCAATATCTCTGTAAGAAAATAATTCAAGTGTTTATATATTATATTTTAGTCAAACTAAAATATGTTTTATCTGCCAGATCGTATTTATTTATTTTTATTCCAGACTACAGAAAAGCAAATGCTAATCAAAGAGCAAGGTGATCAGGCAGGTGTCGGTTCCAGTGTTTCAGAAGATGTTTTGTACCGCATTGATATTCCTGCTAATCGATATGACCTCCTGTGTCTTGAGGGATTGGTCAATGGTTTACTTGTATTCTTGGGGAAGTAAGTTAAATGTCTTAATTGTCTGACCATATATGGTATCACCAAAATAAAACAGAATGTAATATAATTAAGATAAAAATAATTGTGTTTTTTGTCATTCTGTGCAAGCTCATTAATACTTTAGCCAATTGATAAATTGAAATTTATTTTCTAGATTGCTGAGCTTTTTGTAGTCAGGAAGCCTTCTTGAGCTTTGTATTTTCCCAGGATAAAAAATAAATATTTTATCTTTTCATCTTTTTGAAAAAAAATTGATAAAATTTGAAATGTATTTCTACTGACTTGATTATAAATATGTAAACAATTAAATGGCTAATTTTCAGGAAGTCTTCACCTATATACAAACTAGAAAAATATGAAGATTGTTATTCTTTACATCTTACACCTGCTACGGCACAAATAAGACCCTATGCTGTAGCAGCTGTACTCAAGGATATTACTTTTACTAAAGAGAGCTATGACAGTTTCATTGATTTACAAGTAAGTTAATCTTATAAGGGGTTCATCTAAAACAGAAATCTTATGAAGGATCACTTATCTCTCTGTTTGTCCATCCCACAACTTTTTTCTCTAAACTCATCTGCAAAAAATGTGAATTTGGTACCGAATATATAAGAAAAACCGATATACTAATATTATGAAGAGGAAATATTTATTTGTTTTTTTTTATGATTGAATTCAAAATCTACTCAAAAAATTTAAAAAATTCTTTCACCATTAGAAAGCTACATATTCACCGAGTAAGATAGGACCCCCATTTATTTCCAGAAATAATTAGAGATCCTACTAAAACTTGAATACATTATTAGTATTCAAGTTTTAGTAGGATCATTATTTAAACCCAAAGAGTAGAAAAGGGTTGTAAGGAGTTATCTCTGGATCTACTAAACCGATTTTAAAAATATTTTCACCAATAGAACATAGGCTATATTCTTTTGTGTATTGTACATCTACATTGCACCCGTGCGAAGCCGGGGGGGCGTTATTAGTAAAAATAACTGAAAAATTAAACAATTAACTTTTAAATTAATTCAATTAACTATGTAGGTATTTGAATATGTTTATTGTGAGAATATGATAAAAGAAGGGTATCAGAATATACTATTTTTTTTACGATTTTTGACTCAACTTATTTGTTAACACTAATAGTCGAAATTACTGAACTGTTTTCACAGGTAGATTAAGTTAATCCTTGAACAATGTCTTTTTGCATTAATTCATCTGAATCAAGAGTCTGAATACACTTTAATACTGTTGTATTTAAAGACAGAGTTACTTTTACACAGTATCACTTAAATTGCAGTCCTTTCACAGTAGAATAGCAACTAATTTGTGTAACCTGCTTAGCTAAAAAATTTTTTTTATGAAAGGAATCTAACCTATGATCTTTTGGTTGTAGTGTAAATAATATTACACATGCCCAAGATGGATAAATCATATATATGACACCTAGCTAAAATGCAATTTCAATTCTAATATAAGATCCTTTTAAATTTCCAGGATAAACTACATCAAAATATATGCAGAAAGCGAACCCTAGTAGCTATAGGAACCCATGATCTAGATACAATTAAAGGTCCATTTGTGTATGATGCATTACCTCCGAGTGACATTAAATTCAAAGCTCTAAATCAACAGAAAGAAATGACTGCAACAGAGCTTATGGAACTTTATTCTGTGAGTATTTTTTCTATCATAGAGTCTATCCAGATAAGTATAGCAAATCAGGCTCAATTGACAACCTATTTCGAAAGTTATGTTGCAATATCAACTTGATGTACGATCACAATTCATGAGTTTCACTGCCATACTCCCCTTTGATCTTGAGATATGACAAGAAACTAAGCGTAAAGGCCCATTTGAAGTAATAAATGACTTGTATGGTCTAAACAACACAAAACATAATATGTAATATGTACAAATTTTGTTTTAATATAAGTTGCACAAAAACAGACCCAACTAAGGATTATTTTAAAATTTTATTACAGTTATAAAAAAGCATGTGTAGAACAGGAACACAAAATATATACTGTATTCGCTTTATGAAATGCTTTATTTTATTTATTAAGAAATTTTCAGTACAATCCAGAAATCCGAACATTCCAATAATCCATCACCCCTTGGTTTTTAATAGTGTGGGATTAGTGAGATTCTACGGTATTTACTTTCTAATAATAATTCAGAGATTTGGACTTCAGAGAAGCATCAGAGAATATATCAAAATTATATTATTTCAGAGTCACGCTCAATTAAAGCAGTACCTGGGTATAATAAGGGACAGTCCTGTATATCCTGTGATTAAGGATAAAAATGGTGTTGTTTTATCGATGCCTCCTATAATCAATGGAGATCACTCAAAAATTACACTGAATACAAAAAATGTATTCATTGAGTGTACAGCCACTGATTTAACTAAGGTAATTGTAAAAATATTTTTTTTTGTTGTCCGCTGTCCTGCCCGAATCTTGGCGTCAAATATAAAATATTCCTACCACTGTCTCAGTACCACCTACTGATTAAAGTCTAAACCATATAAAAAAATCATCACAATCGGTCAAGCGTTTCAGGAGTTCAGTGGCAAGAGAAGAATTATATATACATATTATGTAATCTATATACCTCTAATCTATCAACCTGGGCGAGCCATTTAAATTTTTGATATATTTTTTTTTTAGTTTTCTTTCAACATAGGGAACCTGTGAAATTCATCCTATAATTATTATAGTATACAATAATTACAGGCTACAGTAGTGCTGGACACAATAGTGTGCATGTTCAGCGCGTATTGCCGCAGCGCGTACTCGGTACAGCAGTGCAAAGTGTTTGCGCCGGACGGCACGTACCAGTTGTACCCCGAGCTGCGCCGGCGCTGCGAGACCATCCACGTAGACAAGGCCAACAGCTACATTGGGATTCAGTGAGTTACGCCTATAGATGCAAAGCCGTTTATTAAAGATTTTAACGAAGCGGTTAAAAATGCATTTTTCGTTATTAACGGTTAATTAACCGCATTTTAGGCTTGTTACGTTTACGTTAAATTACTTTTATAACTCCAAAATAAAAACCGCAAGAAAAAGTGCAATGTCCTAAATTCTAATATAACCACAGGCCCTACATTGTCATTGTTTTGTGTGTAAATACAACTTGAAAATAAAAAACCAATTGCGATTTCAGTTTTAATTCATCTTCAAAATCTCGACTGTCTAGAAGGCTATTTACTCTTGCTTTGAAGAGACCTAGGTAATAATTTTCAAGGAAGACAGACCCATGGAGAATGTTCCAGATTTTGAACATGAATTAAAACTGAAATCGCAGTTGTATTTTATTTTCAAGTTGTAGTTAGTTACACACAAGACAATGACAATGTAGGGCCTGTGGTTATATTAGAATTTAAGACATTGCACTTTTCCTTGCGGTCGTCGTTGTTCTACGATCACGACGAACTGTCTATAGTTAGGTAAAAAAAAACTGGATATGGGCGTTTTCGTTTTTATTCACAAACGGCTATGCAACCGATATAAAATAGTTTTCATATCGATCGTAAGTTACGCCATATTCGCTTCATCTCGTTTACACCAGTATCCTAATATGTAATTAGAAAGAGAGATAGCGAATATGGAAATTTAATATCGTTTGCGTTTTGTTCGCGTTACGGTGGTTTTTGAGATTTCATATAACTTATTATCATGTATTCGCGCGCTAGTTATGGTTTTGATAAGTTTTCGTGATAACGGTTATGTGAATAAGTATACCGTTATGAGTTACGTTTTGATATATCGAACTCATGTTTAAAAAACACGTATTCCCAGGGAGAGCGGTGACGAGCTAGCTGCGCTGCTCACTCGCATGTGCCTGCCGACCGAGCACGAGCGAGACGAGCTGCGGGTGCAGGTGCCGCCCACGCGGCAGGACGTCATCCACGCCTGCGACCTGTATGAGGACATCGCCATCGCTTTTGGGTATATTTGTCATTTTAAGTTTTGCAAAGGGTTTTAGAAGAAGAGAAACGGTTATGTGTTACAATAATAGGGAATATGCATGCATTTTTTTTATATTTTTTATTGACTTGTTACATCATTTTAACCTAATAAAAAATATAAATACTCTTGGCAATGTCCAAATTATTTTTTAAAATTACTTTGAAAACATCGATAAAATTTGATCTGTTTAAACGCGGCCATATTTCGCGGGCTTTGGATGACATTACATTACACGCTCAGTGACGCATAGAGTGAGGTAACTATGGTAACCAGTGTTTGATGCCATCTTCGATGTCAATGGACGCCATAGATAAATCGATGCCTATAAATGACAGAATGTGTAAGGTGACGTCACGTTTTGTTTCGACCAATGGTGATGCGTTTTCCAAACTTGAATTTCTCTCCCTTATTTTACACATTTTAATTAATATTTTTTGCAATTAAACACGAACTAAATAAGAAAATAATTGTTTAGGCATAATATCTGGGCCATAAGGATTCAAGGGAAAAAATATCAAGTAAATTTAAACAACATGCATATTCCCTATTATTATATTCAAATCAAACATACTAAAAAATAAGAGGACACCATTAGTCAATATTTAATATTAGAAAATTACAGTAAATATTATCAACTCCGTAGGAATAGATGGCGTTAATATGGCAACTTTGTGACATTTCAAAAATCAGACAACTGTCATCTTTCTGTCTGCCCGTGACCACGGTTGCTGATAAGCATCCGAAACGTCGGGATAAATAATTTAAATATACTAAATAATAAATCGCGTTTTAATCCGTTATACAGTATTTTATTTAAAAGATATGATTACTAATAAATAGCCTCGTTACTCGTTATATAACAGCTACAACAACATCCCGCGGCGCGCGTCCCGCGTGGCGTCGCGCGGCGCGCAGACCCGCCTCAACAAGCTGACGGAGCAGCTGCGGCTCGAGTGCGCGCACGCCGGCTTCACGGAGGCGCTCACCTTCACACTGGTTAGTATCCTACTACGAGTATAGATCACGCCAAACTTCTAGTACGCTCTGAAGTTGCTTCGCGGTTTACAGTCACATAAAATTTATGTTTATTCAATATTATTTTTATCGCGTTAAAACTTACTTAGTGACGTGACAATAATGTCTCACTCATAAAGTATGTACAAATAATAAATAACATCTATATTTTGCTACTGTGACGCGACTCGTGCCACGTTTAGAGCGTACTAGAAGTTACATAATGTCTCACTGTTTATAGATGGAAAAACCGTGAAGTGCATATTGCGCGTTTCGGTTTCAGTCTGTAGATTTCCGAATTCCGTGGCTCGACGTAAAAATTAGGTCGATAGCGCATCATTGACTGATGTTCTGTGACTGGAGTATCACCTACCATCAAGTGAACCTCATGCTCGTCTATCGATATCTAATGGACGTTTACACAATGAAGTCTTTTATGTAAGCTCGTTTGTTATGAACATACATACATACATATACATCACGCCTCTTTCCCATTGGGGTAGGCAGAGATCACGGAATTCCATATGCTCCGATTCTTACATACCACTTTCGCTTCTTCTACTTTCATCAATGCTTTCATACACACTCGACGGTTACGAGTACTTTTGATTTGGCCCTTTTGCAGAACGTCCCCGATCTGATCGAGGTACGTTCGCCTAGGTCGACCACTCCCGACTCTCCCACTCACACCAGTTTCCTAAATCTTTTTATGAAACTGGAACACTAATATTTAATCATTACTTTGACTTTCCTTGTGTGTGTGTGTGGAAGTTGAACCAGCCGATACCAAATTTCCTTTCAAATCTTCACAACAGTTTAGGAAGACCTCGCATATGTTTTCCTAATTCGACTTTCGATGTTTTTTCTGTTTTAGAGATGAATTTAATCGTAAAAATTTATTTATTTTTGAATTGAACAGAAATATGTGAAATCGGGTGTGAAAAATTAAAGAATATTTTTATGTTTCTAAAAAGTGTAGGATATGAGAAATTAATGCTCTTATATAAATTACTTTAACCGGACTAGAATGCTATTTATTACTGATACTATTTCCCCGTATTTTTATTGTACAAGTCGCGTTTTAATTTGGTAAAGGTCATTGCATATTGTGATATACGTTTAAAAAGAAAATATGTATTATATTATTTGAACCTAATATCCGCTATTTGTAATACGCCTGCCTTACGTTACCATTCCAGTGTTCTCGAGAAGACGTAGCGAGTAAACTCGGGCGCAGCATAGAGGCGGTGCCGGCGGCGCACATCTCCAACCCGAAGACCTTGGAGTTCCAGGTGGTGAGGACCGAGCTATTACCGGGGCTGCTCAAGACCCTCGCGGCCAATAAGAAAATGCCACTGCCATTGAAGATTTTTGAAATCAGTGACGTCGTTTTGAAAGATGATACAGCGGGTAAATTAACGATATTGATTTATTGGTATTACCAAAGAACATAGATCTACATAGAAGAATAGGACTTATAGGCGCACTTGGCACGGTTTCTCTGGGGTTCTTACCCCAGCCACCGCGGCGCTGCAGAGTCCCGGTGCAAAGAAAAAATCGTAATGCGAGGGCGATTGCGATTTTTTCTTAATTTTTTCAGCAACTGCACAAAATGAATTATTTGCAAATGATTACTCAATCAAGGTTGCTCGGCGATTCCATTATCGGCGTTATAAATGCTCTTTTAAAATCTTTAAAAAATAAAATTCTTGACAGATTTGTGACGCCATAGCAGACAATTCAGTCCAGTTAGGTAGGGTGAGCAAGACAAGATTTTTTAAAAATAACTTTTTTTACAAATCTTGAGCGAAAAAACAGAAATAACAAAATTAAAGAGTATCAGTCCACAAGAACATGCTCTCAGTCGCATGACAAAGCAAACCAACTACGAAAGATGTAGACTGGCGTCCTCTTTCCTTTTTTTTAAATAATTTTGTCATGCCTTCTGGGCCTTTGCGCCATGCGTTCTCTTCACTTTCACGCGAATTCTTGCCCTCAATGAAAAGAAAAAAGTATTATAGTTTTAAAATAACTCATTATGACTTTAATAATGAAATATTATATTTAGCTAATTTCGGTAAAGCAATAAAGTTTTTTTTAAAGTAAGACTCAGTTTTTTTTCAGTGATTTGCAAAAAAACCCTTTTTTTTGAAAACCGTACTTTTCATGTTACATTTGACAGGTAGAGGTCATTGACTTTCCTATTCTTTTTAATAAAATACTGTATACCGGATTAAAACGCGATTTATTATTTATATTGTTTAAATTATTTATCCCGACGTTTCGGATGCTTTTCAGCAAACGTGGTCGCGGGGAGACTGTCTCCCCGCGACCACTATATATTTATAAATAATAAATCGCGTTTTAATCCGTTATACAGTATTTTATTTAAATGTGTGATACTCGCGTTAATAAAAGACAATATTAAGTGGAATACCTCTATAAGTGAAACGACATTGCTGGTCCCTTGATGTCTCACTTAACCAGGTTTCACTGTATTATGTTCCTATCCTTATTTGAATCGCATAGTACATTAAATAACATCAATAGAGACGGGCGCCCGCAACGAGCGCCGCCTGAGCGCGCTGTACTGCGGGCGCGCGGCCGGCTTCCAGTTCGTGCACGGGCTGCTGGACCGCGTCATGGCGCTGCTGGGCACGCCGCGCGACCACTACGCGCTGCGGCAGGCTGAAGGTATTTTTTTATGTTAGACTAGCAACACGCCCCAGCTTCGCACGCGTGCAATTTAGATGTAAAACATGTTAATCGCTGATAATGTAGCTTTCTATTGGTGAAAGAATTTTTAAAATAAGTCTAGTAGTTTTTGAGTTTATTCATAACATACAAAAATTCAAAAATACAAATCTTTCCTCTTTATAATATTAGTATAGATATCGACAGACGAGCATGAGATTCACTTGATGGTAGGCGATACCTCATACAGAGAATATCAGTCAATGCTGATCGCTGTCAACCTACTTTTTACTTCTAGCATTCGGAAATTCATGGTCGCCTCCGTAGCTTAGTGGTAAGCGCGATGCGTTTGTCATTGGATTTCCTCGGTTCGAATCCCGGGGAAACAAGAAAAATAATTGTTTCGGTCGGGCAGGGCACAGAAGGCTGCCTGTCTGTAAAGAAAAAGGATCAGTGAAACAGACGCAAATGGTTCTGCCCCATGCCCCACTAGGGGACTCGGGAATTCACTTTTCGGAAATTCATAGACATTGGCCGAGTACTCTAATGCTAATCAACATTGAGTTGTACGTAGTATTGGTCATCATCATTAATATAAGTAATACGTGTAAGAATTTTATAAATTATGTTATATATGTATTGATATATTTATAAACTTATGTGTACTTATTATTAGACAACATTGTTAATAACAAATCTACCTCTCTAAAATGAAAGATTAACTGAAGCTGTTGATTTTGATTATCGTTTCAGTATTCCACAGTTAGACTTTAATTCTCATGGTGTCTGTTTTTTTTTTCGATTTTATGTGTTTGCATATCACAATACATATTTTTTAATACTTCCAAGATATATAAAGTTAAATTATATTATTATAAAAAATATTAATGAAAACTGACCCTTTTTTTTATTTGGAGTTGGCGCAGTATGTTCTCTTCTTCCATTCTTATCAAAACTGACAGTAATAAATAAAAACAGTAATGTTACTTTTCATTTGAACTGATATTGCAATAAACCGTGTGGAACTTTGCGTTCGTTACATTTATACTAGGTGCAGTAAATTGGTTACATTTTGAAGTGCCAAAGATGCATAACTAAACAGAAACTTTGATTTGCCAAGTATATTAAATTATGTTTAATATTTCAGATTCAGCATATTTCCCTGGCAGATGTGCAGAAGTACTTCTGTGTGATAAAGTAATAGGAAAGATTGGAGTGATACATCCCAATGTCTTGACAGCCTTTGAACTCACCAACCCTTGCTCTGCTGTTGAAATCAATATTGAGCCATTCCTTTAATGTTGATTATGTGTAATCAGAATCCTTGTTAACTATTTATATTTTATAAAAATTATATTAAATGGTACAATAATATCAGTTTTTTTATCTTTTTAATCTATTATTACTAATCAGAGCTTACTTATCATCAAGTGACCCAAATGTTTTCCTCCCTTTATAATTATAATTAACTTTCGACCCTGCATACACAGCTAGTTGTCAGTAAACATAAATAATATAGCCCAATAACTGATGCCTAGGATTTTGTGCAATCAGTTTATTTATAATATGAATACCTACATAGCGTAAACTTAAGAGAAAAAATTTAATTCTGCCAAAAAGCAAAGATAATGAAATGTTATACGGGCAACCTGGAAAAAATGGAATTGATAAAACAGATATGAGGAAGTGTGTAGTAGTAGTAGGCGATAAAAATCGTTACTTTGCTTTACATGAATAATCAATTACAACAATTTAAAATAGGTCATCTTACAGGAGCCCCGTTTGAAAATTAAGCATAGTATTTGTTGTCCCATCTTTTTAAATTTTAAAGATATATAAATATTGAATGTATAAATTAAAGAAACATTAATCAAGATATTTGACTATGAGGACTCTATTAACAAACATAGCGTCGAAAATCAACCAATTCATAATGAATTTAGTTTCGCCGCTACGTCATTTATGCCGATATGAATGTGAGTTTTATGAGAAATACAATAAGGACTATATTGAATTGCATGGTGTTTATAACTAGAAATTCAAAATGTTTGAGTTGTGAGGTTATTCATGCAAAGCAGCGAAATATACTACTTCAATTTCTTTTTGCAAGTGATTTTTCAACTTTTAATAAATTTCAATGCTTAAGTCGGTATCTACTTGGTCACACTGTTATATTTCTATTATTTTATGATTTAAATATTATACATAATATGCTCTGTAAACTGATTTTACTGTGCCTAACCTCCTCCACAAGAAAATAAATATTAAAAATTACATAGGTATAAAACTGAAGTTTTTAGATGATATTAGTTATAAGGCTTAAAAAGAATAAAGCGGAAATAAAAATCAATCCTTAGGTTCTTAAATTATTTAATGTAGATAATAAACAGCACAAACAACATCTATAAAATCACAATATTGTAAAAGTAAGCACTACATATTTGATTTGCAGTATTTAAATATTTGTTTATAATCCAAATATAAATTCTTTAAAATTTTAAATTCAATAAATAAATTTAGTTGTATCCTTATTAAGGCACTTATTAATTGACTAATAATACACTTTCCCATTTGTTTTAAACAGTATAGATATTTGAAATAAGTCTTGTTGTTAATACATTTCATATACACAAAGTATTTATTATTCAAACATTAAATTATCATTTGCATAAAACAATCATTGCTCAAATATTTTATAGTTTATATGTCCTAAATTAATATGGATGTCATGTCACTTATTAACATTATCCCTACTTAAAATAGGCATTTCAAACAATACAATATGTAGGTATCTAATGAGGTGGACGGAAAGATAAGCTGCTTTGTTCTCTTATTGACAACCTATGTAAAATAAAGTCTCTTTAATGATTTTAATCAAGCAACAACTCAATGTTAAACATTTTTTGTAACTCACTTCTTTTAAAATCAGGAGCAATGATGAATGGGCAAAGATAAAACGACAGTTCTTTTAGATTTGGAACACTCGTTTTTATCGCCTTTGCAACTTGCATTGTTACATGCAAACATCGGGACAGACTTAAATATGTCAAATACTGAAATTTATTGTTTGAGAAATATGCCAACAAAGCATTTGTAGAAAAGTATCCATGTCGCAACTTTAATGAATGCAAATTTTTCAATCTGTATAAATGTTGTAAGCTTGAGTCAAACAATGTCTTGCATGTCATAATATGGAGAACCTGTAAAACCTTGCAATTTGATATGGAACACACAATATCATCATTTAATGTGTCACCATAAATATGCAAAGCTCTCAAACTGGACTGCTTTGTTCTCAATAGTGATTCTAAAAAGTCTGCAGGAATATTTTTCATTTTTTCCATGTTAATACTGACTAAATTGACACACTGTAGCATACTATACAAACTACTTTGTGTCAATGCAAAATTCGATAATATTAATGTTTCTAAATACTTCAGTTTTTCAAAAGGTAAATGATAAACAAAGTTTCCATTAGCACCTTCAGGATTTTGTACTATTAAGGAATTACGGAAACTCAAAAACTTTAAATTGGGCCAGTACCCAAGATCATCAAAAATACAGCTATCGACTTGAGATATACTTATTTCTAAATGAGTTAAATTAGGACAGTAGCTGATCAGGGAAGCTCTGACTTGAGAATACAATTTAAAATACTGTAGTTTGACATTTTTCAAATACTTAGCTACAAATGGTACAATATTATCGCTGATCCTAACGTAGTTCTTCATGCATACTATTAGCCGAGTGTTATCCCAGATGCAGGGTGTCAAACAGAGCTGCTGCCATCGCACACATACCTTAGATACAGCTAGCAGTGACTCAAAATCAATCATAGAAAATATATAAATAAGTAATTCGTTCGGCAGATCATTTATGGTTAGGTTGTGACACAATTGCACATCAGTCATTTCAAGGTGCACCATCCTTTAACTCCCACCTCGGTAGTCCTGCAATAACTACAATTGTAAACAAAGTTGAACTTCTATATACCGAGTGTAAACAAAATTCTTATCCCATTATATTATATCAGATCAAACCATATTCGTATTTTTCCTAATTGGAGTAACTAAATATAACATAAAAATAATAAGATGCATACCTTGGGATTACCTCGATTCCTATTCGAGAAAATATTAGTTTTTGCCTGAATAAAATCATAATTTTACTAACTGGAATTAACTGTTTCAATATGTATCCCAGTTTCACATGGTACATTTATGTCTATTCGAAAGAAAACACTTCATATTTAGAAAAACCACACATTTAGAACCCCACTTTTTAAGGAATATTAAAACCTGAGATTAAAAATAACTTTCATTTTGACTTTGAAAGTTTGATCATTTGACATTTACTGCAATTTGTGTTGATTTTGACAACTTAATTGAACGGCTGACAAAAGCTACGTTCCAACTTCCACTGGCTGCACCATTGACATAGTATTAAATTGTTGATCGAAGGGCTGCACATAACAAATATTAAGTTATATTATTGTTATTGGTTTCTTTATCTGAGGCAAATAAACACGTCTCACTCTGAAGACTATATCGACGGATCCCAAGAACAAAATCGTAACTGTGAAATCGTTTATTTGCACATTCTTGGAACTCATCGAATTATGTAGGTATACCGAAAGTATTATATCGACTTTCGAGTCATCGGACTAGGTCTTTATTTAAGTTGTCAATTTAAGTAACGCAATATATAAATGAATGCAGTGGCGGCGTAAGTCGTGGGCGACGTGGGCCACCGCCTACGGCCTCGCGACCCAGGGGCCTCGCGCCTCGAAAATTGCTAACGTGCCAAAAAAATTTTTTTCCAAAAAAAGGAACATTTTTTGCGCTGGCAGAGGGCCCCGCAAAATGAATCTTGCCCACATAAAATTTAGGTCTTACGCCGCCGCCACTGAATGAATGAAAAGGTTTTCTTGAATATCCGATCCAGAATATTTCTACAACTACCTACGTAGATTGAATATTCATATCGAATTGTATTGTTCATCTCTCAATCGAACATCGATATAAAAATCTTGGAATGGAATGTGTTACAAATATTTTTTGCAAAAAAAGGATCCCTCTACCTGTGTCTATCTTCCGTCTATCGACCGCATCGTACCGTATCTCCAACTCGGCATCGATAGTTCTATTGTAAGATATTAATCATAACTATCGTTCCCTTATTTACAAATCCATAAAGGAAACAAGATTCAAGATTGCGGTATAATAATGAAGATATAAAAATTCAAACTACAGTGAAACCTGGTTAAGTGAGACATCAAGGGACCTGCAATGTCGTTTCACTTATAGAGGTATTCCACTTACCCAGTGTCTCAGATATACAGGTATAAATAAATATCTGTCTCATTTACAGAGGGTTCCATTAATAGAGGTGAGAATACAGGTTATTTCAGTTATACAGGTGCGATCATTAAATAAAATAACGTGTTATGTATGTAAATGAGTTTTAATAAAAAAAAAATAGTACTTAAAGGTATTCATACAAATGTAAGCAACAAAAATATTCAAGCACGTTTTTACACGTAATATGTACGAATATGGAAACAGAATGTATCAATTATAAAAATCTGTAATTTTAGTTTGTCGTTTGGAAGTATCAGCCATCAGATGTTTTTCGATGTTATAAATTTTATCAAATATGCTTTAGTCACCAATTGATGACATTTCAAAATAACTGTGCAAAGTTTCTAGTGCTTTTACTGCTTCTCGTTTAGAATTTTTTACTAAATTTACTTCCGCGCTCATTTCATCGTCTTCTTCATTTTCCAATGAAGAAGACGAGAAGGCATGAACAATGTCGCTTTCATTAATGTTAATAATGTTAATGTTATCTCAGTTACAGAGGTTTATGCATATAAAATTTTCTCGCTGTCTCAGTTATAGAGGTAACTATGATGATAAATCGAAAGAACAAATCCCAGATATAGAGGCTTACCTCGTCGCACTAACAGAGGTAATTCAGTGCCAAAGTGTTGGGACCTCAGCATGAGTTCCAGTTATGGAGGTTTCTCACTTATCCAGGTCCCACTTAACCAAGTTTCACTGTATTAATATAGATTATTATTTTTACATACATGGAGTAAATAGTAAGCCGTATCCATAGATATTTCCACTACGGCCCTGTCTAATATTATATTATTAATGCATAATAGTATCTAACATAAAAAAATGTAGGGTAATTTTGAAAAAAAAGTCATGACTTATCTGCTCTTAAGCTAGATTTAATTAATTTCAAAATATATGTACCACTCTTGAATTATATTTAATTAACTATTTGTTTATAAAAAAATAATTGGCTTACCAATATCATAATAAGTTATAACTAACCTTTAAAAAAATACAAGAATATGGCTATTTCAATGTAGGTAAGATACTCGTGAACGGGTCTAATGAGCGTTTCTACTTGAGATGTTTTGAATTTTTTTTTGGAACTAAAGAGGATCCGATCTCACAATAATGCACACCAAATGATAAATGACTCATATATTATGTATATTTTAATTAATTAAAAATAGGTGGTAAATATGTGCTTGCAGGAGGAGGTACCTGAGATGCTGTTGGATTTGAATTTACTGGCGGTAAATATTGATGAGCATTTATATTCGTTCCTAGACGTTGCGTATTGGAGTTTTGTAAACTTGAAGTTAAGTAACGCGAACTTGGCTGCTGAGCATTTGGTATCTTTGTTGGAATAGTTGAATTTTGAACTACACCAGTCTGTTGTTGTCCTGTCACCTCGATATTAGAATTATCCATGTTTGGATTTAGGTAAACATTGTTTAAAGGCGTTCTTAATTTTGTCCCTGAAGAAATTCCAGTGGATTGAACTTCACTAGATTGTTTCGTTTGAGGTGGTAAATAGGATTCAAAAGGCTTGTTAAGTGTTTCAGAATTTTTAGTCGGTGGAAGATATTTCGGAGCGCTGGTTGATACGTCTGTTATTCGATTAGTTTCTTGACTTGTCCTGGATGAAATATAACTTAATTGCGGTTTTTCTATTGGTTCAGTTTTTGCTATATTCTGTCTTTCGTAATTGTATCCTGAATCACTTGAAGTGCCAGATGATCCAGAGCTTTTATATCCGAAGCTTGCAGTGTTAACATTTGCCTGACTTACTCCACTATCTTGTCTTGGATAACTATATCCTGATCCACCTGCTGTTGTAGTAGCTGAGCTGGAGTATCCAGCATTTGCAGTATTACTACTTCCTTGAGTTGATCCTGTATCTTGTCTCTCATAATTATATCCAGATCCACCTGCTGTTGCAGAAGCTGAGCTTGAGAATCCAGCATTTGCAGTATTACTGCTTCCTTGAGTTGGTCCAGTATCTTGTCTCTCATAATTATATCCAGATCCACCTGCTGTTGCAGAAGCTGAGCTTGAGAATCCAGCATTTGCAGTATTACTGCTTCCTTGAGTTGGTCCAGTATCTTGTCTCTCATAATTATATCCAGATCCACCTGCTGTTGCAGAAGCTGAGCTTGAGAATCCAGCATTTGCAGTATTACTGCTTCCTTGAGTTGGTCCAGTATCTTGTCTCTCATAATTATATCCAGACTCATCTGATGTTCTAGAAGCTGTGCCTGAGTATCCAGCACTTGCAGTATTAACATTTCCTTTTTGTGTTCCAGTTGATTCAGTATCTTGTCTCTCATAATTATATCCCGATTCACCTACTGCTCCGGTAGCAGTGGATTCAGACCTTGAGTATCCAACACTTGCAGTGTTACCACTTACTTGTTTTACTCCAGGATCTTGTTTCTCATTATTGTATCCTGATCCATCTGATGTAGTAGTGGATCCAGTACTCGATTGTCCAACAGTTTTAGCAGTAATTTCCGCAGCTACTGGGTACGCGTAGTACATTTGCATCATGATTTCAGCAGGAGGTTGAGACATAGTCGTAACTACAGGTCTTGAAGGCAAATTAAAGGAAATATTTGGCTTGTCGTACAAGTACCCGTTTTGACGTCTTTTTCGAATGGTTTTTGTAACTGCATCCCCATTTTCAAGACAATACCATACTAATACAAAAAGTATATAACAGTTACTCCAGGTATCCATTTCAAGGATTCAAACTCTTAAAAGACGAAACACGCTTCTTCAAACTGTATATATACAAGCAAGATTACTCAGAGGAAGCTATAATTATTTTATTGTGAAATAAGTAGGCACTTCCATAAATATCTAACCCTAATATTTGCGGTTTAGACATAACGACTTCTGAGGTGGAAAATAATTTTCATTTCCCATCCGCTCTCCTTCCCATCTTAGTTTCTGGCTTTTATATCTAACATAAATGGTTGATTTGTTAAGACCCATGTGTTCGTTCTGTTAAGTGAAAGGCGGGATCTTATTTAATAAATCTATACTAATATTAAAAAAAGGAAAGATTTATTTGTTTGTTACGATTTAACTCACAAACTACAGGACCCATTGTAAAAATTCTTTCACCAATAGACAGCTACATTATCAGCGAGTAACATAGATTTATAGTATCCGTCTGAAGCTGGGGCGTGTAACTAGTACTAAATATAATTGAGTATACACATCGCTGGAATGTGCTCCCAAGAAAAGAATTGGGATCACTGGGATAAAATGTTTATTATCTAAGCTTCATTCACTCGAAGTGTACCCACTACCTACAAGCTTGTAAGCTATTTGCTTAAAAAAATTTAACAAAACAGTTCAGCAGTTCCGCTTTTAATAGAAAATAGACCTTCAGATAGACAGGCATTCATATAGAATTTATAAAATTAGTATAAACATATTAGTGACTTTAATACTTAAATATTAAATAAATGCGAAAAATATTGATATCTAGCTGTTTTTACCACATCTAATAAATTAATGTCAAGGATAGCAAAAACCAACGGTTGATTGTTTTGCGGTTCAGACAAGATTTAGCGAGGTTGAAGGTTGTTGTTTTTGTTTTATATTAATGTTGTAAGGCGCGAATTGTTTCAATGTGGAAGTTTAGGATTATTAACCTTCCTCTCTTTTTTTAACTTAACCAACTGATTTATTTTAGAATACCTATATTATAAGTATTCACTCACAATTGATTGTTGTGTCTATAAGTTTTAATCATGAGAAATAGGGTAGAAAAAGTACCCTTCAGTCGTAGACTCTGTTTATATTTTCGATTTGAGTTATTCTTCTTGTGAACCCTATAAATTAAAATAAAATAAAAAGTACAGATTATTATTATTAACCTCATGCAGATGTGAATTATTTGTTAAGTCCATAAACAAAACATAATTGTTTACAGTAGTTTTAATATTCATAACTTTTATAGTACATATTAATAAAAAGCTAGTTACTAATATTTTAAAGTACCTTTGTTTGATTATTTACCACGATAACGCCAAAAATTAGTAAAAAGCACTGTGACTCCACCACTATAAAAATATTTTAAACATTTATTATTATTTAGGTATATGTTTGAGCTATCAAGGATCACCCAGACAGGTTTTATGTTTGAATAGATTGCGACCCCATTAAATAACAAATGCGAACCCTTATGTCACAAGCCTCAGGTTAAAAACCGATAGTTTCGGAGTAGAAATGACATATTATGCATTCTTGTCCAATAGCGAGTCTAATGTTTAGCCCCAAGAAAAGGATATTTCCTAGAAGGCTTGATATATTTGAGACTTCATTGAAATGTAGATCTGTGAACTAAAGTGAACTTTTCAAAGCACTTTATTGTTTTAATTATTGGATGATTGTCTTCTAATGAAGGCAATAATATATAGAACTTATTGAAAACATCAGTTGTAACGATTTTAGATTTTTATTTATGAAAGACTTACATATTGATGAAAGATCTTAGTGTCATGACGCAATACAGCATTTTCAACGAACTTTCGCAAAAAAATAAGAAGCATTTTTTATTGATTTTTAAGCATTTTAATGTCTGAATGTTACATTCACTTTATTACCTAATATACCAGACTGTCTTCTTTATGTTTATTTAGCAGTCTGTAGTGAAATAGTCATTTTTAATTTCGGTGTTCGTCTTTTATTTTTCAAATCTAACCGGATCCAGAAACGCATCTCTTCATATAGCCTAGACACGCATTACTGCAGCAATCCGTGTGATAAGTGCACTGAAACAATATGTCGTATTTACTCATCTATATACAATTATATACATAGTTCAAAAAAATAAAACATTATAAAATACTTTATTTATTTATTTTAGCAACTTTGAAAATAATGAGATTTTATTGAATTATTTTAATCCTATTGTTAAACCTTATTCCATGCTAATAAATCAAATTCAAAGAAAATGTTTGCTATTATAGCTATTATAACAAAGGCATTGCAAATTGCTTAATAATTTAGATAAGAAAATAAATATATTATTCAGAAATATCAACAAAAAAACTACAAAAAAGGAAGCTAACAAGAGGTATAACTTACGAATTCTCCTATTTCAGCGCAACGAGTATCAGAAACTACTTCAGCTGGAACAGCAACCTCTGGCGAGGTTTTCAAGTCATCATCATTCACCTCATCTTCAAGAAATGACAGCTCATTTGTATTAAAAACTGGTTTGTCAACGACCACACCTTTAATCAGTTCTGTATTTGCATATCCAATAACAAGAATGCATAAACATAACAATGGTAAAATAAAGCGAGACATGATCACACACACACCTGATAGGATTATGAAAAAACAGTCAGTACTTAAGGCTTATAAATAGTTACTAATTGTACAAATAACACGCATACCCGCATATACTATACCTATAAGATAAGGGACTGCTAGACGTAACCACAGGATGATATTGCAATTGTGTGTGTACAATAATGTTATTGAATTTATTTTCCTTATGCCTTTAGTAATAGCGAATAATAATATAAGTCGATATTTGTAATTGTGAGTAAGTACCTACTCTTTCCTAGCATACCTATTTATTTGATGTTTGTATAATTGCTAAGTAATGGATAAGTATCGAGTTACAGTGCTACATTTTTACATATATGGCACATCAGAATTAATATAATATGTTAGACATGGGTAACTCAGCAAAATTTCCCGCGCCAACTCAGCAGCTCAGGCGCAGTATAGTGCATCGGCTCCTTGAGTCACTCAAAATTGCGCCACGGCGCAACAAAATTGGACGCGCAAAGCGAGCAGTGAAACCTCCCGAAACGAACGCAACGCCACGCTCATAGTTCACTCAGTGAGTGGGTATTGCGCCGTGCGCCAACACATTATGAATGTGTGAGCTGACTCACCCTGCGCAGTGAAGCGTGCCGGCGCAATTGCGCGGCGCAGCGCAGTGTTACCCATGTCTATAATATGTACATATAATTACTCTTAATACGAGCATTCAAAACCCATCTTTGTAGGCAAAGCCTGCAGTAATATTACAGACCACTATATTATATCCTAAATGTGACTTACTTTTTTACTTTTCTTTTACATATTTAATACTTTTTACTTTTATTTGGTTATTAACACGCAGCTGTGTAGACGATAACACATATGTAGCCATTTGAGCAATCAGTAACCTACTTATAATATGTTGCAAGTTGTTATTTATATTATATTCATGATTCACATTCACAAATATCATCATATGAATCGAAATACTTGTTTTTTAATTTTTATCTGTTCAAGAACACCATTTATATTAATGTATGACCTTTACCTATTATATTTAACCTTATTTGAGTTCGCAAAGTGTATTTCACCCTTATCGACATCAATAGCTAACAACTTTATCAAGTATTTGTTATTGAGTCTTTGTTTAATTGTGAAATGTTTCCACACTGTAATTGTCCGATTAAAGCGTAGCTAAAGGATTCTGTGTGTCCGCGTCGGCCGGGCAAATGAACGTTTACAAAAAAATAATAATTTAGTAGGTACTAAATAGAATAAGATGTGTGTATCTAAAAAAGGTATGAATATGAAAAGGGATTTCTATAAGGGAAGAGAAGAAACCACTTCGAAACGAACTAGTATTTATATTTTATTATTTATATTTATTAGGTATAGATCGAATCGAGTTTATCGAATTGAAATTTGAAAAAAAAACAATGAAGTCAGCTATATTATTTATTATTCTATCAGCCTAGTCTTTCATAGACAAATTACATTCCAAATGGATTTATATTATTAAAGCCATTATTCCAGGATGGTTTCTTAGTGGCAGGCTTTGGTGATAATAAACCCAAACCTTGGTTGACGACTGGAATTTTTCCGGTTTTGTCAACTTGCATGGCAATCGGCGATATAAGTTTTGGTAAACTGAGTATTTGTTCTAGATGATTTTTACAAAAGGTGTCCGCAAGTCGATCTGACATTTCACCCCATAAACCTATTTGACAAAATCTGAAATAAAAAATAAGGATTAAGCCCTGGAAATGATTTACCAATCAAATAAAGGGCTGGACAAAGACAAACCTAAAGTTCTTGTCCAAAGTTATTTTTTCACCAATCTTTAAGTATTGTTCTCCATCTGGACTATAAGGAATGAATCCAAACAGCTTGGCATCCTTCGTTTTGTTAGAGCTTAAGTTACGAGCGAACTTTGCGAAGAGACCAACAAAAGACTGACGAACTTGGGCATCAGTTGAGGACACATTCTCATTCAGTGATTTTCCTTCTTTATCTAAAGGTTCAAAAAGATAAGCTAATTCGTCGCCATGAGCTGGTCCTTTGACATTTTGTTGTAAGTTTTCTGAAGGATTATCTGCGCTTTCTGTAAAGTAAATAGCGAACTAAATGACTGTTTTTATTAAAATGAAGTAGGTACTATGGGCGGCCTTTTATGAAATATTCACGTGGTTGAAGAGATAGAGTTATACAATGATGAGATAGAGTTTATTTATCGGTATCCTAAGTTAAAAAGCATACTAACGAGTCAAAGCTACTCCAGGTAAGAAGTGAGATCCCTTGCTCAGGTTACCGATGTGCTCGAAGCTGTACATGAGTGCCGGAGCACCAGCGCTCCATTCACGGACGCTCTGATACGCCGGGAAATTGAAGAGGGCATCTCCTGTCAATATTTTTTTTTTAATTTTTATGTTAGATATCGATAGACGAGCATGAGGTTCACTTGATGGTAGGTGATACCTCAGCCACAGAACATCAGTCAATGATGAGCTGTCGACCTACTTTTTACTTCGAGCATTCGGAAATCCATAGACTGAAACCGAAACGTGCAATGTGCACTTCACGGTTTTTCCATCTATGAACGGTGGTTCGTTACTCGGAAGTCGGAATTTCGGTATTCAATCCACCCGATCAATGCCCGAAGTTACCAGACGTGGGGAAGACATGTTTACAGAAATTATAAACATGTGATCCCGGTGGGATTCGAACCCACGACCCATTGATGCGCACGGCAGGTGTTCTACCAAACGCGCCAACGAGCCCGTCAAATATTTAGAACAGTGATTAAAAGTATTCAAAGGGCTAGCTTACTACAAGACATCTAGTATCACCGTCAAATGAAATCGTTTAAAGTGTGCCGAGACAAAGTAAAAGGTTGAGAATCACTGATTTGGAATATTATATACTCAGCGAGAATAAATATATTTATTTATAATTGATATGAAACAGTGACCGATTGCTTAACTACTTTGAAAAGTAAATAACTATTTAAGTTTTATTTTTTTAAACCCAATAGGTAGGCGTTTTACGAGTATGATGTGTAAAAACGATCCTAAGTGTCCAGTAAGGAAATATTATTGTTAGCTAAGTATATCTACTAATTTAAAGTATGTGGTGAATGTCAAATTAAATTGAAAAAAAAACATATTATGTAAAGTGTATACTTCAATCAAAATTTTATAAAGAACTAGCAATACGCCCCGGCTTCACACGGGTGCAATGTAGATGTACTATACATTATGTATGGTACACACCATGTTAAATAAAATACTGTATACCGGATTAAAACGCGATTTATTATTTAAATTATTTATCCCGACGTTTCGGATGCTTTTCAGCAACCGTGGTCGCGGGAGACTGAAAGATGAAGATTTAATTCAATTAAATTAAATAATAATCTATTAATTTAGGTAACACAATGTACATCTATGAACGTCATTAAAAAAAAATAATACATATTAAATTACTAATATTACTAATATTAAATGCTTCTAATTTTACATTTACTAATCCGGTATACAGTATTTTATTTAAATGTGTGATACTCGCGTTAATAAAAGACAATATTATACACACCATGTTACTCGCTGATAATGTAGCTTTTTATTGGTGAAAGAATTTTTAAAATCAGTCCAGTAATTTTTGAGTTTATTCATAACATACAAAAATACAAATCTTTCCTATTTATAATATTAGTATAGATGAAATAAAAGATACCAAATTAACTTTTTCGATGAATATCAAACATTACCTGTGACTTTAATAATTCAAATATCGAGTCGTTACAATCAACTGTAATATACAAAAAGCATTTAGTTGATAAGTTTAACATACCTGTGGCTTCAGCTATTTGTGCTAATCCATCGATGGCCTTCATAGAGTTATCGAATACAGCTTGGTAATAGTCGAGAAGAGGAACGATATGTTGGGATGCGGCCAGCTTCAAGGGTTTCAGACCTTGAATATCCTGCACCGTCTTCTTGAGACCACCAATCACATCTTTTTTTATGAAGTCTTGAACAGCTGATAACTGATCGCTGAGGAATCTTGCATACTTTCCTATAGGTATATTTATATACATTTATTTTGAATTATCTGTTTAATTTTTTTTTAATGTTTGATGTCGACATCATGAGGTTCACTAGATGATAGATGATATCTCAGCTATAGAACATCAGTCAATGATGTGCTACTTTTTACTTCGAGCATTCGAAAATCCATAGGCTGAAACCGAAACGCGCAATATGCACTTCACGGGTTTTAAATCTATTTACGGTTACCGGGTCGGAATTTCAATATTCCTCCCACTTATAATCATGACGTCCCGATGGGATTCGAACCCACGACCCGTCGATGCGCACGGTTGGTGTTCTACCGAACGCGCCAACGAGCCCGTCAAAGCTTTTAAATTTAGAGTTGATTAACATTACTGACAAGGTATCGATATTAAACATTTTCTCTATAAAACAACTTACAAATAAACAGGCAATATCTATTCAGAAGTGTTAAAAAAGGATTATTCCTTTTCTAACACTTCTGAGTTTATTTAATCACCAAAAACGGCTCGGGATGTTTCAGCTGACGTCACGCCTGTGAGCATGGGTCCTAGTTGGTGCTTCCTCTTGATGGATTCGCTCGGATCTTCTGACACCAATGGCGGTAGGCCTCGAAGGTCATCCGCACCTTCTACGCGCACACCAACTCCTAACAAAAATGTCATACAAATTATCCAGAAACATCCTCGAACTGAGGTTGCTTACCGTATTTTTTTTTAGCTACAGACCACCACCTTTTCCTCCACGACTGCGATTACCATGAAAATGCATGAACCAGTTTTATAGAGACAGCTTTGCCGGCCGTCCTGATTTTGGCGGGACGTCCAGATTTTTGTCCAAAAAGAATATACCGCGCGGGACAAACTCTGTGCCACGGTGAATGTGCGGGCGGCACAGATAATTTTATTTTCAACTAGCTGATGCCCGCGACTTCGTTCGCGTGGGGTTCACTTTAAGCTGAGCTTTTGAGCAAGCTTTCTTCAAATGACATATCCTCCTCCACCCTCTGTACTTGGTGATTTCTTTTGGGAAAGAGCTATCAAATTAGCCATTGACGATTTCTTTTGCATCATGTTATCGACATGTTTAATGGTGGTTGAGATTGGGGTTCGAAGGATTATTTGAAATTCAATAGTTGAAATAATTAACCTGACTTTAGGGAGATTCATATTAATTAAATTTTACGTGACCAAAATCCAGATATGTGTCTTTTTTCTACTAATATAGTATTATATAGTTCAATCGAAGATTGGATTCAATGCATTTTCTGTCTTAAATAGATGCGTGCGTTCATTTAATTGGTCATTTTCATTTTCGGACATTTTTTTAAAATTCCCGGGATTCCTGCCCGGGTTTCCGGTGCTTAATGCGGAAACCTCTTAAGATACGGAAGCAAAAAAGCAATGTCGAATAATCGTAATTCTGTTCTCTTAAGAAAGGATTGATGAAAAGATGAAATAAATGATCTCATAAGAAATCCTTTTTAATATAATATTTCAATAATACGTTTTCTATTTTTGTTATAATATAGTTCTTTCAAAAAATAAATAAATAAATACAAAAAAATATTTCTTTCATTT
The DNA here is from genome assembly GCA_905404175.1 of Anthocharis cardamines. Taxonomy (NCBI): domain Eukaryota; kingdom Metazoa; phylum Arthropoda; class Insecta; order Lepidoptera; family Pieridae; genus Anthocharis; species Anthocharis cardamines. Next base: position 9,679,936 of record FR989959.1, read on the forward strand.
CAACTTCAGATTCGAACTCGCATCAAAAGCTACGCTATAGGACTGCATATCCACTATTCTATCCACTATTCTACGAATACATATCGAAAATGGCGAAATAATCAAACTATTTCATTTACATATCAGACTGTGATTGACATCTGACAATTCGAAAAAGTTCAACGCGAGTCAGTTTGCATTGAAATTTGGTGATATGGTGCCTTTAAAATAATATTTAAATGATGATAACTTTTCTTTCCGATAACCGATTTCGATGAAACAAAGCCTATATGTTGCCCCGGGTTAATATATTTGTGTAAATTGCATTAAAATCGGTTCAGTATCTTCGGAGATTAGCGTGAACAAACAGACAGACAGACAGACAGACAGACAAGAATCTTAAAAATTGCATTTATGCATTCTGCTACCCTTCTTTTATCACCCCTCTTAATTTCTGGTAAAAATATTTAGTGAAGCGTAATTTCGATCCTTCTCTTTTATTATATGTATAGATGTATAGATAATAGTAAACAATACTGATTTTTAAGTTGTCAGTATGTCCCGCTTTTGACAATAAAATTCCGCTTTTTTTAAAAATTGCATTATTTATTCCCGATAAATATCTGGCCACACTGTATAGAGAAGATATATCATTAAAGCTTGACAATCTTGCCTAATACTGTTATTTAGACTTTTTTTTTATAAAATAGGGGACAAACAGGCTCTCGACTTACCTGATGTTAAGTGATCACTGGCCCCAATAAACATCTGCTATGGGACAGGACTTGTAGATGTGTTACCAGCCTTTTATAACTTTTAATTTAAAAATAGAATAGTAATAGAAACAAAATAATTCAAAGCCTACCTGAACTTCCACTGACGGCTTCCAAAAAAGCATGAGCATCAACCATTTCCATTGTGTTGTCCTGATCTGCCTAAAAATCCATTTTTTGTTAATTATCTTCAATATAAGTAAGAACAGATTATGTAAGCTGTTTATAGTAATTAAATTAAATATACCTCTATGATCTTTTGTGCTGGTAACTTTCTGAGGCACAGAAGAAGTCTTTCTGCGGGTTCTTTTGGGCATCCCGTGCGCTCTGCTATACCTTCTGCATGCTTCTTTGAATCTGCTTTTACTGCGCCTATGGTAAAATGTTATGTAGGTATAACTTTGTTCTGTGACGGCTAACACCACGAAGTTTTCCGATTTTGTATTGCTCGTAGATTAATGAAAATGAAGAGTAAAATGGCACTGGATGGAGAAGGCCTTCACCAAAAGATAAATAAAATATATATTTTTTATATTTGGTTTAATCCTGTTTTTATCTATGGCATAGTTTTAATTTGTATACATTTTTTTATTTTTATTTTGTCCTGTTTTTTATTATTGTTAGACATAGTTTTTCAATTTTGGGATTAAATGGCTTTTTTATTATTGCTCGTAGATATTTCGCAGGCGTTAGATAGTAAGTAAGTTTTAACTATTAGTTGGTAAATATTCAATAAATTAGTAAAAAAATTTAATTTTGCATAAGACCTGCAGACCGTTTACCGAGACTCGAAACATAAGAAAATATGAATTGGTCAGAATATCGCATACAACGATAGTACCTCCTTAGCCTTTACGGGACTAGGGTTACCAACTAATGAGCTAGTACTGTTTGATTATGATAAGAAGAGCTGACCTTACCTGGTGACAAGGGAGCTCCAGAAAGAGCAGCTACTCCAGTAGCTGAGCTGCGTTCCCGTGGGGTCTCACTCGATAGACCTAGTAGGGATGCTGCTCTACCCCCTGATCCTTGACCCATCACCACAACGCGAGACTTATCACCGCCGAAGAATTCGATGTAGTCATTTATCTTAAAAATATATATGTATATTGTTAATACACATGTACATGAGTGTAACGTGATTAAACAAAAATAAATCGAATCCATATTTATTATTACTGAAATACGGAGTGTGTAGTTAAAATATAAGTATTTTTTTTAGAAATAACAACATAGTACTGGCAACGGTGGGACCACCTTTTAGGCTTGTATGGTGGTCCGAGAGTTGTATTCAAGGATCCATCTTGTCTGCCTCCTACAAACAGAAGAGAGAACGTAATATGTTCATAAACATAAATACATAGGTATTAATAATCTTACCCACGTCATAGCTGCACGAAGGTCAAAGAGACCAGTATTTCCTGAGGCGTCTCTTTGTCCAGTACTTAAAAACCCGAGCGATCCTAGACGATACTGAGCTGTCACCAGAATTGTATCCTGTTGCGCGAAATGTTGACCCTGAAAACGACGAGAAAATGATTTTTTTGCTGTAATGATCTCAAGGATCCTTGTAAAGATTACCAATTATAAAGGACTATTTTTTATCATATTATACCTTATCGATTATAATATATTATGTGGATAAGAAAGTTAAAAATATAAATAAAAAAAATACTTACTCCGTATGCTCCAATTGATCCAGATCTATAATTTCCCCCGTGAATGAAAAATATTACAGGACAACCTATAAAAAATACATATAAAATTAATTATTTTCGAACTGGAAGGAAATTTAAAAAAGTGACCGATTTTTTTTGGATATCGCACTTTCTTCCGAGTGATACATAGTGCTTTATTTTTTATACTATATACATATTATTTACAGGAAAATAAAAACGAAATCTCTTTAATTGAAGTTTACATATAATATGGAAAAAGAACGCAATTATTTTCATTAGTTCTTTTTGTTATTAAACGGTAAGTATCATTGCGCATTTGGAGATAAAAACTTTTTTGCCATGAGACAAAAAGTTTTGGCTCTATTAAAATACAATATTAAACTACGTAGGTTACCAAATTCGACTAGGTTCATGATGTTACTCAAAATTAAAAAAACCACGGTAATATTGAATTTTCATTCGACTTTTCGATTCGTCGAGTTATAACTCGACAACGTTCGAGTTATAACTCGACGACGACAATGACGTGTTTTCTGCCTCATTATCAAAAAAGCGGAAAATTCATATCAACTTTAGTTTGTTAAGTAACTTAAGTTTAGTTAGTATAAATATATATGATAGTTATGATAGTTACCTCGCTCTTCACCCGGCATTTTTGGAGCAAAGACATTGAGGCATAGACAATCTTCGTGACCAATGATACGGCCAAAGCCTCGTGGATCCGGCTGAGGACATGGTGGACAATGAGTGGTAGCATTGACTTCTCCCGCAAGGTACCGCCTCACTGGACGCTGGAACCTTCTAGGACCAACTGGAGGTTCTGCGTATCTGAACAGTATAAATAACGGAGGGATCAGATTCATAATAGTGCGTGCTGACACACCCTGGTCCTAGCAAACCTCAAAGTGACAGTACAAGAAGTGGTTGACAGTAATTATATATTTTCCTAAATAAGTATTATTTGGTTGTCGTTCCCGTTGTGCTAGACCTGCTGTTACCTAAAACATTGTCATCATAATATTGTAGCGACATTCACAATCTGCGGCTACAATCAATACGAAGACGTCAATAATCCTGAATCGCGCTATCAGTTTTTCCGAGCGATGAGTTTATATACAACATCTCAACTTCAACCATTGGGATTTGGGGCCTCAATGCCGACCAGTCAGCGGTTAGACTGGTCGAGGATACTCCCTTTAGTTTGGAGGAAGTACACACCTTCCTTCCTTGGAATCTTTGTTGATTCGAAAGAAAATATAACCTTATATTTCAAGCCACTATAACTTGCATAATATGTATCTTGCGGTATTATTATTAGTTTAACTCAAATATTCACAAAATTAAAAATGGTAACATAAAACTGATAATGTCATGAACTACAAACTGCGGAATTTATTATCAGTGGGTACATCCGATTTATTTGCAGCTCATATTTTTAGCAGTTTCCAACAAATAGGTTGTGTACTATAATAATTATCATAGTAGGTACTCAACCTATTTAATCAATTATAATTGGACATTAAATTTAATATGTATGCAGGTTGCCTTAGAATACTCAAATAAAGGTAGAGTGGTTAAAAAATAAATATTTTGTATAATATTCGTACATTTTTTTTAGGTATGCCCAGCGCAAAAGCTCAAAGAAAAATAATAGCAGTAACATTGAAATTATACGTCTTTATACTATCAAAAATACCACCATCACCGACCGTGGGTTTCCATGCCTATATATCATGCCATTTTTTTAATGACTGATTTTCATATTCTGCTTATTATAGAGCATTCATTTCGAAAATTTATTTTTAATAATTACATAACAAAGTACCTACTGGCTACTAAATTGGAGATACAATAAGCTGCAGCAATGGCAATAAATCAGTAAGTTTAGTCAGGACAACTATATGTTATAGAATAGGTTTTTTAACACTTGTGAATGACTTTATACCTTATCCCAGCAAATGTATAATAACCACGCAGGTCATCCCTGTTTCCTTCCAGTCGCGCGCTGTATCCATTCTTCTGAGTGAAAACCACTGCTGCGTCAGGTTCTGGGGGCGCAGCCGGTTCCCCTCCCACCACGGCCTGCGCCGGCGCAATTAACGCGACACACGCCAGCACGCTCAACAGCCACGCCATCACTAACCCTACATCCTCTACTTGCGGAAGTCACCCACGTTATTAAACTTCCCGAAAATCTCTGTACATTTATCTAGAATAAACTGATTTTCGCAACTGCCGGTCGTTTTATTAAATAACGGTACATACTTTAAATACCGGCACGTCGCGTTATTTACATCTATATAGGACTACATATCTGGGGGCACCGTGTCCCGTAAGGTCGAGCAATAAGCGGCACGGCTATACCATCCTTTTCTCGAAGTAGTTATATATATATACCTGCGAAAATAAAACTAGAAGTCGAGTGACTTTTAACTTCTAGTTTTTACTACTGGAAACAGTAACAGAAGCCTCAGTCCTTAGATTATTTATATGTACATATAAAAAATCTTAGCCTCAGTCGTATGTTTCGAAACTAAAAACAACTATTTCAAAAATATAAAAATCCGCAAAAACAAGCATCACGTATTTCCTGCACAATTGTTCTGTCAGCGCTGAAATGGCACTGGATTGAACGTCTACGCGGTCTACGTGATTCCAGTAGTGCTGGAATGGACGTACTGGATGGAGTGATGTAAATTGTTAGGTGTAAATATGATTATAAAAACTGATATTTATCTGAAAACGTAGGAAACATTTTTTTTCGGAAATACGTCATTTTCACCAGACACATTTCTGTGTCTGTATCACTGATCGTTTTTTCTTTACAAGCAAGTAGGTGATCAAACTTCTGTGCCCTAAAAAATTCCCTCACCCCTCAAGCCGCCATAATGGGGCCCACGGGATCGCGATAGCGTACTGCCGCGAGCACCCGGTGGTCGGGCCAAACGGCCCCCCTCCTCGTCCCGCTTGTTCATCCTTCCCATGCTCTACATGGGAGGAATCCACGGCACGATTTTTTGACAAACGTGTTGACTCACCACTAGTGTTAGTTTTCCGCATTACGTGCCCTCTGCACAGGTTTCAAACTTCCACCAGTTTTTATGTTATCAACCCTTCCGGGCGTCAAACATCCCTCAAATTCTCAAACTCTGATCACCAATCATTTCCACACTTTTAAAAGCGAGAAATACTTAATGACCAACCTGGGAATCGCACCCGGGACGTATGCTCATACGCAAGGCTACATACGCAGTTAAACTTCTGTGCCCTACCCGTCCTAAATATTTATTTTTTAAATCGTGTCTCATTCATTTTAAATAATTCAATCATTTATTAGTAGGAAAAATTGAGATTCTTAGAAGTCCCTACTAAAACCAACCCAAGGTGGAAAAAAATTAACAATTAAATGTATTTATTTAATCGCATGCGCTGCGGAAATTATTCATGATAGAACAAAAAACTTCTCCAAACCAAATGTCCAACTATAAATACTTTTTTAGATTTCAAAAGTCATGTCTGTCTGTCAAGTCATGTCTGTCAAGTCAAAAAAAAATGTCGATAAAAATCAGACCATGTTTTCAATACCTGTTGATTACTTTTTGAATTATTGAAATCCGACATTCCATTCAAAGGATATTACGAATTTAAAAATGTAATCTATAAACAAAACGATCTCAATAACTACTCGACCGATTTTAAAAATTATTTTTTGTGTATAGTACATCTATATTGCACCCGTGTGAAGCCGGAGCGTGTTGCTAGTCTATATTAGGGATGTTACGGAGCTTCGATTCCGGTTCCGAAAAGTCGGACCTTCCGATTGATTTTGCACCTCCGATTCCGATTTCGGTTCCGATAAATTTCAGTCGGAGGTTATAATCGGAGGTCGAAGCACAGCGGCGGCGCGTAAATTCGTTTATTTTTATTTTCAACAACTCGGAAGGTGCCTATATCCTTACTAATATTATAAAGAGGAAAGATTTATATTTTTGTATATTATGAACAAACTCATAAACTACTGGATCGATTTTAAAAATTCATTCACCAATAGAAAGCTACATTATCAGCCAGTAACATAGGCTTTTGTGTAGAGATTATCTACATTGCACCCGAGTGACGCCGAGGCGTGTTGCTAGTCGTAAATTATATAAAAGTTATCACAATTTTTCTTTGAAATATTAGGTCCTATGAAATTGGTGTTTTATCGAACTAGCCACTTTGATCTCAAAAAGTTCAAAAGATCTTTTGGTTAGGAATTCCAAATTCAAATTTACATCAATTGCTAAAAGCTTGTCTATTTGTGTTTAGAATGTGATAATTCATTTTTTTGCGCTATTTCATTTTGCTTCATAGAGCAACACGGGCCACCGGCGAACCGGAGTCGCCGGTGGCCCGTGTTGCTCTATGTTTTGCTTTGACATCCTTTGATTATTTATATGTCAAATAATCAAAGTTGATGCACTATGCACAATATTGAAAACTTAAAATATCGCATTACTTTCGAATACGAGTTCCACCATGGCACCATCGTACTTTTGGCATACTTTTTCAAGTAAGCTTAGTGTCATTGCTGGTATCGATTAAACTATTACCATCAGAATCCCTTGTAGCTGACTAGAGTCATCTGAGGTATAAGTCGGCCGTCTCAATCAGGCCATATCTGCATGTGGCTGACTACCGGTAAAATTATATTGAATCATGTTTTTTTTTTTAGTAAAAATGTTTCCATATATTTTCGTTGCTCTCAGTCTAAATTTCAGCGATATAAAAAAAAAAACATTCAAAAACCAGTACTCAGTAGTCGGCCGGTGGAGGCTGACTACTGGCTTTATAATGTTAAAATGCAAACCAGTAGTCGGCCATAAAGAAACGTACGTTTTTAGCCAATTTTAAACTATTTTTTTCAGTCTAAAGTTTTCTAAAACTCATTAATATCGGTATTTCCATAAGACAAATCAATTAAAGAATACCAAGGTTCTCAAAAACATATATATAACATACCTGACATCTCATTATCATAAATTTTATCAAAATTTATGATAAAAATAAAAAACCAAAAACTTGGTTTTTTGAATTTTTCACATAAATTTTGAGGTTATGTGAAAAAAGTGTAAATACAAAAGTTGTAGATCTTTTTATTACCTACAACTTTGCCGTTTGACTTTTTTCCATAGGACTTGTAGTTTTGCCGGAAAACGAGATAAACCGTTTTTTACCCTTAAACCCCCCCCCCCCACTTCCACTTCCCGAACTCGGATCGACCGTAATTTACTTTTCCTTTCATTTTGATCATATTCCCCTCCTTTTCTAATAGGTTTCATCCTACTGTAATTTTTACTGGTCTAAAAGGCCGACTACCGGTTGGGGGCTGGGGACTGGGTTTTTTACCCTATAGTTATATTATATAAATTATTACATACATTTAAATTACTGTTTCATAATATTATTTAATAGCTTCAAATCTCAGATTAAATAACACATTCAAAAACACAAACCTCGATAAAAAATACTTATGTATAAAATAACCACAAAACATAAATCTGCACAAAACTATATAAACGGTAAGAAACTGACAACACTGTTGTGCAAAAATGTGCATGGGAATTTGAACCTTATGGCTCCTCTTCACATTGGGCCAATGCAGGCGAATAAAGGCAATGACGCAAGTGTAGAGGGCTTAAATGTCTGTAATCGGCGTTATTTGTACGTATTCGGCGCTGTGTCGGTACATCAAAGGAAAGCTTGCCCATTATGGCGTGCCCGTCCACACAATCGCCGATTACTCAGTACGGAGTTGTCTCGGATACAGTACAGACATATTTTTGGCGATATAGAAATAATGGTTGCGAAGAGACTTTTAGGTTCATAGAACTATACCAAAAATAGATATGCATTTGGAATCCCAAAATAAATGATATTATTATTATTATACTCTTTATTGATGAACATTCTCACAATTACACTTTTTTATATAAAACTAGCGACCCGCCCCGGCTTCGCACGTGTCTAGATTTTTTGACACAAAAAAGCAGGGGTTGGTAATAGAAGAGTTTAAATATAGGGTTGTATGTATTTTTTAATACCACATTATAAAAAAATAAAAACAAAAAAAATCGTCCAAAAATTAAAAAAAAAAAATTAAGGGTGAACAACCCTTATCACTTAGGGGTATGAAAAATAGATAGTAGCCGTTTCTCAGACCTACTGAATATGCATATAAAATTTGGTAAAAAAAGCCGTCTCGGAAGAGTACCTACGTTAACTAACATTGTGACATGGAAATTTTATATATAAGATAATAATATTTTTAAAAAAAGTATAAACTTGGGCATACCACCGGCAATAAGGCCATAATCAGCCCAGGCTACCGGTGGGGGGGAGGCAGAGAAAGGAACCTTCTCAGTGAGAAGTTCTCACAATACGAGCCATGTCCAGTAGTACTGCCTTCTGCATCTTATTATTATTATTATTATTACATAAGCACCTCAAAAATAAATATAAGTAAACTATTAAGTAATAACGTAGGTACTGTACTAAATATTAAATAAGTGTAGGTAGATAATGTTAATGTGTCATTTATTTAAAACCCTAAATGATTATATTATACGCAGAGTAAAAATATTGCCGCAGCCGAGATCACCTCGGTATTCATTTTCGATAGACGTCATATCACAACAGTAGACAGACAGTTAATGAACGTTCACGATAGTGTGGAGGGTTGCCCGATCATGGCGGCGATCTTGGACGATAATTTGATAGGCCATCATGGCTCATTGTGAAGAGGAGCCTTTATGTGATTACGTTTAAAGGTGTAATTGTTTAATACTACATTTATTTTCCACAATTACACCTGTCTCTCTCTTTTAGTGGAGCATTCCCAGTTGGTGTAGTATATAGTTAATTTAAATTCAGATTTATGACAACGCAAGACCAAAGATTATTATTATTATTGAGTATAATATAACTATATAAAGTAGTGAATTCAAGTAATGCTACCGTTCAATGACCAGTAATATTTTTAATCAGTACGAGATACAAAATTACGACAGTTTCCTCATTAATAATTACATGTTAATAACATGTAATTATTTGACTATTTAACTATCTAGACGGAGAGTATAAGCGTATAAACGCCAAAAAAATATCAGCCAACTCTAGGCTCCTAAGCTATTTCCGTCCGCTTAGTGACACCGTTGTTCGGTGAACACGTGTTCAACAGCAAATAACAATGTCGATTTGTGCCACAAAATTTGCAGAAATTACAAAGGAAGACTGGAATAAAATAAATAAGTGACCTACTATCATTAAGTAAACTTTAAATTACTAAAATATGAAGAAATAATAAAATCAAACATTAAAATAATGTTATCATATAAGGTGCGTTGGGGTAAGATCGGCGCTGGGGTAAGTACGTAGAAATCGAATATCTCAGTTATTTGTCTTTATTTTTGAATGCTACCCACATTGAGCGCCACGTCATTATGTTCCGCCCCGCCCTGAAGTGACCGCCAGTCACTCCAGCAACTTGGACGTGTACTATGTGCCTTTAAAGAAAACAAGGTAAATTTTATGAAATATTTGTCTGTCCGATCTTTCACCTTAATTTGTACACGACATTTTAGCAAAAATATAGCTTATTTTGATATTATTTTACCTAAATACTCATTTTTAAACAATGATGACCCGATGAAACTAATCCAGAAATGTTTACTATCTCTGTGAACTGAAATCCGGTGTTACCTATCTCGAGTGAAGATCGGACAAAAAATATTCATTTCGAAATTGAAAGTGATTGTCAAACTTTTACTACACATGATTTAAATTTTAAATACTTCACTGTGTTAAACATGTTAAACAAACCACCTAAATACTCCCGAACATCTTCGCGTGCCACTATCTATACAAAAGAAGTACTGTAATTAGCCATACAGAAAACAAATAATAAGGAGCTCACATATGCAGCCGCTTCAAAAATGTACGGCATTCCCTCAGATTAAATAAAAAAAGGCAGATGGAATATCATTTCACAGAAAACTATTGATAATTGGGCTGGTTTTATTATTTATTTACCAAAACAATTTAAGGTATTCTTGGAACACAAAACCTCAACAATAGTTCGTCTGTGTTGCCAGCTTTCATCGAAATGTTTTTCCCTTCAATTAGGGAAACAATATAGGCATTATTTTTGCTATTAGTGATGCTGACTGCTTTATGAAGGGATTTGTATGCAAAATGTTGTTCTAAGTAAGTATGTATATAATTTTCGTTTGTAATTCCGAAAACTGTATCGAGGATTAATGAAAAAAGTAATGCGGTAGTTTAATTATATTATTTATACGAAAGTGAATTATTTTGCATACAATATAATAAATATTAACTAATAACCATATTATTTTTGAAATTTAGTTCAAATTAATGGTGATTATAAACTTCTTTGCTAAATACGTGACCAAATTATTGGAACGGTATAAGAGTTATATATTATTATATTTACAATAATTTTATAATTTTTCAGATTGCCTAATTGTCAGAGACTAATTCTCGTCATTTAGACGCTAAACGACAATATTATAATATAATAAATAAGGTTTTTAAAAGTTTTTAAGTAATTATATATGTAATAAAAATGAATTACCCATGATTTTAAATTTTAAATTCCCGAATAAATAAATATGTAACTAGGGAAAACGACTTTTCTTGTCTCGTATAAATATTAATTTATTTATATCATACCAATGAAACCCATATTTTACATTAAAATTAAATAAAACTTTATGATAAATTGACAAGATATTTAAAATATTTATATTATTATTGAATATAAAGCAATGGCTAAGTATTATACACATATATTTTATACTCTTAAACTTAACTAATAAATATTAAAACAAACATAAAACATTTAAATGTTTATTTTATTTATCTATCCGAATAATTATTTAATTAATAAAAAATAAGATTTCAAAAATAATAAATAACAGGGAGTTTTTACTATTTGTGGTATCATTACACCCAAACAAATGCACGTGTCCCTACAGTGCCGCTGGCAGTTGTCACTCACACATGAAATGACAATCGACGTCATATTTTTGTTGCGGAGGTTCCATCTGCCTTTTTTTATTTAATCTGAGATCTGAGGTATGAATAAATAAATATTATTTTTAGAATTTTTTGATTATTTACCAAGTTAAAAGAGCGTAAACAGTGATTTAGAAATATACATGTTTGTATATTCATTAATGATAGTAATCCTATAGTAAAATAATAGTTTATCAGTTGAAATTTATTTTAAAAATTAATACACACATAAATAACCTTCAATAATAATCGTTTATGTTTTTATTACAAAGAATATTTAACATAGGTGATGTCAGGAAAAACTCCCCTACGCTTATGGCAAACTTTTAAGAGCTTGTCACTAGGCAGTCTCTACAAAACGCGCCTATAAACAAAAGTAGTTTGCTTATGTGTGTGCATAAAACGCACACAAGCGTTTTATACCTGGCCTGTAGTTTTTGTTGCGATTGTTGTGCATGTGATGTTATGACTCATACCATGTTAATATTTTTGTAGATATTCCGACAAAATAAGAATATAATGAGGAGTAGACACTTGGGAAAATATCATGATATCCCGAGCGGTCTTTTAGAGATGACGAAACTGCCTATGAGGACACTGAAAGTGAGGTTGAAAATCATGAAAGTGAAGACGTCGTACAGAGCGACACAGAAGAAATTGATTTCATTTATGCGGAGAGCGAAGACGAGGCGACGGCCAGCGAAAACGAACCCCAACGCGAAGAAAGGATTCAAAAACTGGTGCCTTTCTCGGCTGCTCATCGAATAGGCGGTTTAATCTTCTTCATCCTCCCGCGGTGGACGCGGCTTTATATATAAGCAAAGTTGGTAAAACGTTGATTCACAAACATTTTATAAAAAAAAACTTTGCATGGCTGTTGATGTTATTTTAGCTAGTTCCAACTTTATTCCTGTAGGTTAAAGTCCAATATTACAGTGTGTTTGCCTACTTTTTTAAAACAACGTTTTGGTTATTAATTGATGTTTATTTTAGTTAGTTGCAACTGTAGGTTAGAGTCCAATATTGAAGTATTATTGAAATCACATGTGATTTATATTTGATCATTTTACGGTGTGCTTTAGAAGATGCAGAGTGATCTAACATCTCTACACAATGAAAAATAATCCAACCAATCGGAGAGAGTCAGGTCGTCCACGATTCCAGCGGATCTACGTTGAATGCGGTCAAATGGTAAGAGCTGGTGCTGGAGAGCCACCACCTAGAGGTGAAAACAAAACTCCATATGAGGCTGAATTTTTGAAAAATCTGAATATATTTTTTTTATCGACAAGTAAAGACATTAACGATCATTACGGCAAATAAGTAACTACCTTTTCTGTTAGATTAAGAACAAATGGTTTTAAATAATTCACATAGAGTAATATAACTGAACGATATCGCGTTAACCCTAGATACATAACGTTCTGTGATACCCCAGAATAACGTGACAGCATAACGTGAGGTCAATAAGACTCACACCTGATTTCTACCCGATTGCGTTGCTGTTATTTGATATTATAGTATATTTTATGAACTAATGTTTCTACACTAGTCTTAGAAATGAAATTAAAATCACTATTAATTTGAATTATTATTATTTTAGATATAAACAAACGAAAAATAAAAAAAATTGGAATAATAAAACATAAAGCGCGTATTCCCTTTTCTTTGGGTAAAAATCACTTACTTAGCAACAAATTAATGTTTTTCATAAACTTAAATAAAAATGAAACATTAAAAAAATTCAAATATTAGCGTATCAGTCTTAAAATAAGAAATGCATACAGTCTGAACAAGTTAATACTATATGCTCTCCACAGACAGGTATTTTCACATTTTTGCACTCTGCCTGTGTGTGTTCTTTTTCCAGGGCTAAATTTAACGGTACCATCCTCATCACAGGATTATAGTACATATACAATTTTAGTAGATTCGAGTTTATAAGACAGCAAAGTCTGCAGGCCATCGTAACTATGTCAATGTAGATGTTCTATAACTCTAGTCCTTGTATTTTTCAGCACTTCAGATATTTACCATTTATTCGAGCACTTTAAACCTCAAAAAAATAAAACCTAAAACAAATGTTCAAAATAAACCAAAACGATAGAAAAAATCATTAGGATGGTTTAGTCCCTAACATAACAACATAACGTACAAACAACATACAAATAACATAACGTGGAGTCATTTTGACTCAAGATGGTCATATATCTTCGTAAATACAACACTTACCTGCGAACCAAGTGCACCGTTCGAGACCTCTGGCTGTGTGCTGAGTTGGTTCCAACAGACGACTCGATATATAAAATGGTTGCAAAGAAACAAATGAAAACGTCTCGCGCGTGAGTCGTTTTGACTCACGTTATGTATCTAGGGTTAACAAAAAAATATAATATATAAACGTTGATATGTACTAAAGCGTGCACGCTACACCTTCTAACGTCAATGTCACAGTGACTGTAGATCAAAATCGTTGGATTTCTCATATTAACGTATATATTTAATTTTAAACTACGTGTAATAAGTATGCTTAATGGTTTTAGTTGAAATATTTTGTAAATATTTAATTATAGATATAGTAAACAATTTTGAAAACATTGTGCAGTTTTGAATTTGTGGTGTAACCCTGTGACGACACACAGTCCGTCGATTTGCGTCATCATATCAAGCAGGGCGCTCAAACTAGACGGACGTTGTGACAAGTGGACGTGGGATGAGATACTTGAACGATTAGAAACTTATATTTTTTCAAATGTTTCTAATGTCAAGAATATAATATAGAGTACAAATTTTAGGTATGTATACGATCTGTTTATTTTAATTTATATTTAATATTATTTGTGGCAGATAATTAAAATGTATACGATCTGTTTATTTTAATTTATATTTAATATTATTTATGGCAGATAATTAATAGGCTTTTTCTTTACAGGATCTTTCATCTGTCGCCGCCAACATGGCGTCGGATGAACAATTTTCATTATGTTGGAACAATTTCCATGCGAATATGTCAGCAGGCTTTCATGGCCTGCTGTCGAGAGGAGATTTAGTAGATGTAACATTAGCTGCCGAGGGCAGGTTACTTCAAGCACACAAGTTAGTTTTGTCAGTGTGTTCTCCGTATTTTCAAGAAATGTTCAAAATGAATCCTACTCAACATCCCATAGGTAAGAATCGTTTACAATAACATAAAATTTAGATTTTTGTTGTTCTTTTGAAATTAGATATATCAAGTGTTCTATTTTTGTTTCAGTATTTTTAAAAGATGTTAGTCATTCGGCTCTAAGAGACTTATTACAGTTTATGTATCAAGGTGAAGTTAATGTTAAGCAAGAAGAATTAGCTACTTTTATTAGTACCGCGGAACAACTTCAAGTGAAAGGTTTAACCGGTAATCAAAATGAAGAAAGTTCCACGCCATCCAAACCAAAGCCGACCTCGAGGCCAGGCCCGAGGTCGTCACAACAAAGGCAATCTGTTATGACTAAGCTAGAGACTGATTTAGATTCTAAGCCCTCCTCAACTCCAGTAGCAATTAAGAGAACAAATAGGCCATCAATAGCTTCAAATAACTCGTCATCATCTCAAAGTGGACCCGCGAAACGAAAATGTGTAGATCCCTTGGAAGCCGGGCCTTCGGGTTCGGCGAAAGACGAATTTGTCACGATACCGGACGAAGACGAAAACAATGCTGTGGCACCGAAAATGGAACCTGAATTCGTTAACGAAAGCATGTGGGATGAAGATGAGGATGGCGCTAATAACGATGAAACGAATTTCGGCGAAGATGATTCAAATATGGAAATGTCTGGTAAGTTATGGTTGATCACTCTTGATTGTTAAAATTTGATGAATATTATATTAAATAAGCGTTTTTTTAATTGCAGGATTTGATGGCTCTACGACAGGCGATGGCAATATTTCAGGGGGCGGGGAGGGTGGCGCCGTTGGCGATGCACAAGGTAGGTTTTCCGCCCGTTTTATGAAGCTATAGGCATTGCCAGCAATGTTTATAGCTTCCAATTTTTAAAGCAAATGAATCTATTGTACTTGTTTGTTTAAAATTTTGCTTTAATCAGATTCACTTGCTTTTAAATATTGTGAAATTTATAAGTTACGTTAAGGTAGTTGTATTTGTAATAGTTTAATTGCTATAACAGATGTGTAAATTTTGTGAAGGCAGGTATATATATGAAGAGGTAACATGGTAATGGTAAAGGTATAAAGGCTACAACGGTAAAATTGGTAAAAAGGTATGGTAAAGGTAAACTTGAAAGGTAATTGGTAACAAGGTAAAGGTATTTAAAGGTAAACGGTAAAAAGGTAAAGGTATTTAAAGGTAAACGGTAAAAAGGTAAAGGTAATTGGTAAAATGGTAAAGAAAACTTGTAATAAATGGTAATCTACTATTAAGGTAACTACTTTTATTGGCGTGATGAGCTTTTGACATATAGTATGAGTGTCATAAGCAAATTGTAAGTATTATCAAGTATAAAACAAATGGCGAACCGTCGAGGTCGCGTTCAGACTAGATATGTACAGAATACAGCACAATTAATTTTGGTATCTATAGTTGGAAATAATAGATCAAACGTAAAGGTAGTAGGTAATTTCTTATCTAAACCAGTACTAGCTTGATATACCATCTGGCGATATGGTAGATTCAAACGCAGCGTCTGGAAGTTTTATGATTGCAATGCTCCGCCTTACCTATCTGGCCATTACGAGATGTTGGGTAGGTAGTTTATAACGTCCAGTGAAAGCTTGGCAACGTCCACTACCTGACGTGCGCTGGCTTGGCCTACTGTTCTGTACAATATACCCAGCTATTCAGAAACCGCTTACCTGCCTACTGATTGAGCGAGCAGCCTTGCGAGGCAAATCCTCGGTCGGTCAAGACGTGCCTCGCCCGAGGCAAACACGCTCTGCCTCGCCCGAGCCGAGCGTTGTCGGTTTTTGTCGATGCTCAATGGCGCCTCAGTACGTTTGCCGCGCTCACTCAAGACGGTAGTGTTTTGCCTCGCTTATTCGTTGCGTTGGCAAACTATACGGTCTCTATTCGACTCAAGTTAAACTGAGCGTCGATGCTCACGGTGGCTCGGCCTTGCCGCGCGAGGCAGCCTCGGATTAGAAAACTTACAGACAGAGGCCGCCTCGCGCGGCATGCGTACTGCGGCAAATGTCCGAGGCTGCCTCGCGAAGCTGCTCGCTTGGTCAGTACGCGGCTAAAGGACATTATTATTTAGCAGAGGTTGATAGAGGGGCGAATGTAGGATTTCCCAGATAGTTTGGAGAAAAGAGGGCCTGTCACGAACGACTATCGAAAAAGTATTCGAATCGTCAAACTGTCAGTTATATGAAAAATCATTTGAAATTTCATACAAATGACAGTTCGACGATACGAATACTCTTTCGATAGGTACTTGTTCGTGCTCACCCCTGAGGCCTGAGGGGTGAGCACGAACGACTATCGACAAAGTATTCGAATCGTCAAACTGTCAGTTGTATGAAAAATCTTATACAAATGACAGTTCGACGATACGAATACTTGTTCGTGCTCACCCCTCTGGTTTCTTGATAAATCTTGAGATGCGTTAGTATGAAATCGTTTATACGCTGCAGATCTCGATCACGTATTGAACATCTCAAAGCGGAGGAGTAGCGGTATTTATTGTAGGTATGCACACCTATGTGCATACCTTACCACCAAAGATTTTAACAAAACCTACCTAGGTTTTGTTAAAATCTTTAATATGTAAAGGCGGGTTTCCACCGCGAAAGGGTAATGAGCGGGAAATTGTTAGGCAGGACGGACTCCTTTTAAATGAAATAGGTTTAGATTTCCACCAACAAAGAGCTTTGTCTTTCCTTTTCCACTGAAAAGGGAAAATGAGAGGAATGAGTGGAGTGAGCTGAACGGAAAATGAGATGGAAGCTGAACAGTCAATTTCCACAGAGCGAGCTCAGCTGTTGGCGTTCAAAGTGCAGTGGAAATCAAAAGATCGCTCTTTGTTGGTATAAATCTAAACCTATTTCATTTAAAAGGAGTCTGTCCCGCCTAACCATTTTCCGCTCATTCCCCTTTCGCGGTGGAAACCCAGCTGAGGAAAAAGCGTTGAAATGAATTCGCTCAGTTCTAGGCGGCGGAGCGGAGTCATTACGGAGTCCGTTCAACTAGCAATGACAAATTACATACCTAGTGTTATTATCTGTCCACGTCTGTTACATTCAGTTAATATATTCTGAGCTAATGTATAAGAAATCCCGTTTCTTTCCACTTCCTTACATGTGTATAACTTCGTGGAATCGTGAAATAGACTTAGTTTGGTGACTTCATTCGGATTTTCTTTTTAGTCCTTCCACGGCCTGCAAATAGGTTCTTTTTCTGTAGAAGTTTCTGTATCAATCCCTACTATCATTATCCATATACAAGGAATGTCCGCAATTTAGGTATCTTTTTAAAAGGTTCAACAGTTTCAGCATGATTATTACCACTCACTGCGGCGTGAATCTTGCCGGCGTAGAAGGGCTAGTTTCGTGTCATATTTGTGGCCCTTTTTTATTACATATTGCTGAAACACTAGACGACTTTTCAACAGGACTATTATTACATTTAATGATAACTATTTAGCAGGATAATTAGTCAACTTTATAATCTCTTACAATACTCTTTGTTTCCGTAGTAAAGTGCAAACCTCGCATAATTACGAGGAAATCTGCCGAAATAGACCGACACGTGCCATTAGCTCGTGGAAAATAGGTGGAGGAAAAAAAAAATCAATCTGTTCTTCAGTTATATTGAAATCGTTTGAAATCTATGTAGAAAATCGTTTCAAAAATTAAATTTTAATTATGCGATATCAGCGAGTCCAAAGAAAGAATGTTTTTTTTTTTGAAAAGGAACGTCGGACGGTCAACATCTGTGGTGCTACTTGTATATGTTGATATGCCAGTGCGATAACCATGAATATTTCAGTTGCAATTGAGGAAATACTGCAAAAGTATCATTAAAGCTTCGATCAACAATACAATGTCAATGCATTAAAGTGTAAAAATAAATCGTCAACTTCCAACAGGTAATAATAATCATCCACTGAGGTTAAAAGAAAGACATTTTCCTTCGGTTTATAATGCGGGAGGAAAAAACAGAAGTAGAAGGTGCGTCGTTTGCAGTTCAAACGACAAAAGACGAGAATCTAAGTACGAGTGTAAGAAATGCAATGTGGGTTTGTGCGTCGCCCCTTGTTTTGAAGTTTACCACATTGAATTAAATTACTAAGATTTTTTTAGTATTATCCCAATTTACATTATCATTAATAATATTTGCAGAATGTCCAGATTTATGTAACACTTCAATAAACTACGATTAAAAAGTGATTAGGTACCAAGTTTCTTACCGGTCTCTACTGGGTAGGTGAAACATTCCGAACCGGTTTTGATTAAAAAACAATATGAAAAAAATGACGATTCAAAAGCTTTAAATGAATAATGATATGAATTTTAGTTAAAAAATAAGGAAATCCGAACATCAGATTACTACGCACGCAATGTGCACGCTGCGGTGCGATGCACCGTTCAGTGACGAGACTTCATCGCAACGGATTGCCGTACCGAAAGCAACATGACAAGCTCGATGACTAAAAAAAAAAAGCAATTTGGTAGTACCTATCCATATATCACAAAAATTAGTGGCACAAGTGGTTGAGTGTTTTTATTGTTATTATTTTAAATTTTCAGGTACTGTATTTGTTATTAGTATAAATATATTACGCTACAAGATTTCCAGGTAACAATATAAATTATTACATTAAACAGCTGATATATCCTAAGCCTTATTCGCTTGATATTTCGGGGTAAGTAGACTACAGACATACGGCGAGGCGTACGGGTAAATAGACACGAAAAGATCCACATATACAAATGCGGCCATACGATCGCTTCGTCTCTCTCACACTTGTCTACCCGTATTTTACTGCTATATAGGAATATCCCATAGAGTATCTAGGCGGGACGAGTGACAACCATATTTTCAACTACATAATATATTCAAGCCTATAATATGGTATTTGTCTGTAAAATTTATTTATCTGTAAAATATAGGCGCTTATATAATACTAGCGACCCGCCCCGGCTTCGCACGGATCTAGATTTTTTGACAAAAAAAGCAGGGGTTGAATGTATTTCTTAATGCCACATTATAAAAAAATAAAAACAAAAAATTTTGGGGTGGATTTTCATACCCCTAACATTTAGGGGGATGAAAATAGATGTTGGCCGATTCTCATACCTACTGAATACGCATATAAAATTTGGTAAAAATCGGTCAAGCCGTTTCGGAGGAGTATGGCAACGAAAACTGTGACACGAGAAAACATAAGCCCTTTTTTTAATAAAGTCTGATACACAATTTCAAATTACTTAACAGAAGGCTCTAAAGTTATAGTTAAACTAGTGGACCCCGCAGACGTTGTTCTGCCACAATTTTGGCTTCGAAATTATATAATTATTCTTAAAGAAAAAAGATTTTCCCGCTTTTCTGTTGAAATTTTTCCTGAATTTGCTATAAACCTCACGGAGCCCGAGACCTTTCCAACGAATGCAAAACCGTGGAAATCGGTTCGTGCGTTCTGGAGTTATAGCGTCAGGAAGGAAAACCCGACTTATTTTTATATAGTAGAAGATAAAACCCAAGAACGTCTTATCCGTCATTTCCTTGGACCAAACATTAAAGAAATTCCCTTAGATCTTTAAGTTTAAGAGTTGAAAGTAAAAAAAAATATCTGGTCTGGAAACTGGCTGCTACGCCCAAACGCGTGAAAATACACTGATCACTGATAGCTTTTTTTCACTTATTATAAGAATGCAAATCTGTTTTAGTTTCACTTTTTTGCTTTTAAGCTTTACTGATTTTGTTATAAATGTTACTTTTTACAAATAAACAACATTATCTTCCTTATTTGAGTTTTATTTATTTATTTGTTTGTTTGTTTGTTTAGTGCTTTTCCCGTAGAGAAAATTTAGGTTTTGTATTTTAAACTGTAGTACTCAAAGAAAGCAAAGTAAAGAATGACGTGAGAGAAAGAATAATGCAGAGAATATTAATGTATTTTCGGTTAGAATTTTACAAAATTGTGATAATACTTAATTATTGTAATAGACTTGGTAATTATTTTTTTAGTAAAAGACCTGATATTAATTCCTATTAAAGATATGTATTAATGAAACATAATTATATAATTAATTTATGGATATGGAATTCCGTGACCTCTGCCTACCCCAGTGGGAAAGAGGTATGATGTTATATTGTATAGGTATACATATTATATTAATTAATATATAATATTTTAAAAACGACTAAAATTTTAGACATACCTCACTGATTACAAAAATAAAGGTAAAAAGTAAAAAAAGTGTTTTATTTCATGTTAAACAATACCTAATTCATTAAAATTATACTACTAATGTATCGGAGTATATGCTTTTTTTTGTAAAATCACCTGTTTCAGAAGTGTAACACATGGTATTGATACTCAATACTGTACCGTTCAACTATTGTTTCTTTTAGAATTGTATGAGAATGACCCATAACTTTAGTTGAAATTATTTTTACGGTAACTAACCATCGATGTTGTGAAAGATTCCATAGAGGACAGGCTCGTTGGCGCGTTCTGTAGAATACCTGCCGTATGCATCGATAGGTCGTGGGTTCGAATCCCAAATGCTTATAGGTAATTTTCTGTAAACATGTTTTCCCCACAAAGGTAACTTCGGGCATTGATCGGGTGGGAGGAATATCGATATTCCGACCGGGTAACGAACCACCCTTCATAGATGGAAAAACCGTGAAGTGCATATTGCGTGTTCTGTTTCAGTCTATGGATTTCCGAATGCTCGAAGTAAAAAGTAGGTCGACAGCGCATCATTAACTGATGTTCTGTAGCTGAGGTATCACCTGCATCAAGTGAACCTCACGCTGGTCTGTCGATATGTTACATAAAAAAGAGGATATTTCTATCGTTATTAAATAAATTAAAACATAAATACATGTATGAAAGACCTAATTTAGATGTTTCTCCTTGTCGAGGGCCATACATAGGGAGTAACATTCAAATAATATAAAATAATTATTATATGACCTACGTATGCGTGGTAAGTATATCAATATCGTATTCGTAATATTCTAACAATGAACTAAAATCGAAATATTTACATGAAGTACTTACCTCGTAGTACTTTGAACAATTATGATAATAATAATACAATAATTAATTAAATAATGTTATGTCACGAAAATTAGGTAGTTCCCCGAGAATCGAACCTAAGACCAGATTAATTTGAAACTGATCCAAAAAACACGTCCAAGCAAAGTTGGAGCTATAAACTTTTTAGAGACTATAATTTTAATTACACACACAATGTCAATAAAAAATACATATTAAATGCTTCTAATTTTACATTTACCGCCAGTTCTCAAATCAAGGGCGTAGAACGGAAAAAAAGAACTGGCAATAAACTCTACGCCACTCTTTAATCGCCAAGATTTTTTTTTCAAAATGTTTGTAAGGCGCTGCAATCATTACACCTTATTCCACATGACATCTTTAAGTAACTAACTATAACAATAAAAAAAATATAAACGAGAAAAAAAACAAAGATTTGTCCTCTATCAGCAGTAGGCATGGTGAAATAGGAGCACACACTCCTAAATTAACTTTCTAAATTCCCACTAGTCCTGCTAGTGTAGGTAATTAATTTAGGGCCGATTTTACAATTACCTCAATCATTTATTTCTTTGTGTTTGTGGCAAGTCTTTTTTTTATTTTAGACACTCTCACACAGGCTCTCACATTTAGTACAATCGTTACCATTATGTTTCTTGTCAAATATGATAAAAAGCTATTTGCTAATAGATGGCGTTATAGGTTCCATTTGCATTAACACGATCGTGTATATGAGTGACATGAGTATTGAGTATGTTTAGCTTATTTTCGCTTCAAGTAACTCACCAAAAGGTGGCGCTGTGGGTCGTATTACAGAACAATTGTCTAAACAATAATATGGTTGGATGAATTATGATTTCGGAAATAAATAATATATAATGTAAGAATCAAGCGCAAGGGCTATATAGATAATTTTAGACCAAGACTTTATAAAAAAAAAATTAAACAGACAAACTGAAAAACTTTATTTTAGAACCATCAAGGAGTAATAAAAGATATTGTTTTATTTTTAACAATATTATTAAAAAATATATAATATAATGATATTAGTATGAACAAGCAGACTAAAAAATATAATTTAAAAATTAAATAGCGTAGATTTTGATCACGAATGCGTGGAAAGGAATACTAATCTGTTAGTTGTGGTGATCATCTATATTACGCCGTGAATCTATGGTTCGGTAGTATTTGTGTCATTTCACATTGTTTATGTACGATTTTCTGAAATATTTGTTAAAATATCATTTGTCATTATCTATAATGAGAGTGCATTAATTTTAAGAATAAGATAATTTTCTAGATGTGATTTATCTAAAAAGTTTTGTGGTAAACATTGGGTTAAAGCCAGTGTGAGTGATCTTTACGCGTGAACGTGTTTACGTCTAAAGTTTGATGTTGTTTTGTAAATTACATTTGTGTTTATTGTGTATTAGTGAATAATAGTGTCTTGTTTTACATGGATATTATTTGGGTATGTAGAAAATTTACATTATATGCATCAAAACAGAGGGAAAGTTGAGACGAGTAGCACGACATGAGTAGACCGATAGAGGTTGTCAACCCTACCACCAAGTTGGTAGTCAGAGGTATACTAGAATGTTAAAATCCTTTAAATTTAGTCTCCATTGAGTATTTATATATAAATATGCATAGCCGAGTCTAAGATTATTAGAAATATTCTCATTTAAGATCTTTATTTGGGTAATTTGTAAACATAACCTCTAATTGATAAACTGTTGAAATATTTCGCTCAAATAAGTATTTAATTACTGTATAATTTAATATCCGCTCAGTTTTTGTACAAAGCGACCAAATTTTTTAATTCTTTTATGAAATAATTTTATTTATTAATTCAATAAGATGTATTAACATAAATTGAACTTCATTTCTGGAAACTTATTTCTTTTGCGACTGTAGTAGCTAATATTATCGCTACTTGTACATAGAATGTACCTGAAGTATCAACATAATCATTTGAAGAGATTTGTTATACTTTTTACAACAAGAGTAAAACAAATTAGGTTGCTTGGAAAATTCACCTGTTCATGTTTTTTATATAACTGTATGAAATGTTAAATAAACAATACATAGCTTTATATGTGGTAGATTGCTGAGCTGGTTAATGTGCCTATATTACTGCTTTATATAGAACTATATAAGTACTTGAATATTAGCTTAAGTATTTCAAAAATGTATTATTTTATGGTTTCAAACATTGGAGGAATCATCATGCGTGTCTCTTTTAATTCTAATAGACTATAAAGCTTTAAATGTCTCATACAAATATATAGTTTGATGACCCAGTCAGAACTTTATTGCATAACTAAATAAATTCTGATTTAAGGCATAAATTAAAACATTTTTTTATAGTATAACTATTTAGTTTTGATTATAATAAATAAATAGGATATCATTGTTAATAAGGAAACCTAAATTCTTATTAAAACTTATATTATTGAACTACAAAATTTGAGGCTAGCAATTTAAGCAGGAGAATCATCAACTGAGTATGAATAATTAATAAAAACTATATATCTAGTTGGTGAGTTACAACAAAACAGGTAGAATAAAAACCATGTCCATGAAAAAATATTAATATGTATTCATAAAAAACAAAACCAATTATTGTGTTTGGTCAAATACTGTTAAAGTTTAGCGATTTTATATATACAAACATAAATTTTTACAAATAAAAAAATGAACTGCCTGTATTACTTTTACATTTGAATTATATGGTGCAGATATGTGCCTAAATAAACTTTTTCATGCTTTTTCGTATATATTTTTTTATATCAAGACTTGGTAGGTCAACGGCTACTACCTGGATGCAGTGGATTTGACTAGAACACACAAAATTTTGTAAAAAAAAAACCTTTTAGTACTAATTATTACTCCTAATAACACTGGCCAGTGTTATGAACTGCATATCTCTTTAAAGCAGTGTTTCTTAACCTGTGGTCGGAGTATATGTGCAGGGGTTCCTAGTCTCATCTATAGACCATTTATCAAATTTTCTGCTCTTGTGTATACAAACTTTAAAAAAATATAACAAAAACATTTGGAAATCAATTTGAGATTACAAATTAGCAGTATCATCAACCCAAATATCACTAATTTAGTTGCAAAAAAATATTGACATATTTTTATGAAAATGTATTGTTTTTTGTATTTGTAGTAAATAACAATGGTCTGAAATTAATTGGTCTTTATTCTTTATTATTAAGGGGGTCCTTGAAATTGAGCTTGATTTCCTAGGGTCCGTGGACTGAAAAAGGTTAAGAAACTGCTTTAAAGGATACTTCTTTTTACTGTCAGTGGTTAAGTAATTAACACAGTACTGTAGTGGAAAAAAATGTATATCGACGCCAAAATCCAGTACTTTAATAGACGCGCTTGATTAGTGAGACACGTCCAATAATCCGGCACCCTTCGCCCGCGCCTCCTCCATATAAATTGCACAAAACCGACCTCAATTAAGGATTATTTCAAAACTATGTAATTATTTAATTGTGAGATATGATACAGCTTAGATGAAAAAAATAACATGAACACAAATACACTGTATTCTCTTTATGAAATGCTTTATTTTATTTATTATAATATAAATCCAGTAATCAAAACATTATAATAATCCGTAAACCTCTGGTTTTTAATAGTGCCAGATTAGTGAGAGTCTACTGTACTTCAATTCCATCATGTATTTCTTTAAAAATAAAAGTACTATTTACATGAGATGTCACTACACTATCCTACCAATATGATAGATTTATTTATTAATTTGTGCCACTATTATAAGTTCCGCCTATCATGTACAATCAAGAAACATGTATCAGCTATATTGAAGCCAACCTTAATTTTTTTTTTTATTGTTTTATTTATTAAAAATTCACACAATGATAATAATAATGTATAGCCTAGATTTGGAGCCTAACTAAGCAAAGATTGTATCTTGGACCCCTCAGTACAGCAAAATACAGCACAAGATTTGGGATGGCATGGCATGGTCTATATTTGTTTGCACTTATATAAGTGCATTACTATAATGCAGCAATATTACTGCATTATAGTACGAGATTACTTTGCGGCTTTTCAATGAGTATGTGCATGTATGATAATTTGTTATGTGATGGTAGGATTGTGTATAATTTTAGTTAGTTGGCATACTATTATATTATTTTTATGAATAAGACACTCAATGTTACCATATGATTTATTATGGAACATTTTTTTTAGTTTAACCCTTTCTGAACTTTCTGAACATGTTCTTATGTCGACGGTAGTCACTATTTTATTGTAAGCAGTATAATGCGGAAATAGGGATGCCTATTTGAAAAGTATTTAGCTTTGAAACAGGAATATTCAACACACAAATTACTAGCTTAAATATAGATTAACTTATCCACACAGCTTTTGATCAATTTCTTAACTTTAAAATATGTTTTAGTCCAACTTGAAACTTGAAGTGGCTAGATGTAGGATAAATTTTGGATCCCAATCACAATCTGTTAACCGCACTAACTATTGTGATGACTTAGTACTAAAGTTGCTAACGTTTCAGATTGGTCAGCGAAAAGAATATTAATTGTCTCATTTGCGAATAATATAGTCCATGACAGTGAGATTTTTTAACATCTTTTTTATGAGTAATGGAAAAATTTGTTATTAGCAATAAATTATTTTAATTAACTATAACTTGTTTCAATTAAATTTATTAAATTTAAACCCTTCAGAAATATAAAAAAGCAAGTATAGTTCACCCTAACAAATTTTAAATAGTTTTAGGTAACATAAACAGCAATACCAAGGGTGATCTACATTTTATACAAACGAAAAGCGGGCACTTACAGTTGATTTATGAACCTTACATTTTCGTGACGGACAGTGTACGAAGTGGACGTACCTTTTGGAGGTGCATGGAGTATGGAAAGCGATGTCGGGCAAGAATCACCTCTAAGAACAATGTCCTTAAAGTCACAAATCCTGTACACAATCATCCCGATAATCATATGCGGAAAATAGCTCGCAAATATGATCAAGGAGAAGTCGTCACATGCCCATCTGTATGATCGTTTTTTTTAGTGTGAAAATGACTGGGCCTATACCATGACTGTGTGTATTTTTTTTAGAAAGTTGATAAAGTCTGTAAATAATTTTGATGTGATACGAATAATGTTTTCTTGTCTATTAATCCCACAGAACACTATAATATCCTTCCTGTAGCGACATTTTTTTTATCTTTATTTGCATGAATGAATCGATTTCATCATATTATACTAAACAGTCGCCAGATAGCTTTAAGTATACAATTTTATGAAATGATTAATTATGTAATATTCATGAATGAGATAAGTAAATAATATGAAGCAATAAAATTACCGTATGATAATGAAACATTGTGATCGTGTAGCATAATAAATAGTTTTAAGGTAAATTTTGTTATTTATTTTGATTGAGCGTTCTGTTCATGTGTGTTGCTATGGAAATGCGACAGGGAGCGAAGAGGGAGACGTGAGGTACACAGTAACGCAGCGTGGGGCGCCTTGCCTCATGATCAATGGCTTCGGCTACGTGGCCCGCAAGCGTCGGGGTAAACGTGTGTACTGGACGTGTAGATGCCGAAGGCAATACAATTGCCAGGCCCGAGCGCTTACCAATGACGGCAAACTTACAATGAGCTTTACAGTGCACAATCATCCCCAACAACCTGCTGCCGAATTCAATCGAATCGAAAGTCTTATTGAAGTTATTGCCAATGATAATAAGCAATGTTCATGACTTATAAATAAATACAATTGATACATATAAAATAGTATCTGATTTCATGTATCTTGTTTTACTGACGACAGTGTGTTATTGCTGTTGTTTCTTTCCTCGACATATGTTGTACTCCTACTAAACAAAAGTGTTGCATGCTTAATAACTAACATACTAAAATGTTGCATGGGTGTGCTAAATAAAGTGACCGGGTTCGTGTTTTGCAGTGGAATTCGTGATATCGAACCGCGGACGACGTCAAATGCGTCTCGATGGGTTTTCCTTTTACCCGGAGAAAGTATTTCCTGAGAAGAATAAGGTGCGGTGGCGGTGTACGCGACGGACTTGCCGTGCTTATGCACATACATTGCACGATCGCATCTTTGCTCTGAGCAATGTGCATACTCATGATCCTCCGGTGGTGTTACCGTCTGGCTATGCAACTAACCCATCGCATCGTTCCTTTACGCATGCCGCCCTTGCCACTCAAGCTAAGGTTATCCTTAACGACTAACTTGCTGAACCATTCTTGTACACAAAAACAACCAGAATTCCTGGTATATAATATTCAAATATTGTATGTGTATTGCGTTCTCGGCTTAGCTTCAGCTGTGATGGAAGGGAAAGGTTTAGTGAATTAACTAACAGTTAGGATTTATTAAATAGATATTAGAATATTTTTGGGTTGAGGAGTTCAGTGCTGGACGGTCTAATTTAAATTAGCACAAAAAGCCCATGCTTGAAAACTCTAGTCATTATCTAGTCAAAACCGTCAACCAATTTTATTCACGTTACGCGTAAGTTAGATTACCATAAAAACATACTTACCGCTGACATACATATTATCTAATTATATTGAAAGCAATGCAGCAATAACTAGGTAAAGGATTTGAATAAGATTTGGTTGTACTTAAATTTTAAAATCATTATATGTATTATTATTATTATGTAAATAGAATCGGAATTGTACCTCCATAGTGTTGTCTAACATATTAACTCGTGTTTGTTGTTCCATAGCTACTTATATTAAAATTTTACAGAGTATTATAGTAACACAAATCACTCTTAGTAATAAACAATGTTATGTTGTTTTATTTTAGAATTATTAAATATCATTTACTAATCAATAAATTTGTTAAATAAAAACAATGAATTTCTGTATTATTTTGTCTAAGATGATGATATTTTTCAGAGAACTATGTCCGTCTGTGTGTAGGACCTGGTGGTAGACCTCGCTTATGGGTCCGAGGGAAGAGCTTTTACGCAGCGCATACGATGAGGTCCGGTATTGTGCGATGGCGGTGTACTATGGGTGGTTGCGGCTGCAAAGCCTACACTCAGAAGGGCAAATTGCATAAACTGATGGGCGAACATAACCATGAAAATCGATGGAAGAGGAGACCGATCGGGAACAAAGCTGCAGGACCATATTCTTCCACTCGTTTTTCTTCTAACTCCTTTGCTCTGCCTCGCGTACCGCATTTAGATTTTGATAATTTTGATCCCACTGCATGGGTCACGCCCTTCTAGTCATTAATATTATCTAATTTACTCGTGACCAGTTCGATAAAGTTGATGCTGAGTCTTCTAGGTCTTAATGATTCTTGTCTCAAAATACTGTATTTTCTATAATTATATGTATTTTTATAGACTAGTCATAGATATAAGTAGGGGCGTGCAATTCAAGTTTAGATGTTTTTGAGTATTTTTTAATGTTTGTTTACAAATACTGTCTTTTTTAAAGACTCTCGTTTATATTATGTTGTACGATTCTACTGCGTAACTGTTAATACAAGTTTTATTTTTAAGTAGTATTTTTGAAATGTGATATTGATGCTGAGAAAATATTTTGATATCATAATAAGGAATAATATTATGTGCCAAATAATGAATTTATTGTTTAAAATACGACGAATCTTTTTCCATTGCATTTATATTACACAGTCTGGTGTGAGATTATTTTAATTATTTATTGATTGATTATTGTAAAAGTATTCTGCGTCATGATTGAATGCATTCATTTAATTTAATAGTTATAAAAGTACTAGGTTAATTCGAAATATGTGTCGTGCTTCCTTTCTGCATTTAAATTAAATAATTATGTGTAATATATACATCTTATTGTGTCATAAAAGTAATAAGTAATTAATGTTACTAAGCCAAAATTTAAAAATCTCTTATACGTAGTGCCAAACATTCTGCTCATACATATTTATAATTAGTTTATAATTCACTATTAAGTGCAATTTGCAAAAATATATTTACTTGTAAATGATAGGTTAGTAGTACAAATTTTAGTAAGTTTTAAACAGGCTAAATAAAAAGTAATACAATATTTATATTACTAGTTTTATTAAAAAAAATACTTATTACAAAATAAACCAGTACTTGTCTTTTATTCCAACTCCTTTATCCTCATCTTAACGTACTTATTTGTTACTTTTCAATATGCTTGATCAGATAATTTTAATCTGCTACGATGTCTTATAAAAATTCATTTATCTGAATTACATTATGATTCGCTTTAAGATAGTTCGTTTTTATAATCGCATAATTTTCCTGGGTATAGTTATTAATTTTTTTGTGATTTTCAGCACGTTTTATCCGCGCGGGGAAAGGCAGGTTGCTACTTCACCGAGGTTACACATTTCGTCTGAAAAACAATTTAGCACATGGCCGGAAACAATGGTACTGCTCATCGAGGCTCACATCACGTTGCTTGGCGGATGTCAACACAGAAGGCCCGGAAGGTTTCGAGCGCATAGTACGTTCGCGTTATTCCCATAACCACGCTCCACCGAATGTTAGGCGTTTTGCCGATGGTCGCTACGTTGTACGCACTCCACATCAAAGCGGGCATCGGGCGCCAGCCCCGTATGATCCTCATTCCCAACTGCTACAACTTCAACAAGCGTTAGCTCTGTATGCCTCGACAGCTTACGCCACAGCAACTGCCAATGCGACAGCTGCAGTTACTGCTGCTACAGGTGGTAATGGCCAACAGTCGTCACCGAATGCTATAACAGGGTCCACGCAACACGCCCCTACGGCTAAACCCCTACTTGTTGATACCCCTATAAAGGAGGAAAATTAATTACTTCGAAACGATAATGACAATGACTAGTTGTTCACTATAATATAAGCTCTCTTTGATTGCGAAAATATAGTACTAGAAATTGATCACAAAACGTTATTTACGGTTATTTATGAAGTTAACGATCGAAAAATATTTTAGAAGCTTTTTGCAAACGAAATGAAGTGTATAATCAAGTTTTAGAATAATTTTAATATTAATTAGGTTAAATGGGGATAGGAAGGAGTTTATTTAAAGAGATGGCTTCGTTGGATAAAATAAAATCTGTAACGTGGACGTAAGTGTTAAAATCTTTCATGTCTGGAATAGATGTTGTGGTTTCATGGATTTCGCAGCACGTGGTAACGACACTGTGTGGTAAATCTCGTAAGGTATTCTAGGTTAGGCGGTCTTTTCGAGGTCTATGGTAAAGTTATCCGTATAGGTGTGGGTTATTTATGAAATGAATAGAGAAAGGAAAGCGTTGAGTATAATTAAAATCTATTTGAATGTGGATGTCTAAGCAATCAGTAATGCTCCCGATATTATAATACGAAAAAGTACCAAGTGCTATGTTCATTGAGTGTTTGGATGATAATTATCATTGAAGATTGTGAGTTGTGAACATTTTGTACGGTGTATTTTCGTATTGTATGCCGGGGAAATGCTTGATGCGTCTATTAACGACGAAATACAGTTCGAGTACCCGTTGAAGCACTTTGATGGTCGCTTTAGACATTTTCATTCAAAACGTTTGTATTGGTGTCTGTTAAGATAGTTGGTTAATATCTGGAATTCGGCTCAGTTTAGCGTTTGGTTTAATGGCTCAATCCACCCGGGCAGCATCATCAGATAAAGCGCTTTTAGATAAGGGACGGTATAGGCAAGTTGGTCAACACGTGAGGTAGGTTTCAGAACTCGAGAAGGACCGGAATGTTTGCGATCGAAACGGGTGCGTAGGAAATGTCTGACAGCACGATGCTGTCAGAAACGAGAAGGTGACTGAATACGCGAACTCGGTTCAGATATAAGCAATGGGGATCCCTCGACTGTACTTAGAAATATTTAATTTATTTTGAGAGATATAACTTTACACGTTTCTAATTGCTATTTAGACATTAGACGTCCGCCTCTTTAACTGTAAGAAATTGCTGAGTTATTATTGAATTTTTATTCCAATTACCTACCTTCGAGTGTGTACACTTGCACGACACTCGTTGTGAGCGCGCAAACTTCAACCGATGTTGTTGTGCTCCTTAGGATGGATTTAAGTACTTAAGATCACTCAACTACCTCTTCACTTTTTATACGGGTTTTACAGATTAGTTTAATTATACAAATTATATACACGAATAAATACTCAGAAGCTTTACTCGAGTAAGGTGTTTAGGATATCTTAGGTTAGTCTTAGTGTATTCGGGCGCGTCGGGGCAGTTCGCTGCGCAGGGTCCGACGCCGCCGTTTATTACCTTATAATATAACTCATCTACCTCTTTAAATAGTTTTAACTGTACTGGGAATGTTTGCTGTTGATGTCTTAAATGTGAATAGGCTCTGAGACTGTTGTCTAATATATTTTATTAATTGTTTTCGAATGATAATTTGTTACTTATCGAAATAATTTTTCAATAATATATAATTGTCATACGTATTCTTAAGACTCTGATTTAAGTACAAATTTTACTAATTTTTTATTGTTATTTAAATACTTTTAGATTTTACACGGTCTTTGCCCATTGTAGACGATACAGCCTCCTACGTTTTTTGTCAAGACTAACGTATAGTTCGTGTCAAATGGTGAAAATTATAATTATAAGGCATTATTGTATGAGTAGAGAAGATCTAGTTTCAGTGAGTGGAGGAATATTTTTTGAGACTGAGACCAAAAACATTAAGACTTAATTAGCATAAATAGTGATTAATTCCGCAGTTCACGCAGTATACTATATTATTAATAAATAATAATTTGCAACCGTTTGACACGATCTATTGTACCTGATCTAGATAATATAATGATTGCCAAACAACGACTATGTACTTGTAGGGCCGTGGCGATACAGTAGTATACAGGTATTTCAACGCTTTTTTTATTTATTTTATTAATTGATTAATGACAAACGTTGTCAATTAATAAGGGCATAAAATATTACCATTTATTCTAAGTGCAATTGTCGATGTCTCCGACGTAGAAAGCAGGAAAATTGATAGGATTTAATGTAAAATGAAACGAATTTAATGTGTTTTGTGGTGTTTGTGAATGTTATTAATTCCGTTTGATTGAGAATCTCATAGAAAGTATTTTCAGTTTTCGGTAGCTTTCTATCGCCACAGCCTCTAATTTAGGGCCCAGTTAATATAAGTTTAAATCGTGTCTACCTTTTATCTACCTCATTTTTATCGTTACTCTGTACCTTCGAGTCTTATAGTGTAATTTTTGTATTTACCATTATAATATTAAGATTTTTTGGGTTTATGTATGGGGTATGTTTTGTGAAATATTAAATCGTACTTATAAATAACCGCGGGTTTTATTAATTATTCGTACTTTATATTATCCATATTTAAAAATAGGTGGTGGCGGTTCGCTATTCATTTGTGATTTTTTTTTATGTAACTTTAATAAAGTTTTTATGCAGCAGGAATTAAGTACTTGAAATCTCGACGAGGCAAGATAATAATGATGGTTAATACGTTTCCATTTTGTGAGGAGTCCAAGCTGAGGGATAAGGTTATCTGGCGATGTACGTCAAAGAAAACAAACTGCAAGGCACGAATACACATGCTGGGGGATAACGTAGTGGCGGTGAAAGGTGTACACAATCATCCACCGCGCCCGTCTTAAGTTTTATATTATTTCAATTGGACCTTGACCAGAAATAACCCACACAGTGAGCGCCCTGATTCATATATTTTATATAAGATTTTAACCATGATTTGACTAGTGGACTGGATAGTGGATTTTTGAAATGTATATATTTATTGATGAACTTCAATGAATGTTTTTTGATTCACTTCCGAATGAAGAATATAAGGGACCAAGTAAAGATGTAGTCCTGGGTCTATATGGGTTAATAGAAAATGACATCTCTCTGTTCATAAAGACAACAATATATAATAAACTAGAACATGCCCCGGCTTCGCACGGGTGCAATGTAGATGTACTATACACAAAAAAATATTGGTGAAAGAATTTTTAAAATCGGTTCAGTAGATCCAGAAAATACTCCGTAGAACCGTTTTAGTAGGGATGCTATATTATTTCTGAAAATAAATATAGCCTATGTTACTCGGTGAAGATGTAGCTTTCTAACGTTGAAAGAATTGTTTAAAATAGGTCGAGTAATTTTGAGTTAAATCGTAACAAACAAACAAACAAATCTTTTTATAATATTAGTATAGATTAATAAGTGTATATTTTGATTAATTGCATCGAGAAACGCGAAATAATATACTATGTGGGTTGAAAAAAAATATACTTGTCATATTTAACATTTTATATTTGTTATTAAAATAAAATTAAAAAATATATGATGTACTGTGTAGTATTCAAAGGTGATAAATATTTTTTGAAAGTTATTGGAAATTGATTGTTGCATATCGTATACAAATTGCTCATTTATAATTATTGACGTGTTGTTTCGACTTTTGACAAATATCCTAATTTGAACAGGTATTAATACTATTGTTATTGTTAGTGTTTTACTTACAGTTAGTAATAAATTTTGTATTTGTATTTACATTATTAGAAATAAGAAATTTAAAATAACGGAATAGCGACAATAATGATATTACCTTATAAGGCGAATTAAGAAAAGACAAAACACCACCCTTTAAGATTCATATATGGAAAAACCGTGAAGTGCATATTGCGCGTTTCAGTTTCAGTCTATGGATTTCCGAATGCTCGAAATAAAAAAGTAGGTCGAAAGTACCATCAAGTGAACCTCATGCTTGTCTGTCGATATCTAAAAAAAAAATTTTAAAACTCAGTTATTCATTCCATTTCATGATAATTATGGTGCTCTTTTAAATGTACTAGAAAAATAGCACACGTTCGGTCGCTGAACGTACTAAGTGCTGTACTTCTGCTCTTTATTCCAGTCATTCCATTCCATTCCAGTCATGATTTCTATCTATACCTACGTAAATTAAAGTTGCATTGAAATGCTAAATTGATCGTGCTGTTGACTAAATATAGATTATTAGTAAAATTTTAAATTTAATAATACCTCATGTTTTCGAATGTAGAAAAATAGTGGTTCAAGATTTAGATCATTTATTCTGAGAATAAGAGCGAGTGTATTTATGAAGAAGTATCATTTTATACGGATGGGACGATTTATACAGGATGCCGCTACCCTAACGATATTGAACAGACAGTTTAAAGTTTTCTTGTAGATACTTTTCATGCAATATCGTTATTTTTAGCTATATACATTTTTCTAAGACACCACTTTAAAGCAGGGACTGAATACCGGTTAATTTACTATGGGAGTTCAACCGAAATAATAAAGGTTTTTGTTATATATTCTTTCGTTTTTAGTCATATGTACTGAAAAAAATGTGTGGTAAGTTTAGTGTGTATAACATTTTAAAACTATTATCATGGTATATCAATCAGAAACGTATTTTGGAAAATAAAATTTTACCGGTTTCAGTCCCTGCTTTAAAGTAACCTAGTAACGCCAGAAACAATAGCGGAGAGGGTATGTCTGGGGTATGAATTGCAAAATATTGATTCTATTAGAAAAATTAAATGAATCACAGAGTGCTGATATCGCGAGTTAATTTATTATTTAGTTTGAAATAATAGCATATTTGATATTATACATTATTTATTTTTTATTCCCTTTATGACTCGTATGTTGAATTAATTTCACGACTGTAGCGGCACGCTGTATAGTATTTTTGTTTATTGGAAATTATTATTGGTTATGGCGTTTGTTATAATTTTTAATTGGTATGTTTATAAAAATAATTAATCGGATTATATTTTTTAATGTACTTATATTAATGTCAGTTCTTCTTAAAAAGTATGTTTATTTAGTGGTAAAGTCGTAAGTGCCTTATAAATTGTGGAGCATTTATCATGTACCGTTAAACGTAGCGTTAACATTAATAATACGAAACATTCCTTACAAGTTTAACTTCAGCTTTACATTATGCATTAGCATTACTCTTATCATTTAAGTTTTGATATTTTAATATAGAATTAGTCGAGTTTAATAAGAGTATTACTCATTATGGATTTAATATTAAATGTAATGTTTATACATGAGTTTTGTGCCTTATTTTAATAATGATGTGTGCCTTCATTTTTTAAAACTATATCTACTGTGAAATCTTGTAGTCAGGTAGTTTTTTTATTTAACGAGAACTTTCATAAACACGAATTCTGCCGATTCCTATTTACAAGAAATAGTTTCTATATTGATTGTAATATTTTAGAGATTATATCAGCAACATATTTGACAACGGAGAAAGGAAATAAGATATTAGTTATAAACGGATATTCGTTTAGCCAGTCCCACTTGAACTATTGGAGGTGTTCTAAGAGGAGACAGAAATGCCGTGCAAAAGTACAGACTAATAGACGTGGGGAAGTGATTTCTTATCAAATAGTACATAATCATGAAAAACCGGTGTATATTGAGACCTCAACTGGTAAGCACGTTGAGGTGGGCTAAGAATAAGAAGACTACGCATTGTCGAAACTCTTCGATTTAATTTTTTTTATCTTCTTATTTCGTTGCAAAATAAGGAAAAAGGCGTACCCGAAATTTATTTATGTTCTATCTATATATTCAGAATAGGTAAGTGAGGATAAATTAATCAGACTTTCCTGGTTTCAAATTGAACGTAGAAACGTCCTTTTTCCTTGTTACGGCAGAATATCAATAAATTATGTGTATGTAATCTTACTGAAAATTTGTTTTATTTTATTATAAGCTTCAAAATTCTTCCGCAAACAGCAGATACAAATATAAAAACTAATTATTAACTAGATCATCTCATACAAAAGTGATTTCTTATCATACAATATTAATGTAGTAGTGAAGAAACTAAGTCACAGGTTACAGTGCGCTTAGATTTAAAACGCTATACAAACAGGTGGAAGCACAGCGTAGGCCTTATAAATATTTCAATAATTTTCAAAAAAGTTCTCTACACCTACAGATTTTTGATTATGTTAGGTACAACCACATTTTGTGTCCCATTCTTCTATTAGTGTATTATACTCTCATGTTCCTTTTATAACGTTTATAATTTCATTTCAGAGGCCTTCTTTTTACCGTCTAGAGCAGGCAAATCAGTACTGATATTTCAAAACAATAAGTTCTGGGTGAATAATCAGTATCGCGATAAGTTGAATTGGGCTTGTCGGGATAAGGACGCCAAAGGATGTCTCTGCAGGGTCCAAACGACGTTAGAGGGACGATTCATCCGCGTCAAAGGTGGTCACAACCATAAACCGAACTTTACGCCTTATAATTTTGACGGCCCTTCATCCGGTGAAAAGAATTTTCAACGTGTAGAAAATTGTGTTAATTCCTTAGTGAAGTAATCGTTTGCCCCTTAAGAAAGAAATAATTATATATTTGTACGGGAAATTCTTATACTTTTTACGTACACTTGAGGTCTGAGGAACGAATTGTAAAGGCGAAAAATTAATAAAGTTAAGTTTTGAATCAACGTTGATAGTTCAGTGGCTTTAAAGGCTGTGAAAATATTAATAAATATAATTTTCAAAAATGACGCATTCCTATTGTATAGCTCTAAAGATAATAATAAGTTATTAACCTTTTTAATTGTACCTTTGTGGGAGTTTTTCGCTTATATTATGTACCAAGCTTATTAACAACAACTAGGAGTTCAATCTTAATTATGAAAAATATCACTATTTTCTAAAGCTTGTGCTACCATCTTGAACAGGTTAAGGGTATCGATATATATTTTAACGTAATTCAAAATAATTTTGATCTCACTGTATCGTTATTTTCGCTTATGGTTTAAATTATGATTTTATCAATTTTCAATTTCTTAATGATGCGCTATCCTATTTTACGTTCACTTCGCTCATTCGGAAACTTTTTATTTATGAAAATTATAATTCCTCTCACTCGTTTGAAATTCGAAGTAGTCTGATATAAGGAAACGTATTTAAAAAAAATATAAACGGTTTTAACCCAACGGGATTCAAACTAGCAGCAACCCAACGAAGTACTCGGTAATTGCACCACTTATCGCGCCAACGAGCCCACCGTTGTTTATTATTATTCCATAATTGAACCGACTGAAATTTTAGATACTTCATACAAATACCATTTAAAAACAATCCCCTTTACTTTGCCCTCTTTTATATCAATAAAATCTTGTAATTTTTAAATCATGTGATTATTATTAATTCTAAATAAACTATGGTCAGTTAGAATCTCATTCATAATGTTCGTTTTTAATTAACGTTTACTGTTTTATTTCCATGCATATCATGAGCTTGTACGGTTTGTATTGAGTAATGTTTAAGGGAACCGTTTCTAAGTGATAAAAAGTAGAATAACAAAAATGAGATAATTTTTATCTGTGTG
The DNA here is from genome assembly GCA_905404175.1 of Anthocharis cardamines. Taxonomy (NCBI): domain Eukaryota; kingdom Metazoa; phylum Arthropoda; class Insecta; order Lepidoptera; family Pieridae; genus Anthocharis; species Anthocharis cardamines. Next base: position 9,718,078 of record FR989959.1, read on the forward strand.
ATTTCGTTTAAGGTTCTGATGAAATCAATGAATTTTTTCATTTTATTAACAATAAAATTTATTTTTAATATGTTTTTTATATTATTTTTATATCCATTAATAGCCATTAAGTTTGCAGTAATTAAAAATTCTGATGATGCTATTCAGATTTGTTCTGCAGTGGTTTATCTGTCAGTCCATTCCAAGGTATTTCTAACTGTTGTTATTTTTCTCCTTTCAAAATCAAAATCAAAATCAAAAGTTTTTTATTTCAAATAGGCCTTTGCAGGCTCTTATGAAACGTCTAGTTGCACGGTTCCAAAAAGTGGGTTTAATTCCTTATTCAATTTTTAACATACCCTTTAAAATATAATTATAATGTTATAAATAGTTAACGATTTAATAACATTTCCTCTATTATCTTGTCTTAATCCTGCCTTGAAAGGATGCTTATTTGGAATACTGCTGGTAATTTAGTTATTGTGCATTACATATTATGCTGTTATAGAAGCAGCCATATTGACAGTGCCGTGACAAATTGCATCTGAGTGAGATAAGTAATTTATATTATATGTTTATATTTGTACAAATCTACAGTTAAATGTATCAGTTGTAGAAATCAATGCTTATTTTAGAAATTATTCTGAATACAAATTGATAAAAACATTTTGATTTAGAAATGGTTATGTTGCTAATTTGGAGTAAAATAATGTGCACATTAGTATGGCTTCCTGTTTCTACTTCTGACTAAAAAGGATCAGAAAAAATATTTTTGTATACTTGGCTACTTGGTACTAAGGTGAGTGAATAGTAAGTAGATAGTCTTTTCAATCAACATTTTTAAAATTTTGTTTTAGAAATGTCTACAACTGATGCCAAATTAGGCAGTAAATATAAAAAGCGTAAGAAGTGGAGTCAAAATGATATGGCTACTGTGGTATTAGCTGTTAGAGATAAGAAAATGGGCTATTTAAAGGCAGCGAAGACTAATGATGGTACATCATAAGTCTTCGCTGCCATCAAAACCATCCGCGTGAGCATCAGACGAAGAATTACTATCGGTCGGTCGGTCTTATTTCGAATTGCTAAAGAAAAAGAGTGTTTGTTAGAAGATAGTCTGACCAAAAAGTTAGGTCGTAGACCAGTATTTGATAAAGTTTTTGAATATCCTCAAAAACTTGTGAAATATTCCCTTGTTTTGGAACAAAAATTATATGGTTTGATTCGAATGGATATGAGAAGGATAGCATATCAACTTGCAGTTAAAAATAATGTGCCCCATCCATTTCACGATGAAAGAACTGGCAGATACTGGCTCAAGGGATTGCAAGGCACAAGCAAATTTGATCAATACGCAAGGCCACTGGAACATTTTTTGCAAGAACCAACGGATTTGCAAAGTCAAGAATGGACGAGTTTTATAAAAATCTTGAGAATGTTTATGAAGAAAAAAGGTTCGCGGCTAATAGGATCTTCAATGTTGATGAAACTGAAATCTGTCTATTGTACAAAGCAAATATCCCAAAGTAATTGGTCGCCGAGGAAAAAAACAAATTGGAACCATGTCGTCTGCTGACAGGTGACCTGTATGAGTCCAGCTGCCATATTTGTGCCGCCGATGATGATTTTTAATATATAATTTATCCGAATGCTTGAAGTAAAAATAATGATGTTCTGTGGCTGAGGTATCACCTACCGTCAAGTGAACCTCATGCTCGTTTGTCGATATCTGACATCAAAAAAAGGAGCAAAATTTTAATGAAAAGCGCTCCTGTAGGTGTAGGTGTAAGTTATGTAAATCTGAAATAAGTTCTTGCTAACTCAACAAAGAGGTCTTGGAAGAAGCAGAAAAGAAAAGAAAATAGAAACAAAGAAAAGGTAATCAAAAGAAATGTGAAAGAAAAAGGGAAAAGGGCAAAGTTCAGAAGAAAGATAGTTCAAGATTAAAACACAGGCTGATAGTGATGCTACATTCACATCTAATAAATCAGAAGAAGATATACCCTCTTGCTTTAATCTAACACAACCTACGGGAAATAATTGTGTTTGATTTTTCTGTAATGGAAAATTTACCGAAGATCAATGACCAGTTTTTAGCCGTTTATCTCTTCTTTGGGTCGAGCTATTTCACTAAGTTTCAGTAATATGTTGTTGTCTTTTGTATCGTGTCTCTTTATATTAGGATTTCTTTTTTCTGAGATTTTTATTTTCTTAGAAGGTATAAATTTATACACTAACACTTACCTATATATAGTTTTCTTATGAGTAATTTAATGAGGTTAGTAAACCTACGTCTTTCATTAACAATATTAAACTTCATAGTCTCATCGTATTATCTCATGATGTGCAATTTAAGCTAACTCGAGAGCTTGAATACCATTAGAGTAATAAGATAAAAAGTCTTACAGTATATTTTCAGTTTATTGGGCAAAGTCTAAACTTGGAAATCCGTTGCTGGTCTTCAATGGTGAGAGGTTCCGGCGGCGGGGGCCGATTGTTAACGGAAGGTGCAACTGGCTGTGCATCAAGTCCGACAAGGGCTGCAAAGCAAACATCACGACTCAATTCAACCACGTCCTTGCAGTTCGTCTCCCGCATCAGTTTCACAATGTTAGAATTTATAAATACAAAAAAAGGCGCCGCTCAGCTAAAGTTAAGAAAATTCTTAAAAAGCCTTGGCGGAAGACAGATGTTGGCTGTGATATTGTTATTGGCCCGTAATTTGTATAAGAATTATTGCATTAGATTTCGCTAGTGTCCTTTACTAATCAGAGATAATGAATATAATATCTCCATCGGTTAATAACAATAGGAGGTGTTGAAAGAATAATAATTAACTAAATAATAGGCAGATTTGTTCTAGTATGATCATATCTATTATTTGTTTCAATTATGTTATAGTTATAAATAACATAATTATATTAATCTAGATTCTAGTCGAAATAAAATTTCCTATAACACAAAATATAGTGTAAAAGATTTGGTCACCATACGTCATTGCTTGTCAAAGTAAATGTTAATTATATATTGTTATAATTTAAAAATAAAATATATATATTTTTTTCATTTGAATTTTTACACTTCCCTCCATTCGCTAAGCTATTACTATTTTAACTAAAGTATCGTAGTATTAACTTACCGCAACTGTTCCATTCACTGTATTCATTTTTAGTTACAGGTACACCGACACCAGCTGAGACTACTCCAACTTTGGGCCTACCGTTTCCATTTCCATGTTTCCCGGGGCAGTTTAGATATTGCCTCAGCAAACGTGGGAAACCCGCTATAGAAGTGGGGGCTCACAGATTTTGCTTCAACGGTCGTGCAGCTAGCGGCAAAGTCTGGTGGCGATGTTCAAGGAATCCACGCTGTCGTGCTGCTGTTCATACATTCGGCCTACGGGTCGTTCAGATGAACAGTGCTCATACGTGCGGAGTGCGCGCCACTCCATTGAGACCGATGTTCTAAGCTATGGAGCTCTCTAAAGACTAAGCAAGTCAATTTATCGTTCGGCCGCCGGTAATATTATGATGTTGGCACCGATTGTGATCTCAAAGTCTTTGTCTAGATCTTGGTATAAGAGTTGGTTAATGTAAGGCAGCTATTAGAGCTGGTAAAATGAAAGTTATTTTTAACGGATTGTTAATTTTGCTTTTGTGCCTTTTTTGCCGGCGGTCGTACTAGATTTTAGGATATAGTTTTAAAGGGAAGAAACTTGCATTTTTGATCATGGTTGTCCAGTAAGTACTCTCCAAAGAGATTGAACTACGAGTTTATTCGTAAGTAGCTTAACATGGTCTATAAAAAGTATACGAATCTTATTAGATATTAGAGAGGCCGTTTGCGCATACACCGATCTCAGACAAGATTTCAGTTATACCTTGCATATGCAGTGGCCTTCTTTTCAGTAGGATTGGTAGAAAACCCTGCATACTGGCCCAATTAATACTCAGTAGTTTAAGCTCAGTATTTTTGTAGGAATTTTAAGAGTCACTTTACCATTTATATACAGAAAATATTTTAATCGGAGAAGCACATAATATATTTTTCAGAAAGCTTGTACAAAGCTTGCCTCATTCAGTAATCTTCCACGCAGCGGTCCTAGTTTTAGCTCGTTGTACAAAGTGATAGTTTCTTATGATATTCTAAGTATTTTTATACATTACTTTTACAAATATTTTTACAATTTTTTCGCAATGTGTAAATACAAGAAAATTGATTGTTGATGAAGGAGGCTTGTTCTCCTGATGGTTGGTTTCGGTTGAAGTAATATGAACTCGTTGGTTGGATTGGGTTAGGTAAGAAGCAGGGTAAGGGAATTCGGACAAATTTTATCTACTATTGATTGTCTACGACTATTGGCTATGCTTGCGATAAAGCATGCACTCATGTGCGCACACAGATTAATTATAAGTAGATATTCAGGTTTTTCCTAGTCGGTTTGAACTTTTCCTTATTCTGGTTAAAATCGTTGAAGGTTTTGCTGTCGAAGCGAACTGTACGAATCAAGTCAAGTCATGTATACGATGTTAGGAAATAATGAAACTTTGTTATTGTAGATTGCATTTATTGATCTATTTAATTAATCATAATACTCATGTATACGTTGTAGATTTAAGTTTTTGTTGTAGTGAGATTTTTTTTATATTTATACAGTTAACGGTACTTAAATGCCTCTGTTTTATTTTGATATTGTACTTGTATGTTTTAAAGATGTACGGCTGTACTTACACAAAGATTTACGCATGCAATTGTTTACCTGTTCTGTGTTAACCATTTTATGTACCAATTATGAATGTATACGAACACTGTGAAGTATTATTTGAAGTATTATTTTGTGTATTGTGATAAGATATTTTATATTTAGTTGGAATGTATATGATAATGGATAAAGATAGCTGTTATGGCGATTGTCGCCAAAGGAGAATGTATACGCTATGTAGTATGTTAGTGAATGATTTCACTGTATAGGTACAAAGAAATGATTATATCGTGCTGATGTATGTCGATTTTTTTTTATATTTCCTATCACAAATCTACATTATTAACAATAAATAGTTTATGTTGACTATACAGAATAACTTATAAATATTTTATCCGTAACTATGATTTCATGTTGATCTGTAAGGTCAATGCCATCTGATATCTTTTCCCCAATTTTAAATGAGATTTATCTTTTGCTGTCTGTCTCTTCAATGATCTATGTAAAAGCCCTCTAGAAATTGCACTTCTAGATGCAAAGCCATCTAGATTTAAAATAGAACATTAAGTAGTGCTAGAAGCTCTAAATGCGCCGTGTTAGCGGTTTCTTGAAAGATTTAATTGTGATTAATCAGGTATTTCATTGTGAATCTGATAAATAATTAATAGTTCTCCGGTTTAAATAGTTTGCGTAACGTTCATATTGTCATATGTACTATTTTTTCAGGATGGTTTTACATACGGTCTGCCCGAGGTGGGTTGCATTTAGTAGCCGATGGGCACATTTTCTACGAAGACGGCGGCTCTCACCCTCGACGCGTTACTTGGCGATGTGCACGGTCGTATCAGAAGGCTGAGCGATGTCAGGTAGCATTATGTTTGAGAGATGGCAGGCTGGTGTACTTTCGCGGGTCTCACAACCATCCCGCGACTTATAACCCACTGAAGCATGAATCTAGAAGGTTCGAAGTAGACCCTATGGGGAAGTATAAGATTGTTGAGAGCTGTGCGCCTCGGACTTTGGTCGCGATGCCTGCGGTACCCATTCCTAGCGCGCCCCGGGCGGCTCTATTTCTTTAGGCCTGGCGCGACCTCTTGGTGCGCGGTCTTCTTGATGGTAGACATTGATAGCGCGCTAGGAGTGTCGTGTGATATGGACTATTTGTGTTCCTTATAGTGTAACAATATTTAAACTCAGTATTTAACTATATATCGCGAATCACTTAGATTTCTTTTTATAATTTTACTACTCAGCTTTAAGAGTATGATTAAAGGTATCTCAAGATGCCTCGTAATCGCCTTGTACCAATGCCTTAGGGCTTATAGAAAGTTATAAAAAGTGACTGTAAAGAATGTAATCAATATCTATCGTAGGTGTGCAATATTCTCTTACCAAAAATTTTAGATGATATGTATACAAATTGTATAGCTTTAATGTTAGTGTAGCCGTCTTGTTGAAGCTTTTTTATAAAATTCTATTTAATGACCGCGATGTAGGATGCGGCACGACTGACAATGTTATGAAATACTCCATTATTTATTATCTGTATTTAGCCGTAGATGAGGTCATCCGCATACACGTTGCTTTTTCCTGACTTCCCCAAAAAGTGAGGCGAGCCTGGCATAAATTGATTCAATAGAATTTTAGTTAAGATCTGAAGAATGTTTGAATGAAACCTCTTTTTATATGAATGATAAACAAAAGTGATTTAAAAAAAATAATAAGCACCAATATCTATACTACTAATACTTACTCAAAGCCTCTTTAAGAATCTTTTTATTTTAGTAAACAGTACCGGTGAATTTGCGATTACTGAATTACCTGAGTCTGGCTGACGTTCTCTGTGGCTCAGTGATAAGCATGATGCTTTAAGCACAAGAGGTTCTGGGTTCGAATCCCAAGGAAACAAGATTGAGAAAAAAATGTTTTGGAAGGGCAGGGCACTGAAAGCTGATCACCTACTTGCCTGTAAAGAAAACAGACACAGAATTAAGTCTGCCCCATGCCCCACTAGGGGACTCGGGATTTTTATTTTTTGAGGCTGATTTAATCACCGACTGTCAATGATCAAAGCAATGTGTTTGGGATACCTAAATACTTCGTAGATGTAATGTATACCAGCTTATGAAATATACGAGCGATAGTTTTTATATTAGAGTCTTATAAGTATGCGAATAAGTATATATTTATCATTGTGTAGTAACTAGTAAAGTAACATTGTTACTTATATGTAATTGTAATTATTCAATAGTGTATATTATGGTCTTCCAGCGACCGCCTCAATCATAATCTCTTTTGTTCTATTTATGTTATTTTAATATTGAAAATATTCTGTTACTTTAATCGATGCTATTAGATTATATAAATATATTATACCAGTATTTTTAGTTTATAAATGAAATCAATATTCATTTGTATTTTTCATTGTATTTCCCCTTCAATCGACTGCCACAAGAGCATAAACTGTTTTTTTGAGTTTTGAGTTATAGTCATATAAGCTGTATTCTGAGAAGTCAGTTTTTTGCACGCGACTGCTGTTTGTTATTATTGTTATTATTTTTTTGATCTAAGTGGATAATTAAACAGAATACTAATTAGTAGATCGTTTTTGAAAATCATTTCCGCAAATGTTTTACACAGTTTTATTTTCGAGCGCCACGCTTCAAGATAAGGACTCACTGTTGAAAATGGGCGGTTTCTGGTATAAATTGGACAATTGCTACAGAAGTAAGCGAAGGTGGACGTGTGCGCACGGCTGCGGGGCAAGGATCCATACGATTGGGAAGAGAATAGTCTTCTCGGAGCTCAGACACCGTTGCCGCAGCAATAATTTTCGTAACAGTATTTAGTAGCAACACCACGCAAGGGTTTTGGAATTAGTTGCGAATTTCAGTAAAAGACAGCGTCTAGCCTTCCTAAAAGGGACAGGTTCTACATACTATATAAGTTTATTCAGTGACGGATTTACCAGCAGGCTGAGTAGGCTTCAGTCTATGGTGGCAGAATTTAAAGGCGACAAATTTTCTTTTTAGATGTCTTTTCTGTAAAAAGTTCTGATTTCTTCAAAGAAAAGTCTTCAAGATATGTTGCCGATAACTATTCCCTATTCCCTTTCATTGTAAATTCAACGTTTCGGTTCTGTATCGGTGTACCTACTGGTTTGGGGCAAACTTCTCTAGTACGCAGTTTGCCCCAAACCAGTACACGGCCTCTATATACGAGCATATTAATTTAAGAACTGACAATTGTAGAGGCAAGGGCGGCAAACATTTAACAGCCTGTACCTTGCAAGTGTGTAAACCCGCCACTGAGTTGAACTACGGAGAAAAATTTAAATCTCAGGGGCTTTACCGCCATCTCTGAAGGCAGGAGAGAGCAGGAGTCCTTGCTCCTTGGAGGATACAACGAGACACTGCTTTACAAAATTTATTGTAGTATCTCATTCTTTCGTAAAGTAAGACTAAAATAACACTGCTTTTAGAGATCGTGGTACAGTAAACGAATGATTAAAGCAGTTCGTCCGTCTAATTGATGAAGGCAAAATTAGCTCATGACGAAGTAAACTCTTTTGGACCAAAAGTATCTATTGCAGTAATTTATTTTATTTGCGGCATTTTTTGATTTACGTCGCGAGACGTAAAATATAAGGTAATTAAGTAGAGTTCTAGTTAGTAAAGAAAATATTTTTGATTCAGTAATATCTGCTTCTGATACAATACTCATGAGATTTTGGAACATATAACAGTCGTTGCTGTTATATAGTTGTTTTTATATGACATTATGTTCTATACCTAAGTTTTTTTATTGTAATTAAGCAACAATATAAATAAAATGTAATTTAGATAGTTTAATTTTAGAACAAGTTGACATTTTTCCTTTTGATGTTAAACCATTTTAAAATAAATTATGTTTTATGTAATCAGATATTTTTTTATATTAAGGTGAATCAGGTAATTTTTTACATTCCTATGATTCTACAACCTATCCAAGACCTTGAAGGATGATTTCCACCAAGATTTACTCCATGTTTATCCATGTCTATCGTCTGGTCTTGCCATATTTTTAAGTTTATTACATATAAATTATAATTTCTATTTAGTTTCCTTTTCATTGATAAAACTACTCAAGTTAGCAGCAAAAAGGTATTAACTTTGATTATTAACTTAAAAATTCGTGTTATTTGATATAACATTTATGCTAATGTTGTGTTCCAGTGCAAATGATTTTTAACAAGAAAGGTTATCCAAAGCTTGAATTTGACGGTTACTTCTACCGGCCACACAACGCGTACCGCAACCAGCCAAAGATGTTGTGGTACTGCGCTGGACGGAACAAATTTCAGTGTTTAGCAACAGTAAGGACATATAACAGTGAGCTCATAGCTTTCGATGGCGCTCACAACCACGCCCGTTGACTACAAAAGGCGCGTGCCGCATTTCCTAAACCCTTTTCTAGTTTAACATATTAAATGCCTAGCAATATTGTGGACCTAGTAGTCATGGTGGAGGTCGACTACGTAACACTTAATAACCTAGCACGAACGACTTGCGAGAAATTTCGAGAGATTTGTATTCGAAATTTCATATGAATCTAATGATCGACGATACGAATAAACTCTCAAAAGTAGTTCGTGTTAGGTTATCTGTTAAACGGCATTAATGCGTATAAGCACCTTTTGCTGAATTCTGTAGTGCTGACTACGTAATATTGCAAGGTGTTTTGTATGGTGTTATTTCAAAGGCAAATTGGCTAATAACTTTATATATTTATTTATTGAAAGTTATATATGAATAATTATTATTATTGACATACTATAGACTATATAACTCAGTAGATTCAGAAACATGTCGCGTGTAACTTAAGATTAAGGAATATAATCCAATAAATCACGAAGAATAACGTTTATTGTTTAATTGTTATATTGACTTGATCTTTGAATGTTTAGTTATTAGTGTCTTACAATCATGCTGATTTTTCATTCGAATGCATCATAGAAGCAGCAAGAAATTCATTCTATTTTTTTGTGTTATATCTTAAGAAATTTGTTTTATTTTTCTGAAGACAAGTAGTCAATATTATTTTTATACTACTTATCATTTATTTATTACTTTATAATTCTTTGTAGTTTTATAACGTTTCTTGTACTGCCATTTTTGTGCACTATAAATATAAAACTTTATTAGTGATATATGTAACTATATGTATAAAAATTACAATATATTTCATCAAATTAAAATCTGTAAATGTGTTCATGTGTTTGAATTATATAGGTGCTAAAGTATTTTACGCTAATAATAATTGCTGCATGTTGATGTTGTGGAATGGGTTTAGACGAGGCGCCGGCCGTGTACGTGCCTTCGAGGTCTGGCAAGGCGTTACTACTGCATGATGGGTACACGTTCTACTTGAAGAACTTGCAGTCGTATGGGCGCAAGCAGTGGTACTGCTCCTCGCGGGATATGGCCGGATGTCGTGCTGACGTCATCACGGCGCCGGCGAGAACCGGAGACGGTGATATACTCTTCCTCGTCCGTGGAAAGCATATTCACGCGCCACCCAGTTACTATTTCACCCCTGATGGCAAGTATGTTAGGCGTAAAGATACATATCATCGGTATAGATAGTATTTTATAAGAAAAAATATTAAGTTGGAATACGATCTTATTTGTTTAATGTTTTTTTTTTGTATTTACAAGTTTTTTTTATATTTAATGTATTTTTTTAAATCGAGTTTTTTTCAATGTATTCATGACATTTATTTTATTTTAATCATAATATACAGTGTATTTTCCCTTATTTTTTTAAATCAAAGTATTTTTTTTTTAATTTTTAATGTATTCATGACATTTTTTTTATTTCAATCATAGTGTACAAGCGCAATATCTGTATTTTTTTTATAGCGACTGTCATTTAATAAGGAGATTTGTATTTGTTATTTTTTGTATAAAAGGAGTATTATAAAACTTCCTCTGTGAGTTACTTATTTTGTTATATATCAGCTCAGTCTGGTACAATTACAAGTGCCTAATAAATATGATTTGTTTGTACAATATAAATATTTTATTAAAGAATAATTAATTTTGTGTGTCGATTAAATAGGTAAATATTAGGAAAACTTATGAGTTGTGTCATTCAAAATGTCCAATTAAAATATTATAACGAAACAATACTGTTTTTTTCACGAAATTAAGGCATTTTTTTTCATATCAAAGTTTATATTAATGCAGCTTAATGACGGAAATGTTTAAATGCAATTAACACAAACAATTTGAATGAAGTAAAGAGGTCAAATATAAGGTATTCATGGCACGAAATAGCGTCAAATTTAGCGTTAAGGTTAGACATAACATATTCTGTTATGATTCCGAGAGCCCGTTAAAATTGAAGTAGTTTCGATACCGTTGCAATATCTGTATACGAGGGGATATGAATTGCGCAGTTGATGGATCAATACGAGCTACAAAGTTATGAAAGAAGAAACTTCGGTAGGGCATGGGGATCGCAAGGGCGTAGTCTCCCGCTACAGCCTAGTTACGCCTTGTATGCCCTAATTTTGACGTACGTCCCTTTCTTGAGATGCGGCTGTGTGCGTAGGCCATGAGGAAAACGTTCCTTTGCACGCGACCTCGCGAGCTAAGGAGGTTCCTTCAAACGTAAGTTGCGTAATAAATTGCTCTGAATAAGATGTCGGTCGAATTGAATGTTGATCTTAAACAGATATGATTGAAATTAGCCCTTCTCATTTTTGTTATTGTAGTATAGGTTTATGTAAATGCGTATTTGTATTTTGATTCTGAGTTGCAGAAAACAGAGAGACTTATTTATATTCGTAGCAAACAGAACAGCATTAATGGGGCTCGTAAAGACTTTTGTAAGATTGATGCAAGACGTATTATAATATGGATTTCCGTAACAAAAAATAAAAACAAAAAATACCCATATGTTTCTGAATAAATTTTCTAGTAAGTATTAAACAGATCCGATAAGTCACGAAACTTGATTCGGCGTAGAGCAAAGTTCGAGGGTTGGAGATGTACCTACTTAAATGTATATAAATGTCAGGGTTGTCAGCAGATATTATGTAAAGCTGTACACTGTAATACAAAAATACGTGTTTTTAATTTTATAGAATCCTGTGAAAAAATCATCCAGCCATTGGTTGATTGAATCGTATAATTCATTTTTATTAATTACATTGACATAATATGAGGTTGATTCACTGAGACGAAATATTTTTTAAAAATATTTTTTTAAGTAGTTAATTTTTATTGAAAATACGTATTCGATATCTAATATGAACGCTACACTACTGTTAGGACTCTTAGCGTTTTTATTTGATAGCGATGTAGATACGTATTTATAATACGCATCTACACCGCTACCGAATGATTTTTCTATATATATGCGTACTGCGTAGGGGTATAATATCTATTTAACGGTTAAGATAATTAGCAGTTTCATTTGGTAGCGATGGTCTAGATGCGTAGTAGTACAGTAGGGGTCCAAGTGGGTGGTGGGGATAGGGAGCACGAGGCCACGAGCGGGCACGCGGGCAGGCATGCGCGACGCGCTGGTGGGACCCAATCGATAAGCAGCATCCCACCGGCCCTACCACCCCATGTACACAATAACAAACGCTGTTTCCGCATCTTTATTTAATGGATCCCATAAAAATAACTTTAATACAATCCGTGGAGGCGGCTGTGTCGTTTCTTGAGAGCGTATGTTGTTAAATTATTTTGATTGTGCTTTAAGATTTATTTATTACTCGAAGATGGGTCGAATGTGATATTTGAAAATAGCGAATGAAACATTTTGATTACAATTCAAAATCAAATAAAAATAATGTTATAAATGAAAGTCGAGGCCTTATGCATCCTTATTAGGACTATTTTTTTATAAAATAGAAACAATGTAAATATTAGGATAATAATATAGAAAGAAATGCATTACGCAGATTAATTTTGTTTGTTTAAATGGTTTTAGTATTTTCAATAACAACAAAATTAATACCACAAAAATGTATTTATAGGTGTAAGCATATAATCAAAAATAAAAGTTTTGTTTATTCAATAAAATGAAGGATTTCAACTAACTAATACTAAAATTAAGAGGACGCTATAACTCAGTGGAAATCTCCGTAGACATTCAGGCATATTGAGCTTCAATTCCCTCGCTGCGAAACTCACATGCATTTGTTCAAGGTTATCTCTGTGAAGCTTTAGATATAAAGCTTATGGATAAAATGAACATATTAATTGTAGCGGGCAAACGTGAGTGGCGACTTCGATCGAGGTGGTTGGAGTTGCGATACTGGTCTGGTGTGAAAGTTCACGCTCCTACCTGTAGTGTGGGCGTGGTCATGATGACACCCTGCGATTGCCTGCTCACCACTTAACGACGCTGAAGAAACTACACATCAGCGAGATGACGCCTTTATTACACCGTCACCACCCAGGGCTGGTTTTAGAGGTCTGGAGGCGTTGGGGCAACAAAGGAGTAGAGGCCCCCTGGCCCCAAATTATTTTTCAAATAAAATGTTTTTTTTTAAATATTTAGGAACAATATAATCATGTTGGTACAAAGTACAGTAGGTAATGGTAAAACATCGAAAAAACATCAAAGGTAAAGTTTTTTACTCGTGTTTACTAGTTTCGGAATTTGAAAGATTTTTCCGTTGCCACTATTGTGGGGGCCCCGGGGCTGTTGCCCCTGATGCCAACCCCTAGATCCGGCCCTGTCACCATCTATATCAATCACGTTTATATAGGAAAAACGCACAGATATTTGCTTCTTATCACCATTATTGAAGGTTATAGGGATCGGTGATTTAGGCCTTACATACGTCTAACAGTGCCAAAAAGGCGCTAAAAAATATTTCTTTGGGAGGATAGCAATAGAAATTAATCAAAATAAATAGTTCACATTGTTTATTGGCTAAACTTAATTAAAAAAAATACTTTATTTTTACACAAAATTCGATATTAAAATCAAGTGATACAATACTAAGAAAATACTTCACGCTCAACATCAAATCTCCAGTAACTAGTATTGGTCGATCGGCAAAATTTTAAATTACTTAATTTGTAGTTATAATGTTTTTTTTTTATTAAGTTTAAATACCAACAAACAATGTGTACTACTTATTTTTATTATTTTCTATTGCTAGCCCAATAAAATAGAAAAGCGCCTTTTTGGCGCTGTTAGACGTATGTAAGTACTTAATACCAAGTAAACCATAAGCTTCTTTGAAATTCTATTGTATAAATATTGTTGATTATTATGTAGTGTACTTAAAGTACTAGTAGAGTTTCTAAGTAAAGATTTAATATTAATAAGGTAAATTCTCATTAAAGTATTGTTTTCCAAAAACTAAGTCTGTCTTGAAGTGCAGTAAGAGTCATACACTTCTGAGAATACTAAATAAAAAAAATTAATAGACCGAAGAAAGTAATGAGTAGAAAATCGGAGAAAATTGTATTACGATTGTCTAAATGCGTCCGTATTGCTTGGCAACAGGTTAATCGTTAAATAATTGAGATTTTATGAACGGGGATCTCTGTAATCATTAGTATGCCTTGACTTTGACAGTCATAATTTGTCACTACCTTAGAAAAATGCAATAGACGTTTCAAACGGGTATAGATTATAGAGATCTCCGTATGATGTTACTGCATAGAGTGCTTTATTGAGTAATTAATATAATAGTGAATGATAAATAGATATAATTTCTAGCAGGACAAATTATAGAATAGGTAAATTATCATATTTTAAAGACATTGCTAAGAAATAAGTAGTTATATAGCGCTGATTGAATATTTAGATATGTTAATTAATTTGTTTCTAAATATAGTTCATAAATCATGTGCCATAACATGCAAGCTTGAGGTAATCGCATGATTGATCTACTTGATGTCTAATTGCATAGTTTATAGTTTTAAAATACATATTGATGGCTAACTGCCAAAAAGCGATAACCGCCATACCACAAGTTTACAGGAAAGTAATTCAAAGTTAGGAATAAAAGAAAAAAATAAATAATTATTTAAAATAGGTATATATAACATAAAGTTTGTCGTACATTCATGAAACTTAGACCAAATGATGTAGGAAAAAGACCAAAAATTAGAAAACCTTTTAGTCCGTTAGCCATCGATATTTATTAAAAAGGTTAGGTTTGCTTGAAAATACTATTTATTACTATAAAATAAATTTATTTATAATATTTATTATAAAAAAAAACCTAATAATTATAAGAATACGTATAATTCCTATTGTTAATGCACTATTAGTATTATATTTTACTTAGTTGCTTAAATTTAAATGTGATACTAAATTATACGTAATAAAATATTATAAGAGCTTTATTGAAGAGTGATACGAAAATTGCGTTCTCTATGTAATAATTAATTATCATTGTTGTCCTAATACCCATATCATTGATATATTACATCACTTTTTAGTATGAAATAACAAATGGGACAATTTCTAAGAATAATGTGAAACCCTCTGTAATTTTCTCAACGATAAATCGCTCATTAAGAAGATTATTTTTATGAATTGGTAATTTTGACCCGACGCCATTATTGGGTACGAGTTGGAGTTGTTTTCTGATTATATTGGTCGCTTGTTCGAATCTCATCCAAATGATTATTATTGGTACTTAAAAGAAAAGAAACTGCATCCTGATGTACCTACAGTTCCTTTTTTCATGAAAGACTTTTATATTCAGACGATTCGGACTATTGTTTGCTTATTAAAATTAACATGTTAAATAATTAAATATCGTTCTTATTCTAAGCTGTAACTTCAACCATCAATTGTTTATAGTATTCGGTGGTGCGCGCTATCTATTCACACCGCGTGGAGGCAAGCTACTTCTCTACGGAGGTAACACATACTTTGTCAACTCTAGGAAGAAGCAAGAGAGGGCTAGAGTGTTGTGGTACTGCTCTTCTCGCAAGTCCCGAAGTTGTCCTGCGTCGATATTAACCATATATGACAGGGTTCTGGGACAGCCGCCTGTGCATACACATCCACCTAAGATATCGAGTATGTACGTCAGTGAAACAAAAGAATGCTATTCACCGTGATGAGCACTGGATCTATTAAGTTAGAGTATCGTTTATGTAAGCTTATTTTACCGCCTGCTGATAAAGGTTCTAACAGTTTAAAATGTATGCAATATTTTTTATGTCATATATGAGAGAATAGCGTGACGGTCAGTGGTAGGTGATACTTCAGCCAACGGACACCAATTCCAATAATAATAATTATGTTTATTAGTGAAATAGAAAAAAAGATTCAGAAACGATGACACCTGTAAAAGCTGAGTACAGCTGTGGCTCTGGGATCAACACCCTCTGTAGTTTGAACAATAATAAAGGAACATAAAATTAAACAAATATAAATTAGGTTAAAATAAATTTAAAGAAAGTAATGACTATGAGTACCAGAAGATAGATGTCTAAACAAAAAAATTTGAATGGATGTATGTGAGTGAGAAAGTATATGTGAGTGTGCGAGTGCGTGTATGAAGATGTGTCATGTGCGTGTAATGATATGGTTTTATATTTTTTTCGAGTATTTTTAAATCTTTTGATTGAAACCGAAACGCGCCATGCTTTTCACAGTTTTTCCGCATATGATAGTTGTTTGGAATTTATGCTTCCCGCAAGTACAGCCCATGTGACCAGACATAGGGAGAAACTTGTTTACAAATTATAAATGGTTTTGACATAATATGTATTCGAAGCCACGATTCCTTGGAATGCATGGCATGTGTAGTACCTTATCTGTTAACTAGTCTATTATAATATTATATTTATGAATCTCCAAAATTATTATTTATCTGACAGAAAAATCTGTCAGATTACAATTTTACTGTACAATAGACTGTCAGGTAGTTTATCAGCAAGTGGTGAAAAAGCACTTTTTTCGGACCATATAACTAACTGCTGAGTTAATCTTAGTCAACAGTTGTTATAAGCCTTGGATGTAAGGGCAGGTCGTAAAAGCCGACCGAAATATGTCAAATTGTATTTCGCCTCTGTTTGTTAAAACGATTATGTAAATGCTAGTCACTACATTGTTTTGTCCCGAAGTGTTTCTAGGTTTTAAAGGCTCCCGCAAACATTGTCTTATTTAGTTGTATTACGATATCTCTAAGAGCAGTATTACTTTACGAGCGATTGTGATAGCGCGATACAGTTAAAAGTTGGCAACGCACCTACAGCCCTCTGGTGTTGCGTATGTCTTTGGGCGGCAGTGATCACCTACCATCACGTGATTACTTACCATTACGTGATCACTTACCATCACGTGATCACTTACCATCACGTGACCACTTACCATCACGTGATCACTTACCATCCATTGAGTGCCACTCATCCAGTCACTTGCCCGTTTACCTCCTATTCTATAAAAAAATAGTTTATAATATAGTTCTGTCGTCAAGTACAAAGCAAGGACAGTATGGATTTCCGAATGCTCGAAGTAAAAAGTAGGTCGACAGCGCATTGACTGATGTTCTGTGGCTAAGGTATCATCAATTTAACCTCATGCTCGTCTGTCGATATCTAACATAAAAATAGTCGTGTAATAATAATACTGCTTAAGAGATGGGGGTAAGGCCCCAATTCAAGCAGTCGACCGGAATAATGCAGTGTTTCGGAGAGACCTAAGCTGTTGAAAAATGTTTAAGAAATAAGTAATTTAAGAATAAAGTATATAATAGCTAGTCAAAGCTTTTTTCGATGCCAAAGTAATTACATAGGTAAATTGTTTATTGTTAAATAGCTCCTATACATAGTTCCATAAAAAATAGGTAATATTATTATTATTAGGTCAGTAGGTAGTGATGTTAATTTATATTTAAAACCAGTGCCATGTACCGAAGTTTTCCAGTTAGGGCTGCCATTTGAGAGATTTTTCAATGAGTAATTATATTTTCTCATTATTTTTTTCGTTTTCTGGATATGAGCCAAATATTTGACTACTTTTTAACATAGTCAGGTTTTTTTTTAATTTCTGTATATTATTATTTTTTCAGATGGCAACCCTATTTATGTGTCAAAAATATTTTACGTGTATTTAAAGTCATATTCTTATTATTCGTTTTTCATTAGTGGCAGTTGAAAGTAATAACCCTAACATTTGTTAATAAATATAAATATTTATTATTTTATTAATTGTAATTAAGTATGTGATAAATGTTATTTAATTCAGCTATATACATTATTGTTTTTCTTAATACACCAATAATATAATTTTAAAATCGTGTCAAATATGTGCCAAATTGTAACCGCAAACTCTTCGATGTAGATTAAACGGTTTGAAGTAAAAATGTTTTTGATTTCTGCCCTTCAACTACACTATTATGACTTCTACCTGCGTCTTCTGGGAATGAAAAAAAAAAAACGATGTCTAGACATCCTGGCTTTTGATGTGTTTCTATTTAAAACTTTTTTTGTTAAATACTGTGATTGCTTTCTAGCCAGGTGCAGGTAGGGAACCCTAAGCGCAGACAAATGCTACTTTATTCGTTGGACCTAAGGACATGTTTTCATTCACTGGGATTAAAATACATTCTAAAGGTATTTTTTGTCTAACCGTAGTCCTGTGTTGCTATTGAAATTACCACTTGAAAGAAATGGTTAGATTTTATTTTAAAACCATATTTTAATATATACTTTGATATGGAGGGTCTTTGTAAAGTATGTAGGCTAGACTCGTCAAGATGTACGTAATTATCATTATTACTATATATAATTATATTATATATAGCATCATGAAAATGAATTTGGACATTACTGTTATGGTAATACGTAAGATTATTCTAAGTGAATGAACTTGGAGCAGGGGTGCCACCTGCAATTTCGTAATTTAAGGGTTACCACAGCAACAAATTGAACTATTGAATATTTTAAATAGAAGAATCAAGTTACAGACTCTTCATTTTGTAAAACAAATGCATACAATGTATCATATTATGCCATATGATCTTTAAATCGCATTCACGTTGCGAAGTGCAGTCACAGTATATTATTGGCAGGTCAAGGATTTTATTTATTTCTTTAATAGAGTCTTCAACAAAGGATACACATAGACATATATTATCTAAACTGTATGTAAATGTATTAAACATTAAGAAAGACTTTGTGCTCCCTCAATTATAGAAGACTACAGCAAAATAAAATTAATAATTTTCTTTTAAAAAGTGGTCAAACAACTGCCAATTACATTATAAAAAAATAATAAATGGAGTTGCATTTTTTTAATATAATTTTAAATGGGTTACCCGTAACATAGGTCCTGGCAAGACATACTTTGTAATGAAAAAATGATTTTGGGGACAAAATAATGATAATAATTATTGCGTCAATTAAAATGGCTGTAGTTATTTATATGTTTATTAAGTACACATCATGACTTTATATGATGATAATTAATGCGATTAATATTTGTCTAACTAGGAAAGACTAGAAATTAAATACGTTAGAATCATATCCATATAAACAACTCCTTCAAGTTGTTTAAGAGATGTGACAGAAAAATATTCAGATAGCACAACGGTGTGTAGCGTTCCGTGAGAATGCCGGCGAGTTATTAGTGTTCTAAAGCGCATTCACATCAAGAAATCCGTTATTTTTTGTCATAGAGCAACACGGGCCACCGGCGAACCGGAGGGGAGTAGCCATACGCAGGCGTTCCCCTCTGTCAAGGTACAAGTCCAAATGGTCCTATGCGTACAATAAAACTAGTTGTAGCCGCACTTTTCACTAGACTAAATCCAGATGCGCGACTGAATCGACCTCCTAAAAAAATGCCGAATTGTTTGTGTTTCTTGTTGCCAAAAAATATCTGCCACGTCAAATTTACAAAAAGATAGCGTTACCTTTCATATGTAGGTATTTTTTAATCATATTATTACTATTTACTTCTTTAAAACTTAAAAAATTACAATATTATCGGTCATGTTGTTTCGGATTTTTTTACCAACACAGTCGCTCGACAGATCCGCGTATTGTATGAGCCCTCATACAATACACGGATCTGTCGAGCGACTGATCCGAGTTTATTTCCGAGAAGTCGCTGTCACCGAGCGATAGTGTTGTTGTCGGATTGTTTTAAGTTATCGATAAAAAATGGCAAAGGAGTCTTCTATACAGAGACAGTTTTGAGATTAAATTTTCTGATTCAAATATTATATTGTGATAATATAGTTATATTGTTAAAATATAATATAATACTTACGCGCGATAGCACATTTATTAAAATCACTTAGTGTAAACTTCAACCATAATGTTTTTTTTATTTCCTAAAAATCCAAAGGATATGGAAAATTGTGTAACCCAAATTTAATAATTGCGATATGATCTAGAAAAATGACATATTTTTAATCTTATAATATAAAAAATCAGCTCAATTCTCAATCTGGGAGAGGAGAAATATGAGAAATATAGTATTCCTGAGATTCTCGATTAATTGAATCGATTACACAATCACAAAAAAAAAACCTTTGGACAAGGTAATTAACTCAAAAGTAATTAAATGCACTTTTAATAACAATATATTGCATATAATTACAGTTATGTTATTAAATAAAATATAAATTATTAATTAAAGAAAATTAATATACATAATTATCGATTTTTTATCGATTAAAATCGATCTTTTGTTTTAGTCTGTCATTGGCATGCCGCATGACAGTTGTTTACTCTGTGCTAATTCGTTTCGTGTTTTCAACGTTTTGAGTCTGAGTGCTTTCCCGATTGTCGTCATTTAGTAATTGTTACGATTTGACAACTACAAATATCATTGGTCACAGATTTATGATATATTTATGTCAGTTATTGATTGTAACATAACCTTACTTTTACTACTTAAAACTCTAATAACTCGGCTCTCAGATTGTCAAAACTAATAGAATTTTCATCGAAGGACTGTTGTCTCAATCTATTAATTCACATCAATTTCATATTGTAACATTGGGGGCCCAAAGTTTTATGTAATCGTTTCCATCTCCTTTAAGGGATAAATGAAATATATATACATATAATAACGAAGTATTTTTCAAATTATTTCGAAGATTTTATTATGTACCAACTCATGGTCCACTCTCCGTGACCTGCTACGTGCGCATTACCCGACAAGTTCATTTTGTATTATTGTAGTACGTAATAAATTAAGTTCTTTGTATCACTTATAAACCTAATTTCCCTAATCCAGTTCTTGAAATTATCGATACTGCGTATCGACAGTTGTTGCAACTACGGCTGAAAGGACTTGTCAGTGTAGTTGCGCCATTTATTTATACTGTTATGACACGGAATGTTTAAATGTGTGTGTGAAATTGTTAGTGTATTTTTTAATTGTCACGGTGTGAGTTTCGTAGTGACAGACGATTGCTTTTGTGTGCGAATTTGAGTACGCACACATAGCGCAGATTTCCCCCCGCAAAAAATGACAGACAGTTTGGTATCGGTAACGAACGCTATGGCTACTCCCCTCCGGTTCGCCGGTGGCCCGTGTTGCTCTATGTTTTTTGTGCTACATACACACTAGATCGAAGATGACTCAGAAACTATAGGCTGCGAAGTAAGTTTGTAACACGTTCAGTGGGTAAAATTGGTTTAAATTCTCGCAGTGTGCAAATAAAATAAATATGAAACGATAGTGAAATATGATATACTAAATAATAGTTACTATATAATTGTAATCAATATCGAAATATTTTATATTGAAGAATCTTTTTGGGTATTGACATCAAAGTCTTATGTATTAAGTTTTAAGTATTATGTAGAAAATTCAATAGAATATTGTAACATAAACAGCGCCCTCATCGAAGTCATGTGAAATGTTTGTACTTCCATGAATTTTCATAGCATTCTTGTAAAGAGACGCATCCACGCGATACTAGATGGCGCTACTTGTACTGAAAGAGCTTTTGTTTTCATAACTTTTAAAGAGTAGATTGTTAATACACACCTCGTTGTTTACTTATATATATGTACGTTGAAAGCGAAGGATGAATTATTTATTGACAGAAGCGTAGTGCGCAGTTAACTATTGTTAGTATATACATATATAATATTTCAATTTTATACTTGATCTGGGTATTGTGTAGAAAGACGAACATAGTAGGTACTTACTTAAAGTCCTATATCCCCATATGGAGCAGGGGACATCTAGGGTGTTCCGCCAGCCCGCTCTGTCTTGACCTACCCTCTTCACTTCGCTCCAAGTTTTCCCAATGGCCTTCGCCTCTGCAATCACCGTCCGTCACCAAGTCTGTTTAGGACGACCACGCTTTCGTTTCCCTTGGGCGTTCCAGTCAAGGGCTTGCATCGGGATATGGTCGGGATCTCTTCGGATTGTGTGGCCAATCCATTGCCACTTGCGGCGCTTGATCAAGCGGTCAATCGGGAAATAGTAGGTGATTTGTAAATATTGTAGAGATTGTTTACATTAAGTTAGAGGACTCAAAGATGATAATTATGTATTAGATTCATCAATATTATTATTATCCATCCATTAAAGTATTATAAAGAGGTAATGTTTGTGAGGTTGTAGGGAGTAATCTCTGGATCTACTGAAACGATTTTAAAAATTATTACAACAATAGAAAGCTACATTATTAATTGTTTTTGTTTTTAGTACATAAACATTGCGCCGGCATTTAATAAAATATTGGGTCGGTTTACATCAAGTAGAGCAAAAATGCTTGATCGTTTCTACGACAATGACCTTAAAATAGTATAATTAGTATTCTAATTCTGCTCTCAACCATTCATTCATTAAGATTATATTCACAGCTAACCAACCCCATACTTGGCATTGTCTGACTTTCAACGTTTTCTGATTTTTGTAACTATTACATTAAAACATGTACAATGGAAAGCTTCTTTGTCACATTTGAAATTGAAATCTTATCAAATCTACATACTTGTGCACATCCATTTCCCTTCTGTAATAACGGATATTCTTACTATTACAATTGGACGTAATTAGGCAAAAAATATTCAATTCTTTGGGTTTTTTGGGGTTGAATTTGTTTGCTTAACACCAGCTTTTGCATTTGCAATAATTTATTTGAATCTGTATTTTAGGTATGCTGGTAACTATGTCTCGTCGTAAAAACCCCAAGATAATTTACAATGGCTTCCAATTTGTAAGGCAGAAAGGTTATAAGACCACCGTACGATGGGTATGTACTGAGAAAAGAAGACAATTCTGCAGAGCATCCTTGACAACGACTAACAATTATATTATTTTAAAAACCGTCGGGTGTCATAATCATAAGTAGGAAGCTTGGTCAATGGATGTTTCGGAGCCATTTTTGCATTATTATTCGATTGAGAGAGAGCCTAACGCGAGTATGACACATTTAGATAAAATACTTTTTATCGGATAAAAAGCGATTTATTATTTACATGGTTTAAATAATTTAACCCGACGTTATGGATAAATAATTTAAACAATATAAATAATAAATCGCGTTTTTATCCGGTATAAAGTATATTATTTAAAAGAGAGCGTATTCTTATCAATACAGGATTACATTAAAATCACGCTAAGATACACCAGGATCTTCTTGTATAGTAAAAGTTACTTATAACCAGTAACCGGATTGTCGTTTTGTATTTTTTAGTTTAGATAAATAAATGTTTATATAAATGTGAATTGTAACAGTCGAGTATTAATCTAAATTGTATTAAGTTTTAAATAATTTAACCCACAAATTGCCTTATCAGAGTAGACTCACTCTTACTTCTAAATAGCGACTAGGCTTAGCAAACACCCTTTTTTTAACATGGAGAATCATCTTATGGTCGCTGCCATCTTCGGGGGAGTGACAAGCGACAACTTCTTTAATTACCTTATAGGATTTTTGGTATTAATTTGATGTAAACCATTGTAAGTATAGATGAATTTCACCGCCTACAGTCTTTACGCTTGTAATTTAAAATAATTTTAATAAACAGATTTATTTTACAATAAATGCCTTTTGTAATAATTTTATTTTATATAACTTAAATAATTTAAGTTCAGAGTTATTTTATATTACAATAATATCCAATACCAATAATAGAGTGTAGTATATGTGCTAGCTGTGCCTGAGTTTTACCTTAAACAATCAAAAATATATGTTAAATTACAGATTTTTAATAACAGTCTACACTTGATGTAAGGTATAAGGTTAAGTAAATGCCATAATATATTTATTTATGCCTGCAATTCAAACTTTCAAATAAAGAACTTCTGGAGAACGAATTAAAATACGACTGTCAAAATTCACAAATTTCGACCAGGTAACGAACCACCGTTCAAAGATGGAAAAACCGTGAAGTGCACATTACGCATTTCGGTTTCAGTCTATGGATTTCCGAATGCTCGATGTAAAAAGTAGGTCGACAGCGCATCATTGACTGATGTTCTGTGGCTGAGGTATCACCTACCATCAAGTGAACCTCATGCTTGTCTGTCGATATCTAACATAAATAAAATCACTTCCATCTGTCCGTGCTTGCGGGATTTTAAAAAAATTGAACAAATTTTTCTTCGATTTTTCTACATCGTATCTGTTGAACAATTATTACTCAAGTGAAATTTTTAGGCATGCAAATGATATTGTCTCGTCGCGGGAACCCCATGATAATTTATAATGGTTACAACTTTATACGTGAGAGGTCGTATAGCAACCGAATCAGATGGGTTTGCAGCAAGAAGAGACGTCAGTTCTGCGTGGCTACTATCACGACAATTGATGACATTATCGTCAAAACATTCGGCTTTCATAATCATAGCTAGCATTCACTTCAGCTTATTGTTTCCAAGCCATGCTATATACAAGGTCTTCATATGCAAATGATAACACAATGTTTTATGAATAGATGTAAAGAAAAAGCGTTGTTCATTTCATATTAGTTTAAATATTTTTACCGCATTAGGTAGGAATTGATTGAAAAAAATAACTGGAACACCTCTATTCCATTTCTGTTTTGCTTTTATCTCAGGTTCAATTTATTAAATAGAATCAAGTAAGTAAAGCATAATAATAAATTGTTGATATTATTATATTATCGAGTATGTTTTATCGTTGTATGTGGTCTATATAAGATGCCGTATCTTAGATTTGATATAGAGCCCAAGCACGAACAATGAGAAAGTATTCATACATACATATACGAGTACATTATACATATATCACGCCTCTTTCCCATAGATCGCAGGCATAATCGAAGGCAGAGATCAGGGAATTCCATATGCTCCAATCCTTACATACCACTTTCGCTTCTTCCACTTTCATACATTCGGAAATTATTCGTATCGCAAAATTGTTCGTGTTTGGGGGTTGGATTGCAAAAACTAACATAAGCACTTCATTAGACTTTCGTAATTTTAAAATACATAAATTTTAAATTATTGTAAATTCCATTTATTTATTTGCTGATGGGTTCTATACAAATTGTTTTTTTAATATTTATTAGGCACTTATTAGGTAATGATCATGCTCCATCCTAGACTACGTTATCACCATATTACCATTAGGAGAAACGCTGTCAAATGATCGTTATCTGTGCATAAAAATACTACCCATTATACTGTAAATAATTTCTTTGAAGCAATTATTTGTATTTCGTTAAGGTGTTAAATAATTTATTTTGTCCCATTATTATATGTACATATTGAAGCATTCCATTTTTTCGTTTGTTGTATTGATGTTGTTGTACAGAAATATATTATTAATTTATTTGAAGTTTTAAAAAGTCAAAATTACGAGCTGTAATAATTTCAAGGTGGTACAGAAATAATAAATCTTTTTTTATCTAATCTTGTATATTAAGTTACCTACTTATGTTTAAAATACTTATTTAAATGGTACATATCAGTTCTTCTTAAGCATAATTTACTTAAATACCTATATATGATTGTTTTGTAAGGAGTGAAAAATATCACTTATATATTTAATATATATTTTGTTATTTGTTATAAACGTATATATATTTTGACAGAATTGTATTTTATTATTAGTCAATTAGTCCTTATCTTCGGTCTAGCTGAAGTTGAAATGATCTAACTCTTCAATTAATCAGTCTCTGCTGAGTTATCCTGAATATTTGAATCCTTCGGCAAGCTGAAATTAGAAAATGATATTAAAAAAATATATATATTAAATTCAAAACTGCATCAGAATCCAGGTATAGCATAGTTTATAAGAATTACGTGAACAAACAAATGCGGATGGTAATAATATAGTACGAGGGTGAATCAAAAAGTTCTTAGAAGTGCATATATATGAAACCTTTTTGGATCAAGTTCGATATTCAAATTAAAGAGTGTCTATCACACTATATTTATGCAGACTGTCACTTGTTTTTGTCAGTTCGTTCGCATGTAATAAATTTTTTTGTGCAACGAGTTGCTAAAAAGTCAAAATTATGGATAAAAGTGAGTTACGTGCGGTGATAAAATATCTCAGTTTGAAAAAAAATGTCTATGAAGGAAATTTTTTTGGACATTCAGCAGACATTAGGGGGTGATGCTGTACCCTATTCTACGGTTGCGTACTGGGTGGCTGAATTTAAGAGAGGTAGATCAAGCTGTAAAGATGACCCGCGTTCTGGGCGGCCTTCAACCTCCGTTACAGAAGAAAATGTCAAAAAGGTTGAGAATCTGGTTTTGGAAGACAGAAGAATGACTATAAAACATATAGCTGAGATCCTAAAGATATCTTTTGGTAGCGTTCAATCCATTTTAATTGATTCACTGGGGTTCAAAAAAGTGTCTGCAAGATGGGTGCCACGAATGTTAACCGACGAAAACAAAAAGCGACGTTTGGAAATTTCCAAGCGTAATCTCGAAATGTTCCAGCGTGATTCGGATAATTTTTGCCGTCGTCTTGTCACCATGGATGAAACGTGGGTCCTCCATTTTGATCCTGAAACTAAAAGACAAAGCATGTCTTGGAAACGACCATCCTCTCCATCCATCAAGAAATTTCGAGTTGCTCCTACCGCTGGCAAAGTTATGGCCTCTGTGTTCTGGGATAGTGAAGGAATCCTTTTTATTGATTACATGCCAAAAGACCAGACGATTACTGGACCCTATTATGCAAATTTAATCCCGAAAGTGCGTGAAGCGATTAAAGAAAAACGTCGTGGAAAACTGTCGTTGGGCGTGTTGTTCCTTCAAGATAACGCTCCTGCTCATCGATCGGAAGTTGCGCTCAACGCCACCACCATGCGACCACCCACCATATTCTCCGGACTTAGCCCCAAGTGATTTTCACTTATTTCCAAAATTAAAAGAGGAAATTCGTGGAACAAAATTTCACGATAATGACGCGGTTATAGCTGCCGTAGAGGACTTTTTCGAGAGTCAAGAAAATATTTTTTTTTCACAAGGAATAAGGAAGTTAGAAACGCGTTATTCTAAATGCATTGCATTGGAGGGAGATTATGTAGAAAAATAAAATATTATTATTTAAATCTTTGCATTTTTTAATATTGATTCCAAGAATTTTTTGATTCACCCTCGTATTACATCTTAAAGCAAAATAAAGGCAATGGATAGATTTATTAATATAAAGCAGAAACAGAAATTGTACCTAAAATATAAGAAGTGATTTATTTTTATCGACGTCCTCCTTGGCTCAGCGGTAAGCACGATGCGCGTAGCACTGGAACTCCTGGATTTAAAATAAAATAATAGTTGAATAAAAGAAAAATTTTTAAAAGTTATATGTCTATGTTAATTACATGTAATATATTATTGAAGTCGGCGTAATGAAACATGTATAATTATTTTATTGAATTATTACTTTCAGGTTTATATAAAGTAGATAGAGGGGCGTCCCGAAAGTTTTCTTTCTATGATTTGGAAATGGCTTTACATCACTCTTCAAACGATTAATGAATAATATATAAATGACAACAATTTGATTAAACGAGCACTCTCAAATCATTATAACTGTGCGGAAAGTATTTTGTGGTCCGTATTCCAAGACATGACTCAAGTTTGAATCTAGTTTTGAGACTTGTCAAATCATTTTTTCTCTATAGAAATAAAACATTTTGACAGTTCTCAAGAATAGATTTCTACTTTCTACGTAGTTTACCAGAAGTAGGAAAGACGTATTTTTGAGACGTTACCCAATAAATACACATTTATTCGGACAGTCACTAAAAGAAAAAATAATAGTTTGAGTACATATACTCGTAAATCATAATTTCTTAAATAGTTATTCTTAGCTGGCAATAAAGGTGATTTGTTTCATCATCTCATTCTTGGAGTGATAAGGTCTCATAGGTTTTGTATGGCAAAGAGCAAAGAGAAAAATTAGGCATATAATATGTTGCACATTAATTACAGTTTCATCCATACATAATGAGAGAATAGTGCTAAAACCCAATAAGTATGAAATTTTATTAAATAGTTATAAAGTAACGGTTTGCTTCACGAGTGGCTTCATAAGTGCCTTATGATAGCTACAATGCTAGTCAATAGTTCCTTTCAGTGTTGATATATGAGTATACAGTGTATTTTGTTAAATAACTTTTGCAGTATTAAATTCTTTAAGATATCATTAATATATTTTCTTTTAATGAGCTTCTTTTAACTAAATAATTAAATTGTATATTAGTACAGTAATTTGGTGCTCAAAAAGGGTGTTACCTGGAAAGTTTTCCGGGAGTTTTGAAAATTGGTGATTTTATAGATTTCGACGTGCTCTTTCCGAATTTACACTTTGCCACCTCGTTTCTTTGCCGCTCGTGCCGCCATATTGGAAAAATGGCGCCCATAAACAGTTTTTTTGACAATAACTCCATTCCGTCTCATTTTACAATGAAAATAGTTACTTAATAAATTAAACTAGAGAATATCTCCTACAATTTATGTCATTACCGTTTTTTTGTAAAATAAATAGTTTAAGCGTACGAGAGCCGCAAAGTCAACTCCAACCCGTGCCAAATAACTCATTTCCACGCCACCACGGAAAGAATACATTGAAATCTATAAAATCAACAATTTTCAAAACTCCCGGAAATCTTTCCAGGTAAAACTACCAAATGACTGGATTATCATGACTCTACACTACACGCATCGTTTGATATATCTTCATCAATTTGTATGTTTTATCCATATGTTTTTTCCTGTTTATTTGAACGTATCTAACATTGATCTATTTTCAGGGTACGAAACGGTTACATGTGAACCGCAACTTTCTGCTTATATGACTCGACCAAAAGTGGAGTATGTCCAGAGTAAGCGGGGCGGCCGACAGTTGGTTCGAGATGGGTACAGGTATCATCTGAAGAGGAGGAACAAGTATGGTTACGTCACTTGGAGATGCATCCACAGGGGGGTCTGCAACGCCTACTGTGTGGTCGACAGTGATTCTAGATTGATGAAAGATATATTTTTACACACCTGTTCGTGATAGTGTTTGGGAGAGAGGCGCCTTGGAATCGTCAATATTGTATCATGCTCATCATGCATAGCTAAACAAATTGAGTGATTTGTTATGCGTAATATCTTCTCTTGACAGAGTAAGGTCAGGCCTTCGTTCTTCCAAGGCCTGACTCACAAAGATTACCATTTCTATTTGGTTAGTAATATTGGCTTTTGTTTAGTTCTTAATTAATTTGAGGAATTTTTCCATATATACTTATAGCTGATAGAAAGTATAACTTTAGTAAGAATTGTATATGAATTAAAGTTCTTCAAAATGTTGATAGAAGGCACATAAAATATATATGAAAGTTACACGATGAATAGCTAAATATTTTAAATAATTACATTTTACTTGAAAAATATATCGTGGGTTCAAAGGTAAAACTCACTAAGTGTAATTTTGAATAAAAATAATTTAGTAATGGACCAGAATACGTAATTAGTTCTTCATTCTAACCGTAGGTTTACTCTTCAAATGAACTTTTCTTTTGAACCAACGATATTGTATAAATTATTTTACGTAGTCCTTAATTTCGAACTGTATACCGACGAACAAAGGGAATTTTTGAATTCAAACCAAACATGTACGCAATAAATCAATTCATGTAACCGTTATTGTACTATCAGTCTAACGAACGTGGGATTCCACTATCCAAGTATCTACTACAGTACTAATTATTACAAGTGCAACTAGATATACCTAATGCTCTAGCAATATTATTAGTGTGTCAATAATGCATAACTTCTTTTCTTGAAAAACATAGTTAGTAAATACATTTGCTATAAGAACCGGGCATCAGTAAGCTTAAAAAGTCAAGTATGTAAAATAGGTTGTAAATTTTAAGTTATTTCATAAGAATATTGTTTTCCAAGCTACTACTGAATTCTACTAAATTTCAGTAAGGATATCATGACTACACCAAGTATCATCACACGTAATTCGATATTATGATGTTGATATAAGTTTGATATCTCATTTAGTTATCCTTATACTGGTGATGAAATTAATAGTTTTTTGATAAAATCATTGAATTATTAAATAATACTAAAATATATATTTTTATGTTTAGTTTTAAAATAACCTTGTGAATGGTTAATAGCTTATTTGAATTAAAATTATGTTATTCCTAAACAGTGTATTTCTTACCATTTTTCTTTTTACAACTTTTTACTTTTAGGGATATCTTTTTATTAATGTTTTTAGGAACGCATCGCATTTTATTAATATATATTTGTTATATTACAGAGTACATTACAGGCGATGATGTAGTGCTCATGATACCAACCCGTAAAAAGTACTTAATCATGATCAACGGCTACACTTACTACCAAATAAACTATTCGGGCCATTGGGTTTGTTCCAAAAAAGCGCGAACGAGGTGTAAGGCCCGTTTTCACCAGACTCGTGAAGGGCAGATTATCCATGTGGTAACTGCTCACAGCCATCCACCACAAGCGGAACAAAAGGAATCTTTACTACAGTGTAAGAAGGAAACTAGCGTTGTACGCTACAACCGTGTACGTCGAACAAACATTTCCGTTCCGTCCAAATTTTCACTTTAGTTTGAACTCCGGTCCGGATTTAGAAGACGGATAAGGACTCTTGTACGCACACGGCGGCGGCGCCGTGCCGTGGCGCCACCGTGCGCGTCTACAAGCTTTCATAGTAATCCATACAACACTGACGACCGTGCCTACACACGGCGAATTAACCGTAGATTTTCACGGCGAAAAACCGTGTGTGTACAAGAGGCCTAACAGGTGGGCTACAGCCTCCACAATAGAGAGTTCGGAAAAAATCTTTCAAATTGCGACGGGTAAACACTAGTAAACAACTTTTCCTTAGATATTTTTTTCGCGGTTCATTACACACCTTTACCAACTGTACTTTGTACAAACATGATTATATTATTCTTAAATATTAAAAAAAAACAAAAAAATATTTGGAAAATAATTAGTCCTTGCTCTCTAAATCCGGCTCTGAGTAAACTAGTGCAAATAAAGCTCTTAAGAATTGAAAGCGAAGGCGCTGAAAGGGAACAGCGAAACGAGATAGACATTAGTTACCTTGTTTCGTATTTCGAGAGGTTTGCTTTCCGTGAAGCAAAGTTAAAGCATGTTATAGACGACATACTCGTAGGTATGAATCATAAATCTTTGAAATGTGTTATGTGATGCCTAAATATAAACAATTATTATTATTGTCTTACAAGGGGAGTATCAAACCTGGGAATCACAGATTCCGCTGATTTTTATATATGTTTTAGGGTAGTCTCCCCTCAATAGCTAGGTAAAATGTAAGACGTACTTCGCAATTTTTTTAAATATTTTTTTAACAGATAAATAATATGTTATTTTAATGAATGAATAATTCAAATGGTGAAGTTAATATAAATTATTTAATACATATATCTGTTATTCTCATGTTTGATACCCCCCTCCCCTCAGTTAACGAGACGGTTTTTAAGCGTTCACGAGCACTTTTTCTACACGACTGTTTCATTCATTTGAATACTGTGTAATGTACAAAATCCAGATGTAATGTGCAATCATCAGCTTAACTCCAATGAGTTAAGCCGTCACTATTCCTACTTTAATATAAGATAAGAGGAGAAGGCAAAACCGTCTCCTTAACCAGAGTTCTTAATTCTATGTA
Organism: Anthocharis cardamines; assembly: GCA_905404175.1. Taxonomy (NCBI): domain Eukaryota; kingdom Metazoa; phylum Arthropoda; class Insecta; order Lepidoptera; family Pieridae; genus Anthocharis; species Anthocharis cardamines. The sequence continues at coordinate 9,749,874 of FR989959.1, forward strand.
AAATAATGATTTAAAATGATTTTCAACTTTTGTAATCAATTTTATTGTAATAGAATTGCAACGAATATAATTTGAATTGAAAACTGTGTATTATAAATAAATTTATGGTTAATAAAACTTTGTACTAAATTATCAATTACTACTGACCTATTGCTTGATAAAGAAAAGTATTACAAATATCAAAGATATTGCATGCGATCTTTGAGAAATTAATAATGATAATCTTTTTGTAAAGAATCTAAAACACTTAGTATATATAACAATAAATTAAATAAACCGATAACACTGATAAACAATATTAAAATATTCACCAATAGCTATATAACCTATTTAAGAAAAAAAAACCTTCCATTTTATATATTCATAATAAAAACTAGTCATATAAAGAATCCTACAGAATTTTTCGAGAAGAATTCTGTGCTGACCATTGACATAGTTGATCGATGGTGCTGACAGATGAAATGTCGGTGATGAACACAATGAGTTTCAAATTCAAAATCATTTATTCATTTAGGTAAAATAATGTACACTTATGAACGTCTATAAAAAAATACATATTAATATTAAATGCTTCTAATTTTACATTTACTGCCAGTTCTCAAATCAAGGGCGTAGAACGGACGAGAAGAACCGGCAATAAACTCGCCGCCACCCTTTTTAATCGCCAAGTTTTTTGTTTTACAAAATTTTTGTAAGGAGCTACCATTACACCATGTTCCACATGACATCTTTAAGTAATTAACAATGTATAATAATTTTAAAAAAATATATAGTATATGTATATATAAACGAAAAATAAAATAAAAAACAAAGATTTGTCCTCTATCAGCAGTAGGCATGGTGAAATAGGAGCACGCATCAGTTTAGTTCGCAAAATAAGTCCCCTTTATCTGCGTTACATTCTAGGATGGCCACACCTGTACACTTTCGATCTGAATTACATATTTTTAATTATGAAAATACTGAAGTTGATAATAGAGTTCCTAAAATAAAGTTATCTATTACACCAACACCCTCAGAATATAATTAGTTTACTTCAAGTCCGCCCGGTCCATTATCAGAGTTAAATCAAAATATCTGTTCACTAATTTCAGGCAAGCTATCTCATATGTCACTTTCAAACTGTAAATTTCCAATGGCAAACACCAGTGATGCTTCTTCGGTAGTGGAGGCTTCGAGTGAATGTTCTACGCTTTCCTCGTTAAATAGTAAAAAAATACGTCAATTGAGTATTGATCAATCAAAGGAAAAGCTACTGAGAAATAAAGACAAGTGGATTGATACGAAGCGTAAATTACTTTTAAATGCAGGTAAACAACATCTGTCCAGGAATGGAAAAGTGCAACCTGCGAAATATATTAAGCCGGCATGCGATATTTGCAAATTTAACTGCAGTTCAAAGATATCTCCTGAAGATAGAAAACGGATCTTTGAACGTTTTTGGGGCCTCTGTGATCATGAAAAGCAATGGGATTTTATAAGTAAATATACAAAACGTTATACGAAAAAAAGGATTACTACAAACAATGATTCTAAACGCAAATACAGTGTAAATTATTCACTGCCAGTTGATTTAAAGGAATACAGCCCTAGGACTGTGAAAGTTTGCAAAATAATGTTTAGAAATACGCTGTCTATAAGTAATCAGTTTATACAGAGTGCTCTAAATAAATATGGTAATACTACTGGTGACTGTGAAAAAGATTTGAGAGGTCACAAAAATTTGAAATATAGTTCCTATTCTGACGATGGAAATGAGACTGAATAATTTTTACAATTACAATTTAAAGAAACTATTTTGTTTCGAAAATTTACACGTATTGATTTAGAAGATTTTAAATATTGAGTCAAATTTAGTTTGATGCTTAATTTAACCATAAAAGATATACCTTTTTTATAAAAATGTAGAACATACTTAGAGGATTTATGTTTGTTAAAATAAAGAATAGAATATTTGCTGTTAAGATTGTGGTTATAAATACATTGAAATGACTATAATAGTGATGATTATAAGATTAAAGTTAAGTACATAAATACATACATATACATCACGCCTCTTTCCCATTGGGGTAGGCAGAGCTCACAGAATTCCATATGCTACGATCCTTACATACCACTTTCGCTTCTTCTACTTTCTTCAATGCTTTCATACACATTCGTCGGTACGAGTACTTTCGACCTGGCCCTTTTGAAGAACGTCTCCGATTTAATCGAGGTACGTTCGCCTAGGTCGAAGTAAAGTATTTTTAGGTATTAAAGGTTTATAATTTTTTTACATTTAATTTTAATTGATTTTATTTTTTGTTAAATTCTCAAAAAAAGAACCTGCACTTACCTCATTAATATTCAGTTAGTTTTTTTATTCAGAAATTTTTTTCTATAATAAATAAATAAATCATTAGTAAATATTTCATTAATTGACCTCCTTTTAAATCTCGTACCTTGCAGAAAAGCTAAGAAGTAGAAAAAGATATCTGCACAATTACGTTCTGAAATTGGTGAATTTATGATTTGAAATAGTTAAAAACTAAAAGTAATAATATTAAACACTGCATTATTAGTATAAATACTGAAATATATTATACATACTTCATTAAAATCAGACATTTGAATTCCCATGTAGAAACGACCTTCGGTCGTTAACATAGTTGGCATATTCAAAAGTACAATGTACCTACATATATGCAAAATGTATATATGCTTTCGTATAAAATAGTTTTGCTGATTCTTATTTTTAACTGAGATTTAAAATGCATTTATACCTTACGTCAATCATTGTTTTTTATTTTATTTTTAACACTGATGTTAAGATCATGAATGAAAAAAAAGGTAATCCTTTGGCTTGGTATGGGCATGTTATGAGGAGAGATGAAGGGCATGTATCTAAAATCTTTGACGGGCTCGTTGGCGCGTTCGGTACAACACCTGCCGTGCGCATCGATGGGTCGTGGGTTCAAATCCCACCGGGATCACATGTTTATTTCTGTAAGCATGTTTTCCCCACGTCTGGTAACTTCGGGCATTGATCGGGTGGGAGGAATATAAATTCCGACCGGGTAACGAACCACCGTTCATAGATGGAAAAACCGTGAAGTGCATATTGCGCGTTTCGGTTTCAGTCTATGGATTTTCGATTGCTCGAAGTAAAAATTAGGTCGACAGCGCATTATTGACTGATGTTCTGTGGCTGAGGTATCACCTACCGTCAAGTGAACCTCATGCTCGTCTGAGACGATATTTGACATAAAAAAAGTTATGGATTTGTATAGGGGAAGAGGGAGGCCAAGAAAACATGTACTGTGTCAAGAATGATGTGTTTGAGAGGTGTGACTGATGATTTGGCGAGTGAAAGGAGAGAATGGAAAAAGAGAACATAATGCGCCGACCCCAAATAAAAAAAAAAGGGAACAGGGCAGGACGAAGAAGACTGATATTAAGATCAAGGTTTATTATGTACGTATATATAATGACTCAGTAAATAATAATAATTAGTCTATTTGTATACTCACTAAATATCTTAATTTAGGTAACGAAGATATCGTGATGATACCGACACATAGTGGTAAGAAATTCCTTATAATGCTCAATGGTTATACTTACTCGCAAATAAATTATTCCGACCGTTGGAACTGTTCTTCTAAGGCGACCGGGTGTAAGGCACGTTTGAAACGAGATTCCGATGGCAACGTGTATCGAGTGATGACTGACCATATTCATCCACCGCCTAAGTATATTTCTAAAGATGGACGATATTTTAAAGTGTAATAATATTATATCAGAAATGATTTACTACAGCAAGACCAAGTAGAAGCCCAAACAGGAACAACTTGAATTTTTCTGTGTTCGTAGATGTTATTGTATTCATTAACACCTGACAAATTGACGATAGGAACTTTTTCCCGCATCTCGTTCGTGGTTGGGCCTATATATATACATAAACGTCACAGAACAGGGAAAAATAAGATAAACGTCATATCATTAGATGTCAGTATAAATTATTTTATGAAAGATGTTTTGAAATAATGTAACATTGAATTATTTTTAAATATAATTAACTTTTTCTTAATTTTATTGGTTGGCTTATATGAAAATCCCCTTGAGAGTCTTCAGAGTATCGTGAAACCCCCAGAGTAAATTATGGCCATAGAAGCGGTCTAGGGTCTAGTGGCTCAACATTTAATCCGACGCGGATGCAGTTGGCAGGCTCTCATCTACTTTGAGTAACCGTATCCTATAATAATATCCAATTTGCCTTTCTTTATCAGCCTTACACGCGGATCTGGCTCTCGACGAACAAACCCAATATTCTGAATAGTTTACTTGCGAGTAAGTATATCTGTTGAGCATTATAAGAAACTTCTTACCAGAGCGAGTCGGTATCATTATAATATCATGGATGATATATCAGAATATTGGGTTTGTTCGTCGAGAGCCAGATCTGCGTGTAAGGCCCGGTTTAGTCGCAATCCCGAAGGTATCGTGTATCGAGAGATGACTGACCATATTCATCCACCGCCTAAATATATCTCTAGAGACGGAAAATATTATAGAGTATAATAATACGCATTGCAAACAATATCTATCGATTTGTTATTTCAAAGTATATAAATGTATTATATTTTATGGTTCTCCAAAGCTGTTTTTAATTCCTACATTATATATGTTACCTTTATTTGTGGATTTCACTTAATATTCAGAGTTCAGATTTTGTAAGTTGCATTGATGAGATCAGATAGAAATGCTGAAGATATGCACTTTAACTGTATACTCACTAAATATCTTAATTTAGGTAACGAAGATATCGTGATGATACCGACACACAGTGGTAAGAAATTCCTTATAATGCTCAATGGATATACTTACTCGCAAATAAACTATTCCGACCATTGGAACTGTTCTTCTAAGGCGACCGGGTGTAAGGCGCGTTTGAAACGAGATTCCGACGGCAACGTGTATCGAGTGATGACTGACCATACTCATCCACCGCCTAAGTATATTTCTAAAGATGGACGATATTTTAAAGTGTAATAATATTATATCAGAAATGATGTACTACAGCAAGACCTTGATCAAGTAAAAAACCCAAACAGGAACAATTTTTTCCGTGTTCGCAGATGATTTCCGTATTCACTAACACCTGACAAATTGATGATAGGAACATTTTCTCGCATGTCGTTCGTGCGTGGGCCTCTATATACATACATAAACGTCATATCATTGTATGTCAATATAATTTTTTTTATGAAAGATGTTTTGAAATAATGTAACATTAAATTATTTTTAAATAACTTTTTCTTAATTTCATTGGTTGGTTCATATAAGGATCCCCTTGAGTGTCTTCAGAGTATGGTAAAACACCCAGAGTAAATATTGGCCATAGAAGCGGTCTAGTGGCTCAACATTTTAACCGACGCGGACGCAATTGGCAGGCTCTCGTCTACTTTGAGTAACCTTACCTTATATTAATATCCAATTTGCGTTTCTTTATCAGATAAGGATGATATTATAATGATACCGACACGCTCTGGTAAAAAGTTCCTTATAATGCTCAACGGATATACTTACTCGCAAGTAAACTATTCAGAATATTGGGTTTGTTCGTCGAGAGCCAGATCCGCGTGTAAGGCCCGGTTTAGTCGCAATCCCGAAGGTATCGTGTATCGAAAGATGACTGACCATACTCATCCACCGCCTAAATATATCTCTAAGGATGGACAATATTATAGAGTATAATAATACGCATTGCAAACAATATATGTATCGATTTGTTATTTCAAAGTACATAAATGTGTTGAATGATTCTCCAAAGCTTTTTTTAATTCCTACTTTATATATTACCTTTATTTGTGGATTTCACTTAATATTCAGAGTTCAGATAGGTATTTGTAAATCACATTGGTAATTCCTAATAATGATCAGCTGCTGATGAGATTAGATAAAAATGCTGAAGATATGCACTTTAACCTCTCGTGCTGACCATTGAGGAGTTACATTTTTTGTCACCATACTTTCATTTCGGGAGAATATAAAAACCTGGGAAAACAAGAAAACAAAATTATTTTCGTTCGGGTAAAGCACAGATGAAAGACTAAAAAGACTAAAGACTGGTCATCTTGCCTTTAAAGATAACCGATCAATGAAACAGACTCAAGAATGTGTCTGCCCCCACTAGGGGACTTGGGATAAAAAAATATGTGATCTGCCCGCCTAGCATGACCATTACGAGATATTTCGCGTACGAAGACATTAGAAGTCGAGTTTTATGTGTTATGTTAGACCCGGAATATATAAAGAGATAATCGATTAAAACACGAGAAAACAGTCGACAAAATTTTGTCGTGGTTGTCAGGCTAGGCCGATATATCATTATAACATCTGAAAGAATTTATTATGGTCTTTTACTAACACGAGTATCACACATTTAAAATAACATACTTTATACCGGATTAAAAAGCGATATCAACTCCATAGGAATAGATGGCCAGATACATGGTAAATCGCGTTTTAATCCCCAAAGATTCCCAAAGAATTTGTTAATTTTATAACGTCTACGACAAGAAAATAGTAATCACTGATTTAAAAACAATTCATAAAGTTAAAACTGTTAATGCAATCTTCGCAGGCATAACCATTTCACTTCGTCATTACTATGTACTGTTGATACTTTTTGTTATTATATTAAAATCTCATCAACCTAATTACAATTAAACGAGAGCTCGATTTTCTCTAAAAAAGGAAATTTTAACAATATATTGGAACCATCAGAAATACAACATGGAATGTCTTGCTAAATGATTTTTGTATTACAGATATCCAATTCATACCGACTGAAAAAGGCAAATATATCCTTGTTTTAAAGGGTTTTACGTATTCACAAGTCGGTGGGCGGTTTTTCTATTGCTCTTCAAAACACATGGGCTGCAGAGCGAGAGTGAGACTTATATCTGGGAAATTAGTTGCTTCTTCAGATGCCCATAACCACGCTCCGCCATCCCATGCACGCTGCGGTAATGGCGCATTTGTGCAGCTACGTCCGCGGTCTCAGGCGACACCTGCAGTTTCATCAATAGCAGCAGCACTTGATCCATCTCAGTTAATATCGCCTAGAACTGCATCTCTAGCTCTTCATGCGCTCAACTTTCCTCGAATCGCACCCAAAACTGATCTTTGGCATCGGACGCCGCCAGAAGAAAAAAAAGATTAGTTAAATATATAAAAAAATTGTTTAATATACTTACTTTATTACGTTAATACATTGTTTCTCAACCCCTTGTGTATTAACCCCTTCCCGTACTTTAACGAATCTGACTCGAGATTTTGGCATAAACATGAATATAGCCAGGGTCGCGATCAGGTATTTACGTTTCGACTCATACTGTGACTGTTTTCGGCTATCAGTTTTGTCTGTTTAGCGCGCACTGACGCCTACCATTTAGGTCTGAGTTTCTAAGACTTAAATGGCACGGGAAGGGGTTGAAGGGGGTCTCAATCTGTTCAAAAAAGAAGACCTGCTGGGGGAGCCATGAAAGTTTAAACGTAACAAACTATTAATTAGCACATTGAGTGTAAGTGGCCTGTGGTACGTAGTAACGTAGCCATTCCTTTTTTGATGAATATTATATTATTAGTAATGCTGACTACGTAATATTGTAAAGATGATCATTTGTATGTTGGTGACCGAATTTAATTCGATGATATCTATCGGCATTCAATGTGTTAGAATAATATCATTATAATTTTATAGTGATGCAAGACTTTTTACTTTAAATTTCGTGGTTCGCGACATTAAATGTGATTGAGAAACAATGCGTTAATATTATAAAAGATTCGTTTTACCATTAAATGGTCCTCCAAGTTGGAATGTGATTAATTGTTAAAGTTTTTGAGGATGACATCAAGTGTTAAAGTTGACTTATTTAATGATCTCTAAATTTTATATTTTAATTTTAAAAGCTACGCTGTAATACATAGGCTTGGCTTTTAGTGATAATATCAACGATACGTAAATGTGGTGATACTTTATAATGAGCCTTATATTAATTCTATAGAATAATTTTTATACTTACACGTGTTATTTTTATTATAGTTTGTATATATTTATTGTATTGTTTTACAATATAGATTGCTTCTTATTAAAATTGCTTAAAAAAATTCTTTTGTTTTCTTTTCCTTCATTTGAATATTATTAGATTACTCGTATAATATTGACTGTTTCATTTCGTAAACAAAGTGATCAAAACTTCATGATTTTTCATTTTAAGGGCATTATTTTTTCCAACCAACCGGTAAAGGAAACATGATACTAATTTATCAAGGCCTCCGATTTCACATGAACTATAAGAACGGAGGCAAAGTCTCATGGAAATGTAATAAGACTAAATGCAACGCCCGCGTCTCTACAGTCGACAATAAGATAATTTCGTTTAAAAATTGCCACAACCACGACAATGCAGAACACGGTTGCTAAAAGGTCCTCTGTATTTGGCTAGTCAAAGAGGTAGAGGTGGGTAGTTGACGGATTTTGTGTTAACAAAATGAAACTGCTAATTACAAACTGATAACCTGTTAAAAAAGCAGCTAATTTTATTAGCTGGTTTGCAGTCAGCGACTACGCATTGAATGTTCGTTGAGCTAATCAGCGCATTGCGTTCGAAAATCGTTGAATGAAACAGTTAATACATATATTTAACGGCTTTTGCGGTTAACGAAAAGCAGCTAATTCGTTAACATTAGAAAAGCTGCTTGTTGAACTAACGCCCACTCCTACAAAGAGGCAATATTTTGCCGTTCCTCTTGAAATGTAATGATAGTAGAACATTGTATAGTATCTCAAAATTATAATATAATTGAGCTTAATCGCTATTTTTTACTTTAGTTTGAAGTCTATGTCAGCAGAGTATTAAATAAAGTATAAACAATTTGCTTTGCTGTGATAATATATTTTATGGAAGAAATGTTCTATTATTGCAAATTTTCGTTTACATTATCTTATATTTATGTATACATGTTTATAAAAAAGTTACGTGAAACCTTTAATTGCAAAGAGCGAAAGTTGTTGTTACTAGGGTATTTATCTGAGGGCACGGCAGTGCCCCGCCAAGACGAGACAACGGAAGCGCAGGGCACCTTCCTTTTCTCGAAGCGGTCTTATAATTTCGGTCTAGACAGTGCTAGAAAATCCAAATTTTCAGGATATGATGTCAATCGAGTAAACATGCCAGTTTCAAATGTATAGCTATTATGCTTTGTATATTATTGACATCTAAAATACCTAGTCGCCACTCACTGACTGATCGTCATCAAAACTGTTAAGGTACTTCCTGAAGTCATAGAAATGAAAGGTGTGAAAGCTAGGATTAGCACACAGATTACATAAAAATTAAGAAATATGTACATTACCCCTTATTCTTTAAAATAGGGGGAAAGTTTGTATGGAACTTTTGTCAAGCTTGGTCGTTTCGAAAGAGTGACATAGCACACCTATGAGCTTATGAACAGAAAGATATTCACTAACTAGGAGTAAATTTTGTGCCAATACGTGCCGAAATGACTATCGAAATGGCGAAGACACAAATTTTAATTAGGGTGTGTGATTTATAGAGAACTTAAGACTAGGATTCACGCACAACACTATACGCCACTACCAGAGAGAGTGTTAGGTTCGAGCGTGTAGAGCTAGAATCTTGGCTCTCCATAAGATCTGATAACTTTTTTACAGTGTTAGCAATATGTACTTACTCTTTGGCGTTGCTTTACGTGAAATTGTTGTTGGTGGGATATAAGATGTATCCTGAGCTAATCTTCGAATGTAAATTAATCATACGTTTTATTGACACAATGGGTATTAAAGTATATCTACTTGTTTTGCAGTAATTGACGGGGCTGATGCGATTAAATTTGAAACGACCAGGTTTGGCAACCCTACCATATACTGGGGAAATTATAAGTTTACTAAGAAATTATCGCGAAGGATGAAAACATGGTGGGAGTGTACGGCCCGAAAGAGTTGCGGTTGCAAATGTGTGGCAGTCACAGTTGAGAATAGACTAGTCAAGGTTATTGGTTGGCATAATCATTGATGTTGATGAAATAATAGGAAAATTATCATTGTATACTTCATATTGTAAGTCTGTACAAGATTATGTTTAATATTTTCTAATCGAAGAATCACTGCATTTTTATCCCCAAATTTATTTTATGTAGATCATACGCTACATCTCTTGTCGTAGCATCAATGTAGCCTACGAGTCCGCTACGAATCATAAATATCATTGAATAAGGTTTAAGATCTTTATTATTTCTTTATTCAAAAGATATCACCTTAATTGTATTTATCATAAAGCCGAGTGTTGTAAAATTGATGTTTTAATATTATTTAAATTAAGAAGAATATGATTATGACATAGAATACTAATGTGCTCGTTAGATGAATTGCTCATGTTTTAAAATTGATAAATCATTTTCCGCATGATTAGTTTGTACTTGAACAATTGACATAGTTTAATAGTTTAACCTTCTAACGACCAAGCTTAAATTAAATTCTTTAATAAAATTAGCTTCTTCTTAATTTAAATAATATTAAAACATCAATTTTAGAACCCTCGCCTTTATGAGAAATACAATTAAGGTGATATCTTTTGAATAAAGAACTAATTGAATGATGTTTATGATTCGTAGCGGACTCGTAGGCTAATAATGTGTAAAATTGTAAATTATGGATGGTTTTAGTTTTTAATAGCGCATCGTGCTAGCATTAATGTAATAATTTTATAATACAGATTAAAAAAACTAACTTTTCTACTTTTAAATATAACAATTTTTATCGTGTTTGTAAAAAAAATGTTGGAGTACTAAAGCGGGATTTTAGAGAAGAAATACATTTTAACCCAACTGTTGTGACATTCCTTTATCTACATTAGTGAAATTATAAGAGCTGAATTGTCAATAAATATTGTTCGTAATGTTATCGTTATTATTTAACAATCAAACTTGAGTGTAATGGTCAGCACTACAATATTTTCAGTCTGCCCGCGAGCACGCTGGATAAATAATATATGTATGTAGCGAACAAGTATACTTTTCTTGTATCTCGTAACTTATTACAAATATCATACATACATACATGTATAATGTATATGTATGTATGTACGCCCCTTTCTCATTGGATCACGGAATTCCATATGCTCCGATCCTTAGATACCACTTTTGCGTCTTCCACTTTCATCAATGCTTTCATACACACTCGTAGGTTTCGAGCACTTTTGACCTGGCCCTTTTGTATGGTTTCTAGAATTTTTGTAACGGTACTGGCTAGTATTAATGTTTTGGTATTTTGTTTACTTTAATATTATATCTATAGTATGTAATGTGACTGCAACAAAATAAAAGGTTTTTTTATTTTTATTTTATTTCCAGAGCCAATTTTTAGGCTGTCTCAGCGAGGCAACCTAGTCGTGCAGATAGGGCAGTGGCGCTTCAACAAGCACGCCTGTTGGGGTTCCAAGGTGCGATGGACTTGTATCAAGAAGAAGTCTGGTTGTACAGCCGCGCTCACCACCGTGGATAACGTTATTGTCAAGACGCTAGGATCACACAATCATTAGTTATTAAAGCAGTATTACTCATAGTAGTGTTACTACTTTTAGTATCTGTTAATTTGACAAGAGCTAAGCAGAGATGTACAAGAAAGTATCTGAAATACAACTTACAAGGTACTTTAAAGTTAAGTACCTCATTGTGGTTCTAGTTTCCTTCTTGACATTAAGATTTAGAAGTTCTATTAAACATTTAAATCAAATAACTTTTATCGGTTTAAACCGCTTTTATTATTTATATTATAAAACTCGATATAAATAATTATTTGCATTTTAATCCGGTAAAAGTTATTTTATTTAAACGTATGTGTATTTTGATGGAGATGGTGTTTTTGCGATTTGTTGTAACTCGCTACCAGTCAACTAGTGTTATTACATAGGTATAACTGTAAGATCGTGGTTTCCGTTCATCTCTACAAATTGCTTGCGTATGTCACTGCCACTCTAATTATTATATAATATACGGATAAGTAGATTAATATTGTTATTCAGTAATTAAGTAGTATTATAATAATTCATTATACTAGTTTATACATATTATATCAAATTAGCAATATTGTTTTAAGTAAACTTAATTCGTCAAACATATATTACACTATTAATTACTTAAATAACTGATCTTAGAGAATCGTTTCTTCGGATATAATTTATAATATCATAAAAATACATTGCACGTAATTTATGGCAGTCTTTGAGGATTGTTTGCAGAATTGTCTTTAATTTAGAAGAAACTCTGTAGGATTCATTTATATCTGTCGCTAATAAAAATTTCCTTGACTTGATTGTATTGTTTTACTTATACATCTGGTTAACAAAAAGGGGTAATAAAATAAATAATTAAAAATAATATTGGCCCGCATTGTAATATGATCAGTATATCAGTATCAATACTCCAGTCTAAATCCAGTCCAGTTTAAATAACAAATTCAAATCATTTATTCATTTAGGTAACACAGTGAACACTTATGAATGTCAATAAAAAAAATTAACAGTTCCTTCCATTTGACCGCATTCAACGTACAGCGGCTCGAATCGTCGACGATCAGGCTCTCTCCGAACGGCTTGACCCCTTGGCATTGCGTAGAGATGTTGGATCACTCTGCATCTTCTATCGCATATATCATGGGGAGAGGAATTGTTTGGTTTAATCCCGGCTGCTGAATTCATCGCGTCAAAACTTGAAATTCCACCCTCACCACCTCGATGTCTGGCGATCCACAACTGCGTGCTTCCTAAGGCACTTTTTGCCACGCACAACCACTCTGTGGAATCAGCTCTCGCCGGCGGTTTTTCCGAATCGATACGACTTGGGAACCTTCAAGAAACGAGCCTTTTCTCATCTTAAAGGCCGGTAACGCATCCTCAAGACCTCTGGTGTTGCGGATGTCCATGGGTGGTAGTCTGTGACTCGCCTGTCCGTTTGCCCCCTCCAATATAAAAAAAAATTAAATACTTCTAATTTTACATTTACCGCCAGTTCTCAAATCAAGGGCGTACAACGGACAATGAGAACTGGCAATAAACTCTGCGCCACTCTTTTTAATCGACATTAAATTGACATATAGATACTATTATATTGATCTCACTGTAAAAAAAGTGAAATGTCGAGAATAGCAGATACATACATATGTCTCTGTTTCTCATATCAGTCTTGCCTTGCACAATGGAAACATTTTTTTTGTTTCCCAGGAACTAGAACCTGAGGCCACTGTTTTTATTAAATTATGTCAATATTTTTATAAAAATAGTGAAAGTGAGTACTTAAAAAAACACTTAAAGTAACAGTGACGCTTTTTGCAGATTTAAACGCTGTGTTTGCTCAGTCTCAAAGAGGGAATCCGGTGATAATGATTGGTCATTACCGTTTCAACAGAGTCAATAAGTACGGAAGTAGGACGAGATGGATTTGTGTTAAGGCTAAAGCGGGATGTAGAGCGTCTCTACAAACAATGGATAACGCTATCGTTCGTGTGTGGGGGTACCACAATCCCGCAGCGCACATTAGTGCCAATAGGTTTTGAAACGGTTTACGATTAGGTACTATATACAGTATACACGAACTTAGGATCATACGATACATGGTACATGTATAAAGGTCAAAGTATTTTGATTTATATCCTAAAACTTTGGTAAATACGATATAATTGTGTGTCAATCAATCAATCAAAAGTTTCTTATTTCAAATAGGCCTTTGCAGGCTCTTATGAAACGTCTAGTTGCACGGTTCCAAAAAGTGGGTCTCGTGGAGAAGAACCGGCAAGAAACTCCATGGTTATATCCTAAAACTTTGGTACATACGATATAATTGTGTGTAAATGCCAAAGCATGCATTAGATGTTTTGAAATGAAATTATGCTATAAAATATAGTTTTATCAATTAGTACTACAGACGTTGGTTAAACGCTTGAGGTCGCTAAGAGCGAACAGATTGCGGTAGATTTAAGAAGATTTTTACGAAAGCGTATTAAATAATATGTTTCTTTATCACTTTGTGATAGTTACTAAATAGATAATGGTATATGTAACGTTAGTTATTGCCTTATATACTAACATATTCTTTGGACTATGTTCTAATATTTTAATAAGTGAATGCTAGTTTCTTAAAAACTCATAAACGTATTATAAGCTAAAATGGAGTTAAAATTTGTTTTGTTTCTTTCGTTCTGTAGTCTTTGTATATTCGATAGAGCGAGAAAAACATATTTTAACAATATCAAGCTTATAATACGTTTATGAATAAGGCTGTCAGTCTTCAATTAGACTATTTAAGCGGTTCTCTTTGGGTTTCTATACCTTGAAGATGTCATGTGGAACATGGTGTAATGGTTGCAGCTCCTTACAAAACATTTGTAAAACAAAAACTTGGCGATTAAAAAAGAGTGGCGGCGAGTTTCTTGCCAGTTCTTCTCGTCCGCTCTACGCCCTTGATTTGAGAACTGGCAGTAAATGTAAAACTAGAAGCATTTAATATGTATTTTTTATTGACGTTCATAAGTGTACATTGTGTTACCTAAATGAATAAATGATTTTTGAATTTGAATTTGAATTTGAGAGATTTGGTATTGTATCGTAAAACGTTCTAGTAGTATACTTATGGTATGGAGAAATAAGAACAACATATTCTGGTAATTAAAACAGACTGTTAAAAGCTAAACTTGAATATGGATGGAATTCCATGAAAATCTCAAACTATGGAATTTATTTACTAGTACAAGATCTTTTTGTCTTTCCTAAGATACTAGAAAAGACAAAAAGATCTAGTTTATATTAATTTGTATAATTTATAAAAATAATTGACTATAAGTCATTTCGAACATATTTTTTAGTAAAATATTTTATAGCAATAATTCAAATGTGATTCTCAAGTAAAATAGAAACGTATTTTATCATGGATTTTTATAGATTAGTATTCGAGTCAAATAATTATTATTCAGAAAATTAAGAATTTGACTTCGTTCATTTGTTTTATTTTGTATATTTTTTTAAGTCGATTATAGGTAATGGTGGTTTTTACTTCTTTATCGTGAGGCTTTTGTTTAATATTAATTTGTTCACACCGAACGTGTGGTGACATAGAATATGGGGCAAACGATAGTATCATACGACATCCGCAACACCAGAGTACTTACTGATGAGTTGACGGCCTTTTAGGTAATAGAAGGTTCACTCAGTTACCTTGTTTATTAATTTCTTTTTAATATTTGTTTTATTTTTAACGAGAATTTTCTTCATTTTTATAGTTTACAGCATTGTTTTTTTAAAGTTCTGCATTATTTAATGAAGCTGATTAGATTTATAGAGGGAAATTAATTGAAGAGCAAAAGAAAACTCATAGACTGTTTTATTTTCTCGTACAATTTTTTTTTCGAATCCTCTAGGTATTTTTTTTTTGATATTTTGTGTCTAGTATATAAACATATAAAAATAGGAGAATAAGCAAAATATACAACTTAACATAAACGTTTTGTTTAAAGAAATAGGCCGAATAGCCGGCAGAAAATCTGTAATAAGTCACGAAATACTATGGCAGATAGACTAAGTGCGCTACACTACTGAACTTTTTCTTATTAATTAATTAGATTTATGAAAAGAACTAGCAATAAACATTTGCGGATTTGCATTTTCTTGGAGTATTTTATACGAAATTCTTATTTCAGATACTTCGGGTTTAGGCATGAAAGCAGTGTTTTCGACGTCGAGAAGGGGCGCCCCTGTAATCGTAATGGGTCCTCATCGTTTCAACAAAGTTGCCGGTGCGGGGCCCAAATATAGATGGCGCTGCTCACGAAACTCGTTTGGATGTAGGGCTCTCGTATATACGTATAATGACGAAATTGTTGAAATATATAGACATCACAATCATTGAATGTCGGTCTTAATAACTAACTCTAAGGATACGGGTAGATAATTACCTAAATATGTATATTGTATATAGTACTTAAATTATTGACGGGCTCGTTGGCGCTTTCGGTAGAACACCTGCCGTGCGCATCGATGGGTCGTGGGTTCGAATCCCACCGAAACCACGGTTTATAATTTTCTGTAAGCATGTTTTCCCCACGTCTGGTAACTACGGGTATTGATTCGGTGAGAGGAATATCTAAATTCCGAACGGGTAACGAACCACCGTTCATAGATGGAAAAACCGTGAAGTATATATTGCGCGTTTCGGTTTTAGTCTATGGATTTCCGAATGCTCGAAGTAAAAAATATGTCGACAGCGCATCATTGACTGATGTTCTGTGGCTGAGATATCGCCTGTCATCAAGTGTATGTCATGTTCGTTGGACGAAATCTAACATACAAAAAAATGGGTCAAGTTTCGTTTTACGGTTAACTAAGTGGTTAATATTGAAAGATACCTAGATATCTATCTATATTTTTATAAATGAGAATAATTCTTCGTAAAAATAATTAACAATTAGAATTTTATATTAGAAATTAAACTTTTTCTTTTTAATTATAAATATAAATTTGTTTTTAAAGGTTTCATAAAGTTGTTTGATATTTAATGATTGTTCATAATACAGTACAGTATACCATATATATACAGTACAGTACAGTATATATAATAAACGCTAAAAGTATTAATTGTTGGTTATGATTGTTGAATTGATTTATAATCTGTTGGAGAGTGAAAAAAAATGGCGGGTATAAATTCTCAATGACAAATGATAAAATGATTAAGTGATAATTAACGGTTGAAAATAAGACTTGGCTTAAAGGTCTCGTTACCAGGCCATACAATCTTTATAATAATAATATAATAATGACTTGATTTATTGTCTCTTAAATTTTTGACCGCCTCCGTCGCTCAGTGGTAAGCGCGATGCGTTTAGCAACTGGAGGTCCTGGGTTCGAATCCCAGGGAATGAAGATTAAAAAACAAATTGTTTCGTTTAAATAAAATACTGAATACCGGATTAAAACGCGATTTATTATTTATTATTTAACAAAAAAAAAATGACTAAGGTTTTGTAATTGCGAATTTTCAACATATTATTGTATATCACTATTATCTTGTTTCAGATGATGTATATTTTCAACCTTCAAGAAATGGAAAGAATGTGCTATGTATAGGTTTGCACCGTTACGGTGTCCACGGCCGGACTGATGGACCAAAAATCACGTGGCTCTGCACAAAGAAATCTTCCGGATGTCGAGCGAAAGTCATGACGTTTGATAATAAGATTATACACACCATGGGTTCTCATATTCATGACTAGACTAGATAGAATATCGTGCGAATAGACCTTCGACCCTTGATATCCGGTTTTCCGTCTACTGACAATACGTGGCATGCCGTGCTCTGTTATACGTAATTAATACCATATGATATTTTTTAATGAACTTATAAGTATTAATGTTGAATACTTGGAGTAAATGTATTTTAAAAAAATAAATCCAAAATACTAATATATTACCACCATTATACTGTAATTTTTGATATTATATTTATTTTATAAAAACAAATAGTTATTTCTTCTCTTCTATATGCAACACAAGAGAAACATATGAATATTTAAAGGATAGCTAATACTATATTATCTATATATTTTTTCGTTCACCAACAATTTCAATCAAGTGTACGTTTGGTCTTGATTTGCTTGTGACCTGAATATTGGAATGTTCTTACAATATCCAGTTCAGCCTTTGTATGTATATCTGACTTATTTCGTTTTTTTCACTTGAAAGTAAAATATTACAGTTTATATATTCTGTTAGAAAAAAACCATATAGTATTTGTTAATTATTTCTGATTCCAGCACACTTTGAGACTACTGAAAGAGGATCAAAAGTTTTGATATTTGATGGGCACAGATTCTACAAGCATCATTCTAGCCAAAGCCCGACATCAAGATGGTACTGCGGCAAAGCCAGACACGGCTGTAGGGCTACCGTTGTTGTTGTTCGTGATTCCATTTCTTGCATTTTACACGGCCATTGCCACGACTAGTAGTCTCGTAGTAAACCTGAATCTCATATCTGCATGATCTTAATGTGATGTAAAAAAAAATCAAGAATTTTATCCAAGAAATATAAAATAGAAGGTGTAATGAGAGTAATTTATTTAGAAAATTCTCCAACGTAAATTTAATTGTACACTGCTTTTACTTTTGATAATATACATTAAAATAAAGACTATATCAAGATTCATAAGGAAAAAAAATGTATTGCACTTTATTGTTGAAATTATCTATGTTTATGTCGATATTAAGAATCAGTAAAAAAAGACAAATCTTTTCAAATTTTTAAAATGTCGTTTTTCTTATGAGGACTTTATACATTTTAATCTTCAGATAGTGTCTATTTTATTTATGGAATAGAGGCCATGTATGGGTCTATATGTTAATAATTTGATTAATACCTTTATTAGGGAACAACCTAGTGACTTATATATCATTTGGTTTCAGTCAGGTTTGGTACGACACGGTTCGGAAACCCTGTGTTAATTGTAGGTCGGTACCGCTACAATAGATGGAGTTACAGCAAGGATCCGCACATCAGGTGGATTTGTGTGAAGAATCAGATGGGATGTAGAGCCACCGTCACTACCGTTGATAACGTCATAGTTAAGCGTAAGAATTTGCATATCCATATGTAATTTGGTCAGGTATTCGATTCTCTGGCAAATAATATACACTAGGGATGTAACGGAGGTGGTTTTATCGGAACAGAATTCGGAATCGGCGTTTTTAAATTTGTTTTGTCGGAATCGGAATCGGAGGCAGGGTTAAAAGAGATATGCACTATAATAAAATAAAATTACAAAAATTATTCATCAGTTGTTGAATGAAGTATTATTAGTATTATTCAAATTAAATCAAATGGCGCGCCGCGACCACGGCCGCCGCCGCCGCTGCCCTTCGACCTCCGATTATAACCTTCGATTATTTATCGGAACTGAAATAAGAATGGGAGGTGAAAAATCAAGCGGAAGTTCCGATTTTTCGGAACCGGAGTCGTAGCTCCGTAACATCCCGTAGAGTAGATACTAGACTGTATTAGTTTTAGCACACCAGTATTTTGACGGGCTCGATGGTGCATTGTGTAATACCTTGCTTCCCGATTTTAGTTTTTGTAGTAGATTAGGTTAAATTGTATAAAGGGATCTGCATAATAATATATACATATAAAGGGATATGCAAAAATAGCTGTTTATTGCATTTTCAGAATACCACTTAGAATATTTTTAATATTCACTTATTATTTATAAATTGACACAATCTCAGTATTAAATTCTCTGTTAAGTAAGGTTAATTATCTCATTGTTATATTGAATTAGCAGTTTATGGCTATTGTTTAGTATATGAGGCTATAGCTTATTATGTGATTCAATTTTATAGAGTTTTATCTAGTTTAGAAAAAAAAATATTTTTCAGATTAAAATACCTACCTAAAATATTTAAGCCATCGTAAGTAATATTTTAACTATAAGATAATATTATATTTATAATTTAATAATAATAATAATAATAAAAACTTTATTCACACACACAAAACACAGCATACAGAGAAAAAAAAACAATTAATTATCAATCATTCACCAAAATAATCATTTAAAACAAACATTATATAAACATGCATTCTATAAATATCTGCGCAGTAGCTGTGTGGCAGTGTGCGTGAAATAGGATGCTACTCAGGATATCTGTGACGTAATGCCACAGCACTGATTTTCAGTAGCTCCTATTATTTGACGCTTGACGTCGCGGTGCTTACAAATAACATAAATATTTTTACATAATATATAAGGAAAATGAAGAAAAACAATAGTAATAAATCAAAAAAAAAATAGACAATAAAAAAGGATTAACTGTTATTAATATGTGCTCAGTTATTTTTGTGCAACCAAAGTTGGTTAACTTGTTTTGACATTACATACTCCTTTATTTTCAACCGAAAGTTTGAAATAGTTTTTAGGTCGCGTAATGGTGGAGGTAAGTTATTCCAACATTTGGTTGCGTTGTAGCGAAAGCTACCTCTAAAGGCAGCTGTGTGATGCTTAGGCACATCTAACATCCAGTTTGACGCTCTGGTACCATAGGCCCTATTTTTGTCACCTAGCCATGAGAGTTTTTTGTATAGGTAAGGAGGCGTATGATATTTTACTATACCAAAAAGTAAGACAGCAAAATGTGTTCGCCTACGACTTTCCATATTGGGAACCTTGGCATCGTTCAAATATGGTGTTATGTGCGACCTTGGTGCAATATCCCAGCAATACCGAGCACACGATTTTAATTTATATATATTATAGATACAAGGAACTGGTATTTATCAATATTTGAGGAGAAATGTATATAAGCGATGTGCATTGAGTTTATTGTGCTTTGAGCATTATAGGTCTTTCTTCCTAACATATAGTTCTAATTTATTTCTCCTAAAAGCTTAAAGCCAAGTTATTAATAATAACAATTAAGTATCTATTTTAGAATTTTAGTTGATTTTAAGTATTAAAAATTAGTATTAGTTAAAACGTGAGCCATTGAGAGTTCCTTTAAAGTATTGCTAACAATTAATAATAATTGGTTTATGCCAATAATGATTTATAATATTTTTAATAAATAATTATTTTTTTATCCCAATGCCTTTGCTTCTATAATCATAATGTGAGTGCACATTGCAATATTTTTTCGTATTACTTCTCTAATAATTTTTGCAAAATAGACGAGATGTAAATTTTTAACTAGTCATTTACATATACATATAATTGTAATGGATACATATTTAAATGAATCTTACAAACAAATGTAAAGCATTAATTTACGTCGAGTATTTTTATAAGTTCAGTATTAATATATATCTGTTAAATTATAAGTAATTTAAATACAAAATTTTCAATTTATCTTATCAGTTCTCCTTTTAGTTTTTGTTTGTGTAGTCGATTAGATTTTAGATATAATTAAATATTTTCATTTTAATTGTATTTTTTTTAAGTATATGACTTTTGTTGCCCCGACTTAAAGCCTACTAGAATGTTAAATAGCAATCAGGTATAATATACAGCAACCTCAGCAGATATAAGGTTTGTGCCGTGCGGAATCTCAATTTAGTTTGTATGTTAGAAGTGTTCTGACTTCTTAGCTTGGAGATCCTATGTTAAAGAAGTCAGTTACTCTATTTGTAGAGTTATATTTATAAGTTGTAGAATATAATAAGTGATTTCAGGTGCCATTTTTACAACATCACGAAGAGGAAATCCTATCATACAACTAGGAGAATATAGGTTCTGTATTAACACCAGGTGTAAAGGGGTGGTGAAGAGATGGATTTGTTCGAAGTCAGACCGAGGTTGCAGAGCAAAACTGTCCACGATAGACAAACAAATTATAAAAATTGATTATAGCCACAACCACTAATGTAACATTGAACCTTAACGTCATTATTTAATAAGTATTTTCTACATTTTGTCTCTTTTCGTTATTTAATTGAGAAAGAGAGATATGATCATATTAAATGTTTAAGATATAAATTAAATACTGTGTACCGGATTAAAACGCGATTTATTATTTATATTGTTTAAATTATTTATCCCAACGTTTTGGTATGTACATATATAAATAATAAAACGCGTTTTAATTTAATAGTATTTTATTTAAATGTGTGATACTCGCGTTAATAAAAGACAATATTATGTTTAATTATGAAAAGAATTACTGTTATTATTACTAACAAGTCGCCTTTGGTCTGTATAAACCTTTGTCATTATTCTTTCCATTTTTAATATTGTGCATTTTTTTAATTTTTTTATAGTAAATGTTTGTATTTTAGATGCTGTTTTTACTACTTCCGCAAAAGGTAACCCCATACTACAAATAGGACAACACAGATATTGCAGAGCAAGCCGCTGTGAAGGAATTGTTAAAAGATGGGTGTGTGCAAAAGTAAGCCGAGGCTGTAGAGCAAAAATATCTACACTTGAAAAGGATATTATCAAACGAGATGACAATCATAACCATTAAGGAATCACAACTGCATTATAATCAGTGGTAAATTAACCAGCAGGGTGAGTACGCTTGAGCCTAAGGCGGCAAATTTGGGGACCAACTTTTTTCTTTTAGCTTTCTTATAGAAATCAAAATTCTTACAGTTTTCTGTATCTCACAGAGAGCTAGGCCCTTAGAACGATATACGATTCGATTACGATTTACAAGCTGCTTTATTTTTTTTTCGAGTCAATTTTCAAATGTTGAATGTCAAAGCATCACACGTTATTATTTTCTTAAAGTATAAATTACTTTATAGTCTTCCCTCGGTGATTCATTTGAATAAAAAATATAAAACTATAATATGGAAACTTACTGTAAATATCATCTCCGTAGGAATTGATGGCGTTTATTTGGCGACTTTGTGACAAATTCAAATCAGACCACATTTGCTGAAAGTACTCGAGTCGGGATAAATAATCGCGTTTTAATCTGATATAAAGTATTTTATTTTAAAGCTTGGTAGGTATAAATAAAATGTGCATATTTTAATAAACTTAAATACATTAATACAGGATTTTGTGTGTTTCCTTGCGATTTCAAGATGCCTCTCACGCCTGCTGAGATGCAGCAAAGATATCGACAACGGCGTAAAAATAATCCTGAAAAGGAAGCGGAAACAAAAAGAAAAAATCTAGAGAGATAACAAGCCAACAAACGCTTAGTAAGAGATTTAACAACACATGAACATCGAGCAAAACAAAAGAAATGGCGATCTGCAAATGCTAGACGGAGAGATAAGGCTCTCCGTATTATTATGCACACCCCAGAGTTATCACCTCGTTGAAATTGTCCAGTCGTTTATTTACGCAGTAGGTGTCTATTTACTTATTAGTTTATGTTTGTATATATATAGGTATAGATTTGAAGTCGTTTTTTTAAATAATTTTTTTTTCAATTTTTTGTAGGTAGTGTATATTTTAAGATTATTTATCTTATATATTAAATATATATAATAGGTAGGCCTACTAAACGCGCTGCTCAGATGAGACAGCGTCGTTTGGCAGAAATTCAATAATTTGAGATGAGAGGGAATCGTCTCGTCATTCCCGTTCCTTCTTCTTCGGCAGGTCTATCGCACTTTGGGCTCATGAGTACTCATGAGTACAATATTAATATTAGTACGGAATGAAATTCCTTGCCGGCGTTAATTTGCCTGCTGAGCTACAGTCTGAGTAGCTTCAAAACACATATCTATAAGTTCTTAATGAAAAGCGTGTAGGTATATATAAGATAACTATTTTTAATTTCAGTTGCTGTTTTTGCCATGTCTCAAAGAGGGAACCCTGTCATACAAATAGGCTTGTACAGATTTAAGAAAGCCAGAAGTCGTCCACCGCTTACCAGATGGGTTTGTATTAAGGAACAATTTGGATGCAAAGCAAAATTAACAACGCTTGAGGAGAAAATCATTAGACATCTTAAGGATCACAATCATTAAGTGGAAAGGAAGAACTAAACCATAAATACATAATATAATCGATTAATATTCATTATGAAAAGCTTAGTACGTACATAAAATGTATTATGAAACTAATTATGGTGTTGTTTTCTTTACGTATCAAACATAACACTAATTTACAACATTAAATAGATTAAAAACGATACACATAAATAAGTTGTGATTTATTTAGATATTCAGTTTATAAATGATATTATAAAGTAATGTATAGTAATGCCAAGACGAGTGCCAAAAGTTGGCATGTTTAATAAGTATTAAAAATTAAAGTTGGACTTTTTAGCACTGTCCATCAACTAATTCATCTTCCAATTCACTCGGTTAAGTCGATTTTCTTCCAAGTTTATGGTTCGTAATGTCGCTAAGTGCATGTCTTCTATTTTTGATAAGTGTATAAGTGTAATTTTGGGTACTCCATACGATCCATAAGTTTGAGTACTCAAAACGTATAGCTTTAATTGCATGTACCATCGTATTTTTATCGCATATTTGTATGGTTGTAGATGGCATCCCAAAACATTAAAATGAAAAATAGGTAATATATATAATCCATTTTAACAAAGATTAATATTTTTTGAAATTATGAGTTACTTCGCAGAAGTTAGCTAAGAAATTACAGCGCACGTTGATAAAAACGAAAAATGGCTGCTTTAAATATGTGCGCATTCTCTGCCGGCCTGAAAGCGACAAGCGAGCCGCGGAAGGGGTGAAACAGCGTGGGCTGATTGATGGCTCAATACAAAGGACGTTCTTTGAGAAACGCCGGTAGTCCATTTTTTTTATTTTTTTTTATGTCAGATATCGACACACGAGCATGAGGTTCACTTGATGGTAGGTGACACCCCAGCCACAGAACACATCAGTCAATGATACGCTGTCGATCTAATTTCTTTTTTACTTCGAGCATTCGGAAATCCATAGACTGAAACCGAAACGCGCAATATGCACTTCACGGCTTTTCTATCTATGAACGGTAGTTCGTTACCCGGTCGGAATTTAGATATTCTTCCCACCCGATCAATGCCAGAAGTTACCAGACGTAGGAAAACTAATTGGCACACTTACCCTATACATATAAGATAAATATTTTTAATTTTGAGGTGCTGTTTACGTCAAGACCAAAGGAGGGAACCCTGTAATACAAATAGGTTTGTACAGATTTAAGAAAGCCAGCGGGGGTCGTCCACCGCTCACGAGATGGGTTTGTATTAAGGAACAATTTGGATGCAAAGCAAAATTAACAACGCTTCACGAAATTATTATACATCATAACGATCACAATCATTAAGTTAAAAAGGACAACTTAACCATAAATAAATATGTATAATATAATGTTAATTATACTATAAAACTTAGTACATTCTATGATAATGCATTAAACATAATGTGAATTAAGAAATTATTTTTGGTGTTGTTTTTTTTTACTTATCTAACATTACACTAAGTTTTATAACAATAAATAGTTTAAAAACTATACATATAAATAAGTTTTGTTTTATTTAGATATTCAGAAATGTATAAATGATATCATAAAGTAATGTGTTGTAATCCAAGACGAGTGCATATTGCTTACACTGTTAAAAAGTTGGCATGTTTAATAAGTACTGAAAATGAAAATTCGGACTTTTTAGTACTGTACAGACCGAAATTATAAGGGTAAAAATAATACAAAATATAATCATTGATGAAAGTAAAAGAAGCGGAAGTGGTATGTAAGAATCGGAGCATATGGAATTCTGTGATCTCTGCCTACCCCAATAGGAAAGAGGCGTAAAGTATATGTATGTATGTAAAAAAATACTTTGAAATGCTTCGAGAAAAGGTAGTGCCCTGCGAACAATTTGCACACATAGAAATCAACAATAATTCTTATATGCCAGCACATTATTCATGAGCCCATTGCCCACAAGTTGCCCATTGGATCCAGATTTTTACATCTGTTATTATTGAGTAACAATAACAGGTATAATAGATATCATGTTTGACCTGTTATCACCCATGTCTAATACACATACATTTCTATGTTAATATTGTTGTTCAGAAAATTATAAAAACTATTGGAAATTACATCGCACGTTGATAAAACGAAAAATGGCTCCCGTGTTTATGTGTACGTTCCTGATTGGCGGCTCCATATAAAGGACGTTCTTTGAGAAACGTCGATAATCCATATTACAAGTCTTGTCCATAATAGGCGCACTTACCCTATATATGGTAAATATTTTTAATTTAATTTTAATTTTTCAGTTGCTGTTTTCGCCAAGTCTCAAAGAGGGAACCCTGTCATACAAATAGGATTGTACAGATTTAGGAAAGCTAGCGGGGGTCGTCCACCGCTTACGAGATGGGTTTGTATTAAGGAAAATTTTGGATGCAAAGCAAAATTAACAACGCTTCAGGAGGAAATCATTAAACATCATACGGAACATAATCATTGAGTGCGAAAGGGAAACTTATCCATAAATATATGTATATATAATCGATTAATGGTCATTATATAAAGCTTAGTATGCTTATGATAATATTTTTTTTATAAAAAGATAAATTATTCAAATAGTTTGCTCAGAAGATGAAGCCCACGGATCACATACAAGTCCAAAAGCCCGGTTTGCCCTATGCAGCCCTAAAAAGAAAAATAAAGTAGTTAATAATACATAGTATATAATTAAGTCCTTAACGTAATCTATACGTATACACTATACATACATATAATAAAACTGTAGAGGTCTAATGTTTGTACATAGAAAAAAAAATGCTAAAAACCGAGTCAGGGGGATGTAAGAAAAGAAATAGAACAAATGTTTATTTTTTTCTTTTTCTGTCTGTTTATCTGTTTGTCTGTTTGTACGGACTAATCTCCGAAGATACTAAACCGATCATGCAATTTGCACAAATATATTGAGCAAAGCCTGGGGCAACATATATGCTTTGTTTCATCGAAATCGATTATCGGAATGAAAAGTTATCGTCATTTAAATATTATTTTAAAGGCACCATATCAACAAATTGCAATGCAAAATGACTCGCGTCGAACTTTTCGAATTGTCGATGACGCCCACGTGAACGAAGTCGTGGGCATCAGCTAGTTATAAATATTATAATCTGCCGTGCCCCCGTCGAGACGAGACAGCGAAAGCAAAGATTTTTTGGATCTATAAATTCGGTCTGGACTTATTAAACATGTTACGTTTCTAAAAACAAAATAAAAACAATACAAAATACAAACAAAAAAAAGAAAAGAGATATACTCAACTGATTATTTTTTAATAAATAATTTTTGAAGCTATGTTTTAATTTGGTATTATTATAATCCTAAAATTTCTTACTTTATTAATCTTTTAACTTTTGGAGGACACTATTAGTTAGTATTATTATAAAACTAGGTTTTGGTCATTCTGAGGTTTTCTTAATTGAACTTCTCTGTGAAGAAGCTTCCTTTACTATAAAAGTTGGTGAAACTTATTTTTGTAGCCGTTGCTCGCTTTTTATTTGGAATTTAATAGGAGTTAACATCTAACGTCAAGCTCTACGTATTTGACTGGTTTCCCTTTCTTACGACGTTTCTTACACCCATACGATACGTCGTACTATATTATAAGAACTTGTACAGAATGGAATTGCTTACCAGCGTTCAATTACCTGCAGAGCCATCTGAGTAGCAGGGATTGAATACCGGTAAATTTAATATGAGAGTTTAACCGAAATAATAAAGGTTTTTGTTAATATTCTTTTGTTTTTAGTCAAATTAACCGAAAAAGATAGTGTGGCAAGTTTAGTCTGTATTGCTCTTTAAAACTAATATCATGGTATCTCAGTCGGATAAGTAATCTGGAAAATACACAACAAGCGTGCTCCACCTTAGGCTACGCTATCACCTTTCACCAGGTAGCAAGTGCAGGTGAAGTAGCAGCTAATCGTTTGGAGCATTTTCATGCTGATAAGATAAATATATATTTTAAACCATACATAATTATATTGTCTTTTATTAACGCGAGTATCACACATTTAAATAAAATACTGTATACCGGATTAAAACGGATAAAAGAGGGCACCGTTAGTCAATATTGTCATAATATAGAAAATTACAGTAAATATCATCAATTCCGATGGCGTTAATATGGCAACTTTGTGACATTTCAAAAATCAGACAACTGTCTTCTTTCTGTCTGCCCGTGACCACGGTTGCCGAAAAGCATCCGAAACATCGGGATAAATAATTTAAACAATATAAATAATAAATCTCGTTTTAATCTGGTATACAGTATTTTATTTACACCATACATCATTGTTTTTAATTTCAGGTTTTATTTTCGTCAAATCTCCAAGAGGAAATCCTGTCATACAAATAGGCACGCACAGATTTAAGAAAATGGGCAAGAGTTCACCACCGCTTACGAGATGGGTTTGTACTAAGATAAAATTTGGATGCAAAGCAAAATTAACAACGTTTGAGGAAAACATCATTAAATATCATAAGGAACATAATCATTGAGTGGAAAAGGGAAACTAATCATTCATCATAAACGGATCATTATGTGTACCTATAAAGCATAGTGCATTATATGATAGGGCATCATTGACATAGTATGATCGAAGTAGTGCATTTTATCTATAAGAAAATTATATATCCTACAAACCATATTAAAAATACACAAAACCACTATTTATGAACCTTCAAAAGACACAGGTCGTAAAAAAGAAGTAATCAAAACTCAGTTTGCTAAAACAACGTTTGCTAAAAGGTAATTCTTTATTCGTTCTGTCTTTCTGTATAATGTAATAAACACAAAACTTAATATCTACAAGATTAATCGTAAGGAATGCAAAAATACTGTCACAAAATGGCTTCTTTCCCTTAATTATGAAGAAATAGAAGATTTAATTACCTAATTCACGAACTCGACCTCTCAATCATACATACACATATATACGCGCGCGAACACACACACATACACGCACACACACACACACTCACACACGCACACAGATAAACAATCATGATCTTGCATGTATAAGGCAGTAGATTAATAACTAGTAAATAACACGCTTGTTTTGTTTTTCTTTATTTTATATTATTTTGTTATTCTTATCTATTTGTATAAAACCATATTTGTTACGGAAGAGCAGAGTATCCTGTGACAGGTGATTTTAAACGGTTTTTCACTTAAAAGGACACTCTAAACCCTGTATAAATAGATAGAAAACTTACAAAAGATACACAATAATACACCCACAAACACCCAATTATTAAAATAAATTAAAAATTATCCATACAATAACAAATAATAATAATTAATTACTTATTTCAATAATAAATAATAAAAAATAAAAAAAATATTAAAAAAAAATAGCATGCACTACACTACAACTAATATATTTAAAAATAAACCATGTCATCCCACATCTCATAGTTTATTATTGTACTGGGGGTCCAAGATACAAGCTTGCTTAGTTTGGGCCCCAAATCTATTGTATAAATAACTTGTAATTGTAAATATGATAAATAAATAAATAAATAAATAAATTTAGTGTACAATGTTAAGAAGAAATAAAAGGCATTAGACATCTTAAGGATCACAATCATTAAGTGGAAAGGAAGAACTAAACCATAAATACATAATATAATCGATTAATATTCATTATGAAAAGCTTAGTACGTACATAAAATGTATTATGAAACTAATTATGGTGTTGTTTTCTTTACGTATCAAACATAACACTAATTTACAACATTAAATAGATTAAAAACGATACACATAAATAAGTTGTGATTTATTTAGATATTCAGTTTATAAATGATATTATAAAGTAATGTATAGTAATGCCAAGACGAGTGCCAAAAGTTGGCATGTTTAATAAGTACTAAAAATTTAAGTTGGACTTTTTAGCACTGTCCATCAACTAATTCATCTTCCAATTCACTCGGTTAAGTCGATTTTCTTCCAAGTTTATGGTTTGTAATGTCGCTAAGTGCATGTCTTCTATTTTTGATAAGTGTATAAGTGTAATTTTGGGTACTCCATACGTTCCATAAGTTTGGTTACTCAAAACTTGCTTTAATTGCATGTACAATCGTATTTTTATCCAATATTTGTCTGGTATTTTCTTTGGTTGTAGATGCCATCCTAAAACATTAAAATTAAATATAGGTAATATATAATCCATTTTAACAAAGATTAATATTTTTTGAAATTATGATTTACTTCGTAGAAGTTAGCTAAGAAATTACATCGCATGTTGATAAAAACGAAAAATGGCGTCCGTAAATATGTGCGCGTTCTGTGCCGGTCTGAAAGCGACAAGCGAGCCGCGGGAGGGGTGAAACTTAGCGTGGGCTGATTGATGGCTCAATACAAAGGATGTTCTTTGAGAAACGCCGGTTGTTCATATTACAGGTCTAGTCCATAATTGGCGCACTTACCCTATATAAGATAAATATTTTTAATTTAATCTTTTATTTTGAGGTGCTGTTTACGTAAAGACAAAAGGAGGGAACCCTATCATACAAATAGGCTTGTACAGATTTAAGAAAGCTAGCGGGGGTCGCCCGCCGCTTACCAGATGGGTTTGTATTAAGGAACAATTTGGATGCAAAGCAAAATTAACAACACTTCACGAAATTATTATACATCATAATGATCACAATCATTAAGCTAAAAAGGAGAACTAAACTATAAATAAATATGTATAATATAATGTTAATTATACTATAAAACTTAGTACATTCTATGATAATGCATTAAACATAATGTGAATTAAGAAATTATTTTTGGTGTTGTTTTTTTTTACTTATCTAACATTACACTAAGTTTTATAACATAATAAATAGTTTAAAAACGATACATATCAATAAGTTTTGTTTCATTTAGATATTCAGAAATGCATAAATGATATCATAATGTAATGTGTAGTAATGCCAAGACGAGTGCATATTGCTTACACTGTTAAAAAGTTGGCATGTTTAATAAGTACTGAAAATGAAAATGACCGAAATTATAAGGGTAAAAATAATACAAAATATATCATTGATGAAAGTAGAAGAAGCGGAAGTGGTATGTATGAATTGGAGCATATAAAATTCCGTGATCTCTGCCTACCCCAATAGGAAAGAGGCGTGAAGTATATGTATGTATGTAAAAAAATACTATTAAATGCTTCGAGAAAAGGTAGTGCCCTGCGAACAATATGTACACATATAGAAATCAACAACAATTCTTATATGCCAGCAAATTATTCATGAGCCCATTGCCCATAAGTTACCCATTGGATCCAGATTTTTACATCTGTTATTATTGAGTAACAGTAACAGGTGTAACAGATATCATGTTTGACCTGTTATCACCCATGTCTAATACATATACATTTCTATGTTAATATTGTTGTTCAGAAAATTATTAAAAATTTTGGAAATTACTGTTTAATATGAAGAATTATGAGTTACTTCATAGAAGTTACCTAAGAAATTACATCGCACGTTGATAAAACGAAAAATGGCTCCCGTGTTTATGTGTACGTTCCTGATTGGCGGCTCCATATAAAGGACGTTCTTTGAGAAACGTCGATAATCCATATTACAAGTCTTGTCCATAATAGGCGCACTTACCCTATATATGGTAAATATTTTTAATTTAATTTTAATTTTTCAGTTGCTGTTTTCGCCAAGTCTCAAAGAGGGAACCCTGTCATACAAATAGGATTGTACAGATTTAGGAAAGCTAGCGGGGGTCGTCCACCGCTTACGAGATGGGTTTGTATTAAGGAACAATTTGGATGCAAAGCAAAATTAACAACGCTTGATGAGAAAATCATTAGACATCTTAAGGATCACAATCATTAAGTGGAAAGGAAGAACTAAACCATAAATACATAATATAATCGATTAATATTCATTATGAAAAGCTTAGTACGTACATAAAATGTATTATGAAACTAATTATGGTGTTGTTTTCTTTACATAACACTAATTTACAACATTAAATAGATTAAAAACGATACACATAAATAAGTTGTGATTTATTTAGATATTCAGTTTATAAATGATATTATAAAGTAATGTATAGTAATGCCAAGACGAGTGCCAAAAGTTGGCATGTTTAATAAGTTCTAAAAATTTAAGTTGGACTTTTAAGCAATGTCCATCAACTAATTCATCTTCCAATTCACTCGGTTAAGTCGATTTTCTTCCAAGTTTATGGTTCGTAATGTCGCTAAGTGCATGTCTTCTATTTTTGATAAGTGTATAAGTGTAATTTTGGGTACTCCATACGTTCCATAAGTTTGGGTACTCAAAACGTATAGCTTTAATTGCATGTACCATCGTATTTTTATCGCATATTTGTATGGTATTTTCTTTGGTTGTAGCATTATGGCACCCCAAAACATTAAAATGAAATATAGGTAATAGGTATATATAATCCATTTTAACAAAGATTAATATTTTTTGAAATTATGAGTTACTTCGCAGAAGTTAGCTAAGAAATTACATCGCACGTTGGTAAAAACGAAAAATGGCTGCTTTAAATATGTGCGCATTCTCTGCCGGCCTGAAAGCGACAAGCGAGCCGCGGAAGGGGTGAAACAGCGTGGGCTGATTGATGGCTCAATACAAAGGACGTTCTTTGAGAAACGCCGGTAGTCCATTTTTTTTATTTTTTTTTATGTCAGATATCGACACACGAGCATGAGGTTCACTTGATGGTAGGTGACACCCCAGCCACAGAACATCGGTCAATGATACGCTGTCGATCCAATTTCTTTTTTACTTCGAGCATTCGGAAATCCATAGACTGAAACCGAAACGCGCAATATGCACTTCACGGCTTTTCCATCTATGAACGGTAGTTCGTTACCCGGTCGGAATTTAGATATTCTTCCCACCCGATCAATGCCAGAAGTTACCAGACGTAGGAAAACATGCTTACAGAAAATTATAAGCATGTGCTCCCGGTGGGAATCGAACCCACGACCCATCGATGCGCATGGCAGGTGTTCTACCGAACGGGCCAACGAGCCCGTTAAAATCTATATTACATGATGATATTACAGACCTAGTCCATATTTGGCGCACTTACCCTATATAAGATAAATATTTTTAATTTCATTTTTTATTTTGAGGTGCTGTTTACGTCAAGACCAAAGGAGGGAACCCTGTAATACAAATAGGCTTGTACAGATTTAAGAAAGCCAGCGGGGGTCGTCCACCGCTCACGAGATGGGTTTGTATTAAGGAACAATTTGGATGCAAAGCAAAATTAACGACGCTTCGCGAAATTATTATACATCATAATGATCACAATCATTAAGCTAAAAAGGAGAACTAAACTATAAATAAATATGTATAATATAATGTTAATTATACTATAAAACTTAGTACATTCTATGATAATGCATTAAACATAATGTGAATTAAGAAATTATTTTTGGTGTTGTTTTTTTTACTTATCTAACATTAGACTAAGTTTTATAACATAAAATATATTTTAAACGATACATATAAATAAGTTTTATTATATTATTTATACGATAACATAATGTAATGTGTAGTAATGCCAAGACGAGTGCATATTGCTTACACTGTTAAAAAGTTGGCATGTTTAATAAGTACTGAAAATGAAAATTCGGACTTTTTAGTACTGTACAGACCGAAATTATAAGGGTAAAAATAATACAAAATATAATCATTGATGAAAGTAGAAGAAGCGGAAGTGGTATGTAAGAATCGGAGCATATGGAATTCCGTGATCACTGCCTACCCCAATAGGAAAGAGGCGTAAAGTATATGTATGTATGTAAAAAAAATACTATGAAATGCTTCGAGAAAAGGTAGTGCCCTGCGAACAATATGCACACATAGAAATCAACAACAATTCTTATATGCCAGCACATTATTCATGAGCCCATTGCCCATAAGTTGCCCATTGGATCCAGATTTTTACATCTGTTATTATTGAGTAACAGTAACAGGTGTAACAGATATCATGTTTGACCTGTTATCACCCATGTCTAATACATATACATTTCTATGTTAATATTATGGTTCATAAAATTATAAAAACTATTGGAAATTACAGTTTAATATGAAGAATTATGAGTTACTTCATAGAAGTTAGCTAAGAAATTACATCGCACGTTGATAAAACGAAAAATGGCCCCCGTGTTTATGTGTACGTTCCTGATTGGCGGCTCAATACAAAGGACGTTCTTTGAGAAACGATAGTCCATATTACAGGCCTTGTCCATAATTGGCGCACTTACCCTATACGAGTATATGGTCAATATTTTTAATTTATTTTTTTATTTTGAGGTGCTGTTTACGTCAAATCCAAAAGAGGGAACCCTGTCATACAAATAGGATTGTACAGATTTAAGAAAGCTAGCGGGGGTCGTCCACCGCTTACGAGATGGGTTTGTATTAAGGAAAATTTTGGATGCAAAGCAAAATTAACAACGCTTGAGAAGGAAATCATTAAACATCATACGGAACATAATCATTGAGTGCGAAAGGGAAACTAATCCATAAATATATATATAATCGATTAATGGTCATTATATAAAGCTTAGTATATTTTATGATAATATATTTTTTTTGGTTAGAGTTCAATTTGTTATATTGGATGTCGGGAAGATAAATTATTTAAATAGCTTGCTCAGAAGCTCATCTTAAGATGAAGCCCACGGATCACATACAAGTCCAAAAGCCCGGTTTGCCCTATGCAGCCCTAAAAAGAAAAATAAAGTAGTTAATAATACATAGTATATAATTAAGTCCTTAACGTAATCTATACGTATACATATATATAATAAAACTGTAGAGGTCGAATGTTTGTACATAGAAAAAAATGCTAAAAACCGAGTCAGGGGGATGTAAGAAAAGAAATAGAACAAATGTTTATTTTTTCTTTTTCTGACTGTTTATCTGTTTGTCTGTTTGTACGGACTAATCTCCGAAGATACTAAACCGATCATGCAATTTGCACAAATATATTGAGCAAAGCCTGGGGCAACATATATGCTTTGTTTCATCGAAATCGATTATCGGAATGAAAAGTTATCGTCATTTAAATATTATTTTAAAGGCACCATATCAACAAATTGCAATGCGTCGCGTCGAACTTTTTCGAATTGTAGATGACGCCCACGTGAACGAAGTCGTGGCATCAGCAGCATCAGCATCAGCTAGTTATAAATATTATAATCTGCCGTGCCCTCGTCGAGACGAGACAACGAAAGCAAAGTTTGTTTAATTTTCTTACATTTTTTAACTTTTGGAGGACACTACGAGTATTACTTACTATTATTATAAAACTAGGTTTTGGTCATTCTGAGGTTTTCTTAATTGAACTTCTCTGTGAAGAAGCTTCCTTTACTATAAAAGTTGGTGAAACTTATTTTTGTAGCCGTTGCTCGCTTTTTAATTGGAATTTAATAGGAGTTAACCAAGAGCTCTACATATTTGACTGGTTTCCCTTTCTTACGACGTTTCTTACACCCATACGATACGTCGTACTTTATTATAAGAACTTGTACAGAATGGAATTGCTTACCAGCGTTCAATTACCTGCAGAGCAGGGATTGAATACCGGTAAATTTAATATGAGAGTTTAACCGAAATAATAAAGGTTTTTGTTAATATTCTTTTGTTTTTAGTCAAATTTACCGAAAACAAATAATGTGGCAAGTTTACTCTGTATTTCTCTTTAAAACTAATATCATGGTATCTCAGTCGGATAAGTAATCTGGAAAATACACAACAAGCGTAATCCACCTTAGGCTACGCTATCACCTTTCACCAGGTAGCAAGTGCAGGTGAAGTAGCAGCTAATCGTTTGGAGCATTTTCATGCTGATAATATAAATATATATTTTAAACCATACATAATTATATTGTCTTTTATTAACGCGAGTATCACACATTTAAATAAAATACTGTATACTGGATTAAAACGGATAAAAGAGGACACCGTTAGTCAATATTGTCATAATATAGAAAATTACAATAAATATCAACTCCGTAGGAATAGATGGCGTTAATATGGCAACTTTGTGACATTTCAAAAATCAGACAACTGTCATCTTTCTGTCTGCCCGTGACCACGGTTGCCTAAAAGCATCCGAAACATCGGGATAAATAATTAAAACAATATAAATAATAAATCTCGTTTTAATCCGGTATACAGTATTTTATTTACACCATACATCATTGTTTTTGATTTCAGGTTTTATTTTCGTCAAATCCCAAAGAGGAAATCCTGTCATACAAATAGGCACGCACAGATTTAAGAAAATCGGCAAGAGTTCACCACCGCTTACGAGATGGGTTTGTACTAAGATAAAATTTGGATGCAAAGCAAAATTAACAACGTTTGAGGAAAAAATCATTAAATATCATAAGGAACATAATCATTGAGTGGAAAAGGGAAACTAATCATTCATCATAAACGGATCATTATTTGTACCTATAAAGCTTATTAGTGCATTTTATGATAGTGCATCATTAGCCGCGTACTGACCAAGCGAGCGGCTTCGCGAGGCAGCCTCGGACATTTGCCGCAGTAAGAGGCGGCCTTGGTCTGTAAGTTTTCTAATCCGAGGCCTCACGCGGTAAGGCCGAGCCACAGTGAGCATCGACGCTCAGTTTAACTTGAACGAAGAAGCGAGGCAAAACGTCGTAACTATCGTCTTGAGTGAGTGCGGCAAACGTACTGAGGCGCCTTTGAGCATCGACAAAAACCGACAACACTCGGCTCGGTCGAGGCAGCGCGTGCGTTAGCTTCGGGCGAGGCACGTCTTGACCGACCGAGGATTTGCCTCGCGAAACTGCTCGCGAGGCTGCTCGCTCAATCAGTACTCGGCTATTGACATAGTATGATCGAAGTAGTGCATTAAACATAAAGTGAATTAAGTAACTATTTTTGGTGTTTTTTTTTACCTTCTTCAAACATTAGGTACAGTGAATTATAACATTAAATAGATTAAAAACGATACATATAAATAAGATTTGTTTTATTTTTAGGCGCTATTTTCGTCAAGTCTCGACTTGGAAACCCTGTTATACAAATAGGTGAACACAGATTTAAAAAAGCCAGCGGTAGCCGTCCACCGGTTATGAAGTGGGTTTGTATTAAGTCGAAAGTCGGATGCAAGGCAAAATTAACAACTTTGGACAAAGAAATCATCAGATATCTTAACAATCACAATCATTAAGCGCTGCCGCAAATAAGGCTACCAGTGGTCGCCACATGTAGCCATTGATGGCTGCTACAAGCGGATATGATATTGCATACATTTTATATTACATCGGTGCACACTAAGCGCTCAAGTGGTTGTGACTACTTCCGGAACTACCCACAAATGCCTCCCACGTACTGACGGCCACAGCGGCAGGCTAATCCTCGCCCTATATTTATTCAAGTGGCCGTGTCTGAACTTGTGGCTACTAGACATTGGTGTCATAACTATAGTGAGATACGATATTTATAAATAAATATTAAAGTATTTAAATAATAATAAACAATAAATAAATTATAATTAATATATATTTTTTTGCGTTATATTTAAACACATGTCCTGAGTCCTTATTTGTGTATTTGTAACCACTCCTCTGACTGGCTCGGCCATTATTGAATTTCTTGTTGCCATAATTTAGAGGGACAACATGTTCTGTGATCACTCGGTAGAGAAAATAATAAATATATAATATAAGACGCGAATCGGTAAATCATATAAAATACTTTTCACTGCTGGGCTAAGCTTTTCAATATCAGCAGCTCATTAGATCGCATTGTCATTGGCTCAAATTGTCTAGACTAACTCTTTCCGATTGGCTTTTTCCTTTGGAGTAACGTAGAAGTATATCATTCTGTATCTTCGGATAAGCTTTCATCTGAATTTTACCGACAGACATCGCGATTGAGATGACTTAAATTACAGCCAGTCTGAAATTTCCACGTGACTCTGCTTATTAAGTCGTACAAGCTACTCTTTGGAAACAGTGGTATTTTTATATCGATATGACGAAAGAATCACCAAAAAGCCTCCTCATTTCTCAGAAACGATGTAATATAGGCATTTATTTTTATTTTAGGCGTAATGTTTGTCCAGTCTCGAAATGGAAATCCTGTTGTACAAATTGGTGAATATAGATTTCGAAAAGGCGGTGGTTGTCGCGGACCTATCACACGATGGGTTTGCATAAAGGATAGATTCGGATGCAAAGCGAAAATTTCGACGATCAACAAAGAAGTCGTAAGATATAACAATGTGCATAATCACTGATCGACAACGATTACGGAAAAAGGGATTTCTAAAAAAAAATTGTATAATTAAATTAAGAAAAATTGTGTCTACATTTTTTCTCCATTCGTCTTTAGTTCTTTTTATTTATACTTTTCCGTATATAGGTTGAAATAATTGTTCAGTTATATTAAGATAATTTAATACTTTTATCTCTGAAAATAAGTTTGAAGTGGAGTTTTACAAAAATGTAATCAATTTCAAAGGAACGATGACTTACTATGATAATGTATTAATGTCCGCAATTATTTTGTAGAATATTAATTTAAAATATTTAAGTACATATTGTAACTCCTCCAAAATATGCCATTCATATCTTTTTTTTATTTCACGAAAAAGGATGAGTGTCGTATTTTGGAGGACATTTTCATCGCAAAATGTGGTTCTTCAGACGAATTTGATAAGTATTATTAATTTCGTAATTATTAAGAGAAAATTAAATATGTTATTTTTCTTTCGAAATCTATACTTATTTTGATATACACTTAATATATATTATTATTGTATTTTTTTAAACTTTTAAAGTTGTCCTTATCGAAAAAAGCCAATAAGAGATCATTGAATTTGAAGAACATTTTATTGAACGCAGTCATAAAATAAGAAGTCTGTATCGTGCTTGGAAGTTAACATGGGTAAATTAAAAAGGTATTTTTCTTGATATAAAGGGTAACTTGATCTAAGTACAAAGGGTATTGATTTCTTGGCAAAAGAACTTAGTACAAATGATTTTTTTTTCATTCTTAATATGCGGAATAGCAGCCGACGCTCAAATATTTAGAGTTATATGGTAGCTATCATATCTAATACAAAGCAGATGCTGATAATAACTTTTCTCTCTTAACTCCAGACTGATCCTAATATATCTGTGAAAATTACATGAAAATCAGTTCAGTATTTTCGTGAACAAACAGACGGATAAAAAATTTATGTATTCTATTATTATAATAGATTAAAATCTTCTCTCAATTTCAATAAAAAAGGTTCCGTTTCTGGTACGGAAACCTAAAAAAAATCTAGATTTGATTATGCTATTTCCCCACTTCTACAATACTGCAGTCCATACCATGCAGTGTTATGGACATAAATTAGTACAAAAAAGCGTGCGTGACGTGAGCTATCAATTGCGGAAGATGGAGTTCCGAACCCTAATTTATTTTCTGCATATATTTTTCCGATATTTTATTAGTTATTCCATTATTCGCGACATTGACGAATCCAACAAATAAGATATCAGATCATATCATATCAAATAAGGTGCAGCCGTTCTTAGGTTGTAAATGGTGTAACTAACACGACTTCGTTTTAAATATAGTAAATGATATAGATGGGTACGTTCAATAAAACGACTTAGGAGTTGTTGAATTAAAAAATGCACTTAGATTGAAATGTAATGACTAATATTTCAGACATAGTATATCAGACTTCACGGAGCGGTCGGCCAGTGATTGAAGTGCGTGGATATCGTTACAATATGTGGACTGGGAGTCAGGGAAAGTTACGCGTGCGTTGGGTTTGCGTCAAGGTTCACTCCGGCTGTCGAGGTACCATTGTCACAATCGAAGATCAAATGGTCAAATGCACTCCACATAATCATTGATTTTGGGTCTTATCCGTTTATTTTACTAACTAACCGAATAAACTACAGCGAAATTGTATCAAATCGATTTCCTTTATTTTTAAGCTAGCCGAGCGTACTTACCTTAAAACTTATATCCTTGGGACTTTTTCATCTTTGGTATGTTATGATAATGCTATGAAAAAATACGAATTATAAGAAAACGTAAAGTTACAGGTCATTGTTGTGCCAAAATTATAGTCTATATTTTAGACTATAATATTGGCATAAATTATTACTTTGTGCATCGAAATCTTAAGTTACTCAACATAATATCAAAACAAGTAATTGTGATGATAACTTGTTTCAAGAATAAAATTTAAAAAAAGGATCTTATAGTTATATTATGAAGGATATTGTAGTTACATTAAAGATGCTATAATTACAAATCTTTTGCTATTGTAAAATGTCTTTATAACTATGCGTGTATTTGCTTGGAAGAGTTAGATTTCTCTCGTTTGTCTAAGCCATTAAGCGAAGATATAACATGCTTATATTTATTTTAGTCCTAAATTCAAGTTACTCAAAGACAGTTTTTTGCATGTTAGTGTCAAGATATCGTAAGCGATTACGCTAAATGAGAACAGTGTAATGTAGTTGTTTACATTCTCATAAAACCTTACAGTATTATAGGGGTAATAATTTCTTTCAACTAACTAACTTGGGCTTTAAAGAGCAAGTAGCTTGAGGCGACTAGTCTTGACTAGATACATGCTGCATAGCTAGCATGTGTGCATAGCTAGTACTTCTCTATACGAACGGGAACCAAGCAGCTTTGCTAAAACCGTTATGCATGGACACAAAAAAAAGTGATATAGAATGATACTAAACCGGCATAAAGAACTAAAAAAGCTGAAAAGAAAAATATAAAGCTGTTGTAATAACATTAATTATAATATATAAATCGTCGATATAATTTATTTTTAAGCATTAATAATTATTTATATTTGAAGTTGATGTTATCACGATGAATGTAAAGTCTTAAAATGAATAAAATTGCGTGAGTGATATTATTTTATTAAAATGAATAATAATAGGATCCAATTACTACAGTTATTTTCCTTACAATTTTAGGAAAGATGTCATTTTTGTATACTGAGTATTATTGCCTCATTCTGGATCTGCTGTATAGTATAGTGCTGAAAAACAGAAAAACAGTAATGTATATATAACGATGGTGACGTAAGTTTTTTTTGCAATAAGAATATTTTCTAACGCTGTGCGTATATGCCTTTGCTTTTAGTTGATTCTTTCATTCTAATAAAAATACATTGACTGATTAGATAGTAAACATATTATACCTTGCAGTTGCTGCCTTCTCGTTGTCACGTTTCGGCAAGCCTGTGATTGAGTACCAGGGAGAGCGATTCTATAAGAACTCAGGCAGTCGAGGATTGAAGCTACTATGGCGATGCGTTAAAGCCCGAAGTAAGGCTTGCCGAGCGACACTTCATACCGTTAGTAATCGCATATATAGTGTGAACAATGAGCATTCACACTGATTCCAATCAAAGCGGTTGGATTAAATAATATATGTCGGAAATAGGAAGGAGTATCTAGTCAATTTACATTATTTAAATAATTTGTTATTTTATTGAATTATTCAGTGAAAGTACGGTCCTTCAAGTTAAAGACCAAAGTGTAGGTAATTAATGTAGGATTTTTAGTTGGCAATTATCCAAATATCTAGTAGAAAATACGTAGATTATCTCAAATTTGGTATTAACTATTCTAGAATTTAAGTATATTAATACTTAAATAAATTATGTGAAACTAGGTACGTGAATAATAAGTAAATAACAACTAAGTTAATACATCTAACGTTAAAAATAGCTGGTTTCTTCCATAAAATACTGTTTAAAATGTTTTAGAAAATAAATTTAGAATGTTTGATAATTTATAATATTTCTCCATGTGGCATGGTTCAGATAAAGTAGGATGTATGAAGTCCAATAATAATTAATTATGTTCTATGACAATTTCTTTTTGCAAAATAGCACCTACCGTCAAAAAAACATAAATACATCTAAAACTTATTTCAGGTTAGCTAATACAGCCTGTAAGTGATCGCTTTTTAGCGATAAAGCCGCCTATTTTTTCCTATTTATGTTATTATTTTCGGTATTATGGAAATACCGAAACAGACCGACTCATGGAACACGTTCAAGTGGCTACAGATTCCGTGTTACAGTTAATCCCCTCCGCAGAAATCGTGATCCTCGGTGATTTCAACGCCCACCACGCCGAATGGCTTGGCTCACGTACTACCGACCATGCGGGGAGATCTGTACATGACTTTGCTTTGGCATATGATCTGACTCAACTGGTATCTGCGCCTACGCGTGTCCCAGATGTTGAAGATCATATGCCTTCCCTGTTGGACCTCATATTGACCTCTCATCCGGACCATTATCAAGTTTCCGTTGACGCCCCACTAGGTTCATCGGACCATTGCTTGATCCGGAGTATGGTGCCGCTAGCTCGCTTAAAACGACCGCGTTCTGCTGGTTGCCGACGCGTGTGGCATTATAGGTCAGCCGACTGGGATGGTATGCGCTCTTTTTTTGCATCTTACCCTTGGGGGCAGATTTGTTTTTCGCCGGACGATCCCAACGTTATTGCTGATTCTGTCGTCGATGTAGTGCTTCAGGGAATGGAACTTTTTATTCCTTCCTCTGCGGTGCCCATTGGTGGCAAATCCCGGCCTTGGTTTGGTCGATCTTGCAAAATGGCGTGTCGCCGGAAGCAGGAATGTTACCAAGCCTGGGCCGAAGCATCAACGTCTCGGGATGAAAAAACCAGCACCCTTAAAAAGGAGTACAACTCTGCCTCAAGGGCCTTCAAAAGAGCTATTGCCAAAGCAAAGTCTGAGCACATTGGCAGAATTGGCGAGAGATTGGTGCGCCTTCCTTCGGGAACTCGTGCGTTCTGGTCTCTCGCTAAGGCTGTCTTAGGGAATTTCTGTCAGCCCTCTCTTCCAACCCTGCACGGGAGAGATGAATCGCTGGCCCATGCCGCAAAAGAGAAGGCCGATCTTCTGGGCACACTCTTTGCGTCCAACTCGACTTTGGACGACCGGGGAAAGCCACCGCCGACCATCCCGCGGTGTGACAGCTCTATGCTAGACATACAATTTCATCAGAGCTCAGTGCGAAAAGCACTTCTTTCTTTGGACGTCCATAAGTCGAGTGGGCCCGATGGCATCCCTCCAATCGTATTGCGCTCATGTGCTCCTGAGTTG
Organism: Anthocharis cardamines; assembly: GCA_905404175.1. Lineage (NCBI taxonomy): Eukaryota > Metazoa > Arthropoda > Insecta > Lepidoptera > Pieridae > Anthocharis > Anthocharis cardamines. The sequence goes on from FR989959.1 coordinate 9,792,564, forward strand.
GCTCCGGTTCTAACGCGTCTTTTCCGGTACTCCTATTCATTAGGCGTCGTCCCGAACTCCTGGAAGACAGCTAAAGTGCACCCAATCCCGAAAAAAGGCGACCGCTCAGACCCATCCAACTACAGACCTATAGCTATAACTTCCTTGTTCTCCAAGATAATGGAATCCATTATCAACTGCCAGCTCTTGCGGTACTTAGAGGAGCACCAGCTGTTAAGCGACCACCAGTACGGTTTCCGTCGGGGTCGCTCGGCTGGTGATCTGCTAGTCTACTTAACGCACAAATGGGCAGAGGCAATCGAGACCAAGGGGGAGGCGTTGGCTGTCAGTTTGGATATAGCGAAGGCCTTTGATCGGGTGTGGCACAAGGCGCTTCTTTCGAAGCTTCCTTCTTATGGGCTTCCCGAGAAATTGTGCAATTGGATAGCCAGCTTTCTTGAGGACCGTAGCATTAAGGTCGTTGTCGACGGTGCATGCTCGGACCCAAAACCTGTGAATGCTGGTGTTCCACAAGGCTGTGTGCTATCTCCTACTCTGTTTCTTCTGCATATCAATGATATGCTGCAAATCAGTGGCATTCATTGCTATGCGGATGACAGTACTGGAGATGCCTCATACTCCGGCCGTGCAAATATTTCTCGAGAACACGTCGACGAGTTCCGGAACAAACTTGTGTCTGAAGTCGAGACTTCTTTATCCAAAGTTTCGGACTGGGGTCGACTTAATCTAGTCCAATTTAACCCTAAAAAGACACAGGTTTGCGCGTTTACCACTAAAAAGAATCCCTTTGTCGTTTCTCCTCAATTTGAGGGCACTCACTTATCAGCCACAGCCAGTATCGGAATTCTCGGTATCGACATATCGAGCGACGTTCAGTTTCGCGGTCATCTGGAAGGGAAGGCCAAATTGGCCTCAAAAAAGCTTGGTGTGCTCAATAGAGCGAGACGGTATTTCACAGCGGGCCATTGCCTACAACTGTATAAGGCACAAGTTCGGCCCCACATGGAATACTGCTCTCATCTTTGGGCGGGAGCTCCCCAATACCAGCTCCTTCCTTTTGACCGCATTCAACGTAGAGCGGCTCGAATCGTCGACGACCAGGCTCTCTCCGATCGGCTTGACCCTTTGGCGCTACGTAGAGATGTCGGATCACTCTGCATCTTCTATCGTATCTATCATGGTGAGTGCTCAGAGGAATTGTTCGGATTAATCCCAGCCGCTAATTTTCACCACCGCACCTCGCGACAAAACTCCAAGTTCCACCCGTACCATCTTGACGCTTGGAAGTCTAGCACTGTGCGCTTTATGCGCAATTTTCTTCCACGCACTACGCTTTTGTGGAATGAGTTGTCGCCAGCGATTTTTCCGAACCGGTACGACTTGGGGACCTTCAAGAAGAGAGCCTATTCCTACCTTAAAGGCCGGCAACGCAACTGCAAGTCCTCTGGTGTTGCAGATGTTCATGGGCGGCGGTGTTCACTTTCCATCAGGTGAGCCGCAGGCTCGTTTGCCCCCTATATTATAAAAAAAAAAAAAAAAAAAAAAAAAAAATTTTTTAAAATTATGTGGTGTGCAATAAAAATATATTTTATTTTATTTGAATCGGGTAGCTACCACGCAGGTGGCGTAGAATTAAAGATAGGATAGGTACTATTTTATAAAGTGTTTGTGTGTTTGAATAATGTTATCTATGACTTTGAATTTATTGATATTTAAATTAATGTATAAATATTAAATACAACATTCCATCAATAAAGATACAATTCTTTAGGCATAGATTAATAATTGGTCTCCGCGCGCTACGACTAGATACCGTTGGCGGCTTGAAAAATGCGGCAACAAATACTACGCCGTATTCGGCGTACTACCGGAGCATAATGCCGGTTTGCGTAGTCAAACTATAAAAATAATACTACAAGAAACAAGAAAGATACTGGCATCACATACCATCAGTAAGTATTGTATAAATCGTCATAAATTTCAGAGTAAAATAATATAACGAATCTCAGTGTTTTACACACACTACAATATTGAGTTGCCGCATTCAGGAACCTGCTTTTTCTTTATAGCGCAGTATCTAGTCGTAGCGCGCGGAGACCAATTATTAATCGATGTCTTTAGGTACGTTTTTATAACTAATACAATCAGATGTTATATTACGGTTTTAAAACTTTTGATATAGTTTGAAATAGTAATTTAATTGTAATTTAAAGTTCAATTATATTATTGCTTCTTGTTATTCTCCATTTTCATATACTGTACGAGTAGATATGTCCAAAGCATATTTTGTTATAAAATGTCAAAATTCTGAGAAAATAAAAATCGCATGTTGATCAGAGATACCTCCGTACTTTTTTGGATATTTAAGCACTTGTTTGATGTAATCCTGTATATTCAGTATATATTGTATATTTAAAATAAATATGTCTGTCTTCATTTAGTATTATATTAATTTACCTCTTGATAAAATATCTACTGTGCACCACCTTTGAAGAAAAAAGATCGTAACTGATTATAAATCCAGCACGTGAATGTTCAATTGCTGTCATCAATTATAGGTCCTATGGTCCTGGATTTTTGTTACTATTCTACTAAAGGATGCTACTTAGGTTACCATTGCAACGTTGTTATTTGTCAAAAGAAATCATACACTTACAATTTACATACATACGCCTCTTTCTCATTGGGGTAGGCAGAGATCACGGAATTCCATATGCACACAGTGACATACCCGTATACTGTGCGGTTATGGTTGTTTTTACGATATTTTTAGTTTATGAAATACAAGAAATACGCCCCGGCTTCGCATAATATAGTTACTCGGCGAAGTTGTAGCTTTCTAACGGTGAAAGAATTATTCAAATCGGTCGAGTAGTTTTTGAGTTAAATAACAACAAACAAACAAATCTTTCCTCTTTATAATACAATATTATACTTAATAGAATAAGCTTTATACAGTTTTATTAATTTACTTACAGGTATTATATTTGAAAAGACGACACGGGGCAACGCCGTCATTTTGTACGAAGGTTACAGGTACTTGCTGTATAGTTTAAGCGGAGTGAAAATAATTTGGCGGTGCAATCGATGGTCCTCTGCGTGTAGGTCCCGTATCGTCACTGTGGATAACGAGGTGGTTGACATGAGGAAGGACCATAATCATTAATTATATTATTTTATTGTATACTAGGGGACCCGACAGACGTTGTCCTGCTACTATGAACTTCCTACAAGCTTAACGAAAAATTGTTACCAGCCTTACCGCTGACTAGGGTTGAATTCCCAAGTTATTGATGTTGAGACGTATGGAAGTTGTTGAAGAAATTATATAGTACGATTAAGATTTGTATTCTATCGGCCTTTTTCATAAACGTATTATAAGCTTAGTTAAAATATTTTTTGTCTCGCTCTATCTTATATAAAAAGACGACATAACGAAAAATACGTTAATGAATAAAACCGATAGTCTGTAATGATTTATATAAAAAAAAAAAAAAAAAAAATGGTCTATACTCGTATGTTATTCGTATATCGACCGAGGTATGGTGAATAAGCAACTATTAAAATCAAGTTTAACATTTGCAATTAGTATTCAATTTAATACACGACAATCTATTCTACTAATACCCAAAATACTAAGATATTTTACATCGACTGACTCTACGTCGTAGGGAGGTTACGGCGTAGCATTGATTTGATTTCAGTTTGTTCGATCACTCCTGATTGGTCTATTTGATCGCAAGTAAAATCTGTTTATGTATTCCAGAAATACAATTTGTGAAAACACCAAAAGGAAATCCGGCCATTGTATATAGAGGGAATAGATATTGGCTGTATAGTAACGGTTACAAGAAAACTTGGCGTTGCAATAAGTGGAATAAAGGGTGCAGGGCCTTTATAACTACATACGAAGACGAATTATTGACTACCAGAGATTTTCATAACCATACCACCATTTAGTGATGGGTATTCCGATAATGAGTGATTTCTCATTTCACTCAGCAAACATTTAATTTAAAAAATAACATTTGTTTTTCATTCATATTTAATGTACACACCTAATAAATAATGATGGGCTTGTTGGCGTATTCACACCGGTAGAACACCTGCCGTGCGCATCGATGGGTCGTGGGTTCGAATCTTACCGGGACGACATGTTTATAATTTTCTGTAAGCATGTTTTCCCCACGTCTGGTAACTTCGGGCAATGATCGGTTGAGAGGAATATCGAAATTCCGACCGGGCAACGAAACACCGTTCATATATGGAAAAACCGTGAAGTGCACATTGCGCGTTTCGGTTTTGTTTCGGAATGCTTGAAGGAAAAAGTTATTTACCATTAAGTGAACCTCATGCTGGTCTGTCGATATCTAACATAAAAAATAATCATTTGTTAATTTTTATATTTTATTTTATGTTTAATTAATATTAATTTAAAATTTAGCTTGTTTAAACAATAGTAACAATAGGCCCGAGAGGAGAGCGGCTCCGTGGCTTCCTTCTGCGTGAGGTGTACGCGAAGGAATGCCATGCGCTAGAGGTGACGCCGGAGTCGCAGTAGTGCTTCGGCACGGGGGTTGGCCAGTCTTCAAGACCGGCGAGTGGTGGGTCCCGCGGACTCCTCCCATGTAGAGCATGGGAAGGATGCACAAGCGGGACGAGGAGGGGGCCGTATGGTCTGACCGCCGGGTCTCGCGGTAGTATGCTATGGCTATCCCGTGGGCCCCATTATGGCGGATTGAGGGGTGAGGGGTTTTAGTGGGTAGCTCCCAATGACCCAGCTGCCTGGAGCAGAAGGCTCATACAGGCAGACTGGTAGGGTGAGTCCCACACTCCCTGCGTCCTTGCACTACCCCGACGCAGTGGGTGCGTAAACTGCATTTCCCCTCGTTAATAAAAAAAAAAAAAGAGACTCTACACCAATCACAATGAAGCGACACGATCAGTCGAATCGTTTTTGTGACTTGCGTTCTAACCCCGCTGTTTTTTTTTCATTTTTTTAACGATATGCGGTGAAAGTTGATTTTAAAAATATGGAATTAGGACTGGCTGAAAAGCAGCGCTGTGCAAACCCCGGTTTGTCAGCTTTTTATTAGGAGTTTTAGTATTTAAGCTTATTATTTTTATTATTATCAAATTATGTGTGTACTTGTGGTGGTAAAGATCATATTATTATTATTTCTAAAAATAGCACCTGGAGTTGTTATTATTAAATCACGGCGTGTGGCCTGTTGCTCGGAGTAACATAACCTTATCCTTTTCTCTCCTTTCCACTTTTGCACATATAGAAGATCGTCAGCCGGCCAAGCATGACCACCACGAGATATCTCGCGGACGAGAGAAGACAAACTAAGATGTAAGATATCTCGATATATTATATCTCGACATCGACAATTTTGATAGAAAAGATATCTCGATCGACAAATATATCTATTTTTGATATTAAAAGTCGAGTTTTAAGTGTAATTATCATGTTAGACCCGGAAGAAATAAAGATATATTCGATTAAAACACGAGAAAACGGTCGACAAAAATTTTGTCACGGTGGTCATGCTAGGCCGGCTGGACTCCATTTGTTGTCGATATTCACCAACTTCTGCAATTAAGCAAGGCGTTTCATTTGAAATAATGGAACGGCTCAAGATAATTGTGTTTTATTGTATTATCTTTTATTAACGCGAGTATAAAATAAAAAAAAAAAACAAAAAAAATACTTATAAAATAATTTATACCGGATTGAAACGCTCAGTATGCCACGTTTGCTAAAATTCCGAAACGTCGGGTCGGGTAAATAATATAAATAATAAATCGCGTTTTAATCAGGTAAGAAGTGTTTTATTTAAATGGTGGTGTTTTATTACAATAACAAAATATAATACTTAAGTTTATTTTGACATTGAACTGTTTTATAAATCTAGTACGTTATATCATCAATAAAATTAATTTACTCATATATAAATCGTGTTTGATTTTTGAACAAAAAAAGTTTAATACTTTTAGCTTTAAAAAACCTTTAATGCTTTTATTATGATACTAGTTGTTTATTCGATCACTGTATTATATCTTTGTCTTCAACCAGTTCTCAATTTTTTTTTTTTTTTATAGAAGCAGAGTTCACGACCTCGTCTCAAGGCCGGCCCGTGGTACTGTTCAGGAATCAGAGGTACAACTGGGGTCGTAGCGGTAAAAAAGGTGTCCTTTGGAGGTGTGTCAAAAAGGGCGAGGGTTGTCGCAGTACAATATTTAGTGATGTAAATAATGTTATCGTTCGTATTAAAGGCGACCATTCTCATCGTTAAAAAAAGTAGTCTAGTGTATTTGTTCCTAACCCTTTGCACTTCAGTGGTGACTCTCGCTTATCATGTGGTTTGATGCGGGAACTCAATGAAAAAGTCCCGGAGTGCAAAGGGTAAGAATATCTAAGAATACTGTGGTACGGTCAGCAACAAAAGTTGATTTTGATATTTCAGGACTTAAGTCTGTCTTTTTTGAGCAGTACAACATGGTTCTTTTTAAGTCTCAATTAAATAGGCATCTCCTAGATAAGTCATAAGAAATATAATAAGAATAGATTTATTAGGCACAAAACAAACAAAAAATGAGAAGAAATAAAAATATAAAATCAGTAAAACATAATAAATAAAAATTAGTTTGCTAGCTACCTAAATGGTGACGTTACTCAGCTTGTGCTATGTCAATACTCTTGGCATAGCGCTGGTTTTCAGAACCACACCAATGTTGAGGCATCAGCCAAAAATGACAAAAGGTACAGTAATACTTAACCTATTTCCTATGAGATAACAATTATTAAACAGTTTAAATAAAAAATAAAAATAAAGAAAAAACGTAATTTGTCCAAAATTAAACCAATAAACTGTGACTGCAGTGACTATATGTGTAGTTGTGAGTGTGCATGTTGTGTGTGTGTGTGTATGTATATTTGTTGTGTGGAGTTCACAATAATATAATGTATACAACGCAATTAAGCTTCTCCTATAAATTGTTTTAGCAGTATTTCCTTATATTTATTTTTGAATTTTTTTTTTGACATTGACATTTTTGACATGGAAATTAAATAGCGGGAAAACGCTTGCTATTCTACAATTAAAAAAAGTAGCTGTCTTATAAATATTCCTATAATTAATAATTATGAGTGTTGTGTACCAATGTTTTATTAATAAATATTTTTTGATACTTAAGAGATTGAACTTAGATCTGTTGTTCTAACTCTTTAATTGTATTTTTATGACAACATATGGTATAGAAAAATGTGAACTATTTTAATATTGTGTAAGAACAATTTCAGTAACGGTCTATTATATTTATTCAGCAACTCAAACATAACAATTATGTATTAAAATTTATATCTTACGATTAGTATTATAGATTGTAACTAATTTAAAATAAAGTTTACTGATGGTAGATGTATTTTGATTATACCTCAGCCACAGAACAAGTCAATGATACGCTGTCGACCTACTTTTTGGTTCGAGCATTCGGAAATAAATAGACTGAAACCGAAACGCGCAATATGCACTTCTAGGTTTTTCCATCTATGAACAGTGGTTCGTTACCCGGTTGGAACTTCGATATTCCTCCCACCCGTTCAATGCAAGTTACCAGACGTAGGGAAGACATGTTTACAGAAAATTATAAACATGTCCCGGTGGGATTCGAACCCACAACCCATCGGAGCGCACGGCAGGTGTTCTATTGAACGCGCCAACGAGCCCGTCAATAATTTTTAGATTATTCAGCATAAAATACAATATATGTATTGTTCAGTGCTAAAACTTGAAATTATTAACTATGAAATTTTAAGTTATTCAATTTTAAAATTTAAGCACAAAAATACCGAAGTTATACAATATCGACGTAATTAATATTTCTATACATATGTAAATAATTTTAATTAACACCAGTAAAATATATCAAATAATGTAACCCAGAGTCCCGATATATTAATTATAATTCCAAACTCCTTACAGAGGAAGCCTTCTTCACTACAACTCGAACAGGAAAGCCAATGCTCGTAGTTGGGAACCACCGGTACTATAGACACAGTAGTTACAAGGACGGCAGTCCGAAGTGTCTGTATGTCTGCGTGAAATGGTGTTCCGGCTGTCGGAGTTCCATCACCACGTTCGATGGTACCATAATTAAATATGGTAGAGACCATAATCATTGAAATTGTTTAAGATGACTGAAAGTATTATAAATATATTTTAAATGAGACGGGTTTTATTTGATATTCGTAGGGTGCAATGTAGATTTACTATATACAAAATGTCTGTATTACACGCTAATAATGTAGCTTTCTATTGGTGAAAGAATTTTTAAAATCGGTTCAGTAGATTCAGAGATTACTCCCTATAACCTTTTTTCCCTAATTATTTCTGGAATTCCCTATGTTACTCGGTGAAGATGCTCTATAACGGTGAAAGTTAAATCGTTTTTGAATTCTTTATAATATGTATTAGTATAGACAAACACATTTTTTGACATTCGTGGAGTCAAAATCGACAGTCTATCCTTGATCCGTTTGGATGAGAAAGATGAAGGTTGTGATTTGCTTTGAAGAAATTGGTTTTACAATACGAAAATAATGTATGATGATGATGCATCCTATTTAACTGATTTAGTTACAACGCTTTAGGTACTTTACACTTTTTTGTCGCGGCACACTTATCTTTCATAATTTATTGGCGCATAAAGTAAGAAATATAAGTACTTTTATTTAATTTAAACTATTAGTATAGATTTCAAAAATTTGGCGGCACACAAAAGTGGTTGAGAACCACTGACATAATACGCTAGAGAGTTATTATATATAGTCTTTATAGTGATCTACTTTGTGTGTTAGTGTTTAATTGTACTTTTCTTTCTGTAAGTATCTCATTTCCCTACTCGCAATCCAATGGCTCAGACTGAAAATCAGCGCTGTATGGTTGTAGCATCTATAACCGCAGCATACAAGCTGAACTTGAACCATGTGCTCACCAAATATCTAGATTTTTTCTAATATTTAAAATTTATCAGTTATCATTATTAACTTTTTAAAGTTGGATTTGATTTCGATTCAGTTTTGTTTGTCGCCCTGTTTTCAGATATTTTGTTTAGTGTGTCTAGAAGGGGCAACACAATCTTACAAATAGGAAAGTACAGGTTCTACCGGCATACTTTGACGGGCTCGTTGGCGCGTTCGGTAGAACACCTGCCGTGCGCATCGATGGGTCGTGGGTTCGATTCCCACCGGGAGCACATGCTTATAATTTTCTGTAAGCATGTTTTCCCCACGTCTGGTAACTTCGGGCATTGATCGGGTGGGAGGAATATCTAAATTCCGACCGGGTAACGAACCACCGTTCATAGATGGAAAAACCGTGAAGTGCATATTGCGCGTTTCGGTTTCAGTCTATGGATTTCCGAATGCTCGAAGTAAAAATTAGGTCGACAGCGCATCATTGACTGATGTTCTGTGGCTGAGGTATCACCTACTATCAAGTGAACCTCATGCTCGTCTGTCGATATCTGACATAAAAAAAAAAAAAAAAAATACTGGTTACAAGGATTCGGTGAAATGTTTATGGGTGTGCATAAAAAAAAACAATGGCTGTCGTGCCTCCGTGATGAGCATAGATAATACAATTGTTAGAAAAAATAAATTACACAATCACTGATTAAAATGTTTGTAATTTGCTTGTAGTTTAGGAATAATATTTCAGTAAATATAATTCGTAAAATGTCCGAATCATTTTTTCTTTTTATAGAGGATATTTTTTTTGTTTAACTGACGAATTGTTTAAAGTAAAAAACAATGTTTTTTACTTCGGTTGTTTTTAATTTTATATTGATATTTGAATAATTAAATAAAATATTGTCCACATAATAGCCTGCATTTCAGTTCATAGATACTAAACATACACATATTATTATGTATGTAGCAATGCCTCTGAAGGGGCTAATTCCTCACTTATTATTTTACTCTTTGTTTCGTGTTAATTAAAACGATAGTAGATATATGTCTTATATTATTTATAAATATTTTTCTTTCGTGGAACATACTTAAATTATATATTATTCTATGCGTCTTTTTCAGAAGCAATGTTTATGGAGTCATTAAGGGGAACTATAGTCCTCCAAGTTGGAAACTACAGGTATTACAGGCATACTGCATACAAGAAAAACTCGATCAAATGCTTGTGGGTTTGTAAAAAAAATTCCGAATGTCGAGCTTCAGTTATGACTCTAGGCAAGGATATCGTCAAAACGAAGGGACTCCACAACCACGAGTAGTTTATATTTAGATATATTGTGGAGGAAGGAAGGTGTGCTCTTCCTCCAATCTAAAGAGAGGATTCTTGACCAGTCTCAACATTGACTGGCCGGCCCTAAGGCTCCAGTAGTTGATGACGACATACATCTACAGTGCTCCAAAAACTTTGTAGTGCGATTTAGGATTATTGATACGGACTGTAGGCGCAGAATGTATATCTCGGTATAATATCTATATAATATGTAAATAATTAAATGAAAACGTTTGTAATCCAGTTACTTTCAACTCTGAAGCCAGATTTTATTTCAACTTTTTGGTGTTATTATGATAGTGGAAAGATCTGTGCAAGGGCTGCTATATTGATAGATTATTATTTGTGAACGGCATCTTAAATATTGTGCTATAAAATCTGTTTTTATTTTTGTATTTATAAGATAATGACATCAAATAGTTTGTTAACTATGAATAAAATCATGTCGCATAATACTCTTTTCATTTTATATGAAAACTAGTTACCACCGAGTAACAAATCGGATAGCATAAAATCCTTCTTCATGAAAACATACATAACTATGCTAATTTGCACGGTGATTAGTAATAATATTTCTCTTTAATATAAGTTTTCCATAATATTTCTCTTTCAGCTTTAATTCCAATCTTCAGTCTGTCCAGAAAAGGGAAGCCGATCGTTGAAATTGGACAGTTCCGGTTTTATCGTCACAGCCAGTACAAAGACGGTGCCTCAAGATGTCTGTGGATGTGTACAAAGTACCGGTCTGGATGCCGAGCCTCGATCATGACTAGCGGTGATGAAATCATCAAAGTGACTAGGTCACATGATCACGTTTAGTGCGCACTGTATTTTAATGTTAGTTAAAATTTATGTTGTTGAATGTATGTTATTAAATGTTGCTAATGTTTTGATTGTCCTTCAATAAAAGTTTTATTAGCTGAGTCATATGATGAATGGAATGTATTTTTTTAAATAAAATATAAATTAATGAATGTTACCAAATAAGTATACTTTTTATTTATTACCAGCTGATGCCCGCGACTTCGTTCACGTGGGTTACATCTTAAGCTGATCAGAGCAAGCTATTCAAATGAATAAATTTTTCCCGACATTCCGATTTCGTTGAAACAAAGTTTTATGTTGCCCCAGACTAAGCTGTGTGTCAAATCTACATGAAAATTAGTTCAGTATCTTCCAACTGTGGAGTGAACAGACAAGCAAAGCGTTCAAAATGATTTTTGACCTACAGTATCGTCTCCTCTCAATTTCTTGTAAAAAATTTAAATGTACAGAAATTTGATTCTACTGTTTTATTATATGTTCAATGTACATAATATAAACTTAGATATAGATAGATAAAGTGGTAGGTACTAACCAATTTTTTTATATTGTTATTGTAAGTTGAGGCTTATAGTAACTATAGTACTTAAAGTTTCAGCTTAATGAATTTAAAGTTAGTTTTCTACACAACTACATAGATATTATTATATTATAGAAAGCCTTCAAAAATAAACTCATTTCAGTAATATTTACTACATCTACAAGAGGTAACCCAACCCTCTACATTGGAAAGTTTAAGTTTTACCGGCACAGCAATTACAAGGGCGACTCAGTGAAGTGTTTGTGGATTTGTTCAAAGTATCAGTACGGTTGTCGCGCTTCTGTGATGACTGTGCATAATGATGTCGTGAAAATAGCTAAATTGCATAATCATTCAGATTATTGAAATCTTTTACATGTAAGATTTGTTTTATTATTTACAGATTTCTTAAAATATGTTTTTAAATAATATAACTAAGCCAGCAGTTTTATTTTAGACTAATGCTGGTACTCATGTGCTTGTTAATATTTCTCAACATACCTACTTCCCGTGGAGAACATGGGAGTTAATACGTTTATAATCTCGTATTATTCCCAGTAGATATGCGGCTATGTTACACATTACTGCCGTGACTGCTCGTTGCTATCATGACGAAACTGTGATATTTTAGAAGTGATTTCATTCAAATCTTCAAGAGAAAGGACAAGGATACAGTTTTTATGTAAGATCGATAGACTAGCATGAGGTTCACTTGATGGTAGTTGATACCCCAGCCACAGAACATAAGTCAATAATACGCTGTTCACCTACTTCGAGCATTCGGAAATCCATAGACTGAACCGAAATGAGCAATGTACTTTCATTTTTTACATCCGAAGTTACCAGTCAAAATTATTTTTAAGCAAAAAACAAAAATCGACTTCAAAACTATAACTACATACAGTATGTACAAACTTAAAGTAAAAAATAATATTTTAATTATTTCAAAGCAAGAGCCTTAAAGGACAATCGACAACATTATTGATTCTTATATTTATTATTGATTTAATATTTATTACCTAAGGGTTATTTTAGAAGTCAAAAATAGGAAAATACAATATTCATCACTTCGTAGAAAGTTAATTATATATGTGTATATAAGACAGATAAATATAGATGTGTATATAATACATGTGTATATACTTTTATTCTATTTGGTTTTATGATAAAATTAGTATTATAATATGGTTTTTAGTTGTTAATACGAGTAATTCAAATATAGTAGAAAAATATATCTTGTTGAATGTCATAATGACGAAATAAAAATTCTATGACCTTCGTAAAAATATTACATACATATTTTATTCAGTACAAATAACACAATTGAATTTGATATAGTATTTTGGTTGCAATATTCTATATAATATATATGTAAAACAACCTTTTTGTATTCTAGTACCGATATTCACACTCTCAAGGTTTGGGAAGCCCGTGATGATAATTGATAAGTATCGCTATAACTATCAAGATTGCGGAGACAGACCGAAGAAGACGTGGCGTTGTTCCAAGTGGAGTCTTGGATGTAGGAGCGCAGTATACACTGTTGATAAACAAATAATTCAATTCAACGATAAACACTCACACAAATAATAATGTTCTTGTAAAAACGCAGTACTCGTATATTTGTTCATTATAACCTCAATGGTTCGGTGTTTACTAAGTGTTCTTTAAAGTTCTTTTAATTTTGTGCATTGAGTATTGTACTTATTAAACTTTAAGTTACCAAAAATACAGGTAATAATTCATAAATGTAAAAATGTGCAGTTAATCTTACTTGATATGATTTAATTGTAAGTAAATTATTATTATAATTATTTACTTCAAGATGTCATGTGGAGCCTGGTGTCATGATTGCAGCTCCTTACAAACATTTTGTAAAACAAAAAACTTGGCGATTAAAACAAGTGGCGGAGAGTTTATTGCCAGTTCTTCTCATCCGTTCTATGCCCTTGATTTGAGAACTGGTAGTAAATGTAAAATTAGAATCATTTAATTTTTTTTATTGACTTTCATAAGTGTACCTACATTGTGTTACCTAAATGAATAAATGATAATTGGAATTTGAATGTTGTAGCAAACAGGCGAATTAAGTACAATTTGTACGGTAACATAATAACGACAATTAAAGCTTCTAATTATTTATTGAAAACATTTGATTTAAACGAACCCAGCGGTAGTAGATATTTTGTAATAATAATAATATTTATTAATTTAGGTTTAAAACCTATAGTCTTATACTAGAAACAGCGATATAAAGAAATGATCAAAAATAAAATAATACTAAGATGATTGACTTTACGTTCCGAAACCTGTGCATTATGGTGCAACATTAATTTCACAAAACATACTATATATCACTTTTTCGTTTTTTAGAAATAGAATTCGGTATTTCAAGAAGGGGTAAACCGGTTCTAATATTGGGTGATTATCGGTATAACCGTCGGAATTGTTTCAAGGGCACAAGAGTACAGTGGGTTTGCAGTTCGTGGTGGCGCGGTTGCAGGTCTTCTATAACTATGAGTGATGATATCATAGTTAAGATGTACTTAGAACATAGCCATCATGTCTTACCAAAGTTTTAATCTATCTAGATAATTAGTAAATTAATAGACTTGTTTAGATTTTGAAGTTATACTTCTTTAATAGAAGTTATACTTCTTTAATAGAATAGAATTTGATTGATTTTAACATTTTTCTTCGATATTTACTGCAGTTTTGTTAAAATTTTTCTTCAGACGCCAAAGAAGTATAACTTCTAACGCGTGTACATAAGTACACAGATACCTTTTTTTTATTTCTAGGTAATTTATTGTAATTCTTAAGCAAATGTTTATAATAGTTAGAAAAAGTATAATTTGTTTTAATAGATTTTAAATATTATATATTTACCCTTTATAATTTTTTTCAATTAACTCAGTCAAATCCAAAAGTAAAATTAAAAAATCTATGTTATTTTAGTTTATTTGGGTTAGGGTTAGTATTGATGTATTAGGATTTTGTCATGACGGCCCAGTTGAAAAATGTATCATGCATTTATAGTTTTCATAGTTAAATTAAATTATAAGTTATCTATACTAATTTTATAAAGAGGAAAGATTTGTACTTATGCATGATATGAATAAACTCAAAAATTACTGGACCGAATTCAAAAATAGAAAGCGACATTATCAGCGAGTAATAGACTATTTTTTGTGTATAGTATATACATTGCACCCGTGTGAAGCCGGGTTGCTAGAAATATATATAAGTTTAAGAACCACTGGGAAATATAATTTTCGTGTTTTGAATTTGCCCTTCTGACACATGTTGCTTATTAATCTGATAGGCTATTCCTCAACAAGGGTTTTTGTTTTAGCATTAGAATACGGAGTAACAAGGAACGGCAAACCGGTTATAATTCTGGGCCAATATCGGTATTACCGCAGGAGTCCAACCAGAGGATCACGAGTGCAGTGGCTCTGTAACTCTTGGTGGCGAGGTTGTAGGTCTTCGATTACTATCTGTGATGATACTATCATTAAAAGAAACTTAACACACACCTACCACGGTCCTTTGATGCAAAAGAGTCATCATACAATCGATCTAAAATAAATTGTTAGCTAACACACTTTTGTCTCTAATATTATTGCTATATGCTTCTTATATTATGAGACATTTCGTATTTGTACAGATGCCAGAGTTTTCATTTGACATTATTCTGATGAAATTGTGTAAATAAGAATGTCTTTAAATTAAGAAAATATTTGGTTTTATTTTTGTGTTCTTATTCCGGTGTGTAAGACTTATTTTGCTGATTGTTAGAAGTAGATGCAGGGAGAGTCCCTGCACAAATATAGTTCAGGGTTGGGTTTTATTTTATTTTCGTGATTTTATGTACATATTTTGGGTTTATCAAAATACATACATATTGTAGATAGTACATAAAAATGTATATTTTTTCACTAAGAAAATATGTGTGTGTTTTAGGGCCAGTGTACACGGTATCCCGGTTTGGTAGACCGGTTATTCAGATTGGCGGTATTCGGTACAACCAGCATACGCAGTCGAAGGGTGATCGCTCACAGTGGTTGTGCAACAAGCGGAGATCGATGGGCTGTCGTGCCGCGGTGGTGACTGTTAAAAACGTGATTATCAGCGTGACGAATAATCACAACCATTGACCGTGAAGATCCGGTAAAATTACCGGATTTTTATTGGGTTTAAACGTTATTAAACCGTTAAAAGAATTTAGATATTTTAAGACAGACATAAAAAATAGTTTTTACAGAGATACATATATATATATATAATATAAATATAATATACGAATATTTGGAATAAATGAAATATACGTATATATTAATTGCAACCTTATCGAATTTAAATTTGTAATCAGTGTGCCTAGTGGGAGTTTCTTACTACGATGTGTCGATGCCATACAAAACAGAGTTAACGTAAACGCGTTCGCATCAGTAAAAAACTCCCACTAGGCACATAGAGTTCCAAGCACGAAAAACTTGCGAAAAGGTATTTGTATCATCACGCTATTTTTTTTATGTAATTTCAGTTAATTACTCATTAACTGCTGTTGTTCGTGCGAGGGGCTGAGGAGAGCATACTGGTGTTTTTATATGTATGGTTATTTTTATACTTGCACCGCATAGCATGTTGTGTGCCATATGATAGAGACGACAATATTTTAGTTATAGTTTTATTTGTTCTTAGTTTAGGTAAATATATGAATAACTATGTTATTATTTATTTTGTTTTAATAAATAAATGCTATATAAACCCATTTGCAATTTAAATGCATTCTAGTACAAGTTGTCTATCCCTATTAAAATTGTTGCAATGTGCATTTTGAGCCGTTTTCTTTTTATTTCACTAATCATTTTATAAAAACCTTTTTTATAAATGTAACAAAACATTTTTGTTATTTAATTACACGGTAGTAAATAACACTAATGTTCTGCGTATGTTAAAAATCAGAAATCTCTTTTTAACTCATTTTCCATAGTATAGGGGAATATATTTCCATAGTCTCTGTGATGAATGTTGTGTTTGAGAGCTATGATTGATGATATGGCGAGTGAAAGAAGAGAATGGAAAAAGAGAACATACTGCGCGCACCCAAATACAAAAAAAGGGAACAGGGCAGGAAGAAGAATCGATTTTCACATCTGACAATATTAATAGGCATTGGCGAAATATATGATTATTTCCACAGTTTCAAAGGATATCCAATAATAATTAAATATAGTTATTGGATATCATTAATTTTCACGAAAAGCATTTTTGGTTAAAAATAAAAAATTATTGACGTTTTCTTTGTTTTTACTTATCGTATATTGAGACATTTTTTATTTATTTTATTTAGAACTCTTTATTGTACTTGGATATATAAATATAACAATAATAAAATTCTTAGAAAATATTAACTTAAATATAAACAATACAATAGGCGGCCTTATCGCTCTCAGCGATCTCTTCCAGGCAACCCTAAACAATAAAAATAAATGGAGAGTATTCGTGCAGGTAGTACAGTAGTACAACAAGTAAGTACATTACAGTAAGTTACATTTATGCATTTTAAACTTTAACGAAATGAACAAAAAAGGATAGTTAAGAAGTAGGATAGGAAATAGCAAAGTAATGTTTATGTAAGAGAGATTTGAAGGAAGTTAAAGAAGGAGCTTGTCTGATATTAACAGGTAAGGAGTTCCATAGCTTTATGGCGGAAACTGTAAAAGAGTTACCATAAAAGATAGATTTGTGAGTAGGGATTTCTAAAGTTAGCTTATCCAAAGAACGCAAAGTGTAGTCGTAAGGACCCATAAATTTAAATTTTTCTTTAAGGTAAGAAGGTGTTCTGGGGTTGAAGAGGATAGAATAAAGCAGTTGCAAAGTGTGTGCATTACGTCTTAACCGAATGGGTAACCATCCGAGTTGTTTGCGGTAATGGGACACATGATCAAATTTCCTCAACCCAAAAACAAAACGAATACAGAAGTTTTGCAATCGTTCCAGTTTATTCAAAAGCTCTTCATTGACATCGGTAGTGCAAGAGTCAGCATAATCCAGGAGAGGAAGAAGGAGTGACTGCGCCAGTGTGATTTTTGTGGAAATGGGTAGGAAGTGACTAAGTCGCTTTAAAATACTTGAGGCAGCATATAGTTTGCGGCTGACTTCTTTGATATGACAGGACCAAGATAAACACTGATCAAAGAAAACACCAAGATTTCTAACAGACGTGCTGACATCAATAACCGCACCATCGATGCAAACTCGTGGAAGAGAGGCCCAATCAACTCTTGATAAGTAATAGGAGCTACCAACAACGATAACCTGGCTTTTGATAGGATTAATTGTAAGACCATAGTCTTTACTCCAGTTTACTAAAGTAGCCAAGTCATCGTTAGTCAATTGCAAGGCATGTGGTAGCTCATCAAGAGTTGATTGTACGTAAATCTGGAGATCGTCGGCGTAGAGGTGGAAATTTGACGAAAGTCGTTGAGTTAGGGAGTTGATGAAAACAGAGAATAAAAGTGGAGATAGAACTCCACCTTGCGGGACACCGGCACTGACAGCATTCCACTGTGAATGGGTACCGTTCACAGTGATCCGCTGGCGGCGCCCATACAAATAGCTATGAAACCAGTCAATCACCGGCATCGAAATATTAACAGAGCGAAGCATACCCAGCAGAATCTCAAAATGCACAGAATTAAAAGCGTTGCTAAAGTCCAGAAGAGTAAGAACGGTGAATTGCTTATTATCCATACCTAGTCGAATATCGTCAGCAACCTTCACAAGTGCAGTAGTCGTGCTATGACCAGGGCGGAAACCAGATTGAAAGGGACTTAAAATAGAATTTTTGTACAGGAATTGGCTAAATTGTTGGTGGATTAGGCGCTCAAGGACTTTGGATAAGAAAGGTAAAATTGAAATTGGTCGGAAATCACCAAAGTTACACGGGTTAGATTTTTTGGGTATAGGAATAATATTCGCGTCTTTCCAGGCAACAGGAAATATTCCAGAAGAAATTGAAAAATTGAATATGTGTGTTATAACCGGAAGGATAACATCAAGGATAGGAGTAATCATAGCACGACTAACGAGGTCACAGCCAACGGCATTCGAAGTTACGGACATAATGCTCTTCTCAACATCCCGATCGGTAAATAGTGTGAAGGAGAAAGAAGAATAGTTAGGAGAGGGAAGAGAAGATAAAGATTGCAGAGTACGCTGAAGACGGCTATCGTCAATGGTAGAAGAACTGGAGAAGTGGCTATTCAAATCGTTTAAATTGAGATCAGAGGGAATTACACTCTGTGCTGGTTTGCCAACCCCCAAAGACTTTAAAAATCTCCAAATTCTAGAAGGATCACCGTTCGAGATGGCGTCATGAATATGTCGTCTTTGTGCATCGCGACAGCGAGTGTTACAGCGATTTCGTATGTTCTTGTACTTTTCACGAGCAGCTTCAGATGTGGCAGTTTTCATTTTGGCTTTGGCGCGATTTTTCTTATTCATTAGCTCTTTTAGTTCATTAGAGAGCCAAGGCGCAGGGAGATGTTTGATCTTGATGGGTCTCAATGGAGCATGTTTGTCGTATAAGTTAGTGATGAAAGTATTTAGTAAATCGACCTTGTGATCGAGAGATGTTCGGTCAAAAACTGCATTCCAATCCACATTCATTGCATCCTGAACGAGTAAGTCATAGTCGATTCCATGAAAATTTCGACGCAGAACAACAGTAGGCTTAGCCTTAGGAGGTCGCACTTTATAGGAAAGGAAAATAAGGTCATGATAGGAAAAGGCTTCGGCAGGGAGTTGACCATGATTGGAAACTAAGTCAGGAGAGGAGACGAACATAAGGTCTAAGAGAGAAGGTGTCGATCCAGAAACAGAGTGAGTAGCATTTAGAGGAAGGGTGTGGAGATTAAGAGAATCCAGAATAGAAAGTAACTTCTTGGATCGATTATTATTTTTAATTAAGCAAGTGTTTAAATCACCCATGATAACTACATTTTTATACAATGGAGTAAAATCTTCAAGGGTTTTCTCGAAGCACGCAAAATAGTCTACGGATAGAGAAGGGGAATAGAAAACACCAAGAAGTACCTTAGTTTTAGACAATATAACTTCAACCAGAAGATGTTCGGCCGCATTGGCTGGTGGAGGTTGCGGCGACATACTGACAATGGAAAAAGGAATATGTGACCGTAAGTATATCGCAACACCACCCCCGCCTCTTCCAATACGGTCATTGCGGATAAGATTGAAACCAGGAAGTGAGAATGCGTGAGAAAGGAAAGATGGATTAAGCCAAGTTTCAGAGACGAGTATAGCGTGAATGTCTTTCGATACAAATGTTGCGAGCATGTCAGAAAAATGTGCAGGAACGCTTTGCGCATTGATGTGAATAACGTTGAGATGTTTTGGAAAATTAAGAAATAACGATGAAAGGGTAACATCTAATGGGGCGGAACTAGCACTATGGAATGAATCATCATTGGAGGAAGAAAAGGAGAGAAAATCAGAGTTATCTGTATCATATAACATTATAGTACTATCGCTCAACAGAAGATAAATTAAATATCAACAATAATGCATAAATGTAAAATTCTAGTATTTAAAATTATTACAAAGTATATAATACAATAAAAAAGCAACTACTTCAAATTAAAGTTAAATTCCGTTCCAAAGCATCATATGCACGAACCGCCTGTATGATAATATAAAGAAGTAACATAATAAAACAAAAAAAGCAAAATAATTAAAAGAAATAAATAAACTAACTAATACCTAATAGATTTTAATACTAACAATAAAATAATGTATGCATATATGCTGTGCACAGACCTACACACAAAAAAAATTAAAAATTATAAATAGTCAAAAGGACTGGACTCCGAATTACATACATAAATATTAGAGCAACTGGCATTTTTGACATTATACCAACTAAAATGACATTGACGTGACGTGAAAATGACATTGTCAATATCGTACAAATAAAAGTCAAATGGCTAATAAGTTATAAACACCGCCAATTAAAGTTTAATTTTGTTATAATAATTAATTAAAAGATAGCTCATAACAGCAAAGCGTAAACAAAATTACCTACAATAAGTTATATAATGATATCTATGAGTCAGTGCCAGAAATAACGAAAAGAAAGTTTATTATGGTACATACTATGAAAAATAATTTACTTGGTCTTCTGAGGTGGTTTTTTGGGGCGGAGTTGAATCCTTGTTAATGAACGTGGAGCAGAAGACTCTGAAGTAGATTCAGCCGCAGTCTGATCGCCAGTGATATTTTCAATGTCCTTCATACTTTCAATCCGATGACGAGAGCCATCGGCACTGATCACGTATATACGGCCTTCTTTGGTCCAACATTTAGAGATGCCAAAGCGCCTTCTTGCAGACATGAACAACTTGTGACGATTTTTAGTTAAAAACTCGGACAAAGTAATGCCGGAACCCTTCAGATTTGTCTTTGCTGCCCAAATCTTGTCCTTGGTATCACAATCACGTACCTTGATTAACAGAGGCCTGGGCTTTCCATCGCTTCTTGTACCCATTCTATGGCAGCGGCTGAGAGAGTCACCTGTGAAGAATGGACACTTGAGACGAACTGACAGCATGTTGCAGATAGCAGAAGCATCCTCGTCCTTCACTTCATTCACTCCATGTATTAACAGGATTTTGCGTCGGCTTCTCATTTCCTGGTCATCTTGCATCTTAAATAGCAGCTCCATTTGGGCTTGTAGATTTTCTAGACAGAATAACATTGAAGTGCGGAACAATGCAAACTCTCTAGCCAGTGGGGACGGAGGCGAATCGGCAGAAGTAGATGGAGGCGCAAGTGATGCGGTATTGAGTTGTTTCTGGAACTCTTCCATCTTCATAGTGAATCTCTCTGACATGTCCATTACAGTTTTCTTCAGATCATCCATTTTGACTTAAATCTTGTGTGGGTTTGTGTTCACTTTTAGGTTAAGTTAACTAGTACTGAGAGTGAGTGTTTAATATTGCATTAGAGATGAAAAATGTATAGGAAAAATATATGCGGTAAGTACAGTAAGGCTCTAGAACATAATTAACTATAGAAAAATACTTTTCATAATTAAATAAGAATAAAAATATCAGAGCAAACTAAAACACGTCTAACTTATTACGTCCTACCCGCGTTTTTTTCCAATTCCCTTCTGGGTCAGAGAAACTCTTTGAGATTATTAATATATTTGATACTAGCAACGCCCCGGCTTCACACGGGTGCGGTATAGATGTAATATACACAAAAAATAGCCGGTTACTCGCTGATAATGTAGCTTTTTATTGGCGAAAGAATTTTTTAAAAAATAAAAAAAATCAGACAAACAAATCTTTATAATATTAGTATAAATTGTTAGCAATATTTTTGTTTATAGGAGGTCGACATATAATAACCACGTCGTTACGTGGTCGCCCCATACTGGAGCTTGACGGCTATAGATACACGAAGAGAATAAACCCTAACAAAAATCATCCCAGAGTGCAGTGGCGTTGTAACAAGTGGTCCTCAAGACACCGCTGCCGAGCTTCTCTTATTACCATAAACAACGATATCATTAATGAGAAAAACAACCATACGCATTAAATATTCGAAAAGCACGAATAGTCGAACTCTTCTAAATTATCCTATGCCATTGGAATCTACTAAGTATTTTTGTGAAAAGAAAGGCTTTGGGTCTTGAGAGACAATAAAATCTTGTTATTTTTTACTAATAAAGAACGAAATTTTTGCAAAATAATCGTATTAAAGTCAATAACCCTTAATTAACGGTAATATATCATTTTCTTGAGTTTATGTATATAATATATAAATACGTGAAGTGACCAGACGTGGCGAAGACATGCTTATAGAAAATTATAAATATGTCGTCCGGCGGGATTCGAACCCGTGACTACGGGACTTAGCCCATACATACAATATTTTGCATAAATCGAGATGCTCATTAATAATAATAATTGACTTCAAAATTAATTGAGTAATATAAAAATCATATTTTCAAAAATCATTTTGTAAATGTGTTTGTTTTGTGCAAGGAAAATATTATATCAATGTGCTTTCGAAAGACCATCCAGAGATATCTCGCGGACGATTGAAGACAAACTAAGATATAAGATATCTCGATATATTACATTTCAACATCGACTTTGATGGACAAGATATCTCGAAGACCCAGAAGACATTAAGAGATAATCGATAAAAACACAAGAAAACGGTCGACAAAATTTTTTCGTGGTTGTCATGCTGGCCGGCTGATCGCTCAAGAATGTCTTTAAATTGTTTTTTAAGTATGATATGATTATTTAATTACTTGTCTGTACCTGTGTTCATTAAATCTATGTATGATTGCTAGCTTTGAATACCTATGGTATATTTTTATAAATTTACAATATTAATAATAATGATTTCAGGGAATGACTTGTATAAAAAGATTAAACCGATATTAGCCATGACAAGCCGTGGTAATCAAGTCATGCAATTGGGTCCTTACCGGTACAGTAAGAGATATTACGCCAAAGAAGACCAGTTGAGAGCCCAATGGTTGTGTACGAAATGGTCTTCGCGTTTCTGTTGCCGTGCTTCTATCATTACAATACGAGACGAAGTCGTTCAGATGAAAAATATGCATAACCATGAATAGGCTGTTTAAATTGTCTAAAGGACAAACGTCATCAGCGGAAGTGGTATGCAAGGATCGGAGCATATGGAATTCCGTGATATCTTCTTGCCCCGAGTATGTCATTAGCTACCAGAGATTGTTCCAAATTGAATTCAGAGCAAGAATATCTTGTGGGAGAGTATTCCTACTAGCGATCTGTGTTTTGTATGGTATCTATTTCAAATCATTTCTCATACTCCTAAGGTTTGCGGGTGCTTTTGGACGGATATCACTTAACACCGGAGGAATTGCAGGCTCGCTTGGCTTCCTATTATTATTAAAAATATTGATTAAATCGCTTACATGGTATAGCAGTATATTCCATAGTTATGTATGACAGAAATAAAAATCGCTGTCTCATTAGAATTCAAGTTAACTCCTAAGATTCTATCAGATTATATCAAATGGTGAGATAGAACGCAATTATAATCATGTTATCTAACTAAATAAGTAAGTATTTAGTGTAAAATAGGTTAATTAAAATTATGTTAAATAGAAAGGTTAATAAATGAATTAAAATTATGTTAAATAGAAAGGAACGGTAAGAATTATATTTTTTATCACAACCCAGTTTGAAACGTAAAATAATACTATTTCTTTTAGAGTTTTCTTTTAGATTTCCTCATCAAAATGACGATCTTTTATTGTTATTTTTGGAATATTAATATATGAATTAATGATCAAAATATTTAAGAGTTGTTTTTTTACCTGTTATCTTAATACGTTTCGATTGTTTCAGAGCCTAAGTTTATAAACACGCGGTACGGGGGAATCGCTCTCATGGTAGGAGGACATAAATTCTATAAAAACAATCGAAGCACTGGAATAAAAGCTACGTGGTTCTGTAGTAAGAGGAAACAGTTCGGCTGTCGGGCGGCGTTAGTCGTATCTGCGAACACAATAGTTTTTGAAAAAAATCAACACGCTCATGATTAAAAAATTGTGTTGTAGCATCCTCTGAAAAATGTGATCTAGTCAAAAATCTAATGTTTTTGTAAAATATAGTAAATAATATTAGAAGTGATTAATTAGATAATTATGCTGCCGTACATTAGTGGCTATCAACTCGAGCGTTTAGGTCCGTATTTTAAGATGAGACTCAGTCAATCTAGGTTTGAAACTTGTGTAATAATTTTTTCTGAAGAATAGACTTCGATTTGAGTAACTTCTTGGAATACGGACCGCTGTGTGCGTCGATGCCATATAAAATGTATGAAATGTTGCCGCCACCGGTGGCCTAATGTGCGTAATCGATATTCCTCTTCAATAATCACAATCAGAATCGAAATACATTTTCTTTTGAGTATCATGATCTTAAATAACTTCGATTTTTACATACATGCTTACGAAATTCTTAAGTTATTTTGTATCTTTCGGTATGCCTAGTCGTAGCTGTACTACGAATTAGTTTAACATTGCTATGCAGGTCTGTAGGAGGCGCGTAGCAATATCCAGTAGCATTTAAAATGATATTTTTTCTTTAAGATCTTTAGTGTTTTTGCCACTTTTAATAGTAAAAAAAAATATTTACGGTTATGTATAATATATTATTTATTTATGATTATGTAATATTGATCTCAATACATTATATTCATGATTGTCAAAGTCAAAAGTTTTGCTTAACGCTGTTTTGTTTCAGTTCATAATTTAATTTTAAAAAGAAATAGATATAGTGATTTCTTATGATAAGGGACTGTGAGTATGGCGGTAAGTTTCATTTTATTGAAGTATTAATTCCACTGACTAACTCGTATTATGGTTGAATAAATTGTTTTGTAAATTGAGCTTGAATTTATTTGTACCCAGGTGTTGTTTTCAGTATTATTACAATTTCAAGATATTTTTTTGCAAAAAAAAAGATTTAAAATTATTATTAAATTTCAAATTGTTTTCAAGGTTTGTCTTGTTATAATGAATAATAGATAAAATGTGTAAGAACAGGAATAATCTAATATTGTCTTTTATTAACGCGAGTATCACACATTTAAATAAAATACTGTATACCGGATTAAAACGCGATTTATTATTTAAATTATTTATCCCGACGTTTCGGATGCTTTTCAGCGAGTCTCCCGCGACCACGGTTGCTGAAAAGCATCCGAAACGTCGGGATAAATAATTTAAATAATAAATCGCGTTTTAATCCGGTATACAGTATTTTATTTAAAGGAATAATCTATTTGATGGTGACATCGTATTAAATTTGATTTTTTATTCCTAGCGTTTTTCACGAAGTCACGTTTTGGGAAGCCGGTGATACAGGTGGGGTTCTACAGATTCAATCGGAATAACCGGAGCCAGGGACCTCGAGCTCTCTGGACTTGTTGTCGAATTAGCACTGGATGTAGAGCCACCATTACTACTATTGATAATTTAATTGTTAAGCAACGGGATGATCATAATCATTAATCAAATACGCATTATATCATAGACATGTCTTTTGAACTGTTTTTATTTAAATAAATGGCGTTATCGTGGAATCACATCGCACTTTTAAGACAAACCGTTACTAAACGAAACTGTTACATTATACAGCAGAGTCACAATACTCATAAAATTCATTGTTTTTTTTAATTAAAATAGTCTAAATACACGGTAATTTGAGACAGCTTAATGTAACGATATACCTATAATACAGAAAGGGGTTATTTTTAATTAGAACTATATTTATTTTAAGATAAGTAATGGCTCGATTATGCTTGAAATAAGGTTCAAGATATCTTTATTTCTCAAAAAGAATTACAATTCAGGTTTCGATACCGAGCAGTTCAAATTTTCTATAGAGAACATTTAGTATTATTTTGTATACCTATAGTCCTTCCCGCTTGATTTTTATATATTGCCAAAAGTATGCATTAAAACGGTACCAGCTAGTGTACATTGTATATATATTTTTATATCTGTTACATACGTGTATTTTGAAAATGCATATTATATTCATCAACATAATTATGATTTATTATATTTATATTGAGAGAAACAGATATAAATTATTGATTTCTCCACACAATCTGCCTTTTTTTTTAACTTTTTAAGCTTTAAAACTTTTTAAATTTATTCGTAATGTATTAATAAATCCAATTTTGGGTATTAGTGCACTACTGTATCTGTGTATTTTTTTTCTAGTCAAGTTCGGTGTATCTCAGAGAGGCAATCCTATACTGATGGTTGGCAGTAACAGGTTTAAGAAGACGTCAGGGTACGGATCGAAGAGTTGGTGGCATTGTATAAAGCGTTCGTCCACGAGCTGTCCTGCCAGTATGAGCCTGAACGGTAATTGTGTTGTAAAAGTCAATTTTAACCACAATCACCTAAACGTGTATGACGAAACCATTAATATTCCCATTATGCGTTGATATATGTAATTTCTTAATTTCTTTACGTGATCTCTGCCTACCCCAATGGGAAAGAGGCGTGATGTATATGTATGTATGTAAGTATATGTAATTTCTTGCCTGATAATGAGTTCGTCAAAATATAAACAAATAAAGGCAAAATCTGAGTTCATTTTCGATTTGCGTCAAAGTTAACTGTAAGTAAAAAAAAATCATCGCAATTAAGTTGCAGTCAGCATTGTTAACGATTATTTTAGAATTAAAATGTCAGCAGTTTTTATCATTATGATTATACAGTTTTGATGTTAGGACAAAAATACTGTTTTAATTATATAAGACTCTGTAATGTATTGTTGTTAGTTAAATAAATATAGCAATAATTTTTAGTGCCTTTTCAAATTATTTTACTCTTAGTAAATATTGTTATATTAAAGTATTATTAATTTCATTTTAGTATATTATTAAGTTTTTATGTACAAAATACTCATTTATAAGATAATGTTAAAACATCAATAAAGTATGATTTGAATAGTGACTTTTATTAGGTTAGTACCTATTTTTGATATATTATATAAAATATCTTTTAATATTATATAATATATATAGTGGAGAATTGAAAGTTGACCAATTAAGTATTTTAAGTTCATTTCTAGTTCCAAAATAACATTGATGGAATGTACAATTTCTCGTTTTCATTTTTTATTACCTATTGTATTTTCTTCAAAACTGGAAGAGAATCAGTAGTAAGTAGTATATTATTCACGAAACTCACACTTGTCATTCTGGCCATCTCATTAATACGGAAATGGAG
The DNA here is from genome assembly GCA_905404175.1 of Anthocharis cardamines. Lineage (NCBI taxonomy): Eukaryota > Metazoa > Arthropoda > Insecta > Lepidoptera > Pieridae > Anthocharis > Anthocharis cardamines. Next base: position 9,820,060 of record FR989959.1, read on the forward strand.
AAAGTAAATATCGTAATAACAAAAACTGTCTCAATTTGCCGTGTATTTGTCTGTTTAAATTATTAAAAAAAACAATGATTTTTATAAATATTATGGCTCTGCTTATTTAATAGTCTTGTTTATTAACGTTTTGTCTTTAAAGGCGATATGTGATCCAAAGTTCCCATTAAACACATGTACATATCTAAAATAGCCTTCGTTAGTGTTACAGTTGTGTATGATTATCACATACCATCAGAGCCATTGAGTAATTTTCATGACTAGCGTGTAAAGTATTATATTATAACTAATGAACGTTTACTTTCCAGCTTACTTCGGAGTGACAGCTGGTGGTAAGCGATGTTTGGACATGGGTGGTCACCGATTCACAGTGCATCAGCACGAAGGTATGAAAATACGATGGCGTTGCGTTAAGAAAACCATCGGCTGTTCCGCCTTTGTTACTACCATAGACAACATTATTATCAGAACCAGGAAGTTACATAACCATTGAGAATAACCAGTCTAACCACGGAATACTGAAACGATAATCAAAATTTGAGTGCTTCTTAAAATGTTTCTGTCTTTCATTTTACCTTTGTAATGAAAGGGTTAGAGATACTTTTTAGTACACCTCAATGTTGATTAGCGTTCGAGATTTCGGCCATAAGTACAGTTACTACTTGCACAGTTGAAATTGGCATCAAGAAGACCATTATTATACTTATAATACTGTATAGTTGATCAGATATTTAATCCAATTAGTTTTTAAGGCTATATGTGCCAAAACAATAGTGTCCTTTTGAAAAAAACAACATTTAGTATGGAGACCTACGATGACGATTATTAGAAAACATACGTCGATTCTGGATACCTGAAAATTGTAAATATTTGAGTGTCGTAAGAATAGTGTGCACTATACTTTAAATATATTATATTACTGCTTTGATTCATTAGTTCAATGATCAGAGGGTCTTGTACGAATGATTTGCGAGAAAGTATTGGTATGTACAATCTAGTATTTGTATGCAATTTCAAATAAATTCTCATACAGCTGACAGACTTAAGATCCTTAAAGGCAACGCACCTGCAAGCCCTCAGATATAGCGGATGTCTATAGGTGGCGGTGATCACTTACCATCACCCCCTATTTCATTCTATAAAAAAAAGATTGACCATACAAATACTTGCTCGCAATTCGTTCATGCTTGTGGCTCAGTATAAGATATTGATTCATGTTGTGTGGCTGAGGTATCTACTTCAAACTTAACCTTAATTAATAAAAAATATTTTAAGGTGGTGATAGTATTTTTTAATTTAAAAATGTTCAATATTATATACGGGTAATAGCTAAGGGGCCGTCCATTAATCACGTGAGGCTCAAAAGGGGGGGGAGGGGGTACGGAAAACATCACGAAACATCACGAGGGGGGGGGGGGGGGGGGGTCTCGTTAGACATCACGTGTATTAATTTTATTTATTTTTTGTCAAAAAGCGCTATTTATGAACCGAAATTTTGAACGGCGCGAAAATTAATTAATTAATTAATTAATTATTCATTAATTTTATTGCAAATACATATAAATGTTTTTCGAATCAAAATGCCATTTGTTAAATATTTTTTTCCAGTCAAAAATAGCCTTTACATAGACTTCCAAAAAAATACACGTGATCCAGGGGGAGGGGGGGGGAGTGGTCCCAAACCTCACCAAATATCATCAGGGGGGAGGGGGGGGGGGGTCAAAAAATGAGAAAAACGACCTCACGTGATTAATGGACGGCCCCTAACGACAGAAGTAGATACACATTCTAAATTGTCACAAAATATTTATGAATTAAATCTCGGTAGTTATTACTCTTTGGTAGTAAATTAATGTAGAATAGTGAATAAAGTAAATTATGACATGTAGTAATAAATATTTGGAACTGTGAAAAGGTCCTAAAATATTAAATAAATATAATTTTAAAATGCTTGAGAGTGTCTATTGCTGATCTTACCAGTACATACATTCATTGAAACTGACTTGATTAAATCGTCGTGATCGTAGAACAACGACGGTTCTGTTTTTTTACGGTTTTAGTTTTATTGCATAAAACTATATGACTAATTATCAAACTATTTTTTTTTACTTGTTCTGTTGATAAAGGGTTTTTAGACAGTTCTAAATTATACAATACTAGTGGACCCCGCAGACGTTGTTCTGCCACAAAAAACGTTTGTATGGGAAATAGAAAAGGGCGGTTTTTAGGGTAAAATTAAAAATTAATTAAAAAAACATTGTCCAGCGGACAACATTGTGAATCTAAACCATTCCCAGATCCCCTTGAACACACACAAAAAATTTCATCAAAATCGGTCCAATCGTTTGAGAGAAGTTCAGTGACATACAAACTCACAGAAGAATTATATATATAATAAAGATAGAACTGTCAAGGAGTTTCATGTTATGACTAATACAATAGAACTAAAATCGTTAAAAAAACAGAACTGTCGTTGTTGTACGATCACAACGAAATATTGTAAATATTATAGGTATTGGATGCTAAAGGCAAACTAAAGTAAAAAAATTTAAAAACAATATTAAGTTTCATATTATGTATTTTATATCGAAATTTGTGTATTACGTTTATTTAAAATTCTTATAACTATAAATCTTATCTTATTGTTATTAATGTTTATTAAATGTTCAGTATACCTATTAATATATACTAGAAGGTTAAAATAGTTATCTACAATACAAACTAGTATTATTTACATTATGATCTCTATAAGATTTACCATTAATCAGAATTGTACATAAATTTAAAAGATATAATATATAGAATGTATAGCTCATCTGTTATTATTTATTATAATATCTACGCAGTTTTAGTATTATTTCGTTCCATTATATAAATATAATATTATGTAAAATGGTGTCCGACATATGATACACCGGTATAATAGTAAAAATGAGTGGCAAAATAAAATTATTTATTTTCAAGAAAACCTTTTATTTTTAGTTAATATTTCATATTATACAATATTTTAAAAGCTATTACACAAATACAAGTACTTAATTCTACAATATTTTATTAAAGCTCTTGTCTTTAGCGATACTGAGGTTGAGCCAAAAAAATTGATCATATTTCCTTTTAAGGTACTCTCTGATTTTTAGGGTTGTGTCTTAAATACAAAGACATAGGCACAATACTTAAAATAAAATAGACACCTTATTAGAACGGAGTGATCGAATCTCCAATGAAACGGACTCAAATGGAATGTTTTTGTGAGCAGATCTCAACAACCGATTAGATCTTTTTAACAACTTACTGAGGTTTTGTCCAAAATGCGAAAACTTAGGTTATGTTAACTCCAATACGCCGCGCCATAGCACTGCGGCCACGTTGTAGTAATTCTGAATTTTTTTAAGCGAAGACTTGAATTATTAATAAATTTTATGATTTCTTTATTTATCTACGTGCTTTATTCACTGGATGTTTCGTCATCAGATCTCATGCGTGCGATTCTACGGGCTCGGTTCTGCAGAGACTCGACGAATATCTATATCGGAGGGCACAAGTTTTTTAGACATTCCCGTTCGCTCATGGGCAACAGAATCAGATGGACATGTTCTAAGAAGCACAAACTGAAGTGTAAAGCGTCCGCGGTGACCGTTGATGGAGTTGTGGTTTCGACAACTGGGCTACATTCTCATAATTAAAATTAGTCTTAAGTTTATAAAACCTGTTTTTAGGATATTTGTTTTAGATCGTGATTTTCTGAAGTAATATATTTTTTTCCTTGGGTTTTACTTCCATGGAGCTACTCAAAACATTGAAATTTTTGTCACTGCTCGAGATTTTAGTTCAAGTGTTGTAGGTAACTAAAAGTAGTAATTTTAAAAAAAATCTAAAAATACTTATATATTATACTAATCTAGCCAACAAAGGCTAATAAGCAGTTCTATTTTAACTAAATTTTCTAGGGTTATTTCCATAATTTAAAATTCACCCACTAGTGTCCTTAAAATTGTTACACTAACACTAATAATAATTATTGTCACTGTGTTCACTTGCACTTTACACTTTGTTCTCACTTTGCATAATAATGTGTATGCTAGGATAGACTAAACCATAAGGTTTCGTCCTTCTGAATCTTCTCACTAGTCCAGTGGTGTCGAGGAGCTGGGCAGCCTCGACATTCACATGACGTAGAAGTCGCTGTTGGTGAGCTTTGGCGTGCTTTTGAATTTCTGAAGTAGTAAATAAAGTGGTATTACTAATAATACCGGTTCACATGAAAATTTGTTATGCTACGTAAGTTAAGGATATTGGTATCAGTGGCGGCGTAAGGCGTGGATGACGTGGGCCACCGCCTACGGCCTCGCGACCCAGGGGGCCTCGCGCCCCGAAAATTTATGCATCACTTTAGAGTCGCCAACGCGGCAAAAAAAAAATTTCTAAAAAAAGAGCCATTTTTTGCGCTGGCAGAGGGCAGAGGGCAGAGGGCCCCGCAAAATAAGTCTTGCCCACATAAATTTTAGGTCTTACGCCGCCACTGATTGGTATAATTTTGCATATATTGCATACATTAGGATGTATGCAAGGCAATTATAGGTAATGATGAAGATGATAAGTTAGAAGTAGTTCCATGAAAAAAAGACTTAAGATCATAGAAATATAGATTTAATAAATACGAGTATCGTATTACTTCGAGAGCTTTGATTGTTAGAGACCAAAATAGTGTAGGTTTGTTAGATCTTAAAGAAAATTACACGATGCGTTTATATAAAATAACAGCCGTCCACAAACATTTGTCGTAGTTAATCATTTATATAACTATTCATTTTGTGACAACACTTTATGAGTACCGTAGTGTTGTTAATTTTTAATCTGGTTTTTCACCCAGAAGATATTCCTGCTTCCGGTACTCATAAAACAAAATGTTTATAACATGTTATATTTTTGGACGGGCTCATTGGCGCGTTCGGTAGAACACCTGCCTTGCGTATCGATGGGTCGTGGGTTTGAATTCCACCGGGACGACATGATTATAATTTGCTGTAAGCATGTTTTCCCCACGTCTGGTAACTTCGGGCAATGATCGGGTGGGAGGAATATCGAAATTCCGACCGGGTAACGAACCACCGTTCATAGATGGAAAAACCGTGATGTGCATATTGTGCGTTTCGGTTTCAGTCTATCGATTTCCGAATGCTCGAAGTAAAATCTAAAAAGTAGGTCGACAGCGCATCATTGACTGATGTTCTGTGGCTGAGGTATCACCTACTATCAAGTGAACCTCATGCTCATCTAACATAAAAAAAACATTCCAATTCTTAGAGTTGTGGTATTTTTATAAAACAATGTATGTTATGATCATATTCTGAATATTACCAAAAGGAGCCTTAGATGATTTAATATATTGATTGGTTGAGATTTTTGGAAAATCTAAAATACAAAAAATATGTTATATGAAATCATTATCAAAATTCGAAATATAGATTTTATGTTATTGTTAATTTTATTTTATAAAATGCACATTGTTTGTGTATTAACACAAACTGTAGATTATTGTCAGAAGGTGGTGTTATATGTATGTTAGTTAGCTATAGTATTTTGTATATCACTTTACATTAGTTGTATTATACACATTATTATTGTTCTATATTGAAGTATCGTTTTTATTAAACACTTTTTACGATATATTTATTTTTCTTGTTCCATATAATAGTATGAACTAATTTTTTTATATTATTTTGTCTATAGTATAACTGGGTTCGGGTAAGGTATTCTATTTCACGAAGACCGTTTGTCTACGAATGTTGTCAGGCGTGCACATATGTATACATTGTTTGAGAGTACGTAATCTCGGCTTGATTATCAAACTTCGTATCTCCATTAGGTCAAACTGTACAGGAGGAGAAAAAAACTACAAACAGGTCAAATAATCCGTGGACATACGTAGTTTTATTTTTTGTAAATACCAAAAAAAACTAAAAACAATTAGTGGATACGAGTGATTCCTTCGTATTCGTTACGGTATTTTACATAAGATGGCATCAAAAAACAAAAATCGGAAATTTTGGAGTTACGAAGTTTGATAATTATCTAATTATAAGTAGGCCAGCGGCATGCTTAACATTACGCAATCAAATCAATGTACGAGTACATATATATTATGTGCATGCTAGACAACATTCATAGCGAAGAGAAGATTGCGTGTTTCAATTTCAATGTATGCTCAAAATAAAATTATATAATACATATAATAGCCGACAAAACATCAATGATTGATCTCCTGTGACTCAAGCACAACCACGTGAGCCTCGACTAACATAAAAAAGATATGTTCTTTTCACGAATATTTTTGCTTCTTTATCAGTATTTTATTCTTTGGAGCGGAGTGAGCGTAGCTCACATGGAGCGACTCAAATGGCATTTGTGTTTGTTATCTCATCAACCACTTGGCAGATTTAAAAAAATGTGTCTAAATAAACTGAAAATTACTGAGATTTTTAATTTTTTTTAAAAAGTGCCGAAACTTTGATTATGTGAATTCCGCTTCGCTTCTGCAACTGGAATTGCTGTCTTGACTACTTGAAATATGTTTTATTAAAATGGAAAAATATTTACCAATAAACTTTTAAACAAGTTATCAAATAAAAAAAAAAAATTTTTTTGTTTCGACCTATGTACTCAAGGCTTATTTTGCATTTTAGCATCTATTGTTGATAATTGAAACTCACAACAGTCTATAATTTCCAGGGGAGATTATCGTCACAAGCAGAGGTTCTTACTTTCTCTTTGAAAACTTTACATATAATCGAAGGCAGAATGCAAAAAACAAAATTTATCGATGGTACTGTTCGAAATACGACATCGGCTGCAGAGTTACACTTAAAAGCACGGTGGAAAAGAAAGTCACAGACATCATCGGTGAACACACGCACCCGCCACCGAAGCTTCACAAATGTTGTAATGGAAAATATATGTTTGTTAAGAGTTAAGAAATAAGTAAAATTTAAGCCCCATTTACACGATGCAAGTTTTTGGCTTGTTGCATACAATAAAATTGATAGAATGAATGAGCTTGCATAGTCTAAACAACAAGTAATTTTCTTGGTCTGTTATACAATTTTTGTTGCAGTACTTTTCTGGATGTAAAGAACACATAATATCCACGTGTAAACAGTTGCTTACCATCTTGGATGTTAATTATTGTGCTTAAATTATTGCATTTAATTACTGCTCTTGTATGTATAATAAAATGGGCCTTTGTTCTATGTAACACAACAGAGCATCCAATCTATACCTACTAATGTACTTTACTGTTTACAGTTGAATTTGCTTACAACAAATCGAGGAAGCGATTGGCAATATGCAATGGTCACTCATTCTACTGTGCGGTGCAAAGCGCTAGCACCACTATATGGAGGTGCACTCGATGGGGCCAGTGTAAGGCCAGGTTCATTTTGAACTCTTATAACAAGATGCAGACGGGATATTTCTTCCATAAGCATGCTCCTCCTACTTATATCATAAGGGATGGCACTTATATTAAATTACATTAGATATGTCAATGTTTAAGCCAAACGGCCTCGGAGCAGACGCGACGGAAGTAGCGATGGGTCGTTGACGATTTTTCCGTCAACGTTACGTCAACGTTGAATTACGTTCGTCAACGAGTTAATTAACTAGTTAAATTCGTCAACGAGTTAAGGCGTTACTAACATCAACTTGCAACGTAAACCGTTTATTCGTTGAACAGTTTTTTTTCAACTGCGGAGTTCAACGAGTCTACAATTCTACATTTACTTACCTAATAATAATTTTATAGAAACAATTTGATTCTATGTACACATGTATTGGAAAAAGTTTGATCGGTGGCTTTGTTTAGATGATCTTCACTTCATACTTTTCTTGACTTAGGCTGATTGAATAAATTTAAAATTCGCTATGAAACATATTCTACACAGGCGTATTACAACAATAAAATATTATTTACATTATACATAAATACATCTAAAACAATGTATAGATTTGTTTTTTTCATATATTATGTTATTTTAAACGTATTTTATCATCATAGTTTTCTTAAAATAAATATTTCAAAAAGCAACTCTCATATACGTTACTTAGAGTTCGAATTCTATAACATGACCATCGCTGGCAATATATGAAGTTATTTTCAACGATAAACGACGATTTGATTCATAAACGTCGTTGACGGATTCAACTAGTTGATTCATAAACTGTCAACGTTTAAACGTTGAAAGGAGATCAACGTTGATTCAACGAGTTCGTTGATTCAACGCTCATCGCTAGACGGAAGCTAACACTCCCGCGCCTATGAACCACCCAGTGTCAGGAGTGAACACATTTTTTACACACATAAAAAAAGATTAAAAAAAAAAAAGATATGTTAAGTAATATATACATATGTATATACAAGTTTTTAAGTTAGTCAACGTAATGTTGTGGAATTAAGTCACAAAATAAATATTAGCATAGAAAAACCAGGCATGAAAATCGGTGAAAATTTTACACATGTAAGTCACAGTGGCCACAATACAATCAAGCCCAAAAGCCCGGCTTGCCCTATAAATTTGTCTGTGACTTCTTTAAGTGTACTTTTATTGTATCTATAAATAAAAAAATATTAATATAGCTTAATATGTATTATTTTAGTACTTTTGACTAAATAGATTATTTAAAGTTACATTGCGAACAACAACTTGCGAAGAACAACTTGCGAGAAAATATTCGTATCGTATCGTTAATAAGTTGTATTAGAAATATTATACAAAGATAGATTGGAGAAATTAATTATTTCTCAAAAGACAAAAAAAAGAAAATAAAAATTACTAGTCCAAGCTCTTACCACTGTGCCAACAGTTGACTATGTGCTTTTCAATATAAATAAAAATCAATGTAGGTAAGTATGTTTTTCCTATGCAATCCTAAATTATACATCCAATTATGATGAAACTTTGGTAAGCATACGCATGCGAAGATTCCTGGACCAAAAAAAATAACCAAACACTTATTTACTTTGCGTGGCAAAAGGTTAAGGAGGTAATTAATAAAAAATGTACAGACTAGAATAATATACGATTGTGTTTCTTAAATAATGGCTTGTAATAACTGTTCGGAGTGTACGCGTCGCTGAATGCGATATTTGTTTATTTTTGGTAAAAGTTGTCATTGTGTATTATAAATAATATAAATTAGCATTTTATAAGATCTGTTTTTTAATAATAAAGTACTATTTAACCTAAATGGTTTTACGTTTTTAATCGTATTTGTGAAATGTTGCTTGCTATTTAGACGGCTACAGAGGGCCTATCACGAACGTCTATCGACAAAGTATTCGAATCGTCCATCTATCAGTTGTATGAGAAATCATTTGAAATTTCATACAAATGACAGCTCGACGATACGAATACTTTTTTGCAAAAGTTATAAACAACTAGCTTTTACCCTAGTTTAAGATTCGTGTTTAAGATCAGTTAGCTTATCAATACCAATATAATATAGCAGCTGGCCAATAACGACAGTATCCTCGTTTGACGTGCTCATTGGTGTGTTCGGTAGAACACCTGCCGTGCGCATCGATGGGTCGTGGGTTCGAATCTCATCGGGACCACATGTTTATAATGTTTCTGTAAGCATATTTTCCCCACGTAACTTCGGGCATTGATCGGGTGGGAGGAATATCGAAATTCCGACCGGGTAACGAACCACCGTTCATGGATGGAAAACCGTGAAGTGCACATTGCGTGTTTCGGTTTCAGTCTATGGATTTCCGAATGCACGAGGTAAAAAGTAGGTCGACAGCGAATCATTGACTGATGTTCTGTGGCTGAGGTATCACCTTCCATCATAAAAATCTAACTGTCGATATCTAACATAAAAAAAGCCTATTTTGTTGATTGTCAGTTGTCAAATACATTATTTGCTCAAACAAACCTCAAACGGACTCAATGCGACCTTATTTAATAAGAAAATGATTATATTGTTAACATATAGCTTAACGGCCTTATTCATAAACGTATAGTATATACATAAGCTTCATATAGTTAAAATATGTTTTGTTTCTTTAGTTCTGTAGTCTTTTTATATTCGATAGAACGAGACAAAACATATTTTAACTATATCAAGCTTTTAATACGTTAATGAATACGGCCGTATGAATATAACTTGAATTTTTGGGATGTTAATGGAGTAGCATAAATGGTGAGGATTGTTTTAAATTAAATGATATGATTCCGCTAATTCAACTACAATAATTTTATTTCCGATCAATTGTAAAATAAATTCATAGTTACAGTATTAATTATTATTAATAATTATTTATTAATGAATGTGTTTGTTTGATTGTACCTACTTCCTTCCATATATCTTCGTGAATAAATAAGTTTGGGCTACTAAATAAATAAAAATAATACATCTTTCAGTGAAATTTTACAAGAAACTTACCGGGAAAGTGGCCGCAGTTGTGAATAACTACACATTTTATTCGTATAGCTCTCACAAGTATTGGCGATGTACCAAAGACAAGTGTCGCGCACGCTTCACGATGACGGCTGGAAGTATGTCTCGAGCCAATTTGACACATGGCCACGATCCAGGCAAGTTCATGATCAAAGGAGGACTCTATATTAAAATTTAGTTTGTACTTTTATAAGGAGCGTGCTGCTAGAATCCCAACATCTATTCAACGCATGGGTAGTGGTCAGTAGTCATAAAACAAAAATAGAAATGAAACCGGTAAATACGCCTTCGTGAATTAGTGATAAGTGCAACGTGGTGGTCGGAGGTCCTGGGTTCAAAGCCCGGGGAAACAAGAGAAAAAATGTTTCGGTCGCGCAGGGCACAGAAGGTTGATCATCTACTTGCATGGAAAGAAACATCGGTGGAACAGAAATAAAAATGGGTCTGCCCCATGCCCCACTAGGTGACTCCGGAATTCACATATGCGGTTATACCGATAAACAATTCAAAGCAACTCAATAATATATATAATATATATATATAGATAGTTTATTGTGGTGTATTAAAATAATGTAAGTTTATCATTGCAATAATAAAAATAATATTGCTGAATAAAATCTAAGAAAAATCTTTACTTATTTATTGCCAGCATATTGTATAACATTACATTAATAAATATATACTGATAGAAATGGTGTCATTAATGTTTTTTTTTTTTTTTTTTTTTTTTTTATGTCAGATATCGACAGACGAGCATGAGGTTCACTTGATGGTAGGTGACACCCCAGCCACAGTACATCAGTCAATGATGCGCTGTCGACCTAATTTTTACTTCGAGCATTCGGAAATCCATAGACTGAAACCGAAACGCGCAATATGCACTTCACGGCTTTTCCATCTATGAACGGTGGTTCGTTACCCGGTCGGAATTTAGATATTCCTCCCACCCGATCAATGCCCGAAGTTACCAGACGTGAAGAAAACATGCTTACAGAAAACAGATGTTTTGTTTATATTTTACCACCTCTTCTGCTCATGAAAGGAACTTAATATTACATATATAATAACATGTTATTCCGAAATATGGGCTATTTTTAAAATGATCGGTCCAGTAGTTTATGCGTTATTAAACATATACTTTTTAAGGGCGACAAATTATAAAATTAAACAAAAATCTAGTATATCGACTGAAACACCTATCTCAAATGGAATAAAATATGTAAAAGTTGAAATATACGCTTTGATTTCATTCTCATTAAAAAAAGGCAAAGCGATATTGAATCACGAGATACAACATCGTAAATACGAATTTACTTTCACAAATATTTAAGATTTTTGAGGAATTAATATTAAGAATATATTTACAGTCAACTATTAATATATCCATTCTGAAAAGAATTATTTTTTCTAGTGATGTATGTCAGAAATAATATGGGAACGAAGATAGCTATTCTTAATAATTATACATACCATTCGGACGACCGAACCAAGAGCACTATCGCTTGGCAATGCAGTTATAAATCAACGAGTCATTGCAAGGCCCGATTCACAACGACAAAGAATTGCGAGATGATTCGTTGTAGATTGAACCACAATCATCCTCCGTTTAATTTTGTTATCAGAAATGGAATCTACATAAAGATATAAATGATTATGTCATTTCGTAGCAACTCGCCGCGGCTTCGCACGGGTGCAATGTACTGTATACAAAAAAAGTAGTTAAATCGTATTAAACAAACAAATCTTTCCTCTTTATAATATTAGTATAGATTGGTAATGTATCAATAGGTACAGATATTGTCTTTAAGCCTGATTAAAAATGGCTGCGAATTCCTAGGTGGTTTGTCGTAGAGTAAATGATACCACACCCCGCCATATTTTTTTTATGTACAATAAATGTTCTCAGCACTAGAATTAATTAAGGTTATTTGTGTATATAGTTATCTTTAAATAAATAAAAAATATACTATAAAAAGAGTTTATCCATTCTTTATCACCACTGGATACCAGAAATTTTTATGTTAGATATTGACAGATGAGCAACACATGGCTCACTTGATGGTAGGTGATAAAAATAGTTCATAAGTCAAAGATGCGCTGTCGACCTAGTTTTACTATGAGTATTCGGAAATCTATAGACTGAGACCGAAACGCGCAATGTGCACTTCATGGTTTTTCTATCTATTAACGGTGGTTCGTTACCCGGTCGGAATCGATAATTCTCCCACCCGTTTAATGCCTGAAGATGTGGGGAAGACATGCTTGTAGAAAATTATAAACATGTCGTCACGGCGGAATTCGAACCCGCGACCCGTCGGTGCGCAGGATCGTCTACCAAACGCGTCAACGAGCGCATTAAGCTACTACAAAACGGGTATTAATTTATTTTTGTTTGTCTTTCAGTTTTATATGTAAGAACTCTAACAGGAAAAAGGCTTGCCATTTTTGACGGCTACTCCTTTTATCCAGACGCACGTAAAAAATCTACAATTGGCTGGCAGTGTACTACCGGGGGAAAATGTAGAGCACGTTTCACAACCACCAAAAGTGGGCATATAATTCGTTCAATACTCGTAAATCACATTCATCCTCCCCAAAACTTTATAATCCAAGACGGGGTTTATATCAAAATATAATTTATCTTTCTACAGCATTACTTTTTTTATTTTGAAGTATAATATTGTATTTTATTAATACTAGTACCACTCATTTAAATAAAATATTTTATATCAGATTAAAACGCGATTTATTATTTATCCTGACGTTTCAAGCAACCGTGGTCACAGGCAGGCTGAAAGGTGACAGCTATCTCACCAAGTTGCCATATTAATGTCATCTATTCCTACGGAGTTGATATTTACTGTAATTTTCTATTTATGGCAATGTTGTCTAATTTGGGGTTTTAGCAATTTAAAAAAAAAAACATAAAATACCACGCAAACTGATAGATGCGTCGGAGATTAAGTGACCAAAACTGTTGAATTCAAATTAAATATTTATATTAATTTTCATTTGAATCTCAGAATCAATACAAACTGAAAAATATTTGTTTTAAATTAAAAACAATTGAACATCCGCCTTTTTTTTTTCAGTTACGTATCTTAAGAACCCCTCGGGGAAATCACTTGCGATCATCAATGACTACAGTTTCTACTCGGATAAGAGAAAAATATCAACAATACCATGGCAATGTACTCGGTCAGGCAGATGCAAAGCTCGTTTCACTACAACAAGAAGTGGAACAATAATTCGCTCTAGCTTAACTCACAATCATCCACCACCTACGTATTTTGTTAGAAATGGAATATATTTTAAAGTGAGATGACCCGACTTTGCAGAGATGTAATTTATGTATTGGTAATTCTAGTGTGTGTTAACATGACATATTACGATGAACATAATACAGTAGTTTTTGTAAAGTGGTTCGTCACTACCTTAACATACATATGTAAGAAGTCCCAAATTACACGATCAAATTTATGATTTCTCAAAGATTTGAATTAATTACTCCCTAAAACCCTACGGTACTATTTCAAGAAATATTTTCAATGGAACCATTGTTTTCAGCATGAGATTCAGTTTTATAGTTCTTTTGTTATATCTATTTTGAATGAAGGTATTGCTTTTATCTGAAAGAGATCAAACAAATAAATGTAAAGCCCGTTTTCTAACAAATATCGGCAAAAGAACTTCGCTCAAATGTAACGCAAACTATAATGACGCGCTGTCGACCTTTTTTTTACTTCAAGCTTTCGAAAATCCATGGACCGAAATCGAAACGCAATATGCACTTTACGGTTTTCCATCTATGGACGTTGGTTCGTTCGGAATTTCGATATTCCTCCCACCCGATCAATGCCAGAAGATACCAGACGTGTGGAAAATATGTTTACAGAATTATAAACATGTCGTCCCGGTGAGATTCGAACCCACGACCTATCGATGCGTACGGCAGGTGTTCTACCGAATACGTTAACGAGCCCGTATATTAGAATTTAAGAACATTTTCCTTAGAAATAAGTAATGTTTTTTTGAAGAATGGTATAATATATCGTTGCTTGTTTTAATGTGATATCTAGTAGAATGATACGACTGCTCCACAACTAGCCAGGGCCTGATTAAAAAATTCAACATACAGCAATTTACACACCTGTAACGCATTTTTATTTTTACTAATAAAAATGTACTTTATTTTGTCTTCGATAATTTGTTATATTTTTGTAATGACTATTATTATAATTGCTTCTGTGTATGTAATGTGTTCTGTATATGTCTAAATTAATAAATATGCTAAATTAAAAAATCAAGGTTTTATTCAAACAATTATTTACTGATAGATGCATCGTAGATTGAGTGACCAAAACAGTTGAAGTCAAATTAAAATATTTATATTATTAAAATTTCATTTGAATCTCAGTATCACTAAAACAGATAATTTTTTGTTTTAAATTAAAAACAATTGAACAGCCGCCTTTGTTTTTTCAGTTAAATATTTTAAGAACCCCTCGGGAAAATCGATTGCAATTATCAATGACTACAGCTTCTACTCGGATGGCAGAAACAAATCAACATTAGCATGGCAATGCACAAGATCAGGAAAATGCAAAGCTCGTTTCACTACAACAAAATGTGGAGTGATACTTCGCACTAGTTTAAGTCACAATCATCCACCTACTGCGTTTTTTATTAAAAATGGAATATATTTTAAAGTGACTTAAGATGACTATACAGATGGACGCTGTTAAACAATACAATGTCAACCTACGAAATGGTAATAATGTATATTTTTATACCAATCGCTTCCTTATGAGCTGGAGTACATATTTCAAAAGATATACGAGTATATATCATTTAAAATCGTTTTAAAAGCAAAAATATTGAACAAACTAGTGAGCACGAAACCCTAACATGTTTAGAATATTTAACAATAAATTGATTGTTACCAAGAAAAACAATACACATTTAATGTAATGTTCGGTTATTTTTTAAAATAAATTTAATAAAACCTAACCTAAACCTTCAAACTCAATTTTCTCAAAATGGCAATCATGTGGGTTGACACTATTGCTTATCAGCGCTCAGATGTACCTAACTTATGTATTGGTAATTCTAGTGCGTGTTAACATAATATAGGAGTTTTAGAGAGGAATGTTGTCGATGTTTGTAAAATGATTCCTCACTACCCTAATAGATGTAAGAATTCCTAAATTAGAAGAAATCGAAGTTATGATTTCTCAGTGATTTTAATTAGTTCAATTTAAATAATTTATTCTCATTAAAACTTATGTTAGCCACTTACATGAGTACAATAAAAATATTATTACAATTTTGTGCGGGTAGTCTTAAATTAAATTAATAGCTATTGTCTTTTATTAGTATAGTGATTATCACATATTAATAAAATACTGTATAAACGTCGGGATAAATAATTTAAACAATATAAATAATAAATCGCGTTTTAATCCGGTATACAGTATTTTATATAAATATTAATAGCTTCCTTTATAAAACTTGGTAGTTGATTATATAATTGTGCTCCTCTAAAAGAAGGTTATTTTTACCACAATTTGTTCTTAGGCAATACAAAATGATCTGTTAATGTTTTATAGTAAAATGTATGTGAGAATGAATGAGATCATGTGTTATTTAAAAAAGGTATGCATGTGTATGTGCGTAATTTATCTATGATAAAAGCTTAGGACTACTCTTATGTTCTCCTATCTTCACTCTACAAAGTGTATCGATTAGTTAGATATGACTTAACGATTTTATATACTGTTACTTCCTAAAACCCTATAGCCAATGGAACCATTGTTGTCATCATGTGATTCAGTTTTCTACTTCTTCTTTATATGTAAGCTCTGAACTTATAAAAACTAGCTTTTGAATGACCACTGCAAACATTAAACATTATTTTGAAAGAGTAACATGTAGTAGTTCAGAACAAATAAATGTAAAGCCCAATACCTAACAACTAAGGACAAAATATGAACATTGCTGAAGTGTAATAACTTACACTCCGCAAGTTTTGTATTTGTATCTTCGAGTTTAAAAACATTTTCCTTAGAAATAAGTCATGTTTTTTTAACGCCAATATTGTATAGATGAAGAATAATATACATATATCACTTTGTCCTATAATTTTATTATTTATCTCGATATTTCGAGCGCATCAAGTTTGCACAAGGACTAGATTGAATATTTGAGGCCACGCCCCTGCCAAATTGTGTGTAATAATAATTGAATTACAAATACATAATAATGAGTTTGAATGAAATATTTAATATATGTATATAGGTACTGTAAATACACTGGACTAAACAATACAATAATACGGGGATGTGAAGCGATGAATTATTTAAAGATGAAACATTAAAAAAACATGTTTATTTATTTCTACGATATTTATAACATAAAAGTACGCACTGACTTCAGTATCAGGGGTTTACATTAGTTATTGTCTAAATTGAAAAACGTCAAAATTAAAATATCTAATATTTATGTTTTGTTTCAGTGATGTTAGTAAAAAATAAACAAGGCAAAGACTTGGTTATAGTGAACGGTTTTACATATTACGCTACTAAAAGAAACGTATCCATACAATGGCGTTGCACGCGAGGGATTCCGTGTAGGGCCCGTTTTACTACTGATTACTTTTTAAGAGTGAAGGGAGCTGCTTATTATTGCCATAATCATAAACCACCGCAATTCTATGTGCATAATGGTCAATATCATAAGCTATGAAGTGTTTAAGCTAGCCTCTGCAGCTGAAAACTAGTCGCGTGAAAATGGCAACATTGGATTGCCAGTTCACCTTATTTATTGTATAAAACGATAACAAACTGAACGTCTCTATTATGAAGTGTTATTTACATATTTGAAGAATTTTGTGTGATACATCTACGGTATAAAAATCAACTTTTTTTTTGTATATAAATGTTTATTGTCCAAGATATTTTTTTTTACATAGAAGCTGAAGTCAGATAATAACCATTGTAGTTTTCCTTTACCAGATCTATAGTTTTTACTTTATTGTGTAATAAATATTTAAAAAAAATAGATTCCCTGAATATCGTTGTAGTAGAAAGTAGAGGATTAACGACTTATAGAGTTCATCGCTACTGTAATTATAATACAACTTAGTTGGTGTAAACGTCTTTGGATTTCTGATTGTTATGTATATAGGTACATAAAATTTAAATAGGTGGCGTGTAATTAATAAAATATTGATCTCCTGTGGCTACAAAATCCACTGTTAATTTTACTTCTTATTTATTAGTTTTAAGATATCTTTGATCTATTTATTGATATCTTTGGGTTCGGGACTGCCAAAAATAAGAGTTCTAAATACCTTACTTTCCAGTGGGTCAAGGGTTCCCCACCTGGATACGTGTTTATAATTTTCTGTAAACATGTTTTTCCTACGTCTAGTCATTTCGGATATTAAACGAGTTATTTAAAAATCGTAATGTGCATTTTGTGGGTTTTGATTTCAGTCTATGAATTTCAGAACGCTTGATGTGAAAAATAGATCAGTAGACATCATTTACTGATATAGTTAAGTTATATATAATAGTTTGAAATTTAATTAAAAATGCTTCTAGTATCTTTACTTTAATTTATGTTAACTGTGATAAAATAGGTATATAAACCACTGTAAGGTCAAAAATCTACTGGTTTTATTTAAGATATTTAAGATATGTATTATATATACCTTTACAGATATCGTTCACAAATTTTAGGTAGACGTTGAAAACAGGGTAAAATTTTGACTAACTTGAACGTTTCTTTTGTTGGTAGTGTCTTGTCTCTCACTCGTTCTTTCGTAAAATTACATTAAAGTCGTCACTTAAGATAATACTTTTATTAAATTACAGATTATATTTTATTCATTAAAAATATGTAAATATCCAATGCTTGTGTGATAATTGTACTTTAATGTCAATAATTTAATAAAGAATACAACTAGCAAAGCTATATTATTATTATGTATTTACAAAAGTTCGATTGGTTAGTAACAATAATAATGACTAAAAAACTGCATAATATGTCAGTAAGATGCTTATTACTAAACTGACCCAATATGTAGTCTGGTCCAATGTGTCACAACTCACAAGTGGACTGTCATTTAGATAACATGCTCTGAAGCTATTAGAGCTATGCCGTACATGGGACATGAAACTACTCCATTTCGAAGTATTGCGTGGAAGCCATCACTTTGTGCCTCCACAAACGTAAACGAAAGTAGGTACTCAAAGTATTTAAAGATCTTTGGGTGAATAAAAGTCGCAATAACGAGTATCAAAAATATAAATAAATTTTAAAGCTATGTCATCGTCTCCGGCGTCCTGAATATATACACCATAGAGCTCTAAAAACTATGTACCTATGCACGAATGAAAATATGTATACAAGGAGATTAACACAAAACTTTTATACCACATATTAGAAGAAGAAGAGGAAATGTATTTGAATAAAGAATAATCATTTAAAATATACTTGGCTAGGCCATACTTAAACATACTAAAAGATATATTTATATTGGTTAGGTAGTTGTATACAGTGAAATAAATTAAAAAATACTCTTACTATAATATACATGTGGGTTAAGTTTTAAGGATAATCCTAAATGCGTAAGTAAAAAAAAACACGCACAGTGTCTTATAATGTTTCCTGAAAAAGACTTCTTGTAAAGTTAGACAAAGTTTGACAATACTGAGACGTTACTGTACAGAAGTAAAATGTATTAACACTTATACATAATTCTGCTTATTAGCGGACGAAATTTGCTTTTGTTACTTATATCTACATATATCTACTTATCTTTGGTTTATTTACAGTTACAGTAGTATTGAACAAGTCAGGGAAACAGGTGGCTTTATACAAAGGGTTTACGTACTACTGTGCAGCTGAAAGAAATGCGACCATTGCATGGAGGTGTACCCGGGGCAGAGCTTGCAAGTCCAGCTTCGCTACCACCAAGGATCTCTGGGTCATTCGCTCCAAGTTCGTCCATGATCACCATCCACCAAGTTACGCGATACAAGATGGCATATATTACAAGCGTTGATGATGCATGAATTACTTACCATACTGAAGATATTGATAAATAAAAGCTATTTTAATAAAATTTATTGTAATTATAATTTTCTTTCTCATTCACTTTAATTATTATAAAAACCTTTAATAGTTTTACAAATCGAAATTTTTTTTCAGTCAACATGTGTGTGTGCTCTCCGATATTGAATTGAAATATAAAGAATGTGAATCTCAGAGATTTATATGAATAATTTTATATGGTTGTATGAAGTTATAAGTAAATCAGAACCCAATCAGCCGCCACGGCTTTTTAAAAACATTATATTGCATCATTATCGAATATCATTTTAGGCTGTACAATAACAGCAGTTCGTACCTCTCATTGGTCTTTCGAGCCGGATCTATTAATTTCATTATACAGTATAATAAAAACACAGGATCTCCTAGCTAAGAAGCCAGAGTCACATTTCAAACTGTACACTAAAAATTTGGGTAATAAAGAATTTTATTATTATTTATAAAAGTGCAACATATGCGGTTTGCTAAAATCATACAATATTAATGTGCTTGACTATTTTGACGTTTATATTAACAAATAATTTAAATAATAAAAATAGGAAAAGTTCCGAACAACTTATTAATTTCGTTAATCTGTCTTATCAACTGATTTCTCATGAACACAAATTGATGATAAGAATACAGAAGGCCTCTGATGCGTGTGACGAAGTTATTAATTTACAAACACTCAATTTTCTGAGCATGTTTTATTAACTGTTCTACCAATTGATTGTTTCAGTTGAAATTGCTCTCAATTCGAAGGGATTCGAAGTGGCTTTATTTGATGGTTACTCCTATCGCCGTGACAGGCTGAAGAACAAGTGGCGATGCAGTACCAGTTCTCAGTGCAAGGGACGGCTGACGACTGACGACCAGAACATAGTGATGGGAATGACCGCAGTTCATGTTCATCCAAGAATAAATTATCTTATAAGGAACGGGATATTTTTAAGATTTCATTGAATTAATCGAATTATTAAATGTTATCATGTATATAAAAAGGGAAGATGAATTGGACGTAGCTTAGCGAAAAGGATCGAACTCACAAAGCTAACTCGAAGTTATTTATTGCTGTTAGTAAGTAGGATACAGTTTATTTCTGACAAAGAGTTTAAAATAGAAAAGATATCTTGTTTTATATTGTACAGTGGTAAATATATGTATATCTTATACATGTTGCTGTTAACACGCTATAATAATATTTTTATTGAAAATATTGGACTGAGGTTAAAAAAAAAATCATAATAGAACGATATTTTTCTAAAGAGCAAATAAAGGTGTTTTCCTTATTTCATTTATTTTTAACCTATTTTTAAATCTAGGAGGTTTTTACACTTCCTCAGTCACATTTAAGTTTTACAAAAGTTGTCTTTTAAAATTTCAAGTATCTATTATTAATACCAAGAATACTATTTAAACTACTTACTTCATAAATGAAAAACTTAATTATTTTTGGATCAAAACATCACACATTAATATCACGTCATTTAAATTCTTACGCTATTTCTGTCTACTTAGATTTTTACTTTATATATATATTTTTTATTATTACTAACACGCTAATCGAATGTACTTAAATGATACCTAAAAAATATTTTCTCTGTAAGTGATTTATATAATAAATTACTATTAAACCGTATAAAAGTTTTCTCACACCAATAGGTTTGATTTATTAATAAACCTTATTGGTTTTAGTATTAATAGCGTTGTCGGAAAATGGAAATGAAGTAGCCTTGTACCAAGGTTATACTTACCGTCGCAACAGAGAGTACCCCAACAAGTGGCGCTGCAGAACAAACGCGTATTGCCGCGGGAGACTGACCACGGACGACAACGACCAGTTGGTCCGAGTGACCGCGGTACACAGGCATCCGAGAGCAGCTTACTATGTTGACAATGGCATTATATATAAGATATAAATTATTATGAGAATATATTATGTACATAAGCTGGAGTGTGAAATAAAGTAAAATACTCTTCTGAATACTCTATCAAATAATCGGCGTAGAAGGAAATTTACTTTTTTTATGTTATAGTGCACCCACAGAAAGGGATAGTACCATGTACAGACTTAAATATTTTTTTAAATTAATGACAATATTTTGTTGTAAATTAGTTTTTAATGTTTAAAAATAATGGGATATGGGAGTTGGAATTACACAATAAAATATTAAAATTAATGTCATTTTACTTCCTATCATACTAAATTAATTTTATTACGGTTGAAAATAACTGGCGCTTCATCTTCAGCCGAATTTTCTAAGCAAACTATTTAAATGAAGATAACTTTTCTTCCCGACGCGATGTCGTAATTCTATGAAGCAAAGTTTTGATGTTGCACCAGACTAAGATCAATCAATATTTCCCTTATTTATCCTAGTTTTTCAGCTAAAAGTGTTAGGGTTAAAATAAAATAAAGTTATGTTATTAATTTAATAATAATATAGCCATTTAATTCCAAAAAAATAAGAATACATAACGGAATATATGACATAGACATTAAAATGGAAAAATTTACAAGGTAAAATTTAAATAAAATACTGTATACCGGATTAAAACGCGATTTATTATTTAAATTATTTATCCCGACGTTTCGGATGCTTTTCAGCAACCGTGGTCGCGGGAGACTGCGACGTCAGTCAATAAATCGCGTTTTAATCCGGTATACAGTATTTTATTTAAATGTGTGATACTCGCGTTAATAAAAGACAATATTAGGTAAAATTTATAGTACATAATATATAACATGACGCAAGATAACATAAAATACACTTTTTACATAATTCTTAATTTGAGAATACTGTTATTAATTTAATTAAATAAAAACAGATGTTGAATTTAACTCAGTTATCTGTATCTATTATATTTTTGATACAAAATATATTTGTATTGCAGCTGTTTTCCTCACACTCGGGTCGAAAGGTAAAGAACAGCTTTGTATCGGCGGCTACAAATTCTACAAGCGGGATTCTTCGCGAGACAAAGTTCGTTGGTGTTGTACCAAAAGAAAATGTACGGCGACTGTTTATAGCATCGGGGGGCATATTGTCAAGGTTTCCAATAGACATACACACTTCTGATACATTCCATGTCTATTTCTTTATGTTATAAATGCTTTTTTTGCTATAATGAATCCATCCAAACATTAAATTCCTAATTTTGACTTAATAATGTAAATATAGAATTGTTACCTTACAATTATGTATGCCACATACAAAACAAGGAACTCTTTGTTTTATATGTGGAATAATTATATGTAAATAAATAAAAGTATCATTAATTATTTTTTTTATTTATACTATAATTTAAAGACCTGAAAGTAAAGGAAACCGTATGTTATACTACTAGGCTGCTTTTCGTTTAGAGCCTTACATACATAGGAATGTATTGGTATTATATACTGAACATTTTTAGTTCTTCACCTAGTAAAGTGAATTTCTGAGTCACTTAATGGACCATTCGACAGACACATTTGAGCTTATTTTTCTTTACTGGCAATGAGGCTATCTATAGGCTATGCTCTGCTGGTTCATAAAAAATATTTTTTGTCTCATTTCCCTAGGATAAAAACCTGGCACTTCCGGTGCTAATCACAATGCGCATAAGCTAGATACATAAACGTTTCAAAAACCTTGTTAATGTTTTGAAATCTTTTAGGTTTTCAACCGATCTTTTTTACAACAAAAGAGGGAAGAAAGAAAATGTTTTTGGATGGTTTTTACTTCAGGGTTAACAAAGAGGATCCAGTTTCTAACAAGATCAGATGGAGATGCGCATCTCACGGCAAATTTGGTTGTAGAGCGTTGGTCCATACACTGGGTGATATGGTAGTGTACAGAGCTAATGAGCACACGATTTATGAACTAGAAGAACTTAACTTTGTTTAGTTGTCCTTAATTATCCGTGGTTTTCATAATATTTTTGCACAATAATTAAGGATGGATGAAAGTAGGGAAACGAATCTTTTATTTATGAAACTGGTGTGAGTGGGAGAGTCGGGAGTGGTCGACCTAGGCGAACGTACCTCGATCAGATCGGGGACGTTCTGCAAAAGGGCCAGATCAAAAG
Organism: Anthocharis cardamines; assembly: GCA_905404175.1. Classification (NCBI taxonomy): domain Eukaryota; kingdom Metazoa; phylum Arthropoda; class Insecta; order Lepidoptera; family Pieridae; genus Anthocharis; species Anthocharis cardamines. Next base: position 9,843,682 of record FR989959.1, read on the forward strand.
TACTCGTAACCGTCGAGTGTGTATGAAAGCATTGATGAAAGTAGAAGAAGCGAAAGTGGTATGTAAGGATCGGAGCATATGGAATTCCGTGATCTCTGCCTACCCCAATGGGAAAGAGGCGTGATGCATATGTATGTATGTATGTATATAGGGAATAAAACAGTTAAATGTGCAATCTTTGACTAAATGAGCGAAATATATTATAGAATTATCTCGATTAATGAATAAAATTTCAAGTCTTCTTTTTTGAAAACAAATTGTAGTAATTCCACACACAATAGGAATAATGACAAAATAAATATGAAGTTATCAGAAGTTGTTTTTATTAATGTATTTACATTGTAAACATTATTGTCTATTTATTTTACATTATTGTTTTTAAATGAAGTTAGTTAGTTTCGGAGATAATTTACTATTTAGAATACTTATTTTACACGAAATGAAGCATTAATTATAAATAATTTATTTATCAAAAAGTGCATATCTTGTACTGAATGATATCTATACATCTATACATATAATAAAAGAGTAGGATCGAAATTACGCTTCACTAAATATTTTTACCAGAAATTAAGAGGGGTGATAAAAGAAGGGTAGCAGAATGCATAAATGCAATTTTTAAGATTCTTGTCTGTCTGTCTGTCTGTCTGTCTGTCTGTCTGTCTGTTTGTTCACGCTAATCTCCGAAGATACTGAACCGATTTTCGCGTAATTTATACAAATATATTAAGCAAAGTCCAGGGCAACATATAGGCTTTGTTTCATCGAAATCGGTTGTCGGAAAAAAAAGTTATCATCATTTAAATATTATTTTAAAGGCATCATTTCAACAAATTGCAATGAAAACTGACTCGCGTTGAATTTTTTCGAATTGTCAGATGTCAATCACAGTTTGATATGTGAATGAAATAGTTTGATAATTTCGCCGTTTTTCGATATGTGTTCGTGGCATAGTGGCTATACGGTCGTACTACGTAATTTCAGAAGCGAGTTCGAACAATCACTCAGGGAAATATTTTTTTGTATTTATTTTTTTATATTTTTAAAAGAACTAATATTGAAAATAGAAAATGTATTATTGAACTATTCTATTATATAAAAATGTATTTCTTATGAGATCGTTTATTTCGCATTTTCATCAATCCTTTCCTTTCCAAGGGAATTAAACAAAAATATCTGAAATTAAAAGTGATCAATTAAATGAAATAAATATAGAGGTGGATATAGTATCTTCCACACTAATTAAATTTATTAAAAATTAAGTATTTGGCCAACATGGCCATACAATTTTTTTCATTCATTTTACGTTGCATTTCTCCATACCTTCATTTTATTCGTATTTAGACATTTTCTTGGCGTTTTTTCCATGTGTCGCAAGTATTTTCAAACCCCCGTACAATTTTCGTGCATATATTTAAGGTGACACTAGTCGACATTTTTTCCATAGAAATTTCGGGGGGGTATTACTCCACTATTTAGCACCGTACATGCAAAGTTAAACATGATATCGTTTTGTCTCATTATTAATTTGGTCTGTACGGAAACAGAATGGTAAAATAAAAAACCATTAAAAAGTTACGAGCTACCAAAGATTCGTTTTTATTGCCATTTTTTAACACAACTTTGGGCTTAAATTAGTAATAAAAGAAGTATCAAATTTTCAAAACAAAGTCGGTACCGACAAAGCACGATTATCGAAGAATACAATAACTTTTATTTGTAATTGATTTATGCAGTGGTTTTTTCATTAAACTCGATTTTCCAAAGGCTTTTTCGAATTTTTTTAGACGCCCCTTTTACTATGAATTATCGTGCATCTCACTTAATAATGATTGCCCCAGTGCGGTGCGGGAGAACAGCATGCTTTTTGGCCTCGCCCACCAGTGAGTTCGAGCCCGCGACTTGTGCAACCTTAAGACGGAAAATGCATTGAATCCAATCTTCGACTGAACTCTGATTAGTGGAAAAAAGACACATATCTGCATTTTGGTGACGTAAAATTTGATTGATATGCATGTCCCTAAAGTTTCTTTAAAGTCAGGTTAATTTTTTCAATTACTATGGTATTTCTTTTGAATTTCAAATCATCATTTGAACCCCAACCTCAACCACCATTAAACATGTCGATAATATGATGCAAAAGCAACCGTCAATGACTACTCTGATAGCTCTTTCCGAAAAGAAATTACCAAGTACAGAGGATGGAGGATATATAATATGAAGAAAGCTTGCTCAGAAGTTCAGCATAAAGTGATCCCCACGCGAACGAAGTCGCGGGCATCAGCTAGTTATTTAATATATGACTAATATTTATTTGTACAGAACTTAGCTATAGAAATATTTTATTTAATTTTGCTACGCCTGGAAGCAAATGCTTCTAAAACACAATATTCATAGTAATGTTAGTTACATAATATTGACTTAACATTTTTTTGTAGTAAAGTTCACAATGTCTCGTAGAGGCAGACGCATGCTCGTTTACGACGGCCGTACTTTCTCGCTTCAAAATCAAAATGGAAACTTTATGAGGTGGAAGTGTTCAACTCATAACTCCAAGGGATGCAACGCTTTTGTACGATTTTTTGGCGATGAAATAATAAGAGTTGTGAACGAACATAATCATTTATAAGCTCTTTCTTCCATATTCTTATTTTTGACATGTCTCTTACGTTATTCAATAAACAGGAACTATAATCTATACTTAATATTATAAAGAGGAAAAAATTGTATTTTTGTTTGTTATGAATAAACTCAAAAACTGTTGGACCGATTAAAGAAATTCTTTCACGAAAAGAAAGCTATATTATCAGCGAGTAACATAGGTTATTTATGTTTTGTGTACAGTACAGATGTACCCGGCTTCACACGTGTGAAGCCGGGGCGCGTTGCTAGTTATTTATAAACTGTATTAATAAACGTTCTGCCGTTATTCAACTTATGCTACATTAAATTTTTATATTTGTCTAAAATTATATTTTATTTATTCGTATTAAAACCAGAACTGATTGCTATATATAGACGTGAAATCTTTATATTTTTTATACTTTATACTTTATGTATTTGTGAAAGATTAGGTGGATTTCTGATTGTTAGAACTGAAACTCCTACTTACTTCTTAACAAGATAAGGCAGTAAAGAGTATAGTATGTCTCTTTTTTCAGTTTTCATTAATATATTATTATGAAATACATTAAGCATGATTGCTAATGTGTTAGTTAATATGTTAATTTACGAAGTATCGTAAATATAATATTTTTTACGAGCGCCAGCTGCGTAGCACTCGTAGTATTCGTAGTGCATAACGATTAGGGCATGCATTATTCGTTCGAAGTAGGTATTCGTATATTTCGAATTCTATAATAAACATTATTCGAATAATTCGAATAATACGAATTTTTCGAATTGTGTTTTATTTAATGTGTGTAAATGAAAAGAAACCTTTTTAGTACTTAAACATTTTAATTAGGAACCAATATGTGCTCAAAAAAGTCGTCTAAACATAATTATAAGTTGAAAAAAAATACTTTGTTGTGTTCCGAAAATACGACCGTAGGAAACTGAGGGCGTCAAAAGTATCGTCATTAAATGAACATCTCAAATGATTACAAAAAACCTATTAGCCGAAAATACACGTTCAGCTTCAACACTTGTAGGTGGAATGGTTAGTAAAAAATCATACATTTACCAAAACGAAGTAGAATAGTAGGTATTCGAAATGTTCAAAAAAGCCGAATAATTATATAGGTACTATTCGAATAGTTAATGTAGCGAATATCCGAATAATATGAATATCCGAATTGCATGCCCTAATAACGATGTATGCGCTACGTGTGTCAAAATATATTTTATATACCTACATATAAAGAGCTTGGTTTAAGCTTTTTTGATATTAAACCGAGCTTACACTTATACTTATAAAATTACTCTCAAGTTTCAGTAACCTACGTACAATCGCGTCGAGGGAAGCCTCTCCTGTGTGTGGGCGGCTTTACATTTTGCGCACAACAAGTTAAATTTAGCAAAACAAGGTGGATCTGTTCTACTCACAACCATAAGAACTGCCGAGCTGTCGTCCACACTATTGATGATGTTATAATTAAGCTAAATAATCATCACACACATTAATTTGTGTAATTTTTACTATATTTTATTTTAGAATCGCACCACAACCTACTTTTATTAAATCTCTGTTATATGTCGTTATATCAAAAGCTGTCTCAAATTACCGTGTATTAGACGGTTTAATAAAACAATGATTTTTATGAATACTGTGGCTCTGCTATATAATTTAATAGTTTCGTTTAATCATGGTTTGTCTTGTGCGATATATCGTTATTGAAAAAAATCTATTCCTTGTTTCAAATTATGTTGAAGGGTTGGTTATGATATTATACGTACATGTTATATTGAGTAACTAGAATACTTTAAAACCTGTTGTGAAGAATGCTTATGAACTATTCTATTTGCAATTTAAACATCGTTAGCTATTTGACTATTTCATAAGAAATACATTGTAAAATTTTAAACAGTATCTTTTTGAAAAAAAATATTGTTGTTTTACTATGCTATATAATCCTTAAATGATTATTTATTGAGTTATTTCTGTAGAAAAAATAGTGGTCGTACTTAATCTTGTTCTTTTTTCAGTTGTACTGGTCCAAACGAAGCAAGGTTGGGCGCTCATGGCAGGCGGCTATCGATTCATCAAACGGACTTACGTATCGAAGAATACTAACAAGTATAGATGGCGCTGTTCTCTGTCAAACACGTACAAATGTAAAGCGAATATACACTCGATAGGAGATAGGATTATTCTTTTTAAAAACGTACACAACCACACCCCTCGTATATTGGAGAGTATGAGAGGTACTGTACTTAAATTCCACAGTGAATGTGATATCATGTACTAAAAAGGCTCTCCAAGATATTAACAGATAATAGATAAATCTTTCGTGGTAATTCTATTAATCAAATACGTTTGACGATAAATGGGATGAGAATTATTGACGATATATGTGTATATATACATAATATGTACCTACGTTTGGCAGCTGAAAGTATTTCTCTTCCTTTCACAATACGTTATCTTAAACAGGAATGCATCATTGCAATAATATTAATCGATCACTGCTTTAATTTATAATGTCATAATGAGATATTAAAAAAAATCCAACCTTTCTTCTGACCATATTTGCTTCAGATTTATTGGACTCTGTCCTCGTTATTTGAAATAAATATAGACTAGTTAGAATGAAACTGCTACATAAAGTTTTTATTTCTGTCAAGAATTTAAGGATTATTTTTTTGGTAATGTAGCTAGTATTATTTAGAAGCAAATAAGTCCAAAGCTAGTCGGTTATTAGAACACCAAAAATCCTGCAATGTGTAAATTATTTTGGATTTTCTTAATTATTTTTATAAACTAAAATTTCCTGTGTAACAAGCAATAAAACCAAAGACACAATGTCAAAAAATTATTTATATTATGTTTGGCACTTTCAAAGATATATTTATCCAGCGATTGAAAAAATGAAAACGATAACTCCATTACTCATAATCTTATTTGTCTTAACTCAGAAACCATTAAATGGGAATAATCGAGTGTAATATTGATGTTTCATATAAATTGAACGTATAGTACTGATTAAACCTTATTTTTTAATTCAATATTATCTATTACTTCTAATTAAGATATGACTAAAATTGTGTAAAAAGTTATTTTACTGCTTTTTGTGATGTTTATCTGCTCAATACTTCTCGTACAGCCCGGATTCAGCAATGCATAGTTGTAAATATATATATGTTTGTTTATTAAATGTTTTTGTTTATAATGTTATTTATTTTTTACTCTAGCGTGTATTCAAGGTTTTCTTCAGGGGAAGTGATCCGCTGTATAATACCCAAGGAGAAATATGAGAGTTTATAGTAATTATTAATTTAAAAAGATTTAAAAAGTATAAATGTCTAAACATTGTTGTTGTATAGTCATGTTCTTAGTTTGATCAAACTTGGTCGCGGGAGACTGTCTCCCGCGACCACGGTTGCTGAAAAGCATCCGAAACGTCGGGATAAATAATTTAAACAATAAATCGCGTTTTAATCCGGTATACAGTATTTTATTTAAATGGTTGATCAAACTTATTTATTGGGGCAATGTCTTTACAAAATATTTAAAATATAGATTTTACTTTTCTTATCTTAATATTGTCTTTTGTTAATGCGGGTGCCATATCTATTTTAATGGAAATAAGCAGATTAAATCGTAATCTTTCTAATCTCCTTATCTGTCTCTTTAAAAAACTTTGTGTGTTATATTTAAACCTACATAATAGATTAACTAAAAACTAGCTATCTACATCAGGTTTAACTGAAGTCTATTTTTTCAGTCTCCTACGTGAAATCATCAAGAATATAAATAATATTTTTGTAATATTTGCGCTATTTAATTTAGATTTTTTTATATTGAAATGTTAAAGATTCGTAAGTTTAAGGTAATGGCACTATGTATGCATGTTGATTTCTTTTTATATTAATACAGTATCGATAATGCAATCGTTCATCGTAGTCCAGAATTACGAACACGAATGTACTTTACGCTATTTATGCACATTGTATCTGAAGGCTCCCACGCAGACTTGAAGTAATATTTGTGTACAATCGATGCGAAAAAGCAATTAAGTTTATTAAGTTATTTTGAATATTATATAGTTATAAACCATTTCTCGCGTGAATTATATTGTTGATCGAAGGAGTTATATGTGGCAAGTCCAAACGTCAACTCGACTATAAAATTCGGTAATAAGAACGTTTTTGTTTCAGGTACTTTCCCAAGGTCAGTTTTTTGTTGTAGATTGTTAAAATAGAATACTTAGTTAGCTTTAGTTGTTTGTTGCAATAAATTTTCCCTAAAAAAATTTTAAGAGCTGTGGTTTTTCTATTCAGTGCAATCCTTATACGACCTTCTTCCTCCTTGTAAGATCCGACATTCAACCTTTTTAGTTATTTTAAATTACTAATTCTCGTATTTTTCCTCTTTCCTGCAAAGTTTCCTACAGTAGTACTGTCGTGCCGTATAAAATCACTATGATAACAATATTATAATATTATTGCATAAACACAATTGTTTTATTGTTATTTTGCCTTATTTTTGTTTTTGATGTGGCTATTTTGTGACTTCATTAAACTAGCTACAGTGCCTTCTAAGTAGAGCATATTATAGAACATTGCACCTACTGCTTGAATTATAATCTTTAGAGAAAGAAAATTTGATACTGTTCGGAGATGTTTATTTTTAGAAGTTTCTTTACATAATATTGTCTTTTATTAACGCGAGTATCACACATTTAAATAAAATACTGTATACCGGATTAAAACGCGATTTATTATTTATATTGTTGTGTGTTGGTTGGGGAGACTGTCTCCCCGCGACCACGGTTGCTGTAAAGCATCCGAAACGTCGGGATAAATAATTTAAACAATATAAATAATAAATCGCGTTTTAATCCGGTATACAGAGTTTCTTTACAGACAGTGAAGAATAATTGAATATACAAACTATCTTATAATATTTAGTAACTAGAAAAATCTTAATTTGTAAAATTATATTAATTCATCTTTTTTTTTGACAGAGTGCAGTAAAGAAGAAAGTAATAAGAATCTACGTCGAAAGTCTAAGGTCGAAAAGCGAAGAATAAAAAATTATCTATTTAAATAGTAAATGTTTGTATAGTTTTAGTAGATACTGTTTATGTAGTTTAGGACAATGCAATATTTACCTTTTTATTGACATTTAGGTCTTGTTGTTAATGGTTAAATAAATTTTATTGAATAAAATCACAAGTAACTCTTTCATTTTAAATATGGGTCATAATATTAATGACTAATGTTATAGATTTAGTTGAAAGTACATCTCACTATGTAACTGAACTTTTGACTAGGCTGTATCTACTTCTGAACGGTTGGTTCGCTGTAAAAAAAATAAAGTGATAAATATTAACATTTAAGTTATAATATAAATACTTAATTTTGGCATAAGATTAACATTTGGATGATATTACAGAAGAAAAACCAAGATCTCAACGTCCGCGTCGGGGTAATTTTTTCTTTCCTGTTATGGATATACGTGTTCGTAAAAAACATTGAGGTAAAGAGGTGTCTCTTTGCAGAAAAGGTGGCGTTGCTAAGAAGCGCTGTGGTCACAATAGATAATATAATCGTCAAAATATGTGTATCATGATCCTGTATAGTATACTTATTAATATTAGTAGAAGTAATTTGAAGTGCATTGGCTGATTATTATTTATTGAACATAAAATATAAATATTAACGATTATTTAAAAAATATGAATAAATACACACATTATGTACAGTACACCGAATATGACAAGTAGAATCGTTGTATTATGTAGGGTTTAGATATTTGTCTAAATATGTATTGTGAAGCTTAGAATCGGTGTATTATGTAGGGTTTAGATATTTGTCTAAATATGTATTGTTACCAAATATATGAACGTTTAATTATTATTTTTTAAATCCTCACTCATTTAATTAAACAATTAAAAAAAAAAGATCACAATGAAAAACATTTCTGAAGGGCTGGTTTTATTTGAATAACATATTCTTCAAGAAATGTTGCAAATGTATGTAAATGTATATTATATTACAATGTCTATCTGTTCATTGTTTAAACAAAAGCCAATTAAAATTGATCAGAGATAGCTTATACATTTATAAATTAAATCAATATTTATTATGTAATTCATTCTTACTAATCCTAGCTTCGATGATACTTCAAATGCAGTCGCCTGTTTATTTATTAATTTTTTTATAACTTTGTATTTACAGCTATTGGCCAAATCATCTAGTTTTGCATTTTACTTTTTATTATAAACTTTATACTGTACCTAAATATATTGTATTTGCACTTATGCTCAAAAAGTTGTACTTTAACTATTAAAAACATGATTTTCATGAGTTTCATGATTTTACTTTTTCTACAGATGAGATGCCAATGTTTGGGACTTCAAAGACGGGGAATCAGGTGATCTCATTTTCTGGACACCGCTACTATCTAGAGCTATTCGCGAAACCTGGTGACTCGAAGAAAAGATGGCGTTGCTTTGCTCGAGGATGTAAGGGGTCATTGACCACGTTAAATGACACAATCATCAAGATGAATTCTAATCATAATCACGCTTCCGACAACCAATAATATCATATTTTATAGCGTCTACTAGTTAGCATAATTTTTCTTGTTCTATACTCAAGACTTAAGCTAATTTTTACGTATCATACACATATACGTATGCACTAGAATTTTTATAGATTATTTGTTGTTATAGTGTTTTAGAAGTTGTAACATAGTTTTATCTCTATTATGTGTTAGTCTTAATATGTGTGTGCTACTTTGTAATGTCTATTCTATGTCTAGTCAATTTTCAGCCGTAGTAAAAGCCAGTTCTAGTGAAACTTCTAAACTTGATTCTAGAAAAATTAGTATGCGTTTTGGTTTTCCGTGAAAATGAATTAATGCTCGTGGACATAATGGATTGAAGATTGTACACAGTTTCATTATTTATTGAAATACTCGTTTTTTTTAAGGTTTTTTTTTTCGTAGTTTTTTTAATAAGGCGGGTATACATGTATAAACATGTATACCCTTAAAAAAACATGTACTGCCTTAAAAAAACTATGACAATTCCTATGAAAAAAAAACAATTGCAATTTCAATGGACGATGAAAAAAGTGCAGAGATTTTGCAAATAATATAACTTAGGATGTTCATGCATTCCTTATAGGCCGGCAACGCACCTGAAAGCCCTAAGATTTTCGCAAATATCCACGGGTGATACTGATATACAATGAGGTAAGCCATCTGCAGTATGCTATTTCATAAAAAGTAAGAACAAATCCGGGATAATCCAATGTGTTATTAAATTAATTAGTTATTTAAAATGTAAATAGTATTTATTGCTAAAATATGAACTGTCAAGTAATCAAATAACTTTTTTAAGAAAATTTGAAGTAGATCTGTTTTGAAAATGTTTTTGTGTACTTGTAAAATTAAATGTTCTCTAAAAGTTGTGTATGATTTGAGTAGAACCCAATCAAACGTAACTCCTAAAAATTGAACTTATTGCATAATGCACACAGAAATGTGCATAAATAGATTTAGAAATATGGATTACCTTTGTTAACATAAAAAATTGACGGCTTCGCTGGCACGTCTGACAGAACACCCGCTCCGATGGATCGTGATCGAATCCATAGAAAAAAAATATCATCTTGTTTCTACAAACTAACTACTATTATAACTTTAAAATATAGATACTAGCCCTGGGAAGTTTTACATCATTAAGTCCTGTGACTACATAACCAACCTCCTCGAATAATCAAACTATCTAAATATGTGGTTGATGTATTATACCACATAAGTATCACACAGTATACAGTACGTATTTTATTACTTATGTCTGAGTATTGGCATACATACATAGTTTAACCAGATACATTTTTTACATGTAATTTCATTTTTAATTATTATTAAATTACATTACATTCACATATGACGTAGTAATGAGGTCGTGTTTTATTTGGTTTAATTACTAAAGTCATAATTTTCTGTTTCAGACGGTCCATTCATAGAGCATTCGAAGCGAGGAAACCCTATATTGGTGCTCAAGGGTTACAGATACTCTCTCAAATTGACTAAGCCTTTTGATAATACTGTAATAAGAAGATGGCAATGTTCCACCCACACTAACAGAGGCTGTCTGGCAACTATCATCACGCATGACCAACATATTGTCAAAATGAAGAACGAGCACAATCACGTTAAGAGTTATATTAGAGATGTTAAAAAGACTTTGTCTGAGCTAATCTTAGGTTTTCATTGATCTGGAGTTCTAACGTGTGATTCAAGTAATATGTTCAGTATTTATATCTTTGTTCTAATACCTCATTTACATTCAGTTACGACGTAGACGCGAGTTGATAAGTAACAATAAGATACTTTGCCTTCCCCATAACCTGGATCAAAAATTACGTTTTGTCCCATAAAAGTATAAACTCCTTACAAAAAATGAGCGGATATGTATAATTTTGAACTGAAATTAATTTCTAAAAAACATGTTTTTGTACTAAAACAAAAAAATGTTGACACACATTGACATAGTATAGTATAAGTAATAGTATAGTACACATGAATAATTAATAATTTTGCTTTAAACTTTTATCGTCCCTATTTTTCAAAGATCTCAGAGATAATTGAAAAAAAGACATTTCAGGAATTAATGTCACTTTTTAAAATTAATAGCCGGCTTTCATTTTATATTAATATGAACTAAAAATGTATTTTTTTACCCAGAATAAGGGGTAGACTACGGTAATCTTCATTGTTAGTGAGAGTGTATAAATAATAAAGTTAGGGTGGTGATTAAATTTAATGAGTTATAAGTATTTGTGATTGTCTTTAGAACCCAGTTCTTGGGTTTGTTAAGTCAGCTACAGTGTTAGAAATGTCTTGAAGAAGCAGTATATCGATCTCCACATTATTTGAGTCTGTATAATATAATGGCCATATATTCCTACGGAGTTGATATTTAGCCTACGCGCAGACTAGAGCCACTAGTGGCGACCACATCATAGCCAGCCGCCACAAGCTACGGGCGTAATATTTCATACATTTTAGGGCATCCGCGCATACACGGCGCTCGAGAGGCCGCCACCGAGCTTCTAGCCACCGGTGGCCGCCACAACGTGCGGGCGCGATATTTCATACATTTTACAGTGGCTGAAACGGGGCCACCGGTGGCCGCGTCTAGACGCTGCTTCTAGTGGCGGCCACCGGTGGCTCTAGTCGTAGGCTTAATGTAATTTTCTATATTAAGTATGGCTACATAAATGTATATATATTGGCTATATATCTTCGAAATTGTTTTGTTACCGTTTTGACAGTAGATGTCATGCGAATAATTTTTTTATTTTTTATTATATAATTATTACACAATAGTTAGAGAAGAATCTTCAGTCGTGTACTCATTATTTAATACGTTTGTCTACTTGTGTAGCAGTTTAGCATTAGATTTGTAATGTGATCAGGTAATTTATTTTCTTAGTCCTTAATTAACTTTTATTATTCGTATATTATTTAGTCGAATTCTAATAAATTATTAGAGTTAAGCTGCGGTAAGGAAGAAATACTCTCTTAGAGGATGCTGAATATCAGTATAATTTGATAAGTATTATATAAATAAATCTTGTTAAATACATCCTTTATAATAGCTAGATTATTTTAATTTTTATAACCTTTTAAAGTGATAAGACTTTTCACTTTAATGAACATTTTAGTAGTAGTATATAAAAGGCTAAAGAATATTAAAATTATGAATAAAAGAGATTACGCGAGCTTCAGATATAGTTTTTCGTATGGATGTCGTTTTTCTTTTGGTTATTGGTATTACAATGGTGCGTAGCATTTTAATGAAGTCTGTGAGCTCGCCTCCGTAACTCGTGTAGCATTGCTCTACGCTCGTGTAGAGGCTACGAAGGCGTAGACGGTCGCGAAGATAGGCGTTATAATAATTGACTACCACTACGACTAACGACTAGGTACTGGATAAACGCAAATAAAACTACTATTTAATTTCTACGACAAAACACTTCTATGTGTCAAAAGTCGATAACATTTAGTGCGTCATGTTAGGATTCGCAGACAAAATATCTCGATCGACAAATATCTCTATTTTTGACCTAAGAAGTCGAGTATTAAGTGCAACCATGTTAGACCCGGAAGTCATAAAGAGATTAAAACACGAGAAAACCGGTCGAGAAAATTTTGTCGTGGCGGTTATGCTAGGCCGGTTGAGCAGTGTTTCTGACAAACCTACAACAAAAAAATGAGCTTTTCAAAGTTACTATGTATTGGTAATCGCATTTTAATCTATTGAAAGTTTCAACTAATAAAGCTGTCTATCTGTTTCAAAAGATAATATTAACAATTACAGATTTAGAATTTATGTCTCTGTCTAACGGAGGTAAGGCTTTACTGTACAAAGGAAATGTGTTTACGACGCACCGAAAACAAAAGTTGTCTAAAGATCTAATTAGGACTCGATGGCGCTGCAGGAAACGCCATAGAGGTTGCAAAGCGTTTGTTTATACTTTGAATGAATGTACGATTGCTTCCGCTAATTACATGCATAATCATTAAAATGTTTGTATTTTTATTGTTTCGGTATAGGTATTCCTGCATCTTCTATAGATTCTGATTATTATATGCTCAAAATGTAACTTTCAGAATTATTTTACTGATAAATTCACCCGCCATGCGCTCCGATGAGTCTTGGGTTCGTATCCTACTGGGGCGACATGTTTATAATTTTCTGTAAGAATGTCTTGGAAGAAGAATGTCTGGTCACTTCGTGGGAGAAATGTCGAAATTCCGACCGGACCACGGGTAAATAACCTTCATAGATGGAAAAAAGTGCATGAATTTCCGAATGCTCTAAGTAAAAAGTAGGTCGACAGCGCATCATTGACTGTTGATATATAATAAAAAAAAAAGATCACTTTCATTCACTGAAGAAAGAGTTAAGTACTGGGTTATTATTAATCAATTTACAATTTCTACCTGTAACATCAATAAAGTGAAAGTACAAGTACAAGCAAACTTGGAAAAATCGATTGACCTTTTTTCATAAAGGTACAATAATATATGACATTTCATTTTTCTCGGGGACTTTTTTGATCTTTGCACTATTGTGATCGAAGACGACGGAAAACCTAACCTAAGTATTCCATATTTTTTCAATTATAAATTTTTCAATACCCGCAGAGGGAATCAATGTAACGTTGAACTGTTTATTTATCTTATAACTCTTTCAAATTTCCAGAAATCTCTCACATAATAACCACACGCGCGGCGAAGGAAACACGAGTTTTGTCTTATGAAAGTGAATATTATACGGTTCACAGAAGGATACAGACAGTGGGAGGATCGACCAAGATCCGTTGGCAATGCAGGGCTCGTAGCAGAGGATGTCGGGCATACGTGTATACGATCGATGACAAAATATGTCCTCAATCTAGACCTATAAATCATAATCACTGACACAGAGACCAACACACTGTTGCCGTAACGTCTTAAGATTACTCGTATAAATTGATATATTTTGATACTAGCTAATGCCAGCGACTTCGTTCGCGTGGGCTTCATCTTAAGCTGAGCAAGGTTTCTTCAAATGATATATATTCATATCCACTATTCCACGAATACATATTGAAAGTTGCGAAATAATCAAACTATTTCATTTCCATATCAAACTTTCATTGACATCTGATAATTTGAAAAAGTTCGACGCGAGTCAGTTTGCATTGCAATTTGTTGATATGGTGCCTTTAAATGATGATAACTTTTCTTTCCGAAAACCGATTTCGATGAAACAAAGCCTATATGTTGCCCCGGACTTTACTTAATATATGCCGTTCAAACAGACAAATAGACAAACAACAAACAGACAGAGAAACAAAAAATTAAAAAAAAACCTTCTATTTCTCTGTTTATATCCCCCGGACTCGGTTTTTAGCGTTTTTCTATGTACAGACATTTGACCTCTTTATTTTTTATTATATTATATTATTGTTTTATAGTTATTTATCATATTCCACTGTTATGAAATATAGTGATACGGGATCATTTTAATTATACGATGTCTGTACATCGATTTGGGATTTTTTAATATCTGTTATTTTAAAATATGTATTTTCATTAATACTGTGCTTGCGTATCGAAAGATTTTGTTACACATAGTGGCTATTATTTCACCCCTACTTATTTTATATATTTTTATTTAAATTAATATGCTACTTTACTCTGTCATTCGGTAAAGTTCTATAAAATTGTTACTTGCAGAATAAATCGTGAAATAAGAAATTGGTTACTTAAAATACGGTATTTACCACTCCCGCGGTAAGCGCGTTGCGTTCAGCACCGGAGGTTATAGGTTCGAATCCCGGCGAAACAAGTTTAAAAAACTGTTTCAGTCAGGCAGGGTAGAGAATAGTGAGACTTGAGTGTTTAAAGGACCAATTATTTTATAAAGTCTGGTTTGTTTCAGAAGTACCTCAGTATACTATATCTAAACGAGGTTCCTCTCAGCTTCAATACAAAGGTTATTCTTACTCTATCAGGAAGTCTGAACTCGAAAAAAAACCAAATATCCCAAAAAAATGGTACTGTTCCAGTCATCATTCCAAGGGGTGTAAAGCAATAATACGTACAATCGATGACGCTGTTTTGCAAGAACAAGGATTACACATTCACTAGAAGACAAATTAAATATATTTATCGTATTAAGCAAAGAATAATTTAAGATTCCCAATTGCTGAGTCTCGTTGTTTAGCTTAAGGCTTCATATACATATATTTAAACATAAATTTCGTCATGATCGTAGAACAACGGCGGATCTGCAAAACGGCTACTTTACAGGAGAGCGTTTTAAAGATTGATAAGTCGTTTTTGATGCATAATTAAATATGGCTAATCTTTTCGTGTTCAAACTCGGCAATATTATGTTTGGTGTCTTTTTAATATTAATTTTATACTGATTACCGTGGGGGGAGGCCGAGGGGACTACGTAGTACAATGAAGGTATAATACGCGTTCTTGTACTGCGTTGAAAAAACAGAACCGCTGGTATTCTAGGCAATAACTTGATTGTTTTTATCAAACTACAATTTTTTATTTGTTCTGTTGAGAATTGGCATTTTTTTAAAGATTTTTATACAATAAAACTAAAATCGTAAAAAATCAGAACCGTCGTTGTTCTACGATCATGACGATTTGTTAAAGAGATAATTTCTATGTAAAAAATTATCGTACTGATTCAAAAAAAGAATCCTTCACTAAAAAAATAAATGTTTTTTTTAAACTTTTCATTTCGTTTCGAAATCTTTTCCATATTATTTTTTATTTTAAAAATAGGTTAATTATGCGATACTTATAGCGACAAATTAATTGTTGAAACCGATGCTGGAAGCTCTTTTTATATAACTCTTCGTCTCACAGTAGTGCGCGTGAGATCCCACACACAGGTTTTATAAAATGTGCATAGTTTTCAATTTAAAGTGTCAGAAAATTGAAAACATCCGTTCTGTTTTTACCTTTCTAATATTGCGGACTAATATACAGACAACTCGTACTTAGTGACATATGCATAAGCATATAGTCGTACTTAGTGATAGAGGTATACGCGTGTATTCGTACTTAGTGACAGAGGTATACGCATGTATTCGTACTTAGTGACAGAGGTATACGCGTGTATTCGTACTTAGTGACAGAGGTATACGCATGTACTCGTACTTAGTGCCAGAGGTATACGCATGTACTCGTATATTTCTGCCTTTTTAAAAAGCCTTAATTAATGTTTTTCTGTGATTAACAAGTTATGGTTTCTTTCAATTTATTTCTGTTTTTAGGATTTATCGATTATGCAATGATACCAACCCGAAACGGAAGGCATCTATTAAAGATAAAGAGCCACACTTTCTCACACAGAAATAAGTCAAACATCTCATGTTGTTCCAAGAATGACGCTGGGTGTAAAGTGCGCGTCAGACTTACGACGGATTAATTAGTTTTGGATGTTAATATATATGTAGACTGTCATATGCATCCACCTCCAAGTTATACATTTTTCAGTGTCTTATATTATACATTATAAAATTGTATTATATATATAACATATGTTACTGTTTACTATAATTATCTTCGAAAAGAATAATTAATGTAATTATGAATCGTTTATGGCCTCCACCTTAATCCTTTAATGTGTTTAATTCTTATAGTTAGTGCATAGTCATAAATTATCTAATTTAAAGTTATTTTTTTTACATAAAGGTTTTTTTACATAAACATTGCATAAGTCATAAATAGTATACACTTATATGTGTGCCCATACAAATCAAAATAACTTTATTACAAAGTATACATTTTTTAGAATCGACGATCGAATACAAGACTATACCAACTCGTTCTGGAAAATATCTCTTGATGGTGAATGGATATACGTTCTCTCAGAATCTCAATTCTAAAAACTTCTACTGTTCCAAGAAAGACGAGGGTTGCAAAGCACGCATTAAACTAACAAACGAGAAAAGAATTTCATTAGAAAATTCGTTGATAGATTCTCATACACACCCGCCTCCGCAGTATGTCGTTACGGCGGAAGGAGTTTACGTTAAGAAGAGAAAACCTTACAATATTACCATATATAATTAAATTATAATAGCATCAAAAGTAATTTCTGTAATTAGTTCTGAAATATTTTTACACAAACTTGCATTGCAAACCATGTACGTAGAAAATTTCTGTTGAGTAATGCAAGTAGATGGAACAATATTCAGAACACTGAGTGTTATTATACCTTCGAACTATACATGTGTTGTTCGTTCGATAACTGAATCAATACTGAGCCGTTGACAAAATGATCTGGTTCGTTCGACCCGTTCAATCAATTGATTGATTGGTTCAATTTCAAACGAACGAACATAGCAAAGTAATCAATAGTACATATTAATTCTGAAATCTGAATCATCGTTTTATTCAATAAATGAATAACATTATACAAAATCATAAGCAGTTTGTGACAAAAATGCTGTAAAAAATGCTTACTATTATATTATATACTAGTGGACCCCGCAGACGTTGTTCTGCCACAAAAAACGTTTGTATGGGAAATAGAAAAGGGCTGTTTTTAGGGTAAAATTAAAAATTAATTAAAAAAACATTTTCCAGCGGACAAAATTGTGAATCTAAACCATTCCCAGATCCCCTTGAACACACACAAAAAATTTCATCAAAATCGGTCCAGTCGTTTGAGAGAAGTTCAGTGACATACACACTCACAGAAGAATTATATATATAAAGATAGGAACGCGCTTCGACTTCACACGGGTGCAATGTAGATGTACTATACACAAAAAATAGCCTATCTGATAATCTAGCTTCCTATTGGTGAAACCATTTTTAAAATCGGTCCAGTAGTTTCTGAGTGTATTCATAATATATAAAAATACAAAAATACAAAGCTTTCCTCTTTATAATATAAGTATAGATTTCTCGTAGATAGACTAGCTGTGCCAGCGATATCTTTCGCGTGGGATTATTTCCCGCGTAAATCCCGATCCGGTTATGAGACCCATTTGTTTTAAAAAATAAACATAAGCATTCAAATCATACCTGCTATTTCAGCAATAATATAACCGGGACTCGGGATTAATATTGAACCTTATTTATATAAACGTACAATAGCATATTAAAGTGTATGAAGTAGGATCAAGCGAATAAAATAGATTCTTGCACCCTTAACCCTACATTTAGGATGCATATTTCATTGTTAGATAGTGTCTCTGTTATACATTTGAAAACGTCAGTCATTTGTCTTCGTTGATTAATTAGTATATGTACGTATGTATGTGGTATATGTATGTAAGCAACGTAGGGAAATTATTAGTAGTGGGCATTTCTGTAGTAATTATTAACTTAAATAAATAAATATTAATCAGATCTAACAGTTTTAACACTGATTTAACCACAATTATTAATTCTCACAGTCAATAGATCACCTCGGAAATACATAAATGTTTCTAATAAAATACTGTATACCGGATTAAAACGCGATTTATTATTTATATTATTTAAATTATTTATCCCGACGTTTCGGATGCTCTTCAGCAACCGTGGTTACGGGGAGAATAATTGATTGGTCGTATCTGTGGTGCGCGCGCGACCTTCTTGACTAACTGTTCAAGCCGCGCTGCCACCATAGATTCGACGCTTCATTAGAGTCCCGTCAAAGTCAACTTGACAATTTTTTCCGGCTTGAAGGTACCAATTGGTACTTAATTAAACTAGATGGCGCATCATGCGCCGTCATTTATATTACAATACTAGGTTCATACGCTACCAAGATTTTTTATATATAACGAAACTTTTGAATTAAAAAATATAAATAGTAATAGTAAGAACTTTAATTGTCACAAGTAATTATTATATTTAATTAACATTAATTATTTTGTTTTTAGAATTATTTATCGACTACAAAATGATACCAACTCGTTCTGGAAACTATCTTTTAATGGTAAAAGGGTACACGTATTCTCAAAGCAGCACAAATAATTACTATTGCTCCAAGAGGAACTTGGGTTGCAAGGCCCGTTTTAAACTTACATCGGAGATGAAAATATCTGTAAAGGATTCGCTCATAGATTGCCATACGCACCCGCCACCCAAGTATATGGTTACGTCGACAGGGCTCTACATTAAGATATAAGTACTTTAAAGTACAATATGAAGTTAAGAGGTGTATAATTTTATAATTAGTTATAAGAATATATTAAAAGGTAACTTAATTGTTTTATATATTGAAATATCCGAAAATAACCCCCGTCAACAGCAGATTGGAATCTCTGAAATCATAGTGGTTGTGCGAGAAACCTGTATCTACTTTTGACATTAGAAGTCGAGTTTTATGTTTTTGATTAGCGCCTCCTATGCGCGTTATCAACACATTTTACAATTAGAGGATTTCACACTTTTTTATCAATACAAACGCATATATAACGCGCGTTTGGATCGATTCAAACAATTTTAGCACGAAGGCTAACTAACGGCATTTATATTACAATACTAGGTTGATACGCTACCGAGATTTTTTCATATAACGAAACTTGTGAATTAAATATAAATAGTAATAGTAAGAACTTTAATTGTCACAAGTAATAAAGTATTAAGCCCATATTTAACTAACATTAATTATTTCGTTTTTTAGAATTATTCATCGACTACAAAATGATACCAACTCGTTCTGGGAACTATCTTTTAATGGTAAAAGGATACACGTATTCTCAAAGCAGCACATTTAATTACTATTGCTCCAAGAGAAACTTGGGTTGCAAGGCCCGGGTTAGACTTACACCGGAGAAGAAAATATCTATGCAGGATTCGCTCATAGATTGCCATACACACCCGCCACCCCAGTATATGGTTACGTCGACAGGGCTCTACATTAAGATATAAGTAAACTACAATATAAAGTTAAGAGGTGTATGACTTTTGATAATTGTTTTATAATTAGTTTTTTTTTAGGAATATTTTATCTAGTAACTTATTGTTTTATATATTGAATAATCCGAAAACAATCTGATTTATTTTATAGAATAGGGGGAAAACGGGCAGATGGCTCACCTAAGCAAGTAAGTGATCACCGCCGCCCATACATCAACAACACCGGAGGAACTGCAGGTGCAATGCTGACCAGTAAAGTTTAGGCACGTTTCTTGAAGATTATCAAGTCGTATTTCAGAAATACCCCCGACAACAGCAGATTGGAATCTCTGAAATCATAGTGATTGTGCGAGAAAGCTGTGTCTATTTTTGACATAAGACGTCGAGTTTAAAGTGTAAGAGCCTTTACACACGTGTTTTTTATGCTCTGACGTCGCGCGTTTTTGATTAGAGTGTCCTTTGCGCGTTATCAAAAAATTTTGGAAGATTTCACGCTTTTGTATCGATACAAACGCATATGTTACGCGCGTTGGGATCGATTCAAACAATTTTAGCACGAAGGCTAACGTAAGCCGAGTTGTCTCGAGCGACGCCATCGTAATGCTGTGGTTCTAAATCGCATTCCTATGGATGTATCAGCGTGTTTTAAATAGAGATACAAATGCAATGATCGTGTGCAAATATAAAAAGAGAGTTCTGTAAGAGTTGAGTTAGACCCGGAAGACATAAAGAGATCGATTAAAAAACGACAAAAATGTCGACAAAATTTTGTCGTGGTTGTCATGCTAGGCCGGCTGCACGAGGTCAACAGAAAAGAGAGTCATATGGCCGTCATCTTCTTTATATGTATATTTAAGAGTAATTTAGTTCTGTTGACTGCTGTGGTGAAATTATTTATGCATTATAGTGTGCATTCTGATAAGGTCAATATGAATCCTGAATCTACGTGTTGGAAGATAGATTTGTTTAATACAAATAATGGCGTAATTTGAAAAAAAAAATAATCCATTTCTTGTTAATTTTAATTTTTAGTATAAGTTGAAGTAATGAATATCTCTTAATGTATCTATAATCTATATGTTCAATTTAATATGAAATGGTCTGTATGTAATACACAGTATGCAAAAGTATCTTCTAATAAATTTATTTAATATTTAACAGACGTTGTTTACGATATTATTCGACCGATATCATGTTAACAGTACCTCAGGCGGCTATAAGACGTATAAAATGACATGGTGATTTTATAGATCGTATAAATGCTCATAATATGTACCTCAATTTTTATCTTATTTGTTTGAACTGAAATGTCTAATTACATTTAGTACATAATACTATATAATAATAATTCTAATACATGACATAAGTAGTACCTTACAAATCGCTAGCAGAATTCGTACTTAGTAATACTAAAAATCAATTTATACTCAATGATGAAATGTCAGTGTGATTAATGTAGTGAGTATGTAATGTTGTTTTATCGTGAATCCAATAAAACAGCATTAGATTTACAAATAAAATTGAACAATATTATATATATTAATTGATGTTTTTGAATCTTTAACGTTTTTAATTTACAGGTCCAGTGTTCACGACATCTGAGCGTGGGGCTCGAATGATTTCATTCCAAGGATACAAGTTTCTTAGACAGTGTGAGTCTGGACAAAAGACCAGATGGTGGTGCGGTACACACAATAACAGAGGGTGCCGAGCGAATATTCATACAATCGGGATGTCCATTGTACGATATAAAAACGTTCATAACCACCCTCCAATGTATGGTGGTACGAATCACTGTGGACAAAATTACACTAATTCTACTTACACAAAGTGATATTCGGTTGAATAACTGTTTTTATCAACAAGCTTATCTCAGTATTGCTTTATTTGTATGTTTTTTTTAATTGTTTAAGACTTGTAAATACGGTAGAAGTTAAATAGGTAGAGTCAGTTCTAGATTATATCAAATTAACTAGATCAGACATAACAAAGAAAGAATATATTATGAGCTCATATGATTTGACTCGAAAATAAATGCCTCATTGAAGTAATAAGCGCGAGCGAGATGTAAACTATTTTTTGTTTCATACTGGTTTGACCGGTTTGTGGCAAATAGCGTTTCTGACGAGCATTTACGCGAATACGTTACGCGTCGCGTATGTGTATATAACTATAAAATACACAAAAGTATTTTACAAAGTGTACGTGTTTTCCGTATGTGTGTATTATTTGCATCTATTAATAATAATTGGTGTTGCTGTAGTGACATAATATCAGTGCCTAAAAGTCTTGTTATTTGATGGTAATTATAGTTCAACGTGTAGTTAGGGAATGGGGTACGTTATAATGGTTCTTATTCATTGTATGTCTTTGAACGGATCGGTGGTAGCGATGAGATATACTTGCAAAATTCGATACCGGGGCTTCCAAGTACGAATCCGTAAAAAACCAGGGTCGAAAACCAGGTTTCATAATACTTTCATCGAGCTCCGAACTCGCTATAATAAAAAATACTTGCATAGGAAAACGATCCCTAAATGCTTAGAGATAAGAAGCACAATCGCATTTGCAAGAAAATACTTTAAAGTATTAAATACTTGCATAGGATTGTACTCCTTATATGTAAATTTATACGGTTCATTTTCCTATGCAAGTATTTTATACTTTAATGTATTTTTTTGCAAATACTATTGTGCTCATTATTTGTATGACATTACGGATCGTTTTCCAATGCAAGTATTTTCAATTTTAACTCTAAACGCACCCGAATAGCTAATACTTTCATACTTGCAAGTTTTTCCCGCTCGCACCAGGGCGCCCTACTTCCAAGCGAAGCCCTGGTTTTAAAACCTGGTCGCTTAAATACGTCTCATCTTTAATCGGTGGCGCTACTACTTATGATAGTTAACCTGTGTTGCCAACTGAGTTGCAGGTCGAATTTAAATAAGAACTAAATTTGACCATCAGTTTAAAAATTCGGACAAAATTGCGAACTATAGTAGTTATTTTTTTAAATAATTATTTATAACCAATTGGCGGTCTCATACTAAAAAAATATCTGCGTACCAGTCTAAAAGCGACTTAAGTACATACGTAAAAAATACCATAGACATTTTTTAATTTTGTTTTACAAGGAATGAATTAAATAATCAGAAAAAGCGAAATTTTTAGCCCCGAGGGCGTTCTGAAGGCAGATGGTACCTGCCCGATCCTCGATCGTTCCCTATTCTATAAAAACCCTTAAGTTAAATATTATTATTAAAATATATCATGCAAAGATCTTAGGTTAAGTATTGTATCCTTGTATCTAGATTTAAGTTTCGAATATTTTGTTTAAATATAATTACTATTTTACATAATTTTGAGAATTTATTATTTTGAAAGTTTCTTTATAATTGTGACCATGAAGGTTGCCTGACGGTTTCCTCTTAGTTTTTAATATGATTTAAATTTTTGAGATCCCAGTCGTTGGAGTCTCAAACCATTTGCCAACCATTCTTGATATATTATACAAATTTGTTTCAATACTTTTCTTGGTGTAAACAAGACATCAACAGTTGCTTACAATTCTTGGATGTCAATTATTGCTCTTGTATGTACAAGAAAATGGCATCATGTATTCGTATGTGGAATACACACTTACGAATATTCATTCAACGCACGCCTAACGAGTGGAGAAGATATTTGATTTCTTTTTTTACCTGCTATGAGATTCCGCCAGATTCCTTGCAGTAACATTTCAAGAACTTTTTAATTTTTATTAATAATAATAGGTAATTATTTCAGAACCAGTATTCAAGACATCTAAGCGAGGAAAAAATGTGATACATTTAAAAGGTTATGTGTTTCGGAAACAAAGATCCACTGGATTTAGGACAAGGTGGTGTTGTTGTCAAAACAATAGTGGCTGTAAGGCGTCCATAAACACATACGATAATGAGATTATAAAAGTGAACGACCTTCACAATCACCCACCGAAATTATAATTTAATATAATTTTTTTATTAATTCGATAGCGATGCGATTCTACTTCATGAGTTGCACTTACTTATTTTCTCATAGAGGTTATAAAAAGTAGAGTTAGGTCAGAAAGTAAAATAAAAGAAATATAAGAAGAGAACCCATTGGCGTATCAATTATCATGGGTAAAGCCTGTATTCAGCAGTGGGGAGCAGCTGAGGTCCATTCCTGAAGACTGATGTGGGGTTGATTAAGATGATCACACATATAAACTGATTTGTCTTTTATTTACGCGAGTATCACATATTTAAAAAAAAATACTTTGTGCCGACGTTTCGGATGCTTTTCAGCAACCACGGCAGACTGTTTACACAATATTTAAATGAATAGTGAGATGGTTTTCATTATTATTATTATCGTGGTGATTTGTAAAAGACAACGTAACGTTAAATAAATAATTTCCCCTAAAGTTAAGTATTTTATTTATTTTTTTATAGATGTTTAATGTTTATGTATTCACAACACAAATCTTGAATACTTGACCTATATTTGTTAATTATTTTTAGAGCGTCCAACCTTCTTCACATCAAAGATCGGAGCTCGCGTGATGAGGCTGCGTGGCTACTGGTACACCAGGCACTCGGTCTGCTCCTCCAGGGTCAAGTGGCTGTGCTCCGAGAACCGGAACCGGCAGTGCCCCGCGATAGTGGTCACCATCGGCTGCATGACTGTGGGCAAACACAACAAGCACACTCACCCGCCGGGCATCACACCACACTCTGACTTGCAGCTGCTCGACTGTAATCGTTCCTCAACGTTGTAGCGATCAAAATATAGAGTGTCGACAAATGTGATAAACGTTTATATCCCTGTAACATTTCCAACAAGTACCATACATAGTAAATATTTACTCTGGGGACTTTTTTAAATATTCTAACAGTTAAACGGGCATAGAAAACATTGAGGTGGACTTAAGAGTATCGCCTTCTTTGTCATTAACATTAGTAAAATGAAAGATAGATACATTTTGAGAAGTCCTCAAATTTGATTATCGTTTCTGTTTTATGCGGTATATTTGATGTTTACGTTGTCGTTGTCGAAATCAGGGTGCGACGACGACTTCTTTGTTTTGAAATTCCTAACTGTAAATATTGTATTGTAATTAAAACTATTTTTTATAACTATTATTTTTTAATATCTCATCAGCCTTTTTTTTTTTATAGAGGGGGAAGTTTCATCAAACCGAGGGCGAGACGATCTTTTAAGAGCATTGCTCTTCTCGCCCTACCTCACCGGCGGGGCTCTTTTACATTTGCCGGGAGAGTGTGGGGTTGGGTCACTCGCGACTGTAATATCTCATCAGCCTAATAATTTTGCTACAGCACTCTAGAAAGCGAAATAGTTTGTTTTTATTTGAAGCGAAGTAGCAAGTCGCAGAAAAGATTAGAAATCTGTCTTTTATTAACGCGAGTATGCCATATTTAAATAAAATACTGTATACCGGATTAAAACGCGATTTATTATTTATTTTGTTACCGTTTATCCCGACGTTACCGAAAAAAAAATGTATTATTATTTATTTATTACTTTTATATTAAAAACTTAACCTATAGAAATTAATCTAAAAAACAGAAAGTAGAGTAAGGCCTTATTGCTCAAAGCAATTTCTACCAGGCAACCTGGATAGAAAGGAATTGAAGCTTGAGATACGTATATAATATATATGTATAAAGATAGGAGGGATATAATTAATATACTTCAAAACTTAAAGTGGAATGACTTCAGATATATTCCTGTTTTAGTGTAAGCTTATCAAGGCAGCAGAATGTTGCTCTCAATATAATTTCGTTCCACCCTCTTTCAGTTAAAATATCCACCCGGTAAAGCGGTAAATGCGATCAATTGAGCTTTTTTTTATA
The DNA here is from genome assembly GCA_905404175.1 of Anthocharis cardamines. NCBI lineage: Eukaryota > Metazoa > Arthropoda > Insecta > Lepidoptera > Pieridae > Anthocharis > Anthocharis cardamines. The sequence continues at coordinate 9,869,626 of FR989959.1, forward strand.
AGCCACAATTTATCCAGTTTGAAAAAATAACTTCACAATAAGAAGTAAAAGTATATGACAATTAATATTCCTAGGAAAAAGTATCTGAGATCACATAGGTAAAATTTTTGAATTTTCAGATGGCCCAGAGATTATAGAAACGGAACGAAGATCAAAGATGTTGCTCTACAACGGTTTCCGGTACGGCCTGCGCAAAGTGAACGGTTTGAAAGTGCACTGGCGTTGCGTGAAGCACAGCAGCGGGTGTAAGGGAACCGTGGTCACGGTCAACAATGTTGTTGTCGGCGAAAAAGAACATAACCATCTGTACTATCAAAAGGGTTACTATAAATGTTACACCAAGTAAATTGAACTTATACATAGATATATCAAACAAACAAGCAAACAAAACAAAACGGGCGTTGGCGCGTTCGGTAGACCACCTGCCGGGCTCATCGATGGGTCGTGGATTCGAATCCCACCGAAATCTTTATAATTTTCTGTAGCATGTCTTCCTCACGTAACTTCGGGCATTGAACGGGTGGGAGGAATATTGAAATTCCAACCGGGTGACGAACCATCGTTCATTGATGGAAAAACCGTGAAGTGCATATTTTTTAATTGAATTTCCGAATTCTCGAAGTAAAAAGTAGGTAAACAGCGCATCATTGACTGATGTTCTGTGGCTGAGGTTGAACCTACCATCAAGTGAACCTCATGCTCGTCTGTCGATATCTAACATAAAAAACATGCCATTTAGGACGGTGCTTATATAATAAAATAGCCTTACATACACAAACCTCTATAAAATGTCTCTCAACTCTGTTTGTCTATTTTGTAACCGACGAAAGTCCGTCCGTAAATAAACATGAATACAAAAAGGTGGTAATTGGAAAAAAAATCCTTTTTTGACATCATATGACAACAAAAACATACAAAAAGATTTGATATAAGCACTAAATCAAGTGGGAAAAATCACCGCGATACTGCTTTTCAGGCAAGCCGTCTTGTTGATTGAAGATCTTTATATAAGATTAAAAATTTAAAACTAGGTATTGTGTAATACATTTATTATTATTTTTTATGTTATAAAACGTCTGCGTAATCTAACACTAGATTAGACTAAACCTATTATTTTAACTATGTTTTTTATTCATTTGTTTCATTTAAGTTCTAATTAATAAATACACGAATTTTATGGTATTACGAGATATTTTTTTTCTTGTATGTTTTTGTAATACTATTTAAAATAAAGTAATTCAATTAATTTACTAATCGTTTTACTCTTTCCTCTCTACGTTTTTTTGTAATAAATATTAAATAATAACAAATATATTACAATAATATATAAGAAAAATCTTTACGTTATGTTTTATTCATTAGTTGGTAGTAATCCAGTTATATGATGTTATTTTTATATTTTATCAGTATTAAAAGTATTACTTGTATTATAATCATATTGATGATCAGTCAGTACTGACAGGGATAAAACTTTTTACAAGATGCAAGATACAAGTCCAGTCCATTATTTAAAAAAAAAACGCTTAATGAACATTGAATTCATTCTTCGCTTCTGTTGGCGCAAAGGAAACGAACGAACAAATATTACTTCGAGTAGTATTGCATGGTTCACTACCGGAGTGTCTGTAAAACTATTTCTAAACTATTTTAATGACTAAAATTTAACAACCTACTAATACTTCTTTTATATTTCGTTTCACAGACCTGGAATTTATAAAGACCGCGAAAGGCATATTGGTTATGATCTTCAACGGGCATAAGTTTACGATGAACAACCAGAGAGATGAGAGACGCACGTGGCGGTGTTCTAAGCACAGATATAGGGCATGCAAGGTCACTGCTGTTACTCTTGGAACAGAGTTATTACGAACAAAAAACAAACACAGTCATCCTCCTGACCAGACATTGCTTAAACGATAAGAAATTGCGATCTTATTACGAGTTCACAAATATTTTTTTAACTGCTAAGCTTTATAGTGAAGAGTGTTAAAAGGCTTCAAAGTTAGCTAAGACGAACACATTGGCGCAATATGCTGTGCCATTTCTTATTTAATCTGCGAAGGAATGGAAATCCCTGCCGGCTTCTGTCTTTCCGGACCACTATAACTTGGGTATCTTTAAGGCTAGGGTGAATAGGCTTCTTCTAGACAGACGTGCGTCTTCTTAGATCGCATCACCACTTACCATCAGGAGGGATCGCGCTCAAACATCTGCCTATTATGAATAAAAAATATTTCCAAGTAAAACGTGTGTAAATTGACTTGACATGATTTCGATTCAAAGTCGTATAATTGTTGTAAAACTTAACATAAGTTTTGATCCTCGAGTAGAATTCCATATATAATATATTTGTACTATTTGGTTTTCCAGCTCCTTAATTGTGTATAGCGAAAAACGTATTTATTAATAATGTAGTTTTTCTATGCTATTACTACTGCTTGTAACATTTATTATGCAATGTATTGATGTGAAATAAAATAATTAATTTATTGGTGATATATTTTTTTTACAATTTTCAAACACTGTAGCAACGAGACGTTTACTATTGGGAGTATTTTATACTTTTTATTAACTTTGAATGCACAATTTTTAATTCAATCTTGTGATATATTTTGATTAATTTACAAAAAAAATAGCCTAAGCAGTAAGCAGTACTTAACATGTAAATACACAATAAAGTCAATGTTACATAAAATATTTTCAATTTTAACTAATTAATAAAGACTAGAATAGAAGATTTATTAAAAAATGTTTGTTATTTTTCCCCCATTCAACTGATCTTTTTAAATTTGTGGTTAATATTGTCTTTTATTAACGCGAGTATCACACATTTAAATAAAATACTGTATAGGTACCGGATTAAAACGCGATTTATTATTTATATTGTTTAAATTATTTATCCCGACGTTTCGGATGCTTTTCAGCAACCGTGGTCGCGGTGAGACAGTTTTAATCCGGTATACAGTATTTTATTTAAATTTGTGGTTATTTAACTCATACTGTAGAATTAAAATTATATCTTTTGCAGGTTCAAAAGGCCTTTATTTCGGCCCTGGAGATAACGGGAGCACAGTACTGATACACCAAGGGTTTAGATTCCACAGGAACTACAGGAATGGCGACAAAATATCTTGGAAGTGTAACAAGTGGCGATGCAATGCTCGTATCTGCACTGTTGGTGAAAAAGTTATATCTGCGAGGAATGAACATCATCACCGAGACCAACATACTGAATGAACGTCAAAAATATTCAACCATGTGTCAAATTTTATGAATTATGAGACTTGTAATTAATAAAATCACATACTATCAAGTGTAGTAACCTCTTTGAAAAGGGAAATTTATTAAAAATATATTTGTGTACGAGGTAGTCGTAAAATGTAATTTATTAAACCAAAGTAATATTTATATATTAAATGCTCCTTAGGATATAGGTACTTGCTATGCACTATGTGTTGTAAGAATATGTTTGTCAATGTGAATGTGTGTGAGTATTATGTTACGGAACTAATATGTTGCCAAAAATTTCTTATTGAAAAAATTAAATAATACGTATTCAAAATTTAAAAGTAATATGAATGTCATGTGTATTGGAATTAAATAAAAGAAATTACAAAGACAAGTTTATTTTTAAAATTCATTAATAAAGAAAATTAATACTTTTAATAAAAAAAAGTATAATTGGCTATGATTTATTGCAGAATATTTGAAGCAAATTCAGTTGTGTATAAAATAACAATTTTGATAACATAACATATTAACATGAGACACTCTTCCAGATCTGAAGCCTGTGTTCGCGCTTTCTCAAAGAGGTAACACGGTTATAATAATCGGGAAGTATCGGTTCAATCGAGTCACGAAGCAAGGGAACAGGTCGAGATGGGTCTGTGTGAAGGCCAAGTCGGGCTGCAGAGCGTCCCTGCACACAATGGACAACGCTATCGTCCGCGTGTGGGGGCTGCACGACCCCCTGGCACATACCACTGCCAATCGATTTTGAGCCTTTATTATTTTTGTTATGTAACTTTAATTGAGACAAATAATACGATACTCTTGAGGCCTGTATTTGGTTATCGTCAACACAATCAGAGTCCGCTTGGACCAGGGTTTGAAACTGGTTAATTTTTATTTTCCAAAATACGTTTCTGACTGAGATACCATGATATTAGTCTTAAAGTGTAATACACATAAATTTTTTCAGTTAATATGACCAAAACCGAAAGAATATTGACAAAAACCTTTATTATTTAGGTAAAGCTTCCATTGTAAATTAACCGGTTTTCAAGCCTTATATTGGACTGACAAAGGAGTTTACGTTACCAAAACTATATTTCGTACCAAAAGTATAATATATTTATTTAGTAGTTCATATCAAAGTATATATAACCCTCACAATAAATGAGCGGTAGACATGCACATGCAAAAGTTTAATTAGCTAAGCTATTAAATTTTTTAAATGTATTCAAATATTATATTATAAATATATGTATATTTACATATACATTTTATTATAGAAAAAACATGTTTTTCACGAATTAATTTAAATTCTTATATATGAATATCCACCGCTAATTTATTGTCAGGGTTTGATACAAAATGTATTTTTGACTCAAATTGTAAAAATATTCTATCCCTATCCTCTAGATACCTACCTTAGAAACATTAAGGTAATCTTCTTTGTAAGTGAGCTTTGATGACTACTTAGGGTATATACGCTGTTTGATTGCTAGAGTGTCGAAAGGGCATTTAAAGATATACATGAATATTGTAATAGGGAAATATACATTCAAGTTATAATTACTTCTCACTTTGTCATAGCGGACTCTGACCGTGTCTGTATTATATTCGACTTAATTAGAAATAAGCGCATAACTAATCAGGTGAATTTCTAGGCATTTCTTTTTTGTGAAACCGCTTTCTTTTTATGTAATAAGAGTATTATAAAGTCAGTTAAAACGGCCTAAAATGTGGTGAAAGCAAGGTAAATAGGGAACTAACGTTAATTTCTCAAATACAATAAAAAAATATATTTTGAGATTGTAAATTGAACGCCTAATCTTATTGAGAGTTACACCTGTAATGTCAACAAATTTCATGTGTCCGTCCTATGTTGTGACTTCTCTATGGACTAGACTGTCTCTGTTATTAGGAAAAAGCGTATTTTGTATCTTAAGAAGAATCCTTCCTTATTCTAGGATGGTCCTTTATATATGTATATGCTTACATAATCAATCAATAATTGCGTCATCAATATCCTATATGCTAATGAACAGGGCTGGATTTAGGGGAAACATTTTTTTTTCGCTTTTTATGTTAGATATCAACAGACGTTCACTTGATGGTAGGTGATCAGTCACAGAACATCAGTCAATGGTGTGCTGTGCCGAAACACGCAATATGCACTTTACGGTTTTTCCATCTATGAACGGTGGTTCGATACCCGGTCGGAATTTTGATATTCCTCTCACCCATTCAATGCCCGAAGTTACCAGACGTGGGACATGCTTACTGAAAATTATAAACATGTCATGATTCGAACCTATGACCAATCGTTGCGCGCGGCAGGTGTTCTACCGAACACGCCAACGAGCACATCGCTGTTTTACCTTTACCTACTGTTGTTCGTACAAACATGATTATATTGTTCTTAAATATTAAAAAAAAACCATTTTATTTGGAAAATAATTTAATGACTTCTGTTGCCCCAAGGACTCTAAGTCCGGCCCGATCCGATAATTAATCCCATATTGTCTTTCAAGTTTCTTCCTAGTAGGGAGAAAAATAGTAATTCATTTGTTTTAAGACATAGTCAGATTTGGACAATACTTTAAGGATACGAAAGGTTTAACATTATTTAAGGAAAATGGTAAGGATAAGGAAAAACTGCAATATTATGTTTGTTAAAGATTAAGTTTAAAATCATGAAATTTACTAAATCCTCTACTAAATTTCAATGGATTAATACCTACTTCCTCATTAAATTTTTTTATCATTTTTGTTTATAAAGTGACGATTTTTATAACTTAATAATTGGTTTTATTTGTTCCTGTCTCAGATTATTGTTTATTATAATCCATATAAATAAACATTGTAAGTTTGTCCTTTATGCACTCCTAAACTATTCATCCGATTATCAACTTTGGTGATTTGTTGAACTTTGCTGCATACGCCCGCGAAGGTTCCTAACAAAAAAAAAACTCATTTTTGCTTTACGTGACATTCCAACGCGTATCAGGTACAGCTAGTAATGTATTAAACCAAGACAATTCGTCGTCTTGCTGAAAGGAGGTCAAAATAACATATTAATCAGGACTTTTCTATATGATAATATTCCTGGAAATATGCACTCTCTAAAGGGGCATCCACACGCTGGCTGTTTATCACAAACACCGCAAACAGCAAACGAAGTCCCAAACACCAACCACAATCACCCAACACAAACAGCCATCCACATGCTTGGCGAACATTCATAACATTCCGAATCGGCAAACATGGCGGACGACGAGCTTGTGGCAGCTATTACTTTCGGGTTGACATATTTTTATTATAAATTAAAGCAAGAGAAAGAAAAAAGGAAAAAAAGAATTTTGTGATCTTTTGCCGTCTTTTGTGATCGGCATCTTTGGAATTATAGAGACATGGCTCATTTTGATAAGCCTCCAAAAATGTCAGAATCGTAGGTGCTGACCAATCAGACATTTTTTACGCTTTGCGCGCCAACGAAAAAGTGTAGCAAGTAAATACGTCCGCCTCCCGCAAGCTCGCGCGCATACTGATCGCTGCCAAACGTGTGGATACGTAGCAAACTGTTTGTCAAACATCCTTTGATCTGGCAAGATAAACCGACACCGATGCCGAACACTGCCCAACACAAACACAAACAGGCAAACAACGACAAACACCCATCCACACGTCCGTGTTTGCTGTTTGCTGTTGGCTGTTCGCCATTGTTTGTCAAGCGTGTGGATGGGGTTTCAGAATTCAAAATTAAGCCACGGCCACAAAACAGCTTAAAATATAAAAAAAAACATAGAGTTTGGCTTGTAGCTTTAAGCATGATTATTTTGATAAGTAAAATAATACATGTGTATACATCACGCCCCTTTACTTTTGAGGTAGGCAGAGATAACGGAATTCCATATGCTCCGATCCTTGCATCTCTCCTTTCGCTTCTTCCACTTTCATCAGTGCTTTCATACACGCTCGTTGGTTTCGAATACTTTTGACCTGGCCCTTTTGAAGAAAATCTCCGATCTGATCAAGGTACGTTCGCCTAGGTCGACCACTCGACAAATAATACAAAAAAAATGGAGTAAAATAATACAAATGGATTTTTGTTTTATGTTTAGTATTCGAAATGCAATCCCGCTCTGTGCATGCTACGAATTCACGTGACAGGGAAACAAGAGCAGTGTGTAAAGTAAGTGTTCAATAGTTTAAAGTATACTAAGAAAAAACGCGATTTTATAATTATTTTATTTTTTATAAGAACTTTATTGTGTTATCTCTTATTACCTATATATTGTTTTATTTATTGTATAGGAGCGGACCCAACAAACATTGTTCTGCCAGAATGTTGGCTTAAAAAATTAAAAAAATAATTCTAGATTTGAATATTATGCTATTTCCTACCAGTATTTTATTCTATAAGCGAGACGTGAGCCATCTGACCGATGGAGATGAAGATGGCGAAATTCCGTACTTAATTTCTTTTAAAATTAATTTTCTGCATATTTTTTTGTGATATTTCCGATATTTTTTATAGTTATTCTGTAAGTGTTCAATAGTTTAAAGTATACTAAGAAAAAACGCGATTTTATAATTATTTTATTTTTTATAAGAACTTTATTGTGTTATCTCTTATTACCTATATATTGTTTTATTTATTGTATAGGAGCGGACCCAACAAACATTGTTCTGCCAGAATGTTGGCTTAAAAAATTAAAAAAATAATTCTAGATTTGAATATTATGCTATTTCCTACCAGTATTTTATTCTATAAGCGAGACGTGAGCCATCTGACCGATGGAGATGAAGATGGCGAAATTCCGTACTTAATTTCTTTTAAAATTAATTTTCTGCATATTTTTTTGTGATATTTCCGATATTTTTTATAGTTATTCTGTAAGTGTTCAATAGTTTAAAGTATACTAAGAAAAAACGCGATTTTATAATTATTTTATTTTTTATAAGAACTTTATTGTGTTATCTCTTATTACCTATATATTGTTTTATTTATTGTATAGGAGCGGACCCAACAAACATTGTTCTGCCAGAATGTTGGCTTAAAAAATTAAAAAAATAATTCTAGATTTGAATATTATGCTATTTCCTACCAGTATTTTTTTCTATAAGCGAGACGTGAGCCATCTGACCGATGGAGATGAAGATGGCGAAATTCCGTACTTAATTTCTTTTAAAATTAATTTTCTGCATATTTTTTTGTGATATTTCCGATATTTTTTATAGTTATTCTGTTATTCGGGACATAGATAAATTCAACAAATAAGATAACATTAAAATCGGTGCAGCCGTTCTTGAGTTATAAATGGTGTAACTAACACAACTAACGTATCTTAGCGATAAGGCTGCCTTTTCTACGCTATTTAATTTTTAATTTTTGTATTGGTATTATTTAAAATAAAGTGTTTTTGTTTTAAAAGCTAGCTTAGTGTTGTTAGCATAATTAAATCAACTGCAGGTTGTCAGGCCTGAGTACATACTTTAAAAAAATGAAAGTATACAAATGATTACTGATCACAATCATGAGTGATGATAATAAAAAGATGCTGAGATGCTTATTTATAAAAATAGTTATTTTATTTTTTGCAAAGCTTATTTTGTGTTAAACATTTATGATTAACGATCACAATCCTGAATGCTTAAAATAAATGTTTTTTAAATGCTTTGTGTTTTTTTTTATTTCGCAGTACCTTATTTTATTTTAAAATTTTCTGTAGAACTTGTTTATCATTTGCGTTAAGGTAGTAATTTTTTTTTATGTGAATTTGTTTGTTTATTTTTCAGCTTACTTTGGGACAACAGCGCAAGGAAAACCAGCATTATTCTACAAAGGATACAAATTTACCCGTCACAGCTCAAGTAAAGGAACTAAAACCCGATGGGTTTGCTTCAGAGTGAAATATGGATGTAGAGCTACTGTGGTTATGGAGGAAGACCTCATCGTTAGAGTACTGAATCCGCATAACCATATGTAGGAAATTATAACATAACTATGGTGCAATGTAGATGTACTATACAAAAAAAACCGTAGCCGTTGTTACTCGCTGATAATGTAGCTTTCTATTGGTGAAAGAATTTTTAAATGTGAAGTGCACATTGCGCGTTTCCGTTTCAGTCTATGAATTTCCGAATGCTCGACGTAAAAAGTAGGTCGACAGTGCATCATTTACTGATGTTCTGTGGCTGAGGTATCACCTACTATCAAGTGAACCTCATGCTCTGTCGATTTCTAATATAAAAAAAAAAACGGTTTTTGAGTTAAATCGTAACAAACAAACAAATCCTTCCTCTTTATAATATTAGTATAGATGTTGTAGATTATTAGAAGTACGAAACATGGTTGGACCAATAAAATTATAGTAGTATATATTATACACGAGCAGCACGCCTCCGCTTCGCACGGATGCAATGTTGATGTATGTATTACACACAAAATATAGCCTATGTTATTGCTGATGATGTACCTTTCTATTGGTAAAAGAATTTTTAAAATCGGTCAGTAGTTTTTGAGTTTATTTGTTACAAACATATTTTTTTATCCTCTTTGTAATATTATTATAGATGATGGAAAAATACATTGAATTTTGTTTAGTTTGGTAAGAGGTACTTTAAAAACCCTAAAGCCTTAGATACGTCTACCGGTACCAAAAATACACTAAAAGAAAAAAAATAGTAGGGATAACAATGAAAATTAATAAAAATAAATATTACATATTATTGTTTATTGGCATTTAAGCTTTACAAAAATAAAACTTACTTTTACAAAAAATACTATATAATCATCGATCAACAATATACATGTCAATGTATATAATACACAAAATGACGTATTCCATAACATTGTGCAAAAGTTGCTCCACGGTCAGCATTATATTATGTCCAGTAAATATGTAAGGATCTGCATAATTAAAAAAAAAACTTAAAATGAATTCGTAGCGCATTTTTTTCACTGCTAGACGTATGTAAGGCCTTAAATATAATCTTAGTCGACAAAATAGCATTTTATATTTAGCCTAGATATTTTTATATTTTGTCTTTTGTATTATATCTATTCTTAAGATTGTATTGTTATATTATATTTTACTCGTTAATTGAATAAATATTTTTATACGTTATTTTTTTCAAACTATTTCAATACTCGTCTCTCGCTCTTTGCCGGGATCTTTATTATATTCGCCTACCCACAAAATCAGATGAATTTTAAAATTCGATTATGTACTTACGAAAGAAAAAAAATACATAGCATACATACACATATACAACACGCCCATTGGGGTAGGCAGAGGTCACGGAATTTCATATATATAGCAGTGTATATTTTTGATTATAGATTTATAATAAAAAAAAATTGAGTGTGCTTTACACTACACTACTAAAGTAAAACCTCTTTCGCGTGGTATTTTTTTTGGGTTTTCATTGAAAAATCACTGTTTCACATTTTTTTATTCTTTATTTTTATTAAGTTGAAATAAAAAAATCGTTTTGCGGAAATCGTACATTGTTACCACAAACTTTGATGTACCAGATGAATAAATTAAACAACTATCGTTCGCCTCCGCCGATTACACTTTTCGTAACGCTTCCGTAATGCTTTCACCAGTTTACTTGCCAGGCCCCGTGTATGGAAGTATTACTTCAATAATATTAATATCAGTTACAATGAAGTGTAGTCAGATCTTAATTATCTTTTTTATATACATTGTATTATATTGTAAGGGTTGGAGTATATCTGACGGTGCGTTTGAATGGCGAGGGCCAGGCCTAGTGACAACTGTCAGTTGACACTTGTCAGTGGGCTTAGGTGGCCGCTGTCATTTCACTCTTATGCAACAACGAGAGCTGCCGACCTAGCATGACCGCCACGAGATATGTCGCGGACGAGAGAAGACAATTTTGATAGAAAAGATATCTCGATTGACAATTATATCTATTTTTGATATTAAAAGTCGAGTTTTAAGTGAAATTGTCATGTTAGACCCGGAAAAAATAGATAATCGATTAAAACACGAGAAAACGGTCGACAAAATTTTGTCGCGGTTGTCATGCTAGGCCGGCTGGTATCATGAACGAGGGAGGACAGTTCGGGTTGAGACGTTTTTTTTTTTTTTTTTTTTTTTTTTTTTTAAACTTAATAGGCAGTTGTTTGACCACTAACCCACCTGGTGGTAAGTGGTGTTGCGGTCAAGGTGGTAAATCACAACTGCCTAGAAGATGCCTATTTACTCTTGTTTTGAAGAGGCCCAAGTTATATTGATCGGGGAATACAGACGCAGGGAGGGAGTTCCAATCCTTAGCGGTTCGCATGATGAAGGAGGAGGCGAAACGACTTGTGCGGAGTGAAGGGATATCGACCAGGTAAGGATGGAAGCCCACCGTGCTCCTGGATGTCCGGTGATGAAAGGGTGAAGGAGGGATCAGGTTATGCAGTTCCAACGCACACTCTCCAAAGTGGAACCGGTAGAACACCGAAAGACCTGCCACTCTCCGGCGATGGTCAAGGCTTAGTAATCGACGATCAACCAATAATGGGTCACCTATAAGCCTCTTGGCACGCCTTTCCATTGCATCCAAAGCTTCCAGGTGACATTTGGCTGAACCTCCCCAAAGGTGAGAACAATACTCCACGCACGAACGGACTTGAGCTTTGTAAAGAATTAGAAGCTGTCCCGGTGCGAAGTAGTGCCTCACCTTAGCTAGGATTCCGAGCTTCTTCGCAGCCAATTGGGCTTTGGACTCAACAAATCTCCCGAAGTTGAGGTTTTGAGATAGCGTGACACCAAGCAACTTCAGGTGATCACTAAGTTCCAGCTGTTTATCCTGGAAAGTTGGAGTGAGGTCTAGGGCACTCCGTTTAGCGGTAAAAAGACACGCTTGCGTCTTGGTGGCGTTAAATTTTACCAGATTGGCATCACCCCATTTGGAAACATCCTGAAGGGTACGGTCAATCTGCTCAACCAAAGCTTCTCTCTTCACTCTTATTTCGTCCTTGGAAGCGCGAGCATTGGATACGTATCTCTCCGCAACAGTGCAATCATCTGCGTAACCGAAAATGTTTGGCCTTAGCAAGTCATTTATATGCAGAAGAAACAGCGTTGCAGAGAGAACCGACCCCTGAGGTACCCCGGCATTGATTGCCATTTGATCAGATGAGCAGCCGTCAATGACTACTCGGATCGATCTTTCTCTCAGGAAGTCGGTTATCCAAGCTATTAGGACGGGGGGTATTCCATATGACGGAAGCTTGCTCAGAAGGGCATCGTGCCAAACCTTGTCGAAGGCCTTTGAGATATCCAGAGAAACGGCTAGCGCTTCTCCGTGATTCTCAATGGCCTCTCCCCATAAGTGTGTCGCATGAGCTAGAAGGTCGCCAGTCGACCGTTTCTGGCGAAATCCATATTGTCGGTCGCTTAGCAGATCATTCTCTTCTAGGTATGCAAGGAGTCGACGATTCAATACACGCTCCATAATCTTAGAGAGTATGGAGGTTATTGAAATAGGCCGGTAGTTAGTAGGGTCTGCACGACTTCCCTTTTTTGGTACAGGCTGCACATTGGCAAGCTTCCAGGACTTAGGAACTAACCCAGAATTAAGAGAGAGGCGAAAGAGACGTGTCAGGATCGGGGACAATTCGGCTGCGCAAGTTTTTAATACTAATGCAGGTATTCCATCGGGTCCGCTGGCTTTATTCACGTCTAGATTTCTGACTTCTTTTAACACATCCTTTTGGAAAATGTGAATACTGGTCATATAACTGCCTAGATGTGGGATGTTAGGAGGATAGTTATTCCCAGAATCTAGACGAGAATTACCCGCAAATAGATTTGCAAAGATATCTGCTTTTTCCTTTGCTGTATGAGCTAGGAACCCATTAGGTTTCAGCAGAGGCGGAAACGAAGAGCGGGAGAAGTTGGATTCAACGGCTTTAGCAAGAGACCAGAATGCCTTACTACCCGGGGGGTAAGATGCAAGCCTATCTCCGATTCGCTTGATATGGTCAAATCGACTTCTCTTTAGTGCCTTTTTGCAGGACTTGGCAGCTTTGTTAAATGCTCTCTTTTTGGCACTAATGTCCGGAGCTTTACGGGATCGAGCATCAACCCAGGTTTTGTAAGCAGCTTGCTTTTCGCGCTCAGCGCGTGCGCATTCGGCATTGAACCAGGGTCTAGCTTTGTTGTCGACAGGCACATCAAAAAAAGGAATGAAGTATTCCATTCCCTGTCGAATCACATCAACAACAGCATCCGCGCAGCTCGACGGATCGGCCGAAGAGAAGCAAATTGATCGCCATGGATAAGACGCAAAGAAATGCCGCATCTCATCCCAGTCTGCTGACTTGTATCTCCATAATCTCCTCATTCCCTTCACGGTGGGATCGGGAGGAGAATATGTTGATACAGATTTCACCAGACAATGGTCCGACGTGCCAAGGGGAGCGGACACCGTGACCACATATCGGTCTGGATCAGTTGTCAGCAGAAGGTCCAGGCAATTGGCAGTATGAGTGTCAATATCCGGCACCCGAGTCGCTTCCTGAACCAGCTGAGAGAGGTTGAAAGATGTTGCAAAATTAAAGATCTCTCTGCCAGCATGGTCAGTCTTCTGGAAAGGGAACAGCCATTGCTCGTGACAAGCATTGAAGTCCCCCAAGAATACAAGTTGGGCGCTCGGGTACTGTAATTGAACAATATCGGCCGCTTCGCTGAGGTAATTGAATAGCCTTGTTGTCTCCGAATTACCGCTATGCGAACGATAAACACATGCATAGATGATTATGTCAAATCCTGTTTCCACCATTAACCAAAGAATGGAAAAACTGGGCTCTTCAAGGTGACTAAGACGCTGAACACAGATGTCATCGCGGACATACACACAGACACCGGCCTTAGGGTGGAAATTATGCTCAATAGAGTACCCAGGATATCTGAGGTATGACGCGTCGTCCGGACATCTTATCTGCGTCTCCGTAAGAAATAGTAAATGCGGCTTTTCAGTCTCTAGATGGTGGTGGACTGAGTTGATATTGGAGTGCAAGCCTCGAATGTTTGAGAGGTGCACTTGTAAAGAGAGGAAGTGCAGCCGCTGTGGACACTTACTATGTTTCTTAGACCTTTTCATTAAATTAAGAGTAAATAATAGGCGGGGGTTTAAATGGTAGTTGGATGAAACTACGTGCAAAGAACCACCCAAGTGCTAACAATTTCTTCACACTGTTGGGAACCTAGACTGGAGACTGCGGGGACGCCCGGAACCCCCCAGATATCGCCAACGGGTCCTCTCTTCCGGTCGCCAACCGGCACGTTGGAGCCAACCCGGGATTATGCACAGGCGGCGGGGCAGCCTTTCACAGTTGGCTAGTCCATTACTTGGGCCCCCTACAACCTGCGGTCGGCCAAAAACGTAATTTAGTGCCACGTGCTCGGCGTAGCTATTCAGTGCAATTGAACTTGGGGATTGTGTTTCTCTTCTCGCGCCTACGTATACAACACTATTGAGGGAAATGATAGAGAAGATCCTCCTTGAGTATATACATATCTATTTTATTATTTCAGGTCCCATATACACGATTTCTCGTTGTGGTCAGCCCGTGATGTTGGTGGGTAGATACAGGTACAATAAGAAACACGGTCGCAGTCGTGGCTCTAGAACATTCTGGGTGTGCAGTCAGAAGAGTCACGGATGTAATGCATCGATCACAACAGTTGAAGATGACGTTGTCAGGACAAATTTGAAGCATAGTTGTAGTCGAACTTGGAAGACATAGCTAGTGAATCATGTTTCTTTTTTAAAATTTGTCTTAAAAAATAAGTTTATAATTAATTAACTCCTCTAATTCTTTCGAAAAACATCTACGAGTATTTTTTAATCCTGTATTACATTGATGAAATTGTATGATTTAGGCATAAAAGTTCATGATTATTGTAATTATTTCATTAACGTATTTATCCAGATTTTGCTACAAGTGATGTACAAAATATAAATTTAGCTAAATATATTACTTTTTTTTTTAAAATAAATGGCGTTATTGTGGCAACCTTATGAAATTTATGTATGTTTTTGACAGCTGATGTCGTTCACTCTGACTGTGCTCTGTTTTTTTTTTTAATTTATAATCAGTATTTGATCACTGTTTCACGTCTTAAGTGATAACGTGGTCGTGTCTGAGCACGCTGATCTAAGAAAATTCAAATAAAATAACCTTTACCGAATTAAAACGCGATTGATTAATTATTAATTCCAATCTTATGAATGCTTTCCAGCAAACGTGGTCTGCCATATATAATATAAATTAGAAAAAATAATTCCGGCTAAAGTTATATTATTTTAAAAATAAGAGCCTATTCACATAATATTTTTAAATACACCCAGATCATACCTTGTAGGGCAGACAAGGGCTGGTAGAGAATTCCAATCCTTACTAATTCGCATAAAAATGACAAAGGGTATCGTTAAAACAATAAAATCGCGTTTTAAGACGAGATTTTTATCGATTGTGTGATCTTGTTACTCGTTAAAAATGATAAATGCGATTAAAGAATGCTTTTTGCAGTATTATACGAATTGACTTGGAGCGGAAAGCGCTATCTACATATGAACGGACATAGATTCACTATTCATCAGAATGAAGGTGATAAGGTTCGCTGGCGATGTGTGAAGAAGAAAAAGGGATGCACGGCTTTTATCACCACTTTGGCCGGTGAAGTGATAAAAACTCGAAAGGAACATAATCATTAGATTACGACCCATGAAATGAGTCACATATACTAGTCTTATAGTAAAGTTTTAAGAGACTATACTGGTATGTATATATGCACAAAGGGACATGCATTTCCAAATATCTATCTCCCTCTGATTGCAATGAATGGAGAAAGATATTTGAAGCATTTTCCGGACTGATAATTTTTGAATTACATACACTATTTTTAAAGTGAATAGATGCCACGCACAGTCATTTTAACTTAACCATAAAATCGCCCGAATTTATACAATAGTATACGTTTATTAATCAGAAGTTTGAAAACGGTCTGCAACGCATCTTCATGTCCTCTGATGTTGCGGGTGTTTATGAGCGGCGGTGTTAACTTTCCATCAGGTGAGCCGCAGGCTCGTATACCCTATACTATTATATAAAAAATATATATTTCGATGGTGAAAAGGTAACAGGGCGGTAAGCGACATTTTGGTCGAAAATGACTTATGAATGCTTCGATCAACATTTAATACTATGTCAATGTATGAATGCCATCCTACTTAAAATTTTCTGCTCTTTCGAATGCACACCCATGGCTCTACGACGACTACTTTTTTATTATGGCGAAATTAAAAAACTACGTTTTCGAAGTGCCCTTTCAACTTTGTGAACTTTAAACTGCTCTCCTGAACAATTTGATTTTTATCGGTGCCCTATTTGCCTTTTAACCGTCGATATATTAAACTTACTGAACATTTTAAAAATATTCAAACCTCTGATGAACACACGGTGTTTTTCAGCCATCGCCTAGTCACTTTATGGATATTAAAGTAGGTCAATTGCCGCTAGCAGCAAAATACTAACAGTTCCTAGTTTCATATGTTGTATTTTTATTGATTTTTAATTCCTTATATTTCGAAAGTAATAAGACCTAGTCAAAACCATTACCAATCAAATTAAATGTGTTTTACTTTGAATTAATTTGTTAATTAATTAGTCCGAGGATGTCTAAGAGATTATTTATGTTTTTAATAGATACAGTCTTCAGCTATGTCAAATATTTCCACGCTTAATTAAAGCTGACAGTCAATGTGTAAAAGCACAACTATAATATAGATTCTAGAGCAGTGGCGGGACTACCATGCAAGCCCAAAAGCCCGGCTTGCCCTATTAATGCAACCCTAAAAGAAAAAATGTTCTTAACGTTAATTGAATAAGTCATATAAAATAAATAAACACGTATAAACACACCTTAAAGTTGACAAGCCGGGCTTTTGGGCTTGTACGGTGGTCCCGTCACTGTTCTAGAGGGATATTTATTAGGATAGGTGAAATAGGTTTTGTATAATTATTTATGCGTAGATATAAAGTTAGTGAGAATTTAAAGGAACTCAAGTGATAGCGGTGACATTACTAAGCACTGCGTAGAACTGCATTCAAAAGTATTTTATTAAGGCAGTCGTGATAGTTATTTTTCTGGTCAAATCTTGATTTTATATGTTTTACTAAAGATGTTTGATGTAAGTAGTATAGTAATTTGAAAATTTAAATTATGAATATTACAATTATATACAATTTATGTATTTGTAGAGGATAATCTCTGGGTTTAACTGGTTTGAATCCAAGAAATGGCTAAAGGCTATATAAATAACATAGGTGTAATAATATAAAAATGCTTTCAATTGAAAATCTCTAACTAGTAAATTAAATCAGCCAAACAGTTGAATTTAATTAGTAAAATAAGATCTCCAATTGTGGATTATTTCTTGGTGTTCGGTCACATTAGGGGCAGTATAAGCGCGAGTGTTAGTATTGGTATAGTCCTAAGGCTCAGTATGTGCAATCTTTATACTGTCTAGGAGTCCTTGAGGACGATGTATGAGATAGAGTGCACAAGTCGTACCTTCTTCATTTCATGAAATAATATAATAGTATAAAATAATATCAAAAATTTACTCTACAAAGAGCTAAGTAACTTCCTAGTCAGTTTTTGTTCTTGTATTTAATCTATAATCTATACTTTTATACTTATATTGTAAAGAGGAAAGATTTGTTTGTTACGATGTAACTACCTGACCGTTTTTTTTAGTGTATATATTGCATTATATTACATTGCTAGTATTTAATAGAACTATACAGATGCAGAAATTTCTTTCTTTAGGTGTTATATTTTAAATATTAACACCTTATAAAATAGGTAAAGATATTTATTTATTTATAAAAACTGTGAATTGTACTGTGTATATGTGTCTTTATTTATTTAGTAATGAAAAGATGTGAGTGCAACATAATTTATTACTAATTTTAGAAAAAATGTATATTATTTATTTTGTAAATATGCTCATTTATAGTTAATAATAATCATTCTGAAAATATATGTACAATACAATGTAGCACAACTTATTAATTTTGCATATTTAAAAAAAAACACCCCTTTGAATAACTGTTATCATAAATAATAATCTTTTAGCATATATCTAGCTAAACTATAAAGGAGTAAGATTGGAATATTTTTAATATAAATATGAATACTTTTTATTGATTAGCTAATGTAGATATAGTTGATAATACAATATTATTATATTGGTATATACTGTGATTAGAGCATGTACCAATATAATATTGTTTTTTATTAACAAGAGTATTTTTTTAAATGTTAGTTATCGACAGACGAGCATGAGGTTCCCATTATGGTAAGTAGTACCCAGACACAGAACATTAGTGTCAGTGTCTTTTTTAGATGGCTGTACATGTACAACCTTCATGATAGTAAGTTTTTGCTACAGATATGAAAAGAAATAAAACATTCGGTAAATCGTAATTCGGTTTTAATCGATTATGTCTTCTGGGTCTAACATGTCACTTACACTAAGAACTTGACTTCTAATGTCAGAAGTAGAGATATGTGTCGATGTAGATATCTTGTCTATCAAAGTTGTCGATGTCGAGGTATAATATATCGAGATATCTTATATCTTAGTTTGTCCTCACTCGCCCGCGAGATATCTCTTGATGGTCATGCTAGGCGGGCTGTACATAGCTGCCATATTTATAAGTAACTAACAGCACTATTAAGATATAAACTAATGATATACTTCTTTCAGAACTAAATTTCGAAGAGATAACCATGGATGACGGCAAACTCGTCTACATAATTGCAAAACAAGATACAACGTCAAATGACGAAGAAATAGAAGAATTTTCCGAAGTGACATGCGATTTAATAAAAGTCAATGATACATTTAGTTCATTCGATGAACTGGAAAACCGAATGGAGGAATTTGAAAATGCTACTTACACCATTTTTTATAAAAGAGACGCGTCAAGTATCGCCCGCTGCAGAAAAAGAGGTATTTCACAGCCAATAGATGAACAACTGAAGTATCATTATATTAAGTACTGCTGCATTCATGGAGGAAGGAACTTTATATCGAGGTCAAAAGGAAAACGGACTTCGAGCACCTTAAAAAACCGATGCAACGCGAATATCCAGATAAAGGTGTCTAAAGATGGAAAGAGATTGTACGTGGCAGATATGGACATGCTGCATAATCATTCTGTAAACGAGGAATCGTATGGTAGTTTTTCAAAAGGCTTGCCAGAACACAGTTCAAAATTATAAAATATAGAATAAGATTATTCAGCCGGCCATTCATGTTTAAATCGATTATCGCTCTATTTCTTTCGGGTCTAACATAACAATTACACTTAAAACTCGACTTTTAATATCAAAAATAAATATATTTGTCGATCGAGATATCTTTTCTATCAAAATTTTCGATGTCGAGATATAATATATCGAGATATCTTACATCTAAGTTTGTCTTCTCTCGTCCGCGACATATCTCGTGGCGGTCATGCTAGGCCGGCAGATCGCTATAATCTTTCCAGATTATGCATTAAGTCAGATAAAGACCATTTAATTTTTCCATAATTTTTAAATAGTTTTGTGTCAAGTTTTTTTTAAGTCTATGGAGTATTTTGTGAGAGAAACACCTTACTAATACAATAATAGGTATTTAGAGAATATTCATAAACCCCTGGAAAAAAATATATTTAATAAATTTTATTTTAATCATTTTTTTGTTTGAATGCTTTTCTATTAATATATTCAGAAGACTTGTTCAAAAAGTACTTGCAAGAAGTATTTTGTTTGATTTGTCATAATTTAGAATAAATTAAACGGGAATAGGTATTTATTTATTCTTCTTTTATTTAACTGACTGAACATGAATTGAGTAAAATTTTGGTACCTTTACGTTATTTTTTTATTTTATAATTAATTTATTTTGTTTTAGATTTCCTCCGGACGCTGTTATGTACACGATACTGGGGGGATTCTACTAACATCTACGTGGGAGGACACAAGTTCTGTAGACACTCCCGGTCGTTAATAGGGAACAGGATTCGATGGACTTGTTCTAAGAAACACAAGCTGAAGTGTAAAGCGTCTGCGGTGACTGTTGACGGAGTGGTCGTTTCAACTACGGGCCTACATTCGCATAGTTAATTTCCAGTATTGTGGATTTTGATTGTTATTGGATAATACTTGGGATAAACTCGCGCATCTTCAGTGGTTGAATGGAAAATGGTTGAAATTACGCCATAGTCGTTCTTATTGTCGCTATTTTAATATTATTTTTATAAAGGTAAAAAAAAATGTTATAATTTAATTTAATTTATTTGATGTCATATATTAAATGTTAGCTATCTTCAACCATATAATTAAACATAATTTTAGTTTTCTATAGAAATTAGATTAATGAGGGAGCATCGGACTTGCTTGCGATGAAAGAATCCATAATTAAAAACCTATACTCAAAAGTGAACCTTCATGTTTAATGTTTTCTATAAACATGAATTTCTACTTTCAAACATAGAACGAGTGAAAAACCGTAAAAAAACATAGTTTTGTCATAATTGTGCTCCCGTCATCAGATTGTTCTCCGTTTCATTAAAATTGCAAAAACCGCCGCCCATGGACACCCGTAACACGATAGTTCTTAAAGGATACGTTGTCCTCGTTTTAGATAAGCTTGTTTCGAACACAGCATCTATCGATAAATTTCCGGACTTAAAGGAAGGTGGATCAAAACAAATCAGTATTTCGTAAAGCTGGGTATCCACTATGTTCGCGAACCTCTTGCGCACCGCGCGCCTGCAACTGCTCCACATAGTGGGTACGTTCACGCTCCGCGCTCAGTAGACCAGTGTCGATAATTTTTGAAACCAAAAAAAATTACAGTAGGATGAAACCCATTAGAAAAGGAGGGGAATATGATCAAAATGAAAGGAAAAGTAAATTACGGTCGATCCGAGTTCGGGAAGTGGAAGTGGGGGGAGGTTTAAGGGTAAAAAACGGTTTATCTCGATTTTCGGCAAAACTACAAGTCCTATGGAAAAACGTCAAATGGCAAAGTTGTAGGTAATAAAAAGATCTACAACTTTTGTATTTACACTTTTTTCACATAACCTCAAAATTTATGTGAAAAATTTGAAAAACCAAGTTTTTGGTTTTTTATTTTTATCTTTTACAAAAAATATTTTTTTTCTACGAAATTTGGTGAAAACTTACCTTATTATGTCCCAAATACACTGTAATTTATTTGATTTTAAATATTTATTTTTTCGCCTTATTTTAACTTAATATCAAAAAAGCACCCTAATTTTCAATCGAAAATTCTGACGTCAAAATATCAGCTTTTTTCAAAAAGTCGGTGAGCTTTTTGTTCCTTGAAATTTCTTCTTTCTGATGGTGTAAAAAAATTTTTTTCACTTTTAACCATTTTTAAAGGCTTTGGCACTGGTCTACAGCGCTCCAATCGGTGGTGGTTTTTGGGCGAACACAAAGGGGAGCTCAGTCTGTTAGTGGACGCGAGCAAAATACCATATAGTGCGCTTAGTGTATCACGCCCCACGCTCGGATAAATGGAGATGAAAAATATTTACCATATACTCGTGAACGGGTGCTACTTGTGATGACTGGTCGGACTTGAATTCGTGTATCCGGTGATGGTAGTTATTTCGTCTATGTATTTGCGTGTTGTTCCCACAAGAATATAAGTGCATGCTCCTATTTCACCATGCCTACTGCTGATCTTTTTTTTGAGGACAAATCTTTGTTTTAATTTTTTTTTCGTTTATATTTTTTTTAATATAGTTAATAACTTAAAGATGTCATATAGAACATGGTGTAATGGTTGCAGCTCCTTACAAACATTTTGTAAAACAAAAAACTTGGCTATTAAAAAGAGTGGCGGCGAGTTTATTGCCAGTTCTTCTCGTCCGTTCTACGCTCTTGATTTGAGAACTGGCAGTAAATGTAAAATTAGAAGCACTTAATAAGTATTTTTTATTGACGTTCATAAGTGTACATTGTGTTACCTAAATGAATAAATGATTTTGAATTTTTGAACAAGGGGTCTGTGGAGCATGCATATTTCTTATAGAGATGCGCATACCGTCTCCATTAGAGCGGTTGCAGATGCGTGGGGTACAGTTATTTCGCGAACATAGTGAATACCCGGCTTTACATGTTCGTATGGTGATCGCACTATGCCGTTCACAGCTTGTAAAGCCCTGAATAGTGTGTATTCGTCACTATTAAAAATAATGTAATTGGTGAGGTCCAGGACCAGACTGATACGTTTTATTAGGTCTCAAATGTTTATGATATTAAAAATATGTTTATTATACCCGTTTTCGGTCGCGGCTTAGAGCTAAAAAAAAATTTAATAATTGTATTAACAGATAATTTAAGCAATATTAAGAATTATTATATTTTTGTATTAAATAATTTATCTAGTTTATAAAATAAATTTAATCATTCCAATTTTATAGTAATGTTACGATTTTTATTTTTTTAAAATTAATATAATGTTTTAATATAAAGTTAAGGTTAAATATTTTAAAAGACGATTTGATGTAGTACAACATGTATTGTATTTATTGTTTTCGAAATTGTTACATCTGTTATAAGTTTTTCAATATACTTTGTGAATATAGCTTACTTTTTTTATACCTTGCAGTAATTATATATACTTCCATTCCTATTCTGGAATGTTCTACGGTTTGGTGATAGTAATGAAAAATACTTAAACTTGGTAAAATCCTCTTTTGTCACGTAAATATTAGAATGTTTTGTTTACAATGCAGTACCTTTTTATTATGCTATATATTATTTTACATAGGTATTCCTAATGATATTTACACTCACTGAGAGTTCTTTTGCATAAAAGGTAGTGAGTCTGTTTGTAATTATCACTTTCTTTAAGGCTGTTTATTACGATTATTGCGTTGGTTTAAAAAAAAAACTAGCGTATAAATTTAAAAAATGCCGACTTTTGAGTCACGTCTAACCATGAGCAATGGTGATTATTTACGCTTAATCCACCTACTCGGTTTTTTGCTCTATAATAAAAAAATGATGCCAGAGTGGCATAAGCATGGGACGAGTTCGAAAATACGAATACTTTTTCGATAGTTGTCGTATCGTCGAATTGTCATTTGTATGAAATTTCAAAAGTTTTCTCATACAACTGACAGATGGAGGATTCGAATACTTTTTCGATAGTCGTTCGTGATAGGTCCTCTGTTGCCTGGCTCTCGGTACACCGGTCGCGCTTAACGTAAATTACGTCGTCCGAACTTGGCTCGAAGGCTGCGCGATCTTGTTTACGATGTAGTTTCAGGCTGTTGGACGTCAATCGTTGGCTAAAGGGTAATCATGGAAGAAAATATTGACGCAAAAGTCTTGTAGAGGCTTAGAACACGAAGTTGGAGATTAATATAAATTATATATTATAATTAATATATATTATATATATATCAACTGACTGCAGGGAATATAACACCTCTCCGTTGATCGTAACTAGTCGTCAATTTAATACGCACATATTTATGTTTTGCTACTTCTTCGAGTAGATATGTAGATGATTCTTGTATCTCTTATACAAGAATCATCTACAGTCCGACACCTTACAAGTATTTTCATGCTGTTATTAAAATTATACGATTACTATTAAAAAAAAACAAAACGATGTATTTAATTTTGAGTTATCAATCATCATTTGAATCGGACTCCCATGGAAAAGATTCCTTACAATTAATGTTTTTACACTTTGGCTATTCCATATCTATATTTCGTTGAATAACTTTTTTAATGTTTCAGGATATCAATTAATACCTCGGGGTGAGAAGAGCTTTATACTGCGTATCGGTTCGCACACGTTCTCTACCAACTACGCGAGTGCTACCGGGCTCAGCATTTGGTACTGTTCTAAACGTAAGCGACGGCAGTGTCGAGTTCGAGTGAAAATGATGAACGAAAACATACTGGAAATAACTGGATATCATACTCACGATTAGTTTGGATATTGGCACGACAGCTAGCAAAGCCAAAGCTAAATATTCGAATGTACTTCTCAATATTTGAACAAAAATTATTGCTAATATAGGTACAATTTTCAAACATAATTCAAAATTACGCCGAATTAACCTCAAAGGATGTCAGCTTGTACATAACTGTTCATGAAGTAGTTGGGTACTCTTGGTGTTTGAGCCATCGGAATGATGATGATGTAGAGTATGATATTTATTTTTAGTCAAAATTTGTTTAGAAATCACCAAAGATAATTACGATATTCATAACTACGTATATCCCTGGAGAGTATCTCTTTGTTTCCTTCTTAACGAAGCCCCAAGCAATCTCAGTTGTAGTTATGTGTTTTGACACTGTATAATATGTAATAATACATTTTTTAGGAATATAATATAATAAACTTTTTGCCTGGACTCATTATTTTATTACATAAAATGTACGGGTGTTCTACAAAACGCGCCAACGAGTCCGTCAAAAGCCGATTGCTTTATAATTACTTTACAAAAATATTTGTATCCTCTTAACGTCTTTGCCACATATATCGGCTCATCTGAAAATTAAAATACAATAATTACTTACATAATCATAATTTTCAAACGTTTTAAGACTGAATTGCACAATGTGCACTTCACGGTTCAACGCGTAGCCGTTGTTTGGGTAAGAAACTTTTATTTAAGGCACTATGTAATTAATCATTTCTGCAATTTTCAGCTTTCGTGGAAGTTCATGGTAACTTCTTAATTGAATAGTTGAAACAATAATTGTCAAATTTTGTATATACTGTAACGTAGAATACACAGTTTTTCTTATGATAGAAATTTTATAACATCAATTATTTATTTCCAAAATGTACCTCCAAACTACAATACATTATTTATATTTCCCTATTTCTGGATTTTCCTTCTAAAAAACCTTAATTTCATCTACTTTTTCAGTTGCAGTATTTAGAAAGGACAAAAGGGGTGCCCAAATAATATATCTGAAAGGATACCATTATTCAAAGCACAGTTCAACTGAAGTTAAAACGAGGTGGCACTGTAGCCAACAACGGCTAGGCTGTAAAGCTTGTTTGCATACTATCGATGACATAGTCGTTAAGAAAAATACCGCGCACAATCACCCACGAAGATACTACAGCACAGTAACAAAAGATACTTCTCATAGTTACCATATTATAGAATAAGATCTGAAATAAAAAATAAAACTGATACCTGAAACTAATTATAAAAAAAACAACTAGTACTTTTGAAGAACATCTCCGATCTGATCGAGGTATGTCTGCCTAGCTCGATCATACTCGACTCTACTACTTACATAAATCTTTTTTATTTCACTACTTTCATCCATCCTTTCTACATGTCCAAACCAACTCAACATTATTTTCTCAATTCTCGTCACTATATTGCATTTTATTCCACAATGTTTTGATTGCTTTTTAGTTTTGCCGGTTCTTCTCCATGAGACCCACTTTTTGGAACCGTACAACTAGACGTTTCATAAGAGCCTGCAAAGGCCTATTTGAAATAAAAAACTTTTGATTTTGATTTTGAGTATGTATTAATATAGTTTTACAATTGGTGCATTAAAAAGATACTGAGATTTTGCAGTTCTGATACTGTTCGTTGCGTATTAATTAGTTCTTATAATACTACTTACAAACTTACATAAAATGATTGATTCTAAGTATATATTTTTTAGTGGAGTACGTGCTATCTCAAAAAGGCAAAACTCTAATGAAAATGAACGGATACACATATTCCCTAAAGAGTGACACTAAAAGTAGGAAGAAGAACAGATGGGTGTGTTCGACCCACCAGGTGAAGAGGTGTCCCGGGGTGTTGCTGATCACGGACGGGAAGATCGTGAGCAGGAACGAGAACCACAACCATCCGCCGAAGCTGAAGGAGCTACTGCCGTTCATGTACGGACCGCCGGCTTGGTACACAAATGAACCACCCTGCAAATCAGATAGTCATGATGATAATCAATAATGTATATGTATAATGTATATAGCCGCCATTTACGCGTAATAAAAGGACCTTAAAAATCTTGCTTGACACATACCATGTAAAGCTTTATGTATGAAATCAGCACTTCTGTTTCTTATCACAAAGTCTAATTTCTATCGTACTCTGCCTTCAGAAATCCTCGAAATTAGATGCATTTGAATATTATGTCCTGTCTCATAATCTGGGTATACGTATTTTGTAAATATTATCGTACCTAATTAGAATACATTTTGAATAATCATAAATGATATTATTTGTATTATAGCTTTAAGTCAGATAAACATGTATGTACTGTAACAAAGTAAGTTTGTAATATATATAATTTGACAATTCCTTACAGAACCAATATTTATAACATCAAAACGTGGAGCAAAAGTTATATATTTAGAAGGCTTCCGCTTTTGGAGGCAAATGACGTTAGGTGTGAAAAGTAGATGGTTCTGCAGTCAAGCGAAAAAGCATCGTTGCAAAGCTTATTTATATACAATCGGAGAGGAAGTTATTAAAATTAATAATTTCCACAGTCATATGCCGCTGCAGAGTAAGTTCATGTAATCATACTCAATCATGGATATATATACTAATATTGTGTTTGTTCAAACAGTAACATGGATTTAAATTCATTCATAAGGTTATATGTAAGCACGAACTACTTACTAAATAGTATTCTTATCTGTCATTTGTATGCCAATTGAAATGATTTCCCATACTAAAATATTGACAGTAACAGAGTCAACGCCACCACTAAAGTCGCGTATCAAAATGTGCTTAGAAAGAAGTGTAAGTATTCCTTACATCCCATCAACTTAATATATTTTCTCGACTTCCCAATAATGTTTTGAGCGTAATAAACTGGTATCGAGTATTTCTGGCAATCATATATAGATTACGGAGCTGTCACTTTTAGTTCCAGACTTCGCCGTGGGGCTTGATTTGTGGCGTCCACTCTACTTTCTTTTTTGCCCTGACGGTTCTTTCCGTATTCCGCTGTAAACCTAGAACGGGTATGGAAATACCCACATAAATATATATTATAATACATAAAATATTAAATTATAATTAACATACATTTGTGTTAAACTGTTATTCTTTAAATCTAAATACATCCCTATATAAATACGTATAGTGTTTTTTTTTTGGGATGATTCTAGTTATTTTAGAGTTCATAGACTAATAAACACTGGATCTACATTTATTTTACTATGACTTTTAAAAATAATTGTTCACTATTTTTAACTGACTTCAAAAAAGGAGGTTCTCAATAATTCGTCTGTGTTGTTTTTTTTTTGTATGTTTGTTACGCGATAACTCCGCAAGTTATGGATGGAAATGGATGATTTTTTTGTTTGGTAAAGCATATTTCATAGGTGGTTGAAGTAATTAAAATATTACTTTTTAATTTTTAGTTTAAGTTTGTACATACTATATTATGTAGTTGTAGTTTTGAAAACGGTTTTTGTTTTTTGCTTAAAAATAATTTTATTTATTAAGATTTCATATTTCACGCAGATTAAATTATTTGTTTGTTATCGAAAAGATTTATAACATAGTTATTATTACAGCGCCGGTTTTCGAGAGAATGCCTGATGGACGAACCATGTTAATACTATCAGGGTACAGATTTTGTGTCCACTATCAGAAAAATCATAAAGTGCGCTGGCAATGTTCAACCCAACGACGCACGAATTATTGTAAGGCTGTTGCTTACACAATTGACGAAGTTATCGTTAAAGCAAATAACATACATACACATCCTCCGAATATGATATTAAGAAACGGAGCATGGTATCATAAACCGAAGACGTTGTGAGGAAGTTCAACGCGCACGCCGTGCTAGCGCTAAACTCACTAATTTATTACTATACTATATAATAAGCGTCGTTGAAGACTAACAAAAAATGTTCCGAAATTCTGTGTGAGATTGTGCAGCAATCATATTTATGAATATCATCTAGGACCTCCTCCGTGGCTCAGTGGTAAACGCGATGCGTTTAGCACTGGAGGTCCTGGGTTCGAATTCCGGGGAAACAAGATAAAAATGATGTTTCGATCGGGCAGGGCATAGAAGACTGATCACCTACTTGCCTTTAAAGAAAAATGATCCTTGGAACAGATACAGTAATGGGTTTACCCCATGCCCCACTTTACACACGTTTTTTCCAAATCTTCATTTTTAATCATTTTTAATCATATAAAATATCCTCATTATTTAATTCAACTGATTAGTCGTAAAAAATGTAATAAGTAATATCGTATTTCATCTATTTGGTTGGTATTTTATATAATATTGTCTTTTATTAACGCGAGTATCACACATTTAAATTTAATGTAGTCTTCCGCGACCACGGTTGCTGAAAAGCATCCGAAACGTCGGGATAAATAATTTAAATAATAAATCGCGTTTTAATCCGGTATACAGTATTTTATTTAAATGGTATTTTATATCCAATATTTTCACTTCTAATTAAGATCTGAGCTTCTTGTACGTTATATGCATGTTTAAATTAATAATAACATAAAATTTAATAATAATTAAAATAAACATGTATATCAGTACTTTTGTTTATGTTTGAACGGCAGTCCTGAATTAAATATTTTTGACCCAGTGTTTCAAATATTCTGAACGAGTGATTCTTGAACAAAAAGTACCTGTAATAAGAATCAATTCTCAGTTGATCTTAATAATTAATTGATGCTGTGCGACCACCGGACTTGATTGGTCGCGGCGCCTCTATCGCGTATCAAAATGTTGTTAGTAAGAAGTGTAAGCTTTCATTACATCTCATCGACTTGATATTTCTCGGCTTCCCAATAATGTTTTCATCGTAATAAACAAGTATCGCGCATTTCTGACAATAATATGATTATGGAGCTGTTACGTAGGTATAGTTCCAGACTTTGCCGTGGGGCTTGCTTTGTAGCGTCGACTCTACTTTCTTTTTTTGCCCTGCGGCTCTTTTCGAATTCCGCTGTAAACCTAAAACGGGTATGGAAATATCCATATAACTATATTAATAAAATATTATATTATAATTAACATAAATTTTTGTTAACTGTGTGAATGAAATAATGATTCCTTAAATCTAAATATAAAAATATCACCTTAGATTACTGTATTTGTAATAAAGAGTGATTAAAGTACTTTCAGTGTGTTTTCTTCCTTTTTGGGATGGTTCTAGTATTTTTAGAGTTCATTGACTTATAAACATTGGATCTGCATTAGTTTTACTATGATGTCTTTTTAAAAATAATTGTTTACAATTTTTATTTTTTATGATTTCATTTTTCACGCAGAGTAAATTATTTGTTTGTTATCCAAAAGAGTTTCCATAAAAGTATTTTGCTTGTGAGATTTTATTTATAACACAGTTATTTTTACAGCGCCGGTTTTCAAGAGAATGCCTGATGGACGAACCGTGTTAATACTATCCGGATATAGATTTTGTTTCCACTATCAGAAAAATCATAAAGTGCGCTGGCAATGTTCAACCCAACGCACGAATCATTGTAAGGCTGTTGCATACACAATTGACGAAATGATAGTTAGAGCAAATAACATACACACACATCCTCCGAATATGATATTAAGAAATGGAACATGGTATCATAAACCGAAGACGTTGTCAGGAAGTTCAACTCGCATGCCGTGCTAGCGCTAAAACATACTAATATAACTGACTAGCTGATGCCAGCGACTTCGTTCGCGTAGGCTTCACCTTAAGCTGAGCTTTGAGCAAGATTTTTTCATATGATATATTCAATTGAAAGTGGCGAAATAATAAACTATTTCATTTCCATATCAAACTGTTATTGACATCTGATAATTCGACGCGAGCCAGTTTGCAATTTGCAATTTGTTGATATGGTGCCGTTAAAATAATCTTTAAATGATGATAACTTTTTTTTTCCGACAGCCGATTTTGATAAAACAAAGCCTATATGTTGCCTCGGCTTTACTTAATATATTTGTGAAAGTGCATGAAAATCGGTTCAGTATCTTCGGAGATTAGCCCGTACAAACAGACAAACAGATAAACAGACAGAGAAACAAAAAAATTAAAAATAATCTGGATTTGTTCTATTTCTCTTCTTACATCCCCCTGACTCGGTTTTTAGCATTTTTTTCTATGTACAGAGATTTGACCTCTACAGTTTTATTATAAGTAGTATACTCGTAGATATAGATAGCGCCGTTGAAAACTTACAAAAAATGATCCATATGTTTTAATTAATAATAATATAAAATGTAATAATAATTAAAATAAACATGTATATCAGTACTTTTGTTTATGTTTGAACGGCAGCCCTGAATTAAATATTTTTGACCCAGTGTTTCAAATATTCTGAACGAGTGATTCTTAAATAAAAAGTACCTGAGAGATTCAATTCTTAGTTGATCTTAATAATTAATTGAGGCCGTACGAACAGTCCATACTTCAGGTGATCCCAGCGAATCTGCCTCGCCATTCATAAAGGCATTGGTGACTGTATTATTAGAACCATGTCGCATCGCAGTGTTCTTGAGTGTACTTATGTTCTTTAGTTCAGATCTAGGATATGGTTTTTATTGTATTATTTATATCTACTTAATGAACCTCTGCTAATATAAAGTTGTTGAATATTAATTCAAAGACTTTTTTTCAGGGCCAGTTTTCTGGAAATCCCCCGAAGGCCGAAACATGTTAATCGTATCGGGATATCGATACTGTGTACACAGGAATTTACACAATAAAGTACGTTGGCAATGTTCTTATCAAAAGAACGGTTGTAGTGCTGCGGTGTATACTAACAACGAGATGCTCGTCAAAGTGAATAACACACACACTCATCCGCCGAATATGTTATACAGAAATGGTGTGTGGTTTAAACTGAGTCCGTTGATGGAAAACGAAGAACCAAAAACAAAAATAAAAGGCTTCAAAACGACAAGCAGTCACTAAAAAGATATTGCTATTATATTCAGAGTGTATGACACATAATTATTAATTTTGTTGATTTCGGTTTGATTTTTGATTTGCAATAATTATTTTAAATATTTTTTAATCCATATGTAAAAAATAGATGACAGAATTATAATTATTTGATTGCTTATAGTATTTTCTCTTAAAATACATACATAAATATCTCTTAAATTCATGTTTACATCATTACGGATCAGTAAACTTTGGTTTGTTGCTAAGGTAATTAAGAGGAAGTTATGTATGAACATTATTAAATATTAAGAATGAGTCGTTCTCGACATAACTAATTAGCAAGTAAGAAGCTAGAAATTGTCACTTTTTTATATGAAGAGTCATTCAATTATTGCCTTTCAAGTTAACTGTTTTCTGGTCAATTCCAGCATATGTTTGACCTTCAGGGGATTTATTTCTATAATTTCTTGATAATATTCGTGATACAGATTTTGTTATCAGGAAAGAAAATAACAGAATACGTTTAGAATTCCAAATTTACCAGAGAAGGAATCAGTTTATTTATCCCTACTTAATATTATAAATGTGAATGTAAGTCTGTTTGTTTCGCTTTCACGCCAAAACTACTCAACCGATTATTATAAAACTTTGTACACATATTCTTAGAGGTATTAGAAAGGACAGGATTATTATTAAAATTACGGAGGGTAAAAAACATTATTTTAGCAACAATGCACCCGTGCGAAGCCGGGGCGTTTTGCTAGTATTATACATATAATATATTCTTAAAAGGTTTGTGCATAAATAATATAGGAAGTCACTTCCTGGTTCGAGAAAAATGGATATAATTAGGCTTTAGGATTTTGGACATTGGTGATAAACACTCTAATAAGATATTAAACTTTTCCAGACGCTGTTTTCTTGACAACTCCTAATGGCCGAACCATTTTAATAATATCTGGATATAGATTTTGTGTCCACAGGACTACAAATAATAAAGTACGTTGGCAGTGCAGCGCTCACAAAAATAGTTGTAGTGCAGTAGCGTACACGGTGAATGATATAGTCACCAAAGTAAATAACACACACATTCATCCACCAAATATGTTATATATAAATGGTGTGTGGGTTAAAAAAACGCTGAGCTAAAAAATATTGTAAAAAAAATCAATCATACTAATTGTTATACTATTTTTCAATGGACAACGGTATATACGAGTACAACGGTATTCTAATACTTTAAAGTAGATAATATAAAAACTACATAATATATCAGTTAACAAGTTTTGTTTTCTTATTTAATGTGTTTATACTGAAAATCGTATAAAATTGAAAATTATACAATTAAATTAAATATTATTTCATTTTAAGTATTCAAATTCAAATTCATTTATTCATTTAGGTAACATAATGTACACTTATGAACGTCAATAAAAAATACATATTAAATGCTTCTAATTTTACATTTACCGCCAGTTCTCAAATCAAGGGTGTAGAACGGAAGAGAAGAACTGGCAAGAAACTCTTCGTCACTCTTTTTAATCGCCAAGTTTTTGTTTTACAAAATATTTGTAAGGCGCTGCAACCATTACACCATGTTCCACATGACATCTTTGTGTAATTAAATATAATAATTAAAAAAAATATAACCCAGAAAAAAAAACAAAGATTTGTCCCCTATCAGCAGTAGGCATGGTGAAATAGGAGCACGCACTTACATTCTCGTGGGAACAACACGCAAACATATAGTCGAAATAACTAATATCACCGCATACACGAATTCAAGTCCGACCTGTCACCACAAGTAGCACCCGTTCACGAGCATGACGCATGGCCAGCCATCGGCCCCCTCGCCATATTTTAGGGAGAGAGATAACCCGACGCATGGACGCCGCCACAAGCAATGACATTTAAGCGAGCATGACGATCCTTGAAACGTGAACTTGGCTACATAAGAAAATAATAATAATAGTAATTATTCTGACATAATTTCGTACCACATGGATCACGGTTTGCTCCCACTTTACATTAAAATAGTCATTCATTTTGTTCATTAGTCATAACATAAAAATGTTTGAACTAAAGATTAAGAATTAAACGATATTTATTTTATTTTTAGAAGCTGTTATCTTAAAAAGTCCTAACGGCCGACCTTCACTAATATTATCGGGGTATATATTTGGCGTTCACAGAACTATAAATAATAAAGTACGCTGGCAATGCAGGGCCTACCAGAGCTGTTGTAGAGCTGTGGTGTACACAGTGCACGATAAGATCGTTAAAGAAAATAATACACACACTCATCCGCCAAATGTGGTTTATAAAAACGGCGCTTGGGTTAAAAACGTGCAACAGAATTAAATATCTTAAAAGTGTAGTAACACATTGAAAATCAGCGCTCCGTTGATTTTGTTGGCGGAGTATATGCTGTTTCCCTTCCGCATGGCTAACAAGCGCGGATCCACCGTTGTGGGCACGATGGGCATGCCCACAACCCTATTAGACTTGTGACGTCACACTGTCATGGTATATGGAAATTTGAGATCGATAGGCTGATGAAAATAAAATAAAAACATTGAATCGTGGTTGATTCGGAACGCAGGATATCCTTTGAAGTTGAATAGTTTAGAGTCTATGTGACATTGTTATGTGTAAACTAACACATTTACTATTGCAATTTTCGTGAGCGAACAAATTAACATATTACAGGGTACTACACTGTACAAAATCTTGGTCAGGGTGTCATATATTTTGTAAACATCTCCTTTGTGAGAATGTATTACTCGTATACCGATCATGAGCGAGTAAATACTCCGACTAGCACTTGGCCCTTTTTTGGATTTTCGGTGACCACAACCTTTTTTGAGGGCTGGATCCGCGCCTGATGGCTATAGATATATTTATTATTTGAATATAGTTTATTCATTTTTGAATTTGAACTTGAAATTAACGTCCAAAAAGCAGTGAAGCAAATTCTTTATAACTCTTTTTAAGTCGGTGTAAATAAACAATAACTGTTTTTGTAACCATGTTATTGTGCAAAAAACAGTCTAGTCTACGGTGTGTATGTTTGTTTTTACGATTTATATAGTGATACTAGTGAACTGATAAGAAAAATCAAAATTGTGTAAACTCACTATTTCGTGTGACATTCTGTTGATAGAAATCAATCAATCTACGTTATACTGTGTGTTTGTTGGTTACCATTAATATCTGGAAATATTTTACTTTTTCGAAAAAATAACTTTTTCAGTTTAATAAAAGCTTTTATAATTTATTTTTATAACAATTGTTCATGTTGAAACCTCAATATTTGTCTCATTGATCCCATTAGTTTCGATGTTTTTATTGCATCAAATATCAGGTTTGGTTGACTATGTACATTTTTTAAGGTTTCAAAATTATTTCTCTGTTCAAACTATAATAATAATTAATTCAACAATTGAAGAATGTGAACTGAATCAAAAATATCTATATTGTCTTAATAAAATACTTCAAAACGGATTACAACGTGACCGGTTGCTGAAAAGCATCCGAAACGTCGACATAAATAATAATTTTAATCCGTTTTAAAGTGTTATTGGTATATTATTTAAATATGTGATACTCGCGTGACAATATTATCTATATTGTCTTCTAATAAAGGATATTAAAACAAAATATATTTTATTTTTGTTTTCAATGAATTGCATAGCAATTTCGTTTGAGCGATATATTGAATTCGGTGAGAAATTAATTATGCCCAGTTCTTTTAATTTATATTAATTAAAAAATCATTAAAGAAGTTAGGTTTTATTTACGAAAAAACCATTGTGTTTTGTTTGGTCACAAAGTTTGTGACGAATATCAAGACGACCAGACCAGTTACAACCAGTGACATTGTTTTTGGAGATCTGTTGTACATAAAGTTAGATGGCACGTGGTAGATTCTAGTGACATAACAGTCATACGAAGTCACAGAACAGAAGAAGTAAGTAGAAGTGCGATGTGTCATAATTTGTACCGGATCGAGTGTCGCCAAATTCACACAAATGAATGGAGTATTTAATACTGCACACAGTTGCAATTTTTCTTCGATTGGTTGTTTTTATTTAACTCAAAACTACATAAATCACACTGGTCCTACAATTGATAATATATCTTAGTACTTCGCGATAACGGTTACTTTGTAATATTGAAACAAACTAATAAATAATTCCTCTACTCCATAATAGATGTCGTTATTCTTCATGCACGCAATAATGATTTTAATCATCACTTCAAAAAGTCGAAAACTGTGTCATAATTTGTCATAAATTTAATAATTTCGTCATTTCCGGCTAGTGTAGGACACGTTTAAAAACATTATCGATGTTTGATACATTATTTTTGTTTACGATTTAAGTGCTATGTTGTATGATTATCAAATTATACCGCAGTATAGCGCCGTTTTAAACTGGTGTTAAACCAAATAATAAGGTATTTTATTTTTGATACAATTTTTATTTATTTTTTAAAATCAAATTGTAGATCCGCCTTTGCGAGAAGATATAAGTTAGGTTTAGAATGAATTGAAAAAGTACTTGTAGGTATAATATTCTTTTTTAATTTTCAGTTCTGTATTACTAATAGTCTGAATCATAAATCACATTTGTATAAATCACTTAATGAAAACACGATTGCTAGTTAAGAAGCTATATTAATATTCTATTTTATTAACGCGAGTATCACACATTTAAATAAAATACTTTATAAGGGTTAAAATGCGATTCATTATTTATAAATATTATTTATCCCGACGTTTTTTCAGCAAATGTGGTCACGGGCAGACTGAAAGTTATGACAGTTGTCTGATGAAATATCACAAAGTTGCCATATTAACGCTATCTATTCCAACGGAGTTACTGGTATTTACTGTAATTCTCTATATCGTGGCAATATTGACATGCCATGTTCCCTTGTTTTTAAGTATGTTTGACTTGGGGTTTTAGATTTTTAATTATTATCAGATCCCAGGTGTTGGAAAGTTTCAAACCATCTTCTCTGTTGAAGTTAAGGTGTTTTTTAAAATCGCCTCGTGTACTAGTCTGGGAAAGGGTCTACTTTCTCTTGCAAGGAAGAGAAGTAGTTTTTCTTCAAAAATTTCGGTCATTCGACCGAAATTTTTGAAGAAAAGAGACCGAAACGGAATCGTTGGTTAATTTCAACTCGAAGAACGGGCAAACAAGAAATAAAAACACTTTCGATTTTTTTAATAATTTATTAATTAAGGTATTTAGGACTGCGATTTAACTATCGTGCTATTAAAAATAAAAATGATAAATTTTAATATTTTATAAAATTATTACTGACGCGTTGTATATCGATAAAAACATTCGACCTAACACATCACTACTAAGTGAGTAGCAATAGAACATTCGAGAATAGCGTTGACACATGATATGACAAACGATCTAAACTAAACTTTATATGAAAACTATAAGGATGATTTTAGCTTACTTTTCTATTAAATTTATGGTGAATTGAAATTTTAAGATTTATTGAAAAAAATATATATATTTGTTCTTACCGATGGTAAGAAACACCTCCGTTACTAAGATTTTTCCTTCTGCTATTATTCTTACACTCTAAAATAGAACAGTGCGGCATAGTTACGAAAAAAAGTAATTTTATGACACGTCCGACTCAACGCAGTGTTATGACACGACTGTGATGGGTTACGGGAAATATCACTCAATAGTGACAGGCATACCACGCCTACTTAGCAATTCTACTTATTTTTCCCTGTTCTGTGTACGAAGTTCCCAACTTACGACCAACGTACACTTGAACACAATTCTTCTTAGAAATTTTGTTAAACGAGCAATACCGAATAGCTTTGAGCTAACCCTTATTAATTTTCTTACAGATCTCAACCCGGTGTTCGTGAAATCTCAAAGAGGAAACCCGGTTATTATGATAGGACACCATCGTTTCAACCGAGTTACGAGAAACGGTAACAAAATTAGATGGGTGTGTGTGAAAGCTAAGGCTGGGTGCAGAGCGTCGCTACACACGGTAGACAATTCGATAGTACGAGTGTGGGGTGTACACAACCCCGCAGCACACGCCAGCGCTAACAGATTCCGAGTAGACTACGCATGTTCAATAAACTCACTTCAGTGATGCCGGTGTACAAGTATCAATCACCCTCATGAGCGCAATCTAAGACGCAAGTCTTCTTGTCTTCAGCCGGCCTAGCATGACAACCGCAACAACATTTTGTCGACCGTTTTCTCGTAAAACTCGACTTTTAATATCAAAAATAGATATATTTGTCGATCGAGATATCTTTTCTATCAAAATTGTCGATGTCGAGATATACTCGTAATATATCGAGATATCCTACATCTTAGTTTGTCTTCTCTCGTTCGCGACATATCTCGTGGAGGTCATGTTAGGCCGGCAGAACCCGTCTGTCACTCTACTGTTAAAACGATACGACACCTTTTTAGAATTCATTTTGGCGAAATCATATTGCTCGGCGAACGTCGTATGCGCACTTGCGTGTTTTTCGTGAACACTTAAATTCCATCTTAATTCTTTTTATTGACGATAAGTTTTAATCCCGACATTCGATTTTGATATTATTCCAGCATAAGTTTTGACTGCATAAAAATCATTTCAGTAGTTTCAGGGATGACCGTAAACAAACGAAGGATAAAATGTTAAAAAATATTTTTGTTTAGGGGTATCTTTCTTTTATCTTCCAGTCTCGGTTTCTGGTATTCAATCAATGTAGAGTTGTCTATTCTACGGCTATATTATACTCGTACATATTATGTACAGATAGATTTTTCATAGATGCGCATGAGTTGTATTCAACTAAAGATAACAACGGATGTAGTTAACCGAGACTAACGAAGTAATTACCGTTCGTCGATTGTTTTTTAAGACGGAATTATTACCTATTAACATAAGTACTTATTCAACCTCAATCACCGCGTATGAATGAGGCTGTAATGAACTTATTAATATATACTTAATCTCGGTAATATTTTCTCTTCCTACTTTGCACTCGAGCGGCGCTTATACGACGGCCGGCGGCTGCGGTGCTAAGGTCTTTTGTAACTGCTTATTTACGATATGCGATAGGATATTTCTGTCAGACAGCTGTGCAGTTCCGTGCAAATAAGCTCCAAACTTGTTTGTCCAACTTATTTATCATTAAACAATAAATGTCGCGAGATAAATTCACATTCAGAGCCTCGAAGGGTCAACTTTGATTCTTATCACGTTGTGTCTTTAAACTTCACTTATACAAATCACTTATAAAAATAATAGTATTCAATGGGTGTTAGTTTGAGACATGTTTTAGGTTCCTTAAGATAAATACGCATCGACAATCAATTATGTATAGGCATTAACGTTTTTATTACTATGTCAATGTTTATCGGTGATATTTTTCAGTTTTGTTATTATACATAGATGTCTAAACTATTAATAAGACACTTCTGTTAACATCTTCGAGAAGTGAATACCCAATTATCAAATTTTTGTAACCTCTAATGTGCCTACCAGGACTAATTAAATGGTGTAATCAAATATAAAATAATCATTGTAATTATATATTTTGTATTTGAAATCGACAAACATTAATTATTAATAAGTCGCTACAAACGACGTCTTTATATTGATTAGAGAGAGATTAATTTATTAACTGCGCAACATTTAACAGAACTTAAAGTTTATTTTATTAGTTATTTTCGTATTAAATGTAGGGATTATGAAGTAGGAGATATAAATCAGAATATCTTCTTAAAATATATGGGGTTTGCCTTATCGAATTGCATTTATTCCGAAGACAATAAGATAACGTGTCAGTATTTGTTATTTGAATTGAAATTCGCTATTACTATTGAAGCAGTTATATTCATTAAGCTCGTTAAGCTCGCATTTAACGCGTTCATTTCGGCGGCGTATTTCATGTCCATTTTTCACAGGATGCTACACTTACTAACTAACTCCCTATCAATTCTGATCGTAAAACGAAAAAAAACGCAAGTGTAACCGTTTTTGAATTACTCTTGTTTTATGTTAATTACAGCTTTTTTAAACCGCTTTTCTTATGTTAACGGATTAGCTGCTTATTCGTTTACCGAAATAGCCGTTAAATATATTAACTGTTTCACTCAACGATTTTCGAACGCAACGCGCAGATTAGCTCAACGAACATTCAACGCGTAGTCGCTAACATCATGCGAAGCAGCTTGTTTATTTCATGCATAACCTGTTGAATTTATTAACTGTTAATAAAATTAGCTGCTTTTGTAACAGGTTATCAGTTTCTAATTAACAGTTTCATTTCGTTGACACAAAAAACGTCAACGACCTCTAGTTGCCAGACAACAGAGATTTTGATCGTCGGCGGGGAAGGTACGCGTAATTAGAAAAACAATCAAATGCGTACCACCGCGGTGGTACTCGCCGCCTAATGAGGCAGTCTAGTTCGAATTAAATACTCAGATATCTTTATATACCTAGTTTTTAGTGATTCGGTGAACCCCTGTCCGTTTGTTTCTAATATGCTCATATTAGCGTCAGTATATAAATATTGTATACTTATTATTTGTTTATTTGACTGCCAAGTACTTGTTCACGGGACCTTTCCTTTTTTGTGAAAGCGTGATGTTGTTTAGGTTTTTAGATACTATACAATCATTTTCACACTTATGTAGTTTATTAATTCTTAAGTGTTTTTATTAAATTATTTAGGATAATTTTACATAAAGTATTTTTATTACAAATTATTTTGATGTTTTATTTATTAAGAAGTTCTCCCTTAACCTTACCTAATTTGAATTCAGTGTTTTTTTTACTGGATATTACCTAGTAATTAAAATTTAAACAATACAGTTTGTTCGTACTCTAGCTTTAAGGCAGTAGTAGCAATGATATCTAAAATGGTCTGATAGCTGACACAAGAAATGGCGGTAAGTCTATTCAACTTTTATTTAAAAAATTACTATACGTAACTATAATATTTTCTTTTATTAACGCGAGTATCACACATTGAAATAAAATACTTTAGGATACCGGATTAAAACGCGATTTTTTATTTATATTATTTATCCCGACGTTACGGATGCTTTTCAGCAACCGTGGTCACGGGGCGGACTGAAAAGTGACAGTCTGTTTTAAAATATAAAAAAGTTGCCATATTAACGCCATCTACTCGTATTCCTACGGAGTTGCCATCTGCCCGCTGCTGTTGGCGGGCCAGAGCCAACGGGGCAGATGGGAGTAAGTCGATATTTACTGTAATTTTCTATATTATTGCAATATTGAATCCGAAACGTCGGGATAAATAATAAATCTCGTTTTAATCGCGGTATCAAGTATTGTATTTACATGTAAATATGTTTTTGTCCAACATTACTGAATAAATAAAAATCTGGTGATCATCCAGAAAAAAACCAGGAAAGAGCAATATTTGATATTATTTTCTTTAGATTCTATTTGTTTCTTCTGTTCTTGTTTCAGATGTGGTATTTACAACTTCAAGGTTTGGAAAACCGGTTATTGAAATTGGGCAGTTCCGGTTCAATAAGTGGGCCGGAAGTCGTGGAGCGAAGGCTCGATGGGTTTGCGTCAAATCCAGGACTTTAGGTTGTCGTGCTTCCATCACTACTTTAGATAATGAAATTATAAAAGCCTCAAATTTTCACAATCATTACTAATTCAGTATTTAATACTATAGCATATCTTTTCTCACTTTTTTTGTCACTTATGCCCGAAGAAAATCTACGTTTTCGAAGTGCCCTTTAAACTTAGTGAACTTTAAACTGCTCTCCTGAACAATTTGATTTTTCTCGGTTTTTACCTATTACCTTTTAACCGTCGATATGCATTTTTTGTTATAATATTTAAAATACCAGTGACACTTTTTACTACATAATTAAATTTAAAATTTATTATCTATACATACTAATATTAAACTGTTAAACACATTCTACATATTTCTAGTTACATAATACAAAGTCAGGATTCAGTCAATAAGCTTTGTCATTTTAATAGCTTTATCGAATTTTCGCAAACTATAATTTGTATTTAATAATTACTAAGTACTAAGTCAAAAGTAATTGTAACGACGAGCGTGTATGAAAGCATTGATGAAAGAGGTATGTAAGGATCGGAGAATATGGAATTCCGTGATTTCTGCCTACCCCAATGGGAAAGAGTCGCGATGTATATATATATTATATATATGTAAATACGAAATACTCGAAAATAAATATACTAGTAAATGCTCTAAAGTTTTTATTACGTTAACGCTACTTGTATCTCACTGCATTTTAGTAATTACTAGCAAAACGGGTGCAATTTAGATGAAAATAAGTTACACGCATACTGTAGCTTTCTATTGGTGAAAAATACTTGACCAATTTTTTAAAATTGTAAGTACTCAAAGGAGTCTCGAGGCCGATTTTGATAAACACAAAAACTGCATCATTGGATTTTTGAAAAGTCAATATTTCTAGCAACGAATCGAACCCGTTAATTTTGAAAAATAAAAATACATATTTTATTATTACATCATTCGATAGTGTCTCTTATAAGGAACGAATTTGGAACGGGATCGATTCTTGGCTAGGAATACTGATTTTTCAAAAATCCAATGACACAGTTTTAGTTTTTACCAAACTCGGCTTTGAAACTCGTTTGAATAATTTTCGCTATTCCTAACATAGTTTTCGGTTTGGCCACGGACGCCCACTTGAAAAATTCAACCTGTAGGTATATCAATTTGTAGGTACTACACTATGCTACTCTGCTCCTGTTAGGATTCGGCCATAAGTAATTTAGGCTATAACGAAATCTTT
This sequence comes from Anthocharis cardamines, assembly GCA_905404175.1. Classification (NCBI taxonomy): domain Eukaryota; kingdom Metazoa; phylum Arthropoda; class Insecta; order Lepidoptera; family Pieridae; genus Anthocharis; species Anthocharis cardamines. The sequence continues at coordinate 9,911,700 of FR989959.1, forward strand.
TTATTTTTCCGCAGAAATTATGAAAAAAAAGGCACGCAAGAACTACACTAACGCAGAGCTAGCTGCTGCTTTACAGTCAATTAGACAAGGTACGAATGTTTACCAAGCATCTCGTCAATTTAATGTACCAGAAACGACATTAAGGAACAAGCGAGATAGTATATATGACAATGACACTTGTGGTGTTCAGCCTGTACTAAATATTCATGAGGAGAAGCTAGTCGTCGATTGGGTTCACTATCTTGGAAAATGTGGATTTCCAGCCACGAAAGAACAGCTGCTAGATACTGTAGCTGCTCTAGTAAAGAATTTAAAACGCCGTAATCCTTTTAAGGATGGAAGGCCTGGAAAAAAATGGTTCCTGGGTTTTCTGAAACGACATCCGACATTGACTAAATGTATGTCACAAAAACTTTCCTTAAGTAGAAATCAAATTACAGAAGAATCAATACGGGCATGGTTTGAAAGAGTTTACTCGTATTTTGAAGAAAACGATTTTCTTGAAGTTTTTGAAGACCCGAGACGCATATTCAACTGCGATAAAACAGCCTTTTTTTTGTGTCCCAAAGAGAAACAAGTTTTAGTTAAAAGAGGTAGCAAACGTGTTTATAATCGAGTTGCTAACGATGAAAAAGAGTGTTTGACTGTTTTAGTGACTGTATCAGCAAATGCAGATATTGCTCCTCCCATGGTATTATACCCATACAAAAAAGATATCCCAAAAAATATAAAATCATCTGTACCTGGATGGTGGGGACTTGGCTACACCGAATCTGGCTGGATGACTATGGAGTCTTTTTACGAATATATTACCAACGTGTTTTATCCTTGGCTTTGCGAAAAGGAAGTCCCTTTCCCCATAGCTTTATTTTTAGATGGCCACACATCACATATATCTTTACCTTTGACAACATTTTGTAAAGAAAAAGGAATTGTGTTGGTGGCTCTCCTGCCAAATGCTACACACATCTTGCAACCCCTTGATGTCGCTGTCTTTAGGTCAGTAAAAGGTACTTGGAAAGATATCGTCCATGATTTCCGTGTCACAAATAATTATAAAAATCTAAATCGCGTAGATTTTGCTACAGAAGTAGAAAAATGTTTTGATAGATGTTTGGAGACAGATACAATAAAAAATGGATTCAAAACTTGCGGGATTTTTCCATTTGGTCCAAAAAATATAAATTATGAGAAACTTTTACCATAACCAAAGAACAACTCAGAGTTAAAAAGAAGTCGGTTACAAATATACAAACAAACATACATACAGGTGAAGCTAATATAAAAGGTGTAAAAATGAAGGCTCTGCAGATGAAGACGAACGTTTTATGAAAATGTTTGAGAATCGACTGTCACCTGATACTTTAAAGAGATTTAAAGATGCAGACGGTCGTTGGAACGGTGACCCAACATATGAAAAGCTTTATTTTGGTGAAACATAGCATCAGAAAACCGCAATTATCATAATAATTTTGATTTTAAACTAGGAGAAACCACTTTAACTAATAATGTTGAAGAGGAAAATATATCAGAAGCGATTTTTAACTTAGAGTTGGAACCTGATGGTGTTCTAAACCTTAGCAGCATAGATGAAACTAGAAAACAACACTCTTTTTATCGCACTCTTTTATCCTCAAATGATCTTCGTAGTGGATTCCTCTTTCGTTTACGATTTTCTTCGGGTACTTCTCTTTTTACCATCCAACAAAAATCTGCCATCATGTTAACACTCCAATTTCCTTGGTATCTACTCTCCACTATAGTCTCCTCAATTGTCAGTTCATCATTTTTACGGTTTTTCGAAGTTTTCTCGAAATTTCGAGGGTGTAGGTGTCAAACTGACCTCGAATTCGGATTCAGTGGATCAAAATACGTACCCGTAGGTAGGACCGGTCAAATGCACATTCTACTTAATTTTTTTTGTGTGCCTGTGATAGTTGATTATTTTTATTTTATTTGTGCAATTAATAAGGCTGAAATATTATGAATACAAGTGAATTGACTTAGAAAACGGACTTTTTATTTACGCTCTTTTATATTTTACTAGTTTTATGTCAGCGACTTTATTTGAGTAACAAATTTCATCCCGATCGATCCAGGCATTAAAGCATGAGTGTGTAAAAAAACTTTCGCATTTATACATAAAATAACTCATATTAACAACAAGATAGAATTTTTCTACAGATTAGAGATCGATAAATCTTGTGGGTCCAGTATTACAGCTCTATTTATAAACATTTCTTAACTTAGAATAATTGCTCTAAAATTCTTTTTTTTGAATGTCAGAACGAGACAAAACAAAATTTAACTTACAGGCGCTTATGAAGAGCACTACAATTTTTTTTACTTCAATTCAAACACTTTTCTTTTGAACTGTATCTTCCATTGTTAATGTAGAATCGAAGATTTGCATGCATGGCGAAACTTTTTAATTGGGATTTTTCGAGTCGAGCATAGCGGGACTACAGCATAACTAACCGATATGTATTTTTTCTTCTACGTTTACTTAATTTTTTATATACCTGATCTCATTATTGTGTGTATTTTTAAGTATTATTACTTTATACGGAACCACCAGAATAACTAGTATTAAAGTTCTTTTGTGAGTACTCGATAATAGGAGACATATACCGTGGTAATAGATGAGCATACCTCGGTAATAGGGGAAGTCGCCTCACTGACTGAAATTTGTTTAAATAAATACAACGCTTCAAAATATATCAAAATAAACGAAAGAAATATAAAATAAAATAGATATAAAACATTAAAAAAATAAAAAAATTGACGAAGACAGTTCAGATTCTATAATATTTCACTTCGATATCAAATTTCCCTGGTTTGCCTCGGTAATAGGTGCTTTTACGTTATATAATATTTTACTGGCTGTACTTCTTCCCGGCATTCGTATACTCACAGAATATATTATTAAAATGTTTTTTTTTATTTCAGACGTAGTGTTTACAACATCACGATGTGGAAAACCTGTTATTGAAATTGGGAATCATAGATATAATCAACATTATATAACTCAAGGATCGAAGACACGATGGACTTGCGTTAAAGTAAGGAGTACTGGATGTAAAGCAATTATAATAACTATTGAAAACCAAATTATTCACAAGCTTAATGAGCATAATCATAAATAATATTTTATGGAATAACGCTTCTGAACAGTAACAATAATATGTACGATACATCATAGAAGATTTTTTTTTATTAATTTTTGAATGAAGAATAAGTAAACATTTGACCGCAATCCTGCCTGATGGTAAGCGCGGATGCGATCTAAATGGGAGCATGCTTACTTAGAAGACGCCTATTCACTCTGGCTATGAAGACGGCAAGATTATTAGAATCGGGAAAGTTAGACCCAGGTAGAGAATTCCATTCCTTGGCGGTTCGGAGGATAAAGGCGTACCGTACAGAAGATGTAGAGTAATACAATAACTCCACGCAAAGCCTAAGGTTTAATCTCTACATTTGTGTGTATAGAAAGAGCACCCCAAGAGATGCGGTCAATGCTCTGGGTTTTTTTTTAATTCAGATAATGTTAGTGCTAAATACGTTTGGTAGAATACCTGCCGTGCGCTCCGATGGGCCGTGGGTTAATAACCGGCATGTTTATATTCTATATATATATATAATATATATTCTATAAGCATGTATTTCCCACGTCTGATACATTCGGACATTAAACGGGTGGAAGGAATATTGAATTTCCGACCGGGTTTACAATTACATCACGGTTTTTTCATCTACGAACCACCGTTCATAGATGGAAAAACCGTGAATTGTACATTCGGTTTCCGTTTATGGATTTCTGAATACTCGTAGTAAAAGTAGGTCGATAGCGCATCATTGATAGATGTTCTGTGGCTGTTATCACCTACCATCAATTGAACCTCATGCTCGTCTGTCGATATCTAATATAAAAAATAGCCTATGTTACTCGCTTTTTTATATTAGGTTTCGCTGATAATGTAGCTTTCTATTGCTGATATCCTCTTTATAATATTAGTGTAGAAGGTATTTTAAATCGGCAACGCACCTGCCCATTAGTGTTGCGTGAGCCACCTGCCCGTTTGCCCCCTATTATGTAAAAAAAAGTTTGTAACCAGAAATTAAACTTTATTTGGGATGAATTGTGCATCTAATAGAATATAGTTCGTTCTTTGTTGAGTGAACCGAACTTTATAAGTGGCAAGGAAGCCTACCTTCCTACTTATGTGTAGTGAGAATGGAACTGACAGTTGCGTCGTTCGAAAACTCTTTAGATTAAATTACGATAATTATTTGGTGTATTACAATAAATATATAAAGTACTTTGTCTTTTATCTTATAGTATTTAAAAAAAACTTTGAGATAAATTCTATTCAATTTTCTACAAATATTTTATACCAGAAAACCAAATCAACAACTTTACAATTTTTATTCTTGTTCATAAAATCATTGATAAAACTATTCAGACGGGATATAATATTATCCTTCGATATGAGAAATATTAATAATATCGTAACTTGTGTTTTTGGTAATTATGGAGTTTGATTACTTTTCCGAAGAACGATGGGATTTTTTTTGCTCCATGCAGTTATTAAAATAGTCTTAATTAATATATTTACTCTTATTCTTATATTATGTGGTACAAATTTTGTTTTGTGTCAATCTCTTGTATACATTCGTGCATGCATAGTTTTAAGACTTTTATTGTATTTTCATGTCGCTGTAGATTATATATTTTTTTAGGGTCTTTGCTATAAGTTCATGTAATTTTGATTAGATTTTTAGGCCATGCTTTAAAAAACCCAAAGTGGCAACAAAATATGAGTCACCCGTGACTCATTACCTTATTTCAAGTTATTCATGAGTCATATATGACTCATTGGACAGCGAACTTGATAAACTATTCATCAGCTTCATAGAAATGCATATATTTGATTTGATTTGAGGAACAGAAAAAAAAATAATTGAAAAATGTATTCGGTGTTTTTTTCGTTTTCAGATCCGGTGTTTACAATTTCACGATTTGGTAATCCTGTTATCATTATAGGGGATTATAGATTCAATAAATGGAGCGGAAGTCGTGGGGTGAAGGCTAGATGGCTCTGTGTCAGCAGAAATAACGGTTGTAAAGCAGTTATTATCACAATTGAAGATGAAATTATTCGCATGGATCACAAACATAACCATTAATGCACCTAGAAACACTTTATAATGTGCTTTTATTTATGAATGTTTTATGTTGTACATACTAAGAGTACAGTTTGCCGTTTCCTGTATACACCGTATCATATCGTAATCACGGTGTGTTATATCGTCGTTGCGACTTTAAGACCTCTTATATGTAAAAATCAATATTGTGAGAAAATCGATAAAAACCGTTACTGAAAAAAAATATAATGAAACCAACTACAATAAAAATATAGGTAACTATCAGCCACATGATTACCTGCTTTTTACTTTGCTCTTATTGACTGAAAGCAAAACTAGTATCATTGTAAAAAAAAAAGTTAGCTGGTTACTTAGCAAGCACATAGGAGATTTTGAAATTGGTAAAAAAAATACGATTGAACCGTCGTATACAAATGAGATTTTTTGCATTCGATAGACATGTAGAATGGTCTAGCGTAAAAAAGTGATTTTGCCAAAAGTGACACATGAAAAAAGAGACAAAAGAGTGACAAAAGTCGCAACGACGATATGCAGTATTGTGTCTTGATACAAACGGTCGGAACCTACGCCCCAAGTTCGGTTTACGCTCGGTACACAACAGTTATTGCCGAAGTTTTTTAAGCTTCGGTTTTGTAAGCAGAAGTGTGCGATGTGTGAATATTTAGATCTATTAATCAAAAATACAACATGTATTTTCACAACGAATTTCATTTTTATAAATAAAATAATAAATGCATATATTTGATGAATTTCAATAAAGGCTCAATTTTGTATTAGTTTTCGAACTAGCCAATACGGTAGCCAGTACGGCAGCGCCTTACAAATATTTTGTAAAACAAAAAATTGGCGATTAAAAAGAGTGACGAAGAGTTTCTTGCCAGTTCTTCTCTTCCGTTCTACGCCCTTGATTTGAGAACTAGCGGTAATGTAAAATTAGAAGCATTTAATATGTACTTTTTACTGACGTTCATAAGTGTACATTGTGTTACCTAAATGGATAAATGATTTTGAATTTAAATTTGGTACCAATTATAGGTTCTAGGCAATATGGGTTAATAAGATGATATTTGTTTGCCAGTTTGAAATTTATGAATATATATTATGTTTAAGGTGCTCCCAAGTTTATTCTGTCTCGGCAAGGAAATGATATGATCGAGTATGAAGGCCACAAGTACTCTCTTCGTAAGAGTGAGAGCAGAGAGTTCAAGCGGAGATGGCACTGTACCCACTGGTCGCGCGGCTGCAGATCCTATATGGTCACTTTCGGCAACGAGATTATAAAAATTGGAAACTGGCATAACCATCAGAAACATGCCTAAAAGTTTCGTTATATTAGCAATTTAATTAAGATGTTCGTGACAGTATTTTTAACTAACTTTTGAATGTGTACCCAATTCTTAATACTATTTCTGCCAAAGGTTTCAGTCAAAAGACACCTTTTAAAATTTAGTCTATTTATTTTTTCTTTTTTATATAAGATATCGACAGACGAGCATTAGGTTTACTTGATGGTAGGTGATACCTCAGCCACAGAACATCAGTCAATAATGCGCTGTCGACCTACTTTTTACTTCGAGCATTTCACAATTCATGTTTAAACTTTTCGTATATAATGTAATCCATAAATTTATTTTGCGGTATAATTTTCCTTACATTCAAATGCAAAGGTGTCAAACACATTTTTGTCGAAAAAAGTATAGAATACACGAAATCGTGGTAGAAACAGCATATTGTTGATCGAAGGGTAGAAATATAATAGCATCATATATCAGTGAGAAATAGTGTTAAAAAATGACACTAGTTGTCTTCGTAGCTTTTCTTATTATGTATTAATCCTGATTGATCCTGCCAACTTGATTATTCTCGATGATACGTTTGCAAATAAAAGCTATTTGATTATCGTCACTGGTTTTCTTCTTCCCAGTTCTATTAATCGTGTGATTTTACCAATGCCTTAAATGTGGATGAGGGGCTTGACGGACGGACCGGTGGGTCGCGGGTTCGAATCCCGCCGTGACAAAGTGTTTATTATTTTCTATAATCACGTCTGGTCACTTCGGGCATTAATCGTGTGGGAGGAATATCGAATATGCTTACATGATATTATAAAAATATCGTCTCGACGGGAATCGAACCCACGACTCATCGTAGAGCAAGGTAGGTGTTCTACCAAATGCGCCAACGAGCCAATCGAAATCGTCATTTGAAAACAACGAGATAGTAAGTGTTGGAAACTCTGAGAGCGACAATTTATACCACAGTTTTGTTGTTCGTGGAATGAAATTGAACGTAAATTTTACAGAGTGGATGAAATAATTGTAATGTATTAATAAGAATTTACTGATTTTAGTGATATATGTGTCAAATAAGAAGGGTAACCGCGTTCTAATATATGATGGAGAACGATATAACAGGGAAAGTTTGAATGGAGGGAGAGAAGTTTGGAGATGCACGAAGAGGAACTATGGCTGCAAAAACAGAATTTGGACATTAAACGGTGAAATTATAAAAGTGATAAAAACTCACAGTCACTAGAGATGACGAGTGGTGTTTTATAGAGTTAACTGTTTCAACTTCTTTAAAAGTTCAATTGAGATATGACGACTATACTCGTCAAACACGCGTTAAATGTGATACATTTCTTTATTTACATATTTTTTTATAAAATAGGGGGCAAACGGGCCGGTGGCTCACGTGATAGTAAGTGATCACCTCCGCTCACAGACATTCGCAACACCAGAAGGGTTGCAGGTGCGTAGCCGGCCTTTAAGAAAAATGTAGGCTCGTTTCTTGAAGGTTCCCAAGTCGGAAAAACCGCCGGCGAAAGCTGGTTCCACAGTGTCTTAAGAATCGAAAATAACGTTAACATAAATATTTTGAGTACCTATGAACGAAAAAACATGAACATTATTATTTACTTTAATTTATTATAATACATATTGAATCAAAGTATGGTATAATACATAATTTTCCCAAGCTGAACATAAATATCACGATTCTTTGTGAATATAAAAAAAATTGATTAACAACTCAAATCATGAAAAAATATTTTATTTGTTCTCTTAATTTCTAATTTACTTCAATACATTTGTTATATCTTGAAGTAAACCAATATATTAGTTTTCATTTTAAATATAGATTAAACTGCAAATTGGCACTTCTTCTTCAGTTAGTTAAGTCAAGTAAAATATTTAAATATTTCCTACGGAGTTTTATTAAAACACCAAATATTTATCAGTAACCCAAAATAATTAAAAACTTATTCGCTGCATATACATAAACCGTGTATTGATGAAAGTGGAAGAAGCGAAAGTTGTTTGCGAGAATCGGAGCATAGGTGTGAAAATCGGTGATCTCTGCCTACCCCAATGGGAAAGGGGCATGAAATATATGTGTATGTATTAGTGTACATATGTTTTATAAAATATAAAGCTAGTTGTATATAGAAGTACATGTAAAATTAATAAATTTGAACAAATTTTTTTTTATTTGTAAAGCTGAAGGGATAGTTTCGATTAAAGAATATTTATCCTGATCTTTGGTATTTAAATAGCGTATAACCATAGGGATTTCTATACTTGATTTCGACATAATATAAGGGATTAATCACGTTCTAATCAATATATTATGTATTTAATCATTTAGATAGATAAATGTTTTTTTTTTAATAAACTCTATTGTTTTTAATTATGAAATATTATAGTTGTCAGATTCACGAAGTCCCGCTTTGGCCATCCAGTGATTGAAGTAGGAAAAAACAGATATAATAGAAATAACGGATCGCGCGGACCTAGAGTGCTTTGGAATTGTTGCAGGAAGAACTCTTGTAAAGCCGCCATTACTACTTTCAACAATGTGATTATTAAGACGAATTTGGCTCATAATCATTGATATAGATCCAATTTTAGAGGAGTGATCGACTAAATGTAATAAAATTACCACCTCTGCACTGACTATATACAAAAATGTGAGATATGAACAAGCACATAATAATTATGAATTACATTTAAAGTCCAAGGACGTTACCACTATCTCTTTAAGCAGTATAATTGCAATCTCTGCCAGTATGGTTGGAATAATACTGCTCTTTTGGGCTAGCGATCCACAACTGCGAAATTCGTAAGGCACTTTTTGCCACGCACAATTACTCTGCCGAACTAGCTTTACAGCTGGTTCGGCAGAGTCGGCGGTTTTACGGACTGATACGACTTAAGAACTTTCAAGAAATGAGCCCACTTTAAGGCCGGCCATGGGCGGCGGTAGTTACATGCCATCAGGTGACATGCCTATCCGTTCCCCTACTCTAATATAAAGAAAAGTAATCGGCGATTATAGAGTGCACTGATAATGTATCGTATTCTGACGACTTTATGTGTTCTATTGCTGTATCGAAATCGTGCGGTTCCGCATCGTATCTATCAAGGTAAAAGCTCCTTCATCGACGTGGCTAGAGTTTGTAAATGTGCAGGTAATTTGAGAGAGTTTTTAATTGTAATGTACACGGCTTTGAGCTTCCGAATAGCGTCTAAATCCCCGAAATATTTAAAGTTAAATTTAAGTAAACTAAATTATTTATAAAGTATATTGATAACTAAACATTAAATGTTAACGTCATTGTTTATTGAAAATTATATTTAAGGTAATAAAATATATTTTTAAATGTCCATTTGAAATTTATTTTGGTAAATTGACCGGTTTCAAATTATTTTATCTCAAAATGACTTGTGAGTTGCTAATACAGTTGAAAATAATGCAGTACTTTTTACTTAGTTATAATTTCAATATCAACAGTGTGTGTTTGTTTGCTGATAATAATATATACAATTATAGTTCCCAGGTTCACAAAGTCCCGTTACGGCAAGCCTGTGATAGAAGTAGGTAAATACAGATATAATAAACGATCTGCTATGTTCGGACGACGACTTACTTGGGACTGTAGTCGAAAGGGATTATGTTACGCCAGCATCACTACGTACGACAATGTTGTCATTGGGACGAAATTAACCCATACTCATTAGTTTTGTAATAAGTTTATTGCTTAGTTTTGTATTAATTTCAAAATTAAACTGTTCTATTTACGAAAATCATTTGTTTTTGTATATTATGTTTACGAATATCATATTTTTACTTGTAAAGCTTTTTATTTATTTATTTAATTTTGGTGTTTAAAAAAAGGGATTCCTATAATTCACGTTGATACGTGTGTTCAGCTGCCTGTCGACTTCGTCATATCAAGTATCTGTTCAGGTATGTGAGGTGCTTACAACCCTCAAATTTCTGCAATCTAATGCAGTAGGTGATGATGGTGTTTCATTAAATGTGACATAGTTAACTTTACCCGATATTTTTCTTATTTTTTTTTATGTTAGATATCGACAGACGAGCATGAGGTTCACTTGATGGTAGGTGATACCTCAGCCACAGAATATCAGTCAACGATGCGCTGTCAACCTACTTTTTACTGAAACTGAAACGCGCAATATGCACTTTCATTATTTTCATCTATGAATGGTGATTCGTTACCCGGTCGGAATTTCGATATTCCTCCCACCCGTTCAATGTCCAAATTTACCAGACGTGGGGAATACATGTTTACAGAAAATTATTAACATGTCGTCCCGGTGGGATCCGAAACCAATACCAATCGATACGCACGGCAGGTGTTCTACCGAACGCGCCAACGAGCCCGTCAAAATTCGTGCTATTATTATGAATCTTGCTATTGCATGAAGTATTTATCTTTCTCTCTACTTGGTGACGTGCTTTAGTTAAGTCTAGTCCTAAAAAGTCTCATCCTGATTCATAAAACGTGTTTGTCTAAGGAGTCGGAAAAGTTCGTTGGTTCTCAACTAGAGTCTACTTAAATTAATTAAATTAATTTCCTTTTAACAATCCATCATTTGGGCTTTAGAAGGCATCGCAGTACTACTACAGCACTTGTAGACGTCCCGCTTCGGATATCCCGTGATAGAAATAGGAAAATATGGATATAATAGAAATAACGGTTCGCCTGGACCTAGAGTGCTGTGGAATTGTTGCAGGAAGATTCTTGTAAGCCGCCAACACTACTTTTAACAGTGTTATCATTAAGAGGAATTTAGCTCACAATCATTGATGTTAATGATTAAAGGAGTGATCAACTAAATTTAATAAATGTGTATAAGCAATTAATAATTTTGAATTACATTTTAAGTCCAGGGATGGTACCACTACTTCTTAAGGCAGTATAATTTCAATCCTTGACATCACATTTTCTGATAGTAGGGTTGGAATAATACTGCTCTTAGGGGCAAAGGCACACACGCTACTTTTAGCATGAACAGTTTGATCCTTTGGCATTGCGTTACGTTGGATCGCTCTGCATATTCTAACACCTATATCATGAGGAATGTTTCGAGAAATTGCTTGGATTAATCCTGGCTGCAAAAGTTCAACAACGGGCATCGCGTCAAAACTTGAAATTTCACCCTCATCGCCACAATGTCTGGCGATCCACAACCGCAATTCTTACGGCTAGTTATAATTTCAATATCAAAAGTGTGTGTTTGTTTGCTGATACTAATATATACAATCATAGTCCCCAGGTTCACAAGGTCCCGTTTCGGCAATCCTGTGATAGAACTAGGTGATTACAGATATAATAAACGGTCTGCTATGTTCGGACGACGAATTATTTGGGACTGTAGTCGAAAGAGAATGTGTAACGCCACCATCACTACGTACGATAATGTTATCATTGGGATGAAATCAACCCATACTCATTAGTTTATTACTTTATTTTGTTTTTATTTCGAGATTAAACTGTTTTATTTACGAAAATCATTTTTGTTTTCATGTATTATATGTTTACTAAAACCGTATTAATATCTTAAATTTATTTTTAATTATAAAGCATTTAATTATTTTTTTTATTTTAATAGCGATTGGGAATCCCTATAATTAACATAGATACGTGCGTTCAGCTTTTTGTCGACATCGTATCAAGTATGTGTTCAGGTATATGAGGTGCTTACAATCCTTAAATTTCTGTACTCTAATGCAATGATGACGGCGTTTCATAAGATGTGGTATAGTTGGGTCTCCATCCTTACGTTGTCGATATTTCGCGTACTCGAACGAAACGTTTCTCGACCTCCTTCATTATGAGAACGTGTAAGGATTGGAATTCACTACCGGCGTCAGTATTCCCACCAACATATAATCTGGGTCTTTTCAAGGCAAATGTGAATAGGCATTTATTAGGGAACGATCATGCTCCATCCTAGACTGCGTTCTCACTTACCACCAGGTGAAACACAGTCAAATGATTGTTCTTTATACGTTAAAAAAAAAAATAGTTGGCTTTGCCTGATACGCTTCTTTTCTTTATGCTATCTATCGGTGTATCGGTTAGCGTGCTGAAAGCACTTTGATTGAAATGGCTAGGATTTATAAATGTGTCGTTTGAAGCGTTTGAACGTGGCATCGAGCTTCCGAATAGTGACAAATCGCCGGTTCCGATGCTTAAAGCAGCGTGTGTGTAATCCAAATATATGTAATATTACAGCCCCAGACTTTGTAGCAGATATATTGTAATATCTAGTAAAACCTTCTCTGTTCATTATTTATATATATTATGTTTACTATCATATATTATGTAAAATCATGTACTTTTTAAAATAAATTATTTTTGTACTATATTGAATTGATAATTAAACATTAAATGATAACGTCATCGTTTTTGAGAAATCTATTTAAGGTAAAAATAGGTATGTATTTGTAAATTGTAATTTTATAAAAAAACGGTTTTAAAAACCGTTAATTAACCGAAATATCTTTTACATTGTTATAATTTCAATATCAACAGTGTGAGTGTATTTGCTGATAATAATATATGCAATCATAGTTCCCAGATTCACAATGTCCCGTTATGGCCGTCCTGTGATAGAACTAGGTAAATACAGATATAATAAACGGACTGCTAGCTTCGGACGACAAGTTATCTGGGACTGTTGTCGAAAGGGAATGTGTAAAGCGAGCATCACAACGTACGATAATGTTATCATTAGGACGAAATTAATCCATACTCATTAGTTTTGTACTTATTAGAGTTGTATTTTTTTCAAGATTAAACTGTTTTGTTTAAGAAAATATTTTTTTTTATGTCTATGAAAAACTTATATTTATTTTAAATTTATTTATTGGTGTTTAAAAATACGTTACTTTTATTAACGCGAGTATCACACATTTAAATAAAGTACTTTATAACTGATTAAACCGCGATTTATTAAGCATCCGAATGCTTTTCAGCAACCGTCACGGCAGCTGCCTCGGTCGGCATAAATAATACCTATTAACAATAAATCGCGTTTTAATCCGTTATAAAGTATTTTATTTAAATCCCTATAATTTATTAATTAATTATCATTGGTCATTGATAAATGCGTTCAGCTGTCTGTCGGCTTCGTCATGTCGGATCATTCTTCGTATATGAAAAGCCGGTTGAAGAGTTTCCAAAAGTATCGAAAAATAATTTGAAAAAAAAAATTCGTCAGAGCATCATTGACTGATATTGAGTGCTCACCTGCTATCAAGTGAGCATCACGCTCGTCTGTTAAAATGTATATGTTAGTGAATTCATTTTTTTCTTCTTCAGCTTGTACTTATCCACTGCTGGACGTAGGCCTCTCCGAAAGCGTGCCATTTTCCTTTGTCCCCTGCTCTTCGCTTCTATTGTCTTCCCTTTTATTCTCTTATTAGATTACTTATTGCATATCTTTGTATTTGTGTTAATGAATTAAGGGAGATTTATTACCAACCATTATTAGTTGTTTGATTATAACTGCCAGTGACCACGCCTGCCGACAGGCATCATTATCAGGTTACATAATATACGGGGTAAATCACGTTTTAATCCATTGACGGTATATTATGTCGTGCTTCTGATCTATGTATATCTATATTGTATTTAACTGTGAAATATTGTAGTTGTCAGATTCACGAAGTCCCGCTTCGGCCATCCAGTGATAGAACTAGGAAAATACAGATATAATAGAAATAATGGATCACGGGAACCCAGAGTGCTATGGACTTGTTCCAGGAAGAACATATGTAAAGCCAAAATCACTACATATAATAATGTAATCGTTAAAAAGAATTTGGCACATACTCACTGATGTAAATCCAATTAGAAGTGATCCTTTTAATGTAATGAATGTAAAAAATGTATCACTTTATGTAATAGCTTCAACCATACAGAGAATTGAGATGTGTAACAAGCACTTAATAACACTATGCAACACAGAAAAAAATAATCACCGGGTTTCTGAATAGTAATTCGTATTAGATATACCTAGTATACAACAGAAACCAAATTTATATTTAGATGCCACGTCCCAAAAAATCAGAAATCTCACTTTGTTTACTTTCCGAAATACTCGTTTAAAAAAATGTTTTCTAAAGTAAAAATGTATGTCATTCTTTCACACAAATCTAAATAACATTCAACCTTTCACTACTAAATCTGATGTGATGTAACAATTTACGAATAATAATTACATACTGTAAACCCAGTGAAAATAAAAAGTTTTGAATTTGTTGCACAGTGTCATTATGAATTACATTTCAAGTTCAGAGGTATATAATAAGCTCGTATTTTTGCTTGACATTACATTCTTAAAATATTATAATCGAACAATAACACACTAAAAATTCGAGAAAATAGTTATTGTCTGCATTTTTGTTTCATTTCACGAGATAATGCAACTTGTAGGTAACCCTACTAGGGTACCTTTGTAGGTACCTTAAACTTTATGTTATATATATTATACTACGAATATACTAGCGAACAGATGTTGTCCTGTCTCAATGTTAGGACCTTCAAAAAAATTTCTAGATTTGAATATGCTATTATTATTATATATTTATACTTCTATTATATATATAGATTTGTAGTGGGCATCAAATGCTGTCAATTGCGGAATGTGGCGTAGTTCCGAACCTAATTTATTTTAAAATCAATTTTCTGTATATATTATTTTTCTGAATGTTTCGATATTTTATGAGCAATTCAGGACATAGATGAATCCAACAAATAAGATATTGTTAAAATCGAATCAGCTGTTCTTGAGTCTCATTGTGTAACTAACACGATTTTTTTAAATATAGATTTTGTCGAAAATACTTAATTTTCATGTTTACTCAAGTTTACCGTTAAGTTCAGTAACATTAAAGATATCTGAATTTTAATTCTTATTTAATCGTATGAGGCAATAAGTTTAATTCTGTTTCAGCGGAATTCATATCAACGAGGCAAGGTAATCCAGTTCTTCTTCTGAGCGGTGAGCGTTTCAATAGAGATTATTTCGTGGGAAATAAGGAAGTTTGGAGATGTACGAAGAAAAATAAAGGATGCGTCAGCAGAGTTTGGACTTACAACCGGCGAATTTCAAAGATAAGAATTGTACATAACCACTGAAATTCGACTGTCGCCATTGCTCAGTGAAATTCGCGTTGTGTTAAGAGTATGGAAGTACGGGTTTGAGGCTCGGAGAAATAATTTTTTTTTTGGCTTTTCTAACGTTTTTCTTAATTTGGTGAAACTGTATATAATTTTATTTAGTTTATTCCAAACATTAAAGGGATAATGGTGGTTATGCCTTTTTGTTAGCCATCGATGTGTTTAATGAATTTCCCTCTGAGTGCAGTTGGTTGTGCAAATGTGCATCGTGATTTCTACTAAAAGCATTTCCATCATTGAATTGTAATAATTATAATTTGATTTTTTTAAACGGTAGACATTTCCGTAGGTACTTCAATAGTTTCATTGTATTTGTATATGTATGTTTCAGTTGAAAATAAATACATACACATTCTATTAAAAATGAATAAGGTTTAGTTAAAATAATCTTCGAATAGTTGGAAGCATGTTGATTTCTATTAGCGTGAATTCGGTAGTGTACAATTTTATACTACCGCGTTTTTATACCATCGCTTGACGAGGCGCCTCTTGGGACTCTAGTATTTGGTGATTAATGCTTTACATGATAGATCAAGATGCATATTTTCATGGTTTATAAACAGGATTTGGTAAAGGTAGGTAATCCCATCATTCTATCTGCTTCACTGATTTACAATCTGAGTCTGTAGAGCAGATGTGCTTGGGTTTTAATAAACAAATGAAAAGCGGGCTCCAGTATATAGTGCTTTATTAATACTTTGATAGATAATTAATTATTAACCAGCGACAATGCTCAACTGAGTTTTTAAATAAATACAAACATAATTTTTCTATATTCAATTTCACATAGTGCCATCAGTGCCACAGGAACATCTTTGTCGAAAGAATGGGAGAATACTACATTTCATATTTACTGAGAGGTACAGGGGCTGAAATTTAATTGTCATATATGTATTTCATCTTGTTATTTCATCTAGATGTTAATTAAGATAAAAAACTGTGATTATTATATATTCATAACTGAATTTTATTTTTTAGTTCCATTGACAATGATACAAGGCAAAAATGGTAAAACCCATGCTGTGATTGATGGGTACACATTCTACAATGCCTACGTTGGAACTATTCGAAACAGCTGGCGGTGTACTAAAAATCATTTCTGCAAGGCAAGGTTCTCTACAATCCTCGCCGATAATGAGCATATAGTAATTCGACATTCGCTAACTCACAATCATGCCAGACCTTTCATAAAAGATTATTCCATTGACTAAATATTTATATCGATGTCAGAATGAGGAATGTATGGGATAGTAATACTTTTTATGAAGACCAATGGATATGAGCTTTTTAAGAACAAGACTCTTTTCTAAATTTAGAGCTTTTAAATAATATTAATTTGTGCAAAAAAATATATATTATTAATTATTCAAATAAAATAGTTAGGTAAACTAGGTAAATTTAAGGGTCCCATATACGGTGCGATTGATATATAGGAAATTGCAACAAAATCCCATGCAATTATGAATATTGTAATGATGAATTCGCATGGCTTTTTGCGATCAACGATTCGATTATCTCAGTCGTGGCCGCCGCACACACTGAATGCCTTGACTAGCCTGTTACTTACATACGAAACTATAAAAACAAAAAAATGACTATAATATGTAATAATTATGGGCAGCGACATTGCGCAACACGCGCACACTGGCTGTTTGTTAAAATCAAATTTTGAAATTAAGTTCTAGTATTTATCTCTTAAAAGTATTGAATTATTATTTTTGCCGAAATTGTTGGTAATTTTATTGTTTCCGACTGTTTGCAACTCTCCCGAAAAACACATGGAGGGATTGAACTATTAAATACTTTAAGACATGACATGTTAGCAGGGCACATTGAAGACAAATCAGAAACTTTCTTCGTGATTTTGAATAACTGCTAAATTATGTTAATATGTTTTTTAAAGTTTCTTTTAAAAAATAAAAGAAATAATAAGTTTTATTGTAATTATTATTAATTATTATTAGTGTTTGTCATTTTCCTTGGTTAATAACATTTTTTTTGTATCTATGGATGATGAGTTGTATTTTAGTAAGTAACTTAAACTTTGTGTTCATACCTATACACACACCAATTAAACACTATCAAAGTTTTCAAAATTTAAATAAAATACTGTATACCGGATTAAAACGCTATTTATTATTCCTCACACCTGCATGTGAAAAGACTCCAAAAATGTATGGGTTACCTAAAATTCACAAAATAAACACACCTTTAAGACCTATAGTGAGCCAGATCGACACACCCACACATAAACTGGCTCAACACATGGCTAAAGTACTTTCTCCCCTCAGAGGGAACAGTAGTGCTCATGTTAAAGACTCATACCATTTTGTTGAAACTATTAAAGATCTCAAACTCTCCAACAATGAAACCATGGTAAGCTTTGACATTGAGTCTCTTTTTACTAATATTCCTGTATCGGACTGTCTAAATATTGTTAAGAAAAGGTTATCAGAACACAACATGTCACCAGAATATGCAGATATTTTAGAACATTGTTTAACATCTGGCTACCTAATGTGGAATAGTGAACTCTATATACAAGTTGATGGGGTGGCTATGGGCTCTCCAGTCTCACCTGTTGTCGCTGATATTTTCATGGAGGACTTCGAAGAAAGAGCCCTAGCCACTAACCCGGTTAAACCGAGGCTTTACAAGCGATATGTAAACGATACCTTTACTATTCTGCCCACGGAACACATATCTGTATTTCTAGACCACCTTAACTCCATACATAGTAACATTAAATTCACTATGGAGAAGGAGAATAATAACTCACTGGCCTTTCTAGACATTTTAGTAGCTCGGGGAGGGGATGGTACACTTGGCCATACTGTGTTTAGAAAAATAACCCATACTGATAAGTACCTCAATGGTGATTCCCACCACCACCCTTGCCAACTCTCTTCTGTCGGTGTATGTTTGTTTCAGAGAGCCCACCGCCTCTGTGATGCTGCCCACCTCAACGGGGAACTGCAGCATGTTAAGCGAGTACTCCGTGACAACAAGCTGCGGGTGCCTCCACAGCATCACAGAAACAGGAATAAACCACAAACAGTACAACGTCAACCAGCCTACCTGCCTTATGTGAAGGGTGTTACAGACAGGATTGGAAGAATCTTAAAACGAGCTTCTATTAATACAGTTTTCAAGCCACACGAGAAGATTCAACAGTTCTTGAGACCAATAAAAAGTAATATTCCTTTGCAAGATTCAGGTAAATATAAACTGGATTGTGACTGTGGTTTATCCTACATTAACTAACTAAACGTAGCATTTCAAACCGACTTAAGGAACACATTGCGGATATCAAAAACAGACGTCACTCTTAATCAGCAGTATGTGAACACACTCTTGATAAACCAAACCACTACATACGTTTCGACCAACCAAAAATCCTTGCAAAAGAAAGTAGATTCTTTCCCAGACGTACTAGGCTATTGAAATTAAAAAACATCCTAACTTCAATAGAGAAGATGGTTTGACTTTCCAACACCTGGGATCCAGTAATAAAAAATCTAAAGCCCCAAATCAAACATACTAAAAAACAAGAGGACACCGTTAGTCAATATTGTCATAATATAGAAAATTACAGTAAATATCAACTCCGTAGGAATAGATGGCGTTAATATGTAAGGATTGTAAAACAAAAACTTGGCGATTAAAAAGAGTGGCGGCGAGTTTCTTGCCAGTTCTTCTCGTCCGCTCTACGCCCTTGATTTGTGAACTGGTAGTAAATGTAAAATTAGAAGCATTTAATATTAGTAATATTAGTAATTTAATATGTATTATTTTTTATTCACGTTTATAGGTTTACATTGTGTTACCTAAATTAATAGATTATTTTTGAATTTAATTGAATTAAATATGGCAACTTTGTGACATTTCAAATACCAGACAACTGTCATCTTTCTGTCTCCCCGCGACCACGGTTGCTGTAAAGCATCCGAAACGTCGGGACAAATAATTTGAACAATATAAATAATAAATCGCGTTTTAATCCGGTATACAGTATTTTATTTAAATGTGTGATACTCGCGTTAATAAAAGACAATATTAAGTATTCAAAAGTTAGGAAATATTTATTTCGAGCAAATATTTAGATCGATGCGCACGGCCGGTATTCTAGCGAACGAATGCGCCAAAGAGCCCGTCAAAAAGTATGTTTCAGTTTCAAATAAATAATGTACATACAGATTCTATTAAAAATGCATAAGATTTAGTTTAAATAATCTTCGAACACTTGGCAGCATGTTGATTTCTATTAGTGGGAATTCCTTAGTGTACAATTTTATATTACCGTGTTTTTACACCATCGCTTGACGAGGCGCCTCTTGGGACTCTATTCTTTCGTGATTGATGCTTTATATGATAGATCAAGATGCTTCTCTTCATGCTTTATAAACAGGATTTGGTAAAGGTAGGTAACCTTAACATTATATCTGCCTCACTGATTTACAATCTGAGTCTGTACAGAGCAGATGTGCTTGGGTTATAATAAACAAATGAAAAGCGAGCTCCACTGTAAGGTGCTTTATTAATTTCCAAAGGGTGAAACTTCGGAAAAATGCTTGCTCATCAGTTTTATGTAATACTTTGATAGATAATTAATTATTAACCAGCGACAAAGTTCAACTGAGTTTTTAAATAAATACAAACATAATTTTTCTATATTCAATTTCACATAGTGCCATCAGTGCCACAGGAACATCGTTGTGTACACTACGATGTTCCTGTTCGCACGTTCTATGACGAAAGAATGGGAGAATACTACATTTCATATTTACTGAGAGGTAAAGGGGCTGAAATTTAATTGTCATATATTTCATCTAGTTATTTCATCTAGATGTTAATTAAGATAAAAAACTGTGATTATTATATATTCATAACTGAATTTTATTTTTTAGTTCCTTTGACAATGATACAAGGCAAAAATGGTAGAACCCATGCTGTGATTGATGGGTACACATTCTACAATGCGTACGTTGGAACTTTTCGAAACAACTGGCGGTGTACTAACAATCGTTCCTGCAAGGCAAGGTTCTCTACAATCCTCGCCGATAATGAGCATATAGTTATTCGACATTCGCTAACTCACAATCATGTCAGACCTTTCATAAATGGTTATTCCATTGACTAAATATTTATATCGGTGAATGAGTATTGTATGGGATAGTACTACTTTTTATGAAGACCAATGGATATGAGCTTTTTAAGAACAAGACTCTTTTCTAAAATGGCATCGATACAGAAACTTACTTTTAGAGCTTTTAAATTATTATTTTTAAATTATATTAATTTGTGCAAACAAATAAATATTATTAATTATTCAAAGAAAATAGTTAGGTAAACTAGGTAAATTTAAGGGTCCCATATACGGTGCGATTGATATTTAGGAAATCGCAACAAAATCCCATGCAATTATGAATATTGTAATGATGAATTCGCATAGCTCTTTGCGATCAACGATTCGATTATCTCAGTCGTAGCCGCCGCACACACTGAATGCCTTGACTACCCTGTTACTTACATACGAAACTATAAAAACAAAAAAATGACTATAATATGTAATAATTATGTGCAGCGATACTGCGCAACAAGCGCACACTGGCTGTTTATTAAAATCAAATTTTGAAATTACGTTCTTTATCTCTTAAAAGTATTGAATTACAACATGTATCTTCTGGTACGCATTGTTATTATTTTATTTTATTTAACTTAATTATTGTTTGTTTTAGATTTATGTACATTATCTTTATTATTGTTTAAACTTTGGAGGCGGGCGTTGACTCCTGAGCCACAGATGTACTCAACTTTTTCAGGAGTCATCGTTTCTAAATTGTTTTCTGTTAAAATGTGTTTTTATTTCACAGATAAAGATTTATTATTATGCTCATTATGAATTCATACCTCAATTTGATTTTTTAGTTCCATTGACAATGATACAAGGCCAAAATGGTAGAACCCATGCTGTGATTGATGGGTATACATTCTACAATACGTACGTTGGAACTTTTCGAAACAACTGGCGGTGTACTAACAATCGTTCCTGTAAGGCAAGGTTCTCTACCGACATTGAGCATATAGTAGTTCGACATTCGCTTACTCACAATCATGTCAGACCTTTCATAAATGGTTATTCCATTGACTAAATATTTACATCGGTGTAACAATGAGGAATGTATGGGACAATAATACTTTTTATGAAGACTAATGGATTTGAGCTTTTTAATAACTATACGCTTTTCTTAAATGACATTGATAGGGGAGAGGAGTTTAGAACAGAGGCAGTTTTGAATTATTGGATTTATGAACGCATCCTTTATTTTTTTTAAACTCCAAAACCTTTTTAATATTGGTTACTCCAACCCACACGTCTATCAATTTCTAACTATCGTCAATGTAAGACTCATTTCAAAAAAAAATCACTGGTCACTTTACGGAGACGAAAATAAATATATATTTTTTTTACTTGTAAGCAAATTATTATTTTCGAGTTGTGATAACATTATAGTGATGTATATATTATAGCCAAAGTATTACCAATATATAGTCATTGAACACAAATTAGTTTATCGTCTAGAAATGTTTATTTCTGAAGTATGGTACTGGGGCAAATTTGAATAAAATCTCTGGGGCACTTTTTAACAAAATATTCAAAAGTTCTCCCAGCTAAATAAACAAATATTATATTTATTTTTAGAAAATTATAGACAAATATAAGTAAATAACTTTATTTGATATTGTTTTTACAGTCATAATGGTAAGAAATTATAAAAATTACGTAAACGAAGTTGCCTATAGAGCTTTATAATACTGCCTGTATTGTGGATTTCGAGGCCATTATTTATTTTCTATTTATTTCATAACATTAAGCTTAAACAAAAATACAGAAACAAACAAAACAAACGTGAAAACAGTGACCATATCACTAAGAAGTTTTCTTCCAGGTGGTTGCCTGCGTGAACTAATAAAAAAAACGTAATATACTAAATTATAAAATCCATTTGGATTGTTTATTTTATATTTGACACCTTTAAAGTGCCTTCTTAAGATTGTTATATTTTTAAGATATTATAAGGATCATTACTTTCTAATATTATAAAATGTTTAATAAGTTTGTTTCCGTTGTTCAAGACTACCCCAGACTGTTTAAAGTTTAAAAAGTTTATTGAAGTAACAATTAGTGTATGAAATAAATGACAATGCACAATGATAATATAAAATGCAAATAGCTAAACTATTGTGTTGATTATACTCGAAGTCTCATAATCTTCATGTTTTCCTGTTTTTTCTAAACTGCCCCTAGGTGTTTCAAATGTACCCCACGGATGAGGCTGATGAAATTGTATTACTTTAATAAGTCTAAATAAATAAATGACATTTTTATTATGTAGAATAAGCCCCATGTCTATTAATAAAAGAGAATAAATTCTGATAAATAATACTATTTGAGAAATATAATACTTTACTTAAAAAGTGTTCAAAGGTGCTCATTCAAAGGTTAGCTGATGACAACAAGTTCAAATGAGCAGTTATTGTTTGAATTTTTTGGAGATGTCTGTCGTCGGGGAATCTATACTAAACTGTAAAACAAAACTATTTAGGGGCAGAGTACTCTTGGAGGATTAAATTGTATTAATTTGTGCAAAGAAATATATATTACCAATAACTTTATACAAATAAATCATCAATTTTATAGATGTATATATGAATAACAATATTTTATTTTTATCTATGGATGATGAGTTGTATTTTATTATTAAGTTGCTTTAATTTTGCTACTCTACACTTATACTTTCAATGTTCTCAAAAATATGTTTATAATAATTATGAAAAAAAAAACAATCTAAAAATACGAGTTTTTATGACGGATAAACTACTATATATTTGGCTGATTTTAGTGATTGCTCAAGTATATTTAACTTTAAGTGGGTAGTACAAATGGACGCTGTTATGCAATACAGTGTCAACCCACATGGTTGCCATTTTGAGAAAATTGAGTTTAAAGTTTTAATTAGGTTTTACTAAATTGCTTTTAAAGATTAACAGAAATGATAGATTATTTTGTAATTATTTTTGTTACTTTTTTTGTTGTTTTAACTTTTGTATCTTTATTATTATTTTCACGTGTGGTAAAGTGTTTTTGTTTGTTTGTTTTTTATTATTAGTACACTAAGTGTATATTGTTTTTTTTTGGTAGCAATCAAAGTAATAGAATTTAGTGCATTATTGTTAAATTTTCTTAACATTTTAGGGTTTCGTGCCCACTAGTTTTTTTCAATATTTATGCTATTAAAACGATTTAAGTTATATGTTTATCTATTATTTTGAAATATTTACTCCAGCTCATAAGGAAGCGATTGGTATATAAATTTAAATTTTTATCAGTATGTGGCTTGACACTGTATTGCTTAACAGCGTCCAAATATTGTTCTGCCTTTATATCAACGTTACTAACAAGAATTTAACTTACAGGTTACTTTCCAACAGAATATGAACTCATACCCCGAGGTAAGAGCTACGTGCTCCGCCTTGGAAACTTTACGTTTTCGACGAACTACGCCAACGCGGCCGGCATGAGCATTTGGTATTGCTCCAAGCGTAGACGACAGAAGTGCAAGGTCCGACTCCGGATGTTAAACTCGAACATTTTGGATATACATGGCTTACACACACATAACTAGTCGTAGATAGATTTCATCTTATCCTGTTATACTATATCGTATAGTGATAAAATAATATAGAAGGCATTCCAGTATCTAACACGAAATTATGGTGTCACAATTTGTAATAGATTAGCTTCTATGAGTTGGTGTATTTGAGGTGGAAAACTCGCTACTCCATACGAGTCACAAACCACCGTTCATAGATGGAAAATCACTTAAGTGCAGATTGCGTGATTTCAGTCTGTGTATCCCAAACACTTAGTGCTGCCGTACGTTAGGCTACCGGTGGCGATCACTAGACGTGGCCTCTATGAGCGACCATAATAAAAAAAGTCGCTGTCGTGTTTGCGTGGGGGGCAAAGATCGGACACTCCTAACTTGTTGCTCGGTAGCTCGAATGCTCAATGTACCTCAATATAAAATGTATGGATTATCATGTCCGCCGGTTGTCGTGGCCACAGCGTAGCCACCTGTGGCGTAATGTACTTGAATTATTTCATGTGTGATATGGTTGATATCGTCGTGATCGTAGGAAGATGGCGGATCTGCAAAACAGCTTCTATACAGAGAGCGTTTTAAAGATTGAAGAGTAGTTTTTGTGCATAATTAAACGACTACTTCAAATCGGTTCTGGTTCAAAATCGGAAATATTATAATGTTTGTTGTCTTTTTTAATATTATCTTTAGACTGCTTACCGCGGGGGGAGGGGACGACGTAGCACATATAGTTGTACTTTGTTGAAAAAAACAGAACCGGCGATGTTCTTCTATCTCACGTTATATCACATCCAGTGAGAACGTTATCATAAAATATGTTGCAATAATGTTGTTAGTATATTTATAATTTTTAGAATAATTCAATATCAAGATTATTAGGAGTCAATGACCTGTAATATGGAGGTATGTAGTTCAATTTTAATATGTAAATATGGTATTTAATTAAATGTGAATTATTGGAAATAAAATATAAGTTATGTTCTAAATAATCATTAAATATTTTTATATTTCTCCTCCTATCTATGTGTCCACCTATCCTATATAGTATAACCTATCTAGTACTTCAGCAGCCTTGTAATACATAACACTAATTTTAAATGTGATGAAGTTTGTTACTGTGATTATTTCACACATGGTACGAAAATTTACTTAAATTTATCAATTATCTTCTTCAAATTTATCAAAGCCTTACGGCTCTCTAATATATAACCCTTCTGTTTGAGTATATCCACTAACTATTTCCTAACATTCAAAGTTCGTGAGATAGGTGTGTATTATCAGCACAGTTTGCTTTAATACAAATTAATTATTTGTTTCAGTGGAATTCGTAACGTCGCAGAAAGGAAAAACGCTGTTAAAAATGAACGGATACACATATTCCCTAAAGAGTGATACTAAAAGTAGGAAGAAGAACAGATGGGTGTGTTCGACCCACCAGGTGAAGAGGTGTCCCGGGGTGTTGCTGATCACGGACGGGAAGATCGTGAGCAGGAATGAGAACCACAACCATCCGCCGAAGCTGAAGGAGCTACTGCCATTCATGTACGGACCGCCGGCTTGGTACAATCATACACTAAATCGCGATGATACCAAATGATTTCAATTAAGTAGGCGTTTCTTAATGAAGTATATTGTAAGCTTTTCTTATTCTGATAAATTCTTAAGCATTATATTGGTATTTTATAAACGTAAGTATCAGGATTTTAACGGAGTTAATAATTATATGAAAGGATGCGCTGCTGAGCGATAAGGCCGCCAGTTGTACTTTTCTTTGTGTAAGTTTCTATGTTTGTATATTTCTGTACATTTAGTGCAATAAAGTTTTAAATATATAAAACAGTGAGCGTAATCTTGGGCAGATTAATTCGTAACGGTTGTCTCAATTAAAATATTACATAGATGGTACATCATTAATTTCTAAATTGTTCATTCATGAATTACTATTATCTATATTATGGCAATACTGGCTAACTGTGCCCTATTTTTAAGATGATTGGCGTTACTGATAAAAGTTTTAAATTCTTGGGCATTTTAATAGACGAAATGTGTTTTTGTAACTTCATTGTGTTCAATACAATGTTATCGGTTTGCCATTAACAAGATTGCATGTGTTGATATCAATTTTGTAATCTTTTACTTTTTTCTTTTTTTCTACTTTACGATAATTTGATAAGTATTAATTGTTAAATGCAAATATGTATTTAATCTCGTGTAATAAATGTCTGTAAACGTATTCATTATGTATGATTTTTAAAATATCTTTGAGGCATTTTCTCATAAATTAATGAATGGAAAGAATGTACATTATCTATCCTTTAAATTAATAATTGCTTTTAGTTGAATTCGTGGAATCAAGAACTGGAACTCGTCTTCTAAAACTGAACTGATACAAATATTACGGCTCGCAGAGATCAGGTAAAACCAGGTGGCGGTGTTCGACCCACCAATGGCGAGGGTGTAATGCTGCTATCATCACCCTTGAAAACCAAGTGCTATATGCCGTGGGCAGCCACTCTCATTTACCGAAATAATTGAAATAACCCTACACTAAAATAGTTTCAAACACTGCATTGTTTTTGAAGTTTCGGTAATTAATATTATTTTTTATTAATGCAAGTAGGAATAACATATTTAAATGAAAATAGCTGATTAACAAGCATTTAATTACGCATTATAATTAATTGATTAATTACCAATATGTTTAACTACGAACGCCGACTCTGACTGCGTTGAACTCATTTACTCTCAAGAATTGCAAAAGGTTCATTTTGACATAGCTTACTGATTTATGTTTTAAGATAGAAAAAGATACCTTGGT
The DNA here is from genome assembly GCA_905404175.1 of Anthocharis cardamines. Lineage (NCBI taxonomy): Eukaryota > Metazoa > Arthropoda > Insecta > Lepidoptera > Pieridae > Anthocharis > Anthocharis cardamines. Next base: position 9,938,851 of record FR989959.1, read on the forward strand.
ATGTATAAAATGTCCATGTGTCACTGTGAGATTAGCTACATCATTGATTTTTTATACTAATTCGAATTTATGCGAATACGTGTATTATTTATGGCCGCTAATATGATTAAATACAGACCCAAGCTAGTACTTGTATTCTTCATTTACTTTATTGCGCACAGAGTAAGAACATTTAAACATTCTAAATTCTCGATTCTGATATCTACATTCTTACATGTCACGGCCTAATGAAGACTTTTAATAATAAATATAACTGTTATTATTAATACTGTTATACTACACCTACTCGGAAAACACGTCATAGCATTTTTCATAATGAAGCAGAACAGACGTCGTCGTCGTCGCCGAGAGTGGGTAACAAATTTGTATGAAAATTCATGTCGAACGTGGTGGTTTTAAATTTTGGGTAACATAATGAATCTACTCGAATTTGGAAACCTAGTATAATATTGTAATAGAGATAAAAATTTAATGAGTTTTTATCTCCAAGTGCGTAATGATACTGGCCACTTACCATTGAATAAAAAAAAACAAATGAAAATGATTGCTTTCTTTTTTCCTTCATTCATTAATTATATTTTTTTCGTAGAAGTAGTATAAAGCCCTATGTATTACTCGGAAGGAAGTGCGATTCCAACCTCGGGGTTCTGAAGGCGCTCTGCTGCGCCTCGTGTCTTAAACTACACCCTGGATTGGAATCGCTCACTTTCTCCCCTTGATGTACAATGTACTATTTGTTTCATCTAGATGAAGAACTTGCTTCTGAATTGATATTCAAGCATATAAGCCTGAAGACTTCGAGGGAAAAATCACAAGAAGTTGATACAACAAGTAGCACCCATACTGTACGTAGACGGTGTCAAATAAAATATTGCAATAATAATAAAACTTCATTTATTTGTACTAAATGCAAAAAATATGTATGCGGGACATGTACAATGAAAAAAATGATTGTATGTAAAAATTGTGCCTAATAAAATTAATACTAATGTTCTACCCCTTCTGCATGAAAATCCATTGTTATTTTTTGAGTTTAGCCCGAACAGACAGACAGATGCGGCGGAGGACTTAGTTTTATAATATGTAGTATTATTTTTCAATATTAAAATAAGTAACAAATGAATGAATTGTTAATTTCTATGAAACTAATAACGTACCTACTACAATTAATTTTTTAAACTGATTTAGCATTTTGTAGAAGTAAATAAAGACTAAGAACTACTTCTAAAGACCAACCATTCTGACTGGTTTCGATAGAAATATATATATTTAAGTAGATATATTTAAGTTCCTGTTAAATTAAGTGGCTCGAAACGTTCGCGTCGGGATAAATAATATAAATAATAAATCGCATCAGAATAACTTTGATAGTCAAGATTATTGACGTCTCGTACTGATGTAAGCGCAGCTTGTAAATGTCGCTACAAAAGTAAAGTAGAAATGTCTTAATACATAATAAAAGAAAATGCTGAAAAAGTATCTTGTTTAACCACCTTTGTTTTGTTTACAGTTCCCTTCTTTACAGCGACGCAGCGTGGAGCAAAAAAATTGTATTTCGAGGGAAACCAATACTGGAAACACAAAATGTTTAAACAGAAATGTAGATGGCGCTGTTCACGATTCCAACAAGGCTGTAAGGCGGCTGTATATACGTTGAAAGAAGATATAATAATTTCTACGTATAACACTCATAATCATTTTACTTATAATAAATTAAATTAATATTTATCTTCTATTCCTTCTGCATGAAAATCCTTTCAGTTATTTTTTGAGTTTAGCCCGAACAGACAGACACATGCGGCGGAGGAATTAGTCTTAGAAACACCACTATGAACTATTTCTAAAGACCAGTTACCAGTAATTTCCTTTATAATGGGGTTAAATAATATAAATCGTCGTGATCGTAGAACAACGACGGTTCTGATTTTTCACGGTTGTTTTATTGCATAAAACTATCTGACTAATTATCAAACTATTTTTTTTATTTGTTCTGTTGATAAAGGGATTTTAGACAGTTCTAAATTATACAATATAGAACTGTCAAGGAGTTTCATGTTATGACTAATACAATAGAACTAAAATCGTAAAAAATCAGAACCGGTATTTGATGGTCAAGATTATTGATGTATCGTACTGATGTAAGCACAGATTGTAATTGTCGCTTCAAAAGTAAAGTAGAAGTCTTTACACATATTAATAAAATAATATGTTGGAAAAATGTCTTGTTTAACCAGCTTTGTTTTGTTTACAGTTCCCTTCTTTAAAGCGACGCAGCGTGGAGCTAAAAAATTGTTTTTCGAGGGAAACAAATACTGGAAACACAAAATGATTAGACAGAAATGTAGATGGCGCTGTTCACGATTCAAAAAAGGCTGTAAAGCTGTTGTATATACCTTGAAAGAGGATATAATAATTTCTACGTATAACACTCATAATCACGCGACGCCAGCCTTATAAAACAAAACTAAATAAAGCTGTGGTTATGAAACTTTGGAATTAAAATTAATATAAAATGTACTCTGTTATTTCACATTACAGAATCATGATAATTTTATATTTTTCTTCATTTAATTACATAAATAATACGTATATTTCATGCCTCTCTCATTCGGGTTAACAGAGATTTCCTTATGGCCCGATCCTTGCATAGCACTTTCGCTCCTTTTATAAACCTTAAAGTGTATGCCTTAGCCATATTCTTACTTAAGGTTGCACAAGTCGCGGGCTCGAACTCACTGGTGGGCGTCGCCAAAAAGCATGCTATTCTCCCGCACCGCACTGGGGCACTCATTATTAAGTGAGATGCACGATAATTCATAGTAAAAGGGGCGTCTAAAAAAATACGAAAAAGCCTTTGGAAAATCGAGTTTTATGAAAAAACCACTGCATAAATCAATTACAAATAAAAGTTATTGTATTCTTCGATAATAGTGCTTTGTCGGTACCGACTTTGTTTTGAAAATTTGATACTTCTTTTATTACTAATTTAAGCCCAAAGTTGTGTTAAAAATGGCAATAAAAAAACGAATCTTTGGTAGCTCGTAACTTTTTAATGGTTTTTTATTTTACCATTCTGTTTCCGTATAGACAAAATTAATAATGAGATAAAACGATATCATGTTTAACTTTGCATGTACGGTGCTAAATAGTGGAGTAATACCCCCCCGAAATTTCTACTAGTGTCACCTTAACGGACGTATTGGTGCAAAATTAACGCTTAGTTAGTGAATTATTTTCTGTTCATAAGCCTATAAGAGTGTCACTCTTTCGAAAGGGCCAAGCCAGACATTTTGATTAAGATTTAAGGTTTGTAGAAAACTTAAGACTACGATTCTCGCAGAATACGTTTAACATGTTTAATAAGTACTCTATTGATTCTGAATATATTTTGGATAAACCTGAAATTATAAGGGTACAAAAATACGACGAAACGCTTCGAGAAAAGGCAGGTAGTGCCCTGCGATTCCATTGTCTTATCTTAGCGGAGTCATTGAAGTGGTTGGACCACCGTACAAGCCCAAAAGCCTGGCTTACTCTATTAATGCAAACATAAAATGAACAACTTAATAATGCCTTTAACGTAATTATATAAGTCATATACATATATTCATGAGATAAAACTTTAATCATTAATTTCAGGGCCGCTGTTTTTAGAAACAAAGCAAGGTAACAGAGCTATGGTTTTTGGTATGTATCGATACAACCACTCGAGCACGTCTACTACGAATGGAATCAAATCGCGATGGACTTGTGTGAAGAAACCCCAAGGATGTAGAGTAAAGGTCTTCACTCTTGCAGATGACATTATTGAAATCAGAAATCAACACAATCACTGAATTTAAAGTGACCACAGAATAGCAGATTAGCAGCAAGAAATGCTTTACTAAATAAAAATACTAACTCTATTATACATTTTTGGGGCAACAATGTTTATAAAACTATATTCAACCTCAACACAACACAAGACAATTTTTCTATATTAGCATTATAGCTTTTTCTACAATATTAGCAGGTTTTCAGTGTTCAAGAAAACCTGGAAAAACAATTTTTATTTATGTTTCAAAAGCGGTCATTTGACCGTTCTGGTAGGTTTAGTGTTAATGATTTGCTAAGACAAACTTGTTGCACCAGAACATACTTGCGATATACATATATTCCGCACTGTTAATGTATAGAAGTGTCAATCTCCGAAAATCTAATAAAGGAGAGAAACTTAAATTTCAATAAAGCTATTGAAGTATAGGGTGGAAGGTGACGTGGTTGCGAAATTTACAAACTAATTCTATATTATGTAAGTTGTGGTAATTAACATTATTAGTGTTACGTTACACTATACTGTACGCTATCATCACTCTTTATATACTGATACAACTGTCGGTACATATACGTATGTCTTTTTTTTTATAAAGAGGGAAATGCACACTGGGTATCCCCCGCGAGATATTATGCGGGGGCAGCGTGGGACTCGAAAAAAGGTTAATGTTTTGTAAGTACATAGTATATAAATTATATATTTTTTTGTTTTTGTTTAAACAACTACAAAACTAGTGTATATTGGTTACTACAACTTACGATGAGAGCATTGATTTGTTTTTTTTTAATTATGTATAAAAATAATTAAAGGGTATTGGGAGATCACTGCACTAGCAGGTATTATAGAACAAATTATATAAGTAGCCTAGATTATTTACATACATATGTACGTACACAATATTATAATATTGTCTTTTGTGCGAATATCACGCATTTACATGATTTATTTAGTATAATTATAGAAGTATTTTATTAGTTTAAGAACTAATTTTCACTTCGTTTGTTGAATATAATCGTTTGTAAGAGATTACCCGACAACAAACCCGCCTTTAATTCTCTTATTCACATAAAGCCTTTTCTAATGAAATTAAACTTTATTAATGTTAGATGCCTTAAATTTGAATTCTCAGTATTAAAAGAAACCGGAAGAATAAGCCTTAATTATCTTCTTAATTGTTATGTGCTGACCAATCTCTAGGATTTACGAAAAATATTCTAAAACAAATCCCATAAAAATACCGTAATTATATATTTTAGTGTCCTTTACTGATATAAAGTATAAGTAATTGGTTGTAAGTATCCAATATATTGGTTATACAATAAAATTTATCAAAGATCTGGTCACATTTTTATATTGGTATCAAAAAAGACATACATTTTTCTAATAAATTTAAGATATATTTTAATAAAAAAACATTTTTGTTGATGAATATAATATGTCGACATAGTCTTAATGACACAGTATCCAGTCCATATCAGGATATGCATTTTATTGGCATTTATTAATTGTAGTTAGAAATAGTATGTTACAGAAATAAGTGAATATTTTCTGATGTATGATTTAAAACTTGGTAGTTATTACTTATTTTTTTTAATAGATACTTTATAGTATTTTTATAGTATAAGGGGCAAACTAGCTACCCGCTCTGCTGGTGGGAAGCGAACACCGCCGCCCATGAACAACAGCACCGGAGGATTTGCAGATGCGTCGACTGCCTTTGATTTGACTATATTTTACTAATGATAATTTCTAAAACATTGATTTTTGTTGAGTGAGCGAGTTTTGATTTTGTAACCTTTTCTCAAGTTATTAGTTATCTTGGCTATAAGTTAGTTGCTATAGATTTTTTTTGTAGGTATTAACGAAATCGCTAATATTATAGATTTTATGGACTCATTGAAGTATGCAAATTTGTTGTAAGCAATTATTATTATATTTTTGACTTTTTATAGTGTTTTATTTAGCTACAGCCTCTAACTTCCATTTGATGGTATCTATCAACATACGAATTTGAAAATCATCTGGATATCAATCTGATTTCGACTTAATTTTTACTCTGAGCATTTGGAAAACTAGTATTTCAAAATCTCTGAAAACTTAACATCTGCACTTAACTTCTTTTGGTCTTAACAACGAAAATTAATACAAGAACATTTTGTACGTGATATTTAGACTGGAGTTCATTCTCTAGTTACTAGAGTCTAGTAACACCTCTATGGGATTTATCTTTGCTTCTTATATACAAGACTAGTGGACCCCGCAGACGTTGTTCTGCCACAATGTTTGCTTCGAAATTATATAATTATTCTTAAATTTGAATATGCCAATTTACCCACTATAATTGTCTAACTGACTCTCTGTCACTGATTTGCAGTGGACATCTGTTATTCCAAAAAAGCTAAGAATGCATGACGTGAGCTGTCAAGATGGCGGAGTTCCGAATCTAATTTATTTTATAATTAATTTTATGCATATATTTTTTTCCTGATTTTTTCCAATATTTTAATAGCTTATGTCTTATTCCGGACATAGAGGAATCCAACAAATAAGATATCGTTAAAATCGGTACAGCCGTTCTTGAGTTATAAACGGTGTAACTAACACAACTTTCTTTTATATATATAGATTTAGTGTATTTATAAGCATAAAACTACAGATAAATCACTGCTTTGCTGATGAGGGGTCCCATTTGCCATTATTTTTTTTATTATTATTTTTTTTATAATTTCTAGTTATTAAACTAAGTAAAAAATATGGAACGCACCTGCCTTGTTGAATTGTTGGGTAGTAAATTCGAATCTCGTCGAGTTGTGACGTATTCTACTACTATACTAATATTATAAAGAGGAAAGATTTCTTTGGTTGTTTGTTACGATTTAACTCAAAAAACGCTCGACCGATTTTAAAAAAATCTTTCTTTAATAGAAAGCTACATTATCAGCGAGTAACATACATAGTACATTGCACCTGGCGAAGCCGGGGCGCATTGCTAGTTTTTCTATAAACCTACATCAAGCCACTGCGAAAGTAAAACGGGGTGAGATTCTGTCCCGTACATATGGAAAAGCCGCATTGGTCAGTTTTGAGGATCTATAATGTCCTATAGCAAAAACAGAGAATTTAATTGTCTACAATCTACAATATGTGTGTGTAAAACTTTATTATAGTGTTTACTAGTTATAAATTGGTTTAACAAATTATATATAATATTCTTTTTATTTTAGCGGTGAAATTCAAAACCAAAAATGGCAACCCAATAGTACAAGTAGGTAGATACCGATTTACGAAAGCCAACGGCAGGAATATGGGGCCAGTTACAAGATGGGTTTGTTTCAACGACAACTTGGGGTGCAGGGCAGAAATAATGACGGTAGATAAAGAACTTGTTACCAATATTAATGAACATAATCATTAATAATCGTTTTATACCTACACGTCCGCGTCGCGGAGAAATTCTAGCCTATAAAAATGTTTTGAACATTACATAACAACATTTTAGTTGAAGTTGTTGTTTTCAAGAAAATTATATTTTATTACAACTATTTAATTTGTATTTTTGCTGGAAAAAATTATGTTCTTTAAAATCTCTGTAGTTTTATTTATCTATCAGTTCAGAGTAGGTAGTCTTATCATTTTTTTTATAAATAAGCACTTGCCAAGTAAGCACTAAAAGCACATTCAATCTAGCCTATCACTTAAGGCTAATAAACAGATTATTTATATCCTAAATTAACTAGAAGGTAGATAGTCTTCTCTCTGATACATTTATCGTTGCTTCGATTTCTGCAATTGACGCATCTTGGAAATCCAATTGAAAATTGAACGCCTTCTTGGCAAAGTCGTAAGTGCTATACGTTCGGGGTAACAAGATTTTACAAAAATGATAAGTTTGGACATGGCTGATCACATATTTGCCTGTAAAAAACACAATCAATATAATAATTTGAAAATTCACATTTTTTTTTGTTTTGGATTTTCGGAAATTCACACCATCACATTTAATGAATGAATTGATAATTAATTAAAAAGAGCAAGGGAAATCTTACCAAAACATTTTCATATAAAGTAACGCCAAGGCAGATGCCTTACCTAGTCAGGTATAGGTATAGACCTACTTGCACTGTAAAAAAGATAAAATACTTATGGAGAGCCAAGCTCTCATCGTAGTGTTCTAGAATCCTAGTCTCAAGTTCTCTACAAACCCTACATCAGAGTCACAATGTGTGGTTTTGCCGTTTCGTTACTCAAGTCCTACTTTCATAAAATTAAAATGTTATGTTATCTTTGTGCTAATCCACCAAATTTTGTGACTTCAGGAAGTACCCTAACAGTTTTGATAACGATCAGTCAGTGAATGAGTGACGAAATCTGGGTATTTTAGATATGAATAAAATATAAGGTATTATAGCTACTTTGTAACTTGGCATATCACTACATAGTATAAAACAAAGTCGCTTTCTCTGTACCTTTGTATGCTTAAATCCTTAAAACTACGCAACGGATTTTGATGCGGTTGTTTTTAATAGATAGAGTGATTGAAGAGGAAGGTTTATATGTATAATAATAACAGTTTTTCTGTAGTGTATTTAGTATCAGCATTGCACCGGTGCGAAGCCGGGGCGGGTCGCTAGTGTTTAATAAATACTCTGTTGACATCATGTCCTGAGAAATTGCATATTGACTATAATACCATATCAACGATTATGCAGAAGTAATTATGCTGCATGGATAAGTACTATCTTACTAACTTTATTGAAATTTACAGGCATACAATTCCTGCAAACGAAAAAGGGTAATGTAAAAATTTCATACAAAGGATACGTTTATACGAAACATTTCGAAAGTAATTTAAAAATAAGATGGCGATGTGAGAGAAGACGGGGTTGTTCGGCAACCATCACTACTATTCAAAACGACGTTGTAAAACTTCATAATGAGCACAATCATGCTATGTGAAAATTAAAAGGTTATTCAAGAAAATCTCCAATGGTCCAAGCAGAACGACATAATGCTTGGTTGACGATATGATGCACAGTTCGTGCTTGGTATTATGATCCCTACATAATTGTCAAAAGTTTATTTTATGTCTGATATCGATAATCGGTTGTGAGATTCACTTCATTGAAGGTTTATTTTGGTATATTTACGGGATTGTGCACCCAGGGGCGGATTTAGAGGCCCTAGCCCCAAAATATTTTCCAAATAAAACGAACAATTATTTTAAGAACAATATAAAGTAAAGTATAAAGTAAAGGTAAAACAGCAAAAATTTATGCAAAGGAAAAGTCGATTACTAGTATTTACTCCTCGGAATTTGAAAGATTATTTCCGAAGTCTCTATTGTGGAGGCCCGGGGCAGTAGCCCCGGATGCCCTTCCCTAAATCTGGCCCTGACCGCAGCTTCATATTTTACGTGAACAAGCACTTAAAAACTCCCAAATGGTTATTAAATTTTTTAGTATTAACATAAGTTTTTTAGGTATTATGAGTGGTAATGCTTCTTTTTGTATGATTAAACTATTAAATTACTGAAATAGCTCTCTTTTTTAGATGTTAAGCCCCCTTCTTCCCCCAATTCCTTTTCCCCCAAATGATTGCATGTCGTTTGCATTTCAGTTTTTCGTTTTAATACATATTATGTATAAGTAGCGGTACGATAGTGAACGAAATGAAGAGGGGATTACTACTGGAGAGTATCATAATTCCATTTTGACGGGCTCGTTGGCGCGTTCGGTAAATCACCTGCCATGCGCATCAATGGGTCGTGGCGGGTTCGAATCTCACCAGGATGACATGAGCATTCGGAAATCCATAGACTGAACCGAAATGGTTTTAATATCATCAGCGAAGAAAAAATTAGGTCGATAGCGCATACCTCAGCCACAGAACATCATCAGTTCTGTGGCTGAGGTATCATGAAAGTTATAGTCGTAAGCGCCCAAACTATTTTTTCTAATTTATAGAATACTGTTCAGATAAATCAATTTTTTTTTTGTCAAAACTGTAGCCCGTTCTTTTTTATATTTTACAATGAAAGTGTCAAGTCAGTAAGTCATAAGGATTCAGAGGAATTAAAATGAAACTCAACACTGTTAATTCATGCTCAAGCATTCTGATCCATTTATCTGCAACCTGAGTAGTACAATATTGTATAGAGAAGAAGTTATAATATTAATTATGGTGTTTCAGATTATGAGATACTACGCCGAGGCAAGGGCCACGTGCTTCGCGTTGGAAACGAAACATACTCCTCCAGTTATCACAGTGCGAAAGGGTTTAGTCTATGGTATTGTTCAAAACGTAAGAGGATGCAGTGCAAGGCCCGCGTAAGGATGTGGGACTCCGTAGATGATAAAAATAAACTTTCATTTGTGGTCGAAGGTATTCACACTCATTAATTTCTCAAACCCCGGGTGGCAACAAAACATAGTGTTTGCGTTGCGGTAGCGTTATTATGGAGATCTCGGAGTCTCTTATAACTCACTGAGTCAGAAGCCATCTTCCTCTTGAGATCAAAAGTGAGATTAACACATTTAGTTAATTTTTCGGAAACGAAAAACAATTGTATTTATTTGTGTGTATGTGACACACAAATAAAACACACACATACTATATGTACTATTCTTTTGATAAGTTTTTATATAATATTTCGTTATATTACTAACAGTACAATATGATTATATTTTTAAGTGGTTGTTAAATCTTTGTATTATAAAATTAAATAATGAAATGATTAGGGTCGTTTATATTTTTTGTATTCGTTTTTCGGTTTTTTTTTATTATCGCGTTAAAATTTTTGAATAGATGTAATTTTTGATGATCTACTAATTTGTACAAAACAATAAATTTAGTATATTTGAATATCGTTGCATGTTATACTTATTAACGTAAAAGTAATGGCATTATGAAACAGGTATACAAGGTATCCAACATTTTGAATAAATATTAATTTTGAATAAGGGTAATTTTCTTTAAGGTAAGTAAAATGTTTTTTCTTTTTCAGGTAAAAACAAAAGCTCGTGATATCGTAAGTAATTATTGTATAATATAACAAGCTTTTTTACCGTTAAGAACGTTTAATATGGTTAGTATGTGTGTTTGTAAATGGCCTTCTATGCCACTTATTTTGTATCACTAACATAAGCTGTAAGTAATCTATATATACGAAAATGGATATTTGTATATATGAAATCGCAAAACTCCAGCGGTGTTTGACCAATCACTGAAATATGTTACGTTTTTTTTCTTGGAGGCTTCATAATTATTATCATAAACCATAGCATTACCAACTTTTAAGATTTGTATTATGAAATAGGTATTAAGATTACCTTATCGCTAATTCATGTGATGTGCATAACATATTTTTTTTTTTTTTTTAATTTATTTACCATTTAAAAATCCAAATTCAAAAGTTACTTTAAGAATAGCATCAAAAAACCACTAGGGTTTAAACATGTGCTAAAATTAGTCTACGCCTTAACATTAAGTTTTGTAATTAATACAAACTAAACACATAATGTAGGAGCCAAGTAATTATAGGAAAAAAAAATTAAAAATGAAAATGATTATTTAATTTAGTTTGTTGCAGCTAATAATGGATGTTGCCGTTAAGTATGTAAATTGTCTATTTACATATATATATTGCTATTTTGTGAATAGCCGCTATTTAGTTAGCTACTTGAATAGCTATCCATCGCTACTTGATCCAGCGAAAGTAGGTATGTAGAAAATCAATAAGCTACCCTTTTGCACACTCATCAGTAAAAACCTTTTAACCATTAAGGGGGAAAAAAAACGTAAAATTAATATTTGTTAATTATATTTTCTGAATATTTTTGTTTTCGAAAATTTCTTTGTTCTATTTAAAAAACGAAGATGTTAAGTTAAGATGAGATTGAGGCTTCATACAATTCCAGTGGGTCTGGACTCCAGGTATCCAAGTATTCCATCTTGATCTTCGGGTTAATGGGCAACTCGTAGAGTGAATGAGTTAACATCTGAAATATTTTATCCCCAAATATTTTACTATATTTTTTACTCTTTTTCTACTTGGGTAATACTAGAGTTCTGATGAATTTTCCTTTAAGCCGAAATTTTCTTTTATTTAGTAGTCATTGTGCAAGAAGGTACTAAGCAGTATATAATATTGGTTATCTGGTTATATTTAAAAAAGTGAATTCGGGTCTGTAAAGTAAATTTAGTGGGACATGGAGAAGACTATTTCTGTGTCCTGCCAGACCGCAACAAATTTTTTTAATTTTGTTTCCCCGGGATTCGAACCCTGGACCATTACCACTGGGCTACGTAGGCGGCCCATCTAGTTACATATTTGAAGTAAAGCGTAACCGTAAAAGTATAAAACGTAAATCACTAAAATACCGGACTGTTTGGCGGCTTGTTCACACTACCACAATATGTCATAATATTGCACTTCCATACTACATAGTATAAATGCTATTTATTTATTTGATAATAATAATTAGACGGTCGATTGAGCCAATAAAATTTTCAAATAAATAAATATGAAATGCAATGGTAAGCTTCGTATATTGTGCATAAAAATACCCTGAGCCTGAAGAGACAGCTTGCTTTTTTTAAATAACCCTACATAAAATATACAAAGAAAAAAATTACCTCAGTAGCGTGAGATCCTCTCTTCCTCCTCAAGTAGTTAAAACAGCAGGTCCGGAAGTACCTGGTACCGCAGGCTGGAAGGCACTCCTGCCCGCAGGACTGACAGTTGAGAGCAACGGTCCACATTGTCATTACTGTGACAAATAATTAATCTTGGTTAGCTCTTCAAAAGTGTAGATGTTTTTTAAAGAAAGGTAAATCCTGTGGTGAACTATTAAAACTTACCACAGAGTATCAAAAACACAATAATTGATTTTGACATATTGCACAGAAAACTAAAAACAAGATGGCGAAATCAGAACAGCTGATCGAATGGTAAAGAATGGAACGCGAATTCCTTTTTATATTGCAAAATGTTTATTCACGTAGGTGTCGATGTCGGGAAGATACGATTGTTTGCGTATTGTTTTACAGAACATGTGAATATCATTTAAAGATTCCTATAACCTACATCTGAAGATGTTTTGCTTTGACTTATTATTTTTATTTCTTATTTTTTTACAGTCAGAAGGTTATGGAGTTCTATAGTCTATACGCATAATATGCCCTAATAATATTCTATAGTTCTTATGGCTTAACAAAATTCGATTTAATCAAATCAAATCATTTGTTTCGGAATACCTAATAATGTGGGATTTGGTTAATTTTAGATTTTACTTCTCTCTGTGAAATTACAGAGCCTATAATATTTAATATTACCCTACTTAACAATAGCTATATTTTAGTTTAATAACAATTAGTGTTGCTTTTTTATATTAACTATGCAAATTTAAATATTTATACCTTTTAGACAAAATAATTAATGAATTAGTCACACACGTTTTTCTTTCGCATATGCAGTCACCAATATAGCGTTCAATTATTAAAAATTTAAACTTTTACTTTTTTGCCCTAAATGAACTCTTAAACTCTACATAGAGCTGCTTGAAGTTATATATGCGTGACGGCTAGACATATGAGTTTACGTTATTTGTTGCGATATCTTTAAAATAATAACGCTCTTAAGAAGGCCCATAAAAAGTCCAAATAATTAATTAATGCTTCAGTTAAAAGAGCAGAGATTGAAAGTGCTCATCAAAAACTTTTGCTGAAAGGAACAACAAACCAAAACATTATCTGTGTATTTTGAATTCGTTGATTTTCTAAAAAAAGAATCAGCAAAATCCATGCATAATTGGCGGTATTATCGCTTAACAAACATAAAAAAAAAATACGTACAAGGAGGAGAGTTGAGAATCTCCTCCTTTTTTTGAAGTCAGGTAAAAAAGGATTTGCCCCCTATTCCATAATAAAAGTATTATTATACGCTACCTTTTTGATATAATACTTTAACTAGATAATTTATAATACAACTCTTTTCTAGATAAATTTAGCATCGTAACCAAAAGTAATGGAACAAGGTTGTTGATAATGAACAACGCATTCTTCACAGTCCAATTCAATAAGAACTTGAATGGTGTTATCAAAACTCGCTGGTACTGCAGGAAACGGTACTTGGGATGCAAAGCTGCTGTGTACACGATCGATGATGAAATATGTAGCGATCTATCACATTGTGTTCACAACCACAATACGTAAGCAAGTGTTAGCAATAGTGATGTGCCGGATGGTTAAAATGTACATATATGAGCTGATACGGATCCGTATACGGTTATTTTGCGTCAAGATCCGCGGTTACTTGGCGATTAAAAAGAGTGGCGGCGAGTTTCTTGCCAGTTCTTCTCGTCCGTTCTACGCCCTTGATTTGTGAACTGGTAGTAAATGTAAAATTAGAAGCATTTAATATGTATTATTTTTTATTGACGTTCATAGATGTACATTGTGTTACCTTAATTAATAGATTATTTTTTAATTTAATTGAATTTAATATGGCAACTTTGTGACATTTCAAATATAAGACAACTGTCATCTTTCAGTCTCCCGCGACCACGGTTGCTGAAAAGCATCCGAAACGTCGGGATAAATAATTTAAATAATAAATCGCGTTTTAATCCGGTATACAGTATTTTATTTAAATGTGTGATACTCGCGTTAATAAAAGACAATATTATGGATCTTAACTTTCTTACTTAATCGGTGTCAATGTGCATGACCTTGAATATATTTATTTATTTAGTTTGCAATATAAAGGTACAAAATATTTAATTTTAAGAAATGATTGCTACCTTATCACCTATAGGTATATAGAATTTCGAATATGTATTGAAAATAAAAGATCCGTGAAAGATCCGCCAAAAAAGGAACGGATACGGATCTTTCTTCTCCCCCAGATATCCGCGGATACGGATAAGATTATCCATCACATCACTAGTTAACAGTGACTCAGCGTTATTTTTTATTTATAGAAGTAGAAAGAATTTGTTTGTGGATAGGTAGGTACGTGATATGATCTTTGTATGCGATATTTATTTTCTACTTTAACCTTTTCTTTTTATTTTTGCGACATATTACACTGTCACGTTACTATACATTTGTTCATTATTGTTACACAAACAAGTACTGAAATAAGTACATAGTAAGTACAATAAATAAGAAATATTGTATCTGATAATAATTGATGAGACATAGACGTAAACATCATGCAAACAAGACAAAGAAAATCTTTGTGCTGTTTTTGAAACAATTAAATGATTTATTTAAACCAACGCGTATTTTATAATTGAGTAATGGCATTAATAAACGTTAATTAAAAGATAAATTCATTTAATTTTAGGAGAGCTTCACAATATAACTTTCAAAAAGGGACACGTTTTTGTTGATCACCGGTGTATCCTATATTTGAATTAGAAGGAATTAAAACTCGATGGTTATGCAGAAAGGCCGGCAACGCATCCTCTGGTGTAGTCGCTTATATTACGCCGGTCCGTTTGGTTCCTCTAATATAAAAATATATATATATAATATATATCTAAGGGCTGGTAAATCTGATGTTATGCAATGAATTATGAAAATTATTGCATAATCAAGAAAGGAAAAGTCAAAATAATAGTTCGAATTTTGAAAATATTCCCTTTTTAGTAGTAGGTAGTTTATAAGAAAGCCAATGCCAAGCGTAAACACCACAGAATATGGAAAAAGAACCAACAGTTAAATAACGCATGTTTCCTATTCTTTAATTTTCTATATAGTAAAGGGGGGCAAACGAGGCGGCTCAACTGATGGAAAGTGAACACTCCATGAACATCCGCAACACCAAAGGACTTGCAGATGCGTTGCCAGCCTTTAAGAGAGACATTTCTTAACAGATTTTGAATTGATGTCTGCCGGGCCTCACAAGGGGACACGAATAAATACATTAAGCCTTATTCATAATAATTTATAATAGAATATTCTAAATTACTTTGTATCGTTCTGTTTGATGGGTTTAAAGTTTCTCCTTCATTTCAGAATGTCTACGAAGGACTTGCGAGAAAGTATTTAGAAGCAGTATTAATTTTTTTCCTTTATCATTTAAACAGGGGAATTCATCATGTCAAGGAAAGGGAAGTTTCTGATTAAAATGAACGGTTATACGTACTATGGCAAGAGGTCGCCGGGGAAATCCAGGTGGCGTTGTTCCACACACCAATGGCGAGGCTGCAACGCTGCTGTGGTGACATTCCAAGATATAGTTGTGAATGTATCTGGTATACATACACATCCTCCGGTACAACACAAGTAAAAGCACAATTGGTGTTGAAGAGCTTATTGAACTTTAAATCTGGTTATATTATATGCGTAAATTATAATTTACTACAAAATATCATTTTAGTTTTAATTTACTTTTCGAGATATAAAATTTCATTTATGTATTAGCGCAATATATATTTGATAAATTAAAAATTTTAAAAAAAATACTAGTTCCGAATATAATTAAATAAGCTCTTATATTAAAAACTTAAAAGTTATATGATTTTCGGGATATCAAAACCGACCTTTTGTTTGACCAACGTTTAAAATTGTACTATAAAGATTAATCTGTACTAATTTGATATTAGCATTAATAATAATGCAGCCATATATAAAAAAGCGCCTAGCACGAACAATTCTTTTTTTTTTTTTTATTTCAGAGCAGACAACCGAGCAGGTGGGTTACCTGATGGTAAGTAATCACCACCACCCATGGACATCTAGGACTTGAAGGTCTCAGATGCGTTGTCAGCCTTTTAAAAATCTGTAGGCTCGTTTTTTGAAACCAGCGAGGTCGTAATTAATTGGAAAAACTGAAGACGACAATTCATTCCACAATTTTGTTGTACGTGGAATGAAGTTGCGAGTAAATCTTACAATTTGCAAAAAAGTATTCGTATCGTCGAGCTGTCATTTGTATGAACTTTCAAATCATTATACAACTAACAGATTGTCGATTCGAATACTTTTTCGATAGTCGTTCGTGCTAGGCCCTCAGTATAATAAATTATTTAAGACCTTATAATAAAATATAATATGTATTTCGAAAAATAATATTCTGACTTGACTTGGTTTTTTATGTTTCTTAAGTTTGTTTAGATATGAACTCTATGTGATGATTGATATTAAATATTATGGTGTACTCGAAATTCTCCTTCCTACCGTGTTCCTTTTGTATTAAGGTTGGCTCAATATGTTATTCTTGTATTAAATGCTATATTTTAAATCTTGTTTATGCTTTTACTATAAGATAAAGTAAAGTAGTAGTTTATCAATTTTTACCGTAAATAATATAATATTTCTCAAACTTCGTCCAGAAGAGTTAGTTCGTATATGAAAAGGGAGTTTACGGTTATCTAAACCGACACTGACTATATAAATGAGATCATATCTGCTTGTAATGTCTAGTAAGGTAAGAATTTCAGCTTTATCTTAATTTCTTCGTTTTCTAGGTTTAAACACGTTGTAACATATCCTCTCATATCTGGGAAGAACTGACACCTTCACTTCTTATTTTCACTTCTTACCTCGCACAACCACTCTGTGGAATCAGCTTTCGCCGGCGGTTTTTCCGAACCGATACGACATGGAAACCTTCAAGAAGCGAGCCTACATCTTTCTTAAAGGCCGGCAACGCACCCGCAAGCCCTCTGGTGTTGCGGATGTCTATGGGCGGCGGTGATCACTTACCATCACGTGAGCCGCCTGCCCGTTTGCCCCCTATACTATAAAAAAAAAAAAAAAACTGACAGGCGGTTATTTATAGACTTATCCTAATTAGGCGTCAAAATTTCTATGAAATCTCATGCTCTCTTGTTCTAATCTATTAAAATTCATTCTAATAAGAACGAGATATCAATGTAACTGCCAAAAGTCAACTTTATAAGTCTTGATATTCAAGATGGCGGCCGTCCACATATGAGAGGTTGTTCAACCTGTCAAAAATACAACTACGGGTCGCAGACTCGAATTCTGACAGATTTCTAAAAACATGTAGGTACTTATGCTCAGTTCTGGCAGTTTCGGTCATAAAATCTGGTAGGAGGTAGGTATTCCTCCTCAAAATTCCATCTGAATGAACAATTGGAGCATGTAAAACTATTCTGTATTCAAAACCTGCGTTTATTATAGACTACATATTCACTTGCAGACACTCAAAATGGCCAAATGAATAGTCATCAATTCCTTAGGACAGAGAAAAGAAGAAATTGTGCGAGATGCTACGAAAAACTAAGACGGACCTTCAGTAAGAAAGAGGCTGGTAACAAAATTAAAAAAGTAAAATCAAGGTGCAACAAATGCAACAAGTCTTACTGCCTGCCCTGCTTCAACGAGCTACATGCTATCAATTGGATGGCGCGAGCCATAAGATCGAGTTGTACTAGAAGATCGCCATCTACGTAGTTAATGTTTTATATTATATGTATTACTTGCTTCCGTATAGTTTAATGTATGTCTGAAGTTAAAGAAAGTGGATGTGATCATCATGAGTTTAAACACAAAGAGTTCGTACATTGTATATATCTTTAAGTAATTGTACTTTTAGCTCTTTTTTTATGTAATCTATCTAAGATTCTAACTCTAGTCTGTATGAGGAATTGGTCAACTGATTTATCTGGCATAATTATGTTTTGGTCACAAGCACAAACTCTATGGTATGTTAACGTTAAGTCATCGTGCTGAAGCTGACTATGAGACGTTAATTTTGTTTTCACCCAAGGGTACACTACATATAATGAAATTCTATGAATATTTTACAAGAATAATTACTGAGTAATAAAGTTAAAACGCAATAGGTAAATCAAAATATTTTTATTTTATTATTCTTAACAATCAATTTCAAAGGCATGTTTCAATTGTATAACAACACGGGTATTATAATTTAACATTAAGAAATAACAAAGTATTTATTACCTAGATAAACGATTTTTTATTGTTTTTCATCTTTACACATTATTTGAGCAGACTTACTAATACTCAACATTAAGAAACATAATATTTGTGTGTTTTACGTGAATAAAATATAGGACAAATAATATGGAAAAACAAATTTCATAAATATCTAGGTATTACAATTTGACATTTGGAATGTGATAAGGTTACTTACATTTATGTGTAATAGAGGCTCTCTTAAAGCACTTATATTGTATAGTCCTTGATCATACTACTAGACAATGTTATATAATACAAAATATAATGCGCTAGTAGTCTCCTAAAGTAAGACTTTAATTATATATTGCTATGAGAGATTGTGGTCGAGCCCCAAGATTATCACAGAATTCGATTCGATTCGAAGCATTTAAAAAAAAGTTAATGTGTACTCAACAGGAATGTTGCTGAACTTACAGGACAATAAGATAAATATTCATTTAAGTATATCTCTTAAAGTGTAGTTATTATCAACTAATTTATTGATAAAAGTTCACTTGTCTTTCATTGTAAAACTATTGAGAGAGATGGATATAGATATAATTCAATTTTTAAGCAATCCAAGTTCCATTACATGTGATTTGATAGAATTTATTCTTAATAAAGAAGAGTAAGATAGACACTTAAGACCTGAAGTTAGTGAAAGAACCTAAATTCATAAGAATGTCTGGAAGAAAAAAAAGCACTAGTTATCGCGTTTGAATAAAGTTCAAAATGTAAGACTTTCTTCAAAAAATGCTGTATTTTCTATATGTGTAGGTACATAAAATTGTTGAGATATACAAAAATAGTAATAGAATAAACGTTAAAGATAAGTACATTTGGCAGGAAAATAGCTCTGAGCAATACATTGCGTAAAAATTCCAAGGGAAAATGAGTTCTATATAAAATAGTTTCTTCCTGAATACTACCTTGTAAAAACTTCAGACTTGGTATTTGATTGGTATGTTGTTCTACTACTAATAAGATCGATAAAGGAATTATGCATATTATATAGAATTCAAAATAATAAGAAAAACATTCAATTTATTAGGAATGATCTAAAACATGATCATTCAACAAGTCTTACGAGTATAAACAGCTTATACTATAATATATATTACATTATCTTAAATGTGTAACAAAATATCAGATTTCATCTGATAGGATATACCTATTAATGTACATCTATATATACTGTACATCTAGGTTCATTATGTGTGTGCATAAACTTATTCTGCTATACTTTTTAAAACAATTATGACTAAAGCCGCAATGAGAGTAGTGTTTAAGTATAACACCAGAACAAAGGCAAAACCAACAACCTTCTATTTTTTACATTGTAGTGACGAAAACAAACAGTAATTTTCATCCCAATAACACACATTGACCAAAACAGTTTTTACCATTAAAATTCGTTAATTATTTGTATAAATTAGTTAATTATTTTTCGAGTAATTCAAGTATTGTATGTAATACTTGAACGGCCCCTAGAAATAGATAAAGGGAATAGTATTCTATTCCTTTTATCTAGTGTGTCAGTTACCTATTCAATGGGATCACGATGTAAGGGAAGCCAAATCTGAGTGAGGTCCCTTACAAATACATATATTCAACTAATAGCGTTTTGAGTCTATGACTTTAAAATATGATTCTGACTAACAATACTTAATTTATTCGATATGTTTAATATTACAGTAGGCCATAATGGCCATTGGACCTTCGAGGGATAGATTGGGAACCTCGCTTATAGTCTATTGAACTTTGACACATATAGAATTAAGAGGGTTTTTATAACCCTTTAAAACGTGTTAAAAAAAGCTTAATGTATGTAATTTTTTTATTTATCTTAAATTTTTTTATTATTTTTAATGTCTCTAAGAGTCTCGCTGTACCTGTAAACGGCATGAAAAAATAATTTCGCTAGTGTTTTTTTTTTATAAATTTGCTACTTATGCTAATTATATTTATTGAAGGATAATTACATAAGAGGTAACTGTTAATTGAAATATATAAATCTTTGGAGACAATGTTTACAATTCATAAGTTTTAATACAGGAATTTCAGTATAAAGTATATTTTTCATAACATTTATCTAATAACAATAAATGGGTAATATTATTGAGACATGATTCAATTAAGTCTTCTTGTTCTAGACGATCCTTTTGGGGACATCCAAACAATTTGCTTATGAAATAGGATTTTATTACAGAATATTGTTTTATTAAAGCCTTGGCGTGCCACTGCATTGCCGACTGAAGTAATGTGTCCAAGTTAAGTCCAAAAAAGTTAAGATTATATGTGACCTACGTTAACGATAATGTCAAAACATTATTTTCAGTCAGTTTTAAACTATCAGTATTATTAAGAACTCCCCTATTAATGTTTGTCGGATGAGCATTTTGAGTCTTTATCTTTTTATTACACTAATCATTTTAAAAAAACACTTTTTTTTTAAATTCCTAATAAAAACCACACGGTAACAAATTACTCTTGTTTTTCGTAAGTATGTTAAAAATCAGAAATCTCTTTTCAACCGTACCAAATCAATTGTAATGCCATCAAAAACATAAATTGTAAAAAAAGCCAAGTCTTGCAACTCAGTTCTTCTATCGTAAAAAGTTGTGAGATCCATATAATACCAAGTCGGTCAATTTATTCAGTCTCTACTGAAGGATCCTTCTGTCTTAAGTAATTACATAATAAGCTAACCTAACAATATCTTATAGTGATCATATCAATACCAATATTTAAAATCTTTGATGTTTAAAATAAATAGATTGGCTCGGCTATCGCATGAAATCACAATGTATCTTTTTTTATTTTATTAAAAACATAATGTATCTCAAAAGTAATACATATTATGTTATATTAAATAAGATTGTTTAGTGCGATTGCCAAGTCAATCTATTTATTTTAAACATCAAAGATTTTTAATATTGGCATTGATATGATCACTATAAGATATTGTTAGGTTAGCTTATTATGTAATTACTTAAGACAGAAGGATCCTTCAGTAGAGACTGAATAAATTGACCGACTTGGTATTATATGGATCTCACAACTTTTTACGATAGAAGAACTGAGTTGCAAGACTTGGCTTTTTTTACAATTTATGTTTTTGATGGCATCTCATTTCTTTTTGCTATGGATAACAGTCTGATTTTGATCGGCATTTTTATCAACTTTTTAATGTAAAAAAGTAGTTATAGTGACATAACTACAATAGTTGGACATATGATCTCGTAAAGTTTTTTGATATGATATGTTCTATAATATTGTAGAACGTTTTTTTGTTCTATCATCAATACTTTCCGCAGCACATGCGATGAAAGACATTTTATGGCTATTTTTTTTACACCTTGGGTTGTTTTTAGTAGGGATTTCTAAGAATCTCTATTTTTTTTCTAGTAATAATAAAATAATACCCTATGTTACTCAGTGATAATGTATCTTTCTAACGGTAAAAGAATTTTTAAAATCGGTTCAGTAGTTTTTAAGTTATTCATTACATACAAAAATACAAAAAAAAATTGTATATCTAGAAAACTGGACCGAAATTTCAAAATTTTGTAGTTTTTCCTTGATTTATAGACTAAACACTAATTGTATTCTAAATTTCAAGTTTCTATGTCTGCTAGAAGTGCCTTAGAGTTTTGATGATCGGTCAGTCAGTGAGTGAGTGAGTGAGTGACAAATTATCAAACTTTGACTAGTTATAATTCTTAAACTACCGGTTCAAACAGAATGATATTTGAAATATACCGAGTTTATACAATGCCTGCTTAGTGACTGAAAATTCAGGATTCTAGTTTAATCCACAACGAAGTTATAGGGGGTCGAAAATGGCCCGAACTACTTCGAGAAAAGGATAGTACGGCTGTGCCGCTTTTTGCTCGACTTGGCGGGGGCACTACCGTGCCCCCAGATCTGACTATGTTAATGGGGATAGGCAGGGCCGGATTTTGGGGAGGGCATCCCGGGAATCTGCCCCGGGCCTCCACCACAATAGACAATTAAGTGTGGGGGGGTGGAAAAACATATATTAAATTCCGACGAGTAAACACTAGTAAACAAATTTTCCTTTGATATTTTTTTTTCGCTGTTTTAACTTTACCTACTGTACTTTGTACAAACATGATTATATTGTTAACATGAAAATAATTTGGGGCCAGGGAGCCCTCCACTCCTTTGTTGCCCCAAGGCCCCACACCTCTATATCCGGCCCTGGGGATAGGCGAATTGTTAGATTTTATAAATACAAACGACGGCGTCATGCTATTTTGGTTAAGCAGGATTTTTATATAAAAATTTATTTACCTTTCCTAGAACCATCATGTTTGTGTATATTATCTATTTTAATTATAGCGTCATTCAGTGTTGTTAATTTGGCTTTACATCCTCTGTCGCTCTTGTTGCACACCCAATGTATTTCTTGTTTTAAGTTCGTGTGTTTTGAGCGCTTTTTGAACCGATATTCTCCCAGTAAAATAATCGCATTGCCTTGGCGAGACCAGCTGTACTGTGGTATCAGATTATCTGTAAATAAGACAATTATGTTCATTAAGTTTTTTATTACCATCATCATGATACTATAGTATAATGTATCAAATAGTGAAATATTTAATTCTTAAAATTGAAAACTGTTTCATGTATAAGTAATACCGAGGAAATTATAATACATGTAACGGTAATTATATATGTATATTATTATTCTACATTATATTAACAAAGTTTTGAAAAGGCGTATTAATAATTATTTTTTCTTAAACAAATAGCATATTTTTCTTAATTACGATTAATAAACTAGACTCTATATAATTATAAGTTACTCGAAGTAATTTTCGCTTGACATATCTCGATGATAATTAGCAACTGTCCTCTTATTTCGCCATAGTTTTGACGCGTCGTGATTATGAACGCCACCGACGTGTATGATATTAGAATTGCTCGTTTTGACGATCGCTCGACACCCCTTATGGAGATGTGTGGAACAGACCCAACGTACGTACGACTTGCATTCCGTTTGCTTGTAGTATGTGAAGTTCTTGTATGAGAGAAGGGTGTTCCCTTTTTGAGATGTCGTAAAAGTAGCATAATCTGTTGGGAAGAAATCAGCTAAGCAATTGATAGTTAATTATTTTTAAAGATAGAATACATTCAATCAGTCTTAATATTTATTTGGAATATTGTTATCTTTTTTAAATTATTTTACTGAACCGATCAAAAATTTGTTAATATCTCATGAATCCAAAGAGACCACTCTGAGTTCTACCTCAGTGATGCCGTGACTAATACGCTTTTCATACGGCATTATAATATAAAATCATAATATGCAATCTAATGAGTAATATGAGGATTTAAAATTATAAAATATAAGGGTAAAAAAAGTTTAATTCACAGAAAAAAATACAATGTATAATTGGGATACAGTTTTGTGAAATATATCACTCAAAAATACATAATTTTCACACAGAATATGGTTATTAATTATTAAAAATAGCCTAAATTATATGTAAATAAATCCAAATATCGGATGGCGTACTCACAATACTGTTGAGACTGCGGTCATGCAGCTTTGACAAATTAGTTATACTTTAATATCTACATAAGACAATAGCGGGTTAAATATCAACATCGCCCTAGAAAATCAACTAATCGGCGCCTAAAAATATTTCCTTCCTCTTTGTTAAAATAATCCTATTTAAATGTATTTTCTTTACGTCTACATTTTTTCTGGCGACATTGTCAATAATATCATCTTTGTCCGAAAGTTCTAGAGAAAGTATATTTTTTTTGTAGTCACTTTTTTCGTCAAAAAATTATGTCCACGGGCGTCATTATAAATAGTTTTGTAATGTCGCACCTCTAGGCTAGTTTTCCTTAAGTATAATCCGCCACTGTATTTAGAAGCTGCCGTGAGATTTTTTGAAGAATCGATAATTTTTTTTTTATAGTCAGATATCGACAGATGAGCATGAGGTTCACTTAATGGTAGGTGATACCTCAGCCACAGAACATCAGTCAATGATGCGCTGTCGACCTAATTTTTACTTCGAGCATTCGGAAATCCATAGACTGAAACCGAAACGTGCAATATGCACTTCACGGTCGGAATTTCAGATCAATGCCAGACGTGGGGAAAACATGCTTACAGAAAATTATAAGCATGTGCTCCCGGTGGGATTCGAACCCACGACCCATCGATGCGCACGGCAGGTGTTCTACCGAACGCGCCAACGAGCCCGACAAAAAAAAAGTTTGATTTCTAAAATATAGTCATCTTTGAAGTTAACTTTAATCAAGCGGTCTCCGTTTAGGTTAAGAAGTCAGCTATAATATAAACGTTACTCGAAACGTTGACACTGTGTATTGAATCGCATTAGATTCGAAGGTGCGTGGTTATGGTCGCCTTTTGTTTCTATGATATTAGAACCACGGGTTTTAATCAGAGCTCTACAACCTTTGCTGTAGTTTGTAGAACACACCCAGCGAATAAATTTCTTGCATACAATTTGCTTGGAATATCTGTAGTTTCTATACAAGAGCATTGTTTTCCCTTTCTGAGATTGCGTAAAACAGGCGAATTCTCTTGATGGATCTGTAAATATTTTTAAACTGTGTTAATAAATTTTTTGTTGTCACTGATAATTATTTATTATTTTTTCCGATCATATTGAAGTTGAAAGAGAATATATGGAGAAGATAAACACAATAGAAGCGGCAGCTAGTTCAATACCACATAAAGAATCACAAAGGCGAAAATACACTGTACCAGGAGAAAAAAACAAACTTATTAAAAATAAAATTAATTATTATTTATATATTTAAAAAATAGAGAGCTTTAGAATACAAATACTTTAATACTGAGATTCTTCGTTATTTTGTACTTATTTATTATAATCTATTGAGGCAAGGGTTCTCGAGATCAAAACATCGGCATCACACAGAAGTACCTCAATCACTACGATCAACTATCGAGAATCTTAAAATACAATTAAACGTAGAAGAAAATATATTTTCGTGCAGTATGACATCAATATGCGGTGCTCCCAATAACCAAGCCTCACACAATTGCCATCAATTTGTAATTTTTTTTATTTTATATTTGATATTTTAAATAATATGGAACCCACTTCAGCGGATCTTTTACGTCAAAAATATAATGTTATTATTAATTAAAGTTATATCTTAATTCTAAAAAAATATATTAATAAACCAGTAGTCAATTTTATAAATACGTCATTATATATTTCTTTTTACACGCACCAAGATACTGAACAGAAATAATCATGTGAAACTATTGAAAAGCTATCCAATAGTTTCAAATCTGTTATTCCTCTTAATTAGGACATTCAACCTCAGTGAGGTAGAATGTACCTATGCGTGGAAGTCTAACCACTATCGCTCGCCCTATTTTTAGTTGAGCCCAAACTTGAATATAATAAGTCCAGTGTATTGAATACATTGATTGCTTCAGAAGTATTCCAGGAAACATAAATGACAGTGTGAGTATCAGTGGCTGAATGATGTACATTTAGATTTTAAAATATGGTAACAAATTGTTTTATATCAAATAGTTCTTAAAAATTATCGCAAACTGGAGTGTCACTAGTGAAATTATTCAAATAGTTGCTAGTGTACTTCACAAGGCCTGCAAGTATGTACATTAAAAATCATAAGAAAAATGGGGATATGACTCGGCTATAAATCGATGTTTCATACGAAAAATTCCGTTGGCGGATGATTGTGTTTATTCCTAGCGAATAGCAGCTTCTCGCGTTGAGTGTACACGGTTGCTTCACAGCCATTGTCATTATGAGTGTAACAGGACCAACACCATTTACTACCGGCACGTAAAACCTTAGTGAAAGTGAAGTCTCCGAGTTTCAGCAGATTCTCGCCATCACGAGAGTGCATGAACATCACTGCAATGTACAGATCTCATAAGTTTACATAATAAAACTTGAACCTCCCTTTTGACTTTTAGTAAAACTCTTTATCAATTAATTTAATTCAATATGGTCCAATTATTTAAAAGCCAACTGACAAATAATATCTACATAGAAAAAAATATTAAAGAAGATCAAAAGATTTTACATTCATACTTCGAAATGTTTACCGCTGTAATATACCTATACTGCTTCTACAGATATAGAAGAGAATAGAATAGAGTGTGCTCTGACCGAACTAGGAAAGGCAGAAGGCACGAAACCGTATATTTTTGTGATACTTGTCCTGATAAACCTAGGTTAGACCTTGGAGAATGCTTCCTAAAATATCACATCAATAAGTTTTAAACATATTATTTAAAAATAAATTATATACAGGAAATTTCAAAATAAAATACATAATATATTTAAAATACTTGTTTGAATTTTACATTTAACCTAATTATTGTATTAAAAAGCCAAACAAGAATAAATACATAGAAATTTAAATTATTTATTTTTTATTTAGAGTTTAAAGTTCTGTGTTCATACCTCAGAACACAGAACAGAAACTATAAAAACATTTATTTTTTCTGTTCTATGCCTCAGAATACTTACAGCGACCTCTAGTGCTGGCTAGTGCGAATTATTTCATGTTTATCCTCTTACAATTTTTTCACATTTCCTATTTTTAGTTTGGTGGTTTATAAAAAAAACAAACAAATTATGCTTCAACATTTATTCACAAACATTTATACTGCTGCTATAAAATAACAATTTTTTTTTTTACATATTTCATGGTACATATTTTTTATCTACAATTTTATTGCATATTTATTAATACCTTAATAATAAAATTAAAACCTTGTCTATACATTTAGGAATAAAATGCATTTAAAATAAAAATATATATATATATATTTTCCAAAAGATTGTTCCAAAATCAAGTTGTTTTTTGAAAATTAACCTATGTAAACTATATTAAATACTACATAACATTATATTTCATGCAAAAGTACCTCACTCAAAGCATTTTGACTATCATATTTGTTGCAGCTGCAGGTATATGCTAAATATCTTGATAGTAATTTTGTACTCAATATATTTTATTCTTATATTATATTAGATAGTTAAATATAACTTGCCGTAAATAAATATGCACATATATTTTTAAATACATTAAATTAGTATTAAGTAGCGCTAAAATACTATGCTTTCAAGAAATCTTACAAGAATTATTACATCAGCACCTAAGACATATGTACCAAACTTCCTTCAACAAACAATCCTTGCCACAAAATATATGTCTTTGACAAATATAACAGTGACCAAGGTTCTTTATTTCAACTAACTGAACTAATTTTCTGTTTTTAATGTTCTTAAAGCTTTTTAGGAAATAAAAAATATTATAACAAGTTATTTAGCATATAAGTAATAAATACAACTATGATATAATAATAATATGTATTGTATTTGAGCACTTGGGGATGTGGAGTAGGCTCATGAATTTCTGTTTTAGTTTTATTATTATAATCATAATTTATATAGTTAAGTTAAATTACTTATCTGTCTTCTGTTTTCTCTATAAAAAATATTTTCATATTCCTTATATATTATGTTCTACATAGCCACAAAGGGTCATGACCAAATGAATTAGGGCCCAAAAAAACTTTTTTTGTATGTGGCATTGTATCACATTCCGGGTACAGTTAGTTATTTATAATTATTGTTTCAGCTATTACATTTTTTACAACATGATATATATATTTTTACAACTTCCTTAGATACATTACAATACTTTGTTTTTATTTCTGCATCCAATCGGTCTTTGTCTGCATGATCAAACAATAAATGCATTGTATGTATAACTCCAAATAATTCATCAGTTTTTACATAGAATTTGATAATACCTGACACATCTTTGGGCTGTATTAGCCTTTCTTTTCCATTAATTTTAAGAACATCATAGTTAGCTAGAAATTTGTAATCTTCATAGTTTTTGTTTTTATTACTTTTTACTTCATTTAACTCCTTAATGAAGTCTTGATACCGCATTTCATTAATAAAATACACACTATTACTTTTCTTGCGGCTGATTATTTTATCTAATTTTTTTAGGAATTCTGCTTTCATTTGTGGTACATAGTCTTGGCAAAGCTGTAAGTACTTCTCCTCTGAAATAAAAATGATCTTACCAATATAATTAAATCAACCGTTGCTTATGATTTTTTTTTGTTGTATTTCATATTCAAAATATAGGAATTGTAGTCTCAAATATCTAAATTAAGAAAGTTGGTAAATAATACATTCTTATAAAATATAAAACAACATTTTATTATATTTATTTCCTTGTATTGATTGATACACATGAGAATAATAAAACAATGACTTCAAAAGAAAAAATAACTGTTCAACCTTTTTATTTATGATTTTCTTGAATATCATTTGATGGCATATTTTCCTGTAATTCTGAAACTTTATTTAGTATAATTAATTATAATTCAAACATTTTATATAAACACTTACCAAAGAATATAAACACAATTGATTACATATTCTGACAACAAAACACATAGTTTTATGTATAACTCGGTCAAATAGCTGATAATTAAACACTTTATGAGTATTAAATTGTTCACAGTATGCAATACAAAACCACAATTCACAAATATTTTTTAAACCAAATGCTTAGATTATTTATATGTCTAGATAGAGTGTCGCGCTGCAAACGACCTAAACAAACAATCCATGTCTGTTATAATAGTGTGCGTGACAGCTACGTCTTACACTCGCCTTAAGTCATTATGCGTTCCTAGTTGGCGTGAATAATGTTACCAGTTGTGGAAAAATACATCTCAAAATAGGGAGAAATTAATCAAAGTCGAGAATATATTTTTTCAATTCACAAAAATATGTAGTATGAAAAAATAAATTAATTTTAATAAAACAACAATACTAACAATATTTCGAAGGTCGGAACTCAAGTCATTTTCATTCTTTGCATATAAACGTACCAATTATTATTTTTTAAAAATTCTGGGTCAATTTTGAAGAAAATTGGAATATATAAATCTATGATTTATGTGGATAGATAAAAATAAAATCATAACTTATATGCAAATGCGTTTGAATAATGTTTTTTAACTTGGAATATATAATATTATTATGTATATTTAAACTCATAACATTTGTTTTAACATTATTAAAAATAATTATTTTTTTAAGATACATCTTTCTTCGATTGAAGATCTGACAATAATTTAAAAAAAATACCTTTTGAGGCCACGTCAGAAACAAAAAAATCCGTTTTGTTTTTTTTTTAAACGAACGAAGGGCAAAAATTATCATCATTAAACTATAATGAAATACAACATCACAGTTATTTTTTTTATTTATTATTATTATATATATTGGCTTTTTCTAAAATTAAATAACAAAATAAACTTGGATTTCATATTTAAAACAATCATACCAATATCCTCAAAATTTAAAAAAATATTGTAAGAACGACTTCCAGGTACTAAAAAGTAAAAAATAATTGAACGGGGAGTTTTCATTTACTTTAGAGAGATATTTTCATTTTAACTATAATTAGAGTTCATACCTTGACATATTTACTTAATAGATATTCATATTAATTTACTTTTATTTAGCATAAATAATTAAATTAAAAAAAAAACAATTAATATTAAACTACTTTTTATTTAAAAACTATTATTATTTATTTTTAGGTAAAAACACGTCCATATACTAAACCTATTTCTAATATCTTTATGAATTACATACTAGGTCATATTTTTAAGGTATTTTTGGGTTCATAAACTGGCAACACACGCGTCAAACACAAAATGGCAGAAATAAATAATTATTTAATTTCGAAATATTTCAATGGCTTAATTGGCTGGAATTGATACGAAATAATGTTACTTACCGATGATAGGTAACTTTTTTTGTTGTTTTAGATCGTCCTTTGTAATTTCTGCACACTTTAATCACACAAATCGCCATTGTAAACAAGATAATTTTACAAACAAACTCGAGCGTATCCATTGACAGCACAACTGCTACTGAGCGCGGGGAAGGTATAAAGAGTCTAACAGCTGGACACAATATTTTTTGACGCGTTTTCAGCTTCGACTGTCTATCTAGACATATAAATAATCAAAGACCAAATGGTTGTTTACAGGTTTAGGTTATTATTGACAATATTGTTCTTAGCTTTTAAAAAGACCTCTATATTAATGTTAAATGCATGTAAAGTTATTTGTTAAATTACAAAAACCTATTTTAAATAATGGATCGCCTGCAGATGCAAAAATACTTTGTTATTTTTATGCATTTTGCAGGTAAAGCGCAGGGGGTATTTTCATGTCACTGTCATTTTCTGATGAATCTGTCAACAACATGATCACTATTAAAATGATAGTTGTTTTCAATATATAAATTTACGGATAAATTATAAAAATAACTAACTTATATACATAGGACAATTAATAAACAGCTATTTAACTTTTATAAAATTGAATTTGGGTACAGCGCTATCTAGCGGAGAATATTTGAAAAGTGCCTCGTGAACATCCAGGAACGGGGAATTCTTATCGGAGATTCCGAGATAGGTATAAAATATAAAGTAAGTAAAGTATATAATATGTAGGTAGGTATGAAGTATGAACTTTGGTTATTTTCACTAATGTAACTCATAATTATATGCCTATAGTATATTATAGCTAATTAATAGAGTATCAAATTACTCTAAATACCAATCTAATTATTTTTATTAAAAAAATCCCGGTTTCAGCTTTTATTATTACCAAGTCTAGACAGGGAACACCTCTGCTACAAATGGGAGAGTACAAATTCAACAGAGAAGGTGGCATTGCAAATAGAGATAATGTTATAAAGAAATGGACCTGCAATCAGAAACCATACAGGTGTAAAGCAAGACTAATAACCTATGAGGATCAAATTATAAAATGCACCAATGAACACAATCATTGAAACATTCGTTTGTATTTAGGTACTTAATCCTTTTACTTCATAATTGCTTGAAATCAAGGGATTGCGTTGGTTTCAAGAGAGTGATGGTTGAATGGTCTATAACCTGATAATGATATTTTTTTGTAGTTTCAGCCTTATACGTCTGCTAGATAATTTTGTTTTAACCAAAGTGTTATTTTAGGAATAATCACTACGTCCAAAAGAGGTAAACCCGTCCTGCAGATCGGAAATTTTAAATTTCACCAACATGGTGACTATAGAAATAAATCAGTGAAATGTTTGTGGATTTGTTCAAAGTATCGATACGGCTGTCGTGCTTCAGTGATGACCGTTCATAACAGTGTCGTGAAAAGAACTAAATCGCATAATCATTTATAGTATTTAAGTGTAAATTGAGAGTAATTACATTCATTCAAAACTTACTTTATTTTTTTTTCACCCTAGAAAAAATCTTCTTAAAACGACTATTTTAAGAAAGAAAAAGAAGGTTTTCAATGAAAATATAAATTACGACTTATACCTATGAATTGTGACGCTGCTTTTAAATTATACTAGCGGAACCGCCAGACGTTGTCCTGCCAGAGTAAAAAAAATAAATTATTTATAGATTTGAATAATAGGTATATTTTCCCACTTTTATTCTAATATTCCACTGATTTGCAGTAGACATCAATTATTATAAAATCTATAACCGTGCTTGACTTGAGGTAGGTATCTATTGCGGAAGATGGGGGAGTTTCGAAACTAATTTATTTTAAAATTAATTTTCACCATCGATTTTCTTCTGATTTTTTCGAAATTTTATTAGTTATTCTGTTATTCAGGATATAGATGAATCCAGAAATATTATTAATCGGTGCAGCCGTTCTCGACTTATAAATGGTGTAAGTAGCACGACTATTTAGATCAGAGTTCCCCAAACTTTTTTGTGTCGTAGACCCCTTGCCATGTTTTTCCGTGTTGGGTAGACCCCCTACTTACCTGATATTGATTTCCTGTAAATTTCTAAGTTTAGCGTTAAAAACTTAAAATAAAAACACATGTTAATTTATACATTTATTAATTGAATTTAAATTAAAACTACTCAAAATAAAATTTTGTATCTGTTATTTAAAATATACGTATCATTAAATAAATAAACATAAAATAAACTATAAATAAAATAACATAAACAATAAGTCAATATTTTTACTTCATAGGTACTTTTATAAATAATGTATATGTTTTGATATTATAAGATATGTATGTATCAGTGTGTGTTGAGATCCACTATCGTGGACCCCCATTTTTCATTTCATGGACCCCCAAATTCTTTTTCGCTGACGTAGACCCCTTGCAGGTTTTCATAGACCCCTAGGGGTCGATATAGACCACTTTGGGAATCACTGATTTAGATAGATGACGTACATAAATTTAGACTTCTGTTTTTCATATATGATTAAATAAATAATTGTTGAAAGTAATATAATAAATTCCATGAATAGATAATATTTAAGGCATTAAGCAATAGCTTAATTATAATACTGATACATATAACTTCAATAATTACACTAGTTTACAAAATTTAACTTTTTGCCTGTTGCCGTGAATTTTGTGGGTGATTTTGTTTACTTATGACATGGTCTTTTCAAATATACCATCAGAAAATTTTCTGCAGCTCGAATATCTTTGTTTTCGACGTTCATCATTTATGCTAATTTATTCGTTAATAACGTGGGTGTTTCAGTGTGTAAAGATTAATTTCATAAGTTTTAGCGACATGAGTGGTTCAAGCAGAAGTTGTTTAATCTACCAAAATTATTTTTGCTATATATGTGGAGAATATGTGCTAAAAAATATAGAAAAGGTGTATCAGAGTGCGTTAAAAACTCCAATTTTTTCTACTTTGGGATATCGCTGGATAAAAATTACAAGTCTTGGGCTCTTGATTGTGTTTGTAAATAGGGTGTTGAATATTTAAGATTATGGAAAGGCAGAAAAAAGGTAGTTTTAAATTTAGAACTCCAACCATTTGGGTAGAACCACGAAATCATCTGAATGACTGTTACTTATGGTCTGGTTAGTGGGCAGCAATATTTAGTTTAAAACTAACTAGTAGCTCGTAATATAATTATTTTGCCGCCACTTCATATTCAAATGAGAATCATGAAACAGTTTTTAATGTACTCGATAAAAATGGGAACTACTTTTCCTACATTTGCCACAAATTTTCTCAGCTCACTATGGAAAAGATTAAAGCCAGTATTTTTGACAGACCCCATATCATACAACTTCCAAAGATACTGGATTTATAAATTCTATGAGTAAGCTTGAATTAGGAGCATGGACAGCGATCGATATCGATGATCATCGAGACATCGATGATGCAGAACTTTCTCATCGATGAAACAGAAAGTCAGAAAATTAAAACTGAACTATTCAGAAAATTATACTGTCTTCTACAGACCTGCTTTTACAATTAAAAACTCTGAGATGCAATATGAGCATTAAATTCCACTTCCTCCGTAGTCATATAGACAGGTTTTAAAAAAAAATAGGAGACATGAGCGAAGAGCAGGGAGAGCGTATGCATCAAGATTTACGTGTCATAGAGGAGCGTTATCAGAGTTTTTTTGGATGTCTGACTAATGCTGGTGCCTTATACGTTACTTCCCTAAGTCCACACATAAGAGAAGAGCTTTAAAGCGAAGTTTTTTGGAACTCAACGATTGTTTAAGTTTTTTAATAATAATTTTTCTTAGTAAATTCTTATAATTTTCATTTTTAACCGTAACTACCCGGAACTCATAAACTAGAGCTGATAAAAAAAATCTACTTATATATTTGTAACTAGCATATTATAAGAAGTCGACAACAGCAAAAATTGTATCGGCAACAGATACACTGTAAACCAGTGTTATCTATTGACCTGTTTAGTCTTCGGTCTTCCCCTAACAGTGAGTGGTTTAAGTACTTTTAGGTGTAGGTATATTAAGAAAAGTTTTACTTTATTTAGTCATATCAGTAATTTTGCTTCGTCAAAAAGAGGAAACCCAACATTACACATTTGAGAATTTAGGTTTTATCGGCACAATCAATACTTATACCTACTAATAAGAGGTGAAGTGTTTACATTTTAATGATACTCTGAAGTTTTAAAGCTTTATCTGTCATAAAAAGATATATATTAATATATATATATATAGATATTAGTTATAGTAGTACTGATTTCTTACTAGGCCTTAACTTGTTTTAGTTGCAATATTTACAACATCTATCAGAGGCAACCCCGCAGTCCACGTTGGAAAGTTTAAGTATTATCGTCACAGCAGCAACCGGGACGACTCACCGAAGTGTTTGTGGATGTGCACAAAAACTGGGTGTCGGGCTTCCGTAACGACAGTGGGGAATGATATCATAAAAGAAAAGAATGCACATAATCATTTGTAATTACAAATTACCAATTTATTATTGCATTCTCGTTTTGATTTATTAATTTCTTAATAGACTTAGTGTTGTGATTTCGGTACCTTTGGTTATCTCATGATTCGATTTAAATTTTGGCTCTTGGCATCCAAAGGCTTTTGTTTGAATTTGGAATTGGCTTAAATAAAAAATATTACATTTATGATATTTGCGATGAAAATTGATCGATACGATGAAAAAATGATTCGTTTAATAAATTTGTAAAAACTTTGTGTCATTATTATTTAATATCTCAAAATTTCAAGTAAACCATGATATAATAATTGAAATAGGAATTGTCTGGAGCTAACATTTTGTATATCGGCTGTCGTTGCTTCTCGTGCTGTAATTAATATTTTAGGCGCAGCATGGAATTAATAAGGGTCTATCTTTATTAACACAACTCTATCACTTGCCCTAACTTAGCTTTAGTTATTCACTCCTGTTGCAAATTAATGAGAACATATTATGCACATAATATTTGTAAGTTACGTACTGCTGCAAAGAAATGCTCATCGCCTTCCATTTTAACTATTTTTTTCAGGAGCCACATTCATAAAATCTTCAAGAGGAAGGACAATGATTAAGTTCGGCAACTACAGGTTCCATCGTCACAGCAGCTACTCTGAGAACTCGTGGAAAGCCATATGGATTTGTATTAAACAGAACTCTGGCTGTCGAGCCAAAATCACCACTATTTATAATTCAATTGTTAAAATTAATAATTGCCATACACATGATTGAATATTAAATAGTATTTTCAAGTAAAATGTGTTCGTAGGTTCGATAGCAATATTGTAGCTTTGCAAAAATGGTAGATACCACTTCTTTTGAAAAAACGTTGAGAGTCGACGCCACGTATCAAGTCATCTTGTTATTTGAAAAAAATGCGCGATCCTAGTTTATGACGTGCAAAACATTATTGAGAGTTGAGAAATATCAAGTTGATAGAATGTAAGGAAAAGTTACACTTCTTACTAACAACATTTTGATACGCGACAGAGCGCAGCTTTTGGACTTGATTGTTGGCGTTGACTATTTAAGAATGTTACTTGACTTCCATATTCAAGTAACGAATATTAATACAATAGTACTTTCACTTCTTCAAAGAAAGTAAATATTGCATTCAAATATTTTTAAATAGAATTTTTGTAAGTTTTGCGATAATACTTGATTCTGTTACTATTGTATCTTTCACGACATTGTTCATAATAGAATATACTATATTTTTTCTTGACGAACTTTTTTATTTGTTACAACGCGCCCCGGCTTCACACGGGTGTAATGTAGATGTACTATATACAAATAAACAAACTAAACAAAAAAAATAAACTTCTCAGCCGATTATTACTATTGTAACCGAGTCTTTGTAAGCTAAACCATTGTTGAAAAGAGTGTCCATGGAGTTTCTTGCCGGTTCTTCTCCATGAGACCCACTTTTTGGAACCGTGCAACTAGACGTTTCATAAGAGCCTGCAAAGGCCTATTTGAAATAAAAAACTTTTGATTTTGATTTTGAAAACATATGTTACTCGCTGATAATGTAGCTTTCTATCGGTGAAAGAATTTTCAAAATCGGCCCAGTAGTATTTGAGTTTATTCATAACATACAAAAATACAAATCTTTCCTCTTTATAATATTAGTATAACATAGAAGTATAGATGTGGAATGTGTCATAACTCATAACTTTGTACTATACTGACTAACATTGCACCTGTTTTTTCATTCTGGTTAATTAATTTCTAAAAAGCTTTAAATACATGGTTAAAAATAATATTTGACATAACATGTTATCAACATTAAATAAAAATCACATGTCACCGATTTATCCTTAGAACTCATTAACAAAAATAATCATTTTTTGCAGGTCCAGAATATACCACTTCACGATATGGAAAACCGGTGATATTGCTGAATGGATACCGATACAATCAGGTTTCTAATTATTGTAAAGGTACACTAAGCAAAGTGAAATGGGTCTGCTCTAAATGGTCTATGGGCTGCAGAGCCTCTGTTACTACCTACAATAACGAGATAATTTTTAATCAAAAAACTCATTGCCATAAATAAACTGAATATGTATAAAATTTAGTATTTGACTCTGTCTTTTATATAAAAAAGGAAGCTTTGGATTTAAAAAATAAAAAAGTAAAATTAAGAGTCAGTATTTTTTCCCTCCATCTCCTTCCAACTTTGAACCCGGCGCGACATCTACATTCTACAGTCTGCATTTACGAACACGTCCCTAGCACTGAGTACAATTTTATTTCAACCTCTGCGGCCTTAGGTACGGACAGTCCTTTAAGTTGGTTAAGGATTCTTCCTTTAGATTGTAGGAAGAGCACACCTTCCTATCATTCTTCACACTATCCGTAGTTGATATACCAGTACTCCACACAACTTTTAGTGTCGTCTTTTACTATGCGAGCCACCAAGGTATGGAACTTTTTACCTGCGTGTATCTTACTCCAAAAATATGATTTAGTTAGAAATTATTATTATTGATCCAATTTAACGTTAAGAAAATATATTGCGATTTTTTAGGTTCGTACCTACACTAAACATATTGTGCCCAATGATTGAACGTCGTATTAAAAATCGAGTATAGTATGTACAAGAAAATGGCCTCATGTAATTAGGCCTTAAATCATTAATTTTTCAAGTTCAAAATCACGAAAGTTTTCAAACTTGTTCAAAAATATGTTAAGATCGATATTACAATAGTGCACAACATACTTAAATGAAACTTAATCACTAAAACAATAATGACACGCTGTATACGACACATACATAATATACACAATAAATATTAGAACTAAGTAATAAATAAATGTATGATATTGAAATTATTAATACTTTCTAGTCAGTTATTCTAATGTAAGTAAACGTCCGAGTGTAATCATTTTATAATTTATAACGATATGTATGTATATCTTAATATATTATATAAAATGCAAATGTTCGTACGTGTGTCCACGGTTTTTTCTATCATACGCTACTTTGATCAACTTCCCCTTGGGATGGCGAATACCCCTTGGTCTCTAGGTGTGCATAAGGGAGTTTGGTCGGGGTGGGTGGAAGTGGGTGGTTGTGGGTGGCAAAAATGTGGAATAATATATATCTGTCCTTTTCTAACTAATGTAATCTTCCGTAAAATTCTGAAAATCTTGGAAATGATCAAAAACGTTCCAGAAATCGATAAAATTGACCCAAAATGATCTAGAAAATTCTAAAAATTTCTGAAATGATCTAGAAAGTTCTAAAATGGTTTCAATTGTTGTAATCGATTTAGAATGTTTTAGACGCTTCTGGAAAGATCTAGAAAGTTCCAAAATGTGTGCAATCGCTAAAATTGATCCGAAATGATCTAGAAAATTCTAAAAAATTCTGAAAGGATCTAGAAAGTTTTAAAATGGTTTCAATTATTGTAATCGATTTAGAATGTTTTAGAAAGCTCCTGGAAAGATCTAGAAAGTTCAATCTGTGTTCAGTACAAAATGTGTGCAATCGGTAAAATTGATCCTCAATGATCTAGAAAATTCTAAATATTTCTGAAATGATCTAGAAAGTTCCAAAATGTGTGCAATCGGTGAAATTGATCCTCAATGATCTAGAAATTTCTAAAAATGGTCTAGAAACTTACAAGATGCCTACAACTTGAAGATACTTTACACCGTATGTTAAATGGTCGAATAAGTGTCTTATTATTTAAGACAGAAATCTAAAATATTTATCTACTTTAGAAAAATAAATAGATCCTTAAATATTTCTTATACCATTTAACATGCGAAATATTTTAACCCGAGCAACGCCGGGTTTCGCTGCTAGTACTATATAATTTATATCAAAAGTAAATTTCACATGTACTGAAGTTTGAATAACAGCTCTATAACTCTGATGTTGTCTCCTTTGGTATAACAGTAATGAGTTTAGATACAGTTTGGAGATGACAAATATTTAAACATCAGGTATTTTATTATATTACGTTACGTTTAAACTAAAGTAAATATTTATAATTTTGTAATATATAATTTTGTATATATACGAAGTACAATTTTAACAAATACATAAATCAACGATGCGCTGTCGATCTACTTTTTCTTCGAGCATTCGGAATC
The DNA here is from genome assembly GCA_905404175.1 of Anthocharis cardamines. Taxonomy (NCBI): domain Eukaryota; kingdom Metazoa; phylum Arthropoda; class Insecta; order Lepidoptera; family Pieridae; genus Anthocharis; species Anthocharis cardamines. Next base: position 9,978,088 of record FR989959.1, read on the forward strand.
ACGGTTTTTCCATTCAAAAAAATGTCATATTATAAAATATAGACTTATACCTTCCAAATAGAGTAGTCTATATTAATTATATTTATACAGTAAGTAATGAACTTGAAATATTTAGAAGTAATTATTTCGTATTTAATTGCGTACAGATCATATGCAAACGATTCTACGGGCTCGATTCTGCAGAGACTCTACCCAAGTCTATATCGGAGGACACAAGTTTAATAGACATTCTCGTTCACTAATTGGCAACAAAATAAGATGGACATGTTCTAAGAAATACAAACTGAAGTGTAAGGCCTCCGCGGTGACTGTTGATGGAGTTGTGGTTTCAACAAGCGGACATCATTCCCATATTTAAAAACAGATATGCTATTCTGTAATAATTCGTGGATATAGGTACTTGCACAGAACATCTTCTGAGGGGCTAGCACGAACAATTATCGAAAAAGTATTCCTATCGCCGCTCTGTCATTTGTATGAAATTTCCAAGGACTTTTTGGAAATTTCAAATGATTACTCATACAACTGACAATTGGGTGATTCGAATACTTTGTCGATATTTGTTCGTGCTAGGCCCTCTGTTCTGTGGGCACTCGAGTCGGCGGTGATAGACGTTGAGCTGGGCTGATAGTTTGACAAACAGCTGCCTTTATGCTAAGTAAATACCATATTTGATAAAATAACTCAAAAATAAAATTAATTCAAAATATTCAACTTTAACTTTACTCTTAAATCGTCGCTGCCACACAGGCGAGTCGCTTCACGATTGAAGAATAGCACTATTGTCTTTTGCTAGAAGTAGAAAAATATAATACATATTATTATATTTAAAACTTTAGTTTTAATGAGCCTTTCTCTATGAATTTATAGTTATAAACATTGTTTTCTGTCGAAATATTGAATATTTGTTATGACATGACGACTACCAGGTAAAAAGTCATTAACATTATCTTATAAGTCATTAACATTTAAGTATCTAGTACCAAACTGTACAAATTATGGACAATGTTTTTTATGATATTATAATTTAATGAAGACTTTGAATGATATGATCATATTCTAAAAAAAGTTTACGGAAGGAGCCTTTTATGAATATGGGATTTTTGGAAAATCTAAAATCTCTCTTTGTATTTAAGTTTAATCAAAATAAGTCATTCATATGTTATTATTAATGCAATTCACAAAACATAGTTTACATTAATTGAAAAGAAAGCGTATAATAAGCGTATTTGTTAGTATTTTAAGTCTATTCTTTTACAATCGTTGTATAATATTCATTAAATTATTAATGTTATATAATTAAGTATTGTTTTAATGTTAAAGACTATCGAGAAAGTGTTCGAATCGTCCATCTATCTGGGGGCCTAGCGAACTACTATCGACAAAGTAATCGAATCGTCGAACTGTCAGTTGTATGAAAAATCATTTGAAATTTCATACAAATGACAGTTCGACGATACGGATACTATATTGTATACCGGATTAAAACGCGATTTATTATTTATATTGTTTAAATTATTTATCCCGACGTTTCGGATGCTTTTCAGCAACCGTGGTCGCGGGAGACTGTTGCTTAAAAGATTTCTATAGTAAATGTGTACAGCGCCACTAGCGGTCACTTAGAGAACTAAAATCGGTAGTATGAGTTCATAGGTGCAAAACCTATCGAACTCAAATCGCTAGCGACTAACGTTTTTTAGCCATTGCTTTAGAATTCGGTACCATGAGTCACAAATTCGATAGATGTCATCGAGTAAAACCATTTCGATAGTAGTTAAGTCATTCTCTAGCAAAATAAAGCATGAAACCATTTCGATCCTATAGTTTATTATTAAAGTTTATTTAATTTTGAGTGTTATTTGATTGAAATAATGACGACATTATTTTAAGAAGTTATTTAACTTGGAATATGATAGAATTGGCTACATATGAAGCTAATGATGCGAATAAGGGAATTTTCAAACTGGCATGAGCATTATGCTTGGAAATCTACTTGCTTGAAAATTATTAGAATATGTTTAAGGTAAAAGTACATACCTTTTACTTTAAATAATAAATACCATATATTCCACCAATAACTGAAATTAAGAAGATCTGGTTCTCATTTTAGTATTTAATAAACGAATGTGGATAAACAAAACATCGAACGTCAACACAACACGAAGCCGAATGACGGCGAGAAACTTGACTTAATTACAGAATATAACCTATATAATTTTAAAAATCACTAACATTTTAAACTTATGCAAACCTACAAAGACGCTTTCAATTAGCAGGTTTATTTCAATATAAGAAGAATATATAACTTACTCTGTTTTAACAGTATAGTTAGAAAGAGGCAGCTTCATTCGGAGTGTACCAACATGACGACATGAAAACTACTCAATGTGTCGAGTAAACGCTAACGAGTACGTAAACGCTCACGTAAATCATGGTACGAATTTAATTGAAAACTATTCGATGCGCGTTTATTCGTTAGCGACTGAAGTATGCTTTCGATAGCAACTCATGGTAAGGGTACTGTTGTATGAGATCCCATTTGAAATTTCATACAAATGACAGCTCGACGATACGAATATTTTTTCGATAGTCCTCAATGAGTGAACGTAAAATTACACCCACACCGACACATGCACATTTACACTACATACCCCAAACACAACACACACTCCCAACAGATAAATAGAAAAAAAAATTAGCTAATGTTTTATTTTATTTTTGGTCTGCATTGCTCTTTACTCCCTATACGGATTCCAGAAAAAAGCGCTACCTTTTTCATGGAGATTAATCGTAATATTATAAAAGTACTATTGTTATTGCTTGCTTTTACGTAACAGCTCTAAAATCGTATGTACGAGTATCATTACATATCGAAGTTTAATTTGAATCTTAAGTTTATTATTATTTATTATGGTTGCTTAATTAAATTATATTTTATTTTAGGAGAAATAATCCATACAAGCAGAGGTGTTCATTTTCTCTTTGACAAGTACACCTATAATCGAAGGCAGAGTGCAAGAAACAAAATGTGGCGATGGTACTGTTCGAAATACCATATTGGCTGCAGAGTGACTCTCATCACTACGCCTGAAAATGGAGTCGCAGCGACGATTGGTGAACACACGCACCCGTCGCCGATGCTTCACAAACTTCCTGATGGACGATATATTTTTATTAGGAATTAAGTTTGTTTAATTGAATAATGTAATGTTATAAAAAATATACTTTTTGCAAGAATCTTGGACACTCTAGCTTCAAAATTCTTAATCCGGAATTGCCACGCTTTCGCAAAAAAACCAAAGGTCATGACATATTATATCCGGCCGTCCTTCCGGACGTTTTGGTTTTCCTTTTGTTTTGTTGCTATGTTTGTGCCTTGATCTAGGCATCTAGGATCTATTATTGGAACTATGTCTTCATATAATATCTGTTATATGTATCTGTTATGTGTACAAATGAAATATATTTTTTTCAAATAACTGATAGACACAGTTTAATAGCAAGCGGAATATTAAAACAGTAAATATTTAAATAAAATACTGTATACCGCATTAAAACGCGATTTATTATTTATATTGTTTAAATTATTTATCCCGACGTTTCGGATGCTTTTCAGCAACCGTGGTCGCTGGGAGACCTGTCTCCAGTATACAATATTTTATTTAAATGTGTGGTACTCGCGTTAATAAAAGACAATATTATGTGCACTAGTTAGTAAATATTGATATAATATTTGTCTTATTTTTTTTCAATCTGCATAATAGTGTAAAAAAACAAATTCAATGATAAAAAGAGGATTAGTTAATTTTCTCCGCTCATGCTTTTTTACACTGAGTTGTCGATTACATTTTATAATTATTGTATTAAAATAACAGTAGCAAACCGGCTATCATACGATAAAAATCTTGACAAGATTTAGTGAATTTGAACAATTCAAATTTCATGTAGTGTAATATTTATATAATTTAATATATAAAGTAAACCTCATTACATTTAATTATTTTATTCACTACCTACCATATTTTCAGGAAACGAAACGTCACTTTTATCACGGCAAGTGGCAACACCAATGTTTGAGACTTGTCAGTTGTCAGTTGTCACTTGAGTAATCAGTGTTGTATTATGTTGTAACGGTGTGTTAATAATGTTTATTTTTAATGAAATCTCATAAAAAGTTAAAATATGGAAAACACGAAAGCAAATTCTTACTTAATTAATTGCAAAATAGTTGTAAATGGATTTTCACCTACTTAAGGTAAGATCTACAAAGTTGTTGTTTGTAGATGTTATGAGATTATTTTGACAATGTTTCTTGTGGGTGGTATTTATTTCAATGCATATTTAAAGTACTATTGATTTTCCTAATGTAAAACTCTTTACTTTTAGAGAAGAAAATGAAACTACGCCTTTAACATCAAGGTAAAAAACGGCGGGAGGTTGGATAGACATCAATAATATTAAATCATTTAAAATTACTGCAATAAATCTAGAACCTCCGGTCTACAGAATTTACTAGGTAATAAGTTAATTATTAATATTTGCATGAGATAAGGTGAGGCACAAGTTAACCTAGTGCCTGCAAGATTTGATTAAAAGAGCAATATTTGTCTGTTTTTGCTATACTAAGGTATTGTTGTTTCAGTGGTACCTTTTATATCGACATATGCCAAAAATTTGTTCAAATTCCAGGCAGTTCAGGGTAATTCTGGAACATCTTCAATGATTAGAAAAGTTGGACAATAAGTTTTCAAGTGTGAGTGTATTTTGTAAGAGAACATGAACTACAAAATAATCACTTTATTATGACAGTAATATGTAATTATAAGTAATTTGCTGATTTATTATGTAGTATCTATAAATATCAAAAGTGTAATTGTGTAGTTATACTATTTAAAAAGAAGTCAATTACATGTACATTATGATAATTAAATTTGTATTTTTACTACCTATTGTGTTTTATTATATTCTTATTAAATAATCTTTAGTTGTAGTACACATAGAACTTGCTTTGGGGGTAAATGAGTTTTTGGTTATGTTTTTGTTATGATTTCAAATGAATTATTAAAGTTTTACCTATGTGTTTTAAGAATTATCTGTGTTTAATTTTTTCTTTTAATTATGATTTTGATTTTTAAGGAAAATTTTATGGTTTTGGTTTAGAACTTTCAGTTACAATCAATCTTTTTTAACTCATTAAATGCTGGATATGATGGAAGGATTTTAATTAATGGTTTTGTTTACTGCATAATGTCTGATCAAATACAGCTTGAGTGAGGTTTAATAAAAATGACTGCAATTTACAGAAGCAAAGACAGCAGGTAAAAATTTATATACAAAACTAAAACTACTGATAGAGGTAAAACTAGAGAAAATAGTACTCACCTCCAAGTTTATTCATTTAGGGGGTGTTAATTTATTTAGGAGATATATGGTTTTAAATGTTAAACAGTTACCAATGGTGAGTTTACAATTTTTTTATTAAGCTAAGTGAATTGAGTAGGAATCGGTTCTGGCACTCATCAGCCGCTGCCCGGGATGTGAGTACAATCAATAGAATGAATAAAATCGGAGGTAAGAAATTGTTGCCATTTCTGTAAATTTACCCTATTAGTTTCAGTTTTAAAACAAAAAGTACACCTTATGAATGAATCAAGCTTGTAAACCTCAAAGCGACAAACATCTCTTCTAGTCCTCTCACTGTCTCCCACTCTTTTCTTTTTGTGTCTTATATGTTTTTTAATTATTTATTGTTATTTAGATTTTGTGTTTTCTTCTATATAATTCTAGGTGTTTCATTTTGAATTAGTTATTTTTTGTCGCTTCCACTATTGGCTTCTGCCATACTGGGGGACTACTGAAAATCAGTGTCAGATCTTATGTTCTGTAATGCTGAGTACCTCCATGGAAAGAAATCCATTTCTTTCCATATTTTTTATTTTTATATTTATATTTTTGTAAATTGTATTATTATTGATGTACTTGAAGTTACTTGGTGCCGTCTCGGATAAATGTATTTCATTTCAGTTGTAAGTTCTAATAGATAAAAATTTAACATATCACTGATCCTTTGAAAGGCTGTCATAACAATAACCCTTTGCAGCTGGTAGTACACTAATATATTCCTAATAGGTAAAATATTGTTATGTTTAAAACACATTTCAAGGTACTTGGAAAAAAATAATGAAATTCTGAATTGTGAAATCGGCTCCAGAAAGAACTCTACTCCTGAAAATACCGGTGCATTAAGTATATCTGAATATCTCGGTTGCCAAGGGATAAGCTTATATTATGATAAAAGCTTGGTCAGAATGGAATTTTTAATTTTCTTTAAAAAAAAAACTGCTCTAACTCTAGTGTAAGACAAACTTACTAAATAGTACTAGCAATTGCCATATCATAACATTGTGCGATAAGCCTTTATTGTAAACAGATCTTCAAGTAATAAAGTAAGTTGAAACTGAAAAACAAAACTGATACCTACCGCCAAGGTTATTATGAATGAATATGATTATGTTCAAAGATTAATTATTTAATTAATTGCCTTTTCTCTTAACAATTTGAATATGATTTGGTAGTTTTTTATAAGTGTGCAATATTAAAATATAAAATTAACGAGTTATCACCACATATTTCATATAACATCTAATTTTAGAAGAATATATCTTCGGAATAAAGGACACAGGTGTGGAGGTATACTTATTTTCGTACTGTGAAACTACATAACATTAAAAATTATGTATTTAGCCCAAATAGCAAACGATCTCCTGTATTTAAACTAATTTTGGCTTATTTAATTTAATTTTCATTTAGGGTACAATCAAAATTATACCACTCATTCTCAAGAATCTCTCAAGCTCAATTACAACTATAGAGTTGACATTTAACATGTTGGCTCAGTTTCGATGCATTTTTATGGTAAGTAGCACCTTCTTAACAATCAATACGTATATATTTCACCATCACAATGGGATGGAACCTTGACCAAGTAAAACGAATATGACCTGCCTGTTTATAGTACAACCTCCTGTGGCGACCACTAGAATCAACTATCAGTGACTGAACCCACCCATAATTATGTACATATGAGGCGGGCAGAAGCTGGGTACTGGCCGTGTGTGTGCTGGAGGCGAGCTAGCGTCTGCTACTCCAGCAGATTTTGGTTCAGTCGCAAACAACCGAACGCTCAGTATGCGCCGATGTCATATCCGAAGCTTGTGGTGGCATTTAAGCCGTGTAGCTATGACGGTGGCCTAAAGTTCGGCAACGCATACTCTCGCACGCAGAGTGAGTCGAAGCACTGAATTATGTATTTTAGTATTTATGTATATTTACAATAATATGTAGGTATGTTGCATTTATGTTTGTTAACAAAAAAAACAATGCTCTATTTATTTTATTTTCATATATTTGCTAATGAAACGCCATTTGCGAGCACACATACGAGTTTGCCAACTGACACTACCGGTGGATAGTGCGACGTGCTCAGTTGGAACAGGTCGCATCCCCTACTGATCATGGATAAAAAAATAAAAATCCTCTGAGATCTTATTCAAAACAAAAACACAACATTCAAATAGGTTTTTCAGTTTGATACATTTTATTCTTATAATAATTTAAGTTTGAGCATATAAGCGTTAATTGTTTTCAATAGGAATGGCTTTCTCTAATGAAACACGGATAATAGGACATCTGATTTTCCACTTCACGTGAAATGCCTCAATAAACATGAGAACATGACGCGACCATAAATAAACCCATAATATATGCCCACTGATTGGAAAACGAACAAGGACCTTATTTTCCCAGGACTATTTTGTACTTCAAATTCCTTTAAAATATGTTTGTTCCTTTAAAATTATTAATAAACTTCAATTAAAGCTCGGGTTCTAAGACGTGTTCGTATCAATAAGCCAACAAGGAACCAAGTAAAGCTATACATAGTTCTTGGCATATATGGTACAATACAATTTATTAATCAGCAGTCGTTCTTATAGTTATTCTTCACGGCCTTTAATATATTCTTCTGTTGGCAGTTCACTTCGTTAACAACACATCTGGGAAACAATTGGCAATATGTAATGGTCACTCGTTCTACTGCGCGGTGCAAAGCGCTAGCACCACTATATGGAGGTGCACTCGATGGGGCCAGTGTAAGGCCAGGTTCATTTTGAACTCTCATAACAAGATGCAGACGGGATCATTCTTCCATACGCATGCCCCTCCTACATATATAATTAGGAATGGTACTTATATTAAAATTTAGTTTCAAATAAATTGTTTATTATTATTCTGTATAATATAAATTGCAATTCAATGCAGCAGTGATTCTTGGTTCTTTTTTAAAATGTATAAAGACCTGAGTTATAGTTAGCCTTTGACTATCAAAAGGAGTAAGCTTGATTTGGTCAAATATTTTTGAGGTTATGGTTTACGCGCGAAACTTTTTGTGCATGTTCTTATTTCATATTTTTCTAATTGCTAAATAATTACGATTTATAAAGATTGAAATTCAAGAAATATGGATAGACTGCACATCACATATTTGGCCGAATAATAGCTTAGAGGCCATGAGATTGGATCCTGGGTAAGCGATTGTTGTATCACACAACCGATAAAATGACCATGACCATAAGATAACTTCCTTCCAATAGAAATACTAAATTACTTACCGCCGCACGAACCCATTCTTACTAATAACTACCTATTGTAAACATTTATTATCATTATTACAATTTCATAAATTATATAATAAATAAGCACAGATAAACCACCTCCAAGCGTTACTATTTTTGACTTTGATCAATCAAAGTATTTTAGTTATCGAAAGCCGATATCTAAAGACTGAACGTATACAGTGTTTATGACTTGAACACCAATTCAAACTCAGACTCTAACTTACTAACGGCCGGATTTAGGGGAGGCAACAGCTTCGGGGCCTCCTCAATAGAGAATTCGGTAATAAATCTTTCAAATTCCGACGAGTAAACTCTAGTAAACAACTTTTCCTTTGATATGTTTTTCGGGTGATGTCTTTTTCAATAGCAAAAATTAAATATACCTACTACATATTTGTTTAATAAACAAATGAAAATAAATTGTTATTAGGTATACGAATTCAAGAAACAACTTTCAATTCAAGAATTCAACTTTAAGAAATCACTAACGAAATTCAAAAAGGGAATGGGATATTTACTTAGTATTTATAAATTAATGTGGCCATCCTCAATCAGTCGGTAATAGGTTTTTAGTGTAAAGGTTGCATATGGTTCAGTTCTAACAATAAGCTAAAAGTAATATATATAAAGTTTAAGTTTTATCTTCATAGAACTTACAATATGTTCGGTGATAAGAAGAAAAAATATTACTAAGATAAGTATGCAATATTAACAGAACAACGGAACATAAAGATTCAAATATTTTTTTCGCAGATAAATACGAATATGCACTGAGTGTAAATGGTAAACAGATCTTGCTATTAAATGGATTTTATTATTCATACAGTGAAATCTATAAGAATAGTACTACTCGTTGGAAATGTTCTAGACATGGTCAAAAGTGTAAAGCTAATGTGTCCACAAATAAGGTTGGAGATATAGTCAGAAGATACGAGTATCATACACATCCGCCTCCTAATTTTGAAGTGATTAATGGAATACTTCATAGGGTTTATAAGAAGACGGCACATTAGTAATCAATAAAATACCTATGTCGTATTTAGGACAGCCTGCCTGATTCACATCACAATGTGAGAAATTTACTCGTATAGATTTTTATGTGGTTTTCAAGATGTACTTGATAATTTAACCAAAAAAAGAATAATATTAATCGTTATTTAACTCAAATATATTAAATTATTTTCTCTTTATATTATGATATAAATATACAAATTATTGTCTTTAAGTTTTTTCACATTAAACCAAACAAAAAAAATAAAAAAGATTGAAATAAAAATTGTGAAACATTACCATCTTTTGTTTATTTCAGTTGTGTTTGTTTTTTAAGAAATCTTCTGAAAAGATGACAGCTATTTTGAATGGTTTCACTGTTTGAAATTATACCAGTCTACGAAAATTTGGAGGTGTATGAGATTTTACTGTCACTCGCCATTGCCGTATCGTCATCCGATTGAAATTCAAATCATTTATTCATTTAGGTAACACAATGTACACTAATGAACGTCAATAAAAATACATATTAAATGCTTCTAATTTTACATTTACTGCCAAGTGCCAGTACTCAAATCAAGGGCGTAGAACGGACGAAAAGAACTGGCAATAAACTCGCCGCCAATCTTTAATCGCCAAGTTTTTTGTTTTACAATTTTTTTGTAAGGAGCTGCAGCCATTACACCAGGTTCCACATCACATCTTTAAGTAATTAACTATAATAATTAAAATATAAAATTAAAAACGAAACGAACAAAACGAAAAAATAAAATTAAAAACAATGATTTGTCCTCTATCAGCAGTAGGCATGGTGAAATAGGACCACAATTCAAATTCAACTTGAACCACAACAATTTTCAACTCGATTTCATTATTAAAGCAGGAGTTTTAATTATTTTTTAAATTTCGAATGTCTATAATAGGTAAGCATAATAATAATAAAATCTATAGGTTCATATAATAAAACTGTAGAGGTCAAATGTCTGTACATAAAAAATGCTTATAACCGAGTCAGGGGGATGTAAGAAGAGTAATAGAACAAATCCCGATTTTTTCAATTTTTTTGTTTCTATGTTTGTCTGTTGTACGGGCTAATCTCCAAGACTGGTGGCCGATTTACATGAAATTTAGAATGGTGATATCTTCAACAATACCTCCATTTTATTTTATTTATTATAACATAATATAGGCTTTGTTTCATCGAAATCGGATGTCGAAAAGAAAAGTCATCATTTATGAAGCCCAAGCGAACGAAGTCGCGGGCATCAGCTAGTAATATATAATTCGGTAGGTAGGTACTTACCACATCAGTATTTTTTATGTATGATATACATATCCTCGGTATTATGAGGTGTGTGGACAGATTTGAGCGTTTATTTAAGACTAGCTGATGCTATTCTTAAATAAACGCTTTAAGATTTTACATAATTATAATTCATAGTTATTCACAGATTGTTAAATAGATAAATAAGCCAAGTAATTATAGTACAGTAATAAACACTGAATTCGCATATTTTGACGTTCAAAGAAACTTAAGTCAGGATCCGTAAATAATAATGATATCGTAAATATACATATTCTGATATGCAGCTAGTTCATATTTGTGTAATAATGTATACTATAAATAAAAACCGTAATACATTTTTTAAAAACCACTCGAATAAAACCTTCTCCTGTAATTTTTTTGCATTCGAAAAGATTTCAATAGTGATTTCATTATGGCTTCAGTGTCAGATTCAAAATTAATGTTAGATAACAATTAATCCATTAACATTTTCCAACACATCTACTAATGAGTATATACTAAAAATGTTTTTTAATCGAGTAGATTAGAGTAATAGGTGAGTTACCTGATGGTAATAACTTCGTGACTCAGATTTCTCGCGTTTATTTAAGATGTAAGAGAGTACGAAATCCAACTGTATTTCTTGTTCAGGACTGTATTTATATAACTTTTTATTCTTTTCAGCTATACGCTATCTAAAGAGACCTTCAGGGAAAACGGTTGCACTGCTTAATGACTACACATTTTATTTAGGAAGAAAACAAAGTGCAAACGATATTTGGCGATGCAGTTCGTATCTCTGTAATGCGCGTTTCAGTGCCACTAAAGATGGATATATGATACGATCTAATCTGGTACACAGTCACCCTCCATTGAACTATAAAGTAAAAGATGGGATATTTAAAAAGATTAATAAAAAATAATGGTAATATACAATATTGTTGAAAGGATGAATTTATCATTTATTTTATTGTATATTGAGTTGTAAATAAAAGTGAAAATATTTTGTTTCTTCTATTTTTTATAGCAGCATTAACTTATCAAGAGTAATCTACACTACTGGAAACAATTATTAAAGGAACAAGAAATTTTCCTGATTTTTCACCAAAGTTTGGAAGGCTATATCTCGTCTTTTATTAACGCGAGTATCACACATTTAAATAAAATACTGTATACCGGATTAAAACGCGATTTATTGTTTAAATTATTTATCCCGACGTTTCGGATGCTTTTCAGCAACCGTGGTCGCGGGAGACTGGCAGTACGACAATAAATCGCGTTTTAATCCGGTATACAGTATTTTATTTAAAAGGCTATATCTCGGTGAAAAATAGTTATATCGAGATAAATAGCATTTTGAAGCTTCATACTTCTACTTTTAAGATTTCGGTCCATTTTTCCTGTTATATATTTTGGTTATTGAGAAAATTAATGAAACATCTCGAAGGAATAAATTCGCATTTTTTTATTTTTTTCACTTGGAATTTTTCCAACTCATTTCAATGCTAGCATAAAGTAGCTTGTTTATTAAGCTTCAATTTCGTGTTTTATGTGCCTTTGTGAGATTTTTTATGCGGAGATATCGACGGTTGAATGAAAAAAGGCATTTTGATGCTTTTTTTTATCTCGATGTGACTATTTTTCACCGAGATACAACCTACTAACTTTGGTGAAAAAATGAGGAAAATTTCTTGCTCCTTTAATTGTTTCCAGTAGTGTGTGAAATGAATTATTTCTAATTATATTATGAACGTCATCCAGATGCTAAAACAATTAATGTTAAATATATGTATGAACGAATCAATTTAATTTTAGAAAATGTAACGTTTGATGACAATATTATTAAATTTCTACATTATTGACAGATACCCTTAGGCTTCATTCGCCAAATTCTATGCTTTTATTGCATCTTGGAAATGCGTGAATCCACCAATGTGGCTCTATGTATATAGGTAACATTTTATTGTTTTCAGTTCTACGCTATCTTAAGAGACCTTCAGGAAACACGGTCGCACTGCTTAATGACTATACTTTTTATTTACAAAAAAAACAAAAGGCAAACAATATTTGGCGATGCAGTTCAGGTTACTGTCATTCGCGTTTCAGTGCCACTAAAGATGGAGAAATGATCCAATCTAATCTGGACCACTGTCATCCTCCATCGAAGTATGTAGTAAAAAACGGAATGTATATAAGGATTTAATAAAACTAATGGTAAAAGACAATATTGTTGAAAGGTTGAATTTATCATTTATTGTATATTGCTCTAAAAATAAAAGCGAAAATATTTTATTTCTTTTATTTTTTACAGCAGCACTAAAACTTAGCAAGAGCAATCTGTGTGAAATGAATTATTTCTCACTATGTAATGTACATCATCCAGCTGCTAAAACAATTACAGATTGTGCTTTTCCCACAAAAAAGGATCCGTTCGGCGCTACAACTATATTTCAGAATACTCCCTTAAATTTTAATCCCTGTATCAGATCCTCGGTCTCAACATCTCGAATGTTGTCCAATTTCGCGGTAATTTGGACGCCAAGGCCCAATTGTCTTCAAAAAACTCGGGGTGCTCAACAAGACGAGACGATATTTCACATCGGATCACCGGTTGCAGCTATATAAAACGCAAGTACGGCCACATATGCAATATTGTTCTCACCTTTGGGCTGGAGCGCCCCAGGACCAATTGTCTCCTTTTGACTGCATACAAAAAAGGGCATATCGAATCGTCGGTGACCGAGAGCTTACCGAGCGGCTTGATTTGTTGGCTCTTAGGAGAGACGTCTCATCCCTGAGCATTATACCGCATCTAAAACGGAGAGAATTCACGGGGAGAAGGAGTTCTAGCGAAGTATTTGACATCATACCAGCTGCCGACTTCCATCATCGCACTACACGTCACAAACAGTCCTATCACCCTCATCATCTCGATGAATAGAAGTCGAGTACAACAAAACTATGGAATGAATTACCGCCATCAGTGTTTCCATCTGATTACGACCTCGTTAGTTTTAAGAGCCTATAAATTTTTAAAAGGCCGACAACGCATCTGAGACGCTTGAGTCACGGATGTTCATGGGCGTTGGTGATTACTTACCATCAGGTATCCCACCTGCTCAGTTGTCCGCTCTGAAATAAAAAACAAAATTTTAATATCGGAATGAATCAATTTGTTTACCAATAAAATATTAAGCTGAACTTGCTAATTTTAAACAGTTGTGACGTTTTAAGAAAACATTATGAATGTCCGACATCGTTAACATTCGCAAAATTCTATGCTACTATTGTATCGATGATTGAAAATTTCATAAAATGTTTACAGCATTGGTGTACTTTAAAACTGATTTTACAATATTCGTATGACATTAAAATCACTATGCTTTAAAAACGATTTATTGTCGAACTAATACTGACGAATAATTTATTTAATTAAGATAACATATTCCAAGACATTATTATCTTCTAATGAGTATTTACTAATTATTTTTACTACAGAGCCGATAATCGAGTAGATTAGAGTAACAGGTGAGTTACCTGGGGGCCTAGCACGAACAACTAGCGTAAAAGTTTTCGTATCGTCGAGCTGTCATTTATATGAAAATTCAAATGATTTCTCATACAACTGACAGATGAACGATTCGAATACTTTTTCGATAGCCGTTCGTGCTATGCCCTCTGATGATAATAACTTCCGCCAACGGAATTCGTGTCTCGCGTTTATTTAAGATGTAAGAGAATACGAAATCCAACTGTTTTTCTTGTCCAGGACTGTATGTACAGCACCATTTTTTTCTTTTCAGCTATACGCTATTTTAAGAGAACTTCAGGAAAAACGGTCGCAGTGCTTAATGACTGTACTTTTTATTTAGGAAAAAAGCAAAAGACAAACGATATTTGGCGATGCAGTTCGTATCTCTGTAAGGCGCGTTTCAGTACCACTAAAGATGGAGAAATGATCCGATCTAATCTGGTACACATTCACCCTCCATTGAAGTATGTAGTAAAGAACGGAATATATATAAAGATTTAATAAAAATAATGGTAAGAGACAAATTGTTTAAATGAAGAATTTATTATTTGTATGCTGAGTTAAAAATAAAAGCGAATATATTAGATTTCTTTTTTTTTAGCAGCATTAATTTAGCAAGAGTGTCTAAAATGATTGATGAATATATTTCTAATTACATATTATATACGTCATCCAGATGCTAAAACAATTAATGGTAAATATATGAATGAATCAATTTAATTTTAGAAAATTGTGACGTTTGATGACTATATTATGAAACGACCCTTAGGCTTCATTCGCTAAATTCTATGCATTTATCGCATCTTAGAAATGCGTGAATCCACCACTGGGGCTGTATGTACATATAATATATACTAGCTGACCCGGTATATAGTTTCTAAAAAGCAGGGGTTGATAATAGAAGAGTGAAAATATAGAGTTGTATGTATTTTTAATGCCATATTATAAAAAAATAAAAACAAAAAATTTCGTCCAAAAATTAAAAAAAAAAACTTAAGGGTGAACAACCCTTATTACTTAGGGGTATGAAAAATAGATAGTAGCCGATTCTCAGACCTACTGAATACGCATATAAAATTTGGTAAAAATCGGTAAAGCCGTTTCGGAGGAGTACGGTAACTAACACTGTGAGATGGAAATTTTATATATTAGATAACTTTTTATTATTTTCAGTGATACGCTATCTTAAAAGACCTTCAGGAAACACGGTCGCAGTGCTTAATGACTATACATTTTATTTAGAAAGAAAACAAAAGACAAACAATATTTGGCGATGCAGTTTAGGTTACTGTCATTCGCGTTTCAGTGCCACTAAAGATGGAGAAATGATCCGATCTAATCTGGAACACAGTCACCCTCCATCGAAATATATAGTAAAAAACGGAATGTATATAAAGATTTAATAAAAATAATGTTATAAGTTAATATTGTTGAAAGGACGAATTTATCATTTATTGTATATTGAGTTATATAGTATAAAAGCGAAAATATTTTATTTCTTTTATTTTTATATCTAAAACTTTGTAAGAGTATTCTGTGTGAAATTATTTCAAAATCATGTACGTCATCCAACTGTTATTTATCTGAATGAATCAATTAATCAATAAGTAAATTTTAAACAATTGTGACATTTGATGAAAAAAATATATTCGGATTTAAATAAAACTAACTAGTGCACATAATATTGTCTTTTATTAACGCGAGTACCACACATTTAAATAAAATACTGTATACTGGAGACAGGTCTCCCCGCGACCACGGTTGCTGAAAAGCATCCGAAACGTCGGGATAAATAATTTTAACAATATAAATAATAAATCGCGTTTTAATCCGGTATTCAGTATTTTATTTAAATGTGCAATACTCGCGTTAATAAAAGACAATATTAAACTATTGACTTGTCGATTTTGACAATTTATTAGATTGATCTGGTTTATTCTCTTAGAGATGTTAATTCATTGGCTTGCTCCTATTGGTATTTAGCCTCCTTGGCCTTGTTACTAAAATGATATGAATTGATGCAGAAACGATGCATAAAGTCCCAATGTAGATATAGGTTAGATACTCTCAAAAGAATTCACGTAGTTTGTCCACTCTGCTTACATAATCTATACATGATTCGTGCCCGCGCGATAACGACGTCTAGTAATGAGTTATTTATTTATCAAGCAAAACGTCATCAGCACAGCGGAACCAATACGACAAGTAACTTATATACATATTAACGGCCTTATTCATAAACGTATTATAAGCTTGATATATACGTTTTAAAATATTTTATAAAAAAGTCAATAGTTTATTCATTTTAAAGTTATTTTTGAATAGAACACGACTTGAAAACATAAAAACTCTCAGAGGACACATAAAACGAGGTATTACATACTAATTGTCTATTCTAGGTAGATATTCTTTGACATGTTCATTCGTGCCCGCCCGATTACGATGTCTACTCATTACGCTACCTACCACATTAACATTACATTTATTTTCAGTTAAATTTTACAAGAGACCTACAGGGAAAGTAGCCGCAGTAGTGAATAACTTCTCATTTTATCTAGATAAGTCTAGCATGAATTGGCGATGCACAAAACACATTTGTCGCGCTCGCTTCTCAATTAAGGATGGCATAATGGCCCGAAACAATTTAAAACATAATCATGATCCTCCACAGTTCATGATAAGCAATGGAGTGTATATAAAGCTTTAGTAAGCTTGTAATAGTTAAGTTTTTAGCCTGTGTTTGCATGTTGTTCCCTAGATAATGTAAGTGCGTGCTTCTATTTCACCATGCCTACTACCATAGAGGATAATCCTTCATTTTTTATTTGTTTCTTATTATAATTAATTACTTCTGCTGGCTGGCTGGTTGGTGCGTTTGATAGAACACCTACCGTGCGCATATATGGGTCGTGGATTCGAATCCCACCGGGCGACGTGCTTGTAATTTTCTGTAAGCATGTCTTCCTCATGTCTGGTAACTTCGGGCATTGAACGGGTGAGAGGATTGTCGAAATTCCGAACGGGTAACGAACATTGATGGAAAAAAAGTGCTTTTTCTTCGAGCATTCGGAAATCCATAGACTGAAACCGAAACACGTAATACTGCGCGGTTTTTTCATCTATAAACGGTGGTCTGTTACCCGGTTGTTAGTTGTTTTTGCTTGGGACTTAGAATTAAATTTTACAACCATTTTTTTAAATGTACATAGATTTATATACATATATAAAGGTATAAAATAATATTAATAATAATAATCTAAATAATTTATTATTTATTATTTTTGAGTATCCTTTCGGTACAAGCGCTCTATCTGCCGCGAATAAACATTTTTGTTTCATATAATAAGTATATTTGTAAAAACCACCGCAGAACAGGTGTTATCGTCATTTGAAGCAGTAATAAAAACAAAGTAACTAAGGAAAAAATATTTTCTTACAATTGAGTACGGCCCTAATTAACTGGTCATTTTTGTAATTTATATACAACTAGCAAAACGCCCCGGCTTTACACGGGTGCAATTTGGATGAAAAAAAAATGATAATATAGCTTTCTATTGGCGAAAGAATTTTTAAAATCGGTTGAGTAGTTTTTGAGTAAAATCGGAACAAAACCGAAAAATTTAACAAAATTACATAGTACTACCCCTCGCCGTATTGCTTGATGGGCTGCGTGGAGCCACACCGGCGCTATGGCGTGAATTTTTGTTTATATTGATATTTTTAATTTCGTAATATCTTTTGAATGGAATGTCCGATTTCAATATTCCAAAACTAATCAATAGGTATTGAAATAGTCTTAAATACGAAACAATTTATTTGGATAAGAATTTATACAAAGGTATGGATAGCATGGTCTGATTTTGATCGGCATTTCTATCAACTTTTAAAATGTAAAAAAGTAGTTATAGTATCATAACTACAATAGTTAGACCTATGGTCTCGCGAAGTTTATATGTTCTATAATATTGTACAACATTTTTTTGTTCTATCATCAATATTTTCCGCAGCGCATGCGACGAACAACATTTTTTGGCAATTTTTTTTACACCTCGGGTTGGTTTTAGTAGGAATTTCAAAGGATGTCTATTTTTTTCTAATAATAAATATAGCCTATGTTACTCAGCGATAATGTAGCTTTCTATTGGTGAAATAATTTTTGAAATCGGTCCAGTAGTTTTTAAGTTTATTGAATACATACAAAAATACAAATCTTTCCTCTTTATAATATTATTAGTAATTAGTATAGATAAGTTATAATAAATTAGTTATATTGTTTATATTTAGTTTTCTTACATATGCTATTTATTCTGTTTTAAACACATGTAAAATATTCTGTATTCACCACCCTCTTCAACTATTCAATTTCCATATAAGGAAATCTTTATCTTGAAGGATATCTGGAAGAAATTGCTAATAAGCAATAAGGCCGCCATTTATGCCTTAAGCCTAGTACATAAGTATCATTGTTTTATAAATTTCTTTTGGTGTTTAAAGGGTTAAATAAATTATGAAATATTTTCATTAGTAACTAAGCCTTATAGCCGTAAATACATACATACTTATATATATCACGCCTCATTCCCATTGAGGTAGGCAAAGATGACAAAATTCCATATATCCGATCCATGAGTGGTATTAACCTGGCCCTAACCGTATACCTCATGGGATTGGATAATTTTAAAGAAAATTGTTTTACTAACGATTACTGTTCCTCCACAGTCGTGTATATTAAAAGATCTTCAGGAAAACCTCTCGCTATTTTTGAAAATTACACATTTTTTGCGGATGAACGGAGCAAGGAAAAAACGTCTTGGAGATGCACACAAAATACTGCAAAAAAGCCTTGTAAAGTTTTCTTTGTTACTTCGAAATGTGGTGAAATAATTCGTAGAATACCACCGGCTTTAAGTCACAATCATCCTCCAATAAAGTTTGTTATTGAAAACGGAATATATATCAAAATTTAAAATATGTTTTTAGTTATGGCCGCTGATAAGCAATACAATGTCAAGTCCACAAGGTTGCCATTTTGAGAAAATTGTGTTTGTAGTTTTAATTAGGTTTTATTAAATTTCTTTTAAAAAATAACAGTTATTATTATTACAATACAAGTATATATAGTTTTTCTTGGTAGCATTCAAAGTAATAGTGAATTATTGTTAAATATTCTAAACATATAAATTTTTTGTGCCCACTAGTTTTTTCAATTTATGATATTAAAACGATTTAAATAATATATCTTTTTAACTGAGTACTCCAGCTCATAAGGAAGCGATTGGTATCAAAATTTACATTTTTATCATTTTGTGGCTTGACACTGTATTGCTTAACAGCGTCCATATATGAGCCCTGACTTGTAGTTATGTAAAAACAAAGTCACTTATCACCGTCTGCCTCTCTGTACGCTTAAATTTTCAACTACACCACTGATTTTAACACTGTTTTCATCACTATATATAGAGGAAGGTTTTTACGTTCAGTTTAATATTGTTTTATGTTCATTTGTTGAAATATCGATAGATAGACATTTATTCACAGCAAACACACGCACATACAAAGATAACGACTATGAACAAACATCAAGGACGAAAGGGAAATTTAAAAATAAAATTAACATATAAAGTTTAAGAACTAAATCCTATTTTCTACAATCAAACAATCTATGCGGCAGTGTGCTGCCATGAAAAGGAAGGCTACTTAAATATGACGATAATTTTTAAATGTCGAAAGATCAAGCCGACTGCTTTCATGAAAATGCTGACTTGATCTTTTTTTGCAAAATTTGCGTAGGTATATATTTTGTTAAAGGCAGGGCTCGGAACCGGTTCATTTTTATTTTCCAAAATTCGTATCTGACTGAGATACCATGATATTAGTTTTAAAGAGTAATGCACACTAAACTAACCACACTAATTTTTTCATTAAATTTAATTAAAAACAAAAAAAAAGTTTTTAAAAACCTTTATTATTTCGGTTAAGCTCCCATAGTAAATTAACCGGTTTCCGAGCTCTGGTTAAAGGTAGTGTTTTACGTTTCGTTACGATAAGTTTTTTAAACTTCGTTTTCTTCTATATTTTTATAATACAACTCAATACGCTAGGTAATTTGGTATTTTTCGGGCATTTTTTAATGCATACACATAAAGTAAGTGAAACAGACGGTAGTTTAAAAAACATAAATCACTCACATTTCAAGTTTGTAACACAACTTACATGAAATGCATGGAATTACACTTAAGAGTTACTTCTTAAGACTTTTTTTCTTTATTATTTCCCATTTAACAGACTAATTTTAGTTCACGAGTTCTCTCCGTTTAGCTATCTTTTTTAGAATATATAATAAAATATTATTCTTTTGCGTTTTTTCTTATGAATATAACATATTCTTTTTTTACAGTTTTAGGTCTCCCATACATATGCGAAGAAACAGTCACATACCTTAAAAATCCTGCAGGAAAAAAGA
Source organism: Anthocharis cardamines (assembly GCA_905404175.1). Lineage (NCBI taxonomy): Eukaryota > Metazoa > Arthropoda > Insecta > Lepidoptera > Pieridae > Anthocharis > Anthocharis cardamines. Next base: position 9,999,033 of record FR989959.1, read on the forward strand.
TTGCCATCTTTAAAAAATATCCCTTTCATGGAGACGAACGTGGAAAAAGCACGAACTCTTGGCATTGCAGCAGTAATATAAAAAATGCTTGTAAAGCCCGTTTTATAACACAAAAAAGTGGCGAAATGATTCGTTTTAATGCAGATCACAACCATGCCGCACCTAAGTTTGTTATCAGAAATGGAATATTTATAAAAATTTAAATTTTTAAATAATATGTATTCCAGAATTATTATTTTGTTATTAAATTAAACGAGTCCATAATAGAACTAAAATGGTCTTTATTTTATATATTTGTACCCCTTAGTACATTAAGGAATGACGACGTCCACAGATATTTCTAGGTATTCATCTACACTAATATTATAAAGAGGAATCATTTGTATTATTAAAAAAAAAAAAATTGTATGTTTTTAACGAATAAACTCAAGAAATACTGATTTTAAAATTAAAATAATTAATTAATGTAGCTAAGTAAGTAATTAAAATAATTAAAAAATATATATTTTATTTTTTGTTCCATTGTTTGATTTTGTATTGCATTCGTGAGAAGCCATTTAAACATTTTGTAAAACAAAAAACTTGGCGTTTAAAAAGAGTTGGGGAGAGTTTATTGCCAGTTCTTCTTATCCGTTCTACACGTTCTCGTACGTTCGTTTGTAAAAAAGTTAATGATGTTCAATAAACACAACAAAAATGTGTACCCTTACAATGGAGACAATAAGATAAATGTAATACTATCTTAGTAAGAAAGATATAATTTAGTAAGTTTAGGATACAAATAAACTGTTTATTATTCTTAATTCTAAGGCTAGATTGCATACACTCTCAGCGCTTCGTTATTATAAAAAAGAATCTATGTTTTTGGAGTTGTTTTTTTTTTTCGTCTGGAGTCAGCGCAGTAGTTTTCTCTTTCCATTCTCATATTTCACTCGTTGTATCATGATTTTTAAAACCAGGGCCTTTACCCTGGCTATAGATACACTGAAAGAAAAAAAAAAGTTCTATTGTTTCCATATGTGTAAAGGAAACATGTTGCTTCTTGACTGTACACATATTTCATTGAAGTTAAAGAAGTTCAAACAAAATTAATTAAAAAAAGTATTTTTTCGGCAGAGTGATGCCATCATCCAGCATAGTTTGAACTTAGTTTTTATTTAATTATTATATTAATATTACCTTTTCTTTCAGTTATATATGCTATGAATTTGTCAAATAAGCAGATAGCAGTATTGAATGGCTACTGCTTCTACCCGAATGAGCGTAATAAGCTTACAACAGAGTGGCATTGCTCCAGAACAAACAAATGTAAGGCACGATTTCTAACATCGAAGGACAAAACAACTTTGCTGAAGGCTAACACAGATCACTGTCATACTCCGCCAAGATTTATTATAAGAAATGGAGTGTATATTAGACTTTAAGCAGTGTTTAAAGTTGAAGAAGTTGGTGTACTTTACTAGCGAGCTTTTATTAACTTCTAGCGGTGTTACTACTATATGTTATCATGCCAGAATGTTGGCTTCAAAAATAAAAAATATTTCTATATTTGAATATGCTATTTTCCACATCTACGGACTTACTCATAAACGCTTGATATAGCTAAAGTATGTTTTGTCTCACTCTATAGAATATAAAAAGACTACAAAACGAAAGAAACAAATCATACGTTTACTATCAAGCTTATACTACGTTTATGAGTAAGACCGTTATTCTATATATGTACCAGGGTGAATCAAAAAGTTCTTAGAAGTGCATATATATGAAACCTTTTTGGATCAAGTTCGATATTCAAATTAAAGAGTGTCTATCACACTATATTTATGCAGACTGTCACTTGTTTTTGTCAGTTCGTTCGCATGTAATAAATTTTTTTGTGCAACGAGTTGCTAAAAAGTCAAAATTATGGATAAAAGTGAGTTACGTGCGGTGATAAAATATCTCAGTTTGAAAAAAATGTCTACGAAGGAAATTTTTTTGGACATTCAGCAGACATTAGGGGGTGATGCTGTACCCTATTCTATGGTTGCGTACTGGGTGGCTGAATTTAAAAGAGGTAGATCAAGCTGTAAAGATGACCCGCGTTCTGGGCGGCCTTCAACCTCCGTTACAGAAGAAAATGTCAAAAAGGTTGAGAATCTGGTTTTGGAAGACAGAAGAATGACTATAAAACATATAGCTGAGATCCTAAAGATATCTTTTGGTAGCGTTCAATCCATTTTAATTGATTCACTGGGGTTCAAAAAAGTGTCTGCAAGATGGGTGCCACGAATGTTAACCGACGAAAACAAAAAGCGACGTTTGGAAATTTCCAAGCGTAATCTCGAAATGTTCCAGCGTGATTCGGATAATTTTTGCCGTCGTCTTGTCACCATGGATGAAACGTGGGTCCACCATTTTGATCCTGAAACTAAAAGACAAAGCATGTCTTGGAAACGACCATCCTCTCCATCCATCAAGAAATTTCGAGTTGCTCCTACCGCTGGCAAAGTTATGACCTCTGTGTTCTGGGATAGTGAAGGAATCCTTTTTATTGATTACATGCCAAAAGGCCAGACGATTACTGGACCCTATTATGCAAATTTAATCCCGAAAGTGCGTGAAGCGATTAAAGAAAAACGTCGTGGAAAACTGTCTTTGGGCGTGTTGTTCCTTCAAGATAACGCTCCTGCTCATCGATCGGAAGTTGCGCTCAACGCAATCCGCTGTGCTGGCTTCAATCTCCTTGACCACCCACCATATTCTCCGGACTTAGCCCCAAGTGATTTTCACTTATTTCCAAAATTAAAAGAGGAAATTCGTGGAACAAAATTTCACGATAATGACGCGGTTATAGCTGCCGTAGAGGACTTTTTCGAGAGTCAAGAAAATAATTTTTTTTCACAAGGAATAAGGAAGTTAGAAACGCGTTTAAATTCTAAATGCATTGCATTGGAGGGAGAAAAATAAAATATTATTATTTAAATCTTTGCATTTTTTAATATTGATTCCAAGAATTTTTTGATTCACCCTCGTATGTCACTGATTTGCAGTGGATATTAATTATTACAAATAAACTCTAAGCGTACATGACGTGAGATATCAATTGCGGAAGATGGCGGAGTTCAGTAGGTCTATTACCAAAATCGAACGCAACGAACGGAACGAAACGAAAGAACAAAAAACATCGTATTTTAACTTATTAACATTGACATGTATATTGTTGATCGAAGCTTATTAAGAAATGATGTTCAATTCTATTTACGAACATACGAGTAGTTAAATGTCAAACGAAAGACAATATTATCTTATTGCGAAAAACGGATTGATCATCAGATTCGTAATAGAAAAATGTACGATCCGTCAGCCGATACTTCGTATTTTGTTTTGGTAATAGGCCTCCCGAGCCGAATTTATATTAAAATTAATTTTCTGTAGGTATATATTTTTTTTCCTGAATTTTTCCGATATTGTTCCTAGGATAATATACATAAGTCGAATAATTAAAATGGACAAATCGTTTTGATAAAACAAAGTCGTTTTATTTTAAATTCCTAATCGCTGACCGGTGGTAAGCGCGATGCGTTTATCACTGGAAGTCCTGGGTTCGTATCCCGAGAAACCAATATTTAAAAAATTTGTTTCGCTTAGGCAAAGGCATCACTTACTCGCCTGAAAAGAAAAATAATCAGTGAAACCGACACAGAAATGGGTCTGCCCTTATGTCAATTAGGTTAATTACTTCAAAGCATTGTTTATTAACAGTTACTTTTGAAATCGGTGCCGCTCCGTACCGTTCGAAAATTTGTTGCAAAAGCAGGATTAAACTGTCCATCTTGGCTGGCACCGACTCCAAAAATGTTAATAAATAATGCTTTGAAGTAATTAAAATATTATTTTTTACTTTTTAGTGCGAGTTGTAGTTTTGAAGTCGGTTTTTGTTTTTTTGCTTAAAAATATTTTTTTTTCAAATTTTTTGTAGGAAGTGTATGTATTTAAGTTCATTAATCCTTAGATAATAAATTAGTAGACCTACCACTAAACGTGCTGCTCAAATGAGACAGCGCAGTGAAAGGAACAACAAAGCAAAACATCATCTACGTATAAGATTTTTTTTGTTATTGTTGATTTTCTAAAAAAGCACCAAACCAATCCCGATAAACCACCTCTGAAATACCCCCCAACCAAACAAAAAAAGAATCATCCAAATCCATCCATAACTTGCGGAGTTATCGCGTAACAAACATACAAAAAAAAAAGCAACATACAGACGAATTGAGAACCTCCTCCTTTTTTGAAGTCGGTTAAAAATCATTTGAAATTTCATACAAATGACAGTTCGACCATACGAATACTCTTTCGATACTTGTTCGTGCTCACCCCTCTGAATGTAACAGTTATTCGATTTCTTGTTATTTCCAGTTACCTTCGCATCTAATACTATGGACAAAAAAGTTGCAATACTGGATGAATATACGTTTTGTCTGGATGGCTACAGTAAGACAACACAAAGATGGAAATGTAGTTATGGAAACGGTTGTAAAGCGAGGTTTATCTTATCGAGAGGTTTGTTAAAGCGAGTTACAGGATCACATAATCATATACAACCTAAGTTTACAATTAAGCATGGATATATATTTAAACATTAATCTATACATATAATAAAATTGTAGAGGTCGAATGTCTGTACATAGAAAAAATGCTAAAATCCGAGTCAGGGGGATGTAAGAAGAGAAATAGAACAAAACCAGACTTTTTTAATTTTTTTGTTTCTCTGTCTGTTTGTACCCGGGGCTAATCTCCGAAGATACTGATGTTCATGCAATTTACAAAATATATTAAGCAAAGCCCGGGGCAACATATGTGCTTTGTTTCATCGAAATCGGTTGGCCGAAAAAAGCTATCACCGAAACGTCGGGATAAATAATTTAAACAATATAAATAATAAATCGCGTTTTAATCCGGTATACAGTATTTTATTTAAAAGTTATCATCATTTGAAGATTATTTTAAAGGCACCATATCAACAAATTGCAATGCAAACTGACTCGCGTCGAACTATTTCAAATTATCAGATGTCAATAACTGTTTGATATGTAAATTAAATAGTTTGATTATTTCGCCACTTTCAATATATTATATTCGTGAAATAGTGAATATGAATATATCATATGAAGAAAAGCTCAGCTTAAGATGAAGCCCAGGCTGGCATCAGCTAGTTATGAATAAAAGAATTCCAGGGTAGATGGGATGTAGATATTGTAACTAGTTACAAGCTATGAACGCTAATTCTGTGTATTTATTTATATAAATATTTGATAATTCATTGACGTAGTAAACTATGTCAATATAATAATATTATTATATTGAATACATTTATTTTAATAATAAAAGTTAATTGTATTGATTATTTCTTGAAATAAATATTGTTAAAAGTAAAATAATAGTTATTGATATTGTGGAGTCACGAATGGTGAATCTCAGCAATATAATATTACTGAAAATCAGCGTAATTCTACTGATGTGGAGGTTATCAACTCTCACGATGATTTTCAGTAATCCTCCAGATGGCAGATGAAATCGAGGAAGAGACAAAATATAATAAAAAAGCCAAATAAAATAATACTAGATAATTATTTATATACAAAAGAAAAACATAACAAAATAATGTTATTATACGTTATATATTTATACTTGTTATACTTTCTTTTTAAATCATTAGAATCTGATTTTATAGGCTTATTTTAGCAAGTCTTAAAATGTCTATAACCCTGATAATGCATTAATGGTTATCAAGAGATAGAACAAGCAAAGTTTGGGGTGTATTCAGGGGTGAACTGTACTTAATTGCTGAATATAAAATTATACTAACTGGTGGTGGTCTGAGGCTTTAAGGCAACAAAGGAGTGGAGGCCCCAAATTATTTTCCAAATAAAATGTTTGTTTTTTGATATTTAAGAACAATATAATCATGTTTTTACACAGTAAAGTAGGTAAAGGTAATACTTATATGCAACAAGTAAGAAACTTGGATCGTGTAAATTGGCATTATTGTGGTGAAAATTTACCTAACTCACCACGCTGTTTATCAACCATTGCCTAGCCAACTCACTGATGTTTGCATTTAAATAATATTTAACAATAAGTAAAATTAACAGACTAAAGTTAATTGACTGAATAAATCGTGTATTACAAAAGTAAACCAATATATTATTACATTCTTCATTAATAATGGGAATTGGTTTCAGTCATAATAGCTATGTCGGAAATTGGAAATGAAGTGGCCTTGTACCAAGGTTACACTTACCGCCGCAACAGAGAGTACCCCAACAAGTGGCGCTGCAGAACAAACGCGTATTGCCGCGGGAGACTGACCACGGACGACAACGACCAGTTGGTCCGAGTGACCGCGGTACACAGGCATCCGAGAGCAGCTTACTATGTTGACAAGGGTATTATTTATAAAATATAAATAAGATCCACACACGCAAATTTGGTACCGAGACCAAAAACCAACAATTTACGAGAAACTATTCGTATCCTGAATCAGAGGGAAGGCCCTGAGGATAAGTGCTAGGGCACGAATAATAATACATCAATAACAATAAATAACGTCTGTCACTTGTATGAACTTTCAAATCATTTCTCATACAACTGACAGATTGACGATTCGAATACTTTTTCGATAGTCGTTCGTGTTAGGCCCTCTTAATTCTTAACGCTTTCGCGGACAGAGCGTGATTGTACGTCATTATTTGAGATTTGTTACGGCACAACATTTGATGACATTCAAAAACAGAATATTATTTACGGCAGAACCTTTTTGTGTGATTCTAGAATTTTAATCTAGTTTAACCCATTAAGCGCCAAAATGAAACTAGCAGTATTTTAAACTCAAATCGTTTATTTTCTAATTATTTGTGACATTATTAAATACAAAAGAAAGAAAAAAGAAATGGTTTTCTATTTTGGAAAGTTTTAGAAGGGTGTACTCGCATGAGTACAGCAGCCACTTAGCGGTGCAAAATTTCAAAACACTATCTTCATATGCACAATGTTTTTAAGCAGGTTTTATATTGCTCTCGCATGAAAAATCGCACAACGCAATTGTTTTTCGAGTTTTTGAGGGTAGTTGCCTAAGCCAGTGTTCGCAAAATCTGACACTGTTGAAGATGTGGGGAGATTTTTACCTTGGGTTGCTTGATGCAAATAGTACCTTGCAAGATTGCGCCTAAACAACAACTGGTTCATATCATCATGGATGCTGAGAATACATAAACGCCCAGGCAGTAGCTTTATATACGTCTATTATATATGTGCATACAACGCATTCCCTCTTTTTTTCCATGAATAGCAATTCTGTAGAGAGATATGGATTGATAAAGTTCATCTACTTCACCCATTCCTTTATTATAATTTTATAACAAACTAGGAATACCTACATCGACTCTTTCGCGCCTTATATTACACCATCTCTTTCACCACACCTAGTGGTTCAATCGTATAAACGCTATTATCTTTCTATCTAAACAGCAATAACTCATATTTTGTTCTGTCGATATATATAGTTATTGGCAGCATGTTTTTCTTTCTTCATATCTTGTGTACTCTTCAGGGGACATTTCTTTGTCCTGCTTTCACGAAATGTAAGATTATAACTAGAAAAAAATATGTCAAAAAAGAATTTGTGATCTGTGGGATCAGTTTCTAGATTTTCGAAAAGTGTTTTGACAACTCTTGACCCAAGAGGCTCATTAGTCTAATTGGCAGGTTTTCCTTCGTATACATTATTTTACGGGGTGATTGACAAAATATTATATTCATTTATTATGTACGAATAATTCAAAATTCCCGACAATGTATCGAGGCAATGAAGCAGACACAAAATCTTCATCAGATCTTTCTTCTTCATCCGTCACCACGCTCGGAGGTGGAGATATAATGGCTAAATTATAGTCGCCGTCTTCATCACTGTCTTCAATAATAACTTGAACAGCTTATTCTAACCCCTTGTAGTTGTTAACAGTTGTAAAACGGTTGGAAAATATTGTTAGTAAGCTGAACAAAAATAAAGATTTTTCTGATATGCATGTTGCCGCTGTACTTGATCGAGTACAGCAATGTTCACTTCTACAAATTTTCACGAATACTAGCAATTTACTTATTTTCTGTAAATAGTTATATACAATAGTGATTACTAAATAGAAATATTTAAGGTAGATGATCTAGAAATTAAATTTAGCTATCGTAAATTATAATAAAGTACACTTACCTACAGTGGCATAATGTCTCGTCAATATATAATGCTCTATTTGACACATTTTCAAGGTTAGCCTCATAATATATACATATTTTGATTTAGTGATTATTAAAAAAAAAATACTATCCCCAAACACTTATGAAATCGATCGAATGTAAAAGCTAGGTTACAAAAACTAACTGTACTCAAACGAGTACGGCGGCACTAAATGGGTTAATCGATTACCTCTTTAGGTCTTCCGGGTCTTCCGGGTCTAACATGACACTTAAAACTGGACTTCTAAAATCTAAGCAGATCTCTTGTATATCAAATTTGTTTATATCGAGATTTCTTATATCTTAGTTTGTCTTCACTCGTCCGCGAGATATCTCTTGATAGTCATGCTAGCTGGGCAGATCCATGTTAATGGTAAATGGGCCTTTAAGCAATTTCATAAAAAGCCCAAGCTCAAAGTATTCGTATCCGCAATCATTCGTTTGTGTGCGTCTGTGCAATTTCCACAGATTTTCATACAGCAAAGTTATTATGGGCTTGGGCCTTTGAATATTAAAATTAGTAACAATATCCACATAATTTGACAATTTCTTCTATTTTTCTCTTGTAGATAATTCTCTTGGTACTTAATAAAATTTTATGATGATGGTGATTTACTTTTTATTACTTCCCCGCTTGAACATGAACACAAATGTTGATGTTCTACACTTTTTTTTAACATATCACCTCACTTAACTAATTACATAGTTTTTAAATAATCCTTTACTGAGGTCTGTTTGTATGCAATTTATATGGGGAAAACGCGGGCGGATGGTGCCGGATTTTTAAGATTCTACTGTACTTCTATAATATTTTTAGTTATTTACGTGTTTATTATTGACTTTGATTATTGACGATTCAAGACTGAATCGTGAACTGGTCATATCGAATATGATACGACTTTACTAGATCGAGATCGGACTGACAACAAACTGTGAACGGCATTATTATAGTGAGTATCGGCTCTTATACCAATGTTAGGAGCGTGGACTGTATATTATATATTTTGAGTTATAACTGCGATTTTTGACTTTATTAAATGTGTGAGACACGAATACACGACAAAAGACTTCCGATACAATAGAAGTGTTGCCATTTTATGAACTTAAAACTACCATGTTAATTTATATTTGTGTTGCCATTAATATATTGCCGCCCCAAACATACAACAAAAACATGGGATACAATATCTTTGTACGTTTATGTATAAACAAAAATAAAATTACTGACAATCTTTAAGATATAACTTAGCACAGAAATACAATTTAAATTTGGATTACAATCTTGTATAATGCAATACAGTGTAAGACAAAAGCAATGGAAATTAATGATTCATGAGTCAAGGAATAAGGATTATTTTTCAGTTATCATTGCACGTAATATGCGATGCACATCAGCACAAATGGCGATGCAGTAGTAGCGGTTATTGCAAAGGGAGAGTTATAACCAACGAAAAAGACATGGTTAAAAGGGCCACAGTAGAACATAATCATCCAAGGACCAAGTATATCATTAGGAATGGAGTTTTTAAAAAATAAAAGTTTAGTAAAAGGTCAAGAACTTAATTTTGGTATACTCGACGGCAAAAAATATTTTATTTTTTTATTTTATGCTAACTTATATGTTAATAAACAACTTATATCGTCATATATTAATAAGAGAAAAGATTTGGATTTTTGTATTATTGTACGTTATGAATAAACTCAAAAACTACTGAACCGAATTTAAAAATTCTTTCACCAATAGACATGTACATTATCAGCGAGTAACATAGGCTATTATTTGTGTAGGTATAATACATCTACATTGCACTCGTGAGAAGCCGGATGCGTTGCTTGTTTTAAATAATTGCGATGATGACTTGTGAAGAAAATTTTCTTTTTACTTCCCGAATTAAATAAGTATTATCTAAACAGGATAACAGACTCTTAAAAGACTACTTTAACCTGAATCGATGCATGTATATACATATATACTATATAAACGTTATTTTTTCCAGTTGAAATAGTGCAAGACGTTCGAGGTGCAAAAGTGGGTGTATGCAAAGGCTACACTTTCCGTCTGGAGCGACCGAATATATGGCGATGCAGGACTAGTACTTACTGCAAAGGGCGAATTAACACTGACGATAATCATAGAATCCTACAAGACAACGTCAAACACATTCATACTAAGGGAAAATTTATAGTTCTCAATGGAGTCATTAAGCGGGTAAATGGAAAGAAAAAACCAAAGCAAGATCCAGATGTTTGTTATTTTGACGAACTGTTTGAAACAACCCTTCAATAGGTGCATTTTATATTTTATAATCTTCTTCTTAATCTTCTATTCTAATATTATAAAGAGGAAAGATTTGTATTTTTGGATTTGTCTATGTTATTAATAAACTCAAAAACTACTGGACCGATTTTAAAAATTCTTTCGCCAATAGAAAGCTACATTATCAGCGAGTAACATAGTGTGTACATTGCACCCGTGTGAACCCGGGTATTTTATAATATGGCGATACACAAAGTATTAAAATCGAGTGTCTATTACTCGTAAAACGCACATGTGTTAGGATTATTAGGGTACCTTTTCAGAATGTTATTTTATTATCTTATAAACTAGAATTAAAAGTGACATTTGTATTAAAAGAAAATAATGAAAGTTTTTTGAAACATTTTTAACTGATTAAAACGCGATTATTTTTATCATATGAAAGTTGTTTCATTTACATATATGATTATCTTGTTAACATAAACTATTTTAGAAATGATTATTTTTGTATTAACCAATTGTATTGTTCATTAAATAAACCCCCATTTGACTATAATGTTTTTTTTTAATGAATATACAAAAATAATGATAATACAAAGTAAATTTACGGTATCGAATAAACTAAACATAGACATTGCTTTATATAAAAAAATAATTAACTATTAATACTCGATTACTAATTTCTACCAATGGTTGTACATAGTTAGAGTGTAATATGCGCATTGTTAGAAAAAAAAGTGTTCTTGTCAAACAAAGCTATCTATGTACGAACATCAGTTAAATAGTTCCTTTATTTTAGACTTCTTGACTGCACCACATTTTTTTTGTTTTCAGTGAAATGGGTAAAAAAAATATCGGGTACACAATTAGCTATTATCGATAACTATACGTACTACTGCGGCGTCAAATCGAAGACTACGAGTGCTTGGAGGTGTACTAAGGGCGGAATTTGCAGAGCCAAGTTCACAATTGACAACGAAGATAAGATAATAGTTCGCGCTGACTTACATCACAACCATCCGCCGCCTAAATTTGCTATTATAAATGGAATTTTCTTCAAAGTATGAACTTTGAATGACTTTTTCTGAAATTTTATAATTATAAGTCATTCATAAAAAAATATTCTAACGTTTGCATGCATGCAATACTAAGTGTAATGGATTGAGTAATAAATTAATTTGATTTTTTCATTATTTTTATCTCTGAACACAATTGACCTTGTTATTAATTTAAAGAGTCAACGATTTTCGTTCTTAGGTTTATTTTAATATAAATACATAATATGTAATAATGGTGCCAAATGATCATCTTATGACCGAATTCTCATCGGTTCAAATTTAAAGTGTACCTAAAAGTATATCTAACCCTTTCATAACAAAGGTAAAATGAGTAAAGGCAGGCAACGCATCCTCAAGACCTCTGGTGGATGTCCATGGGCGGCGGTAGTCACTTACCATCAGGTGACTCGCCTGTCCGTTTGCCCCCTATAATATAAAAAATAAAATAAATAAAAACAGAAACATTTTAAGAAGCCCTCACGTTTTGATTAGCGTTTCAGTATTCCGGGGTTAGAGAGAGAGAGAGAAGGAAATAAACCTAAAAATGGAGCATCTAGCAAACATAGATTAAAGGCGAAAATTTTAATGTTATTACCTTAAAATACTATGACTTTTATCGGATTCAACGGAAGTTTCGAATGCCTTCCAGCAAACGTGGTAAACGGGCAGTCTGAAAAGCAGCAATCGCGTGTTCATCCATTAAAAGTACACATTTTACTAAAATGTGTGATACTCGCGTTAAAAGACAATAAACACCTTGTTAAATGATCACTTTTTAGTTTTATTTTCCTAAGTGACTTTATATTATAATTTTAATTGGCTTTGATGTATTATAAATATTCCAAACTGATAGCCTTCTACAAACTCTACTACTCTACAGCCGGCCTAGCATGACAACCACGACAAAATTTTGTTGACCGTTTTCTCGTGTTTTAATCGATTATCCCTTAATGTCTTCCGGATCACACACACTTAAAAATCGACTTCTAATGTCAAAAGTAGAGATATTTGTTGATCGAGATATCTTTTCTATCAAAGTAGTCGATGTCGAGATATAATATATCGAGAAATGTTATATTATAGTTTGTCTTCACTCGTCAAAGAGATATCTCTTGATGGTCATGCTAGGCGGGCTGTATTCCTTCCACTTATTTTATCAATCTTTTACTTTCAGATCTACAACCAATGATTTATATAACACACACGGGAACGAAGAAAATGCTTCTGGGTGGCTACAAGTTTAGGGTTAACAAAGAGAACCCAGTTTCTAAGAAGATCAGATGGAGATGCGCATCTCACGACAGAAGTGGGTGTAGGGCTTTGGTCCATACAATAGGGGAAAGAATTGTGTATACGGCGAATGAGCACACGATTTTTATGTGATAATAATAATAATTTATTTATTTCACCACTTTTATATGTACGAGTATATACAATAATTCGTATTAATGAAGTGAACCTCTGGCCTCCTAGCTAGGGAGTTCCTGTGTTAAGGAGGCCAGTTCCAGTGTGATGCTATCATTGATTAATTTTACCGTATTCTGTCATTACTTCTCAATATACCTTCCTTATAAGCGACACTATCCAATGGTGCAATACAGGGCTGTTTTTTTTTTCAAAGTCAATGAGTTCGATTCCTAGTTAGGAATATTGATTTTTCAAAAAGCATATGATGCATAATATTCTCTTTTATTAACGCGAGATTTACACATTTAAATAAAATACGCGATAATATCAACTTATTAGATCGATTCCAAAGTGAAATATTTAAAACAAATAAGAGAATTTGAAGAGACTTATAAAATAATCTAATTCTGGGATAATACTAATAATATTATTAGTTTTTCATCACCTTTCGGTCTAGGAATAGCGAAAAGTACTCAAAGGAGTACGAGGCCGATTTTCATGAAAACTAAAACTGCGTCATATGCTTTTAAATAAAATACTGTATACCGGATTAAAACGCAAAATTAAAAAATCAGACAACTGTCATCTTTCTGTCTGTCCGTGACCACGGTTGCTGAAAAGCATCCGAAACGTCGGGATAAATAATTTAAACAATATAAATAATAAATCGCGTTTTAATCCGGTATACAGTATTTTATTTAAAAGCATATGACGCAGTTTTAGTTTTCATGAAAATCGGCCTCGTACTCCTTTGAGTACTTTTCGCTATTCCTAGACCGAAAGGTGATGAAAAACTAATAATATTATTAGTATTATCCCAGAATTAGATTATTTTATAAGTCTCTTCAAATTCTCTTATTTGTTTTAAATATTTCACTTTGGAATCGATCTAATAAGTTGATATTATCGCGTACATAAACGTAATCTTACTAAGTATATTAATTGTCAAAAAACAATATCCTATGATATTAACCTTTCAAGCCTTCATTGTAATAATAATATAATTATATTATGTAATTAAATATAAGTATATAGGTAATATATTATAATGAAAAATCTTGTACTTTTATTTATAGGATTTAGCAAAGGCTGTCAAAACAGAAAGCAGTTAATAAACTAGATGTATCAAATGTGAAGTAACCTGTATTTATTTTACACAAAATTACAGCTAATTTATTGTGGTTAAATGTTTGTAAATAATATTATGTAAGAACAATTCTCACTTTTAGAATTAAAGTGACAAAACACGAAATATTGACAAAATTACTTTTATTCCTATACACACTTTCTAATCATAAAAAAATGCCTTATATTATCAGAAAAATGATGACATTAACTTATTAAAATTATATCATAATGGCAACTAGTACTAAAAATTGTCCATAGTTTAAATTATATTTTAAGCAACCGCTTTGGTAACCAACAAAAAAAAAAGATTTTGCATCTTGGCCACTTCAACTATAAATATAATCGCACATTGTTCATACTTTCTTGACATACATGTTTTTACTTTCACAGTTCTAGAGATTTTTTTTAAATCAACAAAGTTTACATTTATTTTGTTTTACTTTCAGTTATAATGTTCCAAACCAAGCAAGGCTGGGCGCTCATGGCAGACGGATATCGATTCGTCAAACGGGCTTACGTGTCGAAGTATAGTAACAAGTGTAATTGGCGCTGTTCTATGTCAAACACATGTAAGGCGAAGATACACACGATAAAAAATCGAATTACTCTTTTCAAAAATGAACACAGCCACGATCCTCGTTTATTAGAGAGTATAAGAGGAATTGTACTTAAATTCGACAAAGATTGTTTTATGTACTGATAAAAAGGTGTAAGACCAGATGAACGTATCTACAAAAATCCCAAAAATAGTTTTTCTTAACTTTGTAAACCTTTAATATTATAAAAATGTACCGATATAAATATTTTTTTTCGTCAATTGTATACTACATATCTGTATTAAAAAGCTGGTAAAATTTTAAGTGCCGAATTTTTACAGTATTTCTAAGTCTCTTGTAAAATTGAGAAAATGTAGATATACAGTAAGGTGCAAAACTGAGTCAGTACCTTACATTTTCGTGTAAAGTTATGTTATTAATGTAGTATTAATTGTTAAATAATAAACAAATCATATCATTAAAAACTACATTTATTTATTATTTTTACTATAAAGTCTGATAAGCTTAAACATATTTTTGGTTTTAAATTTCCGCAAATACAATTGGTTCACTTTTGCACCAGTTACAAGAAATACTGATTTAATTATTTCAATATTTGGTCCAAAGACCTTTTGCTTTTTTAACAGCATACATTCTGTTTTCCATACTTTTCACAAGCTTTTCACAGTAATCAGGTGGAATTTTGTACCACTGTTCTTGTACACGGTCCCATAGAATGTTTAAGTTCGATGGTGGTGCTTTATATTCATTTAAAAGCATGCTTTTCAAGTATGCCCATAAATTTTCTATGGGATTGATATCCGGACTCTGAGATGGCCAGGGCAGGACTTGAAACTCTTGCTTATTTAGCCAATTTTTTACTATTTTCGACGTGTGCTTGGGGTCATTATCCTGCTGGAATACTACTTCATTTACATGATAATATGGCATATTTTCAACAGCTTCCAACAAATGTGTCTTAAGAATATTGCGGTACATTTTTCCATTCATATTTCCTTCGATTTTGTAAATTGGTCCAACCCCATAAGCTGTAAAACAACCCCACAATTTAATATTGCCACCCCCATGTTTCACTGTTTGTATGAAATCTTTTGCTTGTGGTGGTTCACCTTCTTTCTTCCAGTGCCATTTTCGACCGTCTGTGCTGTATCTATTAATTTTGGTCTCATCTGACCAAATAACCTTCGTCCAATCATCTTCACTCCAGTTAATATATTGTTTCGCAAATAAAAATCTAGCTCTAATATTCTTTTTAGTTAGAAGAGGTTTTTTTTTCTTCTCAAAAGCTCGCATATTTACTTTGTGTAGCGCCCTACGAATTGTCCACTTACTCACCGATGTACCAGTGTCTTGTCTTAAAATCGCCGCCGCTTCAGAAGCTGATGACGCCTCACTAGATCTTAAATAGTGAATAACTTTTCTTACATCTCTATCAGATATTTTTTTAGTTCGACCACCCATATTAATTGGTATGGGAAATTTACATTTAGTTCTAATTCTTTGTATTGTTGATTGACTTACGTTTAACACTTGAGCAATATATCTTGTCGATTTTCCATTTTTAAGTAACTCTTTAACAGATTCTATAATTTTCTTTGCAATCGGCTTCATGGTTGTATTGAAAAGAAATTTATTAATTTGAACCGTTCACTGTACTGGATTGAATTAGACTGAGTAATATACAAAGCAAAATTGGTTTTCAACACTAATTCCGACAATTTTTAACACGTTTATGCTTGAGCGCAAAGATGCTTTTTAATACAGTGCAAAACTGAGTCAATAAATATTAATAATCTTAAAGTATTAAAGCATAGATACTGCACAATAATTAGACGGGTTATATAATTAGTAAGTTATAGTTTTAAATAATAACACAAATTATTTAGAAAGCTTTTAATAAATATGATTATTTTTGATATCATTAAAAATGTCAGTGTATTGACTCAGTTTTGCACCTTACTGTATGTACATCTGACTCTTATACCGCGTATTACCCAACTATTTTTGTTGTTGGCCTTTACTATCAGTTTGCCGATCTATGAATAGGAAAAATTTAACTGACAACTAAAATTAACGTTAATTGGACCTAGTTCTGCAGAAAACAGCCATGTGCGAAAAGTAACAACAGCGTTATTTAAAGCATTTTTCTGTCGATAGTTGCACTTTGATTTTTGTTCTTAACATAACCAGAAAAACGAAACATAACCCAAGTGCAACTATCGACAGAAAAATGCTTATAACTCTGTTGTTACTTTTCGCACATGGCTGTTTTCTGCAGAACTAGGTCCAATTATGGATATGTTAATCAGTTATGTCATGCCTTACGGCGCGGCGTTTTTACGAGCATCGCTTACTTACGGATTACGTGTTCTGTCTCTGTTCATTTAATAACTATAGAGAGTGACAGGTATATAGAGAGTAATTGCTTATAATATGTCACCTAATACAATGAATAAAGTGGTTATTATAGCCTTAAAACATTATGTGTATGAAACAGCCGTCTAATGAAATTAAATGAAATGCATTTAATTTGAGATGCAACTAAAAAACCAACAATACGTATATATTCTTAGCTTAATTGTAATAATTATTTAATTACTTTTAAAATTTATATACTTATAAAATATTAAAAAAAAGGTGAAACAATGTTTAAAATCGGTCGAGTAGTTTTTTAGTTAAATCGTAACAAATAAAGAGTTCTTTCCTCTTTATAATTTTAGTATGGACTTTATTGAAATTAAATCTTTTGACATATTTTTTTAATTTAATTAAGACCTTTAACACGTTCACGCCGGGGCTGATTTTCATTAGTTTTGCTGTGAGGCGGCGCTCATCATCTGGCGGCGCGCCCGATGAGACAATCTAATGCGAGCCGCCCGATGGGCAGTCTAGTGCGAGCCACCGGTGGTACGCGCCGGCGTGAACGTGTTAAATTCTTATTAATTATTATTCAATCAAAAATGGTTATTCTGTGTCAGTTTAAGCTGTTTAACACATTTTTGTTTGTTGTTAGATACTTGTTATTTAAAACCATTTCTCACTGAATATAATTAAAAATAAATGATATCTATGCAATGTTTTTCCTTTATCTTAGCTATGTAATCTTATCTGTCTTATTCATAAAGTGTAGGTGAATATTTAAAAAAAAATTGAAATACAATAATATTCATACTTTATCTAAAGATATTTAATATACCTATAAACTAAATCAATAAGCACTTCTTGTATTACAGCTGCTATGTTGTAATATTGTATACAAAAGTAATACATTATTCTTCGTAATAAAAACAACTATCAGTCATATCAATACTTTAATTAAATAAAGAATTTCAGATTATATAGTAAGAATCGTATTACGGTTTTGTATTTTTTGTGTTTTTCTCTAACACATCTCTAAAATGACGACACTGCAGACCTGAAACACAGTTTTTACTATATCTGGAGCCTGGTTTAAAAAAGTATGTAAAATAGCAGTAATAAATATAATTAATAATGCAAAATAACTATTTTGTTACAGTTGAATATGGCGACCCAGAAAAACCTGTGTTTGTAAAATCTAAGCGAGGCAACGCAATGATTTCATTAGCTGGTTATACCTACTCGTCGCAATGTGTTCAGTATTTAAATGGGCTGCAAAAGAAACGCTGGCAGTGTGCATCAAATACTTACAAGGGATGTAAGGCATCGTTGCTTACTATAAACAATGAAATCATAAAACTTAACCCTCATCACAATCATTAACCCTTTCGGTAGCGCTCTTTCCGCCGCGAAACAAGGTGTTTTATGCATATGTGCAAAATATATTTTCATTATGATCTTCACCTAATAAACATAATATAATTTTAACAATCGTTTGCACGCACGGATTGCTACGTGAAACGTTTGCCGAGGTCTGGAGACCTATTACCAAAACAAAATACGAAGTTTCGGCTGACGGATCGTACATTTTACTATTATGAATCCGATGATCGACACGTCTTTCGTAATAGGACATTATGTCTTTCGTTTGACATTACTATTTGTAAGAATAATCGTAAATAGAATTAAAAATGTTTTCTTAATAAGTTAAAATAAGAAGTTGTTTGTTCTTTCGTTTCGATTCGTTCGTTGCGTAATAGGCCTACTGAAACGTAAAATTCTACTTATACGTATTAAAATAACTAGTTATTTTTCTCAGACAAATGTCATATTTTATTCTCTATTAAATGTTAGTTTAGTATTATATTATGTTTCTAATAAGACTACTAATAAATTCAATATATATATCAGAAATTTTATTTAAAAAAAAATAGTGTACATTTACATAATTATAGATTGTTTTGTAACTTTTCTATGAACATGATTCCTAAATCAATGAATTTACGAATTTTCGAAGAAAAATATACGTTATTATATTTTTTTGTCATTATATCAGTAAGCCGGATAAAAGTCATTAATTTTCTTCAGGTTTCGATATCAGTCAATTTGTAATTCGAATGGAAAATCCTCGACCAGTCAAACTACTGACTGGCCGATCGTAAGGCTGACGTGCAGTTAAAGCATTACAACTTTAAAAGTCACTCTATAAAAATTGGGAAACAATTTTCAGACCTAAGTCTTGTATTTTTCAGATAGTACACCTAAATTTGTGTCATCACGACGGGGTAACAGACTGATCTCACACGCTGGTTATAATTACTCCTTGCATTTAGCTGCTCAGTGTGGATACTCGATGAAGAAGAGATGGCGTTGCTCCAGTCACACACGTGGATGTAAGGCGTCTTTGGTGACGTTAGATGGGAAAATCGTCAAAGTTAATTCCACTCATAGTCATGGACCGGTTTGTAATTATTATCAGAATTAAATTTATATATTTTATTCATATACAGGTGCCTTGACAGTCTTAATAGTTACAAAATGTACTTGTACTTTTAGCTAGGTATCTTTTTAAATTGTTTTCTTTTATTTTGTTAATAGCTTATAATTTTTATTATTTTAACTTGTGATCTGTTGTAATATGTTTGAATAAAGGTTTTCTTATATTATCTTATCTGAA
Source organism: Anthocharis cardamines (assembly GCA_905404175.1). NCBI lineage: Eukaryota > Metazoa > Arthropoda > Insecta > Lepidoptera > Pieridae > Anthocharis > Anthocharis cardamines. The sequence continues at coordinate 10,018,749 of FR989959.1, forward strand.
TTGAAAGAAATAATATTTCAATGTATATTTATAACCCGGCACTAAGATCGGTCCTTCCCAAAACTGGGTACGACTAAGTATTACTTCGATAAACAAAAATGGTAGATGGGTTAGACGGTTTGCCTGCTTTAACGTAATACGTGTTTATATATTATATTATAACCTATATAATTACGTAATCATATAAGTTTTATATAAGACTTATATAATTATGTAAGAGCCCGTTCCCACTTATCCGATCAGTCTTTTTGCCCTGAAACCGGACGCCGGACGTGGGTGTTCACATTATATCCGATCAGTCTGTTCGGAAGGTCGGTGGTTCGAATCGCCGCCAGTTTACGTTTGTATTTCGTACGCGATGGACGGCGACGATGATGTTCTTATATTGTGCTGGCTTTTCAGACGAATGAGACGAAAAAGAAGTAGAAAACTCATTCACACTCATCCGCTCCGGGAGATTTGACTGATCGTCGCAGTGGCAAAACGTCCGTCAAATAACTCGGATCAGTCTTTTTTCCCGGATCAGTCATAATGTGAACGGCTCCATACAAATTGTACTGTCACTGGCACATCCGTCTATTAAGACTGACCGAGAAAATATACTGATCGGATAAGTGGGAACGGGCTCTTAAGGGCATTATTATTTTTTCTTTCTATGGTTTCATTAATAAGCCAACCCGGGGTTTGGGCTTGTAAAACCCGCTACTGAGTATATACCGGTAAGAAACTATCACGTTAATATTTTTTATAGTAAAGGAATAAAATTGCAGGTAGCTTACCTGATGGTAACTGATCACCGCCACCCATAGACATCCGTAACACCTGTGAGCTTGCGGATGCGCTGCCGACTCATAAGATATATCGTTTTTATTTTACAGATGAAGTGACATGTAATTACGTGACATCAAAACGAGGAAATTTACTTATATCACATTCTGGATATAGATATTCATTACACAGAGTTATGCACATCGGGCAAATGGTTAAAAAAAGATGGCGCTGTTCTACACTTAGCGGTTGCAAGGCTACTTTGATGACAATAGATAATAAAATTGTTAGATTTAATTGTAATCATAATCATGATATAGTGCATAACTAACAGTGGTGTCATCGATTTTAGTAACCGAGGCTTACTTTCGGAAGAAATGTCGAATAAATACTTTAAATATAGTACGTATTAAGTTTTCCAGAGGTTTAATTCTTTAATATGTTGTTAATAAATGTGATCACAATCACTCTACATTTGATTGGTTTTTTTTCAAGTAAAGGAGAGTCGATATCATAAATATTATACATATTATAATTATACTGACGATCTTAACTGACCTTGTTATGTATTGGTGAAGAGTTTAGCTATATTTATTCAAAAATGGACATAGAGATTTTGAAAAGATTTTATATACATGCATCATGTATTCAATGAATTCAATAAATCATAATCATAGACCGCACTGAAAAATATTTTTGTTAAAATGTTAATAAGTGGTTATAAATATATACGATATATAAATATTTTATGTATATATTCATGTTTTTTTTTTTAAAATATGATGAGATTGAAGTAATGCTACACACTATAACGACGATTGACTAAAACCTTTAGTTTCATAATATATATATATTTTTTCACACAGATGAGATGCCAATGTTTGGGACCTCAAAGACGGGGAATCAGGTGATATCTTTTTCTGGATACCATTACTATCTAGAGCTTTTCGCGAAACCTGGAGACTCGAAGAAAAGATGGCGTTGCTTTACTCGAGGATGTAAGGGGTCATTGACCACGTTAAATGACACAATCATCAAAATTAATTCTAATCATAATCACGCTCGTGATAGCTAGGATCTGCAGTAGTATATATATACTTCTCATGTTCATGTCGTTATTTAAGGAAATTGTTGTTCTAGGGTGTATCTTGTATGTGTGTCCATGTATAGGGCGTTCTAAATGGCTTATGTATAATTATGTATGAATTTTAATATGTATGTGTAATGTTATAATGACCCTAATATTTTAAACAAATTAGCCTTACGTCGTAGGTGGCCTTCACGCTAAAGTGAGACAGAGATAGAGAAACTGTAGTGCGCTCGTTCTCTCGAAATATAAGTCGGCAATAATAGAGGTCTCTGACAGGTAGACGAATGAAGTAAAATAACGACCACCTTTTGAGGACTTATAAAGAAATCATTGAGATTTTATGCTAATTGACTCAACTCATACGATGTATTTGGTTCTGTGTTAGGTTGGGCCTTCTTCGAAAAATGGGCTATCAAACACTATAATAATTTTTCAATTCGAACCAGTAGCTCCTGTGATTATCGCGTTCAATCAAACAAACTATTTAGATGTATAATATTAAGTATATATAAGCATACATTAAATTAATTCGTATACTAATTGTCATTTAGTTTAATCATACATAAATGTAGGTAAATACAATTCATAGCTCTTCTATAAGTATTTTATTTTTATATTTTTGTTTCTGAACTTATGTTTTACATTCACATAGCACTCCTAATGAATTCAAAATAATTTGAAATTAAAATATAAGTATAATTTCGTCTATATGTTGGTGCAGGTGTCAAATGTAGCTAATATATAAACTATTCTTTTATATATTTTATGAATATGTACTACAGTTCGTTACGCGGACAGAATTTCGATATTCCACCATGTACTCAAAATGCTATTAAAACATGTTTATAGAAAGTCATGAAGCTGTTTTCAGTTCTATTCGATATTGAACCCACAATCCTACCGCATATCCTGCCAACAAGTCATATCATTGGAAATAAAAAAGTCTGGACTTTAAAAACAAAACTTCTGTAATTAGTGTTTTGAATAGGAATACTTATTTTATGCTCAAGCAGTTTCTTACATACTTCGTTCGTTCATTGAATGACCTTTATTTCAGATGGTCCATTGATAGCGCATTCGAAGCGAGGAAACCCCATATTGGTGCTCAAGGACTTCAGATACTCTATCAAAAAAACAAAATCTCTAGGAAGCACTGTGATGAGAAGATGGCAATGTTCCACCCACACTAACAAAGGCTGTAGGGCAAATGTCATCACGCATGACCAACAGGTTGTCAAAATGAACAATGAGCACAATCACGTTCAGAGTACTGTGAATGATGCGAAACAGAAGTTGTCTGATCTGTTATTTGTTTTACGATGATCTAAATACTTTAATTAGAACATTTTTTGGTAAATTTGTCGAATCACGGCTCCACCTCGAAAGTGTACCACCTGTATATGTATAGTACCCCAAGTAATATTAAGGAGGCGCAAGGCTTTGGACTCCTGAAAAAATTAAAAAAGCAATTATATAAAATGCATGAAACCTTAGAAAATAACTTGGAGCTTTGTTCTGGCGCTTCGCTCGCTCGACTCGTGCGCGGTGGTAACCATACCAACATAACCTAACCTAGGTGATGGCTCATTTTATTAATTTCTATGGGGTTCCATAGCATGCGCCACCATATTATTGCATGGTACACAATTCCCGAGTGATAAAAAACAGTTGTAAAAAAAATTGGAGCTGTTTTAAGGTGGAGCCGTGATTCGACAAATTTACCCATTTTTTTCTACCTCGTTTACATTCAGTCGCAGTGACCACGACAGTACTTCAATAAAGTACAGTCGCAAATATAAAACGGCCTATAAGTGATGTGAATTGAAGCTCATTTTCTTGGGGCCGGAAAAGTAGTCAGTAGGAGAAGTTAGTTGAAACTATCAACATTTTAGAATTTATTTAGTAGGCATGTTCATTTGTTTGTTTTATCTAAAGGTTACAAAAATTAATACACAGTACATTTGGGGCCCATACAGAGCAAAGCTTCGTGGACCCCCCAGTTCAGAAAAATGCAACACAAGATGAGGACTGGGTACTAGTATTTACAGTTACATAATTTCACATGTAGACTTTGATTTGCAATTGCATGACTGCATTATACTAATAATATTATAAATAAATATATACTATAATATTAAGAATATATAAGTATAAATTAAATTAATTCGTATACTAATTGTCATTTAGTTTAATCATACATAAATGTAGGTAAATACAATTCATAGCTCTTCTATAAGTATTTTTTATTTCTATATTTTTGTTTCTGAACTTATGTTTTACATTCACATAGCACACCTATTGAATTCAAAATAATTTGAAATTAAAATATAAGTATACTTTCGTCTATATGTTGGTGCAGGTGTCAAATGAAGCTAATATATAAACTATTCTTTTATATATTTTATGAATATGTACTACAGTTCGTTACGCGGACAGAATTTCGATATTCCACCATGTACTCAAAATGCTATTAAAACATGTTTATAGAAAGTCATGAAGCTGTTTTCAGTTCTATTCGATATTGAACCCACAATCCTACCGCATATCCTGCCAACAAGTCATATCATTGGAAATAAAAAAGTCTGGACTTTAAAAACAAAACTTCTGTAATTAGTGTTTTGAATAGGAATACTTACAATATTTTATGCTCAAGCAGTTTCTTACATACTTCGTTCGTTCATTGAATGACCTTTATTTCAGATGTTCCATTGATAGCGCATTCGAAGCGAGGAAACCCCATATTGGTGCTCAAGGACTACAGATACTCTCTCAGAGTAACAAAATCTCTAGGAAGCACTGTTATAAGAAAATGGCAATGTTCCACCCACACTAAAAAAGGCTGTAGGGCAAATGTCATCACGCATGACCAACAGGTTGTCAAAGTGAACAATGAGCACAATCACGTTCAGAGTACTGTGAATGATGCGAAACAGAAATTGTCTGAGCTGTTATTTGTTTTACGATGATCTGAATACTTTAATTAGAACATTTTTTGGTAAATTTGTCGAATCACGGCTCCACCTCGAAAGTGTACCACCTGTATATGTATAGTACCCCAAGTAATATTAAGGAGGCGCAAGGCTTTGGACTCCTGAAAAAATTAAAAAAGCAATTATATAAAATGCATGAAACCTTAGAAAATAACTTGGAGCTTTGTTCTGGCGTTTCGCTCGCTCGACTCGTGCGCGGTGGTCACCATACCAACATAACCTAACCTAGGTGATGGCTCATTTTACTAATTTCTATGGGGTTCCATAGCATGCGCCACCATATAATTGCATGGTACACCATTCCCGAGTGATAAAAAACAGTTGTAAAAAAAATTGGAGCTGTTTTAAGGTGGAGCCGTGATTCGACAAATTTACCCATTTTTTTCTACCTCGTTTACATTCAGTCGCAGTGACCACGACAGTACTTCAATAAAGTACAGTCGCAAATATAAAACGGCCTATAAGTGATGTGAATTGAAGCTCATTTTCTTGGGGCCGGAAAAGTAGTCAGTAGGAGAAGTTAGTTGAAACTATCAAAATTTTTGAATTTATTTAGTAGGCATGTTCATTTGTTTGTTTTATCTAAAGGTTACAAAAAATATTACACAGTAGATTTGGGGCCCATACTGAGCAAAGCTTTTTGGACCCCCCAGTTCAAAAAAATACAACACAAGATGAGGACTGGGTACTATTATTTACAGTTATATAATTTCACATGTAGACATGACTTTTTTATATTAGATATCGACAGGCGAGCATAATTTTCACTTGTTGGTAGGTCAGCCACAGAACATCAGTCAGTGATGCGCTGTCGACCTACGAGGGAGCGTTTTTATATTCGCGGAATGGGGGATAAGGGGTGGAAATAAAAAAACCAAATTATTTTTCCTTTTTAATATATTCACCTGCAAGACGGATACATTTTTCAAATCTTTCAATTTATTTATTTATACCCTCATAAAAAATGTTTTCTTTTTATCTTCAAAATACGCCGAAAATGCCTCCGTGACTTCATCATCGGCGGTAATTTTTTTACTCCGCAGCTCTTTTTTCATTTTTGGAAACAGGTAATAATCACTTGGGGTCCGGTCTGGCCTGTAGGGTGGGTGATTCAAAATATCGAAGCCCACCTTATGCAGGGCAGCCAACGCAACGCGGCCCTTGTGGACGGGCGCGTTGTCGTGCAAAAGCAACACACCTTTCGTCAATTTTCCCAGTCTTTTCTCTTTAATGACTTCTTAAAGTTGCACTAATATTGAAGCGTAGTATTCTCCGGTAATAGTAACACATTTATTTTTATAATCGATCAATAATATTCCTTCCGAGTCCCAAAAGACCGTTGCGATGAGTTTCCCAGCTGACTGTGACACCTTAAACTTATTGGGAGGTGCTGTGCCCTTTTTACGCCACTGTATGGAGTCTGGTTTCGACTCAGGTGATGATGATGAACCCAAGTTTCGTCTGCAGTAACAATTCGACTCAATACAGCATCCTTGTCTTCATTACAGAGGTCCAAAAATGCACGTCAACACTCTACGCGCTGTTGTTTTTGCGGCGGCGTGAGCATTCTCGGCACCCATCTTGCGCTGACCTTAGTTATGCCAAGATGATCGTGCAGGTTTTAAAAAATGGTTGTATCGGATACTACAACTATTTCTGCGACTTGTTTCTTCTTTAGTCGAGCATCGTCGAGTACAATTTTTTCAACTTTTTGAATAAGTTCTGGCGTGGTCACCTCAATGCTCCTACCCGGCGTCGGGTCGTCTACAAGGGATTCCCTTCCTTATTTAAATAAACTTTACCACTTGTACACCGTGGTTTTTCCTGGACAAGAGTTGCTGTAAACTAATAACATCTCATTCATTATGGTCGCAACTGATTTTCTGTGCTTGGTGAGCAACTTTATAACGGCACGATATTCGATTTTTTCCGTATTTCACTTTTCACTCCCGATTATGTTGCTTGATTGACGATAACTCAAAGACTAATAGTCTAATAACAATGAAACCTCGAACTTATACTAATTATGAGTCACTGAACACGTTACGATTCTAATGAGCCTAATCACCCCCCTACAACCTTCTCATTCCGCGAACTTAAAAACGCACCCTCGTACTTCGAGCATTCAGAAATTCATAGACTGAAACCGAAGCGCACAATGTGCACTTCACGGTTTTTCCATCTATGAACGGTGGTTCGTTACCCGGTCTACTTTATACTAACTACTCTACTGCGTACATACATAATGGTGGTAACTGGTTAATACCTGGTAGTAATTACACGTTATAAGAAAATAATGAAGAGCGAAGAATATGTAAAACGCTGATTTGGTTACTTCAAATAATATACATATAGTGTAGTGTATCTAAGTTAAAATTCAGAAATGTGAACTTCAAATGCAGATCTTAGAACAGCACTAGCAATTTTATCTTGAAGTAAACTTATTTAAGTACTAGCAAAACGCCCTGGCTTCGCACGGGTGCAATGTAGATGAAAAAAAGGCAAAGCCTATGTTATTCGCTGGTAATATAGCTTTCTATTGGTGAAATCATTTTTAAAATCGTTCGAGTTATTACCCCTTGCCGCATTGCTCGCTGCGCTGCGTGGAGCTAACACCGGCGCGACGGCGTGTATTTTTGTTTGTATTGACATTTTTAATTTCGTAATATCTTTTGAATGGAATGTCCGATTTCAATAATTCAAGTAATCAATAGGTATTGAAACAATCTTGAATACGAAATATATTTATTTGGATAAGAATTAATACAAAGGTATGGATAACATGGTCTGATTTTGATCGGCATTTCTTTCAATTTTTTAAATGTTAAAAAGCAGTTATAGTAACATAACTACAATAGTTAGACATATAGGCTCTGGAAGTTTTTTGTCGATATTGATATGTTCTATAATTTTGTAGATCTTTTTTTGTTCTATCTTCAATACTTTCCGCAGCGCATGTGATGAAAGACATTGTGGTAATTTTTTTTTTCTAGTAGTTTTTAAGTTTTTTCGATACATACAAAAATACAAATCTTTCCTCTTTATAATATTATAAGTAAATAAGTATACAAGTAAATAAGTAATAAGTATAAGTATAGATATAGAATACTAAATTTCATTGTCTCGGTGATTGTAAATCTACAACAACCGTATTGTAGAATATAATATAAGTAAAGGTTATATTGTCTTTTATTAACGCGAGTATCACACATTTAAATAAAATACTGAATACCGGATTAAAACGCGATTTATTATTTACCTCCCCGCGACCACGGTTGCTGAAAGTCATCCAAAACGTCGGGATAAATAATTTAAACAATATAAATAATAAATCGCGTTTTAATCCGGTATACAGTATTTTATTTAAATTAGTAAAGGTTTTGATGAAGTTGATAACGAATACTCCTTAAAAAACGTCAATACACGAAATTCTCTGGATGTGATGAGTGCCAATGATTAGTATCAGTGAACACTCGTTTTTAAATCATCGCCACCGTCAATGGATATTTGCATAACCTAAGTAATGTAAGCTTGGTATTTTTTTTTCAAAAGTAAGTATCAGCAGAAACATCGAGCCTATACATTTATAAAAGGCCAACAACGCATCTGAGAATTTTAAGTTGCGGATAACCTTGGGCGGTGGTGATGAAATGTTTTAAGCCTAAATTTTGTGGTTTTTTTAGATATCCCCTTAAAAAATGTAGTCTGGTCATTGGTGATCTTTAAAGCACAATCGCCGCTTGTACGGATCTAGTACTTTCCCTTTCAGAATGGACCCTATATAATAATAAAAAATATTTTTAATACCTACGTAATTAATTATTTAAGACATATTGTGCCAATCGCCACGGAACACATTAACGTTCTTTACCGTTTGTATAATATTAAGTATAGATAAGTATAAATTAAATTAATCCGTATACTAATTGTCATTTATTTTAATTATATATCATACATAAATGTAGGTAAATACAATTCATAGCTCTTCTATAAGTATTTTATTTTTATATTTTTGTTTCTGAACTTAAAAAAATAATTTTTCAAAATAATTTGAAATTAAAATATAAGTATACTTTCGTCTATATGTTTGTGCAGGTGTCAAATGAAGCTAATATATAAACTATTCTTTTATATATTTTATGAATATGTACTACAGTTCGTTACGCGGACAGAATTTCGATATTCCACCATGTACTCAAAATGCTATAAAAACATGTTTATAGAAAGTCATGAAGCTGTTCTCAGTTCTATTCGATATTGAACCCACAATCCTACCGCATATCCTGCCAACAAGTCATATCATTGGAAATAAAAAAGTCTGGACTTTAAAAACAAAACTTCTGTAATTAGTGTTTTGAATAGGAATACTTATTTTATGCTCAAGCAGTTTCTTACATACTTCGTTCGTTCATTGAATGACCTTTATTTCAGATGGTCCATTGATAGCGCATTCGAAGCGAGGAAACCCCATATTGGTGCTCAAGGACTTCAGATACTCTCTCAAAAAAACAAAATCTCTAGGAAGCACTGTGATGAGAAGATGGCAATGTTCCACCCACACTAACAAAGGCTGTAGGGCAAATGTCATCACGCATGACCAACAGGTTGTCCAAATGAACAATGAGCACAATCATGTTCAGAGTACTGTGAATGATGCGAAACAGAAGTTGTCTGATCTGTTATTTGTTTTACGATGATCTGAATACTTTAATTAGAACATTTTTTGGTAAATTTGTCGAATCACGGCTCCACCTCGAAAGTGCTCTTAAAAATTTTTCAGTCGTATTTTTTATTTTTTTTTATTTTATTTATTACACTGTTACATTACAGTTAAATAGTAGGTACTTAAAACTAACACAAATTTAAATGTAGCAAACAATTTAAGGCATTATTTTACCACCTGTATATGTATAGTACCCCAAGTAATATTAAGGAGGCGCAAGGCTTTGGACTCCTAAAAAAATTAATTAGGTAATAAAATGAATGAAACCTTAGAAAATAACTTGGAGCTTTGTTCTGGCACTCGTCGGCCGCTGCCGCGGCACCGCTCGCTTCGCTCGCTCGATTCGTGTGCGGTGGTCACCATACCAACATAACCTAACCTAGGTGATGGCTCATTTTATTAATTTCTATGGGGTTCCATAGCATGCGCCACCATATTATTGCATGGTACACCATTCCCGAGTGATAAGAAACAGTAGTAAAAAAATTGGAGCTGTTTTAAGGTGGAGCCGTGATTCGACAAATTTACCCATTTTTTTCTACCTCGTTTACATTCAGTCGCAGTGACCACGACAGTACTTCAATAAAGTACAGTCGCAAATATAAAACGGCCTATAAGTGATGTGAATTGAAGCTCATTTTCTTGGGGCCGGAAAAGTAGTCAGTAAGAGAAGTTAGTTGAAACTATCAAAATTTTTGAATTTATTTAGTAGGCATGTTCATTTGTTTGTTTTATCTAAAGGTTACAAAAAATATTACACAGTAGATTTGGGGCCCATACAGAGCAAAGCTTCTTGGACCCCCCAGTTCAAAAAAATACAACACAAGATGAGGACTGGGTACTATTATTTACAGTTATATAATTTCACATGTAGACTATGATTTGCAATTAGATGACTTTTTTTATATGAGATATCGACAGGCGAGCATAATTTTCACTTGATCAGTCAATGATGCGCTGTCGACCTACTTCGAGCTTTCAGAAATTCATAGACTGAAACCGAAACGCACAATGTGCACTTCACGGTTTTTCCATCTATGAACGGTCGGTGGTTCGTTACCCGGTCTACTTTATACTAACTACTCTACTGCGTACATACATAATGGTGGTAACTGGTTAATACCTGGTAGTAATTACACGTTATAAGAAAATAATGAAGAGCGAAGAATATGTAAAACGCTGATTTGGTTACTTCAAATAATATACATATAGTATAGTGTCTCTAAGTTAAAATTCAGAAATGTGAACTTCAAATGCTGATCTTAGAACAGCACTAGCAATTTTATCTTGAAGTAATATTCTTTATGTATTACTATATTTAATTGTCTCGGTGATTGTATTATAAAGGTAAACGTTTTGATGAAGTTGATAACGAATACTCCTTAAAAAACGTCAATACACGAAATGCTCTGGACGTGATGAGTGCCAATGATTAGTATCAGTGAACATCAGACTCGTTTTTAAATCATCACCACCGTCAATGGATATTTGCAAAACCTAAGTAAGGTAAGCTTGGTATTTTTTCAAAAGTAAGTCTTAGCATAAACATCGAGCTTATAAATTTATAAAAGGCCGACAGCGCATATGAGAATTTTAAGTCGCGGATGTCCTTGGGCGGTGGTGATGAAATGTTTTAAGCCTAAATGTTGTGGGTTTTTTTATACATCGCCATAAGAAATGTAAAGTCTGGTCTGGTGATCTTTCAAGCACAATTGTCGTTTGTACCGATCTAGTACTTTCCCTTTCAGAAATAGTAATAAAAAATATTTTTAGTACCTTCGTAATTAATTATTATTTAAGACATATTGTGCCAAACGCCACGGAACACATTAACGTTCTTTACCGTTTGTTTGTAAACTACTGTAAAGTTAAGCTTTTATATTGAAAAGAAGATCTCTTCTCGAAAATAATTTTACCGCAGTTTATGCGGTCCTTAGGTATGTCAAGCTGAAAAAAGAAACAGAGTGCCTAGCACGAACAACTTGCGAAAAAGTATTCGTATCGTCAAGCTGTTATTGGTATGAAATTTCAAATGATTTCTCATACGACTGACAGATGGATGATTCGAATACTTTTTCGATATTCGTTCGTACTAAGCCTCAGAGTACAGAGATTGAATGTTATTGTCGTATAACCTGCATGATTTTAATTAAATTGTATTCATGTATGAATAATATTAAAAGTATAAATAAATAGAATGTAAGGGAATGTCTAATATTATTTCTCACAATTGCACTAGTTATAACTCATGTGCAAAAAATATGAAATATATTAATAATAATTAGGTAAAACTACTGTCAATGAAAAGCTCGTCATTAAATATGTTGGTAAATATACATATGTGCTTTTAAAAAAGCCCCTGTTTATTGCAGCTGTTTTATCTGAATCAGTATAATAAAATTACTTTTACTGGATTAAAATGCGAATTTGATTAGAATTTTAATACTTTCATATTCATTTCAGGAGAAATAGTATTTTCGCAGAGTAGAAAAGGTACACCTTTAATAATATTCAATGGATACGAATACACAATGCATTATACTAGAAATAAAAACCCTGGAAGCATTAAAACGCGATGGCATTGTACAAAGCGCAAAAAAGGATGCAAATCATATGTGCATACTTTTAATGGAGATATTTGTATGAGGTCGTCTCATTTCAACCATAATCATTAGTTACTACAGTTTTCATTTTAATAATTAATAGCGTAGCATAATAAAGATGCGTAGACCTCAGCGTAGAACAATACATGCGCGTAGTCATCTACGCAGCGTAGAGAACGGCGTAGACATAGTCAGCAATGTCTCCTGGGCAGCGAAAATTGGCCAAAAGTGGGAAAAAATCAATATGAGACAACACAGATATAAGTATTTTCTCTTTTATCCGAGTTTTGGCTAACTAATTTAGTGGTTAAGGTTTGAAAAAATATAAATGTTTAAGAAAGGTGCAAAAGCTCTCTTATTGCCACGATTTTAAGTGAACGGCTGCAGTTTTCGTTAATTTCCAAGTGATATTCTCTTTATTGGATATTCCTGCACATTTGGCAATTACAACACGAGATGAAAAAGGAGTTTAAAAAATTATAAAGAATTTTGCACGGACTCTGAGCCGTTCTTTTGGATGAAACCCAGGCTTTACTTAGAGAACGACTTCTGGCAAGTAATGGAAAGCAAGGTTTTTTATTTATATGTGTGATACTCGCGTGAACATTTTATTATTATTAATAAAATTACCATATTAACTAAGATTGTATTTTTCTTTTATCGCATTTTCAGTTATTTTTGTTAAGGTATTTTTAATTTGAGGGAGCAGTGTATTCAAAGGATATTATTATTTTTATATAAACTCGTTTTAACAGTAATATGGTGCAAAAAAACACTAGGATACTGTACGATGCGTAGGAAAAGTCAGGTATACAGAATAAATAGTGCATTCTGTCCAAATAGTAGTTTAACATGTTGAATTACAATAATTCGTATTTTACCAGAATATTTGTTTATACCTTTGATATTTGTTGTACCTACGCCTCAGATTAAAGAAGAAATATTTAATCGAAGACCTACGCTTAATAGTCACTTTTAAATAGAGAGCTGCATTATGTACACCGACAAGAACTCAAAAATTTAATCAGTAGTTTGTATATACTTACGTATTTCTACTATATTTAACTTTTTTAGCTTACATTTATAAGAAATAATTACTTATCCAGGCTATCCACGGTATCAGGCTCAAGCGCAATCGTCATCAAAATCATCTTATCAATATTTAATTCTAAATTTATAGAAAATATACTATTGACTCAAGATTTAGTATGATTATACATATTTTAAAAAGTGTCTTTTTTATTTATAAGTTGAATTTTAAATAAAAATTAAATGTTTCAGCTGTGTTTACGCAATCCATTCGAGGAAAGCCGTTATTGAAATATCAAGAATACACATACCACGTCAGGTCTCAAACCGGCACAAAAACGAAATGGCGGTGTTCGACGCACAACAATAAAGGCTGCTATGCTGTAGTATTTACTGTGAATCATGATATCGTAGATTGTAATGGAACTCATAACCACCGCCCGCCAATGGCCGAGTGAAACCGAGTTCTTCCGATGACTAAAACCTGATTTTAGTCAGTAAACAAAATTAGTAACAACTCAAAATACACTGTGTAGTTCTCATCAAAGTATAAACTCTCACGTAAGATAAGCGAGTAATTTAAGCGGTGTTATTAATTAAAAAAAATGACTGCATGTAAATACAGATCCATGAAAAACTAGTTTACTTTTGCCGCATATATTATAGTATCGAAGATATCAGCAAAAAACGAAAAAAAAAACAAAGAATTTCATGAAATTTCGTGAAATTGTGGTTTTATATTTTTGACCCAGATTCTGTGGATGCAGTAAGATAACCTTTCTTGCAAGTGTAAAATAATATATCTAAAGGCAAAAAATTTAAATAATAGTCGTGTGAGATGTTTTATTATTTATTAGGGATACCACCAATTACGACACTAAACTTCTAAATACCAAATGAAATTAAACAGATATATTTATGTACCAAATAAAATATCAATGTGTGTTTATTACAAACCTTGTGGAAGATCTATTTTAATAACTATACATGAAACATATCTATTTTTTTTTATTTTGGAAAAAAATAGCAATCGGTCGAGTATTTTTATGTATAGAATGTATGTGCATTTGCTTGCCTTTGCGAGTTACAAGTAATATATAAAATTAAAGTCTTTGGACTTTTTTCCCATCCTTCACCAACATGTGATTAAATGACTTATATATTAACTATTGCTTAAATTTACATATTACAAATATAATTAATACATGAAATTTTTTGCTAACATTCCTAATTTAATTTTAGATAACTTAATCGAATACAAAAAGATACCGACTCGTTCAGGAAAATATCTTTTGATGGTGAATGGCTATACGTATTCTTATCAAAGCGCCAACTGCTACTATTGTTCCAAGAAAGACGTGGGTTGCAAGGCGCGCCTCAAACTAACTCGTGATAAAATAATCTCAGTACGGGAATCACATATAGATTGTCATACGCACCCTCCACCTGAGTATATTGTTACGGCGAAAGGACATTACATCAAGATAAAATAAGTATTTAATAATATTGCAGATATTGTTAACACTGAACCTACCGATACTTCATATATTGTATATACCTATTCGTACCACAGCGGGTCAAGTGACCCGTCTTTGAAATATTATATAAATTACTATGTATAGCGAAAAATATATCATTCAGCACAATTTGGTACTTGAATAAACCTTTTTCTTTCAAATGACGATTCATAATTGTTTATTTGGTAAATACATTAAAAATAATAAAATAATAAAATTAGTACTATTGTAGAATATAAGCTTATAGATTTATGTACTCCATTACACAATTTTCAATAAATAAAGAGAATGCATCACTCTGCACCAAGGACTGAATACCGGTTAATTTACTATGGGAGTTATACCGGTATAATAAAGGTTTCTGTTAATAGTCTTTCGTTTTTATTCATATTTACTGAAAACAATTACTGTGGTAAGTTTAGTGTGTATTACTCTTTAAAATTAATATCATGGTATCTCAGTCAGAAATATTTTGGACAATAAACATTAACCGGTTTCAGTTCCTTCTCTGCACTATGCGAGATTTGCTGTCGGATCTAAAATCTCCCCAAAAATATTATAAGTTGACGATTGTCCAGTTGTAGAGCCTCGTTATATTTCTTGACATGACTATCCAAAAACCATGAGCCGCAATTTCGGTACTTCTACCGAAGTCGTAGTCGTAGTTCCACATCAATTTCACTTTCTGAACTCAATAACAGTATTTTTCTCTTATAGTCTTTTTTCGTAGAGGGCCTTTATATGTATATGCAAAATATTCTCGTCTTCATTTTCTTTGCCTAAGGACTCCTGTTATCATATTGATCTATGCTATCCGCTTCACCTTCAGATAGTATCTTTTCACTAAATTCCGAACAATTCATCAAGGTTATATATAATCTGCAATGATTTGAAGTATCTTGCATGTTTTTACATTTTTGGTATTAGAATTATTAGTAATAAAAAGAAATAAGAATTTTTGACTCGTAAAATAGCACTAAGTATAACTGGAAATGTTAACTGTAATGCTTGCTTGAAGTAGAGTGAAATTCGCTATATATTCATCAGCCAACAATAACTATAATGGAATACAGTAAAATATATGATACAATATAACCTATATATAGCAAAAATGTCTTATACGTTGGTTTTTATCACAACCACACAGATAAATCTTCATGATATCTCATGAATCTTTGCATGGGTCAAATGACCCATAAATTCAATCTATTTTTATAATAAATAAAAGAAGTAAAGTCAAATGGCGGTGTGATAATATTATTTACGAGAAATTCCAACACAAAGTTTAAAATGGGTCATTTGACGCGTCGTGTTAGTGTTAAATAATTTAATTACTTAAGTATTAAATGTTTCAGCTGTTTATACGCGATCCATTCGAGGAAAGCCGTTATTGAAACATAAAGGATACACATACCACGTCACGTCTCTAAACGGATCAAAAACGAGATGGCGATGTTCGACGCACAACAATAAAGGTTGCAATGCTGTAATCGTCACTGTGAACGGTGATATCGTAGCCTGTACTGGAACTCATAATCACAGCCCGCCAACGTTCACCAGCTACTTGAAACCGAGTTTTTTGGCTGACTATTAACCTGAGTTTCGTCATTAAACAAAATTACTAACAACTCAAAATAAATACACTGTGTAGTACATCAAAATATAAACTCTCACGTAAGATAAGCGAGAATATTTAAGCGGTGTTATTAATAAAAAAAAATGACTACATCATGTAGTCTACATGTTATTACTTATTACAGATCAATGAAAAACTAATAACTTTGATATTTATACTTTTATCGCATATATTATAGTTTTGGAGATATCAGCGAAAAACGAAAAAAGAACAAATAATTTCATGAATAACTTTCGTGTGGTTTTATATTTTTGACCCGGACTGTGGGGATACAGTAACATAACCTTCCTTGCAAGTGTAAAATAATTAATCTAAAGTATTTTTTTTTAAATTATAGTCGTGTGAGATGTTATCTATTTAGATTATTAACTATAAATATTAGGGATACCACCAATTACGACACTTAACTTCTAAATACCAAATGAAACTAAACAGAGATTTATCAATGTTTAAAAATATTTATGTACCAAATAAAATATCAATGTGTTTATTACAAATCTTGTCGAAGAACTATCTTAATAACTATAAATGAAACAGATATATATTTGTTTTATTTTTGAAAAAAAAAATTGTAATCGGTCGAGTATTTTTATGTATAGGAGACATTATTTTTTTATATGTTACAAGTAATATATAAAAAAATTAAAGTCTTTGGACTTGTTTTCCCATCCTTCAACAATACGTAATTAAATGACTTATTTATTAACTATTCCTTAAAAAACAAATATTATAATTAATACATTAGATTTTTATTAATGTTATTAATTGTTTATTTTTAGATAACTTAATCGAATACAAAAAGATACCGACTCGTTCAGGAAACTACCTTTTGATGGTGAATGGCTATACGTATTCCAATCAGAGCCTCAATGGCTACTATTGCTCCAAGAAAAACGCGGGTTGCAAAGCGCGCCTCAAACTCACTTCTGATAAAATAATTTCAATACGGGAATCACGTTTAGATTGTCATACGCACCCTCCACCTGAGTATATTGTTACGGCAAAAGGACATTACATGAAGATAAAATAATCACTTAATACCAGGGACTGAATACCGGTTTTTTTGTTTTTGTTAATATTCTTTCATTTTTACTGAAAAAAAATAAGTGTTACTCTTTAAAACTAATATCATAATATCTCAGTCAGACAAGTATTTTGGAAAGTAAAAATTAACCGGTTTCAGTCCTTGCTTCATACTATTGCATATATTGTTAAATAATTTAATTAAATATTAAAGGAGGTAGAGAATCAAACTCAAAAAGTCTTTATTCAGATACACTTAAAGTAAATCACTGTTGAATAGTAAAATTTTATAGATTCTTCGATTATTCGACCAGTCTGGAATGTACTTTCTACCGAGAATAGACTGACAAGAAACTTGATATTTAGGAAAGTTAAGGCCCATTTACAGGATGCAAGTTTCTCGACTGTTGCATACAATTAAATTGAATCAATAAATGACTTGTATGGTCTAAAAACACGTAACATTTTTGATCTGCCCGCCTAGCATGACCATCAAAAGATATCTCGCGGACGAGAGAAGACAAACTAAGATATAAGAATCTCGATATATCTCGACATCGACAACTTTGATAGACAATCGATCGACAAATAATAATAATAAATTTATTATTATTATTATTTGTCAAATAAATAATAATAATAAATTTATTATTATTATTTGTCGATCGATTGTCTATCAAAGTTGTCGATGTCGAGATATATAATAATAATAATAAATTTATTATTATTATTTACTTGACAAATAATAATAATAATAAATTTATTATTATTATTTGTCGATCGAGATATCTTGTCCATCAAAATATCTCTACTTTAGACTTTAGAAGTCTAGTTTTAAGTGTAAGCGTCCTATCTAAAGAGATAATCGAGTAAAACACGAGAACGGTCGACAAAATTTTGTCGTGGTTGTCATGCTAGGCAGGCTGTTATACAAGTTATGTTTCAAAACTTATCTTGGTGTAAACAACACATTATATCCGTGTGTAAGTACTTGCTTACAATTTTTGATTGTTATTTATTGTGCTCTAATTATTGCTCTTGTATGTACAAGAAAATAGCATCATGTGAATGGGCCTTTAACGTCATGGTTTTACATTGAACTACCTACTTTCGCTATGAATAAAATTGCGTACCGTGCGTTACGATATATTATAAATACAATTAAGTTACAATATGGGTTGTTATTGTAGCGCAGCATAAAACTTGTAAACAAAACTTAATATTATTCATCACAAATTAAAGTAACAGTTTCAATACTATAAATACTTACCTTTCCAATACGACTTTTAAACTAATTACAAATTTAAGAATTAAATTTTAGACATAAAATATTCTAAAATATGTAAATTCTACTTATGATGTTATGCGCGTGGACCGTTGGTGTTCCTTTCTATTTTGTATAATGACTCAAAAACGACTGGACCGATTTTAAAAACTACATTATACATATTACATATTCTTTCACCAATAGAAAGCTACATTATCAGCGAGTAAATTAATTGGTAGGGTTAGTCACTACCAGGTAACGTTAGGTTATATATATATAATTACTCGAGAAGATGTGTACAATAACATATTTCAAAATGAATAAAATTGGAGGTGAGTACAATTTTCTGTAGTTTTACCAAAAATATTTTGAAAAATATTGCGAGTCACCAAAAATCCTTTGACGGGGACTTGGGGACCCAAATGGAACGTGTGTACCAAATTTGAAGACAAAATTCGGTTTTTGCTTTTCGGATGTTTATCCATTTGCTTTAATTTATACAAATATTTTAAGTAATACATCAGATTTGTTTTTAACATTCCTGATTTAATTTTAGATAACTTAATCGACTACAAAAAGATACCGACTCGTTCAGGAAACTATCTTCTGATGGTGAATGGCTATACGTATTCTTATCACAGCGTCACTAGCTACTATTGCTCCAAGAAAAACGTGGGTTGCAAAGCGCGCCTCAAACTCACTTCTGATAAAATAATTTCAATACGGGAATCACGTTTAGATTGTCATACGCACCCTCCACCTGAGTATATTGTTACGGAGAAAGGACAGTACATCAAGATAAAATAATCACTTAATACCAGGGACTGAATACCGGTTTTTTTTGTTTTTGTTAATATTCTTTCGTTTTTACTGAAAAAAAATAAGTGTTACTCTTTAAGACTAATATCATAATATCTCAGTCAGACACGTATTTTGGAAAGTAAAAATTAACCGGTTTCAGTCCTTGCTTCATACTATTGCATATATTGTTAAATAATTTAATTTAATATTAAAGGAGGTAGAGAATCAAACTCAAAAAGTCTTTATTCAGATACACTTAAAGTAAATCACTGTTGAATAGTCAATTTTATAGATTTTTCGATTATTCGACCAGTCTGGAATGTACTTTCTACCGAGAATAGACTGACAAGAAACTTGATATTTAAGAAAGTTAAGGCCCATTTACAGGATGCAAGTTTCTCGCCTGTTGCATACAATTAAATTGAATCAATAAATGACTTGCATGGTCTAAAAACACGTAACATTTTTGATCTGCCCGCCTAGCATGACCATCAAAAGATATCTCGCGGACGAGAGAAGACAAACTAAGATATAAGAATCTCGATATATCTCGACATCGACAACTTTGATAGATAAGATATCTCGATCGACAAATATCTCTACTTTAGACTTTAGAAGTCCAGTTTTAAGTGTAAGTGTCATATTAGAAGCGCAATACCTAAAGAGATAATCGAGTAAAACACGAGAAAACGGTCGACAAAATTTTGTCGTGGTTGTCATGCTAGGCCGGCTGTTATACAAGTTATGTTTCAAAACTTATCTTGGTGTAAACAACACATAATATCCGTGTGTAAGTACTTGCTTACAATTTTTGAGGTGTCATTTATTGTGCTCCAATTATTGCTCTTGTATGTACAAGAAAATAGCATCATGTGAATGGGCCTTTAACGTCATGGTTTTACATTGAACTACCTACTTTCGCTATGAATAAAATTGCGTACCGTGCGTTACAATATATGTGAATTGCAAATACAATTAAGTTACAATATGGGTTGTTATTGTAGCGCAGCATAAAACTTGTAAACAAAACTTAATATTATTCATCACAAATTAAAAATAACATTTACAATACTATAAATTTTATACTTACCTTTCCAATTCCAAATAAGAATAAAATTTTATTAAATGACATAAAATATTCTAAAATATGTAAATTCTACTTACGATGTTATGCGCGTGGACCGTTGGTGTTCCTTTCTCTATTGTATAATAACTCAAAAACGACTGGACCGATTTTAAAAACTACATTATACATATTACATATTCTTTCACCAATAGAAAGCTATATTTTCAGCGAGTAAATTAATTGGTAGGGTTAGTCACTACCAGGTAACGTTAGGTTATATATATATAATTACTCGAGAAGATGTGTACAATAACATACTTCAAAATGAATAAAATTGGAGATGAGTACAATTTTCTGTAGTTTTACCAAAAATTCAATATTTTGAAAAATATTGCGAGTCACCAAAAATCCTTTGACGGGGACTTGGGGACCCAAATGGAACGTGTGTACCAAATTTGAAGACAAAATTCGGTTTTTGCGTTTCGGATGTTTATCCATTTGCTTTAATTTATACAAATATTTTAAGTAATACATCAGATTTGTTTTTAACATTCCTTATTTAATTTTAGATAACTTAATCGACTACAAAAAGATACCGACTCGTTCAGGAAACTATCTTCTGATGGTGAATGGCTATACGTATTCTTATCACAGCGTCACTAGCTACTATTGCTCCAAGAAAAACGTGGGTTGCAAAGCGCGCCTCAAACTCACTTCTGATAAAATAATTTCAATACGGGAATCACGTTTAGATTGTCATACGCACCCTCCACCTGAGTATATTGTTACGGAGAAAGGACAGTACATCAAGATAAAATAATCACTTAATACCAGGGACTGAATACCGGTTAATCTACTATGGGAGCTTAACCGAAATAATAAAGGTTTTTGTAAATAAATAAATATTGTTTTGTCTTTACTGAAAAAAAAATAGTATGTGTGTTAAATGAATATAATTGGAGGTGAGTACAATTTTCTGTAGTTTTACCAAAAATTCAATATTTTGAAAAATATTGCGAGTCACCAAAAATCCTTTGACGGGGACTTGGGGACCCAAATGGAACGTGTGTACCAAATTTGAAGACAAAATTCGGTTTTTGCTTTTCGGATGTTTATCCATTTGCTTTAATTTATACAAATATTTTAAGTAATACATCGGATTTGTTTTTAACATTCCTTATTTAATTTTAGATAACTTAATCGACTACAAAAAGATACCGACTCGTTCAGGAAACTATCTTCTGATGGTGAATGGCTATACGTATTCTTATCACAGCGTCAATAGCTACTATTGCTCCAAGAAAGACGTGGGTTGCAAAGCGCGCCTCAAACTCACTTCTGATAAAATAATTTCAATACGGGAATCACGTTTAGATTGTCATACGCACCCTCCACCTGAGTATGTTGTTACGGAGAAAGGACAGTACATCAAGATAAAATAATCACTTAATACCAGGGACTGAATACCGGTTAATCTACTATGGGAGCATAACCGAAATAATGAAGGTTTTTGTTAATATTCTTTCGTTTTTACTGAAAAAGAAATTAGTGTGGTAAGTTTAGTGTGCGTATTTTGGAAAGTAAAAATAAACCGGTTTCAGTCCCTGCTTCATACTATTACATACGAGTATATTGTTAAATAATTTAATTACTTAAATATTAAATGAGGTACATATTCAACTCAAAAAGTCCATCCTTCGCAAATATGTGATTAAATTACTTTCTTATTAACTATTGCTTAAATTTATACAAATATAATAATACATCAGATTTTTTGCTAACATCCCTACTTTAATTTTAGATAACCAAATCGACTACAAAAAGATACCGACTCGTTCAGGAAAATACCTTTTGATGGTGAATGGTTATACGTATTCTAATCAGAGCCTCAATGGCTACTATTGCTCCAAGAAAGACGTGGGTTGCAAGGCGCGCCTCAAACTCACTTCTGATCAAATAATCTCAGTACGGGAATCGCGTTTAGATTGTCATACGCACCCTCCACCTGAGTATGTTGTTACGGCGAAAGGACATTACATCAAGATAAAATAAGCACTTAATACCAGGAACTGAATACCGGTTTATCTACTATGGGAGCTTAACCGAAATAATAAAGGTTTTTGTAAATAAATAAATATTGTTTTGTCTTTACGGAAAAAAAAATTGTGTGTGTGTTACTCTTTAAAACTTATATCATGATATCTCAGTCAGACACGTATTTTGGAAAGTAAAAATTAACCGGTTTCAGTCCCTGCTTCATACTATTGCATATATTGTTAAATAATTTAATGACATATTAAAGGAGGTAAAATCAAACTCTCCTGTCCGTTTGCCCCCTCTAATATAAAAAAATAATAAAATCTTTATTCAAATACACTTAAAGTAAATCACTGTTGAATATTTGAATAGTTGAATTTTATAGATTCTTCGATTATTTGACCAGTCTGGAATGTTCTTTCTACCGAGAATAGACTGACAAGAAACTTGATATTCAAGAAAGTTAAGGCCCATTTACAGGATGCAAGTTTCTCGCCTGTTGCATACATTTAAATTGAATCAATAAATGACTTGCATGGTCTAAAAACACGTAACATTTTTGATCTGCCCGCCTAGCATGACCATCAAAAGATATCTCGCGGACGAGAGAAGGCAAACTAAGATATAAGAATCTCGATATATCTCGACATCGACAACTTTGATAGACAATCGATCGACAAATAATAATAATAAATTTATTCGATCGAGATATCTTGTCTATCAAAATATCTCTACTTTAGACTTTAGAAGTCTAGTTTTAAGTGTAAGTGTCCTACCTAAAGAGATAATCGAGTAAAACACGAGAAAACGGTCGACAAAATTTTGTCGTGGTTGTCATGCTAGGCCGGCTGTTATACAAGTTATGTTTCAAAACTTATCTTGGTGTAAACAACACATTATATCCGTGTGTAAGTACTTGCTTACAATTTTTGAGTGTCATTTATTGTACTCTAATTATTGCTGTTGTATGTACAAGAAAATAGCATCATGTGAATGGGCCTTTAAAGTAATGGTTTTACATTGAATTACCTACTTTCGCTATGAATAAAATTGCGTACCGTGCGTTACAATATATTATAAATACAATTAAGTTACAATATGGGTTGATATTGTAGCGCAGCATAAAACTTGTAAACAAAACTTAATATTATTCATTACAATTTAAAAATAACAGTTTCAATACTTATCTTTCCAATACGACTTTAAAACTAACTACAAAAAGAATTAAATTTTAGACATAAAATATGTAAATTCTATTTATGATGTTATGCGCGTGGACCGTTGGTGTTCCTTTCTATTTTGTATAATAACTCAAAAACGACTGGACCGATTTTAAAAACTACATTATACATATTACATATTCTTTCACCAATAGAAAGCTACATTATCAGCGAATAAATTAATTGGTAGGGTTAGTCACCACCAGGTTAGGTTAGGTTATATATATATAATTACTTGAGAAGATGTGTACAATGACATATTTCAAAATGAATAAAATTGGAGGTGAGTACAATTTTCTGTAGTTTTACCAAAAATTCAATATTTTGAAAAATATTGCGAGTCACCAAAAATCCTTTGACGGGGACTTTGGGACCCAAATGGAACATATGTAACAAATTTGAAGACAAAATTCGGTTTTTGCGTTTCGGATGTTTATCCATTTGCTTTAATTTATACAAATATTTTAAGTAATACATCCGATTTGTTTTTAACATTCCTTATTTAATTTTAGATAACTTAATCGACTACAAAAAGATACCGACTCGTTCAGGAAACTATCTTCTGATGGTGAATGGCTATACGTATTCTTATCACAGCGTCACTAGCTACTATTGATCCAAGAAAAACGTGGGTTGCAAAGCACGCCTCAAACTCACTTCTGATAAAATAATTTCAATACGGGAATCACGTTTAGATTGTCATACGCACCCTCCACCTGAGTATATTGTTACGGAGAAAGGACAGTACATCAAGATAAAATAATCACTTAATACCAGGGACTGAAACCGGTTAATCTACTATGGGAGCTTAACCGAAATAATGAAGGTTTTTGTTAATATTCTTTCGTTTTTACTGAAAAAGAAATTAGTGTGGTAAGTTTAGTGTGCGTATTTTGGAAAGTAAAAATAAACCGGTTTCAGTCCCTGCTTCATACTATTACATACGAGTATATTGTTAAATAATTTAATTACTTAAATATTAAATGAGGTACATATTCAACTCAAAAAGTCCATCCTTCGCAAATATGTGATTAAATTACTTTCTTATTAACTATTGCTTAAATTTATACAAATATAATAATACATCAGATTTTTTGCTAACATCCCTACTTTAATTTTAGATAACCAAATCGACTACAAAAAGATACCGACTCGTTCAGGAAAATACCTTTTGATGGTGAATGGCTATACTTATTCTCACCACGGCCTCAATAGCTACTATTGCTCCAAGAAAGACGTGGGTTGCAAGGCGCGCCTCAAACTAACTCGTGATCAAATAATCTCAGTACGGGAATCACATATAGATTGTCATACGCACCCTCCACCTGAGTATGTTGTTACGGCGAAAGGACATTACATCAAGATAAAATAAGCACTTAATACCTGGGACTGAATACCGGTTAATATTCTAATAACCGAAATAATAAAGGTTTTTGTTAATATTCTTTTGTTTTTACTGAAAAAAATTTTAGTGTGGTAAGTTTAGTGTGCGTATTTTGGAAAGTAAAATTAAACCGCTTTCAGTCCCTGCTTCATACTATTACATACGAGTATATTGTTAAATAATTTAATTAAAAAATAAAAAATTATAATTTAATTACTTAAATATTAAATGAGTTACATATTCAACTCAAAAAGTCCATCCTTCGCTAATATGTGATAAAATGACTTATTAATTCTATTGCTTTAATTTGTACAAATATAATAAATAATATTTTTTGTTAACTTTCCTTATTTAATTTTAGATAACCAAATCGACTACAAAAAGATACCGACTCGTTCAGGAAAATACCTTTTGATGGTGAATGGCTATACTTATTCTCACCACCGCCTCAATAGCTACTATTGCTCCAAGAAAGACGTGGGTTGCAAGGCGCGCCTCAAACTTACTTCTGATCAAATAGTCTCAGTACGGGAATCACGTTTAGATTGTCATACGCACCCTCCACCTGAGTATGTTGTTACGGCGAAAGGACATTACATCAAGATAAAATAAGTATTTAATACTATTGCATATCGCATCTTTGGGAACAAAGAGTTACTTCTGCAATTTTTTGCAAAAACGATTTTAATAATCTCAGAAGCCCCTTCTTGTAGTATATGTTTGTAGTCACGACTGTTCGTGAAGAACTAATCAATTTAGGACTGTAAGACGCTGTACTATAAAACAGTAGGTACAGAGTTATTAAAAAAATACTTATAAAAAGTAAAAAATTGCTCTGCCTGTAAAATTGGAAAACATGCAGAACCTGGACGCTTTGTTCCCAAAGGTGCGAATTATATTGTTAAATAAGGGACAGACTAAAACTGAAAAAGTCGTTGAATCATCAGTTTTTTAGATTTACTACACGTCTGGAATGTCCTTTCTGTCGAGAAAAGGCCGATTTAAACGATGCAAATTGCCTATTGCATACAATTTAATTGAAGTAATAAATTAATTGCATGGTCTAAATAACACGTAACAATTTTGATCTGTTACACAAGTTTTGTTTCAATACTTTTCTTTTTGTAAATAATTTTGTAATACATAAAATCCGCGTGTAAACAGTAGCTTACAATTCTATAAATTACTAGCGACCCGCCCCGGCTTCGCACGGGTCAAGATTTTTTGACAAAAAAAGCAGGGGTTGTATGTATTTTTTAATGCCACATTATAAAAAAATAAAAACAAAAAATTTCGTCCAAAAATTTAAAAAAGAAATTTAGGGGTGGACTACCCCTAACATTTAGGGGGATGAAAAATAGATGTTGGCCGATTCTCAGATCTACTGAATACGCATATAAAATTTGGTTAAAATCGGTCAAGCCGTTTCGGAGGAGTATGGCAACGAAAACTGTGACACGAGAATTTTATATATTAGATTGCATTCAGTTACTGCTCTTGTATGAACAATAAAAGCGTAATGTAAATGGGGTTTTAATATGGTTTTACATTTAACCACTGGCGCTACGAATGAAACCATGCACTCTGGAGCTGTATATGTATGTAGTTTCTGTATGTAATATGTATATATATTGAGAAATAAACAATATTGTTGTTGTCACACGGTGGCCCACGTTAATTTCATTTTTGCGATAAACAAAAGCATCTCGATGTGCGTAGCTCGTCTTTTTAGCATATATGTAAATATAGAATATGTATTTTTATTAAAAAAGGTCATGCTCGTCTGTTGATATCTAATATAAAAAAAACGATACAATATATTTCTGAAGTAGGTAACAAAACGATTTCTAACACTAATTATTTGATTTTAGAATCATTCATTGACTACAAAATGATACCAACTCGTTCTGGGAAGCATCTTTTAATGGTCAAAGGCTATACGTATTCTCAGGATCACAACACAAATAAATACAATTGTTCAAAGAAAGACATAGGTTGCAAAGCACGCATCAAACTCATGGATGACAAAAGTATTTCGGCAAAGCACTCTATGATTGGGTTTCATATACATCCTCCGCCTAAGTATGTACTTACAGATGAAGGCCATTATATTAAGGTGAATGAGCGTTGGGGCGTATCACGTCCCAGCTTATATTGAATGATGGGCTTTTTGAATGTTTTTTTTTCTATGATCATGTAAATAAATTTTGACGGGCTCGTGCCAGTCTTCGGTAGACTGGGACGACATGTTTATAATTTTCTGTAAGTGTTTTCCCCCTGTCTTCTAACTTCGGGCATTGATCGGGTGGCAGGAATATCGAAATTCCGACCGGGTAACCACCGTTCATAGATTGAAAAACTAATTCAATCGATTTAATTGTATGCAATTTAATTAGCAGCTTCAATTTAACAGGCAAGAAACTTGCATCGTGTAAAGCGGCATTTAGTATAGTGTAGTTTATAAGTTTTTGTATTAAATAAATATTTTTCTTTCTTTCTCTTTTGCTTTACTTATAATAAAGTGTTTCAAATTTAAATCATTTATTCATTTAGGTAACACAATGTTTACTTATGAAAGTCTATAAAAAAATTTAATGCTTCTAATTTTACATTTACTGCCAGTTCTCAAATCAAGGGCATAGAACGGACGAGAAGAACTGGCAATAAATTCTCCGCCATTTTTTTTAATCGCCAAGATTTTGTTTTACAAAATGTATGCAACCATTAAACCATGCTCTGTGACATCTTGAAGTAATAATTATAATAATAAAAAAAAAAAACAAATAAAAAACGAAGGTTTGTCCTCTATCAACAGTAGGCATGGTGAATTAGGAGCACGCACATACATACATACATAAGTCAGCCTGCCGCGACCACGGTTGCTGAAAAGCATCTGGAACGTCGGCACAAATAATATCGACCGCGTTTTAACCCGTTATATTAATTAATCATAAGAAACTGTTTAATATCATTTCCTTAAGTCATTGCCTACAAGCTGTACTTCTCTCGCATTACATTGCCACGTAATACTGTATACAGAACACCTTACCTTTTCGTTATAATCGGATGAATAGTTTAAGAGTACATAAAGTACATACATACATTGATTTTTATTTATGTAGAAGATTATTTTTCAAGATAAGTCTTAAACAGGTTTGAACAGTATATTTATGGACATAATTCGATACGTGGTAGTTGTGGTAGCCAGCAAAATGTGTTTTACGTTTTTTTTTTAAATACCCTCTGATTTCATTTATTTTATGAGTTCGCAATAAAAATAAAACCTAATTTATGATATGCTTAGGAGATGCATAAAGTATTACAAAATCATAGTTGAAACGGATGAAAAAATGTAGGACAATGTAACACTAACTGTTGGTTATCAACACTGGGACTTCTGTTAATGTTTTGATCTGGGTTTTTAATAAAAAAATGTGTCAAAGCCTTGGACTAAAAGGTAAAACGTTATTTTAACATTATTTAATTTTTAGAAATCTTCATTGACTACGAAATGATACCAACTCGTACTGGGAGCCATATTTTGTTGGTGAACGGCTATACGTATTCTCGAAACAGCACATATACTTACTATTGCTCCAAGAAAAGCTTGGGTTGCAAAGCCCGTATCAAACTTACACCGGCGAGGATAATATCTGCAAAGGATTCGCTCATAGATTACCATACGCACCTTCCACCCAAGTTCAGGGTTACATTGGACGGTTTCTACCGTAAAATATGAAATCCTTTATGAATGATAAGATTTGTATGATAAAGTAGTTTTAAGTTTGTATAGATGTCATTTTTAGTTGGGAGCACTTTTAAAAATCATTAAAAAAAAAAAACTTAAGTCAACTAGAATAATAAAAGGTGCACTTTGGGACGCACTTTTTGCAAGCTTGGTTCACAGCAGATTGCAGTTATATTTAATAAATACAAAAAAAAAATGTTTTAAAAGTTTACATTTTACTCCACAAGTTTTTTTATTTTTTATAAACTTATCCCGACCGTGCCTGTCATTACAAATATTATTTGTGATTGTATATAATTATAAACTGTATAAATAAAATTTAAAATATAGTTAGAATATCTATAGAAACACTCTGTAGTTTTTATTTATTGTAACATATTTACTAAGAAATTCGTAAACATAATAATGTTTATACTAACGTTGAATATTTGATTTTTAGAAGAATTCGTCGACTACAAAATGATACCAACTCGTTCTGGGTACCATCTTTTAATGGTGAACGGCTATACGTATTCTCGAAACAGCATATATACTTACTATTGCTCCAAGAAAAACTTGGGTTGCAAAGCTCGTATCAAACTTACACCGGAGAAGAAAATATCTGCAAAGGATTCGCTCATAGGTTACCATACGCATCTGCCACCCAAGTACAGGGTTACGTTGGACGGTTTCTACATTAAAATATGATATGAAATCCTTTATGAATGGTTAGATTGGTATGCTATAAAAGTAATTTAATTTTGAATAGAGGTTATTTTTAGTTTTTTATTTATTTGCTTTACATCAATGATTATAAATAAAACTAAACTTAAGTAAACTAAAATAATGAAAGGTACACTTTTAGCTAGCTTCATTCTCAGCAAGTTGCAGTTATTTATAATAAATACGAAAAAAAACCATTTTGTTTTATTATTCATTTTGATTTTTTTTACAAACTTACCTCACCATGCCTATAAATAATATGTATTTGTGTAAGTAGGTATATAAATCTCGAAATAACATATTTTAAAATATACTTAACTTTGCAGTTTTTATTCATTGTAATTTTTTTACTTGTTACCAATATTTAGAATTGAATATGTGATTTTTAGAAGACTTTATCGACTACAAAATGATACCAACCCGTTCCGGAAGACATCTCTTGATGGTGAGAGGATACACTTATTCGCAAATGAGGGATACATATAATTACTATTGTTCAAAGAAGGACGTAGGATGCAAAGCTCATGTTAAACTTACAAAGGATTGGAAAATCTCCCAGAACAATTCAATCATAGAGCCACATACTCACCCACCACCAAAGTATTTTGTTACAAAGAGCGGACATTACATTAAAATAAAATAGTAGATAATCGAAATGATTCTAATATAACGTAAATTAATAATAATAATACAGCTGATCACTTGCACTCATTGGTGAAAATGTGTTATTGACCCTACTTATCATGTTTAGATTTTAAGTTTAATTGTAATTTTCTTCTTAATCCTCTATAGTCTATAACTCTATAAGGTAGTGAAAACCGGAAGTGGTAGGAAATGAAATTTAGGTATGTTAATAAGGATATTGTTTAAATAAAATACTGTAACCGGATTAAAACGCGATTAATTATTTATATTGTTTAAATTATTAATCCCGACGTTTCGGATGCTTTACAGCCACTCGCCGCCACTCTTTTTAATCGCCAAGTTTTAATTATGTTAATAAAAGAGTGGCGGCGAGTTTCTTGCCAGTTATTTTCGTCCGCTCTACGCCCTTGATTTGTGAACTGGTAGTAAATGTAAAATTAGAAGCACAGAAATTAGAAGACGTTCATAGATGTACATTGTGTTACCTAAATTAATAGATTATTTTTGAATTTAATTGAATTAAATATGGCAACTTTGTGACATTTCAAATATCAGACAACTGTCATCTTTCTGTCTCCCCGCGACCACGGTTGCTGTAAAGCATCCGAAACGTCGGGATTAATAATTTAAACAATATAAATAATAAATCGCGTTTTAATCCGGTATACAGTATTTTATTTAAATGTGTGATACTCGCGTTAATAAAAGACAATATTAAGGATATTGTTATATGATTTTTTATGATTCTTTTCAACTGACGGAACTTCCTTTTGACGGGCTCGTTGGCGCGTTCGGTAGAACACCTGCCATGAACCACCATTCATAGATGGAAAAACCGTGAAGTGCATATTGCGCGTTTCGGTTTCAGTCTATGGATTTCCGAATGCTCGAAATAAAAATTAGGTCGATTGACTGATGTTCTGTGGCTGAGGTATCACCTACCATCAAGTGAACCTCATGCTCGTCTGTCGATATCTGACATAATAAAAAAAAAATGGAAAATGTTGGTGGCAGGTATACTGCCAAAACATTAAAAAGGGTTAAATTCTATTCCTTTCAAATTTTATTAGCTGCTATTATTATTTATACTATACATAGGACACAGTTATTCAATAGAAAAACCCACCTGCTCAGTTGTCCGCTCTGAAAAAAATAATAATATAAATATAGAGCAAATATCATCTACGTAGAAATAGATGCCGTTAATTTTCGAAATTGGTATTGCAAAAACCAAGATGTTTTCATGGATTTTTGCTAACTGTGAATGATGGATCTTTACCGAAAGAGAATTTTGTTATTTCTATCACTTGTATTGGCAAACATAGAAATATACAAATATGCCAGACCGTGCAAGAGTCGAAGCTGCAATTCGAAATTGGTACTGCAAAAACGAGTAGTAGGTACTCTACTGATGGACCCGTAGAAGTATAGGGAATAACATTTTAGTTTGTGTTTAGATTGAATAGCAATAATACGCCATTACCACGAAGACTTACAGAAAATATTTATAATAAAAAAAATATTAATTATAATGTTTTATTTAATGAGTTAAATATAGCGTGTAAAATATTTATCTAGCTGTACACTATCTTACTTGATTGTTACAATAGGTCATACTATTGTGGTAGGTTCGAGAATGTAGTCCAACAATTAGTATGATGATAATGAACCTATTCCCAGTTACCTTAACATTCAATCTTCCAATTTCAGAATCTTTCATCGACTATCAAATGATACCGAGCAAGCGTTCAGAAAAACATCTCTTGATGGTGAATGGGTACACGTACTGGCAAAGCGTTAATAATAATTACTATTGTTCTAAAAGAGCTACAGGCTGCAAGGCTCACGTCAAACTCACGAGTGAGAAAAGGATTTTGGTGGAATGTTCGAGTCTCCATTGTCATACGCATCCTCCGCCTAAATATATAATTACCAACACAGGAAAATATATTAAAGTTTAAGATACTTAAGATGACGTCTTACAAGGCCGTGCAACCTAATTATCCTTAATGAACTCTATTAAAGCCTGTTTGTGATTCTGTACACTGAGAGTAAAGTATTAAATGTATAATGTTCAAATTATAGTTTCTCCTTTTAAAACTACCTATATATCAAGTTCATAGATGGAAAAACCGTGAAGTGCCTATTACGGGCTTGAGTTAGTCTATGGATTTCCGAATGCTAGAAGTAAAAATTATGTCGACAGCGCATTATTGACTGATGTTCTGTGGCTGAGGTATCATCTACCATCAAGTGAACCTCATGCTCGTCTGTTGATATCTGACAAAAACAAAAATAAAGTGGAGGGACAGTTTCAAAACTTTAAAAATGGATGATTTTGTGTTTTATTAACAGGAATATTACATTTTAATGAAAACAGAAATCAAGGATTTAAGGTTGTTTTATTTTATAAGTATTTTTGTATTAAATTATAATTATAACCGAATATCGCTACGAGTTCTTTAATTATATAATAAATTTATTACTAATAAAAATAAAGTTTGTTTGATTTGATATAGCTTTTTTCATTATTTTGTGCTGTAAAATAATAATTTATTTACTACTAATAGAGTAAGAGATAGGAAAAATATTTTGACGTTAGTATTCGTTTCGACAATGTAGTACAACAATTACTATGTATGACCGATAATAATTAAACTATTCCCAGTTATTCTAACATTCAATCTTCCAATTTCAGAATATTTTGTCGACTATCAAATGATACCAAGCACACGTTCTGGAAAATACCTTTTGATGGTGAATGGCTACACTTTCTGGCAAGGCTTCAAAAATAATTACTATTGCTCTAAGAAAGCATCAGGCTGCAAAGCGTCCGTCAAACTAACAAGTGACAAAAGGATTTCAAAGATATCGTCGTGTCTTGATTGTCACACGCATCCACCGCCTAATTATGTAACTACTGAGTCAGGACACTATGTTAAACTTTAGAATAATGATATTTAGCAAGTAGCTAAAGAACTCTTAGGCCAGCGCGGCGCTACACTTTTGCGGAAGATCCGCGACGGAACGCCAATACATGTTATTGCATAAATTACAAATAGCGGGCACATTACGCGGTAGATCGGTCGCTCCGTCCGTTTTGTAATTTATATGCCATAACATGTATTGGCGTTCCGTCGCGGATCTTCGATGGAATTTCCGGTGTAGCGCTGGCCTTATGGTTGATTTTATCATTATATTTCTCTATTTCTTTTGTATTTGGTTTGAATAAGAAATAAATAGTTATTAACTTTAATTGTGAAGTAGTGTTGTGCTGTTTTATATTTTAAAAAAAATTGTGTGTCATTCGGATTTTTTTTATATCTCTTAGATCAATTAGATGTTCTTAATAGGAGAAGATTACTATAAAATAAATTAGTTGATAATCACAATTATTTTATGAGGTAGGTGTAAGTGAACCTAGTCAGTACTTTGTAAATTAATAAAAATAATACAGCTATAGACTTCTAATATACATATATTACATAATATCTTGTATAGTTAAAAAATCACTTGCACTAGTGTAAGTGCTAGGTTATTGATACTGCTTATCATGTTTAGATTTTAATATCATACATACATTTAACATATTTGTAGACATCTAAAACCCTAACATACTAAAAAACAAGAGGGAACCGTTAGTAAATATTGCCATTATAATATAGAAATATACAGCAAATATCAACTCTGTAGGAATAGATGGCGTTAATATGGCAACTTGACTATGGTTTAGGATACTTAAAATAAGCGCCGGCATAATTGTCCTTAAAGAACTCTTTTAAATCTTGTTTGTGATTCTGTAAATTGAGATTAAAGTATTAAAGGTATAATGTGCGAATTATAATTTATGCTTTTAAATTTATATCATGTGGAGAGCCAGTTACAAAACTATTAAAAAAATAAAAAATAAATGTTTTGTTAACACGAACATTTAAATGAGTGTTTTCATTCAAGAATTTAAACGCAGTTGTTGTATTATACTATAAACATTGCTTTTATTGACTTATATTAAATAATAATGAACAACTACATAACATTAAAAACTTCATCACCAAAAAACTCTACGAGATCTTTAATTATACTAAAATTTATTACTTATAACGTTTTGTTTGTTTAATGAGTTGAATATAGCGAGTAAAATATTTATCTAGTTGTATACGATCTTACTTGAGTAACAACATGTGGCTTATCGTATTCGGTTCGACAATGTAGTACAACAATTAGTATGTCCAATAATAATAAAACTATTCCCAGTTATCTTAGCATTCAATCTTCCAATTTCAGAATCTTTTATCGAATATCAAATAATACCGAGCAAGCGGCGTTCAGGAAAACATCTTTTGATGGTGAACGGCTACACTTTCTGGCAAAGCTTTAAAAATAAATACTATTGCTCTAAGAAAGCATCAGGCTGCAAAGCGTCCGTCAAACTTACAAGTGACAAAAGGATTTCAAAGAAATTGTCGTGTCTTGATTGTCACACGCATCCACCACCTAATTATGTAACTACTGAGTCAGGACAATATGTCAAATTTTAGAATAATGATATTTAGCAAGTAGCTAAAGAACTCTGGTTGATTTTATCAGTATACTTCTCTATTAATTTTCTTTTGTATTTGGTTTGAATTATACTATATTTGGTTTTATATTAAAAAATAATATTATTTGTGTGTCATTTGGAATTATTCAATAAAATATTCTTCCTAGGGAAGCATAGCATTAATTACATACATATATACATCTCGCCTCTTTTCCATTGGGTTAGGCAAAGATCACGGAATCCCATATGCTCCGATCCTTGCATACCACTTTCGCTTCTTCCAAATGCTTCCATACACGCTCGTCAGTTTCGAGTATTTTAATAATTAATTAATGTGTTTAAAACAGGTCCGGTGTTTACGACGTCTCAACGTGGAGCTAGAATGATTTCTTACCAAGGGTACAAATTCCATAAACAGTACGACATGGGTCATAAAACCAGATGGCTGTGCGGTACACACAATAATAGAGGGTGCCGAGCGAATATTCATACAATCGGGATGTCCATTGTACGACATAACAACGATCATAACCACCCTCCAGCATCTAGAGTACGATCAGCTAATAATATTTACACGAAGTTGACAGTTGACTGAATTTATATTCAAAACCACAACACATGGTGTTAGCGCGTTTGGTAGAACACCTATATTGCGCTCCGATGAGTCGTATGTTCGAATCTCGCCGGTATAATTTTCTGTAACCCCGGCGCCAGATATAGCTTCACTTATTTGAACACTTGAGTGCTTATTATGTGTGGCACGGGACTTTGACTATGTGTTCAAAGTTTGAACAAAGATTTGCACTTTGCCATGCGGTATCGGTTTTTTAGCGCACATCAAAGCGTTCAAAGTAATATATTTTATTGCATATGTAAAAAATAATTATAGGCACACTGCGTCGTCCACCACGTCGTCCTTATTTGTTGTCTACCAGTGTACTGTGGAGAAAATGTTTGCGAAGCATGTCTGGCAGGTTGCGTCAATAAGTGTTCAAATATGTTTTCAAAGCTTTGCAAAGTCTCCAAATAAGTGAATATATATCTGGCGCCGGGGTAAGCATGTCTTCCCCGCGTTGATTCACTTCGGGCATTAAACGGATGGGAGGAATAGCAAAAGTCCGACCGGGTAACAAAACATCGTTCATAGATGTCAAAACCGTAAAGTGCACATTGTGCGTTTTGGTATCAGTTTATGGATATACGAATGTTCGGATAAAAAAAGTAGGTTGCAAACGCATCATTGACTGATGTTCTGTGGCTGGGGTATTACCTACCATCAAGTGCACCTCATGCTCGTCTGTCGATAACCCGTTTATTAGTAATTGTCATAGTTCTCTTCTTTGTATCGTCTTTTTGTATTATGTTTCGATTTTAATAATTACTATAGTAGGTATGTGCTTATGTGTGCGTTTATTTTGTTTATATAAACGATATGTCTAAGTTATATTGACATTTAGTTTCATTGAATAGATATAATATAACAATTGGCTACAGATTTCAAGTAGGTATATTAAAATTTATTATACATATAAACATGCGTCTATTTAATGTAAATTTTATATATTTATATTATTATATTGCCCTGAAATATGACTGCGGTGCGATTTTAGGCTGCTTCAATTCAATTCAAAATCATTTATTCATTTAGGTAATACAATGAACGTCAATAAAAAATACATATTAAATGCTTCTAATTTTACATTTACTGCCAGTTCTCAAATCAAGGGCGAAGAACGGACGAGAAGAAATGGCAATAAACTCGCCACCACTCTTTTTACTGCCTTTATGTTTTACAAGATTTTTTTTAAGGAGCTGTAACCATTACACCATGTTCTACATGTCATCTTTAAGTAATTAATTATAATAATAAAAAAAAATATAAACGAAAAAATAAAATAAAAAACAAAGATTTGTCCTCTATCAGCAGTAGGCATGGTGAAATAGGAGCACGCACTTATATTCTCGTGAGAACAACACGCAAATAGATAGTGAAAATAACTAATATCACCGCATACACGAATTCAAGTCCGACCAGTCATCACAAGTAGCACCCGTTCACGAGTATACGTTGTATATTGTCTTATGTTGAATTTTAATCGAATTTTTTACTTTCTCTTAACAGAAATCAGGAGTACATCAAAAGATGACTTCGTGTATTATTCTACCCAGAGAGGGCAAGTGTTTTTACGAAGTGGCTATAAATATCACAAAATAAGAGCATATAGAAGTGGCGCTATTCACTGGAGATGTACTAAAAGATCATACTGTAAAGGTTCACTTACAATATACGATAATAATATTATTATTAGAGAAACACCTCATATTTGCCAACCAAATTTCAATAAAAATTAAAATTATTTTGTAAACGAATCTTGACCGTCTCCATGGCGCAGTAGTAAGCGATGCGCTAATCACTGGAGTCCTGGGTTAGAATCCCGGGGAAATGAAGTGTTTGATTTTCTGTAGACCTTCTGCCTGTAAAGATAAATGGACGATAAAGATAGGTGAAATAGATAAGTAATACCTTGTCTATCCATATTTGTTTTAATATTACAGAACGTCGTAAGTACTTTGTGCGCTAACCCAAAGTAGCCTTTATCGCCAAGCACTAAGATATATTATCAATTATAGGACCAGAGTGATTTAGCTAGTTTAGAGTTCAATAAAAACAACGAATCGAAAAAAAATTGTAACTGTGTGCAGTGTTAAATACTCTATTCATTTGTGTGAATTTGGCGACATTTTGCACAAATTATGACACATAACACTTCTACTTACTTATTTTATTCTGTGGTACTGTCAATACTGTGACATAAAGAATAATATTTAATATTATGTAAAATATGTATAGATAACATTCTTTATACCGGATTAAAACGCGATTTATTATTTATATCATTTATGACTGGTCAGTCTTTTTTGTTAGATAAAAATTTGCTCCATGACTACGGTTGCTGAAAAGCATCCGAAACGTCAGGATAAATAATATAAATAATAAATCGCGTTTTAATCTGGTATAAATAATATTAAACGTGTGATACTCGCGTAAATAAAATACAATATTATGTATATATGTAGTTTAAAGATAATGTTTCAATTACATTTCTAACATAAAAATATATTATATTTTATTGAAAACTGTTATGTTAATAGATATACCTTTAGTGGTAGAAACACTTTCATACTTTAAGCTGTATTCTAAATATTTCCTGCTGTGTGTTGTAGTAATTTAAAAGTTTTATTTATAGGTCTTCTCAATGATGGAGTCCATACATACTATATTATGCGAAAAGCTGATTTGAAACAACAGGATGCTAGTGCAAAGAATACAACCAAATTTTATAAAATTCCTATCAAGACCGCTCATAATTACACGAAATACCAAGCAGAAGATGTTTACGACTTTCATAGAGGAAGGAAACCAATCTTCACCATCGAACAAGAGTTGAAACTGAAAGATGAGATAACTTTGAAACTCTCTGATAGCATTACACGGTTTACTCAAAAGGATTTGCAGATAATTGCCTACAAATTTGCAGAGGAGAATAATATTACTCACTGTTTTAATAAGACAAAGAAAATGGCTGGTAAAGATTGGTTGTTTGGTTTTATGAAACGCCATCCTGAAATACAGAATTTGAATAAAAGCAAAACCTCGTAGGTTTTTGAAACTCGGCTCGGTATTTAAAAATCATTGAAATGGGAATTTTATTATAAATATTAAAGGTTATTACAATTATATATTTAAGGTTATTACAATGCTATTTATTGTAATAAACAAGTTAAAAAAATAGATTGTAATGAATAAAATATATAATATGTACTTTTAGAATAAAATTTTCGTTTTATTCGTTTCTTTATAGCAGCAAATTTCGGTCGCGTGCTCATATTTCGGAAATAAAAACTATTTTGTTTATTCTACTTTGGTTCCTATTTGTAAAAAATATGCTTATTAAACAGGTGGCAAATCGATAAATACAAAAATTAGCCGTTAGTTTCTTTTTGCTTCTAAAATCAATTTCTAATTATCGGTCTCGTACTTTTTCTCTTTTGTTATTTATTTATTTTAAAATATTCATATACGAGTATTTTAAAAGTTATTCTGTTATTCGGGACATTCACGAATCCAACAAATAAGATAACATTAAAATCGGCTGATCTTGAGGTATAAATGGTGTTACTAACACAATATTGTTTTATATATATACAAACGATAGATATATCTTGGGCAAAATATATTGGGATTATCATTAATATTAAGTCTTTTTTTTTTTTTATGTTTAAGACCCATTTACACATTTTTGCAAGCAATAATTGTCTTGCACGGTCTAAACAAGACGTAATATTCTTGATCTGTCATACAAGTTTTGTTTCAATACCATTCTTGATGTAAACAGTACATAATATCCGCGTGTAAGTATTCAAGAATTGTAAGCAAGTACAATTCTTGAATTTCAATGAATGCGCTGCAATTATTGCATTTAATTATGCTCTTGT
The DNA here is from genome assembly GCA_905404175.1 of Anthocharis cardamines. Classification (NCBI taxonomy): domain Eukaryota; kingdom Metazoa; phylum Arthropoda; class Insecta; order Lepidoptera; family Pieridae; genus Anthocharis; species Anthocharis cardamines. The sequence goes on from FR989959.1 coordinate 10,058,035, forward strand.
ATGTACAAAAAATGGCATTATGTAAATATTTCTGTGGCCGTGTTGTGTAACGTAGAGGCATTGTAACACGTTTGTTTGGAACCACTTTTTAGACACCATACATATATTTTATGGTTTTATTAATTTTTTGTTATTTGTGTGTATTTAATAAAATGTTTAATAAAATGATATTCATACAAACAATATTACTGTAGCTCTTGTTTGTCTTTTAACCCTAAAAATATGCAGCACCTTGATGTATTATGATAGATTATTGTATATTTTCGCAGCTGTACTGATTTCAACTTAACACGTGGATTTATTATTATTAGATATGGTCGCTCTCTAAAGAATAAAACGACGATTTTAAGTTTATAATACTAGCGATGTAGATGTACTAAAAAAAATTTGTCTATGTTACTCGCTGATAATGTAGCTTTCTATTGGTGAATTTTAAATCAATCGAGTAGTTTTTAAGTTTATTTGTTACATACAAAAATACAAATTTTTCCTTTTTCTATTATCATATATAGATTTCATAACAATTGCTTGGTCTTTTAAAAATAATATTCTGTTTTTAAAAAATGTAACTCAAAGGTAGCTGCCTTATTTCTGGTCAGCATTTAAGTGTATTTGTTTTCAGAGCGTCCAACCTTCTTCACATCAAAGATCGGAGCTCGCGTGATGAGGCTGCGTGGCTACTGGTACACCAGGCACTCGGTCTGCTCCTCCAGGGTCAAGTGGCTGTGCTCCGAGAACCGGAACCGGCAGTGCCCCGCGATAGTGGTCACCATCGGCTGCATGACTGTGGGCAAACACAACAAGCACACACACCCGCCGGGCATCACACCACACTCTGACTTGCAGCTGCTCGACTGTAATCGTTCCTAAACTTCTTAGCTATGAAAATGTACACGGTGTTAGCAACGTCCTTACAATGACTTAGTTTCTAAGTACGAGGTACATGTTATGAAAAAGCACGGATAACGTTTTCCGTTATTTTTGAGTTAAATTAATTAATTTAATGATGGCTGAGTGTGTTGTGTTTAACATCCGAGTTTTTATGTTAGATATCGACAGACGAGTTTGATGGTAGGTAAGAATCAGAGGACTGGTCATCTATTTGCCTGGAAAGAAAAATGATCAGAAAATCAGAGAGAAATGTCTCTGCTCCATACCTCACTAGGCAGATTCACTAGGAAATTCACCTACCTATCTATGTTTGCACAGTCTATTTGCTACTCTACGTTTGTTATTGTTGAATAAAGGTTAAAAACTCCAGCACAATATTTTAGGGAAGAAAACCATCATAATTATATGTATTTCCAGTTGTCTTTTTAATCTACGTATATAATTAATGGTTGAAATAAGCAAAACATTATTCCGTTTAGAAAGCGTTATATCATTTTATTAGATAGCGTTGCTGACACCCTGTTATGATGATGAATTGTTTTCTTTAATGTTAATATTGTAAATAATATATTGGAATTAAAACGAAACTACAATATTTGTATTTCTCTTTATCACACTATTTTTCATCCGAACTGAAATAGTATTAATCCCTTTATGTTTAACAAGATTTTTGTAAGGAGCTGCAACCATTACACCATGTTCTACATGACATCTTTAAGTAATTAACTATAATAATAAAAAAATATATATAAACGGAAAATTATCTTATATATAGATATATATCTTATATATATTATATTATTATAGAATTGTCTCATATCAGCAGTAGGCATGGTGAAATAGGAGCACGCACTTACATTCTCGTGAGAACAACACGCAAATACATAGAGGAAATAACTAAAATCACCGCATACACGAATTCAAGTCCGACCAGTCATCACAAGTAGCACCAGTTCACGAGTATACGTTGTAAATTGTTTTATGTTGAATTTTAATCGATTTTTTTACTTTCTCTACAGAAAACGAGAGTACATCAATAGATGACTTCGTGTATTCTTCTACCCAGAGAGGGCAAGTGCTGCTTTTACGAAGAGGCTATAAATATCACAATATAAGAACATATAAAAATGGCGCTATTTACTGGAGATGTACTCAAAGATCATACTGTAAAGGTTCACTTACCTTGTACGATAATGATTTTATTACTAAAGAAACACCTCATAATTGCAAACCAGATTTCAATAACAAATAAAATTATTTTGTAAACTAATCTTGACCGTCTCCATAGTGCAATAGTAGGCGCGATTCGCTATTCATTAGCAATCCTGGGTTAGAATCCCGGGGAAAAGATTTTTTAAAAATCTAGCAAGCCACAGACACACCACAGGCTGATTAACTTCTGCCTGTGAAGATAAATGGACGATAAAGATAGGTGAAATAGATAAGTAATATTACAAAACGTCGTATGTACTTTGTGTTCTAAGCCAAAGTAACCGTTATCGCCAAGCACTAAGGTATACTATCAATTGTAGGACCAGTGTGATTTAGCTAGTTTAGAGTTGAATAAAAACAACGAATCGAAAAAAATTGTAACTGTGTGCAGTGTTTCACTAGGCAGATTCACTAGGAAATTCACCTACCTATCTATGTATGCACAGTCTATTTGCTACTCTACGTTTGTTATTGTTGAAAAAAGGTTAAAAACTCCAGCACAATATTTTAGGGAAGAAAACCATCATATATGTATTTCCAGTTGCCTTTTTAATCTACGTATATAATTAATGGTTGAAATAAGCAAAACATTACTCCGTTTAGAAAGCGTTCTATCATTTTATTAGATAGCGTTGCTGACACCCTGTTATGATGATGAATTGTTTTCTTTAAGGGGGCGTCCATAAATTACGTGAGGTGTTTTTTTTAATTTTCTGTATGGTGAGATGTCGTGAGATTTTATTCAACCCCCTCCCCCATCAATCAGAAAAAAAAATTGCGTGATATTTGCTGAGACCCCCCCTCTCTCCAACGTAAGATTAGATGAGATTTGACTCGACCCCCTCCCCCCTTAAACACCTCACGTAATTTATGGACGCCCCCTGATGTAAATATTGTAAATAATGTATTGGAATTAAAACTAAACTACAATATTTGTATTTCTCTTTATCACACTATTTTTCATCCGAACTGAAATAGTATTCATCTTTTCAACATTTTCGTCGATTACTACAAATTAATTTAATCTTTTAAATAAAATACTGTATACCGGATTTAAATGTGTGATACTCGCGTTAATAAAAGACAATATTAATTTAATCTTTGTTCTGTTTAACTAGAAACAGTAATGGCATACAAGGCTTAAAACTGAGTGAAAAATAATTTAAAACTTGAAAACAAAAAATAAAGCTGCATCTCTTTTTAAAACTTGAAAAGAAAAAAAAATATTTTTAAGCAAAAAACAAAAACCGACTTCAAAACTATAACTAAAAAGTAAAAAATAATATTTTAATTACCTCAAAGCATTATTTATTAACAGTTATTTTTGGAGTCGGTGCCAGCAAAGAAGGACTGTTTAATACTGCTTTTGCAACTTTTTGAAGTCGGTTTTTGTTTTTTGCTTAAAAATATTTTTTTTTCAAAAATTTTGTAGGAAGTGTATTTTTTAAGTTCATTAATCCTTACATAATAATTTAGTAGACCTACCACTAAACGTGCTGCTCAAATGAGACAGCGCCGTGAAAGGAACTATAAACCATAACATCATCCATTTGTTATTGTTGATTTTCTAAAAAAACACCAAACCAATTTCGATAAAAATTATATGGGACCACCTCTGAAATATCCCCTACCAAACAAAAGAAGAATCATCCAAATCCATCCATAACTTGCGGAGTTAAACATAGAAAAAAAAAAAAACAACATACAGACGAATTGAGAACCTCCTCCATTTTTGAAGTCGGTTAAAAATAAAGTGGCTCTTACAATAAAAAGAGAAGCATTAAGCTTAAGTGAGATAAAACGATATAGACCGTTCCAACCCACATTATTCCTTTAATTAGCTTTAAGCGATAATATTCCCGAGTTTTCATAGTAGGCTACTGCACACAGACGGTAATGTACCAATATTCTAATGCTGTCAATGATACCTACGTATCGGTTCCTTCTAGCTGATGTCATTAACTAATTTTAACATTTAGATTGAAGAATCTATTCTTTGTTCTACTCAGGCTTAGAATAATAATAATAATAATCTTTATTACTGCTATTTTTACATAAAACACTATTTATTATTAAAACTCAGACTCCTGATATAGTTAAAACTGTGTTACCAATTTAAATAAAATACTGTATACCGGATTAAAACGCGATTTATTATTTAAATTATTTATCCCGACGTTTAAAAGACAATATATTGTGTTACCAATTTTATCAGTAACTTCAGAAATAAATGCTATAAAAATACAAAAATGGAAGCACGGTACTTACTACATGATCTAATTACATTTTAAACTAAAGTATATGGTAGCAATAAATTACAAATATAATTTTATATTATTACTAGCTGACCCGGCAAACGTTGATTTGCGATGTAAATAATTTCTAAAAAGCTGGGGTTGGTGATAAAAAAGTAACAATTTAGGGTTGTATGTATTTTTTAATGCCTCATTATAAAAAAATAAAAACAAAAAATTTCGTCCAATAATTAAAAAAAATGTTTAAGGGTGAACAACCCTTATCACTTAGGGGTATGAAAAATAGATAGTAGCCGATTCTCAGACCTACTGAATACGCATATAAAATTTGGTAAAAATCGGTAAAGTCGTCAATCGGTAATCATTTCGGAGGAGTATGGTAATTAACATTGTGACATGGAAATTTTATATATTATAATTTTAAATGAAAGAATGACAGCTTGGGAATCCTTTGGGAAAATCAGTGTTATAAATACTAACAAATGCTGATGAAGGATCCATTTCGGCATTACGCACACCTTGTTAGTTAATGTCGAATAAAATAGTGAGATTATTTTAAGAACACATTTAAATTATCTATTTCCTTTTCAGATCGACCAGAGATTATAGAAACGTCACGAGGATCAAAGATGTTGCTCTACAACGGTTTCCGCTACGGCCTGCGCAAAGTGAACGGCTTGAAAGTGCACTGGCGTTGTGTGAAGCACAGCAGCGGGTGTAAGGGCACCGTGGTCACGGTCAACAATGTTGTTGTCGGCGACAAGGAGCATAACCATCTGTACTATCAAAAGGGTTACTATAAGTGTTTCAATAATTGAAACCGAATTGCATACGCCCGATGTATGCATCAAACTTCTTAGTGACATAAAGAAAAATATTGTTTACTAATATCGCGCTTTCAGTAACATTTTTATTTTTTTTATTGTTGTATTATTATATTGAATTATTTCTTTTTCTGAGCTTTTATCAAGCTGGAATTAATATTATGGGTGTAAGCAGGTGTATATTATATGAATACATTTTATTTTAAATATGCAGTGCCGTGTTGTCTTCATCGTCTACTTGAAGGAATTTACGAAATATTTTTTTAAAAAATTTTTCGACAAGATTTACATGTAAAAATAAAAAAATATATAAAATGAATCTCACTTTCTCTCAGGTTTAGGTAGTGTTTAGAGAAACCGCTGCACCTTTCGAGCTAAAACTAACAAGTTTATTTGCATGTTTGTTATTATTATTTTTATGCAGCAACTTGAATGAAATTCATAGCGAACGTATTAATATGACCTGAGAGGTAAGACAAGTGCTATACGCTTGTAGAATTGAAAATATGTCTACACGCAATCTATACAATAAAATCTACGACACGGCGCGATTGCCACTTGTCTAAGTCGATGGCTTACATCCAAAAAGGTATAAGCGACATTTTTGGCAACATACACATTTTTTTGACTTTTCTGTCTTTCTTTCTTATTATTTGACTTTTTTTTTCCTTCTTATATTTATAATTGTTTCCATTTATTTCGAATTTTTAATTACTTTCCTGTAAAGTTGTGAAATTGCAGTTATTCCTTTTTGGCTGTTAGCCATCGAAGTACTTTATATTGAAATCTTCAACATAGTATTAAAGAAAAACTCTTAAGGGCTTATTCATAAACGTATTATAAACTTGATATAGTTAAAATATGTTTGTCTCGCTCTATCGAATATAAAAAGACTACAGAACGAAAGAAACAAAACATATCTTTTAACTATATCAAACTTTTGATACGTTTATGAACACAGAACAGAAGAAGTAAGCTGTTCTGTGTTTATGAATAAGGGGGTTAGTTTTTAATATTTGTAAGTGTAATTCATATTATATTACTTTATTATAATTTTAAACATCATCAGTATTTTTTATTCCAATCGATCGAAGACCCGATATATATAAGAGCCTCAATATAGATTAAATAAGTAGAAAATAAAATATAATTGAAAAAAAAAACATTAAAACATGTTGCAGTTGCATAAATTGCCATTCATAAAAAAAAGGTAACGAGAAATCTGTGCAATGGTTTTCCTTTTGTACTATTCGGTATTTTATGTTTTTTTTTCAAAGAGACATCGTTAAATATATACCTGTGGTAGGATTTCTCAAAGTTCAAAGATTAACATTCATTGGTATGGTTTTCGATATTTATACATAAAATTGTTACAGATTCATGGAATGATTCATCTGATGAGCTTTATTTCATACGAATGAAAAGAGGGATAGCTTTAATGCAAGGAAAACATAAATATCATGTACATAAAAAATATAAAAATGGAGCATCTATTTGGCGCTGTGCCAGTTATAAAAAAGCAAAATGTGCGGGATCAATAACTATACAGGTAAGTTATATTTCATTTGCTGTTTGTTCAAAGCTTTAGAAAATGGCGCCCATTCTTACAATTTTTATAATTTCCATCAGAGAATATTACAAACAAAACGATTGGAAATGTCAAATAATAATTGTTCTGAATGTAGTGCTTTGGTAAAGTGATAAAGGAATGAATGAATTGATGAATGAAATCGATCTTCAATACGAAAATAATAAAACACTTTTTACATTAATACTAATAAACAGAGTAATTAATTATTTATTTTATCATTCTCTCTTTTAATTCAAATAGAATTTCATCAAAACAAATCTAATTTTACTCTATTTTTTATGTTAAATTTGTATTTATTTTCAGGGTGACCATACTGTTATAACTAAAAAACCACACATATGTATCCCAGATGCAAAATGGATGGAAATGTATTTAAAACAGTCTATGCAGGTTTCCGATTGATCCAAAGATAATTTGATATCTGGCAATCCGTAACTACGTATTACCAAGCATGTTATCTCATTGTCTGGAATTCCATAACTGTGCGATTCCTTAGACTCTACCTCGCACTCTGTGAAACTAGCTGTCGCCGGCTTTTTTTCGAACCTCGACTTGGGAACTTTCAAGAAACGATCTGACACTTTCTTTAACACATTGAAGGACACTCGGCTTCCATCGATAAATAATTAGTGATATGACACAGTCAACTTCCATACAAAAAAAATAGACGGTGGTGGACGTCCTGTCACCTTGTAAATGATTAACGCCGGTTCACGGCAACCCGGCACAATACTAGTAACTATATATTTTATATTTGTCTAAAATTAGGTTCATAATAAAATAAATTTGCCTAAAAAAACGACGTGTACAGCCGCCCGCCATATCAAAGTGTTCTATTGACGATGTCCTCAGCAGTCGTGTCCTTCAATGTGTTAAGGGTTGGCAACGCAGTTGCCTATGGGAGATGATCACTTACCATCAGGATCCACCTTCCCGTTTACCCTATAAAAAACGGTCGGTATATGTGGTATATGGGCCAGTCTAACAATTTGGTCGTTTTGACTTATTTATGGTAAACGCATCATATTGATATAATAATTATGTAAGCTATTAAAAAAGTAATTTCGGCTTAGGAACACTACTTTAAACACAGTATAAGGAACTATGTATAATGAATTTTGATATGTCTGCAAATTTTAACTATCTTGTAAAACTGTGATTTTGCATTTTGGCCCTTATTCACAGGACCAATCGATGCATGTTAATGGTATTTTATTTTATTTTTATTTGTATTATCGAATGAACTTTTAAAAAAGTAAATTTTCCTCTGCTATTTGAAAAAAGCTCAGCATTTAGAGCTTAAAAAAACGATATTATGATTTGCTGATGTTACTATATTAACTTTGAGATCTAACAATAGGTGAATAGGTTATATATAGGTGAATGTTAAAATCAAATGTGTAGTTGTACTGGCGATTTTTAATGAACTATATAGTAAGAAAATATTTTATACTTTCGATTCTAATAAAAATGAATAATATGTTATTCAGGCAATAATTTAATCAATGATATAATTAAAGAATATTGCAAAAATACTGTTGTTTATATATTCATACATAAATATATTTCACGCCTTTTTCCCATTGGCTTATGCGAAGATGACGGAAGTCCATATGCTCCGATATATTCAAGATATAAAGAGGAAGGATTTGTATTTTTGAATTTTTGTATGTTATGAATAAACTCAAAAACTACTGGATCGATTTAAAAATTCTTTCATCAATAGAAAGCTACATTATCAGCGAGTAACATAGGCTTTAGGCATAGTTTCTTTTGTGTATAGTACGTCTACATTGCACCCGTGTGAAGCCGGGGCGCGTTGCTATAAGTTAATAAAACTAATTATAAATATGATTGGTTGATTGATGTGGTGTCGAGGAGGTCTTTAGGACCTCATTAAAATACTTTCAACATATTTGGTATTTATTTCTCTAAGAAATGCAAATCACCGACAGTGTAGCTTGGTAGCAGCTCAACGAATAGCTTTTAGAATTAAAGAACGAACATACCTATTTGTTTAAATAAATAATAAAATTCTTTATTAAACAGTTTAGTATGCACGTGGCGCGTTGCTAATCAGCTATAAAGTAAAATATCCATACTGCTATATAATTTCGTTTCACAGACCTGGAATTTATAAAGACTGCAAAAGGCATTTTGAATATGGTCCTCAACGGGCATAAGTTTACGCTGAACAACCAGAGAGATGAGAGACGCACGTGGCGGTGTTCTAAGCACAGATATAGGGCCTGTAAGGTCACTGCTGTTACTCTTGGAACAGAGTTATTACGAACAAAAAACAAACACAGTCATCCTCCAGACGAGTCATTGCTCAGACGATAAGAAAAAAATGTCTTACCTTATATAATAAAGAGGAAAGATTTGTTTCTTACGATTTAACTCAAAAACTTCTCGACCGATTTTAAAAACAATTTCACCGATATAAAGCTATATTATCAGCGAGTAGTATAGATTTTTTGTGTATAGTACATCTACATTGTACCCGTGCGTTGCATTACGTATGCGTTAACATAACATTATAATTATTAAAAACTAAGACAGTTTGTGGTCGAAGGTTGGAATGATTGGTTTTACCATGTAATAGTATTAAGTATAGTAATAAAAATAAATTAGTCTACATCTACACATAAACTTTATATATTTAATTTACTAAAAACATAATTATTAAAATGCGCCAAACTTTTATTAAATTTACGAATATCATTTTTCTCTTTACTTTTTATTTCAAATGTAAATCGATGGTTTCCACAACAAAGGCATATCTCTGCCTTGCATACTTTTGGCAATGAGCAAAAAACGATTAAAAAATATATATTCCTCCGGTATTTATTATATATATTTTTTAAATATATGGTTCGATAGAGCTTCGAAAACTGAATAATACTGAATTAAAAAATAATTTTAGCCAAAATGGTTACGCCCTTTTGTTGCGGATGCCATAGAAATTATTGAGCATCTAATGATGAGAAAAAAACTTGTATAAAAAAAATCCTAACAATTTAACCATCATAATATAGGTACCTAGTCCACGAAAACATTTATAATTTTATAAGTTCTAAAAAAATATTGTAATGTAATTTTTATTCCAAAAATATTTTTTATTGGAATATACTGTACTATAGTTTTTATTGAAGAAATATACTTAGTTTTTTAATCCTACGACTTTCGACGACGACGATTTATTAATTTAAGTAACGAGAATATGTAGTATCCATGGAGAGATATTAATATGAATCACTCTTCCAGATCTGAAGCCTGTCTTCGCGCTTTCTCAAAGAGGTAACACGGTTATAACAATCGGGAAGTATCGGTTCAATCGAGTCACGAAACAAGGGAACAGGTCGAGATGGGTCTGTGTGAAGGCCAAGTCTGGCTGCAGAGCGTCCCTGCACACAAAGGACAACGCTATCGTCCGCGTGTGGGGCTTGCACGACCCTTTAGCACACACCACTGCCAATCGATTTTAAACCTTATTTATTATCGTTTAGAATTTTAATTTGATTGAAACAAATGAGTCGTATAACATCAAAGGCTGCAAATATTAATTGGCATAAATGAGTTAAAATGTTAATATCTGATAATTCTATTTCTTTTCTAGTAGGCCCCAGTTATTTTTTTTTCTTCTTCCCATGGAATGGAATACCAAATTGTGATTGTACTCCACTTTCCGTTTAAATTTTCTCAATAAATAAATATAACAAAAAATCTCCATCAATATGTGAATTCCAGTTTGTTTAATTTCTAGATAAAAAGGTATAGCCTTCGAATTTGTACGACTCTAATAACAATGAGTCCGTTTGCACTTAATAAGCTTTGATAATTACTAAGGTATTTGATGGAATACTTGGTTGTGTCAGTTAATGAATGCGCACCAAATGTTATAATACAACCAATTAAAATGAAATTTTCAAGGTTATATTGAATAACAGCAGCCGGCCTAGCATGACAAGCGCGAAAAAATTTTGTCTACCGTTTTCTCGTGTTTTAATCGACTATCGCTTTATTTCTTTCGGGTCTAACATGACAATTACACTTAAAATTCGACTTTTAATATCAAAAATAGATATATTTGTCGAACGAGAGATATTTTCTATCAAAATTGTCGATGTCAAGATATAATATATCGAGATATCTTACATCTTAGTTTGTCTTCTCTCGTCCGCGACATATCTCGTGGCGGTCATGCTAGCCCGGTAGACCTATTTAACCTTTTGAAAGCTTGTGTCACATTTATGCGACAAGTATTTCCGTGCTCCTACCGCCGCGCCCGTTACCTATTTCTGCGACAGAGAACATTCATGTTTTTTTGTTACGTATGAACTGCGTGGTACAACTAAAATGTTCAAAAACAAAAAAAATCAATAGTTCTTGCTTCGTACTCGTGGCTAGGAGTACGGCAATAATAATTGATTTTTAGCCAAACGGTTAAAAGGTTGAACTACTTTGTCAAATATAGACCGAAGCGGACTCTGTTCTTTGGTTATAATTTCACAGTAGGAGATTACAAAAATATATATTACATAAATATAAAAAAACTGAAAAATGATTTATTATTCAATAATAAGTTTTTACATCCAATTGCACAGTGCTTGGGACATCCTGTTAAGTTAATTTATACCTGTGCCAGAATGTCCCGAATATATATAATTCCGCTTAACCCACAATTTACTCGTATGTATGGATTATGGATTGAGCGTATATCTGTTAAACCTGTATACTGAAAAGTAATGCCTATTTGTGACTTAATGACGCAGAACTTTAATAAAATACTAAATACCTTTTACTTCATATATGTAGGTATACATAGGTATTTTTTACGCTTTGTTTTAATCAAATCGAATACTGTAGCTCCCATATTTGAGGACAACTTTTTAAAGTTAGGTGCTACGTAGGATTATTGAAATTGACATTACTTCTTATCGCGTCGTGTCGTGTTTTTTTTTAATATTCTTTTTGCAAACAATTCAAGTGTCAATTGTCAAAAATAACAATATACCTTATGTCATTTAGGTTATATATAAGTTTATTTTTAGATTTTTTAAGAGATAATTATGTGAGCTAAATTAACGACATAGAAATATAATGTTTGTTAAAGATTTTTAGCCTATAATCATGAAGTTTATCTTTGTAATCTAATGAAATAATACTAATTATAATATTGATTCATACATTTTGTTTATCCTTTTTTTGTTAACATGAAAATGTTTATATTATAAAGTATCAGTTACTATATTATAACCTATATACATGTTAATGCCAATACCTATCGCCTTCAGTAAACATTTCGGATATTTAACGGGTATATCTAACATAAAAAAACCTAATAATATAATAATTTACCTAATTTTAGCACTTTTCACCGTCTCTCAAAGAGGAAATCGTATATTACAAAAAGGCAAATACAGATATAAAAAGGTTTCCGGTCGTGGGAAGTACCCAATAGATGAGCCATGCATAAGATGGGCTTGTGTCGTCGACTATAAGGGCTGTAAAGCAAAGATAACCACGTTTGATAACAAGATCATTAGAATAGATAATGAACATAATCATTAATCATCATTTTATTTATTAAATTTTAAGGACATAATAAAGAAGTTACAGTTGCTCTAATGCTAGGCAACCTAGAAATGGGTTGCATAAGCGTTTAGTTTTAAGTTTCCTTATTGAAAATTAATGAAAAATAATAATAAAAATGCATAAGTACATGCACTTAGTAAGTCCGGATTCAGTGTTTGAACCGTGAAAACTTAATTGATAGAGTTTCGCCATTATATGTAATGTTTGTATAAATTATTATCTCTTTTATTATTGTTTCATTATTTCCTTATTTTCTCTGTAAGATTTAGCTAACTCCACAGACGTCTGAATGGATGAGTCGTAGTAGATTGCGACGACCCCAAAACCTGTTTCCCACAACGAGACGGAATAATAATAATAACGGGTAATACTGTTACCCCTTCGAACATTTATTCTTAATATTATTAGATACAATTGTATCTGCGATTCATTGGGTTTGGAACCGTAATTCTATTCACATGTAATAAAATATTTTGAAATAGGTACGTTAAGTGAATTGGATACAGAGGGCACGAACAAAAAATCTCGTATTTTCGAGCTGTTATTTGTATGAAATTTCAAATGATTTCTCATACAACTGACAGATGGACGATACGAATACTTTTTCGATAGTCGTTGGTGCTAGGCCCTTTGAAGTGTGTGTGTATATATAGATATATAACATTAAGTATTGCATGATTTTATGTTTTTTTTAATGTTTCATTTTTCATCGGTATAAAAATAAATGTAAGTATGTTTGTGCACTCTATGCACTCTTAAACTATTCATTCGACTAATCTTTATGCACTCTTAAACTATTCATTCGATTGTGATGAAACTCTGTGAGTCGTTCTGTAAATACCGTTCCTGGCCTAAGAAAACACTTTTTTTACTTTACATTGATCGTTATTGCAATATCCCGCCTACAGTTATTGTCATATAAATTAAACAGCAAACTGAGATGGGTATCTGTCTAGTCCTATCATTTATTAAGGAAGATATGTAACATAATTTGTATTTCTTTTTTTTAGATTTTCTTCAGACTTTATTGCGTACACGTGACTGGGGTGATTCCACTAACATCTACGTGGGAGGACACAAGTTCTGTAGACACTCCCGGTCGTTAATAGGGAACAGGATTCGATGGACTTGTTCTAAGAAACACAAGCTGAAGTGTAAAGCGTCCGCGGTGACTGTTGATGGAGTCGTCGTTTCAACTACGGGCCTACATTCGCATAGTTAAGTGCACAAGTTAGCTAAGTGAATTGTTAATTGGGACTGTTCTCTCACTGTGACTAAAAAGTGCATCAAGACTAAGCTATCTTCTACGATACGCCTTATTGCAGTGTTCACTAAAGTCTTAGGCACAAGGGTAATTATTCCGTATTTCTGTTTGATCCTCTTTTACGCAAAAACTATTGAATGTATTTTGATGAAACTTTACAGTTTTATTGTTTATGTTTAAAAAGTTTATTTTATGTTTACTATTTTTTGTACTTATATTATTGAGTAATTGACCAAATTATAACGAGAGTTTTTGGTCAAGTAAGTTGGAATAAATCCTGTTATCTGAGAGCTGTTTCGCCCGGCAAAGTGTACACGGATCACCTAAAAATCCCCTCACCCCTCAAGCCGCTATAATGGGGCCCACGGGATCGCGATAGCGTACTTCCGCGAGCACCCGGCAGTTAGGCCAAACGGCCCCTCTCCTCGTCCCGCTTGTGCATCCTTCCCATGCTCAACATGGGAGGAGTCCACGGGACGATTTTTTTTTGTCAAACTTGTTGACTCACCACTAGTGTTAGTTTTCCACCTTACGTGCCCTCTGCACAGGTTTCAAACTTCCACCAGTTTTTATGTTATCAACCCTTCCGGGCGTCAAACATCCCTCAAATTCTCAAACGTCACCTAGTATAGACATAATGAATAGTCTATTGTCTTTTATTAACGCGAGTATCACACATTTAAATTAAATAAAATACTGTATACAGGATCCGGATTATCCGGTATACAGTATTTTATTTAAATAATGAATAATCTATTTTTTGATATGTTTAATGTTTATGTCAGACACTTGTGAATTATTAATTTTTATATAATTATTTAACTAAATTGCTAAAATATATGTGTATTATATGTAACACGAAATATACATAAAAACAGCCCAGTTCGGGTGTGCCTAATGGGTTAATTGCAAACATAATTATTAATTTCATAATAACTGACACACTGCAACTGCTCTACTCTCGCAAAACGGTAACAAACATCTACAATTTATACAGTCGTTTAGGGATAGTTTTAAGATATTAATTATGTTAAAAATAATTTTAATATTATGTTAAAATGAATATCAAACATTTAAATGAAAACTTTTCAAACCAATTAAATTTGATATGTTAATTTCAGTGATGGGATCACCATACAAGACCAAAAACCCAAGAGCCTCTTTAACGTAATATAAGTTATAAATGAACTATATAATTACGTGAAGGGCATTATTATTTTTCTTTTTATGGTTGTATTAATAGGGCATGTCAGGCTTTTAAACTTGTATTGTGGTCCTGACTTTTGTTATAAAATATAGCAAATAAGTCATATTGTAATCGTTGAAAGTTATTTATTTAAAAACATAATATATTGTTATTACAATATATAGACCAGAGCTATTTAATAATGTTTACAAAATGAATTTAATGATGTTTATAACATGTAATCTTAGTACTACATTAGAATACACTCATATTTTTATATAAAATATTTTATCTAGTTTGTAAAATGACATTTATCATTCCAGTTTTTATAGTTTTCTTAAGAATTATTTTTTTAAAGGAAAATATAATTATTGTTTTTTTTTATATAAGGACCGCCTCCATGGCGCAGTGGTATATAAAAACATTGGATTCGGGCAGGGCAAAAAAGGCTGATCACAAAGGCCTTTAAAAAAAATTATCATTGAAATATATACAGAATTGGGTCTGCCCCATACCTTACCAGTAGACTTGGGAATTCACTTTTATAAAAGGTTTGACACCAAAAATATAAAGTATTTTAACAGATAACTAGATATACTGCATGTTATTATATATTTATTACTTTCAAGACTTTTAAATATGGTTAAAATTTTATTTATATTTTATGAATATAATCATTTTTAAACTTTTATTATTGGACTTATTATTTACGAGGATTTTTCCATAGCTTTAGCAGTTTATATTGTTTTCTGGGGTTCGAAACTCAGTGCCAATATGCCACAAAAAATCTACAGCTAATAATGTCTTTTATTAACGCGAGCATCATATTATGTTTATATAAAATACTTTATAATTAATTAAAACGTGATTTATTATTTACTGACGCTTCGGAAGCTTCTCAGCAACCGTGGTTACGGCATACTTAAAGGCGACAGTTGTCTGATTTGAAATATCACAAAGTTGCCATATTCATCAATTATTTAATCAGTTATAAAGTATTTTATTTAAATCCACAGCTAGAAGCCGGGCCAGCCTTATAGAGAGTTATGATTTCATAGACAGTAAGACATGTTGAAAAATACAAGACACTTTTTTTCAGACTCCATTTTATTGAGAGACTATATCGATCCTCCTTACTAACAAATTACCTTTGTTGTAAATTAACTTTGTTATATTATATCTGCATAGGCATTCGTTTAATTTTAAGAAATTACTAACAGCAATTTCTACGGGCAATTCTTTGAATATAAGTTTTGGTTTCAGGATATCAATTAATACCTCGGGGTGAGAAGAGCTTTATACTGCGTATCGGTTCGCACACGTTCTCGACCAACTACGCGAGTGCTACCGGGCTCAGCATTTGGTACTGTTCTAAACGTAAGCGACGGCAGTGTCGAGTTCGAGTGAAAATGATGAACGAAAACATATTGGAAATAACTGGATACCATACTCATGATTAGTTTGGACATTGGCACAACAGCTAGCAAAGCCAAAGTGAATAGAACCAAACGTGTAGCAAGACGTAATGCATAAAAATTACTTATTGTAGTATCTTAAAGTAGATTCTTGACCTAAGAGGCGAATAATGTCCTCGTGTATTTAATGTTCTAAGTAATTCATAAATTAATAATTCGTAGACTTTTGTACACTTTCAACTCTTCTCTAAGGGGATAGGTATCCATATAAAAAATTATTCCTCTCAATTTTCAAGTGTTTATACGGATTAGGCGGTGTCTCAGATAGTTTTTTTTATATAATTACAAGTAAGACAAGGTTTAACTCCACTGTTTAATATATATATATATATATATATATATATATATATATATATATATATATATATATATATATATATATATATATATATATATGTATATATGGAGGTTCTAAGGGCAAAAACCAAGTCGTGTCTGGGCTCTGCCTGCCTAGCACGAAGTACTTGCGAGGAAGTATTCCTATCGTCAAGCTGTCATTTGTATGCAGTTTCAAATAATTTCTCATACAAATGACAGGCAGATACGAATTTTCTCTCGCAAGTCGTTCATCCTAGGCGCTTATCGACAAAGTTTTCGAATCGTCAAACTGTTAGTTGTATGAGAAATCATTTGAAATTTCAGACCAATGATAGCTCCACGATACGAATACTTTTTCGATAGTTGTTCGTGCTTGTCCCTCTGCTAATATAGTCACGTATGAAGTAGATGTAATTAATTCTTAACTTATAAGCTTATATTGCTTATTTATTATTAGATATTGTACGGTAGGTAGGTAAAAATAATAAAAGTTTGGTCTGAATTCGTTATTTTATTTGATTTCATAACCACGAATGTTTGTCCCTTGATCAAGATTGATTAGTAAATACATACATATACATCACGCCTCTTTCCCATTGGGGTAGGCAGATATCACGGAATTCCATATGCTCGGATCCTTAGGGCGATTCCGCGCGAGACGATTTTTGACATACATTTTTAAATCACAGTATTTGTTACTTTTTTTATACCATTTTTTTTCAATTTGAGGAGGGTAAGAACATTTGTGTTGCACGAACGTGGAAGTCTAATTTGAAAAGCAAATTAGTTTTGATAACTGCTACTAAAAAAATGGTAGAAAAGTTGCAAAAAAAGTTACGCGTTTCTGATGTTTACAGCAATTCTGAAGATGAACCTTAAGTCTGATAAATCGCCGACTATTCCAAACAAATAATTTATTTTAGTTACATAAAAAAGTGCTAATTAGTGATACCGCATTTATGATCTCATATCTTTAATTTAAAGTTACATGGAAATGTTTATATTCACTACAATGAGACGTATTGCACCCGCGACTGGATAAAAAGTGAATAATTTATAATATTTATTAATTTTAATAATTTTATTTAAATTAACAATTAGTTTGTTTTGTATTCTTTTAAATAATGTAAAAATAATTTAATAAATATTCCATAATTAACAGACTTTTTTCATTCTAGCTTCATGACCTTTATTGGTGGGCCGATTTCGTTGCACCCGCGATATCACTTTGAACCTCTCCTGTGTCTATTTAGACATTTTATTAAATGTTTTTTATATTAATTTTTGAAAAACAGATTACAATGTAATTCTGCGACCAGTCATTTCTTTAAAAAGAGTTTTTATTTTCTTAGTAAGAAGCCTTGAGTGAGTCTAAATGTTGCACCCGCGAGTACGGAATCGCCCCTTAACCACTTTCGCTTCTTCTAATTTCATCAATGCTTTCATACACACTCGACGGTTACGAGTACTTTTGACCTGGCCCTTTTGCAGAACGTCCCCGATCTGATCGAGGTACGTTCGCCTAGGTCGACCACCTACCTACCGACGAAGTAAATAGAGCAAATGTGTATTGCTATAAAACGTATAAACTCAATTTATACAGTTACGTTACAGTTTTTTTTATTGTCAACAGAACTATCGAATGCATTAATGCTTTTTAAAAATAATTTAGTCGGTTTTTTGCCTCTCCTGAAAAGTGACCCGACAATTGCGGTTATGAATGCCGATCGACGATATGTAATTGATTGTTGAATTGTAATTTTACATACTACATATTATATTTTCTGATATTAAAATCAAACCACCTGGAAGAAACCACCTGGAAAAAAATCATGAGGAAAATAACACTATGACCAAATAATAACATACAATATGTAATATATGTACAATTAAAATGCGATATGTAATGTACTAACTCGGCTGTCTGCTCTGTAAAAAAGGAAACAAAAAAGAAACATTTTTTTACAAAAAAGGAGACCTAAAATATAACCTCAAAACCTAAGACAAACGCAGAATATATAGCTTATACCTATCTTAATTTCTAATAATTATTATTAATACACACTTAATCTTTCAGATTTGACAACTCTTATTATTAAAACTGCGGAAGGAAGTTTAAAGTTATTCCACAATGGCTATGAATTTACTCAAAAATCGGAAGTCCACGTAGAACGTGGTACCAAAAGAACGTGGCGTTGCTTGAAAAAAAAGTGCAAAGTCATCGTTGTTACTTTTGCTGAAGTCCTGGTATATCAAATGTATGAACACGACCATCCTCCAGAATCATACGGGGAAGGCGAATAATCTAATTAGTTTATTTTTTAAAAAAGCACCAAGAACCTAAATTAAGATAGTTTCATGTTCTATGTGTAACATATTATATTGATACAATTAGTTGGATAGTTTTGTTCTTTATTATTTTTAATATTAGATGTTATTATAGTCGTTAGGTAATCATACAAAATATGCAATTCAACCATCAACCAACCAAGGTTTTGAACGCTGTCTTAATATAATAATTAAGTGTAAGTTTTTTGTTGTAAGTGTAATATTAAAATAAATTTACTCAAAACTAGCGATGCGCGACTATGATTGTGATTCCATTCGAATTATTTCACATAACGAATTATTCAAATTATTCGAATGTAGATCATTCGAATAATTTAATAAGTTACTAACTTGATACCTACTCAACTTTGGCTGGGACTTCAAATCCGAGTAATCCAAATCTCAGAGCGAACGATTCATTCTCAGTTCGTTCTACACTGGCAACTACTGAGAGTCGCGAACTGTCTAATCGAAATATCATTATATACTAATATTAGTAGTCATCGTTCGATTATGAATATTAGTATATTACTAAAATTCAAGTCGAAAAAGAACATTAGTAGTTGTAGATGATTCGAATACCCTGATCATTCGCAGTCGCGCATCTCTACTCAAAACTCCGTAATAGACTTTGTCCTTAATTCCACACAAAGATCTTTAGATGAAAGAATGTACTTTTTCTTCCCTATTTACTCCCTAATTACATGCCGTTCGTGTGCGCACTAGGACAGTTAAGTTTCAATAGACACATTTCAATAAAGTATTTAGTGTATAAATACCGATGTACTGTAAATAGCCAAGAGCCAAAAAGGAATTTTTTTAAATAAAATACTGTATACCGGATTAAAACGCGATTTATTATTTAAATTATTTATCCCGACGTTTCGGATGCTTTTCAGCAACCGTGGTCGCGGGAGACTGTTGCTCGGTTGCTGAAAAGCATCCGAAACGTCGGGATAAATAATTTAAATAATAAATCGCGTTTTAATCCGGTATACAGTATTTTATTTAAATGTGTGATACTCGCGTTAATAAAAGACAATATTAAGGAATTTTTTTTCGTCTAAGTTTCCAATCTACGACACACTTTTTGTTTGTTTTGTATCGAACTTTTTACTTTCCTTTAAAGTTATGATCTGCCGGGCTAGCATGACCGCCACGAGATATATCTCGCGCGAGAGAAGACAAACTAAGATGTTAAATATTTCGATATCGACAATTTTGATAGAAAAGATATCTCGATCGACAAATGTATCTATTTTTGATATTAAAAGTCGAGTTTTAAGTGTAATTGTCATGTTAGACCCGAAAAAAATAAAGCGATAGTCGATTGAAACACGAGAAAACGGTAGACAAAATTTTGTCGCGCTTGTCATGCTAGGCCGGCTGTTATCCCTTTTTTGGCTAAGTTCGCGTGTATTACATTTTATTGATGTAATAAATGAGTGCTATATTTATGGACAGATATTTCATTAACTCATTGTACCAAGCTAATTTTAGTTGTAAAACTGACTGTAATGACTTCAGAGTTTAACATGACAGCATTTAAATCAGTGCGTCTTCAAATATTAATGAATCGCAAATACTTCTTATTATTTGTGTAACCTAGTTTTAAGCAACTTTAAGCATTGTTTATTGTGTACACTGTACATATAATAAAATCAAATATTTATCTATATTCTTACTTTTCAGAGGTTGTTTTCTGGAATGGCCCTGGAGGCCGAAGGATGTTAATACTATCAGGCTATAGATTTTTGCACCACTCAAAGACAAATTATAAAATACGATGGCGTTGCGCAATGAACCACATAAACGGTTGTAATGCTATGGTATACACAATTGATGATGTTGTCGTCAAAGGAAATAATAAACACAAACATCCGCCGAATATGTTATTAAAAAATGGGATATGGGTTAAAAAATAATATTATTTCATTATGACAATTATTTTTATACAAGACAACAATAATATTACAAGATTTTTTTTTATATTCTAAATACGTGTTTAATTAATAATATACTATACTTATTCAATAATATTTTCTAACAGCTGACTCATTTGCTTTGCTGGTAAGTCAGCAAGTACGCTGATGCTTTTGTCGAAATGTATGTATTTTTTTGTGATATTATGCCAACAGTTAAACAAACATTTTATCTTGGTATTAAATATGAATATTTATTAATTTTGAACCAAGTGAGGGCAAAACTGAATTTGAAACACTAGAAAATATTATCCAACATAACGTTAATAATTAACTGTTATAACCTCCGTATTATTTCACCTCGACGTGCCAAGATCCATTGTAAGACCAAGACAATATATTTTTTTTTTTTTTTTTTTTCATTCAGAGCAGACAACCGAGCAGGTGGGTTACCTGATGGTAAGTAATCACCACCGCCCATGGACATCTAGGACTTGAAGGTCTCAGATGCGTTGTCGGCCTTTTAAAAATCTGTAGGCTCGTTTTTTGAAATCAGCGAGCGAGCTCAAGATGAATCTCACTGCTCAATGAAAGACTCTTATATCGTTGATATTCCACTAGTTCGAACCTCGTTTTGTTTCCTCCTTCTCTGGTGACTGATTTTCCCTATGAATCGTTTCTTCTAGAGTCCACATATTCCAGGTATTCAAAGGGAATTGAAAGTTCTGTATGTAGCATCAGATGGTCAAACGCCCGGTCTATCATCATAAAAAAACTTAAAATAGATTTGATTGATTTTATGGTTGGTCCATCTAAAAAAACCGTTAAGTATAATATTACAGAGTAGCGTTGAACAATAATTTATTAGCTTTTCTTTGAGTCTGAGATTTGTAATAAGCTAATTATAAATCCAAAAAAATCTGGAGGAATAGATTTGGAACCGTTTTTCGACAAATTTACCCCAATAAGTATATATTATGAGTCTAAATATATGATAATGATATTGTAAATTCTAGTTAATTTAAGTTCTTTTTTTATCAATGGTTAGAGTACCTATAGATTTAAGATAAAAGATTTTATTTGTTTTTAAATATTGATTCTAAGTATAATTAAAAATAACAATAATAAAACCTGGTTTAATTACCCCATAGGTGATAAACATTATAAATAATTCCCGGACGATTTGATTATTTCAATATTTGTTATCAAACTGCGCGGGCATTTTTTACAATGCCCAATTAATCATTTGGTCCATAATATATATATACAACATTGACATTGGGGCCTTAGGGCCGGCCAGTCAGTGGTTTGATTGGTCGAGGAAGAAAACACCTTGTGTGAGAAATCTCCACATACCCAATGAATAATAATCGCTGGTTTTTAATCGCGTATCTCATATATTTTATTTGTATTTATATTGTTTTCCAATTTCAGATTTGGTGTTTACAACTTCAAGAAAAGGCAAACCAGTTATTGAAATTGGTCACTTCAGATTCAATAAACGGGCCGAAAGTCATGGACCGAAGACTCGATGGGTTTGTGTTAAAGCCAGGTACTTGGGATGTCGTGCTTCTATCACTACTATAGATAATAAAATTATAAAAACAACGAATGTGCACAATCATTTCTAAATGTACAAACTTTACGAAGTTCATACGTGCCATTTTATGGTGATAATTATATGAATATAAATTTACTAAAGCAATGTTTTATTTAACCCCTCCCGTACTTTAATTTGTTGTGTTTGAGCCAAATTCTTCATAATCTCGTAAAACTGACTATATCACAGGTATTTATATATCTCAAGGGTCATTCTTGTCTGTTTAGCGCGCGTTGAATGCGTTGGCAAGCGAAATGGCACGGGTTAACCCTTTGGTTAAAACTGTTTAGATGGTGCAACATAGTGCACTCCAAAAACCCATGTCAAAAAACGTTTGACTTGATTATCTATGAATAGCAACGCGCCCCGGCTTCACAAGGGTGCAATGTAAATTTACTATATACAAAACATGCCTGTGTTACTTGCTGATAATATAGCTTTCTATTGGTGAAATATTTTTTAAAATCGGTCCAGTACTTTTTCAGTTTATTCATAACACAAAAATACAAATCTTTCCTCTTTATAATATTAGTATAGATATAGAGATAGGATATAGGATAGGTGACTGATTTATCTGTCGTTTGATTATGATATTTTCTAAACATATTCTGAATTAGGTGTTGAAATGTCAATAAATATACAGTAAAATTTCAAAGTTTTTTTCAAATACAATAGTAATATTCAGGGTTATACTAATATAATAACTTAGTATATGATGAATGTATACTAAATTTTATTTTATACTTTAACTTGTATGAAATTTTAACAATATTTCTTTTTGTTTTCAGACAATGTTATTTTTACTGAAACACGATATGGCAAACCCGTTATGCAAATTGGAAAGTTTAGATACAACAAATGGTGTCGAAGCAGTGGTCGGAGGGCACGATGGAGTTGTGTGGCAAGAAATAGAGGTTGTAAAGCAGCTGTTATTACTATAGATAATGAAATAGTAAACGTAGTTCAGAATCACAATCATTAATAATGTTAAGAATTTTAGTTAGTACAGTAATACCATCGCAAATCCAGAGTTACGCGATTTGTTTACAAACCTCATCGGTTCGTCTTTTGTTCGAGCGTCACAGAACTCTTGATAATATTCGAATATAACATTATTTGAGATGATTTAAGATTTTATTAATGTTTAATTAAAAAAAAACACAATTTTTTTTATGTAAATTATTTTTTTTATCTTCCAGCCCCAATTAAATGCATATATATATATATATATATATATATATATATATATGCGAAACAATACCCGGTTTTTCGCGAATTCGAGTTACGCGGTTATCGCTCAGAATCTATCGCGTAAATTCGTGGTATTAATGTATTGCCAATTGCCATACATATAAAAATTACAGAAAGTAGAAATAGATGGCGTTGGTGTGGCAACGGTCAAACACTCGGTATATCATCTAAAAAACAACTTAAAATAGATTTGATTGATTTTATGGTTGGTCCATATAAAAATCGTAAAATATAATATTACAAAAAGAATTGCGTTGAACAATAATATAATTTTACTCACTTTTACTGGTCTGTGAAAATTATAATAAGCTAATTAAAAATCCAAGAAAATCAGGAGGAAAAAAATTGGAACCCTTTTTCGATTAATTTACCCTAATAAGTATATATTATGAGTCTAATATTATTGATATGGTAAATTCCAGTTAATTTAAGTTTGTATTATCATAGGTCAGAAGAGTACTTATAAAAGGAAAGTTTTAATTTATTTTTAAATATTGATTCTACGTTTGAAATAAAAATAACAATAATAAAACCTGGTTTTAATTACCCCGTAGGTGATAAACATTATAAATAATGCCCGGACGATTTGATTATTTCAATATTTGTTATCAAACTGCGCGGGCATTTTTTACAATGCCCTATTAATCATTTGGTCCATAACATATATATATATATATATATATATATATATATATATATATATATATATATATATATATATATATATATATATATATAAGGGCCCCTTCTGAAAACCAGCGTTGCAGCTTATAACTGCAATAAATGCTGATGAAGGGTCCTTTTCGGCATTAGGTACACAATAGATTTTATTGTATTTAGTAAGTAAGTTCAAAATTGTATTTAGTATTGTGTTTTCTTTGTCGAATAAAGTATGTCTATGTCTACCAGTATATATATAGGTACAACCAGTGGTCCCGCCACCATACAAGCCTAAAACTTGGCTTTCCTTATTAATGCAACCATAAAAAGAAAAATAATAATGCCCTTAACGTAATATGTCATATAATATAATTTATATGATTACGTAATTATATAATTTATATATTAACACGTATTACGTTTAAATCGGTAAGCTGGTCTTTTGAGCTTGTATGGTAGTCCCGCCACTGGGTACAACATCCACATAAACCACTGGGGCCTTAGGGCCGGCCAGTCAGTGGTTCGACTGGTTGAGGAAAAACCTTCCTTTCTCAATATACCCAATGAAAAATAATCGCTGGTTTTTACTCGCGTATATCATATATTTTATTTGTATTTATAATGCTTTCCAATTTCAGATTTGGTGTTTACGACTTCAAGAAAAGGCAAACCAGTTATTGAAATTGGTCACTTCAGATTCAATAAACGGGCCGAAAGTCATGGACCGAAGACTCGATGGGTTTGTGTTAAAGCCAGGTACTTGGGTTGTCGTGCTTCTATCACTACTATACATAATAAAATTATAAAAACAACTAATGTGCACAATCATTTCTAAATGTACAAACATTACGAAGATCATACGTGCAATTTTATGGTGATAATTATATGAATATAAATTTACTAAAGCAATGTTTTATTTAACCCTTCTCCATACTTTAAGTTTGTTGTGTTTGAGCCAATATAGCTTTCTATTGGTGAAATATTTTTTTAAAATCGGTCCAGTACTTTTTGAGTTTATTCATAACACAAAAATACAAATCTTTCCTCTTTAAAATATAAGTATAGATATAGATACAATAGTAAAATTCAAGGTTATACTATAATAACTTAGTATGTGATGAATATATACTAAATTTTATTTTATACTTTACCTTGTATGAGAGAAATTGTAACAATATTTTTTTTTGTTTTCAGACAATATTATTTTTACTGAAACACGATATGGCAAACCCGTTATGCAAATTGGGAAGTTTAGATACAACAAATGGTGTCGAAGCAGTGGTCGGAGGGCACGATGGAGTTGCGTTGCAAGAAATAGGGGTTGTAAAGCAGCTGTTATTACTATAGATAATGAAATAGTAAACGTAGTTCAGAATCACAATCATTAATAATGTTAAGAATTTTAGTTAGTACAGTAATACCACGACTTACGCTACCACGAGTTACGCAAACCCAGAGTTACGCAATTTACAAACCTCATCGGTTCGTCTTTTGTTTGAGCGTCACAGAACTCTTGATAATATTCGAATATTTAACATTATTTGAGATGATTTAAGATTCTCCCCGCGACCACGGTTGCTGAAAAGCATCCGAAACGTCGGGATAAATAATTTAAACAATATTAATAATAAATCGCGTTTTAATCCGGTATACAGTATTTTATTTAAATGATTTAAGATTTTATTAATGTTTAATTTAAAAAAAAAATCACAAATAATGTTTTTTATGTAATTTTTTTTTATCTTCCAGCCCCAATTAAATGCATCTATAGGTATATTTATATGCGAAACAATATCCGGTTTTTCGCGAATTCGAGTTACGTGGTTTTCGCTCAGCATCTATCGCGTAAATTCGTGGTATTAATGTATTGCCATACATATAAAAATTACAGAAAGTAGAAATAGATGGCGTTAGTGTGCCAACTTTGTGAATTCATTTCAAATCAGGCAGCTGTTACCATATACCTCTCAGTCTGTCCGTGACTGCGCTTGTTGTCATGCGCTCAAAACATTGCCATAAATAGTGTAACAATTAACTCGCGTTTTAATTGAAACTTATCTTTGTGGTTTTCCACCTGTGTAGTGTATTATTATGAGTATTCTCTAGGCAACTCGACATGTAGGTCAACTCTGCGGCAGCGAAAAGTTACAGTTAAGTAATTGGTCAGTTTTTATGAAAAATAGTATTATATAATTAAAGGCCGGCAACGCATCTACAAGTCTTCTGGTATTGAGGATGTTCATTCGGGATGATGTTCACTTTCCATCAAGTGAGCCATAGGCTCGTTTCTCCCCTATACTATAAAAAAGTATTCACAAAATACTTTTTTATAGAAAAATTAACCGACTAATAAAAATTCCGAACCTAAATTATTTTTTAATTAATTTTCGGCATATATTTTTCTCTTGATTTTTTTTCCAATATTTAATAAGATATCATTTAAACTGGTGCAGTAATTCTTAAATTATAAATGGTGTAACTAACATGATTTTGTTTTATATAGGAATATTTTTATATAGATTAATTACATAATATTTCAATACCTAAATAAATTCGATATCAAGATTCCAAAGAAAAAGATGTAAATAATTAGAGATGTGAGGAAGTACAACATTCGCTACACCTGTGTATTAATATATTTAATTTACAGGTTACTCCTATATCGTTTCCCGGAAAGGCAACCAGATGATTAACTATCAAGGTCACAATTACAGTCTTCTTAAGCATCACAGCACCGAAATCAAGAAGAGATGGGTCTGCAGTCGCGTCGCCAGTCGCCACTGCAAGTCTTTTATAATCACCGTCGACAATCAAATATTTAAACATGTTAAATTTCACAATCACGAATGATGTGGCTCTGGTGTACATACATACATACATTTGTATATCTATATTGAAATGAAATGAATGAAATGAAATTTATTTATTTCAGAGGAATCTTTGCCACACGTACAAAAAAAAAAACAAATAAAAACAAATATTAGGTAAAATACTTAATCCTAAACACAATACAAATGAAAATAAAAATCCTAATACTAAATGAGCTGTGTGGCACTGGTCTTCTGAAACTGGAGTTAACTCAGTTACAGTTGTGCTCATATTTTTATGAGCACAACACTGATTTTCAGTAACCCCTTAGTGTGACGTTTGGAGTTGAGTTTACATTAAAAGAGTAAAATAATAAAAAAAAAAAAAAAACAATTGTGGCATTAAAATGAATATTATTATATTATAATATAATATAAAAAATATATAAAGCTGAAATTAAAAAATAAAATAAAAGTGTCATACGTTTAATATAACAACATTTTGAATAAAATATATTATGTTACTAAATATTAACAGCAACAATAAAAAACAAAAATATGTACGTATGTAAATATATAGGAAACTAAAAATATACATAAAATTGTTGTTTAGAATAACATAAATAAAATTAATTGAAACAATGCTCACCAAGGCTGGGGATGCGAATGTGTATTTATCAATATAAAATTTTTATATTTTTTTCGAAAATTCGTGACTGAATGTAAACCTCGTAGCGGTGGTGGTAAATTATTCCAGCACTTGGTGGCATTGTATTTAAAACTACCCCTGAAAGCCGTAGTGTGATGCATTGGGGGACATAGCCTAGCTTGTGTGATGTTTCTTGTAATGAGATTCAACATCCTGCCCTCATTTGCCCATAATAGTTTCGTATACAGATATTCTGGCTTTTTTGTCTTTATTATACCAAAAAGCATACATATTCTATATACATCACGTCCCTTTCCTATTGAGGTAGGCAGAGATCACGGAATTCCATATGCTCCGATCCTTACATACCACTTTCCACTTTCATCAATGCTTTCATACATATTATACATACATACATGTTTATATGTGTACTAGCAAAATGCCCGGGAGCAATGAATATGTACTATACACAAAAGCCCTATGTTACCCACTGATAATGTAGCTTTCTCTATTGGTGAAATATTTTTTAAATCGGCCCAGTAGTTTTTGAGGTAAATCGTAACAAACAAACAAATCTTTCCTCTTTATGATATTAGTATAGAAGATAGATAGTATAAAAATCAATGTAAGTATTTTTCCTTTTCGCAATCCTATTAATCTGGTTATGATGAAACTTTAGTGAGTTGTTTATCATACAACCGTGAATGTTTTTGGCCCAAAAAAAGCGCTTTTAATTTATGTGGCTACTGCTAGTTATATAAAAACGTATGATTTTTAATGGAATTTTCTACGCAACTGTAGCTCTTTTATTTATTTATTTTATAACGATGAAATATATTTATTTTTTAAATAATGTATGATAAATTATTCAGTATTAATGTAAATTCGTGAATAAAATCTTTAACACCGAACAAATCATGTATCTATTATCATCTATTTCACAAAGTACGTTTGGCTATAAATGTTGACAAGCGTGCACATATACATTGTTTTAGTGTGCGTAATGTTTAACGTGCGATACGGGATTTTGAATTGGATGGAATGAGATGGAATTTTGGCAAAAAGTAATTTAAAAAAAAAAAAAACTAAGCCAAACTTATTTTACATACAAACACATTATCATTGATGGAAAAACCGTGAAGTGCAAATTTCGCGTTTCGGTTTCAGTCTATGGAATTCTGAATGTAGATCGACAGCGTATCATTGACTGATGTTCTGTGGCTGAGGTATCACCTACCATCAAGTGAATCTCATGGTCGTCTGTCGATATCTGACATAAAAAAAACAAACATGGTTCCCAAAACTAGTTAAAAACTATATCCGAAATTCAATTATATCCTTCGATCAACAATATACCTATGTCAATGATTATATCCGATAAATAAAGCAATATGATTATGAAAGAAATACTAAAGATATCAAATAATCAGTAAAAGGCACAAATGTTACAAACATGATTAATTTAGATAGATATAATAGATGATAGATGAACCATTTATTCACAAAACACAGTACAAATGCGTGACATCAGCTTAAACTAACTATAACTAAATCTATGCTAGTACAGTCAAGTGATAAACATTTTAATTATTTATTATAATATTTTTAGATATTAATAAATTATAAAAATAAAGTAAATAAAGTAAGTAAGCTATGTACGATGTAGCATGATATTATGTAATAAAGGCCGGAACAGTGATGTTAAGGAGGAGGTTTTTGTAAGGACAGCAACAATGACCTACATATATTCTAATTTAAAACCCTGTCTCGACGTCTTTTGTGGAGAGGAGGAGGCAGATCATTTTATAGTTAAAATGTCTAAATAAAAATATCGCTTTAAGTATCAATATCATTGCTCGACTTGGCGAGGGCACTGCCGTGCCCCCAGATTTGACATATGTATTATGTCCATGGTGTCACTTATTTCCTGTACAATTTCAGCTATTTTTACAACTTCCAATAGAGGTTATCCAGTTCTTATAATAAATGGGCAATATTATAATCAGCATCGAATGATTAATGGAAAAGGACAATGGAGGTGCGTGAAGAGAACCAAAGGCTGTAGAAGCAGAGTTTTGACGTATAACAACACAGTGTTGAAGTTCCTTGGCAGCCATTGGCACGAGGGATAAGTACACAATAAATTACTGAAAGTAAAATATTGTCTTTTATTAACGCGAGTATCACACATTTAAATAAAATTCTATATAACGGATTAAAACGCCATTTATTGTTTATATTATTTATTTAACGGTGTCCTCTTGTTTTTTAATAATATGTAATACAATTACAATATTGACTAACTGTGTATATAATAGGTAACATATTATATACATATAATTATCGGCATTGGTTTGGTGCTTTTTTAGAAAATCAACTATAACAATTTACGTATACGTAGATGATGTTTTGCTTTGTGGTTCCTTTCACGGCGCTGTCTCATTTGAGCAGCACGTTTAGTGGTAGGTCTACCAAATTATTATCTATTAATTAATGAACTTAAACACATACACTTCCTACAAAAATTTAGAAAAAATATTTTTAAGCAAAAAACAAAAACTTATAATAAACTTATAATTATAACAAAATAAAACCTTTTTCGTTTTCAGATAAGTTCGAGTTTGATGTTTCGTGTAAAGGTAATACCATGATTCAGTATAAAGGACACAAATATGGTCTCCATAAGCACCGCAGCATTGGGATTAAGAAAAGATGGCGGTGTACACGTGCTTCGAGTCGCCGTTGTCAATCTTATATAATTACAATTGAAAACGAAATTATACAACATGTCGATTCTCACACTCATGATTGAAATAACTTTAATATAAAATTAATGATTACATTAAGTTAAATCTTTTTAAATTAAAAAAAATGTTTTAGTAGTGTGAGGTGTTTTATTCAAACACAAACATTTATTCCACATATAAACTTATAACTATGTACCATATTAATGAGTAAAAACTAAAAATATCTGGTCATGTGGAAGGGTAAGATGATGAAAACGTATGATTAAAACGCGATTTATTATTTATATTGTTTAAATTATGTATCCCGACGTTTCGGATGCTTTTCAGCAACCGTGGTCGCGGGGAGACAGAAAGATGACAGTTGTCTAATTTTTGAACAAAATAAATAATAAATCGCGTTTTAATCCGGTATAGAGTATTTTATTAAAATTAATCTATCCTAGTGCTGGTGGTTTACGCACTGGCGGAAATATCATTGGGGGCGCATTTTGGCCCGCCGCGGCCGCCACACCAGATGAAGAATTATGATTTTACTTGCCGCAGTAAACGTGTTAATAATTAGTCCTATTCCTTGTAAAACAAAAGCTTGGCGATTAAAAAGAGTTCTTCTCGTCCGTTCTACGCCCTTGACTTGAGAACAGGCAGTAAATGTAAAATTAGAAGCATTATTTTTTTTTTATTTACGTTCATAAGTGTACAGTGTGATGCCTAAACGAATAAATGATTTTGAATTTGAATAAAATTATATAATTGTTGCATAATGTTTCAAATTTTTTTTTCATTTCATTATTCTTATTATTACTAATTATTTATACATAATATAATAAAATATTATTTTAAGGTAATTTCGAGTTTATCGTTTCACGAAAAGGCAATACTATGATTCAATATCATGGACACAAGTATAGTTTGCACAAACATAGCAGCAATGAAGTTAAGAAGAAATGGGTTTGCAGTCGAGCTGGACGATGTAAATCGTCACTTTTTACAATAGAAAACAAAATTGTGAAATATGAAAGCGTTCATAATCATGATTGAATGTTCAGATTGACTAGATCAATGAACAATATGGACGTCTCTCTCTTTTGACAGGAATTTTTGGTTTTATTTTAATTTTAAAGCAAAAGTCATTACGTTTTAATCAAATTATTCGATTAAACAAATACTTTCTATCAATTTAAATGTGTATTTTATTAATAGCGACGAATTTATTTAATAATTAATAATTTTATTTTTGGAATTGCAAGAAAGGTGTTCTACCCTTTACGCTGTCGCTTATATTTTAATTTCATAACCAAAACTATAAGCTATACTAATAAGTAGTTAAGATTTAGGATACATACTATTTATTTTTTAGAGTATTGGTATAGTTAGTTATAGAATCATATTAAGATATTAAAAATAAATAACGACTAAGTTTATAAATATTGTGATAAAATTACTAACATTACGATGGGTTCTATGAATTAGGAGTGAGGTTGCGGAAGAGTTGTTCCTGCGGTATATATCTGTTATTTAAAATGTCATACAATACTAAATAACATCTGTTCAACGAATACTAGTAATAGCCAACCCATAATAAAACAACTGTGACTGCTACCTGTCTCAGAACATCTACGAGTGCCGTGTGCTAAAACGAGATGGACCTAGTATTTATTATCTAAAAACTTACAATTTGACGTTTCACAGAAAGGAAATTACCTTGAAAAGTCACTCCTAAATTAGATCGTATTATCTGTAATTCCTTTAGTATTTAAATAACAGACTGTTACTTATTTAATAACAGTTATTTACATCTGTAATTATTGAGTAACAGTAACAGGTTACAGGTATATCAGATAATATCATGTTTGACCTGTTATTACCCATGTCTACTATGAATGAGCAACTAATGTTACATGATTAATTATAATAAGAAGCGTTTACCATAAAAAGTCAAAAATATGACCAAATTAAATTAATTAACCATAATTATTAATCCCATCGTCTTATAAAATGTTTAGCATTAGCTTTTTTTGATTGTATGATTGGTTTTTGTGTACAATAAAGTATATTGTACTCACTAGGCTTTGTACTCACTAGGCTTTTAATGTACACTAGTGGTGTATCACAATTGTAAAATTATTGCTAAATAAAGAAAAAAAAAAAATGTATATTATATTCTATTCTATTTAATATTGTCCCATATACATATGTAGGACCCATTAATTAATAATTATATGTTTTAAGGTACCCTAAAGTTTATCGTATCACGTCAAGGGAATAAGATGCTACAATATGAAGGGCACAACTTCAGTTTGAGCAAAGCTCACAGCTCTGGTTATAAGAAGAAATGGATTTGCACAAAGAATTCCGCAGGGTGTCGATGTTTTGTCGTAACTTTAGATGACGAATTTATTAAATTTAGAAACGTTCATAACCACGACTGATTTATGGGTGGAACACATATGTATATTGTATATATTTTTGGGGGAAAGTATTAAGTCAATTTAGTCTTCATACCATATAGAAAATTACTTTATTGTAGACCAAAATTAAAAACAGAAATAAGAATGATTAAAAAACTTGTGTGTTGTAATATATTTTTATTTCACATTATTGTTAACTGTCATTTTAGTAAATAATAATTTACTTATGAAAGGCGTGTTAACTATGTAGAGTATTATTAATTGGCCGCTAGAAATCGAAACAGGTTCAAAAATGATCTCATAATCACCTGATAATTTTATATTTATAATTTATTCATTTCTTTTATTGTATATAATATGTAGTTATTAAAACAGTTGGTTTGATATTCTCCCACCCGACGTGACCAGATATTGGGAAGACATATTTATAGAAAATTATTAAAATTACTGTGATAAAAATAGTGTTGCTATGTCGATTTTTTTTAATAGCCTCTATGATTAATTATATCAGTAAGATGCGTTTACCATAAATAAAGTCAAAATGACCAAATTTTTAGTTTATTCCTTATACATAGGACCCATCGATTAATAATTATATGTTTTAAGGTACCCCGAAGTTTATCGTATCACGTCATGGGAACAAGATGCTGCAACATGAAGGGCATAACTTCAGTTTTATCAAATCTCAAAGCTCTGAATATAAGAAGAAATGGGTTTGCACTAAGAGTTTCACAGGGTGTCGATGTTTCATAGTGACTTTTGATGATGAAATCGTTAAATTTAGCAATTTTCATAACCACGATTGATTTATGGGGGGAACATATGTATATCTATGTATTTTTGGAGGGAAGTATTAAGTCAATTTAGTCTTCATACCATATACATTATGTATAATACATATAGGGTGAAAATAACTTTATTGTAGACCTATACTTACAGAGAAGAAGAAAGAAGAATAATTAAGAAACTTGTGTGTCGTTATAATAATGTTTTTTCACTTTAGTATTAACTGACATTTTAGTAAATAATAATTTACTTATGAAAGGCGTGTTAACTAAGCATCAATAAATTGACGAGTCTGTGCATATTATATTGATATTATTAATTGGCCGCTAGAAATCTAAACCGTTTCAAAGAATGTCTTTATGATCTAATGATAACCTGATAATGCTATATTTAGAATTTATTCATTTCTTTCTTTTATTATAAATTTATAATACATATGTAAAACCGCAAGAACTTTTTTGGTCACCTGATAATATAATATTTAGAATTTATACATTTCTTTTATTATAATATGTTAAACAGTTGGTTAGATATTCTCCCACCCGACGTGACCAGACATTGGCAAGACATATTTACAGAAAATATGAACATTACTGTATGGTGTTTATTAAAACGTGTTAATAAACGATATCACAATAATAATTATAATACAATGTAGAAGTTGAAGGACGGCGTAGGGGACAATTAAAATATGCGCGCGCGCAGCCTCTCGCTCCAAGCGTAGTATTCTCACTGACCGCTGGCGCGCCGCTGTGGATCCCCAGAACCGGTCGCTCGCCGGCTCGCCTACGTCACGCGTAACGGTAATATTTAACCGACGTCAACTAAACGTGGTAATGATTACGCGCTCGCTACAACTGTGATAAAAATAGTGTTGATATACCGAAATTACGTTTTTAAAAAGCTTACATGATTAAATATTTATTAGTAAGATGCGTTCACCATAAAAAAGTCAAAATGACCAAATTGTTAGTTTGTCCCTTATAAATAGGATCCATCGATTAATAATTATATGTTTTAAGGTACCCCGAAGTTTATCGTATCACGTCAAGGGAACAAGATGCTTCAACATGAGGGGCACAACTTCAGTTTTAGCAAAGCTCAAAGCTCTGGTTATAAGAAGAAATGGATTTGCACTAGGAGTTACACAGGATGTCGATGTTTTATAGTGACTTTTGATGATGAAATCGTTAAATTTAGCAGTTTTCATAACCACGATTGATTTTTGGGGGGAACACATATCTATGTATTTTTGGGGAATTATTAAGTCAATTTTGTCTTCATACCATATACATAAAGAGTGAAAATTACTTTATTGTAGACCAAAATTAAAAACAGAAATAAGAATAATTAAAAAACTTGTGTGTCTTAATAGAAATGTTTTTTTACATTAGTATTAACTGACATTTTAGTAAATAATAATTTACTAATGAATGGCGTTTTAACAAAATAAATTGCATCAATAAACTGACGAGTCTGTGCATTTTATATTGATATTATTAATTGGGCGCTAGAAATCGAAACAGTTTCAAAGAATGTCTTCATGATCTAATGATAACCAGATAATGCTATATTTAGAATTTATTGATTTCTTTCTTTTATTATAAATTTATAATACATATGTAAAACCGCAAGAACTTTTTTGGTCACCTGATAATTTAATATTTAGAATTTATGCATTTCTTTTATTAAAATATGTGGTTATAAAAACAGTTGGTTAGATACTCTCCCACCCAACCTGACCAGAATTGGGAAGAAATATTTACAGAAAATTATTAACATTACTGTGATAATAATAGTGTTGCTATGCCGAAATTACTGTTTTAAAAAGCTTCCATGATTAAATATTTATTAGTAAGATGCGTTCACCATAAAAAAAAGTCAAAATTACCAAATTGTTAGTTTGCCCCTTAAAAACATTTGTAAAACAAAAACTTGGCGATTAAAAAGAGTGGCGGCGAGTTTCTTGCCAGTTCTTCTCGTCCGCTCTACGCCCTTGATTTGAGAACTGGCAGTAAATGTAAAATTAGAAGCATTTAATATGTATTTTTTATTGACGTTCATAAGTGTACATTGTGTTACCTAAATGAATAAATGATTTTTGAATTTGAAACAAAGGATCCATCGATTAATAATAATATGTTTTAAGGTACCCCGAAGTTTATCGTATCACGTCAAGGGAACAAGATGCTTCAATATGGAGGGCACAACTTCAGTTTTAACAAAGCTCATAGCTCTGACTATAAGAAGAAATGGGTATGTACTAAGAGTTACACAGGATGTCGATGTTTTATCGTAACTATTGATAGTGAAGTCATTAAATTTAGCAATTTTCATAACCACGATTGATTTGTGGGTAGCACATGTATGTATTTAATTTGGAATGTAGTATTAATTAGTCATAAAGTGACTATTTTCCTCTTGTTGCAAATGGATGAATGTAAATGATTGACTGAAAGAAAATTATGTACTTTACTGTAGACTAAAATTGAAAACAATAAGAGTTATTAATTAGTAATTGTGTGTCGTAATAAAACATATTTTTTCTTAAACTGTATAATATGTAGTAATAAAATAGTATTTATTAAATAATTATAGTTTTTTTTTGTTGGTATTTCCAGGTTCTTTATTATTTTTATTACATTAAGGTATAGAAAAAAAATTAAGTTTTTTTTTTGTTGGTATTTTCAAGTTTTTATTTTAATATATAAAGGTTTAAAAATATAGAAATCGTATATCCGATTGCATTACATGTGATGCAATGACGTATCATTTTGTCTTCGAATGTATCACAGATGATGCAATAACAGACAACGTGTGAAACAAAATTGATGCTATCTCATAATAAATTACAATAAATTAGTAAAATCTAAGTTGTGATGCATAAAATTGTTAACATATTGCCTATTAAAATGAATTATTATTATCTTTACGATAAAACGTTCACGAAAAGTCAACAAAAATAATAAGATATCGTTAAAATCGGTACAACCGTTCTTGAGTTATAAACGGTGTGTATATGTATATATATATATTAATAATATTATAAAGAGAAAGGATTTCTATTTTTGGATTTTTGTATGTTATGAATAAACTCAAAAACTAAACTGCACCGATTTTAAAAAATCTTTCACAAAATATAAAGCTACATAGGCTATTTCTTTGTATAATACATCTACATTGCACCCGTATGAAGCCGCGGCACGTCACTACTGTTAAATATGTTTCAACTATCAAACCAGCAGATAACAAAAATAATCTGCATCATTATTTTTATTTCGATATATTTATATTAAAATAAAATAATTTTCCCCTTACTTTATTAACAGTAACAACCAATACTGCTACATTTCTAGCAATAATAATTATGATTTTTTTCATCAGGTAAAGTAAAGTTTTGCCTGTCACAAAAGGGAAACAAACTCGCACGATATCAAGGGTATAATTTTAGTCTTAGAAAACTTGAAAGCTCCGAGTTCAAGAAGAGGTGGATTTGCACTCATACTAGTCGTGGCTGCAGAGCCTTCATTGTCACAATTGAAGACAAACTCATGAAACTTGGAAATTCCCATACCCACTCTCCCTCTCTGAAACACTTCTAAATTCCGGGATGATAATATTGTCTTTTATTAACGCGAGTATCACACATTTAAATAAAATACTGTATACCGGATTAAAACGCGATTTATTATTTATATTGTTTAAATTATTTATCCCGACGTTCCGGGATGATACTCAGAATTCGGGAAAAATCAATACGTATGAAAACGAATTTGGAGATGTAAGATTTTGCGATTTATATAAGTAACTACATAGTATTCAGTAATTATAATAATACCATAATTATAATATTCTATCTATAAATTATGAGTATGCTTAAAATAACTGTTACCACCATAGAATATACATTAAATTAAATTATACAAAGAAATCATGATTTTATATACTGTGATTGATGAGGTACACAAAGTGGATGCCTGACAAACACCTCCATGAAAAAATACAAATACGTGCCAAAGATCATGGCGATTATTCAACTCTGGTGGAGTTCAGTGACATCACAAACAATCATCCATTTTTATATATGTATACAGATTAATAACTGATGATAATTTTTAGACCAGCTGACGTTCATGTTGTCACGAAAGGGCAACGAAATGTTGCAGTATAATGGATACAATTTCAGTCTTAAAAAGCGTCGAAGCACAGACCTAAAGAAGAGATGGGTTTGCACTCAAACTGGCCGCGGTTGCAAAGCCTTCCTGGTCACATTTGATAATGACATTATTAGATTTGTAAACTTTCATAATCATTGACTCTTGTTGCCAGAAAATAGGTAACCATTGTATCATCCTCACCAGGGTTTTGCCTTTAAGTATCTTGTAGATACAGTTGGCACATTTCTGAACCCAAATATTATTTTTATCAAAATAATACAAATTCCTTTGCCAAAGTGTTTGATGTTTATATTCGAAATGATTAGTGAATAATTGGTCAACTTCATATTAATGTGATAAGGGACACCCCTTACAACACAGTCTTCAACAAATGACAGAAATGGCAAGTTGAATGTCACTTTTAAGAAGAGTACAAGTAGAACACCTTTTGTTCATTATTGTATATATGTATAATATTAATTTATACTCTCTATTGTATATATAGCTTTCTTTGTTGTGCGACCTGTAAATAATGTGTGAATAAAAGCTATTGAGGTTAGTTATCTGTTTTCTTTATTACTGTCTCCTTGATCTATAATATCTAGATATTGTCCCTAGGGATGGCAGACTAAAACACATAAGTCGACTTATGTCAAATGGAAAATACGATTAAATAGAAATGATTTTCTTTTTGTCAGACATCGACAGACGAGCATGAGGTTCACTTGATGGTAGGTGATACCTTAGCCACCTGTCAGCCATCAGTCAATGATGCGCTGTCGACCTAAATTTTACTTCGAGCATTCGGAAATCCATAGACTGACACCGAAACGCGCAATGTGCACTTCACGGTTTTTTCATCTGTGAACGGTGGTTCGTTACCCGGTCGGAATTTCGATATGACTCCCACCCATTCAATGCCCGAAGTTATCAAACGTAGGGAAGACATGTTTAAAGAAAATTATAAACACGTCGTCCCGGTAAATGAAAATATATAAAGAAATGATGATTTTATATAAGCTGATTGATGAGGTACAGCAAAGTGGATATTACAACTCCATGAAAAAAATTGAAATACGTGCCAAATTTCATAGTGATTGGTCAAACTCTTTTGGAGTTTAGTGACATCACACACAATCATCTATTTTTATATATGTACAGATTAATAACTGATGATAATTTTTAGACCAGCTGAGGTTCGTGCTTTCACAAAGGGGAAATGAAATGTTGCTGTATAAGGGACACCGTTTCAGTCTTAGAAATCGTGGAGGAAAAGAAATAAAGAAAAGATGGATTTGCACTCGAACTAGCCGTGGGTGCAGAGCTTTCCTGGTCACATACGATAATGACATTATTAAAGTTGTAAATAGTCATAATCATTGACTCATCGCCAGAGAATACGTAACCATTTTATGTACCATTCTCACCAGGTTATTGCCTCTAATAAACACCTTGTACATCCAGTTGGCACATTTCTGAACCTACATATTTTTTTTTCTCAAAATGATACAAAATCTGGTTAATATAAATTTCCAAAGTGTTTGATGTTTATATTCGAAATGATAAGTGAATAATTGGTCTACTTCATGTCATTCTGGTGTGTCCCAAACACCATAGTCTTCAGCATATGACAGAGATGGCGAGTTGAATGTCATCTTTAAGAAGAAGACAAGAAAATAACTTTTTTAAATAAAATACTGTATACCGGATTAAAACGCGATTTATTATTTATATTGTTTAAATTATTTATCCCGACGTTTCGGATGCTTTTCAGCAACCGTGGTCGCGGGGAGACAACTGCTGGGGCTGCTGGGGCTGTCTCCCAGCGACCACGGTTGCTGAAAAGCATTCGAAACGTCGGGATAAATAATTTAAACAATATAAATAATAAATCGCGTTTTAATCCGGTATACAGTATTTTATTTAAAAAAGTTATTTTCTTGTCTTCTTCTTAAAGATGACATTCAACTCGCCATCTCTGTCATATCGTCGTTGCGCCTGCCAAATTCCATATGGGCATTTTTGTATAGTTTTGGGAAACAACGAAAAACGTATTATTGACTCACATACGGAGTTTTTCTAAACGGCCAAAACACATATGGAATTAGTTAAACTCCTTCCCAGTTCGAATATCACAAAAAGGATTTTAGTAACACAGTAGAGAATAAAACGAAGATTATTTTTTGTGCAAAAACCAAAAAAAAGCACATATGGAATTTGGCAGGCGCAACGATGATATGCTGAAGACTATGGTGTTTGGGACACACCAGAATGACATGAAGAATGTATACAGTATTGTATTTAAATGTGTGATACTCGCGTTAATAAAAGACAATATTAAATAACTTTTTTATCACATCTACATATACATATAACATAAACAGGGACCAAAATAGTTTAATCGTAGGGATTAATCTCATAATCACTTATAAAAAAAAACATTTATTAAAAAAACACATAATTAACGAAAAATAAGAAACAAATTAATAACACGTAAAAATATACGTGTGGTGTCAAAAAAGTTTTTTTTATTTGTTTTATGTTGTTTTTAGTGTTTCGATTAACGAACGAATTTCGAACTTACAAAAATTATATTTTTGAATGGAAAAACTAAATTTGTTTTTTAATATAATAAGGTACTGATTAATAAATAAGTTTCAAACTTCTATGATATATATATTTTTTTAAAAGACTTCAAACCTTAGCATACGTCCCGTTACCCTATTATTGTTCCATTTTTGGACCCATTGCAATTTTTCATTCTTCGTGTTACTTTGATGTAATTATCCCAGCTGATTTCAGTGATATTTTGCGAAACAAAATATGGTAATCCTGTTCTAATACACAACGGAAATCGGTACAATAGAGCAAGAGCTAATGGCCCACTTCAAGCATGGCGGTGTGTGAAGAAAAACACCGGTTGCAAAAGGAGAGTTTGGACACTTGATGGAAAAATTGTTAAAGAGCTAACATTTACAACATACATATATAAACATATATGAACATTTACATACATCATGAACTAACAACTTAAAAATATAATATGACGAGCTCGTTGGCGCGTTCGGTAGAACACCTGCCGTGCGCATCGACGGGCCGTGGGGTCGAATTCTTATAATTTTCTGTAAGCATGTTTTCTCCTGGTAACTTCAATGCCTGAAGTTACCAGGGGACGGGTGGGAGGAATATCGAAATTCCGACCGGGTAACAAACCACCGTTCGTAGATGGAAAAACCGTGAAGTGCACATTGCTCGTTTCGGTTTCAGAATGCTCGAAGCGAAAAGTAGGTCGACAGCGCATCATTGACTGATGTTCTGTGGGTAGGTATCACCTACCATCAAGTGAACCTCATGCTCGTCTGTCGATATCTAACATAATGTTTTTTTATAAATATTTCTTCAATAAAATAAGTTTATTTACATTTCATATACAGATACCCCGAGACATGCATTGGCTAGTAGCTTAAATTATAGGTATAGTAAAGATAGTAAAAAAAAGGTTATACAAATATATGTTCAAATCTGAATGATATATTATAAGACTAGCGACCCGCCCCGGCTTCGCACGGGTGAGAGAAAAAAGAATAGCCTATGTAAAATTGCGACTATAATTAAAGATCTAAGCTATCCTATCTCTTAAATTGGACCAGACTGCTCACGGTGTGCCAATTTAATTCAAAATCGGTTAAGTAGTTTAGGAGTCCATCGCAGACAAACATCGTGACAGGAGATTTATGTATATTAAGATTATTGTGCAAAAAAGTTGTAATAATAAATTAATATAATATTTTAATTGAATTTTATATAATTTACTAGCTGCCTCACCCGATTTTGCAACTATAGTAATGAGGAAAATAAGAACCGATCGATGAGACTACATATCCTTTAATATTACCTACTAATTAATGAAATATCAACCGTACCTAAAATCTACTGTTTTCACTCACTCTATATATAGAAATGATTAAACTCAAAACATTCTTTCATAGAAACCTAGTTCTGTCAATTACAAATACGACAAAAATTAGCCAAATAGATGCTTTGAAGTGATGCGCGGACAAACATTTGTGGCAATTGATTTTTATTTTATTTTAGTGTCATTCACCATGTCAAAAAGAGGGAATCCTGTACTGATTTATAAAGGTGAACGGTATCATCAAGAATCTATAAGGAGTGACAAGGTTTCGTGGAGATGCGCTAAAAGAAATGACGGCTGTAGAAGCAGAGTGGTTACTCAAAGAGGCAAAATCTTAACATTTCCTCGCACTCATTGTCACGGTAACAAAAATTATCTGGAGCTTGCGAACGAAAACCGATAACTGGATGGCTATTACCAAAATCGAACGCCGAAATTTCGCAGCAAAACGAAAGAACCCAACTTCGTATTTCAACTTATTAAGAAAACATTTTCATTGTTATTTACGACAAGCGCCCCGGCTTTACACAGTGTAATTTAGATGTACTATACGCAAAAATAGATTTAGAAACATATC
This sequence comes from Anthocharis cardamines, assembly GCA_905404175.1. NCBI lineage: Eukaryota > Metazoa > Arthropoda > Insecta > Lepidoptera > Pieridae > Anthocharis > Anthocharis cardamines. Next base: position 10,100,457 of record FR989959.1, read on the forward strand.
TTACTTGCTGATAATGTAGCTTTCTCTTGGTAAAAGATTTTTTTAAATCGGTCCAGTAGTTTTTGAAGTTATTCATAACATACAAAAATACAAATATTTATAATATTAGTACAGTTATAGATATAGATTATACTTACGATCATTGTAATACGAAAATTCATTATTTATCCTCGCTGTGGTGGGACCGTCATACAAATCTAAAAGCCCGGCTTGATGATTTTATCGCAGTACATTATATATTTTATATATATTACTTATATAATTACATATTAATTTTCAATTACATAAAATATACAACTTATTTAATTACGTTTAAAGCATTATTATTTTTCTTTTTATAGTTACATTAATAGGGCAAGCCGAACTTTTGGGCTTGTATGTTAGTCCTGCCGCTGAATACTGGCATTAATAAGATAGTAATACATATGATATATAGTGCTGTCCCGTTTTTTAGTAAAAGTATTACAATATTGTATTATTATAATGTGAAATACTATAGTAATTAACTGTTACACCAAAATAACCTTCACAGCGCTTAGCCCAAAGCCAAGCCTGGCATCTCAGTTTAATGTATTATATATATTTGTTGTACTGTACCTGTGTGGAGGAAGGGAGATGTGGACTTCCCTAAAGGGAGGAGATTGTTGATGTCTAGATGTTGTATAATAATACGAGTATATAGTCGGCCGCGGCGCTCCGAAACACTTAGATAGCGCGATTCAGGATTAGACGTCTTTGTATTGTTTCTTGGCGCAGATTGTAGATGTACCTGTATTTTTTTTCATTTAAGTAGATTAAATACCCTTAAGCTTTTCCGTGCGATTACACTTGCATCCAAATAAAATCTCTATAGTATTAAAATCTGAAATAGTAGTATCGAAATGATATTTTATTTTTGAAACTAAACTAAATTGTTTACTTCGAGCATTTGGAAATCTAAAAACGATTTCTACCATTACAGTCACGCGTCAACCACCCCGTCAAATAGAGCCTTATTTTTCCTGTGTATCCTTGAAAAACTTATTTTCTTTAATCGGAGAATATATATTTTATCAAACACACGTCTAGATTAGACAATCGTTAATTCTTCGTACATTAATTATTTTTCACTTGCAACTTTCACAAATATTTATGCATCTAACTACACTTCTTCGTATATCATGTCGTATTCACTGGTAATGCAACTGTGAATACGACATGTTAAACGCGGAAGCTCTACTTCAAGGTTCCTTTCCGTCTGCCCCAACTCGCCAAGTTTTAGTTTTAAAATCACGGTTTATATTTATGGTTAGTTCGTGTTGGCGTTGACGTCCCAGCAATCATAGTTTTGGCGGGAAAAATTATCTAACTGATTGGCTAACGTCATAGTCTATTAATAGATATATCCTATTCAAAATGTTTTAAAATATAATTTCAATAGATTATTTTTTTTAATATTTTCCTAAAAATTAATAACCCTATTTAATTCTATTTTAGCGGAATTCATACAAACGAAGCAAGGTAACCCGATCCTTGTTATAAACGGTCAACGTTTCAGTAGAGATTACTGTGCGGGTGAAAAAGAAGTATGGAGATGTATAAAGAGAAATAAGGGATGTTTGAGCAAAGTTTGGACTTACGGCCGTGAAATATTGAAAATTAGAAGTGTGCATAAGCATTAAATTTTTATTTAATTTTAAACATTACACGTACTTTTTGAAATTAAATTATTTTGAATTGAAAGCTATTTCTCCCAGCGAAGTGAGCGTGGGTCAGCTAGTAACTAGTTATTAAAAATTAATATATTTAATTATGACTATCTTTCACCAACACACAAATTATACAAGGAAACTAAAATAATGACTGTTAAACAATCATAATATATCTTTAATACTAGCTAATTCGGAAAAGTTTAAACAAAAATATACTAACACAAATAAATTTTACAAAAAACACACGTCTACACGGACTTCGGTTGAGGAATGCAAATGATTCGATTTTGCACATACCTTGTACAAACTATGGCAAACGAAATATTTTATATGAAGGTGCCAAATTATATAACTTACCAAAACTTATAAAAGAAGCAAAATGACAGAGCTGTGTGATCTGTTCAATTATGTATTGTATTTAGATATAAGCTTTAACTCAAGTAAGTGAACTTTGTTCTTTTTGAGTAATTATAAATGAATCTTAAACCCGAATCTTAATTTCTAAATATATATATTTCAATATTGTACGACCATCGATACAGTACGGAAACGTTGCGTTTTCATAAACATATCCGGTTTTTCTTCAACAGTTTAACCTTTTTTTTCAGTTGTATATGTCAAGAAGCCGACAGGAAAACTATTGGCTATCATCGACAAATTCACCTTCTTCTGCCATAGAAAGTTTTCCAGTACCGAATTGTGGCCTTGCACGAGAGGCAGAGGTTGCAGAGCGCGCTTCATAACTACGAACGGCAAGAACCGACACATTGTTACCTACTTTCATAACCACAACCACGATCCCCCCGACTATATCATCAAGAATGGCCTTTATTTTAAATTATAAGTAAACTAGCAACGCGCCCCGGCTTCACTCGGGTGCAATGTAGATGTTATAGCCTATATGACTCGCTGATAACGTAGCTTTCTATTGGCGAAAGAATTATTAAAATCAGTCCAGTAGTTTAGAGTTTATTCATAACATACAAAAATACAAATTTTATTTTATTTTTTATTACATTTTCCCCGGAATAAATTTCGATTTAAGCATTTTATTATTTAACCTGATGTTTTCGGTATTATTTTTTTTAGTGTTTGTAATTGTATTTGGGTGTTTCTTTTTGAAAGCAAAAATATTCCTGATATTTTTAGATTTACAAAGATTTAACAAGATTGTTAGAGGCCTTCTCGCCTTAATCTTTTCAAAAAATATTAGGATACTGCAATGTTTTTACAAAACGTTCATCGTGTTTTTTCAAACTTATACTTATTAAACTTTCTAATTACTATGTTCTTTTTTATTATTCCTTAGTTTCTCGTAAGACCTACATAAGCACTTGAAGATTTTATCAGATAGTATTTATTTTTTAGTATTTGTGCACATCTACTTTCTAAACTTAATACAAGTGTAAATTTCAGTTAAATTGGTGAAATCGCGATTCACCGGAAATAAACTGATAATATTGCAAGACTACACATATTTTTGCAAACGACGGGCCGTGAAGAGTGGATACTCACACTGGAATTGTTCTACACACAACTGTAAGGGATGTAACGCTAGGCTCATTCTTGATGAAAATTTGAAAACCATTGAGGCGAGGATACAGCATACGCACCCTCCAGCTAAATATCGTATTTGTGATGGACAATATTGGAAAATTTAGAAAGTAAATTCCCGCATCCGAATTTTACCGATCATTTTTCGTTACGTGGATGGTACCTTTGTGCATCGCCGGACCATTTTTTTTTAAATTTAATAATATGTTTTTAAGGTTAAAAACGTAGGTTAGATAGAAGGTTTTTTTGGATTAAAAATACCTATTTTTTTTTCAATTAAAATAAATAATAAGATCTGATAACTTCGTATTCGAACCCAAGACCTCTGGTTAAAACACACTTAGCATTGAGTCACAGAGACTGTTTTGGAAAAAAGATTATAATATAATTATGATGAGGTCGTTGGCGCGTTCGCAAGAAAATCTGACATATGCATCAATGGGTCGTGGGTTCGAATCCCACCGGCGTGACATGTCTGGTAACTTCGTCTAGGTAACATTGAATGGGAGCAATATAAAAATTCCTACCGGGTAATGAACCAACGTTCATAGACGGAAAAACCGTGAAGTGCATATTGCGCGTTTCGGCCTGTCTATGAATTAAAGTAAAATGTAGTTCGACAGTGCATCTTTGACTGATATTCTGTGACTGAGGTATCACCATCAAGTGAACCTCATACTCGTCTGTCGATATTTAACATAAAAAGAGCATTAAAAAAATATTTGAAAACTAAATAAAGATTAATTTCGACAACGTAATACAACTCTACCTCTAGGTTTCTAAATGCTTAAAAGCAACGATAGTCGCTCAGCATTAATAATAATAGGTAGATTTAAGTAATATTTTTCTACGTTTGCCCATGTTAGGCATAACCACGAAATGTACATTATTTGTGATCCACTACCTACCTATTTTATAAAAAAATGTCTAATTGTGAAATAGTTTTTTGTAGAATTAAAGTTTTTGTATATATCTGTCTCTTTTATTTTCGAATGTTTGAAGTAAAAATCAGTGGTAGTTTTACCAACTGGCTGAGTATGCTCGAGCCTAGGGCGGCAGATTTTTGGGAAAATTTGGGGACTGATTTTTCTTCATTTTTTAGCTTTCAATGATTTTTCCCTCTCACCTTTCGTTGTACATTGCGCTCAATTGTACCGCTGTACAGCGAACTTCTATATTATAAACATTCAGGATATCCCCAACCAGTAATCTGTTATTGTATATTAGGAGTAGAGGCAAAGGCAGTAATAATTTAACAGCCTATACCTTGATTTGTGCAATGTATAATTCAACCATATGAGTGGTACAAATTAAAAATTAATTATGCACATAATATATTATGTAAATACTCTTCTACTAAATATATTGTTTATCTAAAAAATATATACAGAAAATAAGTACTAAGACTTTTAACAGTATTAGGATATATCACACGAGTCAATACACATACACATAGTACTATAGTTAAGGCAAATACTTAATAGCATTAAATGTAAGAATAATTGGTAAGCTATCGAACCGTTACTGGCACTGTTCCCATTTACTAATAACTCTCTTTTTTCAGTGGAATTCGTCACGTCACAGAAAGGAAAAACGCTGTTAAAAATGAACGGATATACATATTCCTTAAAGAGTGACACTAAAAGTAGGAAAAAGAACAGATGGGTGTGTTCGACCCACCAGGTGAAGAGGTGTCCCGGGGTGTTGCTGATCACGGACGGGAAGATCGTGAGCAGGAACGAGAACCACAACCATCCACCGAAGCTGAAGGAGCTACTGCCGTTCATGTACGGGCCGCCGGCTTGGTACAATCATACACTAAATCGCACCTTTGACGATGGTAAACAGGGTGAATAAACTCTAGTTGCAGGCTGTTGATAACGTAATTAGGTCATGAGCTAAATAGGATTAAGTACTAAATGCTTAATTACGAAAACAGATAATTACTCGATAAAGTAGCATACGTCTATTTAAAAAATTATATAAGAATTTTTTGGATATGAAATATTATGTCGCCTGTACACTCTCGTCAAGGCACCACGAGGCATGACGAATGCGAGAGTGTACAGTGCTATACTCGCTTCCTCTCTTATAGTCTCGCTTCGCCTCGTCTGCTCTCCGTTCTGCGTTGGTTTTTGTGCGCGAGGCGATGGGAATGCGACACTGGCCATTCTCGCATCATATTATTATCTAACTGCAATAACTGCTGTAACTTGCAACGCGCCATCTTCTCTGCGTTCGCCAATCGTACTGAATAAACGAGAGTGTACAGGGTCACACTCGTTACTCGACTGCTCGCGCGAAACATGACAAGAGCACTCGCTAAAGAGTGTACAGCCGCCATTACAATACTTATTACATGAAATTCAAACTCAAAAATATCTACATATATTCTAATTAATAATCCTATACTAATCTTATAAATGCGAACGTTTGTTGGATTGGATGGATGTCTTTCACGCAAAAACTCTCGAACGGATTTACAAGATTTCTTAAGAATAGCATTTGTCATCTCGGCTTTATCTAATTTATGGGCGTAATGTGTTTAAATCTTTATATATAAGCATTGGTGAAGCCACTCCATTCTCTAGCTTATAATACATATTAAATCTGTTACATAATTCCAATTAACTTTATATTATTTTATAATAATTTCTGTAAATTATTATTTTTTCTCTTCTTAGATCTGTAAGCTTATGTAATAAATATTTGTGAACCTTTGCTTATGTATTATTTTGTAAATAACAGTATGTAGATTTGTAGTTACTTAGAGAATGTATTATAAAATACCTTCACCACTACTAATATTAAAAAATATTACGAATTGTAATTCATAAAAATTATACTTTTAGTTGAATTCGTGGCGTCAAGAACTGGAACTCGTCTTCTAAAACTGAACGGATACACGTACTACGGCACGCAGCAGTCGGGTAAAACCAGGTGGCGGTGTTCAACCCACCAATGGCGAGGGTGTAATGCTGCTGTCGTCACCGCTGAAGGTCAAGTTCTATATATCAGTGGCATACATACACATCTACCGAAGGATTGGAATAATATTACTATTAAGCAAATATCTGATATGTCTAGTTCGTAACTCCGTCAGCTATCAGTCAGAATTTTTATGTAGATGGACCATTTAAATTTTGTCTTATACGACATCAGAATAATAAAATCTAATCAAGAACTAAGCTATTTGTCTGGTAATCTCAATATTCCGATTCTTTAAATTATTTATTGTTTATAAGTGTAGACTTAGGGTTTTTAGTATTAAGTTGAAAGTATTGTGAATATTATATGTATAAAAGCAAAAGGTGTAAAAATATTTTATAATAAATTAAAATTCAAAGCGATTTAAAATTGTCGAAAATTATAGCAATTTTTAAAAGTTAACTATCCTAAAATGCCTTATATGATGATGATAAATAAAATAATTAATCAATAAAAAGACTTTTTCATAAATTTCTCTCAGCCAGATACGTTACTGAGAAACTTTGTTTTGAAAATATACATTATACGAACATACACCGCGTTGAATTCTTTTCTTCTGCCGTGAAAGTATTTTACCACACTGATTCTGGGAATCGCTTGTGTCGCTTTTATGCGACAATATTTCCGTGCCCCTACCGCTCGGGTTTCTGCTATGTATGTTTTTTTGTTCTATTTTCATCCTGTGAACTGCGTGGTTCAACTAAAACAATTATTCAATAGTTTGTAGTCGGGCGCTAGGGGCACGGCAATTGATATTTAGCCAAGCGCTAAAAGGTTAATTAATAGATTTATATTTTCAGGACCCGCAACAAAACCAAATAAACATTATTTGGTCAAGGGTGTAAAGAAGAGAAATTGTGTCGGATGCTATAAAAAACTCCGAACCTTTTTAACAAGTCGCCAAGCTGACAGAAAAGTAAAAAAAATTATGACTGAATGTTTAGAATGTAAAAGAAACTTCTGTTTGGATTGCTTCAATAAAAAACATTAATAAATGTAGTTTTTTTTTTATATTCTCTCACGTTTTCTCTTAGATTAGAACTTAATTAAATCGTTATTTTTATTTCCCATCCCTAAAATATACACAAAACTTCCCTTATTCAGTGCGCCACAGGCTGCATAAGACCCTGTATTTTATTATAGCTTTACATTTTAAACAATACAAGCTGTTGATATACGCCTTCAGATTCATGTCAATCAATTCATTATTATTAATATTCAAGGAAAAAAAATCATAATATGTACCTAAAGAGAATTTTTCAAGTGGGTGTGCATGACCAACTACGAAACAAAGAGGAATAGCGAAAAGTCCTGAATTTTGGGAAGTAATTATATTTCATTTATTTTAATTAATAAAAATAATTATTTCAATTTACGTTGAGTTAGAAACTTAATTTTAAATGAAAAAATCCATAATTTACAAGATACTTTTAATAAAAAAAAAATATCTTGTTCCACAATTTTTTATGTATATTGAATTAAACCTTCAAACATTTTATCGATAACTCATGTCAGATGAGTATAAATACAATATAGTTAAATCCCGCATTTATATGAATTTTGAGTTATTCTTTCTATATATTGTTTATTTACAGCGTACTTCATTTTAACTTACATTTTACAGATTCAATATATTTCTTGAAGACGCGACGTGGATTCAAGAAATTGTATTATGATGATAATATTTATTGGAAGCACAAGAACACGGGGCGCACGAGTAGATGGCGTTGTTCACGAAACCGGAAAGGCTGCAAAGCTGCCATAATAACTTGTGAAGGAACAATCGTATCAATTCACAATGTTCATAATCATTCAAAGATAATTTAAAATTAATTTAAATTTAGTTAAAAAATCCAAAATAAGAAAACAGAAAATCAGTGTACTTACGTTGACACGCCACAACGTATGTTGAATGGCACCTCTGTTTGACAGCCTCGCCATACATAAATATGCAAATATTTCGCCGGTTCCAGATAACAAAATGATAAATACCATATAAATCTAAAGCAGTTATCATTTTGTTCTCCGGAACCGACAATTTTATAAATTCAATAAATTATAATTGATTAAATGATAGAATAATGTTTTTTAGTCTACTGCAGATTGCTTCTTATTAACTATTGTTAAAAATTAACACTAATTAGAATAAAATATTGCTAAAATATTGTTGTGATTTAATTGGATGTTAAATACGTTTCATTTCAAAGAACCACCTACCTAGGTAATTGTAAGCCTTTTAAAAAATATATTGAATCTTCCAGATTGAAATAGGCTTATTTTAGGATATAATATACCTTTATTCTGGTCTATAAGTCGTGCTAATTTTTATGTGCTACTACTTAAATATGTAATAGATTATACAACTTATTATTTATTCGATCAATAAATAATATCGATGCTAAAAGTCAAAAAGGGATAAGCGTCATTTTTGTCAAAATATACTTATTTTCTTATTATTTGGCTATTTTTCTGCGTTACTTGGTCAAAGTTTCATGAATCTATGACAAACTTCTTGTCTCTCATATACGAGTATTTATATCATTTTATTTCGATTATTCCTAAATGTAAATTACATTCAGTTTTAAAGTTCCCCTTTTGGCTCTTGGCCTTTATGGATAAATTGAAATGTTTTATCAATTAAAAGTTAGCATCATTAAGTAATTTAATATAAGATTTAAACAGACAGTACCTATAAATTAAAAAAGTATATTATAGAAACCCAAAAAAAATAAACATTTATATGGATTCGAAGTCTACATCAAAACAAGGTTTTTTGTTGAACAAATTATCCCTTCAGCACACAGATGTTTAAAAATAACAAACAAAACACTTTAAAAATCTTCAAGCTTTTTTGCATTAATTAGTAAAAAGAATATCTTTTTTTAAATTTTCTACTATGATCATTTATTAGAGATAGAACTTTTGGATTATTAATTTTTTTTGTTATCAAATAGTTTATAATAATAATTAATAAATGCGAATTTGTTTAACTTTTAATTTATATCTGTCACTCTTATTCCATGAACTATTTAGGCATTGTTGTTTTATTTATTGTCGCAAACATTTGATATTTTAAAACAACAGGATCAAAAAATAATAATAATCCTAATAGAATTTACCATTAAGTTTGTTGTATTAATGTTTTACACAATAAACACAACTAGTACTGGTAAAATGATAACTGATTTGACAAATGGTCTTTATAAAAAATAAAAAATCTATAATATTGAAAAATATCGAAGTAAGGCACACTAAATAGTACACTATGTTATCGGTTGAACAAATAAAAACTGTATCACTAACCTTAATTCTCCCCTCCTTTCCCCTGCTTTAAATCCAGTCTTTCAGCTTCGATGCACGGCACTTCCACTCAACGGATTAGTTACAAATGAAAAGAGTTGAATAGAGTGAGATAGTAAACGGTAACAAATTGAAATCTATCAGAAGAACAGTTTTAGCAATACGGATGTCCACACCTATTCAGAACGAACATCAGACGTGCACTACTCGGTGCGCGCGGCAAAGTTGATTCTCCGCGACTTTCACCTCGCACAAGAAGAGGGTAGAAGATAAAAGCACCTGATTTCTTGTCATTGATTAAGCATAGGTTAATTAGATTTTTGTTTTTAATGCAGTTAATCGGTTACACCTATTAATTATATGTATATTGTTTATTTACGTCATGGTTTAATAATTAATTTATATTTTTTTAAAACGTAGGTCAGAATCATATAATTATTTCTAATAAAATGTAGTTCTAATAATAGTCACGAGTTGTGAATTCTCGAGTTGAATTATTTTTAATACTATGAATTATCCTTTATTATATATGTTCTATTGTCCTCGATTTCCAGAAAATATTGTCTAATTTTATGGATTTTGTTCGATGTTAAAAATCAGAAAAAAATTCAAGGTCTGAATAATTTCAGGGCCCCAATTCATAGAAACGAGGCAAGGCAATAGAGCCATGGTGATGGGTATTTATCGGTTCAATAACGGCGGCTCTTCGGGCAGCAAGTTACGGTGGACTTGCGTAAAGAAAAAACAAGGATGTAAAGTCAAAGTATTCACCGTAGCTGATAAGGTTATTCAAATCAGAAATCAACATAATCACTTATTTTAATGATAAGTTACTAATTATACAAATTTGTGATTGACATATATGTAGAATGTAGATATTATACCCTCAAGTTATTCCGGAAGGATCATAGTGTTACCCAAAGTTGTAGACTTCCAGCTGTCTACAAAGATACATAATACCTAGTTGAAAATTAAAATATGTCTAATTGGGAAGCACTATGACAGCCGTCTAATGTACATTTAATGTTAATGAATATATATAAGTACACTGGGGTATACTTAAACGGGAAAAGCCCCCCGATGGCATCCTTTGGCCGCAGTGGAATCGTGTGGACTATTTTCATGTGTACTTATGAAAAATTATATTTTATCGCATAAATACGTACGTGTGTTTCATATACGAAATTTATGTCGCATCGGATACTGCATCTCGTTTTGGTGACTTTGAATCCGATCGCTAATTTATGAATTCTGTTTCGCGTTTTGAAGACTGTATGCGTTCGATCGCTGTATCAGAATCGCGCGACCTTAAACACTTGACAGTTTTGCCTGAAATGCCGGCCTAGCATGACAACCGCGACAAAATTTTGTCGACCGTTTTCTCGTGTTTTAATCGATTATCTCTTTATTTCTTCCGAGTCTAACATGACAATTACACTTAAAACTCGACTTTTAATTTCAAAAATAGATATATTTGTCGATCGAGATATCTTTTCTATCAAAATTGTCGATGTCGAGATATAATATATCGAGATATTACACCTTAGTTTGTCTTCTCTCGTCCGCGAGATATCTCGTGTCGGTAATGCTAGGCCGCCTGAACTGCACTCGGGCGTGACATTTTCCCGTACCCTGACGATCCCGAGTGTCGTTTGGGCAAGTTTTTTTCAACTTGTAGATAGTGATTTTCTCAAGTATTTAACGTCGTCTAACGTCTCACTTATTAATAGTGGGAAAAACCTTGAATGATTCTTACACTAACACACTAGTTTTGTGTGGGGAGGAGTGGGAACGGTTGGCTTGCTGATACCGGTCAAATAAAAATATGTATCAATTCTTTATCCCTTTTCTTACATAAATCCGACTGCTAAGTGGTTAAAACATGATCGCAACAGCTAGAATTCATAAGTATGCGTTCGAACGGGACATCGAGTAGCGATTGAGTTACTAGACAAATCGCTGATCGTCGCTCAAAAGTAACGTATGTGCCTTAAAACCTTATTATTATTGACCTTAAAGTTACTTCATATTTATCTTCTTTGTGGACCCTGTTATTATTATTATCAATATATATTTAATAATTAAATATGGTTTTTTTAAATTGTATTTTTAATGTATTCACAGAAGTAATTTCTAGTCTGAATTTCAATTAGTTCTCTTTTTATTGTTCCGCTTCAACAGCGGGGCAACTACGGGACACTAACTAAAAGAGATAGTATTATGTTTTGTATTTAAAACATGTACACTGGCATACCGACATCTGATTGTGATGTAATCTAATACAGGATCTGTTTACTTGGAAGAAACTAGGCTTGGTTAGGACTAACCCTAATCTTAAAAGTTCAAAAAAAATCAAAAAAAAAATCAAAAGTTTTTTATTTCAAATAGGCCTTTGCAGGCTCTTATGAAACGTCTAGTTGCACGGTTCCAAAAAGTGGGTCTCATGGAGAAGAACCGGCAAGAAACTCCATGGACACTCTTTTCAACAATGGTTTAGCTTACAAGGACTCGGTTACAATAGTAATAATCGGCTGAGAAGTTTATATAATGCAAGGTATACAGAGATTCTATACAATGCAAAAGAAAATTGAGTTTTTACTATTAGTGTAAAATGAGATACACAGATTTGCACAGCACAAGTTGCCAGGGAAGCCGCACATGCAGAGATGAATTAGCGCCATACATCTTTATCGTCAACAAAGTCTTGGATTTTATAATACGCTTTTTTAATTAAGATTCCTTTGATGACGTTTTTGAACTTTTTATTCGTAAGATCAGTTACACACTTCGGTAGCCTGTTGTAGAATCTGACACAATTCCCAAGAAACGATTTATTCGATTTTGCTAAACTATATTTTGGGACTACTATTTTATGCTTATTCCTGGTATTTATAGAATGAATATCACTTTTGACATTGAATTGATGCAAATTTTTACGAACAAACATGATATTCTCTAGAATGTTAAGGGAAGGCAACGTGAGTATATTAATTTCTTTAAATAATTCTCTCAGAGACTCGCGGGGGCCAAGTTTATAAATTGCACGAATTGCCCTTTTCTGGAGAATGAATATGGCATCTACGTCAGCCGCTGCGCCCCACAGTAGAATACCATAGGACATTATGCTATGAAAATAAGCAAAATATACAAGCCTAGCTGTGGCAACGTCAGTAAGCTGTCTTATTTTTCTGACTGCATAAGCTGCAGAACTTAGTCTACCTGATAATGCTGCGATGTGAACTCCCCATTGTAATTTAATTTATGCCCAGGAAAACGGTTTCAGTGATGACTTCAAGTTTGTCACCGTCGAGAGTTACGTTAAGCCCTACTGGGGTGACATTAGGCAGCGAGAATTTAATACATTTAGTTTTAGCAGAATTGAGGAGTTATAATAACTGTCCAGAAATATAGACAGCTATTTATTGTCAGTTTTGAAACGATAAGAATTTCAAAGAAAAGAAAGAAAAAATGTTTAATCATTATCGAAAAATATCAATGAAACCAAGATTTGAGCACGCTTTTAAGTAATTAATAAATACGTGTTAAGATGCTCAGCTTATTGATACCAAAAAAAATAGAACATACAATAAAATTTGATTATTTTTTTTAGGATTAAACATTTTTATCTTCGTATGATAGAAAGACATTACTAGTCCTAAGATAGAAGTATTTACTAAAATGTATTGAATTTGTTACAGTGCAATTTTTTATGAAAGACAATGGAAAAAAGGTTGCAATAAAAGACGGTTTCACATTCTATATAGCGGGTGTCACTGACACGGGGACATCTTGGCGATGCACATATGGCAGTAAATGCAAGGCCAGATTCATACACAGATATGATAACAAAGTATGTAGACACAATTTTGAACATAATCATGATGCACCACGATTCGCGATCATAAATGGACAGTATGTGAAAGGACCCAGGACTTAAAGTATATTCCCTATATGGAGCAGAGGGCATCCAGAGTGTTCCGCCAGCCTGCTCTGTCTTGAGCTACCTTCTTCGTTTAGAAAACGTAAAACACTAACTATGTTAGTTACCAAAAGTTACGTAGGAGCCATCAAACTAACTCTAACAGAGAAAGAACACGGTGACGCGAATTTTTAAAAATGTGATGACGTTGCTAAACGTTTGTTTCCTTACATTTATTAATGAGGTTAGAATCGTCCGAAGCAGTGATTATTCCTAATATATGAAAAGTCAACTTCAAGAAATCATTAAAAATTCGTTCTTAATCATTAAAAACTTTTTATTAGAATAAAAATAAAAATAAGAAGAATATGAAAATGTTTATTCCATTCTTTACTAAATAAATATGTGCGACATTTCACGTATTAGATAGTTAATTTGTAACCTAAGATCCTGGTGGTTAGTGTATTTCTAAAATGTTCTAGGAATACCATTTTTAAGGCCCATTCACACGATGTTTCTGTTGCATACAATTGCATATAAATTGAAGCAATAAATGACTTGCATGTTCTAAACAACTCATTACATTATTCATCTGTCATACAAGTTTTGTTTCAATACTTTTCTTGGTGTTAAAAGCACATAATATCCGCGTGTAAATAGTTGCTTACAATTCTTGGATGTCAATTATTGCGCTTGTATGTACAAGGAAATGGAATCGTGTAAACAGGCCTTTATTTTTGGTTAAACTAGACTATAAGTTAAGTAGGGATTTGCTTAAGGAAATAAATAATTAAATTTCGTAAACATTTTCGTTTTTTTATCCATTTCGTGTGATTTTTGTTGTGTTGTGTTTCGCTTATAAAGTTATTGATTGAGGTTTGTTTCCTGATCTTAATTTCGATATCTCTCCCTCCCATTAAATTCCCGAAGTGACTAGACGCAACAAGTATACAGAAAATTACAAACATGTCATACCAGTGAGTACCTACTTTGAGTATCCAGAATACTAAAAGAAGGTTTGATATCCGACGCGTCACTCTTAATAATGATATCGTGTTATAATCTCATGCATTGCATTTGAGAAAAAACACTATTGAATTATGAGTATCCTATAAATTATTTATTATCTACATATGTTTAAAAATAACTAATATAAGTATTGGTTTTACGATTTCTTTAAAATTTGATAATTTGAATTAAGAATAATGTAAAAAAATGAATTTTATGTAATCTTGCGTCATCTCAACTGTACTAATGTATTATTTTATTTTTTCATATTATGTACCTGTTTTAAATTTTATTTTGTAAAGTTTTCAATTTTAATATCTGTGCATATCATATTATGTATTGTTATATTTTTTTGGGATTAAATGTTTAAATTATTATTATACTCTTTATTCAAAAACATTTTAAAATTACACTTTTATTTATACAACTAAATAATCATTTAAAAATAAGTATAAAATTTTGACCATCAAAGGCAAGAAGGCCATAATCAGACCAGCTTACCGGTGGGGGGAGGTAGGGAACCTTCTCACTATAAGGGCCGTGTCCAATAAACTGCCTTCTGTATCTGACATTTGACCCAGCAACCAAGCTAGAGCTTATTATTATTATTGTGTTTCAGGTTACGAGGTGCTACGCCGGGACAAATGCTTTGTACTTCACGTTAGAAACGAAGCATATCCTTCCAGCTCACGATGCAAAAGGGTTCAGTCTCTAGTACCTACTGTTTAAAGAGAAGAAGAACTTCAAGGTCCGTGTCAGGATAAAGTCCATTTCAAATTGAAGGCCATACACATCAATGCTCCATAGGTTTCTGTTTAATTCAATAAAGGTTCTAGACAGGTAATCCTTATAGGATTACGGTTGAAGATCTTTTTTACCCTGACTTTATGTATAATTTCAATCGTTAATCCAAATATCACGTAAGCACATGTTGCACCGAATAAAGCCTATTTAACTGCTACTCTAATTATGAAAAAGTACCTACTGTAAAACTAATGGCATTATAAATCAGTTATTATAAGTTATAATATATCAGCGAGAACCTAATATTATTATGTAATATTTTAATTGGTAATTTTCGGTTTATATGCAATGGTTTTTCTTTTACAGATAAAAACAAAAGACTGCGGTATCGTGAGTATTGTGTATAAGGCCTGGCTTACTGTGGTGAGTTTTACACATATAATATATGTATATTACAGACTATTCTGATATTAAATGTGGTTGCTTTACTTATATTTAACAGGAAAACAATTTGAACCCTTATTGCTCCGTTGGCTCCGCTAAAGTGCCATCCGGAATTTGTTCCGCAACTGCGTAGACTCCGCTACTGAGCCAAATGAATTTAACATGATTACGCTGCGGTATCGTCGGCGTTGGCAATTGTTATGTGTATTTAATACATGTATCTATACATAAAATTAAAAACATTCACAAGAACATGTAATTCTTCTTACTCGTTTCATTGCAACTGAGGCACATTTTCGGCCGAAGTTGCTGGTAGGTAGTGATACAAAAATATGGGGAGCACTTAGGGTTAGTTGTATGAATTCGCTTGAAGTTGCAAGACGCAAAAACATTTGTGACATAAAAAAAATTGATTTCATTTAAAGTCTAACTTGATTTATCTGTTAATGCTGCCATACTAATGTACGGCCTAATGGCTAGGCTTCATCAGTTGCGGCTACTAATTACACATATTATACAGAAATCCAGTCCAGGAGAGCCCGATGACTGTGGCCTCACATGTGGGAGGCAAAACTGCCACTCCCGCAGCTTGTGGCTCGATCGTGGCCACTCAGTATGCGTCAATGCCATATAAAATTTATGAAATATCCTTTCCATAATTGGTAGTGTCTAGCAGTGGCTACATTGTTGCCGCACATTGTATTATTTGCTGTTACTAACCCTAAGGTGTTAAAACTGAAAATGATTCTCTATCATATGTTTTGAAATTTAAATATTAAAAAAGCGAATGTCATTGAGAGAATAACTGAATAACGAATATAATATGTTATACATAATACATAGATTTAGTAACCATCCCTTTATGTAGTGCTCCAAGGAATACGCCCTCTAGCTTGTGACTACGGAAGCTGCAACATTTCAATTCACTATGCCCCCGAATCACTAGCGCCACGACAATTAGGCAAAGTCGCATATGAAAAATGGTATTTACGAAACAAAATAAGGCTATGCCTTATAAACAACGAAATTCAAGACTGTGCATCTATATAAAAATCAATTCATACAGCTCTTAGATTTATCCTCCAATACTATTTGTAGTTTAATTGCTTTTGTAATTACACTGAGACTCTTTGGACATAGGATAGTACAAAAGTATCAGTAACTTTTTCCTTTTCTAAATTGCATTGTGTTCTAGTGTGTGAATTATTTTAATTATCTTGTTATATAAGGGGTGTACATAATATAAACATTTACCGGGTTTAGGGATATAATGAATAAATCGCCTTAAAAACGCTACATGTGTTTTTTATTTATATACTATTTAAAATACAAAAGCTAAAATAAATGGCACAATTATTATATTATAGTACATTATGATACGTGTGACTTAGTTGCCTACTGCTTGCTACGCTCGAACGCTAACTCCACGCCGTGCTTTAATAGAAACTTAAGTCACGAGTATCGTATACTATTTTATAGCACGTGTGACCTAAACCCTCATTTTATGCACGCTTTTCCGGTATGGAAATGGCCTATTTAGGTCCCGGAAAAGCGTGCGTAAGTGTGGGTTTATGTCACACAGTGCTATAAAGGTTATTTTTGTATCATACTTATGACTAATGACATTTGATGATTTTTCAGCATTCCATTATGTTATGTCAAACAGAGGCCATAAAATGATTATGTATCAAGAATATACCTATTCGCTTAAGAACACGATTAAGAACGATGCGTCGAAACAGATTTGGCGCTGTTCTTCACATCACTCTAGACGCTGCAGAGTGCTTCTGTACACAATCAACAACGAGATATATAAAATTAGGGGCAAACACATTCACGAACCGGCATATCGACAGTCTGTGCATGAAGACTTCGATATATACGTAAATTGAAATGTGCATGAAATCATGAAAGAGGGAAACTTACGAGTAGCTTTCCTTTATTTTTAATTATTTTAGATTTTTTTTTTATATATAATAACTGTAGACTATAAGTAAATAAAAGATGTAATTTTATTATTAAAGTTTTTTTATTTTACAAGGATTTTTTTTATTGCTATACAACTCCTTATTAAGTGTCGAAAACATTTGTTTACAATCTCAGCATTGGGGAGTAAGCTTTAGCCTCAAGGCAGAAAATCACCTGCAACTAACTATCCCTCGATCGTTCATTTAAATTAATTAATTAATTAATCAACAAATCGCACCTTGAAAATCAAACCGTCACTAAACGAAAACTAACGATTTTCAACTATCAACGCCATCTTGTGAGATTATTATTCGTCTTAAAAATACAGACAACTTCAAAAGGTCAACTTTATGCCGCTAGATGACATAAGCGTCAGTATGTCATTATAAGGAATTCGTACACGACGTGAACTTTAAACGATATTTCTTAAAAACACATTTTTCGTTTGTCAATTTGGTTTTCAAGGTGCGAAATAAGGAAATTTATAAGCAAAAATTAAAACACATAGCTACACTTAATTGTCTTACTATCTTCATGCATATAAAACAGCAATATTTTTAAATATATTTGAGGCAGAGTATTCAAATACACAGAGTTTATGACAATTAAATATGGAACATTCGATTAAAAGATTTATTTAATTAGTGTAAATAATTACTATTGAATAAATCTTGACGGGCTCGTTGGCGCTTTTGGTAAAACTTTGCGCTATGATGGGTCGCGGGTTCGAATCCCGCCTGGATGACATGATTATAATTTTCTATAAGCATGTCCTCCCTACGTCTGGTCACTTCGGGAAATAAAACGGATGGGAGGAATATCGAAATTTCGACCGGGTGCATAAATGGACCACTGTGCATAAATGGAAAAACCGTGACGTGCAGACTGCGCTTTTCGTTCTGAGTAACCTACTTTTTACTTTTGACAGCGCATTATTGACTGATGTTCTGTGACTGGGGTATCAACCATCAAGTGAGCCTCGTCTGTAGGCATATAACATTTATTAACAATAATAAACTCAACTGCTTGTAGACTTTCTATATTACCTCGTAAGGACCAATGGCCTCGTGTGAGTACATAACATCATCACCATTGCAACCCAAGCACTAAAAAGTTTTTATGTTATTTTATATAATTGATTTGTTTTTTTAAATTAAATTAGAAATAGTAATATATTATTGTAATAGACTTAAGTGGTGTTGTTCAAATTTTCTATCTATCTAGATGCTAATATTGGACAGGAAGATGTTATTTCGGGTGACTCTAAAGATGAAAGACATACTACAAGAAAGAGAGGCAGACAAACCACCAAACTTCCATCGAAAAAACAAAGAACCACAGGTGCAAATCACATGCCTATTATGGTTGAGACTCAGTCCAGATGCAGACACTGTCACATCAATAAAAGTCGCACCAAGTGTTCCACCTGTAATATTAGTTTATGTCTAACCAAATATAGGAATTGCTATGAATTTTTTCATAATAGTTAATGTTGGTTAATGTCTGAACTGTCTTTTATTGATGTCGATGTTTTTATTATACTTATTTCATATAAACTGAGCAAGATCTCTTATTAAATATTGAACCTAAATAAAACGAATTTACATAAGAATGCTGTTATTTTTATTATTTTAAATATTATGTACAAATAATTTACTACACTCAGGTCTGATGTGATCATACGATCACAAAATAAATCTTATTTTTTTTTTTCAGAAATTTGTTCTCTTTGGTACATTTATATTGAGGAAAAAAGCACAGCTAAATTTTTTACTTAAACATAAAAAAATTAAGGTATTGTCTTTGGGTGGCAGCTCTCATAAAGTTTTATGTACTCAGATGAGAACAATGAGTGATGATTCGGACTAGAGATTTTTAAGCTTGGTCCTTAGGAGGATATAACATGTTGGTTAAAAATCATTTCTCTTATTTTATTTTGCAGGTCAGCCAATATTTATTAAATCACAAAGAGGCAACGCACTGATACTATTAGAAGGTTACAAATACTCGCAAAAATCGGTATGGGATTCGAAAGGAATCGAACGTAAGACTTGGCACTGTTCGACACACAACGGCCGCGGGTGTCGGGCGCTCCTACACACAGCTAATAATGAAATATACCGGATTAAAGGACCTCATACTCACCCACCAGTAGCCCCACTGTAGGCAACAACATTGCCTTAGATTAATCCAGTGGCGAATTTACCCGCAGGATAAGTAGGTTTGGGCCTAGGGCGGCAGATTTTAGGGGCGGCAAATTTGGGGACTAATTTTATGTTTAGAGAGAAGGCTACAAGACATCTAGCCGATGACTTTCGTCTTTCAGTATTCTTTCAACGGTAAAGCAAATTTGTATATTCTATACTAAAACACCCAATTCGCCACGAACCAGTAATTGGCCTCTATCTACTATATACATAAAAAATAGTGTCACGGTGTTTATGGTCACACTCCTCCGAAACGGCTCGATCGATTTTTATGATTTTTTATGTATATTTGGTAGGTTTGAAAATTGGTCGTAAAGTATATTTCATACCGCTAGTTCATAAGGGTGTCCTATACTGGTTTTTTTGGTCTCATTTTCTTCATTCTGGCAAATAAATGTTTTTGAATTTGAATTTGAATTCATTAGTTAGCCGTTCGTAGCCGGATAGGGTAGCTAGTATAATTATATTAATTGTACACTTTATTATACACTAATTGGAACTGATAATTGTACAGGTAAGGGCAGCAAAAATTCATCAGCCTATGCCTTGGAAATGTGTAAATACGTCACTGGATTAATCCTGAGTAAAAGTTCATAAAGGCGCAGACTGCTTACTGTCTGAGATAGCAGTCGCTAAGCATCGAAGTATTATTTTAAATAAACATAATTCTAGTATTTAAAGTCCTTTTCAAGAGTTTCAATAATCACTACATAGTATAAAACAAAGTCGCTTTCTCTGTCCCTTTGTATGCTTAAATCTTTGAAACTACGCAACGGATTTTGATGCGGTTTTTTTAAATAGATAGAGTGATTGAAGAGGAAGGTTTATATGTATAATAATAACAGTTTTTCTGTAGTGTATTTAGTATCAGCATTGCACCGGTGCGAAGCCGGGGTGGGTCGCTAGTAGACTATAAAGGCGTTATTCAATATTTTGTATAGTGTCAACATATTCATATCTTCTGTAGTCTATAAAGAATATAAATTTTAATGATCTCAACATCATGATGAATTTTAATTAAATTAAAACCTACATTTAGTTTCATAATATTTTCCAATTTTCAGTTAAATAAACCTTAGTGGAAGTATGAAATATAAATACTAATATTGTCTTTTATTTACGCGAGTATCACATAATTCAATTAAATAACTTTTAAGTGTGTAAGAAGAGAGGATAAGAGTATTAACCGATTAACCTTTTAACCTGTTGGCTAAATATCAATTGCCGTACTTCTAGCGCTCGTCTACGAAGTTAAAACTATTGAATAATAATTTTAGTTGTACCAAGCAGTTCATAGGACAAAAATAGAACTCGGTCAAAAGGTTAAGGGCCTATGTCGATGAGGCTCTTAGGCCGTCAAATCGCTCTATTGAATGTAAGCGAGCGAGATTGAAATAATTACTTTAGACATGTAAAGAAAAGAGATAGCTGTAGCTTGAACGCGCTCGGAATAAAACAACGTATGTGCCAAAACTAATTCATTTCATTACTTTACAATTCATTATTTGATTAAAAAACGGTTTTGAGCAATCTTAAAGACATTTATTCTACATCATTTAAAGTAAATGAAATTAAATAACTCTTTGCCGTTATGCCTTGGGATCCAAAAAAGTGTAAAATTAGACGTAACATTTTTTTTCTATCGAGAAAATTTCATTGAAACATGATTCCCTTTTGAGCGACACTGCAAAGTATAGTTCCAAAACAAATTCCAAAATTTCATATCAATATATAATCCACAGCCTGAACAAGTTACACCTAATAGAAAAACCGCGTTTTTCTCAACATATCCTCTTAATGAAATAATTTATTCAAGTTCATCATCTTTGCAGGTGAAGCAAAATTCATTCAGTCAAAAAGGGGGAAGACGTTGATATTATACCAGGGATACAGATATTATTTCAAGAGCTGTCTGAAATCGAAAAGTGATATTGATTATAAGAAATGGAACTGTTCCACACACCACGCTCACGGGTGTAACGCGCGCATACATACAATTAGAAATGTAATACATGCCGTTATTGGATCACATAATCATTAACCACGAACTTGGAGAAAAAAAATATATTAAATTATATCGTTGTAGACAAAAAGAGGTGGATTTTTTACAGTTACGGATTTGATAGGGTCATTGGTGCGTTTACTAGAACACCTGCCGTGGGCTCCGATAGGTCGTGGAATCGAATCCCACGTGATGATTTTTTTAGTAACATAAATAGATCAATTTTTTCAGTAATGGTTTGTGGGAGGAATTAAGGTTCCGTAAAGCAATGGGTCTATATAAATCTTTTTCAATAACAATATTAAATATACTATTTGTTACATAAAGAAATGAAATTAAATTGTCATTGTACAGAATTGTTTTAACTACATTAGATACTTAAGCTTTTTTTGGGAATTAGGTGAAATTAAATAAAATAATTTATACCACATTCGCGATTTATTATTTATCCCGACTTTTTGAGTGCTCAGAAAACATAAATCAGGTTTAAAATATATTATTTTATATAAGTGTGATACTCGCGTTAAAAAAAAGACAATATTTTGTGAAATTAGTTTTACTTTTTCTCCTTCCAAATTACATTTAAATAGGTACCAACATTTATTTATTTCAGGTCGACTGAAATTTATAACTTCACAAAGGGGAAAACCGTTAATACTTCTAGGGGGATATAAATACTATTTAAAACGCCACTGTGAAGACCAGTTGCAAGGAGTGGAGAGAACATGGTACTGTTCCACTCACATATCAAAGGGTTGCAGAGGGCGTTTACGCACTGTTGGGGACGATATCATATACGATGGCAGTTGTTCTCATAATCATGATTCACTAATTACTAAGTACTTGTAAGGTTAACGCATTTAACACTGTTTATCCCAGACACTGTAGAAGGGACTGAAACTGGTTAATTTTTATTTTCCAAAATACGTGTCTGACTGAGATACCATGATATTAGCTTTAAAGAGTAATACACACTCAACTTACCACAGTAATTTTTTTCAGTAAATATGAATAAAAACGAAAGAAACAAAAACCTTTATTATACCGGTATAACTCCCATAGTAAATTAACCAGTATTCAGTCCCTGTTTTGTAGTAGGGCATTTTCCCGTTTTTGTTTCGTCTCAAACTCGAACACACCGTTTACCACTCGCGCACCGAAACGAATGAACTCGTCTCCTGCGTTTTACTATAAAAAAGGGTATGACGAATTTACTCGTTTCTCGCAAATAATGTGTTAAATTAACTAGGAAGCTGCAGTGTACTACAGTAACCATAATGCTTTGTAGCGGCATGTTGGAGTTAGCATTATCAAAGTTTCGGATTTTTTTTAAAAAGTATGTGGGCTTAAAATTAAATTTGGCTTCGACAATAATTTGCTGAAGTATATTAAGGCAACAATATCGGTTGCTGAGATCTGCTCACAAACACGGGTCGCCCCTCAGGAGCTTCGCTCACTCCGCTCCAAAAAATGTAACACAAAATAAGAATACAAATAAAAAATGTTTTTTTAACCAAAAATGTTTAATTAAAAAAAGGGACCACCAATATGCCCTACAAAACAAAAAAATAATCATCCAAATCCATCCACAAGTTGCGAAGTTATCGCGTAACAAACATAGAAAAAAAAACCAATTTATACACGAATTGAGAACATCCTCCTTTTTTGAAATCGTTTAAAAATGAGCATAATCATGCGCCGTCCATAAACAAAGATGCCAATGAAGTAACAAAATTGCGAATTCAAATGAAAGGAGGGTTGAAGTAGTGGCTTTATAAATCCCAAATTGTAATATAAACAATTCTTTGTCAAAAGACTTGGGAATACAGAACTTGCCTGGTTCTTTATCCTCAAGATGGATAGTATCTCACTAGCCACATGCTAGACTCAAGTCACATTTCGCCTGACTGATGTTTTTTAGCTGAATCAGCTTTTGTTAATTAACTGCTTATTAGATGTAAAATGTTAAATGGCACTTAGTCTCAGTAATAGCTACTTTCATTTGTTTATTTATTTATTTATTTAAAACTTTATTGCACTAGAAATACAGAAATACACAAAAAAAAATAGAAACACAAACAGGAAAAGTACAACTGGCGGCCTTATCGCTAAGCAGCGATTTCTTCCAGGCAACCACGTGGTACAAGTTATACAAACTAGAAGAAATGGGTAGTGCAAAAAAAAATGATAATAAAAAAAATTGTAACGAAAATAATCTTGAATATATACATACATATATACACGTATATTATCCACTGTTTTATATACATACACAAACACATATAGGTATTACATATTATTTGTAGAGAAAAGATAATTCAAAAGCATATTCTTAAATATATCTAAAGAGTTAGCTTTCTTCAGGGCAAGTGGCAGAGCATTCCAAAGCTTGATTGCCTGGACCGTAAATGACTGCTCGTAATATGAAGTCTGGTGCTTTGGCAATTCAAGACGTAAGAGCTCCGTAGATCTTACGGGTCTGTCATGATAGTATCTGAACTCAAATCTTTCCTTAAGGTAATGTTTATATAAATCGACGTGGTTGAAATAATGAAAACTTAAAATTATTTCAATTATTTTAATGGAATAATTATATTATTTCCAATCGATTTCAAAAAAAAAAATTCGAAATAATATTATTATCGATTGATACAAATTAAAAATATGAAACTCGAAGTATACAAGAATACATTGCAATAGGTGACCAGATAAAAATGTTTATTCACAATGTTGTACTCCATTGATTTCAATGAAATTTTGTTTGCTAATAATTGCTACTGTTCGAGCATATTACATATTATTATATTTTTCTTTTAAAGTCTATTATAGCAAACAATTTGTAATTTAATCAGTCGCAATAAACACAGTATCGAAGCAAGACGTATTTCCTTTATTCTCCAAAAAGTGAAAGTTAAAGTCATTTAAAATTGAACCTTAAGCGCCTAAACAGCTACTATAACATATTTATAGTATTTTTTGGAAGTGTTCATTCACATCATATTCATAAACCTATATAATTCCTAAAATATATATTTTTTCATTATTATTATTATTAATTACAAAGCTTGGTATGAAAAAATACAATAATATTCTGTAGTAAGTCTACTCTTACATGATAAAGTTGAAAAATACTTGTCTAACGTGAAGATTTTGCATTTTCAGAAGAATTCCGCATCATAACCAAAAATAATGGGCAAAAGTCGTTAATTATGAACGGCGCGGTCTTCACAATTCAATATACGAAGAACTGCAAAGGAATAGTTAAAACTAGATGGTTCTGCAGAAAACGTCATACGGGCTGCAAAGCTGCTGTTTACACCGTTGACGATAAACTTTGTAAAAATGCATCATCCGTCTGTCATCATAATCATGAAACCTGAAAGCCTTTTCTGTCAGCGTCCGTATTTACGCTAAAATTATAAACTAGGTCTTATCCAAACAAATGTGAATGGCGTCTATTAAGGGGTCTACCCTAATTGAACGGGCAAAAGTCAGGTTATTTTCACGAATTTTTTAGCCGGTATAAATTATAAATGTGAATGTAAAAAGTGTTAGGCCTAAAAATACGCTCTTAAAATACACAAAAGATATTTTTTAATGTTTATTAGACTCAGTTTTCGTACAGAAAAAAACACGGTTTTTTCATCGTTTTCATTCGTATGATATGCGCTATAGATATAGTTATAAATAACATGTGTTGGTTATAGTTATAAATAAAAATTTGGTAAGGATCGGTTGAATATTTTCGGAGATTTTTTAAGAAAAAATCTTACTTACGTTTAATCAGCGATGCCTGCATCATACAGTATGCCTTCAGTTTCTTCAAAGCGCTCACTTTCTTCCAAACTAGCCTGACCTTACTTTTTAAAAAATCTAATTAAGGTAGACCCCTTAAAGAACGATCATGCTACTTGCTTAATTTTAAAGTAATAAGGCCATATTATAGTCACTAAATTGTTATTTTTTGTAATATACTTTTTATAACATAATTTGGAATTTTATTTTATTGTATATTCTTTTATTTTTTACTATTGTATCTTCATTTGCATTATTAAATGTGTAAATAACAATATTTTATTTATAAGTACTGCGAGGTCAAGCGTTAATAAGAAGCTTCTGAAAATCAGTGCTGTGGTATTGGTACATCACAGGTAGGTGAGTAGCATCCCGTTTCACACAAATGCTTTTACTCAGATATTTAGGTGAAGATGATGTTTGTAGCATATTTCAGATAATTAATTTTAGTAGATCATTGTTATAAAAACCGAGCCAGCTTGACGCATCAAGTGACTAATTACTTTTAATAAATTAATATTACTTTTATATCGTTTTCTCTAGACCTAGGTTCTAAATAAGCTTTTGATAGCATTGATGAGGTAAACGAGTGTCAACAATTACTTCTAATTCTTCATACATACATAGATATTGGGGTAAGCAGAGATCAACGACTTCCATATACTCCGATCCTTGCATATCACTTTCGCTTCCTCTACTTTCATCAACGCTTTCACTCGTCGGTTTCAAGTATTTTTGACCTGGCCCTTTTAATTATTCAATTCGTTTCTACTCTTCCATATATACGAGTATATAGGTTAAATATTCAACAACAATAGCGATTTACGGGACAAGGTCCAACACCTTCTTTATCATCTTTAAATATAAATTATGCTGCAATTTAAATAAAATTTAAATTTTTACAAGAAAATACAATGTCAACTAAATTCAAAATAATGTCATGCCAATGCATGCATGGTTCAGAGCTCAGACATATTTATGTTTCTGTTTAACTGATGATTTAAAGCGTCGGCCGGTGGTAAATTCAGCGCGCATACTGATCAGTTAGTTCAGTTCAGTAATGTTCCTTAAAAACGACTATGCCAAAATTAAAATATATTCACGAGATATTATCACACAATGAAAATGAAAAGTTACCCGTTATCTAAGTCACTTACGTAGTGCAAGGACGCTGGGAGTGGGGAACTCATCCTATCTCAGACTTTCTGCTATGAGCGCTCTGCTTCAGGCAGCCCTCAATCCGCCATACGGACATACGGGGATCAAGAAACATGCCACCGCGAGACCCCAGTGGTTGGATCATAAGACCCCCGTCATGTCCAGCGCCAGGGTTGAGCTTAACCCTCCCAAGCCTGCCTCGTTATCCCATCCGCAGAACGGAGATGGATTAGAAAAAGAATATGCGACCGCAAGACCACTTTTGAATACCTCAAGTCTTCTCGATTAGGAAAAATCGCTGGCGGCCATTGATTCTTTCTCGCATTGTAAAAAAATTAATGTACTAACTTCTATAACAAGGTCTAGATCAGAGAAAATGAGTCACTCAATGTGTCTGTACATGACTCTAACTCACTTTAAATCAGTTAATTATACGTAGACAAATCCTTTTGCCTGCAAGCTTTTTACCTGCATTCTGTGTTTTGTGTGTGTTGAATAAAGTTTTATTATTACTATAAATTAATTATTTTTGTAATACACTTTATGATACAGAACACTGGGAATACCTAGGCTCTTGAAATATAGTTTACGAGCAACGCGCCCCGGCTTCGCACGGGTGGAATGTAGATGTACTTTACAGACTATGTTACTCGCCGATAATGTAGCTTTCTATTGGCGAAAGAATTTTTAAAATTGGTCCAGTATTTTTTGAGTTTGTTCATAACATACAAAAATACAAATCTTTCCTCTTTATAACATTAGTATAGATATAGATAACTATGTCTGGGTTTACTTATTTAGTATATTTTAATTGTTGTAAATTAGATAGATAGATAGATGAACCATTTATTCACAAAACACAGTACAAATGCGTGACATCAGCTTATACTAACTATGACGGGCTCGATGGCGCGTTCGGTAGAACACCTGCCGTGCGCATCGATGGGTCGTGGGTTCGAATCCCACCGGGACCACATGCTTATAATTTTCTGTAAGCATGTTTTCCCCACGTCTGGTAACTTCGGGCATTGATCAGGTGGGAGGAATATCTAAATTCCGACCGGGTAACGAACCACCGTTCATAGATGGAAAAACCGTGAAGTGCATATTGCGCGTTTCGGTTTCAGTCTATGGATTTCCGAATGCTCGAAGTAAAAATTAGGTCGACAGCGCATCATTGACTGATGTTCTATGGCTGAGGTATCACCTACCATCAAGTGAACCTCATGCTCGTCTGTCGATAACTGACATTAAAAAAAAAAATCTATTCTAGTACTAATTAATATGTTTTATTTTGCATTTTAAGGAGAATTCCGCATCTTAACCAAAAGTAATGGACAAAAGTTGCTGGTTTTAAATGGCGCATTCTTCACAGTTCATTTTTCGAAGAATTACAGAGGATCAGTCAAAACTCGGTGGTTCTGCAGAAAACGTTATGCGGGCTGCAAAGCTGCTGTTTACACCATTGACGATAAACTTTGTTCCAATAAACCATATTGTTATCATAATCATGAAACTTAAAATTCGACGCCACCAATAAAGTCCCACGGCGAAGTCTGAAACTAAACGTGACAGTTCCGTAATCTTGTTGTTTAAATAAAATACTGTATACCGGATTAAAACGCGATTTATTATTTATATTATTTAAATTATTTATCCCGACGTTTCGGATGCCTTTCAGCAACCGTGGTCACGGGCAGACGGGCAGACAACAGACTCGCGTTAATAAAATACATTATAATCTTGTTATTTGTCAGGAATGCGCGATACGAGTTTATTACGCGCAAAACATTATCGGGATGTCGAGAAATATCATGTTCATGGGATGTAAGAATAGATACACTTAAAGCCCATTTATACGACGAAAGTTTCTTGCCTTTTGCTTACAATTTAATTGAAGTACTAAATGAAATGGTCTAAAAAACACGTAACATTATGGATCTGTCATACGAGTTTTGTTTCAATACTTTTCTTGGTGTAAACATCACATAATATCCGCGTGTCAACAGTTGCTTACAATTCTTGTACGCCAATTATTGCGCCAAAATTATTGGATTGCTCTTGTATGTAAAAGAAAATGGCATCATGTAAATGGGCTTTACTAACAACACTCGACGGAAATACTGAAACGAAAATCAAAATTTGAGGGCTTCTTAAAATGTTTCTGTCTTTAATTTTACCTTCGTGATGAAAGGGTTAGATATACTATTAAGTGCACCTCAAAGTTGATTAGCGTTCGAGAATTCGGCCATATCTCTGTCGGCATCCATATTTCCGCTAAAGTTAAATCAGGGTCTTACCAAAACAAGAGAATTGCACCTATTAAAGAACGATCATGCTTCATGCTTAATTTAAAAATAATTAGGCCATATTATACAAATTGTGATATACTTCATTTATGGTACAGAACACTGGGAAGACCCAAGCTCTTGAAACACACTTTATAACTTCGATTAACAAACTCAATTTATCGCATCGATGGGTCGTGGGCTCGAATCCCACCGGGACGACATGTTTATAATTTTCTGTAAGCTTATTTTCCCCACGTCTCGGTTTCAGTCTATGGATTTCCGAATGCTCGAAGTAAAAATTAGGTCGACAGCGCATCATTCACTGATGTTCTGTGGCTGAGGTATCACGTTCCATGAAGTGAACCTCATGCTCGTCTGTCGATATCTCTTAAATAAAAACTTAATTGTTATTTTTGTGATATAGGTACTTGATTTATGGCCCATAACACTGGGCAGACTCAGGCTCTTGAAACACACTTTATAACTTTGTCTGGGTTAACTTATTTGGTGAATTTTAATTGTTGTAAATAAAGTTGTTTTATTTAGTTTTTTTTTTCATTTATTCCTTTTTTTCTCATTTGTACGGAATGATTTAAATGAACCGTGATATTTTTAAAATTTCACGCAAAGTCATGCCGTAAAATATTCACTTTATCTTAATATTAGAACACCTGCTGTGATTATTATTTACACTACTACTTAAAAAAATGTTGTCGAATAATAATGTATTAATTATATTTCGATTTCAGGTAAATTTTGCATCATAACGAAACCAAATGGAAAGAGATTACTGATATTGAACAACGCATTCTTCACTGTTCATTCACAAAAGAATTTAAACGGAATGATCAAAACGCGATGGTTCTGCCGGAATCGTCGTTCCGGCTGCAAAGCTGCTGTTTACACGATTGATGATGAACTTTGTGGTGATGCGTTGCATTGTATTCATAATCATAACATATAAAAAACATATTTTTAAGCAAAAAACAAAAAACCAACTTCAAAACTACAACTACATATAGTATGTACAAACTTACACTAAAAAGTAAAAAATAATATTTTAATTATTCCAAAGCATCATTTAAGCTAACAGTTATTTTTGAAGTCGGTACCACCCAACCGATGGCGCTCCGTACCGTTCGAAAATTTATTGCAAAAGCAGGATGAAACTGTCCTTCTTGGCTGGTATTTTATGATTTGATTTTTAAATTTTTGTAGGAAGTGTATTTTGTAAGTTCATTAATCCTTACATAATAATTTAGTAGACTTACGACTAAACGTGCTGCTCAAATGAGACATCGCCGTGAAAGGAACCACAAACCAAAACATAATCTACGTATAAGATTTTTTTTGTTTTTGTTGATTTTCTAAAAAAAGTACCAAACCGATTTCGATAATAATTATATGGGACCACCTCTGAAATATGCCCTACCAAACAAAGAATCATCCAATATAATCAACAGGTACTGCTTTTTAAACTTCAAGTGAAAGCTTATTTTATAGGGTAACGTAATAAGAGCACCACCAACTTCAGTAAGAGAAGAATCGTAATGTTGCGGTGTTCTTATTTAGATATAGTTTTTTAATCATAAAAAAAAGAAATATAATAAGGTTGTTAATGCTCAAAGCTGTATAATAGTACCAATTCTCTATTGAGCTATATTGATTTGTAGAGTACCAAAAATACTAAGACTATTAAATAATTAATGTATTCAGCATTACGTTCCAAAACACACTATCCATTACGAAATCTCACATTACTACGTCTTTACAAAGCAAATTAGTCGTAGATTTTTTTGCTTTTAGGAGATGCCATTCATATCATAAATTAATATTGTACATCACCATATTCTTATTTTAATTTGTTTGTATATCTATTCAAATAAAACTAAAGTTTGTGTGAATAATGAGTTAACATTTAGTCCTATATTTTAACTTTACAGTAAGTGGTGTTTGTTAGTTTTAAATTGATAATGTCCAATCAATGTCCATCCAATTATCCAATTATAGTTTAAATCTGCGCAAAATTTCAAGTTTATAAGCCATCTAGAAGTGTTTATGATTTTTAATAAATGACTGAGTTAAAAGTTTGTCAGATCTTCCATCGTCAATAACTAAATAACTAAAAAGGATCAACTTTTTAAAATGTGTAAGGTGATGACTAATGTCGAAAATTATTTTCTTGGATATAATGGTTTCTATTAGATTTTTCAAGTTTTATTAAAACATAAGATCCTAATAAAAAGCTTATTTTATAGATGAAACGTATACATCAGATGAAAACTTCGATGAAACAGAGGATGAAGGATCAGAGTCCGGTATAAATCTCATCAAGAACGTGTTCAACAGTTCTCTTTCACCTAAAGAAGAAAAATCGGAGGATTCGGATTCTGATGCATCTCTACCTTTAGATGTACAGCGGAAGATAAGATGTAATAAAGGAAAGGGATATATCAATAGAAGGGGTGTTTTGGTACAAAAACGATCACTCAAACCACCTTGCAATTGTAAATATAAATGTTATTCTAAACTCAGTGACACTGAACGCCAGATAATACTTGATCGTTACTGGCGTACAGGCGATCGTGTAGAGCAATGGAAAATTATTAATGCCCTAATAAAACGGAGACATAATCGAAGAGGAACCAATAGAGCAGTTCTGATTTACCAATTACCGAAATTCAGTCCCACTTTAAAATTAATTAAAGTTTGCAGTGTAATGTTTCAAAATACTCTATGTATTTCATTTTCTCTCATTAAAACGTCTTTAAAAAAGAAAATCGGACGTGGATTTTTCGATTTTAGGGGACATCATCGTAATCATAAAGTAATTATAACACAAGACAAGATAGATATTGTACATCGCCATATTCATAGTCTTATCTCAGTAAATATACATATTGAGTTTAATTTAACTGAAGGGTGTTCGAAAGTTTGTGTGAAAAGTGATTTGACATTTGGTGCGATGTTTGATCTTTATTGTAAGTGGTGTGAGGAAGAAGGAATTGACAATATTTTGAGAATTGATACATCTAGACAGTACCAAGACATATTCAATACAAAATACAAACTCCTAAACCCAAACAAAAGAGGCTCGAAAAAATAATGTTTTAGTTAGCTTCAGAATGGTCTTCAAATATGTCTTTTTATCTAAGCGAAGTGGGCAAATGTAATGTACATAGTGTAGAATTCAACTATGCAGCGAGGATACTTGTCAGGAACTTTTGTAAAAATGAAATATTAAAATATTTTATTTCCTTCGGCGTAAAGCATAAGACATGTCATTCATACCATTAACTAACTTATGATAAAGAAATAAAACGGTTTTCGGTTATTGCTTTTTGTATGTTTTATTGAGCGGAATACCTAATATTTTCAACAACTGTCACTCTCCTGCATGGCAGAATATAAAATAATCGATAACTTCGCAGTATACGAATATATTAAATGTCGCAAAAGGGAGATAAATAATGGTTGTTCAGTGTTCACCAAAAGCTCAGAAGATCTAAGTGTTCAAATGGATTTAACTATTCAATTATAATAATAATTGATTGATTATTTTGATGGAAATAGAAATCCAGATTACTGGATTTCTATTTCCATCAAAATAATCAATCCATTAGGTCACATACGCCATTCAATAGATTATATTGTGGTTTATCCATAACTGGCATTTTGCCCTAACTTTGACAAATAAATATGTTATGATGAGTTATATTATCCTTACTCACGCGGTATATACATATATACGCTTTATTATGATAAATTACATAAATAAAGCATACTTTTATTCTAATATACATATTATAAGAACCATGAAATATATTCTAGTAAGGAAAGTATATAAATGTTTTTAATTTTCAGCCATATTCCTGCAGGAGCGAGGTCGACGCTTCGTGCGCTACAAAGGATATACTTACGCAATGATTACTACAGACCGTTGGCGATGCATTTATAGAGGATGTCGAGCTACGGTTGGCACGAAAAACCGCAATATCATCATGATGAGTTACCAACACATCGATCATCCTAATATTTGATGGCGAGATTCTGGCATCTCACACGGGCTTTCTTTAAATAAATGTTATGTTACATGTTTTGAATTAAATAAAAAATTCTGCAATAAAATTGTCTTTTACTAACGCAGTATCACACAATTAAATTAAATAATATATAAGGGATGAAAACGCGATTATTATGCCGACCATTCGGATGCTCTTCGGATGTGACCATGGTTGTTGAAACGCATCCGAAACGTCGGCATAAATAATAAATCGCGTTTTAATCCCTTATAAAGTATTTTATTTAAACTGCATTAAAATTTGGCATGATGATGAAGGAAAAACACTTAACAACGTCACTGCCCAATGAGTCATATGTCATGAAGAACTTCTGAAATAAGTTCATGAGTTCAGGTGACCCATATTTTGATGCAACTATGGGATATACATATATATAGTGTACTATTAAAAATAAAATGAACGTAAAACAAAGAACCTAAAACGATGGACGTTGGGTAGTTGCAAATTTTGTTATATTACAGTTAAGTTGTTAAGTTCGACATGGACATATGCTTATTTTTCTCTTATCAGCCCGTTTCTACAGTGAAAATTATGTACGTTACAAAGAATGTGTGTATGTATGAATGAATGTACATAATGATTAGTAAGGACCGCTGGCGCTGCAAATACACACAGGAAAGGTGTTTGGCATCTGTCGGTACGAAAATCGGTAAAATTGTCACGATGAGCTACCAAAAAAACATCTTCCTGCATTTCCATTTCCTCGTGTTTTTATCCATTATCTCTTTATGTTTTTCAAGTCTAACATGTAACATGCACACCACGATCGACAATTCTCTCGTAGAAGATATACATGTTTTAATGGGACAACATATATCTCATAGTACTCGTAACCGTCGAGTGTGTATGAAAGCATTGATGAAAGTAGAAGAAGCGAAAGTGGTATGTAAGGATCGGAGCATATGGAATTCCGTGATCTCTGCCTACCCCAATGGGAAAGAGGCGTGATATATATGTATATATGTATGTATATATCTCGACATCGACAACTTTGTCTTCACTCGTCCGCGATATATCTCTTGATGGTCATGCTAGGCGGGCTGATAAATGATAGGGAACAGATGGCGAATTACGAAAAACACAAAATACGGTATTGAATGTATTTATTAATATCCGGTGTATTAATGCCAATTACATTCAATATTACAAATTTTTTGGTTGGTTGGTTGGGGGCTTGTATTTGTAATTTTCTGTCAACATATTCTCCCCGAGTCTTGTAATTTTGAGCATTAAATAGATTGGTATATCGAAATTCTGACCTAATGAAAATCAGTGTTGTGGTCATTAAAGTATTGGCACAACTGTCACTGAATAGATTATTTAGTTTTAAGTTTTTTTCTATTGCATTTACGATTAAGTTAAGAAATAAATAAATTTTTATTTCATTTCATATTAATTGTATATTTCTAAAAATCTGTGAACTTTTTTTTTAATTTTTGTCGTTACTCAGATGATACGTTAAAATGTTTTTTTTTAAAAAACCATTAATAGAATTTTACGTATACTACATTTTTCAATTGTATAAAAAGAAAAGTTAAATAAAAAACATTATTTTGCTTAACATTTATATTATATTTTTCTTAGACTACTATCGTAAATAAACTCATTCAACTGACGAATTCATTTTTTGTCACGCACAAGCGCTCTGTGAAACCAGCTTCGGTGGTTTTTCAGAACCGATACGACTTGAGAACCTTCAAGAAACGAACCTACTTACCTTAAAGGCCGGCAACGCATCCTCAAAACCTCTGGTGTTGTGAATGTCCATCAGCAGCGATAGTCGCTTACCATCAGAGGGCCTAGCACGAACAAGTGTTCGTATCGTCGAGCTGTCATTTTTATGAAATTTCAAATGATTTCTCAATATATACAACTGATAGATAGACGATTCGAATACTTTTTCGATGGTGACACGCCTATCCGTTTACCGGCGGTACCTACTATAAAAAAACATATCGTCAAACGGTCGGTTATATGAGAAATTATTATAATTGAAATTGCTTACAAATGACAGATACTTCGTCGCAAGTTGTTCGATTTTGGGCCTCAGAAGTTTTAAGTCTTAAACTAAACATGCGTTGGTTTAATATTGTCTTTTATTAACGCGAGTATCACACATTTAAATAAAATACTTTATACCGGATTAAAACGCGATTTATTATTTATATTGTTTAAATTATTTATCCCGACGTTTCGGATGCTTTACAACAACCGTGGTCGCGGGAGACAATTGAAACAATATAAATAATAAATCGCGTTTTAATCCGGTATACAGTATTTTATTTAGATGTGTGATACTCGCGTTAATAAAAGACAATATTAACTTTGTGATATTTCAAATCAGACAGCTGTCACCTATCAGTCTGCCGCGACCACGATTGCTAAGAAGCATCCCAAAGGTATAAAGAATTTTATTTAAATGCGTTAGTTTTTTAAACAACCTTTGTTTTTTGTATTATTATACTAGTCTATTAATTTGTGGTGGATGAGAGTGTTCGTTTTTCGTTCTGATTATATCATCATTGATAGTAATCACGGTCGCTTTGCACGATTGACTAGCGTGTTGGGAACATTTCCAACGAATTTTCAGACCCCGCTCCTCACATTTGGTAAATTTATAGTCATACATCACCAACATTTTACGCCCACGTAGGGACGTCATAAAATAAATTTCTCCTGAAAAATATTAGAATAATAAGAAACATGAAACATGGGGCAGACCCGTTTCTGTGTCATTTTTCTTTATAGGCAAGTGGCCTTTGTGCCCTGCCCGACCGAAATATATTTTTTTTTAAATCTGGTTTCCTCAGGATTCGAACCCAGAACCTCCGGTGCTAAAGTCATCGCGCTGAACACTGATCTAGACCACGGAGGTCTAGATCAGAATAATATTCAAGTTTTATTCGTTTTTTTTTACATAATTAAAGTGTATTCAGTATTGTTTATTTCGGAAAATGAAAACATTGTTTATTCTGATAATAGTTATTTTAAGCAACTAAAATATATGTATAAGTATATACGTATATGAAGATTTTTTTTCGTATTATATAACAACTATTAAAGACAAAAACGCCTTTATACATTTCAGAAACAAAATAAATGATTATAAATACTATTTATTATGTATTATTTTTTTTTAATTAGATGACGTCACTTAAATTGCAATGGATCAATTAAAAATGCAATGCTTTTTAGTCAAATCGATATAGATAATCGATATATCATACGTTCACATAAATGTTAAAATTTCATGATTTAAAAATTCTAATGCATCATTTTAGCTTGCTTTAATTTTTTAGATATAAAAATGCCGCTTACCAATGCTGAGAAACAACGACAGTACAGAGAACGCCTAAAAAATAATCCTACAAAAAGAGAAGAAATACGAAAGAAAAATTTGGAAAGAATTAATAAAAAAAGAAAAAGAATTGCTGAAATGAGGGAAGAAGAACAAATATTACAAAGGAAATTATGGATAAAACAGAAGCAACAACAAAGGGGAAAAAACAAATTGTAAAAAGAAACGGTAGATAACTATTATAGAGGAAAAAGAGGTTATACATTAAAATACAGTTAAAAATTCAATATCCTTACACTATAGTTTTCATATAAATTATAAAACAGTATGGTTACAAAGTGGAACTAAATTTCTGTTGTATCAACTTTGAATCCGCTTTTCGCAGGTTTCTAATGTTTTTAGTATAAAACTATGTTCAATCTGTAGCTTGGAATATAATGAATATTAGTCATTCTAAAGATCACGATTTTATTGCATGAAATAAAATGACATGATATCCACTTTGTAACCATGACATCTTCGCAAAAACTTTTAATGAGAGAAACTAAAATACAACGCGCTCTCCTCTCAATCTCAATACCACAGTCTCTTATATTTTATGTTATTATATTGTATGTTTATTATAAATAAACGTTTTTTCATTATTATTTTTTATTAGATATGATGAGACACACATGAGACAGTCGAGCATGAGGTTCACTTGATGGTATGTGATACCTCTGGAACATCAGTTAATGATGCGTTGTCGACCTACTTTTTACTTCGAGCATTCGGAAATAGACTGAAACGGTTTTTTCATTTTTAGAATCAGTCCGGTCCTCACATTTGGTAAATGTAAAGTCATACATCACCAACATTTTACGCCCACGTAGGGACGTCATAAAATAAATTTCCCCTGAAAAATAACAGAATAATAAGAAAAGAGTGAATAGGGAATATGCATGTATTTTTCTTTAATTTTTTCGGTATTATATACATTTACATTATATAACAGAAAAAAAATATTCAACGCCCAACGTTAAAAAATTGATTTAAAGTATTTAAATAAAAGTTAATAATTGCCAGCCAAATTGCATAGGGCAGACCCATGGAACATGGAAGAGACCTCCGGTGCTAGTCATCGCATTTGCCACGGAGACGGACAGAATAATAGTCAAGTTTTATTAGATTTTTTTTCACAATTTAGGGTACATCTATATTTCAGAAAATGAAAACATTGTATATTCTTACATATTTATTTTGAGCTGTTAAAAAATATACGTAAAATATTTTGACGGGCTCGTTGGTGCATTCGGTAGAACACCTTCCGTGCACATCGATATGTCGTGGGTTCGGTTGGGGAGCACATGCTTATAATTTTCTGTAAGCATGTTTTCCGCACGTGTGATAACTTCGGGCATTGATCGGGTGAACGAACCACCGTTCATAGAAGGAAAAACCGTGAAGTGCATATTGCGCGTTTCGGTTTCAGTCTGTGGATTTCTGAATGCTCGAAGTAAAAATTAGGTCGACAGCGCATCATTGACTGATGTTCTGTGGCTGAGGTATCACCTACCATCAAGTGAACCTCGTGCTCGTCTGTCGATATCTGACATAAAAAAAAGAAAGAAAAAAATACGGGTTGTCTAGAAGAAATAGCTGTCATAGCTATAAGACCGCCTTCTGTATACATATCTTATGCTGATTATTCTTTGTTTACTTTTTAGTCTACTTTTATTATTTTAAGTTTTTTATTGTATTTTTGTGTGCAATTGTATTTAGTGTGTATTTACTTACTTACTTACGAAAAAATAATAATATTATATTTTTAGTATTAACTGTTAAAGACAAAAACGCCTTTATACATTTCAGAAACAAAATAAATCATAAAAAATATTACTATTCCACTGCATGCTTTGTTAACTTTGTCAAATCGATATAGATAATCGATATATCATACGTTGACATAAATGTTAAAATTTCATGATTTAAAAATTCTAATGCATCATTTTAGCTTGCTTTAATTTTTTAGATATAAAAATGCCGCTTACCAATGCTGAGAGACAACGACGGTACAGAGAACGCCTAAAAAAGAATCCTACAAAAAGAGAAGAAATACGAAAGAAACATTTGGAAAGAATGAATAAAAAAAGAAAAAGAATTTCTGAAATGAGTGAAGAAGAACAAATATTACAAAGGAAATTATGGATAAAACAGAAGCAACAACTAAGGGAAAAAAAACTAAAGTGGAAAAAGAAACGGCAGATAACTATTATAGAGCATTAAAAAGAGGTTATACAGTCAGTTTGGTTACAAAGTGGAACTCAAATTTCTGTTGTATCAACTTTGAATCCGCTTTTCGCAGGTTTCTAATATTTTTAGTATAAAACTATGTTCAATCAGTAGCTTTGAAAGCCCACGATTTTATTGCATAAAATAAAATGACATCCACTTTGTAACCATGACATCTTCGCAAAAACTTTTAATGAGAGAAACTCTAATACAACGCGCATAGTTCCTAGAAACAATACCACAGTCTCTAATATTGTATGTTATTAATTTTTGTTTGTTTTCACCTTCTCGACTCAAATGTCGGCTTTCATAGATAGCCAGTCCTGAAACCCACAAGAAAAAATATTGTATGTTTGTCTATATATAACAATATATAGAGGCTAAATAAACGTTTTTTCATTATTATTTGTATTAGATATCTACAGTCGAGCATGAGGTGCATTTGATGGTAGGTGATACCTCAGCCACAGAACATCAGTCAATGCTACGCTGTCGACCTACTTTTTACTTCGAGCATTCGGAAATCCATAGACTGAAATGGTTTTTCCATTTTTTCATTCATTCATTCATTCATTCGTCTTACGTTACGTGAGGTCGTGATTGCATGATATATTTGTATAACTCTACCTTCCTTGCGTCAAGGACTGCAACAAAACTTTAAGGCCCGTATTCTAGAACGTAACTCAGATCATGTTTCAACTAAAACTATATTTAAAATACTGTATTTAACATAAAATGCTTAAATATAACATTATTACATCTCACATCAATACTCAAGAGTCCTTTTCATCATATTTAGGTAAACTTCAATCAAATCGTTGCTTGAGTCAAGATCGCAACTTAAATGACGTCTCGGAATAAAGCTGAGACTAGATTCAACAATCTGCGCTCTGCTGAACTCTGATTGGCGAATCTAATCTCAAATCACGTTCTAGAATACAATTTCAACTCAAAAGCAGTTTAAAAAACTAGTATCATGACTTGAGATACGGACCTAAGAAGGGCTTTTTCAAATGGTGTGCCGCGAATTGTTAGCCATATTGAAAATGAGTTGCTACTTTTATGAGATTGTGAATTATCGCTATACTATACCGAATCCTCGCTCTTGGCTATTTTTACTGGTCTTAAGATTTATAAAAAAGTGTGCCAGTGGAACCAAAAGGTTGGTTAAGAGGTAGAGGTAAGTAATATT
The DNA here is from genome assembly GCA_905404175.1 of Anthocharis cardamines. Lineage (NCBI taxonomy): Eukaryota > Metazoa > Arthropoda > Insecta > Lepidoptera > Pieridae > Anthocharis > Anthocharis cardamines. The sequence continues at coordinate 10,140,369 of FR989959.1, forward strand.
GTCTTTTATTAACGCGAGTATCACACATTTAAATAAAATACTGTATACCGGATTAAAATGCGATTTATTATTTATATTGTTTAAATTATTTATCCCGCATAAATAAGAAGCATTTAATATGTATGACGTTCATAAGTGTACATTGTGTTACATAAATTAATAAATTATTTTTGAATTGAATTGAATATGGCAACTTTGTGTCATTTCAAATATCAGACAACTGTCATCTTTCCGTCTCCCCGCGACCACGGTTGCTGAAAAGCATCCGAAACGTCGGGATAAATAATTTAAACAATATAAATAATAAATCGCGTTTTAATCCGGTATACAGTATTTTATTTAAAGGTAGAGGTAAGTCCTCATGTCGTCTTTTGCAAATTATTTATGATTCCTCAGTTGAGGGGGGTGCTGATGCGAGTCATCATACATCACAATCTTATCATTGATTGTATGTGCTTTTGCTGTACACCGATACTTATTTCGTTGACGACACACCCAGTGGGTTTTAATTTAAGACATTCCCATTATTCTAAATGTATATACAGATATAACCAATGTTCTATGACCAGTTTCTGTCTTCGATAAATATGTATGTCTCCTCTGTAATACACAAACATAAACAAGAAAATCGCGTTATTTAAAATCAATGTCTTGTATTAATGCAGTAAATAATATAAGAAACACTATAGAAGAATATTTCTGTGACATAGTATCCGCGATGTATATACTATCGTCGGACATAGGTCCGATTCCTGAAGAAAGACAGATTGTATACAAGAATATGCGCAAATGCATTCCCTACTAGAGAGACATTAATATTTTGAGTAAGTGAGGTTATTATTAGTAACATAAGACAAACCGGATAACTATAAAAAAAAAATTATTGATATCTAATCAAGCAAGCGTGTACGACGATTAAATAACACTAAGAGTCAAACGTAAAGATGTCTGCTGTCAAAATTTACGAAAAAAAAACAAATGACTGTCAAACTTCAAAGATGTCTGCTGTCAACATTTACGAAAAAAAAACAAATTAACAGTCAAACGACAAAGATGTCAATTTTAATAACTTACCCGATGGTATTTGAGGAGTATCCGATATTATCGGTGGTGCGTGATTGTGAACATTATGATACTTGATGAGTTCATGGTGCATACGAACCACAGCTTTACAACTCTTATAACTTCCAGAGCAACGCCAACGGATTTTGTTACCAGATTTACTTTTCACGATGAACGTGTATTCGGACATCTATACATATAATAAAACTGTAGGAGTGAAATGTCTGTACATAGAAAAAAAATGCTAAAAACCGAGTCAGGGGGATGTAAGAAGAGAAACAGAACAAAGCCAGATTATTTTTTAAATTTTTTGTTTCTCTGTCTGTTTGTCTGTTTGTACGGGCTAATCTCCGAAGATACTGATTCGATTTTCATGCAATTTTCACAGATATATTAAGCAAACTCCGAGGCAGCATAAAGGCTTTGTTTCATCAAAATCGGTTGTCGGATAGAAAAGTTATCATCATTTAAAGATTTTAAAGGCACCATATTAACAAATTGCAATGCAATGCAACTGACGCGCGTCGAACTTTTTCGAATTATCAGATGTCAATAACAGTTTGATATGTAACTAAAATAGTTTGATTATTTCTCCACTTTCAATTGAATATATTATATGAAGAAACCATGCTCAAAAGCTTAGCTTAAGGTGAAGCCTACTCGAACGAAGTCGCTGGCATCAGCTAGTCACTAATATTCTCTTTCCTTTTGCTGAGTTTATAAAACGTAGTTTCCCTGCAAACACAGAAAGAGATCAGGTTTTATTTTAAATCAATTAAAAAAATAATTTAGCTATAAAGCTCATCGAATTCATCACCACCTTGAATGAATGGGAGACATACCTAGGGAAATCGAACGGCCGAAGGCGAACCAGGTAAGATAGGGTGAAGACAAACCTACGCAAACTACAAGCTGACAATATATTCTAAGAAAACCTCATCAATAACTTTAGTAATATTAACTTAAATTTCTATTATATCTTAAATACTTAATTAAAAGGAATATTTAACAGTCTTACTAATACTACTAAAAGATATTGAAGAAATCAAACAAATAGTTTCACATTTTAAAAATTTATTTCTATTAAAAATATTAATTATTATAATCTGTGTCTAAAGATAGAACATACAAAATAGTCAACATAGATTTTCTAAACTCTATCCAATTGCAGAACAATATCTAACTACTCCCTAATCTATATCTATACTAAGCCTACGCGCAGACTAGAGCCACCGGTGGCCGCCACTAGAAGCGGCGTCTAGACGCGGCCACCGGTGGCCGCGTTTCAGCCACTGTAAAATGTATGAAATATCACGCCCGCACGTTGAGGCGGCCACCGGTGGCTAGAAGCTCGGTGGCGGCCTCTCGAGCGCCGTGTTTGCGAGGATGCCCTAAAATGTATGAAATATTACGCCCGTAGCTTGTGGCGGCCCCCGGCGGTGGCTATGCTGTGGTCGCCACTAGTGGCTCTAGTCTGCGCGAGGCTAATACTACTATACTAATACTTATTACTAATATTACTAATTTTTTTAATTAATTTACTATTACTGTAATATTATACAGGGTTATTTGTGAAACACCGGCAACCTCGCAGGACTAGATAGCGAACATTGTGGGCAACAACTTTTGTTCTACGACTTTTAAAATAACTCAATATGTTAAACTAAAACGATTATATGCGTATTAAAATTAATTATTAGTAAAACGATTATATAGTATATTTAGGCGTATTTAAAAAGTGCAAACAGCGTATTTACAATAATTAAATAATCGACAACTCAATTATTACCTCAGAGGTTCAAGTCTCGCACATTTCTAACAGTGCATTAAATAAATATTTATTTTTGTATGAAAGTACGAAGTAACGAATTATCCAAAGTCGTAGAACAAAAGTTATTGTTTATAATGTTAGTTATCTGATCCTGCGAGGTTGCTGGTGTTTCACAAATAACCCTGTATAGAGGAAAGATTTGTATGTTATGAATAAACTCAAAAATTACTGAACCGATTTTAAAAATGAATCGGTCATTTCAAAAACCTCATAAGTTACACAATTAAATTAGAACTTTTCAGAAATCAATAAAAACTGTTTTATGCACAAACAAATGAGATTTAAAGGACGTTTTTGTGCTTAATTTAGTCATTGAGTGGTAAAAAACATAAATAGCGAAAAACCTATAGTTTATTAAAAAAAAATGAAAAAGAACCTGAAAATTGTTCTTGACTTATGTTGTTTTACCGAGATAAGGTAAGGGTAAATAAGAGAATGATAAGAGGTTTAGTGGTATATAATTTAGCCAAAAGAATCGTAGTAATAAATTTTTTTATTGCTTATTATTGAAAATTACATTTAAAAATAACCTTATTAACATTTTACATGTATTAGTTTGTCATCTTTTAATATATTTAAGGTTAACATAGTCATATTCTCCATCATTTTCATCTGGATTAATTTCTATTGGATTTTCAACATTTGCAGTTGGCTAGCTAAAAATACTGTCCTATTGCTTCCAAAATCCTATCCTGAACTTTCTTTAAACCTCTTTAAGTGTCCGACTAATGTCGTATGTGCAATGAACGTCTTTCACGCGGAAACGAAGAGAAGATTTGAAGAGGAAGGAATGTATTGACTGACGTGGTTTTTACTATATCTATTTTTGCGTATAGTATAATCATGTAGATGACAGTGCACCCGTGTGAAGCGTAATACGTAAACTAGTGCTTATTCAGAGTAATGGTTATAAAACCGTGGGTTAAACTACTCCTAAATATACCTTTATTTGTACGTATATATTGGTTATTTTTACTTTGGTACTAGTTTCACGCACACACAAATAGACAAATATGTAGTTCGTTTGAAAGACATCTTTTATTTACCAACTTAAACACACATATAGGAAATATATCTAAACTTATATACTAATATTATAAACAGGAAAGATTTGTATTGTCGTATGTTATGAATAAACTCAAAAACTACTAGATCGATTTTAATAATTCTTCTGTCTCAAATATCCATCCGCCATCTACTCGTATATTCTTGCTAAGTCGTGGCGAATTCAAAATTACTTACTTTTTTGCACTTTTCTGCAACAAAATTAAATCAACTTAACAATATTAAAATTCTACTTATTTACTTATTATTATAAGTTACAAAATAACTATAAAAATAAACTAATTAAAATGTTTTAAAACATTTCATACTATTTCGTGGGATTCGAACCCACGACCCATCGGAGCGCACGGCAGGTGTTCTACCAAATGCGCCATCGAGCCCGTTTTTGACGTTCCTTTTAGCACACAAAAGGGTGACCATAATGATTGCTTGTAAATAAAAAAAAATCAGAAAAACAGACACAAAAATGTGTCCGTCCCATGCATCAGATGTTCTACCCACAGACCAGAAAGAATAAGTGGAAGTGCGAAGTAGGCGTGGCACGCGTGTCACAATTTAGCACGGTGACGCTAAATCGATCACAGTCAGCCGAAAACACCCTTATATCTTTCATATAAAGTTTAGTTTAGTAATTATATCGCGTGCTTAGAGGTAAAAGGACTTATAACAATTTAACTTACGGACTTAAAACAAAAAAAAAAAAAAAAATGTGCCCTTTTACCTTTGCAAATAACATTTAAAAATAACCTTATTAACATTTTACATGTATTAGTTTGTCATCTTTTAATATATTTAAGGTACATAGTCATATTCTCCATCATTTTCATCTGGATTAATTTCTATTGGATTTTCAACATTTGCAGTTGGCTAGCTAAAAATACTGTCCTATTGCTTCCAAAATGCTATCCTGAACTTTCTTTAAACCTCTTTAAGTATGTGCAATGAACATCTTTCACGCGGAAAGGAAGAGAAGATTTGAAGAGGAAGGAATGTATTGACTGACGTGGTTTTTACTATATCTATTTTTGCGTATAGTATAATAATGTAGATGACATTGCACCCGTGTGAAGCGTAATACGTAAACTAGTGCTTATTCAGAGTAATGGTTATAAAACCATGGGTTAAACTACTACTAAATATACCTATATTTGTACGTATATATCGGTTATTTTTACTTTGGTACTAGTTTCACGCACACACATATAGACAAATAGTTCGGTTGAAAGACATCTTTTACTTACCAACTTAAACACACATGTTAGAAATATATCTAGACTTATATACTAATATTATAAACAGGAAATATTTGTATTATCGTATGTTATGAATAAACTCAAAAACTACTGGATCGATTTTAATAATTCTTCTGTCTCAAATAACCATCCGCCATCTACTCGTATATTCTTGCTAAGTCATGGCGAATTCAAAATTACTTACTTTTTTGCACTTTTCTGCAACAAAATTAAATCAACTTAACAATATTAAAATTCTACTTATTTACTTATTATTATAAGTTACAAAATAACTATAAAAATAAACTAATTAAAATGTTTTAAAACATTTCAATCGTGGGATTCGAACCCACGACCCATCGGAGCGCACGGCAGGTGTTCTACCAAATGCGCCATCGAGCCCGTTTTTGACGTTCCTTTTAGCACACAAAAGGGTGACCATTTTGATTGCTTGTAAATAAAAAAAATATCAGAAAAACAGACACAAAAATGTGTCCGTCCCATGCATCAGATGTTCTACCCACAGACCAGAAAGAATAAGTGGAAGTGCGAAGTAGGCGTGGCACGCGTGTCACAATTTAGCACGGTGACGCTAAATCGATCACAGTCAGCCGAAAACACCCTTATATCTTTCATATAAAGTTTAGTTTAGTAATTATATATTAGTTTGTTTTAATATAATATACAAAAATGTTGTATGTACTTTGTGCGCTAAGCCAAAGTCACCGTTATCGCCCAGCACTAAGATATAATATATTATCAATTGTAGGACCAGTGTGATTTAGCTAGTTTCGAGTTAAATAAAAACAACGAATTCAAAAAATATTGTAACTGTGTGCAGTGTTAAATACTCCATCATTTGTGTTAATTTGGCGACAGTCGATCTGGTACAAATTATGACACATTGCACTTCTACTTACTTCTTCTGTTATGGGATTCTTCCAACATGGGATTACGTCGAAAACTTACTTTAGGTGGTGGATGATTGTGTTTGTTGACTGCCTTCACGATCTCATTTTCAGTCATATGTAGCAAAACCCGACAATTTTGATTTGAACATCGCCAAATTGTTTTGTACTTGGTCATTCGCTTACAGCCGAATCTAAATCCATTCACCACCAACATTAGATGTCCCGCTGTTGATTCAATCATATGAATATTTTCTGTAACAAACAGATATAAAAACTAATGTAATTACAATTTGATAGTAAGCATAAAATATATTGTAGAAATATAATCATACTAATTAATATTGTCTCTTATTTACGTACTTTAAAAACGTGATTTCGTTTTATTTTATCCTAGGTTCAGGATAAATAAAGCACGCTTTTTGTTTGTTATAGGTAATATTTGTCTGAATAGAATAAAAATAGCATTGTAGTGGCGTAATCTAAAAGTCTATTATAATAATATAGGTTTACGGGCTAGCGCCGTACACAGAGTGCCGTGTCAGCAGTTTACGCTGCTCACACGTATTACAAGTTTTGAAGTTATATTTCTTTTGGCGCGTTTGGGTGAGAGTGAATTCATGACCTGCGCGCGCACGATGTCCCAAAAAAACGACATGATGAAGTTGGCTACAGAATAGAATTTGATTAATTTTAATATCTTCCGATAACATCTGATAATTATTCAGTGTGTTGGGATATACTGAATAATAGATATGAAAACAAACGACTAATTTTTTGGTCTCATTTAGATATTTTAATGAGCATTCCTGTGGCACAACAATCACTCTATCTATTAAAAAAAACCGCATCAAAATCCGTTGCGTAGTTTCAAAGATTTAAGCATACAAAGGGACAGAGAAAGCGACTTTGTTTTATACTATGTAGTGATATTGTTTAAATTATTTATCCCGACGTTTCGGATACTTTTCAGCAACCGTGGTCACAGACAGACAGAAAGATGACAGTTGTCTGATTTTTGAAATGTCACACAGTTGCCATATGTAGTATGAGTTGATTTTTTAGTATGATTGATTTGAATCATTTTTTTATTCAAGTATCTAATCTTTTTTTATTTTTCCTATTCTTTCAAGACTAACTTTAAACAGTGTAATTTAAAAAATATATATTTATTATAGATAGTTTTCGTATCAGAGCCATTATTTATGAAAACCCAGTCAAATCACCTTTCAATATATAATTATTTAATTAAATCTACTGATACTTCTCTTCCAATAATAATAAAAGAGTTTAAAACGCGAGAGTATCGTAAATCAGTGAAAGTTTCTAACTTCAACTAACTTTTGACGCACTTAATTGAAGTAGTGAGCAAATAATCATGGATTACAAAAGAAAATAAAATTAATTTCGGGGAAATATTTACTGTACGTATAAGTATACCGTATACGAACATTAATAAACAGTTCAGTCACTGAAATTGCATATTTTGGAAAATTTATGAGAACATTCATAAGGTGGATAAATTTCAACTAACTTTTGGAGGGCAGTGTATTTTGAGTAAGTGAGGTTATTATTAATATTGTCTTTTATTAACGCGAGTATCACACATTTAAATAAAATACTGTATACCGGATTAAAACGTCGCGTCCCCGCGTGGTCCCCGCGGCCACGGTTGCTGAAAAGCATCCGAAACGTCGGGATAAATAATTTAAACAATATAAATAATAAATCGCGTTTTAATACGGTATACAGTATTTTATTTAAAAGAGGTTATTATTAGTAAACAAACCGGATAACTACACATAAAACAATTAAAAAATTAGTTGATATGTCAACATTTACGAATAAAATAAAAAAAAAACACTAAGAGTCAAACGTCAAAGATGTCTGCTGTCAACATTTACGAAAAAAACAAATGACAGTTAAACGTCAACGATGTCAATTTTAATAACTTACCCGCCGATATTAGAGGAGTATCCGGTTTTATCGGTGCGTGATTGTGAACATTATTACACTTGAGGAGTTCATCCTTGTACGTATGCACCACAGCTTTACACTTGTTATAACTTTTAGAGCAAAGCCAACGGATTTTGTCACCAGATTTACTTTTCACGTAGAACGTGTATTCGGACATCACTAATATTCTCTTTCCATTTGCTAAGTTTTTAAAACGAAGTTTTCCTGCAAAAACAGAAACGGGTCAAGTTTTATTTTAAATTCAATTAAAAAAATAATTTATCTATAAAGCTCATCGAATTCATTGGTCACCTTGAGTGAATGGGGGACATATCTAGGGAAATCGAACGGCCGAAGGCCAGTGGTTTGAACCAGGTAAGATAGGGTGAAGGCAAACCTATGTAAACTACAAGCTGACAATAAATTCTAAGAAAACTTCACCGATAACTATAGTAATATTAAATTAATTACCATTATATCTTATATACTTAAATAGAAGGAATATTTAACAGTTTAGTCAGTAAAAGATATTTCAGAAATCAAACAAATAGTTTCACATTTTAAAAATTTATTTCTCATATAAATATTAATTATTATTTATAATCTGTGTCTAAAGATATAGAACATACAAAATAGTCAACCTAGATTTTCAAAACTGTATCCAATTCCAGAACAATATCTAACTACTCCCTAATCTATATCTATACTAATACTAATACTACTATACTAATACTTATTACTAATATACTATATAATATTATAAAGAGGAAAGATTTGTATGTTATGAATAAACTCAAAAAACCGCACCGATTTGAAAAATTCTTTCACCAATAGAAAGCTACATTATCAGCGAGTAGTATAGCTTACTACATCTATTTTTGCGTATTGTACATCTACATGGCACCCGTGTGAAGCCGGGGCGCGTTGCTAGTTATCTGTCTGTCTCTATCACTCTTAAGTTATTTGAGGTGGATGATTGTGTGTATTTACACATTTAACGACCATATTTTCAACGGTATGAACTACGGCTCGACAGTTCTTATGTTGGCGAGAACATCGCCAACGTGTTTTGAACGAAGATTTTTGTTGCAACTTATATGTATATCCCTCTATCACCAATATTCTGTTACCTCTTTGCGAGTTTATGAAATACATAGCCTCTGTAACATAATTTTATGACATAATTAGATATAAAATTATTTTTAAACAAAAAACAACTACATATATTATGGACAAACTTACATTAATAAGGAAAAAGCATTATTTATTATTTAGTTCTTTTGAAGTCAGTGATACCCAACCGATGCCGCTCCGTGCTGTTCGAAAGTTTGTTGCAAAAGCAAGATTAACTGTCCTTCTTGGCCGGCACCGACTCAGCGAATCCAATCTGGCGGATAAAAATTTACGTAACGGTGCAAATATAATGAAAATATATATATTTTTGGGGCACTGATTATAATGCCCAATCAAATCTCCAAAATTCAAGATAACGGAACCAATATGGCAGATTTAAATTTGAAAATCGATTGAAAAATAGGAAAATATCAATACTAACTTGCTAGGTTCATCGTTTCATATTTATAGTTAGATTTACGAAAAAACCATGCTTCAGGGGAGCCCAGAGCTGGTACCTATTTCGCCCAGCGAATAAGCCTCGCCATTCAGCGAGGAAATAGTGCCAGTATCCTGGGAACCATACCGCATGGCAGTTTTCTTGAGGGTTTATATATATTATAATTAGTTAAGATCTTGGTTATTGTTTTATTTTTATAATATTTTTAATGGTTAGTTTTAAGATCTTGGTTGTTATATTATATTTGGTTTGATTATTCTATTTACGAAATTAATGATAATAGAAATTATATTCGATTTGACTCCGTAAACTAGTGCTTATTCAGAGTAAATCTCGAAATGGTTATAACCACGGGTTAAACTACTACTAAATATACCTATATTTGTACGTATATATTGGTTACTAGTTTCACGCACACACAAATAGACAATAGTTCAGTTGAAAGACATCTTTTATTTACCAACTTACAAATGTTAGAAATATATCTAAACTTATATACTAATATTATAAACACGAAAGGTTTGTATTTTCGTATGTTATGAATAAACTCAAAAACTACTGGATCGATTTTAATAATTCTTTCACCAGTACAATCCTACATTATCAGCGAGTACCATAGGCATTGTGTATAGTACATCTACAATCTACATTGCACCCGTGTGTAGCCGGGGCGCGTTGCTAGTACTATACTATAAATATACAAACGCATGCATAATGTTATTGTATATTTTTAACCTCTTCAAGGCAAATATGTGTACGTTCCAATGTTCCAATTGAGAACTACTCTCTACAGAATTTTAAATAATAAGAAAAAATTATCCATAAAAATCCAACAATATAGGCGCGCTGATAACAGGAAAAAAATTATGGTTTTTTTTTCACTTTTTCAGGCTAAGTGCATTTCTACTTTATGGAATAATTATGCACTAATGTCAGAAAAAAATCGTAAAAGGAGGTTAATCTTATCGGTTTTTGTTTAACGTGTCTTATATATAGATTTTTCTGTCTCAAATATCCATCCGCCATTCTCTCGAATATTCTTGCTAACATAAGTCATGGCGAATTCAAAATTCCTTACTCTTCTGCAACAAAATTAAATCAACTTAATAATATTAAAATTCTACTTATTTACTTATTATTATAAGTTACAAAATAACTATAAAAATAAACTAATTAAAATGTTTTAAAACATTTCATACTATTTCGTAGGATTCGAACCCACGACCCATCTGAGCGCACGGCAGGTGTTCTACTAAATGCGCCATCGAGCCCGTTTTTGACGTTGCTTTTAGCACACAAAAGGGTGACCATCTTGATTGCTTGTAAATAAAAAAAAAATCAGAAAAACAGACACAAAAATGTGTCCGTCCCATGCATCAGAACAGAGAGATTTCAGTTTATGGATAATTATAAACATGCCATCTCCATGGGATTCGAACCCGCGCACCATCATCGGAACACAGGATGTTCTACGCACAGACCAGAAAAAATAAGTGGAAGTGCGAAGTAGGCGTGGCACAATTTAGGACAGTGACGCTAAAACGCTCACAGTCAGCCAAAATCATCATTATATCTTTCATATAAAGTTTAGTTTAGTAACTATATATTAGTTTGTTTTAATATAATATAAAAAAACGTCGTATGTACTTTGTGCGCTAAGCCAAAGCCACCGTTATCGCCCAGCACTAAGATATAATATACTAACAATTGCCCCCGCAACCCCCCTTGTGGGTGGAATTTCGTAAAATCCGTTCTTAGCTGACCTCTACTCGGCGAAAGGAATATTCCTACCATATTTCAAGTCGCTACGCCTTATCGTTCCAGAGATATCGTGAAGAGTCATTATATAGGTGGGAATCTCTTTTATATATTACTAGCAATTGCCCCCGCAACCCCCCTTGTGGGTTGAATTTCGTAAAATCCGTTCTTAGCTGACCTCTACTCGGCGAAAGGAATATTCCTACCATATTTCAAGTCGCTACGCCTTATGGTTCCAGAGATATCGTGATGAGTGACTATATGGGTGGAAATCTCTTTTATATATATAGATAAGACTAGCAATTGCCCCCGCAACCCCCCTTGTGGGTTGAATTTCGTAAAATCCGTTCTTAGCTGACCTCTACTCGGCGAAAGGAATATTCCTACCATATTTCAAGTTGCTACGCATACGCTACATAGGTGGGAATCTCTTTTATATATATAGATATAGATTATCAATTGAAGGACCAGTGTGATTAAGCTAGTTTCGAGTTAAATAAAAACAACGAATCGAAAAAATATTGTAACTGTGTGCAGTGTTAAATACTCCATCATTTGTGTCAATTTGGCGACAGTCGATCCGGTACAAATTATGACACATTGCACTTCTATTTACTTCTTTTGTTCTGGGATTCTACCAACATGGGATTACGTCCAGAACTTACTTTAGGCGGTGGATGATTGTGTTTGTTGACCTCCTTCACGATCTCATTTTCAATCGTATGTAGCAAAGCCCGACAGTTTTTATGTGAACATCGCCAAATTGTTTTGTACTTGGTCTTTCGCTTACAGCCGAATCTAAATCCATTCACCACCAACATTGGATGTCCCGCTGATGATTCAAACATATGCATACTTTCTGTAACATACAGATATAAAAACTAATGTAATTACAATTTGAAAGTAAGCATAAAAATATATTGTAGAAATACGAATATAATCATACTAATTAATATTGTCTCTTATTTACGTACTTTAAAAACATGATTTCACATTTAATATAATATAGAACAATATCTAACTACTCCCTAATATATATATATACTAATACTAATACTTATTACTAACATTACTAATATACTATAACTATAATATTATAAAGAGGAAAGATTTGTATGTTATGAATAAACTCAAAAAACCGCACCGATTTGAAAAATTCTTTCACCAATAGAAAGCTACATTATCAGCGAGTAGTATAGTCTACTACATCTATTTTTGCGTATAGTACATCTACATGGCACCCGTGTGAAGCCGGGGCGGAAAAAATAATATTTTAATTACTTCAAAGCATTATTCATTGACAGTTCTTTTGAAGTCAGTGCCACCCAACCGATGCCGCTCCGTGCTGTTCGAAAGTTTGTTGCAAAAGCAAGATTAACTGTCCTTCTTGGCCGGCACCGACTCAGCGAATCCAATCTGGCGGATAAAAATTTACGTAACGGTGCAAATATAATGAAAATATATATATTTTTGGGGCACTGATTATAATGCCCAATCAAATCTCCAAAATTCAAGATAACGTCCAATATGGCAGATTGAAATTTGAAAATCGATTGAAAAATAGGAAAATATCAATACTAACTTGCTAGGTTCATCGTTTCATATTTATAGTTAGATTTACGAAATTAATGATAATAGAAATAATATTCGATTTGACTCCGTAAACTAGTGCTTATTCAGAGTAAATCTCGAAATGGTTATAACCATGGGTTAAACTACTACTAAATATACCTATATTTGTACGTATATATTGGTTACTAGTTTCACGCACACACAAATAGACAATAGTTCAGTTGAAAGACATCTTTTATTTACCAACTTACAAATGTTAGAAATATATCTAAACTTATATACTAATATTATAAACACGAAAGGTTTGTATTTTCGTATGTTATGAATAAACTCAAAAACTACTGGATCGATTTTAATAATTCTTTCACCAATACAAACCCACATTATCAGCGAGTAACATAAGCATTGTGTATAGTACATCTACAATCTACATTGCACCCGTGTGTAGCCGGGGCGCATTGCTAGTATAGTTGCCGAGACGTAACTTGGCAAGGTTTTGGCGTAGTGGGGGTAAGTTCGCGCATGTACACTTCATGCCAAAAAATGGTCACATTTAAGGCTTGTTGAATAATTATATAGTATTTTATTATTTTTATTTATTATTATCAGATATATACATTTTTATTTATATTTTAGAATAATTAGTTGGTTTTATTTATTTAATTATTTCCAAAATTTATTTTTAAATATGTTTGGAAGAAAGTTAAAGGAAGGCGATTAATATATTATTTGTTATAAATAATATGTATACAGTTAAGTTTTAAAAAATGTACTATATAGAATATGAAAACAAAAACGCAAAAAACAAAAGGGTCGAATTCTAATGCACGGAAGTGTACTGGGGAGCGAGCGGAACGTCGACACAATGCGAGATACAAGTGTCAACTGAGCAACCAATCGCCGCTCGGAACGATGCTAGCTTCTTCCCCGCGTCCCGCTACATAACCAAAGAGACCTAAAAAATGAACTCTGCGCATCTAACGACTCTTGCCAAGTTAAATCTCGGCAACTATACTATACTAAAAATATACAAACGCATGCATAATGTTATTGTATATTAACCTCTTCAAGGCAAATATATGTAGATACGTTCCAATGTTCCAATTGAGAACTACTCTCTACAGAATTTTCAATAATAAGAAAAAATCATCCATAAAAAATCCAACAATATAGGCGCGCTGATAACAGGAAAAAATAATGGTTTTTTTTTCACTTTTTCAGGCTAAGTGCATTTCTACTTAATGGAATAATGATGCACTAATGTCAGAAAAAAATCGTAAAAGGAGGTTAATCTTATCTGTTTTTGTTTAGCGTGTCTTATATATAGATTTTTCTGTCTCAAATATCCATCCGCCATTCCCTCGAATATTCTTGCTAAGTCATGCTTGCGAATTCAAAATTCCCTACTCTTCTGCACTTTCTGCAACAAAATTAAATCAACTTAATAATATTAAAATTCTACTTATTTCGATGGGATTCGAACCGACGACCCATCTGAGCGCACGGCAGGTGTTCTACTAAATGCGCCATCGAGCCCGTTTTTGACGTTGCTTTTAGCACACAAAAGGGTGACCATCTTGATTGCTTGTAAATAAAGAAAAACAGACACAAAAATGTGTCCGTCCCATGCATCAGAACAGAGAGATTTCAGTTTATGGATAATTATAAACATGTCATCTCCATGGGATTCGAACCCGCGCACCATCATCGGAATACAGGATGTTCTACGCACAGACCAGAAAAAATAAGTGGAAGTGCGAAGTAGGCGTGACACAATTTAGGACAGTGACGCTAAAACGATCACAGTCAGCCAAAATCATCATTATATCTTTCATATAAAGTTTACTTTAGTAACTATATATTAGTTTGTTTTAAGGTAATATAAAAAAAAGTCGTATGTACTTTGTGCGCTAAGCCAAAGTTACCGTTATCGCCCAGCACTAAGATATAATATATTATCAATTGTAGGACCAGTGTGATTTAGCTCTTCGAGTTAAATAAAAACAACGAATCGAAAAAATATTGTAACAGTGTTAAATACTCTATCATTTGTGTTAATTTGGCGACAGTCGATCCGGTACAAATTATAACACATTGCACTTCTACTTACTTCTTTTGTTCTGGGATTCTACCAACATGGGATTACGTCGAAAACTTACTTTAGGCGGTGGATGATTGTGTTTGTTGACCTCCTTCACGATCTCATTTTCAATCATATGTAACAAAGCCCGACAGTTTTTATGTGAACATCGCCAAATTGTTTTGTACTTGGTCTTTCGCATACAGCCGAATCTATATCCATTCACCACCAACATTAGATGTCCCGCTGATGATTCAATCATATGCATACTTTCTGTAACAAACAGACATAAAAACTAATGTAATTACAATTTGAAAGTAAGCATAAAAATATATTGTAGAAATACGAGTATAATCATACTAATTAATATTGTCTCTTATTTACGTACTTTAAAAACATAATTTCGTTTTATTTTATCCTAGTAAACCTATAATATAGCATAAATAAATATAGGATAAATAAAGCACGCTTTTTGTTTGTTATTGGTAATATTTGTCTGAATAGAATAAAAATAGCATTGTAGTGGCATAATCCAAAAGTCTATTATAATAATATACGTAATCAAAAAAAAAAAAAGAAGTATTGGGATATTCTTAATTTCGATTATTTATTTTAAACTCCTAGGAAATAGGAATAAGAAGAAATTCTATTTATTAAGAATAACACTTACAATACAATTTATAGTAGATATTTACTACCAACTAGCTATAAAGTGCTTAAAACTAATTATTCTAAAAAAATTGTAGATAATAAAGACAATAATATTATTAATATTTATTATTATTTCTTATTATTTCGATCTCATAATACATAAATTAATAATACGGTGTATTCTAAAAAGAACACCACTCGGTATACGTTGAGACATAAAACAGGCCCCAACACTGCTTTTCAGTGGATCCAGAGCGCCTAGCACGAACGACTATCGACAAAATATTCGAATCGTCAATATGTCAGTTGTATGAGAAATCATTTCAAATTTCATACAAATGACGGTTCGACGATACGAATACTTTTTCGATAATTGTTCGTGCCCAGTTCAAGTGGCGGTCAATAAATAGTTGATATACACATATCATAACTGAATTTAAGGCAGATATTATTTTAATGAAAGAAAAAAAAGTTAATAACGAATAAAATAAAAGTTCAAAAAATAACTTATTTAAATAATGTTTACAATATTTAACATTAGATAGACCCCTGTGCAGTGTAGAAAATGGGTCACCGACTGAGGATTATCTGTGACACAGCCGTGGCTATGTCACAGCACTGATTTTCAGCGGTGCCCATTTAAGTCTGGAGATGCAGTGCGCTCTACATAATGGTAAGAATGTAGAGCCATTGGCCATAGGTCGCTTTAATTCGTAAAATGCGATATAAATAATAAATCATTAATCGGAAATCTATCGGAGCCAGTCATCATTACTTTACCCTGATCACTAAGACACACACATCTCACAAAAATATTTGCTAACATTAATAAATAGTGTCAGTTTCTATATTTCTTCATCTCTATCCGGGTGTAAGCTAAGCTTTAGGATATTTGAGGTGGATGATTGTGTGTGTTAACATACTTGACGACTTGATTATTGACTGTATGCACTAGTGCGCGACAGTTCTTATGTTTGTGGGAACAATGCCAGCGGGTTTTATGCAAAGATTTTCCATTTAAACTAAATGTATATCCATTTACCACCAACATTGTATGGCCTTTTAATGACTTTGTATAATGTATGTTATCTGTAACAAATAAAATATATTATTTTATTGGTGTATAACCATAATATTGTCTTTTATTAACGCGAGTATCACACATTTAAATTTTACATTTACTACCAGTTCACAAGCCCTTGATTTGTGAACTGGTAGTAAATGTAAAATTAGAAGCATTTAATATGTATTATTTTTTATTGACGTTCATAGATGTACATTGTGTTACCTAAATTAATAGATTATTTTTTAATTTAATTGAATTAAATATGGCAACTTTGTGACATTTCAAATATAAGACAACTGTCATCTTTCAGTCTCCCGCGACCACGGTTGCTGAAAAGCATCCTAAACGTCGGGATAAATAATTTAAACAATATAAATAATAAATCGCGTTTTAATCCGGTATACAGTATTTTATTTAAAGGTGTATAACCATTTTTATTATTTACCGAAAAAACTTCTTATGCCCTCGAGGTAATTAATTGTAATAATTAAAAACATATATATATATATAAACGAAAAAAATAAAATTAAAAACAAAGATTTGTCCTCTATCTGCAGTAGTTATGGTGAAATCGAGGGAACAACACGATATATGATTGTTTGAAATTTTACTTAGGTATTATACATAGATACGATTGGGCCGCGGCTTTGCTACTCAGTTTATTTTAAAGTTTAGGCCATTCTATGAATAAAATAAATTTACTCCAAATTTTGAGTTACGAGTAGGTCACTTTAATTCTAAAGATAAAATCATGAATCGGAAATCCATCGAAGCAGTTTGTCATTGGAGGCATTACTTTACCCATATCACTAAGACACATCTTACAAAAACGTTTGCTAACATTAATAATAAATAGTGTCAGTTTCTATATTCCGGGTGTTTAAGTTTTAGGATATTTGAGGTGGATGATTGTGTGTGTTAACACACTTGACGACTTGATTACCGATTGTATGCACTAGTGCGTGACAGTTCTTTTTTTTGGAGCAATGCCAGCGGGTTTTATGCAAAGATTTTCCATTTAAACTAAATGTATATCCATTAACCACCAACATTCTATGGCCTTTTGATGACTTCGTATAATATATGTTCTCTGTAACAAGTAAAATATATTATTTTATTGGTATATATAACCTTTATTTTATTTACCGATAAAACTCCTTATCGAGGTAACTCTTTTCCTTCCTCCCCGCGGGTAGTGCAAAGCGGGGAGAATCTGGAAGAATGTATCAGAAACTGGTAATTCATACCCACTGAAACACCTCTTGACCCATAGTTCTCGCTATGATGTGACCTTCGGGATACTTATATAGTAGTCAAGCCGAGGCCCAAGCGTAACTACGTATATTCTCTAATGAACATTTGAAACAATCGCTGTTTTTAATATGAAACTTATGTTAATATGTAGGTTTGTTACGAGGAAAGGAAGGCGAATATTCCAGGCGATAGCGAAAGGAGTGATTTGTTAAGAAGTCGTGTATAAGAAGGCCCCAGTGGTTGATGTGGCTGTATATGTACTCAGCTTATTTTAGTGGTTAGAATGTTTTAGGCCATTCTATGAAGAAAATAAATTTTTAACAAATGAGTCACGAGTAGGTCTCTTTAATTGTAAAGGTATAAATACAACATCATGAATCGGAGATCAATTAGTGCCAGTCTTTATTGGAAGCATTGCTTTACCCATATCACTAAGACACATCTTACAAAAATGTTTGCAAACATTAATAAATAGTGTCAGTTTCTATATTTCTTCTTTTCTATCCGGGCGTTTAAGCTTTAGGATATTTGAGGTGGATGATTGTGTGTGTTAACACACTTGACGACTTCATTGCCGATTGTATGGACTATTGCGCGACAGTTCTTATGTTTGGAACACTGCCAGCGGGTTTTATGCATAGATTTTCCATTTAAATTATACGTATATCCATATACCACCAACATTGTATGGCCTTTTGATGACTTCGTATAATATATATTCTCTGTAATAAGTAAAATGTATTATATTGTTAGTGCATAACCATTTTATTTTTATTTACGGCAAAAAAAGACTTGAATTTTTCCGATATTTTAGTAGATATTCTGTTATTCGTGATCATTTTTATCGGTGCATCCGTTCTTGAGTTAAAAATGGTTTAACTAACACGACGTACCTATCAATCTGCTGAATTAAAAATTTATTTTAATAAATTTCAAACGACAACTTTTTCTTCAAAGCTGATATAGCCTAAGCCCCGAAGTCTTTACCCGTAACTTTGTTCATTGCGCGTTTCGGTTTCAGTCTATGGATTTCCAAATGCTCGAAGTAAAAAGTAGATCGACAGCGCATCATTGATTAATGTTCTGTGGCTGGGGTGTCATCTACCATCAAGTGAGCCTCATGCTCGTCTGTTGATATCTAACATAAAAAAATCTGTATATATACGACAGATTGTATATTGTATAAATATTATTGTGTAATGTTTATTTGTATGTAGTTTTATATAGTATAGTCAAATTATAGTAATTAATATACTTGGCTGAATTTTAATTACCCTTAAAATATAAATAAACTTAATAAATATAATAATAATAAATTCAACAATATTTTTAACAAAAAATTATCAGACCAGACATAGCATTAAAATTCATTATTGTTTAATCGGTGGATGGTTATGTACATTATTATACTTAACAATATCATTATCAATTGTGTACACTGCAGCGTTGCAATGTTTGTGTTGTTGCGTACACTGCCATCTGACTTTTCCATACATTTTTCGATGAATGCGAAATTTGTAACCCGCTACCACCAATATTCTACCATACTGATTAGATGAGCTTACAAACATGTGGTCTGAAACATAAATAGAAATAGTTACGTACATAAATATATACTTTTCCTATAATATTGTGAAGGAAGGTTTGGTATTTCTCTAGCCTAAAGGGAGAATCCTTGACCAGTCAAACAACTGACTGGCACCTTTGGTTAACATTTGTTTCAAGTATCGCACGGAACTTAATCAGAAACTAGTAATAAAAAATTTACTAGAAACCTTGAAGGAAGAAAATTCTTCCGCTATTTTATCACTGTGGTGAATATAATCAAAATTTATTGATTTATTTTGTAAACAGGATAAGGATTCATTAAAATATAAGTTACATAATAATATTTAATTTGGTAAAAAAATACAAGTATTTACTAAAATTACAATAACAAATATACAAAGGGGAAAGCTTTGTTTGATACGATTTAACTCAAAAACTATTCGATCGATTTTTTTTTTGCGAAGTACGATGAATTTGCTAGATGTATTTTTGTTTCTATAAGACGCCAGAATATGCTTGACAGCGCGTTTGAATATACATACGTATGTTTCACGGTGCGTTTATTGGGGTAGATTAGGTTTTATGAGTAACAGAACGTAAAATAGTGTGCGAGACACTTGTGGGTAGTTAAGGGTTAGATATACCATTATTAATTATTATGCACACAATATAATAAATTATAATCATGTTTTTTTTATTTAAATCGAATTAATGGTATTATCTTATCATTTTGTATTTGTTACAGTTTTATAAGTTGTAATTTATACAGTTAACTTATAAAGATAAAAACAAACATAACCCATTTAAATGTTTATTTTGTTATTAATCTATCCAAATATTACTTTAAAAAAAAAAAAAGATTTAAAAAATACAGGGAGTTTTTACTATTTGTGGTATCATTACACGCACACAAATGCCCGTGTCCCTACAGTGCCGCTGACAGTTGTCACGCACACATGAAATGACAAGCGGTGTCATACTTTTGTTCCGTAGGTTCCATCTGCCTAATGATTTGCATATACGATGTCTTCTAGAAAACTCGATGAGACCACTAAATCACCTTTTTATTTCTAGGTTATTCTACAAGACGGCAGAAGTTGCTGGAAAAGAAAAGACAAGCTGATAGATTGCGATATCAGCGTCTTAAAAATGATCCCAATAAATGGGAAGAGCTACGAGAAAAAGAACGTCGTAAATATCAGAGAAAGAAAGAATCTGGTATCAGAAAGTTAGTAAAAGACATGAGCCGTCGTGAGCATGAAGCAGCTAAGAAAGCATGGAAAGAGAACTCCACAGCATATCGCACTAGAAGAAAAAGAAAAGAAGATTAATAATAGTGTTGGCGTAATTATTTCTAAGAAAGTTTTAAATTGTCTTATTTTAGTGAATATTACAGGTTTAATGAACACATTCAGTGTAATTTGTTGGCATCTTGTCTGCTTTATTAATTATCTGAGACTGATAAATCAACCTTTCTTTTTACCGAACCTTTAAAAAATAAAATTTATAGAGAATTCGCCAAATAACAACTGAATAAAGTGGATGTTGCAAATTTGATTAAATTTCTATTATATATTGCGAGAAAACTCAATTTTTTTACTTGAATTTAAAAACTTTTTTCTGGGAAACTACAATTATAAAATGATCATTATATTCCTTGATATTATACGACATCTTTTAGAAAACTCGATATGAAATAGCTAAATCGCATATTTTCTTTCTAGATTATTCTACAAGACGGCAGAAGTTGCTGGAAAAGAAAAGACAAGCTGAAAGATTGCGATATCAGCGTCTTAAAAATAATCCTCAAAAATGGGAAGAGTTACGAGAAAGAGAACGTCGTAAATATCAGAGAAAGAAAGAATCTGGTATCAGAAAGTTAGTAAAAGATATGACCCGTCGCGAGCACGAAGCTGCTAAGAAAGCTTGGAAAGAGAGAGCCAAATCTTATCGCAGTAGAAGAAAAAATAAATAAATAATATAGTTTTGGCGCAATGATTTCAAAGAAAATTTTAAATACCCTAATTTTAGTGAACACGACAGGTAAGTATATCTACGTTCAGTGTACAACATATTAAACATTCATTGATGTTTAAATAAGCGAAATGAAACCTTGCTACTTCCAATGTGATGCCTATAAAGAAATGCCCACTTAAACCATTAAGCTTAGAGTAAATCTCACTCCATGCATTTGCGCATGTATAAGACACAATATTCTGCAATAAACTTTTGTTTTGCTCATTATCTTATATAAACTTCAGACGCATAACATAACTTATAGCTGCTTTGCATGAATAATCACACAACTCAAAATAAGACATTTTACAGGATAGCCTGTTAACAGAAGAAATTAAACAAAATATTTGCGTCACAACTTTTTATATTAACATTGAATGTGTAAATCAAAAGAGAATTAATCAATGTTGTTATTATTCACAAGAAATATTGTTAACAAGCTGTTTAACAAAAATAGCGTTATAAATCAACCGATGGAATAATTAAATTTTTTCATGCAGTTATGCCGATATTTTCGTGAATTTAATCTACAATAAAATAAGAACTATATTGGATTGCAAAGTGTTTACAACTAATAATTCAGTTTTGAGTTGTGCGGTAATTCACATCAGTTCAAAGCAGCGAATTATGTTCGCCCGGACCTAGCAACTATCTAGTGATAATGTTGTTTAAAACTAGTTTAAATTCATAGATATGTATTAAGAAATATATGTATTTCATTAAAATAAACTATAATTTTAGAAAGATCATGTTTCAATCTGTCAACCTTTTATTTAATGATTTGCATGGCTTATGTATATGATACATTTGTTTAATATGAATTTGATTGTTCTTCGTTTGTGCCTTATCCAATAATAATTTTGTTGAGTCTGATAACAGAGTTGTTATCGTCAAACATGTGTTCATCTACCCTTGACGTAACATGTTATCAAAAATGCTTATTAAGTACAGGAATTATTCCTGGTCAAAATAGCTACATTAACTCGCATTAGCATAATTACTAATAGCTTAAACAGTGGCGGCGTAAGACCTAAATTTAATGTGGGCAAGATTCATTTTGCCCCCTCTGCCAACGCAAAAGATGGTTTTTTTTGGAAAATTTTTTTTGGCACGTTCGTGGCTTTTAAGTAATTCACAAATTTTCGGGGCGCGAGGCCCCCTGGGTCGCGAGGCCGTAGGCGGTCCACGTCGCCCACGCCTTACGCCGCCACTGAGCTTTAATATTTAAAAAATAGCACCATGCGCTTCCGCAACTTCTGTTGGGAATAAACGCCACATAAAAACGTGGTTACTGTATTGATAATAAGATCTGCGATCTATATAAAATGTTTCTGTCTTAAGTACAATGTATTTTGATACAAATATTTTCTTCTTCTAATGGCCGAATACTCAAACGCTAATCAAAACAATACTTAAAAGTATTGCTGTCATATCATACATAAGTATTTATTAAGTTCATTAGTTTTATTAATTCATCATGTTATAATACGTATGACTAAACTAAAAATAGTAGCCTTTTAATTTTGAATACATAAACATAAGAAAAACAATTAATAACAAAATATTGTCTTTTATTAACGCGAGTATCACACATTTAAATAAAATACTGTATACCGGATTAAAACGCGATTTATTATTCTCCTGTCTCCCCGCGACCACGGTTGCTGTAAAGCATCCGAAACGTCGGGATAAATAATTTAAACAATATAAATAATAAATCGCGTTTTAATCCGGTATACAGTATTTTATTTAAATTAATAACAAAGTTAACTTTATAGTTAATAAATTAGCTGACCACCGCATACACGATAATATATCTCAAACCCAATAATGCGATTCAAGTGTCGTATATTCGGTGGTCAGTCATTACAAAAAAAAACAACAACAGACATATCATATCTAAAATACTATTAGAAAAACGTAATAAAATTTTAACTATTAATTTTATACAATCGTAGACGTACCGCACTGAAGGTTCCTCTCGGTTACAGATCGGTATACGCCACATCTTACTCTGAGCTACCCACATCTCATTCCAACCGTAACCTATTTTATATAACTAATAAAGTCTTACTTAACTATGAGGTTCAAGATTACAAAAAAAATATAAGTATTTTCTTTAATTACCCTGTTTCATTTGTTTTATGCTTCTGCGACATTGATATTTGATTATTTCGCAATTACAACTTAAATCAATGGATTAGTAATAAAATAATTCCACTTAAACTGAATTAACCTTTGCACTCGAGGCTCTTAATGTAAATGTATCTCACGACATTTCTTATATAATAATAAATAAGTTGGAGATACAAGTTTGGAGTTTATTTGCACGCAACTGCACACCTGTTTAACAAAAATATCCTATCGCATATCGTAAATAAGCGGTTACAAAAGCGCCGCTCGAGTTGACACTTCAAATCAGCCAGGCTACGTATGGGTGCTGCTTGAGTGCCAAGGGTTAACACCTAATGGTCCCTATACCACAACAGTCTGTTATTCTAATTATTGTCAAATACCGAGTCCACTCAAACAAGTAACAAAGAGTGCACATTATGATTGTATGATTAAATATCTTAATTTCATATTCAGCATTCACTTAAAGCAGCCAATTCTGAGCCTTGTTAAATCTGTTGCAAGCTTAGATAATTTAAACTCTACGTTTTTTTCGTTCTAATATTAGGAGTGAACGAGACGAAACAGTTTAACTGCTCATAGCGTTACTAAGAAAATCTTCAAAGTGAGATAGAGTTTCTTTTTTATATTCGTAATGATTGCACAGTGCATTTTTTTGTTTGAATAACATATTAATATCTGTAACGACATTTCATTTATTTTTCCTTGAACCATCATGTTTGTGTATATTAACTATTTTAATTATAGCGTCATTCAATGTTGTTAATTTGGCTTTACAGCCTCTGTCGCTCTTGTTACACACCCAATGTATTTCTTGCTTTAAGTTCGTGTGTTTTGAGCGCTTTTTGAACCGATATTCTCCTAGTAAAATAATCGCATTGCCTTGGCGAGACCAGCTGTACTGTGGAATCAGATTACCTGTAAAACAACCACACATTAACTACCTTTTAATATTTTTCTTTAAATGAAACATTAATTAAATATCTCGAATCAAAGTACACAATAACATCTGATTCAAACATTTCTTTTCATATTTATTAATGTAATGTGACCGCGAAATTTCGGATGCTTTTCAGCAACCGTGGTCACGGGGAGACAGAAAGATGACAGTTGTCTGATTTTTGAAATGTCACAAAGTTGCCATATTAACGCCATCTATTCCTAAGTAGTTAATATTTACTCTATCTTTCTGTCTGCCCATGACCATGGTTGCTGAAAAGCATCCGAAACGTCGGGATAAATAATTTAAACAAAATAGTTTTAATCCACAGTCGGATTAGTTATACCTTTTATAACTCAAGAAAGGCTGCATCGATTTTAATGATTTCTTATTTGTTCGATTAGTCTTCGCCTCGAACATCAAAATATCAGAAAATAAGGATGAAAAAAAAAAATATTTTTTTAACAAAATTAAGTTTGGAACTCCGCCATCTTCCACAGCTTGTCACACACGCTTATACATAGCTTATTTGTAATAATTGATGTCAACTACAATTCAGTGACATACTAGATATTACGAGTATATATAAGAGAATTGGGAAAATAGCATATCCGAATCGAAGGTGGTGCGAAGTTCGCCGTGTCAACTAATAACATAAATAATGGAACAATTTTATAAGACATTAAATATTTATTATTCCAATTAATAATAATTTAAAACTGTTGGTGTAAACGACGCAATAATTATTAAACACAATAAAAGCCAAAATACTAATTTTAATTTAGGCTATGTTATACAAATTCTTAATCTAGAAACAGACTTATTTAACAAATAAAAGGGTCTAGCAGAATAAGTCTAACGAATTGACTGACTTTTTCGTAATTTTAATAGTTATTCTGTTATTCGAGACATAGACGAATCCATCCATCAATTCCTGATAGAGAAATAAAGCCTTTAAAGCAAACATTACAAAGTACTGTCTATGTTTTTTGCATAACTTTTTGTTAATTACATCAATCTAAAAAGTTGTTTAAGAACCGTTTTTCTTTTACAGTTTTTGACGAGTAAAAACGCCTGACTTAATATAATATGTTATAATACTCGTCGAAAATATCATAAACTCCATTTCGTAATAACTTAGTATGATACATCTCTTTAAAAAGAATTGTTAATAAAATTTAAAAAAATAATAAATTCATACAAACTACATATTTAGCTCTGTACCTCGAAATCATATTAAAATACAAAGTCCCTAATAAGCATATATACAATATGTTGTTTGTATTTATAGAAGCTAACGAATCCAGTTACAGTATAGTTTTCCATCTATTTCCCTATCCTTATTCCGCTAGGCCATTTACATCTATACAATATACTAAATTACTATATTATAATATAAAGAGGTAAAGTTTGTGAGTTTGTAGGGGGTAATCTTTGGATCGACTGAACCGATTTTAAAAAAGCTTTCACCAATAGAAAGCTATCAGCGATTTACAGTTTTTATGTATAGTACTAGTGGTGCTAGTTGCAAATAACTTCGATTAAATTGTAGCATTTAATTTAATTGTGGCAGAATTAACAGCGTTGTGGCATGAAAGTGTCACAGCATATGCTGAGCCAGTTCCTATTGGCAACCGCAGTGCACATTGCGACTTGACTGTACTAGCATAGATTTAGTTATAGTTAGTTTAAGCTGCTGTCATGTTGTACTGTGTTTGTGAATAAGCGTTTTATCTATCTATCTAATAGTGATTAATCGAGTACTTCCGGTTTCGTGACAAATCCGACGCATAATGGTTATGAAATCCACCGACTTGTACGATATTAGAACTTCTCGTTTTGACGATCGCTCGACATCCCTTATTCAAATGTGTGGAACAGACCCAACGTACGTACGTCTTGCATTCCATTTGCTTGTAGTATGAGAAGTTCTTGTACAAGAGAAGGGTTTTCCCTTTTTGAGACGCAGTAAAAGTAGCACGCTCTGTCAAGAGGCCTGCAATGAAATGTGTTGTTTAAGTGCTAGAATGTTTTAAGTATTACGTTTGAAAGAAAATGTTTATAACAAAAAATGGCGCAGCTAGGTCAAGGGCCCCGATGAATAGGAGAATACCACAATAGCCCGACCATCCCCCAACACTCGGCACAATTTATTGAACAACTGCACAAAATTCATGATTTGCAAAGCTTCTGTTGTTAACAAAACTTTGCCTTATGAGCTACACCACTGATACGCCCTATATAGATAACGTTCTACGAAGCCGAAACTAGCCGACAATCTCCTTCTTTGATGTGCTTATTACCACCAATTACAGTATTATGTATGCGTGTCTTTATGTAAATATTATAAACTGCCCAAAAAAAAAATCCTAAAATTTATATTTGTGAAAATGTTGAACTGTTTAAATAAAATACTGTATACCGGATTAAAACGCGATTTATTATTTATATTGTTTAAATTATTTATCCCGCGACCACGGTTGCTGAAAAGCATCCGAAACGTCGGGATAAATAATTTAAACAATATAAATAATAAATCGCGTTTTAATCCGGTATACAGTATTTTATTTAAATGTGTGATACTCGCGTTAATAAAAGACAATATTATGTTGAACTGTGTTTTCCCAAAATGTTCTGAACTAAGAGAACGTATTGTTCCGAGTCATAGTCAGATCTCTCCTGAAAATTCAAAATTTATTTAAAATAAAATAAATATATGAAATACTTACAGCGACATCTAGTGCTGAGTAGCCGTAGTACACCGAGGTTCGTTTGTCTTAATAGTCTTCAAAAATTAAAAATATTATGAGAAATAGACTTTTTTTATTAATTACCTATTCTGTATTTAAAAATGAATTGTTGAGCGTTTTTTTTTTAATTTTTATGTTTAAAGTAGTTTATATAATCTTAGTTTATCTTCACTTGCCCGTGAGATATCTCTTCATGGTCATGCTAGGCGGATTGGTATCCTAATTTTCTTACGAGATTTATATCTCTTAAGTTCTTGCTTTATTTTTTTTAGAAGCAAGATGATCCATTTAGAAACAGTTCACAATTGAAAGGTATTTATAAAATTCATATTATTGTATAAAGACTGTAGTATTAAAAACATTTTTGTTGTATTGTTATTTATTTCATAAAGTTGATAACCTTTATGAATATATATATAATAATTTTATTTCTTATACACAATGCAAGATAATTACGGCTTAGTTAACTAGCTACAAGTAGGTATTCCCTAAAATACCCACCTACATAAAAGCGATTGTCTGATGGAAAGCAAACTTTGCCTAGCCTAACCAATAAGTATGAAATATTAAGTTATTCAATTTTAATAGTTTAGGGACAAAAGTACCTAAGATTTACAAAGAGATTTATATCACATCACAAATATTAATTTCAGTCAACGCCACCACTCAAGTTCGATAGGCGCGGTGCCTCTGTCGCGTATCAATATGTTGTTAGTAAGAAGTGTAAGCTTTCCTGACATCCCATCGACTGGATATTTCTCGACTTTCCAATAATGTTTTGCGCGTAATAAACTCGTATCACGCATTCCTGACAAACTACAAGATTACGGAGCTGTCTCGTTTAGTTCCAGACATCGCCGTGAGACTTGAGTCGCGGCGTCGACTCTACGTCGATAATGTAAGTCAAGGCATAAAGAAAATCAGACAAAACATATATTATTTAGAATCCACCCCTGTCCGAAATTATTTAAAACTTTTATAGAGGATACTGTTACGGTTATGGAACTACATTACATCCATCTATTCTTCTATAATCTATATCTATACTTCTATAGGTACTAATATTATAAAGAGGAAAGATTTGTATTTTTATATTTTTGTATGTATCGAATAAACATAAAAACTACTGGACCGATTTCAAATTTTTTTTCACCAAACGAAAGCTATATTATCAGCGAGTAACATAGGCTTTGCTTTTTTTCATCTACATTGCACCCGTGTGAAGCCTGTGTGTGGGCGTTTTGTTAGTTATATTATAAAGAGGAAAGATTTGTATTTTTGGATTTTTGTATGTTATTAATAAACTCATTTTTGTATGTACTGAACCGATTTTAAAATTACTTTCACCAATAGAAAGCAACATTATCAGCGAGTAACATAAGTGTATAGTGCATCTAAATTGCACCCGTGTGAAGTCGGGCACGTTGCTACTGTGTGATACAAAAAATTTTTAGTCTAATATCTAATATAAAGTCCTTCCTTCAGCTTTTTAAACCGCGGAGGTTCGTGGCTATGTACTAAATAGGAAAGAGGTTCGATCACTTTATTGTTTACAATACGAACTTTCGATTGACATTTAAATTTTGCATTAGTGCTCGACGAGCAAGCCCAACTATTTTTCGATTTCCTGTTAAACAGATATCGCTGACATATAAGGATTTCGCTGCCACATGGTACTGAAGCTATTTCGAATGGTATACCTGGAATATTTAATGATTTTTATATGAGTAGATACACACTACAATCATTAATAAATACATACAAATCTAACTTTAGCCTACACACGTACGAATGATAAATAAAAAAACAATTAACATACTTTTTAAATACGAGTATGTAGAATAAAATAGAATAGAACAGAAAACATTTCGTTCTCAACATTTCGTTTCAACACATAATACAAAAACCACAAACTAAAAATATATACTTATATTTTTTAAATCTGTATTTACCCTCAAGAAAGGGGTTACTGACTCAGCATTATGTCTAAACCAGAGCTGAGTTTTTTATTTTAAGTTTTTTTTTAATGTTAGATATTTACAGAAGAGCATGAGGTTCACTTGATGGTAGGTGATAGCCAGCCACAGAACATCAATCAATGATGCGCTGTCGACCTACTTTTTACTTCGAGCATTCGGAAATTCATAGACTGAAACCGAAACGCGTAATATGCACTTCACGGGTTTTTCATCTATGTACGTTACCCGGTTGGAATTTCGATATTCCTCCCACCCGTTCAATGGCCAAAGTTACCAGACGTGGGGAAGACATGTTTACAGAAAATTATAAACATGTCCTCCACAACCCCCTCAAAACATAATATCTAAATCAATCACCAAATCGTAAATAAATCTTAAAGTATGCCTTAGCCTATAACTATAAAATATTAGTAATCGAATATGTCCCATTCGGTAAAATCTGCAGATGTGGTGGGACATGTGTGTGGGAAAGATTATATTGAACTAATTCCCCGTTGCGTATCAGCACTCGGGCGGGACATTTTCCTCTCTTGAATCTTGAGCAATACCATGAGTTACGTGCGATTCTTGAAAACGTATAGCCGTTTATTTTTAGTAATTCTCGACCTTGGGATGTTGTTATATATTCGAAATAAACTGTAAAGTAACAAAATGTATATTATTTTATTAACAATTATATTCTATCTAAATTATATTAGATATTATTCTTTCTTATCTAAATTATAATTAATTATTGTAAGCGCTGCGGGACATTAGGCCACCGATGGCGACAACTAAAGTCGGCCACTGAACGCAGCCTTGACGGATAGAAGCTGGCGACTGTGGCCGAGTGTGTGAGGCAGTGCCGGCGTTACGGGGGAGCGCGATGGGGCGACGGCCCAGGGCGTCAAATTTGAGGGGGAGCTGCGGTCTGGAATCTCTTGCCTTCCGAGCTGCATACCCTTAATAGTATGATCTACGCTCTGCTATCTTCTTTTTTTATGTTGATATCGACAGACGAGCATGAGGTTCACTTGATGGTAGGTGATACCTCAGCCACAGAACATCAGTCAATGTTGTGCTGTCGACCTACTTTTTATTTCGAGCATTCCGTAATACATAGACTGAAACCGAAACGCGCAATGTGAACATCACGGTTTTTCCATCTATGAACGGTGGTTCGACTATCTATCGATTGAAATTGAAATCGCTGAATTACTACTCCTAATTTGTTGAGGAACAGGCCAGAAAATTTAAATATAAAAAAATTACAATCGATGTTTATTTCTTTAAGTAAGGGCGCTACATTATTATTGCCCGGGGCGCCAGTGGCGCTAGAACCGGCACTGGTGTGAGGGAGGCGAGCGACAAACCCGGCTACAAGCAAGCGAGCGCCCCACTTCCGCAACTCGTGGCTCTATCGTGAACACTCGAGCACTCAGACTAGCACGAACTACTATCGAGAAAGTACTCGAATCGTCAAACTGTCAGTTGTATGAGAAATAATTTGAAATTTCATACAAATACGAATACTTTTTAGTGGCCTTTTTTAGTAATTTTAGTGGCCACTTCCGGTGGCTTAATGTGCAAAAGCACTAAGTAGTAATAAATAATAGATTGTCATTGACAGAATTTTAACACTGACACGTTCTTGCTCCACAAGTCATGATCAAATAATAATAATATATTTATTTTACACACACATACTTAAATTACAAGCCATTAAAAGAAATACAAAACTATCGCTATTATAAAAAAATAAAGAATTAGTAATAACTAAAAGTATAACATAAAGGTATAACGTAAGTTGTGGTATGTTTTACGTTTCTTAAATTATACCTACCGTCTGTTTTCATTTATTTTCTGAGTTCGCAACAAAAAAAAACTTATTTAATTTTCTATAAACTAACAAGACATATAAAGTTGTATCATTATGAAAAGATAGATAAATACAGACAGTAACGTAGAACATTATTTTTTTTTGAAGAAAGGACACAAGGTTTGGTTTGACATCACACTCCTCACAAAATCCTCTCTATGTCTGTCCGTCTGTTCGCGATAAACTCAAAAACTACTTAACGGATTATGGGGTTTTAACTAATAGATAGAATGATTCATTTGATGAAGGTTTAGGCATATAATTGGTCAAGGTTTTGTGTAAAGTGGTTGAAATATAACGAAAAAAATTAATAAATGAAAAATATAATTGTTGGGAGTGTCGGAAAAAGTCAAGCCGCCTAGGAGCTTTCATTGAAAACGCTGCCTAATCCCTGCCTCCCTTGACAACGATGCATAGGGGGATATTCCTCTTTTATAAATCTTGCGCGATTGCGACCCTACGACAAACAAAACATGTACCTAGGCAATAGTCATAACATATTTTACTTCCCGTGCGGAGAAGGGGCGGGTCGCTAGTAATAAATAAGAAAACATGTTTAAAACACTTAGGTGATAACCTTAGCCATAAGACATCTGTGATTTTTGCGCTGTCCAACTATTTCATAAGTTCTGGCGATATTTTGACAATTCTATAGGTATCCGGATATAGGAGCCATTTTCAGTTTGTATGTATTCAGGAGGTTCATGATTGTGGTAGCCAACGCATTTCGTGATGATATCATCTTTGATTCTCAATCGGGCTGTACACTTTTTGGTGGTCGATTTTGAACACCTCCAGTAGTAGGATTTTTTTAAGTTCCAAAAAGTGTGGCGTTTATACTTCACGAGGCGAGTACCCTGAATCGTTGTTATATGTTCGAAGCCGGAATCTAAAAATAATGTTTATTTTGCAATTTTAAAAAGATCTGTAATAATTATAGCTCCACTACTCTGCAATATTTGTTTGTGCTATTGTTTTTTCTGTCAAAATAAAGTGTTCATTCATTCATTCATTCATTCAATATTCAGTAATCATTATCTTTTAAAATTATTTACTTATAAAAAAAATATTTGTTGAGTAAACAATTGTACCTTTAGTTACACTATAACCTGATGTAGCTTTAAAGCTTACCATGTTATGTTATAGCTTTTTATATTACAATTACAATTATTTATATAATATAGTTTTATTTTTCGGTAATTTTTTTACTTTACTAATAGGTAGTTTGTACGGAACCCTTGGTGCGCGAGTCTGTCATACGGCAAAGTGGTGCAGTGCACCAGGGCCCCGAAGCAGAGAGGGCCCCTCAGCTTTGGAGAGAGGGGCAGGCAGCTCTAGAAGCTAGAAATTCAAGCCTGCTCTGAATTTGTTTTGAAGATTTTTAATGAGCATTTATAACACTGGAAGCGTCCTTGATTAGTAATAATTTGCAAGTAATTAATTTTGCGCAGTTTCTGAAGAAATTTAGCCGGTGGGAGGATTGCGATTTTTTTCTCTTGCACCGGGGCCCTTGTCCACTTAACTACGCCACTGCACTTGGCCAGTTTGTTCTGCGCTTGCAAGGGATCAATGATTATGCCTTAGATCGTAATCAGTTATTCTGTCGTCCTTTATCCTTATTTTAGCTTTACATGAGCTAGCCTTTCTTGAGCACCGCCAATAATATCCTACGTTAATCTTGGAGAACGTATATCCTTGTACTAGAACCAAACGACTGCCTCGTGCTGTCGTAATGTACTCAAAATGGATATCTGAAACAAATTATTGGATTAAAAAAGTATATTATTGAATGTTTGTGAACAAAATGTGAACAAATTCGTGGTAAATCCTACCTCGTTTTTGTACCTTAAAATGTTGTAGTACCAAAAAGGCGATAATTTTATTATGATTCTATTTCTTCACAAACCGATATTATCGACCGTGTCATAAGTGAATTCCCGTGGGGGTGGGGTGGGGATCCCTATTGGGGCATGGGGCACATTTATCTTTATAGACAAGGAGGTGATCAGCATTCTGTACCCTGCCTGTCATTTTTTTTGTCTTGGTTTCCCGGGACTCGAAAGCGTTAAGCACATCCAGTTCTAAACGTGTCGCGCTTACCCATTACCATTAGCCACAGAGGTAAATAAATAGTTTTAATTTTATTTTATTTTTTATTATTAATTTATTATATGTAGTATCTACCTAGTTCATATAATGTTCGTTTAGCTTGTAATCTATATATCCAATAATTGTAGCTGAAATTTAATATTAAACCAACACTCGTATCGTGTGTATCATTTGTCTAGTCCTTATAATATGACGTATAGATAAAACGTATAAATAAACTTTTGAGATTGTGATCTATATGTATAAAAAAGAAAATTATTAACTAGTAAAAAGAATCAAATTAAACCTTAACTTTTCACATTACACATATATTATTAATTATTTTTATTACTTGCTAAGTAAAAATACCTTTCCATACAACAGTTATTGATACATAGTTTTATATAAAATCTTTGAAGGCTTCATTTCCGGTACGTGGTTGTGATCTGAATTGTAGACAATAATTTCATCATGCACTACTTTCACTTTAGCTTTGCATTTCAATGTGGTTTTCTTGGAACATGTCCAGATGTATGAAGCTTTGTTTGATTTTGCAAAAGTGTAATCATTGTAACGGATTAGAACATTCCCCTTTTTAGATTGTAAGTAATCGAAATGTAAATCTGCAAAATTATATATTGTTAATTTTATTTTTAAACACTGAAAAGTTTTACTACCAACTTATTTTATTAAAATAATTGTTAAAAATAGAACTATTGTCATATTTGTGAAACTCGCGTTAGTATATAAGACGACATGAAAGTCTTATGACATGAACTTGTCTGGAAGATTCTGATGAACCCAAAGCGTTCCGCTACGTTTCTGCTACCCAAAGCGTAGCGGAAACGTAGCGATATAAATATGTATGTTTGTAGACTCCTCTCGTAGGAACATCTACTTGATTTCTGATTTCTAATGATTTCTAAGCTTATATGAGACAACAATAAAAATGTCATAGGGCAATGTCAAATTTAATTAGTAATTAACTTCAACTTAACTAACATACATGTATACATAAAATATAAAAATACTTAAATAATTCACCAATTCAGTAAGATTTACATTTTGTAATACTCACTGTTTTGTGATGGGTCGCAGTTTCGAATCCTGCCGGATTTGGCCTTTTTATAACTTTCTTTAGACAATTTTTCATTATGATCACTCTGGACACGGTTCAGTATATATAATTTCCGACCAGTAGACAAATCATTGTTCATATATTGAAAAGTCGTGAAGAGCGTATTCATTTACGTCTATGGATATTTGAACTAAAAATATATCGACAGCGTATCACTGATTGATGTTCTATGTATATTAAGTATTATATTGTATGTAAGTCTTTATGGGAATAAATGTCTTTAAACCTAAACCTATATTAACAATGGATTTAATTCGAACAACATCAACCCGCCTAGCATGACCATTAAGAGATATAATGTAGTCTCACGCAATGGTTAAAACGTGAAAGAACAAAGCCAGTTCTTTGATATTGAAAGATGTTTATTTCCTAACACAAAAGCATTCTTATAATTAATAAGAAACATGATTCTCCATACTTCAGACTTACATCTTAACTAGCTCAGTTCATTTAATAATATTGCATGTACACAGATATATAAGATAATTTTCAATCACAGATTTACGTATACTTCGTTTTGTCACAAAACATTAACTCGTGAGGTATCGCAACTACACGTTTTCATATTCCGGAGTTCCAAGTAAAAGAGTATTCTATCTTTGCTGTTCTAAGAAAAAAAACTTCAAACTGTCCCGCGCGTTTGCATATCAATAAAGGTGAAAATATTGTGTTAGCTGTCAATTGCCATAACCACCCCCCACTCGAGGTGGGTCGTTGACGGTTTTTATGTTTACGAAATGAAACTGTTGATTACAAAATGATAACCTGTTAAAAAATTTATCACTCGTCCCACAAAAAATCGCTGTTTGTTCCTAGTTTGCCAGTTTGTTCTGCGCTTGCAAGGGATCAATGATTATGCCTTAGGTCGTAATCAGTTATTCTGTCGTCCTTTATCCTTATTTTAGCTTTACATGAGCTAGCCTTTCTTGAGCACCGCCAATAATATCCTACGTTATTCTTGGAGAACGTATATCCTTGTACTAGAACCAAACGACTGCCTCGTGCTGTCGTAATGTACTCAAAATGGATATCTGAAACAAATTATTCAATTATAAAAAGTATATTTTTTAATGTTTGCGACAAATTCGTGGTAAATCCTACCTCGTTTTTGTACC
This sequence comes from Anthocharis cardamines, assembly GCA_905404175.1. Classification (NCBI taxonomy): domain Eukaryota; kingdom Metazoa; phylum Arthropoda; class Insecta; order Lepidoptera; family Pieridae; genus Anthocharis; species Anthocharis cardamines. The sequence goes on from FR989959.1 coordinate 10,175,942, forward strand.
TTAAAATGTTGTAGTACCAAAAAGCCAATAATTTCATTATGATTCTATTTCTTCACAAACCGATATTGTCGACCGTGTTATAAGTGAATTCCCGTGGAAATATTGGGGCATGGGGCATCATTTAACTTTATAGACAAGGAAGTGATCAGCATTCTGTACCCTGCCAGACATTTTTTTTGTCTTGGGTCCCCGGGATTCGAACGCGTTTAGCACCTCCAGAGCTAAACGTGTCGCGCTACCATTGAGCCACAGAGGTAAATAAATAGTTTTAGTTTAATTTAATTTTTTATTATTATTTGTTTAGACTGGAAACTTTTGAGATGGAGATTGATGTATAAAATAGAAAATTATTAAGAACGAATCAAATTAAACCTTTACTTTTCATATTACATTACATTACACTTATACCAGTGAAAAATAAAATAAGTACATACATATATTAGTATTACTTGCTAAGTAAAAATCCCTTTCCATACAACAGTTATTGATACATAGTTTTATATATAATCTTTGAAGGCTTCATTTCCGGTACGTGGTTGTGATCTGAATTGTAGACAATAATTTCATCATGCACTACTTTCAATTTAGCTTTGCATTTCAATGTGGTTTTCTTTGAACATGTCCAGATGTATGAAGTTTTGTTTGCTTTTGCAAAAGTGTAACCATTGTAACTGATTAGAATATTCCCCTTTTTAGATTGTATGTAATCGAAATGTAAGTCTGCAAAAATATATATAGTTATTTTTTTTTTAAAGACTGAAGAGTTCTACTTCCGTTCTGCTTAATTTTCTATTTATAACATTAACTTTAAAAAAAAAGAAAATACCTACAATAAAAAATCAAACACAAATGGCACATAAAGAGAGTCACCCCAGTTAAAGGTAAAAGCCATGCAATAATAGCAAGAATTTTTAAATAGATAAATTCCTACAAATGTATAAAAAAAATCCCCGTTTTTGCAACGTTTTTCATTGATGCTCCTCTCCTTTACGTAGCTTAGCGTGATGATAAGTAGCCTACCTATCAAGGACTGAATAACCGATTGATATGGGCTACCTTTTTGAAACGGTACCCATATGAAATTTGTCATAACGATACCGATTCAATTCAATACCTTTATTTCGGTATGCTTTTAAAACGGTTGAAAAGGTTAAATATCGGTAGCGAAATTCCAAACGAAACGAAATTCCAAAGAAAACCTAAATCTATATGTTTAGGTTTCTCAATATCTATAAACATTAAAATTTAAAACGATTCCATGCGAAGTAGTATATAAATAAGCGCGGGAAATCTCTTTCTTGATGTAACGATAATAAAAACGCGTTCAAACTCTGTCTCACTAATTCAAGTCGCAACTTGTCTCGGGCCACGATAGGTTCAAGGTTAGTCATTTAGGCTACCGAAATATAAAAGGGTTAAATAAAGGTACCATTTAAAAAGGTTGATATTTCGATATCGTATTTTATACCGGTATTATTCCGGTGAATTATAAAGGTTACGGCCATCAAACCCTAAAATAATTTTTCAATTCAAACCAACAGTTCCTGTGAATAGCTTGTTCAACCAAAGAAACTCTTCAGCTTTATAATGTATAGATACTTTAACACATGCGATAGAGATTTAGTCGCGTCGCGGTCGTTACGTCGATGCCGCGTCCGGACACAAATCCACGGACGTGCCAACTATGTTATAAAATCTTCAATTTTAAATAAGTGGACTGTATGGAAGATAAGGCTGGATAAAGGATGAAGGACAGGAAAGGGCTAGAATTGATAGTGTACGGTGCAATGACCGTTCATAGCAATTCAGCATTTTCTACACTATATGAAACGCCGCAGCCGGTGGCGTTGAACGGCAGTTCACATAACAACCGTGTCGCGTTCATACATTTTTAAGCACAATATCATTTAGTTAGCATTATATTTTTAGAAATAAAGTTTTTATTATTATTTTATATTTAAATTACAAAAACCCGCCGACGGATAGAAAGAAGAGACACAATACCTGCAACTCTTCTCCTGGAGCACACAGTCCATTCATTCTCTTATCTTTCACACTCGCGGGGGCGCGCGTTTATTAGACTTAATTGTCGGGATTTTATTTAGATTGTTGTCAACACTCCTGCTCAAACCACACGGGGACGATTTGCAACGAACAATGGCGCCGTAGCCCAGTGTTAACACAGAGGCGGGTGCAATGTAACAAGGTAAAAAAAATGGATAGGAACTTTTTTTTATGTCAGATATCGACAGACGAGCTTGAGGTTCACTTGATGGTAGGTGGTACCTCAGCCACAGAACATCTGTCAATGATGCGCTGTCAAATTGGGAATTTAATTGTAATTTAAGTATTATATATAATATTATAATATGTATAAATATTTTGGCGCTACAACTCTTGTCGCCGTGATCCTTTAGTCTTGATTTCTAAGATTATTTCAGACAACAATAAAAATGTCATTGGGCTTCCAAAGCATTTAATTAGTAATTACTTCAACTTAACTAAAATACATCTATACATAAAATATAAAAATACTTAAATAATTCACCAACTCATTATGATTTACATTTTGTAGTACACTTTGAGATGGGTACCAGGTTCGAATCCTGCCGGATTAAGCAATTTTATAATTTTCTAGACATGTATTCGTTACTCTGGGCACGGTTAAGAATACTGAATTTCCGACCAGTAGACAAATCATCGTTCAGAGATTGAAAAGTCGTGCAGAGCATATTACGCGTATTGATTTACGTCTATTGATATAATTTGAAAACACGAGAAAACGGTCGACAAAATTTTGTCGTTGTTGTCATGCTAGGCCGGCTGGTAAGTAAATATTTAGTTAGTTGCTTCCGAGACAGTAAACGAGTGTGCGCTGTATATATTATCTGGGTCGGATTTAGCGTTGTCCTCGAGCAACAATAGAATAGAGGCCCCGTGGCCCCAAATTATTTTCATGATATCAATGTTTGTACAAAGTACAGTATGTAAAGGTAAAACAGCGAAAAATAATATCAAAGGAAATGTTGTTTACTAGTGTTTATTCGTCGGAATTTGAAAGCTTTTTTTCCGAAATATCTTTTGTGCAGGCCCGAGATAGTAGGCCCGGATTCCCATCCCCTCAATCCGGTCCTGTATATTATTATTATTGGAACGGAGTGAGCGAAGATCCCAAGGAACGACTCAAATGTCATTTATGTTTCTGAGCAGATATCAGCAACCACTTGGCCGATTTGTTTTTTTTGTATCTAAATAAACGACAGGAAATTACTGAGGTTATTTACGAATTTTCATTTTTGGCCCATATATTTTTTTTGGTTTTTCACCGAAACTTTGGTAATGATAACTCCGCTCCAATATGCCGTTGCAGGGCATTACGGCTAGCACTGCGGCATTTATTTTGTTTTTTTTTTAAATGTTTGATCCTGATATCAATCGTGTACTACTCTAATATTGTCTTGACATTTTTTGAAACTTTTTGAAACTTTAATTCACTTTGAAACTTAAATATTACTTTTATTCGTGGCAAAAAACAGCGTGGTGAGTTTTCCAAAACTTAACCTTTAAACCTTATTGGCCTTTTCATCGAAAGTGAACCTTCTTATGAATAAACGATATTATATTCTAATTATTTCTTATTAAAATCTATATCCTTATATAAATTCCATCTGAGGTTTTATGTAAGCTGGGCGGATCGTGGTTGTGCTTCAAGTCGTAGAAAACTAAAGTGCCACTCGAGTCGAAGCGGAGTCTTGCGCCGCACGTTGAATGTTTCTTCACACAGTGCCAGTACCTATGATCATTTGTCGTTTGACTGAATGTGTACTTTTGTAGCAGCAGGTACGGTTTTTTTCCTGATCCGATCCTTATTATCTCGTACTGAGGTTCTAAAAATATATAAATGTCATTTTAACTTTATATACCAATCTATATTAGGTAAGCACACAACAACCACACCCACACTCACATACACACACACATTCACCTCTTAAATCTATCATTGTTAACTTTTTGTGTTTCTATCATATTATATTATAATAATAGAATTATTCTTATTGTTTTGTAATCATGTTATAATCCTATACTGGCATAATGTATAATTATTTGTAAGTCTATTTTGTTATGTAATAAAAGCTGTTGAATTAGTAAATAAATAAATAAATATTACATCACATGAACTTAGCTGGGATATTAAAAGAGCTGTTGTATAGCGTTAAGGCTAGTATTTATACTATCTAGTATTTATTTTGATTTTTTTTAATTATTTTATCCCGACAATCATCATGCCTATTATATACTCTGATATTATGCTGACATTTATCTATATTACCTTTTTGGTATTTTTTTTTAGTTCAGTATTAGTTTTAAGACTAAACGTTTATTTGGTGAAAAAAGTCTATAGCTGAAAAACAACGGCATGAGTTACCAAAACTTGATCACATTTGGCTGAGTCCAGTGGCCTTTTCATCGAAAATGAATAAACGTTTACTTTAATTATTTTATTCGAATTTTTTTTTAAATATAACTGTCTATATCTTTATATAAATTCCGTCTGATATTTTATGTAAGGTGGGCGGATCGTGGTTGTGCTTCAAGTCGTAGAAAACTAAAGTGCCACTCGAGTCGAAGCGGAGTCTTGCGCCGCACGTTGAATATTTCTTCACACAGTGCCAGTACCGATGATCACTTGTCGTTTGACTGAATGTGTACTTTTGTAGCAGCAGGTAGGGTTTTTTTCCTGATCCGATCCTTATTATCTCGTACTGAGGTTCTAAAAATATATAAAAGTCATATTAACTTCATATAATAATCTATAAATATTACATCAATATGAACTTAGTTGGGATATTAAAAGAACCATTGTGAAGCCTAGTATTTATTTTGTTTTTTTTTATTATTTGATCCCGACAATCATCGTGCCCATTATATACTCTGATATTGTGTAGACAGCAATATAACCTTTTTGGTATTTTTTTTATTTCAATATTAGTTTTCAGACAGAACGTCCATTTGGTGACTAAACAACGGCATGAATTTGCCAAAACTTGGCCACATTTGGCTGAGTCCAGTGGCCTTTTCATCGAAAGAGAACATTCTTATGAATAAACGCTATTATATTTTAATTATTTGTATATATAAAATGTAAACTATCTATTTCTTTATATAAATTCCATCTGAGGTTTTATGTAAGGTGGGCGGATCGTGGTTGTGCTTCAAATCGTAGAAAACTAAAGTGCCACTCGAGTCGAAGCGGAGTCTTGCGCCGCACGTTGAATATTTCTTCACACAGTTCCAGTACCGATTATCACTTGTCGTTTGACTGAATGTGTACTTTTGTAGCAGCAGGTACGGATTTTTTCCTGATCCGATCCTTATTATCTCGTACTGAGGTTCTAAAAATATATAAATGTCATTTTAACTATATACCACTCTATTACACGCAAGCACACATACAACCACACCCACACTCACCTACACATACACAGTACACACACATTCACCTCTTAAATCTCTCATTGTTAAACTTTTTGTATTTCTAATATAATATAATAGTAGATGTATTCTTATTGTTTTGTAATCATGTTATAATAATATACTGGCATAATGTATAATTATTATTTGTAAGTCTATTTTGTTATGTAATAAAAGCTGTTGGATAAGTAAATAAATACATATTACATCACATGAACTTAACTGGGATATTAAAAGAACCGTTGTAAAGCGTTAAGGCTAGCATTTATACCACATAGTATTTATTTTGTTTTTTTTTAATTTATTTATCCCGACAATCATCATGCCTATTATATACTGTGATATTGTGAAGACAATAATATTACCTTTTTGGTATTTTTTAAACTTAAATATTAGTTTTAAGACTGAAGGTCCATTTGGTGACTAAACTATAGACAACAACGGCATGAGTTTGCCAAAACTTGGCCACATTTGGCTGAGTCCAGTGGCCTTTTCATCGAAAATGAAACTTCTGATGAATAAACGTTTACTTTAATTATTTTATCCGAAATATTTTTATAATATAAAATGTAAACTGTCTAGTATATCTTTATATAAATTCCGTCTGATATTTTATGTAAGGTGGGGCGGATCGTGGTTGTGCTTCAAGTCGTAGAAAACTAAATTGCCGCTCGAATCGAAGCGGAGTCTTGCGCCGCACGTTGAATGTTTCTTCACACAGTGCCATTACCTATGATCACTTGTCGTTTGACTGAATGTGTACTTTTCTAGCAGCAAGTACGGTATTTTTCCTGATCCGATCCTTATTATCTCGTATGAAGTTCTAAAAATATATAAAAGTCATTTTAACTTTATATACAAATCTATAAATACTACATCACATGAACGTAGCTGGGATATTAAAAGAACCTTTGTAAAGCGTGAAGGCTAGCATTTATACCACCTAGTTTTATTATTTGATCCCGACAATCATCGTGCCTTTTATATACTCTGATATTAAGTTGACATTTATGTTACCCTTTTGGGTTTTTTTAACTTAAATATTAGTTTTAAGACTGAATGCCCATTTGGTGACTAAACTATAGCTGAAAAACAACGGCATGAGTTTGCTAAAACTTGGCCACATTTGACTGAGTCCAGTGGCCTTTTCATCGAAAAAGAACTTTCTGAATAATAACACCGGCACACAAAAAAAAAAAATTGTCTGTACACCGGGCGCCACCTATCTACGGGTATGTTTTTCGACCCGCTGAATACGAATTTCAAGTCAGTTTAGGCCGTCCAGCCTTCAGTTTCGAGTAAATTGCAAAAAACCCCAAAAAATAGCGAAAATTACTGTATTAGCGGTATTGTACTGTTTCATTCTCAAATGATCTACGACGTGTATACCTCTTCTTCCACCTTTTCCTTTGTTTAGTAAACATTTGCCATCGTGTTGGGATTTCAACTTCTTCGATGTGCAGACTTCATTTCGTTGCATGATCGCTTGTTCTTGCAACCAGGGCACCTCCTCGGGGTGACGGTGGGCAACAGAACCATCTGGCAGAGTCCCTGGGTGAACAGCGTGTATGCCGTCATGGCAGGTACAAGTGATGAGTACTTTACGATGCAGGGATTTGTAAACCCAGTATCGGCGTCTGGTCAGGGTGAGAAAGCAGGCCCGCAGGCGTCGTCATCCAGCGACTGCAGCTCTTCAGTAGTGGGAAACTTGGCTACTGGAGAGTATACTATTACAAGAAGCAATTCCTATCTATGCAATAAGAATCCTGATCTATTTTGTTACGTTTGTGGGGAGTTTGAGCCGGTAAATATTCTTGCCAAAACATCGAATTTTCGCTATTTTTTGGGGTTTTTTGCAATTTACTTGAAACTGAAGGCTGGACGGCCTAGACTGACTTGAAATTCGTATTCAGCGGGTCGAAAAACATGCCCGTAGATAGGTGGCGCCCGGTGTACAGACAATTTTTTTTTTGTGTGCCGGTGTAATCGTTTAATTTAATTATTTTATTCGAAATATTTTTGTAATACAAAATGTAAACTGTCTATATCTTTATATACATTCCATCTGAGGTTTTATGTAAGCTGGGCGGATCGTGATTGTGCTTCAAGTCGTAGAAAACTAAATTGCCGCTCGAATCGAAGCGGAGTCTTGCGCCACACATGAAGCGTTTCTTGATACAGTGCCAGTACCGTTGATCACTTGTCGTTTGACAGAATGTGTAGTTTTGCACAAGCATGTATGGTTTCCTTACTCCTCCGATTTTTATAATCTCGTAATGGGGTTCTAAAAATATATAAATGTAATTTTAATTTTAGATAATATACATATTATACCAAACTAGAAATAGTATATCAATATGAACTTAGTTGGGATAATAAAGATCCATTGTGAAGCGTTGCTAGTACTGCGGTCACCTAGTATTTATTTTGGTATTTTTTAATTAATTGATCCAGACAGTCATCGTGCCCACTATATACTCTGATATTGTGTTGACATTTATATTATCTTATTTTGGTATTTGTTTAATTCACTTTTTTAGTTTTAAGACTGAACGTCCGTATAGTGACTAAATTATAGCTGAAAAACAACGGCATGAGTTTGCCAAAACTTGGCCACATTCGGCTAAATCCTGTGGCCTTTTCATCGAAATTGACCTTTCTGATTTATTTACAGTATTATATTCTATTTATTATTTATGTATAAAAAATGTAAACTGTCTATATCTTTATATAAATTCCATTTGGGGTTTTATGTAAGGTGGGTGGATCGTGGTTGTGCTTCAAGTGGTAGAAAACTAAATTGCCACTCGAATCGAAGCGGAGTCTTGCGCTGCACGTTGAATGTTTCTTTACACAGTGCCAGTACCGATGATCACTTGTCGTTTGAGCGAATGTGTAGTTTTGTACAAGCATGTATGGTTTCCTTAGTCCTCCGATTCTTATAATCTCGTAATGGGGTTCTAAAATACATAAATGTAATTATTATAACTTTATATACTAATCTGGAAATATTATGACAATATTATTAATCATTTTTTAAAAATTGACGGGCTCGTTGGCGCCTTCAAGGCAGTGACCCAAGGTAGTTGAATTGAACCGAAGAATGTATGACGATTTTTATTATTTTCGAGATATTAAGATTTTTGTTTTTTTTTTTCGTTAGCCAAATCATTTTTAGATCTTGAAGTCTTAGACCTTTAAAATGTAAACATTATTATACCTACTAGTTTCGAGTTTTAGAAAAAAATATGTATTCGATTTTTTTTATAATCACCTCACTATCTTTGAACAAGAAACAAAGTATAATGTTGAAAGTTTTGTTTCTAATATTGTACGATAACCTACTATACGATACTACTATTCATACTAACTATTGTTAAATATTTATTATAAAAAAAACACACTCACTCTCACACTATTATATGTAATACGTTTTTTTGATAGATATCGACAGACGAGAACATCAGTCAATGATGCGCTGTCGACCTACTTTTTATTTCGAGCATTCGGAAATACATAGACTGAAACCGAAACGCGCAATGTGCACTTAACGGTTTTTCCATCTATTATATTTGGAGTAAGTAAAACTGGTACATGAATAAAACATTTGTAAGGAATAATGAATTTTAATTACAAACATTGAAAACGATACTTAAAATTAGACACACAAAGCCAGGTTACTTAAAATTAGACACAAGTAAAAGTAATGTTTTACAAAAAATGGTAAGTTTACATTTTTATAATTATAAAAATTATTGATATTAAAATATTTGATATTTTCACTGTGTGACTCAATGGAATACGCATCCTAAACTCCGAAGATCACAGGTTCGAGTTCCGGGAAACAAGATAAAAAAAATCTATGACGAGCGGCGTAGGTACAGAACACTTGTCTCAGACAAGGCAGGGCCGGATTTAGGAAAAGGCATCCGAGGCATACCTACAGAATTCGGAAAAAATCTTTCAAATTCCGACGGACACACTAGTAAACAACTTTTCCCTTGATATTATTTTCGTACTGTACTTTGTACATATCATATTGTTAACATGTTTGTTTACCTTTATTGCCCCAAGGGCTCCACACCTATCAATCCAGCCCTGCTTGTCTGCAAGACAAAAACAGAAATATATCTGCCCCATGGAGCTTTGGAAATCACATATATACAATTATACATATAAAACCAATTCTTGTTAGTTAGTACACCATTTATAACTCAAGAACGGCTGCACCGATTTTCATGATATCTTATTAATTGGATTATATGTCCCGAATAACATTTAAAATCTCGAAAAATATGAAGAAAATTAAATATTTTAAAATAAATTCGATTCGCAACTCCGCCATCTTTCGCAATTCATACACGCTTATTTGTAGCATATTCAAATCTAGAAATATATTATATATTGGTCCGCTAGTTTTAAATAAACATTCAATTATCAAATGGACGCTGTTAAGCAATACAGTGTCAACCCACAAAATGATAAAAATGTAAATTTTGATACCAATCGCTTCCTTATGAGCTGGAGTACATATATCATTTATATCGTTTTAACAGCAAAAATATTGAAAAATCTAGTTGGCACGAAACCCTACCATGCTTAGAATATTCGACAATAATGCTCTAAATTCTATTACTTTGATTGCTACCAAGAAAAACGATATGCATTTAGTGTCATAATAATAATTACAAAAAAATCTATTATTTATGTCATATTTTAAAAGAAATTTTATAAAACCTAATTAAAACTTCAAACTCAGTTTTCTCAAAATGGCAACCATGTGGCTTGACACTGTATTGTTTAACAGCGTCCAAATATGGTATTAACTTTTTTAAAATTTAACGTAGAATCCTGAAGGCAGTTTCATTAAATTTGGTGGAGGATGAGTATGTCTCGTATCAGCCATTAGCACCTTTTTCTCTCTATTTATTTTTAAGTTAGCGTTACACTTTGCACTATTTCTCTTTGAACACTTCAAATAGAGGTTCTTACCACACGTTCGTCCTTGATATGAAAAGGTATGTTCTTGATACATAATTACGCTCCTACCGCCAACGAATGTTATTTCTTCGCAATCTTAAACAAAATAGAAATAGTTAAGAGCAGGGACTGAATACCGGCTAATTTACTATGGGAGTTATACCGGTATAATAAAGGTTTTTGTTGATATTCTTTCGTTTTTATTCATATTTACTGAAAAAAATTACTGTGGTAAGTTAAGTGTGTATTGCTCTTTAAAACTAATATCATGGTATCTCAGTCAGACACGTATTTTGGAAAATAAAAATTAACCGGTTTCTTATTATTATATTTAAGACTAAAAATTACAAAGCGTTCAAGAATTTTTTCAACTATTTTGCATATATTTATTTATTAAAACTAATTTTATAAAATGCAATTATAGATCGATAAAAATAGATGCTTGTACATAATATATGAATTCGCTAAAATCCAATGCCAATTGGCACGTACCTACAATCTACATATAATATATATGTATTTTTATATATACTGTATAAATATTATGTATTTTTTCATGCCAAAGTTTTATTAAAACTTTCCACCAGTCAACTACACTATAAGACTTTTGATGTTTAAGTTAATTTTCACCTTTGTTGATATGCAAACGCGCGGGACAGTTTGAAGTTTTTTTCTTAGAACAGCAAAGATAGAATACTCTTTTACTTGGAACTCCGGAATATGAAAACGTGTAGTTGCGATACCTCACGAGAGTTCTTCCAGACGCTACTTTTATTTCTTCATAGGTTCGATCCCTGTGAACACATGTGTAGAGCCCCTATATATTCCTATGACACTCAGCGTTATAATTGGCCAATTAACTCAATATTGTAATAAATTATAGAACATCAGAATATTAGGTATTATTCTAAATTATAAACAATACAAACTACTTTAAGTTTCATCATATTTTTTATAGACTTTTAAGAAGATATTTAATATAAGTTGTTTAAGAATAGAGTTTAAAAAACTATTGCAGACAATAAAAAAGAAATACTCAAATAACTTACACACTAAATATAATTTTGTAAAGTGCACCTTGTACATAAAACTATATTTTATAAACACCTTATCGCCTGGCGGCGATTTAAACAAGCAAATTTAAAATATAAGTACACAAGTATGTTCTTCAATTTTAAGTAGACATAAAAAATTATATTAATTTACTCAGTTATATTTGGATAAACGCACGCGTATCTTCTCTACGTTCATTCTCTACATTGATAGTACAGTCCTGACGACAATTTCCTAAAAACCGGAGGCGTGTGTGTGTGATCGGAATAAGACTCCAAAATCCTACCATCTCTGCTCAGTTTCAAACGCGCATTACATTTACGCGTATACTTTTTTGTACACTTCAAATACATATTTTTACTGTCTTTTGGGCCGTGAAACGAAAATGTATGGCCCCCATATTTTATGAGTTTGCCACCGCTCATCAAAGTTATTACTTCGTAATCTAAACCTATAAACAAAACAATGCTGTTAAAGTTGGGCATTATTGTTACAATTTCCATATTTAAATTTAATTTAGGTATCTAAAGACCAATGTATTAAGTGTCGCCATTAACCCTTTCGTTACAATCACCCGTTAGATGGGTAGATAAAAATTGAAAAAAAAATACCTCAAAACAAACGATGTTTTTTTTTATTATACAAAAACAATAAAAACGACGTACATACACGTACGTTAATTAAAACGCGAGTTACAGATAAACAGAAATAGCTGTAACTAAAATATAATTATTTTTATCAAATTTTAAGTAGATATTAAATATAATGTGTATAAAATAGAGTTAAAAAACTATTGCATACAATAAAAAAGAAATACATAATTAACATACACATTAAATATATTTTTTTAAGGCGCACCTTGTACATAAAATTAAATTTTATAAGCACCTTACCGCCTGGCGGCGATTTCTGCCAGATATTAAAAAAGTAACAATAGAATGGATAGGTTTTGGCATTTAAGGTATAAAAATCAAAATAAAAGTAACTTAATCCTGATATATACTTAAAGCTAACCTTTAGTTCTCAAAAACTGTCCTAGCTGGTATTTAACTTCCATTTCAGGACAACATGTGCAACCCTGGGCCACACCTCTGCCCCCCAACCGAGAGATACACACGAAGTCCAGAGGCCCCCATCGATTTTTGAACGCTTGCTGTCAGCAGACTATTTGCTCTATTTGAAAAAATCAAAAACCAAAATGCTGCTTAAACTATCTACATATAATGCGATACGATAAAATAAAAAATCAAAATAAAATTAAGGCTGTGAAAAACACCAGTAAAGTCGTGAAAAATGGTCAAGGAAGTACAGTTACATACGGTAGTCTAAAAAAAATGCAATATTGGGTATCTAATGTATTTATTCCCAGGTCCCGGGAGGTGCCTATAATATTATAACTGAGGGTGGGCGTAACTCGGACTATAGGGTTCAACGGTTACAAATGTAGCTCCAAAGTTGGCGTTGGGGGCCACTAGACCCCAGGTGTATGAGAAGGGTTAATAGTTAATATCTCAGATTAAATAAAAAAGGCAGATGGAGCGCACCGAACACGCGAGTGAGGGAATCAAAGATAATACAAAATCAAAACATAATACAATCTCGCGGCAGTGCTAAACGAACCGTCGTATTGTGTACACGTCACAAGTGATTCGTTATTTTATGATAAAAAATGCCGTCTTGTGTTTTTAAACATTGCAAAAATTGTTCCCAAAAACAAAAAAAAGAAGATGGAATAACATTTCACAGGTAACTATCGATTATTGGACTGTTTTTTTATTATTTAATAACTCGAAAAATTTAGGGTTGTCATGGAAACAAAACCTCAACAATAGTTCGTCTGTGTTGCCAGCTTTCATCGAAATATTTTTCCCTTCAATTAGGCAAACAATGTAGGCATTATTTTTGCTTTTAGTGTTGCTGACTGCTTTATGAAGGAATTTGTGTGCAAAATATTGTTCTAAGTCTGTATATCATTTTCGTTTGTAATTCCGAAATCTGTAATTTGAGGATTAATGAATAAAGTAATGTGGTAGTTTAATTATATTATTTATACGAAAGTGAATTGTTTTTCAAGGTGATTATAAACTTCTTTGTTATATACGTGACCGAATTATTGGAACGGTATAAGACTTATATATTATTATATTTACAAGAATTTTATGATTTTTCAGATTGCCGACTGATGTTCTTCACACAGATTTGATCACAGAGTGAATCTGATTAAGTTATTAATAGAAAAGTATTTAATGGTACGATTGCACCATCTAGCAAAATTAGAGACTAATTCTCGACATTTAGACGCTAAACGACAATATTATAAGAAATTAGTGCTAAATAAAGGTTGTTAAGAATTTTAAATATGTTTTAAAAGAGTTTTATATATGTAATAAAAAATGAATTACCTATGATTTTAAATTTGAAATTCCCGTATAAATAAATAAATATGTAAAAAAAAGGGAAAAAAAACTCAAGGATTTTTCTTGTCTCGTATAAATATTAATTTATTTATATCAGACCAATGTTAATCGATATTTTACATTAAAATTAAATAAAACTTTATAATAAACTGACAAGATATTTAAAATATTTATATTATTAATTAATATAAGGTAATGGCTAAGTAGTAATATTTTACATATATTTTATACTTTTAAACTTAATTTATAAATATAAAAACAAACATAAAACATGTAAATATTTATTTTGCTATTTATCTATCCAAATACTACTTTTATAAAAAATAAGATTTAAAAAATACGGGGAGTTTTTACTGTTTGTGGTATCATTACACGCACACAAATGCACGTGTCCCTACAGTGCCGCTGACAGTTGTCAAGCACACATGAAATGTCAAGCGGCCGTATAATTTTGTTCCGTAGGTTCAATCTGTCTTTTTTTATTTAATCTGAGGTTAATATATATATATAAGATAGTTATTTCAACTTGAATCTAATAAAATAAAACCATGAGTTTCGTCTGATAACAGAGAAACGACATTTAAAGTTTTTTATTCGATTCTCTTTTACATGAAATTAATTATCACATTCAATTACTAAGAAAGAAATATATCTATTTTACAATATTATTTTTACATGAAGCTTTCAATCAACTGACATTGAAAATGTCAGATAAAAAAATTAACTGCAAAGAAAATAGGTTTTATTTTCTTTATATATATTTAACTATTAATAGACTGATATATCTACTTCAATACAATCCATTAGAGAAGACTATCAGGTTGCTTATCATAATAAATAACTATTTCAATAAAAGAACGGGTTACCAGGATTTTCTATATCAACACATATCCCAGATACAATGGTTAAAACGGGCGGAGGGTGGTTGTGTACACCAAAAGTAGATATAATCTCATGTTCCTTGGTGAGTTTCAAACGGGCTATACATTTACTTTGGTGCTTTCTCGCGCATATCAAATAGTCTATCGAGTTCCCCTTTCGATTGTAGTGGAATAAATAATCTCGATACAGGACATGTTTTCGGCCGTTGGCCATAAATATCTCTACCGGGTGCTCTGAAAGTGGAGATATATTTTAAAATCAGTATTCAGTGCTTATCAAATTAACTTCCCTCCACTTCTTTATGGATTATGGCTTGTATGGTGATCTCACCATTGCTGTGTATGTACTTAGATAAATATTATGTACTTTATAATTTTTTTTATGTATTATAGGCAGGCGACCACAATCCCACTTGGTGGAATTGAGGTCCTTTCCTCAACTGCAAGATTTCTACCCGAATCGGACTTACGGACAAATTATATACGATTCAATGGCGAATGCAGTAGTGATAGGGTTGCCGAGCATGATAATCCCTGTATAAGTATTAACCAAAGGATTGATAAAAAGGCCACTTCCGGTAATTTTTTTAGTCTGCTACCCGGATTAGACTTATGATTAAAATTGAAATGAGAGGGGAGGATCAGGGCTTTAAAGAAATCCCCCCATCCTGTTAGGGGCGGCGGCAGCCACCCCTAAGTGTGACCCATTTTCGTAGGTTTCTACCCGGATCGAAATTACGTTTTTTTTTTTAAATTGTAGCTTGTACCTTCCTGAACATAAAAAAATAGAGTTGGCAGCCCTGTCTGGTCTTGACCGAAAAGACAGCCTTTTTGGTCAAGTTGGACTCTTGGAGCTCCAAGTTAACCGATTTCTAATTTCGATCGCAATCAAATAACCCTCATCGAACTTACGCTTTCTTTTAATTAAAATTTGTAGATCGAATCTTAAAACTGGGTTGCCACCTCTGGCCTTGACTGGAAATTTTTCTGCCAGCGACTTATGGCGTCAATATAAACTTATATGAATTTGAAGAGAATCGAAGCAGTTCATGATAAAATTGTAAAAAATGTTGGTTCACAATTAAATAATAATAAAAAAAACATACGATAATTTTTATTCATATACAAGATGGACAAACAAATCTTAATTTTAAGTTTTATACATTCATATACTATCTTGAATGTTTTTTTTTAAATCCATGATAGTGCATTCGGTTTCTATAATTAGATGCTTTCAATACTTGTAGTCCTTTTAAAGGCCCATTTACATGATGCAAGTTTCTCGCCTGTTGCATACAAATAAACTGAAGCAATAAATGACTTGCTTGTTTAGACCATAAACAACGTAGCATTCTTGATCTGTCATACAAGTTTTGTTTCAATACTATTCATGGTGAAAACAACACATAATATCCGTTGCTTATAATTTTTTGAAGTCATTTATTGCTCTTGTACAAGAAAATGGCATCACATAAATTAGCCCTGAATTCTAACATACATTCCGTTACGCATTTTCATCAATATCGGTGGACTGTGGTTGTGATCCGTGTTTGAGAAGAGAAGTTTCCCTTTGCCATCAAACTTAATGCAGGCTCGACACTTTGATTTTATTCTACTTGAACAACAGTAATGCTTTGTTTTCTCTGTTATGTAACGACTTGAATATGTATATTTTTTATACAACACTAGCCTTATACCGTTGGACATAACTATATTTTCACAAATGGAATCTGAAAAACGATTTATTAAATTATGGAATCTACGTACCTAAAGTAATTAAGAATACATTTCAAGCTTAAATGAAAATAAAAAAAAAGACACTTTCATTTTTTATTTTGACTTTTAAAAAGAGTGCGCCTTGTGGCGCGTGGGCATGTCAGTAATTAAGTACTCGTAGCGATGTGGCTACGCTTATGACGTCATGCTACGTAACTGTAAGCTAATAAATAAAACAAAGTCATGTTAGTTACACCATTTATAAATCAAGAACGACTGCACTGATTTTAATGCTATCTTATTAGTTGAGTTCCTCTGTATCCCAAATTACAGAATTACTATTAAAATATAGGAAAAAATCAGGAAAATGTGCAGAATATCATTTTATTACTTAATTAATTTTCAAATAAATCTGAGTCGTAACTCCGCCATCTTCCGCAGTTAACAGCCCACGTCATGCACGCTTATAGCTTATTTGTAATAATTGATATTCACTTCAAATCTGACTGAACAGAAGTGGGAAAATAGAATATTCAAATCTATAAATATTTTTTATTTTGAAGCCAACATTCTGGCAGGACAACGTCTGTAGGGTCCGCTAGTATCTTTATATAACAAAGTCGAGTTAGTTACACCATTTACGCGAATTGTAGCACGCCGATCTAGAAAAAGCCTATTCACTCGCGCCTTTAAAAGATCCAAATCATAGTGATCCGAAAACAGTCGCTACTGGAAGTTTATTCCACTCCTTTGCTTAGACAAAAAATCTTTTTGGTCAAGTATACATGACAAACTCGATGAAAGCGTGTATGTTATTGTGTGAAGAAATTAATAGTTATATATTTTTTATTTCATTGTATTAACTACCTAGCTGTACTCGGCATGCGTTTCAATACCATAATACGTCAATTAAAAAAGTGTATTTATTGTTTGCCAGGAACCTTCGCGGGCGTATGCAGAACAATTCACTAACATAATAATCGGACGAATAGTTTAGGAGTACATGAAGGACAAACTTATAAACTTACAATGATTTTTATTCATATAGAAGATGGATAATTAATCTAAATGAATCAAATGAATCTTAATTATAAGTTTTATACATTCATAATATAGTATTTAAAATACTCATACATTCGGTATCTATGCATATAATAGCATGCTTTCAATACTTGTAGTCCGCCAATTTACACGATGCAAGTTTCTTGCCTGTTGCATACAAATAAACTGAAGCAATAAATGACTAGCTTGTTTAGACCATAAACAATACGTAGCATTCTTGATATGTCATACAAGTTTTGTATTTTTGTTTCAATACTATTCATGGTTTAAATAGCACATAATATCCATTGTTTATAAAAGTCAATTATTGCTCCTGTAGGTACGTATGTACAAGAAAATGGCATCACGTAAATTAGCCTTGAATCTTAACATACGTTCCGTTACGCATTTTCTTCAATATCGGTGGACTGTGGTTGTGATCCGTGTTTGAGAAGACAAGTTTCCCTTTGCCATCAAACTTAATGCAAGCTTGACACTCTCCTTGTTTTCTCCTTGAACAACAGAAACGCTTTGTTTTCGCTGTTATATAACGACTTGAATATGTATATTTTTTATACATCAATAGCCTTACACCGTTAGACATAACTATATTTTCATAAATAGAATCTGAAAAATGAATACAGTTACGTACCTCTAAAGGAATTATTACATTTCAAGCTAAAATGAAAATAAAAAAGATGAAATTTTCATTTATTATTTTAAAAGATGCCCACGTCAATAACTGAGTACTCGTAGCGATGTCGCTACGCATGTGACGTCATGCTATGTATCTGCTATGCTATGGAGCTATGGAGGGTAGCAGGGGTACCTCTACTCTCCATATAGTTTACATACCGAGCATGCGCACTTTCTTATATTCACGATCCCATCAGACACAACAGCAATGTTCGGTCCTTTATTATCACACGGTATACTTATCTCTGATCTCTCTGACACTCATTTCCGGACGCGTTGAAATTGAAATCTTTAAAATTAGTATACCCCTATTAGGACCGAATAATAATTTTTAATGCTGATATAATTTTTTTTCTATTATCGAATCTAGTTAAAGTAACTAGTTTTGACATACCTGTTTATACCTGTCTACCCAGTAGTTCGTCCAGGTAAATAATAGTCTACCCTACGTCGGCACATTCTATATGTTCTATACTTTAAGTCCAGTATAAAATTTTATTATTATCTTCATTTTGCAACAATTTTTGAAAAATCATTTTTTAACCGACCATCAGGTGGTCAAACATCTGCCTATTATGCATTAAAAAAACCTTTTACTGAATAATTATTATATTTTCACATATTTCCCACAGGGCAACTTCATAATATAGGGTGGTCGGTGATTATGTTCTGTATGAGCAAATAAAAGCTCGCCCTCCTTATTAACACGCAAATTCGCCGTACATTTGTTCGATAACCTCATAGAACAGCTTAAGTACTTGGTATTTACGGTCTCCCTTCGAAACGAGAAAGTGTAGCCCTGATATTTTACCAGTCTTTTTCCACTCGCCATTACTATAACTTCATAACCATCTAAAATACAGAAAATATCAATTATTACCATAATTTTATACTCGTACGACAAAAGACGTTTCTTGGTCCCTCTTTAAGCTATAATAAAGGAACTGAAAGCAAATAGTCCTATAAAAGGACCTATCTATACTAATATTATAAAGAGGAAAGATTTATATTTTTGTATATAACGAATGAACTTAAAAACTACTGGACCGATTTTAAAAATTCTTTCACCAATAGAAAGCTTATCAGCGAGTTATATAGGCTAACATGGCAACTTTGTGATATTTCAAATCAGACAACTGTCATAATTCAGTCTGCCGCGACCACGGTTGCTGAAAAGCATCCGAAACGTCGGCATAAATAATATAAATAATAAATTGCGTTTTAATCCGTTATAAATTTTATTTAAATTTGTGATACTCGCGTTAATAAAATACGATATAACATAGGCTATTTTTGTGTGTTGTACATCTACATTGCATCCGTGTGAAGTTGCGAGTTGCTAGTATTAAATAATAATATGATACTAATAATTTATATGTACAAAATTGGAAAAATACATACTGCACCCACCCCAAATAAAAAAAGGGGGAACAGGGCAGGAAGAAGAAGATATGTACAAAATTCATGAACACACTGGGGTTTATTATGACAAAATTCAGATTCAGATTGAAAATCAGCAGCTGTCTTTAATGAACAAGTAAGCCGATGTCGAAAAAAGGAGTAGGGATTATAAATACAATACTCTTTAATCCTTAATATTGTCTTTTATTAACGCGAGTATCACACATTTAAATAAAATACTGTATACCGGATTAAAACGCGATTTATTATTTATATTGTTTAAATTATTTATCCCGACGTTTCGGATGCTTTTCAGCAACTGTGGTCGCGGGAAGACAGAAAGATGACAGTTGTCTTTATATATTTGAAATGTCAAAAAAGTTGCCATATTTAATTCAATTAAATTCAAAAATAATTTATTAATTCAGGTAACACAATGTATACCTATGAACGTCAATAAAGAATAATACATATTAAATGCTTCTAATTTTACATTTACTACCAGTTCACAAATCAAGGGCGTAGAGCGGACGAGAAGAACTGGCAAGAAACTCGCCGCCACTCTTTTTAATCGCCAAGTTTATGTTTTACAAATGTTTTGTTTTACAACCATTACATATTAACGCCATCTATTCCTACGGAGTTGATATTTACTGTAATTTTCTATATTATGACAATATTGACTAACGGTGTCCTCTTGTTTTTAAGTATGTTTGATTTGGGGTTTTAGATTTTTAATTACTGGATCCCAGGTGTTGGAGAGTCTCAAACCTTCTTCTCTATTGAAATTGTTTTTTAATTTCAATAGCCTCACGTACTAGTCTGGGAAAGAATCTACTTTCTTTTGCAAGGATTTTCGGTTGGTCGAAACGTATGTAGTGGTTTGGTTTATCCAGAGTGTGTTCAGACCGAAAGATGACAGTTCCGTTACAAAGTATTTTATTATGTGTGATACTCGCGTTAATAAAAGACGATATTAATTTTATGCTATTTACGAAGACTTTCTCGCAAGTTGTTCTCGGGCCTCGTGTGTGTAACTACCTTTAATATTACTGCACAATTTTTATAGTGTCTCATATTTCCCACAGGGCATCTTCATAACATAAGTTGGTGGATGATTGTGTTCTGTATGAGCAAATAAAAACTCACTCTCCTTATTAAGACGCACTTTAGCTGTAC
Source organism: Anthocharis cardamines (assembly GCA_905404175.1). NCBI lineage: Eukaryota > Metazoa > Arthropoda > Insecta > Lepidoptera > Pieridae > Anthocharis > Anthocharis cardamines. The sequence continues at coordinate 10,196,778 of FR989959.1, forward strand.
ATCTGTTCGAAACCCTCAAAGTACAACTCAAGTACTTGGTTTTTGGCGTCTCCTTTCGTAATGAGAACGTGTAACCCTGATATTTTACCACGCTTCTTCCACTTTTCATTACTATAACTTCATAATCATCTAAAATACAGATAATATCAATTAATAATCTATATATGTATAAAAAAGAGATTCCCACCTATATATTGACTCATCACGATATCTCTGGAACCATAAGGCGTAGCGACTTGAAATATGGTAGGAATATTCCTTTCGCCGAGTACAGATCAGCTAAGAACGGATTTTACGAAATTCAACCCACAAGGGGGGTTGCGGGGACAATTGCTAGTCTAATATATAATAGATGGAAAAACCGTGAAGTGCACATTGCGCGTTTCGGTTTCAGTCTATGGATTTCCGAATGCTCGAAGTAAAAAGTAGGTCGACAGCACATGATTGACTGATGTTCTGAGGCTGAGGTATCACATACCATAAATTGAACATCATGCTCGTCTGTTGGTATCTGACGTAAAAGTATATATCTATAGTTTATCATTACCTACACTAACACGGTGCACAGCAAAGTGTAATTACCGAATTCACGTATTTTGGCACTATTTAATCAGTGTTGGCAACCCTGTATTCTGAGAGAGAGCTAGAAGGTTATAAAGAGCTAATTATTTTAGTAAAAAAGAGCTAAATAAAAAAGTATATGAAGTTAACATTTTAATCAATGGATTACGATTTGTTTATCATTTAAGACTAGTAGACATTATCTTATATATAGTACAGGTAAAAAAGTTGCAAACGTCAAAGAAATTATGATAATTATCGTCGTGAGAATAAAAATATCTAAACATATAATAAAACTGCAGAGGTCGAATGTCTGTACATAGAAAAAGAATGCTTAAAACCGAGTCAGGGGGATGTAAGAAGTCATATCGACTTTTTTCAAATTTTTTTGTTACTCTGTCTGCTTGTACGGGCTAATCTCCGAAACTGGTGGACCAATTTACATGAAATTTTGCGTAGTGGTACCATACATCCCTGGTCAACATCTTAGATACTTTTCAACCCGGAAAATTAAAGAGTTCCCAACATATAGGCTTTCTTTCATCGAAATCGGTTGTCGAAAAGAAAAGTTATCATCATTTATGAAGCTCACGCGAACGAAGTCGCTGGCATTAGCTAGTATTAATTAAATCAATGCCATCCATCCACTTGTCCTCGGTTCTTCTTCATTCACCTTTGAATTTTTCTCAGTTGCTAATGTAGCTTTTTTTTTAAATACATCTTCCAGCAATTCGTAGTTGGGACAACATTTTTTGAATCGACTAATAGTCAGAATCGCGTCGGTGGTGTCATTTGTCTGTGTGTTTGAGGGCATTTGTTCGTGACAATACTAAGCTGACTACCCTTTCAACTTCAGCATTTAAGGGCAAGGAAATCATTGAAAGAGAGAAAGAACATAATTCTTTGTAAGGATTGATGTCAACCGCGTTTAAATTACGGTTCCAGGGAATTCGACATTTTAGAGAAATGATTGGGTATTGATAATTCAATATAACAAAAACCTTAAAAAATGGTGTTTTTTCGTGGTATGAAATAAAGCTAGAATTCTATAAAAGAGCTATAGAGCTAAATACGTTTTTTTGGGGTAACTGTTTATAAATTGAGCTGAACTTAGCTCTAAGAGCTAAATCGGCAACTCTGCGTGTAATATGACTCGTGGACAGGGTTTAGTACGTTGCGCTGCTCAAGCTGTTAGCGTACTCCAAAGTATCATCATCAAAGCTACGCGTACGCGGACAGTAGGCTTAGGCACTTTGCAGATGGAGCAACTTTAGTTGAGGCAACTATCAATTTCTATCAGTCTATGATCTATCGTCCGTACAGTGAGATGATGGATATCGAAGAAGCAACACTTGTTCTCATTTTATCTAGTCGCCGCCTTCGACGGCGTCAACGGCCACAAATTTTCTGGATTTAAACCTTTTTGCAAGATCGAGCTCAATTTGTTTAAATACATAAGAAACATAAGAAAAACAAAATAAAGAAAACATAAGAAAGTTTCAAAAATATAGTGATAAGATTATTTATTTTTTAGAATTTCTGTTTACTATAGGTTTAGCCGGTTTAGGAAACCAGCAACTTCACGCAGATGATACAAAATCGACAGTTGGTAGCTGCCGCAAACTGAGTCATCGATTGTAGTGTGTCAACTTAAAGCTGTTGTCTATCATCGGAACTCGCAACTCGAGTTGCTTTTTTTTTTTTCGAAAGGACACTATTGTTTTTGGCACATATTGCCTTTAAAACTAACCGGACTTTTTTGGGCGAACGCTTTAGCGCTCGTCGTGTGTCTGCAACTAGACCAAGGGCGCCCCGTGGGGGGACGAGTTGCCACGTGTTCGCAGTCCCATTGAGATTTATTTTAACAGCGAGTTGCCAGTTACTACATATGCAAAGCACCTAAGGTTTTAAGTGAGATAATGAACTAAAAACTAAAATGAAATATAAACCTATTTGATGATTCTTATCTTTAATTTATTTAATCTATTGAATATTAACATTTGGTTATACAATTCAAATTTTAGTCCAGTTTAACGAAACGTCCATCTGAAAGTTTCTGCAAGTATGGCGGCGAATGGTTATGATCAGTTGACGCGGATACAATGTCTTTATCCGGATTAAGCTTCAGTCTCGCCGGACATTTGGATCTTGTCCTCCTTGAACAGTACAAATACGCATTTTTATTGGATTTCGATCCTTGAAAGGAAAATAAGTAACCTTGGTAGCGTATAAGTGTCTTTCCATTTAATAACTGGATAGCTTCATACTTGGAGTCATCTGAAATCAAGGAGTAAAAGACGATGTAGTGACGATAAATGAAAAAGGCATATTTCATTGGTGAAAGAATGAAAGAGTGAAAAGATGTGGAAAACGACTTTGATGTAATAAAAATATGTAATACTTTCTGATAGATATATTATATGAAGCTACGCGTACGTGGACAGTAGGCTTAGGCACTTTGCAGATGGAGCAACTTTAGTTGAGGCAACTATCAATTTCTATCAGTCTATGATCTATCGTCCGTACAGTGAGATGATGGATATCGAAGAAGCAACACTTGTTCTCATTTTATCTAGTCGCCGCCTTCGACGGCGTCAACGTCCACAAATTATTTGGATTTAAACCCTTTTGCAAGATCGAGCTCAATTTATTAACATACTAGCAACGCGCCCCGGCTTCACACGGATGCAATGTAGATGAACTATACACAAAACATAGCCTATGTTACTCGCTGATAATGTAGCTTTCTATTGGTGAACGAATTTTCAAAATCGGGACAGTAGTTTTTGAGTTTATTCATAACATACAAAAACTCAAAAATACAAATCTTTCCTCTTTATCATATTATAATATAATATTATATTAGTATAGAGTATAGATAAGAAAGTTTCAAAAATATAATGATAAGTTTAATTTTTTTTAGAATGTCTGTTTACTGTAGGTTTAGCCGGTTTAGGAAACCAGCAACTTTACGCAGACGATACAAAATCGACAGTTGATAGTTGCCGCAATTAGAAACTGAGTCATCGATTGCAGCAACTTAAAACTTTTGTCTATCATCGGAACTCGCAACTCGAGTTGCTTTTTTTTTTTTTCGAAAGCACACTATTGTTTTTGGCACATATGGCCTTTAAAACGCCGTGTGTCTGCAATTAGACCAAGGGCGCCCCGTGGAGGGACGAGTTGCTACGTGTTCGCAGTCCCATTGAGATTTATTTTAACAGTGAGTTGCCAGTTACCTACTACATATGCAAAGCACCTAAGGTTTTAAGTGAGATAATGAACTAAAAACCTAACCTTGGTAGCGTATTAGCGTCTTTCCATTAGATAACTGGATAGCTTCATACTTGGAGCCATCTGAAATCAACGAAGTGACGATAAATTAAAAAGGCATGTTTCATTGGTTTATAAGATGTGGAAAACGACTTTGTTGTAATAAAAATACGTAATACTTTCTGATATATTGTATAATAATTCCTCTTAATTTTTATTTATTTTCTATACAATACAGATGAAAAAAAAAACTTAATTTAAATTATCGAGGGTACAATGCTTAAACCAAATACCTAAGTATGAAATTTTATGTAAGATATACAAATAATGTTTCCGTAATTTAATAGGGAGTTGTTAAATAGAGTCAACGCCATGAATCAAGTCCCGTAGCGAAGTCTGAAACTAAACGTGACAGCTCCATAATCTTGTAGTTTGTCAAGAATGCGCGATACGAGTTTATTACGCGCAAAACGTTTTTGGAAAGTCGAGAAATATCAAGTTGATGGGATGTGAAGAAAGTTACACTTCGTACCAAAACATTTTGATAGGCGACAGAGGCGCCGCGGCTATCGGACTTGAGCGGTGGCGTCGACTATAATAGGTACTCTAGTCATCGACAGACGAGCATGAGGTTCACTTGATGGTAGGTGATACACCAGCCACAAGACATCAGTTATTGATGCGCTGTCGACCTACTTTTTTACTTCTAGCATTCGGAAATCCATAGACTGAAACCGAAACGCGCAATGTGCACTTCACGGTTTTTTCATCTATGAACGGTGGTTCATTACCCGGTCGGAATTTCGATATTCCTCCCACCCGATCAATGCCCGAAGTTACAAGACGTGGGGAAAACATGTTTACAGAAAATTATAAATGTGTCGTCCCAGTCTGATTCGAACCCACGACGCGCCAACGAGCCCGTCATAACCATGACAAATAGGTTCGAAATATTGCGTATCTGTCATTAAATTCAAAGATCTAATAAAATTACAGAGAAAGAGCACTAAGAGAGATATTAAACTAATCCTATTAGTGCATTAATTCAGTTATTATGGTGATCTTTTTATAGGCACGTATTACTTATTCGATATGTACAAATATAACCCATTAGATAAGCGTTTTAAAAGTGGTGGCATGTGATTATGGTGTGTATTTATCGGTACAATATTTCCATCCCTTGCCATTACAATACGGGCTGGACATCTAGCAGAAACTCGACGTGAGCAATACACATGTCCATGTATTTTTCTTTGATATGAAAACGAGTACGTGTGCGCTTTGTACAATACAAGTCTCTTGTTTCCGACAAGAGTTATTACACCTTCGTTAGAGTCTGAAATATAAATATTAGTTTATTCAAGTAAACTTTTGAAAGTATTTTTTTGAATTTCATTTTTTTCTACTGAGAAGTGCCAGCAAGAAAATAGATAGTTAATTCGCATTTATAAGAGCAATAATTAAATGCAATAATAATTGACATATTCACGCCAGGGACTGAATACCGGTTAATTTACTATGGGAGTTATACCGGTATTATAAAGGTTTTTTTTTTAATATTCTTTCGTTTTTATTCATATTTACTGAAAAAATTATTGTGATAAGTTTAGTGTGTATTATTCTTTAAAACTAATATCATGGTATCTTAGTCCACGACGTATTTTGGAAAATAAAAATTAACCGGTTTCCGTCCCTGATTCACGCACAAGTGTGCTGCACTGTGCACGCACACAAGCAGCCTTGCCGGTGGAGACAGAGGCTAAACGCGATACCAGCTTAGTACGTGCACTGCTGGAGTTTTGCACACGATTTTGGTGGAATTGCGCCATGCGCCGTACTCGTGAACGGGTGCTATAATATTTTTTTCATTTTCTTTTTATGATTACAGCTAATTACTTCAAGATGCCATATGGAACATGGTGTAATGGTTGCAGCTCCTTACAAACATTTCGTAAAACAAAAAACTTGTCGAATAAAAAGAGTGGCGGAGTGTTTATTGTCCGTTCTACGCCCTTGATTTGAGTTTTATTGTTTTATCAGTATTTGTGTTTAAATAGTACACTGTAAAACACCATTTCAAGTTATTTGAGAACTGCCTGTAAATGTAAAATTAGAAGCACTTAAAATTTTATTTTTATTGACGTTCATAAGTGTACATTATGTTACCTAAATGATTTGATTTGATTTGAATTAAATTATACTGTAGAAAAGGCAACCTTATAGCATAATAGCGAACTACTGTTAAGACACTCCATACATTTTTATTATTGAATAATCACCATATTTTTCTTTCATTTTATACAACAAATGTTCTTTATCTTATTTTTTCATATGCTGACATTCACTTCACTGTGTCGCGGTAATAAATATATTTCCTACGTAATTTAAAATTAACAGATTTAACAAATGAGGCAAAACACATTTTAATTATATTTATTTATCCAAATTTTCTACATTAACCATTTCCAACTTTATTGACGAATTTTATAAAAGAAAATATACATCGATATTCGAAATTATTTGCTATTTTTCTTTGGGACAAGAAAATTGAGAATTTCGCTAACTGTAGCTACTGGGTCGCGGTCTTCAAACTCGGTGGTCTCTTCTTCAATATACTTTTCGGGATTGCTTCTTTTGTATTGACGATAATAGCGAAGAAAATCCGTATCAGTCTCTAAAAAAATACATAATATAAGGGCAAGTCAGGTTAGTTTGGCTCTCCTTGAGATTTTTCCTCTAAAATCTAAAATTAATCACTGACAGAATATCGCTCAGCTTCTTTCCAAGTAGGTACTTATGTATACACAAAACTCATCATAAGTCTGCGTAATTATTGTTATTTATGGGCCTATGTCGATGAGGCTCGCAGACCGACTAATCGCTCTATTGAATGTGAGCGAGCGAGATTGAAATAATTACTTGAGACATGTAAAAAAAAGAGATAGCTGTAGCTTGAACGCGCTCGGAATTAAACAACGTATGTGCCAACACTAATTTATTTCATAACTTTACAATACTTTATTTGATTAAAAAACGGTTTTGAGCAATCTTAAAGACATTTATTCTACATCCTTTAAAATAAATTAAATTAAATAACTCTTAGCCGTTATGCCTTGGGATACAAAAAAGAAAATTCATTGAATCTATTGATATCGTGAAAATTTCATTGAAACATATTTTCCTTTTGAGCGACACTGCAAAGTATAGTCAAAAAACAAATTCCAAAATTTCATATCAATAATCCACAGCCTGAACAAGTTACACGTAATAGAAAAACCGCATTTTTCTCAACATATCCTCTTAATCGCGCGGAAAAATCAACACAATTTGATAAATACACAAGACGCGGGAACACGTACAACTTCCTCCAGTGGTAGGGTTTCCAAATCTTAAAACCGAAAAGCCGGACAGACCTTTTTTTGACGGGCTCGTTGGCGCTTTCGGTAGAACACCTGCCGTGCGCATCGATGGGTCGTGGGTTCGAATCCCACCGGGAGCACATGCTTATAATTTTCTATAAGCATGTTTTCCCCACGTCTGGTAACTTCGGGCATTGATCGGGTGGAAGGAATATCTAAATTCCGACCGGGTAACGAACCACCGTTCATAGATGGAAAAACCGTGAAGTGCATATTGCGCGTTTCGGTTTCAGTCTATGGATTTCCGAATGCCCGAAGTAAAAATTAGGTCGACAGCGCATCATTGACTGATGTTCTGTGGCTGAGGTATCACCTACCATCAAGTGAACCTCATGCTCGTCTGTCGACATCTGACATTAAAAAAAAAACAGCCAGCTTTGCCGGATATTTGGGCAAAAAGGCCGGACGCTTAATTTTAAGTCTTAGTACAACATTTTTTAAATTTCATCATTTACCATAAAATATTCTTAAATTCAAATGAAACAACAATAAAATTTAATGAATCAGTTTTCTTTATTATTAAACATTATAATATTAATTTCAATAAATACAATAGAAGTTGGGTGTAACAACTATTACAATTTTTGAAAATACGCGAGGCCAATGCTAGTCCGCTCACTTGCGCAAGCCGTACAAGGTGAGACAGAGTAGAAACAATTACATGACATATTATGTAAAAAAATTGTCAAATTTAAAAAGCCTAACAAAAGCCGGACACACCATACACTGTATTTTTTGGCCGCACACGTAACCAAAAATCCTGACTGAGTCCGGCTTTATCCGGACACCTGGCAACGCAATCAGCTAGTCCTGTAGGTCTATTACCAAAATCGAACGCAACGAACGGAACGAAACGAAAGAACAAACAACTTCGTATATAACTTATTAAGAAAACATTTGCAATTCTATTTATGATTATAATTACGACCATAGTAATGTTAAACGAAAGACATAATGTCTAAATGCGAAGGACGGATCGATCAGCGGATTCATACCTAATAGGAAAATATACGATTCGTAAGCCGAAACTTCGTATTTTGTTTTGGTAATAGGCCTCCTGCCGGCCTAGCATGACAACCGCGACAAAATTTTGTCGATCGTTTTCTTGTGTTTTAATCGATTATCTCTTTATTTCTTCTGGGTATATACCTAACAATTACACTTAAAACTCGACTTTTAATATCAAAAATAGATATATTTGTCGGTCGAGACATAATATATCGAGATATCTTACATCTTAGTTTGTCTTCTCTCGTCCGCGACATATCTCGTGGCAGTCATGCTAGGCCGGCTGGTTCTGGTTCAGGCTCTTTGTGTTATGATCATTTATCACGCTCCGTTTTAACATGTTATTTGTTTCACTCACTCGTGCCCGCGGGAATGACATCTCATGATAAAGTGAGCAACTGAACTAGACTGAACTACTGAACTAAAAGAAAGATATAGTTCATTTTCTTTACATTCTGAGCATTGCTATTTCGAATGCTTTACATATTACAGCAAGAATGAAGGGCGTTTTAATATTATAATAAAACTTTTTTCTTATTTCTTTTTTTTAACTCGCATTAATAAAAGACAATTACTTTGTAATATCAACAACGGAATTTATGTTTTTTTTCTTAAACGAAATCTTATGAGCGATCCATCAGATTGCCTATGAAGATCGGGTGGATCGTGGTAGTGCATCCCAATTTCACTAACTACTTCTCCATGTGCCATAATCACAACAGCTTTGCATCCGACCGATAGTTTAGATGAGCAATACCACCTTCTATTATTTTTCTTTGAAGAATATGTGAAGCCTTTATACACGAGTATTTTCTTACCTTTGGTCGGGATAAATTCAATATCTGTAAACATTGCCTTATATTTTACTGTGTTACTGTGTAGGTATATATGTATATACATATACTTAATTAGTTATTCTGAAATTAGTACTTAACAGGTTGCCTGTCCCCATATAATTCACTTTATGACATCGTATAATATATATTATGTCTCACTATTTTTTTTTAATTCATTGATTCAAATGTATTTCTGGAGAATAGTTTTAAGTTTTGGAGGTACCTACGTCTTATGGTTTCAATAAAATTTATGATCAATGTATCATATATGATTCATGAATGTGTAAATCTTGGTACTACTGACAAGTAACCTGTTAATATAACATTATACATCAACAAAAAAATATATATATCTATATCAAGTGGTACTATCACCTCAATAAAATCGAAATGGCCTTACCGAAGATTCATTTTTAAATGCTTAATATATGCTCTAAAATTTAGACAATTGTAAGTACAGTTAAAACCGTTTATGACGACATCGTTAAAAACAACATACCGGTTATATCGACCAAAATCAAAGGCCCCGACTGTACTTTATACCTCGAAAACATCACTGGTTGTTACGACTATCGGTTTTTACGACCAAATATGAGTAGTCCCTTCGATGTCGTTATAAAAAATTTTGGCTGTATTTCGTTTATATAATGTAAACTAAGTAGTTCATGTTCATGGTTTAATGAAAGGCTGATATTAATAATAAGAAAGTTGTTTAAAATAGATAATAATTAGAAAGTTGTTTAAAAGCCAAAAAGGGAAAACCGTCAGTTGCAACTATACAACAAAGTAATTCAACGTTCGGAATAAACGATACAACATTTTTGTCGTAGATTCATGAAACTTAGATCAAATTACACAGAAAAAAGTCAAATAATGAGAAAAAAAAACAAAAAAAAGAAAATAAGTCTATTTTGCCGAAATTGTCGCTTATCACTTTTTGGCTGTTAGCCCATCGATATGTAGATAAGGTAAGTGCGTGCTTTCAGTGCGTTATAAGTAAAACACATACATGTTAAATTTTATTTATTACACCAAATAGGCGTACATATTTTTAGACATGAGGCGTCTTTATGTCTAAATTTAAAAACGTATTTACAATGTTTTTTTTATCATTTTTATTTATCGACAGACAAGAATGAGGTTCATTTGATGATAGGTGATAGGCGACATCCCAGCGACAGAACATCAGTCAATGATGCGAAAATAGCATGTTCAAATCTAGCAATAGATATCTTTTATTTTTAAAAGTCTTCATTCTGGCGGGACGTCTGTCAACTCCGATACATATAACGCTTAGCTTCATTTCAAGTACTAACATACAATAATGATTGATTGACTTTTATTTTAAGTAATCATATTAACATTTAAAATCTTATTCATACATCATAAATCAGAAAACAAAAGCGATTACCATCAACACCTTTTGGGAATAAAGACCTTTAACCTTATATTATACTATTTATGAAGGTTTTGATGATAATGCAAAATTTACGACACATTATTATGAATACTTTTGAGTAATTTAATTTATTGATTTAATTAGATAAAGTAATCCATTTTGTTAGAAGATGGCGAATGAGTTATGTTTTATATGTATTTGTATATAAGGTCTACAATCTACATACTACATATATAAGCACTATATAGGCAATGAGTAGTGTATATGAGTTCTACGCAAATAGTTTATCATTACTATCCGTTCTAGCACCAGCCGGCCTAGCATGTGGTCATGCTACGAGATACGTCGCGGACGAGAGAAGACAAATTAAGATGTAAGATATCTCGACATCGACAATTTTGATATAAAAGATATCTCCATCGACAAATGTATCTATTTTTGATATAAAAAGTCGAGTTTTAAGTGTAATTGTCATTTTAGACTCGGAGGAAATAAAGAGATAATCGATTAAAACACGAGAAAACGGTCGACAAAATTTTGTCGCGGTTGTCATGCTAGGCCGGCTGGTTGCAAATCGAGACATTTTTATTAATTGTTACATCATTAAAGAAATTTATCTTTTTTTGTTTGACGAACTCTTATGAGCGATCCATCAGACTTCCTATGAAGAATTGGTGGATCGTGGTAGTGCATCCCAATTTCTTTAACTACTTCTCCATGTATCATAATCACAACAGCTTTGCATCCGACCGATATCTTAGATGAGCAATACCACCTCTTATTATTGTGCATTGAAGAATATGAAAAGCCTTTATACACGAGTATTTGTTTATCTTTGGTCGGGATAAATTCAATATCTGTAAACATTGCCTTATATTTTACTGTGTACAAATGTATATACAAATACTTAATCAGTTATTCTGAAATTAGTACTTAACAGGTATTGCCTGTCCCCATATAATTCACTTTATGACATCGTATATATGTCTCACTATTTTTTTTAATTCATTGTCTCAAATGTATTTCTGGAGGGTCGTTTTAAGTTTTGGAAGTACCTACGTCTTTTGGTTTCAATTAAATTTATGATCAATGTTTCATATGTGATTCATGAATGTGTGAATCTTGGTACTACTGACAAGTAACCTATTAATATAACATTATACATCAACAAAAAAATATATATATCTATATCAAGTGATACTATCGCCTCATTAAAATCGAAATGGCCTTATCGAAGATTCATTTTTAAATGCTTAATATATGCTCTAAAATTTAGACAATTGTAAGTACAGTTAAAACCGTTTATGATGACATCGTTTAGAACAACATACCGGTTATATCGACCAAAATCAAAGGCCCCGACTGTACTTTATACCTCGAAAACATCACTGGTTGTTACGACTATCGGTTTTTACGACCAAATATGAGTAGTCCCTTCGATGTCGTTATAACAAATTTTGACTGTATTTCGTTTATATAATGTAAACTTAGTAGTTGATGTTCATGGTTTAATGAAAGGCTGATATTAATAATTAGAAAGTTGTTTAAAAACCGATGTTCACTTTAATTCTAAACATACAATATATATCGATGGCTAACAGCCAAAAAGGGAAAACCGTCAGTTACAACATATTAACATTTAAAATCTTATTCATATATCATAAATCAGAAAACAAAAGCGATTACCATCAACACCTTTTATTGGGAATAAAGACCTTTAACCTTATATTATACTATTTATGAAGGTTTTGATGATAATGCAAAATTTACGACACATTATCATGAATACTTTTGAGTAATTTAATTTATTGATTTAATTAGATAAAGTAATCCATTTTGTTAGAAGATGGCGAATGAGTTATGTTTTATATTATGTATTTGAATATAAGGTCTACAATCTACATACTACATATATAAGCACTATATAGGCAATGAGTAGTGTATATGAGTTCTACGCAAATAGTTTATCTTTACTATCCGTTCTAGCACCAGCCGGCCTAGCATGCGGTCATGCTACGAGATACGTCGCGGACGAGAGAAGACAAATTAAGATGTAAGATATCTCGACATCGACAATTTTGATAGAAAAGATATCTCCATCGACAAATGTATCTATTTTTGATATAAAAAGTCGAGTTTTAAGTGTAATTGTCATTTTAGATCCGGAGGAAATAAAGAGATAATCGATTAAAACACGAGAAAACGGTCGACAAAATTAGGTCGCGGTTGTCACGCTAGGCCGGCTGATTGCAAATCGAGACATTTTTATTAATTGTTACATCATTAAAGAAATTTATCTTTTTTTGTTTGACGAACTCTTATGAGCGATCCATCAGACTTCCTATGAAGAATTGGTGGATCGTGGTAGTGCATCCCAATTTCATGAACTATTTTTCCTTGCATCATAATAACAACAGCTTTGCATCCGACCAAACGTTTAGATGAGCAATACCACCTCCTATTATTGTGCATTGAAGAATATGAAAAGCCTTTATACACGAGTATTTGTTTATCTTTGGTCGGGATAAATTCAATATCTGTAAACATTGCCTTATATATTTCTGTGTATATACAAAATTAATTAGTTATTCGGTAATTAGTTCTTAACAGGTTGCCTGTCCCTGAATTATATGAATTCACTTTTTGACATCGTATAAGATCCGCTATTTTTTTTAGTTCATTATTTAAGTGTACTTTTAAGTTTTGGAGGTTTCTATGTTTTAGCTTGATCAACACTGAGCGTTCAATTAATCATTTATGGTTTGTACATGTATCATATGTGATTCATGAATGTGTGAATCTTGGTACGAAATAATATTATGTCCCATGAATCACATATGATTCATAGGACAGGTAACCTGTTAATTTAAAATTATATAATATCAAAAAATATACATATATAATATATATCAAGTGATCGCATCATTAAAATTGAAATGGCCTTATCTAAATTTTTTTTGTTTAACGCTTAAAATATGCTCTAAAATTTGGACATATGTAAGTATTCATGATTTAAAGAACGGCTGATATTGTATTCATAATTAGAAAGTTGTTTAAAAAATAGATGTTCACTTTAATTCTAAATAATATAGTATATCGATGGCTAACAACCAAAAGGGGAAAACTGTCAGTCCACAATTTCACAACAAAGTAAAGTTCCTAATAAACGAAAAAAATGATACAAACTTTTTGTCGTAGATCCATGAAACTAAGATCAAATGACACAGAAAAAACCCAAATAATTAGAAAAAAAACTCCAAATAATTAGAAAAAAAAGAAAATAAATATAATTTTCCAAAGTTGTAGCTTACACTTTTTTTGATGTTAGCCTTCGAATATCGATAATAGTGTGTTATAAGTAAAAAACATACATGTTAAAAAATTGAATATTTTATTTATTACATCAATTAGGCATATTTTTATACATGAAACTCCTTTATGTGCAAGCGCATTTACAACTTTTTTTATGTTAGTTATCAACAGACGAGCATGAGGTTCATTAGATGGTAGTCGACATCCCAGCCACAGAACATCAGTCAATGATGCGTTGTCGACTTTCTTTTATCTTCGAGCTTTCGGAAATCCACAGACAGACCAAATCGTGCAATGTAGACTTTACGATTTTTCCATCTATATTCATGGTTGGTTCTCCGGACAAAATGTCGATAATTCATCCTCCCTTTTATTGCTCGAAGGGGGAAGACATGCTTATAGGAAATTATAAACATGTCCCAGCAGGATTCATATCCGCGATCCATCGGAACGCAAGATAGGTGTTCTACCAAACGCATCAACGAGCTCGTCAAAAACTCAATTTCAGTTATTTTCTATTGGATATTTATATAAATATAATATTCAATATAGTCCTTATGTTACCTTTTTTTTAGAAAAAATATTTACTAATTAAATATCATTGGGAAACTCAGAAGGGGAATGGTTGTGTTCCCCAATGAAAACTTTACTATTTCAGTTATTTTCTACCGGATATTTATATAAATATAATATTCAATATAGTCCTAATGTAATTTTTTTTTTTACAAAAAATATTTACTAATTAAACATCATTGGGAAACTCAGAAGGGGAATGGTTGTGTTCCCCAATTTCTACAATACCACCATCCAACATCATAATTTTAGCTTTGCAATTTCGGAACTTTTTTGAGCAGTACCATCTCGTTTTACTTGTCATGCTGACGTAGGTGAATCCCCTGTAAACGAGCAAATGCTTCCCGTGTCGAGTCGGGATGAATTGAATATCTGTAAATAACAAGGAAGTTTGTGAAATTTGTAATGTTACTTCCTTTATATACTCTTACTTTAATATTGTCTTTTATTAACGCGAGTATTTAAATAAAATAAAAAGGATTAAAACGCAATTTATTATTTATATTGTTTAAATTATTTATCCCGACGTTTCGGATGCTTTTCAGCAACCGTGGTCGCGGGGAGACAGAAAGAATGAATGAATTGAATTGAATAACTCTTACTTTTTTCTTTTAATTAATTTATGTTTAGATTTTATTTAAGTTATGAATTTAAAAATGTATTGTCATTTATATTGCATGTTAGATTAAGTATTTCACTTTTAATAACTTAACGTTTTTGGCCTAAGGTGAGCGAAGTGGGAAACTGTAATGCCATCAATGGTACGTGTCAATAAATAAACAAACCTTATAGCGTAACCTATATTTTGTGAAGGTTGCAGTTGTATGGAACATGATAAGAATTTGGCTAGTTCTTATTATGAAGGAATATTAGCGAAACGTTTTAGTCCCATACTTTTACTTCCTAAATTTAGTATGTAAAGTGGCGAGAGGTCAAGGTTTTTACTTAAATAAGCTAAAGTTTTGTGGTTCAGACAAAATATTGGTAAACTAGCAAAACGCCCCGGCTTCGCACGGGTGCAATTTAGATGAAAATAAGTTACACGCTGATAATGTAGCTTTCTAATGGTGAAAGAATTTTTAAAATCGGTCAAGTATTTTTTGTATTAAATCATAACAAAACCACAAAAATTGAAGAAAATGACAAAGTATATACAATACTACCCCTCGCAGCATTGCTCGTTGCGCTGCGCTGCTTGAAGCCGCACCGGCCGTAAACATAACGGTGACATGACTGTAATAGTTAGAGATATGCTGCCGCTGATTTTTTGTAGATAATGGTGTGTTCTAAAAAAATGTAGTATATCATTTTGTTCTATCATCAATAGTTTTCGCAGCGCACGCGATGTAAGGTAGTTTTTTGATATTTTTTTCACACCTTGGATTACGTTATCGTAATTTTAGTAAGGATGCCTATTTTTTTTGAAAATGAAATATAGCCTATGTCACTCAGAAATGATGTAGCTTTCCAACAGTGAAAGAATTTTTCAAATCTGCCAAGTAGTTTCGGAGCCTATTCAATTCATACAAACAAACAAAAAATCAAACCTTTCCTCTTTATAATATTATATTATTAAGTATAGATAATTAAATTATAGTTCTTTAAAAAAAAAAATTACGACAGGCAAGTGATATATGGCACAGGAAAATGAAAATTAACTTTAAATATGTATAAAAATTGAAAAAAATGTGACGTTTCTAAAGGTTTTTTTTCGTACGCAATTTTCTGACTTTCTTCCGGTATTTATTTAGTTCAGCTTGCAGTTTTTTTAATTTTGTCGTCCTTCTCTTTTATTGCTTTGTTTCTCTCACTTCTTTGTATAATTGACTTTTGTCTAGCCGCCCTTAACCTAGGCATCTGACTGGAAAACTGCGTATGTAGCCTTGCGGTCGCACATTGATCCGTAAGAGCATACGTCCCGGGTTCGATTCCTAGGTTGGTCATTAAGTGATTCTCGCTTTTAAAAGTGTGAAAATGGTTGGTGATCAGAGTTTGAGAACTTGAGGGTTGTTTGACGCCCGGAAGAGTTGATAACATAAACATTGGTGGAAGTTTGAAACCTGTGCAGAAGGCACGTAAGGTGGAAAAGTAACACTAGTGGTGAGTCAACAAGTTTGACTTAAAATTCGTCCCGCGGACTCCTCCCATGTTGAGCATGGGAAGGATGCACAAGCGGGTCGAGGAGGGGGGCCGTTTGGCCTGACCGCCTGGTGCTCGCGGCAGTACGCTATCGCGATCCCGTGGGCCCCATTATGGCGGCTTGAGGGGTGAGGGGATTTTTTTTTTAGGCAACTAACTGGAAAATGGTTCTGCAGTGGTGAAAGCAAAATCTGGGACGACGAATTAAATCTTCACAACATACGCTTGATTTAATGTTTGCTCTTATAAAATCTGTACACTGTAAACTTTTTTTATCAGCACATTTTTTTCTTATAGTATTTACTAGATCTTACCCGCCACGACTTCCTGCAGTGTCTTTTTTCACGATCGGTCATTTCAGATATTGTTTTTATTTTTCCTGTAGTTCTTGACTTTAAATAAAACTGTTTTTTCTTTTCTTTTAAAGTAGCCAACTTGTCTGGATCATTTTTCATTCGCTCATAACGTTTTATTTCATTTTTTCGCTTTTGTTCTAATACTTCTTGTCTTTTCTTTCTTAGGTTTTCATTTTGGTTTCTGTGGAAGGAAAAAAAGAAGAAGAAAAAGGCTTCTACGGGTTAATACATAATTACAATTAAAATAGGAAATTAGGAATCTGAGTGAAAGTTTATCACTTTCCTGTCTGAATATATGCAGACAAGTGATACACAGGAAAGTGATAATTTTGAGGTTTTTCAAAAAAATAAAACAATAACGCTGTATTTGAATGACGTGTTAATGCTTTATAATGAACATTATATTCTATTTTTTTAATGCATACAACGATTTAAAAAATATATGTTTTATGTGAAAAAAAAGGACTTATGTATCAGTGAAATATTATAATATTACACTACACTATTACACTGATACTTACTTACTATATATTTGTTTGTGGTAAGCAACACCATTTGTTTTTCAATAGCAATTAGATTCAAAAATAAGCTAGATCCGATTAAGTTGAACTAGAGAAGACGCCTGTCTAGTAATTGTAAGAGTTTTCTGTAGACAACCAGAATCGCAACTAATTTGTTAGTAAGTCCAACTAGACTACATTATAATTATTCTAAACGCCTTATCTATCTTAATCACTGAATACCTATAATATGTAAAATATTTTTACAACATAGGTACATCATTTTATAGAATCAATGCCTTTCATTGTTAATTCGTTTTTTTAGACTAGGGATTACCAGACAAATTTTATGCGATTTCATATTTTAACCTTTATTCTGTTCACTTTGGCGGCGTATTTCATGTCTTTATCTCGACGGCTTCGGTGTCTACACTTAAAGCTCTTCTATTTATCGGACGGGAATTAATCCAGCCTAGTATGACAACCACGACAAAATTTTGTCAACCGTTTTCTCGTATTTTAATCGATTATCTCTTTGTCTTCCGGGTCTAACATGACACTTCCAATTAAAACTCGACTTAATATCAAAAGTAGATATACATATAAGTCAGAAGTAGATAAATGTATATGTCGATCGAGATATCTTGTCAATCAAAGTTGTCGATATATTATATCTCGATATCTTATATCTTAGTTTGTCTTTAGGTACTCGTCCGCGAGATATCTCTTGATGGTCATGCTAGGCCGGCAGAACGTAAAACGATTTTTTTTGTGTTATAATATGATAAACATAAAATATCTTTGGTGTGACATTATTTTTACGGGATAACAGAAAAACTCAGTGTCCACAAGATTTTTAATTTATTTTCGACTTGAGTTCTATAACATCCTATTAGTAAGACAACATGTCTAAACTAATCGTTTATAAATCTTTATCAAAAGACATTTTTTATAGTGGCCGGTTACATTCAAGCCCAAAAGCCCGGCTTACCCTATTAATGCCACAACAAAAAGAAAATAACGCCCTTAACGTAATTATATAAGTCTTATATTATAACTTCATTGATCTATACTAATATTATAAAGAGGAAAGATTAGTTTGTTTGTTTGTTACGATTTAACTCAAAAACTACTCGACCAAGTTGAAAAATGAAAAATTCTTTTACCGTTAGAAAGCTATATCTTCACCGAGTAACATAGGCTATATTTATTTACAGAAATAATTAGGGATCCTTACTGAAACTTGAATAATGTAACACGAGGTGTAAAAAAAGGCTGTAGGGAGTAATCTCTGCATCTACTGAACCGATTTTAAAAATTATTTCACCAATAGTAAGCTACATTATCAGCGACTAACATTTGGATAGTACATCTACATGACACTCGTGCGAAGCCGGGCGTGTTACAAGTTATATATAAACACGTATTACGTTAAAATCGGCAAGCCGGGCCTTTGGCCTTATATGATGATCCCGCCACTGATTTTGTAATATTTATTATTATTTTATTGCTTCATATTTACAGACAGAGACTTTTGTTTGCAAATTAATGCCATCTCCGCTTACAACTAAAGTTTTAAAATAGTTCCATCAGGATTCCTAACCAGCGTCGGTGGGGGGTGATGATGCTCACTGATTTCTTCCACATAGCCTTCAAATAACAGCACTTTGGCCTTACAGCCCGTCATCTTCTTCGAACAGTACCACCGGGCCTGGCTCCCCATGCTCACAAATGTATGCCTTTTGTAGAGTAACATCCGGCATTGGCGACTACCCCGAATTGTGTTTATAAATTCAATTTCCTCTGCAATATATACACTCATTTATATACTTTCTATCTACTATGCTACAAGTCAATGATAACTTAACCCTTTTTGCATGATATTTTCTTTTTTTGTGAAATCAAAGTCAGGGACGGATTTGAAACGCTGGCCCTAGGGCCAGCTAAACTAGTTTAGCCCCCGAAATTTTGTCCCACAAGGCCCTTGCGTACTCAGCCTATAGGGAAATCCGCCCCTGATCAAGGTGCTTTAGATTAAAGGAAAATCGTGGCGTGCATGTTATCAGTTTCTGTCTTATGTACTTCCGAATGCTCAAAGTAAAATAATAATTCGACAGTGTATTGACTGGTGAGGCTGAGTTATCACCTACCATCAGGTAAAGTTTATGCTCGTCTACCAATATCTGACACTAGCAACGCGCCCCGGTTTCACACGGGTGCAATCTAGATAAACTATACACAAAATATAGCCTATGTCACTCGCTAATAATGTAGCTTGCTATTGGTGAAATAATTTTTATAATCGGTCCAGTAATTTTTTAAGTTTATTCATAACATACAAAAATACAAATCTTTCCTCTTTATAATGTTAGTATAGATTATAGTAAATAGTATAGATATAGATTAAAAAATAAGAGATAGTAAATATTTAAATAAAATACTGTATACCGGATTAAAACGCGATTTATTATTTAAATTATTATTAAGGGCCGGATTTAGAAGTGTTGAGGCTTTGAGGCAAAAAAGTAGTGGAAGCCCCCTGTAATTTTTTTCATGTAACAATATAATCATGTTTATACAATGTAGCTAAAGATAAAACAGCGAAAAAAAATATCAAAGGAAAAGTTGTTTACTAGTGTTAGTATGAACTTGAAAGCTTTTTTCCTAATTCTTTATTCTAGTAGCAGTAGTAGCCCCTAAATCCGGCCCTGGGCATTGACCTGCAATAGGTGGCGCCTACATTAACATACATATTATGGTAAGTCACCGTTCCTTTGACATATATGGCAATTTTGTAAAATTCCACTTCAAACTTAATATATCTATCTTATAATATAATATATATCTTAATATAACTGAACAATTATTTCTTCTTATAGGTACAAATAAGTATGATTAAAAAAACTAAAGAGGAATGGAGGAAAAATATAGACACAATTTCTCTTAATTTTAATTTTCAGAAAAACCCTTTTTCTGTAATCCTTGTCGATCAGTGATTATGAACATTGTTACATTTTACGACTTCTTCGTTGAGCGTCGAAATTTTCGCTTTGCATCCGAACCTAGTATCCTTTATACAAACCCATCGTGTGATAAATCCGCGATTACCACTGCCTTTTCGAAATCTATATTCACCAATTTGTACAACAGGATTTCCATTTCGAGACTGGACAAACATTATGCCTAAAATAAAAATAAATGGCTAATTATTACATCTTTTCTGAGAAATGAGGAGGCTTTTTGGTGATTCTTTCGTCATATCGTCTTAATAAGCAGAATCACGCGGTAGTGAAATTTCAGACTGGTTGTAATTTTAGTCATCTCAATCGCGATGTCTGTCGGTAAAATTCAGATGAAAGCTTATCCGAAGATACAGAATGATATACCGAGTTACTCCAAAGGAGAAAGCCAATCGGAAAGAGTTGTTCCAGACAATTTGAGCCAATGACAATGCGATCTAATGAGAGCTGCTGATACTGAAAAGCTTAGCCTATACGCGAATCGGTTATCATATAGAGTAAGCTATATGATAACCGATTCGCGTCTTATATGTCAGGGGTGTGGTTACTAAAATAAATAAAATAAGAATCAGAAAATATGTTTAAAAATAAAGCAAAAAATGATTTATATTAGTTAATTATAATTTATTGATTATTCATTATTATTTATTATACAAACACAATCTTTATATAAATATCATATATAAAATGAAAATCTTATCTCACTCTAAGTAAGTGCAGTTCGCGAGGCGTAAGCTGAGCTTTGCATTGGTGTGAGTGATTACCAAAAGTAGAGTCAAACAAAAAACTTTTAAAAATATTTCTATTATGTTTTAGGTATGTAGGTACATAACATAAGGGGGAGAGGTATTCTAGTAAAATAATAACAACATTGTCTTTTATTAAAGTGAATAGTAGGAGAGCCCGTGGGAGATCGTCCTTCACCGATCTGATAACCAGATGAGACGTATTTTTTATTAAATATTTTTTATATACAAATATGCCTATAATTGCTTGCCTATCGAAAAGTGGTCATGGCTATTTTTAATTAAATTAACTTTTATCGATTTTTTTTTCATCTCCTTCATACTTTTGATAACCAAATGAAATTTATTTGACTGATAGTTTTTGATACACAGAATATGCCTAGGTATGCTTGCCTACTCATTTCAGTGTATAACTACCTGGCAAGCAGGTGTAAACAGGTAAGTCAAAATAATAAAAAAAAAATTAAATAAATAAATAAAATTAAAAAAAAAAAAAAAAATTTAAAATTAAAAAATTAAATTAAATTTAAAAAAAAAATAATTAATTAATTTTTCTTTTTTTTTATAAAAAATAGCCATGACCACTTTTCGATAGGCAAGCAATTATAGGCATATTTGTTTATAAAAAATATTTAATAAAAAATACGTCTCATCTGGTTATCAGATCGGTGAAGGGCGATCTCCCACAGGCTCTTAGACCAGAATATCACATATTTAAATAAAATACTTTATAACAGATTAAAATTTCAAATCAGACAACTGTCATATTTCAGTCTGCCGCGACCACGGTAATAATATAAATAATAAATCGCGTTTTAATCCGTTATAAAGTTTTTTATTTAAAATAAAACTAAAATATTATAAATTAATCATGTTACGCAACGTTATCACTGCTACTACTACAAGAGGTATTATTTAAATAATATGCTATTTCCCATTTCTTATATAATATCGATTTATATAATATCGATTTATATTTTCAGTGGACATCAATTGCGTAAGATGGTGGAGTTCCGAACCTAATTTATTTTTAAATTATTTTTCTGATATTTTATAGTTCTTCTATTATTGTGGACGTAGACGAATCCAACAAAAATATCATTATAATCGGTGCAGCCGTTCGTGAGTTATAAATGGTGTAACTAACATGAGTTTGTTTTATATACGAGTATATAGATGTGACTTCATAAAAAGCTTGCCTAAGTGTAAAAATTGTGACATTATTTTGAATCAATTGTTGTTAATGTAATGTATGTATTATATATGTGCATTTGTCTGTGACGTTCTTGAAGTGTACTTTAATTGTAACTATAAAAAAAGAAATTAATTAAAAAATAATATGAAAAGATCCCATTTTATTAGTAAGGTTTCACATTTCAGGGACTGCACAGCCATGCTAGTGAATCGGACTTGACAACAGCTTTGACTTTTGGCTTGCAGTTTGACCGTCTGACCCTCTCTCGGTCTCTTGCTAATACAACTTGGCGTTCGGAAGCGTATTTTTTTACACATTTATCTACTAGTTTTAAAAATAAAAATGGCGGTGAAATGAGCCATCAAGGAAGACACTAAAAATCCTCGCTGATGGTGGGCACGATTCCTCTGTAAGATACTCTCTAAAATCAAACACAATAATGTCAATTGTCTTGGGGGCTGGCTGGGAGCTCCCTATATCAACGAGGCTCTGTATGTATGTATATAGATCCGCTAATGCCTATATAACACAGAACGACTAGATAGTTCATCGAATTTACAATTTGTAATAAAATCCAAACGTGTTCACATATGTCGGAGGTTCATGACTGTGATTGTTGTAAAAAAAAGTAATATATGTTTCTTCTGTATTCAGGGCAATCCGCGCTTTACAACCTTTCTTCCTACTGGAACAGTACCAACGTTCTTTAGTAGAGTATGAGAACGTATAACCATCTTTCATAAGGAGCCTTCGGTTTCCGCTTATTTTGATAAACTGGAATCCTGTTGAAGGTAAAGCTTTAAATAATAGCTATCAAGGTTTACAAGAAATTCTCTAAGAATAAGAAGTAGTATTGAAACAGCTTTTGAGGGGCCAAATCAATAAAAAAAGTGAATTCTTGAAGGTCCTTTTTAGATGATCAGCTTGTCACTTAAGACCAGATAAAACAGTGGTAAGAAGTTGCTAAAAATATCCTCACAGTTTATGAATACGATCTTGATAACCGTTAGAACTATTTTCCGTGTCCCTATACCTTTCTAGGGATGAAAACGAAAAATTTAAATTCGAAATTCGGTTATCAGCTTTCGGAAGTATGTATAATGTATATCCATTTAATGTAACAGTGAAATAAAATATCAAATTGTAAAACCAGGTAATTACTTACAAACTTTCAAATACAATCCAGACGGAAGTCTTTTATAAATAGGCGGTTCATGACCGTGATTATTATCACACAAAATCATTTCTGTTTCTTCAATATTCAGGTATATTCTTGCCTTACAGCCTTTGCTTTTTTTAGAACAATACCAATGTCTCTTAGAGGTTTGTGAGAAAGTATACCCGTCCACCATTAGCAGCCTTTTACCGCCGACTAACGCTATAAAAATAAATCCTGCAAAAAGTGAAGGGTGGATTATGTATTAAGAAATCCGAATTTACCTTATGTGTAAAATATTAATAAAAAACGACTTATAACGAGCTCAGAACTGAGATGTTTAATATATTTTACGAAATTTAAAATAAATGCCTTTGTAGAAATACTTCCTAATGTTTTTCCGCTTATTAATTTAAGCATAATTAGAATTAGATACCGTTTTCGTTCATTCAAGTACATTTTAAAATTATTATACTTTGTTAGTGAGGTGCGGCCGCTCATTAGGCCAACTACTATGTATGTACAAGACTGTGTATGTACAAGACAGTGTATGTACAAAACTGTGTATGTACAAAACTGTGTATGTACAAGACAGTGTATGTACAAAACTGTGTATGTACAAGACAGTGTATGTACAAAACTGTGTATGTACAAGACTGTGTATGTGTGCTGTATATAACGGAGATTAGCGATCGTCTGCGACTCCCGAAGGTTGTGGCGGTCACAGCTTTGCTAAATGCAGGTTTCAGTCTCGATTCGTCCACTTTGGAAAAACAGATGCATCCACTGTGGCAACTTTAATTTCATCAAGGATTTGTAAAAATTCTGATTTTTAAACAAATGATAACAATTTTAACAAAAAAAAAACATTTTTTGAGGTGTTCAAATTTCGGTTATTTTGTTATAATTTTTTTTTCAACAAATAATTGTTGAATGTTTAAATAAATACCTTAGATATATAAACTTTATCAATCCTACATCACAAATTTTGATCATTAACATTAAACCAGTTTGTTAATAAAATAAATGTATAAATTATATTATTTTGCCTATATTCTGAAGTTTCGAGTGCTTTACAAAAGCCGTTATCATTTATTGCTATTGTTTAAGAATGCATATTACATTTAAAGTATAATAACAACTTATTATGTCTAAGAACATAAATTCAACAATAACGATTTTGAAAATCAAAAATCAGTGACTCATGTTCTCTGGCTGACGTATCATCACACAGAACAGAATTCCCTGTTCTGTGTATCATCAAGTGAACCTCATATTCGTTTGTCGACATCTAATATTTAAAAACCCGTACTTACAAGACGTATAATGTTGGAATATTATAAAAAGACAGATGAAAACGGACAGTATAATTTAAAACCGTAACGTAAAGCATTAACATTGTTAACATAACTTACGTTGGAGGCATTAAGTTTTTTAGTTTAATTTGACATCTATGAACTTAGTGTCTTCTATGAGTACGATATTTTGAAAATATATTACACCCTTATTTGTCCCTTGGATCTGAATGCTTTTTAGGTCCATGAGTGTGATATCCTGTTATGCACTCAATTTGTCCCTGACTATTAAGGAATAGTTTAACTTTGCAGTTCGGCTGATGTGTGGAACATATCCAACGGTATTGGCTGGACTAAGCGTAAGTATAACCATTTACTAAAAGCAGGTTCTTGCCTCTTTGTGACAAGACCACTTCATAAAATATACCTGGAACAACAAATTCTTGAAGAATTTCTTTAATAATTACCCTTTTTAAGTACTCACCTTGTGTATAGCTATTTTAAATAAATTCAACGGGTCAACTGAAATAATATATTCTAATTCAATAATTAATCCATAACTATACCTTAATTGATTGTGCAGACGTCTCCTGATCCGAAAAACAGTAAAAAATCGCTAGCTTTATTCAGATAAAGCTAGCGATTTTTTACTGCTTCCGTTTCTTGTAAATTTTCAGCGATCAGTCGCTGACAATTTACAAGAAACGGAAGTTCAAAATTATTCTGGACATACATATAAAGTTTTTGTTCGGTTTCGGCATATATTTATGGATTATTCATTAGCTGATTATGGAATGAGTAATCTAATTTATTAAATTGTTATCCTGCAAAAGTTTTCATTTTTCACAATTCTATTTTTTAACTGGCAGAAAATGCCTTTAGGCATTAAGTTGGCGTTTTGCACACTAATTAACTGTGCAATAAAGAGTTTAAAATAAAATAAATAAAGTAACAATTATTTCACGACATATAAAACATCAAATCATATGACATTTTCCGTTATTCCGGGGAGGTAATGAAGCCCTTCCTTTAAACAGATTCCCATCCTGAAATTATTTATTAACAATAGTATCCTCTGTCATTCGTTCAGACCTCTACGGATCACTACACTGCCTTCTTGTACAAAATGATGGATATTGAAAGAAGTCGTTTTAAATATGTGATAACAGAGCGTTAAATAAAATACTTATATTACAATAATAATTGTATAATCATTAAAGACCATAACAAAATTCAGCGTTCAGTGCATTATAGCTGAAAAAATAACAAAATAAAATAACTATGTCTTTATTAGGAGTGTACCGACCTATACGTATTTTTTTAGTTTTCCGTAGACAGCCTTGGCGCTTTTTCAGTATCGTTAAAAGTTTAATAAATATACTGTATCTTGTAGCTAGTACAACAGTGTATTAAAGCATTACTAGAGGGGGGAAAGCTTGGGCTCTTACAGCAAAAACAGTTTGGTCTTTTGATCACTATGATTATGATTTTCAAGAGTAACAATGTTATTATCCTGATTTAAAATGACTCGTGCTCTGCAGTTCGGGTATTGCGAACAAATCCAACGCCACCTACTTCTTCTTGTGAAGGAATATCCGTTCACGACCATCTTGTCGTGGCCTCGCTGGCTCTTAGTTATTTCATATCTCCAACCGCTGTAGCCTGAAATTAATAACGAACAATCAACAATTGGAATTGCATTTAAGAATTGGGATTGCCAGTAAAAAGAAACTTTTAAATCTACTACTACGCTTTTAACATAAAAATAGTTTAATAAACTAATTAGTAATTACCTCCTTGGGTATTTTATATACTGTTGACTTTAGAATTAAAAAAACGGTTTCCATACCAGTGAACGCGATCTACTGATGGTTAAACGTACAAAATGCGCACGTGTTTTGTTTCGATCTCTAGTACCTTCGTCTTAGAGTTATAAAAAAATAACTACTACTCATATACTCGATGCTTCATGATGTCAGGTCTGAATAAAACCAAGAATTGTTTATTTATACATTTTATTTTAAGTAAGATTGTTACATACTGCCTATTACATCTGTGGCGTGCCATCTCTGTGACCGATACAAAGTGTCGACGCGGCAAAGACGATTCCCACGATTCTGTTAGATCATATTAAATTCTTATTTATTTATGTTAGAACTGTTCTCACATCGAACATAGCATGTAGTTTAAATGTAATATTCATAATTAAATAAGTAATTTGCATTCTGTATTCAATCCTCCGGCTGCAGTAAACGTAATTAGATACCGGAGTCGCTTTAGTAGTTACCAGTATTGATATAATTTTCACAACAGCTATAACATTCCTTATTTATACAAATATGAAAACATGCAATTAAACTTAATACTGAAGTCTTAACCAATTTAAAATTTAAACCTTAAAATAGCGTCCAGTTTTGGCATCAAAAATACATTTTGGACGCGGATGATTATGAACTCCTCTGACGTGTATTGAGCATCCATCCTTCTGCAATTTGATACTACATTGGCACTTATTTTTGCTTGAACAATAATATATATTTTTTGCGCGGTTGTTTCGGGAAAATGTGTAGCCGTTACACATAAGTAAGCGAGATCCATTTCGTAATGTTATAAATCTGTAATCTGAAAGTATAATTAAGTAATCGATGATTTCATACAGTATAAATGTAATATTGTCTTTTATTAACGCGAGTATCACACATTTATATACGATTTACGATACGTGTGACTTAAGTTGCATATTATTGCAATGCATTAATAGAAAGTCACGAGTACCGTATACTATTTTATAGCTCGTGTGACATAAACCCGCATTTTACGCATGCTTTTCCGGTGTTAAAATGGCCTATTTAGGTCACGGAAAAGCGTGCGTAAATTACGAGTTTAGGTCATACAGTGCTATAAAATAAAACACTTTACACCGGATTAAAATGCGATTTATCGTTAATATTATTTATCGAGGATTCGACCAACCGAAAATCCTTGCAAGAGAAAGTAGATTCTTTCCGAGACTAGTACGCAAGGCTATTGAAATAAAAAAAATACCTTAACTTCAATAAAGAAAATGGTTTGAGACAACCATTTTCTTTATTGAAGTTAGTACCAACACCTGTAGTTAAAAATATAAAACCCCAAATCAAACATACTGTACTGTACAGTAAATATCAACGCAGGAATAGATGGCGTTAATATGGCAACTTTGTGATTTTTCAAATCAGACAGCTGTCATCTTTCAGTCTGCCCGTGACCACGAATGCTGAAAAGCATCCGAAACATCGGGTTAAATAATTAATAAGGGAGTTTTTCCATCTATGAACGGTGGTTCGTGATCCGGTCGGCATTTCGAGATTCCCCCACCCGTTCAATGGCCAGTTACCAGACGTGAGGAAGACATGATTACAGAAAATTATAATCATGTAGTCCCGGTGTGATTCGAACCCACGACCCATCGATCACACGGCAGGTGATCTACCGAACGCGCCAACGAGCCAGTCAAAGTGTATACAGTCAGACATCGGAACGGGAAACTGCTCTTTTAACTAAATAGAGAAGTGTTGATGTTCATCTCCATGCTTGATGTCTACAGAACTGGCTGAATGTATGTGATATAGTATTGACAGTATTTTGAATATTATATCGTTACGGATTAGTTTTATATGTAGTTCTGTTCGGTTTATGTCCTATCGCATGTAATTCTATTTTTTTTCCTATCGCTCTAGTAGCTTTGCTGTTTTCCCTGACAAGAATTACCCGTATTCCGAGACGTGACTCAGGCTTAAATCTAGTTTTAATACTTATCAAACTTTTTTTTCTATAGAACTTTGATAGGCAACGCAATACCGTGAAAACTAATTCACATGGTATAAAAACGAAAAATATTTTAGAAATAAAACCATACAGATTATACCATACAATTATCAAAAAAGCAGATTCAAAAATAAAAAAATATTTGTTAAAAAATAGTTGTATATTATTATTAAAATGTACAATGTCAACAATACAAATCTTTATAACTATGAGTGTTAATATTTATTTACTTTTATAGTAGGTACAATAAGTTATATTCAAACACACAATCCCACCTGGTGGTAAGTAGTCAAACACGCCGAAAAAAAGAAAAACTTCAATTTAAAAATAAATACCATATAATAACAATATTTGCTCCTTTTATACATACATCTATTCAGCATATTAATTTACCACGTGGTCATTACACAATGAATAAAATAAAAAAATATATTAATTTCTGCAAATCACATAAGACATTTATACATATATATGTCACTTCAATAAATCATCATATTATTTTAATACATTTATAAAAATTGTGCAAATAATAAAATAAAAATATAGTAGACATTTAACTATAACAATTAATATTACATACTAAAATAAAACTAACAAATGCAGAATGTCCGGAATTCCGGATCATTTCTAGAGACTTAATACGACTCATTTATTCTGTATACTTACAGTCGGTTAGGAGTAGTCTAACCGACAGTAAGTATCTGACAACTACCAATACCTTTTTTCATAGTCTGGCACTAAATGCTTAGGGCAGGGCCGGATTTAGAGGAGGGCATTCGGTGCTACTGCCCGGGGCTCCACAATAGAGAATTCGGAAAAAAATCTTTCAAATTACGACGAATAAACACTAGCAAACAACTTTTCCTTTGATATTTTTTTCTACCTTTACCTACTGTACTTTGTAGTTTGTACAAACATGATGATATTGTACACATTAAAATAATTTGGGGCTCCACTCCTTTGTTGCCCCAAGGCCTCCTCTAAATCCAGCCCTGGCTTAGGGTCTAATTAAGCTTTAAATAATTAAAGTATATATATAGCCTCGCTCTACCGAATACTAAATGACTTTAGATCGAAAGAGTAAAGCTATTCGTATACCACTTACGATTAAGGGTATTATATCACTATGCTAGTTTAAATAAATTAAAACTAAATTAAAATTACTATATACCCCATATAAATCAATATTTAAAATAACACCCAGTCATTGTATTATACAAATATTTTGGCCGCGGATGATTGTGACTTTCACGGATGTCTATTGCAACGTTTTCGTTAGGGTCGCTCTTGTTATCCTTTATCAGTTTGATACTACACTGACAGCTCTTTTTCCTGCTCGAACAATAATAGATGTTTACGGCACGGTTGTTACGAGAAAACGTGTATCCGTCATGCATTAGAAGCTGAGAACCATTGTGTAATGAAATGAACTTGTAATCTGGAATAGAGGAAGCATCAATTTTAATTTAAATCTGACTGATTAAAAATTAAAACATCGTATTGAGCCGAACGGACTTGCTACCCTTAAATTATTGTTTACTTTGTTGATACTGAGTTATTCGCTGTATTTTTTAATCAGAGGACCGAGTTGCATGAAAAATTATTTGAAATTACATACAAATCACAAATTGATGATACGAATACTTTCTTGCAAGCTGTTCATGATATTACCTGTCTTCCGAAAATTTCCTTAATTGACTAACAAGGAGATGACGACGAATTATACATAGTTTTAGGTATAATAATATATAGAATTAGGAAAAACGGCCGGCCGTTTTCTGGCCTCTAGTCGTAGTTACTTTCTAGTCTTGGGATTTTCGGGAATGCCACAAACAGGTCTAGTTTGCATGCCGTTGTTGTCAGTTGCACATTGAAAATAACTATGCCTAAATCCCCTCACCCCTCACGCCGCCATAATGGGGCCCACGGGATCGCGATAGCGTACTGCCGCGAGCACCTGGCGGTCAGGCCAAACAGCCCCCCTCCTCGGCCCGCTTGTGCATCCTTCCCATGCTCAACATGGGAGGAGTCCGCGGGACGAATTTTTAGTCAAACTTGTTGACTCACCACTGGTGTTAGTTTTCCACCTTACGTGCCTTCTTGCACAGGTTTCAAACTTTCACCAATGTTTATGTTATCAACCCTTCCGGGCGTCAAACAACCCTCAAGTTCACAAACTTTGATCACCAACCATTTCCACACTTTTAAAAGCGAGAAACACTTAATGACCAACCTGGGAATCGAACCCGGGACGTATGCTCTAACGGATCAATGTGCGACCGCAAGCCTACATACGCAGTTGAAAATAACTATGCCTAAATTATATTAATAGCATTTATTACATTACGACAAAAACAACCCTTAGATATAATTAATATGTTAGTCATAGAACTTAGAAGGGACTTCCCCACTTGGAATACTTCAATACGATACTCTTTATACTCTTTAATTCCCCAACGGGCCAACATATATGTATAATGTATATAAACTACGAAGTAGGGCATGGAAGTGAAACATTGGATGCTTTGATATCTCTACGATTGTATTTTGAAATTCTAAACAGTTTTTGTCTATTTTATTTTCTTACTATATTGTAATTTGTGCTGTGCTGATATGAGAAAAGGTTTTTGAGAAATTACTCTTCTAGAAGAATTACGCATTATTGCTGAAAAAAAAAATTATTAATGTTTCAAATATCCTTAAATTCACAAAATTTCAATTTTTTTTTTCAGTCAACATTATCACTTCGATTTTTATTTACAAACAGGCATGCCATTGAGAATATTGAAGTCCACAGACTATTTTGAAGAAAAGCCTAAAAATTGAGATATTTTTCTTTGATTTTCGGATGATGACTTGAAAACCGCCGACGCTAAAAAAAATACAGCCCACGTCTAAAAACTAGACATTTGCAACTACAATTTTCTTTTTTTTTATTTTCCGTACCTATGACCATTTTTCTCCGAGTTCAATCACTCACCTCCAAATTTGTTTTTTTTTTCCAATATCCCTTAATTTTTGTGAGTATTGTATATTTTTGTTTATGAGCTACAATGGCTACAATGGATGGCGGAGACGGAGGCGGAACTAGCTGACCCGGCAATCGTTGATTTGCCATATAAATAATTTCTTAAAAGCAGGGGTTGATGATAAAAAAGTAAAAATTTAGGGTTGTGTGTATTTTTTAATGCCACATTATAGAAAAATAAAAACAAACAATTTTGTCCAAAAATTAAAAAAATAATTTTAAGGGTGAACAACCTTTATCATTTAGATATGAAAAATAGATAGTAGCCGATCTAGACCTACTGAATACGCATATAAAATTTGGTAAAAATCGGTAAAGCCGTTTCGGAGGAGTACGGTAACTAACATTGTGACATGGAAATTTTATACTATATTAGATTAATTTTCGTTACTATGCGATTCAAATAAGAATAGGATCGACATAGCGCCATTTTGTGACGCCATAGCTGTCAATTCAAACCAATTAGGTAGGGTGAGCAACACAAGATTTTTTAAAAATTAAAATTTATAAAACGAAGTTTGAGCGAAAAAACTTTAATTACATGTAACAAACAGAATTAATAAAAGAAACAGTATCAGTCCACAAGCACAAACGCGAATTCTTGCGAACAATGAAAATATGAAAGAAATGACTTTAAAAATTAAATATTATATTTAGCTAATTTATGTAAAGCATTAAGGTTATCTTTTAGATTTGATTGAAGTAAGACTCAATTAAACAAAGTAAAATAAATCGTTAATAATTTTCAAATAAGTTTATTTGCGAACTGTACTTTTAAAATGACATTTGACAGGTAGAGGTCATTGATGTTCCTATTCTTATTTGAATTGCATAGTACAATTTTCTTTCTGTGATTTTTTCCGATATTTTATAATTATTCAGCTATTCAGGGCAGAGACAAATCTAACAAATAAGATATTATTAAAATCGATGCAGCCGTTCTTGAATTGTAACTAAATGATGTCACTAAAATTAGAAGAATTAAAGTTTCTTGCAAAAATAGATAGAAATCTATACATATCGATAAAGATTTTAAAGTAGTATTTAAACTATAATAATGAATACATAACTCTGGTTTTTGACTCTTACCATAAGAGCTTCTTTACATTTATTTTAATTTTAAAGTAAAAAGGAACAAAGTTTCATCATAATCAGATAATTTAGCAGTGCAAGCATTACAAGCATACAAACATTTTGACTTTTATTTATATATTTAGAGAAAGAAATTAAGGTCCAATCCCACTTTCAAAGGGAAGACCATCAATCATTCTGAACCACTGACTCGCTGCCCATACTCCAAACTAAGTTTTTGTGTACAAACCTTTGCAATACTGTATATCAATTAATATTGATATGCAACATTCTACATCAATTAATATTGAAATATATAATGCAATTGCAATGACGAGTTAAAACATCAACAATCAACATGATTTGAGCATGCATTTAAAATATAATGCATATAAGCATAAATGACAAGTTCACTTATCCCAATCAACAATGTGTTAGATAATCAAACCTTCAAACCGTTCATCATTATAAAATTATGTTACAAAATATAGTCAATAAAAAATTACAAGAATGTAATTTTTTACAAAAATTTAATTTTTTATGGACTTCATGATATTAAAAGTACTTTACATGTATGCCTGTACAAGTGCTTTGGACAGTGAATTTTTATATTTTATATTCCATAGCAGTGATTAATAAAATAATTTAGTCGAAAAGAAACTCTTCAGTATATTGTAAATGCAATGTTTACTAAACATAGTAGTCTAATTCCAAGGACTCACCCAATTCCCGCCTGTTTTCAGGCCTGCAATAAATACACAGGCAACTATTTAGCACTACATTTTAGCTTTTCATCAAAATCACAAACACTTATTCACAAAACTTTTGTTATAATATTAAAAATGTTCATTATCATTATATTGATGACATGATAAGAGGTTATGTTGACATTTAAAGTTTATTATTTTTCACAAATAGACCATAAGAACAGGACTCTTATGTATAATTTAAATATTATATTGCGCAAATATTGTTAAGATTAGTCTTTTACAAGAAAAACATAATAATTCAAACTTCGCAATTAGTTTTCAAATAAATGACAAATACACGCCATAACAAGTAGTGTTGTAGTAGTAGTTAGTAAATTTTATTGTTTACCGATTTGTATTTTTGTACAATCATAAATATAAATGCACTAGCAGCGAAACCCGGCGTTGCTCGGGTTAAAATACATCGCATGTTTAATGGTATAAGAAATATTTAAGGATCCATTTTCTAAAGTAGATAAATATTTTAGATTTCTATCTTAAATAATAAGACACTTATTCGACCATTTAACATACGGTGTAAAGTATCTTCAAGTTGTAGGCATCT
Source organism: Anthocharis cardamines (assembly GCA_905404175.1). NCBI lineage: Eukaryota > Metazoa > Arthropoda > Insecta > Lepidoptera > Pieridae > Anthocharis > Anthocharis cardamines. Next base: position 10,230,786 of record FR989959.1, read on the forward strand.
TGGAAGTTTCTAGACCATTTTAGAAATTTTTAGAGGATCAATTTCACCGATTGCACACATTTTGGAACTTTCTAGATCTTTCCAGAAGCTTTCTAAAACATTCTAAATCGATTACAACAATTGAAAACATTTTAGAACTTTCTAGATCATTTCAGAAATATTTAGAATTTTCTAGATCATTTCGGATCAATTTTAGCGACTGCACACATTTTGGAACTTTCTAGATCTTTCCAGAAACTTTCTGAAATATTCTAGCTCGATTAGCACGGCTTGTTGGAACTTTCTAGATCATTCCAGAAAGTTTTAGAACTTTCTAGATTGATTTTATCAGTTGCACACATTCTGGAACTTTTTCGATCATTATCAGAGAGATTTTTCGAGATTTTCAGAATTTTACGGAAGATTACATTAGTTAGAAAAGGACAGATATATATTATTCCACATTTTTGCCACCCACGACCACCCACTTCCACCCACCCCGACCAAACTCCCTTATGCACACCTAGAGACCAAGGGGTATTTGCCATCCCACGGGGAAGTTGATCAAAGTTTCATGATGATTTCATGTGATCAAAGATCGAACATTAGCATTTTATATAATATATTAAGATTATGTAGTTATTATATAGGAGAATAGAGGTGGTTAGGTATATATAACCTATGTAGTGTTTTTAATCATTGGTACCGTCGAGATCCGTAACTTTACCTATGCTACCGATAATTTTAAAAAAGTTGAAGTTTTCAATAAAATTTAAGTTCAATTTAAGTTCAAATTTAAGTTGAGCATAAAACTACTAAATACGGAGTTTTTACATATATGACAAAATTTTGCAAATTGTTTCTAATGGGCGGTATACACGACAACGATTTATCGTAGCGATATGACTGCGCAGTCCATTTGTGCAGTTTATGGAACGTCCATTGAGTGTCCATACGTCTACGATATCTGCATCGATCATCAGTTCTCTGCAGAAGCTCAGACTATAAACATGTCATCCGCGATAGAAGACGATGAAATGCTTGCGATAACCTGTCTTATTTTGTGCAAAAATATGTAAAAGAAAATTACGTACTGTGTGATATAAGAACAGGCTGAAAAGACACATAAAATTAAATGAGATAAGATTGGCATAATTATTTGAAGATGAATGATGAGACTTACTTACACTTACTTGTTTTTAGTTACACCGCTAATACAAAAAAACAATCTCGTGATAAGAGAAACAATAAGTCCTCATGAAAGATTGTCTGTATCACTGAGGGTTTTAGCTACAGGTCGCTCGTACGAATACATAAAGTTGTCTACGTTGATATCAAAACAGGAACCCTCAGGAAACTTGTGTAATTAAATAATAAATATTATACGTAATATGGAAATGTGTTTAAAATGTTTAATATGTTGTGTTTTTGCTTAATTTTTTTGAATAAAGTTAAAAATTAATAATGTTTTCTGGCAGGTCCCTAATAGAATGGTAAAGATTTTTTTAAAGAGGTAAAACTCGCTACAAAAGCATTTCTTCAATTTAACGAAAAAGTAACGAAAACTTTAGAAGGAGTTTCACGTCTTTAAGAAAATCTTCACTATCTGATGAGTTTTCGTCCACACACCGACCTTCTCTTGCGAGGATTTTTGTATGATCGAAGCGAATGTAGTAAATTGTCTTAATAGCGTATATTAATATCCGCGATGTTTTAAAATTTATGGAAAAACCACAGTTATCGTACAGTTTTTAACCACTTACTATCTACAAATTAATATTACTTTTAATTCGTCTCAAGAACTGTTGGATCTCAGTTGAGGAGGGCAGCATCACAAAGGTGGTGGGCACTGTGAAAGAAACATACAAGTTTTGACAAAAAATATTTACTACTATCTACACTTACTATCTACAAATTAATATTACTTTTAATTCGTCTCAAGAACTGTTGGATCTCAGTTGAGGAGGGCAGCATCACAAAGGTGGTGGGCACTGTGAAAGAAACATACAAGTTTTGACAAAAAATATTTACTACTATCTACACTTACTATCTACAAATTAATATTACTTTTAATTCGTCTCAAAAACTGTTGGATCTCAGTTGAGGAGGGCAGCATCACAAAGGTGGTGGGCACTGTGAAAGAAACATACAAGTTTTGACTAAAAATATTTACTAAAGAGTGCTTTTAGAAAAATATTTTTTAAATAAAACGGTTTTTCGATAATTTACACGATAGCTTTAATCTTGATGCACATCACTTTCTCACTGACGTTTCTCGATGCCTAACATAACCTCAAAAAGGGTTGTTTATTAAAAGTTTAAAAATTAAATCATTCAAGAACTGTACTGTAAAAAATAACATTACCATGAAGTAGTTTTATTAGAAATGGGAAAATCAAGTGTTATTTACTATTGTTAATCTGTACAGTTATGTCTTGTTATTTTCCAACCACAAAAATGTTTTCAATATAGAAATTATCTTATTTGGTGTTATTTAGTGATATCGTATAAGAGTTACATGCATTTCTTTAAAATAATTATTTAAGTGCTCATTATGTGAAAGTGTGTTTTCATTTTGTGTATATCTATTATATGGATTGGATTTCGAAGACCGAATATTGGCGGGAAGTATAATATGTAAATATTGACCTGAGGGTGAGTTTTAGTTCCTAACAATTAAAACAAGAATTAGCAACGTGGACTACTTTTTATTTTTTTCTTTAACAACAACAGCTGTCAACCGTTTATTGACATAATATTATTTTAAAGAAAAATGTCACGTTATTTTCAATACTTTCCTTTTGAGTTAGTTTAGATGATAATATTACGTTATTTATTTGTGCACTACTTTGGAAAATTGGAGTATCATGCCTAAATTAATCCCATATATGCTTCTTACTGATCACTTGATGATTATTGCTCAAAGATTTTAGTTAGTAAGACACATCTGAGATAACACTCAATATCACATTTTCCTTACACAAGATACAGAAGTACCTTTGTCATAGCCTCAATTTAGGAAAATGAGATTGAAAACCTTCTACCAAAATTATTCTAATAAAATCATACTTAAATACTTCTTGTTCAAAATAAAAAAAAAAGATGTTAGGTAAAAGCACCCATGTTTTACAGAGCACTAGTGTTTAAATAAAATACTTTATACCTGATTAAAACGCAATTTATATTATTTATGCCAATGTTTCGGATGCTTTTCAGTGACCATGGTATAAAATATTTTATTCAAATGTGTGATACTCGCATTAATAAAAGACAATATTAAAAGCACTCGTCTTTATCTCTCATAAACATAACATCTTCTACATGTGTAATATTTGACCCAGATCAGTTGTAAAAATGCCATCTAATGTCAATATTGTTAGCGCATCTGCCAAGGCATAAGATTTAAAAATATTAGACAGTAAAAAATTCAAATATTCATGATATTAAAATATAATATATTTTTCTCAATACAAAACTGTGTTGTTCACTCAAATATCTTATGGTTTTTTATAAGAAGGGAGTTTATATTGAGATTAGTCTTTCTCACTTTTTTTTTTCTAGGGTTTAACCATACAATAAATGAATTCTTAATCCTGCAATAATATTTTCGGCAATAATATATACCTGTTTCAAAAATAATTCCCAGAATATGTATGTGTGAATTGAAGTAGTGTATGATGCAGTATTTAAATATATTAAAGAGTATGTGGGGTTCTATTTTACTCAATTTTTGTGGGTACGTTAACCAAGCCAGAGAAAAAATTTAATAACTTTTAAACTTTAAGATAAATCAAAATTTATAAGTAAAAAAAAATTCTTTTAACTGCTGTTGTAAAATATACTTCGGATCGGGAAATAGAACACATTAGCATTCCCCATCTGCCATAAAGACTTCTTCTGGTATATTAATTCTTAATATTTTTCATATATCTATATAATTTTAAGTTACTCTTTCTATTTCAATACATTTTTTCAAATATTTCTGGCTTTAATAAGAAATTAAGATCATAACTGTCCTTTTTAAATTTCATTAAAATGTTGTCCTTGTTAGGACAAAATATATATGGACTACTTTGAAAGACCAGGTTCTTCAAACAAGGATAATCAAATAGCCCCAGTATCAGTCCAATATTATTTGGAATATTTCCCACCCAAAGAAAAAAGAACAACCCATCAATAACTTGTATTGTATGAAATAAAAAACTCATAAGGAACAAGATATTCTTGCAAATTATGTCCAAAAACTCCGGCATTGCATGTAGTTGGTTATTTTAAAGTCCATCACAGTTAAATTTTATGTTTTAACAGTAGTCAACCTTTGTTAATCTAAATTGTGTTAAGATTGATATGTCCTATATATTTATTTTTTTATTAAAGTTAGATTTTTTAATTTACGAAGTGTTTGCTTTCCTCATTTATTTATTATTTATTTATTTATTCAGTAGAACGGCAAAACCAATTACACTACTAAAATTACAATTTCAAATAAAATAAGCATTCAAATACAAAAAAAAAAAGAAAAATTACATTAAATTATATTTACCAACATTCATTCAAATCTTTCACAAAACATCAAACATACCGATAATAGTTCCTTCCATCCATCCGCAAATAAATCGCATTCAGGGTATTCATTTAAGAGGGCGTTGAGTGCCGTGAGAGTCCGTGGGATAGGCGAGTTAGCTCGTGCAACAGTGCGGGAACTGGGTATAGCGAAAAGCATATGTTTTCTGGATCGACAGTAATTGTCAGGGACAAATATTTGGAAAATTTCATTATGAAGCTCCGGAGCAACAATGAAATTCCTAAAAATCTTACATAGTGTCCTGACTTGATCATTATTCCTCCTGTAAAGAAAATCACTGGTGTACAATTCAAACATATATTTATATTTTCAATACAAACTTCACTTCTCATATATATGAATATATTCAACTTCCAACACTTCCAAATATCGATATTCACATAGTATAGACTTTAATACATCACTACAACCTTACAATTACAATATTACAATCATTTCAATAATAAATCTATATCTATAAATCTATAGAATAGAATAAATCTATAGAACTCGACTACAGCACGACTGCAGTCAATCAAAATGATAATCAAAATGATAATTAATTCGTTTCCACAAATTAATTATGCAAAGAGTCAAGGATAAGCTAGTAGCGAGGTACAATCACTGCACCGAGCCACGCCAGAGCCAAGACTCCTCCGCAATTGTCGTTCCACCTCCTTTATACCAAACTTGTTCATAAGTTTAGTAGTGGGGAGAGTGGGGGAATCGAATGAATCATATTACTTCCAAAATAATATCAATTGACCATCTGAATTAAATACACTTAAAAGCATCAAAACAATATGTAAACTCATTATAATTAATATCAATTATTTCATTTTTTAACACTAAATTTGATTACAATATACGATTTTGCCTTTTAAATTTACGAATCACAACACTCGGCCATCCACAAGCGTGCTATCTCCGGAGCACGCAAAATCACAACACTCATTGAGCACATCATATACAATTAATCTTACAATTATACAATCAATACCATCTTATCCTCTATTATTACAATGAGATCTAGATAAGAATTTACTTGTGGTTTAAGACGTTTCTTAAAAAAAAAAAAAAAAAAATAATAATACATCTTATCTTACATAAGAAACAGAACAATTAAATAACATTTTTTTTTGACTTAGAAACTAGAACATACATACTATACCTAGACTATCACTAATCACAACACTATTAACATCACAATACGTCACCAATCTCAAAGATATTACTTTCTTTCATAAATTTTATTTATTATTTGAACATAGAAGATTTGTCGATACTTCAAAAATTGCTTATAATATATAACTTTGAACACTTTATTTAAAATTAATTAAATTATATGATAAATAAAATAAAAAATTCTTTAAACATTCGAGCATGGGCAATCGCCATGGGCGTACTTTTAGTTAGACATGGGAACAATGCATCACTAAAAAGAAAAGATTAAAATGTATCTTTCGATCACTGGGATATGTATCACTCTTTTATAACTTTATATCTTTTGTATCACGCAGCGACATTACTCAGCGTGATTCGATTCGCTCAATTCATGAATCAACCACTTACTCTCTATCTTGCGACAGCGCGACAGAAGATTCTAAATAGGGAGGTTTCGGACTCGGCCGAGACTTAACAAAAATTATCATTTGCACATGTATACACTTTTGCGACACAGATACAAAAAGACGTTGTGATTGAACGAGATGTAAAAGATATACTGAATTACTGATACATTCGGATTCAAAGTGATATAAAGAGTGGTTGATATAAACGGATTGATACATATCTTTTTTTTATCTATCTCTCTTGAGTTACCGATCTCTACTTTTAATAAATATTTACTGGTATTAACAAATGTGCAGCAATTTCAATCCACACAGGAATATAGATTGCCTCGGAAATAATTGATTCGTCGTATTCGTGGTGTACCCGCGACTTCTTTATGTAACTTTTCGGATGCCAGATAGCGGCGCCACCACCATCATTTCACCGCTTCACTAGAGTACCGTCAAAGTCAACTTGACACTCTTTACGACTTGAATATTATATCGATTGATTCCAGGGGGAGGCAACTTAAAAGTGTCTTTCACACCTCTATCTATTAGCTGAGGACCTATTTAAAACTTTGTCTTTGAAGGTGTTACCATTAAAAATACAAATAAATTTGACACAATTGATCTATCTATATGTCTAGCTTTAGTTATTTGTAATTATTTAGTTAAAAACATCAAATTTGACATTTTTATAGTCTTGATTGGAGGTTTCAACTTTACTCTTTCAGATTCAACACTTCTTCAAATTCATTCTATTCTTTTATTTATTTTATCGTATGATAATTAAAACCATCATGTCAAACCAATCATTTTGATTTTGGAACAAATTCTCAATCTTATATTTAATGATTAATTTAATTTAAAGAATTAAAAATAAATAAATAAAAATTATCAAAGTTTCGGCATTTAAAAAAAAGGAATAAAATAAAATAAATCTGTGAGCTAAAATAAAGATTCGGGGATCGTCATAACTTCAGTAATTTGCAAAAGTTAAATAGAAACATTTATCATCATGGGATCTCCAATAAACTACTATTTTTTTAGATTGATAAATAATTCAGGAAACCAATATTGATTTCTTATTTGATCAAGACTTTACGCGAATGTTTTAATAATAATTATCAAAAAGCTTGAACACTTCGAATAACCAATTAATTATATCTGTGTAATTTTTGTTCACATATTTGTTTTCTCAGTAGAGTTGATTAACAAACAAAACTCCCGACTCTAATATATTAGCTATTGGCAATAATGCAGATATAAATAAAATATTTTTCCATCACTAATTTTGTAACAGGAGAATATTATGTAAATGATAGTCTGGGTTTGGGGTCACTATCAAAATATCGCCCAACTAAGTCTTATTCCTCAAAATATGATACTAAAATTCAAAAGCTTATAGAAGTCTAGGATTTATATACCTACAGAGTTACTAAACCTTTTCGTGATACATCAACTTTAAAAATTGTATACTTTGCGTATGTTAGATCGACTTTAGATTTCGTATGTTAGATCGACTTTAGATCTGGAATCCGAACTATAGAAATCACATGAGAGAATTCAAAAAAAAGTTTATTAGTTACCTTAATTATCGTGATAATCGCTATAATGATTCATACATTAATTCTCTTAAATTTCATAATATTCTTTCTCTCTTCAACAACAGAATACAGTCTGACATCTTATTTTTTACAAGATCACTAACTGTAAAATTTACTCTCCTAGTGTTTTAGCTAGGAGTCCATTTATTGTTAAGTTGCGCTAACCTGTTCGCCTCTTACAAACGAAAAGTATATTTGTACCTCCTTCACTTAGTAAAAATTATACTCTTAACAGTTTTGCGTTTCGACCAATTACCACTTATAATAAAGAATTTCTTAACGTTGACATTTTTAATCTTTCGATTGCACAAGTTCGTAAAATATTTGATAAGGATCTATCTCAATAGCTTCTGTGTATATCATTACATCTAATATGTTGTCTTTATATAACGTTTATCATAACTTCTATCTTTAGCTCTTCTCCTTTCTATCTTGTCTATACTATCGGCTTTTAGTAATGTTTTTGTAATACATACTATTTTTGGGCTTTATAGGTCTGTGTACGTAAAATAAATATTACTGTAACACTGTTTAATAAAATGACTATTTGTGCCAAAATAAAATGATTGTCAGCAATTACAACATCCTCAATAATATCGAACGTAATTAATAACTATAGGTCTAAAATTTTGGTTTGATAATCTCTATAAATTGTAAATTGTATTTTAGTCAGTTAGTAGGTATTCTAGTTATGGTTATTACGATTGCTACGGAGATTATGAATGTTTTAAGAAACTTTTACTTTGACATTAATTGTAAAATATTTGCTGTTTATTTGAGACGCAATTTCAAATTCTGATTTGTTCTAAAGGATTTTTTTTTTGAAACAATTTGGATCGGAAATTAATTTTTGTTATAAATATCTTAAGTAGTTTTTGTCAATTCATTTGTACCACTACTTTCATTTATATGAAATTTCTGTTACAGCCTTCAAGATGGTTTATGACCTGTTCTATCATATTTACTACACTTTTTATATGTATATCCCCATTCCTGACAACTAAAATATGTTGAATAATTTCCTCTAGTTGTATTTACTTGCAAACATTTCTAATCTGATAGAATTGCTGAGAAGCTAAATGGTTCAACAAATCTTCTGGTTCGCTACATTTAAGAGTTTGGGCTCTATTACCTACTGAAGTATCAATGATTTCATAAATAATGTAGTCAACTGCCTTTCCAGAGTAATATTTCTCTTAAAATTCGGCGGGTACTTATCAAATTTTGAAGATTCACAAATGTTTTTTGTATAATTAATAAACTTGCTATTATTTTAAACAGATATCCAGCCTTTCGATATTATCTTAGTTACAGCCTGTACCTCTTTTGTCTCACTAGATAAAGATCTTCGTCCTGTGCTTACTTGACTTCCGGGATGAATCCGTCTTTTCTTCTCTGGTTGGCTCTTTAGTAGACCAGCTCTTTCCTTTTATTTCCTCTTATTTGAACTCCGTGAAGATTTATTCGGCAATCATCCTTTCGAGCAGGCGAACCTCCAGGAGTCATCGCTCATCAGTCATTCATACAAAAAAAAAGAAATATCATTTAAATCATGCCAGTAGTTAAATCGATTCATTATTGTTTAAAGTATTAATATGACTTGCTTTTCATAGTATGTATATGCAATCAAAACAAAATAATGCCTTCTTATTTTTAAAACCTCTTTAAAACAAATTAACCTCTTACGTATAAACTCTACAACTAAGCACACATGGCATCTCTTGGTAGGTACACATAACCTCCCACATCTAAGCACACTTGGCTTCTCTTGGTAGGCACACATAACCTCCCACATCTAAGCACACATGGCTTCTCTTGGTAGGCACACATAACCTCACACATCTAAGCACACTTGGCTTCTCTTGGTAGGCACACATAACCTCCCACATCTAAGCACACTTGGCTTCTCTTGGTAGGCACACATAACCTCCCACATCTAAGCACACTTGGCTTCTCTTGGTAGGCACACATAACCTCCCACATCTAAGCACACTTGGCTTCTCTTGGTAGGCACACATAACCTCCCACATCTAAGCACACTTGGCTTCTCTTGGTAGGCACACATAACCTCCCACATCTAAGCACACTTGGCTTCTTTTGGTAGGCATACATAACCTCCAAGAACTGGCTTCCTTAGTGTCCTTATCTCGCTTCATAACGTGGGTCCTTATCACGCTTCTGAAATGTAAAGAAAATCACTGGTGTACAATTCAAACATATATTTATATTTTCAATACAAACTTCACTTCTCATATATATGAATATATTCAACTTCCAACACTTCCAAATATCGATATTCACATAGTATAGACTTTAATACATCACTACAACCTTACAATTACAATATTACAATCATTTCAATAATAAATCTATATCTATAAATCTATAGAATAGAATAAATCTATAGAACTCGACTACAGCACGACTGCAGTCAATCAAAATGATAATCAAAATGATAATTAATTCGTTTCCACAAATTAATTATGCAAAGAGTCAAGGATAAGCTAGTAGCGAGGTACAATCACTGCACCGAGCCACGCCAGAGCCAAGACTCCTCCGCAATTGTCGTTCCACCTCCTTTATACCAAACTTGTTCATAAGTTTAGTAGTGGGGAGAGTGGGGGAATCGAATGAATCATATTACTTCCAAAATAATATCAATTGACCATCTGAATTAAATACACTTAAAAGCATCAAAACAATATGTAAACTCATTATAATTAATATCAATTATTTCATTTTTTAACACTAAATTTGATTACAATATACGATTTTGCCTTTTAAATTTACGAATCACAACACTCCTAACTTCCAATGAGTTGTAGCCCAAGCAACCTAAAAGATATTTTGAAGGATACAAAAATGGATAATACCCATAAACACGCTTGTAAAGATATCTTATGAATACTTTCTGTACCTTTTCAAGCAACAGGATATATATACCTTCATACGGAGACCAGACACATGAACTGGTTTCTAGCTTACTACGCACAAGAGCATTAAATACTAATTTTAGGGCACATACATTTTGAAAGTCTTTTAGATTCCGAAGTACGAAACCTAATCGAGAAAAAGATTCCTTTGCCAGTTGGATAATATGCTCATGAAAAGTGAGACCAGGATCGAAAACAACACCCAAATCCTTAATAAATTCTTTTCGATAAAGTTTTTGCCCATTTAATCCGTAATCAAAGCGAATAGGGTGTCGCATACGACCAAACGTCATTGCTGAACATTTAGAAATATTAAAATCCATTTTATTATTTTTACTCCATTTATATAATTCATCAATATCTTGCTGTAGGGCAACACAGTCAGCTTCAGAATGTATCTCACTATATATCTTGAGATCATCTGCATAAAGAAGACATCTTGCATGTCTTAATACACAAGGTAGATCATTGATAATTATTAAAAATAACAGTGGTCCCAATACAGAACCCTGACTTACTCCAGACCGAGTGTGATAAGTTTGTGATTGGTATATACCCAGCTTAACAAACTGTTGTCGATCACGGAGATAGTCAGCAAGTAGTAGTAGAAGCCCTGGCGCAACTCCTACAACATATAGCTTAGCTAATAATGTGTCATTATTGATCCTATCAAATGCTTTGCTAAAGTCAAAATACAGGACGTCAACCTGGTATCCTCTGTCAATCCGTGACGATATAAATTCAACCAAAGTCAATAAATTGGTGTTAACTGACCTCATATCCACTCATATAACCTACTACAGTGCCAGAGAATTTTATTTAGTACCAACACTATCTATGGTAATGGTTTTTAATCCCCCATAGGGTGGAAAGGGTTGTATAGTAAAGATTTCTACAAAACCTAATTAAACAACACTCTGTGATAACTACAAAAATGATATAATTTGATTTGTCATACTAATAAAACATTATTAAATTTAATAATTTTCCTTGGCAAAATAACAACTGACGTTTGGAAATTGCAGAAAATATACATTATACAAAATCAAGGAGAGGCAAAGATCTCCTTATTTTTGAAAATTTTTCTTATGCAATGAATCGTGTCAGCAAAAAGGCAGTATCGTGGTGCTGTTCATCTCGTCGTTCTAAAAATTGTCCAGCGCAGGTGTCTCTGAGCAATAATGGGGTACTCACTGTGATAAATAATGATCATAGTCATTCACCACCAATGTATCATGTGACTAAGACTGGTGAATATGTTAAGTTATAATATTATTAATACAATACAATCTCATTAATCCAGAACTATTAAAAACCAGAGGGTGCCGGATTATTGGAATGTTCGGATTATTGGATTATATAGAAAAAATAATATTTATAAAATTAAGCATTTCGTAAAGGGAATAAAATGTATTTGTGATCAAGTTTTACACTTTTTTTTATAACTGTAACATATCTCACAATTAACTAATTAAATATAATTTAAAAATAATCCTTAATTGAGGTCTGTTTTTGTCTCAACTTATTTGAGAGAGGCGAGGGTGTAGGGTGCCGGATTATTGGACGTGTCGGTCTATTGAAGTGCCGGAATGAACACCAAATAGCCACCAAAAATAGGGTTTGCGGGGTTATATTTTACTCAGTATGGGTACATTAACGTCCATGTTAGGGCAAATATACATTGACTACTTTGAAAGGTCAGTTTCATCAAACGAGGATAATCAGATAGCCCCAGTATTGGTCCAACATTATTTGGAATATATCGCACCTACCGAAAAAAAGACCAACCCAACAAGAACTTGAGTTGTCTGCAAAAAACATAAGACTCGGAAGGAAACAAGATATTTTTGCAAATTATGTCCAAAAACTCCGGTATTGTGTGTAGTTGGTTGTTTTAAAGTCCACCACAGTATTTTATGTTTTAACAGCAGTCAACCTTTGTTAATCTAAATTGTGTTAACATTGATATGTCCTATATATTTATTTTTTATTAAACTTAGATCTTTTAATTATCGAAGTGTTTGCTTTCCTCATACCCACTTTACAAAAACCAACTTCATCATCAACCATAGTGCCAAGTGAGATTTTTTTTTAGTATAAACAAAATCTATGCTAATGGGTTTTAATCCCTCATAGGGTGGAAAGGGTTGATTGAACAAAGTTGTATAGTAAAGATTTCTACAATACCTAATTGAACAACACTCTGTGACAACCAGAAAAATTATATAAGTAATTTAATTTATTAAAATATTAATTTATTAAATTTAATAATTTCTTTGACAAAATAACAACTGCTGTATTGAAATTTCAGAAAATATACATTTTATAAAATCAAGAAAAGGCAAAAGTCTCCTTATTTTTGAAAAATTTTCTTACGCAAAGAATAGTGTCAACAAAAATGCAGTACTGTGGTGCTGTTCATCTCGTTGTTCAAAAAAATGTCCAGCGCAGGTGTCGCTGAGCAATAATGGGATACTCACTGTGATAAATAACGATCATAGTCATTCACCACCAATATATCATGTGACTAAGACTGGTGAATATGTTAGATTGTAATATTATTAATACAGTAGAATCTCACTAATCTGGAACTATTAAAAACCATAGGTAACCGGAATGTTCGGATTTCATTATTGTATAGAAAAAAAAAACATATTTATAAAATAAAGTATTTCGTATAGGGAATAAATTGTATTTGTGACATATCTCACAATAAACTAATTACATAGTTTTAAAATAATCTTTAATTGAGGTCTGTTTTTGTTGCAATATTATTTAGAATATATCCCACCTACGGAAAAAAAGACCAACCCAACAAGAACTTGTGTTGTATCATGTATGCAAAAAAAAAATAAGACTCGGAAGGTATGTTCAAAAACTCCGGCATTGTGTGTAGTTGGTTGTTTTAAAGTCCACCACAGTTAAATTTTATGTTTTAACAGCAGTCAACCTATGTTAATCTAAATTGTGTGAAGATTGATATGTCCTATATATTTATTTTTTATTAAACTTAGATCTTGTAACTATGAAAGTGTTTGCTTTCCTCATACCCACTTTACAAAAACCAACTTCATCATCAACCATAGTGCCAAGTGGGATTTATTTAAGTATAAACAAAATCTATGGTAATGGGTGTAAATCTCTCAGTTAAGGAGGAAAGGGTTGATTGAACAAAGTTGTAAAACAAAGTTGAAGATTTCTACAATACCTAATTGAACAACACTGTGACAACTACAAAAATCGACTTGTCCATAGAACAAAGTCACATCTGCATTATTCGACTGCTATCTTTGAAAAAACGATGCGTTTTTTAAATTTTGGATTTTATTAGTAAATTATATAGGTCAGTTTAGCCTTTCAAATACAAAAAAAAAAGTAACTTGGTATCATAATCATATCCGACTTTGTTCTACGGATACGTCGAAATGATATAAGTACATAATTTAATTTATTAAAATATTTATTAATATTAAAATATTAATTTATTAAATTTAATAATTTCCTTGGAAAAATAACAACTGCTGTATTGAAATTGCAGAAAATATACATTTTATAAAATCAAGAAGAGGCAAAAGTCTCCTTATTTTTGAAAAATTTTCTTACGCAAAGAGTAGTGTCAACAAAAATGCAGTAATGTGGTGCTGTTCATCTCGTTGTTCAAAAAAATGTCCAGCGCAGGTGTCTCTGAGCAATAATGGGGTACTCACTGTGATAAATAATGATCATAGTCATTCACCACCAATATATCATGTGACTAAGACTGGTGAATATGTTAGGTTGTAATATTATTAATATATATAATAATAAACAATACATTGTAATTACTTTATATTTGAATTCTATATAACTTATCCAGCAAAGTAGATTTGCTTTGTAACTAATTGAATCACTAATAAATAAGTACTTGTTTTAATACTACTTTCATTTTAATATGTTTTCTCTTCTTGGGATACTTCAGTACTAATATCAATGTATTTTCACTGGAATACACAAAGTAAACAAAATGTGACTATTTCAAGTTTATCTCATGAGTTGATTTAATGAAGGAGTGGTATTTATGATTTAATAAGTATTTTGTTATCAATCAATCCTAAGTACTTGATATTGTATAAAACATTACATACATACATTTTTTCTTAGCAGAATGAGCTAAGGCAAGAATGTTCTCCTAGTCTTTGTTGAAAGTTTTATGTTTTAGCAGGGACATTTGTATATTATACTAGCGATTATCCCCGGCATCGCACGGGTGCAATGTAGATGTACTACTATACACAAAACAATAAAAATAGCCTGTTACTCGCTTATAACGTAGCTTTCTATTAATGAAAGAATTTTTATAATCGGTTTAGAAGTTTTTGAGTTAAATCGTAACAAACAAACAAATCTTTCCCCTTTATAGTATTAGTATAGATACAGTAAGCATTCACTAGGTTTTGTTGCCCGCAGATTAATGTGCTCGACTTGAATATTTCAGAAGTAGAATACTTAACTTCACGAAGGGGCAAACAGTTATTATACTATGAAAACTTTTCTTATTCCAAGAATTATGTGTCCAAGTCTACAATATCCTGGCTGTGTTCATCTCGGAATTCAAAGAAATGTCCTGCAAGTTTAACTTTAAAACACGACGGAACTGTGATATCTTACATTTCAACTCATACTCATGAAGCACCGGTCGTATATAAAGATGTAAATGGTAAATATGTAAAAATGTCTCTGTAGATGTGACGACGTGTAGTTGTGTGTATTGAAAATAGATAATACTTATTAGTATCCTTTAAATTGTAAAACGGAGAATCACTATAATTTCCGGGGTTATAATGTTTGAGCGTCGATTTCTTAGGCTTCTTGAAACATTGTCCAATTTTTTAATATGCATCATGATTTAGGGGCGTACAAAGGAATTCTGTCCACAAATTGACGACAACACTTTTGACGGGCTCGTAGGCGCGTTCTGTAGAACACCTGCTGTGCGCATCAATGGGTCGTGGATTCGAATCCCACCGGGACGACATGTTTATTATTTTCTGTAAGCATGTCTTCCCCACGTCTGGTAACTTCAGGCATTGACCGGGTGGAAGGAATATCGAAATTCCTACCGGGTAACGAACCACCGTTCATAGATGGAAAAACCGTGAAGTGCACATTGCTCGTTTCGGTTTCAGTCTATGGATTTCCGAATGCTCGAAGTAAAAATTAGGTCGACAGCGCATCATTGACTGATGTTTTGTGGCTGTGGTATCCTTAAATTAAATATTAAATATCGAAACCTCAATGATAGTGGGATATCTTTATAATAAATAATTGTGTACGTTTTTTATGCCTACTTATGGTACTATTTTGTATACAAACCTGCCGGGCGAGCATGCAAAAGCAAGACAAACTAAGATGTTAAATATCTCGATATATTATAATTTATATCTCGACATCGACAATTTTGATAGAAAAGATATCTCGATCGACAAATGTATCTATTTTTGATATTAAAAGTTGAGTTTTAAGTGTAATTGTCATGTTAGACCCGAAAGAAATAAAGCGATAGTCGATTGAAACACGAGAAAACGGTAGACAAAATTTTGTCGCGCTTGTCATGCTAGGCCGGCTGTAACGTTTAATATCTAGGGGTATCAATCTGTTTTGTAATAATTACGTGTTACATAATATAAATTATAGCCAGGTAGTTTATGCACTTCTAGTCCAAAATATGCTGCAGTGTACATTTTAAATTATTATTAAAATTCATTCCTTATATATTAAAATCTTAGTCAATCATAATTATCACTTGTTTTATTGTATTAGTATAGTTGTATAGATAATAATGGTAACAATACCCTAGTCGAAGCTTTATTAAATTTCACTAAACCCTTGTAATTTACCTAACATATCGGGAAAGTTTGTAATAGAACTAGAACTGTTCAAGTATTCCGCCATAAGTGGAATACAAAACTGAAATCCGAAATATTTCAGGTTACCTTACAACATCAAATCGTGGTAAGGCGAAACTTATTTACTTCAACTATGCGTATAACGTGAGTTACTCATCCAAGAGGGAGAATCTAGTTAAATGGTATTGCGCATCAAGAATCTCCCAAGGATGCAAAGCCAGTATCAAGACTGATTTTAATAATAGAGTGATTGCAATGGTCGGAAACCACACGCACACCAGTAATTCGGATTTGAGAGTGAAGGTGCATCACAGCATATTCTCTTGAAACACTATTTACTGGACATATGTGTATATTAACTAATATAGTTTTTGACGGTCTTGTTAACGCGTTGGGTTACACCTAACTTGCGAAACGATGGTCGTTCGAATCCCGCCAGGGTGACTGGTTTATAATATGTATAATATAAACATGTTTATACTGTCTACTCGTTCAGACATTAAAGGAATGGAAAGGTAAAGTTGTACCGTTCATGATCCGTGTATATTTCAGTTTCAAATGTATCGCCAGCACATCATTGACTGATATGTTGGCTGAGGTATCTCCATAGTAAATTCGAGACTAAATTGTAACTAATAATTTACAAGTAGAAACTACTAAGAGCTTATGATCTTTTGTAATATACTTTATATTTATTGCTATATATACAATACAATATTATTAGTATTAATATTGTCTTTTATTAACGCGAGTATCACACATTTAAATAAAATACTGTATACCGGATTAAAACGCGATTTATTATTTATATTGTTTAAATTATTTATCCCGACATTTCGGATGCTTTTCAGCAACCTTGGATAAATAATTTAAACAATATAAATAATAAAACGCGTTTTAATCCGGTATACAGTATTTTATTTAAATTATTAGTATTCCCAAATAACTAGCAGCAATATATAGTTTGCGTTATTTGTAAAATATTGTATAGATCTGACTGTAGTTTAAACTGTATTTTAAATATAGGTATAAAGGTATTTATATTAGTATTTATGTATGTAGTTATTAATGTATAGTGTACTTTTAACTTTAAAAGTAGTAACACATTCTAGGTAACCTTCCTTGTTAGTGATACTTGGGTAGAACTCATTGAATTATATTTTTAGCAACAATGATGTACAAACAAATATATATTTTTTTTCAAAATTTTCGTTGTTTAGTTCAAACATTATATACTCGTTGTATTATTATATGAATTAGATTTAAATTGTAATATACAAATAATTATAATAAATATATAATTTATACCAATTATTAGGAATGAAGGTATTATTTATAAATTAGGTAGCCTCTGACGTTTTATAATTTGAAATTAACTAATTATGTAAATTATTTCAGGTCCAGTTCTCATTAAATCTGCTAAGAAAAGATATTGGTTGCTGTACAAATCGTATACGTTTGTGCGTAGTTCGAAGTCCAAAAAAGGCGTGGGATGGAAATGTACTGCTAACAAAACCGACAATTGCAAATGCGTACTTATCACAGATTCTAATTTGAACATTGTACAATTGAAAGGTGACCATAACCACAAAATACCAAAAGTAGCTTCAAAACCCAAACACGTCTATTTTAGTTTCAATGATTAACTAGTGCGATTTAAGTTGTAAAGAAAACGACGTGTCCGTAGTTTCTTCTGCGTGTTGCTCTACTTTAATTCTTTGGATACTAATTTCTCCGGTTAGTTTTAAAAGGCCATATGTGCCGAAAACAATAATGTCCTTTCGAAAAAAAAAAAAAAAAAACTGTTATCTTCGAAAATATGATATAATGTTCTTTAATTTTTTTTTGATAGTTTAATCTAAACTTAAGGATTATGGGTTTAGGTTAGATATTTACTGCCTTATTCATTAAGTGATATAGTTAAAAATATGTTTTGTTTCGCTCTATCGAATATAAAAAGGCTACAGAATGAAAGAAACAAAACATATTTTTTACTATATCAAGCATATAATATGTTTATGAATAAGGTCGATAGATTATAAGTAGGTTTATCTATATATTATATTATATATACAAGTTTACATTTTTATTATTTTTGTTACATAATTGTTAACGATTATCCAAGTTTAAGTTATTTAGATTAAGTTATGGTTACTCAGTAGGCTAGGCTGTAAGTTATAGTCCAGGTCAAATATATCTTTGTGTTTCTTATTTAGGAAACAACTTATATTATTTAGTCGTAGATGTAATTTTTCCAGTGAGAGTGGTGACAGCTATCGACGGAGCTACTCTCCTCATGCTAAACGGTTACTCCTTTACAAATCCCTCTCCAGTCGCCGGAGGTGAGCGCTGGTACTGTTCGGGCAGAATACCCTGGAAATGTGGCGTTTGCTTAAATGTTAATGATGATTATGAGTTTGTATGTATATCTCATGAGCATTGTCACGATCCGCCGGTTTACGATATAACTATAGGTGGATTGTATTCTATGGCGGCGCCTTGAAAATCTTATCGCAAACGTATCGAATACTTCGGTGTAAAATGTTCTGTGGACCTCGGTAGAGGCAAAATTGAAAATAATTAAGTTTTTATTGTTATTTTTTAAAAGTAAATAAATTTTTTTTTCTTTAAATTATGACATAATATGAAAATATTTAATCCCACTAGATTTATTTATAGATTATATTATTTACTTTGTTAAAGTTTAAATGAAATAACTTTAAACGTTTTGAAACGCGATTTATTAATTATATTAGTTTTTCCGTTTGCTGAAAAGCATTTGAAACGTCGGGATACACAATATAATGAATAACTCGCGTTTTAATCCGGTAAAAGTTATTTAATTTAAATTGTTTATTCGTGTTGGTATACAAACAATATTTTGTTAAATTACAATTTAAAAAAAAAAACACAAAATAAGCCTTAACGTGACTTGATTTTCCAAATTATTTTAATTAAATGAATAATGGTCACCATATTTTATTGGATACTTAGATTTTATATACATATAACTATCTGATAGATAAATAAATATTTTTAATGATATTAGTATTCTTTTTGCGATTATGAATGTGAAAACAAAATGACAAATCCAGGGTCTATAATATACCCTTATCTACTAAAACTCAAAGTATGAAATTAAGTCATAAAATAAATTTAGTTTTAAATGTTTAGAGACAAAATTACCAAAATTGATATACAAATAATATCGCCGTAATTAATATATTCTATGTATATCTTAGGTATTTAATGTCCCTAAACTTTTAAAATTGAATTAAACTTACAACTTTAAAAAATTATACTAATTGGGTTTTAGCACTATACCATGGATATAGTAGTATCGGTATGAAGTTCATAAGGTAAGGAAATGGTGTGATGCTTTAAAACATTAATTGCTGTTCACGCGATATCGTGTGGATGTAGGTCTCACACACACATAACGCCTGATGTTTACATAGACCAATGGGGATGTAGGCGTTGAATGGGGATGTCCACATACTTAGATATTGAGTTTGATAGATTCCCGATTACATTATATACTATTAATGAAATAATCATAAGGTGATGATGTTAGTGATAAAATAATTGAATCATGTTTTACAGACATAGCATCTGAGGAAACAACGCACAAGAGACATAGAGACCAACACAAGCTGACTAAAATTGGAAAAGCTAAACCACGTTATCTAAGAACAGGGAAAATAGTTAACGCAACGTCCAGAAAGGATTGTAGGAACTGTTCTAGAAATAAAAAAAAAAGACTAACTACCACTACTGAATGCAAGAAATGTCTAGGATCTCCCCCGTTGTGTATGAATTGCTTTTTTGAGCTGCACGATTGCACTGCTAACTAAATGTATATTTGTATCGCTCTCAATGCACTTTATTTACAAGAGTATCTAAGGTTCGTTGTACTAGTTCTTAAGTGATATTATTCTATTTATTCAAAAAGTAATTTTACACTTAATACACGAAAATGTATTTAAATTGTAAGTTACCATCTATGGGTAGAAAATGATGTCCTGGCGGTTGATACCTTATAAATTCATTTAAATGAATTTTGTAATATCGTCGGTTTAAAGATATAACTCACTAAGTGTAATTCGGAATAAAAATAAATTTTGCTGCTATTGCTTATTGTAAGCGTCTACGGTAAGAACAAACCGAAGAGAATTATAAATTATTGTTAATTTTTATCCTTATCGCCTACTAGTTAAGGGTGAAACCATAGTTGTAAAATGTAGGTACTTGCGGTATCATTTACTTCACTATTTTATTCGTCTTTTATTTAAGGCAATAAAAATAATTATCATTCTATGTTTTAAAATATAACTAGTCCTGAATTTTTATCAAAAATAAATTAATCTTTTTAAAAATATATATATTATTTTTAACCCTACAGTCCCGTAACTAATTACTAATAACACCGTTGTGATTATTTCGTGCTGGTGAGTATTTTTTTTTAAATTTCAAAGTTGTCTACTCTATGTGTATTTAAGTGGATAAGCGTCGTGGGTTATAAAAAAATCACAGATCAACTATTCAATTTATGGGGAAAATATTTCGATAAGTGAGGTAATCTCCACGCGTGTTTATTACTAAACAAAATTCAAAAGTTCATAATTTTTTTTAAGACCTCATTGACCCTCATCTTCGTTCAAGACTCGAAATTCCAAATCGGCGTAGTAATTTACGACGGTCAATCAAAAAAATTAATCCCGCTCAGACACCGAATCTGAAGGCATTAAAGGCGAGGAGGTGCGTACTTTGCCCTAGAGCGTACGATCGAAAATCGCGCACAGTGTGCGTAATTTGCGCAAAACCCGTCTGCAGTGACCACCGGGTGATAATTTGCGAATCGTGCAACACTCGAGACTAATTTTCGTTATTTTTTTTTCACGGCTTTAAAAATTAACGTGTTTTTTTTTATATATTTTATAAGTATACATAATAAGAACTTATAAAACTGTTATTACAAAGTGTTCAACAATAAAAAATACTTATAAAAGAACGATTATTGATATTGATTTTTCATTGATTTTAGCTGGCTTGCATTATGTGGTTAATGTGGACTTTCATGTTGCAAATTATATTTTTTCCAGTGCATATCCAGTTGAATCTTTTTTTTTATTTATCCCAGATGTACCCTTCAAAATGCCGTATGATATTATGAAATCGGTTCATAAGAAAAAAAATGCATATTTTTCCAAGCCTTTAAAATAACTTTATAAGAAATAAGACCATTCTCTTCGTTATCGAAAAATGAAGAAAATAGTCTTTACTAAACTATTATCGGGTATGACAAACATTTAATGCTGTAACAAAGATTGGGGTAATTAGTTACTCTACAATGGGGTTTACATCCCAAAAAATAATTGTGGGAGTCTAGGATTTAAACAACAAACAGAGTTTTGAATCTAGTTTTGAGACTTGTCAAACCATTTTTTCTCTATAGAATCTTGACAGTTCTCAAGAATAGATTACGGCTTGAGTGACGTCTTGGAACACGATAGAATAATTTCACAAACATAAAAATAACACAGTTTTTTTATTTACAGTAATAATAGTAACGATGTCAACCGGCAGCAAAGTCCTTATAATCAATGGTCATACCTTCAGAAGAGAAGTAAGCGTGAACGGAGCGACCAGCAGATGGTGTTGCAATGAGCCCAACTCCATAAAATGCGACGTCTACGCACACGTCAACGACAAATTTGAATTAGTGTGTTTAATGAACACACACAATCATGAACCGACTCTGTGTCGCATGTTTCATGATAGAATAATGTAGAATATAGAAATTTGTTTTATTACATTACATAATAATATGTAACAGAAATTAACTATTTTACATGGGAATAAGCGACCATTTTGTTTTGGGGTCGTCTATTTAACACGAGATGTTTATAGCGACTTTTAACCCCCCCAAATTACGTGTATTTTTTAATACAAAGTACATAGAAATTTTCAGAGATACAAGGCAAATAAATACACGTGATATCTCGTTATATCTCCCCCCGTCCTTGTTATATTTCGTGATTTTTTCCGAACACCCCTCCTTTCTAGCCTCATGTGATTAATGGACAATCCCTTAAAAAACGCATTGAGAATATCGCATGTAAAATAGTTTTTTTTTATTTTTATACCCTTTTATTATTTTCTAAAATTGAATTCGCATTAAGCGATATATTTTTCTGTCCGTTTGTTAAGTTTTAATCATATGGACAATGCAATTTTTCACATTTATAGTTGTAAGGTTTTAATGTAGTTATAGATACGGACAAGTTAGTTGCATAGCGTCGAAAATACGTATTAAGTTTCAAGTACTTCGGATTTTGCATATCAAGTACAATTTCTTAATAAAATTTTATTTTTAAATGTTGTTTTATTTCTATCAATCATTTTGCTTTTAGTTTATGAAATACCCTTTTCACGGAATTAAAGAGTAATAATGTCATATAATTTTTCAGAGGAGATCTGTTATGAAACCACCGAAGAATATTTGGAGGCAGATGACGATGTGATTTTATTTCTCGAGTCGCAAGATGGGAAGACTATAATGCAATATGGGGGTAACCACTATCGCAGAGCATATAAGACCAGGCACGGTGTGAGGTGGAACTGTGCAACAAGTAAAAACTGTTCAGGATACGTTCATCTTAACGATTATAATGAAATCATAACAAACTCCGTATCTCATGATCATGAAGCGCCCGTAACTACAACAGAAGATACAAAACCTGAAGATAACGGTGAGTCAAAGATAGTGAGAGTAGGTACTGCCTTAACCCCTTGTGCCATGGTGGCCCTAGAGAAAGCCACCTGTTTTATAACCATATTCGAGTTTTACGCTGATTTCTGTTATCATTAATTTCGTATATCTAACTAAAAATATGATGAAACTTTATAATTTTTCAAAATTCCGATTCCAAAAAAAAATTTGCATCCGCTTCCGCTATCTTTAATTTTGGAGATTTGATTAGGTATTCACAATCAGCGACCCCAAAAATCCAAGAATATACATTTTCATCATGACCGTTTCGAGAATTTGTATACGCCATTTTGAATTTTGGAGCTCAAATTCATAATCAGCCTTCGTTAACTCCCAAGGAATTTCAATCCGATTAGACTGATGGAAAAATGTGTGGCGCAAAGGGGTAAAAGATCGAAGTTTTATCAATAGGTATTTATATATATTTTGTCTTTTTCAGACACGGCAGTTGTGATAACATCGAGAAAGGGAAAAGAAATGTTGCTATTTCGTAGTTACACGTATCGTAAACAGTATGACAAACCCAACAAATCTAGATGGGTGTGTTCCACCCAGAAGAATTGTCGAGCAGTGGTGTTCACGGACTCTAATAATGTAATAGTTTCCGCGTTTGAGGAGCATGAACATGATCCACCCAAGTATTATCTCAACCCAAGTCACGTTTTGGGAGCCTTGAGAGAACCACTTGTGTTTGAATCAGACTGATCAGATCCATCTTTGGCCATCTCTAAATTACGTATCCTCCTTCCTTAGGTGTTAACATTTATCAGCCCCCCACTTTCAAATTTTCAAATCAAATTTTAAGTTATGCGATTCAATACTTGTGACGTCACGAAGCTTAGAGCACCTCCCACTCGTTGTTACACAATGTATTGACAGGGGGTCCCCCAATCCCTTATAGTGTGACGTAATTTTTGGATGGCCCAATATGAGCCCAATGGCCTATTAATTAATGTTATTAGGTTTTTGTATATTTAATCATAATATTTTTAGTGTAATAAGAAGGTTATCGTTTCCTTGTAAAAATCTGTGTAGGTGTGTCAATCTGTATGTTATTTTTAATCTACACTATGTTTAAATCTTAGAAAACTTTCTTGCTGTATCAAGTTTAGTTTTTCTATATGAAATATCTAATAAATTGAAATCGTATAGCTTATATTTATTTCGAAATAAAACGGTATCCTCACTGAAATTGCCGTTACAAAGGCGGTACCCAGGAACAGGGTGCATACCTTGAAAAGCTGGCATATTTTGCAAAAACGGCTAGTTACGGCACTGCCTCATTCTAAAAGCCCATTTACATGATGTAATATTCTTATACATCTTCTTCCTACCCTGTTCGCTTTTTTTATTTGGAGTCGGTGCAGTATATTCTCTTCCTTCACTCGCCATATCATAAGTCACACCTCTCAAACACATCACTCTTCATTCTACTTACAAGAGCATTAACTGAATGCAATTTAAGCGCAGTAATTGAAATCCAAGAATTGTAAGCAACTGTTTACACGCGGATATTATATGTATACCAAGAAAAGTATTGAATCATAACTTGTATAACAGATCAAGAATGTTCTGGGTTATTTAGACCATACAAGTTGCTTCTATTTAATTGTATGCAACAAGCAATAAAACTACATAGTGTCAGTGGCGGCGTAAGACCTACATTTTATGTGGGCAAGATTCATTTTGTGGGGCCCTCTGCCAGCGCAAAAAATGGATTTTTTTGGAATTCAAAAAATTCAATTCTAAAAACAATTTCTAACTCAAGTGCTAATATTTAAAATTTCTCTTCGTTTTTAAATATAAATAAAACTTATACATTTTTGCAGCAGTCGTTATCACTTCATCCAGGCGAGGTCGTCCTATAATGTTGCATAGAAATTACAGTTATTCAAAATATCCTTACCTAATGAAGAGGGGTTGGCGTTGGTATTGTTCGCGAGTTAAGAATTGTAAAGCGTATGTATATACTACGGAGGGAGGTCACCTCCTTGGTATATATGGTAAACACAATCATTAATTGAAAATAAATACGTATATACTGAAATATATTTTTATTAAACGAGAGTATCACAAGTGTTCCGAACAGACGACTTTATACATATTTTTAGTGTTGGTGAAAAACAGCTGACAGTACCAGTGGTGTAGCTAGGTGGAGAAGGGCTACGGTGCGAAGAGAAAATAATCGCAATACAAGTATTATTTTCGCAGATGCCAGTCCTCTGGTCTTTTAGTTTCTTATTATAATATAGCAACTAGCAACATGCCCCGGCTTCGCACGGGTGCAACGTAGATGTACTATACACAAAAAATGTTACTCGCTGATAATGTAGATTTCTCAACAGAAACCTACATTATCAGCGAGTAACATTATGGAAATTATTTTTAAAATCGGTCCAGTAGTTTTTTAATTTTATTCGTTACTATAATAAAAATCTTGTCTCTTTATGATATTAGTAATGATATACAAGAAAGGTACATACTAGAGCAGTTTATAGTTTTTGCGAACAAAGTTAATATTAGTAATAAGGATTCGTTATTCACGGAAATAAAACAAAGGATAAATGTAATAGATACACCTTTATATTTTTAAAAAGATCTTTAATTTTTATTTTGATTCAATAAAATTAAACTATACATATAAAAAGACATTATCTTACAATAAAACTGTTGAGCAAAAAAATGGATACTGATCATAATTGGACCAATTAAACCTCTTAATAATATTCTACAAGTGGATACTACGAAGATGTAGTTTTGAATGTCAAAGGAACTTACAGAAAATAGTTAATTTACACACACAGTTTACAGTTTTGAAAAATGTATATTGAGGCAATTTTTATTTGTGCCACATCCAAATTACGAACAATATTAAAAAAAAAAAAACTTAAACTAACTTACCCGTTTCAGCTGAATTCATTTCCTAAACTTACACCGTAATTGTAATTTATCGATCAAAGAGCCAAAATATCTATCAAAATATTTATTAATTTAGAATATTCAGTCTTACACAAATTAATATTTACTGATAAATAGGTAGGATAATAGGGCATAGGTAATACTTATTGTGTTAGGCATTTACTTGCTTACATAGTTGAATAATCATAAAATGAGGTAATTTAAAAATAAAATATAATTAAGTCATACAAAAAAACATATTTGTATAGAGTACAGTATTCGTCATATAACTAAATAAAGAGGTAGACAGTATAAAAAAATCAGTCTTTTTTCAGTCATTTACGTACATCATTCAGGTACATTTATAATGAAGTAATTGATAATAATTACAAATATAAAAAAAAAATTAATTACTTGTTAAATTGAGGTAAAACGTACTTATACAACTTTGAAAGAACCATCATTTCGACGGTAAAATCCTGGGGCAGGATGATTGTGCTTATTACGAACTCTATCAACTAATGTGGACTGTCGGCATAGTACGGAAATGACGTCCACAAGGCAACCAGTCTTTGTTCGTGATGTGCAGTACCATTGTTTTTTTCCGTAGGCCAATCTGTTCTTTAGTCTAAAAGCGAATCCGTTATGCACCAAAAGCATGCTCCCTTTTCTGGTAGATATAAAGTTTGCCTCTGTAAATATATTAAAATGTCAGTTATATAGCTAAAACAAATAGTGTATACACTAAATAACAATAATTATTTGAAATTGCATAATTCAGGTAGTTAAATAAAAAAATTTTTTTCTTTTTCAACTTTATTATTTAATATATAAGAGACACATGTCCAGGTCATAGTATGTTGCGAGGTACCTGTAGAACAAAATACATAGGACCATTTCGTCTTTTTGGTGACGATAAGTTTTAAGGACACACTGTTCGATCTGTAGTAAGGATTGGCGTGAATACTGGACCTGGTAAATGATAATAATTAATGCAACATAAAAATAATAAAGTGCAAAGAATGAGTGGACGCGTAACTGAAATTAAGAATAGTATAAATAAAATAACATTTTAATACGCGTTTTAATCCTGTTATTTTATCTATATACGATTAAGAATGCTAATTACAATCTAGGTTCATATAATAATAAATTAAACATATTTGAACAAATTTAAGATAAAAAACATCTTATGCATTCATACTATCAAAGCCGTGTGATCGACTAGATTGTTTCCTATATTACATAGAAATACTTTTAACCAATTTGTGCTTGTTTGTCTCTGAGATGACATAATATTTTAATTTCAGACTTTTTGAAATATAATATAGTGTTGGACCCTTTTACTGGCCATATTTTGTCGAGAAAGCCAACAATACTAACAATGGATGTAGAAGACGATCAGCATTTGAATGAGTTCTTAATATAAAGAAAACGAAAACGATCGAAGAAATTGATCCCAAAAAGGGCGCAAATAAAATTGGCTAGAGAGAAAGGTGAAGCGTACGCAACTGTTACAAGAAAAGCAGGCAAAGCCATGGGGCTAAAGATAAGAGATAAAAGAACTTTAGGGCCTCCATGTTTTTCACAACGCTGCAAAAATACAAGCATGAAATGTTGGGAAATAGATCACAATTCACGTCAAGAAATATTTGATTCATATTGGAAGATGACATGGCAGGAAAAAAGGAAATATATAACTTCCTTGGTAGTGAAATCACCAGTAGCACGTAGAAGAACATTAAACCCAGAATCAAGGCGCAATTTTACTCTAATGTATTATCTAAATGTTAAAGGAAAGAGATTGCAGGTTTGCAAAAGAACATTTCAGGCTACACTTGGGCAACGTATTAATCTGTCTCGGATTGTGACATGATCTATAAAACTTGAAGTATCAGCTTAGAAATCAGAAGCAAAAGAAAAGTAATTGTAAGGAAAAACTAACCCTTATTGATTCATAATAAGAACAGGTCCCAAGAACAAAATCGTATCCGTAAAATTGTCTATTCACAGATACGATTTTGTTCTTGGGACTCGTCAATATATTCTTACCATGATTTCTTTAACATCCTACCTTAAAGCCATATTCAATTTGTACATTTAAAATAATAAATTATTTTAGTCATGAGAAATATCTCCAATGTGATACCAATAATGCTGTAATACCTGGGATATACTTACCACAAAAAGTCAGCATGCATAGTTATAACTAAACATCCCAAAAGATTATCATCACCGCTAATATAATAGTATATATTATGTATTAAATACTGCTGTAGTATGTCATAATCATATTTAGCGAGAAATTATTCAAAACTGGCCAGCAATAGAGGTAAAGATTTTTTTAGGCAAGACAAAATAGCTTCAATAGTAAAAACCAATATCACAGAAAAATTTTCTAGATTCTATACACTTACACTCAAAACTATATGTTATATTGTGGTAAAAGGACCAGATCAACGTATCTACAAAAACCCCAAAAATAGTTTTTCTTCAAATGTAACTAAATCATTCTTAACTTTTTAAACTAATATTATGTAAATATACCAAAAAAATGATATTGAAATTAGAATCATTTTACTTAAAATGTTTATAAAAAAAATTGTGGGTCTGAAAAAAAATTCTATGGCACCATATTGTGTGTGTTCATTGACTGATATAATAAATGTTATTTAATTTCAAACCTTAAGAGTAACATGACATCCAACATCCAAGATAAAAAGCTCATTAATCCCATATTCTGCTCTACAAGGCAACTAAGAGGCATTTATTTAATGCTAGAATAGCATGTCTGTTCCTTTAAATGTGCAAAGTAATTATTTGTTAATTTTCAATAAAACTAAACTAACTAAAAATTAATACACTGCCAAATAGATTTTTGTGAAAATTACTTTTATGTAATCTAATATACTCATGACAAGTTATCATTACAAATACACTGTAGCTTTTTAAAATACAAGCAT
The DNA here is from genome assembly GCA_905404175.1 of Anthocharis cardamines. NCBI lineage: Eukaryota > Metazoa > Arthropoda > Insecta > Lepidoptera > Pieridae > Anthocharis > Anthocharis cardamines. The sequence goes on from FR989959.1 coordinate 10,259,940, forward strand.
CAAGTGCTAGATGTTGCATGTAAACATTTAAGGCTATTGTTGATAAATTGAAACAATTTAAGTCATGTTAACTGTGAAGCTTTTAATAGACTTACATAACGATATTTCTATTTATTTATCGCAATTTATGTTTAAAACAATAATATATATACCACCTATAACTAAGCACACTACACTTGTTTATGAAAAATTAGAAGATTTATTGTGAATGCGCCGTGCAAGTGAGACGCTAACGTGTACACGACCAAACAACAAAACGTACAACAATACAACTTTCATAGAGTTACAAAATTAACTCATATCTCATTTACTTGATCTTAAAATATCACAATAATGAATAATCAATCAGAATTCACAACTAAACCAAAAAACTGTTTTTAAGTTATGACACAGAATACTCGTATTAACAATTCAAAGACAAATAGTCATTAGTCAACAATAATATTAATACTCAACATAATATCATTTGACATTTACTTAGTGTAATCTGTGCAATTTGCATACTTTACTTTCGCTAAGTGCGTAAAGTGCTCGCCAGATAAGTCTGCGCGCGACGGGTGGCGTACCAAATATTGCCAGATATAGAAAGCAAACTCTCAACCACTATGCAACACCAAAAAAATCACCGGCATTCTGAATGTTAATTCGTATTAGGTATACTTAGTATACATAATACAACAGAAAACAAATTTATATTTAGATATCACGTCGAATTAACTAAATTTGACGTGATGTAACAATATATATATATATATATATATATATATATATATATATTTAATGTAAATCATTTATCGAGAATATAGCAGAACTTCTAAATTTTGGATAACTATGGTCCATCAGTGGGTCAATCTTTCCATTCTATTTTCACATGTTTCTGATTCACTTGACTCGTTATTAGAAGAGTTTAAAGTTTTGCTGTCACTTGCATGATCAATTATAAATTTGTCCAGTTCTATGTCCAAAAGCCTATCAGATTCAAAATATTGGTCTACGATTTTTTCAACATGCTGACACACATTATCGAATTAAATGCCGCTTCAGATTGAAGATATTTCACCTGTGGCTTGATTTAAATTTTTTTCCACAATACGTCTTTTTTTTCAATGGGGTTTAAATCCTAAAACAAACTAAATCATTAACCAACAACAAAGTAAAAATATGTATCGTATAAAAATACCCCACATAAAGACATAATACCATGTACTGGTCACCCCAAAAATTACCTGTCAAGTAATAAAAAAGTTTGAAAATGGTAAAATTGGCCCTTTATTTTGCCGTTCTGCTTCATAAGCACGTTTTACTTTCAATATAACATCTCTACCAGCACTTTTTATAACCTTAGGCATGATGATTACCAATAAAATCGAATAAAAACGCCACTGCTGCACACTAATTCCGGAAAACAATATGACGGAAAGAAATTTAGTTCCAATTTTTGCCGCGCGCAGACTTATCTGGCGAGCACTTTATTAGCCAAATAATAATTACATATTATAAAGATTTATTTTCGTGCACTATTTTTCACTTATTCATTTTATCATTTCAGTTCTCACTACTTTACGTTACGTTAGCATTAGCATGTCGGTGACGCGATTCTATGTTTTTCCCCTCTAAAAACGCTCTACCAGTGGCGTAGTTAGGTGGACACGGCCCCCGGTGCATAGAAAAAAATGCTATCCCTCGTCGACATAACAAGGGCGCTCAGCGCTTCCATTATCGGCGTTATAAATGCTCATTTAAATTCTTGAAAAAAAAATTCTTGATAGAATTTTTCTACTTGAAGAGCTGCCTCTTTCCGAAGCCCAGGGGCTCCTCTCAGCTTCGGGGCCCTGGTGCTTTGCACCACTTTGCCCTATGATAGCTACGCCACTGCCCTCAACGCGCCTTTCTTTTAGATTTGATTTAGAAATCAAATTCAAATGTAAATAATTAATTCATACTGTATTTTTTTTTACTCATGTAGAATGAAACATGTCATTCCTAACTTCTAAGGGTTCTTCTCTGAAATTGTTAACTAACGAAAAAAGGCCGCGGGATTTGTAACGTGGAAAGTACTTTACAAATTGTTAAACAAAAATAAACTTTTTAATAATTACTTTGACATGTTACTAAATATCCAATATTATATTCCATATTTATTTATTATTTAAATACATAATTAAAATAAAACATGAAAAATTAAACTGTATTTTTTTAATCAAGTTATCTAATCAACAAAATAGCTTACATATTTTTGTTTAACAATTTGTAAAATACTTATAACTTAATCTGAGACTTATAGCATTCGCCTAGAGCTCCCACTGCCTTTTTTGTTAGTGGTACGATAATTTCCGTGGTCTTGGTCGACGGCGTTATGGGCGTTAAGTAGAACGTACCCAAGGTCTTGTGTTGATTGTTGACGAAGGTTTGAGAGTTGAAACGTCAATTAAGAAATCTGACTTTTGACATTTCTAATTAGATTTGGTCGAGTTTTAGTTTTGTGGTGTTTCGATTTAAGATTAAAATTTAAAAAATATTTTAGAATAACGGAGAATTAAATTAGTTTTCCTCTTATTAACTTCTACTAATTTTACGCGTTTTATAGTACCTAATGAATGTCCATGTTTTAAACCAATACAATTATACATAAAGTTAATAAAGGTGTTCATGAAGTTAATTCATTGAATAATGTAGGAATATACATTTGAAAAAAGTTGTTTGAAGCTAAGCTTGTTTGTGCTATAGAATTTTAGGCTTTAAATATTGTGTTTCGAAAATAATTTGATAAAAATCTTGATATCACATAAACACAAAAATTTGCTGATTCTAATTATTAGTATTTCAATAATTATTATTAATGGTGTTTACTGTTTCAATAGTATTCTGTATTAGCTATACCTTGTTTTTATTGTATGCTAAAGATAATTTTGTATTTTTCAACACTATAAGTGAGAAGGGTTACAAAAGACACCTAAGTAATAAAAGCATGTTGAAATCTGATTGTGTTTTATTTATTTCATTAATGTGAAGTTCTCCTATGACTACATGTGAATTTATAATAATGTAGGTTATGGTTTCAGGTATATATATAAATACAAGAGGAAATTCAAAACTGTTTATGTACCAAAACCATACATTTCGATTTATGTATAAAAAGGCCTATGGAAGCCAACTATGGTATTGTTGGTATTTCTTCAGCCGTTGCTGTCCAGCAAAGTTAAGAATAAACAATGCAGGAAGAGTCACAGAATGTATTGGACAGCACAATCATGATCCACCAACAAGTTGGATGACACCTGATGGAAAATCATACAGACTCCCTACGTCAGAAAATAATATACCAACAAAATGAAATATATTCCAGACAGATGTATTTAAAAATGAGATTTATATTAATTTTCAAAGTATTTTACATAGTTTTGCTAGAATCTGTAAAACACAGACTTATTAAGTACCTATGTTTTATTACCAAAAATTATGTTTAAATAAGAGACAATGGATAAATGTTTCTACAAAGTGGCCTGTATATTGATACATTATTGTAAATTAAACCCGGTGAGACCATCCGAAACCAAAATAGGTTCAACTGTAATTAGTAGAACAAGTTAATCTTATTTGGAAATATTGCATACAAAATGAATAGTGATAGAACCCATATTGGATTTTAGAGAATTTGTTTAACTAATTAGTATATAGTAGATCCTATCAAGGGATACTGTATTATCATTATATGAGTCGTATAGAATCAAAGGCGGCTATCTGATATTTTTGGTCTACCAAAATAAAATAAGTTCTTGTCGTTTAGACTGTTATATTTTTTTATATATTTGGTTTTATCTTTAATTGTTAATATTCATAGATACCTTAAACATGCAATGAATGATACCTAATACAAAAATGAAGGAGAAAAACGTTTTCTTTTTTAAATTTCTAACAATCAGCCATAAGTCAGATAGCCGCCTTTGATTCTAAACGACTCATATAGCTTAGTTATTGACAAGTATTTTCACATTTATTTTATTATAACACTATACTTAATATTAATCATAATATCGCACTGCTATTACAATAGTGTCGTAACTCGAAATGTGTCGAATTCGATATTTAATCATTAACAGATACATAATTTCTTCCTCTATCCGCCAATAAGACCGTTGTAAAAATAGTGCAAGAAACGACTCCGAAATGGCGTTGTACGTCACTATACATGACTGACCGGTTGAGATATTGGCGCCTGCAAAACCGCGCCATTTTTAGTTGCATTCCTGACGTATCAATTATGAACGTGTCGCAGCTATCGTCGACCGCATCAATTCGAATTACTGCAGTATTGCTGACTCAGGTATGTAAATTTGCTTTTTACTATTTAGAGTTAATACATTGAAAAAATCAAAACGCACATATTATTTTAAGTTACTTCACTATAATTGATTCATACTATCGTAAGTTTAGATAATTATTTAAACTTAGAACATTCTTGTTGGTTTATTTAGTAGTTTTTGACTTAATACATTGTTGGTGGATCATAACTTTTATGGAATTTTTTGGTGTATAATCTTTAAAATATAGGTATTTCATGTTCATAGCTTACTTAGTTGAATATAATAGTTAGATAAACAAACAGAAATAGCAAAATAATCAACGATATCTTGTATAAATTAATTTTTTTTAGTTGATACGGTAAAGGTGATTTTTTTATGTTGTTTACTTTCCACTCAAAAACCCAATTGTTTTCGTTTTAGATGAATCATGCAGCGAACTCGATTGTTACTAATGATGGCGAAGAAGTCAGCGTTTGTTGTGCAGCCAGATAAGTAGAACGAGATTTCGAGCGAGGAGGCACCTCTGTCTTCATCTTGTTCTTTTTTTGAATCGCCAACAGAAAATCCGGTTAGTACTGGCAACGAACAGCCAAAGGGTGAAAACCATGGGCCTTGGGCAGCTAAACTACCAGTGGCAACGATTGAGTTGCGATCATCAAACACATCGCCTTCGATACTTTCAGTACTACAAGAAATCGATAACAACGTAGCACCGAGTAGGTACCTGCGGTAATGCCGCTTCAGTGAACGAGAAAATATATTTTATTTCACCTCTGTATTCTGGTGAGTGTCTGCGATAATTCCGATTGCGACCCAAATTTTTCCCATTACTTCGCACTCGATCTAGAAGCTCCAGCAGCTCCAGTAGCTCTAGCAGCTCTAGCAGCTCCAGTAGCGCCAGCAGCTCTTCTTCGAGTTCCAGTGGATCTTCGAGTAACTCGGATAAGGAAGCTGTAAGTCTAAACCCCGATGCTGGTGGTTCAGATGTTCAAGAGGTTTCTAAGCCCATGGCTTCTTAGGGAAGGTAGAAAGTAAAGCAGGATAAAAGAGAATACGTGATCCAACGACTTGGAAAAGCAATTTAGCGAAAATACTTCGAAACACTGGTAAAGAGTACCAGTTCGCGTCCAAAAAACCTGTGTCTGAAAAGAAGATGGGTCCTCCATGGGATGGAGAAACATGTTATTGATTGTAGTTTAAAATGACTGTTATTTTCTGTTAACTAACATTACATATACGTATAGTAGTAGTACATTTAAGCTTAACTTTTTTAGATTTTTAATAAACGTAAAATAGATACAAAGTGTCTCTTTAATATTAAGTTTTATTTTATAACTACCTGAACATAAGTTTTCAATTTAATTGTGTTTATGCAAGCAAATAAAGTTAAATCCATGACGCAACTTCAATTAATTTCATATAAATTTAATCTGACAAATCATCTAAAATTGTAGTAACAAAAAATTTTTTTTCAATAAGTACTCAACTAAAAATGATTCAGTATTTTAGCATATCTTTTCAGAACAATACTGTGTCAACTAAAAATCTCTGATTTCTCATTAACAGTGACATATTTTTATTATTTTGTGAGTATGAATGTGCTTTGGATTAAACAAGAAAAGGTATTGTATCCTTCATTTCAGAAAAACTTGAACAGGAAGTCTAAAATCAGTTTTTTGCTATTTCTGAAAAAGTACACATTTTGAGTTACGACACTATTGTAATAGCAGTGCGATATATTATAGAATATACTAAAGTGGAATTATTGTGTATTACATACATTCTATGTATGTTGTATTATAACAATTTTATCATTGAATCAATACACAAACAAAATAATATGGCTGCATACAATTACTGGTCATTGATTTTTGTTGTGACAAGCTTTTTTTGAAAACTGCCAGTAAATCCAAATGATTTATAATATAGAAAAAACATGTACAGTGTAGGACTGTTATTTTAAGTCATATCTAAATGCATTTTGTTAATTATACTATCTAGAACTAAGTACAAGGCAAAAACGGCTTTTTGACGGGCTCATTGGCGCTTTTGATAGACCTACCTTGCGCACCGATGGATCGCGGGTTAGAATCCCACCGGGACGACATGTTTATAATTTTTTATAAGCATGTCTTCCCCACATCTGGTCACTTCGGATGTGCACACATTGCGCGTTTAGGTCTCAGTTTATGAATTTCCGAGTGCTCCAAGTAAAAAGTAGGTCGACAGCACATAGTTTATGTTCTATGGCTGGGGTATCACTTAACATCAAGTGAACCTCATGCTCGTCTGTCGATATCTAACCTAAAAAAAATGTAAGTTCCTATTTGCAGAACTAAATTAAATATTTTTAATGCTTTTTATGGTATCAACATAATATATTGAGGCCATATATTTTTTTTAATTTAAAAACATTTTTATTGCTATGACACTTGAATGAAGAAAATTGAAATGATTCAAGAGATATATAAATATATAGTAAATGTGCCTTACTTATATTAGTTCCAAAGAGTAATTACATTAAGAAAGTTGATACTTATTTCAAAATATTATAGTATTATTTGTAATTAAAAATCTTTGTTTTTATTCTTCCTTACTGAATTTATAAAATTATACATTCTACTACTACCCAAAATTTTTAGAATTATTTTTTGAATAAATACATGATGAAGACTAGTTATGATTATTTCAAAACCTACACGATATGTATTGTTCAGTTCATTGGTATGATAAAAAACCGGCGATGTGCGAGTCGGACTAGCGCACGAAGGGTTCCGTACCATTATCTATAATAACAGCAAAAAAAAAAATATTTTTCCATTTAATATATACCTAACTAAATATTCTGTGAATATTTCAACCATCTACATGTTGTTAACAATATCGAGAGAAAAATTACGTTTTTTGTATGGGAGCCCTCTATTTCATTTTATTCTGTTTTTTAGTATTTCTTATAGCGGCAACAGAAATACACCATCTGTGAAAATTTCAACTATCACCCTTTCGGTACGGAATCCTAAAAAAGACATGTTTCTTTTGCTGAGATATGATTGTGTACTTTCCTTTCCTAATGACGTTGAAGCGGCGATACTAGAGACGATTAAGATACTAATTTAATCCTTTAGAAGACTTTCAAATTACCTATACACCTTAAATCGACGAGCATGCGTAAAAATCAAAATGTGTATGGCAGAGTTTTAGCCAGTGAATTGCTATAGGTATATTTACGGCCTTATTCATAAACATAAGCTTGATATAGTTAAAATATGTTTTGTTTCTTTCGTTTTATAGTCTTTTTATATTCGACAGAGCGAGACAAAACACATTGTAACTATATCAAGCTTATAATACGTTTATGAATAAGGCCGTTAGTCTTTAGTGACACGTAGGAAATTGAAATATAGCGGTACATATTATGTCATCCTATAAAGGTTTATTTGTATTCGTAACAAGAGCTATATATATAAGAGTAGAAAATCAATCAAGTAGTGGCCCAGTGTAGAGGTCATGTGATAACGCAAAGGGGCCAGTCAGATGACCTTGGAGTATTTACGCACTTATGTGAATTGCGTTTTGGTTCGATCTGGTAACTACTCGTGGATTTATTTACCTTATAAGGTGTAGTAATATTGTGAGGACTAACCTACTCATGTAGACGCCTTAATACACATCTGATACATCTAAATTCTAATCCACTCAACGGATTTCCGAACGGTTTTTACTGTAATTTAAAAAGCTTCTTAATTAAGGTCATGTAACATTCTAGTTAAGTTTTGTAGTCACAAAAAAGCTATTTAAGGGTGCTTACGCTTCAAAAAGTCTAGAAAGCAATTATATCTCGCCTAAGATCCGTAGCGGTTTGAATAGGTTTTTTTTAAATTTAAATACCAAAATCGTCTCCGGAATCATCCATTTAATTTATTATTAAAAGCACGGGACTTTGTTCGATTGGATAAGAAGAAATGCATCATGTAATAAAAAGTACCCTTAATTAAACTTTTATTATACACCCATTACATCGGTGTTTGTGTGAGAAAAGTTCAAACATACATTCACATTTATATTTAAAAAAAATTAACCTTAGAAATCATTAAGTTAAATTTTTCTTCTCGATAATGAATTAAAGGTGTGCCTTAAAACGTGAGAATATGAACGCAAAAAAAAATGTAGTATAAGATAATACATTAAAGTACGAATAAAGAAATGTAAATATAACAGTATCTACGTAAGTGATAACGCTTCTGGACATTTATAAATGTTCAGAATCAGAAGCGTTATCACATGCGTAGAATTAAATGAAGTGTTACCTACGTCATCATATACGTTTCTGGGGTACAAAGTCCATTTGATAAGTAAAAAAATTAATGGTCTTGGTTTTATCTATGTGTTAATATATAATATTTAACACTTCCGCCTTGATACTCAAAAGTATTTGACCAGTAGAAAAGTTTGGACGTTGATCCCTCTTATTACTTACTTATAAGTTCTAGTAACACAGCCCGGCTTCGCACGGGTGCAATGTCACTATAGCCTGTTAGTCACTGACAATGTAGCATCTATTGATGAAAGAATTTTTAAAATCAGCCCAGTAGTTTTTGAGATAAATCGTAACCAACAAACAAAATTTTCCTCTTTAAAGTAAAGATATAACAATATTTAACATACCAATATTTTCTAGAAAATTTATATATGTATACGTTATACCGTTTTCCTACATCACACATTACATACGTTTTCCCCATTATACATACATACATACATATATATCACGCCTTTTTCCCATTGGGGTAGGCAGAGAAAACTAAATTCCATATGCTCCGATCCTTACATACCACTTTCGCTTCTTCTACTTTCATCAATGCTTTCATACACACTCGACGGTTACGAGTACTTTTGATCTGGCCCTTTTGCAGAACGTCCCCGATTATATTTAGACTAAGATGCCTACGTGCTACAATATAATATTTTAATGGATCTATACTACTATTATTTAAATTATAATAAATAGAAAAATCCGATTGTCCAAAGTCAGTTTCTGTCCCGTGTGTTTTAGCGCGATTGTTTCGTCATGAAACTTTCGTGGTTGTTCGATCGCCGTCGGGCATATGTTAAGAAATTTTATAAACGGATTATTGGGAGGAATATCAGAATTCCATTACAGTTATTAATAGCTGATAGATGAAAGAATTCTATAGTGGTCCGTATCAGATTTCATTTTGTCAAATAACTAAATAATATCAATTTATTATTATGTATTTTAGACTTGTTGCGCCATCTAGTGTCAAGTAGTGTGATAACGTAGTTTCGTCATATATAATGTTCAACTAGATCGACAGTTATATACTTTAGAAATATTTATATTATTAAATTCTTAAAAGAGTTTAGATAAATAAAAGATTATTTCACACATTCACAATAGATTTCCAATATAATTAACTGGTTTGTTTCTCTAGTCACATTCCTTTTTACACGGGCGCGTACGAACGGACGAAAATTAATCTAGTCTACTATTTTTAAATTTTCTCATATGGTAACTTATTATTTGACAGTTGGCACTAAAATTGACAACGTCAACGAACAGTGTGATTGCGACAGACGATTTTTGTGTTTATATTTTTTAACATAATAATGTTCAAAACATTACATTAGCTTGAACTACTATATTTATAATTATTAGTCTTAAGGATTTCTTTATCTGTGTATTTAATTTGCTTTTATAATTCTGATGAAAATAACTTCCCGGAACTTTTCACAACATTGTTGTTGTTCGATTCCCTATTCATTTAATGCTCACAAACGTTCTTAATTTCAGATGATTTAGTCCAGTGTGTGCCTACAAAAAAAGGACATCAAATTATGTTTCAAGGATATACTTACACTTTTAAAAGTAAGCTGCAGTGTGGTGCTGAACAGTGGTGTTGTTCCTATAGGCAGAAGACTGGGTGTATATCGGTAATTAATATGCAAACGTATGGCGTAGAAGTGGTAAGGGATTTCCATAATCATAAAAAACCTATGTTTACTGACTAGAAGTATGTTTTCTATGAGTAACAAATTTACAATTACATATAAGAAACAACAATATGCATTTGGCTTAACCTTAAAATGAATGAAGCTCTTTGATATATTTGAAAATTAATATAAACTGTAAGTAGCAACTGTAGTTAAAAATGTGTCTCATGTCTATCACTAGTTTATATAAAATTACTAGAAAAGTTATTATTAGTATGTAGATTTGGCCAAATAATCAGTGAGTGAAGATTATTATTTAAACATAACAGATTTACTTGTGAGTTCATAATTATTATTATTATATAGGAAATTAAAATTGTTTATTAAACTACACAATATAATACAAATGTTGTAGATTTTTGCTAGATTTCCCTTTCATCAAATAAAATTTATATAATATAGCGTATTCATATGATTGTATTATTAAATTTACAGCACTTACAGATTTTTTTACAAATAAAATATAAATTTAATAAAATGTGTTTTATTTATTTCCTTAACATATAAATAAGTCAAATGATGTATGTAATTACGACTTGCCTTTAAACATTATGTTGAATACATTTATTGTTATCGGCAGTCAAATCTAAAATACCTTACATTTTTCAGTTATATAACCATTCGATTTCCAGGTATTATGTTTTAGTTTAGTATAAATCTAGCTTTCAAATGTAGTTGTGACAAAACATGTCAAGGTTTTCTATCTAGAGATTATAATAAATGTAAATCTTGTCACAAAGCTATTTGGAAAATAGCTAGTGAAGTTATTTTCATATAGCTACAATGTGAAACATTATTTTCCAGAAGAGAAACTGCCAGAATGGGTGCTTATCTACTTCATGAACATAGGAGAGAACCAATATAAGTGCAATATTTGTGATTTTGAAATGAATGTGACAGAGAAGAACCTTGAACTACTTCATCATCTGAAGGAAATTCATAAAGAGGTTGCTGAACTACACAAGGTATTGTTGGTGATAATTATTTATGTTTTAATGAAATATCATTTATCTAATTAAAATAAAGCACTGGTAAAATTGGGATGATTATGATGATGATATGAATATTTGTATAAATAGTTATTCCAGTAAAAGTTATTTCATTTAAATGTGTGATACTCAAGTTAGTAAATGATTTAGGAGTCCATCGCGGACAAACATAGTGACAGGAGATTTATATATATTAAGATTATTGAGCACATTGAACCAAGTCCATACTCTGCTTTTTTTATAGTTTTTTAATTGTGTTATATGACTATGATGTACTGCAAAATTTTGAATAAATTTTATTTATTTTAAATATATTAAATGGTTTACTATTTTTTTATATTAATGTTCCACCTTTTTTTTAAGGATAATCCTGATTCAAGTGTTGGTTATCAAATAGAGTTTCTACAGTTTAACATAAAAGATGAAGAAATGAAGATGCAGCCTGTTATATTGGAAAATATTTGTGAAAACCAACATGATTATGCTTTGAAGGACAATGATTTAGGGAATCAAGAATTTGTGCTTGTACCTGAAAGTGAGAAACAAGATAAACAACATGCTGGTATGCATAATTAATATATTTTACTGTACAATAAAAATATACATCATTCATATAACGTCTGTGGTAATATTTTTTAAATCTTTAGTATCAAATATACAAACGCATGAAGCTCACTTGATGGTAGGTGATACCTCAGCCACAGATCATTGGTCAACGATACTGTGTCAAACTATTTTACATGAAGCATTCATAAATCCATAGACTAACCTAAACGCGCAGTTTACGGTTTTTGACATTGCGGTAATAATGTTGATCTATTACCTATCATATGAGAGTGTGTTTGTTTTGTTGTTTATCGCATAAAATCGGAGCAGCAGATAAATATGAAATATGCACAGAGTTTTCTGCCTCAGCTATTATTTGTCTATTAATATGTAAATATGTATACATTTAATTGCAAAAAGGTCAAATCACAGATTTTATACTTGAAATTGTATTATCACTTAACAACATAACTCTCACATATACTCTGGTCCTCTTATGATCAGGATTTAAAGAGTTTCTCAAAGGTGTAATTAAGTTTTTTTTTAGAATTCAACCGCAAACGAAGTTGGGTATGGAAATACTTTGAACAGCTGACTAAGACCATTTATCGTTGCAATATTTGCAATGTAGTTTTGTCTATCAAAGGCAGTAACTCAAACAACATGAACCGACATATACGGACAAGGCATACTTCTGTATACGCAGCTGAGATAAGCTGTAAAACTATAGAAAGTGATGGTACTGGTCAAATTAATCTCAAGTGGGAAGCTAAAGATCAGCCGCCTGTGGTTGAGAAAAGTAAGTTTAAAGTTATTTCTGTATGATAAAAATATTAATAACTAGCAACACGCTTCGCACTGGTGCAAAATAAATATATTATACACAAAACATAGCCTATGTTACTCACTGATAAAGTAGCTTTCTATTGGTGAAATATTTTAAAAAATCGGTTAAGTAGTTTTTGAGTTTATTCATAACATACAAAAATACAAGTCTTTCCTCTTTATAATATTAGTATAGATTATTAGAAAGCGAGGACGCAATCTTGGATGGAGAAAGATTGTTTTTTGTAATTCATGACCTTGACCGCCTCCATGGCCTCAGTGTTAAGTGCGATGCTTTTAGCACCGAAGATCCCGGGTTCGAATCCCAGGGAAACAAGATTAAAAAAAAATTGTTTCAGTCAGGCTGGTCATAGAAGGCTGATCACCATTGCCTGTAAAGAACAATGATCAGCAAAACATATACAGAAATGGGTCTGCCCCATGCCTCACTAGGCACTTGTGATTTTAAATTTACTTTTAATTTTGTATCCATAATTATATCGAAAGGGCTCGTTGGTGCGTTTGGTAGAACACCTTTGCACTCCGATGGGTCGCGGGTTCGAATCCCGCCGGGACGGCACGTTTATAATTTTCTGTAAGCATGTCTTTCTGTAAGCTGGTCACTTCTGGCATTAATCGGGTGGGTGGAAAATATAAAAAAAATGGAAAAACCCTAAAGTGCACATTGCTTGTCGCGCGATCAGTCTCAGTCTATGGATTTCCGAATGCTCGTAGTAAAAAGTAGGTCGACTGCGCATCGTTGACTGATGTTCTGTGGCTGGGGGAAGTACCTCAGCCACAGAACAACACAGAGGTTCACTTGATGGTAGATCAAGTGAACCTCAAGCTCGATTAAAGGTGTCATGTGGAACATGATGTAATGGTTTGCAGCTCCTTACAAAACATTTGTAAAACAAAAACTTGGCGATTAAAAAGAGTGGCGGAGAGTTTCTTGCCAGTTCTTCTCGTCCGCTCTACGCCCTTGATTTGAGAACTGGCAGTAAATGTAAAATTAGAAGCATTTAATATGTATTTTTTACTGACGTTAATAAGTGTACATTGTGCTACCTAAATGAATAAATGATTTTTGAATTAAAAAAAATTGAATTTAAAAATTCGTCTGTCTAACATAAAAAATCTTTGTTTAGAGACTCGAAAGCAGCGCCGTAGTTGGGTGTGGTCGTACTTCACGCTGGTGTCCCGCACGCGAGCGAAGTGCAAGATGTGCAAGCGCGTCATATCGCATGGAGGCAACGCCACCGGGAACATGAACAGGCATCTGAAGATCGTGCACAATAAGAGCGGAGGTAAGATCCTTATATACCAGGGAATACCCAAAGAAATTGGAATTTTTGGATGCCGTAACTAGCCGTTTTCCTTGGAGACAAGATCTGTTTTCGGTTACCCACTAAAAAACCACGGCCCACGTTCCGCCTTAACGAGATCCCTGGATTCGTAGAGCATCCAGAATAATCCCCATCAGGTGGAAGTCAACCCTTCCAGAATAGGTAACAAATTTTCTGCCCCGGGCGGAACTTTGGGGGGGGCGGCATTTCACAGGTAACGTTAAAAAAATTACTTCGTTAAACGTTTTTTTTTGTTACTACATCACCGTAAAAACAGTTTCTTTTTAGGTTAGTGTTATTCAATAAGAGCCCCAATTCTAATAATCAATTGCAAAAATGAGGGGGCGGCAAATGTGGGATCCGCACCGGGTGCTAGTGACCTATGCTACGCCACTGAGTACAATAGGTAAAGCAAAAATAAATATCAAAGGAAAAGTTGTTTACTCGTCGGCATCAGAAAGTTTTTTTTCTGGAATCTATTGTGGGGGCGCCTCTTTTGTTGTTCGTTTGTTCTCCCCTAAATCTGGTCCTGGTGGAAAGGCTTTCAATAATTTAGTGTACCTATGACCATTTACAAATATTCTATTCGAAAACATTGGTCTGGGTTGGTTTAGGTAAAAACAGAATTTCTTTGTTACAGAGGACATTGATTGGGTGTGGAAGTTGTTTGATTCGGGCGATGCTCTTTATTCGTGTAAAATATGTCAGTACCAGATCGTAAAACTTGACGACAACGACAAATGTGTTCGGAGCATTCTGGATCATTTGAGGGACGAACACAGCGTGTTCTCCGGATCACAGATTATAACGAGTGCTACTTTTGAAATAAAGAGTTAATTTAAATATTATATTGTCTATGAAATTGTATAATTAAACATCAGTTCTTTTATTTTGTCCTTTTCTTTGTTTTTTAATTAATAACAAGCAGATCAAGGATCTTTCTTTCAGATCTCAGTATCTTTAAGATTGAGCGTTTTATATAATTAATTTATAATATTAAACTAGCGATATTTGTATTGTTTGTAAATAAGTAATTGAAATTTAAGTGTTATATTTAAGGGAATAGGATTTAATTTGTCTTGTTATATTCGATAATGTTTGCTTTTTTGGAACTTAATTTACTTATGTTTATGTTGTGCTTCGACCAGTGTAATATATAAAAGTAATATAAGTTATTTTTAATAACTTAGTTTCAATAAATGGATTTTCATACCATTTCACAATTATAATAAAGGGAATGTATTAATTTGTATCTAAATAGTGATATATAATATTTTTGAAATTGATGAATCGTGGTCATTTTAACATGTGGTATACGCTTTTAACTTGTTACTTACAATTATAAAAACTTTATACAAGCTTGTGATGCATATAAGTATTATTACTAACTTAATATAAAATTAAATTATTTGTCCATGTTGGGGCCAAATAATTCAAGACATTTGTCACTAAAATGGATACTTACATTAGGGCTTAGGCCATCAGTGGCTATCACAAGCTGGGGACATGATATTTCATACATCGCATCTTGAAAATCACATCATCACTTAACGAAAACTGACGATTTTCAACTATCAACGCCATCTTGTGTTAGTCTTCGAAATACAGACACAACTTCAAAAAGTCAAGTTTATGCCGCTAGATGGCGCAAGTCACAATGTCATTTCTCAAAAATTGACATTCATTGATTAAAATTGGAATAATTTCGTTAGTTTGTTAGTATAACCTGGTATACTGATAAAGATAATGAACTGAAGTTAATATAAATATATGGCGAAGGATTGTTTCTAACAGGTGAAGTGCTTATAATATACGTGTTGTATATTTAAAGTATATATTTAGATATATTTTGTGAATAAATACTATGAAATTAAGGGCTTTTATTTTTCTATAATATCTATTATATGTACATAATATAGAACTTTTGGAATTTCACAGGATTCAGGTAAAGATGATACACTAAAACAAAAATGTGGCTTTATAATGACTAAAAAAAAAGGTATGTGTGTACTTATGTACACGCGTTAGAAGTTATACTTCTTTGGCGTCTGAAGAAAATTTTAAAAAAACAAAACTGCAGTAAATATCGAAGAAAAATGTTAAAATCAATCAAATTCTATTCTGTAGCCAACTTCATCATGTCGTTTTTTTGGTACATCGTGCGCGCGCAGGTCATGAATTCACTCTCATCCAAACGCGCCAAAAGAAGTATAACTTCAATAAAAAACAGGAATTATTTTGACTAGTTTTATTAAAACATCCAATTATACTTCTAAAGATATTTTTGGCAATATAATTTTGTCACATTACAGTTACCATAACACAACCACATACTAAATACTGTATTTTACCTAATGTTGCAGCGAAATAGAATATTCAGTCAAATTTAAAGTTTAACGAAGGCATTATTTTGTTAGCTTATTTCTGCGACATCTGTATACAACGTGTCCCAAATTGTAAGACATTTAGCGGATATTTGTGATCAAAGCAAATAAACTATTATGGAGGACGTTGTTCCTCCTCGTACATTTTACAAAAAAAAATATTAGCTGTGAGATCTAACATCTCAAGAAAACTCTTTACGGTATTTTAAATTTCTGTTAAATTTATCGTAAAAACAGACTGAATTGTTTTTCTTGGTGATAGTGTATATTTTCATCGTATTCAGAGAACAAGACTTGTTTAAAACAAGGACTGAATACCGGTTAATTTACTATGGTAGTTATACCGGTATAATAAAGGTTTTTGTTAATATTCTTTTGTTATCTTCATATTTACTGAAAAAAATTACTATGGTAAGTTGTATTACTCTTTAAAACTCAAAATATCATGGTATCTCAGTCAGACACGTATTTTGGAAAATAATAATTAACCGGTTTCAGTCCCAGGTTTAAAGTATCCATTTTATATGAATATTACATCATGTGAATTGATTTTAAAGAATAAAGACCTGTCGGTTTCCTTTACACTTCGTCGATATTTTAAGCATTTTAGGTAACTATTAAACTATAAAACACATCTTACTTCTTCAGGACGACTGTATCTAAGAGGTAGGAAGGTATGTTATATAATATGTATGTATCGCAAGCAACGCTTATAAAGAATATTTATTTACATAATTTAGAAGTTTCTGTTTAAAATGTTATATGATGAATAAACAAAATATGGGATAGAATATACTTTTTACTTATAACGATTCCTCTTGTTATATTTGTGAATTAGTTAGAACATGTACACTTTAAAATTTATGAAAAAGTCTCTCATGATTTAAATAAATATTATATTTTTGTGAGTGAGCAACATTTCACTGGTCTATTTATCTTTTCATATTTTGCTGTATTCTGCGTGTATAATAGAATAATTTTTATTCATTCAAAACTCAGCATTAAATACGCAGCTACTGTATGAATACTCAAAAACATTATTACCAAATTTGCTGTCACTGCTATATTAAAGATATGTACACATTAACTTTAAATCCATCGTAACTCTAATACGAAATAAAATTAATAAATAACAGCTTATATTATTGTGTAAATTATACAATATATTATATTATTTGACCCTGTTTGTGATCCTGGATGAATAGACTATAAACCAAAAAAAAACACCATGTATAAATCATACAGACTTTTCGATGCCTCCCAAATAAAAATAGTTAGTTTTTTTGTATTAAGTTTTTTTAACTATACTGTCCGATTTCCAACACATTTCTCTTTTTTTATTGCGGACACAAGTGGAAAGAGGGTATAGTATAAAAAAAACGTAACACGCATTATGTTGGTTATAAATTGCGCGGGAGGCATCGAATACTTGGGAACACTTTGTAACATGGCCCTCGATGTATTTGAAAAACAAAATTAACACAAAAATTTATCGATGTAGGTAATAGTGTGAAGACATTTTTAAATATTACATATTGTGGTTATATCTACATCTAAAACGATGTCATTTGACACATTACTTTGGCAGAGAAACATTAAAAGAACACGTCGCAACTTTAAATTTTGGCAAAATTACTTGTATTCATAGAACTCATAGCCTCAAGAAAAATATTAGCCAATCAATACATCAACCCTTTTGTTTAAAACAGTATAATCGAAACATTTGTCTACAACGTTTTTTTTTCGTTTACTCGTTTCAGTTCTGAAAGAGCGACGTGTTTTGCCAACTAATCGATCTTATTCCAATAAATTATTGTATTCTTAAAATGGACTTAGCTGCTACAATATAAATCTTTCATACCCTTATACAGTATAGGTACACGTATTTAAATATAATATCAATTAATTACATATATGAGTTATGACCTGCCATATTTTTTTCGTTTTAAATGCTTTACTATACTATGTATATAGTAATTCGGTTATAAAATTATACTGCTTTAATAAATTCAAAAGTGTTCTCAGTTACAACCCTGTAGTTATTGTTTTATCTTGTTAATATCACTAACATTTGAGCTGTATCATTTATATTTACAAAAATACAGAAAACTATATGTACAATATTTAAACTATATATTTGATAATATCTTTGAAATATGTTTAATGTCATATTGAGACAATTTGTACTGTTAATTACACTATTGTTACATTTAATAAATAAATAATTTATTTGGAAAAACATTTTTTTAAATGGATGAAGATTTGAGTTAGAAAAGAGGGAATATCATTTTAAATACTTTGCTGAAATACACTGTATCTACTATGTATTGTATCAGTATGAGTTCTTTAACTTACAGTTTTGCAAAGGTCTTTCAAATCTTGTATCCAATGTATCCCTCACTTTAATATTATTTTAATACATAGCTTTTCAACGTGGATTTAAAAATATAAAAAAAAAAACAATAATATTTGTTATCCATTTTTGGAATCATTGGTAATAATAACGATTTAAATAATTTAAAATAACAGCTGTCGATTGTTGAAGTCACCAAGATGTGTGAACTTAAGTTGTTGCAGGCGGTTTTGGACCGCAATTGTGTGTGCCTTGGATATATACAATCCTTCCTCTGTATGTATGTAGAGCTGCCTTACACCAAGGACCTCTAGAACACCGCCATCTAATCTTTCCATTTCTAGCGCATCCATTGAATCGGAATCTGTATCCACCGACTTTTATCCCCATTTTCCCTTGTTTGCTAAGGCAGTAGGTAGCAAAGGAATCAATACCGGAGCCGATAGAGCCGACTGAAACAAATTTCTAATTAGATCGGCAATAAGGTTAATAATTTTTCTAATAAGTACTGGACAAGAGCAGGTTCTGTAGTCGCAGTGTGTGGAGTTTTATACTTATTATGTTCTTTAGGTACTGGGGAACGATGTATATTCTCACTAAATTAGTGATCATAATTTTTCATTCATTCGTTAAAAGCTCTTTTTTTAAATTTCAACTGATGATTTCTTGTTCAATCGATCCATATCTAAGTCATTTGCAGTTTGCACCATATAAGTATAAGCTTGCGTTGTCGGCTTAATGGCGTAAATGTAATGATTAAGTTATGTATTAATTATAAAATTACGTTATTTTATGACTTCTACCTTATAACGTTAAGGGTGGTAGGGGAGGTCAGCTCAAAGCGGCCATAGCAGGCAAAGCGGCCACGCTTCATTTTTCGGTTATTTGAAATGATAGCACGCCGTTATTTCTTTGTCGCATTACAAAACCTCCCTCTTCGCACCAATACCTCATTGGATAGCAGTGCAAATCAAGTGTGTGGGTACAGTAACAAAAATATTTTTTTTGCTTGTTTTGTTAAAAAAATGCAAGATAAGTTGAACATGTTTTGATTAAACCTCTTTATATTTTAATGCTTTTTTAACACGTATATCATTACTTATCTATTTGGCTTTCTTTGTGTATTATTTTCTTCGAAATATAATAAATAATGTGAGAGCAATTAATTTCTAAAATAAAATGGCCGAAAAAGGCAAAGCGGCTCGGGCAAAGCGGCCCACTGACCGTTTTGCCATTATACAAAATATAATTTGATTGGTATTGCTTATTTAATTTATTTAGATGGTGAACGACTACTCAGGGGGGGGGGGGGGACAAAAATATGAAACGACGACCAATTAAAGTCGTAAATGAAAAGCGCGGCTCAATCAAATTTATACGGTGTTCTTTGTACAGCTTTGAGAAGACGAATAAAAACAGGATTTGCAAAAAAGAAACTTGACAGATTTACAACAGTATTTACTCTGCAGTAGGAAGAAGAGCTCTTATAGTACGTGTTTCATATCAACAACCTCTGTTTTGGCCTTACGGAGGAAGACATCCTGCAGCTTACGTTTCAATATGCCGAAGCAAATAATATTCCACACTCCAGACACGATTTTTATAAAGGGTTTGCGTCATTCTGAGTTCTATAGTCAGAACCTGGGGCTTCAACATACCTATCCTAAGCTCAAGATCCTCAGCTATAATTGAGAAGCATTAAATTAACACAATGCATCTCTATAACATAGACGAGGCAGGTATACAAATATCCTCGAACTGCCAACATACCTCCTAGAGTTGAACAAAACTGGGTAAAATGTAAGTTCCGCTCGGTACTCGTAATATCATATTGGCAGTATGACGAGCGAGGAAGAATGACAATAGTTAATTGCTATTCTCAGGAGTCAAGTCAAATCTCAGACTTAAGTAAAAGAAATTGATTAATTTATAAAATGTTAAATATTAATAATAATTATACATATTCTACTCGTATATATTAAAAAGGTAAACTAACATTGCATATTGAATTGTTCTAGTATGTTATTAATTTAGTCAAGGTTGATATTTTGATTGATTTGAAGTGATTCTACTTAAAAACAATATTATACCTACCACCAAAGTGTATCTTGTTAAGATAATTATCTTATGCAAAGACTGAGAACAAGTCTCAGGATATTAATGTTTTTTTTTATATTATAATATAATGGCATTTTTATTTTGGCAAGCACATTTCCACAAAATAATACATCTCTTGTGAACCTCTTTCGGGCTGGCCACTTTGCCCTTACCCCCATGGCCGCTTTGGGCGGCCTACCCGGGCAAAGCGGTTTTTTGACAAGTTTTAGTAATTTACAAATCATATGCTTATTTTTAAATTTGAGTCAATTTAAATTGCATATTACAAAAAGTTAATAAATTCTCTACCTACTAGGATAAAATTCTTTTAAAAAATCTGTCGTTTCACATGTTTTTTTTTTCACTCAAAGTTAAGGTGGCCGCTTTGAGCTGACCTCCCCTATTATTTTTCTTTTAATGGTTGCATTAATTAGCAAGCCGGGCTTATGGCCCGTTATATGTTGGTCCCGCCACTGCATGTTTGTGTGTAAAATGTGTAAGGATAGTGAAAAACTCGTCTTTATTATTAAAATTATAATTCTCATTGGTACAACAGAAACAGCTTAATAATGAACATTCAATTTCCAGTAATTTTCGGGCAGTCCAACCGAGGCTTCCCAGTCGTCCTTGTCGGAAAACATAAGTTCATTAAGCACGAAAAGTATAGAAACAAGATAAGATGGACTTGCAGTAGAAGAATACAAACCAGGTGCAAGGCCAGTCTTACGACAAGCGGGAATGTTATTGTAAGGAGTCATTTGCAGCACAATCATTAGCATGTTTGGATCTCTTAATTGGGGTTTAACCAAACGTGTGAAACAATAAAGGCTGAAGCACGAACGACATGCGAAGAAGTATTAATATCGCCAATTTGTCATTTGTATGTATTTTCAACTGTTTTCTTATTTAACTGGCAGATATAAGCAGTTGCCGGTTTTCACATTTCCAACATAAAAGTATGTATATTTTATACTGACCTTGCCTCTACATTTGTTGGTTTAATTTCTACAAAAGCTAAGTACTGGTTCGGGGTGGCAAACTGGGTGTTTTGCTACAAAATATAGAAATATGCTACCTACCGTTAGATAAACAATTAAAGGAAAGAAGGAAGAATTATGGACAAATGTCTTATCTTGCTCTATGTAAGACACCTAAAAAGAAAATTGGACCTAAAATTTGCCGCCCCTAAAATCTGGCGCCCTAAGTTCAAGCCTATTCCGCCAGCTGGTAAATCCATCAATGATTAGAAGATATATGAATACTTCTCCGCACGATATGGTGCTTACTCGTCATTTCTAATTTATTTGAGATTTTCTTAGTTTAGTATTAGTCATAATATATTTGTCGCTTAAGTTTTCAAATTGTTGGTTAATAAGGCCGATAAGGTAATACCGCTGAAGGCCTGTTTTTTAATTTTGTCTTGCACCTGTATCAAGATAAACTTAGGCATCTAGTGTAGGAGTTTGACCAAATCCAATTTACGACAATGCCATTTATTATGGCAAACTTTACTGCCGAATCTAAAATATTTTTGATCGAATTTATATTGTAATAATAAAATATTATAATTCTAAATCTTACTGTGAAATATGTGCCTTTATAGAATTATGATTCTAAATAGAAGACTATTCGAAATAATATTATTATATTTTTAAACGATGTATGGAGAAATAAATGTTATTTAGATTTTAATATTTTTTTTCTTTAAGAACCCTCGTCCAACACAAGAAATCAATTCTTTAATCGATCTACCGAAATGCCCATTGGGGGATAATCTCTACCGTGGTGGATTAAACTACCTATCAAACTTAATACTTTTGATTAAAATTTGAGATCCAAAAAAACAAACAAAAAAATAAATTAAAGACATTTTTATTACAAAAAAAAACTTAATAGTGATTAATACTAAAAATGCAATCACATTTAATTAAACAATAAAAAGATATTTTTTTAAATAGATTTGAGAGAATCATACTTTGACAATTTAATATTAACTAAGAAAAGTAACGATGGGCTCATTGGCTCAATATGTTACGAGTACAGTACGACAGTACACAGTAAACAGTAGGTTACGAGTTCGATCACGGCATATGAATATTTTATTATTTTCTTCATATACCATTGTTTTTACAAAAAAATCGTCTCAAAAGCGCTCTTAACATCTCGAGGCCAAAAACAAAACAATACCTAAAGGAAAATAAATCGACAGACCATCCTTAATATCCTGTGTAGTTATAACACTCGCTATCAGCCGGCCTAGCGTGAACAACCGCGACAAAATTTTGTCGACCGTTTTCTCGTGTTTTAATCGATTATCACTTTATGTCTTCCGGGTCTAACATGACACATAAAACTCGACTTCTAATGTCAAAAGTAGAGCTATTTATCGATCGCTATATCTTGTCTATCAAAGTTTTCGATGCAGAAATATAATTACATAAATTTATATTAATATCTTGTTTTAATTGTAGATATATCTGGAGATCTTATATCTTAGTTTGTCTTCATTCGTCCGCGAGATATATCTTGAGGGTCATGCTAGGCAAACTGGAGAGCTTCTATTCCTATTAATTCGTCCATCAACGTTTGATATAAGAAGTTTAACTTAAAAGTTTATAATACCTACATATATTCTTAATCAAAGACAATATATGAAATATTATTGTCTTTGCATTTAAAAATATGATCGAATAATACTGTTTGTGTCAGTTTAAGACTGATTTAGATCCAGCATAGTTTTCATTATTCTGAGTTACAGGAACATTAGGTTCATCACGCTCTGTTGATAAAGAAGCTGATACTTCTTGATCATTAGTTGATGCGACTTGCTCATCATTCACTTCTTTTGCAACCTCAACGTTAGTTTGGTCAATGTTTTCCATTTCCGTAGTATCATTTAAAGAATTTTCAATGTCAATCTGTTGTTCGTTAGGATTCTCCAGTTCTTCATACGTTTTATCTAATGACACAGTACTAGTTATAACAGGGTTCAGCGTTTGGTCCACATTTGAATCGTCAATGTCGGATGTAAAATTTGTAAGTGGATCACGTAGGTTATCTCTGCGTTCTATGAAGTTTGCTTCAGGTGTATGTGGTGTAGTGAATTCGAAGCTTTGTTGAATAAATGATGGTCTAGTCTTCTCTAATTCTGTTTCTTCTCCATCAGACAATATTTCAATCGGTGTTTCATCTATTACAACTTCAATGACATCATCATCTGAATCATTACTGTTATCCAAAGTTACCGGTTTTCCTCGGATACATTCATTAACATTGCTTCCAATTGCTGAAATAATATATTTTTTAAAGTATTATCATACTATTTTAATATTTCTTATTCTAAGTATATAAAAAAAGAAATTGGTTTGAATAAAACAAAATTTATATTAATACCTTGTTTTAATGTAGACTGATTGTTGAATAATTTAGTTATATTTACCTACAATCAAATTATATTACCTATATTTGCTATTAAAATACTATAAGGTAATTAGGAATATCAATAACTACTTAGATTAAAATTTAAGTCGAAATTCACTCAAATAATCATAAATATCTAAACAAATAATTTAACAAGAAAAATAAACAATAAGTGTAAAAAAACAATGATAAAGTATTTTAATATCCTAAGTGATATGTATATTTATTGTTGAACTAGGCTCCTTTTTGTTCCAATAAGAAATTTTTCTTTTTATCTTAAGTTCTGCATATTTCAACGGATCTTCTTTAATGCGTTTGTATCTAGCCCTCTCCGCCATACTTTTTTTTCTGAGTTTTTCTTCTCTAGTCATTTTATGGCGGTTGCTCTTACACGAGTAATTATCTGAAAATCATATTCAGTGTTGTCAGTGAAAATTTACATGGGCTGCCTCGGCGGATACTAAGGATCTAATATTCTACCACGATATTAGTCCTGTTGATTTTTAGTTTCAAGAACACTAATAGTAACTGGTATATTCAGACAAAATATACAAGATTGATAAGCTATCACCGGTAGAATTTGACAAACACACGACCTGGTAACGTTCATGAAAATATAGAGGACGTAATTTTCTTGAATGTTCTACTATATTTTTTTTTTTTATCTGACGATAGACAGTTGTTTGACTACTATCCCACCTGATGTTAAGTGGTGATGCAGTCAGGGTGGTAAATCACAACTGTCTAGAAGATACCTATTTACTCTTACTTTGAAGAGACCCATGTTATAATTTACTCTACTAGGTCCTTAAAAATGGCGACGAATCTACTTCACTCTGGTATTGGTTTCCGGATGTGGATCGCATGAGATACTAAGTAACCAACAGGACATCGAACGGATTACTCCAATTTAATAAAATGTTTCAGGCTTATAAGCATTGTACGTACTGTGCATTTGGTATGGGCGCTCAGTGCTTGCTGAGTCAAAAAATTTTTTTAATAAATATAGACGTTAGAGTATGACGTTTATTAGTCAATAGTCCGTTCTCTAATAAAGGTACAAAAATAGACTTATTACACTAAACTAATTAATTAATTACATATGTATATTAAACTCATTATGTTAACTAACATTAATGAGATTAACATTCAAGTAAAATATCGTGTTGAACACATACTCCCTCTATCTATTAACTAAGAAATTGCAACGATGTTTATTCGTCAAAAATGTAAGCCGTCTTTTGACAGTTTTGTTATCATAGTTCATTATAGACTGGACATAAATTGATCATTACGTTAGCTGTAATAATAATCATTGCAACGGAATTGCTCATATTTACATTGGAATCAACATAAGAACTGAAGCAAAAATGGTGCTTAGGTCTAGTTTTTATTCCGATTGGCTGATATAACTCTATGAGTCTTTGTTGACTTACACTTTATACCCGTAATTTAAAACACTGTCGGTGAGCATATGTGTATGTTCTCCAACGGGGTGGATGTTACCGTTCACGATACGAACTGAACATTTACATCCATATTTGAGCCTTTTACTACATCGCCAGTAACTTCTTCCTTCCCTGCCGTATTCCTTGTAAAAGCGATGTTCGCCTATTATCAGAACGTGACCTCCTTTGGCTGTTGTATATATTTGTGCTGTTGAAAAGGACGCGTTTAGTAAAGTTTCAGTGTCATGCTAAGCATAAACTCTAGATCCTACAACATAGCGTTTTATGGCAGCCTCACCTAGCTTATTGGTACAATTAACTTCACTGGGAACTGGGTTTATGAAAACAAATCTTCTAGATTACTGTAAACTAAGCCCGATATAATTCGGAGCAACGAGATCTTCAGAGACTTCAACTTCTTCTTCATTAGGCATGCTTTGTTCTTGTTTTTGATTTTACATCTCATCAGGTGCGATAATCATAAAGAAATTGCATATATATACACATTGAGTTATTCATAACGAGGCGAAATATTTAAAAAAAAACTATATCTACAAAATTCTTTACAAACGAAAATAATTAAGGAACGCTGTATCGGACATGTATTTAATACCATAAGTATATTTCCTTTTTGTACCTACTATATTCTTTTTTTTTTTATTTACTGTTCTTTGTATTGTGTTTTTATTATTGTATTGCTTTCTGTTACTTTCACGCATTAATTTTTTTGTTTGGATATTTTATTTTAGTATTTTGGCACTATTTTTACTTAGGTATGTATATGTAAAAACTTATTAACTTAATTTGTATTCTATCACAACTCCATTGCTATTAGTGAAAACTATAAATAGCTTAAATATAGAATGTAAGCAATTCTCTATTGTTTATTTATAAGCTGTTTGTTTTCCATGTAAAATAAAATAAAATAAAAATAAAATATATATTTTTGAAAACGTAGTCGCGTCCGCTTGTGAACTTTTACTAACAAAAAATTATTTTATTAAATATATATATTTTTTATATGTATTACATGGACCAAACGGGTAGTTCGCATAATTTGCTGATAATTGATGATGCCGCAACTGCAGAATTCTTGGAGATTTTCAGCCTTTAAAATGTTGAATTAAATACACGATTACCTACATGTGGCATAGCTTTTTTCCTCGGGATATAGATTGAATAATAATAATATTATTATAGTCGAATATTTATTGTATTTTTTTATAAAATAAAATAAGTTTGAGTTTGAGAATTCCAAATGTTCTGGTTCATGAATACCACTTTAATTTTCTCCACTTTCATCAACTTCAATAAAAAATATTTAGATATAAAATGTTTTATAAAAAATCATATCGAAGGTACTTATTGATAACATGATTATGTTCGTTGTTAAGTGAAACTATTTCATCCAGGACGGTATGAACCTTGGCCGTACAGTCCGCGTGTGCAGCACACTTCCAGATCTTCTTGACATGATTTTGACAATACGTGCGACAAATAAAAGCATAACCATCAACGACCATTTGGCGAGTGCCTCTCATCGACGTCCTAAAAAATACTGAAATAAACACGATTGTATTCATTAAAAGAAATGTTCCAAAGCATACCTTTGGGCATCAAAAATATTCTTTTTTTAAAAGGCATTGAACGGTTTTTCATTGATGGGCTCTTTGGTTAACATGATGGGTCGCATATTCGAGCCTCGCTATATCTATACTAAATACTTTTTTATAAGCTCGTTGCGTCTGGTAATTACGAAATTCCGTCCGTGTTCCGAAAATCCGTCCATTTATGGAAATATCGTGAAGTTCAGATTGTGTGTTTCGGTTTCAGTCTATAGCTTTCCTATGAAGTTAGCAATACGAGCCCTTCGTGGCCCAGTTTCGTTCTGCCAGAGATATTTAGCGACATGAATATTAAAAAATTTGGGTAAGTATCAGAAAAAAGAGTCACAACGTATTTGTACAATTTGTTACCAAAATAGTTATTACAGATTTGGATTTGTTCAAATAATACACAGACAATTCATAAAGATAACTAGATTTAATAGAGAGAGTATATTATCGTATACTAGCAATGTACTATACACAAAAAATAGTTATGTTATACGCTAACTATGCCTTTACCTATGTTACTCGCTGATAATGTAGCTTTCTATTGGTGAAATCGGTCCAGTGGTTTTTAAGTTTATTCATAACATACGAAAATCCAAAAATACAAATCTCTCTTCTTTATAATATAAGTATAGAATTATAGATATACATTCAGTATCATATTATATGCATTAGGGAATTTTAAAGAATCCACTTTCGTTCCTGTGGTATTTAGGTGGGTCGTGTAAATGGGATCCAAAAACTATGATATCCTTTCCATCAGCTTGACCGGTGGCAGAAACCTTACAACCTTTGCTCTTTTTCGAGCAATACCATGTCGTTTTCCCCTTCCGTTTAGATTCATGACCAAATTTATAGGTATAATCTTGGTACATAAGAAGTGGGTATCTGCCTTTTGCTGAGGGTATGAAAACACCTGGAAATAAATTACTTAAATTTTATACTGATGGCTGTTTTATTGAACTGTGAGCAGTGGCAGAAGTCACTGACATTTACCTAGCAATATAATTGATCAGGTCGAAAAACTTTTATTTTTCAACAGGTTTGAAAACATCTACCCCTGGAGATATGCTCTGCGAACCCAGGGATCCCGTAAAGGCGGAAAGTGGGCCGTGGTGTTTTTAGTGGGTAACCGAAAACCGATCTTGTCTCTGAGGAAGCTTAAGGCCTCGGAGCAGTCGCAACGGAACCCCACACTCCCCGCGCCTATGAACCGCCCAGCGTCGGGGGTGTGTCAACACATTTTCACCACAATAAAAAAAAAAAAAAAGGTTTGAAAACATCTAAAAGTCTTTCAATTTCAATGTATGTTAACCTACATTGCATTTTTAGAAAGCTTATTCATTTGTCAGGAGCGTACAGTTTTTCAAGCTTTTTTTTGAGAAAGGGAAAACTTCATTTTTCTACTACTGTTTGTTTCAATACCCACCGCTAGTAGGTAGTTGCATCTGCAACGATAGCTAAATAGACGACGCTATATTGAGATTAATAAGATGAAAATTAAAGATAATTAAAACTTCTGGTGTTATATTTATTATATTATATATATAGTAATTAACAGAGTCAAAGTTTGTTATGATAAATCATTGAACTAAACTTTTACTTCAATTCACTTTTCATATTACAGTCCAAGCTGTGTCTGTAATTCTTTACTAGATACAACAATGTATTAATGCTTAAGTATATATAATAAATAATATGTATGATAATGTATATAAACATTGGCAGATTTTAATAAATAGTCAAGATACAGTACAACGCACGAACCAATAATGTTAGCGTATTTTTGAGAGGAGTCCTGTTTATTTCGTGGTAACTGGCGCTGAAACATGAATCCATCGTTTGGGTGGATCATGGTCATGGTCAGCGTTGATTGCGATGAGTTTCTCTCCAATCGTTTGAGCGTTCGCCTTGCAACCCAGCAGATATCTACTGGAGCAGTACCAAACTATCTTGCCGCATGCGTTCTTTCGTTGCCGTTTGAAGGTATAGTGATTATGTATAAGACGAGGATATTTTCCATGCACCGCTGTAGGTATGAATGTCACTGGAAAGTAACTTATAATTTAGTATGTTCAGAATAGTACGAAAGCTGTGACTAAAATTGTTTTTCCGAAAGAATAAACATGTGTAATACGTTTGTAACAAATTGTGTAAGAGTAAGGAATACCTTAAGGACTAATTTTTTTGGTTTTATGCTAAAAAAAAGATTATTTTATATTAAAATTGAAAGGCTTTGAGTCCTTCAACAGAATATTTTGCAGTAATGTTGTACGTTCTAGTGGCCATAGTAATCCGTGCCCAATTTATTTCCGGACCTATTACGTTCATAGTACGCTGTACCCGATACAGCATACTCCAGAAGTTAATATTACCTAATTTTAAGTAATGTTTATAGAAGAGAAAAAGCTTTTACCGGATGTAATTCGATTATTTTAATTTATGTATGACTTTTATTTTATTTTTAGTATAATATCATAGACTTTTTACGCTCGTTTCGTAAATTTTGATATTTTACTGTGTTAGGAAATTCGAAGTGAAAATCATAAATGAAAATAAAAAACATGAATAAATACTTTTATTAAAAAAAAAGAAATATAACAACATCATTTCATTCACTTCATTCACTAAACAAAACAGAATTTCTTTACACGACTCTAGCGAGCCTTATATGCGTAACTATGAAAATGGACGAGTTTTCGTTTCCACAAAGACTGAATCAAGACACAATCAAACGAAAAATGAAAGAAAGTGGTGATTTTCAACAATTTTAACTCGATCGTATTTTCATGCAATTCTGTTGGAGCGTTTCTATGTAGTTTATCGTTATTCGTGAGTAGATAGATACATGTATGCAAGTAATAATTGTTACATATTATTTTATGAAATCCAGCAGCGCTGGTACAAAGGGTACGGCTGAGAAAAGTGACCATCACGAGATATCTCGCGGACGAGTGAAGACAAACTAAGATATAAAATATCTCGATAAAATATATCTCGACATCGACAATTTTAATAGAAAAGGTATCTCGATCGACAAATATATCTATTTTTGACATTAAAAGTCGAGTTTTAAGTATAATTGTCATGTTAGACCCGGAAGAAATAAAGTGATAATCGATTAAAATACGAGAAATCGGTCGACAAAATTTTGTCGTGGTTGTCATACTAGGCCGGCAGGACTTATTATCAGAAATATATCTTACTTAAGGCGGAATTTTGGTAATCAATACTGAAAGCTACTTGCTTCTCTCTCTTATATTATGTATGTTAATGAAAGTGACAGCAATAAAATTTTGATCAGCGTTTGAGTATTTGGTCATATCATTATATATTCTTAATTCTTATTGATCTTAATTTTGACTCTCTCAACTTGTGCATGGTTATGTAAACCTTCCTTTAGTACGTTCAATCTAGCTGAATCTATTTTTATCTCTGTTAAGCACTTAAATGCTCGTCGCTTAGTGCACCGCCATCTGCTGCTGCCATCTTTATTTCGGCTTCGAAAGACGTATTCGTACCCGCCAACGCAAAGCAGTTCACGATTTCTTTGAGTTGTACTAAATATAATGGATTGTGGATTATTCGGTGGTAACATTTCGAATTGTGTTTCAGAAATGCTTAATCCCAAAACATTAAATAAATCTGAAAATTAAATTCAGTTGTCAATATTATGGTCATAGTATATGACGTGCGGTACGCGATAGAGTCATCTATACTATCTATACTAATATTATAAAGAGGAAAGGTTTGATTTTTTGTTTGTTTGTTTGTTTGTATGAATTGAATAGGCTCCGAAACTACTTGGCAGATTTGAAAAATTCTTTCACTGTTGGAAAGCTACATCATTTCTGAGTGACATAGGCTATATTTCATTTTCAAAAAAAATAGGCATCCTTACTAAAATTACGATAACGTAATCCAAGGTGTGAAAAAAATATCAAAAAACTACCTTACATCGCGTGCGCTGCGAAAACTATTGATGATAGAACAAAATGATATACTACATTTTTTTAGAACACACCATTATCTACAAAAAATCAGCGGCAGCATATCTCTAACTATTACAGTCATGTCACCGTTATGTTTACGGCCGGTGCGGCTTCAAGCAGCGCAGCGCAGCGAGCAATGCTGCGAGGGGTAGTATTGTATATACTTTGTCATTTTCTTCAATTTTTGTGGTTTTGTTACGATTTAATACAAAAAATACTTGACCGACTTTAAAAATTCTTTCACCATTAGAAAGCTACATTATCAGCGTGTAACTTATTTTCATCTAAATTGCACCCGTGCGAAGCCGGGGCGTTTTGCTAGTGTACTATATAGCATTTATATATACGTATATTACACAAAATAACTTGCTAATAAGTATCTATATATTATAATTATTATATGTCTATATAAAACTATATACTATTTATAGATTAATATAATTCTAAAGTAAGGGGTTTCATTTGGAGAACAATTTTAATATTACATATATGTATATTTTTACGCGAATAAAATTGGTATAGCTACGCGATAAGCGAATTTGAGTTGGATAAAAAATCAGGTTTGAAAATAATTTTCAGTACGAATTTCCACTTGACTCAACTAAACATTTTTAAACTACAACAGTTTTCCAGTATACCGTAATTACGAATGAAAGAATTTATTTCACTTATATACAATATTTAATCAAAATAAACTAAATCACACGAAATAATTCAAAAAACCTTTCACTTATTTAGAGGACATTATGAACATTCATATCTACTTTTTACTATTTTGTTTATTCCTAATACTTAGTAAATACTTTTCCGCTGCAATAATATCTTGGAGCAGCATGATTGTGGTGTGGTCCATATGAAAATTTGTTATCAAGGCTATGAACGAACGCTTTGCAACCCTGTTGTCTACTTGAGCAGTACCAAATGATTTTACCGGAAGTACACTGCCACTGTCGTTTGTAGGTATAGCTATTTAGCATTAGAAGTGGATGCTTTCCTTTCGTCGATGGTATCAAACGTGCTGAAAATAATGAGATTTGATATGAAAAAAACTATATTATATTACACAAAATAACTTGCTCTTATTATTATTAATACATATACTTTGTTTATGTAACTGCTAATAAGTATCTATATAGTATGTATAATGTATATATATCAAAATGAATTGACGTTTGTTAGACTCACAAAAACTCGAGAAGTTCGAAGATTCTCAACATCGTGCAAGACATTTTTTGTGTTGAGTATTATTTATTGATGCTAACATAATCATAACGAAGTTCAAATATACGTTTTTAATATTTAATACTTTAATTTTGTAATTATTAATCTATAAGACCAGTCTTGATGTATGGTTCTGAATGTTGGGCAAGTAAGCTGATGAATGAAAAACGTTTGCATTTAGCTGAGATGAGAATGCTGAGGTGGATGTGTGGACATGGTGTGTGTCAAGATTAGATAATATAAGAAATTACTATATATAAGAGGAAGTTTGAGAGTAGCGCCAGTGAATGAGAAATTGAAAGGTAATCGTTTAGCTTGGTATGGGCATGTTATGAGGAGAGATGAAGGGTATGTACATAAAAAAGATTTGAATATGAAAGTGGGTATAGGGGAAGAGGCAGGCCAAAAATAACATGGATTGACTGTGTGAAGAATGATATGAGTTTGAGAAGTGTGACTTATGATATGGCGAGTGAAAAAAGAAGAACATAATGCGCCGACCATAACCATAACAAAAAAAAGGGAATAGGGCAGGAAGAAGATGTATCTAAACAAAGTGCAAAAACGTCGTTCCTCTCATTACCATAATAATATATAATTTACTATTATGTAAATTGTAATGATCAATTGTGAAAAAAATGGTAATGATCTTAAAATTATAGTAATTAGCTAAATATTGTTTACTTCTTTTGAAAGAAACTATTTTTGTTCAATCTAAAATTAAAAGTACGAATATGGTGTGTGTTTATTTTCTTTTTCCTATAACAGACGGAGACGAATTGCAACCTTTATTTACCGTCCATTTTTGATTGGTTCACTAATGTTTCATGAAAACCGTTGAAAAAATTGTTAGTTCAGTCAACACTGATTTACTATTTAATTCACAAACAACACTTATTCGACAAAATAATTGTATAAAATAGTTTTTAGTAATGCGTTTGTTCATTTAATTTACCTCTAAAATGTTAAGTATAAGTTTTGCGAGTAGAATAATTTTTGGGATCTTCTGTTCAGTAAGTAACAGTTATCACTTACTCATCACAATTATATTTTTATTTACAGATACAAGTAAGTTTAAAACAAAAACTAAAAAATCTCGTGAAACGAAACTAGCTGAAGCAAGGTTAAAAAGAAGAAAGAAATATGAGGAAATTAAAAGTGATCCAGAAACATACACTATATATAAATTAAATGAAAAATTGAGATATTTAAAACGCAAGGAACAGAAGAAAATTAAGAGTGTGGCCGATATGACTCCCAGGGAAAAACGACTCCAAAGGGAAAAATGGAAGAAAAACAGTAAAAGATACGCAGAGAAAAGAAGAACATCAATTATATAATTAGCTTACCTAAAAAAACTTGATTTCATTAATGTACCGCTGTTCAATTAGGAAAATGTTTTTTTTTTAATTTAAATATTAAACTTCAATCTAAAATTAATGTTTTATTTCAATCTTTATTACCGGTAGTAATTTTTTTATCATTATTCAATTCAATTCAATTCAAATTCAATTCAATTCAAAAATCATTTATTCATTTAGGTAACACAATGTACACTTATGAACGTCAATAAAAAATACATATTAAATGCTTCTAATTTTACATTTACTGCCAGTTCTCAAATCAAGGGCGTAGAGCGGACGAGAAGTATATTAAGTAAGTAAGAAGTATAGTTATAACAAATATAATATAATAAATGAAGAATGGTGCATTGATAAATCTAAAAAGGGATGGATGACAAACGCTTTTTACGGCTATATAGCAAATACTCTCATTCCAAAATTGAAAGAAATATATATACAACATTTCCTGATTTGCTCCTGATAGATGGCCACAAGTCACATATAAACAAAGAAGTATCTCAATTGTGTATAGATAATGGTATTATTTTATATTCGCTCTATCCAAATGCAACCAGCTAACATATCTGTTTTCCAACCACTAAAGAATTCTTTGAAGAATATTGTTAATGATTGGAAATTAAGAACCGGTCATCAGAGCGTTACTAAAGCTCTATTTGCATCGCTTTTGGAGGACACATTCAGGAACATTTCAGAAGAAGTAATTTGCAATAGCTTTAGAAAATGCGGACTGTATCCGTTAGATGCCAATGCTATTTGCTACTAAAAATGTATGACTGATTCTTCTCAACATGACATACTTTTAATAAAATAGAAATATATATTTTTTCTCACAATTTGTGTTTCTCTCGTTCCCTCTGAGTACTAAATGCCATTCGAATGTAAGAAACAACAAAAAAAACTTTAATACTTTAGTTCCTACACTCATCTGATTAAAAATAATATTGTTTTTAAACATGTTATGTTGATGTTTAGGTAAAGATTACAATCAAATGATTTCTTGCTAATAAAAATTTACAAACCATATGAAGTTATACAAAGTAAAGTAATATAACAATGATTAGTGATGTCAAGTCTTATCTTAATCATATAATAAACCCGTTTAATGTCAGACCCGACGGGATTCGAACCCGTGAACTATCGAAACTCAAGGCAGATTACCTCTGCAAAAGCTGCAAGGTTTTAAAGTTAATAATAAGTAAACGAAATTTCTTCAATATTTTTTTAGTAACAACTGTAATGTATTGAATTAAATAAATGGAAACGTTTTTTTCGTTCACACGACCACCGACATTTTATAGCCACCGGTGGCCGCCACAAGCTACGGACATTGTATTTCATACAATATCAGTAACATGCCCCGGCATCGCACATGTGCAATGTAGATGTACTAAGACTATGCTCGCTGAAAATTTAGCTTTCTATTGGTGAAAGAATTTTTAAAATCGGTGCAGTAGATCCAGAGATTACTCCCTACAGCCTTTTTTAAACACCTTGGGATACGTTATTCAAGTTTTAGTAGGAAACCCTAAATATTTCTCCACTTGCATGTCCACCCACAAACACACCCACCCAAACACACACACACACTCTCTCTCTCACACACACACACGCCTAATAATCATAAACATAATTTTTCTCCTCTGGCTAGCAGATAACTAAATTATTAAATTACTTTTGTTTTTCTTAATTGCTTAATTATAAAAATCTCTTATTAGCTACATATTTATATTGTCATTGTATAAGGAAGGAGATGACTTCTTTAACACAGGATCTCCTAGCTAAGAAGTCAGAGCCACATTTAATAATGTACACGAAAAAATGGTTAATAAAGAATTTTATTATTTATTATTATTTCTGGAAATAAATATAGCCTATGTTACTCGGTGAAGATGTAGCTTTCTAACGGTGAAATCATTTTTAAAATCGGTCGAGTAGTTTTTGAGTAAAATCGTGACAAACAAACCTTTCTTCTTTATAATATTAGTATAGACATAAAATGAAGAAAAAGATTAATCTTCGTTTAAATGCAAATATTTTATTCATATTTATTCATATATTTAAGAAAATACTATAACAGGATACAACCTGCCATACCGAGCTTATACGCTCTGTGATATTACATTATCCATTTATATACAAAATTTGAATAATGTATGTGTACTTTATATAAAATACTCTATTTAAATAAAATACTTCATACAGGATTAAGACGCGATTTATTATTTATATTATTTACACCTACGAGTAAAATAAAAACGAAATCTCTTTAATTGAAATTTAAATAAACTTCAATTAAAGAGATTTAGTTTACATACAATTAATGAATAACACTTTTTAAATACAATTAATGAATTAATGAAAAAAGAACGCAATCATTTTCATTTGTTATTTCTTTATTCAAAGGTCACCTTTGAATAAATTATTTAATTAAAATTATTGCGTACTTCATGTCGTGAGGCGAAAAGATTTTATCTCTATTTTAATATTAAACTAGGTTGTCAAATTCGACTAGTTTCATGATGTTACCCAAAATTAAAAAAAAACACCACGTTAACAATAAATTTTTATATACATAGTTTTGTAACCCGCTAGCCGCAGCCGGCCTAGCATGACAACCACGACAAAATTTTGTCGACCGTTTTCTTGTATTTTAATCGATGATTTCTTTAGATCTTCCGGGTCTAACATGACACTTACAAAATTCGACTTCCAATGTCAAAAGTCGAAAAAGAGATATTTGTCGATCGAGATATCTTGTCTATTAAAGTTGTCGATGTCGAGATATAATATATCGGGATTTCTTATATCTTAGTTTGTCTTAGTTTTGCGAGATATCTCTTGATGGTCATGCTAGGCCGGTAGCCCGTTAGAAGTTCTGCCTCATTATCAAGACAGCTGTGACGTATTTCCCTGCAGGTGTAGTAGTCCAAGAGCCCACTGCAAGATTTCTACCCGAATCGGACTTACGGACAAATTATATACGATTCATCGAATTCGAATCGACCGAAGGGTTGGTAAAAAGGCCACATCCGGTAATTTTTTTCGTAAAGGTATTTTTGTCAAGATCAGAGGTGACAACCCTATTTTTTCATGTTCAGGAAGGTTATGTAATGAAACAAAAATCGTAAGTTTGATCCGGGTAGTAAACTACGAAAATGGATCACACTTAGCGGAGGCTGCCGCTATCCCTAACAGGTTGGGGGTGGCAACCCAGTATTTCTTAGCACTCAACTTCCCCTATTGATTTAAATCGTAAGTCTTATCCGGGTAGCAAACCCTTAAAAAATTGACCGGAAGTGGCCTTTTTATCAACCCATCGGTCAAGATACAGGGATTATCATGTCCGGAAACCTTATCACCACTACGTTCGCCATCGAATCGTATATAATTTATCCGTAAGTCCGATTCGAATAGAAATCTTGCAGTGGGCTCTCCTATAGTATAAAAGACAATTTTTTATCTAACGGATTAAGACCTCGAACTTATTTTGACCCAGTTTCCATCTGAGAGTCTGTGATACCGCGGTGGGGGATGGTTGTGTTCTGGATACCCGCACGAGTACACGTCATTTTTACTAGTCACGGTGGCTTTGCACCCGCTGTGTCGATGCGAACAGTACCAAAGCACTCCCTTAGAATTGGTACACCGCATTTTGTACGTGTAACGGTTCATCATGAGTAACGGATTGACGCCTCGATTTGATGGGATAAAGCTCACTGGAAAATAACATTTTATAGAATATCACAGTCGCTTTTTGAATGCTGGTCAATTCTTCTAGAACTTTAGTGGTTAAGAACCTAATTTTAGATACCTTACGCCACACTAAGATTCTGTTTTAAAAAAAAAATATTCGTATGGGTAGGAATCGATGAATTCGTGATCAATAATCTACTTAACTTGATTTGAGTGGCGTTACTTTGAGACATGACGACCATAAAGATTTAAATTCAATACTTTACCTCACATTTTATATATAACACATTGATATAAATGAGAATTATATATTATACAAAAACAGGCCTTATAAAAAATATAATTTCAACTTCACACAGTTCAATTATATAATAAAAAAGAACATAACAACTAAAACTAAATCCGAATATAAAGAAACACTTCGAAACATTCGGAGGGGTCAAAAAATCACGAAATTAGTGTGACGTACTTTACGGATGACCCCTTACACATTGCCACTCGATATGCATTTATTTAATTAGAACATTTCACGGTGTAAGTCAGATGGACGTATCTATCTATTTTCTCAATTTTACAGGAGAACCAAAATATTCTGACAATTCGCCACTTAAAATTTTAATTGAGTAATTAATCTAACCTAACTTAACCTGACCCATTCGCCTTGTTTTGTTTTAAAATAAGAAGGTGGCTCGTGGCAATGATCTATATTTCCAAAGTTATAACTTCCGTCTTCATGTTTGCTTCTTACAAATGCTTTGCACCCAGTATACCGGTTGGAGCAGTACCACAATACACCACCCTTAGCGCATTTGTGTTTTCTGAAGGTGTATTTGTTGAACATAAGCAATGGATTAACACCCTGACGCGTAGGTAGAAATTCCACTAAAAATTAAGATCATATATTAATTTAATAACAAGGTTCTCAATTCGTCTGTATGTTGCTTTTTTATGTTTGTTACGCGATAACTCCGCAAGTTATGGATGGATTTGGATTAACCATTACCGAAATTGGTTTGGTACTTTTTTAGAAAATCAACAATTGACAACAATGAGGTTTTGGTTTGTGCCTTTCATCAAGTTTCTCGGTTCAATCTCTGTTCTTTAAACTGTCATCACTAAATCATTAACAGTGTCTTTTTTTATGTATGTTTGTTACGGACCAAATTTATATAAGTAATAAACGATCTTCCCTCTCATTAATCTCAATCAATTCCAAACGGCGCTGTCTCATTTGAGACACGTTTAACTAATATGTAGTTGTAGGTAAAAAAATATTTTAATTACTTTAAAGCAACAGCCTTAATGGACAATCGACAACATTATTGATACTACACCATTATAGCCTATATGCTATTCTGATGTATAAACAATAATACTGTAGTCTCATAAAAATCCGTTCTGTAGTTTTTGCCTGAAAGACTAATAAACATTCTCACAAACTTTCGCATTTATAATAATAGGAGGATAACGCTTTCTTATTGCCCAAATATGTTAATGTCATCATAGATTTTAACGATTTGGTGCAAATAAAAAACAAAAGGATATGGCTGAAAGCTACATTTATATTTGTTCGGACACAAAAATGAACTTTTGTTGTGATTTAATATAAATATAAAACAATTAATTAATAATCGTAATAATAGTAACTTTACAAAAGAGATGTAGCTCATTTCAAATACATACTCATGAAATCATTTTAGTATAAAAAATAAAATACAAAACCAAATTCGTACAATATTGCTTAAGACTTCTTTTTACAGGAAATTAGCTAATATTAATTACTTATTTCTAGAGTAGCCTTAGTTTATTCGAATTACAATAGAAAGCTTTATTCTAACTTCTTAAATATTAAGAGCAAGAATTTTTGGAATAAGGACTCTTCGGTCCTTCTCGGCT
This sequence comes from Anthocharis cardamines, assembly GCA_905404175.1. Classification (NCBI taxonomy): domain Eukaryota; kingdom Metazoa; phylum Arthropoda; class Insecta; order Lepidoptera; family Pieridae; genus Anthocharis; species Anthocharis cardamines. Next base: position 10,299,443 of record FR989959.1, read on the forward strand.
TTCATTTAGACAATTTTGGGTGAAAGCCTTCTTCAAAAGTTACAAACTACTTGACGATTTGCGCGCCCCATAATGTTCTTATTTTCATAATAAAATAAAAGGAGCAAGCATATACTAGACAGGACCAAATTTAGGGGAGGACATCTGGGGCTACTGCCCCCAAAATAGTTAATTCGGAAAAAAAAGTCTTTCAAACTCCGACGAGTAAAAACTAGTAAAAAACCTATCCTTTGATATTTATTTTTCACTGTTTTACCTTTAGCTACTATACTTTGTACAAACATGATTAATTGTTTTCATGAAAATAATTTGGGGCCATGGGGCCTCCACTCTTTTGTTGCCCCAAGGGCCTACTTGCTTTTAAAGAAAAATGATCAGTGAAACAGACACAGATATGGGTCTGCCCCATGCCCCATTAGGGGACTCGGGAATTCTCTACACCGTTGCGGTACTATTCCACCAATTCGAATCGGACTCAGTGGGTACTTGATTCAAAAAAATCCATTTTTCAATTCCAAAATTAATCATCAGTCGATACTGATAGGGTGATCCCTATTTGCCATCGTCGCATATCTTGGCAATCACATTATGCAGATTGACGCAACATTAGCCAAATAATGTTGTTTTTCCTAAAGAGTTCTTAGTAATAGCCGTCCATATTTGGATTGTTAAAAGTTTGTGTCTCAAAGTAACCAGTCGGTAGTTTTGGTGGTAAATGATCGTGAGTCTTAATAGCAACAGCATTAAGACCAAAACTAACAGCCGCCGCCCGACATCCTTTCAGCCGTCGAGAGCAATACCATGATACCCTTCCATCGGCGTTTTTCTTCTGATAACTGTATGTGAAGCCTGCTAAGAACAACAGTGGATGTTTACCGCCGCGTTTTGTCCAAAGAAATGTTCCTATAAATAAATGTTTTGTACTTAGTATGTTAACAAGAATACTAGTTTAAGTATCATATTGGGGGTTTACAAAGCGGTGGTAATCGTAACATAATCGCTTTTAGTTAATAGTTATTGCGATTATTGTTTGAGCTAGGATGTGAGCTGGGAATGGAGTATGGAAATGGAGCAAACAGATCGAGTGCTTGATACTTAAGATTTCTTGCTGATTTAAGAAAAAAGTGCAAACTACTAAAAATATATTTTAAAGTTAAAATAACTTTTGGAAGTAGATAAGAAAAAAATATTTTACATCTTACAACTAAAATTTATATTTTAAAATGATAGTTTTCTTAATTTAATGTTGTCCATGAAGAGCATTGTTTATTTTTCAAAAAGTATGGCTTCTTTGACAGATAATAATTATTAGGTGTACAACTAAGTTCTACCCGTTTTTTGAAAAAAAGAAAATGTATATATTTTTTTAATATAATGCAAATCTTAATCAATATAATTATCATCCGCATCTACTACCCCTTGCCAACGCTCAGGCAACTTATGAATCCCATGGCGATAAAAGGCTTTATTTTTTAACGAAATAAAATCATCTACAATTTTTTGCACGTCATTTTCATTTTGTAAGTGTTTGCCTGCCAAGGACGGTTGGAACAACTGGAATAGGTGAAAATCACACGGTGCAATGCTTAATGAATACGCTGGGTTTGGTAAAACTTCCCAATAAAAATAATTTATAGTGTGGTAGGCGATTGAACTTCTATGAGGCCTGGCGTTATCATGCTGTAGTATCACTTGTCGAGGTTTTTATCCCGCAAATCGTATTTTTTCCTTCATGTTTTCTGCAAATTTTTTTAATTGTCAATTTTACCTATTTACAGTAACAGTTTCTCCTTGTTTAGGTGACTTATAATATAGCACGCCCCGTAAATCCCACCAAATGCAAAGCATTATTTTGTTTCCAAATACATTACATTTTAATGTTTATATCGTTGGTTAGCCTGGGTCTAGCCAATATTTTCGGCATTTAAGATTGTTATTATAAACCCACTTTTAGTCAACTGTTACGAGTTTCCACATAAAAGGTTTTTTTCTTCCGTGAAAGCAACACCATACAGGTGTCTACTCGTCTTTCACGCTGTTCTGGGATTAATTCATGGAGTACCCATTTTCCAAGCATGTAATATTTTAGAAATAGCTTGTTGAGTGACGTTTAACTTTTCTACAAGCTGTGGTTGTGTTTGCGCAGAATCTTGATGTAGTAATTCTTGCAAATCCTCGTCACTGATTGTTGGAGGCTTTCCAGAGCATGTTTTATCATTTAAATTGAAATCTCCATTATTACATTTCCGAAACCATCTTGGACACGTACTGTCATCAATAGCACTTTCACCATAAGTAACATAGATTATTCTTTGAGCTTCAGCAGCACTTTTTCTTTGACGAAATTCGTATAGAAGACAACGGCGGAAATTCACACTACTTCCTTCCATTTTCAACTCAATAAAAAAATATATATATTGAAGATTAATATAATAAGAGCATGATAAGTTTACAGAGTATAAACAGCTGTGTATGTACATATGCGTATTAATAATTAATTTGTAACTGGTTGTGAGTTATCGTCATCTTTTGAAAACGGGTAGAACTTAGTTGTACACCTAATAATTACTTGAACACAAAAACACGGCATTAATATTTTTATAATAAACTAGTCCCAATTAACAAAAATATTGTATACTACACCTGTTCGGAAAATACGTCATAGCTATTTTGATAATGAGGCAGAACAGACGTTGTTGTCGTCGCCGAGAACAGTTAACTGAGCGGGTTACAAAACTATATGAAAATTCATTGTTAACGTTTTTAATTTTGAGTAACATCATCAACCTAGTTCAATTTAGCAATCAAGCATTTTAAAAACAAACTGCCCAAGCAGTTATTGAAGATTTTTTACATTGGAAACGTGAGAAAAATGCGACATTTTCTTCTGAAAATGTTCTGCTGTCTTCTTTTAGTCAAATACGCAAAAATATAAGCAGTAAGTACTATTTTATTTTCCTCGTAGGTGTACTATACATCACAATGTATCATCCGGAAGGAAGTGCGATTCCAACCTCGTGTATTACACTCTTGGTTGGAATCGGTCACTTTCTCCCCTTGATACATCAATATGTTCACAATATTCATAATGCACTAATAAAGACTAATTTACTTGAGCTTTTTGTATGTTATACAAATGTTGATTAAAACCTCATCAAAATCCGCTGTGTAATTTTGAAGATATAACTAAGCATGCAACAGAGAAAAGCAATTCCATTTTATAATATGTAATATTGATAATGATTGGGTAATGGGTAATAAATTTGGCATTGGCATTTATTTACCGTCTTAAACTATACTAAAATATTTGTATAAACACTAAATATGTTTATATATAGGTAACCACAAATAAAAAAATTAAGATACGCAAAACCTATTTAGGATTGTTTGTTAGTATTGTGTAGTATATAACTTTATAAACAATGTCATTTCGTCGGTAAGTTGGCAAAAAAACCGAGAAAATCATCATCAAATCTCAACTGCAATTTTCACAACTCAACTGCAGTATCACATCTTGAGTCGCGTCTCATTGATTCTCTATCAATCAATAGAACACGTTCTAACTAAATACTTACTACCTACTATAGGTATTGTATACAATGTAGGCACAACGTGCCGCTACTGTCAAGATATTATTTTAACACACGGTCAGTTCTGGTCAGTATATATTATATTTTAAAACAAACTAAATCATATATGGACGCTGTTAAGCAACACAGCGTCAACCCACAAAATGACAAAAATGTAAATTTTGATACCAAACGCTTCCAAATAAGCTGGAGTACGTACATATTTCAAATGAGATATATATACATCATTTAAATCGTTTTAATAGCAAAAATATTGAAAATCTAGTTGGTTAGAATATTTAAAAATAATGCACTAAATTCTATTACTTTGACCAAGAAAAACGATATTTTATGAATAATTTATTATTTTATGTAATATAATAATTATAACTGTTATTTTTTAAAAGAAATTTAATAAAACCAAATTAAAACTTCAAACTCAATTTTCTCAAAATGTCAACCATGTGGATTGACACTGTATTGCACTGTATAGTAGCACTTTCGCCTTCTTGCGATTCACAAGCACAATTACTATTTTGCGTCATTGGGCAGATCTTTTCCTAGTGTTTTTTGCGTACGTTAAAAAAAACATATAAATGTACAATCCTATAATGTGTGTCCATTAAGTCGGTAAGGTAGCGGTACGCTGTTTCTTATACATTAAAACAGTGTGAAATCACTGCATAAAATTCATCGGGCGATGATATGTGGCTTTGGATTTTTCCAAAACATAAACGCCTTTTTTTGTTATCTGAAACGCTCTCGGTAGATGGTGGTGAGGTTTAGGCTTCTTGAGGACCCTCAGAGTCACCGGATTCACTTTGATGGCCGCGAAACAGGACATAGTATTCAAACATCTCCAACGGGAATCGTTTCTCTTCTCTTTAGCGTAAAAATGGCCTTCGTATTTCAAATACTGCTTATCGCGATCCGTTACTATTATTTCAGCTAAAAAAAATCACACAATTTACCTCTTTTTAGGATAAAATAAAAGATTTTTAAGGTTAAAATCTGACGGGGCTGTGTCGGGACACATGGCCATTGGTTTAACTTGAAACACTATCTATATTCTATGCCAATGAGTCGTTTTTAGTGTTAAAGACTGAAGTGAAAACAAGATTGACTTAATGTAAATATTTTAAGATAACGACAACAGTAGAGGTGCGAACAGAGATCCACGAGATTCGGCGTCAATTACTAAGCGTGCCTTGGCAGCTTCGAGACGTTCCTGTAGGCCTATTACGAAAAACGAACGCAACGAACGGATGGAAACGAAAGAACAAACAACTTCGTATTTTAACTTATTAAGAAAACATTTTTAATTATATTTACGATTATTCTTACAATCATAGTAATGTCAAACGAAAGACATAATGTCCTATTGCGAAAGACGTGTCGATCATCGGATTCATACTAGTAAAATGTACGATCCGTCAGCCGAAACTTCGTATTTTGTTTTGGTAATAGGCCTCCTGAAACTTTAAAACCTATGCATGGATCATGACCCCTCCGCTTTCAGACGATAACCAGTGTTGATATTGGTTTGTAAAAGGGGCAGTTGGTTAAGCTAGAAAGGTCTAGAAATAATAAATGCCATCAAAAGAGGTGCCAGAAAGTAATACAAGTAAAGACAACACAAGACGATGTTTAACTCGACGACAACTATTTTCAAAAGGTTGCTCTTTCGGGGCTAAATAAAAAACAATAGTTCATCTACAGTAAAAAGGGTTCAGATCTAGCCCGAATAGGGTTAAGATGGCAACACTGACGACAGCTGTGATTTATATTTCTGGATACCTCTAGCACGGGTTAACCCATATATTTGTAGGTGAAGAACTCAAGACTGAAACCTCGAAAAACCTTAATAGTTGACATAGTTTATTGAAGATTCATACACTCGACGAATAATACGGAACGAAACAAAATTGGAACCAGAGGTCTCGAGTGTTAAATGCGAAATTGGTTGGATTGCCTAGTAAAATCGGTATATTCCACCAAAAATCGGTAAATAAATAAAAAAACAATAAATTTAATCAAATCTCTTTATTTTAAACTAGAAACTAATGACATTATTAAAAGTAGTAAGTAAAGAAATATCAGTAGATTCGAGACCACTGATTTTAACCTTTGACGAAACCTGAGGTATATGAAATTAAATTAGATCCAGATTTCAATTTCTGCTAACCAGTGAGATAATCAGTATTCGTATGGTGATGATTTCTTGAGAACGGTCAAAAATGCTGTTTTTTAATTCAGTGTATTTCTTAAACCGTACATATTTTTAAGAACCAAAACCAAACCTAAAAAACTATTTTCAGTCTTTTTTGCATAAAGTAATGGAACTCAAAACATACTTTAATGCGTTAAAAAAATCTTCAAACAAAACTGTTTCTGTTTTTACCTCTTCATTAGCAATTGTTGTTGTAATCAAAAATATTTCATAAAATTTCAAATGACGTTCAATGATGGATTGTTTCTTGTTAAATAGTTAATATTTAATTTTATATAAATTTATTTGCGTTTAACGACCTATGCTTGGGATGCGTGGGGCTTTCTCAGCGGTAGCGCCCGTTTGAGCAAGGTCAAAGGTATTATACTGCGCCTTAAAGTTTGATATACGTGCCATCAGGCATCACGTGGTACCTTTGAGGTTTGTGAGAATGGCATTCCTTTATTTTCAATATCTGGCCGTCATGACTGAGTGAGAAATAGGATCTACAGTTCTTGGTATTGCTACAACGCCATCTTGTTCCGGTAGCATTTATATGTGGATATGCGGGGCAATAGGTATACTCCCGATACAGATAATAAAACTTGCCGTTTATCAGTTTGATTTTCTTCAGTTCACCTGGAAATTGTGTTAAAGTCAGTAGTTTTTTATCATTTTTATTAGAACATCGTGTTTTTCCTTACGGACATATGTTCATGGAAAAATGAAATAAAAAATAATAATAAGAAATGGTTATTAATACCATATTTTTAAATTTTTTCACATATCAACTAGACTCCCTAAATGTTTTTCAGGAGCCTGTGTTTCCAGTTTGACAATACTATTGATTTCAATTTATATTATTGTTTTTCATTAACAACGGTTAATTTTTCTATTTATATTAACTATACGTATCCTTGGGGACCTTACCGCCACCTCTTAGCCCTAGATTACGAATCATATGTATTTTATGAACGCGTTATACTAACCATTAGTCGTTTCGACTAACAATGTATTATATAAAAATAGCTTTTTTATAATTATTAATTTTTTTATTGTATTATATAACACACAAACAAAAAATAGGTGGTTAATTATTATAATGTATCAATAAATAAACATTTATACATAAAGTTTAAAAGAGATCAAAAATTCTAGTGTTTTAAAAAAGTTAATATTAATAAAAATGAAATCTACTGTGACTTAAAATATGTACCTAATTATAAAGGATAAAAAATCTAATGAAAATATATACATATTTTACGTTTTTGGCACAAATAACACATACTAATTCTACTTTATGTTCTCCAAATTTATTTTTTGGCATTTAAAGCACGTGGTTTTGGCATCCGGTGTTTCGATACGATATAGTTACCGTTGGCCAACTGAGTTGACAAAAAGAGTCAAGACGATCGCTGCATTATTTAGAAAACAACAGAATATTGACGATGTGTTAGTCGATTCGGCTAACATTCGTATTGCAGGGTTAAAGTAGTAGGTATAATTACAAGAGTCCTTGACGATACAAAGAGAGAGTTATGTAACATAATGTATCACACTGTCACTTTATTTTATAAAGACTGCAATAGCCAATAATACTGCTCAATTAGAGAAATTTTATCTTCTAACTTTGACAGACGAAGTATGTACATACTTAAATACATATATTAACACGATTTGCGACTGTCAAAGATTTTCTTTTTTTTATTTATTGTATTTATTGATATTAACGACTAGCTTTGGCGAAGCGCGTGAGTATTTGAATTGTGGCTTTAAAATAGATAGATAGATAGATAGAATATTCTTTATTGTCACACAAAAATACAACACAAAATTAATCACACAAAATAGGAAAAAATAAATTAAGATGTAAATTAACATACGTTAAAAAAAATGAATAAATATAAATAAGTCCAATTATTATTTATTCGATAAAATATAGGTTGAAGTAAATTAGTTTGCTTATGATGTGTACCCAAATAAATAATAATAATATTAAGAAAATAAAACGCTTTTTATTTTATTTACCTACGTCCTTAGCCATATTCCACAGTGTAAGATTTCTATTCCAATAACCATAGATAGATATTCTAATAATAAATAATAATTAAATCAAGTTCCCACGAGAACAGCTATTCTTCTACACGGGGACGTAAATGCCATTAACATTGATGAATCTCTTCGGCGGATGGAAATGTGCCGTAGGTTCCTTAAATACCTGCCCCTTATCGGTCACAAGTATCGACGTGAAACACTTGCTGGTTTTAATACACCTCCAACGGTTCTTTGAACATCTGCTCTTGGCATAGCAAAAGCCTTTGTACATGGCATAAGTCTGCTTATTCGCCGTATTTATAAAAGTAACTGTAAAGTGTAAATATTCTAGAATGTAAACTCGTAAAACTTATTGTACTCGTTCCCAGCTTTAGGTAGCTACCTAAAGCTGGGAACGAGTACAATAAGTTGCTGCAGACTGTGTCATAATTTAAATAAATAAAATGAAATCGGGTTAGTTACATCATTTATAACTTAAAAACAACTTCACCGATTTTAATAATATTTGTTGGGCTTGTTTCCGCCCACAATAGCAGAATAACTAAGAAAATTAATTTTTAAATAAACTAAGTTTGGAACTCCGCCATCTTCCCCAATTGAAAGCTAACGTCACGCCCGCTTATACATATGGCTCATTTTATTAATTTCTATGGGGTTCCATAGCATGCGCCACCATATTTTTGGATGGTACACCATTCCCGAGTGATAAAAAACAGTAGTTTTTTTTTTTGCAAAATTTAAAAAATTATTTATTAAAAAACTATAGGCGACCTAACAAAAATTATTGTGGACCTATACAGACCTAACGTAGACCTATCGATTAAGGTCATTTTAATTTCAAAAATCCTTCGATGGGGTGCTAAATGTGTGCAGGTGGAAATAGCATATTTAAATCTATATAGAAATACGTAGATATAGAATAATACGAAATGTAAACAACTGTCAAAGGTGTCAAAAGTGACAGGACAACGTCTGTTGTGTTCGCTAGTAAATGAAAACACTACAGTCTATGGAAATATATTTTAAATATAGGTGATTAAATTCCAGTTTCCTACTATCTTTTAAAAAGATGAATTTCCGTGATTCTAGTGGAGAATGGACAGACACATTTCTGTGTTTCTTTCCCTAATCATTTTTCTTTACAGACAAGTAGGTGAGCAGTATTGTGTACTTTGCATGACCATATTTTTTATTTAATTTGTTTCCCCTCTGGTTCTGAACACAACGCGAATACCACTTTCAAATTGTATTAGCAAAATGATAGATATTTAAGTAATAGGGTTAATATTAATTAATATTGTTTCTGTGGTTACCATATAATTTATTAACAATTTAATGTTTAAGGTCCCCGTAACAAAACGAGCTTATTCATTGCAAGAATTTTGCCAAAAAAGTCTTTGGAGCTAAAAGCATACCCTATAAATCCTAATTATCATTAAAAAATTTATAACACTTCATAGAAGCTACGATACAAAATCAGCACTCCACGATTTTTAGATATTCTTTTTACCCGTCTTAAGCTTGATATTGCCGCAGGAATGTTTAAAGAAATATAATATTACTTAACAAATCAGACCTGGAAGTAATGATTAATAATTTAAAGCATTAAAATGGATTAATAATAATTATCTTATTATATGTATAATTATCGAGCCTGATATTGATATAGTAAGATTAATTTCTTTACACCGCGCCGGAGACATTACAAAAGTGGCGTGCCTAGGGTTTCAATATTATGTAGGGCAAGCCCAAAAAATAGACTCTTCTTTCAATTTGGCACTAACTTCACACATAAAGCCTGGGTTACGTTCGCCATATATTATAGCTTTCATCTTGAGATGAAAGAATAAGAAAAGGCAAAACCCATAACAAGCCTATATGCCAGAGAGAGAAAAAACATCACACGAACGAAATTATCAATTTAAATGTTTTTTTTAACTGATAAGTTACATAATTATGTTAAGGGCATTATTATTTTTCTTTTTATGGTTGCATTAATGGCGCAAGGCTGGCTTTTGGGTTTGTAGGGTGATCCGGCCACTGCTAGTAGTTATTCCTCCGAACGCATTCACGCTGCCAATGATAAACTGTCTCGTGCTACTTAGATCAATACCGGCATTGACATTTCTAGACTGAAATATGCGAGCGTAGCCAAAATCAGTTTTCCTGAAGACTGCGGGCGGGTGCTCGTGCTCTCTGGTTATTCTCAGAGGACGTAGCTGCTCATCAACGTACAACGATGCGAAGCAACGGTTTGTTGCTATACATCGCCATCTTCCAGACTTTTGGGCAACGTAATAGTGATCGTTGAATTTTAGATACGTCTTCCCTTTTGTTGTGACTATCAACTGTCCTGTGGATCGCAAATTTTGTAGATTATCTATACTTATATTATAAAGAGGAATCTTCGTTTGTTACGTTTTAACTCAAAAACTACTCGACCTATTATAAAAATTATTTTACCAATAGAAAGCTGGACTATAGAAGCCGGGCGGATCGCTAGTATCTAGATAGTTGTTCATAAAAAGAAACATATATTTAACTTATGTGTTATTTAGTGATTTTTAATTTTTGCCAGTTTTTGGACAAATTCCGCAATCCGGAAAATCCGGAATACCCTTTTTAGCTGTAGGTGGGAGTTTTTTAAATAATGGAAATTTTGTAGTGGGACACGTCTTGCTTGTATAGCTTCCCTGATAACTTTTGGCAATAAGGAGGAAATATCTCCTCCCGGTGAGGGCGGTGATGGTGAGGAAAATATGGAATAAATCTGAGTTATTGAAGAGATGTCATCTGCTTCTAGAAACTACAGAGGAGTTGGAGGAATGGACTCGTAAAAGGGTCTAGCAGGATAAGGTAGGGTGATCGGCCCCAGAGAGCTTTTTTCAAAATAAGTTATGCTCTCACATCATTGAGATATAAAACTACCGTTGATAGAAATTCAGCCTCCTATCTCACTTGGTTACGGAGATAATCGAAAAAAATATGCACAAAAGTGGGTATTATTTATTTTTTTCGAATACTATTATAGCTACACTAATAAAACAAAAACTGTTTATTAGTAAAAGGATTGCTCTACATTATATATTTTTTTTAAACTTGTTTCCCCGGGATTCGAACCCAGGACCTCCGGTGCTAAACACGTTGTGCTTAACATTGAGACACGGAGGAGGTAAATTCTTCTTTAAACTCTAATGAAACAAAAAGCGATAAGTAAGTGATCATTTTAAAAATCAGTATTTTAAAAAATAATTTATTATATATTATTAAAAAAGATCGGAGCGTACATTCCATACATTTTCTTTTCCAATTAAATTCCGATAGCAGAAGTCTGCCAATTGTGGATGGTTGTGTGCGTGACTAGTTTTCATTACCAACAGCCGGGTATCAGTGTAAACTGCGGCTGAACAGCGCGGGTAGTTGGTACAACACCAACGTATAAACGTTTTGGCACTGAAGTGTCGTTGAAATATATACCCTTTGTAGAGTGTTTGCTTCCCGTTCGCTAATGGTGTTAGAATTACTGAAATTTTATAACATATTTAATTTATGTCTGTGGTTATCACTGGCGAAGGTTGAAACATTTCAAAAGGTATGTCGTAAACTACACAATGCTACGAAATTACGATCTTTCACACAGTGCGAGGAAGACCCAAAGTAAAAGGTATCCATCACCTTCACTGTCTTTAGTTTGTTTTAGATTAGTTATTGCCGTTAGAAGTCGGAATCTATGGACATATGGATTCGATGGAAAGACTTGCCAAATGAGTCATAGGGGGAATTCGGAACTAGTATCTTTTGAACTTAGAACACCGGCGCAGATTTGCATGTATTTTGGTCTTTTACCGTCTGCTTGTACATGTTCGCGGGTGAGTTGGAAGTACTGATTTGATCTAAGGAGAGCTCCACCTTAGATCAAATCAGTACTTCCAACCAGGTAGGATTGTGGTCAAACCTATCATGCATTTAAATCAATAGTTATGATTTTGTATCTTAGTTACAACAAACGTAGAGCAAGCGAGCCTTGACTTGGTGTTAGGTGAAACTGTCACATGTCACATATCATATCAAAAATAAGGTTGACAGCGCATCACTGACTGATGTTCTGTGGCTGAGGTATCACCTACCATCAAGTGAACCTCATGCTCGTCTGTCGATATCTGACTTACAAAAAAAAAGTCTGAAACTGAATCGCACCACATGCACTTCACGGATTTTGCACCTATGAATGGTGATTCATATTATTTGATACCACAACTCCGACGCACGACGAAAGCACGACCAGTACCCTTACCATGAGTTGCTATCGAAAGCATACTTCAGTCGCTAACGAATAAACGCGCATCGAATAGTTTTCAATTAAATTCGTACCATGAGTTACATGAGCGTTTACGTACTCGTTAGCGTTTACTCGACACATTGAGTAGTTTTCATGTCGTCATGTTGGTACATTCCGAATGAAGCTGCCTCTTTCTAACTATACTGTTAAAACAGAGTAAGTTATATATTCTTCTTATATTGAAATAACCCTGCTAATTGAAAGCGTCTTTGTAGGTTTGCATAAGTCTAAAATTTTAGTGATTTTTAAATTTATATAGGTTATATTCTGTAATTAAGTCAAGTTTCTCGCCGTCATTCGGCTTCGTGTTGTGTTAACGTTCGATGTTTTGTTTATATACATTCGTTTATTAAATACTGTTTTAAACTAAATACTTCTAAAATGAGAACCAGTTCTTCTTAATTTCAGTTATTGGTGGAATATAATATGGTATTTATTATTTAAAGTAAAAGGTATGTACTTTTACTTTAAACATATTCTAATATTTATATTTATTTACTTTAATTTTGAACATTGCAATTTAGCTTTCTATAGAAATATTTTGTTTCAATAAATTTTCAAGCAAGTGGATTTCCAAGCATCATTCTCATGCCAGTTTGAAAATTCCCTTATTCGCATCATTAGCTTCATATGTAGCCAATTCTATCATATTCCAAGTTAAATAACTTCTTAAAATAATGTCGTCATTATTTCGATCAAATAACATACAAAATTAAGTAAACTTTAATAATAAACTATAGGATCGAAATGGTTTCATGCTTTATTTTGTTAGTGAATGACTTAACTACTATCGAAATGGTTTTACTTGATGACATCTATCGAAATTGTGACTCATGGTACCGAATTCTAAAGCAATGGCTAAAAAACGTTGTCGCTAGCGATTTGAGTTCGATAGGTTTTGCACCTACGAACTCATACTACCGATTTTAGTTCTCTAAGTGGCGCTGTACACATTTACTATAGAAATCTTTTACGCCATCGCTAGCGAGTGTGAACGTTAAAAACTCATGGTAGAGCTACAGATGTAGCAAAAATATGTTTACAGGAAGTTATAAACATGTCCCAGCGGGATTCCAATCCGTGACCAACGAGAACGCATGGTAGATGCGTTGAGCTAAAGCGAGCTCATCAGAACAACAGAAATTAAGAACTGGTCCTAAAAAAATATTATTATTGATATTTGTATTTTGTCCAATAAAAATACAATACAAGCTAGTACAATAACACACAATTTCCAGATATAATTTGCCATTACATTTGAATTATTTAAATTATTAAATAATCATTGATGATTTTTTAAGCTTAAAATTATAATAATACAGATAAATAATCTCAATTTTATTTATTAATTTATTCTTTATTTATGGAAAATTATATAAACTTTATGTTGAATGTTTATTTAGGATAGCATAAAATTAAATATAACTGTTGCTCTTATTTTGTTACTGCAACAAGATAAATGATTCAAGATGTTTGTCTTTAATTCAATTTTCAAAAATAGGGAATTAAAAATCCGTATTCGTTTTTACGATTCTAAAAATATATTTAAAAATAAACAAAAACTACATGAATAACATGACTTAGTTCTATCTAACAATCATTATATTATAATATAAGGTCTAAAATCATTAAATTATAAATAAATAAAACATTATTTTCACTTTTAAACGTCTCTTTGTACAAATCAATACATAAAACATGTTCGGGATTTTACGGATTACCATGCACTTTTTTTAAACCTTCAATCATCATCGATAAGAATCATTATCATCACGAAACGTGAGAACGAGGTCGTTATTTCATAGTGTAAGGGGCAAACCTCCTCAGAGGATCTGTAGAGGCCTTTAAGGGGCTACATCTAGTTGAAAGCCAAAAAAAGGCGAGATTGCAATTATTTTTTTTTGTGAAAATGATTACTAGTTTTGAACTGTCATTTTTTCATAGTAAAGGGTATATTTTTTGCTGTTTATAATTTTTTTATTGAAAAATATTGTAACACAGCAAAGTGATAGGAAAATATAATCATATAACAAGGACGTAGAACCGACTAAACTCTTTAAAACAAAGCTAGAATGATATTATAGTATTTGAAATAGGTACTGACTAGTCAATATCAAATTCATTCAGCCAGTTCTGTAAAATACAGATATATTCAAGTAAATCGGCCCACTCGTTTTTAAGACATCGTCGTCACCGATTTTGATAAAGCTGTTTCGATAAAAACGCGTAGTTAGGTATATACAATATACATAGACAAAATGTAATTTATTATCACTAAATAGAATCACTGATGCCCGGCCCATACAACAATCCTTCTGCATACCACTAAAATTCTAGGATCCATCGAAAACAAAAAAAAAAACTCGAACTAGATGTAACCCCTTAAACTAACCTTTCGGAGGTTTTTTTTTGAAATGACATGTATGTTCATCATTCGTAATATTGCAATTATACCTTCTATCGATTTTAACGTAGGATCGGCAGTTCGGAGCAGCAGTACAGCACCATTTTTCAATATAGTTAGAGCAATACTTTAGATAATACGTGTGGTTTCTGTACAACAAATTTCTTTTACCATTTTTTCTTGGAATAAAATAAAATTCGGCTGAAACAAACAGGTTGAGGTTTTAACTAGACATATTTTTTTTTATTTCAGAGCCGACAACCGAGCAGGTGGGTTCCCTGATGGTAAGTAATCACCACCGACCATGGACATCTACGACTTGAAGGTCTCATATGCGTTGTCGGCCTTAAATCCTTAGATTTGAATATGTATGAGAGTATATTCGTTATGTTTTAATCACCGATCGTTATTTTTTTGCCGACGGTAATTATAATATCACAGAGCTTCTGTAATAGTATCAAAATTAAATTGAAATCCCCTCTGAATTACAATTTTAACAGACTTGAAAAAAAAGGAGTCGGTGACACCCAAGAGGGATAGTTGCCTTTGCAACAAACTTTCGAACTTACAAAGCGGCAACGATGGCACCGATTTCAAAAATAACTATTCATAAATATTAAATAGGTATACATTATACATAATATAAGAATCAATAATGTTGTCCATTGTCCTGTAAGGCTCTTGCTTTGAAGTAATTGAAATATTATTTTTTACTTTTTAGTTTAAGTTTGTAAATAGGTAGGTACTATATGTAGTTATAGTTTTGAAGTTGGTTTTTGTTTAAAAATATTTTTTAGGTTTCATATTCAAACATTACTATATATAAATAAACAACAAATACAATATTTAATAGAAGTCTTTAGTGTATTGACACAATTTTAAATTATTAAGGCTGTTATAAGTTGTGGACAGAGAAGTTCTTTGATGGATTCCATATTTTATCCCAAAGTTGAGGAAGCTCCGAATCCATTGTTTTGTTTCTTTCTTTTACCGCGGTAATCTAGTGCAAATCCGCTTTTATATAATTTTGGAAAGCCTTAGAAAGTAGAACCGGTATCCATCTATTATATTCTATTTGAACTGCAAAGGACCTATGTCGGTGACGGATTGCCGAATAAAATAGATCGTCAGAATTCATTAATTTCGTTCGCTTCATTTTTCAAAATTGATACAATCACCTAAAGTGTGCCTCACGGTCAAAAGACCGTAAAAATTGATAACAATCAAAAGCGGATATAAAAATACCAATCGACAGTCGATTTTCTTTGTTGTAATTTATGAGGCAGTAACGTTTTTGTTACTTTTCTATTTCTAATGACTTTTCATTTCGGTCTACAAGTATGTGTAGACTCTCTAACTACCTTGTCGTCGAGTAAAACGACACTAGCACTGCACCCACTTCGATTCAGACACCTCCAAGCGACAGATCCGTTTTGATTTCTTCGTTTGAGATCATATTTGTAACCTTTGCGGGTGAGGTGGTATCCTCCTCTTCTTGTGGGTTCGTATTCAAAATCTGTAGAGTCTTCATTAGAAGAATGCGATATCCCTGGAAAATATTAAAAAAAAAAAAAAACAATTAAAATATAAACTGCATTTGGTTAATATTTTTAATGGAATAGGAGTCAAACGGGTTGTAAACCTGTTACCTGATGGTAAATGATTACTGGCACCTATAGATATCTGCAACACCAGAGGACTTGCAGGTGCGTTGCCGGCCTTTATGAAATGAGTAAGGTCTTTTTTTGAAAGTCTCTAAGTCGTATCGGTTTGGAAATACCGCTGGCGACAAATGGTTCCACAGAGTAAGTGTGCGAGACAGAAAATTCCTAAGAAAACGCACAGATGTGGATTCCCAAGCATCGAGGTGGTGAGGATGAAACAGGAATTTAGACGCGATATCCGATGGTGGAATTCAGCAGCAGAAATTAATCCGAACACTCCCCATGATATATGCGATAGAAGATGCAGACTGATCCAGCATCTCTACGCAATGCCAAAGGATCGAGCCGACAGCAGAACGCCAGGTCGCGGTCGTCGACGATTCAAGCTGCCCTACGTTGAATGCAGTCAAATGGTAGGAGCTGGTACTAGGGAGCCCATACTCAGAAGCGGGAATATGTTGAACTACCTGGCGACTAGTAGTCGACTTGTATTCGCCTGATATTTCAACATCGATAGCTTGAGATTATTAGCCTATTAGGATTATCGAAATATTATTTCAGGAAAAAATATATGCAATATATAAAAATTAATTCGGTCCGAAACTGCGCCGTCTTCCGCGATTGACAGATCACGTCACACATCTTTATGGCTTTATTGTAATAATCGATGTCCACTGTATACATATATACAGTATATGCAGTACGTCTGTCCGGTCTGCTAGTATGAATATAAACAAATAATGGAAAAATATTAGATAGTTTATTATGAAATATAAAAAAAGGGTCACATTACATTTTAACATACATCCCGTTACTCGTTTGTACCAGTTTACACTCTGGATGACTGTGGCCACCCGTTGCGTTGTCTTCAACAACTTTATTGTTTTTTATGAAGACATGAGCTCTGCAGTGGTCATGTCTAGTGCAACACCATCTCTCTCCTTTCCTGGCAACAGTGTATCGATAGTAGAATGTATGGTTACCGTAGAGGAGATGTTGTCTGCCGTTCGACATGGTTATCATCACACCTTCAATATAAAACATAAATTAATATATGTATAGTGTATACATATATTAAAAGGTCAAATGGGCTTTCCTAACTGCCTTAGTGACGTTCTAATACACCCTCGTATTCGTTCATTCGAAGAAACTTATTGTATTTTATTATTTCCTACTATACTATAAAACCTTTTGTTTAGCATATATATACTTTGTTTAAAATATAAATTATTATTGAAATTTACTACTACTAATAATAAGATAAGATTAAAATAAAACAAAAAAAGATTCAAAAAAGCATATTTATTTCAAAAGACATAAGGATTAAGAATCAATTATTAATATTATATTTATCCATTTGAAGCTCGTCTACGTCGATTTTGATGCAGTTTCTACTAACATTTAGAGGAGAACACAGCACGCTCAACACAGTTGCCAGTCACAAAAAAATTAAATGCTTAAGTTTGGATACTTTCAATCTCGGATACATATCCCAATGGCGCGTTGGGTAGCAACACCAACGTTGCGTTCCGACATCGAAATGATAATTTAATCCGTTATTCCGAAACGTCATTATGAGTCTATTATAATATCACAATCATCACGCGAGCACTGCGCATAATAAATACTGGGGGCCTAGCACGAACGACTATCGACAACATATTCGAATCGTCGAACTGTCAGTTGTATGAAAAGTCATTTGAAATTTCATACAAATGACAGTTCGACGATACGAATACTCTTTCGATACTTGTTGGTGCTCACCCCCCTGTTCATAGCAAATTAGACAGCAAACATCGCGTAGCAAACGTCATACATGCGCTACGGTAGGGTCGACGCCACCACTCAAGTCCCACGGCAAAGTCTGGAACTAAATGTGACAGCTTCATAATCTTGTTGTTTGTCAGGAATGCGCAATACGAGTTTATTACGCACAAAACATTATTGGGAAGTCGAGAAATATCAAGTTGATGGGATGCAAGGAAAGCTTACACTTCTTACTAACAACGCGATATCTTGAGTGATGGCGTTGACTTTAGTTTAGTTAACTGTTATTTTTATTTATTTTTTTATGTTGTGTTTATATTTTGTGCATGAGAAATAAGTAAAAAAAATATATTTTTAATCTAAGGCTCACACACGAACAACTTAGTTAAAACTTTAACTGTTTTTCAACATCATATTTTATAATATAGTCCATTCGAAGATACATGATATGTCGGTTTCTTATGTAAATGCTTTTCAACTGCCTTCACGACCAGCCCAGCGTCTGATATAATCAAATAAGACCAGCAGATCGATGATGCGGTACAAACATACCGCGTCCCGGATTTGGTTTTACATTTCTGATAAAACGTAAAGCCTTTATACATTATGTATTTCTTCCCGCTGTTCAATGTAATCTCGTGGGCTGTAATTAAGAGGATATGTTGAGAAAAATGCGGTTTTTCTATTACGTGTAACTTGTTCAGGCTGTGGATTATTGATATGAAATTTTGGAATTTGTTTTTTGACTATATTTCGCAGTGTCGCTCAAAAGGAAAACATGTTTCAATGAAATTTTCTCGATAGAAAATAAATGTGAAGTTATGTCTATTTTTACACTTTTTTGGATCCCAAGGCATAACGGCAATGAGTTATTTAATTTATTTTAAAGGGTGTAGAATAAATGTCTTTAAGATTAATAATAATAATAATCTTTATTAATTACTGCTATTTTTACATAAAACCGTTTTTTAATCAAATAAAGTATTATAAAGTTATGAAATGAATTAGTTTTGGCACATACGTTGTTTTATTCCGAGCGCGTTCAAGCTATAGCTATCTCTTTTTTTTACATGTCAAGTAAATATTTCAATCTCGCTCGCTCACATTCAATAGAGCGATTTGTCGGCCTGCGAGCCTCATCGACATAGGCCCTTAATAATGATTAATCGTACAAGTATAATTATTATAGTCGTATTAAACTTATTAAAGAAGAAAGGGAATATACAGCGCCACAGAACAGGGAAAATTCTTCTGTTCTGTGTACAGCGCTGACCCAAAATGAAAAGGAGCGTGATGTAGTTGTATTCAATTTATTAGTTTAATACAAGTTAGTGTTCTAGATTTTATATTTATTTATGAATTTCTACATTCGGCATCGGCATTAAATACAAAAAAATAATAACAGTAATAAATAAGAAGAGGATAATAAGTATTTGAAATATTTAAATTTTAGAAATATCTATAAAGAATATTTTTTTACAAACGTATGAAATTTCTATTGAAATATTTGAGTATGAAATCGTATGTCAAGTTTCAGAAATATAGCATAGACAGCTTTCATTCATTAATGATTGTTTAAAAATGAAAGACAATTCGCTCATTTGCGAAAATTATTATTCCTATAATCCTATTTTTCTGGATAAACATATTATAAAACTCCAGGTAAATAAATGTTAATATTTTTGTATTTTCTATATCCAGAAATATTTCAAGTCTTTCAGTTAATTTCGAAACAGCACTCGTTACAAAATCAAAAGTTTTTTTTTTTCAAATAGGCCTTTGCAGGCTCTTATGAAACGTCTAGTTGCACGGTTCCAAAAAGTGGGTCTCATGGAGAAGAACCGGCAAGGCGGGACCACCATACAAGCCCAAAAGCCTGCTATGCCCTGCCTGACCGAAACATTTATTAAATCTTGTTTCCCAGGGAATCGAACCCAGGACCTCCGGTGCTTAACGCATCGCGCTTACCAATGAGCTACGGAGACACTCATATGATAGACATAGGCCTCTGCAAAGAAACTAAAAATATGTTGATATTATTTATTTGAAAGCAGAACAACAGATTTCTTAAACTATACCGCAAAAGCTTTTACATACTAGAACTCTACAATACCGTGCAATTTATAGCTGCAATCGATTTAAACATCGACAATGAAACTTTTCTTACTAAGGGAGAAGGCGGAAGGCGGAGCCTTTAGGGACCATCCATAAAGTATATTATACATTAAGGGGGGAGAGGGGATCGACGAAGTGTGACATTGTGTTACAAGGGATGGCTCGGGTCCTAAGTTTCGTGACGTCACATTTCAAAATCTTAGACATCTAAGTATTAAAATGCCGAACTATGAACGAAAAACTTTAAAATATTTTCATATGTGACGTCACACTAGGGAGGGGGAGGTCTCACAAATGTGACGGATGGGGGAGGAGTCAAAAAATCACGAAATTAGTGATACGTACTTTATGGATGACTCCTTACTCAGGTAGGTCACTATAATTATATTTTAAAATACACCCCATCAGAGGATACGTGATACACAGGTTTTCTATGTTCGTGTCTCTCAACCGCCTTAATGAGTAGTCCCTTTTCGGACACCACCAAATAAGACCTGCATATAGATGTCTGGGTGCATATATACCGCGTTCCTGATTTCAACTGAATTTGCCGACAAAACGTGTACCCGTTCAACATGATGAATTTCTTGCCGTTTTTTACTGTGATCACCTGAACTGAAATTATAGGTGAGTTATAACTTAATCTACAAAATCCGATAGCGATGGTTATAAGGTAATAAGGGCATAAGCGATATTATGCTCAAAAATGACTTATGAATGCCACCCTATTTATTTATATTATTTATATTTTTCTGCTCTTTCAAATGCGATCACTCCCATGGCTTTTTTTATCAATTATGCCCAAACAAAAAACTATGTTTTCGGTTATACCCAATTACCTTTTAACCGTCAATATGGAGATTTTACACGCGGTTCCTGATTTATATTATATTTGCCGTATGCTACTTCAGTTATAAGGTATATAATATAAATGTTGACGCCTGAATTAAATAACTAATATAATCAAAACAAATTAATTAGGTATTAAATATTATTTTCATTAATGTCATTGATTGCCATTACTATGATTCCCAATCACATTAAGTATGTCATTGTTGTTTTAATACTATGTATATCAATGCATTATGTACTTTAAATAAAGTTTGATAGCAAAATTGGTAGGTAAGCCTTTTCGGGGGCTTAATGTATCTGTATAATTTTTTTACAACTATTAAAGCAGTGTTAAAAAGCTTGTTATCCATCAGAGGCACGAACGACTTTCGAGAAAGTATTCGATTTTGATTTAGAATTTGCAGTTGTATGCAGTGTTGCCAACCACCACCATCTCAAAATCCCCCCGTTTCCCTCTGATCGTTTGTTGATGACGACAACATAAGATCACTTTAGATTTTCTGGTCTCGAATAGGCATCCTGTTTGAAGATGTTAATGTAATCACTTGAACTGTTTATATTATTATTATTAAAAATCTATATACAAACTTATTAGTGATTTTCGATTACATAGAATTAAAAAAAAAAATTACACAATATTTTTTTATATTACTTATTTTATGTTTGGAATTATTTACTTCGGAAATTGTAAGGGTTCGTTTTGCCAGATATATGAAGACTAGTATTGGGCAGTTTATGAATTTTAAATAAATAAGTTACATCCAACAATTAGTTATATATTTTAATAAGTAGTATTAATAATACGCAAATAAGTTACATTTTAAATAATTATGCAATTGAAATATTTTTTTATAATCTATACATCATATAATAATATAGTAGAATCAAAATTTATAACATTGAATTTTTTACCAGAAATGGCGAGAGGACGATTAAAGTACAGTATACGTAAAATAGTTTTGAACGTTTTTATCCGCATGTCTGCTTGTTCGCGCTAATCTCCGAAGATACAGATTTTGATGTAGCTTTGACACATAGATAGAGCTTAGTTTGGGAAAAAAAGTTATTCATTTAAATAACTTGCTTAGAAGCTCAGATTAACCCATTAATATTTTTTTTGTAATTGCTGTAATTTTGGTACTTTTTTAAAAATATCAAATATTTTCCAGACAAAACAAAATTTGAATATAATTATACTGCTACACAACCAACCAAAAAAGTAGATTAAACAGTTAGGTTAAGATGTGAAGCCCACGGCACCTAAGTCAAAAATTTACAGACGAAAAAATTAAAATTTTCGTAAATGGATTTTATGATAGATACCATTGTGATCTATGAAATAGTTTGGGGGTGGATGGGTGTGATTCTCTATACATTTCACTATTGTATCTTGATGCGCGATGAAGTATGATCGACAATGTTTATTATTGGTGCATGCAAACCGGACTCCACTTTTTAACTCCGCCATTCTATAGAATGTATACTTATTCAGCATCATAAATGTATTGCCATTTGATAATTGTATCTCTTTAACTGAAATTTAAAAAAAAATACATTTAAAGTTTTTCTTAATATAAAATTTATTTAACTACTATTCACATGGTACTAAATTATAGGCAAGTCGGAAAATATAATTAAACAATAGGTACGTACAAAGGTATATTAATGATATATGTAGTTTGTTTGAGGAAAATTCATCTCTCGAACTTCTGATTTTTTTTTATAGTAGAAAACAAATCTACATTTTCATATCAGTTTTCTGTTGAATTCATTGTTAATTTTAATTGTAGTAATAAAGCTTTTTGAATTAAACGTATGAGTATAAGTCATCAAATTGGATGTTTATAGTGAAATTACATTAATTCTTCTCTACATAAATGAAGCAAATAAACAACATAATTTTTTAATCATCTGAGAATAATTTATAGTAAAAACCACTTTCATTAACTAAATACTTCGGTGGCGGGTGGTCGTGACTATTTACATATTTTACGATTCTATTATTTTTCATTATGAAGAATGCCCGGCAATATTTGTTCTTAGTGCAGGCGAAACGATTTCCAATTTTCAACTTGCCCTTTTTGTAGAATGTATAGTTATTCAATATGAACATAGTCTTGCCATTTGCTACCAGGATCTTGCCTACTGTAAACAAATATAATTATTGTATGTTTATTTCTTCTGTACATACAATATATCGCTAAACTCATCCAAAACCACATTTATTTTTTATTATTTATTTGGAGGTCTTTTAGAAAATCACGTGCCACTTTGAGAATATTGGGAAAATGACTACTGTTAAGTGTGCATTTTCTTATTTTTTCACAATTTTATTGCGAAGATATGAAAAAAAACGTAAGCGGGTTTCGTGTCATAAGAGAACATGAGAAGCGTGCTCACGACGCCACTTGAAAAGAGCGATAAGGAGAGATTGTAGAAGAAAGGTCAATTATAAAAAAATATAATATTGATTGTTTGCAAATGTATGTACATTTCTCAATATCAACTAATTCATATTCATAAGTCCAATATCATTATAATACGTTACTTGATCTGAAAACTATTCTAAACTAGTGGACCCGACAGACGTACTGCCATAAGGCTTTAAAAAAAAAATATTCATCCCAATATCCTCTGACGATATTTGCAGCACGCGTTCTGTCAATGTTATATCAAACGCCATAAGGTTACATCAAAAGTGAATTGTAAAAGCGCTATGGTTACATTAGAAATAATTTAATATACATCACGCCTCTTTTCCATTGGGGTAGGCAGAGATCACGGAATTCCATATGCTTCGATCCTTACATACCACTTTCGCTTCTTCTACTTTCATAAATGCTTTAATACACACTCGTCGGTTACGAGTAATTAATAATAATTTAATGTGGTGGTTAAGTATTCTTAAATTTTCTAATTTTCCGCGCAATTTTCTTATTGTTTTCATAAGAACCTTCTCCCGACAATAACAACAAAACAAAAAAAGGGCGGGGGCGGCATTTCACAGGTAACGGTAAAAAAATACATCCTTCAATGTTTTTTCGTAAATTTTTCGTTGTTAGTACTTCAGCGTAATGACAGTTTCTCTTTAGGTTAGTGTTATTCAAATAAGAGTACCATTTTTACCATGCCCAAAATTTTATATAATCAATTGAAAAATGAGGGGGCGGCAAATTTGGGATCCGCACCGGGTGCTACCGACCACTACCCCACTGGAAATAGGGATTGATTTTCATATATCTTCTAAATAATACGAGGGTCTGTACATGGTTCGGGGTGTAAAGGGTTACACTTTGTAATAATAGCCGTCTTTATTCACCCTATACTCGGGTGGACTGTGTTTGTGATCATTTCCAAATTTTACGATTCTATCATTGCTCACTATGAAGTATGCCCGGCAATGTCTGTTTCTAGTGCAGTCGTAACGAATTCCACTTTTCAAGTTGGCTTTTTTATAGTATGTAAAGTTGTTCATCATAAACATGTTCTTGCCATTTACTAGTTGGAGCTCGTGTACTGAAAAAAATATATAATCTTTATCTGTATACTTTTACAGGTAAAGTAAATATCATTTTTTTTTTTTGTACAGTACATCTACACTGCACCCCTGCGAAGCCGGAGCGTGTTGCTAGTATATTATAATTGTTCTGTATGTGTGTATAAATTCCTCCTAAACCACTTTTTTTTATTTCACAAGTACATGTTAGGAATATATCGTTGGTTCAAAGGTAAAACTCACTACTTAAGTGTAATTTTGAATAAAAAAAATATTTTTTTAATAATAGATAATAATGGCATGAAGGATGACATAGGTGTAGGTTGTACCTTAACCACAACCACAGAGTATCCGACAGAGGATTACAAGACTTGGTCGAAAAGCAAGGGATCTGGTGCACCACAGAGAGTAAAAAGAGGCCGTAGGCTTATTGTGTTTTTTTTATGATGCGCTGTCGACCTACCTTTTATTTCGAGCATTCGGAAATCCATAGACTGAAATCGAAACGCGCAATATGCACTTCACGGTTTTTCCATTTATGAACGGTGGTTCGTTACTCGGTCGGAATTTCGATATTCCTCCCACCCGTTCAATGCCCGACGTTACCAGACGTGGGGAAGATATGCTTATAGATAAACATGTCGTCCCGGTGGGATCCAGCCAGACACTGTCGATATAATTATCCAATATGTTATGAGTATTGTCAACAATATATCATTTTTAACCTTTTTTAAATAACAACATTTGTCTTTTCAATGTCTCATTTATTTTACAATAATTGCTTATATTTATTATTAACGCTGACTGTCTAGGGTTAAGTTTTATTTTAATGAATTGTTATTATTAATTAACTTATGATTTTTATTTTATTTTATTTAAGATCACTTAAATAATAGCATACAAAAGATACAAAATAGCATAGAAATATACAAAAACCGTACAATACTAAATAAAAATATCTGCTAAAAAATTAAATATATAAAATAAAATAGGTGTTTATATTCATGAGATGGATAATATCATTTTTTTTAATTCACACTTGTACCTTGAGGAAGAGCACGAAAATTATCCGATTCTTTGTAAAGGGCAATTACCTGAAACGAGCGTTTATCAGTTTTTTAACCCGATAAGCTAAGTTAATTAATTAATTTTATGTTTCGGAAGTTTAAATTCTACGATGGCTTATGTATAACTTTTGGGAAAATATATAATTATTCTGATAAAGCGGATCAAATGGCCAAAATCTCATACATCTGGCGCGTCGGAACGTCAAGCGGTAATGTTCCCAACATTTTACATAATATAAAATATTATTTTATTGTTAAAATAAATTATTGCATACTTAGAGTATTTCTATATATATAACTCATCGGGTGGTACAAATTACAATATCCTTAGTAAATAAAGAAATTTCAAAATTTTCCTCATTTATCTGGCGCGGCTTGACGGCTGTGATCTTTTGTATGAGTGAGACGGCAATATTGAAAATGGAAGCCGGTTTGAGTCATTTCCTGATAGGCGTTTAAGAAAGTCGAGCGTCTCCACGCTGCTCTACGGTGAAAATAGAATCCCAGATAAATAAGGCGAAAACACGCGTTTTCAGATAATTGCCCTTAAATTTTAACTATGGTGAATTCAATATGTGGTCTGAAATGAATGATTTGATTATTGTTAGACGTATTCATGAAGTAACAAAAATTCATAGGCTTGATGGTGGTCTTCTTCCTTTTACTCTCTACGGCGCTTATCTTTGTATTGATTAATTATTACACAAGTAGAAGCTATTTCCAGTTTAAGCTCTATAACCTCTTTAATTTTTCACTTAGATTTTCCCCTTTTAGCACTGTCTGTTACACCGGTTTTATTAAATTTGTCGATAGAAATCCTCACATACTTCGCACCAATAGAAAGCGTATTCAGAAACATTACTTTGCATACACTTATTATGTCGTTATTAACTTTTAAGCTGTAGTTATAACTGAACTTTCTTCTGTCAGTGTCAAGAGAACCATAACGCCTCATCCTCAATTTAATGATCTTGGTTATTCTGTCTGCAACATACTGTCTTCGCTTGTCCCAAGTATTACATTCAGTCCAGAATTGTTCAAATATTATTTCTCGGGCTTTATGACTAATTTTTTCATAGCATTTAGCCCTGCACGCACAAGGTGGTTTGAGAGATCGTGCTTCGACATGTATTTTCTTGTTTCCAACTTTTGATGTATAGGGTTTTCCTAGCAATCTCGCCATTTTTGTTGCATTTCTTTGGCAATTTTCTTCATTTCTTCTTTTTCTTTGTTTCTTTTTGATTCTATTATGAAAAGTTCCACTATCAGGTAAGACATTATTTTTAGGCAGCCTTCGTTCCTGATCATCTTTGCGTGTGGCAACAAACTTATTTATACTTTCAGATACTTCAAAGAGTGCGATATGATTTTTTTGTTCACATTCAGTTTCGGAATCTGATGAGGTAAGATTGGAACAATATTTTTTATTTGCCACGCTGTTATTGCTATTGAATTCTTCGAGTCTGTCTGATATTTCTAAAAACACAATACTTAATTCATTATCAGGAAAATGTACAGAATGCTTAATAAAAAATGATCACAAGTACGAAGGAACGAAAGGACGGAATAAATATAAACTATAGGACTTTCATTTCATTTCATTTTCATAAAAATTAAGGGTAAGTTCAATAAAATTAAACAAATAACTCAAAAATCATAAATCATGCATGAAAATTTAACATGATCCACTAAACAAAGTAATATATTTTAGTTAAATTATTATTTCTTAAATTTACAATATAAAGTTCTAATATGTACTTGTATTTTTGATCTTCTTTTTCGTTATGTCTTTCTTCTCTTTTATTAACTACATACATACATATATTGAGGAGTATTTTTTTCAAAAATATTTCGGAAAGTCAATTTGTAATTCAAACCGTAGCAATTGGATATTATGTGGTAAAAAATAATTTTGAATTTAGTTATAATATAATTAAAAATAATAAAATATAATTAAAAATAATAAGTGGGCATAAGTAATTACCGCAGTGTATGGGCAGCAATACCAGAAGGCCGACAACGCATCTGAGACTTAAGTCGAGGATGTCCTACCTGTTATAAAAAAAAAAAGTTTGCTGGTTTTTTTTTTATAGTATAGGGGGCAAATGGACGGGCGGCTAACGTGATGATAAGTGATTACCGCCGCCCATAGACATCCGCAACATCAGAAGGGTTGCAGGTGCGTTGCCGACCTTTAAGAAAGATGTAGGCCCGCTTCTTGAAGGTTCCCAAGTCGTATCGGTTCGGAAAAACCGCCGGCGAAAGCTGGTTCCACAGAGTGGTTGTGCGAGGCAGGAAGTGTCTCAGGAATCGCGCAGTTGTGGACTTCCAGACATCGATTTTCTGCGTATAGATTTTAGTACGTACTTAAGTCTCTTATGATTGTAATTTCACATACTTTCCACTTTGAGTCTGACAATATTGTGGTGGGGGGTGCTCATGCCTTTCTACCAAGTGTACGATTTTTCCGTAAGAAGATACGATGAGGGATGAACGGCACTTCGATGTGAGTGTACAGACATAGCGAGATCCTGCTTTTGTCGGTCTTGTTCTACCAAATGTATACCCATTTACCATAAGGAATGTCTTGCCGTTCACCAAAGTGATCACTTCTACTGTAAAAAAATAAATAAAAATATAAACGAACGAATATCTCTTCTTCAGCATATGAAAATTTTGATTAAATTCTTGATACTTCAAGAAACTAGTATTTTATCTTCTCTTTAAATATATTTTTTATTGTTTTTATAGTGTTTTTATTAAATAAATCGAAACAGATTAAAATAAAAAAATATATATTTCCATTCTGCAGTACGTAAAATGAAGTGATGATGCAAAACCTCTGCCATAATTCGAATTTTGTAAATAACCTCGAAGTTTCACCTCTATTTTTTTCTTTTAACACCCTTCTACCCTTTTTGGACTTGGCCGGTTTTTATTTATATAAAACATTGAATGAGGCAAATAAACATGTGTAACACTGCGCTGCGTCGCGCAATTGCGTCGGCACGCTTCACTGCGCAGGGTGAGTCAGCTCACACATTCACACGCGCACAGCGCAGTACCTCACTCACTGAGTGAACTATGAGCGTGTACGTTGCGTGCGTTTCGGAGGTTTCACTGCTCGCTTTGCGCGTCCCATTTTTGCGCAATTTTGAGTTGCCTCAAGGAGCCGACGCACTACACTGCGCCTGAGTTGCTGAGTTGGCGCGCTGAGTTACCCATGTCTAGAGGCAAAGCCTAACCTATCGCCTGAAGTATCTTTCCTTGATCGTCAACTGTCATGTGGTTTGCCTAAATACACACATCGTGATGGTGTGTATTTAGGCAAACCTATTAAGGCAACGTGTCTCAACAACGCCTCAATAAACCTCACCATAATAATTCTCTCCAAGTTTATAGAAAACCAGCGACCCGCCCCGGATTCGCAGGGATAGTAGAGCATGTATGCCTACATGTTTTGTCTGTCGTAGGGTCGCAGTCTCGTCCGGGTCACGTAGTTTTTGAGTTTATCGCGAACAGACAGACGCGGCGGAGGACTTTGTTCAATAATATGTAGTGATTATTTATTGATCCCGAACAACAGTTAATTAAAGTTCCCAACTCAGGCGCTGCTAAATGAAAGTTTGTATCCACCCAAATGCTATTTACTGCGTTGTGGAATGTTTTGACTCTTCCCAGATTTAACATAGAGTCCACCTTTCGTTATTGAGAAATCAGGTGGTGGGTGATTGTGTTGGCTTTGGTCTTTGATGAGGACGTAATCCTTCGTGATGTGAAGATGAGCGGAACATCCCCTGGACATACGATTAGAGCACGCGTACCTAGATCCTCCGTCGGCAATGAATCCGTTCCTGCTGAACGAGTAACCATTGTACACGAGCAATTGGTGACCAGTCAGTGTTGTATACATGCAAGGACCTGGAAGTAAGATAATAGTATATATTATGGTTTTAAATATAACATTGGCGACATATAATATTCTAGCAAAACGCCCCAGCTTCGCACGAGTGCAATGTAGATGAAAAAAAGTTACACGCTGATAATAATTAATTATAGCTTTTTATTGGTTAAAGAATTTTTAAAATTGGTCGAGTAGTTTTTGATTTAAATAGTAACAAACAAACAAATCTTTTCTCATTCTAATATTAGTATAGACTAGCAACGTGCCCCGGCTTCACACAGGTGCAATGTAGACGTACTATACACAAAAATAGCCTATGATCCTCGCTAATAATGGAGCTTTCTATTGGTGAAAGAATTTTTAAAATCGGTCCAGTTGTTTTTGAGTTTATTCATAACATACAAAATACAATCTTTCCTCTCTATAATATTAGTATAGATATAGACGACGTCATCAGCCAAACATACTTCACTAAATTTTACAAAAGATATAGCTTTTATAAACCACAAAAGATTATGTTATTATGTTAGCACAGATCTAGTGCCATGTACCCCGTTGTTGCGTTTAACGAGGAAGATGGCACCGAGTTTCATGTACCCCTCTACTGCATGTAACGGCGAGGACGGCACAGATCAAGATACGAGTACAATTAGAGGCGATATCTACTTAGTTTAGTGAAAAAGGATGTCTGTAAATAAAATGGTTTGTATGTTAGTCAGTTTTTATAATAACATATTTTAATAATCAATAGTAGAACGTTAGTAAGAACACATAGTTTTTTTAACATTATCATTATAAAATACATTCTTTACCTAAATCTTATTACTTCTTCGATTTCTCTAATCACAGATTTGTACGTTTATCAGTTTTCATTTATTAATACGTATCCTACAAACTATGACTATCTCAGTGTTTCAAGGAAAAGTCCTATTGTTATTTGTCCGTTTACAAATTCCTTCGTTTTTTCAAGGATGAAGTCATCCCAAAAGATCGACTCCTTTGAACGGCAACATTGCGTTGATGCTGGCAATATGCTCAAGTAGATATCAATTTGTTGAGATATTACTTCGTAATAGGAAGCATCGCTTAGAAGGGTATAAAGTAATTCTAAAATATTTGTTTTTTTTAAATTTATTTATTAAGTTTGCAATGCCAAGCCCCAAGCAGATTCGTGGTCCGGTGAAGCTCTCCAAACACACACCATTTAGGTATAAATTCGTTGCGAAGCCACTGTGCCAGCATATATTCACGAAATTTTTTGCTGTTCCGATCGTCGGGGCTTTGAGCAGCAATGTACCACCAACCATTAAAAATTTGGTTCTGAGGCAAGTGAGGTAGCACAGCACTAAGCGCAACTTGCTTGCGAGTTCATTAAGATTTGGTTAGCCCTAAATCTTTGCCTTTCTTCGATATAGCTTTTGAAAAGTGAAAATAGCAACCATTTCTGATTACACTGAAATAATTGCATTCATAGCTGCCATCTCAATATCTGTTTTGAATATAATTGGGGTCCATTCCGGGACTTGAGATTTAATCATATGAAATAGCATCTCATATTTGACGGGCTCGTTGGCGCGTTCGGTAGAACACCTGCCGTGCGCATCGATGGGTCGTGGGTTCGATTCCCACCGGGAGCACATGCTTATAATTTTCTGTAAGCATGTTTTCCCCACGTCTGGTAACTTCGGGCATTGATCGGGTGGGAGGAATATCTAAATTCCGACCGGGTAACGAACCACCGTTCATAGATGGAAAAGCCGTGAAGTGCATATTGCGCGTTTCGGTTTCAGTCTATGGATTTCCGAATGCTCGAAGTAAAAAATTAGGTCGACAGCGCATCATTGACTGATGTTCTGTGGCTGAGGTATCACCTACCACCACGTGAACCTCATGCTCGTCTGTCGATATCTGACATAAAAAAAAAAAAAATATGTCTCAGTGTTTTTGTCTCTCAGTAATGCATACGCAACTGGAACAATATTTGTTTTTGGAGTTGTGCTGCCAATGTCACAGTGTATCGTGTAAAGCTGTTTAAAGGAAATTGGACAATGTTTAAATGTTCCATCTTCCATATAATCTTTTCCTTTAGACAAGTTATTCTGCCTTTTTGAGAAGCAAATATTAGAATTCGATTTCCTTCGAAAAAGTGGTCTGCTAATAAAAAATGTAAATATTTTGTAGGTACTGTCACTTCCTCCAAAATATGTTTATAGAAAGTTTTATTCATTGCCATTCTTCTGTATATACTTTATTTAATATTGTCTTTTATTAACGCGAGTATCACACATTTAAATAAAATACTGTATACCGGATTAAAACGCGATTTATTGTTTAAATTATTTATCCCGACGTTTCGGATGCTTTTCAGCAACCGTGGTCGCGGGAGACTGAAAGATGACAGTTGTCTTATATTTGAAATGTCACAAAGTTGCCATATTTAATTCAATTAAATTAAAAAATAATCTATTAAGTTAGGTAACACAATGTACATCTATGAACGTCAATAAAAAATAATACATATTAAATTACTAATATTACTAATATTAAATGCTTCTAATTTTACATTTACTACCAGTTCACAAATCAAGGGCGTAGAGCGGACGAGAAGAACTGGCAAGAAACTCGCCGCCACTCTTTTTAATCGCCAAGTTTTTGTTTTACAATTATTACATATTAACGCCATCTATTCCTACGGAGTTGATATTTACTGTAATTTTCTATATTATGACAATATTGACTAACGGTGTCCTCTTGTTTTTTAGTATGTTTGATTTGGGGCTTTAGATTTTTAATAACTGGATCCCAGGTGTTGGAAAGTCTCAAACCATCTTCTCTATTGAAGTTAGGATGTTTTTTAATTTCAATAGCCTCACGTACTAGTCTGGGAAAGAATCTACTTTCTTTAGCAAGGATTTTTGGTTGGTCGAAACGTATGTAATGGTTTGGTTTATCCAGAGTGTGTTCACATACTGCTGATTTAGAGTGACGTCTGTTTTTGATATCCGCAATGTGTTCCTTAAGTCGGTTTGAAATGCTACGTTTAGTTTGCCCAATGTAGGATAAACCACAGTCACAATCCAGTTTATATACACCTGAATCTTGCAAAGGAATATTACTTTTTATTGGTCTCAAGAACTGTTGAATCTTCTTGTGTGGCTTGAAAACTGTATTAATAGAAGCTCGTTTTAAGATTCTTCCAATCCTGTCTGTAACACCCTTCACATAAGGCAGGTAGGCTGGTTGACGTTGTACTGTTTGTGGTTTATTCCTGTTTCTGTGATGCTGTGGAGGCACCCGCAGCTTGTTGTCACGGAGTACTTGCTTAACATGCTGCAGTTCCCCGTTGAGGTGGGCAGCATCACAGAGGCGGTGGGCTCTCTGAAACAAACATACACCGACAGAAGAGAGTTGGCAAGGGTGGTGGTGGGAATCACCATTGAGGTACTTATCAGTATGGGTTATTTTTCTAAACACAGTATGGCGAATCGTCATCCGAAACGTCGGGATAAATAATTTAAACAATAAATCGCGTTTTAATCCGGTATACAGTATTTTATTTAAATACTTTATTTATATTAATTACTAGCTGACCCGGCAAACGTTGATTTGCCATATAAATAATTTCTAAAAAGCAGGGGTTGGTGATAAAAAAGTAAAAATTTAGGGTTGTATGTATTTTTAATGCCACATTATAAAAAAATAAAAACAAAAATATTCGTCCAAAAATTTAAAAAAAAAATTTAAGGGTGAACAACCCTTATCACTTAGGGGTATGAAAAATAGATAGTAGCCGATTCTGACCTCCTGAATACGCATATAAATTTTGGTTAAAATCGGTAAAGCCGTTTCGGAGAAGTACGGTAACTAAAATTGTGACATGGAAATTGTATATATTATAAGATTTAATTTAAATTCACCATAGCTCATGAGTGTTGCCAACATACAATTGGATTTATCCAACATGGTATACAGCAGCCATGGAAGCATTTCTTGATCTGCATCATGTACTTTTAACATTTTTTAGTGATGGTATTTTTTATTTATTCTAAACCTGAATCTTTCTGATACACTGAAGTAACTGATAAAATTTAGATGATTATACTTCTTTTTTACATTCAAAAAAATGTTCATCCAATTCATTTTTAATAAAATCGGGCAGGCACTCATGTTTCTTCTCTCGTACAATATAATTGCCCTAAAAACGAGAGAAGTACATTTATTTCATAAGTATAAATCTTTCGGAATAATAATACTATCAAATCATAATCAATATTATAAATGAGAGGAAGGATTTGTGAGGAAGACTGAATGGATGTTGGCTACTCTTTCATGCAAAAAATACTTGAACAGATTTGGATGAAACTTGGTACACAAATCTATATATATATACTAATATTATAAAGAGGAAATATTTGTATATTTGTATGTTATGAATAAACTCAAAAACTACTGGACCGATTTTGAAAATTCCATCCGAAAGCTACATTATCAGCGAGTAACATAGTCTTTGTTTTGTGTATAGTACATCTACATTGCACCCGTGTGAAACCGGGGCGCGTTGCTAGTAGTTTATGATCTGGAATAACACATAGGATGCTTTTTATCGAGAGAGTATACGCAGACTAAGTTGCGGGTAACAGCTAGTTCTACATAATAAACAATTCCTTAAGTTAATGAACATTATTCTCTTACGAGTAAAAAAATCTTATACTCACTCTCAAAGTTATTTTTCCACAACATTTCAATTTTCTTCTATTAATGCATTCCCAAGCCACCGATCCATTTTTGTATTTTTGTTTTAATATGTATTGGTGCCCAGTACGTAAAAGGACAGTGCCACCGCCTCTTTTAATAAATATCAAGGGTGATAAGTGTTTAGAACAACTTAGGATTTGTTCATCTGCCATTCTTCCTGGAATCATACAATTTTTATGTCAATCACATTCACTTATTTACTCACATATACTAAAAAATTACACGAAAATACATAAAACGATTAGATAATTTCACTTACAAAACACATTATCGCAAAACGCGATAATGCACTGGTACCAATGCATTTTGCTCTCCTGTAAGTAACACACTTGCTATTGGTTGAATGATAGATAAGGAAGCAGTGGCGTAGCTATCATAGGGCAAAGTGGTGTAGTGCACCAGGGCCCTGAAGCTGAGAGGAGCCCCTGGACCTTAGATGGAGGGGGAGGCAGCTCTTGAAGCTAGAAAAAAATTCGCAGGAATTTTATTTCAAGGTTTTAAATGAGCATTTATAACGCCGATAATGGACGCACCGAGTGCCCTTGATAAGTAATAATTTGCAAATAATTAATTTTGTGCAGTTGCTGAAATTTAGCAGGATTTCGATTTTTTCTCTGCACCGAGGCCCTTGTCCACCTAATTACGCCACTGCAACTGTAAGGAAGTTCCGACATCCCTTTGTATTTCTCGTTTTTTTCCGTTGTTTCTTGAGCCGTGATTGTAAGTACCGAGCAATATACGTAATGTATTTGGTATTTTTATTTTGTTTAGTCATTATATATTTGTTTCATGTACAAATATATTAAATAACTATATGGTATTTTTTTTACTAGGCTGTTTATTTGTTCGTTGAATAATAATTATTAAAATATTATATTTGGTTAAAAACTGATTATAATACAAACCATTTTATTTACAGACATCCTTTTTCGTTAAACTAAGTAGATATTGCCTCTTATTGTAGCTTGATCTGTGCCGTCCTCGCCGTTACATGCAGAAGAGGGGTACATGGCACTAGATCTGTGCCATTCTCCCCGCTGAACGACAACGACGACGCTAGCGCGGTTCATGAAACTATTTTTCCTTTCCCTTTGGCGGGACAGAGCCAACGGGGCAGATGGCAGTAAGTCTTTTAATCAGTTACATTTTTTACATACATACATTTTTATCTTTGTACATTTCCCGCATACATATTTGTTGCACATAGAGCAAATTGTTGGTGTCTTATTATTATTGCAATATCCTATTTGACACCATTTACGAACAGGAGTTGGTGTAACTTCTTGTTTTTCACCCTTAATCTGATATTCAGAAGCAAGTTCTTCAGCTATATGAAAAAAAAAATATTTTTTGATATATTTTCAACTGTTGTGTTTTTATAGAATATCCAGGAATGTATTAATATGATCCATCGTCGTTAAGAAAGTTTTTGCGTTACTAACATCTTTATTTTGGTTGTCTTATAATTCGCATTCGATATGTTCAAATCATGAAGATGATGTTCTGGTACTGTATGCAGTTCATCTTCATCATCCGAAATTAGTCAAAACTTGTAATAGGACAATATTTGTATTTAGTTTACTTATTCTATTTTTGAATATTTCATTATCTACGTTAACATACAATCTTTCACAGTCAACCTCAAAATTGAACGACAGACTGAAAATGTATTACATATTGCACTAAAATCATGAATTTACTGGGATCTAATGTCTACGAATACACATTTAAGCATAATGTTGATAAACATGACCCTTCTTCTTTGTTATAACGGCGTCAACGTCAATTCATTCCACCTCAGGTTGAACACCTGCCATGCGCATCGATGGGTCGTGGGTTCGAATCCCACCGGGACGACATGTTTATAATTTTCTGTAAGAATGTCTTCCCCATGTCTGGTATCTTCGGGCATTTAACGGGTAGGAGGAATATCGAAGTTCCGATCGGGTAAAGAACCACCGTTCATGCTCGAAGTAAATAGGTCGACATTGCATCAATGACTGATGTTCTGTCGATATCTAACATAAAAAAAACCTAAGTGTCAATAACAAAAAATATTTTTGTTTTGAATATAAATTGTACATACGTATATACTTAATATATTTTAATAAAAGTCATGATATGTTTTTGGAGACTTTATTTACTATTTTTGGAGTTTGTTTATCGCAAGACTAGTTATTCTGAGTGGCCTGGTGGATCTAGTGTTATAGTAAACAAAAATTTGTCAATACAATTTAATGAGTTCTAACAAATCGGTCAAATTTGAAAGGAAATACGAGTCGCGCTCCCCAAAGACAATTGCAATGTTAGCTCTGACAATATTATTTATTAAACCATCTAAAATTTAAGGTGTTTTTTTTCCACACTTTGTAAAATTTTGATGCAAACTAAGGAGGTGAATCACGCCTAGGCTATAATTTAACTTTACACATAATATATCTAAGATGCTAGAACACTACAAACTACGTGACTATTGAGGGATCATCCATAAAGTACGTCACACGTTAAGGGGCGGAGGGGGTCGACGAAGTGTGACATTGTGTGACAAGGGGTCCTAAGTTTCGTGACGTCACATTTCAAAATCTTAGACATACCTATGTATAAGTGTTAAAATGCCAAATATGAATTTTTAACGAAAAACTTAACAATATTTTCAACTCTACTCGTATGAATATATGGGTTAAATTATTTTGTTGGCGAGCTCATACTTGCTCTAGTGTCACGCGCTAGCCTGAGCTCTTTGTTAATGTAATAATTTTGGAACTGCTGTTTTAATTTAATAATTTCTAGATGTAAAATTGCTAAATATGTGACGTCACACTAGGGGGCGGGGGGGTCTCACAAATGTGACCAACTGTGTCAAGGACGGGGGAGGGGTCAAAAAATCACGAAATTAGTATGACGTACTTTATGAATGACCCCTTACTAAGATTAATAGATTTATTAAATTTTGAAAATCTATACATTTCTTGAGCGACTAAGGTCTGTTTATTTAGTATAAGTACGAGTCTGAGTCTGTTTCTAAACTCCACTAACTCTTGTCCGTACTTAAAACAAATATCAATAATCGAATATTTTACTATCTATACTATACATCTATCGATGGTCATCTGTTAGTTAAATACAACATCTACAGTTTGACAAGGACGCCGTTCTTGATAATGAATTTTGGCGGCGGATGAACATGATAGTCAAACATATTGACGATGAATTTTTTATCTTCGGAAACGTGCACGAATGCTTTACATTTTGTTGAGAACCGACTCGAGCAGGCGTAGCGTAGTTTATTTTTTGAGGAGCTCCGTTTGCTATAAATGTAATCGCCCATCACGAAAACGTACGTTCCGCAAGTTCTCTGATAAAAGCAACCTGAAAGAAAAATATTATTGCTTGTGCTGTTACAACAGAGTGCGGTCAGTCGAGGTAGAGTGCTCTGGCGTACCCGTCTTTTTTATGTTAGATATCGTCAGACGAGCATGAGGTTCACTTGATGGTAGGTGATACCTCAGCCACTGAACATCGGTCAATGATGTGCTGTCGACCTACTATTTACTTCGAGCATTGGGAAGTCCATAGACTGAAATTGAAACGCGCAATGTGCACTTCACGGTTTTTTCATCTATGAACGGTGGTAACGAACCACCCGGTCGGTAACTTAGGGCATTGATCGGGTGGCAGGAATATCGAAATTCCGACCGGGGAACCAACCACCATTTACTGATGTTCTGTGGCTGCGGTATCACCTACCATCAAGTGAACCTCATGCTCGTCTGTCGATATCTAACATAAAAAAAAACTATTCCAAATCAATCTTATAACTAATTCTTACCTTTGAGGTTTAAACACAATCGTTCGTTAAAGTTTTACAATAACCATATACGAAACATAATAGAAACATATATATAGAAGTTAATCGCCGATATTCAACAATAACTTATATTTAGTACCTTATTATTAAGAGCAAATAATTATTTGAAACTAATTTTGCCTATCAATATCCTAAAAGCCAGTTATTTAGACTATTTCTGGAATTGGTTCTATCGATATTGGTTGATATTGGTTATATTCGATCTATCCCAACTCTCAAGCCTTGCTGTATTAAATAAACTTGCTGATTTTAACAAAATACACAGAAGGCTACTACAGACAGATTGAGATGGCGAAATTCGTTGGGCTTTGGTTTCGGTGTAGTAATTAGCTTTAATTTTTCTTCATAAGTTAAATATTTTACTTTGTTTAAAAACGTCAGTAGTATTTGAAAAACAAAAGATTTTGGGATTGACAGAAATAAAATAATTTTTATTATACAAAACATATATTTGTGTTGACTATTCCATCCATACAGAACTGTCCAAAAAATCCGTGGAAAAGGCCCAAGCACAAACAACTTGCATTAAAATACTTTATACAGGATTAAAACGCGATTTATTATTTATATTCTTTATCCCGATGTAATTAAACACGACCCGGCTTCGCACGG
Source organism: Anthocharis cardamines (assembly GCA_905404175.1). Taxonomy (NCBI): domain Eukaryota; kingdom Metazoa; phylum Arthropoda; class Insecta; order Lepidoptera; family Pieridae; genus Anthocharis; species Anthocharis cardamines. Next base: position 10,338,119 of record FR989959.1, read on the forward strand.
GTGCAGTGTAGATGCCTATTATACCTACAAAAAAACCTATGTTACTCGCTGATAATGTAGCTTTCTATTGGTGAAAGAATTTTTAAAATCGAACCAGTACTTTTTGAGTTAAATCTAAACTAAATACATACATAATATCATTCCTGCTTACCATTTCGTTGTACAAAGTCATAATGATATTTTTTGAAAACATCTAACTTGATTGTATTTTATTTTTAAAAAGTTATTTTATAAATTTTTGAGTGGTCTTAACTTGACTTCAAGACAAGATTTTCAAGAGTTGAAAGCATGCCTCGCAGTCTATTCGAGTACGAATGAAAATTATAGCTTCCAGCGGTAATAATCCACTAGTTTTTTTAAATTTGTATAATTTCATTTCATAACTCTACCAATAAATTTTAGAGGCTCTTGATTATTCACATAGTACTTATATGCTAAAGCTTTTGATAGATAGATTTTAAAAGGTAACTTATTATTAGAAAGCATATCTTACTAGAAAATACATTAATTTCTTTGGAAATCATTTTAAAAGGTAACTAATTTTATTCAATACATAATTATTATCGTTCACTCAGCTCATTTTGTCACACAAAAGCTTCATACTATACGAGCTTTTGTCAGACCCTTAATTGGTGAGTATGCTTAATATTAAGCGTTGAAATAAACAATTTCGTTCCATCTTCAGTGGCTTTAACTTTGAACCAAGCTTTACACTCCTGTTTGTACTTGCTCGTAGCTCTCTTTCCTGTTATCATATTAAATTTCTTCCCGCCGTTGATACAGCAGTATTTAATTGAGTAGTACTTTAGTTCTGGTTTAATGTATCTTTTAACTCCGCGTTTCCTGCTCGTCTCTATTGTAATGCAATCCCGTTTATAAAATTCACTGTCAGAATACATTTGGTATCTTTTAAGCCTCTTTTCTAATTCATAGTAAGATCTGAATGTCTCATTTAGTTTTAATTCTTCGTCAGTATTTGCGTCCATCGCTTCTTCAATCCACATTGACTCTCCAACATCACTTATACAATAATCTGCAAAATCATTAAAATATATTAATAAAATAAATGAAATTTATAAGTACTTAAAATAATGAAGTATGCTGAATGGATTGCATTACAACCGTTAAATCTAACACATTGGGATGAAAATCATATTAAAAATCTACCCTCATAGTTACTTTTTTTAATTATTTATAGTTAATATTTTTGTGGGTATAGACAGAAAATACAGAATAATGATAACTTAAAACATCTGAAGAATTATACAGGTTGTTATTAAAAAGCGACAATAATTCAGACAAATATTCCATCCATCCATGGCATTATATATATATAGCTTTTTTTATCAAAGTAATATGAAACCTAATATATATTTTAAATCATGAAAATTATCATGGTACGAAACTCTACAATTGAAATATATTTTCTATCATTTTAAAGACAAGCCTTTCATACATTTAACATAACTTCATAGGAATTTTTACTAATATCTATTAAAAAGACAAGTAACATAACGTAAACTCCTATGAGAGTTTTTACTAGATAATAATATCACTGCCTTTTAAGATATATCCCATCGGTTCATGATTATGTTCAAGATACTCCTTACATATTATTTCATCTTTCGTAACATGTACATAAGCCCTGCATTTCTTAGTCTTCAGTTTCGAACATGCGTAGCGGAAACCTTTGTCCCGGATTCGTCCGTTTCTGTTGAAAGTGTATCCCTTGTATAGCAAAATAATCGCACCGCTGGATTTCTTACAGAATTGAGCTAAAAATAAATAGTTTTTTATAAAAAAAAATCTGAATTTAATGAAAAACAAAGGGTTTTATAATAATAAGAATTATATTGGAATGTAAATGCATCACGCTTAAAATGTTTATTAAAATTGAAACATATAACTAAGCCATTAATATTATAACATTATGTTACTAAATTTAAATTTAATGACGCGGAACTACACAGTTGGATTGTTGGATCACTTGCGGGCCATTGGTGAAGCACTTTATACCTATACTATAAAAAAAATAAGTTTTCAAGTTGTTGTAACTAAATTTGAATTTGTACAGAAAACAAGCAGCGTAGGTATATAATTATTCTTATTGTTATACAAACATATTTCGGTATTAATAAAAATGGAGACACACCATCCCCAATTAAATAATTCAATATAATGTAATTCTTGAAAATTATAGCGGGACTATAGTATCGCCATTTAAAACGAATTTGGGAGGTTCATGATTATGCTCCAGATACACTCTAGAAATTTCCCGGTCCTTAGTAACATGGAGGAAAGCCCTGCACTTCTTTGAGGACAGTTTTGAACACGCGTAACGAAAACCTTTGTCCCGGATTGGTCCGTTTTTGTTGTACGTAAAACCGTTGTAGAGTAATATCGTCGCCCCATTCAGCTTCAAGCAAAACCGTACTGCAATAAGTATTGTTAAAACATTTTCAGTATAGGAAATATATAGTTATTTTAAATTTTAATCTTTTGTTATATATTTAAGTTCGTTTAAGTTTACTTTGAATTGTGTAACCAAAAGTGCTACTTAAATACATAAAATTAAATGGTTTTTTTTAGTACAACAAGATGGAATAAAGATTGGAGAATGGAATTCGCTGTCTATCAAAAATAGAACTTCTCTAGTTTATTGATTTTTTTACACTCTTGGTAGTTTTGACAACATATTAATTCGTCACATCATTGTGTTTCTTGTAGAATCGTGCTAAAATAACATAATACGTTCTATATTACCCTTGTTATTTTTCGATTTCTCGTATCAATTTATAGGGGATGTGACCTAATTGGGAATGAAACTCCTGTCATATTCTCTTTTGTTTATTAATTTTTCACAAGCAAAAAACAAACATCATTGTACATATTTAATTATATTAAACGCTGGTTTTAATTCAAAATATTTATTTCACCATATTGAAATACCTCCATGCTATTTGCCTTTCCTCTAACGCACTTAATATGCAGTAATCTGACATTTTCATAAATCCTATTTTCTTAGTATACATGTGTAATTTAGATACTTAATTGTGTTGAGTTTCATTTTTATAAATAATTACTTTAAACAGACCTTAAAAATAAAAGGATGCTTAGAAGTTTGATGATAATGGTCTACCTAATTATATAGATGACATCATCCTTTAAATTATACTTTGGAGGTTCATGATTATGATTTAAACTCTGCTTAGAAATCTCTTTATCTTTTGTGATATGGACGAAGGCTCCACAACCCTTCGAGAAATATTTGGAACATATATATCGTGAGCCTTGCTGACGCAAATTTCCATTCCTACAGAAAGTATGACCATCATAAAGCAAAAGCTGAGTTCCGGTTGGTTTCTTTACGAAACGAGCTAAAAATACGTCTATTATAAGCAACAAAAATAAAATAGTGCACAAAAAATTATATCTAGAAAAATTATGACAGGTTATTGATTTCTTTGGCGTTGGGTTAGCCTTATGCTCGTCTATACGATGTAAAATCTCCATACTTAAATTTATGGTAGGAATGATATTATTGAAACAGCTTAACTAATTATATTTTTTTATGCTGAAAAATATTTTTCTTTCAATTTTTGGGAAAAAATCATAAAAAAATTCTTAACGACATTATATCGTACGATGATAAAAAGAAGCTAAAACAATTGCTTACATAGTCTAAGATAGAATTAGATTATAGCTACAAACTTAATTTTAAGAAGGCAAGATGCAATAGTAATAATATATTTAACACTACGAATTAGGTCTTTACCTATGAAATTACCGTTCTGCAGTACTGATTATTTTAAATAAAAAATAATTTTGTACAGCTAAGAATTCTAATTTCAAATTAATTTCATTTTAGAAATATGGAATTCTGGCAAAACGCCTTTGAGTTCGTTGCCTCCCATCAACAAACTCACTTCGTTGGCAAAGATGCATCGACTGCATTAATGATAATTTGAATAGATTTTTTTTTTTCTAAACGGCAATATTATAGGTAAAAACTAAAAACATATATAAACAACGCCTCTCATTATAGTGTATTTCGGTGGTTCGTGGGTATGCTCTTGGAACACTTTAGTTATTTCATAATCCTTTGTAAGGTGGATGTAGGCTTTGCATCCCTTTGAATGAATCTTCGAACAAGCAAATCGTATGCCGTTATTGCGAACTTTTCCATTCTTACCAAAAATATGCTTGTTATATATTAAAACATCAGATCCGTTTGGTTTTTTATAGAATCTGGCTACAAAAAAATAGTATTATTAGTAAATTAATTTAAAATACAAATCTGTTATTATATATAGTGTACCAACATTACAGAAATAGTAGTAGTAATAGTTAACAAGGAGAGGGCGCCTTCTCGTCATCACGAATTTAGCTTAAAGAAAGGGCTTTAGATCCGAGCTTATGCATATATTTAAAAACATGTTTAATTAGTAATATTCTGACGAACACACGTATTCTATTCGAAATGTTCATGAAAATGTATTATTATGAACGAAGATCACAATTAGATCAAAGTTTGACATCCCACAGGTAATATAAATTGTAGTTTCTTTTCTCTTATATTATCATATCAGGCACACAGTATACTTTTACGATAAAAATAAAACATCAAATTGTATGATATACTATTATCCATAGATTAAAAACAGTGTATAAACTTCAGTCAAAAAATTAGTTTAAGTATTTTTCTTAAATATTTGCCGTTATTTAATCCGGTAAAACATATCTAATATATAAAATTCTCGTGTCACAGTTTTCGTTGCCATACTCCTCCGAAACGGATCGACCGATTTTTACCAAATTTTATATGCGTATTCAGTAGGTCTGAGAATCGGCCAACATCTATTTTTCATCCCCCTAAATGTTAGGGGTAGTCCACCCCTAAATTATTATTTTTTTTTGGACGAAATTTTTTATTTTTATTTTTTTATAATGTGGCATTAAGAAATACATTCAACCCCTGCTTTTTTTTCAAAAAATCTAGACCCGTGCGAAGCCGGGGCGGGTCGCTAGTCTTCCTATATAAACAGTGTCTCCGTTTAGTTGATACTTAGGCGGTTCATGATTGTGTTCAATGAAAAGCTTTGTTATAAAATTCTCCTTAGATACGTGTAAGAAGGCTTTGCACTTTTTTGATAATAGTTTTGAACAGGCATACCGGTAACCCTTGTCGCGAATCAGGCCGTTTTTACTGAAGAGATAATCCTGATAGAGGAGCAGAATTGTGCCGTTGTACTTCTTCACGAAATGTGCTGTAATGTACAGCTTTTATTAGTTATTTTAGTTTTTGCCGGGCTCGTTTGGTAAAACACCTACCTTGCGCATTGTTCGCGGGTTCGAATCCTGCCTGGACAACATGTTTATAATTTTTGTAAGCATGTCTTCCCCACGTCTGGTCACTTCGGGCTTTAAACGGGTGGAAGGAATATCGAAATTTCAACCGGGTAACGTACCACCGTTCATAGATGGAAAAACCGTGAAATGCACATTGCGCGTTTTGGTTTCAGTCTATGGATTTCCGAATGCTCGAGTAAACCTCATGCTCGTCTGTCGATATCTAACATAAAAAAAAACAGTTAGTTGATTTGAGCAATTCTAATTACGAAGATTTCGTTATACATATTACATGAAATGCTGGGGATAAATATAGAAACTTTTTTAGTACCTAATAAAAAAGAGGTTACTATGAAATAATTGTCATCATTTTCATCTGCATAATATATTACCAAGAATTTAACTAATAGACGAAATATCCCAAAAACCATACAAAATCGTGTAGTCGTTGTAACCATACTTGAGTACCTATAGAGCACGTTCGTCGCACGTGACGCATGTATTATTTATGTCCATGTAAGGTCAAATAACTACGCATTTATATTGTCTTTTGTTAAGAGGACTACGAGAGCTTGACTTTTTAGATCTTACATTCGTTCAAGCCGAGTTCAGACTCCCGCGGGGCGTCCTTGGTTTAGTTACCAAAAACGTCCGGCTAGTTTTAAGTAGGAGTGGGTGTTAATTCAACAAGCTGCTTTTTTAATGTTAAGGAATTAGCTGCTTTTCGTTTACCGCAAAAGCCGTTAAATATATTAACTGTTAAATTTAACGATTTTCGAACGCAACGCGCGGATTAGCTCAACGAACATTCAACGCGTAGTCGCTAACATCATCCGAAGCAGCTTTTTTATTTAACGCAAAACATGTTGAATTTATTAACTGTTAAATTATTTATTAACTAATAATTGCTACGTAAAATCTGTTGACATTACTGCAAACCTTACTAATAAAATTAGCTGCTTTTTTAACAGGTTATCAGTTTGTAATTAACAGTTTCATTTCGTTAACACAAAAACTGTCAATGATTCACCTCTAGTTTTAAGGCAAAATTTGCCAAAATTTATTGTGTCCTTTAGAAAAAAAATTAGTGGTTACAGAAAAAACAAATTATTAAAAAAATACTTAAGTATTTTTAAATTATTTCTAACGTTATTCCAATGTTTTCTATCATTTATATTGCATTAGCAAATTAGCTGGTCAGATTGATGGAATACTATTCTTCAAAGGTTAGAGCTAGTAGTGCCCTTAACGCGAGAATTATACATTTAAATCAGAAGATCTCCGCCTAACCCAATGAGAAACAGGCGAGAAATATATGTATGTAAATCAGAGTTTTTATCTTGTTGTCGTACTTTAGACTGTTTATCTGTTCGATTGCTTACGTTATATTCGTTTTTGCAAACTTATTATCAACTTATGTTTTAAGACCTTGTATAGTGCTCCTCACACTATTAGCTTATTAGCTTGTCCTAGTCGACTTATGGATATGGATAATGGCCACTTTGGGTCATTGATTTCAATAAAAAACTTTCAAAAAATATTTTAATAGGTGCTTCTCAAAATACCGGACTTTACTGAAGGAAGATATTTTTTTGGAGTAAATCCAAATTTAATAGAATTGTACACATAACGCAATTGTTTTTTCTATACTAATATTATAAAGAGGAAAGATTTGTATTTTTGTATGTTATGCATAAACTCAAAAACTACAGAACCGATTTTGAAAATTCTTTCACCAATAGAAATCTACATTATCAGCGAGTAACATAGGCTATGTTTTGTGTATAGTACATCTACATTGCACCCGTGCGAAGCCGGGCGGTCGCTAGTTTTTAATAATTGCATAAAACGTATTTAGAAACACTATTATCGTATTATACTACATAGCAACTTTGTGGGATTCAGACTATTTTTAGTTTATCGACAAATGAGCGTGGGACTCACTCGATCCCAAGTGTCTCGGCCACAGGAAATCAGTCTATGATACGCTGTCAACCAATGTTTTACTTATAATCTTTTTTACTTATTTGATTTATGTTTTACTATTCGGAAATCTATACACTAAAACGCGCAACATGCACTGCAAGGTTTTCCCATCTATGTACATCAATCAACGGTGCGCTGTCGGCTGTTATTTAATTCGACAATACAGCATTAATACTACTGTTTTTTTCAGTTTGTCCGTGACCGCGCTTTTTATAAAGCATTCGAAACGTAGGATATAAAAAGGAATAAAACGCGTTTAATTCAGCTTTATATTGTAGTTTAATCCGTCGTTTTACAGTTTAAGTTATTTCGACTTCATGACTCCCAGTGGAGGATGTACACACCAAGCTGATACCTTGTAAATGTAATTATCAGTTCCTAGACTATTATATACAGAGGGATGGCATGTTGAATGTACAATGATCGGAGGCAGAGGCAAAAGAGAAATGTGTTATTAATTAAAATTACAATATTATTCATAGCAGTTCAAACGATAGAACACCTAGGGGAGCTCGGGGCACGTTGTTACATTTTTTAGATAATTATCAATATGAGAAAGCCTATCAAATAATTTATATAATTGATTGTTTATATCGATAATATGAATATCCAGCTTGTAAAATATTGCAGAAAAAATATTGAAATATACGTTATTTTCCAACAATGGGCAATTTAATCAAAAAAAATCGATTGTAACAACTTACCCCGGCTTGGGGCTTGTTGTTACACCTTTGGGGCACGTTGTTACGGTAGCTAAATATATAAAATCACAATGATAAATCTCAATTAAATCTTTACTTTTAAACGTTATTAACTAAACAAACATTTTAATAATCTATATTGTCTATATCTTCATGTCGAATAATTTTAACAATAACATAACATAACGTTGACTGTAAGTTTTTTATATCTTAGTTAAAGCAACATTGTTATGAAAAATATAAAAATAAACTTCGTCTGATACATGCAACTTTAATTAAATAGTGAATAACTTTACAAATTTTAATCAATATGGCACTTTTATTAATACTGAAAATCTTTGAATCTTAACATTAATAGGGCACTACCTTAGATAAAATGATAGTCTATTTTTCTCTATCCTATCCTATGATAGGATTATCCTATGATACATTATCATTTTTTATAGGTAGGTAATATATCACATACAAGTATTAAATAATTCTTCATCAGAATTGCAAGACGCTAATTTATCTTCTGTTTCTTGTGAGAATACCAATTTAGGTTTAACGTACCCCAATGTACAAGATTCGTTGTTCTTCTTTTTTTTCGATTCTTCTTTTCGATAACGACATCGGACACTATTAAAAAATTTGGCTTGCTTTTCGAATACTCATTTTATTCTGTAATGCTTCAGCTGCAGCAGATTCGTAAACGTTCTGACTTTTTGAAGCTATCTTAGTTTTTCTTATATAGTTTCTCTTTTTATTTACATTTTATAAATATGAAGTCTATACAAGGTAAAAAAATAATAATGCATGTGTCACAGTAAATATAGTTTATTATTTTCCTAAATTTCTCAACTAAAATCTTATATTATTATAATATTTTAAAGAGATTTGATTGCGTAATCGGTAAAAATACATAGTAAAAAGATATTCCAGAAACTGATAAGCCAGTAAGATAATTAAGCCTAAATTATATGGGGCAAGTTGTTACATGTAACAACTTACCCCAAAATATTGTAACAATCTGCCCCATAGCACACTTTTTTAAACAAATTGAGGTCCAACATTAACGATTATCATTACCAGAAAAAACTATATTGTAAATTAAAGGCATATATATTAGGAAAGTACAAACTCTAAATAGTAATGAAAAAAAATAAAATATGTATCAGAAATCAAAGATTTCATAAAGGTATTTTTTACTTACTAGGCTGAAATCGCAGCACGTGCTCATAACTTTACAGTACGCCACTCGTTGGGTCAATAGTTGTTCTTAAGTAATGCATGGTGTAAAAAGGAACCGATTGAGTCCAATACTATGCGCAAAAAGTTTAAAATCTCGGTAAAAAATTAGTGTAACTATGTACCCCTGCAACAACGTGCCCCGCGTTCCCCTACTTGGGTATTGAAAATAAAAATAAACGATTTTTTAAACAATAGTAAATACAAATGGCGTTCGCCGCCGCTATGCTTCGAACTCCGATCAGAATCAGAATTTGAGGTACAAAATCAATCGGAAGTTCCGACCTTCCGGAACCGGCGTTGAAGCTCCGTAACATCCCTGCTACTCCTGCTAGAAAGTAGGGATATTACGGAGCTTCGATTCCGGTTCCGAAAGGTCGGAACTTCCGATTGATTTTGCACCTCCGATTCCGATAAATTTCAATCGGAGGTTATAATCGGAGGTCGTAGCACAGCGGCGGCGTCGGCCGCGAGCAGCGCCATATCATTTATTTTACTAAGGTATAAAATTTAAGCCAATTCGTTTATTTTTATTTTCAACAACTAGGAAGGTGTTTTATTTTTTGAACTGATATGAATGAAACTGATTTATTTTATTACACATCTCTCTTTTGCTTCTGCCTCCGATTCTGGTACCGGTTCCGATTCCGGTTCCGGTTCCGATAAAACCACCTCCGTTACATCGCTACTAGTAACGTATGTAACCACCACTTTCAGTTCTTTTTAATTTTGGCATATCGTGATTGTGATCCCGAGCCTGCAATGTAACTGTATTATTTTCCTCCATGACATATATCACAGCTCTACAGCTTCCTTTACACGAGCTGGAGCAAGCGTATTTCACAGTTCCATTGTTTAGTACATTGCGCCTGAAGTATGTATATCCTTGATAGAGAAGTAACGACGCCTTCGATCCTGATATTAATTTTATAACTTGTGCTGAAAATTGAAATGTACCATTAATGTCAGGAGTTATAAAACTAATTGCCAAGCTGATACCTTGTAAATGTAATTATCAGTTCCTAGACTATTATATACAGAGACCGATTACTGGTCGGGGATGGCGTGTTTTACTATATAATCTAGAAGTTTTCTGTACTGTTGAATGTACATTGTACAATGATCGGAGGCAGAGGCAAAAGAGAGATGTATTATAAATTAAAATTTTATTCATAGCAGTTAAAACGATAGAACACCTTTTTGGGTGTTGAAAATAAAAATAAACGTGTTTTTTTTTAATTTTAAACTATAGTAAATACAAATGGCATTCGCCGCCGCTGTGCTTCGACGTCCGATTCAAATTTATCGGAACCGAAATCAGAATTTGAGGTACAAAATCAATCGGAAGTTCCGACCTTTCGGAACCGGAGTTGAAGCTCCGTAACATCCCTGCTACTCCTGCTAGAAGCGTATGTAACCACCACTTTCAGTTCTTTTTAATTTTGGCATTTCGTGATTGTGATCCCGAAACTGCAATGTAACTGTATTATTTTCCTCCATGACATATATCAGAGCTCTACAGCTCCCTCTAAGCGAGCTGGAGCAAGCGTATTTCACAGATCCATTGCTTAGTACATTGCGCCTGGAATATGTATACCCTTTATAGAGAAGTAACGACGCCCTCGATCCTGATATTAATTTTATAACTTGTGCTGAAAATTAAATGAATCATTAATGTCAGGAGATAAAAAACTAATTGCCAAAGAATATGATAGGTATACGTTTCGATAATATATTTTGTGCTTGACGGGCTCGTTGGCGCGTTAGAATAATAATAATAAAGCCTTTACTACTGATTACATGTAATAGTACATATTTTTTTTATTTTAAAGTTTAATCTATTTCGTTGTGCTTGCTTGATCGCAAAAGGCCTCCCCCAGCTTCTCCCAACCTTTCCTATCCCATGCTTTCCTCCACCATGTTTTACCCATGTACTGTGACACTTCGTCCACCCATCTTCTTTTTGGTCTGCCAACCTTTCTCACCATGTAGGATGGAAGCCATTCTGTTGCAATTTTGGGCCATTTGTTATGTGCCATCCTACACACGTGCCCAGCCCAGTTCCATTTAAGCTTCCTTGCGTTAGAATATTGCGTTGTAATGGTTCGAGTTCGAATCCCAATGGGATTTTAATTTTCTGTAAAAATACTACATCTCTAACGGGTAAAAGGAATATCGAAATTCCTACCAGTTATCGTCAAATACATGAGCGTTTCAGTTTTAGTTGGATTTCTAAATTGACGGAGTACAAAAAGTCATGATTGACTGTTGTTGATTTTATTACCATTAAGTGAACCTCATGCTAGTTTACCAATATCTAATATAAAATAATATGGGTGAGGCTTACGCCGCTGGGCTAAAAAAAGCGTACAGAACAGTATATACTATATATGTATGTATATAAGGAGCCATCCATAAATTATGTCACACGTTAAGGGGATGGGGGGTTAACGAAGTGTCACATTGTGTAGCAAGGGGTGTGTTGTCTTTACACGGAATTAAATTAAGTAACTTTTAATGGATCAAAACGTGTTTTATTTTCCTTATAATTATTATCTATCACAATTATTCGAGTAATTTAGTAAGTGTGGTCTCGGACATACAAGAAAAATATAAATCAGTTATTTATTATAAAATTCAGTGTCTAGATTGTCCTCGTATCACGTATGCACCTGATGTCCCAAGTTCGAGTCCCGGAGTGAAAATGTGTGTGTAACACGGCCACACATCTGTGTCTGCTTCACCGGGGTACTCGGGAATTCACATTTTTTCACATACTTAAAATTACACACTAAAGACAAAATAAACTTTTCGCTATTCTCTTAAATATTATTCGTATTTTTTATTCTTGGGTACTATTCTAATATTTTTTCATGTCTACAACGAATGGCCCAATAATTAAAAATAGCGATGATTAATTGCTAAATAATGCCTATAATTCCAATATATCGCACCTTTAGAATTGACCTAGCCTTTCGCAATTCTCGTTTAAAATATTCTCTAAAATTTGGACGATTGTAATTATTTCATTCATTTAATTTTAAACAAAGTAGTTGATTCACAATGCTCATGATTGAATTTAAAGCAGTATTATTTTCATGGTTAGAACGTGTTTTTGGCCGTTCCATGAAGACAAGTTTTAGTGCCAAAATTTTGAGTTAGGGTACTTAAAGGTGTGATATATATTCCGTCGAAGATATGTGTAATAGGGATTTTACGGAATCAAAATCACAATCAATAGATTTTTATTTCAAACTCTTATGAAACGTCTAGTTGCACGGTTCCAAAAAGTGGGTCTCATGGAGAAGAACCGGCAAGAAACTCCATGGCCACTCTTTTCACGGAGGTGGTTTTATCGGAGCCGCAATCGGAGGCAGAGGCAAAACAGAGATGTGTAATAAAATAACAAACATTTTTCATCCCTTTCATTCATATTAGTTCAAAAAACACTTTCTTGGGTATTGAAAATAAAAATCCCACCAAAAACATTTTCATGTAACTTCATTTCAAAGTAACGCCAAGACGAGTAGATATATAAATTGCTTGCACTGTAAAAGTTATCATATCTTATGGAGAGCCAAACTCTACATGCCCTAACCTAACTCTCTCTCATCACTGCGTATAGTGTTCTGCGTGAATCCTAGTCTTAAGTTCCCTACAAATCCTACACCTTAATCAAATTTCTTAATTTTTATATTGTCTTTGTAATAAAATTTTAAATTAGCTTTCACACGAAATTTCAGAAAAGGTAGGTAGTGCCGTGCTTACCTTGTCTCGTCTTGGCGGGGGCTCTGCCGTGCTCCCAGATAAAATGGCGCAACCACCGATTCAAATTTATTGGAACCGAAATCATAATCGAACCGGAGTCAAAGCTCCGTAACATCCTTGATGTAAATCCATAAACAGTGCAATATACAGAGAAATGAATTGGCGTTGGAGTCTTTATTCCTAAACCCTCAGATTAAATAAAAAAGGCAGATGGAACCTACGCAACAAAAGTATGACGCCGCTTGTCATTTCATGTGTCCGTGTAATGATACCACAAATAGTAAAAACTCCCTGTATTTTTGAAATATTATTTTTTATTAAAGTAGTATTTGGATAGATAAATAACAAAATAAACATTTAAATGTTTTATGTTTGTTTTTATATTAATAAGTTAACTATATAAATTACAACTTATAAAACTGTAACAAATCCAAAACGATAAGATTCGATTTAAATAACAAAAAAAACATGATTATTTATTTACTTATTATTATATTATATTATTTATTATATTGTATTGATAATAAATAATTATTTATTTCCATATAAATGTTATATTTAACCCTTAACCACCCACAAGTATCTCGCGGACACTATTTTACGTTCTGTTACTCATAAAACCTAAAGTATTTATTTTTACGAAAAACCATTTAATCTAATCTACCCCTATAATTGTTAAAAGACGGTTAGAAATTTAAATATAAATCTAATCTGCCTTTCTTATTTAATCTAAGCCTAAACCTAGATACGACAATAACCTTGAGCAGTTTTCTTTAATCTCGGAGGTTGGTGATTATGAATTAAACTCTCCGTTTCTATGACAACACCATTCTGGACATATAGAAAAGCCTTGCAGTGCCCTCGCATTAAGCTCGAGCAAGCGTACTTAATGGTTCCATTGCTGAGAATATTCCGTTTGCTGAAGGTATACCTTTTGTACAAGAGTAACGATCCTTTCGCCCCCGACACCATTTTTATAATTTGTGCTGGAAATCATTTAAATATTAAGTAGTAGTCTTGTAAATTATTTACGCGATTATCACACGAAACCGCGATTTTGTTTATTATGTTATTACTTATTATATCACGACGTTGATGACCTGTTATGGGCAGGATGAAAGGCGACCTTGATCCAAGGACTGAAACCGGTTAATTTTTATTTTCCAAAATACGTGTCTGACTGAGATACCATGATATTAAAGAGTAAGTAAGTAACACTAAACTTACCACAGTAATTTTTTTCAGTAAAAAAGAAAGAATATTAACAAAAACCTTTATTATACCGGTATAACTCCCATAGTAAATTATCGGTATTCGGTCCATATATATGTATTATGTTGTATATATATGTGTATTATATATTGCAATGGGGTAGGCAGAGATCACGGATTCCATATCGACTGTGAACCGGTTTTATCTCATTTTTTTTTAAGTTTCACTTTTTTATACAATTGTATCCAAATAAAAAGGAAACATACCATAGTATAAAAAGGTGAAATCTTCAAAAAATTGGGGGTTTGGTTAATTTTTCATAATGTTTTGCTGTGTGTGTAAATAAAGTCATATTTATGAATAGATGTTTCTTTAAAAAAAAAACATTAATCATAATATAAGTTAAGCTCAAAACACTGAAAGAATGACGATACTAAAAAATTGTTAACTACATCGGAAGATAGGTAAGCAATAGGATTGTTAACGAATTCTTGTTTTTTATAAATTAAACTGATCTAATTGTCAAATAAGATTACTTTATTCTCCAAAAATATAACAACATAATATTTAGTATTCTCCATCAGCCGATAATATCGAAGTGACAAATGACACTTCCCGACATTTTTCAAAACTCAAACTCAAACATTTATTCCACATATAAACTTATAATTATATACCATATGAATAGTTTAAAAATATCTGGTCGTGTGGAAGGGTAACACACTCAGCATATGCTTCGCCAACAATATTTTGTCGACAGAGCGCCGGTTTTCAGTGTGCCCCCAGGTGACCTCTGGACTATCAGCTATCTTACCCAAGTAAAAAATTAAAAACTATAAAAATTTAAAAAATTAAACGTATTATATGTAACTTAATTTGTCTAATCTAGTCTAGAATTAGCATATAAACACAAATATGCCAACAACCACAGAGAAAAAAATAATAAAAATACAAAAAGAGTAACAAAAAAAAAAAAGAAAATGATAATATCTAACTTACAATAACTAAACAATGAAATTATTATTATTTTTCCTATACTTTTTCGAACATTCCATGTTAAATGTCAATTGTCACTACAATGTCAACTCATTGGATTTTTAGGTTGTTAATAACAATATTCATTAAGTTCTATCTTAGTTCGTTCTACACGGGAGATATAAGACTATTATAATATAGGTACATATATGTATATTTAACTGCCTATGTAGCCTTGCGGTCGCACGTTCATCCCTAAGAGCATACGTCCCGGGTTCGATTCCCAGGATGGTCATTAAGTGTTTCTCGCTTCTAAAAAACAAGTGTGGAAATGGTTGGTGATCAGAGTTTGAGAACTTGAGGGATGTTTGGTGCCCGGAAGGGTTGATAACATAAAAATAGGTGGAAGTTTGAAACCTGTGCAGAGGGCACGTAAGGCGGAAAACTAACACTAGTGGTGAGTACAACACGTTTGACAAAAAATTCGTCCCACGGACTCCTCCCATGTTGAGCATGGGAAGGATGCACAAGCGGGACGAGGAGGGGCGCTCGCGGCAGTACGCTATCGCGATCCCGTGGGCCCAATTATGGCGGCTTGAGGGGTGAGGGGATTTTTTTAGGTTTTAGGAGGCTTCCAGAGACTATTCTTTAGCTTCCATAAAAAATCAGCCTTAGTCAGTGTTGGAATGTTCCACCTTATTTGATTTAAACACATTTTTATTTCGCTGTAACTTAAATCTTTTTTGCAAGGGTAATTTTCATAAACTTTTCAGCTCTATTGATTACAATACCTCATATTGCTTATACACGAATATAACCTACTGGAGTCATTTTATACATCACTGGTTTGTGATTATGTTCATCATTAATTCGCACGATAATACCATCCGCCGTTACCTGAAGAAAGGCTTTACAGTGTTTGCTGGCGGCACTTGAGCAGGTATACCGAATACCTCCGTTGCGCATAAATCCACGTTTCGAGAAAGTATAATCGCCATATCTGAGTAATGTCGATCCTGATATTAATTTGATGAATTTTGCTGCAATTAATGATAATTAAGAATTAGTACAGAATTTGCAAATACAAATTAAATAGTTAAAATAGTTCAGTGGAAAAAGGAGACCGGAAGGACATTGTAATAACTTGGAAGAGAAGGATTTCATTCGTTTGTTGCTCAGAAAAAAACTACCCTTTGCGTATAAAAGTTTTAATTTGATAAAATTACAGAATACGAACTTATCTCCCTACCGCTGATGGTCAGGTTCAAAATTTGAATAATGTTAAAGGTACTGTGTTTATATTAATATTGTCTTTTATTAACGCGAGTATCACATATAAAATACTGTATACCGGATTAAAACGCAATTTATTATTTATATTGTTTAAATTATTTATCCCGACGTTTCGGATGCTTTTCAGCAACCGTGGTCCCGCGGACTCCTCCCATGTTGAGCATGGGAAGGATGCACAAGCGGGACGAGGAAGGGTGCTCGCGGCAGTACGCTATCGCGATCCCGTGGGCCCAATTAGGCTTGAGGGGTGAAGGGATTTTTTTAAGGTACATATTATATATATTTACTGAATTTAGATTTCTCATAGTGAAAATGTTTAAGGAGGCTTCCAGAGACTATTCTTAAGCTTCCTTAAAAAAATCAGCTTTAATCAGTGCAGGAATGTTCTACCTAATATGATTTAAACACATTTTTATTTCGCTGTAACTCAAATATTTTTTGCAAGGGTAATTTTCATAAACTTTTCAGCTCCATTGATTACAATATGGTGAGGTATTGCTTATACACGAATATAACCTACTGGAGTCATTTTATACATCACTGGTTTGTGATTATGTTCATCATTAATTCGCACGATAATACCATCCGCCGTTACATGAAGAAAGGCTTTACAGTGTTTGCTGGCGGCACTTGAGCAGGTATACCGACTACCTCTGTTACGAATAATTCCACGTTTCGAGAAAGTATAATCGCCATATCTGAGTAATGTCGATCCTGATATTAATTTGATGAATTTTGCTGCAACTAATGATAATTAAGAATTATTACAGAATTTGCAAATACAAATTAAATAGTTAAAATAGTTCAGTGGAAAAAGGAGACCGGAAAGACATTGTAATTACTTGGAAAAGAAGAATTTCATTCGATTGTTGCTCAGAAAAAACTATCCTTTGCGTATAAAAGCTTTAATTTGATAAATTTACAGAATAAGAACTTATCTCCCTACCGCTGACGGTCAGGTTCAAAATTTGAATAATGTCAAACGTACTGTGTTTATATTGTCTAATATGACGTTGACAAATCGAGATAAGTTTTTTGGACTACCTAGAACTTGAAATACACTTACTGTGGACTTCAAGTTCCAAGGCGGCACCTCTTAGGCAATATCGACAGAATTGTTGTGTGTGAAAAGAAAAGACGAAGTGAAAAGTTTTTTAAAAAAATAACATTATGTATTACAATTTTATCTTTATTTATCAAACAACGAATTGAAGAATTTGATTTCATTACTTATAAATTATTGACGCGACCATCACCCATTAAAACAATATTAATAAATCCCGTTTTAATGCTGTAGATATATAATTAGTATTAGCATAGTATATTATTTAAATAATAATTTTATACAAAAGAAAACTTTTTAAGCTATATAGCATTAAAGTAGGCATATTGTGTTTAATGTCTAAATTCGTATAACGCATCGTATATTTTGGGGTACATCATTGAAAATCTACACTAATATTATAAAAGATGTAAAATTTGTAATTTTGTTTGTAGAAAGTAATTTCTGGAACTTATGAACCGATTTTGAAAATTCTTTCACCAGTAGAAAGCTTTTATTCCTGAGTGACATAGGCTTGTGATTACTTATATGTTTTAATGTGAATTAACAATATTTGTCAGTCAATTCCAAGATATACGGACTGATGCGTTAATTTATTGTGATTGTGAAAGCGAAGTAGGCACTGGTCAACTTAGTATTGAAAGTGAATTCATGACCTGCGCGCGCACGATGTCCCAAAAAAACGAAATGATGAAGTTGGCTACAGAATAGAATTTGATTGATTTTAACATTTTTCTTCGATATTTACTGCAGTTTTGTTTTTTAAAATTTTTCTTCAGACGCCAAAGAAGTATAACTTCTAACGCGTGTACATAAGTACACACATACCTTTTTTTATTGTCATATGAGCATGAGGTTACTAGATGGTAGGTGATACCCAGCCGCAGAACATCAGTCAATGATGCACTGTCGACCTAAAGCATAATAGTTTTAGTATCTAAAATTAATTCTCTTTTCAATTCAGATACGAATATAACCAGCTCCTATCTTTGTATACTTAAGGGGTTCATGATTGTGTTCATCCTTGAGTAGTATAATGGTATTATCCGCCGAGACATGAAGGTACGCCTTGCAAAGTTTACTGTGTGCGCAGGAGCAAGTGTACCTAGCTCCGTTGTTGCGTAGCAGACCACTTTTCGAGAAGGAGTATTTGTTATAAATCAGTAAAGTTGAACCCGACACTAGTTTGATGAATTTTGCTGAAAACATAACAAAAATATGTTAAAACATAAGTTTTTTATGTTAGCTAGACGAGTGCTCACTCGATGGTATACCACAGCCACAGGACATGTAATGCAAGGGAATCGAACCCGGTTCCTCCAGCGTAAAACTTTAATAACTATCATATTATGTGAGTATAAATGGATACTAAAGTTTACAAGAGAAATGGTAGAGGGAGAGAATTTCAAACCAAAACAAATCCCCTCATTTTCAAACCTTCAAGTAAATACTTCCATGATAAATATCAATCAATCTTGAAGTAAAAAATACTGCTGTAGGATTTAATTTCCAATCACATTATTAGAATGGAATGTAACATGAAACATCAATAAAAAATATAAATTTAAAAATAAAACTGATTGTATTTTATTCATTAGTTTTAAAAGAATAAATAAATTAAATTATTAACAATACGTAATTCCTAAAAAATGCTAACTATAATAAGCTTTTTTATTACGTTCACAACGACACTGGTTTATCTATACTTTCCATTCCTGCGCCACGGGGCGTTTTAGACCTTGTACTAAATCTGCCATTATAGCGGCATGATGGCTATTGAGCACCGTAACGTTTTAAAAACGTAAATCCTTTTTTTTGCCTTAAATATATAAAAAAATGTTTTGATCATTTTAAATAACGAGTTAATTGATCTAAATTTGAAGGCCTAACGGGAATATTGAAACGATAATCAAAACTTGAGGGCTTCTTAAAATGTTTCTGTCTTTTACCTTCGTAATGAAAGGGTTAGATATACTTATAAGTACCTACACTTCAATGTTGATTAGCGTTCGAGAATTCGGCCATAAGTCAATAGCTTAGTTCGTTTAGAATTTAGATAAAACAAAACACGAGGACTTATGAACCCCCCCATGCCGATCTTAATAACCGAAGTTCTGCACATATTTTAGTGATGAGAAATAAAAATATCAATAGGTTTAATTTTAGTAAAAATTTAGTTTCAATACTAATTCAAAATGACTGTGGTATGTTTTTCGTTGAAGCAATCGAGGCAGAAATGTTTGTTGCACCCAACACATTCTGTGTATACTTTTTTAACTTTTCTGACAACCTCTCGACTACTTAGAAATTTTCGGAGCTTTTTATAACAAGCGGCACATCTTCTCCTCTTCGAAGTCTTTTCAAAGTTATGTTTATTTATTTTTGATGCGGGTTCTGAAAAGATAATGTTTATAATGAGCAGTGTTTGCGTGTATGTGTTTTTCAAGCGGATACACACGCTGAAAAGCTCCCTGATCTATCTGCTCATTCCATTTTGAGATAAAAACGTATACCGTATGTTGGAAAATTATCTGTTTCAATCTCCAAGTCTTTCTGTGTAAAAGCTTTTATAATTTGCTATATTTTCTTCCATCATTAATCATGGCTTAACCAAATATTAAGTCCATCATTACTTTTCTCCACCACTTAATTCCTTTCTTTAATTTGATCACTGAAATAGTCCTTTTTTGTTTTTCATAAGAACATATCCTGGTTTGGTGCCTGTTTTCTTTTTTCTTATATCTATAGTTGTGATCGTTGTACGTAGTTAGCATTATAATTTATCTTTTATCTATCCATTTCAAAACATTAACTCCTTTTTTATTAATTTTGCCATTAATGTCATCATCAGCCCTTATTTAGATTTGATCGAGTAAATAGGTATGTTTGGCAAACGTTTTCTCCTTATATTTAACGGTGACAGGAGTTTTTCTGCTACATTCAACGATGTAATTAGTAATTATCAACTATAACAATTCTTTCTTCTTCTCTTAAATTTTTCATCAATCGTAACACTACATTTTGACAGTGATCCACTTATTTTTATGACCTTTTTTGCATGGATTGTAAGGTTTAACGCCATTACGGTGCGATTTACTTTTATATATTGACAAAAACCTAATCGTCCTCTCCAGGGTTGTATCATCAATTACAATATATTTTCCTGGCTTCAATACACACTGAAAATGTTCGGTGAATTTCTGATTTTATATTACTAGTTTGTCAGTTTTGTGAATATTCGGCCAAAAATTTAGTAGAAGTATGCTGAACTTATAAATTCATTTCTGTATAATTTGTAACCTCACTTTCTTCAACATCGTTTTCTAATTCTAATTGTTTACGGAAATGTTTAGCGATGCGGCGCGGGGTGCGAAAGTACAGGATGTAGGGCGTACTACAGGATGCTTGGGACTTTGTTCCGCAATGTGATAAAACTTTATTTTTTCAATGCGGTACTAGGTCAAGCTAATCAAAATCAAAACCAGAAACTTGATAAAATTTTCTATTTTTAAATGTGTTAGCTTTTAAAATGTGCCAATGTTGTAGTATTTTTCTATTTTGCTTCTAATATTCAGATTACTAGTTCCATGTTTTATCTTATGTTTCAATTAATATTGTGATATATAAGAGCCTCAAATACTCGTACATCAGCCTCAGCATCAATCACAATGCGCCAGTAGCGGCGTAAGACATGTGGACAAGATTAATTTTCGGGGCCCTCTGTCTGCGCAAAAGATGTTTTTTTTTTTTTTGAAAAAATTTTTTTTGGCGCGTTCGCGTTTTAAAAGTAATTCATAAATTTTCGAGGCGCGAGGCCCCCTGGGTCGCGAGGCCGTAGGCGGTGGCCCACGTCGCCCAAGCCTTAAGCCGCCACTGCAATGCACTTTTAAACTATTTAATTTTTACTTTGAGCATTTATGGGTCCAAAATAATAAAACTAGCTGGTGTATCTGGCATAGTTTTACTACTGTAAATATCAACGTTACGACCTTATTTTTCGAATTTTATTGTATTGATTAAATAAAGAGAAAGGAAAAACCTATTATATATCAATTCCGTGCAACCTATAATACAATACAATAATTATTCATTTTGTTTTGATCAAACGCGCCAAATATTTGCACAATACTCCAATCTTTCAAATATGGACAAAACTTAGATATCTAACACGAGCACCTTATATATTTACAAGATCATTATGTACACCATGTTCTATATCTACAAAATATACTAAAATATCTATTTGACTAATTGACTAGAATTTTACAAGCTGACTAGATCTATTATTATATATCACATTTTAACAACCCCTTGACTTCGGAGTTCTGTATTATCCATATACCAAAACTGCAATTGCTCCTTTTTCAAACCGGTATTCATTTGTTATTTCGAACACTAATTTGATAAGTTTTAAAACTATAAGTTAGTCATTTAAAGTCTCCGTTTTTAGTAAGACAGTTCAAATTCAAAAATTCAAATTCAAAATTCTTTTATTTCTTCTTAACATTGTACACTAAATTTATACAGGGTTTACAGTATCCTTTTAAGTGAAAATCACCTGTCACAGGATACTCTGCTCTTCCGTAACAAATATGGTTTTATACAAATAGATAAGAATAACAAAATAATATAAAATAAAGAAAAACAAAACAAGCGTGTTATTTACTAATTATTAATCTACTGCCTTATACATGCAAGATCATGATTGTTTATCTGTGTGCGTGTGTGTGTGTGTGTGTGTGTGTGGGTGTGTGGGTGTGTGTGCGTGTTTGTGTGTGTGCGTGTATGTGTGTGTGTGTTCGCGCGCGTATATATGTGTATGTATGATTGAGAGTTCGAGTTCGTGAATTAGGTAATTAAATCTTCTATTTCGTCATAATTAAGGGAAAGAAGCCATTTTGTGACAGTATTTTTGCATTCCTTACGATTAATCTTGTAGATATTAAGTTTTTTGTTTATTACATTATACAGAAAGACAGAACGAATAAAGAATTGCCTTTTAGCAAACGTTGTTTTAGCAAACTGAGTTTTTATTACTTCTTTTTTACGACCTGTATCTTTTGAAGGTTCATAAATAGTGGTTTTGTGTATTTTTAATATGGTTTGTAGGATATATAATTTTCTTATAGATAAAAGGCCACATTGTTTATATAATTCTACTGTAGAAAATCTATAGGGCTTCGAATACATGACTTTTAACAAACAGCGTTGACCTCTCTCAAGGGTAATAATTTTAGTTTTAACCGCCCCTCCCCAAACAGGAATGCAGTAAGTGATTATAGATTGTGCTAATACAATATAGATCTGTTTTAATAGGTTTTTACTAGCTATGTGACGTAGTGTTTTAAAAATCCATATAAGTTTACGAAGTCTATCTTTTAATGCAGTGATTTGTGGATACCACGTCAGCTTGTCATCTATTAAAATTCCTAAATATTTCGTAGTAGTCACATTATTGATTTTTTCACATTTACATAAATTAGAATTGTCAAAACAGTTATGATGGAGTTTAAGTGTATATTTCTTATCAGGTTGATTTCTTTTGTCTATTGAAAAACACATATAGTTTGTTTTATTTACGTTTAGTGTGAGGAGGTTCGAATCTAGCCATTTCGCCACTAACTTGATACCCTTTTCTGCACTATTAAAAACTGCATTCCAAGAGGTTCCCGAAAAAACAAATGCCGTATCGTCTGCATAAGAAAACACGCGTCCGTGTTCAATATTCATCTTTAAGAGGTCGTTTAAGTAAATTAGAAATAGCGTAGGACCTAGCACGCTTCCCTGTGGCACACCGATGTCAATTACGCAATCATCACTAATATATTCACATACTTTAACTTTTTGAGTCCGATCTAGTAGGTAATTTTCAAAGAGTTTTAATGGAATTCCTCTAATACCGATATTTTCTAATTTTTTTAAAAGAATTGAATGTGACACAGTATCGAACGCTTTTTTTAAGTCTAAAAAGATAGCAAGAGACTTTGCACCTTTATCAATTTGATTACAAACTAGTGTAGAAAACGATTGCACTGCGTCCTCTGTTGACAAATTCTTTCTAAATCCAAATTGTGCCGGGGATAATATATTGAACTTTTCTAGGTAGCTTTTTAATCGATTATTTAATAATTTTTCGATAACTTTTGAAATGCTAGGTAATACTGAGATCGGCCGAAAGTTGTTTAAATCATTTGTATTGCCATTTTTGTACACCGGAGTTATAATGGATCTCTTTAAAGGGGTTGGGAATGAACCAGTTTCAAAACATAAGTTTGCAAGATGACTTAAGATAGGAGCAAGACATAAATTAGCATGTTTAAGAAATCTACATGGTATATTATCCCAGCCGGGCGCACTCTCCATTTTCAAACTCATTATTATGCGTGATACTTCAGTGGTATCCGTTTCAAAAAGCACAAATGATGAAGAATGGGAAGTTGTACAATTATGTGGGTTATGTGATAAGGTTTGTGGGTGTTTATTACTTATGTTACTCGCAAGGTTTTTACCTATCGTAGCAAAAAAATTATTAATATAATTAACAGATTCTAAAGGGTTGTCTTTTAACGAGAGTAAATGTTCATTAGATGTTTTGTTGCTTCGATTATGCGTTATAGTTTTTATTGTATTCCACAGCTTTTTGGGGTTTTTTGTAGAGCATTCTAATTGCTGTTTTTCAAAATTACGTTTAAGATTCTTTATTAATTTATTACAAAAGTTACGATATCTGGTATATGTTATTTTAAGTATTTCATCAGTAGGATTATGTTTTAATTTTAGTTGTAGTCTGTTTCTATTTTTAATACAGCGAAGTATTCCAGGAGTGATCCATGGTTTGATACAGCGTTTTGACCTCGGTATAGTTTTTATAATTTTACTCTCTGCAAGGGAATTTGAGATGTATGAAATTAGCTTGTCTAAGAGAGAGTTAGGATTCTGTTCTAGTAATAATTCATTTAAATTATATTCTTTTAATTTTGTTAAAGCCAAATCAAAATCAGTTACAACCTGTGTCGTATTTTTATTTTTATAGTTTTGATTGTATTTAGAAAGCCACAAAATAGCTAGACTATGGTCAGTTACTGTAGTATTTAAGATAACAATATGGGCTGAGTGCTTAATAGTATTATACTTCAGCATGTAGTGATCTAAACAACTATTCTCTCTCGTAGGAAGTGTATGGCCGGCCAGGAGACCTTGCATTGCAAGCATGTTTAGATAATTATCTCTATTATTTATATCTGGTTGTTGATCATTTTGTTTTGGTATTAAGTTTATATTTATATCTCCTGTTATTATTATGTTTGGATAGCTTTTGATAGTATCCAAGTAGGTACTTAGAGAGTCAATAAAATCAGCAGCGTTTGACTTGGAAGGAGATCGATATATTCCAAGTATTATCGTGTCACGTAATTTTATTTGTATGCACGATGCATGGGTTAGTGTGATTTCATCTAGCATAGCATTTAAGGTACATTTAACATACGCAACAACACCATCATTCTGATTAATATTATTTTTAGTTTTAAGAGATGAGTATTGGGACAATTGTGGTATTACTTTGTATTCAGAAAGACGACACTCTGTTAATAATAGAATATCAGCGGTAATGTTTGCATCGCATAGATTAATCTGAAGATCATCAAAGTTTTTATATATACTACGAATGTTTTGACTTACAATACAAAGATTGTCCTTACTTCGTCTTTCAAGATGTTCTTGTAGATGCTGAGTGTCACATTTAACCGAGTAGGCCATACATGTTTTATCAATATCCTCAATTGCTTTTAATGAGTTTTTATCCATAATCACATGTCATAGAGGATTTTCGTGAGAAGTCATATATAGGGGTTATATGATTTGTGTGAGTTAAAATATAGTGTAAGTTTATGTAAATATATGTTAAATATATTATTTTATGTGTACGCGACTTTTTTGAGGTGTTAAAATCTTTGAAGTATTTAATGAGTTGTGTTGGAAGTGTTTTTGTATATATTAGTAAGTGTATTTGTATGTGTATTTTTTTAGTTATGTTTTTCTGTGTGTAAATTATTGTGTAATAAGGCTCTAATTTAACTAAGTTTTTAAGAATTTTTAATATCTCTCCAGGACCATATAGTCACTTTATCTCCTTCTTCATATCTTCAATTTGTGCTTCGTTCGTAGACACAGTTATAAGTAGACTTTCAGCAAGTATGTCTTGGAACAATTCTAGACTTCTAAGAAAATGTTACCAAGAAGCAGTGGCGGCCTTAGAGTAGAAAAAAATGATATTTAGAAAATTTCATCCTAGCTATTAATTAACTTGATTTTACAACGGACAAGAGATATCTGGAGCCTCGCTAGACTAAAGGCCGCCACTGCCAACAAAGCCTAACTCTGGTCTAGTATTGAGAGAGCTAACCCAAAATGAACTGCTTAAACACTTGCTTAAACAGTAGTTTCACTATAGTAATCAAACCAATTTGCATGACAACAGTGAAGAAAAATACCGTTTTTTAAAATTAAAATTAGATTTTTTTTAGCTTTTATAGAAGTAATACTAAGATGTTGATGATCTAATACTAAGCCTTCCGTGTCATTTCACTGATCGGTGGATGCGTATGTTCCATGTTACTCCTGATGATCGTGAGGTCATCAGCGAGGTGGAGGAAAGCCTTGCATTTGTGCCACCTGTTCTTGGTGCAGCCCCATCGGAAACCGTTGCGAGTCCGGCTCTGCTTGTAGTAAGAAAAGTTCTGGTAAATTAATCGCTCCTTGCCTCGTGCCGTCATAAATATGTTCACTGAAACATAACCATAGAAAAATACTGGTTAAATATTTTGAGCCACGAATTAAATTTTAGTATTAAGAACATTATTAAAACCTCCTCAATCATAGAAAACGTTGTTTTTATAAAATAAAAGATCGTTCGCTTTAGTCTAATAGATTAATTTACTATAATTCACTAAATTCACTAAAATTTGTTATAAATTGTGTTCGTCCTAGTTATTTATTTAATCAGAAAATCAAATCAAGTATGACATTATTAAATTAGGTATGACATGACATTAAATTGATATATATTTTTTTTATGTATACTATAAAAAAAAAATTGTAACTGTTAATTTGTATTTATATATTTTTAAACTTTTTTATTTTTTGACATGGAATTATTATAATTATTTTAATTAGTGGATTATATAAATTGATTATTATTGTTAAATTGAAATGTATGTTTTGGTAATAGAGAAATAGAAATAGTAATCTAATCTACTTATCTAACGCATTGGGTTCCTGTAATGTTAGATATAAGTATTATGAATAAATAAATAAATATAATTGACAAAAATTAAATTCCGTGTCATTCCATAAAAAAGCAACATACAGACGAATTGAGAACCTTTTCATCATTTTTTTCATTTTTTTGAAGTCGGTTAAAAAAGGCTCAAACGCAAACCACTTGCGAAAAAGTTTGTATTGTACTCGAGCGGCGCACGGTGCATCCTGTAGCATGGAGCGTTTGGCCAAAAAACATTATTTTTTAAAATGGAAGTGAAAATGTTAAGGCAAATAAAAAACGATTGGATCAACGTATTTTTGTCCACAAATATATATTCAAGTTCTTAAATAAAGTACAACGATATTAAAATGAGACCAAATCAATGAATTTCGTTAAAACATGGAATACAGAACGACTTATTACATAGCTTGCACTCGGTATGCACCTGAGGAGCTCCTACCTGCGCTTGTTTAACGGTGCAACCCGAACTCTTTAGCTTGGTATAGCATTCAACACAGCGTCTTCTTACTAATTTTCCATTGGGTTTACGCGGAATTTTAGTGATTTTGTGCGACGATAAATGAGATATTGCAGAACCTGGAGCAGTTTTTCGATTGAAATAAAATTACTATCACATATTTATGGCCACCCAATAAACGATTTGTTAAAAATCAATCGGTCACTTGTTGGTCAGTCAGTGAATATATAAGTACATATGTACTTATTATACATATATTAACATTGACAGTCCAACCTAAATTCCGCATCCATCAAGTGACCAATTGATTTTTAATAGTTACTTGTAGTTGGTAGCTATTTTTAGTGTTTGAATAAAATAATCCTATTAATATTATTTATCCCGATGTTTAAGGAAGCGTGGTCACGGCAGACTGAAAGGCCACAAAATTGCCACACTACCGACATTTATTCTTACGGAGTTGAACTTGTTGTAATTTTATATATCTTTTATATGTTTTTATTAATAGTTATAAAAATAAATTCTCACGACTTTTAACTATCCACATCCCCATCGTATGAATCCAATTTCAAAAGCTACACTTTAATATACTCCCCATTTATAAGTTTAATGTACTTAGTGGCTTATTGTTATGATGCGCTTTTGATTACACAACGATATTTAAAGATTCATCTAAGTGCAGATATGCCTTACATTTCCTCATCTGGTTCTCTAGCGTACGTACCACCGAAAGAGACACCTATTTAGATTTGCTGATTTCAGATTATATGTATATCGTTTATAGAAAAAAAGTTTCTGTCCCGTCAACAAGTTCCTCAGTGCACCTCCTGTTAATGCAACAAACATTATCTTCTTGATGTCTGAAAATATGCAACCTTAATATCTATTTAACGAGGGCCTAGTTGACCTTAATATATGGTGGTTGTTATACCCTCTACCACTCTCCCAAAAACCGTTTAAATCCCCGACCCACACGTCTGACCCTCCTTGTTAATATACTCCAAAGATTCGTGCGTATACGCCGATTCTGACTCATTAATAATATTTAAATTTCTATCCAAAAGTATGTAAGTACGATTTCATGCACGTTGATCGGGTACATTTCCAATGATCAAGGTCACATCCTATGAGTATTTTGTTCCTTCCATACGTGTATAGTCTGTAGTAAAAAGAACCTTTTGCCCATTGATAAATTCGCCTGTTTGCATAAAAGGCTTCGCTGTGGTTTCGCTTTTACACGTGCGTGTATGTCTCTCTTTATAATTTTCGTCGAAGTCGAAGAAGAAAAAAAAAGAATAAGAAATATAAATGTATTCAATAGCATACAATACAATAAAAGACACAATATTATTAACAAATATAAAAAATAGATTGTACGCTAGTTCTTTTTATACCAACAAGATTGACTGGCTTTTTAGAACCTAAGCTTTTGGAACACGGTATGAAAAGTTTCGTCCACTAAATTCTATGATACAATCCGTCAATGAATCTCAAATTTGGTGGTAAATGGTTATGTTCCCATGTGGATTCGTACAGAATGTTCAAGTGGTCATCCAAATGCAGGTATGAGTTACATCTTTTGTTTGTGCTTTGGCCAATACATCTATATCGCGAACGTCCACGCACCGATAGAACCCCAGACACGTAACTGTTGTATGTGAACCCCTTGTAGTAGAAGTAACGTTTGCCAGAGGTCATAGATATCATTTTACCTGTGATTCAATGAAAATATGAGTTTGTTAAAGTCAAGTCTATAAGGTACCATCCATAAAGTTCGTCACACGTCACACGTTGGAATCGACGAAGTGTGACATTGTGTGACGAGGGATGGGAGGGTTCCTAAGTTTCATGACATCAAATTTCAAAATCTTAGACATTAATAATTTCTAGATGTAAAATTGCAATGTGACGTCACACTAGGGAGGGGGGTCGCACAAAATTCGTGACCAACTGTAACAAGGACTTTAATTTTTTGTATACAATCCAGTAATCCGAACAAACCGCCACCCTCTGGTTTTTAGTAGTGCCGGATTAGTGAGATTCTACTGTAATAATATTTATTGAGAAAAATATGAGAGGCATAACAATAAACAACAAAAGTAATTATATTTCCAACAACAAGTAATCAACTTGCGTAATAGCAGCACAATACGATTCTGATATCACAGTTATAAATAAATGTTTCAATAAGAGTCATAATTGAAGATAAAATTGAATACCGTTTATTTATAATCATAGTACGTAAACAATAATCTTATAATATAGTTTAATATTATGTTATACTTATTCTATGTACCTATTAACCATTAGCAATAAGTTAGTGAGAGAGCATCAAATGATTCGTTAAGGAGGCTGCCTACACACCGTATGAAAATATTCTTTGCATTAAAAAGTATGAGTATCTATGTTTAAATAAAATACTGTATACCGGATTAAAACGCGATTTATTATTTATATTGTTTAAATTATTTGTCCCGACGTTTCGGATGCTTTTCAGCAACTGTCTCCCCGCGACCACGGTTGCTGAAAAGCATCCGAAACGTCGGGACAAATAATTTAAACAATATAGCAACTGTCTCCCCGCGACCACGGTTGCTGAAAAGCATCCGAAACGTCGGGATAAATAATTTAAACATTATAAATAATAAATCGCGTTTTAATCCGGTATACAGTATTTTATTTAAATGTGTGATACTCGCGTTAATAAAAGACAATATTATGAGTATCTATGGCCACTAGACCGTTCCATGCCAAGACTATCGCGTGCCATATGCGTAAAAAAAAGTCGGCGAGAATATTTTGCCTATATAGCCCGCCTAGTATGACCATCAGGAGATACTAACATATAAGATATCGAGATATAATATATTTCGACAACGACAACTTTGATAGACAAGATATCTCGATCGACATATATCTCTACTTTTGACACTAGTAGTCGAGTTTTAAGTGTGTGATGTAAGACCCGGAAGACAGAGATAATAGATTAAAAAACGAGAAAACGGTCGACAAAATTTTGTCGTGATTGTCATGCTAGGCCAGCTGATGAACGTTCTATTGGGCAGGGTAGTAATTGCCATGTTTCTTTCTGTACTTGAGACATTCATAGCATGGTCAATGGTCATGGTATGATACCGTGTAGGAGGCAGATTCCTTCAAGCTTATATGATACTCCTAATCGAACCGAAGCTCTCCTAGACATAATCTATCTATACTTACATTTAATAATATATCTAAAAGCGTTAATTCTAATAAATTTCCTAAAAATGCGTATAATTATTTAATTAATAACTATAATAACCAACTTTTCACTTGAGAACAACTCGTTTTACGTGAGAAAGAGAAAGGTTATAATACTTATTTATCAACTGTCATGATTCCTAAAAAAAATTATAAAACATAAACTGAAGCAAAAGCATAATATTCAGTAAAATACCTCAGTCAACATGAGCCCTACGTCTGATCTTCAGGCATTAAACGGGTGGAAGGAATATCGTAATTCCGACCGGGTTAATAGACAAATCATGAAGTGTAAATAGTTTCGGTGTCAATCTATGTAATTCTGAAAGCTCGAAGTAAATATTATGTCTACAGACTATCATTAACTGATATACTGGGGCTTAAATTTTCTCGTGGGGAAATGTCCGGGTTATGTCGGACAATAGGCCCGCAAGCCTACCGACATAACCCCCACGGTGGCCGTCTTCGGCGCATGAAATGGCAGGGCCTGGGATCTCCAAAGAGTAACTCTCGCGGGCATGTTATGGGGTTGAGGTATCCACCATCAAGTCTGTCGGTACCTAACATCAAAAGCCGTACGACAGAAACTTATAATAGCTATTAATTAATTATAATTATATAAATATATGCATTTTAAAAAGAAATTATAGTTCATTTAAATTATTTGTTCTCGCTGTTAGAATTACACTTATATTTTATTAAGTTCATGCCGAACGAAATATGCTCGTTCAGTGAATAAAAGTCGGTTTATACATTAAAAATAATGAAAACTTAATTATTAATAGTCTATTGTAATAAAATATTGGAATGCCATTCGGCGTTGCTTTTAATCTGTGTAATATTTATCAATCCATATTCTGATTAACCTCTTCAGGGACTTATCCACGTGCATGTGTACGTTTAGATTTTTTGCAATTATTAAAAAAAAAATAGGTACGAATATGTCGAAGAACTATTTACTATAGAATCACACAATATGAAACAACGAATAAGCTGATAAAGATAAAATTCAATTAGTTCCTGATGAGGTCAATGACATTGTGAAGTTTTCATTTCTTTATTGCATAAACGAAAGAAAACAAGAATCGGTTTCAGTGCTCACAATTTTCGAGAAAGAAATCGTATAGAAAATCTGACAGTTGTATGTGAGATCATCAAAAATTGCATACAAATAGCAGAATGACCATATGAATACTTTCTTGCAAGTTGTGCTTAGGCCTCACTTGACACATCACTTTCACTGAAACGCCTTACATATAAAAAGTTTCCATTTTCGGTTTGTTGATAGCTGGCGGATTATGTGTATGACATATAGTTGGTGCATATACGACCCTGAGTTGCTCATCCAGGTGCAAGTACGCAGTGCACTTAGCTCTGCTATGTCGAGTGCACCTCCATCTGGCCGCGCCACTCTTGCTTAGCTGCTTCTGCTTGTAAAACGTATATCCTTTGTAATGGAACACCTGCTTACCGCGCTTCCCGCGTGCCATGGTGAACATTCGTCCTGTGAACAGGGAGAAATGTTTTAGAACTTTTTAGAAACCTCAACCGACTTTACCTACATGATTTGATGTTATTACTAGATCGAAGGTAAAATAATGAGCGGCGAAAGACGTGGTAATTCTTTCGAAGTAACGAATAATTTTGAACACACAACATATAGATGGGTGACTCACTGAAAATATTGAATTTTACTTAATTTTCATGGTACTTATTTTTTTTATTTAATATATATTTTCTTGCTCACTGGATAGAGACTATGTTTATATTTCAATGATGGGTATTACATATCTTTTAGAACTTAAGTTATGAGGTCATTTAATTTCTGGCAGCCAAGGAAATTAAGGAAGGTTCATGGAAATTATACAGAGTTTCAGAATTTTTCGTCACAGAAATTTGAAAATAGATCAACTACCAATAAGTATTAGTTATAGTATACAAAATAAGAAAAAAACACAGTTCAAGCATCATAATTTGTAATGCTTTAATATGCTTTGTAATTGACAACTACATGATAATAATAATTTCAATATTCAGTCTTATTAATTGGCATAAAATTAAGATCAAGTTTTCGACCTAACTAGGATAGATGATCAAAATCAAAAGTTTTTTTATTTCAAATAGGCCTTTGCAGGCTCTTATGAAACGTCTAGTTGCACGGTTCCAAAAAGTGGGTCTCATGGAGAAGAACCGGCAAGAAACTCTATGGACACTCTTTTCAACAATGTTTTAGCTTACAAAGACTCGGTTACAACATGACTACATAAAACCGATTGTTCAAACTGATGGCAAATTTTTCTTTAAATTTTTTCCATCAGAAAAATTTGCCTTCAGTTTGAACCATCGTTTCTTTAAGAATTTTGATATTTGATCTAATAGTCATAATATCTGTATCTCCGTTATCAGGCCATTATATTGGAAGTCATCAATATGATCCAAGAAAATGACGTGATAATAACAAAATCTTATATCCACAACTGATGCCACAAATTATTTGAGATCTATGTATGTTTTTAGTTCCACTAAAACACAACAATTTGTATTGAAATATTTTATTCATTATCATAAATTCCTTGCTTGAAATCTTCACTATCGTATATTTGTATTTGGGACATAATTATTATCTGTATTTTGATGTTTAGTAGGATCATAGTAAAAATTTTCAAAAGATAAGATTTTAATTTTCTTATTTGAGTTTCCAGCTGTTTTTATTCTTTTGTCTAGCTTTAAAATTATCTATTTTTTCTCTGCATCCGATGCTTTTAGGAGTCATTTCAATTATAGGTAAAATCTTTTTTTGTGCTTTTTTTTAATATCTTGTTCTCTATTAAGCTTTGAATTCCTCATAAAGTTCTGGATTATTTCAAGTATTCTTCTTTCAGGTAATCTTTTTTCTTTAATTGTTCTTCCCTTATTTGCTTTTTTTTACTGTTATTATATTCGATCTGTTATTATATAAGGCTTCAAATTCTGTACCGTTGAATTTCAATGAAACAAGATCAATGGTGAATTTTATTGTACTTTATAGAAGTAAACAGCGGCTTTCAGGTAATTTGGGGCTTAAAAATAATAAAACTGAGATATTTATAGTAATTTCTTTGGCATTTTATAATTTCCGTGGCCACTTTTGAAACTTCTGAACTATGAACTCAGTGTAAATAAGTACATGTGATGCTTCTGAATTAGTTAATTTAATATCACATCAATATATCCTTAATAACAATAAACATGACTAGATCCATCACAATACCATACAAACAATTACAGACATTAACCAGTAATACAAATATTAATATACTAACAGATTTCAGCGATATAATTTAGCAACAATTGATTCAAAATATAAAAATGAATAAAAAACAAACCTAAAATAGGAGATTCTATCACACAGTCTCTTCTTGGACTAGATAATAACTAAATAACTAAAGATTTAACACAATATGCTATATAAAAACATTTATAATATGACTAGACTTACAAACAGAAGATAATACATATATATATATATGTACATACAAAAATACACAAAGAATTGAATATTCATATAATACTCATTACTATCTATTATTTTAAATTGATGGAAAAAATTGTATTTTTTTTTTGTCCCAGACAGACGATTTCGGCGGCGGAGTTTTATTTATTATAGGACATATACTACCTATACATAGTTATGAAATGGTATTATTAAAAGAATAAAATGACATTTGACCTATTAATGAATAATGAACATATTAAACACCTCCTTCATTGCATTTGCTTTCATAACCTTAAGATAAATAGTCATCTATTTTTTAAACTTTTATATATTTACCGTCCTTTTGTTTCCGAAATCGAGTCGGCATATGTTTGTGCATTTCACCACCGTACGCGACTACGCGGTTGTCGTCAACTGTAGCATGTACATACGCTTTACAAGAGTTCCTGTTGCAGCACCAGCGGCTTAGTGGAGAGGTCTTCAGTTTGTGTCTGAAGTAGAACGGGTACCCGTTTACGATCAACAACTTCTTTCCGTTATGCAACTCAATAATCTGGCTTTTCACAATGTATGTCTCTTCCAAATCAGAATCACCTTCAGGCTTCGATGACGCGACTTTGCAAGTGATGGTTTTAGCAGTCTTCTTTGACACAGTTTTACGATTTTTAGCAGTACGACGTTTCTTAGTAGATTTGCTCTTTGAAAGCTCAGGAATGGCTTGTGTAGTCGGAATATTTGCTATCACAGGACTGGGGTCAATTTTGGGGCACTCGACATTTGATATCTGATTTACGGGCTGAGATGTGATAGATAATTCCTCATATATCTCAGGGACCACCTGACGCGTAGTATACATGCTGCTGTATGTCTCAGGAACCGCTTGAGATGACACGTTATGAAATATCTCAGAAGCGTCTTGAGAAGGGGCAGAGAAATCGTTGAATAAATCAGAAGCGTCTTGAGAAGGACCAACCATATCATTGAATATCTCCGTCGCATCATGATGAGTAGGCAAATCATTGAATATTTCGGGGACAGCTTGATTATTGGTCATAGCATTGAATATCTCTGGAACGTCTTCAGGCATAGATGATACGATATTGTACATATCAGTTACATGTGTCGGTGTCGAAGATATAAGATTTAAAATCTCCCCGCAATCTTGATGTGTAGATGAGCAATTCAATATCTCTGAAGGGTTATGAGAAGCAGCAGATATAACATCCAAAATATCTGTAGAGTCTTGGTGCGTAGTGGATACAGCATTTAATATGTCAGAGGTTTCCTGAGACGCATTAGATATAACATTGTATATTCCAGGGTCGGCCTGATTACTATGAGACATAACGTTAAATATTTCAGGAACATCCTGAAACGTCGTATACACGACGTTAAACACCTCCGGAAGGCCTTCAGATTTAACTGACGTGATCCGGATGTCTGAAATGAAATAGATTTATATAATTTCGTTTTCTTTTCTGAGATAATTTATGTATTTATCGCAATATTCATAGCTACATTGAGAAATAAAAAACCCAAGTGTTTTTAGATGCTCATAAAAAGTAATTATAAACTTTATTATTATTATTACAAATAACACATGAGAATAACAAAAAAAATAAGTCAATTGATTTAAAAAAAAAACTGTAATATTCCTTTACTTCAACATCAGAGTATATAACTGCATTATTCCAGTGCGTTGATCTATTATATGAGACTAGTGCAAGTAGCGATACGCGACTATGAACGATTCCATTCGAATTAGGAAAATTAGTAACTAACTTGATACGCCCTGGCAACTGCCGAGAGAGAGAGAGAATTATTCGTTGTCTGTATTTACCAGACGCATTATAGTTCTTTGTCATAAAATTTTACGTTTCTATAAATTCATACGTATGAGTCACGTTAGTACCGAAATGTTTTTCGGCTAAAGTATCGATATTTAGACGATAGCTTCTATCTATATTCTATGGTATTCAGCAGCACATGTTGTAACGCAAAGATAAACATTACATTGTTTGCACATAAACCGTGTGTCTGATCTTTTATTCTTTGTCGCGCACAATTTACAACGCTGACTCTTGCCACTGGGTATTTTTACAGGAAAATGTGCCAAAGCATCTCTAAGTAGACTGCGACTATAAGTACAGGAAGATAATGCTTGTCTAGTATTTGCAATTAATCCTTTAATGTGTTGCCTCAAATTTAATTGAAAATCTGCAAAATGATGATTTTTATTATTTTTAAGCCTCTGAACAAATAAAAAGCATAAACAAATCGATGAAGCCTTATTATTATACCACTTCCTGGTTTTCCTTATTCAGCTTAAGGTACTCATCCATTATATTTGCGTTATCAACCGAACCCATATTTTTAGTGTAGTTAATCTATTAAAACATTGCGGTTTGAATTTAAGACTAGTAAATCTATCTAAAATCTGACGGAACAATTTTTTCATTATGCATCTTAACAGCTTTTTTTGTCTTACCATATTGTCGTTAAAAGAGGAGGAGATGAATACGCTTCTATTTCAATCTAATTTGTCTACGCTTGTGTTTTTGAATTTTGGCATGGCACGGTATCGTATGCATAAATGTCTCTTTGTTTCGTCGTCACCTTCTAATATTCTTATTAACTCCTCAGCAGTCGCCATTATTGAAATGAGACATGATTTTATCGATCGAAAATTAATGGAAATCTCCAGTCGTCTGATCCGCTTGTGACATATACCGCGGTCGTTTTTATGCGACAGCGGCGCTAGACTGACAAATGTGTTTCAAATGTAGATGTCTATTCAAAAAGTCTGTTGAATATTTTTCTTATGAATAATAAGGAAAAGAATTAATAACACAAGGTAATATGTTAAATAAACTTTATTTCGTAATACACTATGTATATTGTATGTTGAATGAGGAATTATCCTTGATTATTTAACTGTTTATTATTATGTTTTTACAATGCGTATTGCAATGTATCCCATCCCTATAGTGTTATTTATAAGACGCGGGCGATAGACACCGAAGAATAGGACGATCCAAGTTGCCAATTACTTATTTTTGTATTAAGCTTTTTCAATACTTAGAGCTATGAAACATAATTTTAAGTAATTGCTGTATTTCATATATCTATTAAATAATCGTTTTAGTTGTACCACGCAGTTCATTGGAGCATGAATGAAAAAGCATGCAAGTTCTTTGTCGCAGAAATACGACACGGGCGCAGGAGCTTGGAAATATTTATCGCATAAATGCGACTTAAGCGGTTAAAATGTTAATCGATTATGTTAATGTTAATAATAATTTGAATGGCGAGATCATGTCAAAATATCTAGATAGCAATTAGCACTGTCCTTTTGTCAGAAGAACTCTCATAGTCAACGCTAATGATATTGTACTCTTATTGTACTATCTTATTGTATATTGTACTCTACTTGTCGATCTATCTATATTCTATGGTATTCAGCAGGACATGGGTTAACGCAAAGATAAACATTACATGGTTTACACATAAACCGTGTGATTGATCTTTTATTCTTTATCGCGCACATTTTACAACGCTGTCTCTTGCCATTGGATATTTTTATAGGAAAATGTGCCAAAGCATCCTTATGTAGACTGCGAGGAGTATTTTGAGTATAGGAAGTGAATGCTTGGCTAATATTTGCAATTAATCCTTTATTTTTTTCTAAAAGTTGTCTTTTCACATTTAACTGAAAATCTGCAAAATTATGATTTTTGTTATTTTTTAAGCCTCTGAACAAATAAATCGATGATATGGAAGCCTATTTTTTATACCAGATCCTGGTTTTCCTTATACAGCCTAAGGTACTCAAAATATCTACAGTGTCAACCGAACCCATATTTTTAGTGTTCATGTAGTTAATCTATTACACATTGCGGTTTGAATTTAGGAAGACCAGTAAATCTATCTGAAATCTGTCGGAACAATTTGTCATCTTGCATGGTGACCTCTGTTTTGTCTGGCCATTTTGCATATATGTATGTGGTTTTTTAAATAAACCATTTATACGGAAAGAAATTATTATGCATACAATATAATAAATAATATTCATGAAATTTAAACTTATTTTAATTTAAATCGTATTAATAGTCACAATAAACTGCTTTGCTATATATATTATCATTTTGTATTTGTTATAGTTTTATAAGTTGTCATAACTTATATGTAAACATAAAATGTTTATTTTGTTATTTATTGTTCCAAATACTACTTTAGATTTCAAAAATTTAGGGAGTTTTCTCTATTGCTGGTATGATGCACGTCCCTACTTTGCCGCTGCTAGTTGAAATAATAGGCGGCGTCATACTTTTTGTTTCGTACACTCCATCTAACTTTTTAATTCAATCGGAGCGCATATATTTCTAGATCCCAAGTGTCAAAAAATAAAATGGTTTGTACTTATAAAAAGTAGTAATCTTATATTACTCACCTTCGTTTTTATACTTCTTATAAAGGTTCTGTAACGGTATAAGTAAATACATTATATGCTGTTTATCTTTGTTATATGTGCGATATTCTTTTGCCAGCCGTACAGCGGCTCACTTCGTCCCTAACGTAAAATTTAACTAATTCTTCAGATACAAGACTTGCTTTCATCGGCTTCGCTTTCTTGACTTTTCCTGTTTGGCCTATAAATTTAGCTACGTACGATTTTACTTTGTAATTAGTAATCAATATTTTTAATATTATTTTTTGAGAGCGTTTTTGACTTGTTCTGGAGCTTTAATTTTTTCAATTATACTCTACCTGTTTTGAATCTGTTTTACTTACTTAGATAAAGTTTAAAAGATTGTTTCTTTTTTTGTTATTACTAAGTTTAGTACACTTTTTTTGTACACTAAGTTTGTGCCTTGTCATTATCCTTTTTTTTGGTAATTCATTAGTCTCATTTTTTTTTTGCATTTGCTTCCGCTACAGTTTTTTGTTTTTTAGCACGTAGCTTACATTTTTGTTTTACCCACCGATCTCTCAGACTTTTCTTTTCTGTATCATCTAATTCTAAAATATTTATGCGTCTTCGTTTATGTCGTTCTATATCCTTCTTACGATACTCTTCATATTTTTGGGGATTCCTTTTTAAACGTTCCCTGTACCGTTTCATTTTTTCTGCACCGGTAAGTGCCTTTCTGATACCTAAAACATATAATACTCTATGTTGTATAGGTAGATACTTTATTTTCTCCCAACTATATAGCCTAATACATTACTTAAGTAACAAATTAATATACAATACAATACAAGAATGAAGTAAATAATGTTTTAAATTCTACTACCCCCACAACATAATATATATTATGCAGTTTCATAGTAGTAAGGATTCTATCAGTGTATCCACATATTTAGGCTGTCCTGTCCGTTTCTTTTTTAGTTCGACTCATACGTTACTAGACATTTAGTAATGGTCAGGACGTAACGCAACAGCTTCTCTGTTATTGTATCATAATCTAAAAATGTAATTTGATAACGAAATAGCTCTATTTACCGTAAACCAGAATTAATTTCGCCATGTGAAACTATTTTTTCTAACACTAACATTACATGGGTAATTCTCATCAAACAGTTTGGATTTTATCGAAATTTTTTGGGTTATGAAAATCATTTTTTTAGCAAAAATCTAAAGTTTGACTATGTGAGATCTGTTTAAGAGTAATGGTTTTCACCATTTTTTTTAATAACTTTTTTCCATATAAATGTGGTTCTTTCACTTATAAAAAAAAGTGAGGGAATGACGGTGAGGGAATGATGATTTCAGACATAAGCTACGAAAACTATGACATATAATTTAAATTTGATTTAGCTATTTGAAGTAAGCATTTTACTCCCCAAAACGTATTGAAAACTATCAAAATATTTATATATACGAAACTTTTTGATTTTATACGTTCAGTGAGGGAATTATGCAATAAAATGTAATCTTGAAATAATTTTAACAAAATGCTTTCTTGCACAACCCTACGACAAACTTAAAAAAAACAACCGCCATATTGACATAATAAGAGATGTGCCAGGTTTAGAAACTGTTTGTATTTACAGGTGGCTTTCGGTACGTCCATAAATTGAATATACATAACACGATGAGGGAATGATTTTGTTTTGAGGGACAGATAGTTAAAATCTTTTTATTAATTATGTATGAGTCCTTGCGTAGAAAGAGTTCTGACATACAATGAGCACATACATTACGAATATATTAGGAATATATTTTATTTATAAAACATTATTATATTTATAATGTAATATATCTAAAAAGAGACAGTACTGCAAGAGAAAAAGGTATGCATGTTCTCCGTCGCATAAATATGACACGGGCGGCAGGAGCTTGGAAATGTTTGTCGGTAAAAAGGGACTCAAGCATTAAAAAGGTTAATCGATTACGTTAACGTTAATAATAATTTGAATGGCGATGGCGTGCCAAAATATCTAGATAGCACTGTCCTTTGGTCAGAATTCCATAGTCAACGCTAATGAGATCGAGTAAGTTGGTAATACTAGATATCTTACATACTTAAAAACTGATGATTTAAACACTTCTTTATTTCATTTAGCAAATATTTTTAATCTATTCATGGCAACTTCATGAAAATATATTTGAAAGTCGCTATCATTTAATACTTTTTTCTACACTTAAAGGTTTTCATCAAAAGCAATAATTTAAGCGCAATAATTCACATCCAAGAATTGTAAGCAACCGTTTACATGCGAACATTATTATGTTCTATTTACACCCAGAAAAATATTGAAACCTAACTTGTATAACAGTGTTGTCTAAACCATGCAAGTCATTTATTGCTTCAAATTGTAACAGGTAAGGCCGTTAAGGGGTAAATGGGCCTTTAGCATATCTAATATATAAAATTCTCGTGTCGCGGTGTTTGTGGTTAAACTCCTCCGAAACGGCTTTCCCGATTCTCATGAAATTTTGTGTGCATATTGGGTAGGTCTGAGAATCGGACAACATCTATTTTTCATCCCCCTAAATGTTAAGGGAAATCCAATTTTTTTTAAATTTTTTTATAATGTGGCATTAAAAATACTGTATACAACCCTATATTTTCACTCTTCTATCACCAACCCCTATTTTTTAATCGCAATTGATTTACTTTTGTATGAACACTATCCAAATAATATTGACACCACATAAATATCTACATCCGTGCGAAGCCGGGGCGGGTCGCTAGTTATATTATAATATCGTCATGATCGTAGAACAACGACGGTTCTCTTTTTTTACGGTTAAAAAATGTAGTCTGACTAATTATCAAACTATGTACATTTTTTATTAGTTCTGTTGATAAAGGGTTTTAGACAGTTCTAAATGATACAATATAGAACTATCAAGGAGTTTCATGTTGTGACTAATACATTAGAACTAAAATCGTAAAAAAAATCAGAACCGTCGTTGTTCTACGATCACGACGATATTTATCTTATATTATACATAAATCTCCTGTCACGATGTTTGTCCGCGATGGACTCCTAAACTACTTAACCGATTTTAAATTAAATTGGTACACCGTGAGCAGTCTGGTCCAACTTAAGAGATTGGATAGCTTAGAATTTTTGACCATCTACATTGCACCCGTGCGAAGCCGGGGCGGATCGCTATAGTTTATAATATCTTCCTGTATTCGTCATCCGGTATATCGAAGGTGGATGCATGTGTGGGTGTCCAACTTTTAATATATTTAGGTTGCCGTCAGAGATAACAGTGGCTTTACATTTTGGAGAA
Source organism: Anthocharis cardamines (assembly GCA_905404175.1). Taxonomy (NCBI): domain Eukaryota; kingdom Metazoa; phylum Arthropoda; class Insecta; order Lepidoptera; family Pieridae; genus Anthocharis; species Anthocharis cardamines. Next base: position 10,379,898 of record FR989959.1, read on the forward strand.
CGTGTACACACCCATCGAGTAAAATTCTTTTCACTCGTAATTTGATTGTAGAATGTATAGTTTTTGTACATGAACTGTGACTTCCCATTTATTAGCACTATCATGGTGCCTGAAATTTAAAAATACTTGAAGTTTAACTTTTTGAATATATTAAAAGAATGAATATATGTTATGGTATATTGTAATTTATTAAAAAATGCCCATATTGTGTTCGTGAAGCGGACAATGTAAAGTAACTAATCCAAACGGTTTTTTTTTATTTAAATGATTATTTTTTATTTATAAAAAGTTTGGTGTACTGATTCCGTCGAAAACAAAATATGTATATATATTTCGTTTTGGTAGGGCATATCTGTGTATATTAAATACACACACAGTACAACAGCTTCGCATATTTACATTTTACACTAGTTCTATAATCTTCAAGTAGATTCTTCTTTTATTCATGTATAAAGAATCTATTTGACTATTCTATCAGTATTATTAAACACACCGATATTTGTCTTCCAATGGTGAAGAATAGGTTGTAAAACATTAGATATGGAGAAGGCCGACTTTTACATGCCAAAAACTAGTTAACCCATACAAATTGTATGTAATCCAGCGGTGTCCAGTCACAGTTACCGTTGTAATATGCCAATGTTGGTAATCAAATATCTGCCTTAGCGCAGCGCAGTTATAGTAATTTAATATAATATGTTAATAAAACATAATATAATTTATAAATTTATATTTTTTACTTCTTTTCTCATATACGTCAGAATTCAGCCAAATAAGATTCGGAGGACAATGATTGTGGTAGTGTCCATTTCTTAGAATAGAAAGGTGTTCGTCGACGTAAACGAACGCCTTACATTTTGCGTAGCATGTACAAAGCCACTTAGAGCTTATCGAATTGTTTCTTTGCTTATAATACGTGTAACCTTTATATAGAAGCTGTGTTCTTCCAGTCGTGAGAGTTATGATACGGGCTGAAAAGGAAAATAAATTTAATTATTCACTACCATATTTTTCACTTTGGAACAACTTGACATTAATTATTACCTAGACAATGAATATGCTGGCAGTTGTGGTTTTCTGCACATATACGCCAGAATTCAGCCTCATAAGATCCGGAGGACAATGATTGTGATAGGGTTCATTGGATAGAAAGGTGTTCGTCGACGTATACGAACGCCTTAGATTTTGCGTATCATGTATAAAGCCACCTAGAGCTTATCGAACTGTTTCTTCTTCTTCAATTGAATTCAAACCTTATGTCATAATGAGCTGAACATAAAATTAATTATTTTTATTTAATTTAAACGTTGAAAGAGTTAATTCGTTAGTGCAAGAGCCACAAATAATGCAAACAACATGGCTTGAACTTCAAGATACTTCGACTGGATCGTAGCACTAGTTTTATTAAAAGCTAGTATTTAAGGTTACCTATCACTAACACCGTAAGGTTAACTCTTTTGGTTTGCTTCTCTTAATCTGTTGTATGCGTTTTTTTTATATATTTTTTTACAGTGTGAATATTGAAACAAGTTAAGTGTTAACATGTTAAAATTAGTAATCAGAGATAAAATAATAAATACTTAGTCTTAAATTATATTTTATTATAAAATGATCAAAAAAAATCACTTAAGCATCATACAAAAAATAGCAAAAAAATAGGTTAAAATGCCGTCTAAATGCAATGAAGTGATGTTAACACGAGATCCAAACGAGATACATAATAATTATCACAAAATCACACTTACATAGACTTAAAATCACTAACGTGTCATTTAATCACATACTTAATACTGAATACGTATTATATCACACTGATGTGGTGCACTATAATAATAGTAGGTAAAATTTCACAATCTTATTCATAAACAGTAATTGTTATAGTATGATTTGTCTCACTCTATCGGATATTAAATGACTATAAAACAAACGAAACAAAACATACTATTTGCAGCTTATGTTAAGTTTATGCATAAGACCATTATAGTTTAAATTGTATAGTAGTTACACACGGGCGGCAGAAAGCGATCGAAAACCAAAGTAAATCACGGGTTTGCTGAGCACAGCGACATTTTCATGGTTAACGCCGTTCTTTCAACCATTTGCGTGTATAAATATTCTATCTCACGAAGTCCCTTTGGCTATGAATGTTGTCAAGCACACAAACGCATACATCATTAAATGTACACACATATTCATAGCGAAACGGGAACGTTGCTTTAGTGTGCGCTCTCAAAATTACTACGCACACTCAAATAAAATTTATAAATGTAATGTACAACATTCATAGCCAAACGGACTTAGTGAGACAGAATATTTATACCTAATCTAATTGTATCAATAATAACGCGATAACTACAAGGCACTTTTGTTTATAAACATACGATAGTAATTATCTACCAAAGTTTCTATAAAAAGCAATAATTATATTTAAAAAAATTAAAGGTAAAATGACAATAAATTGTATAGGTAATACAATACTGATTGAATGTTCAAGTAAGATGAATATATAAGATCGAAAATAATACACATTTCAATTTCATAATAGGAATAAGAAATAATTAATATAATCGTGAAGTCCATAGGTATTTACTGAATATCTCACTATTTAAATCTGCAACATGTTATTACAGAAAACTTATACTACGGTCAGATTCGGTATCGAATTAACTGAGTTGCTTATACAGTGTAATATCAATATCTTTTAGACAAAATATTAAGACTTTACAAAGCCCACGTATAGTTAATATTTACATTTGCTTATATCAAAAATTACATCCCTTTAAGCATTCAGTGAATGGGTTTTACAAGCACAGAAGTCGACACTGAATGACAGGATAATATGACTTGTGACGTCAGTGGGCGAATAGCCTTAGTATCGAAAAGACTTGGTTACTCAACTAATCGTTAGGTTGGACGATATAGCATTCAGTTTTAATACTAACTTTAATTATATATTTTATTCCCATAATATATAGTACTTAACACATAGCTTTTTCTATGTCATAGATAAGCGAGGTTCGCATGACATAAAAAGCCACAGTATAACAACCAATGATGCGCTGTCGACCCATTTTTACTCCGCGCATTCGGGAATCTATAGACTGAAACTTAGTAATATTGGTAGTAACTTAGTAATCATTTTATTAACGCAATATTTAATATTTAGGTAATAGCTTCGACACGTGAACAAAATATCGAGGCAAGACAAGTCAATACACTTTTTTCATCACAATATTGGCAAACTTGGCATTATTTTATCATACATAAAAACTAACGCACTATGATATGAATTACTTAAAGACTACCTCTTATTTCATTGGCTAAATACGAGTATCATAGAATAAAAAATCATAGGAACATAAAATACAAACGCATACATCATTAAATATTAAATTAGTAGTTGTTATAAACACTGTGAGCGACCAAATAATCATGTAAAGGTGTCAACGACATCGGGTTGACAGGATCAGGTAGACCATTCTCTTTATTCTTATTGCCACCATTTGGTATAGGATAGAGTAACGGGAGTCTGGTTTCTTTCTTTAAGCTGGGAGGGTGGCTGTGAGCGATATTCGCTTTCAGAACTTCCAACTTATCAGTGATGATGAGATGAGCCTTGCACTTCCATTTAGACCCGTAGGCCGTGCAGCTCCAACGGTGAGCGTTGCTTCTTGCTTTCAGATGTTTGTAGAAAGTAAAGTTGTTCAAGCGTAGGTTAATCCGTCCGTTCGGGCGAAGGTAAAATTCAACTGTCGATAAAAAAAAACAATAAATTACTACCATATACAAATTGTACCATAAACTTATGTTAACAATGTACATTTTTTAGAAATAGGTAGGTCGTTCGCCGCTGGACAGATATTTGATTTTAGTGAAGGGAAATGTTCAATGTGGTGATGAGTAAGGTAACGTACGTTTAATAATTGAAAAAGTTTAATTCATGATTTAAAGCTATGTACACCGGAATGTAATTGTATCCGCGATTATTATTATTTTATTGACTGATATATTTAAGTCCAATCCCCAGTCTTCTTATTCTTAATCTTGTCGGAAGTCGATGCTATTTCTTGACTGAAACAAAAAAAGAATATAGCGAACTCTGAGAAAATATCTCATATTTCACGATAACTAAATCCAGGGCTCGGAAACCGGTTAATTTACTATGGGAGCTTAACCGAAATAATAAAGGTTTTCGTTAATATTCGTTAGCTTTTAGTTATATTTACTGAAATAAATAGTGTGGTTAGTTAAGTGTGTATTACTCTTTAAAACTAATATCATGGTATCTCAGTCAGACACGTATTTTGGAAAATAAAAATTAACCGGTTCCGACTAAATCAATACTTACTCATCCTGGCCAGATTATTTTTAACATTCTGTAAGAAGTACGTCGACGGTGGATGAGTGTGCTCTATGTACGCGCGAACCACCAGCATTTCCTGCGTGACGTGAAGGAACCCCCTGCAAGATCTGGAGCCCATCTGCGTACAACTCCACCTGTATCCATCGCGGAGGTGCTTGTGCTGATAGTACGTATAGCCATTAAGCATCAACAGATTCTTGCCATTACGTCCCTTCACCATAAGTACTAAAATATACCAGATTGTTTAATACCAATTTGATTAAATTATATGTATGATAATATGACATTACCGTTATCAGTTCTAGGGCGCTTGTGACCTGCAATTTGTTTTTTTAATGCAGATAAATGGCTAACGTGAAGACTCCTCATCCTCGGAACCATTTGGTCATGGGTTATACTTTTAGTGTCGTGGCATAGTAATAGAGATATGCTCATTATAAATCAATTCCTGAAGTAAAAGAAAACAATGCTGAAATTGGAATTCGCGAAAATTAAATCATAGCGGTTTATATTTCCATTTCTGAATACATTAATTTATAAAATATTATATACATTCGAATCCACCTGTTACATAAAGTGGATAATAAATATAAAACGTATATACGTAACAATTTTTTTGATATTTGAACCAGAAGCTGCTCTTTCATTCAATTGTGCTTATACATATAGCGCCATCTATGTAACGTTCTTTGAATCTAATTTCAAATGCTTACATAATAATATATGTATATTATGAATTCTACAATTATAATTAATTTAATACATTCAATTCAAATTCAAATTCAAATTCAAAAATCATTTATTCATTTAGGTAACACAATGTACACTTATGAACGTCAATAAAAAATACATATTAAATGCTTCTAATTTTACATTTACTGCCAGTTCACAAATCAAGGGCGTAGAGCGGACGAGAAGAACTGGCAAGAAACTCGCCGCCACTATTTTTAATCGCCAAGTTTTTGTTTTACAAATGTTTTATAAGGGGCTGCAACCATTACACCATGTTCCACATGACATCACACAATTAACTATAATTATCAAAAAAAAAATTGGAAAGTGATTAGTTAAAGTCTCAGTAGTAAAAAATCCTAAAGCTTATGTACATGCAACATATTAGTTTTCTATAATACTGGTTCCTAAGGTTGCCTAGTTGTCTAATACATTGCAATTCGCAATATACTTTGGGGGGTAGTGTGTGTGTATTTCATTTCTTCTTACGAGTATACCATCATTGTTAATCATAAGGAAGGCAGGACAGCCCTTTGAATATTGACTTGAGCATTTCCAGCGATGACCGTCCTTCACCGGATAATGTTTGGCGAACGTATAATTATTCACCATCGCTACCGCTTTTCCTCTATGACTTGTTATATAATAGACTGAAACACATCACCTTTTTTAATGAAACCATATACTTGATATGGATAATATGGAAGGTGTTATACGAAAAGCTAAAGGTCAACTAGCGCCAAAGTTGTAAGAATCGGAACTAAAATTTGAATCGAAAACAGTTCAGTCAATAATGATTTACATAGCTGTATTCTATTTTAAAACGACAAAAAATGTACCTATGAAGATGTTTTACCATATCAAGGGCTGGATCATATGCAAAGTGTAAAATATCCGTTTATTATTACAATGAACTCTTCGAGAAACTCCAATAAAACGATAATAAAAAGTCATTTACGAGCCAAAGTACAAAAATAAATAAAAAGTCTTGCTAATTTGATTATATTCATCACAAATAAACGATGCACATTACACTAATTATAATATTATACCGAAAATATAAATGCTGATAATACATAATATTATTATAGAAATTCTTCCCACTGCTACTATTTGGCACAATAGTGGTGAAGATGTTGAGTAATATAACTGAACTATGTACTTTTAATATTTTTCTTCGTCGTGATTATTAAGCGTGGGGAAATCTTTAACTACATTAAAAAAAAGGTACAGTTCAGGCGAACTCAATGTAAATAAGTAGTTATGTAAGTTAAATCGGCCTCGAAAAATTATATTTTAGCGAAAGCGCCCTCTAGTGATGAATAGCGAAATATAAGTAACATTTCTTATTTGGTCAAATAATATGCACTTTAAGTTACATTTATTACAATTCAAATATTAATTGAAAGCAAAAACTTATTTTAAAATATAGGCATTTAAAACTTCCCCTGTTTTTATTTCATTTAATTTTGATATTTTAATAAAATCAAATATGGTCAAAGACTAAACAATAATTTGGCACAAGTAGGAAGATATGACGTAAATGACTAGCAATAAGTAGACTAACTTTTAACTCTATAAACTGATAATATTTAAATTTATTTACAAGAACATTTGAGCGATTCAACCTCACGTCACACACAACAAATATCGCAAAGTTTCTTATAACTAATAAGTGTTTTCTTTGTCTTTATTTCATCATGACGTTTTCAAAGGGTAATAAATTACTTAATAAAATATTATGATTTACATCTACTTAAGATATAACACAATTACAGACTATTAATAAAAACTAAGCGCTACATAAAAACACCTTAAATTATTTATGATACAGATTAATAAGAACAGTGTTTACCAAATCCACATATGTTAAGTACTTCTTTTTGTAAGTAATCATGACACTCGATTATTGCAAGATAAATTAATTGATTTTAATAATTACTCATAAGTATTAATCTCACAATATTTCTTATGAATATTATCCCCGAAATCCGAAGACTATCTTAAAATTAATTATTTAAGCAATAATTTCTAATTTGGAATGATACAGTTTCCTTTACTTTATAATACAAAATAGGTATTTAAATATCTTCTATGCAACAAAAAATGCAGTTTTTTTTATGCCCTATCACATTATCTCCCAGTACTTATTTACTGTTTTTTGTAATAGTTTCCACTGAAGTGATTACAGGCAAACTAGAAGAAGCCTGGCATCAGTCATTGAAATTATATTTCGTGTAGTTGTCTTCATGATTATGAAAACCTTTATGTTTGATGTAGCGTCCCTCCACAGTTGTTTGCACGCAGCTATTGCAACCGAGACGTTTTCTATCTCTGCAGGTCCAGTTTATAGTATTCTGATAACGATTATTAATCCAATACTTGTTTTCTTTGAAAATTAGAACCATACTACCAGTCCGATGTGAGGGCAGATAGTAAATATCGGAATCTGAAACAAAAAAATATTATAATGTGAATTCTACCTTTAACATTGTATAAGAATTAAGGCGTTTCCGGTCACGTTGAAGTCACCTCGAAGAACAGCCAGAAGTCAGTTGCTATGTTACATATTACTTGCTCCCTTAAATAGGTGCCTAATTGTACTTATGGATAAACGTATGAACTTAATGAATTAATTCTGAACTCCTCTAATACACATTGAAGTTTTCTATACTTATATAAAGAAAATATATATAGGAAACTTTAGTTCGTAGTTATGTAAACAGCGCCATCTGGTTGTAAGAAGTACTTTTAGAATTCATTAAAAGATGGCGCTGTATGTAATAGTTAATTATTAAATAAGTAGTTCTGTTACAGTTAAAGGATAAAATAAAAATATACACGATTACAAGAATAATAATATATATTCTAAAAAAAAAGAAATTCATAAAATTAAGTCATCTAAACTAGCAGGTCCCTATCAGAATCCTCTGTAAGACTTGTCATTGTATAACCATCATAAGTACATAATTTAATCACAATTTCTAAAATATAGAACATAACAATAACATTTACGAGTTTTATTTACAATGATTTGTGTAATCTACTAAAATCTTTTTCCCTAATGAACCGTCCGTCATGGCACTGACGAAGTCTAGGCTGTTGGTGGATATGTCGGCCTCTGAATATTGAGATATAATCTCTACCATCGAAGCCCCTATATGTGATGACATCTGCTCGACAACCATGCACATCTCTTGACGAGCAATACCACTGTTTCTTCCCATGTGCTTGATGATTCTTCATGTAAAAGGTGAAGCCATTGAGAATTAAAAGGCCGGCTCCTGTTCGACCCGCTATGAACTGCGCTGGCACTGAGAGCAAAACCAAAATGTTACCATTTTACCAAAAAAGTTTTTACCTTATACATTAAATAATGGCGAAGAATGAATATATTGTAAGTCATGCATAAACATTCATATAGCTTACACAAATCGTTTTCCGCCATCAAATCTTAAGTCTAAATAGTTGTTTGGAGAAGTATATTCCATTTTTTTGTAAAATATAATAAGCTGGTATGTCAAATAGTTGGGATAAGGGTAGGTAAAATAAGTTTAGACAAATCCCGTATTTATTTATTAGCATTTCTGGGCACTGGCACTTTTCTTCTTTCTTCTGGGAAAAGAGATGAGAGGTGAAATAAAACACAAACAAAATTTTTATTATAATTTTTTGATGTTTGAAGGATTCTTGAGGATTTTTTTTGAGGGTCATGGGTAAAATAAATAAAACACAATTCATTTATTTCAATGGGGAGTGAAAAAAATAAAACACAAGAACAATTCATATTTTTCGTCGTAGTAAAATAAAATAGATAACATAATATTTTCCCTGTTATGTCGGTTAAAAATTCCCTAACAACAATGTTATTTAATTTTAAAAACGATTGTAAAAGTAATGGCACTATTATTTTTATAACTAAAAATAAAGAGGAGAGAATATCCAAGAGTTGCAAATGGTAATTTCAACAAAGGTGTATTTTTTGTTTGTTATTCGTTGCAAACATAGGAAATGTATAAGCATAAAAGCATTATAGTAATAATTTTAATAAAATAAACCCCACTTCAAATTGAGGATTCTGGAGACAAGTGAGTGAGGAAGCTTTCTATATAGCTATATATATTCACAGAGGTAGTAAGTTCTGAGACTTGTAACTAGGAATTGAACCTAGTTGTCTGTAAATGCCTATGACATGTACGTTGCTCAAAAGTTTCTAATCCTTTAACTAGGAGTTGAACCCAGATGTCACTGGCTATGACATGTGTATCTATATAGGTAAGAATAAGAAGTTTATTTTTTTCTAACTAGGAGTTGAAACCAGTTGTCTATGAACAGTATATTTTATAGACATAACTACTACGTTTATCCATCCTCTGGGAGTTGAACCCATATGAATTGCCTTTCATTTTTGACACAGGTAGTAAGTTCTTTTCTATCTGGGAGTTGAAGCCCGTTGTCTTTAAATTGCCTATAATATTTACATATTTAAGAAGATCCCTATTACTCTGACTAGGAGTTGAACCCAGTAGTCTGTGAATGACCTATATATTTCCACAGGTAATAAGTTGCTAATTCTCCAACTAGGATTTGAACCCAGTTATCTGAAAATTTCCATGATACATGTGTGTACATAACTATTTGTTACATAACTAAGTTTCTAATCCTCTAACTAGGAGTCGAACCTAGTTGTATGTAATTATGATATGTGCTATATAGGTAATAAATTTCTTATTTTCTAACTAGGATTTGAACCCAGCTGTCGGTGCCTATGACATGAATATCTACATAGGTAATAAGTTTATTATTTTCTAACTGGGAGTTGAACCCAGCTGTTGGTGCCTATGAGATGTATATCTACATAAGTAATAAGTTTCTTATTTTGTAACTAGGAGTTGAACCCAGCTGTCGGTGTCTACGACATGAATATCAACATAGATAATAAGTTTTTTATTTCCTAACTGGGAGTTGAACCCAGCTGTTGGTGCCTATGAGATGTATAACTACATAAGTAATAAGTTTCTTATTTTGTAACTAGGAGTTGAACCCAGCTGTCGGTGTCTACGACATGAATATCAACATAGATAATAAGTTTTTTATTTCCTAACTGGGAGTTGAACCCAGCTGTTGGTGCCTATGAGATGTATATCTACATAAGTAATAAGTTTCTTATTTTGTAACTAGGAGTTGAACCCAGCTGTCGGTGTCTACGACATGAATATCAACATAGATAATAAGTTTTTTATTTCCTAACTGGGAGTTGAACCCAGCTGTTGGTGCCTATGACATGTGTATCTATAATACATAAGTAATAAGTTTCCTATTTTCTAACTGGGAGTTGAACCCAGCTGTTCGTGCCTATGACATGAGTTTCTACATAGGCAATAAGTTGCTTATTTTCTAACTGGCAGTTGAACCCAGCTGCTGGTGCCTATGACATGTGTATCTATAATACATAAGTAATATGTTTCCTATTTTCTATGACATGTGCATAGCTAAAATGTTTCCTATTTTGTAACTAGGAGTTGAACCCAGTTGTCTGAGAATAACCTATTTATTTGACACAGATAAATAAGGGAGTCTGGGAGTCGAATCCAGTTGTTATCAAATAATTTCAAACTTATTATTAGATAGGCTACAAGTTTCTAGTCCTCTCACAGGTAAATAAACCTAGTTGTTAGCTGACAGCATATACAGCACAGGCAAAATACCTAACATCCTTACCAGGAGTTGAACCTGATTGTCTATTAATATTTCCTACAGGGAAAGCATTTCTGATCCTCTAACCGGGAATTGATCATACGCAATATTCATAATATACCTCATCTTCTTTCTTGGACCTTGGAATCAAACCTGACCATCACAACTACTTGACCAGAGTTTATTGATAACCTTTGAGATAAAGAGCTATTATGGATTTAAAAACACAGACTGTAAATATATAAAATCTTAACTCGACATGTAAAAGAAGATTTAGATTTTACATTCTAACAGTTTAATTACACTCTGCCATATAGTGGTCTGAATATTTGTCGAAACAATATAAATTTTCTAAAATGAAAAAAAATATAAAGTTGTGAAAACAAGATTTTAAAAACTTTTTCTTAATAAAACTTTTGATATGTAATGTAACCATTACTATGCCTTGGCAATGAATAACACACAAATCACTGTTGAAATCACCATAAGGCATAGAATTATTTGCAGTTGTATCAAAACAATACATTTGACAGGCGGAATTGATCCGACGAAAACTTAAATTAAGAAGCACTGTCAATATCTAAAACTTTTGGATATACTTTATTGTCAAACTTAGAGGCTATTACTCACCGAACTGCTTGCGCGTACCAGGCACTAAACCCTTAAATTGGGTAAAAGCGGGAACAAAAACTAACCTCAACGCCTCATAACAACAACACTTTTTCACACTCTCACAATGAATCCACATAATAAAATAAGCCACTTATGCACAAACAACACTATTAAATGATAACTTATACACATTTTCACCTTTACATACTTACAAAATAGATAATAAGGATTTGACATATCTACGTTTTAAAATAATAGCACGATTGTGAGACGCTAAACACACTTTTATATAATATATTATATAGCTATCATGAATATGAAATCGCGAATCGCGGAAAACTGCATCTCAATGCCTCGTGAGAAAAAATATTAATAATAAACATCGTAAAACAACAGTTATTTGGCATCAAGAGAGTTATTTTGACACTATTGAAGTTTAGAAGTAGAACTTGAAGTATTATGACCAATTTCACGTTTTATAGTTTTTTTTTAACAGATACGTCGCATGACTACAAGTCTTTTGGTCCCGATGTTTGCGCATAATTTCTGTCAGTACCATTCAGAATAATGGCTAGTTTTATTAATATTTCTTTTAATTTCTTTATTAGAATTTAATAAGTTAATTTTTTTCATGATAAAAATATCATTGAATAGCCATTACATTAGTCAGTTATTATATTATAAAAACTAAACTCAAAAATTATAAAAACTAAATAATAAACTTCTAAAACATTGGTGAGCTAAAGTAACAAGAATACTTGGTAACATTTTCCTACTTAAGGACGTAATAAATAAAGTCGATAATATAAAAAGTTTCATATCTTTTAGGTCAAATTAACTTGTTTTAAGATTAAAAATAGTAAGTTTAATCATAATTATGACTGTTTTTTTTCTTTTGGTAGAAATAGTGTTTCCACAATATTATGACAAAATGAAACCCTTGGTAACCTGGAATCAACTTATACAATACAACTTATATTAACAGTAATATAATAATAAAATAACAGCAATTGTAAAAGAACTTTAAATAGAAGTTGATAGTAACAGTATTATTACCCAGATTAAGTTGATTACCGACATTGACTAGTTTCTTTAAAAATTTTTTTAGGAGAATAAATATTTTATCTTATTAATCCATTCAATAGATCCAACAATAATTGTCATCATTTTTCTTTCATTATTATTTATTTATAATAATAATAATTTGTTTACAAACCCCCCAGTATGAAGTCTGCTTTCTATGGTTTGCAGCTCCATCTATACCCATTTACAAGTAAATCGTCCTCTAATAGTAATTTAAAACATACATAAAATGATAGTTTCGTTATTTTTCCCTAGGTGGCATTATTACTGAAAATTATAATTTCGTGCCTATAAAATTCATATTATTATGATCGGTGCTTTTTGAGAACTTTTGTAAAATATTAATGATACCAGTTTATACAAACATACAAAATGTTATAAGAATAAAAATACATTTATATGTTTTAAAAAAGATTCCTTGCATCGGCCGGGAATCGAACCCGGGCCGCCCGCGTGGCAGGCGAGCATTCTACCACTGAACCACCGATGCTTAATATAAGTAGTGAAAATAAAATATCGTTTATGAATGATACAAATGTAAATATACTATACCAATGAAAAATGCCTATAATCTATCTAATATGTAAAATTCTCGTGTCACAATGTTCGTATACTCCTCCGAAATGGCTTTACCGATTTTTACCAAATTTTATATGCATTTTCAGTAGGTCTGAGAATCGGCTACTATCTAGGTATTTTTCATACCCCTAAAGGATAAGGGTTGTTCAACCTTATTTTTTTTTTTTTAATTTTTGGATGATTGTTTTTGTTTTTATTTTTTTATAATGTGGCATTAAAAAATACCTACAACCTCTGCTTTTTTTGTCAAAAAAATCTAGACCCGTGCGAAGCTGCGGGTCGCTAGTATAACTATAATTTATTTATAAGATATTTTTTTAGTATAGTGTATTTCAATCTTCGATCAACATTTAATACTATGTCAATGATTTCAATGTAATTTTTGATTAGCCATTCTTTATTATTATTATGTATTTATTTATCAGATAAAATAATCCATTTTGTTAGTAGAGACTTAGAAAACTAGTGTTAGTATACAAGTACAATATTATTATTATTTTTTTTTTATTGAAAAAGAACAAAATATCACGAGAAAGTCTATGTCGTCGATCCGAAACGACGAGTGTACGCACAAAGTGTCTCATGATAGGTGATGAGAGGTCATCTGCTACAGTTTTCAAGATGCTGTTCTGACTGCCCCGTACCCGGCTCAACAGAGAACCTGTTTTTATGTATGGAGGAAGTTATATGCATCGCACCTACGTTGTTCAGATATCGACATCAAACGTTATAATGGTACCTCTGTGGTTACCTAGGAACTATTAATTATTATTCTAGTAAAAGAAGGCATTGGTCTGCTGACGCGTCAGTTAATAATTGTATTGCATTGTATTCAGCTAAGTAATTACCTACAATAATCATAATTATTACTGTCGGTACTATAATACCACAGTATTATATAATACCTACAGTAACTCTCTGTGATTACTATTTTTGAATTTGTGTTATTTCTAAATGAAAACTACGATAATTATTAAATTGTAATAATAATTATATATTATTATTTATTATAGATTCATATTTTTTACTATCTAAATTTCTTAAAAGTAAAAAAAAGGGTTTATCTATTCATAAATTCTCTGAAGCTTTTCTATTCTAAAAAAATATATTTAAAGTTTCATTATCTCTGAGACAAAGTCCGATATAAATTTATTCATGTATATTTTTAACAAAACCTTTTGAATAATTTGTTAACGATTCGTTTATTACAAAGCTATCGTTTCAAACTTTCAAAAGCCTAGCTTTTCTTTACAATGCCATAATTACTCTTGTAATAAAAATGAAAATAAAATACTATTTTTAAAAAATATTACAAAATACTCATTTGTCTAGATAGCAACAGCCAAAAACGGAAAAATGTAGTTTTCTACAAATAGTCTATTTAGACTTAATTTCTTTTTTTGCCGTTTTTTCTGCGTCATTTGGTCTATTTCATGAGACTACGACAAATTTTTTGTCGCTCATGTACATATTTGTATATTTTTTTTCGTTTATTTCGAACTTTCTCTTTTTGACTGTTAGCCATCGAATTATATGTATATAAATTGCTATAAATGGCTTTTTTTCTGGAGCTGAAAGTTTTATAACTGTTCGTAGAAACTAAACTGTACACTAGTGTCTACAGTTCTATCTAATGAAAAAATCTAAGTAGCTTTCGTGGGATACGACAACAATAAACTATTTTTAAAGTAGGATTTTAAATTATGATTATTATTATACTATTAGGTGCTTTCGGGGAGTCGCTGTCAGCACCAACAACCAAAACGCTACCGATGCTGTCATCGACCCAATCGCGTGTCAGCGCCGCTTTCCGCCATTAAATTTGCGCGGGATTTTTGCACCGCGGTTGAAGTAAATATTTACCGGCGTAAAAACAACAGCATACCTACAAAAACGAATTGGAGTAATTAGGTGAGGATATTAACGACGATAACAGGAAATTATCGATGTGAAGAAAAATGATAAGTGAAACAGACACAGAAATGGGTCTACCTGATGCCTCACTAGGAGACTCGGGAATTCACTTTACGAATTACGAATAACGAATTCACTTTATCTTTATAATTATTATTAGTTGTTATCCATTCCTTTAGCCATCCTGAACCCAGGGCCGGATTTAGAGGTCTGGAGGATGTTAAATTATTTTTCAAATAAAAGGAACCATTTTTAAATATTTAAGAACTATATTTAATCATGTTTATACAAAGTACAGTAGGTAAAGGTAAAACAGCGAAAAAAAAAATGAAAGGAAAAGATGTTTACTAGTGTTTACTCGTCCTCGTAATTTGATTTTGTTTGTCTCTAGTCTCCCCTAAATCCGGCCTTGCCTGGATCTAGTATTATAGTAGAAGTGGGGAAGTGGGTGAATTAGTTGCAGTCTATCTTCTGTTATAAATCCAAATCAAAGGGATATTTATGGTAATATATTTGCAAAACATTACGATAAATATCCGTTTGATTGACACTATTTCTTACATTTTTTCCGAAAGGAATTCGCACAAAGGATATAATCCTCTCGGAAACACGAGACACGACCTCTGACACTGAAGGGTGTCGGATAACAAATTGTATGTCCATTTAGATAATAAATTTATTTTTCCCAAGTAACAGTATATTACTGAATAAATAAAGGAAGAAGACATTTTTTTACACGCTTTATATTAGCTTCACCTGTATTTATATCTGGAAAACGTAAATTTAAAATTACTTAAAGTTGCGTTACATCATTTATAGTGTATTACTTCTTCTTCGTCGTTCCCTCATTAATGAGGATCGCGACCATATCGTCGTTGCGCCTGCCAAATTCCATATGTGATTTTTTTTGATTTTTGGTGTTCGCACAAAAAATACTCTTCGTTTTATTCTCTATGTGTTACTAAAATCATTTTTGTGATATTCGAACTGGATATGAGTCTAACTAATTCCATATATGTTTTGACCGGTAAGAAAAGCTCCGTATGTGAATTAATAATACGTTTTTCGTAGTCTCCCAAAACTATACAAAAATCACATATGGAACTTGTCAGGCGCAGCGACGATATGTGAGTTGTCTCCATTTGCTTCTGTTCTGCGCCATTTCAATGGATCGTTGTAGAGTTTCCCCTGTTGCCTCTACAATACTTTTAGACCATCTAGTTGGAATTCGGCCCCTGGAGCGCTTTCCCTGCATCTGTCCCACGATCAACTGCTTCTCTAGCTCATGTATTTGTGATCGCATGATGTGCCCAAAGAAGCTAAGTTGACGTTCTCGGCATAGAGAGGTAAGTCGTTTTGTGATGTGGAGCTCTTGTAGAATAGATTCGTTTGTCCTCATGGCTGTCCATGGTATCTTAAGCATTCGTCTCCAACACCACATTTCAAAAGCGCTTATTTTGTCTTTGTCTCGGCTTTTGAGGCACCAGGTTTCAGCTCCGTACAGAAAAATAGAAAATACTAAGGAATGCACTAGACGTATTTTGGTAGCTCGACGTATACCCTTATTCCTCCAGATTTTCTCTAGGCTTGACATTGCGCTTTTAGCCATTCCTATACGACGGCCCAGCTCACTAGTACAACCGCCATCCTTTGTAATGAGGGAACCCAGGTAAACGAATTGTTCAACTTTTTCGTAGTCTTGGAGGGCTAGTGAAGGAGTAAGTTTGCGTTCCCGATCTACCAACATTATTTTAGTTTTTGAAACGTTGATTTTGAGGCCGAGTCTAACGCTTTCTTTTTCTATCCTTTTGAGGAGGGCAGCTAACTCCTCTTCACTAGATGCAATTACGGTCGTGTCATCTGCATATCTCAAGTTGTTTATTTTACGCCCACCTACAACAATGCCACCTTCCCAGCCCTCGAGTGCTCTTCTCATAATGTATTCACCATACAAGTTGAAGATTTTTGGTGACAAAATGCATCCCTGCCGAACGCCTCTTTCTGTGCAGAAGGGTTTAGATTTTTGATCTTCTAATCTAACAAAACATTTGCCATCCAAATATAGATTCTGTATGAGTATGATAAGATGTTCTGGGGCACCCATTTCTCTCAGTATTTCGAACATGGTGCTCCATTGGACACAGTCAAAAGCCTTAGCGTAATCAATGAAACATAAGGCCATAGGTATGTTGAACTCTCTGCATTTTTCTATCAATAGCCTGATGTTCAGGATTTGTTCGCGCGTGCCTTTTCCTGAAACAAAGCCTGCCTGTTCACTCGGAATTTGTCTGTCGACGAACGCAGCTAACCGGTTATTGATTATCCGAAGCAGTACCTTGCTGGCGTGAGACATCAGAGATATGGTACGGTAGTTTTCGCATTTTCGCGTCGATCCCTTTTTATGAAGAGGGATTATTGCTGATTGTGTCCAGTCTTCAGGCCATTGTGCAGTCTTCCATATTTTGTTACAGATCTGGTGTAAAATTGCAATGCCATTACTACCCATATTCTGTAGCATGGCGGCCGATATCCCGTCAGGACCAATAGCATTGTTCTTCAACCTTTTTACCGAGTTCTCTACTTCCGAAAGCAGTATTCCAGGTTCTTCTGTATACCCATTCCAATTTCTGTTTATGGCGTACCGTGAATCATCTTTATATAAGTCACGACAGTAAGTCCTCCATCTTTCCAGAACCAGTTCTAGGTCTGACAAGGCGTTACCTTTACTGTCTTCGATGATCCAATTCTTTGGTTTGTTGGGCTTGGATAGTTGTTTTACCTTTTTGAAAAGGTCTTTACTCTGGAATTTCTGAGCATGCTGTTCAATTTCCTCACATATGCCGTTGATGAAAATATCTTTGTCCTTTCTTATCATCCTCTGAATCGTAGCGTGTAGAACCCTGTACTTTTCTCCCCTATCATCAGATGAAACACTGTAAAATACTCAATTGCCAACACTACACTGATAACACAACACTTGAATCCATGGAACAATATTACTCGCACGCTTACAACGTCCGGCGCCTATGACGGCGTCCAGTCGACTGACTCCCACCACGCACTACAGTACACTACATCGCAGTCGACTGACTCCCCACCAAGCGCTACAGTACACTACATCCCTTCCTTGTTTTACTATTAAATCCAACTTAATTCAAAATGGAAATAGACAATCCATCATCACTTTAATAACATGTTGATGCATAATTATACTGATTTTAATTATTACAACATATTTAAATAATTAATATTTTAACACAAATTATAAACATCGTCATTGTCATCTGATGAACTTTTACTATCTCTATTTGCGATTGACCATCCCCGTTTCCATCCTTCTTAAGGTGAACAACGTTCCTGCGGCACTCCCTCCCAGTTGAAGTCGTTTCCAACTCTTATATCTTCACCATTGACAACCGCCACTGCACGAAATTCCGAGCTAAAAGAGGTCAACTTGTTTTCCTGTAATATGTTCTTAACGCAACTTTTTTCCGACTTCCAAGTTATACTCTTTACCCTTCTCTTTCATTTCCTTATATATCTCTTACCTCTGAATCTACTGCTTTATATTCATTATCCATTGCCGTAGGCACTTTATCTCACAACTGCCTTTGAAAAAACACAGTTCAGCAGGAGTCTTTCCGGTAGTGGTGTGTGTCCTCTTTCCAAATTCTCTTCTAACCAATCCTTAATCCCTTAAATATATCCCTATTCTGGCGTTCAACCTCTCCATTCATCCGAGGCCAGTAGGGAACTGCGTTATATAAAACAATGCCGCACTCCTCACAGTTTTCTTTAAATGCCTCGCTCCTGAACTGGCCACCGTTATCACATGTTAATGTTGCTGGACAGCATCGACCACAATAGTCCACCAAAACAAGGAGGTAATGGCCTGATGGTAGCGGTCCCAAAAATTAAACGCAACGTCAATCCACGGTTCAGTAGGAAGATCCCATCTCTTAGTTGGATGTGGAGGATTGGGCGCGGAGATTGGAGCACACCTCTTACAATCTCCAACCCAATCTTAAGCATCCCCATATATCCTTGGCGACCCCAATTTAGTTAAGAGGCGGGTCCCCACTGCCTCCATGTCAGGATAGCCCCAATCGCCTTGGCATTATGAGTTTACCACCTTGAACGGCTACATTACCTTCGACATGGGTAACTCAGCGAAATTCCCCGCGCCAACTCAGCAACTCAGGCGCAGTGTATTGCGTCGCTCCTTGAGTCAACTCAGAATTGCGCTTCGACGCAACAAAATGGGACGCGCAAAGCGAGCAGTGAAACGCACGCAACGCCACGCTCATAGTTCACTCAGTGAGTGAGTACTGCGCCGTGCGCCAACACATTATGAATGTGTGAGCTGACTCACCCTGCGCAGTGAAGCGTGCCGACACAATTGCGTGGCGCAGCGCAGTGTTACCCATGTCTACATTACCCCGATAGAAGATCTCTGACTGAAAGGGCCCATAACCATTTGTAGCTCCAGTTATCCCCGCAAATTTTCCTTCTTAAGGCCATAATTTCTTCATCTTTTTTTCGACTTTGCCTCGATTTCATACAACGGCACTGCAACTGCGGATTGGCAGCACTGCTTCCAACAGTTAGCGAGACTCCTGCTCTCAAAGCGAGGACCAAGATGATTAACTTGCACAAGGACTGCTCCCAATCCACCTGGAAACGCGGCGGCGACTGTCTGCTTCCCGTGCACTGGGCTGAAATATCCAAGAACTGGTACATTTGATAGCTGCTGTTGAAAGTGGGAGATTCCCTCCAAAGCCCGTGTCACATCCACGCAAATCCAAACCCCATCACTCTCGTTGAGGCTTGGCACCATTGGAGAAACCCATGGTGAAGATCCACTGATATCTTCAATGATGTCGGCTTCTTGGAGTTCTTCAAGTTTCATATTAACTTTTTTCTCTTAAGTCTAAAGGAATTGGTACTCATCGGCCCAACATCCACCCAAATAGGCATCAAGATTGTCACGTCCTTGAATTTGGGTAACGAACCATTGTTATTTACCGAAATGCCAACCCTGAGTACACGGAGGTCTATCGCAGATTTCTTCCCCAAAAGATCCCGTGCGCCATCACTTATAATATAAAATGTGGACACCTTGACGAAACCACCATTAACCATTATGACAGCATCGGATGCACCAATGACGTCCAGTGATTTGTGGCTCCCACAAGGTAACAGCATATTTCCTGGCCTCATATTTGATTTGTCATCTTCACTCTGTGACTCCTCAAACCTCTACCATATTCCGTCCGAAATTATATTACATTCTCTGCCTGAACGAATCAACATATCTACAACCACCCCACAATTGACAACAGAATCATCATCCAGATGGAACACGAATTCCCCTTACCAATATCATTTTGGGGCCGTTAAATTTAATTCCCTTTGTCTTCTCATTTCCATCGTCTACTCTAGAATTTAGTCTTCGCTTCTGTGCTTTAGTTTTAAACTGATCTATAATGCCTGTTAACCCACATTCCAAACATTTTCTGTCTCTAGCCAGGCACGCGCCATCAAAAGACAGATCCAGCCCACTACCATTAGAAGCAAGCCCTTTCCGACTGTCGAGGCAGAACTCTTTTTTTGCATCTACTTTACAGACATCCGACTTATCAACCTCAGCCGCCTTATTCTGGCCAGGCTTCTCGGAGTGTTTCAGCTATCCACCGATAGCCTTCAGTGTAGTAGCGATGTTAATTACCTCCTGATAGCCGCAATTTCATCCCCTCCTGCCAAGATTTTCTTTCCCGATTCTGCACCACGATCCTCCTCCATAATTCGATCAACCAAATGTTCTTCCTTAGCTGCCAATAATATTTCTCCTTCCTCCCGCTTCATCATTCCAAACATGTAGTATCGGCTCTGTTTAGGTGAACATTATTCATTCATCTTTTCCACTGCAACCTGATAGACATCAATTCCCTCGCCTTCAGCACCAGCTCCCGGTAAATTGTAGTAGACCTCTTGTGAAGCAAGTCCACCAAAGTGCAGAAGGGTAGCTCGTTTCCTATGATTTGTAGCAATACTTGCTGTGATAAACCACACTTTCAAGGCCCTTCGCCACCTCTCCCATCAGAACCCGACTGACATCGGATCACCCTCACTATCAAAATTGTCCAAGCCACAATTAGGCAATGTTGCCCAAGCCACACTGGGCGATCCACAACAACACTTGATTTCCATATCATCAGCGATTACGAAGACGACCAAACTGTCCAATACCGCTATCTCCCTTTATTAGGGTCTGTCCGATCCAACCCATCTTCCACACTCAGATTCACCCCACAAACATATATCCCGAACAGGATCCCTCACATCGATCCCAAAAATCATGGCCATTCACGCCGACCTTCATATTAACCTTTCATAATACAGTCTTTCATATTGACTTTTCATAATATAGTCTTTCATATTGACGTTTCATAGTACAGTCTTTCATATTGACTTTTCATAATAGTCTTTCATATTGACCTTTCATAGTTCAGTCTTTCATATTGACTTTTCATAATATAGTCTTTCATATTGACGTTTCATAGTACAGTCTTTCATATTGACTTTTCATAATAGTCTTTCATATTGACTTTTAATAATATAGTCTTTCATATTGACGTTTCATAGTACAGTCTTTCATATTGACTTTTCATAAATCGGTCCTTCATATCGACCGTTCATAATGAAGTCTATCATATTGACTTTTCATAATACAGTCTTTCATATTGACTTTTCATAAATCGGTCCTTCATATCGACCGTTCATAATGAAGTCTATCATATTGACTTTTCATAATACAGTCTTTCATATTGACTTTTCATAAATCAGTCCTTCATATCGACCGTTCATAATGCAGTCTTTCATATTGACTTTTCATAAATCAGTCCTTCGTATCGACCGTTCATAATGCAGTCTTTCATATTGACTACAAAATTACAGTCTATCATATTGACATCACAGACACCAGTTAATCATTTCAATCAATCAAAATATAGTCTCTCATATTGAACTTTTTTTTTTTTTTTTAAATACAGTCTCTCATATTGACTCTAAAATTAGTCCCTGTTAGTGACCTCACAGAAACCAGTCTGTCATTATTAAACTTCCAAAGTATAATCTCTCATATTAATCTTACACAATGACTGTCATATTAATCACTCCTGCTAAAAACATCGCCTAAAATTCGTCTACATTACAATACTTATACATTTTTTTTTTTTGTTTTTTTTTTCTTAATTTCCTTCTTTAATAGTTTACACATTTCATAAGTACGTAGGTACTACAATAATTTACCATAAAGTAATCATTAGCAGTGCACCAAAAGCAATTTTTAAAGTTAAATAATCGATATAGTAAGTACTATATTTGAGTTCAGAACATTTCTTCTAAACATAAAATTTCGATAATAATCATTTGGAATTTAAATAGTACATTCAGTCTGTATGTTTTCGATTTACACTTTCATCAACTAAATCAGATGCTTACAAATTTTATGTTTAATTTTGGAATGTAAAACTGATCAAATTTTAAATTCGACAACGTATTATCTACTGTATAAAGAAAAATGCTTACGTATAATTGTAATCAATTGACAACATTTAATAACGCATTGTATCCTCTCGATATTTATTCCCGGCAAAAGGAATGCAGCCTACCGGCATTTAAATTCATTGTTTAACATTGGATCAAATTAATAAGATTTCATTTCTCTCTTCTTCCATTTGCATACATTTTACATTTTTATATTATTACGAAATAGTAAAAAGAATTGTAAACTTACATTTTTCCTCGTCGCCACTTGTAAAATACTCAATTGCCAACACTACACTGATAACACAACACTTGAATCCATGGAACAATATTACTCGCACGCTTACAACGTCCGGCGCCTATGTCGGCGTCCAGTCGACTGACTCCCACCACGCACTACAGTACACTACATCGCAGTCGACTGACTCCCCACCAAGCGCTACAGTACACTACAAACACCACCTTCTTTTAAAGCTCTTCTTTCTTCTATCATTTTCCAGGACTCGTCGCTAATCCATTCCTTTTTCCTATTGGCAAAGTTGTGGGTCTTATTTATATCTTCAGTGGCAGTGATTATTTCCCGTTTTAATCTAGTCCAGTCTTCATCACTAGCATCAAAAGGGTCTGTTTCTAAATTTGCCAGCTTTGGTTCAATTGTTTTTCTAAAAAGATCCAGAATGGGCTTAGTGAGAGGTATGGTATTCCTGGGCTTAGGGTGGATTACCTTGAGACGCACACGCAGGTCAGCAATCAAAAGCTGATGGTCACTCCCACAGTCAGCGCCTGGTAAAGTTTTGCAGTTAGTGATTGATGAACGCCACCTCGACTTAATTGTGATGAAATCTATTTGGTTTCTGTACTTCCTACATGGTGAAGTCCATGTGTAAAGTCGTCTCCTGTGTTGTTCAAACCATGTGTTCATAACTGATAGCGCATTTTCTGTACAGAAGTGCAAAAACTTTTCACCTCTGTCATTTCTTACTCCTAAACCATAGTTTCCGACCACGGTGCCATTGAAGACTTCACTGGTTGTTACTCCGATCTTTGCATTCCAGTCTCCTTCTATTATAGATATTTCCCTTGATGGTATGGAATTCAGAAGGGTTTCCAGGTTTTATAGTGTATTAAGCTCCGATTAAATAACAAAGGATTATGTTATAAACAATGTTTAGGTACTGGGGTTACTAATTTGAAAACATTTATTTTTATTACAGAGCAGTAATACTTACATTATGTTGTTTTTTTTAATCTTAAGGCAACCCAAGCATTTATATTCTGACTAGGGGACTCGGGATTTCTTTATTTTAATTCATTTCATTTCATAGACACTTAATTATGACAATCCGCTCCGGCTTCACAAGGGTGCAATGTATCAGATCATGATAATAAAATTGGTCGAGTAGTTTTATATGGATAATTTTCCCCGTTTTTGCAACATTTTTCACTGATGCTTCGCTCCTATTGGTTGCAGCGTGATGTTACTCGTATATATATAACCTAAAGCCATCCTCGATAAATAATTGGACTAACACAAAAATAAATTTTTCAATTCGAGTCCCTGAGATTAGCGCGTTCAAACAAACAAACTCTTCAGCTTTATAATATTAAATTATTAGTATAGATAAGGTATGCAACATATTTAATCCTGTGATTCCACAATGAAGTTGTAGGTATGTGGAAGAAAATTATGAGAAGCGCACGGTAAGTACATACCTACTAGTTTTCCAAGTGTTAAGAAGCGGGTGTTTGAAGTTTAGTCATGACTGGCGGTTGTAAAACTTACATCTGCGTCTTAACAGTACGAAATAAACTGTCAAAGGAAGTCAAAGTTGGACAGTTAGTGAGAAAATCAGACTACAATCCCGCATTTGTCATAAAGTCTTATGTTCTCATTTCAATTTTGTCAGTTCACCTTCTGGCGATGATAACGTCGAACTTTAAACTAAGTTACAACTAACTTTACAAAACTTTATATCATATACACGTGTGAATTGATAATAAAGATATATAAAATCATGTGGTCCTATTCTTGCTTATGTAAAACCAACTACTTTAGAGCGGGATAGTTTTTATACTATCTTGTGAGATTCAGGTGTCTTGTAAAATAAATCGCAACTAAATATAGATTAACAACATGACGCCCCATTAATATCTTCCAGGTTACAAAGTATTTTAAATAAGACTCATGTATTTCCTCGTTATTACTAATGAGATAATTTAAATTCATATATTAGAAAATTGTTTACCAAGGGAGCAAACCACTATTTTTAAAGTGAGAGTGAATCCAGAGTGGAGAGAGGGTTTCAGTGTCGCTCCTGAGATGGACACACTACTTTAAAAGTAGTCACTTCTATGAGAAAATCAGTAAATGCTACTCATGAAGTAGAATTATGTTTATTTATTTACATAGGAACAATAAGAACCAGAAATATAATTTATTTTTAAACAATTACGAAGGATCTTTTTGAACAAACAATAACAAAAGAAATAATGCGTTTCACGCATTTTTACTTCTACAGAAACTTTTTTAATTTGGTCCGTGCGCGGATTATTTTTTTACAGCCAGTAACGTTTTCATACAATATATTTTACTAAAAATACGTAGCGTAAAAACCACTTATAGTGGCTAAATATTGACTGCAGAAAATTGCACCATCCATCTTGGAAACAATTTATTCATCTACTCTTAGATGATAGATCGATAGTTGAACAGAGACCGAGCTTATATTTTCTAGACTTGTATCCCGAGATTAAGACACATGCCTGTCTATAACACTAATATTATAAAGAGGAAAGATTTGTATGTTTGTAACGAAAAAACTCAAAAACTATTGGACCGAATTAAAAAATTATTTCACCAATAGAAACCTACATTAATAATAATAGATAATAATAAATCGCGTTTTAAAAATTATTTTATTTAAATGTATGATACTCGCATGAACAAAAGTCAATATTAGTAGTGCCATACCATGCCATGTTTGTACTCTAGGTTAAGGTGTCAAGGGTCCGAATTCCCAATATATATTGAAACTTGTAATGAATTTCAGTAACAAAAAGTGAAAGCATAGTCAGAAACTAATCGTCGGAAAGGTCTTGTTTTTGCTGAAATTGTGCGAATGGGAATCGTAACAATTTCGACCGCACCTGGGACTCATAAACTTATATTATCGTCAGCTTTTTGTTATTTATTTCCGATACTTGAAATGTACATGCGAATTTTGAATTACACTTCCTTTTTTAATAGGTATAATGCGGGCAAATACAGTTATTTTTCAATAAATAAGCACTTTTCTCTTTATGTTAGATGTCGACGGACGAGCATGGGGTTTACTTGTTGGTAGGTGATACCTCAGCCACAGAACATTAGTCAATGATGCGCTGTCGACACAAATTTTTTAATTCAGGCATTCGGAAATTCAAATTTCAGAATACTGAGATTGAGACCGAAACGTGCAATGTTTCATTTCACGGTTTTTCCATCTATGAACGGTGGTTCGTTACCCGGTCGGAATTTCGGCAACCCGGGCAAACAACTTCAAAACAATATTGTATTTATATATACTATAATTATTACATTTTACTTACGTGTAAATGAGAATTAACAGTGAAACAGCAACAGAAATGTGTCTGCCCCTAACCCACTGGGAGACTGGAACTTGAATTAGAGATCCTACTTAAAATATACCTACTTCAAACTTCTATTCGTTCATTGAATGTACGCCACCAAAAGTAAGAAAGGAGGTTGAAAAAACAGGATACTAAATATAGATTGTTTACTTAGATGTGGCTTTTGTTATCGTCAGTACTAGGAGGACCTTGGCCCGAAATAATTGGACTTCTTTCATGTCAACAAAGCACAAACAAGGACGATATATTGCGGGTCGTAGGGCTGTAAATTATCTAAATTGCTACAAATTAATTATGGCTGCTAAGTATATCGAAAAAAGCAACATTTCTGGAAACTTTGAGACCCTACTGCTGTTCTTATATGAAAACTAGAATTCTTATACCTACTTGTATTCCTCTTTTTTTATTATGTCATATATCGACAGACGAGAACAGTGGCGGCGTAAGACCTAAATGTTATGTGGGCAAGATTCATTTTGCGGGGCCCTCTGACAGCGCAAAAAGTTACATACTGTAACCCAGTTACCCGGACACATTAAAATTCCATAGTTTCCCATTACATCTAGAGATAAGCCTACCACTGTAACAATAGTTATAAAACTCTTTACTTTGTATATTTAACTTGAATTAAATCAGTCATGTATTAACACTTGGATGGAGCAGTAGCTCCGAAGTTTCATTTTAAAAACTCTTCTGCCATCGCTCCCAATAAAACGCGATCGCGGCTTTTAAGTAATGCATAAATGTTCGGGGCGCGAGGCCCCCTGGGTCGCGAGGTCGTAGGCGGTCGCCCAGGTCACCCACTCCTTACGCCGCCACTGGACGAGCATGAGGTTCACTTGATGGTAGGTGATACCTCAGCCACAAAACATCAGTCAATGGTGCGCTGTCGACCTACTTTTTACTTCGAGCATCCGGAAATCCATAGACTGGAACCGAAACGCGCAACATGCACTTCACGGTTTTTCCATCTATGAACGGTGGTTCGTTACCCGGTCGAAATTCCGATAATTCTCCCACCCAATTGGCTCTTGCAATTGGCTCTTGCGCGGTGCGGAGGACGGCTGTCAGCCGTCAGCCTGTGCCGTTTATACTGGTTGAAGGACCTGTCCTGCTTCTACAGTTTGAAGGTTATTGGCGTTATAGAATTCCGTTTTGTGACTTAGGTCCAATGAAAGCTCGAATTCGGAATGTTTAGCTTTACAGTCAATAATATTTAGGTAACAAATAATAAATTGTTCTAGTATCATAATTTTATATAAATACTACTGTTTATAAGTACTTATTAATTTTTTAGCCGCAACACATTATAAAAGTATCATACTTCCAGAAGTTCCCTAGAGTATTACGTAATCGCAATGGAGTCTATTTTAGGCTTCTATATAAATAAGTATATAACATACATTAGATCTAATCCACGTAACATACTTTATAAATAAAATGGAATAACCAAAGGAAATAATACGATAAATTATTTAATAACTCTTTCAGACACATTCGATATAAATATTTATTAACCTTATATTTCGAACAGTGAAGGGAACACAAGACAAGTCTGGAATTTGTTATTTGCTTATTTTTATTCAGTAATCTTTATTATACGAGAGAATTTTTTTTAAAAACAACTTATTTAGATATACATCTTGGTGGCCTTATCGCTAGGCAGATTTCTTCCAGGTAAACCATAAATAATAGGAAAAAACATATTGGTTAGGTAGGATTGCGAGAAACAATTGAATTAAATATCTTCTTCATAATTATATTGACTAAACCATTCACGTAGTATTAAGATGGGTCACAGGTTCGAATTTCACTCAATATATAATTCAAATATATAATGTAACTGTCTGATTGGTGACAAAAAGCGATTATCAAAAAAACCTTGTGCATTAAAAAATACATATGTATATGTGCCAATTTTCTTGATAATCGGTTAAATGCCGATGGAGTTGAGCGATTTCATATACGAGTATACAAACATCATCATTCTCAATAAGTATGAAATTTTAACAGTTTAGGGACAAAAGTACCTACTTACCTACAGCTAAGATATACAAAGAATACATCACAATTACAATATAATTACGACGATATTCTTTGTAAGGATATCTTAGGTATTTCTGTCACTTTTAAAATTAAATAATTTCATACTTATTGAGAATGGATGTTTGTATACTCGTATATGAAATCGCTCAACTCCAACGCCGTTTAACCGATCATGAAGAAAATGAGCTGAGCAACAGCCACTAAAATTATATACGTATAGTATAAACAATATTTTTTCATGAAGAATGTTATCCAGTCAGCTAGCTAAATGTGGGTTCTAGCACTGAATCCTGGATAGATGAAATAAATTGAATGAAATAACATTCCAGCTAATGTACTTAACTATTTACCCGGTGAAATCTTTTGTGAGATCGCAGAAGTCAACCACGCTGCGAAGATTAAAGATTTTCGAACAGAAATTCGAAATACGTTTAAGATCAATTCGAGATATTGGCGAATTCAATAAATATGAAGCGGGATTGCTAAAGTACGGGATTTTTTAGATATTTAAGTACTTTTTCGCTCGCAAAATGTATCAAGATTTTATAGAAATTACTATTTATATTATAAATGTTTTGACGGTTTGTGTTCTTTAACTCAAAAACGAAACGATGGATTCTTTTCTTTTATTTATGTATGAAAAAAAAACAATAATTTTAAAATTATATACATGAACATCTGTAGCTAAGGTGTGTGAAATCCTAATAAACATTAAGGACTTTCTCAAGTTTGAATAAAACAGATACATTCTGTGCTTAAAGCTTATAATACTATTCAGCAGTTCTCTTGAAGTTTAAAGTTCTAACGAGATGAGCTGTGTAAGTTTAAGACTCTCGTTACTTAAGAGAAGTTATGACATTTCAGATGTAAGCTGTATTACATTATTTATAGTTACGGAAATAAAAAAAAAATTATGCTATGTAAATCAGACTAAGGTTTTTTTAAATGAGATGAATGCACTAGCCCCACGCGAAGTGTAATACGGGAGAGTGTGGAGCAGCTATACAAAACGATTCGTGTCATCCTTTATTATAAGGACCTGTAAGGAATGGAACTCCCTGCCGGCGTCCATCTTCCCGCCGAGTTACAATCTGGGTCGCTTCAAAGCAAGTGTGCATAGGTTTTGAATGAGCAAGCGTGTTCCATCTTAGGTCGCGTTGTCAGTTCCCATCAGGGGAAACAGCGGCCAAACTCTTGTTCAACAAGAAATAAAAAGTTCCAAGCCTCTCTGCTAGTCAGAGAGGCCAGACTAAGGCCTGTATTCCAAGCCGTCACTCAAGTCGTAATCTATTCTTGAGAACTGTCAATATGTAAAAATTCTATCGAGAAAAAATGGTTTGACAAGTCTCAAAACTAGATTCAAAACTGAGACACGTCATGGAATATGGGCCTAAGGTTATCTACACAAAATCATTTTTACCACCATGAGTGTTACTACTTACCGTCAGCTGGGATGCGATCAAACAGTCTGTAATAAGTTAAAAAAAGTAATCTCGAAAAATTTCAACAAAATCGGTTCATTTATTTATTAATTTATTTATTTATAACACTTTTTTGACACCACATTAACAATATATAACTTAAATACTAATATACAGATATATTATACTATACTACTATATAGTATATATTATACTATATAGTGATCTCTTCCAGACAACCATTTGTTATATGAATAAAAGAGAAATAATAAATTAAAAGGGCAAGATAGTGTCAAAAATATACATAAACACATACATATATGTGGGATTTAGATGATTATTGAGAACGAAGCTTCACTTTTTAACCACGTTTATTATTATATTAAAACAGTACACCAACGTCATACATCTTTTCGTCTTACCACTTATTCTTCAATTCTCCTTTTACATTTGACTTGACACTACTAACTCAAATCTGACATCTTACATTTAAAAAGAAACTAATAACAAAACTTATTGTTTAATATTATTCCACACGGCCGTCCTGTTCATTCATCTGCCCCAGATGAATCGTCTTCCGGTGATATCCATGGCTTCATAAAATCAGCTGAGGTGGTTGTATTATACGGGCCTTCGTTGATACCAATCTTCTTCACAACATATCGATCATTTCGATTACGTTTTACAATTTCATAGGGATCCAAATATTTAGGATATAATTTACTTCCTTGTGAGAACTGTGTCTTTCTTATGGCTAGCAAATCCTCAATATTATAGGTTTTTGCTTCTCTTCGCTTATACTTATAGTTTTTTATGTTCTCTTCTTGTATTTTCTGTATTGATTCTTTAGCCTTTTCTCTTTTCTCAAGAGATTCTCTCTCTAAATTCTTTAAATCAAGGGACCTGAATAACTTTGCCTCCTTTAACTTATCTATCTGATCTTCTATTATGGGTAGGGGAAATCTTTCTTTGATGACTTTCTTGTTTAATCGTCGATAGTCTTTACACAGTCTACGTGATCCATCTTTCTTATTAGCCAGAACTACAGGAGAGGCAAAATCAGATTTACTAGGTTTTATTATTCCTTTATCTAACAATTCTTTAACTTGAGTATTCACTGCATTCATTTTTAACGGAGCCTGGCGTCGAGGATTTTGGAAAACTGGATCCTCATCGGTGAGTATTATCTTCAGTTCAACTTTACTTTCCTTCTTCTTTTCA
The DNA here is from genome assembly GCA_905404175.1 of Anthocharis cardamines. NCBI lineage: Eukaryota > Metazoa > Arthropoda > Insecta > Lepidoptera > Pieridae > Anthocharis > Anthocharis cardamines. The sequence continues at coordinate 10,410,744 of FR989959.1, forward strand.
TTAGGTTTATACTCTTTACACATCTTACGAATCCTTTCAGCGTATTTAGAATCTCCTATATCATATTGTTGTTCATTGTCCTTTTCTTCTATTAAAAGTGTGAGATGGTCAATCTTCTCTAGAAAAACACCTTCGGAAGTAAAACACGCTTCAAAATCTCTAAGGATAGGATTTCCAAGCAATATAGTTACGGGTATCTCTTCATCTTTCACAACATGAAACTTAATATCTGTGTAGTAATTATCAATTTGTACATTAGCTGTAAACATTCCTTCAGTGTAAACCTTCTTATCCGCAATTCCTGTTATACACGTTGATTCTGTTTCATAATTTTCAATTCCTTTTTTAATCTTCTCAAATTCTGATTTCGTAATCAAGTTAACGTCACTTCCTGTATCTATTATAGTTACAAAGTCTTTTCCATGAATCTTTATCTTTGTATAAGGTACTTTCTCTTCTACTTTATTTTCATTCTGGATATTCAGCGTTATCTTAGGTTTATTTGCACATTCAGTTGACTTGTGACCAAATTCATTGCATTTAAAGCATTTGACTCCCTTTGAACACGTGGTAGATTGATGATCTGGGTCACCACAGTTAAAACATCTTTTCACATGATTTATCTTACGGGTTAAATTATGTCCAGCTGATTGATCAGATTGTGCTGATTTGTTAGGCACCTTCTTTCTAAACTCACTGTAAATTTCTAATTTCTTTCGAAAATCTTTAATGTCTGTAGCACCATATAAAATAATTTTATTGGTTTCTAAATCACGTATGCCATCAATTACATACTCAATCAGTGCAGCGTCTTCGACTTTGCCATGAAGTGCCAATTCTTTCATAGACAAGAAATATTGTTGATAGGTTTCGTCATTCTTCATTTTACGCGATGCAAGATTCTTGTGTATAATTGCGCTATTAATCTTGGGACCAAATTCTTCCTTAAGTTCCTTCTTTAGATTGACGTAGTCTTTTACTCTTCCTAACGATCGTAAAAATAGCTTGGCAGTTCCATCTAGAAGTCTCTTTGCATAGATCAGCTTCTCAACTTTTGTCCACTTCATGATTTGTGCAGTATCTTCAAATTCATCGATAAATGTTTCAATAGGAAAGGTGTCATCGCCAGTAAAAACGTGCATTGACTTCTCCAAGTCATTAAATGAAATTTTAACATCTAACTCTTGTTCTTCATCTTCACTTTCTATACTATCTTTTTTCTTCGGCATCGTAGTTGTCAAACTTGTATTAAAGCTAGAATTCTTTGAATTACGCCTTCTGGTCGTCGTGCAAAATGTTGGTTTATTTGGGCTCATTTAGTCTTCAGTCTTTAGTCTTCCACAAAAAATGAATATCTTTTTTTAAAGTCCAAATTCAAAAAAAACATTTTCTATTACGACGGTCGGTAAAGCAGTTTACAACAGCAGCAATGCAATGGCGGCGAACCGGCAGATGTCATTTAATAACTCACGATTAAAATTCGTCTTCGGTGTTCGTTTCGCCTCAAATTTAATGTAATCCCGGACGAGCCCCCAAAGTTGTGGGATTTAGATGATTATTGAGAACGAAGCTTCACTTTTTAACCACGTTTATTATTATATTAAAACAGTACACCAACGTCATACATCTTTTCGTCTTACCACTTATTCTTCAATTCTCCTTTTACATTTGACTTGACACTACTAACTCAAATCTGACATCTTACATTTAAAAAGAAACTAAAGTGCTCGTCAGATAAGTCTGCGCGCGACGGGTGGCGTACCAAATATTGCCAGGTATAGAAAGCAAACTCTCAACCACTATGCAACACCAAAAAAATCACCAGCATTCTGAATGTTAATTCGTATTAGGTATACTTAGTATACAACAGAAAACAAATTTATATTTAGATATCACGTCGAATTAACTACTAAATTTGACGTGATGTAACAATTTTATTTGTAAATTTCAATTAGTTTTAGGGTGATGAATAATAATTACATACTAATACTCAGTGAAAATATATATATTTTTAATTTGTTACATATTGTAAATGAATAACTCCTTATTTACCTGCTCCATAAGAAATATTTACATAATCTACAATTAAATAAAACAACACCAAATTTTATATATATATATATATATATATATATATATATATATATATATATATATATATATATATATATTTAATGTAAATCATTTATCGAGAATATAGCAGAACTTCTAAATTTTGGATAACTATGGTCCATCAGTGGGTCAATCTTTCCATTCTATTTTCACATGTTTCAGATTCACTTGACTCGTTATTAGAAGAGTTTAAAGTTTTGCTGTCACTTGCATGATCAATTATAAATTTGTCCAGTTCTATGTCCAAAAGCCTGTCAGATTCAAAATATTGGTCTACGATTTTTTCAACATGCTGACACACATTATCGAATTAAATGCCGCTTCAGATTGAAGATATTTCACCTGTGGCTTGATTTAAATTTTTTTCCACAATACGTATTTTTTTTCAATGGGGTTTTAATCCTAAAACAAACTAAATCATTAACCAACAACAAAGTAAAAATATGTATCGTATAAAAATACCCCACATAAAGACATAATACCATGTACTGGTCACCCCAAAAATTACCTGTCAAGTAATAAAAAAGTTTTGAAAATGGTACAATCGGCCCTTTATTTTGCCGTTCTGCTTCATAAGCACGTTTTACTTTCAATATAACATCTCTACCAGCACTTTTTATAACCTTAGGCATGATGATTACCAATAAAATCGAATAAAAACGCCACTGCTGCACACTAATTCCGGAAAACAATATGACGGAAAGAAATTTAGTTCCAATTTTTGCCGCGCGCAGACTTATCTGGCGCGCGGTATAATAACAAAACTTATTGTTTAATATTATTCCACATATATACTACACATACAAACCAAATTCATATAGATACTTATAGTAAAAATTAGTTAAATAAATAAAAGTGACAAAGAATACATAAATAAAAAGTGGCAATAGTTTACATTCCTGATATTAGAATAATGTTGATGGATACAATACTTGATATCATATAGAGGATAGATAATAGTTTTTAAGTAGATTTTTAAAAATGGCTAACGATTGTGCTTGACGGAGAGTTGCGGCAATTGATTCCAAAGAGTGATGGCAGTAATGGTGAAGGAAGAGTGATAGCTATCAGATTTATGTAAAGGAACATGCAGTACATGCTTTGCAGCAGAGCGCAACGAGAGCTCATCCTGAGACCCTAGTAGCTCAAATCTGTCTTTAAGGTAAGAAGGAGTATTTGGATGAAAAATAATGGAATAAAGAAGGTGCAGAATGTGGGAATTGCGACGTAGACGTATAGGAAGCCAGTTGAGTTTCTTTCGGAAGAAGGAGATATGATCGTATTTACGTAGACTAAAAATAAAGCGAATACATACATTTCATTAATTGTAATAGATAGACAAAGATACAAATTCAGAAATATATAGTGCTTAGACCATCCTCATTCAGATTCAAGTTACACCTACGAAAAAAATATCCAGATAAGCAATTTAATTACTTCCTTTTTGAAGAGGCTGGAAAGATACTCGACACAAGACTCCTTGAAAAGATTTAAGAGCAACGGGTATGAATTGCCGTCATTACTGAGAGCTGTGAAATTTTCATAGTACAATTTTTTATTATGTTTTATGATATATATTTTATTTAATGACAAGATTTCTATTCCATACTAGACCAGATAGAGTATTGGAACTGTTAAAGACTGGCCCCCTCTCCTCTATTCACTGTTTACCAGTCTTATCACATAATTTCCTATTTAGCTCTATTTGGTTACCTCTATACACGTATTTTCAGTTCCAGAAACGAAGAATCGAAATGAAAGGTAAAATAGTGGCAATCTTCAGCTACTTGATCATCGAACAAAAAGCCCCTAATCATAATTGCCCAATTTTATATAGTTGAACTTTATGGCAAAGACATTCCTAATTCCATATTTGAAAATTTCCAAATTTCCAATTTCCTAGTCACTGATTAGGTATTCAATAGCGCAACATTGATAAAATCATTTAGTTTTCAATAGTAATCAAGGAACAAATTCTCATCTCATGATCATTTATTCGAATTCTGTGTCTGCTTCACTGATTAGTATCATCAGTTTTATCTGTAAACAAATCAATTTCATTCTCTATACTAATATTACATATAAAGAGAAAGATTTATTTGTTTGTTTGCTACGATTTAAATCAAAAACTATTGTACTGATCTTAAAAATTCTTTCACCAATAGAAAGTTACATTATGAGCGAGTAACATAAGTGTGTGTGTGTGTATAACATGTATTTAAATTTTTTGGGTATATTACATCTAAATTACACCCGTGGAAACATAGGCTTTTTTTTGTACATTGCAGCCGGGACAGATCGCTAGTTAAATAATAATAAAGCAGACTTAACCAAAACTATTTCATCGTACATGTAAATAGAGTTCTATATGAAAAAAATATCCTGTTTCCAGGACAAAGTAGCAATAAAATAGTGGGCCTAAGCAAAATATACGCAAACGTAGAATATAATAGGACCTTATCCAAATGTCCTCGGCGTCCTGAATAAGGAATGAGTCGTGGTCGAACGTTACTATTTATGATACTGAGTACCTTTTAAATAATTCTCCTTTATCTACATAAAGTTTATGATAAATAGTTTAGTCTGCGGTCACTCAGCTATGAAGTATTATTTGAATTCGTATATTTTATAGTTTGTACTCGGCGTTTTAGAATATCTTTCATTCAAAATAAAGCTTGTATTTCACATATAAATAATCAAAGGATTTATTAAAATATTCTTCAAGCATTTAACGACTATAATTATGATATAATATATATATTATATATATATATATATATATATATATGGATAATTAATTATTTTGCTAGAATAACGAACTATTGTCCATATTTAAAGCCGTGAAGTACAGAGGGACAACTTACAACTTACGAGAGTGTATTCGTCTGTCATTTGTATGCAATTTCAAATAATAATTTCTCATACAACACACAGTTTGATTAATTATACTTTTTGAGTTGTGTTCTGGTGTAGACTTTTTTTAATTATATTATTTAAATAGTGTATGTAAGTTTTTACTTTACACAAAGAAAGCATCTTATGCATCTATAAAGAAAATTTCATGTTTTAGCGAAATGAAGATATAAATACCGTTAAAATTAAAGTTTTATCGATATTTTTATCTCTGTTATCATTAGATCTGTTTCTCAAGAGCGTGAGGTATGTAGCAATAATGTGAATTGGAAATAAAATATTTGGCATAAATCACGTTATCACATGAATCTTTCGCTACAGGTCTTTATTGCTCTTATCCTTCTTGGAATTCGCTTGGCTATTCAAGAGCGACGACATTTACAAGGGGAAATAATTCGATATGTCTTTAGCATTTGTCTCCATTAAAGCCTCGTTTTTGTGGTAACGCCTCTACCTTAGAAACTAAGTTTATTATTACTAAAGTCATTAAAAAGTTAACTTCAGCTATTATACTTTTAGAGAATTATTTTAACATATTATGTTAAGTTGTACTCATTTCTTCTCGTTAAAATCCCATACTGTTTTAACCCAAAGTTGATGGTGTAATAAATTTCTCGTATGGGAAGAATATCGAAATGTAAATCGGATATCTAAACCGTATAGATGGAATACCGGTAGGTATAGCATTTTGGTTTAAGTCGATGTACATATTTGAAAAAGCTTGGATATATAAAATTGATCGACAAAAGTATCACCTTATTAATATTAGACATATAAATATTACATGTTATTTTGACGGGCTCGTTGGCGCGTTCGGAAAAAAGCCTGCCGTGCGCATCGACAGGTCGTGGGTTTGAATCGCACCGGGACGACATGTTTATAATTTTCTGTAATATGATATCTTGCGCCGAAGACAGCCACCGTGGGGTTTTAGTCGGTAAGCTCGACGTTCTTGACTTGCTTAGAGACTGGTTGCGAGAGTCCGATATAAGCCGTCGCCACCAAGGTGAAAATCGAATCGAAAAAAAGGAAATAATTTATGATATACCTTCGAAAAAAAATACTGACCTCACTGAGTTCTTCACTCATTAATAATCAACATATTTTGCTTTTATTTTTCATAAGGTAGCATTAAATATAATTATCAAGGCTATTAACAAGGATAATCCTTTTAGATTAGAAGGGATTTCTTGTATTCCTTGATTATTTTTACGACCTGGAGATTTTACTACTGCGAAAAATTACAGTTGAAATTTTTAGTGACCATAAGAAAACTTTCAATGAGCTTTAATAGCTAGCTAGCAGTAAATTGTAAAAAATAGTAATATAGGTAATAATATTTATATACATATATAATTAACTCTCCATCTATTTATATAAGGTACTACAGTCCATTGGGCCTTGGCATGGTCGAGTATTTTCATCATTTTTTCCTATCCCTTTTTTTATGTAAATTATCGACATACGAACATGAGGTTCACTTGATGGTAGGTGATACCTTAGCCACAGAACATCAGTCAATGATGCGCTTTCGAACATCTTTTTACTTCGAGCATTCGGAAATCCATAGATTAAAACCGAAACGCGTAATATGCACTTAACGGTTTATCCATCTATGAACGGTCGTTCGACCATCAAAATTATGGCACTGATACTCGTTTAAAAACTAAAATTATGAAATAAATCTAAAAATATTTTAAAGCCAAAATAAGGCAAATCGATTCAGCCGTTCTCGAAATTTTGTGAGACTACAAACTTCAATTCATATATATATATATTATATATATATACATATATATATACATATATATGTATATATACTTAGATATCTTCAGGTGCCTCTCTAATTAATGAAGGTTGGCGGTCATATATACAAGATACTAAAGCTAATGGCCTGTAAAGTATTTTTAAAGTAGTTTTAAACTCACTAGATAGTTTGATAAATCTTAGCGTACGGAAAATGGGAAAAGTTTACAAGCAACTTGCATTCTGTATTGATCTTTCTATAAAATCGACTTCTTTTAGTCACCTTAGCGGACGCTGTTTATATTTTAAAATATCGTGTTCGTTCTTGAGTTATGTATTACCTATTATATATTATGCTACTCGATTAGAAAAAAATGATAAACATTAAACTTTGAAAAAAAAAAACTTTTTTTATCAATATATTGTGAAGTTTTTTAGGAAAAAAACGTAAACGGCCACAAACAACGTAAATAATGACCGAAACGCTTGTTTCTCTTATAAATGCAATTTATAATAATTATTTGTCATGTTTTACACTGAGGGTTTGACGTAGCAAAGTGTTCCTTTTTATCTCTATAGGAAAATAAAATATTGAATTTATTCAACGACTTTTTAAAACATTTTTTGTACACAATTTCCATCCGACTACGACTGTATTTCCATCCGACTACGACCTCGTTGGTTTTAAAAAGCGAGCCTATACATTCTTGAAAGGCCGACAACGCATCTGAGACTTTTAAGTCGCGGATGTCTATGGGCGGTGGTGATTACTTACCATCAGGTAACCCACCTGCTCGGTTGTCCGCTCTGTTATAAAAAAAAACAATTATAGACAGCTGTTTGACCACCTGATAGTGAGTGATGCAGTGAGAATGGTACATCAAAACTGCCTAGAACGTGTCTGTTTAAGAATAATTAATCTGTGGCAGTCTAAAATGCTGACAAAACTGTTTTAATAGACAATATCCCTGATTGGTATAATAAACGGGCTTTAACTTGGTTATATCAATACCAAAGTCTCTAGAAACTTGTAAAATATTTCCACAAAGTTAGCTCAGAGTGAATTGCAGCGTATAATTAGGATGCTCTCTCCAGAGAGTTAATGAGGCTTGTAAGACGTTCTCTGAGAAATTGTGTAGATAACTGTATAAGCTTGGTTATATAGCATGCACTATTATTTAAAAGATACCGGAAATAAATTGACTTTACGAACGTCACGAAAATAATTCTGGTGATTATACGAGGGTGAATCAAAAAAATCTTGGAATCAATATTAAAAAATGCAAAGATTTAAATAATAATATTTTATTTTTCTACATAATCTCCCTCCAATGCAATGCATTTAGAATAACGCGTTTCTAACTTCCTTATTCCTTGTGAAAAAAAATTATTTTCTTGACTCTCGAAAAAGTCCTCTACGGCAGCTATAACCGCGTCATTATCGTGAAATTTTGTTCCACGAAATTCCTCTTTTAATTTTGGAAATAAGTGAAAATCACTTGGAGCTAAGTCCGGAGAATATGGTGGGTGGTCAAGGAGATTGAAGCCAGCACAGCGGATTGCGTTGAGCGCAACTTCCGATCGATGAGCAGGAGCGTTATCTTGAAGGAACAACACGCCCAACGACAGTTTTCCACGACGTTTTTCTTTAATCGCTTCACGCACTTTCGGGATTAAATTTGCATAATAGGGTCCAGTAATCGTCTGGCCTTTTGGCATGTAATCAATAAAAAGGATTCCTTCACTATCCCAGAACACAGAGAACTTTGCCAGCGGTAGGAGCAACTCGAAATTTCTTGATGGATGGAGAGGATGGTCGTTTCCAAGACATGCTTTGTCTTTTAGTTTCAGGATCAAAATGGTGGACCCACGTTTCATCCATGGTGACAAGACGACGGCAAAAATTATCCGAATCACGCTGGAACATTTCGAGATTACGCTTGGAAATTTCCAAACGTCGCTTTTTGTTTTCGTCGGTTAACATTCGTGGCACCCATCTTGCAGACACTTTTTTGAACCCCAGTGAATCAATTAAAATGGATTGAACGCTACCAAAAGATATCTTTAGGATCTCAGCTATATGTTTTATAGTCATTCTTCTGTCTTCCAAAACCAGATTCTCAACCTTTTTGACATTTTCTTCTGTAACGGAGGTTGAAGGCCGCCCAGAACGCGGGTCATCTTTACAGCTTGATCTACCTCTTTTAAATTCAGCCACCCAGTACGCAACCGTAGAATAGGGTACAGCATCACCCCCTAATGTCTGATGAATGTCCAAAAAAATTTCCTTCGTAGACATTTTTTTCAAACTGAGATATTTTATCACCGCACGTAACTCACTTTTATCCATAATTTAGACTTTTTAGCAACTCGTTGCACAAAAAAATTTATTACATGCGAACGAACTGACAAAAACAAGTGACAGTCTGCATAAATATAGTGTGATAGACACTCTTTAATTTGAATATCGAACTTGATCCAAAAAGGTTTCATATATATGCACTTCTAAGAACTTTTTGATTCACCCTGGTAATTATAGAATTGCCGAGTAGTAGGGCATGGGGTAAAATATTTTTTTGTGTCCATTTGGTGATTTTTTAAATTATTGTGTCCCTTCGATCCCGCTTACGTTAATTACGAAAAACTATGTTAAAAATTAACTAAATTACGATATTATAGATATGATTGCAATTGAAGGTTTTATTAACAGTAATAGCTAAATTAGCATAAATCAATATATAACTTATAATAATATATAAGTATAAATAAGTTTATAAATATACAATCGTATTTGCAAAAAAAAACTTTAAAATATCTAAAAGTGTTTAAATATTTTAAAGTTTAAGTAAGTAGTTTTCGTATGGTGAGTACGGAGCTTGATCGCTCGAAATATCTCGAAAAAAACCAATCGAACTAGACCATAAACATATTACTGCCAAATACTTTCAGGTATTTAAAAAACCTGGTTTTCGACCCTGGTATTTTACGGACTTGTAATTGAATTTGGCAAGTATATCTCATCGCTAGTATTTATTGATCAAAACGAACCTCCTATGTGAGGGGTCCTAGGGGAAGGGGGTATAATTACCAGTAATTACGGTTCAGTCGCGGTACAGCCAAACTGCATTATACTGCAGCTGCGATTTATTAACGCTATTCCCACGTTAATTCCTCGCTACAATTATTTTAAATCTAATTCTAATACTCTTAAGCGATAGTCTAACTTATCTATTCGTGATTTCTAACTTATCTATTGATGTATTCAGATTATTACATCATTAAACTAAACATCACTTGAAACAAAGAGTACCGAAAAATATTATATACATTAATCGCGTTTTAATTCGGTATACAGTATTTTATTTAAATGTGTGATACTCGCGTTAATAAAAGACAATATCAAAATAAAATTATTTTAATTTTTGGGGCCTTTGTTTGTATTTCTAATTATTTGGTTTTTTTTGGCGTCATTAGCTCTAAGTTACATGGATCTACATCAAACTTTTTGTCGCTCATATATTCAACTCTTTTTTTCGTTGACTATATATATAAGCCAACATTATATGAGCTTTTCATTGAAACAGGATATTGGGAATAAAAGATATCATCACTGAAATAACGTGTGATTTGCGGTTAGTGTTAAATAAATTGCGTTTGATTTGCGGTTTGTGTTAAGTAAATACATCTTTTGTTACTGTAGAATGTAATAAGCGAGGTTTTCACGTGTTATGAAACTCATTTCCCAACAAAACCGAAAGCAATCTCGAAATCGATACCTATGTTTGGAGTAACTCAATTTCACGTTCATATTTTGTGAGAACGTAAATTATTATATAAGGAAGAAGATTGGAATCTGAATTTCTATATAGGCTTGTAGTTCAATGGAAGTAAAGGTTATGAGATTAAGGTATATACAAAGATAAAAATATATCTGGTATTTTTTTTATATTACACTTCACCTACCATCAAGTATACCTCATGCTTGTCTGTCGATATCTGACATAAAAAAGGAGTACTGAAACATATCATGTACATATTAAACCTAAGAAACGACGAACCTGTACATTGTAGAGGTGGGTCGTTGACGGTTTTTGTGTTATTAAAATGTTCGTTGAGCTATACCGCGCGTTGCGTTCGAAAATCGTTGAATGAAACAGTTAATATATTTAACGGCTTTTGCGGTAAACGAAAAATAGTTAGAGTAAATTATTATATTATAAGGAAGAAGATTGGAATCTGAATTTATATATAGGCTTGTAGTTCAATGGAAGTAAAGGTTATGAGATTAAGGTATATACAAAGATAAAAATATATCTGGTATTTTTTATATCAGACTAGCAACACGCCCCGGCTTCGGACGGGTGCAATGTAACAAAATAGCCTATGTTACTCGCTGATAATGTAGCTTTCTATTGGTGAAATATTTTTTAAAATCGGTCGAGTAATTTTTGAGTGAATTAGTTACAAACAACCAAATCTTTCCTCTTTATAATATTAAGTATAGATATATTCACCTGATAGTAAGCAACTACCGCCGCTCAGAGGTATTAAGAATGCGTTGCCGTCCTTTAATATGAGCGACGGCCTCATATAGAAAAAAATATGTGTAAACCGACCCGACCGAAACATTTTCTTATAAATCTTGGTTATCCAGGATTTGAACCCAGAAGCTCCCGTTTACCACTGAGTTACGGAGGCGGTCGGTATTAAAGCATTATATAAACGTGTTATATCCATTTCGGTAAACATTGAACATATTTTGTTTGCTGACCGGTAGTTGTATCCTAAAAAGCTTTGTCCTCCTTGCGATGGAAAAGCAAACATTAATCCTACCTCTTACGCTAGAGTAAGATATAAAACCTATCGTAAATAGAGATGGATAATACTTGAATAGTTTTATAAAGAATCTAAAGTACGAGTAACAGTGACTTGATGGTACCTGTGACTAAATACGTACTAGCTAGTATTTTTTTAATCTCGTGAGTTAATTGTAAACTCTTATAAAATAAATGTTTTTCTCTTTGGCTCAGTGGTCAGCGCGATGCATTTAGCACTGGAGGGCCTTGATTCAGATCCCGGTCTAACTCAAGCCGCACTACAGCCTTTTTTTACACCTTGGGTTACATTTTTCAATTTTTAGGTGGGATCCCTAATTATTTTAGGAAATAAATATAGCCTATATTACTCGGTGAAGATGTAGCTTTCTAACGGTGTCTAAAATAATTTTTAAAAACGGTCGAGTAGTTTTTGAGTCAAATCGTAACAAACAAACAAACAATCTTTCCTCTTTAATATTAGTATGGATAGTATCGATATAGCATCTTATATCTCTTCTAGATAGTATCTTCTATTACAGTCAGGTATAAATAAAATGCACTACTACTTGTAACTTGCTTAAGTTTTCAGTAGAACTTATCAAATAACCGAGAATTATACAAACAGTATTATTATTGCTTCTTTTATAACAGCTGTGATACAGTTCCAAATACCTGTGACATACCTGTTACTTACCTGTGACGATAAATCCGACTCTAAATTCATAAAAGCTCGTAGCATTTTCTCAAATATGTGAATAACATGCACGCTCCAGTGCTTTTGCTTTGAAGAATTTCAGTCTTTTGTATACCCAGACTACCTGTATGCGGAAATCTAATAGAATCTCTTAATTGAAATTAGAATTATGTCTCCTAAGTCCGGGTCTTCGGAAATTGCTTGTTCGTTGCAACTCAATTCAGGAAAAACGTAAAAGACTTACTAGTATTTTAATGATCTGTTTTCAAGTTATTTTCTTAATTGGAATGCTACTATTTTATGTTATATACCTGGATAGATACTTTCGATATATACGAGTATGAGACTCAACTTGGTACCTCAGACATTTTGCTTTATTTGAAGTATGGCTTTAATATATGAAATTCTCCCATGGTTTTATTAAATTACCAATGAAAATAATCATTCTTTAATTAATTTAATAGGATAGACAAAAATAGATAAGCCGCTTCCATAGATATTGGAAATGTGTTGTGACTTGTGAGAGAAGGGATATATTGGTTTTGTGGGAAATATACCTTTTTACACTGATTCTTGGTAGAAACAACACCCTAATCAAGCTTTAAAAGGTGTTTTTTTTATGTTAGATATCGACAGATGAGCATGAAGTTCACTTGATGATGGTGATAATGATGTGCCGTCGACCTACTTTTTACTTCGAGCATTCGGAAATTCAGAGACTGAAACCGAAACGCGCAATATGCACTTCACGGTTTCTCCAGCTATGAACGGTGGTTCGTTACCCGGTCGGATTTTCGATATTCCTCCCACCCGATCAATGCCCAGACGTAGGGATTACATGCTTACAGAAAATTATAAACTTGTCGTCCCGGTGGGATTCAAACCCACAACCCATCGATGCCCACGGCAGGTGTTCTACCGAACCAACGAGCTTGTAAAAGGCAATAATATCAAATTTTATTCACTAGTAGCTAAAAAGCTGTCGTTTCAGAAATGGGATAAATCATGGTGGTCAGAAAACTTTTGCTTTTACAATATGAGTTTTAATTAGCTAATTTGAATCACTGTCGCATAGCCCATTTAATATAATTAGGGTGGAGGGACCAACAGCGATAACGGTACTAGATCACAGGAAGCGACCCATTTTACGTACAACCTTATTTGCGTTGATTAAACGGAGCATTCGCCCTTCGAGAATTTATACAAAATGAATTTCTTTGACGCACCTTCACAAGATTGGATAGTTGTGTGAAGATTTTAGAAGGGCGGGACGATATTAATTTTAATATTCTTATTTCCATAAATATCAAATGAGGTTTCGAGAATTTATTTCTCTAAAAACTTACAGTATTACACAGAATAACGGAACTAAGCATTTCTTCATATTAATACATACTTAGTTACCAAACATAACGAAAGTAAAGTGTTGTAGCGTGTAGTTACTGAAAGTAATAATTATAATAATAATATAAATTATTTTTATATACTTATCCTAAATAAACTCCTGCTGCAAATATCTTTTTAATATTTATATTTCTCATTTTTCATATTTCTCTCCAAAAAAGGGCTAAATACAAATGATTATGATAGGTATAATATTTAGTGAATAAGTACCAGAGTTTTATATTAATAAAGCATTTTCAAAAATGTTATTTGGTTGGGCATAATTTATATTCATACAACACATACATTCGCATAAGAAAAACCAAAATACAAAATGTGAGAACTTTTTTATTTTTTATTATTTGCTTAACATGAAAACATTTTGAAACTTTAACGATTTTAAGTTATTTCTCAGAGAAAAAAAATAAATGAATGAATATAGAATAGAAATTTATTTTTTGAACTGTCAAATTTAAAATTTTATCTTCTTTAGAACTGTGAAATATCAAATTTTATTTTATTAAAATCAAAGTTACTTGATTGTCTGACAGCCGAAACCTCTTGTAAGGTATAGTAACATTATTAAACGATCTATTTTATTCAATCAACTACGACTTTAAGTCGAATTGGTTCAGCTGTGTTTGGGCACAGTAAGCCGTAAACTCTCATAGATTGAGGTCCGTATCATAAATTCCACATTAACACCGAAATTCCCACCTGGAGGCTTGTTAGTAGGCCAAATAAATCGAGGGACTGCAAATCCCCGTTTATTGCTGTGTCCTTACGCCTCGCGATAAAAATAATGGCTACCAATTATGAAGAATTATGTGATATTTAACCTTAAAATAAGGTAGGTACAAAATATACCTTATTTTTAAGGTTTTTAATTTTTGATTTATTGTAATACAGATAACATATTCTCTTATTTGCATATATGAATTGAAGCGGGCGTATCCAAAATTCTTGTTTTTTTGGTAGCCGCAAATATGTATGTAATTGTATTTCGTTCATAAAATTTTAAACTAAGTAGTTCATGTCATTATATTCATGATTTAATGTAAGGAAGATATAGTTTTAATTGTTGGAAAGTATTTTTAGTCGTCCACAAATGCAAATATTTTTACATCTGGATAACTGCTTATCAATACAGAAATACAACAACAAAAAAAATCAGTTGAGTTCATATAAAAGTGATATACTACAATAATATTTCTCTTTAGTTAATCTTGTAAGGTTGAAGATAAGTGAAATGACTGACTGCGACAATAGCACTGATCTTTATTGGGTTATAATATCTTATGTATAAAATACATACAAATACTATTAGGTACTTAATCTGAGAATACTATAATATACATCACGACAAGCTATAGCAACTGTACATTTTTTAATTTCTGTCTTAGTGGCGTAAAGGTTTGCAATAAGAAGTTATTATATCTTTGACAGTTAAGTCTTTAGTTTTGTAAAATAATAATTATAATACATAAATAAAATTGCCTTTGGTAACATCGAGCAGAAAAAGCATGATTACTTTAAGTAAAGTTGCTATGTCCGTATTATCTTTTTCAGAATAAATTTATTCGGTATAACTACTCTTTAAGCACTATTTACAAGAAAAGTTAAAAAACTTTTTTCTATCTATATGTACCTACTTAGTACGTCCGAAGAAATAACATGTACATATAAATTTTAATGTCTGATTTTTTTTGGTGAGCCGTAACAAAACAAAGGCTTGGTGCGGCATCTTCCAAGAACAATTAATTCTTTAATCGGGAATTAAATAGAAGGGTTTGTTTTATAAGGTCTGACTGAATAAGCACAAGTCCATGTACCATTTCCGTCGCCTCCAAGTACGTCCAAGGCGTCTACGATGACGTCATGATTGGGCTGATATGGTACTCTTGTAAATACTACTAAAACGTCAGTGTAGCAGTCTCTCATAATCAGCAAATTTTTCTGGAGGAACCATTGGTCTGGCCTCTCACGAAGTAATTTGGTAGTATTACCTGAAATTGTTAAATCAATTATAGTTTTGTGAAATCGATTCAATTAAATTCTAGTTCTGGTATTACTGTTTTTTTTTGGAACCCACGGACGTCGACCTCACAGGATCCGCAGATGCGTTACAAGCCTTTGCTGTTTGTTAATTTATAAATTACATTTTTATCATTTTATCCAAGATTACTTTTATGCAGATTTTTGTCTTTGATTTACTATTACATGTCGCTTAAACAACCTAAACTATTTTGTATTTAGCTCAAGTCTCCACCCCGCTTCCATGGCTGAGTGTTATGCACGTTAAGCACTGGAGAGCCTGGATTTGAGTCCCAGGGAAACGATTAAAAAACATTTTGATCCGGCAAGGCACCAAAGACACAGAAGATCACCTTTGTAAAGAAAAATGAGACGTGTCTGCCGGGTATCACTCACGAATATATTTTTTATGTTAGATATCGACAAGCGAGCACGATGATAGGTGATACCCCAGCCACGGAACATAAGTCAATGGTGGCTGTAGACCTAATTTTTACTTCGAGCATTCGGAAATCCATAGACTGAAACTGAAACGCGCTGTTTTTCCACGGTGGTCGTTACCCGGTCGGAATTTAGATATTCCTCCTATCCGTTCAATGCCAGAAATCATCAGACGTGGGGTAGACATGCTTACAGAAAATTATAAACACGTCGTCCCGGTGGTATTCGAACTCACGACCCATTGGAGCACATGGCAGGTTTTCTACCAAACGGGCCAAATCGTCAAAACACTTTACGTAGTTCTCAAAGCGCATAAATAGACCATATCCTTTAAAGTTGAAACACATGTCACCTCACACAATTGGGGTAGCATTTTAAAATTGCAACAAATGCTCATTTCAAATGTGAAATTTGGAGCATAATTTCAAGCTGAAATATGAGATGTCTCGGGCCGAGAATTTACGACGTTGTGCCTTTGTGAATTTGACTCTCTTTGTCACAATGTTGGCAAGTGTTACTTTAGTGGCTGTGATAATGATACAGGAGAAATATTACACTTTTAACACGCTCTTTACGGCAAGCGTTTTGGTCACTTTGCCCCAAGTGCGTTGCTAGGTCAAAAAACCCATTTATCTAAAAAGGCATATTTGTCTCTCTTATGTTTATGTAGTAGGATATGTGAGGGCAAACGAGCATGCGGCTCACCTGAAGGAAAGTGAAAAATTTCATTTCAAAATAAAAAATTGAAAGAAAGCACTGTCCGCTTGATTTCCAGCTGATTTTCAAAATGGTGAGGTGGAACTTAAGGTCTTTGTCGTTTGTAGGAACTTTTCAAGTTATAGCCTTCACCTCAGAGTAGTTTAAATGCAATCTCTCATACTTCAATCGTAAGTATTTTTCATTAGAGTTGAATATTCTCTATATATATCTATACTAGCGGACGAGACAGACGTTGTCCTGTCAGAATGTTAGTATCAAAAAAAAAACTAGATTTAAATATGCTATTTTCCCACTTCTATTCTATAATGCCGTATACTAGTAATCGTATGTCACTGATCTGCAGTGATTTTTTAAATTAATTATAATATAAAAAAACGCCTTTGAAAGCCTTTCTTTTTCAATACTCACCTATCTCTATAATAATATTGCGTAAGATCCCGTGATGTGTTGAAGTTTGTTGCAGAAAGTGCCTCCTCCTTACATCTTTATTGCCCTTAGCTTTAATCTCCAAGGTGCAGTTATCCCATAACACATCATTTCCAAGAGAACCATAATGTTCTTTGTTGAATTTTCTCTCCTGTGGATATGTTAAAAGTTACCCAAACTCATTTTCATTTAACGAAGGAGAATGAAAATTATAAATACCTATATCCAATTCGGCGGGATTCGAACCCACAAAGGAACGTAAGGCATTTACCCAACCACCGAGTATGATTTTCAAATCAGAAATGAATCAATTTTTTTTTATTCGAGAATATCAGTAAGTATTAATTCACGCATTTCCCCACCACATTATTCAAAGATCGACGACGCATCTGTGACATTTGTGTCGCAGATATTTATAGGCAGTGGTGATTACTTACCGGTAACCCGTCTGCTCGCTTGTCCACTTTGTAATAAAAAAAACTACAATAATATAGGTTTTTAATATGAAAAAAAAAGAGAAAATAACCTACACCTACGGTTAAGCTCCCATAGTAAATTAACCGGTTTCCGAGCCCTGGTATAAACTATAGGTGGTCTATACTATAAAAAAAATTACTCAAAAATTTTACTCACTTCAATGCCTACTCTTCGAATCAACATTTTAAAACAAGGCACTCTCTCTGTCGCACTGTGATACACTGTTTGCCACACATCCACCATCTTTTCTATATTTAGTTTATTATCATCTTTAAAACGAGGGCACAACTCCGCCAAATCATTTTCATCAGTAACGTAAAGGCTACGTTTACCTATATTATTAATTTCTTTGAAACTAAATTGAAAACAAAATATATAAGTGTACACTTCAAACGTTAAAATGATAATAATAATTATATTATTATCTTTATATCCCGACATATTTTAGCATAAATAACTTTTCTATTGAATAATTTCAGATTTTAAAATTCAATTAAGCCCTCAAGCCAAAGAGATTTAATTCTACTCGCAATAATTGACGGTAAATCGTAGACGTAACTAAACCTGAACTGGTGTAGCGTCAAAGGATGTTTGAAAACCAATATTGACTTTACAGTTCTATTTAATACTAGTTAGTACTTCATTTGTTTATTTATTGCTTAACAATATTGACTATTGTTTGATTGTCTAATTTATTATTCTCTAGTTTGTTTACAAAATAGGCTATGTACATTTGACTATGAATAACGCAAGCAGCTCTGAAGTTGCGGATAGAGGACACTAATTGTGATATTTACTGCAGACTTATCGTTTGAAACTGTCCGTGGGTCGCCTTGAAAACTAAAATATTTTCATGGATAATAAAAAGATAGAATTTAAACTATATATTGTGAATTGGTTTAACTTTAAGCTGTATAAATTGTTAATTGTTTAAACAGTTTATTGCGAATTGGTTTAAATATTTTATTGCAAGTTGGTTAACTTTAAAGTTTTTTTTACACACATTTATATACGACAGTTGCTTTGAAAACTAAAATATTTTCATGGAAATTAAAAAATCGAGTATAAACTGTATAATATTGTGAATTGGTTAAACAGTTCATTGCGAATTGGTTTAAAAAGTTTATTTCAAGTCGATTTATATTTTTTACTTTTATTTTTTTAATATTTACATTATAAAATACGGGGCAATCGGACAGTTACCTCACGTAATGGTAAGTACCACCTACGCCCATAGACATCCCCAACATGTATGTACCTTGAAATAAAAAATTTTCATTTCATTTCATTTCAACACCAGAGGGCTTAAAAAAGTCAATTATTGTTACGGAAATGTACTACTAAATATAATTTCATACGTTACTAATAAACCTACCACGCCCATAATATTTGCTCGGTGTCCAGTACATCGCTTAAGTATCAAACTAATTACCATTACTAATCTTTAAGTTCGGAACATGTGAGCCAATGTAAGTGCACCAAGTTTCAAAGCACAGCGCAATACTTGTTCAGAGTTCGTTCGTTAAGCAGTGTGTTTTAGTTCTGGGGTATATATTACTGCTCTTAAATGTGTGCTAACTTTATGGTTTTGGCTAATGAGTACATTTCTATTTCTATTCCATTTAAGATAGATATTTTGATTTCAAAGTTGCTTAATGTTTTTGTGTTATGCATACTCGATTTTTATTAGAGATGAAAAATTATCATCTATGCTTTACTTGATAAGTTGATATTATTTATCATACTGTTCCTATACAAATAGATTTCCGTAGGTAAATTACCGTACCCACTGATATATGGTTTTCATATGTTCAGAAGAGTATAAAAGCCGGGTAGGTTCTAGCATGACAAAGGAAAAGGAAGAAATTTCATTAGGGAGTTATTCATATTTGCATTTGCTTTGGTGACTTAAATAGCTCCAAGAAAAGATGGACGCCGCCAGAATATCCCATTCCTTACAAGTCCTTATAATAATGAAAAATGAGAGACGTTTCGTACGCGCGCCTGTGAGAAACGTCGATGACGTAAGGAGTCTAGGAGTCTAGGAGTATTGCATCATTTTGTCGTTCAATATGTTGATAATTTAAATACCATTTAAATACATGCAAATGAACTGAAACCATATTTTTCTTAAAACGTCTGGACACTTCATCCGTTAAATCAACCGTGAAATTTCATGCGGGTAACGATCATAGACGAACGTTATCGACAGTGGCGGATTATCCTTACGGAAAACTAGGCACGTGCCTAGAGACGCGACATTTTGAAGTGGCGCGAGTTACATAGCTGTAACCCAGCTGACCCGGACACATTAAAATTCCATAGTTTCTTATTACGTTTAGGGATGAGCATACCACAC
Organism: Anthocharis cardamines; assembly: GCA_905404175.1. Classification (NCBI taxonomy): domain Eukaryota; kingdom Metazoa; phylum Arthropoda; class Insecta; order Lepidoptera; family Pieridae; genus Anthocharis; species Anthocharis cardamines. The sequence goes on from FR989959.1 coordinate 10,430,866, forward strand.
ACATACGTAACAATAGTTATAAGACTCTTTGCTCTATATATTTAAGTTGAATTAAATCAGTCATGTATTAACACTTGGATGGAGCAGTAGCTCCGAAGTTTCATTTTAAAAACCCTTCTGCCATCGCTTCCAATAAAACTCGCGCAAGGACAGAATTTTGTGACTAAAAAGTTTTACCAACCTTAAAAAAAATACTTTTCTAGAACTTTCGGACTATGCTGATATAATTGACTATTTCGTAAAAAAAAATGTAGACGGGGCGACGTGGATGAGTTGGTTTGTCTAAGTCGCCGTCGACATATAGTCCGCCACTGGTTAAAGATGGAAAGGTCCTGAAGCGCAAATTATATGGCTTTAGTCTATCAATTTCCGAATCCTTGAAATATATAACAAAATGACTTAGCAATATCATGAATATCATACGACAGATCATATCCTATCAAATGAGCTTCATACTCTAGGAGACATGGATGGAAGGAACAATTATCAGTATTTTTGATGTTTTGGGAAAGATCTAAATGAATGTTGTTAAATATAATTTTTAATGTCTGTTTTTTTCTATTTTTATTCTAATTTTATTTTTACATTGTAATTTGTTTTGCCGTTCTACTGAATAAATAAATAAAATAATGGAAAAAAATTAAATCATCACTATTGCTACGGTTGATTACGAATTTACTTTGTAGAAAAGGTATTTTTGCTGGAGCTAAGCTGGGCTTCGTTATGCGAATTTCGATTAGTGGATTGGTCTCGGAGGATGAATCGTGAACGAACCATTAATTATTAAATTTTCGCTTTAAAACGAAATAATAGTGAACGAATTGAACGTATTCTCATTTAAGATTAACGTACTTGGGATCATGTTTTCGTTGGATATGTTGCCCTAAAACCATAAGGAGACATTGTTTAGGAAGTTAGGGGTTAAGGGTATAAATTGATAGGTATATATTCGGTATCAAGTATCAATATTTCCTCATATTTTGATAGGATGCTAGTAATATGTGAATCCTGTGTTGCTACGCCGGAAGTTTCTCTGATCATCATTATTTACAAGCGTAAATTGTAAGGTGATCAATCTTCTGTGCCCTGTTTGATCTATTTCTTGAAAAATTAAAGTAACAAGTATATAAATTGAATAGCTTTTTAATTATAGAGATCTCAATCCAAACAATCCGATTTCTCAGGTTCATACAAGACTTCGCTCGCTATGAATCCGTCGCGTCTACGTAACAATGGGCAAATCTCCAGCACAGTATGATGAAAACAGTTGGGATGAAAACATACATTATAAAATGCACAAAGTAAGAAGTAGTTCGACGGTGCATCATTGTCTGATGTTCTGTGACTGAGCTGAGTTCTCCCTGATATCTAACAAAAACATCTAACATGAAAAATAACATTTTTAATTAACAATAAAATAATTAATGTTTAATAAAATAAATGTAGGCTACCATATATTTTTAACTCCATAGTATTTTTTTGAATATTCACGTAGAAGAAAAAGAAGAAATAAACTTTTTTAAACTTCACATACAAATATATTTGACAGCTTAAACAGGCGCGATTCAGCATATGCTGTGTTGTCGAAAGTCTAACACAGTGACTTTTGATAACTACATCTATGGCAGACATGTTTTTTTTTAAATCTAAATACCTACCTGACTCTGTAAATTGAAAATATATTTCTCAGGACTTTCCTCAATATTCTGTGCCTCTCGAAGTGCAATGGAACACAGAAGTTTAACAATGCACTTACAAACAGCAGCCGGTATTAACGTGAATAAGATAACGAAAACGTTTCTCGCCTCGGCTTTGACTCCATTCGGATTGTATTATAGTCATTTGTTTATCTTGTTACACTTTGTTGAGGAATGTATGTGAAATTTAACTATTAATTGTCTCTGTACATGTTATTTGCTTAGAATCCTACTAATATTAGAGATAATAAAGGGTGTCTCAGAATGATTTTCGTTTCTGAATTGACCAATACGCGCCCACCGCAGGTAGCAGGGGGAGGGAAGTGGAATGAAACGCTTGGCCGGCTTGTTAAGTTTAGTAGTATATGAGAAAGTGTGAGAATGTATGTATGGATGTTTGTTGCTCTTTCACACAAAAACTACTGAACGGATTTTGATGAAACTTTACAATATCATTGTTTATACATCAGAATAATATATAGGATGTAATTGATAAAGATATTTTGATAATTGGCTCAATTATAACGATGAGTGTCAAGTAAGTCGGAAAAATCTCTCTATTTGAGAACTATTTCGCCCCGTGTACTGCATAATAAATAGTAATGTAGTAGTAGTGAAATACTCAGTATTAAATCTACAATTAAAAACTTTATTTTTAAATTATAATTTAATTGATTTACACAGTAAAACGTACCTACATCTCAGATCAACGTCGGAAAAACCATTTAATCGTGATATCGGTCTCCGTAATACATACTATGAACCCTTTGTTATATCATAGTACATAGAACTTGTAGTAAAACATCATATTTGAATCCAGTATCAAAATATCTATCAATATTATGAACTAAATACATTGATGGATTACGTAACTTAGATGAAATTTGATACAAAATAGAATTACACATACCGTTTCACTTTTCATTAGAGCTTTGTCAATGCCATAATTTAAGTTGATAAGTTTTGTAGCAATACACATTAGCTGTATTTACTAATCAATCATGATCAAGAGCCAAACATTCACGGTTATATAATGCCGATCGACGATATGATTAATTTTATTGCAATTTATTAAAAAAAAATGCTTAAAACCTTACCTTTATTTTATATTTTTATATACATTTTATAAATCTTGTATTTTTTAAAACTCGACTTCCATTATTAAAAGTGTCGATCAAGATATCTTGTCTGTCAAACTTGTCGATGTCGAGATATAATGTATCGAGATATCTTATATCTTAGTTTGTCTTCACTCGTCCGCGAGATATCTCGTGATGGTCATGCTAGGCGGGTTGTTGAGGCATAACCAGAATTTATTTATGTACTACTAAACTTTAGTTAAAAGTATCTGTAACTTCTTCTTCTTCCTGCCCTGTTCCCTTTTTTTTATTTGGGGTCGGCGCAGTATGTTTTCTTTTGACCATATTTTCAGTCACACCTTTTTGATCATATCATCAGTCACACCTTTCAAACACATATCATTCTTCACACAGTCAATCCATGTCTTTTTTGGCCTCCCTCTTCCCCTATACCCATCCACTTCATATTTAAAACTTTTTTAGATACATGCCCTTCATCTCTCCTTATAATATGCCCATACCTAGCCAAACGATTACCTTACAATTTTTCATTCACTGGCGCTACTCTCAAACTTCCTCTTATATAGTCATTTATATTATTTATAAATAAATGTAAACATACAATGTAATATTCAATATATGTAAATGTAATTAATAAATAAATAAATTTCTTATCTAATCTTAAAAGAATCTGTAACTATTGTATTCATGTATTTCTGTTTGTTTACAAAAAAAAATAGTTTACAAAGATACAAAATTAACATGTAATAGGCATACACAATAATTCTGCAGGATTTCGCATTTCATAACTGTACGTTAATAAACTGCGACACCGTATCGGGAACGTTGTTAAATTACGACAGTGTTTGTATCCGATCGCCGCTATTTATCAAGCTAGGAGCAATAAAAAGATATCGGAGTTTCAAGAGTTTGTAAGCGAATCTACTGTTTTATACAGCAATAAATTTGTTATTTTTTTTTAGTTAGTTATATATTTGTTTTTTGTTCTTTTATTGTAAGTATATTATATGTTATAGATAAAAACTATGACTACTTAAATAAATACAAATATAAATACATTAGATAGACAAGGAATTATATCAATAAAAAAATTGTGTGTGTGTACCAGAGTACACAGGTAAGAAGTGAAACTTCTTTACGACATATCATTTTTGTACTATTTGCAACTTCACGAAAAATATATTGTTATTATTATTTCAAACCAAACTTCAAAACTAATATATTGTTGTTATTATTATAATATATTACATTATATTCTTTACGTCACTATACTAAACTTTGATAAAAAAAGCAACATGGCGCGTAACCGAAAAACGTGACGATACTTACAAAATTTCTCCCATACGTTGAAACAAACTTTTATTTATTTACTTGCACAAACACGCAGACAATATACTTGTGATAAAATAATTTAATTAATTGTTCTATCTTGATTCCTGTTTAAAATAAGTTGGTATATATTGTATATTATTTTAAAATCCGGAACTTTCCTTATCTATACTTATCTATACTATATGCATTTAAAAACAGTTAAATTATGCAAACATAATATTGCAACGTAAATTTTAATTATCTTATTAACCCTTGGCATGCCTGGTAGGGTCTGTTAGACGCAGGCCAACGCGTAATCTGTTGTAGTTCATTCAAATTTAAATTTCGTGCCGAACCGCTCTCAGTAGCTGACCATTACGAACCGCGAGACGTCCTCCAATATATATATAAAAAAAATGAGTTTTGTTTAATTTGAAGAAAATAATTATATTTTTTGTTTGAACATACTTATCTAAGCAATAAATCGCCAAACCTAAAAAGAGATATAGAAAAAACCAAGTCGAAAAAATCGGGTCTGACACCAGGCAAAGCGTGTAAATTTTAGTCACCAGGCATACCGAGGGTTAAATAATTAATTTCAATGAAAATCGTACTATATTATCCATTAAAACATTTATTACATAGATTAAATCGAAGTAATATTACACTACAGCATGTGATTATCAACCTCTATAATACTCATATCACAAAATTTCATTTCTTTGTTCTGAAAAAGCGATATTACATTTCGTGTCGTACGTGTTAGTACAAAGTAAGCGAAATTAAGTTTTTCTTTATACTATCAAGTTGTGCACGCAAACTTTAGTTTAGCTGAGAAAAAGTGTATTGACCAGTTACTCATTTATATAGTTAAGTTATACTTAAATGAGTTTTTTGAACAAAACTTGTTTGAAATTGAATAACGTTTTATATATTTTTTTTGAATTACTAATATGGATATTAATACATGGACACGTATGGATAAGGTATGGAAGCGTCTAAGACCACAATATATTGTTGGCAATCTGTGGTAGAGAAGGACAGAAATGGGTCTGCCCCATGCCACACTAGAAAGTGAATTCCCGAGTCCCCCAGTGGGGCATGGGACAGACCCATTTCTGTGTCTGTTCCACTGATCCTTTTTCTTTACAGGCAAGTAGGTGATCAACCTTCTGTACCCCGACCGAAACAATTTTTTATCGTTTTTCCCCGGGATTCGAACCCAGGACCTCCGCTGCTATGGAGGCGGTCGCCCACTAGAGGACTAGGGAATTCACTTTTTATCATGATGTTGTAATAATATTGTCTTTTATTAACTCGAGTATCATAAATAAGATAATACCGCATTAAAATGCGATTTATAATTAATATTATTTATCCCGACGTTTCGGATGCTATTCAGCAACCGTGACGTTGTATCTTTTAGGTTCCCGTGACTGTTTTTATAGTAATGATAGAATCATACTGGTATAGGGGAAAGTGGGGGAATCATAATATAATATGGTTGTTAGTCAAAAGCAACCATCTTCTATGCTTTCATCTACTTTAATAAAAACTGACAGCTATAAAAAAGCTCTTCTGAAGTTATATTTTTAATAAATCGGATGTCAAATAGCAAGTCAAAGCGTTCAATAAGAAGGCTCAGATGTGCGAAGCGGCAAAGAGCTCATTAGTGAATCTCGTCTGTGCAAAAACTCCACAAGGCATTGCTTTTGAAATATTCACGCTATGTTCGGAAAATAATTCGCGCGATTCGTTTTTGTTTTACTATTAGGGGACTTATTTTTGTCAGCTTCAATAAGCGTATCTTTTAATGTCAGAAAAACGAGCGCGAGGTTCTGTTGATGGTTTGTTATATACCAGTCACACAACATCAGTTATTGATTCGTTGTCGACCTATTTTTTAATTTCAATAGCATTCGGAAAACCAGAGACTGAAAAAGCAAGGCACAATATGTACTGCATGGTTTTTCCATCTTTGAATGTTCCATATTACTCTCATTCGTTTAATTAAGTAATCAGGCGTAAAACTGTTTACAGTCGACTATAAGCATGTCGTCCTGGTGGGATTCAAACCTCCGACCCATCGTAACGCAAGATAGGTGTACTATCCAACACGCTTGAGCCTGTCAAATTTGTCGATATTGTTAACAAAATAAACATTTCAAAGATTAACCTTTGCGCAGAAAAGTAATATGAAATGACATGAATGAAAGATATTTGTTGAGACTTCCATACAAAATACATTTAAAATACATTAAAAGGGTAATAAATAAACTTAAATAAATAAAAAAATATATATATATATTTAAAACAAAACAAGAGCTATGGAGCCGCTCAAAAGGTTGATGACTCCACTTTTACTGATCAATACAAAGCTGGTTTTCAGTCACTCCCTTGTGACTCTTGGAGCATCTATATTCAATTAACTTATACATATAAAAATAGAACAAAAAATACGTATTTAGGTATGTAGTTAGATATAAGAAAATACTCTTAAGGTGACACTAGTCGACATTCTATCCATAGAAATTTCGGGGGGGTATTACTCCACTATTTAGCACCGTACATGAAAAGTTAAATATGATATCGTTTTGTCTCATTATTAATTTTGTCTGTACGGAAACAGAATGGTAAAATAAAAAACCATTAAAAAGTTACGAGCTACCAAAGATTCGTTTTTATTGCCATTTTTTAACACAACTTTGGGCTTAAATTAGTAATAAAAGAAGTATCAAATTTTCAAAACAAAGTCTTTACCGACACAGCACGATTATCGAAGAATACAATAACTTTTATTTGTAATTGATTTATGCAGTGGTTTTTTCATGAAACTCGATTTTCCAAAGGGTTTTTTCGTATTATTTTAGACGCCCCTTTTACTATGAATTATCGTGCATCTCACGTAATAATGACTGCCCCGGTGCGGTGCGGGAGAACAGCATGCTTTTTGGCAACGCCCACCAGTGAGTTCGAGCCCGCGACTAGTGCAACCTTAATCGCCAGATTGTGGCGTCAGTTGATGTCAAGTGTGCTCGAGCTCAAAGGAAGGCTTTCAAAAATTTATGTAAGCGCTTGTACTGTTCTCGTAAGTGCCTGTTGACGTTAGACATGGCTTAAGTCTTCGGACGTATCTGATGGTTGTATTTTAGTTATGTATTCACTAGCCCAGGGCAGGGGCGTACTGTGAAATTTTGGGGCCCTGGGCGAATTTAGCAGTTTTGAAGGGCTCGTTGGCGCGTTCGGTAGAACACCTTCCGTGGGCATCGATGAGTCGTGGGTTCGAATCCCGGGACGACATGCTTACAATTTTCTGTAAGCACGTCTTCCACACGTCTGGTTATTTCGGACATAGAACGGGTGGCAGGAATATCGAAATTCCGACCGTGTAACGAACCACCGTACATACTAGATGGAAAAATCGTTAAGTGCACATTGCACATTTCGGTCTCAGTCTATAGATTTTCGGATGCTAAGTAAAAAATAGTTCGACAGCGCATCATTGACTGATGATGGAAAAACCGTGAAGTGCATATTGCGTGTTTCGGTTTCAGTCTATGGATTTCCGAATGCTCGAAGTAAATAGTAGGTCGACATCGCATCATTGACTGAAGTTCTGTGGCTGAGGTATCACCTACCATCTAGTGAGCCTCATGTTCGTCTGTCTAGTACTTTAAGTAGACATGGGTGATCACAGGTCAAACATGATATCTGTTCTACCTGTGATTGCTACTCAATAAACACAGTCTGTTATTTACACAGATACTAAAGGAATTACGGATGTAATTTAGGAGTAACTTTTCAATATGATTTCCTTCCCGTGAAATGTCCAATTGTATTTCGTTGGATAATAAATACCAGGTGCATCTCGTTTTATCACGCGACAATCATATATGTTTAACTGAGACAGGTAACAATCACAGTTGTTTTGTATTGGCTTGACCATTACTAGTATTTTTTGAACAGTTGTTATTTAGTATTGCATGATAATATTTTACAATCGCAGGAACAACTGTTATCTGTTATCGTTGAATACCTGTGATTAATATCTTTGACGATAAATACGCCTCACTCCTAACTTTAAGTTTTTACTCGATTGTTCTATACGTGGAGTGGCTATTTTGACTACTATGCCAATTTAGATCCATTGACGTCATTCATTCATCATTGTTATGTTATATCCACCAAAACAGTCTCAGCATTAGTGAATAGACCAACATATACCAACGTATGTTACGATATACCAAACATCGTAAACAGTGAATGCGTGGCGTTATTGGTCGATATACAACTGTATACGGGCATTATTCGATTTATGCTACACATTCTATTGTAGACTGTGTATATGTGGCTTACTAATTTCCTTCTTTTGTATTTCTACATAAATATACACGTTACATGTACAAAAACTTATTAACGTATTTTTAACTCGGATTAAATAAGAAAGCCAGATGGAGCATACCGAACAAACTATTAATTTCTGTTATCATTACACGCACACAAATGCATGCGTCCCTACAGTGCGGTTGCTAGTTGTCACGCACACATGTGAACAAATAAGCCGCTTATTATTTGTTGCATACGCTCCATCTGCCTTTTAATCTGAGATTTTTAACTAAAAAACTAAACTAATGCTCATTTTCGTTGCTAATCATCATTTAATAAAAAAAAAAGTACAAATTGTCTTCGTATATCTATAGATTTAAATAGATTAACGCATTTGAACTATTTTATATTTATGAGCGCTAACATTGTCATCATTAATGGAGTAATTACTGTCATTTTGTTTACAATCCTGATGTTATAGCGTATGCGTCTCGTTAATAAAGTAAAATGCATTCAACATTTGAAACTGTTACCGCATTTCATCTGTTAAAAAGAAATTTTAAAGATTTTTAAAGGCCGGCAACGCATTTGCAAGTCCTCTTTGTTGCAGATTAATCAAGTTAATCACCTGCCCGTTTGCTCCCTATACTATAAAAGAAGTCTAATTATAGTTGACGCTGGAAATCAATTTATACTAATATTCTAAAGAGGAAAGATTTGTTTGTTTGTTACGATTTAATTCAAAAACTACTCGACAGATTTTAATAATTCTTTTACCAAGCTACATTATCAGCGAGTAACATAGGCTTTTTTTGTGTATTGTACATCTACATTGCACCCATGCGAAGCCGGTTTAGGATCGCTAGTCCGTCAATAAAATTAAAGTAATTATATGTGTTTTATGTAAAATTCGACATAATAAGAAGCGTGAACTTTTTGGAAGATACCTCAGACACCGGACATCTAATAATACGGTATTGTTGGTTGGATTTTCCGTTATCGATTTTGATCTTACGAAGTTAATTCGTAGTAGCCAGACCATTGGTATGAAACATATTTGAAAAAAATATGTCAAACAGACAAGAACCCACTTTCCATTAGAATTTTGAATTATTAGCATATGATACGGATGTTGATTTCTGTTTTGTTAACAAATCTAGATTTATGAAACCATGTTATAGTTTTCTTAATTCTTTGTCTAAATTGTAAAATGTAAGATCTGTTAAGTAAGGAGTTAAAATTTTTGTACGTCTTGGCTCATAGGCTGTAAGTAAAATTATTGTAAAATGATGATGATGATGAAGGGAAAACAGGTGTACCCATTACGCCAACGCGGTTTTTCAGTTTTTTAACGCTCTAACTATAGCACCACTGAAACATATTCATAACAGAACTGAGTTGAAGAAACATAAATTACGCTATGTGCCAAAAGTTTCTTTCGTTTTCGCTTCTATTACAAAATAACTAGTACACTTTTAGAAACTACTTTACCAAATAGAGTAGGAATTTTAGTGGAATAGAATGTTAACGTAATGCAAATATTGTATTTCAATCGCGGTACAGTTTGGCAAACACTATCGTTGCCTACATCACTTTGTATACAACTATACAGTCGTGACATAAAATGTAGTAACTGACTATTTTATATAACTATACGTAACTATTTTATATAGTTATATAAAATAGTCAGTTTAATATTATAGAGTAAGTCAGTACTTATTTATTCAGTTGCATTCGTTATTGCGTATCTATCTGGAGCATACAGTTACATTTTTTTTAAATCAGACTAGCAACGCACCTCGCCTTCACACGGCTGCAATGTAGATATACTATACACAAAAATACGCTAAATACTAAATAGCGTAAAATTGCTTATGTTAATTGCTGATTATGTAGCTTTCTATTGGTGAAAGAATTTTAATAATCCAATAATACATATACATATATATATGTAGACAGGCTCACTTGATCGATTTTTTGAATATGATGATAGGGATATGTCTTGAAGACAAAAATAAATAATGCTAGTAAATTCGCCACTGCTTAAATGGAAAAAATCATCAAGTGCATATGGTTCACAGGTTGAAATTTCCCCCATCAAGTCGTATTTTCGGTGCCTTTTTACTATTAAGCATATTTTATAAATATAAAATTTTCATTTACCGTGTTTTGTCTACGAGCGGATAAAACTAGTATCTTTATGTTTGTGGAAGAAGGAGAAATCGTGATCAGACTACGAGTTGTCGGATAACAGGGCTTCCATAAAATGTGAGGCTTCAACACTTCGTTCTGTTACAACAAAATGTTGGATTTTCACATTGCTAAATTAGGAAATCGAAGTTAGCTATCGTAATAATAATAGAAAAATAAAAAGATTTTTGGTTTCTTAATAAATAAATAACTAGTAATACGCCCAGACTTCGCACGACTACAATGTAGATGTACTAGCTTATGTTATTCGGTGATAATGTAGCTTTCTGTTAGTGAAAGAATTTTTAAACTCGTTTCAGCAAATTCAGAGATTACTCCATACAACCTTTTTTACACCTTCATTATTCTGTTTTGACCTCCATCACCAAGAATGTAGTTTTCTAACGATGAAAGAATTTTTAAAATCGGTCGAGTAGTTTTTGAGTTAAATCGTAATAAACAAACATACATATCTTTCTTTCTTTATAAAATTAGCATAGATAAAACTTAATATAATCTTACAAACTTTAATAACATAATCTACATATATTTTTACTGAAAATAATATTATTTTTTAAATTGTTATATTAAGGACTTCCAGAGGGAAGGCCTCCATGTGTCTCCAATTTTCTCTATTCATAGCTTTTTTCTTCCAATATCCTTCAAAATATCAGCATAAATATCAAAGATGATAATAGAAATAATATAAGATAGAAATATTTTTGGCACTTAGGTTTTTCTATATCTCGTGTAATAAGACCACTATGTGACCGGAATTTCGCAACGTAATCTTGCTAATACTTGTAATTGGGAAAGTTTGCGTGGAAGTAAAGTCGTGATGATTTTTGATTTGATATCGACAGACGTGAGGTTTAGTTGGTGATATATCAGACACAGGTTTTTGTTAATATTCATTTGTTTTTAGAAATATTTACTGGAAAAAATAGTGTGGTAAGTTTAGTGTTACTCTTTGAAACTAATATCATTGTATCTTAGTGAGTATTTTGGAAAATAAAAATTAACCGGTTTCCCGGTTATCCCTGCTCAGAACCTTCGAAAATTCACAGAGTGAAAGTGATACTCGTAATCTGCATTTAACAACTTTTTTATTCATGATTTAGTTCATTACTTGCTTGAAATGTTTGACATCCTTCTCATACTTTTATTCTTCGAACTCACCAGACGTAGTGGAAAACTTCTTCTCAAAAAGTTATATGCTAAACCAGTGGAATTTTAACCCGCGACCGATCGATTCGAAAGCAGTACTAGGTACCTAGTATAAGGATTGAGGAAGAGGAGAGATAATATTTACGCTCATGACGTTACATTTGTATCTATTTAGATAGACTATAATAAATAAATATTAATTAAAGTACACCACATAAAGTACAGTTTTCTGCTGTTTAAATTATAATTTGTTGTATGACAATTATCGATACTAATAATATAAAAAGGATAGATTTGTTTGTTATTATTTAACTCAAAAACTACTCGACTGATTTTAAAAATTATTTCACCAGTAGAACGCTACATTATCAGCAAATAACATATCTAGGTATTTTTTTGTGTATAGTACATTGCATCTGTGCGAAGCCGGGGTGAATCGCTTGTAATAAAATATAAAAATCATCTCTTCATCAGATTAATTTAAACTATCTTCTTCATAGGTTGGACGTTATTGATTATGACTAAAAGGTAAGAGCGACCGTTGCCAAGTTTTATCGGATACGCCAATAGCATCCAATCTGCGCAACGCTTTGTAGCCTGTACATCGGAAATACGGGAGATAACTTATCTAGAAATAAAATCACTCAGTCAAGTTAAAATAAATAGTTTTTTATATATTAAAAGTGTTTTAGAATACAACCAATTATTATTTGATATTTAAGAAGCAAAAAAACATTTTATTATATTATACATCTAGCAACACGCCGTTCTGCTTCGCACGAGTGCAATGAAGATGTACTATACATAAAAAAATAATGTAGCTTTCTGTTGATGAAAGAATTTTTAAAATCGGTCGAGTAGTTTTTAGGTCAATCGTAACAAACAAACAAACATATCTTTCCACTTTATAACATTACTTTAGAAGTTTAAATATTATATTTTTCCTACATAAAATAGGGTGTAAACACCAAAGGGCTTGTTGCCGAACTTTAAGGAAAGTTTAACGTCTTTTCTTGAAGGTTCCCAAGTCGTAGGTTCGGAAAAATCGCCGGCGACAGCTGGATCACAGAGTGGTTGTACGAGGCAGAAAGAGTCTTAGGGATTGCACAGTTGTGGCCTTCCAGACATCGAGATGGATGATTTTTGAGGCGATGTACGATAGCGAAATTACTCATCCCACCAAAAACTTTTTTATGTAAAGAAACGCCAAGACGAGTAGGTAGTAGGTACGTATTGCTTGCAGTGTAAAAAAGTTATCAAATCTTATTGAAATCGAAGCTCGTGAAGAGGTAACACGCCCTAATCTAAAACTCTCATCATAGCGTATAGTGTTCTGCGTGAATCCTAGTCTTAAGTTTTCTACAAACCCTACAAGATAGTCAAAATGTGTGTTCGAGAAGAGGTAGGTAGTGCCCTGCGCTGCAGACAATGGTCTCGTCTTGGCGGGGGCACTGCCATGCCCTCAAATAATGGAATCAAAAATAAATACTTAACAATATTTACTTAATATCATAGATATAAAATATGGCTCTGATTATTGTGCTGTGGTAAAACACAATCAAATAATATTGTATTTTGTCTAATTAGACTCATAATACTGTTCTGAATAATACTGCGGTGAATGTTCAAAACATGTTTTGCAACCTCGCTAATTTTGACCAGTGAAAAGGCCTTATTTCAAACCAAAAACCACATTCGACATTATAGTTTCGTAAATACACGCAACATTGCCACTCGATTGTAGAAGAGTTTAAATTGCATATGTCGTTACCACACGAATTTCAGTGGCAACAACTGTTAGTAATTTTATGATATTCAGTATTTGCGGTGTATGTACCATACCGTATGTACGTACGTCCATGCCACTTAACGTACAACAATTGAATTTGTAATTACTGGATAATTTTACTACCTAATTTAAAAGTACTGCCCCGTTGAGTGAAGATGTCATCCAGTCTGGGCTTATCAAGGAATATATATATATAAAGTCCATGGGGCTTTTAGCATTAAGGTCGCTCTTATTCTTATTCTAATATCATTTCTCTGGCCTTTATTAAAACTAATATTAGATAACTAAGATTTGTTTTTTTGCTTGTTACGATTTAACTGAAAAACTACTGGACCGATTTTAAAAATTCTTACACCAATATAAAGCTACTTTATCAGCGAGTAGCATAGATGTTTTTGTGTATAGTTCATCTACATAGCAACCGTGTGAAGCCGAGGCATACATATATTTTACTATACCATATATGGCTTATTTATCTTACATTTAAATTATTGTTAATTTATTATAATAACATATTTTAGTTTTTATTCATTACTAGTGGACCCCGCAGACGTTGTTCTGCCACAATTTTGGCTTCGAAATTATATAATTATTCTTAAATTTGAATATGCCCATTTACCCACTATAATTGTGTAATATGTCACTGATTTGCAGTGGACATCTGTTATTCCAAAAAAGCTAAGAATGCATGACGTGAGCTGTCAAGATGGAGGAGTTCCGAATCTAATTTATTTTATTAAATTAATTTTATGCATATATGTTTTTCCTGATCTTTTCTAATATTTTAATAGCTTATATCTTATTCCGGACATAGAGGAATCCAACAAATAAGATATCGTTAAAATCGGTACAGCCGTTCTTGAGTTATAAACGGTGTAACTAACACAACTTTATTTTATATATATAGATAAATTAAATGTTTAGGCTATTATTTTGTGTATACATATACATTGTACCCCGAAGCCGGGTCGGATAGTCAGTTAAATATTGTATATAGAAAAAAAATCTATCACATTTGATGCGTTTTCTTAAACTTTGCCACTATTATATGACGTGGGGAAGCTATGCTTACAAAGAATTATAATCATATGGTCCCGGTGGGATTCGAACCCACAACCCAACGATGCGCTCTGCAGGTGTTCTACCGAACGTGCTAACGAGCCCGTCTAAAATATCTAATACAAGCGAGCAAAGTCGGGATTAAAACCTAGTCTAATTACATATCTAACAATAAACATACAAAGCGCTGTATGCAGAAATGGAATTCTTTGAAAAGATTCGATTTATATTACTGGATATTATTATCTGCCGTCTGCATGTCAGAAAGTGGATTATCTCCACTTACTCTTTTTCCCACCGGACTGAATTTCGTATTCCACATCTCTCGAGTAAACTTGCCCCTTTCATGTAGGATATAACTGATGAAAAACTTTTTAGCTAAATCCAGAGAGCTTATTACTATCTAAGTCTATGTTTTAATAGCTTAAATATATAAAATTATATTTTTTATTATCAGTAATAAATATTATACCGTGTTATTAATTTTGTTAAAATTACAGTGGATATGTTTTTTATCACTAAAAATTTAATTAAAAACTGTTATGTACTTGTTCCAAACATGTATTTAAAATCTTCACCTGCGTTTTGTTAATTGAAGTAGATAATTCATGATTTATATAAAAGGAAATATATTTAAAGATCCTAAAATAAATAATATGAATTAAGTAAAAAAATATGATGTAAATTTCCACCGTCATGCAAAGTAGGGTAACAGGGTTAAGTATACAATCAAAATAAAACTTGAGACATATTTACATATGTTTTTTCCACAATTAATCATATATTGGTCTATGATATTATTAGTAAACCGTCATTTTTCCATGTAGGTACACTTTTTCTTTTTGTTATAAAATTATTTGAAATATATGTTTTATAAAACAACGGTACCTCCTTTAGCCAATTTAAGTACCCCTCTCATAATATTGTCTTTTATTAACGCGAGTATTACACATTTAACAAAAATACTTTATATCGGGTTAAAACATATACATATAAAGTATTTTTTAAGCCCCTCTCATTCAATCATAAGTTGTTTCATTTTCAAATAAAATTTACTTGGAATACGACTTTAATTCTCATGGGTATAGGCCAGAAGCCCAAAGGGTTGAAAGATATAGACTACAATTTTTTAACTTTTTCCATCTCAGTTCAAATTTGTCCAGGAATGGCCTCGGGGTGGAAGGACATTGCCGTTTGTCGTGATAAATTGTGAAGCCGATGAAATTTATGACTGGTTTCATTTTGGTTGGAGTTTTATTTTGGTTGGCTTTTTAAATATTATTTCTGCATTATTCTAGTGTACTCATGATTTTTTTTATAAGCATTTTTTTTTTTTTTATGTCAGATATCGACAGACGAGCATGAGGTTCACTTGATGGTAGGTGATACCTCAGCCACAGACCATCAGTCAATGATGCGCTGTCGACCTAATTTTTACTTCGAGCATTCGGAAATTCTTAGACTGAAACCGAAACGCGCAATATGCACTTCACGGTTTTTCCATCTATGAACGGTGGTTCGTTACCCGGTCGGAATTTAGATATTCCTCCCACCCGATCAATGCCCGAAGTTACCAGACGTGGGGAAAACATGCTTACAGAAAATTATAAGCATGTGCTCCCGGTGGGAATCGAACCCACGACCCATCGATGCGCACGGCAGGTGTTCTACCGAACGCGCCAACGAGCCCGTCAAAAATTTAATAAACATTAAGGGCGCTAGTGAGGTAATCTAGGCTATTGAGTTTAGTACACCGATTTACCGAGTACATCGGCTTAGAAATGCATGTATTTCGTTATTTTACCGTTTATATTTCGGACAGTGTGTTTTAGAATTACATAAATTAGTTCCTTCATCCCAATTTAGATTTCACCCTTACATATTATATATTCTACCAGTTCCCACCTCTCGTTTCAATTCTTCCTTCTTAATCAAAACAAAAGAATGGAAGAGTTTTTCTTCAAGAGACGGTCTTCCTAGATCTTTTAAAGGCGCGAGTAAATTTTAGGGCCATTTACCACCAGGTGGAATAGTGTTCAACAACCTGCCTATCATTCATAAAAAAGATGGTGTTTTTCCTGACAGCGTGGGGAAACTTTTAACTTAAGAGAAAAATTCTTAAAGGAACTTGGAGCTTTTTTAAGGAGGAGGCATTTTTTTAAATGAGTCAGTTGGAATTATAGTGATAAGGAGGATACTGTAAATAAATTTTCAGTAAAAAAAAAAAAAAAAATTTTGTCCATAGATTTCCATATGCCTGAAGTAAAAAATAGGTCGACAGTGCATCATTGATTTACCTACCTACCATCAAGTGTAACTCACGCTCGTCGACAGACTTTATATGATAGTAAAAAAACTTCACTACGTGATAACTAGTGTGCTACGGACAGCGTGACATTCTGAAATATGCCGCGTGACATTTTGCAGGCACATCGCGTGTCACAAGTTCACAACTGGCGATTAACAACTTTTCGATTTAAAAATTTAAACTAGAGACCACTTTTTACTTTTTTTACGGACAACTTTAGATTTTATTGTAAAAAAGTTTCGTCGCCGATTTTACTAAATTAGGTAACACTTTTTTTGCAATAATATTATTTTTTCTATGTCAATTTATATAGAAATTATAGAGCTAATATGAAAAGTTTTAAAGGAAATGTAAGTCTTTACTAATATTATAAAGAGGAAAGATTTGTATTTTTGTATGTTATGAATACACTCAAAAACTACTCGACCGATTTAAAAAATATTTGTTTACCAAAACCAGTAATTTTATTGTGTGTATTCTGCCTTAGAGGTTAAGCTATTAACCCATAGAGGCTAAAAACGTTCGGCTTAGAACAAATTCTTTTTTGTATTCTAGACGCACAAAAAATGTTGCAAAATCAATTCCCGTTTTGTTCAGTTTATTATATTTTCCCCACATTTGGTCATTTTGGGTACCAATGCGTGAAAGTAATTGTTTGACCAAACGGTGACCACTAACCTTTTTGTTTTCGGGAGTTGAGCTTGGAGATGATAGTCACTGGCGTCACGGCACTTTTTACATAGGTTTAATAATGGATGCAAGTTAACGACGTTTTTTCACACACGGCAGAGCGACAGAGTGACAGTTGATCAAGGATAGGGAGGGAGGAAGGATATAGTCAGTGGTCTCGCTTGACCAATCAAACTCAGCTTCCGTCAACCTGAAATGTTGCCAGTTTGCATAAACAGTAATATTGGAATTTCGTTAGTTAACTATTGCTTATCTATATATATAAAAGAGATTACCACCTATATAGTCACTCATCACGATATCTCTGGAACCATAAGGCGTAGCGACTTGAAATATGGTAGGAATATTCCTTTCGCCGAGTAGAGGTCAGCTAAGAACGGATTTTACGAAATTCAACCCACAAGGGGGGTTGCGGGGGCAATTGCTAGTTATAGATAGATTAGATAGAAAATGTTGTAAAGAACAGATTGAATTTGGTTTCAGACAAAAATAAGTAATTTTCTACTGAGCGTTTCACTCCATTGATGTCCGAAAAAAAAATAACCCTAACTTTTCTGAATTTTAAATATCGAAAAACGGAAGTAACTTATTTTAAAAAAGCAAATTGTTGTTCCGTGTAAGTTTACTTTCACTCAGTTCAACCTCAATAACGAGATAAGCTTTTAATTAAAAGTTTTGGAAGTCTCTCACAATATTAAAATAATTTAACCAACAGTTTCAGACTGATTTGAAGATTGATAATAAGGAAAGATTATTTTAATCTCAACCTTTAAAGCTTTTAGTATCGGATTATTGAATTAAAATTCTGCAAAAGGAAAAATCTGGTTAACTGGTACAAAGTTACCTAAATAATATTCTTAAAAAAAACTACACAGTTTTCGGATTTTTCCCTTATTTGTTGTAATTATCTATTCTGTGAACAATACGCACGTCACGGTTTTTACATCTATGAACGGTGATTCGTTACCCGGTCGGAATTTCGACATTCCTCCCACCCGTTCAATGCCCGAAGTTATGTTGACCTATAACTTCGGGCATTCTTCTGGTGGGATTCGAATTCGATGCCCACGGCAGGTGTTCTACCAAACGCGCCAACGAGCCGGTCAAAATTGATTGATGGTTAAGATTAGCAATTGTATCCGGTAAGTGGCACTGATAGTATTTTTTTTAATTTTATGAAGCCAAATATAAAATATTACACTCGTACATACCAAAAAATGTAACAAGTATAAATCCTCATGAAGTAATCCGTTCCTTTAATATTCGCGAAAAATGAACAAAATTTTAACTCGACTAGTGATGTTAATTAGGTGGCTAGTTGCATAAATTGTAAGTTTTCATCGCACTTAATCCCTTTATAGTTTCCTTAATACAATTTTGAACATTTTAGTACTCTTTTATGGTTACAGTTCGCATTGATTATAAAATGTTTGTTGCAGTAAATAGTATTAGTGGTTTTACTTTGTATTTAACATGTTAATACTTTGTAATCATGTTCTACTTGAGGTTTTGACTGTCTCAGTGGCTCAGTGGTAGGCATTTGGAACCGGAGTTCCTGGGTTTGAATCTCGGGTAAAGAAAATTAAAAAAAAAAAAATATGTCGCGTTTATTAGTATGGAAAACTGCACGGATTCACAAATAATTTTAGTATTCGCATAGTCATAAATTTACTTGAATAAATACCTTTATATGAACTTTCAGAAAAATATTATTTAGATATTTGAAAAGAAAATTTAATTAATTAAAAAATATATTAAAATGAAAATACTTTAGTTTTTTATAATATAATATAAGGTTTTTCCATCTATGAACGATGATTCATTACCCGATCGAAATTTCGATATTCCTCCCTCCCGATTAATGCTCGAAGTGATTGGGAAGACATGCTTACAGAAAATTATAAGCATTTCATTCCGGCGGAATTCGAACCCGCGACCCATTGGTGCGCGACCCATTTTGTTTTCAATTTCTTGTTATTTGTGTGTGTATTTTAAATAAATGATTTTTCTTCTTCGTCAATAGGTGTTCTATCAAAAGCGCTGACGAGTCCGTTAAAGGCATATAACGGCACGATGAATTCAAAAATCAAAAATTCAAAAATCATTTATTTATTTAGGTAACACAATGTACACTTATGAACATCAATAAAAATAAATAAAATGCTTCTAATTTTACATTTACTGCCAGTTCTCAAATCAAGGGCGTAGGGCGGACGAGAAGAACTGGCAAGAAACTCGCCGCCACTCTTTTTAATCGCCAAGTTTTTGTTTTACAAATGTTTTGTAAGGAGCTGCAACCATTCAATTCAATTCAATTCAAAAATCATTTATTCATTTAGGTAACACAATGTACACTTATGAACGTCAATAAAAAATACATATTAAATGCTTCTAATTTTACATTTACTGCCAGTTCTCAAATCAAGGGCGTAGAGCGGACGAGAAGAACTGGCAAGAAACTCGCCGCCACTCTTTTTTAATCGCCAAGTTTTTGTTTTACAATTTTTTTGTAAGGAGCTGCAACCATTACACCATGTTCCACATGACATCTTTAAGTATTTAACTATAATAATCGAAAAATATATATATAAACGAAAAAATAAAAATAAATAAAAACAAAGATTTGTCCTCTATCAGCAGAATGTATGGTGAAATAGGAGCACTCACTTACATTCTCGTGGGAACAACACGCAAATACATAGACGAATACATAAATTATTCAACATACCAACTCTTTAGTATTATACTGTGCCTCTAGTCGCTGATCTTCCAAGTCCAACACGGCTCCATAAAAACCGTATTGTCCGCCATAAATATTCCATAACGACGTGATAAAGTGTCTTAAATAAAATCATAATGTACTTCGAGAGAGATTTTACGAGGGAATTGATCTTGATTAAATTTTAGATATTTTATTTTTCGAGCTCGAGACAACCAAAAGGATGAGCTTTCATTCTTGCTTTTTATGCTTGCATATTTTTTTTCAATTTCTATTCTATTTTTTTTTGACAGAGTTCATTTAATGAGCGTGTCAGCCCCATCGTACCCTAAACCAATGTTTTGATCAAATAATATAGTATATACATAAATATTATAGTTATGTATTTACGATCTAAATATGTATATGCTTGCATGTTGTAGGGAGGGATGTAGCATACCACTTTTTTCATGTTAGAAATTGACAGTAGGCCATCCATAAACACTACATCACATGTTAAGGGCGGAGGGGTCAACGAAGTGTGACATTGTGTAATAAGTGTTGGGGGGTGTCTAAGCTTCGTTACGTCACATGACATCATGTATACTTATACTAATCCCTACTAATATTATAAATGTGAATGTACGTTTGTTTGTTATGCTTTCACGCCAAAACTACTCAACCGATTATCATGAAACTACACATATTCTTAGAGGTATTAGAAAGGACATAGGAAACTTTTCATTTAAAAAAAGTAATATTTTTTACGGAGGATAAAATAAATATTTTAGCAGAGACAAATTCTACGCAGACGAAGTCGCGGGCAAAAGTTAGTAATATTATAAAGAGGAAAAATTTGTTTGTTGGTGACGATTTAACTCAAAAAACACACGATCGATTTTAAAAATTATTTCACCAATAGAAAGCTACATTATCAGCTGCGAGTAACATAGGTTTTTTGTGTATAGTCTACATTGCACCCGTGTGAAGCCGGGGCGTGTTACTTGTACTTTATAGTACCTATTGAAACGCGAAACTTTGACTGTACAACGAAATACTTAAAAAATATTAGATATCTATTCTACCTGGCTTATATACACCAGGGGTAGGAATGAGGCGTATTTACCGTAACAGATATAAATCACAGGTATTCAAAGATAACAGATAACAGTTGTTCCTACGGTTTTGAAATATCTGTTATTGAAAATATCATGCAATACTAAATAACAACAGCTGTTAAACAAATACTAGTAACATCCAAGCCGTTACATAACAACTGTTATTGTTACTTGTCTCAGTTAAACATTTATGATCGTCGTGTGATAAAACGAGATGCACCTAGGATTTATTATCCAAAAAAATACAATTGACCGTTTCAGAGGAAGGAAATCACCTTGAAATATCATTTCTTAATTTTATCGTATTATCTGTAATTACTTTAGTATCTTAATAGCAGATATTTGCATCTGTTATTATTGAGTAACAGTAACAGATATAACAGATATCATGTTTGACCTGTATCACCCATGTCGGGGCTGATAAATGTGACTCGGAATGAAAAAATCATAAAATGCGCGTGACGTAATTAATGGATGCCCCCTAATTCATAGCTTATATTTATAAGCTATACATTATTTGATTATAATCAAAGTTATTGATGACCCATGTGCTTTTTTAACTTTTTTTTCTGGATATAAATATCTTATTTCCTTGTTAGGCTAATAAAACCTAATAAACGCAATAAAATTACAGCTGCTTGAGTTATAACCTATGTTTTTCAATCATAAAATATATTTTAAATATGTTCTAATTTTAAATAAAAGAAAATAAATAAATCACAGAACAGCCTGTTCTGTAAAATAAATATGTAAGTAATTTTTTGACCGAACTTTAATGCTTTTGTTGCCTTAATAAAATCAAACTTTTTTATGTCAGAAATCGATAGACGAGCATAAGCGTGATACCTCAGCCACAGAACATCAGTCAGTGATTCGTTATCGACCTAATTTTTACTTCGAGCATTCGGAAATCCATAGACTGAAACCGAAACGCGCAATGTTCTTACAGAAAATTATAAACATGTGGGATTCGAACCCACGACCCATCGATGCACACGGCAGGTGTTCTACCGAACTCGCCAACGAGCCCGTCAAAAGATAATTGTGAAGAATTACGTTTTTCTCTTGTTCAAAATAAAGTTTAAAATAAACAGCCGCCTTGCATTAGACAAAAATTCATCAAAACTAAACACACATACATATTTATTTTTTGTATCGAACAATTTGATAAATGGCGTATCTTTCTCTGACATAGCGTACTATATGTATAGTTATAAAAAGGCAGGGAAAATGTATACGTAAAAGTAATAAATCTTGTGAAGAGTCAACCCAACGTGAATGCTAAGCAGTGCAGGTGACAGCGAAAATATTATATATTCAGTAATGTAATTATTTTCGCTCGGAAAAGCTTTATTCAATTTGTGCAAAATATGGGTGATTCAAAGCAGCGAATAGGATGCTGTAGCTGAAGATTAACGTTATCTTCTATATTATAAAGAAGAAATATTTGTATTTTACGATTTAAATGAAAAACTACTGTACTGATTTAAAAAATTCTTTCACTAATAGAAAGCTACATTATCAGCGAGTAACATAGGCTATTTTTTTGTGTATAGTACATCTACATTGTACCCTGGAAAGCCGGGGCGGAGCACTAGTTAATTTATATTATTCATATATTTTTTGGTTGTATTTATGTTATCCATATTGTAAATGTTTTTCAGTCATTAGAAGTTGACTCAAGCATAAAAATGGCGATTGATAAAAATAAACACAGACACCTTAACAATTAACATTTAAATTTTATTTAATTTTTTAACAATAATATTATATTTTTTGATTTTCTACGACTACGCTATTCATGTTATCGCTCTCATATTATATTAGACTGGACTATTTGTATTTAAGTAATAGTAAGAAAATTATTATAATACATAGGAAGTATAAAGTATGTATATGTGTTTCCAGTACGGTTCCCTTTCCCCGGATATAATTAATGAAAGTTCCTTCCGGATCCCAAAGTCACCATTCGTCCCTATCTTGTGTACGGCATGTCGTTATATCACACCGAAATTACTGTTTCGTTAGTTTAGTTTTAATGATTGTGTGGAGTTGAATTTTGAACGATCGATCTTCAAGGTACTATGGTTTTAATAGAAACTAGCATTTACTTTTCTCAGTCTCCACCCATATGCTCTTTGAGGAAATATAATTAAGAATCTTTGTTATAAAACCTATTGTCAAATTTTCAATGGTCCGGCTTGGCAAATATGTATTGATATATTCTGTCATATTTCTTTTACCTACATATGAGCAATATTTTATCCGAATGCTTGAAGTAAACATAGGTCAACAGCGCATCAGACTGATGTTCTGTGGCTGAGGTATCACCTACCATCAAGTGATCCTCACGCTCTAAAATCGCAAATATAAAAGTTATCATATAGTAATATAAAAATAATTAGTTTTGTTTGGTTGGAAATTATTTCGTTGATGATTAAATAAATATTATAGATGATACTATAAAAAGATACGTAGACAATCTATATCTATACTATAATATTATAAAGAGGAAAGATTTGTATTTTTGTATGTTATGAATAAACTCAAAAACTACTGGACCGATTTCGAAAATTCTTTCACCAATAGAAAGCTTATCAGCAAGTAACATAGGCTATGTTTTGTGTATAATACATCTACATTGCACCCGTGTGAAGCCGGGGCGCGTTGCTATTTATGAAGAACTAGTAGTTTATATTTTTGAGCCGATTATATGTTCTAGCAACAAAGCTGGTATTCTACCTCAACCCAATAATAAAAAATAAAAAACACGTTCTGCCTGAATATTGATTATTGCAGTTCTGTGATATATTTTACTCGCTAGTTTCACCTATACCTACTGAGTTTTACATTGTATTAAAAATATATTAGAACCCATTACTACTTATCTTTGCATTTAGAGTTATCTCAACAGATAAAAAAATGCATTTAAAGTATCGGTGTGACAGGCGGTGGAACCGTGCCCATATATTTATTACTTGCGGTAAATTTTCACAAATGGAAGACAAATTAGGGTAATTTTGTAGGCGAGAGGGAATGCCTTTTCTCAATTCAGCCAAAAATTGCTGTCTTTTCCTTTATTACATTCTGTTCGATTTTGCAGCATAACATCGGTTATAATATTTTCATAGTGGTTATATATTAACTCTGTTTTACGTTGTTTTTTAAATATTTTTGATAAATTAAAATAAATATTGTACATTTTTACAACATTACGTTTATATTAAAGATGGTATGTAATTGTTTTAAATTTTATTGTTTAATACCTTTTTGGTGAATTCTGACACTCTAACGGTTACCTAGAAAAATGCCGAAAATCAAAACTCTAGTCGGTACTAGTCTGCAGCACAGAATCAGCCTTTTCTTTCGCCACATAGTATGTTTAAATTAAATTAATGTTAAGAATATAATTATGTATTTATAATATAATTTATGTGTGTGGCGTTGAATTTTTTTTATTCTTTAAATAATTTTCAAGTAATAATTCTAAGGAAATATCTAATTTCATTATTGTTGTTTGTTTTATTTTTGTTGTAATATGTATGTAGCTACTATGTAAATATAGTAAATCATAAGTTATTGGTAGTGCTAGTTATACTTATTATAATAAGATATCTCTTAATTCGCATGTAATTTTTTGTTACTCTTTAATAAAATAGTTCTTTTAACAAAAAAAAAAGATATTCGATAGTCTATCCAACCAGTAGATCTGAGTAAGATGAATAAAAAATAATTATACAAGTTTCAAAAGCTCGAGGTGCCAACTATGTATTTAATATTTTTAATCTTTATTTGCAAGATAATTGCGTTTTAATTTTTAACATACTGTCGAACACCTAACATACAACGAAGTCCCTAATATCCTCATTTCCCTTATACATACTGTTTTCCAAGAACAGTTTTATTGTGCTAACAGAGGCGCATGGGTACATTAAATAAGACAACATATTGAAGGACATGAAATATTTAATTTCAATAATTTAATAATAATATTATATACAAACAGTAAATTGTTCTATGTTTAATAGCGGAATAAATGTTAACATTGAAATATATTATTGATATAAACGAACATTTTTGATAAGTCACATATTCGTGATGATAAATATACTTCAATATAATATTATAACAGAATATACAATAAATACGAATTAAAGGCATTTATATTAAAATCGAAAACCTGGTCAATTAAAAACAAATATATTAAAAGTCGAAATATTAAAACGACAATAAATTACAATAAATATTCGTTGTTAATAGCTAAGATTGGAATCTAATTTGAGCTTTAAGATACAAGTTAAAACGAGCCTAGAGGTATAATTCACTATTGGTGCGTTCAAACTGGCCAGATTAATACTAAAATACCTTTAGCTACCAATAATAACATATTATATCATCTGCCATTCCGTAATAGATATCTGTGATCATTCATCACCATTTATAGATATAATAAAAGGTATTATGAGTAAATACAGCCAAAATACAAAGTTTATTTCAAATTGCATCGGAATAAGTAGCTGTTACAATTAGCTAGGCTTGGCGGACCAATATGTTGGATAGTTGGTTGACTGTAGTTATATGAAATAGCCCAAATTCCAGTTATGTTTTTAGCATGCTATTAATAATAGGTTGATTTAGTATATAAAACACTGGCCAGCTTAAATGTCCCTTCTAAAGAGAAATACTAATACGTCTTGAAACACACACGTAAAATTAAAATTTAAAATTCACGGGTAATCTAGAAGTAATCCAACTATACCCGTACCAAGACTCAAGTCGAGTCGAGTGTGTTATAATTGTCTAGACTTCCATTAATTTAGAAGCTGGTTCTGCCAAAAATGAAGTTTCCTGGTGCATTGGGATCTTCAGTGGAGAAGTACTCCTTCCAGAGTTCCTGGAACTCCTCCCAGGAGACACTTTCCTTGCCCTGCGTGTGAAAGTGAAAGACACCTGTTATATTTCTCGTAAATATGAGATAACGTGTTTTTCAAGAAATTACTAAGAGGCAAGGGTAATTAATGTTGATTACTACAATATAATGCTTGACGTAATGTTTAAGGATTGTCACTGCTATGGGGAGTTATGACTAACTGCCACGTTTCTTCACGCCGAATAATAATTTTATAAAAAACTAGTGGAACCCGCAGACGTTGTTCTGCCACAATTTTGGCTTCGAAATTATATAATTATTCTTAAATTTGAATATGCAACATATGCACAATATGGTAACAACTAGGAACTTCGTGACAGTCGTAGTATATTTATATATGTACTAGCTGACCCGGCAAAATTTGTTTTGCCATGTAAATATTTTCTAAAAAGCAGGGTATGGTAATAGAAGAGTAAAAATATAGGGTTGTATGTATTTTTAAAAAAAATAAAAACAACAATCCATAAATTAAAAAAAAAATTAAGGGTGAACAACCCTTATCACTTTGGGGTATGAAAAATACATAGTAACCGATTCTCAGACCTACTGAATACGCATATAAAATTTGGTAAAAATCGGTAAAGCCGTTTTGGAGGAGTACGGTAACTAACATTGTGACAAGGAAATTTGCCTAACTTAATGGGAAACAGGAGTGAAATATACATATGTATGTATGAATCAATTTATTGGTATACCTTGGCCATCTTGGAGAACGCAGCCTTGCACTCCTGAGGGTTGATGCCATATGATGAGCACACCGTAGTGAACTCATCACAGTCAATGGTGCCGTCAGCGCTGGCGTCCTCCAGTTGGAACATAAAATGGCAGTACTGCTGCTGCCACTTCAAAGCAGCAGATGGGTTTTGAGCGTAATCGTTCCACATGGACACCCATTCTTCTACGGATACCTGGATTCATAAAAGATTATTCTTTATTAGAATGCGGACAACCGAAAAATCTACTATCTTATCTATAGAATAGGGGGCAAACGGGCAGGCGGCTCACGTGATGGTAAGTGATTACCGCCACCCATAGACATTCGCAACACCAGAGGGGTTGAAGGTGCGTTGCCGGCCTTTAAGGAAGATCTTAAAGGCCGGCAACGCATCTCTCTTGCCTCTTGAAGGTTCCCAAGTATTATTGATTTGAAAAAGCCACTGGCTAAAGCTGGTTCAACAGAGTTGTGTGTAAAACTACTTCTACTTGATTATAAGATAGTAAATTATGCAAGTTATGATTATCTATTTGAAACTTAAGATGTATAATTATTATCAAAAACAAAAACTTTCCTAGAAAACAATATCAATCTTTGAAGATACTCGTAAAAACATTAAACGTACTCGTCAGTATGTGTTCTTATGGTATGTTACGATCTAATTGCATTTCCCGAACTTCTAGGTGGAGACAATGCAAAAAACTACCGGAGTATTTACATACAAGTGAAAGTTAAAAAGTTATTTCTCCAATATATATTTAAATTCAATTCTATATATTCAATAAACACACAATCTATTCACTGAATAGATTATATGTTAATAAGTACTTTGTTTAATCTAATCGATTTACTTAAGTTTAATTTTAATATATTATAGAAAAGAGAAACAGAATAAGTACCTAGCGGTCCAGTAAAAACAAACCATTTTGATCTTCTTACTAAAATATCTTCAGATACAAAGAGAACCTTTATCTTAGAAAAATAAAGGTAACATCGTAAATAGAAAGACGCTTGACACGATCTAGCTTTACTTAAGTTTCCTTATATCCTTTCCACTACGGATTTAATCTCCTAGCCCTTACCGAGAAGAGGGTTATATTGTTTTAACAGATTTATATTACCGCAGGCTTGCCTTTTATCTTAAGCGTAATTGCGTAACAAATCGCATCAAGATTAGAATAATTCGTAACACCAAAAGGTACGAAATTAATTGCTCTCATACGAAATGAAAAGTTCACAATGAAAGCAGTTTTGTTTTGTTATTTTTAATGTGAGATCCCGATAGAAGGGTGAAATACTAACTTTATAAGTGATATCATAGCTTTAGGGGCCTCGGGGGACACAATCAAACCGTAGGTAGCGTGGTGTCGACCTACTTCATTTTTACTTCGAACATTTGGAATTTACGCTTTTTCGGATGGATTTATAGGTAGAAATGATGGTTCGTTACTTCGAAATAATTTTGAGTTTCATGCTCATTTATCCAGATGTAGGGAAAAATATACATTATTGATTGGTTTCTTTACATCTGGATTTATGTTCCTCGGCTTATCAATAATTTACTCCTAGACTTACGTAACAGCTTAATAAATAAAAATATTAAAACTAAATTAGATAATCATTTTAATTTATAAAATTTTCAATACTTAGCATATTATGTTTTTTAGTTCATATTATTTTTATAAAACGTATTAACTATTAACGTTAAGTGTAGACCAATTTTATCACATGTTTAAACCCCTGTGGTGTTTGATGCTATTCTTAATGTAAGTTTTGATTGGATTTTTAAATGGTAAATAAAAAAAATATATATATTAATACTGAGTTATTCCGGTCGGATCCCCTAATCGGATCCACTGCTGATTATTATTATTATTTAATTCCGTTCTGATCCACTCTAAATTTAGTCATTCCGGTCGGATCCCCTCATTATTTTTGAAAGGAAAGTACAGTCAAGAGAAAAACAGTTGTTCATGTAAAACATATTTGTTTTATTTATTTAAAATATTAAAATCTTCACAGGCAATCAGGCATTTGGTCTTTTTATTTGGACAAACCTTAATTAAAAAAAGATTTCGACCATCTTAATAAAATAACAAAAACAGTACTTAAAATAACGAAGTATATAAAATCATCACAGGCGATTAGGCATTTGGTATTTTTTTTTGTTGGATAGACCTCAATGAAAAATATATTTTGTACCATCTTAATTAAATAACAAAATCAGAACTTAAAATTTCTATATTAAATTGTCACAGGCAATCAGATATTTGGTATTTTTATTTGGACAAACCTTAATTAGAATTTGACCATCCTACTTAACTAATAACAAATAAAAAAACTTAAAATTACGATATTAAATTGTCACAAGCAATCAGGTATTTGGTACTTTTATTTGGACAAACCTTAATTAGAATTTGGCCATCCTATTCAACTAACAATAACAAAACATAAAATTACGATATAAAATTATCACAGACAATCAACAAACAACAACTTTGTCAACAACGAGTCGTTGTTCCTCAATACTAATCTTCGATCAACAATATACTATGTCAATGATACTAATATACACGTTTCCATTTCAATAAGTATTAAGAACATATTGTAATATGTATTTTAATAAACCCTGTACGTATATTTTGTTGCTGACTGTCCCAAAAATCTGTTAATAGGTAACGAGGGGATCCGACCGGAATAAAATATTTAAAATTATTTGTGATCCTCTGAACGGTGGATCAGACCGGAATAGAAAATATTATAAAATAAAACGGATCCTCCAGGGTATCGGATACGGGGTATCCGACCGGAATAAATCTTAATACTTCTTCTTAGACTAGTACCTTTCCTGTTGAAGGTGTATAGAAGAGTTAGAGAGATGAAAATACAAAATACAAGATTAATACAGAATGTTGTATTTGCTGATGGTCTAAAAATGTCGAACAAAAATACATTCAAGCGGATTTCGTCCCTTATGAATATGAATGAGAATTCCACAGGCCTTTATAGGCAACACGGTGATGCCACGAGCACTTGAACTTCAACATTATCCCTATTAAGTACTAAAAGAATACTGATAGTGCCCCAAATGGACCATAAAAATAAACGTAGCCAACATTTGGCGCCACCAACGGTACTCTTGGCACAATGCGGTGGAGATTATACAAAGAATTTTGGCTTTTGTTTGAATCCATTTGACAGAAATGCCCATTCTCTTCCGACTAAATGTCTCTGAAAGACACACCGTAATGAAAATGAGTTTGTTGTGAATTTTAGTATGGGGACAAAGTTTTTTCATAAATCAAAAATCATAACAAACCTAATAAGGAATATTTTGAATAAACAGTGGGAATGTGAAAATTTCCTTATTAAATTGTCTTTTAGGCGAGTATCACACATTCAAAAAAAGTAATTTTCATTTTTACGTGACCTTACGTCAGTGTACTTTTTACTTGGAGCATTCGTAATTTTGATATTCTGTATTTATTTTTAATTATAATTAAATCAGCGTTTGACCAATGTTTCGCGTGGTCAAGCGACAACTACGCATCGTATAAAAGTTAGCAAGAAGAAGAGCATAAAAGTTCTCTAAATAAAACAACATAATATTAAAAATATGTCATTTATTACCTGTCCATCTTTGTTGGAGTCAGCCCGTTTTCGGAGTCCATCCCAAATCTTAATCATCACTTCATGAGTCTCCGAATGTTTCGCATCACCAGGCTTCCATCCACGAAGGCTGCAGACTTTCTGTTATAAATAATTACCATTGAGGCTACGTAACAAAGTTTGTCAAAACAATATAAAAAGCTTTTGTAAATAAATACCTAGAAATTTATAAAAATAAACAACAATAAATAATAATAAACATATATTCAGGGAGCAAATAGGTAGAGGCTTTTTTGATGTTATACGAATACCCATGAATACCATATTATTTTTATAAGTTTTAAAGAAAGTGTTTTAGAGGAATTAGAATGAAAATCGTGAGTTACACTTACTTCTATGGCCAACTCGAAATCTTTTCGTTCAATGGTCCCGCTCTGATTGACATCTAAAAAATAAATAAAACCATTAAAACAACAATTGGATGGCTGGAAAGATGGCTGGCCATGCGTCATGCTCGTGAACGGGTGCTACTTGTGATGACAGGTCGAACTTGAATTCGTGCATGCGGTGATATTAGTTATTTCGTCTATGTATTTGCGTGTTGTTCCCACTAGAATGTGAGTGCTCCTATTTCACCATACATACTGCTGATAGAGGACAAATCTTTGTTTTATTTTTTTTATTTTTTCGTTTATATAATATTTTTTTTTTGATAATTATAGTTAATTGTGTGATGTCATGTGGAACATGGTGTAATGGTTGCAGCCCCTTATAAAACATTTGTAAAACAAAAACTTGGCGATTAAAAAGAGTGGCGGCGAGTTTCTTGCCAGTTCTTCTCGTCCGCTCTACGCCCTTGATTTGTGAACTGGCAGTAAATGTAATATTAGAAGCATTTAATATGTATTTTTTATTGACGTTCATAAGTGTACATTGTGTTACCTAAATGAATAAATGATTTTTGAATTTTGAATTTTTTTGAAAAATTTATAATATATATTTTACATTTTAGTTACAATATTGTCTTTTATTAACGCAGTATCACATATTTAGTCTGCATAGTATGTATGTTCGTGTGTCAATATTTTAATAGCTTATATCTTATTCCGGACATAGAGGAATCCATCAAATAAGATATCGTTAAAATCGGTACAGCCGTTCTTGAGTTATAAACTGTGTAACTAACACAACTTTCTTTTATATATATAGATATAATCCTCTGTCTGTGCTCCAGAGTTTTAAAAGTAAATTTAATGATGGATTAATATACAAAGACCTGGGGGACCTGGAGGTCGACAGCGATACATTATTGTTGTAAATTTAATTTTCTATATCAGCTATAACCTATTTTGATATGATGATCGGTTGATATTAAAAATATTGTCTTCCGTATTGTTGTTTGTTAAAATTTATCATAAATAAAACGAAATTTAGAACTTACCAAAGAAAACATTGAATACATAGAGGAGCTTCTTCCGTCTGAATTCGGAGATAGACATATTGGATCTGGAACAAAATACATAAAAATGACGTCATTGAATTGATTTGGTTGATTAGTAGGTTGGTAAGGCTTTGCATGAACATTGAACAAGAACTATAGCATCAATATATAGGGAAGATGACTAATTAAAATAATAACAAAATGGTGTACTATTATAGTTTATTTAAGATTTAACCTTTCGATTATTCAAGCTCGAAACGTAACTCATAAAGAACTATTGAAATAACTTCAGCGTCTATTACTGAGGGCCTAGCACGAACGACTATCGATAAAGTATTCAAATCGTCCATCTGTTAGTTGTATGAGAAATCATTTGAAATTTCATACAAATAACAGCTCGACGATATGAATACTTTCTCGATAGTTGTTAGTGTTAGGCCCTCAGAATCAAGTTGTTGTATTTATATATTTAACATGACTATCGTCTTTAGTTCTTTTCACTTATCTTTGACTTATCGGCTTTAATTACGAATAGTTATGTTGTTGGTATGATGTTTTTTAATCTTAGAAAACTAACCTTATGGAAAATAAGATTTATTGTTATAATTTTTGTTTAAATGACTGTTAGTTCTTTAATAATATAATAAATAGAATATGATTGAGCCGTGTTATAAGTCTGAATATTAATTTATAAAAATCTCATATATTAGGATTTTTTAATTTCAGAAAACTATTTTCAAGCAAATACCGAACCGAAACTCAATTACCAGCTACCAGGTGCTCATAACTGCTAGGAGCGTAAATTACTCCTAGTATTAGTCAGTAATAGTTCTCAGTGAAATTTATTGGTGCTTGAAAATTATGACTTTTGTCAGCAGTCAAAGTGTAACGACCCTATTGGTTATGTAACTGGACTTTTTATGACTTTTAACACGTAATTTATGTGACAATATAGACCGATAAGGCTATAACATTAATTGAAGTCAATATTATTTTATCCTATGACTAGCCACGTGCCCACTTCGCTGGACAAATTTTATTTTAGAAGCAATTTCCTTGATGACAAAGTCATACAGTTCTATATAGACTGACGTGTTGTGAATAAAAAATACATCTAAATATCATCATAATTTTTCTTTTACTTTACTAAAGTCCGCGACACAATATATATGTTATATGTAATACACAAAAGATTTTTTTTTGTTAATTTTAATATAACTTTTGTATAGAACTACTACTCGTAAAACCAAAAACATATTATGCGAGGTGGACGCACGCTTTGCATTGGCATATTGGATTGGAGGACAAAAAACATTACTAAATTTTCTGTTGTCCCAAAAATTAAAATTCATCGAAAAAACCTTAGTAATTTGCTAAAGTTTATTATGACATACAAAATAAAATTCAAAGTGGCCAAGCGGTTGTATAGATTTTCTCACAAATACAAATGCCACAGAGAAACAATAAGAGTTACGTTAAGTAAATAAGTAAGTAAGTAGGTAACTACTTTATTACACACAAAATAAAATGTTAGTCTGGCGGTACGTTTTTTTAAAACTATATCGCCCGTTTTAATATACGTATATTCTTATAATGAACTCTCAACAAGACGATTAAGTCTTTTAATGTATATAATTTTTTAATACATGAAATAAATGAAATCGGTATAATTTAAAAATTTACAGTTATCATACCTTACGTAAGAGGCATTGACACGTTCAAATACCTCTTCTCTTTAATGCCTTTTCAGATGTTTCATATACTACTATAATTGCGTATGTACTGGTACAGTACTGCTGTTGTCAGAAGCCTGCGGCTTACAATCAGCGTATCACGAGATATTCTGTTTCGAATGAAAATTCAGCTTGACGTTGCGGTTTTCATTTACAGACGTAATTCCGAGAACAGAACAATCACTAGGTAACAACATGTAATGTACATATATCAGTAATAGTTACAGAGAGTAATATAAAACTCACTTTGAGCATTATTTTGGTAAAGGTAATTTTATTTAAATATTTTTCATCACCTCAGGTTTCGCCTGTTGCACTAAAGAATCTTTGTTATGTTT
This sequence comes from Anthocharis cardamines, assembly GCA_905404175.1. NCBI lineage: Eukaryota > Metazoa > Arthropoda > Insecta > Lepidoptera > Pieridae > Anthocharis > Anthocharis cardamines. The sequence goes on from FR989959.1 coordinate 10,465,085, forward strand.
AAATGAAAAATAAAATTCATGAATTAAAACATCATTTATCAATGTCAGGGCTGTCGAAACTTTATAATTACAAACATATAAGTATTTACAATTTTTACAATTTACAAAAAAATCTAATAAAAAATGTAAAATGCAAATTTTCAATTTTTTTTTTGTTATTTAAACAATAAGAATATAAAAGCCTTCGGGCCTTGATTTGGACAGCTCTTATCTACATATACTAATATTATAAAACGCATTTCACGGATTTTACGATGTTATGTACAATGCACGATGTAGACAGTAGCCATATTGTCCAGATATAAATAAGTCTAAGGATTTCCGAATGCTCGAAGTAAAAAGTAGGTCGACAGCGCATTGACTTGCATTGACTTATGTTCTGTGACTGAGGTATCACCATGTGAACCTCATGCTCTTCTGTCGATATCTATGTCAGACAACTAGGTATCAAGAAGAAAAGGGGAAGAAGTTTTTTTTTTTTTTTTTTTGATAATATAGGGGGCAAACGAGCCTGCGGCTCACTTGATGGAAAGTGAACACCGCCGCCCATGAACATCTGCAACACCAAAGGACTTGCAGTTGCGTTGCCGGCCTTTAAGGAAGGAATAGGCTCTTTTCTTGAAGGTACCCAAGTCGTACCGGTGAGACGTGAGTCATCCATTCAACCCCAAACATTTAAAATTCCCCTAAAAAAGGATGCAAATAAAAGTGAAAACATAGGCCCGGGCTGTATTTTAAGCATCTCTTTGTGTGAATCAGTTTCAAAGAATGTTTCGGAACTTGACAAAGCGATATGGAATGTTCCCGAACTCTCAACCCTTTCTTATAGTTCTTTAGAAGTTCGCTTGACACACTTCGCACTCTAAAAACAAGTTGAATCGTCTGTTAGCTAGTGTATTCTTTTTAACGTTACCTTTTGTAAGAATAAATGATCTGCTGAAGATAATGTTATATACAGTCGTAAAAGGGCACAGTCCTTGTACATATTTAAGTGTGAATGATATCATATTATATGTTGCTTTTGTAGGAAAATATCCTTTTTTATGTTATATATTACAGACGAGAATTCAGAAATCCATAGACCGAGATCGAGCGCAATGTGCACTTCATGGTTTTTCTGTCTATGAACGTTGGTTCGTTACCCGGTCGGAATTTAGAGATTCCTCCCACCCGTTTAAAGTTCGAAGAGATCAGACGTGGGAAGGACATACCTACAAAAAATTATATTTAAAACGTTTTTTATCTTTGTAACCTCAATGTTGTAAAACTCTATGAAATGGTAAAAAATGGTGTTACTTTTTTAGGATAATATATTCTTGGCTTTTAACGCGAGTGTATCCTTTTTATGTATTTGCAGCTAAAATAAAGGTCATAATGGATTAGACGCGACCCGTCCATCACGTGATGACATACTCCATTGTACCTTAAAGTACTTCATATATAGGTTAGGCTTAATAAATTTTCCATTATTTTGATAAAAAAATAGGCGTATTTTTTCTATAAATTGTAACATTTCAATAACTATATTAATAATCGCTATAAATTACTTGAGAATTCATTGTATCACGGAAAAAGTTTCGAACATTATGTTTGAAGTATATTGTATGAAACAATTTTCTTTGAAACATTTAAATAAATTGTATTCGTGAGCCCCAAAACAAAGAATTGTTTTATTTGAGGGTGAGATAATTGCTTTGAATGCCGTAAGCGTGTTATATGTACGACGTAGCTGTTGCTACGGCGTACTACGAGTGTTACGTAGCACATTGTTACGAGATTTACGTAGACTGGTGTAATATTTGGTAAGATTTTTAAATATAAAGGACTTACTTTTTTATTGATGTTGATTAAATATGATCTGTAATAATTAGTTATATTTATAGCGGCGCTGTCGTTGGTAACTTTGTATTGCAATTATAACTACTGTAATTTCGTCACTAGTCTGATTAATGAAAAAAAAAATATCTTTAAATAATTTTTGTTTTTAAATAATGCTCTACCAGACCTCTACAAAATATTACATAACCTTACCCAAATTTATTTTTTACGGAAAACACGGATGTCATGTAACAATAACATCAAACTCAATGTTAATTTGACCTTAATATTTTTCGAACAATGCATGTAAATTTCACGAATTTCTTTAAGTCGAAAACCATGCTAACGCTTATCGGAATTGGAAAATTTGAGTATTGCATGTAACATGCGAGGTTATTTAAGTAAAAAACGAAATCAATTCCTTATCAGAATCAATCACGAATGTCTTGACATTACTTGACAATGGGTTTCCATGCGTAGATTTACGATTTTATTATACGTTTTCGAAAAAATACAGTATTATTTATGGAGATGATTTATTACTATGTGTTTACTATTTCCTTTAATTTAAAAAAAAAATCATAACATTATTTTATTATTGGTCATTAATTTTCGGCTTGTAAACTTCGTGTCCTTTAATACTCAGACAGCAAATGCTGAGACGTTTGTTGAATTATATGTAACTAATTTGGGCAACGTTGCGTTTTGATAAATACTGCACATTTAAATCGGCAATGCATCTACGAGTCCTCTGATGTTGAAGATGTGCAGCGGTAATTAGGTGATACTTGAAAAAGGGTATTGGCTATTTTTTACTCTGGGATTTCGCTAAGAGAGCACACAGCACAAGCGTCGTGAATGTATAATGAATCTATGTCAATATACTAGGAACTGAAATTTTATATTGAGCAAAACTTTGAGTTTGACAAAGGCCTTATAGAACAGCTTTATAATAGGGAATATCGTCGATCTGCAACTTTGTTACATTGTCGAGCTAAATCAGCTAAATTTAAATAGACCCAAGTTGGAGCTCTAGTGACTAATTAATGTTGGCCCGAGAGATTCTTAATTAAATAGAGAGATAGTGTCATCTTTTTATAGCGATAAGGCCTCCTTTTGTTGGTTAAATTTATTTCCTATTTATAATGATGTAGGTTTAAACGTCGAGACATTCATTTCATTTCATATTGATAAATAATATATATTAGCAACGTGTCCTGGCTTCACACGGGTGTAATGTAGATGTACTATACAAAAAAAAAATAGCGTATGTAGCGTATTTCTAGGCAGAAATTTTATTGCTCTACCTTTTAAGGGGGGACAGCAAGAATCTAAATTCAAAATGGAGACCAAAAACGACCCCTGCGTTAGCCGTCATCTTGATTTAAATGTACCATTTTTTACTGTATAATATGTTTTTTTCCTGAAATTTTCCGATATTTTAATATGTAGTTATTATGTTATTCTTCATCTCTGTTAGAATTCAATTCATTTATTTAAATAATTGATACTCATGTTTTTTTCTGCTTCCTGTTAAGATACATATTTTATTTCACTATTAAAATCCATAATTATCTATAAGAAAGCTAACAAGATACACCTCCATTACACACTGTTTAATACATACAAGTATATTGTTAGGAAATTACTTGGTTCAGCATAATTGGACTGATTATGTATTCATAATATACGGTACGATTCGATTTGCGTGTTCCTTACTATAATTTCAGTCAAGGCCATACGGATTATAAAATATTACATTAGATCGTTATCTTCGAAACTGTGAAATTCGTTTAACCCATGATGAGAGTATGGGGTCATTACTTTTTGGAGTAATTATTAAGTTTAAATAATTTTTATGGCAATATCAGGCGTCGATAAAATTATGGAAATGTACGCACAACCATTAGATAGGTTTTTACTGTGTGTGTTGCGTGTTTTTAGATAAACAAAGAATATCATATCGCCGTAAATAATATACGTATATGTGATGTGATATATTATTTGTATATTGGGTAAATTTGTCCCTTAATTTTTAAATATTATTTCATACTTATTTAGTTTTACATTTTACTTTATTCATTAATTCTATTTGGTATTCAGAATATCACAAGGTTCAATTGGTACACGGTAAGAGAATTTATTTATTCGCTTCAATTTCTATCTTATTCTATTCAACCCTACATTCGTGTCCTGAATGCTAACGATTTCTGAACTTGGTCAGGCAATCGATGTAGACTCAATATTATCTTGCTGACATTCAGTCTTTGAGATTGTGTTGAATTGGCTATGATCGTGGTTAATAGCTGTTGATTAAATGTAGTCTCTTCTCTATACTAATATTATAAAGATATAAAGAGGATATATTTATTTGTTTTTTTACGAATTTACTCAAAAACTACTAGACCTATTTTAAAAATTATTTCTCCAATAGAAAGCTACATTATCAACGAGTAAAATTTTATAGTACATCTACATTGTGTCAGTGCCAGTAATAATGTCAGTTTTTTAAAAATCATCAGGCTAGATCCGTTGTCATCGCAGTTACTGTATTAAAGGTACAATCTATTATCAACCGTGCTGGTCTAGTGCTGATAAATAGAATTTCTGACTCTTCTAGTGGGACATGGGGCAGACGGAGGCTGAATAGGTGACAGTATATTATATTTATGATGTACCAAAGAAAATGTGTGCGCGCAAGGGCGATGCAAGGTTAATTGCACCACAAAATGGCGGAGATGCGGGTTCGATGCTCAGAAAGGAACTAAGGACAAAGATAAATGTAAGGAACGACCTACCTTGTATTCCTTCGTTCTCTTCCTCGCAAGCGGATTCGGTGTGGACTGTATATGCGAAAGTAGTGCAAGGAAATGGAATTCCGTGATCTCTGCCTACCATAATGGGAAAGAGGCGTGATGTATATGTATGTATTGATATCTTAGTTTTAATTATACTCGTTCTGGTACTTGCTCTAAGTATTCGAGACGTCAAAATATATATATTATTATAATAATTATATTCGCATATAATGTAAATCGCATTTCAAATCATAGATTATATTATATATTATTTTCATATTTTAATCTTATAAACGCACTTTGATTTTAATTGAACTGAATTACCTGAACACACGCACATATTTGCACGATATATTTTTCGGAAGCCCGAATATATATAATGTAAACTGAGTTAATACCGAATTCAAGGCACGCTTTACTGCTTATATATTCTAAGCTACACAACTACTTGTAGACTACACTAGTACATTGTTTAGTATTCCACTTAATCTGTTGTCAAAGCTTAGTCAGCAAAGCCTTTAATTAAGTCACAATAGCCCAGTTAACATTAGCTTGAATTCCCACAGGCATTAATATAGTATTAATTGTACGGTAGTCTATGGGATTGGCTTTCCCGTGTCTTAAAAAACTGTAACTAAATTTTTATTTACGAGTCATATTTCTTTATTTTTAAAAGTGAATGCAAGGCAACCTAGTGATATTTCTTTATTTTTAAAAGTGAATGCAAGGCAAACATGTGTTTATTTAAAATAATACGCCTCGGCTTCGCACGGGTGCAATGTAGATGTACTGTACACAAAAAATATAGCTTATGTTACTCGCTGATAGTCTAGCTTTCTATTGGTGAAAGATTTTTTAAAATCGGTTCAGTAGATCCAGAGATTACACCCTACAACCTTTTTTTACACCTCGTGTTACATTATTCAATTTTAGTAGGTATCCCTAATTAATTATTTATGGAAATAAATGTCACTTGGTGTATATGTAGCTTCTAATCGGTCAAGTAGTTTTTGAGTTAAATCGTAACAAATAAACATACAAACCTTTCCTCTTTTTAATATTAGTATAGATTATAGTATCTGAGTTTTTTCAATCTTTCACCATTGCTTTTGTTGTTAAAATATGAAGATGTCAACCTGTATTAAAACTTACATTTAATTTTTTTTTTTATGTCAGATATCGACAGACGAGCATGAGGTTCACTTGATGGAAGGTGATACCTCAGCCATAGAACATCAGTCAATGATGCGCTGTCGACCTAATTTTTACTTCGAGCATTCGGAAATCCATAGACTGAAACCGAAACGCGCAATATGCACTTCACGGTTTTTCCATCTATGATAATTATAGGCATATCTAATTTAGTAAAATACAGTTTGTCAAAAGTAAGCTGAAAATATATGATTAGGTACATCTTTATGCGACTCATTTAGTCTGTAAAAATATATTTACATATTATGTATCCTTTTTCTGCGAATCAGAAAAATCGCGAGCGCTTTTTGTAACAAATGATTTTTATTCCCTAAAAACGGATCATTTTAGAACGTGATCTTTTTACATATTCACTCAAATCTGTGAAAAAGAGGCGCAATATACCAGGGTGAATCAAAAAGTTCTTAGAAGTGCATATATATGAAACCTTTTTGGATCAAGTTTGATATTCAAATTAAAGAGTGTCTATCACACTATATTTATGCAGACTGTCACTTGTTTTTGTCAGTTCGTTCGCATGTAATAAATTTTTTTGTGCAACGAGTTGCTAAAAAGTCAAAATTATGGATAAAAGTGAGTTACGTGCGGTGATAAAATATCTCAGTTTGAAAAAAATGTCTACGAAGGAATTTTTTTTGGACATTCAGCAGACATTAGGGGGTGATGCTGTACCCTATTCTACGGTTGCGTACTGGGTGGCTGAATTTAAAGGAAGTAGATCAAGCTGTAAAGATGACCCGCGTTCTGGGCGGCCTTCAACCTCCGTTACAGAAGAAAATGTCAAAAAGGTTGAGAATCTGGTTTTGGAAGACAGAAGAATGACTATAAAACATATAGCTGAGATCTTAAAGATATCTTTTGGTAGCGTTCAATCCATTTTAATTGATTCACTGGGGTTCAAAAAAGTGTCTGCAAGATGGGTGCCACGAATGTTAACCGACGAAAACAAAAAGCGACGTTTGGAAATTTCCAAGCGTAATCTCGAAATGTTCCAGCGTGATTCTTTTTTTTTTTTTTTTATTTTTTTTTTATTCTAGAATAGGTAAGCGTTTGCCCGCCATCTCACCTGATGGAAAGTGCTGATGCGGGCTATGATGTTAAGACACGCTTACCTAGGAGATGCCTATTAATTCGAGACTTAAAAAGAGCCATGGTGTATTGCTCTGAAAGACAGACGCAGGGAGAGAGTTCCAGTCCTTAGCGGTTCGCAATAAAAAAGAGGAAGCGAAGCGCCCTGTGCGAACATGTGGTATCTCCACTAGGTAAGGATGGAACCCCGCCGTGCGTCTGGATGTCCGGTGATGAAACGGAGATGGTGGAATTAGTTGGTGCAGCTCGGATGCACATTCACCAGAATGCAACCTGTAGAAGATCGATAGACTGGCCACTTTTCGCCGGTGTTCAAGGGATAGTAGTCGACGATCTACAATGTCTGGGTCGTCAATTAGGCGTTTGGCACGTCTTTCAATTGCATCCAGAGCCCCAAGGTGAGATTTGGCTGAACCTGCCCAAAGGTGAGAGCAGTACTCCACACAAGAACGGACTTGAGCTTGATATAGATTTAAAAGCTGCCTAGGTGTGAAGTACTGCCTGACCTTCGCTAATATGCCTAGTTTTTTCGCAGCAAGTTGGGCTTTGGATGCTATGAACTTTCCAAAGTTGAGAGTCGGTGATAAGGTGACACCCAGCAACTCCAGATGGTCGGTGATTTCCACAGCTACATCCTGGAAAGATGGAGTGTGGTCAAAAGTGCTCCGTTTGGCGGTAAAAAGACACGCCTGAGTCTTGGCAGCGTTGAACTGCACCAAGTTGGCGTCGCCCCAATCAGACACTTCACGCAGGGTACTATTTATACGTTCGACCATAGCTTTCCGTTCTACCATTATTTGTTCCTTTGAAGCACGAGCGTTAGATAAGTATGACTCCGTAACTGTGCTGTCGTCTGCATAACTGAATATATTGGGTCGGAGCATATCATTTATATGTAACAGAAACAGCGTTGCGGAGAGAACTGACCCCTGAGGTACCCCGGCATTAATAGCCATTTGACCTGATGAGCAGCCGTCAACCACTACTCGGATCGATCGTTCGCTCAGGAAGTCCTTTATCCAAGCCGTGAGGAAGGGGGTTATGCCGTATGAAGGAAGCTTGCTAAGAAGGCTTTCGTGCCAGACTTTATCGAAAGCCTTCGAGATATCAAGGGAGACGGCAAGCGCTTCCCCGTGATTCTCGATGGCTTCTCCCCATAGGTGTGTGGCGTGCACTAGAAGATCGCCAGTCGACCTTTTTTGGCGAAAACCGTACTGTCGGTCGCTTAAAAGGTCGTTGGCTTCTAGGTACGCGAGGAGCCGATAATTCAATATACGCTCCATAGTCTTGCAGAGTATGGAGGTTATTGAAATCGGTCGATAGTTTGAGGGGTCTGCACGAGTTCCCTTTTTTGGTATGGGCTGTACGTTAGCAAGCTTCCAGGCTTTAGGAACAATCCCTGAATTAAATGATAGACGGAATAGACGTGTCAGAACAGGAGATAACTCGGCTGCACAGGTCTTGAGAACTACTGCTGGTATTCCGTCAGGTCCACTGGCTTTATTCACATCTAGGCTACGTAACTCTTTTAAAACAACTTTTTGCGTTATGCGAACTTCAGGCATAAGATATTTTTGTTGAGGTATGCAGGGTGGAGTTCGGTTCGCGGAGTCTAGACGAGAATTATTCGATTCGGATAATTTTTGCCGTCGTCTTGTCACCATGGATGAAACGTGGGTCCACCATTTTGATCCTGAAACTAAAAGACAAAGCATGTCTTGGAAACGACCATCCTCTCCATCCATCAAGAAATTTCGAGTTGCTCCTACCGCTGGCAAAGTTATGGCCTCTGTGTTCTGGGATAGTGAAGGAATCCTTTTTATTGATTACATGCCAAAAGGCCAGACGATTACTGGACCCTATTATGCAAATTTAATCCCGAAAGTGCGTGAAGCGATTAAAGAAAAACGTCGTGGAAAACTGTCGTTGGGCGAGTTTTTCCTTCAAGACAACGCTCCTGCTCATCGATCGGAAGTTGCGCTCAACGCAATCCGCTGTGCTGGCTTCAATCTCCTTGACCACCCACCATATTCTCCGGACTTAGCCCCAAGTGATTTTCACTTATTTCCAAAATTAAAAGAGGAAATTCGTGGAACAAAATTTCACGATAATGACGCGGTTATAGCTGCCGTAGAGGACTTTTTCGAGAGTCAAGAAAATAATTTTTTTTCACAAGGAATAAGGAAGTTAGAAACGCGTTATTCTCAATGCATTGCATTGGAGGGAGATTATGTAGAAAAATAAAATATTATTATTTAAATCTTTGCATTTTTTAATATTGATTCCAAGAATTTTTTGATTCACCCTCGTACATACGTAGTATCACAATCAGAACCTGAATATATTTTGTATTCTATTATACAGAAATACCTAGACGAATTCTATTGAAATGTCGATGGGCCGCAGCGATAGTTTGCAATCTTGGGAAAATATTCAATATTGCGAGTCCCTCACAGGGTTTGATGTAATGTGTATTTTCAGAATATATTGCCTGCCTTAAATTAAGGACGGTTGCAAAATTGTCTATAAGAAAATCTTTTCACGCGTCGCCTAGTGACAATCCCATGGGGAATGTTGTTACTTGCTTGACATTTCGTAAGATGGTAATAGTAAGGACGTTATTTCAATTTAAAATATCTCTACATCTTTACAAAACCGGGGATATCTGTTGTATTCCATTAAGCCTCGTTGCAAAACTTCGTTCTCGTTGGCGCGTCCGGTAGAACACATGCCGTGCGATCCGATGGGTCGTGGTTTCGAATCCCACAGGGACGACATGTTTATAATTTTCTGGAAGCATGATTTCCCCACGACTGGTAACTTCGGCCATTGAACGGGTAGGAGGAATATCGAAATTCCGACCGGGTAACGAACCATCATTCATAGACGGAAAAACTGTGAAGTGCACATTGCGCGTTTTGTTTTCAGTCTATTTCCGAATGCTCGAAGTAAACATTAGGTCGACACCGCATCATTGACTGATGTTCTGTGGCTGAGGTATCACCTATATCATATGAACCTCATGCTCGTCTGTCGATATCTAACATTCAAAAAAGTATATACATATAATAATTTACAGCTCTATCAATGATGATTACAATTTATATGTTTTTAGAAGAAATTAAACGGGTTATTACAATGTTATTACAGTAATTAAAAATCACAAAAGTTAAAAATCTATTAAAATAAACAAGTCATACTAATATAAGATTAGCCTCAACATTAAACAAGTCAATGAATTGTCAAGACTAAAAAAGATATTATAATTATTCTGGGTAATAAATAGGCTTCTGCAACAAATTAATATTTCTTAAACAAATAAATCATCCAAATAATGCAGGAATGTAATTAATTGAAGCCTTAAGCCCTTTAATTGCCTCGACTTAAACATTATTTATAGGATTAAGACAACGTCCAATGTCTTACCTTAATTTGTTATTTAAAATAAATATACTTTTAGTGTTATCACTTATACATATAAAACATTATATTATTAAACTCATACTTTTAATATGTGTGTAATTTATTTCGGAAATTTTTGGCTTTAATAAAATTTGTTGGAATGTAAAGAGCTCGTTCGGGTTCGATACCCGCGGGGCGTAACATATATTTATAATATTTCCTTACTTCTGGTTATTTTGAAATATAAACGGGAAGAAGGAATAGCGGTCGTTTCGTGTTTCAGTTTTAAGATTTACAATCGTAGGGAGAGGGGATTATGAACTAACGCATCATGGATGCACTTGTAGCTATCTTTTTAGCTAGCTTTTTTTAATGTAATATATCGATAGACGAGGCGATACAAGAATCGTAGAACATCAGTCAATGATGCGTTGTCGACCTACTGTTTATTTTGAGCATTCGAAAATCCGGAGACCGAAGCGGAATGTGCACTTCACGATTTTTCCATATATGAACGTTCTTAGGTCTACTACTGACGCAAGTGCAAGATTGATTACCCAAATCTTAAGCGCCTGGGAGGACTTACAGGATGCCGTAGGCATTTTCTGCGACCTATCCAAGGCGTTTGACTGCGTTGACCACGATACTCTCATTTGTAAGTTGAGCCACTATGGTGTTCGTGGTAAAGCTCTCGCGCTTGTCCTTTCCTATCTTTCAGACAGACAGCAAAAAGTAGAAATTAGTGTTTCGAGATCATCTGGATCAATAGTGAAAATGGGCGTGCCGCTGGGTTCCATATTGGGTCCCTTTTTGTTCCTTGTTTATATTAATGATCTCCCGCATATGATGTCTGAGATATCGGAAATTATCTTATTTGCTGATGACACTTCCCTCGTTTTTAAAATTAATAGGAAAGATTCCAGTCCAGTAAACGTCAATGATAGCATAGTAACTCTATCGAAATGGTTTGCCGCGAATAATTTACTCCTCAATTCTGCTAAAACTAAATGTATTAAATTCTCGCTGCCTAATGTCACCCCAGTAGGGCTTAACGTAACTCTCGACGGTGACAAACTTGAAGTCATCACTGAAACCGTTTTCCTGGGCATAACCATTGACAGTAAATTACAATGGGGAGCTCACATCGCAGCATTATCAGGTAGACTAAGTTCTGCAGCTTATGCAGTCAGAAAAATAAGACAGCTTACTGACGTTGCTACAGCTAGGCTTGTCTATTTTGCTTATTTTCATAGCATAATGTCCTATGGTATTCTACTGTGGGGCGCAGCGGCTGACGTAGATGCCATATTCATCCTCCAGAAAAGGGCAATTCGTGCAATTTATAATCTTGGCCCCCGCGAGTCTCTGAGAGAATTATTTAAAGAAATTAATATACTCACGTTGCCTTCCCTTTACATTCTAGAGAATATCATGTTTGTTCGTAAAAATTTGCATCAATTCACTGTCAAAAGTGATATTCATTCTATAAATACCAGGAATAAGCATAAAATAGTAGTCCCAAAATATAGATTAGCAAAATCGAATAAATCGTTTCTTGGGAATTGTGTCAGATTCTACAACAGGCTACCGAAGTGTGTAACTGATCTTACGAATAAAAAGTTCAAAAACGTCATCAAAGGAATCTTAATTAAAAAAGCGTAAGTATTATAAAATCCAAGACTATGTTGACGATAAAGATGTATGACGCTAATTCATCTCTGCATGTGCGGCTTCCCTGGCAACTTGCGCTGTGCAAGTGTGTGTATCTCATTTTACACTAATAGTAAAAACTCAATTTTCTTTTGCATTGTATAGAATCTCTGTATACCTTGCATTATATAAACTTCTCAGCCGATTATTATTATTGTAACCGTAAACCATTGTTGAAAAGAGTGTCCATGGAGTTTCTTGCCGGTTCTTCTCCATGAGACCCACTTTTTGGAACCGTGCAACTAGACGTTTCATAAGAGCCTGCAAAGGCCTATTTGAAATAAAAAACTTTTGATTTTTGATTTTTTTTTTCGTTCGGTAATTTCGATAATCCTCCCACCCCTTTAATGCCCGAAGTGACCAGACGTGGGGAAGACATATTTCAGAATATTATGAATATGTCGTCCCAGCAGAATTCGAACCCGCAACACATCGGAGCGCAAGGTAGGTGTTCTAGCAAATGCGCCAACGGGCTTTAAGCCTCTTATTTGTCTGTCGATATCTGACATAAAAAAAACAAAACGAATATAACGAGATTACTAAAGACGCTACTGTGTAAAACTACTACGTATCGTAGAGAAAATTGTTCTTTTAAACATAGCCGACTCTTGGAAGCTTTATATATTGTATCTCAGCTTAAAGGGACATACGTAAGTATATTCTACTCGTACTCTAGCGGCCTTATTCATAAACCTATTACTCGTATAAGCTTGATATAGTTAAAATATGTTTTTTCTCGCTCTATCGAATATAAAAAGTCTCGGAGGGGTGAGCACGAACAAGTATCGAAAGAGTATTTGTATCGTCGAACTGTCATTTGTATGAAATTTCAAATTACTTTTCATACAATACGTTTATGAATAAGGCCGTACGTCTATAAGGCGCTTCTCTACATAGTCAATTCCGGTCATATGTACAGAATTTATAAACTACGCAACGGATTTTCATGCGATTTTCATCAATAAATAGACTTCAGAGGTGATTTTTTTTATGTTAATTTGTTGAAATTTGACGATAATTGTTTAAGATGTTGGAAGAAATCAAGCTTCATCGAAAATGTTCTATTCGTGCTAAAGTTCGCTAGTAATACATATATGTATATATTAAGCAATCTCTTGGTATTTCGAGACAGTTCGTAGTAACTACGGGTTAGACATTTGTCTATGCAGTACCCACAATTACGTACATTTCAAATGTAAATAGGGTCAAATGGGTTTCGGGTCTCCTGGGGATGAGTCGTACGCTTCCACATGCCACGTTGCGGTAATTTATTTTTGTTTACGTTTTGCCATTTGTTTATATAAAGTAGTGATATACATATTCACAAGAAATTAAAATTAAGTGAACCTTCAAGAAACGAGCCTTAAAGGCAGGCAACGCATCCTCAAAAACTCAGGTATTGCGGATGTCCATGGACGGCGGGAGTCGTCGCCTGATGGTAAATCAGGTGATCCGCCTGTTCGTTTGCTTCCTCTTATATATAAAACGGTATTGCCTGCGGCTTAAAAAAATCAAAATTATTTTATGATACGTTTTTATAATAAAGTCCCTCAAAATCTACGCCATCTCTCTGAATTTAAGTTTGAAACTTATAAAAAACATCGAAAAATGCTTTTAACAATGTTAATGCATAGAAGAAAATAACCAATGGAGTATATAATTATTACTTATTATACCCTGTTATTGGGTATATACGCAGAGGTGCGTTGCCTTTAAGGTAGGAATACGCTCTCTTTTTGAAGGTCCCCAAGTCGTATCGAGTCCGGAAAATCACTGACGACATTCAACTATTACATCTTCTCTAACTTCAATAAATATGGACGAGTTTCTTTAACTGCATTCATGAATTGCTAAACGAATATGTAAAATATTTTGAATTGCAAGAATAACTCGATGAGTCTCTGCATATCTGAATATTATCTAGACAAATATAGACTCTTATTAATTGAAATGTATTTATGCAGCTGTAATGTTCTTGTTAGTTTTATTATTCATATCTTTACATTATATATATTAGAAACACTAAGACCATTTTATTATTTTTAGGTAATTGAATTCTTAGTGTGCTAGGTAATTGAAAACCGTGTACTGCATTATTGCGTTTCCGTTTCAGTCCTCCATGGACTGAAACGGAAACGCGATAATGCAAGATAAGATTTTTGGTGCTCGAAGCAAAAAAATATACAATTTATTGATAGCTGTACCTACTATCATACAAGCCCATAAGTCCGGCTTGCCGACTTTAACGTAATATGTGTTTATATATAACTTATATAATGACGTAATCATATAAGTTATATTTGACTTATATAATTACGTTAAGGGCATTATTATTTTTCTTTTTATGGTTGCATTTAGCGGTTAAGTACACTTAGAAAGGCAAAATAGAGCCGAGATTTTAATTTTTTTTTTGAAAACAAGTTTTTAATCTTTCTTGATAAATGTTTTCGCAAATTCAAATCCCAAGTTGGCGCTTTTGGGCTTGTATGGTGGTCGTGCAACATAAATAGGTAAGAAAAGTAAACCCCATCGTAATCGATATTTAAGATTAAAAGAAAACGGTCACATCAAATTCATGTATTTAAAAATCATCACAAATGGTAAGATAAAAGCAGGTAGGTTAAATTAATGTTAAATAATAACCTTTAGAGCTACATCTAAAATGATTTTCTTTTACTATGAGCACATAGTAAAAGTTGGCACATATTAATTAATCATGCAAGCGAAGTAAGTTTAAATTAGTAAGGGGAAACTTTGCACTTCCCTGTGAGGGAACATGTTCGAGTAATTATACAGTTTAGAGTTGGTATTTAGAGTCAGAGTGTTACAGACGCAGTAAGTATGAAACATGACATGTTTTGTTGTAATATGGATACTGATACTGGGCTATTTTTGGGATTGTATTTCTAAAAAGAGAGAAAAGACATCGAGAGAGGAGTGTGAAATTGTTTTTTTAAATTCGATCCAAAACAGAAACAAAAATGTGCAATATGTACCATCTACGTCTATTCATATAATTTATTTCTACAATGAAATTATTTCAAATTATATAATGAGACCTTTATTAGATTAGTTTAGTCTGTAGTTCTTATTCATTACTCAAAGCTTATTAAAAATTTATTTGACTTTAGAATCTCAAAATATTTTGCATTTATAGTAAAGTGGAAATAACATTTTTTGATGTACAACCTTCATTCAATAAGAAATAAGTTTTTATTTTGTATCTCTCGTCTTCGACTACGACATTACAAAAATAAATTTACGTATTGCGATTCCTGCATTTCCCGAAGTATATTTATGTTCACAAAATGCAGTTCAAAGTAGCAGTTTCAAGATATTCACGCTTAAGTGATTTTGTTGGACAATAATTCTTTCTCTAGAATAGTCCACTGGTTTTATTTGAATGCACAGTTTATTGTTCAAATACTGCATTAGCTGTCGAAGTACTACTAGCTGACTAGAGTATACGCTCTTATATAATGTATTATTTTTCACAATAATATTGTTATTTAAAGATATGAGGGAAAATACTCGCTTTGATGCCTAAAGTTTACAATACTAATATTTGGTACAAATTAAGCCCTAAAATGAACGTTTCAATACATACATTTCTGACTGCTCGAATATAAGAAGAGGTTGATCGCAAATTATAAATTTTATTTTATTGCTGTGGTATTAACCAAGGTCAAAGGAAAATAGGAAATCAGTTGAAATTGCATACGGCTTAAACCCCATATGATGCACTGGACAAAACTGCATTCCTTTTTGCAATCTTGATATTCGGCTTTGTTCTTTTCCTTTTTAGTTTATTTTTAATTTATGTTAATGTTCATTATATTTTCTTTGTTTTGTAATTGTTATTATAATGTATATTGATTAATTTGTATTTATGGGTATTTTACTGAAATAAAGGATATTATTATATGTATTAAACGTCAAATCGTAATCGTTATACTTTGTCAAGTTTTACCGCCAGTTTTCACATTAGATTCGACCGCTAGAAGGAAGAACACGTACAAAGGAAATTAGCGTCCGACTTTATAATACCATTTTCTTTGCGGAAGAAAATATACAACAATTTTCCATACCTATACATTGACACATTGTTATTCAACATACACATGACAGATTGAGGATACAAATACTTTCTTGTTCAATTATAATATCTCCAAAGAACCCTGTGGTTGACAATGCTATTTCCTTGTTGGTGGAGAGAACAACAAACTTCGCCTAAGTTGATATTTGTTCAATGTAGGATGCAAGGATGACCGAAACTGATTAGAGGAATCCAATGTTGTCCTAACTAACTTGTAATTAGAGTATATTGCATTACTCAAATGCTTGACCGCCTCCGTGGCTTAGTGGTAAGCGCGATGCGTTTCGCACCGGAGCTCGGAGGTCCTAAGTGCGAATCTCGGGAAAACAAGATTTGAAAAAAAATTGTTTCTTTTTTTTTTATGTCAGATATCGACAGACGAGCATGAGGTTCACTTGATGGTAGGTGATACCTCAGCCACAGAATATCAGTCAATGATGCGCTGTCAAACTAATTTTTACTTCGAGCATTCGGAAATCCATAGACTGAAACCGAAACGCGCAATATGTACTTCACGGTTTTTCCATCTATGAACGGTGGTTCGTTACCCGGTCGGAATTTAGATATTCCTCCCACCCGATCAATGCCCGAAGTTACCAGACGTGGGGAAAACATGCATACAGAAAATTATAAACATGTGGTCCCGGTGGGATTCGAACCCACAACCCATTGATGCACACGGCAGGTGTTCTACCGAAGGCGCCAACGAGCCCGTCAAAAAAATGTTTCGGTCGGGCAGGGCACAGAAAGCTGATTACCTACTTGCCTGTAAAGAAAAATGATCAGTGAAACAGACACAGAAATGTTTCTGCACCAGGCCCCACTAAGGAATTCGGGAATTCACTTAATCAATCCAGTACTATGCCATTGGCATTTACCTACAATCTATTTATGAATTTGAGCGTAGTTCTCCAAAAAAGATACACTGGCTTAATTGAAGAGTCAAGAGTAGTTTTTTATTTAATGCCAAAAACATAAGTAATAGTTGCTTATACAGTCGACTCTCGATAATTTCATTTGTTTCCCGGTCACTTGAAATATACTTGACAAATTGAATAAATTTATTGAATAAAATTCATATTAATTGGTACCTTAGATAATATTGAAAATAGAAATAATCTTGTCTTTTATTAACGCGAGTATCACACATTTAAATAAAATACTGTATACCGGATTAAAACGCGATTTATTATTTATATTTTTTTAAAATCAGACAACTGTCATATTTCTGTCTCCCCGCGACCACGGTTGCTGAAAAGCATCCGAAACGTCGGGATAAGTAATTTAAACAATATATATACTAAATCGCGTTTTAATCCGGTATACAGTATTTTATTTAATATAGGGATAGCATATTTATGAAATTACAGAACGTCTTCTGTTCTGTGTATGAAATAAATACAAGGTCAGACATGACACAATTTCATTTTCTTAAATTTTTTCTTCAATTAACATGGCAGAAGTCAGTTGACTTTCCATAGTTTGAACTCAGTGTGTTTAAATTATTTATCCCGATGTTTCTAATGTGATACTCATTTAAATAAAGTATTTTAATAAAATACTGTATGTTTTAATCCGGTATACAGTATTTTATTTAAATTATTAATTATATTTTAAATTTAAATGTGTGATACTCGCGTTAATAAAAGACAATATTATATGCTATCCTTAATTATTCCTAATCCTACGCATGCTTCGAGAATTATGGTAGGATCGGATTCAATATATTTTATTGTATACTTGAAGTAAAAGAAATAAGCCAGCAGTGCATTGCTATTATTTAAAGTTATAATGACTGTGTAAATTGCCATCAAATTAGCCAGAGTAAAAATAACAATTTACAGGATATTTTAAACACAAAAGGCCGTTTAATTTTCCGAAAACCGTTTTGGTAAATTCAAAGTAAAGAAATAAATAAGTGTCTCATTTTTTAGATATTTCCGCCCTCTTTCTGTAACATTGAAAGGCCAAATTAAAAATCAACGCGGCAAAGAATGCAAATGAGATTGTTCTTCAAGAAAATTGCTTCTGTTTAAATTATTTTCATTATAGTCTTTGACTAAAATGTTTAAAATTAGATAGCACGGTCCCCTTAATTGTGTTTGGGTTTTAAATAAAACAACTTTGAAACAATGTCTTATTCGGTTGTTTTTGAATACGTTATTTGATATCCTATTTGAACATCATTACGCAAAAAATAATTGAATGTACATTGTACAATTTGTAAATGGAAATGTACATATTAATAATTGTATTTTTTTCCTTGTTATGACAGTGAATAAATGTTTTCTCTCTTCCAATTATTTTATACCTCCTCAGTATTTTAGTAAGTTCAATTTTTTTTATTATTGTGTTTTTTGTCGAATAAAGTATGTCTATGTCTTTTTTATATATAAGTATACATTATACGTACATAATAAACCATGTTTAAGTTAATGTGAAAAATTAATAATTACCATTATAAATTTGTTTAAAAAATTAAAATTATGTGTTTGCTGTCTCAATATACATAAGACGTATTGATATGATCTGTATTTCAAGTGTTTAACTTTTAGAATCATTAATTTATACAAAAACAACACGTACATATGCATAACGACAAGTTATAAGCATCGTATCATCAAGTAGGTAACATAAATAAAAATAATGTTAAAATTGTTCTTTACAATTAACAAAAACGCGAGATAAATATTGTAAAGTATTATTTTTCATACAAAAATTGATAATTTTAACGAAGTTGCATTTATATTAAACATTTCGTTCGATTTATCGCTTGAACACACGTCAAATGATCAGTTTGCTGAATTCAAATGAATAAACTGAACGTATAAAACTTTAATTCGAATTACCAATATATGTCACCCACAAAAGCCTTTTGTTTTGAGAGAAAGCTTTTAATATTGGTATCATTTCGGTCTCCCATAGCAGTATTACGATGCATAAATCTTGCAAAGAGGATTAAAATATATTTATACGTTGTACTGAACGGGAGTCCAAAGCAAACATTCAGCTCTATATTTTTTATTATTAAAATTGTTTTTTTGTATGCTACCATTATTAAATGTTTTGTTTGATGATTTTTTTATGTTAGAGCATGAGATTCGCTTGATGTTAGGTGATCTTTGCCTCAGAACATCAGTGTCAATGATGTGCTGTCGACCTATATTTTACTATGCGCATAATTTATACTTCAGTCAAAACGCGCAATATGCACTTTTTAAAGGTATTCCCGAATTAATGTCAAAAGTGACCAAACGTTGGGTAGACAGCTGCCCATCAGAACCCAATATGTTACACCGTCGATTTGTAGTTAACTTCGATCAACAACTATGTCAATGGTAGTTAAGGTTTAAGACATTTAATTTTCTCAAAAAGGAATACATAAATTTAGTAACATGAAAAAAAAAATTGAAAAACAAACCTTTTTCAGACTTAACTCGGAAAACTATAACATAATATACAGTACAAACTATAAACTAGTTGTCTTATTCTAATTCATATAAAACACTTTAAAATTACAATATGATCAGGTTTCTGACAGATAGTTATTTGAACTTATGGGGAAGATGCAACACAAAAACCGCTATCCGTCAGATAACTGGTAGATTGTGTACCTATGGGGTTCTTATCATTATCGGCAACGTAGGTTGACGATTATTCATTCCAATCGTATAATAATAAATATCTCGTCATGATCGAAGAACAACGATGGTTCTGATTTTTTACGATTTTAGTTTTATTGTACAAAAATCTTTAAAAAAATGTCAATTCTCAACAGAATAAACAAAAAATTGGAGTTTGATAAAAACAATCAAGTCAATCAATTGCCTAGAATAACAGCGGTTCTGCTTTTTCAACGCAGTACAAAAACGCGTATTATACCTTCATTGTACTACGTCCCCCTCTCGGCCTCCCCTCACAGTATAAAATTAAGATTAAAAAGACACCAAACATAATATTGCCGAGTTTGAACCCGAATATATTAGCCGTGTTTTAATTATGCATAAAAAACGACTTATCAATCTTTAAATCGATCTCCTGAAAAGTAGCCGTTTTGCAGATCCGCCGTTGTTCTACGATCATGACGATCTGCAATATAATTCAAAAACCTGTTTTCTTACAATGTTTGTAAGATAAAGCTTAAGTTCAGAGTTTTCTATCTGTTGAGTTTGTTTTGATAAATACGTCAGTATTTAATGTTTTATAAGTATCGGAATCTCGGGCAAAATTTTCACAAGTTTAATAAACCGATCATAGCTGAAAATCAAGCAATATTTTATTATATTAGAAAAGTTTTATTGGATATAGTTTCAAATAAAATCGGACTTTAAAATTCAGTAAACGATTGCTTGTCGAGACGGTAATGCCCTAAGCGTTTCCAATCTAATGCATTCATGTATTGCGCTGACAGGATAGATTTAATGGTAGGACATACGAGTACTTAATCTATTTTTTGTCATTTTATCCAAAATAAAACCTCGTCCAAATGGAGGAAATTTAATACTCCCAAAAAAAACAAAATTCAAATGAAAAAAAAAACAAAAAATGAATGAATGGAAAAAGAACATACTGCGCAGACCCCAAATAAAAAAAGGGAACTGGAGGCCTATTACCAAAACATAATACGTAGTTTCGGCTGACGGATCGTACATTTTCCTATTATGAATCTGATGATCGATCCATCTTTCGCAATTAGACACTATACTTTCGTACGTAAATAAAATTGAAAATGTTTTCTTAATAAGTTATATACGAAGTTGTTTGTTGTTTCGTTTCGTTTCGTTCGTTGCGTTCGATTTTGGTAATAGCCCTACAGGGCAGGAAGGAGAAGAAGTCTCCCTCCCATTATAATATTTTTTTTTTGATGCCACTAGAACTAATGTTATGAAATAGTATATATATATGTATATGTCGTTGTATACTGTTTTATTATATGACACATTCATAGTAAAACAGTAGACAAAATCTTCATTTCTGTACACTGAAAAAATTTATCAGAAACGGAGAGGGGACGATTTAAGAATTAATAGTATACATAAAATTCATTTTTGTCTGTCTATTTGTTCATGTCATGATATTGATAGCGAGTTTAAAATGATTATTATGATTGCATTTACTACTTACTTGTTAAACGATGTGCAACAGTCAATCTGAAAAGATATAATTTTATATTAATTATTATTTAAAGCACTTAATTAGAAATAATACAACTACAACTCACTCTTAACCAATTGTTTACCGTGTAATAACTATAATCAAATGTTGTAAGGAAACAAAAATTGTAAAGGATTGAAGAATTGGAAACTAAATAAAGTTTTAAAAATTTGGGTAATAGAATATTTCGATAAGAACTGAGTAAGCCTCAAGGATTAATTTTCAAGCACTTTATGAAATATCAAACCATTTATAGCACACACGTCTAGAACAAAATATTTATAGAAATCTGTATATCAAAGTTTAAGAACCTGAATCGAAGCCGATTCTTGTAAATGAATGACCAAGTGCTAGTCAGACTCACGCACCGAGGTTTCCGTACAAACTTTTAGTAAAGATTTTCCCAGTAAAAATAAAACTACAAATTTATGTTTTTTTAGTGCTACATGACATTGCTTCATGCCAAATATCATGATTCTAGGTCAACGGGAAGTACCCTATAGGTTTTGATTCCCTTGCGAGTGTCAAAATTTGCGGCATAAATGGCGTAAATGATTTTTTCACTGCTGCAAGGGATCGCAGACCTGAGTATTTGATATTAACTTCAACTTGATACCTCCACGCGTTCCTGAGAAAAAGGGTTGGATAGTCAGACGGGCAGACAACAAAGTGATCCTATAAGGGTTTCGTTTTTGTTACGGAGTACGGAACCCTAAAAATGAATGAAATTAAGAGTCCAGCTGTAAGCCTTCAGAACTAAAGTAGCACGTCTACTTTAGTCATGTCAGTTCGCGAGACAATTGCATTATCTTAGTAGACATTTGCATACAATTGCCAACTTTGTTCCCGAGTCTCGTATCTTATAAATGAACTCGTGAATATTCACAGCTGTTTTAAGAAAGAAATATATAAGTTTGCTGAAGTATTCTGAGTATGAATTTGAATAAAAGAAAGGTGAAATTATTAGGATTTTTGTAGTTTACGAGCTGCTCGGCTTCGCACGGCTATACTAATGAAGAAAATGAGACCATATCTCGCCTTTACAGTTCTAATAAATGAAAATCTATTTTTTTTTCTATAGAGATGTTTGAACTCACATTTTTCACTATTCTAGAGATTTTGAAATATTTTTGTACAAACCTTTTCCTGACAATTATCAGTACAAAAAGTTTATTTCCAGTTTGGTGCAGTCGTTCGGAAGTTATGTATACCTACATTGTACATATCAGATCGGCGATTCATTTTTATATACGTATATATATTTAGAGATTAGGTACATAAACGTAAAAATGTTACGTTTTAAAAAGTCAGATTTCAAATTCCGGACTGGTGCATAGATTTAAAAAAAATACGAATCAAAATTGCTTTTTTAATGTTTGAATAACTTTGAGTGTGACCACTAATTGTGCAATGATATGCTAGGTTCCTAAGTTTGACGACCAGTCACCAGAGAATATTCGACTAGGTGTGCTAATGTTTTTTAGATTATTGTAAGTAAATAAGTTTCGTCTTCCGGCTTTTCATTTATTTATTAAGTCACATATCAATACAAATATATATAAAGCAGTTACAATTTATATCTGTAAATTGTAGCCAATAATTGATTTTACTTTTTATTCCAACAATATTACAGTATAACGCAATATAAAACAGTATGTGTGTTTGTGTGTAGTGTATAGTGTTTATTTTTAATAAAATATGTATATTATTTTCTTAAGTCCTATGAAGCATTCATAATGTCAAAAAGCATTCACGATAACAGTCAGAGTTGAAAATTCCCAGCGTCTGAAATTTACTACCGACATTAAATCATAACTTTTCAGAGAACCATATAATTTATTTTACTCTAATAAAAGGAATTTGCGCGATGAATGCTCTCAGGTGAGTCAACTTTGCTCAATTGCTACAAAACTCAATGCATGACATTTAGACTGAATAATTAACTCTTGTATCAAATCTAAAAAGATGAAAAATATATTGAAAAAAAAAACATACGAATTATATGAAATTTTGTGTCAGATAGTGACTGACGACCATGAAGGTTAAGAGGGTGATATGATTCATCTGCCGGCCTAGCATGACAACCACGACAACATTTTGTCGATCGATTTCTCGTGCTTTAATCGATTATTATCTCTTTATGACTTCTGGATCTAACATGACACTTCACTTTTTTATGTAAGATATCGACAGACGAGCATGAGGTTCACTTGATGGTAGGATACCTCAGCCACAGAACATCAGTCAATGATGCTGTCGACCTAATTTTTACTTCGAGCATTCGGAACTCACTTAAAACTCGACTTTTAATGTCAAAAGTACAGGTATTTGTCGATCGAGATATCTTGTCTATCAAAGATATCAATGTTGAGATATAATATATAGACTACAGAAGGTGACAGAGCTTCCAAACTTTATCGAGCTGTCACGTTCTCTCGTAAAATAAGACTGCAATAATACAGCTTTCAGATATCGTAGTACAACACCTAGTAGAGACATTGTATTCTATTCTTCAATTAATTCATTAAACGTAATTTTTTGGGTTCCTTGTTGGCACGGTATTCTTCCACTCAGTCAGTTTTTGAAAAGAAACGCTACATATGCGTAGCTAGATGGACGACGACTTCGTAGACAAAAAAAAAACAAAACCTACACCCGGGGAGGTCTACACCTCGCAAACATATCAGGGATATCTATGCATGGAGGGGTATCACAATATTAGTCACTTATATTGTGCTAACCCATTTAAAAAATGAAATCATTCATTTATTAATTTCGTCAATAAATATGTGGTTATATAAATGATCCAAAATGAAGTAAGGTGAATATTACTACAATATTAGCAGTGGCGGGACCACTATACAAGCCCAAACACCTGTTTTGCCTTATTAATGCATTAAAAAGAAATAAAATGATGTCATTAGTCATATATAACTTATACGATTACGTAATTATATAATTTATATAAATATATAAACACGTATTATGTTAAAATCGGCAAAACGGGCTTTTGGGCTAGTATGGTAGTCCCGCCACTGACTATTAGTATTATAACACTATATCTCCTATAAATATTATAAAACAAATCTTTGTCTGTTCTAATTACTTATTTTAAATTGCACAAGGAATTTTTATACTGTTTTTATATTTGTTTTACGGAATGTTTGTATGTTCATTCTAAATAAATACTAGTTTGCCAAAAAAAACTATTGAAGCGGTTTACTATTAAGAAGTAAGTCTGTATTTATGGTGTTTCTTGCCGAGCACTTTCTTTTCTTTATGCGAAGATTTACGAGATCTTTCCTGAAATTCAATGGGACCAAATGGCGGGTACTTTTTAAACTAAGACGAATAATTCATTTCGGACTAGGTAATCGGTTTTATAAAAAAATATATAAACTTATATGCTTTCTAAGCGATATTCGTGAACGTATTTCTTTACATGTTCTCAGAAATAAAAAACAGGAGCATTTTTTAATATCTGTAAGCCGTATTATTGTTTTTATTAACACGAGTATCACACATTAAAATAAAATACTGTATACCGGAATAAAACGCGTCTCCCCGTGGCCACGGTTGCTGAAAAGCATCCGAAACGTCGGGATTTAAATTTACTGTCGAGAAAAAAATTGAACAATATAAAGAATAAATCGCGTCTTAAGCCGGTATATAGTATTTTATTTAAATGTGTAAACTATTTTTTACCCTTAAATGTATTCTTTTTTAATTTCTTTTATAAGTTATTACTTATTTTAAGTTTCATATATTTTTATGCCTTTTATATTTGTATTTTCATGGAATAAATAAATTCTACTTATTATATAATATGTTACTATTGTGTATATACCTAGCAATAATATTGTTTTAATTTTGTGATTTTTATTTATTTTCCCCGTTGTGTCTATAAAACCCGAAAACTATTTGCAGCATTTATTCATCAGCTAATGGAAAAGCCATTTCGCAGTAATAGGCTTTATTGAAAAAAAGCAAAATGTTATAAATAAAATCACTTAAATATTAAATATAAGAAAGCAAGGGATAATTATTATATTCTCCAACTTAACCAATATGACGTGACATACGTAAGAAATAATAAGAAACATCAAGTTTCTCAATA
Source organism: Anthocharis cardamines (assembly GCA_905404175.1). Taxonomy (NCBI): domain Eukaryota; kingdom Metazoa; phylum Arthropoda; class Insecta; order Lepidoptera; family Pieridae; genus Anthocharis; species Anthocharis cardamines. The sequence continues at coordinate 10,490,481 of FR989959.1, forward strand.
TCATAACTTGACCTGAAACTTTCTTTTGTACCTACTGTTAATGAAATTGTTACAGAATATAAGAAAGCTGGAGCAAATTTAAAATAGCATTATGGTTTAAACTTATGAATCTCAGTGAAAATATTCCATGTCTGTCAGATTATCAAACACCTATAAGATATTAGCGGACTCTATAAATTGCGTAGCTAATTATCGAAAATAGGGATAATAGAATTTGACCCAGATTTTTTGAAAATAATGAGGTCTTTGTACATTAAATAATTGTATACGTTACATTTTGTAATTCATTTCTAAAATAATTCAATTTAATTAAAAAATACCTTGACTGATCCTCTTAGAAGTACTGATGATTAAGCTGTGTCCTAAAAAGATAATCTTAAAAACACTAAGAACATTATTCGTAGCGTATGTTTCATTTTCAGGACCAATCTAATTTTGGTGAGGCATAATAATTTTAAAAAAATATTATTATTTTACTATCGAAGATTCTTTTGTATTTTGTTAATGCTATTATTATAAAAACTTTGAATGTATTACAATTAAACTTATTCATTATATTTTTATCCCTCAGAATAGAATATTACATACGAAGCAAATTATAAAAACAATACCTATATCCTAAAACAATATACCCTAAAACAGTACAGAAAACAACAATTCAACTCCGTTTCATGTTTTTTAGCACGTGTCCCTTTGACCTCCCGGTAGATTCACCTATGAATATTAGTATGTAAAAATCAATATATTATGTTACACCTTGCGACAAATGTAGCAGTAACGCGAATGGGGTTCAAGAAGCAAGAGGATTATATTATTGTAGGTATACCTTACGGGAGAAACAGTTTGAGTTTGTATAGAAAAAACTGTTTCCGTCTGTATCGCATAGTTATAATAATTATTGTACAGAAAGCAAGCATGCTTACTGTTAAAGCAGTAATCATTTGTAACACTTGCGCAAACGTTGTTAATGACGTCATTATAGATTATTATTTTGTGAGACATTCCACTGTGATCAGTAAATTGGGTTAAAATTCGAACGCAGCTTCAGAATTCAGACAATATGTTTAGTTATTCTAGTAATTAGGCATAAGCATCGGTGGTTCAGTGGTAGAATGCTCGCCTGCCACGCGGGCGGCCCGGGTTCGATTCCCGGCCGATGCAATATCTTTTTTATATTTTTTTAAATTTTGAATTTATTTTATAAATTTAGTAGTTTTTAAAAATAATACATAATTTATTAAAATCTTGTTGTATATTGTGCATTTATTTGATAACCATTACTTATATTTTTCCGCTTAAAATAATTTGACTATCGAGTCTTAAATCACATAAAAAAAGATTTTCATTTCCATTTTTCAAAATGTAGAAAGAAAATCGCACAAATAACATAAATCGGAGTCAAAATATTGGTCCTTGTGAAAATTGTGATAATGAAATCCACAAACAAGCAAATTTAATATTGTAGATCCATATAATATAGAACTTTTCTATCGTCCACCTCTATCTGTCTGTTGCGCTTTGAACCGTAGATATACTATCTTCACTTAAGAAAAAAAAACCATGTTTAGATCTAATAGGACACAAAAAACTGCTCAGATGTTATAAAACAGAGACAGAAATAATCCACACCATAATCCATTTGTATTTCAAGGTTCCGTTAAAATTAAATTAGGCTGACAATTGTATCGGGTAACATCAAAAGCAATGGTTTTGTTTGTCTGTCAAAAGGCCGTTGAGATTGGCAATCAGACAAGCACTTTGCCTCAAAGGCTTAAAAGTCGTGTTCTATCTTTGATCAGTACTGATAACAATAGTACATACATATCATATACTAGCGATCCGCCCCGGCTTCGCACGGGTGCAATGTAGATGGTCAAAAATTCTAAGCTATCCTATCTCTCAAGTTAGACCAGACTGCTCACGGTGTGCCAATTTAATTTAAAATCGGTTAAGTAGTTTAGGAGTCCATCGCGGACAAACATCGTGACAGAAGATTTATATATATTTAGAATCATATATAATATTGGTATACTGATGAAGCTGAGAGATTGCTATTTTTACATATATACATATACATCACGACCTCTTTCCAATTGGGGTAGGCAGAGATCACGAAATTCCATATATCCAGGATGTCTATTACCAAAACCAAAATACTATGTTTCGGCTGACGGATCGTACATTTTCCTATGACGAAAATCTTTCAATCCGATGATCGATCCGTCGTTCTCAAGTTTCGTTCCGAAACGGCGTTCGATTTTGGTTATAGATCTCCTGATCCTTGCATACCACTTTTGCTTCTTCCACCTTTATCATTTCATACATGCTCGTCGGTATTGAGTAAAGACCTGGCTCTTTTGAAGAACTTCCCCGATCTGATCGAGATAGCTGTAGCTCTTAACGAATAAAATAGCATAATAATTGAAAGTAGAGAAACGATAAAGATTTATGAATGTGATGTGAGTGGAAGAGTCGGGAGTGGTCGCCTAGGTCAATTTCAATTATTATGATATTTTTTTATTTAAGCTAGAAACATAGAAGACTGTCTGTTGTCATGGTTTATACACTATTTTTGTGTCCAGGATTTTGTAATGGCGCTTAAGTGCGACGCAATGCAAACAGACACTAAATTAAACAAAAGCTATGTACCATTACGAGAGAAATATACAAATAGCTATTCGCTTGCACGAATCGCTTCTTGGACGATATTGGCAACTTGAACGAATAGTTCTCAACTTGTCGCCATAGTTGACAATACTGATAGAATTGGGGCGCAGTTGTATGGAAAGAAAAATACTGTAATACAAGAAATTCCTCTATTTTCTGAAAATATCAGCGTTTTCAAGTCAATGCAAGTAGAAGCAACGTTTGGATGGAATATACAATCTGTGTACAAATGACTCATTGCGTGAATTCAAAAGAGGATATTTAGTTGCGGCTATTTCAGAAGTTTAATATAAGTTGAAAGTATTTTCAGTTCAAACGATTTTAAAATAAAGAAACCACACCTTTTTTTTTTTTGCAGATATGCCCTGAACCCTACTAATATTTGTTTTTTCTATCCTACTATTACTATTCTGATATTTATCTATAAGGAGATCTTATAATAAAGCCTTTTTAAGCCTTTTTTAAGAGTGTCATTGCTTTGAATATAATGCTAGTATTCACGGAAAGACCTCGTCACCTAAGTCCTTGAATTTTGAGCTGTAGTTGACGATTTTGTATTTGTAAAAAAGTTTGTTATAACAATCATCTGAAAAATGAAATGAAACACATCGGGTGAGAAGATTAGAAGAGAACGTAGGAGAGACATGGTGGAGGTCTCCCCTCGAGAAAGAGTAAGTAGTAGTACCTATAAATTATATGTATATAGAAGATCAAATACTTAAGTATTACTAACAAATCTTAATTTTAGAGGAGGAAATATTTCTATGGAACGTGAAGGAATATTTCCATAGAATTTGAAGGGAAGAGACATGAGCTCGTGACAGATCACCTAGGAGAATAAGGTGATTAAGCTTCTAGACAGACTTGTTTCTTAGAATCACCACTTCCCACCAGATAGGATTGCGATTGAACATATGCCTAATTTGCATAAAAGTTAAGACGCACCAACATCCTCATGAATGCACAAGAAAGACGGTAGTCCGGGAGGACTGGTACATCAGGCTGGCCACCGCGTTTGGACGTTTCCACCACGACCACTATTTCAAGAGTGTAGTGACAGAGAAAAAAAGGAAGATTAAAGATAGATTTAAATAAAAAATAAGTGTTTATAAGATTCGATTTGGATGTAGAAAATAAAAAAAGGCTTTTTAAATATATATATTTAAATTTTAATTTGTTTGGTAATTCTTTGTCGTTAAAAGTTGGTCATGGTAATAACGAATTTTCTCGTTTTCTGTATTTGAGTCAAGGAGTGGTTAAAGAAAACGTAATAATGTATACCAACACAGTTAACTTGACCCATTTCTTTAATCTATGGAAATATTTTCAAGATTTTATCAAAGAATATTCATTTTCAAGTCATAAAAACATTTTTACTAAAGGTTTAAGCTCGCAGTAATTATAAGTTATTAAATGTAATTACGTTATGTTAAAATTATATATGCTTAGGTATTGATTTATTATTATTGTGAAAATATTCATATACTTTCGGCAGATACGTTTTCGTTGATTTAATCATACTCTTCAGAAATATTCTATATTTATATTCTAAGATAAACTTAACTACGTAACAAATTATTCATATGATAATATATCGGAATCATAGTTCTAACCTAACAAATTAAAAGGATAACTCTGTAGTAAATATATTTTGTGATATATCTTTGTGTATCTTAGGTATTTTTTTTCCTTTAACTATTGGGTATACTACCAAACTTGATAAATGTTTAAATAAAATACTGTATACCGGATTAAAACGCGATTTATTATTTATATTGTTTAAATTGTTTATCCCGACGTTTCGGATGCTTTTCAGCAACCGTGGTCGCGGGGAGACAGAAAGATGACAGTTGTCTAATTTTTGAAATGTCACAAAGTTGCCATATTAACGCCATCTATTCCTACGGAGTTGATATTTACTGTAATTTTCTATATTATGACAATATTGACTAACGGTGTCCTCTTTATTTTTAGTATGTTTGATTTGGGGTTTTAGATTTTTAATTACTGGATCACAGGTGTTGGAAATTCTCAAACCATCTTCTCTATTGAAGTTACGATGTTTTTTAATTTCAATAGCCTCACGTACTAGTCTGGGAAAGAATCTACTTTCTCTTGCAAGGATTTTCGGTTTCGGTTGATAAATGTTTAATAGAAGCTCAAGAACATTCTTAATTTCTGAATTTTATAAGCGTCTTATAAGGAGGCGTGCCGAAAAGAGAATGTTAATATAACATTTCACAGGCACACAAACATAGACAATAGAAGAATCATAGAGAATTGATTGCGATATAATAATAAAATGAATGAAACGGCGGTATACGCCGCGGCCGTAACAAACTGTTAAAATTTTATTTAATTTAAAACTTAAATTTTATAATTATTGGGCTTTTAGCACATATCATATATTAATTTATTATTTATTTTAATTTTATTGACGTTCATAAGTGTACATTGTGTTACCTAAATGAATAAAGGATTTGAATTTGAATCTGAATCAATGTGTGCGATTATTATTTTTTTAAATATAATAACTAACATATTATAGTACTCTCGAAAAAATATTTTCACAAAAAGGTTTCATAAAGAATATAAAAATTTCCGGGTAAAATTCCCAGGTGGGAAAGTCGTTAAGGGAAAATGCGTTACAGCCCGCGCTCCAATTTTTCTGGCAAGCAAATGCCCTGGCCATTTACTTTTATGGTTTTATTGGGGGCACTTTAAACTTCACGCAGTTTTAATTTATAATATCCAAAAAGAGAAAGAATCAGGAATAACTGATGATGATGTACCTATTCTTTATCACTTCTAATAAGTTCCTGTTCTAAGTGGCGGGACCATATATATGTTTCCTATATATTTATAATCTAATATATAAAATTCTTGTGTCACGGGGTACGTGATCGAACTCCTCCGAAACGGCTCGACCGATTCTCATGAAATTTTGTGTGCATATTGGGTAGGTCTGAGAATCGAACAACATCTATTTTTAATCCCCCTAAGTGATAAGGGTTGTTCACCCTTAAATTTTTTTTTTAATTTTTGGACGAAATTGTTTGTTTTTATTTATTTATAATGTTGCATTAAAAAATACATTCAACCCCTGCTTTTTTTGTCAAAAAATCTAGAGCCGTGCGAAGCCGGGGCGGGTCGCTAGTAATATTATATGATTACGTAATTAAATAAGTTATAAATAAGTATATATTACGTTAAAGTCGGCAAGCCGGGCTTGTATGGTAGTCCAGCTATTATCTGTACTTTATTTGCCTTTGAAAACAAAGGAACAGAAGTACTTCAATGAGACTAAACCATGACTATAAAGTAAATAACCATATGAACGGTAGCAGTGCCTTTCAAAGCTTAGCAAAGAGATTATGGCTTCGCAATTACAGTGAAGATTGTCTGAAATTACTTTCTCAAGGAAACGTAAAATGACTTTAGTGCACAACAGTACCAAATATGTATTAGATTAAAAATAGGTGCTTTAAGGACGTATTTTCCTTGTAACTGTCCATTCTAGTCTTATGTAATAAGGTATTGTCTGTTTTAATTACAGTTAATTTACAATATTCAATTAGGAAACTACGCTGGTGATCTGTACCCGGCATATTCGTGCTATACGCATAAGTGACGGAAGCGGTCTTTGTACCGGCGAATTTTAAAATAATTTATAGCTTTGTTATTAAACATTTAAATTATTTAAATATTTCATCTATTGCTACAATGTATTTACGGCATTTCTCCTGTGGCCACCAAGAGACAGGCTGTGCCTAGTTTGGGGTCACGTCACCTCACTGTTATAATAAATAAATAATGTAGTATAATCGGACAAAGTGAAATTTTGGAGTTGTAGGTATTTTTTAATGCTACATAAAAAATATAAAAAAAAAATATTTTTCAAAAAAATAGAAAAAATCTGAATAGGGTGATTCTAATCACCTAACGCTATGAAATATATTTTACGACCTGTTCTCATGCCTACTACCTACCAAATATAGATAAAAAATCTCATAAAAATCGGTCGAGCCGTTTCGGAGGAGTACGATCACAAACACCGTGACATGATATTTTTATAAATATAGATATATTATAAGCTGCTAATAATTTTAAGGGACGATTTAACTGAGCATATATATATATCAAAATATGATAATAAGTATTAAAGGCCATCTGAATATTAATGCTTACTCCAGCTGGTATAAAAAAGTTAACGTTTTGAACAAAAAATACACATTTAATTTCCTTTATAGACTCAATGTAGATACGAATTCGGATTCGTTCCGAAACTTTATCTTCAAGCTTTAGGAAAAATCTCTTCTAACTTTTAACACGATACACGTTGGAAGATAAAGTTTTAAAATAACTTTTGTAAGTTGCGAATGTAGGATTCGATGAAAATTTATTTATATAATTTATCCTATATTATATTTTAATGTATTTTACGTGTCAGTTTATTTCTAGAATTTAATTATTGAATGAAACTAAACAATAAAAAACACAAAAACCTTAAATTGACAATTCATCTTGAAAAACACAAAAATAAGGTTTTATATTTCTTTGAATTAAAACAAAAAAGTTTTCAATAAAGATCGCATAACTGGCATGTAAGAATAAATTTAAATTTCGAACAAGGAACCGACTTACCGTTCAGTTGTCTGTAGTCAGTCTGGTGCCGGCTGCTGCGTCACAACGTTGAACGAATAATGCCGTGCGGCAGAGGGCCCCGACCTAAACTAGACTACGTATTGCAGTGCTGAAGAAACGGAGACCCAAAGATTGATCGCTGTAACCCCTGGGGTGTTTCTGTACATCCTTTAACACCACAAATCGACTGTTGAAAGTTTTAATAGAAGTCGATTAACTGCAATGACTTGTGGGAAATGTGGGAACTTGCTAAGCTTTCGATCGCTAAGTTGTTTATCATGGAAAAAATAAGTAAAGTTGATGTGGCTTTTTTGTTGTTTGCTTTATGTAATTAAATATTGATTTATGAGGAATTTGATGTATATGTTTTATTTATACTAATATTATAAAGAGGAAAGATTTGTATTTTTAATTTTTTGTATGTTATGAATAAACTCAAAAACTACTGGACTGATTTTAAAAATTCTTTCACCAATAGAAAGCTACATTATCAGAGAGTAATGTAGGCTATTTTTTGTGAATAATACATCACGCGTCTGAAGCCGGGGCGCATTGCTAGTATTATATAAAGAGCCTGCTAGGCCTGCTTTTCTAGTATTCCTAGTTATTAAGATAATATATTTTATCATAAATAAAAAAATACTATGTCATTATATAGGTATAGGTTCTGATTAATCTTCTTTCGATTGGTTCTTATATCTTCAGATTATGGTATTTAATAGCACATATAAGTCTTATTCTTAGCTTACGAGTAGGATGCTTCAATGACAAGGTTTGTTGGTTTTCAGGTGTGATGCTTAGTACATAATGTTGTTTAATTTATATCCTAAAGTAAAAAAGATAATCTCATATCTTTTCTATCCATAGTTTGTCATAAGCCCTGAGCATTAAATGATAACTTATATGTATTGTTGGTAAAAAAAAATATTGCACGTTATGGTGAAATTTTTTATAAGATATTCGAAATTGAATTTATGAATACCCGTACATTCGCTAAAATATACAGACAATCATTAAAAACTGCTTAAGTTATTAATTTAACGATATTCAGATTAAGGTATTATTGTATACTTAAAAAGAAAAAAAATCAAACAGGATATGCGTTAATGAAGGACTTATTGGCGCATCCGCTTTTATATTCTAAAGGGTCGAAGATTTGAATCTCACCAGTTTGAAATAATTGTCCGATACTTACAACGTTTGGTCACTTTTTTATTACTAATTTAAATATAATATTTCGAATATTCGAAATAAAACAGTTTTTTCATCATTGTATGTCCTATGGTAGAAGTATCACTCGAGAGAGCTTCAATCTCGTCCAAGTATAAAACAAAGTCGCTTCCCACTATATGCCCCTTTGTACGCTTACATATTTTAAACTACGTAACAGACTTTAATGCGGTTTTAATCAATAGATAGAGTGATTCAAGAGGAAGGTTTGATATTGTTTACTGTTAATTTGTTGAAATTGAAATTGATCATCGATAAATTGTCGTGCGAAGCCGGGGTGGATCGTTAGTCGTATATTAAAAACACCTTTTTGAAAAGCAATCTATTTTTGTTAATGAAGTCATCAGACGTATATTTAAAACGACCTTATGTTACTCGATAAACGCCCAAAGCCTGTTGTTTTAAAATATTAAATTTCCATTATGACGATATCGTGTGTAATTTCCCAAGAACAATATCGCAGAAATACGGGCTCGATGGTATAATTGGGTCATTAAGGGGGGACTTTTATAACCTCACCTACGGCGTTATTAGAAAATTTAGAGATGTTCTTCTATTATCGACATTATTAAGGGGTTGTTGATATTATACAACGATTATTTTTTTCTTAATTACTCTTTAATTTAGGTATGGAATTGAATTTGTTGGAAAACAGTTGACAGTCTCATACTAAGTAAATAAAATGATATTGATGGCTAACAGCCACAAAGTAATTTAAAAATCGAAAATCTCCAAAAATCTCGCTTTTCCCTTTTTGGCTGTTCATCGATATAGGTTAGTTAAACCTTATAAATACATAAAAGTGACTTGTTCTACAATTTATGGTCCTGTTGAAGTCAGCAGTGGGACCACCATACAAGCCCTAAGCCCAGCTTGCCCTATCAGTGCAACCATAAAAATAACTATAATAATGTCATATAAAACTTATATGATTATATAATTATATAATCCAGGCAACGCGCCTCGGCTTCACACGGGTGCAATGTAGATGTACTATACACAAAAGCCTTTGTTACTCGCTGATAATAAAGCTTTCTATTGGTGAAAGATTTTTTTAAATCGATCCAGTAGTTTGTGAGTTTATTCATAACATACTCGTACAAAATTATAAATCTTTCCTCTTTATAATATTAGTATACTGTTATAGTATTATAAAAAAATATATATGTATAAACACGTATTACGTTACAGCCGGTAATCGGGGCTTTTGAGCTTGTATGGTGGTCCCGCCACTGGTTGAAGCCTTTTTTTTTTTTTATAGAGGGGGAAGTTTCAACAAACCTAACCTCACCGGCGGGGCTCTTTTGAAACTGCCGGGAGAGTGTGGGGTTGAGTCACTCGCGACTGTCTGCTAACCAGACAGCCTGGTGACCCGACCCACTAAACCCCCTCTGGCCCCTCTTTTCGCCGTGTTGAGGCCGCGGGATAACAGTTGTAAACTACCGCGACCTCGGCGACTTACCACGATGGCACAACCGTATCCACAAACAAGAAAACACATTACGGAGAGCGAAGGAGATGAGCAAACCTTCTCCTACGCTCCCCTCTCCTCCTCGCCCTTATGGTGCCCGCTGGAGCGGCGCACTCTCTTCGCCTCTCGGCGGTCTCCTTCTGCAACATTACTCGTTTGCAAAGGGGAGACCACCGCGTTCCATGCCTCGGAACTCCTCACCATCTCCCCCATCAGTACGGGGAGATCCAAGTTGGCACCGACCACCGATCTTAGGTCGTGCCTTTCCCTTGCCCACCTTCAGCAGACCGCCAGAGTGTGATGGACTGGTTGAAGCCTGGATCAAGATATATCGATAATAATGCACAACTCTAAATGTTCTGATTTCAACATTCATCGATAAAGAGCCAATTAGTGGTCAGTAGCGCTTGTTAGTTCTGCTCTAAGGGAATAATCCCTAGCGAATATCTAAATCTAATATAATATTTATATCTAAAGGGATCTATAAATAATCACTGACAGAATTTACGAAAGCCTTTGTATACTTAGACAAGATTGTACGGGACTAATCCAAATGGTCCAAACCTTTTGAAAATTGAATGTGTACTTGCATTATAGAAATCAATGAAATCTCGTTCCAAGTGTACCTAATTGTGCGAACTTTTCTTCGTGTTTAACTGAACACTTTAATAATGAGACGTGTTCCTAACTTTGGATTCTCTTTTTTTGTTAGATATCGACACACAAGCATGAGGTTCACTTGATGGTAGGTGATACCCCAGCCACAGATAATCAGTTAATGATGCGCTGTCAACCTAATTTTTACTTCGAGCATTCGGAAATCAATAGACTGAGTCTGAAATGCACAATGTGCACTTCACGGTTTTTCCATCTATGAACGGTAATTCGATACCAGGTTGGAATATCTATAAAAAATAGGTTGCGCATCTTGGTGAAATTTACGCTATTCTGTCAAATGGTAATTGTGCAAATAAATGTTATTTTTCTTTTTTCTGTCTTTACATGAAATAAAAAAAAATGTCCGACTCCCATTCACAAACATCTACAACACCATAGTACTTGCAAATCTGTTGCTTTCTTCCTAATTATTTATTTTGTTTTCTCTCTTCCAAACTAAGAACATTTTATTTCGTGAGAAACAAACTATTTAAGTATTTATGAAGTGTACTTTTCTCGGGTGCTTCAAAGACTCCCTTGCTCTTCCTCGTTTCGTAAAAACATCAACTTTAATTATATCGGGACTGTGTAAACTGTAAATGGCTCCGGAAAGCGCATCTGGTACAAGTTAGTCGTTCAAACAGACACGCTCCCTCCTAACAGCTGGAATTGCTAATTGGAGTAGGAGTGGGTAAAATTTCACTTGTTTTCTTATATTTACTTATAAATAGACATTAACATAAAACATATATTAAAATACTTTATATCGGATAATAACGCGATTTATTATTTATCCCGTTTCGGATGCTTTTCAGCAACCGTGGTCACGAGCAGATTGAAAGGTGATAGCTGTCTGATATGAAATATCATTTGTATATGATATGATATTTGTATATGATATGATATTTCAAATCAGATAATAATATAAATAAAATGCCTGTATACTGTAGTTTATACCGGTATAAAGTATTGTATTAAAATGTGTGATACTCGCGTTAATAAAATACAATATTACATTAACCAATATATTTTTTATAAATTTATGGGAAGTTATTGACTCCATCTGATGGTAAGGTGTCAGTGAGCTAAATCACAACTGCCTAGAAAGTGTCTATTTACTCCTTTATAATTGAAGGGAAATATAACGACGGAAAGCAAATAATATGATTTTTTTTCTTTCTGTCATTTATATAAGAGGCTATTCTTACTTTGAAGGCCGGCAACGGATCCTAGCGGAAGTCGCTTACCATCAGGTGCCAGGCCGCATTCTTCTTATATAAATAAATAAAAGAGGAAAGTATAATAAGTTGCCCAAAAAATAAATAAAACGACCAAAAAATTTAAGTCTAAATTTAATTTAATTTAAAAGCTATATATTAGTCACTTTTCTACTCTGTGGTCTGCGTACTTTGGCCATTATCAAGGCCATGACGATATTTAATTTCATAATTCCTACTGTGATTTCGTGCTACGATGTTCTACAAAATCGCTACGCCACAAATGTGTACTAACTTAGTGGCCTCATGGAAAATAAAGTATTGACATTCATCTCTTAAGATTTCCTTATTGTGAATTTCATCCACTATTTTCTATATAAAATAAGCCAAAATCTACGAAAACCTACACTCAACCAAGCAGTAAAGCGTTCAAGTCGTCATTCACGGAGAATTCCTTAAGCAGTTAATATAAACGAGAAAGCAAATGCTCCGTATGTAAGATATATCTATACATACATACTTGAATATCTGAACAAATAACTTCTACGTGGCTTACTGCCAAACGTACTAACGCCTTAGCAAAACTGCTTAGCGAATTGTCTACTAACACTTTGATTAAAATAACAATACATATAGTTCGGGACGAATACGAGACGAAAACTAATTTGCAAGTACAAATGTCTTGTTTTGACCATCTAAACGGAAACACTTTTCTTAATACATAAATACACTCCTAATTATTTAAAAAAAAGCTTTTAAAACAGTCTCAAATACCACTTTTTAATTCATTCACCTTTCAGGATGACAAATGTTATAGTAGAGAACCGAAAAATATGGTGTAGACTAATTTTTGGCACATGTTTAAACCACGGTGGTTTTTTGATGCTATTCTTAATGTAACTTTTGAGTATTTTTTAAATGGTATATAAAAAAAATAGCTCTTTTGTTAGATGTTTTAGGGTTTTCTTAGAAATTTTCTCTGAATTTTTGGCTGAAACATATTAAGAAATACAATATTTTATTTCAAGTGAAAAAAAGAAATTTTAAAATATAGATTTAAGCCATAATTCTTACAATACAATTTTCAGCAAACAATACTCGAGAAACTTTGTTCTGTACGTGAACTCCATTTTAAAACCTGAATTTATCAAATCAGTGAGAAAGTCACGTATTTCTTAAACAGAATTGAGTTTACATAAGCTTTAATCAGATAAGCAATTAGAGATTTAAAAATACAGTGTTACAATTTAAAATATAAAATGGACGGATTTTAAATAAGATTTGGGTTCCCTCGTTAAGGAGTTGTTGGATTCGTCTATATCGTAACAGAATAACTATTAAAATATCGAAATAAAACAGGTATAGACAAGCAAAATATGTTTACACACAATTAATTTTGACAGCGCACTCACTGATGTCCACTGGAAATCAGTGACATATTAAACCCGCTCTGCACTTACGCCGCGAATCGCGGCGTGTTTAACCGCGAAGAACTCGTGACTCCACACTTGCAGTAGTTTACGTAAATTTCACAGTGAAGTTTGCGCTTCGGGGTCCCCTTGACGCGGAGCAAAAAATCGACAAAAGTCGGTGAAAGTGCGGAACTGTGAAGAATATGCGAAACGACAGCACAATTAACGATCGCGCCCTGTCACGGCTTTCACGTACGATCCGTGGCCTAATTGTAGAGCGAACTTTAGACATTATAGGAAGAGGTGGGAAAATAGCATATCCAAAGCCGGGCAGGACAACGTCTGTCGGATCCGCTAGTCTGACATAAAGAGATGAAAATATTTTATATATTTTGTTCGATCACTAATTATTTTTGGTTCCAATTTAAATTGTACAAAAAAGAAATAAAATTAATCGAATTTAAAAGAAAAATAAAGAAGAAGAGGAAGAAGCGAAAGTGGTATGCAGAGACGGAAGCATTTGGAATTACGTGATCTCTACCTTTTCTTTTTTTTTTTAAAGAGGAGAATGCATTTACGCACTAAGTATCCCTAATAGGAATGAGTCATGATGTATAATATATATGTTATATTATGTTTATGTGTAGATATAAAAGAAATACAGAAGTTAAAATTAAAAGTAATAAATAATTATTTCAGAGATTTTAAATGTAGTTAAGTAAAGTAAATGAATACATAATAAGTATTTGGTCCTTTGCCAATGTAATATCGCTACGTTTATAAAAACAATTTCATACACTCAACAAATAAAGCCTATACAGCAACGTTACTATCGTAAATTGAATGCATGGAAATGAAATTTTTCTCTCGCCGCCAGCGGTTTGTATACTGTAAATGGGAACTATTGAAATATTTTATAGCTTTTGCAACTAGATTTAATAATCGTATAAGCTTTCAAACTAAACGATATTTAAATGTACCTATGTATATTTTATCATGATATTCTAAAAAAAAACATGGATTGACTGTGTGAAGAATGATGTGTGTTTGAGAGGTGTTACTGATGATAAGACGAGTGAAAGAAGAGAATGGAAAAAGAGAAAATACTGCGCCGAACCCAAATAAAAAAAAAAGGGAACAGGGCAGGATATAGTCAGTACAACGTGCAGTTCTTTGATCAAACTATTATTTGCGAAAACTGAAACTAATTTTTAAATTAATTTAACTGACCAGTTGTAGTCCTTCCATCGCTAAAAATCTATCTATCCATATATATTCAAATAGTGGAATCAAAATTTCTGTATATTGAAAAAAAAACCAGAGTGGGATCTATTAAAGAAGGAGAAGAGTAAATATAAAAATCATTTTGATCTTTTTGTCTTTTTTTTATTAGAGGAGGCAAACGGGCAGGCGGTTCACCTGATGGTAAGTGACTACCGATGCCCATGGACATCCGCAACACCAGGGGTCTTGAGGATGCGTTGCCGACCTGTCAGTTTGTTCACGCTAATCTCCGAAGATATTGAACTGACATATATAGCTTTGACACGTTGAGCTTAATCTGGGGAAATGTTAAAATATTACTTCAAATAAATTGTATGCCAGAAAGAAAAGTTATGTTCATTTAAATAATTTGCTAAGAAGCACACCTTATAAAAGTTGAAGCCCAAGCGAACGAAGTCAGTCAGTCAAAAGTACAAATTCAGTTACTCTAAATTACTACTAATATGTTATATTCAAATTCAGTTACTCTAATTTATTACTAATATGTTATATTCAAATTCAATTCTGAATTTGAAATACCAATATTATACGTGGCTGCAGTTCAATGATTCATTTCGTTACGAGGTTTGGAGCACCCGCGTAGTTTACTTTTAGTACATTCTCAATTATTCAACCGTTAGCTATGACTGGGTTTTGGGAAATATCCAGGTGCGGAAAGTTCAACGGATAGTATGATGTTCTCTAAATCAAATTCGTGATCAGAGAGTGGTTTTCTTTTTTATATAAAACTAGCAACGCTCCCCTGGTTGCACATTGCGCGTTTCAGTTTCAGTCTATGGATTTCCGAATGCTCGAGTAAAATGTAGGTCGACAGAGCATCATTGCTTGATGTTCTGAGACTGAGGTATCACCCACCAGCAAGTGAACTAATGCTTGTCTGTCGATATCTGCCGGCCTAGCATGACCGCCACGAGATATGTCGCGGACGAGCGAAGACAAGCTAAGATGTAAGATATCTCGATATATTATATTATCTTGATATCGACAATTTTGATAGAAAAGATATCTCGATCGACAAATATATCTATATTTGATATTAAAAGTCGAGTTTTAAGTGTAATTGTCATATTAGACCCGAAAGAATATATATAGCAATAATAATAATCGATTAAAACACGAGAAACGGTCGACAAAATTTTATCGCGGTTGTCATGCTAGACCGGCTGATATAAAAAAGCATTTGAAAATTCGGCATAAATGTATTCTGTGTTCGCAGATATGAAAGCATTGATGAAAGTGGAAGAAACGAAAGCCTATGCAAGGATCAGACCATATTATTTTGCTCGATTCCAAACATTTTTTGCTCGACACCGAACATCACGCCGAGCATTTTTTGCTCGAAACCGAACATTTTGCTGAGCATTTTATCTCGACTGCGAACATTTTGCCGAGCATTTTTTGCTCGACACCGAAAATTTTCCCGAGCATTTTTTGCTCGACTCCGAACATATTTTGCTCGACTCCGAACATTTTGCCGAGCATTTTTTGCTCGACACCGAACATTTTCCCGAGCATTTTTTGCTCGACTCCGAACATTTTTAGCTCGGCAGCGAACATTTTGCCGAGCATTTTTTGCTCGACACCGAACATTTTCCCGAACATTTTTTGCTTGACTCCGAACATATTTTGCTCGACTCCGAACATTTTGCCGAGCATTTTTTGCTCAACTCCGAACATTTTGCCGAGCATTTTTTGCTCGACTCCGAACATTTTGCCGAGCATTTTTTGCTCGACTCCGAACTTATTTTGCTCGACTCCGAACATTTTGCCGAGCATATTTTGCTCGACACCGAACATTTACCCGAACATTTTTTGCTCGACTCCGAACATATTTTGCTCGACTCCGAACATTTTGCCGAGCATTTTTTGCTCGACACCGAACATTTTCCCGAACATTTTTTGCTCGACTCCGAACATTTTGCCGAGCATTTTTTGCTCGACACAGAACAATTTCCCGAGCATTTTTTGCTCAACTCCGAACATATTTTGCCGAGCATTTTTTGCTCGACACAGAACATTTTCCCGAGCATTTTTTGCTCGACACCGAACATTTTGCCGAGCATTTTTTGCTCGACTCCGAACATATTTTGCTCGACTCTGAGCATTTTGCCAAGCATTTTTTGCTCGACTCCGAACATTTTGCGGAGCATTTTTTGCTCGACTCTAAACATTTTGCCGAGCATTTTTTGCTCGACTCCGAAATATTTTGCCGAGCATTTTTTGCTCGACTCCAAACATATTTTGCTCGACTCCGAACATTTTGCCGAGCATTTTTTGCTCGACACCGAACATTTTGCCGAGCATTTTTTGCTCGACTCCGAACATATTTTGCTCGACTCCGAACATTTTGCCAAGCATTTTTTGCTCGACTCCGAACATTTTGCCGAGCATTTTTTGCTCGACTCCGAACATTTTGCCGAGCATTTTTTGCTCGACTCCGAACATATTTTGCTCGACTCCGAGCATTTTGCCAAGCATTTTTTGCTCGACTCTAAACAATTTGCCGAGCATTTTTTGCTCGACTCCGAACATTTTGCCGAGCATTTTTTGCTCGACTCCAAACATATTTTGCTCGACTCCGAACATTTTGCCGAGCATTTTTTGCTCGACACCGAACATTTTGCCGAGCATTTTTTGCTCGACTCCGAACATATTTTGCTCGACTCCGAACATTTTGCCAAGCATTTTTTGCTCGACTCCGAACATTTTGCCGAGCATTTTTTGCTCGACTCCGAACATATTTTGCTCGACTCCGAACATTTTGCCGAGCATTTTTTGCTCGACACCGAACATTTTCCCGAGCATTTTTTGCTCGACACCGAACATCACGCCGAGCATTTTTTGCTCGAAACCGAACATTTTGCCGAGCATTTTATCTCGACTGCGAACATTTTGCCGAGCATTTTTTGCTCGACTTTGAACATTTTTTGCTCGACACCGAACATTTTTTTGCTCGACTGCGAACATTTTCCCGAACATTTTTTGCTCGACTCCGAACATTTTGCCGAGCATTTTTTGCTCGACACAGAACATTTTCCCGAGCATTTTTGGCTCAACTCCGAACATATTTTGCTCGACACCGAACATTTTGCCGAGCATTTTTTGCTCGAAACCGAACATTTTGCCGAGCATTTTATCTCGACTGCGAACATTTTGCCGAGCATTTTTTGCTCGACTTCGAACATTTTTTGCTCGACACCGAACATTTTTTTGCTCGACTGCGAACATTTTGCCGAGAATTTTTTGCTCGACTTCGAACATATTTTGCTCGACCCCGAACATTTTGCCGAGCATTTTTTGCTCGACTCCGAACATTTTTTGCTCGACACCGAACATTTTGCCGAGCATTTTTTGCTCGACTCCGAACATTTTCCCGAGCATTTTTTGCTCGACACCGAACATTTTGCCGAGCATTTTTTGCTCGACACCGAACATTTTCCCGAACATTTTTTGCTCGACTCCGAACATATTTTTGCCGAGCATTTTTTGCTCGACACAGAACATTTTCCCGAGCATTTTTTGCTCAACTCCGAACATATTTTGCTCGACTCCGAACATTTTGCCGAGCATTTTTTGCTCGACTCCGAACATATTTTGCTCGACTCCGAACATTTTGCCGAGAATTTTTTGCTCGACACCGAACATTTTCCCGAACATTTTTTGCTCGACTCCGAACATTTTGCCGAGCATTTTTTGCTCGACACAGAACATTTTCCCGAGCATTTTTTGCTCAACTCCGAACATATTTTGCTCGACTCCGAACATTTTGCCGAGCATTTTTTGCTCGACACCGAACATTTTGCCGAGCATTTTTTGCTCGACTCCGAACATATTTTGCTCGACTCCGAGCATTTTGCCAAGCATTTTTTGCTCGACTCCGAACATTTTGCGGAGCATTTTTTGCTCGACTCTAAACATTTTGCCGAGCATTTTCTGCTCGACTCCGAACATTTTGCCGAGCATTTTTTGCTCGACTCCGAACATATTTTGCTCGACTCCGAACATTTTGCCGAGCATTTTTTGCTCGACACCGAACATTTTGCCGAGCATTTTTTGCTCGACTCCGAACATATTTTGCTCGACTCCGAACATTTTGCCAAGCATTTTTTGCTCGACTCCGAACATTTTGCCGAGCATTTTTTGCTCGACTCCGAACATTTTGCCGAGCATTTTTTGCTCGACTCCGAACATATTTTGCTCGACTCCGAACATTTTGCCGAGCATTTTTTGCTCGACACCGAACATTTTCCCGAGCATTTTTTCCTCGACACCGAACATCACGCCGAGCATTTTTTGCTCGAAACCGAACATTTTGCCGAGCATTTTATCTCGACTGCGAACATTTTGCCGAGCATTTTTTGCTCGACTTCGAACATTTTTTGCTCGACACCGAACATTTTTTTGCTCAACTGCGAACATTTTGCCGAGCATTTTTTGCTCGACACAGAACATTTTCCCGAGCATTTTTTGCTCGACTCCGAACATTTTTTGCTCGACTCTGAACATTTTGCCGAGCATTTTTTGCTCGACTCCGAACATTTTTTGCTCGACACCGAAAATTTTGCCGAGCATTTTTTTCTCGACTCCAAACATTTTGCCGAGCATTTTTTGCTCGACTCCGAACATTTTCCCGAGCATTTTTTGCTCGACTCCGAACATTTTTTGCTCGACACCGAACATTTTGCCGAGCATTTTTTTCTCGACTCCAAACATTTTGCCGAGCATTTTTTGCTCGACTCCGAACATTTTCCCGAGCATTTTTTGCTCGACTCCGAACATTTTGCCGAGCATTTTTTGCTCGACACCGAACATTTTCCCGAATATTTTTTGCTCGACTCCGAACATTTTGACGAGCATTTTTTGCTCGACACCGAACATTTTCCCGAACATTTTTTGCTCGACTCCGAACATTTTGCCGAGCATTTTTTGCTCGACACAGAACATTTTTTGCTCGACACCGAACATTTTTTTGCTCGACTGCGAACATTTTGCCGAGAATTTTTTGCTCGACTTCGAACATATTTTGCTCGACCCCGAACATTTTGCCGAGCATTTTTTGCTCGACTCCGAACATTTTTTGCTCGACACCGAACATTTTGCCGAGCATTTTTTGCTCGACACCGAACATTTTCCCGAACATTTTTTGCTCGACTCCGAACATATTTTTGCCGAGCATTTTTTGCTCGACACAGAACATTTTCCCGAGCATTTTTTGCTCAACTCCGAACATATTTTGCTCGACTCCGAACATTTTGCCGAGCATTTTTTGCTCGACTCCGAACATATTTTGCTCGACTCCGAACATTTTGCCGAGAATTTTTTGCTCGACACCGAACATTTTCCCGAACATTTTTTGCTCGACTCCGAACATTTTGCCGAGCATTTTTTGCTCGACACAGAACATTTTCCCGAGCATTTTTTGCTCAACTCCGAACATATTTTGCTCGACTCCGAACATTTTGCCGAGCATTTTTTGCTCGACACCGAACATTTTGCCGAGCATTTTTTGCTCGACTCCGAACATATTTTGCTCGACTCCGAGCATTTTGCCAAGCATTTTTTGCTCGACTCCGAACATTTTGCGGAGCATTTTTTGCTCGACTCTAAACATTTTGCCGAGCATTTTCTGCTCGACTCCGAACATTTTGCCGAGCATTTTTTGCTCGACTCCGAACATATTTTGCTCGACTCCGAACATTTTGCCGAGCATTTTTTGCTCGACACCGAACATTTTGCCGAGCATTTTTTGCTCGACTCCGAACATATTTTGCTCGACTCCGAACATTTTGCCAAGCATTTTTTGCTCGACTCCGAACATTTTGCCGAGCATTTTTTGCTCGACTCCGAACATTTTGCCGAGCATTTTTTGCTCGACTCCGAACATATTTTGCTCGACTCCGAACATTTTGCCGAGCATTTTTTGCTCGACACCGAACATTTTCCCGAGCATTTTTTCCTCGACACCGAACATCACGCCGAGCATTTTTTGCTCGAAACCGAACATTTTGCCGAGCATTTTATCTCGACTGCGAACATTTTGCCGAGCATTTTTTGCTCGACTTCGAACATTTTTTGCTCGACACCGAACATTTTTTTGCTCAACTGCGAACATTTTGCCGAGCATTTTTTGCTCGACACAGAACATTTTCCCGAGCATTTTTTGCTCGACTCCGAACATTTTTTGCTCGACTCTGAACATTTTGCCGAGCATTTTTTGCTCGACTCCGAACATTTTTTGCTCGACACCGAAAATTTTGCCGAGCATTTTTTTCTCGACTCCAAACATTTTGCCGAGCATTTTATGCTCGACTCCGAACATTTTCCCGAGCATTTTTTGCTCGACTCCGAACATTTTTTGCTCGACACCGAACATTTTGCCGAGCATTTTTTTCTCGACTCCAAACATTTTGCCGAGCATTTTTTGCTCGACTCCGAACATTTTCCCGAGCATTTTTTGCTCGACTCCGAACATTTTGCCGAGCATTTTTTGCTCGACACCGAACATTTTCCCGAATATTTTTTGCTCGACTCCGAACATTTTGACGAGCATTTTTTGCTCGACACCGAACATTTTCCCGAACATTTTTTGCTCGACTCCGAACATTTTGCCGAGCATTTTTTGCTCGACACAGAACATTTTCCCGAGCATTTTTTGCTCAACTCCGAACATATTTTGCTCGACTCCGAACATTTTGCCGAGCATTTTTTGCTCGACACCGAACATTTTGCCGAGCATTTTTTGCTCGACACCGAACATTTTTCCGAACATTTTTTGCTCGACTCCGAACATTTTGCCGAGCATTTTTTGCTCGACACAGAACATTTTCCCGAGCATTTTTTGCTCAACTCCGAACATATTTTGCTCGACTCCGAACATTTTGCCGAGCATTTTTTGCTCGACACCGAACATTTTGCCGAGCATTTTTTGCTCGACTCCGAACATATTTTGCTCGACCCCGAACATTTTGCCGAGCATTTTTTGCTCGACTCCGAACATTTTTTGCTCGACACCGAACATTTTGCCGAGCATTTTTTGCTCGACTCCGAACATTTTCCCGAGCATTTTTGCTCGACTCCGAACATTTTGCCGAGCATTTTTTGCTCGACACAGAACATTTTCCCGAGCATTTTTTGCTCAACTCCGAACATATTTTGCTCGACACCGAACATTTTGCCGAGCATTTTTTGCTCGACACCGAACATTTTGCCGAGCATTTTTTGCTCGACACCGAACATTTTCCCGAGCATTTTTTGCTCGACTCCGAACATATTTTGCTCGACTCCGAACATTTTGCCGAGCATTTTTTGCTCGACTCCGAACATTTTTTGCTCGACTCCAAACATTTTGCCGAGCATTTTTTGCTCGACTCCGAACATTTTCCCGAGCATTTTTTGCTCGACTCCGAACATTTTGCCGAGCATTTTTTGCTCGACACCGAACATTTTCCCGAACATTTTTTGCTCGACTCCGAACATTTTGCCGAGCATTTTTTGCTCGACACCGAACATTTTCCCGAACATTTTTTGCTCGACTCCGAACATTTTGCCGAGCATTTTTTGCTCGACACAGAACATTTTCCCGAGCATTTTTTGCTCAACTCCGAACATATTTTGCTCGACTCCGAACATTTTGCCGAGCATTTTTTGCTCGACACCGAACATTTTGCCGAGCATTTTTTGCTCGACTCCGAACATTTTGCCGAGCATTTTTTGCTCGACACCGAACATTTTTTGCTCGACTCCGAACATTTTGCCGAGCATTTTTTGCTCGACACAGAACATTTTCCCGAGCATTTTTTGCTCAACTCCGAACATATTTTGCTCGACTCCGAACATTTTGCCGAGCATTTTTTGCTCGACACCGAACATTTTGCCGAGCATTTTTTGCTCGACTCCGAACATATTTTGCTCGACTCCGAGCATTTTGCCAAGCATTTTTTGCTCGACTCCGAACATTTTGCGGAGCATTTTTTGCTCGACTCTAAACATTTTGCCGAGCATTTTTTGCTCGACTCCGAACATTTTGCCGAGCATTTTTTGCTCGACTCCGAACATATTTTGCTCGACTCCGAACATTTTGCCGAGCATTTTTTGCTCGACACCGAACATTTTGCCGAGCATTTTTTGCTCGACTCCGAACATATTTTGCTCGACTCCGAACATTTTGCCAAGCATTTTTTGCTCGACTCCGAACATTTTGCCGAGCATTTTTTGCTCGACTCCGAACATTTTGCCGAGCATTTTTTGCTCGACTCCGAACATATTTTGCTCGACTCCGAACATTTTGCCGAGCATTTTTTGCTCGACACCGAACATTTTCCCGAGCATTTTTTGCTCGACACCGAACATCACGCCGAGCATTTTTTGCTCGAAACCGAACATTTTGCCGAGCATTTTATCTCGACTGCGAACATTTTGCCGAGCATTTTTTGCTCGACTTCGAACATTTTTTGCTCGACACCGAACATTTTTTTGCTCGACTGCGAACATTTTCCCGAACATTTTTTGCTCGACTCCGAACATTTTGCCGAGCATTTTTTGCTCGACACCGAACATTTTCCCGAACATTTTTTGCTCGACTCCGAACATATTTTTGCCGAGCATTTTTTGCTCGACACAGAACATTTTCCCGAGCATTTTTTGCTCAACTCCGAACATATTTTGCTCGACTCCGAACATTTTGCCGAGCATTTTTTGCTCGACACCGAACATTTTCCCGAACATTTTTTGCTCGACTCCGAACATTTTGCCGAGCATTTTTTGCTCGACACAGAACATTTTCCCGAGCATTTTTTGCTCAACTCCGAACATATTTTGCTCGACTCCGAACATTTTGCCGAGCATTTTTTGCTCGACACCGAACATTTTGCCGAGCATTTTTTGCTCGACTCCGAACATATTTTGCTCGACTCCGAACATTTTGCCGAGCATTTTTTGCTCGACACCGAACATTTTGCCGAGCATTTTTTGCTCGACTCCGAACATATTTTGCTCGACTCCGAACATTTTGCCGAGCATTTTTTGCTCGACACCGAACATTTTGCCGAGCATTTTTTGCTCGACTCCGAACATATTTTGCTCGACTCCGAACATTTTGCCAAGCATTTTTTGCTCGACTCCGAACATTTTGCCGAGCATTTTTTGCTCGACACCGAACATTTTCCCGAGCATTTTTTCCTCGACACCGAACATCACGCCGAGTATTTTTTGCTCGAAACCGAACATTTTGCCGAGCATTTTATCTCGACTGCGAACATTTTGCCGAGCATTTTTTGCTCGACTTCGAACATTTTTTGCTCGACACCGAACATTTTTTTGCTCAACTGCGAACATTTTGCCGAGCATTTTTTGCTCGACACAGAACATTTTCCCGAGCATTTTTTGCTCAACTCCGAACATATTTTGCTCGACTCCGAACATTTTGCCGAGCATTTTTTGCTCAACTCCGAACATATTTTGCTCGACTCCGAACATTTTGCCGAGCATTTTTTGCTCGACACCGAACATTTTCCCGAATATTTTTTGCTCGACTCCGAACATTTTGACGAGCATTTTTTGCTCGACACCGAACATTTTCCCGAACATTTTTTGCTCGACTCCGAACATTTTGCCGAGCATTTTTTGCTCGACACAGAACATTTTCCCGAGCATTTTTTGCTCAACTCCGAACATATTTTGCTCGACTCCGAACATTTTGCCGAGCATTTTTTGCTCGACACCGAACATTTTGCCGAGCATTTTTTGCTCGACACCGAACATTTTTCCGAACATTTTTTGCTCGACTCCGAACATTTTGCCGAGCATTTTTTGCTCGACACAGAACATTTTCCCGAGCATTTTTTGCTCAACTCCGAACATATTTTGCTCGACTCCGAACATTTTGCCGAGCATTTTTTGCTCGACACAGAACATTTTCCCGAGCATTTTTTGCTCAACTCCGAACATATTTTGCTCGACTCCGAACATTTTGCCGAGCATTTTTTGCTCGACACCGAACATTTTGCCGAGCATTTTTTGCTCGACACCGAACATTTTTCCGAACATTTTTTGCTCGACTCCGAACATTTTGCCGAGCATTTTTTGCTCGACACAGAACATTTTCCCGAGCATTTTTTGCTCAACTCCGAACATATTTTGCTCGACTCCGAACATTTTGCCGAGCATTTTTTGCTCGACACCGAACATTTTGCCGAGCATTTTTTGCTCGACTCCGAACATATTTTGCTCGACCCCGAACATTTTGCCGAGCATTTTTTGCTCGACTCCGAACATTTTTTGCTCGACACCGAACATTTTGCCGAGAATTTTTTGCTCGACTCCGAACATTTTCCCGAGCATTTTTGCTCGACTCCGAACATTTTGCCGAGCATTTTTTGCTCGACACAGAACATTTTCCCGAGCATTTTTTGCTCAACTCCGAACATATTTTGCTCGACTCCGAACATTTTGCCGAGCATTTTTTGCTCGACACCGAACATTTTGCCGAGCATTTTTTGCTCGACTCCGAACATATTTTGCTCGACTCCGAACATTTTGCCAAGCATTTTTTGCTCGACTCCGAACATTTTGCCGAGCATTTTTTGCTCGACTCCGAACATTTTGCCGAGCATTTTTTGCTCGACTCCGAACATATTTTGCTCGACTCCGAACATTTTGCCGAGCATTTTTTGCTCGACACCGAACATTTTCCCGAGCATTTTTTGCTCGACACCGAACATCACGCCGAGCATTTTTTGCTCGAAACCGAACATTTTGCCGAGCATTTTATCTCGACTGCGAACATTTTGCCGAGCATTTTTTGCTCGACTTCGAACATTTTTTGCTCGACACCGAACATTTTTTTGCTCGACTGCGAACATTTTCCCGAACATTTTTTGCTCGACTCCGAACATTTTGCCGAGCATTTTTTGCTCGACACCGAACATTTTCCCGAACATTTTTTGCTCGACTCCGAACATATTTTTGCCGAGCATTTTTTGCTCGACACAGAACATTTTCCCGAGCATTTTTTGCTCAACTCCGAACATATTTTGCTCGACTCCGAACATTTTGCCGAGCATTTTTTGCTCGACTCCGAACATATTTTGCTCGACTCCGAACATTTTGCCGAGCATTTTTTGCTCGACACCGAACATTTTCCCGAACATTTTTTGCTCGACTCCGAACATTTTGCCGAGCATTTTTTGCTCGACACAGAACATTTTCCCGAGCATTTTTTGCTCAACTCCGAACATATTTTGCTCGACTCCGAACATTTTGCCGAGCATTTTTTGCTCGACACCGAACATTTTGCCGAGCATTTTTTGCTCGACTCCGAACATATTTTGCTCGACTCCGAACATTTTGCCGAGCATTTTTTGCTCGACACCGAACATTTTGCCGAGCATTTTTTGCTCGACTCCGAACATATTTTGCTCGACTCCGAACATTTTGCCAAGCATTTTTTGCTCGACTCCGAACATTTTGCCGAGCATTTTTTGCTCGACTCCGAACATTTTGCCGAGCATTTTTTGCTCGACTCCGAACATATTTTGCTCGACTCCGAACATTTTGCCGAGCATTTTTTGCTCGACACCGAACATTTTCCCGAGCATTTTTTCCTCGACACCGAACATCACGCCGAGTATTTTTTGCTCGAAACCGAACATTTTGCCGAGCATTTTATCTCGACTGCGAACATTTTGCCGAGCATTTTTTGCTCGACTTCGAACATTTTTTGCTCGACACCGAACATTTTTTTGCTCAACTGCGAACATTTTGCCGAGCATTTTTTGCTCGACACAGAACATTTTCCCGAGCATTTTTTGCTCAACTCCGAACATATTTTGCTCGACTCCGAACATTTTGCCGAGCATTTTTTGCTCGACACCGAACATTTTGCCGAGCATTTTTTGCTCGACACCGAACATTTTTCCGAACATTTTTTGCTCGACTCCGAACATTTTGCCGAGCATTTTTTGCTCGACACAGAACATTTTCCCGAGCATTTTTTGCTCAACTCCGAACATATTTTGCTCGACTCCGAACATTTTGCCGAGCATTTTTTGCTCGACACCGAACATTTTGCCGAGCATTTTTTGCTCGACTCCGAACATATTTTGCTCGACTCCGAAAATTTTGCCGAGCATTTTTTGCTCGACTCCGAACATTTTTTGCTCGACTCTGAACATTTTGCCGAGCATTTTTTGCTCGACTCCGAACATTTTTTGCTCGACACCGAACATTTTGCCGAGCATTTTTTTCTCGACTCCAAACATTTTGCCGAGCATTTTTTGCTCGACTCCGAACATTTTCCCGAGCATTTTTTGCTCGACTCCGAACATTTTTTGCTCGACACCGAACATTTTGCCGAGCATTTTTTTCTCGACTCCAAACATTTTGCCGAGCATTTTTTGCTCGACTCCGAACATTTTCCCGAGCATTTTTTGCTCGACTCCGAACATTTTGCCGAGCATTTTTTGCTCGACACCGAACATTTTCCCGAACATTTTTTGCTCGACTCCGAACATTTTGACGAGCATTTTTTTCTCGACTCCAAACATTTTGCCGAGCATTTTTTGCTCGACTCCGAACATTTTCCCGAGCATTTTTTGCTCGACTCCGAACATTTTTTGCTCGACACCGAACATTTTGCCGAGCATTTTTTTCTCGACTCCAAACATTTTGCCGAGCATTTTTTGCTCGACTCCGAACATTTTGCCGAGCATTTTTTGCTCGACACCGAACATTTTGCCGAGCATTTTTTGCTCGACTCCGAACATATTTTGCTCGACTCCGAACATTTTGCCGAGCATTTTTTGCTCGACACCGAACATTTTGCCGAGCATTTTTTGCTCGACTCCGAACATATTTTGCTCGACTCCGAACATTTTGCCAAGCATTTTTTGCTCGACTCCGAACATTTTGCCGAGCATTTTTTGCTCGACTCCGAACATTTTGCCGAGCATTTTTTGCTCGACTCCGAACATATTTTGCTCGACTCCGAACATTTTGCCGAGCATTTTTTGCTCGACACCGAACATTTTCCCGAGCATTTTTTCCTCGACACCGAACATCACGCCGAGTATTTTTTGCTCGAAACCGAACATTTTGCCGAGCATTTTATCTCGACTGCGAACATTTTGCCGAGCATTTTTTGCTCGACTTCGAACATTTTTTGCTCGACACCGAACA
Organism: Anthocharis cardamines; assembly: GCA_905404175.1. Lineage (NCBI taxonomy): Eukaryota > Metazoa > Arthropoda > Insecta > Lepidoptera > Pieridae > Anthocharis > Anthocharis cardamines. Next base: position 10,518,236 of record FR989959.1, read on the forward strand.
TTTTTTTGCTCAACTGCGAACATTTTGCCGAGCATTTTTTGCTCGACACAGAACATTTTCCCGAGCATTTTTTGCTCAACTCCGAACATATTTTGCTCGACTCCGAACATTTTGCCGAGCATTTTTTGCTCGACACCGAACATTTTGCCGAGCATTTTTTGCTCGACACCGAACATTTTTCCGAACATTTTTTGCTCGACTCCGAACATTTTGCCGAGCATTTTTTGCTCGACACCGAACATTTTCCCGAACATTTTTTGCTCGACTCCGAACATTTTGCCGAGCATTTTTTGCTCGACACAGAACATTTTCCCGAGCATTTTTTGCTCAACTCCGAACATATTTTGCTCGACTCCGAACATTTTGCCGAGCATTTTTTGCTCGACACCGAACATTTTGCCGAGCATTTTTTGCTCGACTCCGAACATTTTGCCGAGCATTTTTTGCTCGACACCGAACATTTTTTGCTCGACTCCGAACATTTTGCCGAGCATTTTTTGCTCGACACAGAACATTTTCCCGAGCATTTTTTGCTCAACTCCGAACATATTTTGCTCGACTCCGAACATTTTGCCGAGCATTTTTTGCTCGACACCGAACATTTTGCCGAGCATTTTTTGCTCGACTCCGAACATATTTCCGAACATTTTTTGCTCGACTCCGAACATTTTGCCGAGCATTTTTTGCTCGACACAGAACATTTTCCCGAGCATTTTTTGCTCAACTCCGAACATATTTTGCTCGACTCCGAACATTTTGCCGAGCATTTTTTGCTCGACACCGAACATTTTGCCGAGCATTTTTTGCTCGACTCCGAACATATTTTGCTCGACCCCGAACATTTTGCCGAGCATTTTTTGCTCGACTCCGAACATTTTTTGCTCGACACCGAACATTTTGCCGAGAATTTTTTGCTCGACTCCGAACATTTTCCCGAGCATTTTTGCTCGACTCCGAACATTTTGCCGAGCATTTTTTGCTCGACACAGAACATTTTCCCGAGCATTTTTTGCTCAACTCCGAACATATTTTGCTCGACACCGAACATTTTGCCGAGCATTTTTTGCTCGACACCGAACATTTTCCCGAGCATTTTTTGCTCGACTCCGAACATATTTTGCTCGACTCCGAACATTTTGCCGAGCATTTTTTGCTCGACTCCGAACATTTTTTGCTCGACTCTGAACATTTTGCCGAGCATTTTTTGCTCGACTCCGAACATTTTTTGCTCGACACCGAACATTTTGCCGAGCATTTTTTTCTCGACTCCAAACATTTTGCCGAGCATTTTTTGCTCGACTCCGAACATTTTCCCGAGCATTTTTTGCTCGACTCCGAACATTTTTTGCTCGACACCGAACATTTTGCCGAGCATTTTTTTCTCGACTCCAAACATTTTGCCGAGCATTTTTTGCTCGACTCCGAACATTTTCCCGAGCATTTTTTGCTCGACTCCGAACATTTTGCCGAGCATTTTTTGCTCGACACCGAACATTTTCCCGAACATTTTTTGCTCGACTCCGAACATTTTGACGAGCATTTTTTGCTCGACACCGAACATTTTCCCGAACATTTTTTGCTCGACTCCGAACATTTTGCCGAGCATTTTTTGCTCGACACAGAACATTTTCCCGAGCATTTTTTGCTCAACTCCGAACATATTTTGCTCGACTCCGAACATTTTGCCGAGCATTTTTTGCTCGACACCGAACATTTTGCCGAGCATTTTTTGCTCGACACCGAACATTTTTCCGAACATTTTTTGCTCGACTCCGAACATTTTGCCGAGCATTTTTTGCTCGACACAGAACATTTTCCCGAGCATTTTTTGCTCAACTCCGAACATATTTTGCTCGACTCCGAACATTTTGCCGAGCATTTTTTGCTCGACACCGAACATTTTGCCGAGCATTTTTTGCTCGACTCCGAACATATTTTGCTCGACCCCGAACATTTTGCCGAGCATTTTTTGCTCGACTCCGAACATTTTTTGCTCGACACCGAACATTTTGCCGAGAATTTTTTGCTCGACTCCGAACATTTTCCCGAGCATTTTTGCTCGACTCCGAACATTTTGCCGAGCATTTTTTGCTCGACACAGAACATTTTCCCGAGCATTTTTTGCTCAACTCCGAACATATTTTGCTCGACACCGAACATTTTGCCGAGCATTTTTTGCTCGACACCGAACATTTTGCCGAGCATTTTTTGCTCGACACCGAACATTTTCCCGAGCATTTTTTGCTCGACTCCGAACATATTTTGCTCGACTCCGAACATTTTGCCGAGCATTTTTTGCTCGACTCCGAACATTTTTTGCTCGACTCCCAACATTTTGCCGAGCATTTTTTGCTCGACTCCGAACATTTTCCCGAGCATTTTTTGCTCGACTCCGAACATTTTGCCGAGCATTTTTTGCTCGACACCGAACATTTTCCCGAACATTTTTTGCTCGACTCCGAACATTTTGCCGAGCATTTTTTGCTCGACACCGAACATTTTCCCGAACATTTTTTGCTCGACTCCGAACATTTTGCCGAGCATTTTTTGCTCGACACAGAACATTTTCCCGAGCATTTTTTGCTCAACTCCGAACATATTTTGCTCGACTTCGAACATTTTGCCGAGCATTTTTTGCTCGACACCGAACATTTTGCCGAGCATTTTTTGCTCGACTCCGAACATATTTTGCTCGACTCCGAGCATTTTGCCAAGCATTTTTTGCTCGACTCCGAACATTTTGCGGAGCATTTTTTGCTCGACTCTAAACATTTTGCCGAGCATTTTTTGCTCGACTCCGAACATTTTGCCGAGCATTTTTTGCTCGACTCCGAACATATTTTGCTCGACTCCGAACATTTTGCCGAGCATTTTTTGCTCGACACCGAACATTTTGCCGAGCATTTTTTGCTCGACTCCGAACATATTTTGCTCGACTCCGAACATTTTGCCAAGCATTTTTTGCTCGACTCCGAACATTTTGCCGAGCATTTTTTGCTCGACTCCGAACATTTTGCCGAGCATTTTTTGCTCGACTCCGAACATATTTTGCTCGACTCCGAACATTTTGCCGAGCATTTTTTGCTCGACACCGAACATTTTCCCGAGCATTTTTTGCTCGACACCGAACATCACGCCGAGCATTTTTTGCTCGACACAGAACATTTTCCCGAGCACTTTTTGCTCGACTCCGAACATATTTTGCTCGACTCCGAACATTTTCCCGAGCATTTTTTGCTCGACTCCGAACATTTTGCCGAGCATTTTTTGCTCGACACCGAACATTTTTCCGAACATTTTCTGCTCGACTCCGAACATTTTGCCGAGCATTTTTTGCTCGACACAGAACATTTTCCCGAGCATTTTTTGCTCAACTCCGAACATATTTTGCTCGACCCCGAACATTTTGCCGAGCATTTTTTCCTCGACTCCAAACATTTTGCCGAGCATTTTTTGCTCGACTCCGAACATTTTCCCGAGCATTTTTTGCTCGACTCCGAACATTTTGCCGAGCATTTTTTGCTCGACACCGAACATTTTCCCGAACATTTTTTGCTCGACTCCGAACATTTTGCCGAGCATTTTTTGCTCGACACAGAACATTTTCCCGAGCATTTTTTGCTCAACTCCGAACATATTTTGCTCGACTCCGAACATTTTGCCGAGCATTTTTTGCTCGACACCGAACATTTTGCCGAGCATTTTTTGCTCGACTCCGAACATATTTTGCTCGACTCCGAGCATTTTGCCAAGCATTTTTTGCTCGACTCCGAACATTTTGCGGAGCATTTTTTGCTCCACTCTAAACATTTTGCCGAGCATTTTTTGCTCGACACAGAACATTTTCCCGAGCATTTTTTGCTCAACTCCGAACATATTTTGCTCGACACCGAACATTTTGCCGAGCATTTTTTGCTCGACACCGAACATTTTGCCGAGCATTTTTTGCTCGACACCGAACATTTTCCCGAGCATTTTTTGCTCGACTCCGAACATATTTTGCTCGACTCCGAACATTTTGCCGAGCATTTTTTGCTCGACTCCGAACATTTTTTGCTCGACTCCAAACATTTTGCCGAGCATTTTTTGCTCGACTCCGAACATTTTCCCGAGCATTTTTTGCTCGACTCCGAACATTTTGCCGAGCATTTTTTGCTCGACACCGAACATTTTCCCGAACATTTTTTGCTCGACTCCGAACATTTTGCCGAGCATTTTTTGCTCGACACCGAACATTTTCCCGAACATTTTTTGCTCGACTCCGAACATTTTGCCGAGCATTTTTTGCTCGACACAGAACATTTTCCCGAGCATTTTTTGCTCAACTCCGAACATATTTTGCTCGACTCCGAACATTTTGCCGAGCATTTTTTGCTCGACACCGAACATTTTGCCGAGCATTTTTTGCTCGACTCCGAACATATTTTGCTCGACTCCGAGCATTTTGCCAAGCATTTTTGCTCGACTCCGAACATTTTGCGGAGCATTTTTTGCTCGACTCTAAACATTTTGCCGAGCATTTTTTGCTCGACTCCGAACATTTTGCCGAGCATTTTTTGCTCGACTCCGAACATATTTTGCTCGACTCCGAACATTTTGCCGAGCATTTTTTGCTCGACACCGAACATTTTGCCGAGCATTTTTTGCTCGACTCCGAACATATTTTGCTCGACTCCGAACATTTTGCCAAGCATTTTTTGCTCGACTCCGAACATTTTGCCGAGCATTTTTTGCTCGACTCCGAACATTTTGCCGAGCATTTTTTGCTCGACTCCGAACATATTTTGCTCGACTCCGAACATTTTGCCGAGCATTTTTTGCTCGACACCGAACATTTTCCCGAGCATTTTTTGCTCGACACCGAACATCACGCCGAGCATTTTTTGCTCGACACAGAACATTTTCCCGAGCATTTTTTGCTCGACTCCGAACATATTTTGCTCGACTCCGAACATTTTCCCGAGCATTTTTTGCTCGACTCCGAACATTTTGCCGAGCATTTTTTGCTCGACACCGAACATTTTTCCGAACATTTTTTGCTCGACTCCGAACATTTTGCCGAGCATTTTTTGCTCGACACAGAACATTTTCCCGAGCATTTTTTGCTCAACTCCGAACATATTTTGCTCGACCCCGAACATTTTGCCGAGCATTTTTTCCTCGACTCCAAACATTTTGCCGAGCATTTTTTGCTCGACTCCGAACATTTTCCCGAGCATTTTTTGCTCGACTCCGAACATTTTGCCGAGCATTTTTTGCTCGACACCGAACATTTTCCCGAACATTTTTTGCTCGACTCCGAACATTTTGCCGAGCATTTTTTGCTCGACACAGAACATTTTCCCGAGCATTTTTTGCTCAACTCCGAACATATTTTGCTCGACTCCGAACATTTTGCCGAGCATTTTTTGCTCGACACCGAACATTTTGCCGAGCATTTTTTGCTCGACTCCGAACATATTTTGCTCGACTCCGAGCATTTTGCCGAGCATTTTTTGCTCGACACCGAACATTTTGCCGAGCATTTTTTGCTCGACTCCGAACATATTTTGCTCGACTCCGAACATTTTGCCAAGCATTTTTTGCTCGACTCCGAACATTTTGCCGAGCATTTTTTGCTCGACTCCGAACATTTTTTGCTCGACACCGAACATTTTGCCGAGCATTTTTTGCTCGACTCCGAACATTTTCCCGAGCATTTTTTGCTCGACTCCGAACATTTTGCCGAGCATTTTTTGCTCGACACCGAACATTTTCCCGAACATTTTTTGCTCGACTCCGAACATATTTTTGCCGAGCATTTTTTGCTCGACACAGAACATTTTCCCGAGCATTTTTTGCTCAACTCCGAACATATTTTGCTCAACTCCGAACATTTTGCCGAGCATTTTTTGCTTGACACCGAACATTTTGCCGAGCATTTTTTGCTCGACTCCGAACATTTTCCCGAGCATTTTTTGCTCGACTCCGAACATATTTTGCTCGACTCCGAACATTTTGCCGAGCATTTTTTGCTCGACACCGAACATTTTCCCGAGCATTTTTTGCTCGACTCCGAACATATTTTGCTCGACTGCGAACATTTTGCCGAGCATTTTTTGCTCGACTCCGAACATTTTGCCGAGCATTTTTTGCTCGACTCCGAACATATTTTGCTCGACTCCGAACATTTTCCCGAGCATTTTTTGCTCGACTCCGAACATATTTTGCTCGACTCCGAACATTTTGCCGAGCATTTTTTGCTCGACACCGAACATTTTCCCGAGCATTTTTTGCTCGACTCCGAACATATTTTGCTCGACACCGAACATTTTGCCGAGCATTTTTTGCTCGACTCCGAACATTTTCCCGAGCATTTTTTGCTCGACTCCGAACATATTTTGCTCGACTCCGAACATTTTCCCGAGCATTTTTTGCTCGACTCCGAACATATTTTGCTCGACTCCGAACATTTTGCCGAGCATTTTTTGGTCGACACCGAACATTTTCCCGAGCATTTTTTGCTCGACTCCGAACATATTTTGCTCGACTGCGAACATTTTGCCGAGCATTTTTTGCTCGACTCCGAACATTTTGCCGAGCATTTTTTGCTCGACTCCGAACATATTTTTCTCGACTCCGAACATTTTCCCGAGCATTTTTTGCTCGACTCCGAACATATTTTGCTCGACTCCGAACATTTTGCCCGAACATTTTCCCGAGCATTTTTTGCTCGACTCCGAACATATTTTGCTCGACTCCGAACATTTTGCCGAGCATTTTTTGCTCGACACCGAACATTTTCCCGAGCATTTTTTGCTCGACTCCGAACATATTTTGCTCGACTGCGAACATTTTGCCGAGCATTTTTTGCTCGACGCCGAACATTTTGCCGAGCATTTTTTGCTCGACTCCGAACATATTTTGCTCGACTCCGAACATTTTCCCGAGCATTTTTTGCTCGACTCCGAACATTGTCACGAGCATTTTTTGCTCGACTCCGAACATATTATGGAATACTGTGATTCTACTAAAATGGGAAAGATGAGTGATGTATTGTATGTAAACATATTTAATATACCTACCATAAGTCTATCTTGTTTCGGAGTTGAGCCACTGCCCTATGAATTTACTGCGGTATTCTGATAACAATGTTATTTTACGTTGAAGTTTGGCCGGGAATTTGGCAGTCATCCATAAAGTGCAGTATGATTCGGAACATAGTCTAGTATTTCTCATTTCTATGACGTAACCTCGTCGTAGTACAATGGAATGTTACAATGTACTTCATTGTAATATTTAATTGGACTAGTTTCTCTTTTCTCCTCTCTAGTATTTTAGTTTATTATGAATGGACGTTAAATAAAAGGAAAAATGTTTATGTGCAACATTATTATATTATTATATATTGTGATTGTAAAACTAATTGGACCAAAAATTTCAAAAAAAAAATATAGGGTGTTATTGTATTGTGATTACTATGTCAAATGTTATCTTCTTCTTTGTATTGGTCACAGTTTTCATGAATAACTTATTGTTTAATAGAAGGTGAGAAAGTGTTTTAGGAAGCTATAAAAGAAAAGTAATTTTGCCAAAATTTCGAGTTAGGTCACTGTTATTCTGAAGGTGCGATATTTTAATACCAATAAATATCGTTTAGAATATAGATAATAATTGGACTGATTAACTATTCAGTCTTGTAACTTATGAATTAAAAGCAATCAGCAATTCTGTTTTATATGGCAACGTGATTAGGGCGAAAGTTTTTGTTATTAATGCGGTTGAGATTAATGTTGCCTACTAATGGTCTTCCTAGACCGTAACATTTCTTTTCGTATAAAGAATTGAAAGAATAATAGGTGAGATTGTGTCACAATGACTTATAATACTTGGAAAACGAACTATTTTAATGAAACTTTACAGTACATCAGAGTAACATTTACTTATAGGCTATAAATAAATTGCTAAAATAGAGCAAAAATATTTTTTCATAGTCATAATAACTGTAAAATATACATAATATACAATACAAATATATAAATACCTGAAACATTCTCTGAAAATCAGTGACATACTTGATTTTATAGAATAGAAGTGGGAAAATAGCATATTCAAATCTAATTTTTATATTATATTTGAAGCCAACATTCTGTTAGGACGTCTGACGGGTCCGCTAGTATCTACATATATGTATATTATATAAGATTTACATAATATAGAACTGGCATAGTACATAGTACCTACAGACTGATTATGGCAAAAAAAAAACAAATATATTTAATGAATCATTCTAAGGCACTTGCCACGCACAACCATCCTGTGGAATCAGCTCTCGCCGGCGGATTTTCCGAACCGATACGACTTGAGAACTTTCAAGAAACAAGCCTATACTCACCTCAAAAGGCCGGCAACGCGTCCTCAAGACCTCTGGTGTTGCGGATTGCCATGGGCGGCGGTAGTCATTTACCGTCAGGTGACACGCCTGTCGTTTGCTTCCTCTAATAAAAAAAAATTTACCTTACTTCAATAATATTCATACATTACTGCCATAAATGATTAAAATGCCTTTTTAGTTTAATATTATTACGGGAAACGTGTGCAAAGTTAATTACTTAGAGTATTGTAGATTTTATAGCAGCCATTTCTATTTGAATACGGAAATATAAAATATAGGCTTTGCCCTCTAATGTTCGAGTCAATTGCGTTTTTTTCGCTAAATCAAAGGCGCAGGCATGACTGCCGGCCATAAATTGCTATTGTATTTTATTTTCAAGTTAGTTCGACTTTATTTTCGAATAAATCGTTTCTTGGGAATTGTGTCAGATTCTACAACAGGCTACCGAAGTGTGTAACTGATCTTACGACTAAAAAGTTCAAAAACGTCATCATAGGAATCCTAATTAAAAAAGCGTATTATAAAATCCAAGACTATGTTGACGATAAAGATGTATGGCGCTAATTCATCTCTGCATGTGCGGCTTCCCTGGCAACTTGCGCTGTGCAAGTGTGTGTATCTCATTTTACACTAATAGTAAAAACTCAATTTTCTTTTGCATTGTATAGAATCTCTGTATACCTTGCATTATATAAACTTCTCAGCCGATTATTACTATTGTAACAGAGTCTTTGTAAGCTAAACCATTGTTGAAAAGAGTGTCCATGGAGTTTCTTGCCGGTTCTCCTCCATGAGACCCACTTTTTGGAACCGTGCAACTAGACGTTTCATAAGAGCCTGCAAAGGCCTATTTGAAATAAAAAACTTTTGATTTTGAAAGCACGGCATTTCATTGTATTTTTTTATATCAGACATCTACAGAAGAGCGTATTCACATGCTAGTAGGTACCTCAGCCACGAGACATATTAAGTCTATGATGTGCTGCCGGTCCTTTTATACATACTAAAACCCATGACTGAATCAGATTTTTATTGTATTGTTATATGTTAGACATCGACAGACGAGGGTAAGGCTCATTTGATATTTAATATGTCATTCACATCACATAAGTCTATTATGCGCTGTTGACCTTTTAATACATACAAACATACATATATTCTAAACCCATTGGTTGAATCCGAAATACATAAAGTTTCTGTCTATACTAATCCGACCGGCTAATATTATTATATTAAGTTGAATGTTTGTTAGGCTTTCAAGATCATCACCACTACTGAATCGATTTTGATGAAACTTATGATAAATAAGCTGTGTTAAAGGTACATATTATCTTCTATTACGTAACAAAATCACCAGCTACGTGATCCAATTTAATCCTATTACAAAATCAATATTCAGTTAAGAAGACACGTATTTCTGATAGGAGTCTGATTCGTATCAACTCGTCTTACAGATTAGCATCTCATCGCAATGCCAAAGCCTACGTTGCCTTTTATGAAAAATATAATATCTCAAGTAATGCACATATATGAATATATTCACGAAGCTTCAAGATTTCTATACTACCTTTGTAGTATTATTAGTTGTAGCTTGATACGTTTTCAGTTTGTATAAACTATATTTTGTATTCCATAAACTTAGAAGTAGGTAACTTTTGTAATACTATAATAAAATAACGCCAGAAATTTGTGGATGAAAGTGTTTCTAAATTAGAATAACATTATTGTCAATATATACAATATTGTCTCTCAAAAATATTTTTTTAAATTACGCCCGCGTCGTGTAAGATAATGCGCCTAATTACGATTTAATTTTATTAAACTTTAGAAATATACATGGAGAACACTTGAAAATGTCCATTTGGCTGAATTTAGCAAATCGTTTGCCAAGTCTGATTTCGTACTTTTTTCAAGTCATTACTGCCAACGTTGTTTATAAAAATATACTAAATTAGTAAGCCTCCCTTCGCTTTTTCTCTGTAGAATTATAGGAAATCTTAAAGTGTAATTTATCTACTCTGTGATTTCTTGTAATTATGTCACTAAGATATTATATATTTAATTACTCTATAGAGTAATGAAATATATTATTATTAATATAACTTAATAGAAATTGTTACATAACGTAATTATTCTATAGAATACCTAATCTAAATTTTCAATGTAAACAGTTTAACCTGAAGCCCAAAAAACTGCGAGAAAGTATTCGTATCGTCAATCTGTATTTTTTATATAATTTTAAATAATTTGTCATACAAATAACTGGTTGAGTACTTTCTCGCAAGTTATATGCATGTTTTTAAATGTATACCATGATATATGACATTTAAAAACATGGTTATAACTAAGTAGAAGAGAAAATTGAGATTTTAAAAAGCCCATCAGCAGATGAGCCCATCTGTGTTTTGAAAGAGGTCCCATAAAAATAACGAACCGATAAAAGCACCTTCAATTAGCGACGTAAATTTAAATTGGACATCACAATGCCCCAAATTGGAACGTAAAATATAAACAATTTGTTATTTTTTAATTAACTTCTGGCTTATTCAGCTGTTATTCCTTAATTGAAAATAGCTATTTACTTACTGTAGATATTTATAGATTTAGGAAAGACTAGTGCAACTGTATATAATATATATTACATACAAGCAACACGCCTCGGCTTCGCACGGGTGCAATATAGATGTACAATACTTTACATAAAAAATTGGTGAATGAATTTTTAAAATCGGTCGATTAGTATTTGAGTTATATCGTAACAAACAAACAAATCTTTCCTCTTTATAAAATAAGTATAGATATTATAAGGTTATAAATTTGATCCCTATAAATTAGATCGAAAAAACAATCATACATCGGTTTTGTAGGGCACAGAAATCATATGACTTAAGGTATGCCTGGGTGTGGCAGAGAGCAATCACATTGTCACTCCACCATCTCATTTGTTCTTGAGCACGCATTTACTGGAGTAAACCCCGTAGCTCAAGTCCTGGCAACGCCAATTCTATAGCCTTCGTTTTAGTCCTCACGTATCTTCAAAAAGCAATCTTGAGCGAACACACTTCCTATTTCTTTAAGGACAAGGTTTGTCTAATAATATGTTTCATCCTTCTAAAGGAGTGGCCTATACATATCCACTTACGACGCAAAATATGGTGACCGGTCGATATTTTTCGACATGGGTCCTACGGTATACCTTTACGATCCTATATTTGCTTGTAAGCAAAATTATTTCTGCATGGTTAGATATAGCCAAGATCTTAAGTTATATCTCTAACAAATAGATATTCTATTGCATATTTATATATCTTTTGGTAAAACTACATAATGGTTTCGTGCCTGAACTAATTTCAGAGTTAGGTGTAAAGCAAAACTTTCACTGTGAATGAAATAGACTCCATTTAACTCGCAACGGTAAAGTGTATAGAAGCGCTTCCAACAATATCATCAAGTGGACAGATAATAGCTAGAAAAAAATAGACATTTTATCTCTTTTTTTATTTCTTGTAAGTCAAACTTTGTCAAAATCTACTGATTAATACAAGGAAATATTTTGGCTATTGTTTAGTTTTACGTATCAGAAGTCATAAAATGTTAAAAATATTATATATTTACTAGCGACCCGCCCGTATTATTTCGATATTGTTCATACAAAAATACTACAATCGCGATTAAAAAACAGGGGTTGATAGTAAATTGGGGTGAAAATTATATGTATTTTTAATGCCGAATCATAAAAAAAATTAAATATTTTTTTTTGTCCAAAAAATAAAATCCTGTTCTCAGACCTACCAAATATACACACAAAATTTCATGAGAATCTGTCAAGCCGTTTCGAATTAATTTTGTTACAAGCACTGTGACACGAGAATTTTATATATTAGATTACATTACAGTTTACTTAAGAACACAATTTAAAATTCATTAAAAAATTATGGGCAAATATAGCATCTTTGTTGATTTTGAGGTGAATAGATACTTCAAACAATGGAACGTCAACAGCCCACTTGTATATAACCTTATTTTCAAATAAAGGAATTCATACGTAGTAGATAAATAACAAATGAGATTTCCTTCCGGTCGTTTGTATTTGTTATGACATGTACAATACCGCGGCACCGCTTTATGGCTACACGCTTTATTGAAGCATATTGTACTTATTGAATGTGCTGGAATTCGTTTTACGTCATACTGAGTGATATAGAGCACAATTATTATTTGAATACTATAGCGGACATACCTCTGTGGCTCAATGGCGAGCGCGACGCTTTTAGCACCGGAGGTCCTGGGTTCGAATCCGGGGAAATAAAATTAAAAAATGTTTCAATCACCATCTTGCCTGTAAAGAAAAATTATCAGTGAAACAGACACAGAAATGGATTTGTCCCATGCCCTAACACGGGAATTCACTTTCTAGCTGGATTAGTTTGGAAAATATACTTTAACGGTCTTATTCATAAACTGTAGAACTTGAAATAATTATGGACAGGTGGTAGCTTAAAAAATTGATGACTCAAATACCTACTTGTAAATGTTTATTTGAATTACAATACATTCCTGTAATTAGCTTGCCATTACATGCTTTCAATAATATTATCATTTATTAATGGCAGTATCACACATTTAAATATAATGATTTCACATTATTAAAACACAATTTATTAATTATATTATTTATCCCGACGTTTTGAACTACAGTTTCTACTAGCAATATAAGCCCGTAGTTAATCAAAACCATATAATGAAATGGCACGGACAGGCTTAATCTTCTTCATTGGAAATCTGCCAGAATAACCACGTACTTAATTAAGCGGAACTCGGAAGCCAAAAGTTTAACATGATGTTTGTCGAGACTGGTTATTAATATTTGCATATCGATTAACGGAACCGCGTAAAAGGATTTTCCCAGGGTAAAGTCTGTGCCTCCAAGGATCTGATAAATGCCTAGAGATAGAAAGTCAATTCCCTAGTCCCTCCTATTGCGGCATGGGGCAGACACATTTGTGTATATATTTCACTGATCATTTATCTTTACAGGCAAGAAGGTGATCAGCCTTCTGTGCCCTGCAGGACAGAAATATTTTTTATTTTGTTTAGGATTCGAACCCAGGACCTCAGCTGGGGATAGTAATGGTCTAAATCAGCCCAACGACCTTTTATATTTTTTTAATAAAAATGTTTCTTGCCAGTCCTCCGCTTTGACAAAATAGAAGACAAATAAACACAAAGTCATTATGGTGGTGTCGATTATTTATCGTTTATAGCTTGTCTTATAAGGAAGTTTATATGACTGTATCCACACGTATTATATAATACGTTTAATACGTTTTGTAATTCACATCAATGTGTAATGGTTTGGTCAAACAGCGCGATGCTGACGGGACACAAGCCGACTTGACGCGACGCGCCGCGCGCGATGGCTCTGTTCACGTTCTTGATAGTAACTAATGCATTACGGTCTTACTCATAAACGTAGGATAAGCTTGATATAGTTAAAATATATTTTGTCGCGCTCTAGTGAATATAAAAAGACTACAGAACAAAATAATAAAAACATATTTTAACTATATCAAGCTTATACTACGTTTATGAGTAAGACCGTTAATGTATAACTGTTCACGTCCCGTCACGTTCGCGTCGCGTCGTGTCGCCGCCCGCTGTTTGACCAAACCATAAACCCTCACAAAAAATAAGCAGTATTGCATATTTACATTTAAAAAATACGGAATAATAACTATATTTCAGGTTAAATTGATGTAAACATTATTGTTAAATGATTAATTCTTAATAATTCTTAACATTGATTTCAAATAAATGTATAAAGTTTGTGAGAAGCAGAAGTGTACTTCCTTTCTTATTAAATTTTTTATTTCGACATTCACCAGACGAGAAAGTTACGAAATAAAAAGGGGCAAATAATTTGGAAAACTTTTCGGATTCAATTTATGGAAACGATTTTTCCAACACGCGGGTGGAGGAATTTAATTTTTCTGCCGTGTATTCATTGTGTAACTTTTGAGAGTGTATTTCTGATGGGCTCGTTACCGCGTTGGGGAGGATATCTTATCGCAGGTTCAAATCCCGCCGGGACAAGGTGTTTATAATTTTCTCTAAACATGTTTTCTCCACATCTAGTTACTTCAGGAACCAAACAGGAAGGAGTATTGAATTCCGACCAGGTGACCGTTTATAGATGGTAAAACCGTGAAGTTCATATTACGCATTTAAGTTTCATTCCGAATGCTCGAAGTAAAATATAGGTCGACGACGCATACGACAACTGATGTTCTGTGGCTTTTTGTCGTTCTGGTTGTTTTCACCACTGGGACCTTATGCCAGGTATTCAGTGAATTCAGACAGTCTTTATGTTGGGGAGATAGCATTCATTAACTATTTATAATATCATTTTTATTAATATAATATAAGGAGTAAACGAGCATGCGTTTCACTTGATGGAAAGCTGTTCGCCCATTTACACCCGCAAAATCAGAGGATCTGCAGATGCGTTGCCGACTTTTGAGGTAGGAATAGGCTAACTACCTTGATTATCATCAAAAACTTTTCATATCAAGAAAAAAGGGCGTCAAAAGGCTTTCAGTTTAAAGTCACATACATTATAAACTAACACAAAACGTAGTAAGCAATGCACAGTTAACTTTAACTGACTGAGTTAGTTATTTAGTTCATAGTTTAGCCGCTAGCCAGTTACCACGTCTATGTATTTCCTCTTAACTCTCGTTTGCCTCTCACCGGAAACTAATTGATATATTAAATTATTTATTTCATACTATATTTAGTCCATTTAACCTTTTTGAATTCTAAAAATTAAATTTATTATCGTATAGGGGGCAAACGGGGAGGCGGCTCACGTGATGGTAAGTGATCACCGCCGCCCATAGACTTCCGCAACACCAGAGGGCTTGCAGGTGCATTGCCGGCCTTTAAGAAAGATGTAGGCTCGCTTCTTGAAGGTTTTCAAGTCGTATCGGTTCGGAAAAACCGCCGGCGAAAGCTGATTCCACAGAGTAGTTGTGCGAGGCAAGAAGTGTCTCAGGAATCGCGCAGTTGTGGACTTTCAGACATCCATATGGTATGCGTGGTATTATTGACGCGATGTCCGATTTATTAAATAAAAACCAAAATAAATAAACTCATCACACACGTTAATTCGTCAAACTTGTCTTTTAATTTTAGGTTCTTACTTATTTTAGAAAATATTTAGTATCGTAACAATGAATTTACAGAGTCAAATACATTTCAGTCTCGTACTGTCCGTCCTAAATTGAATAAAAAAATATATATTTTTTTAAATACATGACTAACACGAATGTTATATACTGTAGAAAACAGATCGCGAGTTCATCTTGAATTTGGCTAGTTTTTGTAATATATACTTATATAAAAAAGATTTGTTTGTTTGTCTGTAACGATTTAACTCAAAAACTACTGATTTTAAAAATTCTTTCACCAATAGAAAGCTACACTATCTATTTTTTTCGTGTAGTATACATCTACATTGCACTCGTAATAACCCGTAGCTTGCAGCCAGAGCATATTATTAGTATTATAGTAAAGTGATTTTGGTGGTATGAGCAGAAATATTTCTTTATCCCCAACTTCTTAAATTACTACCGTCATTTTTTGTTTTTCCAGAGACTTTTAATATAGAGCTCTTCAAGCGTGATTTACCACCTTAGTTTACATCAACACATAAAGTGTGATTCAGGTGTGGTCGCAAACAAACACTTTCCTATTTCAACAATAAAAAGAAATGTGTTTTCCACTGATAATTTTTCTTTAAAGGCATATAATCAGTTTTGTGTACACTGTCCGAATGAAACATTTTTTCCCCCAGCTTTCAAACCTTTGACCTCTGGTTCTTAACGCAAAGCGCGTATCACTGACCCACTGAAGAAAGTTATCGATAGACCAAAGAATAAAAAAATGGTTAGAAAAAGATAAATAATTAAATTTTAAAATGTAATTGAATTTGGTTTAGTCCAATTATTCAGTATTTTACTAAAGAAATGTCCGCGTCGATCGGAATTTTTTCATAAAGTTCAATTTGCAATTACAACGAATGCCGGTTTTGCATAGTAAACCGAATCAGCTTTGAAACTCATGTTGTTTTAGGAAACTTAGCTACGTTTCAGTTAGAATTTATTGGAAATTGCTATGCAATTTAACGTTAAACGTTGACAAATAGTTTGATATAATTGAGTTTATGTTTATGTATGCACGCATTAAGTTATTACTGTATATCTATGGTTTATTCAAGCTCACCATATTTGATCAATATTGTCATTTGAAACTTATTCTAACCAATATTTTTCGTAACAGAGCAACAAATGTTACCTATATGTAAATATAACATATAGGTAGATTCAAACTTATGTTGAATAACTTTGATACAAGAAATAAATAACGTTTAAGTATTTTAATTTTAGTAATATATTTGTATAAAAAATACACTAGATATTTGTTTTATGGGATAAATTACTGTACTGACAATAGGTTTTAATGAATAAACACCTTTTTTATGTTAGATATCGACAGACGAGCATGAGGTTTACTTGATGGTAGGTGATACAGAACATCAGTTAATGATACGCTGTCGACCTACTTTTTTACTTCGAGCATTCGGAAATCCATAGATTGAAACCGAAACGCGCAATATGCACTTCACGGTTTTTACAACTAATAAATTGTATATGTATAAGAATTTCTATATTTATTATAATATTAATAAATTTTGCTTAGGTAACTGTGTCGCAGTTTAAGGAATAGTTAATATTAAATAATTAAAAAACTAAAAAACCAAATATTTGGTACTATATATGTATTTTTTAATTTTACTGAAATATATATTACATATAACTATAAATTTCTTTAATCCGAATCAATATTATCAACGTTGCTTGTTAAATTTTGAAACGCACTCCATCTTTAGGTCTACGTTGTAGACAGCAACTTCACAACAGCCGTAGCACAGAATCTACGCCCTGCTACGAGAAACCCCAACGAGATGGGGCTTCATCGGTACATTTTCAAGCTACGCGCTGCTACGAGAGACTATGGTTTTCCAGTAGAGGTCATTTCTCTTGAAAATTTAATTTAGTCCAGTGCTTACTTTCGTGGTGGCAGCATTTCGTTATTTCGTTATAGATGGCGCTTTTTAGGTAATTCATTTTCTAATCTAGAATACGTGTTAAGTATCGGAGACCACAATAAATGGGTTATTAAAGATTATTTGCACTCTGTATCGAATATTAGTATAAAAAGAAATTCATATACTCTGTGAAATGTTAAATAAATAATTAATTGGTAATAGGTGATTATCAAGGATTCGATAAATTAAAAAGGATTTACAAAAAATAATCTACAATTTGATAATTATTATTTTTAGCATTAATTGTTTATGGGTTGAATATTATAATCGCATCCTAATATATGATTATTTTATATCTTTATAAATTAAAAACAATGTAATTCTATTTGTTCTCTATGCGCAAACAAACTATTCATCCGATAATGATAAAACTTTGGCGAGTTGTTCTGAAAACGCCCACGAAGGTCATAATTAGGAATAATTAAAATAATTATTCATATATCTATAATTCTTTGACCTGAATAAAAGCAATTCGAACATTCTCTAAATCAATACTCAAGAGGTTTATTTCATCATTTAAATAATGAAAACTAATAATTATTCATACAATGGCCGCTGAGTTGACACTAATATTCTACATGGTAGAATAAGATCGGGTACATTATCTAGCTATTCAGCGGTATATTAGCAGTACCATGCCCCAAATTGGAATTTTGGATGACATATTCTTTTTGTGAATATATACATATATAAATACTTTAGGTCATATATAAGATAAGTTTTTAGTTTGATATTTTTTATTTGTGTATATTTATTAATATCGGGTACCTACATAATTCTAAAATATGACTAATATTTCAAAAACTCTATATAAATGTACTTATATATTTTTAAATATCACTGGTTCTGAAATTATATTATTATTATCATTGTTTTTGTCAACAAGAGGATACCTAAAGTTAGTCGCATAGCTACCGGTGGTCGCCACAAGCTACGGGCGTGTAATTTCATACATTTTTAGGCATCCACAGCGCTTGAGAGGCTACGACCGAGCCACAAGCTGCGGGAGTGGCCTTTTTTATGTCAGATATCGACAGACGAGCATGAGGTTCACTTGATGGTAGGTAGTACCTCTGCCACAGAACATCATTCAATGATGCGCTGTCGACCTACTTTTTGTTACGAGAATTTGGAAATCCATAGACTGAAACCGAAACGCGCAATGTGCACTTCACGGTTTTTCCATCTATAAACGTTCGTTACCCGGTTGGAATTTCAATATTAAATACATAAAATTTCCTCCCAACCGATCAATGCCCCAAGTTACTAGACGGGGAAAACATGCTTACAGAAAACTATAAACATGTTGTCCCGGTGGGATTCGAACCCACGACCCATCGATGCGCACGGCAGGTGTTCTACCGAATGCGCCAACGAGCCTTATCCTTATGGGCAGTCTGGCCACGTCGCGCGTCGTCATTTAAATGCGATGCGAATTATAATGCGATTTACGATACATAAATCGCGTTATAATTCGTTCGGAGTTATTAAATGTTTTATTTTTAATTATTGATCCCTACTTTCAAAAGTATGCAGTTAGTGAACATGTGAAAATTGTTGAAAATGTTCAAAAGGTAAGCCGTTCTAAAAAAAACCACACCATGCTGCGAAAATGCGAACTTTTATACAGGTGCGAGGAAGAACAGAATATGAAAAGCAAAAGGTATACCTACTACACCATCTTCACTGTTTTTACTTTATTAGTATATTAGTTATTGGGTTAAATATATTAAGGAAAGCCAATAGGATTCGGTTTGTTAAGAACATTATTAAAAGCAAAAACAAATTCGATCAACAACAGTTTCGATCATCGATAATATTATTATGCCATGGCACAATAACATATAGACGATATTTGCCTTATCTCTAAACATACCAGTTCGCACAATTGTGACAAAACTTGATATATTATTTTGCATTTAAATACGTAATAATATTATTGAATTATAAGGGCAATATTTTTCTTTTTTTTAAATATTTAAATGTTAATTTAATATGTTTTAAGAGAAACTTAATAAATTTAATTATAATATACGTATATGAAAATGGATGGGTATAAAGGAAGAGAAAGGCCAAAAACTAGATGGATTGACTGTGTGAAGAATGATATGTTTTGAGGAGACTGATGACATAATAAGTGAAAAGAATGAAAAAAAAATTTGACGGGCTTTTCAGCGCGTAGGGTAGAACTGGTTGTAGGTTTGAATCCCGTCGGGATGACAGTTTCCCCACTCACTCACTTCAGGTTTAAAACGGGAGGGAGGATCATCGGAATTCTGACCGGGTAGTGAACCACTGTTCATAGATGGAAAAACCGTGGTGTTCATTACGCGTTTCGATGTCAGTCTATGGATTTCCGAATTCTCGAAGCAAAAAGTAGGTCGACAGCGCATCATTGACTAATGCACGTCTATTGATATCTGACAATAAAAACCGGCCCCTAAAATAAAAGGAAACAGGAAGAAAAAGAAGAAGTGTCATTTAAAATTAGCTCTGGATGTTTTTCTTCTGCAAATGAAGAGAATTAACTGAAATGTATATGTTCATAATTCATTAAAAGAGTTAAAATCGTTTAAGTATTGATGACTTTATCATATTATATATTTATTCCTAAAATATACGTTAATTTGATGGTAGGAATTACTATCCTAACTTTGTATCTGGTTTATTGCTTCAGGACTCTGTAACAGCAAACAAACCACTACAGTCACGAAGTTCTAAAATATCCTGTTATAATTATGAAGAAAAATAACGCAGTAACTCAAACGGAAGTTTAATATTTATAACAGTAGGAAAATTACAAAATCGTATTTTCTACTACAGTTACAGTCCACCCACTGCATCTAAAATGGTAAGTAGTACTTTGCGATGATATGATAAAACTTCTACAATTGCAAGTATTTTACTTAGAAACTCATTTAACTTAACATTGTAACTTAATTATTGATAAAAAACTTCTGTATTCATTTCACTAATCATGATTCTTTGTATATCCGTTTGTGTACTCGCCCGACTGAAAAATAATATTACATAATAACAATATACATATGTGTATATTTACTTCACAAAATTAATTTCTTATTAGCGACACTATCGAATGGTATAATAATACAGTACCTACGTGTTTTTTTTTTCAAAATCTACGGATTCTATTCCTGGCTAGGAATATAGGATTTCAAAAATTCAATGATGCAGTTTTAGTTTTCATCAAAATCAGTCTCGAGACTCCTTTCAATACTTTTCATCATTCCTCTTAATTAAGAAGTTGGCCATCCACGCCCACTTGAATAATTCTACCTGTATATACTAGTTGCCCGACCTTGCTTCCCACGGTTATATTTATGACGAAGATGAGACCAATCAAACTGTAAAAAATATAAAAAAAAAAACTGGATAGGGGGGCCTTAACACCCCTGTTTAACACCTAGCGGTGTGAAATGTACTTTATGACCTATTGTCATACTTACCAAATATATATTAAATATTCATAAAAATTGGTCGAGCCGTTTCAAAGGGCTACAAACACCGTGACACGAGATTTTGATATAATATTTCCTTGATTCGAATTAGGGTGATAAGCGCAACCAATGAGCCCTGAGGCAGCCATTGAATTCATCACATTTTTTTTAATTTTGAAGGAAAGAAAAACATCAAAGCAGTTTTCACTGGTGGTTTTTATGATTTGTTTCCTTTTTGGCTAGGCGACCTTCAAATTCATTCATCCATTAGGTGCTTATATATGGTGGTATTTACATACCCGCTTATTTGTTCCTTACTCGTTGAAAAATCCCAAATTTTTTAATTATTTAAAAATCAGTTAGCTAGATTGTTATAGTTTCATGAAATAGGAATGAAGCTTAGTCGTCAAAATAGACTAAGGCATCGGAAAACCTATTACAATTTTTAGAGAGCCCACCGCTTTCTATCAGTTTGAATAACCTTTCTCTAGATAAATCTCGCAAAAGAAATTCTAATTTAAAATAAATACGATACTTCAAAAAACAAATTGATCTTTTTTTCTTCAGCTTCCTACATAACTAAACTTGATGGTCGCTGTAGGTCAGTGGTAAGCTCATTTTATTTAAAAATCAATGTCTCGGATTGAATACCGGAAAGCGTTGATATACAAAAAACTACTTTCCGGTTTAACATAAGCAAAAAACAAAAACCGACTTCAAAACTACAACTACACATAGTATGTACAAACTACAACTAAAAAGGAAAAAAAAATATTACTTCAAAGCATTATTTATTAACAGTTATTTTTGAAGTCGGTGCCTCCCACCATCATTCATGGGACCACCTCTAAAATATTACCTACTAAACAAAAAAATAATCAACATATAGATGAATTGAGAACCTCCTCCTTTTTTTGAAGTCGATTAAAAATAGGTACACGCAGGTTTATAAAAAGTTTGGTTTATTTTATTTATTATTTAATTATTGCTGTCTTATGAATTGCATACGTATCATTCCAAAATTTAACTTTGTGGGGCAGATACTTTTAAAATATCATAGCCTGAGTTTACGAGTGAGGAATATTCAGCGCGTTGCTTGAATAGGGGTTTGATATGCGCCATTTTAATTTTTCCATAGACATTTTATTGGTAATTGTATATATAATGCCTGTACTTACTAAGACATTTTCAATGTGTTATACTTTTGTGTAGGAGTTGATATTCTGATGAAACTTGAGTAAATACCTTTTGGCTTTTGCCATTTAGAAATTATATATATATATTTAAAACATAGTCTATCTTCTTCTCCTATACTAAATCTATGATAATTTATCGTTAATTTAAATAAATAAACCTTTTAAATTTTAGGCCGGTAACGCATCTCCAGATCCTCTAATGTTGCAACCTCTTAAATCTATTAAATATTTTTTGTCATGGCATTTTTATTTATGTTTTCATTGGTTAATCTATTATATCTAGATTACTTACATTTACAAGTAAGTTTCTTAACTGTTGCGTACAATTAAATTGAAGCACTAAATGTCTTGCATAACAAGACGTAACATTCTTGATCTGTCATACAAATTTTGTTTCAATACTATTCTTGGTGTAAAAGGTACAAAATATCAGCATTTAAATAGTTCCTTATAATCCTTGGATGTCAATTATTGCTATTATATGTACAAGAAAATAGCATAATGTAAATTGACTTCAAGCTCAAGATTTTTTATGTTAGATTATATGTATATATATCGACAGACGAGCAGGAGGTTCATTTAATGGTAGGTGATATCTCAGCCACAGAACATCAATTAAGATGCGCTGTCGACTTATTTTTACTTCAAGCATTCGGAAATGCATAGACTGAAACTGAAACGCGCATTTGCACTTCACGGTTTTTCCATCTATGAACGGTAGTTCGTTACCCGGTCGGAATTACGAAAGTCCTCCCACCCATTTCAAGCCTGAAGTGAGTGAGTGGGGAATTCATGCTTATAGAAAATTATAATCATGTCGTCCCGGTGTGATTCGAACCCACGACCCATCCATGCGCACGGCAGGTGTTCTACCGAACGCGCCAACGAGCCCGTCAAAGCTTTTAAACTTTTTCTAACCCATGCTTTCCTCTACCACGTTTTTTCTACGCATTTCCCAACATTGTCCTTTGTACGAATACTTTAACGTGGTGAAGTCACTTTTCAGTGAAGATAGACGAAAAAACTACCTAATACTGTCATTAAATGAAATTTAATTATCTGGAGAGATGAGTACAGGCCAATGTCGTAATTCATGTCTAGCCAAAGTAAATCAAGTCTAGTATTAAAGGAAAATTAGTACACTCTGATTAAATAGTTATGTTGTATGTTGACATCATGAAACAACATTTTTTTTTATTCTTTATAGAGGTTATTTTGCCAAAGGCTTCTATGGAATGAGTAATACCTTTATTTAGTAATACATTGAAATCTGTTTATTAATGACATTATTATATCGACGTTACGAATGCATTCAGCAAGCGTAATCAGATTGTCATAATATACTTAATTATTATTTTATTTAAATGTATTAAACTCGCGTTAATAAATGACAATATTATTTTTGGAAATTCCCCAGTTTTTGTTTTAATTCAACCTCCCTAATATAAATATACTAGAAGATATTGCTATAACATTAGCATCAAGACAAACCAATAGATTGATTTTGTAGCGTGAAATAAAAGAGGTAATTAAAAATTATTTCAGGAAACTATTTAGTTAAAGGTTTAAAGTCGTAAAACTATTAAGTATATGCTGTTGTAAATATTTTTATGACTTTATACCAAAATAATACACATGTCGCCTCTTTCAGTATTCAAAGAATTATTTCAACAGTAATGAACCATCGTTCATAAATAGAAAAGCCACGGAAATGCGTTTAAGCCTATGAACGATTTCATTCTATGAACTTGCTTTAAAAAAAAATAGGTCAACAGGGCATCATTACTGATAATTATCAAGTGAACATTATGTTCATAAAATATACATTATTATAATGGAAGTAAAATTCTCACAATAAAGTGCATAGTTAAATTCCCAAAAGAAAATTCAATGGAATCGTGTGATCGCGTGAAAAGTAGTTAGCAAAGTTATGAATGAAAACTTCGGAGCGATGCGTGTCGGCTATATAAGTGGAGCGGTTAGCCTTACATGGCTAGATACCTGTTAGACGTGGCCATCGCTGGAAGCCCTCATACTGTGAGTAACTCTTTCAAGTTTTTTTTACCGGAATATATCTAAAGCATGTATTCACAAATCAAATAGTCCCTCGGTTTTTCATAATTTTATGGAATATTTTCAGATCTCTATTTGTATGGAAAAAAATATATTGTGGAATTACTTTAATAAATTGATTACATAATAAAATAATACGCAAGCTCCGATCTAAGTTTTACTAAAGCATTAATAAATACAGAAAGATATAATATTATTAACTTTTGTATAAAGAATAATTATTAATATCAGAAACAATTGTGTTTTATATTATATTTTTTGTTAATTTCCATATAATATTTTATTTTTTCAGAAATATTTGTTCACTTTTACGGGTAAATATAGAATAAAAAATAAAATATCATTGCAAAACTACTTAAATAAATTGGCAACACTATAAAATAATAAAATTATTCTTCTAAATTATAATTCTAAAATAAAAGTATTCTTTGCCATACTTATTCTAAAATAATACAAACAACTATTAATAAATCATTAACTTACATTCCCTTGTTATAGTGATAAAATATAATTTATTTAAAGTACCTAAATAAACTAAATATGTCAAAATACTCGTAGGACCTCCAATCACTCTAAACTACATTATACGCGTTTTTTATTTTTTTAAATGAACCCAAAACCTTCGTAAATCTTCTAAACGGAACAGGAAATAGAACATTATTTTTTAAATGGTTTTATTATAGATGCGTGATATACTATACTTCTAAAAAATATAATCAAAGATTTTTTAATAAACGATATATTTTATATTGTTATTCTTATTTAATTAATTAATTAAATGAAGTAAAGATAAGAAATGTAATAAAATATTGTGTATTACAATAGGTTACATTGGCATAAGCCAAAAGAGGTGCTTATAAAATTTTACTGGCTTCTTTAAATTTGAATAAACTCATACAGAAATTTTGTGTATCCTAATTATAAGATTAACCAATTAAAATGTTAATTACATCAATATTTCTCAATTATCATTCCCAGGCACAGATTGTTCATCAATCAATGTTTTCATCTAAATTACAATTTCCGTGGTGATCTCAAGGGATTGCAAAATTTGAGTGTCATACGATAAGGTACATAAAAACCGAAAATCATTGGATATACGTCAATTTTTTCACATATACATATGTCCCTCTGCCAGATTTTTTCACGTTTTGTAGGTTTTTTTCTGACTTATTTGAAACTCATCATTATAATTTGGCCAATTAACCAATATAATTTATAACCTATATGTTATTCTGAGGTATTATATAAAAAATAATACTGAAAAATAAATCAAAATCATGGAACAAGAAATCGTTCTTGTTTATTTAACTCTTAATTATACACTTAAGAAAATTTATACAAATAGTAACTTATAAAAAACTTAATTGCAAAAAAGGCGGTCTTATTGTCTATGAGCTTTTTTAAAAGTTAGGGTAACTAAGGATATCTATCTATCGAGAACTATCCGGATAAAGTAAGATGGAAATTCGATCGATTTTAATTTTAGGTTCTTACTCAATCCATCCGAATATACTTACACAAAACATTTAATATCATAAAAAAGTCATACTTAATATTATGTATGGCTATTAGGAGATTAGACAATTTAAATGTTCCAAATGAAATAATTTAATTAAAAAATTCCATCAATCATCATATTTAATTTAAAAAATATTTTAATAAATAAATCAAGTTTTATGGGGACAAAAATAACAATTGTTGTTTAATTCCTTTAATTAAGGTTTATAAATGAAATGTATGTTTGTCCTCTATGCAACTTCGGTGAGTTATTCTGCATACGCCAGAAGGTTTCTGGCCCAAAAAAAAAGCAATTTTTCACTTTACATAACATTGCAACGCCTGCTGAGTACAGCTATCTATACTTATATTATAAAGAGGAAAGATTTGTTTGTTTGTTACGGTTTAACTCAAAAAATACTGGAACGATTTTAAAAAATGTTTCACCAATAGAAAGCTACATTATTAGCGAGTATGGATTATTTAAAAAAAGACGTTCGCAAATAAGTCGTTGCAATCATCAAAATAAATATCTTAACATACGTAGCAACATTAACCGCGAAGAAAGCATGTCAGCCAATTATAAATTATATTATAAAATGCTCGACTTATAGTTCGTATCTCTGAATAATATTTATTATTCTTGCATACGTATAATGAAATGAGATTTAATAAAAGTGTAGGTATTCAGCCAAGCAGTAGTGCAATTTAGTTTGGAAGCTTTAGGTAATAATCTTTCGCTTTCATAAAAAAGTACCACGTTTTAACTTAACTTTGCATTGCAACTAAACTATTTTCTCGCCTTGAAACATTACATTTCCTACACTTATTTAATTTAGGTACACACATAAATACCACTGATTCATTATTATTTTTTTGGTTAAAGATATAGTGCCTCTTTCACGATCTGCAAGTAAATTGTCAAGTAATCTAACCAGCGGTTAATGTAATCTTACGTACATTTTCACACGATTTAGCCCATAACTAACTTAGTATAACTTACTTAGTCTTAAAAAAATCGATCGAAACTGAAAAATCAGAGAAAAAATACTGCCGTAAGAAGAAAGACGTGTCAAATCAGTGGATAATTAAATTAAAATAAAATTAATTATTAAGATCGATAATTATATTCATAATTGCATTGATTTGATTTCAAATAATAGAATCAGTAAAAGAAAGCACATAGCAGTTTTCTTCCTCAATAACGTCCTTTTTCCTTAAAGTAGTATAGTTTCCGATATTTTGTTTCGGTATATAAAGAAATAATGATAACTTTCTAATACCTCGTTTTGGATTTTTTTTTATTAAGATTGAAGCAAAGAGTTGATAATATATACTAGTTTGTAATCATATTATATTTATGGTAACAACAGTTAATTTATTCCAAAATTATTATGTGAACTATGAATATCAAAGAATAAAAGTCTTACGCTGATAACATATTCCTTTGAAACTGGCGTTGGAAGTAACATAATGGCAAAGGAAGTAACATACTGAATTCTTATTTTTTAATTACTAGATTTAAAAAAGCTTCTGTTATAAATAATAATGTAATATTCTCTTTTATTAACGCGAGTATCGCACATTCAAATTCAAAATCAAAATATTGTTATTAATTGTTTTACGTATGTTTTTGTGATATTGAAAGAAAAATAAGACAGGCTTGATTCATGATATCAATGATGAACGATGCGCTGTTGACTTTTTTTATTTATAACTGAAGTATTCAGAAATCTAGAGCCATTAAAGTGAATCGAACTTAAACAAAACAAATAATTAACAAAATTGTTTGAGTTCCGGGGCCTTCCCGGGTTTTGAAGCCGGGAATTCCAGTATAAGCAACGCCACTAAGTCACAAAGATGTAATTTACTCTTCGAGACTTTTTTAGTACTCGAAAGCGACGAGTGTGTATGAAAGCATTGATGAATGTGGAAGAATCGAAAATGTTATATAAGAATCGGAGCATATGGAATTCCATGTTCTCTGCCTACCCCAATGGGAAAGAGGCGTGATGTATATGTACTATGTACATAACATGTATGTGACTTTTTTCATCTTTAACAATGTAATTTTGAACGCTATGTATTTAAGCGGCTAATGGCCGAATTCTCGAACGCTAATCAACATTGAGGTGCACTTAAAAGTATATCTAACCCTTTCATTACGAAGGTAAAATGAAAGACAGAAACATTATAAGAAGCCCTCAAATTTTGATTATCGTTTCAGTATTCCGCAGTAAGGAAGCTTATTAATAGAACTAGGTTTTTATCGCGCTATGATTCTTTCAGGATGAGCTAGACCATGTCAGTGCAAAGACATGCAAATGCATTGTGTAGATAAATGCCGTTTCTTTGTGCGTACTGAGGTGTAAGTTATAAGATTTGATTATTTTTCTATGATAGAAGGAGCGTCCAAGTGGGAAGCCAATACGTATGTAAATCCAAAGTGCTAACTGATACGTTACCGGCCTTTTCTACTACTTGATATGCTTACACCATGTTTGTAATGGTGTATGAACCTCTCCTTAAAAATAATTTTAACGTTTTTTTGGATGAATATTCTACTCCAATAAAATTATTAATATGAAATATTTGTATCGCAGTACTCATTTTGTTGTATAATATTACATATTATAGTAATTATTTTCTATCTTCAAATAATTGCAGGTTAAAATATACAGATAAAAACTTATATAAAACTTTGTATCAAATAAATTTATATTACTTTATAATTTATATATCTATTATTATGAAAATATTCAAGTAAAAGTGTAATAAAAACTTAAAATTTATAATAATCGCTCATAACTTGAACCAATAGTACCTTAGTTCTTATATTCACTGCTGAGAGTCCGCGATTACAAAAGATTTATACATTTTGAAAACAATAAGATGTCGGAAACCACAGGAACTCCGCCAGAGTTATCAACGTGGCTGCATTTACAGCGATCTTTGTATATCGCGAGGATAAGAAAAAGACATACAATCTTTGTTAATTCGAAAAAAATATATTTCTGGGAATTTTTTAAATAAATTAATATACATATATGTTATATCCATCCTTATTACAACTAGAAATAACGATTTACTTTTCCAGTACCTTAATGACAATAATCATTTAAAACCATAAACCCATAATTTATACTTTCATACTCAGGTTCGAATTTCAAAAATTTCCATTTTTTTTTTAAATGGTAAAATTGTTGAACTGGGTATGCAAACTGAAAAAAAAAACGATATTCAACTACTGGAAGTTCGTTTTTGAATATAAGAATGTTTACAAGTAATAGGAATCAGTATTTAAATATAAAGCAATTGGAAAACAAATGAATTGGGTCTATTTATTGTTTTAAGTTTGCGCAGACTCCTCCATCAATATTGGCGTTATTTTTAATCTAAACAAACCGTTTATAATCGACTGTTTATTCTGTATTTACTAAGTTTGTATACTTAATAATTTCTCTAAATTTGAACCTCGTTTTACAACTTTACTAAAACTGGAACATTAAACAAAATGTAACATTTGATATTTAAAGTGAATAATATTAAAAATAATTTTGTATAACAGTGATAGTTTACTTTTTCTTTTAATTGTGTGTGGGTTATTTGTGTTAAACGTTTGTGTGAAATAAATTTTCTTATTATTTTCTTTATTTATAATACACTGCATGTAAAGTACGGTATTTATTCACTACATTCGTTAATAATATTTTTTCTACATGTCTCTTGGTGATTGGTTAACCTTTTTTTTAAGTTGTTGTTTTTTATGGAGATAGATTGAATCTAGACGAAAAATTAGCTTGATGGTCTGATAGGTGGTGCTTTCTCTTTGTGTTATGGGTTCGTTTCCTGCCAATGTTTGACGTTTGGCTAATTCGAGTATTAAGAGTATGGAGACGAAAATCGATACTCTGCAGCTGAAGAAGTATGATCTACTAACATCATAATCGTCTGTCGATATTTCTTCTTCTTAATAAATAAAACATAGACGGGTTTTTACACCATTTATAACTCAAGAACGGCTGCACCGATTTAAATGATCTCCTTTTTATTGGGTTCGTCTCCACATTGAATAGCAGTCTATCCACGAAAAAAAAACACGGAAAAAAATACATACAGAAAATCATTTTTTAAATAAATTAGGTTCGTAACTCCGCCATCTTCCGCAATTGACAGCTGTAGCGAATTGTCACGTCACACACGCTTATAGCTTATTTGTAATAATTGATGTCAACTGCAAATCAGAAGACATACAAGAAATTATAGAATGGAAGAGGGAAAATAGCATAATATTCAGTACGTAGTTCGCCGAGTCAGCTAGTATATATATAAGGAAGAAATTAATATCATTTATATTTGTTACAGAATAATCAGAATCAAACATGCAGAAATCAAACAGAACGTATCTCCCCAGCGTGATCGCCTCAGCCTTTCTGACACTCCTCCTCATCATATGTCTTACTGAAGGTGCCTCAGGTAAGATCATACATATACATATATAATTGTCTCTGAATACTTCTTACACTATATTTTATTCATGATAAATAATAACTTTGATTACGTAGGTAGGTACATTTTTTTTAAGGTTGATATTGGTTTCATAAAAGTAATAAATATAGGTACTTATTACCTTCGTGACTCAGTGGTCCAGTGGATCGCAGGTCCTGAGTTCGAATCTGGGACAGAAATATAAAAAAATGTTGCGGTCGGGCAGGCCACAAAAGGCTGGTTTGAGAGGCTTGCCTGTAAAGAAAAAAATCAGTGAAACAGACACACTTAGGAATTTATTATTCTATTAACTAAAATTAGTTTCTATCTGTATAAAAAGCACTAATAATAGAAGTGCTGAATATTTGCAAACCATCTTAAACTCATAAAGTGAAAATTAAAGTCTGAAAATGCATTTGTAGAGCTTTTGAATTTTAATGCAACCAAAAATACACGTAACACGCAGCTTATTTACTGGAAATGGCATACAATTTTCTTTAGCAGTTATTACGAGCCATTTTAATATTCTTATTACGACATTAGTGTCATTTAGTATGATAGTTTTTCGTAAGTATACAACGTTATTTTTTTGTCTATATATTCTATCACGTATTCACAAACTTTCAATATAAATGTAATATTATTAATAAATTAAAATTTGAGTTATATTGTACGAATACAAGCAGTATATTTACTGCTTGTATTCGTACAGCATAGCATACTAGCAGTAACATTGTAGCAAGAATACATTCTTGCTATTGAATTGTATATATATTGTTAGGTATCGATTCATTCCTAATTAAAAGCCGACATATATAATTAGCAATAAAGTAAACAAATATTTTTGAAACAAAAGGAAGAAAATTTCTAAAACCTGTTAATAACTTTTTTTTCACATACGCGATAGAGTTATCCCTTAAATTAATATTTATGATATTTGATATATCTAGATATAATAAATCCCAATAGACAGAGTGACCCATTTCGATGATAAATAAAATAAGATACCTCGGTTGACAAAAGAAAAATATAATAATTATTAGACTTTAGTGAAATTGACCCTCAGATTTGTAAAGGAAACTAATGGATTATTCGCGAAATATTTTATCATATAAATATTTTTCGTAAAAAGGATAAGAAGATCATTTCACGAGGATTGAATTCTAGATAACTTTGGTAGGCTACGCTGATATGAGACTCTTATAGTAGAAATTGTTAAGAAAATATAAAAAAAATTGATTAAATATTATATTGTCATTAGAATATTTGTTTTTGAGTTAAATATGTAATTCAAATGAGAAAAATCTCAACTGAGAAAATTATCATTTCTATGAGAAAAATAGTGAAGATTTATCAAGGCATTAATTTGGATCAATTTCAACAACCGCCCCTTTGGTTAAATAGCATTGTGAGGAAGGAAAAAAAATGATTCAGTACGAAAGGTTGGCAATTCTAAAGTGTAAATAAATAAATAACAAAGAGAAAATATTAGAAGTGAAATGTTCACATAAAAGTTTTTAGAAAATATTATGATACCGACGAATATCAAGAGGCAAAGAGTTCCAAAGCAAAATAGTACTATTTTCCTAAACTAATCACGTAGTTTATAAGTTGAAACAATTATTGTAACTACTTTTTGTAGTTTTGACAGCACATCTATCGGGGAAAACAATTGCCTAACTTTATAACACCTTTATTGCTATAACTTCGTGATTTTTTTTGATTCAATTGTTTTAATGTTTGACAAGGTGATTATTTTTCTCATTGTATTTCTAACTATTTTTTTCTTCATATTTTTATTTATTTTGTCACTCAATATTGTAGTAAAAGTATTATAACTTTTATTATTATTTAAAATCTGTGGCGGATTTACACATTATTAATAACACCACCCCAACCCCCTGCAATTGTCTATTCTTATATTAATCTATAATTTTTTTTATGTCAGATACCGACAGACGAGCATGGGGTTTACTTGATGGTAGGTGACACCCCAGTCACAGAACATCAGTCAATGATGCGCTGTCGACCCAATTTTTACTTCGAGCATTCGGAAATCCATAGACTGAAACCGAAACGCGCAATATGCACTTCACGGCTTTTCCATCTATGCTATATAGAGTCCGATTACTGGTTCGGGGCGGCGAACTGGGTGTATTGCTATTGGATATACATGTTTGATATCGTTGAATGTACAATTAATTGAAAGAGGGACGAGTCATCGGCAAGATCTCTCATAAAAATGTCTTACATAATTCTTTTTGATTTCTATAAGACATGTAATAAGAAAATCAGTCTCTAATTATACCGCCCCGAAAATCTGCCGCCCTAGGTTCAAGACTATTCAGCCTGCTGGTAATACCGTCCAATGTTTAATATATACAAATGGATAGACTAAATTGAAAATAAAATCTTTATTTTTACTTCCCTAATATGGTTAGGAAAGCACATCTGCTACGATCATAAAATCACATTTAAATTCAGTCAAAATGCACATTCAGTGCTGAGGAACTTAAAAGTTGCAATGTGCAATCGCATGAGTTATGAAAAATCAATATCACTCTTTGTAATGGTTTTTCAGTCGTTACATTTTTAACTACGTTAATTTAAATAAAATAATTTCGTTATTGTATACGAAGTACTTATATCACAGTTTATTTTTCAGAAAATTTTAAACGATATCTTATTAGCTATTAATACGATTCTTCAACTGAAAATTAAATTGAGTGAATTAGAATTGACGTTTAAAAAGACATAGCTTTACTAATTGCTTGTTTTTAAAAATAAGTAGTCAATTGTCACTATTTTTACTACAGTATAGGTATACGTCTAAATTTTTTATTTTATTTAAAAATCTATATTGTAATAGTCATTTTATTTAGCATTTAGTTAAATATATTCTTAACCAAACGCTTCAGAGCCCTATACGATTTAGTAAATATTTGAGTATATATTTTATGTAGCCATTAAAACGTTAATATGATTGGTGCTCGTTCGTTTTACGATCGTACAAATATTTCTCCTACAGTAATTAAATGTACCGCTCTGGCTAAGAGTCACTAGGTCCACGAATTTTCAATTAAACTTAGATTTTATGTAATGTACTGATCGAAAACATTAAAAAAAAACTTTCAATGGTTTGAAAGGTTACTTTCGGCTGCCTGTGCAAATGGCCTGTGGAGCATAGGCTATAATGCATTCCTATATAATACAACAAATAAATCGCGTTTTATCCCTTTCATAATGAAACATCGTTTCGAACATGGACTAACTATAATTAATTGGTACCAACTACTACAATATATTAGCGATAAAACGGGAAACGCCAAAAAGGGACAACCGCCATTCCGAAATGTTACAAGTAACTAGCGACCCGCCCCGGCTTCGCACAGGTCTAGATTTTTTTGACAAAAAAGCAGGGGTTGTATGTATTTTTTAATGCCAAATAATAAAAAAATAAAAACAAAAAAAATCGTCCAAAAATAAAAAAAAAATTTTTAAGGGTGAACAACCCTTATCACTTAGGGGTATGAAAAATAAATAGTAGCCGATTCTCAGACCTACTGAATACGCATATAAAATTTGGTAAGAATCGGTCGAGCCGTTTCGGAGGAGTATGGCAACGAAAACTGTGACACGAGAATTTTATATATTAGATTTAAAGTAGGTAAGAAATAAAGAAAAAAAATCATAAAAAGTATGAGCTACTAAAAGTTTGCCATATATTCATGAAATTTAGACTAAATGAAGTAGAAAAAAAGCCAAAAAATTAAAATAAGTCTATTTTCATATTTTGCCAAAAATATTAATATGTTTTATGATAAAAACCATAACTGACTCTCTTCATAAGCTGGGAAGACTATATTATATCTATAAAGTGTATTATAATGCTTTTATATCAGAATCAATGGTGAAAGTTTCTGAACTTCGATGTAATCGCCTGTGTTGCAAATATTACCAGTATTTACATTATACTTGTTGGGGCAGGTCTGCACGCACACACAGAGTAATGAGTCCATTTTGTACAGGGGTTTTAAACGAATATATGTATTATTTTGAATAAATAAAACACTAAATGTTTTTATTCAAACTGTAGGAAATCTTAGTTTATAAAACAAAGAAATGGAAGTAAAAATTACAGCTCGTATCTCAAGATCACCATAGATTGAACTTCAATATCTATTTTGTACTAAATAAATAGAAACCGGAATAAGTAAAACCAATAATAGAATATCTAAGCGATAAAGTTATTTCTTCCTACAGAACAATACTTGTCAAGTAATCGGCTTTCAAATAAGCCAATTCCACGTTCCACTCAATAAACGTTTAAAAAGGTATTAAACCGCTTGACGTCTGCTTCGAAGCTAGTTGCACTATTGTTCCAACAACTTATTATGAACATGAACATCTATTATTTTATCTGAATATAGCGACGATGATTGAACACAGATCGACACTTTATAGAACTAGAATTCAAATATTCTAGACGCAATGTACCTGAAGGATTTAGGTTTTAATCAAACTAATCAATTTTCGATATTTTAGAGAAGAAAAAATTATTTCATACATACATATACATCACGCCTCCCTCCCATTGGAGTATGCGTCACGAAATTCCACATGCTCCGATCCTTGCATATCACTTTCGCTTCTTCCACTTTTGGAAAGTGAAACAGTTATTCAAACCTACTTTTCTATTTAATCTGTTCATCAAAAGATACTTAAAAAAATAATTAAGACAGAAAATATTTTAATAAAAATAAAATATATTCGTGTAAAAAATATAAAACGACAACGACCTTTAAAAAAGTTGTATTCGTTTAAAAATAATTGCTAATTTCTATAAAATGTAACATTTATTTTGGTCCACAGAGCAGAGAATTAATAGTAGAGGTAGCAAGCCATCGAACATTTTTCAAAAAGTCAACGGATGGCGAAGTCAGCGCGGAGGTATGTTGCGATAACTGTGCTGCTTTAAACTGGGCTCATTGATACATAGCACATATATTATTCTATTCATCTCTTAGTAGAATCATCTTTTTTTTATTTGTGGGCGGCGCAGTATGTTCTCTTTTTCCATTCTCTTCTTTCACTCGCCATACCATCAGTTACACCTCTCAAACTCATTTCAATCTTCACACAGTTATTCCAGGATTTTTTGGCCTCCCTCTTTCCTTCTTGTCCCTATACCCATCCACTTTCTTATTCAAAACTTTTTTAGATACATGTTTTTCATCTCTCCTTTTCCATTTTCAAACGATTACACTAGTTTACAAAATTTAACTTTTTGGCTGTTGCCGTGAATTTTGTGGGTGATTTTGTTTACTTATGACATGGTCTTTTCAAATATACCCTCAGAAAATTTTCTGCAGCTCGAATATCTTTGTTTTCGACGTTCATCATTTATGCTAATTTATTCGTTAATAACGTGGGTGTTTCAGTGTGTAAAGATTAATTTCATAAGTTTTAGCGACATGAGTGGTTCAAGCAGAAGTTGTTTAATCTACCAAAATTATTTTTGCTATATATGTGGAGAATATGTGCTAAAAAATATAGAAAAGGTGTATCAGAGTGCGTTAAAAACTCCAATTTTTTCTACTTTGGGATATCGCTGGATAAAAATTACAAGTCTTGGGCTCTTGATTGTGTTTGTAAATAGGGTGTTGAATATTTAAGATTATGGAAAGGCAGAAAAAAAGGTAGTTTTAAATTTAGAACTCCAACCATTTGGGTAGAACCACGAAATAATCTGAATGACTGTTACTTATGGTTTGGTTAGTGGGCAGCAATATTTAGTTTAAAACTAACTAGTAGCTCGTCATATAATTATTTTGCCGCCACTTCATATTCAAATGAGAATCATGAAACAGTTTTTTAATGTACTCGATAAAAATGGGAACTACTTTTCCTACATTTGCCACAAATTTTCTCAGCTCACTGTGGAAAAGATTAAAGCCAGTATTTTTGACAGACCCCATATCATACAACTTCCAAAGATACTGGATTTATAAATTCTATGAGTAAGCTTGAATTAGGAGCATGGACAGCGATCGATATCGATGATCATCGAGACATCGATGATGCAGAACTTTCTCAGAAACAGAAAGTCAGAAAATTAAAACTGAACTATTCAGAAAATTATACTGTCTTCTACAGACCTGCTTTTACAATTAAAAACTCTGAGATGCAATATGAGCATTAAATTCCACTTCCTCCGTAGTCATATAGACAGGTTTTAAAAAAAAATAGGAGACATGAGCGAAGAGCAGGGAGAGCGTATGCATCAAGATTTACGTGCCATAGAGGAGCGTTATCAGAGTTTTTTTGGATGTCTGACTAATGCTGGTGCCTTATACGTTACTTCCCTAAGTCCACACATAAGAGAAGAGCTTTAAAGCGAAGTTTTTTGGAACTCAACGATTGTTTAAGTTTTTTAATAATAATTTTTCTTAGTAAATTCTTATAATTTTCATTTTTAACCGTAACTACCCGGAACTCATAAACTAGAGCTGATAAAAAATATCTACTTATATATTTGTAACTAGCATATCATAAGTAGTCGACAACAGCAAAAATTGTATCGGCAACAGATACACTGTAAACCAGTGTTACCTTTGTTCATTCACTGGCGCTACTCTCAAACTTCCTCTTAAATAGTAAATTCTTATCTTATGTCTTTCTATATCAGTAGAATCATCCTATAATTATATAATTCCATATTGCAAGTATAATTGCATTCTTATGATATGCCTGCATGTTAATAAGCCCTCTTACTCTGTTAACATCTAAATCTCAAACTGCAAAATAAATCATTTTAACATATTTAAGAATCATCAAATCCTACTTGTTTTCTACTTCATTGTTCATTTAGACTGTTTTTTATTTACTTCTAGATAAAAACATATAGTTTTATCTTGTCTATTCTTAGAGCCACGGAACAGCACAGTAATTGCATGGGCTTGTAAATTGCACCGTAGAAAATAGAGTAACTGAAATTATTGCTACCTCTATTGTTTAATTACACTGTGCTTATAATTTTTTAAAGTTGTAGGTATAATCATTCCAACGCGAATGTTCAGGCAATTAGAAATATGCATGCGTTTGCATTTTTATAAAATAATGTGTTCATGGAAACAACTGGCATTGCTTGCAACCGATTCTGGGAAACTTAATAAAGCTCTTAGGTTTATATTAATCAAAGTGCAGTGCCAAGGTTAGTTTCTAGTTACACATATTACGCAATATGATATCAAATACGCCAAATTAATTACAATACAAAGGTAATAAGATGCA
Source organism: Anthocharis cardamines (assembly GCA_905404175.1). NCBI lineage: Eukaryota > Metazoa > Arthropoda > Insecta > Lepidoptera > Pieridae > Anthocharis > Anthocharis cardamines. The sequence continues at coordinate 10,555,787 of FR989959.1, forward strand.
TGTTTATATACTATTGTATTTTATATTATTCTTATATACTATTTTATGTTCTTTTCCTCTATTTAGTCGCTGATAAGATTAAGAATCGTGAACCAGTCAATATACTGGCGCTGCTGGAATGTCTGGCTTGCAAGCATTCGATGGCAATTATTTACGACGACTGATTATTTACTTTTCTCTTTATGAATTAGGAAAAGTTTAAATTAATTTAAGGTCCTAATCATTGACAAATAAATAAAGACATTTAATATAATAGGCCCTAATGTTTTTAAGTATTTTGCAATAAATCTTGTTTTTTTTTTACTTTAATTTTAGGACCAAGAAATATTGGGCATGACATAAAACAAGTAGGCATCCCTTAACAAGTAGTATGGGTAGTACAAGAAGGGTGATTTGAGCCCTCTGCTCCAGGCAGCTGGGTCACTGGGAGCTACCCACTAAAACCCCTGACTCCTCAAGTCACCATAATGGGGCCCACGGGATCGCGATAGTATACAAACGGCCCTCTCCATGTCCCACTTGTGCATCCTTCCCATGCTCAACAAGGCCCAAACCTTCCGCCAGACTTGAAGGCCGCCCATCCCACGTACCGAAGCACTACTGGCCCCGAAGGACTCCAAGCGCCTTGCCGCTTCCGTCATCCCCTCTTAAGAAAGAGGAGGATTGAAAGCGTCTCCACTCAGTCCAATTGGCTTCATCAGGGTGCTGGTTTGCACCCTGGCTACTGAGCCCCCCCGACACAACAAGGCTTGGATCCATGGCGGGCCCCCTCTTAACCTTCACTTTACAGCCCTCCTCAAAAGTTCTTCCACCTTTTTTTTAGGCCTGTCCCGTGGTATTTTGTTGCGGATTTCAAAGAAACAGTGCTCTAGTCGCTCTTTATTCTAGCGTTCTTAGTACAAGACCAGTCCAAACGCTGGTAACTGAGACTCACAAAACTTGACTATTTTTTTTCTTGTAGTTTTCCTAAAATGTTAGCGTACACTAGGCTATAGAATTCGGTGTTTACGTACATTTTCGCGGCGTTGTACAAGAATATATGTACGTACCTGTAGGCTGTAGGCAAGCAATTTCACATATTTGACTTGATATGATAAGACATAATAATAATAATACGAATTACCATATTTGCCTAACTTATATGTTACCCAATTATTACTAACGATAATAACAATCGACGATATAATGACGATTCAATAGATGTTTCAAACTAACTTGCAGCCTTTAATATCTCTATTAAAACAACAAATTCAAAAATAGCCATTTATTGTCAATATTATATTATATACGGCTAATATAAAATGTATTCATTCATAACAGGTTAATGATGTCCCATAATTGACTAATAAATAATTACATTTCATTAGAATGGCATTCATGATATAATACATATTGCATCACTCATTGAGGTCTTCATCAATAATAACGGGATAGTTACAAACATAAAAATAAATTATATGTCTTACTATAATATTATAAATGTGTAATTAGTGAGGACTTCTGAATGGATGTATATTTGTTACTCTTTCACGCAAAACTGATTTTATGAAACTTGACAGTATTAAAACTGTTTATACATTAGAATAACATATATATACCCTATATACCATATAATTAATAACGATATTGAGTTAATTTGCTAAATTATATCGATGAGTGTCAAGGAAGTCGGAAAAAACATGTTGTGAGAGCTACGAGTATTTCGGCGTGCGGTGCATAAATCGTAAGAGTTACACGAAAATAATATATGTTTGGATAGGAGTGTATTGCTATAAGTAGAAAAACCCCAAAAACAGTTAAAAATCGAAGTAGTGAATATAAGCTAGTGTATTATAATACTAACATGAATAGTTGTTGAATTAAAATTAATAATTTATTTAGGTTGCTTCTTTTCACTACGTTATACTCAATTCATACGAAAAACAACAATGTATTGTATAAATAATTCATAAAAGGAATGCAATTGTGTATTAAATGACATTTTTATCTTCATTCATGTGGATTTATGAAGCAATCTATTGAAAAGTGTATAAACTCAAGTTAGCTCAGTCAAAAGGACACTTGGGAATTTTTATTCTTCTTAACAGATATGTTTATTTCTGCAGAATTATATTATCGTCGGTTCAAAAGTAAAACTCACTAAGTGACATTGTGAATAAAAAAATGTTTTACTACCATTGCTTATTTTAAGCGAAAAGCTACGACAAGAACAAAGCACTAATTGCGTCCATAGAAAAACTTTGAAGCGAAATACGCACTTAATAATTGGTTCCTACCGTAGATGTACGCTTAAAATAAGCAATAATACACAAAAAAATTTTTATTCAAAATTACACTTAGTGAGTTTTACCTTTAACCAACATTATGTAAAGTGTTCAATTTTGCTTTATTTATATCGTATTACTGACGGGCTCGTTAGCGCGTTTGGTAGTACACCTTGCGCTCCGATGGGTCGTGGCTTCGAATCCCGCCAAGCCTTTATGTTCATAATATTCTGTAAACATATCTTCCCCACGTCTGGTCACTTCGAGCATTAAACTCTCAACGGTGGCAACGAACCACCGTTCATAGATGGACAAACTGTGTAGTGTGTTCTGGCCTCAGTCTATGGATTTCCGAATGCTCGTCGATAGTAGGAACTAGGTCGACAGCGCATCATTGACAGCAGTGTATGTGGACCAACCAACAAGTGACCTCTAACATTTCTTTCATCCACAGTATTTGGATTCGTAGTTCAAAAATGTGTTAAAAAATATTTCCAAAAAAAAGTGCTCTACCTTGCTCTGCATATATGTATGTAATTATTGCAGACTTAATGTTAAGCATCTAAGCTTATTTACATTTTGATATTAATTTCCTCCATTATAAAATGCAATGTATATAATTCGAAAACTTCAATAGTTCACCATTTGTGAAACTGCGTAAATCTTTCAACGCCTTTATCGTTATTAATACGAGGTTTATGCCAAAGCTATAGGTCAAGTGAATGTATCGACTTATTAGATAAGATAGAAGCCACTCCTGTAATGCACGTAAAGCATTTATGGGCTAATATGAGCGAAGTGCCTCACAATATGCACCACATCCCCTATTATTAGTTCAAAGTAGAGAATTAAATGTATGTGAAGAGCTATTCATTTTTACTAGCACTGTGTCACACCCAATCAAATTAAAACTTATATCGTGGTTTCAATCTATTACTTTATTTTTACTATTATAATAAAGAGGAATTTGTTTCTTTGTTACGATTTAACTCAAAAACTACTGGACTAGTTTTAAAAATACTTTCACCAATAGAAAGGTACATTATTAGCGAGTAACATAGGCTTTTTTGTGATAGTATATTTACATTGAACCTGTGGGACGCCGGGTCGGATTGCTAGTAAAATATGTAATGATATAATAAGTGAATCATCCCCTAGGACATAGGACAATGGGGATACGTTTTTATGGCTGTTTCACTGTTCATTTTCTTTACAGACAAGTAGGTGGTCTACACCCTGTCCGAAAACATAGCTTTTAAATTTTGTTTCCCCGGAACTCGAACCATGGACCACTGAGCCACTCCGGTCAAATATAAAGATATAGAGTAGAATATTGGTGTAGTACATAATTTTTCAGTCAGTCATCAACCTCTTTTCATAAGTCATTTTTACCGCCAACAGAATTAAAGGAGTATCTTAAACACATTATCGTTTTTTTACAACTAATGTTTAAAATAACGTATTTTTTTATTAACGTGGGATAAAAATTATATATTAGTCAATGATGCGCTGTTGACCTAATCTTATACACTATGTGATCTTATAAATCTGTTAGAAGTTCGTAATAAAATATTATGAATTAACTTAGTGTTTTCAATTTCAGGCTCCTGTTTAAGCTACGGTCATTCATGCTGGGGAGGTGAGTACCTTTTCCTATACAATATAATAATCTTAGTCTGACCTACAATCTTTCTCTTAATAGTTTTGACGTTTGACAGATTGTCTCCGGCTAACAGCCGGCCTAGTATGACAACCACGTCAAAATATTGTCGACCGTTTTCTAGTGTTTTAACCAATTCTATATATTATAACGTCCTTGGTTTTAACCGATTATCTCTTTATGTCTTCCAGGTCGTATATGACACTTACACTTAAAACTCGACTTCTAATGTCAAAAGTAGAGATATATCGAGATATCTTATAACTTAGTTTGTCTTCACTCGCCCGCGAGATATCTCTTTATGGTCATGCTAGGCAGCCGGCCTAGCATGACCGCCACGAGATATGTCGCGGACTAGAGAAGACAAACTAAGATGTAAGTAATCTCTATTTATAATATCTCGACATCGATAATTTTGATAGAATAGATATCTCGATCGACAAATATATCTATTGTTGATATTAAAAGTCGAGTCATGCTAGGCCGGCAGCACAGATAAACGATATCAAACCACTAAAATATACGTCAAGCGCGCCACAGATAAAACAAATTCCCACCTGCGTAATAGTTGTCATTATGATATTGCAAGTAATCATTAGTTGTAAGCATCAAGCTTATTGCAGGCCTTAGAAGTAATCGTGCTTATCGATGATTGCTTATCATTGAGCTACCTGTAAATCCATCTGTCAGTGACAACTGCACATTCCCATGTTTGTTTTATTTAGGAGAAAAATGTATTAAAGGTATACATAATGTAAAGTATGGACGATTTTACTGTGGAATAATTCCTACATGCATGTACTTATATCTATCGATATTCATTTCATTTCCTGTCAGCTCTATAAACATAGCTTGATGAAACGAAAATACTTGTAAAAGCTGACTTGAATAAAGTTATATTTGAAATTGAATAAGTTATAGTATGTAGGTACGGTTTTACGTAAATACAGTGAGGAAACTCGTATTCTAAAAAATTATAATGCCCTCTTCACTCTCTTTTCGGGTTTAAACAGGTCAAAACTATTTTATGGGGCAAAGTATAGTAATTTCCTTGCCTACAAAAGGTAGTAGTAAAAGACTTATCGATGTCTTAATAATAAGTATCTGGAAGATAAAAACGCATGCACAGGTACTGTTAGTTAGAAAACATTACAAAAATAACGGTTATACGTGTTAATTTTTGTAATTGTATTACACAATTGACCACCTCCATGAGTGGAAAGCGCGATGCGTTTAGCACCGGAGGTCTTGGGTTCGAATCCCGGGAAATAAGATTTTTAAAAAAATTGCTTCGGTTGGGCAGGGTATAGAAGGCTAATCACCTACATGCTTGTGAAGAATAATGATCAATGAAACAGAGGCAGAAATGGGTCTGCCCCGAGCCCGATTATGGGGCTCGTTAGAGCGTTCGGTAGAACACCTGCCGTGCGCTCCGATGGGTCATGGATTCGAATCCCACCGGGTTTATAATTTTCTGTAAGCACGTCTGGTAACTTAGGGCATTGAAGTTATCTTTCAATAAACTATGATCATAACATAAATTCTTAAAACTCATATTTCGCCAAAACCCCGATTAGGAAACAGAAAGCCAGCATCCAAAATTGTGCGCTACGATTACTTTGCAATGATTACCACGATATAGAGGCTATTGTTCGGATCATCTAGTTTTCTTTCATTTTTAAACACCCACAATTCATAGCTTGCTTTACACAGATTTGAATGATTTCTGGGGAAAATTATTTAATATTGCAACACACTTCATCATAAGTCCATTTTAAAAGCGATGCAAGCACCCAGCGAATGTAGTAAAAACAATAAGTGATTAAATAGAAATCAGTATTTATACAGATTATGAAAATAAATCGTTATGATCGTAGAACAACGACGGTTCTGATTTTAGTTTTATTGTATAAAATCTTTAAAAACATGTCAATTCTCAACAGAACAAACAAAAAATTGGAGTTTGACAAAAACAATCAAGTTACTGCCTAGAATAACAGCGGTTCTGCATTTTCAACGCAGTACAAGAACGCGTATTATACCTTAATTGTACTACGTCGTCCCCTCGGCCTCCCCTCACGGTAATCAGTATAAAGTTAATGTTAAAAAGACACCAAACATAAAATTGCCGAGTTTGAACCCGAATAGATTTGCCGTGTTTTAATTATGCATAAAAACCACAACTTGCACTAAAAAGTAAAATTTACTTTTTAGTGCAAGTTGTGGTTTTGAAGTCGGTTTTTGTTTTTTGCTTAAAAATATATTTTTTTCTAAAATTTTGTAGGAAGTGTATGTATCTAAGTTCATTAATCCTTAGGTAATAATTTAGTAGACCTACCACTAAACGTGCTGCTCAAATGAGACAGCTGCAGCGCCGTGATAAGAACCACAAAGCAAAACCTCATCTACGTATAAGTAAATTTTTGTTATTGTTGATTACCTAAAAAAGTACCAAACCAATGCCGATAAAAAATATATGGGACCACCTGAAATATCCCCTACCAAACAAAAAAAGAATCATCCAAATCCATCCATTACTTGCGGAGTTATCGCGTAACTAACATACAAAAAAAAAACATACAGACGAATTGAGAACCTCCTCCTTTTTTGAAGTCGGTTAAAAAAACGACTTATCAATCTTTAAACGCTCTGCTGTAAAGCCGTTTTGCAGATCCGCCGTTGTTCTACGATAACGACGACATATTCCATTTTCTAAAAAACCTATTAACTTGCGGCATTTATGTGACTTTTTCTTATGATTTCGTTTGTAAATATATCTCTTATAAAAATAAATTACATACGGTAAACCCAAATTGAAAGATAATAAAAGAATTCATTCTTCCTTCATAAACTTTAGTCTCATTACGTCAATAAAAAAATACTAGGGCTTTGACGGGCTCGTTGGTACGATAAACTTTCCGATGGGTTCGAAAACTGCTAGGTCTAAGATGTGATCATTCAATCGTTCTATAAACGCGATCTTTTTCACAACTGACTTTTAGCATAAAATATATAGGAGCAATATAGACATTTTAGTCCAGGAAACGAACTGTTGCCTAGGTATACATAGGAACGTTGAGGCACTTTTCGATTTTAGAGTAGGCATTTCCGAATACTCGAAGTAAAAAAAAGGCGTGGCTCTTTATATTAAACTAGCAACGCACCCTGGCTCCACACGGGTGCAATGTAGATGTAATATACACAAAACAAAGCCTATGTTACTCGCTGATAATGTAGCTTTCTATCAAAATCGGTCCAGTAGTTTTTGAGTTTATTCATAACATACAAAAATACAAAAAAACAAATCTTTCCTCTTTATAATATTAGTATAGATAAAAAAAACCAGGGCCGGATTTAGAGGTGTGAAGGCCTTGGGACAAGAAAGGAGTGGGGGCCCCATGGCCCCAAATTATTTTCATGTTAACAATTAATCATGTTTGTACAAAGTACAATAGGTAAAGGTAAAACAGCGAAAAAAATATCAAAGGAAAAGTTGTTAACTAGTGTTTACTCGTCGGAATTTAAAAGATTTTTTCCGATATTGTGTTTTTTGTGGAGGCCCGAGGCAGTAGCCCCTAAATACAGTCCTATTAAAAAAACACAAAAATAATATAACATATTCACCTTTTCAAACATAATTTAAATTTAATTGTAAACACAAAATGGCGGTGATTTGAGCTCATCAGTGACGTACAGGAATGTTTCCTGCCAAAATGTCGTATGAATATTAATATCTCGTGTAATGAAAAACATCATGTAATCCTATTATTACCTACATAACGGGTTAATTAGTTTTTGATGACAATGTAAACGAATGAATGTTTTGGCAGACTGTGCTGCATTAGCAACATCTAATTTGTGTTACGAGGGGTCGCAAGTTCGAATCCCACTAAGATGACATGTTTCAATTTTCCTTAAAAATACATACATACATATATATAACGCCTCTTTCCCATTGGGGTAGGCAGAGATCACGGAATTCCATATGCTCCGATCCTTACATACCACTTTCGCTTCTTCTACTTTCATCAATGCTTTCATACACACTCGACGGTTACGAGTACTTTTGATCTGGCCCTTTTGCAGAACGTCCTCGTCCTTAAACATACGCGCACTAAACTGGATAGAAAAATATTGATATAATGCATATGGTTCATTTCAGTTTCAGTCAAAGAATTTTTGAATGCTCGATGTATAATTAGGACTGCGTATAATTTATTGATTGATGTAATGAACATAGCAGAGTACCTAGTAGGTACCTACTATCAACTTATCCTCATACGTGTCTACCGACATTAAAAAATATACGCTGGTATGTCGTGTCTAGGTCAATAATTTAACGACAGAATGTATTCACATATGTATAGGATGTTTAAAAAACATTGATAATATAATGAGTATAATATATTTTTAGCACACGGAAAGCGATCCGGAAAACCCCCAGCATCAGCTCCAGATTGGTACATTACTAAGATACTTCGGCAAATCGCTGCTAATAATGAAATGGTATGTTCAACAGTTAAGTGGTTTTAAGAGTCGGAATACAACCTAAGACAAACCTAAGACAAGTCAGACAGTATACCAAGTACATTTGGCATACTGTCAGTCTGACTTTTTGTCAAAGACATGTACATTTTCGTTTAGGTTGTTAAAAAGCAAGACAATATTTCAACTTAGATTAACGTCGTAGTCATAACCATTAAAAATATCATGCTTTGATTTAAAAAAAAAATATCAAATTATACTAAATACTTAATCGTAGTCGATATCTTATTAATAGGGATGTTGACTATTTTTTGGAATTGCTTTTATTTTATAGATACATCCTTTATAAACACGAAAAAAAAATCTTATCAAAAAATATTACATATTTCAATAAAAAATACGTAAATAAAAATACTTTTCAAAAATTCCCGCTAAAACGCTCCAAACTGTCACGTGACGTCACAGACCGAATTTATTCGTGAGAAGTGAAAAGATTTGTTAAGATCTAACTTTGATCGAACGCGAGCGAGATTGTTTATCGGTCTGTGACGTCACGTGACGTTTTGAGCGTTTTAGCGGGAATCTTTGAAAAGTATTTTTATTTACGTATTTTTTATTAAAATATGCATTAAATATGTAATATTTTTTTTTTCGTGTTTAGAAAGGATGTATCTATAAAATAAAAGCAATTCCAAAAAATAGTCAACATCCCCATTATTATGTAACATAAATAATCGTAACAAAAGGATAACAAATATTTTACAGAATCACGGCAGAAACTTTGAAATAAAGAAAGACGATACGGACGACATCTTTCGGGTGGTTGTGGATGACGCAGTATCTAACCTCCACAGATTCGAGTAAGTTTTTTCAAACTTAGTTCTGATTATTATCTATAGATGGCGCTGTACACAAAGAATAAAACAATAAGGTTGAGTGTCCTTGATACTTTTTATATATTTTTTATACCATACCTTAAAAATTGATTGAAATTATTAAATGTTGTACTTTTTAATGAAGTAGTTAACTTTTATTTTCAGAAGAGATAGTGAAGAAATTCCAGTTGATTTAGCTTCCAAATTTCCTGAAGCCAAGCCCATGTTGGATGACGATTTACTTTCAAAGATGAAATTATGGCAGATAATGGTAAGTTATTTTACGCAATTAATGAACTTTTTTTTAAGATAATATCTCTCACCGTGTTCTCAATGTAAAATGCCACACTTATCCTAGTGGTTTGGTTACTTATTTTTCATCAAATTTATAAGTTCCATAAAAATGAATTCCTGAGTCCCTTAGTGGGACCCATTTCTGTGTCTGTTTCATTGATCATTTTTCATTACAGGCAAGTAGGTGATCAACCTTCTACTATGTCCTGCCCGACCGAAACAATATATTTTTTATCATGTTTCCTTGGGATTCGAACTAAGCCACGGAGGCGGTCAATATATGTATCGGTATCAGTTCCATGCCTTAATTAAATTTTATTAACATAACGTTTTCATTTATTCCAGCGAGTCGCATCACAAGAGCAGTGAAAAGCCTAATAAACGACTGACGTGTACCTACTTCATAGATTTTATTTATTAAATACTCTAGTGTTAATTTTAAATAACTACTAAATATTGTCAATTGTAAGGCTGGGTTGCGATTGACGATTTGTAACATATAATATAAGTCAATGTGCCACTTAATGTATAACTAATAAAATACCGCATAAAATCATGTTGTTTACGTATCACACCACTAGATGTCACTGTGTAAACCTTTCTTTTCGGGATAATCTAAAAACTGAAATATTATAATAATTTTTAATTGTTTGTCACACTATATTATATGATTTCTTATATTTTAAATTTAGCCTTGTTATATCAACGATAAAAGTAAATAATTACTACTTAGATTTTTTGGCACGAACAGTAGAATCTCACAAATCCGGCACTACTAAAAACCAAAGGGTGCCGGATTATTGGACGTGTCGGTCTATTGAAGAGCCGAAGGTTCTACTGTATGTCAATTAACCCCTGTGTATTATTTTTTGTTATTAGACAAAATATACGTGTTATTATCATAATATTATGTATTATTTTCTATTGTATTAATATATACACATTTTAAATGTAATGTTTTAACCCTATCAACTGAGAGTGCCATTCTCAGTCTGAAGCATGCGGTTAGGTATTACACTGCGAGAGGGACACCGGTGTATGCGTGTTTTCTTGACTTGTCCAGAGCTTTTGATTTGGTAAACTATGATATCTTGTGGGATAAGCTGCGGAGTACTGGGATGCCGGCAGAGTATTCACAACTATTACGTTACTGGTACTCAAATCAAAAGAATCAGGTGAGATGGGCTGGTGTTTTATCTGATAGGTATAAAATGGACTGTGGCGTAAGACAGGGCGGTCTAAGCTCTCCTCTGCTTTTTAACTTGTATATAAATCGGCTGATCGAGGAGCTAAGTAGTACACACGTTGGTTGTTTTATTGATGAAACTTGTTTCAACAATCTTAATTATGCAGATGACGCTGTGCTGCTTAGTCCCTCGATCAGTGGATTGAGAAAGTTACTGGCTATCTGTGAGAGATACGCGGTGACACATGGCTTGAGGTACAATCCTACCAAAAGCAAAATACTTGTTTTTAATGCAACTAAACAGACACCACGCCATGTGCCACCGGTATATCTCAATGGGGAGGCTTTGGAAAGAGTTAACTCTTTCAAATATCTAGGTCACATCCTGACGTGTGATTTAAAGGATGATGCAGACATTGAGAGAGAACGTAGGGCGTTGTCGGTTAGGAGCAACATGTTGACCCGCAGGTTTGCTCGGTGCACTGCAGATGTAAAGATAGTGTTGTTCAAAGCATTCTGTCAGTCTTTTTACTCGAGCAGTCTGTGGGTCACCTACACCCGCGGTACTTACAACGCTCTACGTGTACTGTACAACAACGCCTTTAGAATGCTGCTAGGACTGCCACGGCGCTGTAGTGCTTCCGGGATGTTTGCGGAGGCTCGCACTGACGGTTTTGCTGCCATCATGCGTAAAAAGGCAGCGTCAATACTGCAACGTCTTAAAGCCAGTCCTAACAGTATTCTAAAGGCGGTGGCTAACAGGCCAGACTCCTTCCTATTAAAGAGATGGATGGAGATGGCCATTGGATTGTAAAGATGTAACAATGATGTATAATACTAATCATACTAACATATAATAAGAATAATTGTAACTAACATACTAACAAATATGGATATTAATGTCTGAAATAAATGTTTATTATTATTATTATTATTATTATTATATTATTAACATAAAGTAGGTATATAATTTATAGTTGGTATTTTCAAGTAGAAGAGTGTTTAATAAATTATTATCTTTCTTTTATCTTGGATGTAATAATAACCTGAAAAGTAAAAAAATATACATTTAAATAAAATTTTAGTCGAAGTTTTTACGTTTTTCATTTGGTAAGCTTTTTCTGTCAAATCTTATTATCGCAATTTCGTAAAAAACCCAAACAGTTAAAATTTCCGATATTTACAAGAAGAATAACCGTTTTATGTATGTATGAATATATACCTAATTCTTGTTGGTACTATAATCTGTAAAATAAAGGCAAATTACGTATATTCCGATTTTATTTCTCTTATATATTTCTTATTTCATTCAATCACATTGACACCTCTTTTTGAAAAAGTCAGATTAAACTTATTGTAGATTTATACCTACCTAATCTATATAATATTTAATTATATACTGTAATTTATTTTCACTGTTTTATGTCACTTTAATTGTATTTATAATATAATATTATTAAGAGCATAATAACCCCAATCAAATAACAATTTATAAAAAACAAAAGCCGTTAAAAAGCACGTACCGATCTTTTAAACAATCTCATCCACGTATTACATTCCTATCGTCAATAAACATTCATTCGATAATGAATGAATTAAAACAGTCGTTAGGCGAATGTGTTTGATTTATAACAAGTGTGTGTGGTGTTTCTAGGTAACTTTGCATTTATTTATAACAAAAATGTAAGAGCAAAAACAAAAGTTTCACAACAAGTATAACAGCAGTTTGGGTGAATAAAGAGAGGTTTACTAAAAGCATGTGCCTCCCAGAGGAGAGAGTGTAGGGCTAATTGCACATACGCAATGACTTGACGTGCCCTAATACACAAGAGGCGCACTCAGAGTATATTATTCAAATTCAAATAAAACATTATTAAGTAAACTTTTGAATAAGTTCACCGAAAATTGAAATTAGACAGCTGTCACCATTCAGTCTACCCGTGACCACGTTTGCTGGAAAGCATTCGAAACGTCGGCATAATTAATATAAATAATAAATCGATTTTTAATCCCGAAAAGTTTTATTTAAATGTTTGACACTCCGAGTTTATTAAAGACAATTAAACTTTCACAAGTATTTTTGAATCGCCAATTTTTTTATATTAAACCTACGACGGGCTCGTTGGCGCGTTCGGTAGAACAACTGCCGTGCGCATCGATGGGTCGTGGGTTCGAATCCCACCGGGAGCACATGCTTATAATTTTCTGTAAGCATGTTTTCCCCACGTCTGGTAACTTCGGGCATTGATCGGGTGGGAGGAATATCTAAATTCCGACCGGGTAACGAACCACCGTTCATAGATGGAAAAGCCGTGAAGTGCATATTGCGCGTTTCGGTTTCAGTCTATGGATTTCCGAATGCTCGAAGTAAAAATTAGGTCGACAGCGCATCATTGACTGATGTTCTGTGGCTGAGGTATCACCTACTATCAAGTGAACCTCATGCTCGTCTGTCGATATCTGACATTAAAAAAAAAAAAAAAAAAACCCTTCTATTATTCTTAGTATTACGTCCAGTAGTAGTAGGTATATTGTGAAATGTCTTAAATTAAATTAGTTAAATTTTAATGTATCGATATTATTTTGCGACGGCATATTATTTTATACCGATTAAACTAGACTAGACAAGGCTTATTTGATGTTGGGTTTATACCTCACAGACATTATATGATAAACAATAATATGGAGTTGACCTAATTCATTTAAACTTCAAGCACTCGAATATCCGAGGAGTTAGGTCTTATCCCTAGATTCAATGAGAGGTGGTCGACGTATTATCAGTCTCCAAATCAATCTTAAGAAGAAATCAAACAAAGTATATTATACAGTACAAAAAAAAACTGTTTGTCCTCTGCCTCATTGAGACGTCTCCAGTATTATACCTAACCGTCGTCAAGCGAGTTAGGTATCTACCATAAATTTTAATATCAACTGCTTGGATACGTAGCCAGCGTCGCTGCTATAGCGTAGCGTCATCTATAGCGTCAATGAGGCAGAGGTCTTACTGTTAACTGTTAATGACGTAAAAAAGCTTAGAGCTTGAGACTTGGAGGCTTATTTACAAAAGGTGAAAGAGCACAGATTAAGTAAATCCGAACTCTCAGTGAAAACGTTCAATAGGTGTTACGATGTACCGAGGATATTTTGGGTAAGTAGTTCTTGTATTTACGTTATTATTACTTATTTTAGAGAGAGAAGTTTATTAACTGTGTAATAAAAACGCATATTTAATAAATTTTACTTAAAAACTAAAGTTAACAAATGAAATAGAAAACAATAGTATATTAAATGTTACCTATAAAAAAATATATTAGAAGCTTCAGCCTCACGGCAGAAACTTACCATGCTGATTTTCAGCAACAGCCACAGTCACGCCACGGACTATCAGACGCTTTACAAAAATAAAACTATTAACAAATACAATTATTTTAGAGAATTAGGAGAATATCGTGTTTAGTCGATTAATTATTTGACCCATCAGTATATATTTTTTTATTTTTTGTAAGACTAAACGGTATTAAAAGATTTTCGGAGTCCAAACAACTGTCATTTCAATGCGACCGCCAACGTTTGAAAGTCAATCTATAGGGATTTATAACAGTATTCTAGCATTCGCATGTCGCAGGATGCTAGAACAATTTACAGAATAGCATAGAAAGTACTATATTAAGTATTAATCAAAGTAATATACTGTATAAGTTAGATAATTTACAATTATAAAGGTCTTACATACCAACAATTCGCTTAGCGACAAATTTTTTTTTTTTTTTTTTTTTTTTATGTCAGATATCGACAGACGAGCATGAGGTTCACTTGATGGTAGATGATACCTCAGCCACAGGACATCAGTCAATGATGCGCTGTCGACCTAATTTTTACTTCGAGCATTCGGAAATCCATAGACTGAAACCGAAACGCGCAATATGCACTTCACGGTTTTTCCATCTATGAACGGTGGTTCGTTACCCGGTCGGAATTTAGATATTCCTCCCACCCGATCAATGCCCGAAGTTACCAGACGTAGGGAAAACATGCTTACAGAAAATTATAAACATGTGATCCCGGTGGGATTCGAACCCACGACCCATCGATGCGCACGGCAGGTGTTCTGCCGAACGCGCCAACGAGCCCGTCAAAATGACAAATGTCTGAAAACAAATAATAAAAAAGGTTTTTCTGAGGATATCGATTAGAAGTGACTTCTTTAACCCTCCGTGAACCATGTGGGGTTTAATAGACCCCAGTCACACAAAAACCCTAATAACTCTGTAAATATTATCGCGGCGTCTTCTACGCTTTGAGTAGCTGGAGTTGAGACGTTACCACACCACTAAGTAACAGTGATTTAGTAATCGCGTCACCGATGCAGCAGACAAAGGTGCGCAAAGTGCGCTCGGGTCCCACAGACCCCACGTGGTTCGGGACGTCGTCTAAAAAGTAAGTAGTAATTTTGTTGTAAAATGAAGTATTTCTAGAATATTTCTATTTATTTCGACTTATTTATCATTTATTAACAGGTATAAAGATTATAATGGCTAGTGGACTGAATTTACACGAACTATCAACAGATTTTTTGTAGGAAAGTGATTGCGATAGATGAGACTTTTTACCTGGAAGTGAGGACGAATTGCTCGGTGAAACTACCCCCCAACAACCAGAAAAAAATACCGAGATCTAAAATAAGGTGTTCAGAATAAAACAGGAAAACCAAATATAGTTGTGAAAACTCTAATATTATACCTATATGCTTAGAGCATGCTCATTTGTACTGTAAAAAGTGTACCGAATTTAATCAGCCTGGATCTCATGAAGACTGACCAAGTTAAGCTATTGTTGTTAATTTTAGATACCTTATAATGTTAATTTTGAAAATTTGTAATGGAAGAGAAGTATTTGATTACTTTTTTATTGTGGAAGTTAAGCCAAAGAAGAGGCTAAGTTTTAATTTGTAAAAAACTCTATGTTTTTTTGCTTTATTGTAAAAGACTAAAAATGTTGATTATTTAACTTGGTTTTGTTTTATTATTACCCTTAAGTAGACAAAAAACAGTATTTTTAAATAAAATAAACTAATAATCACAAATTACACATTCCTTACCCTGATAACTCTTGGGGTCTGAGAAACCCCACATGGTTCGCGATGTAACTTTTATGCACGTGGTTCACGAAGGGTTAAAAAATATACCTACTCGTATGTTTGGACTACAATATTAAACAGGCATCTTCTAGATGAATGATCGCCTAACTGATTCAGTTGTATACCTATCCTGTACCGGTGGTTTCGGAATGGAATTCCGGGGCAAAAGGCTTAAAAATTAAAATGTTTCGGTCAGGCAACGACTTGCCCGACTGCTGTGACCAGAACACACACTTATTTTCCTGTAAAGAAAAATTATCAGAGGGGTGAGCACGAAGAGCTATCGAAAATGTATTCGCATTGTCGAACTGTCATTTGTATGAAATTTCAAATGATTTCCCATACAACTGACAGTTTGACTTTTAGAATACTTTGTCGATAGTCTTTCGTGATAGGCCCTCTGTAAATTAGACAGTAACGTGTCTGCCCCATGAGCAATTCAATTTTATTCTAGATGGCAATGGCATCAATAATTCAAGCCGAACATCGTCTAGAAGGATGGGCCTGAATTGAAAAACTTATTGAAACGCTTCTTGTAAATATTAATAAAGAAACATTTAGTATACGGAACACTCTATGAAGCATGCAGCCAGTAACATGTAAGCGTTCGAAAAATAAAACTTGAAATCAATAGGAGTTTGGTACTGACACCGTCGGAACTGAATTATTAAAAACTCAAGAGAAAACACTAAATGCATTGCATAGCATGTACGCGACGTTTCAATTGCAAAGTGTGGCGCCACTCGTTAAATTCGATTCTCCATACAAAGATATAGAACTTCTAGAGTAAGAGAGGGGTTTTACATTTTTATAATATCAGTGTCATAAATCTATACTTCTATACTAATATTATAAAGAGGAAAGATTTGTATTTTTGTATGTTATGAATAAACACAAAAACTACTGGACCGATTTTAAAAATTCTTTCACCAATAGAAAGCTACACTATCAGCGTGTAACATAGGCAATATTTTTTTGTGTAATCTACATTGCACCCGTGTGAAGCCTGGGCACGTTACTAGTCTATAAATAAAGAGGAAAAATTGGTTGTTACTATTTAACTCAAATACTACTCAACCGATTTTAAAAATTATTTCACCAATATAAAGCTACATTATCAGCAAGTAACATATAAGCTTAATTTTCTTCTTTTTTTGTGTATAGTACATGTACATTGCACCCATGCGAAGCCGGGGTGGATCGTAGGACAATAAGACTCCACATCTGTGTACCATAAAACCTTAGTTTAAATTATATAGTACTAGCAACGCTCGGCTTCTCACGGGTGCATTGTTACTAAAATATCTTTTTTACCCTCCGTAAAAAAAAAATATTTTTTCAATAAAAGAGTATTATGTGCCCTTTCCTATAACTCAAAGAATATGTATAAAAAGTTTCATTATAATCGGTTTGGTAGTTTTGGCGTGAAAGCGTAACAAACAAACTTACATTCACATGTAGAAGGGATTAGTAGGGATTCTATAGCGATAGCCAAATTGTAAATAAATAAATAATTAAATGTGTTTCGATCCGAATGTGAACTGTTTGAATCATAGTTGTTTAATTTGTAAGAGATGCTTTAAATACATTGACACCTATCTAGATAATCTATATCGGTGTAAAAGGGACCGAAGCAAATTGAATCATAGTTATCTCGGATACCTACACCACACCTAAACGAACGAACGTTACACTTGAACAGTTCACACTCGGATCTGAACACTTGATAACTCTTACAGACTTAATTATTTATTTATTTACTATTTGGCTATCGCTATATCAAAATCAAAAGTTTTTTATTTCAAATAGGCCTTTGCAGGCTCTTATGAAACGTCTAGTTGCATGGTTCCAAAAAGTGGGTCTCATGGAGAAGAACCGGCAAGAAACTCCATGGACACTCTTTTCAACAATTTTATATAATGCTGAGAAGTTTATATAATGCAAGGTATACAGAGATTCTATACAATGCAAAAGAAAATTGAGTTTTTACTATTAGTGTAAAATGAGATACACACACTTGCACAGCGCAAGTTGCCAGGGAAGCCACACATGTATAGAAGACTAATTATATAATTTTGCTTTATTAATTCTGCTATGTAGGTCTTTATTAAGTTATAATGCAATAAAGTTGTTAAATAAATAAATAAAAATATGTGATAGAAATTACAGGGAGCGGTAGTTTAATATTTTTTTGTAAGCAACCCCGAGACAACTGTACTACGCTACCAATCATTTGTCCTGGTATCAATCAATTGAATTGGTTTTAATTTTAGATACTTACATAATTTATACCAGCTGTTCTTATGAACGAATTCATGATGCTGTTTGAACTGCGTTTTCGATTGAGATCTCAGCATATGCTGAGACAGCATATGCGACATAACGCTGTTAATTCTACCAAAACCCTTTGGAGTTTTTAATATGTTGTTATCTTCTCAAAGCTATATTTTAGAATAAACTATTATTATATTTCAACACTATAATATGAACATTTTAAAGTTATAAATATTGTTATGCGTGATTGTGTTACGGAATACATAAAGGTATAACATAGGTATGTTTCTATGATAGTAAGTATCGCTTGATGAGCTGGATTTTAAACGAAGCTATATGGAAACGGTCTTTCCTCATTTCCCTATTATAGCTAGCCTCGTTGCCTTGTAAACACCGGAAAATGATGCGACTCTGCATCTATACGTTGCGCCTCTCTTTATACCGTATTATTTGAAAGACATTTTATGTTAGCTATTTACTGCACTATAACTTGATTAAGGATAAGGACTAAAATGAAGAATCATCTTTTGTATTCTTATTTAAATGTTAAATAAGTCATAATATTATTATTAATGCTTTTTGTCGGGCTCGTTGGCGCGTTCGGTAGAACACCTGTCGTGCGCATCGATGGGTCGTGGGTTCGAATCCGGGACCACATGTTTATAATTTTCTGTGAGCATGTTTTCCCCACGTCTGGTAACTTCGGGCATGGATCGGGTTGGAGGAATATCTAAGTCCGACCGGGTAACGAACCACCATTCATAGATGGAAAAACCGTGAAGTGCACATTGCGCGTTTCGGTTTCAGTCTATAGATTTCCGAATGCTCGAAGTAAAAATTAGGTCAACCGCGCATCACTGACTGGTTATATAGGTTATCACCTACCATCAAGTGAACCTCATGCTCGTCTGTCGATACCTTACATAAAAAAAAATGCTAGTAAAGATCACGCCTAGCTTCTAGTACGCTCTGAAGTTGCTGCGCGCAGGGTCACATAATATTTAAGTCTGTTTAATATTATTTTTTATTGCGTTGAAACTTACTTAGTGACATTGATACTGCGACTCGTGCAACATTCAGTTCGCTTAGCATGACCATCAAGAGATAACTCGCAGACGAGTGGAGACAAACTAAGATATCAAGATATATTATATCCCGACATTGACGACTTTGATAGACAAGATATCTCCATCGACAAATCACTCTACTTTTGACATTAGAAGTCGAGGTTTAAGTGTAAGTGTCGTGTTAGATCCGGAAGACATAAAGAGATAATTAATCGATTAAAACACGAGAAAATGGTCGACAAAATTTTGTGGTGGTTATCATGCTAGGCCGGTTGAGCGTACTAGAAGTTTGGCGTGATTTATTCAGTAAAAGCTTCTTATAGGTCGACGTGCTTTTTATAGAATAGGGGCAAATGGGCATGTGGCCCACCTGATATGGCCCCGGCCCATAGCAAATGGCAACACCAGAAGGCATGGAGGTCTCTGAGCTTTAAGGAAAGTTTAATGGTGAAACTCCTATCTACATCTACGCTTGTGAGCTACAATACTCACACATTTACGTCTGTTGTGTTTGGGGAGAACATGTTGATTCCTTCAGTGTAGCGCGCGTGCAGCCCAGGACATCTAAGGGCATCACAGACCTGTTATTGCTCAATCTCGTGCGGCTCGAAGCCGCCGGTCCCTCTAAGAAGAATTTTAATACGCCGCCAGTGTGAGTTGCGCGACCCGAGAGCCGCGCACACCTAAATGACGACGCCTATTTAGCAGGCTAGAGTCTCGTTCGTTACCGGAATTAACCAGACAAATCGCTCCACCAACTAAGAACGGCCATGCACCACCACCCACCGAATCAAGAAAGAGCTGTTAATCTGTCAATCCTTCCGGTGTCCGGGCCTGGTGAGATTTCCCGTGTTGAGTCAAATTAAGCCGCAGGCTCCACTCCTGGTGGTGCCCTTCCGTCAATTCCTTTAAGTTTCAGCTTTGCAACCGTAACTGTTTTTTTTCTATATTTTCTTCTTATTTTGTTTGCTCCTGTTTGTGATTTTTATTAAATTAGAAAAGTTGTAAATTCTTACAACATAATTGCTCATTCCAAAGCATTCTTGATACATGGCACTCATTAAATAGGGGGAGAATTAATTTCGCCTTTAAGATAAGGTCAGTTGTAGTAATGAATTAGAATTGCAAGATAAAGGGCGTTTTGTTGGAATATTGGACACCGTTTTATTGTTCGTTTAGTATTACTTAAAATAATTATGTAAAATTTATTGGTAAAAAAGGAAAGTTTGTTGCTTACTAGAGTTTGATAGAAGATATTAAGTTTTTAAAAGATAGAACTCTTGTACCCCAAAGCCTAAAGAAGATTATAGTATATATCAAGAAATGCATGATAATCGTGTTTTTACGTGATAGAAAAATGCATTTTTTTTCTTAGTATTTCTTATCAATGAAAAAAGTAGCACTGTACCAGACACAACATTGTCAGCTTTTTTATCTTTCACCTATATTCCGGGATTGTCTTCATTTCTCTTAAATGCTAACTTCCCAATAAGCCGAGCAAGAGCGCGTAATAAATAGGATTCTTAGCAAATTAGACATTTTTATTTTTGTCAATGAGTGATTTTGCAAGAGTAACGACGCAAGTCATTTGCTATGATAATAAATAGTTTAGTATTATTTTTGTTTATTTTTTTAATAACTGCACCATCGAATTGCATTTTATGATATGTAATGAAATATGTTCTTGACATTCATTATTTGCATTTTATGCATAGGCAAATTCTGATAGTAACACAACAAAAATGATTCAACCTATGATAGAGACAATAAGATAAGTGTGAAAGAACATTAACGTAGTAATAAAAATATAATTTAGTTAAGGATAGGAATAAACAGTTTATTAGCCTTAGTAAGTGTTACTGCTTATTTGGTAAGTGCTTTGTTATTAAAAAATAGACATTATTGGTTTACTAAATGTTACGTCACTTAAAAAGTCATCATTATTTTCCTACCTTCATAACTAGCGCCCACAAATATGGAAAAAAAAACATTTTAAAGGTCGCTTAGACACTGGCAAGCCCTTAGGTGTTGCGGATGTCTATGGGCGGCGGTGATCACTTACCTTCAATGAGCCATCTGCCCGTCTACCCCCTATTCTATAAAAAAACAATCCTAAACTTCAGACATCATCAAATATAGTTCACCAGTTCAAAACTTTATAAACAATTTACAAAATACTGGCAACAAAATTGTTCGAATAAGTCCATTGAAAATATTAAATATCCACAACTTTCCAGAACCGCAATTGACAAACAGCTTTAGTATTTATTTAAAACAATTTTTATTCAATTTAATTTTTTTTTAATCTCTACTACACAGTTTTTCTTCGCGCTAACGTCAAAAGAAATTTTAATCGCGGTCTAACTTTTATATTATAAACTGTAACTTGTTTCTTGGGTATATTTACGTTTTATAAAGAAAGCATCAAACTTTCCAAGGATTAAGATTTCTAATTACAAGTGATCTTAACCTCAGACAAACCTGGCCGAATTACAACTTTTTATTTACATTTACAAAGGCCAGAAATCCCTTTAGAAGCGCGAAAAATAGGTATTTTTCGAGAATTTTTTTAGAGGGGATAAAATAATCTAATCATTTTCAAATTTTTGACATAATTTTATTAAAGTATTCAAGTTTGGAAAGAATTTTTTTTGTTGCGATGACATACAAAATGGCGGCGTTATTAAGGGTCGTCGGACGCCTGTTCACCGTGACATCAAAAAGTGCTGCAGTTGTCACACTTTTGCTGTTGATCTGAAAAAGATTTAACAAGTGTCATTCGTTTACTGACATACTAAGGGGAAGGATATACCTAAAAAATGATGAAAAAGTGAAAAATTGAAAATTTGGGAGCCCTTTAAATCTAAAGTTCGAATTTTCGACCATTTTTTCGACATACTTGACCCTTAAAATAATATTTATTTACACGCTACCTTTCAAACTTTAGGTATATCCTTCCGATAATATTACTGAGTGTAATCTCCCAAAATTTCATTGAAATCGGTCGATAACTTTTGGAGCTACAACACGAGCAGTTTTTGAAAATGTTGTTTCGAGATAATCGCGTTTAAAGTTTCAACATGTGAAAACTAGTAATTGTAGTGACTTACCGATTAATCAGCGATGCCTGGCGCGTACAGCAGACCTTCTTCTTCCTCGAAACGCTGATTTTCTTCTGCCAGCTATTTTTTTTTGTTTTTTTCCGGGCAGTACAAGCTTCTTTCATCTCAGAAAGACTCAGTCTGTTTGGCCGTACAATTCGCGCCTCATCCGAGGTTTTGGCGAAAATTCTGCAGTTGGTGACAACAACTATGTCCAACGCATTCATAATCCTCAAGATCGAAGAGAAGCCATCATTGAATATACCAGCAGCGATGTAGGTCGAAATTTCAACAATTTTTAAGCCAGAAGGCAAATCTTTTGGAGCCAATCGCCAGATCGTCGAGTTGAAGCTTTCGTTTGCATTTTGGGTATGGCCTCCGCTTGGGAGGCCATACCCATATTTTTTAGCAAATCATCTCTGGATAGATCTTGATAAATTGGCAGGATACTTTCGGGAAGACTGCACGCTGTCACTCCGCTCTACACTATATGCGATAAATCCGCAAATATTAATGATTTCCTTTGGTCAGTATAATCTTAGGATAGTATACTTTCGAAATATGTAAAAAAAAAAAAACGATTTTTTGAAAATTCTAAAGGGATTTCTGGCCATGTCCATCAAAGTTGTCGATGTCGAGATAATATATCGCGATATCTTATATCTAAGTTTGTCTTCACTTGTCCGCGAGATATCTCTTGATGGTCATGCTAGACGGGCAGGTCGCACACAAACATATTGAATACTTTTTTGTTAATTAATCACTTTGACTTGGAGTTGAGTTTTGGAAATAAAAATATATACGTTAAAATTGTTGTTATATAATTTCACAAAGTATCTACATACTTTATAAGACCAGGATGGAATCCGAAAAATAAATTTACCTTTTTCTCTATTACATCGAAATAAAATAGATGTGCTCATTAACATTACACATAAATCTAGAATATCATCATTAATTCATTCAAATGCCGAAAATAAATCCATTTAATGCCAAGTTAGACTTGAATATATTACCCATAATGCGTAATCATTAATGATTTAGGATTATACACTTATATTAGTTGCGTGGATTAGGTTTTATATAATGGTCTATGTGAAATCTTTTCACCTAGTCTTCTCCCATACATACGAACAGCTATGACGCACGGCAGGTGTTCTACCGAACGCGCCAAAAAGCCTATCAAAAATCGCCCGTCTAAATGAATTTTTTTTAAGTCGGATATCGACAGACGAGCATGAGGTTCACTTGATGGTAGGTGATACCTCAGCCACAGAACATCAGTCAATGATGCGCTGTCGACCTAATTTTTACTTCGCGCATTCGAAAATCCATAGACTGAAACTGAAACGGTTTTTCCATCTATGAACGGTGGTTCGTTACCCGGTTGGAATTTAGATATTCCTCCCACCCGATTAATGCCCGAAGTTACCAGACGTGGGGAAAACATCCTTACAGAAAATTATAAGCATGTGGTCCTGGTGGGATTCGAACCCACGACCCATCGATGCGTACGGCAGGTGTTCTACCGAACGTGCCAACGAGCCCGTCAAAAAAAAATATTTGGTATCTATACATATGTATATCCTTGAAACTATAGGCACAAATCTAAGATCATTGTGTGCTTAAAATCGTCCGTAAATCATAACTTGCCTAAACACACAGCGCTGTTGATCAAAGACAACACGTAATTGTTTTCAATTAGATATTGTACAGTGTTCAATCGTCTGTGTCTTCTTGATAAGAATCTTTTTGTAAAGATGACAATAATAGTAGAAGGTTAAATTATATACGAATAATATTACTGCTTGACTTTGAACATAAATATTACTTTAGAATAACGGCTATGTGATTAAATAATCAAGGTAATACTTATACACTTATGACCTCCTCCAGTGGTAAGCACGTGGTCTTGGGTTCGAATACCGGGGAAACAAGACACAAAAAATTGTGGTCGGGCAGGACACAGGAGGCTGATCAGTGATCACCTACCTGTCTTTAAAGAAAAATGATGAGTGACACAAACACATACATGTGTCTGCCCCATGCCCCACTAAGGGACTCGGGAATTCACTATACTTATAAGTTTTATTATAACTGTTGATTATTTTTCACGTTGTGAATGAGTTGAATAAAATCCGTGCCCCCAGTGACATCCTTGTGGTTTAGTGGTAAGCGCGATGTTTAACTCTCCAGTTCCTGGGATTGATATATTTAAGATAAGCAATAATTCATTTTCATTTTTATTCGTGGCATGGATGATGTACCTGCCTTGTGTTCATAGTAGGTAGTGGGTACAAATCGCGTCAGTACTAATATGCTTATAAATATCTGGATATATGTTTATCTTTTTTCGACTTCAAAAAGGAGAAGGTTCTCAATTCGACTGTACGTTGCTATTTTTTGTATGTTTATTACGCGATAAATCCGCCAATTATGCATGGATTTTCATGGATTTCTTTGTCCAGCCAAGAAGGATTGTTTAATCCTGTCTTTCGAAAGGTACGGAGCGGCGGTGCTTGGCTTCAAAAATAACTATTAATATATATTAAATAGATATAAAAATCAATAATTTTGTTGATTGACCTTTAAGGCTCTTCCTTTGAAGTAATTAAAATATTATTTTTTACTCTTTAGTTTAAATTTTGTACGTATGTACAGGTATTGTTTTGAAGTCGTTTTTTTTTAATTTGTACTTCAGTGAAATATCGAAATTTCGTCCGGGACTCAAACCAGCGTCTATAGATTAATTAACCGTTTACTCGTTTCTTCAGTCTTTAGATTTCCGAATGCTTAAAGCAAAAATAAATAGTAAAATCTCATCATTGATATACATAATACATAATATGATCGGCATTAGCAAGTGTGCCTCATGCTTTATCTCCAAAAATCTTATGGAACTAACAATAACTGCATTTTGGAACCAATAAAACATGATACAAAGTCTAATAATTTATTTATTAAAACAAAATTTCTTATAAATTACTTCTAATTATAACTACTCTACAATTTATAGTATGATGGTAAACTTATGTATTGTTGAACATATTATATATCAACTTCGAATACTTGTAAGATTTTTGTTAATATTTTTATTTTAGTAACTAACAGCTATATTATGTAACAAAGAAAAAAACAATATATTTAACTAGGGAAAGTATACAAATATTTAAATTTTAAAGGTACAAAGTTTTCAAAGTATCATCTATAACAGAACCCAGCCTTTCACAATTTTCATTTTTGGAAATTTTATGAATCGATTTTTAATTGATAGTTCAAAACAAAAATAAATAATATTAAGAGTTAATTAATGCATAAAAAAGACAAATTATGGTTACGTACAAATAACAATAAAATTATGTTTATGTATATTTTTAAATATTAAGTGTTACTATGAAAACTAAATTAAAATATGATCAACAGTATTTTAACGAAATTTTAAATATTTAACAAAAATAATAGAACTTAAAAAAAAAAACGTTTTAAAAATATTTGAGTTTTATTATCCGTTTACAAAGTGTCAATGTAGAGTCCATCTTCATTCTGCTGCGACCGTCTGAAGTTGTCCATCTAAACAGAAAAAAATATTAAAAAAAAAACAGAGATATACTAGCAATTATACCCACATTTGGGTAGCATCTACTCCTACCAAATCTTAGAAGACTTTTCATTTTTCAGGTAGTCTAAAACCTCACCACATAATATCACCAGGGAGGGGGTTAAGAAGTTGATAAAAAATCACGTGATTAATGGACGACCCAAAAGAAGACTTGTAAAATTAAGATATGTTTCTCTTATAGGAAGTACGTAACATTCTTTATTTTAAGAATGGACTGATAGATCACCTGATTGTAAGTCACTAATGCCAACGGAAATCTAAACATTATATATTTTTGAAGGTGAAATTAAACAAAGATTCTTCTTTTCTACAATGCAATGTCATAAGTAATATATATCTCTCTATATAAAGATATTTATTTTATATAGAAAGCGTATAATTTGTATGTTTAATCCGGTAACACACTTACATATATAAATACTAGTAGAGGCCTATTGTTGTAATTGGAAGATTTTTTTTCGAACTGACACTAGTGTTTTTGGTCCAAATGGCCTTTATAACTAACAGGACATTAATGTAATTGGTAGAGATCACTTCCTGTCAGTTGATTCACTTGTCTCGTTCTAATTCTCTATACAAATGAATTCTTATATCTCCTAGTAGGGTATCAGGGAGATATGGGTGTCTGTTTCATTATTTCCCTGGGTCTTGATGCCTGGACCTCCGCTGCTTAACGCAACGCAATATTATATTAAGAAATGTAGAAAGAGTTTTATATATTCTCTACATACAATAAAACAAAACTCATACTAAATCTTACCCAATGTTTAACGATACTCCGTAGCTTCATCTTCATAACATCTCTGGCCGTATCATCGCGTTCATAAACACCTACAAAGTAATGATTAATATTATTAAGGTAAGAGTAAATAGGCATCTTTTAGTTGTGTTTTACCCTGACCGTATCACCACTTAACATCAGGTTAGATAGAGGTAAACAACTGTCTATAATAAGGTAAAATTAATATAATATATTTTTATCTCTTCTTTATGTGCTGGATTATTAAAAAGAGAAGGTTCCAGAGGATGCAAGAACCACTTTTTTTATTAAATAAAAATGTTCGGTTAGTTTAATACAGGTATATAATATGCTGTTTATTTATTATTCCTCTATGGCTTCGTTGATACGAAATAAGCATGAGATTTTGTAATTATACTCTTCTAGACATCATCACTTCTGTTCATACCACCCAAACACCTCCGCTCCTAATCTACCACGTGTAAGGGAGGGGAATACACTATTTCCTAAGCTCCGCCGAATCGTCCCGAGTGAGCTACCGTTCAGCCCTTCAGGCTCCCTTCACTCGTCTTTTGTAGAAAACGCTCTTAGGTGTGTCTTAGTGAAACTCTAAATTTCAATGCTGATCTACAATGCTCGCCACAAAAAAGCATATGTATTCACATACACTAGAGTACAAAAAACATACCACCATCTCTCACTGGTATGATGTCATCGCCAGATGGCAGGATTCCGTAGCCGGAGTGGGGGTAAACGGGGTGCGGTGGAGTCTCGGCTTGCCCCAGTTGCGTACGACCAAGGAATTCGGAGCTTGATGGCTATTAAAAATAAACAAAATATTTAGAAGAAATATAGTTAATTAATGGGGCATGGGGCAGATACATTTCTGCATCTGTTTTACTGATCCTTTTTTACACGTATGTCCGACATATATATATTTTTAAATCTCTTCTCGGGATTTGATCCCGTAACCTTCGCATGATGTGTGTGAGCGACGTAGGTGGAATTTATAAGAAATAAGTATCATTTATTCAATGCTACGTATACTAATGTACGTTACATTATCAATTTTCTTAACATTAACTTCAACTAAATATGCTGTATGGCGAAAGAAAATGCAGAAGCTCAGCTTGTGCAGCATAGTATATTCAATGCTAGTTTTAGCATAATAGTTGGAGTACCAGAAAACACTAAAAAAGATTTATTAAAACTCCATTTAAAAATTACTAATTTAATGTCTACGTGAAAGTGTACTACGGCGTAGCACTCAGTACACCTACGGCGCAGTTGACCAAATAATATTCCTGTGACATCACGTGTTAAAGTATAATTCACAATAATTATTTGTCAATGCGTTCGTCCGATTACGATTTGGTACGAAGCAAGGTTGAACAAATGCAAAACATTATGTATTTTATGCCATTTGCATCTCCAAATATAAAAAAAATATCTACCTTATACTTCTTCCTCTGTAGCTTCCTCTGCCTAGACAAATACAAAGTAAGAACAAACTTACAAACGGTAATAGTATTCTAGCACAAGTAGGAGCTTACATTTAGTACTTAGGAAAGTTTGTATACTTCCAGTTAGACGACATACAGGAGTAATTTTAATCAACTAATATTAAATAAAAGAACTTTAAAATTGCAATTTATTAATATAAAACCATTCGAAACGTCGGGGTTATTAATATAATACAACAAATATTGTCTATATATTACTTGTAAATACGTAGTTTTTATTTGTACAGGATTCTTTGGAATTCACTATTCTTAACAAATATACCCTACTATCTGCCCGACCAGGCTTCTCACGGCTATACTACTGAAGAAAATAATACTACATCTCTCCTTTATGGTACTAATAAATAAAAATCAATCTGTCAATATGTTTTAAGATCCCTTTTTCTATTATTTTTTCTGAAATTATCCAATTTTCTGCGCTATTTTCTTTCCGTAAGAACCTTCTTCAAGATATTAAAAAACTGAAGGAAATCGCTTAAGTCGTTCTAAATAACTTGTTATGGCGTGACCAACGGAAAACGGGATTCATTTTTATATACATAGATTTTAATATCATAGACTCCGAAATTTTAGTATTTATAAATTAACAAAATGCGCTGTTTGGCGGCTTTTTCGGTGTACGCTAATTAAATGATTAACTTAAAGGCACGGCAATATTGCTCTAATTTAGAAAACCTATATATCTTTTAGATTAAAATGAATATTAAAATCTTTATTTTGGCGTGAATTAGGGAAATCATCATCAACAATTATTTTGGCTGTCCATGAGGAATTCTTTGTACTTCGTCTGCCAAAGCAGATCAAAATTTGGTGAACTATCCGCGACTAACTGGTGTGTACCGTGGACTCGATCGCAGATAAAGTCTGTCGTTATCGATACCCCCTACATTTGTAGCGACATATACAATCTGCGACAACAAACAGTACGAATACATCAATAATCCTGAATCGCGCTATCGAACCGAATCCTACTCATTTCACTTGGCTTAATAAAACAATTATTGTAAACTCACTGTTGGTAATTGTTCATTTATAAATTACCGCAAATGTGAACGTTAAATTTCAAGACTTATTATCTGTGTTTTTTGGGCTTTTATAAATTCACCCGGGAAATTATAAACGAACGGTTCATACAATAATCCGGTGACATATACAAACACCTCGACATCAACAACTAGGGCCTTAGAGCCAGCCAGTCAGTGGTTCGACTGGTCAAGGATCCTTCCTTTAGGTTGGAGGACGAGTACCTACACCTTCCTTCCTCCACACACCAAACTACGTGGGATTACTAATTGCGAGTAAATTATAGTGGTTATATAATCGCTTTTCTGATAACGTGTTCATTAAGCATTGGTTACGGAACGTCAAGTTAATGACGTCAACTTTTTTATTTTCTGTCTTTAGTTTTTATTATTGCTATTTCTTTCTAGTATAATACTATGGATTGATACCTGAATAAATAAAGAAATATTATTATTATTATATTAATTAATATAAGGTTATACGTAATGTAACTATTGAAGTATAAATATTCCTTGCTAAACACATACTGCAGGCAATGGCGATCGGCAGTACAAGACAAACTTAAAGTTGCCCGTTTACTTTGCTGTTTGTTCTACGCTACACATGACTACTTTAGACATTAGCCGGTCAAATATTTAGAACGTACACGTGGGCTTATTTCACTTATTATTACAAGAGTATACCTACTTATTATCAGGCAAAAAATATCAAAAGATTATATACTTACAATAATAAAAACAGATAATCAAATGTGTTTGATATGACACATTGCAATTTAAATAAAAAATGAAGTCACTCAAAACTAGTTTAACATTTGACGCATTTTATTCTTATTTCCGGTAAGAAGCTAACTTTTTTTTTTTTTTATATTGAAATAGGAAAGCGTTTGTTTGCGATCACACCTGATCTTAAGTGTTGATGCAAACTAAGGTGGTAAATCACGCTTGCCTATGAAAAGCCTATTTAACTTTGAATATTTAAATATAATAAACGATACGAATAACAAACAACAGAAAATTTACACAAAAATATATGATGATTATCGGCCTATATTTGACTATGTTTCATGATATAAATAACTACCTACTGTACTGCCTCTATATTCTGAGACTATTCACTGGACTGTAAACAATACGTAATAAATACTTGCTTCATAGTAAATTTTTGATGACTATTGCTTCTACGAGCATTAAAACAGTATCAAAAAATTAGGGCAAAAACGTATTTGCTATGAAGCATGAATGTAAACTTAAGCCTTAGGGCATGAGCGGCAGAGCTAAAAGCTAACGAGGTATCCTCACACTCGTCAAACTGCTACAAAATGCAATCAATACTTAAAATTAGATCCACAGCGCATCATTTCTTCATCCCCTTAAATATCAAGTATCACGTGGGCTTCACTCTTGTTGATTGATATTCTATCTCACGGAGTCCGTTTGGCTATTAAATTTATTACTAAATTAATTAATTTAATACTAAAACTTGACAACATTCATACGCATACGCATACGAGCAATATTTAGCATGCGCTCCCGAGATTACGCATATGTGCACGCCTAACAACATTCAAATCCAAACGGACTTCGTGATATACAGGGTGGAAAGAATTAATGGGCTCTGGAGGGAAACCACTTTAAATCCTTAAGATAGATTATTTTGCTTAAAGGAAACATTCCTTTATTTTTAAAAAGAAACAAAACTGCATTCAAAGATTTTCCAAAATTCGCTCGTTCATCGAAATCGAGGAAATCGAACCAGCTATAAATGAAAAAAAAAAATTCACGATTTTATTCCACTAATCAATAGGATCAATATTTAGAATAAAATCTGCTAATAAACATTTAGTCTTAGAAATAAAAAAGATGATGAAATCTAACATTAATTTTATTTTATCATAATTTCTAATACAAAGAACACGTAAGCTGACAGAAAATTATTACCTACCTCTTTATCTTTGAATGCCGTTTTTTTTTTAAAAAAATCAAGGAATGTTTCCTTTAAGTAATAATCTATCTTAAGGATCTAAAGTGGTTTCCCTCCAGGGCCCATTGATTTAGAATATTTATAATATATGAAAATAATTTTTATTTACCTGTAAACTATCTCCGGAACGTTTTCCGTGGCCTCCGAAACAGGAATGCCCAAAAGATGAACAGCCTCCTAAAATGGAACAATAATTAGTTATACCAGAACAATTAGCGAACGAAAACATTTTTTTAAAACAATAAACCTTAAATATATGGAATAAATTTGAAAATATAAATTATAAACACGATTTAAGTATTCATAGGATATTATGTTAATTTAGAAGAAACATTGTTCGCGTTTCCTGTACATTTGTCTGTTTCAGTAATTAAGTATGTATGACTTATGTACCAACATAAACATTAAAAGTAAAAAAATAAATATATTAAGCTATTAGTGAGCAATATACGAAAGTTCGTATTAACTGGTTCAATACTCTTTTTTGCAAATGTCAAAAATCCACCAATCTTTTCAGTTTTATATGAGGTGGCGAAATATAATTAAGTAAAAAAAGCTTTTAAATGAATTGACCTAAGTTTAAAAAAATACAATAGAATTTATATTAATTTAAAAAAAATATAATAAAAATAATTAAAAAGTAATAATTAAAATATTCATTAAAAAATAAGTTATGTGTGGAAATACTGTTAAATACAATTACAAAGTATTGTAATTGTATTTGACATATCCACCTTAATTTATTACATATAAATTAGCTAGGTATCAGTAATGATATTGCGGTGTATGAAATATCGAATATTTTTTAAAAGGAAAAGCAGATTCTCGGAAAACTTGAAAAATGTATACATTTTCTTAGTCATTCTACCCGGAAATTATAACAGAATAGAAGTTCAATAGGTTTACACACAATGGTACGTAACTTGGCTTGTCCATGACCTACAATAGCTTTCATAAAAATTAAAAAATATAATATGATAGTCTACTTCTGCGTGGTGTAGTATCTAATTCTCTGCATGTATTTTTATTTAATTATATGATATATAAACTTATTTTGACGGACTTATTGGCGCAATAGAAGGTGCACCTATCTGACAATACCAGAGGGCGTAAAGATGCGTTCTTGACCTTCTAAGAATGAAAAGACTCGTGACTTGAAGGCTTAGATTGTATCGGTTCGGAAAAATCACCGGTGACAGTAAAGTAAATCTTACAAAGAATTGCGTCTTTTGATATTGAACATAAAAAAAGCATTTTCCCAATTTATTGTCCTTCATTAACCTTTAAGTTTAATACTATGTTTACATAATTCTCGTAATATCACCTCTCCTTGAAATTTCCACAAAATAATTTAAGTTCAAGTTGTTTATAATTAATAATATATTAGCTTTTTTTGATCTTTGAATAATTCCGGGTTCAATTCAGAAAATTTTGAAAGTATGAAAGGTCAGAAAGAATTTTATAACAGAATTTTAAATTCGGAAATATACTCGTATATTATGTTTCTCAGGTTCTCGAAATCATAAAGAAGATAAAAGAAAGTTACTTCTTTTTAATAATATACTATCACTGTGTATCTATTTCCGTTCTAAAGAAAAAGATAATGCCAAATAGATTATTCATTTAAAAAAAAAATCTTTTCTTTTTTTGAGATTTTGTTACCGTAGTGCCGCGTAAAATTAAAACAAGTTTTTACTAAAAATCTTATAAACTAAAGTTATGAATATTTGATTTCAAGCTCTAAGTGACATGAATAATTTCCATTTTAAAATAACTCGTTTCCCTTGGCCGCGAGTTGTTATGGAAATTAAGTATTATGTCTGAAAACTGAATTCATAGAAGTGTTAATGGCTTATTTTAAAATACAACAGTAAAAATTTGCGACTTTAAAAACTCTCAACTCTGGAGACTACATTTGCTGGAAAGCATTCGAAACGTCAGGATAATAAATCGCGATTTAATTCGCTAAAAGTTATTTTATTTTAATGTGTGTTATTAAAAGACATTACGTAGGTATATTATCTCTGGAGATAGGTATATAGTTATTAAACAGACATTTACTTTTAAATATTTGCTAAAATGAATTATTTTATTCGATTTTATTTTAGTTCAAGTTTTGTTGACGAAACAGGGAATTTGGTTTCGGGTACAATGATATATTTAAAAAAAGTTTAAATATAGCATTTAATAACTATTTTCGTGCGAAATTGCGTGTGTCTTGAGCTTGCCTTGAGTCACTGAGGAAAGCCGGTTTTCTCCTTTTTATGCTGTATTTCATCAGCATTTGTTGCAGTTTATAACTGCAATGCTGATGAAGTACTATATCCTTTTCGGCATTACACAATAAATTGTAGTATAAATACTCACCATAGTTAAACTTTGTATCTTATTTGTGTTTTATGTCGAATAAAGAATGTCTATGTCTATGTATTTTTTTATTGTCAAGATGTTTGTTTTACTTATTTTATTTAAGTAACCTTTTTGGATGAATTATAGTTTAATATTTTTAAAAATTAACTCCAATTAGCATTAAGCACAAAGAAAGTTTAATTATTTGAATATTTCTTTTTCAACCCCATTCCTTTTTCGTAACAATTATTATAGTAAAATTTTTGTGCTACTCATTAATAAATATTATGTATCTACTCAATATTGAAGATTTGACCTGAAAATAATATTGCTCTCATGTTATATGTATTATAGATTATCGCCGACATATTGAATCACAATACACAGGTAATAAAACTACTTAGATTTCCTAATATCCGAAATTATCTATTTTTATTATTACTAGGTCAAAATATTTTAAATAAAATACTTTACCGACCACGGTTGCTGAAAAGCATCAGAAGCATCGAGATAAATAATATTATATTAATAATAAATTCCGTTTTAATCCGTTATAAAGAATTTCATTTAAATGTGTGTTACTCGCTTTAATAAAAGACAATATTAGGTCAACATGGCATCATTCATTCATTTTTTGTAGTGACTCAGGCTCGTCTGAAAATACCTGACATAGTAACATGTAACTGACTCAAGGAAATGACCATGAAAGAGTATTAGATTAGCGTGAAACAAGACGTTAACCTCTCGATGTTACCCTGAATACAAGCTTATGTACACATTTGTTTAGCTTATTTGAGTACCGTGTACTATTGGGACAAACAATTGGTATTGAGAAATGCGCTGTTTTAGGAAACGGTCATAAATTAAGTAACGGTTCCGGAACTAAATCAAGCCCAATTATTCAAGTTGTTGTTTGTTAAGAAATGAAGTCTATCGTAATGTATTAATATTATAAATTAAAGATTTATTTTTCTGTTTATTTGGCAGTTTTTCAGGGAAAATATCTTACCTACAAAAAAAATTGAAAGTTCCGTACTTAACACGGCCCGTAGGTACGGTACCTACCTAATACATTTACGCCGGGAAAATCTTTTTTTTTCTTCTTTAAATAATTATATAATAGTCACAATTAAAAAGAAAACAATTAGATATTAGCAAATGATTGTATTTTCCGGAGTCACTTAAGTATTTAGAAATTTTAATTAATATAATTTATGTACTAACTTTAATTTTTATTTTTCATATAATATCGATAAAGTATTAGTAAGTTAACCTTCTATTCAATAATTTCTAACAAAGGAGTAAAACTACCGGGTTTTCTTTCATAAATCTATTGTAAAATGTAAGTATTAACCTACTTCTAATGCTGACTTCGATAGAATCGTCATATCTGCAAAAATAATGTATTAGTTGGAATATTCAGTGAGCTTAAGCGGTAAGATTATGCAATACAATAGTTAATCTAATATTGCTAACAGTGATATGAATGTAGTGGATTACCTGCAGCTTCTAACGAACCTCACGAATCCTGGTATAATCCTGTTAAGGTACAAACCATAAGCGCGAGCGGTTTGTTTAACAGTCAAATCTTGTTTTTGGACCGTCTTAATAAGGTGTTATTTTATGTTAGATATCGACAGACGAGCATGAAGTTCACTTGATTATACGTACCCCAGCCACAGAACATCAATCAATGATGCGCTGTCGACCTACTTTTTACTTCGAGCATTCGAAAATCCATAGACTAACAATGAGACCGAAACGCGCAATATGCACTTCACAGTTAGCCGGTCGGAATTTCGATATTCCTCCCACCCGTTTAATGGCTGAAATGATCAGACGTGAGGAAGGCAGAAGAAAGTCATAAATATGTCATCCCGCTGCGATTCGAATAAGGGACCCATCGGTGCGTAAGGTAGGTGTTCTGCCAAAGGTGCCAACGCGCCATTCAAGTAGTTGATGAGTAGTTTGTATAATAAACGACACAGAAGCAGACAAAATAATAATTACAAAAAATAATATTTGAAAAAAAAAAGTAAGTTAACAGTATTACAGACAATGCATTGAAGTTAAATGTGCGTATTGTGATTGTAATCGGACTCAAAATTATGTTGTGGACCGGACAAGTCCCACAACAGTGTGTTAGTTTATAAAATAAAATACATACATTCAGAATGGAAAATACATCGCAAATACGTCAACTCAAAGATTAAAATGGCTAATGAGAGATTAGGTATCCCAGAAATGTACAGATTGGTTCTAACTATATGAAATTCGCTGCATATTGGTAATACAGAAATTGTATGAAATTTCTATACATTTACATAAGTACACAGTGTTTTCTTTTATTCCTTAGAATGTCATTTAATATTAGGATAAAAGACAGATACAAGATTTTTTAGTATTCGTTTTTGAGATGGGTTCTTCAAACAAAATATATCAGCTTCTGAGTAAATGCCGAAGTTAGGTGATATTTCTAACCATTACAACCCATTACACTAGAAATATTAAAAAAGACAACGTGCACAATAGGGATGTTGACTATTTTTTGGAATTGCTTTTATTTTATATATACATCCTTTATAAACACGAAAAAAAAATCTTATAAAAAAATATTACATATTTTAATAAAAAATACGTAAATAAAAATACTTTTCAAAGATTCCCGCTAAAACCATTGACTTATATGGCTAAAACGCTCAAAACGTCACGTAACGTCACAGACCGATAAACAATCTCGCTCGCGTTCGATCAAAGTTAGATCTTAACAAATCTTTTCACTTCTCACGAATAAATTCAATAAAAATTCGGTCTGTGACGTCACGTGACAGTTTGGAGCGTTTTAGCGGGAATTTTTGAAAAGTATTTTTATTTACGTATTTTTTATTGAAATATGTAATATTTTTTGATAAGATTTTTTTTTTCGTGTTTATAAAGGATGTATCTATAAAATAAAAGCAATTCCAAAAAATAGTCAACATCCCTATTCCTTAACGAACGAAAATTAAATTTGTAATATCACAATGATATTTAACTTATCAATCTGATAGACATCAACATTGGAAGGATCAAATCCTTTGTTATTTACGAATGGTTTGATAATTCCAACAGATAATATGCCTTTTGGCAGTTCTTCGTCATTAAAATCCCGGTTAAATTTATTGTAGACACTAGACAGTTATCTTATTTCAAGTTAAATAGTTTCAGTTTAGATATGATATTCTGAAACACCTTTAAATCATTTGATCTTCTCAGTGATTCAAGGTGAACATAGTTTGTTTCAGTCGTTCTTAACTAAATTTGTGTTCAGTAGAGCGAGACAAAACATTATATGCTTTAGTCTGAGCTTAACACTGTATCACTTACAAGATAGGTTTCCAAACATATAATAGCCTATTAAAAAAATAACATTTCAAAAACAAGAAAACGAAATTGTTTACGCTTAAATTGTAAGCGTAATATTTATATTTTAATGTAATTGTCAATAGGTTTTCTTATATTATTGCTTAGCAGGGAACTTAAGTGCGAGTTATACTTGCCACAAAGATAAATATTGACAACAAGCAACAAAAAGATTAAGATAACACACGTGTTGTGATTGTGTCGAGCAGGGATATAACGGAGCTTCGATTTCGGTTCCGAAAGGTCGGAACTTCCGATTGATTTTGCACATCCGATTCCGATTTCAGTTCCTATAAATTTGAATCGGAGGTCAAAGCACAGCGGCGGTGGCGGCCGCGGTCAGCGCCATTTGATTTAATTAAAAAAAAATTAATAAAGTAAATCTTTTATTTTAACACCTAGGTAGGTGTTTTATTTTTTGACATGTGACATGACACTCATTTGTTTTATTACACATTTCTCTTTTGTATCTGTCTCCGATTCCGGTTCCAATTCCAGTTTCGACAAACTGAATTTAAAAACTTCGATTTAAAATTCGGTTCCGATAAAACGAACGAACATAACTTTGCAGGATAAGAGGTTTCTGATTAAAAGGTTAAACTTTGTTTTGTACTTTACCAACTAAATTGATCCGGAGAATTGAATTCCCTCAGCTGTTAAGGAATTAAGTACCTGTCGTGTATACTTAATATACTTCTTAGAAACATTTAAGATGAAATTAAGTTATCTTCGGTACTTTTTTTGGTAATAGCAGGCCATACTATTTCGACGGGCTCGTTGGCGCGATCGGTAGAACACCTACCGTGCGCATCGATTGGTCGTGGTTTCGAATCCCACCGGGACCACATGTTTATAATTATCTGTAAGCATGTTTTCCCCACGTCTGGTAACTTCGGGCATTGATTGGGTGGGAGGAATATCTAAATTCCGACCGGGTAACGAACCACCGTTCATAGATGGAAAAACCGTGAAGTGCATATTGCGCGTTTCGGTTTCAGTCTATGGATTTCCGAATGCTCGAAGTAAAACTTAGGTCGACAGCGCATCGTTGACTGATGTTCTGTGGCTGAGGTATCACCTACCATCAAGTGACCCTCATGCTCGTCTGTCGATATCTGACATAAAAAAATAATAATAATAGGAATAATTAATCTTTAATTTTTCTTTAATCTTTTAATTAGTCTTTATATAAGAGAGGGACCAGACAAGTTCTATCTGAGATTAAATAAAGTGAATTCCTGAGTCCCCTTGTGGGGCTATCAAGTATATGATAAGCCTCCTGTGCTCTGTCTGACCGAAACATTTTTTTACTCAACAGATGGCGTTAATATTGCTGTGATACTTCAAATCAGACAGATGTCACATTTCAGTCAGTCGTGACCACGGTTGCTGAAAAGCATCCGAAACGTTGGCATAAATAAGATAAAGGTAAAGTCGAATCACGGCTCCACCTCGAAAGTGCTCTAAAAAAATTTCTGTCGTTTTTTACCACCTGTATATAGTATTCCAAGTAATATTAAGGAGGTGCAAGGCTTTGGACTCCTAAAAAAATTAAAAAAGCAATTATATAAAATGCATGAAACCTTAGAAAATAACTTGGAGCTTTGTTCTGGCACTCGCGGCACCGCTCGCTTCGCTCGCTCGACTCGTGGTACACCATTCCCGAGTGATAAAAAACAGTAGTAAAAAAATTGGAGCTGTTTTAAGGTGGAGCCGTGATTCGACAAATTTACCAAGATTATTTAATCAAATCAAATCGCGATTTAATCCGTTATAAAGTATTTTATTTAAATGTGTGATACTCGCGTTAATAAAATAAATATTCTCTATTTGTGGTTTGACAGCACGCTATTGTCACTTGATTATACCCCATTAAGAAAAATATTTCTAAAGGTGAACTTTTTTTTAATATATCAAACGCCATATTATCCCTTACCACAAATAAAGGGTTGGTTCTCATTAGAAACGCCCGCCTAAGTTAAATAATTTCCAGTTTGAAAAGGTCTAATCAGGCAGAACGCAAGCCTCCATTGTGCGAATATATATTTAATATCAAATCTTGAGATTTTAATCATTTGCAAAACAAATGAATAGAAAGGGAATGTGTAGCGGAGTTATGTGGATTTATTAAATGCTTCTTGTTGTTGAAATTAATGAATAATAATGTATAATAATAGAGCAGTGCAGAATAGTACATAGTATTCTATGTATAATGTATAACCCTTGAAAACGCGTTCCTCATCGCTCTTGTTGTGAACGACAACTTGCGAAAAATTATTCGTATAGTTAATCTGTCAGTTGTATGAGAAATTATTTGAAATTGTATAAAAGAATAACTAGGTGTTTTTTTGTTGTTCTATTTGAATATTTTCGAAGATACATATTACCCAGGTACTTAACGAAAAAGAAGGAACGAAAATAAAAATTACATATTTATGTTAATTAAATTATACAAACCCAGAAAGCCTCTTCAGTAACTTCTTGTACATAC
Source organism: Anthocharis cardamines (assembly GCA_905404175.1). Lineage (NCBI taxonomy): Eukaryota > Metazoa > Arthropoda > Insecta > Lepidoptera > Pieridae > Anthocharis > Anthocharis cardamines. Next base: position 10,595,259 of record FR989959.1, read on the forward strand.
TTATATGTAAATACTTACAACCATAACAACACAATTCATGGTAAACTTTCAGTTAAGCAAAAAATGCTTTGAAAAACGCTTATTCTTAATACATATAAAAAACACGTTTTTACTTATCGTAGGATATTATGAATTTGACAAATACATTTAAATCTCAAGAACAAAAATAACCCCATAAATAGTCCAAAACAAATAATACCACTATCTGTTATTAGATAATGATTTAAAAAATATGTTTAAAAATTCAATTGTAGGTACTTACGTTTAGCGCTAACTCCAACCGATATGGCTAATGTTGCTATCACACAGAACGCTAATAAGTTCTGCGCCATTTTGTACCTTTAACAAAAACACACAATTAATATAACCTTTACGAATACATAATACAATTTTGGATTGGAACAGCTCTTTGTTTTATTACTTTGAACTACAAAGGTTTCGCTAATAAATAGCTGATGAAAGAAATTATTATTTTGCAACATTACCTACTATGGTATTGTTATTCAAAAGAAAGTGTAAAATTAAATCTATTGCTCAAGTTCAAAGTTAAACAATGTATCTAAGTATATAATAACTAAAATCTTGAGTTATGAGGACCTGGGACTTGTTTTTCGTGGTTTCGACTCCAGAGTCATTAAGATCTTTTACAAAAAATCCATGCAATAATTCAATACTTTTATACCTATTTACAATTATTGTGTTAACGTGAGTCATACATTTAAAGAAAAAACTTTGCCCTGATTAAAAAAAAAAGAAAATCATTCGGAAATATCGGGATCAATAATATACTTAATAAATCGCATGGTAATCCGGTAATAATATTTTTTTTATATTTCACAAAACTAAAAAAATATATGTTATTAGATTCATAGGCAACTCGATTTATAAATAATGTGGCGGTGACTAGCGTGGGAAAACTCGACTGATAGCACTAAGTAATCTCTTGTTAATTTAATATTATGAGATAAAATACAATTATTTCATTTAAATATTTTATTTAATTCTACCTTCATACAAAGCAAACAACGAGGCGATATCGAAGAGAAAACATCAAATAAAATTATTATTTTAGTAATAAGTTAATAAAGTACAACTTTACGATAACATAGTCCTTCGTAAACGTTCATTATAACCCCATATACGGATACCCTTAATTATACGACATAAATATAAGGCACAGTTTTATCTAAAATAATAAAAATTGCTTAAAAATCGAATTTCAGATATTCATAAAAGCCGGCAACGTAACCACAAAACCACTGGTCCATGAGCGGGTGAAATCACTTACTATCTGGTAAGCAGCCTGTAAAATTACAAAATGTGTCACATTGACAAATCCTTTATGTGTATAAACGTAGATAAAACTATTTTTTTAGACAATACCAATTATGTGCACTTTTTGACCATTGGTGAAAGAATTTTTAAAATCGGTCGAGTAGTTTTTTAGTTAAATCTTAACAAATAAACAACGAACAAATTTTTCCTCTTTATAATATATTGATTTATGGGAAATTTTTTATTTTTAATAAATTTCTTTGAAACTGCGTTCAAGATTTTGTATTAAATTTCTTTTTTTTAAATCAATTATACGTTTTTCGTTGTTTCCCAAAACGGTACAAAAACCACAAATAGAACTTGTCGGGTGCAGCGACGTTATGTTGGTTTAATAAGTTTAACTATTATGTAAACGCACGTGCACAATTTCGACAAGCAAAGTCAAGTCGACAGTGGTTGATAACCGCAAATCCGATTGTATCGACCGACACGTGACCAGTTTATGTTGAGCCATCTCTTCGAACATCCCGAAACTAAAATAACTATGTATTAGCACTATATAGATTGCATTTAGAATACGGTGTAGGAATATGATTAAGATTATTAAGTATAGGTACATATAGACGGTATTAATATCCTACGTATTCTAGTTTTGTTTTCGTACTTCTTTATGTTATATTCTTCCTAATTACATTTAAATTAACTTTGTTTTTGAACGTATATCTGCATTTCATTGTAAATAGTAATTACTTAACAAAAATTACATTAAAATAAAGAATCGACAAAACTTATTCTTAGCGAGGTAAACAAATTATCTTTGTGGTATTAAGCTGATTGGAAGAGTATTTAAGATAAGTAATTTTAAAATATGTATCGGATATTAGAAGGAGATTTACTTTAGCAGTAAGATTTATAATGGCAGATTCAGTAAAAAGCTTAAAATAATCTTACAAAATTAATGGTTAAAATTAACTAACCTAATAATCGTTGGATAAGGAAATCACAGACTTTTTGTCAATCAAATATTTCAAAAATACTTTTAAAATTTGCAAAATAAATATAAACTAAATTTACCTTATCAATATTGTAATAAAATTTAAAGGCAGAAGATTTAAAGCTAGTCTCATATTCAGATTTAGGTAACCCTTGGGACTGATAACTGAGAAGTGATATTGTATAATGAATTATTACTCATAGAAGAACTCATTATACTTGCATTTGTCCTAATAAAGAGACAACGAAATTACCTCTAAGCTATGAGATAGATCTATAAAGGTAGTAGAAAATCAGGAACACTATGTAATTAACTATTATTATTATATATTAATTTATATAATTACATTAAAAAATAACCGCGACTTTTATTAACAAAAATCGACAAAATTTTCCAGTTATCACTAGTTCAGTTTATATTATTTTGTGTGTGTACTTAGAACCTTTTAATGCATTTTAATTAATTCCATCGCTTTCTTAGAACTATAATAGAAAGTATTATGTTTTCAATTTATAAAAGCTACAGTTTTCTTCTTTTTCTAGGTAGAAGCAACATTCCGTATAGGGAGTAGATTAAAAATTATTAAATTAACATAATATGATTAATAAAAGTTATAAAGTTGTAAGAAGTTTACTTATATAAAGTTACATTTTAAATTTCTTTTTTGAATTAATGTACTAATTTGTATTGTAAGTTCTTTTAGTTACTATATATTAAGAACTCTACGTTATTTTGACAGTTATACAAGTGACTAAGCACACAGTTCAATTTATTCTGGTCGTGTCATCGCGACCGGTAACTGGGAATGGCTAACTTAGTTCAGCTTCCGGTTCAATCTGATTATATATATGCACGGATTCCCTGTATACGGACAACTAAATGAATCGCCAAATAAACTAGTAGTACATACATTTTCGTTCCTACATAGTAGGAATTCAGACAAAATTAGCATAGTTACTATACGATACTATAACGATAGTAAACCTGGCTTTTGCTGAAAATTACAAACTGGTATGAACATGTCATTTAAAAAAATCCCTAAAAGATAGACGATTATACAATACATATATATACAAACATCACGCCTCTTTCTCATTGGGGTAGGCAGAGACGGAATTCCATATACTACGATCCTTGCATACCATCTTTGCTTCTTCCACTGTCATCAATGCTTATGCTGATTTCATTATGTGTCTAAATTTTGTTTATGTTAAGCCTTATATCTCATTCGCCTGAGCATGCTCAAGTGGATACAAGGCTTAAGATATCGGAAGACGAGCAAGAGGTTCACTTAATGGTAAGTGATACCTTAGTCAATGATGCGCTATCGTCCTACTTTTTACCTCGAGCATTCGAAAATCCATAGACAGAAACCGAAACGCAGAATGTGCATTTTCACGGTTTTTTCCATCCGTTTTTTCATCCGAATATTCCTCCCAACTGTCCAATGCCCGAAGTTTTCAGACGTAGTAAAAACATGCTTACAGAAAATTATAATCATGCATAACAGGTGTTCTACCAAACGCACCAACAAAAATGATTTCATTTCCCGCAGGTACATATATAGGTATATATTGTTTTCTTTAGTAATCACATTTCCTTGACGAAAATAAACACTTTCCGTTTGAAGAAAGTGTTAATCTGACCCTTGAAGGGAACAATATACCACTTACTTACATACGTCATAAAAATATGAGTAAATCCGTTTGAATGGCTCTTAACATTATCTCCATACACATGAATAGATAATTTGTCAGTTTACGACAAAATCCTGGGTTCTTTATGATGTTTTAGTATTCATAATATTACGCCATCTTAACTTCACACTTTCCCGGCAAAATAAAAGCGTGATAAAAGTTTAATGACACAGTTTTAAAAGTTTTATGCTGTAGTGGTAAATAAATGGGGTATCTGGGGTTTCTGTTTTTAAATTATCTATATTTTTTCAAATTTTTAGTTGGTAGAACCTTGCGCACCGATGGGTCGCAGGTTCGAATCCCGCCGGGACGACACATTTATAATTTTCTGTAAGCATCTCTTTCTCACGTCTAGTTACTTCGAGTATTAATTGGGTCGAAGCAATATCTTAATTCCGACCGGGTAACGAAAAACCGTGACCGTCGGTCTCAGTCTATGGATTTCCGAATACTCGAAGTAAAAATTAGGTCAACAGCGCATCATTGTCTGATGTTCTGTGGCTGGAGTATCACCTATCATAAAATTAACCTCATCTCTCTCTGTCGTCTCTCGTCTGTCAATACCTAACATAAATAAAATTCAAATTCAAATATTATAAATATAGTGTATACATTATTTTGAAAACTAAATATCTATTTCATCAAAATAATACGTAACGTTAAAGCCAGATATTTCTTGATGAAATATGGTTGTTTTAAACTAAGTATTATTTATTTATTACCAGGTAAAAGTTGGAACGTTTTAACTTTTATTTGTGGTTACATAAAAGAGATCCCGAAAGCTTCGTTTATAAAGAGTTACGTAGAAGAAAAGTTAACAAAGCTAGTTTTAAATGGCTTAAGTTAAACAACAATAACTGCTATAAAAGTTACAATATACTCATAATGGCAATAGTGGCTTCCGTGGCTCAGTGGTTGTGGAGGACCCGGGTTCGAATCCCGATGACACAAAATTAAAAAAAAAGCAGTTTTTTCGTTCAGGCAGGGCACAGAAGGCTGATCACCTACTTGACTGTAAAGAAAAATGATCAGTGAAACGAACACGGAAATGGGTCTGTCCCATGCCCCACAAGGGGACTCGGGAATTCACTTTTTATTTCAATAGAATTCCATGAATTCTAGGATGATATCACAATTTTTTAAAGATGTTTTCTACTGACCGATTTTAAAATAAAAGGGATAGTTTACAGTAGACAGGAATTCCATCTTGGTCACAATTAAATTTAATAGATAGAAGCTGTAAAATGTATATATACAATTTCAGTTTCATGTCTGTATATTTCCGAAGATTCTAAGTAAAAAAACAGAGGAGCTAGCACGTACAGCTATCGTAAGTGTTCGTAGCGTCGAGCTGTTATTTGTATGAAATTTCAAATGATTTCTCATACAATACTGACAGATGGACGATTCGAATACTTTGTCGATAGTCGTTCGATCTAGGCTTTCCTGGTCGTGGCTGATGTATCATCTACTACCACTATCGAAATTTGATATATAAAGAATTTCCCGGGTAGTAACCCGATTTCGGCTTAACATCGACTTCTTCTTACTCTACTGAGTAAGTCATAATCATTATAATAAATGATAACTACATATTATGACTTAGCCTGCTCCCCGGAACATGACACACATGAACAGGCCTAGCATGACAACCGCGACAAAATTTTGTCGACCGTTTTCTCGTATTTTAATCGATTATCCCTTTATTTCTTCCGGGTCAAACAAGACAATTACACTTAAAACTCGACTTTTCATGTCAAAAATAGATATATTCCTCGATCGAGATATTTTTTCTATCAAAATTGTCGATGTCGAGATATAATATATCGAGATATCTTACATCTTAGTTTGTCTTCACTAGTCCGCGAGATATCTCGTGATGGTCTTGGTAGGCGGGCAGTATACGAATAGACCAAAAATGTAACGTCATAAAATATATGAACATACTGATTTCATAAGGGGTGTAGCATATATCACTAGCATCCGTTGCGGATCCCACAGCTGCCCTTATTTTTGCAATTTATCCTGAAGAATAGCTAGTTATTGTGAAACCTTGCGTCACCCATGTACCTATATTGTTTATATGGTAACATTAATAATAAAAGACGAGAAACTCTTTTTTTGGAAATACCAAAGTTAATAAAAAAAAATGAAAATTATCCCAAAGTTTCGCCTGGTGCAGACCGCCCATGCTACGCTAAGGTTTAAAGTTTTTTTTTTTAAATCATGTCTTGTATTTTTCATCTGATTTATTTATATAAAAATAATAGCGCTCTTAAAATTATGTTCTATCTACCTCTGCAAATAAAATATGTATTTTTCTCTTAATTTGGCGCTTTAGAAGTTTCGTTTTGCTTTTCCACTGACTATATATTTCACTGCTAAACAAAAACTCGTTTTCGTTTTGCCCGTATCTCACCAGGGGCGGATTTGCCTATAGGCCGAGAAGGCGGCAAAATTTCGAGGGTATCTGAACTCTGTGAACTTATACTTCAAACTTTAGAAATTCACTAATTAAACGGTATGCATCAGTATCTAACAACACTGATTCATGTAAATTTATCATTTACAGAATTTCCTTATATTTTACTTGCATACTCACAACGTGCACACTCACAACTACACATAGATATAGTCACTGCAGTCACAGCTTACTGGTTTCATTTTAGGCAATTTACGTTTTTTCTTTATTATTATTTTTTATTTAATGTTTTTAGTTGTTATCTCTTAGGAAATAGGTTAAGTTTTACTGTACAATTTGTAATTTAGCTGATGCCTCAACATTGGTGAGTTTCTGAAAACCAGCGCTATGCCAAGAGTATTGACATAACACAAGCCGAGTAACCTCACCATTTAGGTAGCTTTAATAGATTTAATTTTTTTTATTTTGTATGTTTAACTGATTCTGTATTTTTTTTCTTCTTATTGTTTGTTGGTTTTGTACGTAATAAATTTATTCTTATTCGTATACTTTAATTTAATTCTTATATGCTCAGATTAAATAAAAAAAGACAGATTGAACCTACGGAACAAAATTATACGGCCGCTTGACATTTCATGTGTGCTTGACAACTGTCAGCGGCACTGTAGGGACACGTGCATTTGTGTGCGTGTAATGATACCACAAACAGCAAAAACTCCCCGTATTTTTTAAATCTTATTTTTTATAAAAGTAGTATTTGGATAGATAAATAGCAAAATAAATATTTACATGTTTTATGTTTGTTTTTATATTTATAAATTAAGTTTAAAAGTATAAAATATATGTAAAATATTACTACTTAGCCATTGCCTTATATTAATTAATAATATAAATATTTTAAATATCTTGTCAGTTTATTATAAAGTTTTATTTAATTTTAATGTAAAATATCGATTAACATTGGTCTGATATAAATAAATTAATATTTATACGAGACAAGAAAAATCCTTGAGTTTTTTCCCTTTTTTTACATATTTATTTATTTATACGGGAATTTCAAATTTAAAATCATAGGTAATTCATTTTTTATTACATATATAAAACTCTTTTAAAACATATTTAAAATTATTAACAACCTTTATTTAGCACTAATTTCTTATAATATTGTCGTTTAGCGTCTAAATGTCGAGAATTAGTCTCTAATTTTGCTAGATGGTGCAATCGTACCATTAAATACTTTTCTATTAATAACTTAATCAGATTCACTCTGTGATCAAATCTGTGTGAAGAACATCAGTCGGCAATCTGAAAAATCATAAAATTCTTGTAAATATAATAATATATTCGGTCACGTATATAACAAAGAAGTTTATTATCACCATGAAAAATAATTCACTTTTGTATAAATAATATAATTAAACTACCACATTACTTTATACATTAATCCTCAAATTACAGATTTCGGAATTACAAACGAAAATGATATACAGACTTAGAACAACATTTTGCACACAAATTCCTTCATAAAGCAGTCAGTAACACTAAAAGCAAAAATAATGCCTACATTGTTTGCCTAATTGAAGGGAAAAATATTTCGATGAAAGCTGGCAACACAGACGAACTATTGTTGAGGTTTTGTTTCCATGACAACCGTAAATTTTTCGAGTTATTAAATAATAAAAAAACAGTCCAATAATCGATAGTTACCTGTGAAATGTTATTCCATCTTCTTTTTTTTGTTTTTGGGAACAATTTTTGCAATGTTTAAAAACACAAGACGGCATTTTTTATCATAAAATAACGAATCACTTGTGACGTGTACACAATACGACGGTTCGTTTAGCACTGCCGCGAGATTGTATTGTGTTTTGATTTTGTATTATCTTTGATTCCCTCACTCGCGTGTTCGGTGCGCTCCATCTGCCTTTTTTTATTTAATCTGAGCTTATATGTATGACATTCAATTCTACTCTAGTTGAATAAGGCGGCAATGTAACATAGGCCTAGAGCAGCCAGCGAAATCCACCCCTGTATCTCACAAAGGTTATCTGGTAACACTGCTACACACCTACACTTAAGTCTTGCTCAATAAATGTTTTATTCGATAACAAATAGAACATTCGCACTGTGACATATCACAGACGACAGACAAATCCCGCGAGGCGTATTGCTTACGGGTAAGAAATACTGTTCATTCCTTTGCGAGATATTTCCGCCCTTTACGGTTCTAGTTATGACTTTTGATATAAAATAATAAGGCACGAAACGTTGAATATCAAAATGTTTCAAAAACATGGTTTATATACCGGGTGGAAGGATAGGACTTCCGATAACTTCGGGATATGATTATACTACCTATACCCGTTTCGGAAAAGTGCTTCTTTTTAAAAAATAAAGTGTTCATTTCACCAATTTAAAAAACCCTGATTTTCAATTTTGGAACTCAGATATGTCAATACAACCAGTTTCATTATAAATTTCAGCAAAATTCTATTTTTTTATTTTTTTTATTCCATCTCGCAATCTATTTACTCCGTCATCTCGCTCCTCCCACCGCCCGCTCCGCCCGGCCCGCCCGCTCGCGCTCTGCGATCGTTGAACCATGAACAATCGACTCGCGCGTCGGTACCTAACGCGCATCGCATGAACTTTCTGACGGACTCGTTGGCGCATTCGGTAGAACAACTGCCGTGTGTATCGATGGGTCGTGTGTTCGAATCCCAACGGAAAGACATGTTTATAATTTTCCGTAAGCATGTCTTCCCTACGTCTGATAACTTTGGGCATTGAACGGTTGGGACGAATATCGAAATTCCGATCGGCTAACGAACCACCATTCAAAGATGGAAAAACCGTGAAGTGCATATTGCGTGTTTCGGTTTCAGTCTATGGCATTCCCAATTCTCTAAGAAAAAATGATTAGGTCGACAGCGCATTAGAACTGATATTCTGTAGCCGAGGTATCGGTAGGATAGGTAGGACCTATCATCAAGTGAACCTCATACTCGTCTGTCGATATCTGACATAAAAAAAGCTTAGTATACGGGGTACTCGTCCTAACCTAAGTTGTCAAAGATTTTTTTTATCTAAATATCTAAGAAAGGTACACGAACTCCCTAAGAAAATCTACAACCACACTTAATGATTATGAATCATCTCCTGACAGTAAACAAGACTTTTATAAAGAACTCTTTAAATCTTGTTGACTATTTATCAAAGACTAGCAACGCACCCCGGCTTCACACGGGTGCAGTGTAGATGTACTATACACAAAAAATATGATAGCCTATGTAACTCGCTGATAATGTAGCTTTCTATTAGTGAAAGAAGTTTTAAAATCGGTCCATTAGTTTTTGAGTTTATTCATAACATACAAAAATACAAATCTTTCCTCTTTATAATTTATTAAAGATTAAAGATGAGGTTACATAGATACCAACTCAAAGATATTACATAGACATAGATTCAATGCCGCTTAAAAACCACCATTAAAATGTGCTTAAACACATGTTAGTACGTAAATAACTAATTCCAAAATTGTACCTACTAACTCAAAATAATCATTTAATAAATCTTGCTTTTAAATCGTCTGACCGTTATGTATTTTGAGAATCCTTGATTTAAAAATAATAGGAATACAACAAGGTAGATACCTATTTACGTACATACGCTATGCATGTACGTAAATAGGTACCTACTAGGTATTAGGTATTCTAAATATCAGGTACCCCTTAGATGTTCAACCGCATGCTCCACCAAACCTTTCCTTCTTTTTATGATTTATTTTTAGTCTTCTACACTTTTTCGTATACTTAAATAATCGACAAAAAGTTATTTTTAAAAAATACTTAGAAAAGATAATTCTTATCTAACAAAAATATTTATTTCAGGTCCTTTGATAATAACAAAACATGCCTTTATGTCTAACGTAATTGACTACTTAATTCCCAGCATATCTTGAAAATAATGACTCAATCTGTCGTATGTACTTTCATTTAGATATCTAACTGCTAAGATTAAATAAACTGTGTTTAATCTGAGTCTTACTGTTTGTTATTGATTATTTAATCCGTACGAAAAATACAAAGAAGTATCTATGTACATAAACTGTTTAATTAGCTACCAAATAACTACCTAAATGACAATTTCAAAATCTCCCGTATCAATCGTAGGTTCATATTCAAAATACAGTTTCATGTTGAAATGAAGTTTCATGATATCAAAGCCAACAAGCAGTTCAAATTAAAAGACCTACCTTATTTTGAAGTTCGTTCTACTCATAAATCACTTCACCACGACACCACACTGAACTATCACCACGAAATAATATTACAAAATATGTTATACACATAAACAATGCACAAAGACGATACTACGTAGTTCAAAAATAACAAAACACATCCGTATTATTACGTAATGCGTATGGCACTGCGATTGCCTCATAATAATTAAACTATGAATCTTGTCAGGCGTGCACATCTCGGGAGCGCATGCACACCAATAGGCAATAACATAGAATATCTATAACTTCTGGACAAAATGCCGCCGACCATAATAGTGTTGTGATTTGTAAAATTAAACTATCGAGCATTTGCCTCCGGCTCCGCCCACGTTTGAGTACATTGTTTTTTCCGTATGATAGGTTTCATTAGGATTTACAATAATTCGCCTTTACCAACAATTTGTGTGTATGGATATTTATTTATCATTTTAATTAATGTTCTTTTTTTTTAATAGACTTATTTTAGAAACATTTTTAAAAACAAAAAATATTAAATACTATTTATTGAATGATGAAACTAAACTTTAATTCATATGTAAATGTGGTTTTTATTAAAGAGAGCGCAAACATGTTTTATTGTTCATTACTAAAAACATATTTCGATACATAGATACCAACCAATACAGTTCCTATTATGTAACTAATGTAATTCGATAATGTATTTAACAAAAGTATAACTTAGCGATATCCAAAACTATCGATAGATACTTTCGCATCCCTGTGGTACGGTGAACGCCGCTCGCGGCTTCCTTCGTGTCTAGGCGGTATCCTTTGACTAAAAACCGCCTCGTTTGAAAATATTTGGCACGTGCAAAGTCGGTTTAATACAAAGGTGATGTATCAAGGTCGGTTGCCTTAGCAGTGTTGCCAACTTGGAGGTTTTCCCCCAAGGGAGAATCAAGATGTCCATAGATGTTTTTAGCGGTAACATTTGTCTAGGGGGATTTTTAGGAGGTAGGTACTTTAATCACGATTTATTTAGAAAAAACGCACGATTTTATACTGTTTATAAGCCTCGAACCTCGAATTTTATTGTTAACGGTTCAATTAATGTATGTAAATGTTTAAAATGCACCCACATAAATACAGCAGTTATTTTATGCTACTTGAATGCATTTTATTTAAGTCATATTTGAAATTACCTCCCATATCGAGTGTACAACAAAACCTTTAGGGGTTTTTAAGATATTTAGGGGTATTTGAAATTGGTTCTATGGGGAACATTTTATAGTAGTTGGCATCACGGTGCCTTAGTTGATCGCCGCGCTTGCAGTTGACACTGCACTCTCGCCGTATTCTTCCGTATCCGAGTTTCGATACTTTAGTTACTTTAATGAAGTGTTTTGTGAATACTTTTAATTTAATATCTAGTTGTGAAATTTTAGTTTTTTTTGTGACTGGACTTTTTTCTGTGGGGTTATGTAAAAGAATGAGTATTTGACCGTGAATGTGATAGTGGCGAGGAAATAAAAAAGAAGTTACTCGCGAGTTGTATGTTATTACAGAATAGAAAGAAGTTAGTCAGGTCAGTCACCGTCAGTATTTTATCCTTCTGTTGAAATTAATTTTAAGTTGAATCTAAACGCAATACGTATTTTCTTATTTTAGACAACTGTTCTTGGGTTTTGTAAATTTTTGTTTTGTTACTTTTAATGTGAAAAATCCAAGCCGTTTTTAAAGTGTTCATTAGTGTAGCTTCTTTATTTAACTTGCTATGTAATGTATGGAACTAATTTGTTTGTTGAGGGGAATCTTGCAACTCAATTTTGAAGCAGATATTTTCAATCGATTGAGCTGAAATTTTGTATACACGTTTAGTTTGAATGACTATGAATAGTGTGACATCATTCTAAATCCCAAGATGGCAGACCAGTTATTTTTAATGCACTCCTACAATATGGGTATCAAATTAAAGGGCTTGCTGAGAAAAATTCGAAAAATAAAGTTACATCACTCTAAATACAATATGGTGGACATCAAAAGATGGCCGGATTTTTTTTATGCTTTCCTATAATATGGGTATCAAATGAAAGGACTTGCTGAGAATACGAATAAATAAACTAAAAATTTAAAATGAATTTAAAAGAAAGATACTTTTTTAATAACAAGATTTTATTTAAATGCGCTAAAAAGAAGAAGATAAACTTTTCCTAAATAAAAGCTTGTTTGAATTGTTTTTTGTATTTGTTACTATTGATTATTTTGTATAAGTTTATATCGATTATTTCGAAAGTATTCATTAAAATCAAGATATTTTAAAATGTTTTCAAGTTCTCATTTTCGTTCAGTAGGTAGGTATGCACTATTTTTATCATTTTATTATAGCGAGCGTTTTATGTGTAATTATTTTTTTCTTGTAACTCTTAACCTTTGCCGAGTTGTGAGACGTTGAATTTCCATTGTTAACCGAGCCGACTTGGTTTTTTTACGATCGAAATTTATCGTCCTACACAAGTTTTTTTTTATGTTAGATATCGACAGACGAGCATGAGATTCACTTGATGGTTGATGATACCTCAGCCACACAACATCAGTCAATGATGCGCTTTCGACCTACTTTTTACTTCGAGCATTCGGAAATCCATACACTGAAACCGAAAAGCGCAATGTGCACTTCACGGTTTTTCCAACTATGAACGGTGGTTCGTTAACGATCGGAATTTCAATATTCTCACCCGTTCAATGCCCGAAATTACCAGACTCCCGTCTGACATGTTTACAGCAAATTTTAAAAATGTCGTCCCGGTGGGATTCGAACTCACGACCCATCGGAGCGAACGGTAGATGTTTTTCTTTTTTAATCTCATTGCATAAGATAGGTCTGAGAAGGCCTCGGCAAGGGCGCGTTATCGCACCTTTGCCTTGCCGGTCGGTGTCCGACCGCTTGTCGCCATGCTATATCTATATCTACATTCTACATCTATATATGCTTAGTTACGGTAGTGAATACATTGCGCGTGGAAAATTTTAACATTTTTTTAAAAAGCCGTTTAAAAATAAATGATTAGCGGCAATCAGTTAGTTCAAAGGTGATATAAATAACCACGAAGTTAACGGAAGCGTTTCAAATACACCCTGTATTATATACATATTTAATAGAGTATAAAGAAGTGTTTACTTTCAATAACAAGTAACCTCACGCGCATTCCGAAGCATTTTTTTTTAAATACGTAAACCGGAAGCGATAATGTGTAAACTTTAATAGAAAAACAGCGTTATGGCATGAAAGTATATACATACATATACTAAGCCGGTTCCCATTCGGAACAGCAGGGTACACTACGCCATCACTATACTAACTAGCATAAGTTACAGTTTTAGTCAGGCCCCGCCGGCTGTAACTTTTTGTTGCTGTCACCTACTGTCACCAACAATGCGCAAACTATATATCTAGTAACAGAGCTTAGACCATCAACGATCTGCGACCAGTCTCAAGTCTGCCGGTCTCCCAAAAACTGCGCCAACTTATACCGGTATCACTTTTTTACAATGAACAAGCGTGTTATAACTTAGGCCTTGTTATCACTTACCATCAAGTGAAACAGCTGCAGCGGCTAAACACTTGTTCATAACAGATTTTAAAAAAAACATCGGGTAACAAACGCGCTCATTTGGGCTCGCAATGGATTTTATGATATGTGCTCTCGAATGATAAAAAGTAACCCAGTGAGCGCACTCGTATAGCAATACACAGGTCGGGTGACAGTCACGTCGCTGACGGACGAAACTATTTGTCACCGTATTGTCAAGTCTCCATAGTCCGGGCAGTCTCATATATCTCCATAGTATTTGAGTAGGTGACAAAAAGTCACGGCAACAAAAAATCACAATGAGTGGGGGGGGCTTCGTTTAACTTGTCATACTGCTTTGTTGTGCGTTTGTGAACTACTAGTGTATAAAATTTCGATAGTGGAATAATACAATGTTGTTATTGCACCACTAAGCCCTGAAGCTTAGAGATTTTCTCTTTCTTTCGTCAATATTATGTAGAAACGTTAAGTCTCTCAGGCTTCTTTGCAAGTATAATTTACGCGCTCAAATATACATATCTACAGGTCTTTGAATATCAATAAATAAGTAGGTATATAATATATAAAAACTATTTCTTTTGATATCGCTATCCATGTGTAAACTCTAATGGGTTGGTTTATCATAGTCTTTTTTTTATAAATAAACAATAGAATCGCTTGTGGTTTTCGCAACATGTTGCGTATGTTTTGCTAAACGTTGATGAAAAAGTGACAGACAGTTAAATTTTAGGTAAAATTATTAAAATTATATTAAAAAATTGGTGATATAGATTAGGTATGTTCTTTCGATACCTTTCAGGGATAGCAAACTAAAAAAATAATATTTTGTTTCTCGTTTACAGTAAATTGAAGCAGTAATTCAAAATATTTTTTTATATGGACATTAGTGATACACCGTTTTTATATTAAAATAAAAACATTAATAATTATTCTTCATTATGGAGGCATACCTTCAACTTAATGCGACATATCGCAATAACGCTATTAGAATAAAGTGTTATAACTTTAATTTTTTTGGCAAAGCGTGTATGTATAGCATCTTAAATAATTGTATATGATAAGATTATAAAGAGGAAAGATTCGTTTGTTTGTTTGTTTGTTACGATTAAACTCAAAAAATACTCGACCGATTTCAAAAATTATTTCACCAATAGAAAGCTACATTATCAGCAAGTAAAATTTTTTGTGTATAGTACATCTATATTGCACCCGTGCGAAGCCGGGGTGTGTTACTAGTAATAAATAAAAATAAATAAAACATTTCAATAATAAGCCACTACCAAATTCAATTGAAAACAAATATGAATACAACTCGTTTCTATACTGACAATTTCGTTACATTTATGCACGCACTTAGTAAAATTGTCTCTATATCAATCATATTACTAGCTCTGTTTTCAATGGAATCCGTTATTATAAGTTGGAACTATAATATTCTATAACGGGTTTAATAAGTTTTATGATAATGGAATACTTATACTTTGAGAGCGATTTTCATAGATAAGTATATGATTAAAACATTATTGGTAATAATCGTATACTATCAGGTACTCGTGCTCAATAAAATAGGTAAAGGGCAGAAGCTTTCTATACAAATAGACCACGAGTCAATAAATCCCCACTATTAAATGAAAAATTTAATCTATCTATTTACACTCAGCAAAAAATTAAAGGAACAGTAGATTTTTTAACTTTTTTGAGTACGTTTTAAAGAGCTGTAATTTGGTGAAACGGTCGAATCGTATAAAACTAAAAAGTGTTGGGAAGCTTGAAATATCTAGTTTGAATTTCTCAAACAATACGCTAAGCATGTCCCTCAGAAATATCGCGAGGAAAAATTTCTCAAAATTTTCGTATTTTTCAGCAGCGTACATGGGCTCCAGAATTTTATGCCTTTATAAATACTGTTTTCATCTAGGCTGATTCTTTAGCTTCAAAACGATAGGGTTTGAACCTCTGTACAATCTCTTTGAGCTGTTCCAAAATCACTCAAAAAATTTAAAAATCTTACAGTTGCTTTAATTTTTTTGCTGAGTGTAAAGCACCGCAGCCCATTGGGCTGGTCGAGTATTTTCATCCATTTATCCCTATCCATTGCCTTTCTCCTCCAGCACCGAACCCCTATCTCCTTCAGCTCTTGCTCCACGCCATCTAGCTATCGCAGTAGACTCAGGCACGGATCAAGACCTTAAAAAGGATGATCACCCAAAATCCGAAAATCGGGCAAGTGCGAGTCGAAGTACTCACTCATGATCCATATAGTGCATTCCTACAAAGGAGATATTTACAAAATGACACCCTGACCAAGATTTTGTACAATGTAAAGTTCCACGTGGGTTAAGCCGTGGGGCAAACACTAGGAAAATAATAAAACCAGTAAAATGTTAGTTTGTTCGCTCACGAAAATTACAATAGTAAATGTGCTACTTATATTTTTTTTTTGTATTCCAAATCACGCACAATTCATTGTTTTTATTTTATTAAAGCATTGTATATGATATAATCAGCCTATCGATCTCAATAGACCGTGAAAGCATGACGTCACTAGTCTATTAGGATTATGGGTCCATCGATCCCACAATTGTGAATCCGCACTTGAGTAGACAAAATCTACCACGACTTCTTCGACCATCAGGGTGTAGGTAAGTTCTTGTTTCCTCCATATGTACAATGTGACCAGATCATTGAAGCCTTCTCAACTTAATGGTGTTTATAAGACTGGTCTCTACGTAAAGGTAGAGTTTGTGGTTAAATCTCGTTCGCCACTTAAGTTTGACAACCATGCGCCTGAGAATTTTTCTTTCAAATACTAATATGCTCTAGAAAACTACCGATTCAAACATACTATTTAAAAATAGATGAAAATAATTTATTTACTTATAACACTTTATACTGGTATGGCCAAGAATATTAGTAATTAAAAATCAAATAAAAAACTGTGTAAGTATATAATAAATTGAGATGCGATTTGAAAAAAATAGGAGATGTTTGCTTGCTTTTTGTTGTTAAAATTTTTTTTAGAAGAATTTATGTAGGATGATAAAGAAACAAGTCTTATGGAATCTGACAAATGTTTCTTAGTTTGGTAGAGTAAGGTTCTGTTCCTTAATTTTTAAAATTCATTAAAAATATATAAACCTATGTCAGTATCTTGTACCACAAAAACTACTGTTTTGAAGACTACTTATTTCCCTGTTTTAGCACTATTCAAAATTATACCAAGAAAATTTAAATCAAAGCATGAATTATTTAATGTGTTAAAATGTAACAAAATAGGAACAATTATACTTTTTAATATTAATTATAAGAGCTCCAAAGGTAGCTTTAAAAGCGTTGCGTCGGTATTAAAAGGTTAGCGAAGACTGATAAAAATATTAATGAATTGTAAAATAAACTTCCAATAAATTATCATTAATTAAAAATTATGTAAATACGATTTACAATTATAAATGGAACGACCAATGACAATGGCGATAACAAACAAATTAATTATATTTAATGCTTTATTGTAACACCTGGTGTCATTCTGTTTTGTAAATTGTAATTATTTTAATATTTAAATAAAATACTGTATACCGGATTAAAACGCGATTTATTATTTAAATTATTTATCCCGACGTTTCGGATGCTTTTCAGCAACCGTGGTCGCGGGAGACTGAAAGATGACAGTTGTCTTATATTTGAAATGTCACAAAGTTGCCATATTTAATTCAATTAAATTAAAAAATAATCTATTAATTTAGGTAACACAATGTACATCTATGAACGTCATTAAAAAAATAATACATATTAAATTACTAATATTACTAATATTAAATGCTTCTAATTTTACATTTACGCCAAACTTGGCGATTAAAAAGAGTGGCGGCGAGTTTCTTGCCAGTTCTTCTCGTCCGCTCTACGCCCTTGATTGTGAACTGGTAGTAAATGTAAAATTAGAAGCATTTAATATTAGTAATATTAGTAATTTAATATGTATTATTTTTTTAATGACGTTCATAGATGTACATTGTGTTACCTAAATTAATAGATTATTTTTTAATTTAATTGAATTAAATATGGCAACTTTGTGACATTTCAAATATAAGACAACTGTCATCTTTCAGTCTCCCGCGACCACGGTTGCTGAAAAACATCCGAAACGTCGGGATAAATAATTTAAATAATAAATCGCGTTTTAATCCGGTATACAGTATTTTATTTAAATGTGTGATACTCGCGTTAATAAAAGACAATATTATTATTTTAATAGTAAATAGGTGTTTATATTTTTAATGTGTTTTAGAAAGCTCAAAATATCGCCTACTTCATAACTTTTCTGCCTGTTATCTTCATCACTTATATCTCTCTTCTTACTTCTTCTAAACCATACAACAGATTTTCGTACGGTTTATATACTTTTTATAGTTGTTTCTTATGTTTTATACATTGGTATGAAATATTTGTATTAGTAAAGAAATTGAATATTTTATAATCAAGCTGTCGAAAACTACTAAACCTACATTAAAATAAGTTACTTGAATTGTAGTGCTTTATGTGAAACTAGCAATTGCCCCCGCAACCCCACTTGTGGGTTGAATTTCGTAAAATCCGTTCTTAGCTGACCTCTACTCGGCGAAAGGAATATTCCTACCATATTTCAAGTCGCTACGCCTTATGGTTCCAGAGATATCGTGATGAGTGACTATATAGGTGGGAATCTCTTTTATATATATATAGATAAAGAGTAAATAAATAATCTATGGAATTCAGTGCAAAACTTAAATAATAATAGTTTTGTGGTCAGTTAAAACGTTTGTCGTATCTGATAAAACTTTTTGTTCTTTAAAATACATGTCCATGTAACTTTTTTATCAAAACTTTTTATGAAAGAAAAATTATTAATGTATAACCATATACATAAGTATTATCGGCGCCAGTTATGAACTTAGAATTGACGTAATGACAAACAGAAAGATACGTTCCATTATTATAGTGTTTAACTTATGGAAGGGTTAGTTAACTTTTGGGCAGAAACTAGAGAAAACATTTCATCCATCTCATAATTATTAACTATAATTACTCCAGATGAGTTACTAAAAAGTCTCTTTGGTGCTTTTTTTTTGAAAAAAAAATTGAAGAGTGAACATATCTGTATCCGAATACATATATGTGTATAACTATATCTGAATACTAAAGCTGTAGTTTAAGATATCCATTGTTTATAGAAAAAAAGACAATCGGGCCATCCGAGTTGTATCTATATATATATAATTCTAGTTCTTGAAGATTTTTGAGCTGAATGTGGACGCTGATTAGCAATAGAGTGTCAACCCACACGGTTTCCATTTTGAGTAAATTGGGTTTGAAGTTTTAATTAAGTATTATTAAATTTATTTTAAAAAATAACAGAAATAATAAATTTTATTTGTAATTATTTTTTTTGGTAGCAAGCAAGTACTTTCATAGTAATAGAATTTAGTGCATTATTGTTAATTAATATTCTAAGCAGGTTTCGTGTACAGACAACAAAAGTTAATTTGTCTTTGAATTTTTTGTTTTTTTCTTAATATATTTTTTAAAATGATTGCGATATAATTATATTTAAGGTTTATTTGAAGTTAATAGGTATATATGACTGCCATAGATTTAAGTTATAGTTCATTAAATTGACACTTTAAATTAATTAAGGCGTATAAGTTACAATGTATTTACTGATGATTTATTCAAATAAATTAATCAAGAAAGTATTTTTACGAAAAATATGTTTAATTTCATTTAACCTTTTAATTTTTATAAAATCTTTTAATTTTTTATTGTTACTCTACAAGACAGCAAAAAGTTTTTACATCACCAATAAAATATTAATAATTTATTTAAAAAAAACTCCTTGCTTAAAAAAAGTTAGAATACTCACGTTGCAAGTCCAAGATGTACCGATACCAGGAACCACTTGCACCGCCGTTAGCACGTAAAGTACGCTAGGGCGGGCGGAACGCGCGCTTTTAAGCCCGCCCATAGAGCTATTTAGCTGACAGTGCGTGGGTTGATCGTATTATACCTGTAGTTATCTTAGGTAATCCAAAGACGTACTGCGTATGTGGTTTAGTGGTCGCACATACATCCACTAACCTATGCGTACTCGGTTCAATTCCCGGGTTGATGGTAAAGTGCTTTTAAATTTAAAGAAGAACTTGTCGATCAAAGTTTGAGTTTGAGGCCTATAAGGGTTGATAACATAAAAAAATGGAAGTTTGAAGCTTGTGCAGACGGAACTAACTAAACTTCGGAAACCTAAAGGATTGCGAACCGTACTATAAAATATAACGTAGTAGTATATTTCAGTTGAACCATCCAGAAAAATATAATATATATCTGTTTTACAGCTAAAATTTAATATTATATGTAACAGTAACGTAGAAATATGTTTATAGTAAGGCAATAAAATTCTTCAATATAATATGCTACTTTCAAAATACATACTATTTTTTTTTCTGTTGCATAATTTACCCTAGAGCTCATGTCTATTTACCGATATTACTAAAGTTAAGCATTATCTTAAGCGACGTTATTGATGGGTACATAAAGATAATAAATTGAAAACGAAATAACGAAGATTTTGGGAGTTCTCTGCCATATAAAAGTACGTTAAGCAGGTAATGCACTGCAGATAAATCTAAAAAAAATATGGTTTTTCAAGACAGTAATATGATAATATTCACATATTATATAAATAATTTTACGAATAACATCAAAAAAGATACATAATAGTTTTATATAATATAGGTAGTTCAACAATTTTTTATTCAAATTGATATAACCTAGTATTTTAAGTATCGAAGATGAACCAAAAGGTTAACCTAGACATAATTGAAAAAAAGAAAATAAATGATTAACCCAGTTCTATATATTTTTAACTCTACACACAGTCAGCTCCAACAACTGACTTCAACGCGCTCCAATGTTTGGGGTAAGAGCGAGACAGCGCATGGCACCCCACGCTCTCACTCACGCACTCAAGTTATTAAACTTGCAATCAGTTGATTATGAAGTTGTTATTCAGTTGATTATAGGAAGCACTCGACGCTTTTTAATTATACGTTATCACATATCTGTAATGATTCCCATGAGCTGTTTTGATTCATTCCGAATGGCAACAAGTAGAGTTTGATAGGAAACATGTGACTATGAAGGTCCTGTGTTCTCTAAATAGGACAGAGGGCATTTTTTTATGTTAAATATCGACAGACGAGCAAGTGGTTCACTTGATGCTAGGTGCCACATAACATCAGTCAATGATGCGGTGTCGACCTAATTTTTACTCCGAGCATTCGGAAATCCATAGACTGAAATCGAAACGCGCAATATGCACTTCACAGTTTTTCCGATAAAATAAGATATAAAATAGAATTTGTTTGTTTTACACCCTGAATATGTAGGTAGCTTCGCGCGGGTGCGATGTAGTTGTACTGTAGTACCTACACAATAAATAGCCTGTTACTCGCTGATAATGTAGCTTTCTATTAATGAAATCATTTTTAAAATTGGTTAAGTAGTTAAGTTAAATCGTAATAAACAAACAAATCTTTCCTCTTTGTAGTATTAGTATAGATTTAAATGAAAAACAGTGAAATTCCATTTCAGACTGTCACCTCTAAGTCTACGTAATCATATTCGCAACGAAGCACTCGAAACATCTCGAAAGTTTATCATTTTCTTAATGTTTCTTTGTTCTACGTGTTTGAAAGTTTTACATACATTAATAACCTAATAGCTGTGACCGCCGCCGTGGCTCAGTCGTAAGCGCGATGCGTTGAGTACCGGATCTCCTAGATTTGAATCCTGAGGAAACAAGATTTAAAAAAAAAATGGCACAGAAACTGATTATCTACTTGCCTATTACAGAAAAATAATAATCAGTGCAACAGACACAGAAATGGGTCTACCCCATGCCCCACTAGGGGACTTGGGATATCACTTTGTACCCGGCATGCGTTGCCACAAATAAGAATAAGAACAAATTTATTAGGTACAAACAAACAAACAATAAGAAGAAAAAAAATACAAAATCAGTTAAACATAAAAAAGACAAATTTGTTTGCTAGCTACCTAAATGGTGAGGTTACTCAGCTGTGCTATGCAATACTCTTGGCATAGCGCTGGTTTTCAGAACCTCACCAATGCTGAGGCATCAGCCAAAAATGATAAATGGTACAGAATGAAGTAAAAAGGTATTTTATTTATGGTTATTTTTTCTGGGTCAGGAACCTTCGCGGGTATAAACATCTCACCAATGTTTTATTATAATTTGATGAAAAAATACAAATATTTTGTAAAACAAAAATTTGGCGATTAAAAGGAGTGACGAAGAGTTTATTGTCATTTCTTCTCTTCCTTTCTACGCCCTATATTTGAGAACTGGCTTTAAATGTAAAATTAGAAGTATTTAATATGTATTTTTTTCTGACGTTCATAAGTGTACATTGTGTTACCTAATTGAATAAATGATTTTGAATTTGAATAGTGTAAAGTTGATTATCATACTTACATTGATTTTTATTTAGAAACATAGATATTGCAATAGTTAATAGTTATTTATTTATTCATTTACGCCAACAAAGAAGACATTTTACACGCCGAGTGTCACCCCAATTATAGGCGCATTCGACATTCCAGTTTTTGTATATTAGATATCGACAGACGAACATGAGGTTCACTTGATGGTAGGTGATACCTCAGCCACAGAACATCAAAGCAACTTACTTATATATTAACAATTAAAACTGAATTACAACAAAACAATTAAAAATAAGATTTAATACAAACAACAACATTAATTAACTATTTCTCACGGTTATAAATATAAACAGCTTTCTTATGTCTATTCATGATCACCTCCTAAATAAACAGGTACGTAGCATTTCGTAGCGTTTCGCCTTGTGATCTTGCACCGTTACCACGTAAATCTATTAGTTGACTTAAGAAACCATTCATTTATTATGATTATTTAAACCCAGTGTAATTAAAGTACTTCAAATCAGGGAAAGCCATGCGTTTTCCCTGAACTAATACCTACTACTTGGTTTACGTAATTGAGGGGATCTTCCTTAAAGGTCGGAAACGCACATGCCGGCCTATCATGACAACCGCGACTTAATTTTGTCGACCGTTTTCTCGTGTTTTAATCGATTATCTCTTTATTTCTTTCGGGTCTAACATGACAATTACACTTAAAACTCGACTTTTAATATCAAAAATAGATATATTTGTCGATCGAGATATCTTTTCTATCAAAATTGTCGATGTCGAGATATAATATATCGAGATATCTTACATCTTAGTTTGTCTTCTCTCGTCCGCGAGATATCTCGTGGCGGTCATGCTAGGCCGGCTACAAGCCCGCTGGGTTAACGGATTTTGATCAGTCACCATCAAGTGACCCACCAGCTCGTCCTATTAAAAAAACACCACATTGACGCTCTGGAAAATAGGCGGAAAAATCTCATTGTTGTTAATCTTTTGATGAAATTTTTAATATTTTTTTATAATTTACAATATTCTTACTGTCTTTAATGAGAGCCCACATCAGTTAGTTAGGGGCCCAATATATTTGCGGGGCCCTAGGTAAAATAGCCTTTATATAGATCCGTCCATGCTGCAAATATTATACTACATTGTTACCTACTAACTGTTTCTTACTGGAACTGATAATAATTAATTGAGAAACATACATAGTTACAATTGAGTGCTTAACCGAAACTTCGTGGTACACTTAACTGAAGTAACTTAAAATAGGAATTATTAACAATGTACTTAATAAATAATAGTTTAAAAAAAACTAAAAAACACGCTTTTTATAAAAAACCGAACTAAAAAATAGAAAATAAATTTAAATTTAAAATATATTTTATTTAAAAAAAAGCGTGGAGTGCATCGTGTCAATAGTTATAAATATTTTATTAGCACCCCACGCTTTTTTTTAAATAAAATATATTTTAAATTTAAATTTATTTTCTATTTTTTAGTTCGGTTTTTTATAAAAAGCGTGTTTTTTAGTTTTTTTTAAACTATTATTAATTTTCTTTTTTTTAATTTTAAACTATTAAAATTAAAATTAAGTTTATGGAATAATATAGTATTAAGTACAGCGCCACCTTGTGACAGTAGCCAGAATGCGCGTGGCGTGACCGATAGTTTATGCAACGCAGTGTTTTAAATGCCGCTTTAAATCAATTTCTAGTGACAGCGCCATCTAGTAGCGCGTATCGTCGCATAGATGGCATCGCGTCTGCAGATAAATTAACAAAAATCATAATTTGCAAATTGAAAAATGGAATAATTTCCGTATGCAAAGTTTCAAGTTAATCAGATGTTTAGAAACCGGTGAAAATCGTGCTCAAAGATTCCTTTACATAGTTACATACAACTCAAGCTAATAAAAGCGTGTTAAAAATATATTGAACAATTTACATTGGCTTTTGAAATGCATATAGATGGGTTCTATATGTCATAACCGACATTTTAGCGAAAATGAGTTAAATATACACTTGGAATTAAACACTATTAGTAAACAACTATTCCTTAAATATTTTTTGCGGTGTTTTACCTTTACCTACTGTACTTTATATAAATATGATTATATTGTTCTTAAATATTTAAAAAAACGATAATTATATTTGAAAAATAACTTCCAATGCCTCCACACCTCTCTCCGCCCCTGC
Source organism: Anthocharis cardamines (assembly GCA_905404175.1). Lineage (NCBI taxonomy): Eukaryota > Metazoa > Arthropoda > Insecta > Lepidoptera > Pieridae > Anthocharis > Anthocharis cardamines. The sequence continues at coordinate 10,620,159 of FR989959.1, forward strand.
CTCAGACACAGAACTCTCTCTGACTCTACGACAATGATTGGTTATTTCGTTCTCAACATTAGAGTCGGTTCCTACCTTTATTTATAACCAGATTTTGCAAAGCCACAAAAAGTAAAAACGCGGGCGTATACAGAACATCTAAACAAAGTTTCATCATAATCAGATGAATAGTTTAGGGTAGAGGACAAATATACTTACATTGTTTTTTTTATATAGATTGGCATAATATTAACTCAGCATTCCTTCTATCTTGATTTTCCAGACACATCGTTTATTATCATTTAAATTCATAAAACAATTCAAGTAACATCTGTCCTACACAATGCTTGCTATTTTTCACTTTACAAAGGACCGTTATTACCACCTGTTAAGTGGACCTGAGTGTCCAAAGCAACATTTGTCACAGCTGACGTGTTGAACAGTAAATGGATTACATAACTTAAGTTTTGAGGATTTTTTATCCGCTAAAATCTAATGTTTTCAATATAATACTCGAAAACCAACTCCATATTAGTCGAAACGCCCTTATGCTATGATAATACTATTATACTAGTGATGTGCCGGATATCCGAGGGGGAAGCAAAATCCGTATCCATTAGTTTTTATACGGATCTTTATTGAAAATTAATAAGGTTAAAGATTCGAATCTTAGATGAAATTCTATACATGTATAGGTGATTAGGAAGCAATGAAAAACTATTAATTTCCATTCGAATATTTGGCATATTTCAAACTACTTAAATAAATAAATATATGCAAGGTTACGCGCATTGACACCGATTAAGAATCTTGAGACCAAATATCCGTATTCGGATCCGTATCCGCGGATATACATTTTTGTCGATGCGGCACATCACTAGTTAATACTAGAACCGTGCCCATTTTGCTGGCGCAATAGCTCTCAGATAGCAAGATTTGATATTTATAATTTGGCCAATTCACTCAATGTCATTAGAAATAGCCTATATACCTACATTCTGATGTATATAAAATGTTACTGTTCCATTTCAGTTTCATCAAAATCCATTCAGTAGTTTGAAGGAGTAACAAAATCCTCACAAACTATCACATTTATAATGATGGATATGTTACGGTAAATCTGATTAATTTAAAATTATTAATATTTTTACAAAATTATTAATAATAAACACATGTTTTGGTAAATGTGAATAAAGGATCGAAATTTATTAATTTTAGTAGTAATTATTAATAATTCATGACACATATTGGTAAAAGTTATAAAATAAATAAAAACCCAATGTTTTTTGACCAGCAGGTATTTATTTATAATATTTTACTTTAAAACAATTTTATGAAGCCTAATAATAGATAATTATTAATAATCTTCAATTATTCACTCTTACCGTGACAGATATACTGTTTAAATGAATATTCTATCTATTTAATTTATTCTCCCTCTCTTTTTAAGGATTTTTCCCTAAGCCATAAAACATAAGTCAATGATGCGCTGTCAACCCAATTTTTACTTCGAGCATTCGGAAATCCATAGACTGAAACCGACACGCGCAATATGCACTTCACGGTTTTTCCATCTATGATTGGTGGTTGGTTACTCGGTCGGAATTTCGATATTCCTCCCACCCGATCAATGACCGACGTTACCAGACGTGGGGGACATGTTTAGAGAAAATTGTAAACATGTCGTCCCGGTGGGATTCGAACCCACGACCCATCGATGCGCACGGCAGGTGTTCTACCGAACGCGCCAACGAGCCCGTCAAAATAATTTAATTATCATATTATAAAGTAATTACCATATTATAAGATTATTATTTAACATATAAAAGTAATCTATCTAATCAGTTAATCCAAATATTTCAATTAATAAAACAGTCTGCCGTCTGAGTAAATATAAAATTGCGAGCAAAAGTTTATTGACGGTTAAAAAGTAACAGTTGTAAAACTTAGAAAGTTACCAATACTTGCTCTTTAACAAACTCATTCACCTGGAATCTACTTGTAAGGTTTCTTGTGCACAACAATAGCAGATTTTCTTCTTCGAAACGTTATTACTAAGAGTTTTTAATTCTTGGTAGCGCCAAAATATACAACATATAAATTAGTTTAAATAATATAAAATAATCCCTATTTCCTACCCATTATTTTTATACCTTGCAACAAAGTAACCGACGCTGTGGTAACACTGACAAGGGAGTGCCAAACTTGAGAATCACAGATTCCCATCACTTTTATATATATTGTAAGACATGGTCCCCTTAATAAATATATAAAGCGGCAAGACGCTATTCGTTTTTATTATTGAGAAATTTCAACTCAAAGTTCTATATGTAACTTAAGTAGAAGGAACCTTTTTACCGATTGCAGCAATGGTTCCGCGACGTAGTGGTAACACTCTTGCTTACTGAGCGACTAGACTGGTTGTTCAAGTCCCGGTTGCGTTACTTTTTTATTTTTATAAATTATTATTTTATAGTTACATATAGAACTTTGAGTTCAAGCTTCTTAATAATAAAAACGAATGGCGTTTTGCCGCTTTATATATTTATTCCTGCACTACAATATAATATATAAAAGTGATGGGAATCTGTGATTCCCAAGTTTGACACTCCCCTTGTTAGACTACGTCACCATCTTGTTCGTTGCAAAAAGTTCCTGTTCGAATCACCTCACGAGCAACACTACGTGTTCTCAATAATTTAAATACAGCCTGACAATTAAGTCGTTTATAATATCAAACAAAGGGCGGGCGCCCCCACGAGTGTGGAAGACAAGAGAAAGTGACAGTCCAAGGACTGAGTGCTGCATGAGAAGAGTTGCTGGTAGTCCGATCCTGTCCTTCATCCTTTATCCGCCCTTGTCTCCACATACCCCGCATACAGTCCACTTATTTTTAAGGATATTATAACATCGACGGGTCCTAAGAACAAAATCGTATCTGCAAATAAACGATTTCATAGATACGATTTAATTCTTGGGATCCGTCGACATACTTGGCGCGTCCAATTATATTAATTATACAGACACTACTTGTTGGTAATAATAATATGTAAGTTAAAATATATTCTCAACGATTTTAACGGCGAAACCATTCACCGAAATTTAAAATTTTTTTAAAACCGCAAATTAACTTCGTAATATGGTTGCCGAAAAATCCTAACTTGATTTCAAAACTTTACCATTGAAAGCGGCAAATTCTACTTTTACTGAAATTATTCTGCGAATTTTCCAGAAATTTACATTATATTGTTAATATTTAGAATCCCGAAGGACACAGTTTAGTATAAACCATTTGAATTTTTGCAACTTTTACCGCAAAATTTTTCATATTTACAATGTATTTTAAACATTAAATATCATTTTAAGCTTCTTAACTATTTTCTGAAGTTAACATTAAATGGCATTTTTTTATTGAACAGATATAGGTATATATATATTTAAAAATAACATAATATATTATGTTAAAAAGGTATTATTTTCGATAAGAGCTAGGTATTCATCATATTGTTTGATGGCTACACTTTTTCCTTTTTTAATTCGTTGTTATTAACGTCATATATTTTAAACAAGTGTTAAAATATAGATTTTTATAATTATTTACTTTTAAATATATTATTTTATAATTTTTATCAATAAAATTCAGAGCAATGTAATGTTTTATTTAAAAATATATTGAATCTATTTATCAAATATGATTTAGTTTTTATCTGTACTTGAGCAAAGTAGTTTTATGTCTATTTGTATTCCGCCTGTTTTACTACATTATACTAGTATTTAGTTTATTATCTTTATATATATATATATTTGTTACTATATAAGCACGGAAGATCTTATCGTATTCGTATCGTTAAACTGTCATTTATATAGATGTTCAAATATTTTTTACTCACGAATACTATCTGAATGGTATCACATAAAAATTCAATATGTAGTTCAGAACATATTAGCGATCAAACAGACTGAAATAGAGAAGTCTCTATTTCGACGTGTCCATAAAACAAAGTTACTTCTGAGTTCTGCGTGACACTCTACTTGACCTTATTCTTTGGAGAAATTAACTTCAGGAACTGCAGTATTCAAATCTTAAAATTTTGATTTTACTAGTTAATTATATAGGTCAAATTAGACTTAAATACAAAAAAGCAACTTGGTGTCATAATCATATCCGACTTTGTACTACAGATACGTGGTTTTCTGCCTGTCATTAAAGCTATTATGAATGTTATTATTGTAATAATATTAACGATGATTTAAATTTTATGTAATGTAGGTAATATTATATTAAAGTTGAGATGGTATTCGTATAACGGGGTTTAACGAGACGGTTATAACTTTAACTCAAAAATCGTCATATCCTAGAAAAGTAAGTCATAACTCTTCCAAAGAAAATATCCTTAGAACGTAATCAGGTATACCTGATAGCGTTATAGCATATACCCATATGTGTGTGTATATAAATGGTCTGCCAGATGTAGTTTATATTTTGTCATGTATTTACTTTTAACATTTTTTAACTTATTTTACTTTTGTATAATTAATTAAGTATTCAGTTTAGTTAAGTTAGTTTTTATTATATTAGATTAGATTAAGTTTTGTTAGTTAAATTTAGTTATTTAGATTTTGTCATGTTTACTTTAATTTCATAAGTAGTAATGTTAATGTTGATACACGTGGAAGAGCCTAGCTGCCTACCACACAGGAATCCTAGTGTGGGAGCTAGGGCTACAACAATATATATTATGTAAGGTGTTTTGGGACAAAATAAATCTTTTTTTTTTCTTTTTATATAAATTATAATGTCACTGAATCCAATTGTATGTCATATTAATTTCTGAATCCACACACACCCCCTCAGTCGTGTGACTGTGTACACACACAAGCGCGCGCGTTTTGTTATAAAAATTACTTTGTTAAGAAGCAAGCCAGTCAGTTTGACGATGTTCATCGATGGGTCGTGGGTTCGAATCCCACCGGGAGCACATGCTTATAATTTTCTGTAAGTATGTACCCACGTTTGGTAACTTCGGGCATTGATCGGGTGGGAGGAATATCTAAATTCCGACCGGGTGCGAACCACCCTTCATAGATGGAAAAACCGTGAAGTGCATATTGCGCGTTTTCAGTCTGTGGATTTCTGAATGCTCGAAGTAAAAATTAGGTCGACAGCGCATCATTGACTGATGTTCTGTGGCTCATGCTCGTCTGTCGATATCTGACATAAACAAAAAGCTATAAGGTTTTCCAAATAAATAAACAAATACTTTTTAAATAACTCATTTCATTCAGAGGTCGTTTTCATATTCGCTATCCTTAGGTATGGGTTTGTTTTGTAAACGCTTTGCGCTCAATAGCTGCATCAAATCTACTTTCTGCATCGTAACTCTCACTAGATCCTTCAGAATCTTCCTTATATCTGTATCTTGAGATATCAAGCTCTTAATGTTGTCTTTTGTCAACCCGAAGTCCCTTCTCGCGAATAACGGATTAGGGTTTCGTATATGTGGACGGACCGGACGGGCTGGTTCTATTTTTTTAACTGGGTTGAATGGTTGTCTGAGTTGCGGTTGCTTTCGTTGGTTGCACGAATTGGTTTGTTCGCATTCATCGCCACAACACATGGAGCAGCACATTTTACATTCTTGGGGCTTGTGGGTTGTTGAAGGTTCTATTCCTCGTAATTTAATGGTTGTTGCCGGTTGATCTTTTTTATGGTTGCAGTCTTGATAGTATAAAACGTTTTCTATGCTTTCCTCAGATGATGAATCTCTATACTTCCGCTTGCATAGTATAATGGATAAGTGTAGTGCTAGTATTGTCTGAAATCAAAATGATACCTGTTAGGGTAACTGTTAGTTCATGGAAACTTAGAAATGACGAGAAAAACAGATAACTTAATATGCTAACGATATTAATTTTAAGACATATAGACATCTACTACAGCGTAAGCACGTAAAGTATTTGAAGAATTAGCTTTTTAGTGTTATAGTTTCTTACTTAAAGATGTCATGTGGAACATGGTGTTTGGTTAGCTCCTTACAAAAAAATTGTAAAATGAAAAACTTGGCGATTAAAAAGAGTGGCGGCGAGTTTATTGCCAGTTCTTCTCGTCCGTTCTACGCCCTTGATTTGAGAACTGGCAGTAAATGTACAATTAGAAGCATTTAATATGTATTTTTTTATTGACGTTCATAAGTACACATTATGTTACCTAAATGAATAAATGATTTTGAATTTGATCTGTATTCAGTGTACGGTGTTATAACATATAAATAATAATAAATAAAACTTCACGCAACTTACCACTCGTAAAATCTGCATTTCACTAGGCAGTTCGCCGCCATAATACTAAAGCAAAGGAAATATATCGGTTTCCAAAAACAAAGCTGTTGTTTTCCAAATGTTATCGATACCAATGTGTTTCTAGCTTGTTATGGTTCTAGTTACATAGCTTTTCGTAATACCAATCTCAGTAAATAGTAGATGTTGTTATTAAATGCCTATTTCATTAAACATTTCGACTCAATTTATTTATTTTAGGCTTACCTTTGGCTTTAAGCAAAATTATGTATCAAGTTGATACATAATTTTACAAACTAACATTTTATATACGTAACTAATAACAACAGAACCTAAAACTAAAAACCTTAAAAAATATAGTAGGTATAAAAACTTAAATATATTATTAAAAGGAGACCCTTTAGGCAAGGTTCTGAAGGTACTGGCAGCGTTCCCCCTTTGAATGGCTAAACTAATTCTTAATTATTTTCTTTCTTCATTTTATATAATATGTTAGTGTGTTCTATAATAAAAAATATAAGTTTATTTTACTTACTTATTAACTTAATATAAATAGTACTCTATATAACTTAGAGGAAGGCACAATATTACTATTTCTAATGTTCTTATTATGCTTTGATATTCAAAGTGGTCTATATTGACCCCAAGGGGTCTACAAAGATACACTACAATTACGAGTAGAAATTTAAATATTTCTAAGAAGCATTATACCAGCTGTTTAAAATAGATAGGTACATTTAATATTGATTTTGCTAATATATAAAAATGTCCAGTGGAGTCTATATAAAAGGGGAAAAAGGGCAAAGGGAGTTCTATAAGAGGAAAGGTTTGGGTACCTTCGTTCTAATACAATCTAAAGAAAAAATCTAATTTAACTTACATATTTTTTTTTAAATTGATTCAAATATTCAATCTTCTATTGACATAGCAATAGACATCGGCGAAGGATTTTGCCAAGTAAATTTTGTTGGCGCGGCAACTGCTGACTATAATAATATTATAATGTACTAGCAACACACCCCGGCTTCACACGGGTACAATATAGATGTACTATACACACTATGTTACTCGCTGATAATGTAGCTTTCTATTGGCGAAATTTTGAAAATCGGTCCAGTAGTTTTTGAGTTTATTCATAACATACAAAAATACAAATCTATCCTCTTTATAATATTAGTATAGATATAGATAATGCCCGGGCCTGTTGATGTTTACAATTAACATACATATGTATAATATAAGGGTAAATAGCTACAAGACTCTCGCCTAGTTATTCGCCTAAGTTCTAATTACAAACATTAAAAAAGAAAAAATATAAATATAAAAATATATGGTGTGGCGAAAGAAAAAGCTGATGCTCAGCTTGTGCTGTAAACCAGCACTGGATATAACGCTGATTTTCAGCATCTGCCTGGATAACTGTTGGAGTGCCAGTAAACACGAATAGAGACTTTAATTGCTCCAAGAGTCACAACGGGGTGACTGAAAACCAGCGCTGTGTTTATCTGCCACACAGCTGTTGTTGTTTAATTTATACATTTTTTTAGCTGTAGGTATTGGTTTAAGTACTTATTTTTCTTTTCTTGTTCATAATATCTTGTGTGGAGCCCAATAAAAATCTTTCATTTAATTAATTTCATATTTTTTTATTGTTACAAAATACTTTATATTCGATTGCGACGTAGTTTTTGAATTGATCTCTTCTTCGGTTCGAAGATTCCATTCCGCCTATACCATTGAACTCTTTCCACAATAGAACTGTATATCGGCAAGTAATTATTGTTAGAGGAAATTTCCTTATCCTCTTGGTCTTTTAGATTCTGGCAATAGTAATGCCACCATGGCAACACCAGGAATTGACCAGCGCTCTGTTTCACCATGAATTGACAAAAATCTTTGTTTGGTATTTTAAGGTTGGTCGATTCATTGTTCCGTAAATTTTCTGGGAACATTAATGGCATTTCATAAGTGGTCCGTCGTTTTCTAATAGGAATCCCACGGGAGAAAACTCCGTGTAGGATGAACGAAGTAAAGATTATCACCTATAAAAAAGTAATATCATAATTTTTTTATGTTAGATATCGACAGACGAGCATGAGGTTCACTTGAACATCAGTCAATGATGCGCTGTCGATCTACTTTTTACTTAAAGCATTCGGAAATCGATAGACTGAAACCGAAACGCGCAGTGTGCACTTCACGGGTTTTCCATCTATGAACGGTGGTTCGTTACCCGATCGGAATTTCGATATTCCTCCCACGTGGAAATTTTCTCAAAATTTTTATTTCTAACAAAATACATACGTATATACCGAAATAGTTTTAAATAGTAATATTATATTTGTGAAAGTTTATTGTTCCACACAAAACATAATTTTGTTTTTGACGGAAAATCTAAATTTTTAAACCTTAATTTTATTTTTTATATGTACTTATTATTTAATTCAAATTTCGCTCTTTATTCTGGAAAATTATTAAATTTCTCATATGTTTAAGATTGTTGATTATTTTTTTAATTAACTCAATTTTAAATGAAAAAAACTGAGAAAATGTAGAATAAATAATCACCTGCAGTTTCATAGTAAATGAATCAGTTTTTTCCCGAATCCTATTATACTTTGGATCTTAAAACGCATTACAACACATAATAGTTATTGTAATTACCGTAACATAATCATTAAAGCAGCAGCTATTTCGTGTTTAAAATTATTTCTTATATTCAAAACCATAGCGCGAGTCGGCGAAAATATACTGTAACCGTGAGGTTACTGGTGCTTATAAGACCTGCCTAGAGTCTCGTCCTTTTTAAGTTGTACAACGCACGTATTGACCTTTTTCTAAAATAGATAAACATGGGTATGGGCTGTTAAAATTTTGCCAGCCTTATCTTTTCAAATGTCAGTTCCTAAATTTTCTAAAATTCAGTTTTATTGAGAGCGATGGCAGAAGGGTTTTTAAAAATGAATCTTCGGTGCTACTCCTCCATCCATGTGTTAAAACATGACTAATTTAATTAAAGAGTACAGTGCAAAGAGTGTTATAACTATTGGTACAGTTGTAGTCTTATCTCTAGATGTAATATAATTTATTAGATGTGTCCGGGTGAGCTAGGTTACAGCTATGTAACTATAGTAACAACCAAAAAATGTGCACTACATATACACCACATAGGTGGAAAAACCGTGAAGTGCACATTGCGCGTTTCGGTTTCAGTCTATGGATTTCCGAATGCTCGAAGTAAAAAATAGATCGACAGCGCATTATTGACTGATGTTCTGTAGCTGAGGTATCACCTACCATCTAGTGATAAGTGAATCTCATGCTCGTCTGTCGATATCTAACATTAAAAAAACTAATATAATGATAGCGCAGAGGGAAAGTCATCAAGTGAAGAGATTACATTGTAGTTGATGTATAGAAAACTGTCTTATATTTTGATTTCTAAAAATATTACTTTACTTAGCCTGCTGGTAAATCCGCTACTGTATACATAGTCTCAATGTCAGCTGTCTTAGCCACAGAAGAATTCCTTATGACAATATAATATATTTAAATAAAATACTGTATATCGGATTAAAACGCGATTTATTATTTATATTGTTTAAATTATTTATCCCGACGTTTCGGATGCTTTTCAGCAACCGTGGTCGCGGGGAGACAGAAAGATGACCTGTCATCTGTCTGTCTGGATAAATAATTTAAACAATATAAATAATAAATCGCGTTACAATCCGGTATACAGTATTTTATTTAAATGTGTGATATTCGCGTTAATAATATAATACTCGTATATGTAATTCCTTATGGAAATAACTACATACTATTCTAACTTTTATATACATACTTAATATTGTAATACTAGACAATAGCTTCTTATTATTTTCTTGTTTCATAATACGTTCCACTTTTATACTTGCAGTGAGTTGATTAGAAATACCATACAAAAGGTAATTAGAGTTATTATTTGTTTGTTTTATTTATTTCATTTTATTCTTCGTAAGAACAATTAAAGTACACTTTAAGAACGTCACAGAGAAAAGATAGTTGTTTGCAATTGTACGTAATGCGTATACATTTTACACATAGATTTTGAAGTACCTACAGAAGTTAAATATAAATAATCTATTGAAGTTATAATAATTTATATTTTTAGGTTATAATTATTTATGCATACATTTTGACGGGCTCGTTGGCACGTTCGGTAGAACACCTGCCGTGCGCATCGATGGGTCGTGGGTTGGAATCCCACCGGGATGACATGTTTATAATTATCTGTAAGCATGTTTTCACCACGTCTGGTAACTTCGAGTATTGATCGGGTGGGAGGAATATCGAAATTCCGACCGGGTAACGAACCACCGTTCATAGATGGAAAAACTGTGAAGAGAACATTGTGCGTTTCGGTTTTCAGGCAATAGATATCTGAATGCTCGAAGTAAAAAGTAGGTGGACAGCGCATCATTAACTGATGTTCTGTGGCTCGCGTATCATTATACCATCAATTGAACCTCGTGCTCATCTGTCGATATATCTAACAAAAAAAAAATAAAGAAAATAAGTTTATTTTAAATCGTTGCCTTTTGAATTCAATCAAACAAAAAATTCCAAACAAAATCAGCTATTTCTATACGTTACCTTTCTAAGCGGTCAATAAATAGTTCGTATGATAATATTCTACATCAAGGCAGAATTCAACCAAAGAAAACAATATTTTCATGTAAATTTCTACTGTGTATTATTTATCAATAGAAAAGTATCTTATTTAAATGTGTGATACTAGTGTTAATAAAATATTCATTATAGCAGTCCATTTTTTTAAATTCGCCATACTTACTCAAAATGCTCGTCGTATTATTTAATGTTAAAAATATAATTCAAAAAACTTTTCAATTAATGTGATAATATCGTCATAGCGATTTCGATGAGGGGTATGTTCGATCAATGTGAGAGTGGATTCAGTTACCGCTTTCATTGTCCTTTCTACCCTCATCTCTCGCGCGGATCGAGCTGTCAAAGCTAAGCAGACCCTCCGCCCGCACGCCCGCCCCCGCACGCGTCCTAGCAGTCTGCGTTCCGTCGGTGAAGGTGTTGTGAGCTACGTTTAGCTTGAAGCTTGTAATTCCCAAATCTTAAAACGTCAACTTTACCTCTTATTTACTTAATTTATACGTCCGTGACTTATATAATCTCCGGGATATCTGGGATCTCCGCATCGTATGCTGAGTTGCTGGATTCAGGCAGAGACAGGAGGAGCATCAAGGTTAGTGGTACTGATTTTTTTTTTACTTATCAGCTCGAACATTGATCGACGCCCCTTTACCTAGGAAATGAATAAATAACGTCTAGTGGTTTTATACCACATAAACTTCTCTTATTGTTGAAGCCCAGAAGTCTATAACATATTATACAATAATATACTGTGACCAAATTAAAAAGAATAAATAAATACATATAATATCTATTATCTATACTAGACTATTTCAGATTTACATTAGACAGGCTCGTTGGAACAGAAATTAGTATTCCAACCTTGCATACAAGGGTTACGTGTTCGATTCCAACTGGGTCTCATATGTGAGCGTTGCTTTACTTACTCAGGAATCTCAAAATTCAATTCTGGTAATGAAACACATCTTAAAGATTGTCATGAAGTAGGTATTGTTGTGCGGTTCTTTGTATAGTTTGTATCTATAAAATAGGTTGATAAAGGTATTCTTATGCGATATGAGTGAGTCGCACATAATATGTGCGCTGTCGATCTTATTCTTCCTGCCCTGTTCCCCTTTTTTTTATTTGGGGTCGGCGCAGTATGTTTTTTTTTTCCATTCTCTCCTTTCACTCGCCATATCATCAGTCACACCTCTCAAACACATATCATTCTTCACACAGTCAATCCATGAACTTTTTTTTATCATTAACAAAACGCCCCGGCTTCGCACGGGTGCAATTTAGATGAAAATAAGTTACACGCTGATAATGTAGCTTTCTAATGGTGAAAGAATTTTTAAAATCGGTCAAGTATTTTTTGTATTAAATCGTAACAAAACCGCAAAAATTGAAGAAAATGACAAAGTATATACAATACTACCCCTCGCAGCATTGCTCGCTGCGCTGCGCTGCTTGAAGCCGCACCGGCCGCGGCGCGACGGCCGCGGCGTGTATTTTTGTTTGTATTGATATTTTTAATTTCGTAATATCTTTTGAATGGAATGTCCGATTTCAATAATTCAAAAAGTAGTCAATAGGTATTGAAACAGTCTTGGATATGAAATAATTTATTTGGATAAGAATTAATATAAAGGTATGGATAACATGGTCTGATTTTGAACGGCATTTCTTTCAATTTTTTAAATGTTAAAAAGTAGTTATAGTAACATAACTACAATAGCTAGATATATGATCTCGCGAAGTTTTTTGTTGATATTGATATGTTCTATAATATTGTAGAACATTTTTTTGTTCTATCGTTAATACTTTCCGCGGCGCATGCGATGAAAGACATATTTTGGCTAATTTTTTTACATCTTGAGTTGGTTTTAGTAGGAATTTCTAAGGATCTCTATTTTTTTCTAGTAATAAATATAGCCTATGTTACTCAGCGATAATGTAGCTTTCTATTGGTGAAAGAATTTTTGAAATCGGTCCAGTAGTTTCGGAGCCTATTCAATTCATACAAACAAACAAAAAATCAAACCTTTCCTCTTTATAATATTAGTATAGATATATGATATTCATGTTAATAAAATACTCGTAAAGTTACAAGTAAAGTTTTTTTTTTTAATTCGCCATACTTACTCAAAATGCACGTGGTATTATTTAATAGTAAAAATATATTTCATAAAAACTTTTCGTTTAATGTGATAATATCGTCATAGCGATTTCGATGAGGGGTATGTTCGATCAATGTGAGAGTGTTAAGTAGGTAGGATTCAGTTACCGCTTTCATTGTCCTTTCTACCCTCATCTCTCGCGCGGATCGAGCTGTCAAAGCTAAGCAGCCCCTCCGCCCGCACGCCCGCCCCTGCACGCGTCCTAGCAGTCTGCGTCAAGCGTTCCGACGGTGAAGGTGTTGTGAACTATGTTGAGCTTGAAGCTTGTAATTCCCAAATCTTAAAACGTCAACTTTACCTCTTATTTACTAATTTATACGTCCGTGACTTATATAAACTCTGGGATATCTGGAATCTCCACATCGTATGCTGGATACGTATGCTGAGGCGCTGGATTCTGGCAGAGACAGGAGGAGAATCAAGGTTAGTGGTGCTGATGTTTTTTTACTTATCAGCTCGAACATTGATCGACGCCCCTTTACCTAGGAAATGAATAAATAACGTCTAGTGGTTTTATACCACATAAACTTCTCTTATTGTTGAAGCCCAGAAGTCTATAACATATTATACAATAATATACTGTGACCAAATTAAAAAGAATAAATAAATACATATAATATCTATTATCTATACTAGACTATTTCAGATTTACATTAGACAGGCTCGTTGGAACAGAAATTAGTATTCCAACCTTGCATACAAGGGTTACGTGTTCGATTCCAACTGGGTCTCATATGTGAGCGTTGCTTTACTTACTCAGGAATCTCAAAATTCAATTCTGGTAATGAAACACATCTTAAAGATTGTCATGAAGTAGGTATTGTTGTGCGGTTCTTTGTATAGTTTGTATCTATAAAATAGGTTGATAAAGGTATTCTTATGCGATATGAGTGAGTCGCACATAATATGTGCGCTGTCGATCTTATTCTTCCTGCCCTGTTCCCCTTTTTTTTATTTGGGGTCGGCGCAGTATGTTTTTTTTTTCCATTCTCTCCTTTCACTCGCCATATCATCAGTCACACCTCTCAAACACATATCATTCTTCACACAGTCAATCCATGAACTTTTTTTTATCATTAACAAAACGCCCCGGCTTCGCACGGGTGCAATTTAGATGAAAATAAGTTACACGCTGATAATGTAGCTTTCTAATGGTGAAAGAATTTTTAAAATCGGTCAAGTATTTTTTGTATTAAATCGTAACAAAACCGCAAAAATTGAAGAAAATGACAAAGTATATACAATACTACCCCTCGCAGCATTGCTCGCTGCGCTGCGCTGCTTGAAGCCGCACCGGCCGCGGCGCGACGGCCGCGGCGTGTATTTTTGTTTGTATTGATATTTTTAATTTCGTAATATCTTTTGAATGGAATGTCCGATTTCAATAATTCAAAAAGTAGTCAATAGGTATTGAAACAGTCTTGGATATGAAATAATTTATTTGGATAAGAATTAATATAAAGGTATGGATAACATGGTCTGATTTTGAACGGCATTTCTTTCAATTTTTTAAATGTTAAAAAGTAGTTATAGTAACATAACTACAATAGCTAGATATATGATCTCGCGAAGTTTTTTGTTGATATTGATATGTTCTATAATATTGTAGAACATTTTTTTGTTCTATCGTTAATACTTTCCGCGGCGCATGCGATGAAAGACATATTTTGGCTAATTTTTTTACATCTTGAGTTGGTTTTAGTAGGAATTTCTAAGGATCTCTATTTTTTTCTAGTAATAAATATAGCCTATGTTACTCAGCGATAATGTAGCTTTCTATTGGTGAAAGAATTTTTGAAATCGGTCCAGTAGTTTCGGAGCCTATTCAATTCATACAAACAAACAAAAAATCAAACCTTTCCTCTTTATAATATTAGTATAGATATGTCAGCTGTCGATAATTATAATTAAACTTATATAATTATAATTATACTTAAATTATATTTAATTATAATTAAACTCCCTTAATACATTCTTCTATTCTTTTTAAACTTAATAAGTTCTTCCAATGTTTTTCTAAAATGCGGGTGTATTGTAGTCAAAGTGGTCAATCTAGGAGCACTTATTGGACCAGTAATCAGTTGACAGAAGAAATACCACCAAGGTAAAGGTAGCCAGGGTATAAGGGGTTGTCTGAGTTTTTCTTTACATATCTTCTTAGATGGTAGTTCAAGGCATGGCCGGCCGGATTGATCACATTCAGTCCGAATTGTAACAAAGCCAGGTGTGAATGGTAGTAAATTTGGACCCCAATCACGGTGATAGCTTGTTGATCTATTGAGAAGAGTCAAGAAGGTCAAGAGTTGGATGTACATCTGAAACAAAAAGCAATACAATATGATGTCGTTCCAGTTGCTATGGTCTATAGAGCGTTTGTCAAAATTGTTTAGTCTCAATATTTTTATTTAAATACTAAACAATATCGCCACTCATTCTATAGACCAGTGTCGATAATTTTTGAAACCAAAAAAAATTACAGTAGGATGAAACCCATTAGAAAAGGAGGGGAATATGATCAAAATGAAAGGAAAAATAAATTACGGTCGATCCGAGTTCGGGAAGTGGAAGTAGGGGGGGGGGGTTAAGGGTAAAAAACGGTTTATCTCGTTTTCCGGCAAAACTACAAGTCCTATGGAAAAAAGTCAAAAGGCAAAGTTGTAGGTAATAAAAATATCTATAACTTTTGTATTTACACTTTTTTTACATAACCTCAAAATTTATGTTAAAAATTCAAAAAACCAAGTTTTTGGTTTATTATTTTTATCTTTTACATAAAAAAAAATTCTACGAAATTTGGTGAAAACTTACCTTATTATGTCCCAAATACACTGTAATTTATTTGATTTAAAATATTTATTTTTTCGCCTTATTTTAACTTAATATCAAAAAAGCACCCTAATTTTCAATCGAAAATTCTGACGTCAAAATACTTGGTTTTTTGAATTTTTCACATAAATTTTGAGGTTATGTAAAAAAAGTGTAAATACAAAAGTTATAGATCTTTTTATTACCTACAACTTTGCCACTTGACTTTTTTCCATAGGACTTGTAGTTTTGCCGGAAAACGAGATAAACCGTTTTTTACCCTTAAACCCCCCCCCCCCCCCCCACTTCCACTTCCCGAACTCGGATCGACCGTAATTTATTTTTCCTTTCATTTTGATCATATTCCCCTCCTTTTCTAATGGGTTTCATCCTACTGTATTTTTTTTTGGTTTCAAAAATTATCGACACTGGTCTATTTTAGGTACGATACCTCTTTACATTTCGCCAAAGGGTGAATTGCTTTCTCTTCATTCGTAAATAGTTAATTTATAATCAATAAAACTTTTATGAATTTTTGTCTATTGAATCGTTCATTGATCACCAATCTGGTGAATAAGACGGGTAGTTACGGATGTCCATGAGCGGTACCTAGTTATAATTATCACACTTATTTGGTTGTCCGCTCTGTAATAAAGAAAAAGGAAAAAAATAACTAAGGTTTATTTCCTGTATAATAATTTTTATTCTGAATACTGATATTCATAGAACGACAATGTGTTTGTATTTTTTTGTGTTATTTTTTTTAAAATAAACAATAACAATTAATGCGTTTAAAGTCGTATAAAGCTATCCCAACACTAAAATCGTCGGAATATAATAAGGATAGTAATAATACATGGGATAGTATATAGGAAATATAATGCACAGTGGTGGACATTTTTTCTTTTCTGTTGATTGCGTTGTAGGAGGAGAAGTTTCATCACCGTTTTTATTGGCATCAGTTATCGCATTTGCTGATACACATTCGATTTCCCATAAACTTATCATCACCAACATAAAAATAATATATTGATACATTTTACACACAAACTGGCACTTATTGAAACAACTTTACTATGGCGACAATTTTTTATCTGTCATTTACTATCCAATAAATTAAAAAAAATGTAACATTTACTCGCAAGACACCAACATTGAGAAAGTAAAATAAAACTTTTAAATTAGGAACTCTTAGAACACAAAACGGAAGACGTGGGTGAGTTGCAAGATTTAAAAACACGAAAGCTGTTATTTCGTTATCGATAAATAATTAACGGTTATTGGATTTCCATAGGCTCTTAAGATTAATTTAAACGTAAAAAATGCTTTAATATAATCGAAATGGCGATAAAACTTAAACATCGGCGTCCTTGGCAATTGATTGATTTTCTATAACATTCTTAAAAAATTCAATTCACATAAATAAAATAAGTCATGGCATCTATGTCCACTGTTTTGAAAATAATATATCATACATACCTCCACCATTTAAAAAAAGGCATATTTTTAAAAATACTATGGCAGTTGATACTTTTACATAAATAATACAAAAAAATATCACCTATTTGAAGCCTTTACGTATTGAATTACTTAAAACTGTTTGCAACGCATTAAATGGTAATACAAACTCATTTTATTGATTCAGACTTTCCCGACGAATGGTCTATAAAATATTATATGTATTTTTCTCTTACATCAGGTGTATTGAATGAATTTTGTCAGTCGTACTGATTTTACGAGCTTTTTGAAACGAGTTATTACATTTTATGCGAATGTAAGGTGTTAAAATGTAGGTTCGTTCGTTGTTTCATTTAATAAATATACAAATACATAATTTACTTTTTTAATTTTGGTCAGATGTGATTTTTTTAAATATTACCAATTATAAAAAAACACTTATTTCTATTATAAGCAAATAATAATTATTAAATATACCTAATATAATTTATTCATAACTAAATCCGTCAAATTGTAATAAAACTATTATTTTACTGGTAATTTTCGTGAGAAGATGTGTTGAATACGAATGAGATGTAATAATAAATCAATTCGCGAATCGCGATGATGCTCTTTAAAATTACTCTCGTTTTTTGATGTTGTTTAATGTTTATATTCTGCTCTGTGCTAAACGAATCACTGCGCAGTACGCACGCGTCGCGCATGCGTATTGTGAGCGCGCTTTTGGCGCGAATTTTAAAAATTACTTCTGTTAAGTTTATTGGTTTTATTTTCTTCTTGAATATAAAAAAATGTTCAAGATTTACCTGAAGAACGAGATGTATATGTAACAAAACATAAATTATGTGTCTCTGGTCAAATATTCGAACATTCGAATATTCTTCAACTTGCATCGATATTAGAATTTATTCGAACAGTGATAGTTTAAAAATGTTGTGGCAATCGATTGTGGATTTTTCTGTGATAAAAATAAATTGTTACTGTCAAGCTGTAAAAAGTGTTACTTGGAAACGAAAATGTACCACGCTGCGTAATGTTTATGCGGGTTTAATAATATATTCATTTATTGTGCCATCAGTGTTGTGTCAATCAGGTAAGGGAATTAAAAATATATAAGGCATAATCACTCAAAAAATGTAAATAATTGTAAAATCTTAGAAAACAATCATTTTTCCAGTCTTTGATATGTAATTTACACTTTACAACTGTTATATTTTTAACGAATTTTAATTGAGTGAGACTATTTCTTAAATAATTTATAATAATTAATTATTACCTAATCTTTCATATTCCGTTTTGTCTGTGAAATGTATTTATTAAATAATAGGCTCTGTTAGTACAGATAAATATAGTCCATGTCACTCTTCTATTCTTCTATACGTCTACGTGCGTTCAACGAAAAATAAATACATGTGATATCTCATTACATCCCCTCCTTTTGATATTTCGTGTTTTTTTTTCGATTAATGGATCGTCCATTAAGAAAATCTTTCGGATCCGATTATATCGAACCGTCATTCACAATTAAACATTATAATTTTAAATAGAATTGACAATGTTTTCTTAATAAGTTATAATAAAATACAAAATTGGTTTTAAATTGTAACTTTCGGTCCGTTATTATGCAGTTCATCAAAATCGTTTGGTGGGATCGAGGTACTAGAACGCGTTAATAAGTTTAAATGGATGTGATGTATATTTTTGTATGTAGATTCCCGAATTTCCTGGTGAGACATGGTACAGACACATTTCTGTGTCCGCTTCTATGATATTTTTCTTTACACATGTAAAGGTAGTAGGGGATTAAAACACAACCGGGAAACTAGACTTTTTTTTTGGGTCGTTGGGTCATTCATAGATGGAAAAGTCGTGAATTAATACGCGATTGCAAATGCACGTAATTAAAATTAGGTAGACAACGCATCATTGACTCATGACTGATGTTATGTGGCTGAGATATCACCTAACATCAAGTACGCCTCATGCAAGCGCGAGTCGCAAGGGTGTCAAAATATTTTGTATGTAATATATAGAAATAATTTGTGGAAGTGTTAACTACATGTTATTACAATTGTAATTATATATATTTTTACGAGCTTAGGTGATAATCTTCGCAATTACTTACAATTATACATGTTATTATAATCACAATGGCATGACCTACTAAAGAACCTTGAACTCTACTGTTAGAATGATTTCGTAATAGACCTCAATATGCCAACACCCTTATTAATTTTATAAATGTGAAAGTGTCCCTGTGTGGTACCATCTAACAGCCAAACTACTGAATCGATTCTGGTGCAATTTAGCCCAAAAAAAGCTCAAACTTTACATGGATCTCAATGACAATTTCCTTGACTGACCCAATCAAATTAAATCGTCTTTTTCTTTTGTAATTATTCCGAAACAAAATTCTACGTAGGTATGTTTCTATACCATTCTCTTATTTTTTATATTCGATATCGACAGACGAGCATAAGGTTCACTTGATACCTCAGCCACAAGACATCAGTCAATGATGCGCTGTCGACCTTCTTTTTACTTCGAGCATTCAGAAATCCAAAGACTGAAACCGACACGCGAAATGTGCACTTCACGGTTTGTCTATCTATGAACAGAGATTCGTTACCCGGTCGGAATTTCGATATTCGTAAAAGATATAAATCTTTAATTTATACACAACACCACCGATAATTATATACCTACATATATTAAAACTTAAACAACAATTTGAATTAAATTACAAAACACTATTAAATTATTTTCATATTCATTTACCTACTGTCATAATTATTATCAAAATATGATATGTATAATAATTCCCACGGTATGAAGAAGAAGAAGATGTATATCTTCAAGGTATTTTATTTTATTTAGTTTAGGCAATATTCAAATTATAACACAAACAACAATAGTCGCTTAAGTGCGGACTTAATTAGCAGTAATTAATATTTCGAAAGAAAGATTTGACTTTTACAATAAGTGTTATCCTCATACATAATACCTACACTTTCGTAATGTTGTAATAATAGTCTTATCATAATAATTATAATGGGAATACTGCTCAATGAAGATAAGTTTAAGAAGAAATAGCATTGGGTACCTGTTGCGTTCCAATGGGTTGAAGGTGGCGATGAGATATACTTGACAAAAATACTAGGGCTTCCAAGTACGAGTCTGTAAAAATACCAGGGTCGAAAACTAGGTTTTAGAAATACTTGAAAGTATGTATTTGGCAGTCTTAATACGGTCTATTTCGTACTGGTTTTTCGGGCGGTACTTCGGACGAGTCCACCGAGCTCCGAAATCGCCGTATGAAAAATACTTGCAAGTATTTTCAATTGCACCCGAATAGCTAATATTTACTTGAAAGTTTTTCCCGATCGCACCAGGGTGCCCTACTTCCAAGTGAAGCCCAAAAGCCAAAAGATTTTTAAACTTGGTAGCGAAAATACGAAGGATCACATCTCTAGTCGAAGGATGGGTTCGAACATGTTCGACATGACAGGTCTTTAATTTTCTATAAACATTTTGGTATCAAACGGGTGGTGGAATATCGAAATGTCGATTAGGTAACGGAGCACCATGACAAAAAGGTGAAGGGCAGATTGCGTGACGGTTTTAGTCTATGGATCACCGTATTCTCAAAGTAAAAAGGAGAGGGTACGAATACTTTGTCGCAAGTCGTACATATAAGGGTCTCTGAAGACTCTTATTTATTTTTCCTCGAAGTTATTTTTAAAGGGAAGTCCCATTGGAAATTAGTACAATATTTTTTATACCTAATTTTAAACTTTACTCTCATAAATATATTCGTTTAAAAATATTGCTTTAATAAAAGGTTAATGGGTATACGTACCTTATACGTACTTTAAGGAAACAATTTTAAAAACAAGTTTATCAAATTCACTTCATTATTTTCACTTGACATTAACGGAATGCAACTCGATCATTTTTTGACCTCGGAAACTGTTATACTAATTAGTTTCAAGTTTGTCCACAGCGTCGTCTGCGTGCATTTCGGGAAATTACCGTATTTCACCCCCCTTAGTATCTTAAAAAGTATCTTATTTACCCTTAATTCAACCCCGAACCCTCCCGCAAAATTACCTTCCCAAACAGATATCATCATGTTTATATTCATACTTATTTATTTGCTTGTCATTAATCAACATGACTTTGACCGCCTCCGTGGCTCAGTTGGAGGTTTGAGCTCAGAGGTCTTGGGTTCAAATCCCGGGGAAAAAAGATTTAAAAAAAATATTTCGGTCGGCCAAAACATAGAAAGCTGACTTTCCTGTTAAGAAAAACGATCAGTGAATCAGACACAGAAATGGGTCTAATCAAATCAAATCAAATCAAAAATCATTTATTCATTTAGGTAACACAATGTACACTTATGAACGTCAATAAAAAATACATATTAAATGCTTCTAGTTTTACATTTACTGCCAGTTCACAAATCAAGGGCGTAGAGCGGACGAGAAGAACTGGCAAGAAACTCGCCGCCACTCTTTTTTAATCGCCAAGTTTTTGTTTTACAAATGTTTTGTAAGGAGCTGCAACCATTACACCATGTTCCACATGACATCTTTAAGTAATTAACTATAATAATCGAAAAAATATACGAGTATATATAAACGAAAAAAATAAAAATAAATAAAAACAAAGATTTGTCCTCTATCAGCAGAATGTATGTAAGTAGGAGCACTCACTTACATTCTCGTGGGAACAACACGCAAATACATAGACGAAATAACTAATATCACCGCATACACGAATTCAAGTTCGACCAGTCACCACAAGTAGCACCCGTTCACGAGTATGACGCATGGCCAGCCATCGACCCCCTCGCCATATTTTAGGGAGAGAGACAACCCGACGCATGGACGCCGCCACAAGCAATGACATTTAAGCGAGCATGACGATCCTTGAAATGTGAACTTGGCTACATAAGAAAACAATAATAATATTAATTATTCTGAAATAAATTAGTACTACATGGATCACGGTTTGCTCCCACTTTACATTAAAAAGGTCGTGGATGTTGACGATCGCCCCCGAGTCTGGAATTGCAGCCGAGAGATTCAGTCGCGTTACCTCTATACTGGAGCAAATCATATCCAAGCACTAGGATCGTTTAAATATTCATTTATGTTATAATAGGCCTTAGCAAGTAGTTTTACTTTAACGTACGATTTAAATTTATTTATTGACAACACTTGTATCTCACTAGGGATTTTGTTGAAAAAACGTATACAATTGCCTTGGAAAGAATTACTCGTTTTATGCAGCCTTGTGGTTGGTGCACTAATTTTGTCTTTATTACGAGTACTATAATTGTGGAAGCTACTATTCTTTTGAAAGATATCTATATTTTTCCGCACATATAAAATATTCTCATAAATGTATTGACTTGCCAAAGTCAAAATATTTAATTCTTTAAACTTGCTTCGAACTGACTCCCGTGGGGATAATCCGCAGATCGCTCTTATAGCCCGCTTTTGCACTATCTCGATTTAATATCAGCTGCATTACCCCACAAAATAACACCATATGACATAATACTATGAAAATAGCTGAAATAAACGAGCTTTGCTGTATTCTCGTCAGTAAGATCACGTATCTTTTTCACTGCGAACGCTGCAGAACTTAGCCTATTCGAAAGACCTTCTATGTGTGGGCCCCACTGGAGTTTACTATCTAAAGTAATTCCCAAGAACACTGTATTATCAACAAAGTCTATTTCCTCATTTTTAATTATTATTTGACCATTGCTACTTTTTACATTTGTAGTTACAAATTTAATACATTTTGTCTTCTTTTCGTTTAGCTTAAGATTATTTGTATTAAACCAGTGAACTACACTGGAGATGGCACTGTTTACATTCTCAAGTAATGGATCTCGTCGTTTCACTTTAAATAAAAGCGAAGTGTCATCAGCAAACAGTACTATCTCGTGAAGCTCTTTTACAAGAAATGGTAGGTCATTTATATAGATGAGGAATAAGAAAGGTCCAAGTATGGAGCCTTGCGGTACACCCATAGTAACAGACGATCCCATTGAGGTTGTTCCATTTATATTTACCTTTTGAATTCTACCGCTCAGGTATGAATCCATTAGTTTTAGCGCTTTTTCGCCAATGCCATAGTGTTGAAGTTTTTTGATAAGGATTTCGTGATGGACACAGTCAAAAGCCTTTGATAAATCGCAAAAAACTCCAATGGCATCATGAGCATTTTCCCACGCATTTAAAATCTCGGAAATTAATTTAATACCAGCATCGGCTGTGGAGCGACCTTTTGTAAAACCATACTGTTGGCTATGCATAAGTTTATTATTATTGAAATGTATCATTAATTGATCAAGAATCAATTTTTCAAAAATTTTACTCAATGCAGGCAGCACAGATACGGGTCTAAAATTTGTGGGGTCAGAAGTGCTGCCCGTTTTGAACAAGGGTGTGATTTTACTTAGTTTCATCTGGTCTGGAAAGACTCCACAATCTATACATTCATTAAATATTATAGCTAACTCTGAACTGATAACATCGATTACTGATTGTAAAACGAATACAGATACACCCCAAAGATCTTTAGTTTTTTTTAATTTGAGTTGTTTAAATGTTTTTATAATATCATTGCAGCTAATGCGGCTAAATATAAACTTATGATTGCATACAGGAACATTCTTTTGCAATAATAAAAGGGCGGCTGATGGTGAAGAATTTAGAACGCTAGTTGTATTCATTGGAATGTTAGTAAAAAACTCTTCAAATGCAGAGGCTACTTCGAGGTCGGAACTAATTACTATGCCGTTTATGTTAACCTTATATTCAGTATGCTTTCTAGAGGTTCTTCCAGTCTCCTCGTTTATAATTTTCCAAGTAGCCTTTATCTTATCAGAGCTATTTTTTATTTTAAAACTTAAGTGTTGCGCCTTAGCGATTCTACACTCTTGCCTAAAACTTTTTGAGAATATCCTAACATGCGTTTTAAATTCTTCACTGTCATTATACTGTTTTTCATTATACAATTCATACAATTTTAGCCTTTTCTTGTGTAGCTCAGGAGTTGCCCAGTCACAAAAGGTAGGTTTCTCTGAGACCAAAAAAGTCTTTGGAGTGAACACATTTTTGAACTCATCAATAAATGAATCAAAAAATATGTTATATAAATTATTAGGGCATCGATTACTACACAAAAATGGCATTTTAAATATTAAATTTTTCTTAAATCTGTCTAACCGATCATCTGTTATAGGAACTGTGCATATTTTCTTTTTTGGATCTTTACATTTAACTATTTCGAATTCAAACAATTGACCAGAGTGATCAGACGTTAGTTTGTTGATAATACAGGTGTTGAGAGGAGCGATATCACTATAGATATTGTCAATACATGTTGCCGTGGTGGCTGTTACCCTAGTAGGTACAGTAAAATTATTAATTAAATTAAATGATTTAAAGAGATTAAGCATACGTTTACTTGAACTACAGTTGTCAAGCAAATTTACATTAAAGTCTCCACAAACGATCAATCTTTTCTTGGACTTTTGCAATTTGTACAGAACCTGTTCTAATATTTTTTCCAAGCCATCATATTGAGCTGAAGGAGGGCTATACAAACTGACAATGATGAATTGCTCCAGCTCTACACAAGATATTTCAATAAGACGTTCCACAGAGAAGCTCACTATGTCCTTCCTTTCCTTAAATTTAATTTTTTTACTAAGCAAAATTAATGAGCCACCGCGTATTGCATTTCCTCTGCAGAACGAACTACCAATCTGATGATTACAAAAATTGAACACAAGTTCACATGTTTTTAACCAGTGTTCTGTAATACACAATATGTCAACATTTTCACAGCTCAAAAACAACTCAATTTCAAGTAACTTACTTTTCATTCCTTGTATATTTTGGTGAACCAGATTGATAGTATTTTGTTTTAATTTACTTATCTTACTTACTAGTTTTAAGCCAGAGAGAATCTCTGTTGTCTTATTATCTAATTTAAATTAGAAATACTATTTCTTGGAATATCTTCCAAGGTCTTACTAACTAAAACCTGCTCAATAGAAGCAGGTTGTCTAGCCAAATTCTTGGCTGTTATAAACAAAAAATATGATAGCGAATCAGCTATCTGTCTCTTAAAATATAAAGGTAGATTATATCTATCCTTTGTCAAAAAGTTATTATTACAACTAATGTACCTATTGGTATCAATTAGTGTAAAGTTATTATTATACACTGTAAATGTATGCAGAGTCTGATTTAAAATATGTCTTATATTATTTTCCTGCCCCATACCCCACTAGGGGTTTCGGGAATTCACTCTCAATACGACTTACAACGCGATGATATATTAAAACTTGTTTATTTTTTTAACTGGGAACATTTATCCATTTTCACAAAGACCTCACGTCTTCAACAGTCTATTTCGGGATTTTAAGAAAATTAAAATGTTGGCTTGCATAATTTGATGGTAGTCCATTATCTGATTGAGTCGTCCTGTAGCTTGTACGTGTTTATGTGAATTGAAAAACATGTTTGATTATATTTCTTTAGTATGTGAAATCTTGTTAAAACCTTTTTGATTAATCAACCATAGTATGTTTCCACCATACTCTTTGATGGTAATTAAAACGCATTCCGAAATAACGCAGCCATAGACAATATTTTGACTTAATAGACTCTAAATATTTCGTTAATTCTCATAAATTCACACTTTAATAAACTGAAATCAAAGAGCGAGAAACTTTAAATATAAAGAAGTTCCTTATGCACTTAGATAACCCAGAAATGAATGTATTTTAATTTAGTCGTTAAAATATATTATGTCAAATGTGCAAAAGTCCCTATTACGGTGAGTAGTGCTGTTTCAGAGGTTGAGGATTAAAGGAGTTTCGCCCTCGATAAGAAGGGGGTTGAGGGTTATAAGGTGCAATGAATTAGGGGAGTAAATTTTCTCATTATACATCCGTAACAAGAAGAACATATATCTATAGTTGTAGAATACCATTTTGTAGACGTTTTTAATGTATAAATTATATAAGAGTTTTTAATACTCTCTAATAACAAGAATTATGAATGTGCCACATTTATCAAGTTATCATGACTAAGTGAATGTCACTCTGTTAATAATCTATATATCTATATATTGTAAAACAAAGTCGCGTTAGTTAACTCAAGAATGGCTGTACCGATTTTAATGATATCTTACTTGGTGGATTCGTCTACGTCCCGAATAACAGAATAACTATTAAAATATCAGATAATATTATGCTAAATATTAGTTTTAAAATAAATTAGATTCGGAACTCACATCACGCAAACAGCTTTTTGGAAGATGGCAAATGGGCATATTCATATCTAGGAATATTTGTATATTTTTGAAGCCAACATTCTGGCCGGATAACATTTTTCGGGTCTGCTAGTTTGGTATAAAAATAAAATGCAACTGTTTTTCGGTTGAAACAAGATGTGATCTACAATATATAGTTTGCCATAAGAAAGTAAGAGTTCGTTTTGTTGTAGTATAGAACAATAACGACTCTTACTATATATATCTTTTTATATATATTTGGCATCGAGATTTTCTGTTATCTTTACATTTGTAATTAGCACACCTATGCCTATATTAATGAAGTTATTAAACAACTGTGTACGTTATTTTTAATTGTTTTTGTATGTTCATATTTCATTTATATGTGCTTAATCATCTTTACAACATACTAGATGCCTTTCACAGCGTTTCTCGTGGAAATTTCGCAATGATTATACCACTTTCACTATCATGTCGATCGAAATTATTATCTTTGTCTGGAAAATAGGTCAAATATATAATAATAAGATTATCCCTTTTCATGATCAACAGATATTGCGACCCCCCATGGAGTTAGTGCTTTAAAACGCAACCAAAAACAATAGTGATTTGAAAGAATACGTTTATAATTTAAAATTATAAGTTATATTCGCCACTTCTTACCTATGGTGAACTGACGTTCTCTTTAATGGTGGGAATTAGAAATAAGCTTCAATTAGAAAATGATTTGATTATTAACATCTCAAAAATAGAACCACGTTTTGAAACTTTTTTGAAAAATAAACCCCTCACTGAAATTGTATTTTTTAACCGTAACCAAAATTAAAAGCCGAATAAGGCTTCGCTTAAGGTTCTCGCCCCGGCTTGAAAATAACATAGCATATAAATTCAAAATTATAGGCAAATCTAGTCAAATACATACTTGAAAGATTATTTTTAATAAAATCCGGCAAATAAAAATATAAATGACAAAGAGATATTTTTTATCATAGATTTTAATCGTATTTGCTATTATTATTTCTATTTCATATAAAACTTTTTATATTTAAGTTATTTTTAAGATTTGTATTCTAAGTGTTTTTTCATTGTGTAATAAAGAGTTCAAAATAAAAATAAATAATTCTGATATGAAACTTGGATACCACCTAAAAGGTAATTTAAATTAATTATTACGCTAATAATAATTAATCCGTGTTACATAAATGTAAAAAACGACTTTCTTTAGCGGTCAACCGGTAATTTCAACTAAATATTTCGGATAGCAACTTTCACTTGCCAAATCAAGTTACGGTTTAACATCGCTACAGTTAAACTTGAATACGTAACATTTTTATTATGGTAATACTTAAGCCCTATTTTTAGCTTTTGTTTTATATCATATTCGACAGGCGAGTATGAGTTTCACTTGATGGTACGTTTTTTTTTCATATTACATTTCAACAGACAAGCGTGTTGTTCACTTGATGGTAGGTATACCAGCCATAGAACATCAGTTAATGATGCGCTGTCGACCTACTTTTTTAACATTCGGAAATCCACAGACTGAAACCGAAACGCACTATGCACTTCACGGTTTTTCCATTTATGAACGGTGGTTCGTTACCCGGTCGGAATATTGATATTCCTCCCACCCGATAAAGTAAGGTGAAGTGATTGACTTCACAAGTGATGCGTTTTTAACCTATTTTATTTAGAGTTTAAATATAAGAAATCGAAACAATGAAACCTACACGTGCAGTTTGAACTTCACGACTAATCCTTCCAGGAACCGTAGTCTGTAACCCGGAAATTCGATTTCCACCCGGTTCAGGTCCGAAACCGTAAGATGTTACCAGATTTAGAAAATCAGACTTAAAAACAGCTTTATTGAAATCAGATAATGATTTATGACAATATTATAATATGCCTGTTATTATAGCATATTATAACATGGTTATAAATCAATGTCCCCAGGGATTCAACCCGTTCCCCATCCGTTATAAGAAGTCTCATAAGAAATACATTATACAGTTCACTTACAATGATATACATAAAAATACAATTTAGTGTATTTTTTATGTATATACTAAATACTTACTAGTTGAACCAAATCAGAATGGTCCTTAAACTTTGATTTTTTTGTATGTTTATTCGTGTGGTACAACTTTTACGTCACTCCAAGCGAAACGGAGCAGCCACTAAAAATCAGCAAATATTGAGTGATTGGTGTCTTTTTTAGCCACATCAAGTAAATTAAAAGTATGTCTATTTGTTTTTTTTTTATATTTTGCACTTTTCATTTAATTTATTATTGTAGTGTTGGTGTAAGTTAAGTTGAATTTTAGTTTTAAGGGAAATTAGTGTAGTTAATAGCTAATTACTTTTTACAATTCATTCATTCGAATAAAAAGGTTGTATATAAACTCAAACTTTTTGCTCATTGAAAAAAATATCGTTAAACGATCGATAGTCGTAGTTGCTTAATAATCAATAAAATATGCAAGGATCCCAAATATTTCTAAACACCATATCGAACTGCGTATTGCATATATATTTGGCGATTATAGTAATAGGCGCCTTGACCAAATGGTGCAATTTTCTATAACTATTGATCAATCCGTGACTCGGCAGTATTTGCTTAGTTAATACTTGACATCTTGTTTAAACTGGGTAATGGCAGTAGTTTCACAGTAGTAGTTTGTAAATAATGTAGTAAGGTTATTCTAGTTCCAATTTTGATGAGCTAACTGATTTAATTAGTACGAGTATTAGATCGAAAGCATTAAGCATTGATGAAAGTGGAAAAAGCGAAAGTGGTATGTAAGGATCGGAGCATATGAAATTCCGTGATCTCTGCCTACCCCAATGGGAAAGAGACCTGATGTACATATATGTATGTATGAGTTCATATGAAAAGATACAATGAAGGAGCAACATACCATGCGTCATAAGTTCGTTAGGATAATATTATGTTTTTGTGACAACAAACAATTTTTACGGAACATATTGTTATGACATCATTTATGATCATTTAATAGCAGCATCTAATTTTGAATTGAAATTTAATGTTTGCGTTTATAACTTGTGTGAATATTAGAAATATATCACATTTCTAACATTCTCGTGCTTCGTAGTTTTATGCAAAAAAATTAATGTTATTTTATGAATTGGTATGTTACTTAATATTTCAATGCAGACATTGATACAATGCAATGAAATGAACACCAATGGACTCTTTTTAATGTTAGATATCGACAGACGAGCATGAGGTTCGCTTGATGACTGACAAATTGAACTTAATATGCAATATGCAATTAACGGTTTTCCATCTATCGAACGGTGGTTCGTATGCCGGTCGGAATTTCGACATTCATCCCAACCATTTAATTCCCAACGTGACCAGACGTATGGAAGACATGCTTACAGAAAATTCGTGACCTATAGGCACGCAATGATTGACCCAATGGACAAATGAAACATCGCCAAAGCTCAAAAACGCGAGCTTAATATGTCCTCTGTTTATTAATGAAAGTCACAACAATACTATAAACAGATTAGCATTTGAGTATTCGACCGTGACACAATCAAATTGGTCTCGGCCGATAAAGTTGAGACCTCCATTCCTATGTACCGAAAACTTCACGTGGCATTATACAAGGTGACACAACTTACCAGGCTTAAAAGAAGTCTGGCGATAGATGACCTCAATATGCATCCAAAGAACCCTGATGTATATTCCTCATTATTTATTGGAGAGTTATCAATATATCATTTTTTTTGTCTTCGGCCAGAATCATTCATGTTGAATCAGCCTCAAGCTAGGTCGCTAATTATTTAAAAGCTCACAAGATTTTTTTTTTATATTATCTCATATTTTATCGAACTCATTGCAACGAGGTCCTAAAGCATTCAAATATTAAGGTCCATGAGCATGTTTTCCCGGGATTCGAACCCGGGAACGCCGGTAATAAACGCAGCCTTCCACTGAGCCACAGAGGCGTTCAATTTAGATGAAGGCTACTCTTTTTTTATCATCACTAATTACAGAGTATATAGTATCATTTCACTATGAATGTGTGTACCTAGCCGATCTCATTGCTTCTTTTATCTATGTATAATCAAAGTGATTGTTCATGTTATATAGTGCATGAAACTTATGTATTTGAATGGCTTTACATCATACCATTATTTGCATACATCATACTACTTAATTTATATAATACAATGTAATTTATCATCTAATTTTTAAGTTACACTTGTCCAAGGCTTTGTATATTTAATTCTGTGATTAAATCATTATTGACCATGATTTTTCTTTTCTTTTTTGCTCAAATATGCGTGTGAACATCCGTGAAGTGATTAAGCCACAGCTGAAAAACAGTGGGGATGAGTTTACCTAAACCACCATACAAGCCCAAAAGCCCATTTTGTCCTATTAATGCAACCATACAAAAGAAAAATAATAATTTCTTAACTATAATATAAATCTTATATAACTTACATGATTAGGTACGTAATATACATAAAAGCGTATTACGTTAAAGTCGGTAACCCGCCAACCCGGGCTTTTGGGCTTGTATGGACGTCCCGCCACTGCGTGGTGCCGCCTCGAATGGTGTGGTGAGTCACCACACCATGCTGGGTCTAGTGGCCTTTTCAACAGCGGTAGTTATACTTCTATTGTAATACCTCTAATCTAGTCATATGAATTCTGTTATTCAATTTGAATTTCATAAGAAAATCCATAAACTGAAGCTGGAAGAGATATCCCTTTATTATGTATAAGGGGTATATCTACGATATCCACGTGTTGAAATTGGCGGAATAAGATATTTTTTTCTTTTGTTAATGTTTCAGATTGGCCCAAACGTCTTACATACGACCACATTTTCAACACTACTAACTATGCGCAAATCCGACATACCTCCAGACCTGTACACCACACTCCGAAGACCAAAGAACATGTAGGCCAGAATTATTTTAGAACTAAGAACCTACTCGTTGGCTTTGCTCATGACCCCTTCAGGTACTCCGTGCCTGTGGCAGATTATCAAAAAGGTGTCAGGTGAGTTACTCTTCTAAATATTTGACGGCCTGGCTCCCTCCTATCAGCTCAATCCTTTGGCATTTCGTAGAGATGTTATATCACTCTGCATCTTCTATCGCATATATCAGTGGTCTGAGGAATTGCGACAACCCCAAATTTCATCCTCACCACCTTGAAGCTTGGGAATTCATAACCGTGCGTTTTCTCAGAAATTTACTACCTCGTACACTTACTCTGTGGAATCAGTTGTCGCCAGCGGTATTTCCGAACCAATAGGACTTAGAAACCTTCAAAATAAGAGCCTAATCATTTCTTAAAGGCCTGCAACGGGCAAAAACGTTATTTGTGAAGATCTCTGTGGTACAAGGTGTAAGTGTAAATTTGGTTAAAAATATTTTATGGCCTTTATTTTCTTACTTACATTTACATAGCCCGGTACGGCTTATAGGTAGGATTTCCATGTCTGGAATTATTTTATATCCGTTGTATGACGTCCGGTATTAGCAAAATATCACTACATAGTAGGTATAAAACAAAGTCGCTTTCTCTGTCCCTTTGTATGCTTAAATCTTTGAAACTACGCAACGGATTTTGATGCGGTTTTAATAGATAGAGTGATTCAAGAGGAAGGTTTATATGTATTATAATAACAGTTTTTCTGTAGTGTATTTAGTATCAGCATTGCAACCGTGCGAAGCCGGTGCGGGTCGCTAGTATTAGATAAAATAATCGTGATATTTTGTAATATCGATGTAATTTGGCCAAATATTTTTG
Source organism: Anthocharis cardamines (assembly GCA_905404175.1). Taxonomy (NCBI): domain Eukaryota; kingdom Metazoa; phylum Arthropoda; class Insecta; order Lepidoptera; family Pieridae; genus Anthocharis; species Anthocharis cardamines. Next base: position 10,652,655 of record FR989959.1, read on the forward strand.
ATTGCCAATGATGTTTTGCCGAGATAATCCATTATTTTCTATTATTAAAATATTTTGATCTAGATAAGAGACGAATTATATTTTTATATTATATTACCAGGGTTATAGATCCTCAACAGTACATGAATAGGACTGAACGCGGTAAGCGTGGCGTGTCCCATCTCTACAACATGCTCTCATGTGCTACCGGATGCAACCCTATCTCCTATAAAGGCTACGGTTGCTACTGCGGCCTCGGAGGGTCCGGTCGACCCGCAGATGGGATTGACAAGTAAGTTCCAGTTATAAGGAACCAAGTCAGCATGAATTTTGGAACTATTTTCATAGATCGTATTACTCCCGAGTTAATTTTTATAGAAGTGATTACTACCGCCCATACACATCTGCAAAACCAGAGAGCCAGCAGGTGTATTCCCGTAACAAAAAAAAAATATTCGCATTTTATTACGTAAATTTATGTAAATTGTCATATACTAATTTCTGTTACTATACTTATTTGCTTTAGACCATCAGCTGCTTTACAGACCTTTTGAGAGGCTCCAAAATAAAAAAAGAAAATTATTTATCCTAATCTTATAGCACGATTCAGGGCCCATGACGTCATCGTCGTCAATTTTTTAACAGATTTTTTTAACCTCAATGATTCTCAAATTCCAGCTGCTGCCGACTCCACGACGAGTGCTACGAAAACATTCACTGTCCGTTCTACACAGTATACTTCCAGCCTTACTACTGGTCGTGTTTCAACCACGAACCTCTATGTGCGCTCGAGAATTTTCACAACCATTATATAAATGGCTGTGCTGGGAGGTTGTGTGAATGCGACAGGAGGTTTGCGATGTGTGTAAGGGGTTACACGTGTCCTATTGGCAGACCCCTGTGCAGGTCTTCGCCATTTAGACTGCTGCAAAACATACTGATTGTGCCTTGACATCTGTCTTCGCCTGGACAAATGAAATCAGTGTGTGTGGTTTCATAAACGTGCCATTAAGATCTGGAGCTGTACCAAGAGTAGTACTATTATAGTCTTACAAGAGAACGTGACAGCCTAATATATTTTATACAGCTATGTCTCGTTCTATCCTCCCCAAGGACTCCAGCAATAGATATGGTAAGGCCCCTGTGTGCCTTCGTTCATTTTTTTCGTTTATTTGACGAGCTCGTTGGCGCTTTCGTTAGAACAACCTGCCGTGCGCATCGATGGGTCGTGGGTTCGAATCCCACCGGGACGATATGTTTATAATTTTCTATATGCATGTTTTCCCCACGTCTGGTAATTGATCGCGTGGGAGTAATATCGAAATTCCGACCGGGTAACGAACCACCGTTACTTGATGGAAAAACCGTGAAGTGCACTTTGCGCGTTTCGGTTTCAGTCTATGTATTTCCGAATGCGCGAAGTAAAAAATAGGTCGACAGCGCATCATTGACTGATGTTCTGTGGCTGTCACCTATCATCAAGTGAACCTCATGCTCGTCTGTCGATATCTAACATAAAAAAATTATAATTAATTACTTCAAGATGTCATGTGGAGCATGATGGATATATAATAATAACATATTATAATGGATGCAGCTCCTTACAAACATTTTGTAAGACAAAAAACTTGGCGATTAAAAAGAGTGGCGGCGAGTTTATTGCCAGTTCTTCTCGTCCGTTCTACGCCCTTGATTTGAGAACTGACAGTAAATTTAAAATTAGAAGCATTTAATTTTTTTTTATTGATGTTCATAAGTGTACATTCTGTTACCTAAATGAATGATTAGAATTTGTGCTTTCATACAGAAATAGTGATTTTAATGGAGGCTCGCAGTGATAAGAGAAGTTTGTAAAGCTTGCCTTTTTATAATTTTAATAATGTTCTAGTCTTTAATTAATCTTATTTTAAACTGTATTCTAAGCTTACAAAAATAGGTACAAATGTCTCTTGACATGCGAATGTTCAAATTATGTCTATTTTGTAAATATAATTTTTATAGATATGTAGGTTATTTTTGTAAACTTTTATAATAGTTACCTATATCATATAATGATAAATTAGTTTGTTGGTAATCTCTGGAACAACCTGATTTGAAAAAAATATTTTGTACTAATATACGTATAGGATTATTTTGATAAAAAACATACTGCGCCGACCCCAAATACAAAAAAAAGGGAACAGGGCAGGAAGAAGAAGAAGAAAGGATTATTTTAATAACAATTTGTTTTTGTTTCACATTAAATAATTTGTATATAAAATGACAGAAAACGGAATTTTTGTTTATATTATATATTATGTAGGTGACCTATGCCTCACCACACCACTGTTTTCAGTTTGTGTTTGTCTGTTTTTAAAATCATAGATTTAAGGTTTTTTATATATTTACTTATTTATAATTCTTCTTCTTAGGTCTTCACAGAGAAATATTCTATGTAATTTTTGGAAATAAATACAATTATTTTAAGAAATATTTTTTTTTTCTACGAAATACTATTAATGTATAATTTCTCGTGATATGTCATATTTCTCAAAAACTTGTTCTTTTTTAGCTGGTAGGTGGAATTTTTCACAGAATTTGGTAGGTATAACAGATATTCTAGTTAATACAAAAAAGTAATAATTAGAATAGTAATACATATGAGTTGTTTAAAATATTTTTATTTTATTGTTTTTTCGTCTTATTGTAGACGTAGTAAATTTATTACAGTACATAACGTAAAGTTGAATTATAAAATACCGTGGCAATTCTTAAGGCAATGTAAATTTCTCGACCACAATAAAAGTGCTAACTTTGAAGAAAAGTTGCAAGAAAGTTTTACATACTTTTTTAACGAAACGTGATCTCATAAGTACCTCCAGATGCCGTAATAGTCTTGATTTGATTCTTAGATTCTTACGTATAAATGGTTGTGCCGTATCCGAAGGTAATAAAAATGATAGTAATTAAAAATTAATTTTCTATTATGGCCTGTGTAATTAATTTCATGCAAAATCTTTGTTGTATGCAAAAAACGACGCCTTAGTCTTTCTTTGGTACATAGTCATCATCTGAACGCGATTTATTGTATTTAGATAGATTTTATCGGAATAATTGTAAGTAAGTATATTTTTGTTTTAAATGAAAATTTTACATGAAGTAGAAAAATCAACTTAAAAGTATATTAATTATTATATGAAAGATACGAAAGAGAAGGATAGTTTAACTAGTACTGTAACGGATTTTGGTCGTTAAGTACAGTAGCCTCTCACTAATCCGGCACTATTAAAAACCAAAGGGTGCCAGATTATTGGAATGTTCGGATTACTGAATTGTATAGAAAACAATTGTACGGAATACAGCATATTTTTGTGTTCATGTCCTACACGTTTTTTTTTATAACTGTAACATATTTTATAATTATTAGTTATAAAATAATCCTTAATTGGAACTGTTTTTGTGCAATTTATATTGGAGAGGCGCGGGCGGAGAGTGCCGGATTATTGGATGTGTCGGTCTATTGAAGTGCCGGAGTAGTGAGATTATACTGTATGTTACTAAGAAACTCCCCTAGTAGAGCACGGGGTAGAAAAATTTCTGTTTCACTGATGATTTTTCTTTATGGTATACCTGTCTTAAAACAATGGCTTTTTATCTTCTCTTGGATTCGATTTAATAATTAGATTTAGAATTTATATACATATATTTAAACGATTGTTTTTAATAAATATGAATGAATGATAATATTTTAATTAAATTTTTAGATGAAGCCGCTACATCGAACAATTTTAATTTTTGTTATATCCATCATTGTAACGCAATTAGTACCTTCTAATGGCAATCCAGGCCCGCCAAACTGTCAGAAGAGTCGAAGGAATGGACAAACAAAGATAGATATAAAATGCATTATTTACTACCCGTATTATCCGTACTATTACACTTATCCGTATTACTACTATCCGTACGGATACTATTATTATCCCTCCTATTATGTGTATGGATAGAAGTTAGTTAGTATCTCTAAATAGTCTGTGGTACTAATTTTGTGATCCTTATTATGTAATATGAAATAAAAATACAAAAACTTTTAACTCTTATAACATGATACCATATCGTGTTTTGTAGTAACGCATAAATTAAATACTTATACGTTAAAAAAAATATATACAGAAATAAAATCCTATTTTATATCGTTTTATTTTTTCACTAAAATCATTTACAAATAATTAAATTAGATGAGTTTACCACAATCTATACTAATATTATAAAGAGGAAAAATTTGTTAGTTGTTACGATTTAACTCAATAACTACTGGACCGACTTTGAATTTTTTTCACAGTATTAATATAACGAGTGAAATTTAGATACGACATTCGAAATATCACTAGTCTTATATCAATATGGCTAAAACAACTAGAGATATGGTAAGTTAATTTTTGTAAACAATTTTTTTATTTCACAACAAATATACATAACTAACCAACAATTGTGGCAAAGTCGGCCTTACACCAAAAAACCTTATATCAAAAATGAAAGAACAAATAAACGCTTAAAAATATATATTTCGATATAAAAAACAACAAAAGTCAAAGAGTCAATATTTTAATGGTCATTTACAGAAATTTAACTCCACCGATGATATTCACGGGACGGCCTTTGTATTTCTTCGAGATTTCCTTCTCAATCTGTAAAGAAAATATAATATCAGAAATTGTGATATATATTTTGTAGTAAAAGCCGGGAGGTGCGAATGCTCGAAGTAAAAAATAGGTCAAAAGCGTATCATTGATGTTCTGTGGCTGGGGTATTACCATCAAGTGAACACCATGCTCGTCTGTCGATATCTAATCTAATATTATAAAGAGGAAAGTTTTGTTTATTTGTTACGATTTAACACAAAAACTACTCGAACGATTTTAAAATTTCTTTCACCAATAGAAAGCTACATTATCAGCGAGTAACTGAATGAATGAATGAAAACTTTATTTGACAGAAACAAATAACTTATCCAACATAATTTTAATATAAAAATACAACACTAAAACAATACTACTGTCAAAAAGGAGGCCGCTCAGCATACGCTGCGTCCGCGCCGTGGGAAACGGACACAACACTGATTTTCAGCGACTTCCTCAGACAATTTGACATTTAGAGCGAACAGTCTGCTTTTTGTATAGTACATCTACCACAGAACTGGAAAAAGAAGTAGAAGTGCGAAGTAGGCGTGGCTCGCGTGCCACAATTTAGCACGGTGGCGCTTAATCGATCACAGACAGCCAAAATCAATATGTTTAGTTTAGTAATTATATATTAGTTCGTTTTAATATTACAAAACGTCGTAAGTACTTTGTGCGCTAAGCCAAAATAACCGTTATCGCCAAGCACTAAGATATATTATCAATTTTAGGACCAGTATGATTGAGCTAGTTTTGAGTTAAATAAAAACAACGAATCGAAAAAAAATTGTAACTGTATGCAGTATTAAATACTCGATTCATTTGTGTGAATTTGGCGACACTCGATCCGATACAAATTATGGCACATTGCACTTCTACTTATTTCTTGTTCTATGACATCTACATTGCACCCGTGCGAGTTTATTTGCACTAGTTTTTAGATTGCACTAGTCGAACATACTCACATTGGCCTGAAGCTCGACGGTCCGCTCCAGCATGCGCGTGAGCAGCGGCCGCAGCCCCGCGCCCCGCTCGCCCGCCGCGCGTCTCCGCTCGCCCTGGGTCTCCGCGAGACGAGACATCTTCTCACAGATCACCAGCTTCTGTTGGAGCTGTGCCGTTAGGACGTCTACGTATCTATGCATTAAAATAAAAAAAAGCTTTTATTGTTTCCTTACTACTAACATAGTATAGTGATAAGACTAGACCAGGGTCGATAATTTTTGGAACCAAAATAAACCAAAATAATAATAAGGGGGAGGGGGGGTTAAGGGTAAAAATAGTTTATTCAAATCGCAAAGTTGTAGGCAATAAAGAGGTCTAAAACTTTTATATTTACACTTTTTTACATAACCTCAAAATTTATGTAAAAAATTGAAATAACCAAGATACTATAATTTCGGTACCAGAACCATTATGATAATGTGTCCTGCCCATCGCCATTTTATCTTTGAAAATTATTATTGTATCTAGTCAGCTGTGTGAGTGCTTTGTTTTGCTGCAGTTAGAAAACTTTTTAGATACGTAAAATTTTGTATTTTCATTTTCATAACCATTCTTCAATTTTAGGTAGGTAATTGCAAATAGTGCTTATTGATTCTATATATTATATTGCTGTTGTATATTCCAATATGTTTCTATGTGTGACCGAACTTGGTAAAGATTTTAATAGAAGTTAGGGTTGATTTTTAATAGTTAATTTCCAAAATTAAACTACATACTTATATATAATAATATTATACAAGACTATTACTATTTAAAACGCAAATATATGACTATTTGTAATTATGGTTTAATGTTTTTGATTTTTAATATTTATAGTATTTTCATGTCTAAAAACAAAATGGTATTCCATATTTAGTTAAATTCCTCTATTATTTAACACCGTGGTACTAACTTGTGTGAGTGTTTGACATTATGCAGGTGTGCGATCTCCGGCGCGAGGAGGGCGCGACTGCCGTCCTGCACTGTGGACAACATGGCCGCCAGCGCGGACGAGCTCTCCGTCGGCAGTTGTTGGATCAGAGAGAAGCTTTGGCTCTCGTTCGATATATTTGTCTCGTGGAGGCGCATTTTTAGGAATGATTCCAGCTGTAATCATTGATTTCACCTCGTAAGGCCCTATTCTAAAACGTTATGTCAAAGCGTAATGCATTCTTGACAACTGTCAGTGTCAAAAAATGGTTTCTTTGACACTGACAAAAAAATCTCGAAACTAGATATATTCATATCTGATTCACGTCTTGGACGTAAAGCCTGTATTTTTGACAGATATAGTTTTAACGACCAAGACTTACTGACATGGAAGTTTAAGTAGGTATTGTTTTGTGTTTTATACTCAAAAAATATAGTCGAGCAACTGAAAATTATTTCATACCTAGTATTATCATACGTTAGGTTTTATAAAATTTAAAAAAAATAAAAAAAAACACAATTCGGTCAGAAACTTGCGTTCCTATGGTTCGCGGATTTGAAAATCCCCGGGATGACATGTTTATAATTTTCTGTAATCATATCTTCCCCAAGTCTGGTCACTTCAGGCATTAAACGGGTGGGAGGAATATCGAAATTCCAACCAGGTAACGAACCACCGTTCATAGATGGAAAAACCATGAAGTGCACACTGCAAGTTTTGGTTTCCATCTATAAATTTTCGAATGCTCGAAGTAAAATGTAGTTCGACAGCGCATCATTCACTATTGTCTGTGGCTGAGGTATCAGCTACCATCAAGTGAACCTCATTCTCGTCTGTCGATATCTAACATAAAAAAGTAAAAAAACCTCAACGAGCTGATCAATGAGCTGGTTCCTAGTAGTGGGGTTGTCCAGCAAGCTGAGTGCCTCCCTCCCCCGCGCCACCCCGCCGCCGACACCATCGTCCTCAACTACTATACCCGACTCCTCGAGAGAGATCTGGGATACTTCAGCTGATAACTCCTGGAACATTCCGTCTCAGTGAAGACTTCATACAAACATATTGTGTACAAAAGAATAATATAATACAAGCGATACGCCCCGGCTTCACACGGGTGCAATGTAGATGTACTGTACTGTTACTCACTGATAATGTAGCTTTCTATTGGTGAAAGAATTAAGATCGCAAGAAACAAAAAAAATTGTGTGTGTGTACCAGAGTACACAGGTAAGAAGTGAAACTTCTTTACGACATATCATTTTTGTACTATTTGCAACTTCACGAAAATGGGGTAGATAAGGCTTAAGCCTTAAGAAAAAAGATTTTATCACTTTCAAATTAATATATTGTTATTCTTATTTCAAACCAAACTTCAAAACTAATATATTGTTGTTATTATTATAATATATTACATTATATTCGTTACGTCACTATACTAAACTTTGATAAAAAAGCAACATGGCGCGTAACCGAAAAACGTGACGATTTTTTTTTACACTGCTACAAAATTTCTCCCATACGTCGATGAAGAAGTTTCACTTCAATAATGATTATTAATGTGTATGAAATTTGACTAGTCTTACTCACGTAATTATTATCAGAACTTAATAATATTAATATAGATGTTAGAATATTAGTTTACTCAAAAATGTCTGATAAAATTTAATGAAATGTGGCACATATGTATATGGACAAATAAAACATGACGTCCCGGCGAGAGTCGAACCCGCAATCAGAATCTATTATATAAGATTGACTTACAACTTCACCAGGAGCGGCGTCAATATTCCCCCAGTCTATTTCTCCACCTGCATCACCATCACCAAAGTCTATTTCAGCCGGAGTGTCTATCTCACCAAAATCTATGGCGTCATCTCCAAAATCTATCTGAAAAGTATAATAAAATAACAGAAACATAATACACATTGTATATCCATTTTAAACAGAAATACAAACAAGGTACATTTGAACTCTTCTGAGAAAATTGATTGATGGAATTAACAAATATTGGAATTTCAATAGATGTAAGGAAATATTTAATAAAATTTTATAAATTTGTAATATATATTCTCATGTAAGCAATTCATTTCAATATGATAATAAGGAATATTAAATAAAATACTGTATACCGGATTAAAACGCGATTTATTATTTAAATTATTTATCCCGACGTTTCGGATGCTTTTCAGCAACCGTGGTCGCGGGAGACTGAAAGATGACAGTTGTCTTATATTTGAAATGTCACAAAGTTGCCATATTTAATTCAATTAAATTAAAAAATAATCTATTAATTTAGGTAACACAATGTACATCTATGAATGTCATTAAAAAATAATACATATTAAATTACTAATATTACTAATATTAAATGCTTCTAATTTTACATTTACTACCAGTTCACAAATCAAGGGCGTAGAGCGGACGAGAAGAACTGGCAAGAAACTCGCCGCCACTCTTTTTAATCGCCAAGTTTTTGTTTTACAATAATTACATATTAACGCCATCTATTCCTACGGAGTTGATATTTACTGTAATTTTCTATATTATGACAATATTGACTAACGGTGTCCTCTTGTTTTTTAGTATGTTGGATTTGGGGCTTTAGATTTTTAATTACTGGATCCCAGGTGTTGGAAAGTCTCAAACCATCTTCTCTATTGAAGTTAGGATGTTTTTTAATTTCAATAGCCTCACGTACTAGTCTGGGAAAGAATCTACTTTCTTTTGCAAGGATTTTTGGTTGGTCGAAACGTATGTAGTGGTTTGGTTTATCCAGAGTGTGTTCACATACTGCTGATTTAGAGTGACGTCTGTTTTTGATATCCGCAATGTGTTCCTTAAGTCGGTTTGAAATGCTACGTTTAGTTTGCCCAATGTAGGATAAACCACAGTCACAATCCAGTTTATATACACCTGAATCTTGCAAAGGAATATTACTTTTTATTGGTCTCAAGAACTGTTGAATCTTCTTGTGTGGCTTGAAAACTGTATTAATAGAAGCTCGTTTTAAGATTCTTCCAATCCTGTCTGTAACACCCTTCACATAAGGCAGGTAGGCTGGTTGACGTTGTACTGTTTGTGGTTTATTACTGTTTCTGTGATGCTGTGGAGGCACCCGCAGTTTGTTGTCACGGAGTACTCGCTTAACATGCTGCAGTTCCCCGTTGAGGTGGGCAGCATCACAGAGGCGGTGGGCTCTCTGAAACAAACATACACCGACAGAAGAGAGTTGGCAAGGGTGGTGGTGGGTACCTTATGTGAAGGGTGTTACAGACAGGATTGGAAGAATCTTAAAACGAGCTTCTATTAATACAGTTTTCAAGCCACACAAGAAGATTCAACAGTTCTTGAGACCAATAAAAAGTAATATTCCTTTGCAAGATTCAGGTGTATATAAACTGGATTGTGACTGTGGTTTATCCTACATTGGGCAAACTAAACGTAGCATTTCAAACCGACTTAAGGAACACATTGCGGATATCAAAAACAGACGTCACTCTAAATCAGCAGTATGTGAACACACTCTGGATAAACCAAACCACTACATACGTTTCGACCAACCAAAAATCCTTGCAAAAGAAAGTAGATTCTTTCCCAGACTAGTACGTGAGGCTATTGAAATTAAAAAACATCCTAACTTCAATAGAGAAGATGGTTTGAGACTTTCCAACACCTGGGATCCAGTAATTAAAAATCTAAAGCCCCAAATCCAACATACTAAAAAACAAGAGGACACCGTTAGTCAATATTGTCATAATATAGAAAATTACAGTAAATATCAACTCCGTAGGAATAGATGGCGTTAATATGTAATTATTGTAAAACAAAAACTTGGCGATTAAAAAGAGTGGCGGCGAGTTTCTTGCCAGTTCTTCTCGTCCGCTCTACGCCCTTGATTTGTGAACTGGTAGTAAATGTAAAATTAGAAGCATTTAATATTAGTAATATTAGTAATTTAATATGTATTATTTTTTAATGACATTCATAGATGTACATTGTGTTACCTAAATTAATAGATTATTTTTTAATTTAATTGAATTAAATATGGCAACTTTGTGACATTTCAAATATAAGACAACTGTCATCTTTCAGTCTCCCGCGACCACGGTTGCTGAAAAGCATCCGAAACGTCGGGATAAATAATTTAAATAATAAATCGCGTTTTAATCCGGTATACAGTATTTTATTTAAATGTGTGATACTCGCGTTAATAAAAGACAATATTAGGAATATTAAAACTGAATATTTACTTAGAAGTAAATTTAAAAATTATATCTTAGGCTGAATTTATCATCTCTGTAATATGAATATATCACAATATTAGGATAAAAAAAAGGGTTCAACAGATTACACAAAAACATAAAAATCACAATAAAAATACAAAATTGACCAAATAGTGCAATCCAAATAGGTACCTGATCCCCGCCACCCTGCTGTACATCATTGACTTCTATGTGTATGGGATCAGCTTCAACACTGAGCGGTGCTTCACCATAAGTCCACTCATACACAGTAGTGTTGCCGTGCTCAACTACAAACTGTAGCAATGGCAACACTTCTGATGAATCTTCACCAAGGATGTACTTTGTGAAGGCAGAATAAAGTTCTATACTTGGCCGGAGGGGTTTAAGTGAACTGCCAATCTATGAAAGAATGGTTTTTATTTTATTCAGTTTCCTAGACAATAATAATAATAAATAATAAAAATACTCAACAACATACGCACACAAAATAAAAACAGACATAAAAATACATTATAATATTATACAGTACAAAGGGCGGCCTTATCGCTTAAAATAGCAATTTCTTCCAGACAACCCCGGAGAAAAGTATCAGAAGAATAATACATAGAGATAAAGATAGGTGGTGCAAATACAAATTTAAAATAAAACAAAAAACCAATAAAACGTTACATACAATTTTGAGAAGAATAATAAATAATTCCTACATAATTGTAAAAAATGATCCTTGATCATTATTTTGAAAGAGACTTTAGATTGCGCACTTCTTATGGTTCTGGTAGTGTTCCAGAGCTTAATAGCGCAATCTGCAAAGGTCACTTCATCTCCTGCCCCTTCAACGTAACAAAGACTCACCTTATCATAGATCACAGGTAATTCCTGCAGTCGCTCCATAAGTTCTTGTTTAATCTTATCACCTTTAATACCAAGCTGCTTACAAAGATTTAGAAACTCAGTCTTTGCAGATGCTTCACTCTTTAAATAGTCACTTTTTTTCTTTTCACATTCCTGAAATAAGTTATTTTATTTAAATGACTTAATTGTAGCAACATCTATAGGTCATTATATTATTTTCAAGTTATCATTTTCAAAACACTTTATTTTTATTGTTAAGTGTACTAAATCAATATTGAATCTTAGGTCTGTATTCCAAGATAAGACAGAGGCTTGAATCTAGATTTGAGACTTGTGTTATAACTTTTTCTTCAGCATTTGACATTTTGACAGTTCTCTAGATTTCTACTTGAGTAGCTTCTTGGAATATAGACAAATTTATATAATAAAAGAATACCCACAACTTGTATCTGCTCCTCCTTAGCTATTTGTTTCTTTAGCCCTGGTATTTCATAGCTGATGTTTCTCACCAACATCTGAGATGCCTCAGCTAAATACAGATTATCTCTTTCATAATTCTTTACAACATCAAGCCAATCCTTCATTCTCTGTGAACCATATCTACCAAAGAGGTTTTTTGTATCTGCCTCTGTTTCCTTTAAAATCTCAATAATTTTCAGACAGTGGAAATAGTTTATGTAACTACCAGATAGTAAAGCTGCTATATCGTTGTGTATAGGCATATCTTGGATGGCATTGTTGATTTTTTCCCTAATGGGAATAATATTCTTTTGCCATTCTTTATTTACATGTCTTCGACTCACTAACCAGTCTTGAAGCTTACCGATATTAATATCAATCGGAATATTACTTTCCTGGAAATGTTAATACATAAATAACCAGAGAATAATGGTAGAATATGTTATCTCCATTAAAAATACTTACATCCATCGTGAAATCTGTTGTTATTCAACCAGTCACCTTCTCAATATTTTTCTATTATGCCTCTTTAATAGGAGAATGTTTGTTAATTTAATACAGATATAAAATTATTGTTTTTTCGTAAAAAACAAAGATTGAAGCTTAAGATATGTGACGTGTAATTTATTTACAAAATAGACGTTATTGACACTTCAATAAATGACCAATCACCAATGTTGAATGACAAATGTGCCATGTGGATGACAGTCCAGTGAAAGATTGTCTGTCACAATTAATGTCAACTGTCACAAGCAGCTGTCTATGGCTGGACATTATAATTTGTGGCTTCTAGGCCTTTTGGCTAAGATAAAAAAAACATTATATAGTCTAAATAATGACAATGGATGTATTTAACTAAAAATGCATAATCACTGTATACTGGCAGAATCCATTACAAAGGAGAATTACCAATAAAATAAAAGAACTCAAAAATGGTCCAATTATTATATTCAGATGATGATTTACTAGATCCACGCGGCATGATTGCCCCTTTTTTTTTTTTTTTTTTTTTTAACCTGGAGAAACCCTTTTTACAGGCCCCCGCGCCGGGGCATAATGGTAAAGTGACGCGGGGAGTGTGGGGGTCGGGTAAAGTCGTTCCCCAATACCCACTAAAACTCCAGGGCCCCACAGCTGACTATAACACGGGGAGCCGAGGGACAGCATAGCCATTTCCCGAACTCCCCATCAGCCTTGTCGCTTTGTGAGCGACCCATCTCGGACGCGCTTAGCGCGTCGATACTGCCACCTATTAATTGTGTTGAGACAATTAAAGTACGTCCTCAGGGTAGAGGGGCGCGCGCAAAGATGCGGCGCCGTCTCCCTGGTCTCCTTCTCCTGCGCGGGTCGGCCTCCGGGTCTTGTTCCCGGAGCCGCTCCGCGTCTTCCTTTTGTAGCATGACGGACTCGCAGAAGGCGTAAAAAGCCCTCCACGAGCCGTCGTCGTCACTATCCACCATCTTGTGGATGACAGTGGGTAGCGACAAGTCTCTTCCGATGACAGCCTGTAGGGAGGCCCTTTCGGCACTCCATGCCGGACATACTTCAAGAGTGTGCTGCGCCGTATCCTCGGCGCAGCCACACTGATGACAGATGGGAGACGCCTCTATCCCGGCGACTCGGTGCAGGTAGCGGCCGAAGCAGCCGTGCCCTGTGAGCACCTGCACGAGCCGGAACGAGAGCGCCCCCCACCGTCGGTCCATCCATTTATCTAGGGCCGGACGAATCGCTGAAATCGTCCGGTGACCTGCTATGTAACTGGAATTATCAAGATGGTCCTTCCATTTCTGGAGGACCCGATCTTTCTCAACTCCCCTCCACTCCCTGATGACGTCGGGAGGAGGTTCTAAGCCTCGTCTTCTGAATTCGTTTCTTTGCCAGTAGATGCTGGCCAGCGCTTCCGCGTCTATGTGCCAGGGAGGTGTTCCCGCAAGGACGCACGCTGCATCGCATGATACCGTGCGATACGCCCTTGCGACCCTTATTGCCATAATTCTTTGCGCCTGGCGCAGCATGGTGCGATTTTGAGCACACAGTCCGTCGGCCCAAATTGGGCACCCATAGAGAGCCTTGGCGCGAATGACTCCGGCGAAAAGCCGCCGACAGCCCGCGCCAGGACCCCCAAGGTTCGGCATTATTCTTCGCAGCGCCATTGCCGTGCTGTTAAGTTTGGGAACGAGCGCCTTGAAATGTTCCTTGAAGGACCACCGGGAGTCAAGAACGAGCCCAAGGTACTTCAAGCTCGACCCGACCCCGATGTCCACACCGCCTACGACAATCTTTGCACCCGCAGGAGGAGCCCTCCTGGGGCCATGGAAACAGATCGCCCCCGATTTCTCGAGGGCGACCCGCAATCCGAGATTTCTGATTTTTGCAACCACGTGTGCGACACCCGCGGTTGCTAGGAGGCATGCCTCTCTAAAATCCCTTCCCTTTGCCGTGACGAGGGTGTCGTCCGCGTAGCAGATGACCCCAACGCCCGGCAGTAAGTGGCCCCTTAGCACCTTGTCATATCCGATGTTCCACAGGAGTGGTCCCAAGACTGACCCCTGTGGAACACCGCACGCAACCTCACGTCTTCCCCATCCGTCTTTACCAGGGTAGACGATCGAACGACCTGTTAAATAAGAGGCAATCAGCCGTCGTAAGTATGCCGGTACACCGTGGTATACGAGCCCTTCTTCAATGCCCTTCCATGGCAGGGTGTTGAAGGCATTGGCGATGTCCAAAGACACCGCCAACACCACGCCGCCCTGTGAGATGGTGTCCTCGCACAGGTCCCTAAGCCCAGCGACCGCATCGATGGTGGACCGTCCTTTGCGGAACCCGAATTGGGTATCCGCCAAGTCCGGCCCGACTGTCGTTAGGTGTTTCACGACGCGGGCAGCTATGACACGCTCTAGGAGCTTGCCCGCCTCATCGAGCAGAACGATGGGCCTGTAGGACGATGGCGACTCTGGTGGTCGGTCGCCTTTCTTCAGCAGGATCAGCTTCCCCACTTTCCACCTGTCGGGGAAGCTACAGCTCCTTACGCAGGTCGTCAACAACTCCCTGAAACGCTCATTCAGTCCTTGGTTTAGGGCTTGCACCCAGACTTTCCCTAATATCCCGTCCGGACCGGGGGCGGTGTTCTTTCCCTGCAGCTTAAGAACGGCTGCACCCAGTTCGCCGGCTGACACCTCAGGAATTTCTTCCCCCAGTGCCGCCGCGACAGGCGGTCCGTCCGGGATGGAATTCGCCACAGTCGGGGCTGGGAAGAGGGTCGAGACTACTATTTCTAGCAGAGCCGGCTCGATGGTGGAAGTGAGCGGCGGGGCCCAGGGGCGCAGCTTACTCATTATGAGCTTGAATGGCCGCCCCCATGGGTCTTCCTCGAGCGTTGAGAGTAGCTCTTCCCAGGCCCTCTCTTTAGATTCGCCAATCTCGTTGCGAAGTGCTCTCTTGGCCTGTTGATAAACTTCGTATAGCCGACGCTCCTCCTCCTCGTCTCGTACGACTCGTCGACGTCTCCTATACCTGGAATAGCGACGCCGCGCCGTCACGCACGCCGTTCGAAGGGCCGCGAGTTCGGTGGACCACCAATATACCTGCTGGCGCGGCGGCGCAGGGCGCGTGCGGGACATCGCTGCGTCGCTTATCTCCCGCATCACGTCTCCGAACCATTGTGCCTCCTCCTCAGCCGAGGTGTTGTCTGGCCTTGGGCACCACGCTCCGACGATGGAGGCCTCTAGGAGGGCGTCTTTGAAAAAGTTTTTAGTCAACTTAATGACACCACTCATGTTAGTTATCCACCTTTCGTGCCGTCTGCACAGGTTTCAAACTTCCACCACAATTTATGTTATTCACCCTTCCGGGCTTCAAACATCCCTCAAGTTTCTCAAACATTGATCACAATTTATTATAAAACTTTTAAAAGCGAATAACACATAGTGACCAACCCGGGAATCGAACCCAGGACGTATGCTCTTACGGATGAACGTGCGACCGCAAGGCTACATACGCTGTTGGCATGATTGCCCCTTCCCCGCTATAGGTTTATCATAAACATCTCCAAAAAAGGAAAAGGGGTACGGAAATAAACTATAATTTCGGTTTAAAAATTATCATAAATATATTTAAAATTTTACATGATTTAGGTTAATAATTAAAGGATGGATAAGAAATGAAATCATACAATAAATTGACATCTATTTATTCTCAGGATTCATTTATTTTCCGATGATTGATAACAATTAATACATATAAATATAACTTTCTATTATATACCTACAAACATAACATACATAGTTATCACAAACAACAAAATACATTCTGAAACAAGTTTTTTCTAGTGATTTTAAATTACACTCTTATATTTCTATTGCACAAATACTTCATAAATATTATAGTCATTATAATGTTACATATTCTTAAACTTAAAATTTGATCGATAGTATTATATAAAGTTTATTTATTAAAATAATTTCATATTCACTTACTAATTTTACTTTCACCAAGCTGCCTTACATACATCAATACTTTTACAAAATAATCATTTCGCATTTTTATCTAACTTACAAATCTCTATAGCTTTTTTATATATATTTGAATATATGAAATCTCTAAACTCCTAAGGCCTTCGACTAATCACCATGAAATATATGTATTTGTATATATTTATATATGTTTTTTTAATGGAGAAAGTTTTTATCCTATACGTTTTATAGTAACTCGCTATCAGTCATCTAGTATTAAAGTATATAATAATGAATTTGATATATCGTTTAATTTTATCAAAAGTTAAAAAATCTTATCTTTTCAATTTAAATAAGAAATCTTTACATTATCTTTTTTATATTGTAGTTTATTTTTTAATTTAATTAACTCTTATCTCACATCAAAACTATAAATGGCGAAAATATATTGTGGAACTATGTAAATATACTTAATAGTATCATAGTATCACTTGACATTATTAACCTTTTCCAGTAAATTGGCAGTAAATAACTACTTCATCAGATGTACCATTTGGCAGCTGCAGTCTTCATCAGATTTTACCTGAAATATAAAGTTTAAAAACATTTATTTCAATTTAGTATTAATAGGTAAACATTGGGGAGTACCACCGGTGGGTCGCATTTAATTGTTTTTCCAATTAAGTACTTTCTCCGCCGAGGTTAAATATCTCGTCGTGATCGTAGAACCATCACCATCAAGTGAACCTCATGTTCGTCGGTCGACATCTAACATAAAAATAAAAAATATATATAATAATATATATGTGCACCTACTCCTTTTGGCGTTACTTTACACAAAAATGTTTTTGGTGGGATTTAGATGCAGGGACAGAATACCGGTTACTATGGGAGTTATACCGGTATAATAAAAGTTTTTGATAATATTCTTTCGTTTTTAGGCATATTTACTGAAACAAATTACTGTGGTAAGTTTATGTGTATTCTTTAAAACTAATATCATGGTATGGTATTAGGTATTAACCGGTACGGTACGGTACATATATGGTATTAACCGGTTTCAGTCCCTTTTTAAATGTATTCTTGGTTCTTTCTAACTTCTTAGTTCACTCACCATCAAGAAGTGATGCAAGCCGAGTCCCTCAGCCCGCGGCCGCTGCTCGGGGTCGTGTGTGAGACAAGACATACAGAACTCCTGCCCCTCCTTCGATAAGGTGTCGGGGATGTGTGGCCGCCCTCCCATTCCCACCACGAACATTATCTGGTAGTTGCTGTCGTATTCCGAGAACGGACGCTGAAAAGGAACGCTTGGTTCAACAATATGTAGAAGTTAAGTAAAACACATTTTTTTTTTTAATTTTTATGAGCACTTTCAATAAATAAATGATATCATAGATATTAAATGTTGAAAATTTTCATTAGGGGCAAAAACCTTTTGAAAAATGTCACACACAGCGATACATCGCTCTTCAAAATTCGTCGAGAAACGGATTGATAGATCAGACAAAATATTTAATATTCAAACACTCAAAAATTAACGTTAACATAGAAATTGTTTGTATGTAAAAGATTATTTTCCTTACATAGCAACGATAACAACACCATCTAGTGAGATACTCATAACTCTACTAGAAGTGGGCATTAATTCAACAGCTTTTAACCGTCCGAAACAGCTTGTTTATTTAACGCAAAACCAATTGAAATTTATTAACTGTTACTCTAATATTTTCTACGTAAAATCTGTTGACATTACTGCAAACCAGTTAATAACGTTAACTACTTTTTTAACAGGTTATCATTTTGTAATTAACAGTTTACACAAAACCGTCAACGATCCAACACTATGCCCTACTAACGTTATAAATACAAGTGTTTGTTCATTTTTTCTTCTGACGCAACGGAACAACGAATTGACAAAATGTTTGCATACGAATAGGTTAGAGAAAAAAACGAATGACAATGTTACTTTTTCTATCAGGAAATTATAGCAATTCCACGCAAGCCAAAGCAAACCCGGACGGGCTTCAGTAGAACCCCTGCCATGCGCATCGATGGTTCGTGGGTTCAAATTCCACCCGGACGACATATTTATAATTTTATGTAAGCATGTTTTCCCCACGTCTGGTAATTTCGGGCATTGATCGGGTGGGAGGAATATCTAAATTCCCACCGGGTAACGAACCACCGTTCATATATGGAAAAACCGTGAAGTGCATATTGCGCGTTTCGATTTCAGTCTTTACATTTCCAAATACTCGAAGTAAAAATTATTAAGACAGCGCTACATTGACTGATGTTCTGTGGCTGAGGTATCACCTACCATCAAGTGAACCTTAGACTCGTCTGTATATATCTGACATAAAAAAACATAAGATAGATAAACATACCTTCCCCGAGGCCATCTCAGTGACCACGCAGCCCAGCGACCAGATATCAGCCGCGCGACCGTGACCAGAGGACTTCATGAATACTTCGGGTGCCATGTACGCTACGGGAACATAACACAATATTAAAACCGATTATTATTAATAATAAATAATAATAATTGATTTACAGGTTACAACCAAAAGTTGGCCAGTCTTCTTCTTCCTGCCCTGTTCCTTTTTTTTATTTGGGGTCGGCGCAGTATGTTCTCGTTTTCCATTCTCTCCTTTCACTCGCCATATCATCAGTCACACCTCTCAAACACATATCATTCTTCACAAAGTCAATTAAAAGTTGGTCAGTAAATGAATTAAAAAAGGCAGAAGGTATTTTAAGGCCGCCAATGCGCTTAGGTGTTCTAAGTTTGAAGAGTTATATCCTTATTAAATATAATAAATAAAAAGCCTTTTATTTCCTTGATATATAAAACATAAACTTAATCTAATCTTACAAAGGTTAATAATCTGATCTACTTTTTTCTGATCTCTTTTTTTTTTTACTGAATATAATAATAATGTTTTTTTTTTTTTAATATATTTATTAATTAATGTTATATGAAGAACCTCTTAAAAGAGTGAAGGAGGCCATCCTTATTAATCAACCATTAAATAATTATTTACACCAATAAATGCATATTGGAAAAAATGTGACTTATGTGATTTTTGAAACGACCGATTCAATTGTAAACTTTAAAAGATTAATACATACCCTGTGTTCCAACAAAGCCCTGCAGCTCGCCGGGCGCGGTCGTGTTCGCTCGGATCTTCACCGCGCACCCAAAGTCGCCCAGCTTCAGGCAGTGGCCCTCGTTCGTAAGGAATATGTTGCCGCCTGAAACATACATATACATCACGCCTCTACTTGGAGTAAAGATCATGAAATTCATGTCACAAAGTTGCCAAATTAACGGCATCTATTCCGAATAAAATAAATCGTGTTTTAATTCAGTATACAGTATTTAATTTAAATGTGCGATACACGCGTTAATTAAAGACAATATTATATTTTATAATAGTATAATAAAGGTTAGATTTCAAGGTCAACAGGGACAACAAATAAAAAAGCTAGTAAGCATAATTTACACGGAGCCAACACTGGCTGCCAATAAGACTGGCAGCCAGTGCTGGCTTGGTATTGGCCTTGTGTAAACAGTTTTTCAAGCCAAGCCAGCGCTGGCTGCCAACGCTGGCGAGAATAGAGCGACCGTCTATTTTTCTAGCCAGTGACCTCCGCCCGCATACCCTTCGACCCCCGCGCCAGCGTTGCGGACACGTGTAGACGAGTCTCGCCAGTCACTGGCGAACGTCCGTACGGTGTGTGTTCTTTGTTGTTTTATTTACACCAGAAGAAAAAATCCGTGAATGATTGGCCGCGTCTAAACAACAAGGGCCAGGCCAACGCTGGCTTGTCTGCAGACTGGCGCCAGCATTACTGGCTTCGTGTAAACTCTGCTGTATACACACTCTTGATGTCCCGATGAGCGATAGATCTGCAGTGCAGCTCGTGCACCGCGCTAAGCAGCTGCTTGGTGTACCGGCGCGTGGTGTGCTCGGCGAGCGCGCCGCTCGTGGCCACCAGCGCCTCCAGCGAGCCCTCCACGCACAGCTCCATGAACAGCAGCATCTCCTCCTGCGAATGATAGACGTCGGCTGTGTCACAAATAGTCCTCAGTCGGTGACCCATTTCCTGCACTGCACAGGAATTCTCTAACGTAAAAACATAATTATTGTTTAAATATGTTCTATCAGTTCTTGTTTTTTTTGTACTTCTTTTATTTTTTTATTAAGTGTATCCTGTGAGAGTTTTGTGAAATAAAGCTTTTTCGTTCTTTCTTTCTTTATTTGTCGACGGAACGTGACATCTGGACTATCAGCTATTTTACAAATATAACAAGTAAAAAATTAACTTAATTTGTCTAATCTAGTCTAGAATTAGTATATAAACACAAATACAAAAATGTGATGGGACAGTTTCGTCCCGGTGGGACTCGAACCCACGACCCACGCCGACGAGCCCTACAACAGCACAGGCTCACCCTGTGCAGCTCGCAGCCGTAGTAGCGCACGAGGTGCGGGTGCGTGACGCCCTCCAGCACGCGCAGCTCGTTGGCGGCCCGCTGCAGCGCGCGCCGGTCGCCCGCGCCGATGTAAGTACAGACTCACCCTGTGCAGCTCGCAGCCGTAGTAGCGCACGAGGTGCGGGTGCGTGACGCCCTCCAGCACGCGCAGCTCGTTGGCGGCCCGCTGCAGCGCGCGCCGGTCGCCCGCGCCGATGCTCAGCTCCTTCATGGCCAGCACCTGCCCGCTCTCCGTGTTCACCACCGTGTACACCTGCACATATGTCCGACACCTCTGAACAATCTAAACAGTGGCGGCGTAAGACCTATATTTTATGGGGGCAAGATTGATTTTGCGCCCCTGCCAGCGCAAAAAATGGCTTTTTAAGTAATGCATAAATTTTCGGGGCGCGAGGCCCCCTGAGTCGCGAGGCCGTAGGCCCACATCGCCCACACCTTACGCCGCCACTGAATCTAAATAAGGCACCATTCAAAAAAAAATGGACGATACGAATATTTTTTTGCAAAACGTTGATAACCCTCTGCCGCACATACGGCAATCTGACACATTAAGGCTAAGGACTCACGGCGCGGTTTTCACCCGCGCCCGCCGCGGTGGCGGAATGGAGTTTTATTTTCAAAACTCACGAAACCGGAGTTTTGTGCGGTAACGCAGCCGCCGCGGTTGCGATTATTGCCCGCAAACTTGACGGTTGATTATCGTAATACACATCGCCCCACCCCCTCCCCCCCGCTGTCCACTGCAATCGCCCGCCAACCGATCGCAGAGCGCGCGGGCGGACCGCGAACCGCGCCCGCCGGTACAAGATAACCGCCGGTGCAGCGGGACCCGCAAACAATCGCACCCGCCGCGGGCGTAAAACGCGTCGTGAAATGTGCTTTAATTTTTTACATAAATATCTGTATTCTACAAAGGCTGCGGGCCCGCAACCGCGGCGGGCGCGGGTGAAAACCGCTTCGTGAGTCCTTAGCCTTAGGCGGTCAAAAATCATAAATGTAAAAATAATTGTGAATATGTGCTAATTAAGATCCCTGACTAGACTACCTATCTACTTAGTAATTATACCTAGAAATGAAAGACCATTGAAAATAAAATTCACTATTAATACTTATATTTTACTTCAAGTGATGGCATATAATTATTCGATTAATATTAAGCACATGCATAGTAATTAATCACTGTCAATTTCGTCATTATCATTAATTGTTTCTTCGTCCCCATCATCAACAGCTGGTTCTATAAGAGATACATCTAACATTTCCAACTTCTCTACAGGAAAAGGTTTTCTTTTCCTATTATGGCTTCTCCTCTTAGATGCAATAATTGGATCGGATAATAATAAAATAAATAATACTAATAATATAAAAAAAAATCGGATAATAATAACAATAGCTCTGGGCTTGTGTCAGCTTTAATTGATTGGATCACTCTTCGTATGGTTCATGAGGAGCTGTCTTCAAAAGATTTTGCGCAGACCTCTAGCTTTATGCACCTTTGATACACTTTTTGCACTTATAGTACCTTCTGGTCCGGGAGCCAGCAACAGATTTTCATGACCAAGTTCCTCTCAAGCGGTAATTAGTAAAATGCATCAGAGTATAGTATTATGAAGCCTCGTGAACGTCAGCTGGCGCTCGGGTGGGGGGATGAGTGGTTGTAGCCTCCTTCCTTAAGTGGAGCAGCTGACGGGTTTTCCACCAAGATACAGCCAGCTGACCTATATATTTATCCACAGTTACATATAAGCTATCATCAGGTAAATTTTTGTTTGAGAGGAAATCACGGAAAATAATTTTTTTTTTTTCATGTTCGAGACACCAGCTGACGTATAATACACTATGTTTTAAGCAGCTGATTATTTTTTTTCGTTGAGATATTGGATTAGCTACAATTTGACAATTTTTTAGCTGAGAGGAAATGAATGAATGTATTTTTTTTCCTTCGTGCGTGGGACCGCTCATCCCCCCCACCCGAGCGCCAGCTGACGTTCACGAGGCTTTATAATACTATACTCTGATGCGTCTGACGAATTATCTCTCGAGAGGAAATAATTAACCAAATTTGCACCTGGCTCCCGGACTATTCAGCTAGCAACACCAAATCGTTTTTTAACCACTCAAAATTGTTTTTCATGAATCTTTCTATCTTCCAATTAGATTTCTTCCACTTTTGTAACAATTTTGAAACACTTTTAGAACAGTTTTAATTTTACTTTCACTCTGTTTTGTCTGGTTATACTCACTAAACTTATCTAATATGTAAGTAGTTATTCATTCTATGCACTGAGACGATGATGTTTATAAAAGTTTTCGCGTTTTAGCACTAAAACCAGATCCATTTTTTTAACGGATAGGTCCGAGAAGCTCGGTGCACTCCGACTACCTGTGAAGAAAAGAGTATTGTGTCACAATGAGTAGGTATGAGTTCCTAGAATTTACAATACTAACGGTCAACAAACTCGCACATGTAAATTTCAAGGACAGAAGACGGTACTTAGCGGAACTTTTTTTGTATGCCTAAGGTTACAAAATTTTTAGAAGATAAATAGGACAAGTATTAAATTTTCAGTTATATTAACTAGGGTGAAGTAATGTTAAGTTTTAATATTGTGATATAACAAACATACCTGTAGCTTCCATATCCATAATGAACACTGAGATTCTTGCACGAGATGAACAAAAAATACGTTTTGTGGCTTTCGTGTTTCGTAAGTAACTAACCGTCCACTTCACGAAGCTTACCTTTCGGACCCTCGGGTGCTTTTGTTATAAACTTAACAAAGAAAATGAATGGCTAGCTTAATCGAATGACTATC
The DNA here is from genome assembly GCA_905404175.1 of Anthocharis cardamines. Classification (NCBI taxonomy): domain Eukaryota; kingdom Metazoa; phylum Arthropoda; class Insecta; order Lepidoptera; family Pieridae; genus Anthocharis; species Anthocharis cardamines. The sequence goes on from FR989959.1 coordinate 10,676,530, forward strand.
CATCTCAAACAATACAAGGTATTTTAGACCTTATGTTCTAGTAGAAATAACTATTTTTGGCCGCCTAAATGGGTCAGATTGCCGTATGTGTGCCGGCCTAAAATCCCCTCACCCCTCAAGCCGCCATAACGGGGCCCACGGGATCGCGGTAGCGTGCTTCCGCGAGCACCCGGCGGTCAGGCCAAACGGCCCCCCTCAACCCGCTTATGCATCCTTCCCATGCTCAACATGGGAGTCCGGGACGGTTTTTGTCAAACTTGTTGACACACAACTAGTGTTAGTTTTCCGCCTTACGTGCCCTCTGCACATGTTTCAAACTGCCACCAGGTTTTTTATGTTATCAACCCTTCCGGGCGTCAAACATCCCTCAAATTCTCAAACTCTGATCACCAATCATTTCCACACTTTTAAAAGCGAGAAATACTTAATGACCAACCTGGGAATCGAACCCGGGACGTATGCTCTTACACTGTACACCTGCACATACATGTCCCAACCCTCTGAACAAACTAAATAAGGCACCATTAAAAAACGATTGACGATAGTTTTATTGGGAGCGATGGCAGAAGAGTTTTTGAAATGAAACTTCGGAGCTACTGCTCCATCCAAGTGTTAATACATGACTGATTTAATTCAAGTTAAATATACAGAGTAAAGAGTCTTATAACTGGACGCTGTTAAGCAATACAGTGTCAACCCACACGGTTGCCATTTTGAGAAAATTGAGTTTGAAGTTTTAATCAGGTTTTATAAAATTTCTTTTAAAAAATATCAGAAATAATATACTTTTTTGTAATTATTATAAACTATAATCATTTAATATAATAATGTTGATCAGGATAGTGTCAAAATTACGACTGGTCTTTCTAGAGTTTACAAATATTGATGAGTTGTTCGTGCTTGGCCCTCAAATGGTAAATTATGACGCAATCATTAAATCACAATAGGGAATATGCATGCATTTTTTTTATATTTTTTATCGACTTGTTACATTATTTTACCCTAATAAAAAATATAAATACTCTTGGCAATGTCCAAATTATTTTTTAAAATTACTTTGAAAACATCGATAAAATTTGATCTGTTTAAACGCGGCCATATTTCGCGGGCTTTGGATGATATCACATTACACGCTCAGTGACGGATAGAGTGAGGTAACTATGGTAACCAGTGTTTGACGCCATCTTCGATGTCAATGGACGCCATTGATAAATCGCTGCCGATAAATGACAGAATGTGTAAGGTGACGTCACGTTTTGTTTCGACCAATGGTGATGCGTTTTGCAAACTTGAATTTCTCTCCCTTATTTTACACATTTTAATTAATATTTTTTGCAATTAAACACGAACTAAATAAGAAAATAATTGTTTAGGCATAATATCTGGGCCATAAGGATTCAAGGGAAAAAATATCAAGTAAATTTAAACAACATGCATATTCCCTATTGTTTTGGAACACTTGGAAAATAAGGCTAGACCTTTAATGAATAAACTTTGAAATCGCACGAGATATACGTTTCGCATTCGCGATTCGCAGTACATCATGTTAGGGAACAACTAATCTTATATTCACATTGATTTCAAATGTTTAACTGAAACATTAAATCAAAAGCTAATTAAGTGTCTTACCGCTACGACAACAGAACCACCAGTGCAATGAAATGTAACAATTGATGAAATGACGCACAATATCTTGCATTACCTCCCCGCTAAGAAACAAGCCCCACTAATAAGCTCACCTTTCCAAAAGTGCCGGCGCCGATCTTCAACCCTCGCTGCCACTTAAAGGTGAGCTGTCGCAGCTTGGGCTCATAGCAGTGCACGGCGGCCTCCAGCACGCGGCCCACGCGCCTCGCACTGCGCAGCTTCGTGTCCCGAGCTGTGTCCAGATGCTGGATTGCGTCTAGTACGCGTTTGCTGTGACCTGAAAACGGATATGAATATATCTATTTCCCGATTCGTCTATGTAACAAAATAACTATTAAAATATCGGAAATAATCACGAAAAGAAAATTAAAGTTATAAGAAATTAGGTTCATAACGCCTCCATCTTCCGCAATTAGGGCGTTAAACGGGTGGCAGGACTATCGAAATTCCGACCGGGTAACGAACCACCGTTCATAGATGGAAAAGCCGTGAAGTGCATATTGCGCGTTTCGGTTTCAGTCTATGTATTTCCGAATGCTCGAAGTAAAAATTAGGTCAGCGTATCATTGACTTATGTTCTATGGCTGAGGTATCACCTACAATCAAGTGAACCCCATACTCGTCTGTCGATATCTGATATAAAAAAAAAATATGTATAGTCTTAGCCTACGCGCATACTAGAGCCTCTAGTGGCGACCACAGCATAGCCACCGGTGGCCGCCACAAGCTACGGGCGTGATATTACATACATTTAGCAGTGGCTGATTCGTGGCCACCGGTGGCCGCGTCTAGAGGCCACCAGTGGCTCTAGTCTGCGCGTAGGCTTAGTCTCAGTGATAGTATAAAAATAATATATCAGGGACTGAAACCGGTTAATTTTAATTTTCCAAAATACGTGCCTGACTGAGATACCATGAAATTAGTTTTAAAGAGTAATACTCACTAAACTTACAACAGTAATTATTTTCAGTAAATATGAATAAAAACGAAAGAATATCAACAAAAACCTTTATTATACCGGTATAACTCCCATAGTCAATTAACCGGTATTCAGTCTCTGTAATATATATTTTTCGTTTTCACTACAGCTGACCACGTGTCCCTGTCCGATTTGTCCCCACGAGCTGCTATATAATATGTATGTAGATACAAAACTGATAGTTACAGGGTGTTTCCGGAGTGCGGCAAAGCGGAGGGGGCGTGTCCTGTTCGGTGGGCGGAGTCTGCATCGCTTCTCTGTTGCTCGCGTTTGGGACCGGACTCTGCAAGAATTATTGAGCTTTTATTAACTCGAGTTATATTTAAATAAAATAACAAAAAGAAAGTCAGCAAATCAGACAACTGTCATCTCCGTCTGCCCGTGACTGGAAAGCACTCGAAACGTCGAGATAAATAATAAATCCAGTGAAAGTTATTTTATTTAACCCTTTGTGCCATAGTGGCACTCTTAGAGTGCCACCTGTTCTAGAACCATTTTTTGAGCAATTTCGGATGAATTTAAAAAATAGTTTTGTGTTTCCGCATCAGTCATACATATATTCATAACTGAAAATTGATGTGCAATAATTAAAAATCATGGATGATTTTGTTTCTCAGTCACATTTCCGAAGCTAGTCGTAAAAAATCCTAAAGATATGCTTTTTATAAATCTCAACACCGTTTAAAAAACTTGCCCTTCCTCCCTATTATTGATTAATGTAGCAACGGATACTAACCACAAATCTAATCGTGATTATTGACACAGGCATATGAGATTTTTATCTAGTTGCAAAATCCAAATAAAATTTAAACAACAATAAATATTTTGTTGTTGTTTTTAATCCCCAGTTATATTAGCTTTAGGTAAGAAGACTCACATGCAATCGTAGCCGGTGCCTGTGTGGAGGCGTGGGCGAGAGCGCGGGTCGCGAGCCGATCACGTGCGATATGCAGCCGTCCATTAGTTGCTTTAGATCCTGAAAAACAATCTCTTTTAAATAAAATTCTTCGGCCTGTAGCGACATCTATAATCTGCTACAAGAAGCACACTGCACTTCGGTCGGTCAGCAAGCAGAGCAGTTCTCTCCTGGTCGACGCAGCAGCTAGTTTCGAACACTGCAGCACTCCGACTCACTGGAGCAACATGCAGCATCATCGCACTCAGTTCCGACTCACCGCGAACTATGCGACATCCGATTCCGACTCACTGGAATCTAGGGCAACCTAGCAACACTCAACACAGCTGTTTCAACAACTCGATCGACCTCCGGTCTTCGGGGGAGAGAACTGTAGCGACATCTATAATCTGCTACAAGAATCAATACAAAAAGACGTCTAATCCTGAATCGCGCTATATAAATATTTTGTAGCGCTGAGTATATATACAACATCTCGACATCAACCACTGGGGCCTTAGGGCCGGCCAGTCAGTGGTTCGACTGGTCGAGGATTCTCCCTTTAGCTTGGAGGAAGAGCACACCTCACTTCCTCCAAAGACCTTATTCATAAACGTGTTATAAGCTTGTTAAAAATATACAACAAATAGAAAAAAAATTAACCTCAAATTCTTCATCAGTCAAATGTTTGGTGTTGTAGGGATCACACGCCAGCATTAGGAACTCTAAACCTTGGCTCGCCCATCTGTCAACAACATATAAATTTAATTTAAGTATTTTACTACCTTTGATTTGAGGGGCAACAAGTTATTGGATAGCCACTTTCATTTTTGATCTTAAAATAAGTATAGATAATACGCATTTCATATATTTTCCCGCCACTTATCTATTTTTTTAGAATGAGAAGTTAATACTCGAATGTCATTAAATTAAATTTCATACATATTTGCGGCGACTTTTTTTTAATTTTATATACTTTCCGTATTCTTTTTTCGAATGTAATATACCTTTTTCCGCGTATGTTTGAGGAAATAATAATAATATCAAAGAACATAGATTTACATCGACAGGTCCATACTAACTTTTGGCACAGAAAAAGTAGTTCAGCTTTTGACCTGTAGAGCGCGCGGCAATGTATCGGTGTGACACACACATCTAAGCAGTCCGCTGACTCCTCCCCTCGCGTTGTCTCGCTTGCTCTTACGAGCGGACGGCAATAACGCTCTCAGTATAAACTCTAAGGCATCAGACCCGAAACATCACGCGCATTGCGTGAGAGCGAGAACGCAACATTACCCCAAGCACGGAAAAGCATCTGGGTGCGAGAGAATGCGTGCTATTAGTCCAGCGTCAGAGTGTGCGTTCACACGGATACATAGCAGCGCTGCGGTGACTGGGGTAAGAACTACTTTTACCCCAGAGAAACCGTGCCAGGAACTGTTCTTCAATGTAAATCTTTTATTCTTAGATAATATTCACCTGGGCCGCAAGCCCCGGCCGCGGTCGCAGCGCTCCACGACGAATATCATCCAGCAGCGCGCGAACTCGATGACGGCGCGCGCGATCCGCTTCGCCCACTCCGCCTCCTCCGCAGTGGGCTCCTCGCTCCACTCCGTTCGCTCCGGCCTGCTCGGTTCCGAGCCGGAGAGAAGCGATTCTATATTATTTTGAGCCTGAAAGTATTTCGCACCTTGAAAACCAAACTGATACCACGCGAAAATTGTGTTTTTTGGGAAATCCTGTTTATTTCTCGGAATATTGACATAGTGACACTTGCTCTATCTAGTGGCATAAATTTGACCTTTTGAAGTTGTCTTTGCATTTTGAACACGAACAATAATCTCACCAGATGGTGTCGATAGTTAAAAATCGTCGGTTTGATTTTCAAGATGCGATTTGGAACTTAGAGCGTTCTTATTATTTTAATAAAAAAAACACTAGTACATGTTTTCCCAAAAGTAATGATATATACAGAATCATATTTTTTTTATTTAATTTTACGTAGATAGAATTTTACATAATAAAACAAGACATGCCAATTTAATACAAATACAATGAATTACAATCATCACTATCCCTTAAAAATGTGACAACATAATTTTCCATAGTACAAATTATATGTGACTTTGGTTTATAAGCTAGGAGATCATATGTTTTAGAAGTCAAGTTCTTCTTTATACACAGACATAGTAGCGTTTGTTTTAATTCATCAAAAACATTATAAATAAAAATTTAAGTGTCTTTTTAAACATTGGTGTTTGTTTTGACGACAAAACGCCGTTATAAGATCGAGATTTTTTTTAGTCCGCGGAAATCTTAACATTAAAAATATGTTATGTTTACATTTATAAATATGTAATTATGACTTACCAAATCTTTAAAGCCAATATCATCTAGCACGCTGCCGTCTCCTTCTTCCCCAACGCTCTCACTACGCATGAGTCGCACGCGGCGTGGAGCAGTTGGCCGACAGATCGGGCCACAAATCGGCGCCTCAGTCACAAATCGGTGCAACTCTTTGTGCATCTGACGAGAGAAACATATTTTTAAACTTCTTTAAACTCAGTGTATATTTTCACAAACTAATTTCATGACAACTTTATTGAGGATTTTAAGGTAATACAATAAAAAACCCACCTATCCGTAGAAAAAAGTAGAGCTGGCTAATTATGAGCAAAAAAAATAATTTAATAAACATCATGTTTTCAAAGATATTATTCATTTCGAGGTCGGTAAGGTCGAGTGTAAAGAATATGCAACTTTGTTCTACAGATAGTTTAAAACATTTTTCTCAGAGAAAGCAAAGCAAAAGCAACCGATACATCACCGATAAGAAAACACAGCTGAAATAAACCAATGACATCCAAAGCCGCGTGACACTAAACAAAACAGAATTTCTTTAATTCTCAAATCAAGTCATATTTTGGTAACAAACGAACAAAAACAAACACAATCCACAAAATAGCGCCAACCACCAAACTCTACCATAGGCTCGAAAGACTCGTGAATGAGATCTACCATAGGATTGAAAGACTCGTGAATGAGAACGGTTTCGGGCCGTTTGCGCCTGAGCGGCTCCGGGCGCGCGCGCGCGGGCTGGAGGGAGGAAGGTCGCAGGCGCCGCGCGCGCAGTTCTCGCTGCTGTTTGAACGGCGCTTGCGCGAATTTGTGGATTTCCAAGTGTAGCTGCGAAAAAAGTGCAGGCTTGTATGCGTGCATGCGGGCGTTCGGGCACGTGCAACTTTAGATGCAATATTAAAGTGCATAACGTAGTCGAATGCTCATTTTTAATCAAAATTATTGAATCATATGTTTATATGTTATGTATTATTCTAGACCTTCATAAATGTTTATATGGTCTAGACACTAGACCAATGAAAATTCACTGTCAGTTATAAACTAGTTGAAGTTTACTGCAACAAAATAAGAAATGTCGAATTAAAAAAAAACTTATAATAAAGACAAAAAAAACGAATTAACAATAAAAAAAATTCTAGTGCTAGGACAAAATTAGGTGACTAAGTGTTAAACAAACTAAAGCACGGTCGTTCATCCTAAAAGTTCTTAATCATACAATCAGTGGCGGGCCTACCATACAAGCCCAAAAGCCCGGCTTGCCCTATTAATTCAACAATTGAAAGAAAAAAAGAATGCCCTTATCGTAATTATATAACATATCAATTGAAACAAAAAATATTTGAATTAATAATTTTATGCACAACTATATCGAAATTATATTTATATTTGCGCCATCTTACGAGAAGCGTTGAATCGACTCCCACAATATTCAATATGCATCACGCGATACTAGATATCTTGCGAATTGCGACGAGCTCAAGCGGAAACGTTTCGCTTCAACTCGTCGCGTCGTCGTGTTCGGTCGTTTTCTTTCTCTTTCTGGCATATTGGGTTGTGGATTGGAATGCCTTTCTGACAAATTTTTCATACAAAACTCAAGATAAAAAGCTATAAAATTATATAAACAAATCTAGCGATTGTATGGAGAACGTAACCCAGGCTTTCGGTGTGAAGTTAGTGCCAAATTGAAAGAGTTGAGTGTTATTTCAAGTTTGTTATGATTGTTTTTTGCTTTAGTTGAGTGAGTGATAACGAACGCGGTGCATTTTAGTTTTGTTTTGTTTTTATTATTATTTATTATGAGTCCGTGTGAGGATTTGATGTGTGTGCAAGTTTTAAAGCAGCAAGATAAAGTAAAATCTTTAACATTTCAACAAATATTAAAGCTACTTACTTCGTCAAAACCAAAGCCCAACTTGTGTATTTCACAAACGATTAAAGGTCATAAAAGGAATTTCAGGTCAGTTTATAATAATAAATGGATTGTTGGTTGTTCAGATACAAATAAACTATATTGTTGGTGTTGCATATTTTTTTCTTATGACAAAAACGTTTTGAATACATCTGGTTATTACGTTTTAATTAATTTATCTGGAGCTTTAAAAAACATCAGAATTCTCAAAAACATTGTAATTTTGGTAAAAAACGAATTGAAACTTCATTATCTCAGCATAATCTTCATATCGTCAGCTATTAATTGAAATTACTAATCATAACTCCCGTGTTGACCATAATCGCAGTATTTTTCGAAGGTTAGCTAGCTCAACAACTTATTGTTATTTAGAGGCCACGATGTATGTAAAAATTCATTTAACAGGGGTAATTTTTCGGAATTGGTTTCATTACTTTCAAAGTATGACATTGTTTTAGAACAACATCAACAAAGTGGCAAATCGGCACCTAGTTATTTATCAAATAAAATTCTAAATAACATAATCTATTCAGTAGCCTCATTCACTATTTCAATCATAAATTGAAATAGAGCTTAAATGTGTAATTTTTTGTCTAGTAGTAATACCTTCTGTGTGTTTTATTAAAATCGTTTATTAATACAACAAGGCTTGGGAGTTCACCACAAAAAAGGTAAGATAAAATATAAAAAAATTGTCCAATTTTTTAGGAGTCCAGTTTTTGGGCTTGCCCTGCATTCAAACCCTAGGCACGCCACTGCATACAATAAGTATTTGTGAAGCTAGACCAACAAGAGATTGTGTTAATAGGTTACTTTATTCGGCATGCTATTGCAATCAGTTATTTTTTTGTAGTTTAACTTTGTTAAATTATCATTAAGCATTGTAAAAGCTACTAAAATGTACTGTTAGTAAAATTCTACAAAACGGAGCACATTAAAATTACCTTGTGTAAGTAAAACTAAAAAAAAAAACAAAACAGGACAGGTTTCTTGTTAGAAATATCGAATTACTTTAAGCATAAGTTGAGGTTCAGGTCCGGATAGTTCTACATTGGTTGGAAACTAGCTGGGCTGCAATCTGTGTCCAATATATACAGGGACATCGTAACTTTTTGACGTCAGTAGCTTTAAGCTGTTTGAGGGTTTAAAGGAAGATATCCTTAGGTTGTGCTGAAGGAACATATTGCTTAGTTTTACCAAAGAATATAGATATACGTAGAAGCACAGGCCCATACAAACTTTTAGTACAGATAAAGTAGTTCTACTTTTGACTTGTAGAGCGTGCGGCAATACATCTAAGCAGTCCGCTAACTCCTCCTCTCGCGTGGTCTCGAGAATCCAATATTGCTGATTTGCAGCAGCATCTCACACAAATCGTATGTTTCTCCGAAGATATCTCCTGGAATTTAATGGTGTCCAGAACCATAGTATAGTCACCTCAAAGCCCAGTTTGTAGACCTGCAGCAGCAGCTCGCGGACCCTGGCGTTGAGGTTCTCGCGGGCTTCGCGGCTGATGTCCGAGTCGGAAGGCAGCCGGCTGCGCTCCAGGATGTGCTTGGTGTGCTCCACGATACAATTTCGTAGGGCCATTAGACTGTTCTGAAATATACCAAGTTTCATGGTTTATTGTGAAGCTTTCTTTATTCTTGGTGGGAGGATATCGAAATTCCGACCGGGTAACAAACCACCGTTTGCGACGCTTAAAAATAGGTATAACATAATAATTGTCTATTCTAGATAGATATTCTTTGACATGTTCGTTCGTGCCCTCGTGATAACGATACCTAAGTGCCTCAATCATTGGCGTAGGTGGGAAGCGAGTCTACCGATTATAGTAGACTTTTTAGATCCGATAGGTGCGTCAATGGGAGATCTAAAAGGATTTGAATTTGAGGCTGGCCAGCCCTTCAGGCTCCCTCCCCTCCTACGGCAGCCCAAGCCAAAGTACGTGTCTTGCAGGAAACGCTCTTAGGCGTGTCGTAGCAAACCCCCAAATTTCAAGTCTGAGCTACAGTGCTCGCCACTCTTGTCCGCGTTAAGCTGTAAGCCCATTACACAATGAAAAAAATAAGGTATAAGAGATAAGGAATAAGGAACAAGTAATAGCGGAATCCAGCGATGGCAGCACCGTTAATGAATTCCTAATTCAAAAATAAGGAATAATAAATAAGAATAAAATTGTTTCTTATTTCTTATAGCCAGCCAATCGCAGGGCATTTTCCAACAATTAGGTAATGTTTTTAACCGACTTCAAAAAAGGAGGAGGTTCTCAATTCGTCTGTATGTTGTTATTTTTTTTTTGTATGTTTGTTACGCGATAACTCCGCAAGTAATGGATGGTTTTGGATGATTCTTTTTTTGTTTGGTAGGGGATATTTCAGAGGTGGTCACATATAATTTTTATCGGTATTGGTTTGGTACTTTTTTAGGAAATCAACAATAACAAAAATTTACTTATACGTAGATGATGTTTTGCTTTGTGTTTCTTATCACGGCGCTGCAGCTGTCTCATTTGAGCAGCACGCTTAGTGGTAGGTCTAGTAAATTATTATCTAAGGATTAATGAACTTAGATACATACACTTCCTACAAAAATGTTGAAAAAAAAATATTTTTAAGCAAAAAACAAAAACCGACTTCAAAACCACAACTTGCACTAAAAAGTAAAAAAATAATATTTTAATTACTTCAAAGCATTATTTATTACCAGTTATTTTTGGAGTCGGTGCCAGCCAAGAAGGACAGTTTAATCCTGCTTTTGCAAAAAGTTTTGGAACTGTATGGAGCGGCACCGATTTCAAAAATAACTGGTAATAAATAATGCTTTGAAGTAATTAAAATATTATTTTTTTACTTTTTAGTGCAAGTTGTGGTTTTGAAGTCGGTTTTTGTTTTTTGCTTAATTGACACTCGTGCTTCGTGCACACACCAGCTGCAGGTATTCAACCGCTGTGATTGGTTGAATATTGTAGCCTATCGCCTATTGTGTTTTGGTTGCTGTGCTATTCCTTATCTCTTATACCTTATTTTTTCATTGTGTAATGGGCTGTAGAGGCCACTAGGGTCAAAAGTGAGATTCCGAGATACAGAAAAAATGGAGGCTACTCACGAATATCTGCGCCTTGTGCCTGCTGTGCTGCGGCGGCAGGCGGGCGGCCAGCGCGCGCGCCCACTGCGCCGCCTGCAGCGTGGCCTCGCGGGACCCCGCGTAGATCGTCTGCGCCTCGCGGCACAGCACGTACACTACGTACCTGGAATGGATTGACAGGTGACCGCAATTTGTACTGACTTTTTTTAATGTTAGACAACGTGCCCCTGCTTCACACGGGTGCAATCTAGATGTACTAAACACAAAAAAGCCTATGTTACTCGCTAATAATGTAGCTTTATATTGATGAAAGAATTTTTAAAATCGGTCCAGTAGTTTTTGAGTTTATTTATAACATACAAAAATTCAAAAATACAAATCTTTCATCTTTATAAGTATAGATATAGATATCGACAGACGAGCATGAGGTTCACTTGACGGTAGGTGATAGCCACACAACATCAGTCAATGATGCGCCGTCGACCTACTTTTTAATTCGAGCATTCGAAAATCCATAGACAGAAACCGAAACGCGCAATGTGCACTTCACGGTTTTTCCATCTATGAACGGTGGTTCGTTACTCCTTACATCGGGCAATTTCAAACATTACATGGGCCGGAAGAATATCGAAACTAAAACACCGGCAACACACTCGCGACTTCAGAAGTTCAGGGTGATTATGGTGATCAGGTACACCAGTAGTAGCTCCCTATAGAAAAACCGTCCGAATGATGGAAATACCTTGAAGTACAGATGCACGTTTCGCTTTAAATAATCTAGGCACATTTTAGGTTGACCAAGTTAGCCTCATGCTCGTCTGTCAACTATGACATATACAAAACGAAATTTTCATTTGATTCATGGATTTCTGAAATCTTTTTTAAAATTAACAAGTTTCCAGTATCAAATTTACAATTATCTACGTACCTCTGAGCGTCACCATCAGTATTATCGTTCAACTCCACACCCTTGAGATTGTGGAACTTCTCTTCATACTGCTTCAAAAGTCTGTTCAACTGGTTGCACGCGATATCCCTGTTCAGAAAACAAGCTCATGTTATAAAAGCTATACCAATCTGGCCTTGCATGATCTTGCCTTTAAAGAATTACTTGTGGCTACATAATTTATAGTCACATATAGAAACGTATAGACGCTAGAGGTGCAACAAATGAGTTATAGATAGTTCAACTCATCTGTGCGCGTGGAATTATGTATGAAAAAAAAAAATCAATATTGTATATATACAGTGACTATATGTGCTTAACAAGAGGTACAATCTAGTACAAAATACTAATACAGTTATCTAAATTGAAATAATATTTTTTTTTTATTTATTATTACATATAATTTATTAATATATTATACCATACTCCCATCCTTTTTTATGATTTTCTTGCACTAGCAATAACACCTATTTTACCTCTTATTCCTGTTAATGTATTTTCATAATTGTATTTCTTATGTGCACTAAGGCTGTAAATAAATAGATAAATAATCTTCAGACACACTTCCTTGTCAAGTGCGTTTCAATGTAACCTCAATGACGAGCGACTCAACAACAAAGAAAATGTATACGTATTGGGCAGTTTTACCGTGAATAGTGTCGTAAACAGACATCGTTATCACAGGGGCACGAATCATTTGTAGATTATGTAAATAGATTGAACAAAATACATAAAGTCTTTTGAGAGTACCTAACCTATACATACATTGGGACATTTTGCAGCGTTTCTGCATCAATGGTAACAATGCCTAGGTTTTATGCCGATAGGAGGAGGCCGATGAATTAACATCTTAAGAAAATAAACCAGGTCAATTCCTGACAAATTGTCAAAATTTTATTAATTTTAAAATACGTATGTAGACCTTTTTGAATAGTACACTACTGGCACAAATAAATAATCTCAGAGGGCGCGTAAAACTAAGTATTACATACTAATTGTCTATTCTAAATAGATATTCTTTGACTTGTTCGTGCCCTCTTGATAACGATGTCTAGACATAAACTTACGCAAAAGCGGGCGGCGCTAGTTTCTTGGCGGGCGGCGCGCGCGCAGCCAGCCGTGACGCGAAGCCCCACTCGGCGGACAGCGCCGCGCGGCTCATCGCCTCCTGCAGCGACATCGTGCGCAGGTACGACAGGTACAGCTGGGACAGTCATCATATATTTAGCTAGAACTCAGTTCGCGTCGTAAACCAAAAAACGCTACCTATCTGAGGGCCTAGCACGAACAACTTTGTATGAAATTTCAAATGATTTCTCATACAACTGAAAAATGGACGATACGAATACTTTTTCGCAAGTTGTTCGTACTAGGCCCTCTGAAGGGCCTTACAAATAATCGACATTTTGTAAATCAAATAATTTATTTTAGACCACAGATTTTATTAAAATTATACATTTTTTCTATATAATAATCTTAAGTTAAATTAGTTATCTTTTAAATTAAAAACCAAAATATTGCAGTATTTTATATGGATTTTTAAATACAGTACAATCTCACTAATCCAGCACTGTAATAGACCGACAGGTCCAATAATCCAGCACCCCCAAATAAAAAACAGAACTCAATTGAATTATTTTAAAAGTATGTAAGATATTTTACAGTTATAGAAAAAACTACACGTTTTTAACGTGTATAAAATGCATAGATTTATTGAAGTGAAACTACTTTATCGGGGTTGGAAAAAAATTTAGTGTAACATTTTTTCGTTACGCGTCACATTTTTCCGTTACGCGCCATCTTTGAAGTGAAACTTCTTTATCGACGTATGGGAGAAATTTTGTAGCAGTGTAAAAAAAAAATCGTCACGTTTTTCGGTTACGCGCCATGTTGCTTTTTTATCAAAGTTTAGTATAGTGACGTAAAAAATTTAATATAATATTAAGAACAATGATAAAAGAAGTTTCACTTCTTACCTGTGTACTCTGGTACACACACACACAATTTTTTTTATTTACCAGTGGAGCCGGCAAACAAGGTCCTGCCAGAATGTTAGCTTCAAAAATATAAAAATATTTCTAGATTTGAATATGCTATTTTCCCACTTCTATTATATAGATTAGCACATCAATTATACAATGCTAACTTATTTTAAATTTAATTTCCTGCATATAATTTTGTTTCTGAATTTTTCACATATAGATTAAGGAAATAAAAGCACTTTTTTATTATCTGTACAAAGTTCCAAAGCACTGACCTGTGTGGCAGTCTCGACGGTCGCGTCGTAGGTCTTCAGGATCATGAGCAGGTCGCGGCGCGTGGCGGGCTCCACGAACCAGCCGCGCAGAGCCGCCTCCACGTTGCGCGCGAACGACGCGCGCGTCTCCGCCGCGATGTCCAGCCCCTCCTTCAGCTCGTGAATTAACTGGGGAATTCATAAAGAATTCAAAATCAACGCGTTGATAAGATTGAGAGGGAGGCACTTTCTTTTTTTTTAAACGGGCCAGGGGCTCACGTGATGATAAGTGAATATCGCCGCCCATAGACATATGCAACACCAGAGGGCTTGCAGGCGTTTCCGACCAGAGCGTGTTCGGAAATGAGCTGACAGTACTATCAGTACTAGATGTCCGTTCCAAAATACTTTTCAGCATGGCTGTTACAAGTGAAACATATCACTATTATGTTGGACATTGGTCCTATGGAATTACTGACTTCCGGCTGTCGAGACTGTCAGCACCGAGGTAGTGCACAGTCAGTATTGTATATGGCCGCGTCCCGTTCTGTGTTCGGTTTGATTAAACTTGGATTACTGCTCGATTATTTTAAAATTATTTTTAAAAAATTTGCGTCTTGTGTTAACGCAAGAGGAATGGAGTGTGGTAGTATTGAAATAATCGGCATTCCGTATGTAAAGGCCACTAATACACTGAAAGATGCGTTCGGATTTAACAGTGGCGGCAGCACTATCAGTAAAATAGGACGCGCAATTACCAGTAAAACCAGCGTCAGTACTGACAGTATGGGCAGTTTATTTCTGAACACGCTCAAAATAAACGCGTTGATATTAAGATTGAGAGGGAGACATTTTCTTTTTTTTTATAGAACAGATGGGGGCAAACAAGCCGGGGAGTCATGATGATAAGTGAAGCCTATAGACATATGCAACACCAGACGACTTGCAGGTGCGTTTCCGACCATTAAGGAATATCTAAGCTCATTTTTTGAAAAACTGGTTTATGACAAAACATTTATCAGATTTTGCAATTATTTAATAACCTTCTTTAGAAGCATGGCCTTTTGGGAAAAAATCCAGTTTGCTCCCACTAGTTCTCAAAAGTATCAAGTGTTTAACATAAATTTGTCCTTCAAGCCGGACTTGAAAAGGGAATAAAGATTTAATTCATTTTTAACTAAATAACTATGTTTTTTTTCGGTTAAAGACATTTATTTTCTCAAAAGATTTAAATTAAATCATTTTAATTTAAATCTTTCATTCAATATCAATTTTAACTTAATATAATTAGCGCAGCGAATTGACGGTATATTTGTATAATTTATTTTGTTTTAGTTATTGACAGCGAGTAAGCGTATTTGGTAGGTAGATTGAAAAAGTTAACAATTATAATTTCTTAAGGCTTATCCATAGTGAATGAAGATAGCGGAATTTATATTTATAAAATTATATAGAGTGTATGAATGTGTGTATTAGCGAATAAATGTTTTTTATGTATTTTATATAAATATTACTGTTGTAAGATTAATTATTATTTTTTACCTAATACAATTATGAGTGCATTTATTATATTTTTATACTATGCTTTTACTTGATACTTATTATTTTATCTTGTACGGTATATTAATGAAAAATCCTTTAAAATGTGACTTTTTTTAATATGCTTTTCCTCTATAATCCAAAATATACCTGTTTGATAGTGAGGCAAGATGGTTGGTCTGGGCGTGAGTCGACTCGCAGTGCAAGGTAGTCATGCAGTGCTTCCATGCAGATGCAGTTCAGCAGCAGAAAGTGGTTGCGGAATGACGGCAGTTGCATCGATATGCTCTCTTGGCACCAACAACCGTAACTAAAATAATTATACACAAGTATACTTGAGGTATATAGCGATAGATTTTTTTCCTGACACTTTCAGCCTTTCGCTTTTTTTTCGTTTTCATAACAAAAAGGGAACTACTATACAAAAAGGCAAAGCTGTGAAACAAAACATATTCGAAACACCGGACCAGACGCGAAGCGTAATTATTAGATCTATATCGGAACACGATTAAATGAGCCATACACGTTTCCAACACCTTAAACTTCATATCTAAACGTTAAACAATGATTAATTTAATAAAAAGTAATAGTTAAAGCTGAGTACTAATTTTTTATATAACGTTAAAATTATTTTTTTTTTTTAAAATGTGTTAGCCTGAAAAAATTGCTAATAAAGCATTAGTAAATAAAATTAATTTCATTACACATTTCTAGCAGACAAGCTGTAAAATTGCACTAAACTTGTGGTCCGGGAGCCAGCAACAGATTTTCATGACCAAGTTCCTCTCAAGCGGTAATTAGTAAAATGCATCAGAGTATAGTATTATGAAGCCTCGTGAACGTCAGCTGGCGCTCGGGTGGGGGGATGAGTGGTTGTAGCCTCCTTCCTTAAGTGGAGCAGCTGACGGTTTTTCCACCAAGATACAGCCAGCTGACCTATATATTTATCCACAGTTACATATAAGCTATCATCAGGTAAATTTTTGTTTGAGAGGAAATCACGGAAAATAATTTTTTTTTTTCATGTTCGAGACACCAGCTGACGTATAATACACTATGTTGTAAGCAGCTGATTATTTTTTTTCGTTGAGATATTGGATTAGCTACAATTTGACAAATTTTTAGCTGAGAGGAAATGAATGAATGTATTTTTTTTCCTTCGTGCGTGGGACCGCTCATCCCCCCACCCGAGCGCCAGCTGACGTTCACGAGGCTTTATAATACTATACTCTGATGCGTCTGACGAATTATCTCTCGAGAGGAAATAATTAACCAAATTTGCACCTGGCTCCCGGACTATTGCATGAATTTAGCCCGCATCCGGAATAATTGCATAATATTCTTACCGTCTCAGTTCGTAGATATTTTTCGCGTTTTGTCCTTTGTCACCTTCTTCCGACTCTTCATCCGTGAAACCGTCAGGCTGTTGAAATATTTTTATTAGAACGACAATCGAAAAAGTATTCGAATGGTCAATTCAAGAGAAATAATTTGAAATTTCATTCAAATGACAGTTCGACGATACGAATACTTTTTCGCATGTTGTTCATGCTAGGCCCTCAGAACAATACAGAAAGGCAAATAAATTTAATGTTAAAAACATTTCCTTGGACCAAAGCTTACTTATAGTTAATATTTGAAATAATTCTACACACTTATAAGAAAAACATTCATGCTATGGCATTTATATACCTGTGGTTCCTGCAGCGTGTGGTAAATCTTATGTAGTAGGTTACTCCATATCTTGTTCATGAACATCATGCAGCGCCGCACGCCCGCCGTCTTCAACATGTCGTTGTGGTAATCTCTACAATATGAGTATTATTATAGCATACACATACACACACTATAGTCTGAGAGAAACGCATTTGACGACATCCTGCAATACTTAAGTTTTGATGATGTTATAATTACATATTTTATTAACTTAGTTAGTTCACATTCGGACGTCATATTCATCTCACCCCATAAGTTTACTTCACTTCAGTATATAATAATAAATTATTATCCCTTTATATCTTTAGCTATTTATATATTTATAATTTATCCTAACCCTGAACATTGGTCCTTCGAGCCGGATATAGACCAGTGACCAACATTTATTTGGAATGGTATGGGCATGTTATACGAGAGCAAAGAATTTATTAAAAAGAAAAAGGTTATGAATTTAAATGAAATAACGTTAATTATTTATTCACGACTATATTATTTACCCAGACGTTAAGAGTGCATTTCAACAACTTAATAAATAATTAAGTGAATAAAATCGCTTTTTAATTCGGTAATAGTTATTTCATCTAAATTGAAAACCTTTTGAATGGAAGTGCGATTGTTTTAGCTCGATTGTTCCTATTTAATTCCGCAGTCACTTGTATGAAAATATGGAACAGTAGCAAATATTGTCGTCTCATTCCAATACCCCCCCCCCCCCCACTCACCGGTAAGCGGACACCTGCTGTCGGTCCAGCAGCCGCAGCTGCGTGAGGTCGTGCAGCGGGCCCACGTCGAGCCCGTCCCCGCGCACACACTCCTCCAAGCCGCTCTCCGCAGACGAGCTGGTGTCGGTGGTGCTGTATATCTCGGGGACTACTATCTCTGGGGACGCGTCGCCGGCTTGATCTTTAACAATGTCATATCTATGTACTGATTGCGGGAAGATATCCGAAGATATGGCATTAAGGTCATATTTATTTATAACTTTTTTATTTTCGAGCAGGTGAGCTACCTGATTACAAGTTACCACAACCGCCAATGGACATCCGCGACTCAAATTATTGCGTGCGACTATTGGCTCTTTAAAAATATATAGGCTCATTTCTTAAAACTATCGATTAATAATATTGTTTTTCTTGTTAAGATATTTAAAAAATATCATTTCGGTCAAGCAGGGCACGGTAGTTTTGCCTGTAAAGAAATATGATCAGTGAAACAGACACAGAAACGTGTCTGCCCTATGCCCCACAACTCGGAAATCTACATTTTACTATAATTATTTATTTTACATTTTTCCACCCAATTTGACGATTTTTTTTTATATTAGTTATCGACAGAAGAGCATGAGGTTCACTTGATGGTAGGTGATACCTCAGCCACAGAACATCAATCAATGATGCGCTGTCGACCTACTTTTTACTTTCGGAAATCCATAGACTGAAACCGAAACGCGCAATATTCACTTCACGGTTTTTCTATCTATGAACGGTGATAAAATTTGGCGAAACCATTCTAAAATAAAAAAAAAACAATAATATTATTTCTATATACTACGTATATAAATAAATACCCTTACCAGATCTACTGTAACCGCTATCCACCGTGTCCGTTTCCAATTTCCCCCCACTTCCAAGAGATTCGCTTCCGTTGTCGTTCTCCTGACTCTTCTCCTGGTTATCAGGCTCTTTCACCTGCTCCTCCGAGCTGGAGTCCTTCTTATCACTGATATTGTCTGACTGTGCGCTCGCGTCGCTGTTGTTCGAGTCACTCGTATTTGAGTTGGCATTAAAACGCACTTGACAAGGACGTTGTACATCTGAAGATTTCCTAAAAGTGTGATGGACAGTTTTTTATAAAAAAAGTAGTTACAAATAAAATAATTTTCAATAACCAACTGCTTTAGACATATTCACAAGTAAAAAACAATTTTTGAAATGTAATATTGTAGCTATTATCAGTTTAACCTGACACACATACATAACAAAAAAGAAATGGATATGAACAATATACATATTAAAATTTATTCAATCAATAGTCACTTTCAATGACACTTGAAAAGTCAAGGAATTAATTATATAGCAGGGAATTTTTAGATATTAATCTACCATGAATATGGTGACGGCATGCCTCCTGAATATCTAAGACACCTGAGTTACTGAATGGTTCCTCCATCAAGTAACATACAGATTTATTATGTATCATTTTCTCAAGTTTTATTAAATACTAGTAACACGCCCAGGTTTCGAACCGGTGCATTGTAATGAAATGAAATTAACTTTATGAATTACCGCTATCTTCGAAAACATGGTGTATTTTTTAAAACTTTAATTTTACAAATAAATTATATAGGTCACTTTAGCTTTACAACTACAAAAAAGCGACTTCGTATCATAATAATATCCGACTTTATTCTTCGAGATGTCGATATAGGTTCTCTTTGATTTGACTGAATCCATTTTTTATTACGGGCAGGTGTTTAATATGATAGTAAGTGATCATCGCCCATAGACATCCGCAACACCAGAGGCCGTTGCCGACCTTTATATTGGCTGAATGCTCACCTACTGCTAGTAGAGTCAACAGAAATGTTGTGCTGCATGTCCCTGCGCCGGTTCTTGGCGCGTACCGTCCGCAGCATGCGCCGCACCGACAGCAGCTTCAGCCGCATGTGTAGCGCCGTGTTGTACCAGAGACACATTGCCTGGAGAGAGTAAAAAGTTTAAAAAGCGAGCCTATAAATTCTTGAAAGGTGGACAACGCATCTAAGACTTTCAAGTCGCGGATGGTACTTACTATCAGGTAATCCATCTACTCGGTAGTCCGCTCTGTTATAAAAAAATAAAATAATATTAAACAAGAGATTTTTTTCCCTAGTGATGAAATGCGGAGCTCGTAGGGCCCCATAACCCTCGCTTCGCCCCCACTGGAATATGACACGCCGGAGTTGAATACCCAAGCTCCTTAGGCAACCTCCAAGGACTCCTAGTTCATCCCAAATACCGCCCTGTTACCCCCCGGTAGTACACTGCCTGAAGATAAGTGAAACGTGATGAGTGAAGAAAGGGGTAACCACATTTCTGAGTGTTTCCACTGATCATGTTTATAATAATAATAATAATACCTTTATTTGACACACACACACACACAAAAAAAAATTACAAACATAACTTACAAATTAATAAAAAAATGAAAATAACTGGTATCAATAAAAAAATTGTATAAAGTAAAGTATGTGATATAATTTTTAAAATAAATGCTGCAGTGCGGTGTCAAATAGGACTGTGGCCATAATGGACACAGCACTGATTTTCAGTGGGCCCCATGCAACTGCTGGAGAAACAGTACTCTATTGCAAAATCATATAACTCTATTTAAATATATAAAAATAATTACGATAATATAAAAGATATATATGTAATATACAAAAAACCTACACTATTATATTTGTTGTTTACTGGTATGTCTTCTTGTATAGTGCAACTAAGGAATACCCACCTGTTTCTGCAATAACTCCAGTTTATACTTAAACTTAAAGCTTGGAATTGACTGGATGTTACGGAGTTTCACTATAGGTGATTATCCGAACTAATGGGGGGACATTGGTTTTCGGAAAACCGGTTTTTAAGATAATCGAATCATCATCGTTTTACGACTTTTGAATCAATTTTGGACTTTGGATAATTGACGCTCCACTTTATAAAAATTGGTGATTTTTAAGCATCCTAAATCGCGCTATCAAAGTTTCTCCGAGCGCTGAGTATATACAATATAATACAGACTGGTCGAAGATACCCTTAAGGTTGTTAGAAGAGCACACCTTAATAAATTAAATAAGACACATCAGAAAATTATTTAAGGTAGGTAATGAAATCCATTTTTGCAGATTTTTTTTACCAGTCGTTACTTGACATCTGTCATGTGAAGTTATCAAGTTGGATCCAACTTTTAGTTAGGTCGCACAGTATAATATGTATATTATCCACTCACCCTAAGTCTATCAAGCAGTACCGGCGAAGCCAGAGCCGGGTGGTCGTGTCGCGCGGCCGAGCTGGACGGATAGAGCGCCACCGCGTTATCGAAGGCGTCCAGTATGGAGCCCAATTCGCTCATCGCCTCGCCTATCGCCTCCGAGCACACCGTGCACTCTATACTGAGGCAGCCCAGTTGCGTATCTGCAACCGATAGATATAAAATTTAGTGCATCAAAGTGCTGGAACGACCTTCCTCCGCCTTTACGCTGCCTTGGTTCGGTTTTTAGTTTTAAAAAAAATCTTAAACGACACCTTATTAATGCACAAAAAGCTTGTACTCCTCAAAGCGACAAACAGCTCTTCTAGTCCTCACACTGTTCCCTATTCTGTTCTTCATGTGTATTATGTGTTTTTCATTAGTTATTTATTGTTATATATTTTGATTTTTGGTATTGTGTTGTATTCTATATAAAAAAAATCCAGGTCTTTCAATTTGAATTAGTTTAAATGTATAGTATCTTTTATTATGACTATATTGTATTTCTTTTTTTTTAACTATCTTCCACTACTGTCTTCTGCCACACTGGGGACTACTGAAAATCAGCGTCAGAGCTTATGCTCTGACATATGCTGAGTACCTCCCCTTTTCGTGGCGGCACTTCTTACTATATTTATTAATTGTTAGTTTATATTTTAAGTTGTATTATTTATGATGTACTTTTACTTACTTCTGTGCCGTCCCGAATAAATGTATTTCATTCATATATAAAATGACCTTTAAGTACCTACCTAGCCCTGGTCTGACGTAAATGAAATTAATTTTGTGACAACCAATAAGATATATTATAGAAATAAACAACCTATATCTATACTAAAATTATAAAGAGGAAATATTTGTATTTTTGTATGTTATGAATAAACTCAAAAAAACTAAAAATTCTTTCACCAATAGAAAGCTACATTATCAACGAGTAACATAGTCTATATTGTTTTCTTTTTCTTTTTTTTGTATAGAACATCTACACTGCATCCGTGCAAAGTTGAGTGTGACTAGTTAATAATAAAATACATCACACACAATATGTTTCCCATTGGGAAATGGTAAAGACTAGAAGAGCTGTTTGTAGCCTCGCGCTTCACATGAACTTTTGAATTTGAAAAACCTATAAAAAAAACCTGTCTTACATACCTTCATGAGTATTTGTTTCTCCATCATTATATTCTAAAGACAGATCTTCATTGGAACATTCTTTTGTTGGCGGCAGTCTGGTACTGCTTCTGCACACCGGCCTTGAACTTACAAATCTGAAAGTGAATTTAATAACTTGAGTAATTTTTTTCACACATCTAGATGGCACCTTTTATAGGAATAATCTTTAAAATTATATTTTTTACACCATTTATAACAGCCAAAAACGTAAACCCAGATTTCCGATATAGTTAGAAACTGTTTCAGGAGCCTGCAACTTCCCAGTGTTCTGGACAGTAAAAAAGTATAATATCGTCGCTGCGCCTGCCAAATTCCATATGTGCATTTTTGTATAGTTTTGGGAAACAACGAAAAACGTATTATTGACTCACATACGGAGTTTTTTTTAACGGTCAAAACACATATGGAATTAGTTAAACTCCTTTACAGTTCGAATATCACAAAAAGGATTTTGGTAACACATAGAGAAAGGGACACAAGATTATTTTTTGTGCAAAAACCAAAAATCAAAAAAATGCACATATGGAATTTGGCAGGCGCAACGACGATATATGAGAGTACGAAATTAATGAAGGCTGCTAGCGCCATCTAGTGAGGCTGACTCGTCGTTCAAACGTTCTCGATGAACCAATAAAAAGAAAGGAGTGATTGATTGAAGTTATTTTAAGTCAGTAGTTCGGTTTGAAGTTTGAGCGCGGTTTAAATGGCCGAACGTGCAACTGATTCTATAAGGAAGAATAAAATAAAGATGGCGGATCGAAGTCCATTTTCATCCCCGAAATATATTACAAAAAACTTTGTTCACGTTAGAGAAAAATAATAATACATGCCTTTACATATTTTTATTGATTAAAAAAATACTAAAATAAACCTAGCCACATGTAAAAATAACCACCAGGCGGTTCTTCATAGCGTTCCTGGAATTGCAATTTGAAATCTAATGCTATCTTGTTCTAACCTATTGGAATTCGTTCTAATAAGAACGAGATATCTAAAACCATCAAAAGTCAACCGTGACAAAATGAGAGGATATTTTCCCTATATAAGGAGACTCACTTATAGTCCAATATTCGTTGCACAATGCTGGGTATGACATTCCTCTGCGCGCACAGGAAGTCGTCCTGCTGCGCGAGGCTGCGGCCCGCTATCTTGGCCTGCAGCTCCAGCCAGATCAGGTCTTTCAGCTCGTTCTGCCACACTTGCTCTTCGCGACTGATCTGCGAGTGAAAGTCGGTTTTATTCGTGATGTGGAGGACGGGACACGTATGTATATTCAATCCCTATTAACTAGAATTAACGGCCATCTTAAACACTGATGCCGTGTCTGAATACTTTTTCGTCAATTGTTTCTTTTTTTTTTATTCACTCGCGCTTTTGATTTTGTGTGAATCAATGAAGATTTTTTGAGTCATCCACTGGATGGTAAGCTTCCTCAGCAGACAATCAAAAATTTGTAAATCCTTAAACTTTTTAATCTATGAACTGTGTGGTACCCGTTCGAAATTTCGATATTCCTCCCACCCGTTTCATGCCCGAAGTAACCAGATGTTTAACCTTCAAGCAGTCGCACGTAACCGAAAAGATGACCGGACGAAATTTAGAGATTTGAAATAACAAATAATTAAATCATTATTTACTTTTTATTGTTATATTTTGATCAGGATAGTATTAAATAAAAGAAAAACGTATATACGAAATTTTGTTATGAAAAAATTCGAAGATATAAACAAAAGCGCGACCGCTTGAGGGTCGAGGGTGAAAAGGTTAAAAATTAGAAACATCCCCGCGGCATACAAACCCACGAGCCCTGCATCAGCGCCACCAGGTACAAATGCCTCTTGCCTCATACTCACAGTTCTCCTACACCCCTTCTCGATGTTCCCCATATTGATGAGCATGCTGAATGTGTCGTGGAAGTTGACGCGGCTGGCGGGCAGCTCCTCGTCACAACGAGCCTGGACCTCCTCCTCCGCGGGGCGACACTTCAGCCGCGACGCCAGGGACATGAACCGGCTGCACGACTCCACCTTCCACACAGGTATACCACTCATGACAATATCTTCTAATATATAAAATTCTCGTGTCACAATGTTCGTTCCCATACTCCTCCGAAACGGCTCGATCGATTCTTATGAAATTTTTTATTAATATTAATTAAGTCTGAGAATCGCCTACTATCTATCTTTCAAACCCCGTCAAGTGATAAGGGGTGTCCACCCCAAAAAAAATATATATTTTGGATTTTTATTATGTGGCATTAAAAATACATGATACAACCCTATATTTTCACTCTTCTATTACCAACCCCTGCTTTTGTTTGTCAAAAAATCTAGACCCGTGCGAAGCGGGGGCGCATCGCTAGTTTATTCATAATATTGCATAATAATGGATTAAAACGCGATTTATAAGTCAGCAGTATGAGACTAGACAAGCCAAACCACTACATACGTTTCCTTGCAAGAGAAAGTGGATTCTTTCCCAGTTACTGTTGTGAGCGCAAATATGGCTAGCAAGAGCATATTTTGTTGCTCAGCCTTGATACCCAATATACATATCTACATATTTATTCAATTAAACTTTTACAACTACATTTGAATCCTCAATTCTTAAATCGAACCGGTTCAGAATATTGCTTCTATCGAGAAGAGCCGGCAAGACATTCTGATGAACGTCCGTAAATCGTCTTTTATTTCATATTTTAATAAAAAATCTTATACCGGATTAAATTATATAGCATTTTATTACTGCAGATATATTGCCATAGCAACATTTGTCCAACAAATTTATTTCGTATATTTTAGCGTATAAGAGCAAAAAACTTAAAGTAGCTTATCATAATTTTGAACGTAACCAAGAACCTCACAATTTTAGCAGTTTATGGACGATTTATATGAAGAAACCCAGATTTAAAAAAAAACATTTTTATGAATTCAAATTCAATCAAATCTTATGTAATTAATCGCCAGCTATTACATTAAATTATTAATACTTTTACCTGCTCATATAGTAAAAGTAAGTTTTATATTAGTGACACTATTTAAATTTATTTGTACTCACCAACGTGGGAACAGCTGCCATAGCGCAAGGTGATGGTAAGGAGTCAGCTTTCGTCTCCATTTGTCCAAAATCCTGCTTCCAATCTCTTTCCTTTGCTCGAATTAACTTAAGACTTGAGCGCTTTTTTAAACGATCTGGCAACAGATAAACATATTTGAATGTCTGACGTAATTTCATATAACAACGTAAGTTAGAATTTATATAGTTATAACTGTACTTGAGACTTTAAACGCGTTTTTCTCAAAACCATTTTCAGTATTTCCTCCATTTTATATCAAAAATGGCATTTTATGTCTACTCAGTACATCTAGACGCATCGAGTGGACTATTATCATCCCAAATTTTTGTATCAAAAAGTTGACAAAAAATACAATTTGCGAAGATTCTACAACAGGCTACCGAAGTGTGTAACTGATCTTACGAATAAAAAGTTCAAAAACGTCATCAAAGGAATCCTAATTAAAAAAGCGTATTATAAAATCCAAGACAATGTTGACGATAAAGATGTATGGCGCTAATTCATCTTTGCATGTGCGGCTTCCCTGGCAACTTGCGCTGTGCAAGTGTGTATATCTCATTTTACACTAATAGTAAAAACTCAATTTTCTTTTGCATTGTATAGAATCTCTGTATACCTTGCATTATATAAACTTCTCAGCCGATTATTACTATTGTAACCGAGTCTTTGTAAGCTAAACCATTGTTGAAAAGAGTGTCCATGGAGTTTCTTGCCGGTTCTTCTCCATGAGACCCACATTTTGGAACCGTGCAACTAGACGTTTCATAAGAGCCTGCAAAGGCCTATTTGAAATAAAAAACTTTTGATTTTGATTGATTTTGATTAAACATTGGTAAAATGGATCCCAAAAAAAATCTCAAAAATCAGGGCATCAAACCAGAGGACTCCCTTAAACGACCCTTTCTAAAATTCGCATTGGTCTAATCGCGTCGACCTACTGCTACTGCCTATGCCATCTGATAGAAGCGTAAACTTAGATATTCGACGGTTTGGTCCTTCTAAAAAAACTCACCCGGTGGTGTGGGCTGTGTCGTGGTCACTTCCTCGGGTCTCTTGTTTTCGTTAACTATTCTCTGGTAGCCTAGACCCGAATCTATCATATTCCTGAAATATAACATCTAGTTAACTCCACATAAAGGACACTTCAAATATGGAGAATAGAATCTGGAGAATAGAAGAAAAAATGTGTTTCGAGTGTTTTGAGGTAAAAGGATGTAACAAAGTAAACGATGTAGTAAATTCAAAATAATACTTTAATATGTCTTTTATGTTTCGAATGCTTTCCAGCAAATGTGGTCACGGGCAGACTGAAAGGTGACAGCTGATTTGAAATATCACAAAATTGCCATCACCCTAAATGTTACGTAAAATTTATTTAAATGTGGGATACTCGCTTTAATAAAAGACAATATTATGTATCTACATTTCTTAATAGGCAATTTTAATTTTACTATCACGAGCGGTCAGCTTGCGCCCCCTTATATCTGAAAACTACCCTACTCACTCAGAGATATAATTTCAAAATTTTCTCCTCAGTAAATGCCTACTGTAAATACAATCCAATTTTCTAGTTTTAAATACAAGAAATTTATGATATTCAATTTCCAACA
Source organism: Anthocharis cardamines (assembly GCA_905404175.1). Classification (NCBI taxonomy): domain Eukaryota; kingdom Metazoa; phylum Arthropoda; class Insecta; order Lepidoptera; family Pieridae; genus Anthocharis; species Anthocharis cardamines. The sequence continues at coordinate 10,703,709 of FR989959.1, forward strand.
TAAACTCATATCAAAGATACCAACGTGATTACAGTCATAGCGAAGTTCAATGATATTTGAACAACCTTGATTTTTTTACATATCATAATTCACACTCTAAAGGCGTCACCAATATTAGGATTCTTATATTATCAGATATCGACAGACGATACGTGATATCTTATAGCATATTACTACATCATTTATAATTTGTTGCTGACCTATTTATTTTAATACGAAACCCACACTAGATCAAGATAGCAATCCCGCGCATTATACAAATTAACATTTTTATATCTGCTTAAAACAAAACATTGACAGATAAGTAAAAAATAGGTTGACAGCGCGTCACTAACTAATATTCTGTGGCTGAGATATCACGTACCGTCTCGTGGCCTCAAGTTCGTCTGTTCACTAACATTAAAAAACAATATACCTATAATCTATATATAACATCAAATACTTTTACACATCGACTCAAGGGCAATACAGTACATCATTATCACCTCAAACGCTTACAGCGATAAAGCCGCAAAACAACGCTTTTTCTACCAGCTTCAGTTTGTCCGAATGTCCGATGTCAAATCCGATGCCCAAAAATGGATAACCGCCATTTCACAACTTTACATAAAACTAATTTAAAATTCGGAATACACGAAAAAAATTACACACTATTTACTATTATTTAAATATAATATGAGCGACAAAGTTTTTCGTAGAGTAATTAACCTTAGACCAAATAAAGCAAATGACGCGGAAAAAACCAAATGATAAGAAAGAAAGAAAAGCAAAAAAAATAAAGAAGAAAATAAGTCTAATTTGGCCAAAAATATTGGATCATTAACATCCGTAACAGGCACTTATTTGACAATACCCAATATAATTATTGAAAAATATTTAATTTTTTTCCATTTAAATCGCAAATGGTTCTAATCTAATAAGTTAACCAGGGAATGAGTCAGCATTATATCACGCGAACAGCCTAGTATCGGTAATGTCCCGTGACTCATGTAGCGCAAAACAATAATTTAGCTATGAAAAAGTCCCGTCCTTTTTAAAACTGAATCAGGGATAATGTAAGAGGCTAATTCGAAGACGAGAGACTTTTAACTTGTAACAAAGATCTCCTAGGTTCCTATAGTGATTATATTTCATTGAAATCACTACACATGGTATTTCGCTTAATTGACAACTACTGTTGGAAATTCAAATATTCGAGTTACGTTATTATTATTTCTTGATGTTAATATATCTTTTGGTTTTTCTGTACTTTTAATTTGTTTAATTTAAGTGTCCTGTGAGTGTTGTGTGAAATTAATGTTTTTTTCTTCATCTTTCTAATTTGCCATATCGCCGGCGCCGGCCCGAAGAATAAAATGATAACTGCTTTATATTAATATGGTATTTATCATTTTGTTCTCCGGAACCGGCGATATGTGTATAAGACAATTATATATAGTACGAATACTGATTATAATTCGATATTATGAAGATAATTATTGTGATATTTATCGTATGTATTAAACTAAAATATTTGTTATCACAGCAATGATTCACTAGTTGGAAAAAATCTGAATAAGATAAGATATTTTGTATGTAATAGGAAAGGTCACAATCCAACTAGAACAAAGTCGGATAAGATTACGATGACACGTAGGGACGACATAATCATGTCGTAAATTTTCTGTAAGCATGTTTTCCCCACGTCTGGTAACTTCCGCAATTGATCGAGTGGGAGGAATAACGAAATTCCGACCGGGTAACGAACCGCCGTTCATAGATGAAAAACCGTGAAGTGCATATTGCGCGTTGGGGTTTCTTTTTCTCCGAATTAAGCTTAATGTACATTAAAATGTGAAAACTACGTGAAAAACTGTTGAGTCGTTTCAGAATTGAACAAACAGATAGACGGTTAACAATGTTAATAATGATTTTTAGGTGTATCCCCTTCTTACATAATATCCTCTCCATCTCTTGTACATTTATTGAGTTAGTATCATTAGAGTTCGTGCGTTTTTGATTAGTTTAACTTCCGGCGTGCCACCGACCTTAAGGGCCAGTAAATACACAATAAATAATATGTCACGAAAAGTACTCATGTTCCAAATTCGAAACTTGTTAAGTGATGCCCTCCATGTTTAAGATATCATTTTTGATACCATTAAATTATGATTAAGCCATAGACCATAAAACAGTGTACTTTGTCAGCCTATATTTTTTCCATATACAAACATTGGTTTGTTACCCGGTTAGAAATATCGATTTCCCCACCCTTCTAATGCCCAAAGTAATCAACAGACGTGGGAAATATGTTTACAGAAATTTATAAAGATGTCAGATACGAACCACCGTTCATAGATGGAAAAACCGTAACCGTTTCGGTTTCAGTCTATGGATTTCCGAAAAAAGTTGGACGACAGCGCATCATTGACTAATTTTCTATCGCTGAGGTGTCACATACTAAAGATGAGACGTATTTACGCCACCAGGTTTTAAAACCAGGGCTTTGCTTGGAAGTAGGGCGCCCTGGTGCGAGCGGGAAAAACTTGCAAGTATGAAAATACTTGCATAGGAAAACGACCCGTAATTTATTACTAATAAGGAGCATAATCCTATGCAAGTATTTTATGCTTTTAAAGTATTTTCTTGCAGATGCGATTATGCTCATTATTTGTATGGCGTTACGGCTCGTTTTCCTATGCAAGTATTTTATACTTTGAACTTTTAAAGTATATTTTGCAAGTATTTTTTACTTTAAAGAAGAATGGCAGTCTCATTATCGCTCCTTTTAGACACGAGCCTTAACTAAATTATATGCATTTTATAGATCGAGTATAGTAGTTTATTTTCCCAGTTAACGATTTTTTTTATTTTGTGGGAAAAGAGAAAAAAATGATAAATAACATTTTGTTAAATAAGAAGTCAAGGTAGCAAAAACTAAACGAAAAACATTGGCATTTTCAGAAGAATATTACTCATGAATATGAATGTTTGCTGGATGCTTAAAAACTAACAATAAATTATAATATTATAATATACTTTTTCATTTTATTTAAGAAAACATAATCTTTAGTTTTTACATTTTTTACTTGGCAACATTTAAACAATGCTCGCGACACTGACAACTGCCATCTGTGTACTGTCAAAGTCATCTTACGTATCTGTGTGGCGTTTGTTATTGGTTCACTCAATTGCACACTTATAGTATATTTTGCACATACGTGTATAGGAAAACGACCCGTAGCTGTTTAAAAATAAGGAGCATAATCCTATGCAAGTATTTTATACCTTTAAAGTATTTTCTTGCAGATGCGATTATGCTCATTATTTGTATGGAGTTACGGTTCGTTTTCCTATGCAAGTATTTTATACTTGAAACTTATAAAGTATATTTTGCAAATACGTAATAATAAAATACTTGCATAGGAAAACGACCCGTAGCTGTTTAACAATAAGGAGCATAATCCTATGCAAGTATTTTATACCTTTAAAGTATTTTCTTGCAGATGCGATTATGCTCATTATTTGTATGGAGTTACGGTTCGTTTTCCTATGCAAGTATTTTATACTTTAAACTTATAAAGTATATTTTGCAAATACGTAATAATAAAATACGTGCATAGGAAAACGACCCGTAGCTGTTTAAAAATAAGGAGCATAATCCTATGCAAGTATTTTATACTTTCAAAGTATTTTCTTGCAGATGCGATTATGCTCATTATTTGTATAGCATTACGGGTCGTTTTCTTATGCAAGTATTTTTTACTTTAAAGAAGAATGGCAGTCTCAGTATCGCTCCTTTTAGACACGAGCCTTAACTAAATTATATGCATTTTATAGATCGAGTATAGTAGTTTATTTTCCCAGTTAAAGTTTTTTTTTATTTTGTGGGAAAAGAGAAAGAAATGATAAATAACATTTTGTTAAATAAGAAGTCAAGGTAGCAAAAACTAAACGAAAAACATTGGCATTTTCAGAAGAATATTACTCATGAATATGAATGTTTGCTGGATGCTTAAAAACTAACAATAAATTATAATATTATAATATACTTTTTCATTTTATTTAAGAAAACATAATCTTTAGTTTTTACATTTTTTACTTGGCAACATTTAAACAATGCTCGCGACACTGACAACTGCCATCTGTGTACTGTCAAAGTCATCTTACGTATCTGTGTGGCGTTTGTTATTGGTTCACTCAATTGCACACTTATAGTATATTTTGCACATACGTGTATAGGAAAACGACCCGTAGCTGTTTAAAAATAAGGAGCATAATCCTATGCAAGTATTTTATACCTTTAAAGTATTTTCTTGCAGATGCGATTATGCTCATTATTTGTATGGAGTTACGGTTCGTTTTCCTATGCAAGTATTTTATACTTGAAACTTATAAAGTATATTTTGCAAATACGTAATAATAAAATACGTGCATAGGAAAACGACCCGTAGCTGTTTAAAAATAAGGAGCATAATCCTATGCAAGTATTTTATACTTTCAAAGTATTTTCTTGCAGATGCGATTATGCTCATTATTTGTATAGCATTACGGGTCGTTTTCTTATGCAAGTATTTTTTACTTTAAAGAAGAATGGCAGTCTCAGTATCGCTCCTTTTAGACACGAGCCTTAACTAAATTATATGCATTTTATAGATCGAGTATAGTAGTTTATTTTCCCAGTTAAAGTTTTTTTTTATTTTGTGGGAAAAGAGAAAGAAATGATAAATAACATTTTGTTAAATAAGAAGTCAAGGTAGCAAAAACTAAACGAAAAACATTGGCATTTTCAGTAGAATATTACTCATGAATATGAATGTTTGCTGGATGCTTAAAAACTAACAATAAATTATAATATTATAATATACTTTTTCATTTTATTTAAGAAAATATAATCTTTAGTTTTTACATTTTTTACTTGGCAACATTTAAACAATGCTCGCGACACTGACAACTGCCATCTGTGATCTGTCAAAGTCATCTTACGTATCTGTGTGGCGTTTGTTATTGGCTTTGATTACATATTTGAAAAATAATCAAAGGTTATTGGTTCACTCAATTGCACAGACTTGGCACAGACAAATAAGAGGTTTCAATTCACGCAAAGCAAAAGCGCTTTCATTTGTACTGTTATATTTTAATATTTATTATTACATACTCCAAATATGTAGATAAGAACATTGTATTCTAAAATGAAGTCATATGCTCAATAATCAATATATCAATATACGTTTCACAACACACATAACCTAACCTATATGGTAAATCTTTAAAACGATTTTGTGGCAAAACCCCATTACAAAAAAATATGCTATGATTACATTTTATGTTATTAGGTCTTAGTTGCATAGTTTTCTGGTGTTTTTACGCGAATGTACGCGAAGTATAAGTGCGACACTCAAAGTACATGGGGTCTTGTCATTCTTCTTTTAAAGTTTATTTTGCAAATACGTAATAATATTCAATCAATAATAATCAATTTTAGGTACTTAATCTGAGCAATTTTCTTATGATGTTTCATATAATAACAATAGTACAATTAGAATCTGACAGTTGACACTGACAGAAAGACAAACAAAACGAATGACGGATTTACGCCATTCCGTTTCATGATATTTTTGATCCATGCGATACAATTAAATCATAATAAAAATAGGATTAAAATCGAGATCTAGTTTAAAGCTAGAACTATTAAATACATCCAAAAAAGTAAATTATTTTCTTTAATTTTTATTTTCAAATTACAAAAACGCTTCGTTACACGATTTATTTTGCATATAAGATTAAGACAATGATCGCCGAAACAGGATAGGAACTCCAAAAAAATCAAAACATTACTTTTTTAATGATTTCTTGATTCTGGTTAGATTTTGTTGTATTATTTAGTCTATTTACTATAATAAATCGATCACTTTTTTTTAAACATAATATGATCAATAAACGCTAGTGGGCCCAAAAAAACTGTCTGCTTTCCTATCTTATTTGTATGAATTTAAGAAACAATATAATTGCGTAAACATTATTCTAACTTGCATCAACTATGCTCTACGATAATTAATTTATTCCTTGTTTTAATACGAATAAGACAAATTATTGGAAAGTATTTTATTTTAGATTCTAAATATGTTTCTATTGAAGTAAATATTTTTACTTTTTTTTGTTAGTTGTGGTCGTTATTCTGAACTTGTTACGTCATCAACTGCCCGTGATGTAATTTTAAAGGAATTATTTATCAAGTTTGTGGACATTAAATACATTTTTGTACTATTAAGTTTACTAGTGTAAATAAATCAAACAATATTTTTAGTGTGGAATCTATGTTTTTGTAATAAATAAATAGTTATTAGAAGTTATTTCGCGATTATTAGACAATTATTTTAACGTAAATACCAGTGTGTAAATAAAAACGTGTTTTCTTTTGTATATATATATATATAGGTAGGGTTAGTTTATTATTGTAAATAATAATATATTCACAAATTGATAAACATGGCTCCTAAGAAAAGTTTGGCTTGGGACCATTTTGTGGACAAAGGTGAAAATAAAGCTGAATGCAAAATGTGCAAAATAATTATCTCATATAAATCGGGAGTATCGAACCTTACCAAGCATGTACAGAGAAAACATATTTCTGTTAATCTAGTGAGAAGGGAACAAGAAGTGGAGCGTCGAGAAGCACCGGCGCATGCTACACAAATTCAACAAATCGCCCCAGCCAATACTGTGGCATCTCGTATTATAAGGCCAAATCCATGCACTATTTCAGCATTTCTTCGGCGCGATTGTCAAACAATAAAAAAAGATATTGATAATCATTTGATGAATTTATTCATATGGGACTTACAGCCTTTTTCTGTTGTGGAAGACAAGGGGTTTCGTGAATTAGTTAAGTTTGCTTTTCCAAACTATGTAATACCTTCACGAAAGTATTTTGCTAATTCTTTACTGCCAGGTCTATACGAAGAGGTTAAAACTAATACAAAAGCAGCTCTGAATGAAGATGCGAAGAGTATATGCCTGACGACCGATATGTGGACATCAAGAAATAATGACTCTTACCTAGCCGTCACAGGTCATTATATTGACACAAATTTTATCTTACAATCCGTACTGCTTGAGTGTAAAGTGTTAGAGAAAAGTCACACGGGTTTACATTTAGCCGAGGAGTTACGAAATATTGTTCAAGAATGGAACATAAAAGACAAAGTTCTCATTGCAGTCTCAGACAACGGTTCCAATATAAAAAATGCTATAAGTCTATTAGAGTGGAAGCATTTTGGCTGTTATGCGCACACGCTTAACTTGGCAGTCCAAAAAGTGTTAGGAAACACAAGCATAAATAAAATTATAATGAAAGTAAAAGCGATAGTTGCCCTTTTTAAACGAAGTAATTTAGCTTGGAGTAAACTTAAAAAATACCAGGAGCAAGCTAACAAAGTTGTGAAGAGGCCTATACAAGATGTTGTGACCAGGTGGAACTCCACATTCTATATGATCGAAAGGTTCGTCGAACTAAAAGACGAAATCAAATGCGCAATAAGTAATCTAGAGACAACAAACATAATAACTCTGAGCAGTTATGAGTGGGATATCTGCCAGTCATTACTTTTAGTACTTCAACCGTGCGAAGAAGTGACTAGAGAGATGAGCGGCCAGAAATACGTCAGTGGAAGCTCAGTTATCCCTATGACGATTGGTCTCACCAACGCACTCAAGGAGATCATTAGTCCAACATATCGGCAAGAAAATAATATTGATATTTTTCCGGAAGAAGTTGAAACATGCCGACAGGATCTGCTGACAGAAATAAGTAATCGATTTTCTAATTTGGAACAGAGCAGAACCTACACACTCGCTATGTTTTTAGATCCGAGGTATAAGTTATACTTTGAGAATGAATATCTTGCAGACAATACTAAAAGATATGCCGTGGGCCTAGTAACTGCGATAATTAACGAAGACGAAAGAAATCAGTCTTCAGCATCATCGTCTGAAGTGGTGGTTAGCCAGGGGAAAAAATCTAATAGCCTGTTATGGAAACACTACAACAAAATAATGCATAATACACGACCAGCCGGAACCGCGAATAGTAGGGCGATTATTGAGATTCAAAAATATATAGACGACACAGTCTTGTCCCCAGATATGGATCCATTGGAATGGTGGCGCATAAATCAACCCATTTATCCAAACTTGGCCAAACTGGCCAAATTAAAATTAAATGCAATGGCCTCTAGTGTGCCTTGCGAACGATTGTTCTCTGTTGCAGGGAACATATTGACGGAGAGGAGATCTCGACTGGGCAGTCGGAAACTAGAACAGTTGTTGTTTCTCCAACAAAATAAAAAAAAATAAAAAAATCAAAAAATAAGATATAAAAAATATACAAAAAATACAAAAATACAAAAAAAAATACAAAAAATACAAAAAATACAAAAAAAATACAAAAAATAAATAAACAACAAAAAAACCTAGCAAATCATGTACATATACGAAATGAATTGAAATCTTTTAACTACGCCTGCTAATGCTAATTTGCTTACTTAACTCATGAAAATACAACGTAAAACATAATTCACTTTTAGCAGACAGTCCTAAGCCTGTGATTAAAAAAGTAGGAAGGAAAAATTTCATTTCATCTAAATAAATCAATAGGAAGTAGGAACTAGACCATTATTATTAAACACTTGCATAGGAAAACGACCCGTAACTATTTAATAATAAGGAGCATAATCCTATGCAAGTATTTTATACTTTCAAAGTATTTTCTTGCAGATGCGATTATGCTCATTATTTGTATAGCATTACGGGTCGTTTTCTTATGCAAGTATTTTTTACTTTAAAGAAGAATGGCAGTCTCAGTATCGCTCCTTTTAGACACGAGCCTTAACTAAATTATATGCATTTTATAGATCGAGTATAGTAGTTTATTTTCCCAGTTAACGATTTTTTCTATTTTGTGGGAAAAGATAAAAAAATGATAAATAACATTTTGTTAAATAAGAAGTCAAGGTAGCAAAAACTAAACGAAAAACATTGGCATTTTCAGTAGAATATTACTCATGAATATGAATGTTTGCTGGATGCTTAAAAACTAACAATAAATTATAATATACTTTTTCATTTTATTTAAGAAAACATAATCTTTAGTTTTTACATTTTTTACTTGGCAAACATTTAAACAATGCTCGCGACACTGACAACTGTCATCTGTGATCTGTCAAAGTCATCTTACGTATCTGTGTGGCGTTTGTTATTGGTTCACTCAATTGCACACTTATAGTATATTTTGCACATACGTGTATAGGAAAACGACCCGTAGCTGTTTAACAATAAGGAGCATAATCCTATGCAAGTATTTTATACCTTTAAAGTATTTTCTTGCAGATGCGATTATGCTCATTATTTGTATGGAGTTACGGTTCGTTTTCCTATGCAAGTATTTTATTAAAGTATATTTTGCAAATACGTATTAATAAAATACTTGCATAGGAAAACGACCCGTAGCTGTTTAAAAATAAGGAGCATAATCCTATGCAAGTATTTTATACCTTTAAAGTATTTTCTTGCAGATGCGATTATGCTCATTATTTGTATGGAGTTACGGTTCGTTTTCCTATGCAAGTATTTTATACTTGAAACTTATAAAGTATATTTTGCAAATACGTAATAATAAAATACGTGCATAGGAAAACGACCCGTAGTTGCTTAATAATAAGGAGCATAATCCTATGCAAGTATTTATACCTTTAAAGTATTTTCTTGCAGATGCGATTATGCTCATTATTTGTATAGCATTACGGGTCGTTTTCTTATGTAAGTATTTTTTACTATAAAGAAGAAAGGCAGTCTCAGTATCGCTCCTTTTAGACACGAGCCTTAACTAAATTATATGCATTTTATAGATCGAGTATAGTAGTTTATTTTCCCAGTTAACGATTTTTTTTATTTTGTGGGAAAAGAGAAAAAAATGATAAATAACATTTTGTTAAATAAGAAGTCAAGGTAGCAAAAACTAAACGAAAAACATTGGCATTTTCAGAAGAATATTACTCATGAATATGAATGTTTGCTGGATGCTTAAAAACTAACAATAAATTATAATATTATAATATACTTTTTCATTTTATTTAAGAAAACATAATCTTTAGTTTTTACATTTACTACTTGGCAACATTTAAACTATGCTCGCGACACTGACAACTGCCATCTGTGTACTGTCAAAGTCATCTTACGTATCTGTGTGGCGTTTGTTATTGGTTCACTCAATTGCACACTTATAGTATATTTTGCACATACGTGTATAGGAAAACGACCCGTAGCTGTTTAAAAATAAGGAGCATAATCCTATGCAAGTATTTTATACCTTTAAAGTATTTTCTTGCAGATGCGATTATGCTCATTATTTGTATGGAGTTACGGTTCGTTTTCCTATGCAAGTATTTTATACTTGAAACTTATAAAGTATATTTTGCAAATACGTAATAATAAAATACTTGCATAGGAAAACGACCCGTAGTTGTTTAACAATAAGGAGCATAATCCTATGCAAGTATTTTATACCTTTAAAGTATTTTCTTGCAGATGCGATTATGCTCATTATTTGTATGGAGTTACGGTTCGTTTTCCTATGCAAGTATTTTATACTTTAAACTTATAAAGTATATTTTGCAAATACGTAATAATAAAATACGTGCATAGGAAAACGACCCGTAGCTGTTTAAAAATAAGGAGCATAATCCTATGCAAGTATTTTATACTTTCAAAGCATTTTCTTGCAGATGCGATTATGCTCATTATTTGTATAGCATTACGGGTCGTTTTCTTATGCAAGTATTTTTTACTTTAAAGAAGAATGGCAGTCTCAGTATCGCTCCTTTTAGACACGAGCCTTAACTAAATTATATGCATTTTATAGATCGAGTATAGTAGTTTATTTTCCCAGTTAAAGTTTTTTTTTATTTTGTGGGAAAAGAGAAAGAAATGATAAATAACATTTTGTTAAATAAGAAGTCAAGGTAGCAAAAACTAAACGAAAAACATTGGCATTTTCAGTAGAATATTACTCATGAATATGAATGTTTGCTGGATGCTTAAAAACTAACAATAAATTATAATATTATAATATACTTTTTCATTTTATTTAAGAAAACATAATCTTTAGTTTTTACATTTTTTACTTGGCAACATTTAAACAATGCTCGCGACACTGACAACTGCCATCTGTGTACTGTCAAAGTCATCTTACGTATCTGTGTGGCGTTTGTTATTGGTTCACTCAATTGCACACTTATAGTATATTTTGCACATACGTGTATAGGAAAACGACCCGTAGCTGTTTAACAATAAGGAGCATAATCCTATGCAAGTATTTTATACCTTTAAAGTATTTTCTTGCAGATGCGATTATGCTCATTATTTGTATGGAGTTACGGTTCGTTTTCCTATGCAAGTATTATGAAACCTGGTTTTCGACCCTGGTTTTTTTACGGACTCGTACTTGGAAGCCCTGGTATCAAATTTTGCAAGTATATCTCATCGCTATCACATACCACAAGTGAACTAGACATGGGTAACTCAGCGAAATTCGCCCCGCCAACTCAGCAACTCAGAGGCAGTGTAGTGCGTCAGCTCCTTGATTCAACTCAAAATTGCTCCACGATGCAACAAAATGGGACGCGCAAAGCGAGCAGTGAAACCTCCGAGACGCACGCAACGCCTGCACACTTATAGTTCACTCAGTGAGTGAGGTTTATGAAACGATTTAAAAATTTCATGATTATTACCTACATTTACCTATTATACTACTTATTCAAAAAAAAAAAGCGGGCTATAAGAGCAATCTGCGGATTATCCCCACGGGAGTCAGTCCGAAGAAAGTTTAAAGAATTACATATTTTGACTTTGGCAAGTCAATACATTTATGAGAATATCTTATATGTGCGTAAAAATATAGATATCTTTAAAAAGAATAGTAGCTTCCATAATTATAGTACTCGTAATAAAGACAAAATTAGTGCACCAACCACAAGGCTGCATAAAACGAGTAATTCTTTCCAAGGCAATTGTATACGTTTTTTCAACAAAATCCCTAGTGAGATACAAGTGTTGTCATTAAATAAATTCAAATCGTACGTTAAAGTAAAGCTACTTGCTAAGGCTTAGGGGCCGTCCATTAATCACGTGAGGCTCAAAAGGGGGGGGGAGGGGGTACGGAAAACATCACGAAACATCACGAGGGGGGAGGGGGGGTCTCGTTAGACATCACGTGTATTAATTTTATTTATTTTTTCTCAAAAAGCGCTATTTATGAACCGAAATTTTGAACGGCGCGAAAATTTATTAATTAATTAATTAATTTGATTGCAAATACATATAAATGTTTTTCGAATCAAAACGCCATTTGTTAAATATTTTTTTCCAGTCAAAAATAGCCTTTACATAGACTTCCAAAAAAATACACGTGATCCAGGGGGAGGGGGGGGGAGTGGTCCCAAACCTCACCAAATATCATCAGGGGGGAGGGGGGGGGGGGGGGGGGTCAAAAAATGAGAAAAACGACCTCACGTGATTAATGGACGGCCCCTTATTATAATATAAATGAATATTTAAACGATCCTAGTGCTTGGATATGATTTGCTCCAGTAAGTATAAAGAAGTAACGCGACTGAATCTCTCGGCTACATTTCCAGACTCGGGGGCGATCGTCAACATCCACGACTTTTTTAATGTAAAGTGGGAGCAAACCGTGATCCATGTGGTACGAAATTATGTCAGAATAATAACTATTATTATTATTTTCTTATGTAGCCAAGTTCACGTTTCAAGGATCGTCATGCTCGCTTAAATGTCATTGCTTGTGGCGACGTCCATGCGTCGGGTTGTCTCTCTCCCTAAAATATGGCGAGGGGGCCGATGGCTGGCCATGCGTCATGCTCGTGAACGGGTGCTACTTTTGATGACTGGTCGAACTTGAATTCGTGCATGCGGTGATATTAGTTATTTCGTCTATGTATTTGCGTGTTGTTCCCACTAGAATGTGAGTGCTCCTATTTCACCATACATACTGCTGATAGAGGACAAATCTTTGTTTTATTTTTTCGTTTATATATATTTTTTTTGATAATTATAGTTAATTGTGTGATGTCATGTGGAACATGGTGTAATGGTTGCAGCCCCTTATAAAACATTTGTAAAACAAAACTTGGCGATTAAAAAGAGTGGCGGCGAGTTTCTTGCCAGTTCTTCTCGTCCGCTCTACGCCCTTGATTTGTGAACTGGCAGTAAATGTAATATTAGAAGCATTTAATATGTATTTTTTATTGACGTTCATAAGTGTACATTGTGTTACCTAAATGAATAAATGATTTTTGAATTTGAATTTGAATTTGAATTAGGTTAATGAGAAAGAACTTAAAATTAAATGACGGTAAACTAACCGTCTCTTCTCCTTGTCGCGGATCCTGGAACGGGGTGGGGTGGTTCCCAAAAGATCAGCCTCGGAACCGTCTCCACACTCCTCAAGAAGATAGCGCGAAGACTGCCGGGGATGTCTCATCACTACATCGTTTGCATCACTGTAGATAAATAAGAAGAAATCATCATTGTATCATGCTATCATAATACGGACACGCCATTCATAATCCATTTTGAAAAGTCCGTTATTCCCAGAATTGAATTAAATACTATCAATGATTTATTAGGAGTGAGGCGTATTTATCGTAACAGATCAAAGAAAACAGATAACAGTTGTTCCTGGGATTTTGATATATCTGTTATTGAAAATATCATGTGATACTAAATAAGAACTGTTCAACAAATACCAGTAACATAGTATTATTTTTAATTCCTTTAGTACCTAAATAACAGACTGTAATTTAATAATAGATATTTACATCTGTTATTATTGAGTAACAGTAACAGGTATAACAGATATCATGTTTGACCTGTTATCACCCATGTCTATGATTTAGTAACTGAAATTTGATGAAACCCACATTAAAATGTTTCAATTTTTTAATTATTGTATTGTTAGCACTACCCCCACCGGTCGAACCACCCTTGTTATAAATACGGTGTCATTCTGTCAAACTGACACATTCGTCTTTCGTCAGTCGATCAGACAACAACTCTTATTGTTTACATTTTGAATTGTTGTCTTCAAGTGAGTCATTTTGTGTCTTTTAGTGCTTATTTTGTCTGTGATTACGCTGTAAGTACTTTTCTTGATTGTTTTAGATGATTTGCTGGAAGTTTGGTTAAATTTGATTTTGTGATATTTTTGTAATAAAGTTTAAATGTGAGATATGTAAAAGTGTTCTCTATTTTTTTTAAATGTATTTCCCTTCTGGTTCTAAAATCAGAAGTGGGATAAAGAACTTCTAGATTAAAGCCCACGAACCAAACCGAAGGCAAATCTACCCACATTTACATGATTTTGTTGATTTAATTTTTGTTTGCTATTTTGTTGTTTTGCTCAAATTTTGCAATGACGGGTACTAAAGAGCGCTCACAAAATGGCTCGCGTGATTGTTCGCGTGATAGCTCACGGAGTAAGCCACGAATTCGTACGCGAAATCGTTCGCGTGGCAAGTTTCCGAAGTCCCGCGAGACCGTTCTCGTAATGTAAACACGTGCTCACCATAGTCACCGTAATTCTCGCGATCATAATCGGTGTGTTTCTCGGTCTGACACTAGAAATAGGTTACAAACACCACCGCCTAACGTTTTCCGTGACAAAAAGTCACCATGTCACTCCTATCTACCGTTACGTCGCGAAGTAGTTGTGATGTCACATTGCGAACGCTCTCTGCGAAATAAATCACGGTCGATTGTGCGTAGGGCTAATGACGAGCGTACGAGTCGTCTTTGTCAGGACGATACATGTTGGTTGAAGTCTATTACCCTCAGACGTAGGGACACACAGGTGAACTCGCATTATCGTAACAACGTATGTCGGTCGCGTTCTCGTTCTAGACAGTCTTTTAAAGACCATGGTCGTCGTAATGATAAGTCACCTGATAAAAAGTGCCCCGAAACGTCCGTTATTGTTTATAACGAAAGTTCGACGCAATCGAAAGATGTCAGATCCTCCGCTAGTACCTCTGTAACTAATAGTGAAACAAACGAGTCCCAGCCTGTTCCATCAAGCTTTCAGCAATCTGAGGCATCTACCCACACTCATGCATTAATAGCGCTGAAGTCGGTACAACCGAATCGGTCCCAGAGTTATTTCGTGTCTAACTTTGACCCTTCAATCAATAATATTGATGCAGGGTGTGAGGGGGTGGATCGCGCCAGAGAAAGTAACGGGTGGAGTGATCACGAATATTTATCTCGGGTTTCTTCTTGCCTTAAGGCGATGCTCGCGTATAGCTTTCTGAATGGGTTACGAGCGATCGGACCTGGACTTATTTCAAATTTGAGTATGAACTACTTTGCCCCAGTAAAGTAGATTTTTCAAATATTTTATTCGAGACAATGAAGACCACATCTGAGAGTTAGTAACAATTTTTAAAAGCCTTCGCTTCAAAATAATAAAAATAACGTCGTTGCGAAGTGTCTTAAGTGTGATCACTTGAGTCGCGAGTGTTTTAGCAAACCCAAACCGACTCCACAGACTATTGCATCATCTAATACAAGTAGCCCAGTTTGTAGTTTTTGCAAAAAGCCGGGTCACTCAGAAAGTGCTCACCTGCTTTGTTAAGAAGCGTTCGGAGTTTCGGAACCGAAGTTGAGTACTTAGGCAGGGTAGTGAGTACTGGTCAGGTGAGGTCGAGCTCTAGAAAAGTAGACACCACCGCGAACAGCTTCAGTGTCACGTGGCGTAGTGAGCTGGTCCCGTGTGACTGTCACGGGTGTTCAACGAGACAATCTGGTTTGTCAAGGGCAGGACGGCCGACAGCGTATGGTTATTTGTGTAAGATCACGTAATAATCGTACGTATCATTATCCATTTATTTCGTGTATCGCTTTATATGTGTCACAGGTACTTATTACTCAAGTAAATGTAAGTTGAGGAGAATGGACTCCTGACGCGTGTGGTGAAATTTTTATTGGTGAGTTTGTTCCAATTATTTACAGTGAAAAGTAAAAATGAGAAGGTATTCGTAAATAGCTTTGTACATTAAGGCATACCATACACTGCCATTGTTTTTGTAAAATAGGAATTGTGACGATTTGGAGTACTAACTGTATGCGTTCCATTTTTCTATTGCTAAATAGTTTTATTTTGTAACTTTCGTTTTATTGTTCACTAAGTGTAAATCGCAGTAAGTAAAGTAAAAGTAATGAAATAGTTTTAGAAACCATGATTATCATTCCGGTTATAGTAACTCACGTGCTAGACATATTTGAAGACAAGATACCAATGCACTAAAGCAACTAATTTTGGACAGACTAACCTCGCTGGAGGAACAACATCACGTGTCTCCATCGCGACTGGGGAGAACGCCTAAAGACTGCGCTAGCGTTGCTCCGGGGTTGCTGTGTTTCTATTCGCTGGGGCATTACGCGGACGTGACTACGGACTGCGACCTCAACGCTACCAATTGTAATGCTGACGCTATATGATCAATCAACGTGTCGGTGAGGTCTAACCAATTATTTGTAATTTCTATTCAAGTAGAAATTGTAAAGAAACCTAGTGTGGACCACGCTAAGGCCACTTATTTATTACTGAGATTTTCATTGTTGAGTAGTTTTAAATTGTTTTGGCACATTGATAATAATTAACTCAAACTCGTTACGTTTATGTAGACAAGCCTGTTAGTGCCAGGGCCTCTGTCTGATGATTTGAGAATTTGTATTCATGAAAGTTTCCCTATGTTAAAGTGTTTCTCGTAAGGGGTGAACACGTTCAAGGGAAGTTTTGTCTTGCAGTCAGTATAGTCTGTCTCTGATGTCCTCGTACTCAGATATGTTATTCTGGCTGACAAATACACTTCAAGTGAGGTATGATCTCATGACATTGGATGCTGTCTTGGAGCGCGCTCAGACATGCGATCCTAGTATATGGGATCTGCCTTGGGTGGTTTTGTTTTATTACTGTGCTCAGATACTATCTTGGAGACGCTCAGATATGTGATCTTGGAGTTAAAGTACATGTAGGGTTATGCCACAAGTTGGCCTCTGACGAGTTGTGGTGTAGTCATGACAGTGATATAAATTGACTGTATGACAGTTTGTGCTATTCTGAGTTGATGCATTCTTTTATGTGGAACTGATTCACACACGCAAAGCTATGTCTCACGTAAATCTACGTAGACCCCTAGCGAGTCGTGAGAGGCACTCCCCCGACGGGAACTGCCCCGGGTGATTGGTACATGTATCAGATTGTTTCATACTTGGTCTAGTTTACAAAATGCTGCTTATTTTCGAATGGATACAGCGAGTTTTCTCGCTTTGTTCTATTTATCGTTTGATAGTTAGTTACAGGTCCGTGTCTGCATGGAATGCATAGTCGGACATCCCGGGTCCACACGTCGCGCACAGTCGGACCTCCCGTGTCTACACGTCGTGCATAGTCGGACCTCCCGTGTCTGCACGTCGTGTATAGTCGGTGTAACTTCGCTTCATTATTTGTCCATGTCTGCACAAGATGCATAGTTGGACTGTCCGTGTCTGCACAAGGTGCATAGTCGGACTACCCGTGTCTGCACAAGATGCATAGTCGGGTCAGTGGTTTGTCCATGTCTGCACAAGGTGCATAGTTGGACTGTCCGTGTCTGCACAAAGTGCATAGTCGGACTACCCGTGTCTGCACAAGATGCATAGTCGGGTCGGTGGTTTGTCCATGTCTGCACAAGGTGCATAGTTGGACTGTCCGTGTCTGCACAAGATGCATAGTCGGACTACCCGTGTCTGCACAAGATGCATAGTCGGGTCGGTGGTTTGTCCATGTCTGCACAAGGTGCATAGTTGGACTGTCCGTGTCTGCACAAGGTGCATAGTCGGACTACCCGTGTCTGCACAAGATGCATAGTCGGGTCGGTTGTTTGTCCATGTCTGCACAAGGTGCATAGTTGGACTGTCCATGTCTGCACGAAGTGCATAGTTGGACTTCCCGTGTCTGCACAAGATGCATAGTCGGGATGGCATTGGTTGCCTTTTATCCGTGTCTGCACTATGTGCATAGTCGGAATCACTCTGGATGAAGAACTCCAAGCGTCGCCGCCTGCTGAAGCATCCAGGGACTGGACATCAGCTACTACGAGAAGCTTGGAAATTCGCTCAAGCGTCGCTGCCTGCTGAAGCATCCAGGGACTGGACATCAGCTACTACGAGAAGTTTGGAAATTCGCTCAAGCGTCGCTGCCTGCTGAAGCATCCAGGGACTGGACATCAGCTACTACTAGGCGAAGCTAGGAAATTCGCTACGTGTTAACAGGACCAAAGGCCTATTTCATTAACTTTTTTTTGTGAGATGAATGAGAGAAAAGAGTGAGAATGATTTAATTTGCGATAGGCGATGTATAAATTGACTGAAAGGATAGCAAATGAAAGGAGAAAAGATGGCAAATGTTGTTCATTTGTTTAAAATCACTTTTGTTCATGTTCTCATACTTTGCAGATGACGAAACTGATGATTTGGAAGTTGGTTCATCGAGATCGAACCACGATTGATCAGCCCGGTCCTGAAACTTCACTGCACATCCGCACCTCGTCGTGAACCTGAGGCTGGACCTTCTCCCTACAGTTGGATTGTCCATGCACCTTCTAGATGAAGAATAGAAGACGCAGCCCTTAGGAGTTGAGGACAACTCTACGTCAGGAGAGGCCGTGTTAGCACTACCCCCACCGGTCGAACCACCCTTGTTATAAATACGGTGTCATTCCGTCAAACTGACACATTCGTCTTTCGTCAGTCGATCAGACAACAACTCTTATTGTTTACATTTTGAATTGTTGTCTTCAAGTGAGTCATTTTGTGTCTTTTAGTGCTTATTTTGTCTGTGATTACGCTGTAAGTACTTTTCTTGATTGTTTTAGATGATTTGCTGGAAGTTTGGTTAAATTTGATTTTGTGATATTTTTGTAATAAAGTTTAAATGTGAGATATGTAAAAGTGTTCTCTATTTTTTTTAAATGTATTTCCCTTCTGGTTCTAAAAGTATTATAAATATTATCTTTGTAAATAAATGTTCTCTTTATATTACACCTGTGGAGGAAAGGAGGTGTGATCTTCTTCCAACGTAAAGGGAGGATCCTTGACCAGTCAAACCACTGACTGGCCGGCCCTAGGGCCCCACTGGTTGTGGTCGGGATGTTGTGATATATTCAACGCTCAGAAACATTTACATAGCACGATTCAGGATTAGATGTCTTCATATTGATTCTTGTAATGGATCACAGAATATGTCGCTACACACTGTTTTCCAATAAAATTCCTATGGGAGGACTTCCTAAATTCTTATCAGGTAAATAATTTAAGAATGATATACCACTCTTTAGTATGAACATATAATGAACATCTTGTAGAGGAAAGGATAACACATAATATATCATTTCACTCATATTAAGACACCCTGTCTTCGAGAAAATGTTTTAAAAACAAAAGATGGTTGGAAAAGTATATATTATGTGGCTTATGTAACACGGTCCTTTAATCTGGAATTTACACATATATGGACAAAAATATTATATTGGGTTTATTTAAAAATTAGGTTTTTTTTGGTGAAAATATATATAATTCATACATACAACTTAATCATTTTCTTTGTCAGTATAATTATAACCTGTTCAATCTGACTAAGATTTTAAATTGTGACAGCTTAAGGCTTAAGGAGCAGCTTTCCAGGTTGGAAAGAACATAACTAATTTATGATGATGTTAGTATTTTATTGGTCCTCCCTATTTAAGACAGTTTTGAAATACAATATGGATACCAGAACAATGGATGAAATCCAAAATAATATTATTAAAAAAAAAGGAGATCCACAAGATATCCTCAGTCACAGACAAACACACACATCTACACGCATTCTCTCTGTAATATTATATTATTGATTAATCTGTAAACCTTGTAATTTGTTTTTATAAATAAATTTCTTAATGTTTGCTATAAACAAATACAGACTGATAAGAACTTCAATCAAGTATTTACAGACTAATTATCTCCCGAAAACTGAATATATGAAAAAAATACATAAATAAATAATCTACAGCCTAATGAATATGCAAGATTTTGGCTGGCCTTGCCTTTTGACTACATTACATACATACAATAGAACAAATATTAGAGAAATATAAGCAGTTTAATGGACCATTATACATAGTACAGCCTACGCCAAAGTATTTGATATTATGTCACAACTTTACAATAAATCTTAATGGAAAACCATTGGAATATGTAAATAGGTATAATTATCTAGGGAAGCAACTGTCATTCAACAAAGAAGAATGAAGAGTAGATATGAGGTGGAAGAAATTCTGGGCATTGCAAAGAAAAGACAAAGAACTTACAAAATGTTCACATATAAAATAATATTAATATAATCACTTATTAATAACATAATAACGGAACAATTATTACAACATTATAATTTATTACCAATTTAAAACATAAATATATAATTTCCTTTAAAGTTTAAATTTGTTTGCAAAACAGAACATGATATAAAAGGGCTTTCTACTTCTTATTACTTCTTAAAAAAAATGGCTTGATTGACTGAAGAATGTTATAGGTATATGTTACATATGAACTGACTGAAGAGATCATGGACAAATGGAAAAAACCTATTACTCTGATCCTAAACAAGAAGGTGATTGGTACCAGGGAGAAGAAGACAATATTTACTTACCAGATATGTAATTTTTATAAACAAGACTACCTCTTAAATGGTAGCTAAAGAAAAAAAAACATATATAGCAGAGTTATTATTTAAATATTTTGAAAAAGTTAGTTATTATCACATATCACAATAAAACACAGTAAAACTGAAGTGGTGGGGATAGTCAGATATGTTTACACAGTAATATCAGCACTCAGTGGTAACTAATATCAAGATAATGTACTATCTAAATTTATGCCCACTTTTAGCATACCCACTTCAGTTAACATGCTTATAATCCTTGCTATAATTTAATGTGAATTGAGAATAGATAATATGGCAATAAAATTTTCGCATTTGCAGATATTAAATTATTAAAAATTTTATGTATGTGTGAAATTTATATTATAATATGAAAATTAATTGAATAATTAAAAATTAATTTTGAAGAATAATTTTTAACTGTTGATTTTGTATTCTAATTATTTATTTCTTAATTAAATGAGTTTTAACTTATTTTTTGTTTTTACATAGGCATCTTTATATCATATTATTATTATCATAATATCATCACCCCAAAGGATTAATATCAACTTTACATCAATATATATTAATTAGTTACGTAAATCCATAAATCCCATGAAATTTTGAAATATGTTACTAAAACTATTTTTTATCCCAGAAGTTATATTATATAATAATACCTATTTATTTATAAATGATGCTATCATACGAACGATGTAGTATAATGTTATATATCGTTAAATTAGTAGAAAAACACGGTCATTAATTAACCTATCACGTAATATAAACGCATAATATTTACATGTACTCACAAATCATCTTCCGAGCTCTGGCCAGACTCATAATTTATGGGAAACCCCAAATTAGACTTCCAGTCCTTGTCGCCGCTTGAGACCATTTTGCAAACAAGATAACTGAGTGCAAAATACAAGTTTAATTATGAACATATTAGCACTGTGCTGGTTTTATATAATAAACTTGTTCACATCATACACTGTGAGCATTTTTCTCCACATACAGTTCACGAAAAATCACACTTATTACCGGCATATATCAAATGCTTTTTAATTGTTTTCACAATAATTATTTAAAAAACGTTATTTACGTTATTATCACCACCTCATCAACGACATTATCAATTTATCACGAATTATGACATACCATAGAATAGAAATACCCAGATAACCACAGATGAGTTATAAGCACTACGTACGTCGCAGTCGCACAGATAACAGCTATACTAATGGCTAGAGAATAAAATATGTCTTAGCATGTACCTACCACAGTTGAGCGTATTAAAATTATGATTACAATATAGGAAACTATGCATGACGAGTATAGATATTGTATCTCATGAAGTCCGTTTGCCTATAAATGTTGTCAAGCGTGAACAAAAAATCAACGCCACCACTCAAATCCGATAGCCGCAGCGCCTCTGTCATGTCTCATGTATCAAAACGTTTTTAGTAAGAAGTGTAACTTTTCCTTACATCCCATCAAATTGATATTTTGCGACTTCCCAATATAAATATTTTGCGCGTAATAAACTCGTATCTTATTCCTGACAAACAACAAGATTACGGAGCTGTCACGATTAGTTCCAGACTTCGTCATGGGACTTGAGTCGTGGTGTCGACTCTACATTGTTTTAGTGTGCGCTCCTAACATTGCATACACTCAAAAAATTTACAAAATGTAAACGCACGCTTATCAACATTCAAAGCCAAATGGACTTCGTGAGATAGAATATTTATATCAAGGAATATATCGTGGAATTCCTTGATTTGAGTTATTCTGCGAAGACAAACTAATATAGATATTAGGTATAATCATATAATTACATCGCTCTGTGACGGAATGTATAAAATAGACACAATATTCAATCATTTGTCCTTATAAACATATTATAATGGCTTGACATCAAGCAATGGTGGTATTAATGATTTTATTAGTATTAGATTCGAATTGGAATCATAAATGGAAATGAGATATGAATAATATACAGTATACACCTAACACCCTGCAACGTATTAATTTTTGTAATCTTTTAGAATATAAACTTATAATACCTTCCTAAATTAAAATATTGAAGTCACATAATACTCTTTTAAAATAATAAAGATATAAAACAGAATTAAAAGTTTTAATAGTACAAAAGTATAAATTTATTGTCTATGTTTATGCTTCTTCGTCTTGAGATCAAACTTCTGTTTCAAATCACGCATCGTCATCTCTTGGCTATCGATATTCTCAACATCTTCTTTGCTCTCTTCGGTGAGTTTCGATGGAGTCTTACTCTTACTGAGTTCCAGCCAATCTCCGGCTTGATCCTTCTTCACCTTCTTTTGATATACTATATCTCCATTTCGAGTTACGTACGATATTACCGGTGTTAATACTTGCCGCTTCTGTTTTCTCCTATGTTTATATTTCTGTTTTTTACTTCTTAATACATATTCTTTACTTGATGAAGAGCTTTCGCTACTACTTGAACTACATGAGGAATCTTTGTATTTTTTCTTGATTCTTTGACGTTTCCTGTACTTTCTATCGGATGCTTTAGAGTGATACGGCATGACTACGACGGGGAGACGTTGTTGTGGTATTTGAAAAGGAGAATTAAGACTCATGGCTGAATGTCCCATGGGCATAGCTCCGGGAGGCATTTGCATCTGCATTGAACCAGGCATTGGACCTGGCATCTGGGGATAAGCATATTGTCCTGCTGGAGGAAACTGCGCTGCAGTGTGGAGCATACATTGTAATATGATTGGCAAAAAAACTGCAATTGGAGTGTTCATCTGAAATTAAGATTAAAAGTATGACACACAAAATAATATATAATTCTTATTAAGTCCTTATAAATCAGAATTTTGGGGTATGACCAAATTAATGAAGATGAGAGATGTTTGTTAGAAGATGCCCTCTCCGCTTGCCACTTAATAGCTCTAGTCTCCCAACTAGGGTGAGGCATGGGCAAACAAATATTTGTCTATTTCACTAATCATTTTTCTTTACGGGCAAGTAGCCGGAGCTGCCTGGCTGAAACATTTTTTTATTCCTTTGCCTGGAGTTCGAACACAAGACCTCCAGTGCATAGCGCACCGCATATAATTGAGCCAGGGTGGCAGTCAACAAGTAATTATAACAAACCTTATATACTTATGTTAGGTGCCATGCTGCCACTAGAACTTAAATTAAAATACTGTACAAGATTAGTTCTGAGAGTGGCTTTAAATACGATAGTGCTTTGTTTAAAGGTCATTGTGTTTTGTATGGATTTTATGTAACACTGCAGGTAGATTAGTAATTATATAAGTTAGTTGAATTATTTTTTTCGACGTTTTTTGTACGTTTATAATGTTGTAAATAAACCCAGTTTGGTCGTTTATCGTCACTTATGTTTTAGTCAACTAGTTTGATTAGACTAGCTAATAATATTGTATTGTAATAATCATGTTTTAAAAATATTTCCATGCGTTATTGTATATGTATGGTTTTGTATAACTTCTGTAATACTTGACTGTTCTGAGAAAGTTTGCACTAACAAAATACTCTATACCAGTTTATATGATTAACAAAGTGATTAAGTCAGATGAAAATGCTATCTTTGAAAGGTTTTTCCGCGGAGTATGAAGAGTATCCTCCCGTTACTTTACGTGAAAATAATGTACAACAACACTTGTGATGGGTGCGTATCAATGGATCGTGGATTCGAATCCCACCGGGACGATATATTTATAATTTTCTGAAAGCGTGTCTTCCCCACGTCTGGTAACTTCTGACATTGAACAAGTGGGAGGAATATCGAAATTCCGACGGAGTAACGAACCACCACTCATTGATGGAAAAACCGTTAAATGTATATTGCGCGTTTCGATTTCAGTCTATGGATTTCCAAATGCTCGAAGTATAAAGTAGGTCGACATCGCATCATTGACTGATGTTCTGTGGCTGAGGTATCACTAACCATCAAGTGAACCTCATGCTCGTCTGTCGATATCTAACATAAAAAACAACACTATAATTGTTTTAATTGGAAACGATATAAAGGTTGTATGGCGTGCACGCGTACGAAACTGTGCATTGCTGCTATACGTGGGTATAGAAATAAAAGATAAATTTAATGAGGGAGATATTATAAAAAAAAAGTTTTAAATTGCAAAGAAAAAATAAGGGGTTTCTACTTGTATGAAAGTGCCTTTAAAATTACCTAATATACATAGAAAACTACAATTGTGCATTGTCGTACTATTACATAAATCTTTATTGTGTGCGACAAGAGCGTTGTTTTTTTTCTTGCGCTCCGATTTTTACATAAAACAAGAGTTATAGCTCCATTTGACAGTGTGTATTGAGAAGTATCGAACCTTTCATTCGTATTCGAACCATCATTTTATGGAAGAAAGTATGAATAAAACAAAATCTATTTTTTTACCATTAAGATATGTTTATTTCATTTATAAAACTTTTTATAATTGTTTCAGACCAAAAATGTGGAGGCGATTCTTTTGGATAATTTCCATCTTAGGTGTACCTCATTTAGACGCCAAGGATCCTGAGCTGCCATTATGCCCGACGAATATTCAATTTTTCCCACAAAACCTTCCAATGCACTGTCGAATGCCTTCCGCTGGAGATCTACAGAACGTTCAAAATATACCTAATCTCACATTACCTCCATTTCTACCACCGTTTTACCAAAGACCTTCATCAGGGAAGGAGGCAGAACCGGTACCTATGCCACCTGGAATGAGTGGGCCCATGCCCATACCTGGACCTATGCCAATGCCTGGACCCATTGGCATGCCAATGCCGGGGCCGATGCCAATTCCTGGAGCCATGCCGATACCTATGCCCATGCCTGGATCACCAGGACCAGCTCATAAACTACCAGTAATTGTAATGCCTTTCTATTCACCAGATAATTCATTTAAAAAACCACAACCAGGCGTTCGACCCGATCGGAGAAGGAAATTCCACAACAGAAGGCGAAGGCCAAGACATCACTACTATTCTGATACTACTGATGATAGTTCAGAGACTGACAACTCCTCGAACGACGTAACAGACACCTCAGAGTCTGAGGGTTGGTGGACAGGAAGACGAGTTACAAATGGTAGACGTGCAAATAAACACCGTAGAGAAAAAAGACGAAGACGTCAAAGACAAGACCTACTCACTCCAGTATTGCAGTATATTACAAAAGATGGCTATGTTATATTTGAGAAAAAAATAAGTAATGGAGAGGCGAAAGACTGGTTGAAAGTTAAAACTGATAGTAAAATTGAAACAACCACATATTCTAAACAAGAAATCGATGAATTTGAAGAAATTGATAATATACAAACGAAACGTAATAAGGAAGAAGACAAAGTGGAAATGAGAACGGAAATAAATGCCCTAAAACATCATAAAAGGAAGAAATATAGACTGCTAAATAAAGTTGAAGAGTAGAAAAATTAAGTTTTATATTTTGTTAACTCTTTTTATAAATAAATTGTTTTTTATGAATTTGATCTTTGAAGTAGTCTTTAAGTATGAGAACATCTAGATTTTAACAATATAATAATATGTATAATTTATCTATCTAAAAATAAAGGTATTCGATTGTCCTCTACCGAGATAAACCACGTATTATACTATCAAGACAGATCAAGTTCAAATATTTTTCTTGACAGACAAAAAGCTACAAGACCATAATTCATACAATAATGTTATAATTTATTCTATATATTTAATAATAAAAAAGATATTTTTTTTATTAAGTGACAAAATAATTAACCTAATCTATATAAATAATATAATTTTTGGTGCATAAAAGCGGTGTTCACCATTGGCAGCAATCCGCTCATGCTCAGTGGGGGAAGACAGACAGAGACACCTTCTCACTATGTGGGCCGTGTCCAGTAACACCGACAACCAAGTAACATCTTGGTCATAATAATATGTTCTTGAGTTTATTCATAACATACAAAAATACAAACATTCAAAAATACAAATCGTTCCTCTTTATAATATTAGTATAGGTACACCTCATGAGCCACCCACCTGTTCTGTTGCTTGTTGTACGATTCTCGCTAAGTCTGATATGTTTATAATTATTTAAACATTTTTTTCTGCGTTAAGCTAATAAAAATGTGCATATTTTTAAGCGCACCTTGTGTTCGAAACAAAAATTATATGATTTCTTGTGGCTGAGGTACAATGATACTTCAAACATAATATTAAAAGTACATACTGAAATAGTACTTTACTTTATTAGAGATGACACAGATATTCGGCAACCATCCGGTATCCGGCCTATCCAGCTTAAATAAAACATCCGGCCGGATACCGGAAAGCAAGCTCCTATCCGGCCGGTTACCAGATATTTAAAAAATAAAGAAATATACAATTAAGATGAGTGCTGTATTTATATCACTTAACAAACAAAATCAATACTCACAAAATTTTCATTCTACAACGTATAAAATGATTTAGTACTCTTACTGCACTAAGGGTAAATTATGGTGAGTAGCTACTAATTAATGAAATTAAGGTAAAACGGTAAGGTATAAGAGGTAAAACGAGGTTTCGCTTGTCTTTATAAAGAAGTCCAGCTTTATAAAAAAGCCTTTCGCTGCAGGATGCTGAAAGATAGATTTTGGCATTTTTTTGCGATGCACCGCGGTGCGGTGGCCGGATATCCGGCTTAAAGTTTGGCCGGATATCCGGTATCCGGCCGAACAGCTATCCGTTTCATCTCAATATTGTATACTACACAAAGAAAAAAAAACATTATACCGTCTTTTTTAACGCGAATTTTAAATATTTTTACAGGATATCATATTATACCGCTCAGTCTGCCCGTGATCATTCTTGCTGAAAAGCTCGAAAAATATATATTTACAAAATAAGTAAAAGTAATTTCCTTAAAATTATTTTGGCCATTGAATTTAAACTTAAATTAACATGGAATACTTGATTATTGTTTACAATAACTAAATTTTTATGTGGTAATATAAAATTGCAAGTTTAACGACTGGTAGCCATAACATCAGCTGCATTTGAATGTTACACAACATTCATGTCGGAAAATCAGATATTTTCCTTTTCCACGTTACAATGAACACGCTTATATAAGAAATGTAGAATGCTTGTAAGGATTTAGAAGTCACATAAACAATACGTCGAATATGAGTTTTGTAAGTTTTATAGACTTTTTGTAAAATATTACATCTGATCAATGCCAATACTGAAATTAACACAAGTGTATATTTAATAATTCAAATCATTTATTCTTTAGGTATTCTTTTGAATTCACCTATTTATATTTTCAGGTCTCAACGATAAAATGGAAGTTAATTATCCTGATTGCGTTAATAAGAAGGGCAAACGTTCAAATGGCTTACCCGATGTTCATGCAACCTCCGCCTATGTTTGCCATGCCACCACCCATGCCCATCCAGGTGTTTGCCGTTGAAATACCTGAAGCAACAACCACAACGACTACAACCACTGAGAAGAGCGTTGCTTTAGCTTTCCCTGTGCCTGTACCTATGCCAATACAGATGGCTGTACCGGCATATGCCCCGGCATTTTGTGTGGCAAATCCCAGACCAAAAGGATGTCCGCAGTGCCCTCCGTGTTTATGCATGCCCCAGTGTACACCAGCGTTTTTCTCATACTGTTCACCGTGTCACCTTAAGTGTCGTTGTCGTAATCCTGGTGATGCACCTATTCCTTTACCTCCACCGGTTCCCCTACCTGGACCGGCATATCCAATGCCAATTCCAATGCCTGCTGGACCGCCAGTAGTCATCGTTCCGATGCCTCCTCAAATTCAATCACAACCGAGACGCTGGAGACCCAGACCCAAATCATCAAGTAGTGAAGAATCTAGTGATTCCACTGACTGTGATTATCTTAGACGTGGCAAGAAATTCAAACGAAGAAAACTGAAAAAATTCAGAAGAAGGGGCAGTTCTGACAGTGAAAACGAACTGGTGAAACCACTATTAACTTACGTGTCTAATAACGGTGAGGTTAAGTATGAAAAGAAAATAAGTAATGATGAAGCTGATCAGCTTTTAGGTAGGCATGATGGAAGGAGGTACAAGAATGTAAGAGTGATAACTAGAGCGGATGAAGCGAACAAACAACAGGTGGTGGTAATGTCCAATAATGACAGAAGTCCTGGGCGTTACAAACAAGTTGTGCTGAGAAATGGAGCATCCAGTCATGTTCTAAGCAGTGGACGAAAAGAATTGGTGTTCAAACCTCCAGGTGATAAGAGAATCAGCAATTTATCAGTCTCATTTCAAATAGATTAGAAATGTGTTTATTTATTTTGTAATTTTTAATAAACTATTGAATATACTTCATGTTTTTTTTTCAAATATGAACTAAAGTAAATTTCTTGCATATCATATGGACTGCTAAAACAGTGTTTTTTATGTTAGATATCGACAGACGAGCATGAGGTTCACTTGATGGTAGGTGATACCTCAGCCACAGAACATCAGTCAATGATGCGCTGTCGACCATCGATCTCATCGATTTTTTAATTCGAGCATTCGAAAAACCATAGACTGAAACCGAAACGCGCAATGTGCACTTCTTCTTTTTTTCTACAGCAGGACTAAGAAATATTTTATTTCAAATCACTTCTCATATTGGAATTGAATAAAAATAGCATTATTACACAATTCAGTCACGTTTGTAAGAAGGTTAATAAGAATCGCTATGTTTGTCTAATATCTAAGATATTTCAATTTATAATGATTGAATTGTATCTTATACTTTATAATAAACTAGCGACCCGCCCCGGCTTCGCACCGGTGCAATGCTGATACTAAATACACTACAGAAAAACTGTTATTATTATACATATAAACCTTCCTCTTCAATCACTCTATCTATTTAAAAAAAACCGCATCAAAATCCGTTGCGTAGTTTCAAAGATTTAAGCATACAAAGGGACAGAGAAAGCGACTTTGTTTTATACTATGTAGTGATATAGCACAGTAGATCTTTACATTCTACTAATTTAAAGATTTCTCAAAAATTAACGTTTCTCATTATTCTGCCAGCTGATGTTTAATTTTAACAAATTAAACCACTTCAATGGGCCGCATAACACCTATTAACACCTCAACAATAGAATAATTGAATTTTACATTGAACAATCATCACACGTAACTCCTACGTAACGCAGGTATTTTCAACCTGAAACCAATAACCTTCATACCAAAAAATGCTGCTAACAATTATACTTGTTCTGACATTAATAATTTCAAACAACAATATCAAAACCTTACCAATTACAAAACAACTGCCTGATCAGAAGATAATGATGGATATGATGAAGATGTATCGAGAATTTAAAGGAAATGAGAACATAAAACTAAGTGATATTCCAAAGAATATAAGCGGGACAAATTCAGGAGGATGCTGTTATGGACAAGTCTGTATGAATCCGTGTGTCTATCCGATTCCACCGGTTTACCAACCACAGTTACCGATAATATTACCAGCAAGAACTGTTTATGAACCCGTGGAGCACAATCATCCTCCTCTTGGTGAAATAAAAGATATAATTAAAGCAGATAAAGCACATCATTATAAGAGCAGTGAATCTAGTGATACAAGTATGTACACTGATACGGAATCCGACTTTGATTATTACTAAAAATCATGGACAAAATATCCTTCATTATGCGAAGATTGTGATAGATTTTTTTACGTTTATTTCATTACTTATTGAATAATGTACAAAAAGTGCACGAGGGTGTGTTGTTTGGGAGAAATATGGGCTCCAAATGATTTACTGAGGAATGCTAAACGGACTTTTATAAATAATATTAAAGCATTTAAAAAAAATAACTTATCGCTTGATTTCATATATTATGTACGAGTATGTATATACTGACTTTAAAATCTACAAATCGCATCACCACTTACCATCAGTTGGTACAGTGGTTATATGTACATATACTATAAAATATTATTATATACGTACAATGTACATATATAATCACTGTAAACGATGATATTAAGTTTTAGTAAATATATAACTATACATTATACTATGCAAGCCGTTATAAAAGTTAAGATTAAAGCGTTACATTGCGTGTATAAAATCTATACATCTATACATATAATAAAAGAGTAGGATCGAAATTACGCTTCACTAAATATTTTTACCAGAAATTAAGAGGGGTGATAAAAGAAGGGTAGCAGAATGCATTAATGCAATTTTTAAGATTCTTGTCTGTCTGTCTGTCTGTCCGTCTGTCTGTCTGTCTGTCTGTTTGTTCACGCTAATCTCCGAAGATACTGAACGGATTTTCATGCAATTTACACAAATATATTAAGTAAAGCCCGGGGCAACATATAGGCTTTGTTTTATCGAAATCGGTTCTCGGAATGAAAAGTTATCATCATTTAAAAATAATTTTAAAGGCACCATATCACCAAATTGCAATGCAAACTGACTCGCGTTGAACTTTTTCGAATTGTCAGATGTCAATCACAGTTTGATATGTAAATGAAATACTTTGATTATTTCGCCATTTCCGATATGTAATCGTAGAATAGTGGATATGCAGGCCCATTGCGTAACT
The DNA here is from genome assembly GCA_905404175.1 of Anthocharis cardamines. Lineage (NCBI taxonomy): Eukaryota > Metazoa > Arthropoda > Insecta > Lepidoptera > Pieridae > Anthocharis > Anthocharis cardamines. The sequence continues at coordinate 10,735,089 of FR989959.1, forward strand.
TCAGATGCGAGTTCGAACCTGAAGTTGGACGGAAATATTTTTTTTGTATTTATATTTATTTTTTTAAAGAACTATATTATAAAAATAGAAAATGTATTATTGAAATATTATATGAAAAATTATTTCTTATGAGATCGTTTATTTCACCTTTTCATCCATCCTTTCTCTACAGAATTACGATTATTCGACATTGCTTTTATTGCTTCTTAAGGACTGTCTTCGTATCTTAGAGGTTTCCGCATTTAGCACCGGAAACCCGAGTAGGAATCCCGGGAAAAGGGAATTTAAAAAAAATGTCTCAAAATGAAAATGATCAATTAAATGAAATAAATATCGAGGTGGATACAGTATCTTCACCACTAATTAAATTTATAAAAAAAATAATAAATTTCTTTAAAGTCAGGTTCAGTTTTTCAACAATGGTATTTCTATTGAATTTCTAATCATACTTCGAACCCCAATCTCAACCACCATTAAACGTGTCGATAATATGATGCAAAATCAACCGTCAGTGACTAATTTGATAGCTCTTTCCCAAAAGAAATCACCAAGTACAGAGGATGGAGGATATGTCATTTGAAGAAAGCTTGCTCAAAAGCAAACCCCACGCGAACGAAGTCGCGGGCATCAGCTAGTAAAATATAAAATTGTAATGTAATTGAGCCTGAAGTGCTTAGAATTTAGTGAAAATTAAGTTTATTTTAAAGGTATAATTAATTTAAAAATCATGTGTAAGTTTATATATATTGTATATGTTTTTACTGTAAAATAGGAAAAAAATATTATAGATTAAAATACAAGGAATTTTGTAATCATCATGTAAAATAAAACAAAAAATATAAATTAAAAAGTTTATCAAAGTAATTATTGATAATAATTTTAAGAACAATATTTGGTTTGACTCTTACATGCTAATTTTAAATTATTATATTCTATCTAGTGTATTCTCTGAATCACTTCACCATGGAAAGGTCTTTACTCTTTTCCAATATCCAATTTCATAACTATTCCTTATCAAAACTATAATAGATAGGGCCAATTTTTCAACAGTCTCCTGTCAAATTTTAGCACTTCGTTTAAAATATATTGACTTCCAAGGAAAGGTTTCCAGGTGTCCGAGTCCGATTTCAATTCCGCTGAAATATACGTATGTTATTCTACGTCAAAATATATATATTTTTCAATTAAATATTTAAATAAATATTTTATTCATATATTCATTCATAATTTTTCATGTAGATTATGACCCACTTGGTCGTTTGCAAAAGTATTGACTACAAGTATGTGACCCTCTAAGGGGTGAACTTTAGGGGTTCATTTAACATCTTAAAAATGTTTTTCCGTCGATAAAAAAAAATACGTGTCTAGATTTTGACGTAGAATAACATATTTCAGCGGCATTGAAATCGGAGGTAGACACCTGGGACCTTTCCTTGTTCTTTATAAATCTTTGATTCATTCCATGCTTCTAATAATCAAAGGATAATTGCAGAACCCATAATACTTCAGTATAAATAGCTATTAGAAGCAATGAGAAAGAATTACAAAGTATCTGACAACGTGATGAAAAATGAGCCCTGTAATATTAACATGATGAATATACTCGTAATATTATAATGGACTATATAATATAACATACAATTCATTAAAGCCACTTGAATTATTAAAATATCACAATTATTTATTTCATATTCTACGTATACATATAGACATGTACAATGGTTTATATTAAACCTACACGAAACGATAAAATTAACAGACACATTAAACAGACTTTGTTTGACTCAGCCGCTTAAATGCAATATAAAATCCCACATTCTTTTTAAATAAAAAAGTAATGTTAAAAATAAATTTAATTTCAACACTTTTTTTTTTTTTTTTTTCACGGATGTATAGCAGCGCCGCAGCGGCTGGGTAAGAACTACTCTTACCCCAGAGAAACTGTGCCAAGCGCGCCCATAAGTTTTGTGCTTCCATGTAAATCTATTTCTTTGCAGATACTAACCAACCACAGCTATATACAATATTAAAATCTAAAGAAATGGTTTATGACAAAAGCGTAAACTGATGACTTTTCATAGACATCATCAACTACGAGGATCTTCTCTCCTTAAGTATACTTTATTTATTTTGGATCTCTGATTATTATCGAATAATGGCTCCGAATGTGTATTTTCAATACGAATCTTCTTTTTATTATATAACTGTGGGAGGAATGATTTCACGACAAGAGTAAGCAGTGCTAGACCTATGATGATGAAGATTGCTTCTACAGAGTGTATCACATTGGGTATGAGGACATAAAAGACCCAGATATTGTGTTTTCTATCTTCTTCTAATTCTGGTTGTACCTAAAATTGATATGATAGACAGATTACTTTAGGCTATAATGTTAGTGACTGGATCCAATATAAATATAGCTTTTATAGTATTTGTTTTCCTATTTTGTAACCATATATTATTTAAGAAAAATGTTTTCACGCATGAAACATTCTCCAGTCCAAAATACCAAAGTCATTGAAGTTTATACTACACTACTTTATTCGTAGAAGTAATAGTACTAGAAGTTTAATAAATTGGAGTTTTTGTTTTAACTTTACGCATTTTTTACTTGCTTATTGAAAGATAAGCCAATAGTATTTTCCAATCAATGCACCTTTCTGTAATGATTGAATCAACTTTATTTATTTTAGTAAAATATGTATGTTTATTGGAACTTCTCAATCAATTATTTTATTGTAATACTTACTATTTTAAAGTACACTGCTGGTACCATCATATCGGAGAAAGGACTTGTTCCAGAATTAAAACTTACGTCGGCGACATCTACGTTCAGTTGAAGACAAATCCGGGTATTTAATACTGTACCAAGTTTCTGTAACAAAAAAAGTCACAATCAAATCATTGTTCTTGGTTTCTTTGTTTGTTCTTTCCAAACCTACTAATTTTACATCATGTTGGTATCAGAAATCGTAGTGTAAAGCATCATCATCAAGTCATGTGAACTAATTTCTATAGCGCAATATTAAAATGTCTATATTGATTACAGGCCCAAGCATGAACAACTTGCAAAAATAATTCGTATCGTCAATCTGTGTTGTCTGAGAAATCAGTTGGCATTACAGTACATATGACAGAAATAAATGTTCGTTCTGGTTCTGATACAATGTTATACAAATTAAAGCTTACGTGATCGTATGAATACAGAAACAAAAGTATTAATAACATTAATACACTCAGCCTGGTTTCTTACCGGGTCGATAAGAATCTCGCTGCTATGTAGTTCTTCATCGGGATTAATTCCTTCAATACGCTCATAAATACTTGGGTCTACATCCAAAAAGTGCGCATTGGACAACGCAAATTTTAGTCCTAAAAATACAGAAATCCATTAATTTACAGCAGTATTATGTGTCTAGGTCTTACAAGATAATGTATATATTATATGGGCGATGACCCTTGCTCCTACCCACCAAATTAGAATAAAGAAACATCGCTATAGGGATAGCGAAATTCCGACCGGGTAATGAACCACCGTTAATAGATGGAAAAACCATGAAGTCAATATTGCGCGTTTTAATTTCCGAATGCTCGAAGTAAAAAGTAGGTTGACGGCGCATTATTGACTGATGTTTTATGGCTGAGGTATCATCTACCATCAACCTCATACTCGTCTGTCGATATCTACCATAAAAAACGCTATATTCTTACCGAAGAAACAGGGAGACAAATCGGTGATACCATTCACACAGTCCTCATTTCGGCATAGACATTCATTGTCAGTATTGTTAATGAAAGAAGTGTCGCTAAAACTGTAGTGGAAGGCTTCCGGACCGTAGTCCATAGTCCGGCTGCCCTGGTATTGTAGGTTCATAATCCGACAGAAGGCGTTACGGTAGAGCCGAAGAGGAGTCTCTTCTGTGAGGTCCGGAGGGTACACGATGCCTTCATAGGTGTCCACAAGACTATTACAGCGAGTTCTGAGGGCATATAAGAGTCCAATTATAGTGACAACAAACACCCTCACATCGCTAAATTAAAATATATATTTAATATACGTATGTGGGATACATTCCGGTATGGTGGCGACCTTAAGACATTTATTTTCTTAAAAAAGAATACATAAATTCATTTACTTGAGAAAAAAAATAAAAATAATTAAATAACAAACCTTTTTAAAGCTTAACTCAGAAAACTACAACATAATATACAGTACAAACCTTACTAAACGCAAACAAACTACAGAAAAATATACTCACGGTTTGTTTTTGTAGCCCAGTGCTGTTAGCCCACTTTCTCCATTGTATTTTTTTATCATAAATTTGTCTTCGTTTGTTGAGCCCACTTCGAATCTGATGTCACCAGCGTCATAAAGCTGGCAACATGAACACTTACTTATTTGTGAGAAAAGCGTAGACCTATAACTATCATTTGTCCTTTAACATAAATTACTAACCCTATGTATCAATATCCTCGACCGCTAAATGATAAGTGCGCTCTGTGGCTAAATGATAAGTGCGATGCATTTAGCACCGGAGGTCCTGGGGTCGAATCCCGAGGAATCAAGAAATAAAAAAAATTGTTTAAGGGCATAGAATGCTGACCACAGTATTCTTTACATGACATCTGTAAAGGATACACAGATCCACAAATGGGAGATTTCAACAAACTAAGTAATAAAAAAAAAGACAAGCTTGTACTCACTCTATCTAAAATTCCCATCTTATCAAAAGTTATTAAACCAGGCATAAGATTGTGTCCGAACTTGATGAGAGGTTCTTCAAAACCCCAGAGGTACTCCTGTGCGTTAATCTTCAGTATAGGCTGAGATTTGAGCTGCTTGGTAAGCATATTGAAGCCCATACGCGTGAAGTAAGAAGACTTGGATAACTTTGATGATACTGCCTAAAAATAAAGAACATCAAAAAAGTTAAATAGATGATTTATGATGAAATGCTGTTTTTTGTTTGAGAGTGTTACGGCAAGCCAATCACAACATTCGGAGTTACGAATATCTTACCAATTCGTGATTCGTAGAGTTACGAATATTTTACCAATTCGTGATTCGTAGAGTTACGAATATTTAACTAATTCCAAGAATTTTACAGATAAAATAAAACTCAGAGGAAAACCAAATCCTTAAAATCAAAAAAGTATGCAGCAAGTTATTTTTAATCATCACCACTTACAAAAAATATATGAATTATTTTTTCGTCTATTGCACTCACCAACATAGCAATATTAGGTACAGTAATGTTGACATCTTGCGGATGAGCGATGGACTTTTCAGGAACGAACTGTGTTAAAATCTTCGGAGAGTACCTCATCACACCAAGGTCTTCATCCAGTTCAAAGTTGACATTTGTACGTAACTCTCTGAAAATAATGTTTTGAAAGTTCGAATAATATTTTTAAATTCACAGTTCTGGATTACTTTTTTGGCAACATCTATACTAATATTATAAAGAGACAAGATTTGTTTGTTTGTTACGATTTAACTCAAAACTACTCGACCGATTTTAACAATTCTTTCACCAATCGAAAGCTACATTAGCAGCGAGTAACATAGGCTTTGTGTATAGTTGCATACATACATTGCATCTGTGCATATCTTAAAAGTTACTCTTTTGTTTATTTTGTAACGCAACATGTCTCAGATTGATTTATCACATTACCGAGTTGGTCGAGAATGTTCAAATGTTAAAATCGTGGAAGAAGGATGGTATGGTCTCCCTTCAACCTCAATTTTCAAAGAAAATTTAATACCATGATCCTGTAAACACCTAGCGTGCCTTCACACAACATGCAGGCTTTTGATAACTTAGATTTCAAGAATCCTGTACCTTCCTTACTTCAAAAATGTATGGCGTTCAATCATTATCTATTTATTTACGAGAACAAATCACTATACAATCAATGTTCTTAAAATTATAAAATATAGTGACCATGATTTCTGTAACGTGCTCCATGAATTGTCGTAAGTACTTTAAATTTGATAAAATTGGTTTATTTAGGTCGGCCTAAAACTTCGATCATTAAAATTCTTTCATTGGATCATTTAGGTCGTCGATATGTCGTTCTATCGAAAAATAATATCTTATGATTTGGCTTGGCCATCTTGGCCATTAGATGTCGAGGCTCTCTAGTCTTGTTTTGTTCTATTTAAAAAAAATGCAACATTCGTATATCTATTGTGTAATCATAGATAAAATGTAGATCTGTTGAACTCTTAAGAATCTGAGTAATACGATACTCACTGGTACGTAAATGGACCAATTTCTTCCACTTTCAGCTTGGAGTGTAATCCCGACAGAAATTCCTCTGCGTTGGTTATGTTGAAGATATAAACCTCAATATTGACTCCTTCTATATCTGTTTTCTGAAGAGCCTCGTAGTATAATGAGCCTTCTGATATTCTTGTTTTCTGAAATTTTAATTTATTCAATTAAATATTTTCCTCTGCTGTTTTTGTAATTCTCGAAGTGGTATGGAAATATTTTTTTTATTAGAAACATTTTAAAAGCCTAACAGGTCATCGCTAGATAGAAAAGGTTTATTTCTTCTCTTCTGTGAGGTTTATCGATTTCATTTATTTCTTTTTTAAGTTTCTTTATACTCTGTAGAAGGTTTTAAGACAAGAAATGCGCGTAAAATTGGATAATTTCAGAAAACTTAACGACTTCGAAAGTTTTACAGTTCGTGCGTTATATTGCACCCGTGCGAAGCCGGGGCGGGCTGCTAGTTAATATTAAACATATTATGACAGACAATACTTACATATCTAAGAATCATATGTAATGGATTTACGAAATATGATACGGCTGCGGCAACTACCAGAATCAAACCGACTACTGTATATATTAAACGTTTACCTGAAAATAGATTATAATATACATATAAATTTCATTTATACCTATTATCTCTTTGCACACCTGTGCTGACTCTCACTCACCATGGGGTTTGCTGAACTCAATAATTTATTGAACAATTATATTAGTTCAATACCTTCATATTAATCTTAAAAGGGAAGTTACCCAAAAAAAAAAAATTAATGAATTTGAATTCTGAATCAAGTATGGAAGAAAAGATACAATTTTTAATAATAATCTTTGCAACAACGTAAAATTTTTAATTCAAATATAAAAAGTTCTCCTTTTAGCTTTCTTTTATTTGCTACCATGAATTAAATTAATGGTACTATCGTAAAGTGTAATGTGTTCATGAATACATTGCAATAGCTGTTAATAATTACTAATTTATTATCATTTATAATTAATACCATGACTTCTTGCATGTTTTAAAATGTCGGGGTTTCCTGTAATAGATCATTTAACACATATAGAGTTGCCTGTTTAACTTTTACTCTTTAAAAATATGTATTTTTTTTATTGTATTTAATAAGTGTGCAAAATAAATAAACAGCTAATAAATAGCTAAAAAAGCCTTGGCTTTATTGATGTCCATTGATACATACCAGTTTGATCTTTATTCACTTCATAACACGCCTTTTTGGTCGGTTGCATTTTGTTTGGCATGCCCTCTGTAAAAAAAATCTTTTTTTGCAAAAAAAAGTGCCAAAATCTACATAAAACGAAAGAGAATATTTCAATTTAAAAAATGCGCTATTTATTTATTAGAGGAAAGTTTTATCAGCGCCATCAGCTTTAGCCTATACAAGCCGAACTCTGAATAAGATTTCAGTAATCTTCTCTCCCAATGTTTTCAGAAAACTGTAAACATACTTAATATCATTGCGGCGGAGTTAGAACTATCGACCCATCTGCATCGGAACGGAACGTAGGTTATACCTACGCGCCAAACAGCCCGTCAAATATTTCATCATAGTAACCAATTATTATTATTAGAATAATGTACATAGCTTATAAAGTCTTAATAATACTATCTGAAAAACTAAGAAATATAATTTTGAGAAAAAATGTATTAATCTATGAATTAAAATAGTCTGACGTCATAATATAATGTAGCGAATTTTCAATTTGTCTTATATCTCTTGGAAATAAATATAATATATAATAATATTTTTTTGTATATATGAAATCGCTACACTCCAACGACCTATCACCATGAAAATAGTGCCCATATATACATATATATTTTTTCATGATGGTTTTCAAGTCCACTTTGTTACAACTCGTCATCAGTCAGAGAGTATTAACCTCGTCAGTCCTGTGTTTTTTCAACAGGTATCCATATCTGCCGGATGTACTACTCGTATGTATATTAGGTACAAATTAAGTATAGTGTTTCAGACCGAGGTAAAAAAAATTTGGTTTTTCGTAGTTTTTAATGTATGTATTACCGTATTCAGTATGATTATTATATGTATATATTTTTTTGTATTTTTGGTATAAATTTAGCCTGGGTTGGACTTACGGGAGGGCATCCGGGGCTACTGCCTTGGGGCCTCCACAAAAGAGGGGCCCCCAAAATAGAGAATTCGGAAAAAATCTTTCAAATTCCGACGATTAAACACTAGTTAACAACTTTTCCTTTGATAGTTTTTTCGCTGTTTTACCTTTAGCTACTGTACTTTGTACTAACATTATTATAATATATATAAATATAATATAATATTACAATATTATTGTTAGCATGGAAATAATTTGAGGCCAGTGCAGGGGGGACATCTTACATCCGGCCCTGTATAGCACCTCTTTAAAAAGGAAAATATTGAAAATAGTTTACTCCTATTACTCCTAGTACATTCGACTTATTGCGACATTATGGCGACTAGGGTAGGTACATTAGGTAGTTACTGAACTACTATGCTTAGATTGTACCAGTACAAGTACGCGGGGACTTACAAGGTTAAAAAAAATAGTATCAACATGTAATGATAGGATCCAATTTATCATACTAATTTCTAAGCGAGACGCTAGCCAAAAATACGCTCCTTTTCAAATTTGTCCTCAAAGTGTATGTTAGATAGATATCAATTTTATTTGTCACCTTAAAGATATAATACAAACGAAACAAACAAACAGTTTAACAGCTAAGTAAACAAGAATTTCATATAAAATAATAATAAAAGTGATGGCAAATAGGATTCCTCATGTTCTGAAGGAAAATTAAAAATTATTATTATGTAAGATCATTGTTTTGTCAATATTTTAATTAATGTGTGTAAGTTAGAAATTTAAAGGTCGATTAATTTTTATATAATCGCGTGATGACTATAAATATTTTGCGTTTTTGTGTAAGAAGATTTCAAGTACACGGAAAAGCAGATCGACTATTGTTTTTAATTTCTATTTAAGTATTTATTTCATTTGAAAATATTTAATCGCAAAAGTTTGAAGGATTTCTTTCATACATACATGCATATTGTTGCCGATTTTGTTTTTGTTGTCAGAACCAATCTAATATTCAGAACTAGCGATGCGCCCTGGCATCCATTTCCTTATCCATCCTTATCCTTTTAAATAAAATACTGTATATTATTAAAACGCGATTTATTATTTTTATTGTTTGAATTATTTATCCCGACGTTTCGGATGCTTTTCAGCAACCGTGGTCGCGGGGAGACAGGTTTTAATCACATTTTATTTTAAATTTTAAATACAGTATTTTATTTAAATGTGTGATACTCGCGTTAATAAAAGACAATATTACATCCTTATCCTATTCATTTCCTAAACTATTTTTCTATTCATGTCTGTTAATGATAATAATATTAATAGTTAAAAAAATATATTAATTTTAAACGAGCTGAGAACAGACTGTTCCCTATAAATGCCAGATTGTCAGAGGAAGTCGCTGAAAATCAGTGTTGTGTCCGTTTCCTACGGCGCGGACGCAACGTATGATTCAAACCTATTACCAAAGCAGTTCGAATCCGAATAGTACGGACGGACTTCGTTTCGTAACCATAGACATGAAGATATTGCAAAAAGGTGATTTGAGTGTACATCCTTATATTTCCGATAAAAACGTGCGAAAACCGATAACAAATAAGAAACTTATAAAAAGGCTTTTCGTCATGAAAACTTGTAATTAAATAGTGGAATTGCATTATATAACTGTTATGCTATCTTTTTAAAAACGAATTCTATTTTATTGCAAGAAAATAATATTTTTATTAAAAGTTTGACGGAACATATGTCATTTATTACATTCTATCTTTACCTAATCTGTGGTTAGTTCACAATTGTTTCGCGGGTTTTTGTAAACTAATTTAAAGATTTGAAGTTTTTAGTGAGTAAAGTTATAAGTATTATTTAATTATTTGTAGGGAACAAAAAAAAACTATTATATATTAATAAATATAAATATTATTATATATATTTTATATACCTACTAATAAATGAATGTTCTACATAATTAGGACTTAAATATTGAGTTCTTATAAGAAATGTGATAAAGTTGGAAACCTTAATAATATAACTTACCTTGATAGTAAGATCAATTCCTCTGGCATTTTTGTTGGGAGGCATAATTGGTTTTATCTCTTCGCACAGATTTTCAAATATAATAAAGTTCGACTAAGGTGATATTTTAGAACAAATTCCTCATCGGGAATTTGCTTATTTAAAAAATATTGTCGAAGCCTAAGTCGTTCTTTGGCTCTTTTATGATTTTCTTCGTGCAATACCTCTTCGTACAACAAAAAACGTGCCATTTTAGAATAAAAATAAATAATGTTTATATTAAACGAAAGCTACAAGTCTGTCGTAAAAAGTGAGGTTATTGTTACGATTACAATAATGTCAAACAACGAAAAAGTAATCGTCAAGTGAACTTGGTAATAAGGTAAACGAAAGGCAAAATGTCTAATCGCGAACTTCGCATCGATCGTCGGATCCGAAACACTTTCGTAATAGGAAAATGTACGTTCCGTCAAACGAAACTTCGTATTTCGATTTTGGTAATAGCCCTACTGAGCGGCCTCCTTTTTGACAGAAGTATTGTTTTGGTGTTGTCTTTTTATATTTATACGTATATGTATAATTAAGTTAGATCAATAAGTTGTTATTTGTTTCTGTCAAGTAAAGTTTTCAAACATTAAAAAGTCTTAAATGCGTTGTCGGCCTTTCACAGACAAACATAGTCAAGTTTCTCGATTTATATCCATCGCAACAAATTGGCATTAAAAAAATATTTCTTACAAAAAGTTTAATTTTAATAATGGTTTATTCAGATACGATCTCAAAGTACAATGTCCAAAATTTGAAGAAGCGGGAAACTACTTATTTTACTATTATGATAACAAAAACAGTAATTTTAAAGTATAGATATTTATACATCATATAAGACTATGCCATATGAATATTAACAAAAACCTTTATTATACCGTTATAACTCCCATAGTAAATTAACCGGTCAGGTTTAAAGCATTTACTCTACTTTATCCTTTTTTCATTATTTACTTCAACTATAGCTACTGAAAATCATAGTTGAGGCCTATTTTATAGGACTCAAGTTTTAAGCGTATTTATAACTAGTAGATAGTAAATACTATAAATTGTATTGGTGTTATTCTAATTAAATAGTTTCTTATTCTTATTATGAAACATATTTATAATTTTCTTCTAAGTTAACGCAAATTATATGATCCAGAAAGTTTATATATGGCACACATACATTTACTATTGCATAATCTATATCTATACTAATATTATACAGAGAAAACATTTGTATTTTTGTATGTTATGAATAAACTCAGAAAATACTGGACCGATTTTACGAAACTCACGGGAACGACATCATTGACACCAGCTAGTTCTTAATCTATACTAATACTCTAAAGTGGAAAGATTTGTTGGTTTGTTTGTTACGATTTGACTCAATAACTACTCGACCAAATTAAAAAAAATTGTAGAAAGCTACTTTTTGGTGTATAGTACATCTACAATGCACAAGTGCGAAGCCGGGGCAGATCCCTATTATATTATAAACAATATTTAAATTGTGTTAGTACATTCGGAAATAAATTTCAATCTCTTTATATTTAGTAGAATATGAGTCTGTATGTTAACATGTAAATACTAAATGCGGGTAGATCTAAATATATACATAAAAAAACATAGGGACAGTTATATTATTTGAAAGACAAGTATGTATTATAAAATAAATGAGAATTCTCCTTTCAAAGCAACTGATTTTCAGTGTTATCACTAAAACGAAAACTATCACATAAGGTAGGTAATGTCGGTAAAATACATAATCTGGGAGACTTTTCCGTTTTTGTTTTTTTCGAGAATAAAGCTTTTTTGCAAAGGATTTTTACATTATTTAAAATAATCAAAAGTAGCTATTTAAATATCTATCTGTGGGTATCTAGAAGTTTTATGACGTATAATACATATAAAAGGGGTTAGGTTACTTATAATTATGACAATATTACATCTAAATTACAATTACGAATTTTAATTTAGTCGTCATATTACTTTAAAAATACTTACCAAACACTATTTTTAAAAAACACTACGATACAAATAAACTAACACACACTCCACAAGCACGTTTGTACAGTCACGCCAATAAACTTGTAATGAACATTAATTGCTCGCATAAATATTTAATTAAAATAATTTTATCTATTATTAAATGGTATTACTCGTTAGTCGTAACATTGTACAGACTTGATCGTTGCCCATTATTATGATTATATTTTAGAACGAAGTTCCTTATCGCGCGTTGTGAAAGGGGGCTAGACGGAAAAAATTCTTACGAAAAGTTATCACGACACTTTTTGCTATAGTCCCGCGCATCTGACGTGTATGAAAGAATAGACAGACAGAGTACATATATATATAACTTCGTTCCATCCGGGTGTCCCTTGACACCTCTCAATTTTTTTTTAACACAGATGTATTTAAGTATTAGTATATTAGTAACTATCAGTGTAAAATTAAAAATTATCTATTCTGAAAAACAAAACACGAGGCAATCCTGCCGAATTGTCTGAATGATTTGTTGATGAAGTGTACTCACCACATAAAGCGATTTATTATTGTTCTTAAAGGAAATTACAATATTTATAATAGGTATAAATTAAACAATGTGGATGTACTAAAAAATATAAAAACAAAAAATAAATAAATTAAAATAGCCTATATTACCCTCTGATAATGTAGCTTTCTATTTGTGAAAGAATTAAAATATTGATATGTTCTATAATATTGTAGACCTTTTTTGTTCTATCATCAATACTTTCCGCGGCGCATGCGATGAAATACATTTTATTGCTATTTTTTTAAACCTTGGGTTGGTTTTAGTAGGGATTTCTAAGGATCTCTAACTTTTTCTAGTAATAAATATTGTGTTGGCTATGTTACATGAAAATGTACCTTTCTAACCAAAAAATATTTTTTGATATCGGTTCAATAGTTTTTGAGTTTATTTGTTGCATACAAAAATACAAATCTTTCCTCTTTATAATATTATAGTATAGATCTATACATATAATAAAAGAGTAGGATCGAAATTACGCTTCACTAAATATTTTTACCAGAAATTAAGAGGGGTGATAAAAGAAGGGTAGCAGAATGCATAAATGCAATTTTTAGGATTCTTGTCTGTCTGTCTGTCTGTCTGTCTGTCTGTCTGTCTGTCTGTTTGTTCACGCTAATCTCCGAAGATACTGAACCGATTTTCGCGTAATTTATACAATTATATTAAGCAAAGTCCAGGGCAACATATAGGCTTTGTTTCATCGAAATCGGTTGTCGGAAAAAAAAGTTATCATGATTTAAATATTATTTTAAAGGCATCATTTCAACAAATTGCAATGAAAACTGACTCGCGTTGAATTTTTTCGAATTGTCAGATGTCAATCACAGTTTGATATGTAAATGAAATAGTTTGATAATTTCGCCGTTTTCGATATGTGTTCGTGGCATAGTGGATATACGGTCGTACTACGTAATTTCAGATGCGAGTTCGAATCATCACTCAGGGAAATATTTTTTTGTATTTATTTTTTTGTATTTATTTTTTTATATTTTTAAAAGAACTAATATTGAAAATAGAAAATGTATTATTGAACTATTCTATTATATAAAAATGTATTTCTTATGAGATCGTTTATTTCGCATTTTCATCAATCCTTTCCTTTCCAAGGGAATTAAACAAAAATATCTGAAATTAAAAGTGATCAATTAAATGAAATAAATATAGAGGTGGATATAGTATCTTCCACACTAATTTAATTTATAAAAAAATAAGTATTTGGCCAATATGGCCATACTATTTTTTTCATTCATTTTACGTTGCATTTCTCCATACCTTCATTTTATTCGTATTTAGACATTTTCTTGGCGTTTTTTCCATGTGTCGCATTTCAAACACCCGTACAATTTTCGTGCATATATTTAAGCCGGAAAATGCATTGAATCCAATCTTCGACTGAACTCTGATTAGTGGAAAAAAGACACATATCTGCATTTTGGTGACGTAAAATTTGATTGATATGCATCTCCCTAGAGTTTCTTTAAAGTCAGGTTCATTTTTTCAATTACCATGGTATTTCTTTTGAATTTCAAATCATCATTTGAACCCCAACCTCAACCACCATTAAACATGTCTATAATATGATGCAAAAGCAACCGCCAATGACTACTCTGATGGCTCTTTCCGAAAAGAAATCACCAAGTACAGAGGATGGAGGATATATAATATGAAGAAAGCTTGCTCAAAAGTTCAGCATAAAGTGATCCCCACGCGAACGAAGTCGCGGGCATCAGCTAGTATAGAATATAGATAGATATAGATAGATGACTGAGTATTCATGTATACGCTAAAAGAAACAATGAAGAGTTGTGTGATCATTGGAGGAGCAGTGTAATTATCGGTTCCGATCTTGACTGCCGCGACTCGGCAGTCGCTGCCGTCGGCTGCAAGCACTGACAACTGCTCAGCAGCATGACCACGTTCATTCCGATCGTAACTGCCAGGCAGTATAACGGCGAGAAATACCGCCATTTTTATTTTAGGGCACGTGCAATAATAGAGGGTCGCGCTGCCAGACTGCTTCACAAGCGGCTGGGCAGCGCTGCCACTCGTGCGCAGTTTGGCTGCACGACCCGGTCGCGTGCATCGGAAAGCTCTCTATGCATGATCATACAGAGCGGTGCGTTGCTGCCCGGCAATGACTGCTGGGTCGCAGCTGCCGAGTCGCGGCAGTCAAGATCGGAACGCTACCTTTAGGATGCTGCCCCGTACGCAACAAAAGGCATTATTATAGGCCTATACAAATATCGACCGCCACCCTGGCTAAGTAGTAAGCGCAATGCGATTGGCACCGGAGGTCCTGGGTTCGAATCCCGGGGAAACAATATTTTAAAAAAGTTTCGCTCGGGCAGAGCACAGAAAGGCTGATCACCTACTTGCCTGTAAAAGAATAATGATCAGTGAAACAGACACAGAAATGGGCCTGCCCCATGCCCCACTAAGGGACTCATGATTTTACAATGCAAATATTCCCGAGGCACTACAAAAATGTGACAGCTTATGAGCAACCTAAAGCCATTATAGCAAATCAGCCCATACTACTCATGTAGGAATTTTGGCAAAATGATTTGAAAAGCATCATATTAGTTTAGCCAATACACGACGTCACGATATTTTAATTATAACATAATAATAAAAAACCATAAATATTAACGCGTTCGTTTATTAAAATAACCACAGGTTATACATGTACCTACCTATCGCATTTAAATAATTTTATTTTTTTGATTCGTGATACCCATGTTCATAAAATATAATATTAGACGAGGGTTAATTTTTTTTTCTAAAATATACAATAAAAAATATAAAACCTCAATTTATTTCTCATACAACACAAACTGATGATACGACTGTTGAAGAATGGCTGCACTCGACGCACGCTCAGCAAGAAATCGCGGAGTAACCGCCAATTTTTTTTTAAATATCACTCATCTAGTTATCGAAAAATATACTTTTAAAAAAATATCAATGTTAGAGTTATGAAAATCTATAGAATTATATAAAAAATTATAACTGTCCTCTAAAGTCCAAGCAACTGTAATCTTTATATCACACATTGAAACGTTCACTCTATGGGGATTTTATTAATAAATTTAAAATATAAATGACGTCATTAATTAATAATAATAATTAATACACATATTCTGTACTTACTTCACACAAAGATAAGGTGTAATAATTGTTGTGACGCAGTTGGCAAAAAAAAATCACCGCCTAACACCGGTAATATTTTATTACCTACATATTATAATTAATTCAAAAGTAAACTTGAGTATAGTTAAAGTAGTTAGGAAACTCAGTGATCACATAACAAATTATCCAACATTTTGTCTAACCTATCTAAAAAACATACAGAAATATAATAAGGGTTACGAGTACATCAAGGAAGTCCACACTTATTGTTAGAACCGTATACCAAGACGTAAAAATCAGTTCATAAGAAATGTTAGGATGTTTAATTTCTATACAGAAAAAATGATTTAGCAAGTATTAAAACTAATTAAAACTGGAGTCTGGTCGTTGAAGGTCCGGCGGGTACGTAAAGCATAACAGTTATAAGATACTACACCTGAAGGCATAGAAATAACAGTCGCAAGTTTGGTATATATCATACTTAAACATGTCGAACTGTATGTATAGACTTCCTTGCATAGGTACATAGACAAAAAACTATCACATCGGAAAATATACGGAGGTCGATTATACCGGATATTTTTCTCCACAAGAAATGGCCACTATTCTTAATTCTTAACTGCACAGTTAAATTTGCAAATTACTCGTAAATTTGGCCTGTGATGTTGAAAATATTTACCATCTGTAGCCGTAGTCAAGTTTAATATAATATATAGGGTACAAAAAATGAACTAAAAATGTTCGTAAAGATTGTGTTTTTAAAATAATCTTAATAATGTGCAGAGATGTTTTTTTTTTAAATACTTTCTTATCCTTTAATTGATTGGTCTCTCGAATAAACATTATCCTAAAAAAGTCCATAAAATATTAAAACTCGTTCATATTTAACCACCAAAAGCAATTAATTATTATAAATATAACATTTTAATTCCATTAATAATGTTTATGGACGAGCATAAGGTTAAACATGCTATCCCGGTGGGATTCGAACCCACGACCCACTCGGTTTCAGTCTATGAATTTGCTCGAAGTAAAAAGTAGGTCGACGGCGCATCATTGACTGATGTTCTGTGGCTGAGGTATCACCTACCGTCAAGTGAACCTCATGCTCGTTTGTCCATATCCAACATAAAAAAACTGAGTGTAAAACCTAATTTAAAAGGTACCTTAATTGTGGTAATTTATTTGTAAGCCTAATATTATAACACTATTAAGTAAACACGTTATAGTTTTTGTATGGCGTTTTTATAAATAAATAGTTTATTATTCTTATAAGAAAAAAATATGCTAGGGAACCTCTGGATGCTGCTACGTACTGGAAGTAAATATTACATTTAATAATGTAAGTATTAATTAATTTTTTTCAATATTAAGTCAAATAAATTTCAGTGTATTTCGGACATAAAAAGGTAAGTTTTCACCAAATTTCGTGTTTTTTTTTGTTAAAGATAAAAATAAAAAACCAAAAACTTGGTTATTTCAATTTTTAAGTGTTAATACAAAAGTTGTAGATGTTTTTATTACCTACAACTTTGCCATTTGACTTTTTTCCAAAGGCCTTGTTTTGCCGGAAAACGAGATAAACAGTTTTTTACCCTTAACAACCCCCCCCCCCCTTCCACTTCCCGACCTCAGATCGCCTGTAAGTTATTTTTTCTTTCATTTTTATTATATTCTCTTCCTTTTCCAATGGGTTTCAATCTACTATTATCTTTTTCCACTTTTTACCATATTTAAAGGCTTCAGCACTGGTCTATTACGACTATCGGTTTTTACGACTAAATATGAGTAGTCCTTTCGATGTCGTTATAACATATTGTCTGTTACTTTTTTTTTTTCGAAAGGACATTATTGTTTTTGGCACATATGGCCTTTTAAAACTAACCGGACATTTTTGGGCGAGCGCTTAAGCGCTCGCCGTGTGTCTGCAACTAGACCAAGGGCGCCCCGTGGGGGGCTACGACCTCGGCTTGGACCGTCACAGATTGGTAGGGCGCTTGAGGAGCGGGACGGATTCTCACCCGGGTGAGAGGTACGCGGAGCAAGGGTCCACGCCTTCGCCGGCGAGGGCGGTGTCGGATGTGTGGTGTGTCGTTGTCGCGAGTAGCTTGGAGCCTGTGTACGGCCTTAGCTAGGACGTCATCGGGGTCGTTTAGACTTCTGTCAAGCAATAAATGTATGTATCCCTACTAATATTATAAATGTGAATGTAAGTTTGTTTATTACGCTTTCACGCCAAAACCACTCAACTGATTATCATGAAACTTTATACACATATTCTTAAAGGTTATTAGAAAGGATATAGGTACATCCTTTATATTAAAAAATATTATGTATTTACGGAGGGTAAAAAAATATTTTAGCAAAAATGCACCCGTGCGAAGCCGGGGCGTTTTGCTAGTAATTAATAATGTACACATTAAAAGAAGTGAGAATAAGAAAAAACTAAAATTGCATTTTTCGGATAGGAGGAATACTAAAAGACTATAATGGTGCTTATAGTGGCTAATTTATTATTAATAATAATAATTAATATACATTAATATAAAAATATAACAGCATCAATATGGCCGCTCGGGTCGAGTGCTCTTTGGAAGTATTATACACAGTAAACCGCTCGCTGAAAAGAAAAAAAAGAAAATAATTAATAACTTTGTCCACGGCGGGAAAAATAGCATGAGTTCTTTCATACTTTGTCTGAAACAATTTGTATCAAAATCGGTTTTATGAATTAGCTGTGAAAAAGCGTAATCATATTAATTTGCTATGTTGCGTTTGAAACTTTTAAAAATTTTCAAACACAACAAAACAAATGTAGTGTTAATTTAGTACAATTAAAAAATTAAAATAGTTCGATTATAATCCAGATAAGGGCGGGTATACGTTTACCTCTGTAATATACATACATACATATTATACATCACGCCTCTTTCCCATTGGGGTAGGCAGAGATCACGGAATTCCATATGCTCCGATCCTTACATACCACTTTCGCATCTTCTACTTTCATCAATGCTTTCATACACACTCGACGGTTACGAGTACTTTTGATCTGGCCCTTTTGCAGAACGTCCCCGATCTGATCGAGGTACGTTCGCCTAGGTCGACCACTCCCGACTCTCCCACTCACACCAGTTTCATAAATCTTTTTCGTTTCCCTATTTTCATCCATCCTTTCTACATGCACAAACCACCTCCTCTGTAATATGTATTATATGTATATTCTAATCTCATTCATTATATATACATTATATGTAGGCAAACAAAAATAATTTTTTAAATTGAAATCGAATTGAAGTTTGACTTGAATAGATCCGCTCTTAAATCTAGAGGCTTGTTATCAGTTATGACAAGCCAAATGCTTTAAAGAAAATTAAAGTTAAATTAAAAGTATATGTGTATGTGTAAGTATAGGCGTAGGAGTTAAAAGGCCAACAACACATCTGTAATTCCTCCGTTGTTGCAGATGTCTATGGGCGGCGGTTATCACTTACCATCAGCTTCCATAAAAAACGCATAAGAGTAGGTATTATTAGGCAACTGCGTAGGTGGTTTAGTGGTCGCATGTTCAACTCATACGTCCCGGGTTCAATTCCCAGATTGATGGCTTTTAAATCTAAAGGAGCACCTGTCGATCAGTGTTTGATAATTTGAGGGATGTTTGACGCCGCGTAAAGGTTGATAACATAAAATTTGGAGAAATTCGATGCCTGTGCAGACGGCACGTAAGGTGGATAATTGAAACACGAACTAATTTTTAGGGGTTATTACGTATATAGGCGGAAGTTTCAACAAAGACGGTGGTATATAGGCATTGATGAAAGTAGAAGAAAGTGGTATGTAAGGATCGGAGCATATGGAATTCCGTGATTTCTGCCTACCCCAATGGGAAAGAGTGTGTGTACTTAAGTGTGTGTTTAAATGACGGGATCTTTGGCGCGTTCGGTAGAACACCTGTCGTGCGCATCGATGGGTCGCGGGTTCGAATCCCACCGGGACGACATGTTTAAAATTTTCTGTAAGCATGTTTTCGCCACGTTTGGTAACTTCGGGCATTGATCGAGTGGGAGGAATATCGAAATCCCCACCGGCTAACGAACCACCGTTCATACTAGATGGAAAACCCGTGAAGTGCACATTGCGCGTTTCGGTTTCACTCTATGGATTTCCGAATGCTCTAAGTAAAAAGTAGGTCGACAGCGCATCATTGACTGAGGTTCTGTGGCTGAGGTATCTACCATCAAGTGGACCTCATGCTCGTCTGTCGATATATAACATAAAAAAATGTACTCACTGATGAGGAAGGATCCGAACATGTATATAGGTACGATACAGTGTTGATCGACGAGTGCCCCGAACACCACGTTGCCCACGATAGCGCCCACTCGTCCACACATCACCGTCACCGCCATTGCTGTCGCCCTGTCAATTAATGATCCAATATAACTTAATCCTTCTAATATTTTCAGGTTCACAGTTTCAGCCAAATCCGATGATATACCCCCAAGTTCTAATTTTTTTTTGTTGCTTATAGATTGTTGTGTCAAGAAGTGATGGGACCACCATACAAACCCAAATGCCCGGCTTGCCTTAATAATGCGCCCATAAAAGGAAAAATAATAATGCCCTATACCTTATTATAAGTCATACGGGTGCTACTTGTGATGACTGGTCGGACTTGAATTCGTGTATGTATATTTTGTGTGTTGTTCCCACGATAATGTATGTAAGTGCGTGCTCCTATTTCACCATGCTGATAGAAGACACATTTGTTGTTTTTTTTTTTTCATTTATATATTTATTTATTTATTAATATTATAGTTAATTACTTAAAGATGTCATGTGGAACATGGTGTAATGGTTGCAGCTCCTTACAAACATTTTGTAAAACAAAAAACTTGGCGATTAAGAAGAGTGGCGGAGAGTTTATTGCCAGTTCTTCTTATCCGCTCTACACCCTTGATTTGAGAACTGGCAGTAAATGTAAAACATGAAGCATTTATGTATTTTTTATTGACGTTCATTAGTGTACACTGTTTTACCTAAATGAATAAATGATTTTGAATTTGAAATTGGAATATAACTTTTATGATAACGTAATTATTTAAGTTATATTTTATGTGGGTATATACTATATTACTTATCAGAGTCCATATTATCGTTCACTAAATCATTTCATGGATAAAAAATTCTCTGGAAATGAAAACTCTTGACTTTAAAACAAAAAGTATGACAACAAACTCACGCAACTTTCGTAGGAAAGATCTCGCAAATGACGCAGAAGAGTACCGCCTCAGTGCAGCTGACGATAGCCTCAAAGACACATGACAGCAACAGGTTCTCCAGCGACGAGCGGACCAGGTTCAAACCCAGAGCGGCCAGACCGGAGCTTATTAACATCATCACTGGAATTTGATAATTTGGACGTATGAAAAGATCAATTCTAACTTTTTAAAATATACAAAACTAGCAATCCGCCCTGGCTTCGCACAGGTACAATATATATACACAATTACTCGCTGATAATTTTGCTTTCTATTGGTGTAAGAATTTAAAATCGGTCGAGTAGTTTTTGAGTTAAATCATAACACACAAACAAATTTTTACTCTTTATAATATTAGTATAGATGTAATTGTTTCAGGCAATTTACATTAATAATGAACCATTAATATTTTTTATTTGAAATAAAATAGTGGATTAAAACGTGATTTATTATTTATCCCGATTAGAATGCTTTCAGGTTGCTAGAAAGCATTCTAAAAGTGAGCATAAATTATAATGAATGGCGTTTTATTTATTTATTCATTTAAATCAGGCATCAAACTTTACATTACATTAAAAATGGGCCCATATTATGTATACCTACATTATAAGTTATAACGAACATATTAATTCGACAAAAGTTATTTTATGTTATTTTGTCAAGAAAGAACAAAATGTCGCGATATAGAAAATGCCTGCTAATATCGACAATTTTATCTCATTTATTATTTAGATTAGTATTAATTTTCATCTCTCATAATCTAATATATTTATCACTTTTACTATAGTTTTCTTTTTAAAATACGTAGCGCCTTATTATTTTCTGCCATAGTATTTCTGTCCGTGACTTTCAAAGGCATGCCATGACTTATAGATTATAGTTGAAACTAAGTCTTAGAATATCTGAATATTTTTGATTAAAAAATTAAAAAAATCTAAAATTAGAGCTTGATGAGGATTCTATAGTTATTGAGAATAGAGCTATTGCATAAACTTACCAATAGATGGCGGTGTGATCCATACATTTATTGGAGTGAGTGGACAATTTTTAAGATAAAAAGTTGCAACAAACAACAACAAGTTGCTCATTGCTACGAGACTATTTAACGAGTTACAGTTACACGAGTAATCAGTTAACAGTAACAATTTTTTTGAGATTTAAATTTTATACAAAATTCTTACCTAACATAAGTTTCTTCCCAACCATGTTGATGGTTAGACCGACCCACAGCGCGGTGGGGATACAGCTCAACGCCACTATCAGTGTATGTATGTACACTTTATCATCTATCACTTGTGGGCATTCATGCTTGCCCTGGAAATAGAAACAAAATAATCAGCGAATACATAAAACGAAAATAAAGCCTCTTGCGATCGTTAGGTTTATGCTTACTTCTTCTGTTCTGTGGGTATATGATTATAGTTCCTCTGATACGGTTCTTTGAATCACTATTATGAAGGGATATAAAGACAGTTATTTCTTATACTGCCAAATTGATAGGTCTGTAATTACTAATACATTTCAGTAATACTAATATTTTACTGATTTACTTTGATCTGTTCTTGTAACCGTTATAAGGGGAAGTCCCGTAAGACCGGACGGCTCCTAAAGCCGGACAGTGTTTGAATCGGTGCAACAAAAGCACGCAAATTGGTAGCTATTGTCACGGTTCCTCCTCGGAGTGAAGTTAAGGTTCATTTTTAGTTAGTAACTACTAATTTGAAAATAAAATTTGAGTCTGATTATATATCGATTTAAGTATAAAATTTAGAGTTATTTTAACATAAATAAACAAATTTTACTCTCACGTGTTTTTTGCTATTTTTTATATTCCTTAAGCGTCCAGTACTGGGGGAACTTCCCCTACGATAAGATTGCTACGATAAAAATAATTCTAAATACTAACCAATAATTCACTCCTAGTAACATTAGCAGACACCTCACAGACGCCTGCAGACACTTCCGGATACAGCGAAGAGAACTGACTGAACCTTTCGAAGAGGTCCGGGAACCACATCATCAGTGTATAGTAACTGTAAGAGAGAACTTTTTTATTATTTTTATCAGATATTGACAGTAATGCGTGAGATGAGATACCTCTCAGCTAGAATAATCAATCCCACCAAAACATTTTCATGAAAAGTAACGCCGTAAGATGAGTAGGTACATATTGCTTGTACTCTAAAGTTATCAGATCTTATGGAGAGCCAAACTCTTAAGTTTTCTACAAACCCTACCTTAGTCTAAATGTGTGTCTTACTGCGGAATACTGAAACGATAATCAAAATTTGAGGGCTTCTTAAAATGTTTCTGTCTTTCATTTTACCTTCTTAATGAAAGAGTTAGATATACTTTTAAGTAGACCTCAATGTTGATTAGCGTTCGAGAATTCGGCCGTTAGCCATTTCGTTACTCAAGGACCTATGGGCACAAAATTAATGCCTAGCATTTAAATACTTTCTGTTCATAAGCCCATAGGAGTATCTACGTCACTCTTTCGAAACTCACGTCACTTCCATGAATTCTCATATTCCTTTAATAAATGGGAAGAAAACATTCCGCTCAAAACACATGATAGCAAATTTATTTCATTACCTAAACATGAGTCCAAAATCAACAAAACAGCAAAGCACCAGCAATCCAATATAGGGTGGCGTGACGAGCATCTTCTTGCGATTCCAGAAAGAATTCCACCGCTGATTCCATGTCAGAGGAGTCTTGGTCTCGTTGCCGTTGGGATCTGGAGTTACTACCTCCTCCTCCTCGCCTTCACAGGCGCTTATCATTGATTCCACCTGGAAGTTAAGGAAATGCGAAATTAAAAGTGTATTCAAATTCAAAATCATTTATTCATTTAGGTAACATAATGTATCCTACACTTATGAACGTCAATAAAAAAATACACATTAAATGCTTATCTATAGTATTATAGTAACAAACCATCTAAGACATTTGCGAAGCGAAAGTCTAAGACGTACAACTTGATTAGTATATTTGTTCGACAATACACGTGGTATTGTATAAAAAATATGACAAATTTGTACTTGAAGCAAATCAAATTTATATAATTCAAATAAAAGCGGTATCAGTCAACTAAACACTACCAGAGAATAAGAAGTTTGTTGTAACATCTGTTTCCTACCTTTCCTTTCTAAAGTATACCTACTCATTTACATTTCCTACTAAATATAAAATTCATAAACTACATGTATTTTAACACATACGAGTAAGAACTTAATATTGTCTTTTATTAACGCGGGTATCACACATTTAAATAAAATACTGTATACCGGATTAAAACGCGATTTATTATTTATATTGTTTAAATTATTTATCCCGACGTTTTGGATGCTTTACAGCAACCGTGGTCGCGGGGAGACAGAAAGATGACAGTTGTCTGATATTTGAAATGTCACAAAGTTGCCATATTTAATTCAATTAAATTAAAAAATAATCTATTAATTTAGGTAACACAATGTACATCTATGAACGTCAATACATATTAAACATAAGAACTTACTGGAAAGTCTTTTTCAGTAAGCTTGGTGTTCACAACAAATATCCTTTGCAGAACTTGCAGAGCTTGTTCAGTCTTGTTGGCGTGCAGCAGATATCTAGGGCTCTCAGGAAAGGGTAGTAACAACAGCACCACGAAAAGACTGGGGATACCACAAGCAGCCACGAAAACGCGCCACGAAGTGTACTGGAAGTCGGCACCTTCGGCGGTGATGTTGAATCGTGGGTCTTGAATTATCAGCCAAGCGATACCTGAAATGTAAAAGTAGATTATATATACTTAGGCTTATTTTAGCCCGTTGTAGCATTTAACTGCCGACTTAATTATAATGATTAACCCTTGCAGATAAAGTTTTCAAAAAAGTAATATGGTCTGAACTCTGCAACTTTGTTTTATTTTATTTAATATAGGTATTTTTTATTTAACAAATTTATAGCATTATTAATATACAAGGACCTACATAATAGGATTGATAATGCAAAAGGTGGCATTATCGCTACAATTCAGCGATCTCTTCCAGGCAACCAGTTAGAAATTATATAAAACTAAAAATGGAGAGGGGTGGGCACTAAAGTTGAAGCATCCATGAAAAACCAGTACATGAAAACAATTAAAAATAGATACTATTTAAATTATATAACACTATTGATAATTTTGTTAGATTTTAAAAAACAAATTTTATTACTTTAGATAGTAACATTAGTTTTTTTTTCCTTTATTGATTATATTGAACTTTAGAATTAATAATGTAGTGCCTACCTATAAGTTAGATATGTAAGTAGTCATAAGTATTAAGTTGAGTAGTGAGTTAAATTATGAATCTAGTAGATAAGCCTTAAATAAATAAATAGCGTAAAACAGGAACAATTCAATTTCAAGACTCGAAAACATATATTTTGCATGACGTCTAATTTTTATTCTAATTACCTGGCAATAAAATAGTCCCTAATGTCCAAAAAACTTCAAGTCTGCACAGCATCACGTCACGATGCCGTAGCGAGAGGAAGTCACCAAAGTAAGGGAACACCAGCCCTGTGGCACCGATGATACCAAAACCAGAGAAAAACCTGCAACCGAAACAAAATTTAACGTTACTATTGTCATTGGGCATGTCTCTGTTCGTGTAACTTTTTTTTATGTTAGATATCGACAGAAGAGCATGAGGTTCACTTTATGGTAGGTGATACCTCAGCCACAGAACATCAGTCAATGATGCGCTGTCGACCTACTTTTTACTTCGAGCACGAAACGCGCAATATGCACTTTACAGTTTATCCATCTATGAACGGCGGTTCGTTACCCGGTCGGAATTCAATATTCCTCCCACCTGATCAATTCCCGAAGCTACCAGACGTGGGGAAGACAGAAAACTATAAATATGTCGTCCCGGTAGGATTCGAACCCACGACCCATCGGTGCGCATGGCAGGTATTTTTTACATGCAAGTAGGGGATTATTTATCTGTGCCTCGGCATCGGGCAATTTAAAAAAATCGCTAGATTTCAACCAAAAATCTGCGGTACTCAACACAACACATACCACTGAACTACAGCGGACGTCTGAACTTAAGATATC
The DNA here is from genome assembly GCA_905404175.1 of Anthocharis cardamines. NCBI lineage: Eukaryota > Metazoa > Arthropoda > Insecta > Lepidoptera > Pieridae > Anthocharis > Anthocharis cardamines. Next base: position 10,761,549 of record FR989959.1, read on the forward strand.
ATTAATTTAAATCCTAAAAAATACATTATTAAATTATTTCGATAAATATAAAGTATTTCGATTCGACTCAAGATACTACCCATTAATTATACCATACCTGCAAGCAAGAAATGCAGGGAAGGACTGCATTATACTAGATAGGAAGGCAGCAAGTGCATCAAGGAGTAGGGCTCCTATAATAGCCTTCCGTCGGCCTCGGGCGTCAGCCAGGTTACCCCAGAAGTAGGAGCCTACACACATCCCTGGAAATATACAATATATCAAAGTTATGTCAGTGGTATTTTCGTCGGACGCGAAAGTATTTATATTAAGCCTTTCGCTAATAGCGTCGCCTATAAACGACATCCGCGTGACGACCCGTGTATACGAGCGTCGCCTGTAGACGATATCCGCGTGACGACCCGTATATACGAGCGTCGCCTATAGACGACATCCGCGTGACGACCATTATGTACGAACGTCGCCTATAGACGACATCTTTGTGACGATCTGTGTGTCAGAGCGTCACCTATAGACGACATCCGCGTGACGACCAGCCGGCTTAGCATAAGAACACCGACAAAATTTTGGCGACCGTTTTCTCGTGTTTTAATCGATTAGCTCTTTATGTCTTCCCCATAACCATTCCACTAACACTTTACACTTAACAGTCGACTTCTAAGTGATATTTGTCAATCGAGATAATATATTTTCTACCAAAGTTGTCGATGTCGTGATATAATATATCTCGATATCTTATATCTTAGTATGTCTTCACTCGTACACGAGGTAGCACATTGCCGTAGAGAAAGGGTTAAGAGATCATCTTACCAATAAGCGGGGTGGCAGTGAGCCTTCCCTTGTCGCTGGAGGAAAGGTGGAAGTCGCACTCTGCAGCTGGCAGCACGAAGCTGAGTGTCGTGGTGCTGAGGGCACATACTGCGTACACTGCGCCGCATGACATAAGAAGCAGCCATTGAAAACTGCCGTAACCTAGAAAGAAAGAAGATATGTTTAGAAAATCATCAAGTATTTTTACCCTTTATTATCAAGAAGATACAAACCAAAAATATAACATACTAAAAAATATTATACCAAGATATTGCCATAATAGGTATATAAAATTACAGTAAATACCAAATCCGTAGGAATAGATACCGTTAATATGGCAACTTTGAGATATTTCAAATCAGACAGCTGTTACCTTACAGTCTGCCCGTAACCACGGTTGCTGAAAAGCATCTGAAACGTCAGGATAAATAATAAATCGCGTTTTAATCCGGTATAAAATGTTTTATTAAAAAAGCAACAACATTTACAAAGCATTAGAAATCAGCACTTAATTATATTATTTTGTATATAAATATTAAACGCCTATTATTTATATTTACTTATATACTGAACTCATGATCATCAAAACGTTATTTTTGTGATCTATTATTATTATACATATAATAAAAGAGTAGGATCGAAATTACGCTTCACTAAATATTTTTACCAGAAATTAAGAGGGGTGATAAAAGAAGGGTAGCAGAATGCATAAATGCAATTTTTAAGATTCTTGTCTGTCTGTCTGTCTGTCTGTCTGTCTGTCTGTCTGTTTGTTCACGCTAATCTCCGAAGATACTGAACCGATTTTCGCGTAATTTATACAAATATATTAAGCAAAGTCCAGGGCAACATATAGGCTTTGTTTCATCGAAATCGGTTGTCGGAAAAAAAGTTATCATCATTTAAATATTATTTTAAAGGCATCATTTCAACAAATTGCAATGAAAACTGACTCGCGTTGAATTTTTTCGAATTGTCAGATGTCAATCACAGTTTGATATGTAAATGAAATAGTTTGATAATTTCGCAATTTTCGATATGTGTTCGTGGCATAGTGGATATATGGTCGTACTACGTAATTTCAGATGCGAGTTCGAATCATCACTCAGGGAAATATTTTTTTGTATTTATTTTTTTATATTTTTAAAAGAACTAATATTGAAAATAGAAAATGTATTATTGAACTATTCTATTATATAAAAATGTATTTCTTATGAGATCGTTTATTTCGCATTTTCATCAATCCTTTCCTTTCCAAGGGAATTAAACAAAAATATCTGAAATTAAAAGTGATCAATTAAATGAAATAAATATAGAGGTGGATATAGTATCTTCCACACTAATTAAATTTATTAAAAATTAAGTATTTGGCCAACATGGCCATACTATTTTTTTCATTCATTTTACGTTGCATTTCTCCACACCTTCATTTTATTCGTATTTAGACATTTTCTTGGCGTTTTTTCCATGTGTCGCAAGTATTTTCAAACCCCCGTACAATTTTCGTGCATATATTTAAGACGGAAAATGCATTGAATCCAATCTTCGACTGAACTCTGATTAGTGGAAAAAAGACACATATCTGCATTTTGGTGACGTAAAATTTGATTGATATGCATCTCCCTAAAGTTTCTTTGAAGTCAGGTTAATTTTTTCAATTACTATGGTATTTCTTTTGAATTTCAAATCATCATTTGAACCCCAACCTCAACCACCATTAAACATGTCGATAATATGATGCAAAAGCAACCGTCAATGACTACTCTGATAGCTCTTTCCGAAAAGAAATCACCAAGTACAGAGGATGGAGGATATATAATATGAAGAAAGCTTGCTCAAAAGTTCAGCATAAAGTGATCCCCACGCGAACGAAGTCGCGGGCATCAGCTAGTATTAAATAATTGTGTGGGGTAAGTATATCTTAAGAATCACTTCAACGGCAATAAGTCAAAGCAAGTGATTTATTTCATTCACTTCGTCATGATGACGTTCGTTAAACCACTTTGACCAATACAGGAAGTCAAATAAACAGAATGATCATAAATTGAACTCCTCGTGTGTTCAGCAAATGATTGGTATATTTTGGTAATGTCTCAAAATCCTCCATAACTCTATAATCGTAAAACGACGATAAACGGACAATTTAATGAGTTACGACTCATAAACTGTTCTGGTTCAGATGGGATCGTTTAAGAAGTCTGTCAGTAATGCGTCTTTCGGTTATAAATCAACAATTTATGGCTTGATTGAAGTATCAACAAGTTTTAGTATAAATCGTCGATAGAAATATTTCTAACTAGCGTCATCACACGGGTACAATGTAGATGTACTATACATAAAAATAAATTAAAGTTAATAAGCCCATGTTACTCGCTGATAATGTAGCTTTCTATTGGTGAAAGAATATTTAAAATCGGTCCAGTAGTTTTTGAGTTAAATCGTAACAAACAAACAAACGAGCAAACGATTTCCTCTTTATAACGGCCGAGGTAACGAAAACAGCGTTAACCAAAAATTTTGTCGAAATTGAGTGAATACCATATTTAGAATCACCGTGTCGAGATCTATAACTTTGACAGTTTTTTAAAAATTTGCGCTCTAAACTGGATTTTTTATTTTTATAAACGCAGTAAATCCACATTTGATAATTAAATACTTACTTAAAATTACAGCCGTAAATATACTTGACTCCATGACATATAAATAAATCCCATATTAACTAACTGTAACTATAGCACTATGTACCATATACGGCGGTTATGATTTGTACTTATCATCAAATTTACTAACAGTAAAAGCTGTATATTCCACATACGGCGTTTATCACTACGATGACCAAGTTATTCGTGTTTATTATTACATAAATTATCTTCTATACATATAATAAAAGAGTAGGATCGAAATTACGCTTCACTAAATATTTTTACCAGAAATTAAGAGGGGTGATAAAAGAAGGGTAGCAGAATGCATAAATGCAATTTTTAAGATTCTTGTCTGTCTGTCTGTCTGTCCGTCTGTCTGTCTGTCTGTCTGTTTGTTCACGCTAATCTCCGAAGATACTGAACGGATTTTCACGCAATTTCCACAAATATATTAAGTAAATCCCGGGGCAACATATAGGCTTTGTTTTATCGAAATCGGTTATCAGAAAGAAAAGTTATCATCATTTAAAAATAATTTTAAAGGCACCATACTTCGATCAACAAATGGCACCATATCACCAAATTGCAATGCAAACTGACTCGCGTTGAACTTTTTCGAATTGTCAGATGTCAATCACAGTTTGATATGTAAATGAAATACTTTGATTATTTCGCTATTTCCGATATATGTAATCGTAGAATAGTGGATATGCAGGCCCATTGCGTAACTTCAGATGCGAGTTCGAATCTGAAGTTGAACGGAATTTTTTTTTTGTATTTATTTATTTATTTTTTTAAAGAATTATATTATAAAAATAGAAAATGTATTATTGAAATATTATGTTATAAAGTATTTCTTATGAGATCGTTTATTTCACCTTTTCATCCATCCTTTCTCTACAGAATTACGATTATTCGACATTGCTTTAATTGCTTCTTAAGGACTGTCTTCGTATCTTAGAGGTTTCCGCATTTAGCACCGGAAACCCGAGTAGGAATCCCGAGAAAAGGGAATTTAAAAAAAATATCTCAAAATGAAAATGATCAATTAAATGAAATAAATATCGAGGTGGATACAGTATCTTCACCACTAATTAAATTTATAAAGAAAATAAGTAAATTTCTTTAAAGTCAGGTTCATTTTTTCAACACTGGTATTACTATAGAATTTCAAATCATACTTCGAACCCCAATCTCAACCACCATTAAACGTGTCGATAATATGATGCAAAAGCAACCGTCAATGACTAATTTGATAGCTCTTTCCCAAAATAAATCACCAAGTACAGAGGATGGAGGATATGTCATTTGAAGAAAGCTTGCTCAAAAGCGAACCCCACGCGAACGAAGTCGCGGGCATCAGCTAGTTATTACATAAATTAATAAATCTTAAAAGGACTTAGTTACAACGCTTATGCTTATATCGTGATTCAGAATTGTTGACGTCCACTTCGTCATGTTAACTATACATGTTTATAACTTTCTGTAAGCATGTTTTCCCCACGTCTGGTAACTTCGAGCATTGATCGGGTGGGAGGAATATCGAAATTCCGACCGGGTAATGAATCACCGTTCATAGATGGAATAACCGTGAAGTGCACATTGCGCGTTTCGGTTTCAGTCTATGGATCTCCGAATGCTCGAAGTAAAAAATTGGTCGACAGCGCATCATTGACTGATGTTCCGTGGCTGAGGGTATCACCTACAATCAAGTGAACCTCATGCTTGTCTGTCGATATCTAACATTAAAAAAAGGTGTTGCTACACTATAAATCTCAATAAAACCTCAATTAAAAAAAGTAAATAACATGTAAAATATATTCGATAGGTACTGGAAACATAAATGACTATTAAGTTTTTGTAATAGTTCATAAGTAGATTTAACATTGATAATACGACTGTACCTTGAAGTGAATCAAATAGTTTAAATAGGTAGAGCAGGTACGTAGATCTAAACCTCATCAAAACGTGCTAGGTCGCCGGTGACGACTGCTCGTTTCTGGCAGACATTCAAATAGTCAGGTTCAAGTCATACGATATAGCGGGAATTAGAAATTGGACATTATTTATCTAATTCTGTTTGACTTTCCATATCTAATATGATGTGACTGATTAAATTTAGAGTTCATGGATGGATGGATATAAGGGAAGAGGGAGACCAAAAAAAGACATGGATTGACTGTGTGAAGAATGATATGTGTTTGAGAGGTGTGACTGTTGATATGGCGATTTAAAGAAGAGAATGGAAATAGAGAACATGCTGCGCCGACCCCAAATAAAAAAAGTCAACAGAGCAGAAACAGAAAGAAGGGCGATATTAAGAAAGCTACATACTAGTTCGATCTATTTACTAGAATAAAATCACCCAGGTTATATTTCAATCAATTTGTCTTTTCTTACGCCAACCAGAGAATCGATTTAAACGAAACACTTACTTAATTTGTTTAAACCTTTCATATAGTCCATGAGATTAATGAATAATTATTATGTATTGCAATAAAAAAGAAACCTTTTTATACGGACCGACGAGACGCGAATATCGGAAAATAAACAATGTTTGTTGTTTGATGTCACTTTAGATTTTATTTACAACTCTTTATTACACAAAAAATACAATGAAATCCTTACAAATAACTAAGATAATATGATCTCTTCCAGGCAATCTTAAACAATAAATAAAAATGGTGAGTGTTCCTGAAGGTAGTACTAATTATTACATTTATGCAATTAAAACTTTATTGAAATTATTTTATAGTAGTTCCTTCCGGTCGGAATTTCAATGTTTTTCCCGTTCAATGCAAAAAATAGCAAAGGGATAAATTAGTTAAATTATTAATAATTCTGTTGAGTTTCACATCCAACTGCAAGGCAACCCCTATCCCGTCAAAGTACCCGCCCAATCGCTTCCTCTTATGGCTTGTATCACATTAAGAATTGTGTTTGTAAATACGAAGACAGCTGACAGAGCGCACATCGGCCGCCGGCGTGCGCTATAATTAGACGTAAATACTTGAAAAACACATTCTGAAAGTAATTGTGTATATGTAATTAGACTGTGGATTGATTTATAATCGGTTTGTTTTCGGATGGGTTTTTGTTTGAAATCATCTTAGAACTTAATGGGGTCCAAGTTATTTAACTGAAGCATATGGAGGGTAATCAAATTACAAGCTGGCAACGTTTTGAAACTCAAATTTTCTTAAATGAGTATGGCGTTAGTACCAGGGACTGAAATCGTTTAATTTTCATTTTCCAAAATACGTGTCTGACTGAGATACCATGATTTTGGTTTTAAAGAGTAACACACACTAAACTTACCACGGTTTTATTTTCAGTAAATATGAATAAAAACGAAAGAATATTAACAAAAACCTTTATTATACCGGTATAACTCCCATAGTAAATTAACCGGTATTCAGTCCCTGGTTAGTACTATGGCTTAGATTTAAATTGCTCACATATTTAAACAGGAGTGAAAAACGCAATGCAAAGGAGTATTGTTGTAAAAACCCGATATTTGGTTAATTACCCATAAATTGCAATTATTAACGGTTAATTATCCGATATTGTATGTGTGCATTTTACACGACTGACCCAAAGAGGGAGTGTCATATTTTTAAGGTGAATGTATGTATGTGAGTTTCTTTAAACAATTATAGCTTCTAAATGCCTGAAAAGGTGTATGAGGTGTTAATAACCGGCTTCGATTCTATACGAAAGAGTACCACATGGGATCTAAGGTCCGTATCCCAAGACGTGACTCAGGTTTGAATCTAGTTTTGAAACACGTCAAATCATTTTTCTCTATAGAAATTTGGCAGACAGTTCTCCAGAATAGATTTCGACTTGAATAACGTCTTGGAATACGAATAAAAAATATTTTTCCTGTAAAAATTTAGTTTTGCGTTTTATTTAGTTTTTGTTATATCTTCTCAACAAATCATTATCTCAATAAATATTATTACATTGATATGTGAAACGAAAGCTAATATTATGTGCAGGCGTAGACTTATTGTCACGTGATTGTGTTCAACTCAATTCACCTGGAGTCCTAATGAAGAAAATATAGCAAGTTACACTAAAGATTTTAGTGGTCAGTCAGTCAAAACTATTTCCGGATAAACAAAATAACTCAGGACAGGCATTGGTAACATTATCTTTAAAATCCTCGATTTAGCCAAGGCTAGAAGCGAACCTAACAAGATTGCTCGAAACCCAATCCAATTAATTTGCGGCGCCTGGGGGCCGGTATACACATATTGGTTGTCCTTGGTTAGACTTAGGGTGACCATGCAACGTGGTTCAAATAAACAATACTTTTTTTAGAAAAAAAAAAACAATACAAATTGTGAAAAGTGTCGTTAAGTGATGACGAAGATATACTTATCAGTATCATTAAAATATGGGAACTTGGATACTTTTACCAGCTCATGCTGGTAAAAGTAAAAAGATCCAAGTTCAAAGCCTATATGACTAGATAGTAAATTTATTCGCGCACTCGCAACTATCTCAAGATAATTATCAATAATTACTTAACACCAAGAGGCTTTCAGACTCATTTGCCTCCTTTAGTTTAAAGAATAGAGAGTAGTTTAAAGAAAATGAAGACTTTAAAATTATGTTTAAATTTGTCTATAAATGAAAAAAATGTTGAGAAAACTAATGAAATTTTTATTTAAGTATAACAGAATAATATTTTAATAAAATAGACAAATGGTACAAAAGTATAAATAAAATCGTTAATCATGGTTAACCTAATAATATTTCAACATGACGGTAAATTATCCGGACGGGTAGCTCCGCACTGTTCATTCGTTCGACACTAATATAACCTTTAAACCTTCAGTGTTTCGCTGAAAATTAAGATTTAATCGAATTAGTGTGGACAAGAATAGCGTGTCAAGGTTAAGCGAAATTGTAGTCACACTAACTTGTGTTTCCGGTATTCGTGAGTTGTAATATAGTTTCAAATAGCCTTGTTAATTAGCTAATCGACCTATAAAAAAACTTCTCCTATGTAAATATTATGGTTTACCGTTGGCATAATTGGACGATGTTAAGCAATACCACGTCATTTTGAGAAAATTGAATTTGAAGTTTTAATAAGTCTTTATTAAATTTCTTTTAAAAATAACGGAAATAAAAGATTTTTTTGTAATTATTGTAATAGAATATTATAGTGCATTATTGTTAAATATTTTAAACATTTTAGGGTTTCGTTCCCACTAGTTTTTTCAATATTTTTGCTATTAAAACGATTTAATTGATATATATCTCTTTTGAAATATGTACTAAAGCTCATAAGGAAACTTTGAATTTTCACCGCATGGTCGGCCGTACTTCGTATTCGGTTTAAACCAAATTCGGCCCATCTAATTATTAATTGTATAACAACACAATGATATTTAAATAAAATACTGTATACCGGATTAAAACGCGATTTATTGTTTAAATTATTTATCCCGACGTTTCGGATGCTTTTCAGCAACCGTGGTCGCGGGAGACTGAAAGATGACAGTTGTCTTATATTTGAAATGTCACAAATCAAACATACTAAAAAACAAGAGGACACCGTTAGTCAATATTGTCATAATATAGACAACTACAGTAAATATCAACTCCGTAGGAATAGAGTTAATATGTAATGATTGTAAAACAAAAACTTGGCGATTAAAAAGAGTGGCGGCGAGTTTCTTGCCAGTTCTTCTCGTCCGCTCTACGCCCTTGATTTATGAACTGGTAGTAAATGTAAAATTAGAAGCATTTAATATTAGTAATATTAGTAATTTAATATGTATTATTTTTTATTGACGTTCATAGATGTACATTGTGTTACCTAAATTAATAGATTACTTTTAATTTAATTGAATTAAATATGGCAACTTTGTGACAGTTGCTGAAAAGCATCCGAAACGTCGGGATAAATAATTTAAACAATAAATCGCGTTTTAATCCGGTATACAGTATTTTAAAAGACAATATTATGAACACAATGATATTCAAGCTCGCTATTCAGCCTCAAGTCGTAACACTGACGTAACGCATCTCGCGGTCGCCGGCACTTCCGATTGAAATGCATTTACTTATATTCGCATCTCATTGAGAGCACTTGAGTTAATCATCTACAATCGATGAAGTGTCAGACTGTTACCTTCACGCTATATTAAACAAATATCGTGACGGGATCAACACGGTTCATGAATAATAAATTCCGCTAAAGTAATTGTTCAGTATTGATCCTTGGCTAGGGGCGCGTCGTTTAAAATGGCTAATAGATGGGCATTTGATATTATTTTAGGTTTTATTAAAAAAAAATATCTTTGCCGGAATAAAAAATATATTGCGACTTGCTAAATCATTCTAAATGTATCAGGGAACACTCTTCAATTGTCAGTTTCTGACAGTTTAGTTTCAAAAAAAGTAATGTGTATTCCTAATTTTTAATAGCTCCATTAAATAGCAGTTTTCAGGTCTAAGAAAAAAATGTGACGTGATGAACATAAGTATATAATATATATTTACTAGCGACCCGCCCCGGCTTCGCACGGGTCAAGATTTTTTGACAAAAAAGCAGGGGTTGTATGTATTGTTTAATGCCACATTATAAAAAAATAAAAACAAAAAAATTCGTCCTAAAATTAAAAAAAAAAAAATTTAGGGGTGGATTACCCTCATCATTTAGGGGGATGAAAAATAGATGTTGTCCGATTCTCAGACCTACTGAATACGCATATAAAATTTGGTAAGAATCGGTCGAGCCGTTTCGGAGGAGTATGGCAACGAAAACTGTGACACGAGAATTTTATATATTAGAGATTCTGTGAATAACAATAGTTGTATCTTAGAATTCAAGACACCGTAGGTTCATAACAACCAGCCAGTATTTCATATATAAAAACTCTTTTCAATTAAGTTTTTGTGTGACCTTGTATATAGATTTAGATATAGTTAAAATACCGCCAAGTTCAGTATTAAAAAACATATTATATAATCGCGGCATAACATTCAACTGTTTCATCAATAGACTCATAAACGATGACTGATCGGTTTATTGAAGGTTTCGAAGGCTATAACCGCAGTAGCGATACGTTATCGTTCAGAAATGTACCACAGGGCCTAGCACGAACAACTTGCGAAAAAGTATTCGTATCGTCGAGCTGTCATTTCTATGAAATTTCAAATCATTTCTCATACAATTGATAGTTTGATCCTATTGTCCCTATAGCCATTAGCCACCATCCAACTTCACAAATGGCAGTTCAATGACGATTATTATTCATTATTATATTTCACATTGCACGACTTATATTCGGATTAATTCAAATAATGTAGGTCAAATTTAACATGTAAAATTTAATTACAGACTGTGATCTAAATAAATACTTCAAGTAAACAATATATTACCTACATATATATCTCAATTACGCGCGTAATGTCCCCAAAATACAAGTTCAATGACCGATTAAACTGATGATCTGCAATAAAAACTTCAAAGTTTATATAATACTAGCGACCCGCCCCGGCTTCGCACGGGTCTAGATTTTTTGACAAAAACAGTGGTTGTATGTATTTCTTAATGCCACATTATAAATATTTCGTCTTTAAAATAAAAAAAAAATGTAGGGGTGGACTACCCCTAACATTTAGGGGGATGAAAAATAGATGTTGGCCGATTCTCATAAATACCGGATAAGCACAACAAATTTCATCAAAATCGGTCAAGCCGTTTCGGAGGAGTATGGCAACGAAAACTGTGACACGAGAATTTTATATATTAGATATTACTATCAGTTTAAATGTTTCAGAGTAATTTATGTAGAAAAAAAAGGCAAATTGTGTAATTCAGTTTCTTATAGTGTAACTTACACTCCTTGCTATTTTCCGTATGTCCTTACTTCCCAAATTTCATTGCTTATTAGCGACACTATCGAATGGTGTAATAATCCTGGTTTTTTTTTCTCAAAATTATCTGGTTCGATTCCTGGCTAAGAATATTTATTTTTCAAAAATCTATCAAAATCGGCCTCGAGACTCCTTTGAGTACTTTTCGCAATTCCTCATAGTTCCAGATACTTGAAAAATTCAGAGTAAGCTCGTCTGACATCAGACAAAAAACCCTCATCTCAGACACGTTTCAAAGATTTCGTTTTATGTGTATTAGAATCAAAATTAATGTCTTGAACATAAAAGCTACCATTAATTATTCTGTTTTTAAATCGCCGTAGTCTGGATATCGTCGGTAGCAAATGACCTTAATGATAATTGTTTATGCGAATTCTTTTGTTTCGCAGTTATTTCGGCGTTGAGTAAACATTGTTACTCCGGCACGAAGGATGACAGCGACTGTTGTATGTAGCTTTTATTACCGCAATAAAAGGGTGTATTGTTATCAATATTTAGGAGGTTTAATGCTTTGTTCGTACATTCGACGTGCGTGGTGAACTTAACAATTTAAATGCTTTTGTTTGTACAAAATAGTATAGATTTCGATGGCTTTAGATAGGGATAATCGTCAGTCCAGAACTTTACAGGAAATGAATTTAAAATTCGGAATAAACGAAAAAATATATATAAATATATGAGCGACAATTTTTTTGTGATGAAACAAATGAATATTTTTTTTCATGAGACTTAGAAATCAGTGCTGTGTCCATTATGGCCACAGCTTATGCTGTGAGCTTATGAGTAGAGTCCTATTTGACACATTTTATATATTTTTTTATTGATACCAGTTATTTTCATTTTCTTTTAAATTGTAAGTTATGTTTGTATTTTTTTTTGTTTGTGTGTCAATAAAAAAAAAATCAAAAAAAAAAGACAAAAGACAATAAAAAAGAATGTATGTTTTACCCAATAGTAATAGAACCCCAAGTCCTACCGCTAAAATACAAAGTCGGTGTATTATTTTCAACGAGCTCGTTAAATCTGTTAAATTATTTTTTGTCATAAACACATTTTTGTTTAATTTCAAGAATTTTAAAAAGCAAAATTGTCAGGTGTTCCACACATTTGTCAACAAATATTGAACCGGCACGGAATTCCCCGCTGCATCAGAAAAACCCACACATAATATGCACTTTATTAGAAAATATCACGCAACACCGACGGTTATAGACGTTTTTTAAAGCAATAAAAGAAACTTGCAATGTAAATTAATATAGTTTGACTTTTGTTTATTTTAAGGTCCAAAATCGTAACAAAAACATCATAAAACGTCAATTTGTTTAACAAAGTATTAACTATTGTTGTGTTTATTATTATGTTTTATAGCTTGCTAGTAAGTAGTAACACGCACCGGCTTCACATGGGTGCAATGTAGACGTACTATACACAAAAATAGCTTATGTTACTAGCCAATAATGTAACTTTCTATTGGTGAATGAATTTTTTAAATCGGTCCAGTAGTTTTTGAGTTAAATCGTAACAAACAAACGAATTAGTATAGATTAAGGAACTCTCCTTGGGGAGTTGGTGATGAGTACCTGTCATTATCAGCAGGTACCTACTGGATGACGGTGATGGGGACGGGACTCGAAATCGCGACTTTTTGAATCTCCAAATGGTCGCCAAAGGATATTTTATTTTCTTATTTACTTCCTCTCTACGTTCTGCGGTACATGCAGTTGCTCAGAAGAGATAGCTAAAAATCTATAAAGTCATCGTTTGTCTACTATATTATAAGTTCCCTTTTTCTGAATAATTTTGTGTGATAATTCTATATTATATCAATTTTTTTATCTAAATCAATTTTAAAGTTTTGGTGCGAAAAAGGGGGTCTTTAACTAATGACATGAATGGAAATAGTTTTAGTCATATAAAATTATACTATGTATTAATAAATGCAACAAAGAGGAGCATAAAGTCTACCTACCTATAGTAAAATTCAACAAAGTTGATGTAAATTTTGTAAACAAATTAAATTAGCCGCCGTTTGCGCCAATTAAATTGTGTTCGTAACTGTTTTGTTTATATTAATAGAATTATTATAGAGGAAATCGATATTTGTTTGCATTCTACTAAAAGCCCGGGTTTTTAGAGCTTTTAGATTCGCAGGTCGCTTGTGGCATAGTGAGAATAGTCAAGTATTGTCTTTTAACGTGTGTATCACACATTTAAATAAAATACTTTATAACGACGTTTCGGATGCTTATAAAATAAATCATAAATCGCGTTTTAATCAGTTATAATGTATTTTATTTTCGTCTTTAAGTCAATAGTTTATTAATTTTAAAATACGTATATATGTAAATCTTTTTGAATAGAACACTACTGGCAAACATAAAAACTCTGAGAGGACGCATAAAATGAGGTACGTTAAACGAGGTTACGTACTAATTGTCTATTCTAGATAGATATTCTTTGACATGTTCGTTCGATAAAGATGTCTACTAATTATAGAAAAAATATGATTTGATAAATACTAAAACCAGATTCAAATCTGAGTAACGTCTTGGAATATGGGCCTGACACGTTATCCAAGTCGAAATGTATTCTTGAGAACTGTCAAAATGTTAAATTTCCTGGGCCTTTTATATAACATTAAAACGTCGCTATTTTCCTAGATCATTCGAATAATTTGAATGCTTCGTTAAGTCGAATAATTTGAATAATCGAAGTTCGAAACTGCATCGCTAATCTGCTAAAATAATAATTAAAACAAAACACTTTCTACTCTTTCTAATGTCATTGCCATGGCTTTTAACTAACGAAGGGTGTGCTTACTGCTTACTACCTCCCCGTGACGTCATCGAACACCACCTGACCACGGACCTTGAAGTACATATTCGTGATAGTTCATTGAATAACCTTATTCTAATTTGAATAAATTGACTACGTGGAACTTTGTACTATGCGGAATACAAAAATGTCTTATCTCATAAATGGCAACTTTAAAAATCTAAAATACCTACTAAATATAATTAGTACAAAATATTGTATATTTTTTCTTTTTGATTCAGTCAGTCTCGGTCTGAAGTACTTTTTAATACATAATGTCGTTAGAACAACTCCTACTAAAAACACAGGACTTGGACATAAAACCCATCGCTCGGTTCGAATCGTTCCCGAAAATCAAGACAAGATTTGAGCAGCTCATTTGAAACCTTCATAGAGTCATGTACCTATTTTCTCATTTTCTAACAACGTGCTCATCAAAAGAAATAATAAAATCTCAAGTGCTTGAAATATCTGACGTCTTTTGATCGTTATGACAGTTGTTTTGACGGGATCTTTGATGAAACAAGCGTCTCTATTTTAATTTATTGGCTATATTTCTATGTAGAAGCCACGAGGAAATAAAAAGTTTAAAATTTTCTTGACGGGCATTTCAGCGCCCTGTCAGATCTAAGCATTATTTTCCCACCGTCTGGCAACTTCAAGAAATGAACGGGAGTTAGGAATATCGGAGTTCTGTCCGGGAATCGTTATACAATAGATTTCCGAATGTTCGATTAAAAATATGGTAGACCAGAAGAATTAGAACCAATCGCAATATTTCACAATATTCCGCAACTACACGCAAATTTACTAACTATAATTTTTATATTATTGTTATTTTTAAACTATATTACGAAATATTATAAAATAATACATATATCAATTTTCTTACTTTTTATCGAATTTATATATTGAATTCCCGAGTTCTATAGTGGGGCGTGGGGTGGACCCATTTCTGTCCGTTTCATTAATAATTTTTTTACAAATAAGAGATTAGCCTTTTGTGCTAGGGCTGACAAAAGCATTTTTTTAAACTTGTCTTCCCGAGATTCGAACACCAACACAATATCTCTAGCGCATAGCGCTTACCAATGAGCCTCGGAGGCATAGCGTGTTTATGTACACTGCACAGTCATAGTGATTAAACAGCGATATTATTCATAATAGCAAGTCAAGTTAGTCAAAGTTACAAATTTTGTAAATTTATAACAAAAGAAGATATTATATAAAATAGCTAGTTAATGTAACTATTTTTGTTTTAATTGAGTACGTATAGATATTATATACATATAATGGTGGGAAGGTATATATTATATAATAACCAGATTTATTACTTTCGCTATAACATATACGTATATGTTGTTACTATAGACTAATGATACAGATGCTAAATATAACTTGCATTTGAAAGCTGAACTCTCCGAAGAGACAACTCAAGAAAACATCCATAGTTTCAAATATCACTCAACATTTAATTGAATGGAAAATTTCTAAACAATGGGAGCATAACAAAATGACCTAGCACTTAATTGTTACATAAAACTGAACGTCTGCCGTTTAGCACTGTCCTTGTGGTTAATAGCTTGTTTCCGTTTGCTAAATACGAGAGCCGTGCCTTAGGGAATACTCAGAATTGTCCTTGGTTCGAAGCTGAAATCGATTTTTTTTTATTTTAATGGAGAGTTAACCACTATCCGATCAGAAGGACGACTCCCATACAAGCCCAAAAGTTCGACTTACCGAATATAACGTAATACGTGTTTATATCTAATAACTACGTATTTACTCGTATATTAGTAATTATATATGACTTATAAAATTATTACGTAAAAGACATTATTATTTATCTTTTTATGGTTGCAATAATAGGGCAAGCTGGACTTTTGGGCTTGGTGGTCCCGCCACTGGTGGTCAGGTTTAGTTATATGGTAAATCAAAACTCCCTAGAATGTGTCTATTTACTCTAACCATGCTGGAGTGACATGTGCTAGATTCGACGGGCTCGTTTGATAGAACACCTGCCGTGCGCTCTGATGGGTCGTGGGTTCAAATCCCACCGGATGACATGTTTATAATTTTCTGTAAACATGTCATTCCGTGAGGACCCGTGGTGGCTTGATATTAATCGGATATTATGGCGGATTGAGGGGTGAAGCGTTTTTGTGGGTAGTTAGAGTAGTAGTCCAGGAACCCAGCTGCCTAGAGCAGAGGGCTCTAGCAGGCAAATCGGTAGAGTGAGTTCACACTCCCTGCGTCTTTGCACTACCCTCCACGCAACGGTTGCGTAAACTACATTTCCCCAAAAAACAGCCTTACAAATACGAAAAAGCGGCTTGGTATTCTACAGATAGTTAGAACGGGTAAATACCAATCTACAGATTACCTGATTTAAACTACCCTTGAAGAAAATCATCCCTGCTAACCTGTGTTTCAATAATGTTAATTCGTTACCTCGGGGAAGGTCAGCCGAGCCCAGCGATTGACAAATTGCTAATCTACGTAAAAATAGAATAACGCCCGACCCCGAACAGACAGCGTGCGCGGTGAGCGGGCGCGGCTTTGTCTAAATAAACGTATTTTATGAAGACCTAATGCTCCTTTATCTAGGGCCGTCTTCTTATTTAAGGTATTATAAAAAAAAACAAAAATGTACTAATGTTAATATAAGAATTCCTCACTACCTCATGGTAGACCGCAGCCACAGAACATCAGTCAGTGGTGCACTGTCGACCTACTTTTTACTTCCGAATGGAAATCCATCGTCCAAGCGCGCAATGTGCACTTCACGGTTTTCTATCTATGAACGGTGGATCGTTACTCCCACACGATCAATGGTCGAAGTTACCAGACGTGGGGAAGACATGCTTACAGATAAATGTAAACATGTCACAACAAACCCATTACCGGTGATCTACCCGTGCACGGCAGGTGTTCTACCGAATGCGAAAGTATGCCCTGTTTTATTAGTGATAATAATTAAACAAAAGAAAAACAAGTATAAACGCTAATTTTGTATCTAAAAATGTTATAATAACACGTATGTTTTTACAAAGCACACTTGGCTGGGAAATGTTTCTCGCAAAATGAAAACAGACACAAGCCGATCCAATTTCAGTCGGAAATTAATTGTTTACAGTGTGCGGGGGCATTGTAACTTAGCGGTGTCGTCACGAGCGGGCAGTGTGACAGCTCCTGTTCGTAGTTCGTACGATACCATCACACATCATTACGTAAATATCAACTGATAATACTTTTTCTTTGTAAGAAACTGGCGACCCGAACCGGTTCCGCACGGGTAGTAGAGCATATTACACCTTAGGAGCGTTAATTCAACAAGCAGCTTTTTAGCAGCTTTTCTAATGTAAACGAATTAGCTGCTTTTCGTTTATATTAACTGTTTCATTCAACGATTTTCGAACGCAACGCGCGGATTAGCTTAACGAACCTTCAATGCGTAGGTTCGCTAACTGCAAACCAGCTAATAACATTATCTGCTTTTTAACAGGTTATTAGCAGTTCCATTTCGTTAACATAAAAACCGTCAACGACTCACCTATATATGCCTATGTACTTGTATGTCGTGGGGGCGTTAAAAAAATTTCGATAACTCCTAAGATATTCATTTAATTTATATGGTGTATAATATTATGATAATTTGCATGATATGCTTGTAAAGGTTTAAATTAAGGATTAATACTGTATCCGTCTAAATAACATTCCAACTTACTTCTTCTGTTCTGTGATCTTACCTTTGTTTTGATATACCTGAATAGGTTTTCGATGAAAGCTCCCAGGCGGCTTGACTTTTTCCAACACTTCCAACAATTATCGTTATAATTCAACCAATTTACGCAAACCTTCCCTATGAATCACTCTATATATTTGTGAAAACCCCATGAAAATCCGTTCAGTAGTTTTTGAGTTTATCGCGAACAGACAGACATACAGACGCGGCGGAAGACTTTGCTTTATTATATAATGTAGTGATTAACAGATGAACGTGAGGAACACTCGCTTAAGCTTAAGGCTAATTATTACTGAAATTCATCAATATTAATTTACTGATATTGAACTGTCAGCGACATAGAGCAACACGAGCGAAGCGCCGGTGGCCCGTGTTGCTCTATGGTCAGCGGTAATGACCTGTTGCTATTACATATTATAATCATTTTACATGTACATATAAATATTTTTCATGTATTGCCCTCACGCTTAACACTTATTGATAGAAGGCTATATCTATCTAATTCTATATCAGGTATCGTCAGAATTTTATTGTTGTTGTATTTATTAACTGTATTAAAAATTATATTGTATATAAACTTACCGGCATGGTGCAGGGCGGTTTCAAAGGGCGCCCGCTGCAATCTCTCCTTATTCTCTGCCAACAATACAGAAATAATTTCACGTAAATAGATTATTGACATTGCTATACCTAGTACATTTATGGTATGGGGCTTGAGGGAGGTGAGATTGCGAATATCTTCACAATCTTTGGTTTTTAGTATGATCTGTGACAAAAATATACTTCAGAAAGAAACAAATATGTTTATAAATCTTTATTGCTGAGGGGCAAGCCTATATCTTGCCCCCTTACTGTAAATTAGAACCTGTTTGTATATACAATAGAATCTCACTAATCCGACACCCTCCACCTGTGTCTCCCCCATATTATTTGCACAAAAACAGTGCTAAGAAGTATAAAAGGTGATCTTATTTGTTTACTAGTTGTTGTTGTTGTTTGGGATATTATTTGAAATTGTATATATGACAGATTGAGGATATCATACTTTCTCGCAAGTTTTTGTGTTAATCTTCTTTGTATATATTGGAGTATGCATAGTTTAAAAGCTTTATTTTATATATTCACCGTAGAATATTACATAGTTATAAAATATTTTAAACCTAATTTGTTGGTAGCTCACTCAGATCGTAAACGTACATTTTACATTCAGGCTGCATTCTCGAAGACTTTATGAAATTCCTCATTGTGCAGCGTCATAATAAAATGATGAAGTAATATTAACCATCTTCAAAAGGAAAATATTTTCAATTCTATCTTTATTCAATATTTTTTTTGTAAAGTGATTTTGAGAATATATTTTTAACAATTAGATTGATTAATTTCTTAGTTATTGTTGCTTGCTGTCACTCGAGTCATCGAAAATAACATTATTTTTTTTTATAATAAATAAATTATTTATTTATTTATACTGTTCTAAGAACGTATTGTTTACTTTTCGCACTTTATGCTTTACTCGATTGGTTTAGGGGAAGAATTCACTACTGAGTGAGAGCTGAGAGATGAGCCACATTTTCAAAGTATGTCTGGTTTGTGTATTTACTGTATACTATTTTATCTAAAACTTTTGTGCCGAAAAGTAAACATATAGGAGTAGTGTACTTTATTCATATATTTCTATATATATAAAAATGAATATCTATTTCCCTTAATATTGTCTTTTACTAACGCGAGTATCACACATTTAAATAAAATACTGTATGCCGTATTTCCTGTCTCCCCGCGACCACGGTTGCTGAAAAGCATCCGAAACGTCGGGATAATAATTTAAACAATATAAATAATAAATCGCGTTTTAATCCGGTATACAGTATTTTATTTAAATCTATTTCCCTTGTTCACGGTATCACGCGTGAACGGCTGGACCGATTTCGCTTTTTCTTTTTGTGTTGTGTTTATTATTGTCAGGGGAAAGTTTTTTGTGTATAGTACATCTACAATGCAGCCGTGCGAAGCCGGGGCGGGTCGCTGGTTATGTATATAAAGAATACTACTGAGGCTACTTTAATATTTACCCAAATAATATTCAAAACACATTTCAAATTGTACTGAAACAGCCTTAGTTTCTTAAACCACAATATTAACCCAAATAATATTTTTAAAAAAACCTACTCATTTCTTAAAGGCCGGCAACCCACTTGCAATGCCTCTGATGTTGCAGATGTCTATAGGCGCCGGTAATCACTTCAATCAGGTGAGTAAATAGTCCGATTGCCTCCTATTCCTTAAAAAACAGCGCTTTTTCTTTACTACCGAGTTTAGTTCATTGATAAGCTTCAGTTTGAATAGAAGAATTGACTCCCTGGGAGAGGAATTCCTACATACAGTTAGTTAGATTGGACACAAAAGCATAAATTAAAACGAAGTTGTCATAATTTGTATCTCTTTGAACGGATGAGAACATCCTACTTTACATTTTCATATTAATTAAGTAAAATGATGGAACTCTGTGATCTATATAACAATTAATTCCGATTCTCACTAGAATGCCGTTCACAGTTCGTTTTCGGTCTGGTCAAATATTATCAAGTAAGAAATATACCTATGTATGAGTGCATTCATACTATCCGTAACGGTCTTTGACGGGCTCGTTGGCGCTTTCGGTAGAACACGTGCCGTGGGTTCGAATCGCACCGGAACAACATGTTTATAATTTTCTATAAGCATGCTTCCCCACATTGCATTGAACGGGTGGGAGGAATATCGAAATTACGACCGGGTAACGAACCACCGTTCATAGATGGAAAAATTATGAAGTGCATATTGCGCGTTTCGGTTTCAGTCGATAGATTTTCGAAATGTCGAAGTAAAAAGTAGTTCGACAGCGCATCATTGACTGATTGATGTTCTGTGGCTGAGGTATCATCTACCATCAAGTGAAACTCCAGCTTGTCTGTCGATATCTAACATAAAAAATATATATCTAAATAAATATATTAAACGAGAGGACACAAGTAGTCAATATTGCCATAATGTCAACTCTGTAGGAATCGATGGCGTTAATATGGCAACTTTGTGATATTTCAAATCAGACAGCTGTCCTTTTCGTCTGCCCGTGAACAGTTGCTAGAACGCATCCAAAACGTCGGGTTAAATAATAAATCGCGTTTTAATCCGTTATCAAGTATATTATATAAGCATTATATATTTATATGAACGATGAAAAATAGACGCTGAAAAATTCAAATGTCTATTTCTATTAGAATGTTTAAAAAAAAACAATACATTACAAATATATGTACATTTTCCCGCCACAACGTCCCGTACGTTGAACTTGACAGTCGGCCTCCGCACTGATTCCAAATCTAAAATAGATTTGTCCCAGAAATTGTATCGTTACTCCAATCCAATTGAACGTATTTTCGTAATATTTACGTACATTATAACCCAAAAGCTTATAATATAGTCGTATATATAACATAAAGGCCCACCACATGATGTCATTTTCTTGTACATACAAGAGCAATAACTGAATGCAATAATTTAAGCGCAATAATTGACATCCAAGAGTTGTAAGCAACTGTTTACACGCGGATATTGTGCTGATTATTTACACCAAAAAATTGAAAAAAAATTTGTATGACAGATCAAGAGTGTAACATTGTTTAGACCATGCAAGTCATTTATTGCTTCGATTTAATTGTATGCAACAGATGAAAAAATTACATGGTGTTAAAAACATAAAAGACATATTGATAACAAGACAGTCCTTATCAATGAGTCATGAGAACCAGTAGGTACATTGGTAATTAGGACTGAATTGTCCCAGTGGGAAAAACGAGTGCGATCCGAATCAGTGCGGTACTTTTATTAGTTTCAATAAAAGCAAAGCTTTATTTGCCCTTGGACATTGATATGTCAATACTCTTGGACGAGACCTTCTTAGAATTAGGTACACGTAGCCTAAACCGATGACGATACATATAAAAATTACTTTTTAACCGACTTCAAAAAAGGAGGATGTCTGTATGTTGCTTTTTGTTTTGTTTTTTTTTTATAGTATAGCAGGCGGGCAGGTGGCTCACGTGATGGTAAGTGATCACCGCTGCCCATAGACATCCGCAACACCAGAGGGCTTGCAGGTGCGTTGCCGGAATATTGCCAGCCAAGAAGGACCATTTAATCCTGCTTTTGCAACAAATTTTCGAACGGTACGGAGCGGCACCGACTTCAAAATTAACTGTTAATAAATAATGCTTTGAAATAATTAAAATATTATTTTTTACTTTTTAATGCAAGTTTGTACATACTATAATTATATATTATACGTAGTTGTAGTTTTGAAGTCGGTTTTTGTTTTTTGGTTAATTATACCGTAGACATAACTAAGAAAGAGTTTTGTTTTTAAAATATACAACGGTAATAAACGACACACAGTATAAAAAACATGTTAACGAAAATCGTCCGCCATTAAAACTCGTAAAATTAAAATTGCTTAATCGATTTCTGTAAAATTACAAATTAACTTTATATCTATTCTAGCTACTTCGTGCCTGCTTTGCAGGCCGAAATAGCTCTCAGATAGCAGGATTTTTTCCGACTAACTTGCCACTGATGAAGTTTTATCAAAATCCGTTCAGTAGTTTTCGCGTTAAAAAACAACAAACATCCATCAATACATACCTCACAAACTTTCACATATTTTATAATATTAGTATGACTCAACTCTCTACCTTCTATTACTTATAGTAATCCCTTTTGTAGCTTTACGACATTATTTGTTTCATGTCAGATGTCAACGAAGATCAAGAAAAATACTTTTCCGAATAAAACTTTCGCAATTATTCACATCCATAAGTAAAATTGTATAATATGTAGATGTTGTAGAGGGGACTATCTCTACAAAATCTACACCATACAACGGTGCTCTACGATAACGCTACGAGCCTACGAAGGTCAACATATGAAGCGCTAACGTTATCCGCCTCAAATCCAGTATAAACCGGTGAAGGCTAAATACATTCAGCTGAACGATTAAGCAGACATATTGGAGTTGATTGGTGTTGATATGTTGTATGTAAGATCAAACACAGCGCTGATTTCTTTGTACATTGCTGTGGGAACGGTAATTATCTAATTGGGAAATTGAGTATTTTAAATTAACGCCTATTACGTCGAGCTATGTAACGGTAAATTAGGGTCTTTTAGTTATAAGACTGAGTATTTAAGCTACTTATCAAAATTTATTTTTAGGGTTCCGTACCCCGTACCAAAACAGGACCGTAAATTTGTAGTTTTTTTTATTATATATAATATTTTTTATATAATAAACTCAAAAACTACTGGACTGATTTAAAAAAAATATTTTACCAATAAAAAGCTAAATAATCGGCGAGAAACTTGTATTTATATAAAGTATATCTATATTGCACCCGAGTGAAGGCGGGGAGCGTTGCTAGTACATAATAAAACAATTTTAATATCAGATAAGGCGCATGACTGAAATATATAATAATAATAAATTTAGGATGAAAAAAGGAACCTACATACCTACTCAGTTTGAACCTGAGTTTGAACACAGTTAAATTTAGACTTTTTGTTCCTACTCATAACTAAAATATGGCTAAATATACGAGTTGTTTGATTAATTGACTGCCTAGCACGAACATCTTGCGAGAAAATAATCTTTTCAAAAAACTTTCATTCGTATTCGACTTGAAAAAAAATCTCATAAAACTTATCGATGTTTTTTTGGGTTTTTTTTACAATAACATTAAATTGACTAGAATAACGAGTGCTTGTCACGAGGTATAATCATCGCGTGAATCGCACACGTCATATTAGCAGATATTCCTGCTATCGAGAGTCGAATTAAATCGACGGCCATTATCTTTTATCACCACTTACGAAGGGCACTCGAAAAAACTATTAATTTTACAAACATACAGCCATTATATACGCAGTATTATAAATAAAGGTTTTATACAAAAATATTAAACGGATGTTCGAAATACAAATTTCGAAGTACTTCGAAATAAGAATTTAAAGAAGATAATGGAAAACTTAACCATTTCCTCAGGAATGTTTGAAAACATTAAATATTAGGTCCATTGGAGATGTAAGACAGGATGTCAAAGTTTAGTCAAATAAATAACATGGCAATTTTGATTGTCACCAATTTTGATGCCTAAACTAAAAATTAAGACTATTATAAACTTCATCGGTGTCTTAATTGTCTTAAATAAGTTGAAATGGATTTTTTCGCTTTTAGTATTGAAATCTTGAAATACATCAATTGTTTCTTTGTTACAAGATCCGCTTTTAACATAATATGACTAATTTAAATAAAATACTGTATACCGGAATAAAACATAATCCGGTATACAGTATTTTATTTAAATGTGTGATACTCGCGTTAATAAAAGACAATATTATAATATGACTAAAGTTCCATTTAAATATTTGAGCCTCCTTTTAAGGATTCATGTTTTCTTAGCGTAAGTGATTTTGTCTAAACGACTTACACTGGATGTAAGGTGTTAATGAACAAACAGACTAACCGGATTTAGAACTATCCTAAGTTATATTATACATATATTATGGACATCACGCCTCTTTCCCTCTTTCTTGCTCATCTTTTTTCTTTTTAATATAATATATCCAAGAATATTATAACTAAGAAAAGAAAGATCTTTTCTTAGTTATATTATTAAAATTTATTTTAGCTTAGATTTAAAAGCTTATAAAATTTTATTTTGTATAAAAAAAAAATTATATGTTTTAGTGTAATAATAATAATAATAAATACGATACATTTTGAAAAATATCTCGATATTCCTACTAATTTTTTAATAATGTTAAATTTCTAATAATAATTTTTTAATAATATTAAATTCTTATATTAATCAACCAACAAAATGGCAGACTGAAAATGCACTAGAAAGCACATAATATGTTAAACATTTCTCATAATGCCATATTTAACTAAGATAAATAATAATATGATTCTCTTAGTCATTTTTCTTCTCGTTTATATGTTAATAATTATTATTTATAACACTACTAAATCTTTCTTATAATCCATTACATATTTTTATTGAATTTTATTATCGTTATTTTTTATTCTTTGTAAACTAGAAAATAGTTTGCTATAATTGATTTACTATTAGCGACTACTTATACAATCAAAAGCGATACCTACGGAACAAAGTTCAGGTCAAACTATGGATAGTAATAATATTGTTACGAAAACAGGCTGAAGATATAGTTCTCAACATTTTGTTGTTTTTCCCTTACTCAGTGACGTTTTACAGTAAGCTGAAATATGATATCAGGCCGTTCACATCATCATAGATGGAAAACCCGTGGAGTGCGTTTCGGTCTTAGTCTATGGATTTCCGAATGCTCGAAGTAAAAAGTAGGTCAACAGGCATCATTGACTGATGTCCTGTGGCTGGAGTATCACCTACCATTTGTAGACCTACAAGTGAACGCCATGCTCGTCTATCGATATATAACATTTAAAAATAATATATCAGTTTTCTCAACAAAAAAGCTACATTATCTAAGTGGCGAGCACAGTTATAGAACAATGGGGAACAAGTGACAATTACCCGATGACGTCAGCTAAAAGCCTCTGAGACGCTGACATCATCGTCTATGTCCAGACGTATCGATTGGAGATTATCACTGATATAAATGCTATCTTGATACTGATTACACGGCGGCTATGAAATAAAGATTAGTTAGGTATTGGGAATGCTGTATCGGACGTGAATTGTCTGTAACTCCCCGTATTAGTTCGTCGAGTATTTTGAATTAGTGAGAAATAATAAAGATTGAATGAATATGTATATTCATACAATTTATCTTTATTAATATTATAAAGAGAAAAGATTTGTATGATTGTAATTTGTAATGAATAAACACAAAAACTACTGGACCTATTTTGAAAATTCACCAATAGAAAGCTACATTATCAACGAGTAACATAGGCAATTTTGTGTATAGTACATCTACATTACACCCTCGTGAAGCCGGGGCGTGTTGGTATCATATACATATATTATAATAAAATATAAGTATGTTTGACCACTATGCACTCCTAAACTATTCATGCGATTATGGTGAGGTTGTTCTGCTAATTGTTCCCACAATAATGTAAGTGCGTGCTCCTATTTCACCATGCCTACTACTGATAAAGGACAAACCTTTGTTTTTATTCGTTTAATTTTTATTATTATAATTAATTACTTCAAGATGTCATGGTCGCAGGTGGAACATGGTGTAATGGTCGCAGCTCCACAAAAATTTTGTAAAACACAAGACTTGGCGATTAAAAAGAGTGGTGGAGAGTTTATTGCCAGTTCTTCCCGTCTGTTCTACGCCCTTGATTTGAGAACTGGCAGTAAATGTAAAATTAGAAGCATTTAATAAATACTGTATACCGGATTAAAAAAAACGCGATTTATTATTTATTTTAATCCGGTATACAGTATTTTATTTAAATGTGTGATACTCGCGTTAATAAAAGACAATATTAAATTAGAAGCATTTAATTTTTTTTGACGTTCATAAGTGTATCTAGATAAATAAATGATTTCAATTTGAATTCTTAAACCTTAATTCGTAGCCAAAAAAAAACAAAAGTTTTTTAATTTACGTAGCATTGCAACGCATGTAATGTATGATCATCATACAGGTATTACGTATTTAGTCGTAATGTGTTCTCTGTGTGTCTGCAGGTCAAGAAAACGAATGTCAGTAAACCCAACACGCATCTTAATGACCGACAGGTCACCGAATCATTTGTTTAGATTTGTTTTTAATTAAATAAACTATCATTTTGTTAGTCATTTATAGCACGAGGTCTGAGAATGTTAAGTAAGTGATAAGCAGGTCATAGTTCGATTCCCGTCATAGTAAAAAGCTTTATACTGTGCTATTATAGGATCATTACCCTTCAGATAAAGGAGAAAAATGTGGTTAAAAGAGGAATGCAAAAATAACATAAATTAATTATATTATGAAAAATGTATCAAGTCTCTAATGAGATGAAGTGATGAGAGATACTTAAAAGAAAGCAAAAAATGGTCAGGTGTGAGTTGAATTTTATTGGGTTCTGTTACTAAATATATTTTTTTTAGTTTCCAACGAGAATTCATTCTTTGTTTTTAGATAATTGCTAATTCTATGAGTTAAACTTATAATATTAACTAGCGACCCGCCCCGGCTTCGCACGGGTCAAGATTTTTTGACAAAAGAAGCAGGGGTTGTATGTATTTTTTAATGCCACATTATAAAAAAATAAAAACAAAAAAAATCGTCCAAAAATAAAAAATGAAAATTTAAGGGTGAACAACCCTTATCACTTAGGGGTATGAAAAATAGATAGTAGCCGATTCTCAGACCTACTGAATACGCATATAAAATTTGGTAAGAATCTGTCGAGCCGTTTCGGAGGAGTATGGCAACGAAAACTGTGACACGAGAATTTTATCTATTAGATATTATAAGTATGAGAGTTTGTGAGGAATGTATGGATGGATGGAATTTTGTTACTCTTTCACGCAAAAATTACTGAACGTATTTTAATAAAACTTTACAGTATTATTGTTTCTACATTAAAAACATATGGTCTATAATTTATAACGATTTTGAGTTAATTGGTTGAATTATAACGATGAGTGATGTGTTTCTGCATTATCGACTAATCAGGTTAATTAGAAGATTATTTAATTTGTATACCGTATCTACGGTCTATATAACAGAGAGATTATTAGAGAGATATGTTGTAAAAAACTTCCGTAGTACTAATTCTACGCAGACAAAGTTACAGGCAGAAGCTGGTATATACGTAACTAAAAGTCGGCCGGCCTAGCATGACAACCGCGACAAAATTTTGTCGACCGTTTTCTCGTGTTTTAATTGATTATCTCTTTATTTCTTCCGGGTCTAACATGACAATTACACTTAAAACTCGACTTTTAATATCAAAACTAGATATATTTGTCGATCGAGATATCATTTCTATCAAAATTGTCGAAGTCGAGATATAATATATCGAAATATTTTATATCTTAGTTTGTCTTCTCTCGTTCGCGAGATATCTCGTGGCGGTCATGCTAGGCCGGCTGATCAGCAGCGTGGTAAATTTATGCAGTGCAAACATTTATTTAAAAAAAAAGTTTAGTTTTTTCTTTGGCAGTTAATAAATAACTAGTCTTTCTCCGTTAATTGTAATAATGTGTTCTATGTAGGTGATATTTTTATTTTTTTGCTAGTTGCATAATTTGCATAATTGTGATTCGGATAACGTAGGTGATAACAGTTCTCAGAAAGTGGACTGCACTATTGAAAGGAACTGATAAACAATTGCTAGCTGCGAGAAATATGGTCAAGTCTTACGGTTGAGACAGGAAATGGTTTTGTACGACTATTGTTATAAACTAAAGAAATACTAGAAAATAAACGATTAATACAAAGCTACACTAATTACTTTAAGCAACAATATATTTCGATAATAGTTTTTTTGTTTGAAATAAATAATAGTCAGAAGGGGTCACCCA